>VMRM01000006.1:20334813-25762166 GCA_010277075.1 Poeciliopsis retropinna | reverse complement strand
TTCTATCTGCATTCTGCCCCTCTGAGCTGGTGTTTTGAACAAGAGTGTAACAATCTCCAAGCAAATTCCCAAAAGATAGATGCATCTATATATATCTATCGATAGCTAGATCTATCTGTCTATCCATATATCTATCTAGATCTATCTGTATCCATATATCTATCGATAGCTAGATCTATCTGTATCCATATATCTATCGATAGCTAGATCTATCTGTCTATCCATATATTTATCGATAGCTAGATCTATCTGTATCCATATATCTATCGATAGCTAGATCTATCTGTCTATCCATATATCTATCGATAGATAGATCTATCTCTCTATCTATCTAGACAGATAGATCTATTTAGATAGAACCATTCTATCAAGATAGATCTGGACAGATCTATTGATATTCATAGATAGATCTATTTATCTATAGATTTATCTATCTGGAGATATCTATATGTCTGTCTGTCTATCAAGCTAGATCTATATAGATATAGATATATAGATCAATCTATCTATTTTATAGATAGATCTATCTTTCTATAGATATCTATAGACAGATATCTATTTGTGCCAAGAGCTGCAGGGTTAGCAGCTTATAAATTTTATTAAATATAATAAAATTAATAATTAATTTTATTATTAATTAAATGTCCTCCAAACACAAATAAAATTCTTTTAAAATGGGCATGGAGTCTATTTTACCATTGGTGGGGAAAAAAAAGTAATAAACCAATTAATTATCGGTTTTTTAATGATACCCTTGTTAACTAGTGAACATTATGTTTGTCCAGAATCCTTGATGAATTTATATGTTGCAGATGTAAATATTGTGTCTTGCATTTCAGGTGTAGGAAGAAAAATAAAAATCTTTGTTAAAACAGCAGGAAAAAGGCAATTCAAATCCTCTGTTGTCTGAACTCGACAAGCCACAAAATGGTGTTTTACAAGTTTTGCTTGGAACCTGAAACTTCATAGGAAGAATGGAATCATGATTTCTCACCATTAGCATGTCATCAGTCTGATAGGAACAACAAACATAAAAGCTACTCTAATGCTGATATGGTATCTTACTTCATCAATGACATGTACACATATATAAAGGAGTGGAATATTGTCTACACATATGATTTTAACATATAAGCTATGGGAGATACAAGAGCTGGTTTACTTTACCTGGCTTGGGATGTGTCACCCCAAACGCATCAGAGTCTTCCACTGAAAAATGTTGGACCATCTCCCGGCTCTCTGCATTGTGGGTCACAGGGGGCAGGAAAAGGCCTCGGTACTCAACATACATCGACAATGACATGAGGACTGATCCCAGGGAGCCGATGGCTTACAGGCTGCAGGTTCCCGCTCCGTCTGGAGGTAGTTATTATCTCTGGTCTCTCTCCTGGTCTGTACTCATGATCTGCAGAGGGCAGAGCCTCTTTTCTTCTTGTGTAGCGGTCTGAATGGTGGCCCTGTGGTGCACGTCATCGGCTTTTCTAATTTAAGGATTGGAACCATGATATCTTGACTCTGTTTAGAAAGGCGATTTGCTCTGGTTCACCTGTTACTTAAGCAAATCTATCACTTCTCCAGTCAATATGCCAGATATCACAAACATGACTCAATAGTTTTATTACAGACGCATTGATAAATGAGTCTTGGACATTGTGATTCTTGATATTTTTTGTTCGATGGCTCTTGTTCTTTTTTTTTTTCTTTTTTGTAAATATGATTCTTATTCTTTTATTTCTGGCCGGTGTTCACTCATTTGTTTGTCCACTATTCTTTTCACACCCATATTTCCCATCTATTTTTTCATGCATCTCTCCATGTCCTGTTAGTCCTTCCCAGGACAAAGTTTGCTTAGATCAGCTTGATCTGCTCCTTTAGACTCTGTGGTAACAGTAGGAGTGTGAGAAGAGATTAAGTATTTGACAAGACTATTTTTAAAACATAAAAGATGATCAAACTTTAATGTTTTCGTTTGTTTTTATGTGACTTAACCTCATGTAACTTGTTTGTGCCAGGCTTCATGCTAATGAGTTGAAATAGCATAAAAAGGAAATCAAGGTAAATCTCTGTTCTAAAGCAGTGTTTATCTCAAATGATCCAAATCTGATGTCTGAATAAAAACAAAGCAGTGACAGGCAAAAAAAGCTTTTATTGAATTGGTTTACAACTTATTTTACTCTACAATCAGCTTAATTACTTTCCATGCTTTCACAAATCAAGTCAAAGTTACACACAAGTGTAAAACAGAATACAATAAGCACAAAAATACATGTGTCATTGCATCATAATACATAGAAATAACCTATAACACTGCAAAATATATTACATGCTTTAATATTTCCCTGTCTTGTAAATAAACACCACTTTAGCATTGTGATGACTGTAAAATATAAAGTTATTACTGAAGTGTACACATTTGTTCAATTTTTACTCTTCAGAAACCAACAAAATATGTTTTTTGCGCTGAGCGGGAGCCACAGTACTCTTTTGTAATTATATCAGATTATGCAGCATATCTTCTTCATTACAAACATTACATGCACATCATTAAATAAAAACATGCTACCATGACTTTTTAAAAAAAACAATATTATTTTCTGGACATAGCAAATGAGCTGAACACATTCTTCAACAGGTTCAGTCCAGGAACAAGCTCATCATCGTCCTTTCCTGTCTGCAGCCAAACAGATATCTCATCCTCTCTGACCCACAGCTTTCCAGTCAAAGCTCAGATGTTCCATCTTCCACCTCAGTCATGGACTCTTCTGCTTCCACAAGTTTGTCTTCAACCACATTAGGAGATGCTGCTGCTCCCTTTGCCTCCACCTCCAACTTTTCTGTATCTAGAAGTCAGGTGAAGAAGCAGCTGGAGAGACAGAACAGAAACGAGGCTTCAGGTCCAGATAGACTCAGTTCCAGAGTCTCTCTGTGGAATTCTGCAGCATCTCTTCAACCTTAGCCTGACCCAAGAAGAGGTTCCGTTGTTGTGGAAGACATCCTGCCTGGTTCTGGTACCGAAGAAAAGTCACCCATCAGTCATAACGACGGTAGACCTGTTGCCCTGACATCCCACAACATGAAGGTCCTGGAGAGACTCCTGGTGGCCCTCTTGAGTAAGCAGATGAGCTCATATCAGAACCCCCTGCAGTTTGCTTATCGCCTGGAGTTGGAGATGATGATGCCATCAGACACCTGCTTCAACAAACCCATTGCCATCTGGACAAAGCAGGCAGCACAGTGAGGATCAGATTCTTTGATTCTCAGATGCATTGAACCCAATTCAGCCTAATCTGCTCTGTTAGAAGCTCCAGAAGACACAGGTGGAGGCCTCAACAATTGACTGCATTATGACTACCTGGAAAACAGACCACAGTTTGTGAGAATGAAGGACTGTGTCTAACCAGGTGGTCAACAACATGGGAACACCACAGGGCACTGTACTCTCACCATTCCTTTTCACTCTCTGCTGTTCTGACGTCCAGCACAAGTCCGACTTCTGTCATCTACAGAAATACTCAGACGACTCAGCAGTTGTGTGTATCAGAAGAAGACAAGAGGCTGAGTACAGAGATCTGGTGGACCACTTTGTGGCATGGAGTGGGAACAATAATCTAATCTTGACTGTAAACAAAACAAAGGAGATGGTTGTTGATTTCAGGAGAAACAGGAAACCCTATTTCCATCATGGGAGGAGATGTGGCGGTGGTTCAGGAATATAAATACCTCAATGTTCATCTGGAACGCATATTGGACTGGAGACGTAACAGGGAAGCCGAGACAGAGACAGAGCAGACTGCACTTCTCCAGGAAGCGAAGATCCTTCAAGATTTGCAGCAAGTTGCTGCAGATCTTTAAGTCTGCTGAGAGTGTCAACTCTTCTGCTATCATCTGTTGGTGCAGCAGAGCCAGGAACCTCCAAAGGCTCAACAATCTGATAAAGAAGGCTGGATTTGTTCTGGTTCTGTTCTGGAGACGACTGTGAAACCTCTGGAGATGATGCAAAGAAGGATTCTTCATAAGAGTCAAGAAAACTTTGGACAACTCTGACCATCCTCTTCTTGAGTCTGTAAGGGGAAAACAGAATATCATCAGTCAGAGGCTTCTTCAGATTTGCTGCAATACAGGCTGCTACAAAAGGTATTTCCTGCTGACAGCAGTCAGCCATCTGCAATAACTCTTTGAAGAATCTGAATTAAATGAGCTACAACTACATTTAATTTTCCTTTGGGATCAATAAAGTCAAAGCATGTTTGGGTCGTTCTTGCAACTCAAGTCATATGACATGAGTTGACAGAGAAATTAAATAAAGAGAAAAGACAACAGAGTTAAAAAAAAACATGGACAAAAGAAGGAACAGTTTTGAAATTTGACTTCAATTTCATCCATATTTAAAATTGTTACTTGGGTAAAAATAGGTTTTCTTACTTTTTTTGTCAACTGGGTTCTTGTATCTTCCTCCATCTGACTGGTTGACTGGTGGTGTTGAAGGTGGAGGTTTACAGGCTGATGAGATCCAACCTGGAATGATCAGAGAATCAGAGATCTGCCACCAGAAGGAGGCAAGCAGTATCATGTGAAATGCATGGAATGCAAAAACTTACAAGCAGTGTGAAAAACAAGGAATCTAGAAGGCAGGAACCACATGGACAATGATGAAAGGATCTAGAGATCCTTTGTCTTAATCTTTCGGTTAAAACCTGAAAGATTAAAAACTGGGAGAGTGGATTAGTAGAGGAACAGAATAGAATAATTTACTATACTGGAGAGCACCGTGTAGGGAAGCACCACTGTTACACCCTGAAACATGGGGGAGTTGAGAGGAAAACAGAAAGATGAAGAAAACCCCAGAGCAAGGCGCAACCTAAGGCTTCCTCAGTCCGGCCAGAATCCTTAACATCTAAAATGTTAAATCTAGCAGCAGGATAAAGAAAATCCTCAGAGCAAGGCGCTACCTAAAGCTTTCACAGGCTTGCTTGAAACCCATTGGCCTTAATAGAAAACATAAGAGAAATGATGATGTCCTAATGTCACTTCCCAAATAGGTCTTCAGTTTTACGGATCTTGGCAAGTCGTAGTGAGGTCTAAACCAGACGGGTCTGGAACTCATTCTTGCTGTAATTCCAACTGATGTTGAAGGTATTGCTTCCTCTTCTTCAGTCTCCATCCAGAAATAGAAGCCTGGGGATGACAAAGTTGAATTTTCACGGTGTCTTGATGGTGAAGCACTGAAAACGCGGGGTGACAAAACAGGATGTTTATGCGCCATTTTGCAAGAGGGACTGAGGACGGGGGATGACACAACAGGATCCTCACTGAGGACAGGGGGGAGCTCCTCTTCATCAACAATGTCCCTGGTCCTCTTGGTGGGGAACTCTTCTTCATCAACAGTGTCCTTAGTCCTCTTGGCTGGGGGCTGCTCTTCAGCATCACTGTTCTTTGTCCTCTTTCCGTTTATGACAGTCTATGCCACATGAGCTGCATCCTCTTTCAAACCTACCTGATAATGTTGCAGGGTATCGATAGGTCTGGAGTCTCCTGGGCGCAAAATTGTCTCTTCTTGTTTGTCAAGTCAAGATGGGAATTCAGGTGAATTATAGGGAGCTGAAAGCTGTCAGACTACTGTCACCGGAGCCCAGCTGATCAACCATACCATTGATTTCAGAAATGTCGATGACCACAGGAATTTAACGCTTGGTCGAAGGACCTGGATAACCCGAATCCGGGGTTTAAAGTTATCCTGGTCTTCATTACCTACTTCGTCTTCACTGGAGCTGGTAGTAGAGTTACAAATGGAGCTGGTAGAACAGTCCACAGACTGTGGAGGTGAACTATACCTCAACTCCTCTCCATGGTCTTCAAAAACTGTGTCGGCTTCATTTAACCACACCTTACCGTGTTCCTTACCGTTGTCTGGCTCTCCCTCCAACGTTGGGGATCCATCTTCTGGAGGCGCCATGGTATGGGCTGTGAAGGAAAAAAAACAAAGCAAAACAAGCTATAATTCAGTATCTTGAAAAAAAATCACAAAAGTCCAAAGCAATGTTTAGAGGGAACACTGAAATACCAACGATACAATAACCCAGGTTTGTGAATGTGTTTGTTTTTCTTAAATATATTTAATTAACAATATTATTGCTATGCCAGATGTAATTATACAACAAGAATGGGAATTAAGAGATAAAACAAATATAGCTTATCTTTAGTCACAAAACAATGATAAAAAAAACACAATTTTACATAAAAACCAGAACACGCTCTAAAACTCAATGATCAAATACATATAGACCATCACCAGGGTAATTCATCCCTAGCCATAACCTCTTAAACATTTGGAAACATAAAGAGTTATACACTGTGTTTATGACTTTTTAATAGCTAATGAAACACCTGTAATCTTAGACTGTGCCATTAGTGTGAATAAAATAAAACCCTGCAACAAGTTACTCAGTTTACCCTTATACACCAACCCATCCTCACAAATCTTTGATGCTACAGGTACATTTTATCATTCTTCATAATAGCCAGGGATAAGATATGTGATCCATTCATTACTATTATACTTAAATCACTGCTTAGACAACTTTAATACTTTAAAAGTATCAAAGTTAAAAAAATATGTTTCCAATAGCATTTGTAAATGACCAAAATCTTAATTGTAGCTGATCAAACTAAATTCCTTTTAGCTCCACAATTTTTCACAATCACAGCCACAGCTACTCTGACACCCCATCAGTACTACCCTTCATACTCTCACAAATAGTCAACAGCAGAAAAGTACATCTATAAAATCATAAGTTTTATAGATGTACATCTTTTAAAGTAGGAATCTACATAAACAGGCCGACATAAGTGGCCTTTCCCGTGTTTCCAGGGGGTCCAACAAAAAATGAAATTATTTATTTGGTTTAGAAATCTATATCCAGTGTTAAAATGGCCATTATATTTTGCCTGGAGATAAGCCAGACATAATAATTAAAATAATAATCTGCATCCCTTACAGGTAAAAGGTAAAGGTAATTTTATTTATATAGCACATATTCAGCAACAAAGCAGTACAAAGTGCTTAAGTGTGCATGATGTCTCAAAGTCTTATTATCACATGTTAATATGACCAAATGGGTCAGCCGTAGCCCTTACCTTTTAGGGTTTTTTTGTGTGTGTTTTTATTTTAACTTCCCTGCTAAAAGAACAGAGATCCACTAATTATACAGAAGTAATCAAATAATAAATACGCAAGTAGCCCTTGTAATTACACCATGCATCCTGTAGATGTTGCAACTAGGTCACAACACAAATGGGCCTGGAAAGTTGCAGGGAGTACTGTGTCTCTGAAAAGTATTTACCTCATTGGATGATCTTCCCTTTTTGTGCCTTTACAAATCATTCATGATCAGCAAAATTTGGCTGTTTGGGGGAAACGGCCAAATTTCCCCCCAATTGTCCTTTGAAATAGACAACTTCAAAGGGATAACTGATTTCTACCAAATAAAGTTCAGCACGGGAAAGAGTTCAGCATCAGTCCATGTTCATGGAAAATGTCCACGACAAGCATCCAGTCCAGCTCAGAACCAGACTGTTTAGCCAACCCATTTCAACCCATTTCGAAAAGACTCTGGGTTGCACAGCAATGAGTGGAAATTTCAAAATAAATTTGGTCACGTGTCATGTAATCAGCCCACGTTCTGAGGAGTGTAAAGATATACTTTTAAACGGCCACCAGGTGGCGCACTGTACTCAAATACGTTCAGAAAATAAGGGAACAAACGCACTGGAGCGTCTGTATTTTCCATTTTGGATAAAGAGGTTCTGAGTCATTTTACAAATAACTGATCTACAGATAGCATAAGCAAACGTTAATGCTATTTGTATTTTCACAAACACAAATAGCAGTTATCTGGAACCATCTGGTAGGAAGCAGAGTGTTTAGGATCTCTGTAACAGCGAGACAACAGGATGTTTCTTACCACTCTTAGTATTGTGTTATTTACCGTCTGGCTCCTAAACTGTCAGACTGAGTCAATATTGTAATAAGCCACTGAAGCTACGAATGAAACACTTTGTGAATTTGTATCTCCATAGTTAGCAGTGCCCTGCAAAAGTATTCACACACCTTGAACTTTTTCACATCCAGTCATGAACCTTGCTGTATTTCATAGGGATTTTATGGGACAGACAAACACAAAGCAGTGCATACTTGTGAAGAAGAAAGGAAAAATCAATGTATAGTTCCAAATGTATTCAAAAAGATAATTCTAAATAATTTTTTTGGCATTTTTTTTAATTCACCCTCCTGAATAGTTCATTTGTAGAACCACTTTTTGCTGTCATTGCAGTTGCAAGTCTTTTTCCTTTTGGTAACTTTGTAAGGCTTTCTCCGGTCTTTCCTCTTTGGAAGCTCAGTCTGATTTAACTGTCAAGTCTTGCCCAGGATCCATGTTAAGCTCTGTCAGTATGTTTACGTCCAGCGTAAAGCCGAATCTATTTCAGTCTCTCACTGTATTCTACCACGATTGCCCTGTATTTAGCGCAGTCTTGTGCAAGCCCAAAAAACTTGAATTTTGGTCTCATCTGACCAGAGAACAACACTGAATCTCTTCGATTCTTACCATTTCTCTTACACAGCTTTATGGCAAACTTCCAGGATGGCTTCTCACTGCTCTCTTTCAACTATGGCTTCCTTCGTATGGGTTAAAAAGTTGATGGGTCGTAAAATCTTTAGCAAGCCCTGAAGATTTGGAACCAGAAAAATTACCACATTATGAAAACTTAGATAGTTTGGGGGCGCCTATTCCAACCACACTTTTTCCTTCCACGCAACTTTCTCTGATTATGCTTTGATACGGCGCCCCTCTGTGAACAAGCAGATTCTTTAGCTGTGCCCTCTGTCTTTTTCGAGTCATTCTAAATTTCTGAGATGTTGAATTTTAGATTTTTTTTATCTGTAAGCCCTAATTATAAAATAATAATAATAAATTCTTAAAATATTCCACTGTATGTCTAGTGAGTCTATAAAACATACTGTATGAGTTTCACTTTCTGGAACGAGCGACAACAAATTTTGAATTTTACACTTTTTTTTTTTTTTTTTAGACTTGTGTGTCTGTGTAACTGTGTGAACCTATCAATTTAAGCGATAGATGGAGAAGAGACCGACTGAAATCCACTCCACGTGTCTATACAGTCGCTGAGGCGAAATTGAAGCCTTAAAATGTAGCTTCAGAGCTGGAAGTTATCTGGAGGAGGAGAGAGAATAACGGGTTGGGTTCCCTTTTGAAAGGTGAATACTGTATTTTAAGGACGTAATTGCTGTGTGAACACAATGAGTAATCAAACTGCTGCGGCGGTGTTGCCAACGGGCTATTTGAGTGAAAAACGCCGTCTTTTTAGAACATAATTATATGCTGAAAGCCCGCTTTGGTGCGCAGCTCTGTATATCCCTGATGGCTTTTGGGCTAAAAGTCCCAAATTATCTTTGTTTTCCTTTACGTTTTATTTTCGACGTCTTTTTCAAACAGTCCATACCGTCCTCACGACAGCCGGCCGTTGATCACGGTCGTATAGAGCCTAATTTTTGAATAATTCAACAGATTTGTGCTGATTTATGATGCTCATGCACTGTTGTCAACATATCTTCTGCCGCACGAGACACCAAACCTGTCGGCAGTGAAGGTTTTAGTGGAATAACCGATTTACCAAACTTTTTCTTGTATATAAGACAAAAAAAGACATGCAATATTTGTTTTTCACAGTCGGAAGTAGAGGTGCGATACTGTTGTTTTTGCATCGATCCGATTCCAGGTAAATATCAATAATATCCATACCGATACTTTTTTATTATTTAAGTTCGATATATCATCACAGTACTGACCTTCTGCTTTTTCTGCTGTTTTTCCTTTGAATTATTTTTGATCAATTCCAAACTTTTTTGAATTTAGACAAAGTGTAAAGGTGTCCACAAAATAAAATAATAACATATTGACATTATAAACAGAAAAAAAAGAACAAAAATAATTTGGGTGCATTTTTTTCTCAAAGTGCAAAGAAATATATAATTAGAGAGAAAATCAAAACAAATTTTTTGCTGAGGAAGTTTAGCTTCAGAGTCCCTCTTGAAGTTTCCATTTATTTTGTATAGGAGTTTCCCCAAAGTATCAATTTTCCCAAACTGATTATCAATCCGATACTGATACTAACTTGGTATTGATATTTTGAATCGATCTGAGGATAAATAGACCAAACATTTCTTGTTTTATGTCAGTGACGATCACCAAAACAGTTTCACTTGCTAAATGCCAGAAAACATGGCAAGAGATTTTGTATAACATTTTTCAAATTCAGAAGTTTACATGCATTTGTATTTCCTAGCTTCTCACAGGAGCTGTGAAAAGCTGAAAGTCGTCAAACTCTTCCAAATCTACTTTCCATCCCTCAGAGCTGCCTCGGCTGCATGGGTACACAACATCCCAAATTGCTTGGTTGTTTTCCTGCTCTCGGCACATGGTTGAGATTTCACTCCTACAATCTGGAACGGAGGTTGTTTTAAAAAAAATAAATAAATAAAAAAAGGGTTCCATGATAGCTGCTGGAGCCCTGAACCGCTGCTGCTAACGCCTGCGTACAGTGAGGTTTTTCTGACAAAACAGCCACGGCTTGTTGCGTGCTTAAACGTGTCGACTGCAGCAGCCTGTTAGAGCAGCATGTCAAACAACTGCGGTCACTTTATTGGGCTGGTGGCGACACAGGGCACCGCAGGACGTCTGCCCATGACTTGTTTTCCCCCCACAGCTGCTTTCTGTGACAACATCCTGCTTCAAGCAAGCTATTTTCGTCCGCCAGCGGAATTATCACCACCTGGTAATTTTCACAATGTTGACTGCATTTTCTTTTTTGGCTTCTACAGAGGCTGTTTGTGACGGCTGTTCTTCTTGCTGTCGGCCATGTCTGCAGGAGGTTCAGACGGCGCTGTGTTTTTCCTGAAATATTCCGCTATATTTAACTGAGTTGGGGTTTGTGTGTGTGTGTGTGTGTGTGTGTCAACACTTCCAACATGTTTCCCTACTGATGTTTTATGGCCTTCTTGCCAAATCAGTTTAGCTTCAGTTGTAAAATGGTTGTGTAAATATTTGGCTGTTCCCAGATTTCTGGTAATTACTGTAATTACTACAAGAAGGACCCTAAAGTAGAGAAGACCAGCTGAAATTGACAGTCTTGTTGAAAATGGAGGTTTGTGAAGAGGGGCGTGGCTTCTTCTAAGGATGGTCGCAACCAATTGGGTAAATTTTGGACTCAATATTTGATTAAATCTACCCAACCCGTGACCCAACACAGTTAGTCAAGCTGTAGAGTTCTGGCATTTTGTTGACCAAACTCTTGTTATGATTTTTGACCCAACATTTGGTCAAACCACCCCAATACGATCCACCGGCTTCTACCCTGCAGATGGGTTATGAAAAAGTTTTTAGAGTCTGTGAGCGTACAAGTAGAGGTACAGTGGAAAGGTTTAGTTTGAATCCCATTCTTGTGTTAGGATGGCCCGGTCAAAGTCCAGATCTAAATCAGTGCTGTGGGGTGTTTGCAAGTTCTTAAAATGTATTAAATTTGCATGTAGAAAACTAAGGCCTTACAATGTCTTCAATTCATCAGAAAATATCATCACTTTCCTAAAAAAATTGCCTTTTTTTTTTTTGTTATCCCTTTTGGCAAAAATTACTTTGGCCATTATTTTATTTTTGAAAAGTGAAGATATGTAAGTTGATCTTAAATGCATCCAACCAGGTTTTAAATGTTCTCATGACAGGACGATTTACTCTTCTAAATTGCATGTATTTTATTTTTATTTTATTCATGAGACTTCTCTGTCAGGCAAAAGGTTGAGTCGCCTCCAGACATCTTCATTACATTCTGTGACTCAAGGCAGTTGCGGCTACCACCAGCTAGCTGCTAATGCACCCTTGCAAGCTAGCTAGCCTTTTAGCCTATCATTGGTAAACGGTTGCTGTTGCCTACCGGTGCATTCTGTGCAAAACAAAATGTGGCGCCAGAACTGAATAAAATATTCAGTTTTCTTTTGCACATTTCTGTTTTGACACAGGTCTTAAATTTCATTCATGATTATCTTAAAAAATTCTTAAAACATCTTTAATTTGTGTCGGTGAAACCTACAGAAACGCTTAAAGATGGACATTAACAGAAACTCTGCATCCAGTCTGATCGAACTTGAGCTATTTTGGAAAGACGAATGTTCCGACATGTAGTCTCGACACATGACAGATGATTCATGAGCTGGCAGAGAGGCCATTGGTAAAGTGAGGCAATGTTTTCTCCAACACTTGAGTTGTTTTGCAGTGGCTGCACCGTCGTCGACGCCGATCATGAAGACTTGGAAGCGCTGAAGTGAACGTGACGAACTGAACGTGTGCAACATTTCTCTTGGTCTCATTTCAGCGCCATCATCCATCACAGCACCAGAGTCCCGCCTGCTGTGTTCAGTGACCGGTGGGGCGAGTTCATCCGGTCTTGTGCTCGGATCGTTCAAAGCTAATTTTGACGAGTCTGTGAGGTAATGTTAACATGAATGTTCCTGTAGTCATTTTGGTAAACATGCCATTCCTCCCTCCCCCTGTCATAAACATGCACTGTAAATGTACTTTACAGTGCCTGTTTGTTGCTTTTAAAAATCAATCAAGATCAACAAAATTTGGCTTTTTTTGACCAGAAAAATCCAACAAAAAACTTTTAAATGTTAAATTGAAGAAAGAGTTCAGTGAAAATGAAGACAATTAATTAAAAACAAGAAACAAAAAATAGGCCATGTCCCCCCTTTAGATCAGTGTTGTGTAGATGCTCCTTTGGTTCAAAGGTCCTCACTGCAAATTCTTCATTGGATTGAGGTCTGGGCTTTGACTGGGCCACTCCAGAACATTGTTGTCTGAAAACGTGAACATTTTCTTGTTTCTTTAGGTTCACTTTAAGGTGAACCTCTTTAGGTCCCAGTCAAACGCCTGGAATCTCGTTAGTTCACTTTAAGGATTTTCTTTAAGATTTCAAGGAAGATGTGTCATTTAGTCTTTGCTGAGTCATTTCTGTTTTAAATTACTGTCCTGCTGAAAAACTCAAAGAGAACTCCTTCTCTGCTGCAGTAAACCCGATATTTATTATATTAAAAAATATTCTGACATTTCATAATTTTATGCCCTCTAACAGGTCCAACACCATAAAACGCCAAGTTTTTTTTTTTCCAGATATTTCATCTTTGATTTTCACCAGAACCACTTGAAAAAAACCCAATTCTTTTCCTCTTCCTCCTCGCCAAACCATGCTGTCCCAGTCAAAGGCCCGGTAGAGTCATTACATTACACGGGTCTTTTTTTTTTCTTTTTTTGGTAGAGAATCCACGATTTCAGCCTTTACTTGAACCCCTCACTGGCATGCCTGTGAAGAAACAGTCGCGGGGCCAAAAGAAGACACGTGAGAGCTGAGATCACTCCTGCAGGAGTGCAGATGTTTTAGCCGGTCGATCGCAGAACAGACAAACCGCCGTCCGACAAGGGTGGGGATGCGGGTGGGCTGAATTTCGCTGACATGCGGCTGGGTGGAGCTCAGTGAAAATAACGCCAGTTTTATGATTTTACAAAATCAAAGCAGGTGAGAGTGAATTTCACGACTCAGTTCGTTGTTTCTTTGTGACCTACGCAGCTTGATCCCTGAGGGTCAGCTCTGTTGTTCCAAATTATCTGTTTAGACTCTGATGTCAGCTTTGTGTTGTAAGCTGAGACCTTCTCATGTTATTCCTTTGGTTTGTATGAGAGCCACAGAATCCAGTTTCTTCAGTTAGACCCGCATCACGTCCAGGAAACATTTTTCCATACAACGCCGCGTCTGTCTCATCAGCCCCAGATTTACTCAATTGTATTTTTCTAAATAGCTTGCAAAATTTCTTTATGGTGGCTAATGTAGTGCCAAGAATCTCCAGGCGATAAAGTATTTACCCATTCGTCAAATTTACTCTCTTGGCAACCGATTCGGAATTGGATTTTGGTTGGGGTTCTGACACTTGCAGCTGCAACCTGCAGCTCAGGAGCCGCAAGTAGCTCTTTGGATCTTTCACAATGGCTCCTAATAACTTTGTCCAAAAGTAATAAAGAAGCAACTGATTATTTAAATAGAGATATAATAACAAACACAAGTTATGGCTTTTTTTTTTTCAGATTCTTTTGATGGAACATTTGCACTCAATTCTCACCAAAAATGACTCCAAACTAACCTATAATGGTTTTTAGATACAAATATGTAAACTTAAGAGGAAATCAGAGGTTTTTTATTGCATTTTCAAGTGATATCAACATCCCATAGAAGAAAATACATACAGTTACTTCGTTGCAATTTTTCGTGCATCTTTCTTTGTTTAAAACCTAAAAACAGAAATAAAATAATAGTTCTTTGAAAATTTATTTTAGTAAAAAATTATAAGCACCCTTTTTCCCCAAAAGATGATCAAATATTTACCATCCTAAGCAAAGTTCTATTTAGTAAGACTGAGAGCAAAATGGCTGTTTCGACTGAAGGTTGCAGGGTCTTGGACTAGGCCATTTGTGGCCCTTCCAGTGAAGGTCATTATCCTGCTGAGAGGTGCACTCCCAGCAGGTTGATTCCAGGATTAACTCGTATTTAGCTCCATTCATCTTCCCCTCAGTTCTAACTGTTCCTGTTTCCCACAGCATGACACTGACACTGCGAGGTTTGTTCAAACTATTCTCTTCATGCAGGTTCAGATTTTGTCTCATTTGGTAAGATTCAGTTTTTATTGTTCTTTCACTCACAGCTATCTGCTATATTGAATGCTTTTATGATATTTTTTCCCATTGAAATACATTAAAGTTTTTGGTTGTGGTGTATACAAAAATGTTAACATGCGAAAAACAAAATGCATATGGTTAGTTTTGCAACTAACTATATGCATTAGTTGCAAATTAAACACACAATCATTATGTTACTTTAACTGAATCTAAACTTAGGCTGCCAATGAACTCTTGAGGTATTTCCATTTGCAGCGCTGACAGAAAAACCAACATCAAATCTGCTTTTACAGCAACAATTATTGAAGAGAAATATGACATTGTCGGGATAATGTGTTTATGGCTGCGGTTGCCAAGGCAGCAGGCTTTATTCAACTAATGCAGGACATTCAGAATAAGGTGGACTACAAAACAGTGGATTGTGTGTTGGATCAGGCCAAGTGCCTCCGACAAGGTTAGATGGTCCCATCACAAATTCAATTTGGACAAGGATAATTGAACCAGAACTGCAGTAAACACACACACACACATGAATTGTTTCCCCCATTTCTCCGCCACAGACTTACACTGATTTCATTTTTTTTTTTGGTGTTTTATGTAATTTTATCCGTCCTGTCTTCATCTTCCTGCGGCGGATGAGCTCAGCCTCCCAGTTTCTGACTGACTCACATGTGAGCAGCGTCCAGACAAAAAGATGCCGCGACTGACGGCTTCCCGCTCTGCACGCGGAGTACACCGTATACTTTAATCTCTTTGGAAAACATCGCAGACTCCGCCGAGAACACTCTGTACGCACGTGAGAGCCCCGCACAAAATGTAGACGGGGCGGAACAGAGCACAGCACAGCGGGAAGCCAAAACAAATTAGCTGTATGCAATGTTCCCATTTAAAACGTGTATTATGTCTAAAAAGCTTGCGCAAAACAAGCAGCAAAGCCAAATCTGAAATGTAATGCTTTTATTATCTGTGGCAGCGGAGGCCCAGAGTCATTTGGTCAACTCTTGAATTAATGCTTGCATGTGAACGATGAACTGTAATGGCTGCGACAGGGACACAAGCAGCTGATCTTTCTCAGGTTGGGAGAAACAACGTTTTTCCTCTAAAGCTGACTCGGGCAATGTAGTTGCGATGAAAAGTTTAGTCATACATGTAACAGCTTAAACAGTGTGGAAAAACAAGATTTCACTGTATAGTCCATTAAAGTTTGAACATTCACATGAAATCATTCTGAGTACTTGTCCACAGAAATGTTTCTGGTCTTGTTCTGGCTGGATATTTGACTACTCGTTACTGCGGAATTGGCAGAATTTTTTTTTTTTCTGGCACAAAGATGTGACTTTTAAGTACTGATTAAAAATTCTTCAAGGGTTCTGGTAAGGTGGAGCCTTTCCAAAGGCTTAATGGTAGCCTGCCTGAACTGTTTCAAAACTAATTTGGATGGGTGTTTGGGGTCATTATCTGAGTCAAATGAAATGCAATTGGTTAAGATGATCAGGAACAATCCGAGAAGCAAAGCGCATGCCTGGCATGAACTGGAACATGCAACACCAGAATCCCCATCAACAGGAAAGTTAGTTTTTACATCACCATGGACAAGACCAGTGGCTTAGAATGTTTTCATTCCTGATAGTTTGGTAGACTTGGTTGCAACTTTGGTCCTGCGGTTCTCTTTCACACTGCAGTGTGTCAAACGAACCAAACTCTTTAAAAAAAAAAAACAAACAAAACTGTTCACCTTCTCACCAAAAGTAAATGACAGGAAAACATCAGAAGAAGATATGAGCACAACTTCGTCCTCCACAAAATGTAAACAAAGATGGAGTAGCGTCAGATTTCAGCAGTTGTAAGATTTCTCTTACGGCTTTGGTAAAAGTTCCATTTTTTTTGATCTGCATCAGTTTTATTGCGCATTCACACCTCCCAAAGCGAACCGAACTTTCAAGGCAAACAAACCAGAGTTTGATTAAAGTGGGCTAGCCAGAGCGAGCTTGCTGCCAGTGGTACTGGCTCATTGCCCATGGTTGGTGGAATAATGAAGAAAGAGGGTAAGCTCCTAATCCTTCTATTTCATCACAAATAAATAAGTAGATGGTTAAAATGTGACACAAATGGGTGTTTTGACAGGATGATAATCAAAAACACCCGTTAAGACCAGCTGTGGAATAATTAAAACAGGCTTACATCAAGGGGTGTGCGTGAAAATAAAATAATAATAAAAAAAAACAACTAATGTTTTTGAAATTAATTCTTTCTAGAAAATGAACAAACTGTTATCGGGGCTCAGTTTGGTCCCTTTTTATGGACTTAGCTTTCACATTTAACATTCTACAATGTGCATTTAGAAGCAATGTCTTCTTTTCAGAACAAACCAAGTCGTTCTTAAGGTGGTAGAGGACCCAAACACAAGCAGGAGGCCGGCAGCATTGCACGGTGAGTAATGTTTGTTGGAACCAACCAAAACCAATAAGCAAAAATCCAACAACTAAAGAGTTGCTTTTGCCATGTTCTGTGTGCACATTATAAATATAAATGTTCCTAACCACAGCAGTATTCTCAAAAGAGGGACACTAAAAGTAGCATCTCACACACGAGAGTCTCCACCGTAGCAACTTGCCTTAACTAGCCCTCAATTAGCTGAGAGGGAGGACACCTGGGAGCCCTTTACCCATCTTGAGACACGGCTATGGGGACCAGAGGGGAGGTCGGAGAGAGCAGAACACCGGCTCTGTGCAGTGAGGCCCATTACTGTCAGTGTGAGGTGTAACAAATATCCACAGTGCCTTTTCCCAGAGAGGACATGTGGAGACAAATATTATGAAGGGTGGAATTAGATGCAGCGAGGAACCGTGGTCCGTCTCCATCTCCCAGGGCTCTTTCACCGCAAAGAAACCGGTCTAATGCGGATGATTTAACCTGGTGTTTCATTTTTGTTCAAACAGTACACAGAATATCCTTACTGAGAGCTTTCATGTAATGAGAAAACAATGATGCCACATTCTTGCTCCACAGGTGGGAACTTTTCATTTTGTAAGCCTAAATAGCTGAGTGTTAAGACGCCAGAACAGTTGGCTGGTGAGCCCAAAGTGCGGTTTTCGCCCTCCTCTTGATCAGTGCAGATGAGTGTATCCGCAGTCATCGGAGTGTCATATGGTGAGCAGATTTCATTTCAGCTCTCTGCTGCTCCAAAGGAAGGCGAACACATCTGAGCAAAGGATTCACTTTGTGAGAGGGCGTGGGTCTTGTGCCGACATGATGCCGTTGCCTTTGAAGGCTGATTAAAGTCATCACCTTGTCAGGAGCTGCATTATGTGTCACAACAAAGGTAATCGCACTTGAAAGCCAAAGGACTTGAAAGTTCAAAATGAGCTGGCGAGCGATTTATCTCGGGAGTTCAATGCCGCTCATTTTGCTCCCACTGTTCAGCTGCAGGGTCGGAGCCGTCTCATCCCGAGCTTCGTGGCGGGAAAATGGACGGTCCAGTTCTTTCACAAAGCAGTGGGCCAGCTGTGAAGTCTTGGTGAGTCATCAGGAAGGCAGACATTATCTTATTCAGAGGGCTGCCCAAACTGCATGACTCCTCTGCAGTGCAGGATAAGAAAAAATTAAGGCAGACTATTGTGGAAAAGAGAACAGGACAAAGAATCACAGCCAGACAAAAATTAATCCTTCGATTAAAAAAAAAGAATAGCTTGTTTAATATATAATTATATTCTTGTAGGGCTTTGTAGATGAGAAAGAAATGCAAAGCGATAACAGCGTGTAAAGAAGGGTGCAACCTGTGAAAGTGCACAGAAGGGTTGTTAATATTTGTTACATTTAGAAAATATATTTTTGACTGAAATGGTGTCACTGGTGCAGTGACAAAATAGAGACTCGTACATTTATTCCAGTATTTGGTCACGTTTCAGATAAGTCTCAATAATCATTGAGTTGTATTGGTGGGATTTCATGTCATAGAACAACATAAAGTAGCGCCTCATTGTGAAGTGGAAAAAAATGATGAATGGTTTTTCAAACAAAATCTCTTAACTTTTGTCTCAAATTTATGTCGAGATTAATGTCTTTACATTAATTGGGCCATTGTGACATACGATTCAGCCTGAATAGCTCCATGTTTCCTGTGTCCGCTGCCTGATGGTGTCTCCCCAAGTCTTTTTTGGTTTGGTTGATCTTGGTTTACTTGCAATACTGTGAGGAAAATCCAGGCATGAACTGTGCCAACAATTGTCCTTAAAAGTTTTCATCTTTTATAGACCTAGATTAAATACTAGCAGCAAATGACTCACAGCTAAAGGAAGAGGAAGTTTCTTATGTTTCCTGACTATTAAGCACCAAAGCACCACCTACCGCTCACTATGGTATTGTTCAAAATAGTCAATACATTGGGGGGGAATTAACTTATGAAGCAATGACGCCACTGAGTTTTAAAGGGGCAGTTTTGCTATTTTATAACATAAAGTAATTTTGTTACCTTCAGTTGTCATAAAAATGCTGTATATATAAGAAACCTGACTTGATGCCTTGAAATTGGGTCTGTCTCTTTAAGAGGCTCCTGCTCTTTTGACGTCATCATAACAACGCTTCTCAACCATTCTCAGCGCTGTTGGACTGGGAAGACGTTCTTATAGAAAGCTCAGCAAACTTGCATTTCAACCAGGTGTTTTCTAAGTTCTGCTGATAGTCTGGAGAGTTTGCAATGCTCTGTGAAACTCAGCTGGAAACTGTAGCTCTAGGGCGGAGCTTTGTGGAAATAGGCGGGGCTTTGTGACATGAAATGCTTAGGCACCCTGACTGACTGCCACAGGAGATTAAAGGATTTCTCAAACATACATGAAAGAATCAAAGCTTTTTTCATAAGGAAGTAACATTATAACATGATGTAAAGCTCAAATAAGTTAATTTTTACACAATACCACCCCTTTAAAGTGAATGGGCTAACTTCCTTCAACAGCAATGCTAGCCTACAGTAAGTACTGTAAGTAATAATACAAAAAGAATGCTTGGTCTCGGCCATATTTGATGTTTTTTTTCTTCTCTGTGGTTGTACTGCAATGAATATTTATCTGAGCCTTTATAACAAAAGTCTGTTCCTTGTTGCAGCGCTGTTGTTTTCTGAGTAGGCCTAAGTCACCCTTCATATACTTTAACTAGGTCAAAATGCTTCTCTGCCCCTTCTTGTTTCTTCAAGGCATGATGCATGCAATTGGTTCATTGCTTATTTAAGACAATAACACCCCCCCAAGAAAAAATAACCACACATTTACCTTGTTTTATTTTTTTGTTACCATAAACATTTGGATTTTAAATGTGAAAAATAACACTGCGGCCTCAGAAACAACTGCTTTCTGATCTCTGTGCATAAAAAGCTTGAGTAGTCTGGCGTCTCGGTGTTATTGGGCTGTTCTTTCTTTCTGTCCCTGTGGTTATAGGAAATTGGCTTCTGCTCCCAGTTACCCAATCCTGTTCCAGGAGGTGGCCACCATTTATTGTTGTCTCGTGTGTGTGTGTTGGCAGAGAGGCTGCTTATTTCAGACCAGACTGACTTTTCCATCAGAAATGGGGGCAATTATGACATTTAAGCTGTAAATAAACAGACACTAGCCAGTCTCACCTCCAATGACTTTTTTCTTCTTCCTTGCTTTGAGCACAATGTGGTTGGCGAGGGAGTGACGGAAAGCAAGAGAACGTGAACAATCAGACTGATTCAATCCAGACGTCTTTCCAAAGCGGCAGCTACAGTCTGAGGGAGACATTACGAGAGTGTTTACGAGGTCGAGATCGACCGCCGAACACGAGCCTCGTCTCTCACCCACACCTGCTCCTCGGCTGTAAAAGCGGTGAACACCAAGAGCCTGATGTACTCTATGCAAAACAGTGAAAACACCTGGGCCTGCGTGGCCATGAGTGCTTGGCATGGTGCAGTCCCAAAGAGATGTTCAGAGGGAATAAAAGCTTATTCCCCATGTGCGATTGTGTTCCTTTGTGGGAAAGTTTGCCACCCTGCCTCACTTTGAAGTCCCTGAAAACAAATGCCCCAGTCCCACGTGTGAACCGAACAGGCAGACTTGCTGAATAAGCACGGTTTTTACATTAGGCTATCACTAGATCCAGATGTTATTCTTTTTATATATTTTTAAATAATCATTTTAGAACGGCATCCATGCAGTCATGAAAGCCACTCTGCTTCGATTAAACCTTACCTGCAGTGGTGGGAAGTAACCAAGTACAAGTGCTTTGTCATTGTACTACAATTTTCATTGATCTGTACTTTACTTAAGTAGGTTTAATAATGGATACGTTCAATTTTTACGCCACTACATTTTACAGTAAGCACCTGTACTTTCTACTTCACGACATTTCTACAAAATCGCCGCATTACTGGCTACATTTAAGTCGCACTGCACTGTTTTTGTTTTTTTTTGTTAAAATGTAAAGTTCAGGGACTCAACGTGGCGCTGTAAAATCCAAGCAATAACGTGACTTACTACGTTGCTTACTATGTGTCTGTCATCGCACGCGGAGCTCCAAGACATGCGCAGCGGTTTCCTCTGCGAGAAGAGGAAAGAAGAGCGAGAAGATGTCAGAAATAGAATCCCGCTACGTAAATCATCAGATATGTTGACATGTACATTCAGCAGCGCTTCCCTCTAAAGGAAACTTAAAGAAAGGTAAGCTATGTGGACGTGATGTTAGCAAAGCTAGCTGTACACAGACACATATTGTAACTCCAAAGTGGTAGGTTTCCTTTACACGGCCTCTTTATTAAACGCCGTGAAGACTATAGAAATAAAAGATATAAAAGCTTTAGATATAGATAAATTTACAGTCAGGTGACACGTGCTTAAACAAAAGTTACCTTGTGGACCGCCTGCCACTTCCAGGTCTTTAACAGATTAAGTCTATGTCGTTCACTCCAAGTTAAAATATTAAATAATTAAAACACCATAACCAATGAATTTACAAAAATATTACAAACATAACTACAAAATACCTTGACAGCTACAGGAGACACGAGGCTTCTGCTCCTTCTCTGTTTATTCAAGTCTCGCAGCATTTCACATGTGCGCAAATCTCGCGATAACTTTCAGCAAAAAAATAGTTCGGCACGAAGTAAAATTAAATCATTTTACACAAATCTCAAAACGTGAACCAAACAACTTAAAATACATTGTTAGAAATAAACTCACATTTTTTCATGACATAAATCATTTTAGTGACACGCATATGTTGCATCTGCAATGAAACAAATGCGCTAAATTATTGTGTGGAGGTGTTGACTGAGGTGTTGCATAATATGGGACAACGCTGTGACCAAAGTCTGCAATATAGTGATATAACAGTCACGAATGATCCGATTCTTCTGTACGGATCTTTACTCAGTCCTATAGGACCGAAGCCTCACTGAGATTGTTGCGCCTTGGACAGTGTTCATAGTTGAGCATTATTTACCGTTTATGCATTGCCTTAGTTGCTATGTTTAATGGTGCAGACAGTTGTGATTTCTGACATATGGGCAACCGCCCAGGGCATTATGTTTCAGGGATGGCAGGATTTAATATCTAGGTGTTTTATGCATGGTTCCGTACAGTACTGAAAGGTAGTAAATAGGCTCAATTTAAGGCCAGTAAAAGGTAGAAAGAATGTATGACAGTAACTACAGGTAGTGAATTTTTCATCGTCCCTACAAAATATTTTTAATTTTCCATTGATGCCCACTTATTGTTTTAAGTTCGTTTTACTAAAATCTGTATAAAAAATTACAACTACCATACTGGCAGAACCTGAACTGTCACTGATGGACTCCAAGCTGCTGTGCACATGCATTGTGTTGGAACCGCCTAACATGTTGAGACTAGCTAGTGCTAAATGGTTAGCTTTGGCTAGAAAGTATGTTTTCACAACTTTGGCTCGATGATCCGAGATTCAAAGACTAGGAATAACCAAAAGGCATTTTGTAAAGTATGCAGAAAAAAAATCTAAATTTGACCTGGAATCCACCACTCATCAACAGCGGATTCCTGCGCTGGTTGAGGCTCGACCGTAGAGCAAATCCCCGTTTCGTTTTTTGGCGCTAAATAGAGCAATGCGCTGCAAACTCAAACTCAGCTACGAGCTAAAGTTTTACTAGCGACGCGACGGGAGCTGCAGATAGGCAACAGACCTTGCTGACTCTAAAGCCAGCGCTCAAAGCTGAGCTGCTCTGAACACCGCAGCAACTAACAAGTTAAATAAAACCAACTGCACCGCTAACAAGAGACTGCAGTGTGAACATACTCAAAAGAGACAATTCCATTGGAATGGGCTCTTTGCACCTCAGCTTCCGCGTTTGGGGAAAAAGCGGCTCGGTCGTTTCCGGTCTATTGAAAATGGCATTTTACTCTCGGTGCTTGAAGGGCTTGGCCAAGGACACAGTAACCAAGAAGAAGATATGGCGTCTTTGATGGTGGCTAGGGTAAGCCACATCTCCGCGAAGTCTTTTTTTTTGTAATTGTCTGGTGGCTCACCCCGTACAGCACTAGCTGTGCATCGAGGACCTCCCCTGCCGGCAAGTGTGGGAATTGCAAGGAGCCGGCCTTCGCCCACAGGTCCACAGCAGCGCTGCACTCCCACAGCAGATGCCTCACCGACTCCGGCGCGCCACAACCGGGTCGGGGACAGATGGACGTCGCCGACATGCCGCTGGAGTGCATGACGGCTCTGACCGGGAGGATCCCATGAGCCACCATCCATGACAGGTCCTGGAGTCTGTTTGGAAGGACAGGATGGCTCACATTGCGCCAAACTGTGATGGCGTCTCCATACAGGAGGCCGCGCACTGGAGTCACTGGTTCCCGGTCCTGCACAACAGAGATAATAAAACGATGGTTGGTTAAAATCCTGCTCTCCTTCCAGTTTAAAATGTTCTAAAAATTTTTGTATAAAAGCATAAGCCGGTGGGAGGTTAAAAGCTACGGGGGGTTCTAAAATCACTTTTTATCAATTTTAATTTTCTTAAATAGGAGCCAAGCCAAAATCTGCTCATTGCGTTTGTTTTTTGATTTGTGGACATATTCAGTGCTTGCTTGAGGTGAGTGCTGGTGTAGTGACTGCCTAAAAATAAATACAGGTCTGGAACTCCTTTTCCTCCTCTTTCCTTTGGTTTCTTCATTATTTCTCTTCTAAGTCTTTCCCATTTGGAGTTCCAGATGAAATAAAAAATGGCCCGTTGCAGCTTTAAAATCACTCTCCTAGGAGGAATAAAAACAACTGGTTAGTAAAAACACTGGTAAAATCACTGCTTTGATGATTAAAATCTTGCCTTCTAGCGTCAGCACTCTTAGCCCCCAAAATCCTAATCTTTGATTTACTCTCCTGATTTTCTCTGTCCAGTTTACCTCTCCTTCCCCATTCTTGTCAAATTTTACCCCCAGTATTTTTAGTTCTTCCTGTGCTTCTTGGAACTGCAGTCCTGTCTTTTCACTGTTCTTCCATGGTCCATAAAATTGTGCTTTTGTTTTTTCTCTATTTGAACCCAACGCTTTCCCGAACCACTCTGTTAGCTGAAACACCCTCTCCACTGATAAAAGATCTGTACATAAAATGTTAAAATCATCCATATATAAAAGACATTTGGCCTCCTGCCCTCCACTCCTTTCTCAAGACCTGCGCCAGTGGCTCGATGCAGGCCACGTAGAGGAGGGTAGATAACGGACAACCCTGACGGACACCGCAGTTCACTTCCACTGCTTTTGTCAGAAACCCATTAACCAGAAATCTGCTGGAAATGTCTCGGTACAGCAGTTCCACCCACACTACGGAAAACCCATCTTTCGCAGTACCTGGAAGAGGTACTGGTGCGAGACCCGATCAAAAGCTTTCTCGAAGTCTAAATTTAGGACTATCAGCCGAATGTTTCTGTCTCTCACCAAACAAATGATGTCTCGGATCAGTACGAGGCTGTCCGTGATCTTCTTTCCCGGCAAGGCGCAGGCTTGATCCGGGTGGATTAGATCCCCCAACACTCGGCGCATCCTGGCTGCTAAAAGCTTACTAAAGATTTTACAGTCCACATTTAAAAGGGTGATCGGTCGCCAGTTTTTAAGATCTGTTTTGTCTTTGTCTTTATATAAAAGTGTCACTATGCCTGTTCTAAAACTACCGGGGAGTTTGTCTAGTTTGCTAAAATCAGTAAAAACAACAATTAAATCAGGTGCTAGAATGTCCCAAAATGTTAAATAAAATTCTGAGTCTATCCGAGCCCAGAGATTTTCATCTTTTAAAACTCTTCACTGGCTGTAAAAGCTCTAAAAGGGTAAAATCCTGCTCTCAAAAACTTGTTTCTTTTATACTTTTTTCAAGAAAATCCAGTTTTTTATATTTTCTTCATTTACTGTTTTTTCTGCATATAATTCACCGTAATACTTTTCAATCACTTATTTCTTTTCTTCTGTCTGATGCAATGTTTCCATTGTCTGATTTTAGTTCAGAAATAAAACTTTTCTTATTTATTATTTTCTTTAAAAAGTATCTCGTGCATTTTTCTCCTTCTATTTCTCTCTCTCAGCTTCTTAAAATCACTCCCTTACTTTTTATTTCTGCTAAAATGGTCATTTCTTTTTTTTACTTCTCTTATTTCTTTATTAAAATCCAAACCTTGTTGATTTAAAATATAATATCTGTGTAATCTTTTCTGCAGCCCCATCATGCGTCTCTGTTCTTTACTCTTTTTATTTTTCCCTGCTTGTCGGAAGAAAGTCTGGGTCCTACCTTTCACCATCTCCCACCACTGTGCTCGTGTGTCGTACACGTCTTGGAGGATCTGCCACTCACGGTACCGCTCCCGGTACTGGTTGACGAGAACCTGGTCCTCCAGGAGGGAGCGGTTGAGCTTCCACAGACCTCTCCCGGTCGTTGCACCTGAATGGAGTGAAAGCGTGTGCAGGACAGAAGGAGGTGGTCGGAAAAGAAAACTGGTGACAATCTAGCATCGGTTAGGGCGCAATCCCTGATAAAAACATAATCGATACAAGAGGCTTTAGAGCCGTCATCACTGACCCAGGTGAAGCCCTCCTCTCCAGGATGCATGGTTCTAAAACAGTTCACTAGTTAAAAATCCCTAACTATTCTCTGTAATAAAAGTGATGTCTTGTCTACCTTAAAATCCTGTCTGGTTCTTTTTCTGTCCTTTCTGGTTAAAATACAGTTAAAATTCCCCCCAATTATCAAAGGTTTTCTTCCTAGCATGTGTGGCTGCAATTCCTCTAAAAAGTCATACCTGTCGTGCTTGTCAGTAAAACCATAAATGTTTAAGAGATTAAAATCCTGTCCGTTAAAAGTCAGATTTGCTAAAAGTGCTCGTCCCTCCCTCACCACGGTGTTCCCCTTCACCGAGATGTGAGGATTGTTTATTAAAATGGCCACGCCGTCATTTTTATTTTTGTTAGAGCCGCTCCATACAGACGGTCGTGGCCACAGGTCCTGTCACCGGGTGAAAGTTTTTAAAAACGGGAGCGTACATTCTTGTAATAAAAACACATCCGACTGTTCGGTACTTAAAAAGGATAAAACTCTCTGAGCTCTTAACTCGTGACTTCACACTTCTAACATTGATGGTTGAGAAGGTGAGAGTCATGAGTATGGAGGTTAAAAACAGGCAAGACATTTTAAAGGATTAAAACAATATAAGACATGCCGAAGCAAAACGGGCGGTGGGTAAAAAGCCAGACTCAGAGACTGTCCTGTGAACAGAGCTCGTCCTCCACCCCGCATGGTGGAGCGGGGCAGACCGGAGCTCCGTTCCCCCTTCGGACTCTCAGTTTTGGCCGTCTTTCTAAAGCCGATACCTTGTTTGGGTCCTCTGGGGTTGATTGGTGAGCAAAGTTTAGGAACGAGACCTGGCGGGCAGGGGCCCAATCTTTGAGCCCCTGCCCGCCAGGTCAGGAGCGGGCAGGGGCTTGTTCTGAGTGGCAGCAGGTGGAGGAGGAGCAGGAGAAGAAGTGGCTGTGGAGGAGGTAGCAGATGCATTGACGGTGTGTAGGTGGGCTGGAGACGGAGCCTGCTTCATCAGCACGTATGCTTTGAAAAGGGCCATGTTGGTGTTTGGCCGGGCGTTGGCCTTCTTCAGGTAGGTGATGAGAGCTTGGGCCTCCCTGCTTGGGTCCTCATACACCTCCTTCATGGACCTGCCTTTAAAGTCTCCGAACTCCACCATCAAACACCCAGAGTCACCGGTCTTCTGGGCCTCCAGGAGCATGACCTGCTTCTTCTGGAACTCCTCCACAGCCTCCCCCACCTCCCTGATCTGTGAGGGGTACTTGAGGAACAGGTGTTTATTGGCCGACAGCTGGTTGTCCTTCTGCTCTTCTCTCATGATGCTGCTGGCCAGCATCATGAGAGTGAGTTTTCAAGAAGCCACTGGAACCTCTGGCCCTGGTACTTCTCAAACTGGATCTTGCAGTGTGCCAGAACCAAGAACTGGTCAGCAGGATCCCCTCCACTTTGTCTCACAAAAGCAGTGGCCTCAGCCAGAACCTCCTCTTTACGGCAGGCCCTCCCTGCCACAGGACCTTTACTCCGGTTTGCCTCCTCAGTTGGCCCCATGAGGAGTCGACCCTGAGAAGTTCTACGGAGAGCTGGATATGCATGCATGTTCTGACAGGGAAAAAGTGTAAATAAGTATTAAAAATTAAGTATAAATATTGTTTTAATTAATAACACAATCGTTACACTGGATTTATGTCACTTTTTTTACTCAGCATGCTCTGAAGCAATACCACATAGCAGTATCATTCATTATAAAATAATGTAGAATATTATCATTTTTAGCTCTGTTATGTTGGGAAAACAAGGCATTACAAATGGCGAACAAAAATTCATTGTAATACATTTATTGATGACAAGAAAGAACACATATTGGTGAATAATCGTCTTACTAAAATAAGTGCAATTTGTATGTTTTCTCTTTTTTTGGTGGGGGAAGACAAAATCACACATGAAGCCCCCATTTGCGGTGATTCACAGAATTACTATCGTTATCGTCCCGCAATAAAAATGTTACGCTAACTTCGGCTAAACATGGAATCTGATGCGCACTTAGCTGTTGCAAAGAAAAATAGATTTAAACTTACCGATCGCCAAAGTATTTCAAGGAGTTACCGATGAAATGATCCTAGCTCTTCGTCGTCAACGGAGTTTAAGAGGTGGACGGTGATTGGTCAAAAGTAAGCCAAAGTAAGCCCACAGCTCGGGATGTGATTGGCCCACCGGGACATGAAGCGCACACCAATTGGCAGATTGGTGCTTACTTTGGCTTACTTTGCTCTAACATTGCGCAGCTGCAGCGCATTATTTCCTTCCCCTCCCTGCCATTTCCTCTCCACCAATCAGAGGGGTTGGCGGGAGATTTGAATTTTCCGGCACAGCTACGTCAACTTGCTCGATTGCCTTTTCCGTTGCCATTTCTTTACCTTTTTTTAGTTTGTTTGCACACGATTTCGGACAGTCCCTGAACAAGTTGTCCTGCTCGCCACACAGATTGCATTTTCGTCCGTTTGTACATTCGTCAAAAGTGTGTCCCACCTCTCTACATTTGCCGCAAAATACCTTTTTGCATCCTTTGGCTAGATGACCGTGTTCGCCGCACTTCCCACATAGTTTCAGTTGTCCTTGGTAGTGGATGTAGCCTCTGTTCTCCCCCAGGACTATCATGGATGGGAGATGTTTCAGGCCCTGGAAGCCTTGAGGGTCTTCCCACTGTTTAACGGGGACCCGCCAAGCGCAATTCCAGATGCCGTCGGCATCCCGCACCTTCATAGCCTGGCCTTTCACAGTGCAATATCTACCCAGCCACATACAGATGTCTTCAGCACTCACAGTCTCATTGAACATCCTGACAATCGTCGTTTTCAGGGAGTTGTCAATCAGTTTCTCTACGTCAAATGCTGAAAACTGGGTCTTCGCGTTTTCAAACCGATTCCAGAACTCTTTCAAAAGCACCGCCGAACAAAAACTTGCATCGTATCCCCTGTTGAAAGGCAGGGTGAGGATACAATTCAGGTCATCTGGCCGAAACTTTTAACATTTGTTGAATCAATTTTTGTGACAAATTCAATTTTGTCATTCCTGTTACCTTACCGTTTTTGTTAAATAAAAAGCAGATGCTGTAGTGCCTCTGCAAGGTGGCTGTGGTCTGCCTGACCTGAAATTGTACTACTGGGCAGCAGAACTTGGTGTTGTGGTCGAGTGGCTTGAACAGGACAAGGAGACAAACTGGGTTAGTCTGGAGAACAATGCATGCCCACTGGTACCTCTTGAAGCCATGCCATTTATGGAGGGAAAAAATTGGAAGGATTTAAAAATTGAAAATGAGTGGATTAATTGTACATACAGAGTTTGGTCTCTGGTGAGGAAGAAAATAGAAGCACCTTTAACAATATCACGCAATATAAAAATAGCCAAGATTACTGACTTTTTTCCAAACAAACTGGATATCAGATGGGCACAGAAAGGATGATAAAAATTAATCAGTTATTCAGTGGAGAAACTCTTACAAGATAAATATGGATTATGCTCTAAAGATTTCTATAAGTACTTACAATTAAGAGATTACATTTATCACACAATGAATGGCTTACCTTGAAACTAAATACATTATTCATTAGAAATATTTCTGATAAAATGTGTAGAGGACCATAATAAGAGGAAGATTATATCTAATCTATATAAACATTTACAGATGCATCTCTGACAATTCTACAGATATAAAGCAAAAGTGGGAACTAGAAATGAATATTATTATTGAAGATGAAGAGTGGGAGGAGATTTGTGAAAAAGGTTTTAAGATCACCCACAGTCCAGGTTGGAAGGAATTTGACTGGAAATTAAAAATGAGATTCTTCAAAACACCTTTCAGTATTTCAAGATATGACAGAAATGCTACAAATTTGTGCAGGAGGGGCTGTAATCAGACTGGGAATCACACTCACATTTTTGTGACTGCCCAGTACTGATCCCATTCTGCCAGGAGGTTCAGACAGAAATTAAATAAATATTTAAGTTTACATTATAAAGATAAAGGAGGCCCAGTTACTACAGATTCTGGTACTGGTTGGAAGGAAAATGATAACTCGTTCCTGGCTAAAGCTTTTACCTCCCACCCTTCAACAATAGCAAGAAAGATTGAAGAATGTATATAATGGAAAAGATAACAGCAAAACTTCATGTAAAAATTGACATTTTTCTGAGTGAATGGACCCCAGCTATTTCCCACTTTGGACGGCCACATGGATAAAGATGTTATGGGTTATAAAAAGATGTCAGCCCCCTTTGTATGTATCTCTCTTTTAATGGAAGACACTGGATATGTGCACCTCCCCTTCATGTGAGCCCATGAGGTCCTTTGTAAGGAATGTAAATTGCTGAAATGGATTTAAATGTTTGCTGAGCCCTTTCTTTCTCTCTCTCTCTTGCTGTATTATGAAGCCTTGGCGCAAATTCTTCTTCTTTTTCTTGTTGAGTTTATTGGCGGTTGGCAACAAACTTCTAGTAGCATTACCGGCACTTACTGGTATGGAGTGTGGTTCATATTGGTCTAACACTCTCTCTCTCTCTCTCTATACATATATATATTATATATATATATATATATATATATATATATATATATATATATATATATATATAATATATATATATACATACAAAAATTCTACAAAATAAATATATCCTATCTATGCCCATATATATACATACACACACATATATACTTATATACATATTTATATTCTATATCATACACACATTGACCAACATACCTACTGTAATCAAATTCTATTAAATAACTTAGTTTTCTTTAAAAATCGAATAACTATTTGTATATGTTTACTCTCCAAATTCTTCCTCAAAATATCTACTAAATTAATTTTTTCCTTAATACTTTCAAACTCTTTCCTTATATAACTTCTCTCTCTTTCATATTTATGACATTCTAATATAACATGTTCTATTGTTTCATATTTCCCACAATACTCACATTTACCAGTAGCATGTTTTTGAATTCTAAAAAGTGTATAGTTAAGTCCTGTATTCCCAAATCTTATCCTTGTTATCACTCTTTCCTCCTTTCTATTTCTTCTTCCCTTTCTTCTTTCTCCTACCATCTTCTGAATTTTATAAAACCATCTTCCTGTTATTTCTTCATCCCACCTTTTTTTTTTTTTTTTGCCATTTTTCCATACGTTTATCCTTAACCATACTCTTTCCTTCAGCTTTACTTGTTTTAACTACGATGCTAATAGGATTTTGAATTGCCCTCTTTGCTATTTTATCTGCCCTCTCGTTCCCTGCTATGCCAATATGTGCTGGAACCCATACAAAGATAACTATCAACCCATATTTTGTATTCTAAATAATGTATCAAATATTTCTAATAAAATGTCCATCCTACTATCCGATTGATTATTTTTTAAACTTAATAATGCTGAGTTTCCAGACAGAAAGAAAGCAAATCAATAATACTTACACCAGCACACACTCCTTTGCTCTTGTTGATCCTATGAAGGTTGAGCTGCTCATGCGGTTTAGCACAAGCTTTGATCCAAGCAAGGCATTCTGTTTCTGATTTTGGAAATCTGTGAATTTTACTACCACAGATACGATCAGGATTCCTGATATCACCACTACAAATACCCCACTGGCAATGGAGAACCATTCTGTTTCGATTGTTGATGTGAAAACTTTCTGCTGGTCTGCAATGTAGCCTGGCGCTATATTAGCTTGTGTTTATTACTGCGTGTACATTAGCTTGTGTTTGAGACGGCCACGCACGTGATAGCCGCGCTACTACGTAGAATGGGCATCACCCAATGAAACGCGGCCCCTTGTATTATATTTACAAGTATCACATACTTGTAAATATAATACTTTACAAGTACTATATTTTAACTTATATTTTAGACAAATTTAATCATATGCAGTGTTTCATGACAATTTTTGCTACGTTTTGTATCGAGGGATTATCAGTGACATCACGTTCTGTCAGCAGTACATTAACTGACAACACGCTAGCAGCTAGCTCATGCTAAAACAGCAAGATTACTGTGGGTAACCATAGCAACCAGTGGCCTCCCCGGCTCTTTCTGCTGTCATGAGGCACGCATCCATTGTGTTTGCAAACAAATAATCCCTCCATATGTTTTTAACTGAACAATATTATAACTAACTGCTGCTAACAGCTCTTTGGAAGTCATTGTTTCAAGCTTGTTTATTGTATTTTATATAATATATAGGTGCAGAATCTGCTGGGCTGATGCTAAACACCGACTTGATTTCCTCTTTTGTTAGAATAAATACGGTCAACCTGAGTGAGTCTGTCATGAAGTCAATCCACTGGAGCTCAGATGAACATAGAAGGGTGACATAATTAATGTTAATTAATAAACACAAAGTGATAAACTTTGTGTTTATCACAAAGTGTTTTACTTTGTGATAAACCTCCTGAAATAAAATGACTTTCAATAATATAATTTTTCAACGGATTATGTATCCAAAAAACCCTCGTTCCCCAAAAACTGATAAAAATGCCAATGCCAGGTAATCATTTTGAGAAATACTGAAGTCGACACACACGGCAGGACATATGGAAAACCAGAAGGTAAAATCGTAGCAGCCTTTTCAGCTGAAAACACACTTTGCAAAATCTCTGTGATCCAGTGGCCAGTTATCTGACATTGGGATTTTGAATTTTTAAAAAATATTTTTATTTGATTGCGTTTCCCGAAAGGACTGCCGGTTAAGGCAAACGTGACTCATTTTGTTGTGCTTACCAGAGCAAAGATAAAATCTCATCACGTTCTGCAAAACAACAACATCTCTTACATAGACACATTTCCTTCAGGCCAGAGAAATCCCAGAGGAGGAGGAGGAGGAGGAGGACGATGATGGAGCGGGGGCGCAGACACTACGAGGTCGTGACCCTGCCATGCCTCACAAGTAAACACACGGCCTTGAAATTCCTCCACTTTCTGAAACACAGAAGCCTTGAGGGGCGCTTAATGTAACAATACTTCACTGATTTCTATTGAGACTTTACATGTTTGGGGAGCTACAGAAACAAGAACAAGACTAGTAAAGAGGCTGCAGCAGAGCTGAGACACTGCAAAAACACAAAATCTTACCAATTATTTTTTGTCTAGTTTCTAGTGCAAATATGTTGAATTAACACTCAGCAACAACTATAGAATCTTGTTAAATAAATCCTTAATTATTTTTAAAAATTTCATTTATTATAAGACTTTGATGTTTTTCGGCCATTGTAAATAGAAAAAATTTCCGCGGAAATTTCTGCATTTGAAAATATTTTTAAAAGTTGACTTTTTAAAATTTCTCTAGAAAATTTCTGAGATTAAGCTCAAACTTTTTGAGCATTTTCTCACAAATTTTTGACTTTTCAAACTCAGAAACCTCCATGTTTTTTCTTGTAGGTTACTGAGATTAATCTCAATTTCTGTTTTTTTTTTTTTTTTTTGTGGAAATTCACTCATTTTTGTCTGTCTGCAATAGCCCTAACACAGTCAAATTTCCCCCATGTTAGAAAGGAATAAATAATTTTTGACAAGTTCCTGTATCTTTATGAAAAGTTAGTTTAAGTTAGTTTTGTCTTATTGCAAGTGTGCTATGATATTTGCTCCAGAAACAAGGCAAAAAAACCTTTTGTGTGCTTTTCATCGATGGGTTTTATTAGGATTTTACAAATAAAGGAAGCATAAGTTTTACTATGTAACTCCATCAGCTTTACACAAATAGACTCAAGTTTTTAACCCATTTTTATTTAAATAGCTTTAGAAAAAACTGTCTTTTTTTAAAATTATGCCTAAACTTTAACAAGGACATCTCTAACACATAAATATTCTTTACTACCAACCATTTCCTCACTGTGCAGGACTCTGCAAGCTCCCCTTCAAAAGAAAACAATCCCCACACCATGATGCTGCCACCACCATTCTTGTGTAAGATGATGCACGGCGTTTCTTTTCTCCCTCTCGCTCTCATGTGAGCAGAACAGCTTTTTCCATGTTTACTGGATTCTTCACATAGTTTTTGGCAAACTGCAACGCAGCTCCATGTGGCTTTCTTACATCAAAGGAAGAAAGCCACGTGTGTGTTAAACTTTCATGAAATATTTTTTTTAAATCGCAGATTTGTGATGTGGGGTGCCTGCAAAAGCATGTGCTGTTTTTCTTCAGGACAAAAAAAGTGCCCCTCTGAAATCTTCTTCTTTTACCATGTATTGTTTGTGACCCAAGATGGCAATTATTTTAAAAATAAATGATATTCAAGCTACATCTGTAAAGAAGCCCAAAACAAATGAAAAAAATCCCATCACTACTAACTCAGCCGGTGGTTCCATGCGCCGTACAGCTTTCCCTTTTTTCCACTTCAGGACCTGAACCCCTGAAATATCTGTGGATTCCACACTAATGTGTAAGTTTTTACACTTACACATTTAGTAAATGCACACCTCTGTAAAAAAAATTAAGAGACCACTTAAAGTAATCAGTTTCTCTGATTTTACTTTTTATAGGTAAATGTTTGAGTAAAATGAACATTGTTCTTTTATCCTATCAACTACTGACAACATGACTCCGAAATTCCAAGCAAAACTTTTATATTTATTTGCAGGTCAAAATAGATGCAGTGCTTTTAAACTTTTAAAAATGCAAAGAAAACAAGTTCATATTAATTTAGAAACAATAATACTGATGTTTTAACTCAGAAAGCAATATTTGGTGGAATAACTGCAGTGCAGTGGATTCTTCATTTTTCCCAGAGCTTTATATGGTAACTGTTTGAGACTTTCCTTCCTTTTTCACATTTACACACCACTTTTGTGTTGGTCAGTAGCAGAACATCCCAGTAAAATATGCTGAAGTACATGGTTGTCACCGTGTTTTATTCAATATGAAAATCACCTTCAAATCCATATAAAATTTATTTGACTCTCCTTTAATGCAATCATCTGACGCAGCACTTTCATTACGTTCATTGGAGAAATGGGGAATACTTCAGTCGGCCTCCTTGCCTCTGTCATTTGGTAAATAAGTTGAGACGCTGACCACATTAGAGAGGGTGTGTCGAGCATCTTGACACATTTGATAACATTTCTCAGAGGCTCTGCAGCGTTTTATCAGCTCCTCTTTTGGGCCGTCCTGAACAGCAGATATGCAAAAGAAGTCAATGCGACAGGAGGACGGGACTAGCATCCATCATCTCAGACATTTTTTAATGAAATGGTTTGAAAATTTTAAAAAAAGCTTACCTTCCTATTTAGGAAACAGAGTGCCATTTTTAGCATGAGGCAAATTATTTTTTCTTTTAAACACGTGGGTTAACAAGTAATTTATGCTTCTTTGTTGTGCTGTAGAGAAAAAGAGGCGAAACGCAGCTTGAAAACAATCAAATAGAAAATTAAAAGTACTAAATAACAAACACGGCCACAATTTAAAAGGTCCTTAAGTGAGCGATATGTGGCCTTAAACTTGACTCTAGCTGTTTTATCATTTCGCAGCACGATGCAGCCTCGTTTGAGAAGAAATTGAGTAATTTTGTTTTGCAATTTCTTGTTCTTGTGCTTTTTATTAGAACGGTTCCACGGGAAAACTGATTCAAAGCTCGTTGGTGAAACGCAGAGAAGCCGACTGGTTTGCACAAAAAGGAGGAAGGAAAACAAAAGTGCAACTCAGAAAATTAATATTCTTCTGTTCCAAAACATAAAAAAGTAAAATCATCAATTCTCCACCACTGACTGATGGTTTAGGAATTTTGTACTGAATTGGATTTGCTGAATTTACCATCAGACATCTTAGTTTTGATCCAATCTATACAAAAGACACTGTTCCACAGTTTGAGTTGCTTGTTTAGCTGAAACTCTGCAAACCAAAGCCAGCTGTGTGATTCATAGAGACAAAACGCTTCCTGGCAACTTTTCCTAAGAAACTGGACTTGGATAGACTTCGTCTAATAACAGCAAACAGCTAAGAGTGTCCAAGACGGAGAGTTTTAGTTTATTATCATTTCTCAGAGTGCTGGATGACCTGAATTTATTTTTTCTTGCTGTCGTATCTAACACCAGCAGGAAGAAAACTACCAAAAACATCTGTTTGGACAGAGATGCTCACATTTGTAGGTGATTATGTGATTATATGTGTCTAGTTTGCAGAATGTGAATTCACTCACCTTTGCTCAGATATCCCTTAACAAGCAACTAATGGCCTGAAGATGCAATTAATAAATAATTTCAGCAAGCTTAAACTCTTTTGTAAAGTTTTCATAAAGTCTCAACTTTCTGGTAAACATGCAAAGCATTACGACTGACAAAAAACCCCGGCAAAGCTCGTCACTCTGAACATCCTGCAGCCACAGGTTTTAAGGATGAAAGTAGAGCTTAAAAAAATGGGAGAATTTTGAAAACGGTTTAAATTTTTTGTCGATTAATTTCAGAACGTGAAACATATGTAGCTTCATTACAGATAGATGGAAATACTTCAAGTTCTTGTAACATTGATAATTCTGGCTTATGGATATGAAAACCCAAAATTCAGGGTTTCATAAAATTAGGATATTTATAAAGTTTCTAATTTAAATGCAAGCTGTACTTTCATCTGTCTTTCACCTGTTCATTTCTGACATTGCCTCTGGTTTAGGAGTTTCTTGACACGAGGAAAGTTATGTGTAGGATTTGTCTGTGTTTAGCATCTCTTGATGCTCTGCCTCTGCTCTCAGTCCACTCTTTTTGAAGCTCCCCCAAATTCTTGACTGGATTTTGCTCGAAAATCCTGTCAACACTGTGGTTTTTTTCTGTTTCCTGCTACTGTTTTCCTTCCACTCAATTTTTAATGAAAGTGGTATAACTCTTTTACAAGAGTCAAGTTGTGGGTTTTCATTATCTTTAAGCCATTGCAAATGTGCGCAGAACTTAGTCAGTATTTTGCTAATGTCAAAAAACCCCTCAATGTCACTATTGCAATGTTTCCACTAAATAACAAATGCAATTAAAATCGGAGGTGAATAAGTTTGTTCATGCTATAAGACATTATAAAACATGCCGTACCATAATATCCCAACTACTTCCTGTCGTCTTCTTCGTAGTTTACACCAGCGGAAGCATCCGGTTGCTGATCATGTGATTCGTGTGTTTCCATTGCAGTTTTGCGAAACGAACCAAATTAAATTTAATCTTTCAAAAAAAAAACCCACCTCATTGAACTTTTTGTCCAAAACGAGTTTTTCCTTTTTAAATCTCCGTGTTTCCATTAAGCAAATTTATTTTCAAAATGTCAAATTGCGCAATTGTATGGTCAATGGAAACGCAGCTGGTGTGAATGGATGGGTTTCACATTCAGAAGTGCGTGAACTTTTTTTTTTGCCATATTCAGTGTTTTTTTTGGGGGAGGTTTTTTGTTTCTTTATTTGCAAGCTTTCTGTTCAACGGCAAAATCCAGTCGTTTTTTTTTGTTGTTGTTGTTGTTAAATTTAATTTTAAGCATTCAGTGGAAACCACTGATGCTCATTCTCAGCTTTTTCTCCAAAAAGCTAGCATGAAATCGGTTTGCTTTACCTCAAGAAATGTCGCCTTAGCCAATATCAGCTGCTTGTAAGCCTCCAGAACAGAGACGACAATTCAGGGGCTTGCTGGGGGGGTTTGTCAGGGGCGAGCTTAAAAGACATCTGTTGTTGATTTCTATCTCAAGTGGAGGTTAGCGGCCCCGGGCCTCGTTACAGGGACAATATCTGACTTCACTGACCGGTGAGTCAGATATTGTCCCTGTAACGAGGCCCGGGGAGCTGCTGCATTGTGGGAACTGATGTTATCTCACCATTCTTCTGAAGTGGATGTTGCTTCAGACCAGAAGAAACCCTCCACACCCTCCACATCCAGATCAACTGATACTTGCAGGATTTAACAGCGAATACGTAACGTACGTGTTTCCAGATTAGAACCGTCTCCATCGCTGGCCTTCTCCTCACTGGAACCTTCTGAAGGTGACTGGAGGTGTTTCAGCGCTGCCACCGCAGAACAAAAACACTGCATAAATAGACTGAGCTGTGGACTCGCTCCAGGTGTCGTGTGAGTCACCAACCTCAGGTGTGGGACGTGGCTCCCAGGGGGTCGGTGTGCATTAGTGGTATGCAGCAGATGGTAAGCCGAGATGAGGCAGAACAAAATATGACGAGGAAGGAAGGGCAAAAATGGTTTAATGTCCTACTGTACTTATGATTCATGCAGCATAAACATTGAGCAGTACTTCAAAGTAAAAATATTACATGTTTTAGACTTCCAAAAATAAATGTTTTTCAAAAATGCAACGTTTCCAGGAATATGACACATTGCCTTGCAATGTCCTATTTATGAATTGAATTCTTTTTGTACATTTTCTCTCTTGAAGACATATGTTGGTATGTTTAAAAGGATTTCAAGTGATCGACCCACACAAAGCAGAGCATGAATGGCCCCTGAAAACACAAGCCCTAAACTGAAGCATGGTGCTGGTGGCATCATTCTGTTTCCATGCTCTTCTTCCTCAGGGAGATGAAAATGAGTAAAAAGTAACAATCGAATGCTTTAGCTCAAGGCATAAGTGAGAATTGTGCTTTAAAATGGTCCAGTCAAAGCCCAAATATAAGCCGAAACGAGAGGCTGCGGGAAGATTTCTAAATATATTTTCAAAAATTATATCTTTTTTAAAATTATTTTTCATTCACATGAAAATACCTGCAAAGGGCCCAAAATGTTTTTTTCTTTTTACACCTCCACACCTGTAGGTGGCGCTAAACTGGGAGAAGAGGACATGCGCATAAAGCGAGGTTAGCATAAACACAAGAAGAGAACGAGTGGAGAACAACGAAGCGCAAGTGGAGTCTTTAAAACGTTTTGCAGCTCCTGCAGTGCAACCACGAACTTGCAGTCCGCCATTGTTGTTGTTCTGTATGATGAGTTTGGGGTCATAGGTCAGCCTACAGGTTGTAGGACTGCTGAGAATGATTCATCTGTAGACTAAAACATACCTATTTTAATGATTACTTTAGAACACTCTGAAAAGTGTCACAGAAGAAAATATGACTTTCTGGAACATTCGATAAGCTTTTAAGACATAATATAATGTTCTATAACTTTATAGAATTCTGTTGCATGTCCTTGAATGTTCCACTTGGTCCTGTGCTTTTCCAGAAGTTTCTAATACCAGCATTTTCTACAAAGTTCTAGAATATTCTGTGGTATTTTAAGTGAACAACCTGATCAGTATATAGGGCAGACAGGCAGGTGTCTGGGAGGTTTTCCGCTTTCTGAAATTTTCACTCCAGAACCACTTTCCAAGAAAAAGAAAAAAATTGCTTAGAGTCCCCTAAAATGTTCCTGTTTTAGACAACAACGTTCCGGAATAGACAGTAACTCAGCCTGAGTTATTTTTCAAAGAAGAATGGGCAAAATTTCACTCTCGACACACAAAGCTGGTAGAGACATGTTTCAGAAGACATAGTTCAGAACTAAAAGTATAAATGCATGGCACACTTCTGTAAAAAAAAAAAAAAGATGGAATTTTATGTGTTTTCTGTTGGTTTATCAGAAATCCCAATAAATGACTCTGAAGTTTTAGGTCGTAACGTAACAAAATGTTCATGCCCCTTGAAGTCTCCCATTCACAGGACGCTGTGCAAAGACTCTTCACCTTCTGTCCTCTGCTGACCGGCAGTAAACCTCCTCTCTCTCGCCCCACCCCCACACTTTCATTTAGGCAGTAGCTTAGCAATTTAACTAAATAGGCTTACTTGTGAGACTCATCTGCTTTTCCAATCTCACCCCGCACTCCTCTGCTTTCTCACAGTTTATGAAAGCACTTAAGTTGTGCTTTGATTCTGTGTCATTCTTCCTGGTCGTGGCTGCTAGACTATAAAAACCCCACCAAAACGACGTGCGGATACTCTTAAAAGCTTTGAAAAGAACCCTCGGTAATCTGGGTCACTAAAATGAAAAATAAAATAAAAAAGTACACCTTTGTGATGTCTGCTTTTGGAGGGCTGTGTTGTTGTTGTTTTTTTCTTCTTCTTTTTTTAAAGTAGCGATAAAACAGGAGGAATTTGCCACTCATCGAGCTGGAATGCCTGTTTCCCAGAGAAAACGCACTCTTGTTGCTCTGCATTGATAACCCTGTGCTGCTCTGCAGCCACCATCTGCAAAGCAGATCCATGTTGACGGTACGGCTGTTTTCAGAGGGGAAGCAGTTCTCAGTATTTAGATCGGACTGCTCTCTTCTTGGAAGACTAAGTGATGTCCACGTTTTTGTTTTGTTTCTTTGGGGTTTATTATCCCTGCAGACGGGTTGATGTTTGTCTTTCCTCCGACGTTTTTGATGTAATCTTTTTTTCCCTTTCATGGTCAAATGTCGAAAAGTTTCTAAGTGACAGCCGACAAGACAAATGTGAGTTTACTGTGACCATCCAACTGCACTCATTAAAGTGGAGATAGTAAAAGAAGGCAGGGCCATTTTTTCCCTATGCGATGAGTGTTTTGTGTGTGCGTGTGCGCATGTTGTACAACTTTGCATCTTTCTTCTAAAATCTCCAGGTAATGCATTACATTCACAACGCTATTGGCTGTCAAAGGTAATAGCTCTGGAAGTGGGCATTTGAGGCCCAAAGTCTCAAACAGAAGTACAGTACATGTTTACAAGCATAAGTATGGCAGGCCATGTTAACATATAATAAAACCACCCTCAGAGAGTCATTTTATTAGAAGACTTCCCTTTGGTTAACTTCACATTTTACTGGGCAGGATTTAATCAAAGATATATAAACTGATGAGAAAATTACAAAGGCTAAAATTCAATAAAAATCTAAAACAATTAAGTGATTGTCTGGTTATCTACTTCCGATAGCTGCATTTACATTTTTTTCTTTTTTTAAAAGAACTTTTTAGGTATTTAGATTAATTTCTATAGTTTTTGTATACTGTTCCTAGAAATGATGGACCCATTTTTCAGTTCCTTGTTAACAAAATGATGTTCTTCCTTCCAAACACATGGAGATAAAATTGTGGTACCTATCTCTTAATGACCAATAAACCCACAATAGTTACTGAAATAAAGTGAAACTGACAAAAAATAATGGTAAATAAAAATGGACTGAAAATGAACTAATGACCAAGGTATTACTTATTGGTTCAGCAGAATTATTTTTCAAAATAAAGCAATAAAACAGGCCAAGACAAAAATGGTGGCATCTCTAGAAAAGATTGAAAATCATATTTTCAATTTAGCTCACTCTAACACATGGCAGCATTTTTATTCTAGCATAAAATAATTAGGATCTGATTCCTCAAGGGACATTTTATGACAATGGCTCGAAATTGGAATTTGACATTTTCATTTTTTTATGTTTTATTTTTAACCAAGCTGTATTATTTATTTGTGTATTATGAGGTGAAGGGTTGCCCATGGACAGAACTAAATAATGTGATTTTAATAAATAATTAACAGTAAATAATAAAAAAAAAATTAACAAAAGATCCCCAATAAATATTTGCATTGGCATCAAAATGTATTCATTTGTTTTATAGTTTCATTTGATATTTTATAAATTTACTTTCATCTGGGCCTTGAGGGGCATTAAAAATAAGTTAATTGAATATTATTTATAATTTCTTATAAAAAGATTTAATTTAAAGGTTTTGTTTTTTTTTTGTTTTGTTTTTTTACAGTGTTTTAAATGAACGATTTCAACATGTATTTAAATCTGTCATATATGTTGGTGATCCATTTCCTGAAATGCACCTAAAGAGGTGAAAGGGACTGAAATTGTGCTATTTGCATCTATTTTTATGGAACGCCTTTCAGACCTGACGGGATTGTTGGACTCATCTACAATTTGATCAGCCAGGACACTTGTTGATGTACGCAACTTTTATAAAACATTTTTTTTTTAACTGTCACTATGTCGTGACAGTATATGAAACAGACAATATGTAAAAAACATAAAATAAATTTTTGATCCTCTTCCATCCCCCTAACGAGAAACAGCCAATCAGAGCCAGGAGGCGGGTCTTGGCGTCATCACTATAGCTACAGCTTTCCCTGTTAGCAGGTCCTGTTATGATGCTCAGGCTGGTTAGCATAGCCACCGATGACGGTTTTTATGTAATGGTAGGTTGTTAGCACATTTAGCAGTGAGTAATGTTATATACAGCGTTAAGATTGATTGGTTGTTTTTGACCAGGAGCTGTGCATGTCTTCAGGCAGCAATAATGTAATGCCAGGAGGAGGAACCTTTTCATAGATTATTTGTCTCATAACACACCGTAATAACATGGTGGCAGTTTTAACAAAAATCTTTAAAAAATAAATAAATAAAGTGCTTATTAAAGTTACACACCGCAGCTTTAACATCAGGTGTCAAAACCTACACGTATTGTATGATAAGTCGTCTTGCCATACACGCGTCTCTCAGTTTGACGCCCCGCCCGCGCCGCGCCGTGACGCTGAGCTGCCAGAGGAGAGCTGCTCCAGCCGGAGGACTGGGGGGGGGGTGAGAGCCAGCGATGGCTTCACTCAGACAGGAGCACCGCTACGGGCTCTCCTGTGGAAAAACGACCAGAACCAGCTCCAACATCACACTGTACCACGTCAAGCTGACGGACACGGCCATTAGAGCGCTGGAAGCCTACCAAAACCTCAAGGTGCGCCGTTATTGTTCTTAATCAATCTTTTTGTTTTTGCCTCTTTAAGAAGGGCCATGTGTGACTGTCGCGGTTCAAAAAGTTTCTACTTTCTCATTTGTGATATTGCTCAGCTGCTGTGTCTATATTTGTATTATATTCGCCGCTTTTGGCAGCATAAGCGCTCCAGAGTGTCTCCTGTCAGTGTGAGGCTGCTTGTTTCTGCGCTTTCCCACCTCCTGGACCAGTCTCCCTGACACACTTGGGGGAAGTGGGAGAGAACCCTGTGATTATCTTTAAAAAAAAAAAAGAAAAGAAAAAAGCTCAACTGTTTCTTTGAAACTCCTATTAATGTCAGAAGATCTCAGTGCAGAAGCGCGGATGCTTATCTGATCTGAAAAGCAGGCTGCTTTGTCTCATAATTAGCTCCAACCTTTGAGAAGCATTATTGATTGTGTAACATCAACTTCCATTTAAACTGATTACAGCACGACTACGTTTACTGTACAAAATCTAGAGAATTTACTTTGCACACAAGCTGGGATTAATTGCCCCTTCCTTTTCCTCCGTTTCCTGCAGGGAGTTTTGCAAAATGAGACATCAATCTGTTTTAAAGGAAACCACGGGGTAAGTGTTTTAAATTTTATTTTATTTTCATTTCTATGTTTTGCATGCCGAAGAAACACTTTTAAACTCTTTCTAATTGGGAGTGGTATTCCCTTCTGCAGCTTAGCTCATTTGCTTAAATGGATGAAACTGCATTACAGGACGAGTGGCGGTGTTTAAAAAAAGAGGCAGCCTTCTCTCCTTATGTAAGAAAAATAAATAAAATCCAATCATCTCTTCTTCCGACGTGATTCGTCACGCTTGGCCGACACCTCGCCGCGCCCCGGCCGGGCTGCCACCCTCTGAGGGGAGGCAGGGCAGCACATAGGAGCCATGCAGGTTACTGGGTCAGGCCCATGACTGTGCAGGGGGATTTGTTGGGTCAGCAAGCGGTGCTGGGAACAGAGAGGAGCAAAGGCAATGCTGGAGGTGGAGTCAGCCTGAGAAGTTGTTGATGAGTCAGAGAACATTGTGTTTTTCCTGTATCTGGTTAAATTATTCACATGGCGTTCAGCCCCCCTCACCCACCTGCCTCTTCTCTGCAGTTTAGTCTCTGGTTTTCACATACGGTAATCGATTTCTTTTTGCCGACGTTTTGGCGAGGCTCAGCCAGAGGGGATGGAGAGCATCTGCGTGTATCAGTGTGAAAGCCTTGCCTCGAGTAGGTTTAAGTCTGGACTTTGACTAGGTCATTCTGACCCAGGCTTATGATTTGATCAAAACTAGGCGTGGCCAATCATCACACAAGAGTGGTTTCATGGTGACAACAGTTAACTCTACCTGATGATGTTTTGTTTTGTTTTTTTTCACTGAAAATTCCAAAAATAATAAAACTACTTTTTCTTTGTCATGACGAGTTATGGGAATAGTTTGTCAAGTGAGATTGTAACATGTTCCAGTTCTAAAGTCTTTCCACGCTTTGGTTTTAAATAATTATTTCAGTGTATTTTCACCAATTTGTGATCTGTTAAATCATACTTGATCACATCAATCTGTCCAGGGACTGCATGTGGAAATTAGCGTTTTTTGTTTTTGTTTTCATACATCTCTCCTTTTTTAAAGGTTAATGAAATGTTTTACATTCTCAGCGTAAATAAATAGAGTATGAATTTCATGACAGCTGGAATCAACATTCATATCTTTAAGAATATGTTTAGGTGTGTTTATTTTGTGCTACTTAGCAGTAAGATTACACGTCTTCTTGTGACTGTTTCCATGAAGTAGTCTCTTTAATAATTGCTAAGTTGTTCTTCATCACGGTTTGTCTTTGTTTGATTTTTTTTCTTTATTTTTTTTCTTTAGGAGCTCTGTAGGTGATTGTATGGTTTTCCTTTAGCAGCATGCAGCCAGAGCCCTAGCAATGCATTGCCAAGAAGGACTGCAATGAAAAAAGTCTTTTTTCAATAATCACTTTTATTGCATAAATACCAGAAGATATTACGATAAACTTTTAAGACCATCTTTCCAAGTTGCTACTGAAGAAAAGGATTCTCACAGCATGATTTCACATTGGGGGTTGGTCTAGTCAGGCTGTTCTGCAGCGTTACGTTTTCAACCACATTTAGCTCTTTATATGTAGGACAAAGATTTTTTTTTTTCCGTTTCAGGGGAACAACTTTACCGATGTATTTGCTCTATCTCCTGTAAGGCCTGCAGTAAACTGCACCTCCTTTGACTATATATGCTACTTGTTTAATCTGTTGTACAAAATATTGATACAACAAATAATGTCTGAAGACAAAATGTGGGAAAATTTTTTTTTTTTTAAAAAGGCAATGTTTCCAAAGCACTCTGCGTCAGATTTGAGACATAATATCTCACCAGCCTGTCTTTGTCTCTTGGGATGTCGGCGCTGGATCTGCAGTAAACAGCCTGAACTGTGTGTGTTTTGACTTGAGCTGGGAGCAGCTGTGTCCTTGGGGAATAGTTACTTTTCAGTCAATGCTAATTGCCCGGGCTGCTTCGAAAGAGTTGCAGCCCCCCTGCCTGTCACGACAAAATGTTTTAAAACGTGAGTGGTGGCGAGTTTGAAAAGGGGCAATCATCAGACCTGTTAAACCTGATGAGGTGTCTGAGTGGGAAAGTGTTTGCTTACTTCTGGAAAGTTTCCCTTTAAAGACTAAATAGTCCCTGTTTCAAGTGAGGATATTAAACCTGCTTTGCTGTAGGGTTTCCTGACAGCTCTGTGTAGAGGTGAAAAGGAAGTCAGCTTCTTCTTCTTTATTGTTTTCTTTGGTCCTGAGGGAGTTGTGTCTCTGGAAGCTCCAGAGTTACAGAGCATCCAGATCAATATGTGTGGCGTAAAGGTCAGAATTATAAACTCCTCTGATGAAATCACACAGAACTCTAAATATTTCCACGACAATTGATCAGGATATTTTAATGATGTGTTGAATTGCAACAAGCTTGATAATTTTCAGTTGCATGGTTGTTTTTCGTGTCGTCCTCTTTTCTCTTTTTCTACCAAAAACTGGATGACTAAAGTCTTGCATTGGTCTCAACAATTGGAAGGCATCAGTATCCGTTTTATTTGTTTCTGTAAAGCTATTTTGTAAAGTTAGATATTGGTTAAATATTGGCTAGAAGTGAACGTTTATTGATCTTCAAGAGATTGTACTTGCATTATTTTTCCAATACCATTATATTACTTGAAAATGGTCTCAAAACAACAATATTATCATTTTTATCGCAATAATCTCTGGGACAAATCTGACCATTCAATGAACTTTAAATCCACACCTGAGAGATTAATCAACATTGAACTTCACATAAAGAACTCAGGACCAGTGAACATTTGAACACTTTGTGCTAAGAACCAAATTCAACACATACACACAAGAAAAGAGATGAGTTTAGGCCTCAGACAGAAGGTTGCTTGTTGCTTGTTGTTGTGTGTGCTACTCTGCCATTTAAAAACATTTCAAGGTTGACTAAAGCAGCTGTGTGGTAAATTATTGTAAAGCTGTTGGAAACAAATTTGAGTGTGGCCTTATAAACTTTGGAGAGAAAAATAATCTGAGACGTCAACAAAGACCCACGGGTCTCCGTCACGGCGACTGTTGCTGAGCTTCTTCATCATGGAGGACTTGGCTGGTAAAGGTCAAAGTTTACGATTTGCCATGGCAGAGTGGGCTGGTATATACTTCGAGAGAAATGTGCCAACCTAGTGAAGACCTAGAAAGAGAGGCAGTTGTAAAGGTTTTCCGTGATTTCGTCAGCTAAAGAATTAAAGCTAGAAGCTAATAATTCTAGCTTTAATTTCATTGGGAGTTTATGTGACACATCAACAAAAAGTTTCTCCTGAACGATATGTGGTTTTCAGACGTTTCTGCAAAACAAAGTAATTAACATATTTGTTACTATTCTCATTGTTTCAGAAGATATAGAAAGATCTCAAAACATTCAGAGTGTTGAGTGGGACCTTTTCTGTTTTTTTGGGTTTTTTTTTTTTTTTTTAAAGATTGGAGCACACCCCTCCCACTATGTAGCACAGAGGCCTAAGGTTAATATCCAAATGAATGTTTAGAGGTAATTACAGGAGCTGTAGTGCTGTTGATTACAGACTGAGGCATCATGACTTGTGTTTGCATTAGCTTTCACTGTCTGCTCGGCTCAGACGTCGACGAGTGTTTGTGTCTGGACCAGAGGCACTTCATCAGTACCATGAGGGGGAACGCTGCTGCGAACTCTGCCCTGCTCCTGTATTCACCTTGCTCCCTGGTTTGACTCTCACCTTCTGTGTGTATAATTATGTACCTTACAGCTGTCTTCTCTGCATGTGTGCAGATTGCTATGGTGAATAGCGTGAAAACACCACGGTTTTACCACATGGCTGTATTTAGGAGGCACAAGTCAAACAAGCTGATGTGCTCTGGGTAATTAGTAGGGCTGCCTGCTCCGGCTGCATGATAGACAACTGCTGTTTTAAAAATGTTACCTTAATAAGACTGATGAATATGTCCTGTTACATATGAGGTTTCTCGTTTTCTGTAAAATCTCTGAAAATAAATTTAAAAAAGCAACTGACCAAAACTTTTTAAAGGCTCATGATGAAAAGCCTTTAAAGATATTAAAAATCTCTTAATTTTACAAGACAGCTCAACAAGTAAATCTCTGACCAACATCTTGAGACCAAGTTCGGTCGTTGTGGTATAAACTCTTCTTCTGCACCACGTTAACAGAGATTGAGCAAAACTATCCCCCTCCAATCAGGTGGGCGGCAGGTTGCCACTTGTCATCAAAATGGAAGTGACATCACAGTTTATCAATAGCAAATAATTCAAAAACCAAAAGTGGGTAAATTTGGTAAAAATAATAATAAATTAAATCAATAAATAAAAACAAAAAGAATCTTTCCGGAAATGGACTTGAAATACTGGAATATCACGCTGGGCGTTTATCGCGACGTTTCTAATTTACTCTGATACATTTCTTTTCATAAGATTGTGATTTAACTGTCACAGTAAATTTTGTTTAATGACATTTAAAAACTCTTAAAAATGTCCATATTTGCTGGATTGCTATTTTGTAGTTGTGTTCCCCCCCCTGCCCCCCACAGTTCAATAAAGATAAATAAATATGCTTAAATGCAGCAACCATGTGCATTTTGGTGATATAGCACTCCCTAATGTGACTGGTGTCCTGAAGAAGCATTTTAAAAACTGGGATGTTTCCCAAGATCGGTATCAATTGCTGTCTCATTTAGTCACAGCCATAAAAGACAGAAGTGGTAAATAGTTCCTTTCGTCACTTTTATTGGTACCACAAAATATCGTGATAAAACATCAGTTGCAACAAAATCAAAATTGGCCAGTCTGACTTTTTAAAGAAGCTACGATTGGTGCACCCCCACCGCTTCATTTGGCATCTTTAAACCTCAGAAGCAGCATGGCAAAAACTTTTTTATATGCCTCTGAAACCAGTTTCCCAAGCATGTTTCGTCACTCATTCTTAAAATGACCTGTGTGTGGATGCTTGGTTTTTGCCTGCAAACTGTTTGTTTGTCCTGGGCGATGTGGAGACGTGAGTTCTTCGTGTCCCACCTCCTCCGTCCTGCCGTTCTTCAGATAAAAGCAGCTCCTCCCTCCGTGTGTTTCTGTGGAGCTGAAATGGACGTTTTCGCCGCTCGGTCTGCTGTTGGCGTAGTTTTAAAGGAAGGGTTTGTTTCTGCCTGTGTGTCTTCACGCTGGCTGTGCTGCGACCCTGACAGTGCCCTCTGATTGTGTGCTGTCGCCTCTGATTTGAATAACAATGAGCAGGGGAATGCAGGCTATGCGGTGTCACCCTGCCTGGATCTCCCAAAATGAATCCAGTTTTTCATCCTAATGCGCTGCCATCAGCCCCGATGCGTGGTGGCCTCGCCTTGTGCCCAGAGCAATAGAAGAATCCGTACTGCAAGTCCAATCATCTGTAAGCTAACACTAAGCATGCTCCAAACGCACTCGAAAGATTTTAAATTGATATTTTTTTGAATGTCTGACATCTTCACAGTTCCTTGCAATTTACACTCCTTGAATATTTCCACATTTCTAGCGATACAACCCAAAGACTACTTTATGTTTTGCTTCTTTTTTAAAAAAATGATTCTATGTTAAAGACCAGCACAGAGTAGTGCATATTTTTGTAGTGGAAGCGAAATGATCCAGGATTTTTTTAAAAATCTAAAAAGTGTGGCATGCCAGATCTAGGACAAGCTGTTGCTAACATCAATTTTCAAGTCTTGGGCTCAGATTCGTAATTAGTAATTAATCTAAACCACCGCACTTTAGCTCTGGCTGTAAGTTTATTGTTATGGTCCTGCTGGATGATGACGCTCTGCTCTGGTCTAAAGTTTGCTTATTTAACTTTACCCATTTTCACAATCAAATCTGACCAGCCTTCCCACAGCATGATACTGCCACATTTACGTGTCACTGCATTGTGCATTTACTAAGTGCAATGAGTTCGCACTTAGTTTTCCAATACAATTAGCTTTTGGAATGCGAGACAGAAATTTCAGTTTTGGTGTCATCTCACCAGAACATCTTGTGACAAACGTTTTACCGAGAGAAATTTGTCTTTGCTAGACTTTTATTTATGGGCATCAGAAATCAGGAGGCTAAATATACAGAGTGTCTGCAAGTTTCACCGACTCAGACTTTTAAAGACCGCAAGACCATTATGAATGAAATTTAAGACTTGTATAACAGCGTAAATGTACAGAACAAATGTTATGTTTTATACAGAATTAGTCCAGTGATCAGGACTTCTACTGGACAGGATGCTTCATATGGGTTGGTAACAGCCAGCTGGAGAGAAATTTACACTTATCCATAATATTGATAGATGCAAAAAAAAAAAAAAGCTAGCTAGGGTATGCTAGCCGCCAGTTAGCAATAGCCTGTATAACAGAACAGAATAAATATGTCTGCATTTGACTAAAGCCACAAATATTTGTCCAAATAACCCACCCATATTTAAGGACCAATTACATTTATTAAAATTATACTATATATTAAATACTTGCATTTAAGAATCATGGAGGTTGCATGTTCAACCTGAAATGTGGACAAAAATGTCCTTAACTTTAAAGCTATCCACTATTTATTTGTCTATCACATAAATCAATACAATACTTTAAAGTTAGTGATTTTTAATGTGACAAAATGTGAAAAAAGTTAAGCACTTTAGAAGGACACTGTAAAATATTTGCCAATATATAGTCCTGGATTGCTACTTTTGTACAAAAATCCCATGCAAGTGTTATTTTTACTGTGAAATACTGCCGTCTCTGTTTTTCAGTAATCTCTTTATCATGATTTATGTGCTGCGTATTTCGCCCGGTGAAACCACTCCCAAAGATTTACATAATTAGCATCGGCCAACAAGTGCCAAGTTGTTTTGGGATTATGACGGGGGGGAGGAGGTTCTGGTGCCGCTTCTCAAACACCAGGAATGAAAATCCCTTTGCACTGACTGGATTACCTGTTGGCTTTTTGAGACAAACCTGAGACGAACTTCCCCTCGGCACGCTTGAAATATGTCCTCCTGCGTCTGATTAAGCTGCGTGAGCATATCTGGGCTTGCTGAGGAATGAGTCCTGTATAATTGTCCCGTGTAAAAAGCTCACTGTATAACTTAATGAGACCCCAAACCTCTCCGTATCCCGACACGTGTGGCGTCCCACTCAAACGTTGTTCGGCGCTCGTTTTTTCAGAGTTTATTGAAGTTGACAGATCGACCCCGTGGCATCTGCCCCAGACGTGTGGGTTCCTTGTAGTGGGGGGGCGACACCCTCAGGGGGATTGTTGTGGCACCCTAACCCCAACCATTACTTACTTACCTGCATGTCTGCCCCTTTCTCTGCCAGTTGTGCAGTTACCGACTGCAGCTCTGCAAAATTGCAAATGAAAAAGGAATGGAAGGTGATTACAGGCTGGGACTTGATTACATGCACTGTCTCCCTGTCATGGCAGCCACATTAATCACCCCGATGTCGCCATGTGAAACTCAGCAAGGGAGAGAAGACTCTCTCTGCAGCGCCGAGCTTCAAGGGGCCGACCGAGAGGCTCATAAAACACGTGGCTCGCCTTTAAACGTGAGCCCATTCCTCTCCGCTGCGCTGATCTCCGTCTCTCCTCCCTGCATCTAGAAACACAGACGCACATTGTGTTTGGCATCTCTGTCCTCCATTGTAGCCGTGGTGGTGGGGTGGAGGGCACTTGTCTTTAGTGGCATGTGTCAACTTGTGGTCCTGGGAACAATTCGCCTCTTTTGTTTGCAGTGAGATGATGAGAAGTGGCGTTTACTGGAGTGTGGCAGGGGTGTGTGTGTCTGTGTGTCTTTCTGAGGCAGGGGTGAGGATGTTTGCTCATCGTCCGACTCGGCCTCTCCGCCTCCCTTGTTTGTCTTACGAGTGGCAGTAAGGCTGATTATGTCCTGCTGAGGGAAGCTGGAGCTGAGCCCTGCTTTGGCTCGCGCTGGATTAACACACTCTCACTCGCAGATTTTGCGTTAGCTGTGGCCGGCCTGGAGTGACCCGTCTACCCAGGATTCCCCCTCCATTGATAGCAGACAGGGGATGGTGGCGGCAGGTTTTGCACGTCTTCCCTGACCTCCCCCGTCCTCCGCGAAGGGGGAGGGGGGAGCGGTTCCCGTTGCATCCCACTCCAGAGCCGGGGAGGCGGGGACAAAAGACGGGCTGTTTTCAGAGGGCCATTACTCAGGGCTGCAGAGGATGTGGAAACAATGGCCTGCAGGAGATCTACACCCAAACTCTCGCATTCAACCGAACAGCTCACAGGAAACATGATCCCCCATTCACCGACGGTAGTTTCTCACAGGTTTATGCTTTGGTGAAGCCCTTCCACCTTCTGTATGTGGAGACGTTTCTGACAGTTAAGAGAGAACTGCAGATCATCTGAGATTGTGTCCCCATCAGGCACAGGCTGTCAGGAGATTGTCACAGTATGAGAACCTTAGAAAGATCCCAACAAAAATGTGTAAAATCATTGACTCGCTTTTGTTTTAAACATAAAGTTTGAACTAAACTTTTGACCTTAATAAAACAAAAACATGGATGGAATCCACATAAATTATAAAATATGTTCGATGTATGGATATCTATTTTAGATATTTGTGGTGAAGGTTTTCAGCACACAACATGAATGTGCAGATTGACAAATATGTTTTGTATTTATAATAACAATACTGTATATAATGATATATAATTGTAATCATGGGTGTCTCAATTCGATATTGATATCGGCCTTATATCAGCCAAAAAAGAAGTATCGGATTATATCGGCCCGCATCTCAAATCTCCGATGAAAGTACATCTATAGAAGCACTCAGCTTTCAGCATTCAGTCTGTTCCAGCATTTAGTCCACTCCAGCATTTAGTCCGCTCCAGCATTTAGTCCGCTCCAGCACTTAGTCCGCTCCAGCACTTAGTCCACTCCAGCATTTAGTCCACTCCAGCATTTAGTCCACTCCAGCATTTAGTCTGTCGTATCGGAAGTGAAAAGGTTGTATCAGGACAGGCCTAATAAATCCAGCAGACCTCCGGTATTAATAGAAACTCCAATCTCTACTGCGCTTTATCTTGTATCTAATTATTATATCAGTAGTAAAGGTTGAAGGTCGACGGGAGGCTTTTTTTGTTTTGAAACTCTTTTTGAAACCTCGCCATGCCTCGACGCCGAACACCGGCTGTGATGTCGGCTAATTTGCATCCAGAGCTGGTAACTGTTATCCGATCACAGTCAGTCCGGACGCTGGCCTCTTAACTTGACGGCACATGGAAGCAGATTGCCTGATGTTTAATCTGCCTCTCGTTCAACTGGCTCCTCTTTGCAATAACTTTGCACTTTGGCAAAGTCTTGAAGCCGATTTGTTCTGCGTCCAGGAAGCCTCCAGATGTTGCATCAAAAATGTCAGATGATGTGAATTTACAGCCTAGAATTAAATGAACCAAACCAACAAACATGATTAAAGGTTAGACGATTAAAGGGTTTGAGTCTTTTTTCCTTTTTTTTTTTTTTCAGTTTTTATGGAAAACTGCAGAGTTTAGTGAACGATTTATTAGGTTTCTGTTTCTCAGACATGTGTTAAGGTTCTTCAGGTCAGGCTTGAGACGTTTGGTGTTACGTTAAACACATCACGCTGTATCAGTTTACAACCACATTGATGAATGAATAGCAGAGCAGATGCATATTACACTATGGACAAAAACTTGTGGAATTTTACTTTCAAAAAGAAAAAGGCTCACCAGCAGAAGTTTGGTTTAGCATTTAAAACATATTGGAATGCTTGTCAGATTCTCTCGTCTCTTGCTTTGGAAATGTTCCCTTTGGCCTCCCGGTCCTTCATTAAGTTCCTTAAATAGACCCCAGCTATGGATTTCACCATTTCATTTTCTCAGTGTGCTGCTCATTTAAAGATTAGAAGTAACCCGCAGATTCTCTGAATATTTTTAACTTCAAACAAATTCCATAAATGTTTCATCGTTCATGGTGAGTTAAGTGCAGAAACCGTCAGGTTTTTCTTTTTCAGACCTCCTCTCTGGGTTATAGGGATTGGTGTGTGTGTGTGTGTGTGTGTGTGTGTGTGTGTGTGTGTGTGGAGCATGCTCCACTCTGGTGTGGGCCCTGGTTGCTGGGAATTGAGAGTGCTTGTTGTAGTTCGCACAGCAGGAGTGAAGAAATATGGCAGCGGAGGCCGTATGAGCAGTCGCCAGAAGATAAATGCCAGCCAGTGGTTCTTTGTGCGGCTCACGGCAGGATGCTCGGAGCTGCGGGGATCCTGGGACGGCGCACACAACAATCCAGTGAACGCAGAACATGAATTATTGAATGTTGCTGCAGGAACGTCTTGTAACATTCAGGTTATTTACCTAGCAGCAGGTTTCTGTCCACAGGCAACGCAATGGACATGTTACGCTGCCAACCGCTGAAGTTTTATTTTGTCACATTATGACTTTAACTTGTTTTGGTGTGGTATACCAACACAAAGAAGTTCAAAACTGCAAAATTGTGAAAAGTAGTTTGTAAAATAAATAACGCATGATGTCGCTCAGAGCATAAAGCGTAGAATTAGACTGAATAGATCTGCCCTTAAGGGTCAGGCGTATTGTTACGATACCCGAGCTGGATTAACTTTTTTCAATATCTGGACCAATACACACATTAATATGTATCTACGCTTCTGACGTTCACACGCTTGAAACACGAGCAAAGTAGGTTCTAGAAAAGAGGCTGCATGGTGCCTCGTAAACGTTGCTGGTGTAAAACCTTTATAATCACACGGAGCCATTTTGAAAGTCAACGTCTTATACAGGCTTTCAGACACTTTTGGTTTTTGCTGCACACCGAACACCGACCACGGTAAACGCGATGAGCTCTCCCTGCATCAGAAGTCCGACCGGTCCACTCTAACATAAGACACACCTGACACTATGAAGTTTTAAACTACATGGGAATCAGCCTGATTAACATATCTTCTGCAGATAAACACCGAACTGAGCCGTTAACCTTTTAGACTTTACATGCACACGTCACTCGGAGGCTGTCCAGAGATGAATACACGGCACAATCACACAGATACGTTTTCTTTTTTTTTTTATTTTAAGAAACTGAGATCAACCTGATCTGCCTGAAGCGCTGGAGCTCAGTTTGGATGAATTCCTGTGGTGACAGCCTGCTTGTAAAGACACATGCGTCGAGCTGATAAGAAAATAGAAGGCAGCGTCCTTGTTGCTTCGCTGCAAACTTGTGGCAGAATGTCAGAGGTGATCCTTGTAGGCAAATTATGCATGTATGGAGCTAAAATGTTGGTTTCAACATGTTTTTTCTTTTCTTTTTCCATTTTTATTCGAGTCGTCCTTTTCAAGACGCGTTGTTTGTTGGCATAACTCCAGAGCTTATGCCCTGCGTTTACATTCAGAGGAATGGATATTTGCATGCAGAGGCAGCAGTTTCCAAATGTCCAGCATTATCAAGCTCATGCAGAGAATCATTTTTATTTTCAAATGTGGCCATTTATGACATGAGGGGAAAACAAAAAGAGAAAAAAACCCGAATCAGCCGAAAAACCTGTCAAGTGTTCAGATTTGAATTTATTATGAATTTTCTCTTGTCTGCAGCGGGATAAAAATTGTACATATACATTTCCTCTATTTCTCTAATTGATTAAACTTACTGCAAAGGCTCAGACTTAAAAACCTGTTTGTGTGAAACCGGCTTCATTCTGGATCGATTCTGCCTCCATTGCTCTTGAACATTTCAACCAATTATCTTTCATGTGTGGAGATAAAGAAACACCACCTCTGGCTTGGTGTCAGAGGGTTGAAGCTGGGACACACTGTGGTGTTCAAACATGACAGTGATCCCAAAAACTCACCAATATTAATTTTAAAATGGAGAAACGGTAACGGTAGTAAAAAAAACCCAAAAAGAAACCAAATTGTATGTGTGATCACCAAGTTCACGTTATGAACCTCTTCATTCAGCAGCTGTGTGTGAAGAACATTTTACAACATTTTCCATAAATAATTGGAGATATGAGTATATGAGATATACTAAGATGGAGCAATAAAATACCCTAGATGGTAAATCGGTGCTCCAGAAAGCAAAAAAAAAAAAAAAACAACCTTTTTTGATATTATGATATTCTGTTATGTGGCACATAATCAACTTAGCATCTTGCACACGTCAAGAAAGACTCTTGGCTCTGACATTCGTTTACAGTGACTCCTGTTTATTGTAGCCTCTTCTATAGTTTGTCTCCTGGATGTTCTGAGATTCTTTAGGGTAGCTTTTCTGAAGTTTTCCTTTTATTTTATTTTATTTTTACAAATACCAAACCAGCAGCACTCGTCATAATTTGAAGATTTGCATGCTGCGCGGTGCGTGTCCTGGTCTGCAGTGGTTTCTCCAGCCTCGACCCAGTTTGGCAGGAAACCTTCAGCAGAGCATGCTGAACGGATCATGTTATTCGTTTCTATTTGAAATATTTGTGTATATATTGGGAATACTTTTTGCTCGAGGTTATCGTACTGTAAAAAAAAGAGAAAAGAAATCTCATGCCGTCCAATTCCTGTTGCAGACAGAAAACAGAGCGTTTTCCCCCAGATGCTTGGGTTTTCATGTTAGTCTTTTTGCTGACACTGTGATGGTGTAGTTCCTCTCCAGGGTGTGCCCGAAATCTCAACTGCAGTACCTTTGACGCCTGGGAAAGATCCCTAATATCTGAGCTTTAAATCAACGTCTTATGAATACGGTTTACCCAGCTGAGACAAAGTAAGCCTCTGTATCCTTTTGACCTGTTCAGCGCTTCACTGCTTTTGGATTTATTAAACAAACAGAACAGAGAAGACCTTAATAAGCCTCTGATTTCTTTTTGTTTTGTTGTTGTTTTTACATTAAGTTTTGTCTTCATGGATTATTCCACGAGAGTATTTTTGCCCCAAGCCATCCAAAAGCGAAAATAGGAAGAGATTTATGTTGATTGCAAAAACCTTGACTTGTTCAGCCCTGTGTTTCTTGGCTACGCTGTATTTGGCTGCAGAGTCTGTGGAGATAATTGCTTTTTCTTGTGCAATATGTCAACAGTTTTGAAAGGCAATGAAAGACGCATTAATTCTTGATCGAGTTGACGAGTTCAAGGTATTGGCTGGTTCAGATGCGTGCACTTTTAGAGGAATCTTTAATTTTTTTTTCTTTTCCCCCCCTCCTTGTTTTCCTCATAGTACTTCAAGATCCCAACTCCAACACCAGAGTCACCTTCTGCTCTGCGCATCTTCTCCTTCTACCTGTCCAGTGACAGCAAGGACCAGCCTCAAGCCAGCTTCGACTGCATACATCAGTACATCTCAAGGTACAGAGGGAACCAGCTCTGGGCTACTTTCACCAGAAACCAGTATGATATTAATTTCTGGTTTAATTAAAAAAGTTCTAGGATCTTGATTCAGATTTTGAGATTGGTTTGTTTTTTCCTCGAGAAAAAAAAAAAAAAGCACAAAAAAGAAAAGCAAAAGATTATTTTAGAATATGCTGTAATTTTGCATCCAACAGAAACTGGAGGAAATTCATGCATCAAAGTATTTTCCCCTCATATAATCTAACTTTTAAGAAGCTCCTGAAAAGTTGGGAGTTTTTTTTAAAGTTGGTCGACGTGTTTATGCACCAAATCTAGTGTGAGTTCATAGTTTTGATTCCTTTAACGAACAGAAATAAAATGGGATTTTTCTGTACCTTACCAGCCAAACCGCAGATCAGAGCTAACCGCATCAAAGATGTCCGCTTCTGACATCCGACTGTTTGAATGACGCAGCTCTGATTTTCATTTTTGTAAAATGCAAATCAGCGTAAGCTACTCCTCACCCGCCCCGTCACAAATGATGCCAAATTCTCTGTATTTGTTCTGGATAGATCCTCTCCTTACTCAAACCTGAGACTTTTTTTGTTTTGTTTTTTTGTGCAAACTAGGCAGCTTGTATGATAACCTCATGTTAAACTACAGGGAAAAAAAAAACTGTAACCTGCTCTTTTTGCTTTTTGTCAAAAAGCAAAAAACATTTTCCTACTGCTTCAAAGAAACAATATTTTAATTGTTTGGTATATTGTCATTTTTTTCTGTTCTGCTCATTTTAAAGTAGCTCTGAGAGTCATGTCAATGAAAGTGATGCTTTCCTCCAAAAAATGTTTTGGTGGAAAAATTTTAAGATCACATTCACACGTTTTCAACGAGAAGCCGGGATATTCTCTGCCAGAAAAATCGTACATCTGCCAGAAAAATAAATGTTTCCTATAATAAACACAAACATTTCTGACATTAAAACCTGGATGTTTTCTGACATCGCAAAGTCAGATTTTGTAAGAAAAAAAACCTCTTAAATTTATCACCTGGGAGATTTAGCTGTTGTCACAGAAAAAAACCCAGAATGCATCCAGAACAATATCTGGAAGCATGTCCCCTAAATTCACAACCTCCATGTTGAAGGACTTTTTTTTTTTTTTTTTTTGTCACAAATGTCTGACTTTATAATCTCAGTAAACTTCTGCATTTTTTCCTGCAAATGTCTGACTTTGTGATGTCAGAAAACATCTTTGTTTAATGTCGCAAACTTATGCCTTTAACCACGAACATATTTTATTTTGTCCCCAGCAATTTGCAATGTTTTGACATCAGAGAATAACAAAGTGTCTTTCTTTTCAAAATCTGAAATCGCCCTGCAGCATATTGGCAGAAATATACTCTTCCATATCCAATGTTTTTTTTTTTCTTTCTTTTAATTGCAATGACCGCTGGTTGTACTCCGGTACTTTTTCTGGCTTATCAATTGAAAGGATCCTTTGGGAGTCAGTATGACGGGAAGCGTGGTGGTTTTGAAACAGTGACTTTGTGAAACCTTGTTACATGGTCCATGCCTTGTGGGAACAGATCCAGCTACAGCGCTTCAGTAGCTCGGAGTTGAGTGAGTTAAAGTCAACATCGCCGCAAACACACAGAGGACACAGACAATCATGCATGGACACACTCTAACTTGCATGTTTTTCAGACAGAGGAAGCTAGAGTACCCAGAGAGAATCTAGGTTTCCATTGAGAGAACATCGTGGTACTTTTTAAGATGAAAATAAACTTTGACAGTTCCACAAATCTTCCATGCGGCGCTCACATGAACAGGCTCGCTAAACAAACTTTTTACCTCTAAGTCGATCTTTGTTGTGCAAGTCGGAGCCAAAGTAATCCCTGCAGTCTTCCGTCGGCTCTGCACTGCCATGTGAACAGGTCTAAATCCAGCCGCTGACATAACGTACAGCAGTGCAGATCTGTCTGGGAAAAACTCTCGTATCAGGCGACATGAACACGAGGAGAAATCCTGCTCTCTTTTTTTTTTTCTCTCTCTCTCCCCGCTCCGCAGCGACGGCCGCGAGCAGCTGGAGGGCCAAGGCAGCATCCAGGACAAGATCACCGTGTGCGCCACCGACGACTCCTACCAGATGACCCGCGAGAGGATGTCTCAGATGGAGAAGGACAGCTGGAGCCGCTCGGCCATCGAGATCAAACCCGGAGCCACGCAGCCTAGTAAGATTAGACCGAAGGGTCGCATGTGACGGAAAAATGTTGAACACGAAAGCATCTCTCTGTGGAGTGGGCAGGAACCTCGAACACACTAGCTTTATGTGCAGCGGTTTGTTATAAAATCAAAAATAGCAAACTAAAGTAGCGCCAATAAAAATAATAAAAAGAAATCTGTTGGAATATTTCTGTAAATTGAACAACAGCACTGCTTAGATCATTGCTCGAAGCTGAAAAACAGGCGTTTTTCCTCTTTCGATGACTAATAAAACCAGATGTGCAGGCCGGCCCGTTGCTTATAAAAGTCGCGTCTGCAATATTCTTGTTGGATTCGGCTTTTCAGCCTTAGTGTCTTGACAGTCCAGTGGTTCAGAACCAGTTACCTTCATTGAGAGCAGGATGTTATGTTAATGTTTGTGACTCCAACGTATATAGTTAAAAAAAAAAAAAATCAAACACATTCTCTGTTTCTGCTGTCTTTTTACTGATTTTTAATATATTTTTACAGCAAATTCTTTGTTAAACAGTTAAAAAGAAAATAATGCAGTGTCATGTTTGCTGTGTCACGTTAAGGGTGACCTATTATGCTTCTTTGGACAGGTTAGGATAAGTCTATGGGCTAAGCAAAACATGTTCATTACATATTTATTTGAACAGAAAATAATTGAATAGATAATGAGATTTTACTCTGCTCGGTTCTGCCTTTGTTGTTGCCTTTGTCGTCCTTTCAGAATGAGCTGTCACTTTAAATCCAAATAAGCTGCAACTGGCAACTCAACGTTTACACTCCAACGTAAAAACGACTGCAACCACACAACCGTGCTTCTTTGAAAAGCAGAAGTAGAGCCTCCTTCACAACCAACAAGGCTTCTGGATGGTAAATCCACAATAAAACACTTGCCTTTTCCAGCAGCCATTGTATAGTGCATACAGTGGTAAAACATGCTGGCCAAATGTGCGAGAGCTCATCTTGGGTTGCTAGGTGACGGTGCGGTGTGATTCAACAATCGAGAGGTTTTTGAAACTGTTCATTTTCCAGACACTGAAAACATGAACTTCTTGCCAAAAACTGCTGGGTGTTTTTTATTATTAGTTTTTTTTTTTTTTAAGAGCTTCGAATATTTTTAGAACTCGCTGAGATCCAAACGGAACTATAAAACATCCAAAATGTGAACTTTGCATCATCGGTTCTCTTTAAATAAAAGGCAAGTGAAGCGTTTGCCACGCCGTATGATCAGAATCCAGTTTTTGTGTGCACCTCTTGAATCTTCAGAGAAAACAAACCGGACAGCTACAGTCTGTGCTTCATTGTTTGTCTCTGCTCCAGCCCTTGCCGTAGTTATGCAATCGTTTACCTCGGCCCATTTCTGGACCCCGACGTCCAGGCCGGAGCTCTAGCTGATGTGGACCAATTTCAGACGCAGTAAATTGTGTAACCTGAGCTCTTCAGCTCGAGATGGAAAAGCAAGTTGGAGTGTATGGCCAATTTAAGTCACTCTATGAACACTGCTCTGACTCTCAAAGCATTTCCCACCTGCAGAAACGCGTAAAACATTCCAAATCTACATCTGACTCACATTTAGTCACAGAGTTAATTTGCAATATTTCAGTAACCCTTCAGTCTCCGCACATTTGGTCTTGACACAACCGCAAATTTAGTCTGACTGAACAACACAAAGCAGAGGTGGAAGGAAAATTGCTTTGAGGATAGAAAAAAAAAGAAGAAAAATGTACCCCTCTTTACTCTGATACCCCTAAATGCAACACTGTGAAACACCGATTGTCTTCGGTTGTTTTATAAACAAAGTAGGAGTGCACCAATAAATTGGGTGCTTTATCGCTATGCTTAGCGACTTTCCAGATAAAAAAACAAAATGAAAGTATCATATAAATTGGAATTGGCAGGTCATGACTTTTAAATAAAGGTGAGTGACCAGAAGTTTGCGCCTCAGTGTAAATGCAGCTGTTTTCTGAAGGCTTTGGAGGTTTACTGGACAACAGGTCAGGTTGTTGAGAAGCTTAAAGCGGGGTTGGGTTTAATCGTGGTGACCCGATTATAGAAACAACTGTCAACTAATTTAGTCATTGATTAGCTGGAACATACAGACTCAAACAAAAGGCAATCTACTGAAACAACACAGCCAGAGCAGCGATTAAACCAAAACTGTACAAAAATATATACATATTTTGTATTTTCAATACAAAAACTTACATGGTTAAACCTAAAACTCTGTAGAATGTGGCAATGTTTTTATCCAATTAGTCGACCAATCGTCAGAATAATCCATAGAATAATCAATTACTAAAATTGTTAGCTGCAACCCTACTCAATAATATCCCAAACTGACTAGCTTGGCAAGGAGAGCGTTACTCAGAGCAGCAGCTTTGGAGGAGCTGCAGAGATCCACAGCCTGGAAAACCTGCCGTTAATGGGAGAGACACTGGAAAAAAAAAAAGTTCTATAAAGTGAATATTAATGTAGGAAGTTTAGATGTGAAATGTTTTTGTTCTATCAGATTCCATCCGTGCGGTGGCTACAAGTCCTAATGCTGTTACTTATACGGGTCAAATCGTGTATAAACCTTTACCTCATCGTCAGCTGCTCATATTTACATGAAACCCACACCAGCAGATGACGCATAAAGCAGAAAAGTTCAGGATGATAACGTGGTAATGTAGCTTCAGGCGGACACACTTCAGTGGTCGAACAGAAACCTCTCTTTTCCTGAACCTCTCTCCCTGCTCCGACCTTTAAAGCTCAGATTAACCTGCAGCAGGATTAGCACAGAGAGAAAACGGCTTTCGCGGCTCAAACGTGCCCGATCTGCCTGGAAAGAATAAAAAAGTACGCAAAAATTAATTATATACAGTCTCCACGCATCCTTAAAAAGGCTTAATTTATTAGGACTTAATTGGTTCAAAATCATTTTAAAGAGTAAGTTGACTTAAATGCAGGCCTTTTAAACATTCCCAAGATTTATTGTTTTTCTTTTTGGTATTAAGTTTAATTAATTGAAAAAGGTCTTAAGAAGTCTTAAATTTGACTTGCCGACACCTGCAGAGGGAAAGTGTTTGCTGTCCTCATCCAATTATCTTCTAATTGGATGAAGACGGTGAAAAACGGTGAAAACAACAGTTCTCCACGAATCCAACATGGAGAAATCTGAACGGCCTCAAATTGACCAAATGTCTTCCTGCAATTTCGACTCATTCCCAGGTAAAGGCGTCAAATACCAAAAGAGATCCGCTGCCCCGTCTGCTCCTGAAAGCGGCTTCTTCAAGCAGCTGGCCACCAACCGCAGGAGCTACGGCGTGCCGACGCCCACCCCGAAACCCCTGAGGGAACGCATCATCCACCTGCTGGCCCTCAAACCCTACAGGAAACCAGAGCTTCTCCTGTGGCTGGAGAGAGAGCGAGCCGCAACAAAGGACAAGGCCGAGCTGGGAGCCGTGCTCGACGAGGTGAAAACCACAAACTCTCACCACTGCAAAAGGTTCACACAGTTTGAAGTCGACGCCTTCACAACGTATCCATACCCCTTGCAGTTTGATCTCACGTTTTGTCACACTGTAAACTAAAAATACCGATTTATTTCACCGCTCTCTTGTTTTTCCTGTGATAGACCGACACAAAGTGGCGGATAGTAATGCATGTACATTTGTATTCTGGGTTAATACAAATATACAGCAAATAAATCTGCAAATAAAAGTCCGCCTCTTCCAGATTCTGTCATCTACTGACTAATTTTTTCACACAGTCGTCTTTCAAGTTTCCTCACCAATTTTCCTGTGAACTTTGATTGGACCATTCAACACACACACACACCCACGCACACACACACCCACACCACACACACACCCACACACCCACACACACACACACACACACACACACATGCTTTCATCTAAACCATCCCATGGTAGGTCTAGTTTCACCTCTAGTCGTTTATTTGGCCTCTGATGTTATTTCTAAGTGGACTTTAAAACACAGAACACTGCAGGAGGATTTGCATCAAGGATCCTGTATTTTCTATAAGGACTTCTGCGTGAGCTGCTTCGTGTTGGTGGTGTTTTGTGTGTTTTTGTGGGAATAATGTATGTGTGTCTAAACAGCTGATTTATTAGTTACAGCCCTCCAGCCTGCATGTAATCCAGAAGGCTGAGTTGCAAAAGTAAAATTACTTTTACCTTCTCCTTCCGTTGTGGTTTTAAATATTAGTATAGTCGCTCTTGAGTTTTTTGCACTTTTCCCTGCGCCACCTCTTAGCAGCATTCATTTCAAGCCATTAGTGACCTAGTCTACGCTTTCCTTTCAAAACACCAAACCAAACACTTTTATGGGGGCTAAAATGTACATAACAGCTAAAAACTATAATCAAGCATCGAGTCTCGCAGACCAGTCTGGATTTTTGAGGATTTTTCCGGCTGTTTTTGATTCATGTCTGTGGTGTTCATGTGATTTTCTTTTTCGTTGTTGTTTTTGATTTTTACTGATCACATCGGTGTCCGTCTTCTGTCGTCCCTCAGCCTGTCGATGCGTGTGCGTAGGGGAGTCGTGTAGGTTGTTGTTTCTAATTAGGTCAGTGCTATAATTGCCTCTTCAGAGATCCTGTTTGCTGTTGGGCGGGCCGCCGTGTCAGCAGGCATCGCAAAGATGGACGTCCTCAGAGAAAGCCAGTCAAATACGAGGCTACCGCTGTTGGTGTCTCAGGGCGGCGGCGGGGCAGGGGACAGCTCAACTTCTCAACATGGCAGTTTTCCATCTGGTTATGACTGTGGATCATTTTAATGAGAAAAGATGGTCAAAAATTCAGGATTTTTATTGATGACGGATAGGGCTGAAACGATTAATCGTGACGAATCATTTATCAAAATAATCGTCCACTAATTCAGTAATCGATTCATCACTAATTGGAGTACGCAGACCCAAAACAGACTAGTTGATGAAAAAACCCCAACATTTTCAGAGCTATTATGTCATGAAGCCCAAACTGCACAGATTATATATACATTCTGAATTTAAGATAAAAAAAAAATCGTTGACTGTTGGTGCATTATAGCCAAAACTCCTCAGGTAATATAGTTTTATCTTTACCTGAATCAAATTCACTAAAGAAATGCTATGTTAATGTTAATTTTCTTATGTAAAGAAGGGAATTATATTATTATTTGAATCTTACAATGTACTCTAATATGAAATAGTCTTATGTGTTTAAATTAAAAATTAGTTGAATGTGCCAATTTTTTTTTAATCCGATTAATTGATTGTCAGAATAATCGATAACTAAAATAATCAGCCTAATGGCAGCCTTCATAATGTATTGAGCGTATTATAAATAGTCAATAAGTAAACGTCTGTCAGCCCCAAACCAAATTTTGATTTTGTGTTTCCATTTGTAGCCAGAAGCAAAACACAAACACCCCAGGATGGCCTGTTTATTCATTTTCTGAATAAAAGATTGACGAGGCTAAAGAATTTCCCTCATAAATTGATCTTATCTTGCATAACTTGGCACAGATTTTGTTTATTTTTTTCTCGCGTCTCCAACGTTCTCCAACCCGGACATGAGATGTCAGATCATCTTCCACGTTGCTCCGCTAACGGCCAGCGTTTTCCCCGTGTTTTAGGTGGCCCGAGTGAATCCCAAAGACAGCAGCTACCTGCTGAAGGACGACTTCTACAAGCACGTGCAGAGGGACTGGCCAGGCTACAGCGAGGAGGAGAAGCAGCTCATCAACAGGCTGCTGTCCAGGTGAGTTCGAGGCCCGGCGCCAACGACAAAAGAAAAGACAGAACGTATGGCGTCACTAAAACCATCACAAAACAAAGGCATATGTTGGAAATATCTTCAGTATCTGCTAATTATTCTGCGGTGAGAGCAGATATTTCTTGCTAAACTGATGCTGTCTTTGTTACTGCCAGGGACTGACTTTATTTACAGCACCGTGCTCAGGCACGGAGACTTTTCCGCGTGCTTTGAGCTTCAGACTGGTGCTAGCCCCCCTCCTACTGTCAGTCTCAATCATTTCTTTATGGAGGATGATAAATTCGCGAGTTTGGTTCGACATTTTCTAAATTCCACAGACAGCGTGTTTTTATGGCTTTATATATCCTGTTCTCTCTCTGTGTGTTTAACAGGAAACTTCAGCCCCACATCAGCAATAAATCACGCAACGTTCAAGCACACTTGTCAATACCTGCGACCCCCGAGGACCCAAGCGCAGCGAAAAACCCAGCTGTGGTAAATGGATGTTTTCTTGTCGGTAATCTTTATGTTTGCAGGATTCGACGGTGGAAGTTTAATTTAAAAACGTTGATGTAAAAAATCAGCTCACCGTTGAAGTGGGCTCTTGGAGTCCTGCTGCGTTGGATTTGTCTTCCGATTTGGAGCTCGGATCTGTGTGGTGTTTAGATACACAGGCAACAATAACAGCAAAGATTTGGGTTATTTCACAAAAATATGGGAGTTCATTTACCAAAGTCCTATTTTCATTATATTTCTCAGAAAATTATGCATAAATATGATATAATTAAAATGCAGGTTATTGTTTAAAAAACAAAATGTTTTTTTCACGTTTAAAAATGCCACAGTTAGAAATTAAATATTAAATTTGCAATTTAGCTATACTACGCTAATACTTAGTTAACAAGCTAAGTGTAGTTAGCAAGCTAAATATGAAACAGCAAACTGATTAATTAACTTGCAAAGTATTTGCACCAGCCCTAAATTTATCTTCGCTAAATATTTAGTTAGCGAGCTAAATAAATATTAGCTTGTATTCAGCTCAGACCTTAGTTTAGTTTATCTTGCCCACCTTGCTGACAAGAAATGTAGCTTGCTAACTAAATATTTAGTTTGCGGCTAAATATTTAATTTGGAGCTAAATACTTGGCTTTCAATCTAAATATTTAATTTCTAAACTAAATAAAAAGGTAAATTTGATTTGTTGCACAGTGCTACCTGAATCCTTAATGAGCGGCAGCCATATTGGATGCTGAATTGTAAACTGGGTTGGCTCGAAGGCCTCCGACTTTTCCAGTCGGTATTCCGACTCTCTGTTTGTAATTGTACAAGTGTATCTCCTCATTAAACTAAAACAAGTCCCAGTTGGGGAGGAAGATCTTATTACGACATAGCATTAACGTCACCAGAAGAGTTAACAAGAAACACACCATTCATGTTGCTATGACGCATTAAATTTAAAAGTTTAAATGACGGTTGTCACTGACATGCTGCAGTCATGTTTGGGTTCACTGGTTCTCTTTAATACTTTATTAATAAACAAACCTGACCTGATAAACACATGTTTCTTGTTTTTTTTGTTTAGTAGTGTAATTCAGATCATTGGAAAGGTTGTAACAACATTTAGTATGTAGGAGTGAAGTATTTTTCTGAGAATGTTCTGGATGCAATTATTATCTCCGTTTTGTTTTTCCATTCGCTGTCCTTTTCTTCCCCTAGAAACGTCCTGTACCCCTGGACTCACAGGAAAGACTGGCTGCAAAGAGGCAAAAACTTACAGACCAAAGGTTACACCAGTCTGCAGCAAAAGGACTCGCAAGCACTAAAGGAGCACATGATAATGCAGCTGTGACCTTCAACCCCAGTCTCATCTCCGTCGCTGAACCTCAGCGGATCGGTGGCGTTCCTGGTGACCCCTGTGGCCTAACTGTGGCCCACGGTGGTTTTCCTTTCGAGCACGGCCCGTCTGACGGACATATTTCCGAGAAAAGAGAGCAGGACGCTAACGTTAACAAGCTGAAAACGCCGCAGGGCGACTCTGGCTGCACTCAGCAGCAACTCCACAACAGCCAGCACAGACAGAAGAAATCTAAAAAGCACAAAGAAAAGGAGCGGGAGAGGTTAAAAGGTGACAAAGGAGCCGAATGGCTGCAGTCGAGTCCCGATCTCAAGCAGAACCCAGAAAAACTTGACAGTAAGGCCTCTTTCTCTTCTTGTTGTGTTTTTTTTTTTTTTTCTCCGTTTTTCTTAAGCTCATTTACCTTATATGCATTTTGCTTGCATGCAGTTTTCTTTTAATTTTGGCTGAGCATTGTACCTGTTGCTACATCTGTGTCACAGTCTGAGGGAACCTCAAAAAGATTTTTTTTTTTTTGTGTGTATACCGTGTATGTTTTACAAGCCTTGCACCTCATATTAAAATCAAACTCATTTTGCATGTGCTGAATTAACATATTAGCAGATTTGTATTAATTTAAACTACACTCAAACACTTGAAAGTTATTCTCTGTTTGGAAGCACAGTGGAGGCATCTGCCAGTGTTTTTAAAACAACCATCCTTCAATTTGTACCTGCAACATGCCTGCCAATCAGGCATGTTGATAATTAAATTAATCGCATGACAAATTAATAATTCTCAATTGCATGATTTTGTGTTTTTCTCTTTTCTCTCCATTTCTATCAAAGACTGAATGGCTAACGTCTTCAGTCTGGTGGGTTGGTCTCAACCAGCCATTTTATATGAAGGACAACTTTGTCTAGAGACTTTATAATTTATTGTCAACATTTAAAAAACGTAGCACAGTTGCAGGGTTAATTACTCTCTAGAATTTCAAGCTTATTGAGATTTGAGAATGTGTTCTTAGATTATGCCATTATAAACAATATCATTGTTTATCGCGATAACTTCTGGGACAATTTATTGTCCAGCAAAATGTGTTATCGTGACAGGCCTACTACCTATTAATGTTCTGTAATTTACATTAATTTTATTATATCTTTATTATTCTGGGATAGGGCACCAAAACTGGCTCCAGTTTCTAAATCCGGCCCTGGTCAGAGCTGTTGTTGCTGCATATGAGTTTAACCACAAACACTGAAAACAGATGACCAGAGAGAGGCTTTATGCTGCTCTGAGGTTATCTGACAGCAGCATGGGCGGTGTGTGTTTCTGCTGTATTATCTCTTGAGCGTGGCAGTGTTTGCTCCCCGGAGCCAACCCCTCATGAGTCGTCGCCGTCTTCTGTGGCTGAGTGACTCAGAAACAGCTCCAGCGGAGCGGGAGGTCCCCCGACACCCAGGAGCTTTTTATCCCGTCTGCGCCGACCTAGACGTGTGGCACAAGCACCCTGACGCTCCGCGGTTCTCAGGGAAACCAAAATAGAGCTTAGCGTTCGGACAATAGCTGAGCTTCGTGTTTGCACTGACTCAACTGCAGTTGATTGAATTTTCTTAATCGTGTGTTTGCTGCAGATCCTGACATCACAAGTGGTGCGGCCTCCGAGGAGAAGCCGGATTACGTGCTGTGAGTGTAAACAGGATGTAAAGTAACTGATCTGTGTTCTGTCTCTGCTGGTAAATGTTGTTTTCCGCTGACGTTAACTGGACAAAAAACAGATATTATTAATGGAAGTTTTTTTTGTATTTTTTTTTGTGATGAGTCATAAGCTTATTGTGGAATTTTTCAGGACTGTCTTGCTGCCATCTTGTGGCAAATTAAAGCACTGCAGGAGAAGAAAATCAGATCTGGGGAACAACTTTAGAAAACAGAAACATTTTTTGACAATTAAGGTTTTGTACACACGTAGCTGGGTCTTTATAAAAGAAAAATCTCCGTCATATTTTTAACAAAAGTTATCTCACACACCCACGATCAATTTCAGAAAAGGTTTCATCCACATGAACTCACACAATAATCTCCCAGAAGCTTGTTGTAAACATGCCAAACCCACAGGGGGCAGTGTAGTGCAGAACTACAAACTGTCAACCAATCAGATTGCCTCAAAACAACCACATCTTCCTATTAGGAATTAAACATGGTGCAAGAAAATTCATTTGTGTGGAGATATAAGAAGGTACTTTTAAATAACTTATTAGAATAAAAAGTTAATAAAACTCAAGACGATGTTCATTGAGAATTGTGTCGAAGCATAATGGCACATTATTTGTCGCAACACTCTGTTTTCCCACGTTCATACACACTCAAACACAATTAGAGTTTTCTGAGATCCCCAATTTGGTGGACGTTTTTACAAATAATTGTTTTCAGTGGTATGAAACAGATATTTTGTGTGGATTTTAGGCCAAAACGCAAAGAAATGTGTCCATTTTCCTTCATACCCGGTTACTTGTGGACTAGGCCTAAGATTAAAATGTAAACAAAGTAACATTTGAAGCTCATTTATTCCTTAAAACGTCCACATCCATGCTGCCATTTTCAGCTCCCAGCTTCACCTCCTCACCGAGTGCGTGTTGGGTTTTGTGATGTCGTTGCAGGGCGTACGGCCCCATCTCAAGTTTGGAACAACGGCAGCGATATCAGGAGGATTTCTGCACAGAGTACGACGAGTACAAAGACCTCCACTCCCGGATCGCTGCCATAACTCACATGTTTGTTCAGCTGGGCTCCAAGATTAAGACTCTGTCTCCTGGCACACAGGAATATAAGGTACATATCTACAGCTTATCAGAAACAAGGCCTTGCAGTCTGAAGATAGATATGATGTTTTTTACAATCTAAATCAACTGCAATAAATTGGCGATTCTTTTTGTTTGTTTGTTTAGACTATGGAAGACCAAATACTGGAAAAGTACAGCAAGTTTCGGAAGGTAATGGCGCTTAAGTGTTTCGGTTTATGTTATATTTATATATTTCTTGTTGCTCTACTTTTGTAAAATCTTTGTTTCTAGCAAATTTCTAAATGTTATATCTTAATAAGCTTTGAAAAATGTACAACTTCTATCAAATTTTGTCACATTTCACCCATAAGCATCAGTAAGAAGGAAGGCTACAAGATAACAGACCAAGACGAATTATTTGCAATATTTGCGCTTATGTATGACTGTAAATGTGACAATTGGTTACTCACCAAATCGATCAAAGACCACAACTTGATCCTGGAGTAAAGCTGAGGCAGCTGTGTAGTAGAAGTAGGAAATACTGCCATCTGCAGGTGGGAGTTAGCGCTCACTTAAAATCAATGTTTTTGACCGTTTTTGCTGAAAATTTGCAATAAACTCACAATTTCACATTAGAACAAAAAGGTGCAGCAATATGTAAATTTTGCGCAAATTTTCCACAAATGTGGAATTGCAAAACCATGGAGGGGACCGATTGACGTACTTTAAATAAAAGTGTGTGTTTTCTGTACAGATTTACCTGACTTGCTGTCTCCTTTCTCCACAGAAGTTTCCAGACTACAGGGAGGAAAAGAAGCGCTGCGAGTATCTTCACGAAAAACTGTCGTACATCAAACAGCTCATCATCGACTATGATCTCTCCAAGCCCTCTTCATAGCATTCGTTTGCTTTTTTTTTTTTTTTTTTTTTTTGTCTCTTTTAAACCGTCAACTTTGCATACCCAACATGAGTGTCAAAGCATTTATACCAGTGACATAAACAACTTTGAAAGGAGACTTCAGCTTTCTCCACACACTTTTGCTAAAGCCTCCCACGATTCTCCAGAGATCTCATCATATAACTGAGTGAAAAATCACTGGAAGGTATTTGGTTGGAACTTTTTTCAATGTAGTTTTTGACCTTAACTTATTTACTTTGCTGTTTTTGACACTTGTGAAATCATTTATATTCCCTTATACGGCTTCTGTTTTGTTTTTGTTTTTTTGTGCTTCTCATTCCCCTAAACATGTCTAATTGTAGTGAAAGTCATGCTTTGAGAAATAACCTTGTGTGGGGTGAATGGGAGAAGCAGCCCACATGTGAACATAGATGAATCGACTTCATTCGTTGCTCACAGTTTTTAATGAGTTATTTTGAGTTTTTGTCAAAATGGTGAGTCACGGTGTGCCGGACTTTTTCACACTTTGTTACAATGGCGAATTTTGACATTTTGTACTGGGATGAAATGCCACAAAGCCATGGAAAGAAAAAGGAAACATTGTGTGTGTGTGTTTTTTTTTTTTTTTTAACAAATACAGTGAAAACTCTTAAGCTGAAGAAAAGCATTCCCGCAGCATAATCCTACCACTATCATGTCTTAAGGTTGTTTAGACTAATGCTCAATGTTAGTTCTCTTTGTTTTGTATTTAGTCTTTTAGTCTTTTTTGGACCAGACCTTCTTTGTGGCAAAATCAGACTAGAAATTTCAACAAAGCTTTTCTTTCTCCCTATGAAGGCTATTTTATATTGCTCAACACTTGTTTTGTTATTACTATTCCACTTTATCCTGCTTTAAACTTCCCTATGACATTCTTCTTGACCTGGTCTTCATGATGCTGTTTGGCCACCACTTTTCTCTGACAAACCTTTGAGGCCTTCACTGAATAACTAGAGTAGATTTTTCTTTCTAGAAAAGTGACTTCTAGAGATGTTTGTTTGCACTGGAGTTTATTTAGGGAGGGCAGACCACGTTCCAAAGCCACCTTGATTTTATTTCCATACAGACTTGATAAAGTAATATATGTTGCATTGCGTTGCGTCTGTTTAAATTCCAATGAAATACATTGAGGTTTGTGGTTGCAGTGTCACAAAATGGGAAAAGGCTTCACGTTTTCAAAACCAGACTTGTACCCGAGCTGGATTTATCTTTTTGACGAGATTAAAATGACGACATGTCACTTTCTATTTTATTTAGATTCCCTTTGAAGAGAACAGAAAGGGCTCGGTCGAGTCACTATAACCGTCATCTGTGTTGTCTCCGAAATGCACTTAAGTTTGAAGTATTTATTAACCACATTCCCCTGTCTCTGCAGCATCTGATGGTAAATGGACCAAAATGCCTAAACTAGCACATCTGCTGAAGTATTTTAACCTCGAGAAGAAAAAAAAAAAAAGCTTCCATTTCTTTCTTTTGTTTTTTTCTTTTGCATTGAACTACTGAGATATTTATTTTTAACCTATTTATCTCTGTCCTGTGACTTTAGTCATCTGAGCTTTGAATTCAAAGTGTTTGGTAGGGATGAGGGCCAGGGAAATGACGCGGGGAAAGATTGAAGAGCATCATCTCATTTATTCCCGTCCTCAGGTTCTCTTGCTTCTCTTGCCTTTTACGGGTTGCTTATTGATTCCAGAATGATGCCTGCACAGCACGTTCATATAGCCTTCGTTTTTTGGGGGTTTTTTTTTCCCCAAGACGGAATCCGTTTTGGCAGCAGTCGCTCACTATTCTTGCACTTTTTTAACCGACTGTCATCATGTTGTCAGTGAGAAAGAAGCCTTAATGTGAAATGTTTGTACGTCGAGGTTTTCAGACTGCAAATATGATGAAGAAGAGGTCGCCATACACACACTGCCTTATTTTACCAGCAACACTTTATTAGGGTTCATTAGGTACTAACAAAATAGTAATAGTAGTCAGTAGTTCATTTGGACATGAGAAACTACCGTCCTCATCCGTTTCATTCATATCCCCTGTGGTACTCATGGGTCGTCATGAATAAAGTAGATATTTAAGTATTTATCATCAGGATCAATGTTATGTTTCATAAATGTGTTTTCATGACCAATGATGCAATATATATATTTGTTAGTTTTTTTCTGAAGCATTAATGTAAAACCCCATTATGATTCCCCCCCCCCCCCCCCTCATTCTGGATAAGTGTTGATCATTTTCGGGGGACCGGTGTGTGCTGCACAGGTGCTGAAAGAAGAGGAAACAGAGGAGAGACTTTGTGCATTTACCAATGTTTACCTTCTCTTGTTCTGGTCTGAAAATTTCAAAATTAAAATGTTTTAAAATTAAAAGTCCTAATTGCTGTAAGTCTTTTACTCGCCCTTTAAGTCTGAGAAATGACTTTATCTTCTGTCCATCCTGAATAATGTCGGCGTTTCTATTGCTGCACTTGGAGCTTCATCACAGAGTGTACACTCACACACACTTACTAAATTTTAGAGTGACCAATTGACCAAACATGTCTGAATGTCTGGAGGTTCTACATCTGTGTGTGATTTGAACCATTTGAAGTGGGAATTTATTGCATTTTCAATACATTTTACAAGGAGCTTTGTCAGGGAGTTTCACCAGTTGTAATTGTAAAGTTATATAGTATATATAATATATATATATATATATATATATAATAAAATGTTGAATGACTTAAAAACTATTGTTCACATTTTCATTCTCTGAGGTTGAGCTAAATTTCAGTTTCTGCTTGTGCAGACCTGGTAGACATACCTCAAATGACAAAAAAAAAAAAGTGGTTCTAGTATTGACACAAGGCTTGAATAAAGCAAAGATTTTTACATATAAGACTGTTTTTAAAACCATGTATTACTATTATTCCACTTGATAAATACGCATTACCTGTCCAAATGGTAAAACAGTATTGAATAAGTGAAACTTTGTTGTTAGGAAAGAATTGGAAAAAGTAAATGCGTATTTTATTTTTTTTTATTTACTGTGTTTATCAAATAAAATCATTTTTAGGTGACTCTTTTGGCCAAACGATCCGAATCTTAGAAACGAGCCGAAATTCCCATTTTACATCTTTGCTCAAAATAGTTCCGGGTACGCAAGCTCGGCCACAAATCGGCACGTGACTTCTGCTTGTCCTGGGTTGTCATGACAACTACCTAACGGCACTATTCAGGGAAGTGGTTTTAAAATGCTCCCAAAACGAAAGGTAAAACTCGTATAAAGACATTATATTACTTATATAACGACAGACAGCTTCAAGCCTCGCTGTGCTATTATCTCTGACCTTTAAGTTAACCGTGGCTATGATGTTCGAAGCCTATCAAGTTGTCCAGTTTGATTTTCTTGAGCGTCAAAATTAACAAAGCTAATTTTGTTTAACACAAAATTAGCTTTTGTGGAAAACTGACAAGGATCCTCAGTTTAAAATGTGGCTTAGTGATTTTACTGAGATTCTTCATTTGGAGAAACTGCGGTATGATGCTGTGGGCTCCACCAATACGTTCTGCGGTATCTGTCAGCCGTTTTTGGACCATCTTTCTCAGTCTAAGGTTGACCCCGATGCTCCCTGAACCTCTTAGTATGCTAACCGTGCCTTTGTGGACTGGTGGTACCATCCTGAAGTGTAAACGGTAATCAGTGCAGTGTAACGAGTTATTTAGACAATCTCCCTGACTTGTCTAAATTTTATTTTATATTTAGTTATTGTATGTTTTTATTTTTTTTATTGTTGTATTGGTAAGAGTATTTTTTTTTACTATGTTTCTCAGTACAAGCGTAATATTTGAGAAATATATTAATTTGTCAAAAATGCTCTGCTCCAGCTATGAAAATACTCTGCTTCTCATAGTTGTTTTTTATATTCTTTTATATATGTATATTCTTTTATATATGTATGAAGCATATATTCTTATGCTTCATACTCTTGTGTATGACCTGTATATGCTGTATTTTGAATACTTAATAAATATATATATATACATATATATATATATATACGTATATATATATATATATATATATATATATATATATATATATATATATATATATATATATATATATATATATATATATGTATAAGTTAATTAGCTTAATGTGTGGTGTGTGTACACCTATAATGGAAGGATAATTATTTTTATTATGTACTAAAATGCCTAGGATACAGCAGAAATGTTAGGAGCTGGCAAAGAGGACCCCAAACCAGAGCCTGTACAGGCACCTTTCCTAGAGCTGACCAGTGTGGCCCAGGTAAAATACAGGATGAATCAACAATCAATATTATTGATTAAGATTGAAACCATACCTATAAGCTGTGTTACACAGCAAATCAAGTAAAGATGTAATTCTTTACATTTGCTCTTTTATCATCTGTATTAAAGGCATTTAAAACTCACAAATAGGACATGCTTTCTATTCTGTTAGACAAAGTTAAGCAAGCTTTTCAACACTTTCCAATTGTGCCTTTGCGTCAGCTTCCAGAGAACACCAACTGTCTGACATGCACAGCAGATGGCAGATTCCTAGGCCTGGCTCACACCCAGGGCCTCTCTGTGTGGTGCGCTTCCTCTTTCACCCTGGTTGCTGAATGGCTTCAACCACAGCTGGAATTGATCTTCATCCAGATGACCAGAATGGCTGAGATGACCTATCTGCTTGGGACCGTGGATGACATGGGTAGAGTGCCACAGACCTGCCACTAATCTAATGTCCATTCCTCCTGATCAGTTATGGTACCTTGCAAAAAAGTATCCACACTTCTTTGTATTTTTCTATTTTCTGGCATTGCTGACACATATTTCAATGTAATGCGATGAACAAACAGATAGCACGCAATTCAAAAGTGGAAAATAAGCAGAACCTGGGTTTTCAATGTCTTTTACAGATAAGAGAGTTTGTATCTGTGTTTAGTTCCTATAAATAAAATCCCTTCCAATGCCTTATCTGGGTCTGTTTGTAAAATGCATTGAAGTTTGTGTTATAGTATGAGAAAATATGAAACAAACAGCTATAATTTTGTAAGACGCTGTAGAAGAGCATTTTTGACAAATTAATATATTTCTCAAAGATTACGCTTGTACTGAGAAACATAGTTCTTGGTTGATTTAAATCTTGAAATGTTTTCTTCTATGTTATCTGGAAGCCAGCACTTAAAAAAAAAACAGTCAATATCTATGTGTTTCATTCCCAGGTGTTGCCAGAGTGTTTGGATTTCACTCAGACGTCATTCATCTTCTCAATGTTATCAACATAATGGTGGGTATGTTACTTACGACTAGATACTATTTTGTATCTAGTCGTAAGTGCTGGCTTCTTTTAGGACATAGTTCTCTAAAAGTACTTAAGCAAAACCAAGTTAATAAGAATAAATAATTTGTCAAACAGGAAGATGTCACTGTAAGAAGCATTTTTCTGACGTTTGACCTACATGAAGGTGGGCATTATGGAGCTGCATCAGTAAGCTGTAAGTAACTTCTTTCATAGCACGGACACATATGATTAGATCTTTACATTAAACTTCTGATTTCATGCATCTTTGTAGGCAACGGTGTTGTGTGGCTAGAGGTCTATCAGTTTCCTGTAGAGCAATGGCTGAGAGAGCTGGAGATGGTGTCATCACAAAAAAAGGTAAAGACCAATGATCTGTTTGGGCCTCTGCTATGTTAGGTATATTGCGAACTCTTTATACATAGTGCGTACGTAATCCTCCTTTGTCATGAGAAAAGCAACTATTAAACTTCTTAAAAAGTCTAATCTGGACACCTCAATATCTAACCAATGCTCTTCTGACACTTTATCAATAAATTTACTCTGTATGTACAAGAAACAGAAGAAGTTCTTCAGTTCTTATTGATCACTGAGACAGCATTGGTGAAATGTTTAAACCAGGGGTGCTCAAAGTCTGTCCTGGAGGACCGGCATCCTGCACATTTTAGTTCTCTCCCTTGTGGTACCAACAATCTTTTCTGCATGTCAGTGTTCTTCTTAGGCCTTCTAACGAATCATCATTTGATCGAGGTGCATTAAACCAGGGAGAGAACTAAAACATACAGGACGCCGGCCTTTGAGGCCCCACTTTGGGTACCCCTGATTTAAACAATATGTTCTAATCAACAGCGAGGCAGCAAAAACCTCTGCGTTAGTTTTAGTGGATGAGATCGTGTACGAGGTTCCACAGAGCCCTATTGTCGAGATGCTTTCATCCAATGTTCTCCTCCTGGCCAAAACTGAGCAGCATTGCGAAATCTCTCACCATTTCTATGCAGATGACACACAACTTAATATTTCTGTCATGGTCGCAGTCCCTTAATGAGTGTGGGAGTCAGAATTTACTCCAGGTTAATGCAGAAAATGCAAAAGTCACTCAACATTAGCCTAAGATCTATAAAGCATCCAAGAAACAGGTATAGGGCCTTTATTAGAACCGCTTCAATTTTTTTGTTACTAAATCAGCCTTCTACTGTTTTAGAGGCATTGATAGAATGGGCGCCACGTGACTTATCGGTAAAAGACGTCACACTTTTCAGACACTTTATCAAATCCTCAGGATGAAAATTTATCCGAAGGATCGGACATGAAATGGTCTCCATTTACACTGATGATGAAAATCTCTCCACCTACACTTCCAGCAGGTAAACCCCACCCCCAAAAAAACCCATCTTTTTAATGTTTTTAGTCATTAGAACTTTGATCCACATCTGTTCATTTGGACTTTCATGATTTAAACATAAGACCAATGAGTACATGTAAGCACATCTTACAAGTTCTTTGCTGATTTGCAGGAAAGCCATCGGACTTTTTGACACACTGTTTGACTGTCGATATAATCAGAAGCAGAGGTGTTCATAAGGAACAATCCTCCTTCGGTTCAGATGCTGCAATAACAAAGAAGACACATGAAAGCCCGAGGTGCGTATAGATTGAGGCTAATGCGATTAGAATCAAACTGCTTCTCTCTTTTGTAAGGCAACTTTAAATTTAAAACACATTTTAAATGTTGCTGCGCAAAAGCGGCTTTTTCATGCTTTTGTTTCATTTTCATTGGGCTGTAAGCCTTGAGACTCTAACGATCGTCTTCTTCTGCATTGTCTCTTCCACCAGTTGCACCCAGCACTTTCTCCTGCCTTACCATGGGTCAACTGGTGACAGCAAAGCAAACCCAGGTTTGGAATTCAAAGGGTTTTGTGTTGCATTCTGTAATTGCTGAACACTGTGATTTATGCAAAACAAAGAGAGACATTCACATGCATTCCTCATTTTGTGCATGTCATGTCATATCGGTCCTGTTGTTTTTGTGGCTCTGTCCATTATTAATCATCTACATCGGTGTTGGCCATTGTTAGTGAATTTTGAACACATTGTTATTGTTCCGATAAGTAAAATTGGGCTAATATTAATAATCAATTTAAGAATGATATCAGATATTCGATTTTAGAAACAGGAGTGGTGCACAAGTTTTCATTTACAACAGATTTTTTCTAAGCTAAATAGCAAAAAATGAATAAACACACATGCGAGGTCAAATATCTACAAAACCACCCCGAATAAAATCTCACTAAATCTTCCATTGCAAGTTGCAAAGCAGCCAATAAAAATAGGTACAGCACCTGTATTTGAATATCCTCCATTTTTTTTGTTACAAAATCAACAACATGCTATTATGTTAGAATATTTGTCGGCTCCCTCTAATTTTATTTAAATTAGTTGATTTATTATTGTGAACCAAGGTTTTAAGAAAAGTGTCAAAATTTTTGGATAGGTTTGATGTTGAAGCAGCTTCAGACGTTAACCTGTTTCATCGATGCTAGTTAGCAACCATGCAAACTAGCATGACAGTTCAGTTGAAGTGCATGTATGTATGATTTTAGACCTTTTTATTGTTATTCTATCCTGAAAAAAAACAACCCTCAAATCTATTAACAAAAGCCAAAAAAAAAAAAAAAAAAGATTATGAATGCATTTGTTATTAAAACACCAAATTCAAGCGAGCATGTCCTCTTTCTCAGCAGGGCTCCCTGTGGCTATCGCTGTGTGGTGGAGTGGATCCACTAATCTCCTTAAGTACTTGCTGCAAAAACCCCCAAAGAACAAATCAGGAAGAACATCTAATTACGTATTTATTTTAAAAATTCAGAATCTGTACACCTTGTTGTAACAAACACTTGTTTTTTTGTTTGTTTATTTTTAAAGCAGATGTGACACCCATGCCAGAAATGCTGTGGCCAAACGCGAAGGAAATCCTCTGCTCGGCTGTCAGCAGGTGTACTTACTTAATCGCTCTCGGGCTTGAGGATGGTATGGTGTCCATCTGGAACAGACAATCTGGTGAGCAAACCTTACAGAGAATCTCTAAGGATATGATTTATTCACCTGATATGCTGGAGAAAATTATGGTTTTGGGGTTTTTTCAGGTACTCGTTTTCAGGAAAAGCTGTTCACTTTGGAAGCGAAGTTGTCACGATGGCACATTCGTGGACATCCAGCCATCTTTAGCTTTTTCGCGCTAAACTCAGACATCTGTCATTTTATTGACACATGACACATTTCTGTTCGTTAAACGTGGCATGATTTAAGCCTTATTTTTGAATTTCAGAAAAGCATTTGACGTTGCCAGTCATCAAATTTTTGTATTAAGGCTGTCTAGTTTTTACGACCGAAATTAGAGCCACGCTAAGAAAAAATAAAAAGAAGAAAATAACGAGAATAAAGTCATAATGTTTGGAGAATAAATCATATGAATACAAACCTATAATATTAAGAGAATAAAGTTATAGTATTTTGATGTCATAATCTTACGACTTTATTCTCGTATTATTTCAACTGTATTATCATTTGAGTTTATTCTCACAATGTTATGGCTTTATTTCTTAATTTTAGTTATTTTTTTTATTTTGTAGTTTGCCCCTCGTATGCCACCATAAGTTTTAACTTATGGTGGCATACTTACTTACTTACTACTTGATTGCCTTTACAGTTAAAAAAAAACTCTAATCCTATAACCCTAACTCTGCCCTGGTTAATATTTTCTGAATGACTCAAGAGGTTTTGTTCCTTCGTCTGATAATTCACATTTTGTTACAGACTAGAGGGGGTAAATGTTTATGTTTATGTCTTAAGTAAGGATCGGGGACTGTAATGAGGAAAATATGTAATTCTTACTTTGTCTTTTCTTCCCATTAGGAGCCCCGGTCTCAATTGTTCTGGTACCAGGAGAAACCGTTGCCTTCTCCAGGATACAGTTTGTTGATAACTGGTCTGTTCCTGCCCAGGACTGTGACATTGTGGGTACAGAACCGGTGGGAATGCTGGTGTCGTGTAAAAATGGAGAAATTTACATGGTGACTGCAGGGCTAGGCCTGCAGTCCAACACCATCCAGCTCTTCCAAAGGTTACCTAAATGTTACATATTTAACATTTTCCTACAGAAACAAAAATGAATGTGCTGTGTTGACACATTTACTTTCTATTTAATATCACAGACCAGAAGACAGCAGGGATCTCCCGACTGTTGCTATACCTGTGCCTTTCCTGCAGGCTGTGGTAGGAACACATAATCTGTTGGATGACAAAAATGCACCATTTTTCAACTAATATTATTCCGCACTGCTGTATCCGTGTACTGCTTCTATCTTTCTTCCTCAAACTAGTCACTTATCATGCAAAGAAGTGGGAAAATGTTCCTGACAGAAGCCATCAACAGAGAAACCGTGTGCTACCTGACTCTTCCGACATCCCACCAAACCGCTTCGGTCTACAACCCCATTTACACGCTAAATGCCGAACTGCAAGCGTTGCTCATACGAGGTGATTATTACGATCCTGCGTATTGCCTAAAAGTCATTCCTGTAGCCAATGGCTTTCATTTGTCTCCCAGGTGACCAGGAAGCCAGTTGTTTATTGGAGAGGCAGAACCAGAGTCAGCTCTTTGTCTTCTATTTCAGTCAGTCTGACATCATTAAGCCTCACATTGATTGTCCCAGACAGCCAACAGCACTTCACCATGGTACCCTGGAGGAAATCTGCAACGTCTATCTTGAGCAAAGGTTAGGACTCCTGACGGGAGCCGATTTGTCGATTTCCACCATTGATCTAAATGGAATCATTGTCAGCTGTTTTTCACAAGACTGACGTTTGTGACTTTACCACGTTTCACATCATCACTGCTGGGTAATTGTGGTCCACTCTGTTTAAATTTAAACACTTTGGAGTGTCTTCTTAAGATTGAAGCGCTTGTTTTTTGACTAGGCCACTCCTAAACCTTCATGTTTGCTGGTGTGGTTTGAATATTTGTCCTGCTGCGCAACCAGAGTGGGTTTGAGCTTCACTTGACGGCTAGACGATTTTCATTCAGGATTTTCTGGTCGAAAGCAGAACTCCTGCTTCCATAAATTTATGGCAGATGTAATAGAATGAACATCTTCAAAACGAAAAAAAAAATTTGTCTCCACAGAATGTTTTCTCAAAAGTCATCAAGATGTTCTTGGCAAACATGAGAGGGACCTTTGGGTTCTTTTTTTTTTTTGGTGGTTTACACTTTAGGACTCTGCTATGCGTGCCGTTTCTGCCCAGTCTCTCTTTCTTATTACTGGATCACTGACTATAGTGCGGAAAGTGAGGCTTGCATGCTGTCTGGCCTTACGAGTGAGACGTCAATGTACTTAGAGTAATTTTGGACTGAATGTTAACCTCTGCTCACTGGTTTCTTTGTGGATCATGACTTTCCGTGTGATTTGATGGAAGCCCAAAGCCTTAAAAATGACTTTCTAACCCTCAACAAAGTCGTGTGTAGACGTTGTTTCTCGTCTGCTCTTGATTTCTTTTTCAGAGTGGGGAAAGATGTGTCGATTTTCTTTGGATCGTTTGGCCTACTTCATGTTGACAGGGGCTATTTAAGTCACTTTGAGCAGGTCAATTTAACAAGAGGGTGATTTCTTCACATAGAGTCAAGATGGTTTGAATGCATTTTAGCGAAGAAAAAAAGTATTGGTGTAGTTTAGACAATCAAATCATTTGATTAAAGTGTGACAAAAAAACAAAAAACAAAAACAGACCCTGTAAAGGGGCAAACATTGCATCACAACTTTCTATGTACACATACGTGCAAATGTTTGCGGCTCTCATTCCCAGAATGAATCAGAACAAACAATAGGCACGTCACATATTTACACTCTCACTGCTTTCTCCTCTTTTTCTCCGCAGAGCGCAATCTGTGGATGAAAGGAACAAAGCTCTTGAACAAACATGGGGAAAGATGCAGAAAACCGCGTCGGCGTTGCAGCATACACATCAGAGCCGCAAGCATCAGAAGGACGTCAACCAATGAGTTGCTGATAGGATATGAAATCTGATATTTTTGTTTCTTCAAAGCCACCTACTTTTGTTTCTCTGCTCTCAGCACTTGTTTCAACCCAGTAGCAGTTCAGGATACATTTTGTTTGTAGCTACTGGCAGATTAGAATTTACAAAACGCTGCTCACTTTCATAAAACGTCTCTTTTAAGAATAAAACAGCTAAATAAATAATTTAAAAAAACTGCATCCTGAAGCTTTGCTTAATGTTTAGTATCAGGGCTGGGCTTAAAAATGAAAAACAGATTTTTTTTTTTTTCATGCAAGATTCAATTTCTGATTTTGTTAGGTTTTTCTTTTGTGCTCTCTTTTCTACAAAAAGAAATCACAAATGACAGGAAATATTTTCAAAAAGTGGCTTTTATTTCAGTCATCCTTTCTGTGAGTTGAATGACGGAGTGCTGGGACCAGGCTACGAGATCGCTTGTCTAATTAAAAGAAGTTAGCAGAATAATATTGCTAGAATAAAGACGCAGTCTTACCAGAAAAACATCTTAAAATTACGAGAAAAAAGTCACTTAGTAAAAATTAGCCTCAATACATTTTTTTGTTGATTTTTGTGGTGGAGTACTCGTAAAATGACGGCTTTGTTATCCTAATATTGCAACTTTGTTCTGATAATATTAAGACTTTATTCTCGTATGATTTCGACTTTATTGTCATGTGACTTTATTTTCTCATTACTACGACTTTATTCCTGTAATTGTAACACTTTATTCTCGTTGAAAAATACATCTTAGCTTGACCTTTATGTTTTGTTGTAGAGTTGACCTGAACTCAAAGTCCAAATAAATAGAAGCTGTCAAAACAAGATGGCGTCGACGTCACTTTGAGCTATAGAAACCCATCAAGTGCATTGGTGGGGAAAAAAATAAAAAAATAAAAATCCAGTCTTCAAAAAGCAAAAATTTGACGAATTGATAAAATGGATTTATCACCCAGCGATTCATCATGTTTCTCACAAGATGCTCTCGGGACTGGAGTGCTGGAGATCTCTGTCCTCTGCCAGAAAGCTGCTGCTTAGCGAGGGAGGCTCCGCTTTCCTGTGGCCGTCGCCGCAAAGCACCAGCTTCTCCTGACTGAGGCGCCTCAACTCTCTCCTCAGGGACAGCGAGAGGGCCGGAGACATGAACGACCCGGTCAAGACGGTGGCGTTTTCCGCGTCGCCGGCGGAGGCAGCGTTGGGGTGCCTCCTGCGGAGCCCCTTCCTGAAGTGGATGGTGAACAGGCCGTAGATCAGCGGGTCCAGGCAGGCGTTTACCAGCCCGAAGATGAACAGGATGTGGGTCAGCGAGTGGGACACCTTGTCCTCCAGGTGGTCGGGAAAGAACCAGTACCAGAGGCCCAGCAGGTAGTACGGAGTCCAGCAGACGATGAAAGACGAGACGATCACGACGCTCATTTTTAACGTTCTCATCCGGGCCTTGGGGATGTTGTTTTTGGAGCACCTCAGACGCACTCCGCCAGTGGGGACTGGGGAGAGACGAGACTGGAGATTTAGAATGAGACAGACAGGTTTACTGTGGTTTAAGATTCGCTGAACAAAAAAAAAAACAAAAAAGTATGATTGATTGATCTATGAGCAGGACATGAGGTTATTTCAAGAGTGGTGCAGTGATGAAATGAGAACTACAGGAAGCAGGCCACACTTTACTATGCAGAGGGAAACTAAGGTAATTTTATTTATGCAGCACATTTTCAGCAACAAACCAGTTTAAAGTTGACGTCTCAAAGCTGCAAAGGGAATGTGTAACTTTTGTAAAACAATGTTGTTGTTTTTTTCCGTATTTGTTAAAACTGTCCCTATACATTAATCGCCCAGTCATGAAACAGATAATCTGCAATAAAAAAAGAACAATTCGATCTCCTCTTTCTTCTCCCAGTGCTCCCAGTGCCAGCTAGAAACAACCAATCAGAGCCAGGAGGAGGGTCTTAGTGATGTTAATCATGCTCATGTGCACCCCTCCTTGCTCTCTGCTGCTCTATCTGAACAAAACCTCGTGATATTGTTCATCTTACCCATCAAGTAAGTTAGAGAATACAAACAGGTAATTTGTATCCAGTCCATGTTTATTATGATTGTGGTTGTTTGTGTTTTGATCATTTTTCTTGTTCATTTATGTTCTTTATGTCATCTTCAGTTAATTTTTCTGTTCATTATTGTTAGGAAGATGTTGCCATTTTTAGTTCATTTCTTTTGGCGCTCTGATTTTAGTGCAATTAAATAGATCTTCCTAAAGCTGCGTTAGTCATTTCCCCTCGTTTTGTAGTTCCTTTTGAGTTTTATGCTGCATTCCAGTTGGCTGGCAGGTCATAACTCGGAGCTGGGTTTGGTGCCAGACCCGAGGTAACGGCATTCTGGTCGATAAGTCCGAATTTCAAATGAACTAACCTTCGTCATGCTTAGACCCGCGTCAGCTCCCTTGCAGAAAGTGTCGCTGGTTCTATCTTTTTTTTTGCAACGCAGCGAGGCGAACCGATTCACTCAAGTTCAGACTTACGGTTGTCCTTTTTCAGTCGTTTGGAGATCTCGTGGAAGATCCTGGCGTAGCAGGTGATCATGATGGCCAGCGGTAGCAGGAACAGGCAGGAAAAGGTGAACATGTTGTAGGCCGTCTCGTGCCAACGCGTGGCAAAGCTTCCCCTCGTGGTGCACTGGGTGAACTTCTCAGGATGGACGATGGTCACGTTGTGAAACAGGAGGATCTGAGGGGGAAAGCCATTTTAGTCAGTTGAAATGACCGGTCCGGCATTATATTTTTAAAATTGTTTTCTGATTTCATAACTCGCTGGCTTGTTCACACGCTTCACCTGGGCAAACAGGAGTGTGATCTGTCTCGCCAAAGAGCTCCTGTTGACAGGAACTCCCATAACTGGTGTGTAAAATAGTTGCAGCTCGTACCGCAATCTGCTGCCAAGTCCAACGCCGATCATTGTCTCCTTAAATGATTTGTTTCTCTGTGACAGATTGTTTTCCTACCCCGTCACCCGTGACACCCCTTCGCTTCACTTTTTGTCTTGTTTTTGCAAGGCTAAATGAAAACGTGGTGCAACCCAAGGATTTACGCTAACAGTCACTGCTGAGAAATCTCCACTGCCTGGGGGAATCTGTGTGGGAAAAGTAGCAGGGTGCAACTTTCCTCTTTTTTTTTCATAGCATAACCTTACGGCAGTCTAACACAGGAATATGCTTTTCTAAACAGAGTTTTGGTAATTTTTTGTTTTTATTTTATTTTATTTTTTGTACTTTATCGCTCCTAAGCAATGAGATTTGGAACATTGTTTATGTATAATAATATTCTCTGGTACCTTCAGAGAATATCACTACAAAATCAAACGCCACGCTTGACCTTAAATGAGAAGTTTGTACTGATATGCTGGCTAAAGATTTCCGCTTCTGTGACATCTGCTCAAAGGAAACTGTTCCAAGATCCTGTAGCTTGTTCAGATGGAGCGTTGTAGCTCCAGGTTGTGCTGACATGTCATTTCAGAAAGAAAAAAAGATTTTCAACTTTCAAAAAGCCAAACATCTTCAGGGTTTTTTTTTTTTTTTTGTTGTTGTCTTTTTTGGCAGTCATGAGCTTTGACATTTCACATGCTAACTGGAGCATGATCTGCTGTTTCTGTGACTCTGGGGTTCTTCTGCTCAGTGTTACATCATTTGACCTCAAGAGTGAACATCGTAAGGAATCCAACTTTGCTAAGATTTGCAACTTTCATATCTGATATTTTACTCCAGAATAATCCTTCTCATTCCTGCTCTGCGCTCTAACATTTGTATTGTGAGCTTATCGGCAGTTTTTAGATTTATACTCCCATTAGTTTATTATAAAACTCTAAAATATATTATCCTCTATATCTTTAATGTCTTCTTTTGTGCTTTTCATTTTCTTGATGCCTAAAATTGAACTGAAACTGATTTGTGTTGACTTGAAAAAGGCTGCTTTTTTTTTTTTTTTTTTTTTTTTTGTCATTTAGATTTTATGCGCCAGAACAATACAAAGTTGCTCACAACTTCAGCGTGGTGAAATGGTAACATGTTTTTTAGATCTGACAAAAAGATCTGAAAGTGTGGCATGCATTTGTATTCAGCTCATTTAAATATAGAGCCTGATACCAAACTACATATGAGACATTAAGTCATGTCCCATACGGATACGGCCTTCGTGGAAGAGCGTCGAAAGGAAAGAACGTTTCTGGACGTGCCTGTCTCGTTTACGTCACACTTTTCCGATTTCAGTTGTAACCTTTGAAAACTGGTTCCCTCCTGCTGCCTGCTACTTTGTGTCGTTCTGTTATGTAAAATCTCTGTTGAAGTTCTGTAAAAGCGCTGAGGGGTTTGTGCAGAAAAAGTTTTTTCAACAGTTGGTAGTTAGAAGGTGGTTAAAGATTAGCTCAAATGGAAATCATGAAATCACATGCACACAGGCCTGAAATGATTAATTATTGAAATAATTATCAACTAATTTAGATTAATCGTTAACTACATTACGAAGACTCGCACTCAAACCAGCCATTAAGCCAAAACTGTATAAGACATATGTATGTTTGCATTTAAGATTTAAAATGTTGTCTGTAAATACTTTTTACCCAGAACTCATCAAGTAGACCTAGTTGTTGTTATCTTGTTCAAATTCTATAAAATACTAAATCTCCCGTAACGCACATTTTGCTATCCCATTATTAATCGCTGAGTGCAAAAATGATTGATGAATCTACAAATCATCAGAAGCTAAAGGAATGCTATGTTATCGCATTTTTTTAAAAAGATGCTGAACTATTTGTTTGTTTGCATCTTTAATGTATTTCTAATATTTTACATAAAAAAACCAACCCTGAAGTGGTTGAAAGAAAAATCTGAGGAATGGGCAGATTTTTCTTTCATTCGATTAATCGACCGAATAATCGGTTACTAAAATAATCGATAGTTCCAGCCCTGCATGCAGCGTAGACACAGTTGGCTTTCTGAGAGTGAAGTAACTAAACGGTACATCTAAAAATATATGAATGCTGACATCAGACTTGACCTTTTGGTCATGTTGCCTTCCAAGCACGGCTGGCCTTACCTGAGGGATGGAAAGCACCACACTCATACCCCACGCCACCGCCAGCATGATCCTGTTCCTCATCCGGGCCTTGTTGATCGCCAGCGGGTTGAGGATGGCGGCCTGCCTGTCCAGGCTGATCACCACGGTGACGAAAGCGCAGGAGTACATGGCCAGCAGCTTCAGAAACATCAGCAGCCTGCACGCAAAGTCCCCCGCGAGCCACTGGACGGTGATGTTCCACGCCGCGTCCACGGGCATCACCACGAAGGTCACCAGCAGATCGGCCACGGTCAGGTTGACGATCAGCACCCTGACGTGGGATTTCCGCTTCCCGTCCCTGCGCGCCGCCCACAGCACGGCCAGGTTGCAGAAGGCCGACGTGCCGCACAGGATGAACGTGATGATGACTCTTATCTTGGCCGCTGTGGTGAAGGTGGGGAGCTGCGGGACGTCCTCCACGGCTGTCAGGTTGGAGGCGGCCAAGGAGCAGTTGGAAGTGACGTTGACGTGGAGGTCACGCATGGTCACTGCGGACTCACACGGAACGGGGTTCATTTCCTGCACGTTTGGGAGGAGGAAGCATTTTGCCCGTTGTCTGCAACAAGAAGGACGAAAAGAGGGATTCAGCAAGAAGTGGCCACAGCTTGTCCACACAAAGATACAAACATGCCATGAATAACTACTAAAGGGGAGACATGATGAGTAAATGACATGCATTAGCAGAAAGGACCAAACTGGGACACTTTGGAGGCCATACAATATAAAAATAGATTTTTATATAATATTAAACACTGGTCATTATAATTGTTTACCTTACTCAAGAGTTTTAGCTTCTAAATAGAATTATTACTGAAACGATTAATCATGATTATTGGTCACGGTCAGTCGTGATTAATTGTGATTAACAGGTGATCAAAATAATCAGCAACTAATGTAGCCATTGATTGGCTGCAGCCTCTTCACATGTGACAGTCGTTGCCCAGGATTTAGACCTGAGTGAAGTTAGTCTGATTTTCAAATCAGACTAAATTGGTGTCAAACGTTTGTGCAGCAAAATTTTTTGTTTGTGCCGCTGTCATTTTAAAGATATAAAGAAATGTTTCTAGAGGTCATCAAAGGTCAACCAGCCCCCCCACACACTTTTATGAAATCAGACAAAATGGGTATCAAATGTTTGCACAAACCAGCACAAACGTAGTCGAGTTAATTGACACCAATTCTGTCTGATTTGAAGAAGGTGGGGGGAGCAACTTCACTCAGGTACAGCTTGGCTGTGGTCGTCAGGGGAAGTGCTGACGCGCCACTTTGTTGGAACAGATGGAAGTTTATTATTGAATCACAAACCTGCTCTTACACGACTGAACAAATTAGATATGCGTCACACCAAGTTTGTTGAGCATGTGAAATTTTAAAAGCAGACTGGAATGGATCAAATTTATTTCAATAACTTGAAATAAAATTCAATAACTTATTTCACTCTAATGAAAAATGACTGAAATAAAAACTAATTTTCCATACAGACACGTTTATAAAAGTGAAACGTGTAACGTGGAGAAACACCTAGTCAGACAGGAACACGTACTCCCAGAGGTTTTATGTAATTGCTTTGTTTATCTGAGCACACGTGCACGCCACACTTTCTAGATTCTAGTTTTTTATTCAGCCTTTTGAGAACGTTGTTCTTCGTTTTCCTTCAGCTTCAAAATCACGTCTTAGTTGTGTTGGCGAGTTGCATAAATTTGTTGTAGAAAATACTGTGAGCTTATTGGTTCTTAGAGAACCGGTCACAATTCAGCATCTGAGTATTTTTCTGCATAAAATCGTGAAATCATAACATGAAATCATTTTTAAAAACGCCATAAACAAACAAACAAAACTACATTTCAAAGACAAGCTAATGCTAACTCACTTTTGGATGTAATAATTTTTAAACACCTGGGTTTCTTTATTTTGAGCAGGAACATTATTCCATTGCGTGTTACTGCATGTGGATGTACAAACATTTCACTGCAGCCAGACTCTAATATCCACATGGATGCAGACATACAGTTCAAACTACATGTGTAACATTTAATGTCCTGAAGATATTTTCTTTCCACTTCTGTACTCCCACACCCAATTACCGACTGCTGACTCTCTCCACAGATGGCATTTTATTGCTCATCCGCCAGGAATTTCCTAACAGAGAAATGCTTCTGTCTATCATTTTTTAGCACTTCCATTCTTAAAGCAAATGAGAAGAGAGACAAACAAAGATGTTTATGGCACGGAATGCATTTTTTTGGAATCTGTCCCAAATAGAAATAAAATAAGATAAAAAGATAATAATAAATAAAAAGGGGAAATGAAACTTAAGCTTACCGTGGACGGAGGCTGTGAGGGACAGGAACGTTTGGAAATCTGCGAGGAAGGACATGCTAAGGCTCCCCTGAAGAACCGCAGCGGGTCACTGTGAGCTCCGCTGCAGCTTCTGCTGCACCTTTATCTGAGCATCCATCCATCATCAGAGCTGCTTCACCTACAGAGGAGTGGTCTTAACGCCAGCTCCTCACACTAGCTCTCTCTCTCTCTTTTTCTCTGTCTCTCCTGTAGTGGTGGATAAATCCTCTATACCAAACGGGGGAGCAACAAATGTAGCTGGTTTAAAAGGAAGGCAACAGAGGTTATTGTCTTACTGTTGATCGTTACAGCAGCTTTAAAAATATTTTTTTGCAGCCATTAGGGCTCTTAAGTCAATAATATCACTTCCTCCTAACTTTCTGTTAGCAAATATCACAGAAAATATGTCTGTCCCCCTCCAGAGATTTTATATCACATATTTAAGTGATGGCTGACTTTCAAAACTGATTTTGCTTTTACACATTCCACTTTAAAAGTTGTTTTTTTCCCCACTCACATAAATACAGGTTTTTATGATGCATTTCTTTCAGAAACAGGAAATCAGAGTTTTTTTCATCCCTCTGGAAATTTAAGCGAGGCGACTTCATTTTCAGAAACATCGCACCAACATAAATATATTGTCAGTTTTTCTTTTTTTTTTTTGGTTTTTGGTTCCAATCTGTGGCAGGAAGTACATTTCCGTTCAACCAAGTGTTCAATGATATCTCATAAACATGTATGAGCAAAGCTTAATTACTGGGGTCTGTTTCCATGGTGATATCCTCGTTTAGTTCAAGGAGATGTGACAGAGATTAATTAAATCCACGTTCCTTTTTATCCCAAACACGTTCCCTGTCTGCATGCTGTTTGGTCTGGGGAACGGTGGAGTCTGTTAGCACTTTATTCAGAGGAGGATGTTTTTCAGGGCTGTGCGCTTCTTGTTTTTCTAATGTCACACATTTTCATTCCTCTACGCTCTGATTTGATAAATCAACAAAAACAACCAATGTCGTGTTAAAAGGTTGGTTTTTTTTCTGTTTCAGTAAATACAACTCTTCTTCACCTGACATCAAGTGGACTCTAAACATTTCTCATCTTTGCATCTGCAAATTGGACCCAAAAGTGAACCAAGCCCACAATTCTTTTCCTAAAGTTCTCTCTTAGTTGATTTTGTTTTTCTTATTACTATTATTATTTTTACAAGAAATCAGTGTAGTGGAAAAACCACTAAAATAAACTCTGTTGATTACCTTCAAAAGCTTGAAACGCTATAATGTTAATGTCTGGATATTATTTTTTGACTTTGAGGAACGTCGTGTGAAGCTCTATATTTACTCAAGCGTTTAGAAAATAGAAGTAATATTTAGTTAAATAATTTGCTATACTTCAGCCATTTATTTCCAGTTGCATGTGGCTTTACATTGTAGGCCGTAAAAGAGAGCAACATGTCGATCCATTTTTGATATAATTCAGTGAAATGAAAAGTGAAACTTTTTTTCCTTACTTCTTAGTGTCTTCTGTCAGCTCGCTCCTGTCCTTCCATCTACTCTTCTTAACTCGTCGTCTGTTTGCTGTGAACAGTTCAGCCTTTTCACAAAGATTATAATCTCCAGTTGTTAATTGATTCAGACATTTTTTTCTTACTTATCTGTTATTGTTATTGTTTCCCTTCAGAGCAATAACCCGTAAAATCGTATCCCGTCGTTTCTATTTAAGAGGTTGGTTAATTTGAGATAAATCATGGATAAAACATTTTACACCAACTCGTTTATTTTTGTGCTTTTATATTCACATTAAAACGCCTGTAAAATAAATACACTTGTAAACCTGCCAGCGTTTAATCCCTGGAGATATTTTCCCCTTAGATTGCAGTTTTATATTTAGTTTATTCATTTTATTGGTAATGAATTTGCTCTCATTAGCTAAATTAATAAAGAATTTACTAAAGTGTTGAATTTTATTACGCTCAGCACACAAACACTCTGTATAATCAAATTTTACACCTTTAATTTGAGAAAAGTAACAATAAATCACCTGATATATTACAAAAAAACCCAAACATTAATAGTATTAATTTCTTTCAAAGAGCTGTGGAAACAATATTTCTCGTCTCCCGTCCTTGCCGGCAGGATCTGACTTGTTTTGATTAGATGATGGCCAGATCACAGCCAGGAAGGAAAAGAACACGCTGACCCAAACAGGATGTTTTGTTTGCCATTTTCTTCCGGCTTCGTTCACCAAGTGAACCATGAATGAAACACAATACTCTACAGCACACTCAGGCTTTTGAAAAGCAGGCAAACTTTAGTACCTTAACAATTTGTTGCCCTCTTTACCAACAGGACAGAACTTAGTTTTCTGCTCTGACATTCGATAAGTTCATGGAGCGTATTTTTTCTATTTATATTTATTTATTTATATATATTTCTTTGCAAATTACCAACCAAATTAGGATAAACATCATGGAAAGTGAAAGAGAATAGAATCAAATTAGAAAATTGAAGATGTAATATAAAAAATGTAATAGTTTTGAAGTTTTATAGAGATTCATTACACAGGGATTAAAGCATTTTAAGCTTTTAATACTTGTAATTTTGAGTATAGGAAATCTGTGTTAACTGTATCTTTTGATGAAAATGTTTAAAAAAAAATTATATGTCTCAGAAAATGTTAATGTTCTGAAAAAGTTCTTCATGGAAAGTTGAGTGGAAGGAAAACTGCAGCCTTGAGAGGAGATAGTAAAGCAAAAAAAATCCCTTGGAGAATTTGGGGGAACTTCCCTGGAAATGGACTGAGGCTGGAGCATCAAGAACCACTGCAGCCAATCCGACACGTGGGCTGCAAATGTCGCGTTCCCCGTGTCGAGCAACTGCTGAACCACGGATAAAGTCAGAAGCGGTCCCATCCGGTTCTTTGGACTGGTTCTGTGGACTGTTGCCTAGTGGTTCAAAGCTATTAGATGAAGGTAAAGTTTGCATTTCATTTGTTGAATCCTTGTTGCTTGAAGTAAAGTCAGAAGTTTCCAGCCAGTGATGGTTTGGGGTGTCAACCCGCCATGTTGAGTATTCATAGAAACGAGCGTAGTTCTCAGACATTTCTACTCAAAACATCCCGTTTATTGGTTGTGTGAAACATTCTAATTTTCGAACACTAAATTTCCTTTCTTTTTTTATTATTTCTTACTTGTAAGTCACAGTCAACGGCACAAGAAGCAATGGACTGAAATATTCCCCTCTTTGTAGAATGAACCTACATAAGTTTAAAACTCCTGAACGTGTTTCATCTGATACTCAGATTTCTGACCCGTGTGAGTCGGAGCTGTGGGCATAATAATAGTTTGGTTTCCAAAGCGACGCTCCTGCTGATCTCCACCGAAGACGTTTTGTTTGAGGTTTTTTTTTGCCGGACCACCGGCTCTGTTTGCCGTTTCCTCCACATTCTAACCTTCCCATGGAAATGCAGTCAGGTGAAGCCGGTGAATCCGGCATATCGGGTTCACCGCCAGCATCTGTTCCCATTTGAGACGGGCGAGCAGCCTGGCTTTTAACTAATGAGTGAGGAGAGTTTTAACGGGTCAGAGCAGGAATGCTTCCCTCTGTTCTGTGTCCGGTTACAAGACTATTTGGATCAGTTAAAACGTAACACAACTTACTTGGTAAAAAAAAAAAAAAAAGAAAATAAAATATATAGTTAATGAGAAAAGAGAAACACCATTCCGACATGGATTTTATTTGTTCTGTACTTTTGTTGAACCAGACAATATGGTTGGGAAATTTCACAAAACCAATGTGAAATCAAATTAATGCTGCAAAAACCCAGAAAAGACGGTTAGAGAGATTCAAACACAGCCTCTGCTGACCAAAACAAAGACGTCTTGAGTTTTTAAATGGAAGAAAAATTACAACATTTTACTTACAAGCAAAAAAAACAAAAAATAAATCTGATAAGTGCGGTGTGTATTTGTATTCGGCCCCCCTTTACTCTGAAATCCCCCAAAACTGCCTTTAGATGCTTCCTGATTAGTAAATAGGATCTACCCGGGTGTAAAGGAATCTGATTACAAATCCAGATGTTCTGTGAAGGCCTCCGAGGTTTGTCAGAGAACATTGGTGAGGAAACGGCATCATGGAGGAGCACAGCAGAAAGGTCAGGGCGAAAGCCCAATATTTCAACATCCTGTAGTTCTGGTCACTCCGTCAAATGAGAAAGAGCAGAACACAACTGCAAACCAATCAAGACATGTGTGTCCACCCAAAATGTTATGTTTTTTTTTTGTTAGCTCTAGGTTTGGACTTTGACTGGGCCGTTTGCACACACAAGGATTTCTGGGCTTTCCAGCTTCTCCCACTTAAGGTAAATCAAATCTTTGACTATTTTCTGTTATTTTAATTTCTGAGAAGGACCTAATGACCCTGTGCTTGTTCATAACAACCCTATTGGTTTAAGCCTGCCACGTATTAGAGATCCTATGGTTCCAGAACAATATATATATATATATATATATATATATATATATATATATATATATATAATATATATAATATATATAATTAGCTATTTTACACATTGTATAAACTTGAACACCAAAGTGCTCGACGTAGCAGGATGAAAACTTGTAAAAAGTTTAAATGAATACTTTAAGCCCGAAGGAGAAAGCAATTTGAAGAGACTTTTATTCCTCAGTAGGCCCAACACGCGTCCACGAGAGGAACAGAAACTAAAAAGGCTCCGCGTCTCACATGACACAAGCCGATACAGGAAGTGCCCGGGGCAGCGAACAGCGGCCGTGACGAACCGAGCTCATCCAGCCCAACAACAATGATCTTGTGCCGCACAGGAAGCGACTGACGATCGAGATTAAAACAAACTCCGTGGAAAGACGAAGATGGAGGTGAAAGGAGCGCTCGGCGTTGCTCTGCTGTCCGTCATCTCCCTCGTGTCGCAGGTAGGTTTCAAAAGGGACGAGCTTCTGTCGAGCTCAAAGAGCTCTGTTGTCGTCGAAAACACGGTGACACGCCGAGAGCCGCCGGCCTGCGCGGTGGGTCGTTACAAGGCGCCGGTGTTTGTGTTGTTGGCTGTGGTTTAAAACGGACAGAATGCGAAGCGTAGCGGGGAAGCTAGCAATGCTAACTGGCGTTAGCTTTCTGGTTTATGAGTCAGCCTCACTGGAGCAACAACAAAAACTGTATTTCTACTGAACATGTTCCCTTTTCACGGACACGCGTTAATACGTCTCATTGTACATAAAAATATACAATTAAATATTGTTTTAAATAAGGTTTACGGCAATTTTAATCACTATTTAGCCAGCCTGAACATTAGTTTAAGTTGTGTTCAAGGTACTGGGGGATTTTCACTATCTCCACTTCCCCATAGCAACAAATTACGGCATTGCTCCCGATCAAAGGTAAATCAGAAAAAAAGAAGAAAACAAAAAAACGAGTACTGTGACATCTGACCTAAGTAAGTAAGTCATTACTAAAATATTAACCTGTGATCATTTAATAACATTGAAAATAAATATTGACATATAATCGTTTGGAACATTGGAAATATGTTTTAAAAAATACATGTCTGCATAGTTAATACAATATTCCAATAAATATTAAAAGTATTTTTAAAATGATAAAATGTGTAATTCACACTCTAGCACTTTTGTATGTTAAGGTAATGTATAATGTTGTCAAAATATAACAATATTATAAATCTGTATTTGTCATGGGGGAAAAAAAAACTGCGTGTGAATTTATATAATTTAGGGAACTGCAAGTTTAAGATAAAATCATGCAGAAATATTTCATCTACCCAGTGGTGAACAGGTAAGATCTGTTAAAAGGTATTTATGTGTGTGAATATGAAAACATTGTTTTCTTTAAATTGCATTATTTAAGAACCCAGAATCCAAAAATTATAAAACACTAATTGTGCAACGACTTATTAATTGGTCTGAAAATGTCTTGCTATGACAATAAAGTGCTGGTTTGAAAAAAATCCTGATTGAGCCTTGTGGAAGACGTCAGTGGGATTTATCTGGTTAAATAACAATTTAATAATTGAAAAAAAAAAAAAATAAAATATTTTATCGATTATTCTGGTGACTAATTGGATTTAAAAAAAATGGGCATATTCTCCAAATTTTTTCATTTAACAACATAAGCCTTTTTTATATTAGAAATACATTAAAATATGCAAATAAAGAAATAATAACTTTTTAAAATAAGAAAATAAACATTTTATTGCCTAACATGCAATAACATGGCATTCCTTTAGCGAATTTGATACGGGTGAAGCTAAAATATGCTACCTGTGGAGTTTTGGCTAAAACATATGTACCGACAAAGGTGTTTTTATCTTGAATGGAAAATGTACACATTTTATGTGGCTTAATTACGGCTCTGAATTATTATTGTTTTTTTTTTTTCTTCAGAAAGTTATCTCTTTTTTTGACTCTGTTCTCCAGTTAACAATTAGTTGATCATTATATTAGTTGACAATTATTTCAATAATTGATTAATCCGATTAATCGTTTCAACCAATGTAAATATCTCCACTGACTAAAATAAAGATAAACTTGTAGAATGTTTAAGTATCGTTATCCGGGGTCTCCATTTCTCCATTTAGTCTTTCATTTATTTAAAAAAGTGGAACGAGGTTAAAATATTCATTGTATTTTTTCATCTACAGGTAAATTGCCAAGAGGCTGTTTTGCACATCTCAAATGGAAGTTTAGTTCGGGACTACTGCCTCGTCTTCAATCACTCCTGGACTCCTCTTAAAGACACACTCGTTAAAGCTGTAAGCTGTGACTCCTCGAAGCAGTTGTCTTCTCTTCAGGAAACTCTGGCCTTGCTTGTCTCCTTACACCATCTGTTCATTGTGTATTTGTATTTTTTTTTTTTTGTCAGCCAACATACAAGCTGTTGAATCTGACGTCCACTGTGCTGTGTGACGCCTCAAGAGTCCAACCAGAGACGATAAAGGGCAAAGCTGTGGTGGTGATGAGGGGGGAATGCGCTTTCAGCCAGAAGGCTATCGTCGCCCAAACCCTTGGCGCTAAGGCGCTGCTTATCGCGAGCAACACAAAACTGGTAAGGCATTGAGGTGAAATTGCCTTTTAGGTTAAAAAAAATTAAAATACGTGGCCTTTTTTACTGTTTAATTTTAGTTGTTAAATATTAAGTATTGTTTTTTTTTTTTTTGTTTTTTTCTTTGAGATAAACATCTCAAAAATAGCCACCAGCTGAGAACCCATCAGGACTAACCCAGTTTTACAGGTTTCACTTCTCACTTCAGCTAAATCGGGAACTTGTTTCTCCTTTTGTATTAAAACGACTAAAAGAAAACCACAGGAAGTAAAATGTTCTGCTGTATAATATTCTATATTCAGCATTCATTGTTGTTGCTTTTTTTCTCTCTGGGCAGAGATATTAATTTTGTGTATTTTCTGACTTTTTCACAATTCTGTTAATTGGTTTGGCAGGCCCAGAGCATCACCGATCCTCCACTGTACTTCAAAGTGTGCATGATGTGGGTTTCCATGCACACCTAGACTACCATTTGTTGCCAAAAATCTCAGTCTTTGTGTCACCTAAACAAAATGGACCAGTTAAAGCACAGGCAGAGTTATGGAAACTTGTTCAAAACTTTTTTCCGCAGGAGGCGTAACCAGAACTGTAGTTGTCAGGCAAATAGTTTTTGGGAAAGCAAGCAAACAAACAGACACATCGCGCCAGAACCATTTTGTTTAATATTTACAGAAGGTTTATAGGAAACCGGTGATATCCATAAAAAGGAAGTGGCATGTGAAGGACTGTTTTTATGATTGCACTCATGTTTCTTAGTTAAACAGATGATCTGTACTGACCCCTATAGACTGGTCTTGCCCAGTATACACAAGTTTATTATGTGTGGTTGCCAACTCTGCTCCTCAGATCACTCCATCAGCCAACGAGTCTGAATATCCAAAGGTCCACATTCCTCTGGCTCTCATGAGGTACAGGGACTTCCTGACTGCCCGGCATGTAAGTGGGGTTTGCCTTCTGTTTCTGCATTTTATTGGATCAGATTTTATCTCCTCCAAGAGCAAATTTGAAATGTAGTCAAATTGTGTAAGTTACAGTATTGCGTGTAGAAATGGCACTAGTTTTACCAAAATGACTTCAATCTTGTCTGGGTCTGAAGCGATTAATTGATTATTGAAATAATTGTCGGCTAATTTAGTAATCGATTAATTGTGAACTAGAGCATGCCGACGGTACAGAAGGCCATTTGCTGAAAGAAAGCCAAAACTGTACAAACAACACAAATGTTTTGCATTTAAGATGAAAGAAACCTTTGTCCATAAATATGTTCTAATCAAAACCCCTGATATGTTATTGCATTTTAGACTGTAAAATGTTTATCTTCTTATTTGTAAAAGGGATTAATTTGCAACGTTTAATGTAATCTAATTCAATATAATGTAAAAAAAAAAAAAAAAAAAGAAAAATGTTTAAGTGAAAAATCTGCCATTTTTTAAACCGATTAATAATTGTCAGAATAATCGATAGATTAATCGTTAGCTGCAGCCCTAATCTTACCTGGTGTCAGCCATCAGAACTGTTGACCTCTTGTTTGTCCTCTAGGTGTTTGGCGAAGGAATGGAAGTGAAGTTGTACGCGCCGCGGTACTCCAAGATTGATCCGAACATCGCTGTCCTGCTACTGGTCGCCATAGCAACGGTGGCTTTGGGCGGCTTATGGAGTGGAGCTTGTGAACGGTGAGAGTTGGTACATTTCAGAGCTTGAAGTTTTTTAAGGATCAGTGTGAGCAAAAGCTTTATTTGGCTGTGCAGCTAAACATTTTACAATTATTATGTCACTAAGCTGCACGCAGCAGCGGCATTTATTCAAATTTACTGACATTTATTAATTCTCTCGTGGATCAAACATCGATGTACAAATGAACATTTCTGATAAAAAAAATGTCAGTTTTGTTTAACATCGTTGATTGTGACTTACCAACAAAATGATAAATCAAAATTCTTAAAAGAAAATGTTCACGATAAATTAGAAACGATACGATAAATATCGATAGTTATAGGACCATATTCCATGAATGTTTAGGTTACGTAGCGATAAAAACGGAAGTAGGAAACTAGAATCAAGACGTGTTGGGGTTTCTGTTTCAAAATAACAATTTGAAGGTTTCAAACTGAGTCTGGCTACAAGAGCAGACAGCCTGACTAACTGACTAACCAGCTTGACATACTGCTGGTGTTAATCTATCAGGAGCACAACAGCTATTGTGTGTAATAATTACATAAAAACTGCTGTTAAATTATTTTCAATTTTTGCTCAGAACACATTTCCTCTTTTCACACCAGCGAGCGACTGAAGAGCTACGCTGCTGGAGGAGGAGCAGAAGAACTCAAAGCGGACAGCAGCAGAGTCCTCTACTCCCCCCTCAGCGTCATCATCTTCGTCATCGTGATGTGCGGGATGCTGGTGCTCATGTACTTCTTCTACAACGTTCTCAGTGAGTGGAACAGAATGAGCGAATCACTTGTTGGGATTGGAATAATCATACGAGGAATTATTTATTTGTTTATTTATTTTTACTGGGACAATCTGTTTTCTTTTTCCGTTCACAGTTTACATCATTATCGTGATCTTCTGCTGCGCCTCTGCGTCTGCACTGTTCAGCTGCCTGGACGCGGTGCTGGACTTAATCCGTTGTGGCACTTTAAGGTATGAGCCTCTCTTCTTCTGGTATTACGAAATGCAGTTTGGATGATGTGCAAAGCAGTTTATTTACAAAAATGTAAAAAATCTGGAATTAATTGGGGTTGAAACAATTAATCGGATTAATCGCTTATTGAAATAATAATCAGATAATCTAAGAATCGATTTATCACTAACGGGAGGCTACAGACTCAAAAGAAGGACATTTGTTGAAAGAACAACACACTCAGAGCAGGAATTAGGCCAAAACTGTACAAAATATATGTACATTTTACATGTTTTTTTTGTTTTTTTAATTAGATTAAAAAAAATTGTCAAGTGACACAATTTTCACACTAATTGTTTCAAATTCTGTAAAGAATTTGGCTTGAAGATCTTTTGCCATCCAATTATTAATCGATTAATGCAAAAATTAATCAGTTAATCTACAAACAATCAAATGTATACTAAATGAATGCTACATTATTGCATTTCTCGTTCTTTGTTTGCACCTTTTAATGCATTTTTAATTTTGTTTAAAAAATAAAAAAGTGGGTTAATAAAAAATCTGAAGAATGTTGCAATTTTTTAAAATCAGACTAATCGTCTGAATAATTGATTCCTAAAATAACCTTTAGCTTCAGCCTTAGGAATAATATTTTGAAATCGAACATTTCGTAGATTCCTCATTTATGCAATTATACAGTCACCATTACTCAAAATAAACAACCCAGACCGTGTGTTTGCACCAGGAGTGTGTCACGCAGAGCCCTATGAGCAGTGTGTGTGTTTTTGTGTTTCCAGCAGCTTCAGCTGCTAAATGCACCCTGAATCATTGGTGTGTGTGTGTGTGTTTTTTTTTCTCAGCTTTTCTGTGTACAACAAGAGCTTCTCAGTGAGGTCCATCCTGCTGGCTGCTGTGTGCATTAGCGTCGCTGTGATCTGGGGAGTGTACAGAAATGAAGACCGGTACTGTCATGACACACACACTCTCTTTTCTATTTCAATTTCATTTCTCTGCTATTAATGCAGGCGTCCGATTTGAAGTGAAGCAGGATTAAGCTGGAAATGCCCAAACCGTTGGGGACGTGCTTCTCACGAAGCAACACGCACTTCAACATTAGTCAATCAATCATTAGTTCATGTGAATTCGAAGACCTGGTTTATATTTCTAGACACTGACTGGGTAACTTGGTTCACCTGCTGTTTGCAAAATGCAAGCACCCCATTCGCTGATAAGAAGCGACTGTGGAAAGTATCGCCATTATTTGGCGTGCAGCAATAAATTGGCACAGATTTTCTGAATTTTGGGAGGTCGGCCGATACTTACTTGTGAACCGATTATTGGAGAGGGCAGACTGACAGGGTCACTTCTGCACAACTTATCAACTTTGCTGCTATATTTAGCAACTTTTCAGAGAAAATCCAATTCATATCAGAAAAAAATGTCAATCGGCAGCTCTGGCTTTTTAAATATCGGCCAGATAACGACAATCGCTCCATCATTAATTTCACTAGCTTCACATCACAGTGTAAGGATTGCCCCAGTGAAGACTAAGCTGGGTAGTCTATTGATCAATAGACTATTTGTAGTCTTCTTAAAGATTAAAAATTACAACAAAATGCCTTTTCCCCCCGATTCACTGGATACATTTGACATGTTATTTTCTCAACAATAAAACCATTAAAAAAAACAAAAAAACTATAATTTTTCAAGGAAACTGCATACAATTGTAGAGCTGTTTTAGAAAATGGATTATTTTAATATTTGAAATAAAAAAGCTCCAATTTACTCCTTTGTGTTAGGTTACTAAATCAGTCAGGGTTTTTTAAAGCTACATCAGTGAATTAATTAAATGTTTAGATAAGGAGTGGAGGTGTCATCAGTTTGACTAAAACAGAGGAACGTTGTAATACATTCATCTTTCTGTCAACTGTTGAAGATCCATTGAGTGTGTTGGATCTCAACACACTCAATGATTGAGAAAAAGACCAAACAAAAAACCCATCAGATTTTTAGTTTCGGACCAGCCGATCACTAATTATAAAACCGTCCAGTTTCTGTCAGTGGACGATTTCTCACATCTGATTAAAAAGCTGTTTTGTCCTCATAGGTGGATCTGGATCCTGCAGAACTTGCTTGGTTTTGCTTTTTGCCTCAACTTCATGAAGACCATCACACTGTCCAATTTCAAGGTACACACACACACCCACACACCCACACAGACACACACACACACACAGCTGTAGCTTCAGCATTTTATTGGTTTATATTGTGTTTCATTTTATTGTGTTTGCTCTGGGGGAGAATTCAGCTTGTATTTTTTTTTAGGCTGTTCATGTTTTCCATTTTAAATTTGAAGAATTGGCCAGGATATAATTTTTGATTTGCTTTATTTTAAATAATAACCTAGCAGTTTAGGATTGTCTGTATGATTTCTCTGATTTAGAATCAGCGTTTCTGTATTAACTTGTCTTATTTCTGGCAGATCTGTGTGATCCTGCTGAGTCTCCTCCTGCTGTATGACGTCTTCTTTGTGTTCATAACTCCTTTCTTCACAAAGGTTTGTGTAAATAAGCTGTTTTTCTATATTATATTTTTCATGTGTCTTTTTTTTGTTGTTGTTTTTGTATTTCTTCAATTAATATTCAATATTCTTCCGATAATGTTTCAAGAGTTTTGACACTTTCTTCAAACTCATATGTATGGAAATGAGTTTGAAGAAACAATCAAGCCAGACACCTAATCATAGATTTTTGATGCTTGTTTGCATCACTGGCAGTTGTTATTATTTCATAAACTGATGAGAAATGCAATAACTTCCCTTTTTCTTGCCCTTCAACAGAATGGAGTCAGCATCATGGTGCAGGTTGCTCTCGGCCCTGACGCGTCTGGGGAGAAGGTAATTTCTGCAAAGTTTTATATTTATAATTTCATATAGAAACTGTGAAAATAAATGTCTAAAATCATCCCAGATATGGTGATCTGAGTCAAATTCTTATGAAGCGTGATGTAGGGAAGTGAGGGAGCCCTAGACAAAGAGTTTCAGTCAGAAACTTCCTATTATGTGGTGTTGGAAAAGGGCATTGAAGGCGAAACCGTTTCCTGAATCTAATCATGCAGTTTTGTTACGTTTTGAGCCAAGTAACTATTGTACCCCAATTTAGGAAACAGGAAACCGAGTGTTAATTCTTCAGAAATCTGTTAAATGTCAAGAAAGAACTGCTGCAAACTTAAGGACAGACACAAAAAAAGCTTCACAGATGTGGAAATGGCATTACTTTATCAAGAAATTATCAATATTGTAAAAATATATTTCCTGTTTACAAACTTCTCTTAAACTTCTGAAGGATTTTTTTAATGTGGGAAAATTACTATATTATTACCGTAATAATTCATGGTGTCTACAATAAGAGGGTGCAGAGAGTGTGTTGCTCCATTTTCAGTCTATTTATCAGGACAAAACTCCAGTCTCTCGCTATTTCTGTGGCATCTTTAAAATTATATTTAACCGTAGGAACAGGACAATTTGACCAGTTTGGCTCTGTAATTAATTAAAGCCTCTGTCTAACTTATTGGAAAATGTGGGCTGGCTTTGCAGTGTTCAAAAGTACATGTGCATCTCGGTAAACCAGAATGTCATCAAAATATTAATTATTTTTTTTACGTTCAATTAAAGATGGGAAACAACGGCATCTATTCCATCATTTATGTTTATTTACCTTTCTGGTCATGTTATGGTCTGCTCTATGCAGTCGTGGTCTACTGTCTTTGTGTCATTAACATCTCCAGAAGCCGAAAAAGGCCACTGTCAAAGAGACAGTTGCACAAAGAGTGCTTTGTACATGGAAAGTTGAGTGGAAAGAGAAAGGTGGACAAGTAAAAGGGAAAAACTTCTGCCTTGAGTGGATTGTGAAGCTGTGTCATGAATCTAAATTACTTATATTTCACTTTTTGGATAAAAGTTTGCATTGATATTCTAACTGATTGAGATGCACATGTATTTTTTTTAATGCTTTTTTTTTAGTTTTTGTCTGTTACCTAATAAGGCAAACCGTCCTTCCTGTCAGTGTAAAATATTAACGCATGTGCAGGTGTTTTCGTCTTGGGAGGTTTGGGGCGGGGCGGCCGCTCGTGAGCGATAAGCTCTAAGCTTAGCTTAGCTTGGCGATACTCTCTGTCAAACTGTTAGCAGCTTTATTAAAATTCAGGCTGCTGTGAATGCCCTGAGGGGAACTGTAGACAGACCTACTAACTGTGCGCTGGGGTTGGGTGGGCTCTGTCTTAGACACAAGGTAACATGGTGGAGATCCCCGCTGAACCCCAGCCTCCTTCTGAGAAAGTAAGACTTGACTTGTTACCATCCACTACCTTTTTTTTTTTTTGTTATGCTGCATCCTGGGGGGAAGGTGGAGGAAGGAACCTTTTCATGTCTCTAGAATGATTGCCAACATAAATATATGGGAGTGGTTTGCTAACAGGACCTTTACTTATTGTTTTTCTCTCTGTTGTTTTAGGGCAGTCCAAATGAATTGTAGTGTTTTCTCTATGAGCACAACACTAAATTCACACAAAGTTACTGTGTTGTATAGAAAAGCAGTGGCGCTCCAAGAACATTTTCATGTGGGGGGAGCAGGCCATTAAAACTTTTAGGGTGCCTCCTTCCAGGCCCAGATATAGATGTATGCAAATGTCGCCAAGTTGTAACATGTCAATATATATATAGAATGTTTATTGGGTTTTACATTTATGTTTGGACAGCAGTTATAGCCCCACCAACACAAATACTACTTTTTGAAAACATTCCCATTTGGAATGCGTCTGTGTAGGACACGCATTCACATTAAGAAACGTGATTCATGTCATTAAACTGCAAGTTGAAACTGCATTTAATCCTATTTTCGAATTTATTGATATGTTTTGAGGGTTTTATTGAACAAACGGTGAAGAAAATACTAAAGCTGACAATACAGACACTTTCCTTTTATTTTAAAATCGTGAAATTTATCACGACAGCAATAAATCAAAAATTATTATCATGATAAATTTATCACAATAAATGATAAACGATACGATAAATGGCCACCCGATGTTTCCCCACCTTGAAGTACGGCTGCTTTTGCATTGCATTTGTATTTTTACAGTATTACAGACATTGCGGTCTTTAAGCATTAGTGGCTGTGTTTAGCCCCACTCCAGTGACTGCTCTGCCATTAAAAAAAGGCTCTCCACATGTGCAGATACCTGTGGTGATGCGTGTCCCGCGGTTCTCAGCTTGGGCTCAGAACCTGTGTGGGCTGCAGTTCTCCATCCTGGGTTACGGAGATATCATTGTCCCAGGTGAGGTTCAGCGCCTGTTGAGGTTGACATTTTAAACGTGATGAGCAAAGTGCTCATCACTTTGCTCTCGGATTGCCCTTCACCCAACAGGCCTCCTGGTGGCCTATTGCAGCAGGTTTGATGTTTGGACCAGCAGCAGGAAGAAGGTCTACTTCATCAGCTGCTGCTTTGGTAATTTTCCTTATTCTCTATTTTTGTATACGTATATATATATATTTTTTTGCTCGTATCTTGATGTCCATCCCGCTCGCTCCTTGCAGCCTATCTCCTGGGGCTGCTGCTGACCTTCGCGGTGATGCTGCTGTCGGGGATGGGCCAGCCCGCCCTGCTCTACCTGGTGCCTTTCACCTTGATAACCTCCGCCGTGGTTGCGGGCTGCAGGGGGGAGATGAGGCAGTTCTGGATGGGAACAACATACGAGGTGAGAGGAGCGGCGTATGAAGAGCAGAGTCAGAATCGCTTGGTTCCAAGTTTGTCCCACAACAACCAGCACACCAGTAGTGTTGTATGGTTGTAGGGTGGAAAGATAATAATATATGCCTTAACAATTAATTTAAAAATTAAAAGTTGAAACGCCTGGACTATATCTGTATTTGCTCTCTTTTACTCTGCTACCCTGAATAAAACCTACATAAGTCACCTAAGCAAAATGTGATTCTTCAGTATGTTGACACAAGGGGACTGAACATGAATGCACGCCAAATGTTTGACAAGTGGTGCACTGATTTCCTTAATTTTTGCTGATATTTACATGTGAAACCAATCTTGTCTACCTCTGCTTTTACTCTGGCGTGAGACAGACCCTGCCCACAATGTCACCTCTGCTCCTGTGCGGTTAACAATTGTCCACTTGGCAACTTTGTCACCATAGTTAGCAACTTTTCAGACGGAAAAACAAAAAAATCGGTATTGGCCAAAATTGGCAAGTCAGGTTTTTTTTTTAAAGATCAGCCAGAAACTACAATCGGCGCGCCCCTGATTTATTTTATTTTTTTAGATCTTCTCTACCTTCAGACTTGCACCAATCAAAGATTTTATTTCTGATTCTTCTACTATGGCAATTTTAGCCTGATCCGAATTCTTTTGACAGACTACGTACAACAACAAAAGCCATTTTTTCCCCCTTTTTTTTTCTTAATTTTTTTGTAATTAGTCAAGATTAAAATCAATTAGCCAAAAAAAAAAACAAACAATCTGTGCACCTTTAAATTTCAAATATTTCTTTTTCAAATAAAACAGAGCAATGTCTTTCAATGTCTTGTTTTTCCTTCCACTTTACAAATTACCCAGTGCTTTGTGTCCTTATCATAAAGTCCTGTTTCGTCCCCTTAAAGTTTCTCCTTGCCATGAGGAAAATTGGTTCAGAGGTATGCTTTTGTAAAGCACCACATGTTCAACGCTGCAAAACAGGACGGCATTGCCTAACATAAATGGACAGCAGTGCTGTGCTTCTCAACATGAATGCACTCCAAATGTTTCAAAGCAGCTTTTGCATAAGAATTTCCCTGAAGCAAGCAGCTTTCTATTTGCAGGTCGGCGTCTCTTTGCTATTTGCCTTTAAAAAGGTGCTGCATACCTGCGATAACAACGTGTTCTCTTGCAAGCTCTTTGCAGACTGCGTTGTTATCGAGCCGTGTTTGCTTTTAGACAAACAGTAGAATTTCTCCTCACACAGTTCTGTTAGCAAAAGAATTTCAGATATTTTATGGAGGCCATTTTGGGTTGGAAACTCGTGTTCCCCACCGTTCCCTGAAGCTACAACAACTGGCTAACTGCTGCAGCATTATTAGGATGACAGTAAAATGAATAATTTGAGTCTGTTGTTTGAGCTTTTTCATCACCACTGCTGAAGTTTTTCCGTTTATTCTCCTCACCTCAGGTGATAGGTGTTGCCTGTTTTGGTATAGAAATTAGATTTCCATAAACTTTTCCTCAAAGCTCAGTTTTAGGCATCTACATAAAAAACAAACATAATCCATTGTTATAAATGATAATCCCATTTATAACAATGGGATTATCATGGATTATCATCCATGCTGGAATTATAGTTCCAGCATGGCTCATGTTTAGGCCAGTCTTGATAACAGATTATGCCAGAGGATAAATCGTCCCAGTAATTATTGCGATTAGGCCTGTCTCAATAAGCAATTAATCAGTTAATCACACCATCAATTAAAATAATTTACCGTTTTTCTCTTTTCTCTCTCTTTGTACCCGAAACTGGACGATGAAAGTTTTCAGTCTGAGGCTTTGGTCTAAACTGGCCTTTTTGTTTTTTTTTTTTTTTTTTTTGGAGAACAGTTTTTCTTACAGACACTTCATAGTTCATTTTATTTGTCGTCTCTGTTGTTTTGTTTATTTATTTTGGATATTTAAAATGTCTTCTAGCTCCAGTGTTAAATGTTTATTAGAAATGAAAGTTCTAATGATGGTTGAGAACGTGTTTTTGCGTTATTAGACCGTTACTATTATATTTCTTGAAAATGATCTCAAAATAGCAACATTATCGTTTATCATAATGACTTCTGGGACAATTTATCGTCCAGCAAAATGTGTTATTGGACTGGACAGGCCTAATTGCGGTAAACGATGTTGTTGCTCTTTTGCGAACGTTTCCAAGCGCTATTTTGATGATGGCGTAAAAACTGAAGCCCGCCTTCTCGAAGAAATATGCAAAATAAAACAACCAAAACCGGTAAAAATGTAAATAAAAACCACAGACAAGCAAAGCCATAAATTAATCCGCTTATGAAATCTCCGCAAACAAAATTGCCCTGCAAAAAAATGTCAGTAATTAGAATGGAAATTATCAAGCTGATTTGTGTTAATTGATTAATTGCTCACTGTGACAGGCTTAGTCATGTTTAGGTTTCTAGATTAGCTGGTAAAGTGACTTTTGGTTGTGTGTGTGTGTGAGAGAGAGAGAAGCAGAAGCAAGATGTGATTCTGTCTTTGATTAATTTTCAGCAGGTTTTGGATCCTTCCAGGGAACCTTTGCTGCCAGGTGTGCTTCTCTCCGACCCAGATCCCTTCTTTTGCGTATTTCCTCTCATTAGTGTTGCTTCTTACCACTCATCACCTCGCACAAGCTTTCCTTTATGTTTTTTAAACCCCCCCTTCCCCTTTCTCTATCTCCTGATTTCCAGGGTCAGCGTCTCGCTAAGACGCAAATCCCAACAAATGAAAACTGCCCTGTGGGACATCAAAGTGTTTTCCACAAACTGACCACCAGGTGTCTCCACATGACAAAAAACCCCCAAACAAACAAAAAAAAAATCAATTCAGATGAAAAGCCAATACTTTGATGCGGAATAAATAAAGGTTGTGGCCCTGGAACAGCATTTTAACTTCAACTCTTTGCTTCTGCATTATTTTGTGTAGCTACTCGTCTTCCTCATCTCCTGCATTCATTCGTCTTTTCCAATCAACAGGGATAATAATGAGTTGATACTTGTTCGGCCTTTTTGCATGCTGTTGCTTGCGGTTAGCGTTGGAGAGCTTTTGCATGGCGTTTGGATGGGTTAGGAGGAAATGCTAAGATTTTCTGCTTGCCTGCTTTTGGATCTACAGTTTTTGCACTGATCAGTATGAGACCATGGAAAACTTTAAATAAATTATTAACACCCTTTGTCCTTTTTTTTTTTTAACCTTTTATTTTAGAGGGAAGAACTGACCGGGCCATAGGGGAAAGCTGCTGAGCTCCGACTGCTGGATTCACTTTTTTTTTTTTTCTTTTTCTACAATGGTTGTTTTCATGTTTTTATTTCGTATTTGCATTGCAAGGGAACACATTATTCTGACTTTTCTGACAACTTAGAATTACTTTCACTAATGTGAACTACTTGGGAACTACTGGATCGGGCCATAGGAGACGGAGTAATTGAAACGTCTTGTAGTGCCTGACAGGTCTGTTATGTTCACTAGCAGAAATCAGCGATGACTTTGGCTTGGCGGTAAACGAAATTAGAAAGCACTTTATAGAATCTGGCTTGACAGAATGAGGGGGGGTTTAAATAACGTCTACCTGCAGAATAATACAAGTTTGGTAACTGGGATTTCTGTATAATCTTTTTTGTAAGATATAGCTTTTTTTTTTTTTTTTTTTCCCCTTTGCCTTATAATAAAGAAATACTTAATATTCTTCTGTGTGTGTGTTTGATTATATTTGAAATGTTTCTTGTGTGCTTGGCACAATAAAGAGGGAAGGATTTTTGAACATTTTTGCAGAGCCACAGAATAAACAAATGGATTTTATCGGATATATACGAGTGACGCATTCACCTTTTGCGTTTTGTCATATTACACCCACACACTTGTTTGCATTTGGTCAGACTTTTATACGATAGACCAGCAAAAAGTAGCAGATAAATCTGAAAAGTGCGGTGGTCATGTGTTTCACCACCCTTCACTTGGATCCCCCTAAATAAAGAATTTGTGGAAGGACTTGAGGTTTTCAGGTGTTGCAAATTTACTCTGACTGAGCTTGAGCTATTTAAAAAAAAAAAAGACAAAAAAACTTCTGCTTTGATGTGAAAAGTTGTGAAACTCCTAACCATACTTTGTCCTGCGTTATATCATCAATGTTTTGATTATATAAAACGCATCAATGTTTTCAGTAGCAATCAGATTGTTCCTGGTTAAAGGGTTTTAAGCCAGTGTGGTTAGAGATTAGTTGAAGGTTGTATCACTATAAAATGTTAAATTGTTCATGCAGTAATTAATTATTTATTTAAAGATATCTTTTGTCGTTGTCATTTCCGAAAGCACTTATAAAAAAAGCAGTAATATATTCGTGTCATATCCGGATATTTGATTATTGATGCTCTCTATATGATCAGTGGATCTAAATAAGGTATTGTGTTTTTATCCATCAAAAACTGAACAAATGCTACCATCGTTCACAGTTATAATAAACACCGCGTTTTACTGTCAGAGATGGAGACAATAGCTCTTCCTGCTTGTTGCTTGCGTCGAGCAGGAACTACAACAAAGCGCACATGTGGCGGCTGACTCCGCCCGGTCACGTGGGACTCTGGGCTGGCTGACTCAGCCGGCTTGTTACGCTGCGTCAGTCTGGAGTCGCTCAATTATGAAAAAGCAACCTTCCGTTGGAGCTGCAGCCGAAGCGGATCTCTCCAGCGTCCAGCGGGCTTTTATTCCGAGGCTAACCGAGAGCAACGCCGATAGATGGATAAAAGCCACGACACAGCTCTTCCTGAGTCTCAACGGTGAAGAGAATGGTACGTGAGCCCGTCTGAGTCCGTCCGCCGTCTCGGTTTGCTTTAGAGGCGGTGGTGAATTGGCGCGAGGAGACTGTCGTGACTCATCGGGGCTTTTAAGTTGGACTCCCCCCCACCACCATTTACCCCCTCATGCACGCTGCCTGTCAGGGACGCAGCCGGAGGAGCTCCCGGCGCAGTTTATTTGCTGACAGTTTCGGTTTTGTGCTAAAACATCGTAAGCTAAACGTAACAAACCCAGGTCTCCCGACGTCTCACGAGGAAACCCCCCAAATCCCACTCGCCGCAAATGTTAGCTGGCTAAGTAGCTAGCTCGCTAGCTAACTAGCTCCAGCCGCCCAGGTAGCTTCGTGGGGCTAGCTCTCCTCTACGAGGCAACAGAAACGGCTTTTGTTCTCCACATGGGCCGACGGACACGACTAGTATCAAGCCGTGTAGTTCAGAGCAGCTGGCAGTCGCTAAAGCAACATTTCTTCCAGCGGTCTCGGATGTCGGACGAGACACGCTGTCATTGCCAGTAATGAGTCAATGCCAGCTTGAGCGGATGCCAAGTCTCTCCGAACTGAGTGCTTTTTATTCAGCCGCCGTCGGGAACATTTAAGTGCTGCTGAAACGGTGATACGTTTAATATCTCGGACTTTAATTAAAAGCCTTCACGCACACATTCCTGCTCGTTTAACTGGCGTGTCACGGGGCGAGCCGTGGAAGGCCTGCTGCGGTCTCTGCTGAAGATCTGTTTCAACATACCCGTCTGGGTTGTAGCTGTTTTCCTTTTTGTCTCTGTGACAAACACAGCCTCCTCTTTCCCCCCGACAACTTCCTGTTTATACCAGTTTTTCTCCCCCCAGAGGAATGAGGAGAAACTTTGCCAAATTACCACCACTTTGACCTAAACCTGACTAAGAAGTGGGATTGCCCAAAATGCGCAGTTTTTTGTTTTTTCTTTATCTGAAAACATGCAAATTATTTCACAAAATTGATAAACACTGCTGCACTTCAGGACCAAAGTTTAATTTATTAATGGTGACAAGCTGCTAAATCCTACATTTTCTGAACTAGTGTCCCTTCAAGCAACCTGTGGCACATTTTAATTAAGACTGATGAAACCTTAACAAGATGCTGTCAGCCAACAAAGAAACACTGAATCACACAGTTAAATGTGTGAGTTTTAGCCCTCTATTGTGCCTATTTTTACATATTGAGATTCCTGGGCTGTACCCACTTTGTGGTGGTCATATGCCTCAGATTACCACCAGCAGTCTGAGCGCTCTGACAGTACGATTACATATAATCCTGCCTCATAAGTCATTGTGATTTGTAATTGCATCATCACACTGTTATTTTATTTCTTTCTCAAGTGCAATCCCATATGGCTGGTTTAAGTCTTAAGTAGTCTGAGCTTTAGTGTGCAACGGTCTTGCAAACACTCGTTTTAGCAGCACTTCTTGTTTGTTTTTTTTGGGGTTTTTTGTACTGCTGTTAAGTAGTGACTCTGGTTTGCGTCTTTGGGGTTTGTTTTCTAATTCCCCTACTGAAAAGCACTCAATAGTAAGGGATTCCCCAGAAGAAGACTGGTGAGCGTTTCCTCCGGTAATAGATTGGGTTTCAAAGATGGTTGTAGATATTTGTTGATTTGATGAATAAAATGCTCACTTGTTATCTGCTTCCCTTCACTCTGCTCTGTAAAAGCTTCTTCTCAGATTACATTTTCTTTAAAAGTCTTGAGAGAACAGCTGCTTTGTATAGGATAGGCATGTGTAATATTTATTGAATTAAAAAATGGCCTAATACCTGTGTTATTGCATTTTATATTGTAGTTGCCTGTTTTAAAAAATGTGAGACAACAACAACAAAAAATCCACAATATTATTTTCATGTGTTAAAGTCACTAACCGATGCAAGAGAAAGTGCTGTTTTTTTTGCTGTCTGTATGGAGCATTAAGTAATATCGTGCTGTGCACTGCCAGTCAGCTGGCTGAAATAAAGCTGCTTCGCTTTTAAGTTGCTTACAAGAAAGGAAAAATTCAGCTGTTGGAACATAATTTCCAGTTGTGCATGGCAGTCGAGGTGTGAAAACTATAAGGCGCCGTCCTCTAGGATGGATTTGGACCAGACATACCAACTAAGGCTACCTTCACACAACAGGTGAATGTGACCCAAAAAAGATATTTTTGCCCATGTGCTTTTTCACCGCTGTCTCAATGGCCCAGTTCTGATCTTTTCACCCCAAAAATGATCCGACTGGATCCGTATGTGGTACTAAATCAAATACGCATTCGATTGTTTTTAAAGCGTCTGCATTATGTCGCAATTAATCTGACTTTTACGTCATTGGTGAGAGACATGCATCATAATTCTGCACCAGAAAAAGCTAGATTGGACGTAAAAAATGGCACTTCATTCATTTTAAAGAATGAGTTGTGTTCCACTGAAGCCCACTGCAGTCCCACCGCTCTTATCTCCGATTACACATCCAAGCATCCAAACTTCTCCACAGAAGTTCCAGGTAATGTTTCGCAAAATGTCATTTCTATTTGTTTTGCCTTTTTCTGTTGAGTCCCATTGCTGGATAAACTTTAAAACCGGTCCGTATACGATGGCATCCATTGTTACTTTTGTAAACGATGCGTTGCTATGTGACGTCTGCGCACTCGAGTCACTTTGGGGACAAACAAAAAAACAAAAAAAAAGAGCCTATTGAGCATCAAGACCTGCTCTGTGAACGTAGCTTAATTATCCAGCTAATATCAGCTAGATTCAGTTATTTCTCTTGAAATGGCAAAACAGCTAAATAAAATGTATTTATTGCAATAAGCTGTTAAAGCTACTTCCAGTTTAGTCAAATTTGCCATCACTTTATATTAATTACTATGTATATTGTTTTTTTTAACCATTACTTTGTCATGTTTTCACTCAAGGTTGATATACCTTGACCCTGTTATGTCTTCAGCAGGCTCAACTTTGAATCTTTTTATTCTTTTGACCAGTCCTTCAAGGTATTTGTTTGATTTTCAAGAGGGGATGTGTAAAGGTCACCATGAGCTCAGCCTCATTAACATTTGCAGGTGGTTCGACAGAGAAGTATGGATGCAACTCTGCAGAGCTTTGCCCACGGGGCACAAGTGTGAAGCACAGAGGACTGTCACACTTTGGTCTCATGACTGCTCAGAGTTGTGTGCACGGCCTTCCTGGAATCTTATCTGAAGGCTATAATGAACTCGTTCCCCCCCATTTAACATTCCTTTATATCACTTAGTCTTGGAACAACTAAGAGGTGGCAATGGTTATTACATGATTCATTTTCTTTTAATGAAGCAAATACACAGAAGCCTATTTATATCATGTTGTTTATATAGCATATTAATGTGTCCCATTTAGGCAAAATCAGAAAGCCATAAATGTTTGGTCTTTTTCTGCTCTTGAGGTGAATGCACTGCATTTTCCAGACTTTGATAAAAGTCGCATTCAGACATTTGCATATCAGCAGAGACGTCGTTTATACCCGGCACTATCTCAAAATGTATTGTGACTATAGATTTGATACTATTGCAGCTAAATGCTAACCAGGAACACCAGAGGCCAGTACAATGAATTAGGGCTGAAACAGTTTATCTTGATTCATCCAATTAATCGTGATTAATATGATTAATCATGTTTAATACGGTTAATCAAATTAATTGTAATTAATCAATTATTGAAAAAATTGTCAAATAATTGAATAATTGATAATTAACTGTAGTATTCAGACACAAATAGTTTTTTGCATTTAAGATAAAAACATCTTTGTCTGTAAATATGTTTTAGCCAAAACTCCTAGGGGCTTTGTTTTAGCTTCACCTGGTTCAGATTTACTAAATGAATGCCATCTTATTACATTTTAGGCAAGTAAATGTATATTTTTGTATTTAAAAAAGGAATTGCTTTATTTTACTTGCATTTTTAAAATCTTTCTACTATTGTATGAAAAAGGCACAGATGATTAAATGGAAAATCTGTAGAATGTTTTTTAAATTTTTTTTAATCTCAATCGATTACTAAACTAATCGTTGGTTCAAGTTAGTTTCAACATACATTATTGAAACGAATAATCTATTAGTTTAACGAGCTCTAGCATTGAAGTTCACACTTTTCAAAGTATTACCAAGGTGATTATCAGATCCCATTGGTCAGTGTGCAGTTCCTCCACCATATGTCATTGTTGCCATCAACCAAGAGACAAAGTGAATTGGATTAGTGACGCTGGCAATGCGAACTGAACCCGGCTCAACCAGCAATTAATCCTGCCTCATAGAAGAGGCCTCAGATGGCTTGTTGAAAGAGAGGAGGCGTTTAGAAAAGATGACTGCATGAATAAATGATCTCTCGCTTGCAAACTTCAGACATCGAGTAATTTGATCATAAATACCATTATTCATAAATGTACAATATTGTTCTATGAAGTACCGCTTCCCTGTTTCTAAAGCTTCATACCAGGTTACAGCTTTTGATTTTATACACTTTAGATCTGCCGTTAGCTCAGATCTAAAGCTAACGGCATATACAGTATATATATATATATATATATATATATTCTTTATCAAGGTTTCCCCCAGAAAACTTGCTAAGTCTGATGGTTGGTTCTAGGGCAGTCACTCATCCAGAGGTCTGTCATCTTTTTTATTTTAAAAAATGTTTAAAGTTGACAGGAAATTTGGAACTATCACTTGATCATCATGTGTTTGTCAAAGGACTGGAAGATTAATACCTGAACACAAACTGTAAAGTGTTAAAAAATGCAAAGATTTAAAAAAAGACTTAAATAAGGAAAGCCTGGTGGCTCGTCAAGGTTATGATACACTGGGGGAAACTCTGCTTTATAGACAAATCTTTAAAATCTGAATTAAAAAAATATATATATTTAGATTATTTGAACTGCAGTTGTCTAAATTTAAAAGGAACTAATATAAAAGGAATTAAGTGCTGTACATGGGAAAGGAGTCTTGACAAGAGCCTTGGCTCAGTGTACCGTGAACGATGCCCCAGTTCTGAGTCCGTGCTTCCAGCCATGCATAAGCAGCGCGCTCATACATCTTCATGTAAAATATCTAAAAGCTGGAAGGTCAACAAAAATCACTTAGATTTTCTATCAGCATTCGCTCTGAAAACTCTACTTCTACCCACATGAAACCGCTGACCCAAACACTTCCACTCGTTCTTATACTTATAATAATTGGCAGGCCAGATGTCGTCTTGCTATGTATTTTGGCAGCCAGCTCATAGGATAATGGCTACCTCACTCTTGATGGTATACTTTTTTATGGGCAAAAATGAGGAGGAGGTACAAACAGGATCTCTGCTGTGAAGGTTTTAGATTGTTGTTTTGAGATGACCGGTGATGACAGGCAGCATATAAAGGAGGAGAGGGAAAAGAAATACATATTCAATATTCTGCTCCTGTTATATACATGTGACCACTAAATGTGTTCTGTGTCTGACTGGAAGAAATGCACTGGCTTGTATGCTGCAGAGAGGAAGAGGGAGGGAGCGAGGAAGTAAGAGACGGTCAGTGTTGTGTGTTTTTGGCACGGCCGCTGAAGCTTAATTCTTTTGTTGCCCGACATTCTCAGGTACCATAGTTACAGGTTAGCAGCACACAGTTCTGCTTTATTCCTCCTTTTAACTCTTTGCTAGTCTGAGAGGCGGGGGGGGGGAAATCAGGATTGTTTTACTGAAAACATTTCTCTCAGATCATTGAATGTGTTTTACTTTGGCTTCTCGTTGAGCAGGATATTACAGTCGTCACAGTAAATTAGTTCCCACATTAACTTGTTCATGACCTCCAGGTGTTTTACCGAGGGCCAAATAGAGTTCATTTCTAGGTTTAAAGCCCATTTGGAGGCACTGGATGTTCAATTTTAAAGTTTTCGTCACTACTTATTAATCCGTCTATTCTCAGCATTCAGAATATTAGGTCTGTATCTTTGTCGTGGTTGTAGTTATTTTGTAGTCTGTGCTAGATATCCTGAGGTATTAAATCAACTAAATGATAAACTTTAGTTTATGCATCTGATATAAAATGTTCTATCCTTAATAGGATGTAAAAGAAAATTTGCAACCTGAACCACAGATGAAAACTTGGTTCCTTTTACGTTTTTGTGACACTGAAATGAGCTCATTTGAACTCTTCATTCAGAAACAACTTCTACACCAAAGAGAGTTTGTGTAAACTGACTGCACTTGGTGTGCTCACCAAGTGGAAATATGTTGCCTTTTTGATAGAGGTGCAGCGATTGTTGTTTTTGTTTTTTTTGCCCAACACTGATCTATAAAAAGCCTGATTTGCCAAATCCAATTTTGCAATACAGATTTCTTATTTGTTTGTTTTTTTTTTGTCAAAGAAAGTCACTAAACATAGCGACAAAGTCGGTAAACTAGCATCGGTGGAGTGACTACTGTTAACTGTGTACATGCAGATAAGCTTATCGCAATAATCAATGACATGATAAATTAAAATGAACTTGATTATTTCCTTTCTGATATTTTCTTGATGAGCAAGTTTATTTACACTTAATGGCGCATTTTATTTAGTGTGGTTTTTATATCGTGTTTTTTTTGTATTATTTGTAATTTGGATATTTAAAGTGTGAATCAGTTCAAATGTTTGTACAAAATTAAAGTTTATTGGTCTTTCAAAGAGTGAACTTACGACATTATCAATACTTGAAAATGGTCTCAAACTAATAATAAATTGTTTTATCAGTCACAAAATGTATCATGACAGGTCTACATGCAGATATGACCTGGCAGGCAGTTTTTCTCAAAGCAGAACAAAAGGGGACAATGGTTTATTTTTATTTTTTTCCGACGCTTGCGGAGATAGACGAGATTGGTTTCTCAATCAAGTGTCGACTAATTACAGACCTCCCAAAAGTAAGGAAATTGAAGCCGATTTATAGGTCCACCCCTTTTTTTTTGAGTTTTCAATCATCCAGTCACCAGTCAGGGCCCAAGAAGTTGACAATTCCCCTCTTTTCCTGTCTTAATATGACAAGTCTTCGAGAAAACAAACTCCCAGATCTTTAATTTAGTGTCTTCGTTGTGTATTGATTAAAAGCGACACAGGCGTTCTCTGGGTAATTAGGACACAAGGACTCTAGAGCAGGCCCTGGTTTAATGGGAGAGGAGGTTTTGTGTCTGCTGAATGAATCACCCGTAGGCAGCGTCATCAGTAGACAACAAGGTATATATCACTGAGGCCTCTGCCCTAATCCTCTCCCACACCCGACCCCTCCTCTCTCACTTCTTTCTCCCCAGCTTTAGCATAATATGTAGTTTGTCTCAGACACATTCATCTGCCCCCCGAGTGGCGTCTTACAGATTAACAGTGGATGGAGTTTGGAGGCGGCAGCCTCGCGCTGATCACTCAACTTTTAACCAAGGCCGGATCTGTACGCTAACCGTGGCCCTGTAGACTTTGAGACCTGAATGGAAAAGTGCGCTCGGTGTTCTGAGAGGAAGAGTTTGAGGCGTTGCTGATGATCGAGCGATCGGGGTGGAGGTTGCGGTGACAGCGGTTTGTCCAGGAGATGCCTGAAGGAGCCTTGGTATGTTCCTGTACAAAGCTCTTAAACACAGAGATGAAGAGGAGGACATCCAGGTACACACGCTGCCGTCCATTGGTCAACCAGTAAAATCACACGTTTATCTGAAGTTTCTGCCAGATTCTTGGAATCGTGGCTTTAACTTGGCACATCACATTGTAGGCACATGTCTTGGTTTCCTCTTTTTATTGATCGGCGTGCTGACACTGACGGTCGTAAATTAATGTTCAGACTGTTGTATAATTACAAAAGTTTTTATAGGTTTTAGGAATTGTTAAAGTGCTTCGTTGTAAAGCAGGTGACAGCGTTTGGGGACTTTCCCTTTTGTGCTGGGAGGGATTAATGGGGCTAATCGCTGCTGGGTTTCTCTGAGCTGCACCATAGCAGAACATCAAGCATGCTGGCATTCAATCAAAAAGTCTTTTAGCTTCAAGCTATATGAAAACTTGTAGCACAGAATATTGTGCAATATTGGTTTATTGCCATGAACGATCTAGCGTTCTGAATTCTAGTCTTGGATTTTGTGGTGTGTTGGGTTTTGAAGAATCAATCAACCCTTTAAAAACCTCAAACGCTGGTCTAAATCCTGGATTAGAGGCACACAGTTACCCCCTGGCCTGCTATTTCATTTGTGGTTTATTACATTCAGAGAACAATGTTGAAACTCTGCAATCCCTTTTGTACTTCAAACCTTTACAGGGTGTCCACACATCCTTAAAATGTCTTAAATTCACGCATCTAAAATTAAGGTCTTAAAATGTCTGAAATTCAAATAAAAAAACAATTTTCTTTGGTCTTAAGTTAATTACAGGAGTTAAATTTAGTCTTTGCAGCACTATTTAATCGCTTGTATTCTAAGCATTTTATTTATTTTTATCTCATGGGACTTTTCTGTCAGGCAAAAGTTTGAGTGATTTTTGAGGCTACTGCTAACATACCCAAGTTAACTAACTTTTTTTGCATCTATCAAATGAGAGCAAATTCATCTCCAGTTGGCTGGATGTAGTTTGTACTTTTCTGTCTTGATACAGGTCTTAAATTCCATTCATAATGGTCTTTAAAAGTTTTACATTTGAGCTCAAGACTCAAATTAAAAGAGTCTTAAACTCAAATTTGAGTGAAATATGAAGATATTCAAAGCAGAGCTGCTCTAAACATCTTGTTGGTTACAAATCTTCAGGGCTCTTAAACTGAACTTTGTCTAGAACGGATTAAATACGAACATAATTAAACTTGTGCCCCGTTTCACTGTCGTTTGTCTCACCAACGATTTTTCTTTTTGCTTTGCACAGTCCCAGAAACCCTGGATAGAAAGCACTTTCACCAAGAGGGAATGTGTGTACATACTTCCAGTGTCAAAGGACCCCCACAGGTAAATGGGCCTACCACAGTTTGCTGTGTCTTTTGTTTGGTCTCCATGGAAACTGTGTAATTGCAAGGTGCGAGTCAGAAGTATGCCCGGACGCTAACCACTGCTCTCCAAAGGGTAAATGAGTCTGTTTCAATGTTTACGTCTGTCAGTGTTGGTAATTATATGTTTGAAATGTAGCAGTGGTCACAAACCAGTTTCTTTTTCTTCTTTCTTTCTTTCTTTTTTTTTTTTTTAGCAAGTTATTTTGTGTAATTTGTGCTTTGTGACATTTATCTTTGCACACTGGCCTTTTCATGACTTCTTCTGTTGACTTGCTATAGATGGCGTTCATGAAACGCCTACATATTAATACTAACAAACTGGCACAGTGGTAAAAATTCAGAAATGTACTCAAACAAAAGTGTCTATCAACACGTGACTCACTTAATGAGTAGAAGATTCCCACGGCTCCACAGATTTACTGTTTAACAGCTTCCTTTGACTGTAAGCCATTGCTGTTACCTTTCCAAGAAGATCAATGCCTCTCTTTCCCCTTCTTAACACATACTCGCAGTGGATCACTCTTTTCTTTGTTTTCTTTCATATTAATTATTTTCCACTGACATTTCTCCACAAACCGCAGTACGTGCTGCTGCTCTTAGATAAAATTTGACATGTTTGGGAACATAACCTTGCTTGACATTAAGCCCAATCCGTTCACATGACCAGAACCCTTGTGAGAGGAAGTTTCTTTGAGGTTTTATAATTCTTGATTTAAAAGAAAAAATGAAATGCACCAATCTAAGATTTTGTGGTCAATTTACAAACTCTAATTTTTGTAAAGTTTTGACTGGGAAATAGAGATTAAAAAAAAATTTACCTCAAAAACTCTATTACATCCATTAAAATTAGACACCATCATAATACCAGTCGCACAAATGTTGCTTTTTTTTAAATTACTAAACTGTGCATTAATCATCATTTCAAATGTATTGATTACTTATTCTCCTGAGGAACCAGGAGTTGAGGGAGAAAATCGCAATCCAGACAATATAGTGAGTTAAAAAAAAAAAAAAAGAATTTCTTAACAATACGATACACAGCTAAGATTGCAAATTTCATTTGTTTAAAAGTAAAAAGCTCTGATTTGCTGTTGTACCAGGTTGTTAAATCATTGATTTATAATAACTACACAGGAGCCTAAAATAACTGTTCAGTCATATATGTTAATCCTGAGGTAGCAGAGAGCAGCCTGTGTTTCACAGCTCTGCAGTTAAAACATTTGTCACTTGTATTTCTGAAAATAATGGTTGAGCCTCTTGGATTAGCGATAACCTCCTGTAGCGTTGGTTGACCCTTCCCTGTGCTCTGAGATTTAAGATTTAAAGAGGGCCAACATTTCCTTAGACCAGTATGTTACAGAAGAGTTTGACTTTTCAGAAAGACAAACCAGATAACCACAAATCTATCTGAAGACATGTCCTCCCTTGTTTGTCTGTTTGAACATGCCTCCATTTCCTCTCTAAAAGATTCTTATATCTTTTGTGTCGTGGTGCGCCAACCCAACTGCGTCCGATGCAGATATGAGGTTTGGATACAGAAAAAAAGTCTTGAATTGACTTAAAACCTTAATTTTTTTATTAAACACAGACTGTGCATCTGTACTGAAATACAAAGTCAGTTGACAAGTCTGCACCAGTGCAGCACACTTAAATATACCAACAGCTTTACATGCTTAGTCAAACGTGTAAAAACAACAAAACTTTAGTTTGTCCAGTCAGTTCAGTTAGGAGTATGACATGACTCAAATGGCTCACCAGCTCCGTTTCATTCAGAATGAACTTCCTCTCTGAAGAGTGTGTCAGAACATGTGCAAAACTGCTGGCTTTTTATCTCAAATCAAAACCCAGTAAAACTGGGCTCTGTGTGCATTTAACAGATGGCCTACCTCACTATTTTTTCCCCCTCAAAAGCAACTGCAAACGTTTGACACTACTGCTACCCAATAAACTTCCCATAGCTCCAATGCATTGCGTTAAAATTTATGATAATCGTGTTTGTATAATTTTGCTCCCTAGATGCCTGCCAGGATGCCAGATTTGCCAGCAGTTGGTCCGGTAAGTGTTTTCCTTTTGAACATTATGTAACATAGTCCTTTTACTCAACAGGATGATAAACCTGTCTGGGAGATTCCTTTTATGTCAACCTTTTACTCGCGCCATAAAAAAAACAATTCCTCGAACTGTTAATCCCATAAAGCAACAAAACCTCCTTTAGGAAACTTAATTTGCAGCTTTTGCTCTCGCAGAGAGATAAAAAGTAGTCCAGTCTGAAGTTTTGTTCCCTGTTGTTGCATTTTACAACCACATTTCAAAATATTCATTGAGCCCGTAGCAGATTCAAGTTTCTTTTTTTTTTTTTTTTTTTTTTTAATTTGTGTTGCCTACATATTGTCACTTGATCCCCATTGGCGTGGCAAGCTCATAAAGTGAAATTCCAGGAAGTAGAACAAGTTTGCATGAGCTCCAGGGTATTGTGTGTACATGTCTGACTGGAACAAGATGCTTATGTTGCCTGCCATGAAGTGGCACTTTTTCCTCTTTCCCTCATTTTTAGTATATAATCTTAAGAGAAGCTCATAAGCTGCTGAAAAGACTTCAGATAATTATAATGCCTTTGTAGTTTTAGATCAGATAGGTTTGTTTAATTAAAGAAGCAGAAATTATTTAGCGTTCTGCTTTTATTCCTGAATTGATGTATTTTTTTCTTTGTGTTGCCATTTTTCCATTTGACAATGCTTGTGTTGTGACCGTCCACTGTCTCCCCCCAGGTGCTGCTGTGGACGGCTGGTTCGGCAGCATGCCGGCTTCACAGCCAGCTTGGCCACAAAGTACTCGGATGTGAAGTTGGGTGAAAATTCCAGCCTGCCCGATCCAGAGGAGTGGTCTGTGGAAAAACACACAGAAGCGAGTCCGACTGATGCCTATGGTGTCATCAACTTCCAGGGAGGGTCTCACTCATACAGAGCCAAGGTAGGTGGGCCTGGCTTCCTCTGCTGGAACACGTTGCTTCCTTTTCCGTGAAGTGATCATTATGTTGCAAGTGGGGCTTTTTGTTTGTTTCTATGTGGATTTTGTTTTTATTTCTGATTGATTTTAAGCTCTTGATTAAAATGTTTTCTTGCATAATCAGTTTCAAAACGAATAAAAAGATGCACGAAGCAGCGCAGGTCTCATCATGTTGTCGCTTTCCTCTTTCTTTTGTCTCTACAAACTTGGACAGTATGTGCGTTTGTCCCACGACACTCGACCGGAGAGCATCCTTCGGCTAATGCTGAAGGAGTGGCACATGGAGCTTCCCAAGATCCTCATCTCTGTCCACGGAGGAGTTCAAAACTTTGAGCTGCACCCTCGCATCAAGCAGGTGGTGGGCAAGGGTCTCATCAAAGCTGCAGTCACCACCGGCGCCTGGATCCTCACCGGAGGCGTCAACACAGGCATGTAGTGTGAAACGGAGCGGGAGTATTATCTTCTGCAAAGCTGCTGAAAACTCTGACTACAGGACTTGAATTCAGGCATTTTGAAATCTGCATAATTTCAGCAGAGTCGTCCGTTGGTGTGTTTTTTTTGGGGGGTTTTTTTGCACTGCAAATCTCACTGTCAATCTTTCAAGACAATTTCCACAAAATATCGACTCGTTGGTTGATTTCAACTGACGATTGCTTTAGTAAATGATTATTCCAACAATTAATCGATCAATCAGATATAAAATTAGACACAGTCTGCAGATTTTTAATTTAACCACTTTTATGTAATATTAGAAATGCATTGAAAGATGCAAATAAAAAATAATTATCCTTTTGTGAAGAAAATCAACTTTTTATTGAATGAAATGTAATGGCGTAGTTTGATCAGTTGTAAATTGAGCGACTTTAGCATTAACAGATTTAATAATTGGATAGCAAAAAAATTCTAAAACATTGCAGTTTTAGATATTGCTAAAATTCTGCAAAATGAGTTTTTGACGGAACAGATTCACAAAGTTTATATATATATATATATATATATATATATATATATATATATATATATATATATAATATATATAACACGATACAGTTTTTGCTTAATTGCTGCTCTGAACAACAACTAACAGCAATTGACCTTTTTTTTGAGTCTGACGATTAATCAATAACTGAATGAGTTGCCGATTATTTCAGTAATCGATTAATCCGATTAATTGCTACATCCCTGATTCCAACATGGCCTCTGCTGCTCCTGTGGCGGTTGCACAAAGGCTGTTGTCCTTCACTTGGAGCCAATGCTAACTTTTTGCCTCTTTGTAGCTGAATGAAGCCAGATGAAAAAATTCAAGATCGGGTTCTTGCACTTAAATCCGTTTATGTGAGGGCCGCGTCACCCGGCTCTGCTAAAAGCGACAGTAGATGTACATTGTAAACATCTACGTTTCGCCGCCTTGAAGCCGATGCGCTGATACAGCAGAAGTCCTAATACCGGTCTTAGAGCATGTTATTAGGCTGTGAATCGCGGCTGAGGTCTGTCTGCAGCCGCAGCAAGATGCTAAGATGCTGTGGTCTGATCATAGTGTTTAAGTCATTACTCATGAGGTCAATTACCCACACCAGTGATTACTTTCAGTGCCTCAGTGGCACCCTGGCCACCTGGGATAGTTGTCTAGTTTGCAAATTATTGCTGAATCAAAGAGGTCTGATAGCAGAGCCCTGAGGTTCATCAGGAAGTCCACCACTCTCGTATGTAGAGGTAATTCTGGTCATGAAGTTCTCTGATGTGGCTTTTGTTGGTGTCTGCACTGCTTGGTGCACTTTCATTGATTTGTATTTTTACTTTTTCTTTGATATTGTTAAATGAAAGTGTGTTTTATATTTCCAAAGGTGTTGCAAAGCACGTGGGGGACGCGCTTAAAGAACACTGCTCAAGGTCATCAAGGAAAATTTACACAATTGGAGTCGCACCGTGGGGAGTCATTGAAAATAGGAGCGATCTTATTGGCAGAGACGTAAGACACGCCTCTTAATTTTTGATCTTGGGTCATTTCAAGAACTCTGCTTATATCTCTGCTTATTTTTTCTCTTCCCCCCAAATGCAGATTATTGTCCCATATCAGACCCTGCTGAATCCTCTCAGCAAGCTAAACGTTCTCAACAATCTGCATTCCCATTTCCTCCTGGTGGATGACGGGACGGTGGGCCGATACGGGGCTGAGGTCAAACTCAGGCGGGACCTGGAGAAACACGTCAACCTGCAAAGAATACACGCACGTAAGGAAATGTTTGTTTATTTAATAAAACAACAAAACGTGAGGAAAAGCTTTAGTGTTTTCAAATGGGGGGGAAAAAAATCATTGTAAGAGTTTTTTTTTTTTGTTTATTTCAAATTAAAACAGTGTCTTGAAAAAGTGTTCATAAGCCTGTTAAATTTATTTCATATTGTCATATCACGACCACAGACGTTTTGGGATTTTCTCTGATAGAGCAGAATGAGGTTGTAGATAAATGTGATAGAAAGTGAATAATGCCCACTTTTCAGAATTTTGTGCAAACAAAAATCTGAAAACCTCGGTCTCAATTCGGTCGAATGAACCTGATGCAGCTTGAATGCATATGTGCATGCAAGCATCCTGGAGACCGCTACAAAAGCAGTAAGTGGATTATAGAGCAGGGACTTCTGGGTAAATACAACCAAAACAAATGTGAGTTGAGCACTTGTCCTACAACCGCTAAAATCTGATACTACTCCATTTTGTTTAAATTTTGTGAAGAAAGAAGTTGTGATCATGTCTTCTTTGGAGGTTTTGTGTCGTTTCCCTCAGTGGTTCTTGGTACAGCGCCACCACAGGCAAGGAGGGGTATCAGATATTCAATTTTCTTGGATCGTTTGACACAGTTCAGTGCGTCAGCTAACCGCATCAGCTAAAAATGTAACAAATGTTGCAATTTTTGTCCCAAATCAAACTGAGTCTACCAGACTACCAGGTGTGAAAACACTGACTTTAATTCTTTGAGGTGTTGAAAGTAGACCTATACCAGAGAGGGTTGCATTTCCTACAAGGACTTTTAATTACTACTGACTTCAGTGGCAGTTTGCGTCTCCCTGATGTAAACTGTGTGGTAGCAGCAAGATTAGTATCATCACCTCAACCTCACATCGTGCCTGCAGAACACAGCTACTTTCAAAAACAAAAAACAAGAGGGATTTCAGCAGGTTTTCTGCATCACTTGTAGACTCTGTGTTTGCAAATGTGTGTTTTTGTAAAAAGCGCACCTAAAAAAATTGTCTCTAATTTAACTCTTTTGCCCTTCTTTTGTTTGTTTTGTGTTTTTTAGGAATTGGTCAGTGTGTTCCTGTCGTTGCGCTGATTTTTGAGGGCGGTCCAAACGTGATCCTGACTGTGCTGGAGTACCTCCAGGAGAGCCCTCCTGTCCCTGTGGTGGTGTGTGAGGGGACGGGCCGTGCTGCTGACATATTGGCCTACGTCCACAAGCAGACAGAGGAGGGGGGGTAGGTTAAACACACAGAGGACAAATGAAAAATAAAAAGTAGACCGCTCAAATGACTGTTTCGGTGTCGGCTTATCCGGTCAAAGCTCAAATGAAATGATTAATAGTTGAGAAAAAGGCAAAATCAGAATAAAGAAGCAACAATAATGATCAGTTTGCATGGCGAGATCTGCAGATATTTAAAAAAAAGATCAATAGCTGTTTAGTTAAAAGCGTGGCATCATGTTTTATATATTACATTGTATATTTTGTTTTTCTTTAAGAGCAAAATTGGTAGCCTGTTGAGAGTTTTAACAATTCACATTCTGAATTTTTTGTTATCAAATCTGTAGCTGCTGCCTGAGCCTAAACCACAGTAATCTGCCAGCGATGTTGACTCGATTTCATTTTTCTTCCAAGTCGCAGTCTGACTCACGAAAGCCAGAATTTAGGACACAAGATTAGCATGTTTGTGTAAAAAAAGATTTGCGTAGGCCCATAACAACGAGCCAGTGGAGTGAGATTCCTTCAATACTTGAATTTAATTTTTACAGTGAATGACACTAAAAGTACCTCTACTATGTTTTTACATCTGTTTGTTGGAAATTATGTGAAATCTGTCTGTCTTTTTTTTTTTTTTTTCCCATCACTCCACCTATTGTTGCTCACTGACAGGCAGCAAATGGAAAGACGGTCATAACTCCACTCCAATGTGTCACTCTGTTAGGTCAGCCAAAAACATTAATGCCAAACTAAGTTTGTTATCTTGGCAATAAAAATATAATGCAAAATATGTGGATTTATTGTCCACAGTTTAATCTTTTTTCTTTTTTTTTTATTCTTATCATCATATGAAGGTTAGTTTTAATTTTTTCCTTTTAAGTTGCATAAAAGAGTCAGGTGAATTGTTGCTGCCTACTTCAATTAAATAGTTTGTTATTTAATGAAATGGTTTTGCAAATGGTGGCTTTAGGCAACCTTTCACGCTTCCATAAAAGAAAATGTCCCTATGACCTGGTGCTTTACTGATCTGAAAAGGATTGTATTTTTGGGTTTGACTGATGGATAGCCTTTTAAAAAAAAAAAAACTTGCTGATTCAGGTCAACAACAAATTTGCGTTTCTAGTTATCCCTAATAGATTAGAAACTGAACTGAAGAGTTTTTTTTTTTTTTTTTTTTTTTTTTTGCTTATTTCTATGAAATCACGACTTCATTCTTACCCTTTTTATATCAAAGCCCCAGACATCCAACAGGGATGTAAATTAGTTAACCGTAGCTCATGGAGACTTTATAAACATTCGTTTGGTATGCGAGTTATCTCACTCCTCTTGTTGCAGCCTGTCTAGTTTCTTCGAAATGAAAGTTGTAGTTCTTAGAACTTGGCAAAATATCCTCCGTGCTCTGCATTTTTCAATCTTGTGGCAACAGGTTGGTGTTTGACGTGTCCTGCAGGAGCCAAAAACACACCTGCCTGACAGGAAATGTTTTGACTTGAAATCGGACCAATATGGGTGTTAATAAGGGACTCATAATGGACAAGACTGAGTGAAATTCTTTCACTATTTGATCAGTTTACTGCAGCTTGCAAACACTTGAGATATGCAATCAATCATTACGGTAGTAGAACATCAGATAAAAGCTGTAATCTAGAGTTCATATTATCTGCTGAAGGAGTCAAAATCCAACTTGTACCACATTTTATGGCGTCATGTATGACTTTAATCTTCACTCCGCAGCGGCCTTCCCGATGGGGTGGAGACGGACATCGTCGCAACCATCAAGAAAACGTTCAACTTCAGTCAGAACGAAGCCATCCATCTCTTTCAGAAGCTCATGGAGTGCATGAAGAGCAAAGAACTGGTAAAATGTTGCAGCTGTTTTGTGTTTTAAAAAAATGTTAATAGCTGACAGCAAATTTTGGAAATGATCTTCAACAACAACGAAAATACAGCAACGGACTAAGTAAAGCTAAATAAAGTCTTTTGGTAGGTTCTGAATGTATAATCAAATGACATTATCTTTTTAAATAGATAATTGTCAAAGATTGTTTGGTTGTATATAAACCTAACTCTACCCATCTTTGCCATCACTGTAACTAGTGTATTTAAGAAAAACATTTGAAGTAAATAAACGATGTTTAGCCTGGTGATCCGCCAGACTTATAATAAATGCACAGGGGAAACCCTGATTATTATTATTATTATTATTACACAGGATCTACTTGGATGCATCAAGCATCCTCAGCCAGGTATAACAGCAGACTGAAAATGGTTCAATAAACTGAATCTAATGAAAAGTAAACGGAGGAGTTGGACATCTCAGTCATAAACTGTGAGTGACTGCAACCCCGGCCTCCCCTTTCCCATGGGGGCTTTAGGAAATAAACGGAGAATAATGTTTTCACTGAGTCAAGTCTTTTTGCAGTGAACTTTGACCCTGTGTTTGTTTAGTCTATTTATGTACATTTTGGCAAATTTACACCATGAAACTGCAAATTTTTGATGAGAAACAGAAACAAGCAGGTGACAAAATTTCATGATAGTAATTGTTTTTAAAATGATGAATCAGCTATTTAGTGGTAATAACACAGACTGTGTTTTTTTTTTTTTGTTGTTGTTTGTTTTGTTTTTTTTAAACACAAATTGTTCAGATTGAGGCAGAAAAGTAAAGCCGGTTGCTGTTCATGCCTCCAATCCTCCTTGTCTTCGAATGAGCAGAACTAATTTATCCTCCAACTCAAAAGGTCAGCACGCAGCAAAAATACGAAATCTAACCAATTATTGGTCTAGACTCTAGTGCAAATTTTTATTTATTTTATTTCAAACGTGATGGCAGAATAAAATTACAGACAGGAACAAGGAATGCAAAGGCACACGTGTTTTGTACCACAGTAATCTTAACATGCTCAAAATATCTTAGTCTTGTCCCAGTTCAAATGTACTAACCTATAGCAACTTTTCAACTCGATATAGGAGCTTGTTTTAAGTCAATAACTACTTAATATTGACGTCAAAGTGCAGGTTGTAAGTGAAATGAGCTGCAAGTGGAACAAGGTGTTTGAACTTCTAACATTAGGAAAATGTTTTGCTTCACTGTCAGATTATTTAATTTATAACAAGCACTTTTTTTTTATCAACATTAAGGCGTTATCGTGAAGCTAACGATTATTTAAGTGATCAGTTATTCTGACGATTAATAAAATAAATAAAAGGGCACATTCTGTAGATTTTTTCACTTGACTATTTAAGATTATTTTATACATTATTAGAAATGCATAAGAAAATAAAAAATAATCTCAATTCTTTTAAAAATAAAAGCATCATAATCACATGAAGGGTTAAAGTATTGTAAAAGATCGTATCACTCTGTGACCGGATGAGATGCATTTTCTTCATGTTGTTTTTAAATAAAAATTTGAATGGAGAAAAAAAATACCAATTTTATTGCCTAAAATCAAGTTTCTATTTCTTACTTAGTTCAAGTGTACTAAGACATTTGCACTAGAACCTAGGCCACTTCTTGGTTAATTTAGTGTTTTAGCAGTGTAAGTCATAGTAACGCTCATAGCGTCGTTGATGGCAGCGGAGGACCCCGGCGTTAGCAGTACAAACGGATGCCTGGGTCAAATAACGAGAAACATCTGGGCACGGCGTGTGGGAACCTGGTAATGATCCGATTTTGTTTCTTGGTCAACAGATCACCGTGTTTCACATCAGCTCAGAGGAACACCAAGACATCGATGTCGCTATTCTGAGGGCCTTGCTCCAAGGTTTGTGAAAACGGCTGCTTGCTCAACCATCGTATTCCTCAGCTCGTCTAATATAAGAGGAGAAATAGATTAGATGAAGTCCTATGTCTTTTTTTGGAGTTTAATATTGCCTTTTTTCACTGTTTTCATTCTGATATGGATATGCTTTGAGAACACAGTTCCCCCTCTGTGCCCTTCTCTTTGTGCTCTCAATGAGATCAGGTTGCTCACATTCACATGAACTCCCTGTTCCAACTGTTTCTGAGACTCGTGTCTTTCAATCTTTGCAATAGAGATGCAGGGATTCTACTTTAAGTAGGAGTGAATTCCTCGGAGCACATTTTTGCGGCTCGTTCACCCTCATTCCAGGTCATCCCTGCTAAGACTGGAATATTTGTCTTTAACTATTTAACAGTTCAAAGAAACCAGTTTAGACATTCAAGACATCCAGTCAAGCACGAAATGTCTTTCTCTAAGGTGTAGTCACCTTTGTTCGATAAAAATCTGATGTTAAAAAGACCTGAAAGTATTCAAAGCTCTGAAAGTCATTAGATAAAACACAAAGCTTTTCTGTTTACCACGACAAGATGCAGCTTATGCAATAGATTGCTCATTAAAATTAGAAAAGGGAGAAGCAATACACATACAAAGATGCAGAGTTTGCCAAAAAATTTTACATTTCTATTGAAATTGTAATTTGGCATCCAGACGGTGAATTATGTTCACCGGAGCTGCTAATCATGTTGTTTAATGATCAAATCAGATATTTACGCTGTTTTATTTTACAAAAAGTGTTTTTCAGTAAACCTGAATACAAAATAACAAATAGAGAAAATTTTAAAGAATAAAAAAAAAAGGTAACATTAAATAGCGTTATTTAGGCAAATGTCCAAATGTTTCTAATAAACATTTTAAGAAATGGACTGATTTTATCTTAGAGATGTAGCTAACGATTATTTAAGTGATCAGTTAATCTGACGATTAATAAAATAAATAAAAGGGCACATTCTGTAGATTTTTTTCACTTGACTATTTAAGATTATTTTATGCAATATTAGAAATGCATAAGAAAATAAAAATCTAAATTCTTTTAAAAATAAAAGCATCATAATCACATGAAGGGTTGAAGTATTGTAAAAGATCATATCTCTGTGACCAGATGAGATGCATTTTCTTCATGTTGTTTTAAAATAAAAATTTGAATGGAGAAAAAAAATACCAATTTTATTACCTAAAATACAATAATATAGCTCGATCATTTTACAGTAAACAAAATAACACGTGAAAGGCTTTCTGCTCGACTTAACGTCAATATGTCGATTATTTTTTGGATTAACTTATTAATAGTTGGATAGCAAAAGTAGACTTCAGGGAGTTCATTGCTTTTATTATACAGGATTTGAATCAAGATGAGGTTTACAGTTTTTACAAATGCAAAAACAACAAATCCCTCTCAGTTGGCTATAAAAATCCACGTCAATAATTGTGATGACTTGCTCTAATGATGATTTCAGTTGGACAAAGCCGATCATATGAAAGAGATCAGCTCTCTTGGATTTAGCTCATCTAATCTGTTGCTCTTTGTGTGTAAGTGACTGTATCATACTTTTCAGCTGCCTAACTAAAACACAGTTAATATTTCATCACCTATTTTCAAGCAAGTGCATTTACATGAGCTGCTTAACGGCGGCCCTGTGTGTTTCAGGCACAAACGCATCTGCCTTTGATCAGCTGGTCCTGACTTTGGCCTGGGATCGCGTAGACATTGCCAAGAATCACGTGTTTGTGTACGGACAGCAGCTTCTGGTACGTCTATGGATTTGTTTGCGTATGTGTGAGTGAGTGTGTGAGAGAAGAGCCACAGCTCCCAGGGACGTTTGCTCAGCTAAAAACCTTCGGACTCACCCAGAACGACCTCAGAGTCCCCGCTGGCCGCGGTTTGTAGGGCAGGCTGCCAGGAACTGCTTGTCTTGACTGTAACATGAACCCTGTTACATTTGTCTTCATAAGCGACTCTGCAGGCCTGTGTTTATTTTAAAACTGGAGTCTTGCGTAAATAAGAGGATGGATATTTATTTTACTTTTTTTCTTTTTCTGTCCTTTTCTCCCAATATTTTTTGTTTTCTAAACACTGTTTTGCTACAACAATTCACTCCATAACTGGTTTTTGTTTGTGTTTGAAGGTGAGCTCTTTGGAGCAAGCCATGCTGGACGCTCTCGTCATGGACAGGGTGGACTTTGTGAAGCTGCTCATAGAAAACGGCGTCAGCATGCACCGTTTTCTCACCATCAGTCGGCTGGAGGAGCTCTACAACACGGTAGCCCTGTGAAACACTCCCTACTTCATCAATAAATAAGAACCCGTAAGTGGTGAGCTTTGTTTAAATCTAATCTTTTTTTTTTTTTTTTTTTTTCCCAGAAACAACCTCCCAACAACCCAACTCTGCTCCACCTGGTTAGAGACGTTAAACAGGTAGTGGATCCAGGCTCTTTATGGCGTCGATCGGTCGATGTGAAGCGGGACCTTGCTAACATTTTGTGGTTTCTGTACACAGAGTAATCTTCCCCCAAACTACAAAATCACTTTGATCGACGTGGGCCTGGTCATCGAGTTCCTGATGGGCGGGACTTACAGGTGCAACTACACCAGGAAGCGCTTCCGAATCATTTACAACAATCTCCACGGCAACAATAGGGTGGGTGGAAAAAGAAGCTAATTCTGGTTCTGACCTACTAGATGTAACTTTTCAAGAGAAGTATTGTCTTTTATTACAATGTTGTCATTTATTGCAGTAATACTAACATGGAGAATCCAGTGTAGGACTGTGTGACTATATCTAACTCATCAGATGGGCTCGTTTAGTACATTTGCTAAGTTAGCATTCGGTTGTACTGCTAAAGTCTCCTGGAATTTAGTCATCAAAAATACTGCTTTTTATTTATGGTGTCCTGGAATAAACTGTGGATAAGAGTCCACAAATTATCCTATCAATCATATCCAAGGTTATTTATTAAGTTTTGCAAAAACCATTAGAGTTAATCACTGTTTATTGATCGAAACTAGCCTGTTTTCCCTTGATCTTGTGATCACTAGCCATTTGCGGTCATCATGGCCTCACCTGATGAAGCTGTGATAGCAGATGCTCCAACTCCACCTAAATGAGTACAAATGGCTACAGAGTCACAGACAACAATATATAAGCACTGCAACTTGTTTGACTGAAGGAGGCAGAAAGCATCGCTATAACAACCAATAGCTGGACATTACGGCGAAAACAGGCGCTTAAATTCAGTGACGTGATAGGGAAAGGGATCAGTAAAAATTAGCCAATAGACAGTCTAAAATCAAACGACTGGAAGTATGGATCAGGATCTGCACCAAGCAAAACATTTAGATAAATGGATAACAAGTTATAAATTTGACAGCCGTTAAATTAATGTTTTGATTGTTTATTCTGTTACATAACTTTGTGTTTTTATGTTTGTTATGATGTAAAGCACTTTGAAATGCCTTGCTGCTGAAATGTGCTATACAAATAAAATTTGATTGATTGATTGATTACCATCACAGTGCACACTATCGATAGCTACTGGGATTTGGTACATGATGTACTGGAGGCCAAGCAAAGCTGAAGCATTTCCTTAATATTTAAAGAAATTTAAGAAATCAAAAAATGGCATTAATTTGTGTCAAAAATCTGTAAAAATGCAGAGTAAAGGAATTTTGCAGCCTAATTTTGGTCTGAAGTTCTCCTTAAATTGTTAAAATCCTTTCTTGTTCTCGTGAACTCATTGTTTCATCTCTTCTCGTGGGTTTGTGACCCAGTAATTCCTTCATTTTCTTTTGGATTCAAAAGGTCCTGCTTCTGTCAAAGACCTCAATCACATTTTTTTTTCTCTTTTATGTGTTATAATACTTGGCAGGGAGATAAGTGATTAATTTTTAAGACCTAGTTTTAATAATGGAACCTGTCTTTGAGGTTGAGACAAAGTGGAGGAAAGTGACTGGTAATATTTATGTTTTGCACAGAGGTCTGGACGCCACACCGCGGGTCCCGGATCTCATCTGAGAAAGAATCATGAGACTTTCAGCATGCAGGCCGACAAGAAGGAGAAGACGAGACACAATCACTTCATCAAGACGGCGCAGCCGTACAAGCCCAAGGTAAACCCCCGCTGCTCAGTACAGAAGACGAGGCTTCTTCCAAACACGTTCCTGAAAATAAAAAGGTTTTCAGTCTTTCTGCTTTGATGAAATCGCCGCTAAAGCCTTGCCTCTCTCCTCAGCTGGAGAGTACCGCTGAGCAGAACAAGAAAAGAAGCAAGGAGGAGATCGTGGACATCGATGACCCGGAGACCCGCCGCTTCCCCTACCCTTTTCACGAGCTCTTAGTTTGGGCAGTGCTCATGAAGAGGCAGAAGATGTCTCTCTTCTTCTGGCAGCACGGCGAGGAGAACATGGCCAAGGCGCTGGTGGCCTGTAAACTCTGCCGCTCCATGAGCTACGAGGCAAAGAAGAGCGACGTGGTGGACGACACCTCAGAGGAACTCAAAGAGTACTCCAAGTGAGTTCGCCTGACACTCACGTTTTTCGCCAAACGACATTCCCGCATTAATAAACGTCCGTGACGCGTTTCAGTGAGTTCGGGACGCTGGCGGTGGACTTGCTGGAGCAGTCGTTCAGGCAGGACGAGACCATGGCCATGAAGCTGCTGACATACGAGCTCAAGAACTGGAGCAACTCCACGTGTTTGAAGCTGGCCGTCTCCTCCCACCTGCGGCCGTTTGTCGCTCACACCTGCACCCAGATGCTGCTGTCAGACATGTGGATGGGACGGCTGAACATGCGCAAGAACTCCTGGTACAAGGTTCATGCTCCATCTAGATCTTTATTTTTGGTTGTAAGCAGAAGGCTGGGCGGACTTTTAGTGGGAGAAGCTGCACCTTGCACTGAGCTCTTATTATTGTTGCTCATTAATGTTGTTGTTGAACATTAGTTGATGAAAAGCATCATTTATGATGGTTCCTTTTGGAAGAAATTTTTATAGTCATTTGAATTAGTTTTTATACACAAATAATTCATAAATCCATGTTATAACTGATAAACGTAATGCCTATTCCAAAAACTACTTGAAAACTGATTGTCAATCAAATTAGTCAAATTTATGCGCAAAAGCAGATCTGGTTGCCTTTTAATTTTCCTGTCTGTAAAGAGATGTACAAATCTCAATAGTGCTGTAGTGCTGAATCAATGAATTGGATTAATCAATTGTGAAAATAATTGATAAATAATTTAGTAATTGATCAGTCATGAACTGGAGCATACGGACTTTTTTCTTCAATTGCTGGTAGAATACTCCCACAGAGCAGTAATTATATCAAAAGTGTACAAAAATATGTGTATTCTGCATTTACAAAATGCCACTGAATTAATTTATCATATTTTATAATGCATTTCTAATAGTTTAAGTTGGTTAAATAAAAAAATGTGCCAGTAGTTTTATTCAATTTAAATAATTGATTTACTAAAATAAACATTGGTTGCAGCCTAAATTAGGATTTTTATCAGTTCATTTCAGTAATCGAGTTAGAAATAGGAAGCTAATATTTACATTTATTATGTTCACAATATGAAGTTTTTATTTCTGTAAATTTAACTGATCATTACAGCTAAATAAAACCCAAAAATTCTGAATTAGAAATTTTTGAAAAGTAATGTTCTCAAAGTATATTCGCACACTCAAAACAAGGATGTTGGCATGATATGTTATAACACTTTCCTGGAAAACAGCATGTTGGATTCATTAGCTCTACACCAAAATGATGATGAAGTTCCCTTTAAAAAAAAAAAAAAAACACTTTTTCAATGATGCTCTTTGTCCAGATGCGTGTGTTTATAGTTGATGTTGACAAATCTAGCATCAGCCACCCACATGAGTGCTTCCTGCGTTCCTTCAGGTGATTCTGAGCATCTTGGTGCCTCCTGCCATCCTGCTTCTGGAGTACAAATCTAAAGCGGAGATGGCTCACATCCCTCAGAGTCAGGATGACCACCAGATGACCATGGAGGACAGCGAACACAACTTTCAGAACATGACCGAAGACATCCAGATGGTAGGATTCACTCCTCGTGATTTGTCTGCTGTGGGTTCTTCAACGGCAAAACCAATCCATATTTTTGCAGATTTGAATGAAACGCTGTTCTGTGACTTGATTGGTCGTCCAACTTGGCCTCTCTAACCTTTTGCACAGGACGTCTTTAAGGAAGCAAGAACCCACGAACATCTGGAGGTGAAAAACGACATGGAGAAACAAGTCCGCTCCCGAAAGCTGCCCTTAACGAGGAAGATCTACGCCTTCTACCATGCTCCCATTGTCAAGTTTTGGTCCAATACGGTACGAAATGAATGCAAAAACATTTACTGCTTCTTTTTTTTTCTTGTGACTTTTTAATCCGTAACACATTCCCCTGCATGTCAAATGTCACAATTTTGGCACACTTCACTCACTTGTAGGCTGCATCTGTTTTTTGTCATGTTGCAAAAACAAAAGAACAATCAGTCGGCTCGTTACATCTAAACACAAGCCTCTATAACTAGGATTTCACACATTCACCTTGTCTTTTCCCACCTGAGACTATTTATAACCCGGAGCCTGGGGTCCAATGTGGCCGGTTTTATCTGCAAACACCGGGCCGTTTTTCAGGTTGTTCAAGTCCAAGGGGCGTCGATAAGATCGCTGGACGCTGGCCGACATAATACAGCCTCAGCCTACGCTTATCTACATCAGCTGTACCTGTTTCCATCCCAGTCTGACTCTGCACCATTGACTTATGCGTCACCGGTGGGAGAGTGACTGATTTTTCCGTCACTTCAAGCCTCACACCTCAAGGCTAAGCTGCTTTAAAAACCGTAGACCTGGTCAAAGTTGCAAGAGGAGGCTGATGGATAATTTTTTTTTTCCCCACAGTCTGCACTTTGATTTACTTGTTTCTTTTCAAAAGAAAAACAAATGTTCAAACACACAAAAAAACATCTTCAAATTATTCTGATTTAAATCCCCAAACCTGTGACCTGGTGAGCCAGAACTTAAATTATAGCAAAGGAAATAAGCAAAATGAACAATGTTTTTGTTTTTTTTTAACAAGCAGAATTACATTCAAATAAAATTCACCGTCTTGATCCTTTGAATTCCCCTCATAAGATTCAATTCAGTTCGATTTATTCTTGTTGCTTCAATTCCCAACAAATGTCATCTGAAGGCATTTTACAACACAAACAGGTTCACTTCATATTCAGTTTTGACCACTAGGGGGCAGGTCAAGAAGCTTTTTTTTTTTTTTTTTACACTATTGGGGTCAAAGAAGGTTCACAATTGTAGTGTGAAGTTAAGCACCATGATGAATATTACTTAAAGATTAACAATCTCTCCAACAGTTTTATTTTGCTAAATGTTTTTGCAGTTTTGACAAACACTGTGGTGAAAACTACTAAACTCCACAAAAGGGGTAAACAATTGGCAAGTCTCCCTTTGCAGTTAAATGAAAATAGACCCTATGCTGAGTTTTGAGACCACAATTATCAGTAAAACTAGAGTATTTGCTGCTTTCTTTGGGCTTTTTGACCCATTTTTATTTCCTGTTAGAGAATCTATAAAAGACGTTTCAATGAGAAGAAGGTTTACTCTCCAAAAGGTAAAATGTAGTTCCTCGACATTAAAGAGCCACGTTTTTGATATAGTTCTTTGGATACAGTTGTTGAAACAATCATCAAATCATATGTAAAAGATCAACAAATTTTCTGTCACAAGTTTTAGCTCCTTTTTGTTACCTTATTTCCCGTTTCAACTTTCTGTTTTATTTGCTTCGTTTCAGCTTTTCTACCTGGGCTACTTGATGATGTACACGTATGTGGTCCTGGTGAAAATGACCGAACTTCCTTCTCCTCTAGAATGGGTGGTCATCCTCTACATCTTCACCTCCGCTATCGAGAAAATCCGCGAGGTTTGTGGAACAAAGGCTTTTGGATGAAGTCATCATCCAAAGAGTTCCTATTTCAGCAACACACCAGTCTGAATGTTTAGGAGCTTTTGTTGTGAAGTTCTACACCAGCCCTAACATTGTTTCCTGACTTTATCTCATCTTAAGTTGTTTCCCTTTTGTGTTTTTCAGATGTTTATGTCTGAAGCGGGCAAAATAAGCCAAAAAATAAAGGTGTGGTTCAGCGACTATTTCAATGTGTCTGACTTCCTGGCCATCTTTACGTTCTTTATCGGTTTCGGACTGAGGCTGGGTGGAGAGTCCACCTTTGTCCCCGGGCGGACAGTCTACTGCCTCAACATCATCTTCTGGTATGTCCGACTCCTGGACATCCTGGCCGTGAACCAGCAAGCTGGGCCGTATGTCATGATGATCGCTAAAATGGTGAGCACATTCGTTTGGACATTTGAGATTTTCGTATCTCTGACCATTCAGGATAAAAACTGAAATTGCAATAATAATCTTTCGTTTGTACAGACCAGGTATTCGTTAACATTGTTGGCTTTTCTACCCAAGCATAAGGGGAAAATTAGATAAACCCCATTAAATGTAGTCAAAGCTTTTCATAATGATCAGTGAGCTTGTTAATTTCTATTCTGATTATTTTTTTATTTTATCATCTGTCTTATTTGTGGTATTGATTATAAGTGGGTTCTTATTTCCTTTTTATTCATTGTTTTATGTTTTGAATATTTAAAATATCTTCCAGTTCCAATGTGCTTTTCAAAATTGAAGTTTGTTTCAATTTGCGTTATTATGCCATTGTCAATATATTACTTGAAAATGGTCTCAGAACAACAATGTTATTGTTTATTGCAATAATTACTGAGGCAGCTGTTTCAAGTTTTGCCACTGTGCCTCATAACTCCCTAAAAATGAAAAACAACGGCATGGAGGGAAACTGGAAAAAACAGAAAAGGTCACACAACCAGTTTGGCTGTATTTCAAGTATTTATATCAAAAAACTAATTTAATATTAACAACTGACATGAAACGCGTATATCTTGATAAGTTTCTCATCCATATCAAGCTCTAGTCTGTAGTACATTTGGCTTTTACTGCCCTAAATAATGTCTGCTGTTCGTGACCAACATGCTAAAGCTGATGAAGTAAAAACTCCTGATTGCTTCTGAAGTTGATGGACTTTAAACTAAGAATAATATTCCAGACGACACTGGTGTCATGTTGCATTTACCCCTTTGGCATGTCTTTCAGGTTGCCAATATGTTTTATATTGTGGTAATAATGGCCATTGTCCTGCTGAGCTATGGCGTCCCGAGAAAAGCCATTCTGTACCCCAACGAGGAGCCCAGCTGGACTCTGGCCAAAGATGTGGTTTTCCAGCCGTACTGGATGATGTACGGAGAAGTGTATGCCTATGAAATTGATGGTAAGAATTGACTATGCTGAAAATAATTAACTTCCCTAAGTTCTTGTCAGATTATTCAGCACGACTTGTTGTAACTGGCTTCTCCTCTTCGCAGCGTGTGCCAATAACAGCGAACCCTCAGCCAGTAAGCTGTGTTCAGACATAGTGTGGCTCACGCCTTTCCTGCAAGCAGTCTACCTCTTTGTACAGTACATATTGATGGTCAACCTCCTTATTGCCTTCTTTAAGTGAGTGCAAAGTGTTTTCACAAATAAATAACGTAATTGACTTTTTATAGTTAGCTCCTTGATCTTTTATTTTGATTGTTTTATTCTTGGTAATGGGCAGTCTGAGGTGTTCAAATGCTCTTAAATTCAAGCTTATTGTAATCAGAGGTTGTGCTAGACTTTATCTGTCATTTTGACCGACAGAGTTAAAAAAAAAAAAAAAAAGTCATGTACCATTTTTACCCGTCAAATTATAATCATATGAACATAGGCTTTTGAGCTGCATTTTTATGCGCATTAGTTGATATTCTAGTTGAACCTGAATCCAAATCTCATCACATATAAAGCAGATGAATGCATCTAACTTTTTCTCCGTGACAAAAACCACTGGCTGCAGCCCCAATAACTTATAATACATTAAATTAAAGACTCCACTTTAATTACCAGCACTTCACCCGCTGGGTTCTGAACGCACAGCCTCACAAATTCCTCCTGGTCGCATCTGCAGAGAAATCTGTGCTCGTTCATCAGTCAGTTGGATCTGTCGCACCCTGTTCCAGTACTGGAGACTAGAATTAAAGGCGCCATTTCTACCAAAGGTTTGGAATGAGCTTCCTAACCAGACGCTCCAAAGCGTCCGGTCCATAACTCTCCAACACGCTATCAGAAAGATACATTTAGTTCAGAGTCTATGAGACAATATTCAGATAGGATTATTTTAATTGATTGATTTTAGTTCCCTCTGCGATGAAGACTTTGTGTAAAGTATAGAGTGTCTGCTCATATGCACCAGTCAATTATAACCTGTCAAACGACCGACAGCCTTCAAATTCTCCCGTCGTTTAAAAAAAAAAAAACGTGGGACATGGGGGTTCATGTACGGGAAATATTCCGTTAACACAACCTCTAATTGTGATGTGTTTTTTGCGTTGCAGCAATGTATATATTCAAGTAAAGTCCATTTCCAATCTGGTGTGGAAGTACCAGCGCTATCACTTCATTATGGCCTACCACGAGAAGCCTGTCCTCCCGCCCCCCTTCATCCTCCTGTGCCATATATACTCCCTCTTCTGCCTGTGCAGAAAGAGGAAGAAGGAGAGCACCTATGGACCAAGTAATGATTTTTTTTCTGTTTTGTTTTGGGGGGTTTTCCCCCAAAATAAACCAATATACATCATTTCACTTATTAAAACCTTTGGTTTTTATTTTTTGCAGAGCTGTTTCTCACTGAGGACGACCAGAAGAAGCTTCACGACTTTGAGGAGCAGTGTGTGGAGACGTACTTTCATGAAAGGGATGATCAGTTTCACTCGGGCAGCGAAGAGCGCATCCGTCTTACCTCTGAAAGGTGAGGCTGACTTAGGCAAATGGAGAATTGCCTAAGAACATACTATGTATGTTCACAATATATGATGCAGAAAAGTTCACATAATGTTTTTTAGAGACTCACTGAAATATGTGAAGGATTTCTGATCTCATGCTAGCGATTGTTATTGTGTGTAACCATGGCAATAAGAAATTGACTGCAAGTAGCTGATCAGCATCTCAGTAGGTCAAAAAATAACCTGAACTATGAACCCTTGAATTGAAAATAGGTCATTTTTAGTCTCTACTTCTGATGACTAAAATATTAATTTTAAATCTTAATGCCATGCTACAGTAAACTCTAACAAATTCTCTATACTTTTTTGTGCTGCTAATATTTTGTGTTTTTACCTCGTTGGCCAACTTAGTTTTGTTACCAGCGGTGGCTCTTCTGTCTTGTTTCCAGAGTTGAGACGATGTGTTTGCAACTGAAGGAGGTCGGGAACAAGGTGAACTTTATAAAACGCTCCTTGCACACGCTGGACTCGCAGATCGGCCACCTGCAGGACCTGTCTGCTCTGACCGTGGACACTCTAAAGACGCTGACCGCTCAGAGGGCGTCCGAGGCCAGCAAGGTCCACACGCAGATCACCAGGGAGCTCAGTTTGTCCAAGAACGTGGTCCCGAGCATCGCACACGTGCCAGCGGACTCCAAGTCGTCGGCGATAGGCAAGCGCAGCGTCAGGGCCTACTTTGGCTCTTCGTTTCCCCAAGCAGGCGCCAACATCGCGGATTCCCTTTTCGGAGTCGACACAGGAGGAGACGGCGGGATGCAAATCCGTCAGAGATTCGGGCACGGTCCCGGAACTGAGCCGGGGCCGGATCCCGGAGCGAGCACGGCACCAAGTCCAGAGAAGAGGAGCTTATTTGGGCAGGGACACTTTGCCGCAGAGGCTGGTTCCTCCGGCAGCACGGGCGGCATCGCCTTCGTGCCGAGTGCCTTGCCCACCTCCCCTCCAGAGCGGCGTCACCAAGGCCACTCTCTCACTCAAAGCAAACTAACCCGTCCGCAAGAGCTGCGCCTTTCCGACTCTCCATCCAGCCTGCCCAACGCGCCCACCCTCGGCGCCCAGCTCCGCATCAGCAGCACCCCCTCTAAGCCCAGCGGCGCCAGCCACCCCGACCACGCCCAGGACGGGTTTTACCAGCCAGAGGGCACCTCTGTAGAGTTCGGGGCGTTCGTAGGTGAGTACAGAAGCGAAGCTCCGTCTGCTGTAGAGGAGGAGAAAAAGAGTTTATGTTTGTATCCGACTGTAGTTGTTCTCTCTGAGCCAAACTTCACTCAGCCTGCCTGCCTGCTTGCTAGCGCTGTAACGCCTGAGAACCCAAAGGGGTTGACGCAGGGGGGTGTTAGCGAGGGTTACGTAAACGAAGCATTCAGCGACGAAGAGGGCCGATCAGCTCGAAGGTCTCCACAAACCGAAGCTCTAGACGCATCGCCGCCGTTGGATCACAGCCTTGAAAACGGCGTCCAGCCTCCTGCTGCTGTCCCCAAACAACCCCACAGACAGAAGAGGAGGGAATGTGATCCTCCAGGACGGCCATCTTCTGTCCACAACACTCGAAACGGGTCAGAAGGTCAACGAGACGAGAAGAAAACCGCAAGAAAGCTAAACATGAGAGGTTTGAGTTTCAGTCTGAGCTTATGGGATGCATCTGCCAGGTGCTGGGGTTTCTTGATCTGCTTTCTCTTTTCCTCTGTCTACTATGAATGACTCGTATTTATGTTCCTGGGTGTGGTCAAATTTCATTCATCATCAGTTTGTTTTGATCAAGTTTGTTTTTGAAGACTGATTTATGTAATCATGTTCAATTTTGTGGTGTGCATTTATCACTTGGAGGTTAGAGGAAGAAATCTGAAATTGAAGCTGAGATTACGTCACCATTATCGGAGAACAGTTTATAGTTTTTACTGCTCTCAACTTGGACTAATCTTGTATTTGGACTCAGGACATAAAGACAACGTGGATATGCAGCACTCTACGCCCAAAGAGACCTCCAGCAGACAGCAGAGCCCAGCCGCACCAACCAGATCGCAGGTGTGTATATTGTAATGTTTACATTTTTACAGGAACATTGATCAGGGATTTCATTTTTACTAATATCTGGATACGATTGGTCATACTATATGGCAAGGTACAATAGTAATTGCGGCTGAAACAATTAATTGTGATGAATTGATTATTGAAATAATCAACTAATTTAGTAATTGATTAATCGCTAACTGGAGTGTTCAGACTCAAAAAAGTCTGAACACTCATTTGCTGAAAATGAAAAATATATTCAGAGAAGTAATTAAGCCAAAGTTGTACAAAATACATGTACAATCCAATTATCGGTTCAAATTCACTAAAAGAAGGCTGTCATTGTATTGTAGGCAATAAAATGTTTTTCTTATTTTAAAAAGGATTTGAATGATTTAGTTCCACTTTTTAATATATTTGTAATATTTATAAAAAGTCTTAAGTAGTTCAATAAAAAGAAATCTGCAAAATGTGCCAGTTTTTATCCAATTAATCGATTAATGATCTGAACAATCAATTAATCGGTTTCTAAAATAACTGTTAGCGGCAGCCCTAGCAGTAAAAGAAGAATAAAGTTGATTAATTCACATTGTTGTGAAGCTCCATGTTGCAGGATGTTTTTGTGGTTGCTTACCAGAAGGCGTCCATGCTCATTTAAGGCACAAAGAATGCTGCCGTAGCCTTTGAGTTACATTTGTCAAGGACTTCATAATGGAGCATCTTCTGTTTTTTGTTTTATTGTGACACTTTTAAAGTTGTCAAATTTTAATATAAAGATGACTGAAGTAAATGAAATTGTATTAAATTAAAAGTCTGTCCAAACCAGCCTGGCCTTATGTGATAATGAAGTGTAATCTGTGTAGCATGAGGCAGATTAAAAGATCTCAAAAAAGCAGCATGTATCTTGCCCCTCTAGAGAAATTAAAGAACAGATGAGAAAGAAAACAAACTGCTCCTCGTGGCAGTCAGAGCTTCTTCATCTTCTCATTCTCAGTTTATTTTCCGTCTGTGTCTCCACTTGCTCTCTTGCGGCCACAGGTTGAAGGTCACGGTCTCATCCGAGCGGTCAACTCCTACGCTGGCTTCACAGAGTTTGACAGAACCCCAGCTTTTCTTCATCCAGACTCGAGTAAGTTCGTAAAAGAAAACTACAAACTAGATCTTCGAGTTCAGTGTCCTCCCTTCAGTAGTAACAATGATGTAGCAATGATTTCTGATGGTTTATTGTGTTTGTGTAGCGCTGACAAAGAAGGACAGGAGTAGAGTTTCAGCTGAAGACATCCCTAGAGCGGCAGTACTAGTAAGAGCTTGTGGTGTGTGTGTGTGTGTGTAAAGGTTGACATGTGGATTTGTTTAATTAACGTGTTGCTTCTCTACCAGGAAAGGGTTCAGGTGAAATCAGCCCAAGCCAGCACCCTGTAAGTGTCCTTCCACTGCTCCTTATTGATGTATAAACATCACCTTTCCACAAATATAGCTTTACAAATGCTTTGACACAATAAAGTGAAAGTGATGACAGATTAAATCAGGGCTCACTGATCAGTTCTCTCTCTGTGTGTCAATCAGGAGACCTCCTGAGGAAGAAACATTAAATGGTAAGAACTATAGTTGTTCTGTTAGCATATCTTAGATTATCGATACAGATATCTGAGGATTGGTATCGACCGATACAATCTGATATAAAACAACAGAACTGACTTAAAACCTTTCTCTTTTTTAAACATAAATATACTGAATCAGAAATTGACTCTGCACCAATCCAGCTTGGTCAAACATGTAAAACAAAAGAACTGTAATTTGTTCGGTCAATGAAATAATGGGGCATTACAGCCAAAGTAAAATAAATAATAAAGAATCTGACAAAAACCACAAGGTGACTACCTTGGTCAAACATGTACAGTTACCTCAATCTCTGTACTGATACAGATATCAATATCAGATCTCTGCTTTGGACGCTTTCCTTTCTATTTTGAGTGTGAAGTATTCTAAACTTCAGTCTTGGTGAAATAAAAGACGGGGTGTTTGTACAGCTCAGGCTGGATCTAAGGAATTTTACAAGAAAAAAGTAATTATTCTACACCAGAAACGTCTTAAATTTAATGCCAACCTTCACCTTATGGTGACCATAGTTTTGTTTTTTTGTGAATGAGACCTTTACTTAGCTGCTCCTCTTGTGCGGTTACAGCTGCTGTCTCCTTGTACACGGCACGCCACAGCCACCTCGGAGCCAGGAAGGACTGTGAGTCTCACTGATGGACACCACAAGATGAACTAGTTGACCTCATTTAGACCAAAGATATTTATTAGCGAGTCTCATTTTTACATTACACTTTTACTTCTTTACAACCTTCTGTCAGTCATGTTTGTTTTTCTCATTCACGTTACAATTATGCAAAATGTCGCATTGGTCTGTCACAAAACAATCCCTCAAATTCTTTGACGTTTGTGTTTGTAACATGACAAATTTTGAATGCTATGTAAATTTGTAATAACTACTAGTACTACCTGTTGCATCAAGCTGTTTGTTTTCTTGATTTTTAATTATGTTTGACCATCTAATGTCGGAACTGCTCAGGATTACTAAAATCTGGCTAAATGACGTCTAAGTCTAGTTTAAAGAGACATTCATTTCTGTTCCTTCAGCTATCGGCTCACCGTTCAAGCCTATGGAAAGCTATCAGTACTCAGGTGAGGTTACTCCACTGGTGTTCAAACATCTCCACTCAGTTAATAATAAATACTTGTTATCCATTCACTTCAGTAACTTATGTAAATAATGAGAAAGTCTTTGCTTTTCACTCTTCTTCCTCCAGCTGTGGAGCGCAACAACTTGATGAGGCTGTCTCAGAGCATCCCCTTCACTCCTGTGCCCCCTAGAGGTGAAAACACTGTAATGCACCAGTCCTGACGTTTCTGACCGCTTCATTAATAACCAGTGAACTGTTTGAGAATGAGGAAGCATGAAGGCAAATAAGAGATCTGTTCCACTGCTATTTGCTTTGCAGTGAATGAGCAAAGTGTTGGTGCTGCCTTGACTGTTTTTACAGTTATTATTACTTTAAAATTAGATTGCTTCTTCTTTTTAAAGTGGAAGTGCTGCTTTTGACAAAGAGGATGTGACGTTTTGACGTCAAAGGGTAATTTTTTTTTTTTTTTAATTATTAAAATAACTTAAGTCATGCAGAGCCAAACGGTGGTTGTCATGGTGCTACCCTCTTAAAACCATTTAGTATGCAGATCATTTAAAGGATAGGTAAACATGTAGATAATTTCATAAAAACTAATCTGGAACAGCTTAATATTTTTAGAAAAATATCTGGAGTCCTGGGAAAGGTTATAGGGGCTGGAAAACTAAAATTATTCAGCATGGTTTTGTATTTTTACATAAAAAAGGTTTAATGCTTTTGGCCTTTTTAGGTTCTTTACCAAGGTACACAAAGCATCACACATGTAGGCAGTTTAACAGTTCAGATTCACCATGACAAGTTTGACTTGTCACTTCATCTGTTCCTCTTCTTTGGTATTTGAACACAACATAATCCAACTGTGCACCTAACTGTTCCACAAGATTGTCAAATGAGTTTATTATTGTGTCTTTATTGTGCAAACTATTTTCCGTCTCTGATTCAAAGCAGCGTAATCCAGTGGCTCTGACGTCCTGCTTTGTGTTGCCACAGGGGAGCCGGTGACGGTGTACCGGCTGGAGGAGAGCTCCCCAAACACCATCAACAACAGCATGTCCTCCTGGGCCCAGCGGGGCCTCTGTGCCAAAATAGAGTTTCTCAGCAAGGAGGAGATGGGTGGAGGACTCCGACGGGCTCTGAAGGTCCTTTGCACTTGGTCAGAGTACGACATCCTGAAGCCTGGACACCTCTATATAGTCAAGTCCTTCCTGCCAGAGGTGGTCCAGACATGGCAGAGCATCTACAAGGAGGAGACCGTGTTGCATCTTTGTCTCAGGGTGAGAATATTTAGATGTACTTTGTGCTACAGTGCAATGAAAGGTCTGGGTGTTTCCTCAAAGCGGAGAGATCCAAGAACTGCCAAACCTTAGCAACAGCTTCTCCGCGTTCAGTGTTTTCTGTTTCACTACATTTCCTGAACCAATTGCGCCATCCTATGATTTTTGGTAACTTTTCTTTTTCTTTTATCACTCAAGGAAATTCAACAGCAACGGGCTGCTCAGAAGCTGACGTTTGCCTTCAATCAAATCAGGCCAAAGACCATTCCTTACTCACCGAGGTAAGCGATCACACCCTGTTCATAGAGCCCTGATTATTCATTCATTCCTGGTTATATTTATTCAGTGTGTAGAACGCTCCTCTGGCACCTTGCCTAACCCCTGACACTAACATTGTGTTAGCGTGATGTCATTTCTGAAGCCTTTGACCGGACCCCACCTGTACCGATGGTTTCTACACTCAAATCATCTAATGGAATGCTTTCCAATTTTTCTGTGGTAGTAAAACTTGCTAACAATAGTGCCATTTTATTTTCATACTTGTACAGAGAAATGCGATCAGAAGCAAGAAACTTTTTTTTTTTTTTTTAACAATCATTGATCACGCCATGCCGATAAGCTAACATGTGGACAGAAACACTCTTCGGTGCAGAGGTTCTTTCTTGAGAAGAAACCAAGTTGACAATAAGTTACAGAAAGCAGAAGATGTGTAGGAAGCAAAATCCTTTTGTTTTACTGCTACGACAATGTATTGTCAAAACATTTCATAATCTGGATGGAGAAAACAAATTTTTTGGTAGAGGTGCTCCAGTTTCTGGCCGAATATCTATCTTTAAAAAGAATAAATAAAAATAACGATGCCACAAAGGACTGTGATCGTCAGGCTGGTGTTTTTCATAGATTTGACTCTACAGTCGAACATTTTCTTTAGATGATTGTAGGTGAGATGCTAAAATTCATAACAAGTTGTTTACCACTTCAGTTGTCATTATCAAAACATCTGACGATCCTGTTGTAATCGCACGTTTTCTGCTGTCCGTTAAAAATGATCACTGGTCTTAAGCCGTGCTCATCATTCTGTGTGTCCAGGTTTCTGGAGGTGTTCCTACTGTACTGCCACTCAGCTGGCCAGTGGTTTGCCATAGAAGAGTGCATCACCGGCGAGTTCAGGAAGTTCAACAACAACAACGGGGACGAGATCGTTCCCACCAACCTCCTGGAGGAGACCATGCTGGCCTTCAGCCACTGGACATACGAGTACACCCGGGGAGAGCTGCTGGTGCTCGACCTGCAGGGTAAAACGCGCGCATGTGCACCGATGACACATTTAGTTCTTTAAAAAATTAGCTGTTTCTTGCGTCTAATAATGCCGCTTTCACTTGCAGGCGTCGGGGAGATTCTGACGGATCCGTCTGTCATTAAGAGCGGGGAGAAGGGGTGAGCGTTCTCACAACATCGAGTCGCCATTTTCTCATTTAATTCCAATCAAGTTGGAGAGTTCAGGAGCCGACTCATCCCTCCGTCTCTGCTGCAGGTCGTACGACATGATATTCGGGCCCGCCAACCTCGGAGACGATGCCATCAGAAACTTCCGGACTAAACACCACTGCAACTCCTGCTGCCGGAAACTCAAACTTCCTGGTGAGACGAGCTTTCCAGCTGCTAACTGGTTGCTTAATTTCATATTGGAATCGTTAGCAACACTTAATTGGAAGGGGTGTGCATTTTTCCTATAACAGATATCAAATTACTCTGCACTAAAAAGCAGTTTTATTATTTTTAAAAAATGTCTTCCCCCCGCCACCTGCCCCCCCAAAGTTAAAATTTGACCTTATTTTAACTGCTATAATTAAAAGCTACAGAGTCGAAAAACAAAGTTGGAAAATGTGTAACGGCTGTACAAACATAACAAAGCTTTTTGCAGTGAACCAGCCAAAGTTGATATATGGTTTGACTTTTCACCTGCCATGTATCATATCTGTTTTTCCTTTTATTTTTCTTCCTTATCAGACCTAAAGAGGAACGACTACACACCAGATAAGGTTACCTTCCCACAGGATGACCCGCCCAACCCAGGGGGCGGAGTCAAAGATTCCCGCCAATCAATGAGACTGATGCTGTGATCAGTGAGATAGTTTTGTGTGTTGGGTGTCCGTGTGTTGGTGTGTGTTTTTGAGGGGCGACAGTCGTGTTTTTTTTGTTTTGTTTTGTTTTTTTTTTTTCAATCAAAGCCAAGGAGAAGCCAATGAACTGGAAGAATTGCCGCTGCGTTTCTTGTGCATGCAGACATCAGCTATCGTAATCATTCTGTTTTTAGACACCAGGGGAGGATTTTTAAAAGCATTTTGTACAAGTTTCTGAACGTATATGTACTTATATATACATATATATATATAGACATATGCGTACATATGTGTGAGCTGGATATATCAACAGGTACAGTGTGATTGTGGAGGCTTTATTTATTTTTGAAGTTTGAGAAGTTGCCTTGTTTCACCAACAAAAAAAAAAAGAACAAAATCAAGTGCATTGTAGATCTGTTACAGCAGCTTCAGACAGGACAACCTGCTAAGACAGAGTTGCTGCAACTTCGCAGATTGCCACCGGATCACGTTTTTTTAATGTTTAAAAACTTGTATCATTTTTTTTCTTTTTTTGTGTGTCTTTTTAGCTAATGATAAGAAATACATGAATTTAAAACTCTTGTAAAAAAAAAAAAAGGAAAAAATTATGATTTAAAAAAAAACTATGGGCAGATTGCAATGCAACTTTTACAGAAAAACAATGTATGTAATTTTATTGTATTGAAAGTGTGTCCATCAGAATTTTCCTTTTTAGTTTTATTGTTACAGAGGTACTATTGCTATATCTTTGTCATCTGCTATTGTATGAGCAAAAACTACAATCCAGTGTATCTTATAGATACAGATGTGTGGCATGAGCTCAACAGATTGAAATATTTTATTCAGGGGAACTGACAAGGGTATTACTGTATATATTTTGTACTGAATATCATTTTAAACAAATAAAATGTCAAACATCATTGTTTCTAAAGCTCGAAAATGATTTCTTTGTCTTTATTGATGCTTTTCCTGCTTTAAACGACAACAAAAAAAACCATTAAAACACTGCTGAAACAGACCGCCAGAGTTTGGATTTATGTTTCAAAAAATGCAGTCGGAAAACATGGGACAGATGCACCGATCACGTTTGTTTCTTTTTTCTGGCCTATACCGATTTTTCTATTTTTTGTTTCTCATTTTTATTTTTTTGTCTTATGATGCAGAAAATGTGGCGCAGAAGCTGCTTTGAACGAAGGAATTTTTAACGCCGACCCAAAATTGAAAGAATTACAAGATTATGCCTGTTTAGGAATCAATGAATTATGTTACACTTTCACTGAACTCGAGAATGAAAATACATGATTGGGGAATTTAGAGTATTTCATCTGCTTGTCACTGATGAGGGCTGCCCAATTTTGCTCTCAATACAATCGTCAATAATGTTTGACCTCATGGAATTTCTGCTTCTACTGAATTTTGGTGTCTTGTTTTGCAACCGAGCAAATTTGATCAAGGTTGGTCAAGTGACCTCCCTTATCAGAAGCAGACTTGGAAAGTCTGGGAGAATGAAAGGGCTTTGAAGTTCTTGGGCTCATTACTTGCTGGAGAAAGAAAATGAATCTGCTGCTGTTCTGCACACTGTCTTTTGACACACACACACGTTTGCGCAGCTATCTTTGTGGGGACTTTCTATTGACGTCAATTCATTTCTACAGCCTAAACCTTACCCTTATCCTAACCCTAACCATTACATACCTAACCCTAACCAAAACTCAATTCACACCTTAGTCCTAAACCTGACCCTTGACCCAAAAACAGTGTTTCCCCTTGTGAGGACCAGGTCTCAGTCCCCACTACAAAGCATGTCAGGAAAATGGTCCCCACAAGGTATTAGAAACAAACGCACACACACACACAATACTTTCTGCTATTGCGCAGCCTCTGATCACACCGACAGGATCTCTCACCGGCGCACCTGTGTGATAACTCGCCGCTGAAAGGGCTGGGATGTTGCAGGTGCTCCTCTGTATGGTGTGCGATAGATGTGTGGTGTGAGATTTGCATCTCTGAAGTCAGAAGAGATGCTTCTTTACCTCAGTCAAATAGAGTAGAGAGCCAGCCTGGGTGAAGACGGGCCAAGTTGTGGCACCCATAACTAACTAGTAAAAGACACCTCTTCGATTTATTTATTTATTTTTTCCATTTTACCACTTATGTTTTCTTTGTGTTGCGTAGTGCTGACTTGCGTACACTAGATGATTTTAAAGGGGCACTATTATGTAACATTTACTCATTTGAGCTTCACGGCATGTATAATAATTTTATTCCCTCAACAAGAACATACCTGGAGTGTTGCCTTGATTCTTCCACGCATGTTTGAGAAATGATTTAAACTCCCGTGGCAACCATCCGGCTGTACAAAACGCCTCGGTGGACCGAGCTCTGACACAGCAGCCCCTCCCCCAATCAGCTCCTTCAGACTAGCCAGCAGCAATTAGCAGACACCTGGTGGAACTGCGTAACTGCTGAGCTCATTACACGAGCTACTTCTCAGTGCAACACTGGTAAAAGCATTGTTGAAGTTTAACAGAGTACTTCTTGATAGGGGAGTTTGAGAGCAGGAGTTTCTAAACAGACAAGAGGCCCAATTTCAAGATGTTAAATTACAAAGTTAAATGTAAGTCACACTTGACATATATACTATATGTACTCCTTATGAAAACTGCAGTTTATAACCCTATTTTCCTTTTCACTATCACTATGTGATACTGCTGGTTCATCACAGCATCCCCTGCCACGAATGTTAAGGCTAGTTAGCATGATCACCTATGATGGCGGCGGATTTAAGGTTTTTCTGGGGTAAGTTCCAAAGTTATCGTAAGGGGAAAATCAGGGGGGAAAATCGTGTATTGTGAACTATTGCATCAGGTAGTCAGATGTGCCCGTCTTCTCTATTTAAATCTAATGATTTCTGAAGGGCGATATAGTATCCAAACTTCATAATCTACACTCTTTTGGTTGAATGCAGTATTTATTTCCACTTTGGCCATAAACTGTAGATTTGGTCCAGCATCGGTCAATTATATGTGCAAAAGTGGAGACCTCCTCCTATTAGTAATATAATGCAGGTTGAGTCTATTCTGATTAACATGTTTGTGTTTTGCACATAACACAAAACAGACTGAACAAACGGCTGTTTTCACGCAGCAGAAGCGGCTGAACGGTCACCAGCCTGGCAGCGAAGCAGCCACTAAAGAAACTGATTTCTGTTTTCACAGAATAACCACTCACTGTTGCACAGTCTGGGCGGCTTGTGAAAGCTGAGTGAGGTTGCAGGGCAGCTTTCCGGCCTCCCACAAGGCGTGGCTTCGCCCTCCGATAGAGAGAGAGGTTTCCTCTCTGAGCATCTCATTCCCATAAGCTGAGCACCGACAGTTCACAAGAACTCATCACAACTTCTTCTGCAAAACCATGAAGACGATCACTATTGAGTATTGGTAAGTTGTTTTTTTTTTGGTTTGTGTGTTTGTTTGTTTTTTACCCCCACTTCCTCTTCTTTCAATATGTCACTGATCCATTTTCATATGTAAATATCAAAATGTTTTTTGGGGGGAGGTTATGCTGTGCACTTTTGCAGTGTGGCTTCTTGCAGAATTCTGAAACTGCAGAGTGAGAGGCTGGTTATCTATAGCTCTCATTTGGTTACCTTGTCTGTTCACTGTTGCAGTAAAGACTGAAGTTATGCGTACCGCTACCAGGAACTGGCCGGCGTTCTCCGGCAGATTCCTGGAGTGAAGGTAAAGGGAGTCACCGGGAGGACAGGTATTCTGAACTTTTGGTTTTATTGTTTTATATATATACAGTATATTTAATAAACAATCTGGATAAATATAAATATATATGTATATACATATATTTTTGAAGTTACTGTTTCGTTTTTCATCTTTTCTTTTCACCTCCATAGATAGCTTTGAGGTATCCCTGGAGGATGAACTTCTCTACTCAAAGCTAGAGACGAAGTCGTTTCCAGATCCTGAGCAGGTTTGTGGCTCAGCTCAAACTTTGCATTCAAAATTACGTCTTTAAAAGCTGAGCGGGATCTGCCTTATGCTGACCAGAGTCATTTCCCTTTTGTTTGTTTGTTTGTTTTGTTTTGGACGCATGAAAAAGCTGACATGTAATTCACGACGTGTTTGTTTTGAAGTCAACAAAAGGAGAGTGACATTTGCTTGCATGTCTTTGCGTTTCTTTGCGTTTAGATGGCGGACAAGGTGAAGGAGAAGCTTCCTGATGAAAACGTCAAGAAGAAATCCAAGAGACGGATGTGCTCTGTCCAGTAAAAGGTGGAGAAACATATATATTCACAACAACAACAACGACAAAAAAAAAAAAAAAACATGTAAACCTGTCTCATGCGTCCGGAGTACGAAAATTAGAGTAAGGATCTGAATAAGTGGATGCAAAATCTGTGTGTACCAATATGACAAGATTTGATATCGGCTCTGTCTCGGCTGTGAACACAGACGAGACGTTTTGTGAGAGCGGCTCTCTGGATCCAGGCGGCGATCGACGCCTCTCTTTATGAATGCACACACCTAAAAGTCGAGTGGTGTGCGCACGACGCGAGCCGAGAAGCTCCTCGGCCGCCTGGAGCCCGACGGTCCGCTTCGGTCCCGTCAGAGTCACGAGAAACGGAGAGAGAGAAGAGATGCTCCAAATGAAGATGTGTATGTATCTGGGGGATTTCTTTGGTTATAATGTTGACCTGAATCTAAGAGTCTTTGTGGGAATTTGTCATCACTCCTACGACCAGGACCCTCGGGAACATTCATTTTTGATGTTTTTACGATCTAAAATATCTCACTAATATCCGTTTTCCTCTGTCAAAAGATAATTACAGAGGAGCAATAAAACCATAAAATCTGGCCTCGTTATTCTGTTTTTATATTTAACCTGATCTCTAACCCATTTCTCTCCCCGCAATATCCTGCTGACCAAAAATAAGCTGCAGAGCTGAGAAACATGTTCAGATTGTGTGTTTATACCCCACTGGGGAACAGTGAAGCCTGGGAACATAAGACCAATAACACCTGTACTTAATAAACATTTTAATAGCACATAATATTCAACACATGTGTTTATATATATATATATCGCTAGAAGCTAAGCTTATGTTAGCTTAGCTTTGTTATTATATTAAATATTTCTTCATCAAACCAAATGCATAACATTAAAAAAATAAAGTAATTCTTGTCAGATGTAAAAGTTGTTTTTTTTTTTAAATAGACAAAGCCATAATTTCCCCATAACTATTATTTCATGTTATTTCATGCTGTTAATGTTCTGCTCGTAGTTTTTTTTTTTTTTTTTTTTTTTAAACCTTCATTTACTGTAAACAAAAAAACAAACAATATGACAATATTATTATTGAATATGTTGAACTCTTCTTTGTTTTTTTGGGGGGTTTTTTTGTTTATTATTATTTTTTGGACATGAAATAAGACACTGAATGTTTTTTGTTTTTTTTCCTACCTTGAATCTGGACATAAATGCCACTGTTTCCGCCATTTGCAGACTTTATGCTAAGTTGCGCTAACTTGCTGCCAGCATGGGTGGTTTTTATTTTGGGTTGTGTTTAACGTGGGCAAAGAAACGGCAGAAATGTTTACTTTGGATATTTATGACAAACCTCACAACATAATAATATTGTAAAGCAAAGTGCTACATTGCCTGTGTTTGAACACCCACCTAACCCTAACCCTGCTCCTGTAACACATTTTGTGCCCGTTCAATAAAATGTAACTGACTGCCATCGCCCGTGTTGACATGTTTACTCACACACCGACCAGAAATTGATGGCTATGTGGGCACATTAGTGGGAAGACGAGGCATGTGCAGAATAAGACCAGCCATCTACATCAACAATAGAAAACAGAACCATTCTGTTACTGGTCTTTAGTTCCACTTTTTGCATTAGATAACATCTCAGAATCAGTGACTAAAATAGAAACTGCTATCTGCAACATTTGTGCATTCACCAGGTACTTCAGTGGGTAGTCCTTGCTGGTACCACCTCTGTTGCCTTGAAAACCGCTTTTTCTCTTTTTCACTGAATGAGTCAAACGCTTCGTTGAATCAGCACCACAGAGATTTAGCTCCAAATAGCGTGTAGAAAGTCAATTAAACCCCCTTTATTCTCCTTTCTGCAGCTCCGTTAGAGCAGTCCTAATTGTTTCGTCTTACCAAGTCTCGATAGCGAGACGCGTCGAGTTTACGCGTTTGAAAAGGTCAAAAAGTATCTGAACCACAATCTCAAACTCCAGAGCAGCTGAAAGAGAAGCAAAGCAGAACCAGAAAAGTCCCCCGCCTCCCTCTTTGCATCTCTTTCTAACCAGACTCAGATTTAAAGATGAGCGGCAAAAACAAACGAGGTGGATTAGCAGGTCCTGCCAACTGCTATTGGTGTTGTCTAGAACATGTTATGTGAAATATAATGTCTCCTGCTGTTATCAAATTTTTAGCATGTCATGGCAATCGTGAGACTGTCACACAGCGACGGTCTTTGGTCAGAGGCTTCTTCAGACTCGTTGCAAGACTGACTGCTACCACAGCGTCACCATCTATGATGACATTTTATTTTCCGTTTGGGTTAAATAAAATATTTTTGAATTAAATTGAGGTTGACTTTGGCTTTATGTTAGCAAGCGATTGAGCAGCTATACCTGACAAAGTGGTGATAAAAATAGGACTTTTCTCCATAAAGAAAATTGAAAATGAACAAAATTTCATCAGTTTAAACATCAGAAGGCGTCCGTCGCTTTAATTCAGTGCTTTTTTCGTATCTGACGGAGGTCGTTCCACATGATCTCAGCGCTGCTTAACGCCTCATATTATTTATACCAGTGCAATCCGTCATACGCTGCTACAGGTTCACTTGCTTACCGAAACACAACAAACAGGAAACAGGAAGCCACATCACAGCCAGCTTTAAGGTTTGGCAGAATGGAGAAATGCTTCAGAGAGAGCCAGAAGTGAAACTGGATTGTGTATGAAAGGAAACGGTCTGTTTCAGTGCTGCAGGCCCCAGCAATGGTTTCACCTCATGTTTCCTTCATTCTGAGCTCCAGACATGCGTGAAACCTGTCATGTGTCACACACACATACACCTCTGAAAAAAACAAAACAAAAACCAGAGCCCACAGCACTGAGCCCCATTCAAAACCTCACGGTTATTCCACCAATTACTGATGTCTGAACTCGTTGATATTGTTTCTAAATGAATACGAACTTGTTTTCTTCAGGTTATTTGAGGTCTGAAAGCTCTGCGTCTTTTCGGTTACTTTGACCGTTTCTCATTTTCTGCAAATAAATTTGACGTTTTTGCTTGGCGTTTCGGAGACATGCTGTCAGTAGTTCACAGAATAAAAGAACAATGTTCATTTCACTCAAACACATACCTGTAAAAAGTAAGATCAGAGAAACTGATCGTTGGAAGAAGTCGCCGCTTAATTTTTTCCAGAGCTGTGTGTGGCACACACACTTACTCACCTCTGAAAGTTTTTTTCAAACATATTTTATCCGACTCAAATGTCCGTCTCACTTCCGGCTGTACAGTAGTTTCACTAAACCAGCTACAGAAATGATATAGTTTCTTTTTTTCACTTTTGTACGACTGGGGGGGGGAAGTGTTATGCTGATTGTAATTTCTATTTTTTCTCTAAGGCTATCCAAATTCATAGCTTATGTTCTTTCACTTAGCTTTCTGGTCATATAATGTAATTCTTGTCTGTGACATTGTTGGTTTTGAATGCACTAGACTCAACCTGTCAGTACAGAAACCTAAAGCTTTTGCATCAAAGACATTAGTTTGATATCTGGACAGTGTCATTAAATTGAACTCAATGGAACAGAATTGTGTTTCTTCTGGGTGGAAGTTGATTCATCCATTCGCGTTGGTATGTTTTATGACTTTGCTTTTACTTCTGAAGTAAAGAAAAAAGAAGAGATATGTAATGAAAGAACCACGGTTAGCACACAGTTAATGTTTGCACACCGTCCATGTGTAATAATAATATGTGGTAAAGTGGCAGACCTCATAAAGTTGTTAATTATTAACTACAGCCTTGACTAGCTACTTAATGACCTCGTTAATGGTCCTCGTTATCAGTCTAATTAAATAAGCTTGTTCACTTTTATTAATGTCAAATTCTTCACAATGGAAGTGTTACTGTGATTATAAAAACATATTTTCATGTTATATGCCTGCCTTTTTTGTTGTTTTTTTTTTATGGATGCACTTAAAACAGTATTTTAAATTGTACAAGAATGAATAACATTAATAATCACACTGTGAAATTAATTAAAAAGGAATTCAGAATGAATGAGCTTCAGCTGGTTAAATATTTTTATTTGATCAAGTTCTCTTTCTTTTTTTTTTTCTTGTCTGAAAACTGAATCTAGCTGCATAATTAGTTTTTTTTTTTTTTTTCTAAATTTCCAAAAGCGGCCTCATCAACAGCGTCATATCGTCACTTTAAGGCTTGCAGACTGTTGCCCGAATCTACAGATTAAAGAACCCACCTATTTCATATAAATAACTATAACTTTTTAAAAAAACAAAACAAAACAACAATCCTGATGGTAGTTAAATAATGTGCTGGTAAAATTTAAAAAATGGATCAGACTTATTGAGTCGATCCAGTGCCGTTTCCTGGTTTCTTTTTTGTTATTTTACTTTTACTATGTTTGTGTTTCGTTTTTCTTCTTTTTACGCTGCGGCTGTGTTTCTGAGACGTATCGCTGCACATGAACATTTGGACCGTTCCGGATTCGCTGAGAGAATTGGAGTTAAAATCTTTAGATGGTTCGTTTGGGCCAGCAGTTACAACTTTGATATCTTGAAGTTCTTCTTGCACTTTTGGACTGTGAGAAAAAATGATATTCAATTTAATAGAGTACAACCCCCCCCCCCCCCCCAAAAAAAAAAAAAAAAAAAAAACACACCACACTTTCCAGATGGTTATTTCAACTACAATGTTGAATAGTGTTGCCACCTTTTGTTTCACCAGCTTTAGTTGACCTTTGTGAGCTTTGCCAGCTGTATAACCAGCAGGAAGTTTAAACAGGAGGAAGTATGAGAGGCCAGTGCTGAAACACTGGTTGTGCTGATAGCAGCGCTGTGCATTTGAAAGCTGATAAAAGTATCACCTGGTATATTTCCGTTCTCCTTCATTCATAGCTGCTTTGCATTTCTCAGCTCTATTTCCTCAAACTAGATGACTCATCTGAAGCTAAGCTGTTTTGTTTTGTTTTGTGTGCCGTTAAGTTACTTCCTTTTTTTTTTTGTTCAGTTGTCTCTGCATTTACACATTTGTGTACACAGGGAAAGAGGAACAAATTAACCTTTGCTTTATGGCCCCCCAGTGGCAAAGACTGGCCATAGTCTTTGCCACATGTCAAATAAATGAAGCTTTCTCCAATCACATCAGTGATTAAGAGGCAATTAAGATGAATCTGGATGGATGAGGCACCAGTTTCCACCGTTTCAAAGGGGAATTTTTTTGAGTTTCATTCTTAAGAATTTCTTTGTTTGAAGAGGTTCGGACTGTTTGTATTGTTTAGATCATTTTTTGATCAGCTTGTGGTACCGGCACAGTGACAGAACCGTACAGTGTCCCTGTCTATCCCAGGGTTTCTGTAGATTTCACTGACTCAGATTTGACATTTTTAAGACCGTTATGAATACAGTTCAAGTCGTTTTTTTCCTCAGGAGACAACGTTGACATTTCTGGGGTCTTTTGTAGTATTTGTACTTCTCACACGGCACGTGACTCTCGACAGCCAGCTGCCGATAAATTTACACTTAGAGAAACTAAAAAAACCAGCTGAAGTATTAGCAGCTCATTACCGCTGGCCTTAACCCCTCGATTCAGGACGCAGCGAGTTTACCTGATGGAAAAAAACCGACATAGCCTAGACAAAATTTAAATACTTGCCATTATATGTTTAAAGCCTTAATTTTAGATGCATAAATGTAAGACTTTATTAATGAGGATTTCATTTTTTGCTCTCAAGCTAAATTTACAAGCCATAAGTTCACGTTTTGTACTAATTAAAGGAGGTGAGTAGAGCAGCCAAAAGCTAAACTCAAGCAAGTATAGTGCTGCTTCAACTCATCAAGAAAACTTCATGCAAAACAAAGAAAAAACTGTCCAAATCAATTTCTTTTAATTTAAAACTTATGGAACAAAAACGATGGTTTTTCATTCAGTTCAGTCGTGTATCCAGAAATTTTACATGAGCTTAAAAGCAACTTTCAAAGCCAATTTGGTTATTTGCGGTTTCATGTGGATGTTACAAGGACCTTATTATTGATTCAATTAGCCTCAGATGGATGGATCTGTCTTATGATCACATCTCTACTGTAAGCGGAGCCCTGTGCTGCTGGGATGAGACGACAGAGCAACACGTCTTATTAATGCTCATGTCTGCGCGTGAATCATAAAAACAAGACGGCAGCTTTTAGAAGAAAACATCACACACGAGCCAGAGAATCAAATTTCACAATTTATTTTATTAAAAAAAAAAAAAAAAAAAAAAAAGTCAAATAAATATTAGAAAATATGTTTACATTTTTTTTTTGCTTTGTTTTTTTTTTTTTGGGCGGGGGGAATGTAAGATGTGATTAATAAAAACGTGCCTGATTGGTTGCTGGTTTGGTAGATGAATGTGAAATATTTCACTAAGTCATAGCACCATTATGAGGTCATTTTCATTTTGCAGCTCTACTGACCTTGTAAGGTCAGTTCACAAAAACAAAAGGAAAAGTTTAAATGAAAAGCAAAAACAGAATCGGGTATGGGTCAATCTGCAGAGGGCCACTGCTTTAGGTTTCTTTTTTTTTTTTATATATAAATATATTAATTTACACATTATAAACTATAATGTATTTATCACAAACACAACTAAAGTAAGGTCTTACAAAAAGGCAGATCATTTTGAAATCTAAACCCAGGCCTGAAAAACTGAAATGTACTTTAGCTGCACAGATGGAAAAGAAAATGATGTTTGTGCTTCAGTTATTAACCAAAGATATGCAAACTGTCTCAGTCACTCGACGTTTTAAAAAGGCATTCTAATTGGTTTACAATCTTCAGGAACAAGCAGGAGGAGAGTGTCAGTATCGGTGCTTGTAGAGAGTCACGAGTTTGTGCGGACGGTTCGATGACATGAGATCACAGCCGTGAATTCACTACAGGTTCGCTTTGTGTTGCAGCATTGACGTTACAATTCTAATATTTCCTTAATTTTCAGACAAGCTGAGAACTTCTACTGGACGCCGGACGACCCAGCTAGCGCACCAGGAGGAAGGTGAGTCCGGCGATGCCGACCCCGGCGACGGCAACCAGCGCCGTCTTCATGGAGGAGTCCTGACTTACTTTTCTGGCGTTGAGGGCATAGCTACAAAACCCTTCCTGAAAGAAGAAGAAGAAAAAAAAAAAGTATAAAATCTTCTGTTTACAAGCAAAAAAACATAATAAAAAAAGGCTTGAAAGCAACAGCAGCTGCTCAGTCCTGAACATTAAAAACAAACTGAACCCACATTGGGTTTCAAAACACACATGGTGTTAGTCACAGCGAGACTGAGGCAACACGTTTGTAGGCGATATGAATGCACCTGCTGTCACTTCCAGGTGTTTTTTTTTTTTTTTTTCCCTCCGATCTACAGCTGCATGTTTGTCAGGTCATACAACGTTGCTCTTCAATGTGGAGTCGGACTGGCATTCAGTCCGACTCCACATTACCACAAAGTCCATCTGGCTGAGCTGGTTACGTGTCTGTTGGAACCAGCTGCCAGCTTTGCTCCAGAGAGGAGGGGTAAGTGTGTGTGTGTGTGTGTGTGTGTGTGTGTGTGTGTGTGTGTGTGTGTGAATGTGTCACCCAAGTCCATTCATAAAAGGAGCCATTCAGCTTGTATTGTATATAGTTTCCATAAGCGTTCAGGACTTCATAGTGGCGGCATCTTTGAGGGAAATTCATTTTTATTAATTCAAACTGGAATTTGCTCTTTATTCCAGGAACCAAAACATTTTATATTCCAGTTGTATTCATTAAAAGAAGATTTTTATTGCAGCACAAAATCCTAAGGATATTTTTAGTTCAATCCATTTGTTGGCCTCACAGCAAAAACACAAGATCTTCAGTGTTTTTGGTCTAGTTTCTAGAGCAGAAATTGTTAGTACACATAAAATAAAACAAAACTAACTTGTAAATAACTTTCCAGCATATTGTAAGTCTAATAATTCCAAAATATTGATGAGAAAGCACTGGTTCCACTGGCAGAACTAGCACAGTTTCACTTGTAACTTTTTCATCAAGACATTATTGACTTAAAATAATATCCTATTGTAATTTGGTTTGGTCTTATTTCAAGTGTTCTAAGATATTTGCACTAGAAACTAGACCTGAACTAATTGGTAGTATTTTGGGTTCTTTTGCAGCGTTAATAATGGCAGCTTAATCAAGAAGTAAAATCTTGAGTCACACTCCAGCAGGAAAAACTAAATCGTGTCGAGCCAGATGGTTTCTAAATGTGGTTGGCTCTCATTTTTAGATTGACAAAAAAAAGATAAAATCCCTCTCTTATCTAAAATTTTTACATCACATAATCATTCCCCCTTCCACACATACATACATACAACCTACCCATCCATTATTTTCCTGTAGCCAGTCTTTTTTGTGCTTCTCCAGGTAATCAGCAATGGTCTCCGCCAGCACCCGGCAGCTTACGGGTTCTTGTTGCAGTTCCTGCTGCTTCCCGGAGTCCGGCCCCGGGTTCTTGCTCGTCTGTTCCCGCAGCTGGCTGGCCAGCACGCCGGCGAAGGCGAAGAGGGACACCACCCTCCCCCAGTTAAAGTGTCCGTCACCCACCATCTCATCCATCACTTTTCTGAGGCTGGAGCAGAGGTCCGTCCCGCAGTGCTTCAGGAAGCCCTGGGCCAGGGAGTGGAAGCGAGCCTGGTGCTGGGCCTCCACATCCTGGGCCAGGCGCCTCATGGCGGCGGCCGGCTCGCTGGGAGGTGGAGGGGCTGGGTGTGGGCTTGAGCAGCGCAGGCGGATGTAATCCTCTGCGACAGCCACGGTCTCTTTCCACAGCCCACAGGACATTTTCTAAAGAGGACGAAACAAAATATGGAGAGTGAGAATAAAGCAAGTAAAACCAACCTGAGGAAGAACCAATCACAACAGATTGGTCAAACTAGAAAATGGTGTGTCCTGTGGTAGCGCAGGGTTAAACCACAACCCAAAGTACAAAGGCCTTGATCCAAAATGCAGACGTCACAGGTTCGAGTCCCGGCCTGATGACCTTTGCCTCATGTCTTTTATGACCTACTTTCTTGTCTGACTACTCTCAAATGAAGCCCACCTGATCCAAACAAACAAACAAAAAACCTTAAAACAAAGTTTAAAATTAAAAATTGGGATTTTTACCTGTTTATTAAATGCACCCCAACTAACATCTTCTACTGTTTTAGATCTATAAATGAATCAATGTCAACATAAAAATAAAAAAGGTGATGTACACTGTCAAGCAAAATGTTGAGTAAAGGGTTATTCCAGATTTTCAATGGATTCAACTGGATTTTCTAAACTGGTAAGAAACTGTGACCAACAGAAAACCCAAAATTACTTTTAAAGCCCTACTGGCCTCTTCATATCTCCCCCACTTGAGTTTCTATGAATAATAATAATAATAATAATAATAATAATAATAATAATAGCGTTGCAGGGGATATTTGCTGGACTAATCATTTCCATTATCGTTGTTCATCGTGTTTCCTGTCAGCTGACATGTCCAGTAGCCATAAACTTAGTCTTACCGTCATCAAGATCACATGACTGAAGCTCTTTAAAAGATAAAAAAAAAAAAAAAAAAAAAAAAACCAGGGGGGTTTTGGCAGATTTTTCCCCTTCGTTTGTAAATAAAAAAAATGACTCAAAATGAAACCAGATCGTTTGACCTGATAAGACAACCTTTGTCCAATTTATTCTATTTATATTATGACTAAACAACTACTGTGGATAGAAAAATTAAAGAAGAAAATTAAAAGTATGGCGTTTAAGAGTTTTTCATTTAAATAGTTCCGGAGAGAAAGCCGTATTTAAAAAAAATAGTTCCGGAGAGAAGGCTGTATCAGAGCGCGTCAGTTAGCTTCGTGTCGGTGAGGTCAGACGGCTTTTGTTAGCTCCCAGCGAACCGAGCCGGTTCGCCTTCTCAAGCCTCACTAAAAGGGTCGCCGGCTGTTTTAAAAAATTTTAAATACGTACAACATTTCATTTAGGAGTGCAGGACAACACGCAGCGCCCGTTATTCGGAGGGTTTAACCGGCGAACTTGGAGTTGTTGAAGCTGCTGCTTCTTTTTTTTTTCCTCCTCCGCCTGTCAGTCACCGCAGCAATGGAGGACACAAAGAACAGCTCACACGGGGAACTAATTCAGCTAAAACATCCACTTCATGCCACAGCTAACCAGCAAAAACACCTCTATGTGAACATTCCTCCTGTCTATAAAGCGACGCGAAAGCATACCAGTGAAATACAGTATTTTCGTCATCACAAATGCTTACCCTCCCAGCGATATGTGACGGCTCTCTGCACATCCAGACGGCGGAAGGAGAACCTCGGTGCGTTCACAGAGTCCCCGAGCCGGCTGTGCATTTATTTACTCCGCCCACTGTTTCCGCCAGAGACACGAACGATGCTTTCCGAGACAACCCTGGAAATGAACCGCGCGCGTCCATTACGTTATTGATTCGAACTTTGCATGGAAATTTTCTTGGTATTGAAAAAAAAAAAGAAAAGATCTTTAACAGTCAAATTGAAAAATCCCACAACAACTCAAATACGTAAATAGACTAAATTTACCCAGTGTAACATTTGCATATCTACATTTTAATCAGTATTTCTAAGAAATTATTTACACTAAAACTGATAAAAGGCACTAAAAATCTTTAAATTACAACGTGCTTTTAAAATTGACTTCCAACGAAGTTTAGTTTATTAAAACTAATTCATTTTATGGGTTAAGTAAACAGGTTAGTTTTAATATGGCATTGGTACAATATTTCCCAAAGTATACCTTTTTGCTTTGTTTAGAGCAACACTAGGAGCTAAGTAAACCTTATATTAACTAGTTGTGTTTTATCATTGGGTAGCCATTTCCAAATTTGTATTTCTTCTGCAAATTAAATACGTGTTCTTCAAGCCATTGATCAAAAATAACCTTTGTCTGCAGTTTTAAGCCGCATACGCCAATTACTAAGCACTGTCCTAAAACTGGGATTGGTCTGAGAGCACGATAAAACTACATTGGCTGTCATAAATTAAAATGTACTGACAGAATAATAGGTTTAATCCAAAAATAACAGAATTCAGACTTTCGCACATTGTCGCTGCGCTGCAAGCTGACAACACAATTAAAACCTGGAGATCATTGACCAGCTTTAGAAAGCAAAACAAACAGAGGTTGTAACCTGATCTATGGTCAGTTAGAAATCTTAAGTACTTTCACTGTAGGGGAACTTCCTTCTTCATCAGTCACTTTATTTTCCTTTCCTCTTTTCCTCAGGGAATTTCATGGGATTTTTTTGCAAACTGAATATGCAAAGTAAACTGGTGCCAGTGAGTTAATGTTTTGTTTTGTTTGTTTTGAGGGACTGTCCAATAGTTCAATACACAAGGTATGAGTAATCTTTAGTGTTATATATATATACACATATATATATATATATCTGATGAGACACTTAGTGGCTGATCAGATCACTAAACACAACAGGTAAAAACCTGAAGAGCACTCACTCTATGGCTACAATGAAACTGAACCACCAACCATCATTCCCCATGATGTCAGAGTTCATCCAACAGATAGAACCACTCAAGAATTTTGAACAAAATACTACCAGAATTATTTGTGTTAACAGTACATATATATAAAAATTGATTCGTTATCAATATGTATCTTTAAATCTAGCTATTAGGTGCCAGTTTGATAGGTATCCAAGAAAACATTTCTCCTCACTTCTACAGCCTCAGTGGATAAATCTTCATTTAAATATCCACTTTATAAACTCGTATTCAAGCTGGCGACTGTACTGTCACTCGCTTTACATTGGGTGGAAATTGTGTTGTGCACTGATCTCATAACTTTGTGTTCTTGGTGTCCATTTGGAAGCCACTTCTCTATTTTTTTTTTTTTTTAATTTTTGACATGGAAAACGAGCCACCATCACAAAATAACAGAGAAACAAAATTTGCACAAATAGAGTTATTTTTCAGCTGTGGTTAATACTTTTCCTCCATTTAAATCATCATCCTCCTCCAGAAGGCAGCTGTCCCAGGTTCCATCTCCAGACATGAGCCAATTACCGCATGTCTTCCCCCATCTCTGTCTGCCAGCAACTCATGAATAAAAGCCTCCAATGCCACAAAACTCTAAAAAAAAAAAAAAAGGCCCAAACTAAATAATTATCCTCAGTTTTGTGCAGACAGAACTGGAAAAAAAAAAAGCCAAAACCTGTCATGATGACCAGATTTGTTGGTGCGAAAACAACATGGCGTCATATATAGACAGTAAATCCTCTGCTATTAACTGGTTGCCAGTCATGCAGGATGACCTGAATTTCCTTCCTATTGCTGCCACAAGGAATGGCACCTTTGTGTTGACACAACAAATTTCTGTCTTATGTTTTCAGGTGAGGTGAAACTTTGCAGAGGGAACAGATGTGTGCCCTGGATGTCTCTGCGCTCTCAGATTGACCTGACAGTACATGTCTAGATTTTAATGCGACTCACCATATCTTTGGATAATTATAACCACCTGTCATTTTTAGTAGTAGGGATTGTATTTTGTGTATAGTTTTTTTGTCACTGGTGAAATGCTGTTGTTTGGTTATGCCGCATGATAAAAAAAAAACGAAGCAAACCTTTAATAAGCCTTGCAGATTGAGCACAAGAGCAAAGAAGACTCCACAACTGTTTTTATTTTCTCATGGGAAAATCAGTGATCAAAATAGTTAATACACCTTTACATAAAAACATAATAATACTGGTAGCTAACTTTATGCCATAAGGTGCTGTTATTTTATAGCATCGCTTACAAACCCACTAAGATGAACCTGACTGCAGTTCAGTCAAATGAAGAAAGTTAAATGACGACAATAATGACTAATATATTGTTCTTACATATATCTGTTCATTGCAGAAATATGCTTTTTCCATTGTCTTTTTTGTTGTTCAGTCTGATTTCTATTGTCAATTTTATTACCAGTAGGCCAACAAATTAGTTAGTAAATATCTCTATATGTGATAAAATCCTTCAAAATGAATCCTGTAAAATATGTAAAAATGTCTTGTAAATTACTGAATGTATTTAACTGAAATAAGTATAGAAAGAAAAGGAAGACATGGTTTGGTGGAAAGTCTGAAACATGGCGGTGGAAGCAGCATGCTCAGGTCTTTTGTTTTCAATCAGAAAAACTGGTCTGTCGCCTAAAAGTCCAATATTTCATCAAGTTTCCGTGACTGTAACTTGATGAAATCTGAAAATATTCAAGGGGTCCAAGTCCATTTACAAGGCGCAGCGTTCAGATGTGATGCTAACAAGCTGTTTAGCTTTGTGTGCTAACAAGGAACTGATGCATCATCACATTTGGAAGCGGTCAAACTTCAGTGTGAAGCTGAAGTTTTGGATTGACTCGCTCGAGCAAGAGGGACTGGTATCCGGCAGGAGTGCTAATCTTCGTGTTGTTTACTTGGACTGACCCGCTGGGACGAGGCTAGGCCCAAATCTGCAAGACAGAGGGAAATCATCTTGTCACACCGTGACTGACGGCGTCTGTAAAAACAAGGGCCACATTGTTGTGATACAAACTGAATATATATTTTAATAACTGCTTCAATTTAAACAAAACATTTAATTTTCTTAATATGCTTACATTTATATTTTGCTACACAGTTGCCATTATGATGTGTCAGTTTAGAAGACTGTAAGACTACATATCCCATCAGGCCTTGGGACACCTTGGAAACCCCAGAAATGAGCTGGAGGATGTTACTGGTATGATACTGGTTTGTCCTGAGCGGACAATGATGGACGGATAGGATGACTTCCTGCATTACCTTGTTGTTGTTGTTGTTGTTGTCGTTTTTAAAGGGGCTTAAAAAAAAAGAAGCTAATTTAGGAGAGGAAAAATACCTGAACCCGTTTTCAGACATGGAAATGATTTATGAAAACACTCACACCTGTGTAATGCATCAACACCAGGAAGTAGAAGTTATTATTTCAGTAGTGCTTAGCGTCTGAGTGATAAATTATGCCAATGCCTTTGGGTTTTCAGTTGTTTTTTTTTTGAAGCCTCTAATTTCCCACTTCCTGCTTTGTGGGGAAACTTCTGCTCACCCGTAGGCTGTTGTCCCAGGAGGCCGAGCAGAGCGCCGTGCCATCAGGCGACACTCGGACTCTGCTGATGCGGTTTTCATGGCCAAACAGGATGGAGACGCGAGTCCCCTTCAGGACGTCCCAGATGTTTATGGTGTAGTCGTTGTACCCAGAGAACAGCAGGCGGCCTGGATGCGTGGGCAGATGATGAAAATCATGATATAAAAAAAAAGGAAGTGGGGAATTTCGGGAAAGCAAAGACACAATTGGATGAGAGGAAACTTTATTTTGGTTATGAAATACTTCTGATTTGGTTTCATGCATATTAAACATCTTAATATTAAACAGCTTAACGTTTTGCAGCTTGAATTAAAAATGTTTCTCACCACTCAGAGAGAAGTCCACAGAGGAGGCGCCAAATATGATGCTGTCCTTCTGGTAGACGGCGACTTCGCGGTCTGCCCGCAGGTCATAGAAACGGCACTGAGGAGAACAAAGAAACGTCTTAGACTGAATCAACACTCACAGCTGGACACACACACACACACACGACTTCAGCTCATTTTAGCTTAGGATTATAGCAGTCAGAGGGTGTTAGTGGTGTCACAAATAACTTTTATGAAAAGCAGCGTGGCGTGAGGTCATCGTGTTAACATTACTTCCTCAGAATCACTGACATAGTTCCTGGGGACAGAAACGCATAACAACAAGTGGAGAAACAGAACTTACCGTGGCATCATCTGACGCAGAAGCAAACGCGTCTCCACTGGGGTAGTACCTGGATGGATGTCAGGGAGATTACATTCAGACACGAGCAACTGTTTATCTCCAATTTCTGGTCGCATTTGTTCAGTAGCCGTTTCAATTTGCCGTAATGAAGCCGGTTACGACTATAAGGTCAACTGAGCGAATCGGATATTTAACAAACTTTTGCCAATTATCGGTTTTACAGAGCAACAATGCAAAATTCTTGTGAAACTTTTTGCAGTCTCATAATTGTGTGTAAGAGCTTCAGCTGAACTTTAGAGCCAACGGGTTTACTCTGGAGCATAAATATCCTAAATTTATTATTATTTTTAAATGCTCCGATTTAAATGTAAGAACTTTTTTTCTGTAAAAGAAAAATGAGTGAGTAGATCTCACTTTTAGTGCTACTGACTAAAAGTGGAGGAGAAGTGACTAAAACAGTAATAGTATAGATAAGTTAGTGTTGCTGGTGGGTTAGGAGGGTGTTACCTGGAAGTGGGTCACATTCAGCCCGGGGTCTCGAACAACCTGACCAATGAGGATTTATAATACGTCCTAATTGTTTTCATTTTCGATATTTATAGCAAAAAAAAAAAAAAGACCATTTATAAAAACAGAAGCAGCACACAATCGATGTTTTTTTTTGTTTTTGTTTTTAACAGATCTGACCTGCATCAGATCCATTTAAACCTAAAGCAGGTCTGTTTTGGTTAAAGATTTTTAGCATTCAAATCTATTGAAATGTTGTTTACAATGTTCTCACTATAATCTAAGACATACTTCTGATGTGTTGTAACCTTAAAAGTTGAGAAATTTGTCCTATAAAGACAAAAAAAAACCCAAACTTTTGCTGACACTGCGTTTCCGGGAAGGACGTCATGGCAACAGAAACTCATGCAATGTCACATGACTAGACTAAGAGGATTACGGGTTGAACAGTGAGATAAAACATAAGGAGTCTTTTTTTTTTAGAACATTAAAATTGCATGTGAGACGTATAAATTGAGTTCAATCCGGAATATTTCCCAACAAGTTTCAGCAACCAGTAAATCCAAGAGATCCAGCTTTTAAATCACAGATTACATGTGCAAAGAGTTTAAACCATTAAACTCAGCTCTTTCTTCCTGTCATTAAAGGCTAAAAATACACAAAATGCCTGTAAAATGATGACAGCAGGTCTGTTTGGGTTAAAGTCAGATCTGTGCATCTTTTAAAGAACTGAACTCACTTCACACAGTTGATATCCGACTCGTGGCTTTCAAAAGACTGAATGTTCTGTCCCGAGCGCATGTCCCACACGTTGGCCTTCATATCGCAGCCCTGAGAATGACGCATCAGAAGAGAAGTTAGTGAAAGAAAACTTCTGATTTACATCTCTAAAACAAAACCAAGAAAAAAATTGTTTTTTTTACAAGTCAAGGTCAGGGTCCTCACCCCGGACACAAACGTGTTTCCGGTCTCGGACGGAGCGAGGTCCAGCGACAAGACGTCCGCCGTGTGACCGTGGAAACTCTGCAGCAGCTGCCCACTCTCCACGTCCCACAATGCACATGTTCCATCCCCGCTGGAGGTCAGCAGCTGGCGCACACAAACACACAAACTATCAATCAAGTTTATATGCAAAGCACATTTCAGCAAGAAGGCAGTTCAAAGTGCTTTATATTGTAAAAACACAAAGCCATAAAAGACACCAGGCAGTCAACAGTTGACATGAGTCAACATGAGTGCCATCATCAAAATCATAAATACACATCAGATATGTCGGTTCATTTTCCATTTATTTTGGAGCTCCGACATTTTTGGAGATTTCTGGAAGTTTGTTCTAGATTTGTGGTGCATAGAAGCTGAATGCCGCTTCTCCATGTCTGGTTCTGGTTCTGGGCAGAAGGTCCGGAAGGTTGAACCAACAACAGCAGATCTTTAATATATTTTGGTGCTAAGCCGTTCAGTGATTTATAAACTAACAGCATTTAGTTTATGCAGTTTCTCTAGATATCGCTGGGACATCAGTCCTTTAACATGGAAATGTTCTTCAGGTGACAGAAGGCCGACTTTGTAGCTGTCTTTATGTGACTCTGAAGGTTCGGGTCTGACTCCATCACCACACACAGATTTTGTCAAAGGTCGTAAAGGGCTCACTTAATCACCATTATTTAAACAATACATAAAAATAGAATTAATCTTCAAACTAATCTGATTCTGAGTAGTAAGTTAGTAACAAGTTTTTTTTTTCAAATCTTGGTCCACCTTGAAAAGCAGTAACCAACCCTATTTGTAAAAGAGATCGCTGCCCTTTCTTGTGAATTGCTCTACCTGCTGGTTTTGCTCTCATTTCTCTAATTTACTGGGAAATGAAAGAAACGAAAATAAACCAGTAGTATCGCTGTTGCTATATTTACTGTCTGCGACCAATACCAGTTCTCAGGGGACCTCGGTTGAAAGAACAAAACGGTTTCTTTACACATAAAGGAAGTCGAGTCTAATAGTGAGAGGAATAGAAATGATTATTCTGGAGGTCAGAACCAGGAACATGGGAATCTAGACAACAAATACAGCAAAAGAGAGCAGAAAGGCGGCTCCTTGCTTACTCTGAAAACTCTCACTGAGCAATCAGCTATCTGTATACAAACGGGCTCGCAAAAAGGGTAAGATGTCACCGAAATCGTCTGATGAAAACAAATCATGGGGACTCAGAGATTTACTCAAACACGAGGCGTCCCTGCTGTCTGCCTGATTAGAGAGGATGCTGCGTGACCTCAGAGCTGAAACACACCACATCCTGCTGCAGCGGCTCAAACTCTTACTTTCAGCCTCTCTTTCGGCACAGTGTCTAAAAATGGAGCTCATCGGAATCACACGTGAAAAGGTTTCACACAGATACACAGAGGAAAGTTTTTCTGATTCTGCGTTGATGCCGCCTTGCAAAATTCTTCATTTGGCTCAAACTGTTTTTATGTTACAGTCATTCAGTTTGACAGAGCAACACAAAGTAGTGTGTAGTCAGTGCAGGGAAGCCTGTGCAGGGTGTCTATTTTTATTTTATATTTTGGTTTAGAAATGAAAATCTGAAAGGTGCGGTGTGCATTTGAATTCTGCCTAATTGAGTCGACAGTTTGTAGAACCACTTTTTGCTCAGTCTCGAGTATTTTGAAGCCTCCAACAGGTTTTCTTCAGTATTAAGCCTAATCCATTAGAGGTGGATACAAAATATTGTTTATACCGATATGAAAATATCAGTATCACATCGATACTAGATTGACAATAAACACTCTTTCTATTCTACAGGGTGGGCCATAAGTTTCCATACTTAGGAGAATGTAAAATGTATATTTCTTTTATATTTCAGATACCAAAGAAGATGCGTTTGACAAAAGAGCAAAGAATTGAAATCATACTGATAGCTGGATCGGGAAGCAGTCGCATGGTTGCACGAAACTATAACAGAAAACATGGAACGAGCATCACACACACAACACTGTGGCGAAACTTATTTGCAAGTTTCAGGAAACTGGAAATGTTGCAGATCAACCATGAAGTGGCCCAGCGACTACACAGAGTTCCACAAAAATAAAAAGGGTTGTTCAATATAAAATGTTTATTTTTTTCTTTGTATGGAAACTTATGGCCTGTAAGGTAAGGTTATTTTATCTATATAGCACATTTTCAGCTGCACAGTGGCGCAGTTGATAGCACTGTTGCCTTGCAGCAAGAAGGTTCTAGGTTTGATTCCTGGCCCGGGGTCTTTCTGCACAGAGTTTGCATGTTCTCCCTGTGCATGCGTGGGTTCTCTCTGGGTTCTCCGGGTTCCTCCCACAGTCCAAAAACATGTGGACAAAAACAATTAACTGTCAGGTTAATTGGTCTTTCCAAATTCTCCCTAGGTGTGAGTGTGTGTGTGTGTGTATGGTTGTTTGTTTCTGTGTTTCCCTGTGACAGACTGGCGACCTGTCCAGGGTGACCCCGCCTCTCGCCCGGAACGCAGCTGGACACCAGCAACTCCCGACCCCATTAGGGACAAGGGTGAACAGAAAATGGATGGATGGATTTTCAGCAACAAGGCAATACAAAGGGCTTATATTATGTGTATTATAACACATCGAAGATAAAGGTGGAACAAGTGGACTGGTCTGAATACTTTTGGGTGGTAAATGTTCTGCCCTCAGGGTCCCAGATAAAAGCCACTCAGAGTCTATTAATACTCCGAGGACAGAAGATCACAGCTCTCTCTCTCATCTGCTCTTCCCTCGGTGCTCCTCTGCTTTGTGAGGCGGCACAAAGGAGTAAATTATTAAAGCAAACGGCTCAGACCATTCCTTCGTGTTCTTCCTTCCACCCTCTCATCCACCCGGCTGGGCGGGGGCAGTGTGTACCGGACGCAACCAAATACCAATCTTGAGGTTACAAAATGTCAAAAATAAAGATAAGAATGTGGCTCGACTGATTTTTTTTTTTTCGGTTTAAACTTTAACTAAAACAGACAATAAGAAACTTTGTGTCAGAATGTGGTTTGTAGGCTGTTGCCCCCACCCGATGTTGCATAATGAAACATTTTGCACAAACCTGCCTTGTTTAATTTTAAATGTTACGTTTTTTTTTCTAAGAATTTTTCCAGAACTATGAACATTGGATTACATGAAAATGAACTGCTCTGATTTTTTAGAGCCAGGTTTATGTTGAAAGGCTGTGAGTTTTCAACATCATAACAGCAGTAGTGTCTTGTTCTCACTTTGATTAAAAACATTTGTGTTCATAACAATCAGTACTGAACTGATTAACATTAAAAAACAGTCTCGCGCTCTAAAAGTCTATTTGTTTTGTGGTGGTTGAGATGATTTCAGATGATCCTCTGCTCCGTTGTACTGTAGAGTTCCACAGGGCTTAGTATTTGACCTTCAGCTAATTATTTTGTATTTATTTATTTTTGCTCTTAGAAAGCAATCGGCCTGTCATTGCCATGCAGATGATACTCATGCTTATGTGCCCCTAAAATGGATGAATATCCATATCTAATAATGTAAACTTGACGTCAGCTGAAAAACTAAACTTTGTCGTCACAGTAAAGAAGCTCATGCAGTTACGTACAGCAGGAAAGGCACTGACCAGCTAGGATCTCTCAATGCAGCGAGTTTTTAATATACAAAAAAATAGAATTTCATGGTTTTTAAGGCAGTTTTGTCTTATTATTGATTGTTATTTTATCTGATTTTCACTATGAGTCTCTAACAAAATGTGTTTATTTTCACAAATGGGTATTTTCTAGGCCCTTTGCTCTGATTCTTTAGCAGGAGTCATTGTTGTTGTTTTACCATTTTTCCACTTGCCTATTTCTGTTGTTTTATGTCCAAGCCTGTATTTATGTATTTTATATTTTGTGTTTCTCCCAGAAATCTAATTTTAATAATCAATGAATGTGATTAGACATTTATCAGCAGTTACTCACCAGATATTACTTTCGTGCAGCTACCCTACATATGGATTTCTGATAAGTTTCGCTACAATTATTAATATGTCTAGTATCGCACCTGCATGTCCGAGTTGGTGAAGGAGCATCCTGATACATAGTTGGTGTGCATGGCGACCGACTTCTTCTTTGCTGCCAGGTTCTCGTTTCTGTCCAGCGACAGCGGGACCACAGAGCATTTGTTGTCCAAGCCGCTGACGGATGAGATCACACAGTTTTAGTTTTATGACAGCTTTTCTGTGAGCTTTGAGTAAAGGATGCCAATCGTATGTTGTAGAAATTTTAAAGAAGCAGCGCACTCACCCACATGCCACGGCACAACCGGAGGGAGCGTATGAACATGCCATCACCCATGTACACGGCAGGGTTATCCCGTGCTCCTTCAGGACACAAACAACACACACATAAACACACACACACATATCTATGGACCAGGACGAAAAAGATTTGTTCCTCATTAGACAACAGATTCTGTTTAATCAAATAAAATCCTGATAAATGACACAGAAACGTTTACTTGCTGCTTAATCAAATCTAAGAAAGCATAAATATTTTTTATGAGACACTGTAGTTCTGTAAGCCTGGCTCTGAGTCACATTGAAAGTTTCAGGTCTGGGAATGAGGGCTGCATAAAATAAATCTTTAAAGCAGGATAAACGTCATTCAGCCTACATACATATCAACACACCAGCAGCTGTCAAAGTTGACTGATGGACAGATAATCTTTAAAGGCATATTTCTGTCTAATCGTTTTATTTCCCAGCCGTTAGGAGAGGAGAGGCACATAAGCCCAGCAGCACCAGCAGCTCATATGGAGGAGCGTGGATAAAGAAAAACCATTTGGCTGCTTGATGAGTAGCAAAGGTTCAACTGGGGTCGCCCTTCCTCCAGAGCAGTGACAGATGTGTCACATCAACTGACTTACTGATTAGTTTAGATTCTAGTAGTTTTTATTTTCTTTTACAGGGAATGCTATTTGAAATATCTGAACACAATTGTTGCTCTTTGAAGATCATTCACTGAGGTAATCTGTCAGATTACATCAACCATAAACCATTAAGGATGCAAAGTTGGACTTACAATACAAATTTACAGTTGGATTAAATCAAATTGATCAGCTTATGAAATTGAATCATGAATAAGTTTAATGTTATATAGAGTTTTAAATGCCTTTTTTTTTGACAACGCAATCTACATTTAAAACGTAACTCATCAGTAAAAATAATAATAAAAAATGAATTTTTTTAAGAAGCCTAAATCCATCCACACTATTCCATCCATCATCCACCTACCTTATTAAGAGTAAACGCATCCCAGACAATCACTTTTCCATCCTAGATGAGAGAAACATACTGCATTTGTCCCATATTAATGCAACAAATAAAAATATCAGCATATCAACAAGATTCTTACCAAGTTTTTTTAAAAATACATAAAATATTGGATCCAAATTTTAGGCTTTTAAAAAAATCAGAATTTAGTTGTGTGTAATATTTAAGAATTCATTTCATTCTTTCTGTTGTTTGTAGCTCTTGCAGAAGAACATGGGAATTATGCCTGACTAAACTACAAATCCCAGGATGCAAAGCAGAAAGTGTCAGTTCAGATCAGGTAACACGTTCAGCCTTAGAAAGAGTTCCCGCTTCCTGACACGGTTTTTAAAAAAATACCTTTTAGGCTCTAATCAACTGTATTGATCAGTGAATCGATAGAACATAAGGAGGAGAGAGAAGGGGAAGACGTGCAGTTAATGGCGTCTTCTTCTTGACCGGAAATTGAACGCAACCGCGCAGAGAAGCGCACGCGCGCGACAAACCTAGCTCAAGCCGAGACTAGAGACTAGCTTAGTGGCTTCAAATTGTAATAAAGAGCATTTATTAGCAGAGACAGCTAACTTCACTATGGGTAAATATACATTTACTTCAACAAATATCCAGTGCCAATAAAATAAATCATTCTTAAACTTATCACACAGGAATGTAGTGAAGCAAACAGCTGGTTCACTTACTAAACTCAATGTGTTATTAAGCTTTTTATATATATATAATTCACGCAGGTCTTAAATGTCAACGAGAAAGCTTTAATGGTGTCATAAAATGGAGTTTTATCCCCCCAAACCCAGCAGGAGGGACACCACAGGTCTCTGTGTGTGTGTGTGTACCTGTGAAGAGCTGACCAGGCGACGTTTGTCCTTACACCAGTCCATACACAGAACCTTGTTGCCATGGCCTTTCAGGACACGCCTGGTCTTCAAAGAGAGAGCGGCCACGGCCTCTACCTTCTCAGCCACCTGATGCACTGGGGTGACATGCATAAACACACACACACACACACCCCCCCACACACACACACATGTGATTATACTTGGTAAAGGTTCTACTTTTTAGTTCAAAACTGTTTTCTTAAAATTTTGCTTCCCAAAATAAGTCAAATTTTGATATACTTTTATATTTAATTTGCATGTTTTATTAAAATCAAGGTGGAAAAAAGGTCGAAAGTGGAAGAAGAAAAAGGAGAAGGGAAACATTGTAAAATCTTTCTGAAACAGCATGTACACATTTATACAGGGGGAAAAAGTTATGACTACTCTAAGGGCCCCTGATAAATTTATTTTTTGTTCATAGAAATAAAAAACAAATTGGAGCCCTGCCAATTACAAAATTAATCATATTGTATTTTCAAAGAAGATGGTTTTTAGTAGTAAAAATTTAATGTTTCCACTCCCAGACCAAATATCACACATCCATATTTGCACTGAACCTCTCTGGATCTGCATGAAATGATTTGTTCCTGCTTGGAGCTTGACGGTGTTAGCAGCAGTCAGTAGAAAACAAGAATGACTGTGGCTGTTACTATGCTGCTAAGAAAAATATAAGAAAATATAAAATCAGGTTTTCAAAAAAAAAAAAAAAAAATAGAGAGGGAGAGAAAAAGGCAAGAGTGTCAATTTATAACCCAGTTTTTCTCCAAGAGAGGTGGATAGACTGTGTGAGATTATCAACCATTTAGCATAGTTAGCTTAGCTAAAGACTGTTTGCTTCCATTTCACTAGCATCTAATGAATTAAGGAAAACAATTACCAAGATATTCATATATTTAACTTCTCCCTGTACCTTTTACCACTTAACAGATGAGTCAGTCAGCAGCAGCTCTAACCTACGTCCCTCCTGACCTTCTTGAATAAAATGCACCTACATAGGATTTTTTGAGAAATCTGGATTGCTTCATGTGTATTTTGCATGTTCCTATGACTGTTGCTCGTGGGGAGAGACATTTTAGTAATCTAAAACTAATAGAAAAAATTTAAGCAGCTTACCTGCAAACTGTATGCAGACTGTTTGATGTTAAATTCATGAGCAGTAAATGTGCTCAATATTGGACCAAAGAAAACAAGGCAGTTGCAAGCCTTTAAAATTGTGACGCTTTTGATGCGTCAGATAGACTCAAGAAATTGTAACAGCAGCTGCGTGGGGGGGCCCAATTTAATTTTTTGTCAAGGGGCCCAGGATTCCTGGCGGCGCCTCTGCATGTGTAGCAGCCATTTCACTCCAGAGTGTGCTGGGCTCCAAACATTAGCATATTATCTTGATTGGTGAGGTTCTGATTGGGTCATCATCATCACCAATAGCAACATAAATGACAAGATGAACACTGAAGTACCTGAGTAGCTCCGTGTTGGTCCCTCCCCAAAAAGAAAAATTACTATAATTTCATGAGTTTCAAATACTCAAGTACTAATAAAAATCTCAATATAGTAATCCAATTCACTTGATATGGGCTTTTGAGTTTCATAAATACTTATGGGCGGCCCAAATATTGGGGTACTGCCCCTTTAAGGCTCTTTTTAATGTCCGGCCCTGTTCTTGATCTAAGACGACAGAATTACATAAAATTAAGATGGATGCTTTTTTATTATTTGTCTTATTTGAAGTCTAAAAAACACAGAATTTGTAATTTCCTAAATTGCAGAACAGATCAAAAATGTAAATTTACTCAAATGGAAAACTGTAAAATAGAGAAACTAAACACCTGAAAGCAAGACTGCAACCTAAAACAAGTCTGTATTTTGCCCAATTAGATTAACTTAAAGCTGTGCATAAAATCCACACCATTGCTGGTATGAACAAGACTAAAAAAAACAGAAACAAACTGTAAACAGCCTGATCTCAGTGCTCTGCACCAACAATAAGCTCTCAAGAGCCGGTTCCCAGCAGCGTTAGCTTCCACAGCCACTCACGCTCCACATCGTTCAGCTTGCCGCGCTCCTCCTCCAGCTTCTTCTTCAGGTTCTCGCTCTCCTTCTTCAGTGATGCCAGGGTCTCCCCTTTCTGGAGCCCCTGGCACGCCATCTTCATCGAGAAAGACGCCGCAGAAACAAAGTTAGACAGAGAGAGAGAGGGAGAGGAAGAGTGGGGATTAGAAAAAAGAAAAAGGAGGGATGAGAGCAGGAAGCAGGAAAATGTGGAGAAGCAGCACAGTTTGGCTGGTGGTTAGAGGTCCATTAAAATAACCCTGGAGAGCAGCAGTGATGCAGTCGCTCTCTGCTCTGCCTCCCCCCATCCTCTATCTGTCCTGCTATTCAAAGACACTGAAGGCTTTTAAAAGCCAGCCCCGCATTGCAAACGCAGCTTCACTCTCCTCTGGTTCTTGTTTTTAAACCCGACTATCGCAGAAATCCCTCATGAACTGTCAGTCCCAGTCTGCTCGCATGAACATATTGAGAAATAAACATTTATTATAATGTTGATGAAAAGAGGAGTAGAAAAAAAGTCAAGCTACACTCAAAATGTCAGATCTGTCAGGCTAATAAATATGTAAGCATTTGCTCTTACGTACACTCAGGGTTTCCCCCTGTGTATTATAAGCCTGGCGGGCCACCAGACTTTATCTGTCCCCCCACCAGGCTAAGCATTGTTTATTTATTTGGTAACGCCTTTGGTAAAGTCTTTGGTAAAGACTTTTAATGTAAACTTGCATTAAAAGTTCATTATATTAGTCAACTTTGCAATAAAAATGTCATTATTTACCAAATGACACTTGAAGTCATTAAACATTCATGATTTATTTTCCTGATAGTTGACGCGTCATGTTTGTGACAGTGTCCTGTCAGTCTTATGCACAACGCTTCAAATAAAGTGTTGCTATTTTTGTTATTATAGCGTATTTTTTAAAAACCAGAACTTCATAACCACTGCCTGTCTCTAGTGGTCTGCCCACTTCAGCAAATAAAGTTACAAGTCAGAGATAAATGACCAAAACATTTTGGTCACTTCAAACCAAAACATGAAGCAACAGAAGAGCAAAAACTTGTTTTGAGCTAGCCTTTTTTTAAGATGTTGTAGTTGGTGTTTAAGTATTATTAATTATTGCATTTTGATACCTGATGATATTTCAAATTTCCTGTCAGTTTTAGACATTTTTGACTCAGAAACACGGTGGGCTGCTGAATGACGGCCCCATCGCCCACCGGGCTTAGCAAGTTTTCTGGACGAAACCCAAAAAACTGATCAGATGTTCCCATCTTCTACTTCAGGACAATCAGTCACTATGCTCAAAGCTAAATATGCTTTGTACATATACGGTATACAAAAGTAGCATATACAGCTATAATAAATGTTTTGTTTTTACCCACTAACTGTAATTGTTTTTTCTGGGTTTTTTAAAATCAACTAAACTACAATTTTGAACATTTGTATTCTGTTCCCTTGAGTCAGTTAAATCTTTTCTCCATTAATGAGAGGAAAAAAACGTCAGATTTAATTATCAGCGTATTCAAAATCAGAAGTTTACATGAAGAATGATTACTATCTCTTTAAGCAATGAGAGGGAAGCCCAGATGACGATGTTGGAAACCGCTAACAATTTGAAGAAAGTTAGAAAGAAAATGTCTAAAAAAATAGTTCTCACAAAGTTTTCTGGTATTTGGTAAATACAAATAATTTGGGTAATTCCAACTAAGCTGAAACAAACTGTGAGGAAAAAAAAAAAAATCTTTTTATTCTGTATATAAATATCTGGTTTAAACAGTAGGTCTGGAGTTTTACTGTGAAAAGGTTTCCAGGGGAATGAAAACTTTCATGCAGTCTGGATGGACACGACGTCATGAGGTTTTATGACCTCATGACGTCAACCGGGCAGCCCAACCCAACCGGGCAGCAGCTCAGAGTCGCTGCTTTACCATTTCCACGCAGAAGGAGCAGTAGTTGATGGCCTCGCTCTTGATGTAGATGTTCATCAGCGGACTGGCCTTGCTGCAGCTGTCACACGGGCCGAAGGTGGCCGCCATGAACGTCTGGTCACACATGGCTGCAGAGGATCAGCGACACGCCTGCCGGACACAGAGGGATGCACTCCATCAAACAGACCACACACTGATTATGTTTTTATTTAATCAAGCCTTTGTGTGTGTGTGTGTGTGTGTGTGTGTGTGTGTGTGTGTGTGTGTGTGCTGTACAGGAGATAAGCAGCTGGTAATCTACTCCAGCCTGATCCTTCTCAGAGAAGAGCAGCTATTCTGGGAAACACACACATCTCGATTCCTCACACAGTTCAACAACTCTTACTTTGTATAAGGGTTCTCATTATAAATTATTTTAGGCTTTTATTAATTTATTTCAGTTAGTAAAATTAAACAATGTTTTGCTTAAATATATTTTCACTCTTAAAATGATTTTATGCTCCAAACTAAATGCGTGTAAAGACCGATCATCAAACAGCAGCAAGTTATTCTAAACCGACCTGACTGCATGTCGTTGTAAATTTTTACCTTAAAGGGCAAAGTTGCTAGTAGCAATTTTATCTAAGATTTTTTTTTTATTTATTACCATTTAGTGCAACATTTTTTACGATTAAATTAAAGCCCATTTGAATCGTCTCCCCAATGATACTGTACACATTTGTTCTCCATATTTCTAGCTAAATAAAAGGCGTCCTACCACAGAAGAGACCGTTTCCCGTCACCCAGCAGGTGCCTGTCCCGGTAGAAGTGAGTCGTTCCAGTGGCGGATCAGCGAGGGGCAGAGAGGACGCAGTAAGCCTCTTAGGAAAGTGTCTTAGCCGTGACTCGGCTCCGTTTTGACTTCCCCGCTTCACCTGCAGTATCCATTTAAAGGTGGGACCAAAACGTTTCACAGTAATTATTCTCTGATCACATTAGGCTACATGGCAAATCATTTAGCTACAGATCCTACGTGTTACCCAAACTCTCCCTATCTCCAAATCTAACAGACGAAACAGTTAAAAACAAGAAATAATGGGTGAAAAGAAGAAAATATTGAATAATAGGCATGCAAGTACTTTAATAGTTCAATACAATTATAATACAAACATTTGTAAAACCAACAAATGGAATTTTGCAAAAAATATAATTTAAAATGGTAAAAAAAACAAAAAAAAAATACTGTTCAGCTCAAAATGATTAGTGTGATTGGGAGATTCAGAATAATCAGACAATAAGTTTGAGAGAAAATTGGGCAATCGTATTTCAAAAGATAAGAAAACTGCTGAAAAATGAATTAAAAAAACTTTAAATAAAGAAAAATTATTTTGTCCCCTTCTGAATAATCAGTGAAGTGTTTTATTGGTTTTAATGACCCAGTAAAAATTACTTTTTAACTTAAAGTGCAACTTAATTTAACAGCTAGCTAATATATCAATATAATCTGAAAAATGTCAAATCAGATGTTTCTCCAGTTTACTTTTCAATATTTTGACACTAAGCCAGTATCGTTCTTGTAATTTTAAAATTACAAAAACAATATGATTTGTTTAGGCAATTTTACCTGCCCAACAATAAAAAAACACAATATAAAAAAAAAACAAGAATACAAACAAAATGGTTTCATTTTCCATGGAAAAGAAATCTGAAAATTTTGTATATTCAAAACGTGACTAGGGCCTTGCAGGTTCAGTGTTCAACGTTTTAAATTTTCCAGCTCATCTTAGTCTAGATTTGTTTGTATTTAATTATGGTTTAGTTATTAAATGCATTTTTATTTTATCAATATTAGAAATTGGCTTTCATAGGCTGCCAGTTCATCGGCTATTCAGATACCAGGCGTTCTGGTTGCCTCAGTCTTTTTCAGGCTGCTGGAACCTGAAACTCAGTTGTATTTCTGCGCACACAGTTTACCAGGACCTTTCAAAATAAAGTAGTTATTGTTTCCATAGTCCAATGTCCTGATGGTATTCCCTGAACCATATCGTTGGGTCGACTTAAAAACCAAAAACCTACACATCCTTACCCGTAGCATGAAATATCGAACATTTAAAGTTATAATAAAACTCCCGGACCATCCAGCAGTGCTGAATTCTTTTATTTTACTTAGAGTTGAAATTTTATTCCAATTTTGCTAACGGTGAACACATTCACAAAGCACAGCTACCAGAAACTACAAACAGTCCAGTTGGTCAAATGTACACACTGGTTTAAAGAGGGAAACACCCGGCACTGGCTTCAGCACCAGTACCGCCACAGCTGGCCTCCGAACTATTAGTTTTTTTTTTTAGTTTTTTTTTATTGTTGTTGTTTATTTAATGGGCACAATTAACTCTAGTGCTGATGAGAACAATGATCATTTATAACGTCTGGGTCGTATCTTACGAGCAGCTTTCTGTGGAAACGGAGACCGAAGCGATGACGGCGTTTTCTTCTCAAATAAACCAACCGATGGATGAGCGTCGCGGCTCCCGCTGAGTGCGGGAATTTTTAGTTGTTTTTTTTTTTTAAATCAGTTTTTCCAGTCCATACTCATCAACAAACAGTTCAAACCATCTGTGTTACACCAGCTGCAGGACAAGAAGAGGCGTCATCAGAACAGCATGATCACATTTTATACAACTTCTACTCATTTAACAGCGAGAGAACAAAAAAAAAACCTGTACTGGGAGAACACTGTCACAATGTGTGTGTGTGTGTGTGTGTGTGTGTGTAAGTCATTCACATAACCAGTAAAGTCAGATAAGGCTTCGTCTACAATGTGCAGCTAAAAATCATGATACACTTGTTAGAACATGAACATTCAAATGGTAGATCGACTCCTTCGTTGCCGTCCTTCAAAAACACAACCAGCAGATATGACTGACCTCTTGGCACGAGCCAGAAATGTTGCACAACAAACAAACCCAGACAAACAAAAGGCTGATTAAATGTGGTCCCGGTGAGAACAGACGGATGTTTTCAACATAAAAACGTCACTGCCGATGGTTCGGTCAGGTCGATATTTTTACAGATTCAGGTTTTTTCTTCTAAGGGCTACATATCATAAAAATGAAAACATAAAAACCTTTGATTTTTCTTCAGATTCCGATCCGACTGGTGCATTTCTAAACATGGGACTTTCTCTTTAATCCAATCAGGATGTCCAAGATATCACTCCTCTGGGTTACTGAGATTTCTCTGCCTCATTTTGTGTCTCTGCTCTTTTTTTTTTTTTTTTTCCCCCCCCATCTCATTTGCCTCAAAAGTCCAGTTCCAAAGGAAACTTTGCAACTGGACTATCCAAACAGAAATGGTATTTTACCAAGCATAATGTTTTTGGTGACAATAATGATCAAAAGAGGAGGAGAAGAGGCAGAACATGGCTCACTTTAAGTACTAATGGCACAACAGGAAGCAGGCTGAAAGTGCAGAAAAGACAGAGCAGAGGAAGACGGAAGAGTCTTTGTCACAACATGGGCAGATTTCCTGGTGGACTCGACTCCACTCTCTAGTTTTCCTAACATGCAGGATCCTTTTCTCGAGTTGGTGACGGCTGGAAAGCCTAAACCATGCAGATTACACGAATGAAGCAGCAGCACTTCATGCCTTATGCTTTGATATCTGAAACTAAACAATCTGTACAGTGAATAATAATAATAAAAAAAAAAGACTGAGGGATAAGCACTGAGCCAGCAGTTAAAATGACAGCAATGATCAAAAATAATCTGTTGGTTATTTGTAACAAATGCCCATGTTGTGTCACAAAAACAGGAAGGCAAAAGTGGGTGTAAAGCAGAGAAAGTGTAACATAGAACAGATATCAGGCAATTTCTGCAAAACATACTTAAAAAAACAACAAATGTCTCTTCATTCTGCTCAGTAATATATGGCTTGACAATACAAACAACCCTAAACAAATGGCAACACTGAAATAAATACGCACACAAAGATAAACGGGAACATTTTCCAAGGCCTTGACCAGAAGAATGTAAGGAGAAACAGAAGCTGAGAGTAATGTCGTACGTACAGATCTGTGCTTTTATTGCAGTGTTGGCGGTATGGTGAATATGGAAGTCCGAAAGTGACACAATTCAACAAATCACTTGATTAGTTCAATGTGTTCCAATTCATCAAAATTAGTAGTAAATGTAAGTTATGTCTTCAAAAATATATGGCAAACATATACGTGTCCGGCATTTTTGCAAGAAGCATAAATGATTATTTCACTGTTAGTAGTTTGCTATTGGGTGGAGCCAGCACTGCGCAGGAAACTGGAGCAGCGTTTACGCAACACAGTGCTAACTGACTACTGACATTCACAAACTTAACTCTAAAATATTATCACATACGACTAATTACAGCGTTTCACGTTTAATGATTCATATATTCACAATTGAGATGCATAATTGGGAATTTGCTTATTTACAAATTCAGCAACCTTAATAATGACACAAGTAAAGAGGTTTTGATTTATGAGTTTGTGGCACGTTGGGGCTTCCATAGTTTAAATGTTCCTGGTGTGTCTTCGCGGTTCTGATCAGAGCTGTAAACAGTGGACCTCGTCGTAGGTTAAAGCCCTCAGCAGAGTTTAACCCTTCATATAGACTCTCCTCACTTCTGCCCGAAACAAACACTAAACATCTGCGTTAAAGACACAGCGAATCAAAAGTCGCGCCAGACCTTTTAACTATGATATAATTTATCTATTAGGACATAAATATTTTACGTCAGTGCAGCTAAAGCAGAGCTGTTCAGTATTCTTTAAACATTGAGGCTGGCAACATAATTTCAATAAATAAAATACAAGATATATTATTTATTTCTATATAGATATCTTTGTGTATAAATAATATAGTACAGACAATGAGTTTTGTCTTGTCTTGGCTTGACTGTGCTCAGAGGGGGATAAAACCCGATCGCTCGGCTGTTTTTGCAATAGTTTGCTAATTAGCTCTGTGTGATGAGATTTCTGCCTGCTTTGCTCTCGTGACTCAGACGTGAACAGCAGCGAGCTTAACGATGACGGGAAACACTGAGGAAGGATGGGCAACTCTAACCCTCTTGCTGATGACTGATTGGATCCGATGGCTTCTCTAAGCGTTTATACAGGCGTTTGATGGCGAGCACGGGGCGAGTAGCGCGCGTTCCCGAGCGACACAAGCGAGAAAGTGACACCGATGTGTGTGCATGTCAGCGTTTAGACAGAAAAATGTTTCTTCAGATCGTGTTCATCCACATTTTATTGAAGTGCTTTTACTATAATTAATATTTATAATCTGTCTCGGGCCAGTAGGTGGCAGCGGCGGTCGCGGCCGGGGATTTTTCGGCTCAGACCCTGGTGAGGAAGCTCAGGTTCAGGGAGGTGGGGATCTGGATCGTTTCCAGGGCCAGGGAGGATGGGCTGAATGGGAAGGTGACCGGGTAGATCATTTTGGTGTCCATTAACAGCTGGGGGCTCTCGCAGCGGTCTCGCAAGCGGGTCTGATGAGGAGAAGAAGAAGAAGAGAGGGTCAGAAAAAGACAGGAGGTCTTGGGATTGAAGCCAAACAAAGAAGACCAGATGACCCACCAGGTAACAGAAAACGAGCATCACTGACACAAAATATTTAGAAAAATTGTGTCTTAAAAAGTTTAGAAAAAAAGAGTCCAGTCTGAAACCACATCTATTTCCCCTGACCTTCAGAAGCAGATTTGAGTTTTTGCAAACAAAATCCCAACTTCCACAGCAGAAATGCAGTTTTTGTTTTTAGTTAAATATGGCCTTACAGTGACTCTTTACTCACCGTATTTATTATTCCTCAAATTTAACACTTTCAAGCAGTTTTACTGCTTTAAAAAGAGACTGTTGCAGTTTTTTATATGTGCTGGGGATATGGCCGTACAGGTGGTACAAACCCTCGACATCATAGCTACTTCACAAAACTGTTGCCTTAATGTACTTTAAATCTGCACAACTAAATCATTCTTTGTTACCAGTGATTTCATTGGTGCTTCAGTAAACGTCTACCTGGATGGTTCGTATGAAAGCAACTGAAACTCTCTCCTCGAACTCGTTGACCGGAGTGTAGAGATTCAGGACCTTTACGATCTGAAAGAGACGAATCGGACCAGAAATCGTTGAAAGGAGCGGATGGATTATGGCTTGAGCTTTCTGTCAGATGTTGCTGTGGGCGCACCTGAGCGGTGGTGAGGGCGTGGCACATGGAGCAGATGGCCTCGGCGTCTTCGTCCGTCTTCTTCTTCACTTGCAGCAGCTGGGCGGCTTGGATCAGAGGCTCCAGGGTTTCTTTAGCTCCACAGTTCATCAGCCCTTTGTCTCTTAGCCACTCCTCCAGCTGGCTCACATTGTACCTGCACACAGCCGGTGTTAACTACAGGCTCTCACAGTAAAAACAAAACAAAAAAAACTCTCAAACTCAGCTACCTGATCTGCATGCCTTTGCTCCAGGAGCACATGTCCTTGCGCAGCAGCAGGTTGTTGAGCGTGACGGCTCCGATGATGTAGAAGAGCTGCTTCACCACCTGCTTGATGAGCTCGGGGTCAGTGCCGTGCTGGCACATGGTGGAGTGGAAGGCGCTGAGCTGCCGCAGGATGGAGTCCAGGGTGTAGGTCCCCTCGTCGGCGATGCTGGACGTCCGCTTGCGGAGACCCGTGGGCTTCACTCCGGACACGCCCTGGATGGTCTCATGCTCCAACATCCCAGACACTGCGAGGAGGAAGCACAGTGATACGGCGCCGTGCTAAAGCACCCAAACACACGAAACCTTCTGCAAAAACATTCCATCAATGGTTGTTGGCCTAGTTTCTAGAGTGTACAATTTGATGTGTAGGAAAAATATGAGTAAACTTTGTGCTGCTGTTCGGTGAAGCTGCTCAAACTACTGCAGTGTTTTGAAGCGTTGTGCCTCCACCCACCTATCATCGGCTGCAGGATGTTCTCCATGCATTTGACCAGCTGCTGGTAGATCTGGATGGCCAGGTCACTGATCACCTGTCTGTACTCTGCCAGGTCAAAGTTGGACAGGCAGTGCTCGTTCTGCCTAGATGTATTGTGCTTCATAAAGGCCTGGGGCAAAAACAAAACAAGAAACCCTGCAGTATCTGCCTTAAAATAGAACAAATGCAGCAACTTTTCCATATCAGGGCAGTGAGGGCAAAATTACAGCAGATCTGCAAACATGAAAAGTCACTTTTGATAAACATTTGCAACTTTGGTTCTAGTTTGCAAACATGACGCTAAAGCTGAGTGAATTTCCATCTAACATGAGCGATGGGGTAACAGTAGCACGACAGCTATTTGCATCTCGCTGTATTTATTTTCTTTACTCCGTATCTAAATATTCAGTGGAGAAAAAAAGCATTTATTATACAAAAAGTTTGACTGCAATTAAACATTTGTCATTAATTACTGATAAAAAAATCTTTTTTGACATGCCACTTGTCATGTCAAACTTTGTTTTATGTCAGTCAATCAATTTTAGCTATAAAGCACCGTTCATGTTGGAGGCAGCTCCCCTCATAATAAAGGGTATTTCTGAACTGTGTTTGAACCATCCAGGGTCACAGACTGCAGGTGCAAATACCAGAGTGGTGAAGTAAACTGAAACTGGTGGGATCCTCCCTTTAGTTCCCCTCTCTGAAAGAGGGCTGGTGGACATTAAAAGCGATGTACTTTTATCTTTTCTTCACTTCCCTGGACTAGCCAGCGGAGTCATTGCTCATATTATTTGCTTGATTTCTTAATAAAATAATCTAAATGCATTTTTGATTTGTTCTTGATTGACTCAGTGTTTCACCTTAGGCAAGACTTATTTATGTCCTTGATACACTTTTTAAAAAAATAAAATGTAAATAGATTATTTTTCCTAAAATTTTTCAAATTCCAAGTGAATGAAAATGATCTCAAAAGAGTTTCTGCAGGTTTTACCAACTCAAATCTAAGACTTTAAAAATCATTATGAATACAATTTAAGACCTGTATCACAACAGAAATGTATAAAAGAAATGAATTGTAACAGAAATCTACCAAGGACTAAGATGAACATCGTCCAGGCAGCTGGCTGAAATCTTGCACTTACCCATGTAGACATTAAAAAAAAACTACCCAGCTAGCTAGCAAGGGTATATTAGCAGCTAGTTATCAATAGTCGCTCAATACAACAAAGATGTTTTACACAGCAGAAAAGACCAGCCAGAAAAAGGAAACATGGAATATGTGAGAATAAATAGTCTTAAAACTAAATTTAAGACTGGTAATTAACAAATTTAAGGCCAATGTGTTGTTTTTAAATGAATTTAAGGCCTTAAGTTTAGACACATGAAATTAACAACCTGTTGAATCTAAATCTGCCAGGTGTCTGAATAACTTTCAATAACTTTGAACTGTAGTTCTGCTAGCATTAGTGCTAGCTGCTTATACAGCTCTGATAATTATCAGACATTCACTTCTGCCTCATGCGTACAGGGAAAAAGGATAAAGAGGCTAATATTTAGCAAATTGTATTTATTTTTTGGTGTGTTGGTGTCACCTCATCTCCGCTGTATTGCTTCAGACAGTGCAGGAAGCGGCAGGTGTTGGCCAACCAGAACGAGACGGTCTCAAAGTCGTCGCCTCGTTTCTAAGAGGAGCAGAAGAAGAAGAAAGGCATCTGCGTCATCAGATCTTTTCTCACGGGCCACCGTCACTCGGCCTGGTTCTTCCATTACGCGGACGCACCTTGAGGATCTTCTTGATGCTGTTGATGGTCGACGTGAGCAGAGTCCGAACTTTCTGGTCGTCGTTGACGTAGTCTGCGTGTCTCAGACACATGAACAGGATGTAGGCCGGCAGACCTGGGATCAGATTCACTGCGACGCCGCGAGGCTTCAGCTCTGGAGGGTTGAAATGGACACTTGCAGATTTCTCACTTCATAAAGATCCCAATATTATTGGTCATCTCAGCTTTATTTATTTTTGTTTTTTTGAGAAGTGGCTACATAAAAGAAGAGCTTGTGAATTAACTTTGTTCCTTAAAGGTCATTAAAAAACCTGAACTTCTTTATGTAAGATGGCCGTTTTTACCCAGAATGAGATTCTTAACCAGCTTCATCTCGTCCTCCTTCTTGTACTCCAGCATTCCCTGGAAGTCTTTCTCCCTGCGAGGGATGTTGACCGGGTGGATGGGCTCCTCCGCCATCTGCCCTGGAGACGTCTGTCCCTCGGTTTGACCCGCTGGGAAACAGGGTTCGGACACACTCAGCTTCATATCCACAGCACCTTAGTTTTTACCTCCATGTCTTTTTTAATTTTATTTAGGTTTGACTTCAGATTTGCTTTATCTGTTAGGGTTTTTTTTTGGAGGGGAAAATGCTCAGTTTTCTATATTAGGTTTTATTACTTTCAGTTATAGTTTGTCTTTTTTTTTTTTTTGCAGTAGGTGTTACGCACCAGCTGCTGACTGAAAACAAGCGAACCAAATATGTGTAACAAAATTTCCAGAGAGCGTAATGAACGTCTCTCACCCCCCATCTCTCCGATCCTCTTGGAGTAAACCTTCAGCTGCTTCTTCAGCTTCCGGATGGTTCTGTCCTGCTTCTCCAGCTGCTCCATCAGATCCTAGAACAGACGCAGGGAATGAGAGCAGAGCACAACCAGGCCTACAAATGCTGCCCTCTAGTGGTGGGTAAGACGGAAAGACATGAAAAACAAACAGAAGCTGGTGCAGCAGGACATTTCAGATTGGAATTAGAGCAGCGGTGCTGATTATTGCTTCAGAAAAGGCTGTGGGACTTTCTAGTCGTTAGAGGAGAAGAAGTGCGCTAAAGTAGAGTGATCGCTCAGAACACACCAATCTCAGTTAATTGCAGCACACACACACACAGACTACATACAACCATCCGCCGTAATATGATGACTCGAGCCTCTCTGGACGCTGTGGGGTCGTCGGCCATGAGTTCCTGTCAGGTGACAACATTCACACAGCCGTTTCGCTTTCATTAATGTGTGGCTCCAAATGAAAAAAGTCATGATGCATTCATTGCAGGGACAGACGGTTAATGCAAGTCAAAGTGTTGTTGGAAGAAAATAAGAGCAAGATCTTCACCTCCAAGATTATTTGCTAAATGAGACAACCATTATTTTGGTTCTCCGTTCATTTTTCTGAGAATCGGACAAAAAATATTGGTAATTTTATAGATTATTTCAAAAAAATCTTTTTAAATACAATATTAGAAATACAGTAATAGATGGGAACAATTTAAAAAAGATTTAATATAAGAAAATCAACAATTTTATTGGCTAAAATGCAACAACATAACATCCCTGGTGTACGCTTGATTATTTGTTGCAAATGTTGCAACAAATGTTGAAAATGTTCTGGGGATGTCACGATATCGATATTGGAAATCAGTTCAATATCGTCCAAAAGAACAAGTATCGCCCCGGCCTTTCTGTCCAGGAGCGCATGTAAGCAAACCCATTGGTTAATGATACATGGCTCAGTTTTTCTCACAGCCATTGTTGTTGACTATTGTTCTTCGTTTGGATAATATCACTCGATCAAGCATGTTTATTTAACACAAGAGAATAAGTAATAAAAGCGGGTATGTTTCATGCCGATATCGGTATCAGTCAATACTCAAAGCTTTGATATCAGCATCGTATCGGAAGTTAAAACGTATCGGGACCCCCTGAATAAATATCATCCATCATGTGAAAAGCTCAGCCCTTTCTGCTGGACTTATCAATATTGTGCAGGACTGATTTATTGATTATCTTTTGGATTAACTGATTAATAACTGGACAGCAAAAGGCGCCTAATAGGAGGTTTGTTTTGTTTTTTTCTTTACAGAATTTGAACCAGGCGAAGCCACTTGAGTTCTGGGTAGAACACATTTAACAAAGGTTAGATTTTTTTGTAATATTAAGTACAAAATATTGATTGTTGGTACATTTTTGGATTGATTACTGTTCTGAGTGCTATCTCAGTACATGGATGAATGTGTACTCTAGTTAACGATTCAACGATGACTAAATCACTTGAGTATTATTTCAATAACTGATTAATCACAATCAGTCCGATTAATCGTTTCAGCCCCAGATGAGAAGAACTTTTAAGGCGACGCCTCGTCTGATAGCTGGAGCTTAATTTTCAGCAGACTGGCCCTTTACTCTGCATGTTTTTCTCCCAGCACCTTTTCAGCCGGACGCGTGTTTTGTTACCCGTCTGCGTGTGACGGAGGGTGTTGGAACGTACCAGGTTCTCATTGGTGAGCCGGGTGATCTCGTGCTGCAGGCTGGCTTCGATCCGGGCCTCGGGAGGCAGCTGCAGGTTCTGGGCCAGCAGCTGCTGCTGCCGGTTGTTCTCCTCCTTCACGTTCTGCAGCTCGCCGCGCAGAGACTCCACCTCGCTGTCGTAGGTCCTCCGCTGGGCCTGCAGCTGCTGCTCCAGCAACCTGGAGGAAAAAACAAAAACAAAACAACGTCAGAAAAAAAGAGAAACAAAACAAACGAGGGGCGTTTCATCAGAGCGCGCCGATGCAGGCCGGCAGCAGCAGCAGCATGCTGTGCAGAGATTCAGACTTCTACTCAAGATCTAAAGAGACCAACAGAGGTGATCTGAAGAACACACTCAGAGCTAAGCTAGTTTATAGAAGTTTAATTTACAGCTGATCTGGAGGATAAGAGAACATTTTTTAGCAGGGCTGCAAGGTCTGCTGTGCAAAAGAGCATGCATGAGCAGGACGGATCAATCAGCAGCACATATCAACCGGAACTGAAGGCCTGACTTATTGTTTACCGAAACTCTTCAGCAGAGCAGTCTTTATGCAGCGAAAAGATGAACAGAAAAGCGTAGGAACCAAAAACTTTCTTTCGAATATCATCTTCTCCACACAGTCCAGCATCTGAGCCAGGAGTTGTTATACAGGTACGTCTCCAAACGTTACAATATGGCGACAAAATTCTACATTTCTTGTCACTTATTTCAGAAACTCGCATTACATAAATTCATTACGCACAGTAAAATATTTTGAGACTTTATTTCTTACAATTTATTGATTGTGGCTTACAGATAAACTTTTTCCAAGCCGTCTCGGAAAAGTAAAATGTTGTGAAAAGTGAAAAAGTTCAATATCAGCTGATAAACCCAAAACCCCTGCAAAGGTTTCCTGAGCCTTTAAAGGGTCTCTTAGTCTTTGTTACTAAAGAAGCTGGTTGTTCACACAGTGCTGGATCAGAGCGCATTAATGGAAAGTTGAGTGGAAGGAAAAAGTGTGGTAGGAAAAGTTGCACCAGCAACAGAGAGGACCGCAGCCTGGAGAGGATTGTAAATCACTGTGGACGGATGAATCCGACACACAGGCTGCAAATGTCACTTTCCTTTAGACTTTTCATCATAATCACCAAAATTACAAGAAAAAAAAAGCGGCTTGAAATATTTCACTCTGTGTAATCAATCTACATGATATGAGTTTCAGTTTCTGAAATGAACCAATAATGACATTTTCCATGATTGGATTTTTTGAAGATGTACCTGCAGTGTAAAAGCTCAAACTTCCTGTTAAAGATCTACAGCTCAGACGCGACAGCAGGGATTAGTCACGGGACGATGTTGGGAACCAACAGCAAAGAAAGACAAAGAAATCCAACCAAAGTCTCCAATAAACAATCACGGCACCACGTCTTTGATTGGAAATATCATCTGAAGTCCAAGAATCAGTGATGAGTGAAGCACTTATGTTAGTATGAAAGGAAACACAAGAGAAGAAACGGCGAAGACACCCAGAAGAAGACATCTCCTTTTGGGACTACAGCCAAACACACGGCGCTCTGAAGTGGCCGTGTGCTGGAGCCTCAGCGCCACCTGGTGGTCTCCTTTAAGCCCCGATTAACCAGCCACAGCTCCCCTCCTCATTCAGCCTGTGGAGGTCTGGAGCTGCAGATCTGACCCACACACAGAGACACGAAGGACCCAGTGAGGGACAGCAAAACAACATGGGTGACGTCATACGATGGATGATGACATCATACAATGGATAACTACACATCGACATCCAGCCTGAGCCGCCGGTCCAAAACATTTCTACTCTGGATTAGTACTGTAACATTTGGTATGAGTGGACGACAGGAAAATGAAGCCTTTAAAATGTAAATTAATTTATACTTTGCTCAGAATTAGTCCTGAATGTTTTCGATATATAATCTGCTACTTTTATCTGACTTATGCATTCTGCAGTGAGGAATGGCATTTATCATATTGTTTATCACTTATCGTGATACATTTCTTCTCATAATAGAGAATTATAATTTATTGTTCTCAAGATAATTTTAAAAAACTGTATTTTTGGGATTGTTAGCTTTACTATTTTCTCCACTTTTAGCTCAATGAACGTGTCAATAAATACCAACAAATTTAAATGAATGCAGTTGCTGTGTGCAGTTTTAGTGATATAAATCACACTTGTTGGTGTGACTGGTGTTTAAAGGGGAATGTTTCTCAAGCGTTATTTGTCAGTCACACTGTTGCCTCAAAAAGTAATAACTAGTTCTTATCATTTTCATCATCATCATCACAATAGTGCCTCAAAACATAATATAAAAAAAACAATCAAGCTGATGGAGACTGAAACATGCTGTTTTCAAAACTTCCTTAACATTTTACAGAGCAGAATCAATAAGAAAGAGAGAAAATGAGAGGAAATAATTAATTTCATGCTCCGTGTTGAAGAAACTGTTAGTCAGAACTAAAGGTCGTCTCCACATTGTCCCAACCGTCTGCATGCTTCGGTCCATTCGGCAGTATAAATGGTGGAGATCTTCAAGAAAGCGCCACTGAAAATCTGAGTCAGAGCCTCCTGCACTCATTCATTCATTCATTCATTCAAGATGTTAGATCTCATGCTGGAGGGCCAGAAAATGCCATATGACTCTAAAACGCAGCTGTCTGAAATCGGCCGCTTTCGGCCTCGGTCGTTGGGAACAGAGCGGCCATGCACGCTCACATCCACGATGCATGAGCCGCCTCTGCTCAGTTACCTCAGCTTACTCAGGAGGTCACTGACTTCCAGCGCTGGACGCCCTGATCTGGGGGATCTGGGCAGGACATACAGCCGCACACTGGTTTCCCACACACAACTTTCATTGATTTGTAACAGAGGTGCGTCTTAAAGGGGCAGCATCATGCATTTCCCAGGCACATAGTACAGCTTTAGAGCACAATCAACTAACTGTGCTAACTAACTTCAATTGTTATAAAAGTACGTCGAATATGACTTAAAAGAACTGTAGTGCCTTGAAATAGGAGATGTGTCTCTTTAAAAGCCCCTGCTTGTTCTGAAGCTTTCAGGAAGTCCTCACAACATGGCTCCTCTATAAGCCTTTATCAATGTTTTTACCAGTGTTGCACTAAGAAGTAGCTCGTATGATGATCGCAGCAGATGTGCAGCTCCACCGGGTGTTTGCTATTGCTGCTGGCTAGTCTGAAGGAGCTGGGTGGGGGAGGGGCTGCTCTATAATGTGAAAGTTTGGAAACTGCGTCTCGAAGGCGGGGCTTCGTCCACCCAGGTGTTTTGCACAGCTGCATGGTTGCCTTGGGAGATTCTGGGATTTCTTAAAAAATGCATGAAAGAATCAAGGCAACACTCCAGGTGTGTTTTAATGAGGGAACACAATAACACGATGTAAAGGTAAAAAAAGTTACATAATACTGCCCCTTTAATAACAGAGAGGAGAGATTTAACGGAAGCAGAGCTCAGCTCAGCTGCGTTACCTGTTGGTGTCTTTGAGTCCCACGTAGGCTTGCTTCAGCTCGTCGGCGTCTTTCAGTTTGTTCACATCCTGAGCAAACACCGAAGGCTCCGTCATGGTTTCCTGGAAGAGAGGCGAAACGGAGGAGGAGTCGTCAAAACGAGAACGAACGCTCAAGTGTTCGCAACACGTCAAAACACTCAAGACGTCCCGATCGCAAGAAGAGACTGCTGTGAAATGATCACTGATAAACCCACGATGCAACGGAGACGAAACAAGAGTTAAGAGAAGCTTAACTCTTGTCAAACAAGATGGCCGCCCGGGATGTGTTAACATCACTCTGAGCTATGTAAAAAAAAATGATTTAAAAAAGGTCCAGATTTTAAAAGAAATTAAGTCTTCAAAAGCCAAAAATTTGAGTAATCAATTAATAAAAAAAAAATCAATTTATCGCCCAGCGCTGGGCTAAACTTTGAAAATAAATCCACCAGACCCAGACGCCTGCCTCCAGCGGTTACAGCTGCAGCACTTCTAGCTCAGGCTGTTAGCTCCTAACAGCCTAAAGGCTCGCCGCACAACGAACAAACCAGGTAGAACCATAAAAATGAAATAAAATCACAAAAGTAAGTCATGGATGACCGAATGTATCAACTGTACCTTCTCATCCTGTGGAAAAGCATGAATGGAGGAGAGAAGGTGGAGACAGAATTAGACACACAGCTGGGACAGAGAGCATCTCAGCAACACAAGCTGCGTTTCCACTGACCGGAAAATTGCTTTATTTTCATTGGAATCATGAAAATAAATTTACTAAATGGAAATACTAGAATTTTGGAAAAAACCACTAAAACTTGATGAGATGGGTTTTTTCTTTTTTTTCTTCAAAAGTTGGTTATTGGCTAACAGAAAACGTTTGTTTTCACGCCAGTTTGCATCCAGCAGAAGTAAAGCGATCATTGGTCACAGCATCACAAAGTTCTTCAAAAACTGAGTTTGTCATTCTAAAGTGTTGAATGTGTAGCAGCATTTGAAGGCAGCTGCTCCAAAGTATACGTGGTGTGTTGTTCATAAACACCAGCTCATCCTCTGATGACGAGCGCCAAGTGTTTACATCCATCAACAGCAATTGTAACACGTGTGACTTCAATCACATTTGTTTTTTAATTAATTATGTTTTTGTTTTGTTGTTGTCTTTTTTGCATTAGCAGAATATCGAGAACGTTTTGTAATGGAAACGCAGCCGTACAGCAGCAGACATTCAGGCCACCGTTTGGCTTCTAAAACTGTGTTTTTCAAAGTGTTGGCCACCAGGGGGCGCTACGTTTGGGAACCCATGTTCTAGAAGACAAACGGCAGCTGCTCAGATGTGTTCTTTCCGTTTGACACGGAGACATGGAAATGACACCAGATCAAAGAAGAAGAAACACGTTTTGTTCGTCTCACTACAAACAGAGAACATGATGAGGTGAACAGCTGGTGGATGAAAAACAGACCTACATCCACCGACATTCAGCTTCACAACGGCACCGTTTCTCTCTCGCATGATCACAGTAGAGGCGCCACTTGGCTCAATTTCCACATTTAAAAACAAAAGACACGTTTTTCCGCCCTCACCTTGTGGTGCACGGCCTCCTTCTGGCTGACCAGCTGGGACCGCAGGATCAGCACCTCCTCCTTGCGGACCTCCAGCTCCTCACAGGAAGCGTTGAGCTGGTCCAGGAGCACCTTGTAAGCGGGCGAGCCCGGCGCGCCGGCACCCGCGGCCGCGCCGCCCAGCAGGCTCTGCCTCATCTCGGCCAGGTCGTGCCTCAGCTTCTTGTTCTCCGACTCCAGTTCCTGACGCTGGGATCGGAGCGCCGCGGTTAGTGTCACATCGCAGCGAGCCGGTGTGTGTGAGGAACGGTCCTGATCCTCCGCTTACCTTCAGGGACTCGTACTCCAACTCTGCACCGCGAGCCTTCCTGAACTGTGCATCATCCTGAAACACACATAAAAAAAAATAATAAATAAAAAAAGATAAATAGACAGAATGGACTCAGATACATGATTATATGATCATATATACATATATAGATAGACACATGAGGTAGCATAAATCATAAGAGTTTTTTTTTTTTTTTTTTTTAAGTAATTTTATGCAAAAAGTACAACTTTTTCAACCACACTTTTTCCTTCCACTTAACATTCCATTGAAATTTTTGGATACATCTTTTAGCAATAACTTTCAATCATAGAAAGGCCAAACAGAGTCTCCTTCTCCAATGAAGACATCAATATAAAATCCAATAAATACTAAATATTTTTTCCTTTAGCTGTGTCTCCCTATATTTTTTTACTAGTCTGATCTGTCCACCTCTATAAATGCAAAGTTGAACATTTCCAGAGTTTGGGGACATCAAATACCATCAAAATGATCACAAACTCTTAAAACATCACTCTGTCTGTAATGGATTTCTACATGAGTTTCACTTTTTGAAGTGATTTTATTTTATTTTTTTAAACTCATCAGAGGCACCAGAAAACAAAATGCAGGTAATGTCCGGGTGAAGTGAGGACCTGCCTACCCTGGCTCTCGCCCGCTGGAACTGCTCCTCTCTGTCTCCAGCTCGTTGCGCAGCGACTGCTTCTCCTGCTCCAGCTCCGTGACGCGTTTCTGCAGCTTCAGGGTCAGCGAGGTGTCCATTCCCCGTGTCACGTCCTGAGTGAACAAAGAGACGACGATTACAAGTTTACCAACGAAACCCCGTTTGCCACACATTTTGGAGCATAAGCAGAAGAAGTCTGTTCTGTCTTTTCTAACACCAGTTGCCGTCGGGCGCCTTACTTCGCCGACGCGGGAACCGTCTTCCATTTCGGCGTACTCTGAGTTGTACGTGTACTCCGACTCGTTGCTGCTGTGGGTGGAGTCTGTTCTCCTGTGGCCCGGTTTGGAGACGTTCTGCCCACACAAGAACAAATGATTCTTTAACTTAAAAAATTTAAACAAAACGTCAATCCTGTTATGTCTCATACATTACAAAACACTTATCCTCCAGGTTTCTTTCCTTGTAGCAGTATATTTTATTACTGAGGAACAAACTGAACTCTAAAAACGTCCCTCCATCAAATGAAACGTTTTAGAAAAGGTTTTCTGTACGAGCGAGAGCGTTAATCTGACTGTAACCATCACAAAGAAAAACTGAACTAACGGAGGAAACAAATATGGGAGAAGAAAAACGAGAAACTAATACACAAAAGCAAAAAGTCCAAATAACACAAGACTTTTGGTACTTTTCGATTTAAAACACTGGGGAATATTTTTGACGTTTCGAACAACACAAAATATTTCAGCTTGTGAATACTTTTGTTCCTACATACAACAAGGTCTGAAAAGCTTTTCCCATTAACAGCAAGTTTAAATGAAATGTAAAACAAAGAACATGAAGAGACGCAAGGCTGCAACTAATGATCATTTTAGTAATCAACAACTGTGAGGATTAATTGATTGCATGGAAAATGCAAATAATTTAATTCCTTTATTAAGGTAGAAAAATATTTTATTGGCTAAAATGCAATAATGTAGCATTTATTTAGCGAAAGCTTGATTATTTGTAGCAAATTATTCATCTGCAGCTGAAATATATTCCTAACATGTGAGAAGCTCAGCCCTGTCTGCTTGACGTATCAATACAGCGCAGGGCTGGTCTGTTGCCTATATTTTGCATTAATTCATTAATAATTTAACTGCATAACATGATTTTTTTTCACAGAACTTGAACCAGGTGAAGCTCAAACTATGACACTTTTATCTTAAATGCAAAATGTATAGATATATTTGTCCAGTTCTGACTGAATACGTTGTTCCTTTAGCAAACTGGAGTCTAGTTTACAGTTAATCGATCACTAAATGAGTCAATCGTTTCAGCAATCGATTAATCACGGGCAATCCGATTAATCGTTTCAGTTCTTATGCACGCTGTCGAGCCGCAGTAGAAACGTTTGGTCCGTGTGACCCGGCCTCCTCACCGCGGAGTGAGCCAGCTCTTCCTTCAGGTCGTCGTATTTCTCCTCCAGGCGCAGGTGTTCGGTCAGCAGGTTCTGGTACCGGGAGCGCTCCTCGTTCAGATCCGTCTCCAGCTGCTGGGTCTCCTGCGCGATCGCACGAGTCATTTTCTCTGGCGGGACGACACAGAGGACAACTTTGGGTTTTTTTTTTCTCTCTCTCTCTTTATTTAGGAAAATAGACAAACAGTGAAAAACATTCATGACATTTTTTCCCAGTTTTTTTGTGTTTTACAAAAGGAACTAAATGAAATGCTGCGGTTTGGTTTTTAACCACTTTTTGGTCACTGTTTTTTTGCAGCTGACCCCTTACAAAACAATTTTTTAAACTGGCCCCTTACAAAACAATAAAGTATTTTTTTGTTAAATGCACATGCATCCCAATGGTCCAGAATCAGGTCACCTAGATAAAGACTCGCCCTCTTAAAGGGAATTTCTGAGCCACATCTATTGTTAATATGTTTATGAATGTTAATCCAGTTTAATCCAGTAATCTTAAATAACTTGACAACTAAACAGACATGGCAGCGATTGGCTTTTGCTGAACCACAGAGCCGGGCCAAGCCTTTCTGGGGCCCTGAGCAGATTTTAATTTGGGGGCCCCCCTCATACCAACATGTCAGCACCAGATGACATATTGCTGTAGATTTTAACTTTACAAGAGCAGCAAACAAGCAAAGATCCTCCAATTCATTTTCATGAATTTATTTGAACTTTAACCGGCGAGTTAAATGTCGTTTTTGTGCTGGTGTCACAAAAAATAAAAATAATAAATCGCACTGCCTTCTTCTATCCAAATTCTCACCATGAATGTTGATCCAGTCTCCATTTGCTGATTCTGACATGTTTTTCATTTCATTTTGGACAGGTGTTTTCATATTCACTTCTTTCAAACAAAACAATCGTACCGATGAAGGACAGATGAAGCTTTCTTTATTTTTTCCTGCCGTAACAAAGTTATCAGTAGGAGCTGAAACACACCTGTCATCTGCTGACTCTGTTCCTGAATCATCCTGTTCAGGTCGTCCTTCTCCTTCTTCAGCAGGCCGTTCTGATCCTTCAGCTCGGAAACCATCTGAACAGAAAGAAACGATGGAATGCCAAATGTTGGGAGGAAGGAAGTCTGTGTGTCTCTGTGATGAAGTGGAGGACGCACCAATCAAACCATAAAAACACACCAACTAAAAATGTCACTAAAAAGATTAAATGCAAATCTGATGGATGTTTCAGCGCAGTGGTCTCAACCTGCATTCCACTTTGGACCTTCTGTTGACAACTTAGTGAGTTTTCAGACTTCTCTAGTAACTTTTTAAAAAGACAACTATTCTTCCGTGAAAGCACGGAGTTTTGAATAAATCATTAAAACATCCAATGGTGTCAAATACAATAAATAAACAAAATTTTAAAAATCACAATTGCCAGGTAATCTTTTTAAAAAATCTGCGACCGGCCTGAAAAATGCAATCGGTTCAACCTTAAAACCTTGGGAGAATCTGAAGGTTTTGGACATTTGTTCTGCTCCATCTTGATGTCCAAGTGCAATTAAGATAATTAAGATAAAAAGAGTCATCTTCCTCTGTTGCCCACATAAAGCGTCAGATGAAAATAATACTTTGAAACTAAGGGAAACTGAGTCACATACAAACTATCGTTTCTATTTATAGCATTTTTATCAAACACTGTCTCAGGAGGCAGACGTGAGACGTAAAAGTTAAAAATAAACACTCAGTTGTGAAACTGAAAACACACACTCAAGGACCAACAAACAAACAAACAAACAAAAAAAACAATCAGGGAAAGACGCCGTACCTTTTCCATTTCGTCCCTGTACTTCTGTGCCCAGTCCTCGATGGTCTTCTTCTCCTGCTGCGTGACGCTCAGCTCCTTCCTCAGCTTCTCCAGCTCCTCCAGCAGAGACGACACCTGGTTGGCTTTGTTCTTGGCGTCCTCCTCCACCCCTCGCAGCCGGCCCAGCTCGCCGCGCATGCGCTCGCTCTCGGTGGCGTACGAGCTCTCCAGAGAGACCAGTCTCTCGCTGATCACCCGGTTGTCCTTGTTCTGTAAGCACAGGGCGGGTAAATCCCGTTGGAAAAAAACCGCTGGGAGCGTCCGATAAAGACGAGGATCGACCAAAACGGAGACCGGACGCCCGTCACCTGCTCGTCGATCTTCCTCTGCAGCTGCATGATTTTGTTTTCCATGCCTTTGTTGAGCTTCTTGAAGTGCTCCACCGAGCGAGCCTCGATTTTCAGCTTCTTCAGCTCCCGCTTGGCTCTCATCCTGCGGATGCAGCACTGCAGGTAGACGATGGCCTCCAGGCAGCGCTTGTACCAGCAGCGGGCCAGCCAGCCGCGGACGTGCTTCTGAATGATGACCGCCTTGTGCTCCCGCAGCAGCTGCACACAGCAGAGAACAGAGACTTTGAGTTACAGAACTGAAAGACGCTTGTGGAGAACTACGCAGATTTGAATGTAGGCCTGTCGTAATAAGCAATAAATCAATAAATTAATAAATCAATAAATCAATAAATCGCATGACGACCTGAAACGAGCTCAATAAATTCTATTTTCATCATTTATCGTTTTTCTCTGGACGACCAAAGTCTGCAATCTGGTGCCTTATGATATTTACAGACACTTTATAATTCATTTTATTTGTTTTGTTTGTTTACTTTAAATATTTAAAATGTCTTCTAGTCCAAGTATTAAACATTCATCAGAATTTAAAGTGTATTGATCACTGCGAATGTGTTGTTGTTTCATTACTATTTTATTGCTTGGAAATCGTCTCAAAACAACAATATTATCATTTATTCCGATGCCTTATGGGACAATTTATCGTCCAACAAAATGTTGCTATGGCAACAGGCCTGTCTGAATGATTGTCCTGACGAAATAAGAACATGAACTGATGTGTCATGATATGCCGGGTCTCACCGCCTGGTACTTCTGCCGGGCCATGTAGGCCCTGAGGATCGTCTGCATGGCCAGCGCCGCGGCCTGCTTCTGCCTGTAGCGTTTCCGCTCCACACACATCCTCTGGTACTTCTGGATGACGGTGGCCACCTGCGTGCGCCGCAGGAACTTCGCCAAACTGTCCGGAAACACAAATATGTCTTTTTCTTTCCTTTCTCTACACATAACTTCAGCTCTTTCTATAGATTCTTTAGTTCCAGTCTCGGGAAAACATTTGCCACTGTTTGCGAGCCTGTTTGCGCAAAATAAACATCTATGTCCTTTTTTCTTTAGATTACCTTCGGTAACCTCGTTTTGTTTTCGTTTTCTACGGGCTGTGTATTGCTTTGAAGTGTGAAGTGAAGCCATTGGCTATTTCCCATCATGCATTATTTCAGACCAACCAGGACAATATGTTTCACTCGCAATTGAGAACTTACAATTTAAAGCCATTTAGGGTTGTAGCTAACAATTATTTTAGTAATCAATTATTCTAGTCATCATTTTGATGATGGATTGACTAGTCGATTAATCGTATAAAACAATATAAACAAATGTAATTCCTTTTTTAAAGAAGAGAGCCATTTTTATTGTTTGAAGTGCAACAACGTGGCTTTTCTTTAGTTAACTCTTTATTTTTTGTTGCAAAAAAAAAAAAAAACAGTAATAAAACAATGATCAACATGTAAAAAGCTCAGTGCTTTTGGCTTGACTTATTAAAACAGTTTATAGCTAATCTGTTGATTATTTGTGGGAAACCAGATTAGTGACTGGACAGCAAAAGGTGATTAATAGGAGATTTTTTTTTTTTTTACAGAAAGCTAAAACGATATTATCTGGTTCTTTTCATGTTAAATGCAAAATGTGTATTTTTTGTACAGTTTTGCCTTTATTACTGTTCTGAATATGTTGTTCTCTAAGAAAGTGGCCTTTTTTTAGTTTGTACACTCCAGTTAATGATTAATCAATTACTAAATTGGTTGACGATTATTTGAATAATCGATTCATCACGATTAATCATTTCAGTCCTACTGTCATTTTCTATATTTCTAGAGAGCCATAAGCAAATTCCTCTGCATTAATTCAATAAATACATCCTAAAAATAAAGCAGGAGTTTAAAACTATTGTGGCTCAATCCATGTTTCATTATGAGCCAACTGCCACAAATGGTGACAGGAAACGGAAATAAAGAAAGAGAATTTCTGACTCCGCCCACTATTTTCCTCTTTTAACAATCACCAAGCCAACATGTTGCTTGACTTATTGACGCACTGAGTTAATAAACGTCATTGTGCAGGGACTCAATTTCCACGTTTTTTTAGCGTAAACCCGAGCTGTCGTGACGGGCCACCCACCAGCGGGCCTGGTATCCCCTGGTGAACCTCTGAATGGTGACGGCGGCGCTGCGCTGGCGCAGGTACTTCTTGCGCGCCAGCCAGCAGCGGATGGTCTTCTGGATTCGGATGCAGGCGGCACGCAGCTTGTCCGCTCTCAGCTTTTCCAGGTACGCCACCTGGCCGGCCCTGAAGAAGATCTTAGTCTTACCGAACTGATACTTATCCTGGTCCTGAGGAGACGGGAATGAAGAACGGAGAGCGCAGGAAAGAGGAGAGTCACCGTTTGTGGGATTATTAAAAAAAAAGCACATTGTGAGCAGTACAGTGGAACGTTAAATCTGACCTGTACTAATTTCTCCAGAACATTCTTGCAGGTCAGCTTCTTATCAGGGAGCACATCTTTCTGCTTCATCAGCACTCTGTAGCGACTGAAGAACTCCTGGTACGTCCATCTGGCAAAACACACACGCAGAAAACCGAGCGCTTCCTCCTCATCATCATGGAATACACAGTTATGGTGAAAGGAAAGTACACAACTTTTAAGCTCTACGCTTTCAGGTATTTCTATGTAGTTATCAGAAACTTTTCACCAACTTTTCCAACCGACATCACTTTTGTTTCATACATGATGACGGTGTGATTCAGCACACATTAGCTTGAATTAAAGTAATTTAAAAACCAGTGATAAACAGATAAACTATATATTATAACTCTAAATTGTACAAAGTATGTTTAAGACAGAATAAAGGATCTGCGTAGAATAAAGTGTTACGAAGCATAGATATAGAGAGCATCCAAAACCGTAATTGTTGACCATGTATATGCAAAGTTTTATTTTGTAATAATTACCAATTTATCCATAAATACCTGGAACTTTGTTACTTATAGCACTTCTAAAGAGATCAGACAGATCGTAGCTTCAGAAAGCAGCAGCTATTTTTTCTTTCTTATTGTAAGGATGCTTGGTTACCTGGACGGGAAGCCGGCCGCAGATATGCGGATGGTTTCCAGAACGCCACAAGCTCTGAGCTGCTGCACTGCTCGCTTTGGATCAAACCTGCCAACAACACGTAACCACAGTCAGCATGTTGGCCTGCAGGCACGCCGGGGCAAAAAGAACGACTGGGCTACATTACAGACGAGGGAGTAAATTTAAAGAAATTTAGCAAAGCAGGAAAAAAAAAACAATGCGGGGAGAAGAAAGTAGAGAGAGGAGACTCACGAGAAGGCCAGCTTAAAGTCGTTGGGTTTAATGCAGCGGACGTAGTGTGGAGTGGTGGCGTTCAGAGTCTCCATCAACATTTGGAGAGAGTTACGAAACTACAAGAGAGAACCAGCGTCAAAAATATTGTAACGTATGCAAATTTTTCACTCAATCACTCGGCATTTTTTTTAAATATAATATTAGAAATACATTAAATGATAAGAAAATAAACATTCACCAGAAAGGCAATAATGTAGCTTTACTTTAGTGAATTTGAGCTGGGTGCAGCTCACACTGCATCCAGCTTTGTGTAAAACATCTACAAACATGTTTTATTACTTATTTTGTTATATATTTTGAACAATGTTGGCTTAATTTCTGCTCTAAATGTTTTTTTAGAACATAAAAAAAATAATTATCAATGTATCATTGATAATTACTTCAATAATTGATTAATCGCGATGAAGCCGATTAATCGTGTCAGCCCTATAGCGAACAGTAACGTGTTTTTTTTTCCTATTTGTTATCAGGTGTGTGTCTGTATGTGAGCCTGTAGGGGGCAGTAACACCCACCTGACAGCCCACTGTCTTCTTGTGCTCCTTGCTGCTGGTGTCCCGGCCCTTGTCCGGTTTGATGCTGAGGCGGGTCCGGCCCCCGGTGCCGGGCACCTGACCGGTGGGGGTGGTCGCCTTCGCCTCGTCCTGGAACAGCTCCACCAGCAGGTCGAACTGGAGACGGCAGCCCGGTTACAGTTAGCAAAAAAAACAGCACAAGGGGAGACGCTTCAGGCTGAAGGCTAGAGTCTCCCAGCCATGCTATTAGGCCCTTCTTAAGCTTTGCCCAAAGCAATGACAGCAAATGTGCTTTTGTACCTTATAACTACTGAAAGAAGTTCTTGCATTTTAACATTTTATGAAACGAAACGTAAATGTGTGTTACTTTTAGACGAGGTAGTTAATCAGACTCAAATACGTGAGTAGAGGTCACACGCTCAGTCAATTAGTTTGAAAGTTAAAAAAAGAATAGAAAAAACAAACATGGTGAAAACGTTAAAAGTTTGGTCATGTATGACAAAACGAAGGTCATACATGACCGCATGGCGTAACCCAGCCATAGAGTTAGGACGTAAACACTGTCAGTCCCACATAATGCTGAGGTTACATGATGGAGATGCGGCTTCACGGCGCCATGCTGCTTCTCTAATCGCCTCGTTAAGCAGGACAGCCGCGATGCCTTCAGCTCTCAGCTTCACTCTGGAAGATAAAAACACTCTCCTTCCTTTGTTCCTGACTGTAGAGACAAGTCCTGACTTCTCCCCCCTGCAGTGCCACTGTTGCTCCCACCCCCATGCAGCGCACACACACACAATGTCACACTCCTCGGTGCGCATAGACTGAAATAACTCGGTGCCACAAAGAGAGAAAGAGAGAGACAAGGAAGGAAGAAAGGCAAAAAAAGCTAAATGAAGAGCTACAGGCGCACCGGCGCTTTCAGAGCGCTTCTGTTTACCTTCTGTTGGCGGGGAAGGTTGTCATGATGAGGAACACACACACACACACACACACACAACACAACACACGCAAACAGACAGACAACAGATGGACACACAGTTACAAAGAAACACATGGCATTAAAGGAAAAAGTTTAAAGGAAGTTAAAAAATGATTATCACCTGCTCTAAACAAAAAAATAAAAAATAAAACTGAAAGAGGATAAATGGATGGAAACATGACTTAAGAACAAAGTTAAGAGTTTCCAGTGAACCATGCTGATGTAAGGTTGGTCAATAAAATCATCCATGTAGAAACACGTCAGCTCTTATTTGTTGAGTTGTTCTTTGCTCTGTGGAGAGTCAGGCTGTGTGTTTTTCTAAATACAACAATCAGTCTCTTTAGGAAGTCTAAATTGCAACTATTAATGCAAATTCCCTCATTTGCTAATTTTGTGCGGATTTGCAATTTCCACCAGTCATCGCAACTTTTCTGCACATCTGACCACACAGTTTAACGTTTTCTTTATTCTCATCTTTTCTGACCAATCGCTGCAACACAGGTGAATTTTGACCAATCCCCTTTACCCTAATCTAGATTAACTTCCTGTTTCATGATGTTTTTAAATTTCTTTGTAATTTAGTTTGTTTTTTTTGCAGAAAACATTTTATAATGTTCCTACTATGAATACAATTCATGTTAATTTGAATGACCAATGTGAAATTCTTCTTTTGCACTTTGACCCCTCATCAGGTCATGATTTTTTATATAAATTTAATTTGCACTTCTAATATTAAAAATGTTGAAATCCTGTTTTTTGGGGAAGTTTATGTGCTGCAATTTCAACATTTTGTAAAACAACATGCCAAAAGTAAAGTTGATAATAATAAAGCTAATAATAATAATAAAGCTAATAATAACATAATAATAATAATAATAATAATAATAATAATAATAATAATAATAGTAATAGTAATAGTAATAATAATAAAAATTGCAACTTTGACCACAACACTTTGAAAAAGATTCTGCTAAATTTGTAGTTTTAGGCTGCAACAATCACAAAAGAAGTTGCAACGTCCTGGAAGGACTGAAAAAGTTGCATAAGAGAATCTGTTTTAGTGAAATTCCTGTATTTAGGAATCTCTGGAAATTAGTGAAATCCAGGAATACTATTATTGCATATGTGGATTATTTAATCCACAACTACGCACTACTTTATGTTGGTCACATCCAGGGTCAATAAACGGAGTTTGTATTGTGATGAAATGTGAAAAAGATGGAAGCGTATGAACACTTATCAAGCCACTGCAGACAACTTTCTGCTGTGATTTATCGTAGCGACTACAGCAGACAGCTACTTAATTAAAAACAGAGAATTCAGCACTTTTTCTCGCAACATTTTGAATGATGATGGAATTAGTCGTTAGTGGCTCATTATGAATGTTACCTTCAAAAATCAGGAGCATCATTGAGGTTCCAGCGAAGGAAATGAAGTGAATCACATTGGAAATCATACCTGATCGTTTATCATTTACGATGATTTTAAAAACAGAAAAAGTGTCGACTCGCACACGAAACGATTAGATCAGCTGTGCGGAATACTAAAACGGAAATTAAACTAAATCTCATTAGAAGTTAATTATCCCCTGATCTTGATTGTATCCAGTGTGTTTGAGAGCATTAGGAGGTCTGGTTAGAGTTGTTAAAGTCTAATATTTCACATCCTCTTACCCAGCTCTGCTCCTGTTCAGGTCTATAAAAGAACAGCTGAAGGTCAGTGTGAGAGAAACAATCGTAGCTTACGTGTGTGTTGATTAGTGTGTCCAAAGCAACATGTGAGTTATTTTGTAAAAGGCACAAATAAAAAAAGAGATACTGGCTTCATTTAAGCTAATTAAGATCGCTATGTGAGTATGTGTGGGTTTTAGTTTGAGCTGCAAATACAAAAACACAACAACACATCCTAAGTAGCTTGATGATAAATTATTCAGACAATAGTTGTAACAAGTTGCTCCAATGTTTTAAATTAAACTGGTACATTTGGCTTTCATTTCATTTGGTTCTTATTCGTCTTGGACAGTTTTTACACAAACCAGTTACACTCTGAGTGTGTTTAAGATTGAAATCAAATCTGAATGTGCGTTTAAAAAAATGCTGAGTTGATTCTATTGTTGTTGGGACTAATTTCACCATTCTGGTGTGGTCAGTGGAGGGCGCTGTTTCCCCTTTTCCTTCAAGTGACATGATAGTTGGAGAACTTCTCACAGTTTATCCTGAAGAAGCAGCCGCCTTCCTTTATTTATTTTCCTGAATTTCATTTATTTTGGTACATTTTTAAGCTCATCATCCTTTAACTAGACAGTTAGTTTGATCCATTTCTGTGACGGCGGTGCGGTGCGTCTCACCTTGCTGGCCTTCAGCACGTGGATCTGCTCTTCGTTTACTGTGTCCTTGTTCTTCTCCAGGAAACCGTCACACTGATACTCAACCTGCTCGACAACAACAGCGACTCAAGATCCTAACGTGCATTTTGTTTTTAGATATGTAACATCAAGAATCGGACAGATTAAGGTTTGCAAGAGGCACAGATGATAACAGATGATAAGAGGAGGCTGATCTGAAATTAGTGCAGCACAATTTTCGATACAAAGAACTTTAAAATAAATACAACAAAATATTTTTTTTTGTCAAGGAACTAATTTCAATACCATTCAATAAATAAACTCATAATAAAGGTTGGATAAAACAAACAAACAAACAAAAAATTATACTACCCTGACTTTTTTTCCCCCTGCTGATCAGTAATACGTCCTTCCTGTCGCTACTTTATAAAACATAAACTAATTTGTTTAATTAATGTCTAATACTTTGAACCAATATAGCTTGTGGTGTGACGTAAAGACAGAGCAACCTGAATTGAAACTATTTGTTTGCCTTCATTAATAAAAACTGACATTGAGATATTCACCTTATCAGCAAAGTGTTGGATGATGAAGGCGCGGTTGGACATGCGCGGCTTCTCGAACAGGGAACAAGTCTTCAGGTGAGTGTTGTACAGCTTCTGAGCCCAGGAGTCATCAGAACCTTTCGGCATCTGAAGAAAACAGAAAGAAGACGAGCGATAAAGCAGCAGAGGGGCATTATCTTGTTCTGCAGATGATTTAGAAAAATGTTTCTGCTTGGATCACAATGAAATGCGACCAATTCAGAACTCAACAGTCTAGAAATCGACCTTGAAAAGATTGAGTCTCATAAGATGAAATATTTGAGGTAATGTTGTAAAATTGAGCAGGAGAGCGACAAAACTCAGTTTCTCACATGTGTGGGAGGGGAACATTTGAAAAAACCGATTGCTTGGTATGAAACATTTCCAAAGACACATATGAATCTGAAGTCCAAAAGCTACTGAAAAGCAAACTTTACTTTTCCTACTTCTTTACATTAATCATTAACTTTGATTCCACATGTAGCATAAAAATGCTTTTCATATTTCAGAAGGTGCAACAAAGCAGGGATTTATAGCGACTTAAGATAAAAAAAATAAACAAAACACATGACATGTAGCCTAGTCGTGCACCGATTGCAGTTTTCTGGCCAATCACAATCCTTAAAAAGCCGTTCCTGGCAACGCCGATGTTTTTGTCTAAAACGTTGCTAAAGGTGGCGACAAACTTGCTAAGTTGGCAGCGGTGGGGCGGCTACTGTTTACCACATACATATAAGATCGGATGCTCCTGTAAATATCGGCCAATTGCGAACTCCCAAAATTAATGACATGAGGGTAGATTTATCAGTGCACCCCTACTGTACGCTTTATGTTTGTGCTGCAGACATTTGTTGCAGGTTTCCCCCAGTATCTCATAAGCCTGGCAGGCCACCAGGCATTTTCCTGACTTCATATGAGAAGATGCTCCATGTTTGCTGCTCTGACTCTGTACCTTGCACTCCTCGTCCAGCAGGTCCAGGATGCCCATTTTAGCTTCTATGAGGTTGATGCAGGGCTGATTGTCATAGAAGTCGATCAAAGTCCAGGGGATCTGCTCCTTCATGTACTCCTCCTGCTCTAGCTTGAACACGTGCTGTTGACAAAATATGCAAACAAACAACAATAAAAAGGCAGTTTAAAAGCCAAGAAAATGTTTGGTGGTACGTATAATGGAAAGTCTAGCGGATAAATCGACGCTGCTCACCATGTTGAACTGTTGCTGCAGTTTTTCATTTGCGTAGTTGATGCAGAACTGCTCAAAGCTGTTGATTTCAAACGTTTCAAACCTAAACAGTCAAAAGAAAAATCACTGGACTTGCACTATAAACCTGCATCTACACACTGATGTAAAAAAAAAAAAAAACAACAGTAAATTACACTTATGTACTTTTTCAATCAGTCTGGTAGTCAGATTTTTACCATAGCTATAGCTAACTATAAGTCATGCCCTCCACTAAACCACCCATAATAGAAGACATATTAAAAGAAAATATTGATAAAAGCTAAGCTATAAAAAGTGCAGCTTGCCACAAGCCATGTAGGATATGTCGGTCAGATGGTACTGAAAAGTTTTTCTGCAAACATGCAAATGCTATGTGTGGCATCATGCTAAACATGAGACATAAGACAGGTGCAAAGATCCACCTTCCAGCAATTTGGAATGGCTTAGTCAAAGTCCAGAGCTAAATCCATCTGACAATCTATGGCAAGTCTCAATAGATGTTAATGAGAGCCCCCCATCAAATCTGAGTGAAGTTGTTAGAATGGGTAAAGATTTTTGTCTTTAGCCGCACAAAATTGTAAAGAGACACAAACCCCTCCAAAAAAAAAACTTGAAGCTGTTATAGAGTAAAAGGTGGAGTTAAGGTGAATAATTGTGAAAAATGTGGGCATAAAATATATTAATGCTGTTAGAAAGCACTGTAGCAGAGTGTCTGCAGGATCCACCAATGGAATTAAAGACTTTTGAAGACCATTATGAATAAAATGTCAGACCTGGATCTCAGAAATGTAGAAACTTCATCCAATTCAAACTGGCAATAAATCTGAGCTCCCCAGTGACAGAGGCAAAACAGCTAGCTAGCGTATGTTAGCTACCATTAGCCTCAAGTGAGGCTGTCCGTCAAACCTTTGATGGACAGAAAAGTCCCGCAAGAAAAAAAAAACCCCCATATACGATTAAGTTGTCCCGCCACAAATTTAAGACCTGTTTTAAGGCCGATTTACTTTTTCAAACGGGAATTCAAGACATTTTAAGGTCTTCATTTGAGATCTATGAATTTAAGACTTTATAAGGATGTGCGGACACCTTATGTAGGTGAAGTAACCCACGGTAAATCAAAGCGAAGCGGCACCGACTGCACCTCAGTTCTATTATTTACATCAATCTCTTGATTGGCCCTCAACCTCCCGATCCACCAATCACAGCTCAGCTGCTGCTTGTAGTTACCCATAGATGTCCAGGACTCCAATGAAGGAGTGTTGCTTGACGTTGGTGACCAGGGCCTTGTTCACATGCTCTACGATCCAGTTGAACAGCTTGGCGTAGATATGTTTGGACAGAGCGTCGCGAGCGTTTGTGGCCTGAAGCCGGGGGAGGGGCTTGATGTAGGTCTCTGTGGCCGTCTTCAGCTTCCTGTGGCACAGCCACTGGGACATGTCCTGATAAGTCACGCCCACCAGCTCACAGAACGCCGTCAGGTGGCGATTGTTGGGCTAAAGCAGAAAGCCGAAAATGTTCATCTTCTAAATACATCAGGAAAAAATTATTATTATTATTATTTTTTTAATCGTCAGAAAAAATATTACTTTCTGTTTATCTAGAACGTTGTCACAACAAACAGATATTTGTTGGATGATAAATTGTTCCAGAACCCTAAAAATAACAGTGCAAATGCAACTTTCATTTGTAAAGAAATCTTAATCGCTGGATCTAGAAAGACATTTTAAATATCAAAAATAAAACATGACAACCAAAGCAATAAAAAGAAAGGAAATGAAAAACACTCACAGCCAAAGCCATACATAAAAATGCATTATGAAGTCTCTGTAAACAAAATTGCCCTTCAAAAAATATTAATCATCATAATGGAAATCATCAAGCCCATTCTAATTTATCATGAAATGTAACTGATTAATATTGTGAAAGCTTTATGTATCTATGTAAATATATCTCCAGAACTAATTCTAGGAACCACATTTCTAATGCGGATAAAAAACAAAAACAAAAACAAAACCAGCCTCCTCACAGCAATAAGGCTGCTGTCTGAGTCTCTGTCTTTTATCTCCACGTTTCCAAGGTGAAGAATAGCAGCCAAGACCTGGAACAGGCCGATCTGATACGACTCGTTTATACCTGCAAAGACAGACAAACAGATTCATCGAACGCTTCGTATGTGCTGCATTTTAGGAGCAGGATAAATTCAGCAGTTGGAGGTGTTAATGGAGAACGTGCAGAAACACAAAACACACAAGTGTGTGTTTTACCCAGAAGAGTGAAGGCGTGGCGAGTGGTGCGAAGCTCTTTGGCGTCGTCTACACCTTCGATGACGGGACTGCGGCCCTGCCTGGTGTAGAGGAAGTCGTTTGCGGTGCCTGAGAGGAGAAAGGTGGATTACTTCTAGCTATTTGATTTTAGATTGTGCAACATGGGTAAATGTGTTCAACACAAACTTCAATGATTCTCCTAACTACAGACATGTACAAGTTCCCTGCTGCTCCCTGACGATGACTAGCATTGGTTTTAGCTGTCATGTTGTCAAGACAACACACTAAATTTTAACTGCACGCGTGATATCGAAAAGAAAAATGGGCACAGTGCTTTGCTATTAAATGCCAACACTGACCATTTCTTTCTCAGAAAGAAGATGACACACAAATCTAGAAATTAGGAATCAGACAACATTTATTTGAAATGCTGTCCTGAGAACATTCCCTCTCCGGTCAGCCGCCATGTGATTGGCTGAGTTTCTGCAAGACAAATGAAATCAAAAGCACTTCTGTGTGAGAGTGATGAAAACCAAACTTTCACACAATCACGTTCTTTATACACATTTAACACTTAATTAGAGGATGGCCTGTTGCCTGGCAACAAGAGGCAGTAACATGACTGTGACAACCACTCCATTAACAGATCCAGGAAGTCAGCAGGAGAGGAAAAGACAGCAGCTGTGACTCTGTGTGTGAGAGTGTGTGTGTGGTGTGTGAGGTGGTGTGTGTGTGTGTGTGCGTGTGTGCGTGTGTGCGTGTGCGTGTCTAAGAGCAGGCTGAGCAGGTGCAGCTCCGCTGTGGGAGCCTGATCAACTCAGAAAGTAAGTTGGTCCAACATGACTGGATCCATCTGAGTTAACATGAAACATGATTCATTGTATTGATGTTTTAAGACAGGAAGTGTTCAATGTAAGCATGGAGCAGGGGGAAAATACTACAACTTTATTTTTAAACAATACACACAATGTTATACATATTCTAAATATTTCTCTGAAAGCAAAAGCTCAGAGATATATATTTGAGAGAATTTAGGCAAAATACATTTCTGAACAGATTTTAATCACTCCCCGTTCTCCACACGTTTCTGGCACTGATAAGACAACTGAACTCCTGCTTACAAAAAGGATAAATTTGGATTTTTCATTTATTTAACCTTTTTTTTTTAAAACCATTCAGATTAAAAACCTCTTCTTCAAGGGAGTCCTGGCCAAAAGACAGCAACAAATATCCAGAAATATTTAGTGGCACAAAAAAAGCGTGAAATCCTACAGACACTCGAGTCGAGGTAAATTTTAAAACTAAAGTTGGTAAGACACCTCCGCTTATTAATAAGTTAATATCAAATTGTTAAACTTGTGCTGTTACTTTATTAAGAGCAAAATGTTAAAAAGGTCTAGCATTTAGGAGTGCACTGGTAAATAAAATAAAAATGGTATCAGCCAGTACTGGAATCAGCAGTTCAGGCTTTTTAAAGAAAAGCGCAGTCGGTGCAATAAAAACATTTCTTTGAATACAATTTCTAACTTTTGGTAGATTGTTTATTTACGGGTAACTAATCTAAAATTTAAAAAAAGGAATTTTAACTAAAGATGTCAATGAACAAGGATATTTTAACCATTTTTTTTCCTGGTGAAATTGAACGGTAAGTGAGGAGGTTCATGTAACTTACTCAGCCTCAGATTCTTGAACTCAGGCTGATTAGCTGATGCACAGAGTTGATAGAAGATATGGTAATTCCTCTCCTCGTCCGCCTGAAGATCAGGAAGAACAAATAACATAAACCTGACAACACACAAGCTGCAAGAACTACAACTAGAAGGACCTACAATAGAACAATTTAAATCATACATATCCATATTTTTCAAATCATTATAGGTGTACTTTGGATTACAAGTGTCATGAATTGACACTTTTAAAACTGGAAGATCTGGAATTAGCACTTCGCTGCAGGGCACGCAAACACACTTACAGGAAATAGAAACAAAACACGGCCTCCCTGATTGAAACTCCCAGCAAGCAGAGAACATCAGCTTTAACTGAAAATCAGTGCTGCGTATCAAAATCAAAACCTCAAACTATGCAGTCTGGCACCTGTGACCCACATCGCAACAGGAAACTCCCAAGCACAGAATGTAAAACACACCTAGATATGAGTTTCTGGTGCTAGGCATGAAGGTATGTGAGAAGAAAAAATAAAGGCCTTACTCTGCAACATCCTCATTCCTCAACAGCGCCGCCTATGACACCAAAACAAACATCTGTTCTTAATTTAGAAGCTGCCATCCTGGATCTACGAGTAAGTCGGTAAGACCTGATGAGCACGCACATACATGCAATAAAAACCAATAAAAGCAAAAGGAAGTGAGTTTTTAAATTGGACTGGACAAACCAGACACTCAGAAAGAAAAGGAAAAGGAAAGTAGAGTTTATAAACAAGGATGTAACTCCTGGTCTGCACAAACCACACCAGAGGTTGGTTTGTGCAGCTACTGCTTGGGCAAATAAAAAAAACCTCAGATTACAACTTACATTTGCCAGCGCATCACTGACACTGATAAACTCTCATAATGAAATGTCACATTTAATGTTGGACATTGATCGAATGAATAAAAGCGACCTCTTCTTTTAAACATCTGACCTAGATAAAGCCAAGGATTGCCATCTTGGAATATTTCTAATGTGACCATAGAGCAAAGGAAACAGCTCCGTCGGGTAGGCCTGGTTTGTTTGGTGACACAGTACAGTCGGTACTAGGTGCGACAGATTCATTTCTTCATCTGAAATATCCATTCTAGTTTCTTAGACTATGCAGTGGCTTGTAGAAATCTCTCACTCCAACGTTTTCACATTACATCTACTTTCAGAAAACAGACATTAATGTATTTGAGATAGATTGACAAAGCTGTGCGTTACTGTGACATAAAGGCCTTTTTTTATTTTACAAATAAAGATTAGAGAAGTTTGGCAACTCCTTCAGACTAGCCAGAACAATTAGCAAACACCTGGTGGAACTGGGAATCTGTTTAGCTCATTATAGCAGCTACACTGGTAAAACTGTTGTGAAAGGGTGAAAAGAGGAGCCATGTTGTTATGACTTCCTGAAGGCGGAGTTTCAGAAAGAGCAGCAGTTTTTAAAGAGACAGACAAAGTGACGAAGTTGCGTCATAAATCACATGTGTAGCTTCACAAACGTGCATTTGTGCCCTCACCTGGAACACCACTCTGGATTTCTCCAGCAGATATGTTCTCATGTTGGCCCCGATGATGCGGTATCGATTGTCAAAGCCGATCTCGATGTATTTGCCAAAGCGGCTGCTGTTGTCATTCCGGGTGGTCTTTGCGTTTCCAATGGCCTGAAAAAAAGAGAGTCACATTATGCGAACAAATATTTTATGATCATTTAAGTTTGTATATTTGTCAGTAAAATTCCTCAGAAAGGTACCTAAGGAGATAGAAGGAAATCAGCCAATTTGAAGCCTATTTTTATAACTCTCCAGTCGTGAACTCTAACATGTAACATGATAACTAAGGATTGTAGCTGTCTGAGAAGTAGCTGTTGAAGTAGCTAATTTGGACTCTCCAAACTAGCTGGAGAGTCCACTGTTGTATTGTTCGGAAATGCCCTTATAACCCCTTCCAGAGTGATGGGCAGCAAAGGCTTCTCTAAGTTAAATGCCAACATCTTTCCACCTTGGCACTTTGAGAAGACAAACCAGGCTTTTATAAACCTGGCGGGCCACCAGGCTAAGAGCCATTTTTATTTTAAATAGGGTTTCTTACACACCAGTAACAGTAAAGACGGATTAAGCTAGGTTTACAGCTGACGTGTTGAACTGGATGCACACCACCCTCCTCACGCAAGTGGGGTTTGGCCTCACAAGCTATTATTTCCAAATGATGATGCCTGCTCGTGCAAATTTCTGTAAAAATATTGATAAATTTATTTGAGTCATTTCAGAAGTTTAAACTATAGCACATGCATGTTTAACAGAGGAAAACATAGACATATTCTCCTTTAAGGAATCAGTTTTTGAAGGATAACACTGCCTTCTGAGCTACTGGATGAATTCAAATGATTCAACAGCAGTCAGCAGCCAGACCCCCCATCCTATGAGGATCATTGATCAATGATCCCTGGAGGAATCATCAGCAGACGGGTGGAGCCACATAAACACACACACACACACACACACACACACACACACATCAAAGCTGAATACCAGCTAGCCTGAACAGAATTAGATTAAGCACGAGCGCAGCGGGTTCTTGCTGAGTTAAGGCCAAACACACAGCCTTTCACTGCAGACAAGGAAGCATTCAGCAGAGCAGGTATTCCAATCTCTGTCAGCATCAGCCAAGCATGAGCAAACAGCACACACACCCCGACTCCCTCTCTCCCCGTCAAGCGGGCATTCACACAGGCAGCTTCTGTGAAATCGGCGAGCAAGGCTGATGCAACCATCTGCTCTAATCCAGGTTTACAGGCGGAGGTGACATCACCGCTGCGACACGAGCGGTGATGTTTATTCATTCTGCGAGCCCATCCTTGAGTGGCTGAAGACTGATATGAGCACGGTGGCTAAAAAGGGACCAACAGGGCGGACGAATGGCGAGACTAAGAGAAGAAAAAAACGCTAAAGAAAAACAGAAACACTGGAGAGGAAGACTTCTGCTAAGAGCAGCCAGGGGTGAGAAGATCATAGAGAGAGGTGGAGAGGAAGAAGGGAGAAGTCAGTGGATGTAAATGAAGGAGCGAGGACGGGATCCCTTATTGAAATAAAAAACGTTTGTGAATAAAGGAACGCAAAGACATTCAGACTTAAAAAAATAAAAAAGAACTGTGTCATGGAGTTCAATATGACAGTCACAAAGCACATTCTAGAGGTCAGGTTCGGACAATACAGATTTCTGATTTTCTGCAGACTCTGATTCATCCAATTCTTTTTTAGTGTTTGTTTTCTACAGTGTTGTTTTCTAACCCTCCTGCGGTTTTAACCCCTGAGGTGTTCACCTTGTGCTTTTACAAGGTTTTCTTTTGTACGGTTTCGGGAACTGACGGTCTGACAACGCCTCGCCCCCGGACCTCTCCTTGGTTTGCAACTTTTGATTACTTCTCTTTAATTTGCCACTGTAATGTATTTTTTTGTATATTGTGTTCTGTTTTTATCACATAAAGCACTTTGAACTGCCTTGTGCAATTCAAATAAACTTGAGTCAAACAGATTTCAGTCAAGGGCAAAACAAAAGCATCACAGTTCATGCTGCTGATTGATGTGTTTATAAACTGAAAATAGTGGGAGTTATTTAATGTGATGCATTCAATGGGCAGTGGAAACATTTATTTTGATTTTTAGGTTTTTGTCAAGCCGATTACCAATTAAAGCCAAATAGGGAAAAATTGGCCGATTCTGATTTATCGCAAAAATACTGGAATCTCTCTAAATGTCAAACTTTCTATTTAATCCATTCAGGATGACAGACAGGGGACCTGAAATCCTGGCATTTCTCTGACTTATTTTGTGTCCTTGCTTTCTTTTTCTCTTCATATTTTGATGCAAGGAAAAATTGGTCTATTCCAGTCTCTGGTCGATTGATTGGTGCATCTGGAGTAATTTTCTAGAAATAAAACTAATTTTCTTACCTCCATGATGGGGTTGGAAGCCAAAACCTTCTCTTCAACGTTGGCCTCGCTGGCAGAACCACTGACTGTAGCAAAGTACCGCATGGCATATTTGGCTGAGACGGTCTTTCCTGCTCCGGACTCTCCACTCACAATAATAGACTGGTTTCTCTCATCTCTGGCAAATAATAATAATAATAACAATAATAAAAAGTTACATTATAAGATAAAAACTGAAGTTCAAAGTCAAATACAAAAGTTGAGGTCATGTTGAAAGTGGATCATGTTTGTTGGTGTCTATTATTGGTTTTAGTTTATCCCATCATCTTCCCTTTTAGAGTGCTTATGGTCAAATGTGAATAATCAACACTTACAAGTTGCACAGCAGTCATCAGTCTATTCGAAAATTAATCTTCATGTACAACTGGACCCACTGCGACCGTTTCTGCTTGTTATCTCAGGTTAGGGGCCCAATAGTCGGTTCATGCACCGCCAGCCTCTGGAGGATCCTCCACCTTGAGGCTCCAGAGGCACCAGCAGCTTCAAATAACTGTTTACTGCTTTGTAAGGGCATTTTAACACACAATACCATCTATAAATGTTATAGCGCAACAAGATATTTTATCTTTATGACACTTAAATCCAATTTGCATAATAATTTGGAACACGGTGTAAATAGGTCATAGTCAAAACTTCTCAATTTTAGCTTCACCTGGTTTAGATTTGCTAAAGGAATGTCATGTTATTGCATTTTTAGGCAATAAAATGTTTATTTTCTTACTTAAAGAAGGAAATGAATTATTTGTGTATTGGCCTCTTTAATGTATTTCTAATATTGTGGAAAGGCTTTAAAGTGGTTAAATAAAAAAGTCAGTGGGTGTGCTTTTTTTTTTTGTTTAAATATGATGAATCAATTAATCATCAGAATAAACAATGACTACAATAATCGTCTGTTTTGACTGCAGAACAGAGTTTGGTGTCTTCCTCTTTGTGTGGACGTTTCCTTTGAGATCACATGAACAAGAAGTGAGCGGCAGACAGTGTGACCACCGTGTGGTTATTTTGGGCCCGACTTTGACCTACAAACCCTGGAGAAAGAGGGAGGGCTGAGCTACAGGGAGACTGCAACCAGGCTCCTCAGGTAACACACACACACACATAAACACACACACCTTGCCATCTGCTTGTAAGCCTCCTCTGCCACGGCAAAGATATGTGGGTCCATGTCTCCCATGTTCTGCCCGCTGTAGGCGTTGATTATGTCCGTTCCATAGATCGGCAACGTCTCGTACGGGTTGATGGCCACGAGAACGATTCCTGCGGGAGAGAGAGAGAGAGAAATGCTCATCTGGTTTTACGTCAATGGCACACAGCCAGCATGGTGACACAGCGAACACGTTCCAGCAGTGAGCGACAGCCGTTCATAAACGGTTTCCTCAGCTTAGAAGCACAGCGTACAGTAAGAAACACGTTTCATCGAGACTGTAAACCGAAGCTGTGGAAGATCCGAATGTTCGGCCGGCTAACTGTGAAATCGCACACTTTGAAACGCTAGCCGCTTGTTAAAGATGACTGGTCCTGCTTCGATCATCAGCGTTTTCGCTGTTTAGGCGACAGAAAATGGACGACCTACCGCAGTAGGTGTAGATGAGCTTTGAGTCGATGAAGCGGACTTTGAGGTTGTGGAGCACGGCGGGCTCGTGGAGGTAGCTGAGGGCAGTGAGGTCGTTCTCGCCCACCAGGATGTCCGGGTTCCGCAGGTAGGGCAGGTTCTTCGTCTTGGGGTCCAGCTTGTGATCAATGGTCTGAGAATCAAAGACGAACAAAACGGTTTAAAAATCAACAGACAGAGACTCTACAACAAGCACAGGACAGGTACATGTGGATGTAGACGGTGGGCGATACGGACTTAGAATTTTATTGTGAAATTTTGCAGCACTGTTGTGATTGCGATGAAAATTACGATTTAAAAAGAAACTTCACTTCTTCTTTGAGGTAACTTTATGGTTGTGACAGTATGGCACAGCACTGGTAGCACCACAGATATTATTCTTGAAAAATATTCCTATTTGAAATAGGCATCTTCTGCATCTAATAATACTTTTTTAATTTACTGCTATATGTCAATGCAGAAAAATTTACATTTCAGACAGCACGGTAAGTTTATTTGTATTATTAATTTAACTTTGTTGTGACCATGACAACCAAAATCTTAATCATAAGAAACTTTTTCTTTATCATAAGAAACTTTTTGTGATAAATGATTAACAATACGATCAATGCCCATATATTCATAACATCAACCCAAATCCCCCTAAGATTTAGTGTCATGTTTTGTGAATCCCCTCCAAACTTCAAACCTCTCAAGTCTGAGTTAATCCCTGTTGATTTTGGACAATTTTCACTCAATTTTTCATTAACATGTTTGAAAATGGAGCTCTGAATTGAATGGATGACCATCCTCGTGCAGCCAGTCAGTGACGGTCTGCTGGACATCTGACAAGTCAGAAGTTTTGCCGGTGATTTTATAGACCAAAATATGTTTGTATTAAAACATTTTATTGATATTATGGAGTAAAAAAAAATCCCGAGCTCTGAGTTTTCTTTAGCTGTAATCAAATTCACAGAAATATACAAGTGTCTTTACAAGTGAATTTTACTTTTAGAACTGAGCTGAACATTTTTGATGAAGTAAAAATAAGCAGATAGACGGTTAAGTCACTCCCATGTGACCGGCGGTGCACCAATTACCGTTTTCTAGCCAATCACTGATGTTTAAAACCCCGCCCTGCCAATTCTAATTTGGGTCAATACTGATTTTTTTTCATCTGAAAAGTCGGTGTACAGTGACAAAGTCACTCAGTTGGCAAATATTTTCTTAAACATGTTTTGGAAATGTGCAGACAGTGGTGGTTTTTGATTTGTGCTACGTGGGCAGTTGCCCAGGGCGGCATCAGAAAACGGTGAGGCACCAAAATCTAGAAAATATTTTATTTTCTAGATCTTTTCTAGAATATAGTAAGCCCCTGAATAAGGGGCTTACTACACAAGCTTACTACACTTGTGTAGTGGATCAAGTGTAGTGATCCACTACATTTAATCAATGTGTAGTGGAAAAAGCTTCCCCTAGTTCCAGTTGAGCACTGGGAGACTTCATCACCTGCTTTCTGCTGCTGAAAAAATAAATCTGATAATTGTTTGAATTTTAACTGGTTGGATTGCAGCAGAAGGAGGGCTTTCCCATGTCACCATTCCTGCAAGAGCAACGACTGCGTGTAACTTAGACATAGCGATTAATTGTGATTATTCTCAGCGCAAGAGTGTGATTAAATTGATTACATTTTTTAAATTGATTGACAGCAGTAATTTTGCACACATTGTCTATTTGCGTTTTATTTAGAATTGTCATGTGATGGATGTTGAAGTTGCTCGATTGCCTTGATGAGTTTGGCTGCAAGGTGACAAAATGTGAGAAAACAAATTCTTCTGCAAAATGTTGCATTTTGCTAATAATTCTCTAGAATATTGTACATATTAGTTACAAAGATAAGAGTTGCAAACCTTTGTTGGTGCATTTTATGAAAAGGCAGAGGCAAAAGCAGCAACATCTGAGACAAATTGCTCCTCAACTGAACTAGGTTATCTGGAAAAAAGCATCTAATCCTCGTTTAGCTGATTATTTTCTTCCCAGAAAGCTGCTGGCGAAGTTCGGAAACATTAAACGGACGGCGACGCAGTCGGAGCCAAACACAAAATCTCTTTCACATGTTGGTGGGGCTTGTGGTTACATTTAACATTTGAAATCACAAGAAGCAGTATGGTAAATAGTTTGGTTAGCATGTGCAGTAAAAGAAGTGCTTATTTGTGACTGCAAGAGGGAACGACAGAGAGTTTATTGCGGTCTGTGTTTTATGTGAACGAATTAAATGAGCTGATCCATTTAAAATGGTCGTTGGCGGCGTCTTAGCCTGAAAGTCCCATTTGTGTGCTAATGGGTCGACCAATAAGCACTAATGAGACGCAGCAGAAGTAGACGGGGTGGAGGAGTTACAAAAATAGAGAGACCACCAGGATGATCTCACCGTTCCATCCTCCAGTATGAGCTGAAGCGAGGCGTCGTCATTTTTGTAGTCCTTGGTGAGCTCGGCAGACTTCCACACCTCCTCCGCGTCGGGGATCCAAACCCGAGCAGACTGGGAGAAACAAGCAAAAAAAATAAAAGTTAAGAATGACCAAAAACATATTAGTTAAAATCCAGACTTCCTGGTGTTTCATCCAAACAGGAAATGAGTGAAAGTTGGGGGGCGGAAGAGTTTTCGTCTGCCAACAGCATGACTTCAGAGTAAACAGAGGGCTCTGTGTGTCCGGAGTCATGAGCACCCGGCTCAGAGCGGCCCGTAAAGTGGTGGGAACCGTCAATGGAGCGGCTCCCGATGGGCCGAGAATGCCGTTGTGGAAATGTCACACGGACGGATGTTACTATAAAACTGGTTCCAACCTTACAGAGGTGTGACGCAACGCGAGCAGCTGATCACATCGAGACGTGTGGGAAAACGCCAGCACACGCGTCAGCTGATCGGCTGAAGAATTAAATCTTAGCAAAGAAGATTGCTAAGATTTAATCAGAAAAATTTAAAAAATCATTTCCATTTTAAAAAAAGGCAAAAAAAAAAAAAACAATTTAAAATCAACCTGTGTTTTAAGGTTTCCCCCAGTCTGATACTGATATTGGAAATCGGCACAACATCAGCCAAAAAACAAATATCTGACAGTGTTGGCCTGCATGTGGTATAAGCACTTCACTCCAGTCCGCCCCAGCATTTCCATCCAGCAGTAATTAATGGGTCGTCCTCATACCTATTGTTGTTGACTATTGTTCTTTGTCTTAGTGATATCACTTGATGAAGCCTTTTTAACATCACAAAACAAGTAATAATGATGAATGACTAATCTTCACATCGCATCAGGTCAATATCGGTATCGACCGATATTTAAAGCTGCAATATCAGTATCAGAAGTGAAAAAGTTGTATCAGGACCAAGGTTGTCATGGTTAATGACAGAAGTTGTTGCTGAACTGGAGAGCTCATTCAGTGACTGACTGCTGCATCCAAAGTGCACAAAGGAGCGTTGTAAGAGATCCTTCCTCCCATCAGCTGTTCAATAAGAGTTTACATCCCTGCTGGTATTGCACATCTGTTTTTTGGTCTTTTTATTTGTCATATATTGTTAATAGACTGCTATATACTGTCTTTATATATACATATTCATATATACATATATTGTTTTGTTTTTTTATGTGAACCCACATAACCCCACTATGAGACATTAAATAATATTTATCTTCCATTCTATTTACAGTCCCCATCACCATTAACGCATCTTTACCAGGAGAGGCAATAATAGTCATCAATTTAATTGATGTGGTTACAGTGGTGTAATCTCACACTGAACAAGTTTCAAAAACCCAACCTTTAGAATATTTAGGGTTAAAGTTCAATCTGCTTATCATAATCACTGGCATTTAATGCTGATTTTTTTTTTTTTTAATCAACCAGACACCACATAGTCCTGTAACACCCTACAATTATTCAGTGTCAATTTGACCACATTTTAGTTCAGTCGGCTACCATGCATGGAAGGGCAATACACCCACAGCATTACAGGCCCTCCACCATACTCAACATTGGGCAGACCTCTATTTGTATAATCTATTCTTATCCTTAAAAAGAAATTGTTAAAGAAGCAGAGATGTAGACATCGATATCGGCCAGGAATAAGCCAATGAGTGAGTCTTTATTCATATTTATTGATAAATGCAATTAAAATGGGACCAATTTTGGTGATTTGAGGGGAAAGGTTTCGTTCTGCCTCTTTGTTAGGTACAATATTTGCTTCAACAGGCAGATAGACGGTAAGAGGACAAAAAACACAGTTACTGTTAAATGAATGGCAGTCAAATTTCAGTAACTTAATATTTGCAACAAGGTCTGATCGCTTATGTCCACGTTGCTGTTTATTCAACATGCCCCTAAATAAAAACAGTTCCCACCACCGAAATATTAAATTACACTTGGTGGATAGGGACGGGGCAGCTGAGGCACATGACGATGAGCGCTTGGAGAATTTCTGCCGCGAGTCTGATAACGATTTCACTGCTTCCTTTGCCCTCGTTACATAAACTGCTGATGACAATTTCACAGAAGCCAAAGAAAGAGGCCTCATTGTAGAAGAACGCAAACTGGGTTTATTACGTCTGCTGCTCCACGACCGATCATCTGAATCATGACTTCATGGTCACACAAAACCCTCGTCCGTCCGCCGTCATACGACCCGGGCTGCTCGCTTCCGATACGGGCAGGAAAACTGGCAGGAAACAGAGGATGGAATACATTTAAATTCATGAAGAGGAAGGTCAGTTTTATCCAGGAACACCACTGGTGTGCTTGCAATTTAAAAAAGGGAACAGCCTTTAATTTTTACAACCAACCTGTAGAAACAGCTGCTCCTACGGGTCCTACAGGAAAGATGCACCACTCAGATGAAAATCAAAAACAGCCAATTTTCTTGTGTTGTGAAAATGTTTTTTGTTTTTTAAACCATCTCCCATCACAAGAAAAATCTCCCCACAATTGTTTTTACCTCTATCAAACTTGAAGAAAATATCCAAAAATTGGTATCGGCCAGAAAAAGCCTGATACCATCTTAGGATACTGCAAATACATTTTTTAAAAAGGAATGTGGTACTACATTAATTTAACACTTTTTACATTTTTTTAATGCCACCTTGATTTAAATTTAAGACCGGAAAAAACTGCAGATATAAGAGATGGTTGGGGGAACTAGCTGCATTACAAGCTAGCTGTAAGGACTACAAGCAGCTATAAGTCCCGTAGTACCAAGCTTAAATGTTATTTTGCATTCAGCCTCATATGGGTTGGCAGCAGAAGTCAGACATTGGCCAAAACGAATGTCATCCAGCCAACTGCCGATAAATCTGCTCTTACCTAGCTAGCAACGGTAAATTAGCAGCTGGTTACTAGCAGCCTCAACCGCGTCAAATCACTGACCGCAATGAAGATGTTTGGTGCGACTCAAACGTTTGCCTAACAGAAAAGCTGCCTGAGGAAAAAAAAATCTACATTTGAAAGTCCTGAGACAACAGAACTTATGACCTGTGATTTGAACGGATTCAAGGCCAACATACATTTTCCTCTGAGTTTCGGAAATTTTAAGCCCCTGTTTGAGATGCATAAACTGAAAACTTTTTAAGGATGCACGGACGCCCTGAAGTAGAAATGGACCAAGAATGGCAAGTAACGTGACAAGCTGGTTTTAAAAGAGAGCAACCAATCTGTTGCTCCTAGTGTCAGTAGGAAACCCTGCCAGCTTCAGTGTAGGTATCCACGATTTCCACAATGTCGAAATGTGGACAGAAACACAGAACTGTGCAAACACAAAGAAATCCATTGTTAAATATGAAATATTTTCAAGTCTGGTAAATGTAATCGAACAAATCTGTGTTTTCCTGTGTGCAGCCTTTACCGTGATGTTCACAGTGAAAGAGCTGCTGTGTTGGTCTCTGCCTGGGAGCCCATATGACCTGTTGACAGGGGCCTGAGCGCTTTCATATCGACAGAACCAGCTATAAAAATACACAATGTTTAAGACATTTCACAGAAACCACTTCAAGTACTTCTTGGAATTGAATTTTTTGTTACAAGTTGAATTATCAATGAGCCATATCAAAATTGAGAGGAATAACTTTCCTCTTCTCTATTTAAAGATATTCAACACACAAATACACTTTTTGTCATCTGTTTGTTGCAGGTAAAGTGTCCACAAATAATACATAAAGATAGCATATAAAATTATTAATAGTGCTGCGTAATACTTTCAATAATCCCAAAAGATTGGAAGACATGACTGCCATCAAAATTATTAACAACATAATGATGAAAACTGAGATAAAGATTTTATATGGCCATAAAGTACACAGTGTATACGTCTATTTCTCTACCAACTCCTGAGCCATGTTTTGTTTAATATAAGGACTGCAACACAGTCCTATAGAAACCATACAGTAAAATATAAAAGACAATCATGAGCAGATTATAAAAGAATTACAAACATTTTGAAATATAAAATTATGTCCATTTTGTTTTTTGCAAAGCCTATGCCCCAAATCACTCTCTCTATATAGAAAAGTTATTCCATTTAAAACCTGCTTATATATTGAAAATTAGAGGGGTTTTAATGCATTTAGTGCATTAAATTAGAATAATCTGATCTTGGACTTGTTGATTTGTGCATCACTAATTTATTTGAAATCTTGGATTGATTCTTAGCAGTGGACTTCTATTTGATGTTATTACAGATTGTGCAACAATTACAAACAAAATCTGGCAGAACCACCCCCAGGATATTTTAAGAAGTCTTTGAAATCTCGACAGCTTGTTTTAGATGTACTATAGATAGAAAATATCAGTTTTAACTACCTTTGAACAAATTAATGAGACATTAAAATGGAAAACTGGATGTGCGATTGTTAATATAGATGCTGCTTTTCCACCATTTTGTTAATTCATTCACTTTTTTTTTGGTCCCTGCAGGACACCGTCCCAGCAGCCAGCCTCCTAGCAACGGCGAGAGAAACTGAGAGGAGGATGGAGGCTAAAAATAGAAGCAGGGAGTTTTGAGGAGCATCGCATCTCTGCGCTGCATGAACTCACTTCCTGATCCCGATGATCACCTTCTCACAGAAAAAAACAAAACAGAACACCCGCAACACTCTCACTTCACACGTCGCTTCGGTTGACGCCGAAATATGTCAAAAAAAAGTTGCTCACTTTGTTGCTTTCTGTGTGATCCGCAGACAGGCGTCGAGTGGGAGACAAAAGAAAGAGAACGCGCCACGGTTTGACTGCAGGGGCAGTGAATCATATTTATACACCAACTAAATCCCCTGGGCTCAAAGGAAAGGAGAGCTGAAGGTTGAGACTGCACAACCAAAAACACACAAGCATGAATACTAAAAGTTTTGCTGTTTAGAGGGCGTCAGCCTGAGCGGCACCACTGTGGCGCATTTAGGGAAACGTGAGGTGGGAAAAACAGAAACGAGATGAATGAAGGAACAGAAAGTCTGACAGACGAAGCTCAGGCCGGCGTGTCGCTAGAAGCAAAGGCGTCAGAGCATGTGTGACATCAGAAATTACGTCACCGAATAAAAAGCCTCTCTCCACATATGCTGCATGCCGCACCTATGAGGAGGGATGAGGAGGGATGAAGGGGGATCTGCACAATTGCAGCATGACAATAAGGACAAGAGGCATGAAATCGGCGCAACGCAAATATCCATCTGTGTTTGCGTCACAGATGTTGTGATGGGAAACGAATGGAGCCGTCGCTATTTTTCCAGGGCCTGGATATGATATTCATAACCAGCTGCGATCCTCTGCTGTCTTTGCCACCGTATTTCCCAAAGTTTTGAACGTTTGAGGAGACGTAACGCAGCACATTGTTCGGACTTGTTCTCACATACTGATGGCAAAGGAAACGTTGGTGGAGTAATCAGGAAATGGTTTAAACACATTTTCTGCCGGGAAACGTAACTCCGACCCGTTTGTTTACAACTCCGTCAACGACTTTGCACCGATCGGCCTCGTCTTGGCCGATACCGTTTTCCAGGGGTCTTCGAGGTTTAATCTGCTCATTTCACCTTTGACCCTTGATTGATTTTTCTTCTCGAAGGACTAAAACGTATTTAAAGATGAAAACAAATGAGACAGAAGTTCGGTGGAAACTCATAGATTTGTAGTTCAGTACTTATGGGAAACGCACCTATAAACATCTCAGTGTTTTCAGAGGCCTTTTCAAGTATGTGCTGAATTTAACCAATCGTGGTTGGCTGTAGCCTCTAACCCTAAAGATTTCTCAAACAGTTTTAAAATAATTCCTACTGAGAGTTCAGGTTTGATCTCTCCAATATCTCAGATGGTGAACTACAGCTTCACAACTTCATTCAATGTTGCTGATATAAAATATTTGAGACTGGAATTGGCAGATTCTCCAAAAGTCAAATAGTCAAAACTAAGAGCCCCAACTGTCAATAAACGCTTCCATCAGCAATATTGCTTTTTTTATTCTAATGAAAGGACATTTTTCTGTCCTTTCCTGAGGTGAAATGAATCTTATTTAGCCTCCATGCCTTCGTTTTGTGTTTGATTCAAAACTACAGGCTTTATCAAAGAACCTGCAGCACATTTTTATCTTTTTTTTCCTGTTACAGTCCTTGGAAAAGAAACAAAAATAATATAATATTATGACTTGAATAAAAATGTAAATCAGTGGATCGGCACACAAAGTGAATCAGAAACCTGTTTTGGCCAAGAAAATTCTGATTCCTGCATCTCAAAAATGTTACAAGCTCTCATAAGTTTGTAACAGCAACTGTCTTGTAGTTTCTGTCTGCCACTCTCCTAATGCTTTTCTGTAATCAGCTTTTTATTGATGGGACTGGATTATTTGTATTGGAAAAATTAAAGTTACTTAGAAAGAGTTGGTCAGCGCAGAGTAGAGGTCAAAAGGTCAGTGCGAAGTGTTTAAAGGTAGCCCACGGAGATACACGGCTAATCCTGGTTTAGCTGAGATAAAGAATTAGCCGTGAGAGTAATTAAGCTAATTCAGGGTTTAACACCAGCTAATCGCGTAACGGGCAACTACAGCACAGTTTATCTGCAGGAACAGACGATCAGTATTTCCTTCACAGCGATATAAGTTTTGTTTTTGAGTAGTTTGAACTGAAACGTCTGAAGAATTACAATTAAAGACAAAACACAAACAAGTGGAAGAGAGCTTAATGCCGGATTATCTATATCCTAGCCAACTCAAACATACCATCCCCAGAGTTTCTTTAGTTTTATAAATGTCTCTGTAAATTCATTAACTTTTGAAATTCTCTTTTCAGTTTATATTAGACTTTCACAACGTCTAGGATTATAAAACAGACTGTAAATTCAGATCCCAGGTGTATACGTTAGCACCGTTAACTATGCTGCACCCGAACGTGTGTGCGTGCGTGTGTGTGTGTGTGTGTGTGTGTGTGTGTGTGTGTGTGTGTGGGGCTTCATGTACTGGCGGTGCACTGCTGGGACCAAAAAGGGCGGAGCTTCCCAGAGGAGCGTTAGCAGATCTGCTCAGAGTCAAGAGCAGATTAGAAAGACTTAGCCTGGAGCTTTGACTCTTGAACTGAAGCTCCTCTGGCAGCGCCGTCACCTCACGACGTAATAACTTTGAGTCAAATACGGCATCGGTACCATCATCATCATCATTCTTCTAAAATAATCCAAGAGACTACTTGTTAAAGCTATAATAATGCTACGTATAACATTTTTAAGTGCGTACCTGATAGAATATTACTTATTTTTTCCTCTGACAGTTTGTCATTTAGCCACCTGACTGTAAGCAGCAACATGTAGGTGTCAGATAGGGGCACAGAGTGTCACTTTTTGAGATCTCTTGTACCTACTTCGTGTTGTCAGACAGGTTCTATTCAAGCTGTGTCTCGGGTTCGAGTCTGGCCTTGGTCGGTTCTGAGTAAAACAGAGCTCAGCTTTCCGTAGTTGATGTGATTAATTGCAGTTTATTTATGATTTCACAACAGGGAGTATTATAATTTCAGCATGAGTTTCTAAAAATCAATGAAAACTGATTTTTGTATCCCCCAACACTAAAATATAAAGAAAATCTGAACATGCTCATTGTTTTCAGCTTAAATTTTGTTTATGCATCGTAAAATTTGCAACATTTCTAGGGAACATATTTCATGACAATATCCCACCATTTGTGTAGGATATGTCAAACCTAAGTGCCATGATGATCGCTTTAAAAAATATGTAAATAAATAAATAAAACCGACAGGCAAGCATTCAGCTTCTATGCAACTCAAATCTGGAACAAACTTGCAGAAAACTGCGAAACAGCTCAAACACTGTTTTCCATTAAATCAAGACTCAAAGCTAAAAGCTAAACTGTTGCTTCTGAACCATAATAAATGGAACATTGACCAACATATTTGATGTGTATTGATCATTTTTACGATTGCACTTGACAAAATGTAATGTCTGCCTTTGTTTTTCACAACTATCGACGATAGGATGTGTTTGATGTTTTCCTTTTCACGACGTACTGCACTGAACTTCCATGTTGCTGAAATGTGCTGTACAAATAAACTTGATTGATCGATTGATTACCAGTTTGACTATAACAGGCTCTTTCATCCAAACCACCACTTAAATCCCACAAGAACAATAAGTTTGGCCATGCTGCAGCAAACTAAAGCTCAAAACTGCTCAGAGCCTGAAGCGATGTTGTTCTGACAACTCTGCAGATCGGAATGAGAAGAATTTGGACAAAAGTGAATCAAGTGGAAGAAGATTAAAACCTTAAGACGGGTTACAATGAGGAGAGCCGGAGGGAGCCGTCCAGACAGAAGCGGAGCTGCGTGAACCGTGGTTTGGCCCGGATACTCTCTGCAAAGCCGTCAACAGAGTCCCAGACTGCAGAGGCCTCGTCACATGATGCCCCTCATGTGAGGATCTGCTGTTTTTCTGCTCAGCTGGGCTGACACTGCCCAGCTGAGCAGTGTTCAGCTGGGCCAGGGGTCAGAGGCTTCGCGTTGCGTGGACGGTTATGAAACGAACGGGTCTTGAGACCCGAGTTTCCTAAGGAGAACGGCGAGACCCAGAACCTGCCAGGTCTCTTTCACTGAGAAACTGTGACGGCCACTAATCACATTAGGTCGGCCTGGCTCGACTCTCAGAGCCGCGCTGTCCGTTTTGTTGGACTGCAGAAGGCCAGGGGAATGGGATGGAAGCACAAAGTCAGAGTTTTTGTGCAGTTTACTGGCCGCTAAACCAAAGGATGCACCAACGAAACGCAAAAAAGTGATTTCATTTCACCGATTTCACCAGTTTTTAGAGGCTGAAACCTGAAATCTGGTCCTCCTGACTGGAGTAATTAAAGTGACTCCAGGCACTCCATTACAGAGGTGGTACCAAACTCACCACCAAGAACAGAACCGGGTCCAAAACACTCGACAAATAGCTACCTGTGGAACCGAACTGCATCCACAACGAAACATGAACGTTTCTCTGACTGAAGTCTTAGAATTTTCATAACTCGACACCTTAAAAGAAAACAGAACAAAACAAAACAAACAAAAAAAAAAAACAAGAAAAAACTTACTTGAACGAACATACACTCCAGCTCCCGGTTCATCTTGTGAGCTGAGCCAACTTCTAACTCATCCTTTGCGTCCGGTTAGTTTTCCTTCTGCTCCCGGCCACACGTGTGGAGGGTAAAAAAAAAAAAAAAAAGACCGAACTCTAAGCGATGGAGCGCTGAGCTCTGGAGCAGAAGCGTCCCATTGTGTCTGCAGACACAAGCAGCGGTTCATGGACGTTCCCTACGGTTCCCGCAACACATGACTGGGCGTCCCGTCTGCCTGTCAACAAACATCCCGGCTTCCTTCGTCGATCACATGAACCGGGAGCCGAATGAGACAACAGCAGCGCTGAGGGATGTGATGAACATGGCTGCAGAATCAAAACGTTACAAAATAAAAAACAGAAGTCCGACGTAAGAATTAAATTTCTTCTTCTGAATCCACTTTGCAAACTTTTAGTGGAACAAAATTATGACTTTTTATCAGTCTTGTGATGCTGTTTTAAAGAGCACAGGCACGTCTCGAAAAATTACAAGAAAGTTCTGTATCTCTCGTCGCTTATATCAGAAAGTGACGTTGAAATATTAAATTGATTAATTACACATAACGTATTATTAAATATTTCAAGCTCTATTTCTTGTAACTTTACAGTGTTGTAATTATGTGTACTATATTACGCAAGACAAAAAAAAACGTGTAGTTGTCGAAGCGACCGGGTCACGCTGCATTGATGCAGTAATTCATGCAAAAGCAGCTCTAAGCAAGTTCTGTGTGCATATAATGTACGTGGTCGTCTTTTTAAGTGGAAACTTTTCACAGATGTTATGTAATATTATAAATTAGCTAACAAAGTGAAATGTAGGTTCTCTTTAGCTGTATGTAATATTCTCTAAATGAGGAAAAAACATCTGAAATGTGTCCCTATCTGGATGTCATCTGGGGCTGCATCTTAGATTATTTTACTAATCGATTAATCGATCATTCCGACAATTAATCTGATTTTTTAAAAATGGCACAACTGCAGATTTTTCACCTACTCCATAATCCTTTTTAATACAATAATATTAGAAGAAATAATTTGATTCTTTTTTTTAAATAAGAAAATAACCATTTAGTTTTTTTTTTGTTTTTTTTTTATTAACATAGTAAAAGTTGCTTAATCTCAGATTATTTTATATATATATATATATATACAGAATTTAACAGAATTAAACTGGATCAACTTGAAACTATGACTTTAGGAGTTCTGAGTAAAACATATTTATCAAGATTATCTTTTTGTCTTAAATATAAATGTATTTAATGATGTTCAATGATTAATAGACTACTAAACTAGTTAGTATTTCAATAATCGATTAATCACGATTAACCAACTCAGCCCCAATATCATCTGTGTTTGAGTGTCTCTTTCTAAATAGAGTCACTGAAATAAAATTAATTTTGAATGATGTTCCACTTTGTATGGTTACATTAACACTATGCCCAGATTAATCGCCTCTCTCTAGGCGATTAAAAACACAACAATGTCAAACACGCTGCAGTTTTGGCACCACTTCTGAAGAGAAAACACAAAATCAAGCCGGCTGTAAATCACAAGGATCAAGCCCTCCTCTACTTTTACTGTCGCTGCCATTCGGTCGACATTACATCCATCGATCGCTGCTTCAAACTGCAGAATCAGGGGTGTTGTTCGCTCGCCGGACCTCTCGATGACCTTTTCATGTTCTGGTGCAGAGCAATGACGAAGCGGTTTTAGTATCACCGCTGAATATGGGTTAAAAGAAAAACAACAACGAAAAAAAATGCTGAGAGTCTGGCACCATCCCAACAAGTGATGCAACAGCAGGTGTTTTCCCGTCTATAATAACTGAAGCACCCAGAGCTCATCAGGTATGTTTATTCCAGGGTTATTTATTCTGGAAAAGCATTTGGCATTTAGCGTTTTCCAGGTCTGACAAAAGCAAAATAGGAAATTTTTTAAAAATGCCATACTTTATACTCCACATCTCCAAAACAAATCTGGTGACTAGCACAAGAAGATTTTCACACTTCTTTTTATACTTTTTTTTTTAGCAATTGCTGAAACTAATATTAAAGTTTATTAAAACTTTACTTAACCGTCTAAGCCCTCCATGCTGAGTTACTGGACAAATGTACTATATACCAATTAGGTGGTTTTACAGTCACAGCATCTTTTTCACAACCCTCCTCCAACGCTGAGTTGGAAAGAAAGCAAAACAATAATCTGCTGAGGCAATAGTCTTCCCGCAGTTAAAGCTCATAAATCAATGCAGAGCTTTAGCAATCCATAAAAAGAAAAGCCATCTTCTGAAGGGGAGGCTTCCATCTCTACTTTTTATTTTAGAGCTCAGCTTCATTTACTCTCAGTGCTTTTTTTGACCCTGACTCGTTCTCCACAAGAAAAGAAACCTAGTCGAGTTTAAAGACCTTCGAGTCCGACTCACCTTCCCTGTCGCACCAGTCAACAGATGCAGACAGACCCTAAACCTCAGACTGGATCTGGGTCTAATGATGAGCGTTGGTGGGTGCGAGCGTTTTCAAAGGGCTCTTTAATCCTCCTCAATGAGCTCCTACACAGGCCCGCCTCAGAAAGCACAAAGAGGAGAGTGTTTTCCACAGCTGAAAAGGTAAGTCACAGTTAGTCAGGGGCGGATTTGTTAATGGCAATGTGCTGTTTAAGGCAGAGGCTAAGTTTAGGCTTCCCACCAGCAGCATAAACAGAAAGCCCCTTAAAGCCTTTCCTGCAATAGAAGTCAATAGAAGTCAATCAGTCCAGACAGCAGACTCATTTAAATCCAGTCTCTGCTCAGGAATAACTGGAGGAAGTCAAATTATCTACAAACTGTGGAAATCACACATTGTTGACAGATTGGTGTATTGATAGAAGAATAAAAGTAGGGATGCACCGATGTGAAAATCTGAGCTGTAGGTATCTGATAGTAAGATTGTTGTCATGGTATTTACCGACACTATGTAACCTAACCTTTTGACCACATCGCATGACGCTGCTTCTTGAATAAAATACAAAAAAAAAGTAAATAAATAAATAAATATTAGATTAGCAGCCACCGTCAAAGAAGCTTACCAATTATATGACAGAAAAATAAGCACGCAAACCAATCGTAAAAGAAAAATTCAGGAAAACAGTCTGATCTCAACATCAACATTTTTTTTTAAATAATGTAAAACATTTCTAAAGTTCCTCGTCTTACGCATTTTTTTTTTTTTTTTTGTATTTTAGGGAACTCCTGCAGCAATAGAAATAAGTACTCTCTCATCCCCACGTAGTTTTACTCCCGGAGCGCGTTTTCGACAAACACAACACTTGATGATGTCTGGCAGAAAATCTCAGCAGCCGTTGTCACGATTTCTCTTCACCACATAACCAATATCCAAGCTGGAAACACCAGCTGTCAAAGCAGAGAGAGAGAGAGAGGGAAGGGGGATGGGGTGACTCATCTTCCCCCTCCTTCACACAAACACACCACTTTCTTTATCTCTGCTACTACATTTGCAATCCTCATCATCCTCATCCTCCTCCTCATCATCATCATCATCATCATCAGCAGCAGCAGCAGCAGCAGCACATGACCTTGCTTGCTTGTGTCTGAAACAGGCCTGGTCAGCATCAGCAGCAATCTCAGTGAGCATATGGCTCTACCGAGGCCTCATCCGGTCTAAACACCCCGGATGCTAAGGATGCTACACCATCATCCGGATGGTTTGGCAACGCAGCATCTCGGCGGTACCCAGCTCACCTCACACCCCAACACCAAACACTGCAGAGGCTGAGCAAATACTCTTTTCTTTTTTCTTCTAAGATATACGACGTTGGTGATACATATGAATCTGTATCAGCGGGTGGAAATAAGAGTGAAGGGTCTCCATGACGGCTGGCACCGCCTTTGCATCATTCCAGCTCCAGGTCGGAGCGGCCAGAAAATACAGAAAAATTAATGAGAACAACCGAGTTAAACGTCAAATATCAGAAGATTTGTTGGTGAATAAAAGGTGCCTTCACTAACTAGCGTTTGTTTATTTCCAGTGTCCCCTGTCAGCAACCTTCAAACGCACATAAAAAACGTCTTCTGAGGAGCGTTTCCATTCATTTTAAAGGACACTCTGTGTTCACAGTGACACTCAGCATTGTGCAGTGGAAACCAGAATTGGACCATTAAAACGTCATTAGCCCACGAGCTAACGCCGCTGTCCAGCGAACCAGCAGATAGAAACACCCCCTTGCTTTACCTTTGTGTACAGCTCCGACGCTGCCATGACGCTCGCTGGTCGCTAAGTCCTTCCTCCAATCTGGAGTGAAGCTCCGGCGGCGGCGGCGGCGGCTCTCCGCTCTGCACCGGGCCCGGCGTGTGTTTTCATGAAGCGGAGCCAGGAATCCTGGAGCTGCTGCCGGGAGGACGAGGGAAGAGAAGATGTTATATCGCCATGAGAAGCAGCGCGTCCTGAGGCTGGTCGTGTTTCGGCGTCTCACTGTGCATTCTGGGAATGATGATGGGTGAAGTGATTCAGCCAAACGGAGGCGACTGCTGACGAGTGAGGAAACAGCGCCTCCCCCTGGTCGAGATGTAGAAGTACACAAACAAAAAAAAAAAAAAAAAGAAAGAAAGAAAAAAAGGAGGGTTAATTTTAGAACTGAGGTACAAAAGTTTTAATTATGTTGAAGGGCAGGTTTCAGGGTCGCATCCTGATTTATTGTTTTGTTTTGTTTTTAAGAGGGTTTCCAAACCCAAAATAAGTCGCAGAACTTAAAATGTTCTGTTATTTTGATTCTCCACTATTCTTAACGACCCGTTAAGGAGCCGATATAGAAAATTGCAGAATTGGAGTTTGAGACCACTCCTCTAGGATCTGTTTCCTTTTATTTTTCCAAAATTAAACGTAAAATTTACTTCCTCCTGATGGTTTCAGTTGTTTAAGGCTGGTGTGTTTTTCCCCACACCTCTTCTACTTAAAGGGGCAATATGATGACAAAAAAATGTTTGTTGTTTTTTTTGCTTTACAACATGTTATGTTATTTCCTCATCAAAAACATACCTGGAGTGTTTCCTTGAATCATTCATGCACGTTTGAGAAATCCTTTAATCTCCATGGCAACCATTCAGCTGCTGAAAACACCTGGTTGGCCCTAGCCCCGCCTTCCAGATGAAGCTCCTCCTCCCTGCTGCAGCTTCAGCCTCAGAGTTGCCCTCCCTCATGACTCCAAGGAGTTATATCAGGAAGTAAAATGTATTTTCAATCAAGTCTATTTGTACAATACGTTTCAACAGCAAGGCAGTTCAAAGTGCTCCACTTTATAAAAACACAAAAATACAAAGTTATTTGTATTTTGTCAACAACTGAATAAACATTACATTTTGATGAGTGCCAACACGAAAATCATACACATCAGATATGTTGGTCAGTGTTTCATTTACTGGTTCAAAAGCAGCTCTAAACAGCTGGGCTTTAGACTAGATTTAAAATAAAGGAACTCTGTTTCAGCTATTTTGCAATTTTCTGGAAGTTTGTTCCAGATTTGTGGTGCATAGAAGCTGAATGCTGCTTTTAAGACCTTTTTGACATATATAGCATTTTTATAGCAACTCAACATAACAGTTACTTGATTAAGGTACAAAATGGCACTAATGGAAAACACACAAAACTGACTTTTTAACCTTCCTTTAATATTCTTGGAAACAGCTCTCTGAAAACCCAGCAATTTAGGAAATACTTTTTGTTTTTATCCATCTTTGTGTCTGCTGGACAGTTGTCATCACTTTCCCATAATAATATGGGTCATCAAATAATATTTTTGTTATTTTTAAAAAAAACCCAAACAAAACAAAATCAAGAATTTTTGAGAGAAAATGAATAGTGGCTTAAGCTATTATAATTAAAAATAAACAAGTCTGAAATATATCGCTAATTAATAAATGCATTTCACTTTTTGAACAGCATTGGTGAAACATAACTTTCCTGTGACGCATCTACTCAAGTTTGAAAAAAAGAAAATTTCAAACTCTCTGCTTTACCTGCATTTTACAAGAGAGAGAAAAAAAGTCAGTCGTATTTTTAAGCCTTCATCCCTTTGCAACTTTCTTTTTTGTTTTGCAAGCAAAAGACAAAAATACAGAACACAAAGAAACGTTTGTGCAAAACTATTTTATTTACAAAAACAAAATGGCACATTGTGACAGCAGGGCAGCCGTATTATACATGCACAGCTCACGCAAATGTCACGCTAGCATCCCCGGTCAGTGGTCACGCTTCAAAAAGCAAAACATAGGACTGAGAACATTTTGAAGATAAAACTGCAACCTACAGTTACTCCTCCTAACTTATTACATTATGTTTTCCCAGTACACTTTTTTTATATATTATATATATCTATAGACAGATTGGTCGCCCACATAGTTACAGGGTTTTATCTTTAATGCATCACACACCCATCCACCTCCCCTTCTTTAAGGATGATGATTCATTCATGACAGCAGGAACACAGCTGCACCTGACAAATACGGGCCAAACCCCAACAAGGTCTTCCTTCAGTCTTGAAGCGGACACATCTCGTTGTATCGTCCCAAATGAATCACCGAGCGCATCTGTACACCGCGCCGCGTCTGCCTCGACACCTGCCCTTTCTTAGAATGAAATCAAGTGGGGAAACGTTAAGATTCTCGTCCAAAAGCGTCCTCGAATAAGGAAGCAAAACGTCTAAACAAAGATTTCCCTCCGTGTCGGAGGGTTTCGTCCCGCAAACGTACAGACGGAAAAATTTGCCGATGGGATGTAATGTATTCTGAAAGGGCTGATTTCGTCTCCTCTCCCTGTGCCAAACATGGACAAATATATACAGGCGTACAGCTACAGGCATAAATCATCTTCATTTGAAGAACCCCGAACTTTACGCTAAAGCATTCCAGATATGCGTGTTGCAGCTTCTGCAGCTCGCCCGTCCAAAACCAGTAGTCCTACCGTATAAAGGGACGCCACAGACCAATCAACACGCTCTCTCTGTATCTTACATGAAGTAGACTGAAAATATAAGAAGGGGGAAAGAAAAAGGGGAAAGTGGGGAAAACAGAAGGGACTGGACCAGAAAAGGCTGAAATGAAAAACGATAAGAAGCCATCAGCCGGCCACTTTGCTGACCGTTTGGTTCTGTTTGGGTTTGTCCAGGCTGGTGTGGAGTGGAAAGAGGTTCGGGCTGCATGAGTGGGTAATGTTACAGCTCTGAGGCTCGGGTGGAGCAGGGTCATGGAGGGTGAGGGGGTGGAGGAGTCGTAAGGACGCATGTGGATCAGCCAGCCAGCTTGCTGGCCACCAGAGAGGGTTTCCTTTGGGGCAGGTCCTGGGGTGTGGGGATGTGGTCTCCTGTGATCTCCGTCTTCTCCGGTGCAGCTGTTGGCAGCTGCTTGTTCTTGATCTTCGCTTTAGCCATGTTGTAATCGCCAGAGTCAAAGTATTTTTGCTGCAGAGAAAGAAAATTCAAGAGTGGATGATACTTCGAAGACACAATGGCAAAGATTTTAGAACTACAGGACCTATGGGAACAATAAATTAGAATGTGCTTTCTGCTCATTGTAAGATTATGTGTACCTTTGGAAATTTAAGCATACTTTTCGTTTCACTCCTGAATTCTAATTTTCAACGTTCACCCCAGAAAACTTGTAAAACCCGTTGGTTGGGTGCAAGGGCAGTCATTCATCCATCAGCCCATCATGTTTTTGGGTTAAAAAATGTTTAAAGTTGACAATAAATTCTAAAATATCACTTAATAATTATGTGTTATTGAAATATTTTGAGATTAATACTTGAACACTAACTATAAAGCCTTAAAACATGCAAACATGTTTTAAGAGAAAGAGTTAGAAAGACTTTAAAAAAATAAGCAATGCCGAGCCTGGTGGGGTCAGAGCTAACGCCTGGTGGACCGCCAGGCTGAGGAAAACCCTGATTTTTTAAAATATTGTTCTGATGTAATATTCTAATTTTAAACATCATGTTTTCATTAACTGCAAGGGAAAAATTGCCAAGATTAACAGAGATAAAGCATGGGAAACACCAGTCTGTGTGCAAGTACTTCATATAATGTGTCTCACTTAGTGATAAAATTCCTGGAATAAAACTTACATTTCAGTAATGTTATAATTTATTGAATGGCTCACTGTCTAACTGGAATGTGACAAACCAAAGCAGGAGAAGAAGGAAAAATGTATACGTGATTTTATCTTTTTTTTTTCTATAAATAATCCTTAAAAGTTTGGCATGCATTTATATTGACACCCCTAAATAAAACCCAGACCTAACTACTGCCTTACTAGTAAATGGAGTCCACACAGGAAATATTTTGAACTTTTTCACCTCCGTCATTATGCTGATGGGAAGCTTTTCATTTCACTGCTCATAGTTCATCTTTCCCAACAAGCATTATATTCAGCAGCAACAAGCACTGTAGTCAGATCCATCATTTTCAAATTCATTGTATATCTTTGGTCAAAGTTTTACAAACACCTGACATCAAGGACACACCACATAATTCTAATCTGATAATCTCAAATTATAAAGGTGAGAATTTAGAACCATGACCAAGTGAATTATGGACGTTTCGCAGTAATATCTAATAAAATCCCCAAAAACCTGACTCACCCCCTTCTGCAAGCGTTTGCGAAGCAAGTCAGAACCTCCGGGTTTATGCCCCAGGTTTGGGTACCTGGCCTTCAGCTTAGCTTCTTCTGCCTTCTCTGGACTGATCACCTTGTCTTGTGACTCCTGAAAACCAGCAGAAACACATTAAAGGTAATTCTTTAATGTTAATAATGGTATTCTGGATGTTATGGTTCATCGATGCAGACCTATGTCTTGTTTTTAATCAACTTTATGAAATAAAGAACGTACCTAGTAAAAAGTGAGAGAAGGTGGTCAAAGACAGACAGACTCATGTTCAGCAACAAAAAAACATACAGTGCACAGAAGAAAAACATTATTTCAGGTTTTTCTTCTCCACAACACAAAATGTTTTTGCTCTGTGTGACATGGTTTAAAATAAAATTTATAATTTTTTAAAATATCAAATCTGATTTTAATAGGTTTAATCTTGCTTTGTTTTGTTAAAAAAATGACAAATAAGAAAATATTTTCAAAAAGTTGCTTATTTCAATCTTCCATTCTGTGAGTTGAACAACAAAGTATTTGGATTTGTCTACAAGAATTTTGGTTTATTACAACAACATAGTTTAGATTAGATTTAGATTAAGAGAAAATGTAATTTAAATTAGAATTTTTTTAAACTTTTGTTAATCTTTGTGTTGGAGTTTTCATAAAATTATATTATTCTGATCATATTATGACTCCATTTTTAGATTACAACAACTGCATTCTTGAAAGATTATAACTTTATCTTCATAAAAATAGTAATAATAATAGCAATAATCTTAGCCTGACCCTAATATTTTGTTATGGACGTGACCTGAATTCAACATTAATAGAACGTGTAAAACAGGCTTGTCAAATAAGATGCTGGGCGTTGACAATATTCTGAAACCCAAGGAGCACATTGGTGTGGGAAAATAATCCACATTTTCCAAAAATTCAAGCTCCAAAAATCATAATTTCAATTATTAAAATTGATATGTGGTCCAACCCTGCAAAACTTTCACTTTATTGTGATTTTTTATTGTTTTGGAGACCAAAACAATAAAAAAAAAAAAGCAAAAATATAAGTCCATAAAGAACTCTGCTGTTGTACAAGACAGTAACAAACTTGACATTTCGGCTGAACAACAATTAATATAAAGTCCAAAGTTTTGGGGAAATGTCTAATCTAAAATGTAGGAAAAAAAATTACATAATGTTTTGCTTTTGGTGAACATTTCTAATGTTCTGAGATATTTAAAATCTAAACAGAGTTCTGGATTTTGCAGTAGTGACAACTTAATTTTCAATTTACATACATTAGCTCTGTATCACTTGATTGATAGGTCATTTATGGCTTTTCGACACAGTTTTGACACATCTTAACATTTTTTAATGACATATAGCTTAGTAACAACAAATTACTTTAAGCAGTGGTTCTTCTGCTAAAACAAAGATTAATCCTGTGATCCCATTTGTTCAGAAACACGATGTAAACCGAATCAGATTACCCGAACCAACATCGATATATCAGACATTTCTAGCGCTTTCCTCACGACAAATAAACCACCCAGAAACAGGTTATGTAGAACAGGTGTGTAACACCGGGACAGGTAACTCCGTTTCAGAAAACTGAACAGGAGAGAAATAGGTGCTAGGCTGGGTTTAAGCTAAGCTAACAGTAGCTGCTGGCTTGACTGCATGAGAATGTTCTGACGGCTAGCAGCTAACGCTAGCTTGCGCTCTGACATTCGTGACAACCAGAGACGTGCTAAAGACGGAGCAGTGATATAGCTGGAAGCGTGATCTTGTAACCAAATCCCTGGAGGGTTAGCTGTTAGCTTTGAAGGAAGTGTCAACAATGACAAGCAGCTAAACGTTAGAAGTCAGCTTTGGCTGTAAAAAAAATAAAAAAAATAGAGTCAACGGCTAAAGCTTCCTGCTAACACCGAGCTATGCTCACCGTCTCCTCCACCGGTGTCTCCTCCGCGGTCTGGGTTTCGTCGTTGTCCTCCGACATGTCTGAATCAGCCTTCAGCTGGACCAAGGAACTGCTCGCTAGCTTCACAAATGATCCTGAAATTAGCTGCACTGACTTTTCTTTTTATCAAACCCCCCTCTCTCTCTCCAACACCAACACAGGGTTGCTGAAAGGCTCGCTCCCGCACAAAATATTCTACGTCACATGCGGCGGAGACACCACGCGCGCTCCAGTTCCACTCGGGTTGGTGTTGAAGCTCATATGTCGCTCGCGCGACCTAACTAGCCTCTCTCAGCTCAAGACTGACGTTGCGTAATGTGAACCCGATCAGCTGTTAGGGCCATGTGCTGTCACTAAATCCCGTCAATAATCCTCGGACACGGAACTGATGATGAACCAGTGCAGCTTGTTTTCTTCGCTTTTTTTTAAAGGAATATCGACCGGGCATGTACTTCTATTCCCTTATGGCCACCGTGAGTCATCATCCCACGGTTCAGTGTCATTACATTCGTAATAATTTGCTTTGCCAAAAAAAAAAAAAAAAAGCATCCCCCTCCTAGCTTGAATAAATAAAGAGTTAAGAGTGAAAAAACATTTTCTTCATAATTACACTCGTCCTCTGAGCTACTGGTATGAGTTTCACATCAATAGCACAATATTTGGGGGAAATAAGTAGGGCATGCAAATATCAGCAAGCTTATAATTTGCTTTGCCAAAAAATGCATCCCTTCCTAACTTGAAGAAACAAGCAGTTAAGAGTGAAATAACTTTTTCTTCATAATCACATTGAAAGGCTCACATAAAAGGAAAAGTACATGTTCCTTTAACTGCTGGCATGAGTTTCATATCAGTAGGATAACGTTTGAGGAAAATAGAGAGGGCATGCAAATATCGGCAGGCTAATAATAGGCTTTGCCGGAAAATGCATCCTCCTGCTGACATGGAGAAATGAAGAGTTAGGAGCGAAGTAAGCTTTTTTACATAATCACACTTATTCTATGAACTGCTGCTATAAGTTTCATATCAACAGGACAATAGACAGGGGATGCAAATATTGGCAGAAATTAAAATGTATCCCCCTACATTAATAGATTAGACAGTCAAGCCTGATATAAAATGTTCTACATAACGGGCCTCTGTTTTGTAATGCTTTATGCTATTATGGTGTTAAAAGAAAAACAAAACAAAACAAACAAACAAAAAAACCCCGAATATCTTTAAAAGTTTACTCTTCAGTCAGGGTATATTTCAGTCCGTTTTCTGAGAGTTTAGAGCGATGCGCACTCCCGCGACAGGGCACGCAATTCTCGGTAGGCATGTTCTCGCCTTAACACCTCACCTTAATTGCAGTGCACTCTCTCAACCCTAACATACTTTGCTATGCAGAGGAGTTGAAGGACAGCCGAACATAAGGAAATGTCCAGAACCGGTGGCTCAAGTATCATTTTTCCACCTCTGCGCGAAACAGACACATGACATGGTTGGGTGTCTTCTATATGGAAATCCATAAGTGCCACAATTTAATAGGCGAATAAAGGACGAAATGGCTGCTGGAATGCAATTTCAGATAGAAACAATTCAATAGATATCACTATTACAAATATTTTATTTGTTAAAATTATATATTTTAGAGTTTAGCAGTTTTTTAATGGTCATGCTCTCTACAGCATACTAAATAATTTCTATATTTGTTTTAATCGAGTGAGCCAACATCAAATAAGCATCATGAATTTTGAAGGTGAACCAAATTTTCTCCTTTAATCCTTAGCTGTAAGTTTAAAATCTGTTTTGTAACTTCTTTATGATTGATATGATTTTAAAGTATAAAGTAAGCAATTATTAGGCCCTACATGCAATTATAAAATGACTTAAAGAATCATTATCGTTAACCTCTAACCAGCAGCAATTGCTTTCCCCCATAACAGAGGAAGCCCCTCTTGTTTTCCATCAATTTTTTTTTTATTTTTTAAAATTTGATAAAAAATGTAAGTGCTTGTATTGAACTCTACCGAGTGTGACTGTTGGGCTGCGTTCAAAACGAATACCATCTGCTATAGGGGAAAAAAAAAAGAAAAGCCTCATCACACTCCCACGCTGCTTATTTTGCAACACGTTAACATGAAACATTTTGCTCATTAGCTACTTATTTGCTTATCTTAAGGAGTCGGACGCCCACTCTTACTGAACACCATCAGTCAGCTGGCTGAAAGTGTATTTTTCCTCACACAAAAAAGAATGTATGTTTAATGTGAAAGCAACCTAATGTTGATTTGTGTGCATTTTCACTAAAGGTAAAGTAAAAGCCCCCAGGAATCTCACATTAGGTCATCCCTAGGTGCATTTAAATATGAAGAATCACTGTGAAAATAAAAAACAAGAAGACCACAGAACACCAAGATTGCTTTAGAAGATATAGATATATATATTTTTTCAGATTTGAATAGTAATGTCAAAAATACACACTATGATATACAGTTTGCACTACATCATCTTAGCATGACAGACGTCACAAATAGTAACTGAAATATTAATTTAAATATTAAATAAACTGATGGTAAGTAAATTGAAAAGTGAACGTGTAAACACTAAACTAATGTTACTCATTCTATTGCAACAGTTCCAATAAAGTGGTTTTTGTAACAGTACAAAAGTATTAGAATATGACTATTTTCTGTTCCATTTCCAGTTTTAACGAAAAACCAAAAGGGGAAAAAGCTAAAATAAAATAAAATAAAATCCACAGTGCACAGTTTGATGTTCTGCTGCGAAGTTTTCAGGTACATTATCGTGATTGCATGTTCCTTGATGGTCCAAGATTTGTGTTGCACCACAGCCTGGTTCCGCCTGCTTCCTCCTAAACAGCTCAGGAATCATAGGGTCACACATTAGAGGTCATGTTCTGCAGAGCCAATTGCATATAAAAAATAAGGAGAACCTTAGCAATAATGGGCTGTGTGTTGAATTAGAGACAACGTAAACTGAAATGGAACTTATTCTGAGAGGAAAAACAACATTTTGATTTGTGCCAGCAGAGAAAAAAAAAAAAAAGACCTGAACTTCTTTGATTAAATTAAAGCCAGATACTAGAGGGGATGCATTAAATTTCAGGAAAAGAAAAAACAATGTGATTCTAATATGGCAAAAAAAAAAAAAAAAAAAGAAAAAAAAAAGACATTTTGAACAGTATCATGAATTCCTCCAATAGCTAACTTTCTGAATAAATCCCTCTGTTCCTAGGATGTGCAATTCACAAAGAACAAGGTGTATCTATGACGAGTCTCTCAGGCTCCTTGTCGACCCCATTTTCGTTTTATTGGGCGATGAACAGGATGGAACTGAAGTCTTTGGATACAGGTCAACGGCGTCTGTTGACTTCTGTCCTCGGACCCCATCTCTCTCTCTCTCTCTCACAAAAAAAAAAAAAGTCACAACAGACTGATGGAGTGAGTTTGAGTCTAGTGCTGGCTTCGAGGTGTCGCTGAAGTTTCAGTAATGGACTGTCGGATGGAGGGATGAATCGTTGGGCTTCAGCAGCGAGGAGAAAATGGAGGATCTATCGGAGATTCTGTGAAGGACTGGAGCTCATAGGCAGCACCGCTGTCCACCTCCATGGACTTCCTGGAGAACAACAGACGGACGTCTCTATGAAGGTAGAGCTTTCCAGACTTTGAGCTCTGGAACCTGGTGGTGATGAGAAGGAAGAAGATGAGCATAGAAGGAAACCTGTATCATGACAGAAATGTACAAAAGAAACAGCCATAAACCCCGTAGTGTCAAGTTTTTTGCACTGAATGAATGTAGCATCGTGTGGGTTAGCAACAGAAGTGATCCGATGGTGAAAAGTCGCCAGCAAAAACTGGTGAAAAAATTGCACTTAAACTATGATACTTTTTTGAGCTACGTAGATTTTTCTTAGCTAGCTTCCTAGCTAGCTAGTTTCTCTCCTCCCTCCATTTTCACTGCAGGAACCAGAACCAATGTTATCTACTAACACAGCTTCAAATATACATTTGCTAGCTAGCAATCTTTGCTAGGCAGCTAGCAAAGGTATATTAGCAACTAGTCACAAGTAGCCCCAACTGCTTTGAGTCAGAGAACCTATTGAAGTGACTCAAACATTTGCTTGACAGAAAAGGCCCACAAGAAAAATACGCTACATAGAATACACAATTAAATAGTCCTGCCAGCACAACATTTAAGACCCGTGATTCAAATTTTTAAGGCTTACCTACCTTTAATAATATAAACAATTAAATATATTTAAGGCCTTAAATAGTACATGAATTTAAGACTTTTCAAGGACACCCTGAAAAAGACTAAACAAAACAAGAAAGCTGAGTAACCAGTCCCAGACAGAAGCAACTATGTCACCTCAGATGGATAAGGTAGCGCAGCGTGCGTCCTTGGCCCGGAATGAGGGGCTTCCTGTTGGTCTGATTGTTGGTGTCGCGGCGAACGGGAACAGAAAAGGTTCTCTGGCGTAGGAAGGTCTGGTGTCCAGCTGGCATGGCTCTTAGGTCGTACATCACAACAAACATCTTCACCACTGTCTTGTTAGGGTTGAATAAGGTCTGAGGGACAGAACCAGACAGAACAGCACAGTTTAAACAGACCGTCCAGGATCTCATGAAGATTTAATGTTAATGTAAAACAATAGCAGGCGACACCACAGATATAGAATAGATGCTGAATCCATATTGAACGTCAAATGTTGCCGTCACATTGACTGACATTTTGTTGAGACATTTGCAAAAAAACTCAACAAAAATAACTTTTGTTGAGGGTATTTGTTTAAGCCCTGTGATCAGATCCCAATACTGAGAACTGAGAATATATATATATATTATATATATATATAATAAAAATGTATTATCCAAAAATAAGTATTTATATATATATATATATATATTTAATACAGCCTTACATAATAATAAAAAACTGAATTATTCACCGTTTAATAATCTCTTGACAATACAAAATAGTGGAAATTTTATATCACACACTAAATTAAAGTAGTACAGCATATTTTGAGTCAGTAATAAATTAGGGTAAATTTACATTTGTTTCCTTCTGGCTGTTTTGTCTCACTTTGACTTGCAGATTTTGCTGATTTTCTCAGTGATGATTGTTTCTAATACTACAACACTGCTGAATACAAAAATGATTTATTAATCATTTTTGCACAACATCCATATTTCTTTTATTTGAAATTTTCAGTTCAAAGACATACTTCTGTTGTATAGAATGATTTTGCCACTTGCGACATGTTGGCTATATGTGCAGACGGATTGAATATACTGAGCATCAAAGCCAAGCTGGCTTACACTTTTCTCTGTCAGTGAATGACGCAATGTGCTCATCTTTCTTCTGTAACTAGAGTGCACAGAAAATATTTTAAATATAGAAATCTAGGCGCCAAATGGGAATTAAAATCCAAGGCCTTTGCAGTGCCTTCGAACCAGGATCTTATAAGATGAAGTTTCCCATCTGGCCACTAGGTGACTCCAACTTCTGCTTAGGGGCTTGGCTTAACCTGCTCTTTGTTCATGCTGCAATGGAAATACTGCATTGACATAAATATTCTTGACATTTCTAAAACTGTGAAAAAGAAATTCCTAACCACTTGAATGGTTCCTGATGCAGGTACACGGTAGCCCCTTTTTCCCAGGGACTCCAGGTTAATCACACCCTGTGAGAAAACATAACGACAATCACGGTGTCATCAGCAGCCATCCCAAAGGAGCTCACACACGCACACGCACACACACACACAAACACACACACAAAGGACAGTTTCATCTTCAGCCTCAGCCATGCAGGGTTTAATAAGAAAAAGGAATTAAAAAAAGGAATTTGGTTCAGGGGGAAATCTAGCTCACCATGTATGGGGAGGGAGCGTTGTCATCGGAGACGCTGTAGAATGACACGTCTACTGGCAGGGTCAGGTGACTTGGGCAGAAAGAGCCGCTGGCTCCCACCTCTGCTGTGAAACCTTCTACTGTCCCTAAAGGCTCAAGTCGATAGTTCAACACACACTCCTAGAGAACAGTTAGATATCAAACAATAAAGATTATGGGATATTTTTATTATTGCATCCCCCCAAAAGGGGGGTGGGATAAATAAATCAACATTTGAGTCTAGAAAGTGTTCAGCATGGAAAATTTATGGATTAGGGACGCAAACAATTAAGTTACAATTACAATTAATTGTCAATTAATGGCTTATTAAATTAATATTAGAACTAATCAATTAGTTCTAGTCAGCGACAACTTCTTAAACAAAATTACTGATTTGCTTTGAAGGTGAGAATGTACCATGGGGTGTTAGGGCCAGTTCCGGTTCATGAGTTCCAAAAATGTTGGATTTTCCAAACTCAGAAAATTTCCAGGAGTGGAAAATTTGCGACTTTTCAAACTCAAATTTTTAAAAAGTTTTTCTGTAAAAATTTTCTGAGATTAATACATATTTTTAAAAAATTCAGTTTTTTCTAGCAAGCTTTTGACATTTCAAAGTCAGAAATGTCCACCTTTTTTTTCAGAAAATTGCTTAGTTTATTTTGCAGAAATTCTCTTTTCTTTTTTTTTTACCTACACACTCATGATGTGTTGTGGGCATACACATGGTGTAAATGATGTAAATGTGATCATTTACATCATCACAAAAAAAGCAGAGGGAAAATTGTAACATGATACAAAAAGGCATGATATCAATAAGTACTGTTGATTTTGAGGGTTGTCTATGTCTAATATTCAAGAAAACCACAATTATCAGTTATTCAGTCAATATTTAACACAGATGACACACAAAAATAGCTCAAATATAATATGCTTCTTTTTTAAAATCCACAATAAGAAAATAAAATGTATGTTTTGGAAAGACAAAACTCAGGTTTTTAGAAAAGTGGTCAATTAATTGTTAGCCGATTGATAAGAACGATCAAGTTTAGATTAACTTGTGAATCTAAACTTAGATTAATCTAAACTTAGATTAACCTAAACTTAGATTAACTTGCATCCCCATTTTTGACAGAAGACGACTGATGATGTGTCCTACCTCAAAGTTTCCCAGCAGGCTTAGACTGGCAGGAGGAGCGCTGGCGCTGAACAGCTGATGTGACTCATCGGTGTTCTCATCTCTCTTTGGACACACCCTAAAGGGTTAAAACCACACATGCTTGATCAACTTGCTTTTGAAGCGCTAATGTAACACAATCTCATTGTGCTCCAAGTGACAAAAGCCTCCTGGTATGTGTGTTAAACACCACCTGAGGCTCACCTATGTGTTTGCAAACAGCAGCGTTAGCCACCTGAACAACAAGGTCGACTTGTCCCACTCGGATCTTTAAATAGCGATGAATTTCTAAGCAGGTCGTCAGACGCAAGCGTGATGGTTGGAGTGAACCTTCAGCCTGGATTTCTGAACTCCTCAAACATCTGCTTTCAAAAGAACACCGCTGAGCTCCCACCCACAGCTTCTGTGTGTAGGCTGAGGCATGAATCCCTGTGTATATAAAGCCAACTTAGTTCTGACTGCCATTTACAGATGAATGCGTGCTATTGTGGCTTGAGCCACAGCGCAGCAAAGACAAATTAGCTTCCCCTTCCATCTATAGACACAGAAAAACATCAAAACGCAACAATGTCCGACCAATGAAAGTGTTGGCGCTTTGGCTGGTTACAGACAGATAAGATTCTAATTTCAAGTATACACTGAAGCGGCAAGAATGAATTAATCTGGGACTTCAAACTCCTTTTGCTCTGGTGTGGCAGATGAATTTTTAAAAACAAGAATTGGCTGCAAAGTTTGAATGATTTGTGGCCACACTCCAAAGCGTCATACAACCAAACTAATATTTGCTTGACGGTTCCACATAAGGTTCCAGAGAAAACACACGTGATATTTGGCAACTTTTCCCATCAGAAATAGTAGAACCGGTTTAATGAGGTTTCCAGCTCAGACCAAATCATTCCAGGAGTTCATCATCTGGTCTTACAGCTTCTAAAACCAGTTTGAATGCGAGTTTGTTTGGGATCACTGTTGAAACACCAAGTTGTGCCCCAAGTTTCGACCACATTGAATTTTGCTGAGAAAGGACTCAGCGAAATGGCTGTGAAGCATATCACGATATAAGTGCTTCATATCAGTCATTATTGATAAAATATTGATTCGTTTTTTTGATTAGATATCTAAAATGCTGCCACACTGGTGACCTCTTCCGTTTTAGAGTTTCCTCTCAAGGTGTTGTACTCCTGTTCTCCTTGCACTCCAGGTTGTTTGTAATTTTTAAGCAGTTATGAGGCACGGTGGTGAAACCTGAAACTGCTGCTGCACAAGTTACTCAGGTTGTTGCTAAGTACCCAAATAATGAGCGAGTTAGTTGATGCCAACCAACTAACTAATTAACGTGAGAGGTTGAGTGGTTAAAGCCTTTCTTCTGCCCAAGTCTCCCATTATACTAATTCAATGAAATTATTGAACATTCTATCAAAGATATTTTCTATTGATACTGATCACGTCACGATTTACTGACAAGCCCTGATTTGAGAAAGAAGATGTCACCATGTTGTTCCATTTGGCAGCAAATTTCACATCTAACATCCAGCTCTGAGAGCAATTTTTTAAGCATCAACCAGGGGAAAAAAACCCCCATAAAACAGAGTTGTCGTTGAAAAAAAAAAAAAAAAATCAAAATACAATCGGTTTCAAATTCGCAGTGCAAAGAATAAGTAACTGTAGCCAGCAGGAAGCTGACAGACGAGGAAGATACCAGCTGTTATTACACCCGCCCCTGATCAGTGACTTGAGCCTCATTCGACCTTGGCCTGGTGGACACACTGAGGTTTGCAACTACATTAAGAGAGATCCCAGGTGAGAAAATGTGTACCTTTTCCCAGAGGCCCAAGGCAAACCCTTACAGCCAGTCAGAGAGATGTCCAGGTCAAAGTAACCTGTTTGATTTTTCCTCTGAGGAACCTGCAGCAGACACACAGAACAAGATTAAGTTGAAACCAGAGCAGCCCACGGTTCCTTCTTGATAATTAAATATCGCATTTTCATTACAAGAAGAAAGCGAATGTGATCTACAGTGGAGGTGTGTTGAAAACAAGCAAAAGCAGTTAAAATTATACTTGAATAATATTAACACATGACTAAGTGTGAATTGGGATGTGTGAATGTGCGTCCCTGAGTTCACAGAAGTGTGACTGGATTGGAGAGAAACTAAAAAAAATAAACCCCAACTCCAAAATAAGAAACCAAAAGAAAAGAAAAGCAACAATAATCCCTACGACTGCTAAAACGATTACTAGTGAAGTTATAATAATAGTGTCCAGAACATTTATTTGTTCTTTTTTCATACTTAGATAAAGGCGAACATTAAGGAAAAAAACCTAGAGAGGGAAAATACAGATTTAAAATATGTCTTTTGATGTCTAAATAAAAACAAAGTTCTCAGAACAAAATTTGGTTATTAAAATAAAAAATGCCTTTACCACACTACACTTCGATCTCATCTCGCTGGATTTACAATTCTTGTCACAACTGTGTTTTTTTTTTCTTTTTCAAAAACAGCTGCAAATAATAAATGATATAATTGCACATATATTTAAGAGTAGTATCAAATTAAATAATTTGATAATTTTGCTATTCTGCTCTTCATGGGGAGATAATTCGACATTAGCTGGTTATTATTTTTCATTTGTCTTATCTTGAGCCACTTATTCATGTGTTTTTTTAAACACATGAATTTACATTTATTGTAAACTCTACATTTTTCTGTAAAGCACTTTGAATTGCTTTGTACATAAAATGTTCTCTACAAATACATTTGCCCTGCCTGATTACGTCGGCCAGTCATCTGCAACATTTACAATCCAAAGAGCCATTCTTGCCTACAATCCAGTTAAACTTTAACTTGTTTAGAGCTAATAATGATACATGATTTGTTGGAAAAGAAAGAGAACTTATAATTTTGATCAACATCTACTACAGAAAATGTGATGACAACTATTTCATTCAAATTTTTGGGTGAAGGAAATAATAATAATAATAAAACTTTTAATAAAATATTTTCTCCAAAGGGACAAATGAAGAAAAATGTTAATAAAAACAGTTTCTAACCAAATAATAAAAAATGGATCTAAAAATATATTGCTTGTTGATTTCACTCTGTTGTTATGTAGTCATTATTACATTTGTTTGAACATCTGATGTCTCATCTTCTTTTGTCAAGTTATAATGCAGAAGACATGTCAGTAAGAGACAGAAGAATGTAACTGGACATGTGTTGTTAAAAATAAATAAAAATAAAGTCAAAAAAATATATATATTGCTGTATTTTTTAGCGTCGTTCTGTTCTGGAAATTTAACACAACTATTCCATGAGAAAAACTGAATTTGTCGTTATATCTACATATAAAAATATCAGCTGGTTCTTTATTTTTTTTCCCAGTGTTGCTAAGAGCTAGTGTGAAAGGTCAGTAGAGCCACTTGCGGCTATCGGCTCTGGTAGCCAGCCCACTCTTGGCTGCTTACAAAGACAAGCTACTCATTAAAACTGAATCAAATGTGTGATGGAAAGATTTAGCAGTTTCAAAAATCCTAATTTTTAATCGCTGTGTCTGCCTTGCAATAAATAACGAACCCATGCTTAGCTTATGCATTAACTCATGCTAACTTGGTGGCCCAGCAGCAGAAAAAAACCAAACAACAAAAAAAGAGAGAGGTTGGTAATACTTTAGTCTCTTAAAGACAAACATTCATTGCATTTTTATGGGTGGCTGTGCAGGGAGTCACGGTTTCTGCGGCTGATAACAAAGAGTGGCGACTGTGTTCTAACAAAAAGCAACCGCATGGACTCCCACGCCAACTGCTCTGCACGCCTGTGTGTGAATGGTCCGACATTCACTGTACATGAGTGGGCAGCCGCGTGTTTCCTTACGGGGCTGGAGAGCAGAGGCAGGCCGGTGCAGGGGTGGAAGGCCTTCGTTGCCGTGCGTCCAGAGAGTGGCGATTCTGTTTCTTCCAGCTGTTGCAGGGACGCAGGGGGGAGGGGCTGTGAGGACGCTGCAAGATGGCAATGAAGAGAGGAGAGTGATGTAGAAAGTGATATATTTTGTAGCAGTAGAGGGGGGAAAAGAAAGTGCTGGTGCACAATTACGAGATACAAAAAACAAAAGAAGCTACGTTTTTTTTGGGTGTTCTCATTGATGAACATTTGTCATGGGAAAATTGAAATATCCAAAGCTATTATAGTTTTTAATAAGGTGATGGAATTACTACACAAACTGTATATTTTGTAAAACTATACAGTGATGGATGTGTGGGGGAGTATTCAGAAAACATATAGATTCGATTTTTCTATTACAGAAGAGACTTATAGGAGTAATTGTTGGAAGTGGACACAGATCACACAAACCCAATATTTACAGTTAAACTTATTGAGACTTCATGAATTGACAAGAGTAAATATTTTAAAATTGATGTACATGTGTATTGTTTTGTGTATTTCAAATATGTCTGCAATAGTCTTCTGAGTTGAATAATCAATTTTCATTTTGTGAATGGGGGAAATTTTCAGAAAAAAACATTTTCACTTCTTGTTGCTCCTTTTCATGCATGATTTATTTTAGTCTTTACATGAACTATTTACATCTATTACTGAGTGAATCATTCTAGACATTTACAGTTCTAGAACGATCCACCTACAATAAGGTGACCAATCTGGGATGGCTACAGGGTTATTTCATAAAAGGATTCTATAGAGAATCACAAACACTAATTTATTGGGTATTAGGTTATAATACCAGTATTAGGTTAGCCATGCTGTTTTTTGTTTGAAGTCTTCTCTTTTCAGGAACATCATTTAAACACAATCTACAGAAAAATTGGTTTCTGAATCAAATCTTGACCCTAAAAATCAGATCTGAATCTCTAGACATTGAAAATTTTTCATATCTAAAAAGGAGCTGAGCCAAAATGATCTTACGAGGTTTGAGGGTGATGGAGTCATTTCTGGACTGGATGCGAAGGAGTCACACTCTGAGGGCGCTTGGTTCTCGTCCCTCAGAGCAGACGCCTGAGCTGGCATGCCGTTCTGGTGCAGAGTCCGAGGCTTGGCGTCGTCATGGATTCTATAACAGTTTGTGACTGGGCTGGCGCTGTGGTTGTTCCAGGTGAACATCTGGGCGTTTCTTGGTTTGTTCTCCAGGACGGGGGAGGGAGGCGGGGTGTCATGGCTGCTGGGTGTCCTGACTGGGAGCCTCTCCTGCGGGGAAGCTCGTAAACGGCAGGGGACCCGGGTGTCGGCCTGGCCGCTGAGTGAGGTCTCTTCAAGTGTAAACTGAGCACCGTTTTGGGCCCGCGGAGAGCGGCGTTCGGCCCGCGGTCCGCCTCGGGGCTTGTCTGTGCAAACGGGCGAGTGCGAGGCGGCGTTGTGCGTGCCGTCTCTTTGAGGTTCGTGGCTGGGTACATGGCCGTTGGTGCAGCCGTTGCTGGCTGGTGGGGGGTGCGAGTACATGCGCACGGTGTGTGTGATTGTGGTTGTGTGCACGTGGTGGTGCAGCGGGCTGGTGCTGCGGCTGTGCCGGGGGGACGAAGACGGGACGGCCAGCCTCTCCTGGATGAGCCTGGTGATGTCTTGCACTGCCTGGGCAATGAGTGAGCTGTCCCGATCGTTCTCCTTGTCTCTGTCCGTCACTTCTCCGTTCCACTCCTCCGCCTCGGTCATCCTCAGTTTCCTGCAGGCGGCGGGTTTCGGGGAGGAGCTCTCCCGCTTGATAAAGCGCGATGTCTCTGTCACAGGGGTGTTGAACGGTGCGGGCTTAGCAGGTCCCATCGACTCGTAAGGGCGCATCTCGGGTTCTTTGGTCTTACTGGCGGCTTTGTCGTCGTGGTTGCCGCCCCACATGGCTTTGTGAGGGCTGTCGGTGGCGAACAGGCCTGGGGGAAGTGGTGGTGTCGTCGGGTCGCAGAAGTTGAGCCTTTGTGCGATTCGAGCTATGACTTCCTGTCGCTCCTGCAGCAGTGAGCCAATGAGGGGATTGGTTTCGCTTCCGGAAGGCCTCGGGGAGGGGCACCGGGACGACTCAGCCATGGACAAGTTTTTGAAACTTCTCAGAGGCTCTGGTAAGGGAGCCTTGGACTGGTCGATGTTGCTGGTGCCACAAGTGTAGTCGTCTATCGGGGTGGGGTCGGATGAACCGTTGAGTGCCGTGTACAGCCACTTCCCAGCTTTACCCGAGGGAAGCGGGGAGGGAGAGTTGGAGCGTGAAGGCGTGGGGGAGCGGGCGGGTCGGTAGAAGAGTGGTGAGCCCTGGCGCTGGGGGATGTTGACCTGCGGAAGCGCTCCGTTGTGAAACGTGTGGTTCTCTCCGGGCTCCTGGCTCTTCTTGCTGTATGGATGTGACACGGCTGTGTGAGGAAGGCTGTTGATCGGGATGTTGTTGATGGGCAGATTAGGGATGGGTAGTCCGTTGAGTAGAAGGCTAGATGTGGAATTGGAGCTCTTGCCGTACATGTTGGAGTTGGGATGGAGGCTGTCTTTGCCAGGCTCCTGGCTTTTCTTCAGAGTGGGCAGGCCACCGTGGCTGCCAAGGGTGGGGCTGAGGCTGGGGGTCTTGCTGTAGATGGGAGGCAGGCCGGTGTGGATGCTACAGGCCAGGGTGGGGTAGGTGGGCTGGCGGGGGAGCGACTGGACGCGGACCTGCAGGGCGACGCTCTGGGAGACGTTGGGGACGGGGAATATGTGCTCGGACGGCGGCTGGGAAAACTGCCACACCAGATCTTCGTCAGCAGCACTGATCCTGTTGAACAGAGAGGAAGAGTGTTAATACTACAGAGAATTAGAGGATCATAGCAACGTTCATTCATCTCAGGAATTCAACTTCATGTCATACAGGTTCAGAACAGAGTTACACACATTTATTGAAGTTCATTGAGATGATTTTTTTCAAAAAGCTCAAGAGAATCCAAACTCTTAAAAATAATACACGTGCCAATACTTTTATTTATTTATTTAAGTAACTTTCCATATCCATACCCAAGTAAAAAAAAACACAAAATGCTGAAATAAAACAAAACACCTTTGTTTTTTCTTAAAGATAAAAAAAACAAAAAAAACCAGCTTTTTTATCTTAAGCATCGCTCAATTTCTTTGAGGAACTTAATGATGGGCCTTTATCAGCTATAATAAATCAAAATGAACAATTAATACTTAAAAAATATCACTAAGTTATGTATGTATTCACTCTTTGAGCTATACCAGTTAAATAAATTATAATATTCTACTTCACTGAGAAGGAACTTATGTTGTGAATTTCTAAATTGAAAGCTGATTCGTAAACTTCAGATTTCAAATGTAGTTCTAGCTCATTTGCTTTTCACTGCGGACTGAGAAGCCCACCAGTGTCAAAGCGTCATGTCCGACCTGTACAGGATGTTCCTGGGGACGATGCCATGGGAGGCGCTGAGCCAGGCGCTGAGCTGGGAGAAGAAGACGTAGGATCGTACAGCCAACAGCAGAGTTTTCTCTTCAATGAAACGATCGCCACTTCTATTAGGAAAAACACAGTTAAAAAGGGGGGTTGGAAGTGTGCCAGTGTGTCAGGTTAATGAGAAAATGGTCATGGGATGCGTGTCTTATAATTTTTTTTTTCCCTTTAACGAGAATGTCCCCCCATTTGTGTGCGCATATATTTGTACGAAAGTGGGCCAATCTGTAAAGGCCAATTATCCCACTTTGCAACTCCCACATGTGCCAAAAAAAAAGAAGAAATCTTTCTTTTGAAGCTTTTTATGCTGAAGAATTAATCTCTAAAAAAACTTTAAAAAAATGCTGAGGTGAACATTTTTTGTTTTTAGGGGCCGTTATCTCCAACGCCAGACCAATAGACACAACTTGACAGCGACAACCGCTAACAGCAGTAATAAGTGCCCTGCCATGCCACAAAATCTCCTCTCGAACACAACATAAAGGTTGTCGCACTGCCTCCGAACTCCCCAGCTCCCAGTCCAATCAAATATCCGTGGGATGCGCAGGAATAAGTCCCATCCATGCGGCACGAACGACCCAAAGGATGAGCTGCCGATTCCCCAGCGGCGGCAAACCAAATCCCACCCCAACGTCCTGCTTTAAAGTATACAGATTCAGAGTTGGCTTCGATTATTTATAGTGCCTTGCAAAAGTTTTCATATCCCAGAGACCTTTTCACAGTTTGCTACATTATAACAAACCTCAATGTATTCCACTGAGAGTTTATGTGATAGAAACAAAAGAAAATGCATAATAATACCACAAGGATTAGCATTTCAAAAGATGTAAAAAAAAACAACAACAAAAAATCCATAAATATAAATAAAAGGGTCAATGACACTTCAGGCAAATTGTTGAGGACCCTTAAAAGATCAACTAAAAATAATCAGTAGTCCTATTTCAGGATTTTAGTTTTCTAGACAAATTTAGCAAAAATAATTAAATTCCACCATGGAGCTTGGTTTACGCAAATAAGAGGCGTAATAGACAAAGCATTACCTAAAAACAGATCCCACCCGTAAAATTAACAAACCTCAACAAAACGAACCAAACAACCTGAAGCCTCAACAACTCTGCTGAATTTGGTGACTCCATATCAAGTTTTCATGGAGTTTCAGGATGTAAAAGGCAGACTGGTCTAAAGACCAGCACTTTTATCACAGGTCCCCTGGTGGCTGAAAGAATGAATAGGCTAGAGGCTTGGAGATGTTGGTTAAATGATCGCAGTTACTTTTTGTTATTTTTTTTCTAAAGCACTCTGGTGGTCCCATTTTGAAAAGGCATCGTGTACTATGTATTATATATATATATATTAGATTTTCCACCATTATGAAATAAAACTTTTTCATTAAAGTTATACTGAATGGTTACAAGGTTAAAAGTTGAAAAAACAAGGTGTTGATGCAGTTAGCAGATGCACAGTATACGGGACTTTTCTTGCATAGTTCATTATCTCATTCAACTTTGTGTGTGTGTGTGTTGTGTGTGGGTGGGTGCGCGCTTCTGTGTGGCTTACTGTCTTGGAACAGGCTGTAGGGTCCACCTCTCCAACAGCAAAGCATCTTGTTTGATGACTGGGTCACTGATTGGGTCACTTGGGGGACACTCATCGCCATAGCAACAGTCTGGCAACAGCATGACCTCGATCATGATAGGGATGTTGTTTCTCCAAAGCAGAATCACCTCCGAATGGGTTCGCCTGGCTTGTCGGCACTGGGGGACACACAGGCAGAGGAGGAAGGTTAGCGCTTATTAGTAAATGTGAAGTTTGGGGAGGGGGAGCAGACGGGGCTTCTGGGAAATTCACTGATATCTGAAAGAAAGCGTTATGTTCAAAAAGAAGTTCCAGTTTTCCACTCAGTAATGCAACACAATGGCTATGATGGTTTGGTAGCGAAACTGGATTTTTAGTTTTATTTTTTTAGACATTGCATGTAAGACAGCTTTTATCTAGATTTACTAAAACCGTAGTTCACATTTTCAGTTTTGTTACAAATAAATATTATATGTTACAGAGTCGTTGATATATTTGGGAGGCTTTAAATATGAAAACAGGAAGAAATGATTGATTTTTAAATTTTTAAATTCATTTTTAAATGAATATGCATCACAACACCAGAGTTTTACACCCTAAGAAACATTCACATGAACAGAGTTAAGCACTTACCTCTGGCCACAGAAAACACAACATTGTCAAAACAATGCATAGACAAATCCAGTCAGATTATTCATCATTGGAAAAAAAAAAGAAACAACCCCCCCCCCAGAAACTCTTTTATTCTATTTTTAACCTTCAAAGTGAATATTGTCAACTTTTACCTCTGCAACATTGTTTAGCTTATTTCTTCTTCTTGTAGCTTATTTATTTTCTTGTAAAAAATAATTTTTTGCTTGTCCCATCAAAACATTTAACAGTTTCACTTAGTAGCTTCTTTTTTGTCTAGCTTGCACCAAATATAAAAACCACTAATGTGTTTTTAAAAAAACATCTTGCAACAAAACAAACAGTGCAAGATTGTTTTAATTTAAGAAAGAGCTAAAGAAAGTGACTTAGAAAGAAAAGATGGAGAGAAAAAAGGAAGGAATAAAGTAAAGACAAAGACAGAAAGAGAAAAACAGACAAAAAGAAATACAGAAAGAAAATGAAGACAAACGAAACAAAATTGTGACAACAACAAAAGAAGGAAGGAGACAACAAGGAAAAGCAAGAAGAAAAGGAGGAATAAAAGTGTGGACAGAAGGAAAGAGGCAAAGATGAAACAAAGTGCAGATACAAGAAAAAAATGAAGTAAATAACACATGGAACAAAGAAAGGAGGTAGTGACATAAGAAGGCAGGACAGAGATAAGGAAGTGCACAAGAAAAACAAAAATAAAAGAAATAAGGAAGTATGGAAGAAGAAGAGATTGGTATAGAAGTATGGAATAGAGAACACATTTTGGAAAGAATACTGTTTCTCCAAAATATCCAGATCCAGAAAATACTGAAAAACAGTAGTGTGGGAAACCTTAATATATATAAACAAACAGGAAGGCTTTTCAAAGGTAAGATAACCAACCAAATGTGTGACTGGTGCGTGTGGTGTGCGTGTGTGCGTGTTGTATTGGCACCTGAGGCAGTTTGTCGCTGCATTCATGCTTGTGGAGAGGAGGCATGCCTGACTGAGCCGGGGGGCAGTGCAACCCCTCAGTCCTGCCTTTCACCGAGTACTCAGGTGTCCTTCCCTCTGTGATCAGCAAGGTCAGGAACACCAGGAACTCCTCGGCATCGTACTCGAAAAACTCCTCTGTCACGTCTAAGACAGAAGAAAAACAAAAACGAGGTAAGCATAATCACAAAAGAAGCAAACACTGAGCAGGGAAACAGCTGGAGGAAAGCAGATAACTGTTAGCCTATTCAGCGCGTGGTTCTGGGGCATTCCAAAAAAAATAAAATAAATAAATCCCTTAGCAATGACAGATATCCACCCGTATTTTGTTTTTGCTCAGATGGATGGGGTCATTTGACTGAACGAATCCTGTTTGGGGAAGGGCGAGGGGAAGGCAGAGCATGACACAACTTTTCCAGTTTGTCCGTCGTAAAGGGAACATATTTAGAGGCATTGTGTCAGCTGAGCTGTGGGGAGAAGAGACGCACTTCAGCTCTTCTCTTACACAGAGAGAGGGAATAAAAGGCACAAGAACAAGTAGAACTGATAATGACTTCATTCATGCTCATCGGATGACATTCACAAACCGCATATAAGCGGAGACAACAGGACAGAATAACGGAGGGTGTGCTACACCTCCCTGCTGCTGTAACGTGGGTGGGACAGAATGAAGCTTTCTGTGGTGAAGAAGGTTCTGTTCCTCCGCAACTTTGTTGGTCAGCAAATGTTTGCTTTCACAGACTGCAGCTAGAGCAACGTTTTGCAGCATGAGAAATCAAATGCTGGCTGGAATAGTTCGTACTATGACTGTCTCTGACAGGAACTGTTTGGTTAGAGAATAATAATAAGAAAAAAAAAAACAACAAAGATTCTTTTCCTAATGAGATGAAGAAGCATACCCTCAGCACCACCAAGCTAAAAACACTCTTCAGTGTAGATGCAAGTGAAGATTACCCAGAGTTGGCCATTTTCAGCATGAGTAAGGCATTTCAAATGGCGTTACAGTAGCTCAGAGATATTACTGAGCTGCTGTAACGGAGCTCGGCTAGAAAATTAAAGTTTTTTTTGTTTTTTTTTATTACTCGAATGACATAGCAAAAACTATGTCATCTAAGGAGTTCTGGGCAGAACATATTTACAGACAAAGAAAGTTTTTCATCTTAAATTCAAAATGTATATTTTTTTGTGTAATTTTGGCTCTGTTCTCTCAGAAAATGGCCTTTTCATTTAGTCTGCAGAAAACAATTGATCAATGATTGATCAAAATTAAATGATGATTATTTAATTAATCGATTCAATACGATTAATCCGATTGTTTCTGCCCTGCATGTCATTCCTTCTTAAAACTGGGTGCTCTTTGGCGAAACGCTTATAAAACCGAAGGTCAACGATGAGCGTTAACATCTGATCAGTTCATCTGCATATGTATAATAAAACCCTGTTATGTCCATTATAATTGATGCATAGATCCCGGGTAAGTATTTTTGACAATTAGAGGGACTATTTTTGCATGTCACTTCCTCCGCTCCTCCAGAGGAAACTCCCTGAATCCCAGAGGAGGTCAGGTGATTCACAGCAGCACAGAAGAAAAAAAAAAGAAGAAAATCACAGCTTTCTCTCTCTTGACAGCACACTGATGTGCAGAGGCTCCCTGCTCGTAACCTTGAAGCTTCTAAATACTTGATTCAGTGTCAACCTGAAGTAAAATGCAGATGGAAACTCTTTTTTTCTGATTAACATCCCATGTCCGCACAAGGACAGAGGTGAAGAAGACACACACATACACACACTCCATAAGAGCTGGGCTTGCTAAACCAGAAACTCCCTCAGCTGGCTCTGCAGAAGTGTATGCGAGTATCGCTCTCAGCCAGCCAGTCACGCACATCCCTCCAAGGGAACTCCTCCTACATGACTCTGGGCTGCTGCTGCATGTGAAGAGAGACGATCCGATACAAAACGTGAATGAAAGAGGGGATCGGGGGAGGAGGAGGATGATGAAGGGGTCTGTTAGCCAGCTGCAGGCTAAATAAACCAGGAGGATAAGGAAAGAAAGAGAGAGAGGGGCTATATCCCGAGACAATATCCTTTTTCTTCATGGGCTGAAATCATAAAGGTCTGAACAAAAGAAGCAAGAAAACAGTAGCAGGAGTGCAGGATATATGACAACGGTCAACATTCAAGGTCAGAGTATACATCATATTTACACACACACACATTAGATATAGTGTGCTCTAACGCCATTATAAAAAAACTACAGTTTCATGCCCTCATGTCAGAGAAAAAGCTCCTGCTCCACAGATTCAGTTTAAAGAAACATTGTGATGAGGGCTGGGTCAAAGGAACAGGAAGTTGGTGGAGCAAGTTAGTCTGAGGGTGTTTTGAGACCAGATAGTCACGTGGGCTGGGTTTGATTGGGGACCAAAACTGCAACAAACTAACTGAAAAACCTCTTAATCTCTGTGCTGAACCAACAACTACTGAAGGAAACAACAAAAAACCTCAGAAGAAGAAATGAGCACAACCTCTTTCATAAAAGGTAAACAAAGATGGAGGTGCATGAGTGTAGGATTTCTCTTTGGCAAAAGACCACAAGCCATTTAGGTTCTTGCATTTGTTTTGGTTGTATTTGCCCAGCGTGCTGTAGTCCGTTTCTTGCTTTTGGAGCGGTCTCTGGTCCGTTTTACATTCACATATGAATTCAAACTGCACCAAAGTTCATTTTAATCGAAAAGACACTTAGGTTTTTAGATGGGCCAGAGTTCAATTGTTATTTAAACCTCCAAAAACAAACCGGACTTTCTAGGCAGACAAACTATAGAGTTTGATTAAGGCGGACTAAACAGGACTGGTGTGAATGCGCTCTAAGAAGCCTGGAGGAAGCTCAGGCTAACAGACAGCCTCTGAGGGCTGGTGGTATGCAAACCATATCCTCTGATGAAAACATACACAGAGCCTCAATTCACATGTCCACACCGGGTGTTAGATTGCTTAGCAAGCAATACATACATCTGCTATAGGTCACATGGCAAAAACACACACATGTACTCCCATCAACTACCAGCACATCAGTGACAAATAATACCATCAAAGGAAAATAAATTAAGAAAAGAAACATACAATGAAACGCACACATGCTGTGGTGCACAAAGGCCTACTGATGCTGGTTTTACTTAAGGGGCCCGGGACGCTCAGATCAGAGCAGATCATTCAGGCATTGTGCCTGTGAAGAGCATTCCTATGTGGCCTACATACTCCCAACACAAAAGGACGGTCTCAATAAGACTTAAAGGAGAGAGCATGATGCAGAACAGTACAAAAAGCCAAGATAGAGGAAATCTGCATTTCTGCTTAACCCGCTACCAAGAAGTGCAATTTCTCTGCACTGTTGCATTGTTGAATAAAGATTAACACTTGTAATTTATCGCAAGCTTGACGGCAGGTTTGCTACTGCGTGATTTAGTCCAAGTAATTAACCAGCTAATCACAGGTACACAACTCTGGTATTAATGCATGTCATACATTGGGTAACATGTCAGGTTAATACTCTGGTGTCTCATTATTGGACCAGTTTTGATCTGCTACTTAGTACATCTGAGGGTTCTGAAGATCAATCGGCTGAGCACACGTGCACGGTTGTCCATGCGCCTACCTCTGCGTCCTTGAGATAAAAGATCAGTGCAGAGGAAAAAGGCCTCCAGGGCTGGAGCAGAGAGGTCAGCCTTGATAGCAAAACAAGCTCTTTCTTCAAAGTAAACATGCCGACATTGATATTTACATAATTCTTCCCTGCTAAGAACTATTAGATGGCAAATAAAAAAAAAACAGTCTGATATGTTAGTGTTTTGGCTGTTAATGATATTTCCAGTCTTATATAATGCACTTGTGATGATGGACAGTAAGACTGTATGGTAAGATACCCACTGTATCTTTGACATCTTTGAAATCAGACAGATGGACAGATTCTTGTTTATTCATGTTAATAATAACATCTTCCTCAAAAACTGAAGTTGGTTACGGAGTTCCACACAGTCTGATGCTTGGACCACTTCTGTTTCCATATTTTCAGTGTCATTATGAATAATAACAGGCTACATCAATAAAACACTATACAAGCAGATCTTAAAACGTACAAAAGTTTTCCTACTCCTGAATTTGGACTACTGTCTTTGGTTCTGAACACCAATTTATTCAATTGGTCAGAGGGGAAAAACTTTGAGTTATTTCTGAATTGGTTCAGGACATCTTTGAACTCTTACGAAGAATTTTCAAAGATTGTTTTCTGACATTAATACAATATTTCCAAAATTAGGAACATCATGTACTAATCATGTTCTTGTAAGTTTTGAAGTTCCAAATGACCAAGCGCCATCTTGTTATGACAAACTAATATGCCACTAACAAAGAGCACAGAAACAGCAGCTTCCGAGAGTTTATGAAGTGTAACATATACCTTTAGGTACGCTGCCAGTGGCCAACACTGTTGGAGGGCTGGCTGTTCCAAGCGCCTTTTCTTGGATTCACGTTTCACTCTTGAAGTTACAAGTTGAAGTTACCATGCCTTTTATTTTCTTTTGGTAAGTACTCATTTACAACACCATCAGTGCTTGCGTAATTTCCTGTTGTCTCAAACTCCTCTAGATCCAATTTCCTGGTTTCCAACATTGTATTTACTGGCCTGAATTCGTCTTGTCTGAACATAGTTTTAATTGAATCTGAATTAAGGCTGTTTGTTTTATTTAAAATGCACAGTGGTGACATTTGTTGTGATCTGGCATTGTAGGAATAAAGTCAAGTGAACTAAACTGTGTGCTGCACACATACTCGTGACGAGATCCTTGAACACGCCAGTGATTACGTTTCACTGAATGCATGTAGGTGGATATGTTTTTACACTTAATATCAGGGAGTGCTGTTGCTTTAACAGAGAAACAGATGGGAAGACAGAAGGAGGTGGTCGAGTCACACACATTCAGATATGATGACCCATTAATCCCCGCACTGTGGCCACACAATCACTGCCTGTTTCTCCTCTTTCTATGGCAAAGGCTTGCTGTATTCTCCACACATCCAAATGTTCTCATACACACTCTGGCAGCTAATTTGAATGCAGTGTAAGTATCCATATGGCTACCACTCCCATCTCCCTTTGTCCTATGTTCAAGCAGCACAAAGTGCTCTTAGTTATTTGAGCAGTATTATGTTTTAATAATGATTGCTATCAATATTCAACAATGATCCTTGCTTTAATGAAAAATGTGTCTTAATCAGTTTTTATAATGAATGTCAGAATGACAAATTCTACACAGACCTACAAATGGTTTGTTTCACCCCTATGACTGGCCTAAAAATATTAAGCCCTCAGATCAGAAACAAATAGGTCAAACATCACATTTTTGATGAGGCCGGACAACAGATGAATTTACAAACAGTTAGAAATCATCTAAAATCATGATCTCAAACACTTCAACATGTTTGAGATCATTGTCCCATCTGTGTTGAAATTTCAACCATCTAACCCAAACACTTCCCTCTGACGAAAGAACAAATTGTTCAGGATGTTCATAATCTAGAAACCACCAAGGCTTAAGTCTGTCACGAACTGGGACATGCAGGAACACTAGGAGCATGCGTTTTAATATTACTCTGGACTACAATGGTCTAATGTTACTGAAGAAATGGTTTCTGGTCAAACAAGAAGAAGTGAGCTGTTGATCACAGTGACTAAATAAGCTCAGAGGAGTCAAATGCTTCATATTGAAAGTGGCTTATCTGCCAGCAAGCTAATACAAGTAAATGGCCTGAACTTCATAAAGTGCCGTTCTGCAAAGTATTTTAAGCTAATGAATGTCACTGACGCAATCTCCCACACACTATTATATTTAGGAATGAAAAAAACAACAACAACTAAGGACAAAGTTTCAAACTTTTTGATGTGATCATTTAATTGTTTTGGAGCACAATAATTACATTAATTACGATTTATCAGCTGATTCTGATAAATCGTTTTTATTGATGAACACACACACACACACCTTTACAATGATGTATTCATGAACATATTAACTCAATTCCATAATTCAATTTGCATTTGCTATTTCAAAATATGAATAAAAACAACTTAACTTCATTAACATTTTTAGGCATTTTATTGTTAAAGATAAACTTTGGTAATAGTTGTCAAACTTTAGGTCACTGGGACATACCTCTGCAGTTTTGTTTATGTTGTAGCGTTTTTGTAATTGTGCTTTCTTAACATTGTTGTTGTTTTTGTAATTGTGCTTTCTTAATGTTGTTGTGTTTTTGAATTTGTTGAAGTGGTTTGCACCTCAGGACCACCGTATAGTCCTGTATAAGTTTAAATCAATTTGAGAACTACTACCACTGCTCGACATGTCTTTATCTAAAGCACATATTTCTAACGGTATAATTAATTTTAACAGCAAAAAGGAAGCAATATTAAGTATTTTAGGAGTTACATTCTGATGTGCTTTGCTGTACTGTACCCAAACCAGCTGAGAAACAAGATAATGAATAACTCACCACATCAATAGATGAGCTCCACTTGAGCAGTACATTAATACTTTAACTGCTCTGGTGAGGCTTAGTCAATTTTTTCGAGATGAATAAATGATTAAACTGAGAACAAATAGCTGCAACTTATTTTCTTAGGAAAAAGTGCTTTACAGACTTAAAATGTCAACTTTGTATTGAAGATCTTTTGAGGTCCTAAGCTGATATGAATAGGACATTTGATTTCTTGGGGCGGCCTGCAGGCTTTAGATAACCAGTGAGCTGAAAGGCTGCGTATTAAAGCAATCTCCAGGCTGCAGTCTGCTGGGCTTGATGAGGTGTGTCAACCTCACACACACATACACACACACTCTGACATCTGCTGTCTTTGAACAGAACCAAAATCTGTGAAGGTTGCTGCAAATTTGGCATTCTGACCAAACGTGGTGACAAATGATCATAATGCAACACTAAATAAAAGGTGGCCTTTTTTGGGCAGATTTCAATTCATGCCTGTATAGCAAAATCACAATTTCATCATTTGCAGTATACAGTATCCACCTATTAGCACATTTTTCTGTGGAACTTCACTCAAAACATTCACAAAAAATTAACCTACTTTTACACAGAGCATATCTAAAACAGTAAAAAGAAAATGTGTTTAGTAAGCCGAAATACTAAGTTTAAATAAACTTGGCATGCTAACAGTAGCATGCCAAGGTGCAATGTTACTTGGCATGCTATTGGTTGGCACCTGCAAAGCAGCCAATCCAAGAGTGCCACTGATTTTCTCCGATTGGCTCTACCACCAAGAACAAATGTAGGAAAAACTGTGGATGTTTTGGGTTCTACTGTTGTGGCAAGACCATTTCCACTGAGCACATTAATGCACTTTAATCTGGCATCTGACCTATTCAAATAGACAGTTATAAGTGTTTTTAGAGGGAATCTCCAGGATTGACTCATTGTAGCTACTCAGTGGCAGTTGTGGTAATGCTAAATTACCACAACTGTTGTGGTAATGCTAAATTACCACAACTGTTGTGCTAATGCTAAATTACCACAACTGTTGTGCTAATGCTAAATTACCACAACTGTTGTGCTAATGCTAAATTACCACAACTGTTGTGGTAATGCTAAATTACCACAACTGTTGTGCTAATGCTAAATTACCACAACTGTTGTGCTAATGCTAAATTACCACAACTGTTGTGCTAATGCTAAATTACCACAACTGGGGCCTTTCTACAGCCCCCAGTGAAATAAGTATGTTAAGTTTGTGGCTCCCATTTTTTGCAGTGTACCGTTCCCCTGATTTCAAAGTATATGCTATAATTAAATGTTTAATACATTTTAATACCTTCCAGCAAGACAAGTTAACAACTGCTGAGTACTGTTCCTATAATGCAGCAAATGTTATCAGTGTAAAACTATAAAAAATAGTTGAAAACACAAGTTATTTCCTAATGTGCTGACCCTGAAGAGGCTTTCTCCATGATTGTTATTAAAATCTAACTCTTTCATATGCAGGATCAAAGTTCTTCCTGAAGCACAGCCCAGACAACTAATTTACGATTCCACAGAGATGCTAAAATTCACCCCAAGGCAGGGCGTTGGACTGTTCCTCAATTGAGTTAGTCTGAAGGGAAATGTCTCCGGAGCCTGATGGAGCCTTCTGCTATCAATTAAATGTCTCCCATCCACTGAAACATTACAGCTTCTAGAAAAGTCCATGTTCTCTACTTTGTCTTCAACATCTTAAGCATTTTGCTACTGAGAGTTTTCTGTAGTCTTTGTTGTCTCTTTTCCATATCTAATCCTTGTTTTTTTTTACTTTGTACTGAGATTACTTTTGTTCAGTTCTTATTTTATTATAGTTGTGACAAAGTTTTATACCATCTATTAGTTATATTTGGTTCTTTATAAAATATTCAACTAAACTTTCCCTCATAAGACCATGAAAGCACCTTTAAAGGTATGCAAATGCACTTAACGGCCAAGCAGGTAAGCATGATGAGTAAGCATTTCTGCCACTATGTGAAATGTCTTTTTTGCTCTGTGGTCAGCTCTGCAGCAAGACAAGTGTATTTTCAGACCCCAGATGGTCCTCAGCAGTACTTTAACTGCACTCAAATGATGTCATCTCAGATAACTAATGCATAACAACTCTGTATGGAACAAAAGAAGAAGAAAAAAAAACAAGTACAGAGACAAATGTCCATTCTTTGTACAAATGCAGGTACTCAGCTCACTAACATGCTCACTTCTGCAACATATTTTGCTCTGAAATCAACAATCCGCAACCGTAACGTTAGCATTCAAACTTGCAATGGTTAGGCAACACCAGTCTAGAGGATGTTTATCAAGTACAGACTAGTTTTTTTCCACAGTAAGTTATTGTGTGGAATGTTAAGAAATGCACCAATGACTAATACTTGAGATTCTTTTTTTAGCCTTAACCTGCCAATTTCAATTTTAAATGATTAACTTTTTCCCTACTTAAGTAAGTCAGTGTGGGACAGGTAAAGGCAGTGGGTCCACTTTGTACTGTGGACCCACATTTGATAAAGTTGGTAGTTTTGAATCAAACAAACAATGAAGGAATTGCTATTATTATGTAATTCATACATCAAAATCATTTGTCACTAACAATTATCGAAGTTTCTTTTTAACCGTAAAACTAAAAAATCATGTGCTGGTTGATGTGTTTACGGACCAAAATCGGCAGTTGTCCCTAGTTTTGGTGAATTTAATTTATAGAGGCAAAATTATTATCGTTTTGTTTAGCATTCGTCTCTGTTACATAAAAAGGAAATGACCCAAGTCTGACCCATTAACTTTTAGAGTTTCATGTTTTCAGAGAAGTACTGCTGTCAAAGATTGGCTTGTTCCCCAAACTGATGTTGAGAAACTGACAGATATAATCTGTCAGGAATCTGACAAGACCACAAACATGTCTCTTTAGAAAGTTTTAGCTTCTGTTGTCAGCTATAGTCCTATGACTATGAGAGCTTTGTGTTCTGAACTTAATGTGTTGGAAAATGTGTTCAGTCAGGCGAGCAACCCCTCTAGATTGGATAACTGGATTTATGTTAATTAGGTAGATCTGATCCTTTTTATACATTAAGCAGATGGTCATCAGCGAATAAGGCTTGAGCTAGTTACAAAGGCATGATGTTCCTGCAGCTCAAACTGCTAGAGTGAGTTTTCTTCAGCTGTATGAAGCACATTCCATGATATATTGCTACACACTGCCTATCAGCTGGCTTAACAATACATGCTACATTTTTTTCCTTTATTAAACAACACAAATTTGCCTGTCTGGAATTAGAGCGAGGATTTGAAAAAGTCTTTAAAATTTAACAGGATTTATTTCTCACATTTACTTATGAATGTGTGTTAGGGCTAAACAATATTACAAAAGAAACTGCAATTGTGATATGAAGGTCAACAATGGACGGCTGACCAGGGAAGAAGGGGCGGAAGAACAAGTGTTACCACAGCAACAGGAAAGATGTGTTCAAACATTCCTGTCAGGATGATTGAAGCATGTCTGCGTGTGGGAACGAGCTCTTCTTTCTAGAATTTGTTTGTGGATGTGACAAGAGTTTCAACTTGACGTTCTTGCAAGACAATTGAAGCTCCTGCTTGTGGATGCGAGTGGGCAGTAATGTGTACGCCGTCGCTACACCAGTCTGTTCCATACCATGTCTTCGCTCTGCGCACAATTAATGGTCTGTTCATCTGTTTACGCAACCATGCCCGTCGTGTGTGTCTTGAGTGTGGCATCTGTGTGTTCATAGCACTCTTTGTTACAACGCTGCTTTTGTTCTCGGTCTCGGGTAGAACAAGGGAGAAGTTTGCTGGTAACTTTAAAACACGAGGAGAAGGTCAGCTGGGGTTTTCTGTCACCTTTCCTGTTATTGTCTGCCTTGTTGTTATGGGACTTCTACTGGAAATGATGGCAAAGTTTGCCAGGAAAACAGTTTCTGCCAGAGACCGTAGGGGTTGGTAATGAGCAATAGATTGCCAATAAACTTACTGCGTCAGCAACGACTCAACAAGTGTTTAAAAGATCCACGTAAAATTTTTATTTCCCCTCTCATGGGTAGTGAAATGCCATTTCAAAACTTTGAACTCTGTGACACACGTGTGTATGTGTATGTGTGTGTGTGTGTGTGTGTCCCACATCCCCATTTTTAAAACACAAAGGAAGCAGATTCAGAGCACACATAGCAACAAGCCCTGATTGGATGAGGGGGTGATACAGATCCAGCTGAGGAGAACCCCTCTTCTGTTTCAGCTTTCATTAAACTCCTGGTAGAAGTAGAAAAACACTCGACCCAGACTGTCACACCACCCTGACCCCTCTTGCACTCCTATTATCTTAAGTGAAAAACTGAACAGTTGTTTATCAGCTGAAAAATTCACATTTACTGAAGTCAAAAAAAGCTCTAAAGCTTTTACGAGAATTGTTTTTTTTTTAAAAAAAAAAAAAGGAACCCTAGGGGAGCTTGAATATATCAAAACCTATTTATGAAGTAGAGCTTCTTAGTTGTGTCGTGTTTCCTGACCCCATGTCTACGCATCCCATTGCAATTGTTTGTGGATACAAACCAGGGCTGCAGAGTGTGACTAATTTGTGATCAAAAATGTGTGAAGTGTGACAGTTTTGTTTTTCTTCTTTTGCTCGGTTGCACTAGTGCAGTTAGCAGCTCGCACGTCTTTTTCTGCTCAAAGACAGAAGTATTGTTCTTATAGTCACAGTTGAATTAATCAAATACTGGAATCAGACAATTATTCCCTAATTTACTTTGATCGGTGATCCACAGGTCAAATCCTGAGCAATGGATCCATCTGTTTTTCCAAGTTTTTAAATAAGACAACTCACACTATTTTTTGCCAGATTACAAATGCCTAAATTAACAGAACACATTGCAATGAAACTTTTCATCACAATGAAAAGTTATAAAGTTTATAGCATAGTTATGTTATGATAAGGAATTTTTGTTGTAATTTCTTAATTTTCTGTTCTATTCCAATACTATATCAATTTATTGATTTGCTTAGACAGCAAAATTGCCAATAACAGCTTTTTCTACAGACACAGTTTAGAGACCATCTACTGTCTAGAGTTCGCTTTATACCCGAATGCAGCATTCGGGTATAAAGCGAACTGATGCTGGAGTTTATCAAGCAATCCTCAGTTTGTTTTCCCCAATAAGACAATGCCATTCAAACTTTCACAATAAGCCCTGAAACATGCTCTGAACATCAAATCTCACATTCTGAAGTTCTTGGCTTGTCTCTGCTGCAATTAGCTGAAATATTTTACACAATAACCATAATGCTAAATTTCAATTATGATGCAGTTGTGGTAAAATGTCAACAGATCTCTCTTACGGTAATGCTTTACACTAAAACTGCTGCAAAAGTTTTCATTTAAATATAGAAATTATTCACACTTTCTACAGCTTTTGCTTTAAGTAACATTTTGTAACGTCACTTAGGGTTTAAATTTGTCGATTTGAAACTCGCGCTCATTGCATAAAATTCACAATGCCTTCTCACAGAATTATTCAAGCTCCACATGATGAAAGCAACAGTAACAATGGCAGTTTGTCAGGGTTAGGCAACAGCGTTATACCAGACTGCAGGATTTCCCCCCCAACACAACAGCAGATTTCAGGCATTAGCAGGCATGTGAACACAAAGTCCAATAAACTCGGCTGAAACTGACTTTCTGATCCGATGGCAGGAGACAACGTGTCGACTAGCTATTGAAACTCCCCCTGCTCCTGCTGTACAACTCTGGTTTAAGGAGTGAGATTCGGTTTCCTCTCTTCATCTTCAACAACCATAGCAACTGTAGTCCTTGAGTAGGGTACTTAAATCCCTGATTATTCAAATGAGTTGCTCCGAGGCTAAACACTCCAGCCTGGTTTCAGTGATCGGTTTCCAGGTGCAACATAAAGCAAAGGAATGTTCAGAAGATAAGGACTATGTCTGATAAAATGTTCCCAAAACGAGAGACGGGCCTAGCCCTGGGGCAAGGGCCGGTATCGTAATAGGGGTCAGGGGCAGGGGGAGCGCTATATACAACCCTGACTAGCAAGGTTCGCCTGTCCTCCCTTCTCATCTATCCTGAAATACTGGTAACATTATCTTCAAAGCATTGGTATGCCTTCCACTTTGCTTCCTTTTCTCTCTTTTCATATACATTTCAAACCTCCCACCCATAACAAAAACCCTTGTTATTCAGCTGAGAGCAGCCCTTTGCTAAATCAGACTAATGCAAGTTATATAACAGAAACCACAACGGAGAGTGGAGTAAGGAAGGGAGTACTCGACAAGATGGGTCACATGGGAATTGTTGAGCCCCAGATTATTAAAAAGAAGAAAACAAAAAAAGGTAAACATTAGTATTGAAACATGTAAACCAGCACACATTTGTCAATAGGAAGCGGAGGCTATTTTAAAAGCGGCTGAGTGCTGGTGACTGCAGTACAGTGGGGCAGTAGGACAACCCCTTCTCTGTAATCAGAGCCACCCTCTCATGCGAGTGCCTTTGACCCATCCACAGCTGCAGCTGCCAACTTCTTGCAAGGGGAGTCGGACCTGAGCAACCCGAGCAGCACCGGCTCCAAACGTTGCGTGAAAAAGTGTCAGCTGTGTCAGATTCAAGATGGATTTAATGCAGCGAAACATTGAGAATTAGAGCACTGGTTTCTATACTTGAAAACCCCCTCTTGGTCTTTTTGGGTGTTTTTATAGAACTTTAAAAAAAAAAAAAAAAACAGAAATGTAACCCAATGTGTTTGAAACAAAAATGCTTTCATATATTATCACTATTCTCTTTTTGATGTAAGAAGCTTGTCAACTTGTCTGTAGGGACTACCAATGAAAACTAGCCTTTACTGCTAACTTGTTCCTGTTAAAATAAACAACTGTATCCAATTTTTAGAATGTTATGACATACAAAATCAATAACCCAAAATTAAAACTCCGACACTGCATAATCACAGATAAGTTGCATAGATAACTGTATTAGTTGTTGGCAAATAAAGAAAACTAAGGGATTTTGAGCATCAGTGAGGTCACAGGAAGTACTAAAAGTACCAGAATCTTCTAGAGGAGACCATCTTCATGTCATCTGTTCATTCAGGCTGCTACCATAGGGAGTTATGCATCAGCAGATAACAGGAAGCTGAACATATTGCGTCAACATTGCTCCATTTCATCCCCTTCAATTAGTCAATTCTTTCTGTCACTCAACCTGTTTTTGCATAAAGTTGTGCAAGGTCTAAGTCTGAAATGAGGTGCTAAAACGTCACCTTTTCCATAAGCTAGTGGGTCTTACTGTATTTGTAGCTTTTCAGAGCTTCAGATGAAAACAACTAATACTTTAGGTTGTCTTTTAAGAAAATAGTAATTTTATTTCACTAAAAAGATGTTGTGGTTTTCATTTATTTCTCCAAAAGACGTTTATGTTATGTACACTATGAGCAGGCCAGAGCTTTGTAATAATCACAGACTGGATTTTGGCCACGTAATCAAATCACTCAATCCATGCTTGTCTAAACATAACAAAAGCTAATCTACACTGGGGCTGAAACTAATAATTATTTCAGTAATGGATTATTCTAAATCAATTCATCAGATCAAAAATCGGCACATTCTAGAGGTGAGGTTATTAAACTACCTGATTAACTATTAGGACTGGTTGTTGGAACAAACAGGATAAAACGAGACAATGGAGAGAAGGAAAGGGATAGATGTGACGAGTGTGAAATTAACTTAACCCCACATTGCTGTTAATAAGCAATGTGCTTAACGCCTCTACAATGTGCCCCGAAGGAGCTCTCTGTTAACTCAGAGTGTGTGTGTGTGTGTGTGTGTGTGTGTGTGTGTGTGTGTGTGCGTGTGTGTGTGTGTGTGGGTGGGTGGGTGTGTTTGCGTTTGTGGTTAATCACCACCACCAATAGTTTGCACCACAGATGTACTGCTTTAGTCGATTGATTTTTCCTACCACCACATCTTCCTTTACAGGAACATTTGAATTTTATTTTCACATTTGAAGAATGAGTTAGCGCAAAACCTCTACGTCCCTCTACTAATATGGAGCATAGGCACAGATGAAAGATTTGTGTGAGCCTGATTAAAAAGCCGCTTGCGTAACAGCCTGTGTGCTGAAAGACGTGTGGCGTGTCTGGTAGAAGACCTTCAAACCTGAAAGATTTCAACCGTTTTCATAGTCGATCTTCTGTCGTGCCTATTTTAAGCTTGTAGTGAAATACCTGCAATGGATGTCTTAAAATTATTATTTATGCAAAACACTGTCGAAAGCTTGTAAAAGAAGAAGATAAAATATAAAAATGTGCTTGTATTAATAGCCATTATTCATTTCCATGCTATTTCCATGTTTTGGCTTGGGGTTGGTATTAGTTTGGTCAAGTGACTGTCAGTGATGCAACGCAGCGTTTGGGGATGTTTAACTGCAGCAGAGAGGCAACGTCATTGCTGTGTAGGGGTGGGCAATATGGCTTAAAAGTAAAATTACAACTTTATTCACACCAAATTCAATTTCTGATTTTAGTCTATTTTCTTTTCTTAAAAAGACATTAAGAATTACTGAAAATGTTTTCAAAAACGGGCTTTTATTTCAATAATTCCTTTTGTAAGTTGACCTGGACTCAAAGTCCAAATAATTAAAAAATGTAAAACAGACTTGTCGAACAGGGCTGATATTAGGCCTGTCGCAATAAGTCAATTGGTTGCATGATAAATTAAAACAAGCTCAATTTCCGTCTGTATGATTTATCGCTTCTCTTTTTTTCCTCTCTCTTTTTACCAAAAATTAATTAAGTCTGGTAATTTGGTCTCAACTACCTCCTTTTTTGATGGACAATTTTGTTTATAGACTTCATAATTGATTTTATTTGTTGTTTCTGTTGTTTTGTTTATATATTTTGGATATTTAAGATGTCTCAATTCCAGTGTTAAATATTCAGTAGAATCTAAAGTTTATTGAGGTTTGAGAATGTGTTTCTGCATTAATATGACATTACCGTAATACTAGAAAATGGTCTCAGAATGGCATGACTTCTGGGACAATTTATGTCCAGCAAAATTTGTTATTGTGACCGACCTAAGTGGAAATTATTCCTGAGTGAAATCTAATTCTATTAAGTGAAGGAATCCATCTTCAGGATTAATGAGAGGTTTAGAAAAGAAAGTCTTTGTTCTTCCCTTTGACTGTATTTCTAAACCTCTCAAAGACTGGCATGAGCCATTTAAAGAAAAAAAAAAAAAAAGTTTTCTATGAACGTATGGCGGCTCCTCATTTTTGTTTCTTTTAAAAATAATCCTGAATCCTAGTTAAACTGCAGAGTTGTCAATAACCAACTCCTCTCTTACACAAAGTGGGAATTCACCCTTTGGTCTCAATATATTCAACTGCAAATCAATCCCAGAAAAGCTCCTCCACTCTTCTTCATTGCAATAAATCACTTTTTTGGGGGGGACATGAACCAAATCACGTATCTGGGTGCAGCTTTAACAGAAAATCGGCCGAGAGGATCGATGCTGGACGAATTTGTCACGTAGCAATTTTGATCCTCTTGCTTTGGATATGGAAAGTTAATCCAGCTGAGCTGTGGTTCTTACAGCTGTTGTGTAGATATTATCTGTGGTGGAGGTGTGAAGTGCTGAGCTGTAACGGCAGCTGAGGCCTCTTTGATGCAACACAGAGGGGATGCAAAACGGAAGGGGAGGGGACAAAGGTAGAAACTGTAAAACCGGGAAACCATCAATAGTTTGCGGAGAAAACTGACATATTTGTTAAATATGCATCTACATCCCTGAACATCATGAAGAAAAAACAGAGTCCAAATGTCCAAACAATTTACAAGCTTGAGCGCCTGTATTCCTATCTACAGTGTGCTTTCAGATTAAACTGTACCAGGCCTCCAGAATTTACAGCTTAACAGCAATCTTGTTATGTCACATCAGGGATTAAAAGTACGAGTGGGAGGATGGATCGAGCTCAGAGGATACCTGCACCTGATTATTCACGGAGATGTAGAACCTACATACGGAATGCATAGCTTGCTAACTCTTAAAGCTCCAAGAAAAGCTAAGCTTTACCTCATCTATTTACATTTTTTTAATGCTCAATGGAAAAAACAACAACAAAAAAAAAAAAAAAAAAAAAAAAAAAAAAAAACAGGTGGCTATCAAAAGATGCCAAACCTGGTCAAAAATAAAGACACACAAAAAAGACTGAAAAGCAGACATGATCCCCACCAAGAAAATTCCCCAAGCACAGATGGCTCTTCCTGTTCCTGCGGGGTTCACTGCTGGTTGGTTGGGAGGAGCCATGGGGGTGTGGGGAGGATGTAAAAAGGCGATTACATCACTCGGTGCACTTTTGGCAGAAGAAATATGACCCAACAGACCGGGACCAAGTCTGGGCCGTACTATTTCCGCATCCATAACAGTGAGCGGTAATAATAAATAGCTGCAGCACTCCTATCATAATTTCAGTTACCTTTAAGAAACCGCTCTGGCATCACTGTACCAGGACGACTGGGTGCCAAACCACATCCAGCTGGAAAAGGGACCTACTTAAAGTCAAGCCTCGCAGGACTGCTTAGTCGGCTGGTTTTTTTTATCGCGAGAGGCAGGTCTGATTCTGCCCCTGTAATTGCTGTGATTAGAACTAAAAGGGACAGCGTGAACAGAGGGGTCGATGACGGTTATAACATGCAGATGGGATCCAACTGTGGTCGGAGAGGAGCGGAGGGGAACACCTGTTGTGGCCGAGAAGAGGCAAACACAATGGAAGGAGACTGGTCAGGTGGAAAAGAGCTAAAATAAAATCAGCCATCTGCTCCGTGTTATACAGCACCTTCCAAAGTATTCATACCCTTCAATCATGTCAGCATTCGGCACTCATCAAGATATTTTTATTGGGATTTTTACGCGGGAGACCAAAACAAAGCAATGTGTAATGGTAAGCGGAAACGATGGGATACTTTGAAAAGCGTGTGGAGCGTTCCTATTTAATCCCAACGGAGACACCCTCATTAGATACTGGAACCACCTAAGCTAACTCCTTTCAGTGCAACAGACGAAGATCATTTCAACCGCTTGTATCCAGGGTCCTGTTCTTCTTGTCAGGATCCAGATCTGGGCCACTTTTTTCCACAGACAGGACAAAAGCCTCACTGATCCTCCTGAATCCTAAGCTCAACCATAAGTCCCACCCACAATTATGAAAATTATTTATGTTCATCCATCACAAAAATACAACAGGGAGAATTTGAGGTAATGTGACAAAATATGAACAAGTTCAGAAGGTGGGAATACTTTTGGTAGTCACAGTGTGTACTTCTCATCAAAGTGAAACAACTTTTACACGTGAGCAGTAGAGACATATGCATCTCCGTTAGGGAGGGTGGGTGGATTTGAGGACTTTACAACAGGAAGCACTGCTATACAAATAAAGTTAGAGAGTAGAAAAAGAACACTGAGGCATGCCAGCTGACTGATTCTCCAACGTGATTCGTGATGATATCACCTCCGTGTATAGGTTTAAAGCATGACATAATAACACAACAGAAACAAGTCATGATTAATGTAGATGACAAATCATCAGTTGTTAGCGGCACATTTCCCAGCCATGAATGTCTGTGTCGGTGAAGGACAAACAGCCTTGTTTTATGTTGTAAACTGTTCCGGAGTGGTTTTGAATCGGGCTACGTGTGGGAACGGCGCACCGAAAATATTTCTTTTTAAATACAAGCGAAGCCCGATTTAGACTCACTTCAGCTAAAACGAACAAATAAAATAAAATGTGTCAAAACAAAATACCACGAGGCATGTTTTCTCCAACTGGTGGAAAACGGGACCAGAAGTTTTCTATAGCTGCTCTTTATGAGACTTGTAAAAGCTGCCAGTGGATGGTTCAGCAGTACAGCAGCGATCTGTTGCACACTTACTCTGTGCCAGAATCACTTTCTCCACACACACACTGTCCTGACTCATAACTAAACTCACAGAAAAACAAGGGGATCAGATGACTCTGGTTAGGCCCCTGAGCAGAACATAAGTGCCGTTTTTACTCCCTTTACAACAAAAGAATGGTTCACCAGATGCTCCGAAGTGACGCTACATAAACTCCCCTATACAACTTTCTGTTAGCAAAAGCTGTCATTATTAACGCTTTGAGGTCCAAATTATGATTAGTACCCTTTTTAATGTTACAGTAAGCGAGTTGGTTTATGTTGCTGGTGTCTTCTAAAACAATAACTAAACTTTTGAAAATGTGTTTTTTTTTTTTATTGATTTTCTTATTAGAGAGAAAAAAAATCACAAAAGCATAAATTCACATTGACTTTACCAAGCTATCATGGGGCTAGCTTATTTAGGTCACCACCAAAATAGCACATATTTATTCTTCCCACAGTACAGCAATAGTAGTGGAAAAAAAGCAAATCAGCAAAAAAGAAAAAGTGTACCACTTTATATTTGACTGGTCACTTCTAGTATTTTACTGGGTAAAGGAGAACTGAAATGCAAAAGTTGACAAACTACTTTATTGATGACCTTGTCACCAACCCATCCTCCTGATGGCTTTTCACACCCAGCTCATCTTGAGTTCAGCCCCTTTCTCACATTTACATGCCATTTTTGCATGTCTGGACTTGTCCAGCTTTCTCCTTCAGAGTTAACCCGGCTCAGGCCTGTTAACCCGGCCGCTGGGTATTCAGCTCGACCTTCCAGGCTTCCAGGACAAAGAGCCCTGCAGTCCCCCTCTCAGGAGGCAGGGAAAACAGAAGACGTTAAATATCTGGGCAACAGGCAACGTGCTTATCAGCACCAGAGAAATAGCACAGCGCGTTCAAAGGAACAATAGGACAACAGTGACTCCCTGTCCAACAAGGACTCAGGAAGCAGATTCTGCAGAAACAGGTTTAGAAGATTTGCGGATGGCAGCGAGAGCCAGCTAGTTAATAAACCTTGAAGGGCGACGAAAAGATAAAAAGCAAGTAATGAGTCTTGGCAGCCACTGGAAAACTGTGTTTTACTCATTCAAAAAAAAGAAAAGGAAATTGGTATCTTAACAAGGGGTAGCATCTTACTTTAGTAATGATAATGCAGTTAGTATTACTAATTGTAATGCTAACCGGGTGTGCTTTCTGAGGAACAGGGTTACTTACTTTAACTCACAATTTGAAGACTGCCGCAATATGCAATTATTCACATGATAAATCAAAATGAGCTCAAGATCATTTCTATTCTGATGATTAATATTTTTTGAAGGGCAATTTTGTTTACCGTGACATCATAGTCTATTTTATTTATGGTTTTGGTTGTGTGTGTGTGTGGGGAGAGGGGGGGGGAATTATATCCGTTTTATTTATTGTTTCTGGTTGTCATGTTTTATTTCAGATAATTTGAAAACATTTACAGTACCAGTGCATATTGTTCATTATAAAATTTTAATTTATTGGTCTTCAAGAGGGCGAACTTGTATCATTAGGCCATTATCAATGTCGTTTGAAAATTGCCTAAAAACTACACTATATTCATTTATCGCGATAATTATAGGGACAATTTATCGTCTAGTAACATTTATTATAATGACCGGCCTGCTGCCATAAAATCAAAATCCAGAATGAGTAATTATTCCATGAGTATTCCATGAGTAATTAAGCAAAAAATAAATAAACAAATTCTCATTCTGTTGCAAGCACAGCAAACATGTCCCCAGATTTTTTTTTTTTATTCTGTGGACAGAATTTTTCAAAATAGTTCTGATTTTATTTTAAACACCTCACTGATGCTGAATTTAGCGAGTGAGTTTATGAGTTTTCCCTGCAGCTGAAACTAGACTGGGTGGCATGTTGCATTCACTTATGGAAAAAAATAAATAAAAAATAAGAGTTGTTTTATTGTATGTAGTTTCCAACCAATGAAGCTGAAAAGCTTTGGTGACGATTCGTCTGTGCTCTCTAGCCTCGGATCCCCAGTTCAATCTCCTCTCTAGTGCAAGGTAGGAATGTTCACATGACCTGTGAATTAACAGCAAGGTTGTTTTTGATGGGAGTATGCTTTGCTGCATTGCTAGGCTATAATTAAACTATACCGTGGCTCTCATTGAGCCACCAACCTTGGCCTGTCACATCCCACTGCCGCCTGTCTGAGTCAGTGTTTCCATATACAGGATGCCATAAAGCTAGCCAAAGAAAAAGCCAAGGGTTAAAAAAAATCCCGAACCCACCTGAGGCGGGTGGAGGGTGACGGGGGATAAGATTACTGTGTGTTTTGGAGTCTCATTATCAGCAAAGGAAGAGCAACCTAGCAGTAGTTTCATAACACACGTAAACACACAGTCGATTGCCGATTGACTGCAGTTAATCTGATCATAACACTGGTCCTTCACTGGCTTTCTAATATGGTGCAACTCTGTTGTGGACTAACCCGAGTCGCCAGAACATGTGACAACACACAACCAAGCAGCACCAGCAGTTAATGAATAGCTTAGGTTGTTAAATCCCAATAAGTTACACAAAACAAAAAAAAACAAAAATATCAGTAATTGTGTCAGAGCACAGATTTTGGCACCGGGATCCCATTGCATATTCATGCCCTGACATAATTAGTGCAATTACACTGAAACAAACAAGGCTGTCTCCTCTGTTCCTGTTTAAGTCTTGGTGCAGACACAGCAAAGCTATAAACAGGTTGCAGAGCATAAGGCAGGAGCCTTATTTCCACAACAGGGTGGGTGTCAGGAACATTTTGCAGCAGGCATACTGTCAACCACGAGCTACTGGAAGGAACAGTGTATTATGTGGCAGGAGAGCAGCAGAGAAGGTTATAAGTGGATGAAGTAAAACAAAATACAAAAAAAAAAAACTGGAGTGTATGCACATCCTCATCTACTCAGGTCAGGTTTTGTAAATTCATGTAACCAGCCGGACCAGCTGTTACATAATTCTTGTCCTCTCTCTTGAGGGTTGGGGAATGGGTACAGTCAGTCATGTAAATCTGGTTATACACACAGTTTGCCCACACAGAGCTGTGCATGTATCCGTGTGTGTGTGTGTGTTTCAGCTTGCTCACATACCTCGCTCGGGCTTCATGTTGTCCAGTGTCATCTGGTTGACTTCAGGGTCGTCTTTCTGTGTCACGCGCAGCTTTGACAGCAACACGACTGTGCCTGGAACCCCCCCCCAAACAGGCTCCCCTTTAATAAAAAAAAAAAAGAACGAAAAGAAAGAAAGAGCCCCTCTGGCCCCAGCGACCTGCTGTATTAGCTAAGCGACGATATCAGCTGTAAAGCCTGCGTGTCAGTGGCAACTGCCCCCCACCCCCTATCCAACAACAAAGCCTGGCTTTGTTAGCATGCTCCTGTACGCTTCCATCGAGTCGCACTGTGTTCCCCAACTCGCACAAAGACAGCTGATACCAGGAGCAACCGAGTTGTCAAACTGCTTGCTAGCGAGTAACCAATCTGTGAACTAGTAATCCAACTAGCAAGCTGGCTCCTCTCTCAGCTCGTCTCGGATTCCGCCACCTGAATCATAGTTAAGTCGGGATTCATTTCGCAGTCTCTCTCCCCCCCTCTCCACAGCTTGTGTAACGTTGATACCACCGCTACGGAGGCTTGCTAACTCAGCAGTGCAGCTAGCACCACTGAAAACTCGACCAACTAACCTCTTTTTCGTCAATGTCGGCTCACCGTCCAAACATCTCAGCTCCTGTAACGTAGCTCAGCCCGGCTACAAACGGTCTCTGGATGGGGGGGGATTTGTTTTCCATTCGGAGGGGGAGCGACGGCGACACAATTTTTTAGCCTATCATTGTGGTCACAAGAAAATGACAAAACGCTGTCAAACGAATTTGGTCCGCTTTCGAGGTCGAGCCTTCGCCATTTACTTCTCGCTGGAAACGCCACCTGCGCCGACTTCCTTTGTGGTCCTCATTAAAACTTTTGCGAACCGACAACAACAAAACAACCCGACTTCCGAGCGAACGCTTTCCAGTGACGACGGCAAACGTCCGCCGCGAGCCCCGCACCGAGCAGCTAGCCGGGTCACCGGGCTCCTGCGCGAGACAACTATCTGATAATATTCAGGCGAAATGCGGATTAAAGGAACAGTGAGTCCTGCTCGTCGTGATGCTACTGTCTGCCTCCGCCGCCTCACTTCCCTCCCTGCTGCTTGTCAAAACAGATCAGCGCAGCTCCAGTCACGTGTCCCAACAACAGCCCCGCTCGTCACTTCCCTCCGGGGCCCAGCCTGAACTTGCAGTCATGGCAACCGCCAACTTAAGAGCTGGTACCAAAACTTCTCCGAGAAAGACCCACGGCGTCTTGATGTGATGCAGATATTCACGAATAAATACCGCGAGTTGAGTGTTGTTTTTTCTGTTGTTTTTTTTTTAACGTCCGTGACATCAGTGACAGTTGGAGGCTCCTCGCTGTAACTCATAACAAGCACAGATGGGCTACTCTCTACAAGCTGATTGGTCCGTCCGAGTCGGTGCGCGTTTACGTGCTCACGTGAAGGTTCATCTTTTTTCCATTGTGAACATTTTGTTCTGGGTTCTTAGGCCGAGGTGTGCAACAGGCGCATTTGTCTAAGGTCAAACTATTCAAGAGCAAACGTGTCTCATTTGAACTCCACTGAAATTACGCTGAGGGCTGAACATTTCAGAGCCAATCAAAAGTTTTCCAGGGCCCAGGGCAGAATTTCAATTTAAATTTGGTGCCAATTCTATGTTGTTTGAGCTTGATCTGTTTTATTGTTGTTGTTGTTGTTGTTTTTTTTTTTTATCACAACTTGTTTTAGACTTACTTGTAAACCACTGGTTGATTCTTTAAAATAATAGTTTAATTTTAAAAAAATTGACTTCTGTTGAAAAGTAATAAGCTGTTGATATCTTACCTGTGGCAGATTTCACTTGGTGATTTTATTTCCTATCTGAACAGAGTAGATAGAGTAAACAAAGTCACAGTGAACATAAAGCAGACTTTTACCATCTTAAAGCAATGTCAGTCTTTAAAAAATTGAAAGTAGCCTCCAAGAACAGATTTTAATGTACGACTTAAACTGCTGTCACGTTTCATTTGTATTCTTGTATTTCTTTTATCTTATGTGGAACTTAAAACAGCTTAATCTATCAAAGAATCATTTTAGCTCATAAAATACTAAAAAATAAAGCTGGTTGAAATTTGAAGACCTAAACAAAAATCAGTATTGACTAAGAAAAAAAAAAAGATGCATCTTTATTTCAAACTCCCCTTCACATAAGTTCGCATTAGAAACAATGTCTTGTTCCTTCCCTGAACATGAAGTGACAATTTTAATAGAACTGGAAGAAGAAAAAAAACGGATAAAATCTCTTTTCTGATTAAATTTCTCAGAACAAAGGCCGAGGACACAAATATGAGGTGCTCACATAAAAAGCACAAACTGAGAGAAATGGTCTGTTGCATCTTGTTTTGAGATGGGTTAACTTTTATTGAGCAAGTCATTGTATTGATTTTGCAAATTGACTCACATGTGCATTGTTGTTCCAGCAAAAAAACAACAACAAACAAACAAACAAAAAAAAAAACCTGTAAATGTGGGTCATAAAGTCCATAACAACGCAAACTGTGTGTCTGACCGAAGGGCGAAGTTTAAGGAGGATGTGCGCAGGTGAAACTAAATATTGACTGCAGCAGATTAAGCAAAGGTTCACTCATCTACAACTCTTACCAGCTCCATACGACAACCTGAGCTGATTCACAGAAAACACATTGCCTCAATGCGAGACCCTCTCACAGTGCAATACTGCTAATGTCCATTGTGTAACACTTTATTATTACTTGGCTGGACGTGTAAACAGTGCAATTTCTACCAGAAAATTAGGAGACTAAATCACCCTCTCCAAAATGAAACATGGTGATGGCAGCGGCATGCTATGGAAATGCTTTCCTGAAGTAACGACTGGGTGAGTTTTTAAAAAAAAATTTTTTGGAATAAAATCACGACTGTAATTACATGGTAATGCTGGGGGGGGAGGGGGGAGACTTATTAGAGGCTTTTAAAAGACCTGGGGTCAAGGTTCACCTCGCAGTAGGAAAACAACCTCAGCTACAATGGAAGGGTTTAAATCAAACAATAATCGCGTTTTGCAATGGCCTTGTCAAAGTCAAGGCCTAAATTCAACAGGGCGTCTGTGGCAAGACTTTGGAAATTGCTTCTTCACAGATGCTGGCCATGCAGTCTGACAGACCTCTGCATATTTTGCAAACAAATACAGAAGCGTTTGAGTTGCAGGACGTGCAAAACTGGTAGAGACACTTCCAAAAGACTTGCTGCTGTGCTTACAGTGAACAGTGGCTGCTGGAGCCAGACTGTGTTTGAAAGCTAACGCTTCAAAAATGTCATGTGTGCTTATTAAATTAGGCGTTGAAATGAGAACCTTGTATGCCTTAACATATATATACATATATAAAAAAGGGTCTCCTGAGGATTGGTGGAAAATCCCAGTTTTGAAATGTATTCCAGGTCGCTCCTCATATTTCTACCTAAAACAAAACATGATTCACCTGCTCAACAATGGCTATTTCTAATTTGTGATTGCATTTAATGCGATCCAGTAATAACCACACATAAATGAATTACAAATCAGTTCTATTACATGATCCATTCAGCTCATCTAAATGCACCAGGAGAGGAAAAACATTCCTTCAGCAATGCCACGCCAGAATTTAGGTTGGGAAACTAAATGTCACAGCCCCATCTAGTGGCAGGATAGAAGCATTAGCACAACTCAGGAGTGGTAGCAGAATAAAAGTCATTTCACTGAGCTGATCTTAAAAATACACTAACTAGAAACATGCACGAGTTCAATTATATGTCTGAATTGAAGTTATTTCTTGGGTAAATTTTATTTTATTTTTTCGCAGAATCTATTTTTCACATCTTGACATAGCATAGCTTTGAAGCTTTACTTTTGCATCTCGTCTCTTTGCACTACTTTGTGTACGATCCTGTTAAAACTAAAACAGTTCAATTAGCTAAACAGCACACGTGCCAAGGCTAAATAGCTGATCCAAGAACTTTGGCTGAATTTTGGATTTATGGCATGTTCTGGCTGCATATTGACACTTACACCTGGACCGCCTTTTGCTGGAACATTAACTATTCTAAGGTAATAAATTTGTGGTTGCACGCCCCTGGACACTTTCCATATTTTATAGGCTGGTGGATGCTTTCACTGCACTTTGAGGCTTAAAGTTGGTCACTGTAATGACTCAGCAGTATGTAAGGAGACAAACAGAGTTCAGGATGACAAAAATTTTCAAGTTCTTCCATGAAACAGTTGCAGAAATGTGGATGCACAGAAGAAGATAGTAGTTTAAATCACCTGAATGGACGCAGGTTAGCAAGATGCCATAACTGCAAACATTATTGCATTGCAGTGGGACATGATGAGCAACTCAAAGCAGTGCGGAACTCAGATGTGAGAGAAATACGATACGTTTGTAATTTTCTGCAAATAAAAATTCACCTTAAGCTGCAGTTACAGTGGAAAGTAACATAAAAGCATCAACTTTTGAAAATTCACCTTTGGAAAGTGGCTCTGGAGGTCATCAGTTTATAAGTCTTGCCGGGGATTCCGTATCAATTTTAGGCCAGAACTTTGACTGGGTCATTCTAATTTGCGTTGCGGTCGTGTGCTTGGGGTCCCTGTCCCTCTGGGAGGTGAACCTCTGCATCTTTTGTCCAGCTCTTCACTTTTTCTTGCCACGTAGTCGTTTCCCTTCCACTTCGCATTTGACAAAATTATTATTTTTTTTTTGACGGATATTAAAACTTTTGCAAGGCACTGTATGGAAAAAAAAAAAAGTTATCTGATTCAGATCCAAGACAGACTCATACGCTTGCATGCCTTATCTTCTGCTTTTTCTTATCCGATTTGGAGGTTTATTGATTCAATTTATCTGTCTGGGTACTAGAAAAGTTTTTTTTAAAAAGCACCAAAACACACTCATCCCAGAAATCAAATAAGAAAGAAAAAGTAATAAAAGAGCCGAGACCTCATACGTTGGAAATAACACCAGTTTATTTTCTATCTTTTTTTTTGTGTGTGTGTGTGTGTGTGACTACAAGAAATGTTGAAACATTTGAACACTGAAAAAAGCTGGATGACATCATCACTTGCTTCTCATTTTTCTTTCTTTCTTTTTTTTGTTTTAAATTATTAGTATTTTTTTTTCTTTTGCTTAGCAACCACAACAGATGATATTGCACGGCACTGAGAAAGCAGTAGCAAAGCTCGGAGGGAGAAAACGGCGATGACAAGTCACGCGCACCCATTCAGCGACGGAAGAAAAAAATTAAAATGAATAAAAGGAAAATAAAATTAACCGCTGTGTGTCAAGCGGCTCGGGGGGTTGGAACCAAAAAGAGAAGGAGGTCGAGCAGTTTGGTGGGTTTTCACTTTGAAATGCAAGTGCAGGAATGAACAGTGACAGTAATCTGATAAAAGAACAAATATGCTTGTTTTTATTTATTTATTTATTTTATCAAAAACCCTTCAAGCATCTTTGCGTATGAATAGCTCGAGGACACTGCGGGTGAGAAACTAGTTCCCCAGCGTAAAGAGATCCAGATGATTGTCTTAGGCACTGTAGTATTGTTGTGAGACTTGTAGTCAAGCTACCCATCGTATGGGAACTCCTTTGGTGACAAAACTTCATAAAAAAATATAAAGGAAGAGGTGGGGTAAGGAGGGAACAGGTCCACATTATAACAAATGGTTTCACTACCAACACACTCCTTTCAGGGTCAAATCTACGTCTCCCATCCTCTGACGTAAGGCCTGCGGAGTGTTCTGATTTCACCTGTTCTGACAGGCGGTGCTTTCATCATCTCTGGGTGTGAAGAGAGGAAACGTCCCTGGGAGTGAGTCATCTGCTTTGAGATGCTCACCTCTGGAGTAACGTTAGTTGCCCAGTATCTGCGTTTCCATTGACCGTGTAGTTGCACAATTTGGGGTTACGGAAAAAATACATCTGCTCAATGGAAAAATGGCAACTCCAAAAAAAACCCTTATGGTTTCAATTAAGTGTTTTTTCACTAGAATGAGATATTTCGTGTACATAACACAAGTCACGTGATCGCCAATGGCGTGAACCACGAAAAAGAAGATAAAGGGAAGTAGCTAGAGGATCATGACAAGGAACAATGACTTGTCAGTGAACAAACATTTGCATTTGCCATTTTAATTGCGTTTTTTATTTAATTTAAACGCTGCAATTTCAAAATTGTGTTTGTTCCGACATCGGCGGAACATCAACAAAGTCTTGCACACATTTATAATGGAACTGCAGCGACAACTGGACGCCTCCACTGGCAGAGACGACGAAGAAGACGGCAGACAGTGGTAGGAGGGTGATGGCGTGGGGTGTTTTTAAATATTTCGCAAACAAACGTGTTTACGAGAGAATTTAATTGTGTTAATGGGTGTACCACAATTGTGAAATTGTGCGCTTTGTTTTTCTTCTTTCGAACATTAGCGGAGCATTGACAAAAACTCGCGCACATTTCGAATGGACACGCAGGTGACGTTTTCGAGTCGCGCGGTCAACACCCGGGCGGAATCGACGAAGAAGACAGGAATAGTCGGAGGATCGTGACACAGCAAGTTTTTATTCATGTGCGATTTTAATTCCTATTTAATGAAAACGGCACGTTTGCAAAATCGCAAATTTTTCTTCCAATGTCGACGTTAACGTCGACACGAATGTTTGTTTTTTTTCGCACATTTTTGTCATGGAAACGCAGCTGGGCGTCGGCCATCACACACACTCACACAGAAATCCCTCTGGTAAGGTTTTCTTTGCAGTTTTATTAGACTTTGCACAGGGTCGTTACACGAGTACGTACCAAAAAAACAACAAAAAACAAAACAAAACAAAAAAACAACAGATACTTGGTGGAGCAAGGCGGCGAGCCACGGCGAATAAAAACAGACCCCGCTCCGTGGCCTGGCCCCTGGCAGACCGGCTGCCCCCCAGCCCGCGCTCCACCACCTCACCACCCCGTGCACAAGACAGCAAAGTGAGCAGAGGCTTCCAGCCCCCCCGCTTTCAAAATGCTTTCGGATTGTACGTTGAACAGGAGATTCCCTCCCCCCGCCCCCCCGCCACCCCGGTAGGAGTCAGCTTGCCTACGTGGCCCTACGCCTTCTACATTCTATACCCGTGCGAATGGCGAAGAAAATCTCAACAAATCTACCACACAAACGCCAGTGCTTTGTCCCAACACCCACCCCACTCTTCAATATACATATTTTTTTCTCCAATTTTTATTTGTATTTTTTTTTGGTTTGTTTTAAAAATCTTTGGATGTGCAGTATTACCCATAGAGTAACATTTTTTTTTCTTCAAAAAATTCAAAGGAAACGTAAAAAAATAAAACAAACAAACAAAAAAAAAACAAAACACACACACCCCACATACACACTGCTTGTTATTTGCCAGCTAGCCAATAAAGTAAGCCTGTTGAACTTTGTAGGCGCTGGCAAAAAAAAAGAAGAAGAAAAAAAAAAAAGAAAAGAAAAGGACCATCTGGATTTTTGGCAGTGTTCAAAACACACATGTTGAAATGTCGGCTAGGATGCAGTTTAAAAAACAAAACAACAACAACAACAAAAAAAAGACTTCTGTTAGATCTAAACATCAAAAATAAGGCTGTAACGTAAAGCATAAAACATCTTCTTTGTTGCATTTTTTCCCCCCCTTCCACAAAAAAACCCCTATGCTATGTACAAATCTAGAGCTTCTACAAACGCATAAATTAAAGAACCTATACAAAAAAAAAGAAAAGAAAAGGCAATTAAATTAAAATCACAACACAGTCGTAGGTAGAAGAGAAAGTAGGAGCTCAACATCACAGCAGTTGGTTTTACCCTGTAAAAGTAATGGTCTACGTCATAACATTGGCATAACCCCCGTCGTCTGATAAAAAATAATCTTCTCCCCCTTAGGTTTCGCGTCAACCCTGAAACTTTGTCCTCCGCGTCTTGAAACGGAGCACTTCTGCCCCAAAGAAAGAAGTACAAGAAAGAGAAAAAAAAAAAACAGAAGTAAAACAACAGCTCCAAAATAGATAATTGTACAGCTTTTTTGACGTAACAATATCAAATACCACACAGGTGGAGTTCTACCTTACTCACAGATAAGACATCTCGATGCAGAACTCAAAGGAATTATTACTATGAGGTATTCAGAGACACTGGTAAAAGACATGCACGGCCAGAGTGCTGGACCCTCCTACACACAGCAGAGAGAGAAGGAAGGGAAGAGGGGAAGTTGTGTGTGTGTGTGTGCGTGCGTGCGTGTGTGTGTGTGTCTGAAGGCAGGGGGGCAGATAGAGGACGAGAAACAAAGACCTTTGGTTTGATCTGTAGAAGTGGTCAACAGAAAATCCTTTGGTATGTCTTCATTGCATGTTTGCGCTGGCAAAAGCACCACGGTGTGATTCACAAAACAAAAGGTACAAAGGAAGAAAACGGAGGGAAAATAAAAGAAATAAAAAATTTTTTTTTTTAATCCTTGTCTCTTCAGTTGTGGCCTTTCTACAGGCTGAGGTATTCACAGAGTCAAAAGTGAGAGGTCAACAGCGGTTTAACACTTTGGTTCAAGCAAGGCACTCGTCCTGGGAGGTTGTATTATTATTATTATTATTATTATTACTATTTTTTTTATTTTTTTTTTTCCAGTTTTTGTATTTTTTATTTACTTTTTTCTTTTTAAAAAGAAAGATTGCAACACATCTGCTTCTACTTTCAGGAACATGTCTGCCTATAGTTGAATCGATGATTCTGCCGACGGCTGCGTCAGGCTGTCTGCCTGCTGTCACGTGAAGATGTCTCTGACTTGTTCGTCGGATCAATAATATGCAACACAAAGGGGCAGGGCCAGCAGAAAGACAAAAATATACATGTATTTGGCGGGGTTACGAATAGGGTTGTGATCAATTATTCACCGTCTTACTGCTGTTTTTGATTTAAATTTTTTTTTTTTTATCACACTTCCATGTTTCAGATAATCAAAGAAATTGTCCTATCAACTGAACTTTTTTTTTTTTTTGCATAAAATGGAGTTTACAAATCGTCACTTTCCCAGAGTAATAGCCTAAGTTGACTTTTGTCAAAAAAACAAAGCAGAACCTTTTTCTTTCCAACCGTGGGTCGAACTTCCTCTGTGACCGCAAGACATCCAGTACGTGGAAATCCTAAGTTCTCACAGGGGAAACAAGAGAAGATGAAAATCTTTCTTCCATTTGCGCGTTCAGGACAATCAGTCGCCACGGTTAAGTTGGAGTTTGTCTCCACAAAGGGCCAGGTCGCTGTGGACGGTGTTCCGACTTTTGAAAACCAATGAAAACTGTATTTTGTATTTACTCTTGTTATGCGCGTTCGTCCAATCAGGTTGATAATCTGAAGCCTTTTAAGTGTGACAAAAACAGAAGAAATCAGGAAGGAGGGAGCAAACACTTTTTCACCACATTTTAGTTTAAACCAACATTCTATTTTAAAAAAAAAAAAAAACTAAGAAATAAAGCTACAAACTTAAATTTAAGCATCTCTTTTACATTTTAACTGGGTTCTTCAAAGGAAGAAGCAGAAAGAATAACTAAGAAAGATCACATGACTGCAAGTCTACTCTGCAGGCACCTGCATGGACAGTTGTGTGCATCTATGGCTGGATCAGCAAGTCTGCCTTTACCTGCATCAGCAGGGCTATGTATGGAGCTGTAGTCGGAGCACAAATTAAATAAGAGCACGCATAAAAATTAAAAAAAGAAGTAACATAAAAAGAGGACGCTTGGGTCGATTGCAGGTCCGAGGGTCTGGAGCAGGGAGAACGACAGGAGTGGAGAGAGAGAGAGAGAGAGAGACGGGGGGCGTAAAAAAAAAGAGGACAGGACACATACATCACACTTCTTTGAACACCACTCACAGAGGCCGTGCAATTAGAAAAAATCTTTGGTTATCTTTGGTATCATCAAAAGTGATAGAAATCACATATGGAACTTGAGTGAGGTAGCATCTTTGGTTCACACTAAGAAAAAAAAAAAGAAGAAAATCAGAACAAAAAAACAAAACATCAGAGGTCTTGAAACATTGTCTTGTCATATTTTTGGTTTTTCTCTCGAGAGATAATGACGACGACGACGAAGAAGAAGGCCTCTTCTCCTTCAGAGATTCGTTGTGATGAATGTACATCTGCTAACCCCAGTCGAGAGAAGGGAGGGGGGGGAGGGGCTCAGTTTAATACATTTAATGCTGTGCCACCCCAGAGCCAGGCCCATGTAGTGCTTTCCTCCGAGTGCTGAAATGCAGGGAAGGTGAGGGCGGGGGGGACGGACGACTTGGCAGCAAGCTGACATACAAAGATGCTTTTGTATTCAGGTGACGAGTTGACATTGCCGTGTAAGCGCCCCAAAGTGATTCGATCATTGATATCATCTCCTCCGCTGTACATCTTTGATGAGGAGATCAAATCAAATCCACGTGAGAGGCATGCGGCGACGACGGACTTGACACTACAGTGCTGATTATTAAAGCGGTGACACAGTGTGTCCTTAAAGAAAAAAGAAAAACATCTGAGGCTATCTGTCAAGCGGATTGCGTGGAGAAAACACACCGCTAAAGACGATCAAGCGGAGCTGAATGTGTGGCAGCGACTGATTCATTTCAATGCGACTCTGTTCAGCTCACGTTTTCATGTGACGGGGGAAGGTTTGTGTTTTAGGATTCATGAATTAAAAATCTTCTGAAAATAAGCAGTGACGCGCTTATGCTTAAACAGGCAAACGCATTTTTATATCACGAGGCATGTCTGAGTGGTATTGCTGCTGAGACTTACTCCACAAATATGGTTCATCGTAATATTTTCCGGATTTCCGAGGGACTCCCAAGATCCCACACTTGTTGATTTGTGACCCACGTTGCAACCCCCAACCCCCCAACTTTGGGAAACACAGCATATAGTAATGCATCCTTTCCCCTCCCTCACATATTGCTGCCCCACTAGGTTTTTTTGCTTATGTAAAACGAGACCTGTAGATCTTTATTTACCTTCATAGCATGTAATTCTGTAAAGTATTTTGTATCAAAACTAACATGAATATATAATTGTTATAGGCCACATTTCAGTAAGTGTTATAAACAAGTCTTTTTTTTTTTTTTGCTCTACTTAGTTGAATATGGAAATAAATGTTTGATTTAATCTTCTTTGCAAATAAAATGACACTTTAAAACCTAATGTTATCATCTCAAGAAAATATCATAATTGCCCACACCTACTCTTTAAATAAATATATTCTTTGGTCTTTGTAGGTTTCGATTCTGCGCGACACGAGAAGCTTGATGCCGACTGGTTTCTTTTATTTTCCCATCTGAAAGCATGAGCATGTTGGAAGAAAGCACCACCAAATGGACCAAGCTCCATTTTTATTTTCTTCTTCTCCTTTTTGGTTTGGTTCAGGCTGTTTGGGTTTGGGTTAGCGGTCTATGAAAAGACATTTCTTTGCCCTCCCCCCGCCCTGCCCGTCTGTCTGGAATGCTCGACCGAACGACAGACGACTCGCACAGACCGACCGACAGACAGACAGACAGACAAACAGACATACAGTCCACGCCACTGGTCCAAACAAGGTTACAGAACAATCTGGGTCGCTCCCCGCAGGATGAAAATGTTCTTTCTTTTTAAAGTTGATTGGCCAATCCCGCTGGAACTCCACATTCATCCATGTTTTTTTTTTTCTTTTTTAATTTTTTTCCCCCTCAGGCTGTGGACAGCTGCAGACCAGACTGCCGATAGGCTGATTAGACCTCCTCTTAGGGACCCATCATTAAAACCAACCAATCAGATTAGAGATAAGGATGGCAAATGATAGACTGATACACAGTAGGGAGGTGAAGGGGGGGGCGGTGTAATAAAGCTAAAGACCTGGGTGTGTACGTGTATTTGTGAGTGCGTCTGCATGTTTGCGTGCGTGTGTGTGAAAGAGAGTAAAGTCTTTTTGCAGGATGTTACACAAAAACTGTGTCACTGAAACAAACATCGTAAAGCAGGTCAAACAAGAAGTCTTTGGTTTGCTTTTCATCTTTGGATACTATAAATATCAATATAGTACAGGTTTAAGGGCAAAATGTTGCTTCAAGGTCTTTTAAGTTTTCTTTGTTTCTCAGAAGTGTTTTGTTTTTTTTTGTTTTTAAAGCTTTTCCACCGAGGTTGAGTCAGTCCATGAGTTGGTCAGGTTCAGTCCGACTTCAGGCTTTGGTGCAGACGTTGGGCCCCGAGTTGGCCGCGTGACCGGAGCCGTCGTCCACCCACTTGTCCAGACTCCGGCGCCGAGCGTTCATGAAGAAGTTGCTGACCGTGGCCAGCTCGAGGCCCAGCTGCTGGGCGATGGTGAGCTGCAGCTCCTTGGACGGACGCTTGTTCTCCTTGAAGATGGCGTGGAGCGTCCGCCGCTGCACGTCCGTGAACACCAGCCGGGGCTTCTTGGTCACGTTCCCTCGCTCGCTTCGGCCGTGGTCCTGCTCCTTGCGCTTGCACGCTGCGAAGGAGGGGAAGAAGCAGACGGAAACGGAAAAGGCTTGAGAGAGATGCGCTTGATCGAAGAGAAACAACAACAAAGACAGGAATTAGGTCAGTTTATGGTGAGAGCTCTGGTTTATGTGGCCTCACATGGTTTCACTTCAGCCACTTTGATTTAAGAATCAAAGGGGCAGTGTTATGTGTTTTCCAGGTATGTAGTGTCATTTTATAGCCCAGTTAAGTAATTATGTTACCTTGAGTTGTTAAAAAATGTCAACTATGACTTAAAATAAATTTTACTTCCTACCGTATTTTCCGGACTATAAGTCACAGTTTTTTTCATAGTTTGGCTGGGGGTGCGACTTATACTCCGGAGCGACTTATGTGTGAAATTATTATATTATTTTATAACATCACATGTTATTTTCACACTAAACCGCCAGAGGGCGCTTTAGGCCTGTGTTGATAATGTGTGTGGTAGAAGCTACCTCTGGAGTTAGCCGAGTTGTTTACAAGCGACACCGAAGATGAAGATTTAGTGATTTGGAGCGACACGAATGGTTTGGTAAACTTGTTAGCATGTTATTTATGCTATAGTTATCTGAATAACTCTTAATATGTCATGTTAACATATCAGGCACATTCTCAGTTTTGTTGTTTGTGTCATGTAACGTTAGCATACCGTACAATTATTCAGCCTGTTGTTGCCTCTATTCTATTGTTATTTTAAATTGCATTTCAAGATGACATGTCTGTTCTTGGTGTTGGATTTTATCAAATAAATTTTCCCGAAAAATGCAACTTATACTCCAGTGCGACTTATATATGTCTTTTATTTCTTTATTATGCATTTTAAGACTGGTGCGACTTATAATCCGGAAAATACGGTAATTTAACACCTTAAAATTGGGCCTTTGTCACTTTAAAAACCTTCTGAAGCTCCACCTTACAGAAGTCATCTCAACATGGCTCCTCTGTCAGCTCTTTAACAACACTTTTACTGGCGTTGCACTGAAAAGTAACTTGTATTTATGAACTCAGCTAATGCAGGGTTTCACCAGGTGTTTGCTAATTGCTGCTGGCTATTCTGAAGGAGCTGAACGTAAGAGTCCCAGGGGAGGGCTGTTCTGTGAGGCAGAAGCACAGAGGAGGAGCTGCGTCACAAAGGCGGAGCTAAGTCCACCCAGACGTTTTGTTCAGCTGAAAGGTTGCCATGGGAGATTAAAGGATTTTCCAAACATGCACAAAAGAATCCAAATGACACTCCAGACGTCTTTCTGACAAAGTCTGATTTTTTAAAACATTACAGCTCAAAAAAGTAAATTTCACATAGCACTGCCCCTTTAAGACATATAGTCCAATATGACTAATAGTATCTCTAATAGTATTGACAGCAATAACAATGATAACATTGATAGCAATAATGCAAAAACAACAACACAATATATCAAAATATTTTCTCACATTTAGTCACATTTAATGTTTGGACATTGCTCCAACTCCACAGTCAAACTGATCTGTAGTCTCACACCACAGACTGAAATGCAAAAGCCTCTTCTTCTTGCGGTTCTGATTTTACAAGCTTTGAATTTACATTCCCTTCTCGCCCCCCACTACCCTCCAGATTCTAAAGTCCTTCTTTTGTAATTTCACAGTTTAACGTCTTAAAATTGGGCCTGTGTCTCTTTAAGAACTTCCTGCTCTTCCTGACACTCCGCCTTCAGTATGTCATCACATCACCCCTCTATCAAGCATTTACAAATGCTTGATAGAGGACGTTTGTCAGAGCGCTGGACTGAGAAATATCTCACACAACGAGCTCAGCAGATGTGCAGTTCCACCAGGTGTTTGCTAATTGCAACTGGCTAGTCTTGAAGAGTTGACTGGGGGAATTACAGGGGAGAACTGCTCTGTGCGGCGGAAGTTTTAAAACTGGAGCTCCAAGGACGAGCCTTTGAAGGAGGAGCCTTTGAAGGTGGAGCCAGCTGTGTTTGGCACAGCTCAGTGGTTGCCACGGATATTAAAGGATTTCTCAAACATGCATGAAAGAATCAAAGCAAAACTCCAGGCATGTTTTTTATGAGGGTAAAACATTATAACATGATTGACAAAAAGTAAATTTTGCACAACACTGCCTCTTTAAAAGCTTTTGTTATAAATGCATTGCCCTCCCACATTGGTTATGACAAATGGTTGACTTCCAATTAATCTGGACAACCCAGTCAAGATCCGCTTTGGCTGATTTCATTAATACGTCTAACGTGGATTAGAACAGCCACCGTATTTGGTTGAAACAGAAAAAAAAAAGTCTCACCAACTGGTCAGAGGTTTCATGCGTCTCGGCGCATAAGTGGCCATTCATGCTCCCGAAAAAAACAAAAGAACGCACCAAGAATTATAATATTGCTCACAGATCTGTAAAAGACCACACATGCTGACAAGCTGGTCTTTATGCCTGCGAGAGCCCTCGCTTACATTTAACAACCAAAAGGAATCCAGCAGCAGTCTGGATGCTGGAAACTGTACTGCTTTATTTATTTATTTATGCGTGTTTGTTCTAACACAGCAATTATTGAGAGAGCTATAGGAAATCACAGTGGAATTTTTCTATTTCTTTCGTTTTTCTCAGAGCAACATGGGCGGAAGCAGCTGGTCCAGGTAAAGGCAGCAACTCAACTCATTAGTTGCACTCACAATGAAACCAAATCTATTTGAATACATTGTGTTTGGGTTGGTTTTATTCCATGTTTCTTAGGAGAAACTATATAAGTCTAACAGAGAATCTTGTAGCTTAGAGCCAACTTTTAAAATGTGTTGCTGAACTCGAACAAAACCTGAGATTCGGTTAGGTTTTAACTGCACTGTTTTATAAGTTTAGAAATGTAACAAGACAGGGAATATTTGATTTTTTTAATTTATAATTTATTAATCACATGAAAGAGCAAAACCTCTGCAATTCAAAGGGAGCGTAGCTCGTTTAAAACCAACAAACAATTGAACAATACCACATACTCCTGATTAACGCTGATATTGTAGGTGTGGGCATTTATCGCATCGTATTCTTTAAAATTTATCATAATAAATTTCTTATCATGATAAGAGGGTTGATTTATCGCTATCACAATAAATTCCAATTGAAGATGCTCAAACCACTATTGTTGTTATTGGTAGTTGTACTATTTCCTCCATGTTCTGTTCAATGAAAGCAACAATAAATACCAATAAATTTGACAATACAGCTCCTGTGTGCAATTTGGTGAAACAAATCACTCTTCTTCATATGACTTGTGTCTTAAAGAAGCATGTTACAAGTGGGAATATTTGTCAAGAGCATTATTTGTGTTTGTGGGGCTATAATTATGGTGGCACACACAGTCACAGTCATACAGTTACATAGAGAAGATGTAATGAATAGTTGTTACTGTCATTTTTGTCAATAAAACATTGTCATGACGGCAGCAGCAAATACTGTGATAAAACTTTAAGTCCATCGCTGACATATAGCTTCCTAAATACATTCATTGGTGTACAGAAATAAGTTTCACATGTGCTTCTGTACTAGGTGGTAAAATCCTGACCTTTTTTTTTAATACAGTCATCTGGTTCGTCCTCCATTAAAACAAAACAAAATCAACCCAAAACTGGTTTGGGTAAGAAAATGCTATTAAATTTCTTTACAGCCCCCCTCACACCCCCCCACCTCCACACACACACGCATATCACACATGACACACATATCAACAGCTTTGGCGTGCTAGTTTAGCTTGACACCAAGTTTGACTTAAAACAGGTAAAAACGGATACAAACTCCAAACCATAAACTTTCTCAGCCACGTTTCGTAACTGTTCTGAGCTCGGTGGAGTTATTTATAACCCTGTCTTCATAAATATACCAGCCCTATAGCCTGTCCTTCAATTGATACACAATTCAGTTAAAGTCTAATAAAAGAGACATAGTTTTGGGTTAAAACAAAAATATAATAATAATAATAATAATAATAATAATAATATTAAGTAGAATTTAATTATTATTACATTGCCCTCTACTGCTCTTGATTAAAACATACAGAGTGTTAATGACATTTTCAATGCCTTCCAAAAGTTTTTTTTTTAGTGCAGACATCAAAAACGGGGAATGGTGAGCGCTGTCCATGGTGCTGAAAGCAAAAAATAAAAATAAAAAAACGCACCTCAGCTTTACAGACGATCGAAATAATACATTTAAAAATATATATAAAATTCATTTTAAAAATATATTAAGCAAATGCATCATTTGTATTCTGCTGCTGTTTAACGTTTTGAGTTTTTTTTTGGTTGTTTCGTTTTATGTTTTATCAAGTCAAGTTCAGCACAGCCAGGAAAACCAGAGCGCACCGGCGGGTTGGAACCAGCAGGGGGCAGTGCAGGCTACTAAAGAGAACAGAGCGACAAGCCAGCGTGCGCTCTCACTGGGGGGAGGAATTAATGAATGGCAAAGTTCTTATCACTAAGCATTCTTTAAAGCAGCACTAATTAACGGATGGAGTGATTAAGGGCTTTCATTAGCAAAACCTTCAGCAAGATAGCAGCTAAATAAGCCATTTGCATGCAGAGAGATTGGAAAGTTTGTATTAAGTCACAAGGGATTTCCACTTGTTTTCTTTATATGTGATGTTTCTTCAAATGAAGCGAGCGGATTTTGCCTTGAGTCTGTGCTAAAGTGCAGCACAGCGGCCTACGCTGGCATGGCCATAAAGAGAGACAGAGAGAGACAGAGACAGAGAGAGAGAGAGAGGGTAGAATGGCGTGTACGAGCTGCCCGGTGTCTCCAGCGCTGGTAAATATTAACAGAGAGCCGGAGCCCCTTGTGTTAAGGGCCGCTATAAATCAGCAGGAGTGAAGGCCAGTCAGACAGCAGCAGGAGCTACCGAGGAGCGGCCACAGCCACGGTACGAGGAGAGAAAAGAGAGAGAGAGAGAGAGAGAGAGAGAGAGAGAGAGAGAGAGAGAGAGAGAGAGAGAGAAGAGAGAGAGAGAGAGAGAGAGAGCTTTCCCAGGAAAGCGTGGGACCTAACAACGGCCTCATTATCAGCCTAATCACACACGGACAGGCTCAAACAGAACCACTGCTGCTCCCGGCTAATCATTACAAGCACGCAGATAACTTCACACAGTGAAAACACACCACACACACACACACACACACGCACTGCTGCTGAACCTGCGCAGAGAAGTCCCGTGTTTCAGCAAACAGACTTGTGTGCAGAATATTAAAAAAATGCAGCAGATGTACTGCAATAACTACTGAGTGATCTACTCTTAAAGCCAACAGAAAACTCAAATATTCTATTCTATTCTATGACATTTCATATGTCATTTCATAAGTGATTACGTGGGAAAACCAGAAAAGGCCCGAGATTAATACCAGAAGCCTAAAATCAATAAGCATATCATATCTGCTTCAGCACATGATAGATTCTCCTAGCAACGGCTGGATCAATAGTGTTGGCCTGGATCTTTAAGAGGGAATAGCTTTAAGACTATATATATATAAAATTTCACACATGAACAAAATTTAAAAACCTTTGTTTATGTATTTAAAAACCTTTATGTATTCCACTTCTGAATCATTAGATCTCTATCCTGTGGCATTTTCTTTCTTTTTTTTAAGTATGGAAAAACCAATTTTTTTGTGGTTGTTTTTTGGTTTTGGGAGGGGGGATGGGGGGGATGTTTCGACGTAAACAAAGCAGCTATAGCTCTCAAGAACTGCGACCAGGCTCAATAAAAGCTCTGATTTAGCTGGACCATTAGAATCCAGGCTGCCAGGGAACGTTCACGTCAGCAACATGAGTTTCAGTTCATTTACAGACTCGATGACTCACACTATGAAATTCCCATCCGACATGACGACAGCCTTCAAATAATAATAATAATAAATAATAATAATAATAATAATAATAATAATAATAATAATAATAATAATATGAAACCCACATGTTGAAGCTCATTTATTGTCCTTCGTCCTTCAAAGCGCGCAGATGGGAAAATTGAAAAATATTCAATGCGATTACACTCACTACATACACACACACTCCCTCTCTCTGGATATATATATATATATATATATATATATATATATATATATATATATATATATGAAATATGGAAAATGCTTGCATATTTCCATATTTTCCATATTTTCCAAAAATTGCTTCAATTTTTCCCACCGTCCACTCATTTTTTATTTGGATCGAAAACTGCCCATGAACCCTCGCGCGCTCTTTGGGCCTCACTGCCCGCACCTGTAAATTGAACCCGTGGCCCTGCCTGAGGGGCCAACTCGACCACGCGTCCATCGGTTAATTAACACAAACTTCAGTCGAGTCAGACTCGGTTCCTCAGCTCCGACCACGAATCCGACTCTTGGACTCTGTCCTAACAGACTTTTATTTTCCCTCCGCGCTTGCCTTAACAGGGTGAGTGAATTTTATTTTTAATTTTTATATTTTCTGAAGCCACGGCCAAAGCAATCTGCACCGGCTAAATTATGCTCCAGTTGACATTTAAATGGAGTTTATCGCCCACTCTCTCTCTCTCTCACATACACACACACTCTACACACACACTCTAGTTCCTCTGTTTACAAGCAGAAGGCCAGCAGCAAAAAAAAAAAAAAAAAAGAGAGAGGAAAAAGAAGAGCTGATCGGTTGCATCGACACCAAAATAAACACGTTCCTGTAATGATTTCTTGGAGACGGATCGGTTTACGAACACAGTGCTGCTGCGATCGATAGTTTGGAGGCAAAGTGACATGAGCACTTGTTTCACACGAGCCCAAAATGAGTCTAGAAGCAGTAAAAAAAAAAAATAAAAATAAATAAATAAAAAAGATGAAGTACCTGGATTTTTAAACCCTTATTTTACCCTTAACAATGAATTATTTCATGCTTAATCGGTTATAAACACGTCGCTTTAACAACAATAGTCTGGAAACTAAGTTTGATTTTTTTTTTTTTTTTTTTAATTCATAACCTTCAACGTTGGAGATTCGATCACCTCTTCCTGGAGGGAACCTCTACACTGAAACTGACCCGTGTTGTTAAAATCAACTCTGTGTTTTTATAATCAAATTAAGAAACAGGCTGATTGTTACCTCAAACCCACGTGAGTTGCAAACTGTTCAGCAAAGAGGCCAAATGTTCTATCATGTATCAGTTTTCATAGCGGGTATTTGTGAGAATGAAAGCAATAAATAAATAATAAAAAAAAAAGGAGGTGCTTTACCGAGGCTTCGCTCACCTGCGAGCCTGAGCGCGCTCATGCGTTGGAACTCAGGCTCCTGCAGCCACTTCCACATGCGACGAAACGTCTCTCTGCCGGACTTGAGCTTCGACCAGGGCTTGGGGTTCCTCAGCAGGTCGGACAGGGTCCCCTGAGACCTGCACAGTACCCGCTGAGCAAAGATGGCCTGAGGGATGCTGTAGCGCTTCAGTTCCGTGGTGATCCTCTGCGCGACTTCTTTGGTATTCACCTCCTCCATCTGTCCCCCAGAAACGCCGCCGCCGCCGCCGCCTCCTCCTGCCCCTCCTCCGCCGCCACCTTGGTGCCCGGGCCCGGAGGCCTGCTCCCGGTTGCTGCCCAGCCCCTGGCCGTGGCCCTGCGCGCCGAGGTGGGCGTGCGGGTGGTGATGCAGGCCGTTGATTTGCACCATCCCGGCGGAGGAGGTCATGTGCTGCTCGGCGTGTCTGCTGAGCATGGCCGGATGGTGAGCCTCGAACCCGCTGGGCGTGAGCATCTTCTCGCCGGGCATGGCGGCGCCGGGGTGAGCGTACGGCGGGATGCCGGCCTGAGACGTGTGTATGCTGGCCAGTCCGGAGCCAGACAGCGGCGAGAGGCTCTGGCCCATGCAGGGGTCTTTGTGATGGTACGCGGGATACAGACTGTTCATGGGCGCCAAGCTGCGGTCCTCCCGCATCAACGTGAAGCTGCCGCTGACGTTCCCGGGGAGCCTCTGGTGCGGGTGCGGGTGGTGGGGATGGTGGTGGTGGTGGTGATGAGGGGGAAACTTGTCGGACACGGTGGAGATGGGGGGCAAGGGCTGCAGGGGGGTCAGGGTGGTGTAGGTGGTGCTCGCGCTCATGCCGTGGGGGGCTTCGCACATGCTGATGGCTGGATGCAGGTGTCCCGGGTGGCCGGGGTGATAGTCTCCGCTGTCCAGTAGGGTGGCCATGCCCATAGCGCGGTGGCTCAGTCCCCGCGGGCTCGGGCGGGAGTGCGGACTGTGGCCGCTCAGCAGCTCTCCGTGGCCGGCGACGGACTCATGGCTCACTCCGTGCAGGTCGCCTATGTTCTCCATCGACAGCTGCGCGTTCATGATCCGGGCAGCGCTGTGGACAAACCATCTATCTGACCTACTGCCGTAAGCCGACGTGAAGGAAGTCCACGCGTCCAGTAAAGTTCAGTTGGCTTTTTTTTTTTTTTTTTTTTTTTGCTTTTTGGTGTCCTCCTTGCAGCAGCCTCCTGTCCAGATCCTCTCTGTGTTGCAATATTCGATTATTCTCCTACCTCTCCGCCGCCGCTCTCCAGGAATGAAATGTCTCTTCAAAAATCTGTTATTTTTCTTCTTTCAATATAATATATAAATATGCTTGTATTTATCCTTTTCTCTCTTTTTTTTTGCCCTTTTTTTTCTTGTTTTTGCTTTTAAAACCATATATCTTTTTCTTCTTCTTTGTATTTCAAGCCCCCCCGTCGCCAACCAGCTGTCCTTGCGCTCCGGTCGGGTGCCGCGCCATCTCTCTAGCGGTGTGTGTCCAGTCCCTGCTCCACCGCAGCACAGATCTCACCGTCTGCACATGCGCATTGTGCACGCCGGTCTCCTCCCATACTCTCTCTCTTTCTCTCTCTCTCCCCACCTCCTCTCTCTAACACGCACGCACGCACATTTCCACGCTGCTCTGACGTCGCGCACCGTTATTAAGGAAGGGAGGCATCAAACGCTGGCCGTGGCGAACCCTTTTAACATTTAATAGACACACAGGTGGGATGTTGGAGGATTTCCATGGATCCAGTGTTTTTAACCAACAAAAATCAAACTTCAGACGCTTAAGAAAGATTTTCGACCTACCAACAATCAACATTTCATGAATGCCAAACAGAAGTGTTGATGCTCGTCAATAAACCAGTGTGTGAAAGTTACTCTTAAATAATCAAAAATAGGAATAGTAGACACGGCACTGCTACTCGTTGAGGTTTCGATGTCCTGAGTTATATCAGCAATATCCGCAGAAAGCGATAACATTTGTGAAACTATTATTTTGTTTTTGACAAACCAACAACGACAACACTTCCTATCCACAATCTAACTTTCACTGTTCACATTAGCCTAATTACTGATGTCAATGTTGGATATCTAAAACAATACTTGCCAATAATCGTGATATCTGAGATCAGAGCTTTTTTAATTTAAGAATGACATTAAAAAAAATAATAATCCAGAATGACATCCTTCCCAGCCAAATCAGCATTTTAGATGTTTCAAACATCATTGTTGTCAGACATTAGTATAATTAATAATCACAGTGAAGAATTTGTTAAGAGATGCGAACTCCATCCATTCTTCCATTGTCTCTAAACATGGATCCTTGAATGGGAGGGGTCGTGTCTACCTCTACCAGTCATTAGGCGAGAGGCAGGGTCACTGGGTGAGACACACTGGACTGGTCGTCAGTCCCACACTGACACACACTCACACATAAGTGCAATTTTAAATTGGAGAATTTCCTCTAGCAGTCCCGCGCTTGGACTGTGGTAGAGTACCCATAGAGAACTCACTTACACTTAAAGACCATGGCGGGGACTCAAACCCACAACCTTCTCGCTGCAAGGCAGCAGGATCAGCAGGTGCAGCTGCAAACCTAAAACGCACAATGAATATGAAATGTGTCTCATTCGTCTTGAGCACAATGATGGACTGATTTTTCTGTGTTTCCTGTAATCAGGAGGGAAATGTTTGCTTTTGCTAAGAGTAGCTGTTTTGATGAGAGCTGGATGTAGCTGAAGTTGGCGTCTGCTTCCTCTAAGTGCTGCACTAAAGGAATATTTCAACGTTTTCACTGAGTCTGAACTGAACTTGACCAACTCTAGTTCATAATTGTAAATATTTAGACAACTTAGACCAGAACACTGGATAACAGTACAACTAAACAGAGGAAGACATTTAAACACTTTTTATGAAACAAAAACAAAAAAACTGTAGGGTGTTATTATTTATTTATATAAATAATAACATATATATATATATATATATATATATATATATATATATATATATATATATATATATATATATATATATATATATATATATAAGTATTATAGACGGATGCATTTTTTAAATTAAATCTTAAAATGGCTTTCCATATAACACTAAACCTTTTATCTGCGGGCCTCATATTAACAGCGGAACTTTATTACGCAAATACGTCACCTCTTGTAATTAAGGGAATTACTATTATTACAGTTACAGGTATGGCTTGTTATTTTATGAAGTAGGGTTCCTTACGGGGCTGAGACGTCAGACCTCCTTAAATCATTAACTGGAAATGAAGCACACTTCCGGGTTCATTTGAAGTTGATTTTTAACCAGTTAAGTCCTGAATTCAAAAAATAACAACAATAACATCTATCTATCTATCTATCTATCTATCTATCTATCTATCTATCTATCTATCTATCTATCTATCTATCTATCTATCTATCTATCTATCTATCTATCTATCTATCTATCTATCTATCATATTAATCTTAGTGGGCAGGTTAGTGGACAAATAGGCGCTGTCTGTAAACTTTGTATGTGTGTGTGTGTGTGCTATACATGCGTCCATTCTTTGATTAGAGGCCAAGTTCAGCTGCACTCCCCCCCAACACACACACATACTCCATTGCAGCCAAATGCATGTGGCGGTTTAACCAAACGGAGAACACCGTGGTATCTTCCCTTTTGATACAAAGAGACGAGCAGATGTGTCTATTGTTCAACCATTAGGCTTAACGAACCAAGCCCAGCATGGTGTGTGTGTGTGTGTGTGCGCACGCGCGAGCGTGTGTCCAATTTGCCTGAGCGCAGCAGCACGTATTAATCCGCGCTGTGCCGGAGGAGTCATTCGGTCTCCATGAGCGTTCAGTTCACATCGACGTTAAAAATAAAAGCAGCGTGTTGTCACACAGTGAGGGAATTTGGTTTTTAATCATAACAGAAACTTATGACAAGGTGGGTTCGTATTTGCGCATGCTCATTAGACGTATTCTCAGAGAAACGACACGTTGAGACGTACCAGGAGGCTTTGCAAAAAAGTTTTTACCAGCCCTGATAAGAGGAGGGGAGGTGTGTGTGTGTGTGTTGTGTGTGTGTGTGGTGGGTGGGAGGGGGTCGGGGGGGGGGGGTCGTTTGGCCTGATAGAGCGGTACAGTGCATGGCGTCCTCAGCCGAGGTGACAGCTTGCAGCGGGTCAGTGTCCTTCTGGACCCCCTGCTGAATGAGGGACATGTCAAAGGTGACGCTTCAAGACTCCCAAAGCCAACATCTGCGGGGGTAACAGATTAACCTTTCAGACTTTTCACTGTTTTGGACCTGCTTTGGAGCCCCCACATCTGCCGGCCTCCCCTCCTCAACTAACACCCCAACCACCCCCTCCCCTACAATAGACCCGGCACTCGGTTGAACGATTTGAATAAAAGAAAATACAAAAGAGAGAGAGAGAGAGAAGAGAGAGAGAGAAGAGAGAGAGAGAGAAGAAGAAGTTAAACTGTCACTGATGTGAAGTCAATGTCAATGGCGTGTGTGTGACGTGTGTCCAGACAAAGGGACTCTAATGCATCCAAGTGTGACTGTTCAAGCGCGTAGTAAGAAAAAAGAATGAGGGTGAGAGGGGGAGTGTGTGTGTGTGTGTGTGTGTGTGTGTGTGCAGGGGTGTGTGTGTGTGTGTGTGTGAGGGGGAGGGGGGATATGGGAGTTTAGAGGCAGGTCTCAACAACACAACAAAAACACAGCGGGTGTAATTACACGATCACACCTCTGTTCTTCCTCAACGAAGCGCCTGTACGATGTCGACCTCCAGCAAGTCTCAAGAATAAAAATAAATCAACCTACAACCTGAATACTGCTACTACTACCAATAATAATAATAATAATAATAATAATAATAATAATAATAATAATAATAATAATAATGGGGGCCTTCAGAAAGTTTTCAGAAGCAGGGAGAGGAGGGTGCTGATCGTCTCCAGGAAACCGAAAAGGCAATTGAATCAAACAATTTCAAAACTGATAAACGATTATAACGATTGGTCGGTTTTTGCTCGGTGCCACCTAATTTAAAGAAGAAAATGAACAAATAACTAAACAAATAAATGAGTAAACAAACAAACAATAGAAGCCTCCCCTCTTTAAAAAAATATATGAAAACGACAGAAGTAGATAAAAACAGATTGATACACGCAATTTATTTTCTTGTGTTTTGTAACACAAGAAAAATAATGTCTATATGTGTATATTTACATCTGCATGTATCTATACACATATATGTGTGTGTATGTAATAAAATTGCAGAGTATTCTTATCAGAGTTCAGTTTTAGTTAAACTTTTCTCCACGGGCCCCCCTCTCTCTTGTGTCCGTCCGCCCTCCCAGAGCAAAGTGTCGGACGAGGCGCAGGCGATGAAGAAGGCTCAGGTTTGGCCTCTCGGCAGCAAAACCTCATCTACACATTCTTATTCGGATCGATCGGCTGCTGCCACGTCTGCTCGACCCCAGCTCCATGCCTGCTCAGTGAGTGCTGCTGCGCTCTCTGTGGCCATTGTGCCGTTACGGGCCTGCTTTACGCAGAGCGTAAAAAAAAAAAAAAAAAAAAAAAGAAAAAACGTTTTTGTTTTTTTGTTTTGTTTTGTTCGAAAGAGGAAACATTTCACCTCAATTAGTGCGCAAAGAAGACGGGTGCAGAAAAGCCAACAGGTAGATGGTACGTTCTTGTTTACAAAGAAATCAAAATACAAAACGAGGAGCACATCATATTACTTTTTAGTAAAAGTGTCAACACATTGCAAGCATGATTATTACACTTTTTTTTTTTTTTTACATTTTTTTAACGACGATTAATCATGGGCGCCGCTCGCTCTGATGAAACCTGCAGCCTCATATCCAAGCAAGAAGCAATAATGCCTCCCAGAAAAAAAAAGGAAAAAAAAAAAAAAAAAGGAAGGAGCGCGGATCAATATTTCAGCAGCTCTGCCAAAACGACATGTCTTCCCAGCTTCAAAATGACAATTACATCTTATTTAGGCAGAAGTCTGCGCGCTAAATGGCATCGGCTGAACTTTTATAAATGAGCCCACTTGAGTTGGGAGTCGGAGGAAGATGAGGGCGCATATGCAGGGAAAGTGAATTAACCTTTGGAGAACATGTAAACGCATCGCTCCCTTCGTTTTCTTTCTTTCTTTCCTTTTTTTTTTTTTTTTTTTTTACTCATAATTGAATCCGCCGGATCCACATTTATAATCCAGAATATGGGGACTGTGCGCCACCCCGTCTCCCCCCAACAACAGCCAACAAGCTCAAAATTAAACTCCCGTGAATTTCAAGGTTTAAAGAGACAACAACAACAACAACAAAAAAAAGAAGACATTTGAGAAAATTTGAGATGTTCTGCAGATTCATATGTGAAGTGAAGCGTTGCCCTTTCTGAGCTGCATTTGAGCTGTGAGCTACAGGCCTTGGAAACACGCCGCGCCGCGCCAATCAATACGGAATAAGATTATAATTCCTGGAGGGGACTCAGGCACGGGCCCACAATTTGTTCTAATAAAGCCACCTTCAAATACAAATTGATTACTACTTTAATATATACACATAGATCATCTTTTATTATTATTATTATTATTATTATTATTATTAAAACAAAACGGAAATAATTTCTAGAACGCACCGGAAATGAAGCAGAAATATCAACAAACCAATAAAATACAATAAAAATAAATAAATAAAGTAAAAAAAAATATATATATGTATATCGATAAATCGATAAGGACACAAAACAAAACACCAATGGAGATTATTTCTTAATAACTCTTTCAATTCTGCAAATTTGTTTTCTTCTTCTTTTATAATAAAGTAAACTCTCCCTAAAATCCCTCGAGGCTACAACAACAATTATTGTACTTCGAAATGCCTTTTTAAGTTTTCTCATTAATAAATGAATTTACTTTATTAATTATTATTATTATTATTATTATTATTATTATTATTATTACTCCCCGCCTTCCCTTCCTCCCTCCCTTAATTGATCAAAATGCCATCATGGACGAGCAGCAGATGCCCGACCTGCTGCCTTGCTCAGGAGCAGATCAACTGCCTTTTCTCCTGCGTTATTCCGCGTCACTTGCTCCGATTCGCGCGCTCATGTGCGATTAATAAGGCATCACTTTACATTAAAAGGCGCCCATATGCCGCCCAATTGCTCCGTGTAACTTCGGCGAGTCTCCAATTATGGCAACAAAACTGTGCCAACGATAGCAGGCAGGGCCCCCCGTCTGCAGCCTGCAGCTTCCAGTTCAAACGCAAACAAGCCGAGAATTAGTTTAACATGTGCATGGTGGGCTTTTACTTGTTTATTTATTTATTTTTTCTGACATCTATTGCCAAACTATTTGTCGTTTTTTACTCACCCTACTTTTTAATGGCAGCAACTTTAAGTCGCTTACACTAGAACAACAACAACAACAAAAAACAACTGGAGAGTAAAAAAAAAAAAAGTCAAGCATATTTATTTGTATATATGACTTTCAATAAGTGTAACAACATTGGCTAAATTAATCTGGAAATAATTTCTTTCCCTATATTTTAATTTGAATATGACCCTATATGTTCCAAATGAGAACTTTTTATGTGCATTGTGAATGACAATATAGCACTGCTAAAAGTTAGGAACGATTACAAGACTTGTAGCCGAGAAGGCTGCAGTGTAACCAAGAGTTTACGTTTGTGTCCCGGCTTTAGCCACAGCTAATGCTACAATCAAAAGTGATAGCTAGCCCAGCTTCTTGACCTTGAAGCAGCGACACATCTGTGGTTGTCAGGGCAAATGTTAGCCAGCCGCCATATTGCTAGGGTAAATAAAAATAATAATAAATAAAATAAAATTTAAAAATATATACATATTGGTTTTATTTTAGTTTAGTTAACTGCCTCAATCACCATTCGATATCTTTGTTTCCTGTTTTTTCTTCGCTCTTTTTTTTTTTAAACACAGCCAGCCCAAGGCATAAACAATCTATACTGCTACCTGCGGTCCCCCAGGCCAGCAGGGGGCTCCAGAGAGCTCTTGACTTTGAGCTGAATGAATGAGAATCATCTCATTCTCAAACGCCAAGTGACGAGTCAAGAGCTGTGAAAACTTGAACTTTGCTGATGTGAAAACTTGAACTTTGCTGTGATGTTTATCAAGAATGATCTTACTTTTGAATCTACTTTGAAGCGTTTGTTATAAGACCAAAGGCAATTATTACTATTATTCTTCTTCTTTTTGTTTTTTAATTTAACACTTTGATTCAGAAAAAATGTTTAAAAGTAATGCAGATGTTTTTCCATCATAATTTGGAGGTCATGCTAACAGTCAGGATTAATACTACTCGGCTGTACGTCTCAGTATACTGCAAACAAATCCAGGAATTAATGAAAAGATGTCAGCGTTTGCTACAGCAAACACAACCAATCAGGTTGACCCCTGCTTCCTAACGCCGCTGATGGTTCATGGAAAAGCTGACATGCCTCACCAGGCACAAAAAACAGATGAAACAAAAAAGACATTCAACTGCTGCCATTTACAAAAAAAAAACATGTCAAGTGATTAACACAGACATCAAGCAAGTAACACTTTGTGATGTAGTCACTGATTGTTACACTAGATGTAAAAAAAACAACAACTAACTAAATAGATAAACACAAGACGACGAAAATCAATTGCTGCCATGGTGACTGGGCTTAACCAGTGGGGCCCCAATCAATGATTGGGGTAGCGGGAAAAAAAACTTTTGGGCCGGCTCTGTTCTGATTTTAAAAAATAGCAGGGAAGAAAAAAACCAAACATTTTATTACATTTTCTTTCAGCTGTTAAAATGACATAATTCCAACTCATATCAAATAAAACCTAGACAAACAAAATGCACATAAGGTGTAACCCCGGTTCGGTTAAATTCGAACAGAGTGTTTGATCGGTACGTATTTTACGGAAGCCGTCCATTGAAATTAAGTAGAAATGTTTCCCATATTTTTCCAGACTGCAACCAACTCAGCAGATGAAGGAATGATATTTATTTGCATTGCGCCATTTTGATCTGTGTGCCTTTTTTTGTTGTTGTTTTTCTTGCTTCCCACCAACAGATGTGACGACATTTATTTATTTACGTAATTTAATCACACCAAACGGCTCCAATCATCTCATTCTCAAACGCCAAGCTTCGAAACTCAGCAGACCAGCTTTGGATTAAAAGGTCTATATAAAGCACCGAACGACGCAGATCTTTGGTATTTCTTGTGTTGTTTTCCGCAGAATGACTCCAGGTTCTTTTTGCTGTGTTTCATTAAAAACACTTTTCTTTCAGTATAAAATCCCCCCATCCTCCGCACACCTCCTCCTCCTCCTCTGGTCTGAAATGCGGAGCAGCTGCTGTAAGTTTTGTGTGCAGACGCAACCGGACGGTGTGCGTCAGGTTCAGATAGCGTGCAGGTTTCCCCCCCCCCCCCCCCGACTCTACCCCCAACATTTCTTTCCACGTCTCCTCTCAACTCCACGGGGCGCCGCAGTTGAAATGTCTGGTTTTCTTCTCTTTCTTTCTTTCTGTTTTTTTTTTTTTTTTTATTTATTATTTTTTAACATCATCTTCTCCAGCAAAGACGCACACGCACTCACATACTCTATAGACCCCCCCACGCCCACCTCCCCCCTCCTCTCCACAACACCGACTTTACCGCAGGATCCCACTCCTACCACGCGTCTTCATCGTCATCCTCATCCTCCCAGCGCGCGGAGCCGCAGCGCCACTTTCACACGAGCGCTTTAATTCCAACATATATGCAGGCAAAGAAAAAAAGAAGAAGAAAAAAATCACACACACACAAAAAAAGCAAATGTAGCTCGTATCGTGCGCATTTCTATCTTTTCGCATTTCTTTCTTTTCTTAAAGTATGTTTACACGTTCCCCCTAATCTTCCTCTTCCTCCTCCTCCTCCTCCTCCTCCTTTTAGTCCTGCTGCGGCTTCCATCCTCTCCTTCTCCTCCGGAGCGTCCCGAATCCAGTCCGCGGTATAAGATCCCTGCATGCGCCGCAAAAAAACCAAACCAAAACAAAACAAAAATCCTCCCGTCCCGCAATAACATGGATAAAGTCCGAGGTTTATAATAAGAATAATGATTATTATTATTACTACTACTATTTTCTCCCCTGCGCCGTGGTCCGCGCTGCTCTCCGTTCCTTCCCGGTGCAGGCGCATTTGAATAGCCGAGCGGTGTTGTTATGGATCCGTGCGCTCTGAAAGAGAATCAGTATGCAAATTGTTTCAGTATCAATCGAAAGGTTCGATCCGCCCGAGCGTCAGCCCCTTTGGCACGGGGAAGCTTCTGGGGCTGCATAAATGTTTATAATGGCCTCATATATTAGTCCGGGGGAGAGGAGAGGGGATGGAAACATGGGGAAAGGTTTCTGGGAAATTATTTAGAACATAAACACCACGGGGTGGCCGCTCAGGATCTTATATATATATATATATATAAATAAAAAATTATAACAGACACAAAAAGAAGAAAAAAAAAATCTCAAGAAAGTATTTGGACGGTTAAAATCTCGTGAATTAATCGCGTTTTCACCTAATTGTTATGGGTGGCGCCACAAATGGGATTATTTCAGGATTAAAAGGTGACTTCAGACAAGAATAATAAATAAATACATAAAAACATTGTCTTCATGACAGATCTCCTCCAGCTCTGTTTAAGCTTTCAGTCACCGAAAGTATTCACAACTCCTGGATTAAAAAAAAACCCAAAAAATAAAAATAAAATAATAATAATTATATATATATATATATATTTAGCATTTTGTTGTAGCTACAAAACTCAAGTGTGATATTTGTGTGGCTGGGAGTCGAGACGCCATAGAGCACAAAAGGGGGGCTACGTTTCGGAACTTCTTACAAATAGAAATTTGAAAAGTGCGCCTGTTTGCACACATCTGAGTCGAGTTTATTTGACTTTCCTTTCAGCAGGAAGGCAGTTCAAGGTGATTTGCGACATAAAAAAACGCAACATGGTAACCGATTCGATCAAAATCGTCAGGCAAATATGCAGCAAACGTACTGATCAATGCTCCAGTCGTTATGAATCGAAGGTGGATTTTCAGCCTCCATTTAAAGGAACTCGGTGTTTCGGCTGTTTTGCAGTTTTCTTGAACTTTGTTCAAGATTAGAGGAGCATAAAAACCGAATGCTGCTTCAGGGTTTTACTAAGACCTTTTGTGTGTTTCTGACAGTTTTGAAGGTGAACAGAGGTGATTTTTTTTTCTTCCCCTCCATTTTTATTTGCAAAAACGCTCTAGTTCAATCAGATCAGATGGAAAGCATCTGTGAAAAGCAGTTTTCTTGATTCCAAGCTGGATTTGGGTCTAGACTGGGAATATGCATCAACCATTCTATTGCTCTTCCTGCAGTTTCAACCATTATTGCCCTGTTTTATGCTAACGCCCCAATCTTATGTTTCCGCTGGAGAAAAAGGACCCCACAGCATGACGACGGCACCACCTTGTTTCAGTGTGGGGGACGGTGCATTCAGGGAGTTTTCTCTCCACGCAAAGACCTTCCTTCCGCCCCGTGTCTGCCATTTCCACGTGGCAAACTGCAGAGAGAGCCTCTTGCTTGCTTTCATTTCGCACCGGCCTCCTTCTAAAAGGCCAGACCAGTACGTGACTCGTTCACATGTTTTGTCACCTGAGCTGCTGCTCTCCAAACGTCGTGCTGCGCCAGCACTTTTATAAAAAAAAAAAAACCCGCTCGCTCAATGTGAGGCGCTCCGGTTTCGGTTTGGCCTTAGATAAGTGAGAATTTGAACAATCTGACATCGTAGCTCATCGTCTGACCGTCTCAGGGCGAGTCGTTTGCCACAGCAGCAACAATTTAGCAGATTTTTGTAACGTGTGTTTTTTTTTTTTACAGTGATTGTGTTGCGTCAACAGAAACAGGCCTGTGATTGCGCTGAAAACATTTTTTGTACATTTTTATTAGTTTTTAATGGATGAAGCCATTTTAAAAACAAAAGGACAATTAGTTTGCTCTAATCCATTGACGACGAATGTGTTAAACTGACCAATCATGGGTTCATCTCCACTAAAGGGTAAGGATATCTATAGATCTAATGCTTAAGGAAAATAAACTTTGTGTGGATTGGGAACCAAAACTTGCTTTACCCCACACAGGGCTCCACATTCAGCAAACTCTGGCCTGTTAGCTTGATGGATGTTGGTAGGTTTGTAGTTTTGCCATCCTCTTCCCATCAGATCAGGGTAGAAGATTAAAAGTCCTTAATACAGATCTATGCTAAGTTGGAGCTTTGTAAAGCTCAAAGCTTAAAAACAAAGAGCTAATAGGTCAAAAGTACTTAAATTAAGTTTATCCGAGTAAACTTATCAAGTTGTAAAGATAAACAAACATAAACATAGTAACTTCCATGGCCTTCATTCACTTACTTTGGCCCAATTGAAGGAATTTCTTTAAAGTTATAGATGCATTCTCTCTTTTTTTTCAGTGAAGTTTTTAAGATTTTTATTTGTAAAAAAAATAAATAAATAAAAATAAAAAAATGTTATGAAAACCTTTTGACTGTCACAATTATGCCCTGCTCTCTGTTGAGCTGTCAACTGAAACTCGCATGCCTGACACGGACAAAACGCCGAACGTGTCTAACAGTGAAGCTGGAAAGGAAACGCTCGGCGGAAGACGGCTTACGGACACACAGAAAAGAGAAAGTGTAAACACGCGAATGGAGCGGCGACATAAGAGCAGCCGAACCGGTGAGATGTGTCGGCGGGAGGTTGGGGAGGGGAGAGAGAGTAAAAACTGAAAGTGGAGTGTATAACAGAGGGGTTAGGACACGAGTGGATCTGTTAGTTTAGGTAATCGGGAGCGGGAGAGGGAGGATGAAGAGACAGAAAGACGAGGGCAGCGAGAGGTGAAATGAAAGGTTGCGGCGAGGGCAGGGTGGAAGAGTGTGTTCAGGAGGAGATAAAGCAAAGAGTCCGTTATCCATCTGTCCCAGGGTTAGAGTTTGACCAGCTGAGAGGGACAGGGGTCAGGGGTCAGCAGACCTGTGGCCTGGAGGCTTGGTGGTCAGCGCGGAGGCAGAGTCGCACCGAGGATGAGATTATTAGATAAATAATACCAAGAAAAAAAAAGAAAAAAGGATGCTTTCCATCCAGGTCCTTAAACAGTCCTGCATGTCTTAGCATTTGGAGCAAAACAGGGTGAACTGGAATGAGTCTGAAAATGATTGAAATGAGTTTTAATGGGATTTTGAGAGAAGCCATAGGCACACAAACATTTGTAATTTACTATAAGCGTTTAATTCATATGTCCTGGTTTTTAAAGTCAGGTGTGTTTGTGGAGCACATTTCAGCAACAGAAGCAACTCTGAACAGGCGGGTTTTCGGTTTTGCAGTTTTTCTGGAAGTTTGTTCCAGATCTGTGGTGCATAGAAGTTGAATGCTGCTTCTCTGGGTCCTGGTTCTGGGAACACAGAGCAGAACCAGGACCAGAACCAGAAGACCTGGTAAACATAGTATGAGAGCTAGTTGCGGTTACTGTATTACAGAAATTTAAGAAACGATACTCCAGCTTCTTAAATAACTGAAAAAAAAAGAAGTCCACTTTAAAACTCTTTGATATTTCATGATAAGTTACTTGATCTGCCGCGTCCAGCTGTCTGCTTCCTACTCGTCTCTGTTTCTGCATCCATGTAGCGTTTATACTTTCAACTTAGTGTTATTAGCAACTTCGCGTTGTGCATATTTTAGCCTTTCTGTGTCGACTTCCTTATTTGAACAAGTTTAAGTCTGTTCTCTAAAATGGAGCAACGCATTCAAACAGCTTTCAGCACATGTTGCATATTTTTCCAAAAAAAATAACAACAACAATTTCTACAAATTAATACATAAAACAAAAAAGTTCTATTACATTTGTGGTCCAACTGCCATAATAATCCCTGACAGGCGTTTCCTTCAAGCCACGTGTTCGGCACAAGAAGCGCCACATCTATTATCAGCTTTCTGTCTGTTGGGGGTTACATGAGAACAGGAGCCGAGTGATAAGGCTGAAATTTGTTGCCACGAAGAGACTGCTGTCCTTTACTTGTGTCTAGAAAAATCTATAAACCTGAAAAGGAAAGGATTTCATATTTGACGTCAGCGAGAGGCTGCGGTCCTATTCATGCCTGTTTCTCGGAACGAAACTTTGTTTATTCACGTGGATGTCCGCAGTTTTTCCTTTGCTCAATTCTCTTTCCCTTTTTGCCATATCTTGTCAGGAAATGAAGTCCCTAAGCTCCTCTGGTGGTTGCTTATTTTAGAAATCTTTTGCATACATAAGTACAAAAAAAAATCTTTATGACTCCATTTAAAAAACCTATTGGAGTAGGAGTTGCTTATAAACTGAAAATGATGCTTCAGCTGCAGAAAAGCAAAAAATACATGTTTAAAAATGTAAACATGCATTTTTAAACATACATTTTTTATAAGTAAAATACGTTTAAAAATGTATTTAAGATATTTTAAATACACATCACTAAAACCACTGACATTTTAGGAAAGCATGCATATTAGTTTTCAAGTGTAATGTAAAAAAATAAATTAATAAAAGTTCATTTCTATTAAGTGGCTCTTCACTGGAAGAGTTTGGTTCAGTCAGCTGTTTTTGCTGTGGGCAGTAGAGAGGCTGGCATGTGTAAATGTGTCTAATAAAAAACAAATGTATACATTTACCAAAAGTTAAGGACCGCCATAAGACGGATCGTACCATCTTCAGAAATTTGCTTCTCCATTGGAGGTGGAGAGAACGAGAACCGAGTTCTGTCTGACCACAACGTTTCAGGCTTTGCAAGAACTTGTGGGGATTTCTCATAGTTTTGGGTCGCGCTGTAGTAAAAATCACCAATGGTTCACATTTCAGACCAACTGCAGAAATATTTGCTGGACACAACAGGAGACAAAAGTTCTGCTCAGAATGTGGCTCAAGAAAAAACTCAGAGAACCTTAACATGATTTTGTCCCTTTGTTTTTTCACTCAGGTGTATTTGGCACTGATTCATCTGAGTTTATATGTACTGAACCGATTCTGAATAAAAATAAAAAAGTAAAATAGATGTTATTTTGCTCTCTATAAGCTTATAATTGTATGGTAAAATGTAAACTGACAAATATTGCCTGTTGCGTCAAACGGTGAGGTCGATATTTAACCTGGGAGATTTGAAATCTTATTTATTTGAGTCACTCATTTATCAAAGCTACCTTAGAAATCAGGTTAAATGTAACTAGTTTTGTTGATTTAAAACACACACACACTAGTGGTGAGTGACATGGACCTGTAATTTAATCGCGATATTTTGTGGTACTATTGCGATAACGACAATAATAAAGAAAGAATTCCTTACATATTTGTTAAGTAACTGCATGACTGTGACTGGATGGTGTAGCATTCATAATAGAAAACACAAACAATGTTCTTACAAAACGTTCCCATTTGAAACAGGCATCTTCAGAACACTAATTTCTTCACAAAAGTGTGATTTATATCACTTGGTTGCCCACGGTAACTGCATTTAATCACACTTATTAATGTACTGATGCTCTTGTGTAACAAATAGTGGAGAAAATAGCAGAAAAAAAACATTTATGATCATCTACCATCAATAAATGAAATTTATCATGACAAGGACAAATCTAAATTTTTATCACAATAAGAAATTTTTCACGATAAATGATGAATAATGTGGTCAATTCCCACCACTGACACACACATTGTACACAAAACGCTCCAGGTGCTTAAAAGTTCAATTTGTTTTATTTATTTTTTTGCTTTGTCCCTTAAACTTATCAGCTGTATCAAGCATTAGTTAGGATCTTTTTTGTTAATTTCTTTTTTTAAATTTTTTTTTACACACAATCATAAAGTTTACTTACTTATTATTGTAACTTTAGTGCAGCAATAAAATGCAGGCAAGTTGACAGAGTTAATCCAAATCCACTTGTGTTTATCTATGAAATATGAATTCTCATCAGGACAGTCAAATAGATTTTTGTGATTCATCTTATTTGATTTTAGGCGTAAGGCATGTCGTGAATTTAGCAAAATCCCTGTTTTCCTGTAAATTATCTGTGAAAAGCTGTGTTTTTACGAGAGCGGCATCTGAGAGGGGCGGGGGGGACGAGCGGGGTTGCCGGGCGGGGTTTGGGATTAGTAGGGAAAGTGGCAGGGATATGGACAATGATAGCTGCATCCAAAAGAGGATTACACAGGTTCCCCCGTGTCACCGTGTACCTGCCATTATGGGATTACCGGCTCCACTTGCACCTTCTCCGTTCCGACACTTCACAGCGAAGCCTTCCGAATACTTCTGCGCTCCTTCACATCCAGAGCTCTGACGCAGAGGGGAAGAGGCTGGTCCCGGGGTCACCAAGTGCTAAAGCTGCACGGAGGGGCCGGCGATATGGACTTGGAATTTTATTGTGATATTTTGAGGTAGTGTCGTGATAACGATCAAAAATATCGGTAGAAAAACTATTCATTACTTCTTTTAAGTGACTGTACCACACAAATGAATATTGTTCTTGGAAGAACGTTCCCTTTGGAATATGCTTTTTCATGACGTCACTTATTTAAAGAAGCGTGGCTTATGTCACACAGGAACTGCACTTAGTCCTACCTTTGAACTTACTGATATTTATTAATGTGCTCGTGGAACAATCTGTGAAAAAAATAGTAAAAAAAAAACATTTCCGATAGTACTGTAATTTAAAAAAAAAAAGGTTTATATTGTTCATTGGAATTTATCGAGGCAGTGATAAATCAAAACTCTTATAAGAAATTTTTTGTGACAAATGATAAACAATATGATAAACACCCACTCCTACCTGCATATTGATTATTACAGCAGTGTTTGCATAAGGATTCTCTCACTAGGAGTGTGTGTTGTGGTTAATCTTAATATCATAGATATAAAAGTTAATATAACACACATAGAAATAAGAAGCATGGGGACGAGTCCAGTGAGATACGTACTGTTGATCAACACACACACGCACACACCCCCACACACACACACACACAGAGCAATTAATGAAAGCTTGAATCAGTGGAGCAGTCAATGCTCACCACAAAGAAAAACACCCACACACACACACACACTCTGCTACCATCTCTGCAACAGTGAATACTGATTTGGCACAGTCTCCCATGATATCTATTGTTCATTAGTCATTGTTATCCTGCTTTGATGTAGCTGTAATGGGCTTTAGATGTGTGGATCGGCTCCATAAAGACCCCTGTTTAGTAACAGCCACGGTTTAAATGCTCTTAATGTGCTGCCGCAGCACAGGGAGGGGCCCGGAGCACTAAATCACCGAGAAAACAGGGGCGGAGGTGTGGAAAAGAGCGATGGCGCACAAGACGGAAGCACTGGAGAAAGGAGAGGAGGCTCAGGGGCGAGGGAATGGCGGCCGTGTGTGTGTGTGTCCGCGAGTGTGTGTTTGTGCATTCTGATAAGGCAGGAGAGCCTCCCGCCGAAACTGTAGACATGTTTACACAGCACAGGTTCACACAGTGACACACACACACACAACACACACGGAGTTGAGGTCTCCATCTAGTTAAGGCGCATGTGTCATGAGCTCGGTGATGGTGATTAAACTATTTGTGTGTGTGTGTGTGTGTGTGATCTGTCGAGTTCCCAGTAGAGGCAGAGCAAACAGAACAAGGCAGCCATCAGCCTCTCCATTGTATTCATCTGCTCACTAATCTTCAATGGTTAAATCATTATCCATCCACCACCTCTGCCAGCCAATGGCCGGGTAAACACTGCCGCGCTGTCGCCAGGCAGCACCGGGACCTGATGCGGTGCGGTCACATGCAGCGTTCAGTAAAGTCATCCACTGCAAAGACAAAACAACAAAAAGAAAAATGGCCGAAATGCTAAGATGTTTTTAGCAATTGCAGAAGGAAGGATTCCAATTTAAAAAGAGTCGAGTAAAATCAGATGATTAAGTTGCAGAATTGTTTACATGAACAAAATGCAGTCAGTTTCTGGAAATAGGTTTTGTAAAAACAAGCTGCAACAGTTTTTGTCCTTCAGGTAGAATATGGGAATTTAACTGAACATATTAATATCCACCTCCTGTTGGCGCTTGTGTCCCAACAGTACGCAGTGTGTGTGCTGTATGCTGATGACACGCTGATGTTCAGTCAACATGGATACTTGACTTTAGCCTGTCTAAAACCACCGTCAGGACGAAAGCCACTGTTGAAGAAAAGATAAACTCTAAATTATCCTGAACAAGCCACAGCAGCATTGACACGTGGTGGTGGTATCATCATGGTCAGGCTTTTCCTACAGCAGGAACAGGGTATGTGGTCAGAGTCAATGAGAAACTGAATGGGCCTGAATAAACCTTTTGGATGCTCAAAAAAAACAAACAAAAAAAAAAAAAACAGGAAACTGTGACCAGTGCTACTTTCCCAGCAACCCTAAACACACAAGCAGAGCTGCAATGAAACGGTAGCTTGGAGCACATTCTTGTGTCAGCATGGTCCCAGTCAAAGTTCACAGTTAAATCCAACTGATAATGTTTTGATTTTTGAGCCGATTTTGAAGAATATCGCCATTATATTCATTAGAAATCACAGTTTAATTCCACTCTGCAAATATGTGTAATTTTGTGTTGGTTCTTATCATAAAAAAACCCCAAAAGTGAAAAACTTTCAAGAAAAACAACAACAACAAAAAAACATTCTGTGTTGTAAACATCAATGCTTGCTTAGTTCATTAGCATTTTTTTTTTCAAGAATGAACAAAAACACCCAGAACACACATGCCTTAAACCCTGTACAAATACACTATGTACAAATTTGTGTTGGTCCATCCCATAAAATCCTCACTAAAAAGTGAGAAAAGTTCAAGAAGGATACAAATACACATTTTGTGTTATAAACACAACAGCTTGCTTACGTCATTACTTTCGCGCTCACCTTTTTTCTTTTTTTTTTTTAAAAAAGAACATAATCCCATAATTACTGGATTTGACTCAAATCTCGTAAAAACATGCATGCTTCACACGAGGGCATTTGCGCCGGCGAACAACGTATAAAGGAGCAGGAGCTGTTGCCATCTCCAGGTCGGAGGGGCCTCCATCACTCCCAGCAGGATACTCAGGCAAATCTAATTGCAGGTAAATGTACAGTGCTGCTCTCTGTGGCTCCTGCGTGGAAAAGATGGGAGGAGAGGCCCTGCGACAAGGTTAGTATTGGTCGGGATGACTGATTGGCCCTGCCCTAACTGCATTAGACGGTGGAGAAGTGGCTGCCTCCCCCACTCCCTCCCGGCCCCTCAGCTCTGCCGCACATTGTGAGGGTGTAGTCGACGAGGCTCGGTGGGACGGCTGCACAAGGCCGCTGGGGGTGACCCGTTCCTACCGTGGGTCCCCCTGTGTCAACCTCAAAAGCAGTCGCTTGGAGCCCGTTGAGGCGAAGGTAGATCTTTCTCTACCGTAGAAGATCGGATCAGAGGTTGTTAGCAGCAAAGAGTCACGGTGGATGAGAGGAGGAGACGCATCATTTATAGGGTCAGAGCAGGCCTGGCAGCGCGCACACACACGCACCCGCACACACACAAAACAAAAACCACACTTGAAGCTACACACAGTGGACAGTAAAGGGCAGCTCATTACTCAGCGAGAGCTCAGGTTTCCAGCGCAGACCTCTCCATTAGACCTCCTGTTAGGGAGAAATGAATGGCTGCAGCTCCTCCGCACCCATAAACCACCCGACCATCCGCAGCAGGAGAAAATGAGATACAACTTAAAGCAGGGAGGGGATCTTAGATGAGTGTGTGTGTGTGTGTGTGCGTGCGAGAAGGGGGGTCCTTGGGGTCTTTGAGATGGAAATGTCCAGCTGCCCGGCCGTCTGCTGCCTGACCCCGGAGCGAGAGGTCAAAAGCCGGGGTCCCCAACCAACGGGCCGCTGACCAAACCAACACACATACAGTGTATCCCTGTTACACTTACACTTGTTTGTGTGCGTGTGTGTTAGGTGTGTTTTCAGAGGAAGGGGGGTGAGAGGGAGCGTGCACTCTGCCGTGTGTGCGTAATTGATCATTTAATCTAGCTGACATCATAATCCCTGACGCGTGTTTAACTAACTGCCCGGTGGAGGAGCAGAAGGGCCGAGTAATTATCTCATCTGGATACATTAATAACGAAGCATCACTCACCGTTACCGTCGCTCCTTGGCTCCTGGATCAATTTACATCTCGCATCCGAGAGTGTTTGCCCGTCTGAGTCTTGTGTCTTCTGCTTTTTTTTTTTTTTTTTTGTTGCCTTGGCGGGCATCCGCGCCGACGCGCCGCACCTCGAGGAAGAGTGTCGGCCATCACGCGGCCCAAACCCAACGGAGGAGCGAGCTAAAATGGAGGCCGGTGTGCGCCAGATTTATCGCAAAGACAAAAACCCTGAAAAAGAGAAAGGATGGATCGCAAATCAACATTACTGGACATATAACGATCAATAAATCCAATCCGACGGGGGACGAGAATATGGCGTCAAAAAGACAAGTGTTTGGTTTCAAACTGAAGTGCAGGTTCAGAGTCAGTCGTACAAACGACAGCCGCCACACAAATGCCAATCAAATTAAACGCCAGATGAAACGAAAAGAAATCAACCTAGTTGTGCGTGTGTATGTGTGTGTTTTTGCGTTTGCGTGTGTGTGTGGTGTGCGTGCTCGTGTGTCAGGGTCTTAGGAAAATTATTTCTATTGATTTAAGGCGGAGAAACGTGAAAATGTTACCAGATGGGACATTTAGCCGTAAGTGGCTTCAGATGAGACGAGTCATCTTCGAAAGGCCAGGGTGGAGAGATGCAGCAAACGCTCATGAAATATAAAACAAAAACAAATCTTGAGACAAATCCACATCTCATCATGCACATCCAGAATCGGCAAAAACAAATGGACATAAATTAACTTGTGTCTATTCTGGACTGCCAAGATGCCTTTAAATCAATCGTTAAACGTAAATGTCACATATTGGAAGCAGTTGTATGTACCAACATTTATATCTGTACTGCATTTTAGGTCGTATTCACAACGGACACATTTCGTCTGCTTTTAAACAGACCCGAGTTTGTTTACCCCATCGATCCGGACCTTTTGTGTTTGTGAAGAGAACCCTGGTGGTGGAACCAAACAATCAGACCCACTTTTTGAGGGCGCCAAACAATCGCTGCTGCTTCTGGTGTGAATACAGATCGGCCTTGGTACGAACCAGCTACGGGAAAAACACGTCTTGTTGGACTTCATGAGCCACAGACGCTGTTCATTACGCTGAATAAAATAAGGTCTTTAGTGTTGATAAGGTTATTGTTGCGCGTAGCAATTGCACTGAAATCCTACTTGATCTGCCGTTTTCTGCCTAGCGACGCTGACGGTAGCACGTCATGGGTCAGGGACACGCAGAGGGTTTGGTCTCGCTCGCATTTGCAAAAAGTTCCAAGATCAGAAATAACCTGTTTTCAGTGAGCTGTTTTTGACATTCAAAACGGTACCGGAGTCATAATAAAATCACAAATGTGCACAACAGAAATGTCAAATGCAGGACTTACACAGTTTGTCTTTTCCGGGTCTGTGCCCGTCGTTTCTGTTAAGTGGGAGCGCGACTCGTTGGCTTTGTTATGTCCAAAAAATGTACAATGTGGAAAGCAAACTGCACCAAATGAAAAAAGTAAAGTCACATTTTGGTTCTGACCAAACAAGCGGACAAGAGGCCTTTCCTGGTGTGAATACATCCGTAGAATTAAAGCTGTGCGTCCTGAATGCTGGGCAACACCTAAATGTAATTGTCTCTAAGCATTTCCACTGACCATTAATGGTTGTTGCCCTTCCTGAAGACGACCAATCAACCCTGTTCTTGTTGACATACTAACTGGTGACGGCAATGCAGTGGGAAGGAAGGACAGCAGGCTGATCCTAAATTCAACTTATCCCCTATAAAAATGGGTGAGTGTCCTTCATATTAAACTGTACTGTAGACCCACAGTATTCATGGGGCTTCAAGGGCAACAACTGCCCACAAATAGCTAAAACTTGACTCTCCCTTTAAAGACTCTAAGAATTGCCTATTTTATTTGTTCAAAAATATACCTTAATAATTATTAATATGCAGTGGAAATGGTACAGCCAATGTGTACCAAGAAAAATAAATGATGCTCTTGCGTTGGATGGTTTGCAAACGTCAAGCAACTTGCGTCAAGCAGCGTTCTACTGCGGATTTCAGTTTCACAAGCCGCATTTTGTTTTGAGTATTTTAGATACTAATGAAAAAAATCTGCAAATAACTTGGAGTTCTGCAGCACAATCTGCGAATAGGTGAATTGTTGAAAACTGAACTTCTAAAAGTCAAGAGGTCTCCACTGCTTTGCAGAAACATTCCCTCTACAAAATGTAAAAAATCGAGGTCATGTTTGTCATTAAGCGTCTTTGTTCACAGTCCGTCCAATACTTTATAACGAGATACTGCGGTAAACGTTTGCTCAGCCTCTGCATGCCGTCCATCGATTTGTCCAAGAGTGAACCTTACGGTGGAGACACCGGCTCCTACTCCTGTCCGTGGAACCGCTGATGAGTGAGTTATGTTTTTAGGGCTGGCTGTCCCTTTATCTGCGTGTTTGCAGTATCCGCCGATCTCTATCCGTCCGTTCTGGTTCAGGTTAGGAGACTCACTGCGGGGCTGTTTAGATTACGGCCACAGCTCAATAAAGACAAAGTCAGCTTGTCAAGCACACACACACACACGCACGCACACACACGCACCCACACAGCACTGTGTTACCCTGACCTTAACCGTGGCCTGCTCCATTCCTACTTCTTCAATCTTAACCTAAAGCTAACCTCAGTCTTCATAATAAAATTGATTGATTTAGATTAGGCACACACCCACGCCCACACATGCACTCACGCAGACACACAGCACCATCAGTGTTATATGAAGATGTACATGTCTGCACAATGGCATTAATTCCATTTGGGCGAATGTAAACACATCTGGATATATGTGCACAGACAGACACGCCGAGACGGCCGCGGAGTCTGGTCTTCTTCAAGTTAATTTGTCACAGAATCGATCTGATCGCTCGTCATCTCAATAATGATAGAAAAGATACGAAATGCAATTGAAACTCTGAAATCTAATATTTTGGGGTCAAATCGTTTAATGAAGAGCAATTTGACTCCGGACTTTCATCGTTCCCATTGCGCACTATCTGTATCAATGTTGTTTTTCCATTTGCCTTGGGGATGACTTCAGATGCTGTAATGGCAACGGAAGAGTCAAAGCCAGCGGTGCTTCGCCGCACGACCCCGGTTAACCACTCCCCAAAACGATTCACGGCTGACGCTCATTTACGTTCGTTAACGGGAAAAGTAAAATCAAAAAATCAAATCAAATTTTATTTGTGCAGCACATTCCAATCTTGAAAATGGAGCATGTATTTATCCCCTCTGTTGTGATACCCCTAAATAATGTCCAGTACAAAACAATTACCTTCAGACAGAATTTTTTGCTAACATCAGTATCCAGATGTGCAAAGCTCGTGCGTAAAACTCGCGTCTCGCTCCCCGTGCTATGTTTCTCCGATTTTTGTGTAAAAGAGCGTATCGTTGTGCAAGGCGGTAAAACAAAGTTGAGGGAAAACATTTCACTTTCCAAAAATTACAAGAAAAAAAAAACAGAAGAAGAAGAAAACCTGTGAAAATGATTGTGTTTAATTTGCGGCACGCAGCAGATGAGAAGCAGCCCTTCAGCTGACATTTATTCCTGTGGAGGCTGATAATAACTGTGATTGTGTGTCTGAGCTGCAGCTTAGTGAAAAAGGTACCTTTGGGTTGTTTACTTTCACAATCATGTGCGACAATCATACCTTAACCTTATATGTGAGTGGTACCTTACACTGGCATGTGTTGGTGTGTGGTGTGTGTGTGTGTGATTACCCATGCTGTTATCAGCAGCAAGCCACCATTCAGTGCTACTGAAATGAAAGGTTTTCCTCTGTCACAAAGCAGTTTCTTTGTTTCCATGGTGCTATGATTCTGTCAAAATCCTGGAGAAAACGGAGGGGGAAGAGAGGGAAAAAAAATAAAATCAATGACTTACCTCCACCACCACACCACTCCAATCCCCAGCAGCAGTCTTAACCTATGAGGCCACAGCCATGTAAGTACACATGCCAACACATGCATTTATGATCAGTTGGGGACAAAAAAAACCAACATAAAAATAAATTGCACCAATGTTTACCTTCCCTCTGTGCTTATTTGATTTATTTATTTTTGTTACTTGTGGGGGGAAAAAAAGACCCCACATATGTAGATGTTTGATTTAGAATCAGCTGTTTGCCCAAATGGGTGACGATACTTGAAAATGCGTCTCTCTTCAATACTAAGTTTGTTTATAGTCACAATGTTACCCACAAACAGCCGCGTCCATTTCGAACAAAGAACCGAGGTTCTCACGTCATATTTTGCTGACTTTATCATTAAAAATACTATTTTTCTTGTAATTATAGGATGAGTTTCTGGTAAAATTGCACGTTTTTCCTGCTCATATCTCTGTGTTCTTGTAATTAATCAGAAACTCTGGAGGTGTGGTCCTAATTCTGCGTCGTGAAACTCGTAGAAGAGATGATTTAAATAAAAGCAACTTTTTACAAGTCAACAGTAGTTTCTTTTTCAATAAAGAAAGCAAGAAAAAAAAATCAATTAAAATCGGAAATCGGACCTGGTGGGGAAAAAAAAAAAAAAAATCGGAGGTTTTATTTTGAAGCCCAGCCTTACCTCTTTTAAGCGTCCCGGTGTTAATCCCGCTAATGCAGGAGGATGACAGGCTTGATGCACATTAACTTGTCCTGTGAAGACATCACCTTGTTTTTACAGCCTCAACTAAGTAGCTTCTTGCCGGTTAAACCAATCCTCCCGCCCCCCTTTTTTAAGTGCTTCTGTTCTTACAGTAGCTGTGTGAATGAACACCCGGAATGCTGCAGCGTCAGCGTTTCCCCAACACACTTCTATATCATTTACAATAACAATGTGTGCGTGATGAACCTAAGTGGCATGCAACATTAACAGATGTACGTTTCTGCACGTGAAATGCAGACGGTTGCTGACTCGGGCGTTTTTACCCGTCTGATTTAGGACCTTTCAGCGGCACATCACCAACTCGCGCGCCGTCCAGTTCTTCTTCTTGCCTGTAGATCTGAGTTTATGTCATATCTGCACACGTGCAGGGTGTACCTTTGGCTATTTACACATGTAAACAGGGTCACTTGAGTGAGAAATCTGGTATCTCCTTATGGGGACTAATTCCCATTTAGTCTGAAATGTGCTTGCATCCATGCGTGGCCTGTTTCAGCTGGATTTTATTTGTTTTTTTTTGTTTGTTTGTTTTTACCGACCTGTGTTCTGGGTCGGCGCATACGTTTAAGTTTTCTGGATTTAAGCCGCAATAATTTCAGCATGCTAGGTAACAAACTCTTAAGTTTTGCTTCGTCTTGCTCCCATTGCTAACCCGATCCCTTCCACAAAGTATTTTTCTCTTGGTCACGGCTGAAAATGTTAAGAGTCACACACAATAGCAGCATTGATTCGGAGCGTCTTCCCCATTTGCCTTTGAACATGGTAATCGTGGTTTCAACAAAGACATTTGTTCATCCGCGGCGCATCGTTTTGCTTTTGTATCGTAATTGGCTGTTTGAATCTTTTGCTCCGCTTCATTTGTTCGCTCCCTCGCCGTGGTTACATCCGGCAACGTGCAAGACGTGAGACCTGAGTGAGAACCGTCAAATATGCAGTTCTCCTATTGTGTTATTCTAATGTTTTATTATTATTATTTTTTACATTATGCATCTAGACATCTCTGAGTCACACTAACTTATAACAAACTGTCCTAGGTCGGTATTTAAATAAATCGTGAACATTTCTGCCCAGGAAAGACAGTTTCTTCCAAAACACCAAAATAAAAAAGTCAAAATCTCTACAGCATGTATAGTTAGTTACAGTAATACATCACTTATTGGCTTTGTAGGGGTTCATATCTAATTAAGTACTGTAATATTTGACTGTATTGCCTCCTGAAACAACAAGGGCAGGTTCTATGCTACATAAGTAGATATTTGATTATAATATGGATTATAATATGACTTTATGTGTCTAATCCTAACCCTAACCCTAAGTCAGTGGAGCGTGAACAGTGAAAAAAAAATCTATTTGACAAAAGTTCAAAAAAACTAATAAATAAACACAAATAAATACTATTATATCTATAATTTCAGAATGTTTTAGTTTCATAAACGCATGCTATCATTATAGTTAGTTATACTCCCCCCCATTAATTACTGTTTTTATTTATTTCAGTTAACAAAAATGATTTCTCGATTCCAGTGTTTGTCATTTTGCTAGTTTTAGCAACCTTGGTTCAAATATGAATTGTTCCCACAACCCATGGAAACTAAAGTGTGAATGTGTCTCTAGAGGTCAGTGTACCAGAGGCACGGACTGGTCACCAGTCAGTCACAGACTGGTCTGGTGTTTAAATAACCACTTATTTAAACTTTTAAGTTAGTTTGAAATGGTAGTAGCTGTTGCTATGAACACGTTCTCTTCATATTACCAGGCTTGGCAGGAAACATATGAAGACGGTAAACTGATTCTCTCTCAGGCCTCTATCAACTTTCTGAGAAGTGATTCATTTTTAAAAGAAATCTTTTTGAAGGGAAGCCTTTTACCTGTATTAATTACAGGTAATAATGAATTTCACGTTGCTCCTGATTCACGGCGGCGCTATCGATTCACTTAGTATGAGAGCAGATTTGTCCCAGAATACCGAGGCGGTGCGGTCCAGTTCTTAGGTGAGACGTCCGACTGAATGCATCTGCTGGCCGTGGATGGAGTTACACGTGCATTTAAAAAAAAAACTTAACATACGGCTACGGTGGATATTCTGTATTTAGTCTTTATTACATTATAAACCGTGCTGTGAACCCGTGCAGAACAGTGTTTTATGACAAATAGCTTCTATTCCCCACAGGCTTTTAGGAACGCAGTCACTTCATTACAGCTTTCAAGTCCAAACCGCCGACACGGCAGCTGCACATTAGCTTTAAAACAGATAACAGTGGACAGTGGGAGCGAGGCGGCTTCTCTCCGTGTCCGGGTTAATCCAGGTACGGCTTCACGGCGGAGAGACGCCGCCTGCTGCTTCGTCCGCCTGGTTTTCACTTAGACAGGAATCAGATTAAAAAGGCCCATGAATAAGTGCCGTTTTCAGCAGAAGTCGACGTACAAAGTTAATTTGGGAAAATTTATGTTCAAGTATTGGCACAAGTCTGACGTTTGATTTGGGCTGTGATCAAAAACTCAGCCAGTCTCCAGGTTTTTTTTCTTTCCAACCAGTTGGTCTCCCCATAGATGTTTTGGCTCAGAAAATGCTAATCCTGCTGTTATGAACGCTCAGTTTTACTGGGTGTTGGTTCATTTAAGGAAATCTCCTCAAAATGGAAATGGAAAAGCGTTTTATCTCTTTCCTTCCTCTTACTTGTTACGTACTAAACTACAACAGCAAAAAAACATCCCAACAACATACGTTAAAGGTTTCAGTTGAAAGGGAATATAAAAAAAAGCCTTTATTGAGTATGAGTGCTGCATATGACAACTTTATGCTGGTACAAAATGAGGTAGTAACAAAACGGCAGACTTAAACCACACAATAAAACTTTCTCAGTTTTGCAGAACAGAAATTGTCAAGCATCCCCACAAAGGATGCTAAAGATCCTTGATTCTTTTTTCCTTTTTTATTCAGAGAAAACCCCCCCGTTATATCTGTTCTTTGGTATAGAAAGAAGTCTTGAGAAGTTATTGTGTTCCCGAGCCATTTTAGGAATTTTAATTGAACTATTACAAGAATCTCCTTAGACAAAAGAAACCATTCCTTTTTACATCCCTGCTGTCCACTTTATTATTTCTTTTTTCAAAAAATTTGATCTGATCTCACAAATCCAGCGCCCAAAACATTCAATCAACGCCGCACACACACGCACACACACACATGCACACGCACACATGCACACGCCTACACAAAAATACACGGACAGCAGCAGGTTCGTTGTGCCGGGGACAACATATTGAGATTTTTGACCTTACCTCCAAACAAAAGTAAAGAAAGATGATTCTGTTTGGCAGCCTTTAGGGACCCCCCCCCCCCCCCAAAAAAAACCCGTCCTGTCCTCTTAAGAGACGAGACAGACGAAAGGACCCTGTGAAGTGTGTCTGCGCCTCCCCTGCCGCTGACGGATAATGCGAGGCCATTAGTGTGTGTGTGTGCTTGTGTGTCCCTCTTAGAACCTCTTGATGCTTTTAAGACACTCCTCAAGATCCTTCAAGGCTGCAGAAACACACAATGAACGGTCTGGAGAAAAAAGAAAAAAAAAGAAGAGGGACGTCTATATGTGTACGTGGAGGTTTACGGTGTTTATGAAAGGCTGCTTGTTGGTCTTCAAGGAAGCTCTCCGAAGTTGGAGACAGGCAGCCAGAACATCAAACCGAGTCATTAAAGAGGCTTTCACAAGAAAAAAAACAAAACAACAACAACAAAAAAAAAAAACGAGAGAGATGGGAGGTGATGAAGATGATGATGATGAGGAGTAATTAGGAGGAGATAAGAGGGAGCAGGTTTGCTGCTTTTATCTCTTTAGCTCTGAAAGGCTAAAGTAAAGTCAGAAGAGTTTCGGAGAATCAAAATAAGCGAAAGAGGCAGAAACAGGAAGAAATGCACAGAATGCTATAAGAAGCCGACCGCGACTTTGTTCTTCAAACGTGCGTCTGATTAAAAAAACAAATCTTGACATCAGACAAAAATGTAGTAATTACGAAAAGCGGTTTCCTTTATGGTTTTTCCAATGACATGTTTTCATTTGTTAGGAAACAAAAGTTATCCAAACCAACCAGAACCATTGGGAAATACCTCATTTTCTTATGTTATGAACAACCGAGTGATCCCATTTTTGGCTAAATGTTTATTATTTGATCCATTTGCAGTTTAAAATGAACATGTCACACGTTTACCAAAGTTTTGACCGAAGAGTAATTTGAAGGAAACAATCTTACAGAGTCTACTTCTCTTAAAAGTTCATTCGCTGTAACATAAGCAACTAAGCATCAATTATCCATAAAATCTTTAAAGACAAAATTTCATTAGTTTCACCCTGTCCTGATGGCTTGCTGACCTAAATTAAGCAATCTCCCAAATATCACCCGTCTGTCTTACTCCGGTTTCTGTTGTCAATCACAAAAGGCAGCACATTGTCTTCTCATCAAGAACAGATGAAGTTATTGACATTGGCCTGAAAAGGGTTCTAGCGCCATTTCTGAGCCACAAATGGAGAAAACGTGGAACAACGTTACTCAAAGAGCGCATCATCAACGAATCCATGAGGTCACAGAGAACCTCATGGATTCTGGTGGACAACGGGCCGGACTTCTGGACCCATTTGACTCAGGTAAGGTCTGGGTTCATGGTTCAGCAATAAGAGAGACTAAAAGTAGAGAGTTGGTCACACCGTTGCACTGCACCAAGAGTCTTTCTGCATGTCTTTCTCATGTTCTCCCTGTGCATAGATTGGTTCTCTCTGGGTACTCTGGCTTTCTCCCTCAGTCCAAAAACACGATGAACGTTAACTGCTTCCTAAAATTGATCGTAGGTAGGAGTGTCTGCTCTGCCTGTCGCCTAACGACCGCTAGAGATACACACCAGACAAACCTCCAGCCTTTTCTACGATGAGTGGGTTTAGACAGTGGATGGCAGGCGAAAATGACACCCAATGGAGACTTCCAAGGTGAAAATCACAAGTGGCATCAATGAACACAAAAGCCTGCCTCGCATTTTTGCACAAAAGCATGTTGATGATCCCCAAGACTTTTAAGAAAGTGTTTTGCAGGCTAACAAGACGAACGTGAAACTTTGAGAACTTGTTTTCTCTTTTGTGTTTTTATATATATATAAAAACATATATTTTTTTTATATATATGAAAAAATATATATAAATATATATATATATATATATATATATATATATACTAGTCAAAGATGGGGTTATAGTAGGGTTATCCGAGGGTTGTTTTGGTGCTTTATAACCTCTGCTTGCTACTAGAAAATCCTGAAGGTGAAAGTATGACTAGGAATCAGACATTATGCAGGGGGACAATGATCCAAGGAACACCAGCAAGTCCAACTCTAAAAGGTCGAACGAAACCAACAAAAAAAAAAAAAAAGAGAGAAAGTCTTTGAATGGCCTAATCAAAGTTTTAACTAAAATCTTTAAGATGACCATAAAGAGGCAATTTGTGCTGGACTATCCTCCAGTTTAGCCACAATAAAACAAGTTGATTGGGCTAAAATTCCTAATCGCAATTATCTATTTCAAATTAAGTTGGGTATTTTAGAGAGATTTTTAAAATATATCCTGATCTGAAAACTGCTTTTTGTTTTCACCCGGGTTGCACTTAAAGAAACCGATAGCTGTAACATAACAATACGGTGAAATTACATATAAAATCGTCCATCTCAGACAGTGAGATGTTTTTTTTTTTTTTTTTTAGTTCCTTGTTTATTACATCACAGCTATAAATCTTGATTTCTCTCATTGATCACAAACAGCTCCTGCAAATACGATTTCAAATCTGAAAGCTAATGCACAAAAAGCTTAAAAAAATCAATGTTTATTCCACTAAAGCGGGCCCATATTGCGAGAAAGTAGGCAAAAATCAAAGCTGATATATACATTTTCCCGTGAAATCATCCCATTCTGGCACAGCGTAACGAAGTTCGAGAGAACATAAAGAGTACAGTTTCTGGCGTTTTTTGTCTTTCTTGTCCAAAGAGGGAGGGGAAGCAGTGATGAGACGCAGCAGAAGTTTTAGACCATTACATTTATTACCCAAGGGTCACGAGGAAAAAACAAAAAAGCATGATGGGAAAGCAACGCATCCGATCTAAAAGAGATTAGAGACGAGAAAGGGCTCCTCGGTGGGTGAGGTCATTCCCAAAAAAAGAAAGAAAAAACTAAAGAGCCGCACATAAGGACCCCCAGCTTCACACACACACACACACACACACTCAGGGTGCTGAAAGAGTGAACTTTCTGCAACCTGTAAATGTGAAAAAACAAAAATACTGACTTTTGTTACAAGTAATGCTCAATTACTTGTAACAATACATACAGTAGTGTATAAAGCTGCTTAAACAATAGAGGCAATTTACCTTTTAATTTCCATCTTGTCCAGCAGTGTGTCAATCCGGAGGTCGACTGTTCGATTCCGGGCTGCCCAATCACGTGAGAAGCTGCATTTCTCTCTTACACGTTTCACAAATGTGCGCCAAACCTTGTCGTATTTCGTTAATTTAGGGGAAAAAAACAATTGTTTCCGCTAAATAATAAATCAGAATCACACTTGAAAACGTTTCTTTACGCAACAAACAAACAAAACCCCCCCAACATGTTGCGTCACTGTCCTCCTCCTGCGTCTTTCCCGCCATTAGCCTTTTGTTGGTCACGTGACTCCTCTGAGGAAAAGAAATGCTTCCGGTGCAGTTTTTCCGACATTGCTGTGTTTCTGTTAAGTGAATTTTTTTCAGTTTTATAATTTTCTAGTCAAGGGAAATGCAGCTACAAATGCAAAGAAGATTTTATGACTCAGGAATTCAGCCTGTTTTACCATTTTCTTTCATTTTTTTATTTTAATTTTATGTTTTACTTTTTTTCCTCTTCTGGGACTCGTTTGAAGCTTGTATAAAGCTAAAAGGATTCCCCAGGAGTCTGAAGGCCAGTTTGCATCTATTGAGGTCTTACATTGTGGATATTGTATCAGCTCTACAGACACACCTGAAGCTTTACCAACAAAGTGGGCATAACCTCTTGTGCTCATCCCTCCCTTGAGCCCTGATAGGTTCTGTTAGATTCATTCCCATTACAAACTGAGGACATTTACCTCAGTACACCGTTTTATTCCTTTACAGGTTTTTTCCTGATACGTAGACAGAAACATGTAATAGAGGTCCAGCACAAGACTGCTAAATGTTGAGATGTCTTATTATATAGTGGAAGTACGGCAAAGCTAACTTATAAGGTACTTTTCAGCTAAATATGTAGCTGATTGTTTCAAGTAATTCCTTAATATTCACTTTAAAGTACGAGCTCCACTTGCAGATTATTTTGCGTATGACAAGACATTTTCTCCGTGGATTTGACACAATCAACAATACTGCCTGCAATAAATGTGCATTATACAAGGAGCATTCATTCATTCATTCATACATTCATTCATTCATACATTCATATTGTACGAGAGGCTATAACTGACATTAAATGTAGCTGCACAAAGCGCAAAGTGTCTTTAGATAATATATATATATTTTTCATTAACACTAAATTAAACTGAATTGAAAGTATTCTTTTGTAATACATGGTAAAAATAACATTGTGCCAAATCTGAAGGTTTCTTATGTACGTGTCAGATTGTGTTTGCTCAGGAAAACTTGGAACCAAATACCCTTAGTTTTGTGTTTTCATCTCGACAAAACGTGAGAAGTTCAGGCAGCGCTGAAACTTCTGACACGCGGTGCAAGTCGCGTGAATCTTCGCACTTCCTTGCCAACAGAGTCTGAAACCTAAAAAAGATTTCATTTTTCTGAATAATCCTTTGACGTTTCGCCTGTGTGAGAGCAGTTCAGACGACGCTGTCGAAACTTTTCGTGCGCCGCCGTCTGCATTAGCTTTCAGATCATCCTGAACCCGAATCGCTTTTTGTTGGTTTTTTTTTTTTTTTTTCTTCCACCATTATGAGAGAGTAAAAAGTGTTAAAAACTGTCTGATCTTATCCTTCACACTCTTGGAGTCCTTTCATATGTGCTTACGCCCTCTTTTGCTTTTCATCCCTCGCCGCTCTATTGAGACAGGTGTTCTTGATCTCAAAGGGGTTTTCATGCTTTAAAGAAGGCAGGCATTATGGAAACTTGTATACAAATGCGAATTAAGCACACGCGGATATGAATGGAATATAAAAGGCACTTTCATCATTATGTGGACTGTTATTCCTGTGAAAAGCAGCCGTGGGGGTGGAGGGCGGGTGGAGCGCTTTCATAGTTGCTGTTTTCCTACATTCTTCGCTCCTTGTTGAACTTCGTGTTTCTCCGGAGCGAGCACTGCGCTTGTGTTTACTCCAGGCTGTTCATTTTAAAGCTTCGCTGATGGGGGCAGGGGATGCTCAGTCAATAATATCACCTCTGATAAATTTGCATTGTGCAAGGTGCTTGGGCTCAGGTGGCGCGGGGCGGCGATTGTGCACTCACACCCTCATCCTACCTCTGCGCCCCTCGGAAGGTGATACAGCGATGAAGTGGTGGAGGAAAGGAACGACAAGCAGTTGATGAGAGGTAGAAAAGTACTCAAAACAGGTGGAACAATTAGAGAAAGAGGGAATAAAATAGGAGTATTAATAAAAAGAAAAAAAAAAACCCAACAGATTACGATGGGGTTGAGGGGGCAGGAAGAGAGGCAGGGAGTCAGCGTATTGATCGAGCAGACCTGTCGGCAGCCAGACAGCCAGGAAGACGTCTGTCCTTGTGCTGCCACTCTCTGGCCCGTAGACACCTAACCCCCCCTTTGCTCCTGCCGGGGTGGTGGCGTCAGACAGGGCGACTCAGGAGCAGCTCCTCTTCTCTTCGTACGCGGGCGTGTTTCAGTAAGAGCAGATCGGGTGCGGCCAGAGGCAGAATTGGACTTGGTGGTGGCGAACTTCCACGCTACTTTCCAACTCGAAGACCAGAACACCTTTTAAATTTGGCTGTGAACGCTGCAAATTTGGCTTTCACGCAAGACCCGTAAGAAGAAGTCATCATGGAAGGAAAACCACATTAAGTTTTATTTGAAGTTCCTTGTAAGCCTGCAGGGGACCCAAAATGTCTCAATGATCCGATGAAAGAAAAGATGCATCGTACCAGCCCTGCTTAGTTCGATTCAGTTGAACTCCAGTTTGTTTGCTGAGAACGTTTGTTTTGTTTGACAAGGTATGAATGTGTGGCCAAACTCTACTAGAGTGAACTCTGCTGAGGTCTGAATGGATGTGTAAATGCCAAGCATACTGGAGATCGCCCAAAAAGTGGACCGTGATGCGTGGGATTCTGGGTAAATACAATCAAAACAAACACGTTAGTCTAACGCTAGCGGGAGACATGGCTTGTAGCCTTTCAACAAAGACAAAAAAAACAAGAAAACCTGCAAGCGCTACTCCATTTTTGTTTACATTTCCTGAAAAAGGAAGTTGCGTTGACGTCTTCTTCAGAGGTTTTTGTGTCATTTCCTTCAATAGTTCTTGGGGGGAACAGATTTCTCCAAACAGTTTGGCTCGTTTGACAGTGCAGCGTGAAAGCAGCTAAAAAAGATGTAGCAAATGTTGCAACTTTGGTCCCCAGTCGAACTGAATCCACTGTACAGTTGGGTGTGAAAACATCCCAAGATGAAACTTTTTGACCCACATGCAAAACGCTACACATAGTGAAAAATGAACTCTGCACATCACCCAGAAAACCCCACCTCCACTGCAAAGCCAGCTTTATGGTAAATGTGCATTTAACACATTTACCATAAAGAGTACAATTACATTGACCCACACCACAAGCTGCATTTCTGCTGGCCCCTAAAGTTTGTTTAATGAATACACAGCAGGAAATAATTTTAAAATCAGATGCATTTCTCTGACTTTGTGACAAGTGTGCAGCTTTTTTAACACAAAACACATACAATACAAAAAAATAAAAAGCTTTCTTTGTGTACTCAAATGCATTTCTAGGTTCATAAAACAGGACTAAAACAAGGCATCAGTAGAAGAAATCTCAGATTTTAGCATCTTTAAAATACAACTCCTCTGTATGATTACAACTTGTACATTTCTTTTTATTTAAATGGGATTTCAACTTTGAAAACAGTTTTTGAAATATTTTGACAGGTTTGGAGCTTAGACATCCAAATTTGGCACGATTAGGTCATGCACTTTTTGGGGTCCTGCCAGCTACTGGTCTATAAAGCAGCTTATGTTGGACTGTCTTTGTGTTTCATGTGGAGCTGCATTTCTCCATGTGCAGCTGGAGCCCACAGCGTACAGGTCGCCTGTGCAGTCAGCCTGTCTGCAGCGGCCGGCTCTCGGGGCCTCAGGTGCGGGAGCGTTTCCCCCCTCTGTGGAATTAACCGGGTTTCGGGCAGGAAACTAATCTCACGCTCCTTGTCGCACGCAGCCCTATCTCGGGAGTATGGATTTTATCAATACAAGGAGCATTCTGCTCTGTGGCAGTAACCAGAGCTGTAGTCTCTTCTTGAAGATTTGCTGTCAAACAACACCCGCGCCCCTCTCAAGTCCCCCACCCCCAACTCCATCCTAGCAGCCCCATTTGGGATTTAGTCTTTATATAGAACACCTTTCCTGGACAAGAAACATCATTTTCCCGTGAGCAAGCAGAGGGAACTTTGGCAGCTGCAGCCGAGCTTTACTTTCACTGTGAAAACAACAAAAAAACAGGATATGACCATTCTGCTAGCATAAATTAAGCTTTAGATTCAATTAGGAAAGTGTGGCGTAGTTTTTTTTAAAGGTTGCTTTTGATGAATGTTGCCTTTCTACGTGTTACTGTTAGCTTTTGGTTTTAGAAGCCATTTTAGGGGAGATTGGATGTACAAAAATTTGGGACAAATTGTCCAGAACAAACTCTGAAAGAAGGAGAAATTTATAGCCGAAAACAGTCGACCGTGACATTTGGGTGTCTTGCTGATAGCGCATTGTGGCTGAATTTAACAAATGAAATTCCAGCCAGTCAATCTCACTGTATTGAAGAGAAGGTAGCAAAAAAACCCAAAACAAAACAAACAAACAAAAAAAAACATTGAAAACCTGGACAGAGAAATAAATAGAAAGCACATGAGAAAATTCCTGCTAGATTCTCTCTTTGTTTACAGTTTCTGAGAAACTTTTAAATTCATTTCCTGATAAACCGTGCTCTGGTAAAAACAGAAACATCCATTTGAATCATATTTACTTTTTTTTAACGTATCAACCACTGTAGCAGCTAAGGTAATTGATAAATTTTGAGATATCCCAATCAGATTTTATTTAAGTTTTTTTGGCAAGTATTGATTTATCGTTTTCTTTTAGCTCTGATTTGGTGAAATCGTTCATTTCCTTTATTTTTTGTTCCTAAGACTATAACACTTAAAAAAAAAACAAAATAAAAACAGACAAAAAAAGACGGGATTGCAAACAGATCCAGACTTTTGCATAAAAGCATATACCCTTAGAAACATCTGTTAAACTGCATGATGAGTTTTTGGACTGAAAATGTTTGGAGTTCTTAGTTTAGGTGTAAATTGACAGATTCTGATGTGACTGATGTCTTCTTAGCTAAACCTCAAACCAATGGGATTGATTGCTGGGACAAAGTGAGGGGGCTGAGGAATTGTAGCCAAAGGAGAGAAACATCCCTGACAATAAACATGAAGAAAAACATGAAGATAGCAACGCCGATGGTCTTATTCGAAGGTGAATTGTCTTGAAATCATATCTTCAGATGTTTGACCCCATGAAGACCCAAGCAGGATCAAAAGGAGATTGAACTCGTGAGTCCATCTCACTGTTGTGATTGACATGTGAACATTTTACTTTTAACATGTGATTCAAGAAGTCAGGCTCTTGAATCACCTGCATCACCTTAGTGTTTGGATATGCCAACTTCGTTGCTTTGTTTCCTCTCAGGTTTGAAGTTTCCCCGTAAACTCCATGCAGAAACACCCGAGGCTGGGATTTGAACCCAGGACATTTTTGCTGTAAATCAACAGTGCTATCAACCTCACCACTGTGCAGCCTGTGTACCTTGGAAAAACATGGATTTGTGGCATCGCTCCATTGTGAACTCACCAGTTCAAGTTTGTCCTTAACAATGATAATACCAAACTTTGTGTTAGCTGATTAAAAAGCCTTAGAGTTTTCTACCCACTCATTAAATAGTTGTGAATGAGCCATCACTCCTTCGTTTTTAATGTCTTAACATCTTTTTTTAACTTTCTCAATAACTACTTTATCCAGCTCTGTAATACATTGGGATATGTTGCAGGATGACGTTCTGATTTGCGACCAACAAGCGCAGCTAACGTTGTTAGAACTGAACTATCGTTGAGCAATAACAAAGACGCCTGATTCTCTTGGCTAGTATTTAACAACCTCTAAATTCCTTCTACTCCTCAGTACCCGCCTCTTGTGGGTCCGACGGGTATGTATAGTACATTTATTAATACCGTTTTTGATGAGACCTGTCTCGCAAAAAAACAAATTGCCGTGCTCTGCGTCTGACGTTACAGGGTCAATGTGATGGATAGAGGGCCCTCCGCTCTGTCTGCCTGTCGCTCTGTCCTTCCATCAATTACAGCAGGTTCGCATTGTTCCACCAAAGCCAGAAAGCTGCGAGTTGACCCCGGAGGTCAGCTAATCAGACGCTCCTCTCGGTGACCGGCGCTAACCTGCGGTTCGGGGAGGACGGCATGCTTTTCTCAGCTTGGGCCACGAGCGTTTGGAAAACGGTGGGAAGGCGCTCAAGAGTTGTTAAAGCAGCACGAGGCCTGAGGGAACAATAATAATACGCATGCAGCGAATTAAAAGCTTCATCAAGCCTCTCCTGGCTCTAAAGGTTGAAGTGTCCTCATCACCCACATCGAAAAAGGAGTGAAACGTCATCTCGGCGGTATAATGCTGGAGCTGAGAGTGACGTGAGGGACCAAGAGGACATAAAAGCAAAACGCCGCAGAAAATGGAGGCGACGGACAGGTACGCAGAAGTTGGAAATGGAAATAAAAAAAAAAGAAAAAAAAGAAAAGAAAAAGAAAAAAGCGAGGGAGAGAAAGCAGGAACGAGCGCTGCGGAGGGGGAAGATGAATCCGATTTCTCGGGGTAAATTGGACGAGCTCGCTTTTCTCTAATTCATGTTTCAGAGCCGCTGCATCGACGGGGAGATGGAGAGGGTGGAGAGGGAGAGCGGCAGAAGAAAGGAGGGGAAAGGGAAGACAAATCCATGCAGGGGGAGAGCAGAGGGAGACTGCGGCCGCTCTCCCACAGGCAGACAGAAATCAATAAATCAATAGGAAACTGTGGTTGGCTGGAGAACGGCTGGGGCTGGGAGGATGGAGGATGGAAGAAAAAAAAAAAAAAAAAAGAGGTAGAGAGAGACCTGAATCAAAGTAGCTCCAAGATGGAGTGCGTGAGGAGAAGAAAGGAGGAGGAAGAAGAAGGTGGAGATGTAGAGGAGGATGCGGGGAAAGTGGAAAGGTGCTTTTGGCAGGAAAATGGGTAGAGGCTCCCCTCTTCAGTCCTGCCCTGAGCACATCCTGCACCGGCGGTGCAGTGATTGGGCTTGGCACCGCGTGGCGCCCCACTGGCGGCCTTCCAGATGAGCCCAGTGAAGCGCGGCCATATGGGGGGCGGGGGATGCGAGGGGAAAAGCCGTGGGCCCCCTTTGCCCGCTGGTTGCAGGCCCGGTTGACTGGCTGCCTGCCTGCTGGCTGCCCGGCCCGGCCCGGCCCGGCCCGGCTGGCTGGACATCGATCTCAGTGGGTTGGAGAGTGCAGCTGGTCGCACACTGAGAGCCTTGGCTAAATCTGGCTCGGGCTCAATCAGCGATTGCACCTGTCTTCTTCCAAAGGGAATTAAATGTTGCAAATAGAGAGAGAAAGAAGGAGTAATGGTGTGTGTGAGCGCATGTGCGTTTGTTTTGAAGGTGCACAAGGAGGCGGAGGAGAGGGGAGTGTTAGTTTGTTAGGAACACAGAGGGTTTGTCTGGTCAACGTGGTTTTTACTGCAGCAGGTGAGGCTGTGTGTGTTTATTGTGTGTGTGTGATTGCGCAGTGCTTATCTACGGCACACATGACTTTAATGCGCAAACGAGGAGTTAAATAAGAAGCAGATAGTTGCTCAGGTGAGTTGTTGAAGTCAAATAAGAGCGATGGTGAAATCTAATATAGTTTGTCTATAATTTCTTCTCAAATGTTTGCAAAAAAAAACTTGTTGTGGTTGGAATCATAATATTTTTTCTGTTACAATTTCAATTTTTGCAGAAGTCTGAAGGCATTACATTTTCTTTATTTTATATACTGTTTTCCCCTCAAACAAATTTCAAGAAGAAGCAATTTAACATCGACCAGCAAAAAATATCTTCACATTAAAGGTGCAGCATGTAACCTTTATGAAAAATATGTTTTTTACATATTTGTTAAAACCGTTTGTTAAAACATGTCGCGACAAAATAATACGAGACGGATAATGTGTGAAAAGACTGACCTCCTCCGCTTCCTCCCTGAGCTGCTTCTGGCGTCTGAAGAAATGCAATATTCCAGTCAAAACCAGCCAATCAGAGCCAGGAGGAGGGGCTTGGCGCTGTCAACCGACTTCATGTACTCGCTGCTAAATGTGCTGCTGGCAGAGAAAAAGCTGTGGCTCTGCTAACGAGCCTTCGCTTTCATGACAGGCTCTGCGTTCGGGAAGGAACTGCAGAGAACAACACGCAGAGGGATGATTGACAGCACTAAGACCCGCCTCCTGGCTCTGTTTGTCTGTTTCTGGTCAGCACTGGGACGACTGGGAACAGGCAGAGGAGATTTGTTTTTTTCTTCGCCCAAGCCATACCGTCACCACATAGTTGCAGTTAAACAAATATGAATAAAAGTTTTTTTTAATATAAAAGTTGCATCATGCAGTTTTAAGTTTCTAACAAAATATTGAAGATATGAACAATTTTGTCTTTCGATTTGTGTCGACAGAATCTTACCAACGAAATGATTTCTATAATGTGGTCTAGATATGATCACATGTGGTTTGTAGGGGTTACATAACTGATATGTAACGGTTCTGTCCAATATGTAGCCTGGTACTGTTACGAAAGGAGTGGATGTGGACCAGCAGACTGGTTTCGATAGAGGTGTCACGTGCTCACGTTGCGACGCAGTGCATTCTGGGATTAACAGTTTTTATACCAGGCGCTTCAGGGCCTGCGTCTCCAATCAGAGCTCTGCTTCTCTGGCCTGGATGTTTAGTTCAATACTCTGGCTTCGATCGAAACTTGGAACATTGTTCCAAAAGCCGACCTCCACATAAACTACACAACTTCGTCTGTTCATCGGTCTTTTCGATGCCGTTTGTTCACTATTGTTCTCTAATGAACCTCTGAGGCCTTCACAGTACGGCTTTGTAGTGCGACGATGCTGTCGGGTGGAGTCTCTTTACCACGCCTCATTTTGACTGCACTTCTAAAAGTGCGTGCTACTTTTTTGTTTTTTTCAGTGGAAGTTTGTGGATTACTGGAACATTTCAACGGTACATGAGCAGAATTGTGGGACACTAGAAAGTATGATGAGGCGACATGTCGACCGAGTCCATTCTTTATCTGATCTCTTCTTCCGTCACTCCTTCTTGGCTGTCCTCCCATCTGCTCCGTTCTCGTTCCTCCCTTCGCCTCCTTGCTTCCCTGCTCTCTGTGACCTTTTCCCTCGTCTTCTCTCTGCTGCGGTCTCTTCCACATTCCTTTTCCTCCCCCCCCCCCTTTTTTTTTTTTTGTTCCTCCCTTCTCCTCTCTCGTGTCTCCTCTGGGGTGCTATCCTAGAGAGACTACTCCCACCCAGACACAGATGGCCCCCCAGATCAGATTTATCAGGGCCAGTAGGGCCCTCTGCGAAAGGTCACTCTCTTAAAAGCTGACCGATCAATGGTCCAGCTCCTAACAGCACAGCTTTTTCATCAGTTCTCCTTTTTTTTTTCTCTCCCTCCGCCTGCCCTGTATTGTACCATACATGTGTGTATCTACATGTGTATCATTGTAGGCCCGTGTGCGTTCTGTCAAACACGCACATGTTCATGTATGTTCAGTTCGGAGGACTGGCAGAGACAAGGGGCCCTCGGCGTTGCTAATCGAAGGGCACGTCCCTCTTAACGACCTCTCACGCCTTTAATCGTGCAACCTCGCCGAGGCTCTACTAAATATTTCAGCGAGTCATTAGCTCATTACACGTCATTATCTACCGCACATCCACGCCGCCAGGATTAGCTGGGAGTATTTTAGCGACTTGTCTGTGGGAAATCAATAATTGGCAGACACGTCCAATCAGCGGGATCGGTAATGTGTGGAAATCAAAAAAGCTGACATGGTCGCACATTTGCAGAAGGCTACAGACACACACACACACACACACACACACACACAGACACTCATCGCTATTCGTCAGAGCCCCGACGTCGTTGGTGCCTTTCATCCAAACGTTCTGAGAAAGCGTTGCGTCGGCGTTCGGCTGGACAGGCAAAGCGAGGCGAGTTTGTTTGCGTGGCTCAGCTCACACACAAAAGCAGTACGGACTGTGTTCTGTTAAAATTATTTAGAAAGAAAAGCTACAAGGTCTCCTTTACTAGCCACCAAACTCTCGTTGATACTCACACAATTGATGGACGAAGCAAACAGACCTGGTTTCTGTAGAAACAGGTTAAACATTTATGCTTAGCTCATATTTTAAAAAGTGTTTTTGAATCTTTTATTCGAATCTCTGAAACTCCACAAAAGGCTTGTTAAGAGCAGCATTTCATTGCCGCTAAAATACAGTTATCAACGTTTGGCGTATTACCTCTACACTCTAAAATGCAATACCTATTCTTACTTAAAATATTTGAGTTAAGAAAAGGTTAATTTACTTGCTATTTCTAAGTTGAAACAACTTCACTTAACAAAGTTAAATTAACTTGACACAATTAAGTTCATACAACGTCGTAAGTACACTGAACAAGTTTATGTTAACAAAACGTAAGAATAGTCATTAAACTTCGAGGCAATCGATTTCCAAGATTTTTTTAAGTAAAGTCAACTTGTCAAAGTTTAGAGTGACAGTGCATTTTATCACTTTCTTTGCAAGATGAAACGCGTGTGTGAAATTAGTGCATCTTTCACTGACTGAGCCTGAATTATTCTGTGTATACTGTCTCAACCAATATTTTTTCCTCCATTTTTGAAGAACCCCCCCCAACAATCTCTAGGATTGCAGTCAAAAACACCGACATATCTTGGAAACAGCAGTAAATTGTGTGATCACATGTACATCAAAATACAGACAAAGGATCTGAGAATGACACGACGAGACAAGAGCGTTCTATTTAGGCTAATTGTAGCTAATGCTAAACGGTAGTACATTTCTTTCATTTTAGCCATTCAAACACTAAAAGAGCACCTTCGTACTACGGGTTGTTATTAATGACAACAGATTATGTTCCTCTGACTTCGTAATATAAACAGAGGCTGAAAATGCCTAAAGCATTGCTAAGCTAAAGATTATTGATATTCGTTACAGTGCGCATTAGAAAATAAAGGTTTTAGCATGAATTAAATTAAATTGATAATTTTATATATTACCACATTTTTACAGGGTCTTGTAAGCCCAAGGCTAGCTGATTCACTCGGTGTGCTAAAGGCTAGCCCCTGTGCTCTGACCCAAACCATGAGCGACTTTACATCAGACTGACGTGACCTTTCATATTTTTCCACAATCATTTCCCCCCTTCACTCCACGTCGTCGTTTCAATTTTTTTCACGCAGTTATGAGGTGCGGTGGCGAAACCTGAAACAGATGCTGTTCAGTTACTCAAGAGGTTGTTGCTAGGTAATCAAAGAGCGAGCGAGTCGCTGTGAGACGTTGAGCGGCTGAAGCCTGTCCTCTGCCTACATCCCCCAGAATGCTGTGCGGTTCACACAGAATGCTGTGTGTTTATGCACTCAAGGAATTCCTGTGGTGTCTTTTCTTTTGAGAACCTGAATTTGAAGGTTGATGACCTTCAAATTACCCCCCATCCTCTGCTTTTTCAAAAGCGCCACCATTTTGTTTTCAGAGATCACAGGTTCACGTATGAGAGCGCGGTCTCTTTAACGTCGAACCTGAGCGCCGCAGATAGAAGACGAGAGTCGTTCAAATGCGACCGTGAAACCCCTCCGACACACGCCGGGGAGTCACCGGACAAAGGGCGGGGTGTGTGTGCGCATGTGTGTGTGCGTGTGTGGTTAAGTGTGTGACTAATTTCCCTTAACAAAGTGTGAGATTGAGAGACTTGGAGCCAGAAGAGGGCGGAGCAGCCACTTGTTCAGGAGGTCAGAGGTCAGCTCCTGTCCAATAGACCCAGAAAGCCTCAATTAATTACGCAAACACAGAAGACGCAAACAGAAGCATGAATGATTGAACTCAGTTAGCGGAGTCTATGATAAGACAATGCAGTTTAACGTGTGTGTGTCTGTGGATCCGCAGTAGTGGCATATCGAAGTCGAATAGATCTAATTTACCTTTGTTTTTTTTCCTCTTGCTTTTACCTCAAACTGTGGACCTATGAGCTCCATCTATCACTCTCTCCTCACCTTCTCCTCCTGCCACTTTGAGACGTAAAGAGGGGCGTTGGGGGGGGAAGCCTGAATCAGCTGAAACTTTAAAAGCTTTATTATAAAGAGGAAATAGAATTGCTCACTTTGTTTTCCATCTATCTTCTCCCGTTGTTTGGACAGAGCTCCGGAAAATCTCCTTATCTGAGGAAATTAGTGAGCGAGATATGATCTAACCTGAGTTGAGGCGGCGGAGCAATCAGGGCGCAGCAGAATGGGTTTGCAATATGTAATCAGATTTCAGATACCTCACGTTTGATTGTTTTTCTCTAGCAAAATCCTGCGATGTTTGATTTAATATCAGTTCACTAGCCGATATGGCCTCGTACTGTCCTGACGCGGACTGCTTTTGACTGAAGCCATTTTAGGACGCGCAGAGTTTTACAGCTTCCACGCGATGACAAAAACTATTTATTTTATTTATGTTAGTTATTAGGTACAAACATGATATTCTGTTCTTGATTTTTAGATTTTGGATGCGTTTTCTGTATTTAAATTATGCATGTCATACAAATCCGCTGCAGCTTGTACTGCGCCTCGCAAAAGTCTCCATTTTGTCGCATTACAGCAACAAACCTCTGGGTATTTCATGTGACAGACTGACAAATAATCTGCAGCTGAAGGTAAATTGTACATGCCTTTCAACATATTTTAGGAACGCAGCTCTGGAATTTGTTCTATTCAGCCCCTTTTACTCCGATATCCTTAAATGAAATCCAGTGCAGCCAACTGCCTCGTTAGATCACCTAATTAGTAAACGATGCAATAATGTTTGTGGCGCCAGCTTTGACCTGCAGCTGGAAATACGGTGCCAATCATCTAGATCTAAACATTTTTATGTGTTGGAATGGTCCAGTCAAAGCACACACCTTTACTTTTTGAAGATGTTTGTCCAATCCAGCTGAGGCTGAAACCATCATTTTCCTTCCACTTCATAAAATGCAAAAATCTATTTTCAGACCTACTTAAGTGTGAAATTAAAAGACGTTATACCACGGCACCGCACCTCTTACGATTAAACATTTTGCAGAAGATTGTATTTACCTCATCTGGTGACCTTTGCCACCTAATCGTGAACCATAAATAAACATAAATAAAAACCCTTCCTCCTCCACCGGATGCTTCTTGTGCACCTTTTCTTTTCTCTCGCCTTCTTTTCACGCCCACCACCTTTCCCCCCTTATTCCTCCACCCCTCTTTCATTCCCCGGCCCATCCTTGCATCCACGGCAACAGTATTTCACATCCTGATTTATTTTGGTCCTGGAGTCATGTGACCCTAAATATTGTAACTGACCCTGGGCGTATTGATCCGGCCGCGCTGGCCAGCGTCGAAGCTTCCTGCCTTATAACAACCCCATGAAACCCTCCACTATCTATCACCATCAACATCATCATTTAGGAAATAAGAGCACAGAGCTTCGTTTTAATCTGCTTACGCACAAGAGTTTGTTTGAATAGGAGCGGATGCGTCTGCAGGACTATTTCTACAAGCCATGTGTTGGAGATTCTGACTCTAAATGATTTATTCTTTTGGTTGGGAGTTTTCTTTATTTGTGTTTAAACAAGAAGCTCAGAGTGGCTCAGAAAATACACTTTAAAATACTTCTGTTAGTTTATAAATTGCTGAATGGCTTTGCTTCAAAATACATTCCACTTCTATGCACCACAAATCTGAAAAACTGCAAAAAAAAAAAAAAAAAAAAAAAAAAGCCGAAACACCAAGTTCCTTTAAATCAAAGTTTAAGGTTTAAAGTTGCCTTTTGGTGGAGCATTGATCAAAAATATATATGATGTATGTAATGGCATTTTGGCAAAATGTAATGTTTATTGCTTGTTTCATAATGACTGCATGATGTAAAAGCCTGGGTGCTGAAAATGTGAGAAACAGATCAACTTAAAAAGTGGGTGAAAATGCCACCAAATGGTGCAATGTCCTCGGGTTTCTTGTTTTAGCAAGAGGTATTCGTATCTGTTGCATGGTTAGAAAGTTTTCTGATGTGTATTTCTTACAAAAGACCTAAGATTTATTCATGAACATAAGTAATAATAATAATAAAAAAGCTTAATCAGAGCAAAAGGAGGTATGGATGGATGTCCAAGACAGTATGGACTCAGTAGAAAAGTGTCCGAGGCTTACATTGGAAATAAATGATGAGTGATGAGTCTGTGTCTCACATTAGTGTCCTGCTGTATTTTTATGGTCACTCCTTGTGTGTGTGTGTGTGGGTGTGCGTGGGTGTGTGTGTGTGCGTGTGTGTGGGCTTTATGTGGCCTTATGGTTCAGAGCGGGACACTTCCTTTATAAAATGTCTTCACCCTGGAGAAGAACATGTTTGTGTCTGGTTGTGTTTATGCAAGTGAGTTTGTACATACGTGTTCATTGAGATGGTGGAAGGGGATGTGATGGATAGGGGGGGTGAGGCTGTATCCATGGTAACAGCCCAGCGCCACCCCTACTGGGTCCTAAAAGACAAAGCCTCTCAGCTTCCTTCCTTCCTTGCTTCCTTCCGTCTCTCTCTTTTTCTCTATTGCTTAACCACACACACACACACACACACACACCGGCACACGCACACACACACCACTACAGGTCCAGCTGAGCCAGATCAATACTTCTCCCCATTTAAAGAACAAAATTCAGAGAATGGCTTTTCAGCACCAACACTTCAGCCGTGCTTTAGACCTTGGTTTTTTTTTTTCCTTTACACAAAACAACCAATCTGCAAAGTGGGGAGTTTAATATATTTTTTTGACCAGCTCAAAATTATTCTTCAATCTACCATTTGTTTGTTTTAATCTCCATTCTTTCATTGAGCCCGGTTGACAGATCTGTTCTGTTGTGCTCAGATCCCAGAAACACCCTTCATCTTTGTGTTACTCCCCACGTTCTCTCTCAATCTTTACCTCCTCTGCTGCTTCTTCTTCCACTTGCTCTCCCTCTTTAAATGGGTGACGGGGTCAGATTGCATTCAGCATCCGCCCTCTTTGTCTCACGCAGCGGCTGACCACAGCTCGGGTCAGCCCCCTCTCTGGTCCCCTGGGGCGCCCGACCCCATCACTGGACCGGCCTTGGCCTGCTGGCCCTGCCTGGCTCGCCCTCAGGCGAGCCAGGCAGGGCCAGGCAGGGGACGATCCTCGCCTGGGGGCAATCCTTGACCGTTGTCAGGGGCCAAAACGGATGAGGGCTCCCTCTAGCACATCTCAGTTGCAATAACAGGGAAGCGACCTCAAAAGAGCAGATGCTTTTAGTGCCCCGAAGCCTCATTTATCAAGAGGTGGTGCAGATTTGAGAGCAGAACAAGATCCACGTTTGATTCATGAAGCAGTGTGTGTACTGGTCAGTCTCCGACAAATAACGGTCGTCTGTGTGCTGCTCTCACTTGTTCAGAACTCCAGTGGCTCGCCTGCTAAATTTGTGTCGCGGATGAATGAAAGATGATGAAATAAGACATTTTTATTTGATTTTAAAGTCACAGCGTCGCAACAGTTTACACATTAAAGTACAGAAAAATAAATAAATCTTGCAGAATGATTTATCGCACAAGTAAAGTGGATTAAGGTGTTGCACAATTTATCTTAATAGCGTAGTTATCCAAAATAAATGTTGTACATGCCACATGCTAGAAGTACTGAAAGTTTAAAATGTTAAAGCTTGGTGGTGAATCTCTTAATACTGACGTCTCTTATCTGATGGAGACCTACAACAAGCTACAACTTAGAACATATGGTCTAAAGGTTTAACATTTACATCAAAATGCTAAAATATTAAACTAAATAAAAATAAGGTGCTGAGTCAGAGTCAAAAATAATAGCATTCGTAGATGAGTTTTTGCCTCAATCTGACTATTGTTGCAAATTCACTTCAAGCTCCTATAGTTTTAAATGCAACTAACGTGTTATTTATTTCCCTCTAATGACGGTTGATGCATCTTCGACACAGACCAGTCTTCGTGCCGGAAGCACTTTGTCGCCATCTACTGGTTGAGAGAGTCGCATTTTCATTCGTGTGTTTACGAAATGCCTAAATCATTTTGTCGTGCTATAGTCAAATTCGCAATACATACTTGATTCATACAGCGCAATTGTTAAAGAATACAATCCTGAGCTCACTTCTCTGATTCATACATTTGAATTTTACGTATCCTAAAAGAAAATATACAGTCAAAAAAGCAGAAAATCTTATATTCGCCTGTTTGAATCTGTAGCAATTCAGCTAGTGCAATGACGCCCATTTTCACAGCCTATTGGACGTTTAATCAATAAGCCTCTCTGATCTCAACATTAACTCATGAAGAAAATTATTAATGAAGCACAATAAAAAATAATAGTAAATCAGTTGGAATCTTGCAGTTAGATGGAGTTTCCACTGGAAAAGTTTGTTTGTTTGTTTTTTTTATAGAAATTTTAACAGCTGATAAATCCAGGTGAAAGAGCAGGAAAGACATTCAAATAGTCCACACCGTCAGACACAAACAAGTGCGCAAACACTCAGTGCATTGCCTACGGCTAATTTGGGTATCCTGTCTCTGAAGCAGCTATGGGAGGTTGTCTGAGGCTTCTCTGGTTCAATATCTTGCCAACCCCCCTCTTATCTCGGTGTGTGTGTGTGAGAGGGAGAGAGCGAGAGAGCTTTGAGGGTGCCTGCATTTCATTAAATATATCCCACTCTCATCCTCCAAATAGAATTATTTATTGTTTCTTGATTTTGCTTGTTTGGACTCCTCTGAGTGAGAAAAACTGATAATTGATTAAATCAAGAAACGAGGCGGAGGGCCCCACTCGGAGCAGACCGTCAGAGAGCGGCGGGTACTTGAGGCAAGTGGATACATTTTGCGTGTAATCCTTCACAATCATCCTCCAGTCAACACTGTGAGCCGGTGAGGCGGCGTTAGCGCATTAAAGATTTCTTTGCGACGCTGTAATTACACTCAGCGCCGCCGCGTTAACACTCGGTGACTCGCTAAGTGCTCTTGAACAAAGCCCTAGCGGGCCGTGGCTCTGCTAATGAAAGACAGGTGCATGCAAGCAGGGAAATGACACATTTTGCGGCAGTGCAAAAAAAAAAAACAACCCCAAAAAAACATTGTACCTGTTCCACAATCCCTAACAGCTCATGGTCATTACTGCCATCTACTGAGATGGAGCCAAAATACAACATTACTCATGTCAGTACTTTTAAAGCGGCTAACGAAATAATTGTGGACTGAAGGCAGGATTCGAAAGGGTTTCAAGTGAGTGCGGTTGTAAAGAGTAAAATGGAGTTTGGTGGGAAAAACCTGGAATCTTTAGACTGACACCTCGACCGAGGCGCCTTGGGTTAAACCGGCGTGCAACTGACATAAAATCACAGATAGTGAAGCAGCTACAACAACCTGGAGGTGAGTTTAGTCGGGGAACAAATAGAGAAATCATTTAGAAATGACTGGGAGAACCTAATCTAATGGATCAGATCAGGAGTTTGAAAGTTGAAAGTGAACATGTGTGTGGTTTTCATGTGATCACGTGTGATTTTCATGGGATTCTTTTGTAAGGGCAGCTCTGGTGTTCTTGCTGCAACAGCAAATTTTGTTTTAATTTCAAACAGCGACTCGTCTGTTTGGTTTCTCTGCGACAGATCAAGCGTATGATGTAGTGTCCTCTTCTGATGAGCGGCGCATGAACCCAGCACCACCAAGTGTCGTTAAAAGCGCTCGGCCTTCATTTTACCGGCGACCTCTCTGGGTTTTCTGCTTCTCCAAGTTATTTGTGGAGCTTCTTTTTTCATCAGCAGCGACCAAGGTTTCCTGCCAAAAGAATGAGTCGAGATATACAGGCTGGGCAGACGCGGCCATATTTCAGTATTTCAGATGGGAGAAAGAGGCGTTTGTGTGTGTATGCATGTGTGTGTGGGATATATATATATATATCTACCACACCAGACGAGACCCAAGGTGTGGGTTGTGCAAGGAGGCCCCTGAGACAGTCCAGCACATAACAACAGGGTGCAAGATCCTGGCAGGGAAAGAGTACATGGAACGACATAACCAAGTGGCAGGCATAGTGTACAGAAACATCTGTGCAGAATATGGACTGGAAGCCCCGAGATCAAAGTGGGGAACACCCCCAAAGGTGGTGGAGAATGGCCAAGCTAAGATCCTGTGGGACTTCCAGATCCAGACAGACAAAATGGTAAGGTCGAACCAACCGGACATTGTCATAGTGGATAAACAACAGAGGAAAGCTGTTGTGGTGAATGTAGCAATACCGAGTGACTGCAACATCAGGAAAAAGGAGCACGAGAAACTGGAGAAATACCAGGGCCTCAGGGAGGAACTGGAGAGGGCCTGGAAGGTGAAGACCACAGTGGTGCCTGTGGTCATCGGGGCCCTCGGGGCAGTCACCCCCAAACTGGAGCAGTGGCTACAACAGATCCCAGGAACAACATCAGACATCTCAGTTCAGAAATGTGCAGTTCTAGGCACAGCAAAGATACTGTACAGAACCCTCAAGCTCCCAGGCCTCTGGTAGAAGACCCGAGCTCAGAGGATAAGAACCACCCACGGTGGGTGAGAAGGGAATTTTTTTTTAAATATCGTGCTGTGCTCCACAGCAAAGGAAAAACCCGCTAAAATACAACTCAAAACCACGTCTTTCTTTCTCTCTGTATCAGCGCAGCTACACGCAGGCTCGTTGCCAAAGCAACTGACAACAACGCCACTAAAAAAACAGTGAAATATTTCCCACACAAAGAGCAGAACATTGAGTCTGTTGCAGTACTATGGTTTTAGGCTTAATGTTTGTTTTGTGATTATTAATAAGTGATTGGTGTGGTAAGGGGAGAAAACTATAAATATTTCGCTGCACTTAACTGTATGGTTAGCTCCGTGGCTAGCTCGCTGTTGCTGTCTCTTACTCTGCAGTTGTGGAGTCACAGTGTCTGGGATCATGAGCGCCCCCTGCCATGAGGCAAAAGAACTGCCTGCCTCACCTCCAATCTGTTCTCTGTCGTTTCTGATTGCTTCTCAGTACACGAAACACGTTACACACACAGCTGGTGACAAAAAACACTGAACAGTATATACATAAGCTAAATTAAGAAAAATCAGTTCATATATTAAACTTTTTTAACCATTTTATTGGCGACCAGGGTGCTCTCATTGAATGGCAACCAGTGCAGTTAAAGAGGTTGATCAATCCCAGGTGAGGCTCAGCTATATATGACATATTCTACATATAATATTATTATATATTATATATACTCTCAGAAATCTTATTTTAAAATATGTTATTAAGTGGTCAGTGATATAAAGCCATCTTTCCATTGCATCATGACACTATATGGTCCAGGCTCTCTGTAAGTCCGTCTGAGCGCTGAGTCACACATACTGGCATAAATATAAATGGGCACACAGACAGAGAAACTCCCAAACAGAAGCGGACGGGAGGTGCTGGTGAAGGGGCAGGCGGAGGGGGTGTGACGTGACAGGCTGACAGGGACAGGCTGTGTGTTAAGAGCAGAGTTTGTGTGTGCACACACTTGGCATTGACACGAGCACCTTGAGGTGTGTCAGACAGTCACCATTTGCCTGTAAATAATCTGTTGTGGCAGACTGAAAGTCTAAAAAACTAAGGGACAGTATTATGTCTACGTGTTAGCTAAACAGGTTCAATTAAAACAATAAGAATGGTAACCATTCACAATGTGTTAACCGTTTTCTTTTAAATTAGGCACTGACTATGTTTCATTACGTAAAAGAAAAAAAAAATAGGTCTCTATGAGGTATGAGTGTGTGCGTCCAGGTGTCTCACCCCATTAGAAGAAAGAACAAAAGTTTATGTTGGTGAAACTCCGCTGTTCATCAAGGGTCATCTGCGTAACGCGAACGTCGATGTCATATTAAAAGCCCGTTTTATTGTGTCCCGCAGATAAATATGGATACTTTTACACACGAGGCGGAATTTGCCAGGAGGAATCGATGCTGTCATTTATTGGGCTCTGCTTCGTCCCGCGGCAGAAAGCTACACCCCGAGCAGGTACGGCAATCATGCTTTATTGTTTTATGGTTCTCAAATAAAAACATGAATCATCTGGCTTCGTAAAGTGCAACGTCCAATATCGGAGCGAGCGTTTCTGCCCGCGTCTGCACTCTGATGGAGCCAATCTGAGCCAATGTGGTTGTGTGCGAGGAAATTACACTCCAAGAAGGAGATACTGAGACTGAGTGTGCATTTGTAGTGGAAACTAAACTTGTAGTGATGTTAATGTCAGTTAATATGAGTAAAAACAACAAGACCCCCTTGTTGGTCTTGTTTACAGAAGAACCAGAAGAATGCTTACAGAAGAAATCTCTGCTTATTTTGTCTCCAAACATACAGGAAGTGTTGGGTAGGATTGTTTTTTTGCACTGTACGTTGAGATCTTGTTGAGATGAATTTGCTGGGCTTCAGAACGTGATTTGTGGAGACCAGTAAAGTGTTGGGAATGTGGCCGACTGCTGTATCGCATCTCGCTTTTAAAGGATGCTCTCCTCTTTTGTTTACAGCCGAAGTCAGAAGTAGGCAACGTAAATTGCAGCATTATAAAATGGTTAACTCTTTTGGCTTATCCTTAGAAGAACCTTACAAAAAAGAGACTTGCAATCTGTGTATTGCTTGTATTTCTTGGTCTGTAAATGTTTTAGGTTCTGAAAAGCTATTTGGAGACGGGTGCTGGCTGATTAAAGTGCTTTTGTGCAAGATTTACACAAACAAGAGAAGAGTTGCGTGCCATTCCTTCTAATAAATCACATATCTGCTTCTCGTTTTATGCTTGCTCTCACTGTAGTCTCCCCAGGAAACACCTTCAGCTCAATGTCTGAAATGTAAATGCGCGCGGTCTGTATAATGTGCACAAATGTGCGCAATAAAAAGGCCACAAATTGAACTAGCTGTGTGTTATTTTCAAAAAACTAGACAGTTTAGTGCATGTAAATCCAATTTATGGTGTCTGTTTTTCCAAATGGACCAATCACATTGTCTGGCAGCAAACATTAAGTCGTCTGAGAGAGAGTCGGTTTGCTTTCGCTGTAATGTCCCTGTTATCATTTTGTAGCTTAGCTGTTTTGTTGGTTTTTGTGTCTTAAAGCCAGAAAATTATATATTTTACCAATTATTGTTTTAAAAATATATTTGAATATTTCTTGTGTGAAACGCTGCAAGTCAATTAGAAAATCTGCAGTTCTCTTAAATGACAATCACTTTTAGACTGACACTCCATTGGGCAGTCTGTTGAGCAGACTTGGTTTCATCATCCACCAACCAACAACAGTCATCATAAACACATCATGCAGTCACCAGTTGTGAAAATCAATAACAGACATTACAGTTTGTCAAGTTAAAATCACAAATACGCGTTGAACATGTTGGTCATTGTTCCATAAATTATGGTTCAAAAGCAACTCTAAACAGGTCGGTTTTTAGGAACTTAGTGTTTCAGCGGTTTTTGACATTTTATGGAAGTATGTCAAGGACTTGAAGTCAAATTTTGAGGGAATGAACCCAAACCTACACGGTTTTCTGTGTGGTCTGCTCGATGCATTGACGCTCGGAAAATCTAAAATTCGCAACCTTCCAAGTTAAGCCAGAAATTTCAGACCAGTCGGAGGAACTTCCACGGAACCCATTATCCTGCACATATTGTGACGAGGAAACAACAAAATAAACATTTTGCTACATGTTGCATATTGAGGATCTAATCAGTGTTCGGATGTCTAAATTCAACCTCCTCTTGTCTGTTCGACTCATCAGTCTCAAACGGTCATCAGTCTTCTTTGTCGCTCCGTGTTCTCCTCCTCTCCTCCAGCCTGCAGAGACGTCCCCACCGGCTGGCTGCGGGCCACCCAACCCCGTCCCTGTCAATCACTCCGCCGATGGCAGCTGAGCAGAGACTGGCAGCTCTGCGAGCAAATCAATAATAATCTTCTGCCAGTGTAATCCTATACCTGTGGATGTCACTGGTGCGCTAGCAGCTTTCGGGGTTTGCCTCACCACAACAATCCAATATACATATTTACCTATATTTGTGCAGAGACGCCGTAGAGGGTGCGCGGTGGTGTTGTCAAACAAGCCGGATTACGTTAGCTGAGAAAATGTGGGCATGGCCGCATGGCGTAGCGGTGCACAAACACACCGTCCTGCCCCGACTGTCACAGAGGCTAAGGTCATCTGGTTTGATGTATGAGCTGACTCATATGACAACCTTCATATAACTCTAACCTCCTTCCTCCCCAAGAAAATTAACAGGAGAGGCTGAAGGACAGAAGGAGAAGACATGTTTGTCGATTTTTGGCATTCTTAGAAGAATGAATGTTTGGCCTTTTATCCAGTGCTTTTTCTTTTTCCCAGCTAGTTTAGAGCTCATGTAAATCATTGAATTTCAGAGCCTGCTATTTTCTTGAATGTGGTAGTTTTAGGTATTTTATTTAGCCTGAAACTAAAAACAGCAACAAGGTGCACATAAAACATACAAAATGTCCTGAGACTTTTAAAATTATCTCTAATTTGTTCAGAATTGTAGCACTCGTTGATAACGCCTGAGTGCCAACGAGAAGCGCAACAGATTTTCTTTCACAAGTAGATCAATATAGCTTTTGCTATGATGCTATATTTACAAGAAGACAGAAGTTTTTTTTTAAAAAAGAAAATGAGAGAAGACAAGATAACACCATAGAAATCTGCTTCTATGCCTACAGAAAGAGAAAAAGAAAAATCCAAAAAATGACTTTTGATTTTAAAATTTCAGCTCTCCCATTACTCCATCAGCACACCAGATACCTTGAAAGAAATTCTCATTTTCTCAAATGAAAATGAGAACTACGCATGCCCACACCCAACGTGTACAAGTGGATGCATGAAGCCATTTTGAGCCTTCGGAGGAAACTATACGTTGACAACACATTTTGGAAACAGAGGCTCGATCGACACGCAGCAGTGTGTCTAATGGGTAACAAGCAGGTCCAGACGAGGCCTGTTGCAGGTTTTTATGTCGTAAGTTGTGAAAACTCTTGGAGGTGTCAGATCAGGTCTCGTCTCTGTGTCTTTGGCTTTTGTGGTGATCAAAGGCACGACTAGTGGAGGGCAGATATCCATATGATCCCATCTGAACAAAACCAGAATGGGATTGACATTCAGTGCTGAGAACAGCCTGCTAAAATCTATTTGAACGTTTACTGATGAAAATGTTTTGGCTTTAACGTCTTACAGATGATTGTGTTTCTAGGTGTTCTGTCTGACCCATTCAGGCAGAGAATGTGGATTATTCAAAGATCTCACCAAAATTATTCAGTACGTAGCAGTAGCAGTACCAGTACCTCCGTTTCCATCTGAAGGATAACACCATCCTGCAGTGACACAGTAATCCATTGTATCTTTATAGTTCTTCAAGTTGCATTGGCTACCACCCAACCACATGCACCAAGAATGAAATCAAATTTAGTGGAGTGTATCAGATGTTATTTGACGCTGAGGTCTGACTGCAATTGCTCATAAGTTGATTTCTGTTTCTTTGAAAACAAATAGAGCAGGGGATTTAAAAGCATTGCAGAGTGATGCCGTGGCAAGTGTTGTTTTGTTTGAATGTCGGACTAAAAACATCTTAGTAATGCCTTGCTAAGATTTCACAGCATGAACCCTTTGCTCCACTAATACTCTGCCAGTCAGGACCATTATTCCTAGACTGGGATTTTATTGGTCACACTGGGCTGATGGAGTTTTGACTCTGATTTTATTCTCTAATGTTTTCATTTTATGATTGGTATCATTTTATTTTCTAGAAGTATTTATGCTAAGTTGTACTTTACAATGTGATTCCATAAAGACTCATGATTCCTGGTACTTTGAATTGTCTCCGGCTGGAAGGTGCTTTAAAAATAAAGTTTCCTTGTCTTACTCGTGTTCAGTCGATAGACATTTTCCCTCAGCTGCATCAGTTCATGTCCCATCGCAGCTGTTCTTCATCAGTCTAATCACCCACCTGTTTCCACTCTAATTACCCTCCTCACTATGTTTTTTTATACTTCTCAGTTTGTAAGTTGAATTGTAAACCTTATTGCTAATGTAGATTTAAAAATGCAATGACATTCAGATGCATTCAAATACGACTTAATGTTAAATGTCAGAGACGTAAATAACGCTCTCTGAGCCACAGTCACAATGGTTAAATAACATCAGATTCATGTCTGCATATGAACTATGCTACATTCTCAGTGCTATTCTACTGATAATAATATTTGAACAATTAGACAAACCTATTGTGGATGAGTTGCTCTTTTATTACGCCAAGCCCGTGTAAATGAGAAATGATTTAAAAAAGAATCAGACAACAAAGAACTCTGAAAAACAATATTTAACAAAAAGTTAAATACAGGAAAAGTTAAGGTACAGCTTATCATTTTCCTGAGCTAAAAAGATGCTTAAAATGAGCAAAACCAGACCCATTCGGACCCAACACTACAGGTTGTCTTTTAATACAGTTTCTTTCATGTGTTAGATACATAATTCTGAATATTGTTTCTGTTGGCAAGCCACTACCTCCACCTGAATCAGTGTTTAGGGAAGCACGAGTGGCGTTTTGCAAAGAACGAGACTCCTCCGTTGCCTTCCTGACACATCTTTGGCTTTGCTATCTCCATCTGCTGCAATTACGGAGACCCCCATCCTCCTGTGCTCTCTGCCACGTGAGCTCGGGAGAGCACACTGCCCACTGGTGTAATTCATGCCGCCCGGGGGGGGGTCATGGGAGATTATGAGTCGGATCGATCATTGTGACGGTTCACACACACAACGGTGGGCGCGCGCGCAGCGCCTCATCATTGATGACGGCCTCCTTGCCTCCCCTCTCCTACTGAGGGACATCCTGCAGCTAATGAGGACACAAACACTGTCAACTATATCGACCACCTTAGCTTAACAAGGTACTTCATATATGGACCTGCTTGGAAGACCATTAGCCTGGCAACGGCGTGTTCCGCTGCTGTAAAATGGAGTTAAAGACACAATTAGCGAGCCAGTGTCCAGGTTTCCTCCCACTGTTTTCTCTTCCTGTGACCTCGCTGCTGTGTTTTACTCACCACGACACACTTTGTGCCACGTTGGAGTAGAGTAGAGAGTTAAACAGAGTTTTGTCTTAATTAGAAGGAAATGTCACTTGCCATTGATGTTGGTGTTTTGGTGTCATCACTCGTCTCTTCAGAAGTCGCCATTTACAACATGAGTTACTTCCATGAGTGTTATGACAGCGTAACAAGGCGGCCTTTTGCGGCTGGATTTTACAGTGCAGACGAAGAGTTGAGGCAGAGTCAGGTCGAACAGCAAGTTGTTTATTCCTCTCACAGCGTCAATCACAACTCATTTCACAGGTGAAACTGCAGCCTTAAATAGTCCCAGCTGTGACAAACCAAACCATCTTTAATTCACAGGGGAATCTCACTTACCCATCTCCACCTATTTAAATAAAATATGTTTTACTAAATGTAAACATCAACTTACTTTTTATAAATATTTTATGTTTTATCCTTACACCGTACTGAAACAACATAAGAACCCAGAAACAATACCCCCCCACACACTTTTCAATGGCCTCTCCCGGAACCTGTAAATGGTGTCTGGGCACCCCGGGCAGTATTTGTCCAAACACCCTGGAGAGGACACAGAAAAGACAGGTGAGTCACTCCACACTTAACAGATTGTGCGCAAACATTTGCTTAGTTTTACCCACCAGTAGCTCATTGCTCTGAGTAACAATTATCCTCCCTTCACAGGCGACCACCTCACTCGTCAATGAGGAGCAGCTGTGCGAACAAAAGGCTACATGCGAACCACTAAAAATACGAAATAAACACAATTAAAACTTCTTGTGTGCAAATTGTTAGTCATGTACAAATCTATGCTTAAAGTGCAATGCTAAATAAAGTGCTTGTTAATACAGTGCAAAAGTGCTTTTAAAGCGCTATACAATGACTTGAGTAAAAATAGTTCCAGTAATGAAGATCTCTTCATCACAGACAAAAACAGGAATACGTTGGATTAAATTGCAAGCGTTTGATTATTTCAAATACATTTTTCTGTTTTCTTTCACGTTACTTGAAGCGTCTGTGAGCGTCTGCCGTCCCATTGAAACCAGCGATCAGCTGGTTGTACTTTGTGGCACTGCTGCACCTCCTCTCCCAGATCGGCCCGGTGTCTGGTCTAATCTGGTCTCACAGTGTAAGATCTCCACCCAACAGAACAGATGAACTCGTGTTTTTGGAAGGGGTTTTTAGTGGAACAGCCTGATGCTAACCAAGCTAACTTGGGACAAACGCACAACCACAGAGGGCTCATACTGACGAGTGAGAGATACAGAAAAACTATTCAAGCCTTTGGTTGTTTTGGTCTTTTTTGTTGTTGTACAGATCAATCATAATCAACAAAATGTTTGCTTTTTTGAGAAATGTAATGACAAAATAACTATTTAATGTCAAAGTGAGCATTGATTCCTACAAACCCCCCCCCAAAAAACTGTAAATATGAAACATAGTCATTTATGGGCTCTTTTAACTGAGCTGTGCAGGACTTTAACGTTTCAGTGGTCGGCTGTACGTCTTGACGCTTCGCTGCTCTTCGTGACCCCTCCATTCTCCCGATGACTTTGAGAAGATCATAGGAAACTGATAAGTTTTATTAGTGATAAAAGATGGTATAAAAGCATCCTATCATGATTTAATAAAACAGGACACATTAACTGAAGAAGAAAAAAAAAAAAAAAACTCCCACCCTCCACATAAACAAGACAGTAGACATAGAGGTGGTTGTATCGCTCATAGGAGTTCAAATGTGAGGATTATGGAGGCTGGCCGCCCTGGGAATGTGTGATGTGTGACGTTGCTGCTGGGAACATGAAAGCATTAGCTCTCGGCGCAGGAGGAAGTGGTCAGTCGACGTGACCTACAGACTCAGTGTCCTTATGAAAGAGAAAGAGACGAGATAAGACAGGCTGACATCAGGAAGTAACAGAGGAAGTTCAACAAGGATTCTCGGGATTCAGGTGTAGCAGCAGCACTGAGGCATGTAGGAATGTTCACACGAAGAAAAAAAGAGGATTAAAATATATTTAATCAAGATCATAACTTAAACACACTGTGCAGTTGTCGGAAATGACTCGAAATAGGAATTCCTTTGCTTCACAATCCTCCAAAAAGTGAAGTTATCCTTGTTGAAAATGCATATTTTTCTACCTCAATTTTTCCTTACACCAAACTTTCTATTAATATCCTTGGATACGGCACAGTATGAACAGTCAGCTTATTTAACAATGACCTTTTATGGTTCCTGTGTCATGCCATGGTATCACATTTCCATGTTAAAACCCGTCCTCTTCCAAGCCTTGTGATATTCTAATTTTCTGAGAAAATAAACATGTTTTTACAAAAGGGAAGGCGCAGCTACCGTATCCTCATTCAGGTTAACAGAACTCTGCGTTAAGAATGAATATAAGTTGAACTTTTTGAGTTGGATTACTGAACATTTCCAACAATATTCTGATTTAAGAGGCTCATCAAAACCTTCAATTCTGCGCTTGAGCGGAAGTGATTGAATGTTGTCCTCCACTATTAACAAACCAGTTCGGCTCTTCAGCGCGCTCGCTCGCTAATCTACAGCCGCAGCTTCTCCGGTCTCTTCAAATCCTCCACTGAAATTGCCATGCCTGACACCTGTAGCAAGTGAAGCAATCTCTGACCCGATAATCAGAACATGGGATTTTCCGTCATTGCACAAAGTACTTCAAGGGCAGCGATTTCAGACTCTTAGAAAAAGCCCTGCAGACCCCAAGTGTGTTTATCTTCAGCATGCTTGTGGGGGTCCGCACGGCCACTCCTCCTCCTGTATCGACATTGTGTGCCCTTTCGGAGGCCCCCCGCCACCTCGGTTTCCTTTATCACTGGGTTGGATGGCTCAGCAGCAAGCAGTGGGGTTCCAGCACTACAAGAGGAGAGGCTTTCTCCAATAAAGGTCAGCGATGTTGGCTGGAGTCTTTTAGTGCCGCAAAAACACCTCAACCTTGTGTAAACTTAACTTTCTTTTCCCTCCCCCTGTCTCTGTCTCATCCCTATGTTGTCCTTGTTTTTATTGTCGAAAAAGCTGGAGATGGTGGCAACACCAACCAACTCAAACTTTATGACTATAGTGCATAAACATTGAACATTTTTGTCACTTAACACCCGTAAGTTTCAGTGTATTTTATTGGGATTTCATATGATAGAAAAACTTAAAATAAGACGTTACTGTAGGGAGAAAAGGGAACATAGTTTTAAAAATTTAATCTGAGTACATTTCCAGCATTTCATCGTTAGTAAACAAACGGCATGGATCAAGGAAAATGAAAACAGCATGACAAAAACTGTTTGTCAGTTTTTGTTATGTGCACATCAACCGTCACCTGTCAGACAGATGTGAAGAGGACAAATCCATATCAATACCTATAGTTGAAGGGTTTTTGATATTAGGATGAAGTGAACGCAGGGCGACTGTGGACGAAAACCCGTTAGCGACTCCCAAAGCTTGGAGACTGAGGTCGATCACTTTCCAGTGCAACAATCCTAAACACACCAGCAGAGATACAACAAAGCCACATTCGCAAGCTATAGTAGCTCAGTCAAAGTCCAGACCTATAGCCAAATATCAGTCTCTGACTAGTGGAACTAGCTGATAACTTGCTGGTCACATTATGTCTGTCGACGTGTATGTACTAATATTCATTATGTTAGAGTTTGTTTCCCATTGAGGCTCGTTTGTCAGAATAATGGTGCATTTTGAAAATAACAACCTTTAGGCAGGTACTAAAACTTCTTTTCTTTAAGCCCACACTTGTGTATCAAAATGTTTTTATTGACCTGGTGTAATATTTTACTAGTTTCTGTAAATGCGCTGTCGTTAGCTGTAACAATTAACAGATTAACGTCTGTCCTCACCACATGTGGCAAATATTTGTACATTTTCTGACCATTAAAGCCTCTCTGAATGTGATCAAACTCAATCCCTCCTTTCCTGTAAGAATAAGGCATATATTTTCACATGCAGGATATGCAAACTGTATTTTTTGAGGGTCAATGTATTTTTTTCTGAAGTTTTTTATTCCATTATGAAAACGGCTCTTTTGCTGATTGTGCTAGAGATTATGTACATTTTTTTTTCTTTTTGGAATACATTTATTTTTTGGGTTTTTTTTTTTATGCCATTAAAAATGTTGGTTCTCATTAAACATGATAAATAGTCACAATAGTCTGAACCTTTAACCAAATAAGCACTTTCACCAATTAGTTCAGTTTTAGGTAAAAAATCGCTTTTGTTGTCAAAAGCAGATTTTTCCATCCCTCCATGTGGAAATTGGGAGATTTAATCACACACAAACTTCTTCATCCAATAAATAACACCAAGTGTGAAATTTAAAGAGACTTCAACAAGGGTTGGGCGGAGGGGGAACTGGAGAACTGAAATTATTTTCTGTGATAGTGTCTTGAAAATATGATTGAGAGTCAATAACAAGAACACATGTTGAAGAGACCGATTGCTCTATTTCATATAAAAGATATACAAAAACCTTGAAGAACAAGCAAAAGAAGAGGAAGTTACCAACAAAATACTCAACATTGACATTTTCTGTTTGCAATTTGCATCAACACAGTCCAGATTGTGTAAAAACAAAATTGCACAATTAAAAAAAAAAAAAAAGTCGACTTCGAGAACCAGTAACAATCGAGTCAGTGGGTTTTGCCGATCATAAATGGGCTGCAGATAAGCCGCTGATTTTGCAGGCGCGGCAGCTGTAATGAAACGGCCTAGTTAAGCGAGTGTGGCTGTAATGAAGAGCTGGGATTAGCGAGTGAGACCCTAACAAGGGCGTGTTTATTGAGAGGGAGAGCGATGAAAGCGTTGCTAAGAGAGCGAGGAGCAGGGAGAAAGCGAGAGGAGGGAAAGGGGAAGAGAAGGAACTTATAGGCTGAGTGATGCTGCCAGAGCCAATTCATTACGACTGCAGCTCTGTCAATCCCTGCTCATCTCCCGTAGCACTAGACCACTAATGGAATTAGTCCCTGTCACACACACCCACGCACAAATGCTTGCAAACACACACCGAGGGGCAGAGCAAGGCACCTCACAGGCACGGGCTGCATTAACACAATAAGTCCTGTAGATATATCTCTGTGACAAAGCTCTCATGCTCGCAACCCATAAATTGTCGGAGGTCAGCGGGTCAGCCACGCCGCATGCAGCACGCTTCACACGTCGTGAAAGTGCTCACTGAAACGTACAACGGCGAGAAAGTCTTACGGTTCGTTCTACTTTTGGCCTTTGCAAAAAAAAAAAAGAAAAACTTTAAATCTGCAATCGATCTAATCGAGAACAGTAAAAGCAGATCAGAGTCCATCAAACCCGCTTGAAATGTTACGCTAGCAACAACAAAATGCAACCACAAACTTGTCAGCGGTAAAATAATCAATGAGGGATTCTGTATGTGCTGTTCAGGATGAAGCAGAGTCTATTTTTGGTGGAACATGACGAGACACTGCCTTTGACTGAGAGCTGGTTATCTGATTTGATCCAATAGAGGTCAACACCAGCCGGTCAATCCCGAGGACAGAGAATCAACCCCCCCCCCAACCACCTCTCAACCCCGCCTGCCTTCAAAACACCATCACCGTGCTTCCTGACCATCCTCCACCCCCTTCTCCAGCATCAGCTCCCTCCTCCTGTCCGCTGTTCCCTTGGCCTCGGCTGCCTCCTCCCTCTCACTCCGAGAGAGTGGTCATTAGATTACAACAATGGTCGTGACCGTAAGGATTCTCCACCGCTTTCCAGTAAACTCTATTTCCCCAGGACTTAACAAGAAAAGCCGGAGACCGAAAGAGTGCACGGTCCTGAGGATTTCGCACAGGAACTCAGGCGCGTTCTTAAGATGGACAGATACTTGTTGGGTCTGATGCCGAGCTCGACTAAACACAAACGCTCAAGCTGAGGGTCTTCAAAGCAGATCGCTGTGACGGAAACCCTGCAGATCTGCCATGATATGCAGACGCTACAACATATGCTCCATCGCAGTGGGGTGGTGTGCTTTTATGGTCAGCCGCCCCTTCCTCCCCCCGCCCACCCCACACACACTCACACACACCTAACAACCTTTCTTCACCCAGAGCAGAGGGCAGGAGAGTGGCTCAGAGAGAATGCTGATTGGCTAGCTTTGACTGGACGACCTTGTAGGTCAAGAGTGTGAGACCCCACAAGGCCCGGTGAAGAGTCAATTTTCCTGTGGTCAAAGGTCGGACGTAATGCCCCCAGCAGCTTCGGCAGCAGAAACACCGAGGGGATGAGCTCTGTTACAGCATGGAGACCGGAGAGGAGGAGCAGTGTGGGTGTGTGTGTGTGTGAGTGAGTGAAGGGCTTGATTGGGAGCCAGGAGTGATGGTGAGGAGGATGGTTGGTCCTCTGAATGCCTTTGACCTTTGGACTGACCCCCTCTGCTGAACGCTGCCCTCCTGTTGACTGACAGTAACGATGTTAGTGTTCATGCGTACACGTCCATATTAGCCAGGAAGTAATCCTCATATTTTCAAATTTAGATATTTGATAAACATTTTCTACTTTTGCCGTCCTCCATCTACCTTTTGAGTTACCTCAACCTCGAAGAAGATGGATGGCTTTGGAGAAGCCAGATTTCGTATAACTTTTATGTAATTCTCAGAGAAGTACTCAAAGCTTTTATTTTGACGAAACACCCCGATTGTGTCCAATGTCTGCTGCTTCCGCAGAGCTGATGCTTTTACACATTATCTCAAGTCAGAAGGGCAAGATCAGCATCGTAGACTTTGGACTGAAAAGTACAATGGAAAGCAAACAAAATTGTGGCCAAATTAAAGAAACAATGTGAAATTCCTATGGCAAAACAGGATTGAAACAATGGCAAGAAACCAAAGATAAAATATACCTGTGACTTATCTTTTAGAGCTAACAAAACTAAGATCCAGTAGCAGAGGAAAACATTTCATAAACACTGGGAACAGAGAAAAGAATCGATTTAATAAGCGATGAGCTTATTAACAGCAGTACAACCATTTGCTCTGCGTGCCGCCTTTTCCTTTTCCTTCGCACGTTAGATTAACTGGTCTCTAAAATTGCCCTTGTTAGTTTAACTGTACATATTTTTTACCCTATTTGTCTCTGAGCTGTCCAAGGTTTACCCCGCCTTTCAAACAGCGACTAGAAAAGAGGAAATGAATGTAAGACAGACTCATTAAAATTGAACTCTGATTCTGTGGTGAGACTTGATCCATTCACAGGTATTAGTTGTCTCACTTTAATGATAGATCCTTGCGGTGTATAACGTGTGAACCCACCGTCTCGTTGGGTGTCTGGGGACGCTCTGTGGCAAGAAAGTGGCTGAAAGGTGGTTTACCGATCAACCACAAGACACCGTTAGTTAAATAATTAATGTGTATCAGAATGTTAGAACGAAACTCCAGGCTCACCGCAAAAAGGGACAGATTAGTGCTGATTACAGCAGCAGGAAAACATTGTTCTCGTTTTATTTGGAGCGATCCTTTTCTATTCAGGTCTTCGCAAAAAATATTTGGAGCCTTTGAGGTCATGTTACAACCAAAAGCTAAAGTAGAGCATACATTCGAAAGTGAAACAATACGATTAATCCAGCAGCTCTGTGAAGGTCTCAAAGGTTTGATAGAGAACATTGGTGAACAAACATCAAGACCAACAAGCAAGGGACAGGTCACGGACAAAGTTAGGAGGTTTAAGGGTGAATTCACAACCGACACATTTAGTCAAACGAACCAGAGCTTGTTTCCCCCAGTTGGTCTGGATCTTTTGTACACTCCAGTGAATCCTGGTGTGAACCAAACAACCAGACCGAGACCCACTTGTTGAGGTGGTCTTTGTCCACTTCCAAACAAACTCTGGTTTGCTTTTGGTGTGAACACACCGCAAGTCTTTTCATGCCTGATGGGCCGTTCGACTCGGCTTGACTGATTTCAGCATTAGTTACATTTTCAGTTGCTGCAGTTCACTTTCACTCTGCACTGAGTCAAACCGCAGCGTCAATTTCTGTTCAACCCCTCACCTGTGGTGGCGCTGCTTCAAGAACTACAGAAGAAAACGACACAAAAACCCACGAAAAAGATACAGAGGGCAACTTCCTTTTTCGCAAAATGTAAACGATAATGGAGTGGCGTCCTTATTGGTTGAAGGATTTTGGCCTCCACTTCTCCTGCTAGTGTTAAACTTTTTTATTTGTTTGTATTTACCCAGGATGCCCTGCGCTACAGTCCTCTTCCTGCTTTTGGAGCGACCTTTAGTCTGTTCGATTGCACATTCTCACCTCCCCAAACGAACTGGACTTTCTAGGCAAACAACCTATGATTAAAGTGGACTAAACAGGACTGGTGTGAATGCAACCTTAAACAGAAATACTGTGTCTTATAAAACAATCTCTGAGGCTGCTTACATGTGATGAAGCACATCTGAACCTTCTGACTAGAACTTGGATCTTGACCTAATTTGGGAGCAGAAATATCTGGGAGCAGCCAAAATCCCCACGCTAACTGTGGAGGAGCAGCAGAAATCCTCCACACAGCTCAGGTGGAAGAATTCGCTGATAGAGCGACTACAAATATTTGTGCATTTCGCAAACAGTCTTTATAAAAAAAAAGTGAAAATAACTCTGACTCTGAACAGAAAGGCTGTTCAGAGTCACAGCAAGAGAAACCTTGAGACTCACCTTCCAGCAAGATTACTCTAATGCTGAGAGGAATATCTGGGAATGATTGAAGAGCGGCACTGAATACAAATGAACACACTGTAAAATATTAGAAAAAAGACACAAAACGCCAACAACACACAACAACGTTTACAGGCCTAATTAATGTGATAAAATATCTGCTCACTTCTCCTCTTGCCTGTTCTGATCGGTTCCATCCCCCTTCCTCCCGTCAACAGGACCCCTGGCCGGTTGTCTTTGACCTTTGCCCTCCTAAGTAATCATGCTTCTGTGGCCCACTCTTCCTTGCATCCTGACAAACACCCAGCCACACACACACATGCCAACGCACCCGCGCAGATAAATATCAACCAGGCAGCTGAATGTTCTTGACAGCGCGGAGAAACACAGCTGGTTTAAAACACATTGAGATGAGAGTTTAATGTGTGTGACCAGGGACTCCTGCTGGCATCTGAAGGCTGACTATTACCACTGGAAACAAACAGATTGAGTCTCAGGCGCACAAAAGATCACTGTGCAGGTCAACAACTGTGTCGCTCTCAGGCTATGTGTTCACTGTTGTCTCTATCGCACCGATCAAATTATCACGATGCCAGTTAAAGACACCGATGAGTTGAGCACAACATAAATAAATGCATGTGTGGATTAATTGTATGAACACCGTCCAAAATCCTCGTGTTGCCTTTCTTCTGGATGTGACAGCGTGGATGTGGATAAACGCGTGTTTATAATGTGTGCAGGGGTGCGTGTGTGTGTGTGTGTGTGTGTGCAGCCTTCAGAGTGAAACACTGCACCAGAGAGATTGGAATCAATACTCTATGCTTCGTCATTTGTCACATCTTTACAAGGCTGAAGCCATCTGAGCACCAGTTTATTTTACTTTGGTGTCGTTTATCAAATTCCTCCACCCTGCAAACATGCAGCACACAAACATCCCCCCACACACAAACATAAACATTCACAATTACATACACAAGAACAGAGATCGGCATAAGCTTGTGGAAATGAAAGTGTTGTAAGCGCCGTTACCTGGCAGAAGAGTTGGCATCGAGGCTCACACTGGGATTGTTAGTTATTAAAGCTTTGCGAAAGAATGAAATAAAATAAATACAATTTCTGTCCAACAAAAAAACCCCCCCACCAAAACTGAAGATATTTATTTGCTGATGACAGGTGGAAAACAGGTTTTTGCATCCACTGAATAAACATCAGTTCTGTCTGGAGGAGCAGAGTGTTGTGAGAAACTCGTGGAAGGAAATTAAAGAGTCTGGCCCAATCATGCAGTTTAAAAGACAACTGTCCACGATTACTGGCCAAAAGTATGTACATTTCTGAATCTGAAGAAAGATGCAAAAAGAAATAAAAAAATCTGCAGGAAACGTTCTCTGTAAGCATTCTGGTTTTTAGCAAGCAATAATGTGTGTTAATTTTGGTAATAAATGATTTTGGTAATTCTAACTAACCTGAAACAAGAGGAGCCTGGTTTGGTTTACCTTCAGATGGTGAGAGAAAAATGTGACTTAAGTTATTTGGTGTGTATAAAATAAATATCCAGTTTTGACTGAACACTCTTCCTCATATCTAATGCAGCTTCTATCTATGCCATACGTTAACATATTTTCAATTGTTTTATGAGACAGACGTAATTTAACACTTTGAAATAAAATCACACACGATAAAAATGGATTGAATTTGTTTATGGATCATTTACTTAATGTATTTTCTTTCCGTTGTGAACTTTGTGCCTCAGTCGCCTGTCAGTCTCCCAGACTGGCCCAGTCTTGTCCTTTACAGCTAAATCTTTGACGACAATTCAAAAATACCAGTCTGACTTTGAGCGAGGGCGATTGTCCTTTAATCCAGACCAATGGGATGGTTTTCCATAGCAGTCTGCGCTGAGAGCACGGTGAGTGTGTAACAGGATCTTGGAAATTTCAGTGAGATTGCTCCACTAACCAATTTTCCTGAACTCTGTGGTAACATTCCAAAAAGCCAGATATGACTTTATTCAATTCATCCACAAACGATAAAGCAATTTGGCCCCGACCACTTTCCACTACCTGACACGTGCTTCACCACACACACACACACACACACACACACACAGACTTACAACATACTGTAAGTGCAGTTAATCCAGATGGTTCTACAGTAAGTGTCCTCTTGAGGAGGCTTTTGTTCAGCTCCGTTTTCCAGGAAGGATTAAGCAACACTTAAACTCGGATGTTCTGACTGAAACAATGTATCATGTTTTTCTATCTTTTTCATAGCCCAGCATTTTAAAGTATTAAAGTTACCCAGTAATAAAAACATGCTTTATTTAAAAGCGAGGGGTCTCGTGGGTTAAGGTAATACACCAACACAGCTTGGCTTTGATTAAAATCGTTTTGTTTCTATAATTCATTGACTTGTCAGATTGTTTTCCTGTTTGCTTTTGCTGTTGAACACTGGCACGCACACTGCTGTTGGTCAATGTTCATCGTTCAGTGCATGCGGATGCCTTTGGTAGGCAAGACGCTGCTCTGACATTCTGAGCGGAAAGTCCTGAGAGGTCACCATACAGTGGACACCCGGTCATATTGTTTTGCAGAGCACATCTGAGATACTTGGAAGAATCTTAATGGTGCTTTCATAGCAGCCAATCCAGGAGCAGCATTTATTTTCCTTGCTGCTGATAGGCTGCAAGGAAGTACAGTAAGACTGTAGATAATGGAGTCTGTGGTTTAATCCATGTTAGCAAACATTTAACTGCGGATTTGTTTTAGTAAGCAAATATTCTGACAATTAATCAGATTTAAAAAAAAGCACATTCGGCAGATTTTGTTATTTAACTACTTATGCATATTTTATACAGTATTAAAAATATGTAAAAATTGCAAATAAACAAATAATTTGATTCCTTTGTCTAAATAGGGAAATAAACATTCTGCTGCCTGGAATACTATAACATAGCAAAGAACGCATCTGCAGCTAAAGAAATACTTAAACAAGTGCTTCAGTTAACATTAATGCGTTGTAGAAATGCATTGATCTGACGACTATTTTATCAGTTCAGTAGTTAATAATCGGATAGCAGAAGCTGCTTGATAGGAGAACTTTGCAGAATTTCAACGAGGAAAAGCTAAAACTGTGTCACTTGTGGAATCCAGAGTAGGACACACTTACAGACAAAGAAGGTTTTTCTTCTAAAATGCTAATTTTCCTGCACAGTTTTAGCTTAATTGCCGCTCTGAGAGTGTTGCTTTTCTCATCAAATGGCATATTTTAGAGCTCATAAACCCCAATTAATGCTTATCAAATCACTAAATTAGTTGGCCACGATTTAAATTGGTTAATCACGATTTAATCAGATGAATTGTTCCAGCCCTAGATATATTTGGTGTTTGAACAAGTTAAGTAGACGGCTAGTTTTAGAGAGGTATTAGCAGATTTTTGCTACTTTCTGTGGGCCGCTGTATTGTCGAGTTTCCTCATCTGAGCTTGTATCTTTCATTCTTATGGAAGGACGTGTAAAGTTTGTTTATTCTGTCCAAATCAAACGTAACCGTCTTCTGCTGAGAGCCTGTGGGTGTCTTCTTCTCTGACCACATGCTGCTCACTCTGTTCTGCTGGAGTTTGTTCACCAGTTGTTGTTGTGTTTTTTTTTTTATTTGTTTGCCATCTTTTTGTCCCTTTTCCTGACTTTGAGTTGTTTTTGTTCACTCTTTAGTAAGTCCCTGTCTCCTTTCGTGAAAGCTCCTGTCCGTCATTATTCTTTTTGATCACTGGTAATCCAGGGGTTTGTCACTGCGAAGCGCCTCGCTACACCGAGCCAAGAATTTACACACTGTAGGTAGAATAGAAATACTCTTTTATCTCACAGCATGGAAAGGTACGCCATTTTATACCTTGACCTGAAATATTTTAAGGAAAAGAACTACCTTTGGTGGCACTTATTAATGCCATGTATATCTTAAAGATGCTGTTGTTAAAATAGGGACCAGATTTATCTTTCCAACCTTTTTGTGTGATTCGGGTCAAAGGACTAAGATGAATGACGATTCGCAGTCGACAATCTGCATGTAAAGTCCAAAGACGGTTCCTTATGAATTCACCTCCCACACAGCGAGGACTGGCGATTGCAAATGTTTGAGAAAGAAACGGGTTATTCCTGTAGGCAGCGTTCAGACCGAGCCCTCTGATCTGCCCCGAAGCCTGCTGCTGGGCGTCTCCTAATGAGAGAGCCGCCATTGACCGCATCCTCTGCTTATTGATTCTTAAAGGTGACATGCACTAATGGGATTCTATAGTTCTGTAATGAAAGATCAATGGGGTGAGTCCAGACTTTTTGTTAGGATGACATACTTAAAAAGGAGAAGAAAAAAAAATTTTTTAATTATGTTTTGGGAACTTTTATATGTCAGCGTTTGGAAAGCAGACAGACGCTGACCTTAAGCGCACTGATTTGTTGTCTGTTTCAAAAGATTCGTGACTTTGTGTTTTCCTCACACATTTGGACATATGGACGTTTCTAAAGCAAAAAAAAATTAATAATAAAGAACAGTAACAGCTGAAGAATGTCAAATGTTTTGTACAATGTAACATAAAATACTATTTCTGGTGAGGAGTTTGTTTTTGCTTTAAATCGCTAAAGGTAAAGTTAGGTGAATTGTATCAGGAGCTATGGATTAACAGATAGTTAAACGCCATTTTGAAAGCGGTTTGATGTCGTCAAACCTGAGACTTAATCTGGACTACCGAGGCCGTCTCAAAGAATTTGTCACGGCCCGGTGGTTTGGCTTGCAACAGGGTTAGCGTGAGTCTATTCACAGCTGCACAAAAGGTCTGGGCTAACGGGGGAAACAAACTCTGATCCGTTTGACACAGACCAATGTGCCAGGTGTGAATACACCCTTGGCTTCTGTTGTTTTCTGGCATTTCTTTATCGTTCGTTTTGCCGCGTCACTTCATTTATTCTCGTTGTTTGTGTTTTGGTTGCGTTTTGCTCGACGAGCGTTTCTCTCCATGTGTCGTTTAAATTAGCTCCAGGTCTCTTTTTTACACAAACAAACCCCAGGACTTTCTGGAAAAATGGTTTTTGGACAGATGAGACTGAAACAGAATTATCTGCATGTCAAAACAGAGGACATGTTTGGTGGAAATCAAATAGACAATTTCAGGGAAAGAAATCCCTTGAACCATAGAGCTGGAAGAATGGCCAAAAATGCAATAATGGCCCCTTATTTGCCATTTTTGCCAATAAGCATGCCAAGAATTCAGGGGACTTCTTAGGTAGAGCAGACTGATATGCCGCTCCGCCTCACTTTAGGTCTCAATTACCTGGTGGTAATTTCTCTTATTCTACCACAGATATCATGTGAAGTGTTGCCAAACTGATCACATGCTTGTTTTACACCATGTGACATTTCATCCTTTAACTGTTTTCTTTAACTTTAAGGAATTTATGTATCTATATGTGCTTAGATTTGACAGAATGTTGTGTATTATTGTTGCGTGCGTCTCATTGATTGTCCTCGTTTGTCACGGACGCCTTTGGTGTGGTTTTGATTGCCTCTGATTGGCTCACATGCCCCTTAATTTCTATATAGACTGTTTGCTTGGCTGAGCTCTGTAATGAACTAACACCATGTCGCCAAAATGCCTCCAATTTTTGCCATTATTAAAGCTGCTGGATATTTTTGAAGTGCTGCTTGTTCCCTTTTTTTGTAGTTTTTCAGAACAGGTCACCCATTTATTCATCCACCCCTTTTATTAACATTGGAGTTGGGGACACTATGTTCCTCTTCTTCTTGGAGATTATGTATCACCAAAATGTAAAGCTAAAATGTAGCAAAATATAAATATACCTTGTGTATTTATATACACATGGTATATTTTGGTAAACTTTGGCTAGCTCAAGGGGAGTTGAGTTAGCCAAAGTTTGGTGAGGAAAAACAAAGACAACTCTGAGAGTCAACAGGTCAAATTCGGCCATTAGCATTTCAAATCGCCTCGGTCTGTTTGCTGCTTCTGCCGCACTTGACAGAGGAGGAATGCCCTCGCTGGTAAACACGCTAAAGTAAAGGAAACACCTTAGACCGTTGGGACTGCGGCTGAACATCTCACACCTCTTCTTTACCATGCCTGAAACAAGACAACAGGCTTTCTCCATTTGCACCCATTGATTCTGCCGCTGACATGTGTTCAAGACTTGTTTGGCTAAAAGTCGAACTTTAGGACACGTCAATCCGTCTCATCCGTGTTCTCGACCTCGGCAATCAAAAGCTTTCCGATCACGTCTTGGTGATGGAGACGATGGGTGTAGTCGGGTTAAACATGAGACGCGGTTGGTTGGACGTCTTCCACATATTCTTTAATATGCAGAATTGTCCTACGTTTGGCAGTTCAATTCGGCATCTAGTTTTAAGTTCTGTTTCATAAAAAAATAATAATTCAGCTATTATTAAGAAGTACAGAGATAAAACAGGTCATACTGGAATTATTAGATTTTTTTTGGACAGGGTAACAAAGACAAAACCAAAAATAAAGTGGTTTGATCTTGAGTAGATCTTGACACTTCAACATCCAGGTTGATGACCCTCAAGGCACAGAGGGGGAGAAAAAAAGCAGTGATGCACTTTGAAACTTTGGCTTCACTCTAACAGCTGAATTGAAGACGTACTCTAGGCAGGATTAGCAAAGGGTGTAAATATTTCTAAGGTCTCTGTGACTGATGTTGCCAATTTTTATCTTTTTTTTTTTACATTTCACATTTGGAACTAGGTGAAGGGACAGCAGTGAGACCTGTAGCGATGATCTCATGGTTGGTCAGTGAACCCAGTATTGTTGCGTGGAGGACTACGGTCTCTGTATAGGGGGGGATTGCTTTACCTCTACACCACTCAGAGCACCTTTCCCCTTCTCTTTTAAAGCATAACTTCTCCTTTGACTCGCTTACTGTAGCCAGGGAGATATTTTCACAAAACCGATTTTTGTTAAGGACAGCACAGCTGAAACTTTTAATCCAATTTACTCCACCACCTCCCCCTTACCTTGTATCCCACTTCCTTGCTAAAATTTCAGACATCATCGATCCCATTGCTCCCAATGAAGTGAAGGTCATGTCTGGTAGGAGGAACTCTCCATGGAGATGTGAAAAGGTAGAGCACGAAAGAGGCCACTGTCCAAAGGCTGAACGAAAAAGGCAGAAAAACTCCAAGTTCGCTGTGAAATCTACTAATAGCGAGTGAAACGTCAACACTGAAACATGCGAGGGAAACACTCTTCGCTGACATCAGTAAAAAAATAAATAAATAAAAAAATCCCTGTTGACAAACCGTCCTGGACGGTAGCATCTGAACTCCTCTCTACCACTGGAGGAGACGACTCCAAAAATGAGAGGGTTTATCTGCACATCAACACCAAATCCAATTCCAGTGTTTTACCCAAGAACAAAACAACGCAGAGAAAATGACACAATTCCACCAAGCTAACTATAAATAGAAATTATTCATCGATTAAGCTCCTTGCCTGCTGTCGTTATATCCTACCCACAGCGTTCTTTAACAGAGTTTTGCCTGTCATTGGTTCTGATCTGAAACCCATCCCTCTCATCAGGTGTTTTCATCCAGGTTTTAAAGAAACCACTGATGGAAAAAGAACAATCTGGACAAATCACCACTGCAGAGTTACAGGCCAATCTCAAACATTTCACCAATCAAAAAGAAGTGATTTAAAGAGCAACTGCTTTGACGTCTTTAAGTCTCATGCTGAGCCAGTGTTCAATGATTCCTGCATAAATACGGATTATGGAGGAACCACGTTGCTGGTGCCGTTGGGCCTCGGCGCAACATTTAACACTGTTGAGCACGACATCTTATGAAAGCAACTGGTCAAATTGACATCTCACAATGTCGAGCTCTGGGGTCTCCAACTCCGGTCCTTGAAAGCTACTGTCCTACAACTTTAGCACATCCGTGCTCCAACACAGCTGAATCAAATGGCTGAGTTAACTCTTCAGCATGTCATCAAGTTTGGTAGAGGCCTGGTAACGAGCTAGCCAATTGACTCAGGTGTACTGGAATGTGCAGGAGAGTGGCTCTGGAGGAGCGGAGATGGAGACCCCGGAGTTAGACACTGAGACGTCAATGGGACCAGTCGCTTTAGCTTCGGCTGAAACTTTAGTTGTACATATCCTGAATGAGAGCTGTGAATAAGCCAGCAGGGAGTTCGGGGTCACAGTGTACATGTGTGCGCTACAGACGAGCGAACATTGACTTGTGCCATGAGTTGACAGAGAACGTGTTGGTTTAACAGTGCGAGTGGTTCAGTTGAAGTAACATCAATGGATGACTGAAGTGTAAATGTGTGTCTTTGCCAGAGAGTTTTCTAAAGACAAGATTTGTCCAATAAGAACCTCAGCAAAACAGTCCAGTCGTCATGAAGCACACATGACAGAGAGAGAAAACACATGAGGTTAGCTAACTGTGTATTAGCTGCTCTTGCCTCAGCTTATGCGCCTCCACACACTCTGCTTCTGATGCACCTGCAACAACATAGACCGGAATTCAATTTACCTAATGTCCACTCCCTAATGACTAAATTAGCTAAATTTAATCATTAGGGATCATTAGGTTTGAGGTCAAAAGACCTCAAACCTAACAAGATGTCAGTTGTTGATTCGTAAGCCTGAAGTTAAGGCTTTCGAATAGGGAAATAGCAAAAGATAAGTACAATTTCTTTGTTATTTAGGAAAATACAAGTCAGATCATTTTGACTGATCCTTTTATCCCCTAAATAAATATCAACGCCATAATGGACTACACATGCATATTGGTGTTAACCCGCGACACGTCCGCAAGTCAACCACTCGGCAAGGAGATGTCAAAACAACTTTAATGCACTGCCAATAAACGCTCTGAAGTCAAAGCTCTTCGGTTTTGAAGGAGGCGGCGGCGGCGGCGGCGAGCTGCCGAGGCGTGACTCGCTAAAGTGGAATCATCTTTCCCTTTTGAAAGGACAGATAGTTAGAGCTCCTCTTTGAGAGTGATCATTAGGGATAACCGCTAACACCACAGTCCGAGAAGAGACAATTACCTGCAATCACAGCTGCTGTCCGGGGTGTTTTATGCAAGTGTTTGCGTGCGTGCGTGTGTGTGTGTGTGTATACGCGCAGGAGCTTGTTCACCCCTCTGGCGGGCGTCTGGACGCCCCCCCACCCCCAATCCTCCCCCCCACGCACACCCCACCCCCACTTCACCCCACCCTCCTGCACAGCCAGTCATCTGTCACCATTACAGGACAAAGGCAGCAGCGTCTCAGGGCCATTACCGAGATTGCTGTAGATGATTTGGAGTGTCCTCCTCAGCACAGAGAAAATAATTTCCTCACAAAGAGGCGGCTCCCTCCGCTCTGCGGGCCCCTGCCACAGCCTATGGGACAAACTGCAGAGCCCACCCCAACCCCAACCCCACGCCACCCCTCGTTTGGCACAATCGCCTCCAGGAGGGATCACGTGGCACAGATATAAAGGGACAATAAAAAGATGTCAGAGAAGATGACAGAAGTGTGCATCTCTTAATGGTAGTTAACGGGGAGGAGGACAGTTGAGAAAATGAATAATTAACGCAGTTCTGCTTGAAATTATTTTAAATAGAATATTAAACTTGAACGAGATAATATCATCTTCATTTCCATGATTTGGCTCAGTGAAGTGCGTCCCTTCAATCCAGCCCTTGTTTCTCTCTCGCTTCTCCAAACTGCTGGCCAGAGACGGAGCTTCGTTTACAGTCGAGCCGACCTTGGCTAGAATGTGGACGAGTGTTTTAAAGACCGGCGCTGTGAAGTGAGCACCGCGTCGGTACGTGAGGACTCCTGGTCAGTGGCTGCAGGGCCACGCTGCCCCCGTTCCACCAACTCCAAACCCCACTCCAGCCGACACACACACACACACCCCCCCACACACACACACACCTATGACACGCAGAGATCATGATGAATTGTCCTCTCTGCAGGCTCAGATTGTTTTTTAAGGTTTAATTCAGTTTCTTCCTGTGCTTGGATGAGCAGCTGTGCGCACGGCTGTGCGCGTGTGTGAAGATGCGTGTGCTGACGAGTGTGTTTGCACCTTTCGTGTAGCTGCGTCAGTATTTGCGCGCGTGAGACAGAGGGAAAGAGAGAAGGGAGGGAGAAGGAGAGAGAGAGAACAAACAGGAGTTATGGATCTCAGGTCTAATGTACTGAAGGAGGTCAGAGAGGGGGGGGCCTCGAGTTGCCATGGAAATGGCAAAGCCTGATCAATACTCAAGGTTATAACCTCCAAACTGGGACCCTCTCCCAAATATGTGACATCCATCCATCCATCCATCCATCCATCCATCCATCCATCCGAATGAAAAGCCACAAAAATACAGAAAGATTCAAAACATAACTGAAACTGAATTTCAACAAAAATGGGATATGCAAAATGTTGAAAAAACTTTTCATATTATTAAGTTATTTCATAAATATTACAACGTAGTTTTATATTCCAGGTCACAACTTTTGGCTTTGCTTTGACCCAGCGATGTACGGTGGCCCTGATGGGTCAGTGAACAACAACAACAAAAGTCAGAATGGAAGTAAACAGAAGCCAGTTGTTTTTATTACCTTTATTAAAAGTTTTGACACTTTACTATACAAAAAGCTACCAGTTATTTGAAATAGAAAATTACAAACTGCAATTCATAACATAACAGATAATTTCTTATTAAAATAATAATAATAATAATAATAATAATAATAAAAGAAGAAGAAGAAGAAGAAACAAAGGGTCAGCGAAATGTTAGGTTAGATTGGAGCCATTTGATTTTCGTTTTTTTGTTGTGAATTCGTTGTGTTGTGACTTTTGCATTTTGTTGACCCCTCTGAGCCACCGTAGTGGTAAGGATGTGGACAAGCATGACAACAACCATTCATACCTGGTGTTACTTGATCAGTCACTATGTGTTTCTAATGCGAATAAACTCATGGTGACAACTGTGCAATTTACAAATCACATGTCGACGAGGCAGAAATTCAGCACAGTCACATTGTTTTGAGTATGTGGACAATACAAAACAGTGATGGGATGTTTAAGAAAGAAAGAGATCATCTGATGCACGACATAATGCAGCACTCATACGGCCATCTGGAATCATGATGTCCACCGATGAAAAGAATCTCGACTTCGACGGTTTCCATTTTATACGTATAAACTTTTACTGGATAAAAAATAAATTAATTGTATTATAGAGTGCCTGTTCTAAGGAACAGCTCTCTGAATTTGGGTAGTTTGCTTTGTTGAAATCCAACCTTCAGTTGTTCTGACAATTACTCAATTTTCAGTTTTCTCTGAAACCCAAATGTTTCATGTTTAAACTTCCCCATTGGAAGTTTATTCCAATGGGGAAATAAGCAAATAAGTGGATAAAAAAAAAAAGAAAGAAGGAGAAGAAGAAGAAGCCAGTAGTGGAAAGTAATGAGCAGAAGATGGTGGAGATCCTACTGAGTGACTTTAAACCCGTTAAACCCTCCACAGATTGCACCAGTGTTTTGACAATGGCCAGTAAACCATCTAAATTGCAGTGTTTTAGCGTCCGTCTTTCTGCGCTGCGCTGGGTAGCGAGGCGTGAGGCTGTCAGCCTTGTCAAACGGCCTTTCTCTCCGGGTGCGCGGCTGCTATCATCATCACTGGCCTTTCAGACGCCAAACTTTGTCCCTTTATCTCCAATTGTCCCTCTCCCTCACTATCTCGCGAAAATTACCCTTTCATTTTGTTGTGCCATAAAATTACAGCCTGGTGAAGATTGGCAGTGTTTTTCTGCAGAAGGAAAGGGGCAAATCAATGTTTCTGTTGAGACGGTGTGTGCGCACGTGTGAGTGTGCGCGCCGTCAGAACATCAGAATGCACTGATGTGTGATCGATGTGCCATTGTAGGTGTGTGTATATGTAAGTGTGTCTCAGAGCTATCGCTGAGGATAATAGGACTCTTGGTAATGCCAGGCTACAGGGGCAAAGACCCCTGTTTTACTGGACATTTTTAGATTTTTTTCAATCAGTAAGAGGAAAATAGCAAAGTGGTACAGGAGGTGGAGACCTGCGCTGGGTCAAAGGAGTAATGGGGAGGCGGGTGTTTTAGTTGGTGTCTGTGCAGAAGCCGGCACATTCACCGCAAACCTTACCAGTAATTTTTTTTTTTTTTTTTAACTTTGTGTCAAAGTTGAATCTCGTTCTATTTAAAAAAAACAAAACAGACACACCAGGAAGTTTTTCCTGATTTTCGACAGCTGTCTTGAACAGGGTTTTTTTTTTTTGTTTCACGCCACACCTGAAACTTTCAGTGAATTATAAATAGCCAGCTGCCTTGGTAGAGTGTGACTTATCACAGGCTACACACTACACTGTTTAAAAAAAAAAGGGAAAAGATTTCACAAGGGCACTTTTTGTCCACAGGGGAAAAGGAACAGTTGTTCTAGCTCTAGCACCACCTAGTGGCTGCCTGTGCACATCCTTCGAGTTGGGAGATAATATGATAGACCAAAACGAAGTAATGCATCATTATAATTATAAGGTGAAAGGAAATCCATAAATGGTATTGAAAAGCATCATGTGTATATGTAGTCTTCTTAGTCCATTTTGCGCTAAACCAAATACAGAAGTAACTTAAATAGCAAATGAAGTCCACTTCTAAGAACTTTTAATCTCAGTAAGACGGCAGCTGTTGTGTTGAGCCCACAGAGAACAAACATCCCCATGAAGACCAAGGAGCCACAGCACTGAGGATCGCTGAGGAAGTTATGGAGAAGTTTAAAAAAATCACTGTTTAGTCAATCGTAGCTTCACAACCACTGATGTAGCCTAAACCGAGAGGCCGACCAAGGAGCCATTGATCAAGAGGCCCACTGTAACCCTGAAGGAACCGTTTAGATCCACAGCTCAGGTATGCTGACAATATGGCGACATCTATTCCACACATCTGGGCGTTATGGAAGAGCGGGAAGCAGCAAAAATGTTAAAGAAGGAGCCCTCGCCAGATCGAAACGTAAATGAGCTTTTTGCCCTTTGTGCAAATTTTGCTTCGCGGAAAACTAATACGGCATGTCACAATAAATATCCCCGCAGGAAGACACGGTGGTGGCAGCATCGTGCTGTGGGAAAGTGAGTCACTTTAAAGCGAAAATGGAGAGTGCAAAAAAGACGTAAGAATGGTGGAAGAAAATATCGAATCGTGGTAAAGTCTGGAGACTGAAACTACGAATGAATATCAATTTCTTCGATGTGTTGATGTTTACAGTTTTGACTTAAATTTGTTTAAGTGACACAAAAAACGCAATGTAAAACTGGGCTATTCAAAAAGTCATTCAGTCTGATTGGCATTAGCTGAGGTTACAGATTACTCGAAAGATGAGAAGGAAAATGACACTTTTTCTTCGCCAATCTGAAGAACGGTTTGAGTTTAAGACTTAAAAATGTTTTCAAAATATTACTAATAATTATTACCGTGAGTTTTACATCACAGTGGTCGCCCAACGCACTCTCATTTGTGTCTTTAAAACCCAGAGAGCCCTCGCAGGAGAACACGTGATCTTCGACCTTTTTTCAGTCCTTTGTTTGTTTTCCATCGACACTCTTCGAGAGACGCCACTTATCGTTTCCAATCGGCCTGCTTCCTCCCGTTAACTCTCCGCGCGGTCAATTAATAACCAGAATCGATATTTGCATGTTTGAGTAAGAAGCAGCAGGGCAAAGGCGCACATTTCTGACGGCGCCATCTCGTTATCGCTCGTCTTCGTTGACATTTTTGCTCCGCTGATACCAGCTCTTCCTCCTCCTCGTTGGCTGGAGGGTCAGGACAAACACGGTGTCCAGTTTGCACACACAATCTGAATGCCGTCTATCGAATAGAGCAAACAATCCTTTTTTTGTAGATTCTGCCCTTTTTTTTTTAATGTATCTTCAGGATCCTTATTTATTGTCTTGTGGACCAAGATGATCAAATATAGTCCGTCAGTTTTTGCAATGCATCTTAAATTTGAATTAGTGGGTTTTATATACACCTACAGGTGCATCCCAATAAAGTCGATTAAAAAATTAATTTATATCAGGTACTTAGCTGAAAATAAGACTAATAGATTATATTATATACATGTTTATTTCCTTTATTTAGCTGATAAAAAAACAAACAAAATTCCTCTAAAAATAAAAACACGTAAGACAAATTTAAAAGAGTTTTATTACAAAATGCTGCCTAGTGAAAGGCGGTAGGAGTTGAACAGTTTTCTGACCATTTAAAAACTGATTTATGAATATTAAGTGAGGTGTCTTTTTTTTTTTTTTTCAGTCTGCTGATGTGCAAAGCCCAGATTGAAAATCTGTGTTTTTATGACACTTGTCTTTAGAAAGAGACATGAAGTTGTCTTTAACATCGTGATAGGGAGCTGTGTTAACTTTGGGCTTCAGTTTAAAAGAATAAAAATAAAATGAATGAATAAAAACTAAAAAGTGGACCAAAACCAGCCAATAACGTGGCTCTCCAAATCAATACCGACTATCGAAACTTCAAATATCTTGAATTTTTAGTCAACTCTGCCTTCACATTTCCGAATAAAATATGAAAATGACTTTAATCTGGGGGGAGTCAAAGGACTTTAGAGCTCCGAGCATTAGTCCAGTCCTTTTTTGAGACAGGGTAAAGGGTTTCTGATGTCATTTCCTGTTCAGGACTCTCTTAACAGAGCACATGTTCTGGACCAGACCCAGAGTCTGGAGGCTCTAGACTTGCTGCTGAAGCCTCAGGGCTGTCGTTATCACTGTTAGTTATGAAACATTTTCAAACAAGCTTTTTTCCTTCCACTCAATTTTCCTTTATCATATTCAAACTCAGTACCCTTTGAATGGTTTACGGAGACCAAAACATGACTATTGTGTAACAATTTTGCACCAAGATCTCTTTTTGTTTGCTGAATTTCTCCTTTTTTATTTTTCTCAGTTTTTATTTCCATAAACCAAACTGATCGAATTAAACAGAAATAAAGGCTTCAAATAGTATCTCCTTCTGTGTGTGTCGAGACTGATGTACAAGTTTCACTTTTTGAACAATTTCTTCATTTTCCCATTTATAGAGATGCGATCCGAACAAAAAACTAAAGGTGTAAAATTCAGGTTTACTAATATCTGAATATAATACTATGAGCAATGAGTAGGGAAACAAAAGTGTGTAAAAAAATCGATCTTGTATGACGATATGCAGTAAGTCTTTAACTTATCTTGACACCTGACTCAGTGACTTTTTTCTGTCATAATTACATTAAAACATCCATGTTCTTGTTTTGCTATGACTAAATGAGCCGACTTGATCTGCTGCTCATATGGGATTTTTTCTTGTCAGTATTTTATGTCTATGATGAACAATTTCCATGACGCATTTACTTTGTCCTTGTCTCTAATAGCAATTTCCTATAACAATTAAAAAAAAAGAAAGAAAAAAAAAAGTCCATCATCACAAATCTACTGCTGGTAAAAGAAATGTCATCTTTGCACAGGCATGAATTTCTACATTGAAAATTAATATTTTACATCGTGTTCAGTTTTGATGCTTCAATGTTTCACAGATTTTATTGTTGTTTATTTGTTTATTTTTTTAATTGCTGACATTGGAATGACTAAAGCAGACTGGAGGCAAGGTAAAACAAACAAAATCACTGAGTGAATTCACCCATCAACTCCCACCAATCCAGCCGGCATTTTTGCATCGGCGGCTTCATTTCTTGCCCTGCGCCTTAAAATATGCCTTAATAAATCTCTCGGCAGCGCTGGCATCCTTCTGTTGTCTGAAAGCGTTTTGGATCCATACCAACTCCTTTTCACCGACGTACGAGGGAAGAGGGTGACCTTTATGGCTTTTCAATGGCGTACGGCAACCAAGACGTGTTCACCCGCCGCGCGCGCTCTTTGTCGCGGCCTGGCCTGCCTGGGCTGCAAAGTCCAGAAGCATCTGATATTTTTTTTAACAAAAGAGCGGCGAGATAATGCGGAGGGCATTCACCGCCGGAGACGGGAGGAAGGAGGCGGTGGGAGAGGCGAGCAGCGAGGTGCCATCAGTGGAGAGAAATGGGAGTGAAAAGGATGAGAACCTAGAAACGAAAATCAATACAAGAAGGCAGGAAGGCATAAGAACGGGGGAAAGGGGGGCGGGCGGGGAGTTGTGGGGCGCAGTAATAGAATAGACTAAAGATAAATAATGAGGACAGGAGGAAAAGAAATAAGAGAGGAGAGCAGAAAAAAGGAGACAATGAAAAATGACGGCAGAATCAAATCAGAGGATATATTTGTTATGTGAGGCTGTCCTTACCATCAATAATGTCTGAAAATAAAGAAAATTGCTCTGATGGCTGAAAAGTGACCGAGTCCCTTGGATTATGTTTGTGCTTCCAGAGGACTTGAACTTTTGGGAAACACTGAGCTTCTTAAAAATGTGACCTGAGACTTCTTAAAAAAGTTGCTGATAAGAGCCGCTGGCAGAAAATGATCTTTTTTTGTGCATCTATAGCGGCAATGAGAATTAGCAAACACCTGGTGGAGCTGCATCTGCTGAGATTATCAGACTATTTCTCAGTCCAGCGCCGCCAACAGCGTTGGACTAAGTTAGACGCTTAATGAAGGAACGTTGTTGTGATGACTTCCTGGTGGCCGAGTGTTGGAAAGTGCTGAACCTTAAAAAGACGGAGGCCCAATTTCAAGGAGTCAAATTACGTCAGATTTGTTTAAAGTTATGTTAAAGAAACATAACTTTCTTATGTTGTTTCTTTAACATAACATAACTTATGTTATGTCTCATAAGAGAACATAACAGTTCTCTTATGAGAACTGAAGGTAACATAGTCATTTCATTTTGCTATAAAATGACACTATTTTCCTGTAAAATGCATAATACTTCTGTTACAAATCAATCTAGACTTCTTGAACTGGAGGGAGAGGAAAGAAGACAAACATCACGGTTGGTTGTGGACCAGCGTAACATTTCCACAAACAGTGATGGTTTAATATAAGAACATAAATACAAATCCAGGCAGGAGACAAAACAAGAAACAGACTTACAGCAAAAGCACCGGTAAAATGAACTGAAATCAAACACTAACGCCTAAAATGACAATGTAAGAGGCTGGCAGCAGCATGTCTCCTAAATGTGAAGGTAAACATCTCATTTCTGACCCTAAACATGACACCAAATGGTCTTGAATATAGAATGAAGAGCCTGATTCTAGATTAACCCTCTCAGGCTCAAATTAAGTTGTAGTTGCAGGAAAAATTTGATTTTTTCTGCAACATCTGCCTGGAGAGGGTTAATGAGGAAAGAATGTAGAAGCAACAAATCAAAAACACCTGCAAAGCTACCAAAAAGAGACACTAAACATTAAAAGTAAGGGGAAAAAAACTAGATATTTTTTTTAAGAGGAGAAAAATGATTAGAAGGAGCTAAAATAAATTATATTTAACACAAAGCGGTAAATAAAAAGTCAGCAACTGACTGTCTGGTGAATACAATACCGAAAACCATCCAACACATAAACGATTTCTGTTCAGAATCTGTTTTTATGTGTGGACGTCCTCACAGATCAATAAAACATTTCCCTTGCTTTAAGAAGGAACATTTTCTCCCCTCTGAGATGAATAAACACTTGGTGCCACCCAATCGTCCTGCGGCGCCGGTTCGCGGTCCTTGACCCCGGCGCGCGGCGTTCGCTGGGCACACGTCGGCTCCGGAATCCGTTTAGGCGGCGAATCTATTTGTTTGCGAGCGCCTGCATGTGCGCAGAGTGCATTGGTGTAAAAGAAGGAGTTTAATTGTATTTGGAGACAAGGATGATGGACCTGAGCGTTCGGACTATTGATATGTTTCTGTGCATGTGTGAACACAGCATCCCGTCACGCCCCCGAGATATTTCAATACAGCCATCGATCAGCTTCAGCAACACCCAGATCAGATGATAGCAGGATGGATTACAGGAAGCATGTGCGTGTGTAAGTGTGTGTTTGAGGGTAAGGACAAAGACACCTAAGAGGAGTTGGAGACTAAATCGTCTGGTTTTGTGGATTAATAACGAAAGATTAAGACGGAAAATAAATAAGAATTGTGCATAAAAGATGTTTGTTGATATGAATGTTTTTTTTTTGTTTTTTTTCTTAAAGCTGCTCCTCAAATCTCCAATGAGAGAGGATACTTCAGCAGCACACTGTGCAATCCTCTGGATGGAGGCCAAGCAGGAAAAAGAGGCTGGCAGCAATTACAGACACACACACACACACACGCACACGCGCGCGCACACACTGATTACACAGCACCAAGAGCACAGAGCAGTGAGGCCAGTTCCATCTGTGATTCTTCAAAGAGTTTGGCTGATATTGATTTGGTGCCAAGGTTAGCAGCTCATTCAGGCAGAGTGGAGCTTTCAGGAGCAGCTGGAAGGAGCTGAGACCACAGCCGGAGACGGAGGCTGAGACCTTGAGCTGAAACACACAGCAGCAATCCTCTGTTGGGGCTAACAATGTCTCAGAGCGCACCATCGCAATCGCGGCGTGGACAAAGACAAATAAACACGCGCACGCGCGCGAACTTGCATACATGCGTGCACTCTTCCCTCTCGAGCGAACTGCATTGAATGCAGAGTGGGAGAGAGGCCAAAGGAGTGTGAGAGGAAGGGAGGAGGCGTTGCGTGTGTGTGCGTTTGTTGTGGAGAGGCAGAGGATTAGTCGTGTTTTTGAGAGAATGATTCAGGTTCATCAATTCAACTCCTACAGTCCCGGACCACGGGACCTCTGGGGTTGGGTTTTCCAACGTCTCTCTCTGTGTGTGTGTGTGTGTGCCGCTTTGTTGTATTTTAAATACTGATATGAATCATTTTGATGGAGTCTAAATTGGCGTTCAGGTGGAATGAGACCCGTCCCCCTACAACCCGTCGCTCGTACAACAAGTAAAGACTTTCAAACACACTGGGAAACATGTGAAGCAAGATAAGAATAAAAGATTGGCAAAGTTATAATTTTTTGATTTTGAAAAAACAAACGTTTGTCCTTTGCGATCAAAATTGAGTCTGTTGTAGAAGCAGGCCTATTGATTCAAGGCCCAATAGAGAGTTTGTTTTGATTTTCTCGAAAAATGATTATTTGCTGCACTTTGTTTATTTTGGGAAAATATGCACACAAACTTGTTTAGGTTCTTATATTGTTTCTGTTTATCATACTGTAGAAAATAGTACATTTTAAAAATGAGTAAAAAGTGCAAATGATTGCCCAAATGCCAGCATGTAAACACTTACTGATGATGTCGGGATGTATGATGGTTTGGCCTGAGGAAGGATCTCCTGTAACTCTACTTTGTGCACTTAGGATGCTTTCAACGCTACTTCTACAATGTTGAACGTCATATTTGCAAACCAAGTCTGCTTCTTCTTATTGTAGAGGACAAATCAGGTGACCAAAGTGATGTTTGTGATTTGAATAATTAATTTGAGATCGCTGCATTTTAAATTGGTTTTAATTTAACAGACGTATTTATCTCTTAGCGCTGTAATTTGTGCAAAATGTTTTACTAAGAACGTATCGATTATTATCTACTAAAATAAAATGCATCAAAATGACTGCATCCATTGTATTGTTCACCTTCATGACAGTTTGGTTCATCCTTTAAATCTTGTTTTGTAGCAGGAAACCAAGCAGCTCAAATGACCAAAAATCAAACAGAAAGCAAGGATTTTACGAAAACCTTACATGTTATTTGGGGCGTATGAACATATCTGAAGCTGTTTGTGGCATTTTTAACCTGCATAAATAAGAGAACTTCTCAAACAAACAATAATAAAAAAAACTGTTCATGAGTCTTTGTAGGAATCATGGCTGCTGAATGTTGTGTAGTGATTCTAACCTGACAGAAAGGTTAAAAAGAAAAGAAAATCTGTAAAAGCTGAAAATCAATGTGACATTCATGCCTGTGATGAGTCCATGTAAAATTTCCACACCAACTATGTATCAAAACTTATGTTATGTTCAGTCTTTGGTTTGAAAAAAAGGGGAAAAAAAAGTTTACTTTGAGAGGTTTTAGTATGACAGTCACAACAGCGCGTGTGTATCTGAGCGGCCTTACACACCCACGCACATCACCGCCTCTGCCGTCCTCATTCAGACTAATCCCCTCACAGACCCCTCGTGTTGCTCTTTGAACGGAGTACAAAGCATGTTCTGGGCTTAAAACAGCAGCACAAAGACATAAATAAAAAACCCGCTGAGACTTTTGACCTTTCGGCCGGGATTACAGTTTTCAAACGGCGTTCAAGGAATTCAGCTTTCGCATTCACACAGTTTTTCAAACGCGCTCGCCTCATCCCTCACAAACTGAACAGTTCTCAGTTTTTTTTTTAAATACCACAAACATGCTGGCCTGAATGCGCCGTGTCTTAGGTTAATGCTGGAGTTTTGGTGCTGTTCGCTATTGAGGAACGCATAAGGTCAAGTCCGACGTTCTGTGTGCCAGTCCTTGGACACACAATGGCGTTTTTACTGAAAACGTTGCGGGTTTTTCTGCTGGTGTTTTGGATTAGTTTGTGTAATGACGCCTTTAAAGTTCAATGTCGGGTGTTTCTCTCGGCTCAGAGGAAAACCCAAGCAGAGGAAGCAAACTAAACTTTAGGGTTGTTTGTTTTTTTCTTTAGCACATGAAATAATGTACAACTTATGTATACAAGTCAGTTTAAAATGTAACTTTTATTCTAAAAACATGATTTTCTTATTTTTGTTAAAACTAACAAATACTTAACACTGTCACGATGTTGAGACAGCATAAGAAGCCTGCTGTGAAGTGAACAAATACACTGCTCTGACATAAACAACCAATCAACTAACCCTAACCCTAATCAGAGCCAGGAGGCGGGTCTTATCGCAGTTAGTCTCTCTTGCGTACGCAGCGCTCACATCCTCCCTGTTTCTCTCTGCTACGCTACAGCTTCTCCCCATCAGCAGAGCCTGTCATGAATGCTAAGGCTAGTTAGCATGGCCTTTGATCACAGTTTTCCTGGAACAGTAAGTTGTCTTTCGGCCAATAGTACGTTTACTGGAGCGTACACAAGCCTGAGTGACAGCGCTAAGACCCTCCTCCTGGCTCTGATTGGTTCTTTTTGACTGGGAGCATGAGAAGCTCGATTTTTATTTTTCACAGATTATCTTTCTGGTGTTGTGCTGTCGCGACGTGGTGACGGTTTTATCAAATATGTAGAAAAACATATTTACAAAACTTGCACACTGCAGCTTTAACGTGCAAGGGAGGGTGTGAAAACTGAAATAAATGCAACAAGTGAAATATATGAAAAGTATGTTCACTTTTATAAGGATTATTTGTGTTTTACAGGATTACATTTGAGAAGCATTAAATCAGTTGTGTATGGGTATAATCCTGGGTTTCACTGAAGCTAAGTCTGTAGGAAAGTTGGTATTTATCTGCCTGAGGCGGCGCTTTTAATTGCTCTTTCCTCTTGTCTTCATTAACACCCACTTGTTCCGGGTCAGGGGTCACAAAGGGGCCGGTACCCACCTCTAGAGGTCTTTAAGAGAGAGGAAGGTACATGTTGGACAAGGTCGTCAAGCCCTCACAGAGACACACAGGACACATTATCCATGCACACACACAAACACTTACTCTGAAGGACTTCTTAGAAAACTCAATTCATCAGAGTTGAAGGAAAACACTCTTGCATATCCTCTCCACACGCTGTCCGTTTTTATATTTTTTCTTTTCTAACATAACTGATTGTTTTGGAGGCGGCGTCTTGACACGTATTGATCCTCTTCTTGAGACCTAACCAGCTCCGGAGATGGTCAGGTTTCTGAAGTTTCCTTTGTTGTAAGAGATGGAAGGCTTGACGCTGAGAGCACAGGGCCTGAAGTAGCCCAACTTATTTTCCCGAGGCCATAATTCGGTCTTCACTTTTGTTTCTTGTTGACCCGAGCACTGATACCACACATTCCGGAAACCTGATCAATAATATTCCTAAAAGAAAATCTAAAAAGTTTAAAACAGCTATTGGAGAAAAAACATTTTCTGAAGAATGTTCATATTACTAGATGCTTTTAATGATATTGATCATGGCTGGATAGATGGGTGGATTTGAACCAAACTTCATATTTTAATAGCAAAAGTGTTAAATTGTCATATTTTCCCAATTATTATAGTAAAAATTACAATAGGGGTGAGTGGAAGTCCACCAGTAAGTTGTAGGTAAACTGTAAATTTTTTTGCAACCAACAACAAGCATCCGGCCTAATTTGTCTGGATATTTCAGTCTGTCATCTTAACAGATTGATGTGGTTCCCTGGCACAGAACCAGCTTTTAAACATGTTCCACAAACGTCTGATAGAATTGAGGTTAAGCTGAATGTATCTGTGCTGGCTCTTAAGCATACTTCACATATTTTCAACGTGGTGGTCAATTCCTGAATGTTAGATTGTTTTTGCGTCGATTAACGTTCCCTCCATCCATTCCAAAACGTATTGATGTCTGGTCGGGATCTGTGTTCAGATTAGAAAAAATTTTTGAACAACTGGAGGAAACGTAGTTACATGATTGTGCCATAAAACGGCACCATGAGCCTGGAAAACACGTAATACTGTCCCTTTAATATTTGCAGCTAAATGTGACCAAAATATTTCTGAAGCTCATGCCAGTGATGAATGTATAAGTTTTCACCAGAACTGATCACTCATCTAAATATTCTACAACCTCATGTAAGGCTTTTTTTTTGTTTTGCTTTGTTTTGTTTTTTGCAGACAGTGTAACAATTCAGGTTCGGAAGAATCTTTTGCATCTTTCACATTTGCGGCGACATATTTTCTCTAGTCGTCCACCAGATGAATAATTACCACTGAATCAGCTCCGGGCTTCTTTTGATTACATCACACACCGCTACGCCGCTGCTTGGCTTTCGACGACAGTTTTTCATGCACACCGGTATTGATTAATCCGTCGAGCACACAAGGCATAACAGATGGCGAATGGTGTTTTCAGGCATGAGCTTATGTTTAACTGGTGTTTCCCTACAAGCGCTATCTTGTGGCTCAAGGAAAGACAATGTGCTTCCCCCCCCATTTCTTACCTGTAAACCGTAATAAAAATGCACTGAAAGAAACACTGACACATGCAGACATGTCGTGCCATGTGCACCGCCTGAGGTGAGGATGGCGAGCCGAGAACACAAAACTGTGAAGGGACGACAATGTGCGGGTGACATGTTGTGCGACCGCGTGTGAGTGAAGGCAGGAGTCATCTGGTGATGATCCAGCCTCGGTAATGCCACTGCCAGTCTTTCTTCTTCTGCAGCTCATCCCCACCCCCTCAAACCAGCTCAGCCAAACACACACACACACACACATTTTCTTCTCACTCCTGCTTGGTCGTTTACGCCTCTGCAAATCAATATGTGCAATTCGGGAGAAATACTGCATCGCCATGACAACCAGGCCTCCCTTCCTATGAAAAGGAGAGCAGCAGACCACGCAGGCTGGTTTCTGACCCATGAGGCTCCCCTGGTCGTTGTCGTTTTACAACGTCAGATATATTTTGCTGCTAAGTTAATAGTACGCCCTTACTTTCAAGCTGTCGCTTTGTTCTGTTCAACTGAGCCGTCTGTCTCTACGCCATGATGACAGCATGGCACAAGAAACGCATTTCTTAACTTTTTCGCCGACGTGGCCATGTTCAAGGTGTTTTCACAATTCTCTTCTGATCAAGATCAGAAAATATGTACACTCTTAAAGGGGCAGGATAGTGTGTTTTGCAGGAACATAGTGTCATTTTACAGCATAATCAGTTCCCTTCAGTTGTTCTGAAAATATATCAACTATTAAGAGAAATTTTACTTTCTGATGTACCATCTTGAAATTGGGCCTCTGTCTTTTTTTAAAAAAAAAACTCCTGCTCTTTCTCAAAACTCCGCCTTCAGGAAGTTGTCACAACATGGATCCTCTATTAACCCTTTAACAATGTTTTTTACCAGCGCTAAACTGAGAAGTAGCTCCTATAATGAGCTCATCAGATGCGCAGTGCCACCAGGTGTTTGCTAATTGTTGTTGGCTAGTCTGAAGGAGCTGAGTGGCGGAGTCGTGGGGGAGGGCTGCTCTGTGAAGCTCAGAAACTGTGGCTCTGAGGAGGGGCTGCACCTTGAGATTCTTGTAGTCAATGTTCTCTTTGAAACCTTCCTTGTGCGTTTTACAAAACCAAATGCTCCGCTCTGCTTCATGTTGCTTTTTAGTTTCAGTATATTGGTTGTACAGATCAACCAATATACTGAGCACTCCCCATCAGAAGTGCTCATTAACTGCTGGCTTTTGTGAACTGGTGTTAAAACTGTCTGGCTGTCCATGACAGACAGCTGAATTGTTTCAGTCAATCATATGAGCAGCATGACAGGTCATTTAATCTGGGCCACTTACTTGCAGAGCAGGCCTTAAGGATAAAGACTTGTCTGGATTTTCTATTGAAAAAAACAACAACAAAAAAACCCACTTAATTTAGAAAAACTGTAGCCTGGTAAAAACCAGCTCCTTGTTGGTTTGCTTTGTAGAGAGGGTCTCGACTCTTGGCTACTGAGAAACAATTGCTTTCTGAGGGCATGGACTGTGTTAAGATTTTAAACTTTATCCTACTTATCACTAATTGGCCCAGATGAAATTCTACCAAAAGAATCCAAGTCAATGGAGGAAAGCCCAGACAGAGCTGTGATGTGACACTGCAACTGAGCACAATTACACAGGAAGGCGATGACTAGGCTCGGAAAGCTGTGTATGCAAATACAACTCCTGGTAAGGACCTGTGTAGGTATGGGATCAGTTCTGTTCCCATACCTACAGACCCCTTGCAAACACCCCGTTGCTCTGTCAGCTCCTGCTGCAGTTCCTTTCTTGGTAGGAATCGCTGTGCGGACAGCAGCTGTATCGATACCCACAAAGCCGGAGCTCTGACCCACAGGCTCACCAGGAGTATCCATGGAAACCTGAAGTGGCTGATGAACTTGTCACTATCTTCAGGCAGGAAATAGTGCTAACGGTGTTGTTCAAGGTATTACCTCCCCCCCACTTCGCGCATGCTTTATTATCTGCCGTCGCAGGTCATTGGATGCATTACTTGTTCATCGTGTGCCTCAGACGTGTTTGCTAATTGTTTTCACATCAACTAGTCTTTGTGGGGCTGCATACATTTTCACAGTCATGAAGAACACGCCATGTATTTTTACTCTTTGGTCAAACCTTATCCTCAATATTCATAGAAATAACCAGTATACTTCAATTCCAAGCCTCGGTCAGGAGATATGTCTCCTTCCTGTTTTCTGACAGTTCCACATACCCAAAAGACTTGGTTCGAAATTACTAAACCGCAATAAAAAAAATTAAAAAAATCCAGCAAAAGTTTCTACTCTGCCATGAAATACACCCAGAGTTCAGATTTTCTAGGCTGAATGACATACTACAAATTGTTTTCTGCAGAGGGATTCTTTACTCTCAAAAAGACATCAAGTGGGACCAAAGCAGATGGTCATCTTGTGTGTGACAGTAATTAATATTTAATCTGTAACCGGTTGGAGTATTTTGTTGCATTTTTCAGTCTACTGACTCCACATTTCCTTCATACTTTTAATAATTTACAAAGAGGGAAAAGAAATTACCTCTGCGCCCTTGTAAGATGTGGCTGCAAGTCGTTTTGATGGCTAGCCATTTGCCAGCAGGAAATACTGGAAATACTTTGGCCAGGAATACAAAAGGAAGCCTCTCTGAACAATTCAGTTTAGCCTTGTGGTCAATGTGAATTTCCTTTTTTATTTTTTTTCTTCTTCTTTTCATTCGACATTGAGTTTTGTCGTTGTGCTGCTTTTGAATGTTCCCAAAGGCTTCTTCACAAGGACCGACAAACTTTTTGAACGTTGCTCAAAATCACTCGCAGTCCTGAGGTAAACACATTCGTACATACAGCCTTTGAGGGTACACTCAATGTTTATTTGCACATATATAGGTTGTGTGTCCTCAGTTAGGCAGCAGTAGGTACTAATGTGTCCAACGGTGTGAAGATAATTAGGCTGGCTGACAAGAAGGCAGTGATGGGGAGGGGGATCTGTGGTCTCTAAGGTGTCCACACATTCAGTCTCCTCCCAGGAGGCAAGCTGCCTCACAAATATGTCAGGGCAGGGCAGTGGGATCTGTCTTCACATTAAACAGGTTAATTTAATTTATAAGAAGGGACATGCTTGTGTCTAATCCATTATTCATATTCTGATCATACTTCAGAGGACCTGGTAAAGATGTGATTGAGCTCAAACAAGGAGGCACTTGTGTCCTCCTTGTTTGTCAAACCATTTAGTAACAGGAGAAAGATATGTGTAAGTGTGTGTGTGTGGAGGTGTGCACGCGTTGATTTTGAAAATGCAAGGACCATTTCACCAACAAATACAGACACAGAGAGTACTGACTGCTTCTTATGGGACCCAAAGCCTGGGCTCCATTAGAAGTGCAGTTTTTCAGTTAAAGGTTTGGTTTAGGACTAAGGTGTGAATTGAGTTTAAATTTGGGTTAGAGTCAGGGCCAGGGTTAGGCTACAGAAATTAATAAAAAATTAGTAGAAGTCAATGCAAAGTCCTTGTGAGGAAAGAAAGACATGCTATGTGTGTGTGTGTGTGTGTGTGTGTGTATGTGTGTGTGAGCGTGCAACTCCCTGATGTATCTTCAAGGTTGGGGGCACCATGCTCCAAAGATCTGATGGACAGCAGCCATCAAAGGTGGAAACACATGTGACAGATAAGCAGCTAAAAATACACTCTCCCCTCTCGTGCCATCCGTCAGCCTCTTTGTCCCTCCTCTTCGTTTCTGCTCTTGTCTGTTTTAGAAATATACCAAATTATTTTTTAAGAATTATTAAAATTTCTGAATTTAACATCAAACTGTTCACATTATGCTGTAACCTAAGATCAAAGGACACGTGCACTGAAAAAGCAAACTATTATGAAAAATATGTCAGCTTAATCACTGAAAACACTGAAATAAATGTATTGTTAAACTATGCTAAGGCAATTAAATTAATAAATTGACAAGCTCTATTAACAATAACAATTACTCTGCCCTGAACAAAAGAAAAAAAGAGTTATGGATTACATAAATTGATACATTAATCCAGCAGCAAAGTTAACAACATTAAAGTACCTTCTAATCTTTTAAATTCAGGTAATTTGGTAATTAAATTTTAGGTAAAGGGTAGGTCTTTCTGTAGCACCGGTATCACACCATTAGCTGCGCCACTGGACCAGTTCTAGGCTCTAAGGAGTGGGGAGCAAGAATGACAACACCAGAGACCGCTGCTTTAAGTGAAACAGGCCGGCAATTTACTGAATGCGAAACACACACATAAAATGCAATACATAAACAAAACAAAAAAAATACTCTGCAGGTTCCTAATAAGGAGGTAAATATAAATGAAAGAAAAAAAAAAAAAGAGTATATCACTCTTTCTTTCTGCTCATTAGTTTACCTAGTTTATTTTAATAAGACTAATCTAATTTAACTAGACCGATCTCCGTTCTCCTAGGTTAGACAGGCTAATTTGAGTTAGTTAGACCAGTCTTCCTATTTTTTCCTGAGTTAACTCGTTTCCTTTCTTTTACAGGTAAGAAAATATCTTCAACACAATTAAATCAAAGTGGACCACAATTATTCAAATCACATTCAAAGACACAACATATGAAAATCAAAGTATGGCACTTTAAATTCGAGTTCAAGTCCAAATATGAATTCAGGTACTCAGTTCAATGAAAAGTTTCAGTTTGACTCAGTCCAAAAAAAAAAAAAAAAAAAAAAAAAAAAAATTCAATAAGTTCTCAGTTCTGTTCAGTTCAGTTCGAACTAGTTCCTGATGCTCCTACCGCCCTGGCAGCGAATTACCACACGCAGGAGAGTCCCTCCCTAATGCGATGGAGAAGATGAATTGAAGGTCTGGGTCTGATTCGCCATCTTGAATCCCGTCTGTGAATGTGCACCCCGCACATAGCAGACCAATCCTCGCTCCGACCGAGCTCCCAACCAAGCAAAAAAACCTGACCTGTATAACAGATCACAAACACAATAAAACTCTTTTTAAATCCTCAAATTATACAAATAAATTCTTCTTAAACCCAATATATTAACCGGATAACAGTTTATGACGGAGCATTTCTTCGTAACGGCTACGTTTTTTAGCATTAGCTCTCCGCCAAAAGAAAAAGTACAACACGGTGAAAGTGCGGAAAAATAAACATAGAACTCACCAAAACCGATGTAGCTTAGCTCTTATAAAATTCCCGTCAGTTCCCGACCAGGTAGATTATTTTTTTTCAACTATAATATTAACTTTTGCTGTTAATTAATCACCGCTCTTTTCCTCTAATTCTTCCTCTGCTCTCTCCCTCCGGCCTGTGTGCTGTGCTGCAGCGTCACTCAGGCGCTGAGTCTGTAACACTGGTTCCTTAAAGGAGCAGTGACGTTATTTTCTGTCTACAGACTTTTAATCAACTATTTATTCCTATTTATGTCAGATTTTAACGTGGGTTACATTTCCATTTGAATTATTTCCATCAATTTATGTTCAGCTCCATGGAGTGAAAGAATCTCTTTTAAAGATTATTTTAAATTTTTTATTCATTTCAGTCTCCACTTTATATTTAACAAGTTCTCGTTGATTTTCTTTATTTATGCATCATTTGCCCCAGTCTTCCTGCACTTTTTTTTAACACACAAAGTTGTGGGAATTTAACTGATGGGTCGCCTTTTATTAGGCTAGACTTTCATCAGTATTTCAGCCTATAAATAAATAAGTTTAAACAGCTAAGTGAATTAGTTCAGTTTTGACTAATTCAACATGTACTTTGTCAACAAAACTAGTTAAGATTTCATTAATGGCTTAGATAATTTTCATCGTTTAGTGTTTCCTCTGTGCAAAAAAGATGCAAGTATATCTTGTTGCTGAGCTTTAAGAAGTCATTAAGACAGTAAGTCCGTTCTAACAAAGTTGTAGATTAATAGTTGCAACTGTCAATCACAGCTGAGATGTGTTTTTAATGTGCCTTGGGGTTAAAAACATTCAACTTGTTAGCAGGTCTGATTTAGCTTTGGCACTAAACTACAATGGAAGCTACAGGAGTGAGGAATAAGGCGGGAAAGTCACAAAGTTTGTACACCCTTCTTGCTCTGACTACAGCTGGGAGAGACTGGGCGTAAAGAGTGCTGAGAACCCTTTGCCCTCTTTAGGTAAAAGTATGCTAATGTTTCTAATCACACTAGGAAAAAAATGTCTGAATCTGTAGCTGGTTGCTTTTTGTACTATATGCTAAAAGTAGCAACAAAGTTGCCAAAACACTGGTCTGAACTAATATCAGGTTAAATTTCAGAATTTCTAATAAATTCTGTGCTAAAAATATTGATTATGCGTTCTAGTTCCATGTCTCTGGTTCTCTTTGAGGTTGTATTCTGATTCCTTCTTCAGCCAATGGCTAACTGCTTTATATATGTATATATAAACAAAACAACTAAATCAACACCAAATTATGAAGGAATTTCAATGTCATTCACATCTTTCCTAATAATTTTTCAAGTCACTCGACATTTATCAAAAAAACAAAGAATTAAATTTAAAAAAAAATTCCAGTCACATAAATGTAAAATATTTTGAGTTGTTTGGCTGATGATCTGCACTGATACTCACGCTTCATCAGCCTCAGCCAGCACATCCAGACCAAAATTATGTGGTTGATCATCAAAAGGAAATCAGGCTGGCACTGTGAGGAAAAAAAAAAAAATCAATGACAAAATCATCAAGGACATTCATGGACTATCACATTCTCCGCCCTGAAAGGCGCCAAAAGAGAAAAACTATGTGATTATCCTGCACTGTTCAAAATGTGAGATGTGCTCTGTAATGATCAATACGTTATCTTCTTGTTGCTCTAATGCAGGAAGCATTACATATTTTAGCACTTAAATTCAGGAAGCACCTATCTGAGCGCATACTTTCTTGTACAGGAGCCAGACGTAGGAAATGAAGCCAAGAACAGAGAAATAAAACTTATTATGACAGAACCCCCTCCCAATCCATCACACATAGAAAGAAAGAAAAAAAAATACAACTGGAGATATATCAGTTTGCCAACTAGTTATTAGATGTAGTCATTTTTATAGTGGTCTTTATGTTCAGTTTTAGATGCATTCTTATTTATAAAAGAGACAACTGATTGGAGTTGTCAAAGGTCAGTGGTTCTATAGCTGGAGACCCTTTAATTGCTTTAATTGTTCTACAGAAATTTAATTTGAATTAATAGTTTCATCATTCATCATCTTATATTTTGTCTGTTCAGTTCTTGTAATTTAATCCTCAACTTTTTTTTTTTTTAATGTAATGCTAATTAATACCTGAAATGTGGCTGCCAGTTGTAGAAAACAAAGATAGAAAGTAGAGCTACGGACGGGCTCATTAGGATCAACAACCAACCCCAAATTCTTTGTCATCAAATAAAAAATAAAATAAAATTAATTCAACACATTTCTACCAAATGTCAACATTACTAATTTTCAGCAAATTCATGCCACAAGGCATGTATCTTAATAAAACGTTTAACTCAACACATGACTCAACTTTGGTGGTGCAGCAAACAGTCTCTGAGTTACGCAGCACAAACATTTTACACATGCTGTGATTGGCTGGTTATGGAATAGATGGCAGAGCTCCTGTAAGTGAATTGGGTGTCTTCAATCTTCTCCAATCACTTAGAGCCTGTGCATCAGCGCATGTCATCCATCATGTAGACCAAAACATGCCCCAGACAAACAATGCATCAGCATTCTGTGGGACGGCAACGCTGCGGCTGCCAGCCTCGGACGCCGCAAGCGGTTTAGACCGGGCACGCCGTCTGGCACTGAAAAAAAAAAAAATTAATTAATTATCACAGCTGACAATTTCTATGTGGCTGAAGTCAAAGGTTACTTTTTTTTTTTTTTGCAGACTATCATAAAGATTTTATGAGACTAGAGCATCATTTCATGAGTGGAACAGATGGGGTATCGCGGGGACAAGTGGGAGAATTCAAGGAAGCATGAAAAAAGGAAATAGAAACATTGAGTTTTGTAGAATGGGAAATGTGCAACGATCCCTGTAAGGGTGTGTGTGTGTGTGTGTGCGTGTGCACAAGTGTCACCTCTATACACTGACACAGTGAGATGCAGGGACTTGGAGAGGTGTTGTTGGAAAGGGGTCAGACTGGTAACAAACACATCACTGTAGGACACTGGAGCTTATTACTGAATGCTTGACCTGCACCTCGGTCCTTTCTCGAAGAGAAGAAGCCATCTACTGATGGCCTCAACTAATCCATAGATGGAGAGACTGTTTAATGGATTACTACCCCCACCACCCTCCTCTCATTGTCTCTGTACAAAGAAAAGCACATGCTCCCACACATATATAAGCGCTTGAACTCTCGTACTCTCACAACACCTGAAGATCCTCTTGGAAAAGAAACTCAGAACAATGATCAATGGCAACACTGAGTGGTCGCTCATTCCCAAAGAGTCTGTCCTTGTTGGCTTTTGCGCCTATGGAAAGTGGAAATTAAAGATGTCAAATAATATCTTTCAAGACTTTGAAAAATGCAGACCTACCACACAGTAGTGATGTTACGTGATGTGCCGAGGCTTCGAGGCGTGTGTCGAGTAATGGAGGGGGCGTTTCCTTAAAGCGCCTTCATTTAGGGGAGGAGCCGAAAACGATGACGTCCGAAGCCTCGCTGCTGGGCTGTACCACGTGACTGCTTCGGGAAGTGGCTCAGATTTTGGTGCGGGGTTTGACAGCTTTATAAACCCCACAGGCTCCATTCAAAATGTGGGTTGTTGCAGGCGAGTTGCGGTCAGTTGAGAGAGTGGATAGAGTTTTGATAGTTTGGATAGCAGAGTTTGGATAGTGGCTATTTAGTTTGAGACAGTTAGTTTGGTGTTTGGAGAGTTTAGGAGAGAGATAGATAGATAGGAGATTTAGGAGCGTGAGGACAAACCTGCACTTATTTATTTATGCACCCCGGCATCATCTGTGCCATGTGAGCGTGTCTTTTCAAGTAGTGTCAAAAAAGGGAAATCGTTTGAAACCAAAAACTGTGGAGAAATTGTTGTTTCTTAATAAAAATACATGAAATCATCCAAGTTACACAAGCATTAGCCTATTCACTACCCCCTCCCTAGTTCCACAAGCATTTTCACTGTCCTCTGCCTGATTAAGCTCATGCCATTTTTCTAGAGTCACAGAAAAACATTATTACACAACATGCCATATCACATGACACTACTATTTTGGGAAAAATTACACACAGAGAATACATTCAAACAATATTTTATTATACACATAAGTGTATACATAACTTATGTAGACAAATGATTTCGTCCTCCACCTTTTGTGAAGTCATTCCCAAGAGCCATAATAGACAAAAATTCAGTGCATCACACGTGTTAAGATACAGCTGGCTGTGATAATACACCTGGCCAGTAGGTGGTTTTGTGTGCACATGAAGCTTCAAGAAATGAACCCTTTCTCAAACCAGTTGATTCAATGCCTCATGAGGTTTCATCTCTCCAGCCTTTTAATCATGGCTGATAAGAGCTGGAGAAGGAAGGCCCTTTCCTGTTGAGTATATCATAAATGTAAGCTGTTGCCCCCAGTATCTTATATAGTAGGCTTCCCCAGTCATTGTTGACTCATGGTTGCTTAAAACTTTACAAGACATAGTGGGTGTAAAATATTGAATAAAATGTTTTACACCCATTTAGTTTGAGACAGTTAGCCAAATGATTGGCTTCATTTTCACTCTAACATTTAACTTTATGACACACAAAATTACAAGTGGATCGTCCATATTGTCTCCAAGTGCACTCTGGGTAAAGCTCATCACCATCATCAGTCACAGATGATGGCAAACTAGCTAGAGCATTTTTACAGACTAAGTTAACATGAATGGAGCTCAATGGAGCGTCAAAGTGAAAAGGATGGAAAAAAGAGAGCAAGGAAAAGCCAAAAACTGGACGCATGTTTTGCTCTTCGTGTTGGAGACGAACCGGACTTTTTTGTTGGCAGCGATTCAGACCCGCCAAAACCGGCAGCCCAGAGAAGGAGCCAGACTAGTTATAGGTAGCAACTCTGACATTATTCACAAAGTGTGAGTTAACTGTAGACTGATTGTAAATTATATCAGCCCAGCCGCCTGGCTAACATCCCTTTTTCTCTCTGTCTGTGGTACAGCGGTTGTTACATGCAGTGGTGGCTGCGTGTAAGATTTCCCCCCCATTTCAGGTTGCTGTTGAGTTCTGGCAGGTTAAGCAGGCCCAGCTGGTTTCACTCTGCCTCTTGATTAGCAGAGTATAAGGCTAGCTGGGAAACTGATTTTAGTGCCTCTTGGCCAATTGGGCAGTGTGTATGCTGCAGCTTTGTGGTGCTGTGATAGAAGATTTGTGGTTTGCGAGAAACCCTGGTTTTTGTTGCTACTCTCCCCTTTCTTGTCCTTTAGGTTCTCATCTTCACCTTTAAGATTCCTTTAGATTATTTTTTTAAAGAATAAAACTTTTAACTTTACCCTCCTGGCTTTGTCTTTTCATTTGTCCTGGTTTATTTATTGTTACAGCCCCCCTCCAGATCCAGAGGTGATGGGGTGCATGCCTCTGCGTGCTTGGTTCAACGAGTCAACCAAACTTCAGTCTCTGAGTTGAAATTTATAGTGTCAAAATGATCCGATCGTCATCCGTGGTTCTGAACTGATTTGAATTTGTGTTGTTACATCATTAGTGACCAGTAGCCTGATGTATCTGTTTTTCCCTTGGTTTGTTGTACTTCATGTCACATGGAATCTATGGAAGTAAATATGTGCCATCAGGATTTGAATAAAAAATGCCTCTGAAATTTGAATGTTGCATATTAGTTTCCTTTTTCAGTGTTAAAATAAATTCAGAATATATTTTTAAACTTAAAAAAAAAAATATAAATAAATTCACTGTCATTATTTGTACATGGTTGCAATTTTCATCTGTTAAAAAAATTCACATTCCTATTTCAAAGTGATCAAATTTTCAATGTACATATTTTTTCTGTGTTAAAAAATTCAGCATATACAAAATTCAACTTTTCAAAATTCAAACGCAATATTTTCAGTGTCCTCAAATTCAGCGTCTCTGTAAAAGTTCTCTGTAAAAATGGCGAGGTTACTTCCGGTCACAGACATTAGCAATGGATGTCAGATTCCAACTCCCAGCCAATCACAACCGTCATATCGAAGGAACACCAACATCACCGAGGCTGGTGACCATGGCAGCGAACGCTAACCCAACGGTGAGTTTAATGCCTTCATATTTCTGTAGTACATTTTATTTTGCGCCTGAAGTTTGATACATTATCTTAAAGGTTGGTTTAAAACACGGGTTTGGGCCGTTGTTAATCTTACACCATGTAGCGCTGCCATATTACTTCTCGCTACCTCCTGGCACCTCCAGCCCCTCCCCGCTGTCCCACACCCAATTTCCCCCGTTTTATTTAGTTAAAGAAATACCACTTGACTCTTTAAAGAGAACTGATGGGTGGCGACTTCCTGGGTTGTTTGTATGTTGTCTTAGGTGAGACTGAGACAAGCAGTCTGAGTAAAGTCCTAATTTTTCAGGAGATGCTACCGCTAAGCTAATATGGCTGCCTTGTGTGCTCCGAGGAGGGGCGCAAAAGGAACTTAGCAGTAGTGGTGAGCCGCCATCAACCTGCATCTGTTTAAAACGTCCTCAACCGATACGCCACCATGTCCTAGCAAACATACAGACGCGAGACGGAAGGCGCACATCCCAGACTGGTCAGTGTCAGTGAGAATAAATGCAAGCAATTTTTAAAACATGTGTCCATCGTGCTGCTGTATGATTTCAGACAGACAGGATCAGTAGAGGAACACTGTCGACCCGTTAGAACCTAAAGAACCAGACATCAGCGTCTGTTCATCCCTCAATCATCTCCTGAAGTTTAGAATGCCTCAGGAGATGCTATTGATTGGTTCAGTTTCATATTGTGCTTTTCGCAAACGATAGTGGATTAGCTACTTGCTTAAGACGTTAATTTCGGATAAAACTTTATTGAATGATGGTATGAGCCAAGATAATATAAGCGTTCATTTAAAGAAGTGATCCCCAACCCCCGGGCCGGTACTGGTCCGTAGACCAGGCTGCGCAAGAAATAATTAAATATTTTTGTTTTATGTATTATTTGAGTCTGGAGGATCTTTTATTTTGAAAATCCTTTGACCGCATTCTCTCGGTTAAGTCTTGTGCGCCAACATTGAGCCACAAGCAGCAAAATGAGTCAGAATCAGATCAGATGTCTTTGGAAAGTGAAAAGGCTGAGAGAAGAGACAGGAGAATGGATTTATCCTGCTAGGTGATTCCCACAGTCCAAGCTGCTCTGCATAATATGGTGACTGACTGTTAATGAGGGAATGAAGCTTCAAACTGCTTTGCCATGTCGAGACCAAGTCAGGTGTCATTGAAACAAGCTCAGGGCTCTTTTAATCGTTATCGTGAGTTAAAATGTTCACAAAAGTAAAATGTTTGTTTTTGTGGAGCATCTGTATCTTATTTTGAAGGGATATGTAAACGTTACCATGGCGACCAGAGTCTGAGAGCGTCAGGGCAGTGGTCGGGATGAGAGGAGTAGAGCTTGTGAGTTTTAGGTCTGATTCACACGGCACATTTAAGGATTATCTGCTGATTTTCCAAACCTCTGTGACCACAGAAGCGATAAAAGTCCAACAGGTTCGATCGGTTCGTGTGTCCAGCCACACGGCAGGAGCAACACACCACAAGAACCAATTCCAGGCACGAACATCCCGATTCCAGAAGAAAATCCAGTAAAACCACCAACATATCATACGAGAATTTAGAATAATCAAACATGGATGACGATGTAGAAGCAGTAGTGATAGTTTATGGATTCATTTGAAGCGATAAAAGACGAAACAAAATGAAAAGGCGTTTGATAAAAGGAGCAGCCGCTCTATTTGTTGCACTAAGCGACCCGACTGCCAAGTCAGCAGTTTGGGATTTCCTCCGTTCTTGCGTCACCGCGCTTTTTGATTGGCTTCCTGTCACGTTCAACAGGCTCCGTTCTCACACCCAGTCAAGAAAAACCCCACAGGCTGCGATAATCGGGCCAAGACATTGTTGAATATGTTCGACACACCACCACTTAACACACCACACACACACTGTGTAAGATTGTCGTAAAGGGAAAATCGGGGAGGAAAAAAAAAAAAAAGGCTTTAGCAGGAACACCAACATGCACCCTGTAGGACATCATTATCTGATGGGAAGATGTCACTCCAGTTTCACTCAGTCCCTTTGAGCTCGGGTACAAACTCGGAGGATTCACCCCTAATTTAGGACAGGGATGGGGAAAGTGGCACTGATTGGAAAACATAAAATAATTTTGACAATATTGTCATTTTTGTAATATTGATGCGACCATTTGAGGACATGGGAAGCATCTTTAATCTATAAAAGCTAACAGATATTCCGACCTGGAATAGATTATTAATCTCTGATGCTATGTTGCATGATGATAAATCTGACTCTGACAAGTTGTTGGCATTATTATCTCAGCTGATGCATCCCTGGAAGCCACAACAGTCAAACAGAAAGGCAGGCGCTCTGGGACAAAAAATGAGAAAAAAACAGAAGGCTAAAATAATATTGCAAATGTAATAGGAGTTCATTTCTAATGCATTCCAGATGCAAAAAGGTTTTTAAATCTCTCATTACTGAAGCTTCACAATTCAAAGATTTCACGAATCACAAACCAGGTTTGAAATATTCTGCTTTTGGCGTAGAATAATTAGTCCAGATTTGAAGTGTTGATGTTTGTCTGTTTTTAAAGCGGAACAGAGGATTTCTTAACATTTATATCTAAAGTATAATTTACATGATTATTCTTATTCACCAAATTTAACCTGATTGTAATGACAGAAAGGTGACGTGAAACATAATTAAATTCAAAGCATGATTTATTTTGGAGAGAGGAAGTCTTTTATAGTTTTCCAGACAATAGAAACGCACAAAAACACGCACAAATTACTAACGTTTTTTTGTACTGTTGTAAGCATTAAACAATCTCCCCTTCATTTCAGCCTTATGACTGGAGACACATTATTGATGTTACCATTATAAAATAGCTTACAATTAAGTATTGGCAAAGGTCAATGTGATTTTCACAGGCGCCAGAGTGTTGTTGTTAGCAGCTGATGAAAGTAACTAAAAAAGTTACTTTTAATGTAACTTAGTTACTTTCCAAATCAAGTAGTCAGTAATCTAACTAAGTTACTTTTTCAAGGAGTAATCAGTAATCTGATTAAAGTTACTTTTTCAAAGTAACTATGTCATCACTGCCTGTGTGTCTTCTGTGTGGAGAAAGTTTGGCTGCAATGAAAGAATATAATCTATCAAACTTCTCAGAAACACAAAGACAAGAATATAGGCATGATAGAGCAGCACAATAATGCATTTTCAGGTTATAATGCACTTTAATTTATGTATTTATCTTGATATTAAGAAACATGTTTAGTTTTTCAAAACAATTATTTTTTTTGCTGTTTGCCTGTTGAAAATGTTTTCCCTTGAGGTTACTGACAGTCATAACAAAATATTGCTTTATTCTTTTAATGTACAGAACATGCTAGTTTTCTTTGAAGGAAGTTTGTTTTTGTCTGGTTGCCTGTTGAAAAATGGATTCACTTGAAATTACTGACAGATCCATATGAAAATATTGCTATATTTATTTAATTATTAAATAATATGCACCGTGTTAGGTCTTGGTTCAATAGGCGATGTGCAATCATTTCAGTATATTTTAATAAACGGAGAACCAGTCTGGCCCTCGACTTGCAGCGAATTTGGTTTTTTGTCCCTCGGTGTGTTTGACTTTGACATCCCTGTTTTAGACCAAACATGAAGGGAAACTCGACCAATTCCTGTTAGCCTCTGTGCTAGCCTAGCATAACACCGCCACTTCCTGGACATAAAATTATCACGTTTTAACAAGATACGTATCACTTCTAAGATAAGTTCCACACTTTAACGTGATAACGCTAAAAATATTTCGTTCCTGCCTGACAGCAATGAGCTTTCATCCAAATCAAACCAAAATGATTCCTGTTCCATCTGAGGACAGTTGGGAATAAAACCTACTTCCGTTTTTCAGTTGAATGTGTTTGGCTCATTTGTCTACACATGTATACAAGCATGAACAGAAGCACACGGCTAATGGGGTTAAAGATAAAACAAGTTATAACACTCCCAATCCCAAATGAAGGATTGTGGTTTTACTGGTGAACAGTGAGGTTTATCGGAAGTAAACCCTGAGTTTCACTGTAATAGCTGTATGCACACACACACACACACACACACACACACACACACACACACACACACAAAGCACAGTGTTAGCTACAAAACACACTCTTACAACCAGAATGTTTCAACTAGAAATGTTCACCACTAAAATATCAACTCTAATTCAAAACTATACCCTAGTGTTTATATACAATAAAACAAATTCACTATTTCAATCGATCTAAATCAAAACCATCCTTATTTACAACAGAATCACTTTGTGTCTCCATCAAGGGGGCCACTAATAACAAGACACATTTTAACATGTTGTTGTAACTTGTCTTCTGTTCCTTTCTGTCCTTAAGCTGCCGTTCTGCAACATGTATAGAGCAGAAGTTGTCTCCTCAAAATAAAAACATTGAATCAAAAACTGGAAGTCAACCATATGTTATACAAAATAAAACGAGATAAAGGAAAAAAGCGATAAAGATGTGATACAACAAATAGGGAGCTTCATTTGGTTTTATTTACAAAGTGTTTGGCAGACTTTCAATCATACTCATATTCTATAATTAATAATTATATTTAGCAGGAAATGACAACATAAAAAATACTGCATTTTTTTGGAACTTTCCTCTTTTTGCACCACCCAGGTCCATTTATCAGTTTCACAACCTGAACCAAAGCTCCTCAGTGTCGGCCTGTTAGAGGAGATTCCTACCATGAAAAGTCTGGAGCAGAGAATTAAACTTCTCTTTTCCTTCGGAATCCAAATGTGCAGTTTTATTTATTTTCACAGGAGCAAAAAGAGCAGAAATTGACTTGCACTTTGCAGAGAATACTACAGTATACAGTGAAATGATGAAGATTGCATGACTGCATTTTTGATGTCAGAAGACATCAAAAATGTATTTTGATGAGGGAAACACTGTTGAGCAGATTTAACCGGGTGATTGTGTTTTGCACATTGTTAAGCCTTTATCAATTACAGCCACACTGGCTGAAGCTCGTCTAAATTGTTGGAAAAAGTTACATTTGTCTTAATATGAATAAATTTATTTGGAAATGTTTTGATAGTTTGAAACATCTCCTTCTCTAGAAAGTGTGAATCACTTCAGAGCTTTTCCTGGTTACCATAGCAATAGCAACTAATGATATACTTCTACTTAACTGATGATGTCACTAGGATCCCATGCTTTGTGACATAGATTCTATGACATCACCTCTGAAACCCCTTAAACAGAGTTATGCGTGTTCTAGATTCATATGTGCAGAACCCAAGAGTCGTACAGTAACATTTTTCAACATGACGCAAAAACTGATTATGGATATCCGCGAGTTGAGCAAGAAGCTCCTCCCTTTTATTACAACTAAGAACAGGAAGCCAAATTTGAATCCACACAGCCAATTTATAGACAAGGACGCTTATTTGGATATTTCAAAGGTGCCCAAAGTTCCAAAATATTTGGAACATCAAAGGAAAGACGCAGAACGACTGCTGCAAAAAGAAGAAAAACAAAAGCCAAAACAAAAGAAGCCAAAGCCACAGTTCTCCACTATAGATTCAGACCCAAGTAAAAGCTCCTATTCAAGTTGCCTTTCGGACTATAATATCGATATTGAGAAAGCAATTGAGCTAGATACCGAATTCAGGAGAGCACTGGACTACAAAAAGAGATTAGAAGCTGAAGTACGAAGAGCGGAGGAATTTAACAAGAAGACAGGAAAGAAATTCATGTATGAAAAAGAAGTGAAAGATTGGAAAGAAGATCAACGGAGGATAATGATGGCAGAAAGGAAAAGACAGGAAACGAAAATATCAGATCCACTTGAGAAGAAAACACAAAAAGTTTTAGATTCGACCGGAACAAAATCGAATGAGGTTGGCGAAAAAAGTAAACATGAAAAACCGTTTACAAAGACTTTTTCATGGGTTAAGACACAGAAACCAGTCGGTAAGCTCACACAAAACACAGAAAAAGTCCAGTATAAGAGCATTATTGAAAACAATCAGTCAGCACATCAAGAGAGGGAGAAAAAGATTAAATTTCCAGAGAAATGGAACAAGGAGGCCTTTGAGAAAGTGGAGGAGAAAAGGAAAAAAGTTGTCAAAGACGCTTTAGAGGGGCAAAAGTTTTATAAAACAATGGAGCAGCAGAGGTTTCCCCAAAGGTTAGTTGACAAACAGGAGAGGGAAAAGACAGTTCAAATGCAAAAGTCTTTGACTGCTGCATGGGACGAACAGGTAGGAGATAAACACCTGAAGAAGATTGAAATGGACAAGATGAAAAAGAAAGAGTCCTACTACTTGATGGAATTAGATCGGCGGCGTCAAATGGAAGAAATGGAGAAGAAGAGACAGAAAGGGAAGCAGCAGAAAAGCAGCACAACGGACAAAACTGAACCGATCGTGAGGGAGGAAATTATAAGGCAGAAAGAAATATTTCAGAGTGTTGGTGACCCAAAAGAAGGCTTTCAGTCCACATCAGTGTTTGTTCAACACAAGAGTGAGAAGAGGTTTCTTAAAAAGGTCCCATCTCAAGAACAGCAGCAGTTCGGCCAAAAGTTACAACAAGAACAGGAGCGGGAAAAGAAAGGCAATTTGAAAAAGACCCTGACTAACACATTTGATGACTGCAACATTCCTGATAAAGACAGAAGTCGTGAAATACGCAAGAAAATAGTGTTCGACCAACTGTCCCTTATTAAGAAGGAAGAAGCGAACAAAAGGGCTTTTATGGAGGAAAAGGTATTGAAAGAAATGAAACTTCGGGAAGCTGCAGAGCAAAAGTGCGAAAAACTGGAGAAAGAGACAAAAGCTGCAGCCATCAAGTCTCTGACTGATACATGGGATTCCCAGGTAAAATGGAAACGGCAGGAGATGGAAAGGAATAACATGACTTCCTTAAATGATTTGAAAAGAGTGTGTGGAGGTGAAAGCAGCAAAAGAATCCAGCTTGGGAAACACAACCAGCCAGTTTACAGCAAAGTTCAGGAGACTCTGCCAGCAGCAGGACCAGGGAGAAGTTGCTCCAAGTCCTCTTTGGGAAGAATAACGGTGTATTCTCCTGACAAACATGACGACGGAAAAACCAGCAACATTTGCAGACCTTTACTGAGTCGTGAGAAAGTTAGCAATACCAAGACTGCCAGACTTTCCCCACTGAACTCTAACTCTGTGCTGCTCCCTGACAATTACCAACAAAATCATGAAAGAGTTAAACTCCCATCCATAGTCCCCAAATGAATAATGATGTTTCTCAACTGGCCAAGGAGTGTGATGAGATTTCCCCCGACGAGCTGACCCAAGTGGCTCATCGTTGAAATAAACAAAGCTTTTCCCCGGGTGCTCCGGTTTACAGACAAAAACAGTAGCTAGCTTGCTTGATATATATATATAGATAGATAGATAATCCTACTTTAAACATAGGTTTTCTCCGGGTACTCCGGTTTACCTACAAAAACGGTAGATAGTTAGCGAGCTAGCTGGCTAGCTATCAATCAATAGACAATAGATAGATATTGTCTGTAATTTTCTTTATTAGTAAAATTAAGTAATCCTACTCTAAATAAAGGTTTTCTCTGGGTGCTCCAGTTTCCCTACAAAAACGGTAGATGGATAGATATCTTTCTTTAGATATCTATAGATAGATATCTATTTAGATATATCTATCTATCTAGACAGATCTATCTTATAGATTTATTCAGATCTATCTATTCAGATAGATATCTATATATCTGTCTATGTGAATAGATCGAGAGATAGATCTACGAATAGATCTATCTGAATAGAGCTAGAGATAGATCTATACAGATAGATCTATCTGTATAGATCTATAGATCGATCTATAGAGCTATATCTGAATATATCTCTAGATAGAGCTATCTATCTGAATATATCTATAAATATATTCAAATAGATCTATCTGAATATATCCATAGATCTATTCAGATAGATGTAGATAGACCTTTGTATCTATAATACATCTATCTAGATCGATAGATATCGATCTAAATAGATCTATCTAATTAAATACAATAGATCTATCTAGATAGATCTATCTATCAATGTCTATAGATCGATCTATCTATAGATAGATATCTAGATAGATCTATAAATCTATCCAGATCTATCTATCTGGATAGATCTATCTGTCTAGATAGATAGATCTACCTATCTAGATAGATCTATCTATCTAGATAGATTTACCTATCTATCTAGATAGATCTACCTATCTAGATAGATGTATCTATCTACATAGATAGATCTACATATCTAGATAGATCTATCTATCTACATAGATCGATCTATCTGGAGATATCTATCTGTCTCTCTGACTATCAGACACTTTTGTGTCTGTCTACTCACGTAAAGAGGAAGTGGTCTGACCCTCTCTTCACAGCCTCTACCAAGTCGTGGGAGGAACATCGCACGTGGTCCGACTGAAGGAGAAAGGAGAGACCTGGTTCCACTGGAGCCAGAACACAGCAGCCAACGTGCACTGCACAGTGTCCAGGAGGATCTCCGGTCCCAGCTCGACGTTCAGCTGGATTTCTGGCCCCAACACGCTGAGTCCTTGGATTCAGGTAGATCACCTGAGTTGTAAAACCGATAAGTAAGTTACGTCTTCTGAGGTCCACGGCTAGAGGAACACGTCTTCTTTGATCTATGTTCTTAAACTCATCGGAAATCAAGAGGCTCGGTGAGCAACGAACACTGCGAACTACCAATGAAAAACATAAGTGAAAAAAAATATTGTACACAAAACAATTTGTAATTTATCATATTTCTTTTCCAGTGACAGTTGGTTCAAGGTATAACTTGTTTTTATCACATTTTTTAGAGGTATTGCTGATTCACGGTGATATTGCCCAACATATGATCATGATTAATCATATAAGTTACGAAGGTTTTTGGTTCAAGATCAAACAAGCCTGTCTTCATCACAAGAAAAGACATTACAAGGGATTTTTGATTTGAGACAATTTACTAGCTTTTCCCCCTATTTATCATATTTCACAGGCCTTTTGTCATTCAGTATAATGTGCCTAGGTTAGCTGTTGATTTATTGATAGCATTTTTGGGCAATTATTTGTGTTGCATTTTGCTCTCATTACATTCGGACTGTCTGGTCAAATTTAACTTTAAAAAGGAGGGCAACAAAAAATGTAAACATGATTTGCAGGACTTTGTAGCGTTTCCTTCTAGGGATTAATTTTTTTATGCATTTTATCATCAATGTTTTTTCTTACAAGAAATGAGTGTGAGCTAGATACTTTTGAACATGTATTTCAGAGTGTTGTCGTTTTCCTGATTTTTTTGATGTTTGATTTTGTGTCTTTTAGTAGCGATGATCAAGCTGGCCTTTACAGGTATCACTATATCTAACTTGTAAATGCCCCATTGGATCCTTGCCTTAGCGTTTCTTTAGCCGCCATTTAAACAAATCTTAATTTCTGGATATTGTTGGTACATGTCGATGCTGCTGTGAATTTGATCACTTACGGATTGAGAAGTGAAGCGGTGATTCTCAGCTCCATCTCCTTATTGGAAGCTGCCAATAAATATAAAGGGAGAATAGTTTGACCAACAGCCAATGGAGCCAAGAAGGTCTGATTCTCCAGATAATAGGTTGTCTTTGATTGCAGGCTGTTAGCCTCTCTGCACCATGTGATGGGATTCAGACCATTGATATAGCTGATCTCTTTTGAGACATCAAAAGGAGGAGTGTTGGAAATATTAGTTCTAATTATGCTACTTTTAATGAGGATTAATTTTAGTGCATGTTGAAATATTAGACGGATCCTGATTGTTTTGAGTCGGCCTCAGTTTAGGTTAGTTTTAGACTCATGGTTTAATAAATATATAACTTAATCAGTAGAACATTTTTCTTAGATATGATGAGCACAATTTAATTAAAATTAGCCTAATCAGCAGTTTTTTTTATATTAGATCACATTTTAAGAGCATAGAAGTCATGTATTTATTTGGAAATTGTTATAACTAAGGAAGTTGAAAACTACTCAGAAAATATTGAATGTAACTGTCATGGTTTGAGTTTTTCTTTGTTCATTTTGAGTTTCCATGTTGTCCTGTCTATCCCTTCATTGCTCCCAGGTGTGTCTCGTTCCCTGATCACCTCCTGTTTATTTAATGTCACCTGTGTTGCTGCCTCTTCGTCAGGTCCTTGTCGTATACGTCTCGTTTCGTTTGTGGGGTCCACTCGTGTACCTGTTGCTACCAGTGATGAGCCTTAGTTTCCGCTCAGCTGTGCTGCCAGGGACTTTGGACTTTTGGATTGTGTTTTTTCATCATTAGAATCGTTGTTTCTCTCCTCAACCTGGGTCCTCAGCGTTTTCCTCATCCCCTAGTACATTACAGTAACAGATGTTTTGGAATTGAAATTGCTCATGTCTGTTTTATAAGAGTTTGAAGATATTATATGAAACGTGTACTAATTTTAATGACCAATATCTGCTGTTTGATGCTTGGGGTCAGAGGTCAGGAGAGCAATGTGCGGTTCAGGAACCAGTTAGAAATGGGAAACACAGATAGCTGATAAACTTTGGTCTCGCTTTCTTGAGTAAAATGTTTCTGTATGAAATGAACACATCTATTGTTCGTACCCTGGGAAAGTAGGCAGGATAGCTCAGACGGTGGATAGATTCATCCCTTGGTAACACCTGCATGGGCTCTGGCTGCAAACAGCAACATGTCGTTACAGACGAGAAAACAACGAGCAACAGGTAGAAAATATCTCGTTTCTCAATACTGAATAAACATTTAAGAGGGGAACTAAATGACTTTTTATTCTTTAAAACTTTTGGTGCTTCAGTTTTAGCTGCTCTAGTGAGATAGAATGACACTTTCCATCTGCTAGATCAGGAATCTGCAGCCTGAAGTTCTGGTCTGCAGGTTGCTCACTTAATATATCTGTTTATTGTTTCATCCTTTTGTAAATAACCCTGTAAAAAATATTGACTGAATATTTGACATATTTCTTTTACAGCTGGGTGAGACGCTTAAAGTTCTTTTTCCAAAGCTGAAGACATTGAAGTTCATGTTTCTTCTTGTGGAGAATTGTATGTATTTACCGTATATAATTTTTATCAAACAGATGACGGGAGTGATGACGATGACAACTTCTCAAAGGAAACCAAATGCCGCATTTCAGGATATCTGAAACAGTTCCTTGCAAATGGTAATGTTACCATGTCTGATTGGAGATTTTCAGATAACTTTTCTTAGTTGCTTGCAGTGGTACCTCACAATTCAGTTTTAATCTTAGCTCAAAATTTAAATGGTTTGAATTGCATGCATGTTTGTGTGTTCTCTCCGTGTAGTCTCTCTCTGTCCAAACATGTGTCTCCAGAACTGACGTGGATTTTAAAAAGTAAAACCGTCTTGAAATTTCCAGTTACTTCTTACAAACGTACCAATTATCCATATGTTGTGGATGTATTGGTAAATTAGATTTGAAAGTGTGAGTGTGGCTTTGTTCTCTTCCGAAGCCACACCACCTGAAATGAAAGACATGATGAAATTCTGGGCCAGATGGGAAAATCTGCCGTCAAGTCTGTCTGTGGAGCTTGCTCACAGAAACTACCCGACAGCTGCCACATGCTACGAAACGTTAGTAATTCCTCGTCACTACAGGAATTACTAATCTTTCAGTGATGATTTTTTTTAGCATGCATTTCCTCTACGCAAGCTGCCATTGGCTTGCTTTGAATGAAAAACAATCTACATTTAAGCCGTAGTAATTCTTTGTTTGTGTAGCAGCTTTGTTAAAATGAAACGGTTTTGTTGAAATATAAAATCAATTCAATTTTCTGATTTTGTTAGATCACAAGTTCAATACATATGACTGTGTAATCATACGCAAATATGTGTTACTCATACATAGAGGAACTCTAATTCCTCTAGTTTTGTTAAATTGAAAACTAGAGGAATTAGAGTAACAATGTTCAGAGTAGATATTTCATTTCTCTGAGTCTGTACTATTTGCACAGGCAGTTTTAAATATGAAACCGAAATTGTTTTTTTATGCAAAATTTTATTGAATGTACTTAGATGAGTTCATATATGCTTGAAGTATTAGAAAATAAATTACATAAGAGAAACTAACCTTTTTCTGATTCTTATAATGCAAGATGTCTCTCACACGTTGGTCTAAGTCATCATCTGACATGGTGGTGAATAATGCCCTCACTGAAAGACCAGACTCTGCCATCCGTCGATATACAGTGTGTCTGGATATACCAAGAGTTTGGCGATGCATGGGACAGGAAGATGGAGTTCAAAAAGACTGCAAAGGTAGTCTGAGGATATGACCATCTGTTGTCGCCTGGCTGGTCCTTGCTCAACGTGCACAACATTTTGTTGTTCTTCACTTTGTTTTTCCAAATTAATTAGTGTGTGCAAATGAGCCAGCACATCCAAAATATTTGAAGGAACATCTATCTAAGACGAGGCATTTAAAAAAAGAAAAATTGTTCTTGAGTCCAGATAAAGTCTAGGAAATCCAGATCCAGGGGCATACGTTCAAGAACATGCTCCAAACGATCACGGAGTCTATCGAAAAGATGATCCAACAAAAGTTCCTTGGAAAAAAGAAAAACAACATGTCAAAAAAAATTGTCAGTAAAATAAAAAAAAGTATTTTGAAATTGGTAGGTCATTATTGAGAAATCACATTAATATAAATTAAATTATTATATTTAACCTACAATAAGTTAAATGTACTTAGAAGCATACATTTTCTTCAAAAAGAATTAAAATCTGAAAAAACAAAGGGAGATGTTTATAGTGTTGCTAGGTAACAAAACAACCTTTTGTACCGCAAAGTACAAAATGTATTATTTTACATTTTTTTTTACAAAAATGTAAAATAATATTGTACATCAACACTTGTCAGATAAGAGAAACAGTATTTTTGGATGATGTTATAATGACAACAAATGTATTAATTCATTCAAAAAATGAAGTCACATTAAACAATGCAGTAGCTGAACAGAATGGGCTTGTGGTTATAATTAATGTCGGAAGTGTTCACAGCCTCTCCTCGGAGCACACAAGGCAGCCATATTAGCTTAGCGGTAGCATCTCTTGAAAAATTAGGACTTTACTCAGACTGCTTGTCTCAGTCTCACCTAAGACAACATACAAACAACCCAGGAAGTCGCCACCCATCAGTTCTCTTTAAAGAGTCAAGTGGTATTTCTTTAATTAAATAAAACGGGGGAAATTGGGTGTGGGACAGCGGGGAGGGGCTGGAGGTGCCAGGAGGTAGCGAGAAGTAATATGGCAGCGCTACATGGCGTAAGATTAACAACGGCCCAAACCCGTGTTTTAAACCAACCTTTAAGATAATGTATCAAACTTCAGGCGCAAAATAAAATGTACTACAGAAATATGAAGGCATTAAACTCACCGTTGGGTTATCGTTCGCCACCATGGTCACCAGCCTCGGTGATGTTGGTGTTTCTTCGATATGACGGTTGTGATTGGCTGGGAGTTGGAATCTGACATCCATTGCTAATGTCTGTGACCGGAAGTAACCTCGCCATTTTTACAGAGACGCTGAATTTGAGGACACTGAAAATATTGCGTTTGAATTTTGAAAAGTTGAATTTTGTGTATGCTGAATTTTTTAACACAGAAAAAATATGTACATTGAAAATTTGATCACTTTGAAATAGGAATGTGAATTTTTTTAACAGATGAAAATTGCAACCATGTACAAATAATGACACTGAATTTATTTTATTTTATATATTTTTTAAGTTTAAAAATATATTCTGAATTTATTTTAACACTGAAAAAGGAAACTAATATGCAACATTCAAATTTCAAAGGCATTTTTTTTTTATTCAAATCCTGATGGCACATATTTACTTCCATAGCTTTCAGAATGACATGGCCTCTCTCTGTCGTGGTGAAACTTGTAAGATCTGCTGTTGCAGGCATGTCTATGTTGTAAAGTTAAATTATCATGAGCTTTATTATTTGTGTATAAAGGTCCCGGTCATTAGCCCCGCCCCCTGTCCGACTGACTTGTTCCGCTAGTGATGCTCTCTGCTAAGCCACACCAATGTAGGCTGTCGCAAATGCTAAAGCTAGTTAGCATGGCTACCAGTAGCGACAGATAAACAGATTTACTGGAAAGGGAAAGTTGTTTCTCTGCTACTTGCACATTTATCAACGCGTGGATGAGTTGGTTGACAACGCTAAAACACTCCTCCTGGCTCTGATTGGCTGCTTCTGCGTTGCATTTCTTCAGATGGCAATAGTAGCTCAAGACAGAGGTGGAGGAGCTCGACCTTTTCACTTTACACTTTACACTGCAGTAACATGATGGTAGTGTTAACAAATATGGGCGTAAAAACATATTTTTGCATAAGGAACATACGGCTGCTTTAACAAGTGACTCAGAGCAACGGGATGCACAAATGGGAGGCATACGATAAACTTAGTGTCTGTACTGGGCTGTCTGCCCAGAACTTACTGCAACCTTTTGATAACCACATATTGCTTAATTTTTTGACTCCTCACACACTGACACTGGAGGACCTCTGAAATGACCTTCTATCAGCCCCAGTTCACTCAAGCTACTTAAATATCCAAGACACCAAACAGAAGCAGTTTAGCGGCCAAGCCCTTACGTGTCAACTGGGCTGAGAGACGAACTGGAGCCCCATAATATGCAACCTCCCGCCCTATATCCACACACACACACACACCCACACACACGCAGTCAGACAGAATATTCCCCAGAGCAATGCTATCGACAGGACAAACATCAAGGAGTCTCCCATGTCGGTGCCTCTGTCTCCTCGGTGTGTCACAGCACACCCTCCTGACCTCGGGACTTCGGATCCGTCCTCACACCGGTGGTCGTATCAAACATTTAGAGGCTGCAGCTGCCACGACATCAAATGGCACACATGTACATGTGCGCATAAAGGACACGCGTGTTGCAAGGGTTCGCCAAAACGGTGCAGACAAGTCCTATTGCGTGGGTACTTAAGTATAAATCAGTTTAACTGTGCAACGGATACCTTAGGAATGCTGACTTTATACTTTGCAAATATAATTCACAATTACAATTCATTAGAATCTAATTATCGAGATCTGAACTGCCACTCCGCTTTTTGACTAAAACGCATTTCTTTGAGTGACTGCATAAATCCCTCAGTCATATCGGACTTTGCTGCATTAAAAGAACCGTTTGACAATGTAATCCTATATTGGAGAGAAAGCACTCCCGCCTCCCCTCGTCTTCATTAGCTGCAGTTTGAATTCCTGCAGCCTCTCCGAAAGCGTGCCGGGCTTGGGGAGGGTGGCGGCGGAGTGGGGAACCGTATCCTGCGCCGCGCCAAGGCAGACGGAGGTGGCGCCTCTGCAATTTCATTTTGTTTAAAAATACTCCTCAAATGTTGTTAGGGCTGCATTAAAGGATACTGTGTTAAAACAGGCAAGAGCGGAGGATTGAATCAGCCCGCCGCGCGGCCGGCACTCCTCACAACCCCACTCTGCATTAAAGGCCTGTTGGGTTACTCTCAGCAGGAGACGGATCAGTGGCGACCCATACTAACTGCATTAATTCCTCCGTGTTGTTAGATATACAGCTGCTGTGGACACAACTTGGCCTGTTGTCTGTAATTATTGCCTGAACAACAAAAGCGATACGTTGCCGGAGCTGCCAACTCAGGAGTCTCCTGGAGCAAATAATGAGAACTTTCTTCAGACAAACTTTGCTGTAGCTGGAAAAAAAATATTAAGAAACAATTACATCAGTTGTATCACAGTAAGAGCTAGTTTGCTTTTTAACAATAAAACTAAATCTTTGAATTTTTTAAAATTAAAGCCTAGCACAAATAAGAAAAGATTTTTGAGTGAAAAACTTAATGGTCTTGGGGGAAGAAAACCTTTGCTGAATTTTTTTTTTTTCAAAATGTGAAAGGTTACAGGTCATAGTCCACATGACTTGGAGTCCATGACATCTGGTCCTACGATCCAGCTTTTGTATTTGTTAATTCTATTTAATAACAAACATAAGTTGACTTTCAGCTTAGCTAAGCTTTTCTTTTTCAAAACAAAACAAAAATGCTAAATTTGCTCTGTTTGCATTGAGCTCGAGGTCATCCCAAGAGGCATTAGAACTGAGCTGAACAATGATATTTAGTCAACATTTCCCAAGAATGAATTTTATCAAAAGCAGCGTTCAGTTTTTTTTTTTATGCCCCACTAATCTGGAATAAACTTCCAGAAAACAGCAAAACTGCTGAAACATAGAGTTCCTGTTTAGGATCTTGTTTGATTCAGAACAACTAGAACATTGATCGATATACGTAATGGATATTTGCTTATTGATTTTGAAGATGTTATTTCATACAAGCTAATGTTTATTACAATGCCAAGAATAATAATAATAAGAAGAATAAAAACATCAAACAAAGCAAAACAGATTACTGTATTCCAATGAATTATGATTAGTTGACTTTCTCCTTATGTGACATTACCAGACACAGAAGTTTGTTTTTGGAAAATATTATTTTGAATACTTAAATAGCTAAACAAATGAGTATAAGCGTGTCCATGGCATGCTATTCTTTAAGTGTTTTCTTCTCCCAATTTAAGTTAGATTTTCCAGTTGATTCATATTTATCATAGTTCATAATGATATCGGATGTCACATTAACTATCTGCATAATTTAGACTCCAAATCTCTAAAGACAAATAACTCATTTTGTTTTGCGTAGCCGCAATAAATCCCGACGTGAAAGTGGTCGAAGGATTTGTCTGCATGGAACATTTTCTTAAAAAGCAAACACAGTTTGAGTACACGAGGCTGCCATCGCTCGTAGCTAAAGCGAGTTTGCTGCTGTTTTTTTTTTTTTTTCACAGTCCACATTAAAGCTTTACCAGACTATTATTCTTCCTGCAAAGAAGCAGAAGAAGAAGAAGAAAAAAGAAAAACAACAACAACAAAAAAAAACCCGTTGAATCTTTCAACAACTCAGGTCCGGGCCGGAATAATTCATCTGTTTGTGGTGAAGAAAACTATTGATTTCCCTGCAGTCTGTGTGGTGGGAATGTGCTCAGCCAGCACAGCCAAGTACAAGTGGGATTTTTGTCTGTCCTGTCATCTGTTTGTCCTTTTTTTTGGTTTTTTTTGTTTGGGCTGCACCCTCTCTGTACTGCTTTGCATCAATCTGGCTGGATGCTTTTCACCTCCGTGAAACGAACATGTGTGTGGGTATAAGTTTATGTACATAGTTATTTTTCTGTTTGTCTGCCGTGAAGCATAAATTGTTTAAAGCTCACCTTTTTCTCCTTTTTTTTTTTGTCAATAACAGGGGAGCACCTGCATTTTATTATCGCTAACAAAAGGCCGCTTCTTTTTCTTTTGAGTTGAGATGAAGTCCGGGCTGCCGCTGATTTTATTTTACTTTTATTAGACTCATCACGTCCGGAACATGCCCGCCTGCTTAGCTCTCTCGCACTTTTATGGCACTCCATTACCGCTCCATGATCCGAGTCAAACCGTGCGTCAACCGTTTAGCACAACTCAGGGCGGCCCAAAAGGGTCAACGAAATGCAAAAGCCACAACAACAACAACAACAAAAAAGGTGCAACTAAAGTTATGCCAGCAAGTTTATTATAACTTCTGTTGTGGATTTCTGGTTCTGCGTACTGGATTTTGCATTTTATTGACCCTTCTGGGCCACCATACTTTAATAATCTAAAACATATCAAACAAAAATCAGAAAAGTACTCAACAGCCTCACAGCTGTTTCACATTTTGTGAGGCTTCCGCCTCATTTTCCAATGCAGTCTAATTGGATCTCTACGTGATAGACCAAGACAAAAATGGTGGATATTGTAAAATATAAGGAAAAGGACATATGGCTTTTTTATTTGTATATTTCTAAATAAAAATCTGAAAAGTGCAGCGAAAAATTGCGTTCAGCCTCTTTCATTTTAACCCGTTTCAATATAGAGCTCCCCTCATTTAATAGTTAAACACCAGAAGTACGACTGTTCTGCGAAACGGTTTACTCGCCGTTTGTTTACTCGGCGTAAAAATTACAATAAAGTCACATCTGCTAGTCATGTTTGTGAACTCTCACCTAAAGAACTATTTGGGTTACTTGTACGAGGTTGGAAGGTTGTTTTCCGCAGCTGCCTCAGGACCAGATTGTCTTTCCTTCCTTATCATTGTATAAAAACTTACATGTTGTCTCTGCCTGGCAGAGCTTGGTTAGCCTTGCATCCAGACTGGCTTGATTACTGATTGTCTTAGGAAATCTCTGTATTGTGCACAATGCATGAATAAACCTGATTGAGTGTTTCTACCTGGACAGTGCTTGGAAATGTTTTTTTTTTTGTTTGTTTGTTTGTTTTTTTCACGACAAGCTCATTGGACTTTTGTTCTTTTACATAAACTGATGTTTTGTCATTCAAGATCAGAGAAAACAAGAGAAAGAAACAAACAAAACAACTGAACAAGCGAATGTTGGAAAACTGCATTTCAGCTCAAACTGGCTGTTTTTCAGTTGATCAAATGTACAAGAGCACATCGCCCTAAAAAGACAAAGTGGGACCAGACACTCTTGGATTTTCTATTATTTTCAATGAGCCTTTGCTGCAGAGTTTGGATGCTGCAAAACGGTTATTTTACATTCCTCTGAAGATCCAGAGGGTCATTGTGAAATAAAATGTTGAAAACTCTCCCCGAAAATCAGCTCTGGATGATTCAGTGGGCTGTTTGTGAAGAAAGGCCAAGTAATAATGAGACAACAATAACATCAGTTGGGCTTTGCAGCGGAGCAGCAAACGTGCGACTGTAAAAAGTGGAAGAAAGTTTTATTTTTTTGATCATAAAAATAAAAGTGCAGCGAAAATCTGTGCTCGGTCCCTTTCACTTTAACCCTTGGTGTGTTTCTACGCGACAAGACAAAGAAATCCCACTGGAGATGTTTTCTGCACAGCACAGTGGAGGACGCTGCAATTCTCCCATTGATTCCATTAAAACCTGTAAGGATGCGCTGTGGTTTTAAACTTTTAACCAGCTTGTGAAAACACAGAGTCTAAATGAGTCTGCTGTTTTTTTGGGGTTTTTTTTTTTTTGGTCTTTATTCTTTTTCACGTCACTATTCAGTGGTTCAAAATGCAAAAATTCGTAACCCTTTCCGTGCACCAAAGACGTTGATCAAGAAAATATTCATGAGTTACTTTGCATTCTTTGGCATTTGTGCTGCTCCCATGTTCCATCTGTCCAATCTGACTGAGCCAGAGCTACTTTGTACAGAAGAAAGAAAAAACAAAATTCTGAGGGAGGTCTGCGCGCTTGGACGTCAGCCGGCCAAAATGAAAGCAAAAGCCATTTTTTGAGAAAACGTTTTCATCAGAAAGATGGAAACCTCAGACGTCTGACAGAAACCAGACGAGCAGCATCCAGCTTCTGTGCGCTGCAAATCTGGGACGAACCTCCAGAAAGCTCCAAAAGATCCAAAACACTGACTTCCTTTAAATCAAGACTAAAACCCCTGGAGGTCTAGACTCGCTGCTGACCAACACATTCGACGTGTAAGACAACTCTGATTATGGCGCTAGTCCAAATGTCAGTCAATTGACAACACTATGTTGTTTTTCGGATTTTTTTGTGTGTTTTTTTTTGGCGTAAAACACTTTGAACTGCCTTGTTGCTGGAATGTGCTCTACAAATAAACTTGATTGTTCTTTCTTTGTGCCTCGACTCTCTTTAGAAGACATTAGGAAAGCCTGAATCCATTCGATTCCAGTGTCTGTGGATGTGGATCGCTCTTCGCAAGAACATGAGCGAAGAATGTGAAGGCGACGTGTGTGACTCCACTCCTCTCTGGCTCTGCAAAGGAATTAAAAGGCGTAAAGCCGTATGAGGTCAGTGGTCAGTCTTTCCCTTTGTCGAGACACCCAGTGAAGTCGAGCTGAGAGATGGACGTTGACCCTCCCCTTATGGACTCGGACGGACTCCTGAAATCAAGATGGATCTCGCCTCCGTTCACATTTGCATCCTGTGAAAATGCCCCGGGTATTCATCAAAACCACGCCCGACAAAAGCGCCGCCGCCTGTGAATGAAAATGTCTCCAGTTCGCTCCTCGTCGGCCAAAATGACCGGAGCTGCGTTCAAGATAATAATCCTCCCTCCCCCCCTCCCCCCCCCTGAAAAATAATCCTCGTTTTGAGAATTAGCCAGACGAAGTGTTGAGTCTTCCCTCACCTCCCGGGTGAATCTTTCATCTTAATCAGATGGAGGCCGTCCATCACACACCAAGAGCTTTTCTTAAACTTGTTAGGCTTCATCTTTATGATTAAGAGGTTTTTAGCAGATTTCTCCCTCCCCCCCCCCCCCCACCACTCTCGCTGTCCCTTGCAGGCCCCAGGTGGCGAGTGAGAAAAAAAAAAAAATTGCGCGCAATGGAGCATTTGTGCGAGCATGGCTGCTAGCATTGTGCGAAACGCTGAGTGCATTGCAGTAAAAAAAAATAGGAGAACAAAACTGGAGCGGTTCTGAATGGGGCCCTTTCATAAGGTGATCGGTGTCCAGTGGGAAACCTTGAGAGCCCAAACTGTGTTTTAGGTGGGACTGCAACTGCTGAAGCCATTATCCTTTCACTCTTAAACCTTTTCTTTCTCCTTTCTGTATATGTCTGTATATATGTGAGTGCGTACATGTGTGTCCAAGCTCATATGCGTCTGCATGCGTGTGCGTGTGTGCGTGCGTGTGTGTGTGTGTCCTTCTGCCTTGAAAGCCCTGGGAGCCTAGGGGAGCTGTGAAAAATCAATACTCTTCGGCAGCTCTGCCTCTTTATTCATTTAATAACTCACTACCATTGCATTACTGTTCCACTGATCTCCCATCACAGGGCCCAGATTGACACCTTTGTGCTCTTTTACCACGCTGGAGTTTGATGTAATCAGTTAAACCCTCCACCCCGCGCCCGACACATGCATCAAAATGGACCCGCAGTTTGAGCACGGGTGCATCAACAAGGCGGCGGTGTGAAAAGAGACGGAGTCAAAGTTGTTGCGCGGCGTCGTGATGGCGGTCGGAGCCGAGCCGCTGCCTCTGAGGGGGAGGAACATTGAAATAGTAAAATGACAATTAAAAAAAAATAGGTGCTGCATGTGAAAATCGAGGCCCGCTAACGGAGACACCTTGTGTTCGCGGGAGAAATCTGTGTTATTAATCCGCTATAGGCAAGGTGTAACATGATGATTGTTTTCAGTAGGGGGAGGGCTTTGTTTCTGGTATGTGACACTCGAAGGCTGCATGTGTGCGTGTGTGTGTGTGTGTGTGTTTGTGTGTTCATGTACAGTGATTGTGCTGCTGCTGCTGCTGGAGCTGCTCTAGGTGGGGGTTGCCTCCCTGTGTGGGACTCGGAGCAGAGAGCAGGTGGGCTCGGGATGGAGGAGAGAATCTGTATTGATTGTTTTTGTGCCTCAGAGCTGTTTTGCCGCTGTCAAAGCCCACTCTACCAGCTGAGAGGCAAATTGCAGCATTTAATACAGGGAGGCGTTTTCTTTCTCCGGATTTTAATCTATCTAACCAGTTTTTTTTTTTCTCTCTCTCTCTCTGTTATTTACTTATTCTTCGAGGAGGGACGTGTTCCTCCTGTCTGCTGGGTGACTTCTACAAAACCCAACTTAAAAACTCGAGACGTCTTCCGGAGAAACGAGGCCTCCGTGGGACTGAAGTTGTCTTGTTCGGATGAGATGAAGAGAAAAACTTCAGCAAATCAGATTGGAGGGCTTGTAGAAGCCCGAGAAAAGAAAAAAAAAAGTTTTATCCCTAGATTTGTTAAATAGCTTCTTCCTTTCCACTGATTTGACAGAAGATTTCAACAGTGAATTTTGATCACGCCACTTAAGGCCTGCACAAGTTCTTCCCCGTATTCTTTTAGCCATTACTGTCTACTTATGGGTAAAAACGGCTCCTTGCATTTCCTAAGCAGATTACAGGAAGCAGATGGGCAATTTCCAATATTAAGAGAAGGCATCTTAAAAGGGAGGCCACTGGGAACGCAGCAGAGCTCACGGCGCTACAAGACACACATTTGCAACATCCGACTTTCGCAAACAGTCGCGTTGACGCGACTCACACATTATGCAGTAAAAATGTTAAGACTCTGCATGTCTCATGCAAGTTTACGCTCACTTCAGCCATCAGAAAGTTCAATGACGGAACACCCTGCAACATGTTTAAAGTTTCGTTGCATTAGTCCAGTGAATGTCTCTTACGACTGATGGGTTTTCTAGGTGTTGCGCTTTTAGTTTTGCATATCTGTTCATCTCCCTAAAGAATTAGAAAAAGAAGAGAGAAGTAAAATGAACGCAACACGTAACACTGAAAACGCCATCCCGACAGCAAAGTGTGATGGAGACGGCATCGTGCTTGTCATGCTTTTCCGGGAGCTGAATCCAGAGCCAAGGACCAATTCCCATCCGTCGTCTGCACACTCTGTGCTTTGCGGGCGATCTGGTGTGTATCTTCAACGGCCATTGGGCGAGAAGAGAGGTAGTCTATCTATCAAAGAGCAACACGGGACACAAGAACACACACACACACACACACACAAGAACAGTTTAGAGAGACCAGTTAATAACCTAACATGTATGGTTTAGCAGGAGGAATCTGGAAACGTTCAAACTCCACGCAGAAAGACCCTAGGCCAGGATTTGAACCCAGAACCTTCGTGCTGCAAGGCAACCGTCCTGAAAACTGTGCCACTATGCAGCCCTGTTTAACTGTAATATTAATCGATCAATATTAGTTATGTGGATGTAATAACCAGATTATTTGTCTTTTTTTCCTTTTAGCAATCATGGTTACAGAAAACAGCTTTGACGACTTTTACTCTCAATCATTTATTTTTATATATTCAGCTATGTCTAAGATCAGGAGTCGATCTGAAACATAACATATGGGCTAATAATTTCATCGCGTTTCACAAATGTGGGCTGATGCGAGCGATGCCGGGTTTTGGAGAGCTCATTCCTCTCACAGTTATCAGAACGTGAGAGCGCGGGACTCAGAAGAACTGATTCTCAGCGATTCAGTCCTCGGTTCAGATGAAAGGGAGCTATCCAGTTCATTTGTAGATCAATGCAGACAACTGCAACGGGTCTTTGATGCGTGACAGCGCGTGGCGACAGTGGAAAGTAAAAACATGCTGCAGACATTGTAGTGGAAATACCCTGGTTAACTGCATTATGTATTATTTTACTAATGTTGTCTTTTCAGGTTCAAAATCATACAAAAATAAAGAAATAAAATAAAAAACAAAAAAACATGTTAAAGATCATATGGAGGGCAGAAAAGGAAAGGAGAGAAAGTCAATAAGCTCCATATCTTTCCCACCATTAAACTGATTTAGGTCTGCAGAACTTTACGGTGCCTTGTTACACCTGATGGGTTGAGTCATCAGTGATGCAAAGGGCTAAGCCTGCAATTTTATGACGGTTCTGGAGCAGAAAATACACGGGAGGGATGTGTTTGCTGATCCAATAACCCAGAGAGAAAGTTAACTGCTCAAACACAAGACTGACTGATAATCCAGCAAGAAAAAAAAAAAAAAAAAGCCTGGCTTTTTATTAATAAAAAAACCCCCAACAAAACAAAACATAATGGCAAACTGTAAATCTGCAGTAAGCGGTGCAGTAAACCGGACATGGCTGGTGGAGGCAAACTGTTGGTGGCACAAGTGTCGGATTGAGAGGGGGAGGGCTCACAGAAAGCAGAGATGTTGCTGATTTAAAAAGATTAAAATAATAACAGCTCAGAGTTTACAATCTCACAAACTGTCGGTCCGAGCTGACGAGACAGGCGAGCGGAAGGCGTCCTTTCCTGAGACGTCAAGGTGTCACCGTGAATCTGCCTCGACCTGAAATGGCTCCAAACGTCGTGCGTTCATCTGCCAGAAACCCGGCATGTGTGTGAGCGGAGATTTACAGGGCAATAAGGTGAATTGTTGTAAATAAAACTGAAAATGAATGAAACTCTTGCCTTTGTTTAGATGTCGAGTCTCTCTCTCCTCTCTCTTTATTTATCCTAAATGAATCCAGACTTTGTTTGGATCACGCTGGCCGGAAAGAAAAGCCAGACAAAGAGTGCCGGAGAGACGAGAGTTGGTGGGTGCAGCTCTGCTGGCTGCCGGTTGGCCTGGCTCCATGCAGAGAGCCTGACATTAAATCATGCATTTTGCCTGTTTGCGTGCCCGCGAGTGCGCGTATTGATTGGCTTGCACAGCTTTATTGCGCTCCGTTGTAAATGTCATGTTTTTACAGGCTACTGTTTGATATGAACCTGATTAAAGTATTTGCTCGCTAACACAGATTGCATGCAGCAAATGGCTACAAACAGACGATTAGTCAGCAATTAGGAACCGGCTAAATGACTATATGGCTGCCTGATCAAGCAGAGCAAACACAAGGTTTCCTTCCTCTCCCCCCCTCTCCGTCGCCCCACGCCTCACCCTCCTCTCTGTGTGTCTAAGTAATTTACTGTCCAAGTCCCGGTTTTAAAGTTTTTCTCTTCTCTCTTTTTTTTTTTTCTAGCACGTTCTATTTGAACCAGTCGTGTTGAAGCCCCAGCAGGAACCTGGTGAATATCGGCTGATGGATGAACACGTGTGCGTCGACAGATTTCAATAAGTCGCTTTTTAGCTGATAATTTACCTGCATCATTGAATCAGAACTAAAATGTTGATATTAAATTAGACACCCATGTAGACGATCTTTTGATTCTTTTAGTTATCAAGGATATGTGATTGCCTTGGTTCTTAATCTCTTTTTGCTCTAAATGTTAATGACTTTTGCACAATGACGCCGCTCTAAGAAACAAACTGTTGGAATTTAACCAATAAAAATTGCGTAATGATGTGCGTGCTTTTGATTTGAGTACGTTTTAATCAATGTTATAATGTCTGAGTAGAAATGATGTATGTTTGATAGGTTTGTTGAGTACATTTCTGAAATGTGCTCAACAAAGTTAGTATAATTATTATGTTTAATTTGATCATCTCATTTCTCAAGTATATTAGAAAGCGTTTATGATTGAGCAAAATGTACTTAAATAGTAATAAACATTTTTTTTAATACAACAGATGGGTTTTTTTAGCTGTCGCCTACAGCTAAGACGCATTATTTATTGATAATTGCCTAAAAAAAATGCTAACAGCTGCTCATCTAAATATATCACATCCAACATGTAAATTGTTATTTATCATGACTGGGTTTGACTTTCTGTTTTCAGCACAATCTTTGGTACGTGTAAAATATGCATCCTCCGGCGTTAGAGGTAAACGCGTGGTGCACTGGCTGCTTTTAGAAAATTCATGAAACAGTCAGTGGGCTGAGAAGTTAAGTCTGGCGGCAAGCGCTAATTTTAAAGCGATACACACTTAAAATCCGACACGGGGACATTCTCAGTTTTGGCGGTTTTGACGTCGTCATTCAGTCACAGTGCAGCTCTTGTGAACATGTCAACCTGACAGTTTTTTGCTAGTGATGAATGAGAATCACAGGCTGAGCCAGCATCGCAAGAGTCAAGTTAAATTCTTATCATATTTTAGATAAACTTTTAAATAATTTTAGCAGCGGCTAATATTTAACAGGCCGCAAAAAAAAAAAATCATCTTTATAGTGCAGGTACCTTAAATTCTTTTTCTGAGCTCTCTCTTCTTATGTTTAAAGCTAGCAAAACATACTTTACTGAAAAAATAATGAACATTTTGCTGATTCATAACCTTGTTTTATGCAATTACGTTCCAATGAGACAATTTTAAAAAGTATTAATTTCAATAGAGATGTGCTTAAGCCATGATGCTATTATTTACAGAGGTGGGAACAAATAAAGTAATGGACAGCAAAGTCTCATTTGTACAACAATAATGAAAGTGAAATTTATCAAAATGTATTTCCAGAGATCTAGAAGATCCAACTGGATACCAATATAATATATTGGTATTATATTGTAATATAATGTTTTTTGGGTTTTTTTTTACTGTTATTTCTTGTGTGTGTTCACTGTTCATGCACCTTCTGACTCATTTTATGGGAGTCCGCATAAAACACATTCTCACACACACACACGCATGCTGTTTATGTAGAAGAATATGGCAGCAAGGCTGAAGGGCGTGAAATTATTTATATGTCAATATTTAGCTGCATTTTGTTGCATGAGAACACGTCAATAAAAATGTCGCTCACAGTTTGTTTTCAGAAACGCCTCTTTGTCTCAAACGCGGAATGCTTCTGGCTTTCTGATGATCTTTTTGTTTAGAAATATTTGATGACTTTAACAAATGAAAAAAGATTTTCTCACTTTCTTTTTTTCTTGTACTCGCAATTTTAAAAAAACAAACAAAAAAAAAAAAAAACAAATCTAAAAGCAAAACCGCGGTCTGATACCCCGGATCCCAGAAGTTATTCATCCTCACGGATATAAAAATGTGAGAAGGCAGAAGGTTGAGCAAATTCAAATCACAATTACAGTAAATTACATGTTTGTATATATATATAAACCCTCGCAGGTTGTCTGCATTTATAAATGTAGCAGTTTGACTCAATTGTAGAAAGACAGCGACACCCAGCGGCCGAAAAGCATAACTACAAAAGCTGTATGAATTTTCTCCTGTAGGAGGAAAAAGTGAGAGAATAAACTGGTTTTCTGTTCAAACTGGACTTTAAAATCCTTCTCATCGTGTCCACTGGGTCGGTGGATCTTTTCAATCAGACACACAAACAGAATTTTACTCAATTACAGAAGAAGATTTACTTCATGCTTGTTACACTCGTAATTTTAAACATATGGAGGAAGACAAAGCAAACGTTGTTCTGCTCTCGTTTCCTCCATTGATGTTCTGACTTCAGTTAGAAAGGCAATAAATAAACACACTTTGCTTAAATGACTAAACTCCAAAATGAATGACACCAACGAAGCAAAAAGAAGCCTTCGCAATATGCTGCACAAATTTTAGAATGATGTAATATTGCGATTCAATGGTTTCAAAAAGGGTTAGAATGAGAGAGTATAGCCCTTTAATTGTTAGCCACAGAAGTTTTTTATCTGAAGCAGTTTGACTTAAAACTTTAGTCATGAAACTGAGATTCTGGTATGTTTGTATAATCAGCCATGCAGATGGTTTGTGATGGAAGGAGAGCTGCCATCTTTATTTTACCAACAGCAAACAGGTTAAGATGATGACTATTCATAGTCACTGCAAACAAAGTTTAATAAAAATAAATAGTGCATCGTTTTTAAAAAGGTCTTCTCTATAAAATCTGGAACGTGAAACCTTCACCAATCATCTGTCTGTAGAAATGTTTTGGTGGCTAGCTTTTGTTAAAAAAAAAAAAAAGAATTTTTCACATATTTATTAAAAGCTGTCACTTTGACCTGATGGAAAAATAGGAGATAAATAAAATGTGAGTAAAATAAAATTAATAAAATCAAGCTCCTCAGGCTCCTTTCAGTGCACAAATACACAGAATGTCTCAGCAGTGTCAATCATGCTCATGTATACAATTCTCACACCTTTACCCTCCACAATTACTCAGATTTTTTTTTTCTTGTCTCTTTCTTCTATTCCTTCGCTTCAGGTTTTGAAGCTCACCTTGCAGCAGTACACAACACAAATACTTGTGACGTTTTAAGTGCAGCTTAGATTTTGACCCCGCATGTTAAAAAGGCCCAGTCAAAGTTCAAGGCCTAACACCTGTTAGGAACATACCAACAAGTGTCATGAAGTGTCATTTAGTAAATAATGACACTTTTGATGAGAAACTGCTTTAAAAGTTGGACAACAGGCGTTATGTTTATGACAGTGTCCCCATCAAATAAATTGCTACCAAAATGGTAATACATTGAAATCACAATGCCAATAGTTTCACCTGTAAAGTGTGTTGAAATGTGTCCTTCTGCGTTGTGGTACCGGATGTGTTTGCAGTACTGTAGTGTGTATGAAGCATGCAATGTACAAAGTGGCAAAGCAGAATAATAAAAGACATTAACTAACCAAAACGTTACTACATTAGCAAAACAACGAAAATACATTCTAAGTATATTTTAAATGTAATTCAATAACAAGAACGGTACATTCAAAAAATACTAATCAAGCGCATTTACATTACATAAAAAGCAATATACTTAAAGTGCACCAAGTTCAACTTAAGTTGTCCAAAACAAGTACAATGAAGTACACTTTAAATTGTACTTTAATAGAATTTAAGTTCTATTAAAGTACACTAAGCACAAAATTCGTTGTTTCCAAATGTCACACTTTAAGCTAACTAATCCTAAGTGAACTTGAAATAACGCCATGATTAGTCTGACCTAAAGTATGCTCAACTATGTTAAAATTTAACATACTCACTACATAAATTTTTCACCAGGGAGTGCAGAGGTGTGAAGTGGAAGAACAACGGAAAACGGTTTTCAAATTGTTTTGCTGAAAAAAAGCCTGCGATGTATGGCTTGTGTTTGCACTGAGCCACCCTGTGTCACATTGTGCTTGCAGCCATGGCAACGAAAGCTTTAGTGCGTTTCCACCGACTTGACACCTGTAGAGACCAAACATCCTGACTCAAGCTCAGTCAGACTGGAAGGAGAGCATGCAGGAACAGCAAAAACGCCAAACATTTCTAAATTGGTGTTATATTATCATGTTTAGTATACTATATATATATTTAATACTTAGTATACTTAAAATGTACTTTCACAAATGTAAGTATGTTTGAAATATATTAAAGTATACTTTTCTTTTTAATAGGGCTACTTTGCATTAGTCTAATATCCCAGTAAAATCCATCTACGCTTCTGATCGCAATTCATATCATTTTTGTCTTCCACATCGTTTCCTTATTAACAAATGCAGTATGATCATTTGGAAACACCAGCCTTAAAATCGACACTCTCCAGCTGTCGTTGCTGTTTTGAGGATGAACTTTTCTGTTTGCAGTGACCGCGTCGGATTGAAATCGCCAGCTCCGTGACGGACGTTTTTAAACGCAGCATTCTTGTGGTCAACCCGTGTGACCTCAATGTGTGAACAAAATCGCTTTGGCCAGCAGGGACTAGAAACCCCCTGCAATTCAACGCCGACATATGTGGATGTTTGAAATCCAATGTAGACAGAAAGAGTATTATCAGGCATCAGAAATGCCTGATAATAACCAAACCCCACTGACCTTTAAGGAACACAGTGAATGGCTTTGTGAAACACGTCAGCGGCTGGTAAGTGACACCAGGAAGCGTTGGCATCCGTGTGAAAAGCCTTGCCTCTGCACGGCTGACCACCGCTGCGTGTGTGACCGCGCATGTGGCGTTGGCGCCGAGAACTCGGAGGGGGGGAAAGGATTCCCGGCGGCCCAGTGAATATGAATATCTGCCCGCCTGCATGAATAATATCCTGAGCAAATGTCAGCGTATGTGGGGTTGGAATATAAATAAACCTGCATGCCTGGAGATCAAAAAGCTGATGTCTACCGCGGCGCTGCTGGATTTATTGTCGTCTCCGTTCGTCAGAATGATGCAGCTGGTGGTGTCGATTAAACTGTTTGTGACAAGAAGTTGTTGTTTTTTTTAATATATAGTCATTCAACCCTGAATATGACTAAGAACAGAAATCAGAAGCTGGCAGGTGAGAGTTCAGGGTCGACTGCACCTCTGACCTCCATCTGCTGCAAACCCTGAAAACGGAAGCAGTGTGTTAGTGCCACCTACAGGTGGCTGTAAAAAAAACACCAACATAGCTGTCAACAATGATGATGATGATGATCAGGAATTTCACATGTAGGGAGAGATTGTGTCAGGAGTCTAAACCAGCAGTTCTATGTATCTCCGGAGTCTCATAACATCCGTCCATCTTCCATTTTGTAAGAAGAAATGATGTGCGAATCTGATGAGAGCGTTCTTTTCTGCTTAAATTGAGAGGATTTCTGAAGTAATTATACGTTACATAAAATAAGATAATGTTACCGTGTCTGTCTGCCGGATTCATGACGCTAAACTCACAAGAGTTTCACCACATCCACACATTTGCATTTCCTGAATCAAGTTGAAAAAGATGAATTAAATCAATTCTGTGAAACAGCGACAAAAAAAAAGCCAGTGTTGGGGAGGAATGTGAAAGAAGATTTTTGATCAAACATGTAGGTTTAAACCAACACCTGGCGTCACCCTGAACACATCGTCCCCAACACCAAACGTCAAAAACAGGGTGCCTTCACATCTCATATCACTTTTCTGTTCTCCATCCTTGTAATCAGAGGAGGGCACAGTAACCCATGGAGTAGCGCTACACAAGAAATAAATCAAGCAGTTTCAGTTCTGAGTAGTTCATCACATCATCTGATTTAATATTTCAGAATAATATCAGACATCCATCCTTTTTCAGCGAGAGGCAGCTGGAGATCGCCTCTCGCTGCGTTCCGGGCGAGGGGCGGGGTCACCCTGGACAGGTCGCCAGTCTGTCGCAGGGCAACACAGAGACAAACAACCATGCACACACACACCTAGGGAGAATTTGGAAAGACCAATTAACAGTCATATTTTTGGACTGTGGGATGAAGCCGGAGGGAGAACATGCAAACTCCGTGCAGAGAGACCCGGGCCGGGAATCGAACCCAGGACCTTCTTGCTGCAAGACAACAGTGCTACCAACTGCGCCTAATATCAGACAGAAAAATGTTAAAGTCATGTCCACATGCTGGCATTTCGAAGACTACACTGAAAAAAGAAATACGAATAAATAGCATGATTACATTCAAGAAGAATCAACTTTTTTTTCAAATGTCTATATTTTAAATGTACAACTTATAAAACAAACAATTGCAGTGGACAAGCTGAAAACATATACATGTACACACCACTGGATGTCGCCATCGTCCTGTCTAACAAACAGTTAGATAGATAGATACACTCCTTTGCCCTGCAATATAAAAGCTAATGTGAAGATCACCAGTTAGGTTAATATTACAGCTAAGTCTAACCATTGTTTTCTAAGATTCACTGTCTCTAGTTCTTTATAATTACATTATGTGTGTCATAAAATGAATCAAAATTCAGTAAGTCCACACATCGTGCCATTCATCACGGTTTGTTCTTTTCATCCCAGATTTCTTCAGATTTTGTAGAAAAAAAATCTTCCCGCTCCCAAAGTTACAAACTTCAATATATTTAGTTTGTATTTTAAATTCTAGGTAGAAATTGGGTGTGTGTCAGGAAACCAATTAATTAAAATGATTAAGCTGGGACCTGGATGATGGTCACAAACACTGAAGGGTTCCTCTGTAACCACTTACACAACTCGTCCTGAACATGCAACTCAAACTTGTGTGGACTAAAGAAAACAAAAGGGAATTTCAAAAACATGCAAACGTTAGCAACATTTCTGTACATACTGGTTGCCATGTCAGAAAATGTGAAATATGTTTGTTTTAAAAAAAATCATAAACAGTATATTTTGGTCTATTCTTGGGGAGATTTTACTAAAAAAAAAAAAAATCAAATGTATCACAAGCCCACGTTTAGTCCCTTCCCAAATGCTCTCAATGTTCCAGATGTAATAATGTTTATAAAATAGATTTTGAATGACCATATAAAAAACAAAACTATTATAATTTTCCGGTTTTGACAACTGCTACATATGCTGTACCAGCTAAATATAGCGGGTATGACAACAGATCACAATGCGTAATATGTGTCAATCAAAATTATATCACCACAGTTTACTATAAGTTACCTCATTTTTATGTAAGAAGCCAGGATAAAAGCGATTTCAACTCATTTGAAAACACAGGGTTATATTTCAAAAGTTAAGAGTCACCTCTTGGCAAGGGGAAGGCAGGTTGAAGTGGTTGAAGACTCCCATACATATTAGTGAGGGCATAAATCATTGTCAGTCCATTTTATTGAATGGCAACCCGTGCAAATACGTCTCTAACCTCTAGCCTTCTGGCAGCCGGTATAGATTCCAGTCCCATCACGCTGAAAACAACTTTCTGCAGACAGTTTCCTTGAAGTAGCTGTCACAACCTTCCACTTTGACAAGAAAAGACAGGAGAAACTCGCTCAGGAATTTTGCACAACAGTGCACAAGGTCCAAGCTAAATGACCTTAATTTGCAGCATAAAGGCAGCAAATAAAAAAAATAATTTTTTTTAAAAAAGTCCTGCACATGAACCTTCTCCATTTCAGTCAGTTTTCATCTTTATCTGTTTTTAAAAATAGATCAGGCACAAGAAAGGGCATCAGTGGTAAAATTATGACCACAAGGAAGTGGATAATGGATTATTCATTCACCATTATTGGATGACATTTATACATTTTGTCATCAGAACTGATGTTTGCATATCAGGAGCTCTTGTGGAGGGTTCCCATTGGTCAGTGTCAAAAGCGGATGATAGCGAACCGGCAACAAGGTAATGGCCGATATTTACCGCTGCATTTGGGGAGTGAAAGCTGACAATGTGTGGTCCAATTCAAGGGACAAGCTACTACAGCTCAAATTGCTGAACAAGTCAATGCTGATTCCAGTAGAAAGGTTCCAGAACACACAGTACATCACTGTATGTTGCAAACCAGTCAAAGGGACCCCTGTTTGCCTTCGAAAGCAGCAATAATGTTCATATGAACATCAGAGCTGGAACATAAATCAGCGGAAGGAGCCGACCTGCTCTGATGAACCACGTCGTCACGGAAACCCATTGCCTCGGGTCGAAACATTGGAAGAAGGCTGAGGCACTGTGAGGTTTTGGACAGTTTTCTGCTGGGAAACCTCGGGTTCTGCCACCCGTGAGGCTTTTCCTTTGACTTTGTTGCCGACCGTGTACCCTATTTCATGTGGCATCAGTGGGAAGACAAGGTCGATCCATGGAGACCCTCGCAACCTCCAAGACTTAAAGGATATCTGTGTCAGATGCTAAATCACAACATCAGGGGATTTAGTGGAGTCTGCGCCTCGGTGAGTCGGGGCGGTTACCACTGCAAGTCCAGATCCAACATATTGTTAGGCATGTGGTCATTGAACTAGTAATTTTATAAATGTTGAAGCTTCAAAAAGATGCTCTGAGTGATGGTAATAAATACCAGAAACATGCTGGGCTTACCTAATGGTGATATTCAACTGATGCTTAGTGGGTAGAAAGTATCTCCAGTCCCTAAACTCTCATTTCTTGTTATCTTTTACCTTTCATGTTGACTCGTGGCTCTCTCAGCACATTGGTTATGCATCATTAAGCCCGAGTTTCACAGGACGTATTTACTGTGTTCACGGCAACTGTAACAGCGACTGATTGCAGTAGACCTTTCCAGTATGATTGCAACAAAGAGCGAAATCCCACACCCTGGGATATCATTTGAAAATAATTTGACAAGTAAACACAAGTCATTTACTCCTCTGGGCTGTTGGATGATTTTTTTTATTTTTGTTTATTTATTTTTTGGTCACAGCCGCAGCTACTGAATTGGTAGCATAAGTCTCTCTCAGTCTCTTCCCTAATTCCCCCCACCCCCGCTTTCTGTGAGCTTAATTACTGACGCAGTGTCTTCTGCGTCAGGGTCGGACACAGGTGTAAGTCATCAAACTACCTCCTACAGAAATACCTGTCGGGAGAAACCGCCTGGTGACAAATATTTGCAATGCAAATACGCATTTGGACACATGGGTGATCATCTTGAGAAGTACTTTCACCAACGTGAAGGTACGGGTTTCAATTGTACAGTTTTATGTAACCATGATCATTTTTTAATTGTGTTTCCCTGTGATTAGCTGAAAATCTGCCCCTGGTGAACCGTGCTTCTACCCACTGACTGCTGCAGCTGGGCAGCACCATCAGGTGATCCCGTGAAGATTAAGCAGGCATGGAAAATGGATGAATGGTGTTTGAAATGGTTTGGTTGTCCCCTGGTTGTCATTATTTATAAAACCAAAAAAAGCAGAAAAGGAAAGGTTGCGTGTGGAAAAACTAGATAGTTTGTAGAACTGACCACCCCTTATAGGAGCAATACTTTCTACTTGCTTTCAATATGACTTAATTCATTTCTCTCATTGTTTTGGAGGAGCTTTGGCTCACCCTTCTGCTTATATTGCTTCAGTCATTATTGCTACCATCATTAGGCTGTTGAGGTAGTTTTTTTTTTTTTTACCGTCCTTGTTAAATAGGAGCTACGTGGTGCCATATTGACATTTTTGCCACTTGTGCCATAAATTCTCCTTGTTAACTCGTCAGTTTTGTCCAAGTTCATTGACGGTGATGACTGCCTTTTGCTCTCAAAGGATTATCTTGAGGATTTTCTTTTGGCATCAGTTGATGTCTTTCTTCTCTTATTTATAATGATGTCAGCCCTTCGTTGATTGGTTATGAAACCAAATGGACAGTTAGATTGGTAACCATGGTTTCATGAATATAGGTCAACACACCAAGTGTTGTGGTTAGTTGGAAGGCACCAAAAGGCCCCCAGATGGCTAAAATGAAGAACTACCAGATGCCCACTTGTATTAATAGGCTTTGATTGTATCCGTCCAAAGGGGTCAGTTAATGTTCTGTTTCATCTCCTGGAACAGCTTGTCCTCTGAGAAGGGCCCATCCAGACCCACGTTGACTCTTCATTCCTAGGACCATTGCTACTGTTCTAGGAATGAGGGTCAATGAGGGCTACTCTGTTTTTTAGTCTGAAAAACAGAACAAGTAATTCTCTGTTTTTCTTCTATCTCTTTTACCTTGTTGCAAAGATGTAGCTGAAGAAAATGACATGTTAGGAAACACCCACAAAGCTGAGGTTAAAGGAGATGAGACGCAAGCGAACGCCCTCTTCGGGCCGTAGCTCAGATAGAGGCTAACAAATAGAATTACAAACTGCTGCTTGAAGCCATTTTGTCCTGCTGGCTCCTAAAGGTAGCAGGAGAAATGGACCAGCTGTGTTTTTGGTATTAATGAATGGAATTCATAAATTCAGCTCACTGACTCTTCTTCTTCATACATCAAGAACTTTGCATGGAGAACGGATAATTCTCCACATGACCTGTTTAATCAGTCTGCTGTGTTGTCTGTCTTGGTACTACAGGTTTCACTCTGTCTCCCTCCCTGACCTGTTTGGTTTGTAATTGCCCCACATCAGCCATTATAGCCTCAATATGATCTTCCTGGTCTTTGCTCTCTCTCGAATCTTCCTCTTAGAATCTCTTCTTACTTCCCTTCGGCTATAACTCCTGACGTTATGTCCACTGTGCTGAGTTTGGATTCCCTTTCCTGCAATGCTGCAAGGATGATGTCAAGCATGAGATGAAGCAATCTTAGTTTTCTTGTCATAATTCTGGCTTATGCACATGTTTGTCAATGTGTGAAGTCGCTTGTGGGCATAGAGGGAACTTAGACAACCACTCTTCACGTAATGATCAACTTTTTGTGGTTAGAGTCAAACTCTTCAGTGGTATTTTTGTATTGTTGGTGGGTTTTTTTTTTAATCTCTTCCTACAGGGTTTGATTCCCTCGTGTTATCTTTTGAGTTACTCGCCAATCTCGAGCTAGCTAAAATTTGTGAGAGAACTTACCCAGAAAACCTACCTTGTTTTACCCTCTATAGCTCTGCTGTCCAACACTCATCTTCTCCCCTTGGAGAAAAAAATAATAATCTGTCCTTCTCTCAATACCTCACAACACCAACAGGATCCGTCTCTCCTTCTCCAGAGGAAAGCCCCTTGAGAGAAACAGTAAGCCTGATATCTTTTGGAAACATTTGCTTTAAACCTATAACTCCGCTAAAGACAGGCCTGTGGATTCAGCTGCACATTATTGCACATTCTGCTGTTTTAATCTTGTGTCCCTAATCTCGTTTCATTTCTGCATGTGGGTCAGGAAACTTAATATGGATGTGACATTCCTTCTTCCTGACGAGTTCTTCATTTCAGCCGCCACTCCACCCTCTTCAATACAGAAGTGATGTTATCGTTCGAGTCGCTTTATAAATATATCCGTGAAAAAGATGAACCGGACGTCTCTTTTCATGGCTTTGATGTCAGTTTTTGATGTTTTGATAACACACAGAATAATTGGATCAGTTCAGAGAAATAACTCAGCGGCATTCATTAGAATTTTTTTTTTTAAAGTTCTTATTGGATATAAAAAGGTTCAACTTTTTTTTTTTTTATTTCTTGAGATTTTTTGTCACTAGTGTCCTTAATTGAATACTAAGTGAACAGGATGCAAGGAGGAGAGATAGGGGGAAAGACATGCAGCAAATGGCCCAAGACCGGGAATTGAACCCAGGACAATTGCATTGTGGGCTGTGGCTTCTGCACATTGTGCTAACGCTCTACCTATGGAGCCGCCCAGCACCCAAAGACATCACATTCGTTTTGGATTGAAACCCAGCAATCCAAAACGAATTGGATTGCTGGGTTATTGCTCTCCCTTAGTCGTTTATCTTTTACCTTATAACATGTTCTACCTTCACGGTCATAGTACCGAGGCAGAGGATGCGACCTAGTGTTTCAGTAGGTGGAGAACCCTTGACTTTGTGAGGTCAGACAGGCACATTTATAAGTGAACAAGCAAAACTAGGATATGAGTGAAACATTTCTTTCCTTTGATTCAAACTAGATATATTTGCGAAGGGAAAAGATTTCGCAACTGTCGATTCCTGCGCCATGCAGTCACGACGTCGCCAACTCTGTCTGAAAGCATAACTCAAAACAAGTACAACAGGAACGCATCAGTCGTGCCAGGATATTTTTGTCGGCATGTTTGCGAGGCAGTGTGTGCATGTGTGTCGGCTCCCCATACAGCCCAAAGAGACAATATACGGTACACCTTCCTGGAAAACTCATTAACCACAGATCCCTGGTGGTGTCCTCTATCCCACTAACAAGCATGTTTTCTGACAGCCTGTGGTAACCAATCCGTTTGTCTTATTTGGTAACAATACAGGACTGTGTAGCATTTTCCTTGGGATACAACCTATCTTGTTTTTCCCACACATTTTGACAAACCATTTAACATCAGTTATGTAACGCAGTTATGTGCATGGGCACAGCGCGAGTCTCACCCACTCCCAAACAAAAACCTGCAGCGAAACTAATCTTCCCCTGACTTTCCTTATGCTCTTTATTCTCCCACCTACTGCCGTCAGAGTAGCACCGCAGTTTTTCTTGCAATGATGCGACGCCCCAGTTCAGGTCATGGAGATAATAAACTTTTAATCTAATTCTTATCTGATTTAACCCAAGCTAATGTAATATCACATAATATGATCACAGCATGGTAGTCACATAGACCTGGCATTCAAATTTCTCCTCAAATGCAATAGAAACTGCATTCAGATGCAGCTTTAGTGGATCTCAACACAGATTTATAGACATATGCCATCTTCTTTAGACAACGGGGCGAAAGGGACAAATGCACAATTGGTATATGAAGCTGCAGATTTTATTTGATGTGTCGCACCAGCTCTTCTTCAAAGTTGTTTTTCATATTAAGACCACAGTTATTTTGTAGCTAACTGCATTTTGTGTCCTTCATAAAATATCTCTAGTCCTTCTGGACACGTCTTGACAAGGCTGTACCTCAAAGTCCTCCGTCTACAAATGTCAAGGCCTCTGGTGTTGAGATGCATCACATTCCCAACACTACAAAAATAATTTATCATGGTCAATGTTGATATTAGTGCTGTTTTTTTTTTTTTAACAGATATTGGATGATGGCTGGTTTGGAATCCTTTTGAGAACAACGCTTTATCACTTCCAGGAAGGAAACGATCTTTGCCAACAAAGTTATTTAAGATACAAATATTTATGTTTGTTCAAATATTTATATTTGTTTCATATACGGGAACAAATATTGCAACCCTATATGAAACTTATAACTTATTAAAGACAGTAGTGCAATAGAGGCAATAAAATCAATAGGATAAACTTCACTGATAGTGTCAGTGTGTCTCCAGATGGTAGTTTTCATTTCCTGTTCCATAATTTAGCTTTAAATTGAAAATGGAAATGGTAAACAACATTAATCATGATTTGATAAGAGAAGGTGAACTTTATTGTTTGTCTTGGGCTGCTGCATCATTCAAAAACTGTTATATTCACAAATAAAACCACTTCTATTACAAACTCATTCTAAGAGAAATCCATACAAAAGAAGCATATCAGTATTGTCCACAATCTTAGACACTCTGACCACTGTTACATTATCATTAAAAGGTGTAAAACTACCTTTTACTGACGTAATGTAAGAACTCTTTACGTTTGTTTCTGATTAGCTGGAGAAAGTAATGACACATCCACAAATTTATCTAAGCATTCTAGTTGTTGGATGGGTTCAGAGTGACCTGGTGACACTGTCTCCTGCCATAACCTGAGCAACTGGGGCCATATAAACCTTTGCGGAACATTCTGTGAGTCAAATAATCAGAATTACATTTCCAAGTAAGAAAAAAAACCCGAAGAAATAATCTTAGACACATAAATCACGACCTACTTACAGCAAAGTTGTGACTTCAGTATTTTTGTTGTTCCTGTATCTATGGACTGCTGTAATGCTTTGCAATACGATCACATAGTCAAACTCATTTGAATTCTTCTTTTAGGTTCTGTCTTGAGGCAAGGTCTTTTCACCAAGGCTTCAGTCTCCGTCCTTGACTTCGGATGCACCTGCCGCACACTCTGGCTTTGTTCACTCCCAAACCGTCAGTCTGATCTGTTTTTCGGTGTCAGAGACGTATCAAAGTAAGGTTGTTTTTTTTTTCCTTTTCTGAATACATTGCTGAATGCTTTGAAAAAAATCTTTGCATGCTGTCCGGGTCTGAACCTTTGAGGTTGCCTGTCTGAGAGCCGTCTCTCGTTGAAAGCTGTTGAAGACTGACTTTCTTCTTGTGCTTCTCCATTGTGTTGTCTAAAGGAGAGTAAAGTGAGATGAGAGAGGAAAAGAGGAAGAGGAGATAAAGTGAGACGGGTACTACATTGCCTGCGACTGTGTTTGCTACAACAAGCGGAGTCTGAACTGTGATGGGAAGAGACACCTTTCTGAAGCAGTAACAGTCCCCATGAATCACACAATGCCCACCTTTATTCCTCTTTCTCTCGCTCAAATCTCATTCCTGCTCTCCAGCTCCCCCTCTGGGACTGACAGTGTTGTTCGCTCTCTCACAGCTTGTTTCCTCATGGTCACATGCACCTTGCTCTGAGCGCTATGAGCAACATGGGATGTGCGGCTGAGCGGCGGACTGCATTTGTCACAGTTTTCACTTTTGTACTCGGCCGAAGCCGTGGACCGTTTGAGATGCTTCTTTACATGGCGGGTAAAACATTTATTCAGCATGTCACAGCTTCTCGTTAAATATACGTCTAATAACTGCTGACATGACACCTCTCACCCATTAACTGCAAGCATAGGTAGGTAAAAATAAAGACAATAAAGTGGAAAGTGTTCAACGCGTAACAAAGACATAGAAGACATCTTTGGCCGGCCAAATGAACTGAAATCCTTCAGTATTTATTAAGAATCCTGCCTCTCTAATAATATTCTCTACATAATATCGCCCAGCTTTCTGATGACTGATGGTCTATAAAAGTGTTTATTATTACCAAGACATCCCACCAGAACATTAAAAGCGCAGAGTGCTCCTAAAACCTCCACTACTTTATTGTTGCAGCCTTTGTAGCTGGTATTGTTTTTTTCTCTAAACTTTTGAATATTTCAGTGAGCACCAATAGGGGACAAAACCCAGAATGGGAAAGAACATTGTTTCACCATAAACCACCCACAACCAGGTATACATGGAAATACTTCTGGCAGAAAGTCATGCACCACACAAGACTCCACTGCAGAAGAAAAAAAGCATGTTAAGTTGGCCACTGAGTGGTTTGACACAATAACATATATATACTTACATTTTCTTCTGTATATATATTTAAATAAGTATCAGTAACCATACAGAACCACTTAGAAAACATGTTTTCTGAAAGAGAAGGGGGATATAGTTTAAGGGGTTCCTCAAACTTAAGGATTCGTAGTTTACGCACAAGGAAAAGCTTTTGTATTTCAATTCATGGTGTAAAATTATGGAACAAGTCAAATACGGAGTTAAAACAAAGTCAAAATTTAATACAGTTTAAAAGGAAATAAAGGGAGGTCATTTTCACAAGATATAGAGATATGGGTGAGAGTTGAAGGCTGAAGGCTTCAAATTGCGGCGATCAGCACAGCCCCACCGCGACCCGAGTCATTGGATTAGAACGGGAGAAAGTGAAAAATTATTATTAAAAAAAATACAAAGTACAGCAGGACAAATAGTGACTCGTGTATTTCTGACTGAGCCGCTGTATCCTGACTCCGCTCTGCAGCGGTTTTTTCTTCTAAAGCCCGCGGTGCAGGTGTGTTCAAGAGAAGAACATAGTTATAGGTAGTTGTTGTCGCTCTTTGTTCAACTTTCTCTGCAATAGTTCGCATCTTCCTCTGCCTTTTGGGCCCGACCGCCAGCGCCTTTTGTCGGTGCAGACCGTTTTGTCGACATTATGGGTTTTAGAGAAACTTGAAATTGCAAGAGAATTTGCAAACTTAAGTTTGGCAAGCAAAGATATTTGACAGGAAAACTCAACAGTTATAAACTTGGAAAAACGTTGATCCCAGACACCGGCCTATGCCTAAATGGACACCCCAAAATCGCATGTCATGCATTGGATGCATGCTGTGTGTGGCTGTTCCCTTTATGACATGAACAGCCATAAGTTCTGTAGCTTAACGCTTAATGCGTTAAGCTACAGAACTGCACAGAAATGTCGATTTATCAGAGCCTGCAATGAGCAGCACTTGAGTGTTACTAACCCTTCCTGACTTTTATTATCAGATCTTGAAGTCCCTGGTTCTAGAACGCTGTAAAGACCAGGGAGGTTTAGTATTATTACATTTGAGTTATCATCTTATATGTGAAACCTAGCTAATTTAAGGTGTACTTGACTTTTTCTTCCCCCTCTTCCATGTCTGTATTTCTGAGTTGGGTTGCAATGAGGAAGAACAGATCTAAAATAGAAGCTCCTGCAGCGAGCAATGAACAGAGCTAATAATCAGAGCTGACATGCTAGTTTGTATGTGCCAGGGCAATGGGAAAGCCACTCCTCGGGCTCTTTGTGTTTGAGTTTCCGTGTGTGTGTGTGCGTGTGTGTGTGTGTCTCGTAAGGCTGTTTGTGGGCTAAGGCGAGCCTATTCCAAGGGAGAGAAATGGGGGGGAAAAGAGAGACGTTGATTGATGTGAGGTGATGTGCTCGGAGACCAGACAATCCCTTCTTCGACCATCAAATTTCTCCTCCATTGTGCAGCAGAGTAAATGTACTCCAGTGTTCCTGCTACTGTACTGCAGTGTGGATTTCCCAGCACTGAGAAACCAGCTAGCGTAGCTGCTGAATGTTAGACATTAAATAGGTGCATTAAGATGTATTTAACAAGTACCTAGCGTTAAATGCAACCAGCCTTTAAAGCAGAGTTGGAGTGTATGTGGGGTTTTAGTTATTAGCAGTCGGTATCTTGCATACAGTTGACAGCGGTCAGATTATTGTGGAGAATCAGGAGAAATTCTCATGGGAATGGAGAAAGCCAGTAGGCGTTAAGGACGAGACTCGTCCTCTGATTGGTTGGTCAAGCCCCACTACTTTCACGTCATTAAGAGTTATCTGTGTGGGAACCTAAGAAGCTACCATCTTTCAGTGCTTTCAAAGAAAATGGACACCCCGAAATGGGCTATTAAGTGGAAAACAATGCAATTATATGCTCAATGCTCCCTCTAACCAACCAGCTCCTCTGGAAAATACATAGACTGCAGACTTTAGTCGTATGCAATGTTCTCAACTGAACAACCTTTGTGTTGCCATCCTGATCGCTAAATATCTTATCAGGTGAGTTTATTGAATGAACTTTTTTTTTTTTTAATTTTATGGTTTTAAATATTTATTTTTGTTTCTACTGGCATTGTGTTGTCATCATTAGAGCCACATTATTTGTTTTTTATCCATTTATTTGAGTCTACTATTGGTTATGTTCTGGATGTTCCTCTGTTATAATGTCATTTACATTTTCAGTTGACTGTATGTATTTCAAAACTGCTTTGTAAGTTTTAGCTTACAGTCTAGTGACATTTGTCGCTTCGTACGTCAGGTAATGCTGTAAGCAGAGCATTCAACATTGAAATGAATTTGGAAACATCAGTGGTTTAACTATTTTTAGTCAAGCTTCTCCATCATTTGTTGAACGGTGGGTTCAGACCCCCCACCCTGTCAACTTCCACTAATAATATCTTCAACTCCTGCTGAAGGTTTGACCGGACAGGATACTAAAGTACTGGGGTCCAGAATGAGTCATCAAGAGGAGCCACAGTCTTCACGTTCAGACTTGTTTGCTCTGGGTTAGGTTGCTTGTCTGGTGGCAGATAGGGGAGCATAATGATCGATCCTCTGAGTCTTCATTGATCAGCAGAGACAGAGTTATTGTCTCCTTCCACTCTGATCGACTTTATCTTTTCCCCTCTCTTTTCAGAGGCTCTAAACTCTCTGAAGAAAGAATTGATGGTAGGCCTGTTCTATTTTGTTCATCCGTTGATGGCACCCTTTATTTCAGGAGGTTTGCCGGTTTGTTGGAAAACTTCTCTCTCGTCGGTCTGTGTTCGTCTGTCAGTGCGGCCATGGTGGCTTTAGACAAACTGTTATTTGTAGAACTTTGCGAGACGTGGATGATGAATAAAATGAAAACATTTATACATGCACAAAGAGTGAGGCCAATAGAAATTGTTATCTTTCCAACCTCACACCTGATAGTTTGTGGGATATATGACTAAAGAAAAGAACTTGTCCTCCAAGTCCACACGTTGGAAGCAGGTTTAAGTTATCAAAAGTACGTGATGTGGTTATTTGGGCTCCACAAGCTTTTACCAGAAAGGGTTATATACGCTTTTGTGTGTGGTTTCGAGAACTGACGGTCTGACCGTGACATTTGCCGCGCTCCTCCTGAGCACCCTGCTAGGACCGCAGGAGGGTTAAGCAAATTTTAATGATTGGATAACTGAGTCTGAACATCTCCAAAGCTACAGCTCTTTTGGTGCGTTTGTTGCCTGTAGTGATCCGTACCTATCAAAATTACGCAAGGAAGCAACAGTTTCGATCCAATGACAGGATCACGAGTGGTCAAGGATTATCAACAGCAGCGGCAACTTTATTTATAGCGTGATTTAACACTAACCACAGCTGAAACAAAGCTATTAAAATCAAAGATGAGTAAGTTAAAAGAACATGTTAAATAAAATGACAAAGTTAAACACAAAACAATGTGAAGGGATTAAAATTTGATACAAAATATGACAGAAAACACAGATAAAATCAACACCAATAAAAGTAGAGTGAAATCAAGTTTTAATTGGGTTCAATTAGTAAAAATTGTTATTTAGACAAGCTTCAAGCATGGACATTGAAGGGGCCTGTTGAATGTGCAAATCTCCTCTAAGCCTAGGAGTGACCAGGAGCAGCCGGTCAGCGGTCCGGAGTGAGAGTAATGGTGGAAAAGTTCAGCCAAGACTGTTTAAAACCTTAAAAACAAACAGAAGGACCTTAAAGTGAACTCTAAAATGCACAAGCAGCCAGTGGAGGGAAGCCAGGACAAGGGTAATGTGCTCTTTTATGAGTTCTTGCTAAAAGGCATGCAGCGGCGTGACAACCGGCTGATCCCGATATTGAACTGCAGTAATACGAAAGTGATGAAATGAAGGCATGAATACCTGTTTCCAACTAACCAATAGAAAGAATAGATTTTATGTCAGCTATTTTCTTAAATACTAAAAATTTGATTCAATTGTGAAGCTTTTTTGTCTGTCCACCAACCAAGACCTGCAACGGATTTACAACAGTAACCAAGTACATTTACTTGAGTGTTTTTACTTTTCTTGGCTCAGCGTTGCTTTGTCGTCAGCTGTTGCTGTTTTTCTAAACTGAAATGCAACGCGACGCTCCTCGCAACAAGGGGAACCAATTTGCGCTTTTGAATAAAGTATTCAAATAAGCACTTTAACTCGAATAAACCTCTGGCCTAAAACATTTTTACTTGTATTGAATAAGCTTTGACCTCGAGTGTCAACACTCCCACTCAAGTACGAGAGCCGAATGCGTTGTCCACCACTGGCGACATGCGGAGACCCGCATTATACTTTTGTTTTAATTTACAAGGTGAAAGAAGGTGACAACGTGCAACTGGATTATAATCCACTTTTCAGGCTTTCCAAAAAGCTGTTCGGAGTTGGCAGCTGTCACCTTCTCACAATTTGTATCTATATTTCCTGTTCGCTCCAACAAAGCGTTGGAGCCTTTCCAAGAAGTCAATGAAGAAAAGGCGGACCAGACCCTGGACACTTGTAGTTGTGTAGTAAAATACATGAGAAAGCACTTTTATTATTATTTTTTATTTTGTTTGGCCAGCGTAATCTTTTACAGAAACGTCTTCTGGCAAATTTTGCTTGTTCTAGGGTTAGACCAGTAAGTTCTTGCACCCCTCCAAGGTTTACTGTCAGTCAGACAGAAAAAAAAAAAAAAAAAAGTTTTTATGGTCAGTCAAGCCTGAAGCAAGAAGAAGATGAGTGAATCAAGAATTTGCAATGGCACTATGCAGCTTTGTGCTGTGGCAGTGCTTTTTAAGATGGCCGCTTGGCTTTTTATGGAAGGTTAGTAATGCTGTTTTCTCCAAAATGTCCTGCAGATCTGGCAACGGTTTTCACATACACTGACCCCTTTGTGTACGTTCTTGTTTTTGATGCCACTTTCTTAGCACGCAGGTGTGCAGCTGGTGACTTAACGAGAAGGCTTTTATTTGTCCAATTTTGCAATTTTTCCCTCTTCTCGCGCCGATGTTGACTTATCAGTAGGCATGAGCTGATATGAAATCCTTGCAGTGTGACAGCCAGATGAGTAAAAAAAAAACCACACTGCAGCAATTTAAAGGAAAAAAAAAAAAAAAAAGACAAGCCTTTTAAAGAAAAAAGCAAAAATTATCCCAACTGCAGCAGAGATCATGTAGCATGCTTATGATTAGTTAGATAAATGTTCTAGAAAAACATCATTACTGTCGCTATTTTAACAGAAACACTAAATGGTGCAAAGCATACGTTTTGGCCGTTGTACTCTCCATAAAATCAAAGAAATCCAGCAAGGTGTCATGAGCTGAGTAATTAGTCCAGCTTTACTGCTCGACTAGGGACAAGAGTCGGGTGTTTAGCAGACATACAGCTCTTGGCTTGCCAGCTGTATCTAGATGAGAGTTACGGGTGAGGTTCCTTCAATTTCCGCACCTCGGCTGGAAACGAACCAAGCCTTCTCGTCTCCATCACCATCACCATTTCATCTGCGTGATTCAGGAAGGATAATGTATGCGTGGCAGCGCAGCAGCCGTGCCCAGGCGTCCCATGGTCCTGACGCCAGGGCAGACCAGGACCGTGGGATTCACAGCCGTCAGATTTCTTTCTGACGTTATAAAGAAATCTGAATCAGACTCCACGAAGAATATTTGTGCCAATTTGTCTCGAGCTACGATCTGACGCATCAACAACCTAAAGGGAGTTTTTAAATAAGACATAGTGAAGTAATATTAACAGAGCAGAAGGAGATAATTGTGTTGGGTCGAGGTTAAGAGTTTCTTTAATTGAAAACGGCTTTTCGTCGTAGTCAGTTCACCGTGGTGTTTATTTGTTCTACAGGGAAATCCAATAATCCAGGTTTACTCTTTCTAAAAAATACATTGGCGTTTGCTGATGCAGTTTGTTTCAGCAGCAGAATAACCAGGCGCCACCCACAACTGTTTGCAGCTTGTCAGTGTGCACATTACTGTGTGAACTTGATTTGTTCAATTCCCATATTAGCATATTCTATGCTTAGACTCAGAATATGCATCATGACCCACATGTTTATTTTTCAATCGTTTCCATTAGCGAATGCATTTGTCTGTTTGTTCTTTGTCATCCAAAGCATGCACCGTTTCCCCCCCACACACACATCTACCTGTTTTTAATTAGTACGTTTGTTTATCAGAATCAATACTTTTTGCATTTATTGTGTGTGTGTGAGGGGATTGTTGCTGCCGGTACGCAATGCAGGCTTCTGGGTTAAAGGCGATATGTCTTTGTGTGGAATGCAAACAGAACCGCAGGACAAAAAGTTAAAGAGCAGTGCTGCAATGGGGTATAAGGTTAGACTATGTGGGATAAACACCTCATCTATTTCATTGCATTACCGCTGATCCCAGAAACCTGCATGTTTGAGGCGTAGACTGATCCTTCTTTGATGCTCTTCAACTTGGCAAACTTCCTGTCAGTGAATAGAATATTAATTACGTCCTTACTTTGTTCTCTAAAGTGCAGCTCCTCCGTCTGTGGATGACTTCCAGAGACGGTGTGCCGTCCTGAGACACTGTTGCTTTCCTCTCCAACGAGTGCGACTTAAAAACGTCGACAATCCTCTCTAGTAGTGTGTCTATGCCTCATAACACGTTTGCTTTTTGATCCTCCACATTAAAAAAGATGGAGAACTTTTGACTGAGGACACAAATGATCATTTCAGTTTTATTGAATGTAGAAAGAATATTGAAAGACATTAACCCAAAGTTTCCAAAAAAAAAAAAAATTAAAATTCTCAACATATTCTCAGATAAATTTTTTTCTTATGCATTTGGATGAGATCTTTTGAAAAACAAATTTATTGTCTTCAGGACAAAAGCCTCATTGTGGAGCAGTTTTATACACAAGCAATGCAAAGATTTAAAACTGAACAGTTTTCATTTACAAAAACAAAAACAAATCTCTATTTTGTTCTGGCCTTTCAAGTTAGATGTTTTCCAATTATTGCTAATTTGGCAAACATTAGTCCATCCATCCATTTTCTGCTCCATTTTCTTTTCACCCTTGTCCCTAATGGGGTCGGGAGTTGCTGGTGCCGATCTCCAGCTACGTTCCGGGCGAGAGGCGGGGTACACTCTGGACAGGTTGCCAGTCTGTTGCAGGGCAACACAGAAACAAACAGGACAAACAACCATACACACACACACTCACACCTAGGGAGAAAGACCAATTAACCTGACAGTCATGTTTTTGGACTGTGGGAGGAAGCCGGAGAACCCGGAGAGAACCCACGCATGCACAGGGAGAACATGCAAACTCCATGCAGAAAGACCCCGGGCCGGGAATCGAACCCAGAACCTTCTTGCTGCAAGGCAACAGTGCTACCAACTGCACCACTATGCAGCCACGCCGTGCAAACATTAGTATACCTAATTAATTGCTATTAAGTATACTAACAGCAAACAGTAGTATAATAGAACAGAAATATCACTGTTTTGGGGCAGGATTTCTATCTTAAGTCGTAGAGAAAATTGTCTGAAATTTGCCGAAAAGCGTTAGAAGTCGACTGAGGGCAACGATGCGCGGCCGTAAACCTGGTCAGCAACATTTGTGTAACATTTGTAGCAATGAAAAGCAAAATCTGGAAGCATCATATAAAAAGATCCATCATATAAAAAGAAAAATGTTAAAATGACACACTTAAGCCAATTAAAAGGTAAAACATGGTGTAACCGTATTGATAATGCCATGCTTCTCCTTTCTGCCCTGCCATGCACTGAGTTTGTGTTTTCGCCTCATCTCCTCTCACCATGTTGGTCATGCCAACACTATGCTCTGCAGTAAGCCTAATTAAGCCCACCTGGGAAATCCCCAGCAGCCTCCGTGCCTCACCTGTGTGCAGCGCTCCATAAACTCTCCCCAGCTGCATTGCTGACAGATCACCGTCAGCCTCGTGCCAGCAGGTCGGCAGACATTCCTCCCTCGCTCCAGTTTGTCATCAAGTTGCTGACCAGGTTTACGGCCGCGCATCGTTGCCCTCAGTCGACTTCTAACGCTTTTCGGATATCTGGACATCGACTCTTGCTCTAAATCTTGGCCATGGATTCACACTTAATCCTCTTGAGTTTCCTGACGTCCGTCTCCATGAGTTGGACCAGTGCCCGCTCACTGGCCACACGTGTGGATTTTTCATTAGTGCTTCAACTGTGGAGGTTTCCACTGAACCAAACTTGAGCTATGTTTCAGGGATACCGTATTTTCCGGACTATAGAGCGCACCTCAGTATAAGCCGCACCCACAAAGTTTTTTTTTTTTTTTTTTTTTTTGAAACTGGAAGCGTACATACAGTATAGAAGCTGCTGGTATCTTCGCCGCTCTGCTGAATCTATGAAGGACGCAGCCCTCCGTCTCCAACGTCGAACGATGGAGTCGTTCACGCCGAGTTTACGCGCAGCGGCTCTATTTCCCTCCTGAACCGCCAGATCGATTCGCCTCAACTTAAAAGCTGCGTCACATGAACTTCTTCGTGTTCTTGCCATGATGAAGGGTATGAGTTTGAAAACATTTCTCCGCTGTGCCCGCTGCTTGCATGTGCTTGTTCTAATTGAAAATTAGCGCTCTCTTCTGTGATTTCCAATTTTGACTTCCAATGGTTCGCTTCCTGCTGAAGAGCCCCACCTGGTGGTTGAAGAAAACAGCGGGCCTTCACCTGGGGTCTGATTGTCGCCTTAAGAGTTTCCACCGTTCGCTCATGATCCCACCGTGTCTGTTGCATCTTCACCCACTTTAACCGCTGCCAGTTAGTGCAGCTCATTGTTTTGTGTTCTGACCCAATTATTGACTGAAGTCATTACCCCTTTCTTTCAGCTTTGGATTTTTTAATTTATTTATTTTGGTCCCTGCAGAGGAACGAGTGGTGTTCCTTGACCAGAGCTTTAACCTTGAGTTCAGTTCAGTAAACACTCCCGTGTTGTGGCTGAAGTTTTGGGTTTTCAAATGACCCGTTACATAAGGTTACATAGTAATGTAATAGTACTGACTGTTGGGGATGCTATTTAGGAAAATCATCATTAACATCAAGGATCTTTATCGTCATCGGTGCTTTTAAAAGGATCCAAGTTTCTGTGTTTTCAATGTAGTTTGTTCCAGATGTCTGACCTAAGTCATTGGGGCACCAACTGAGCAACAGCACATGCACTGAACTTAAGTTAAAAGGGAAGTATCTAGTACTTTTTAGTTTTTTCTTCAGATTAGGCTGCAGTGTCTTCTTGGAGACACTGCAGCCTTGGAGACACCATTTAAAAAAATTTAAAACGGTGTAAAAGCGTTTCAGCTTTTGCCACATTTCCATCACTGCGATCGGACGTTTTAAAAAATAAGCCGTCTGTTCCCCTACCGGCTCATACGCAGCGGATTGTCCTTCAGATTCACAGAATTCATAATTTCGGAGCCTTCTTATCTCGGCCCCTCTCGATAAGAAGGTTCTTAATCAGTCACAGGGTGGAAGTGGGTGTTTGCTGCTCTTGCCGGAGGAGCTTTTCGCTTCTTTGCTGCGGCACACCTCCGGCTCATGAGCCGTTTGAAACGCTGCTTGACTCTGTCTGTCAGCCATTTTCTGTTTAACGAACTGGAGTTTTGGTCAGATTTAACAACCCAACATACAAAAAGGGGCAGGGCAGTTATATGAGAAGCGTTGGATAAGACTGCGGTGGCATTTGTTGACTAAAAAGTATGATATTATTCTATATGCCAGTATAGACAATTTAATGTACAATGCGCCATAAGGATGCTGCTCTGATGGCACTTCTGGGTAAAGCATGTTTTAATGGTGACCATATGGTAACACTCATGTTTTACAGCTCACTGATTAACCCAAAGAGATCAAACTCCAGTGTTGCACCGACGTTAAGCCGAACAAAAGGATTTGGAGGAACGATTGCAACATTCACAGCTTAGGTGAGGAAGAAGAAGCGATTAAGACGGTGGAAGCAGCCTCATTGTTGCAGGTGTCGCATCCAGTGCAGAAACGACGGATGAAACTAAAAATAGTTTCCAGAAGGTTCAGCTAGTCAGGAGAAATAAAGCTCAGCACAGCGTCGTCTGTAGTTCCTGTTAGCTGAATCTCTTTAGAACCAGCAGCGCTTGTCCAGAATTGTACAAAAAGTCTTTTTTTTTTTTTTTTTGTCTTCTCACATTTTCTTCCAACCATTCCAGTTCCACAGTCAGTCCACTGGATGTAAATGTTAATAAACCACATTTCCCTTCTGCACACTGAAGATTAAATGCATGAAATTTACTTGAATGGGAGAGGTAAGCGGCTTTTGCTCGTTTTTAGACCACATATTTAAGAGAGGCACGTCTTGTCTTAAATCTCACAACAATTATATACTAACTTATTTGACGTTTCTTGATATTTGGTGTCCAGTTATGATAGTTTTTTTTTTTTTTTATGACCATGGATTGTTACACCTGGCTCCATACACACGACAAAGCTTTTCTTTATTTGCTCTGAAGCGAAAAAGTGAACAGAATACAGCGCAGACTCCTTTGACTAACGAGTTCTGTTTATCGCATGAATACCAAAAATGTCATTTTTTAACAAATGTATTTATTAGCGTAGTGAAATGTACTTTCATTCACACTTATTGCTTGTCCTCAGCCGATTCTCATCACAGAGTACGGTTTTATTGTCGCTGTAATATCGCCGTTTGACTTTTATTTTCCTCGTCATTAACATTCTGAGCTGCGCCTCTGCCGGCCTTGGAGTCGCAGGCAGAAGAGCAGCATATGGGTGTCAACGCATGATGGAGATATAAAACCTGCAGCAGCACGGCGCTCTCCCATCGCTTCCCATTTTTACAGCGGCTTTGCTCTGCGGCTTCAAGCCGCCTGCAAGCAGCGACAGTAGGGACCTGGGATAGACGCTGACAACCTCTTCCACTTTGTACTAATATTCACACATTCTAATTAAAAATAAATATAGATTTCTTTTAAAGTAGAAGCTTATTAATATTAATTATAACTGAATCCTTTTGGAGTTGGAAAAACAAAAGACGTTTGGAAACAGTAGTATCTTATTCTCGTGAGCCTACGACTGTGTTGTCAGATAGGAACCTAAAAACTGCAGCATTTTTTTTCTGGTCTGTCTTTCTTCGTCCTCCCTCTGTCACCAAGCAGGTGCAGGTCGTGTTTATGCAGGACCACCGCTTGGAAACTGCCGGTGTTATCGGATGTCGATCGGAACAAGTTCCTTTGTTTACGCTGCGCCGCCAAGACGCCTTCAGTCAGCTGTAGTTGTCATGCCAGGCCACTAGATGGCACTGAAATCTTAGCATGTTGTGACACCCTGGCTAGTTCAACCACATTTTAAACAGTAAAATGGTTAAAATGCGATGTATCGCGATGTATACTTGATGTATCGCGATATTTTCAACTTACGCACAAACAACTTCAGTGTTTTCAATACTTCCAAGACATTGCTGATTATCAACACAACATCTCTGTATTTATGCAAACGATTAATGGTTGCTAAAGCTAGTTTCAGCACCTGTAAGCTTTTGAACGAACTGGACTGTATTTTTTTTATAGTTTACGAGAAGGAACTGAAACCAATACATATGAAACAAAGCTAGATGCCTGACAAAAAGTCTAAGGTGCTGTGGGAATTCTGCGTGTGTGTGTGTGTGTGTGTCAGGCTGTCTGAGAGGCCTCTCGAAAAAGGCCCACTGAGGCTGGACGCCCTGAGGCATGACCAGGTGTCCCTGTGCCGGGAGTCTGTAGCGATACACTCTGCAGAATATTAACGACGAGACCACTGACACACACCCACACCCACACCCAGATTATTTTCTACCTGAGCTATAAAGACAAACAAGAGTACAGTACACAGATGCATTATTATAGCACATATTTACTTCTCCTTTACGTATACGCACGTGAAGCCACACATACAGCTACACGCGAAATGTACGCAGAACCAGATTGACAGCGGAGTCAAGGATTGAGTTTGAAATCCGTTTGGTCCTCCTCCTCCTGCTCCCACCTCCAGCAGCTCACAGTGACAGTGAGAGGAACAGGGTGTCTCCCAGCTCTCACCGTCTTCCTTCGAGGGAACGGGAGAGGGGAAAAGAAAATAACATTCAGCTGCCGAGACGTCTTCGCAAACACGAGGCGCTGTAAACCGGCTCTGGCGTACGCAAAGGCACGCAATGACAGCCGCGCCGACGGCGAAAAGTAATTTGTGGAGAATATGTCAAATCTCACACTAATGTAAGTGACTAATTAAAGTTTTCACCCCCTCAGATGTCGGTTTCACAAACAAAATAGAATAGAACTGAAATCATCTTTACTGTCGTCGCACACGTCTAAAGTATAAAGCAACAAAACTTTGATTGATGTAAATCAAATTATTAAAGTTATCATTGTTGCACATCTGGACGCTGCAGTTTTACTCCCTTCTTCCTTGCAAAACTGTTCAAGCACCGTCAGATTGGATCAACCGTGAAAAGATTCTTCTTTTTTTTCCCCCAACCCCCAAGTCCAGCAATATATTTTCTGAGACTGAGGTCTGGGCTTTGACTAGGCGACTCCAGAACATCCCACCTTTATTGTCTTTAAACCATTTCTGCGCAGCTTTAGCCGGATAGCTTCGGGTCGTTGTCTCACAGGAAAATAAATGCTGTAGTTCTCCTGCGGTTGGAAGCGGACTGTCCTTGATTTCCCAATATTTTACTGCGTTCATTTTTACCTTCTACAAGCCTTTCAGGAAGAATCCCCAGAATATGATGATGCCCACCAGGCTTCACAGCAGGGAAGTTTTCGTCGTAATGTGTCCACCAAAAATATTATTATCTCCCTGTTGGCCAAAAGGTCAAGTTTGGTCTCACCAGACCAAACAACTTCCTTCCACTTGACCATGGAGTCCGCCACATGCCTTTTGGCAAAAACCTAATCATCCTTGATATAATTTCTTTTTTTTTTTTTTTTTTTTTTTTTGCCAAAAAAGATAAAAAAAAATTTTATAATGATTTATTTGTAAAAGTAAATGCCTTTTTTTTTTAGGTGCTGTACATTATTTCAGTCAAGTCTTAGTCAAACAGGAAATTGTTTCTGACATACTTACATCCTATCTTGCGTCCTGATTGTGCAGTGTGTGTGTGTGTGGGGGGGGGGGGGGGGTGTGGGTGTGTGTGTGTAACGTCACAGTGGTGACGCAACGTGACTTCATTAGACTGTGAAGTAGCTCGGCACAGATTACAGTAAGCCCTGTGTGTGTGTGTGTGTGTTTGCATACAGTAAAGCCTTGAAGCTGTCACATGTGCACATACCCTCTGTGTCTGTTTTACATGCGTTTATGGATTTCAGCCTAAAGCCTCAGATTGTAGGTTGGAATTAGTCAACATCTCTCATTTGCGGTGGAATTGAGGGATTTAATGTCCCCGGATTAAATTTCTCCCGCGCATTCTTGATCGAGTGTTTTGAAGATGATGAAGATGATTTTCGTATTCGTCGTTCCATGTTTCAGGCTACAAATGATCCTCATGTTCCACAAATTGGTTAAAAGAAAAAAAGATTTTTATCTGCTTCTTTTGCTTATGGTATTTGATGGTGAACTTATTCCTAAATTGTCATAACAAATCTAGATTTTGAACAAATCCAATATGAATGCAGAACTAAGCATGTATGTGTTTGAGGTCAACATAAATTATGACTTAATGTGAATTTACAATTAAATGAAAATGGTCTGATTGTCAGCATTTTACGTCATATTTAATTTGAATTTTTTTATTGAGTAAAATTAAGCATTATTAATACATAAGAGTCACAATTTGTGAAGTGTGTCGCTTCTGTGCAGGAACAACAACACAATAATTTGTCGTAGTGATTATTGTTACTATGTTATTGATTCCAAAATCAGCTTTTCTGTCATAGTTTCACAATCCAGAAATCTTAACGTGCCATTTAATTAATGACAATTAATTTTGAACTCCGTAACACAAACATTGTAGTTAATAGAAACTGTAAATGTTTCATCCCTGCTGTTTAATCAGTTTTAATGCGGCGTCCCTCATTTGGACTTGCTGACGAGTTAAAAACAAAAGTTGCCTTCACCTTCAGTATTTTGACTTTAAACAGGACGGTGTTCACTTAAAGCTCAATAATTAAAGCAGAACAGTTTCTCATTGAAACCATGATGCAAAACAAATCTCCCTCCTGCCGTCCATCACTATGGCTTCATTCCAGCTCCACACCAGCTTAAAGGAGAAGAAACAGTAGAGATTCCTGACAGGACCACCTGTTCCTTCCACCGACTTCTGTAAATGTGCCACAGTGTTGACGTTTGGTGACAGATTTATCGCCTTTGTGTGCAGAGAAATCAGCATGTTGTTTTCTCTTCGATCTTCACCTTCATCTGTAATTTGATGTGGATGCATGGGAGACGTGTGCAGATAGAAGAAAGTTAAAGTGAAGCTTTAAATACGAACCTTTCAGCTGGAGAGAAAACTCTCTGGCGTTTCGCACACCTCCACCTGTAAATATCTGGCGGCTGCTGGCACGTTTCCTGTTTGCGTTGACCTTTTCTGACGTCTGCTGATGTCAGATTGTTGAATGTTTTTGCCCTCAAACATTTTTTACATGTTTCTTCTTATCCAGCTGTTGGAAATAAATTAAATTTTTCCCCAACTGTCCGACATGAACAAAGCATTCAAAAAGTAAACGCGCTCTGAATTAAGTCAAATATGGGATTTTTCAGGAGGCAAATCAAAAATGCTATTATTACAACCCGGGATTACAACCCGGGATAAATGTAAACATCTATTTATTTTTGGAATACATTAAGCAGAAATAGAAACGGCGTGTGAAAAAGGAGACTTTATATAAAAATATTAAACGTTACGTCCCAAAGACTTTCGCCAGACTCTTGCATTATGCTGAAGGAATTTCAACTCAGTCTATTTTAATTATCTGCTGCAAAGCCTGGGGTCCTGCCCTGTTTCATTAAATCATTTTGGGAGGCAGAGGTCACCATGGAAACTTGACTGGCCTGCAGCAATGTTGCCCCATACACAACTCACCTTTCTTACAGGGGGAGGTTCATGTAAAATTGACCTTTTTGAGCCTTACATTACATTACAAATGTACCTGGAATGTCGCTTCGATTCTTTCATGCATGTTTGAGAAATCCTCCGATCTGCCGTGGCAACGAATCAGCTGTTCAAAATGCCCAATTGGACTTAGCACCACCTTCTAGCTGCGTGTCCTCCTCAGAGAGCAGCCCTCCCCCCGTGGTTCCACTGCTCGGCTCCTTCAGACTAGCCATCAGCAATTAGCAAACACCTGAAGGAACTGCACATCTGCTGGACTCATTTTTCCAACTACATCTCAATGCAGCGCTGGTAAAAAAAAACGTTGAAGGATTAGTAGACGAGCGACTTCTGCTCTTTCAGAAAGAGAAGGAGTTTTTAAAGAGACAGCGGCCCAATTTCAAGGCGTTGAAATTTCTTTTAAGTCGTATTTTTTACATACGTAGCATTTTGGTAACAACTGAAGGTAGCGTAGTTATTTGATTGCAGTGTAAAATGGCACTATGTGGATGGGAAACACTTAATATGGCTTATTTAAAGAACCAGCGTCCAGTTCTTCAGAAAGCTTGTCGGTTGGATCCAACCACACGTGCCAGTCCCAGTTGGCCAGGTACAATAATGGCTGGTTCACTTTTAATGGAAACTACAGGCTGGTCATAATGCAATGCCTGATTAGTGTAATCATATCATATCCTGATCAGTTCGCTTTTTGTTTCGTTTTCCCCACAATGACCCTGACCTGGGTTGACTCAACTTTAGCTCTGAGATGCAAAACGTGATACTTTAATATTTGAAGTTGAGACGACGTGTGAAGAGGTTCAATAACAAGAGACGTGAAATGCTCCCTCACTTTCAAATAATGTGGAGAGAGAGGCAAGCCGTGAGGCCAAACAGCGATCCAAACCTTCCTGATGAGTTTATTGATCATTCACCGTAACGCCTCCCCCTGTCCACCCGCCCCTGGCACGTAGCAACACAGGATACTTGCCAGGATTCCCTGATTAAATAAAAATCAAGAAAAAAAAACAAAACAACAAATAATAAAAGAGGGTCAGCCTTTTGGCAAGAAGGGAAAAAGTCTGGACTGAGCCTTTAAAGTTTTCAAAAGTTTCCCTCTGACCACAAACCTCAATCCCGTTTTTTTGTTTTTTTTTGCATCATCACTGTTATTGATTAAAAGGAAGAAAAAAAAACCACCCTTCAGGACAGTGTCATTGGAGAATTTCTGCACCAGACAAGATTCCTGACTATGCCTGTAGTCAGCAGTGTACAGCGCAGAGAGAAAGCGAGAGAACGCCGTGCCCTGTGGGGCTTCTTGTCTTAGTGGAAACAGTGCCAGAGAGTCTGCTGCCAAACCTCCACAACCTTGGGGTCGAGACAAGAGGATCTGGAGGCCTGAGCCGAGGCTGCAAGGTGCAAGTTCAAAATCAGTAATCATAACATGGCCAATATTTGCAGCTGAATTTTGTCACATGAGAATTTAAATCCGACAGAAGTAGCGTTGGTGAATCCTGTGGAGAATATAAAGAATATAGCAAAAGTTTTTTATTACATATGATAAAAGGAAAGGTGTAAAATCTTCTGGAGAACAGTTTGGATGTGTGTTTTTTTTTTTTTTTTTCTTTTTGGACATGTGGAGGAAACTATTAACTGCTGGTATAGACTCCAGTCCACCCATCACCAAGCTAAGTAGGTACCATTAATGACTTAGTGGGCGGACGGCAGCGCTTTGAATCTTTATTATAACAACCATTAAACTCCTTTCAACGTCCATTACATAACACACCATTGTATCTGCGAGAAAACATTAAGTCTGATGCGGAGGATCTCGAATGACCACCATCTAGTCACTGGGTAAAAAGATAATTGTTTTGAAGGGTCCACTGAGATTAGAGATGGCCTTTTCTTCCTTTCTGTTATCTTAGTTTAATTTACATGTCAACAAAATGAGCACCGATTTGTTTTCAACAAGTCACTTGAAGCAAAAATAATATTCAGTACTTTTTGAATTATAATTTTGAAAAAATAAAATATAAGAAATGTCAAATTTGAAACATTGATGCTGTTTCTTCTTTTTAAAATATCACATTTTCTTCCAACCTCACATAGCCTGTTCCAGTTCTCAACTATTTTTGCCTGGTTTTTTTGGGTTTTTTTACAATTTGACCTATTTTCAGTTTCTAATCAATATTTTCTTTTATTACAAAACAACAAATAATAATAATAATAACAATAAAACAACAGTATTTTTTTTTATCAGGCTAAAATGTTAAAATATGTATTCCTTTTTTTATTTACTTTATGTTGCTCATATTCATCTCTTATTCAGCTATGGATACGAAAAACAAAATAAACTCCTATTGCCAAAACAAAATCTGCCCCCCAAATATCTCCTACTATCGGAGCCTGCCTCCAACCTTTCAGTGCTGCAAGCCTGTGGATCCACTTTTATACCATTCCATCTTCCGAGGCTGCAAATCTAAAAAATCCTCCCAGCTGTCCTCAATCCACCCACTTTAAAATCCCTCTCACCGCCTTTAAAAAGGAATGACTGCTTGGTTTAGGTTAGGCTGTGCCTTTAAGTAAAACACTTGTTATCATTAGTCATTTTAAGGTGAGGACCAGAGAAAGAAGTGTATTTATTTTTGAGGAAGGTCGTCACCTGAAGCTAAAGTTGAGTCTTGGTGTGTTTGTGTTGGCAGGTTGCACATCATCACTGAGTTTCGGTAAAATCTTCCCACCATTTTTATCTCTCCAAATGAGAACTGATTTCTCTCCACATTAATCTGTTCACTGAGTGTAATGTTGTATCGGCAACAACATGTGACAGGTCAAAGGATCCTAACATGGTTTTTATTATGTACAAAAAAAACAAGATATCCTTCTATATTCTCTGCGTTTATTTTTTGGGTGTCTTTTTTTTTTTTACAGCCAAAAAATCAGCTGGACTATTTACATGTGATGGTCCAATGGTTAAATTTGATGGATTGGGGACCAAAATTGTAACATTTGTTAGATTTTCAGCTGCTGCTTCTTCTCTTTGACTCTGCACTGTCAAACTAACCAAACCCACCCTCACCTGTGGTGGCGCTGCAACAAGAACTACAGAAGAAAATGACATGAAAACCTCTGAAGAAGACACAGAGCACAACTTCCTTCTTCACAAAATGTAAACACAAATGGAGCAGCATCAGTTTTTAGCGGTTGTAGGATTTCTTTTGTCTCTGGTAAAAGACCACGAACCTTTCCTCATCGTTGCGCCGGACTCGTGCACTTGTTTTGGTTCTATTTACCCAGAATTCCCTCTGCAGGAGGACTTCCTGCTTTTGGAGTGGTTTCCGGTCTGCTTTGAATTCACTTCAACCAAACAGAGGCCTGGATTTTATTTTTTTGTGGACCAGGATTCATTTCTTTGGTTTGATTGAGCATTCACACCTTCCCAAACGAACCAGACTTTCCAGGCAAACGAGTTAAAGTTTAGGTGGACTAAACAGGACTGGTGTGAATTCACCCTTAATTTGCAAAGTGGCTATCGACTATTTTAAATTTCTTTCAGTTAAGACTATTAATACATTAAAGATTGTAGAGATGTGCAAAGATCACTCATAACGTCTTTAAAACCTGCTCAGCATTACCTCGGTTGTCATTTCCCTGCCAAAACAGCCCCGACAAGTTATTGCACAGGCGAGGATCATCCGATGGTGTCCCCGAGCGCCTTGCATTAGCAATACATATTGTGGGTCAGGGTCTCAGCAGAATGAATGGACTTCTAACACAGAGGTGCCATACAACCGGTAGCTGGAGGCTACGCAGACATATCAGACTCTCGTTCCTCAGCAGCGCCTTGTTGGACCCACTGCTCTCCTTTGTGAGGGAGAGGCAGCTGCTGCAGGAACGTGATTCGTCTTCATATTTAGATAGATGGGAACCGTTTTTGTAGCGTCCAGGGTCAGAATGCAGGCGTCTCACTGCAGAGATGTGCTGAAATAGCTTTATATTGCTGACTGGAATATAAAGCTATTAACGTTACGTTATGTATCTTAGATATATATAAAAAAACACTACTTATTTGTTCAAACTCACCGTGTTGTGACAGCTTGAACAAGGCTCGTGTACGTGCCGCTAAATGTGCTGATGGCGGCGAAGGAGCTTACCGTTCCAGGAAAAACCCATTCATCCGTCGTCATCGGTGGCCATGCAAGCTAGCTTTAGCATTAGTATTAATGGCAGCCTCTGTTGTGGTGAACCAGCTGTTGTGTAGCGGACTGGAAGGGTGAGAGCATAAGCAGCGCGTACAGAAGCATGATCGACTGCTTTTGAACGCGCTGCTGGCCCAGATTGTTTGTTTCTAACCGTGCTGGATGTTTATATAGTTAGCACCGGTAGGAGAACGTTTTTTCTTTTTTCTGTCTCCAACTGTCAAGCTATTGCGCCAGTTTCAACAAATGTGTAAAAAAAACAAAAAAAAAACATTCTTTTTATGAGTTACATGAGCTTGAAGTGGAGTTGAAGGTAGTGCTTGATTATTTACTAGCGATGAAGCTGACCATATTACCTACTATCATATAGTAGTAAAACTTGTCATGCATTTGATTGTCTCTAATGACCTCGAGCTTCATGTCACTGACACTTATTAATATTCAGCTACACATGTTCATGTCTGTGCAACTTATACATATTCATCACTGTTTGCATGTTTGCCGTCAGTGTATTGTGTCACTGTGGTTTACAGACTTGTGTGTGTGTGTGGGGGGGGGGTGTGTGTGCGTGTGTGTGTGTGTGTGTTGCTCTGGAGCTCGTGTCTCTGGCCTACACCGCGGGTGATGCTGTCGAGGACAGGATGTCACGCAACATTACATCACTTCTAATCTCCTTAAATCTCTTTCCATCCAGTCGAGGGAGTGTAGGCGGCTGTAATGAAGGAAGAAAATGCCACCTTAAACCATGAAGATGCCCCAGGCTCGGCAACGACGTCTCGGGAAGCGGCGTTGACCCCAAAAAGGCTCGGCTCCTCACCTCCCACTCACATTCAGTCCTTCGGTAATTCAGTTTGTAACGGCGACTCTGTTCACAAGGAAAGAGCGCGATGCGCCAAATCAGAGAGAGAAAAAAAAGTGTAATTATGTGTTCTGGATTTACACATCTCAGCAAATCAATAAATATAATATTATTTAATAACACATTAGAGTCCAATTTAAGGCACCGGGCCAGCAGGAGGTCCAGCGGCAGCTGAAAGATCAAAGTGAGGCTCAGCAGATGCAAAAGTTTTGGTGATGTCCAACATGGGGCCTAATGAAGCAGAAATTACATGTATGAGGTTAATTGGCTCTAAAATACGTTTGGAGGTTTGAGTTATGTTACAGGAGGTAAACTGCGTTTTGGTCTTTTACATTTTAGACACATAAAACTCAGCTCAAGAATGCATTTCGACATATTATTTCTTTAAACTGAATTTGTCCAAGAGGTTTAATGCATTTCCATCTTAAAGGGCAACAAACTAAATGTTTGCGTACTCTACCATGAGTGTCGGCGAACGACTTGATAAATGTTCCTTCTTTGGAAATAAACCTGTTTCACTCTACGTGAAGTCTTTCATCATTTTCTCAAGTTCGAAATGGATTTAAATTGTGATCTGCTGCAACCAGGATGTTTCTAATTTGACCTAAACTCATTGAGTGCTTCTGATGAACAACAGTACCTTGTAAAAGTTCTTATCCCACCTGAACTTTTTCATAGAATAACCATAAATAAAAGATTTTTCTTTTGTTTTGTTTTTTTCTGGTAGACCAGCATTGGGCAATTATGAAGTTGCAAGTTATTGAGGAAAGTGGTGCTTTTTTTTTCTCTTCTTCTTTTTACTAAATATATTAAAGGTACAGTGTTATTTAAAATCAACCTTATTGAGTTTCACATCACATTATGTCATTCTCTCATCAAAACACACCTGAATTGTTGCCTGTTATGCATTTTTGAGAAATCCTTTGATCTCCCATGGCAACCATTCAGTGGTGCAAAGTGCCTGGGAGGACCTAGCTCCGCCTCCCAGACAAAGCTCCTCCTCTGAACTGCAGTTTTCAAGCTACAGACTCACAGAATAGGCCTCTCCCCCAACTCGGCTCCTTCGGACTAGCCAGCAGCAATTAGCAACAACCTGGTGGAACTATGAATCTGCTGAGCTCATTATACGAGAGGCTTCTCGGTGAAATGTCGTTGAAGGGTTGACATGGGATTTCATGAAGGCGGAGTTTCAGAAAGGGCAGGAATTTTTAAAGAGACAGCTGCCCAATTTCTGTAATGATGGGTTCAATATTTCTAGCCCACATGCAGAACACAAGAGATTTATGGATAAGTAAAATGAATTTATTATGAACACAATAACAGATGAATGGAGAGTAAAGGGTCTGGTCCAGGAAGGGAATGGGCTCAAGGGGGAATCGACACACTATGAGAGGCAGAGCAGAAGATGGTGAGTTCAGGGTAGTCGGAATTGAAAGTGTTACAAGATAAACTAGACAGAGCTTACTTGTGGTTTGGAGGTTCAAGGTTTTGGGAGGGTTTCCTGAAATGTCCGGGGTCTCAGTCTCTTTGTGGGTTCAGGTGGTTCGGTGCTTGACAGCGGATTTCCAGGAGGCAACGAAGGAGTGCGTCGGAGGGAGGACAGGTAGGCTCAGACTCAGCAGAAACAGAGGAGTGGTTCGACTGCCAGTCGTGGAATCCAGGAGGAACTTGTAATCCCACGGAGAAGGTGAGTCTGGAAACTCGGGCAACCAGAGGGTCAGTTCCACGGCGTCACGAGGAAGGTCTTGATCAGAAAACCATGAAGGATCAGCACAGAGTAGATACAGGGCGTCACAAGGGATCACCTGAAAGCAGGAGAGCAACAGGGAAAAATCACTAGTAAAGTTGAAGTTGGGTCAACGCGGAAACACAGAGACCAGCTCTCGGAGGCTCAGACGTACCGTTACTGGCTAACACTCAGGCGCTGAAGGTCTGGCAGTCAGCTCCTCTTGAACCTGCCGCTGATGAGCTGATCAGACTCAGGTGCGCTGGTGACATCACACACGCCCTCCAGCAGGATGGACCTGGCGCCATCTAGTGGTCGAAGGTGAGTCGTGCACACAGAAAAACCCACAAAGAAAACCAAAGAGCCCCGGAACGTAACAATTTCAAGACGTTAAATCAGGTTTTATTTTGAGTAAACTTTGATAGATGCAGCATTTCAGGGTTTCCCCCAAAAAAACCTGCTAAGCCCGGTGCTCAGGTTGCCAGAGAAGTCATTCAGCCGCCGGCTGTGTTTTTGAGTCAAAAAATGTTTAAAGCTGACAGGAAATGTAAAAGTATTACTTGATTGATATGTATTTTTGGAAGACTGGAAGATTAGTACCTAAACACCAACTACAAAGTCTTAAAATAATAATAATTAAAAAAAAACTAAGGTAAATTAACAATGCTAAGCCTGGTGGGGGCACAAGTAAAGCCTGGTTTGATAGAGAACCTTAGTGAATAAACGGTATCATGAAGACAACGGAACAAAGCAGACAGGTCAGGTATAAAGTTTTGCAGAAGTTGAGACTCCCACAGAACGCAGCTCAATCCATCATCTGGAAACTGAGAGAATGCGCTACATCTACAGACCCACGGAGACACGAGCATCCATCTAAATTGACAGCGAGGGCGTGGAAAGCATTCATCAGAGGAGAGGCGGTAACACTGCAGGTGGTGCTCAGATCCGCGGTGCAGGTCGGAGAACCTGATGACAGGAAGGTTGTTATCCGTGCACTCCACAAATCATACCAGAAAAAGCGCTCTAGTGTTAGGTGCGTTCTAAACGTCCAAAAAAACCACTCGATGCCAAGTGAGGAAAAAAAGTGCTGCTTGGTCATCACGCGGTGATGATGGTTTCCTTCTACAAGACAACAGAGCTGGACATACGTAGATGGAGAGAGGTAAACAAGAGGCACTTCTTAGAAGAAAACTTCAGAATGCCGCAGTGCAACTGTTTACGCCAGAACAGGTTTACAGTAATGTTCAGTATTTTAAAAAGGCTTATTTGTCAAATGAAAACATCTTTTGAAAAACAGCCTTTAGGCAGATGTTTATCAAACTTTTCATGAAGCTCACATTACTGCATTTTTTTTGTCTGATGCAATATTCAAATCCGAAATGCTGTTTTTCATCAGCCGCAAGGAGAAAATCATCCTAATTCAAGGTTTCCCCCAGAAAACTAGCCAAGCCTGGTGGTTTGGGCTCTCAGGCTTCTCCACTTCACGGGCTGGTTAGACTCCCTGAACGTCGAATTAGAGAATCTCGTCTGAGTAACGCCAGACCTAAAACAGATTTGTGCAATCTTGAAACACTGGCAAAGAAAAAAAAAGAAAACTAAACAAAAAACTACAAACAATATTTGATACGCACTCATTTTCCTTTAGACTGTTATCATGGTGGAAGTCTATGGTTATTTAAAGGGAGCAGCTTCTCATCCCTCGTTTTGTTAATGTTCTTTATGGAAACTGTGCAGCGGATGGCCAGTGCTACAGGTGCAATAAAAACAAACTGCGAATGAGGCAGTCGGTTAACACGCAACAACTGCTAAGCTTTAACGTTAACGTAAGTTTAACAGCTCCCATCCAGAGCAGGTGTGTTTTTACACGACAGTGTTTTTTTGTTTTTTTTCATAAGCTGCCCAATCCTGCATGTTTGAAGGAATAAAACATCAGTTAAACATCCAGATCATCCAAAATGTCCCCTGGTTAAAATGTCTTATTCCACAGTGGTGCAGTTTCTAATTAAAACTGCTAATGAGAAATCGGGCGGCTTGCAATCCTGCAATTCTTAAAGAAACAAAAAACAACAACAAAAAAAAGGAAAGGTCACATGTTGTGAACTCAAGCTGATGAGATGATTCAATTGTAATGGACCTCATCTCAATGCAGAACTTTATTCTGTTTCTACAAATGAAGCGTGTGTATAATTTCCGGTCACGTGGCTCCGTGCCCCTTTTGGAGTTGGCATAAAATGCTACAAATCTGCAGCTGTTGGGCAATTATTATTTCAGCATTATTAATGCAGTCCATGCACATTTATTGCTCTGACGTGGTTGGATGATGAGGCATAACGCATTGGGATGACAAAAGAGGATCCAGGTTAAATGACTTTACAGTCGGGGGAAACCTTGATTCCATTTGCCCCCCCGGCGCTCTTGTCGCATTAACCGCTTTGCTTCTCCGTGACGTGGGATGATGCAGAGCTGTAATAAATTAACGCTACACATTGTGCCTGACACTGGCTTACTCAATGTGATTACTGGCTAAGCCAGGCTGTGAAAGATTGTTTTTTTTTGGACACTCTGAAAAATCCAGCAGCAACGAGTGTCACGGCTCGGCTCGCGCTGGAATCGGGACGTATTGCCGACGCCGTGAATCTTAAGAGATTTAGTCAGTTTTTGTTGTTTTGACTCAAACGTTTCCGTTCATCAGACTGAAGCAGTAAAACTAAATAAATCTGCTATTCAACCATCACGGCCTTGCGTTAAAGTCCTCATTGTTGAGCCAGAAATTCTCCGTTTGATCACAGTAAAAGTGAAGAAGTCTCTTGTTTTCCCCAGCTAGCATAAAACTGTTAGCATTTAAAAAGAACTTCATTCTGCCAGTAAAACAATTGATGGAGCCATGATTCTTCAAGCAAGTGCCCAACTTGTAATTTATTACTTTAAGCCCAACGGGGCTTGGATTATAGAGTAAATCTGCCTTGCATAAAAGAAATAATCATAATTATTAAAAATATAAAATTGTAAAACATGTTCGCAATTCAAAAGTAACACATTTGCTCCAAAGTATTCTCCCAGCTCTCATAGCTAAAATCCACAAATACGCTAAAAGTGCTGACAGCTGCCTTATTTAATAGTTCATACACAAAATATACTTGAATGTCCATTAATGCGCAGAGTGGAAACCATCTTAGCGATACCACAAAAGCTAACATACGTGGTCCTCGTTGTGTCTGCTCTGTGCTTTACAGCTCGTTTCCAAACGCTAGACATTAGCGTGTCAAGTAGCATTGCGGCTAGTTGCTTCTGCTGCTCAAACGGCATTTTCTTTAGGACTTTTTCGAAGGGATACGCAAATTTTGGTTTACGTTAAGCAAAAAAATCCATAAATAGTTGAATCTGTGAATCCTGAACTGCAGATAAGTTCGAGGTTAGCTGTGTATTCACAGTTGTAATTATACAGACATTAAATCACAAAGGACCGGACTCTGTTGACTCATTAGTTGATGTCAGATTTTATTCAAGGGCATCACAGTTAAAATAATAATAATCATTTCCCTTCCACTTTATATTCATGCCATACTTTGAGTTTGCCCAGCAAATAAAATTGCACTGAAATACATTGACATTTATACTTGTGTGGAATAAAGAGTAGAAACATTGAAGGGGCAATAATACTGTTGTTTATCTTCTGGTTCATTACATCAGTTCCATCTCTGCCTTCCCCCCCTCTATGCTGTGGAACAGTGAAAGACTGTTACAGCATTTGATTAACAAAGCAAAAAAAAAAAAAATTTTCTGGAAACAAACACATTAGATTTGACAGACATCATCGGAACGGCCGAGTTTCCCACGTCGTTATGCCGAAGTAGTGAGACATAAAACCACGTCGCTCAAAATCCTAAACAAATTACAGTTTTAAGCCCCTCTGCCACTGAACGCCGGGGGACTTTTTTCACAAAGTAACGCAAATCCGTTCATGCCGCACCCGCCTTTTGGTCCCCCTGAATAACGCAGCTTTGTTAATGGATTGCTCTAAATCAAATCTTCCAAAACGGCCTCTCCCCGGTGTTTGTGTAACCCACTTTCTTTCCTTTTGTTTGTCTCTTTCCCTTTCCGCTGTAATTTGTTTTGTTCCCTGCGTGTCCCTGCTGATAGTGGGTCTTTGTGTGCGCCTGCCACGCAGTTAGGGAAACAAGATGTGGGCGAGTGTCAGGCCGGATTACACCCACCCGGTTTCATCGCTGTGGCACCCACACACCGGGAAAGTTCTGACGAAAAAAAATATATGAATAGTCAAACAGCCCAAGGAGGAAGTCTGTTGTTTCCATACATGCTATTAGAATTTTGAAGAAACTAATTCCTCCCCTGCCTTCATACGGTGATCACTGTTCAGTCATTGATATGACAACTTGTTTCAATGTTGCCTTTTAATGACGTTTCGTGTGCTGTATGCCGTGTCCTCGGCAAATGTTCCATGGCTAATGCAAGTGAATCATAATAATGACCAAACTCATTTGAACTCCAGCTTTAATTGCGTTGTTCAAACTAATTTAACCACAAGTAGCTTTGGATTATATGTGGGTGGAAAAAATAAATTCAAATGTCTTACTACAAAATGCAGTTTTCAGATTCTGATTTTATCTATTTAGGTTGTCAAATCAACATGGAGTATTTATTCTCTAAGCTTCATAAATGTGTTTTTAGTGTTTTTGTCTTAAATTGCTCCTCTTACCACTGAGGTTGTGGGTGTCAGTGAGGTTAAGCTGCACAAATAAGGGAATAATAAATAAAAAGGCTGAGATAAAGCAATTATTTTAAGTGACAAGGACTTTTTATATTTATTTTTGGAGGAATTTTGATGCATTGTGTTTCATAAAACTGTTTTAAATCAAACCATTTCTGAGATGCTTTGGAGCATCTTGTTAAGGCTACATCAGCTCATTTTAATTTTAACTTTGAGTAGGCCACTCAAAAACCTTTCGATATTAAAAACAAAACAACAAAAAAAACAATCCTTCTCTTTGAGGGATTGCCATGCCCCACTCATGTTGTCTTATGTATAATCAGCTGTTTTAGTCAACAGTCTCAAATGTTGTTCAGACCAAGTGACATCAATGCATAGAGGTTTATAAATAGTAATCGGGTGTCAGATTTGTATGATGCATGAGAGGGGAAAAAAAAAAGAAAAAAGAAAACTAACATGTTTTCTGTGTCTCCCTGTGGCCTGGAACCACTTTCATGTGGGAGCATCAAAGCAGATCAGGAAAAGTCGGATCTGAGACCCCCTCCTCCTTCAACTGATTAGTTTCACTCTGCTTGTCGGAAACTTCAGATCGAACCTCGGAAATAAATATCAGCATAAGCACATGTATGCACGAAAAGTGAGTGCAAAGACCGTCTGCAATTAGTGAAAAATGACAGCAAATCCAAGAAATCGCCGGCCTTCTAAGAAGTCAAAGCTACGCTAACCTTGCTCAACTCCTCCGCCTCGCTTTCGGCAGCACCCGTTCTTCAGCCTGCCCTCTAATAAGTGATGTCATCAGCTGTCACTGTTTCTGTTGGGCGTTCCTCTGGGCCAGCCCTCCGTTGGCGGCGAGCAGGAGCGTCCTCTCCCGGGGCCCTGATCATCTAACTTGCAGCTCGTTTTAGAGAAATCACCAAGCGGGACCGCAGCGGCTCTCGCTCCGTGTGAACAGTGTCTGTCTCATGCAAGCACATAACCGTGCAGACAGTTTTTATCCCATCACAGGAACGTGCCTGATCGGATCACAAACCGATGTGCTTGTGTGTTATTTTTCATCCCCCCCCCCACACCATAAACACATACTATAACATTGTCTGACTTTTTGTTTCGCAGTCACAATAAATGCATCGATTCTGTCACGATTACTTTTCTGTTAGTGATTGGAGATAAACTGTTTTCAGTGTTTTTTTTATACTCAAACTGAGTGCACTAATTTGTAATTTGCTAAAAATGTGAACAAATGGACGTGTGAACCAGACAAATAGCTGTTATTTTTTGTTTTGTTTTTATTTGTTTTTGCCCAAACTGTTAGAAGAACGGGTGCTAAATGGTGTCATTTGTGTGGTGCCTATTCTAAAATACAGTACTTGGGCGGCGTAGCTTTGATAGCCTGTGATTTTCAGTCTGCAGCTGGTCCGACTGCACAAGTTATGTTTCACTAAAGCCTTGCTCTCCAGTCGCCCAATACATCACTCCACTGATGGTGTCTGACTACGCTAACACCCAGAGGGGAGAAACTCTGATATATGGTACACAAGTACAAGTTTTCCGACTTTGTGCACTTTTTCAACATTTTTTTCACGTCGCACCCACGAGGGCCAATGTGTCGCATTTACATTTTATATGCAAGTCCAGGAGCAGGACGTTGCTGACTTTTTGAATTATCGTTGCAAATCCAAGATACTGTGAATTATTCCCCGTTCTTCCTCGCAAAACAACTCAAGATTAAAGGGGCAGCATTAAGTAAAATAGAATTTTTTAAACTTTACTTGTTTTTATGATTTTGCCTCATAAAAAACATACCTGGGGTGTCGCTTTGATTCTTTCGTGCATGTTTGAGAAATCCTCGAATCTCCCATGGCAACCGTGCAGAATGCACAGGTAAAAATGCAGCTCTTCCTCTGAGCTGCATTTTCCAAACTTTCACCTCACAGATCAACCCACTCAGCTCCTTCAGACTAGCTAGCGGCAGTTAGCAAATACCTGGCGGAGCTGCGCATCTGCTGAGCTCATTATACTAGCTACTTCTTCTAGGGTTACCAGAGGAGCAATGATGTGATGACTTCCTGAAGGTTTCAGAAAGAACAATTATTTTAAGTCATATTTGATATATACAGCATTTTATAACAGCTGAAGGTAACATAATTAATTGTGCTACAAAATGATACTATGTGGCTGGAAAACACACAGAACAGCCCCTTTAATCAAATAGGATGAAGCAACTTTCAAAGGCATATATTTTCAATTAAAATTAAATCTGGACTTTGACTGGGCCATTCATTCATTCATCACCACATGAATACGTTTTGAGCCGGGGAACTGAACCTTCATTCCGGGTCGTTTTGCGAGACACTGCAGAGCAGAAGGAGTCTCATTGCGCGTTCACAACAGAACCAACACGTTCAGGGTAGATTTTGTTTGAAAGCTGCTAAGCATGCAAAGAGCTCAGAGCTGACAAGTCATGCCTGTGGAGTTGTTGTGACAAATTGCATCATGATGAATATGGCGCAGCTGTGCTCAGCAAATGAAAAAAAGAAGAAAAAAAAAACAAAACGCATTAAAATTCAGACGATTCAGTGTTGGTATTTGACTTGGATGCGAGAAGTTTTATTGAAGCTGTAGAGATATTTTCACACCCAAGGAGTCATCGCTGAGTTCCAGTAAATGGGGGTGGGGGGGGTTTCATTTTACAAGGAGGGAAAGTGCAGAATATCAGCAACAACAAAAAAAACAGTATTGCATAAAAATTCAAAATTGCTTTGCATGATGAAATAAGATTCGAGAGCGCCACTAGAACTGAGTCCTGCAGAGTAGTCATTTGCACACAAAATCATTTTATCATTTACAGAACCTGTGTAACCCTAACTTATCCACCACCGTGGACACAACGGCTGGAATGAGATCCACCATCATTAGAAACTAGCTCTACGAAAAGATGACAGCTGTGTCAGCAATTATTGGGAAATGAAAACACAACCACACACACACACACACAAACACACACACACACACACCAATACAGAGAGAGAAAAAAGCTGGGGCTCCTTGCAGGGTCTTGGATCATGGGGTGAGAACGATTATGAGAAAGTTGAGGAATCAGCCGTCAGCTACATGGTGGGAGCTTGTTAATGATCTGAAGGCAGACTGGACCACAGTCACAATGAAAAACTGTCTAATAGTCTCAGTTCTGGCTTCCCTCTGCTTGAGGAGGCACATGTACGGATTAGCGGCTCGCTAACAAACATCAAATAGAGCACGGCGGTAAAAGTTTTTCAGCTGCAGGCGTCTGTGGAGAATGTACAAGAACAACTGCGGTGGAATTTATGAACCGAACACAACAGATGGTTCATCACGATGTCTTCCACCATGAAAATAACTCAAGACGCATCGCTATGACAACAATAAAATGGATAGATTAAACGCATTATGCACATAGTCCGTCTCCAGAGCGTAACCCTGCAAAACATTATTAGGAGGCGAAAATTTGAAGCATTAAGAGGATTTTGGAGGTTTTACCTTTTTCTTCTTGCAGTGTGGAAAAACCTGGTGATTTTCAGAAATCCTCGACGTTCTGATCTTGCAAAAGATGCCTTCTTCTCCAGCCCCATAAGTCATGGCTCCTTAGGAAATCAAGTGTTTATTTCCACTTAATAATGTGGGAAAAAATGGTTTACTTTATGCAAAACATCTTTGTTTCATTGACATAGTATGCCTTCATATTGAAATTAAACTACTATTTAAAAAAAGCTACACTTTTAGTTTTCTTTGTATGGAGGGTAAAATGTAAATTCAGCCCCCCCCCCCATTAAAGTTTTCTGACTGCAGATACCTTGGAGTTTTTTTTTAAAATAGCAGAAAATTTAGTCAAAAATACTTTGAATACTTTAATTTAAGCACACGCCAACATGTTTCCCCACACTTCTGTTTTTAGTTGTTTTGTTTTTTACTGTTTTCCTCTTAATTTTGCTCAGCTCATTTCTCAGGAAATGACCTAAAGTTTTCGCTGGAAGAAGAATTCAGTTTTAATGATCCCACCCTGTTGATCTGTTTCTGCTTAATGAGTCCTTTCAATATCACCAAACAAGGCTGGTTAGCAGGATGTTTCTCACCGGGAAATAAAAAAAAAACAAAAAAACAAAAACGTTCTTTCCATATTGGGAACTGTAAGTGACAAAGCTATTTAAATAACAATAAAAGAAAAATCATAAAAACGTAACCCCATGCCTCGCTGCTGGCAAGACGTTTCATACCGGGAGCCATCTGAGTCCACTCAATACGATTATGTGAATTTGCTCTGACTTTCAGCTGACCCTGTTTAAATGTCTGAGCAGCTGGAAGCAACAAGTTGCACAAGGTCAGCGTGGGCCGACGGACGGACAGACGCAGATTTAACTCGTGCTGCACCGCGCGGCTTCCTCACAAGACTGGTTTCTCTGTTCATTTCCAACTTGGAATTTAAGAATTAATCTCCATAAGTAGAAAAAAGAATCAGCAAGCTTGAAGCGATCCCAGCAACATGTGCTCTTCGGACATAGGTGTTGATCAGAGGTCTTAAAAAAATAAAAGTCTGCTGATGGATTTATTAATCCATTAGATTTGTGCCCGAAAATGTAAATAATTTGTGCCAAAAAAGCTGTATTTTTATATTAGTTATGTGGCTTGCTATATAGATATTTTTATGACCCCACAATATGTGGCTTTCTTGGCTGTTGCAACAAAATAATTGATGTCTGTCTTCAAGCGGGACTACAGATGAGTACAGCAAGGGACGTTTCTTTTTTCAAGAAAAATCAATATCTGTATATTGTTCGGCGCTTGGAAAAACATTACCATGAATAAATCTCCAGAGGAAAGAATCTCCTCTGCCTGCCCACCTGTTTTCAGAATAGTTGGACTGGTATAAATGGTTTTATTGTTTACCTTAGAGCTACGGTCATGGAAATTACCCTGACGTTCATTTGTAAAAACAGTAATCATCCTCAGCAGCATCGTTTTTACAGTGAACAGCTGGAGTGCATGAGGAAAGAAGTCGTTGCATTTGAGTAATGGAGCAAATGTAATGAGAGCGTGACACAGATCGGTTTTAACAATGGGAACAGAGCATGTGCTCAGTGTTACTGACCTGTATGGCATCCCATTCATGTCAGAGATTTTAAAAGTTAAGAGGAAATCCTTCACGCAGAAATAATTATTTTTCTTTTTTTAAATCTATGAAAGTAAAAGCTCCAAGCAGCTTCTGTTGTGTGGCACGTTTAATGATAGGTACACAGAACGCAACAGAGCCGAGCGTAGAGTATCGCCGAGTTCCTGAAGGAGTCGGTGGAAAACGATGCAGACGTGAACGGCTTACATAATGAGGGAGAGGAGGAAGTGATGAAGGAGTGGAGCTAATCACAGCTGAGTGGGGAAGAGAGCAGGTGGAGGGAAATTAGGAGATATGAAGCAGCTGACCACGAAGGCGGGCTGACAGGCTGGGCGAGAGGTGGGAGATGAAGAGGACAGAAAGGAAAGGAGAATAATAATGTAATTGTTTACTAACCTTCAGAAGACCGAAGGGTCTAATGGGGACAAAAGCCTGGTGCTGGTGCAGTGGGTTAGGGAGGATGTCCAGGTTTGACATAAATATCACTACTAAAATGAATGGAAGTCAGTACAAAGTCCAAACATTGGAACAAATACCAACTGGGGTGTGCTTTCGTGTGTGTGTGTGTGTGTGTGTGTGTGTGTGCGCACACGTTTGTTTGTAAAACTTTGTGGGGACCATTTTCCCGACATATACTACATTGTGGGGACCGAAGCCTGGTCCCCACAAAGGGAAGCATTGTTTTTGGGTCAAGGGTCAGATTTCGGACTAAGGTCTGAATTGAGTTTTGGTTAGGGTTATTTATGTAATGGTTAGGGTTAGGTTCAGGATAAGGGTAAGGTTTAGGCTGTAGAAATGAATGGAAGTCAATGTAAAGTCCCCACAAAGATAGCCTGGCAAATGTGTGTGCATGTGTGTGGGTGTGTGCTTATAAAGCATGTGGAAGATGTCCAGAGAAAGGCCATCTGTCACGATCTCACCTCGGTTCTCCTGTCCTGTTTACCAACCTGTTTTCTCCTCTCTCAACAACACTCAGCTCTGAGCGCAGTCCTGCAGAAAATGAACAACTTCAACTGTAAAGCGAAGCAACAACAAATAAACACCTTGCAGAAAAAGAAAAGCTCAAACCCGAGTCCTAATGTAACATTTCCTCATGCTGTCAATGATTTTTTTTTTTAAAAAAATTCACATATAGATGTTGATACATTAATGACACCAGTTGCAGGATGTGTGTAAATAAATAAATCTGTCGTCAGAGTAAAAATCCAAGCTTTAATTTGAGGACATTTATTCTGCTGGGAAAAATTCCAAATCAATAAATTATTGATTTATTATTAAAGATTTTTTTTTTTTTTTTAAAAGGTTGTTATCCTTGTCAATCATTTCATACCGGAAATTATGCCTCACCTTTTAAAGTGAATTGGAATTTATAGGAATTTCTATTTAGTAATCGTGTTTCTGTGGTTTAGCTACCACTATATGCTGACTTATGACCTATGACAATTATAAGTAAGATGGTGAACTACTTAAAAGAATCATTGTGTTCTTATGGCAATGTTGTTGGTCACCGCCAGACACTTATTTATTTACTTAAATAAATGTATCCATTTAAATAATTTAATATTTTTTCAATAATAATATATATTTTTGTTTTCAAAAATTAAATATTAAAGACGTTATCAGAAGATCAGAACATCTATATAGCACGACAGAGTATGAAGGCTACACAAACACAAATTAATAAATAAATGAAATTATGTGAATAAACTTGTACAAGAATAATAAAATATTACGACAACAAAGTTATAATATTATGACCATTTATTCTCATATTTCAATCTTCTTGTTTTGCAACATTATTCTGGTAATATTATGACTATTCTCATATTATGACTTTATTCAGATAATTTTATTCTTTCTTTTCTAAATATTTTCTGATACTCTGTCGTAGCATAACTTCGCTGTCGTTCCATTTCATTTTTGCATCTCTGTATTTGTACTTTTGGTAAATCATTGCACAAAACTGGTTCATATTTACCATTTTCCTCTGATGTAAAGCATGTACCTATGACAGCAGCCTCATGTGCCTATTAAGCTTTTATATCACTCTTTTTTATTTTTCTTCTAACCTTTACAGCCTCCATAACAAGCTTTCCAACACGTTGGGGCTGCTGGGATTTGACAAGTCAGCATATTTGTGCCTGTAATCACTCGGCGCAGTAAAACCCACCCGGTCAGGAAGTGTTCGGTAAATAACAACAGGAAGTGCCGTACTGTCACGGCAAAGGAGATTAATGACACGAGCATATCGTAGGGCCGCACGATAATTGCTCTCGGGGGACATTAAACTTCCTTATACTTGCGTGTTTATTTGCGCGCCAGAGGAAAGCCGTAGGAAAAGACGGACCCGGAATGCTGTCGCCGCCGTTGTAAATAAATCACAGCTGAGCTACATTCATCACCGAGGTGCAAATATAATTAGCCTGCCGCATTGAGGGCGGGCCTGTACTCCGGTGACGCCCGCGTGTATGTGCAGGCATTTACAGCTTCATTTTAGCCGGGTGGCTATCGGGGAGGTGGAGATGAGACTAACATCCGTCATTTGCAGCGGGTTCAGAAGAGTCTTGAACATCTCTTTTTCCGACTTTTAATATTTTGAAGACAACAGAGTCGTGAATTAAACAACCCAAGTCTTAAATATGACATATTTGAGTTTTATTGCTCCACGGATGTTTGTAGAAGTTTGGGACAAGAGAGCCACTCCTCTCTGGTCTTCAGGCAGGTTGGTGGCGGGACGGCGGTGGCAGCTGCCACAGGTTGGTGCTGCAGTCCTTAAAAATCCTGCAAAGAACAGAGTCACTCAGCACAGAGCTTTAAAAGAACCGCTTTGACCTTTTACAGTCTCCGCTCTAAAACGGCGACTCAGCCAGAGCCACATCCACGCAAGCCAGAGCCACATCCACTAATAGGGCAGCGAAGATTTATGTGATAGTGCTTCTTGTCTCCTCGCTAACAATAAGTTCACTGTCTGGAATAAAATGTCACATCTCAGAAACCCGAGCGGTTGAGCTGCCGGTAATGGACATGTTAAAGTCATCCATGTGTGATTTATTTATTTTTGACTGATCTCTGTAAAATATGTTCTAGAAACCATCATTTTTTCACACGTTCTACAGCTAAGAGGCCATTTTAAAAATAAGAGCCCGCTGCACTGAACCCCATTGGAAACATCACAGTTATTCCACCAAATATTCATTTCTGAACTCTTCCTGAGTTGAAACATTGTTTCTAAAGGAATATAAACTTGTTTTCTTTGCGTTATTTGAGGTCTGAGAGCGCTTCATCTTTTACGTTATTTTGACCATTTCTCATTTTCTGCAAATAAAAACAAAATGTTTGCTTGGAATTTCGGAGTCATGTTGTCAGTAGCTGATAGAATAAAAGAACAATGTTCAGTTTACTCAAACATTTACCTATAAAAAGTAAAATGAGAGAAACTGATCATTTTAAGTGGTCTCTTTTGGTTTTTTTCCTGCATGTATTTACTAGCTAAATGCGACCAAAATAAATCTGTAAAATCTGTTTTGGCAAGATTCAAGACCACGGCCTAAATAATTTTATTTGCTAAAAGTGATTTTTGAAAAATAATAATAATACAAATCACCCCTTTTTATTGTCAAAAGATGATTTAGGCAAAAATATATACATAAAAAATCACTTGGGGCAAGAAAAAAAATAAAAGACTTAGGTCATTAATTTAGTATTTTGGCAAAGAAAAGTTTTACTTTAGTGATTCTGAGCACACAGAAGGTCAACCAGGAAGTGGTTAGTTGTTTTAACTGATATAAATCCGACTGAGCCACTGATTCACCTGTCAAACTTGGCTGGAGGCAATAATCTTATGAAGGGAAACAAAAGCACAGGTCTGGTGCACGGAGAGTATCTTCTCCGAATTTTCCAGTCCGCTTCCCTTAAGTGCCGTAAAGAGTAAAGAGAGATTTTTTTTCCCCCTCCCGAAACATCGAAGTTTAGTTTATGTTGCGAGTTGTAAGGCCGAGCGTGGACTGAACAAAGGTCCGCTGAGATTTAAAAGGAGTTTGACAATCACATTCCCTCAGAACATGAATCATCAAAAGACGAAGAGAACATTTTAGCACTAATCATTCCTGGAGATTTTTTTTGGGTGATACAAAAAAAAACTCTTAACATACCAGTTAATTGTTAAAACTAACCTAAAAGGTTTATCCTATGTTTCGAGAACATCTGAACTTCTAGTAGAAAAAAAAGGGAAAAGCCTCTTAAAGTTCACCTATGAAAAAAGTTCACATGTGATTTAACTAGGCAGTATCCAATCATATTGTTTCCTTTAATGCACAAATCTTAGTGCAGTCAGAGAGCTCTTCAACACGCGTAAATGTGCAAAGTCTGGTAAGGTGCATGCTGGGACTTTTCACCTCTGATCATCTTCAACCGCAGCAGTTCAGTGAGAGTTTAAACTCGGGTCAAGTTACTGCATTTCATGCTGCAGAGAAGCTGACATGATTACACAATTTAGTGATTGTTTTTTTTTTAGTAACTCTTTTGTGAGCTGCGTCACTGCTACAGTGATGTCAGTCAATAACATACCATATTTTTTTTTTTACCTTAAATGTCAGTTAATGAGGTCAATCAAATCAAATTATTTAAAAAAAAAAATTAAAAAAAAAGCAGCAGCCATTTAAGTACAATTGTTTCTCTTTTAGTTTCAGATCTCCGCTTTACTTCATTACACGTCCTTCTATTAAACTGCAGTCTGTTCTTTGCCGTCGCCGTGCCTGATTACTTTAAGCGCTTGAGGTCTCAGTTTGGACTTGGAGTACATCGCTACGTCAAACCTGCGTGTTTAGAGAGTCAAAAAGGCAAAGTACAGAATTCCTGATTGTCCCTTTAGATAGCTGAAGCTACAAGTTGCAGATATAGAAAGTGCAAGTGAGTAGAGAAAACATTGTGTCTAAAGTTTTGGGGTAATGACAAAACCGAAGGGTTAGAAAAGAGAATGCATGTTCATAGTTCTTTTGGAGATTGGTGCATAATCTGCGATGGGTTCTCCTTCTTTTTAAATCCTCCGTTATTCAGATGGGCTTGTTGCAGAGTATTCACTGAAACATCACGTTCTTTAAAGGCAACAGGAACCTCACTGTTTATACACGTCCCCACTGATGGCTACCGTTGAGCAATCGACCAAAACCAACATCAGAGAAGTGGGACGTTTGATTGCAGAATGCTACGTTTCGCTCCTGCAACCAAGTCTTGAACTTCTGTCTTAGGAGTCGCTTGTTCTTTCGCCGTTCGTGTGCTCGGCACCCAACAAACGTACGCGGGTCTTCTGCCTCGTCGTCTCCCTTCCTTCTTGCACTGCTCGCTCGCAGGTACACAGCACTCTCAGCGGTAATACTGACTGATGCCACATCACGCTGTGACAGGCACCAAGGGGGCCCCGGCGCATTTAGTGTCGCTTTTATCTCCCAGCATGCTTTGTGCTGTTGTTATCTGGTGTCTGCAGCCTGCTGCGGGACGACATGGTAAACCGGGAAATGATACGTTGACACAGCCGCGTCGCTAAGCTCGCGTGGCACAGAGCTACTGCAGCATTCAGAGAACGATTTTATTTTTTTGTTAATTATTAGGGACACACTTGGCTGTTGTTAAAGCCGCCGCACTGGAGGGGCCCTGTGTGTGTGAGAGAGTCAGAGAGTCACAATAGAAAGATGAGGCAGACATAGGTGGAGTGTTGGAAGTAAATATTCTTGATTATTCTAGACACATTGTCCCATTTGCTGCTCCTCGTATTCCTAGCTTTGCATGATCCATATGTTGCTTTTGCGTGTTGCTTTCCTTCTAATTGCAGAGACAAAAATCAACTCAAGCACCTGAATTTTAGCATAAAGTGTGGTGAACTATTTCACTTTGAACTTTACGACTTAATTCCTTTCCATTCCTTTCTTTTGCCTCTGCCGCTCAGTATTCTCCTGTTATTTTGTGTGTTATTTCTCAAGATCCTTACTGGCGCAAGTGAGGAAATAAAGGAAAAGAACAGCATGCTGTGAAAAAGAACCTGTCCTATTGTAGATTCCCTCCTTTTTTTGTTGTTGTTTCACACTTAAATGTCTCGGCTCTTGAAACTGATTTTAAAACCAAAACACCTTTGTAGAATACAAAAGCAGTTTCCAGCGGTGATTTCAACTGGACACGCGTGGTATACATCGGCCGGTGACAGTAATTTTTTAACATCGGTCCGGTTTTATGTGTCGGTCTGATACATAAAACCGGACCGATGCTAAAAACTAATTCATTTCCATCCTGCTGCCATTTGTTTCTGGAGGGACAGGGAGCGAAATTTGGTCATATGGTATTTGTTTGGTCATCTGACAGTGATGGTGATGCAGCGCTGGATTGTGGGAAATTTAACTGAAGCAGTGCTGAAGGTGCGGAAAGAGTAGGGAAATATATACAACATATGAAATGAAATGACATAACGTAGTGCTTTTCTGGACACTCAAGAACACTTTGCAATGAAATCAGTCATTCCTGCTGACACGCTAAAGGTAGAAAAAGTTAGCCAGTCAAACTCTGCATGGCTCAGAAAACGTAAAACAAAAACAAAAAACTGAGGTTTTGAAGTTGCTAAGAAACAGATGAGACTTGAGTTTGATTTTGACGCTTGAAAAATCTCCAACTTGGCCGAACGGAATCGATTCTGTAAGGAAGAGCGGGCCAAACGTCCTCCACAGACATAGTTCTGCACATAAATCAAGTTGTTTTGGGGTTGTTGTTTTTTTTACACCTTGAGTAATGGCATTTTTAAAACTGCTTGCTGTATTTATTAAGCTTATCTGCATCTTTTATGAAAATTTGTTCTCACAGACAAAAAGGAACAAAAGGAAATTAAATCTGTGTGAGTTCAAACTTAAGAGGCGGCAACACACCTGAGAGTATTCAAATCTGTCAAAAACAATCCACACAATACACAAACATTTTTCCTGTTGTGGTTTTATTGAGGAATATTTTTGCCCGCCACCTCTTCGGAAAAACCAAAGATTTGGGACCTGCTCGTATCGGTGTGTGTTGTGGTGACTCAGGTGTGAATAACGATGAGCTGAGGATACAAATGGAAATCAACAAGTCGTCACCCCTGGGCAACTGAGCGTGTGCGTTAGAGCTGGATGGAGAGAGAGAGAGAGAGAAAGAGAGAGAGAGAAAGAGTGAGACAGAGAGAGTGAGAGAAGCTCTGAGTCATTCGGTGGAGCCGTTACCCAGAACCGAGCCACAGTGACCCTTACTCCTCACAGGTGCCCGAATGTCCTGTCTTGTCCTGAGGTCCACATTCATAGGTCACATCAATCTAAATCAAGTCACATATCAAACCTCTTCATCTAATTAAAGTAAACTGAGGTTGATTTTGCCAAGGGTGAATCTGGAGTGGACCAGCACACTGGGTTCGCTGAGCGCACAAGTTACAGCCCGGTGGCAGCTAAAACAAGCAGGTCATTTAATTCCTAAATTTTTGTCTCGCTTTGTATTTTCCTGTGTAAACTCACTGAGCTCTTTGCTCCGCACACTTTGCTGGAATTGAGTTGAACTGGATCTTTGCTACCTCAACTCTTCATGTCACTGACTCCGTAAGGTGTCACAAACTTTCCTCCAAGATATTTCTCCATGTTGCCATGACGATGACACAGGGTTGCTGCGGATTTGTTGGTTACACATCCGTGATGTAAATTCAGAATTTCAACCACGTCCCGTATGAGCTCTAGTGGGTTAAAACCTGATCTCACGATCAAGTTCAAGAAACCTGTTTGAGATTATTTGAACTTTGTAATGTGATTGATTACGTTAGATATCTGTATTCCCAGGTTATTTTTTTTATTTCTTCTTTTTGATATGAACAATCGCAAAAAGAGAGACAAAATAAGGCAAAAATATTACATTAAAAAATAAAAGACATCATGACTGTTTGCTATTAGTCAGTGTCTGTTTTTATGAAAGTGTCACAACTCGAGTCACGTGACTTGGACTTGAGTCAGATTTTAGTCGTTAATATTATGACTTTGCTTGGAAAAAATGTGCAGTGTGTTGTGACTTGACTCGGACTTTTACACCAAGGACTTGAGAATAATTAATATTTTACCTCTAATCTAAAGATTAAAACATATTCCTGTTATTGAAGATTTCATTTTCTTACTTCATTCATTCTGTATTAATAAACGCAGATGGTTTCTCTGCTTTTCCACATTCTGGCTGTACGTGTTGCCTGAGCTGCCAATCAAATTACATATATCCAAAAATGTCAAAACAAATATTCTCAAAAGATAGCTTTTAAAAGGCACATCAACTACAAAGAACTCAACAACAACAAAAAAAAAACAATAAAAAGTGCGACAAGAGAATCACAGATGGAGATGGAGCATCTTCCAACTTTGCCCAACATTTGACGTTGCTTTAAGAACGGTAAGTGGTACTTTCCTTTTGCTATGATGACACCGCTGATTTAAGCTAGCTTTGTGCTATTAGTTCTCTGGGCTACGTTGATGATTCTGTTTGACGTTAAGGTGTCATTCTTGTGGCGTGAGTACAACGTCCAGCTTGTTCGCTACAGATGTGGAGCTGTTTCAGAAAGAGAGTCCTGCAGCTGAGCTCTGGGGTCAGAGTTTCTCTCCATCACAACACTGACATGAATCCAGTTCCGTCAGACGATGGATCATATATTTGAATACATCTGTGTCGGGAAATCATATTGAGAATATATATTGTTTACTGCAGTCGGTGCATTAAGTCTGAACATGGTGTTCTGCTTTGGCTTTTTTTACTGACTGTCTATTCTAGAAAGTTTTAATTTAAAGTAAGAGTTTTCTTGCAGCAAAGTTTAAATGAACTGTACAATATGGAGGTGCAATTTTAGAAGTATTAAAAAAAAAAAAAACTATTGCAGCATTGTTAAAAAAAAGAAAAAAAAAGAAAAAAAAAACACTCTAAAGAACTTGAAATTCCAAGTTTCAGACTTGGGACTTGACGATGGCCTGTCTTGATTTGAGACTTGAGGATAAAGACTTGAGACCTGCAGAACAGTGACTTGGTCCATCTTGTCTTGGTCACTTTGTCAACCCACAAGGGGAGATCAAAATGCCAAAAAGAAATGGAGAATAATAATGGAAAGTCGCAGCGGCTGGAACAAACACAAACAGGAGCTGAATAAATAATAAAAATAATTTTTCTCTCCCCTTCCCCCTCATGTCATCATTGCCTTCGTCCCGTTAATACTGATAAGGCTGAAGGGGAAGAAAAGACCTTCCGAAAGTTATGACACAGGATTTAATATGGAAAAAAAAAAAAGACTTGGTGTACGCTTTAGGTAAGATCTGGATTCCAAAGCAATTCCTGCCAGGAATGAACAAAACGCAGAAAAAATGAGAAATTGACAGCTTTTTTAAATTATTTTGTATTTTTTATTTTTCAAATGCCCTGACAACTGACAGCAATTTTGTGATCTGAGAGAATTCACAACTCCTTGGTATAAATGAAAACGTCAACAACAGCAACAAAAAAAAAGCTTTTTTTGCCGGTTGCCTCTCAGATAAGCTCAGTTTGAATTGATTTCAGTGGCTTCACCTCTTGTTTTGTCTCTAGTTGACTGATGTAGCATACACTCTACATTGTGAATCAGGTGGCTAAAAAACCCTTTTTGGCTTTTCAAGAGGTGGGATGTCTAAAGTCTTAACTCTCTTTAGGTAATAAAACATATGGCTGACCGGGAAATAACAAAAGGTCTGTCAGAGAGTGTGTGGCGTCCTGTGCTCAGGAAGGTAGCTGTTCCTGTTGTGTGTGAAAGGTCTCAGGTAGAAGAGGATTCTTATCTGCAATGCAGCAGTTTGCGAAATGGAAGACAGCACCACAAATCTCCCAGGGCACTTGAAGCTGTACTGATCCTGGCATCCCTCTCCAAATTTTGGAAACCCAAAACACCTTTCTGAATGTAGAGATCCCCACAAAACGATAAGGCTGTTAATCCAACTGATTGAAAAAAAAAAAAAAAGGTAGCACAGACCTTTGAAGAGGAAAGAAAATGGTAGATGGTTGTCTGGTTGTACTAATAAAAATGTGAAAAGCGTGACATGATTTTGCACTCTGAAGCCCCTAAACAAATCCAATACATCCAAATGAGTAAACAGAGCCTGCCTGCGTTGTCATTCATCTAATTAAATTAAATTATATACTGTTGATCTGCAAAGCAGTCGAGCATGCATGATGACGAATGTATTGTCCCGTCTGAAGACTTTTCCTTCGGGAGAGATGAGACAGGGAAGTGGTTCAGGGTTGATGGGAAGATGGATGGAGCGAAGCACAAGAAGCAATAATGGGAGAGAGTCTGTGGAAGGCTGAAAGAGAATTAAGACAAGGGCGGATGTTCAACTTCTGGTGGGACAAAATAGCAAGTGATGAAACAGAATGATGTAAAATGAAGCTTTAGCTATTTGCAAAAAAAATTTTAAATAAGAATAGGCAAAAGTATCACCCCAAAAGACTAAGATGTAATTGCAGTAAAAATGGATCATGAAAGTCACAGAACACTTTTCAGGTTCTTATTTGAAAAAAAAAAAACATTGTTAAACTTGTGTAAGAATTTATATTCACACCAGTCCTGTTTTAGTCTGTTTTGATCAAACTCTAGTTTGTTTTGGGAAATTTGGTTTGTTTGGGGAGTTGTGAATGCGCAGTTGAACTCTGATGCCGTCTGTCTATAGACTTGGGTCTCAGCTCGGTTGACGTGAATTTATATGTGGATCCAAGCAGATTGGAGACCACTCCAAAAGCAGGAAGTGGACTGTAGCGCCGGGCATTCTGGGTAAATACAACCAAAACAAACACAAGAGTGGAAATGGATCATGGTATTTCATCAACAACAAAAAGAAGATATTGTACAACTTCTAAAATCGAATCCATTTTATGTTTTACGCGGTGCTCATGTCTTCTCCTGAGGTTTTTGAGTTTTTTCCTTCAGTAGTTCTTGGTGCAGCGCCACCACAGGTGAGGAGGTGAACAGGTTTATCAATTAGTTTGGATCGGTTTACAGAGCGCAGTGAGGAAGCAAACCTCACCTGCTGAAAATGTAACGAATGTCGCAATTTTGGCACCCAATCAAACTGCATTCACTAGACTATCAGTCTGTCTCATAAATTCCCGATGAAATACATTGAAGTTTGTGGTTGCAAAATGAAAAAAAGTTAAATGGGAGTTACAGCAACAATGCCGTGGTCCAACTTCTCTAATGAAAAGTCGCTAGTGTTTATTTTGTTGATCCCACAGTGGCTGAAAATAGGAGGTTTGACACCGTGAGTCGGCGAACAGAAATTTCGTGGAATGATCATTTAACCGTACAATTGCTCAGTCGAAATGTTCTGGAAAGCTCCCACTCCGCTCACGACCTCTTAGCTCCTCGCCTCAACAGTACACACAATTTTATCTTCACCCAGTCGACCCCCGACAACAACATTTGTTTCACTCTCTTCCCTGGTTGCTGATATGAGAAAAGCAATGATCTAGTCCTTTGGAGCTGAAGGCAGTGTGAGTTAATGCCAGCTGTGTGTAAACAGCTGTGTCATCTGAATATGCAACTTTAGTGTCTTTTATTCTCCTAAATAGAAATGAAAACATTTTTTTCCCCCCCTTTCAGCTGACGGTCATGTGTTGGATTTAATACTTCATCCGCCCGTGGCTATCTCTTTATGCTCCAATGGAAAGATTTTAACCACGGAAGGGCCATATAAAGGCCATCTGCCTTTCTCATTTGTGCCAACTTTCTGGCGTTTCCCTCTCAGATGATAAAACTGTGTATCAGGAGATATTTTGATGATGAATTTTAATCTGATGGCTTATGAAGAAACGCTTCAGCTCCTGCGCTACAACTGTTTGGGGCCTAATGCCACTTTAACCTTTCAGCGTTAATGCTGTTTCACAAAATGCGATTAGTCCGTAATACTCCTGTGAAAGCAGAACTAGCGAGAGCGCACGTTCACTGCGATTCTGCTGCATAACGCTAAGCAGCTCCAGAAACGTTACTATTTTAAGTTGGTGTTCCTCCTTATTTATTTTTTTTAAACTTTAAATATTTTATGCTCAAATTTAATCAGACTTGAGTCTGTTACAAAATGACACAACAGCTGAACTCCATCTGCTGTGACATATTTTAGGAAGAAGGCAAAATGGCTCACGTTTAGATACCAGAGTGATTGTCTTTTGTTAATACGTTCATCAACGCTAAAACCAGCATGTCTGTCTTTGGATGTGGTATTTGTAATTTGATCACTTTTGAAGTCTTTATCAGATTATTGTTTTAAAACTCTTTCCACGCGAGTTTGTTTCTTTATGCTTAGTTTCTTGTGTTTTGTTTGTGTTGCAGCTTTTTCCCTTACATCAGCGTTGGTCTCTTTTTCAGTAGGTCGAAAATCCCCTTTCCGTCGAGTTGAGCTCCTTTGAGTTAATCATTCACTTTCTCTCAGTCTCCCTGTTTGCTCTCTCAAATTAATGCATATATGGAAAGAAATTGATAGATGGCTCTCTATTTTAAAATGAAAGAAAAAAAAGAAAAGGGAAAAAGAAATGTTCTGTCGCACTTGCTCTGATACTCTTAAATGAAAGCCATCATGGCAAGAAAACAGTCACTGTCGAACAAAAGCTACGGGAAAGTTCAATTAAATGTTTGTGACACTCCTTGTGTGGGACAGAGGACAGTAGTGGAAGGACTTTTAAAGGAAGTTGGTTAAAGTCGGCAGGGAGATGTATGATGCTGAATACTGGAAGAAAACACAAAACACTTCAGGGACAATGAGATCTACAAAGGAAGGGCTTAGATTAAAAGATGTTCATTTGTTTGATTGGACCAGGCAAGAATTCAAACTTAAATCTGATCTGGGACATTGCTTCAAAATTGCTGTTGGTCACACAGACTTTGAGCTATTGGAAAAAAAACAAAACCAAAGAGTTGGCACCAATTTCAGTGTCTGGCTGTGCAAGGCTGGTAGAGACATACCCCAGTAAATGTGCAGCTGTGCCTGCAGTGAAAGGTGCTTCCACACAGCATTGGCTCAAGGGGATGGATAAAAAACGCAGTCCTCACTTTAGAGGCTAAGGACATTTTTTATTTTCTTTAATTTCATAAACATGCCCCCATTTTATGTTGGTCTTAACATGCGTTAAAATTTGAAGGTGCAATATGACAAGATGTGAAAGTTCAAGAGGTAAGAGGTAAGGTGCTATTGATCTGTTGTAAAGGAACCAACAAAACAAAACTTTCCTTTTGTCTGCTAAAAAACAGACCTGACTATAAGACAGAGAAAGCTGTTAGTTTGCTACACAAACTTTGGACGGCTGGGGGTTATGTGGTAGTAAAAGGGAGAGCAGGACGAAGATGGAGAGGGCCTCTGAAAACTTGGCTCGCCGTCATTCCCTTTGGCTGCTGGGGCCGCAGACAGAGACAGCAGTTGTTTTCCAGAGGGCCCAGAAAGTGGCACCAAACATAAAGGTGCCGCAAACATATGACACTGAAGCACAAAATAATACTAAAAACCGAACAATGGAATTCGACACAAATGTGCCGTCCGTCTCCATTTCTGCGTGTGTTCACAGATTTTTATGTCTAAGAAAATTGCTGACAGATAAAAAAAAAAATCATCTCAACCAGACGCCACTAATTTGCTGAGTCGACCCGCCTCAGATTAAAGATCAGAGTTGAACCGAGCCGTGGCAAATGCGGTTCAAATGCTAAAAGAAATCAACATTCGCTCTGCTGTGCTTGCGAGTAAGGGGCGAGAATCATGTGGGTCAGTCAGACAGGCTGATTCAAAAGGCAGCTGCGGCTCCAGGTTGCAGTCGCTGGCATCTCCGACAGGGGGCGACGGCGAGCCGTCCTTCCCTCCTCCCCGCCTCCGGGATCTGCACTCTGCTCTCCTCTGGAAAAACCGCACACGCGTGCGCGCTTGCGCCTCCATACATCCAGCCTGCCTCTCTCCCGTGTGACGGAGAGGAGCAGGGAGGGAGAAGAATGGGGTTTGGCTCGAAGGCCAGACAATTAGTGGCTGTTGGAGGGAAGGCATGACACACATAAAGGCTGGGAGAGAAGATCAGGACTAACGGAGGGGAGGCAGGCTCATGGAGGACATCAGAGAAAGATGGCTTCTATTTGAATGGTTAATGGCCTCCAAGCCAAGGGGGGAGTTAGTGCGTGGGGGGGACAATCTGCTTTATTACTAGACCACGACTAGCTTTAAATCCTATGGAAGACCAAAAGTGCCCTATCCAATCAAACTGAAACATAAACCAATACTTATATTTTGATCAAATTGGAGATGCAAACATTAATAAATTAGTACATTTATGTGTCATTTAAATATTCCTTGCCATTTATTTTGTAAAAAAAAAAAAAAAAAGTACTATTTATTCATATTTCTGCTACTGCCTTGCATTATATCAAGACTTGTTTTCTTTCTGGCTCACTAATTAAAGTCAAAGCGGATGGCTTGCGCTGCTAGAAACAAGATGAGTGTTCTGAAGTTAGGTTCCTGTGCAGGTCAGCCAATTAGACTCCAGGATGTATTTAACAAGCTGTAGTGACAGTTTAAATTATGTCATAATAGACTGCTCCCAATGCCGGATTTAGGAAGAGGTAGAGCTCTTATGTAGGCGGTTCTGAAGCCACAACCAATTTATTTTGGATGCATAAAACTTCTTTCACGCAAGCAAATTACAATCCATTGAGAGTTAGGCAACCCTACATAATAATGACAAGGTTGCAGAACAAAAATAGAGTAACAGTCTTTGTATTTGTTGTTTCTCATGTATCATTCCTAACAAGCAGATACACAAAACAACTGGTATAACACTTACCTAATTTAAAAAGGTTTTTAGCAAATAATTAATTCCTAGGAAATTTTGTCAGGCATGGTAAGATGGGTCCAACAAAATAAAATAAAACAAACAAACAAACAAAAAAAAACACTGCGTGGATATTCAGCCATAGCTTAGATTAAAATCTAAGCATGATTACCAAAAACCTAAACATGTGAGAACATCATCAACAGCATACTAATACGTTACAGCATTTAATATATATATATAGAAATTAATGTCCGTTATTTCAAAGTACAACTCAACCCAAATCTTGATCTTGCTTAAACAATAGCCTTAAATAATAATAGTTATTAGCATGTCATTTCCTGCCAAGACAACCAAAAAACACTTGGGCCAATATTTTAGGAAGTGACAATAAAATATCCTGGTATCGTCTGAGGATGGCCATAAGTAAGTAACATTAATTAATGAATTACTAAAATAACAAATAAATGTTGGAATTTACCAAAGCGTTTTCAACGTTGCTGCATAAAAAAGTATCGTGCGTTGGGAACAATTAGCCCTCTCTACCGCCCCACAGTGGCGTTACTGCACCTCGTCATGCCCATGATTGCGCCACAGGCATGCTGGGCTCGCGCATGGACATAACCTGCGCAAAATCACACACACACACAAAAAATACAAATAAACAAAACAAAACAAAAACACGATGGCAGGAACCCCCATCTTGCTAGTGAACATTCTGCAGGGTTTGCTAGCATGTTACATCACAAAGGTTCCCACCGGAAGAGGTGGAAGGGAATTACACATACGCACGTGCCATTTCTAAAAACCCCAAATTACCTCTCTCTCTCTCCCTTTCTCTCTCTCTCGGTGTCTGTCTCTCTTTACTCAACTCGAGCACGCGCACATACCTAGACACAAGCGCACGTTCACTCACTCACCCACGGAGAAGGAGAGAGAGAGAGGGAGAGGGAGCGAGAAAGTGGGGGACAGAGTGATGCTCTCCCGCCGGAGAACAGAGCCTGACTCCGGCCAGCCAGTCATCAGCGGCAGCAGCAGCAGCAGCAGCGGCGGCGGCAGCGCTGTCCTCCCCACCGTCAGCGCCACCGCCACCCGCCCCGCAAACACACAGCCGGGCTGGTGAAACTGTCAATGAGAAAAGGAGAGTGCATCAGTCGCGGAGCACATAAAATCGCTCAGGGTTTTTTTTTTTTTACAACAAGGACCCAAAGACCGGAGGGTACTCTGTATGCCGTCGGCGGCATGGCGGCGGGGGCAGAGAGCGAGCGAGAGAGAGAGAGAGAGACAGAGAGAGGCGTGCGCGTGCGTTTCCTCGCAGGAGCGGCGCTTTGGGACTGTGATGTCTGACGGACGCGGAGAGATGCTGTGAGCTCTGGTATTAGCAGAGCCAGCTGCGCACCCACCGAGCCGCTCTGTCCCCTCCCTCCGCGCATCTCATCCCCAGCATCCCTGCTCTCTCTCCCGAGCGCCGACCATTCGCTCAAAGAGGGGGAATCGGCTCCACACGGCTCGCTCCGCTCACTCCGGCTTGGGTCCCGCGCGGAGATTTCGGCAGGTATGTGCGGCGGCGCAGCGCGTCAGGGGCGCCGGATGCGCGTTTTTGCATGCTGTGTTTAGAGGTGGGGTTGGGGGGTGGGGTGGATGGGAGACCTGTGACTGGCTGGACTTTGTTGTATTTCTTCTTCGTCTTCTTCTTGTTGCTTCCCTCCCCCTCCCCCTGTGGCCCTGTGAGTGCATTAATGAAACGTTATCTGAGAAGGATGCGGGCATCATCTGCCGATGCAGCCGACGTGAGAAATACAACAGGGCGAGGTGGCGTTCATATCCATGCCAGCTGTTGCAGTTTCATTCCGTATTTGCACAGCCTGGTACCACCCCCCTCCCCCTCTCAGTCGCCGAAATAATAATAACAATAATTTAAAAAAAAAAATCCCACCAAATTCCCACCTCTCTCCCCACGCCGCCGCTTCTTCTGCATAACGTGGCCACAACACGGCCGCATGTGATCAAGCTGTTTGTGTCACACCGACCCAAATTACACTCGATCCCATCAAGACAGCCCAAGAAATAACATGCTGATGGATGGAAGGAGACAATCTGTTGTGCTACTGGCTGGCTTCCTAAGCTGCAGGCGGATATTCCTCTATTTGGAAATGGACCACTCAGGCAGAATGAGGCGACGGATGGGCGTGAGGGCAATATGATCTGAGGATGCACACACCCTCCTCCTGCTCGGCTCCCACTTTGGGGTATGCTGCTCTTCAGCAGCAAATGCATGCGGCGAGAGCAGCCATGCAAGGAGGCAATGCGTGGCACATGTGTGTTCCATGCACGGCTGCACAACACGGATGCACACTCGTGCACACAACCACATCATTTTCTATTTATTTTTTTAAATTTTTTGCACCTCCTCCTCATCCACACTCGACCATAATCCACAGTCGTATGCTCTGGAGACATGACGTAACACATAATCTTGTCTCATCTATATGCATCAGTTTCTAAAAGGTTTGCAGAAAAGCTCTCTTGTCTCAGCCAGAAGGGAAATGGGAACAAGCAGTCCTCCACAGCACGGGAGCAGGATGAGCTTGAACTGGCCTATACTCTGAGGGTTCGCATCAGTCGACGCATAACCAGGCATACACTGCTGCGAGTGGAAATAGGCTAGCATGCTTCCGACTCACACTCTCTTTTATTTTTTATTTATTTTTTTTTTTTGCTTGCTCCAAAGGGGAGTGGCGGCGATAGTACATGCTGTACAGGTGTTAAACTGTGGAGCGCACTGCTGATCAAGCAAGAGGAGAAGATGATGTCTGGATGTTAATGCAAGACTCTTTAAAAAAAAAAAACCAAAAAAACAAAACAAAACAAAAATGCAGCACCTCTAATCACAAGGTGTGCTTTTACTGACCCCCTTTCCTCCTGCTTCTCTCAGTCCAAAACCAGGCGGTTTCAGAGAGCCACTAGAAACACAAGATTTATTTTGTCCACGAGCCACTCATCTCTTGACCTGTCAGGACTGCTATGACAAAAGGTTAGGCTGGTGAAAAATGAATCGAAGAAGATGCCTATCATTTAATGCAGACCAGAGTGGCCGGTCTGGTGACCTAGAATCTGATAACTGTGTTGGTTTTGAGCAATAATCTTGTGATAGCAGAGCAAAGGCGATATAGTAATTTCAGTTTAAAAGAAAACCAGCAAGTGTTTGTAGTGCCATCTTTTACATATGCTGGTTATTTTAAACTTCATGCACAGACCTAAGCTAAAGATTAGACACCTGCTGTATTTAGTGGTCAGTTTCAATAAGTGTTTTCCCGTTTTGTTGTTGATTTATTTTTTTTTGCTCTTTACAGCGTAAGTTTTGGAGGAAAAAGCAAATACTACCTAACTAATCAGGCTATCTGCTAAGGCAGTCACTTGTAATTTGCCAAATGTGTTTTTTAAACAATGTAGCTTATGTTGTTTGCTTCTTTGGCTGGCATACCAAGGGTAAGCTTGTTTTAAGCAACTGCAATTCTTCAGAACATCTACATTTCTCTTTTTTTTTTTTGTAAGGAAAGGAGCTTTTCTTTTTTGGCAAGTGCAGCAACAGGTGGCGAAGGTGAATCCCTGTCCTACTCCATGCTCCAAACAGTTTAGAGAAAACCTCATTGATTCATTATCTACACTGAAGTTTCCTTAAAATTACTTTAAGCTCATAGGGACAATACGACCTGAATGACTTGTTTCCAACCCTAACCGTTGAAACCCCTGGTACAGAACGGCACATACATCACATCACGCGTTTTCATTTTAATTCACAGTTGCACATGTGTATTTCAATCCCAGAATGTAAGAACATAGAATATTTAATGTACATTGCAGACAAAGCCACATTCTCTGATGGGCTGTGGCTGTACTATTGCAACTTATTCTCTGGAAACCAATTTTCACTTTCCACTTATCTCCCCTGATAGGATTCCGAATGAGTTCTGCCGAGAAGAGAATCTGCTCAAATTGTGCTCAAGTTTCTCCTTTTAAACCAAATACGTTGCAGAGTCGTCCTCCAGAGGCGTGTCTGCAGATCCGATGGTCGTTCATGTTAAACGACGTAGGGATCTAGTTATTTGTCATTCCCCTTTCTTAATTCCTGCATCATTACTCTCTAATGGGATGATACAGGCAATACCTCGTGGGCATTAGTCAGTCATTTGAGCATCAACTCTGGCTCACGAGGAGGACGGACGCTTCATTTGTCAAACCTTAACATGCAGATGTCGGGTTGTTGGCTGTGCGAAGTGAAAGGCAGGAGCCCCCCCAACTGATGATCACCACTCGTTAAACACAAAGTTTGTAAAATAATTTTTTCCCATCAGTTTGTCCAGACAGAGTCAGAGTCATATCTCACATGAAGCATGATAGCACATATTAGCAGCTTCACAGTAGAGTGTGATAAGCACATACTGTCAGAGATCCCAGATATGAGAAGCATTTAAGATGAAAGTAGGACTGGACAGTAAATCAGTAACGATATATATCGTGCTAGAGACGTTATCGATATCAATAGATAATACATCCCAATGGAATATTCAACTCCAAACCAAAACTGCACAGCATTCTGGGGGATGCAGGCAGAAGAAAGGATTTAGCCTCTCGACCAGCTGAGCATGTCGGGTGGCATCAACTAACTCATGGTTACCTAGCAACAGCCTGTAGAGTAGCTGGCGCAGCAGCAGTTTAAGATTTTCGCCATCGCGCCTCAGCTGCTTAACAATAAAAAGAAAGGTGTGCAATGGAAGCTATTTAAAATGGAGAGGAAAAAAAAAAAGCAAATCAATAATTATTGATATTGACTGATATAAAATTGTGATACATTTGTTAGCCATATCGTCCAGCCATAGATGAAAGGTATATAGAAAAGGTATACAATAGAACAGGAAAACCCTTTACTGTCCCACAGAGGGGAGATTCTATGGTAAGACCAGTGGTTCCCAAAGATTTTCTGGCCCCCTATGGATTACAATAAAAATAAAGAAACAAAAAATGAACTGGGCACACACATCGTTCAACCAGACATAAAGCTATACACATGTTTAGTTTTCAAACTCCACTTAAGTTTATTTCACACTTCAGGTTGCAACAGAACACACTACAATCTTTACAGTGAAACACTTTTGTGTTGTTTTTTTTTTTTCTTCATTCATCCATACTGCTTCCCGCGCTCCCCCTGCAAAGGCACTGCGCCCCTCCTAGGGGGCACACTTTGGGAACCACTGCTTTCGACAACAAAACAAAGTCGACAATCTTTAGCTGTTCAAATCAGCATAGGCTATCTGCAGTATGCAACGCCTGACATCCAGTGGCTTTCATTTGGACAGTTTAGGTCAGTGGTCCTCGAGAGCCACTCCCCTGCAACTTTTAGATGCAACTTCTGAATCAAGTTGCTGAATTCCCTGAATCAGCAGGTCGTTCATAGGTCTGAGAATGAGCCATTCGATTCAGGTGTGTTAAAGAAAGGACACATCTAAAGGTTTCTGAAAAGTAGCTCTCGAAAACCAGAACTTGGCCTCGACAATGGGTCGTTCTTCGATCGTGCCATACTCGTCCATTTTCAGAAGCTAGATCGAACAGGTCTACTTGAGAGAGAGAGAGTTTTTAAATAAAATCTGCCTGTCAGGTGCTAAATAATGTTAATCGGTTTTATCAGAGTAAAGGTGGCCGGGTGCAGATGTCTTTAGTTGTCCATCTTTAGTTACGTTTTCCTTACGGTCCATTTTTATACATGCTTACGTTGTGTTTTATCACATGAAATTCCCGCAAAAAATACTTTGCAGTTTGCGATTGTTAGCATGACATTGTAAATATTGGTATTTAAAGGCCAGAACCATTGTTACATCCTTACAACATTGAGAGAGACAGAAGGACCTAATACCAAATTCAGTTTTAATGAGACGTTTGCTGTCGTATCTATCTGCATCATTTAGTCTGTTGAGCTAGAAGAAAAAAAGAAAACATCTGCAGATGTTGCGTCACCTTGTAATTTCACAGAATATTTATTTTGTTTTCTGTCAGTTTATATTCATTGCTAATGTCTGACATTCTCCTTGTTAGGATTTACATTTTACTTATTAGTTATGCTTACTGGTATTCAGTTTGACTAGAAGAAAAATTACATTGTAACATATTAGTGTAAGAAAGTTAAATAATAAAAAAATCCATCTCGTGGAAATACATGCTTCCTTTCATAGAGTTCAATATTTTGTGCAGATTGGGAGTGCTGTGCTGGTAACTGTTGAACAGGGAAAAAAAAGAAACAAAGATCACCATTTTCCTTGACAGCTTAAAAAAAAAAATTACACAAACTTGGAAACTCTTTCAAGAAAAACGATTAATCCGTCAGATTTTATTGCGCGTTTTCAAATATACTAATGGATCGACGTCGTCACGATGCATACCTCCTCCTGTTGCTTTCAGCGTCTAGCTAACGTTGCACGATATAAGTGGAAGGTTTAATCACGCAAATATAGAATTAATTTGAGATCCCCAGAAGCCCTGATGGAAACAGTTGAGGCAATCTGTGGACATATGCTGCTCATGGGTGGACTGTTTTGGATCATGACCCATCAGCTGCAGAAAGGCTGCCTCTGGCTATACGCCAGTGTGCGAGTGAGTAAGCTGAGTCAGGAAACTCCTGTTAACAACTATGGTCACTTTTTTCATTCATGTTAGATTGCAAAAAAAAAAAAAAAAAGATCCTGACTGTTGATTACTTATTCTTTCAAACTCAATAGATGCCAACATTTGACCTGTACTTTTAATTGGAAGACGACAGCTTGAGTAAACTACATGTAGATATATCTATCTGTGTTTTAGGAACATGAATTGATGTCATGTAGTGGATGCGAAAAACAACAATAACAACAACAACAAAAATCCGAACATAAACCAGCCACCAGTATTTTTACGTTTTGCCAGCTAATGCATAGTCCTCCTTCTGAGGCCGACAATAATAGCTACCTGTGAAGCTGCGTTTCACAGCTCATTTGAAGTGAGCGTCTCTCTGTGGTCATGAGACTGTACACAGATAAAGCTCTAAAGCCCAGAACTAATGCAGAGCAGCTGTCAGATCCTCCGAACAACACAACATCCCTCTTCTTTTTTTTTTTTTGTTTGACACAGTTGACCAGTTGCAATCTAAAAACACCCCCACACACACACACACACACACACACACACACACACACACACACCTCTCACAGCTACCCGCAGCTGACTGAAGCTTAAACAATGCATGACTCAATGCCTCTTTTTTTTTTTTTCCACAAGTATTGAAAGATTATTATTTTCTCTTCTGTTCAACTATATTGTGAGCGTAGGTGCTGAACCATACTAATTAAACTAATTGGAACATCTAGCATTCGACAGTGTGAGTGAATCACCAGTTTAATTAGTAATGACGCCCACATCTTTCATTCCAAGTCAGTATGTCCAAACATAAATATGCTTTGTGTCTGAAGTCAAAGCCAAACTTTTTTTATTTCTATGCTTTTAAGTTTAATATAACATCTGCGATAAAAGTCTGAGTGTATAAATATAAAATAGTACCTTAAACTTTCCTTATTAAACCAAATGGTTTCACATTAAAGCATATTGGTGCTGTCTGTTCTGTAGACACTGACAACAGTCTTGTTGCAATTACAATTGCTTCAGTGCGAGCCAACTTCTCACTCTTAAAGCTGAATACATCAATGTAGCCACTGGCTGTATTGACCTTTAGTGACACATACACACATACTTGATTAAACGCGGTGTGACATTTTTCACTCGTTTTAAAGTGCCTTTAGCATATAACCAATTAATTTAGTCCTAATTTGGAGTGTAGTGCATTTTGTACAAAATTTAGTTTAATATTTAATTGTAGGAATGGCCCAAAAAGCTGCAAATTTGTAAAAAAAAATTTCCACACTGATGATTCTGTATGTTTTTGGAAAAAGAAAACAAACCACTCAACTAGGGACATTGACAAGGATTTTGGTCGTGGCATTTTTGCTCAGTTACACCGTCATTTAAAATTACAGGGTAATAACTTTGATGAGTGGAAATTATATATTTTAAGAGAATATTTCAGGGACAATGGGGACTCGAGTCACACTTGAGTGGACAAAATAAACACTTGAGACTTGACTTAGACTCGCTTGAAGACACAACCTAGAATCATGTTGTTGCATGCAAACTATATTTTGCATTATTAGGATTGAAAGCTGGATGGTTTGTAAGATGATCAACCTAATGTGTATATTCTACTATGAAAGGATGCATTTGTTGTGTTCCAAAACATGGGCGGTTAATAGTTAATAAAAACAAGTTTATGCTACCTGTAGCGACATGACATTCAAACTAATCGCTCTACTGTCAATTAAATTATGTGTTGCTTTTTTTAAATTACAACTTCTTTCTCTCTTGCTGATAGGCTAGCTAGTACTTCCTGTTCATTCAGAAAGTCAGCATTTTCTGTCATTGACTCCCTACACTGTGCCTTGCACATTCTGTTGTTATTTATAGCACTGGAACATGTTTACTGTTCAGACATGACAACAAAGCTTTTAAATTTAGATTTAGAACATGATTGCCTGCTAATATTAAACATTTTTTCCCTCTGTTTTAGAGAGAAAACAAAACTTTAAGCCAGAGACAGAGAAGAAATGAGCACTTTGATTTATTACTTGTCGTTCTGTTCTGCTGTCTTTCTTTGAGAATAAGTGCATTTTTATTTTTGTTCTATTAGATAAATATCATGCTTCATAAATTTTAAGCATATTTCAGTGCAGTTGGTAACACTGTTTGTATGTTGATTTTTGAAGAGGATGTTTTATGCATTTCCCAAGCTCACAGTGCCACTTTATGGCACAACCAAGCAACTGTGTTAAATATTACTTAAATCAAAAAAATTACTTTTTATTTTCCTCTGAAACTATCTTGCAACTGAAATAGGTGTGTTTTAAAATTGCATTTATGTTGAACTTAGTATTTACTCTTGCATGAACAATTTCCCTTGTGGTTTTTTTTGTCTTACAGAGAACTGTTCTTTTTCCTGTGGAAGGCAACTGGATTTAAAAGTCTTTCAGCCTCTGGACAAACTGGTTTTAGTGAACTGGGCTTCTGTTCTGTCATTCAGCGCCTGAATATGCTTGGCTCGCACGTACTCCATTACAAGCCAACCTCTTCTTTCACCCGATGATAAAAACAATCCACAGGATTGCCATCCATGGTTTCTGCGCTAATCAAGACTGTGTTATTCTATATTGAAAAGATTTGCAAAGGAATGTTTACAAAGAAATTGGCAAACCCAATTAAGAAGAAAGAAAGAAGTGAAAATAAAGAGCCCAAATTAACCGCTGATTTGCAAGCACATAATCTAACTCTCTCAACCACTCTAAAGACAACCGTCAGAAAGATTTCCAAATGCTCTTCGGCACGTAACATATCGCTGGAAGAGGACGACGGAAAGAACGACTGCTCATCGTTGTCACCCACTTTCAGCTATCGCGTAGCGATAGCAAATGGACTCCCAAAAAGTTCTCTTTTTCTAAATAATAATGAAAGTGTCTTTTCTGAGGTTCTTTCGATTGACAGCAGTTACTCTGACTCCTTGAGTGAGACAAAACCTGTCCGGAGACTAGATGAGCATAAATCACACACCATGCCAGTAAGACGAAACAGGAAGAGCCTCATCAGTTTGGCTCCCTCTGATGGCAGTTCGGAGGGGGAACGAGTGGAACGCTCTAGTTTACATACGCTTAGGCTGGGGGCTCTGCGCAAGTTAAGGAAATGGAAAAAGAGCCAGGAATGTGTCTCCTCAGACTCCGACGTGAGCAATTGGAGGAAAACCCTGGGCATTCGAAGCAAATCTCTGGACCGTGCTGGACGACAACAAAAGAGTTCTACCCTAGAGCCTGGCTCTTCCTCAACAGGTTGCATCAGTCAGACGCAGGATGTAATGGAAATGATTTTTAAGGAGCTTCAGGGGATCAGTCAGATAGAAACTGAACTATCTGAGCTTCGTGGCCATGTAAATGCCCTTAAGAGCTCAATTGATGAGATCTCCAGCAGTGTGGAAGTAGTTCAGAGTGAGATTGAACAGCTTAGATCAGGATTTGTCCAGTCACGAAGGGAAACAAGAGATATCCATGACTACATTAAACAGATTAGCCACCAGGCCAATAATTCAACCTTGAGGTTTCTCAATGTTCCCGAAGAGAGATCAGAAAAAACAGAGAGTGTAATATACAAAATATTGAAAGAGAAAATGGGTTTCACTGATGCCCATAAAACAATTAAAATTGAGCTAGCTCACAGATTAGGGCAACAAAGAGAATGTTCTAATGCGAAGCCTCGACCTATTATTGTCATTTTTGCAACACCCCAAGACAGAGACGTAGTCCTTAAGAAATGCTACAAACTCAAAGGCACAGGGATTACAGTATCTACTGATAGTTTAACAAATGATGGAAAAGACAGGAAAGACAAAACAATGTCATCCTCTCAAACATATGAAAGTATGGATATAAAAGTCTCAGGAAAGGAGAAAGTAGTAGAAAGCGATGACTGGGATTCAATGGACAGTGATAAAGAGCTGGATGAGTTAAGCAGGAATAAATATGCAATGGTTATTTCAAAGCCTGTTCACAAGTCCAAATCAGAGAAGAGGCGGTCCCATGACCACAGCAGGTCAGGAGATGTAGCAGGCTACTCAGGAACAGTCCACTATGCTGACGACTCTTACTATGACACAGACAAGCATGCAAAGGCTTACTACTCTGATATGACCCCGGGATGGCTTTCTCAGAGCGATTATTCAACTCCAAAACTTAGTCGTTCGGAGTCTGACTGTTCAAAACTTTGCCAGTCATATTCTGAAGATTTTTCAGAAAGTCAATACTTCACACGAGCAAATGGTGGCTCCCTCCTATCCTCCTCAGATCAAGAACTGTGGCAGAGAAAACAAGAGGACATGGCCTCCTCTTGGTATGCTAGCCCCAGCCATCCTCATGATAATCAAACATATGAGCATAATGAGGTCGAGACTACTGAAACTATTGATAGTGGGGTTAGCAATGGACTTGTCTGCATGTCCGGTGATAGAAGCCACTACAGTGGCTCACAGGTATCATTACAAGGTGATCTTTCACCATGGAAAGACTGGCATCATCTGGAGCAAGGAGCTGACTCTGGCTTAGAAGCTTCCATAGAGATCAGTAGCCCTTTTGACCCATCAACTATTCCTGGATTTCCAGAGAACATTACCAAGTGTCAAGAGGTAGATTTGCAGTTTGAAGGAGATGAGGAGTTTATGATGCTTGACAGAGAAGCTTCTTTACCTCCTATCACCACCCATATCATTCCTCCCATCACAGAACGGGAAGCCAAGACTTCTTCCCGGCAGTCGAGGGAAGGATGTAAGGTGGTCACAAAAGAAAGCACAAAGGTATCATCAAAAGAAGCCTCTAAAGCTGCAGCAAAAGTGACGCCCAAAACAAGTAAAGTCACTACTCCTAAAGAGGAGACATCTAAAATATTGTCAAAAGAAAACACAAAGGTTTCTGCTAAAGGTTCACCTAAAGTGACATCTAAAGTGTCCCCTAAAGAAATACAGAAAGAAACATTAAAATCAGCTGTTAAAGAAAGCTCTCAAGTTGTCCTTAAAGAAAATTCTAAATTTATACCCAAAGAAACTACTAAGCCTTTAGGTAAGGAAGTATCTAAGGTGACATCAAAGTTAAGTAGCATTGAAACTGCTAAGGTCACTCCTAAAGCAATCTCAAAAGACAGCCCTGTAATTACACCTAGAGAAAGCCCTAAAGAGTCACCCAAAGAGAGTCCTAAAATAACTCCAATTGATACCCCTGTCTTGACTCCAGATTCAACCCCTAGAGAGTCCCCTAAAGAATCCCCTAAAGTCATTCCTAAAGAATCCCCTAAAGTCATTCCTAAAGAATTTCCCAAAGTCATTCCTAAGGAATCTCCAAAAGTCATTCCTAAGGAATCTCCCAAAGTCATTCCTAAAGAATCCCCCAAAGTAATTGCTAAAGAACCCCAGAAAGTCATTTCTAAAGAGGGTGTAAAGGCTGTTACTAAAGAAGTTACCAAAGAAGCTTTAAAACCACCCCCAAAAGAGGTTCCAAAAGAGGTGGCTAAAGCGCCACCCAAGGAAACAACTACAGTACCTGCTCAGGAGGTTCCTAAGGTTCTACCTAAGGAAGTTTCAAACATAGCTCCTAAAGAGAGTTCTAAAGTGACCCCCAAAGAGCCTCCTAAAGTATCTCCAACAGATGTTCCCTTGGTAGCACCTAAATCAGTTTCTAAAGATGTTGCCAAGGAACCCTCAAAAACAGGTGCCAGTGAAAAATTCCCTGAACTTGATGTTAATCATAGCTTTCACAAGGCCCCAAGCAAGTCCTCAAGTATGTACCGTAGCCAGAGTGAGATACGAACAGAGAAAGTGGAGGAGGTTCCAAAAACCTGGAGTAGTAGACTTAGTATCGATCTAAGTGAAAAGTCCTTTGGCTTTGGCTTTGGATCCACTCTCCAAAGAGCTAAGTCTGCTCTGGAGGTTGTTTGGAAATCTGGCTCCCAAGGCACCCCTGCTCCTCCAGAGGAACAAACAAACTCTTCTTCCTCATTTATGGGCCGTTTCCGAACACTCTCCACCTCTACTGCAAATAGTTCCCCTGCTTCAACAGAACCGGATGTTCGTGCGGAACCTGTCTTCAACAAGGCGGAGGAGGAAAATACAGGTGCAGAACCAGGAGAACTATCTGTGGACAGTGAGACTCACTACGTTGAAGTGATGGAGCAGGTACTAGCTAACCTGGAAAACAGGACTAATGTTAACGAGGACCAGGACACAGATGAGCTTGCACAGGAATGTGAGTCTTCTCAGGACTATGATGTGTCTGATGAGATTGAGCCCTCTCAAGACAATGATGCCTCTCAGGATCTTGAGGCATCGCAGGATTTGGAGGCCCCGGGTGATTTTGAGGCAAATAACAAACCTCGAGTTTTGGAGTATGATTGCAGCTTGGATGATCAGTATGAAGAAGAGTACAGCGAGGATTATGACAACCAACTCACCGAGGACACTGCTGAATACGATGCAATGGTTGAGTATGTGGATGTTGAAGAGCCTGATGAGACTGAGGATAACGATGTAACCGAGGAGATGGAAGAGGGTGCGGAAGAGTTGTACGAGGTAGAGGAAATAGCAGAGGAGGCTGTTGAAGTCTCTGAAAAAGAAGAAGAACAACAACAACAGGAGAATGAAAACAAGAATGTTCCAGAGGAGAAGCCAGTGGAGACGCCACCCAAGAAGCGTATTCGACCCACATTCAAGGAGGCAGCACTGAGAGCTTACAGGAAACAGATGGCTGAACTGGAGCAGCAGATTCTGGCAGGAGGTATGACTTTTCCCTTCTTAACCTTTATTATACCACCACTTTGTTGTTGTTTTTTTTTGCAGTTCATGAAGCCTCAAAAAGTTTTAATATGCTTATACTTTAAGGTTACAGAACAGTGAGAAACTCAACTAAATCTTAGTTATGCATTCAAATTGCCTTCAAGTTTAAGACAATTTGTTTCGTACATACTTATCTGGTAAGTACGTACAGTATATATGCATACATACAAACATACAAACAAAAAGGAAGAAACTGTTGATGAAGACTTATTTTTAATGTGAAGGTGGTTTAGCTTGAATGCAGAAAACACTGCTTGTATGGCATTTCAACCTGAACCATTTATTGAGTCCTCAGCATTCTGTGGTCATAAGAAAAGTTGCAAGGATATATTCCAAATCCCACAATTCTGGCTTGGTACATTTTCAACATCTTGCACAATGGCATCAATCAAAATTATAATGTTGATTGCAAAAGAAATTACCTGGCAGGGTTGTTTTTCAATTAAAACCAAGTCACTGAGCTTGAGTGTCATTTTTTGGGCTCCTTAACATAACTATTGCAAAAGCAATACAGGAAGGAAACCTTTATGGATGTATATACTGTAAATGACTTAGTACATTTTGATGACATGTTCATGTTGATAACTTTACGTTTTAGTGAAATCAGTAGTAATCTTACAGTTTATAAACCTTTTGAGTCGCGAAACTGAAAAGAGATAGCTATCGGCTAAAGGCACTATTTCTTGAGATTAATGCTTTATAGTTTGTTTGTTACTCAAAGCACTTTGTGTTGCCATGTTGCTGAAAATGTGCTAAATAAATAAAATGATCTTTACCTTTTGCTTTTACCAAACAGTAAAGCTAAAAGCACCAATGTGGCTGTTGTCCAAATGAATATTCAGAAAAACATGGACTACCTTCTGGCAGAAGATTTTAATAACATTAGCAAGAGACCATCATGTACCTTATGTGATCTTATTATATTCACTTTTTGCCCTTTATCTAATGGTGGGCCATTTTTCTAATTCATCTGGTTGCATTAAGCTTTTGTCTCTCCACAGCCTTTCTTACTTTAAATCAGTGCTTCTCAATTCCAGTCCTCAGGCCCCCCTGCTCTGCATGTTTTAGATGTACCTCTATTCCAGAACAGCTGATTCAAATGATTGCATGACCATCAAGTGCTACAGAAGCCTGTTAATCACCCACATATTCAATCCAGGTGTGTGGCATAAGGGAAACACCTAAAACATGTAGGGCAGGAGGGCGTGAGGACCGGAATTGAGAAACACTGCTTTATATCAAGATGCAGTATAGCTGACTATACTGCATCTTGATATAAAGCTGACAAGGCCAAGTTTTACCAAACAATAAAATGAACTCATTGATGAAACTGCTTTCCACAGGCCATGAAAAAAAAACCTTCCGCTATGATATTTTCTGTTCCTGCTGCAGATCAAAAGTTCTTGACCCACCCGGTCCCGCCGAGGTTCTCACAATAAGGCGGTTTAGGTCAGCAACACAGCGTGCAAATCAAATCTCGCTATCCCACAGGCTGGATGGAATAAACATAGTAGAAGTGAGAACAATTGGACTCCTAGAGATCTTCATATATTCTTTTTTCACCTCCTAACATGGACTTGTCTATATTCTAATTTTATTGGGCAGCGGGGTCTGCTTTTGTTTTCAAATACGTTGTTGAAAGAGAACACATTCTGTTAAAAAGCCTCGCTTTTTACATCATGAAAGAAACTGGAAAAAACAAACAAAAAAATTTTTTTGACATCTTTAACGTGACATATATCCTGCACAATTCAACCAAATAAATGTTCCAGTGAAAAGTGACTGGTGGCTGGAACTAAATATCATTTCAGTTAACAAGACAACACCCCAGGTCTATTTGAAGAACGGAAACCCCACATCATGATGCTGCCACTGCCGTGTTTTACTGTGTTTGTTACCAGTGATGCTCTGTTGGTTGGGTACTGAAAATAACTTTTCAAATTGTTTCTTAAGACATGAGATTGACTTTTGGAACATCATAGCACAGAGTCACAGAAAGGCTTTTGTTTATGTTTTCTTTGGTAGAAAATACTTCTGTCTTTATCACTGCAGGAGTTTGTTGTCACACGTCAAACACAACTAACATTTATAAAAACTTCTTCCAGCTCCTTTCATGATACCATGAGTATTTCTCGGCAGCCCCACTTTCCAGCTTCTGACTCATTTCTTTCAATCAATTTTGAAGTCCAGTACTTGCAATATATGATGCTGGAAAATTGTTCCATCCCTTTGTACTACCCGAAAAAATAAAATGTTTCTCTGTTACTTTACACACTTATCCAGGCAATATATTGCAGTTTTTTGTATATATGTATATTTTTCCTTTAATAGATTACTTTATTGCTTTAATTGAATTGTAAACAATATTAGAATGAAACCCAAAATTATTCATACCCCTGGTAACTTTTTTGACGGAAAGTTAAAGATTTTGTCTTCAGTAATGCCCAAAAAAAAGATTCTTTCACTGATCGTTTACTAAGACATTGTAAACATAAATACATTTTTCAGTCAAAGACTGTTTACATTATTCTGTTGTCTGTGCTTCTCATCTCCCATCGGCTGAAGGAAAATACATTTAAAAATCTGGCAACACAAATAGGTCTGGGGCTAAATTGTGTCCAATTTGCTACCAATCAAATCCCTCGCAGCCGCCACGCTCGCTTCTCGCTCACGGTCCAGAGAGCCCCGTCTGGCCTGACTGCGAGCCACGTAGGGAGTCTCTTATATCTGTCTTCAACGGGCTACAGTAGAGTCTGCATTCAGATGCTAATTTACACCCCTCAAGGGCATTTTGTAACCAGGTCAGCCTCGCTAGGAATATTTATAAAGGCCTGATGCGAGTAAAGTTTGTTGTTTGCTCCTCAGGGAGCATAGGAGGTAGACCCTCTTTATGCTTAGTGCATCACTTCCTGGTACAGTGTGGATATGAAAAATGCATATGCAGAGAATCTGATGTACTGTATTTCCATCCAGTTCAGCACACTGTCTGAATTGGTATGTGGGAGGACAAGGAGAAACTCTGTTTCTACCTTACACACAATTTGGAGAAGTTTTGTCTTTCAGATTAAATATGAATATGTACGCCATCGTAGCCAATAGATGAATCACTACTATACGTGACGCCTGTAATTGTTTGTTGCGAGAACTTACTTTTACCTTCTGGGCACAAAGTCCAAACTGGACCTGCGAAGAACTCTGTTCAGTTTTCTGCAGAAATACGCAAACCTAAAGCAAATGTTTCTGATGCCGTTCTGACTGATTTTGAGAATTTTCTTCTTGTTAAAATATGTCACCACATGTAGTTTTCAGAAAACATTTTAATGGGGTTTGGATAAGAATAATCAGAAACGTGGCATTTGTGCAGTTAAAACCTGATATTTACATGCACTTTGTGAAAAAAAGATGAATGTATTTTTCTTTTATATACACTGTGTAAAAAAAGACAAAATAACTCTCCCGCACCCCCGCTTCTTACTGCCTGACATAAAAAAAATTACTTCAAAAGCAACACAAACATAAAGATTTCCGATTGCAAACGTACTCAAGGGAATGCCTGCTGATGCTAACGTTGAAGTGTTTCGCTATAATGACTATTTCTGCAGTGTGAGGAATAAGGGGACTCTTTCAACCCTGAGAACATCTTCATAAGGAAAGGAAGTTAAGTCTGAATATTGAAGAAACATCTCAAAACATCAGCGAGGTCACGTTTCAGATTGGGCACAGATTTAAAATGACCCCAAAGCACACTTTGACAAACTTGTCACAAAGTGGCGTAATGACGACAAAACCAATGTTTTTGGAGTTTTCGATGTTTTTTTTTTTCATTCCTTAGTCATTAAGCAAATAGTAATTGGACTGTTTAGTGCTTTGATTTAGTGTCAGGCAGTGATAAAAAAAAAAAAAAAAAATGGCTGGTATATTTCTTACGTACAAAATGTTCAGCTTTGAAATATGTGACTATTATAAGCTTAGTTTCCTCCGTTTCATCTTCCAAATTACCATGGTAATTATCATCAGCTTCAAGACATTTTAAAGCTTTTTATTTGACTAACTATCACAGAATAAGGTTTTGGAATAACAAGCTGTTTTAGGCGGCGGGGGTTTTCACTCAACACTAGTTTTTCTTTTGTTAATGTGCAACATTAGAGACAGACTTGGGAACATTACCTTGCTAAGGACTTGGAGTTACATGCAGCCAATGAAGGCAGTCAGATTTTGTCTTAGTCTGCAGTCCTGGATGGCTTTCTAATGGAATTTATTAGCTCTTATTTTCTGCAAAAGCCAATCATATGTGAGCCTTACTGGTTTGAGATCAGAGATTCTTGTTGTTGCTAATTGTACAGAGAATAAAAAGCTCATTTGACGAAGTACAGTTCTGAATTAAGTAGGTTAAGCAACAGACTTATAGCATTGACTGTTAGGGTTGAGTAGAATGGGGATATTTGACGTGCACTCTCATGCTGAGAAGCTAATAAACTATAATTTATTTTGTTTGGCACAGACATGCAATAAGAATCTTCCTAGTACATCAATATTTTAGAAGAGCTCAATATCAAATCATGTGATTTTCTTATACTTTGAAAAAAAAAAGTTCTTTTGTGACTTTTTTTCTTGAATCTTAAAATACGGTAGCAATATTGGTCATTCTGAGCAGCCTGGGGAAACCTATATTACCTGCATATGGTAATATTCCCCTTGGAAGGAATTGAGATCCATTATAAACTACTCTGCAGACACATCGTCACTTTAAAAAGGTCTCTTCCCCTCAAAAATGATCCAATATCAAATTTGCTTTTTACAGGAATATGGAGCTTAAATTAAAGCAATAAATTATTAACCATATAGAGATTTAACAGCATATTGCATCTCACTGCGTGTATTAGGTTAATTTAACATAATTCTGAATTTGGTGTTAGAGCTGGAGTGAAGTGTTGGCCTCTATGCTGTCTGGGAAGAACCTTTTTGGACTTTAAGGAGTTGTCAAACAGCCTGCTAGAAAATGCACAATAACAAATGCAACCGTACTTTATAGTAGGGCATAAAGTGTTGAACTGCTGGAATATGAATCTCCGCTCCAGTCTCTTTGGAGCCTTTCGCAATCTTTCTCTGATGTGGCGTCATGCTGCCACACTAATTTTACTGTGGGGATTGTGATCTTAGGGCGACTTGCCACCACTGTGTGCAGCATTTTGCTCAAAGGCTAAAAAATGAATAGCTCTGCAGCTCCTCCAGAGTTAAAACGGGACGTTTGCTTAGAGCCCGCCCTCACAATTCAGGCGAAAAGCTAAATTTTCAGTTGTGCAGCAGTGCTGGATTTTTAACCGAGTTGCTTGAAATGTCAAAAATGCTTTAAATATCTTAACAACTTTTTCCTTCATCCACTTGGTGTGTCTTGGGGCCTTCGTGAAGAACGAAGCTCTCTAAAACAACATCAGAGGCCTTCAGATGTATTTGTACTAATATTGAATCACACACTGGCACAATCTGTCTACTTTTGAGTTTACTTCTGAAGGCAATTGGCTGCCCTTGTGTTAATTCAGGGATATCAAAGTAAAGTGAGCAAAATAAATATTCATGCCCAAAAAATGTTAACCACAAATCAACTTCTTTCTCCTTCAGAACAATGGCCTACTTTGTGCTGGGCTAAAACACAAAGTGTTCTAGAAAATAACATTTAAGTTTGTGATTGAGCCTTGATAAAATGTCGAAAAGTTTCAAGGGTATAAAGACAATTACAATCTCTTAAAGTGGCAGCATTATGTATTTTCCAGGCGCATAGTGCTATTTTATACCACAATCAAATTACTTTGTTACGTTCAGTCACCTTTTTAATACCTTGAAATTGGCCCTTTGTCTCTTTAAGAAGCTCCTACTCTTTCCGACGCTCTGCCTTCAGCACGTCATCACAACAATGCCTTTCCATTATGCCGTTTCCAACCGTTCTTAGGAGCGTCCGCATGAGAAGCAGTTTGTGAGAAGTGGCCAAACTTCAAAAAACAGGCGACCCAGCAACAAATAAATCCAAGATAAAACCTTTTTTTTTTTTTCCCTCTACAGGCATTTGTATTTGTAAGGACAGGAAAGGGTACCGCACCGCTACATTTGGACTTGTGTCAGTCCCCCTGGTTGCGTTCGGGGAGGCATTGGTCAGTTTTGGTAATACTGCCAGCCAGGTGCAAGCTTTACTGCTCCACAGAGCTGTGATCTATGTACAGCGTGTTGGTGTGTGTCAGCAATGAGACCGAAAGAAGGATTTGTTACTGCAGCTGTCACCTCCACAACACTTCGTCCCTTAGCACACACGCACGCACGCACACACGCACGCAATCACATACACTGAGGGTTTCTATCAATCAATTACATTTTTGTTCCACAGATTTAAGGCTCCTGTGAAATTAGGTTTATATCAGCAGCCTACAGCCTATCTTTGTAACCTGGCTTTATCTGGTGCTGCTGCAGACTTACAGGTAGAGTAATGCCTCTATCTTATAAGGCTCTGCTGAAAGGGACTCAGTTGATTGCTGCCCGCAGTACGTCTGGCAGCTTACCTCTCCTTGAGATGCAGTTTTCTCAGTCCGCCTTCAGAGTTCATGTCACAAACAACACGATCGCAAAGACGAAGAAGAAGAAAAAAAAACAACGGGAAAAAAAAAGATCCCTTGCAGAGTCAACCTTTTAATTAGTATTTACAATCTACCATGTGCTGACTGGGAGACGTTTATCGCACCGCTGTTATCGCAGCGCTTCCATGAGGGTCGCTCATCTTACAAAGATCCAGACTTGCGGTGCGCAGTAAAGGCAGTAAAGCTCTATCACGGCTCTCTGGGTCGATGTGCAGGTTCAGCATAATGGTTACGCGAAAGAGTTATCGACGAATATCAAACAGTTTTTGCTTTTAATTAAACCGATCAAGCACGATAGAATGCAGCGCATTAAAAATTGAACAGCCAAGCTACTCTGGCTCGCGCTGTTGTTTATGAAGCAAACTTCTAACGATGAACAGCCTTCTGGGCTGTTTTAATCAGAATTAAAATTTGATCTTTCTCTTGTGAGCAGCTGTAGTCTCTTAGTAACGCATTATGTCCTGATTATGCTGCCTTAAAATCACCCATGGATCACCAGGACAACAATTAGACATTTGCCTTCCTAATCTCCTGCTTTGGTCTTTGAAATTGTAACATGAGGCTAAGTGATTATACCTGCCTAATGTCCCATATCTACATGAATATGAGTGTTGACTCAGGTGACGCTATCGATTAGAGGCAAACACTTTTAATGACGATTCTGCAATTCCTTAGTTACAAATATCACTCAGGCATTACATTGTGATCACCTTCTTTTTGTTGCTGCAAAAACACCCTGATCCACCAAGGGATTGACTCCTTGAAGAAATGCCATGGCAACTAGCATCAGATGCCATAGCATCTGCCTCTATACTTGGTCCGACTCTGGTCCAGAGTTGGATGGACCATAACTCAAATGCTAAGTTTTACTGAGATCTGTGGCGTCTGGAATTTGGTGTCAACATCTTGAATTTGTTGCGTTGCTGCACAAACACTTCCCTGAGTCACCGTACATACTTGCATCAGGGGACGTTATCCTTCTGAACTTTGCTGCATTCCTCAAAGGAAATGTTGAAGAACAACCTAAAATCCCTACTATTATTCACTTTTCTCGCTGTCTATGTTGGCTCCACTACACACAGACCCGTTTCCATAGGAACTGACTGAAAACAGCTCCACCAATTTCTAAGGATTCTACACCAAAAATTACAAACATTTCCCACACAAAGAACAGCATTATGTTTTCCTGCTTGATGTTTATTCAGCGATTATTAATAAGTGATGGTCTGAACACAGCAATGGATCAGCTGATCTAAAGAGAGTTGGGTTGTGAGTCACCGTTTTTTGGTTTTAACTGGACCAAAACACACCAAATTCTGCAGCACATCTACATGGTGAGGTAGTCAAAGTCAAGCTAGCATAATCGACCTACTTCTCTCTCCCTCGCCATTTTTCTTTTAACTAAAACCTTTTACTGACCTTGGAACTTGCTATCTAATTGTGTTAACAGTAGCAAAGCATTGCATCCTTTTTTCTTTTTTATATATCGTGTGTACATATAAGGTTTAGTGTGTTGAGTTGTCAACTTGACAGCAAAACCAATGCTAGTCATCGTCGGTAAGCAGTTTTTTTTGGGATTTTGGCTGGGTGACGTCACGTTGCAGCTTGTTTTTTGTGACTATTGTGTACCAGGAATACCCTAAACCTGCATCTTAGCCAATTATGTGACCTTATTATTAAACTATCACAATTTGGTCCTGGCTTGCCCATTTCTTTTGCTTTTAACACATCAGCTTTATGAGGAAATTCAGGGTTATTAACTTCACCTGTAAGGATTTTGAAATGTAAGCCTTTAAAGCGATTTCTTAAGTATTTCAGGTGTTGCTACAGTCTTCTCCTCACTAGATTTTGGTCCCTTTCCCTGCACTTTGGAAGTAGTTGAAATTGTGCCAGAAATGTTTAGATCTTGCTAATCTTCCGCCAAAAATGCCTGCTTTACAAAAGTCCTCTGTTGGTTTCAAGCTGCTCTTCTCTTCAGAGGTAATTTCTCTGGGTCGCCTGACTCTGTCTCCGTTTCTGCAAAAGTTTCTTCTGAAGACACAACTGTGTCGACAAACGACGAAAAGTGACAAAGTTTCCAAAAGCCCCTGGCATTTTCCAGCTGGCTGTTCCCTTCTAACATTTTCTCCTCTTGTCATTCTCTCCTTCCAGACGCCAGTGCTTTGGATACTCAGGTTTTACTATTTTACATCACCTAATTGGACACGTGTGATTTTCTTGCATGTGCATGTGTGTCCTTGTGTCAACGTGGTGACAACTTTTCTACCTATTGTCCATGTGCGCGTAGCTGTGAGTGTTTTCTTGAAGCTCAGTGAAAGGTGAAATTTGTAGGGATTGAAGACAACGCAGCATGTACCATTTTGTAGTAATTTTAAGCTGATTTTTCTTTTATCCAGCATATATATATATATATATATATATATATATATATATATATATATATATATGTATATGTTTTTTTTTTCTTCTTGAAATGATGTGTTATAAAATAGGCCCTTGTCCAGTGAGGAGGGAGAGTTACACAATAGGCGAATCTTGCCTGAAGCGTCTAGTGCAGCAAAGCTCTCAGTCTTGAGTCCACAAATTACACCGTTGTGGAATTATTTGGATCTCGCCTGTAGTGATTCCCTCCTCTCTCCTCGTTCTGCGCTGCCCCCCCCCCCCTGCCCTCTCCAGTCATTTATCCAGTTCTGAACTGACATGCAGTATCCCAAGCGTTGTCATGCCGTGCATTTTTTATTTTCTCTTTCTGCCACTGTTTGTTTCTGTTCTGCGCACTCTCCTTGTACGTCTAGTCTTACACTGTGTCTCTCTTCTCTACAGCCTCGCAGTATTTTGGATCCCAAATTGCTTGGTTTGCAGACCGGAGGGTGAGTGGTGGCTCATGTCATGATCTGATTGGTTCGCTGTTACACAAATGGGGCTTCCTGTGTAGTTTGATGAGTTCAGTCTCAGGAACAATTCCCTGAGATACTGCAACTGAAGTGATCATGTTTCCTGTTTTTGACACATGACAGTTAAAGTGAAATCACAAATACTAAGGCCTTTACATTGCAGTGATGTGCACACAAGAAACCACGTTGCTTCTCAAATGTCAAAAAAACTGAAAAGTGGATAGACGATTATTTAGAAATTATTTGAAAAACATCCGATTGTGATTTTTTTTTTTTTTTATTGAACTCTAACGTTGCCATCCCTTTTTTTGAGATCAGATCACTTAAATTGTGAACGTCGGTGACTGTAAAGGTCAATTCAACAGATCAAATATATATGTATAGCTAATATTTAGCAGTGCTTCAGGAAGAAATCAAAATTAATTTTTGTTAATTGGATCTGACTTATCATTCGAAGGGCAAATACAGAAAAACTTTTTGTTTACCTAAACAAACAAACAAACAAAAAAACCCTCACCAAAACAAATAAGTCCCAGTATTTTTATCCTAAGCAAATATCATACCACTTTTCTTTTACTTTAATTGAAACGTTAAGGCTGTTAAAGGCTTAGGTCACTGGCTTTGAGAAAACAGAACCCTAAAATTAGACAATATTGGTCAGGAAAAAATCTAATCTGTTCATCTCTAAAATGTAATATTCCCACCGACAGTGTCATGGCTTCAAATATAGCAGCTGACCCGTCTTTTGTGATTGTAATATTACACACAATGATACGGTGTTGACTATGATACAGTATATTGTGCAGCTCTATCAAAAAATGTGCTTCTGTCTGATTGTCTGCCACTCTATAACTTGTTTTATTTTTTACCAGGCTTTCAAAATCCTGCCACTCCACTGATTTAAAAGCAGTGCCGTTTCTTTTAATGCTTGTGCAGTTAGCACGGTCGGTGCGAGCACCGAGCCAACCAACACCTCATTAAAACAACTCAAGAACTACTAACTGTTTTACTTCCTAATAAGAGTCAGAAACAAGTAACAAGTCTTTCGTGTCGCAAGAAATGTCATGTCATCCTTACCGTCGTGGAATCTCACGGCGTGAGATCCCGCTACGCCCAGGACGAGCTGCTGTCTGCAGCAGCTCGGGCTGCTTCCTCGGATAGAGTCAGCCCAGAAGCCAGAGCAAAGGCCCCGCTCAGCGTGTCACGACACAGGCTGACAGAAGAGCTTCAGGAGCTTTATCTGTGTGGAGGTATTGGGGCCCCCGATGTCATGTTGAGGTCATTAAAGAGGCTTTGAGTGACAGTAAAGGTGATGCCGGTAAAAGTAAGTCTGTAAAGGCAGGGGGACAAAAAAAAAAAAAAATCACTTAGAAGACGGAGAGAAGGATGGAGTGTTTGGCTGCAGTGGATCCTGCAGGAGGCTGCAGGAGGTTCACACCGTGCAAAGCGAAGGGGATGTGGGGGTTCGGCAGGTTCGGAAGGAGGCATGATCCATGGCGTTTGCTGGCTGCGTAAATCACACCTCCCCGCCCCCCCTTTTCGCCGTAGTAATGTTCGCCCAGCATGGCATTATTATGATATTAATACCCCTTAAATCTGTCCACTTCTACAGGGCTGGCAGTATTCTTTATGGTATTGACAGCATGCCAGATCTGCGCCGCAAAAGGACGGTGCCTCTTGTCCGAGACCTGGTGAGTCATCTGCCTCAACAAGGTTACATGTGATTTATGTCAAATCTATCAGCGTGAGCCTATGTTATACCACAGTCGTGGAATTCTGTGCCGTGTGAGTATTGGCCTCCGCTGAGCACAACAATATCGTCTCTGACACCTTGACAGAGTGCTGTTCTGCTTTACAGGAGCAGATTTAGTTTGCGGTAACTGTAAATGGTAAATGTTATCAGTGCTGAAGTGAGATCTTGCACAATGTGGTTTGACATCAGTATTAAAACACAAGATTGATTTTAAAAACTTGGATCAATCGCGGCGTAGGAAGTAACTCCAATGATTGGAAAATGTATAGACATACAAACTATGCAGTGCGATACAGAGCATCAAACTAATTCTAAAAATTTTAAATAGCCTTAATAAACACGGCGCTTTTTAAATGGCGAAAACTGTCCAAACCAACCTCATCCGATCTAAAATTCATCACCTGACTTTCATTAGACGCATTTCAGTTTTGCTAAACAGGCACAGGCCAGATCACAGTCAGACCTGACGAATCAAGAGATCACCTAAATGGTACCGACATGGCAACATGAAGTAGGCAAAAAGGTCTTAATAATGAAATTATCTTTCATGACACTTTCTAAGACTTTGAGACACCAGTGAATGATTGTCCACTAAACATCAGCACGTAAGCTCAAAGTCACTTATCAAGCCACAGGCCAATAACCTGAAGTACAGCAAGAAGTCCATCTCTGACTGATAAATGACCTGTTAAAGGATGGACTCACTTGATCGCGTGGCACGCTTTCAAACAGGATGCTTAACCCTCCACCGTGGCTCCACGAAACTATTTCTACAAAAAATAAAAACTTAAAAGACGCTCAATGGCAGTTGTTGCCATCGAGGTTGTCGATCCCATTTAATAAGTTTAGGAGGCATTTACTTTGTTCACATGTGGCCAGGTTGGTTTGGATCGCCTTTTCACACCATAAAATTCAGATCCTTGTTTGGACACTGTGACAAGAAACAATAAAAATAAAAAAAAGAAAGAAAAACTAAAGAAATCTGTAAGAGGGCAAATACTTTTTTTCACAGCACCGCATGTTAAAATAATAAGCCTTGGAATATTATTAGACTTACATAATGTCAGCTTGAAACCGAAGTAAGCCCATTGATGAAAGGCTCCTGAGGTGCAGGGATGTTAACCGTAGGTGCGTAACTCTTTTTGCTTGATTAATTAGCCCAGAATGAGTGTTTAAAAAAAGAAGAAAAAAAAAAAAAGCATCAGAGTGAAGCTCCACCATTTGTTTTTTTATTGCAACATAATGTGTCGTAAAATATCCCACAGAGAAGCTTGTTGCGGCGAGGCCCACTTTAGCACTGTGCCACATGGTTACTCTTTCTGCGAGGCGGCAGGCTGCGATGATGCCAGTAACAATATTCATGTCCGTTTCTGTCTGTAACTGTCTATCACATGCCACGACACGCGTCCGTCTCACATGTGTCCGTTTCTCCATCTTCACGTACCCAGAGCCTAAAAGCCAGAACCGCAGTACGACTCAAACTTTTCTAGACTAAACCTGTTCGATATTCTCTCCCAGTTTCGATCGAAGTCATACAAAAAATGCATTTTTGTTTTTACGCAGATGATAATGCTGCTTGATGTCATACACATGGATGCTGATGAATGTTTTGTACCACAGTGAACAACATGAGTTGATGCTGTATTTGTTCATATCTCTCATTAAATTTAATAACCAACAATGTCTTGGTAAGTATGGGTTGCCGTTTTTTTGTTTTTTTTTTTAAACTTTTTTTTTGGATTTTAATTTCCTTTTTTAATCTTATTGGATTATTTATATATATATATATATATATTTCTTTACGTGTATATTTGCCATTCCTACATGAACCCATGAAAGCTATGGGTGATATTTTTCAGTGAGTTGTCAGATTTCAATGTAGCTCTCGCCAGTTGTCGTCTTTTGTCGCTCGGCAGGTTGTCGGGGTGGGGAGGGGCAAAGAAAAACAAAAACCCAAAACAAAATAAAAACAAAAAACAAACAAACCAACACACTGTTTACCTCGAAATGTTGACAACTCAATCCAAAAATATATCCAAAGAGACTTCATTGACTTCTGATTTAACTGTGTGAGGCTTTTAAATCATGTAAAAGTGACACTGAGCAAGCCTTTTACACGTGGGATGAAGTCAGTAGTCAGCAAATGAATTGGTCCCCCTTTCATGCCTCCTCTTTGTCAATGTCCCCCATTTGCTGTGTGATTGCTTCAGGGCAGCAACAGCGCCTTTTTATTGTTATTATTATTATTATTATTATTATTATCATTTTGGTTGTTTATGTATTTTTTTTGTCTTTGTTTTTGATTGGAACGGTCAGCAGGGATTCCCCGCTTTTATGATGGAAAATTAATAACAAAGATACATTGGAAAAAAAAAAAAAGAGAGAAAAAGTTAATCATCCATTCTCAAAGCACTGACAGATTATTACCTCTGGACGCACGGTCTTTTATATTGTATTGCCCGCAGCAACCTCAGCAGTGCTGGTGCATGTTGATAAACTTACATCAACACTCACGGTTCATGTAGAGGTCACATTCCTCCCCACATTCTCCATGGCTGCCATGGATCTTTACCATAGCTGGGCCACGGAGACGAAAGGGTCGTGGTAAAGACAGACACATTGTCAGCTGTCCATGTCTGCATTCCTCTGTTACATAACTCCTCTCAGTCTGGGACTTATTGACCTTACGCTCACCCAAACACAGTAAAATTTGTAATATGAGAGCTTATTAACACGCGTGCGTGCGTGCATCAGTGTGCGTGTGTGATTTGTGTTTATTTTTGCGTGGGCGTGCACAAGTGTATATGTTTGACTAAGTTTGTGACTGTCTGGGCTGAAGAGTGTGTGCATATATGTGCAGAGCTGTGAGAAAGCATTGGCCTACTTAAAGATTTCTCCTGTTTTTGGCTTTTACCTTGCACTTTAATTACTCAGATCATCAAGAGCAACTTTGCATCACACAAAGATAATCAGACTTGGGCAGCTCTTCCCCTTAATCCATACAGACGTGTCGGTCTAAGGTGATCGTTTCACAAATACACATGGGGGAAAAAAGTTGCCCAAATCAACCAGCACCCCGACTTTCAGAACATGAAGAAGGCCAAAGATTTTAAAGAGCAACGCAACATGATCATCTAAAACCGGGAAACATCTGAGTGGCGCCACCTATCGGTCTGGAATGGAACACAAAGCCATTTCCATGGGGCTCCAATAGAGCAGTCAGTCGTTACTAGGGCTGTCACAATTACAAATTTTGCTGGACGTTAAATTGACCTAGAAGTTATTGCAATAAACGATTACATTGTTGCCTTTTGAGACAATTTCAAATAACATAGCGGTAATGGCATAATAATGCAGGAATACGTTCTCAAGGACCAAGAGACTTTAAGTTCTGATCAACACTTAACACTGGAAAAGAAAGACATTTTAAATGTCCAAAATAATAAGCAAAACAAAATGAATTATGGAGTCTGTGTAAACAAAAATCTCCTTCAAAAAAGAAAAAAAAAAGGGGGGGCTAGATTAGACCAAATCACCAGACTGACGACTTTTAACCCTCAGTTTTCTGTAGAAAAAGAGAGAGAAAACAGAAAAACAATAAATCATGCAAATGGAAATTACTGAGCTTGTTTTAATTTATCATGCGATTAATTGATTTATTGATCATATTGTGACGGGCCTCGTCATTACCTGCATCCATTTCCTATCGGAGAAAACGTAGACCGAGGAGAGCCTCCACAGGAGAGGCCAGCCTATTAAGATTATTCCAGCGCATCATTGACTGAGCCAGGAGGCCACAAACGCACCGGAGACCTCACTTTACAATCAGCATCAGTGAATCAACAGTGAAAAGAGACGGGCCAAGAAGGAAATTCGAGCCCTAAACCGCCGCTTGGAAAACTACCAAATTAAACATGGTGGCTGTTTTCATCTGAATCTCCCCCACAGGAAATCCTAAACCAGGATGTCTGGTCATCAGTTTGGAAGCCCCAGCGCCTTACGCAGCCGGACAAGGGGGACTTCTCAAATTGAAGGTTTTGGAGTGGCCTATTTGAAGTCTGTACTCGAGTCCAGATGGCAAACAGACTTTCAAAAGACAGTTTACTGTGTGGCTGAATTAAAGCAATTCTGCAAAGTGTTGGCCATGCTCCCTCGGGAGCCAAAAACACTCGTTGCCAGTTGGAAGTTGCTGCTGAACAACAAATTACTGAATCCTTTTAAAAAATATTTTATGTATTATTATTATTTTATTTTATTTTACGAAAGTCCAGGTTGATTTGGATAATTTTCACCCCTCGCTAAATCTAAAAGTATTATTCGGACATTGCAGTTTCTTTCAGTTAAGGTTATCTTTGTCCGACAATATATATGTGTATAAAAAAAGGGACAAACTTGCAATTAAGGTTTTTATAAAATATCGAGTGCGACAGAAAAACAAAACCAGAAGAAATCAGTAAAGGGGGCTCAATCAGTTTTTCTCACAGCGCTGTGTGCGAGCCTGCTTAAAGTGTGTTTGCGTACGTCCATCTGGCTTCACCCATTCACGAACGTGTGTCTCGTGTGTTTCTCTTCGTGTCAAACCAATGTGCAGAGCAGACAGCAGAAAATATGGTCAAAGCTTCATCCAACAGACAAATGAACAGAGATGCTAAGCATGACTGCAGTTCGGTTGCGTCCACTGCATGAGTGGATAAACAATCACGCAACAGCTGGATAATCTCTCTTTATGCATAGCTGAATTGTTCTGGAAAGCTCTATGCCTCAACCAGCAGTCCTGCATGGCAGTTAAGACACCTCTGCGCTCAGTACTAATGAACAAGTTTAAGTCTGTCTGCTGTTTGTGTTTTCAGCCGTGACACTCGTGCTACTTCTCTAAGTCAATCTCTCTCTCTGTGTTTCATTTCCATTCACCAACACTCGGAAATCCCAGGCTTTGGTAAGGACACTTGTTTCCAGAGTCAATTTGATCTCAGTATCTTTTGGCAAAGCGATTCCACGTAATCACTTGACTTTGTAACGAAAACATTTTGATAACAGAATGCACCGAAGCGTATTGAAATTGGACCCTGGTTCTCTCTTCCTCCAACAGACCCTCACTGCTCGAAAGGCAGGCATTTCGTTTGCTCTGGTGAACAGGTCGACCCTGAACAACGAGGAACTGGTGAGTGTGCAGAAACCGCCGTTTTTCTGTCCGTCTGCCTTGTTGACAAAGCGTTGATGTTTATGCACTCCGTGGCCAGGTCCTCTGTCTCTCACAGGGCGAGCAGAGGGCGAATTCAGAGCTGCTAGTTGAGTCAAAGAGCATTTTGGTTTTTGCCTTGTCAGAGAAACAGAGTAACTTTAGGCACAGTGAAAACACACAAACGAAACCTTTGCTGCTGCAAGTTGTTTTTTTGTTTTTTTTATATTCATGTCTTTACAAAATAATTGACTTATTCCTGTTCATACATGCCATGTTGCTAAAAGTATTAAGACAGACCTGTAAATCAGCTCTCTGTAGCTCAATAAGTTTGGGCATCAATACCTGTGTTTCCATTGACCATATAATCACACAATTTGACATTTCAAAAGACTATTTACTTGATGGAAGCTCGGCAATTTAGAAAAAAAACTCGGTTTTTGATAAAATGCGAGGTGTCTATTTTTTTTGTCCCTATCAAAATCGGTTTATTTGGCAAACCTGTAATGAAAACACTTTTTCCGTATGACCAACAACCAGATGTTGCCACTGGTGCAAACCACGAAGAAGACGACGACAGGAAGTAGTCGGAACATCACAGCATCATGCTTTTTTAATGACTTATTGCGTGACTTACTAACATGTGACTTTAATTGTGTTTCTTATGAAATGAAAACGCCACGGTTGTGTTTTTTCGACAATATTGACCAAGGTTTTGCTCACATTTGTGATGGAAATGCAAAGTTAGGACACCAGCTTTGCAGTGGATGTATTGCTGAAATTTCATTATTTTGTCATCCACATAGTTAACTGTAATGCATATCATTAGAAAGTGGAAGAAATGAGGAAGATCAGCAACTCAAGTAAAGGGTAGTTAGGAATGTAAAAGGAGCCTTAATGTTTGTCGATTCGATACCTGCAGGCCTCCTGACATCGATGCTGATGAACAGCAGCAGGTGAAGCGACTAATAAACTAGATTTTTATTGACGAGCAGTTGCATTAAAACCAAACATCACCAGCTGCGATAAAGTGTCAGAACAGTGGTGTGAGGGTGGCGCAACTGGACGTTATGGTGTTTAAAGCCTGTTGTCTGGAAGGATGAATCATATTTTCCTGTCTGGGGAACAAAGAAATCGTGGTTAATTTCACGCTCTCATCAATAAGCTACCAGTTCAGAGATGATTCTTTTACATTGCAGCATGGCTGCACACCAATCCACAAAACAAAGTCGATGAGAACGCTGATGACCACGTTTGGTGCGTGTCCATTGATCGTTGACCTCAACTAGACGGGATGAAGTTAAGTGAAGATGGAGAGAGTCAGGCCTCTTCGTTCAACATCGATGAAATGCTAAACCTTGTTGTAGCTGAAAAGGGTGACCTAACTTTATATAAACGCCGGTGTGTTGAGGACCAGACTGCCATTAAAGTTCATTTATCTGTAAAAGCCAGCATCTCAGTGGTCTTGGCAATAAATCCAACCTCTTTTTATTTCTCTTGATCTGAGAGAAATGCAGCAGTTTAACAAATTGGACCCTGTAGACCGTCTGCTGCGCTCTTAACAATTTGGCCGAATTCAGAAAATTAAGTTAAAGCTCTGACATTTTATTTACACAATGCTCGGCGTTCAAAAGAAAAGAAAAATCTGTGCAGTGCGGGTGACTGAGCAATGGGGAAAGGGCAGAATGTCTCAGTCGATGGTGTGAGACACTTTTGTGTTGACCTCTAAAGCTATCTCGCCATTAATTGATTGCAATTCTTCCCTCCCTGAGGGAAAGATGGCGTAACAGGAGGCAAACAGCAGGAGAGCGAGCAGTTTCCTCGGTGAGAGAAAGAAGCGCGCAGTTTTATATCCGCTGATGTGCAGCAAGCAGCTGGCTAAGCCTGAAAGATTACCAGATTTAAACGAGCTTGGCGCGCGTGGCGCACGCATTTCATCTTTTCAAGAGACACCGTTGTGGCCTTCCATTGGTGGAAACCAACTTGTGTGTGTGTGTGCATGTTTGTATCCCGGTTGATCTTTAGCTGACGTGATCAACTTGTGAAACGTGACCACCTTAACATCCTGCCGACTGACTCAGTAGAGATTTGACTCTTTCAACGAAGACCCGATTCCATTTCCGATTCTTGGGGGTCATAGTTCGATTCAGAATAGGGCTGGACAATATGGCTGAGCAACACATCACAGTATAAGAGTTTCATATCAGTCGATATCCATACTTGTCGTTACCGATAGTTATTGATTCGTTTCTTTTGTTTTAAATAAATGAAATGCTGCCAAACTGGTGGCATGACCTTTCCTGTTTTATCCACAGTTTTCACTCCAGGCTGTTGTGTTTTTTTCTTGTAAGCCGTGGTGAAACCTAAACAAGCTGTTGCTAGGTAACCAAATGGATGAGTTACTTGATGCCACCAATCTTGCTTATTAGCTCGCCGTGAGAGGTTGAACAGCTAAAGTCTTTCCTACGCCCACAATGCCGTGCGGTTCTGGATCAGAGTTCAGTGAATATTCCATATATTGGATATTCTATCAGATCTATTGTCATCAATATTTATCAATCAATATTGATAACATGTCTATCATGATATATATTGATTTATCGTCCAGTCCCGCAAGGATTTTTCCAACTCAAATGGTTTAGATATTCTGTTTAAATGAAGTGACTGACAACAGCACATTTATATGAAACAATTACTTAATATCAGAGTTAATCAAAATAACACACACGGTCTTCTACGGTGGCCAAGTGGATGCGACTTGTTACATACGAGCCGCGAAGACGTACAACTAAAATCGATTTTTGAGCATTTTACAATCGATTCAAAACTCCCAGGCCTGGGATTTGCGATTTCCCTGCACCTCTCTTGCAAAGTCATCGTCATCGGTGCGATAATAGCCGAGGAAGCAAAAACGACGTGCACGAAGTGCGCGTCTCATCTGATGTTTTGGAAGAAGAAGAAGAAGAAGAAAAAAGGCTGACTCTTGGTGATCGCTGGTGTCTGTGCTGCGCTGCGAACTTGACATCTGGGGATTCTGATTCGGGGCCACGGAGGGGAAGAGGTTTATAATTGGTGGAGGCGAACTGGCTTCCGAGAAAAGCTCTAGATTGTGTGCGCTCTTGGTAAGTAGGACAAGCAGATGTCAGAGTTTTTATCAGTTGCAATAAGTCCAGCAGAATGCAGAGGGAATGGGCTCCACAGCACGCTGCGCACTAGGAGGAGATGGGAAAGAGAGCGAGGAAAGTTCAGAAATTAGGAGAGGAGGATAGAAAGCAGAGGAGGAAATGATTTGTCATCGTGACCCCCCCGGTTGTAGTTCCTCTGCTCAGGCAGCCATGTTGAACAAACTGCCTTCCCTGGAGAAACGTTTGAGTCTATTCTTCTTCCAGCTGCTTCTTTGCTTTGTTGCCTCATCTTCGATTTCTGCTCTTATCCTTTATATTTCAAAACGTGATTAAAATGTCCCTCATTATCGATGCGGGGATCCCGTCTGTTGGCGTTTTTTTTTTTCTTCTTCTCTTTTTCCGTCGTGTTTCTGCTGCATCAGCCGGGGGACTCTGCGCGTCGGGCCAGAATAGCTGGGCCCGTCCGGTCCAGATTCTGACGTGACCACAGCAGCCTTTTAACAATGCCTGTCGACAAAAAAAAGAGAGGTCGTATTTACCTGTCCGGACGAGGCTCCGACTCTCACGGAGTGGGGAAGGAAGCCGCGATCTGACAGAAGCCAACGAGTATCTGGGAATAAGACGTGACGTGCTCCTCTAAGTCTGTTCGGATATCATCAGACATCTTGTTAGCGGCAAAACGTACCAGGCTGAGTGGAGGATGCTGGCGCAAGAAATCGTCCAAAGTTTTTGTTTTGTTTTCTTTTCTTTTTTTGTGTGTGTGATGTGCTGCACAGAAAAAGACACTGGCCACAGGTTTTTACTTTTCAATAGGGATCAGACGAGTGATCGGGATTTATGTGTCCGAGTTTAAAATTTCATAAAAGTTTCACCTGATCTGTTCTGAACTCTCTTTAAGAACCAAAATACAAGTGAATATAAGAGTCGTATTTCCAATTTCAGTTTTCTTTTTAGCCATTTTGGACATTAGCGTCCATCAATAATTTATACTAGGAGTAGACACAGTGCGATATTGCCATTTGTTTTCATTGAAATCTTTACTTATTCGTACATTTCTCAAACTGTAATACATTATAATTTTAAGAGAAACATGTAAAATGATACTCAGATTATGTCAGTAAAAATCGTCAAATAATGACTATATTAAATGTATGCTTACGCAAACTACGATATCGCTTTCCCCTTGAAATTTAAAAGTTTAATGTCAGTCTAACTTATTTCTGTCCCAAAGTCTGTCCCTTTTCCTGAGAAAAACAGCGTTAGATGATCTTGTTGGTCTTCATTTAAAAATAATTTAGAGGCAAACCTTAGCCAAGGAGAAATTGATCACAAATTCAGAAAGCTAATTTGATACATGGGAACTTAATAAAATAATCAACACTGACTGTATTTTGCATGTTGAAGTATAAAATCATCAAACAGGATTTCACTTAGAATTTGAAAATTCTACACAAAATTTAAAGTAGAGATTAATTTCTTGCTTTTAAAGAAGCCACATTTTTAGTGTTTTGTATTTGCCATTAGCTGTATTATCATGTCTAATGTACAGCCCAGTATGTAGGGACGGGTTAGTGTCAGGCTTCATAAAGTCTGCTAGCATTTCTACATCTGGTACGTCCCACAACAGACAGACTGAAAGCTCAAAATCGACAAAACAGAGACGGTCCTCTTGTTATCCGCTGAGCATGTTGCTCTCACGCGTTTTTAATGAGCACAGACATATTGGACCTTCCTGCTGCAACGTTGCTACCAACTGCGCCGCCATTCAGTCGTCAACAAAGGCTTCCACGCCAAAAATGCATTACCATACCCACAAATTAGTCCATTCTGGTCAGCAGCTAATTTCTCCCTTGCGGTGTGTGGGAACGAGGACGAAAATAAAAACAGTGTGACTTGTGCTCAGTGAGGGGAACTTGCAAAAAATAGTTAATGCCAAAAGCTGCAACAGGACGAGGAGACAAGCACTGTCGGTGTGCTTGACGACGACGACAACAAGTGGTGAAATAGGAAAGGAAGATGGCTAGATTAGATTTCTTTTCTTTTTTCCCTCCATGATGCTCCCGGGCGCAGGCTGCAGCTGTTGACCACCTCTCGCCGTGTTTCGTAGCAATCTCCAGGGTCGCCTCACAGGGTAACACGTCAGACTGGCACGCGCGACACTCTCCACGTATCCGCTGCACAGCAGAGAGACGGCGCGAGCGAGAGATTGGGAAGAGAAAATCACACCATCCGCGCGGTGATCAAAGACGCATTAACACAGATCCGACGTTCACACGCTGTCACCGAAGCAGTCGGTTTGCTGGTTGGAAGTAACGGGCTGCTTAGCGGCCCAGACGTTTCACTGAGACAGACAGAAATTGAGAGGGCTCTGTGATTTCCCAAACTCGTCGAAAATTGAATTGGCTCCTCGCTCGCCACCAGGCGCTGTTGTTCAGTGCTACATTTGGTGGGTAGCAGGCTCACGGGCTGCGGCCCCCTGGTTTAACATATGCGCCTGCCTTGGCCGAATCCCTGACATCTGCTCGACTCGAAGACGTCAGATTAAATCCGAGAATCTCCCCCGACTCTGTTTCATTAGGGGTTCTGATGCGTCTCTCTGTTGTGTCAGCGAAGCTTCACTGTGGCGTTGCTGCCTTGCTAGCTGTGTCATTTAATCATCTCTGCAAGTGTGGGTATTTCAAATTGCAAGGTGTGTGTGTGTGTGTGTGCCTGAGCAGCATTTGTGCTGAAGTGCAAAGGCACTATTCAAAAGCACTTGAAGGTGGAGGGTTGGTGGTTGAGCGGTCTGGCTCAGTAAAAGTAAAAAATGAGCACCTTTCAGAAATTTATTCAACTTCCATACATCTCTCACTTGCTCTCTTTCTCTTTTTTCATTCTTGCTCTCCCTCTCAATCTGTTTATTGCTCACTTTAAAAAAAAAAAAAAAAAAAGCTTATTTACAACATCCATTGATTCAGCCTTCAGGAACTGGCAAGACTTTTCTGGTCCTTGTGGAAGGCAGGACTCCTGCAGAGATACTTTCAATTTGAGGAGAGACTTCGGTTCTGGACATTTCTCTTGCTTTAGCCTCGAAGCCTCTCAATGAAAATAAAGCCTGTGAACAAAATATGCCATGAAATCTCCACATTTAGCATTAGACACAGATAACCTCAGTAAGCACACTCTAACCCTTTGTTTATTTAGGAGCAACATCAGCCTGGAATGTTGTAAAAAATGCGATCGCCCCCTAAATCCTAAAACCTGGTTGTGCCAATCTTGGCAGCAGGAACTGCCATTAAGTGTTGGCAGCAGCTGATGTTGAGTCTTTCACGTCGGTGTGGATGACTTTTGGCCCGCTCTTCTTTGCTGAAAGTTTTATCTCAAGCACAAATCATTGGTTTTAGGTCACGCCACACCATCTCAGGCCAGACTTTGACTGGGCCGCGCTAAAACTTTTGTTTTGGCCTTTTTTGACTCACTTCTGTCCTTTTTGTTGAATCACGAACCCTGACCTTAACTGATATTAACCTGTTGCTCCCAAATCATATCAAAGAACAACTTTTATGTTTGTTTGTTTTTTGTTTGTTTTTTTGGTTTTTCAGTTATCCAGATTTGTTTTGTTGTATCAAATTCGTTTTATGATCTGAAACATGTCATTTTGACTTGAAAACAAAAAATAAAATAAAATCTGTTATGGGCCAAAGTGGACTTTGATCAGGATTTAAGCTTTAAGCTGCAGCACTGAGAAAGCAACATTTCTTTTAACTGAAGCAACTGAGGATATTTTTGTTTGGACTCTGTGACTTTATTGTTTAAAAATCTGTTTTCTTGGTGTTCATCTCGTTGTGTACTGAGAAGTTCACAATATGCTGGACATCTCAATTTAGCTACCACTTGCTTTTATTAACTTCTGGAGGTTTTATGAAACACGTTTTCCCCAGCTCACTGTGCCGCGGCAGTTTAATGACATCAGCCGAGTCCCTTCTGCTTCTCCTGGCAAGGATCTTTTTTTAATCACCGCCGTCACTTCTTCTTACTCCCCCTCCCCTCCATTCTGTCGCTTTCAGAAACTGCACGTCTTCAAGAAAACCCTCCAGGCCTTGATCTACCCAATTTCCTCGACTACACCCCACAATTTTGAGGTGTGGACGGCGACCGCTCCCACCTACTGCCACGAGTGCGAAGGCCTGCTGTGGGGGATCGCCCGCCAGGGCATGCGCTGCTCGGAGTGCGGCGTCAAATGCCACGAGAAGTGCCAGGACCTGCTCAATGCGGATTGTTTACAGAGTAAGGGAGCACTGCAATTCACTCTGCAACAACTCCAAAGCCTCTGGCAAAACTCGTTTGGTTTCATGCAAACTAATTTCAAAAGGTGTTTCTAATTAAGATGCCAGTCTTACACTTTTATTGGCACGTTCATAATCACACAGGTGTGTTTTCTTCTTGAATTGAGACTTTTTTGAATTCTGTACAGTTTACAGGCTTGGATAATGATGGAGAAAATAATTAATCATCAATAAATTCCTGATACTCTGACATCTCACGATGATACTGGAGTGATTCACCGAGATGAATTTGTCAGTTCTGTGGCTAATTTCTGCTCTATAAAGCCATTAGTGGCTTATGAAAGAGGTGGAGGCAATGTCACTGTAAAGCACTGCATGGAAGGCACCTATTACTCTACACTTCAAAATAATTGCTGCTTCCTAATGAACTGTCACAAAGTATAAATCTGATTTTTACTTTTGTGTTGAATGTCTGTTTTTATTTATCTGTTGCTAGGAGACGAGCGAATTTTCTGGTAACCAAGTGCCATGAAGTAAACATCCAACTTTTACTTTTGCCAAATTTACCAACTGTAAATTATAATGTGTCGAAGCAGATAAGCAGTATTCCAAAAGGATTTATGTTTTATAAACTATAATTAGTTTGGTGTTAAGAGATGGGTGCGTTTTTCTGATAAAAAAGTACCATGAAGTATAAATCAGATTTTTACTTTTGTGTTGAATGTCTGTTTTATAACATATTTACCACCAACGACAAAAAAAATAAGAATTTTATTTTACTTTCCTGAAAAATTCACCAACTGCATAATTCTTGCCAAGAAGAATAAGATAAGTGGCATTTGAAAACAGCAGAAGAAATCTTATGTTTTCTGAACAATAACAATATTTGTTGTTAATCTGTTGCTAGGAGACGAGCGCGTTTTCTGGTGACGAAGTGTCACGAAGTAAACATCTGATTTCTACTTTTGCTAAATTTACCAACTTTAAATGTGTCTAAGCAGATAAGGAGTATTTAAAAAGAGCTTATGTTTTATAAACAATAATATTACTTATTAATTTGGTGTTAAGAAATGAGCATTTTCATCTGGTAACAAACTGCCACAAAGTATAAATCATATTTTTACTTTTGTGTTGAATGTCTGTTTCACAATAAATTCACCACCATTGACAAAAAAATTATTTTTGTGCTGTTGGTGAATTTCTGAAAAATTCACCAACTGCATAATTCTAGTTAAGTAGAAAAAGATAAGTAGTATTTGAAAAGAGAAGAAGAAATGTTACGTTTTCTGAACAATAACATTATTTGTTGTTAATCTGTTGCTAGGAGACGAGCATGTTTTCTGGTAACCAAGTGCCACGAAGTAAACATTTCACTTTTGCAAAAGTAAAAATCAGATGCAGTGCATTAACAATAGTACTAATATTAGCAGTGCATCGCCCCCCACTAGTGGGAGGCAATGTGAAACGACAGCATCAGCTTTCTGCTCTGTAGTTCAGTAAACATCCGCCAGCAATGTGCTCCTGATCACTAACAGCCTTCTGATCTTAATCAGGAGTTGGTTCACCCAACTCATCTAATGGGTGGCGCAGGTTGATAGGACCCACACAGGCAAACAAACTCACCCAGTACAACACTTTCATTCTATTGGGTGAGTGGTTACCAGGCGACTGTGCCAATAGGCGTTTCCAAAAGCTAGCAGAGAGTCCGAGAGAGAGAGAGGTTCTGAGTATAAGCGTTTTGAGAAGAAAGACGTGAAGTCCTGCTTTCAGACTGAAAACGTGTGCTCTTTGATTATGGCAAAAAAAACAAAAAAGCAAAAACCCATATACATGGTGCATTTGTGTCACCGTGTGAGCTACTCTGCTCATTACAGCATCCAATCTGTCTATCAGACACTCCCTTGTTGTTACCGGGTGGAACGCTACCCGCTAAGAACAATGTGACTCTTCGGGATGGTCCCCTCAGCAACGCTCGCATGCTCTAAGTGGATTATCTACACCCTGGCTGTTCTGAAACTGTGTTTCAGAACATTTTCATACACGTACAGAAAAGCCATTTGTAGTTTGAACTGTGAGTTATCTTCAATCTGTGCTCATTACCAGACAGCACACAGATAACATTCTTATCAGATATTAGTAAAAGAGGCCATGTGCCTCCTTTGTCACACAGACAGATTCAAAAATAATAATTTTGGATCTGATAAACACGACGGAACTAACGCGCACTTTGTACACATATCAGATCAGCAGGAAAAACTAACTAACACAGATCTTGTACTTTACTGAATCTTTCGGACCAATTTTTAGGGGCGGTGGAGAAAAGTTCCAAGCATGGGGCAGAAGACAAGACTCAAAATATCATCATGGCGATGAAGGAGCGTATGAAGATCAGGGAGAAGAACCGGCCGGAAGTGTTTGAGGTGATCCAGGAGATGTTCCACGTCTCGAAAGAAGAATTTGCTTCCCACCTGAAGACGGCCAAGCAGGCTGTGCTGGACGGGACCTCCAAGTGGTCTGCCAAAATCACCATAACAGGTGGGGCCTGCTTTCTTAGGACAGTACATAAATACCTGTCAGTGTTTGGTAATTTAGTAACACCTACAGTCAACAGAAATGTGAGACGTATTTGTACCGATAAACTACCAACAGTGATCTGAAATGGAAAATGTTTTTATTCTAATGAATTTCATTAGTCATTGGTCATTAACCTCTAACACAATATCACCAAGTTCTACGCACATTTAATTAGCGATTAAACCAGAATTTGACTTGGTTGTTTTGAAGACGTGGTGAAAAAAGTAAATGATATCGATGAAGATTATTGTTGTGATCAACATTTATTGGTCCTCTCTGTCATTTTGTGGAGCCTGTAAAAGCACAGGATGTCCGATCTGTACCGATGACACTTATTTATTTTTATTTATATATATATAGCTGTGGTTTAAAGAAGAAGAAAAAAAAGACACAAAGTAAGCAGTGGGAAGGTTTTTCAAGTTGTCCTTGTGTATGCCAAATCTTAAGTGGTTGTATGTTAATTACTGAACAGGCTGCCATAAAAATAGCTATTTTAATCAATGAGAGTCTGCTTGTGTCAACACAAATTAACTACGCTCTTATTCTTGCTTTACGTAGAGTCCAGTTTTATTTTTGCATATTTACTCAACTTCTGCATGAAAAAAAAAAAACCATCTACTGAAATGTGAAGGTGGCAAATAAACACAGATTCAAAAACCAACAGATAGAAACTAAAAACTTATTTTATCAATTAATAGGTGAGGAAAGCAGATTGTAGTCAATGTTTCTGTTTTACCTGACCAACATTAAGCGTTAGCAGAGTTTATGTTTGCGTAGACTACAAGCAGCAATTGTGCAATCAGATTGTTTATTGATTTTTGAGTTCATTTTATATGTTGCTGATGATTAAATTATTCACATCTTGTATTGATTTTTGATCCATCTGTAATACAAATCTTGCTTTTATGATTTACTTTATTTTAGGTATCATAGTTTGGTCTTGAACAGGCAGTCTCAGTACTTAAATTCTTTTAGAAATTATTTTATTAAAACAAGAACAACTTTTTCTATCCAAAAAGGTCCGATAAGTTCTTCAAGGTTCAATTTAGAATTCAGTGAAATTCATGTTTGGACTTCATAGTCGCTTCTGGTCGTTTGAATGAACTTTGAACACATGCACTTCCTCATTCACTGCCTGCTGTGGGACGGATGAAACCCCAGCCCTAAAACACTTGAATTCAGACGATGCAGCCGCTGACGAGTAGTTCAGCATTTTGTTTGAAGCGTCCTAACACCTTCCTGCACAGGACTCACTGTTCTTTCAGGAGGCGTTTGATTTTGAGATTTCCCGAAGCAAGCAGGCCGCAGACCCCCATCCCACTGGATCTTGGCCCCACCAACCCACCCTCAACTCCTGTCAGCTTTTGGCTGAATGATATATATATGTACCTTGAATAATTTAGTCGGTGACTTATGCATATTTAATGCTGCAGTGTCCTTTTTCCCTTTTGTGGTGCTTGTGAAATACTACAGTCTTTCTTCCTCTGCACCTACTAGTCTGAATCACTGCCCTTTACTTGGAGCCAGGAACCAACTCAGCAGTAAGCACACTGTCGCAGAGGGAACTCACACACTGGCCAGAATCGGCTTTCAGCTTAGATTTAAGAAAAGGGTTACAAATAACATTATGAATGAAAGTGCAATTATTGAATCCGGGGCTAGTCTGTATTTATTTTGCATGAGTGTAGCTCCGGTGTTCTTTTGTACTCCATGTTTTCTTAATGTTTCTGCTGTCTGAGTTTTCCTGACTTGAAAGATTATTCACCCTTTTGTGCAGTTTCCTCATTTATTCTTGTTATTGATTTTAAAAATAAGTCATGATCATCATAACGTAGTTTCTCTGACAGAAAAACTATTGCAAAAAAATCAAACTAGATGACAACAGTTAAAACAGATTTCTACAAAATATTGATGATTTAATAAAAATATGTAGCATAAAATAAGCGATGCTCGCTCTGTAAGTGTAAGATTTGGCCACTTGAACATCCACCTTGATGTCAAAAGTTTGAAATCAGGGAACATAAACGTGTACGTTTCGCCTGTTTTCAGAGAGCTTTACAATAAGATATCCACTATTGCATTCAAAAAAGGAATAATAAATGCGCTAGTATCACTGGAAATCAGTCCGAGTGTTACATAAGCAACCCAAATGTGCAACTCTTCCCCTTCTGCTTTCTGGTAGACTGATTATTGTATGTGGGTCACAAAGACGTGAATTGTAGGTCAGTAAGACACAGCTGGCACGCTAAAAACCCGGCTTGATTTAAGCAGCGCATTCCATGTACAAGCGCATCTCTGCAAATGTGTTCATCCGCTAGATTATTTCAGTAACTCGAGTCAAATTCATATGGATTCGTTTCACACAGAGTGATATGTTTCAGTAGTTTATTCTGAATTTCGATAGCGAGACTTGCAGGTGTTGGAAACGGAAAAAGTTTAGTTTCTCAAAAAGTTTGATTACATAAGGCCGAAAAAAAATAAAAATAAAAAATACAGTTTGTTCGTTGTGTTTAAGTCGGTTCCACGGCCGATCAAATTCATTGATCTCCTGGTCATTGAAGCAGGTATTGGGACTGAAGCAACGCGAAAAGGTGCCAAATCCTGCTGGGACATCAGATCCATACTTCCATCTCTGACTCCCTGAATCTAACCCAAACTCTTGTGTAGGTGTTTCTCTTCACAGTCTTCGCCTGCCGTCCTCACATTTTACTTTCTGTCACACTTTCTATCTTCTACTCAACTTTCTATTGATTTGCTTCAATTTTGGTCACTATTAGGGCTCAAAATTGTACAACTGGGCGTGACGGTGGCGGCCTTTAAAATCAAATATATTAACTTTGAGATTGATCCTAAAATGTATTTTTGTGAGTATTCCACATAATTGTGTTCTATATGAATATTTCCATATTAAAAGTACTTTTTTTTTTTTTTTTTTTTTTTTTTTACTGTTCTTATGGATTTTTTAAGACTCTTAATTTTGGGTTTAAGTGTTTATTAGCTTAATCCCCAGAATTAACAGACAAACACACACATAACTTACAACTCTGTGTGGAATGAAACTACACAATATATGAGTTTTACATTTTGGACTGTGTAACAAAAAAAAAAATTGGATGGTAATCTCATTTTTTGAGATAGAAATTCATGCTGATCCACTAAAGCCGACATCAGCCGAACAGTGAGAAGCTCTGACTGCAGTAACTCTATCAGAAATAAAATTGGCATAACAACAAACTAAAATGATGCCGTTGTGGAAAACAAAAGGATTATTGTTGCTGCTCTCGGGGGAATTATTAAACCTAGCTGTATATGTTAGAACAAACAAAAAAAAAAGTTCCACAAATACTTTCCATTTGTCATCTCCAGCTTGCTGTAAAACATCCAGCATTCTGCTTATAAGAATGCTTCCTTTTGTGTTCTGGCACACAAAGGATAGCAGAAGGACGCATTTTATCTAAAAATCACACAGCACTGGCAGCTGTGTGAAATTTAAATCCCGCCGAAGAATGGTCAACACTGTAACTTTTTATTAGAAAGTCTTGAGGGGGGAAAAATGACGGCGCCTTAAAGCGCTTCTGTTGTTTTATCAGCACCATCTCCGGTTTTATACGTCTCATCCTTCTCCGGAAGGAAAGATGCAGAAATAACAGCCCCGGTTCCTCTACGTCGTCCCTCTGCTTACGACTTTCCAAATGGTTTCCCGAAGATTTCGTGAAATTCTACATCTGCGATGTTGCTGTCATGAAAAGACGTGACGCTTCACATACCGTGTGAAGATTTGCTGTTTTGCCGTGTTGACGCGATGTCCTCCGGTCTTGTGTTCAGTCATGTGTGCGCAGGGATTACAGGCCAAGGATAAGACGGGATCCAGCGACCCGTACGTCACAGTCCAGGTGGGGAAGACCAAACGCAGGACCAAAACCATCTTTGGCAACCTCAACCCCGTCTGGGATGAAAAGTTTCACTTGTGAGTGCTTTTTAATAACGCAACATTTCTTTGACCGGCTAATCCTCTCACCGGAGGGATTAGGAGCCGTCTGTTTATGTGAACCAGGAGTCGTTCGCAAACAACTTATTTCCTCTGACATGCTTAACCAGCAGAGAGACAGTGCATGCCAGCTGTGGTTTTAGAAATTCAGGGTTTGGTTTTTTTTTTTTTTTTTTTTTCCTCCATTGGTATTATGCTGCTGCTGCTGCTGCTGCTGCTGCTGCTGCTGCTTCTGCTGCTTCTGTTGTTGTGGGTTTATGTCTTTGGCGAGTCAAAATGTATCTCAGTAATCTTTTACTTTTAGATTGACTCCTCACTGTAGTATTTCATTTTTGTTTCATTTCTGATAAATTTGATGTCTGTGACTTGCAGCTTTTGAAAACCCAACATTCAGTGCAACGCTGTCCTGAGAAGCTGAAGTTGGAATGTTAATCAACTGTTTGCAAGAATCATTTAAATGAATAGAAAACAGAATCTGAATGAAAATAAAATCTACTATTTTATTTATTTAGAGAATCCTGCAGCAGACGCAGAAGCGTTATTCCTTCCCGTCCATCATTTGTTTTGTTTTTTTTAACTTTTCTCCCCGTAGCAACCTGAATGTGTTGCCGGGTTTTCTTGCTCGTCTGAAAGAAGCCGGGTTCTAATTAACAACCCTTGTGCAAGTTTCTAGGAAACAACTTTGAAATATTCTCTTCATCCCCTATCAAGAGACTATGGCTTCGCTTCGAAAAACGTTGCCATGGTTACCAAAGCGCATGTTGCCGGCGTTGAGTGAAACAGTGAAACTAGAGGCTGCAAGAAAATTATTATTATTGTTGTTTTTCCAGGAGCTTCTGAGTTAAATAATGTTTTCCTTAAAACCATTTCCAGTTTATTACCAAAATCACTGATAGGTTCTCTCCTTCGGGCCTGTTCCAGCACTAATAATAACACTTTACAGCAAAGCGAAACAGCGTGGCAGGGTTGGTCTAGACAGGTGCAAGAAAACCGCAGGCAATCCCAAGGCTTTGCTTTGAATGTCTTCATTAGGACGTCGTTTGCTGCTGTTTTTTTTTAATTTAGCGTAACAGTGAACTCTTTCCCACAATGAGCCTAGCGGGTAATTTGTCTCACGAGTCGGTGGAATTATTTCTCTTTTATCGCGGTGTCCGACTTTAATATTAATTTAAAATTAATGCGAGGCTCCGGCGCCTTCTCCTAATGCAGCCGGTCAGTAAAGCAGCATCTGTTACGACAAACAATTTGTATTCCACTGAGATTTTCTGAAAGTTTTGTGTTTTGCAGGCTGGCCTCCACACATGTAAAAAGACTCCTGTGGCGGCTCCAATAAAACGCTTTTCCTTTACTACAGGGATGTAGATTAATAGAGCGATACATTACTGTGTGCTTAGCAGAGGCTGCGGCCCCAGTGCAGCAGCAGCAAGCAGCCTGTGCTTCTCCCAGGAAGAGAGTAGTTCAAATAAACCCAGCGATGGTCCGAGGTGGGGAGACTAACCAGAAACTTTACTCAAAGCAAAATGTATCCGTCTGAAAAATGATTCAAGTAAGAGAAAAAAAATAAGTGTTTGGTAAAAGAAAGTCTGTTCAAGTACTGAGTAACTGATAAAATGACATCATCTGATGGACCAAAACATAAAGTTAAGTGGAAATGTTGACGAGTCGTATATGTAACAAAATCAGGCAAAGCAAATTAATTCCAAATCCGTTTCTTTAAATAAATAAATTTAAAAATATAGTTGTGAAGTCGATCTGAAAGTCTGAAAATCACCCACTGTCTTCTTTTGCTTGTGAGAGAAGTTTGACCGACAGACCGGCCCACCTGGTCATGTCTTCATGTTAGCGTTTATCAGTAGTCACCTCTCTGGTCTTGTTTATTGATATTTCAAACAAAAAAAAAAAAAAAGAAAAGAACGTGGTATCGGCCAAAATTGGATTACGACATATCAGGCTCTTTTATCGACAATTGGCCAGGAAACTGCAATCTGTGCAGCGCCAGAATTTATTTGGACTTCTCAGAGAACATATTGGCACAAATGTAAAGCACTAAGAACTTTTTATTCATCTATTTTTTTGGTTTGACTTACCAATTGAGACCAGATTTGATTATTTTTTTTATTTTTTTTCACTTGCATACAAAATGCTTTCCATGGCAGAAAACAGGCTCTTCATATGACCAGATCCTGCAGTTTCTCTGCTGCATCTCTCCTGGTACATTTTTTTTATTCCCTCAAATAAACTAAGGCTATTTTAAAAGTTGCACTACTTAAAAAGGTTTCAGTCAGTGTCTGAACCTAAACACGCAGTTCAGCTGTTTCGGCCTCCCTCCGCTCTGCTGATTATCCCCGACCTGAAAAACTTTGCCTGTCAGTGGCGCGGCGTTTCCGTTGCTGTGATTGTGATTTAGCTAACGTGGTGAAATCGTCTCCTGACCCACAGCGAGTGCCACAACGCCACCGACCGAATAAAGGTGCGCGTTTGGGATGAAGACGACGACATCAAGTCGCGGGTGAAGCAACACTTCAAGCGCGAGTCGGACGACTTCCTGGGCCAGACCATCATCGAGGTTCGAACGCTCAGCGGAGAGATGGATGTTTGGTACAATCTGGGTATGCTGCCTCTTAATCTGATGATCACGCTGCTTTCTGACGAGCCGATTGCTTTTGCGTTGTGTGTCACAGCTGACATTACGATGACATGTTGTTTTTTTGCATTAAATGAAAACCATCAGGAGACATACTGTCCATTACAAATCCATCTTTTTTATTTAATAGAGAAAAAGAAACAACTAATGATACAAACTCAATTTGAAATATTAAAACAAAGGAAAGTGACTAAATAGAAAATTTGATTTCATATTGGATTAAGTAAATAATGGCTATTTAGGTACAGTGTCATATCCTGAACATTGCGGACATTAGTCATTAGTTATGTGTTTTTCTTTCAAGCCAATTTTTGTCATGTTAAGGCACACCTTTTTTTATTTATTTATTTTTTTTTATTTAGCTTTTGCTTTACAATTTCCTAGAAAATTGTAAAAATGCCAATATTATCAAGAAGTGATTTGGGGAGAAAAGTTAAAATCATAATGTAGATTCAGATTTCACAGAATAATTTATTACAAGCTTTTATTTCTACGCTAAAGCTCAGTTTCTATAAAATTTTTGAATTACTATTGATATAAGATTTAACAACCAGACAGTCATTGATAGCCTCCATAAATAAAGCTGTTTATAAGACGGCGTACGACACCATGGAAAGTTTAGTGGAAGGAGAAAAAAAAAGTAGAAAATGGTGCCCAAGAACAGGAATATCTTGAACCCTGAGGGGATTGTTGTAGAAAACAAATTATCTGCAAGATTTCAGGGGAAACTTACAAGTAAAAACTTTTAGACCCGTCAAACACACACACCCACGCACGCAAGTGTAACTTTGAAATCCCTGGTGTTGATCCACTCCCGACGGAGAGACCAAGCTACTTTAGACCCAGTGAAAAGTTTCCAGTTTAGCGATTATTGCAGGAGCTTCCCCAACACCTCGGGCTGATGACCTCCACATGCACCACATCTCATTAGAGCAGCGATTCATGCAAAAGATCCCAGTAACGAAGTCATACACTCTGCATCTTGTTCAGTGGGAGAACGTGTCTGTTTGCAAAGCTGTCATCATTCTGTTTGTCTTATGTAGTACTGTAAAGCATAAAGACGAGGAGCGGTTTAAATCCGTCCGTCTGAATCGAGTCGGTAAAATAGTTTCCGGTGACATCGGGACGTACGGAGACGCTGCCGATCGCTGTTCAGGTGTCACACGTAGGCCTGTCACAATAATCAATAAATCAATCAATCGCATGAGGAGTTAAAACAAACTCAATAATTTCCTTGGGCATGATTTATCGTTGATCTCTTTTTCTACCAAAATCTAGAGGATAAAAGTTTTCAGTTTGGTGTTTTTGGTCTCGAATGGCTCCTTCTTTTGAAGGACAGTTTTGTTTACAAAGATTTCAAAATCCATTTTATTTGTTTATTTTGGATATTTAAAATGTCTCCCAGACATAGAATTTCAAGTTTATTAATCTTTGAGAATATGTTCTTGTGTTATTATTACCCTCTTACCATCACATTGTTTAAAAATGGTCTCAAAACTACAATATTATCGTCTATCGCGACGACGTCTGGAACAATCTCTCGTTGTTATGGTGACAGGCCTGGTGGCACGTCTTTGACATGCATGATGTCAAACACCCTCATAATGAATTCTTCCACTTCCATTAAAGTCCTATGACTGGCGTCCGTCTCTCTTTGTTTGCCTCTCTGGCTAAAAGGAAGCAATTTGTGGCAGCAGTGACCCCTGGCTGCCGCTGAGTGCCTTTTTAAACGTTCACAGCGAATGTTTAAACAGGACACCGCTGCCATCGCCGTCCTCCTCTCCGAGTCTCTCGAGCCCCTCTTCAGTCTGGAGATTGTTTTATTTATTTTTTTGCATTTGAAGCTCTGTTCTCTGTCACTTTGTCGTGATGTCGCATTTCACTTTCCTGACTCTTGACTAACTATCTCCAGAGGAAATTTGGCCCATTAGACAAGGAGAAGATCTGAGGGCTGTTTCAAGCCCCCGCAGCTGTGAGAACGTTACGCGTTTAAAGTCTTCGTTTGTGCATGTGTTTGTGTCGTTTGTGTGTGTGTGTGTGTGGGGGGGGGGGGGGGTTTTCTACGCTTCCCGAAACATAAAGTGTTTGCAGATTAAAGCGGTGAAGCTGTGAGTAGAGATGTGTTTTATGGCTATCAGCTTGTGATGACACTGTTTTTTTTTTGTTTTTTTTTCTAGCATGTTTAAGGACTTTTACATTGTGACATTGAGAGATTTGGATTTTAATCTCTTAAATGGTTGATTGACTATGATAAATTAACACTTACAAGATGCCACAAAGTCTAAGTGTGTCTGCAGCAACACAGCTTCAGACCGAATGATCAAGTCTCAACAAAAAATGAAATAATAGAAATGTGTAAAAAGACGACGTTAACATCTGTGAAATAAAAAAGAATACATTGTGGGCAAGTTCCAAGAAACTATTTTATTCAGCTGTAGCTAGTTGATATATCTTGTTTTCTTTTATGTTGGCAAGGACGGTTAAACGTCGCTTCTCTGAACGGATACATTCGCTGTCCTGTTTTCCGTTTAAAATGTGTTTTCTACTGTAGGACTTCAGAGGATTCTTGTCTTGCTCTACCATCTACAACTTCATGAAAATGTAAAAAGCCGCGAAAAGACAAACAGCTAAGTGGAAGCGTGTTTCAGAAAAGGGTAAAAATGCTGTCAGATGGGTGTCGGCCATTTTCCTTTCTCGTTTATTTTGTAGCCAATGTTTTTTTTGTTTTTTGGGGGGTTATATTTTTATATTTTCATGCAGGATGTTTTTTTTATTGACCATTTGTCAAATAGCACCTATGTTGGAAGAAAAAATTAAAAATTCAGAGCCAATTGAATCTGATTCATCTGATTGTAGACAGTCAGATGTCTCCAATTAAGCTGCACCTTAAGGACCGATTGAGACTTTAGTAACAGTCTCAATCAGTAACAATTAAATGGTTATTTATTTATTCATTACTGACAGCAGCACTGCTGTTCAGTTAAGTTCTAGAAACATAATGACAAATAAAAAAAAAATCTTATTTCTTAATCCACTGAGTCAATAAAAGCTTTTGTTTTATAAATAATATCCACCAGCAGGTCGATTAAATTGGTTTATTTCCTTAGAGTTAACGAGTCTCAAACACGGATGAGAACCAACACAAAGAGCAGTAGAGTGTTACACAAAATATCCAGGATAACAATGCAAACACAGCCACAACAGTGGTGCTTGGGTTGCTTCTGTCTCATTGCCGTCACTGTCAGGTCTTTTCCTACGGCGGTTCTGGATTCGCAGATTCACATGTTTGTGAGTTTTTCACTGGAACATAGCTCTAAATTATTAATGGAAGATTTGCCTATTTTGAAATGTTTTGTCATAGAGCAAATGAAAAAAAAAAAAAAAAATATATATATATATATATATATATATATATATATATAATGCAGCTTTAGAAGAAGAAACTTTTCCTTGAAGCTGATTGGCTGTAGACTTTAGATGATAGCTTATCTGATTGCCAAGACTGTTTCCACTTTGCATATTAATGCATGTTAAGGTATACTGTGTGGCGCGCTGCATGGTGTGGTGGCAGAGCTGGCGTCACACAAACAGAGACTACTCGTCAACGCGGCCGTCCTGGGTTCAATTCCCAACCTTGAGACCCTCACCGCATGTCTTGGCAGCCTTGTGCATCTCGAGAGCATTTCGACTGACGTTCCCCGTCTTTCTCGTGTGTAACAGATAAGAGGACCGACAAGTCTGCAGTGTCTGGCGCCATCAGACTCAAGATCAGTGTTGAAATGAAAGGGGAGGAGAACGTGGCTCCCCCTCATGGCCAGTACACGTGTTTACACGAGGTAAGGGGCAGAGGTGATTTTGTTTCTGCTCAATTTGAGCTCTTGCTCCGACTCAGTCGCTCTCGAGGCTCAGCTAGGCCTGGGCTGAGATGAGATCCCTGCAAAAACACAACATTTTACCAAGTATTTTTTGTCTAGTTTCTAGTGTAAATATCTTAGGACCCCAGAGATGTACTGACAAAAATTTTCAGTAAGATTTAGGAGGTTGCTTTAAATCAGTATTTCTCTAATGTTGTTTTAAAAAGTACCGGTTCCACTGGAAGATATTTTCCCCTTACAATAAGACATTTTCCCTGTGTTATAAGTGAAATGATCTCTACCAGTGGAACTAGCACTGTTTTTAATTAATATAAAGGAATTATAACAAGGCTAAAACAGCTTACTGAAAAGTTCTTTCCAAGTTAATTTGTTCTATTTCATGTTTACTGAGATGTTTGGCTAAAAATTAGACAAGAATAACTTTTCCAAATAGGTAAGATTTAGTATTTTAGCAGAGATAAAATAGCAAATTTGAGCTATAGCTTAAACATCTACATAATTAAACTGCTTAAATAATATCTTTACTGTGACAGTTTTAACAATAGCTGATGCTTGTTTTTATTTTAATATTGAAACATAGACATGGAAAGCAAACCATCTAATTTACGTAGTTTGTGATTTCTGCTGGAAAATGTTTCCAAATGGCAAAACCTATTTTCCTCGTCTTTTGTGTAAATGAGGAAGAAAAACAGCAACCCTCTCTTCAGCCAGCTGACTGGCAGTGCGCATTAAAATTTCGGCTGTTTTGAAATTGTAACTGTAAAAACCTCGTAACTGGCCCACGCCCAAATGTAGCCCGGCGTTGAAAACTCTGATGCAAAAAAAAAAAAAAAAAAGCATATTTTAAGTTTCAGATTTCTTTGTTTTGTCGTTGTTTTTTTCCCCTTCAACAGAACCTGTTCCACTACCTGACCGAAGTGAAGAGCAGCGGCGTGGTGAAGATCCCGCAGGTGAAAGGGGACGACGCGTGGAAGGTCTACTTTGACGACGTGTCTCAGGAGATAGTGGACGAGTTTGCCATGAGATACGGGGTGGAGTCCATCTATCAGGCGATGACGTTAGTACCTCCCTGATCTATGGTCTTTTACCGCTTCAATCTGTCGGTGTCTCATCGGGCAGAGTGGAGGGGAGCTGAAGGAACAGAGGAGTTGTAAAGATGTCTCTTCAGCAGAATCGGAGCAGGGGGAAGACAATCGAGCTCCTCCGTCCGTTTGATTGATTAGTTGTTGGTTAGTGGAGGGGGGGGGAAACTTCAAACCGGCCCCCGGTCGCATTGATCATGGGAACCCGTTAACGGCCTCGTTTCCCCCTCTGGCTGTCTCTCTGATCAAGCGTTACCTTGGCCTTCCATAAAAGTCAATTTACTGTTTTCTTCTTCCATTCCCACACACAAACACAAAGAGACATGAAAAACTCTACTCTAAGAAATAAGTTATAGCTCAATATTGATGGCTGACATGTAATGATTATATTGAAGTTGATGAAGTAACCGTAACCGTCATACATGTACCTCAATTTCTAGCGATTCGCTTTGCTTCATTTTGTTTTTTTTGGGACTCGAATCACAATTTGAAAAGTTTGCCTCTGCGATCTGTAATGCATCTTGACCGTTTACTCGTCTGTACCATTAAGTGGTCTGATATAATTTGTGAATTTATAAGCAATCCTTTACTTTCAGACTATAGATCCGAACAGCACTGGAAGCATTTGGCCGTTTCCCTGCAGCTCCACGCTGCTCATTCAGCTGCGTCACTGTGGCTGCACGTGCTTTTTTCCCCCCCGATGATTTGAATGCTTAAAGGATGATTTAGGTCCTTCAAATTATGACTATCAATTGCCATCAATATCCTCCATTGTGATGATTTGTTGTCTTTTTAAAAACTTTGGTTTTTTCCCCTCTTAGTTTTGTTGATTCTTATAGTAGAAGTATATTTTTTAGTTTACATCAAATTTGCATATTTAGTGAGTGCATTTGTATTCAAACCTCCTGAAAGTTTGTATACCTGAAGTGGAAGAGGTTAATTTTCTTAATTTAGCTTTTAATCTCGTAAAATACGACTTAAATTATTAATACAAGTCTTTTACGTATGTGAGTCACATTTTTCCACACAAAGTTTTTGTAACTTTAACATCTCAGCTGCAGAGACCTGCAAGTCCAAGGCGCTGGTTTTAGCTAGCTACTAACTAACATGAATGTTTTCAAGCTAAAAAGATATTCATCTAAAATGAAAATAGTTACCAGCAACACAGCATGAATGGTTTGATTTAAATAGTTTAAAGTCACAGTACTTCTGATTTCAGGAGTGTAGTACTTTAGTAGATTTGTATGGAAAGCTAATCTTGTGGCAGATTACTTTTTTCACATATCACCTCCCTGCTACTTCAGATTGAAACATAGCTAAAAGTTAGAAAGTACACATCATGGAGCAAACTAACATTTCTTAAAAATAACATCTACGAGGAAGACGCAACAAAAGTACAAATTTAAGACGTAAATGTGACGTAAGCCCTTCTATTGTAAGTGGAAATGCCACTACCTCTCCTTTTAATGGCTAAAAATATAAGAATTTGTTTCTTTAATTGCTTTTTAGGACTTTGTAGAAAAAATGTTCAGCTTAGTGTTCAGTCCTGAGAGCAGGGATAGACATTTTGAACACTTCTAGCAGCCTTTTCTTCTAGTTTTCTCCTGATAAATATAGTTCGGTAGACAGTACCAGCCACTAACTTTGCAATCGGCAATCATAAAACTTCTTGCTCTTATTTGGACTGCCATCAGAATTCACATAAAAAAAAATGTTTTAGAGCTAAAACAAAACAAATGAATGACGCTCTTTACTATTCCAGAGTCTTTAAAATGTTGGAAACATGGAGCACTTTTCTCACCTCGGCGTGACTAAAGATGTTGCATTAGCAGGTCTTTTTAAGCCTTATGTACTTAACCATGTTTCAGAGTTTTATTACCCGTTTCCCATTAGGCCCTGAGCATATTTGATTCTCCTCACAGCAGCTCCTTTATCAATCGGCCTGTTTCCCTGTAGGGCCATCATGTCATTGGCTTTCCTGTTAGCTCTGCAAAGCTGCTTTTAACAATCTCTAATCCGTCTCAATAAAAAAAAAAAAAAGGAGAAAAAAAACCACATCTCTCTCATAAACAGCCACAAGAAATGAGTGAAGCTGCTGCAACATTACAAATAATAGTAATCCGATATCACTAAGCAGAATAATCACTGTTTTGGTTGGATTTCTGTTTAATTTCCCACAAGAAGAGTGGAAAGGTTTGCAAAGGTAACTTAAAACTGTTCTTAAACTCTTAAATTAATGAGTCTAAAAGTTACCAAAGTAACTTGTAATAATGTATAACAGATTTTTGTTCCAAACTTCCTAACTTCAGTATATTCTGACCACGTGCAGAAAAAAAGTAAACTGATAGGACTTTTGATTCACAAAACTAAGTAAGTCGGTAAGCTTTATTTTCATCGCGCCTTTAACAGGTCAGAAACCACAAAATATAAGACAGAATGTAAGAAAAGGAGAGATAAAATGTCGTACGTGTGACATGAAACAAAAATAAAACTAATAATTAAAAAGCAGTCTAGAGAAATGTGCTTTTTAAAAGTCCCGTCTCTGTCCCGAATTCATCAGGACAACATCCACAAGCAAGCAGCGTCTCCATTCCCGCTAACGATTAATCTCGGGAATCCTCCGATCTTAATCTGGTAGAAAACTCTGATGGTGTTTTGCCGAAAAGGCAAAACCAAGAATCACAGAGAACACGAAGAACCTGGCAACACCAGTTCACAGCCGGCAAGACTTGGTTGACTCCATTCGACGCAGTTCACAAAAATAGTGCCTGTAAGTCACAGAAAATGTCCATCTTGAAGCATTAATTTATTTTTTTTTTTACAGTAAATACCTCACTTTGTTAATAAAACACTTTCTTTTTTTTCCAACATCCTTATTACTTTCTGATGCTTGGAAACAGATTTGCTAATTTTTTCCTCTATATCGTATTATGATATAGAACAGGATGCTGTTGTTCCCAGGACGTTTGCGTGTACAGAAATCGAAGTCGATATAATAATCGAGGCTTTAATCACGTTTTTAAAATTTGCTGCTACACTTTTCAACACAAAGCGTAGCCGCTTCGGTACGGTGTGCAGTTTTTTGGGTTTTTTGAGAAGGAGGAGGAGGAGGAGTTGTTGTTGTTTTGGGTGTGGCGTTTGTCGTGTGCTGGACGGTTTTGACTGTCTAAAGTCCAAAGAAACGAAGCGGCGAGCGGGGTTGGTGGCTGGCGGGGGGAGGGATGGGGAGCTTGTTACCGGCTCCATCGGGTGGAGTTAATGCTCCGGGCCAGAAACTTGTTCAGAATCGCCGTTTCTCTCCGGAGCGTTCAGTCCGCTTCGTCTGGAATGTGTGAACATCCTCCCCGTTACAATTTTTGCTTTCATCAAAAAGCCTCGACTCCCAGTCACTCCTAACCTGACTGCCGCATAAATCAGAGCAGCTGTGAGGAGTCAATCTCCCCCTCACACCCACTCATAAGAACTGCAAACGCGCACTCCTTCATTATCCCTCATCTCTCTCCATCTCTGCTCCCCTCACCTCCTAATCCTCACTCCTCATTTCATCATATTTTTTTCTCATTTCTCCCCCCCCCCACCTGCTGCTGTCGGAAACCCTAATATCCCGCACGAAGGCGCTCTCATTGGCCGCTGAAGACCGTAGCAGGGAAGCCACCGGGTTACACAATGTGACCCGTCTCGAAAATTGGCTCGGGAAATCCAGCTCTAAAAGCATCATGGGAATTCGGCGGATGCCATCATCACTCTCCCCGCTTCGCTCTCTTAGCTCGCCTTACTCCAAGTGCTGCTGGGTAATTTGGAGGCTGAAAGCAGAGTAATTAAATCGGCCTTCCAATGAGAACATATTTGTGTTTGCGTGTGGGTGTGTGTGTGTGTGTGCATGGACTGCACTCAGAAAAGGGAAGGGAATCTATAATCGTTACCCCACATATCTCTGTGCATTCATGAGGCAATGACTCACTGTGTGCGAGATATTCTTGGTTTTGAAACCTGTTTTTATTTTCCCATCCGGCACCCGGCTTTCGCAGCGGCGCTTTAAAATATTTATAGAGAAACATACTACAGCCATCACCGGGTTTGAGTAAAAAAGATTCCCTTTCGTGCGATGAGTAAACGCGGAGCTTCAAAATAAACCTGGCTCAGCCTTCGGTTTTCTGCGTTCCGTGTCTCAAACATTCAGGTGTTCGGTTGCTGCGGGTCATGCCGGAGGCGCACGAGGCGCCTCGGATGTGTGTTGTTTACGTAAACAATAAAGAAGCTATTATCTCCATGTTTTGTTGGTGCAGGGTGTTATCTGTAATAATTAGACTGGATTTCCTCTGAATGCAAAAGAAAGAATCTGTCAGGATTCATGACATAAACAGGCATTTCTCGTAGCTTGCAAAGCAGCACGATTGTTTGGAGTTGCTCAAAGGAATCTGCGCTCTTCACTCGTTAAAGTGCACTATCTCTTAAAGCAAGAACTGTGCCAAGTCAGAGTTTTTGCACGGTTCTCAATAATAACCATAAACCCCCTTTGAAAATGTAGAGTGTTACCGTAACGTTGAGATTTTTCAAAATGCTGAAAACTATCCAAACTATCGTGTTTCATGAAAGCAAGAGGTTGGAAAGCTCAGATGGATGAAGCAGAAAAACTTTCCCATGGAACATCGAGCCTTCTGTTATCTCCTGAGCCCGCTTAGATTTTGCTAGGGGGGAGAAAGAGGCTTCTGCCATGAACCCAAAAAGACAAGACCCACTCTGAGATGCCTCTGGTTTTCCATAATTTTACAATCAAACCGACGATGTGCATGTCCATCAGGATAGCACAGGCTAGCACACAGGCTAGCACAGCCGCATTTCATAGTTGAGTGTACCGACTGCAGACATTTCTTAAGACAGATTCCTTCATTTCCCACAACCCACGTGGATACTCGTAAGCTTGATGAGCAAGTTGGGTGCCGGGAACCATTTTTTTTTCTCCACCTGCCGCCGCCGAACGCCCGCTAGCGCAGCACAAAGTTGCAGTCTGGCTGATGCACGTCCCCGTGACTGGCTCAGCCTTATCATCGTCTTGGTGTCGCACACAACGCAGTTTGATGTCAACACCATTTCCCGCTGAGCTGTTTATTGTTGGAACACCGAGTACGCAGTCGTAAAACTTTACCTTTGGCCAGACAGTAAGTCTGCATTGAGTACACACAGACCTCTGCGGAGTGAAGAACTCCGGCGTGTCTGGGTGGCCTTAAGAGGGGCTGATATATGAAGACTTGCACATAGTTTGTGCGTTGGGCACCTCGCTTTCCAAAGGGTTTTATTTTCTGTTTTGTTCCTATCCTCAAACATCAGCGCTTCTGAGAAAAAAAAAAAAAAACTCCATAGGTTGTGTCTAGTGATGTGGCTATGTAATATCGGAGTGCAAGAAAATATTTCTGTCCAATATGCTTAGTGCAGAGGTGTTTTCTGTGTGTTTTCACCTGAAATTTGTCTAAAATCAATACATCACGCAGTCAAGCTTCAACACCAGTTCAATCCGGCTGAAATGGGGCTTTGACTTCCTCGCTTAACAAGTCAGAAGACTGTCGATAGAAAGTTAACTTCGAACACGCTTCCCGCCTTTGCCCTTTGCACATAAATACAAAAGCATAGCGGTCTAAACTCCCTGTTATCCTGTCTTCCAAGTAAATGCAGCTTCACAACGAACCCAGAAAGGGTTCGTTGTGAAGAGCCAGAGAGCGTCGACGTTAGCGCATCCCATTAACGCTAGCAGGTACCTGACCAGCAGTCCTGGCTGGTCAGGATAAAAATGTCCCACTCATCTCATTGAACATCTCTTGTTAAAAGCCACACATTTTAGCTTGAGGAATCCATGTCTTAGTAGAAATCTCTGACAGCTTTACTTTGAGGAACAGATCAGCGACGATTGGTTTAAACGTGCTAATAACAGCAGTTGGAGTTGCTCTAATTCTTCAAAGGTTGCTTGAGTCCACTTGCACAAAAACAGCCTGGAGTCTCCCCACCACCCCAAAACACAAAATAAAAACAGTTTAGAAGGTGTTGACTTCCAGAGAAAACCTGAAATCCCTCAGCTGAACTCTCTTCACACCTGGACATCCTCCTCTGACAGCTCACACACGACCTTGATGAGCTAATGACCCCACAAGAGGTCTGACGCTCAATGCTCCCTTTTACTATCAGTTAAAATAAAAGAATAGCCTCTTGAATAAAAAAAAAAAAAAGATTTGTCTTCAGCGAACTCGAGTGTGTTCGGTTTGCTTGTTTAGCTCTCAGGATGACTGATTATCTGCACAGCGACACAATTCTTCCCTCGTACAGTGGGAGGTCCGAATGTCTCAGAGTTAAAAAGCAGCAGACCCGGAAGAAACATTAAAGGCGGATAAAACCTCCTTCAAGATGCATCACTGTGTGAATGTCTAAATTAATACAAAGAAAAGAAAACTGTGTTTTTTTTATTGTTTTGGTTTTTTTTTAGCCCCCTTGATGTTTTGGTTCATGCATTATTCCATGCGCCCCAGCAGCCCCCTCATGTTGTTATCGGTATTTGACAACAGCTTTGATTCATGATATGATTTGTTTAGGCCACTGAAGAGGCTTTTCTGGACGGCTAGCATTCCACCTCTTCTGGCAAAGGTAATTGTTCAGAACATTAAAATGAATCCTGTGACAGACAGCGGTCTGAAGGTGAAACTACAGCGATTCAGGATTATTAAGCAATGCGTCTTGTTGTTTCTCTACATTTTCATGCATTATGAGGCTGTGACATAACATTTTAGAAATAATAACAATAATAATAATAGCCAAAAACTCCCGCAGATATTTAAAGGTATGTAATGTTTTTGAAATTATTGTGTATTATCGACGTAGATGTACATGGCATCTAATCAATGCTTTCGAGAACAAGGTTTTGCTCTAATTATTGCTGCAGGTACTCTGAGAAAGATTGGCGTTGGGTCTGGACTTTGACTGGGCCAATCTAAAACATAAATATGTTTTGATTTGAGCAGCCATTGTATTGTAGCTCTGCCTGTATCTGTAGACTGAATCATCTTTCCAATCAGCTTTGCTGTTCATTCTTCCACAGAATGACTGCCGCCGTCGCGTTTCACAGTAGGGATGATGTGTGTTCTCTGATTAATGCTCTACTTTCTTGGACTGCGAGGTTAAGCACGAAGTCGTTTACGTTAGATGCCGTTACAAACACTTTATCGATATTCTGCTGATGTCGAAAAACTCTAAATAAGAAATGAAATTAAAATCGGATGCGAATAAGCGAATAATAAGTTCAGTAGAAATCACGGTAGTGGCTAATGTAAACAGTTGCATGAAATATGATCTTACTTCAGCCATGACACCGGTGCTCATCAAAGAAGACGTCGGCGTCTTTTTCAGTCTTCGGAGCGGCTACATATGTGGCGTTTTGGGGAAATGGCCCTCGGCAGTTTTACAGAAAAGCGATGGATTCAACACGCTTGGATGACGCGACGTTTTATGAGCCGTGCCATGCTGTGAGGGCTGATGGCACCAGCTGAATTGTCAGGAACAAAACCCCAGAATCAAACCATCGTTCTCCTTCCTCTTCCTGTCGTCTTCTTTGGCGTTTTCGCCAGTGGTGACGTCCGGGTGTTGATCACGTGACTCTTTGTTCCCTAACAGTTTCCAAGGTCTTCAGCAAAAAGCTGTATTTACACTCCTGACACTAAACGACTCGCGAGTGGACTCTGTTTGCTTAGTTTGTATAGGCGGTTAGCGGCAATGTCATTTCATCAGGCGACAGAATCAGCGAGAGTGATTTAACAGCGTAGGATAATTTTCCGAATTGAAAACCTCGCGTCCCCCTACATACCTGCCAGTGTGACTCAACGTCCATCATGTTAAACGCCGATGGTATTCATTTGTCAAAAAGGTGAAAAGGGTTCATGACATGAGAATCACTTGTTCAAGGCGCTTTGCGTGCGTCTCTCAGTGCGGTATGTCTTCATGTGGTCGTCGTCTGTTTCTCGGCAGCGAAAGGATGAGAGCGTTTCTCTTCCACTCCCTGAGACGCTTACAGTAAGCTGATAGCTGTTTGTTCTCCTCTGCAGGCATTTCTCCTGTCTGTCTGCCAAGTACATGTGTCCCGGCGTGCCCGCCGTGATGAGCAACCTGCTCGCCAACATCAACGCCTACTTCGCTCACACGACCACCACCACCACCACCACCGCCTCCGCGTCTGACCGCTTCGCCGCCTCCAACTTTGGGGTGAGTGTTTTTTTTTTTTTTTTAAACAAGCTTGTTAAACTTTCTGGCCTTTTCCTGACACCTTTGTATTCCTGTGCTAGTTTAACGTCCTAAAAGGAATTTATTCCCCTTAAAATCAAAACTCTTAGGCACGCCTCCCAAAGTCATTCATTCAAAATTTTTAATAAGCTAATGTTGCAAGACCCCAAATAATATTTTCGGGCTCCCAGCCGAGTCTGGCAGCATCGCTAAACAACTGCATTTTACTCCGAGAAGTAAGAATGAATCACTGCAGACAGGCAATACCACCGTCCAGGCGGTGTTATAAATTTTGTTTTTGGCATGGCGCTTTGGGTGGAAGCTGAATTATTGAATTCTGATCCTAACAGAGGGAAAAATTCGTCAAATTGCTGGACCAGCTGCATAACTCTCTGAGGATCGACCTTTCGAAATACCGGGTATGTAAGAAGTTTTGGTGCTTACATGTGCGTGTGTGTGTGTGTGATGAGATTTTATCAAAAAAATTATCCAAAAATGACAAGCGACTGCTGAGTGTTTCTCTTATATCCGACCGTTCATTCAATGCAGTGCTTTGAGAACATTTATCTTGTCTTAAAACTGTGCTGTGTGTTTGTATGTATTCACTGTGTGGAACCGCTGCAGTCACAGCAGCAAGTCTTTGTCTGCGTCAGAGTTGCACAAGCAAAAACTGAGAGTTTTGTCTTTTATGCAAAATTGCTCCAAATCGGATTAGATACAGAAGATTTGCGAACATCAATTTTAACATTTTTATTCTCTACTGGATTTAACAGACTTTCTCTGGTTGTTGATTGCTTTTGTTTTGCTGGAGGCTGAACTTCGCCCAAAACATCTTTTGATATTCAGCACTGTCCATCTGATCAGCTTCCTCATCCCCACAGCACAACACTGCCACCACCGTGTTTTCCTCTGGCGATGACGCAAAGTAATTTGCAGGTTTAGTTTTCCTCCACGCGTCGTCTGTTGCCAAAACCATCCTATACCTACCGTTTCTTTTTTTTTCTTTCTATTTGAATAAAATGCATAAAAAACGTCTGGTGGCTACTCAATGAATATGACTATTAAAACGCCATCTGATGTACAATCCAACACAAGCCGTTAAAAGTCATTCGTAACAAACGCCCAAGACTCTTTCACATCCGCTCATGTTTAAAATAATAATAAGAAAATGCAACAAAACAGTAAAATCGACTCACTTTTCAGGTTGTTTCTTTTAAAAAGAAAATAAAACTGTGTGCCGTTTTATATCTACACCGCGATTAGACATAACCTTTAAAAGGATCTATCGCGGTAAAGCTCAATAAAATAGAACAAAATATGCGGCTGCAGTGGGACTAAATGTAAAAACGCCCAAGAGATGTAAGTGCTTGAATGTGCTGCCTTTGTTTTTTTTTTTTTTAGCCGCTTGGAAAAGTGGAATCTGTATGCTTACATTACAATATTATTATTATCATTCTTTTCTGCTAAAATATGACGTGTAAGACAGCAGCACTCGTCGGCAGTGTTAGTGGATGATCGTTGCCAGTTATGGCTCGTCTGCAGAGGCAGAAGGTGTGATAAACGCGGAGCATAAAGGTTGTTGTTTCATATTGGAATTGAGACGAATTGCTCCGCGAATGCCTCCGCAGACCCACCGGACGCTGACGGCGTAAAGCAAACGACATCCGCTGATGTGTAATTTGGAATATTTATGCCACTGCAACGCTGGTAAAAAAAAAAAAAAAAAGGAAAAAAGGAGATTTTGCAACTGCAGCGTGGTGGCGAGAGGCAGTCATGTTTGCCTCCCAGCTGTAGGGGCTCTTACGTTTGTGGTTGAGCTGCAGTGTCATCATTAATTGCTGGTTACTCACCGCACGCACAGTGCAGGAGCTGTAAACAGGAGCTGATGCACACGCTGCTGCAGCTGCTGCTGCGGAGTTGGAAACTTTAACGTCTTGCAGCGGTGAAGCAGCTCTTCCAGTGGGAATCACCCGCCGGTGATTATCTCAAGAATATTTAGCAGAGCAACATATCACAAAGCAGCTCGCTGTGTATGTGTGGGGTGTTACCTGATACCTGAAGTGAATCCAGTGGAATAACAAGTCGTTATGGGAGATAACAACTTTTATCGAATGGGTTATCTGAAAACAGAGATGTATTGATCCACGTCTGCAAAATTATTCATTTGAAAGCCTGTGATGGCGTTTTCGAAGCCGTACGTGCTGCGTTGTAAGGCAACATGTGTAACCTCACGCTGGCACCGACTGGGAGAAATATACTCACTTCATAAGGTGTCGTAAAATGCCGTCGGCCAGCGGGGTCACTCTCACTTGTTAGCCCATATATAGGATGACACCGGTTCATTTGTCATGGCCATTAGTTCAGTGATTGCTGCTGAGTGATAAGCCTCGGGGAGCACCTCTCTGCGCTTAATTATGGCGCTTTATATAGGATTTTCTGGTTGACTTGTTACAGAAATGGCACAAATGTGTTTGATTTAACCTGCTGTCACCTTCGTGTACTAATGTGATGAATTCTCAGGCTGCGCGGCGTGGCGCTGTCGCCGCCCCTCGCATGACATGTAGCCGTTTATTTTCCATCATCTTGTTCAACGACGGATGAGATCCATCGGCTGAGGTGAAACGGTGGCAGGTCGGCGCCGTGGGGTTTTATGCAAACAGGATCCCAGAGCAGCCAAGTCTTTGTGACGTAAGAGGCGAGAGGAAGTTCATCGTTTTGTGCGAGACTAACTTTGAGTGTTTTACTTAAGGAGAGTTATGGAGAATCTGAGGATTTAGGGTTTTTTTACAAGTGTGGAAAAATAATTTTCACGAAACCAAGAAAGTTTTTTGTTGCCGAGACTCGACGCTGCAAACCACTGCTGAATACGTGCATTTTTTTTTTTCCATTTCTATAATAAATCACTTCATTTTTAACAGCGAGCTCGGGCATTTATTATATACGAGCCCATAAATTATGAACAGAGATTTTCTTGATAAAATATGAATTATAGATTTATTGTGCCACCTCCAGAATGAGATTATTAGCAGAAAATTTAAGCTCTTATTATGTGGACTTTGCGGATGTAGAATTTGTCCATAAGCTTTATCAAAAAAAAAAAAAAGAACTTCTCATTGTCACACTTCATTAACAATGTAAGATGATTTATTTTTCCTTTTCATTTAATAGGGTTTTATAGAAGATGAGTTATTTACTAAAGATATTCCACAGCAAAGGAATTGTGCTGTGCTTTTAAGAGGAGCTATCATTTTCTTCTTCTGTGTTTTTTTTTCGGGTTGTTCTGGTTGGGCCTGAGACGGGTTCAGTGCTGTTACCGTATGGTTGAATAAAAGTCTGGACCGCTACGTTATTCCCTCTCAGTGTTCTGCACTTTCTCCACCCATGACTTCCAAATTTCTGGTAACACAGATTTATCTGACATTATAGTGTTACAACAACATTATGAGCCGTTATATTGCTGGCTGATGTTTTTTTTTGACATGCTGATCAGAAGTAGTCTCTGTAGCTAGCTAGAGAGACTAAGCTACAGAGCTAGCGGACTAGCTAGAGAGCGCTAGTCCGCTAGTCTCTAATGGTTAGCTAGCTAGACTAGCTAACTGGTTAGCTAGTCTAGCTAGTTAACACTAGTCTAATGGTTAGCTAGTTGGAGACTAGTTAACTGGGTTAACTAGTCTCTCTAGCTAGCTCATCCTAGTCTTCATTTTCTTCAATATCATTTTCCAGAATAATCCCTAAAGAGTTAATCCTGTTAGACAGTCGTACCCGTCCCATATTCCTCTTTCTGCTCACACACTGTTCTATATGTACACACACCATCTGAATTCATTTCCTGCTCATTCATTTGTTGCTCTGAGGAGCAGATATTACAGTACGCGGGCACAATCCTGCACACACTGTGCACAGCATTGTGTATGTTCCCCCGCTGACAGCGTGACAGCGTGACAGTAAGCTGACGCTGAAGGATGACCCACTCACCTTTAACGTGGCACAAAAAGCAACACGTTGTCGACTCGGGGGGTGGGGGGGTCGAGCAGCGCTTTTGTTCCTCTGTTCTCAGCAACAGTGTGAAGTCCCCAGTGATTGCAGAGCAGCAGGTCCGACTGACGAAAGACGTTTTTTTCCGAGACGGGCTAATAGTGAGGGGTACGACGAAGAGGAGTTGGCAACGGAGTAGGATCTGAAAAGGATGAAGAAGAAATAAAAAAGGTGCGGAAGGATGACAGAGAAGGAGAAGGGGGTTAAGTGAAGGAGAGAAGGCCCCTGCTACCGTCACACGGCCCCGGCTGTCTGCCTGCGAGAGAAAAGCCGCAACACATCACATTGCGTTCACCTGCCAGCCCTGCCCTGCTGCTCTCTTGTCAACGTCGCCACAGACCAGCGGTTCACGCTCACCCACGAGCCCTTCTGCTTTCTGCTTTGTTTTTTTTCCTTTCAGTGGCGTCCCGCAGAGCCGACCTGCCACTACTCTGCCGTAATAAGATTCAGGTCTGGCTGCTCCGCTCACTCACCATATGGATTTCCCTATAATGTCATTCTGAGGGAGATTGAGTTTGCTTTTGTAAAACAGAGGGGCTCGAATCAGCGGAGAGGGAGCCGGGAGTGCAGCTGTCGCTCCACATTTTACCACATATGCATTTTTTTTTTTCCTCCTCCTCCTTTTCCTTCAGCTTTGCTCCCGACAGCGCAGATGCATGGTGGCACCTTGTATGGCAAATCTCTGCTAGCTGGGGTTTTGCAAGTCTCTGAGTGGAGCATTAAATCGCAGGGTGACAGTGGGGGGGATTCACGAAGTAGCATGGTCTTCACCAAGTTTTTTTTTTTCCGTGGTTTTACACGAGCCACGGAATTATTTATTATTTAGTTAGATTTAGGTTCTAACTACAGGCAGAAACAAACACGAACCAACAAGTCCAGCAAATGAGAGCGACTTGCAAGAATCTGGTGTCAGGTCACAGCGCTTTAGCCACAAACACAACAAAAGGAATAAAATCATTAAAGAAATATTTAAAAAAGTAAAATTTTTAATAACAAACAACTCCAGGTACTGAACTGATAAGACCCTCACGAAGTAGGGTCTTATCTAGATAAGAACTAGATAGATAGATAGATAGATAGATAGATAGATAGATAGATAGATAGATAGATAGATAGATAGATAGATAGATAGATAGATAGATAGATAGATAGATAGATAGATAGATAGATAGATAGATAGATAGATAGATACTTTTACTCCCTATTGAAATTGATGTGTGCTCCTCCATCACACCCATCCAACACAATTTTGACAATTCATATCCCCAAAGAACATTTTAAACAAAAATATCAGGCACATTTATTGCAAAAAAGATCATTTATAGATTCTGCTAGCTCGCTTCTTTTTGTCATGAAACCAGCTGAAGGTTTCTCTCTTCCTTCTGCTCTGCTTTCAGCCGTTGGTATTTTTCTCCTGCGCAACAAATATGTGGCTTTGGCCTTTCAGAAAGTAAGACTCTCTTTCTGAGGCTTTAAATTGCATTGACATAGAAAGACTTTCCTTTAAATTCACGCAGAAAAACTCATTTGAATGTGGGCTAGCCGAAAGATGCCACTTGAGCTACTGTTTTAAGTCAGATCTGTATTCAAACCTTGTTTCAGATTTAAACAAATGCACAATGTTTGCACACATTTAGCACCTTTAAATCCTTCCTAGAAATATTTGTGTTCAGAGAGAACATTGAGGAATTTGCTCTGTTGGTTTAGTTTGGTTTAGGGTCTGCCCCATTTTCTTAAAAAGGAGTTCAGGGGATTTTTTACAGTGACACCATTCTGGTTTGCTGCTTTAAACATTTCCATTTGCTTAATGTACTGATGAACAGAAAGAAAACCACAAATCACCCCGGTTGCACAATTATCCCCGTTTTCTCATCCTCACAAGAAAGGCGCCTTAGAGAAAACATAATTTTATCGTTTCTCGAGGAAAGAATTGTGCCTTGTCTGCACAGAACGTATTTGGGATTATCCAGTTCTTTGCTGAACAAAACCAGCATAATCCAGATCTTTCCTTTGGAAATGCATGATAGACAATGTTGAGAATCCCACCAGAGCAGGTAGGTTTTTATCACCTGTCACGGAGGGCGGGGAGATAAGACACCTTCCCGGCAAAACCGTCGAGAAAAACGTTGAAAATGATTGAATGTGTAAAGTTTTTGCTGGCTGAAAAAGAAAAGAATGAGTCACAGAACGATATTCACGGCACCACTGATGAGCATTTGCAATGAGAGACGAGGAATTCTCTGCTTAACGCAGAAGTGGGTCAGGTGGCTGCAGCTATTTGCATCTGAGTCATCACGCCTCTCTCTGTATCCGTTTTCCTTCTGTGGTTTTTTTTTTTTTTTTTTTTTTAACGGGAGATCCTTTGAGTTTCCCAGTTCAGATGAGACCACCACACGCGCACGCTGCTTCTGCTTTGAGTCTACCAGAGTTTTACGTCGGCTGAACAATCTTATTAAGCACAAAACACACAGCTATCGCAGCGCTGTTTCAGATCAAACATACTCAAAAACACTCGGTGGATTCAAATAAAAATACGAGAACATAAATGTTTGGAAACTCAGCAGAAAAGTGTTGCAGTTTTGGCTTAAGAACATTTTTTATAGCTGAACTGTTCAACTTTTTAAATACCAATTCACAAAAAAAAAATTAATTAAATAACCAACTAAAACTTAAACCTATATTCATTGGTTCAATGAATGAGACTAAAAACAGTGATTTAGTCACATCACAACCACAAACTTCAATCTGCATTATTGACTGAAGACACTTTGGTAAGATGAGACCAAGCATAACCTTTTTTTTTGGTCTAAAACAAAACTTCTACTGCTCTTCATGCTCGTTTTCACACTGTGAAACATGGTGCTGGCAGAATCATGCTGTGGGATTTCCTGTTTTTTTTCCCAGCAGGGAAGAGTTGATAGGAAAACACATGACGCTAAATCCATTTGAAATCTAAATTGAGGCATTCAGGAATGCACAAAGCACTGCCAGATCAATCAATCAATCAATCAATCAAACAATCAAACAATCATCAAATGTTATTTGTATAGCACATTTCAGCAGCAAGGCATTTCAAAGTGCTTTACATAATAAACACTAAAACACAAAGTCATGCAACATAGAATCAACAATCAAAAACTACATTAAGTGCCATAACAAATAAAATATTTTTAATATTTAATATTTAACCTACTAAACTCTGTTAAATGTGATGTTTAGACGAGACCCAGCACAGACCAAACTAGATGATGGAATAGTTTGGCTTAAATCATATTCATATGTTAAAATGGAGCAGGAAAAGTCCAGAACTACATTAAAATGGCATATCTGTGGCATAACTTGGCAACTGAGTTATTTTACAGTCTGTAGTTGGATAAAACAATGAAGTATTAAGTATTGATTCAGATAATAGTTGTATACCACACTTAAAAAAAAGAAAAAAACAAAACAATCTAAACCATAGATACCTTATAATTAACTGTTTTGCACAACTTTTATTTATTTTTTGGCATAAAATCTCCTTTAAACTTTTGAAGGTTTCAATTGTAACTGAAAATAAAATGAAACATTCAAGTTGTAAAAATATCTCAGCTGCACAAACAGCCCTGATCTGATCGTCATAAATTAAGATCAAATTGAGGGAATCGTGAAGTGACACATGTGTTTCCGTGCCGACGTTTAGCATGCTGTTTAAATTACAATGGCCAAACTGAGAGTTGTTTCCGCACACCAGCTTCAAAGCTCCATATGGTAAATTGCATAGGCCTGTGTAAACACTGGAGGAGGAATTGAGGCTGGTAATGATTTGCTTGCTCTTCCTCGCTGTGTGAACTGTTTGTTTTTGATGATAAGCAGTCGCTGCTGCTGCTGCTGCAGAGTTTGGGCTCTGGTCCAAAATAAGATTCGGCACCGACAACACCAGAGACAAACACCTCAAAGCCCATCAGCATCACTTGCTCCCTGTCATCTTTCTAAGGCACTGATGATGTTTGTCTTGACTTTTGGCTCACAGATGGATTCCCTGCTTCAATTTACTCATCTCCTGGTGTTTGTTTTTCCTCCGTCTCTCCTGTGTTTTTTGTTTTGTTTTTTCTCCTTGTGTCTTCTACTGAGGTTGCTTCTTGCTGTCGCTTTTCAGACAGCGGCTCAGATAGCTGTAGCTCTCTTTTTGACGTTATTGTCAACATCTGGAGAAACAGCCCTCTAATGTACAGCCTTTTTTCAGACTGCAGATCATGTATTGCCCTCTAGCGTTTTCACTTCATGTCAGGTTGCAGTCAGCTCCGTGACGTTTATCAGAAATTGTGTGCGCTGTGAACCAGTGCTGTAATAGTTTTTCACTGTAGTTTAGTTTTATTTCATTGTGACTTTTTTTTTTTTTTTTTTTGCCTAATTCAGTTTTTAGAGTGGGTTTGCTAGTTTTTACTAGTTATTATTAGTTAAATATCGCTTAGTTTAAGTTTAGTTATTGTTGTAGTTTTTTCCATACTTAAGGCCATTTTTGGTGCAGAATTCAGTACTTTATCACAATACTTAATACTGAAAGTATTGTGATTATGCATATATATCGTTTGGGTAATGAATACTCAGGAGAAGATACAAAAGACAAAATGTATCAAATCATTGATGGGACAACGAATCCCAACTATAAAACTATATTTGTGGCCATTTTGCGCATTAACATAATCAATTTCACATCATGGAGCTGAAGGATATCGTATCTATAATTTCAGTATGTTTTAGTTAGTTTTATAGATGCATAATATAGTTGCAGTTTTTTTCCCCCCTTTAATTGCAGTTTTTATTCATTTCAGCTAATGGAAATGTTTTCTCAGTTTCGGTTTTTGTTATTTCCTTAGTGTTCGCTAACCTTGCTGTAAACAACCGTCCTCCACTGCGAAGAGAAAACTGCTGAGCCAGTCAGGTTTGCAACATCAGACAGACTTCAGATCGAAAACAGCGAAGAACCTCGCCGTCATAACTCCTCCTCCTGCGAATGCGTCCTGAGAAATCAAACTCTATGGGACAAATCCCAGACAGGGAAATGAGAATCGAGCAGATTGCAAAGGAAGGCAGATTGACCCAGATCTGTGACACTGTATCTGCTATTTAGAGATTCTCTTCTGACTGGCCTTGAGAAATATTTTGCAAAAGAAATTGGACAAACAGTCAGAGACATACTCCCTGCCTTTGTAACTGGGGGTTAAAAAACTTTCACGCCACACTTTTCAGGTTTTTACCTGCACAAATTTTTCTTCCATTTCAGTTTCTCCAGACATCAAACTGCAAGTTCTTGGATGTTTTCTTTAACTGTTCCAGTGGAGGCATTGGTCTATTATTAAGCCACACTTTATATTTTACAGATTTTGTGAATATTATGCTGTATAAAGCCAACTGGTTGCCATTCATGACTCTGACGCAGCTGAATCAATTGTCTCAATACTTGACCTAAGTTGGACTTCACTGGCCACAGTTAGCATTAAAACGTTCTTGTTTTCCTGAATCTATTACAGCATTATTCACACACTTGAAAGCGAAACCCTGAAGCCTTTTTTCGTCCAAACGGAAGTAGAAAATAAGACTTTATTTTTAGTCTGCAGATTTAAATTCATCATTACATGACGGGTCAGATAGAAGGCAGAGCGAAAAATGTGAAAACCACGTGTTTTGGAGTGCAGTTTCAGCTCTTTTCGATGTCATTTCTTATTTCATATAAATGCTAATATGTCACCATCAATATATTCTCTGTAAAATCAGGAGAGCTTTTTCTTACTTTACATGAGAATGCTGCAGACTTAGAGAGTTACCCTATTATGCCTCTTTGAAACACACACAACAGACTTAAGTCGGTGTATTGAAGCTGCAGTGAGTGTGATACGACACGTCTAATATTCAAATTGTTCATTTGTATGCGGAAAGGGAAACAATGCGGTGCTCTCAAGCTATACCGTGTTGTCGACTTTTGTAGGTTAACTACAATTTGTCTTGAATACAATCTTACCAAAAAGTAATGTTTTATTTAAAAAAAACAAAACAAAAAAAAACAATCAGTAATTCAACATGTTCATAAATGCAAAACCATATTTTCGGTGAAATCAGTCCACCACATTCCTTAGATTTGGCTACAGTGTGAAAATAATATATATATATATACATATATATATATATATACATATATATATATATATATATATATATATATATATATATATATATATATATATATATATATATTTAATAAAACAACCCTTATTAGGTCTTTAACGCCCTTTTCGAAACAGCCTTGTACTTAGTGGCTGGTAAATGCACAAATTTTTTTTTTCTTCACCTCGGGAGAAGATGAAAAGTAATGGGCGATGTGGAAAAAGCTGTGCAAAGCGTTTGTATGTTTTACGGTGCTTTTGATTTCATGCTCAGATTTTGACAGTACTCAATGCTCCAGTCAAAGACATAAATAGTCCTCGTTAGATATTCAGTAGTGAGAAAAATCCTCTCTGAACAGATATAGCACATATGGTCTCTGTGGCAGCAAACAAAGACAGAGGAAGCCGATTATATGGAGAGGAAAAAAATATATAAATCTCGCCATTTTCTAAAAAAACATAAATAGATTTTTAGTTTTAATCCTCACAATATTCGACTTTCCTCTAGTTAGACCATTAAAATCAGCAGGGAAAATACAACAGCAGTATAGCAACTCCTCTAGCAGCCCAGCGGCTAACGTGACGTAGCTTGACGTTTAGCTTGATGCTAACATTCGTCATAATGGTTTGGTTGGTCTGTGTAACTCGTTGCCAGCTTGTCAGATTCTTTTAATCAAGTGGTATTTTTTAAAGGGTCGGTGTATCCTCAAGAAAATAAAATTCATAATGACTTTTTTTTTTTTTTTTTTTGCCTGAAGCATACGAGTTTGCAGCTTTATAGCGTCAACAGATCAACTGAAACACATATACAGGTCTGGGGGAAAAAAAACTAAGAGACCACTTAAAATGATCAGTTCTCTGATTTTACTTTTCGTAGGTATGTGTTTGAGTAAAGTGAACCTTGTTCTTTTATTTTATGAACTACTGACAACGTGTCTCCGAAACGCCAAGCGAAAACGTAGGATTTATTTGCAGAAAATGAGAAATGGTCAAAATGGCGAGAGAGACGCAGTAATGCAAAGGAAACAAGTTCATATTCATTTAGAAACAACAATACTAATGCTTTAACTCAGGAAGAGTTTAGAAATGAATATTCGGTGGAATAACTATGAGGTTTTCATTGGGGTTCAGCGCAGAGGTCTCTTCATTTTTTCCAGAGCTGTTGGAAAATATATACTCCCCTATGAATAAAAATAAATTAATGTTGGGTATGTGCTGCTGTTAATAGGGAGAATCATAACGTGATGGCGTTTACGCTTCTGGAAAACGGGAGCAGTACTGCTGGCTATAACCTCGTTTCGTAATAATGCCGTTTGCATATTTTTAACACGCTGATAACCGTGACAAATTTCCTCACAATAATCACGTTGTGCAATTTTCATCTTGCTGCGTCTTCGCCAGGGACTCACAGAAGCCCCTTGCAGCGTCTTGCAGACAAACCATGATGAAACACTTCAAGAATAGAGTAGTTCCTGTAAACGCGGTGATGCGAAACGGCATCAGTAAGGCAGAAAAAAGAAGAAGAAAAAAAAACAAAAAAAACAGCAGAAGCCTGTATTGATTTTTCCTTTTCTTTTCGACATCAACAGCCAAATATAGCGTATTTGCTCATAAGGATGCGTGTTGTGCTCGTTTGCCTGGCGGCTGTTTACTGCTCTTTCACCTCTAAATTCGACTCTTCCTATTAATCATGAGCACAGAGGACAGAAACTGTAATTTCTCAGTAGGCCGCTGATTGTTTGTGAGACATTTAAAGGGCCTCCGCACTGTTTTCTCTCGGCTAGCGTTTTTTTAGACCCTTCTGCAGCTGCTGTTGTCAATCCTCTGTATCCGTTTTTCGTTTTTTTTTTTTTGTTTTTCTTTTGCCTTCCTCGCATCTTTCATCAGCTCTTGTCCTGAAGACGTCGGCGCAGGTCTGCTTCAGCTGCTCGCCGTTAACCTCAGATGTCCCAGGCGCCTCCCGTCGTCGAGCTCGTGTTTTCCGAGCCCCCGGTGTAAATTTATCGACGGCGTCGAGGAAGAGACGCAACAAGAACATTTTTATTAGAGCCCGGCGAGAGCTGGAGAAGTAGGATAATGCATGGAGCAGTAATGTGTTTCCTCCGAGCTGTCAGGGCTTTATATGCACCCCCCCCACACCACCGTCACGCTGCTCTGCGCCGCCTGATGACTTCATGGCCCTAAAATAGGGATTTTCATCAGCAGAGGCCTCCCCTGTCCACTAAACGATTAGACAGACTGTCATGTCGCCATGATTGCTTGGCATTCCCCGGTAATCAATTTTCCTGTTTTTTTTTTTTTGGGGGGGCCGTCTAAGTGATATGACGTGTCAGGTGGAGTTGTGTGACGGTGCAAGGCTGCTTCCAGAAAGATGTCCTCCTCCCCTCTCATGTTGTGTTTTTTTTGTTGCTCTCTCTGCTTGACTGCAGGACAACTTCCCGGCAGGAAACCCGGAGCGTCTCCAGGATCTGAAGTCCACCGTTGACCTGCTGACAAGTATCACTTTCTTCAGGATGAAGGTAACGCCCACATTTGAGAATCTAAAAAGCCAGACACTAAGAGGGGCGGTATTGTGTGTTTTCCAGGTATCGTCTTGTAGCATCATTTTATAGCACAATCGAGTAAATGTGTTGCCTTCAGTTGTTACCGAAATTTGACTTCACGATTTAACATCTTGAAATTGGGCCTTGGTCGCTCTAAAAACTTTTAACTGAAACTCCGCCTTCAGGAAGTCAGCACATCTCTCCTCTACTCACCCTTCAACAACATTTTTTTTTTTTTTACCAGCGTTGCACTAAGACGTAGCTCATATATTGGGCTCAGCAGATGCAAGGTTCCACCAGGTGTTTGCTAATTGCTTCTGGCTAGTCTGAAGGAGCTGAATCGGGGAAGAGCTGCTCTTGGAAGCCTGGGAACTGGAGCTATTGGGAGTAGCTTCGTCTCAAAGACAGAGCTAGGCCCACTGATGCGTTTTGCTCAGCTGAATGGTTGCCATGGGAGATTCAAAGCTTCCTCAAACATGCATGAAAGAATCAAGGCAACACTCCAGGAGATATTTTGATGAGGGAACATGATGCAAAGCTCAAAAAAGTCGATTTTACACAATACTGCCCCTTTAAAACAGCTTGTACTTAAAATATGACAGGAATGTATGGACTGTATGTTATATTTGACTCACACAGTCCCATTGCCATAACAACTTCTTACATTTTCTGACACACGCTGATTGTGTCGCTCCTCGTGAGGCGACTGGTGGTGCTAAGCAGCGTAAAAAAGCTCAGCGTGTGTTGGCATGTGTTCTGTTACTTGGTTACGTGCTTGTTTTAAAGCTTCTTTCTTATCTTGTTTGTGCTGCTGCTGCCTTTTCAAATGCCTCTCGGGAATCAACAGAGCTGCATTCGACTGAACTGAATACTTTCTGTTACAGACAGAAACCGACTGTTCTTCTGAATGAATCCATTTAAAATCCCAACACTTTATCGCCTTATTAGTTTATTGTTGCAAAAAGCCCATACGTTCAGCACGTGCTGCAGAGGTGCTGCAGAGGTGCTGCCTTTCTCTGAGGTGTCGACCTGTTTTCAACAAACAGCCCTCACAGTGTGTTTAAAATTATCCCCGCCATGGTTCCGATGGTCCTTTGAAATGCCAGTGGAGGTTATTTTGACCCAGTGTCAGAAGAGCCTTTGAAATGACAAGTGTGACATTTAAAAAAGGGCTATTCCTGCTAAATTTCTCTCTTTGTTTTATGTATTTTTAGTAGAATAAGACTTGGCCAGGAAGAAATAATAATAAAGAAAAAACATTCCATTTAAAAGTTAATCTTACTGTAAAGGTAGCTACTTCTGGCTCATTGTGTATTATAGGCAGAAGTACTAATGAGTTCCCATCATCTGAACCTTACAGGTTGTATTTTAATTCATTTTAATGAGGCCAAGAAAGATCAGTTAAGCCTGGAAAATTGAAGCGTTATCCATTGTAATCGGTGATATAGGAATATTCTAAATGTGAAAACCTTCACCCACATATAAAATTTAATTCTTTAAGACCCATTTAATTTATTTCACTAGTCGAGATCGAGATGCACGCGGTGCGTCCTGCTTTAAAGCAGCTTCACAGCCCCACAGATGCTCTGCGCGTCGTGACGACCACTTGGCCGCTCTGGAGTCAAAAAGTCGCCGCCCTTTCCTCGCTCCCCTGCTCCTCCTCCGGCAAACTACAGGATGCCGACTTGTTTCCAGGCTACAAGAAAAGCTCGGGTCCTTCCAGCTCCCTTTCTGTGGGTGGGTGGGATCGGCGCACTGAGGCAGAGCTGAGATGGCAGCTGTGAGCGGAGGAATAAAAACTGTCACTTTAGGTCATCAGAGCCTTCACTCCGTGCCGAACCGATGCTTGAGCCCTGCTGCGTGTATGTCGTGCACCGCTGCTCACGCACAGCCACGGCCTCTGCCTATACCGTGACCCGCACATACACCCAAACGCCGGAGCCTCCAACACCATTTAGGGTTCATTTATAAATTAGTGGATCAAAAAACTCCCGATTTGTTTTTTATTATGCGTTAACTAAGGGTGACAAAGGAGAAGAAAAATCTACTGGTTTCTTGCCAAATAACGAACCAAGTCTGTTCACTTCTATATTTGATCTAGAGTTGTTATGCTAAAAGTTTTAGACGACCTTGTAAGCGCAATAAGCATATGTGCTTACACATATGCTTATTGTTTTTCTCACTCTAAATTAATAAAGCATTATAGGGCTGTTTTAAACAATTATTTTAGTAATTCAGTATTCTATCGATGATTCTGACGATTGAGTAAAAATATCGGTAAATTCCTTCACCGGTTATTTTAAGGATGCCTATTGTTCCCCAGAAAAACAATACAAACCTGGATGTTATTATGAATCCACGAAATTCCCCTTGAACTTGAAAATTTAACTCTATGCTGCTAACACAAGTCGGGAGGCGGAAGTGAGAGTGCAGCGCAACATAAACAACGAACAGGGCGTGCTAAAATAATAAAACGTAACTTAGCGAAGCTTCGAGGCGGGTCATTTTCCTCGAAGAATTTTAATAATTGAGGTTCTCCAATCATTCGAGGACTCGCTACAGCCCTAAACCATCATTAGTGATTTACAAACTGCTTATTAATGAACGGATAACATATCTGTCAACTATTCATTAGCGATCAAAGAGGAAAGCCTTTTTGAAAAGTGGTAATGAATTATTGTACTATTAATACCTTGTTATGTGTTCATGGTATTTTATGAAGTTTGAACCGTGGCAAAAAAAAAAAGGAAAAGAAAATGCTTTAAAACGTCTTTGTGGTTGTGCGAAGCTTTGACAGGGAAAGAAATTAGAATTGTATCAAGCAAAAGCATAGTTGATGTTTTTATCAACTTTTATCTCCTGAACCGAGTCGTTAACTTCCCCGTGTTTTCTGGATGGCTCTCAAACCGAACCGCCACAGAGTCGTTACTCTTCCGACAACGACTCTCTTTTATCACCTTCTGATTGTCTCTGACGTAAATTAAAACAATTCTGGTCACCGAGCCGCCGCCGCAGCGGTTTTAGCACGGTGCTCTGTAAGCCGTCGTGTCACTGCCCCGAAGCTGTTGCTAGGCAACTGAGTTGCACGGGGAGCAGGTGACACAGAGATTGCCCCAAAAATACCCACAACAAGATTGTTCCGGTTTGGTCTGTCGAATGCATTTGAATTAGTGTCTTTAAATTTAAGATTTAAAGAATGTTATTAACATTCCAGTGTTAAGAACAATTTGAATGTTTCACAGGTTAAAGAAAAACACGTGGGAACCAAATAATGGAGGGAAAAACTGTGGAGCCTCTCCAATGTGCTTCAAACATTTTCGCTTTTATTGAGGGGTAACCAAGAAAAGCGTTTGTTCCCCTTTTTAGCGCTGGTTTGCTCTGTGTAGCATATCTCTGAAAGCTGAAACAAATGACAGAAAAGTTTCCCACGATACAAAGCCAGCAGAAAGTTATTACTTGCTGTTCTTTCCAAGTGTGTTTCTTAAATGATTTCAAAGTTGCATAAATTCTCCAGCGACCATTTTGTGTTTATGCTTCTGCAGGTGCAAGAGCTCCAGAATCCACCGAGGGCCAGCATGGTCGTCAAGGACTGCGTGAAAGCTTGTTTAGACTCGACGTACAAATACATTTTTGACAACTGTCATGAGCTCTACAACCAGCTTCTCGACCAGGTAATCCCGGTTCGTTTCTGTATTTCTACCTCGACCTTCAGTGACAGAGATCGTCGGAGGACAAACGGGAACCTAGTCGCCATCTAGGGCAAAAGATCTTGCGTTTATGGAGGAGCAGAAACACTTCCTGTTTAAAGTTTGCTGAAAAATGTTTGTCTTCGGTTAAGCTGAATGAAGTTTTGATTGAGCTAAGTGGACAAAATAAAGAAAAGAAGCTGCTGAAGATATGATGGCATATTTTGAAGAATCAACAAAGTAATCACGTTTCCTTTTAAATGTAATATACTATAAAATATATTCTTATTTATCCAAATGGTTTTATATTTTCTGTGATAGTTTGCTTCAATACTGGCAGCATTTTGCTTCCATAAGACCTGGTAGTCCTATTTTACCGTAGCCGTAGCTGAATAAGTCCAGGTTGTGCTTTTTATACGATTTTGCAGCTCTATTTTTCCCAACGTGGAATCAACACTTTGCCCGATCGCCTTTGATTTATTCTATTTAGCTGCAGTTGGCACTTTTTTTTTTCTTTTACAGCTGAGACTTTTTGAAAGTGGGTGAGGAGAGACAGCTTCACTGACAGCTTGCCGGTGTTCACACTGTAAAAAAAAAAAAAAAAAAAGCTTTCCGCTTGTCTTTTGACAGCAGGGGGAATGTCCCATGTCTTAATACTATTTCTTATAAATAACGAAAAATTAAGAAAAATTTGTCTTTAATGCAAAAAAAAAAAAAAAGCATTTCGCTTTCGTCGAAACGCTTTTTTCAACGCAAACCTTTGCGCCGTCATAAAAGTTACATCTTCCCTTTCAGTCTTAGTGTGTTTGCATTGATAGGTGGCAATGTTGGGAAAGATATAAATCCATCGCGTCACGGCTGGAAATCAATAACCTCCTGGCATTTACCAGGCTGTAAAATGTTCAGTGTTTATTGCAACTTTGACTTGAAGAGTCTGGAGCAAAGATGAAAGCAGGTTGGAGGGGGGGAAGCAATTCTCAGACAAATTTATTTAACTGATTTCATCCTTTTAGGGCCCATGTTGATTTCTCAAGAGCACACAAACTTTCATAGGAGTAATCTTGGAATGCACAACATAGTCAGCCGTGGCCCATAGCTCCCAGTTATATCTGTTTCCATCAGTGAAATTGAGGAACGTGCAAAACGGTTTGAGGGAAATGAAGTTGGCAAACAGAAGCTATGAAAACCAGTGGACGTTGCTGAAAGGGGGGATGCCGAACTCTGGCACCCTAAAAGAAAATTGGTGATAAGTGAGGATTTATGTGTGGAGGAAGAAATAAAAAAGAACTGGTATCGCAGAAAAGTAGCTTGGAGACCCAACAGACCAGCACCCTTCCTGGGGATTTAAAAGCGTTTTGTGGTAAACCAACTGTACTTGTCCCTCACAAAAGTAGCATAAAACGACTATGATGGATGGCAAAGGGTTTAAATACTAACATTGCTACGCTATCAGACAAAAAAGGCTAGATATTATTTTCTTGTTTGTTTTGCTCATTTCAACAAGGCGAAACGAGCCTCTCAACAAAAGAGAGTTGTGGCTGAAACTAGTTTTTACGGAAAATAATGTTTATTTGATACAATGTGTGTACATACAAGCAGATGTTTTGCACTGACAGAGGACACATAAGAAGGGAAATATTTCAGCTACACAAATAACGACTCCCTGCCTGAGCTGTCTGCCCCAGCAGTAGCAGAAACCCCAGCAGTTATGAAAGATAAAAAGAAAAAGTGCAATGAAGAAAATAGATTTTGATGAGTTAGGAGAAATTTGTTCTTCTCAAACCCGTTTACTCAGCTATGTCTCCTGGATTCTTATTATTTTCCACTGGACTTATTACGATTAGAAATGTTAGTTTGATTGATTTGATAGAAATTTTGATAGAATTTTTTTGTAACCTCTTTTTTTTTTGGCAAAAGTCAAAAGTCATATTTTATAATTGCTAGTATGCTTTGAAAAACAACAGCCGAGCAGATTTAGTTATATTTTGTACTAAATTAATTTTGCAGGGCTTTTCATGCTAGGCTTTTAAAATGTTAAACACCACTGAAAAACGGCTTATTAAAACATCTGGGTGATCTGAAGGAGAGCAGTTTTCAGTTCACGTTGTTCAGCCACAAGAACAGTTTCACTTCAGACAGTAATCAGTCAAAGCGCAGCGCCACCCAACTGTTTTTACGGCTTAATTCTTAAAAAAGAATAGCCCTCGCAATGACAGCGATAACGTCGTCTTAGGTTGCAAGAGGCTGGAGTCTGCTCCGAAGCTGAGTAATACGCTTCCTTTGTTTAGAAAAGCCGAAGGGGTTGTAAGCAATTACCAAACTTATGCGACAGACACTTGCACTAATTACATTCTCATCTGCCGCCGTTTCACAGTAGAGAGACTCTCTATCAACGTTTTACTGCGTGGATGAGAAAATAACACATCAGCCTCAACCTACAGCGAGCGCTGACGATCAGTGATAATGTTCACATATACTAGGTAGCCTCTGACAGGGCAGAGAAAACCCATTCCAGACCCCAACTCCCAAATCGCTAACTGTGACTGAGTGTGGCGACATGAGAGCGGGAGCGGGATCCAGGCAAGCGGGGAAATATCCCGGCCGACAGCGAGGCATCTTGCGTAGCAAAACAGCGACGAAATGTGTCATTTGTGGACTACAGGAAAGGGGGATCTAGTTTAAATCATACAGAAGAGAGAGGACTTGACCAAAATGACAACAACAAGAATGGGAATGGAATCGGACACATGCTTGTTTTTATCAGGTTCACCTACTTCTAGAGAGTCAAAATGACAGTATACTACAGAGAAAAGTGGAAGAAAGGCACCATATGCATTTCATAAGATGAAGACTTTTCTCGTTAGAAAGTCTCTTTTTCTTTTTAAATCCTCCTGCAGTTTTAAGAGACGGGGTCATTTAGACCCTACTAGTTTTTTACTCTGTGCGCAGTCTGGCAGGGCCGTGCTGACCCCGTGTGTGCTTTTACGAGTTTTCTTTTTTTTTTCTTTTTTTTTTTGAGTGTGCGGTTTCGGAAGTCGACGGTCTGACGGGACAATCACCCCACTTCCCACCTGTCCGACTGTGACATTTTCCGCGCTCCTGATGAGCGTTGGGCGAAAACTGTGGCAGGGTTAAAGAAAACAAAAAACAAACAAAATTCTACAAAGAAGTGTCAAGGAAACTGATGCGGTAGAAGAAACAAAGCTTTGTATCCCTGAAAAATAATAAAATTGGAAATATACCATGAATTTAATTGGTTTACTGATTCAATATTGAGGGATAGTTGGACGTCATTGTAAGATAATTTCCAGGCCAAACAGTGAGGAAGTACACCAACAAAGAAGTGAAACTCTGGGTTTCCTTTAAACCCAGAGTTTAAAGGAATTTCTGCAACAAGTAATGTAATCTCCAGATCAATAGCTATGAAACAACAAACAAAACAAGACCAAGTGTAACATACCTCACTCTGATGTGAATTTGTACTTGAAACCACTTTCGGGCCATGCCCAACGGTCTTTAGTTGTTCATATTTGTAAACCCCCAAAAACTGTGCATAGCATAATATTTAACACAACTACAGCTATGTCAATCCAAGCAATACACATTTAATACATCAATAAGACAGCTTGTAGGAGTTTGCCGATGCTCCTGGGAATTTGATTATACTCCGTGAGACCAACCTTTAATCAGAAATTCAATATTTCGTGGCACGTTGGTGGAATTGATCAGAAGCTCGATGTATGCTAATGCCGAATCCTCCCACTCCAGGAGCCGGAACAAGCAAAACAATCATCTTAAATCGCTATGTGCGCAACAGAGGAGGTATATACAAGGACTTGTTTTGACGACTCTATCAACTAAAAGTATGGAAACTCAGCTGAAGACTCGGTGCTGCATTTCTTTGCTGCCTACACCACCTCTGTTCTTGGTTGTATAAAGACAGCAGACCACTCAATCACCCCTGACAATGTATGTGAGCTTGTCGCAAGTGAATACCAATGAGGAAACTGCACATTTTAGTGGGATGTACATTCTGTTCCATTTAATGGGGATGACACGACCTTCAGTGTCCTTCATGTATGCATATCACTAGACTAAGATGCTCTCACACACCAGCAAAGACACTCACCTCCTGCAGAGACATTATTTTACTTTCTTTCCCCTAATCACACAGGATGGAAACCAAAACTACAGGTTACAGCTCTCTAAAGTAACCACCTGTCATTTATCACTAGTTTTTTTTATTTGGTACTTTTATTTAAAAGGGACAATAAACATGACTTAGCGCTTCAGTCCACTGTGTAAATATGTCACGTTTAGTTATAAGTGCTCATTTCTGTGTGCGTTTTCTGGCAGTTTAAAAGTATAAAATACCTAAAAAAATAAATAGAAATATAAAAATAAAGCAGAACTTAATTGAAAAACAAAATAAAACTCTATGCGCCTGATCTTGAGAAACTCCAAATAAGGAGCGCTAAATAGGCAAAAAACTTGTACATGCAGTAAGTTAGTGTGTTGCGCATGATCTACAAAGATTGAATGTGGAAATTGATTGATTCTGGTTAATTGCATTTTGGGTTGTAAGTCATTACATTTGTATTCCCTCCTTCTACAGTTTTGTAATTTCTGATGCTCACCATATGTATGCATATCCATGAAGGCAGACAGGCTTCATGCATTGCGACTGGTGTGCTGGTTGATTTTGCAGACACAATCTTGTTTTGCGTGTTGTTTGTAGATTCGGTTTGCATGTGCTATCAACTTTGCACCTGTTTTTGTACGTGCAAACCTTTGAAAGCTCAGCGCCAAAGTGGATATATCATTCTTACATGGTTGCTACTACAGTGTTTGTGTGTACAGTATGTCGTCCCTAAACAACGTGCATTTATCAAACCTTATAAATTGCGAACAGTCCCTTTTTTTTTTTTTATCCATGCTTACAATTGCCTCCACGATTTTTACCTCTAAATTCTTTGCTAAAGTGTGCTTGGGTCAAAAGTTCAACACAAGCTATCATGGGTCCACTTGATTATGTCATTGTCATCTTTATTCAGGAAAAAAAAAGGAAAATACAATTGTCGGTAAATAAAACTTAGATGAATTTGATCCTTTGTGATGGAACGGAGTAAACGCACTCCAGGTCATCAAACAAGAAGAAATGCCTAGACTGCTCCAGCTAAGGAGTTTAGTGAGGAATGAGTTGAATTTTGCAGAATTGGCTGTGAACTCTCTCTTTGTTTCTTGTTGGTGTGAGATTGAATTCCTAAATGCAAAGTCAAATCAGCATGACATGTGTGGGATCTCCACAGATTTAAAGCATCAATCCAGAGACCAGTTGATTATCTTGGGAATCGATTGCAGTCAAAAAGATTACGTTGAGGATAACTGAATTCATTTCACCAGACACACACGGACATGGTGTCAATGTTGTTGGCATTGTCAAATAATACAACCTGGGTTATTGAATATATTTTGTTTTAATAGAATATTGTCTCCAGAAATACAATATGCATCACCCTGTCAGGTATAGAAACAAGAAAACACACCCAGGATCCATATGGAGGGTTTACTCTTAAAGCCTTGATGGTCTATAAATTTTATGTTCTCCAACTAGTTTGTGCAAGTGCGTAAAGTGTACTGATGTACTGAAGGGTTCTGTGCGGTGTGCAGAATTAATTTTGCACAGAGTTTCTGCACAGAGTAGATTTTTCCCTCTCTGATATGCAACCTGCTCATGGCAGATTGAGTGACTGGGATGGTTACCTTCTAATTGGGGAGCGGTGCAGTCATACACAGTGTGGGGGTAACAGATGGTCGGGCCAGTGAGCGGTTTTGGATTTGACACCTTTCACTGTAACGTCGGAAGAGAGATTTCCGCAACAGGCTGTGACAAAACATCCACACATACAACGTACAAATACAGCATCAGTGAAAATACCTTTAACATTCAATAAACAAGTTATAATCTAGAAGATTTTAGAGCTTATTGACTTGACAACATGCCATGTCTGTCTAATGTAGGAAAAAGGTGTGTTGGGGTCAAGATTACATCAGAATGTATTACGTTACCTTTAATGTGATGTCGCTGTCTCATTTTACTTATTTATTTATTATCTACAGTAACTTTCTCTGTACAGTGTGCATTTCAATGTTCTACCATTTCCCCCAGGTGGTCATGTGATCGTGAGCGGAGTTATTCAGAAAGCAGGTCAGGCTGTCAGTTTCACTTTTAGTTGGACGCATTCTGCAGGCCAAACTGAGTGAAACTGCATCACTCTATAAAGACAGAATAATGGTAATACTGCGTGGTTGCTGTCATAGTTAAGTCTGTCACATTAACTCTGTAGCAGTGTCTCAGATTTGCATCTTACATGGATGTGAAACTCGTTGCAGTTATGTGTAGGAATTTTGTCTAAAAATCATCTAGTGATCAAATTGTGTATGCCAGTTTCAGTTGCATTGTGAGGCGATTCCAGAGTTTTATGTTCCCATAGAATCATGAAATGAAAGGCATATATGTATTAGCATAATTGGGATGTAATATTTTGCTTTCTATTCAGCCAGATAGCCTTATTATAATAACAGAGATATAACAGGTTTTTGTTGCTATGCAACCTTTCATTGTATAACTCGTATGTCACTCAGTGAAGCATTTAAAATCAACCTCTGTCATAAGATCATCTTCATAAACTGTGTTCCTTTGCCATGAGAGAAATACAGTTTATTTCTACTTTAACGTATTATACCTTTTTGGGTCACAGGGTTTCCCACAGTGTATTGTAAGCCCGGCGGGCCACCAGGCTTCACTTGCTCCCCCACCAGGCCAAGCATTGTCTGTTATATATATATATATATATATATATATATGTTTGCCTTTTTTAAGACTTTAAAGTTGGTGTGTTTAGATGTTGTTAATGTTTCACAATTACACATAATTAGTGATATTTTCAAATTTCCGGTCAACTTCAAACATCTTTCCTCCGGACTTAGCGAGTTTCCTGGGGGAAACCCTGGGTCAGTTTGCGTAGGTTAAAACATTAAGTGTCTGCAATGGGTTAAAAACAAATCCATTCAGCAATCCTACAATTCAAATATTGTATGTTTTTGTGTTTCTCCTAACTAGCTTTTTGGGAATAATGTAGCCAATTAATCTGGGATCGTCAAATCAAGTCTGATGATCCCATCTCAATGTTTCTCATTATCACTGATGTCAGACTTTCAGCACACCAACTTTCTTTGACCCAATTTTTTTTTGTATTTTAGCAATTTGCATATGAATGTCAAGTATCAGATACACGTGCACGCCCTGCAAAACACTGCAATTACCCATGCAATTCCATTCTTTGTCTCTTTGCTAATTCGGTGCTCAGTGAAGCACTGCCTCGCCCTTCTTTATCTAAATTTCCTTCTCCACAGAGCCGGAAACAGGAGCTTCCCAGAGAGGAGCAGGGTCCGTCTATAAAGAACCTGGACTTCTGGCCAAAACTCATCACTCTTATGGTATCTGTAATCGATGAGGACCGCACAGCCTACACACCAGTCATTAATCAGTATGTACTTCTTCATTTTATTTCACTTTACTTTTTCTTTTCTTCTTTTTGCCAAGGCATCTAGTCATTGATTAGTATTGTATTTAATCAAATATGTGTTCAGACTGCATTTAGGCCTGTGCCAATAATGGTAATCTTATTTGGGAGTAAACACCTTTGTCAGTTTCACCTGAAATCTGCTAAATACTTACTAATTGAAGAAAGTATATAAAAATGTATAAGTTAGTGAAATATTGACAAACATGACAATAAATTTGACCATATATGTCAGATTTGTTTTACTAAATGATTAGAAATGGACAGAAAATGTCACTCTTAAAAAAAAAAAACCCAAATAGGCCTGTCACAATAACAAATTTTACCGGCCAATAAATTGTCCCAGAAGTTATCGCGATACGCAATAATATTGTTGTTTTGAGTTCATTTTTAAGTAACGTAAGGCTGATGTCATAATGACGCAACAAAGAATTATCAAAGATCAATAAACTTTCATTTCTAATGAACATTTACCACTGGACCTCTCAAAATAAATAAAACAGCAGAAATAACAAATAAAATGAATTATGAAGTCTTTGTGAACAAAACTGTCCTTCATAAAAACGGGCTAGTTGAAACCAATGAACCAGATGGAATGATTTTATGAGTAAAAAGAGAGAGAAAAGCTATAAATAATGCAAAAGGAAATTATTGAATTTTTTGTAATTTATGATGCCATTAATTGATTTATTGCTTATTGCAAGGGGCCTGTGCACAATCTATGCCTCAAGGGGCACCAGTCTGTGCAAGGGGCACAGACTGGTGAAGGTGGTCCCATTTTTATTGAACAATGTTCTGTGGGGAAAACCTGCATTCTGACATCCATATGGATATCACTGCAGCAGTTGTCACCTGCAACGTATGACAGAAAAGAAATAGCTTTAAGAAATCTGAGCTGATCCCGTGGACTGTGTGCCACTCCGATACCAACCTGATGGGATGTGATTGCATCTGCGGAAAATGGGTCCAGCTCACAGAGGCCGAGCCTCGTAAACCGCCGGGCCAAAAGGAACCCGTGTTAATATCCTGCCTCTATCAGACGCTTTATTACACCTCGCTTATGTTCGTTGTTAATTCTCCGACTGGTCCGACGTGTTTTGGTGGCGACACACTCAGTACTGGGTCTGCTGCTAAAATGTGATGGCTGATGGTCGTGCGGTATTATCGGGTTAATGAAACGTGGCCAACAACTGTGTTTCTCTTTTTAGCTGGTTTCCAGTCACTGCCTGTTTTTAGAGCTGAACTATTCCTCTGCAGATTTGATCCGATCCCATTATCGGTTTTAGAACTATAATAAAAGAAGATGTAAAAACAGTAGTAAAAACTGCCCAGCCTTCCTGAGCATTCGTTAATTATTTACATTTGGAGCAGAGTTGAAGTCGCACCGTGTGTGTGAGAGAGCAGACGCTGTAAAACAAGGTTTTACTGGCAAAGATGAAATGACCCCAGTGTTTTGAGAGTTTTGCCTGTCATGTTTGTGATTGTCAAAGCATTTCCAGATGCAACATGTTTCATGGCAGACCTTTATCTGTACAAACAATCTTTGTTCTGAATCAGCCACAAATCTCTTCACAGTACGGTGATGACGCTTCAGTTTTGGTTAAATATCTAATGTTTTCATACGGCACTACACTATCTGATGATTTTCTTTTCTCTTTCCCATAATGCTTGAAACCTGTGGCCTGCTTAATAATGTGGAACATCCTTCTTAAGTAGATTTCCTTTAATTGATCTCACGAGACAAACTAATCAACCCAATTCTCTGAAATTAATTATAGTGATTCAAAGAGCCCTGACACACAATACCATCCATAAATTTAATAGCACAACAAAAAATTGAATCTTTATGACACTTAAATACAATTTGGAACACGGTGTATATACTTACACTTTATGCAGACAAGTTAGTTTTGCCACTAATTATTTAACCTCTGGTCCCTTATCATACATAGAACAAAACTTCATGCTGCAATATTAATTGTGAGTCTGACCTGGTAGCAGGCATGCGTTGTGCCGTCGCTCACTAATTGCAAAACATGTTTCACTTTCCAGTTCAGGCCAGCTGATCGCTGGTCAGGGCCCATCAAGCTATAAATCGTCATATTCAGGTCACCAGCTGATTTCTCAAGGCAACTCTAAAAATAGTCTTATTAAGACCACAGCGAGCCTCTGTGTTATTTATTAAAACAGGAGGGGGGAACAAAAAAAATGTTTCCTGATGCAGGGGAAAAGGCTGGTCCTGTTCATATGGTTTGGTGTAACATGATAAACATGGCTTGGAAAAAAAAAAAAAACGTATTAAAATGTAGCATGTTTGTGTCCCTCGTACACATACGCTGCACCGCTCTCTCTTTTTTTCTTCTCCTTCTTCTCGCTGATTTACGATGCTTATTAGGCCTTTGTTTATGCCTTGAGCTTTCCTCTCCTGTACCAGCTAATGACAGCTTTGCAATATTCATGCTCAGCGTCTCCACCTTTTTTTTTTTTTTTTTTTTTGGTCAAGCTGAAGAGTGACAGTGAGTGTGATGTTTTCCTTTTTTGGGGTGGAGGGGGAGTTTCCTCCACAAACTTGCGAGTGGACTTGTTGCCTTTAAATAATAGGCTCTGCAGCCAGAGGGAAATAGCTGCCAGTCTGTTGCTCTCTGCTGAGAATATTTATGTGGGAACAAAGCCGCTGGAAATTTGAGGCAGTAAACTGATCCGCAGAATTGATCTCATGATAGGAAATATAAAACAGAATGCTGTAGTTGTTTTTCAAAGTTAAAAGGAGGAGGAGAAGAAGAAGCAGCAGCAGCATGCCGGGATGTTCGGAGAAAAAAAAAAAAAATTCTGCAGATAATGCTTCTCTCCAGCAAAAAGTAAATTGTGAAGCAATCCAAAACATGTGCACTGACTGCAGATTCATATTCATTTCCACTATAAAGGGGTTTCATTGCATGCTTCAGCCATAACATGCCCAATCGGGTGCATGACGAGACTGAGCAATAATGTCTGAATGCAGAAAGGTTTTCGAAATGGTAAAGGAAGTTACAACGGCAACAGTGACTGGCAAAAGAAAATCAAAATTGTTTCTATTTTGTTTCATTAGACGCTCAAACTTTATGTATTATATTTGGATTTTAAGCAGTAGCCTATTGAAATGCACTGCATGATTAGCAAGTAGAAGAAAGTTAACTCAGTTTTTTTGTTTTTTTTTAACCCATAATATTTGTCATTGTGGCATGTTTGTGTGTTTTGTGTCCCTAAATCAATAAACCCGAGTCAATAATTCAACCACAATTACACCTGTGGATATTTCCATGACAAGAAAGGCTCACCCAGTCTTTCTTTCTAAGATATTTCAAACTTTGTCATGTTGGGTGGAGAGGGGCTTTGAAGAGACCTCTTCAAATCGTTCCACATGTTTAGAATTCGAGTTAAGTCTGGATTTTTATTATTTGAGCGCTTCCATAAAAGCTGTGCTGCTTCTAGTCCTCCTGTCTGCACTCTCTCTCTCGGCCGAAACGAGTTGCCACGGGCAACTCCTCCGATCGGCACCCCGCTTGACTGACTGGCCGGTCAGTTTAGGTGAAAGGCCGCGTCTTGGTAGGTTTGAAGTCCTGCCGTCTTTCCTCGCACTTCTTTTTAAGAGTCGCTTTGAATAATTCCTCTCGAGGGCTTCAAATATTAAAACGTGCCATAACCCGGTTGTACATTTGAATGCATATGTACACCACAGTCTTCAGACCGCTGTTAAAACAAACGATAACGCGTCCGTTTGAAGGTCGTGCTTTTGGAGTGACGGGATGTGAAAACTTTCAAGGATGTGAACGTTGCTTAATGGCACTTTATGTTGACTGTAAAAAATAAAAATAAAAATCTAATTTACGGTAAAATCCTGGCAGCTGTAGTTGCCAGAATTTTACTGTATTCTTACAGGATTTCACCATAAATGTTTCACTATATATTTTTGTCTCCATTTCACTTCTATTAGATGATTAATCTTGCAAGAGGATTTTGGTCTTTTTTGGCGGGGGAGGCATTTCGTTTGCTGTACGACACCAACATGGTCGCCGTAAAAAAGTGAAATATTTCCAGATAAAATCCCCCATCTTCAGGGCTGGCTGGGTCATCCATAAACGTCCTCCCATGATGTCGCCAAGCCACGGATAATTAAACCGACGACATCTCGCATTCAAGCTTTGACTGGAAATCCATACGCATTCAAAACAGATTACTTGCCAATTAGGCTGCCACCGTCTCTGTCTCTCCCTTAGAATGTTGGTGTTTCCTCCCACACTTTCCCTTATGCCCAGCCGTTTCTTTCCCATTTACCCATCAGCTCAACCAAAAGTTCTGGGAGTGGCAAAACGGGGGCCGGGTCGGGGGTGAAAGTACACCGAGAGACCAAATCCGTTTCCACATCTGCTAAGACAGCTGCTGGAAAGTCGGAGGAAGGGGAGAACGTCAGCGTCGTGGAAGCATGAGGCTGACTGGAATTTCTCTCGATCCCGACAGGTTTCCGCAGGAATTGAACGCGGGGAAAATCAGCGCTGAGATCATGTGGAGCCTGTTTGCACAGGATATGAAGTACGCGATGGAAGGTCAGTAAATCTGTCAATCCGTTATCGCGCCTGCGTGTGTGTGTGTGCGTGTGTGTGTGTGTGTGTGTGTGTGTGTGCAAGTCTGATGGAGCGAAAGAATCAGATAAAAGAGCTCAGCCGAATGGATGTTGGTCAGGAGTGTGTTGTGTCAGCTAATTAGCAGCTTTACTGCCATCTCATTTCACTCAACCCTGCTACGGTTTTGAATGTGCCACTCTGCTGTGTTCCCTTAATTGTCTGCTGCTGAGAAGTGTTTCTTTTTCTTGGCTTTGTCCTGCATGTGGTCAGCTTTACTGCCTGTCTAGATTACACTTCCCCCGACTTATCGATCCCTGCGGAGAAAAAGGAAACTTCTTTAAATCAAGATAAACAGTTGATCAAAGGCACAGCGAAAAACTGATCAGATGCTCTGCTTTGTTTTTCTTTTTTGTTGTTGTTGTTTACCTTCCTGCGTATTTTTGTGCCTGTGAGGCAAGGAAAATAAAAAAAAAAAACCAGAAGAATCACATGTGTGAGATTTGTGTTGTTCACTTTAAACCGTGTCAAGAGGGCGGATATCCGAAGCTCCAGTGGGTGACAGTAGGCCGGTATTGATGAGTCACGAAGTTTAAAACCTGAAAATGCGTGACAGAAACGCAGCAGCCATTGCAAACAGTTCCCCTTGCATTGCCCTGTGTGTCGATAGATATTTAACACACTACAAACGTTGAAACTTTTTTTTTTCTCGCCTTCTGAGATGAAACTGGACTAAACAATTTCTGTTTTAGGTCCGTCGGGAATACTGACGCTATTTCTATTTGCCTGGTTCAAGAGGAAATAGAGAGAATTTCAGATTTTCTTTTCTTCAATGTTGGGAAGTGTACATAAACTGATATTTCTATGCATTTTGCCTGGATAAAGTCACAGCTCTGTGATCTTTCACGTCAGGGAACCTTAAGCACACCGTATCTTAAGTCAACATCTCACACACACTGCTTGTGCTTCTGTACAGTCTGTGTAAACACTGCTTAGTTTCGGCCGCAGCGATTTAATGCCAAATTCACCTTACATAAAATCCACTTTTTTTATATGCCTCTCTCTCATAAGCTTTGAAATTTAAGGATTGATTTTGTTTTAATGTCTCCATCCCAAAGAGAGCGGGGAATCAAACGCTAAATCTCAAATTGCTTTCCTGCTATGAGAGAGAGAGAGAGAGAGAGAGGCGTTTCTCTTTTTGTCGCGAGTGTCGACTTTAATCCCTAACTCCTATTTTTTTATTCTACTTTTTTTTTTTCCCAAACTCTACCTCCCAGAAGTCGTTTGCCTCCTGAGTTCGGTCTTTTAAGTTGCTCCCTTCTGAATGTAACTTTGTAGTATTTAGCATGCGGTGTTGGAGGTGGAAGGCTGAGGAGATTTATTAGGACTTGGGCTGCGAATGAATGTTAAAAAGGTGTTTATCGATTGCAGATAGAAGACCGATTCTTCAGTATGAACTATTAGGGTAATATCTGTGAAACTGAAATAGTCACTTTAAACGTATAAGCTTCAACATATGATGAATTACCATGAACCAGGGCTGTCGACACGAATTTTGTTCCTTCAAAGACAGATCGAGAATTCACTTAGAAACTCCATTTTCAATATTTTAATGTGGCCAAAGTCAATTTAAATCCATATTTACATCTCGAGTGACTAACATCTGGGTTACTTTGTCAGTTATTTTTGTTCTGGTTGGCATTCGCTGACAACACACACGGTGAAATGAAGCCTTCATGGCCAGTTAAGACTGCTGCTTGGTTTAACAATCCACACATTATTGTGCTGCAGACAGTTTAGAAAACCTCGTGTTACCGTGGTGACGTTTCACCCCGACCATCAACCGAAGCGCACTCACGTAACGCTTTGTCTCTCTGCTTCTTGGTCGCAGTCCTAACATGGCTCCATTATCGGTTTTTGTCCTGCCGCGTGGGTGGAGCCGCTGTCAGTCTTAACAGCTTAGCATGCCATTCTGAGGAATCATTTATTTTCTAAGTGGTGTTAGATGGAGTTATGCTTGGTAAATCTAAAATCTGGCTAATTTCCTGACTGATCATCATGAGGAGAGATGAGCCAGACTCTGAACCAGTTCTTTCTAATGTAGTTGTGGAACAAAGAGACTAAAAAGCAGTTTCTACCCAAGAGCTAAAACCTTGTCATCATTTATTTATTTCTCCTTAACATCTCAGTTGTTTGTGTTTCTACTGTGGTTTATGTTTATTGAGTTATTCTTAATTTCATGTTAATTTCATGTTACTTTTTTGTGCTTCCTTTCATACGCAATGACAATCAAAGAAATTCTGATTGTGATTGGAGACCCGATTCAGAAGTACCAGGTTTTGTTTCTACGAGTCTGTTCTGTTCTTAAGCCTACGATCCTAAATATAATCTAACAAGGATGCTTCAGCATCATCTTGGAATATTTACAACTTCTTTCTTCATTTTTTTTAAGTCAACCAGCCTATGCACAATTTGGAGACGTGTGCTCCACTCCACGGGATGCCTTGCAGTTGGCCCCGTTGTTGAACAGTGTTTATTAGAATAGATTTATGATTCGCTCAAAATTAATTTAACCGTAATGTCCATAGCGGCAGTGCCGCCGAGTGTGTTTAATCAATTTGCTTTGATTGCTGCCAGCCTAGTGTGAGCTTGATGAGGTTGTAGCCTTGGTAGGAGGCCAGCGTAGCTAATCGCCACAGACAAGCTGCTGCTAACAGACTCCTCCGCACCTAGGAACAGTGTGTTCCAAGCCATGATGGCGCCACAGTAATAAACCCCCACAAAGTTGCAGCAGATGTTGTGTGCGTGCAGAAAACAGCAGGGGAACTCTCATTGTTAAGACAGTGAGCCGTTAATGCACCCCGAAGACTTCATGATTCCGCAGAGAACGTTAATGTTCCGGCGGACTTTTAATGTTGTGCTGACATCTTTTGTAGGGGCAGGAACGGGAGCTAGGAGAGACAGAAACCGTGTTGCTTTTCCAGAAAAGCAAAACACAGTCGGCGATTTGTGGATTTGGTTGTGTTTGATTCTGGGTCTGGAAGAGGTTCTGCTAATTTGACTCACATTTTCTTCGTCGCAAGTTCGCCCTCCGACACGCCATCTTTGCCAACTGAAGCCGGGCAGAGAGCGTGATATTTGAGGCCTTGATGGGTGCGTAGTGGAAGTGGCGGGAGCAGATCTGCGGTGATCTGCGGTGAGCGTTGATGTTCTTGAAATTGCTATTCAAGCCGCCAGGAAACGATTAGCAGAGCCAAGCAACCTGCTTGTGGTCGGTGCTCTGCTAAGTGCTTTGCCTTGAACTGCGGCGTTGCAACGTTTACACGTCGAGACGGCAAATGAGATGCTTATCGACCCCTACACCTGCCGTGTTTTCTCAGAAGGTTTTAAGTGTAATCTGCTTTAGGTTAGAACCAGAGGGTAGGATTCAGAATGCAGATTACCTTATTTTGCGTGTAATTTATGTGTTTTATAAACTCCAAAATCGGTCTGTGGGAATATTTTGGAGCACTTCTGGCTCCCTCTGCTGTCAAGCTTTATAAAGATGCTGGTTTCCTTTTTGCAGTAGGACTTGGCACCTGCCTACACAGCTGGTAATACCAAGACCTGCTGTAACGCCCGAGTTATACTGTAAAACACATGGACAGATATTATAGGAGGTAAACAGTTCAGTAGAAAAAAATGTGATCCATTAGGTCTTATGTAACATACAGCTCTGGAAAACATTAAAAAAGCCCGTAAGTTTCTCTGATTTTACTTTTTGTCGGTATGTGTTTGAGCAAAATGAACGTTGTTCTTTTATTCTTATTATTAGATAACCTCTTTCTTGATTACATTGATGCAATACTTGACAGTGTTTGTGTCACTGGTGCTGTTATTTCTGTGGTTTATTTCATTCTTCTTGCAGATTTTTTGAACCACCTCCTGAGCACTCTGCGCATGCTGCTATTGACCTCATGTAGTTGAGCTATTGCATCTGCTTTTGAGCCCAGCTTTCAGAGCATTTTCAGCAAATGAAGCCTAATTGGACTTCTGACTCCGATTTCAAAACAGCACCGCCTCCTCCGAATTACTTGTTGAAGCAACGCAGTGGAACAATTTCAAATTGCGGCATGATGTCTGCGGGAAGTGCTCTCCTTGCAGACGGGGATCATTGTGGAAATTACAGTAAATCGGTGACGAATAACGCAGAGAGGGTAGTTTTTTTTTTTTTTCTTCTTCTTCTTTTCTCCCAGTGCATGTCTGAGTCAGGGCAGGAGAACATGTGACCACATAGGGTGTCTCTGACTGCTGTCACGGCAGGTTTACGTTGTGTGCGTTTGTGTGTGGGCGTGTGTGTGCAAATGTGCGACTTGCCCCAAGGGTGTCCGCGTCACAAAAGGAGATAAGAATCATAGATGCACTCAGTCACATATACCCTCCCTCTCGCTCCTCGAGCCCCGACTCCTCTCTCCCTGCTTGGCCTCCTCTTGCCTCCACTTGTCATTGCCCCGCCGCGCGCCCACGGTGACACGTGCCAGGAGGAAGACATGACTGTCATGTTCCTCCGAGGAGCACTTTGTCTGAATTACTGCTCATTTCTGGTTCATTATGCCGGGCTCCTTGTACTTTCGGGTTTTAGATTCGTTGGTTACAGGGTGGCGCGTGTCTGAAGGACAGTTTGACGTCTCGTAAGCCCCGACGTGACGCGGCTGCAGACGCGCATGCTCCGAACTGGATCATCGGCTCTGCTGTGAAGGTCTTTAAAAAACAAAACAAAACAAAACAACAAATGGATATAAATGTTCTTGGCTAATTGAGAGCATGTTCAATGTTCAGAGGAAATACTGTACGTATGTTGCAGAATGTGATGCAGGTTCAAAATATGGAATGAAAATAGAAACACTGATCTCGACAATTATTACAAATCAAAATATATATAAAACATACACCATTAGTTTTCAGTCTGGAGCTCGGAATATCTAAACGAGTCGGGCCGCCTGCCACGACCACTCTTACATTTGTGTGAACGTTGGGGAAGATCCATTAGGCCCAAACCAGACCGGGCCATGCTGTTTAAAACAGAGATTCACTCAGACTGGAGAAATGCTTTCAGGTGCCAGCTTGAAGATAAGCTGAGGAAAATCTGGAATATCAATATTCAAGTCTTGCCGCGGACTCTCAATTGGAACTAAATCTGAACTTCGGCTTCTTCCTCTGCAAGACACTGGATGTTTTAGTTCAGGTGCGACACACTGTCGTTGTTTTCGCTTCTTTTCGGAGAAGTTACAACTTTGGAACTTAAAATAACTATGAAGCAGGGTCGGTGTTTGTGCAAAGAAGGAGGCAGCAGACAGAGAGTGGGGCGTCTCCACGGGAACCTCTAATCAGAGGCTGCAGGAGCGCGGGTTTCCCACAGAATTAGGGGATGTTGCTGCAACATTATGAAACAGAATTACTCTACATAAAAGGACAGCTGAAACAAAACCTCTAGGATAGCTCTGTTGTGTTTGTAATCTCTGCACCGCCTGATGTTTAGAGGAGGTGATAAGGAGTGTGTTGTCTTGTCGCCCATTGATCTGATGACCAATGATTGGCAGATCAAATGTTGTTCTGCTCAGTTTCAAGGGATTTTGACCTCTTAGGACGACAGAATATGACTTAAAGATATACAGACTGGACGGCGTAGTCTGGGAAACATTCCCTTAGCTTCATACACAAACAAACCGATTTCATTTGTCCTCAAAAATATCAAACCATTTCTCTTCTGGTCAGTCAGTGGGATTTTTTGGCTAATGGTAACTTTCTTGACAATATCTTGACTTCACATGGATGTCTTAGTTTGTCTTCTTTATTTAACCGCTTTGTTCTGACGATCCTCTTGGAATCAGTGCATCTGGCCCCAAATTTGGGGCGAGAGTTTTAAGCTAGCGATAATCACAGAGTCTTTAGCATTTTGGCTCTTGTCTGAATTCAATTCAAAAATACCTTAGTGAGCCCAGTGTTGTTGCCACTCATATTAATTCAAGAGTTTTCAAATTGTATTTTTCTTTCTTTTTTTACATTTTTCTTTTAATTTAAAAGCTATTCATTGCTTAGAATTGCTTTAAATAATTATAATTTCTGACACTTATTTATATGTTTTCCTCTTGACGGTCAACCTGCTAATTAAAGGCCGCTGCTTTTCTGAATAAACGTGGAAACAAACCATTTTACTCGCATTTTCAGAGAGAAGAGCACTACAGTATTTGCTGCCTTTGTCGTTAAATAAGGGCCACCACTGACTGAACTCAGCCCCGCCGTTATTTTCGATACGCACATTTCAATTAACAATTCAGTGAGATAAAATCAGCAGCAGCCGATTTTTTTTTTTTTTTTTATAGGACCCTACAAGTATTTACCATGAATAAATATAACCTGCGTCAATAACAGTGACTCATCTGGTTAATGACATTCGACTGATATTATTTTGAACAAAACTGCATGACTGTTAGATTCTTAAATGTCTCCATGTAAATAAAGAGTGAAAATGTAAGAGTTATTATTCGTCTGACCTTTTGTTTTTATATGTAAACAACATTCATTCACAAATCGGACATTTTTGTTCACTCCCACATGAATAAATGTACAATGTTGCCTATTTGAGTGACAACCTAAGAAATCTTTTGCAAGTGCCCCCTCTCACTGCAAACGGGTGTTGCATTTTGCATGCAAGCCAGGCATTTTGTTACGTATGTACATATATTTGTGGTAAACGTGTAAACGTGTATAAATCGGGCTTGTTCATGTCTGGCTGCACGCGCTGCTCTGTGTCTTTCGCATTAAGACAAATGGAAAAGAAAAGAAAGGGGGAAAAAAAACTCACAGTGACCTGTTTACGTAACAGGGCATACAAGACTGTCAGAGCGGCTGACAGAGAGCCTGAAGGAGGTGGGCTGGAATGGTCCTGCTTTGTTCCTCTGTAGGCATGTTTGTCTGCGCATTTGTTCAAGCATTCAGTTCTACATGAATGAATGGGAATACAAGAAAAAGAAAGAAAAAAAGGGGAAAATGTGTGTACGTCTGTGCTGTGCATGCACACAAGCTCGCGGATCACCTAATGAAGTCTTTGATGCATCCTCTGCTTCCTGCTCCGAGGCCTTTTCGAGCCGGCGCCGGCGCAGAAATGGGTGCGGCTAATTTTAGAATCTCTTGAATGTGTGACTGGATGTGCAAATGGGAGAGGTAGACAGGAAGACAAAAAAAAGAAAAAAGAAAATACTGAAAGAGGATTTATCGGCGACGGAGTGATGGGTCTTTATCAGAGCTTATTCCGTCGTTCGTTCAGCCACGGTGTGGTAGAGTGTGGTTGCCGGAGGAACCGAAACGCTGAAAACCAGAGGCGGTATGGAAGAACAGAGATTAATGTAAAGGAACCGGGAAAGCTTGCAGGACTTTTCTTGAGGAAAACAGATTGGGAACCACGGTCAGGGTAACGGCAGAAACCAGAAAGGACCAACAAAAAAACAAGATGTTGAAATACAGAGGAGGACTGAAGAGTGATATAAAAACCAAGTGAGTCTAATAAGGGGAATGCTGAACAGCTGAAAGAAAGTGGTAACTGGGAATACACTCAGAAAGAGCCAAGTTAAATACAAAGTATATTCAAACTAAAGGGGATGAAACTAGCTACTATAGCTAGACAATGTGGAGAATATTCCCTGTGATGCAGGTAACTTTCACCATGGCCATCTTTTCTGCACATTTATTACTAAACCGCTTCACTGCCAGGTCTTTCAGGAAGTGCCTTTTAAATCACAGTCAGAGTAATACTTTAAAAATAAGTTTAAAAAAATAGAAAAGCAAATAGGACTGGATGAGAATACAAGTTTATTTTGCCACCATGCAGAATAAGAATGATTGTAAGCATGGTAAGAAAACAAATCAAAAGCGCATCTATAAAGCGGACATGTCGGAGAACCGCGACATGTCCGGGGGAGATCGTCGCTCGCATTTGTTTTGTACTCTGAAATCAGATTTTGCAGTCAGAAGTTGAACGATAATTCCCCTGAAGTTAAAACTGTGTTGAGGAAACTGACCAAATTCCAACAAGGTTTGATATCCAATACGACTGCTTTACATGTATTTAGGTAAAAAGTAAAAAAAAATATATATATATCTACACTTATATTACGTAATATGTTTCATGTGTACGTAACTGGATAGGATTAGCTGAAAGCGGAAACAAAATCAAATAGTCGGCAGCAGAAAAATGAGTAAATGCTTCTAATGTTCCCAAATCTCCGACTTTCAACACAAGTTGAACGCAGTTAAAAAAAATTTCTTAAAAATACGCAGTTATTGTACCATTCATTATTATTTGAGGGAATTTAAAATTGTGCGTTCGATTGACATCGCTAAGCCCCTCCTCTTGGATCTGATTGGTTGTTTTTCACCGGGAGCCGTGCGTTTCTTCAGACGCCAATAGCAGCACAGGGAGCAGATCGGTCTTTTCACAGACGATCTGCCTCATATTACACTGTCAAGACATTTAACAAACACACACACATATATATATATGTATATATATAAAAAAAACATTAAAAAAAAATAAAAGTTACAGACAGCAGTTGTAAGGAGTTTTATACATTTGAACCACGGGACGCCGACAGTTTAGACTGGTGCCTCGTATCTGGACAGATTAAAATCTTAATTCTTCTTGAAGTTTCCTCAACAAGAAGACAAGTGGCAGCAGAAGTGTTTTACCGTACACAGTGTATGTCCTCTTGCGGCAGTCTCTGGGGCATGTCATTAAAGCAGCGGCGCTTCAGCAGCCCATTAACTCATCCTCGCGCACCGAGCGGCGCCTCACTCCACAGAATATTTTTGATTGAATATCAATAATGTAACTGAGCAGCGGCAGATTTGTTGTCCACGGAAACCAGTCCTTCCGGGGCTGGGTCCGGGCTTTGGTTTTAATGTTCCCGTCTCCACTTCTCTGTGCCGAAGCCAGTATATCAGCGGAGTTTATGAAGCTCTGACGTGTCGTTTAAGCCTTGCAGGTGCTGCAGTTAGTTCGCTCGTGGAGAGTTCATTAATTCTTTATAGATCTTTCCGGTAAATCTAATAAAGTCTGTCAATCTGTAGAGAGAAAAAAAATAACCAGATTTTATAAAATATGCCTCTTTATAACCTCATTGTTAATGAAAATAAGTAATCCATTTGTCACACGACGTCTCTCTTTTTCCTTTTGCGTTACCATTAGCGACTCTCACGTTTGCTTACTCCGAAACTCATTATGCTTCTGTTGAGCCCCATCTGTGGGGCTCGGCGTCTCCTCGTGCTTCCCGCGCTTCAGCTGAGCCGTGTCAGCGAGGCCCTCGCGACGCTGCTAAGGAGGAACCACGCGACAGAACTGGGTCAGAAACTAAAGACGAATGAATTATGTCACAAAGGAAACCTGGGCTGCCACGGGGTAAGGAGCTCTTTTCTCTCAAGTCCTTTGTCTTAAGCAAATCTGTCCAACCTCGAGCTCCCGTAAACGTAGCCGTTGGGCGGTAATTGTCGGACGGAAGAGCCGCGGCGGCGTTGCAGTTCATCGTGTTATCCACGGCGTTTAAATCAATGAGGCAGAGAGTGAGTGAGCGTCCCCTGCGAGCCCGTCGGTCCCCGTGGGCCGCCTCACACAAGATGACATCCTCACCAGAGATTTTGAGCCGACTCTTCCCCCCGGGACAGCCCGCAGAGTTTAGCTCCGGCAGGGCGGCCGCCAACGCACACACACATCAGATTTAAGCGTTCAAGCCTACACACGTACATACCGGAACAGACGAAGGGTCCAGATTTAGCAAAAAAAAAAAAAAAAAAAGTGATTTAGGTGCGGTGTTTCTGTACTGTATCATCATGCATAGTTCTGGTAATTTACATACACTTATTCTTGATAACATTGATGTCATGTTGGAAATAAATAAACCTTTTATTGTGGCTTTGTACTTTTTTCTTTCTTTGTTTTTTTAAAGGAATGGTTTCATAAGGGTATATATAATTCACACATATATACAAGTAGAGCTTTGGGGGAAAAAAACAAACAGAGACCACAGCACTTGTTTTCTTTTAATTATTTGAGGTGTGAAAGCGCTGCATCTTTTTCATTATTTTGACCGTTTCTCATTTCCTGCAAATAAATACTAGATTTTTGCTTGGGATTTCGGAGACCTGTTGTCAGTGTTTCATAGAATTAAAGCACAATGTTCATTTCACTCAAACACACACCTAGAAAATGTAAAATCAGAGAAACTGATCTTTTTTTAATTGACTCTGAGTTTTTACAGAGCTATCTGTCAGTTTAATCAATAATAATTTTTTTCTGAAATGTAACTAAGTATTAAAAACTTAAAGCTGCAGAATGTAACTGACAATAAAAAAAGTATTTTATTATTTATTGAAACTGTCACTTATGTCATGACAGTATGATGTGAGACAAACATTGTGGGAATGAATTTGAGCTCCTCTTTGTGCTAACTGGAAACAACCAATCAAAGTCAGGAGGCGGGTCTAAGCGCTGTCGATTAGTATATTATACGATGCTGCTCATCAACCCCGATTTCCCCTTTGCTCTCAGCTACATCAGCAAATCCTGTCATGAATGCTCAGGCTAGCTAGCATAGCCACCAATAACAATGGATAAATGTTGGAATAAATGTGAAAAGAAGAGTGATTATGTCTCATGGTACTGTTTTTCCTTTTTAATGTATTTATGAATATAATTGATTTTTATTGAGAGTTTGAAGTTGCGCAGATAATGTCGGTCTAAATGAAGTGAAGTCAGAAAGCTCTTACGCCGTCTCCAAATGTAATGTTGCGTTAACAACAGACGGTTGGTGAAAGGCAGAGATCTAAAACCAAAATTGAGTTTGGTTCTAAATTATCACCATCTGTGCCACTTTGTCTTTCGGCGAGATTTTGCATCATTTACATCTTGCAGTGAGCGCGAATGATAAAACACGTTTCAAGGCAAATACAAGCGCCGACAGCTTTAAGTCGCACACACATCAAAACATGCACAAACGTGGTGCTTTGCAATTTTTTCCTTTCTTTTTTTTTTTTTTTGTGACAGTTTATGTGAAACCACCAGGCAATCTCTGGGACCTGGATTTGCATAAATCAGCGCCAAAGTTCTCATTAATATGAATGGAATAGCTTCCTACAATTACAGCTTTCCAAAGACAAACACCTTCTCCTGCAGAGAGCCACGGTTCATCAATAATCGCTGAATAAATGTGTATTTACGTCGAGGTCATTTGGAAACTATGGAAATCTTCATATTATCTGAAATGGTCATTTGAGATGTAAAAGATATAAAAGCGTTCTGTCGTATTTTTAGAAAAAAACCCAAAAACCTGCTCTCTTGGGTCTCGTTTCATCAGGTCTCTCCTTTATTCAACAGCTGCATTTGGCCAAGTGAATAGGAAATCAAATCTTAGTACTTGCTTTCAGAATACGCCAAGAGCCAATCTCTGTCTCCATTTTCTGCCGAAATAAAATCATCTTTTTTTCCTTTTTTTTTACTCCTATACTAAAGCATTTTGAAATACAAAAGCTTCAATTGACAGATTGCCATTACTACAGGGCATTTGAAGCCACCGTATGAGAGGGTTCGTTCTTTATCCGTGGCATTTATCTGCGATGAAGCATTTGTTTGCGAAGGCTCACGATTCCTTTCTGCCCATCATTTTCCAACATGGAGAACCTTCGTCCGGCTTTAGTCCGACCCGGTCCTTAACGGCGGGGGAGGCGATTTGACTGGGAGACAAAAGACAGAAACACTTTACAATTTTAATCAGCTTTACATTAAAAATGCATAATCTCCAGAAGTTGAACATGTCAGCGCTTCATGAATCCTTTCCACGCAAGTAAATTTGACTTCAAAAGGGGGCAGCATTATGTGTTTTATGGCACCATCAAGAAACTGTTGCCTTCAATTGTTATAAAAATGCTGCGTAATATTAAATATGACTGAAAAAAAAAATCAACTTTGTAATTTAACACCTCAAATTATTTCGTTAAAAACTCCCGCTCTTTCTGAAACTCCGCCTTCGGGAAGTGGCCACAACGTGGCTCTTCTAAAAGCCCTCTAATAATGTTTTCCTCAAAAAGTTAGCTTGCACAATGAGCTCCACACACCCGCAGCTCCAACACGTGTTTGCTAATTGCCTCTGGCTAGTCTGAAGGAGTTGAGTGGGGGAGACTGGTGCTTGGTGAGGAAACCGCAGCTTAGAGGAGGAGCTTCGTTCTCAGAGGCGGCGCTCGGCCCCACCCACGGGTTTATTATCGTCAGTTTGTTTTGCAGCTGAATGGTTGCCAAAGGAAATTTGAGGATTTCTCAAACATGCATGAAAGAATCAAAGCAACGGTACGCGTTGTGTCCGCTTAGGCTTGCTGATACATGTCAAAATACCATTCCTGTAATGACCAGACCCAAAGTGTGGCGCCCTGATTGGTCTGTGCAACCTCGTGTGAAACAGAGCACACTTTTTCTATTCTGACACTTCTCTGTCAGAGCCAGCAGTAATTTCTTCAGTGGATGGGATTAGAAAAGCAGGCAGCGGCGAACAAAACACGTGCTGATCTCTAATTTTCTCTCTCCGACCTGACCTCCGTGTGCTTCCTTTACTTTAGGTGAGAGAATGAGGGTGTGTGAAGTCACAGCTCACTGCAGAAAGGTTGACAAAGTGTGTCGCTTTGCATGCGCGCGTGTCTGTGTGTGCTCCTAAGCTGTGCGAGCAAAGCTAGCAATGCCTGTGCGCCTGCTTAGTTATTAAAGTGAGACAGCCACAGTAAATCCTTCGCTGTATTACTCTCTGCAGCCGAATAAGCGCACGTCTTTTCCACCGAAACAATCTGGACTCAAATTCACAAGGTTTAGGCCACCTGCTGCCTCAGTGTCACACGCTGAACCTGTGAATCCAGGTGAGACCTCGGCAATTTCAGCCCACAAGACTGCTTCGGCTAAGAGGGTTAGGTGCTGATGGGAGCAGTGACATTTATTTTTAAGAAGGCGAATTCACAGCGAACGACGTCACTGAAGTTTTACCCTTAATGTGCAGATTGCGTCTAATCTTCTAGGTTTTGTTCAAATTTGCTTGACTTGTGTTGTTTTTTTTTTTTTCCCTAATGGCTTCAATAGAAGTGCTACTCCAGTCAACCAAATGTTATATGTTATAGGACTGGCAAAGGCTTGTTACGACCCCAAAGTGAGACCACAGGTCTTTAACCCCAGGTACTGCTTGAGATAAGAGTCGGGTTCGCTGAATCTGAGGCTAAATTTCTTAACCAAAGGCGTATTGATCCCTCCAGTTTCTTGTGAGTGAGTCTTTGCGTCAAGTAAGGATGTTCACGGTGTGGATATTGTGGTAGATGAACGGACAGATTTGATCCTCTCATCCAGTAATGTGATCGCTAGAGAAGCAAATCTATTGTTTTACAACCATTCAACCTTAAGTCATTAGAATCAGATCCCGGACACAGTCTGGTAGGAAACAGTTTCCTCTGTTTTTTCTTTTCGTTGGTGATTGGATGTGGAGGTCCATCATATGGGCCAAACTCAGAGCAGACGCGTCGACCAATTTATTGACGCGATGAACCTTATCTGGAAGTCAGTTTGGTGCAAATACTCAATATTGTATTTTACCCAGATCCTGGGCAAAATATGTTACAGCTAACTGACAAAATGTCAGCAGAAAAGTATATGACTACACAAATATGTACAGTATGTTAAAAAAGACCCTGAAAAAGACCAAGATTGTTAAGCAGAACCACTGGAAGAAGGCACCTGAGCCAGTTCTGGGATGTGATCTGGTTATACCTTGAGTTGATCCATCTGGAGATTTTCCAGGATGTTCCATGAGGAGGAGCTCAAACCTGGCTGTAGAAAGTCTGCATCCTTTTTGTTGGCCTTGGCCAGAACATCCACTGACGGGAAATTTCAGTATTTTACTTCTGTGGCCGTTACCTCAGCAAAACAAAGAAAAAAAAACAACAAAACAATATCTAATACAATGGTTGGTTCATAATCTTCTTCATTTTTGGTGGGCAAAAGTGTTGCATTGCACCTTTTGACTGAATTGAGATACAAGTACATCAATAAATACAGCATGTGTAAATATTTTCTTTTTGAGCGCCAGGTGACAGGCTGCTATTCATCACTGTCAGCACCGTAGCACTTAACGGGATTAAGCAACGCCAGCCGAGGGGCCAGGCTCCGGATTCAAACGGGGCTTTGATGTTGGCGTGGATGCATGTACGGGGTTTATGAACTCTATCCGTGTTTGTGAAAATGCTGCCTTTATTTCTGCAAATCACATAGGCGGTGTCGTAATGGCGGAGCACTAAGTTGACCTTTGCGCCGTCGGAATTAATAAACGTTTTCCAAGGCTTATAATTTGACCTTTTTTGTATTTAGCATTTTGATCCGGGCAAAACTGCAGCACATACACTCTACCGAAAAAAATATTGCCGCCTGCATTCTGAATAAAATGCTGCCTGTGCGTAAATGTGAAAGAAGAACCTGTGCAACATGGTGAAGTAAGATGACGCTCATAGAGCGGGGGAGTGGGGAGGTGGGGTTACCCTGCAGATTGAGACAGGAGGAATGTTGACCCGCCTTGGGTAAACACAGAGATTGGGACATTTGTTATTCACCTCATCAGTGCATTATGGAAATCATCACCTGTTATTGCTGTTTGCAGACATGAAGAGGGAATGTCCTTTTGCACCTACGAGAAAGCCTTGGTCAGGTATTCTCCTCCATTCTGTCATGCGATATAGAGAGCCGTCCTCTGCAGTAATTTAAAACAGAAACGTTCTCCCTAATTGTGTGTTTTCTCAACCGAGTTTAAAACATTGGCCTAACTCTGAGTGGTAAGTAGCTAGATTGCATTTTCCTTACTATTTTCTTTTTTTTTAGATCAGACCCCGAAGTGTCGAGATTAATTTTCCTTCCTTTGTGTTGTCAAACAGGTTCTGTTCCTCAGAGTGTGTTGAACTTAAGTACCATTAGTGGCTGCAGTTCAGGAAACCTTCTAGTGCTGCAGAGCAGTGAACTGAAGTATGTTTTAGCTCCATGTTTAATCATATCAATGTCTCCATAGAGGGATTATTTGTTTGTAAGCACAGCCTGCGCGCGCGCAACTCGGCTGCAGAAATATGGCCGGCCTTTGAGCGCTTGCCGGTTACCTTGGTGACTTACTTTTATCTTGCCGTTTTAACATTAGCATTTTGACAGTCGCGTGTTGTCAGTCAGTGTTTGTCACAGCGTGATGATTTTAGTTATTCCACCGAGCTGACATTAGTGCACATGTGTCAAACTCAAGGCCCGCGGGCCACATGTGGCCCGCCACGTCATTTTATGTGGCCCTCCCCCCCCCCTACCATCACCGTTTTATAGGCCTATGGTTGAATTAAAATAGGTTTTGAGCACGAATTGACTACAAACTACATCTCCCATAATGCAATCCGATTGTTACCAGCCAAAATTACGGCTTCTCTCCACTAGAGTGCAGCAGAGTCACCTCAAGCTCATTAATTTTCCCAGCGAATAAAACTGAGACATCGACAAGCTAACATCAAAATGTCTAAGAAAAGAAAAATCGATTTACAAGGAAGACTGTTTCATGAACGATGGGAAAACGAATACCTGTTTGTACTTCAAGGTGAAAAACCAGTATGTCTTTTGTGTTCTGGGACCGTGTCCGTCGTGAAAGAATACAATATACGTCGGCATGTTGGAACCAAACACGGAGCTAAAGTTAAAGTTCGCCAAATTTAGCCTTCAAGAAGAACAAAGGAAACCCTTGTCTGAACTGTCCGATCCGAAATGGCTGTGTGACTTTGCAATGTTATGTGACGTCACCGAGCATCTTGCTCAGCTAAATCAGAAACTACAAGGACGTAAACAAATCATTACCTAGATGTCCGACATGATCACAGCTTTCCAGCGCAAACTCGACCTATGGAAGCGCCAGGTGGTACAAAACAATCTCGTTCACTTCCCTGCTTGTCAGATCATCTCGGCTCCCGGTGCTTTTTCATGTGCTCGGTTAACTACCGAACTAACTGTTAATAAACGAGTTTGATCGGCGCTTTTCTGACTTTAAATCGCAGCACTCTTGATTTTGACACCTTTACCAATCCTTTCACCGCCGATGTCTGCAGTGCGCCCCACCGCCTTCAGATGGCGCTATTGAGCTTCAAAGCCACAGCGGCCTGAGAGCGAAGTTCCGTGATGTTTCAATCGAGGACTTTTACCATCTACTGCCCCCTGATTTGATGCCACAGCTTTGACTCCATGCAGCTCGTGTTTTGTCCATGTTTGGAAGCACCTATCTGTGCGAACAGATGTTTTCAATAATGAATTTAAACAAGACCAAACACAGATCGCGCATTACTGACGAAAACCTGCACGCCGTTTTGCGGCTTGCCACAGCAGAAGAACTCAAACCAGACATGGACGAACTGACCAAGGGAAAACGGTGCCAGACATCCGGCCATAAAACATCGGTAAACACGAACTGAATTAAAATAGAATGAATGTAAAACCAAGACTAAATATACTGGAATATGCATATAGTTTATTGATTTTGCTTGTGTTTTGTGTGTATTTACAGAACAGGACCGATGAATGAGGATGTGTGTGAGTTGGTGTCAGGGTGAAGAGGACAGGCAACATCACCTAATTGTTTTGTTCTTATGTGAAAACACATGTTGGTTGTGTAATAACAAAAAAGTTTTGTGAATGAAGTTGAGAGTTAATATCAAAACTTGTTTTTATTATTTGCTTGCTTACCTTTAAGCACTGATTTAAGTATTGTAATTTTTAAACTGAGCAGTAACTTTACACCCATGTAAACTCAAATGTAATATTTAAAACTTGAATACATAAAATGAGTTATTTGACAATATGAGGTGTTGTTTAATTTATTTTTAACATTGTAATTTCATACATTTATGCTCGGGGTGTCCAAGTCTAGTTTTCCAGACCTACCACTCTGCAACTTTAGATGCGTTCCTGGATCATTGACTCATCACTAGGCCTCTACAGAACTGAGTTGCTGCTAATGAGGGAAGTCAACCTTTAGTCTGGGATGTGTTTTAGCAGGGATGCATCTAAAAGTTGCAGTCTGGAGGACTGCACTTGGGCACTCCTGATTTATACCGTCAATGTGGCCCGTTGAGGGTGGCCAATATGCTGAAGTGGCCCTTGGTGAAATTGAGTTTGACACCGCTGATTTAGGCGGATCACACTTTTTCAGAATTCACCTTTTTAATTAATTAATTTATTTTTTGCCCTTTACCTTCCACGTCTGTCTGAAATAAAATCCCAATAATAATAATAAAAAAACACCACATCTCTTGCAGCTGTAACTTGACCAAATCCGACAAAGTCAGAGCGATTACTTTTTCAAGGTCTTCCAAAAGGAGATATGGAAACTTCTCAATAAAGGCGGCGATACCTGGGGTGCTTCATCAGATAATGGCACGAGAAGAAAATGTCTTACCTCTTGCAAAGACCCTGTTAACAATAAAACTTACAGCAATGGGATTCAGTGCCATATCAAACCAGCAGGATTTTGTATTATTTAAGAGCCGAAAGCATTTACATTACGGCTCTGCTTTTTGTGTGCCCACGCTTTACAGAATGGATAATTCCCTGTTGGCTTAAGCTGTGATTCATATTCAAAGTGCCTCATGGTGTGAGTCCCTCTCTTTAGTTTCTTTAAAATGACATATTTTCGGTTCAAACTGCTGGCGTTTTGTCTCAAAGCCCCCCCCCCTGTCAGACGTCTGTCCCCCGCTGATGTGAGGATAGTAGCCCTCTCTTCTCTCCTCTCTCTTTTTCCCTTTTTTTCTTTTATTTCTTTCCAATTCTGAATCACGCCAGCGTTTACCCCGAGTGCAATGGAAATATCTCAGTCCTTGCCTGTCAGCACATCGGCTTCTGCAAACCAACACATTTTGCTCAAATTCCCAACCGGATCGGCGTCCATCGATGGCGCTTTTTTTTTTTTTCTTTAACGCCGCTACGACTTTGCCTAAAGAGGCGTGCCATTTGTGTCTCTCCATTTTGTGCCGCTTCGACTTATCGATTAATGCTGTCAAGAGTTCCTCCATTGATTGAGAAGCAGGAGCCTGTGAAGACGGGCAGCTGCAGTTTTTTTGTGTGTGTGTGTGTTTTTATTGCTACACCCTTGAGAATCTTTCCAGTAATTACTTTCCCTCCTTCTAAAAACGTGAAGGCGCGGCGGTAGAGCTGCTTGAGAGGTCGCACATCCTGGGAGCCGTTTCCCTCTGAACTCTGTGTTGTTTCTCATGCCAACTTCCTGAGTTATCCTCCATCTGAAGGTCTTTGAACAGATTGCAGATTTATTCTGTTTTGACCTTTTTTTGTCCAACTTCTGTGTTTCGACTCATCGAATTTTAACATCAGACAAAGACAAGCCGAGTAAAATCTAAAACAGAATTTTGGAACTTAAATCTAAATTACCAAAAGGGGGGAAAGAAAAAGATCTGCAAGTCAATCTGGTTCTTGAATTTAAGAAGTAATTCTCCCCTCATTTTAATAATAATTGGTTGTGCCGCTCTTGGCGGCCATCAGGCATCTGCCGAGCAATTCTTCTTGTTCTTCTTCTTGGCAGAATCGTGTGAAATAAACTGTCGGCGTCCCGTGATTCGCTTGGAAGCTTTTCAAAGCGTCTCAATCAAAATAAAATTAAAAAAAAACGCTGCTCAATCCAAGAGCTCAACTTTGTGTTTCTGAGTCAGTCAGAGGTGAACCTGCTGCCTTGCAGTCCAACCTCGATGCGCTGAAACCCGACGGTCACGAAGTGGCGGTCGGACTTCCTCGTCGAGGATAACCTGCACGAGAAAGGAAAGCTCAAAGCTCCAAGTCATTATGGTCTTAAAGATGCAAAGCAAACCCGAAAGAGCCGCCGCACTGAAAAACAAAATGTTTATTTGAAGCAACTTTTAAAAAAGGACTTTAACTTGCTACAGCTAATTTTATTAGTTTTGCTCAAGCTATAATGGTGAAATCATAATTAGAGTAAAGCAAAAAAAAAACAACTAAATATATAGCTGTAACAAGGTAGAGTACTTTTTTTATAAAGTTGCTTCAAAGAAACTTTTTTTTCTGCCAAAATGATATTTGAAAGTAATTTTTTTTTTTAAATAAATAAATAAATGTGTTACTTTAACTATATCTTCACTCAAAAAGCTGCACTTTTTTCTTGAGTGTTCACAGAATAATTTTACAAAAATCTCGGGATTTGTTAAGATGTGCTTTGGTCGTTTGATTCGGAATAAATGACCAAAAATAAAGAAAATTGAAAATAAATAAATAAAAAATTCTTCCAGCTGCACAGCATCCAAAATCAAAACAGAAATGAAAGAAAATAGAAATCAAAACGTAAGTAAGAGAACAACTCCAACGTGCTGCCATCATGAGTGGCGTGACTCTGCAAAAGATGCAGCATAATATACAATAAATATCTAGAAATATCTTTTTTTCTAAGTGCCTTCACTGCATGGTACGCTTCCTCCCTCCGTTCTTCCTCTTTTGTCTGATCTCCCTTTCTCCTCCGCCAGCTCTCTCTCTCTCTCTTCTCCTGGATTTCCTCTGTCCTCAGCTGCACCGCTGCCATGCGTTTTTCTCTCCGGGGGAATTCCTCAGAAATGTTTAACTCTCTTTGAAATTCCTGCGGTGACTCAGCAGACGTGTCGGCCGATTTGAAATAGCGCTCCGCTTTTGGCGTCGGTTTGTTGGCGATGATTAAGAAGACCTTCCTTTTGTTAGGACAAAGTTGGGCACATTTACAAGCTCTGTGTTATTTTCTCGTGCTTTAATAGCTCAAGGCTTTATTTAAAAATAAAAAAAAAAGTTTAAATCTGGGCCAGAGAGGATGTTGGCATGAAAGCATCCACTGCTGCTCCGTGCCTGATGTCCCGTGTTTCGCCTTTCTGTCTGTTCTTGTGAATGTTTTGAGACGCTGTGGAAGGAGCAGTGCATGCCACATACACACAGCTAAGATGTTGCGTTTTTGTAATCGTCCCAACTTCGTTGATTGAAATGTTCTCCTCTCCCCTCTGTGTGTTTGCATTGCAGAGCACGATAAGCATCGCCTATGCAAAAGCACGGAGTACATGAACCTTCACTTCAAAGTCAAATGGTTCCATAACGAGTACGTCCGCGATCTGCCGGCCTTCAAGGATGTTCCGCCTGAATATTCTCTGTAAGTGGTCATTTGCATAAAAAGGTATTTTCCACCTTCTGTAGAAATTAAATGCTGGCCTAGTTTCTAAATTTAGATCTCAGTTTGGTAGAAAAACAAACAAACAAAAAAAAAAAGGTCGAATTTTATATGAACTGGAACAAAATCTAGTCAAAGTTCCATGAATGGTCAAATTATTAGGAAAATAAAATGTATTACATCATATTGAGCACATAAACATAGATTATTGTAATCATTTAATAAAGCTGGTTTACGAGAATTTGAGGGCAACAACATGCTAAAGAGTCTCATTCAAACCACTTGTCTAAGTTATAATTAAGACTCAGTAACAGCCAGTGGGAGATTTTGCCGTCATTCATCAACCCGAACGGGACTGCGGTCGGTACGACGGTTATTTCTGAGGATTTTCTGAAACCAAACCCCATGAGGTGGCAGCAGCTCTCATCGATCGATTACAGCAACAATCGGAGCTGCGTTCGGGTGCCGTGAGACGTTTACTGACGCTCGTTAACTCCTGCGGTTTAGAGTAAGGATGCTAGAAATTCTCCATGAGACACCTGTGTGTCGTGTGTGTTGCACGATGACAAACATTTATTAACTACAGAACAATTAGCGTTTCATGTTGCGATATGACGGTGCTCTATATTTATTTTTTGCAGGGCCATCGTTATGCTTCTGTATTAGACTCTTGTTCCTATAGCAACCTGTCTTTGAGAGAAAAACATGCATATAACGGTACAAAGAAATCTAAATAGTTTATTACAAAAACAATGACCTTTCTGCTGTTCAACAGGATTATAATAATAATAATAATAATGATGATTTGATGTTGAACTAAAGCAAAGTGTTTTAAACATGACCTAAAGGAGAAGTATTGAAAAGTGCAATAAAAAGGAGCCAAATGGAAATTCTTCTTATTACCACAAGCTATCAAAAGAACCTCAATGTTGTTCTTTTATGCGGCTCGAGAAGAAGATTTCAAAATTGTTCTAAATTAATTTCAGTTGCTCGCCAGCGACTTTCAGCTCAAATGAGATGGAAATTCAAATCAGACTCTTGAGTTCAGATCGAACCTCTAATCATTCGTCGCGTTCGTGCGATCCGATTCGCTGCGGCAACCTCTTAAGCTCCGGGTTTTTGACGGTGGGGCGCCGTTTGCGGCCGAGAAATATGTTCATCGTTCCGCGTGCGTAACCTTGCGCAGCAAGGCGAGGATGGCCATGGTGTAAACACGTGTAGCGCAGTGAGGGAACGCCGCGCTCCCTCTACCGCTCTATCAGATTGATGATTCGCCCGCCTCGTCTCCAACGCCGTCACTCAAAACGCCGGATTGATTCCACCGGAGGCTCAGCCTGCAGACCAGACACACCCCCCCCCACACACACACACACACACACACACACATCTCCATACCAGGTGCTTCTCCTCCTCTCTCACCTTTCTCTGTCAACACACCTGTTTTATTTGTTCATTAGTTTTGCCTTAAGTGGCAGCTGTCTACAGACTGGGAGTAGATTTATCTCGAGGGAGCAAATTCAAGTCGAAGACATTACTGCACAATTACAGCACTACTAACATCGCTGTCGTCCATCCTGCTCCGTCATCATTGCTGTCTGAACCTGGATGCCTTAATCTCTCCACAAAATCTGATCCCTCATACAAATCCAGAGGTGGGAGGTGTACCCAGAGATTACAGTCAAGTAACAATTGCACTACTTCAATATATTTTAAGTAAAAGTTGAACAAAAAAAAAAAAAATCCATGTGAGAAGTTACTCAAGAAAGAGTAAAATAGTACATACATAGAAAGTATGTAAAAAAAATATATATAGTTATGTGGAAATTTAGATATTTTAGAGATCAAAATAACAATAATATGATTACAACAATTGTTAAAATGAAATCAGGCAAAAGAGACACGTTTCCAAATATTTTATCAAAACTTTAACAAAACCTGCAGCTCTGTATCTGGTGACTTTTTGTTTTATAAAAAAAAAGCCTGTTCTTCCACCAGTGAAGCTATTCGTTGTGAGTTCAGTACCCAGAAATTCTTCCTCAAATGAGAATAGTGACACCTGACAATAAAATTACTCAAAAGTACAGCATAAAGACAAGTACAAGTACTTTTCCCCCAAAACTATTGCTCAAGTAAACGTAACCGAGTAATTCTGACTAGTTTCTCACCAAACTCTGTCCGAGTCCCAGCAGGTTCTGTGAACCTCTACAAAAACCACACACGAATCTGTTTTTGTTGGGGAGACGATCAATGTGACGAGATGCCGTTGTACCTCTCGTCGTGAGACTTCACAACAACATCCAGCCAGCGACGTGTCCTTCTCGCCTTGCAGGTGGTTCGAGCCCTTCGTCATTCAGTGGCTGGATGAGAACGAAGTCGTTGCCATGGATTTCCTCAACGGAGCACTTGAAAGAGACAAGAAAGACGGCGTGAGTACACCACTGAATTATTTCTCGAGAAGTACGTTTTATTTTTACCCAGCTGTCCGGGCCACTTAACGTCGGCGTCCTTAATATCCACGGCGGCCTCCCGAGATCGAATTTACATTTTGAGGAGAATGCGGGGGCAGTTTTTGGTAGGACAAAGGAAATTTTGCACAGTCAAGAAACACCTCTCGCCCTGAGACGTGACAAGAGAGGAATACAAAAGAAATGCATCAATTAAAAATTGATACAGAGGAAGGAAGGAAGGAAGCGTGTTTCTCAGAGCAGAAGAGGCTTCTGGGGGACGTGACAGGAAATCTGCAGGAGTCACATGGAGCTGCTGCGATAGACTGATGCATGACCACATTGCCGCACATTTCTATGCTTATTTATTCCGTTTTATTGAGATTAGTTGGAATCGTCCCTCTGTCTGATGCATTTAGACACACGCAGAGCTTTTACAAGCTGTTCTTTTGAAGAGACGCTCGGTGCACAGCTTTATATTCATTGCTAAAGTTAAAATGTATTGAGTTTTTATGCTGAATAATGAAAACAGTTTGATAAGGTCACCCTAATGTGACCTTTATGAAGGCTTCAGAAAAAGCGGTTAGCAAATTCAGTCCTTAAGGGTCGGCGTGTTACATGATTTATGTGTTCCTCTATTTAAATACACTTTTTTTTTTTTTTTAAATGATCACATAATTAGTCAAAATTGGTGACAGAGATAATCAAACCATTTAAATCGACAAAACTAGATATGTACTGATCAGACTTAAACTATTCATGTTTTGAAGTCGTGACATGATAAGTTTTTGCTTTAAGAACTAGAGCAAGAACATCAAAATGCTTTTTCTACTTTCTCGATAAATAAAATTTTTTAAACTCTTTTTACATTATTTTCTAACAGAAAAATGAAACTGGGATTCCTCACTAACAGATAAAGAGAGAGCAGTCAACGTTACACAGCTCCGCACTTTAACAATATCCCACTGATATTTCAGAACAAAGAAAAAACGATTACAAAGTTGGCTTTGTAAACTGTTTTCAGTGCTTTCATTCTCTCTTTCTTTCTTTCTTCCTTTCTTTCTCCTTTGTTTTGAGAGTGAGTAGCACAGCAGCGAAGCATTCATAGACCCGTCCATGAACCGTAAGACCTCCAAGACTTCAAGCATTTCCAGATCAACATTTCCAGATGGGACTAGCAACTTTACTGGAATAGCTCAAGTTTCCTCTCATCCACTGGTGTTTAACTATAAAGAGTTCGATCTACTGATGTGCTCTAAATAAAACACATCTCTCTGCGTCTCTAATTGCTTTTTAAGCACCTCGGCGATACTGAAAAGTCTTATTTCAGTCAGTTTCCATTCTAATGTTTGCTGTTCTCTGGTTGCACTTATACGTGTCGTGCGTTTAAAATTCGCAAAGCCTTCAGGATTTTCAGTGTTTCGATGACCAATCAGAGAGGGCGGATTGGAAAGTCGTCCGATTTCGATCACCAGTCGATTTTCTTTAGAAACACATCCAACCGTTTCCGGGACAACCAGAGCTGCCATCTCCTTTGATGATTCTCTGACTTCCTCATTTAGCGCACATGTTGTCTACTCCGGTATTTCGATTCACATACACTCAGAATTTGATTCACATCATTAGCTCGCGTCAGTTTATAACTCAATCTCTCCTGAAACGCTTTTTCCTGTTTCTCTCTCTCCTGTCTGAACTCTGGCCCCGTCTCCCTCCCTCTGCTTCAGTTCCAGCAAACCTCGGAGCATGCCCTCTTCTCCTGCTCCGTGGTGGACGTGTTCACTCAGCTGAACCAGAGCTTCGAGATCATCAAGAAGCTGGAATGCCCAAACCCGCAGGCTCTGGCGCATTTCATGTGCCGTTTTGCGAAGGTCAGTTTCCCTTGCGCGCTCCCCGTTCCGGTGCAGCTTGATGAAACCTTTCAGTTGAGGTGTTTGTTATTAGTCTGGGCGGATTTGTTTCACGTACGTCTTTCTGTTTAATTGACTGCATTTGCTGGCCTGATGACAAGCCGAGCATACAAACAGTAATTATAATATCCTTTCTACTCCTGCAGACTATCAACAAGGTTCTCTTGCAATATGCTGCAATCATTTCCAAGGAGTTTCCATTGCATTTGAACAAGGAGAACGTGGTAAGTGGATTCTCATTGCCTGCACTGAAGTTATTTTTGGGGGATGTCAAGGGCAAACCTACTAACACACACACACACGTATGAAAAAAATAGTTTTCTATAGTGTCCAGGAACGGTCTATGAAAGTGTTTTTAAGCATGACTCTGCGCGGAGCGTTGCTCCATATCCCCTTTAGCCGTTAACGTCGTCTCTATTAAAGCAAACGAAACAACTCATTTCTCGCCCGTAGCCGACGAGGACGAGTCACTGGTACTTTCCCGGCCTATTGTTTAAAGTGACGGATGGCTAAACACACGGCTTTGTGAGTGGCCTAATTATTCACATTGGATTTTGAAGCTGAAAGGAGCGATAACAGGCGGCGAGGGAGCAGATGTTTTCGTTACAGTGCTGACGTTCTCATTACTACTGTCCCGGAGAAGAAAGTAAGGCGCGCCTTCCCTTGACAGGGCTACAGTGACAGATGATGGGAGAAATACAGGAACTGAGATGTGAGCGGGCTGTTGTGTTTGTATCCAATTAACCCGGCCGCAGGGCCAGGGAAAAGGTAATCACTGTCACTTGATAATCATAAACTTCAGTGTGTTTCAGAAGGATTTTAAGTGCCAAAGGAGCATGTAACTGTGAAGCAGAAGGAAAAATACATGTTTCTAAAGGTCTTACTAATGTCATTTTTGAAAATTGTAGAGTTTGAGGTCATCGAGAAGTCGGAATGCCCAAACCCACAGCTACAAATAGCTAAACACAGCAATGTTTAGCTATCTTTAGCTATGTTTTTAGCTAAACATAAGCATGTTCAACTATGTGTTTAGCTATACATAGCTAAACGTATAGCTAAGTTTTAAATCCAGTGCAGCTTTCTGTCCTCCAGTCCTCATTTAATGTGTAAACTGAGTCCATCTTTGCCTAATTTAAGCTCAATAAAACTGCTGCTGTTTTGTGGCAGACTTTCAGATTTAATAGAAAAAGTTGGGGAGAAACTTTAATCAGGGTTTGATTACAAATATTCCAATACAACTGCTAACCAACCAACCAAAAAAGAAAGAAAAAACCCCCCATAGCTGTCAAACTAAGCTGGCCAGCCACTTGAGGAGGGGATTAATTAGAGGTCAATGGTAATTCAAGGGGAGCTTTTCAACTCAAATGGAACAATTTTGTTAAAAAGTGCAGACCGACGTGAAAGGATTGAAATAAATACATATTTTGCTGTGAAACTGCCTTGTCAAATTTAAATACGTTGCAGAAATAATGACAAGACTTTAAAATTGATCTCCACAAACGCTCTCCGTCCAATTTGACTGACCTTGATCTGCTTGAATGGTCAGACATTTTAGTCTTTCAGCACAGAAAAGTGTTCGAGACAAACCCCTCATTTGTGTTGGTTTATATAAGAAACTTCTAATAAAAAAGAATTCTAGTTTGTGGTTTTTGCAAATCTTTAAGTTCTGAATGTTTTTGCGAAGCACTGCACGATCTCTAATGCATTTCTGTCTCTAATGCATTTCTGTCTGCTAATATTGGTCAAGATGAGTTACTTGTTCTTGTTTACGACCCAGAAGGTAAAATAAACACTCTGCGGACCAGGGATGCACCTATCCACAGTTCCGATACCGATGTCAATATCTGAGGTTTAGTATCGGCCGATACCGAACTGATACAGAAACTGGACTGACTTTAAATGCTTCTTTTTGAAAACAGACATAAATGTACACTTAAATACACCAGTAGTTTACAAGCTTGGTCAAACATGTAAAAACAACACAACTTTAATTCGTTGGGACTATAAAAGGTAGTGCAAAATAAATAAGGAAAAAAAAAAAAAACCTAAACAAAAAATTGTTTTTTGTAAGGTTTTTTTCTTTACTTGTAAAAAAAAAAAAGAAATAAAAAAATACTGCATCAAACCTTCTTTCAAATGGTTCAGGAAGTGCAATTAGGAATTCTAAGTATGATGTAAAACAAACAATAAAGCATGACAGAGTAGATCGGTCCTTTTGGATAATGAATAATTAATTGGGCACATTGCCACCGACAGCCAAGCTATTTTTCAATATCGGGACCAATACAGATATTGATATCTGCATCTGTATGTGAACCTTGACATTGTCTGGCACTGGAATCATTTCGGAAAACGCAGATGTCAGGTTTGCTTTTAGATGACTTGAATTATGCTAAAGTACTGTTCCAAAGTTCTACTTAGGGTTAGCATATCTAATCGCCTCCGCACAGGTATACGCTCATGAATCTAGTGGAGAGTCGTCCATCAACAGCAGAGACACTGGAGCTGCTTTAGGGGGGGGTTGAAAGACACCAATCATCCTTTTCCTGTGGGGCCAAGGATTATAGCATTAGTAGTATTCGTTTCTGAAATATTAATTAAGACATTTCGTGTTGCCTTGTGTTGTGTTTTCTTGTGAGCCGACAGCTCGCATAATATACGAGTCGGTGAGAGTCTCCAGATTTATTCTGGGTGTCTGTAAAAAGTGGCATGATTAATCTCTGTCATCTGTTAAACTTGTTGTGGAGCAGAGAAATCGATAACGTCTGACACATTCAGTGCAGACATTTCTCTCCTCCTTGTGTTATGTATTGCGTTTCCCCGCTGACTTTTTGAGCACAGACTTTACTTCTTTGTATAGATGATGTGTCACGACGTGAAAGCTGATGGATTTCATGGTGGTTGCCCCCATCATTTTTCTTTTTGACTCTTTTTTTTTTTTTTTTAATTTTAAATTATCATTATTTTTGTGTTTCCAGTTATATTGGCTAATCATGGGCTCTCAAACTATAACAATACAATCACAACGGACGTCGGGAAAAATCTAATCACTTTCATTTTTACTGTTTTGCAGCCGTGCATAATCCTCAACAACATCCAGCAGCTTCGAGTCCAGCTGGAGAAGATGTTTGAGTCCATGGGCGGGAAGCAGGTCTGTGCATCTACATGTGTTGCTTGCGAATGTTTTCTGTTCCGTATTTTGAAGTTGCTCCATGCCTGACAGCAGCGCTAGGTTCAGCGTCGCACCTCCGGGGCTGACGGGATGTCTTCAAAAGTGTTTCACTTGAAAAATTCGAGCCAACCAAACTGAGATCCACATCCGCGATGCTGATTTTCACTAATATGCGAGTGCTTCTTTTTGTTTATTGCGTGTTATTAAAATTGATTTAAGACATCCTTGATGTCCTGATGTCAGTCTGTTAGCTCTGTGCTTAATAATCTCCTCTGAGATGTTTTTCTCCTCTGCCTCTAAACTTCCTCAGAGCCCCCGGCTACTACTACTCTGGATATTTTACAAATAATTTTTCACATTTAAAAAAAAAAATAAATAAATAAATTTGCTCCAAAGGATTCCTATAAAAAGAAAAAAAAAATAATAATCAGATCTCTGTCATAGCAGCTGGCGGTGCCAAATTTGGCATTTAAAAAAAAAAAACAGAATTAATTTGTTGTTTCTAATATTTCCTGGACATTCAAGCCACACTAGGGTTGCCAGCTGTCTTGTCGTCGCCTGGCCGACCTGCATAAAGGAGCAACTGATTCCGTCTTGTATTTTGTCCCGTGTGTCAAAAGCCGTTTTTTGATCCTGGTGGCGCTCTTACAGACTGCGGATCTGATTAGGCTGCGGCTACATAGCACGTCTCTGTCTTGCGCCAAATGTGAGGATCGGCACATGATTCTTGTCAGAAACATTGCAGATAAACATGTATGGCGAATATAAGAGGCAAATTACTGTTTGATTGTTCAAAACGAGTCCATCCAGCTACAATCGGAAGCAAAAAAAAAAAAAAGTCAACAGGATAAGCCTGTCTGCAGGGATGCTCGCTGTCAGGAGTTTTTGATTATTATCAAAAACATTTTAAAAAAGACAAAGAACAGTAAGCATAAAATAATGAACTAAATCATGATTGTGATTTGAATAATTATCTGTGTCCTTGCTGGCGGCTCGGTTTTGGGGCGATGATGTTTGTGTGCGTTTATAAATGGAGAACATAATGGACAACCCTGAGTGTCCTGCTCATCAAACTGAACTGACAGCTGTTAGAAAGGTCTATGATGGTGAAGACATTTTGTGCGATTCACTCCTCTTGCGAAATCACTTTAGATTATAAAGTATTTCTGAACTGACTTGAACTGAACCCAATTTACTTTGTGTTGTGCTTTTGGCAGGCTGCGGTGGGCCTGTCACCAGAACAGACTTTGCTGGACGATAAATTGTTCCAGACGTTTTTGCGATAAATGATAATATTGCTGTTTTGAGACCATTTTCAAGAAATATAATAGCACAAATAATTATGAAAAAACATATGCGAAAAGGTCTGTAAACCTTAGATTTTAATGAACATTTAGGACTGTAACCGGGAGCCATTTTAAATATTCAGTCTATTCAAAACAAATAAAACAACAAATAAAATGAATTTTGAACAAAATTGTCCTTCAAATAAGGGCCAGTTGAGACCAAAGCACCAAACTGAAGACTTTTATCCAGCAGTTTTTGGTAGAAAAAGAGAAAAAGACGAGGCAAACGATAAATTGTGCCAATGGAAATTATTGAGTTTGTTTGAATTTATCATGCAATCAATCGATTTATTGATCATTGTGACAGGCCTGCGTTACAGTGTGTCTCTGGCTTAAAAAAAAAAAGAGAAAGAGAAAAGTTGGCAACCCTAGTCGACAAAAGAGAGAGAAAGAACTTTGGAAAATCTTTGGACAAATCTTCAAATCTCAGTTTTTCCCTCACTCAATGTTGTCACAAACACATCTGTAAAGTATCCATGTAGCTGTGGGTCTGAGTGTCCCCGAAACCACCACTAACCCTCTGTTTATATCTCGTATCCGTCCACCTTGTCAGTAAGTGTTCTCCTAAATCTCTAAATTCTGTGTTGCATTGTAAATCTGGGTGATCTTTTCTGCTCCCCTCTCGTTGCCCCTTCGCCAATCTGTCGGTGTTTCTAACCCTAAAAATCTAGCCTGCCGTCCCCACGACCTCTTACAACTTCAGCTGCATGTGTCTCTGTAGTTTCTAACACCTGTCTCGCCTTGCATTTTGTCTCCTGTCGTTGTGTCCTCTGTTCCCCTCCGTCTCCTCTCTGTGCTCTCTCTCTCTCTCTGCCTCCAGGAGGAGGGGGTTGTCTCCTTCTGTAAGGTGTGTGCAATAGGACTCATCAACAGCCTTTCTTGCCATTTACCAAAATATTACGACGAAGCACTCCACCACACCCGACCCCTTGCCACCCCTCACGCTCCTATGCCTCTCACACTCCACCAGCAAAGCATGTGCCACCGAGCATATGGAGCTGAAATTACCCATCACCCTTCTGGACAGGCTGCTTAAGCTCGCCATCCCCTGCTCTCTGGAAATACTGGCTCAAATCATCGGATCCCATCGTTATTTTAAGCTTTCTGCTTTTTTTTTTTGTTTTCACCCCTCTGCCACTTTCCTCACTATGCTGGTTATTTTTGGATGTTGTTAGCCCCTTTCTCCGCCGTTAAAAAAAAAAGAAGGGAAGTAGTAGGCTGAACGAGTCGATGGCTGCAGTTTTTGTTCCTTCTTGTTCTTTTTCTGAGCTGCAGGCACAAGAGATTTAGACATTTTTTTTTTGGGGGGGGGGGGAGGGGGATGTTGTGAGGTGGGAGGGAGACGACTGTGTTTAATGAGCTTCTCACACACAAATTTCCCCAGATGTGCCCTCTGCAGACGAGCTGCTGTTTTGCAGATCTAACCCCGGATCACCCAGACGGCATTATGATCGACTGGGTTTGATCGATCCTGGATAAATGAATGAAGAGTCAATTAAATGAAACAATCAAAATGTAAAATTTGCCACTTCAGGACTTATTTCCACTTAATCTAAATGTTTGCAGATCTTACCCTAGATCGCTCACATGCTATTATTTTCAAATGCATATTGATAATATTATGCTTTTAGCAATACTGGATAAAATCATTTAAAGTAATTCAAAACAAACAAACAAAAAGAAGTAAAAATTACCACAGACAATGTCATTTCTGATAAGGAATAAATCAGAACACCCTGAATTTTGTTTCTAATTAACAATCTAACTCTTTGCAGATCTAACCAATGATCCCCCATAAGCTCTCATTATTTTGTATTTATTTAAAGCACATTGACTCCACAAAATTTAATTTCACCTTCTGAAAGTCACATTTTGAACTCCAACTTATTACTAAGAACCGCAAAGTAAATTTTTGTTAAGTCTGCCTGGGAGTTTGCTCTTTTCAGATGTGAGTTTTCGCCTTGTAAATTTCACTATTCGTCACAGAATCGTTTTCTTTTTTTTTTTTACTACCAGTAATGAACTCGCAGACGTAAGAGCGCCAGTGTAATTACCTAGAGCCGTTATCAAATCGCTGCCAACGACAGAGATTTACAATAATCTCATGCAACGGATTCATCAGCGACTGATCTCCCCCGATTAGCATCGGACTTTATTTTGGGCCGTTCCCCGCTGCTTGCGGATGTGCTTCTCCCGTCCTCGGTGAAATGGCCGTGCGTAAAAATCTTTCTTTGCTCGGCTCCGAGAGTCACTTTGAGTCATCTGTGCAGCGGAATAACAGCCTGCCAGTGAGTAGATATTGGACTGTTGAAACAGGGAAAGAGAAGTGAGGCCGGGCAGCAGCTGATAGGCTGTCAGCCAGAGGAGTGTGTGTGCACTCCAGAGAGCCCTGCATGCCAGTCAGTGTCGATCGAAAGCAGCTACCATGGAGAAGCCAGGTGTTCCATGCATTGCAAACAGGATGTTTTCCTCATATTATTTATAATGAGGAGGGTTTTTTTTTTGTTGTTGTTTTGATTCATCAAGAAAGGTCGGTGCTTACGTAACTCAGTGTGAGAGATGACGTTCGAGAAATTTTATTTGCATATATCATTAAAAAAAAGCTGATTTCCGTATCTGACTCCTCTGTAAAGTTGCTTATACTCGTGTTTTCATTGCTGCTTTCTAATCGACAACTAGAAGATGCGATTGGGAAAAGATGAACGCAAACTTTTGGTGGTAAAACTTTTAAAAACGATTTAGTTTTAATTAGCAAAAGACACCAGCAACTTCTTCTTAGAATAGATTCGGTTTAAATCGGTCTCCATGTTCTTTTCCTGATGCTCTACATTATATCTGATACACAATCATGTGGGAAAATGAGTGCATGAAGCTGCATCTGCAGGTCTTTTGAAAACATGGGTTAAACTCAAGGCCCGTGGGCCAAGTCTGGTCCGCCACAGCTTTTTATATGGCCCTCTAGACCCCAAATGACGTCAATTAGTCCTTCCAGTTTTTCACAAATCTACAAAATTCATACAAAATCACAATTTTTTAATTTATTTTTAATTGACTGCTCCCTCAGCCTTACCTGATGTCAAGCTAAAGTCCATGACTGATACGGCGATTCATAATAATTCACATTTACCATCATGAATATCATAAAAATTCCTTACAAATATTTCTAAAGTAGCACCACAGAATCTATGATTTTGATTGCCAAAAAAACCCAAACAAACACACAAAAAAAAAAACGATAAAAACATTCACAAAATTCTGGATGAACTGATCAGTGTGAAAAGATGTTCATTATTTATTAATTTTAAGAAACACTTACTGAAACAAACAGCGATTTGTTTGTTGACATTTTAACAGTGGAATCAATTTTTTTATTGATACATTCTGGCACAACCGTCCCTTTAAGGACATTCAGATTTTTGATATGGCCCAAAATGGAAATGAGTGTGACCCCCCCCCCCCATCTAAAATATTTGCATCTATTATTTTAATATTACTGGAGAAATTTAAGTAATTTAAATTAGCAATCAAAAATTAGGAAGAACAATGCTGCAAAATTTACCTAAATTAATGGAATGGGATAAATGAGGGCATCCTCATATTTATTCCCAATGAATGAAAATGAGTAATACTTAAAGGTCAGTGACCTCAGGTGCACTTAATGGAAACAGTGTTAATTTGCCTATTTTATCCTTACTGTCTAAGTGAAAAGTGAACATTTTGAGCTAAAAAGAGCTTCGTAAATCTTTTTAAAAAACATTTTTCTTATACCTTGACAGTGCAAAGTCTTTTTATTTGGGAGCCAGAGGGGGTTTTTTTCTGGCTGTGTGGAGTGTGGTGTTTCAGCCCCGCCCATCCCCCCCCACCTGTAGCTGCCAAAAACGTCGGTCAGCTGGCTGACATTTCCATCCTGCAGAGGCTGTCGTCTGGTGAAATAGCACTCCAGAATCAAAGCATCATTTTCTTTTCTGAGGAGTTTAGAGGGGATTTGGTTTATGTCACGATTGGTTGTTATTTGGCAGCATTGAAGACACATTGTGACAGAGAGAGAGAGAAAAAAAAAAAGAAAAACAGCAAGTTGAAAATCACAGTTCTTTAAGCCACCAAAATAAATATTAGAGCTCAAACTGGAGGCGAGTGATGGATTGTTTTGGTTTTTTTTTAATCTTTCCTTTACTCTTTTTGTCTTTTTGAAAAGATGTTATCTGTTACTCAGCCAGTGAAATAACAGCCTAACCTCAATAGCCAATTTTCCGTGCGACAGAAAAATATCACACATTTACAGAGATATAAATTTGTCTTGTTCGCAGTGCAAATAAAGGCATGTGTACAGAATCACAATGTCTGTGAAAACACAGGTCTATATATGCGCTTCCCGGCATTTGCCATTAGGAGTGTGTGAGATGAGCAGCTTCATGGCTGAGTTTATCGGCTCCGGTGTGCTGGTCATGCATGTGGCGCCGTGCTTTTACCTCATGTTAAGTATTCCACACAAACACATTCACCTGTTTAATTCTCTCGGCATAAACACCAAATGAAGGCAAACATGAACACTTGTGGGGGGCATTCATCATGTACATATGCTCAAATACGCTCACTGGCCACTTTATAGGTACGTCCAGCTGGTACCAGGTTGGTACCCTGCTTCATACACAACTGCCGTACGTCCTTTGCGACGTAGATTCAACTCGGTGTCATGATGGCATCATCCAGGTGCTGGAGATAAATAATGCTCTTTTCTATACCACCGCATCCCAAAGTGCTCTGTTACGTTGAGATCTGGTGACCTTACGAGACCTTGGAGTACAGCGAAGTCATTTTCATGTTCAAGAAACCAGTTTGAAGTCAATCTAGTTTATTTGTACAGAACATTTCAGCAACAAGGCAGTTCAAAGTGCTTTACATCTTAAACCCCCAAAATAGAAGGAAATAAAAAAAACACCATTATAACTTTGTTATTGTAACTTTGGACCATGGTGCATTATCCTGCTGGAAGTAGCCATCTGAAGATTGGGTACGTTGTTGCGATAAATGAATGGACTTGGTCAGTCACAATACTTATGTACCGAGGAGCCCTGCCTATTTGTATATTTGGAGACTCACCTATTTGCAGATTTTTCTATGAAACGCAGCTGTAAGTTATTCATGGAAATGTTTTTCTTCAGAGCGCTCATCTAATATTTGTGAAAAATACTTGATGTCCTTTTGCAAACCACCCAATTTTCTTCGATTGGCTGTAGCCCCAAGAGCAGAGTAAGGCGACGGATATTCTCTGCGGATGTTAGCTTTTAGTGCCGAGATGCTTTCCACTGGACGTGTCAATGCATGTAAAGGTACATTTGGTGTTTGAACTATTAATAGTTCAATATATGTGTTTTTAGAGGGAATCTCGATTATTCGTGTACTGCGGTCCCTAATGTCCTTTAAGTGCCTCTATGTTGTACATTTAGAGATCGTACTACTTTGGTGGTTATTTGAGCTCATGTTACCTTTCTATAATCTTAAACCAGTCTAACCATTCTCCTCTTACATCAGCAAGACCTTCTTGTCTACATAACTCCCGTTTACTGGATATTTTCTCTTTCCTTGATCATTTCCTGTTAACCTGAGAGATAGATGTGTCCTCTGCAGCAGATCAGTAGTTTCTGAGATATCCAGACCAATTAATCTGGCACCAACATCAACACCATGTTCAAAGTCACTTCAATTTCCTTTTCTTCCTCCCTTTTGATGCTCACTTTGAATATCACTAAGTCACCTTCAACAAATGTAGAGGCCTAAATGCTTCGAGTTGCTGCTATGTCTTTGACTAAATCACTGTATTTGCAAGCAATTTGCCTGGTTCACCTGATAAAGTGGCCGGTGGGCGTATGTATCCTGGACATGCCATGCATGGGCATTCAAATGATTTGTTGAAATTTTGGTAACGTTTATACTATCAGCTTATTTAAAGCATACTCTAAACTCAGTTTTGTTCTGTGTTTAAATAGTAGCTAACTGTTCACTGCCCTTCATTACATCCATATTACACCTCAATGCAATTGACTTTTTGGTTTTTCTGACATAGCGAGTTGTAACTCATGTAGCGGTCCACGTAAATGTCCCTGTAGCTAGCTCCCTCGCTGCTGTCACCATGTGTTATGACTCGGCAAGCAGTCCTAATTACAGCGCTCTTAGGTGAGCTGTACATTGGTATTCAGAATACAATGGGAGGCAGAAGGAGCGAGGAGCCACCGGCGAGTACCTCCCTCCGCTCCCCCTAAAGCAACCCCATCACAATAGAGGCATCCTCCTGAGACACAGGGCTCTAGTAAGTGTGGACTACTATATAGAGTGCGTAGATGTAGTGACTGTCTGTCTCTCTCTGCACTGACAGCTGGATGCAGAGGCCAGTGATCTGCTAAAGGAGCTGCAGAATAAACTCAACACAGTCCTGGATGAGCTCAGCGGGGTGTTTGGCTCCAGGTGGGTACTGGTGTGACTCAAAACTCCACGTGTGTGAGTCTGTAACAAATCCTTTGTGTCGATACATCCATATTTTGTCCCAATGAAGGGGGAAATTATGCCATGAGGGTGGTTTTTCTTTCATTGTCAGTCTCAAAATTTAATTGGCTCAAGCTTATGCTTTGTGAGCACAGCAAGTCGCGAAACATTTCAGCGTGAAGAAAAGACGCCTCTTCTCTGAAAACCTCTTTTGTTGAGCTAATGGGAACAGCGGGACTCAGAAAGCACCTACTCAAACATCAACTGCTTCAACTGAGACAAAGATAAATCCATTAAAAAAAAACTCTTGTTGTGTGCACAGCTTTAAACCTGTAATCGAGGACTGTGTGAAGCAGATGAACCAGGAGCTGGTCCAGATGAAAGGGCCAATTAAAGGGAGCAATCCTGCCATGGATGCAGAATCCGTCTTACGGCCTCTTATGGACCTTCTGGATAAGAAGTGAGTACCTGGTGAAGGCGTGATGATAGAAACAGTCGCAGGCATTTTATTTGTCAACTTACATGTCCTCTGGAAAATTAATCAACAGTAGCCAAAGAATGCTTTTGTTTATCACATTCTTGAGCAAGATGCAGTGAAGGTGGATTTAATTGTTACTGATAACATAAAATGATGATCACCTTTTTTGTCAAACAACCCTGAAGCATGTAGGTACGGACTCCATTTGGCCCATAAAGGCGAGCTGTGGTCTCTGGCTCTAAGATGTTAGCAGAAGGTATCTTAAGTGCTCTATTGTCTTAAGTAAAACCACCATTAATGTTCAATTAGACGGAAATTCTTCAATTAGACGGAAATTCTCCAACAAATTTGGAGGCTAAAGTCTCCCATGTACTTCATATGAAATGCCGAAATTGGTTCTCGTTGATGTAGACGCGTGACAAAAATTGCGGCATTTTGTTTGTAGAGAGGCATATGCCTGCCGAACTCGACATCAGCCCCGGGTCAAACTGTTTCGACGGAGCTCTGTGCAAAGTGCTGTGTGATTGGTCAGACGTTTGTTGCAAATGTGCTCCGATGGTAACGCTGGTATTTTTGCTTTAACCAGTCCGCTTCCAGTATCCGGTTTTTGTATCCACAGGAGACATGGACACTTTTGATTCTTCACTAAATAACTTGTAGAATAACAAGGCTGGTAAATGTTTAACAACTGCTGGATGAAAATTGTAACGTTGTTCTCCCATAGCTGATCTGCGCCGTTGTATAAAAGTTGTCTGCAAAAGTCCCCCAACATCCCTAGAGCATGTTGACTGCACGTCAACTGTTCAGCTTCGGATGAAATATGTGGGAGCCTTTAGTCAACACCTACATTTTATTGTTTTGCTTCTCAAACCATTCCTGCTTGGGCAGATTGCCCCAGTTAAGAGAGTCCCCAGCCACAGGGTCTGAAGCATTGCTTGTGGCTGGGGTAATTGGTACATGTCTCAATAACGCCCATAGCTTCCCAGTCGCCGAAAGCATCAAAAAACCTTTGCTGGCTTCCCTGTCTCCTTCTAACACATTAACATATCGCTCTACCTGTCAGTTGTCATGATGTGATACTTGAGTGGTGTCGATTTGTGCCGTTTGAAAGAGAAAACGTCTCCAAAGAAAGGGAGACATTCTAATGAGAAAGTCTATCAATTCGACTCTTAGAGCTGTATTTACTTCTAGGGTTTTCTTAACATACAATCTTAAAAGAAGAAAGAAAAAAAAATGCCAGAGCTGAGCCTGGAGAATCGTTCTCCTCCATTTTTCAAAGCAACATAGAGGCCAATGGGGTATTATGAGAAATCCTCTTAATGATATGGAAATAGAAAATCCTTCCTGCCGATTCTGAGACCCTGCTCGCACAAAGGGGCGAGATTAAAGCACAAAGCCCCAGCTTTTATTCTCAGCCACAGGTGTTTTCACTTTTTATGAACATTATACATTAAGACGTCATTACTTGAAACCTTCAGCTGTGTTAGATCTGGTAAAGGCACGTGCTGAAGGTGTTGACCGAATCGCCTTTCTTCCTGCTACTTCCCAGTTTGATGTTGTTCGCCAAGATCTGCGAGAAGACCGTGCTAAAGAGAGTCCTCAAAGAGCTCTGGAAAATAGTTCTGAACACCATCGAGAGAACAATCGTTCTGCCTCCGCTTAGTGACCAGAGCGTGAGTCGATCGCCTTTTAAACCTTATCCTCACATTCATGTGTACCTTATTCTTGTTGCCATTTATCAGCAACATTGCCGGGATTTAGAAGTTTAGCTCACTAACAAGTTTGACTTTCACCTTAGCACTGTTGCCAAAATGATTATATCTGCATGGAATCCACAATTTTTGCTCCATCTCAGTAAAAAATGCAGCTACAAGTCATGCATGAGTCGTTCGTCGACAGAATTCATATCTGTTTTTATGTGGCGCTCATATAAACAAAGCAACCAAACTGTAAACACAGACTGTAATGATAGCTTGAAGCAACATATTCAGTTAAATTCTAAATGAAATGTTTAATTAGGACTTTTTACCAAAAAAAAAAATAATAATAATAATCTTAGAATTTAAACATTATGGAGCATTAGATTTACAAACAGATATGCATGACTTAAGGCAAAAAAAAAAAAAAAAAGAAAATAATTTTAATGGATAATAATATAGCCCAAAAGAGCTTTATACAGCAATGGAACATTGTGGGTTTGCTAATCATTCAAGCATATGAAAAGATTTTCTAATAATTCCTATTTAAGATTAAATAAGATCAGTTTATGTGTTGTTTCTTTGATTTCTGGTATTGGTTCTGATGCTTTTGTGTCACCTTTTGTGATGCTTCTCAGATTGCCATATGAAGCTACTGAATTACCAGCGCTACTTTAACATTCAAGCATTTCATTTATGAATGTAGATTTTGTGTTCCTCTCTTGCCTTTCTTAGTCTGTTCACCAAATCAGTCTCATATGACTTTATTCTTTCATGTACTCATAAAAAGCATGTTTGTGTGTTCAGCAACAAGGCGCTCAGATGATCTTTAGTGCTGCCAAGGACCTGGGACAGCTGTCCAAACTGAAGGTAATCCAGTAATGATCCTGTAACAGATGGTTCCATGTTTCACGATTCAGACAATTCATGATTCAAAGCTCATGTTCGACCTCGGGTCGAATCTGCATTTTAACCGCCTGTACACATATTCAACCATCATGTATCACAAACCTAACATGGATGATGTTGCCCGGCAACGTCTCAGTTATTATGGATTTGGGTTTTACTGTAAAGCAACTGCAGCAAAGACACCAGAACTTCTGGATTATTATTTATTTAGAATATTTATTATAGTTCTATACTGAAGATTGTAATAGGTTAACATGTAGTCATTAGATGTGCAGTATATACTGGCTTTACTGTACCTACTGTATGTCTTATATTTAATTTTAAAAAAAAGTATAACGAGTACTATTTTTAAAAAACAACTCTCGCACCCTGAATGCGTATCTTTTAAATTGATATTGATTTTTCTCTAACATTTAGAGTCAGGCTCATGCAAAACTTTATGGACTGTCCGTATTCTTTGGACGCGGCTAAAACTTGACCAAGCATTGTGGCGGTGATTACTTCAGTGCTTCAGTTTCTCCGTCCGCCTATTTCACAAAACATTCATCGCGTTCTGGTGGTTGTGCAGCGTAAGGACTCCCGACACCTGGGAAATAAAGTGGTGCCAGAACTTATTTACTGCAGTCAATTCGAAGGTCAGGAAAGCTCCAATTAGAATCGACGGAAACATTTTTCATGATTAAAATAGATTTTTAGCAGTCTGATGCAAGATGGCGAGGGGTGAAGTTTATCACTCAGCGGTGCAAATGATATTTATTACCATTACGGCGGGAAGCATCTCGAAGCTCAGAGTGTATGAATGTGATGTTGTTTTCCTCCTCGCTGCTCTGCTGCCATCCCCCTCGCTTCGGTGTCCCTCCAGGAGCATGTCATCCGAGAGGACACCAGAAGTCTGACGCCTCGCCAATGTGCCGCCATGGACCTTGTGCTTCCCACAATCAAGGTAAGTTTTCTGCTGAGTTAAAAGAGAAAAAAAAACATGGTGAAAGTCTGAAGATGACCTTTAAAAATCAGCAAAGTAGATGCAAAAAGATATGCAAATGAGTCAATCAGAATTATAGATGCAAGAAGCAGTTAATGTTTATGTAAAATCTCAGATTCTAAATGAATACATCCATCTAAAGGATGTAATAAAAACCTTCATAGTGACGGATCTCCGCACCTTCTAATAATGGAGAAAAAAAAAAAGAGAAGCAATTGCAACACCGGGTGGAAGGCAGATTGAAGGCTCAGCTCTATCGAGATAAAAAAGAAAGCTGTGGTGAAGTCCTCGCTGCATCGTGAAAACTAATTGATTTTTACCGTCACCATAGAAACTACCTGCAGGTTTAGATCAGTCATGTCGGTGGGACTCCTCGTATATGTTTTTTTTTTTTTTTTTTTCTCACCAAATGAGAACGGGATCTCAGCTCTGGCAAATTAACAAGAACGATCTGATCACATAAATATCTTCAGGGGCTGCGTTATGCAATGTGACGCTGCATCCAGTGCAAAATGGGAAGGGTTCAATTCATTGAAAAAGAAAAATAAACTTGTGAATACTGAAGCTTACATATGCTGTAAAACTACACATAATTTTCATGGTATAATGAGACCAACCTCATGAAAATATTATGTTTCGTGGAAAAACAACAACAAAGAAGCATAAACCAAGTTGCTCACACACACTTTCATTCTCCCAGTGATTATGGTCACTGGCAATATTTCATCCAGACTGACCTTTAAACCTGGAAAAAAAAAAAAAAAAACTAATAGGGGATAAAATGAATGAATGCACTCATAAAAGGCTCTATATGTGGCCCATTTAACAGCGACTCAATAATTCCTCCTTTATCCCCCTCTTTGAACTGTGACCTGAGAGGAGTTGTGGAGAAACGCTGACTTGGCTTTGAACTCCATCACCGCCAACGCTGGACGTCCGTGCGCGTCTCTTTAATGGCTATTTCAGGTCGACCAGACATTTTTTATTTATTTTTTTAAACTGTTCAACCTCTGGTTAGCTCAACCTTTTAATCCAGGTTAACCACTTTCTTCTATATTTCTGAGTGTTGATGGAATATAAGCAATTTCATTGGGTTTCAGTGTGTCACTTTGTACTGCCCCCTGGTGGTTCAAAGTCACATAGTCACCAATCAACAGCTGAATAATTTCTTGCCAGTCCTTCTCCATGGTGAATTAATAAGTTATCAAACTGTTAGCTTAACATTTAGAGCTGTTAATTTTATGTTGGAAAGCAATAGAAAATAGTCAAATGTCTATCAAAATGGCCACCACAAACCACTGGCTTCAACAAGACTTTAGTTTTTCAAAATATTTCTGCAGCAGTAAATAAATAAATGGTTTGGTAGAGAAGTTTTACATATATATATATATATATATATATATATACATTTTATTAAAAATCTCATCGAAAATCATTGATCCCCTTGTCCAATAATCAATAAAAGAAATCTTTCACAGCAATTAAGCCCTTCTGATTATTGCTGATCAGCTTTGAGGTCGGGAGGCCTGCTTCCCCTCACCGTGACCTTCAGCTTTCCTCCACAAACTATCGCGTTCAGGTCAGGACCCCTGCTTGACCAGTCCAAAATGTGAATCGCATCACTTCCTGTCACAAGAAACAAGTTGCTTTAAAGCTGTAATCTTGGGGCCTCAACCAAATTTGTAGTTTTCAATACATTTTTTTTGTATATATATGGATGGATGGATGGAGCATCTCACAGAGGTCTGGCATGAAAAGCAAAGAGTGGATGAAAAGGAGAGAAAACAGAGATGTGGGTTTTTTTTTTTTTTTTGGTCTGTGTTTTTGCCAGAGGCAGGTTGATATTTTAGGCCAGCAACTTGTCTGTCTTTAAAGCCACAGGCAGAACCATGTCAGTTCCCAGCTGGGAAAAATGACACGTATTCCAATAGGAAGCAACGCTTATCTTTAAAATGATTTTTTTATTTCTGTGCCAGTGATAAAACAGCATCTTTTCATTGTTGGTTAAAACTGCAAGATTGCAAGGGGGGAAACTCGGCTCAGAGACGAAGGCACGAGTTCTGCAGACAGACGCTGGTTCGCCCTAGAATTTACCTGCGTTGGTGTAGAGACATTCTGAGGAAATCAAGTGAAACTTTAACGCACCATCTAAAAGCAGAAAAGCCCAATTTATATGATGCAAGAAGACAAGCAAGTTGGGAAAAAATAAATTAAAAAAATCTTTTGAAATAATCCAACATGCACCAGCATAGCTTCTATTAAAACCTAAGTCATGTTTTCCCTCCTACCTCTGACTCATCCTTGCACATCATATCATTTTGTAGTTAACATGTTGGTCTTATTTTATGACTCGTGAGGCATTCATGGGTAAGAGCACAACGCCTCCTACTATGCTGGAATAATGCGAGCCCTGACAGGACAGCAGAAAAAGAGATAAAATATTTACAGGCATCTTGCCTGGACTGGTGTTGCCATGTGTGATAAAGATGCAGGTCAGATGCTGGTTGCCATGTTGACTTCATGAGTTTGTTGCTTTTTTTTTTTTTTTTTTTGCCTGCCCAGAGCCTGTGGCAGACGTAGGACTTCAGCTGCATATCAGTGTCTGGGAATATAAATTCAGATTTTATTTCAGTGGAGCTCAAAAAGTGAAACTCGTATACGGCGTACATTTCTTACGGAGTTTTAAATGTCAAGTTTAGTGTTTATTGTAATATTTGTGACTTTCAGCAAAGGAAAAACCCTCAAATTTGAGTTTGTCAGAAAATTTGACAAAAAAAAAAAAAGTAATCACAACATAAAAATGTTAGCATACAGAAAAAATACATTCATTTTTCGTACACTATAGACACCCAACACTTGGTTGAAGCTCCTTTGGCTTGATTTATGGCCAACAGTGTGGGGAGGCATGGAGGCAATCAGCTTGTGGCTCTGCTGAGTGGTTATGGAAGCCAGAGCTGCAAACAAAAAAAACAAGCAAAACTAAACAGAAACACCAGGATGCTGGTGACATGGACACTGAATTATCAAACTTCACACTGGACCTTTAAAAACCTTGTTCAGTTTTTGTAACTCTGGGAACTTGGTTCTCAAAAGGAAATGAATACATTTACCTTCACCTGAAAACAGAACAAGAGCACCAATCCTCCCTGTTTTTCTTCTAATCTTCTCACCTAGAGGTGGCAGGTTTCTTACTTGTTCAGGAGAGACTACACATCAGGAACATGGCGGTCACAGTCTGTGTCCTGGATACATTTGTGTGTGGTGGCTCTTGAAAAATTGATTCCTGCTCCTATAAACTACTGATTGAGGGTTTTCTTTACCATCCTGTCCTGGCTGCTAGTATCTCTCTTGCTTATGCGCCTTTATTGGCCAAGCTTTCTTCTTTTACTCTACTTTCTATTAAAAAGACAAGTGTTGTGTAAAAACAACTTTTTTGAGTTTTGCATCAAGTTATAATGTTATTTCCTCATCAAAAACATGCCCGGAGTGTCGCCTGGATTCTTTTATGCATGTTGGAGAAATTCTTGAATTTCCCATGGCAACCATTCAGCTGCGCAAAACGCCTGGGTGGACCTAGCCCCGCCTTTGAGGATGCAGCTCCTCCTTCGAGCTTCTGCCTCACAGAGCAGGCCAACCCCATGGCTTCTCCACTCGGCTCCTTCAGACTAGCAGGAGCAATTAGCAAAAACCTGGTGGAACTGCACAGCTCATTATAGGAGCTACTTCTCAGTACAACGCTGGTAAAAATGTTGTTAAAGGGCTAATAGAGGAACGATGTTGTGATGGCAAAGGGTTGGAAAAAGCAGGACTTTCTTAAAGAGACAGAGACCCAATTTCAAGGTGTTAAGTTGCAATGTCAAATTTCTTTTAAGCCATGTTTGATTCATACATGATTTTTATAACAACTGAAGATGACATAGTAAACATGTGTACTATAAAATGAAACCATGTGGCTGGAAAACCCATAACACTGCACCTTTAACATGAACATGGCAACACTCTTCATATTTCTTTAATAGTGGACATTAAACATTTTTGTTTTTCTTACAATTACTTGTTCAAAGCAAAACCATAACACAGAAAGGCCCCACAGATTTGTCTCCAAGTTCGAATGTTCTCTCTCTCCCCAACTTTCTTTCCTAATAAGGTCTGACTTCATCTCTCCACCCACTTTTCACACGTAGGAGTGGGGACATCGTTTCAAAAGAGAGCAAAGCTTTGTTTATCCCCGGCCACCACGCTTATCAGCACAGAAAGCACTTCAGCCATCCATGCAGCAGCTTCAGATTCAAATACTTAGTAATTAGCTAGTGAAGTAGCTAATAATGTTTATTTTGTGTGTGTGCTTCTTGAGTTTAAAAATGCACATTGCCCATATAACCCTGTCTTATTTATTGGCCATTTCCAACTTGCTGCTGTGCAAAACTGCTGAACAGGTTTTCTTTTTGAAGTTATTTTTAAGAAATACTATGTTCTCTTTGAAGAGCCCAGCGTAATGGGCGTCTCTCGTCTTTTCTTGCAGCAATACTTCCATGCTGGTGGGAATGGACTCAAGAAAACCTTCCTGGAAAAGAGCCCTGACATGAAATCGCTCAAATATGCTCTCAGCCTTTACACTCAACCTACAGATGCCTTGATCAAAAAATATATATGCACCCAAAACTCTCAAGGTAAGGATTCGGACAATGTCTTTCGATAAAACCCCCGATGCTATAAGTTTGTTTGTGTAGCACTTTTCAGGAACAAGGCAGTTAAAAAAAAACAAAACAAACATAATACGGTAACCACTTATGAAACAGCAATAAACACGACATTTTTGTCAAATGCCATCATCAAAATTTTCAAGTGAGTTTTTACCCTTGATTTAAATCAGTGTTTCGGTTGTTTTGCAGTTTTCTGGAAGTTTGTTTCAGGTTTGTGGTGCACAGAAGCTGAATGCATTTTACGTACCAACATGTTTCATAGTCAGTATATCTGGATTAGTCTGATCATGTTGTGCTTGAGACAATATTTACTGCGATTTAGCTCTAAATCACGTGTCAAACTCAAGTCTCGTGGGCTAAATCCAGGCCGCCGTAGCTTTTTATGTGGCCCTCTAGATTCTAGACCAGGGGTGCTCATAACGTCGATCACGATCTACTGGTCGATCACGGGAAGGTTTTGAGTCGATCTCGCCACCAGGCGAACTGAACGCCACCAGGACGCTGAGACCAGCACTTCCTCTTCTGACAGACTCATCAAAATATTCACTAAGATCCTAAACATTGACAGCTTCATTAAATAATAATAAAATCAACAAAACGTGTTAAAATGAATAATCTTAGTAATTATTGTTTCAGCAAGGTGTTGCGCAATTCGGTGCATTTTGGTTCCATTAACAACAACAAAAAAAAGGAGCTCAAAGACCGACTGACAAGCAGAGCAGGAGTTTAAATTAGCTAATCAACCACCGCTGTGTCCATGAGAGGTTTATTAATAATCGAGAAATAAACATTAAGCTTGTAAGCCTGATATCGTAATGGACTGAATGTTTTTAACGTAATCTCTGCTGGGCTTGCGGGGCGCAGGCTGTTGCCAGGGCAACGGGTGTGCTGAAATGACAAAGAAAGACGGAGAGTAAAAAGTAAGAGTGGTTTTGAGTTGATCTCCTGTTCGGATTGTTTTATCTTTGCTGTGGCGCTTTACAGCCGCTGTAGTTTCTGAACGATCAATGAACGACAAACTTGGACCAATTACCTCGTTTGTTTTGAGTATACGTCACTCACAACAAACATTAAATATGACAAATATATTTTATTAAGTTTTAACAAACAAATTCCTGAGATAATTATGTGAAATAAAATTAATTATATCCCAACTTCAGAAGATTTACATTTATCTTTACAGAGCTCTTTGCTTCCTCCTATCACGCTGTAGTTTCTCATATTGACGTCATCAAACCAAAGTTCAGATCTACCAGAACTGACTGACACCTGCTGGCTTCAGGTCTGCAACCAGCTTCTGACTGAGAAACCAGTAACCTGCTCCCAGTGTCAGAATCTCACCGAGGAAGAAACTGCACTAAATTTTCTATCACTTTATTATTTCTGCTATAACTGATGTATATTCGCATATAAAAGAAGTCAATAGAGTTTAATTTACAATTTTTATGTCTTTGTGTCATGAGTCATGAGGTAGATCTCAGTCGACTGGTGAGAGAAAAAGTAGATCTTGGTCTCAAAGTATGAGCACCCCTGTTCTAGATTAAACACTAAGTGTGCTTGAATATTATGCTTTCAGTCAAATCAATACAGTTTTTAATCTGCTTCCTGCCAAATTATATCAATGAGTCCCTCCAGTTTCTTGAGAATTATCTTGGAAATTTGCCACAAAATCAACAAACCCCCACACTTTTTTTGCACTGCTGCACAATTGGGAGTTTATTGCAGATTTTTCTCAAAAATTGTCAAAACAGTTTTTGAGAGGTTTTTACTTGTAAACAGCTGCCTCAGCCTTAAATAATATCAGATCATAGTCCATGATCTGCATAAAAAGTTTGCATAAGTGCAAAGATTTGCAAATATTTCCAAATTAGTACCACAAACACTTTGATTTCTACTGCAAAAAAAATTACTAAAAAGAATCACAAAATGTTCAATAGTATTATTTCATTCTAAGGATTCATTGATATTTTAGCAGTTTTATGAACATTTTTTTTCCCAATACATTCTGGCCCTACTGGTCTTGTTGGTTAAGACCATTCGTGATCTCGATTTGGCCCAAAACGAAAATGAGTTTGACACCCCTGCTCTAAATAAACCAAATTAAATGGAAGTTCTGGAACATGCACGGCTTCCGTGCTGCATTGTTGTTTAAACGCTGTGCTTAGGTTCAGGCGCCAAGGAAACTACTATAAAAATAAATAAATAAATAAAACATGGTGGAAGTAGCAGAATGAATGTGAAAACAGAAGACAGATTGTGATGTGTAAATGATACTTTCATTTGGCGCCTGATAGTAAATATCCATATTTAGAGTGTGAACTGTCTCAGCGAGAGAATATTTTGTCGTCAGTTATTCATCGTGTCTCTCTAACGTCTGAGTGAGAACGGCACCATTTTTCCTCCATTTGTTTTTAGTTAAAGCTTTGCTGTTTGAAATTGATTGCTGCAAGCCCAGTCGATCCCAGCTGGGGTTTACATCGGAGCTTTCGTATCATCGTTTGGCATTTGTTTTCATCCCTTCCCGTCTTCTTATCATTCATCTGTTCCATTGTGAAAAGAGTCATTTGCGCTCCGTTAGCCTCAGATATTTAATTCCATTCTCTTTTCCGTGTTTTTTTTTTTTTATATTAATATTCGAAGTGCTGCTTTTTGACAAATGCGTTAATGTAAATCTTAAAATCCCCTGTGCTTCGGTTTTCTCCTTCTCATCATTGACCTCATTTATTGCTGCCTCATTTTTTCTGCCTTTACATGGCAAATCATGTAAAGAGTTATAGCTCTCAAATCAAGCTATAACTCTGCATAACAAGGCAGAAATCCCCTCAGGTGTCCAAATAGCCCCACGAGGGACTTGCGGCCCAATGGGGCATCGAAGCTCATAGCTCCTGCTTGCCTCAGTGTGCTTAGCCTTGCAGAACGCTCTACAGGCAGGCGGTGAGGAAGCAAAAAGGCTGCGGGAGGAGGCTTGTCTGCCAGCCAGGCAGCCAGCAGGCCAACCAGCCACGCTGCTTTCCCCTGACTGGCAGATGGGGCCGGGTTTGCGCGGCTTTTTCGCCGTGTGCTATTTTGAGATTGCGGGGGGGGGGGGGGGGGGGGGGGGGGGGTGTTACTCCCCCCTCCCGCCAACTCCTCCGTCTCTCATCCCATTTCGACCCCATCGCAGATTTCTCGCCACGCTGTCACTCTTTATCTGCGGCAGTCCAGTGAAGATGTCCGCAGGTAGTGAGGTGTGGTCGATGGGGCTTTACGGCGGTGGCGTGTTTCGCGACGCCGTTTTCATTAATGAGCCGCCCCTGTGCTCCGACCGCAGATTGCTTCTGGTTTGGTTCTGTCAAAGTCGCTCTCACAGTATCACAGTCTCCATGAATTAGGACGTCATGAAAAGATCATCTCGTTCAGAAACTCACTTTTGAAATGAAACGCCTCATATTTTTACTACCTCCAACCACGCATCGAGTGCTTATATAGGCTGAGATTTTTGTTTCAAAATCTTATGTTTTCTAACTGAATTTGTTTTTTTAATAGAGGTAAACAAGCTATATAGATTTGCAATGTAGTGTGTGTGTATGTGTGTACTGGTTACGGTTAGGATAAAAATAAGGGGTATGCTGAGTGTTAAATGGGTGTATGTGAGTGTGTGAGGGGTGTGTGATGAAAGGAGTTCCTTGGGATTAGAATTAAAAGTATGTGGTGGTTAAGATAAGAATAAGGAGTGTGTGTGAGTGGAGGAGTATTTTTTGTGTGTGAAGGTTTAATTAGAGTTGGGTGAATGGGATGGTTCAAATAAAGAAAAATATTAATTTTAAAAACTTTAATAAAATTTTAACATTTAAATAAATAAAAATATTCCAGGTATATAAATACGTACTAAAATATATTAACTAACATTAAACCTAAATAACAACAAACCGGACCTTTATCATTAAGGCCTTTGGGTTTATTTGTGTCCAATCTTTTAATCCATTGTTGCTCCTGGAGCCATTTTTCCCGTTTGGACCAATTAGGATTATGTGTCAGTGGTCTGGCCCTGAAGGAGTCCCGTCCGTGTGATTGGAAGTGTTGAACCTGGGTTGTTTCTGATTTTCTATTATTTTTAATGTTCTGTGTGTTCTGAGGCGTGTGCTCAGCGAGTTGCCTGATTCTCCAACGTGTTGTTTTTTGCATTTATTACACCAAATGACGTAAACCAGGTTTTTGTGTTTTTTGGTAATCGTTGGGGAGATGGGCCAGCGTCTGTGGTTAGTCGTGCTTCTGATGTATGATTTGTGGTATGTTTAGGTAGGTCTATGTTTTTGGCTGAATTTTGAATGGACCAGGAAGTCCCAAAGGCTTGGATTTTTTCGGGGTGCTGAAAGGATTTTCCAGTTTTGGGCAGGTGGCAATTCCTGCTGAAGTTGTTTGAAATTGTCTCTAATTACTTTATGGTTTTTGAGAGTGAAATCCAAGTACGGGCCTGTGAGTGGGATTCTATGTATATTTGTGTCTGTGTTCTTGTTTGTGTTGTTTCCATGGAAGATTTCTTTTTTAACCTTATATAGAAGGGGTCTCGGGTATTTTCGATTCCTCAAGGCTTGGAAGAGTGTGCGTGTAGCTTCTTCCCTGTCTGTAACATTGGAACAGATTCTTTTGTATCTAATGAGCCGTGTTTTGAGGAAGCCAATTTGACTTTCCGGTGGTACTGTTGTATTTGTATGTTAGGAAGTTGCCTTGGAAAGTGTGCTTGGGGTGAAAGCTTTCTTTATGGAGAAGTTGGTGTGAATCAGTTGGTTTAAAATATATTTTGCTGTCTAGTTTACCTGTTTTAGGAAAGTCTTTCCCTTTAAGGGTAATTGTGTCCAGGAAAACCACTTGTTTCGGGTAGATTGTGGGTTTAATTTTGATGGATGGATGGTGGTTGTTTAGTGTATGTATGAAAAGTCTTCCCGTTTGTGATTCCATACTCCCCAAATGTCATCTAGACATCTGTAATAGGTCTCTGGTATTTTGGTACATTTCTGGAAATCCTCCTTTTCCCACTTTGCCATTTATTTAAATATTGGCATAAGCTGGTGAAAATGGTTTCCCCATGGCTGTTCCTTTTACCTGCAGGAACCATTTGTCATCAAATAAGAAGTCGTTTCTCTCAAGGTTAATCCTTAGGAGTTCCAGAATAATGTCATCCGGTCGAGTGGTATCTGGGTTTTCAAGGAGGCATTCTCGGACTGCTTCAAGGCCTTTAGATATTTCAATGTTTGTGTATAGACTTTCAACGACCATAGTGAAAAGGATGCTCTGTTCTGTGATGATGTGTGTGTTTATCTTTTGTAGGAAATCATTTGTGTCTTTAATGTAGCTGGGGTGTTTGTTGGAAAGGGGATTCAAATAGTGGTTGAGTAGATAAGCTGAGCCATAGGATTAACTACTACAGTCCGAAACAATGGGTCTGCCTTTTGGGATTTTGAAGGGTTTGGTCCCTTCAAAATGGTTCTTTGTGGATCTTAGGGAGAAGGTAGAAGGATCTGGGTCTGGGTGGGTTTGTGCCAACAAGAAGAAGTAGTTGCTTCTGGTTGATGTATTTCTTTTTGTGGAGTTGTTTGAGTAGGTGATTAATTTGGATCTGTGTCTCAGGAGAGATGGGTTCTTTTAGTGGTTTATAAAATTCTTTATCCTGCAGCCTCCTCATGGCTTCCGAGGCGTAATCGACTTTATCCATAATCACTATAGTGGAGCCTTTGTCCGCTGGTTTAATTTTAATGGAATGGAGATTTTGGATTTCTTTAAGTGCGTTTTCTTCTTCCGGGGTAAGGTTGGTTCTTTCAGGTTCTATTGGTATTTTTCTGGTGGCTCTTTTGAATGAGTTCCAGATCCTTGAATGAGTACCAGGATCTGGGGGTGGACCTTGTCTATTGGTGGTTCCCATTGTGAGGGAGGGAGAAATGGAAGTGGTTATTTTGTGTTCGTGTCCTTATGAAAGAAGTAGGCCAATTTGACTTTCCGGTGGTACTGTTGCATTTGTATGTTAAGAAGTTCCCTAACATTCGGTATTCTGGAAGTGGTGGGAACAAAAGAGAGTCCCTTTGTGAGTAATTTGATGTGGTGTTCTTTAAGATGGAAAGCGGAGGAGAGGTTGAGAATCCCATTTTTAGTGTTGAGTTGGTTAGTTTGTAATGAGTTGATTTTAGTTGTTTTGAAGTTAACCTTTTGTGTTTTTAGGTTGGGCTTACCGTTTAAATTAAACATACCTAGTAAGTTTAAAGAGTGGTTCCAGTGGTCCCAGATGGACCCAGTGGTCCCTGTGGTAGTTGTCCAGTGTATGTTGTCTTCATCATACACTGTGTGTCTGTGTGTAGGATAGGTGAGATGATGTGTTGGTGTAGATTTTTGCAAATTGGTTGATTATGTTGAGATTTTGTTTATGTATAAAGTTAAGTCTGTCTGAAAAATTGAGGAGTGGCATGTAGATATCTGCAAATGGGAAGGTGTCCTGGGTTGTGTTAAGGAGTGATGTGAGAATTTTTTTTATGGTTGTTTGGTCCCTGTAGTCTTTATTGTTGATTCCAAAGGCTAAAATAATTGTCTTGGTTTCATTGGAGGTCTTGGGCTTTTTAAGGATGTGTTTTGCATGTTTGACTTAGGCTCTGGGGTAGATGTCTATTTGTATGTTTGAGTTTGCTGGTGTAGGTAATTTTTTCAAGTTGGAATCCCCTAAAATGAGTATTGGTTTCTGAGGTATAAGATACCAGTTGGTGAATTTATTACCTTGATGATTGTGCGTGGTAGAAAGAGCTTTGGGCATTATTTTTGTGGGTTTGAGTGAGGTATTTAGGATTTCCTCTAGTGTTGGTTTGGTAGAGGTGGAAGGTTCCTGTGAGTCAAGGATTAAGTTTGGAGTTGACCTTGTGGTGCTCTGTAAATGTTATGGGTGTATGTAGAGTTCGGTGTATATTTGGTCAGAGTGACCACTTCCTATTTCCTTTTGTATTTCAGGTGCATGTGTGTGAGATTTAAGAGTTTCTTGTGTTCGATTCATATCGTTAATTTTTTACTTTCTGTGTTCGGTTCGGTCTTGTATTGGCAGAGGTCCAGGGGTTGTTGATGTTAGTTTGGAGAGAGAGTCTTTTATTATTTTTCTGGCTGTGGCCAAGGTCATTTGCTTAATTAATTTAACCTCCTTTTGTGCTTTCCAGTGTTCAAGTGTTCGTTCTAGATGGTTTTTTTTTGAATGTTTTGGAGTTCTTTATTTTTCCTTCTTCTGTCACGTCCTGATTCATTTGTGTTTTTTGTAGTTGGATTAAGGTGAATTGAAAAGTCAACTCTATCCATTTTGTCAGATTTTTTGTTGTGTTGGGCATTTTGGGAATTCCTGAGAATAATATTGGAGATTTGGTTGTTATATTCCAGAGTATCAGTTAATTTAAAAAATAATAATAATAGATGGAAGTTTTACACTTTTATGATTCTGTTGGTAATTGTCAGGGAGGTGCACAGAGTTGGAGTTTAATATTTTTTAAATTGAATTAATGAAACAAAATTATCAGTGAAGTTGCACATTTCCTGAGGTGAAGTTTAACAGCCACTTCAAGCCTCAGTGGGAAATAAATACTTTCATTTACAGTCATCTCACTTGAATGGTGTACAGCTAAAAGTCCAAACGTTAATAACTGTGAATATGGAGAGAGAATAATATTAGTGCAAAAAATGCAGATCTAATCAACATCTCATCTTTACTTATCTTTTTTTTTTCTATTACCACTCTTTTGTTTAGAATGAGCACATTAGCTGTTTTTAACATTGGCCAAAATTGGTATAAAAAGAAAATCCAAATTTTTCTGTCAGTAGACCTAAAATAACAAAGTGCTTTTAGTTTGATTTTTCAACATTTATTTTGTTCAACTTGTTTTGTTCATTAAACCGTTTTATGCTTTCTTCCTTCTAAAACTTTAAATGATGTATACATTTTTCTTTCACTACGGCTTAATTAAAAAAAAAAAAAAACCTTGATTAATTATCTCCTTTTCCAAAGAAAATGCAGTTTTTTCAGGTCCCATAAAGTGTTTTTTTAGGAGTGTTTTAGGGCAAAATAAAAGTAACTGACCTTATAATTGGCAACGCTGTAGTAGATTTGCAGAAGTGAGATAAGTTCTCCATTTCTGTGTGATTGATTAAGCAGTAGTAAAATAAGGAGATAAAAGCTTGCTTTGCGTTGCATTTCTCCCAAATTTTATTCCTTCTTTATCAAGACTAAAATACAAACAGCGTAATTCTGTTGACTGGTAGGGAGGACTTGTGAGCCCCATAGGTTGCTCCTCACAAGTTATTAGGGGTAAACTGAGGCTGAATGCAGATAAATCCCACCATTTTCAGGATAATTTTGAAAAACAATGACTTTCTTCCTTTTCAAATTACGTTCTACTTTGTGTTCATCTGTTGCATAAACTAGCTATAAAATACATTGAAATGTCCCGCTGAAATGTAAAAAAATCTGAAAGTAGCTCCAAAGAAGAAAACGTTTTTATCCAGCAACGTACAGTAAAGATTATTTACATTCCTTTTCATCTTCACTCTGGTCATTTCTTGATGTGGGATATTATATTTATTTAGTTTACCTCATGTTTTCCATCTGCTGTTCCATTCCTTTTCAAACCAAACACATTACGGTTCAGTTCTGTTTTTTTTTTTTTTTTTTGTCTCTCTGTTTTTGTTTTGCCTGAAGTCAAAGCCTGGCAGTGTTTGCTGTTCTTTTGCGATTGGTGTATAATCTAGTCCATCCTTCACGTTATAATCTTCCTGCTTTGACGTGGAGAGGTGTTTATACGCAGCTCTCTGGAGGTATTTCTGGATATCTCATCTATATACATTTATAAAAAAAAAAAATGTAAAAAAAGAAAAGCTTCACCCACAGGTTTGGTTTGTTTGCTGGTGTCTCCTCTCCGCCTCTCTTCCCCGCCGTTCCACTCCGGTTTTCTTCATGCCTCCCTCCAATGTTCCCGTTGCTGTTTTTGGTGTGTCTCCAGGTCAGTCATCCAATGGAACCGTGGGGGAGGTGTCAATGCAAGTGACTCTCATCTCTCACCCTGGCACAGGAGAACACAAAATCAGCGTTAAGGGTAAGCTTCCTCCCACGCCTGGATCAGAAGTGTTCTCTGCAGATCCAGAGAACACCTCCCGCTCCTACCGGGAGCATCTCTGCTGGAAACTGTCCCTTAAGACAGAAACCGAAGGTGAAAAACACTTCAGGTTGAAGTAATCGCGCTGAAGACCGTAAATGTTTCAGACATTGGCCTGGTACCTCGCATTAAACTCAGCCTTATTTATAAGAGTGCGTGTTTTGCCACAAAGCTAGGTCAGCAGTATTTATTTGAAACATTTGAAAAACTGTTGGGTTTATTGCAATTAAATGTAGAATCTGTCATGTACGATAAGAAAAAGAATGGAAAACTCAAACGGGTAAGACGGAGCATGTTTGCTAGGCTTATGCTTTTCCTATTGTTGGTTTAAAGTCTTGCTTTCTCTTACCACCTGAATAAACTGTATCAATGATTTGACATGTCTTAGAAAATACTTTTTAAACAGCAGCGCTTACATCTCCATTGTTCTTCTGTCTTCATCTTAAAACCACTTCACTGGAAAAAAAAAATCCAACTTTGACTATTCTTTTTTCAGCAATCGCTCCTCTATGTATGGTACATTCAGTTATTAAAAAATATCAGATTTTTAAATTCACCACTCTGCGCTTTTTTTCTTCTTTTTTTTTTGGTGTTTCTACAATTATTTCTTCATTTCAGTGGTTGGCGTAAACAACCTCATGTGGCAGACCAACGCCATGTTCCGGCCGTTCGTGGAGGTCAACGCCATTGGTCCACACCTCGCTGACAAGAAGCGCAAATTTAGCACCAAGACCAAGAACAACAACTGGTCGCCAAAGTACAATGAAACATTCCAGTAGTGAGTATCAAGCTCTGTTTGGGTTTCACAAAACGTGGCTTGTAAGGGTTTTTTATTTTGCTTAAATATGATGTAGCTGTAAGTCAAACAATTGAGGAGTTCTTTCAGCTGTTTCCACCTGTCCTTTTATTTCCTCACTGGGACGATCTAACTTAAGGTTTAACGAGTATCCTAATTATTTAGAAGTCCCTTATGTCTTTCTGCTTTAAACAACAGCAACAAAATTTAAGTACCGGCTATTTGAAAAGGACTGCAGTCCTCAAATACAGCCTGCAAAGCAAAAAGCCGAGCCAGCCGACGTAAAACCATGATTCAAAAAGCCAGAATTTACTGCATGTCACTGACTGGTAAGAAAAAGCCTCCCAAAAACAACAATTAAATCTTACTGTGGTATTGTTGACAACGTTTAAAGTTTTTAGACTAGCCGTCTTCAGCACATACCAAAAAGCCTCAAATTACTTGTAAATCTGGAGACTAAAAAGGCTAATCTCTTTCTGTTTCATGCTCTTTTCATCATTTTAGCTCTGTGCACCCAGTAATGTCATGTTGAAATATGGCTGTGCCATTGGTGATGAATAACCTTCTCATTCAGTTAGGGCTGTTGTAAACAAATATTTTAGTAATCGAGTAATCTATCAATTATTCTTACGATTAATGGAGTAATCGGATTTTTTTTAAAAAAAGATAAAAATAAAACATTGGTAAATCTAACATAGCAGTATTACTATCAGATACCAACATCAGTCCAATTTTTCACATTTGAGCTTCCCTAACAATAACTTTTCAGTAGTTTAGAAAACTAACCTGTAACTATAATAGCTCACTTTCTAAGTTAACCTGAAGAAAAGTTATACAAAAATCTAAAATTATATATAGTGTAATAAGAGGCAGGCTCACAAATATGCTTCTAAAAAACATCTGTACTCCAGCTTTTTGTTTCTGTATTCATCTTCAGTCAATTTAATAGATGAACTAGGACGCCTGTCCCGACTCCGAGGAGGGTCCCGTCTCGGAGGTCGGTGCTGACTGGGAGACCAGTCCCAACTAAGTCCAGAGTCAGAGGCCGGTCCCGACTCAGAGGGACACGGTGGCTGGTCCTGAGACAGAGACCGGTCCCTGACTCGGAGACACTTGCAGGCTGTTCCGTCTCGGAGGCCGGTCCTGACTCAGAGGACCGGACTTGGAAGCCATCCCGACTCGGAGACAGGTCCCAACTCGGAATATGATTCCAGCTCGAAGATAGGTCCCAACTCTGAATACGATTCCGACTCGGAGGATGGTCCCATCTCAGTCGGGATCAAACATTTTTGGTCCTCCAACATTTTCTTTGGAGGAACAGGATTCTCCAGGTGATGTCCTGTCCAGCATGTCCCTCTGGGTAATCAAGAATTATAATTAAATTTAGTCCAGAAGCAAAGTGGTATTCATCTTTAGCAATACTATGGAAAATCCTTTCCCCCAATTCTTCTGACATCTCTGACTGTAGATCCACATTTAATTATTCTGTTTTTCTTAAAAGCAAGAGCAAAACTTTGCTGTGTTCTTCCTGAAAGTTCTCTGACAAGATGAAGAGTTGGTCTGTCTGCCGCTTTCTCAATCAGTTGCCAAAGAAGTTCGCTCAGAAGGTTTCTTTTCCAGTAATCTGGGATTGTTTGACCAGGATGGACTTTGTTTCAGCATGTCTTTAACTTTTTTCCAAAAAAGGTCTCACAAAAACTTCACTCTGTGAGCTTTTGTCAATCATCTTTATTGAGTTGAGCTAAAACGTCCAAATGAATTTTGTGTTAACTGACCAGAGAATTAACTGATCAGTAATGTAATGGATTCTATGACACCACAAAGTCATCCTTGGAAGGGCTTCATGACAGACATCATAAGAAGTCATGCTGATGGCAACTGTTGCCATGCTGCTGAGAGGACGGTCAGAGGACGATTCCGTCTCAGAGGTCGGTCCCGTCTCGGAGGGTGGTGCCGACTCGGAGGCCAGTCCCAACTCTGTTCCGAGTCAGAGGCTGGTCCCAACTCGGTCCCGACTCGGAAGCCGGTCCCCACTCAGAGGGACTCGGAGGCCGGTCCTGACTTGGAGTGACTCGGAGGCCGGTCCTGACTCAGAGGTCGGTCCCGACTCGGAGTGTCTCGGAGGCCGGTCCCGAATCAGGACCAGCCTCCACCCCGAGTTGGAACTGACCTCCGAATTGTTTCACAATAACTGCGTGTCCTTCTGGGTAATCAAGGAGTGCAATTAAATTCAGTCCAGAAGCAAACTGGAATGCATCTCGAATGATACTTCGGAAAATCCTTTCACTCAGCTCTTCAGACAACTCTGACAGTAGATCCACGTTTAATTCTCCTGTTTTTCTCTGTGGGAGCAAGCTATTTTTACTTTTTGCCAAAGAGACCTTTGGTCTCACAAAAACTTCACTCTGAGAGCTTTCGTCAGTCATCTCTACTGCATTGAGCTAAAACGTCCAAATGAATTTTGTGTTAAATGACTGGAAAATTAACTGATCAGTGATGGGATGGATTCTATAACATCACAAAGTCATCCTTAGAAGGGCCTCATGACACAGACATCATTTGACATCATGCTGATGACATCATTGTCAGAAGCATGGCAACTGTTGCTAGGGATAATAATAGCACACAGTGAGCATGCGCTATGGAAAATGAAAGAATTTGTACTGTTTAGATTAGGAACCACTGTTCCCCAGCAATTTTTAATACTGTTTAGGTGGAATTTTTCCATTATTCAAAAGCTTTTATTCCTCTTCTGTGATAATAATCCCATTTAGGCACTTTGCAGGATTATAATTTGTTCTGGTGCATCTGACTATTTCTTGCATTTCTGCAAGTTTTCAGCAGTTGACTTCAAATGTTTTGGCATCTTCAACAAAAGCATTCGGCACTCACACTTGCATTTTCGCAGGAAATGCACACTTTCTAGTTGTTGTTTTTTTCTTTTTCAAAAACAAAAAAGTTTATTAGATAAGCTACATGTAGCTTTAGTTGGTTCTAAGGTTATTTCAAACAGGAATGGGAGGGTGTTGCTATGGTAATCTAGTGTCATACACCACAAATTTGGTCAATATGGTATATTAGATGATCCTAAATTATGCTGATGCTATGCTAACATTGCAGAAGTGGTCTCCCAGTTCTCACCACTTTGTACTGGGAAGAATTCAGCTGGGAGTCATTCAAAGGGTTTCAAATGAGACGTGCACTAACCATCTGTGTTATACCTAAAAATACAAACCATATTGAAGTTTCTAGAAATGTTGCCAGATAAATAAAATGCAAGTAAAATCACAGGGCTGCCTAAAAATCTTCTGAACACGTCTAAAACCTGACAGACCAGGATGAGTCAAGTTATTAAGAATGAATTGATTTTTTTCCACTGTTTGATTACAAATAATAATAAACAAAATTAACAGTGACGATATAATTTTTTCCCTACTTATAACCTTTTTTCTCATCCATGTTGCTGAGTCTTGAACCCCAGCTGACGGCTCCTTTAGATTATGCAGCCCTCCTTCCTTCACCTCTGACCCCTGAGTTTGACTATTACATACATGCTGAAAGCGCACCCTGCCCTCTGCACTTGCCTAAATCCTTGCAGATGACCTCTCTCTCTTGCAAGGCTCTCATTTGCTGTGGAGTTTGTGGTCATCTTGTGCTTCTATCTATTGATTATTCTTACAATTAATTGAGTAATCGGATTAAAAAAAGATTAAATAAAACATTGGTAAATCTAACATAACAGCAGTGTTTCTATCAGATACCAACATCAGTCCAATTTTTCACATTTGAGCTTTTCTGTAGTTTAGAAAACTAACCTGTAACAATAAAAGCTTATTTTCAAAGCTAACCTGAAAAGTTATACAAAAATCTGAAATCATTTAATAACAGAAATCAGTATAATAACAGACAGGCAGGCTCACAAATATGCTTATAAAAAATGTCTGTAGTCCAGCTTTTCATTTCTGTATTCATCTTCAGTCAATTTAATAGATGAACTTCGTGTTAGTGACAGGATTTGACTCCTTCGTTCGTCACACACAGAAACTCATCTACCAGCTACGTGCCGTTGATGAGCTCCGCCACCCATTTGTTGAGACCGGGATGACATTAAATAAATTTCTTGATTCGTCTGTAAAGCTACACTTACGTCAATTATCTAATGCGCAGCCGCCCGCAGTGTTCAGTCTATCTGCTCACCTGTATAAATACACCTGCATCTCTCTTCTCTGCTGTTCGCTCTGAACCGCCACCACGCAGCAGCTCCGGGAAGAGAAAAGCTGCCGTACACCAGTCATCACGCCAGTCATTTTAAAGATGCTTATTGGTCCCCTGAAAAACGACAAAGACCCGGACATAATTGTAAGACTCATGGGTGTCCCGTTACTGTGATTCTCCTTTGTAGAATAATCCACAGAAACAATTGAGCTCTTTCTCAATGTCGAACATTTAATTTCGACATTTAAAATTTTCCGCTCTCAATCTGCTGACACCCTACTCAGATGTTTCGAAACGTTTGCCCTTCTTCCCCATCCGGGGAGCCGTTCAAAATAAAATATTTCCAAAACATTTTACATTTTTATAACTCCAATTTTCAGTCTTGCACTACTTCCCCCTTACAACAAAGAAGCGGGAAGAAGCTCAGACTAAGAAGAGATTTGTGGTCAGTGATGAGCCGAAAGCGGTGTCCAATTGTATACTGTATTGGCGAAACTGCCTAATACACCAGACAATAGCCCATAGCTCTCCGTCATAGGTGGACCAACATTTTTCTCTTTTTTGTGAGGACATGACAACTGTAGGAAATGACATTTTCCATATTCATGTCATTTGTCTGCGATAGTACCCGACCAATGGAAACATTGGAAGCATCTGCAAAAAGCAGAAATTTACGTGAAAAGTCTGGAGAGAATGAAAGAGAGAATGAAAGCTGCTTAGAGCATGTTGCAATGCATCAAAAGCACTCTGTTCAGTTTGTGTCCAACAAAATAGTTTCCCTTTTTGTTAATGTTAATGTCCCTAGTTCTTTACTGATATCCTTTACAATACAAGAGAGGTCCTGCATGGCAGTTTTTAGATACACTTGCTCACTGGAAACAGAATTTACAGAAGGGGATGTGCTTACATCTTGTGCTGCAGCACCTGGCAATATAGGTGATATTAAACGAGCAGCCTGACGAGCTGCAACCTCAAAAGCCTCCTGAAACGTCTTCACCCCATTTTGGTGGCACTTGATCCGTAGCTCCTGATCCAATGTACTCACTCGCATTTTTCTCTAAATCAGGGAATGCCTCTTTCACTAGACGACATACATCTGCAGCATAGACTTCCGTCGCTTCATTTAGTAGCCGATGACGTTCATTGGGAAATGAGGCAATGACATCCTTCTGGCCAAACACGTCGTGGAGAAGCTTTTTGGTAGTCTCAAATGAACTTTGTGTCTCCTTGGGTAAATTGTCCCACACAACAAAAAGTTCAAGCGGCAACAGTGTGGGGAGATCCAGAGCCAGATTACCGTCTAAATCCACGGTACTGACTTTATAACGAGCTGAATATTTGGAATAACCTCATAGCGGCGAGCCCACAGTTTGAACGACTCACGGCCGTTGTTGCAGAAGGGCGGGAGGAGTGCGATTCCCCTGTTCGAAACAACCGGAATGCGTTGGACGTCCCCAGCCCCGCGCTCAAGCTCCCGGGTGGATATGGCTGGCCTGTCGTCCTCTGACATGGTGAATACAACCGTATAATACGAGCAAAACGCCTATGTAACACTGATAGATAAAAAAAAGAAGAAGAAGAAAGAATAGCAACTGCCGACCGACGCTAACGGCTGTACTTAAGTAACCGCTAGCGCCCGCACAACAACAACAAAAAAACGACAAACCGTGAGAAGAGTCCCAAACTCGACACCGCTGCCACAATTGTAAAACTCGTGGGTGTTCAGTTACTGTGATTCTCCTTTGTAGAATAATCCACAGAAACAATTGAGCTCTTTCTCAGAGTCGAACATTTAATTTCTTTTCCGCTCCCAATCAGTTGACATCCTTCTCAGCTGTCCCGCACTGAGCTGTTCCCGAATGTTCGCCCTTCTTCCCCCATCCGGGGAGCCTTTCAAAATAAAACATTTCCAAAACATTTTACATTTTCATAACTCCAATTTTCACTCTTACATAATCATCTATCAATAAAATCCTCCCAGGTCGGACTTGAAAACTGGACATTATGCCACTAACACGTAGCTTTCGTCAACAACTCAGGCGGAAGTGAGAGCTCTGCGCAACTCGAGTAATAGCCCGACCGGAACACGGTGCAATAAATTAACGAAACTTTGAGGCAGATACATTTTCCTCGAGGAATTTTAGTAATCGAGGTATTCGAATCACTCGAGGAATAATTTCAGCCCTACATTCAGTAACCTTACGTAGTTTGCTGACCTTATTTTCTGGGGCGCAAAAGTTTCCAAAGCTTGACCCGACCAACTGAAGCAGCCTGGTTCTAAACGACTCTGGGCCTTGGAGATTGCATCAAAAGGACCTCGGATCTGGAAAGACAATATTTAAGCCTTGGGCTCAGTTGTATGTGCTTTTCTTCAATTGTGTATGGTTTATGTTGCTAGCGTGAAATAGATTGACTCACTCTTATTTGGAAATGCATATGACTTTTTCTGATAAAATGCAAACCTTCTTGGCTTCTTGTTTTTTCAGCCACAATGTGAGCGACCTAAAAGACTTGGCTGCCAGAATGTTTTGTCTAAGTGGAGACGTTCAGTGGCTGAACATGACTCGATTGTCCCATCATTGTCATGCATATAACAGGGAACCTTTTCACAGGAAAAATGTCATCCAGTCATGATTGCCTAATGACAATCCAACTGGGAACGGAGACGAATGCCAGTGTCCCAAAACAAAAGAAAGAAAGAAAAAAAAAAGTTTTTGCTGTGCTTTGACGTGAGCGCTCAGATGCAGATTTCAGAGCAGATTGGTATTAATTACTTCCAAGGTAAATATGAATAAACAAACTGTGATGTTGAGCCATAAGGTTTTACAGCCCGTTACAAGTTGTTGAGGCATATTGGTATTTACTTCATCATAAGTATTGATGTGCATAAAAGTGAAGACTTTTAATGTCTCCGTCTGTTTGGACTGCACAAAACATCAGAAATGGATTGTATGTGCTTCTTATTGTCTGTCAATGTGTTTTATATTAAAAGCAGCCATTTGACACCACTTGTATTGGTCATGCTCTGTGTTTTGTCTTTGTTTTAAATGTATTCATTTAAATGTGTACCTCCTTTATTTTATTTCTTTCTTTATTTTTTGTTGTCGTTCTATTATCTAATTGGTCCATTGTTATTTTGTAGATTAATACCTCTGTTTGCTAGTCTATATTTTTTTTGTATCCAGTAATTGGTGAATTAATTAAAAAACAACAAATAAATAAATTAGAGCTCATACTTTCATTTTGAGCTTTGAAATACCAACATTTACATGGAGCTTTACATTTCGGTTCGTCTGACGAGGTCATTTTTAAACATTCATGTTTTGATCAGATACTCGAGTCGCCTTTTTACCAAATACTTCATTACTTGAGTCATTTCTTTGGATGGCTTGTTTTTACTTTTTTTTTTTTTTTTTTGAAAGTCTTGATTTTGATAAATGAAGTCTGCATGCCTTTTTAAAGTTGAATAAGGGAAAAGCCTCGCAGAAGACGATGACGTATAAATCCGGTCGGTTACTTCATCCCAATAACCTTTCCCAAATTTAAGACCCAATTCCTGCTCCCGTTTAGAAGCAATGTTTATTCTTCTTTTCTTTTTATTTTCCTTCTACTTGAGTAAAAACATGTTGAAGTAGTGCCTCTCTCAATTTTTGGGCACTTTACCCTACACTCTGATTGAACCCCTCTGTGATCTGCTCGTCTCTTTCAGTATTCTGAGTAACGAACACGGTCCGGAGGTCTACGAGCTCCACGTCTCTGTGAAGGATTACTGCTTCGCCCGCGAGGACCGCATCATCGGCATGACGGTCATCCCGCTCCGGGAGCTGGCGGAAAAGGGCAGCTGCTCGGCCTGCTACCCGCTGGTAAAAAGCATCACCATGGACGAAACGGGCCTCACCATCACGAGGATACTCTCTCAAAGAACCAACGACGAGGTGGCCAAAGAGTTTGTGCGTCTCAAGACGGACACCCGGTCAGCGGAGGAAGTGTCATAGTCCAGAGTAAACTAGGCAAAAACACAAAAAAGAACAAAAAACAAAACAACAACAAAAAAATGCAGTATTAAGAGTCGTGTCGTCTTCAGATTGGATAGATGCGGGGGGGTGAGCATAGAGAGAGCATGGTGGTTTGGGATAGATGCCGGATGCGGCATCAGAACGAGTTCGTCCAAAGAGAAGGGAAGCGGGCCCAAAAGTGGCAAAGCAGCGAGAGTCGTGTTTGTTTGTTTTTTGTGCATGTGCGTAAAAACATCTGTTGGAATGTTCATTTTAAAACTAAAAGTATGTACAAGTGTTTACTTACCGTATGCTCACTATTAAGTACTATATTCTACGAGTTATTGTAATGAGACATGGATACTTTTTGTACAACATTTAGTCTTTTTGAGCAGAGATTTGTTCCAATAAAGTGCCAAACCAGTGGAAAAAAAACAAACAACAAAACAAAACAAAAACAACAAGATTAACATATATGAATTATGGTGAAGTTAGTATGTTTGAAATTTGCTCGGTTATTTTGTCCGGTGTAATTTTTTGACCGTGTGGCGTTTTGATTGTTGCAGATGTCTTGATTTCGCACCCTCGGCTTTAATTTTTCAATTTTTTTCCTTTTTTTTGTTTGGCTTCCCGTTCTTCCACTCTGCACTGTTGTGCATGTCTTCTTCTCAATCATGTCTTTCCCATGATTCCACAGTGACCGCCGAGCAGGGTCCTGTCCCCTCGCCTTTCAAAACGGTTTGTATTTTACGTCGACCTGAAGTCAGATTGTGTGTGTGTTTTTCTTTTGTTTGTTTTTGGGTTTTTTTTAAATGGCGATGACTGCTATGTAAACCCTTGTAGATGTTTGTAATTTTATAACCGTGACAACGTTGCCGAGAGCCTCCAGTGCTAATAGTCTTAGCATAAAAGAGTGGAATTTTTATTTATTCATTTTTTTAGCGTTTTGTTTTGTGTTTCTCTGGTTATTATTATTTTTTTTTTTCGTTTCCAGCCTTCCTGAACGACCACTGTGAACATGAGCTTTGGAAGGCAAGCTTAACACGACATTGCTTACACTTTGTTATTGTTTCGTTTTTTTTTTCCAACAACTTTGTTCCTGATAAACTGCCAAAGTTATATTACATATTTGTACCAGAGCAATTCATTACATGTATGAAGGCATATATGTAACATGTGATCTATTACTTTTTTTTTTTTCCCAAGGCTTGATATTTGATTATTGATAGGGTGGTACTAAGATATATTATTTTTTTTTATTTCCTGTGAAGCTGTTTAAAACTATAAAAGTTGCACATGTTATTTTACACATTGGTTATTTCGACTTTAATCATTGGAATTATTTTTCTTCATAAAGGAAAGAGTCTAACATTTGGTAAATATGCAACATTCCTATGTATTGCACTGATGGCAAATTGTATGTCATGTAAATATATTTAGTGAGATATTGTAAAAAAAAAAAAAAAAAAAAAAAGGAAAAAAGTCTACTTTTCTTCTATGTGCATAAAGTTTGTGCAAAAGTGTTATAACATTCGGGTCATTTTGAATAGTGTTCCAATCTTCCAGCCAAAAGCATACAAATGATGAATATTTGGCAAATATGTCAAGTGCATCATGAGATGTAAGCCCTTGTTTTGAATTGAATTGTTTTTCCTCCAAAAATTACATCTGCACTACAGTGCCTTGAAAAACCACTTGAACTTTTTCACATTTTGTCAAGTTACATTCACAGACTTCAATAAATAGTAGGAGTGTAACGGTACACACACACACACACACAAAAATCACGCTTCGGTACATGTTCAGTTTTTAAAATCATGGTTTTGTATATTTTGGGTATGCTGGTAGCAAAAATGTAGAAATATAAGTTACTGCTGAGTTTTTTTTTTTCTTTCAATCAGCAGTTATATATAAAGAATATTTTTTTAATTTCTGAAATAATTTTTCAGTGAATAAAGTAGCATAAGCAGGCAAAGTCATTGCCTGGCTGTATAAATGATAGTATAATAACCAGTTGAAAACGGTCAGTGTTAATGTTTAATGGCCTTCGAGTAAAACTGTGACCATATTTGAGAATAAAACATGGTTCAATCACTTCAGAGTTGTTTTGATATCTTGATAAGTTGCCCAACTAAACCTGGAATCAGCAATATGCAGATATTGATAGTAACAGAAATTACTCCAACCTGCATTTAATGCGATCCGATTGGATACTACAGGTAGCCATTTTGAGTCAGTTGATTTGTCTCCAGTTATTGGGTTTATGTTCTGCTTCACCTTTTTTCGGATGACTAATGTAAATAAGTGCAGATTGAGCTACATACCTTATTGCTGTTGAAAGATGTGTCTGCATTTATGGAGTTTTGGTTTGGTTCATCTTTGATTTATCACTGTAGCTTGAGAAAACTTATTGTAACAAAGTTTAGTGATAGCTGGGAGTCTTCTCTGTTTGGTCACTAATCATCCAAACATCCTTAAGAGTTTGGAACCCATGAGCTTTTTACTCTGTGCCTTTACATGTTTGTGGGGGTGGCTGCGCGTGTGTGTGTTTTCGGGAACTGACGGTCTGACGGGACAATCCCCCCACCAAAGGGTAAATGTCAACTGTAGAGCACTGCAATGCGCACATAAACATTCTGCATATGTTCATCTTTTAGGTATGCATATGTGCACCGTTACACCCCTAATAAATTATTTTAGTGCAATAAAATTCTGAAATGTTTTTTTTTTTTTTTTGCATTTGTTTTCAACCGCCTTAAATCTCAAACCCCTAAAAATAAAAATAAGGAAAACCAAATGCTAAAAGTTGTGTATACATTTACTGAAAGACCAGATCTTTAAATAATATTCCAGGTTGGGAACATTTCACTACCAGTGCCACGGTAGATGAAAAGAGAAATTAGTAAATTTCTTCACAAAAAACATTTTCTAGAAAAGATTTTCTGAGTTTGAAAAGTCAAAATAAAAAAACCCCCCAAAAAACATGAAAATTATGAGACTTAGAAAATTTCCAAAAGTTACAAATCTCCAAGATTGTGTCTAAATCTCTGAGATTTATCGAAGAAATCTTTGATTTATGAGCAAGATATAAAGGATTATTTTAAGTCAATGATTCCTTATTACTGATGAAAAAGTACTTGTACGTTTTTCATCAACATTCAGGACTGTTATTATTATTAACAGTCTTTTATCTTGCTGAAAAGTTACTTGTAAGTTAATTTTGTCTTATTTCAAGTGTACTGAGATATGTGCAGTAGCAACGAGGCCAAAATACTTGGTAAGATTTTGTGTTTTTGTTGTGTAAGGTAAAAAAAAAAATATTAAAATGGAAGAAAGACTGTTAAACTCCAGACATAAATTTAATAGACATGGCAGTAACAGCCTATAATTTGACTAAGATCAAATTATAGGATCTATGTTCTATAATTTAGAATAATTTAGAATATAGATCCTATATTCTAAATTATAGCTTCAGTTATTTCAAAACCAAACAAAAAATAAATAAAAATAAAAATCGGGTGAAAATTTCCATCCAGGTATCCAAAACTAGTAGACACAAACCTGATAGCATACATCCAGTTGCAATTGCCAGTACAACTTGACTCAAGGCGCCTGAATACATATGAATGTCACACTTTAGATTCTTATTTGTAAGATAATTTTTAAGACATATAATCTTTTCCTCCCACTTCTCAACGATTTGTTACTTTGTGTCTCTCAATCCCTTGACATCTTAGCGGAATTAAACTTTGACGTTTTCACAGGACCAATGTGAGAAAGTTGAAGGCGCATTATTGCTTTTTTTCAAGCCACTGTATATATCAAGTCATAATGTCGCTCCGTACAGCCTGGCGCTCCTCCTTTTTGGCTCTATGACCTCCTTCATTTCCTTTTATGACTTACAATAGCTTTAAAATACGCCGGCACAGATTTGTAATAGTTCATGCAAGGCTTAAATTGCTCTTTAATGTTTGCTCCTCAGAGTGTCGCAGCAGAGCTCATGCTTTCACCTCTCCAGCAGCAGCAGCGAATGTAGCACTGCCAAGCGTGCTTGAAGCGGTTACAAGCGTGATACGGTGAAGTATCGGCGCTCCACTTTTAAACGCTGGAAATGTTTCAGACAAAGCAAAAAACAGACAAAAGATTTCCAAATGCTCATGCAAGAGGTAGTTGATTTAAAAAAAAAAAAAAAACAAGAAAAAAACTTTTCAGCTGTTTTCTAGCTTTGGATTTATCTGTCAAAAGGCTGGATACAGTGGTAGGTGTTTTATGTGGACAATGTGGCTCACAGCCCAGGTTGGCAAAGCGTTGGGGGGCGGACTGAGCACGAGGGAGTTTTTCTTTGAAAATGCTAACACTCAGTTGTACTCTAAACATGTTTTCTATTGCTTTTCAGACGAGCGATGTGGCATCACACGCTATTTGCGCAAATGTCTCTCACCATGAGTCGCTGATCTGATTTGCAGCATCTGATGCAGCACTTTGCAAGAGGATAATTTCTTTTTTTTTTTTTTGATCGCTTATTTGTGGAAAATAGCACAAGCCTAAACTGACCTGTTTATTTGGTATTGTGACCAAGTTCGATTCTTATTGGGTTGCAGGAAAAAGCAGCTTGTTCTCCACAGATGTTTTTTTTTTTTTTTTTTTGTGGTTCAGTTCTTGGAAAACGCCTGGAAAATGTCTCCGTCTTTAAAAGCGAGTCAGCTTTTTATGTCACACTGACACCGCTTTTTTTTTTTTTTTGTCCCTGAAACCCCAAATTGTCACAGGTGTCTGAAAACATGATGGGATCATTCCTGCAGGGAGAGGGCATATCTGTCTGAAATGCAGCAGAAATCTCACCGAAGAAAAGATCCCGCGATGAAAGTTGGACTGTAGTTACAGGAAGACAACAGTGCAGTGTGATTTGAGTGAGAGTTAAAGAGAGAAAGTGGCGTTAGAGAACCAAAAGAATAGCGAAAATATGAGAAATACGTATATTCTAGACCAGTCCGGTTTGAAAACCACAGACGGAGTGATTTTTTTACTAACTGAAGTCGTTTTGTGGAAATGCCAAGGCTGTACTTTTCTTTTTGTTGTTGCGTTTCTCCCTTTGTCTTCCTTTTTTCTTTTTTTCTTTGAAATCATGCCGCGTGAGATGAATGTTTCCTTGTTCCGTCATGCTCTACTTACTTTCAGCATTTCCATCCTCACCCTCATGAAGAAATGAACATCTGTGGGCGGAGATAATCTCACCGTAATTTGTCACCTTTTTTTTCTTCTTCTTCTTCTTATTTTTTAAAAAAGCAAGCACCATCTGTGGCACTGGGTTTCTGCACTTGACACAACACGATACTTTAGGGAATTTGTGTGTCAATCAAATGAAGGGCTGTCCGTCAAACGTTGGCAGCTTTCACCACAGGCTGTCTAATAGTTTAAGCTCCTGCAACCAATACGCAAGACAGTCAGATAAAGTAAATCTAACTGACAGTGAAACTTCTCCCTTTCCTTTTTAGTCTGACTTCAGGTCTGGGAAGGAGCGTGATTCAAACAAAAGGAGATGTTTTGTGAATGCGAAAGAAAAAGAAGGATCTGGAACAAAAGGTATGATGGGAAATATTTTATATTTACGGGAAAATAATAATTCGGGAGCATGGCAGTAAAAGGTGGTGGGGATAAATAACAGTAGTTTCCCGGCCAAAACGTGAGACTTGGCAGGTATGTAAAGAGGCTGAGCTAACTTTGATTTTACAGTCACACCTCCTCCTGAGCAAATATATCATGATAGTAGAAAATATTGTGTGTTTTTAAACAAGAAGACTACGACGACGAAGCGGTACATTCAGGTGTAGTTGATCGTATTGTACTGTGCCAACTGGAGAGTGAATGTCTTCAGGAGACCCTGTGAGTCACGTTGAGAATTTGCAGCAATTGATAGTCCTGAGCAAAAAAAAAAAAACTTAGCGACACCACTTTTTAAAAACCACATTTGCGCCAGAAGATTTTATTAAAAGCCTTTGTTATGTTTTCATCCTCTGTTCTCCCAAAACAACAGGCAGAGCTCCCTCACACCTGACACAGTTGTAAGTTGTCGGTGACGTCGTTTTCCTTTCTTGCCATTCAACGAAGAGACAGGTTGGGGGGGAAAGAGAATCGTGTCGTCTCTGAAACCAAATTCATGATAGAAAGCAAACACTCCCCTCTCACCTTTGTCTTTCCAGAAGGCAGATGATATGAAAACACTCACCTGACTCATTCCCCCAGTAAGGCTGCCACGATGCAAAATTACACTGACCCACACAACCTTGACCTCTCATTTGCATTCTGTCACCTCTGCTGGGATTTTTTTTTTTTTGTCATTATCTGCAGCCTGATGCAGAGGACAAGCTGATGGTGTGGTAAACAAACAAGCAAAAAATGATATCAGACTTTGAGGATCTGTTTATTTCGGTTTAGTTGTTAGAACAAATCCCTTATAATGAAGCCTGAAGTTCCAGGAGTCATTTAAGTGAGGAGAGACAAAAACAGCAGCGAAGATCAACAAGAGAAGGCATTATCCAGAAGTAAGGAGGGTTGGTGTGTGTGTGTGCAGGAGGGGGGGGGGGCACAGGAACATGTCCATCTGTGTGATAATGTGACGCTGCCAGCTGTTATGTATGAGGAACAGCTTGACAGCCGTGAAGCCTCCAACCTGGACTTCTCTGTGTCCTTCAAAGCAGAGAACTGGTTATTCGTCAGAGGAAGATTGATGGCGCTCTCCTTGGAGGAGGATTATTCTCTTCTAGCATGGATTTTATTTCAAACCAGACAGAAAGTCCAAATTGGAAGGCCTTTTACCTTTTGGGCACAGGCCGACTCGGGTGACTCATGTAGGTTTATTGGAAATAACTTCATATGACTTTTTGCAACAGTCAGCGGGGCAGTGCTAATGTTGATTTATTTTTTATGGCGTATATATTTTTTAACACATTTTAATTCAGCAGTGTCATAAATTGTGTTTCTACCACCGTGTCCTTTTGTGCACATAAAGTTGATGAAAAGGAGAAACAAACAAGATGGCTTCCTGGTAACTCTAGAAAGCATTAACTGAATGCCAGAGCACGCAGTACCTTGTACACTTTAATTTGTTCATTATGTTTCATCATCTATCTGGTGGCAATGTTTAAGAGTTGGTGGGTGTAGAGTGACAAATTATAATTTTTAACTGGTCCCACTCTTTTCAAGCACTCCAGATCAGGGTCATTATCAGGGTTCAGTTAAAAAGAAATCATCTCTCGCAAAAGTCTAGTTAAAAATATTTATCAACCAGGTTTGCTTGACTGCAAGCTAATTTGAATATTCTGCTGCTCAAGGCATGCATATTTGATTTTATTTATTCATTTGGGACGTTCGATTATCCCGTTGCAAACGGTTCACGAGCTCCGGGGTACGTAACGTTAAATTGTTGTGGGTGTTGAGTTTCAGTGAGACAAAAGAAAAAAAAGAAAAAGTTAAAATAATCGAGACACGCCTCAGTTGATGCATAAGGGACCCGGCACAGATGATGAATACAATTGACTGAGTCGGGATATATCATCAAGTTACTTGAATAAATGTTCACTTGTGTGATGAATTGATGTGATGACGATTATGAAGAGATAATTTATTTGAACAATTTAATTACAACGCGAAACCAGATTAACAGAGTGATCACAAACACCGACTGCTGCTTCTTTTTGGAGACAGCGAGAGCAAAGCCAATCCCAAAAAGGTTTACCCTCCTCCTGGCCCACCTGCTGGCTTTCTCGGAGTAGAGCTCCGATATTTGTTTATGATAGATGGACATGGATAATTATACTGAAAACTGAGGACAAATACCGACCACTGCCCCTTTGGCTACATTACACTGATGGACAAAACAAGTTGTTTCTTTCAGCAAGTGTTTTTAAGACGTTGTTTGGTTCTTGATCAATATAAAAAAGGGGTTTCCATAACTAAATTTGTAACAAAACATGTGATTAGTAGATATTGGAGTGTCCCACACCAGAAGAAGATTGGTAAATAGAGAGTTCTTCTTTGATGTTTTTGTTTTACTTTAAAATAAAAAATCTAGAGGTCATAAACAACAGTTTAACACAAATAATCTGCCGCAACTTGATATGATTACGGAGACTAAGAACACATAAAACTAAAAAGCAGAAGGACGAAAACACGAGGCTCATGGAATCATTTCAGTTATAAATCCTGTCACTGTGCTTTTGTCAACACGATTTAAAGTAATATTTTATATTTTTCTCTCTCAAAATAAGTTATTTCTCTCTTCTGCTAGAAGCATGGTTCATCTCAAAATGGTTCATCAAGGAATAACCACAGACATTATAAAGACACAAAATAACTTGCTTTGCTAATTAGTTTTTGAAGCTGACCTGTCAGCACTAAAGCAAATCAATTTTTTTGAACCATTTGCTTCGTCGAATGCAACCTCGATAACAACGTTTCTTGGCAACGTTGCTGCAGAATCTGTTTTCACCCAGAAGAAAAGCCCTATGTCAAAGACAAAGAAAGAAAAGTAAGGACTCGGTTAAATTTCTTATTTTGCTTTATGAAAACCGTTCACACAGATCTATTGTCCTTAAAGTCGTTGAAGATGCTCAGCGTCTCTCTCTGAGCGTGACGAATCATGGTGTCGCGCGTGTTGTGCAGTTAGGGCCAACGTCTTCAATCACAGTGCAAACAAGAAGACCGGAACATGACTCGAATACATTACTAGTTGAAAGTTCGCACTCATTCGTTTTGAACGGGAAGGTGCGTAGAAACGTTTGACCGCGGCTGGTATTTTGTAAGCAAAAGAGGGACTGCGGAGTGAGTCAATAACTGTCAATGGTGACAACTTGGGGTTTGAAAACTCGAGTTAGTACTCTCGATAAAAAAACAAAACAAAAATTTCACCTGAAGTATCGCTGTAAGCAATGTCAGGCAGGCGGCACACACAGCGCAAAGGGACCAGAATCAGGGAGTTCTCATGTTATCAATCACTTTTCTCTATGGGTATTCATAGACACTCTTAGTCCAGTTTGACTGAGCATAAGGTATTTTGCAAAAAGCTTCAGATGTACAAAATTGATACCCCTACAAACTTTGACCTTTAATTGAACTAAAAGGTGGCTTATGACGAGCATTCACTCAAGGGGGATAGATAAAAATGCGCTTTCAATGTTTTATTTGTAAAGTATATTTTTCAAAAACACAATCATGCCTGGTTTTCCAGCCAGCTGTTTTTGTGTCATATTGTTACGTGGAGTTTGCAGCTTCTTCCCTTTCCAATCTAAGGGTAATTACAGTTTCCTTTCCCCTCAGGTGTTTCCACTGAACCAAAAAAAAAAAAAAGATCTATTGTCACCAAAGGGAACCATTAACTCACAGAGGTCACCCGTTAACTTGTTGCTAAGATCTTATGGACATTAGACACACAGAGGGGGTTAATGACCTGACTTCTGCAAGAGCATGCAGGACAATGGCTCTCTGCTGACCAGACCCTGATGGACGCGTCGCTGAAAGTGAACCATGACACGAGCAGTCAGCCTTCCGAACGCGATTGGCTCAGACCGTGCTGTAATTGCTTTCTGACAGTTTTACAACAAACAGTCGTGACGTCTGGGGAAGAAAAAATATGACATTTTCCGTTACAATGCAGTCGTCGGGCTGTCACTTTCAGTTGACAAATATGTTTTTGTTTTTTGTTTTTTACATAAAAAGGAAGCGCTTGGGCCTACCAAATTGTTTGGTAGCTGGAGTACATCACTCTGATTCGACAAATTCTTCTATTTGAAAGACTGCAGCTGTCTGGCTCATATCAAGATCATTCTGAAACTTCTTGGCTGTGACCGCTGCTCATTTGAGGACTTTGAGCAGGACGCATCTGCTCAAAAGCTTGCGAACTTCCCTTTTTAAAACCGGAGGGTCCCTGAATCATTTATATGGCAACCCTTAAGTGCCTTTTTTGCAGCAAGGTGTATTGAAAGGTTTAATAAATTATGCTGTTTTATTTATTTATTTATTTTATCCTTTTTTGTTCTTGAACAAAGTCCTGGCCTGACAAATCGTCGGCGTGATGAATGTTTCTGCCTCTGTCTGCGCCGAGTCAGACAGAGGCAGAAACACAACAAAACACAGGTGATGCATTATTTGTATTGTTCACTCGTAAATCACCCGCACAATTTCAAAGGGGGGGAACAAAGGACGAGGCTCGCCCTGCGTCTGAGTCACTTCATCTTTACTTCATGGGAGTCCGCAGAAAGGCTATCCGAGTGTCCAGGATCACATTGTGTGTTTTTCCCATGTTCTTTTAAATACGATCGGAAAATGCAGAAATGATTTAAAACCAGGCGAAAGAAATACTAACAATACCAAAAATTGTCTCTCGCTGCATCGTTTTCAGAGAACCCTGCCAGACGACGTCCAGAGGCGCTCAGCGGAGCTCTGGCGTCTCCCACTGCGAACCGGGCGCCCCTCCCTCGTACTGCGGACAATAATCTGTGTGTAACAAAGGGCAGCGAGAGCTCGGCGCGCCGCAGGTACAAGCTCTGAGAGGAGGAGGGACTGAGGGGAAAGAGTCTTTCCAGCAGAGCCATCTGTTCACGTGTAATTACAGTGCTGAACCTCAGCCGATTGCTCTCTGTACATTCTGACAGTGGGACCTCCTGACCGGCCCAGAGCCTGGCTGAGAGGCAAATGAGTGTCTTGGATCCGCGGCTCACTGTTTAAATGAAGAGCGAGCTTTTAAGCAAGAAGCACTGCAGTTTAATACAAGCTGTATTAAATGTCGCTGTGCAGACTTTTCTGTCCACGTTGGAGCGGAAACTAAACGTTGAACTCTCAGTAGTTTTCTTGCTCCTCTGCCCAAATTGTCTTTTGTCCAGCCACATCTATCTCATAGGTCACGGCTGGCGCCCCCTAAGGGAGCAAATACGTAACGGCACACGCCGCAAAAACACAAAATCTTACCAAATATTTTTGGTCTGGTTTCTAGTGCAAATGTCTTTGTGCGCTTGAAATGAGACAAAACTAACTTCAAAGTGACTTTTCAGCAAGCTTGTTTTGAGTCAGTTATTTCCTTTGGGAGATAATCTGACTTATAACATGACGTCTTTCCAAAGTTACAAGTCATCAAATCTGTCAATTGAACTAATCTCTTTTTTTTAAATCAATATTAAGGAATTGTTTACTTCCTGATAAAATTACGTTTCTTTTTCTCTGTAGTCCCACCAATTACTTTCTGAAAACGGGGGATTGCTGTAAAGCGAATGACTTTACACGGGTCGGTATCATAGCGTACAATTTGACTACATTGTACGCTAAACAGGATCAAGTAGAACATTGTAATTTAACAAATATATTTGCATATATTGGGTCTGAAGCACCAGCAGGCATGCGGCGAGTGAATACTCCAGCATTGAGCTTCTGTCAGTGGTTCATTGTTGCTGGTTTTGACTGTGCAATAACACTTCAGAGGGCAAAACAACAGAATCCCAATATGAAATATTGGATAGAAACTGCTGATTAAGAATGGCAGTTGTCAAACACGTTTGTAATCATGACGTGTGCCTTACCAGGGCAATGATGTTCTGCCTCGCAGGCTAATGAGATGCTGCATGAAGAGGTGCGTAATCTCATATGCAAGCATTAGGCCTTCGCATTTGCACTGTGTCAGTTTTACCATTAATCATAATCAACCAAAGCCCTTTACGCTCGATACATTTCAAGTTTGCTCGTAGCTCATTTTTTCCCCATGACATTTGATGTGATAAGTGTGTGCATTTGCACAGTGGAGAGTGTATTTCTGAGTGCATTTGCGCATCTGTATGCCTGTGTGGTTGAGTAAGTTGTTTTTTTTGTGTGTGTGTGTAATTTACTGACTGACTGGCTGGATCCAACATGACATTTTGGATTCAGTCAGGTTCCCACACTTGCGAATATCAACAGTGACGGCTTAAGAATCGAAGATGAACAACTACGACCGCGAGTAACCGGCGCCCGGGATGCTTCAGTTTGAACGCTGGCCACCAGCAGTCTGCCTCTGTTTCCGTCCAGACTGCAGAGGATTGAGAATAGCCCTGCAGCAGATGGTCAGTGAGAGTTTTCATCACTTCCCACAAAACTGCTTAAGTGTCTGTGGTTATCTAAACGGACGTGTGGCACTGCAGCATCCCGAGTTGTTCCTTTCTCTCTCCCTCTCCTCAAAATATGTATATCTGCCCACGACGACAAGAATATGCAAACAAACAATAACAAAGAACTGCAAGCAGTCCGCTACCCCCATGGCGATTTGCGCGCAATGTTTCGGCATATACATTTAGAAAGGAATTTACTTCTTGTTCTTAAAATGGAAGTTAATGCATTTATGGATGATGTTTTGGATGATGAATTTCAAGTTCCTAAAGCCCTACGTTCAACGGCAATGTGAATTTGTCAAAAATCGCACATTAAAAGCTCTTCCCAGTTAGACATGGAATGGCAATTATTATTATTATTATTATTATTAAGGTGAAAATGTTCAGAAAAAGCTGCAGCTTCAAGACCAGTAAGATTTGCTATCACTCTGTTTATATTTCGCAGTTCTTGTCAGCAGCGCTGACTGTGGAAAGTAACCCTGCAGAGCTACTCCGATATATTTTACTCAATGGGTTGAAAGAAATTTATTGCAGGTAAAAATAATGCACAAAATCCGTGTAGGACGGCAAAGTCCTAGCCCAAAATTTCTTGTAAAGGTGTACGGAGCCTGGTGCTGCAAGGTTTGAGACCTTGTCCTGTTGTGGGCAACGGGGCCCGGCTAATACCCGTGGTGAAACGGACGGCGGAGTCCGGCGAAAACAGGCGCTTAAATTCCGTGACGTGACAAGGAAAGGATAAGTAAAAATTAGCCAATAGACAGTCTAAAATCAAACGACTGGAAGTATGGATCAGGATCTGCACAAAGTAAAACATTTAGATAAATGGATAACAAGTTATAAATTTGACGGCCGTCTAAATTAATGTTTTGATTGCTTATTCTATGTTACATGACTTTGTGTTTTTATGTTTGTTATGATGTAAAGCACATCATAACTTTGAAATGCCTTGCTGCTGAAATGTGCTATACAAATAAAATTTGATTGATAACTTTTTCTTCATAATTGGCTGTTTTGAAACATTTTTTATTATTATTATTATTATTTTGTCAAAAACACACACATAGTTATGAGGTTCAGGACCACCAATCAATTTTAAAACTACATTTGTCGAGCTACAAGTAGCTGACTCACAGAGCCCCTCAGGGGACACGAGGAATTATTTTTTCTTTTGCGTTACCCCGCAAAACCTTTGCAATACCTCGCAATAATGTACTTATCAGTTCATGTGGCAAAATTAAATACTGTAAGCCTTTCTTCCGGTGGCCGTCGTACTTTCTGCTTTAATATGAGGCTTTTGTGAGGTTTTTCTGTGTACGGTACGTTAAAATCTCGATATGAAATATCTGAAGTGTTATATCTTTTTCTGTAGGACAGAATTGCACCACAAACCTATTATATGAAAAGGAACTGTCCATAAGTAAGAAAGAAAGAAAGAAATACATCCAAACTTGGACTTTTTAGGAGTTATTACCATGGGTGATAAGTCATCTGACAGTTTTGGTTGTGTCTCTCTCTCTTTTGAAATTTTAAATTGACATTTGCGATTGTATACAAAATAGACCAGCAAATATTGCAGTAAGCGTATTGCGAGGGAATGCAAAAGAAACATTTTCCCCCAATTTTATACAGACTAATTAACTTCCTGATCTTAGATAATTTGGTGGATTAATTAAGTTTGCAAAGTTATACACAAATACTTTGTTTTATGTACGTTTATGCACCATTTTCTCATTTAGCCTCATGACTTGCGCGGATATTACCAAAGATCACAAGACTATAATTGTGTGGCAGTTTTCTCCAAACCTAACGAGATGCTACCGTTACAGTAACTGTGAGAGAGCTGCTGCATAAAGTACGGCGAGGGTTCTTCAAGTGACAACAATTTATTCTATTCTCCATAAGTCTAGGACAAAGAGTGGGGCTGCAAAAAAAAAAAAAAATTCTTGCACAAAACAATATTCTTAAAGCTTGTGGGAGAGTTTGTGTTATTATGATCTGATTAAATCAAATTACATTTCACAGTTCCAATCCCAAAAGGTACATTAGGTGCAAAAATGACCAAATGTGAGTAAAACAGGACCAGTTTGCATCTATACAGAGAACAGTCTACGTTCAAAGAAATGCTTAGATCTGTCAGACAATGATATTGGCTCGTATGATGTAATCTACAAGATGTATAGACTCAGGATAAAAGGACTTATTTTTCTTATACGAAAAGAAATGTAAACTCTGTGGAAACGTTTAAGTCTCCCAGACCAGATTTAGACACTTTAAGTAACTGAATCCACAATATGTTTTGGTACTTGGCAAAGGAATAAAATACCCTTGGGAATACTGATCAATTTCCATCTACCTTTTTTGCACCCGGCTGGTGCAGATAACTGCTCCGTCACAGCTGTTTGAAACTTTGGCCCCACAAACAAAAGCATCCCAAGGACACTTTTGTCCTTGGGTCAGTAAACTTTAAGATAGTTTTACACACAGACATCCTTGTACAGTTTGTGAATTCAAGCCTCGGCCATCCCGGCCGAGGCTCGGCAACGCCGCCTGCAGACGAGAGCTGTTGGAGACAGCTGCCAAGAAGCCTGATTTAAGTCGAGCAGCCGCTGTTTCTTTTATCGTTTTGATGGTTTCCCAGACGCTCTCGAGACGACGACCGAACTCCAGTGGAACCGAAATGAAATGGGAAATTGTCTTAACACGTCCGCATACACGTCTTCCTTGCCGTTTTTCTTTTTATCGCATTTACAGATCGGTGATTTGCACAGCATTACTGTGTATTTCTTACACCAAGCACATCAAAACAGGAAGGCATGCATTACTTTAGTGCATCAATCGTGCCTCCCATTACCTCCCATGACGGATGTTATTGTGCACGTAGATGGCAGTCTCAGACCACTCAGCACCTCCGGGTTTTTTTTTCTTCTCACTGCTATCTCCATAGTCGAGTCTCGTGTGTGAATGATATGGCTATAATGATGATAATAATAATAGGGGCAGATAGCGCTGCATTTTGCAGACACGTGCACCTAAAAGCATCGCCTGGGTTATTTACTGTAAAGATCCGCAGCAATGATCAGGTCGTGCATTAACTGCTCAGCCCTCAAGCCATTTATTTTGCCGCTTTGTTTAAAATCATTAGGTCACTGCTGGTCCACTGCAGCTTGAACAGCCACATACCCTTAATGCAAAGTTTACAGAACAATTGCTCTGAAGCCTGCCCGGCCCCTGCTTATAAATTATGAATAAACTGGCTGCACAGTTGTCACGCAGAGTAGAAACTGCTTGCTGAAGTGCAAACTATTTGCTGTTGATGTATTGTGTTCATTGCACCTCGCCTTGTGCAATTTCTTTGTCTTCTTCTAAAAGAAATGTGCTTTGCAAGACTATGTTTTTCGAGGTATATTAACGTATAGCGCATCGTTTTCAACGTTAGTCAACTGGATCGTTTTTCCAGCAGAGCATTTTTTCCCAGCATTGTCAAAACTGACGTTATTGCGCAAGAGCAGAAACAATGACCACGTGCAATGTGTTTCAAAACAGCCGGGGTTTTGTTTTGTGCAACCTGTCCGACCAATTTTGTTACTCAGAACGCAAGGATTATAAAATATATGTCTAACCTGCTTCAAAAGAGCCTTAGTAGTAACGACTTTCATCGGAATATTTGTATACACTCATCAATAAGCAGGGAGTAGGTTCAGATTTCAAATATGCTGTGACTTTGAAGTGTGGAGTTTGGCTTTTCTCATGAGATTTTTGGTCATCATTTAAAATACTGGATGTGGATAAGACACTAACATAGTAGCAACAATGAAAGAAGGTGGTGGCAGCATCATGCTGCTTGGTTCCATAGGCAAGAGTTGACCATTTGATGATGTATGGAACTACATAACTAGCAATCAGCAAAAATAACCAATTACTAGACTCGAAAAGATGTGAAACTTGGGCGGCTCCACCAGAGCAACAACCCTGAGAGCTCTACCAGAATAGTTTAATTTAAATCATGTTTATTAGTTTGAATGTTCAAAATACAGTCCTAAATTCAATTGAGAATATGTAGTTAGCCCAAAAGTCAGCTGTCGGCCAGACTGGGCGGCCATTTTGAGGGCCAAATTGGCCACAATTGGCAAAAAGGGAACCATTCATGTTTTTTAGATCCATTGATCCTCAGCCTCCGGGCCGACGCCATCCTGCTCCCAAACACATCAAACGGAATATTTTGCTTTGTTTTTGTTTGTTTTTTTTAATGGGCAAAACAGAAAGAGATGTTTAAAAAAAAACAAAAAAACTGAAGAGTTTGCAAGAAAATCTAGTTCTTTAACAAACTTACACAAAGGAGGCTGAATGTAATTTTTTTCAGAAAAGAATTTCAATCATGTATCATCTGACTTCCTCACCATTATACTCTACTTTGTGCTGTCACATTAAATCCCTACAAAAATACATTAAATTGTGGTTAGCTATTTCACAAAGTGTATAAAATTGAAGAAAGCATACATTTATTTGAAAGGCACCGGACTCGGACAGAATATAAATGTCTGGATTGCTTGTCCGTTCGATGGCTTTTCACAATTGTCTTGTCAGTGTCTCCTTATGTCTGGCATTTTTATCCAGGAAGAAACAATCACACCGTGATCTTCTGCAGGCCCACAAAGCTCAGGATCAAGCAAAAGCGTTGACAGAATATGCGTGATTTGTCTGCAGACTGCCAGGGAAAGTCATAACCTTCAGAAGGGAAATGGACGTAATGTGTAACCATCAAATATAACACAGAAAAAAAACATTTTTCTTTTGGTGTTATGACTAAACTAAGAATTAACCTTACGCTACTTACAGAAATCAGTGCAAATGTAAATTTCCCCAATTATTCTTAAAGGCATATTATGGTATAAATAGTTGCTCAAGGTTTGAAGGGACTTTTAACATACTTACCATATTTTCCAAACTACAAGTCACACCAGCCATAAAATGCATAATAAAGCAGGAAAACACATATATAAGTCGCACCGGAGTATAAGTCGCATTTTTGGGGAAATTTATTTGATAAAAATCTTTTATTTAAAGTAAAAATAGAATAGAGGCAACAACGGGCTGAATAATTGTGCGGTATGCTAACGTTACATGACGCACAAACAACAAACTGAGAACGTGCCTGGTATTTTAACATAACATATTAAGAGTTATTCAGATAACTATAGCATACATAGTTACCAAACTATTCGTGTCACTCCAAATCACTAAATCTTCAACTTCGGTGTCGCTTGTAAACAACTCGGCTAACTCCGGACGTAGCTTCTACCACACACATTATCAACACAGGCCTAGAGCGCCCTCTGGCGGTTTAGTGTGAAAATAACATGTGATATGATATAATAATGTAATAATTTCACACATAAGTCGCTCCGGGGTATAAGTCGCACTATGAAAAAAACTGTAGTCCGGAAAATACGGTAGTTTTAATTTCCAATATTAAAGCTATGTTTTTAGCATTTTGGCAAAGCTAAAAGCAGCTTCACAACAGATATCAACCTAACTAAATTCCACATTTTAAAAAATGACTAAACAGGTCATAAATAATCCCATTACTTTTAAATACATGTCTCTGTTTTGAATTGCATCATGTCTGACTTCTTGAACTAGCTAGCTATGTGCAGTGCTAATGCTAGCTTGTACTAGTTTGAAAAGGGTCAAAGGGAGATTTGCTTCCAGAACATTTTCGAGGTTATTGGTTTGTTGGACAACAGTTGTTCTTGTATCTTCTTATATGAAAAAAATAATGTTTTTGCTGCTTCTTGTATAAAATTAGTAAATTGCTAAACAATTCGGGGGACCTGCATCCACACACTTGTTGCTACAATCGCTTGTCTGGAATGCTGACGTATTTCGTTTTCCTCTCTTTCTGTTAAGCTTTTTTTTTTTTCTCTAAATCGATTCTAAATATCATAAAATGACATGTGGTAAATTAAATAAAAATTGTGCATGGGCTACTGTAACCTAAGCTTTCCTCCATACAAGCTAGCTTCTCTAAAACTACGTTCGTTCTAAGTTGTGAATTGTATTCTGCTGCTTTTACCTTGGCCAGCTTTCTCTGCAGTCTTAAACTCAGATGGATATCTTCAGTTGTGTTTTCTCATTTTGTTTTGTTTTGTCCTTTTACTTTCTGAACTTACTATGCTGTTTTTCCTGAGCCTTAATAAACTCCAGTGCCCTGCTTGCTAGATAGGTGGGACTCTTGCTCATTGTTGAAGTAGGTCCACTTGTTCTAGTGCTCTGTGTGTTTCCATTTGCCTCTGGCTGTACTTTTTTTGTCTTCTTACACGCTCTGTAGCACTATTTGTCATCTTCACACCAGCGTTATGCCAGACCAGGATTAGACCCCACACAGTAGTCAACTCTCTCAAAACTCAGTCCATGTCTGCTAATCCCTTCAACCTTACAGCAGGACAATGACTGAGCATCTCCTCTGTTTTTGCAACAGTTTTTCTCTCGTTCTCTACTTTATTTCTGCACATGATTTCTGTAGTGAATGCATGTACGTGCAAGAGCAAACCCTTCCATCCAGGTCAGCAGGGGTGAGCAATTTTGTTGCTGTAAATCTCTCCATCTCTTGTGAAGTTAACTAACATGCTTTCTGTTCACATGTTAGCTTAGATTGGAGCTGTGATTTCTTAATTTATTATTTTTATGCAAATTTAATATATCTTTTCATGCACTTTAAATCTAACAACTTAACTGGATTGAACAAAAACAAAATTTTTGCTGCAGAAACTTCAGTGTCTTACACTGATTTACTAAAAGTATATTGACAATCACTTTTTTTAGGGAGCATTGTTTGTGTCCATGGGTCAGTGGTGGAGCATTAAATGAAGGGATCCAGAACTTGACTTGAGGAGGCATTTCTCAAAACTTTAAGAACAATTAGTACCTGCCAACAGCTTCGTAAATCTGCTTCCTAGTGACTCACACACAAAAATGAACTAACTTTTAAAATTGTTCAAACTTCATCATCTTCTTGATGATGGATCACGCTAATACTTGGTCAGTGACAGCCAATTAAAGATGTAAGTTGGTTACTTTTAAGCATGACTGTTGATGGTCTTCGGAACCTGATGTCAGTGTTGGACCGGCCTCGCTCCCATCCTCTAGCTATGAAAGTTGTCCGTGACTTTGTGAGCAAATCTAGATAACAGCCATGTACTATGCGATGTGAAAAGCACGGTTGTTACACACATTTGGAGAGTGCCGAAAGTGGGTCGCTTAGCCCACTGAGATTCAGCCTGTACCATTCACTGATGTGGAAATAAGTCTCTTGCTTTGGATCTAACTATCAAGGCTGCACTACCAACCAGTGCCACAGTCGGCACCCAGCTTTGCGCTGCATAAACATACACAATTCTCTTCCCATCTTTAGTTTTAAACAGAAATCTGTCATTTTTAGGCTGTAAAATCTAGCATGCTGGATTCTCATGTGTTGATTTGTCCTTGTTCTCATTTTTTTTTTCTTTCTGTACTATATTCTGTCCTGTAACTATTTTACATTTCAGAATTGCAGAGAACAGTCCACATCATCCTGCAGCCACAAAATCAACGTGGCTATGACTTCCGATGCCAGACAGTACAGTTGCAGCTTTTGTTGTTCCCAAAAAAGTTCCCAATGTGCTGAAGTGGTGCAGTGCGTGTAGACACCTCAACTCCTGCAGCTCTGACATTGGGTCAGACTTCGATATGATACATACATGAGTAAACATTTTCTGAATGACCTTTGTCAGATGGCGGGGAGCCAGTTCTTCACTCTCACCAAGGTCTCACTGGCAAGCAAAACCGCAGACGTCAGTGAGTGTGTGCCGCCTAGAACTGGAAGCTTTAATTGCAACGGTTGCCTCACACAGTAGCGTCTGGATCAATTCAAACGAGATCTTGTGCAAAGCCAGTAAGAAATTTTTTTGCTGAATCTATAACCAGCTCCATCTGGTAGAAGAAGAAACTTAAATCCAAAAGAACTTGTTCTGTGCTTTAGTTTCTACAACAGCATATCAATATTTTAATCTTTTTTTTTTTTTACCCAATATCTTACGTTCAGTCAAATTGATTCATTTTTGATTGATTTTCTTTATTTATCCAGAAAGTTGTCAAATAATTTGTATTCAGCACTTCAAAACACTGCACCAGTTTAAACAAGTTGACTGACAAAGTACAGGAAGAAGCACAAAGCTAATTCTGGTGCCCGTCCTACACAATGAATTAAAGTAAATTACCCCTTCAGAAATCATCACAATATATATAAAAAGCACAAACATTATGTATTAATCACAAAACAGAAGCATAAAAGTAAAAACAGACAAACAAAACAATCCACAACCAAACCTGACACATCACAATTTGAAGTTATTTACCCTAGTAACCATCTAATATTTTTGTTCTCAGTTTTTTTTTTAAACTGCTCCCATCAGTCCGTGCCTTCGTCATTTCATAATTCAATTCCAACAGCCTAAACAAAAAAAAATCTTAGTTTTAGGCTGTTGTTGTTTTGTAAATTTACAAATGTCTCAAATCGTATTTGGATTCATATCTTGTCAAGAGAAATCTTTGCGCTCCAACTGGTAATAAACTTCATTTTCCTCCCAAAGATTATTTAGATTATTTTGTTATAAACCAAATCATGATGGCACACATAATAAACAGTGGAGTCGTGTGTTAATAGTAACGAGCCTTGACCAGTAACCAGACTTCATAGGGAGCATCTGTAAGAAAACAAAAAAACAAACAGATTTAAAGTCTTTCTAAAAATTCTTGGTACTGCTCCGTACTTTCTGACGTACTGATACCATATGATGCACTGAGATGCTGTAACGACCAGGCTTCATGTTGTGTATGGTGAGTTGAAGTAACGTGTGTCATATGTTTCCTTTTTTTTTTTTTTTCTTTTTTGACACATCAGATTTATCATGTGGCTCAAATGTAAAAGTTTAATTTCAGTCTAGTCTCAATGTTTGCTGTCTCGTACGGTGCTTCTGGCAAAATGTAAATGAGACTTCTTATGGCATTCTTGTTGCTCTTCAATCAGGACCAAATTTGGGCTATGCACAGCAGAACACACACATTTATTAGTGTGTGTTCTGTGCACAGAAAACACAAATACCTTCAATTAAACCCAGAGACTCAAGGAGTTGCCACTTTGGTGTAAGATTATAACATTTTGCCCCTGGTTGCAGTGGAAGAAATTGGTGTACAGCACATTTTAAAGCTGGACGCCCCCTGGGGTCTAATTGTGGTTAGCCGGCGGTGAATGGACAGCAAGACAAAGATCCCAGGGGGAAAGCTGAGGTCCAGGCAAACAGTCTAAAGTCATTACTGACATCTCCTTGTTTTTCTCTGTCAGCCATTCCCCTGTGAGCTCACCTACAGCTGTGGTATATGGTACATTAAGCTTAACAGCAGATCGCGCATTAAATCAAAGTCCAGATATTCGTGTGTAAAAATAGAACGACGGCTGTTAATCATCCTCCTTGTGAACACTTTGTCCGTTGTCTACTTCGTTGTGTTTTCTGCGCTTGTTCAGATTTGGGAATATTTGACAGGTGAGGTGTAACAGGGCCACGAAAGACGTTACTGTAAATAGCAAGTCGGTCATTTGTCAAGTGCATGAATGCATGGAAACGAGGGATAGTAAGACGGTAACAAACAGAAACAAGAATCTGTATATTTTTATCTTTTGTCTAACCCAGTTAAATGCTTTGACATGCATTTAAGGAGAGTGATTTAATGAGGTCGCGTCTTTCTTAAACGGACGCTATATGGCGGAGCTTTTCACGATGGGCAGACATGTGCAAAGCAAAATTTCTGTTGTTTTAAGGACAAAAAACATCGGTTTACAAGATGAAGTCTTCATTACTAATAAAAAAAAAAAAAAAACACAAACTGGAAGCTCCTCATGCTTATTGGTCTGACGAAATGCCAGCACAATAACTGAAGCTGGGTTTCCATGGTTGCAGTTTCATGTTAGAAATGTAACGCCACAAAAGGATTTTGTTGCTGTGAAATACTGTCAGTATTGTTTTTGATGTCATGATGTTGTGAAGTGGCAGGAAAAAGAAAAATGGTTTGCACATCTAGAGACTGAAGTTCTGTCTCTAGATGAACAGAGACAGGCTTTTGGAAAACAGCTCAAACTCAAATTAAATAAAGAGTTCTTGTAAGCATCAGTTTTTCACTATGACCATGGATATCAATTTAAATTTGTTTCAAGACATTTTCTGTTCTGTGGTAATTTGTCCTCATTCCCATCGAGTCTGGTTGGACACGCTGTACTGTGACGTTACTGCCTTAGGAGTTTTAAGAATTTCGTTTGCTAGCTATTTATTCTCCATCTTTGTTTTTGTTCTCCTTGGTAGTTTAGTTGAAAGCTGCTATATGTAGAGTCACTGGTATTATGCTGATAAATTCACATGTGTTTCGAGGAGAAGTTGTGTTTTAATGTGTGCAGTGTTTGCTGTTTGGGGACGCCTGGGCATATAGTAGCACCAGGTTGTACTGAGTGAACAAAAACCCTACTAGACTAAAAGGTGTTTTGCTTATTTATTGCTGATGAATCAGGTGGTGTCCCAGCTTGTCTTTAATGGCTACTGATTTCCCAGTCTGAGCCCAGCGAATTCTGGTTAATTGGTTAATCAATGCCCTTCTTGCCCAGCCTTCCAGTGTGGTGGATGGCCAAAACTTGGTAGGTATGCAGGTATAGCACCCATGTTTCATTTGAAGCATTTTAGCAGTGATATGGAGTTTGGAATACATTTTACAATTTTGCACTGTTTTAAACTTCTTCGCAGTCTCATCCTTGACCATTTTACCATGTTCCTTGCTACTTGCTAATTAGGAGACTTCTGAACATCTGCAGTAGACTGTAATTCGGAGTACCAGAATAAAGCGGGGTGAATACAAGTTTACGTCGCTAGAAGTTTCCCAAATTCTCCTTCACCTTCACATTTGTACACAAATTTGTATTTGTCTATCACCCACAATTCACATCAGACGCAGTTTGCGGCCCCTGCGTGACAACATGTGAAAAGTTACAAGGACTCTGAACGCATTGGTAAGACTCAGAATGCTCTGTGATACTACTCAAGCAACACGGTCCAATTAGATCCGGTTTATTTTTGCTTCGGCTGCCGAGAGAACCACCAGATACTCTCATTTTCTGCTGGTGCCTTTCGCCAGGGGAGGCTCCCGGTGTAGTAGCACAGACAGAATGAATGGGCCGTTTCAACATCTTCACTCAGTTATTTCCCCACAGGCGGCGAGCTTCTCCTCATTAGCACAGCCCTCACCTGACTTCCTGCACTCCGCTTGCCTGTCTCTCAGGTGAAATATGAACCCGCACGACTCCGCGTTGTTGCTGAAGGAGAGAAGAGATTTCAGGGTGGCACAAAGCAACAGAAAACGAAAACCCGGGTCCTTATTGTTTGCACGCGTCATGGGGCCTGGAACCTTCCCAGAGGACCTGCAGAGAAACCTTGACTGGTGATTAACACTGAAGATAGTGAGACTGATCTCTCTGTCACTCAGCTGGAGCTTTTGTCTGACTCTGAAGGGGAATCGTGGCATGATGTGATGTCGGCTCACTCCTCCAGTCTTAACTCTTGTCGGCTTATCTGGTCATCGCCTCCTTGTTGGTTTTTTTTTTTTTAAACACACACTCTGTTGTGTAGAAAGAGTATACTCTTTGGACAGTTCTCCATTTAGTCAAACAAACACACAATTGTGTATTTTTTTTTTCTTTTTTGTGATAATTTTTTTTTTTTGAACATAATTTTTTATTTTTTTGTCAGTCATTGATCCTACGAAGGATAAATACAATTTTTTTAAGTGCAGTTGCTAATCCAGACCGGATGTGAGGGCACCAGAATTTTATTTTTTTTGTCTTCCATGGGAGTGGCACAAATTGAGTTGCTTCGTTCCTAAAAAAGTAGTGAGAAATGACAACACTGCCCCCTGCTGGCTACTCTAAAGATTGCACCTGCAACCGGGACCAGCTGTTGCTAGCAGTGTTGTTGTTGCCTAGCTACAGTCCGAATGGAGGCTGACAGGTCAGTTACTGAAGTGACTGATAAATGTATTGGTGTGCTTCACCTCAGAGATGTCACACTTTGTGCATGATTGGTTTTCACCTGACTGATTGGGAACAGTAAACTCTAAATATTATAATTTCTGAAATTCATTCATTTATAAAATTAATAAATTAGTTAATTAATTTATGCTTCTTGAATTGAGGAAGTTCTGTTTTTTTCCCCCTATCACTCAGAAGTCTTAATAGTGGTCAAACTTGATGATGATAAACTGAGTCGTTTCCTGTTTTTTCATCATGTAGAGAAGAGTGAAGTCTGTTTGAGTTCTGGCCTGACCTTTAACCTTTCTAGCCTTACTCCAATGTTCAAATACAATAGTAAAGATGGTGTAAAAAAAAAAAATTTTTATATATATATATAAAGAAAATCATAAAAAGAAAACACCAATTTCATAGGAGAATGAGATGAAATTATTCTGCAAGAACATTGCAAAATAATTTTGAAAGACTAAGTATTGGTGAGAATATTTTTCTTTCTCTATTTCAATTTCTTTATTTTGAAATTTGTTCTGTTTTTGGTGTTTTAATGTTACTGTATTTTGCTTTTTGGGACTTTTACACATTATAAAACCGTCTGCTGGTCAGATAATGTACCTGCAGTAACAAACACCACATTGTTGTTGTTTTGGGGTTTTTTTGGACAATGTTTCATTAGATACAACGCAGAATCCTGCAGCAAACAGCATACAAAATATACTGGAATTAAAGATAAATCATAGTTTATTAACCCTGACAATAAATTTAAGACAATAAACTTTACAAAAAATCTGAACTGAGATTAGAAACAAAATGACAGGTTTCAACATTTTGGCCTGTTCTCTAAGAAAAAACTGATAGGAATATATTTATCAATGAAGTGATTTCTGAAGGCAATTTATACCTACATGTAAATAAAATACGAAAACCATGTATCATGTTTCTTCTGCCGCCCATCTGCACACAATACTTTGTGTTGGTCTGTCTCATAAAATCTGAATGAAATACATTGACATTTCTGCCTGTTACGTGACATTTAAAAACAAGATACTGTATTGAATAAATAGCACAGCACTAATAAGTCATCGTGTGTTTCTATTGATTTAAACACGAGGATAAACGGATCACCCCCAGAAAGAATACATTTATTATTTTTACTTTAAACTTCTTGTTGGTTACCTTTTTGTTTGATTCTAAGATGTAACATAGAGAGCTGATGCAATTTTTATTTTAAAAAAAATGTTTTTATCTTGCACAGCGATGTTTTCGAACAATGAAACTCAGGTTTGATTAGGACAAGAAACAAGTTAAAACAAGATAAGGGGCTTTAAATATTATTCCTTAGTTAACTTAAATAACTATTTAAGTTATTCAAAATTACGTATTCAAAAACGTAATTTTTTTGTTGCTACTTTTCCTGTGCTCTGTTTGCCCAGTTCTGACCCGGTTATAGAGTCCTGGAAAGTCCCCACATCTTTCAAGTTATTTTGGAGGTTGTGCAATCCTGAAATTACAAACTTCATCTCATTTTATATGACAAGATAAAGTCAGAGAAAGGTGGCATGCCTTTGCATTCATCCCCGTTTTAGTCATTTTACTCGTACACACTCTTTCTGTTTCACAGGTTTACTTTGGTGGGAAGTTAAGTACAAGAAAGCTTCACCCAGGATGTGAAAACTGTAAACATCTTCGGAGCGCGAGAGCAACAAAAAGCACTTTTTGTGTTCAAGAAACATACACACGCAAAGACACACCGAACGAATGGCTTTTAACTGTCGAGGTTTATTTACATAAGACAAGTTTTCAGGCGTTGTGAGATTTTTTTAAATTTATTGTTTTCTACATTTGCACATGTGGTAACACAGGAAATATCTCCACAGAGCACAAGCAAAGCGCATCCTTCGATCGATTTCTCCGAACAAGCCGAGCTTTTTAAGGGCAGCTTTTTTCTACAGTGAGTAATCGTTCTGTGGTCTCATGGGCTAAGAAAATTGCACTTCTGAAAATGTAAATATGACAGATCAAAGTTGATTGTAGCCCCTAAAAAGAGGCCACTCTTCTACGTGCTCCTATAATTTGCTAGCATGGCCTGTGGTTGCTGTCAGCACATGGTGGCAGAGGCGTCGATGCGAGGAGAAGAGTTCAAGACGGAGCGAGCGGGACAGAGTCGGCACACAAAAACCAGGAAACACAAGACGGTCCCGTCCTGGAGCGGCGTGAAAACTGCAGAAAGAACAACAATGGTAACAATAATACAATCTGCTCACAGTGAAGCACCGGAAAGTACAGAGGCGTAACGGCGTGGAGAGAGTGGAAGTACAAAACGAGACATCGTCTGTGCACACGAGAACGTCTTTGATTGACTTTTGAAAAATGACCACACCCAGCGACAGGTGGCATGCGTCCTAACGACCTTTACAAATTCATGCAAAGATGACCTGAGTTGAGACCTTTCTGTCAGTAAACGGCAGCCTGAACAGAGGAGGACCAAAAGTAAAGTGGTCTTGGATACCAAAAATCGCAGCTTTTTAAAAAAAATGCTATAAAGTTATTACCCATGTAGACTAAATGAAGTCATTTAATCCCAATTCTCCTCCCTACTACTTTTGTTCACAGTTGCATTGCTAGTCAAGAGCCACTCTGTGCCTGTAATGAGTAAAAATTATCTGAGTTCAGACAAAACCGCTTCTAATTCTTTGGAGGTAAATCTATGTTCATAAGAAAAAATAAAATAAAATCGACATGTTTCAGTTGTTACAAAAAAGTTGCAGCGTCAAGAAGCTAATCAGAAACAACAAACATGAGGTATCTTATTTTAATAAATCACCTTTAAACCAGGTTTGCTATATGAGATAGGTGATGTGTTTTTTTCTCTAAAAATGTGATTGTTCTTGTCAACAAAGGGAGTAAATTAAAGTTTACTGAAGACACAAAACTGTTGAGAACAGATGTACTTTAAATTGAAAGCAGGTTTTCTGTGAATCCCAGTCACCATGACTGCAGTCAGACTACAAAAACACAGAGAAATTGAAAAATGTACAAATCTACCCATCTTGGAACTTTTTCTTCTTTTTTTTATCCATTTCAAATGATTAATTGAGCTGCTGGATAAATGTTTTTCTGTCAAATTAGTCAAATTCACATTGGATTTGGGTTGTCGGCCAGAACACAACACAGTGGTTTTTGTTTTGTCATAAAGTGAAAATCAGAAATAATAAACGTTTCCTTTGCAGAAAAACTAACTTTCACACATATGCTTCTACCGACCTCACAGAAGAAATAAAGCAGTTTAGCGTATCTATAGATTTCTGGTTATTTTCTGCATGAATGCTGTGCAGCACGGATTTCGCTAACTGAAACTGATCACCAGGGAAACAGACTTATGAGAAATGCCGCGGATGCACCTGCATTACGTCGCCACCCTATCGCCACAATTCCAGTAAATGTGAGAGGGAAAGGTTTATGCAAGAAGAAAAACAAGCGGCAAATAAGTAGCCAATTAGAGGGCAACACAGAAAAGGGAATATTAACAGGTTCCTGGAAGTTAATAATCCATTTTTGCTGTTCACAACTGGATCCGTCATAGTTTGAGGTTCATTAAAACCAGATCAATGATTTAACAAAAAAATAAAATAATTTTTATAATTTCCACCGGCGAAGCTCGGTTCCACCTCAGGTCTGGCTTAATTAGAAAAACCACTGGAAAGAAGACAAGCACTGAGTTGAACTTTCTCACGTTCTGCTATTTCAGCCACAAACTTCATCGTGTTTAATTGGGATTTTACGTGACACATCAGCACAAAGTGGGACACTGCAAATTTCAATATGTTTTTTTATTTTTATGTTCTATGAGTAAAAACGGCAAAACGGTTAAGTTCATATGTGAACCTGAACTTCTCCACAACTTTCTCTCTGACCTTGAGTCATTTTCCTCACAGAACAGCTGGATTTATACAAAATGAAAGTCCACACAGGTGGACAATTTACAAATTCTTTAACTTCTGAAGGAAATCAGTGGCTATAGTTTATTAGGATCTCATATAATCTATGAAAATCAGTTACGTGCTAAACGACCAGATGTGGTCCCAGTACTCGTCCTTGTGGAACACCACAAGTATACTTTATTTTATTTATCAGATTAAAGGGGACTGAATGCGAACACATGCCACATTTCTCACATTTTGTTTGTAAACAAAAAAACCCAAAAATTTTTCAATCATTTGTCTTTCCACTTAATCTATGTAATACGCCAGTGTTGGCCACTCTTTTACTTTCCCAGGTAAACACACTGAAGTGTGCTGCTGTAAAGTGTCAAAAAGTGAAAAGGTGCAATGATATTTTTGTAAGGAGCTGTGTGGACTGTTGCAGGTTTCCAAACTTTAATTTAGAAGGCCATTCTTGTCACTAAGCAACTTGTGTTACAAAAAAAAAAAAAAAAGATACCGAAGTATTGCTAGCATACAAGAATCACAGATGGTAAGTTGTAATATCTATTTACAGTTGTACAAACCAAAGTTTCTAACTTTTTTCCATCACCAGTAAAAAAAAAAAAAATCTCAAATCATAGAGTTACTAGCCTTCAGAAAGTCTATTTATAATAAAAGGCAGAATGGAAGCAGCAGCTGAAAGTTGTGTTACAGAAGACACAAAACAATGACACCAACTGCAACTATTGAGCTGCAGAACCGTCAAAACCTCACAAAGGCCTCACGCCCACATCCACCGAAATGTCTGAAGCAAACATTCAGATTTGACGAAGCGGCCACCGAGGACGAAGGCTTTTGGTCGAGCACAGAAAAAAAATGCAACAGGGGACTTTTACACAGAGACAAAGTCCACAAATGGCAAAAGGACATACATTCCTTGTTTTGATTTTTTTTTTTAAAAAGCGCGACCGCAGAGTCGCCGTCCAACACTTTCCGTTTGCGCTGAAAGTCGGACGAGTTTAGAAAAATTGTCGTATAAAGGCGCCAGTTAGGGTAAAACCAGTAGATCAACCCTTCTGAAAAGAAACGAGGTAGTGATGTTGAGACAAAAAAAAAATTAAAAAATTAAAAAAAGAGGGATGCACCAGTCCTTGTGAACACTGCTCTAACCGTTAATGACATCGAAATGAATCGGGCCAAAAATACAAGAAATATTTCCAACATGTTTATGTTTTTTATTCAAAATCACATGAACATAAATACAAAAGCTGGGGTCATTTTTCCATAGATTTTGCTCTAAATAAATATTTGCTCCCTTGTAGATGTCTTTCTTTTTCTTACCTCTTTGTCAGTCTTGCATGTTTCAGATTACCAAATCAATGGCACATGTCTAAAAAGTTTTCAAATGACAAATCCTTTTATTCAGAGAGGGGACAGTCATCCAGTACAACCCGCCCCTCTTATTAAGTCATGAGTTAAGCGTCTGAGTGTCCCAAAAAGTGCAATGCGCTGTCCAACACTTACTGTTGAAGAATGATTGTTATTATTATTATCATTATGAATTAACTGGCCTCTAACAGGCCAAATTATAGTAGAATCAAAAGATCCAACAGAACCTGTCTCACAACATGAAGGTGTATAAATGGTTTTAAAAACAAATCCTGCCCGAACAAATTCCAGAACAGATTACAAAGCTATTGACAACCGTCAGTCTGGTTGGAGTCCCAAGGCAATTTCTCAGGCTTTTTGTACCGAAGTCAGAGCCGTTATCCACAACATGGACAAAACATGAAACGGTGGCAAACCAACCCAGGAGTTGAGGTCAATCTTTGTCTTCCAACAATAAGAAAAACCAGGTGACGTTTGAATTCATCTAAGAGTTCCACATCCCAAAACCACTGCTGACGAAAAAGGAATTCAAACTCACAACCTCACCCCCACTCTCAGAAAATAATAATAATAATAATAATAAAGACAAAAAACCCTTTTGGAACAGATTAAAAACTCTGGAAAGTTCTGCAGGATGCGCTTCCTCGTATGTCTGACATGAAGCTAAAACAGCATTCGGCTGAGTGACATCACACGTGTCGTATTCACAGATCCTGCTGTGGTGGAAAACCTTCCAAAAGAGCTAAATTGACTTTCACTAAACTTTAATTTAAAAAAAATAAAAGAAAAAAAGCCTTTTGTACTTACTGTGATTCTGTTTGTGAGATATTAAAATTTGTTTGATCATCTGAAACATTTAACTTTGACAAAAACAAACAAAAAACCCCCAACAACAATCAAACAAACTGAAAAACAAATCTGTAAGGGGGCAAACACTTTTTGAGCCACCAAACAGGCTCGTTGGAAGAGTTTTAATTTTTGTGTAACAGTGTTCTGACATCGGTGTGGACAGAGGTGCATCCCTGCTGAGCTAAATCGGGAGAGTGGTCTGCAGATGGATTGCTGTAAAATCTCCCCTTTGTTTTCCCTCCAGCTTAATGCAACCCATGTCAACATTGAGGTACTCTGATTTTAACACGAGATAGCCCCGCTCCACATCTACCGAACCTTGTTCACTTCACTCTGACATGGTTTGTACTTGCACTGAATAGAAAATATACAGAAGTTACTACAGAGGCACCTCCACTCAGGAAATGTTTGTTTTCGGTACGCCGGCCCGGTGCTAGCTAGAATCCCTGTGTGAGTGTTTGGACCCTGAGACTGCAGGATGTGGGTGTTCTGCACTCTGACATTAGTGAATACTCTTTCAGGTCATTTCTCAATGCCACGTGGTGGGGATATCGATAAAGCAACCCGCCCTGACACAGCTGATGAAACCCCGTCCAGCTACTCCGTCACTTCCTGTTGCAATGTCCTAAACTCCACCAATAGGTGGAGCCCATCCGTAATTCACTCCCTTCTGCTCTGACCTCGGTGAAGTTGCCCCACACCCCTTTGTCAAATCAGGCAAATTTGGTGTCAAGCGTTTGTGCGGCAAAACATTTTCGCTCGTGCCGATACCATTTTAAAGATATTAAGAAATGTTTGCAGGGGTCATGGAAGGTCAACCCCCCCTCCCTCACCAGCCCCTTTCTTCAAATTGTGTCAGACAACTTGACTACATTTGTGCCGGTTTGCAAAGATTTCCGTTTGTGCTGCTTTGGCTTCGAAGACATTAATGAAAGTTTAATTTCATTTTGATTTAGTAAAAGTAGGTTGGAGGGAGAGCTGGTTGACCTTTTGATCTTTAGACTTCCATTAATATCTTTAAAGCCAAAGCAGCATAAACAAAAACTTCAGCTGCACAAACACAGTTGAGTTGATTGACACCAATTTTGTCCGATTTGAAGAAGGTGGTTCTGCTCTGCTTATATTCAAACGTTCCTGTCTTCTTTTTGTGATCTGGAAAGAATCCACAAAGATGTAGAACCTGAAACGGTTCTGGACCTCTGCAGAAAAAGAAAACACTTCTTCTCACGTATACAGTATACGCATATGTGAAATGATGGATTCAGAGTATCTGTAAAACTATGCAAGGAAGAGAAAGAAATCCAGTGATAATGTGGATAAAAATATTGTTTTTTCTTCATGGATTCTTCCTGGAAAATTAAAAAAAATAATAATAGTCTGCAATGTCCCTGCGTAGATGAAGTTAAGGGCACAGATATATGTGAGCAGCTGAGGTAGAGTGCACGAAGCCGGGGCTGACAAAGGGTGCAGAAGGCAGTCCTGCAGAGATGGCCTTCCCTGCAGCAGACGGGCAGGGTCTGGAGTCTTCCATTTCCAGATGCTCAGGTTTCAGCTTGGGCCTCGGAGTCTTAGGAGAGTGGAAGCCATTGGTGAGGCATGTGTCCGGCGGTGGCTCCCTGTCGGCGTTCTGCTGCTGCCTGCCGCCTTCCACCTCCTCACTGTGACGAGACGCCAATGTTCTTGCAGCAAGACTCGGGGGACTTTCAGCCGCTGAAAGGTTCTCGAGGTGCTCCGCCTCCTCCCTCAGCGAACTCGGCCGACTCGGAGGGGAACACGCGTCCTCTGATAACGACGGTCCCCGGGTGGCGTTGGAATCCCGCTCGCTGCCCTCCTCCTTCTCCCTCCCACTGGGGTCTGACAACTCAGAGTGCACAATGACTTCTGCCTCCACCTGGTTACTGCACAGAGACGTGGAGAGATGATCGTCTGTTTCCTGCAACACAATGAGGCCGCTGTTATTTTTAGGGCTTTCAGTTCTGCTTCGATGAATGCCGTGGCGCGTCGTTAGCTTGGACTTCAACTAAATGCTGGAATTCCAAAAGTACTTCAAGCCTGGATTGTGACGGTGTCACAAAACCCCTAATATTTTAACCGGGGCGACTATTATTTTGCTTCAACATGCTTTATTAAAGGAAAAAAAGCAATTAGGATCTAAATAATTACAAGTAATAGTTGGATTTGCCCCTTGACATGAACATAATTAAACACATTAATTTTCCCTTTCTTTCTTCGGTACCAAGCTTGTCCTCAACCTTTTCAGCTGTATTAAAAAAAAATCATCTTGTGCATGTTTGTTACCACCTTGTTAATGTCAGACATCTGAATGGATTAAAATGTCGGTTATTGACAGTGATGTTGGCTTAACTGGATTGCTGGCTGCAAAACATCAATAAAGTCATAGTGTGGGTAAGGAAGACCTCACGAAGAACGGATAAAAATATTAAAGAAGAAAGTGAGAACTAAGAAAAAGAAATTATGTCATAAAGAATCCGCTGATACTAAAATATTATTTTATGTCTGCTTTGAAGCTGCAAAAATGTGTTTCCATGTTCTGTTTGCGAGATAAACTCTTTATCGAAAAGAGGAAAACCGACATTTCTAACAAAAAGGAAGAGACTCATATTTGAAACCTAAACGTCAGTGTGTAATGCTGGTTGTTTTACCATGCCAGTCGCAGTGATGAACATGTTGAGCGCTCCGTTGGTCAGCGCCGGAGACTCTTCTGTAATAGTGTCTCTGTATCGGGTGATCCTGTTGACCCAGTTATGACTCACAGAGCCATTCCAAGCAATCTGCGAGAGAAAACAGCACATCAGAGGCATCAGAGCGAGACTAGTCAATTCATCCACACAAAAAAACCGACGAAGGCCAAAACCTTCGCCTCCCGTCGAAGGTTTTGGCCTTCAGTTCAGGTGCAGGAGCGTCGTCCCCGTCCCCCCCACAGATTTAGAACTTGCCATCAGACTCTGTTCCTCCGGGTCTTTTGTCGGCTGCTGACCCGACTCCTGGGCGCCGCCTAGAGGCATCAGCGTCTCCAGTTCGTGGCTGTCGCAGCACTGGGGCGCACTGGCCGGAGCGGGGCAGCCACCTTTCCTGCACTGAGGAGTCGCAGCTGTGGAGCTCAGGCCTCCAGACAGCTCTCTGTGCGGGGTTGGAATCTGACCGTTAGACAAGAAGACTAACACTCTGGAGGCAGGGCGCGGGATCGGCAAAAAAAAAAAATACAAAGACAATACGAGATTTACAAACTTTAAAGTACATTTGAACTCGTTTTAAGGTCACTCGTTTTAAAGTCACTCAACTGTAGAGATCAGAGGAAGATTCAAAGGTTTCCAGGAAATTAAGAGATAACTGTGACTTGAATAATCATGAATTATTTATAAGCAAGAGATTATTACAATAAATAAGTCATAAAAACGGGGGAATCACGTGACGTTTTAGTTCATTGTGCGACAACAATCCAATGCCAATTACCATAAATTAACAAAGACTAACACTCACTCAAGTGACAATGTAAAACAAGATGGAAAGAGGAGAAAATATTGAAATAACAAACAGGGGTATAGCAATGTATGTGAAAAAATATAAAAGTAAACAACTTTCTCACTCCCCTAAATTAAGAGTACATTTTCCATAGGAGCCTTCTATGATGATGAACATGTCAAATGATTGATAAATACCCATGATCATATATTCAAGTTCAGAGATAAAACTGTTTTGATAAAATGTAAAAAAAAAAAACTCTTGCTCATAATTTGCTTTTGAATGTTTCTGTTCAGGAATGACACATATTTAGTTGAAACTCCCATGAAGACTTGCAATAACAAAGAAATTGGGACAGAGGGAAGCAGAGACTCTAAACCGATGGGCTGGAATTAATGAAGAAATCTACATAATGGGAAAACTGACAAGACTGTAAGAGCGCCGAGTGGAAGAAGAAGAAGAAGAAGAATCGGCCGTCTGAGCCGACTTCACGTTCTAACCGCTATTTTTTTTTCTACTTTAAAAATCACAGATTCAGGAAGAGGCGCGGAGCTGTTTGACCTTCCGAGCAACGCTTTTGTAACCGTCTTACGCAACATTAAAATCTCTGAAGAGACCGATTTTTATGATTTCATCTACTAAAACCCATAATTATCGACACCGACAGAAATAAATGCTTCTAGCCTGTCTTTCTAAAAAGCTGTCAAATATAGCCGTTTCACTTATTTAACCGAATCGCCCTTTTAGTCAGACTAAAATTTATTGAGGTCCACCTTCAGGGTGTTCTTAGGAATCGCAACTGCAATAGAAAACATGCGAAGAGTGCAGACACTGACCTGGGTTTGCTGTTTCGAAAGCTGAAACACATACAGAGGAGGATGCAAATAAGTCCCAAGCAAACGCCGACTATGATGCCTGTGACTGTGTGAATGTCCAGCTCTGGTGAAACAGGCAAAGCAGAAAAAAAATTAGGACGTCTATTAGGATACACATACAAATTTTTACAACAACGGAGCACAGAAGATGGGTAGAAAATATTTGATCCTGCTAGTCTCATGTTTGACTAGAAAATCACTAGAAACATGATTTATTTTAGCTTCAGGGAACCAGGGAACACTGCAGTGACTGGAATGATGGCGAAATTGAAATCAGCGCAGTTGAGACAGGATGGGCTTATTTTTTATGCGATGCTTCGTCAAGACGTTTGGCTGTATTCGACTTGCGGAGAGCAGACCTTTGTTCATATTCATTCATCCTGGGTGTTGGCAGTGTGGATTAGCAGTAGAGGAAAGAAAAAAAAAAAAAACTGATAGCAGGAAAACTCAGCCACCCACACATCTCTGGTTCCATTCACAATGGCACATGCAAACAAGAGCGTTACTCTGTTCACTCAAAGTTTCAAAGTAAACGATAAGGAAAAGTGAAAGAGTATTTGTTAGACAGTTTCTATGGTCCCTGCTCATTTGCTTGCAAAAAGTTTTCAGACATTCTCAGAAGCTCAGAAACATCTCTGAACATTAAACTTCAAGTCATGCCCCAAACTCTCAGATAGTTTTGAGTTTGTACTTTGACTAATATGCAATATATCTGCATTAGCATTAGTGTCGTTATCAATAACTAAAACTGGGCCGACGTCAATGTTTATTTTCCTTTTTGTTGCCGTTTGTGTTTCGGGAAGGGGAGCGGAGGAGGTTGGTCGTGTGGCAGTGACAGTGATAGAGATGCAGGGCAGGACTGAGGGGCGTTTAGCTGAAGCAGAGAAGAAGTATTCATACCATACGTGGGCAGGGGAGTCTGAACATCCATAACGGGGGAAAAAGGCCCTGATCCCACTTTTGTGGAAGCCCCCACTTTAAAGAAGTACCGAGTTCCCCCTGACAAACCGTGGACCTCCACACTAAAGATGCCCCCTGAGAAAGAGAACAGGAGCGACACAAACAGCTGCATCCAGCATCTCAACTGTGAACATGCTTCGACGTGCAATCGTTACTAGAGAACATACCGCCCTGGGAGAGATTCCTCCACTCGTCTTTGGGCTCGCTCAGGTTGACGGTGTACAAAACCTTGTAGCAGACGATGATGCCGTTTGGCTCCAGCGGAGGGCGCCAACTCACCAGCACAGACGAGGAGTTCAGAGCTCTCAGCTGCAGCTCCTCAGGTGGTGTGGACGGCCCTGAGGGAGACAAGAGGATCAGGTAAGTCGTCAGAGCCCAGAAATGAGGCCTCACACAGCTGGGGAGCGTTTATTGTCTTGGTGGGGGATTTGGCTCGTTGTGTGATAGCCATCTGTGTCCTCATGTCCCTGCCACCTGGGTACAAGAGAGGATATACTATGAAGGCAGTGGGGGGGCAGGAAGAGGCTTAGGTGATGACGCATGCTGGAGGAGAATGTGAAGAGGTTAGCCGGCGCTATAACCCACCCCTCATTCAAATTCAGCAAACAGCGGTCATTGGCCATTTCCACACCTGAGCGCTGAATCAGTCAGTTACTAGCAACCGCTGCCAACCGCGAATCCCCGTCTGATCAGTTTGTTTATTGGTTTGCTCTCTGCTCATAATTACTACCATATACAGCATGATCCATCAAGCTGCCAGAGGCACACACAGTGCAGGTTATTCGGGCCTCCAAAAAAAGAGCAAGGTGAACTTAACTAATACTGGAACAGATAAAAAAGATCAACTTCAACAAAACAACAACAAAAAAAAAAAACCAAACGCTCACCGGCTTTCCATCGAGAGACATTATCAACTAGATTTCTTTAATCAACTCGCTCAAAGGAAGCTGCGTATGAGTGTTGGTGTCAAAGAGAGCCCAAGAAAATAAAATAAAGACCTGAGACTTTTTAAAAATGTTTTTTTTTCCACCAAGTGCATGCAAGAAAGTTCATACTTGTCATATCTGTGCAGCTCTGAGGATACTCACGATCAGGCAGGGTGGCCTCCACCACGGTGCCGCTGAAGGGCCCTGCAGTGTTCACTCCATTGGACCGCACTGCCAGCTCATAGTGGGTAAAGGGCCTCAGTCCCCTGAGCAGGATCTCCAAAGAAGAACTGCAAAACATCAACAAGTCAGTCAACGACCACACAAAACCATCCGTCCGTCCGTCCGTCCATCACCCTTGTCCCTAGTGGGGTCAGGAGGGGCGCTGGTACAAAACCTTAAATTAATTCTATTCTATAGTTGTCCTATGGAGAATTTTATTTTGTCAAAACTAAGTCTGAGCAATGTCTACATGATTTATGAACATCTAGGAGAGATTTAGTGGAAAAAGATGTTTAGCGTGAGTTTAGATGATCCTTCGAACTCAGAGGATGCATTTCTGCCAGCCCCGTGTTCGCTTTAATCAAAACTCTAATTTATTTATCTAAAAAGTCTGGTTTGTTTGGGGAGGTGTGAATGCGCACTCAAAGTCTGACGCAGACCAAAAAAGGACACTCTGGCCCGCCTCAAAACAGAGGTCTCGGTTCTGGCGTGGTTCGAATGCATATTTGAATGCCAATTGGACCAAACACCACTTGATCCAAGTGGCAACTAATTGGAATGCCAATTGGTATAGCAGTTTCCTATGTTCCTCCAAAAGTCGGAAACTGACTAAAAAAAGAGGGACAAAAGAGAAAAGGAAGGAAGATAAGTGGGGCAAAAGTTGAAAGGGGGAGGTGAGGATAGAAGAGAGGAAGAAGGGTAAAGAGAACTTCACTTGTTACGAAACAATCACATCCTCTGGGGAACAAGTTCAAGTCACATCTAAAGTCATTATTTTTGAGACTTATGTGCAACTTGAGTCCAAGTCTTGAACACGAATCCCCATCTCTCTCCTTAAATTTGTTCTACATGCAGCCAAGTGGAAAAACTGGAACACCTTATGACGGCCCTCTGCGTTTTTTCGAACATATTTGGACTTACGAAAATGGTAACTTTTATTTTAACAATACTGAAAACTGTTTCGGATGCTCATCCTGGTCTTCCAACCTGCTGTAATAAGAGACAAGAGAGGCGTTGGTGGTTCCCGCTGGGCTGCAGCGCACTGTGTAGTTGATGATGCGCACGTTGATGAACCGAGGTTTCTCCCAACGGAGCCAGATTGAGGTGGAGCTGTTGGCCGTAGCTTGGATGCTGCCGGGGGGCAACGGAGGGGACGAGGACGGCCCAGAAGCTGCAAACACAAGCGCACCATCACTCCCTTGAATGCCAGAAAGTGTAAATGCTATTCTGGCGTCATCCACATGCAGACGCTATGCTGGGTTCTTTTACTGTTTAGAGATGCATGCCTCTAAAGGGAGTCTTACGTCTACCATGGATCTTATCCGTCCTTCCCTTCCACACTGCAGCTGCTCCGTCCTTTTGCTTGTCGAATGCCCAGACCCTCACCTCGTACTGCCGGTCAGGAACTGATAAAATGCAGAGGAAGAACCCGGAGAGACAAACTTTTAACGTATTATTCCATTTTCTCTGACTGATACGAGGCAAATGTACAAAGGTCTGTCCAAACAAGCGTATTGTTAGATTTCAGAAACGACCAGCGTCTCACCGAGCCCTGTCAGCAGGTGATGCCTCGCCTTCTTCCGAAGCCTGATGGTGTGCGCGTGCGACGTTCTGTCTCTGACGGAGAACTCATCTGTGTCCGCTTCCCGATAGGAGAGCTTGTAGCCAGAAACCAGCGTGTGATTTGGTGAGGGTTGCCATGTCACATTAAGAGTGGTCACTCTGGTTCTGACTTTCAGCTCAGAAGGGGCAAAAATCACTGGAAAAAGATTTTAAAAAAAAGAAAAGAAAAAAAAGAAGTGAAAATTAGCCCATTGCAACACTTTCCCCCCTTCAACTCAGCTCGTTGAAATATGCCAATACAACTTTTAAAATATGTATCGTTTTGCTTTTTACATTATTGGTGTGATCGGGTTGATCCAAAATCAAAATTAAATTATGAATTTGGTGCCACACCTTGTCAGAAAATAAAAATAAACAGTTTGAAGCATGAAGTGCTCTCAAACGTCCGGGCAGAAGGATGACCTGACGTTATTCAAACATTGTTTTCATTTCATTTATTGCCATAATCAAGACTGTTTCTTCATTTTTTGAGTACAACAGGTATGAGCCTCTACACTGAGGTAATATTTAATATTTGCCTTCTGTGTGACATGCTGCCCACTTTTTGTATCTCGGGTTTTCAAAATGACGCATGAAGTAATTATCGTACAGCAAACGGGGACACGAGTGAGCCGTGTATTCGCTCACCTGTGCTGTTGTCACTGGGGCCGTTGCGGACTATCGTCTGCTGCTGGACCCACTCAGACGGAACGCCGAAGCCCACAGCGGTTCCAGCAGCTATCCTCAGGCGGTAGACCTGGTTTGGGCGCAGCTCCCTGAGCGTGAACTGAGTCTCGTTGCCCCTCAGCTCCACTGAGAACACAGTGTCCTCTGTTGAAAATACAGAGCACAGTCTGATTTCTCCAAGGCCACAGGGGCTTTTGAAAGAGAAAGTGGACAGGTACTTTTTTTTTTTTTTTAATTATAATTGTCTTGCAATAGAGAATTGTGCAAATTATTTATTTCTAAAATAGATGTGCCGTTTCTGCTTTATATTATCTACGGAAAATTGTTGTGGAAATAAAGTCCATGGAGAATTGGACTGGTAAAACTAATCAAGCTGTAACAAGAAGAAGTCGGTTTAATTGTTATTGTTCTGAATCTCAGAAAAAGGAAAAAATAAATAAATCTTCCACTGGACAGGGTTTACATTGTTAGGAGACTTATGATGAAGTATGAATTTTTAATGAAAATGCTTATAGCACCATCTATAGGCAGAATTTATTCCTTTTTTAATGAGTTATTTACGGTGTCCCAATCTTTGGTCGATGTGTTGACGGACAAACTTTAATTTCATGTCTTATTTAATGGAAATTATGTTCTTTTCTTTAACATGAACATAATTTGTAATGGAAACAAAACAACATGGCAAATCATTTTTAATTAGATTAATATGAGTATTAAATAATAAGAAAGTGTTCTGCACATTCGTAACTCTTGACATGCTAAGAGTTCACGTGAGAGGGTGGGGCCGAGCGGGGCCGGGCAGGGGGGGGTACTCGGTAGGTCGGGCTTGGAGCCCATATATAACTGCTTGCAGTTCTGATCATCATTGCTACGTTCCACAAATGAGTTTTCAGTAACTCTCAGTGGGTCACAAAAAAGCGTTGCGCTTCTCAGTCAGTGAAGATCACTCACTCTGATCCAGCGCGCTGTAATCAATGCGGTAGCGGGTCACAGCCCCTCGGCTGTGCTGTGAAGTCAGCGGCTGCCACATCAACCTGATGTCAGTGGGCGACGTGCTGGCGACGGAGAGCTGAGGAGGCGCACTCGGAACTACGAGCAGAAAGGAGGAGACAAGCCAAGCTAACTGCCGTGAGCGGTAAGTCCGCTCAAAATGTTGAGAGAGTATGACAGCAGTGTTCTGGTCAAAAAAAAAAAAAAAAAAAAAAAAAAAGATCTATTTGTAGAAGCAAAATGAAATGAAATTAACTACAAAATCTACAGCTTTTTTGCATGGGTAGCATTGATCATTTGTCAAGTCCTGCAGCCGAGCATATGGTTTAGTTTTTAAGACCTGTTTGTGTTCCGACCCGGTTAAATTCGCTGATTGCCGTCTTCCTCTGAGTATACCTGCATCACTCAGATGCAGCTGGAGCACAAACACGCCTTCAAACATGCAGGATCTGATGCAGCTTTCCAATCCGAGAGCAGAATGACCTCACTTTGTAATTCTTTGCTTCATTTATGAGTTCAGTTTCATTTGCCTTTTAAGAAGGTTGAAGTACTCACCATCCTCAAGCATCTCTATGGTTATAGGCAGCGATGGAGGACTGGCTCCCATGGGCGAATAAGCCACCACAAAGAAAGTGTAGGCGGTGTGGGGGAGAAGCTCTTTGACCAGATACTCTGTGGTGTCGTTGCTAACTGCTAACGAAGAGTCCTGATTATCTGACCCTAAAACGAATGAAATTCATATCAAATATGTGGATTTTTTTTTTTTTTTTTAGCTCCTTACCACATCTGCTTAAAAAAACAAAAACAAAGCAAACCTGCAGTGAGTTGGTAGTGCACGGAGTAGGCGATGATTTGGTCTGTGTTGTATTCGGGTTTCTCCCAGGAGAGCAGGGCTGTTGTGCTGGAGTACGGCGTAGCGGTCAGGCGGCGAGGGAGGCTGGGGAGGCCTTCCTTCACGATGACCGTCAGCCTGGCAGTGGCGCAGGCCGTCCCGAGCCCGTTCTCAGCAATGCACTGATAGTAACCCGCGTCCTCCAGAGCCAGCTGGTTGATGAGCAGGACCCCCGGGCTTTGCACCTTCATCCGCCTGAAGGATCTAACGGGTTGGCCGTTCTTCAGCCAGTGCAGCACTGGGAAAGGTTCCCCAGAGCTGTTGCACAGAAACCTGGCGGTATTCCCCCTGGAGAGGGACACAGACTCGGGGGGCTGTACAATCACTGGAGGGGCTGTTCAGAGAAGAAAGTGGAGAACCCTTAAGAGCTGCAGCTCAAATCCAGACTGCAGTTTTAAAGAAGAGCTTAAAAATCCTTCTTATGCAAAAGAAAATCTATCATTTTTATATTCCACTCTTTCAAAATATCATGCTTACTTGTTTGGGACAAAAATGCATTTTTGAAACTTTCCCCTTTTAATTCATGCTTTAAATTACACTAGGCCTTTAACACTGTGAAGATGTTGATGGGGGCTATCAGCTCTCAGAAATATCTCAAGATAAAAGTCAGCACATGGATGGTGTAACATTACTCTTACCGGCAATGTGCAACTCGGCAGCAGCAAAGACAAACTCTCTCGTTTTGGGCTTGTTGGCTCGGCAGACGTAGACGCCGGCATGGTGACGCCTCGTGTCCCTAATCACCAGGTTTGTGGCAAGGACGATCACGTCTGTGGAAATGGGCTTTCCGTCTGATCAAAAGAGAAAGCGATGTGGAGCATCAGCACAGAGAAACTGCTGCTGGTGACTGACGGGAGCAGAGGTCTTTTTTTGCAGTCTTATAAATGCCAGAGAGACGTTACAGGAAGGAAATGCTTCGAAGAACACGAGACGGGATAGGATAGGAAACCCTCACAAAGTGACCAGCAGGGGACTCTCTGATTTCTCTTGGACTGGGTTCGCAGAGATGTCTGGATGCAGGAATAACAACCACACTCTTAAAATAATGTGGTTATTTTAAAGTCATGGCACTCGTTCGTGACTTTCTTACCTGTTAGCATGTGCGCAAAGGAAAACATGTCCAAGTTACTGCAAACAGGCGAATTTACAACTTCTCATCAACAAAGTTTAAGGAAAGTGGTTAGGGTTAGGCTTAGGTTTGAGTGCTTGAGGTTTAATTTGGTTTTGGCGTTACGCCACAAAAAGGAAAAGTCGAGCAGGTACTGACTCCTCGGGACACTGAATGACAGGTAGCACCAGAAGCTGTGAAGAAAATAACATTTCCGCTCACTTTCAAAGTGAGTGGAAATCTTTGAAAGTCCTACCTTGTCTGCTCCATGACACCAATGGTTTTGGCTGGCCGTGTGCCACACACTCCATCACGGCAGGATGGCCGAGCACCACTGTCGCATTCTGGGGTGGCGCGACAATCACAACTGGGCTTGGGCTGTCAATGGAGCCTGTAGCAAAACAGTAGTTTATCCAGTTTATGTACTTTGGATCAACATTATTAGACCACTTTTTAGACTTCTGTTCTTCCAACCCAGAAAAGAAATTAGACCAGAAGATACTTAGCAACCCTGAACAAGAGCGCCTAGTTCACATATATTACATCAACATTAGATTCATTTTCTTCTTTGTTCTTTCCTTTGAATTGTTATTTTGTTTGTATTTCTTTTTAATTCCCGTAAAGCACTTTGCATTGCCTTGTTGCTGAAAATGTGCCACATAAATAAAATTACCTTCACCTTTAACATTGGAGTACACTTCAACGTAATGACAAGACCATATACTTTAAATCTGGTGCGAAATGTTTGTAATGTTTCAGCCCAGAACTACCAACGTAATCTAATTTAATATACATTTTGTCCAAAAAGTATTTCTTTCCACTGGACATGTGAGATAACAAAAGACTCCTTCATTCAAAGTTATTTACTTGCGGCGTAGCTCAACAGATCCAATGAGCCGCTACCTGAAAGGCTGAAACAGAAGAAACTGGAGGAACAGGAGTCGGTGTGTTAGTGATGATGACACCTGATAATGCAAAGTGTTTGGCCAGAAGGTCGAGCCGAAGAGAAGATTACGCAGAAGAATAAGGCTTTTCAAGGGCCCTAAAAGGTAAACTATTACATCAGGTCATAGGACGGTGTCAGTTATCCAGCGGAGGAACTCTGCTCCTCCTTAGCGACAAAGAACGCCATTCAACAAAAAACGTCTTTATGGGTTTAATAAGCACTCGTTTCTTGATCACACCAAAGTCGCTAAGGTCCTGCAAGTGTTGATGAAAGGAATAATCTCAGCAGAAATGGTCTTGCATACTGTCAACACGCATTAATCATTGACATTACGTGCAGCAAACCTCGATGATGCAAAAGGCTTTAAGTGGGTCATGCTGCCTTTGTAACAACTTTCTAGCAGAGGGTGCCTACAAAGTGATGGATCTGATAGGTGTGGGTGAAGTGCACTGCCAAAAATAGAAGCCATAGCAGAAAACAAACCAAAGAAAAACAATGAAAACCTCTGGCAGTGCCTGTTAATGTCTTAGGTTTCCCTCAGCTTCTGAAGTATTTCGGTCTATTACTTCAACACAAAACTGTTGACGCGTTCCTGTGGGTGTTGAGCTACTCCACTCATGGCACTGAAACGGAGAGAGGCGATAGCATTACATTTGACAGAGGCTTGATGTAAACCGACAGCATTGCCTCCGTGATGTTTTTTGTTGTTGTTTTTTTAATGAAAGCAGCGAGCCATTTTCCTGGAAAACCTGAAAACATGACCACTCTGCAGTTGCAGTCAATATAATTTAAAAGTAACGTGGGATCCGTTGAGGACAGGTGGTTGTCAGAAATCTCCCTTCATGAATTGCAACACGGAATGTATTTTTAAGGGGATTTATGTTCGTAATTTGAGCTTATTTCTATTTCATCTAACAAAACAGTCACGTTTTTCAATTTGATTTATTTTGCTAGTGTTTTATTTGGAAATTGTTTGTTTTTGCACTCACTTTTGATGTACAGACAGAACTATTTCTTCACAGACACGACGCAAAAACAAAAATACCCCTTTGATCCCACCCACAAGAAAAAGAAAAGAAACACTGGTGTTTAGTGTGACAATTCCTGTATTTTGGCACCGTCAGCTTTCATGCCTATTTTCATCAATGCCCTTTGACTTCGCCTGCTCCGGTTTTGGACATCGCTGAAGTAACTCTACCCTCAGGAAGCTCTTGACGCTCAAGTTCTTGGAATACTTTAGCTGATAGTCAACAACTCTCTATGGTTTCGTCTGACCCGCATTGGTTTAGAAATAGATTCTTCCGTGTCCAGAAGGTTAATATTTGCGGCAGCTGAAACTAGAACAATTTGTTAGACTTTGGATGAGCTAAATTAAGAAGTTCCTCAATCAAAATCGGGCGTCTGTTATTAGCCACTAACTTGTCTCAATTAATCATTATTACCATGACGTGAAATGATACATTTCAGTTTCGTGAGACTCGCCAAATGTAGTGGTATGCAAGGTTTATTGAACACATTCTTCAACAGGAGACCTTTGCACACATTCCCTTGTTATTTGGTATTGTAGTCAATAAGCCACTTTACAACTAAATGGCAAATATAATGAGGGTCACCTGCAATTGGAAGGTCCCTGCCCAAGTTTTAAGTTCCTGAAATATATTTTTAGATATCATTTCAATATTTCTACATTACGATCAGAGAAACAATTTTGGTAATTGTCACCAACTGAAAATAGGAAACGCTTAGTCTGAATTCATGTAAAACTGAGAATGCCTCTTTTGATCAAACATATGCAAATACATCTGGTTCGAGCTGCATGAGGCATCCGATTTCATACACTGATTTACCTGAACTAATCTCATTTAAACGCGCACTTCTTTTAAAAATCACATCCCCTGGTAACAGATACTACACCACACAGCCACCCTATTAGATAAGGATATCACGCTCCCTGAATAATAAAACCAATACGTGGTTTATAATTGTATTGTCAGCATGTAACCTTTCTGGTAGTGCTACATTAATGTGGTTTACTTAGATGGACGACCTCCCTTGTGCCACAGTGTGAAACCAGGGGGCGGCTCTCTGAGGATCCACTGCAGGTGAACAATGTCTCGTGAATCACCTTGAGACACAGAGCGCCAGGGATGTGAAACGTCGCTGCAACTGACGCGGTGTTGATGTTCAGCCTATTCAAGGAATAATATGGAGACTCAATCATTGCGTTTTTAGCGTTTCAGCAGTTTTATTGATCAATTATATTGACAGTAATTGACGTATCTGTCAGACGTAACTCTCGCATACGGTTAGATATGATATCCAATAGGCAGATATTTTCCAGCAAGTGCTGACTGATAATTTTGTACTCTAAGTATGCTTTTCTTTTCTCTCTCTCTCTTTCCTTGATCCTGTCGCCTCCCTTGCTGTGCTTTTGATTGCTGCTGTGTCAGAGACTTACTTGAGTCCGGTCGTCTTATTTAGCTGCAGCCTAAAATGAGCAGCAGGGCTCTCCAGCGGTGCCTGATTTTCCCACTTGGTCAAGCTGCCCTAGCGCTCCCAAATGCAACATTTCAACATGGCAAATATTTTACAAGCTACGTTTCTCACAGTATCTCCTTTCGCTCTATTCACAAACCAGGATTTTACCACGAGCCCAAGGACACTTACAATGGAAAAAAAAGATCAACCTCCACTTGAACCAGGTTCCCTATTGAAAAACCGCAAAGCAGAGCAGCAAGACCTCACCTGTAGTGACGGTGAGTCTGGCTTCGCTGCTGATGTTCTTCCTTTCAGAGTTGGATGCCACGCAGCGATAGAAGCCCTCATCCTCTTTAGTCACCTTCAGAATCTGCAGCACCCCATTAGGAAGAGAAATGAACCTGTTGCTCCAAAGGGAAAACAAAAGAAATAAAAGAAAAAAAATGCAGACAGAATAAGAGAGAGAATACAATAAATGACTTAGTACACTGATCCATGAAGCAGCAGGCTGATGAACTCTACTGTTTTGAAGTTTTCCAAATTTTTTTATTTTTTATTTAATGAAATAGAGATTTGACCCGACAGGACTTCAGTTACTAGCTATACACTAAAACAAACTAGCTGTGTGTTGGTCTCCTTTTTCTGGTGAAACAACCCTAACACATTGACACATGGACATGAAGGTGTGCTGCTCTGATATCAGGTTAGCACGTTTGTCTAACGATTGAGACCAGGGGGAAAAAACAAAGGATGATTGAAGACCTCCAACTTGTTGTACTTCTAATTACACTCCCCCCCCCCCACCCCTTTTGGCAGGGTACCTTATTTTGTTGATGAAGGATATCTGTGAATGTCCTTCATCTGAATGAGAGGATGCGCATGATGTGCAATACGATGGATTAAAGCAGTCATGGAGTCCCAGCAGAACAGTAGAGTCACTCTACCTCTGTGGGATTAACCTTCCTCCTATACGGCATTCTGGCGCCACATGGTTCCCAAGTTAAGCAAAGCGCCTGGCTTATATAAAAGCAAAGCAACTTGAGCTACAGTTGGCTGTTGGATCAGACCACACGAACCAACCTTGCTACTTGGATGCAACATTGAGTCTTGGCCCGTCATGAACCACTGTTCCTTCCTTGAACCAGTTCTGATGGATTCTGACCAAAGCAGAACAGGAACAGCCCACAGAGACGATCTGACCAAGTCAAAGCCTCACACGCGCCCATTTCTTCTGCTTCTACCTCATTGGGTTCCTGGAGAAAACACTCACTTAGATAAATCCCACCCGCTCGCAGGTGCAATTATTGAAAGATAGGTGCTATTTGCTTCACCTGCTTACAGTGAAGAGAATAACTCACAAAGTAATTAACAGAAGTTCTGTGTTCAAGTACAAGATTTAAATCCTATAGAAAAATGCTGGTGGTACACACACACACACAAACACACATCACCTCTGAAAATGGAAAAAAAGAACCCAAAAGACATGACTACCTTAATGGACGCAGAGAGGGACGTGAGAAAAGTTTAAAACAGAGAGTGAGTACGGAGAGGCTGTGAATAGGACAAGCAAATAATAAGAAAATATGAACATGATGAGCAAAGGAGAGGGTGAAGGTTAACAGCAATTGAGGACAAGGGGATAATACCTAAGAGATGGCAGAGGGTTTGAGTGAGAAAAAAGGAAAATCACCTAAAAGCAAGAGGTAACAAAAGGAGAAAAAAAAAAAGCCTCTGTCTCATCAGCTATCCTTTGACTGATTTCTGCGAGAGACCCATTAATACCGCCTGGGGTGGGAGAACCACATTACACCAATAAGACCTTTTAAGCAGCAAGCTGTCTGGAGGTCATGCTGCGATATAGCCGACATTAACAGTTCGATCTGCGTAATAAGACCGAAAAGAAATTCACTGACCCCAGGGCCACAGCAAAATGTCTACTTCGCTAAGCCATAAATGAGATTATTTTAGAGAGCATTGGCAAGGGAGATCTTTTGAGGAGTCACATATTTGGATTTATATATATATATATATATATCTATATATATAGATATATATCTTATTTTAGCACACAGAAGACCATTACAGACATGTTATGTTTCCACTTCACAGTTCCTCTTAAACTTGTCGCTTTTAAAACAAGCCCTGCTCTCAGATGTCCCCATTTATGCCGGTCCAGTTTTTGACCAAGATAAAGAAAACAACACCTCGACTCAGCTTTTAAAGGGTTGTAAAACAATGTCACGGCTACACCACCCTAACATTGAGCTGTAGTGATGGAAAGAAACACGGCTGTTCAATAGGAGCAGACACTTACCAAGCGTCAACGATGAGTGTTTGTCTCCTGAGGTCACACCACTGCCAGCAAAGACGTGCACAAACTTATAAATGTTGCAGGGTTACATTGTCTTGCTTTCACTAAAGTCGATCCCTCAGCAAATGCAGATCCACATTAGTTGCTACGATCGTTATCATACTCTTTAAAATACGCTTGCTGATATTCGTCATGTTATTACTGGGGTACTACATGAGCAAAAGGAAACAATATAAAACATATTTTACTGCGTTTTATTTAAAAACAATAAAAAATCTGAATCTACAAAAAAAGAGTGTACCCTGCATTTCAGTCAATTTCATGGAACCTTTAGTTGCAAGTTGTTTGTTTTTTGCAGTTTTACACATCAAACAAAAATGTCGATTCTTCATTGCAAATAAAGCTCTCGAGAGCAGATTTAATGTTTTGCCATGAATTCTCAAGTGGATCCAGGTCTGGACTTTCACTGGGCCAGTCAACCATATGAAGCTAAACAATCTTGTTGTAACTTTGGCTGTACGTTTACTGATACTGTACACCTGTCTTTGGCACTACCTGAGCCTCTGGCAGTATCAGAGTGACATGGTCCACCATACTTTTTCAGATTTTCTTTCCACTATAGATTTATAAAAACCTAGACTCTCGTCCTTTGCACTTCAAAAGTGTGTGCTCCTCTGTGCTGGTCGTGTAAAATCCAAATAAAATGTGTGACTGTAATGATACAAAATATTTTTTGCAAGGCATTATGCATATCTTCTTTCAACATCTGCGTGAGAATATTAAATGCACTTCGGTCTAACACACAGCTTACCTTGTCTCGTCAGTGATAGTCACTTTGTCTTTTTGCCATGTTATGACAGGAGTGGGTACTCCCTCAATCTGGCACTCAAACCGAGCAGAACCCCCAGTGGTCACCGTTTGTGGTGCTGGCTCCTCATCGAAGCTGGACAGACCTACACAGGGAAAAACAGCAACAAAGTATAACCCATTGAATGAGGTCCAACACCAATATAGGATCGATAATTGGTCGATTCATTGCCATGTCATTAGTTGGGTTAAAACGGCAACACGGTTTCAAACAGTCTAGAATCTCTTCAAGCCATTTTGCAATTTCTATGACACAAGTAATAACTCACTTGTCTTTGCAGAGACCTTTAAAAGTACAATTTTAATTTAAACAAAAGAATATGTGCGCCTGAGGAGTAATGTCAAGCACCAGATGGCAGCAGTGAGTAAAGTCAGTGAACCTATGACCTGTAATCCCCCCCCCCCCACCCCCACCAACATGCTGGTGGGGGTGAGAAGAATGAACAAAACAGCTCCAAGTGTCCCTCACCACTTCAGCTTTAGTCCTGACTGCGACGAAAAGTTCGGGTCAAAAGAGAGAAAACCCATAAAGAAGACAGAGGTGGGAGACCAAGGGGTCACCAAAAAAAAAAAAAAAAAGAAAAAAAGTACAAGCCAGCAGAGAACTGAAAACCCCAAACAAGACTGGCACAGATAATAAAGCTTCTAGTTAAACTCACCCTACAACGGACTGTGAGAACAAACAGGGAGGCGTCCAGATGAGAGACGCATTCTCAAACATTCCATCAATTTCAGTGACAGACTCTCCGTGTGAACGGATCTGCATAACTAATGCAGAACACATTTTGTCCGGCTTGACGTCAAAAGTGCTCAGCGGAACTACGCATACAGTGTTAGAGAAGAGCTTCGAGCTATCCGCCTGCTGGCAGATGTTTCAGTGTCTCACAGAGGACATCTTTCAAACACTGAGGACAACATTTAGTATAGTAACAAAGTATAGTAGTTTAGTATAGTAGTGACCTCTAGCATTGACTTAGTGACCTCTAATATTTTACACTGTACTTTAAACATTGTAGATATAAATTTTACACATACAATACTTTACAGGTGCTGCTGTTATGGTAACAACTTGTGAAGAGGACAGTGGTATTCCTGATAAGTGTTGCTATAACAAACTGTTGGGATAATTTTTTTATTTATTTTTCTCTGAAGAGTTTTTGCAGCGCTGGTGGCTCACATTTTCCGAGGGTGGGCGGGCGGGGGGGTGGGCATGCGGCGAGGGTCGCCGGGACCGGGGGTCGAGCCCGCGACGTCCGCGTCGAGGGCCAGGGCCTCCAGGTGTGGGGCGTGCTAACCCCCTGCGCCACCACAGCACGCCCCACTGTTGGGATAATTTGAAAAGAAAAAAGAACATCGATGTGTTTTTCTTTGTTTCTATTTTTTATATTATTTATCAGTTAACTTTCCCAGGATGGGCCGACTGAGCAAAATTACATCAACAGCAGAGCAAGGACTCATCCAACAAGTCACAAACAGACCCCACAGAATCAGAGGTCATGCCTCCACTGCACGGAATTTACCTGCATGGCAGCGTTCCAAGAAATAAACCACCGTTGAGCTTGTCTCAGTTTTTCCACAGCACATCTTGATGATCCCCAAGACTTTTGAGGAAACGATCTGTGGGACAAAAGCTGAACTCTTTGGAAGGACTTTGTCCGACTGCATCTGGCGTAAAAGTAGCACCCCTTTCACACAGAGAACAGCACACCAACAGTAAAACATGGTGGTGGCAGTGTGATAGTCTGGGACTGTTTTCCTGCTGCAGCACCTGAACGCCTCGCCAAAACACACCGGCCTTTCCACCGCTTGATGGCCGAGGAAAAACAAGATGAAGACTTTGGGGTGGCCTGGTCAAAGTCCTGACCTGAATCCTATTGAGATGCTGTGGCCTTAAAAAGTCCAACACTCCTCTAGAGCTGGAAAAGACCCACTGCAAGTCATCACAACCGCTTGACTGTTTTTATAAAAACTGCATTTTGTGTTGACTTGTGCTGTATTTGACCTATAGGTAGTTTTTGAGGCGTGGCAAAATGTGCAAAAAAAAAAATCCCAGAAAATTGAGAAGGTGGGAAACATTTCTTCACACCATCACATCCTAACAATGAATACATGTTCTAGATAAGAATACGAAGCAGTTTCTATTAGTTTGTGAAGCAGTATGAATCATTGTCGCCTTGTCTAGTTTTAAGAACATGTTTTCTCCTAAAACTAATGCAGTGAATCTGAGGTGCTGTCACTCAAGGTTTATCAACACGACAATCTCGTCGCCGATCACAACCGCTGGCGCTAGCGACACCCCGTCCGTCTGCCCGTTACGGCACTGAGAGACCAAAGTTTCCCGGTGTGTACACAAAGACTGGAGGACTTGTGGTAATAGTGGCAGAAGGGATCCGATTTGTTTCGGAAAGATCCCGAGGAGGTATTGATGATTAACCCCTGGCACATCGCTCCACACCACAACCTAAATCCCAGAGTTCTGCATCGGCGCCTGACGCCGTGCCAGACTGTCCGAGCGTGGGCGAGCTCGTGAGTCGCGGAGCAAAGCTGCTCTTTACCTTACAGTGTTCGGTCCGCGTCGGTGCCTGCGGACACACTCCTTGTGTTTGCATTGTTGGATTAACTTTTGTGTATCTCCTCTCTAACTGTGTGTGCACACAAGGGTGAATGACAGCAGATAAGCAAAGGGTGCACAGCAGCAAATGTCAATGAAAAGAGAGAGGGGTGGGGGGTTGTTTCATAGAGGGCCCTTTGCCCATATCGTGATGGGACAATGGTGATTGGCCGGCCTTCCACCTCTGATTCTTTCAAAGTATAACTGTGTACCTCGTTTTTTCTTTTTTTAAGGATCTCAGAATTTGAGATGAAATTCCACAGCAGATCCATCCGATACCCCTGTGATCACCCACCTGGTTAAAATCTGACGCAGAGGTAAGTTTTCATTGACATTCTCACAATAAAGGCAACATTCCAAAACACAGCTAGAAATTAGGATGGATATTCAGGCATGCTGTAGTTGCAAAGCTTATAAAAATATAAAAAGGCCCAAATTTAGTTTAGCCCCTTTTCTTTTTCTTGTCTGTCTTGACTCCCCCGCTCTCTCCCTCTGTCTTTGTCTGTCCCTGTCTCTGTGCCCCACTCTTCGGCCCCTCGGCTATCAGATTGCAGCGTTTTTTTCCCCTCCCCTTGTGCAAGCAGATAATTCCCCCCATGACCTCTTTGCTTCCCGGCTCTAGGGCCGAGATTGTGAAAGCTCATCAAGCATACCTCCAGCCTGGACGGGCTATTTGGAAAAGCTACCATGGAGCATGTGCAACTCGGTCAGTTCGGACAGGAAGGAAGGAAAACCCTTCAAAGCTGTCAAAAGGAAGATTTTTTTTAAAAACGTCTCCTTTGCGGGACCACGACAGGTGTAAGTTTTGGGAAAAAGATAAAAAAAAAAAGAGGCCGTATTGGCTTGTAGAAGGACATCATTAAATATATTGGAATTTCACAAAACTGAATCATAATCACTGTAGGAAACTTAATTACTTCATGTTCAACAAACACACTGTATCTGGCCTCGTTTGTGTTTATTTCCCTTCTGGCTGTCTGTTGTCTTTGTCTACACACTAAAGAAGAAAAAGAAAATCCATCGCTTTCAGAAACTGTATTTAAAAAAAGAAATAGGAGAAAAAGTCCTTGTCCGTCTCCGTGCCTTTCAGGGACAAGCACATGATTCATACTTACACGGCGACTGCGAAACCAGAGCAGGTGGCTCTCCTAATGTGTTTTCACAGATGTGATCTCTGCTACATTCTCTCATCACTCTCATTCCTGCGAGCGAAGACACCCGAGTGAGGTGTAGGGGGGGGGGATGAGGAGGTCTGCTCGATATCCGACGCCCAGGCAGACCGGCATCGGACTCCCTCACATCCGACGCCTCGTTTCTCACTTTGCAGGGAGCCCTTCGCGCGCAGACCGAAAGATGCGCCGACGCTGTATTCATCCTCGTTAAATTACGCATGTTGTCGCAGAGAAAATTCGCAAGTCAATGTGTTGTACTGTGTTTTTTTGCAATACGCGCCACCAAACGTTTTGTGTGTATTTGCGAAGTGAAAGTGAAATGTGACGCTTTTATTTATTTAGAGGAAAATGTGATATTATTTGTATGGGATTTGTATTCTGTATTCTGATTCCCTTACAAAAGAATCCACTTGAGCTACTCGCCTCATGTCATTAGTAAATAGTATTGGACTGTAAAAGACTTGAGATTTGGGTGGAAAGTCATCTTCCAGTAGGAAGGCTCTAAACATACAGTCAGGAAGTTACTATGGAATATTTAATATCTGAGCAACTTAACAAATTACACTGGACCAGTCAAAGTCTACACCTAAATCCAATTGAGAATCTTTGACAAAACTTGGAAAATGACTCTTTACACACACTCTTCACCATCTGACTAAGCAGTTAAGGATCTGGCAAATGAAAAACCTCTACAATGCTAAAGCTACTCCAGATGAAGACCAAACAATTTGAAGCTGTATTTGCAGTGACAGAAGACGCTACAAAAATATCCTCTCAAACAGGATGAGTACATGTGAATGCTGCACACTATTCAATTTATTTATTTTTTTGCAGTAATATTTCTTTAACATATAAATCTCTGCTGCCTTTTTGGGGGATGCTAGGGTTAAGCATCAATAATTGTGATAAAATATATTGGAGATTGAAACTGTAGAGTAACTACAAGGGGGTGTGGATCCTTTTGCAAAGCCCTTTCATTATGTTAGAGGCTGTAACTCTCCAAATTCTCCTTTGCTTTTTTTCCCCACCCTTCGTAGCATTTAATCTAACATCTCCCCCAACCCCTGCCTATTAGTACTTTAGTCCTTATTGTTCCCCAAAGAAAAGATCCTCATAAATAAGCACGCAGCAGCTGACAAAAGACAGGGGATCCACAGTGGATGGAGTCTCGTCTTACACAAAGCTAATAACTGAATAAAAAGCAGAACTCGGGAGTTTGAGGGAAAGTCAGTCAGACAAAAACTTCCATCTGTCCCCTGCTGCTTCGTATCGCGACCTTCCGGCTAATTGAAAAATAGCACGGCTTCGCACAAACCTGTGGGGTCGAGAAACACGGTTCGTCCTTCAAAGAGCGGAAGAAGAAAGCACAAAGAGAACGACTTTCTCTCTCCACACGCTGGGGAGAACAAGTGTCCAGCTGCAGAGGACAAGTTATTATTGATGCGCAGATCAGAAGGCCGGTCATCAAGAAGCCAGAATCCTTTCAAAATGCCAGACGATGAGCAGATCTGATTTTTTTTTTTTATAAACTGAAACACTGAATCAAAAACTTGAGCAAGACTGTGGCACAAACTAAGTTGCGTAGAGAAGGAGCGCCATGTCTAGTTACTAATGAATACACGCTACTTGTGCCACATAAACGTTTACAAAACGACCGGTCAACCTGGAACCAGAGGTTGTGTGAATTTTCCACTTAAACGTACAGGATTCTCCCACTTTGTCTGTTTTCTCCCAGTTGATAGTAACAAAATTGTTTCCAATCTGACTCATTGTGAGCAAGAACTTCCATAATGCCCCCCCCTCTAAACAGCTGCAATGCAACTGTTAATCATACCAAAATGCCAGATGCTTGTACTTCTAACTTACAGTCTAAGATCACAATTAGAACTGCTGAAACTGTAGCTGCCATTCAATGAGAGCATGCTCCTCCTGACTGTACGTCGCCAATAAAATGGTTAAAAAACAGGGGGCGCTCATGACCCCAGACATTGTGACTCCACAACTGCAGAGTAAGAGACAGTAACAGTAAAGTGCAGTGATATATCTGTAGTTTTCTCTTCGTATCACAGCAGTCACTTATTAATAATTACAAAACAAACTTTAAGCCTAAAACCATACCACTGCAACAGACTCAATGTTCTGCTCTTTGTATAACAATTATCAGCGTGAAAGCCAATGTAACTTGAGACTTTCAATGGTTTGTGCCACTTTTAATTTTTCCCGGTGAAGTGATGCATAGTAGTTTGGCATTCAAAAAGGACAAACCCACATCGAAAAGGATAAATGGATTTGAAAGATAAACCGGCCTAAAATCAACCAAACACAACTCAGCTTTTCTCAGTTGTAAGACAGAGAAAACTGTCTTACAACTGAGTCCGTGTCAGAAAACTGGTCAATTTGAATTATCTCTGCTGCCTAATGAGAAAAAAGGGTCAAACATCCAGCTAGAAACCAATCAGAAGCTACATCAAGCAAAACCTGCATGAGAGAAAACCCACAATCAATTCAAACGTGTGCATCCCGTTCCACCCAGAAAAATAAAAAAATAACAGCTGAAAAGGATCACTGGAGTCTGAATAGAGCTAACAAACACATGCAGACAGACATCATGTAACGCTCATCTGCAGACAGGACCGAGCCTCGGCCTTACATGAGCTCAATTACACTCTTCAAGCGACAGCAGAGTGTTCTGTGAACTGTGCGACGCCTACTTGCAAGCAGCACGTTGACAGTCCGGCTGGTCAGGGCTCCGATGGCGCTGGCGCTCACACAGCTGTAACTGCCCTCCACGTTCTGGGGAGGCCGGCTGTCTGCAGAGGTGGGCGACAGCAAGAGGGATCCGTTGGTCAAATACTGCAGGCGATCTCCCAGTGCCGGCGGCAGGAGCTGGCCATCCTTGAACCAGGTGACATTGAAAGGAGTGTCGCTGGACCCCAGGTTGCAGTCCAGCAAAAGTGGCAAACCTAGCTCCAGAACCACATGGCTGGGCCCGGCACCACAGCTCAGTTCCACTGAAACAGGATTTTCTGTGTAGGAAGAGAGGAAAAAACAGACCAGTTAACTAGGATGTACCAGGAAAGGTCTGGGACAGTTTGGCTTTATTCCATACGACTTTCTACAAGGAGCTCAGAATATATGGAAAAGAAAGCATTTTCCCTCACTTGTCCAATTTCTTTTACTATGTGATAAATTTGGGCAAAACATCACACTCGCTACTTTGAAACATTTTACTCGCAAACTAGGCAGCACAGATGGATTTAACAGAACATTTATAAAACGGGCCGTACTGAAATAGAACGGAGACCGTTCCTGGAGGAGGATCTTTAAAAATGAGATTGGCACAGCAAGAGTTTATTGGCACCGCTGGTAAAGATCTGGAAAAAAGAAAGTGTAAATAAATCAGTCTTTCACTGCAGTGGGATAAAATGAAAGACCAATTTTTTAAATGGGTACATTACTCTGAAAGGTGGGGGAAAAAAACATCACATATTAAGAAATAATTATTCCTGACAAAATCACAACTTCCACAATTACAGGCTTTTTCAATAACAATCATTTTTCCAGTATGACGATAATTTGTCACGATAGAACAGGGATCTATGAACCTGTTCTGTGTTTCTCTCTAGATGTTTTTTTTTTTCCCTCCACTTCACCAATCAGATTTCCTGTTTTTAGTCCTGGATTCTGCGACGGCCATGATAGAAGGCTTGTGTTTTGTCTTTTGATTTGGCCACGTGTGTCTAATCATAAACGATCCACTATTCAGATTTCCTGATTTTAGTCCTGGATTCTGCGACGGCCATGATAGAAGGCTTGTGTTTTGTCTTTTGATTTGGCCACGTGTGTCTAATCATAAACGATCCACTTACATAATGCTACGCTCTCCGATAAGGTTCTCAAGGTCTTTTGAAGAGGAATGGGTTCACTGCATCGGCGTCACAAACCCTCATGAATACGTAACGCTGCTTTTCTGCATATTTGTTCTGTTTCCAGTGAGCCCAGCATGAAAACTTCAATCTGTTCCATCTGACCAAAGTTTAAAAGCTTCGGTGAAGTTAGGCAAACTGTTTACGCTATAGATGGGAAGACAGAAACGACTTCTTTCTGGCATGCTTCTTAGGCAGCTGGCTGGCATGTACACAGTGGCTAATGGTTGTCATGGAGACTTGGTAACCTCAAGACACCTCTCTCTTTGCAGCGGTTCCCACACAGAATGCTTTGGAAATTGATTTCAACTCGCTTTTCGTCCCAATCAGCAGAGAGCTTGTGCTACGAATGACGGGACTGGGTTTCCTCCCAAATATCTTCAATTTAAATGTCGCCTTTTCATTATTTAAAGAATAATTGATTTATTTAAAACACATTCATCTGCCCATCAGTTTTGACCAAGTTCCAACAAAACGCTGATGTTTTTCTATCAGCGTTTTACGGAGTCGTGCATCTTAATCCCCAGGTCTCCTACTAAAGCGTCAGTGGTTGTGGCCATCAAGTCACATTTTGGTCCCTTTGTGTTTTGAGGCTCGTCTTTGTGCTGTGTGGCGTACATGAAGCAGGCTGTACTCTAGTAACGACAATCTTCTGGCGACTTCACCATGTAGTCACTTTTCCTTCAAGTCTTTCTTTATTGTGCATCTTGAATCTACCGCAGTACTTTTTCGTGCTTTTCTTTGAATCGGAAACAATTGGCCGGATTATTTCTTGGAATAGCTCGCATTGGCTCGGTTTCAACATCATCCCAATTTTTCCCCACTTCTCAAGTAGAGCGTGAACACAGCCGATGCCGTCATTTCCAAATCCTTGGGAATCTCTGTGTTCCGTTTTCCCATTACATCAAGTTCAAGAACCTTTTTCTGCAGATCATTTCATAATTAGTTTACTCTCTTCAGAAAGGGCAGAAAAGTGAAAGTACTTCCCATTATGTGCTAATATAGTACATTAAAATGCTAATCATCTAAATACAGTCAGCATAAATTGTTGTCAAATGCTGATTGACGTTTAGGGTTTGCTGCTGCATTGCTTATGTATTTTTAGCAGCTGTATTGCATGGCTTTCAATAGACTGATCACTGTTCTGAGGACAATTGGTGACTTGAAAGTCAGCATCCATTATGTAAAATATGCACTTTGTAATATGCATGAGACCAGAGGAGGTAGTTCTCATGCTAACCAAACAGTAAAGTGAAGAAAGTACGTTCACTATTTCTTAGAAAATGATACAACAGCAAAAAATAAAATTAAATAAAAAAATAAATAAATAAAAGACGAAAAATGTGTGCAGGCTTTTTGTGAAGTTGGCCTTACTGGTGATTTGTATAAATCAGATAAACTGAATACAACAAGACCATTTAATCTCAGGAATCTTTTTTCTTTGACTCTGTAGCGCTAAAGGAAAGTTCAGCTTTTCTCAAAAGAGCTCTTTTAACACAAAACCACTATTTTTCCTCAGCCCTCAATCTTCGTGCGATCATTAGAAGGTCATTGTTTCTCTTTCACTGCTTTTTTTCTGTCACAGCCAAGGTTTTTAATAAATTTTAAATTAAATCCCTTTACACTGACATTCATTGGCATTACACAAGGACTTGAAATATTATTTTGTGCAGCAGCAAGATTCCCTGACGAGCCTTAGGGCTTTTTACAGTGTGTGGAGGAGTCTGATAGTTAGTAGCCACTATTGCTGAAGACATTTCTGCATCAGTAAAAGCTCTGGGTTGTCAACACTCATTCCCTCCTAAGGGAAGGCTCGCAGAAATGTGTACCTGGGAGGCGAAGGAAGGAGAAAACAAAGTGCTCAAGCCTTGACAAATTAGAACAAGAATCTCGTTGCATCATTTTTCCAGGAAAAATCTAATGCTGCTTAAAATTTGTTATAGCTTGTCTTTGGTTCTGAATCGGCAGCCACACTGTGCAACCACTCGAGCTCAGGACTAGAGATTTCTGTCACAATTAGAGATTTTGAAGAATTAAAGATTGCTTGACTGCTTTGCCTTTCTCAATCAGAAAATCATCCTGAAGAATGTCCCTTCTATCACCTACAATTCCTTGTTTTATGAAACAACTTGTTTGGATGTAACAGGAGTTGAAGTGAACGTATTAATCTTCCAAGGACACGAGCCAGTCGTGCACAAAAATCTAAACCTGTTGCTCCGGTGTGTTTGGAGCAACTGGCAGGCTCACCAACGCAACCCCACACAGGCACACAAATGTCCAAATAAACAACATGAACGTAACAACTGCAGACTATTAGTGGCTGCCGTGCCCTGCTGTTATAGATGGGTTTGTTTTGAATTGTTTCAGCTAAGACAGACGGTAAATGTCGAGCTGGCTGGATGCTACCACCACTCCAAGAAAACAGTTTTATTCTCAACAAGCTCACAGTGATACGACGTCTTTCTATAATAGGTGAGGGAGTGTCAGGTTTTGCTTTTGTCGAACATATATTGCTGAAGTTTCCCATCTGGCCGTACCTGCACACCTACTGAAAACTGCATGTTACTCCGATTTAAATGTTTGGAAATGATGTGGTATGACACGTCTTGTTGCGTCCATGAAGCATGTAGATCACTTTCATGCTCTCTCATTCTGAATAGTGCATTTATGTTTTGATTAGTGGTGTGGAATTTGTTGCATTTTTTTAGTGCGAGAAAGCAGTATGTTTCTTATGCAGTCATATTCTTAATTTATTTCTATATTTAATTGATACATTGGAAGTGAAACTTTAAACCCCTATGAGTTCTTCCAGGTAAGTCATATTTTCTTTTTTACTGAACTATTTACTAAGTAGGCCAAGTCATCCATTTTGCTTTCATTTTCAAGCCTTCTGCATCCCGAGTGAACCCTCATCATTTCAGACATAGCGTCCGGACAGCATATCATGCCTCTGGCGTGGCGTAAATTGCATCTGGTAGCTTCTCCAATAACGTTTCAAAAATAATTATTTGACCATCTGCCTAATCTGGTGATTGAATTGTGCATTCTAAAATTATGCCAAAGTCTAATCAACCTATTCTACTGTCTTTTTGTATGGAAATGAAAGGCAGACATGCAACAGCATGACAGTGGTATGTGCTCAGGAAAGCACCGTCGAAGTTAACCACGGCGTTTTCGTTAATCAACGCAGGAAATGCTGCGTTACGTGATGTCACGTCTTCGTTCCGACGACAATCTAATTTGAAAAATCGCTTTTATACTTCATCTTTAAATTGGTCGACTCGCACATACGCAGGGAGCAGGTTGCTTCCAGCTCCCCCGTCTCCGCCGTCGGACTAATTAAGTTAATGGGAAATGGAATTCTTCCCTTGATTAAATGAGGCCTAACTCCCCACCGTCACCTCCTGATGAAGAGGTTATGCTGAGTGGGGCAGCTGACACATCCACACATATCTACACTGGAGGAGGAGGAGAAGAAAAAGCGGCTGTACAGATGTATCAGCACACCCATCGAACAAATGCAAAAATCAGTCAAACTAAAGACTTGCGCAAGAGAAGCATATTAAAGCTTCTACGCAGCTGATAATGTGTTTCAACACAGACAGCTCACCCCTAACGGCTCCTTGTATCCTCTCTCCCATTTCTAGTAATTAGGCCTCATTAAGTCATTAAAATGCTAACAGCGATTTCCCGGCTTACCGCAAGTACGCGAAAAATAATTAAATGAAAGGTGAGTATGACTCTGTATCAGCCTTCGAAGAGGAAATAAAGGTGTGATTAAACAAGAGGGGAACATTACACGACTCTTTTCATTAATAAGACTTGCCACTTTTCATGTTGTACTCATTATATTCCAGAATAAATCAAACAACAAGGAAAAAGCTATGAAGATTTCCCGAAATGAGGTTCAACACAAGCTCCTGTCCTTTGCAGCAGGATTTAAAAAACCAGCCGTGTAAATCTGACTCCATATTCACATGCATCTGCTCCAGGAGCATTTGCCGATTTGAAAGCCGAAGGTGTTAACATGCACGGCGTGGAGTCGCACGCACCGACGCGGACAGATGTTGTAACGCTGACGCAACAGCAGCAAGCGTGTCATGAGGTAATGGTGCAGTAAAAGGAGGAGAGGATGCGAGACGCGGTCATTCTGCCACTTTTCTTCCCAAATTGTGTCTGCTGGGGAAACTGAGCTGTTGCAACAAACGGCAGCAGAGCACAACAAGAAGAAAGAAAAAAAAAAAAAAAAACCACAGGTGATCCAAAACAGATCAGGATGGAACAAAAACACAAGTACTGAAGCACGAGAAGACAGAAATACAAAAAGCAACACAAAAGAAAAAAATGATTTTATTATTTATTTATCTACTGTTTTGCTCAGTGCAACCAACTGCCCCCGTGAAGTCAACTAATTAGAAAGCAGAGTCGGTGTGTGTGATTTAAAATTCAGCCTCAACACAGCTGTTTTGTGAACGCCTGAGAGGTTTGCTCAGTTCAGGGATAAAAGTCGGAGAGAGCTTCGGTGCTCAGTATCCTGAGCTACCAACCTCCCATGGAGGACTGCTTGATCCGTCATCCGAAAACGAAGAGTGCGGCACAGGCGCCGCAAACCTGCCAAGACGAGGCCGTGCACCTCAATGGAAAGGGCCAGCGAGGGGCGCGTCACCCTTACTGTGAGCTATGAGGCTCACAGTAAGTCTTGATGAGCTGCAAAGATTTACGGCCCAGTTGGAAGAATATCTTCAGCCGCTCCAGAGTCGGGTAGTGCTAATCGGTACGGCAGATAGAGAGGAAATCCACCTGCAAATGAAAGCTACAAGAAGTCTTGTTTTTACTTTACCACAAATGATGTACTGGCACAACCAGGTGGAATACACCTGAGTATTTTTATCTGGATTCAAACTGCAGTTCTGGTCACGCTAGCAAGAAATAGAGAAAAGCCATAGAATCTTTTCCTTATTTAATAATTTACATCTTCTGAGCTTTATGGACTACGCAAGTCCAATACTCTTTGCCTTGTAATTTTGGTAAAAGGTATGTGACACTGGTGCCATGCTATCAGGTTTATCTGTCTGCAAACTCACGTAAACATAGAGAATTTTAAGAGCCACTGTTGTTGCAGATTGTGCCAAACTACACCGACTTCCATCTGTGAATATCAGTCCAGTGCAGAGGCGAGATTGAAACTTGTGCAAAAAAAAATCACCCATAAACTGTCATTAAGCATTTAGGTACACCTTACACCGACTGCCACCCTAAGCGTGGTGACGGATGAACAGTTTGACACCTTAAGAATTGATTTTGGTCCAATTCTGGACTACTGTTCCCAAGATAGACTGTGCTAAAATCAGGAAGAGTCTCCCGTACATACACACAAGTTAAATTGAAGCGCGTATGCCGGCTTTGTAATCAATAACTGAAGACGCGGCAACATGATCCGCAGCTAAAATTGCCCGTCAGTTCCCCAAATGTTTTGACCATTCAGAAAACTTCAGCGGTGGATCCTTGTCAAAGTAGTTGCAACAAATCTTGTTTGCTGCAAATGACTAGATTTATCTGTAACCTTTGAAACCCATCAGCCTCAAACATTCTTCTCTCTCCATCACAAACCCCCACCCTAAAAACAAAAAGCATGCCATGTTCAGGATTAGCGGCTAATCTTCTGAGGGACCGTAGAGATCAGTCTACTCTTCCTGTAGAAAAGAGTTCCTGGCTTGGAGAGATATGCATATTTTGCTGTGATCAGTGTATAATTCTACGTATAGGAAGCTATTTCACCTCCATCATTTCATCCTGCCAATAAGCCGATGAAAATACCGACAGTTTTTATTGCAAAAACAAAAAAAAACATTGCCAAGCACTGCTGGGTAAAAATCACTACGTCAGACTTTTTTAAATTTCACACCACGTTTCTCTACAAGCGTTAAGCCTTTCATGTCATACAGACATCTGTCTAAATCAGTTCAGCTCCTATTGCACTGCTTCCTAAAGTTGAGATATTACATTTGTTTACTTCTTTAAAGTGCGCGTCATATTCAAGGTGCTCCTGCTTTGAATGGCGCATGTATACTGGAATCAAGAGTGTGGAAAGCATACCGTTCGGCCACGTTCACACTGCATCGCTTTCGCTGTGGAAATACAATCTTGTTTCATTTATTTCACATTCAAGGATCAAGCAACCATTGCTTGATTCAAGGATCATAAGATCCTTGAATGTGATCCTTGAAAAGCTCCTCCCTGCTCCAAAAGGGCTGGCCTTTTTTCTAATTTCTCGAGATCCGGCGGCATCTTAGGCACCTCGATAAGGAGCAGCGTTAATCTGGTGCAAAACTAGAGTAAGTAAAAGATTTTCTACCTTAGTAAATATTTATTTCAAAAACAATGTGTATAATGTCATTTAATGGCTGCGTCACTTATCATTGTCTGCTTTAAAAATATGCTGACATATCCTATTCTCTCTCGAAAACATTCTGTTTGGTAGAACGGAGGCTATCGAAGCTTTGTAGTCTGCAAAGTGTTTCAATTAAATCCCTAAATTATTCCTCTGAGCCATGAACACAATGCTCCAGACTATAAAAAGAAGACACAATGGTCATTCCAGACTTACAAATTGGACAAAAGGTCGTGCAAAGTCTTTTGAAAAACCAATTACAAGCTGTACTATTTAAAACTTGAACAAAGGTGGAGTTGCAATGTTACCGTCATTACAGAGAACTGTTGAAGTCATGACGTATTCATAGCTCAGTATTGCAGAAAAGTTATCTCACACATATAAAAAAGAAACAGAGTGTTTGATAATAACATGAAACAAAAGGACACTAAAAAAATAATTAAACAGTACAATATAATAGGTAATTTCTTATTTGAATGAACGTGCACAGTGAAACTGATGGTGGCATCTATATAAATGCTACCATCTGTACCGCTGCCCTGTAAATACGCTAAATTGAACCATCAACAGCAACTATTACCATGTATTTGCGCTTCCATATTTTTAAAATTTCCCTTGAGAAAAATAACAAAAAAACTACATAGTCTCAAATCAAGAGCAAATTTGTGTTTTGTCTCAAAGGTGCTTCTTTTTCTCACTTTCTAGATCACTAGTGAAATGTAAGAATTAAATAACCGACCGCTTTTGGAAGCTTGCGGTCAGAAATCAAATCTCAGCGCCCACCATGTGAATGAATCGATGTTTTCAAGCCGCAGTTTTGATAACTAAAGCAAGCAGGGCTGTGATAAATGCTGCAGGGAGACGGAGACTCTTTGGTTTCAGCGTGAAAGTTGAACTGCCTGCGCAATAACCGAATATCAGCGACAGTTTTAATCTGCTATTGTCTAAATGTTTAGCTGTTCACAGGAAACAAATATTGATTAGTTTATCGGATCTAGACTTTCTTGCTTTTTTGTTTTTTTCCTTCCCATCATAAACTTGTGGCATTTAAACTTGTGTGGATGAGTTTTCAGAGATAGTAGCTCACATTTCTTTTTGCCCTTCAGTTGGTTTGTCAGTCAGCTGTGTGTGATGGTTGAAGAAATCACTGACCTTTTGTTTGCCCCTCCGCCCCGTCATAAAAGGAAAGTCAGCTGTTCGGGAATTATTCCAGATACAGGAAACAACTTAGCGATGACCTGAAACCACTGGAGGTGGTACGACTTCAAATCTCCAAGGCAACCATCTTCTGCTCTTTTTGAGATTTGACTGTCTTGGAATATGAGTGAGTCAGTCGGTTATTGGATGGTTTATTAGGTCAATTAAAAAAAAAGAAAAGATCAATCATACGATTAATTAACTCACTAATATCAACTCGTCAAGCTTCCAGTGTCAGTTAATTTATGATTACTATTTACAGCTGAAGTTATGCAATTTTTGTTTACAACACTAGTTCAACTATATTATAATGATTTTATAATTCTAAGAAGGATTTTAAAGATGAAATTCCTAATTAATTGTATTAAAATACATTATTTTGTTTAAGCCTTAAGGATTTTCAAGATATTTCAAGGCAAGTCTTTCTAGGTACTGATTTTAGTTCAGTCACTGGAACTTCATCTTAGGGACTTATTTTAAGTTTAGTAATTTTTTTTTCCATTTTACACTCCACATCAATCAAGCATAAATGCTTGGCAAAAAAGCAACAACAAAAAAAAATTATATATTTATATATATATATATATATATATATATATATATATATATATATATATATATATATATATATATAAATCCGACTCAATTAGTCGGATTAAAAAAAACAACAAAAGTGACTAATAATCAAAACATAACATGCAGCAGTGTGGTTCTAGCTGGAACTATTAACCAATAGCTTTCCGTGTCCTGTGGCGAGGAGCCGCAGTGAAGCTGCTGGTCAATCAGCCATGCAACAGCTGCTGTGTCGAGTGTGAGCCGTTCCAGCTGCGCTTCCTCTCACACAGACACACCAAGGTTTTTCTCACACCAACTTACGTTCAGAAACAGAACCGCAGTCCTAAAAAGCCCACAATAATTCAAAGATTTCGGCAAAGGTGAAATCTACAGCCGCAAAGCCTCTGTAAATGCCGCCTCTTCATGGCAGCTCTTTAATCGGAGCTTACCTAAAATGTAAGGAATGTTTTGGGGTTTTTTTTCCCCTTTCCAACTAAAAAGACACAATTCAAGGTAAATTTAATGTGGTGTTTGTCACGAGGCTGCATAGAAGCGAATGGCTGAAGCGGCTGTGACAGTAACTACTTTTAATTTTCAGAGTCAGAGGTGGCAGTGTTTATAGTTAGGCCACATATCTCGTAAAACAGTAAACATTTTATCAAGAAAGTCGTGATTTGCAATGCAGTGACACCTAAAAGTGAGTTTTCGCCACCAATCACAGTTTGTCGATCATAAATGTCAATTTAGGAATATTAAATATATACAATTTAAATGTATATTATTACTGTCTGGTTTATACACCGAATTTTGATTGTGCGGATGTTTTTGTTTCTTGCAGTTGATCAATAAATATTTATTGACATAGAAGTATTGCCTGGCATGTATATATATATATATATATATATATATATATATATATATACACAAGTTATAAATAATCAAATTTATTTGGGTAATTAAATAAATCAATGAGTATAATGATGTCAGAAAACTTTTCAAATATAACTGATTTTGTGGAATTTTAAAATGACTTAAAACTATGCTCAATTAAACAGTTTATATTCAGAAACACTGAATGGAGTACCCCTAAATTAAACGTCTCGCACCAATTGTATTGGTTGAATTGGAATAGTTTTTGTGCTGATGTGGGGTGAGAGGGCAACGCGGAGCCAGAGGAGTGGGGGCGTTTCCCTGGAGTCTCTCCTGCCTGCTGCTCTGTGTACAGTGCTCATTCATACCAGCCAAGCTTCCTCCAATCACAGAGCTCCTCTACTGCATGCACTGCCCCCCCTCAGCTGCATGGGGCCTCCAAATGGCCATGTCAAGGGCCAGATGCACTCGCAAGAGTCAACAAGGCTTGCAACAAAGCTAACATGGGAGTAACACAGCAGGTTCCAGATATAAACATCCAAATTCACAGCATGGTTATCCTACAGTAAGGAACTGGCAACACCAGCTTATGAGGTGGAAGCTGTTGCTAAACTGACTGGCGTGAAAATGGACTGAGACGATGTGAACTCAAAGGAAAAGCAACACGTGCGCTGGACACTTGCAACAACTTATTTTAATCTCATTGCTCCTTTCTGAAAGCTGAAGCATATCAATACATCGCTTCAAGGGCACAGATTTCACACAAGATCAAGATGAGGCATAACACTGCATAAGTCGTTTGACATCATGCACTGTGGTCAGGCTCGCATATGTTCACAGAGGGATTCTCGCAAGATATTTCCTGTCAGTGGGTTGTAGCATGGTCTTTGAATAGTATCCTGCATGTAAATGAGGACCATTTGCATCCTCATTACGAATGCACAAATATTTGTTAAGGAGATCCATAAAATGTGCTTTTTTTCTTTTTTTGTGGTTCTGTTGCAGAGGAAAATATTAGCGGGCTACAAGTGAAAGAACAACTCAACGGGAAGTGCCTGAGAACTGCCTCCTCACACAGAATACACTTTGGTAAAACCTCGACAAATAACCCACTTCTGCCCCTCCTGCATGGCCACCTACAGAGTAACTCTGCTCTCAAGAGGCAGAGCAAACAGCAAGGAGTGACTGAGAGCCGGTGACTTGCGGTTTGAACAGCAAGTGACTATTGCTAATGCTTTCGTAAGAACATGCTGCACCCCGCCTTTCACACACCGACTGCTCGGACGGGCTCCGGGTTCCACGACCTCGAATTGGATTAAACCTCAGTAGAAAGCGGCCGGCCGGATGGACACAAAGGAGGAAAGCTTACCGACGCGACTCGCTGAACCTGCGTTCTGAAGCCAGAGGAATTTCTGTACAGTATTTAACCTAAAGTACTGCCTGCTAAATGCTTGACTCAGAACATGTCAGAGAGCTGAGAACCTAATGAAGTAGGATGGTGCTGTAAATCAATAATGTATCTCAAGAATAATATATTCTCTATTCATTGGAGGTAAAGTACAACAGAGTCAAAGCAGCAGCAGCAAAATTCAATCAGGTTTCATCTCTTCAGGACAATGAGGTGAATCAAAAACATTTGTATTGGAGAAATCTTAGCATTTCTGTACTTTTACAGATGGATGAAGAGTCTTTCTGGTTAGTTTCTTGGTTTCCCTCTTAGCTGAAAACTTCTCTAAACATCCAACCAGTCCTGACTGAGTAGTCACCCTCCCACTTTCAATTATTTGCCAGATCCACCCGTTGAATTTCTGCTATCACGCCCTGAGTCCTACGCAGGATACAATTCCCATTTTATTTTCCTTAGGTTTGTGTTTATTTCAATAACTCGATTATTTATAATCTTGGCTACTTGCGTTTTGGACCTCCGAAACCATAATGTGATAGGCAGACATTGCATGGCCCGTTCTATTGCGCAAGTTTCAACCCCCGTCACATTGAACAATGAGAGACACAAAATAGATATAATAAAATGATGGTTATTACTCTACTATTCAACTGTAAAATGATCAGTCCTGATCACACCTTAACTTGAAGATCACAAGTTTATTGTCAACTATAAACATAGTTCACTTAAAACCTCAGCAGTTGCTGTAAAGTATGCTTCTACTTTGTTCTAAAGAATCTGTCTTGGTGCTTATTGCGTTGACATAGAATCAGACAATTACATATTTTTATTCTTGTTTTTGGGGAGATAAAATTGTGTCAACACCAAATGTTGATTTTAGCTCAGCTTTCAACACCATCCATGTAAACGTTCCTCTGAGGAAATTGGTACAGTTGAAGGTTAATCCTTTTTTTTTTTTAAATCAAGAGGTATTACTCTTTTTTTTTATCAAAACAGATCTCAGGAAGTAAAATACAATTCAGTTCTCTCAGATTCAAAGACGAGTAGCACAGGGGCCCCCAAGGTTGCGTCAGTTCGCCTTACCTTTTTATTTTGTACACAAAATGCATGTGCCAGTTCTCAACCCAATCAGTATGTAATAACATTTTCAGATGATACTGTTATTTTGAGCCTTTTAACAGACAATCCCAACAGTCATAAAGCTGCCATAGATAAGTTTGTTTTTTGGTGTGACTCTCATCAACTACAGGTAAACACCTCAAAACTGTTGAGTCATTTCTGGATCCTAAATCAGTCACTGACCGAAGTCCTATAGCCGTACATGGCAGCTCCATCACATCTTTCTAATATTTAGGTTTGTACATATATGGCGAGGTGAGTTGGCGCACGCATGTCACAAATGTATGTGCAAAGGTTCACCGGCATCTCTGTTTTCTGAGACGACTTCGATTGTGTGGCGTTTCTAAAATAATAATGTTGATCTTTTATAGGGCAACCGTTGAATCTGTTCTGAGATATGGCATTACTGGATGGTTTGGAAATCTTACTGATAAATTAAAAACTGAAATTCAAAGTCTGGTGAAGATGGCAAATAAGATCGTCAACACTCCTGATCTATGTTCTCCACAGCACCTGTTTGAGCAGGCTGCCGTCAGGCAGGCTCAGAGCATCTTGTCTGATGGGCCACATGTGTTCGCATCAGAATATGTACTCATGAATTCAGAGAGAAGGTTCAGGCTCCCCCTGTGCAAATATAACCGTCTGAAACATTCATTTGTACTTCTCTCCATTAACCTGATAAATAGCAGACCAGCAGGGTCTGGACAGAGTAACAGGAGGTCCAGACACTGACCAAGAGTGGCATGTAGAGGATGCATTGTATGTGAATGGAAATGGTTATGGGGATGTACTGCCAATCTGCCATTTGTGCTTTCATGTATTTTTTGTTTTTATGTATTTATTTATGGTTACCGTCCTTTTGGATTAGCTTTTATTGTTGTATTGCAGTTTTGCCCGTTTCCAGGACAAATTTCTCCTATGGGAGACTCATAAAATGATCTTAATTGTACTCGTAACAGTCTTTGCTCATAAGATGCACCAGTGGGGCCCTAATGGACATGTTACGAGCAAAGACTACGTCCAGATATTGGTCAACAGATCCAAAGGAGTGGAGGAGAAGACAAGAGGACTGATGGATGTTCACCATGAACACATCGATGCATTGCGATGTTTACAGAGATAAAACTGGCAAACAGAGAGCCATATGCTCAGACATTTCAAGAGCCACTGTCACCAACAACACTGACTACGTAAAGCTGTAATTGCTACAGCACAAGGTAACATTAAAAAAAAAAAATTAACATATTCAATCCACAAATATAACTTAACCCAGGGCGTCTTTAAATGACATGCATCCCAAATTAGTATCTGCTCTCTGAGGAATGGATCAAGATGCAGCCACAAATCACAGCTAACACACTCAGGCTCCCAGACAAGCAAGGAGGAAACCGGGAACATTGCATTAACCTAACCAAACACACACACACACGCACACGCACACACACACAAACAAACAGCAGCCTAATTTGCCATTTTCCATTAGCAGTTCTCTAAACAGCCTATTGTTAAAAGTCTCAAGATGTCAGGATGTGTGTCAGAATTGTAAAAGTGGGATCAAAACTTCTCAACAACACTACGGATATTTGCATCGGTGAAATAAAAACAAAACTGAATAAACCTATTTGGTGAGGAGGAGAAATACATGTGAAAAAGATTGTAAAACGAATCTTTTTTTTTATGCTTACATTTTAAAATGCACCGTCTTCGGGAGAATAACATCTCCCCCCAGTGAGTGTTTGAATTTACATCAGAACTGCCATGAAAGTCCTTCCATGGGCGCTTTGCATCTATTTACAATGAAAATGTTTAGTACTGAAACCACTCAAGGGCTTACATCTGCCTATCAAGGTTTTGCCAGCAACAATTTATACAAATTGACAGCTGCAGCGTTTGAGAGAAAACAGAAATGACAGCTTTTTGAGAGACAATGAAAGAAACGAATCCCTTAGGTTGTGGAGGGTCACCAGGCCTAACTAGACCTCCTACTTATTTTAAGTACATAAACAGCTCAAACTAATCTCGAATGTAGCTTGTCTGGAAAAACTAATTTAACATATTTAGAGCAAAAGCTTTTCAGTTAATTTGAACAAAACTTATAAAACAAACTTTGAAGCTTGTTTAAAGTCTAAAGCCCAAGGCCTGCTTCAGACTAATTCAACAATCTCCCAGGATCTCATCATTCAGTCAGTGCTGCATTGGAGCGAATATAGAGGACCCAATTCATGTGTTATGGAAAACATTAAGCTAACAATCTTGCCAACTAGATGTTCCCTCGTCGGTATATCACTTATACTTTATATATGTTCATACATAATATTTGGAACAAATATTGTGACCATTTTAAATAAATCTTAATGAAAGATGCAAGTGCTCTCTACTCATCCGAAGTTCAACACACAACAATTATTAATGGACAAGAATATTCAGTTTGACGAGGCTCATTTGCCAGATTAAAAGTTCCTGTTGAAAATAAACTTTAAGGTCTTAAACATATTTTTCACAAAGACCAAATTTCTGATTTAAGATGACCTAATGCAATACTTTCATTTTAAATATATTTTCATTATCTGTACGGCAGAAAATTGCCATAATTATTAGAAGAAAAGGCTTGAAAACATCAGTCTGTGTGTAACTAATCTATATAATGTCTTTCACTTTGTGAATCAAGTTTCTGAAATAAAAGGACATTCCATTGATATTCTAACTTACTAAATACAACTAAATGTTAAATAAACTGTTGCCTCCAGACTCTAGAAATACTAAACATAAACGATATATGTATCTTGTCAGAAGTTGGTATTAGCAGTTGCCAAGCAACAAGGAAATACCCATAGATTAGTTTATTTTTAAAGATATAATTACAGTGCCAGTTTAAAAGTTGTAGGGGAAATACTTTAAAGATTAAGTTACAGACTAAACGAGCTGCAATAAAACGTGTGAAATGAGTGGGTATGTAAAATCGGTCTTCTCTGACAGACTGTCAACCCCAGAATGCCTCCCCGCGCTTTAGTGCAACTTTACTGCCATGTGCTTGAAGTTAGAAAATGGACTTTGAACACAGCACCACTGTGTCATAAATTTTCTGTCTCAAAATCCCTTTCCGCCCATTTCTGTCAAGGTGACTAAGATTTTTATTGTCTAAATTTTACTGCTAGCTTTACAAAAATATTTATCACGTACTTTGCAGAAGGGTTAATTACTCAAACCTGACAACAACAAGAATATATTTCATCTAGGTACTTACTATTTCAATTATATTTACAGCCACCCTACTACACTCTCAAAATGAGAAATTCATAATTAAAGTTATGATAGAAAAATGTGAGTTTTAGGGTGATTTAACGTCTTATTTTAAAATATAGTACTCTATTAATCATTTTCCCCCCGTACAAGTTCAAAGTGTTCTTGTGATTGTTTCAGCTTTATATTATCACCCGTGACGCTCCGCAGAGACCCCATTAAAGAAATCGCAGCAAGCGTTTTACTGCGATATCGCCAAAAGATTTATGAAGTACCTATTTGGAGGTTTGAGTTTCCACTTCAGTCACCAGAGTCTGATCAAAGGTGTGCAGGAAACATTTTTATCATGACAAATGGCCCTGGTGGGGCCTTTGATAATCACCTAAAACCTTAAAGTTGAGTGTGCGGCATTCTCTGACTGATCAAGCGTTGTGCGTGTAGTACTTCCCCCCCCTTCCGGTCAATGTCACATTAGAATGAATCACCACTTTAGCTTATAAAACGTGTTAAGCATAAATTGTACTACATGAACTGAAGCAAACGGATCTAAAAACTTCTGTGCAGGAACGTCAGAATTAAGCTTGAATGCACAGATAAACTTTTAATAGCTGATTTCTTTTTCGACCATTTTTTTTTCTCCACTTCAACGACTGCGACAAATAAAAGACAAGTAACATGGTGGTTCTCTGATATAGATGATAGGTTTTCTGATGATCAAATACATTATTTTAAATATTACACCCGCCTGCAAATAAATTAAATCCTAACACTTGAAATGTGTTGCATTTCAAGTGTTAGGTCAGAAAATGTTTACAACTTCCTGTTTTAATATCACCAAATGTACATTAACACCGCATTAATACACACAGTGGAGACTCCCTTAGCATTACAGGAGAAGGTAAAATCATCTACAGTTCCCTATGTCCTGCTGTCAATCAGTGCCAAGTGAAAATGAATGATGCTCCTGGATTGGCTGCTGTAATGCAAATACCAACCAATAGTGTCTCAAGTAGCATTCTGGCTGGGGATTTAAAGCGTTCCAAAACGACACATGGTCACTTATAATCAGCCTGCTTGTAAAGCAGCTGAGTGCAGGCTAGGTCCCCAACTGCTCAGCTTCAAAACCAAATAATTTGCTTTTTATTTTTGTGTTCGTTAATGAAGGGCAGAAGAACAAACAGGAAACCTTTTCTGTACAAGAAGTCCTTACAGCTAACTGGTAGATGAAGTCAAATTTTGTAGCGCTTTCACGACCACACTGGAGCTGCATTCACCCAGTCACACACCAAGTGTCTTGTTCAAGGAGGTCAGCATTTTACAACGGAGGAAGCTGGAATTAAACCCACAACTATCTTATTTTAAGATGACCACTCTTCCCATTGAGCCACAGTCAACGCAGGATGGTTAAAAATACTCCTAAAATGACAATATGTTAGTTCTACTGTATAATTTTGCTTCAGGTTGCGTATCAAAGTCAAAGTAGCAATAAATCAAGGTGATTTCTAAGAATATAGCTGGAGGAATTAATATTATTTTTTTGCAGCAGTAGGAATTATTGTTGCTTTTGTGAGAAATAAAGGCAATCATTTGCAAAATGCAGTACTTTGTATTTTTCACTAAAGGTTATCGTACCGTGAGAATGTCAATCCAGCAGAAGCCCATTAGAGAACGATTTGGAATTAAAACAGTGAGTTCATTGTGTCTAATTTGTATCTGAGAAAAGCTTGTCACTGACATTTTGTTAGAACTTCAGATAATGATGTCAACACATTAGAAAATCTTGCAAAAAAAAAAAAAAAAAAAGTACCACTTCTGAATAACTACAGGTTTCTAATCTATGAGACAAACTAATTGAAATGTACTTGCAGTCAATGTTCTGTCTAGAACTCATGCATGCTCCATTTGGCTATTCCAAGAGGAAAACGTAGCTTGACGAATGCACCATGACAAGACCAGTGGAAGAGATGAATGTACATTTAAGTTTCATCAAGGCATATCACACTCTGCTGCTTCTGTGGAATTGCACCAGGGGGAGGGTGGGTGTGTTGCCAAAGTGGGAGCTGGGGGTTTTAAGCTGGACAAAGCAGAAACACATTTAAAAAAAAAACTAGTTGGCATACAGGGATAAGACAAATGTGAGTTTTTAAAAATCATGCAATCATGCCTAATAAAAATGATGTGTTTTTCAGGTCAGTGTTCAGTCACTACCTGTGACTCATTATTCTGAAAATCCAATTCAGTTTCTCATAAACCCTTGCATAACTGTAGATAATTATCTTTTTTAATAGCTGCAGAACTGTTTGACTAAACACAAGGAGAACAAAGAGCCGTCTAGACTTTTGTTAAATTCATTTGCTTGTGTTGTGTTAAGAGTAGCGCGCATATTCCCACTTGATACTTGGAGTGAACAAATGCATATTCTTTGTGCATGTAGGAATAGCCCTTGACCTCAAATTTTCCCAGCATCCATTAAAGCATCCCTCACTGTGCCCACTGCTTACCAGCCTGTATTCCCACAGCCATTTCCACTCATCACTCCAGTTTAGGAGGTCAGTGAAATGTACTCAAAGGTCTGCAACAAAATTAAGGTCACTGGTAATAATCCAAGCAGTGAACTATCGGACACACAGTAAAGCTCATCAATCTCCCTGTTTTTCAAAATCTACTAAGTCTGAAAAATGGTCAGTGGGGTGGAAGAAATGGTAAGAAAATGATCTGTTTGTAAAAAACTAAACTTTGTAATAATTTTTATATAAGAAAAATTATTATAAAGTCAATGTCAAACGCCAATGATGACAAGAACACCCATGCAAAGTCCCCTCTCCCAACACAAATTAGTACAAAATTTTAGAACAAAATGTGTGTACATTTTTGCAGTTATCAGAATATTGATATTTTTAAATCAAATATCACTATTATTAGTAGGAGCACTAATAGTGGAAGCACTGCAGCATTTTCATTTCATCAGCAACATACATTTTTTGTCAGTGTCACATTATCTCTGTCTGCAATCCAGACACAGAATGCATCCAGCCTTCTCTGCATTGTTTTTTCAAGCAAAGGGGATATTGATTAAGGTTAGTATTATGAAGCCAGAAACAATGGCTATTTCTCAAGTTATTTTTTAAGTTGACTGTACACAAGCAACAGCTCCAATAGAAGACTAGAAGACCAAACAATAATGCTCTTTTTCTACTGCTGGTTCCAGCCCTGCAGGACTCCTCTTGAGGGTTTTCCCTAGTCTATTATAAGCCTGGCGGGCCAACAGGCTTTACTTGTGCCCCCACAAGGCTAAACATTACTTATTTATTTAAAAATGTTAGCATTTTTAAGACTTTATAGTTGGAGTTCTGGTATTAACCTTCCAATCTTTCAATAACACATAATTGTCAGGTGATATTTTCAAATTTCCTGTCAACTTTAAACATTTTCTTTATCTCCAAAACACAACAGGCCACTGAATGAATGACTGCCCGAGCACCGCAACCACCAGGCTTAGCAAGTTTTCTGGGGGAAACCTTACACTTCACTCTTTCTCACTCTACTCCACATGAAACAGTGATGGGTCTTGATCGCTACAACAGATTCTTTGTAGGGAATCAAAAGAGTTGACCCCCATTTGCTGCTCAGCTCTCACTCTCAGTGGCTCTGCTCCAATCAGAACCTTGTTTTGATTGGCAGCAGGTCTCCTCAAAAACAGGGCAAATAACTAAGACTCTCATCAGCCCATCCATGCTGAGGCATTATATTTATCTGAGTGCCAACCTGCACCGAGGACATAGACTGGTCACTGAATTTGGTTCTGTTATGATTGCCTTTAGTATATTTCTTAGCAGTGTTGTGTTCATTTGTTTTTGTGTTAAATATTTATTGTTTCTCTGCTTTTGTGAACAGATTTTAAAGCACAAAACCTCACAGCTTTACGGACCTTTGTTGTTTCTATAATAACTATTGTGTGAGGCTTTGGGATGTGCACCTGAACCGTGGATTTATTAATTACAGCGTACCCACCTGTATGTAATTCAAAAAGCCGAGTTCCAAATAGTTACACAAGTTCAGAAGACTTTCAACATTTATTCCAACAATTGCTGCACTCTGAAAAATCACTGATAATTGCTTTTGGATTGTCCGCAGGCGCTTTTCTTTGGATTTGGATTGGATTCATAAAAAAACATTTCTGAAGTCATTAAAACACATTCGAAATAAGTGAAAAATATGAAAATGGTGTCTCGCAGAGCTTCACTCAAAGTTAATAAGCTTGGAACAGCGTAAGAGGGTAAATAATTACAATAGTGTCCCAGGGTGTTCAGTCCAGATTGACACTGTTGGCTCCCAGAGTTTTCATTTCAGAAAACCGCTCTTGTCTGAGGCTTGCACTTGAACTACAGCAAACATAAACAATCAATCAAAAGTCAACATCAGGTGAAGAAAATACAAAATACTGGAGGGACTACATATCCCATCTAGCCTGGGAACAACTCAGAAATCCCTTGAATGGGTTGGAGAGAGTCACTGGGGGAAAGGAAAATCTGGGTTTCTCTCCTGGACCTGTTATTCCTACGACCCAATTTCAGATAAAGAGAACACAGTAGATGTAGGAATGGACCACCTGCTAACAGTTGCTATAGACATAAATAGTATTTTAAACACACGGTAAATACATTTCACACTCTGTTTTGATGCAATGAACACTCATCATCGGACTGTAAGATGATAAATTATGGAATATTCAACTCAACCTTTATTCCTCCGTTTTCTCTTTTATTTAAGAAGCCAATGCAGTTGCATGTGGCTCTAAACCACATGCAACTGTTTTCAGATGCGCCACAGGCACAAAATACTGGAATGAAATGGCTTAATTACCTCCTCCTTGTGTAGATCAGTTCTCCAGAGTCTTGCTAATGACCCAATTATTCTATTCAGGTGGTGCAGCAGAGGCACATCTAGAAGTTGCAGGACACCGGCCCTCGAGGACTGGAGTTTGAGACCCCTGCTTTAAACAGAATATTCCAAAGAAATAATGTTGAATACCAGATAATAATTATAGTATACTAGTTTCTATTTATGTTTCAAACAGTAAAATCCAGCTTGTTAGCTAAAGTATGCATAAGATCATTACCAAGAATTCAATTAATGTTAAGCTACTGAATACCAGCATTATTTAGTTGAGCAGAAGCTAAACGTTCCAAAGAATTAAAGCATAGATATTGGACAAACCATATGCATTTCTGTAGATGTATTTGATGAAATCACTATAGACAACCTACACACTAGATTTCTGGTTCTGGGTGTGATGGCCTCCACTGTGGGATCAACTCATACAAGGAGGATCTCAAAAAGGAGGGCAGGGGTTATTCTAACTTACTTGGGGTCCGAAGTGCGTGTTCATCCATGTTCCTCTATTCACTTATCAGATTAAAGTTAACAAAGAACACATTCAGTCTCCTTCTTTCCCCCAACCTTCTCGACTCAGCCTTTTTTACTTCCACATCAATTCTTGCACATTGTCCCTGCTTTCTTTGCAATCGCTCATACCAACACATGAAGAAAGAGGCTCAAGGTGAAGCAACACAAGGTGCGAAACAATGTCCGGACAGCAACAGTTGCTGAATGTGAATAAAGGTTGTTTAAAGACATCTCATTTTAAACTTGCAGTATGTAGTAGAATGTAGACACCTTTTCAATTTAAGACACATAAAGCCTCATATGCATGGAACCATAAACTATGCATTTCATCCAACCATCTGACACTATAAGCAAATCAGGCTTAGATATCTATTCAGACACAAGTACAATTCCTAGTATAGATTAGATTCATGCCTTTGAAAGCCATTATACATATAAAATGTGATGTGCTGTAAAAAGTTGTCTTCCATTAAGCTGTGAGACTACCACTCTCCTGTCCAACTTGATGATTAACAGCTTCTTTTCTTCAGCCATTTAATTACAGATCTCGAAGTTTCCAATCTGATGCAAACCTCAGCCTTCCATCTGAAACGGCTGTGAACTGATATTTGAAAAGCCCTACATAAATTTACGAGCTGAATGGTGAATGGAGGCCAAATTGAGAGAAAAAGGAACATGCCAGGTCTAAAATAAGGTAACTGTTTTCACCGAGCTCATGAGCATCTCTCTGCTCGCATCGACCCCATAATTATTAATACCGTGTGTCCTCTAGACGGTATAACTTAACAAGGTTAAATTACATTGACAGTTAACACATGCAGACTTGCTGAGCATAAACACAGTGTGCATGTCTGCTGCTGTTTTCTGTCTGTTAAATCCTGTCATCTGATTGTTTTATGTAGAAATTAGTCCATCCTTAAAACACACCGGAGATACTCTAACTGTAAATGACATTCAAAAGAGATAAAGCACTCAAGATTAAGACTTTTTGCAATTTAATCTGTCTCATCTATTATCTGATCAAATATTTTTCACAAAATCTACATTACGTTCTTGAATTCATTAGAATTACAGACATTTGAATGAGGTACATTGCTTAGAAAGTTGCTGCCATAAAAAAAAGAATTGCACTACGCATTTGAGAAACAATGTTGCTGTAAATGTAGCTCTAAATCTCCTCCTTTGACAGGTTAGTGAATTCGTAAATATCATAGTGTGCAGGTCTGTCCCAATAAGGAAAACTTTGGGTTAGTTATATATAAACCCCAGTTCACTGAACTCCATGCCTGTAAACTATGTAGTTCTTTTTAACTACATACATAGTGATGTTTACATTACAACATTCCTCTCAATAAGAACAGGAAAACTACAGGCAAATTCTAACTCAATTTAAATTAATTCTTCGGTAGCTCACTTATTAAATTGAAATAAGCAACAAATAAACGTTACACTGTTATTCTAATAATAATCAAAGAGCAGACATTATTTCTGCAAGGAGTAGAGAACTAAACTGTTTGCTTTTACGTCTTCAATAAAAGCAATCATGATATATATATATATATATATATATATATATATATATATATATATATATACATTTATGTGACGTAGTTTTAATAGTGTGTAAAATCAGCCATCTGATTCGCATCCTTGAGTAACATTTATATAACACACACATATACAAAAGACCTTTTGTGTTTTTTGGCGTGGATTAAACAGATGTAATGTTACACTTTTTTTCCCGTCTTCTCTTTTGGTGGACAGTAAGCCAGAACTCTCTCGTCTTCACACCGAGCCACCAAACTTTCCCCGCTCAGCTCAACGCGGCGGCCCCAGTGTGTTCACATTCGGGTCTTCTGCAACTTGACAACCCAGGAGTCCTATAGGTGCCTTCTTTGCTGGGAGGCAACCGAAAGCACCAATGCAACAACCTCCCGCGGTCTCATAAACAAGCACAGAGGCCATGTGAGGTGACGGCAGAATACAGCGGAGACGCAGCAAGGCGCAAGGTGCAAATATGCCCCCCCAGCAGCTCCGTCCTGTCTGGCAGCCGATTGCACTTCTATGTAATCTGAGCGGCCGGTTTCACCCCGCCGAAACAAACACACATACAAACAACCCTCCACTCTCAGCTCTCTCATGATTATAAAAAAAAAAAAAAGGAGCATTACCTTGCTTGGTTGGACCCCAATACAGCGAAAGAAGACAGAACAGCCAAATAATGCTCTCCACCGCCATGTACAGCCTTTGATTTCCACCAGCGGGGCAGAAGCGTGCGACTGTATACAATCACATACACCGTAGTTTCGAGCCCTCACGGCGACACGCACACGCTGGAATCCGTTATTGTCCGCGGCGGTGCGTAACGGGGGGTCTCTGTGGAGTCTTGGGTCTCTGTCGGGCAGCGGTCCCCGGGCTTTCCGCGTAGAACCACCGCATTAGTCGGGGCAGAGCTGTCGTGTCTCTCGGCGCTTCAACGCCATGTTGCGAGCGAATGTTAAGCGTGTGTGTGTACGCGCGTGTGTGTGTGTGTGCCGCTTTTCTATCCTCCCATCACACACATACACGCTTGGCCGCACACGTGCACACGTATCCCCTGACTCACGCGCCCGTTTACCAGACAGTGGCTGACTGGTAGTCCGCCGGAGTCCACGCGAGCTGTGGGTGACACGCACACGCGTACACGCACACACTCATACTCCCCTTTCTCTTTTTGTTGGACTCCATGCCTTCCTCTCGCCCTTGGGGGACCCGTTCGTAGCGGACACGCTGCCGGATAGAAATGCACTTGGAAATTTGTTGCAACAAATGCATCTCAGCCCGCAGTGGGGGCGACGGGAAGGGGGTCGTCCAGTGCAAGAATTCTGCATGTGTTGGAGCAAAAATAAAGAATCGAGAACGGTCCGCTTGGGTGTCTGTGAAGACTACTAATGCGTTGCCCCCCGATGAACCCGGTGTGGTGGGATGTACGGCAGCTCTGAACAAGAAAACGCGAGAGCAAATTGTTTAGGTAACCGCACATTCGTTCTTAAAAGCTTTTTTTTTTTTTTTTTTTTTTTTTTTTTTTTTAGCATTGTTGAGTGAAAGCATGCGCCTTTGTTAGTAAAGGAGAGCAGGGTTTTAAGTGAAGGGGGTGGTGGTGGTGGTGTGGGGGGTCTCATGTGCTCCCTGAGTTTAAAAAAAGAAAAGAGGTGGGCTGGTGAAGGGGAGGGCTTCTTCTGCATCCCAATCAATCAACCAGCTGCTGCCCCCACTGCTCCATGTGCTGAGGGAGCCACTGACTTTTGCATGTAAACACGTAGCAGGAGCCAGCTGGAGCCGAGCCTACCCAGTGCAGACAAAGACTCGCCTCCTGCAGCGCCCTCAGCATCACTGATACCAGCACCATCCTTAACACTCGCCAGCACCAGTGGCCAGGACGAACGCGGAGCTTCACTGAAGTTCCAGACCATATGACAGGACATTCTCACATAAATAACTCCCCGAGATAAAAGGAAAGTCTTGTACTGATTTTTATTTAATTTTTTTTAAAGCCCACAACTTTAATATGTGCTATTAAATAAGTGTTGTTTTACTATTCTGGCTATAAATTCTTATGTTGCCTGACACAAAATGAAACAACAGGGAAACAAAACCAGTCTGAGATTAAATTGTTCCTTCTGGTAATAGCATATCATGTAACCAGATTTCCCGCCTCGCTGTATTCATCGACGCAGGATGAATACTGAAATGAAATAGGATGGATGCAGCTCCCAGGTGTCTGATTAAAAGCGAATGTCTGGGGTGTTGGATCATGAGATTGAGACAGATAGAATTACTGTGTCCTCTGCAATTGTTGTTTGGCTGTAATTTTCCCGTTCATCCTTCTACCTCTGCTGGTGTCAAACACTGAATCCAAAATTTGGAGTGTTGCCTCCACCTGATACCCTGTGGATTCAAGTTCAGTATGCAAGTTGCACCTATGCAGAGGAGTTTTTTTTATTTTTTTATGCAGCGCTAACACCAGAGACCAACACAAGAGGAAAGCTTGCTTCTCAGTAATGTTTCTGAAAGCAAATGTGCAGCAGCAACATTTAAAGTTCTATCTTTCATTTATTCCCCCAAGTGTCCTCACTTACAGTGCTTTGCACAAGTAATTATACCCTTTGAGCCTTTTTAGCACATTTTGTCACTTGCACAAACCTATACCACAAACCTCAAGGTGCATCTTACTGGGATTGAATATGACAAAGACAAAGTAGCACATAACAGCAAACAACTCAGGTGAGACAATCTGTCAAATTGAGTCCACTTAGTGGTGCACACCACAAACCCGCCCTTTCAAGAAGAGTGGCAATCATTGTTGAGAGCAATTTTGCCCCTCTATTTTTGAATGACAGGGACAAAGTGAAACAAAGTGGAAGTGTTTAGAGTGCACACAAAAAGCTGTTGATGGTAAAAAGAGTTAACCCAGCACCACCAGTCACACCATTAGTCAGAGTTGATGAGAAGATTGATGGAATTGTGAGAAATTATGCATGGAAACCTCTGTAACTTTTACAGGAACTGAACCTGGAGCAGGAGCTTGCTTTGTATCAAGACAGCAACCCGAAATGTAATTACTGCAGCTACAGTTGCCAAAGCATATCGATGTGCTAAAATTGTCCAGACAAACTACAGATATACACCCAAGTCACAGGTTTATCGATGGAAAAAAATCACTGCTCACAGATCCTCCCCATCCAATTTGACCAAACATAAATTATTCTGCAAAAGATGACTGGCAAAAGGTTCAACTCCTGGACGCATACAAACCCCAAAAGATTTGCTCTTGTGTTATTCAGTCTCAACAGCAGATTCTACAAAGCATTGAATCAGGGTTGAAAGCATATCCATTATGTCTCACCTTTTGTAGTAAATATATGAAAGAAAACTTGTGTCCTTAAACTGTTTTTGTAAATAAAGGGTAAAACCCTCAATCTTTTGATGTGCAATGCAAGTAGAGGCATAACTCAAAAAATAAATTGTAGCAAAATGACAGTTTGGTCATTTTGCTACAATGTTTGATTCAGCCACAAATAGGCAGGTTTTCTGTGAATAATTTGTAGCTGTTCTTATTTGTAGAATAAGAAGTTTGTAGACAGTTGAATCAGAGGGGTCCACCGTACTCCAAAAGACTAACACCTGCATATGCAGTTATAGATCATTTTGTTGACTTTTACAGTTTGTTTTTTTAGATTGTTATTTGTAACAAAAGTTGCAAACATTTTCAGACATTCCAGTTTATACCAGATCTAAAGAGCTACTGCTGACATCCCAGGACAAAACACCTCAGTCTTCCCCAGAGAATCGGATGGATCTTTGGGTCTGATCAGCATAAAGACACGAAACCTATGATTTACACAACAAATTCAATCAAGCTACGACTCAAGTCCAAAATCAATGAGTGAAAATGTAATTAGTGGTGACTGTTAAAATCCACATGAATCTACTACTACGACCTCTACATGAGCTTAGAGTGCAGCACTGATTAACGCCAGTAAAATGCTTTAAATTAGTAACTTTAGCAGGATGAAACTAAGGTTAATGATGATATTGATTCTGTTTTTATTCTACTGATTATCATCGCCTTGTGTGCTTTTATCTGTTGCATTGCTAAGAATAACTGCAAAATATAAACTCAGTGATTTAACAAACTTCCTATAAGAACTTTATTCCTACAGGAATGACATCTCCTGCATAAGATTGGGCTGTCAGTTATATTTGTAGCCTGATAATATTTTCTTGTTTTTCAATTTACGATGCCTTGAAATTAAGATTCTTTTACCAGGAGTTTTCTCCCTGAAAACTCCTTGAATTTTCTCATATTTTACTACAAACTACTACAAACGTAATTGTGTTTTACTTGAATTTCATGTGAAATGTCAGCATACAGCAATGCAACAAATTAAAGTGGAAGTGCACGGCTGAGGAATTTCTTTCAGCCCTGGCAAGGTGTGCGCTGTCAGAGAAGCTGCCTTGAATTGACAGCAGAAGTGATCCACAGCTCGGGGCCAAGGGGGAAAATCCGTTGTCACAATAGCTTTTAGTCGTGCACTCCACAAATCTGGCTTGATATGGAACAGTGGCAAGGAGGAACTCATGCTTCAAAAAAAATTATACAAAGTCTCGTTGGCAGCTTCCTGCCAAATGTGGTGGTGGAAAACTAACACTGCATATCGCACTGAAAAAAATGACCTTTTCCCTCTATGAGATGTGTTCCCCTGAGGAAATATGTCCATGTGACGATGGATGGAGCTAAAACCATGGCAATCCCACAAGAAAACAACTTGAGCAGTACAATGACCCCAAACATTCAGCCACAGCTGTACCTGAATGGTTTAGATAGGGGGTCTGCAACCTTTACAACCTTTATAACCAAAAATGGATACATTTACCACATTTTGATACTTGTGGAATATGCAGCAAAGAGAAAAAGCTCAATTTTCAACTGATATAAGTTTAAAACATAAGGACTTTTTTTGAGATTCTGTTGTGAAATTTAAATGCAGTTAAGAAAAAACAAAACTGCTAAAACTGTCATGTTTATGTGAGTGACCCACATGTGGTTATTGTCTTAAAAGATAACCATTACAAATGTCCGCCAATCTCTGTCCATTTTCTACTGAAAAATTTAGAATATGCAAAAAATTACATTTAATAAAAATGCAATTTCAAATATGTGGCTCAAAGTTAAAAAGGGGCACATTGAACAAGATCTTAAAACACCGTACAACAACATAGCAACAACTCATATTACTCAAGAATCTACTATATCGTTGCCATCAAGCAGGGAAATGCAAGGCAAATGTAATATATTTTCCCCAACAGGTTTCTGCTGCTGACAGTCCTGGAGGGCTGAATTGATCTGAGACTGTAGCTGTTAAACAGACCAGAGGAGAGAAGGTCAAAGGTGATGAAGTTATGAAATAAGCAAATTTCCTGCCATTTTATTAATTAAGCCCTAATAATAACTATTCAACCTCTAGAACAACTTGGCTGCAGACTGATTTATAGATCAAAAAGCTCAAAGGGGTTAATTCTATATAATGTTTTAGCATCTCTAGATCTAGAATTATAAGACTGAGATATCAAGGCAAAGAAAACTCAATAGCTGCTGGTAGGGCTCTCTACACCATAAATCTGTAGCATCATTTATAAAGAATGATAATGTTATTAAATTTTATTTAATGCAGTCAGCAGAGAAAAAAAAATTACATTAAGGATTTAATTAGAAAGTTTGTAAAAGTTTAAAGAATCATCTTGATAGTTTGATTGTTGTGTTACCATGGCTACAATATGGTGTAATCTTTGTGTTTGAGTTGGGTTTGTTCACAAATACATCACAGCAAACAACCAATAATCAGTGATTGATTTTAAACTCAGCCAATAAACCAGGTCTCCCTCTCACAGACTCACCTTATCTATATCAATAAAAGACTTGCTGCTGTGAACGGCGGTTCAACAAATCATTGCCTCATTGCTGAATGCCTGTCTCACTTCTGAAACTGTTACTTGTAACAAATAAACAATATATATATATATAGTTTATTTGTATATAACAATATATATATATATATATATATATATATATATATATATATATATATATATATATCCATGACACTTAGAAACTTGTCTGTTATTTTATTAAATACAGTATATAAAAAAAACAAAAAACAAAACAATAAGTGCTTGTGGCTGAACTACCACATCACAGACTTGTAGACAGACACTGACAACAGCGCCCCCATCTGGATTTCAGTGGTGACCACATCTCACCCAAACTGATTTCATTCAAGTCTGAAGCTGAATGCTAAAGAAGTAAAATGAATTTTTCATGAAATCTGCATAGCAATCTGCACTTCTTACGTTCATGTGTTGGCTTGGAACTGCTTGGTCAGCATAAAAAGGTCTCCATGGAGACGAAGAAAACACACATGGCAACAAGGTTAAATTATTCCAAATTTTGCTTAAAAATAAAACATTTTCCAATAAGTTTTTCTTTTTTCTCTCTCTCTCTCTCATTCAAAAACCACAAAGTTTAAGGTGCATTTTATTTGATTTAAGGTTTTGGCCAACATCCTAAAACACAATCAGAGTCGATGGGAAAATGACTGGAGTGAAATACAGGACAACATAGAATAAAACCTGTGAGACACGTTAAACGGTTGACCTTTTTAGTAAGAAAATTATCCCAGACATACAGCCAGTAGGACAGGAGGGGTTCTGTTCAAACTAAATTGATTTTAGCCCAGTCCCATGACTTCTTTCTTCCCCTTGTTTTCCGTTCTTTTCTTTGGCTCTCTCGGTTTATTACTCATTCAGCGCTTCGCCACACAGTTAGCATCCTGCCGCTCCTCCCAGGCTGGAAACAAATCTTCATCAACGCTTCATTATCATTATCAGAGTGATTGCGGGGGAGACAAAATATGACATTCCTTATCTATTCTTTGCAGACTAAAGTGGTCGTGTTCTGCTGGTGGAGCCAGGTGGACTCATATCATACAGGACTATTAGTTTCTGAATGAGGAAAAGGGAGAAATAATCTATTTTTGATGTCAGCAGTGTCCCTGTTTGTTGTGAGAGGGGAAAAAAAAAGGTCAAGTTAAAAGGCTGAGCAATAAAATGAAGAGTTAGTCAAAAAGGAACTTCACTTGAGCCATCTCTGCTGGAGTGTTTTTGTGTAAAGTAGAAATCCAATCGGGTTCAAAACAGCCAATCATAAGTCAGCTGAGTCTTATTTACATAAGTTATTGGAAGGAAAGAATGACCTGACATAAAATACACCCACAAGGCATAACATTATGAACACTGACAACTTTAGTAAGCAACACTAATCATGAAAAACTGATCTAAGCAAATCTGATAAGTTAAATATTAGTTCATGACGTCCAACGGAACAGTCGACCTGCTGGACTTGAGATTGCAGAAGACGTCTATGTCGATTCTTAACTTCTGACTGATTTTGCACTCTAAGGCACCAACTGTGGACGCATGAGTTTGACCTCAGCCCGTTTCTCTTTAAATCGACGGTCCAGTCCTTTGTTTTGTTCACATTCGAGATGTTTGTTCCCAAACGTCGCTGCAAAACAGACTCCTCAAATCATCACAGTCTGAAACTTTTCACAGCTCTTCAAGCAACTTAGATTTTGTGCATCTGCACTCTCCCTCCAAACTCTCAGATGTTGCTTTCCAAATGAAATAGATTCAATCTGAGAAATGTGGATCAATGAACAACAATCCAGACATTTTGCACTTTGGTCCATGTAAAATGATTTTGATGTTGTCTTGGTTTTTCACCGGCTTAAAAGGTAGAAGCAGTACCAGAACCAGTATTAACAAGAATTTTAGCAGTTGTAGCTCATATAATTATTTTTTTTATCCTTTCATACTTTTTCTTTCCTCTCAACTTTCTATTATACGTGGATTCAGCACCGTGCTTCTACAAGTATGGCTTGTCTAAAATCTCCAGAGTCAGTATTCTGAAAAGTCAACAATAGGTTTTTATGTAAATCTAAAATCACGAGTATTTACAGAAACAAACAATTTCTGTGCAGTGAATTGTTATAAGAGTCTTACTCTTATATTTTACTTTTAATTATCATTATAGCTTTACCAAGTACTAATAATTGCTAATATGTCTAGTAGAGTTTCACTACTTGTCTTGAATTACTAAAATACATTATTTTTTGTAACATTCTCATGTATTTCGATGAACCTGTAAGATAGTTTGTTCCTCAAAAGTGTCAGGATCACGATGTGTTCAAGACACCTCGGAAACCTAAACGATAAGCTCCGTTCCTTACTGATTTAGCCCGGTAGGCGCAATTTATTCATAAAATTCAGTATTTTAATGAACACGTGGCACAATACGAGCTGGTATTGAAAACACCACAAATTGTTTTTTTTTTTAAAAAGAAAAAAAAAAGAGAATCGGTCTCTTCCGACAAAACCGGCTCCTCAGTCTGTGCGTTCAGCACCATGGACAGGGTTCCGAACAGCGATTGGGCCAGCAGTTCAACGTCAAGGATTAAAGTAATCCCACTATTGGACAGAATCAGAGCGACGGCAGAGCTCTGCGCGCTGATTGGTGGAGGATTAGACCGACCATTAATTATTACTGCTATTATACCGGGCAGAAGAAAGTGCTGTTATCTCCCAACAGCGAGGCCTGAGGCAGCGGTGGGACGGTATTCAGTGTGTTCGGGACACAGGTGAACTCACGGTACGCGCGCGCGCGCGCGTGTGTGTGTGTGTGAGAGCATATTAGACCGAGGAGCCGCTGCTATCTGAGGTAAGCAGATTAAGTTTCCCGTTGCCAGCTCCCACATTTCCACCATTCGCGGTACGCAATAACAGCGCGTCTCATCCGCTTCCAGGTTGCGCGAGGCTGTCACCGGCCTGCGCGCGCGCGTATGTGTTATATTGTTTCTTCATGCATGATGATGAAAGCGGAAAGATTTGAGTCGTTCACATCTTAGCAGATATTCCATCTCCCCGCAAACGCCTGGACGGCAGCCACGAAGCTGTTCCATCCACTGTTAACCTCTCTCCCTCTTTTTTGTAAATTGCTCAGTGCATTAGCTGTACGATACATCACATTAAGTATTAAATCATCTGAAAGTTATCGCGAAGCTCCCAGTTAATAGTCTCCTCTTGTTTGACAGGGCTAAAGGGCCTGGCGGAAGATTAAATCTTAAAGCAAACCACGACCGTCTGTCCTTATGGCTGGTCAGTGTAAACTGACATTCACACAAAAATAACAATAAAAATAGCATTCATTGGAGTATATGTCTAACCATTGTTCAATCATTTGCAGATACCGAGCCCAATTTCCCTCCTCTGCCCGGGTTTGTTCCTCTGAAGCCCTGCTTCTACCAGAACTTCGAGGAGATCCCTGATCAGCACCGCAGCATGTGCAAGAAAATGTACAACCTGTGGATATGTGAGTAGATTCACAGTTGATGCTGGATTCACCAGCATCGTTTGCTGACCTCCAGTGCTTTGCGAACTTAATAACGCTCCAATGACTTCTCACTGTGCTCATGCAAACTTTTCTGTGTTTAAATGGAATTTTATGTGAATTTTATTTTGAAGCGGAAGGTTAATGACAAATGGGTAATTTCCTTTTCTGTTTACAAATATAAATCTGAAAAGTGCGGCGTGCGTGCAAGTCGTAGCTTCTGAAACAAAAGCTTCTTGTACTTTTGTTTGTATGTTTAAAATGTTATATTTCAAAACCATGTATCCTTTTACTTTGATTGCACAATTATGCCCTCCTTTTGTTGCCACAGGAAATCCCCTCCAAATATGAGTGTAGTTGCAACAAAATGTGGAAAATTCTGAGGCTTTGACATTTTTTACAAGACACTCCGTACGTTTTGTGCTGCAAACTAACTCTACAAGTCTTTTTTCTTTCTTTCTTTCTGCAGGTTCCTTTTTTAAAAAAAATAAATGCTAAACAGAAGGTATTTCATTTGTAATCAAAGCCATTCGCTTTTTTTTCTCTGCCTGATTTTGATTTGGTAAATCGTGTGATATGAAACAGTAATGTGCACGTTTACTGTTTCTACGTTGTTGGTTTTTTTTTTTTTCCAAATGTTTTTTACATTTGTTTTTATAGTTTCACAGGAAATCTCAAACCACTGATTGTGCATGGATTTTTTTTTTTATTGTTATTATTTATTTTCTCTTCTTGTGTTTAAGCAGTGCATTGTCCCGCCGCCCCCAAAATCCTAAAACACTTTATTTTCTAATCAATGTGATTCCTAAACTGCGATTCCTAAACTGTTTGTCCTTCCTTCATGGAATAAAAGCATCATATGCTGATTATAAAGCCAAATCTCCTTCTTACATGAGTCCAGGTTTCCTTCCTATGAATTTTATTTTCATTTTTCAAAACTCTTCTCTGCATGTGCATGAAGTCGATACAAGCGTTTGTTCCCGTTTGGCACCAAAGACCCGAAACGTCTCTGTGGTTCCTTTGCAGTGAACAGCGCCACCCTCGCAGTGAATTTCGTCGGTTGCTTTGCTTGGATGTTTGGCGGCGGCGGAGTGACCAACTTCGGGTTATCCCTCATCTGGCTCCTGATGTTCACCCCTTGCTCCTACGTGTGTTGGTTCAGGCCCATTTACAAGGCATTCAAGTAAGTCCAGAATTTAAAAATATCCGGCTTTCAAACAAGGTCCTCACTGGGTTGGATGTTGAAGTTGTTGTAAATCTGAAGAATTGTTATAAAAGTAAATCATTCTGAATGTGACAGTGCCTGGTGTGATTTTATATCCTGGTGCCAAAATCAAGTATCTGTAGATTACGAAGCACATTTCCTTCCAAACATACACATGTGACATCTAAGCCAATAAGTGGCAGCTCATTTTAATAAACATCAGCTTGAATTTGTGTAAAATGTCTACATAATCACAAGTCAGTTGAAAAAGGTGCTTTCAATCGATCGAGAACATGGATCCGCATGGATCCGATCTGGAATCGGCACCTCTGATCCATATGAAGACTAAAACAAATTCAACTTTTATGGTATGAAAAAAAAAAAATGACATAAAGTATGTTAAGATACGCACCGGCATCTGAGTCCTGTTAAGGAGATGTAATCAAGCATTTTTTTTTATTTATGCATTTCTTTTTTAATTATTAATTTAAAATGCAAGACATTCTGTTGTCACTTCATGTGAAAATAGTGTGGCAGAGAAGTTCTCATAGACATGCTCCAAAAGTAGAAAAGCAAGAGAACGTACCGGTTAACTAAGGTACATCTTCAAAAGTCGAGGGAAGGCTACCAGAAAATGTGTTACTCAAAACATGCCACATTTAATGCAGCTGTGATTGATTAGTTTATCCAGCTAACAAAATCCCTAAAGAATAAGGAAAGGGATGCGAAACTAATTCTTCAAACATCACTGACATAAAACTGCACGGAAGTTGTTAGTGTGAGATTATGCCACTGCGTTAAAAGATTGATTAATTTTAAGGATTTTACACACACACAAAAAAAAGAAAAGAAAGCCTGAAAAAAACATTAATGGTAAAATAGAAATGTTTTTTTTTTTTTTTTTTTGTATTTTTGTTAGGACAGACAGCTCCTTCAACTTCATGCTGTTCTTCTTTGTGTTCATGGCCCAAGTTGGAATCAGCATCATCCAGAGCATCGGTATCCCAGGATGGGGAGTATGGTGAGAGTTAGAGAGAGGATCTACACACAAAGGAGATTTTTTTAAAACTTTCTCATCCATCTGTTGCTGAACTAATTTGAAGTCGTTTCACCCATTTGAACTCTGTGTGATTCAGACCTAAATTTCCAAATGTTCACCCCCTCCATTTTTTATTAACCATTCCTTAGAGTTGCCGTGAGAAGGGATTTCTAAATTTTGCAGAACAAAATATTAAAAAGAAAACTGAACTTAGCTCTAGTGCCACCGTTACCAACAGAAAATGGTCAAAACACAAGTGAGTTAATGTAAATAAAGTTAATGTGCTGCTGGCAGAGAGTGAAAGAACAAAATAGAATTGCTAAATTTACAACAGCAACAAAAAAAAAAAAAACACACAAAAAAAATGTAATAATAAACATGTATTTAAAATGCCTGAAGAATTAATACCCCTTAAAAAGTTTAACACGTCACATTGCAACCACAAAATTCAACGTATTTCATTGGGGTTATTTGCAATACACCAAGAAAGTGTGTGTGTGTTTGTATTTAACCAATTTGAGTCAATGCTCTATAGAAGAACACTTTCTTGCAATCATAGCTGCAAAACCTTTAGAGTATTTTTCTCTACCAATTCTTTTTTTCTCGTTGTTCGTACAAAAATAACTTAGTCAGAGCATCAATTTTCAGGTGTTTCCCAGACAGATGCTTCACTGTATTCAGGTGTGAACTTTAAATTTGAATGTATGAACATGCTTCGATCTGAACTGTCAATAGCTTTGGTCTTATGTCCAGTGTTGTCATCCTGCTGGCAGGTGAACCATTAACCCCCATTTCAAACCCTGCGCAGTCTCACAAAGACCATACAGATCAACAGATTATACTGATCAACGACAACAGATTCATTTTGTCTTGCGGTTGACGAGACAAAATCTGAAAAGGGATACCTTGAGAAGAACAATTTTACAAAGATCCCAAAATGAAAAGCAACCAAAGTCACATTAATGAATCCAAACTGCATGGTTAAATGAAGCATTTTATGCTTCGTTTTATGAAGAATTAAATGTTAAGCTTCATTTTGTATATATTTAAAATGATGGAGAAGTAAAAAGTCTTGCCGTTTTTTTAAATATAGAACAAAACATATAAAATCCCAAAAGGTTGAAGGTCACTTCTTTGGTTGTCGTCATATTTTATGCTTCAGGAGAATCACACTGCCGCCCAAATTAGACGTAGTTTCTTTTTTTCCCCTCTCATTGCTTCTCATAAAGATTACAATGTCAAACTCTCAGATATTGGCTCGCTATAACTTTTATGTTAGTCCTCATATTATACTTTGAGAGGCTATTAAAGTAATTCTGTAAATGTCACCTGACTCAGGCTGATGATCAGAAATTAATGTTATGACAGCCTCTATAAAGTTAGTAAATGTCACCATGCGCATCGGGACGTTCTCATCCATAAAACCTTAACTTTTTATATCACAATACTTAAATCTATGAATATCACACCACTTAGCAGCCAGATGTTCAGCTCTGTAAGGTGGAGGAGAACCACAGAGTCCAATATAACGGTTTATGTTCTGCATTTTTTTTTTTGTCCGGGTTCTCTGACGCTAATATTTAAATAGTTAAATGACATTTTCTAACACTCATATCTTTTTGCTTTACAGCGGCTGGTTGGCCACCATCTCCTTCTTCAGCTATAACATTTTCATTGCTTTAGTCATGCTCATCCCGACAGTCATGTTCACGGCTGTGGCCTCGCTGTCCTTCATTGCACTCACCAAGGTAAAAGGATTCTCAGGTTCATTGCTTTGTAGAGCTACATAAGGTAATATGAGGAAACCAAATAATGTATGTAGCTCCCCCTACCCCAGAGTCAATATCATCTAGAATCACTTTTTTATTTTTTTGTTGCAGTTTTTGGTGGAATATGTTTAAAAGCTTTGAACATCTTGAGAGAGATTTCTTTAGGTATTCTCTTTTTGCAAAGACGGCAATAGGAAAAGGTTTTGCAGAACATTTTGCTAACAGTTGTAAGTTGTTTCTATTTGTTTTGCATATCTGGTAGCCGGCCCAGCCCCCCGTCCTTCTTCACAAAATTGCTCAAGCTTTGTCAGATTGGATCTAAAGTTCAGTTTTGATAACATCTGACCAGAGCACCCTCTTCCACATGTTCGATGTGAAAGCCTTGTGGCAAACTTATTTTAAAAGTGATGTCATAACTTTGTATTTATTTAATTATGTATGTATTTATTCATTTATTTGCGCCGTCTTCGATAGTTGCTATTTCTATTATTATTCTTATGTCGTTGCACTTTCTTGCACAGTGACAAAACAATTCTAATGCTAATTCCAAGCTGCTGGAGGAAACGTTCCCATCATGCATGATGCTTTTCTGTATTCACAATGCCCAAAAAGTCAAATTTTACTGTCGACTAGTGTGAGCGCCTCCAATTATCAACTTTCTGTCTCCTCTCCTTGGTTTGTCCTTGTGGCCAAATAAAAGTAGGACTAATTTTGGATTTCTTCTTGTTTCACTAACAGTTTTCCTCCCATCCGAGCTGCCGCTCATCCATGGTTACCGAGGCCTTCCTAGTTGCTTCTCTGATTTCAGTGGACGGTCGTGTGTTAGCACATTAGGAATTGTGCCATATCTTTAGAAATTTCTAAAGGTTTGAACAATGCTTTGTGAGCAGTTCAAAGCCTGGGATAATATTTTGTAATTGAACGTTGCTTTAAATCTTGACACATTATCAAGATTTATGCGTTGCGCTGCTAGTTGATGCTGTTTGCTTGCGAAGATTGTCTTCAAAAAAACAACAAAAAAAAACCAAAAGCTATCTTTTATAAGATTAATTCATAAACTTATCTTGCTCGCAGATCCATAATTTCTATCGCGGCACTGGGGCGAGCATGTCCAAAGCGCAGGAGGAGTGGGCTACGGGAGCCTGGAAGAACCCCCACGTCCAGGCGGCAGCCCAGCAGGCTGCCATGGGGGCGGCTACCGGAGCCATGCAGGACCAATTCTCCAGCCCGCAGTACAACGACAACCAGATGTAGCGCCGCCAGCGTGGGAGACGTCAGAAATTTAATGCCAAAAATTTCACTTCAGAACATCAAAACCATTTTACATCGAAAAAAAAAGAGCAGTGAACATCTGTTGGTAGCCGTTTGTTTTGGGTTTTTTTCCCCAGATCTCCATAAAAGGGCATTTGAATTCTTTGTGGTATTTTTAGATTTAATTTTCATAAAAACCTACTTCCTCTTCACCTTGAAGAGGAAGTAGGTTTAAGTACTGTAAGTGTTGTGATGACATAAGAGCCGTGCGCTAATTTAAAAACCTTTAGCAATAGAGACATATGAACAAAAGTAAAAGTGAATGGAACGTATTTTCATAGAAATATGTAAGAATTATGTGTCCATGATTTATAGTATTTGCAGTATCTATAGTATTTATAGAGATATTTTTAGTTTTTGTTATATTTGGAATTTACATGTAAAGCAGAGATGCTAATTTTGTAAACATGTTTTGACGGGTGTTACTCTCAAAGACCTCAAACTAGTGGAACATTTACATGACCTTCAACAATAATGTTGTTTGGAAATGCAAATGGATGTATTATAATTAAAAACAAACGTTATTAATGCATCACTTTAAGTGAATTTTGTCATTGATAATCCAAACCTTGAATTTTATTTTTGCTATCTTTGGTACTGGACGATTTTGGTCATATTTCTCACCCTGAAAACATGACATTCATGTCTCTCATGCTTAAATAAGCCTCATTATTCTGTTAGGCAAGTGGGAAACTACAGCTCCAGTTGAATGTTTACATGCATTCATAATTGAAATGAATGTCACTAATTTGGACTTTTACGAAGCTTATTCAAACCGCTTCTTTTCCAGGCATTTTATTTAAGAAAATGCATAAAAGAGTCGAAATGATACATAAGAGACTAAAGCATATGTACACACCCCCGCTGCATAATCTCACTTGGCAACGACCACATTCCTGAAACAAACAGAAATGGTAGAATTTATTTTGATAGCTTGGTTTGCTGGACTTTAAGCAAAAGTCAACAACATGGGATGGAATCAGGAACATCCAGAAGCTTCATGTTAGCCTTTTATCGATCTGAAAAATCTGTGTACATGCTGTGTGTTGGTCCCAGTAGAGAGAGATCACAAAATTTAGAGGTTGTCCTCATTATTCATTACATCATCAACGTTTGTGCGATACACCATCACTGGATAAAAGAAAAAAAAAAAAACTCACAGCTAGTATGGTTGTCCTGAGGCGAATTCAACACCTTGACGTCTTCATAAATACCTCCTGCTGTACTCAGATTTTCTTGTTAGGTCAAAAAAGTTTTCTTTTCCATGTGGTTTCACCCAACCTTAAAGTTTTCCTTTGTCGTAACAAGAAATCGTTTTTTAGGGGGCGTTTGAGGGTCATCATGCTAATAATGTGAAGCTTTGGACAGCATCACTGGCTGCTTTCAGTTTGAGTCTCGGTCGTTCCTGAACATCTTAACCTCACATCAAACTTCCTGCCAGTCACTGCAGACACTCGTGGGCAACAGATAAACCACCGATTCAAAAGGACTCTGCCACGAAGAGTGGTCAAAAATATCCAGCTGGACTCGTGCCAGAAGCTTGTAAATGACCACCCAGGATGCCTGGTTCCCGAACGAGATCCAACTCGTTCGGGAACGCTAAACCAAATGCATTACACAGGTAAGCCTGCATGGATTAAGGAAAATCTGCAGGAGCTCCAAACTTTTGCATGCAGCTCTTGTTTTGGAATCTGACAATCGTATGTTTTAAGCTGTTGAATCATTCCACCCTGGAAAAATAAATGTTCAATTTGAACTATGCCAAAATGGAGCAGAGCAATTATATCTGGGGTTTGGGGTTTAAAGATCAAATTCATATATTCTAATGCTTTTGTTTAGTTCTTGTTCTGAACTTCATCTTATGGTTATTTTTGGTCAAACAAATAAGAGGATTTAAAGAAACACTTTAAATCCTCTGTATGACCACACAGGGGCGCTGATGGATCTTGTATGAGGCAAATAAATTCAGCCACCGCATGATCCTCAATAAGCCTTCAGGAATACCAGAATACAGCTCATTTACCTTGTGCTGCTGTAATGGCAGGTCAGTCATAGTGGAGAGATTACAAACAGGAAGGAATAAAGACCATCTCTACCAGCATTTTTACCACCACTGATCTGGGGTAACCGTCATTCATCTTGCTTTTTTTTTTCTATGTTTGCTATTCATTGTTGTGCTTGAATGTTTTATGTTGTTTATCTCATTTCATAAAGATGCTCTGTTTTTGGTCATTAAAATGCGATTCATATTGTTTCCAAAACATTACACACAGAAAATGGTGCTTCAGTCACACTGAAGCGCTGTCATTATCAGAAATCACAGAAGGCAAACGCTTACCTGTAGATGGCACTGCACACCCAGAATCCTGGTCCGGGCATTCCCCACAGACCGACCACCGGGGGCACTAGAGGACTGCTGTTTCTTTTTCTTTTTCTACTGAAAAACTCTGTTCAAGAACATGGAGGTTCCTGAGATACTTAGTGTGATTGGTCCACTTAAAACCGTCCTCACATGCTTCAAACAGCTCCTCCTTTGACACACTGTACACAGCAGATCATCATAGAACGGATTAAAAACAGTCTAAATGGATTTATCGGAGTTTTTCTTGCCCCTTGTACCTACTGTGTGCCTTTCCCCAGGCTGTGAGAGATGATCGAATTACCCCGCAGAGTGGGGATGAAATTAGACCACGATACGGATGCCCAGAGGACCCACTAGCAGCAGCCAACAACAAACTCTGTAATTGCTGCGCCTGCAGAGGCTTCTCGAGACAAGTAGCGACAGCAAAGAGTTGTGCGATCGAGGAAACAGCTGTGTTTGACAAAACGCATGAATTCAGGACGGATCGACGCCGAACACGTCCGTGAAATCTGTTTACGGATGTAAAAAAGTGGAGGAAGCGATTCACATCTGTCATTATTTTAGGCTTTTAAGTGGCACATTTGGATTTTAATGTGGGCTAGCTAAAGCTATGCCACAATGTTGAGCCTGAGAGTAAGCTAATGAGGTACCGGTCCCTCTACAATCTATCTTCTTTCCTTGTATTTCACAATATGCTGGATTTAAAATGAGTTTATTTATTCGTCTGTCCAAACCTCAGCGATACGTCCAACAGCAGAAATGAGGGAGTTATGCACAGGAGACAAAACGGGTTAGAATGTTGCAACATTGTCTGACATCCTCATTTGAACTTTTATGCATTTTGTTACAGTACTAACACACATCTTCATATTTTTTGTTTGTTTTTTTAACAGACCAACACAAACTTGTGTATTACTGGGGAAATACTGGCAAAAAAAGACGGGGAAAAAAGTGGAGGCAAAATGACAAATAGCCTTAGAATTTTTCTTACAACTCAAATTTCCTTGACTCTTCTTCCCCCTCCTCCGGCTGCTCGCCTCAGGGGTTGCCTCGGCTGATTACTTGCCTCCACCTCACCCTATCCTATCCTTTGCCTCTTCAACTGTTACACTAACCAACTCCCTGTCCTCCTTCACTATGTGCATTAATCCTGTCCGGGTTCTTCCTCTTCTCCTCCCGCCAGCATCCTTTCCGCAGTGCGTCCACAGTCTCCCCTAAGAACTTGTCCAAATCGCTGAACCTTAGCTGTTCCTCTGATCTATTTATTCCTAATCCCGTTCATCCTGGTCACTCCCAATGAAAATCACGGCACTTTTTCATTGTCACCTTCTGCTCAGCCTCTTGTTTTGCAGACAATGCCAGAGTCTCAGAGTCATATATCACTGAAGTTATAACACCTTCCTGATGACAATTGTGTCCGTCTCCTGATACTCTTCTTCGCCTCTGATTTTTACGCTGCCCGCTGTTTATGACGGTTCAAACTCTTGCCGCTGTTGCTCCTTCCAGCTTCGCCTTTGTACCTTCCTCACGATCATTCAGACACACATTATTCTGTTTTGCTTTTGCTGACCTTTATCCCTCTGAGGCAAACCTTATCTAAGTTTCTCTTCACATGCTTCTGACCTTCACCGCAGTTTACAATGTCATCTGCAAACATCTTGATCTGCGGAGCCTCTTGTTTAATCTCGTCTGTCAAACTTATCCCACCCCTTATTTGAACCCTTCGGTCACTCCTTCAATCATCCAGGGTTTTCTCACTCTCCAGGACTCTGCTGAGAAAGCGGGTCAAAAACTCCACTGCCGCCTCTCCCAGACATTGCCTTTCCTCTACAGCAGGGATGTCAAAGTCAAACACACCGAGGGCCAAAAAACCAAATTTGCTACAAGTCGAGGGCCAGACTGGCTCTCCGTTTATTAAAATATACTGAAATGATTGCACATCGCCTATTGAACCAAGACCTAACACGGTGCATATTATTTAATAATTAAATAAATATAGCAATATTTTCATATGGATCTGTCAGTAATTTCAAGTGAATCCATTTTTCAACAGGCAAACAGACAAAAACAAACTTCCTTCAAAGAAAACTAGCATGTTCTGTACATTAAAAGAATAAAGCAATATTTTGTTATGACTGTCAGTAACCTCAAGGGAAAACATTTTCAACAGGCAAACAGCAAAAAAATTGTTTTGAAAAACTAAACATGTTTCTTAATATCAAGATAAATACATAAATTAAAGTGCATTATAAACTGAAAATGCATTATTGTGCTGCTCTATCATGCCTATATTCTTGTCTTTGTGTTTCTGAGAAGTTTGATAGATTATATTCTTTCATTGCAGCCAAACTTTCTCCACACAGAAGACACACAGGCAGTGATGACATAGTTACTTTGAAAAAGTAACTTTAATCAGATTACTGATTACTCCTTGAAAAAGTAACTTAGTTTACTGATTACTTTATTTGGAAAGTAACTAAGTTACATCAGCTGCTAACAACAACACTCTGCCACCTTTGAAAATCACATTGATCTTTGCCAATACTTAATTGTAAGTTATTTTATAATGATTAGATTAACAACGTGTCTTCACTTACAGGGTTGAAATGAAGGGGAGATTGTTTAATGCTTACAACAGTATATAAAAAAAAACTTTTGTAATTTGTGCGTGTTTTTTGTGTTTCTATTGTGTGGAAAACAATAGAAACACCCCCTGCGCCCCAGCGTCCAGGTTCTGCGTGACAGCCCTGCGTTTGCTGTCAGAGCGCAGTGCACAGATCTCCCCCTATCGCTCCTGCACAACTTTACGGACACGTTCATTCGTGGTTGTTTTCACGTTTATTGCACTGTTTCGATGTTTGCAATTTTCTAGAGCGCAACGCAAAGCTTGGCATCATTTAGAGGTGATATATTAACTGACATTAACAAAGACACAGCGGGACGGATCATCCGGGAAATGATGGACAGGGAGAGTCTAACTAAAATGTCATACAAATTCTGGGTTTATGTCTGCTTATGAAGCCCAAAAACCGCAACCAGCGACTCATTAAATCTACAAGTGACTTTAAAAAAAAAAACAAGCCCAAAGCCGTTTATAATAATTGCACTTGGCGAGCGAAACTCAAAGTAGTTCCTGTTTTTCCAGCAATAAAATGCGCATCTCACTCCATTGTTTGTTTCTGTCGCTGCTGATAATGTCGCATAGAGTCTCCCCAAGGCGCGTAGAAGAAGTAAAATTTAACTCCAAAATAGTAACGCACAGTGATTTTGATAAGTAACTGTAGTCTGACTACTGGATTTGAAGTAGCAACACGTTAGATTATTCCTTCCTGAAAAAAGTGGTCCGACGTCAGTAACGTGTTACTAACAGCACTCCACACAGGTTTGCCTTTTACCTCCGTGGACATGAACTCTGCCTCCTATCTGGCTTGAAGCCCTCTGTTCTCAGCGTCCACTAAACGTTTAGCCATTTTTGAGGAGAGCACCTGAAAGTTGATCTCTGCTCTGATCGCTGAAGAATGAAGCCGCTTGTGCTGCAGTGACTTTGCGGGCCACCGTTGCATTGTGGGGAATGTAGTGTTGGTGTGTGCAAAACTCCAGCGGGCCGCTGTGGCCTGCGGGCCTTTTCTAATAGTAATTAAATATCACTATTAGATATTTAATAAAATTAATTCGATAATTAATTTGCAGGCCATATCCGGCCCAAGAGCCTTGACTTTGACATATGTGGAGTACATGCTCACATATTCATGACGTCGTTTGATTAAACTAATTTATCTTCGGTATAATTCCAGTACTGAAAAATTAACTTTATACCAGGTGAGTCTCTCACCTGAGAATGTGAACTTGTACTGGGCTGATTCTGCCTTCAAATAATTTTAACAATGCTTCTATAGAAGATTCATAACTTATAACTTAAAAGTCTGAAACAGGAAGAGGTTTGAAAAAACAGCCTGTGTGCTACACGCAAAAGAGATTAATTTGATGCATCAAAGAGTGACGTCATCATTGCTGATGTCATTTTTACCACTGAAGCTGGACATTCTAATGGTGCATTCACAGCAAACATGTTTTGAGCGCCAGGCGAGTCTGGTTTATATTCAAAGTCTATGTGGAGTGTTGGATGCGCTAGATGTGTCAAACGCTCCAAACGGTTCAAATTGCGCCACGCCAGAGGCATTTGGTGTGAACGCACCATTATATGTCCAGTATCACATTACGTCAGTGCTTCTCAATTCCAGTCCTCAGGCCTCCTGCTCTGCATGTTTTAGATGCGTCTCTATTTCAGAACAGCTGATCCAAATGATTGCCTGACTTCTTTTGCAGTCATCGAGTACTGCAGAAGCCTGTTAATCACCCTCAGATTCAATCTAGGTGTGTGGCAGAAGGGGAACACCTAAAACATGCAGGGCAGTGGATCCTCCTGAGGAGGGGAACTGAGAAACACTGCATTAGTTCCATTATATTAGGACCAAAGCCTGGTCCTAATATGATGGACTCATTGATTTGGGTCAGGGGTAACTTTTAGAGGTAAGATGTGAATGAAGTTTTAGTTAATGTTAGGGTTAGGAATGGGTTATGGTAAGCATAGGGGTTAGGGTTAGGGAAAATGTGTGGGTTGGACAAAATCGCAGCTACTCAAATGAAGGGAAATCAATGCAAAGTTCTAATATGGGTTGAAATAGTTTTGATAAACCTGCATTTTGTTTTCTAAATCATTCTATAAATAAACGATGATGATATAATGTTAGGTAGTATTTCTGCCAATTGCATAGCTGCAGTACATTAGTAGTCTAATGTGTTGAATGTGCTCAGACACATTCAACACATTAGAAACCAATCAGAACAATTAATTAATGCCGAGTTTTAGCCAAACCTGGGTTTGGGTAGTGACCCAGGTTAGTTCCACCCGGGTGTGGGTCGGCGCAAAGGCCGAGCTGGGCACAGCTTGCCCTTCCTGCCAATGCCAACACGAGGCCTCTCCATGCAACCAGTGGAGGTTGGTTGCATGGACGTCTGACTTTCTTCGGACCTCCATGTTTGTGTGGAGATCTGTCCTGGCGTGAACTCCTCTCTTTGCAACCTGGGTGTGGGTTGGTGCAAAGGGCGAGCCAGGCTATGGATGGAGACCCCTGGTTGATTCAAGGTCTGTCTTACCTTGGACTCCTCTGGTTGCAGGGGGGCCTCTGGTTGGGTGGAGACTGTAGGACGGTTATTTTCAATAGCAAGTTTTAACCTCATCTTCAGGTCTGCAACCTGACCCTGCAGAGATCTCACTGTTTCCTCCTGTTCCACGAATTTAGAAGCTTGCTCAGAGTGTCTTTTGAGCTGGTCCTCATATTTAAGTCTCACTCTATATTCTTCAACCATTACTTCAATCAGACCTTTGTTGCGGGAGGCGTATTTTTCAGCCTCCCTCTTGAAGTAATCCAGCTGTTGAAGAAGGCTCTTGTCGGCGGTAACTTTGGCAGAGCAAGAAGCCTTTGAGCCACTTGTAATCTCTGGCCCGTTTCTGTCACGATCTCGTTTGACTTGCAGGTGACGTTCTTTTTCTAACATTCTTTGCAGTCTTTGAATCTCCTGCTGCTGTGATTTGACTTCAGCCTGAGACTCGTTCCTCATGGAGATCAGAGATGTTTCTCTGCAACTCTTTTTTAAGATCGTCCACCTGCTTTGTGAGATCAGTGACGTGTTGGCTTGTCTTATCCTCGACTTCCACTGAGGGGGTGATCTCGAAGCCAGCAGACCGAGTTGTTTTCTGCTCGACTTCCGAAGATGTTGGATTCTCAAAGTCGCCGGAAGGACTTGATTCCCCTTGGATCTCTGTTGGTACATCTTCCGGCTCAATGGGGCTGTTGCTGTCATCCTCAAAAGGGAAAATGACAGCGTCGTAGTCGACTTGGATGTTGAGGTCCATTATGTCGACCCATGAAAGCTCAGCTGGAAAAGCTTCATGTTCACATGCAATCTGTTGTTGCTTCATGTCGATATTCTTGCTTCTCTGAAAGGCGTGCAATATCTGGAATCGATATGCCGCTTGTTTCAATGACTTTCGAACGTGCTCTGAAGAGTGATCTGCCGCGATAGAACTGAGGAACAGGTCTGACAAACGCTGCCTGTGAGCTACATTTAAGAGAGAGATTCCTTTGTGGTATCATAGAGTGATGACATCACTGCTGATGTCATTGATACTATTGGAAAAACATTCTTTTCCTATGGGAGTTGATAAGCAACCAGTCCTAAAGTACTGCCACCTGCTGGCCTCTCTTGGAAGTGGACTCCTAAATAAAATTACTGCAACGCTATTCGTCATCATCTGTTGAAAAAAGGCTGAAAAATTCTGACGCTTTTCTTAAGAATTCTAAAATTAAATTCTAAAATATATTTTGTTTTTCTCCACAGTAACCCTAATATTCTTTTGCACCAGCAAAGACAATCAAGTTTTTTATATATTGATCATTTAGTGGAGGCAAAAGCAACAGCAACAACAAAAAAAACTAGTATGCTCTGGACTTAAGATGAAGTACAGTCATCTGAAACAGCTGCCGTTTCTACACTTCATCCTCTTTAAAGCTGTCCTAACTTCACCCCCACAGACTTTCCTTATTCTCTAATTCAATATCTACGCTCCATCTGTCCTCCCCTTTCCCTCATCTCCCCCATTCATCAGCTCTTCAGAGTTTTCCTTCCGCTCTCTCTGAAGATTCGCCAGCAGAGTTCATTTTGTTATAAACCAAGCCTGCTGCACATCCCCCTCCAGCTCCATGTTTCTGGTTAGCTAAGCGGCACACATCCTAACTGTTTATGTGTTTCACATACTTACCCTTGATTACAGGGGTGTATTACACGTGTATCACACATTGCTGTCAGTTTTCAAACCATCTATTCCATTTTTAAGCAATTTCAGGGATGTACGCAAGTGAAATTCGAAGTTAGGCCGTTCTAACGAGGTGGAGTGAAAACACACGTCATCTGTGCATCGCAGCTCCAGCCAAGGTAGAGCTGTTAGCAGACAGCTTTATTTGCTTCGACACAGAACAAACGGAGGATGTCACAAAACGGAACAGACGCAGAACTCGTGGCGCAGAATTGTCTCCGTCTGATTCTGCCTCTCCGGCTTCTCTACACCAATAAAGAGACAGGAAAAGCAACGACAGGTGTAAAATGAAACCGATGAAAAAAAACCAACTATCATATGATAACCCAAGCCTCATAATGTGTCTACAGTATTTCAGCTACAGTATATATTTTAGAAGTACTCAAGAAGTCAAAGCTACGAGGCCATATTTCATTTAAAAGACAATCTGATCGGTATGACAGGATGGCTTTTTTAACAATCTTGACAACGCAGTAATCCAACATCAGAATGTTTTCTTTAATCTGTCCAGTTTGTTTGACAATATGCTACTGAACATCTTAAGCCATAAGTATAAGCTGTAAATAATACATAAAAATCAACATTCAGATCTGTAGAAGCAGGGACAGCAGCCACCTTTTATTATTATTGGCTGTTTGTGATAGTCCGCTGCGTAAGAACACATTTGTCTCTGGTTGTAACGCCACCAAATGTGGAAATGTCCAATGCATGCAAGCACTAATTGCACAAGAGACATCTTCAGTCTCAAGATGTTGAAAACACTGATTGTGGGAATTGGAAGCAGGTGTGTGGCAACCGATGGGCAACAGCTGGGAGATTAACGAGGCTCGGATCAACGGTGGGAAACGGTTACAATGAAAAGACGGATCAAAGGAAAACCTGGTGAACCTTGATCTCATACAGGAGAACATGAGCTAAAATAAAAACCCAGTAGAAAATAAACATCTCAAACCCAAACTGAGGTTTTCTAAATGTGGGGGGAAAAAAAAAAAATTAAAAAAAATGTGTTTTTGATATTTTCAGATTCAGTGCGAGACATGGGAATACCTTGTGCGTTTCTGGTAACGTAAAGGTCATAAAAAGAACAAAGCGACAATACGTATTTTATGTGCCATAGTGTTTACCTGTAGAGTAAGCAAAATCAGCGCTGCTTTTTCGTCCTGGCAAACTTCCCCCTGCTTACAGACGACTGTTTTAGTTTCTGTGACAGATTTTTAGAAATGATGGTTGAATTTAAACCCTTGTCTTTGTACCGAACAGGACAAATGAAAACATGGCTATTTATGCTCAGAACAAAGCACATAAACAACATTTGAGCAGACCTGCAGGTCTTCTTTGTGATCAGTCGCCTCAGCTGCGGTGCAGCAGAGTGGGATTGTGGGAAAGAATAAAGTAAGGCGCACGGCGAGGCCGTGTTGTGACCTAAAGCCGACAGAGCACAGTGGCTTTTTCTGTTTCAGTTCTCGAGAGAGAGAGAGAGAAATAAAGTGCTCTTTCATGCTGTTAAATATGTACACACCCAGCCTCGTCGACACCGAAAACACTTTAATAAAGGTGGACACACACACGAAGCCGCACGGGCGCGACTGTGCTTATTTGAGAAAACCCTTCACAGATTTAAAGTCACAACGCCAAACGTAACTCCTTGACTGTTTCCTCTGTCAACCCTGGGCAAAAATGAAGCCGGGTCAGGACCGGGCGGCCTGAGGTCCTCAGACAGACGGCGATTTGCAAAGCGGCTCATGCAGACCAACGCCAGGCTCTGGAGAAACATTTAAGAAGCAAATCAATGCAAGAAAGATGCCAAAATGAAGCGAGAGCAATGTTGAAAAGCCCAAATTTCATTTTTGATATTTGTCTTGTAGATAATAAAGGTTAAAAAAAAAGAAAAAAAAATCACTCTGAACTAGCTAGCTATAAAACTTAATGTCCTTAAAATCCTCCTTAATGTGTTAATCTAGGTGTCTATTTGCTGCTATTTTGAATGAACGCCACTTTTAACCTAGTTTTTACATGCTGCTAGTTTTAAATGCAGGATTTTCACAAAATAAACACATTAAAAGAAGACTATATTCATAAGAACTTTATAAGACTGACAGTAGCGCACAGTGAAAATACTTAAATCCTTACCATTACTACTGCCTTCATTTAACACTCGCAGATTTCAACATGAACCCGTCTCGAACGAGCAAAATAAAAACAGTGTTCCAGTTTCAAGCGGTTCGGCAATTTACCTCCGAACCAAAATATGACTCAAAGCACATTTATGACGGACGCTGGTATGCATTCAGAGACTGAAGCGAACCATGACGCTTTCTTCAGAAGTCAAACTGGTAGACATTTCCAAATGAGATTGGTTTCCAAGTTTGCGATTTGTAATCGTATTCTGTTGACGTTAACTCAACTAGTTCCACCACAGAAGTTACTGAACACAACTCTAAATACTCACCTTGCGCTTGATATGGTCATTAATAATGCATAATATTTCACTTGGACATATAATGTGACTACCTGGTTGACTGGATCTGTTATCAGTCTGTCAGGTTTGCTGGGACTAACAATGTATGTAGCTAAGTGCTAATTAAAATTCATTTCTGTCCATTTCAGCTCCACCTGTTCAACCATTTCCAGTGCTTTTTTTGTTGATCAAATACCCAGAAAGCATGCGGTGTCATATAAGTCTCGTTGGCTTTGATGCAGCTGTACAGAATACAAAGAGAAACTCTGAAAAAAACAAAAAACAAAACATAAGTAGTTATATCCTTTGAGCTCATTAGCCACACTTGACGATACTCTGTTCTGTGGACGAACACCTCCTTTGACGTCTCCAAGTGAAGCAGAAAAGCTGGTTTTGTGTTGTTTGTGCTGCTTTCGTTTTACGATCTTCTAGACAAAAAAAACCCCAAAACAAAACAAGCAAGCTGGTGGTCTTACGCCGATCTGCAGCACTGATCCCAGTTAGGAACTGGAACCAATTTGCTGGAAAACACCCGTAAGGCCACAAGCCTGGTTTAATAAGCGCCTCTGGCTCCAAATGATTCCCATTTTCAACATTTCCAATTATCGCCTAATTAGGTGTAAATTAGTGATCCAAGATCAGTGCTTTGGATGCCTGGCTGGACTGAATGGGATGCCTATAATCCAATGGGAGTGACTGACATGCTGTTTGGAAAAGATATGCCCCAAGAGGAGTTTTCACAAAGGCACACTAGTGGCATGCTAATTATCATGATTCATGAGCTGTGCTTTGTGTCAATACGGTAGGTCATCAGTTTTCTACAAAACCTTTGTTTGAGGGTGTGTGTGTGTGTGTGTTGCTTTTTTGGCCAGCAGGTGTATTAGGGACCAAATTAAAACTTTTTTTTTTTTTTTTTTTTGTCTGTGCTCCTGTTCTAATGCACAAGCTGTGTCTGTGAAATGTAAGCACAATTATCCACAAAATTTATATTTGAGTTCAAAGCATTTTACAGTATTTTGAATTTGCATATTCTTCCCACCAAACGCCAGTAAATTAGCTTTAGCTTGTGAAATCACCCCCGCTACGAGGAGGGAGGATAGCTGTCTGCAGTGATACCAAAGAGATAAAAGGTTCTGAGAATGGGGATCTGTGGTCAGAGCTGTCAAAGAATGAAATGTTTCGAACATCGCGGGGCGGCGATCGGCTTCATACCGAGTCGGATGGGCCAAGATTAAAAGACGAGATCAGTAATGCGACGTCTTGCAACCGCTGTAGATAATTAGCATTAACTTAGTATTAAATTAGCATAGAAATCGCTGTTTGTTTTTTTGATAATTTCTTCAGAAATTAAGACATTATCAAAGTGAGCGCTGTCAACCATCCTCATGTACTTGCAACTTTTTGTTGCAGCAAATCCGTTTTTCTGCCATCATAGGTGGGCATAAGACTAGCCTGAGCGTTCACGACAGCTGGCTATACCAGCTGGAGCATAACAGAGAGCAAGGGGGAAGAGGGATGAACAGTGCCACACGGAGGGTTGATTGACAGCGCTAAGTCCTGGCTCTGATTGGTTGTTCCTAGACGGTGCTGGGACCACAGGGAGAAGGCAGAGGAGCTCGATTCTTTCACAGATTGTCTCATAACATCATGTTAAGACATGGCGGCAGCTTTGACAAGCATATAAGAAAAAAATATATTTTTAAATGAAAGTTACAAACTGCAGCTTTAACACCAGGAATGCTGCAGCTGCAGCCCGCGTCCTGGTTACTGATGTTAGTGATGTCTCCTGGGACACTGACTTCAACCGCAGACCATGTCTAATGAATGCATTTTCCTTCACAATCCTCTCAAGGCAACCAAAGTTTGTACCACACATTTTCCTTCCACTCAACTTTCTACCATTACACTTAGATGCTTCAGAAGCTGCCATTATAAGGGCTGCAATATCAGTCTGCACACTCAAGGGGTATGAGCAGGTAACACTGTCACACATCTCAGTTTAAACATTTACATGTTGTGCGTCAGTAATTTTAATATTGCATTTATTAATCTTAGTGTGTATATGTGAAGGATGAGAGGAATAAAAGCCCGTCGCCAAGAAGGGAAGTCACCAAGTTGTCTGGAACGAGGGGCGTGTTTGTCAGAGGGGACGGGAGAGCAGGCTGTGGAGTCACTGATCTGATGATGGGAGTCTGTGACAGTGCAGGAAACGGCGATGTTGACGCAGGAGAATGAGTCTGGTGAAATATGGGCTTGTCATCAGGGAGAGTCTGAGCGCAGCAGAGCAGGGGCCGTCGCTCGACCGTGGCTGGCTTGATCATCGACACTCCCCACGGAGCTGAGGGGGTGACGGAGTGGAGGGGTAGCAAATGGAGGGTGAGGGGGGATTAGAGGCGGCCCGATTAAGGCTCAAAGCCTATCTTACCTATACAAGTTGTCCTCATTTGTTCCAATTGCCTCAGACTATAAACACGAACGCACCAACTTCAATTTCTGCCTTTCAGGGAAAGGAAAAGCCTTAATGAGAATTTATTGCCCCCGTCGTTGGGACAATGAAGACTCCCAGGGATTTTTGGAAGAGTTGTACATTTGCATGCTCCTTAAAATTAATGACTTGGAAAAGTGAGGGAACTAAGACGTAAAAAGGATGTTTCTGTTTTTTTTTTGTTTGTTTGTTTTTGCAGCAGCAGGCACCAAAGTCGAGACCCGTGACGCAGCGACGACTTATACTGCTCAGGTGAATAAACCTTGAGTATTTGACATAAACACTCTATTTTTTTTCCATACACACTTTCAGTTTTCACACACTTTCACATTTTAGCACATTGCAACCACAAACCTTAATCTACTTTATCAGAATTTCATGTGAAAAAACACATATTGTAGTTTTTGAAGTGAAAAGAAATTCAGCCACACACACATTCCTCTTGACACTATTCACCAAACACTGCATGAAGTTCAGTTCATTATTCAAATTAGTGTAAAGATGTTTCTCTTTCTTTTTTTTTTTCTTTAAGTGTAGGCTGAGATAGTTTCATTTTTGTGGCCATATCAAAAATGTTTTTTCCTTGCAAAACTCGATGCCCAAATCCAGCAGAGAATCTGTGGATAAAACCAATGTGGAGATTAGTGTTCACACACACTCCATGCGATCTGACTGAGCTTGAAGAAAGGGCAAAACTGTCCAGAGCTGGCAAAGACGTCTTCAAACTACAACCACAGGAGAACCGAGCGAGGACGGCCTCAGCACAAATACACCAACACAGAGATCTGCATTCAAGAGGTTTCGAAAGCCGTGACTCGTATTCCGCTTTCATCCCCATCAGTCACCACTTTGTGCAAAATCCAAATGAAGTAAATTGAAGTCTGCCGTAACGATAAAGAATGTCGGAAAAAGACGGAGGAGCGCGAATACTTTTGCAGAGTTCCGTCTGTAATGCCCACTTGATTCATTGTGGTGGTCCAACATGAGAAGTGAAATATTTGTTAACTCTGATAAATGTGGCAGAGTCAGCTACGTGTTCCCCGTTTTCCATTATCAAAACAAATGAGCCAGCAACTGCAGCTTCATGTGCATTTTTTTTTTTTTAACATTTTCTTGCACTCTATTAAAACGTCTTTGGCTGTTCTCTGTCTCCTCGCATTTTCTCATCTGCCTCTATTTTTCACTAACAAATCCCTCTCACTCTTACCTGTCCCGTGCAAGAATGTGTTACTCCCCACAGAAATCAAGATTTCCCCACATCTTCGTGCGTTTAATTAGGCTTGCAGAGCAGAGACGGAGTCACAAGATGAATGACTTGCAGAGTTGATGTTGTCACAACAGAATTTCCAAACAGCGGTCTCTGCAGAAATCACACGTTGACAATGGAGGTGTTTTGTTTATTTTACTTTTCTTTTCTTTTTTTACCAATATCAACACACATTTTCTATTTCAACTGATTTCAATTGTCGCTGCATAAACCCGCTGCAGCGAGGAACGACTCTCTAAAATCACGTATTTAAATCATGTTTTATTGTTTGAGGCCAGACTCTGAAATGAGGAGAAAGAAGTCAAACAAGTGCAAAAGCTAATGTTTATTAAAAAAAATAAAAAAAGTCACTTCGTTTTATAAACGCGTATTAAAATGCCGCAAACATTGTTTCATAAAAGCTAACCTGAATAATAGACAAACGGCCTCAAAACCGGTCTTGGTTATTAAATAAAGATTTATTCAGCGAAAGCCTCATCATGCTCTGGGACATGTTATATGCAGATTGTGCAGCCAAAGTTCCCCAAAACAACTACAAAAAAAAAAGTCTGATAAAATGCAAGCAGTAATTTTATTTTTAATACAAGCACTCATTGATGTGACCCAGTATGAACCGAATAATGCGCAATCTAGCTGTGGGACTTAGTCAACATGATACCAAAGTCAGAAATAGAAGAAAGAGAAATTGTAAATCATTATGCATTATAAAATCTTTATATATATATGTATATATATATAAAGATTTTATAATGTATATATATATATATATATATATAAAAGAAACTACATCTTGGATTTAGGTACGTTTGCGGCAAATGCAGACGCAACTTCATAAAGTCAGATTTTGAAGTTGGGGAAAATGCTAATAAACCTCAAATTCAGTTCTTAAAATCAGATTATTATTTAAGTTAAAACTGATACATAAATAAATACTGCATTGTTACGTTTGGTCATGTTAGAGTCCACACTTTCACAGGAAGGATAACTGAGTTAAAAGCCGTTTATCGGACGGCCACCGACATCCTCCGCAGAAACGGGGATTTCGTAGATGGAAAGAAAGAAAAGGATAATCGTGGCCTTGAGAGGACTGCGATACGCAGCCCCTTCAAAGGCTCGTGGGGAGATTGACAAGACGTGGACTGCAGCTGGGCTCGGTGCTTCCAGAGCCAGTGCACACAGATGTCTCCAGGAAATGAGGTGTAAACTGTGAACTTGATTTAGAAACAGGTCCAAGAGTCTATAGGGAAGAGCGGAGAGGCAACAAACTCGAAGCCGCTTGAGTTCCAGCATGAAGGTCTCCCAATCTGTGATGAGTTGGGAGGTTCAGTCATCTGCTGGCGTCGCTAAAAGTCCAAATGTAAGCAAGTAAATTCTCTACTGCTGTCATTTACCTGCCTGCACTGCTTTAAATGGCTCGATATCATTCTGTTGGCGAGTTTCCTTGTTGAATTTGAATACAAGCTGATGAAGTAAATAACGCACAAGGTGAGTGGTAGGTATGTTTTTGTGTTGGAAAATGTTAAGAGTTATAAATATGTGGATGTGCCCAAGCAGGGATCATAAATTGGAAATAATAAAGTGAGGCCAATGGGCCATCTGTAAGCCTAGCTTAATCTCTCTTTACTGTTACTGGTGTGTAAAAAAACCCAACAACCTCAATTTAACATTTTAAACAAACAATGCTTAGCCTGGTGGCCCGCCAGGCTTATAATACTCCTGGGGGAAACCCTGAAGCAGCAAAGTACCACACTGTAGTGGGTTTGTAGAAAAATCAAGTGTATCCCTCAAACGTCCCTTCAGTAACGTCCATGTAACTTCAGACAGTAAACAACAAATTTAAAGTTGCTCTAAAAAAAAGTAAACATGCTAACTAGCTAATATAGCATTGTTGTCTTAAAAGTACAAATGTTTCTTTTTTTCACGTGGCGTCGATCTAACACTGACTAGACAATCAGCATCACACGCTGCTGCTAATACTGGTAATATTTTCAGAGCAGGACTGAAAAGAAATCTAAACAATCATTTTTAACCAGAATTGCTATCACAGGCGTGTATGCACCATCGTTTCCCTGCTCTGACCCGTTCTGTCATTCAGATGATTCAAGCTGTAAAGGCTGACCAGTGACAGCTGGAGATTAAACCAAAGGACATTCGCAATGGAAACCCCCCCCCAAAACAAAACAAAACTTAATTTCATAATGGCAGGCACTCAAGAAGTCGGTGCCTCCTTGTGTTCTTTCACTTCTGGTCCTCTTTTGTTTATCCAATGGCGTCTTGAAGATATAATCAGTCTTGCTTCACGTCACTTGATCCGTTTCCGCAATTAGGCTGCGACGTCTGCTGCTGTCACACGGGCTTTCTGGTAAAGGAAACGTTGAGTCTTCTGGAGAACGTGATCTCAGCTCTGGTTTCAGATCCTCGGCTTGTCGAAAATTGGGCGTAGCATTTCATCGCCCAAAGCAAGACGCAAACATATGGAAAGGATCCGTGATACTATTTTCAGGTTGAAAATTCAACATGCTCTCATGTCGTATCAGGTGCGGATATTTTTCCTGAACATGTTTACTGTAAGGTCCAGTCTAGCAGTCTTGTATCTGAATAGGATGACTGTGAGAAAATATTCTCCTGTTTTTATTCATTTATTCAATTCCCTTAGAGTTTGTTTGTCTCGTGTAGACGTAAACAAAAGTTTTGAATGAAAATGAAACTATGCCTATATATTTTACCCATTTTCTCAAAAGTCAATTGGCTGCACCATAAGCATCAATCAATCAATCAATCAATACAGCTTCATACACAAAACATGCAGTGTGTGAACATAAATATATTAACAAAGAAAACAACATATATCTTTGTCATAACACTCAACTGAATCAATATACTTCATTATACCTTGGCATGATCATATTTGATCATTTTCTAAAAAGTAAAAAATGTATTTACTCTGGTTTCTTTAGACACTCTTCCACATATTTGTTTAGTTCTATTTTTTTTTTTAACTGTTCCTCACAAAATTAAATGCCACCAGTTTTAATATTTACTTTTATTTTTGCAAACGTGCTGAAAATACACAGTTTTGCATTTGAAACGTAACTCGCTGAATATAACTGTCCGCTGGGTCGCAAAATTTCACAACTTTTAAGTTGGAAGTTTTTGGGTTTTTTTGCTAATAATTGTAACAGCTCCTCTTTGCAAAAATAAAAAAAATAGCTTTTGAATACGCATTGCAGGCATTCGCCCCAAACTTCTACCCAACGGGTCAAACGGGGAACGATCAATCAGTGAATTGAATTGTCTACTACGTCAACAAGGCCTCATCATTTAACCAATCTTTTCTTTGACGCGTTTTTCGGTTTGGGTGGGAAATGCCTCTCTCGAAAACGTTACTTCCAGATATAGTTTCCGAGCTGATTTAGACGATTCCTTCGATCAGAGTGGAATACGACACGTTAAGTGATTCCATCCACTTGCCCTGACACTTCCTGGTAACACACACCACTGCTGGCTGTCAGACCTCGTTCTCCTCACCAGGCCCGTGGCGGTGGCGGCGTGCGCACGTCGCTAACTCCATATCTCAGCGATTCAGCATACGTCTGCCGGGTTCCGCTCTGTACACCCCTCTGGGTGTTTTCATACGCTCCGCTTAGAGTCTCACACTCTTTGGATTCACTCGGGGAAACGTCCTCTGGCATTTTTTTTTTATTTTGAAAAATCCTAATTGCATATTTGTTTGTGCCTAAATCCTTTGTGTGTGTGTGTGTGTGTGTGTGCAGCTCTACGGCTTTGACAGCCATTACAGAAGCAGCTGTGGTGAGTCTGGTCGTTACCGCTAACAAGAACCTAGAGCTAAAGCTGTGAAAGTGCCTCCTGGTGGACATTGAACATCGCTGCTTATAGTCCGCGGAGTATTACTGAAAGAGAGAAAAATAAACTTTATGAGTGTTATTCGAAGTGCAGCGGCAAGAATGTAAAAACAAAAAGAGAAAACCCCTCTAATCTTTACTTTTCTTTTTTAAACTTCTTTACAAATAATTTCCATGGCATGCAGAAAATCATTCAGCTTTTCTCCTTTATCATACGTCTGCTTGTCTTGCACCCTGTTCATCCAGTAACAGTGCAAAGCAAAGGACAAACTAGAGTGCCATGCGGCTTTGTTGAGAGCGCGGCAGAAATTGTTGATTTTGTGTGAACAGCTGGAACAAACAGTTCAAACCAAGAGGAGGCCTGAAACACAAAGTTAGGGTTTTGTTGGGGCAGATAGCAAACGAGAAAGAGTACAGTGGAGCAAAACAATCGGATCAAGGGTCCTAATTCCTCCGGGAGGCAGGAAGTTCCTGCGTGAGGAATGTCTCTGCTGTTCAAATGCCATATTTCACAAGTGAAACTTATTACACCGAGTCCCCAGTTTAGCAGGTAAACTAAACAGTTAGATGCACCCAAATACAACTGCCATGAGCGATGTACCTCAGAGCAGCTGTGCACCCACCCCTCCACCCTCGTCTTATCTCTTTTTGGCCACTAAGAGAATTAACCGACATTCCCCGAAAAGCCTTCGCTGTTACTTTTTGAGGCTTTTTCAAACTTAGTTTTTGTAATTCTGCTTTCCAACCTGAAATGACCACTTATATTTCTACATCAAACTGTCAAGTTTCTCTGAGTGTCCTGCGACAATACGTTTAGTTTGGCTGCGAATAGCAAATTACAGACAATTATTAACAAAACCTGTAATGCAGTGGCCCCGACATCGCCTTCCTACGCAGTTCCGCTCGATTCAAATGTCGCTTACGGCGCCGTCAGGGCTCCGATTTCTCTGGTAGATTTTCTACCGAACCGATCGGCGGACGGAAGGCGAAGCTGTGAACGATGGCGACAGTTTTCTGGAATTGCCGTCTGCCTGTAGTTTTAGAAACAGCAGCGGAGGAAGCGAACGAAGCCGTTCAGTCCGCGTTGGGCCACGCTTCCAATTATTGAATTAACACTAACAGACGTTTGACTCGGCACTTCTCTGTTCGCAGTGGAGGACGGTTGTTTGCGGTAAGCGTCATAGCGTCGAACCGGCCAAACGTTAGCGACTGGATAAAGCTTAAAACCTCAACAGAGTCCACGCCTACAGGAGGGAATCGTTCGTCAATAGCTTCATAACAAACCCTCTGCATGAAGCAAAACACAGAACAAGGGGCTAGTTTGTTTTTTTTTAAGCAGTGTAGTCGTTTAGATCAAAATGACCAAGTGTGGCGTTGTCTTCTCTGGCAACATTCTTCAGCTGGAATACAGTCACCGTTTACCAGGAGGATGGACTGAATAGTTACTTTGGATTGAGAGTCCGCAAGCGAAGCAGGGGGTTTCTCTCACTTGTGTGTTTTACCCGTGCCAAAGAGATGAGCTTCCTTCAAGGATTAAAGTTTTTGTTAAAACATAATGTACTGTATTCACACAGTGGTCGAATATCATACTGGATATCATATCTATGAAGATGCATTTTGTGTGACAGGATAGGTTAGGAATTTTCCTACTCGTCCTCATCACTCTCTGCCCGTACAACTGCACCACAGCACAATTTCATAATGTCAGTACACAAAGAAGACAATAATGTATTTATTGGCTTTTTTTTTTTTTTTTTTACATTTCACTGTTAGAAAATTACAACACTGGATCAAAAACATGTCAAAAGGGTTTCTGTTCCATTGAACGTCAAGACTCTTTGGCGTTTGTATTCACTTTCGTCTATGTAAATCTAACAATGTGGCTTTTCAGTTAATGTTACAGTACAAGTTATATCTTTTTAAGTTAAAGGTTGTACATCTGCTTATCGCATGGGAATATCAAACACGGTTGTAAATATTTGTCGGCACAAAAAAAAAATAATAATAAAAATCTCGCCTTTGGTTTACTCTCTCTGTAATTTAAGATGTTCAAAAAATAATAATAATAACTTGAGCTAACCAGATGAAATGACGCTTTGCTCACTTTTCCCATTCAGGGCTCCAGGAAGGCGGGCATAGGATGTACAAATTCATGAAATAACATGTAAACTTCACACTAAGGGTCTAAAGCAAAGTTTTGACATGAATAGCTTCTGGCTTTGCGTGAACTGAGCAAACCAAAAGATCCACAGTCCAGCTCTGAAACGGCACCATTTCAGCTGTGACACGCGCTCTCCTTCCCGAGCGTTCTGCATGTTACAATGTGACATTTAAGGTCCAAGAAATGTTTTGGTTTTTACAAGCTACTAAATATCAGCTCAAAAGATCTGATCATTTACAGTACTAAATGAAAGTCCTACAGTAACAATGAGTATACCTGCTCTGAACTTAACATCAAATATGTTTCCAAAAAAATCATGTCGATGCACTATTTGACCAAATACATTATTGATACATAAGGATTAGCAGAAAGTGCTTTCTGTAGAAAGTCGGAAGCATTAGTGAAAGTTGTTGGTGTTCCTCGTAAGATGCGGTTTTGCCATCAAATTAAGAGTTGATTCATGCAGGAATCACTTAAGCAATTACCTCAGCAAACACAGCAGGGTTTCGCGCTTCTAACTTAAAACTTTCCGCGGGTGAAAGGTCTTGGAAACGACGACTCGCTCAGCGGGAGAGGTAGGAAGAGAAGGCTTTCTGCAACTCTGCACTGCCTGCGTCACACGCAAAGTATCTGCAGCGGCGGTTTCTTTTTTGTTTTGTTTTGTTTTTTTAAACAATTGAGGAAAAAAAAAAAAAAAACACACCAAAGTTAAACTGAGCAATTACAGTAACAGATAAAAGTGAATAAGCAAATTACAATCAGTTACATAAAATGATCTCCATCGCTAAAGTCATGCATTGGTTGAATATCTGTATAAACATTCTTTTAAGAAGGTAGAGATGACCTATGTGCCATCTGACCAGTGTTGGAGTGTGAAATACAAATAAAAAAAGAGTAATAATAATTCAGCAAAAAAATTTTTGTTTAAAAAAACACCGCAAGTCTTGTTTTCTTAAAAGCACAGTTTTCTGGCAAGATATGCAACTCCCTTGTTTTTCTTTCTTTTCTTTTTTTTTTTGCAAATAGTCGGGCTTTCCGTGGCCTGTTAGCGAATGCTATGTCTTGATGTTAACACATGCAAATTAGTCCTGCTGTCTTCTTCTCACTGTCAACACGTTTAACAGGACGTGGCCGGAAAAAAAAAAAAAAAAAAAAAAAATCACAGGATCCCATGCTGGTCTGCCAAGGTGGTTAAGAGAGAAAGACGAACACAAACTGACAAATTATAGCTCTTATGTCTCGCTGGGCATTTTTCTGTGTCGCCACGCAGCACGGATCAATGCGGACCGCCGTTCTCCCTAATTTCGTTTGTGAGATTGCAGCCGAAACGAGCCTCGACTGCGTGGAAATACAGTAAACGCGGCTTTTAGGAGTCAGTGATGTGAGCGACCACGGAGCCGAGCCAGGCTGTCATTTGAAGCACATAAAAGCGTCGCGCTCTTAGCACGAAACGCGGGGCTGCGCGAGCCGCTGGTGCGTTTATCTGGGTGCCAATGTGTGAGATGAATTATGCAGGAAAAGGTAAAGTGGGGATGTTTAGACCTTGGTGTTTTCAGAACGAGTGAAACTCGGGTTTGCTGTTGGCTCAGGAATCCCAAAACACCAAACTAAAAAGAATAAAAAAAATAAAAAAAAAATGAAAACAGAAAAAAAATCAGATTTAACCAAGAACAAAATGGATTCCATTCACATTTCAATGGAATATCACTATAATGTGGCAGAAACTCCTCTGCTGGATCAAGACCTGCGAAGGAAAACAGAAAATTTCTTACATTTTTGTTGGAAGTTCAGCAACATTTCTGTGCAATTTGAATAAGAAAAAAATAATCTGCATGCTGCACTTCCACATAATCTCCTTCGTACACGGACACAATATGACATTTTTTGTAAATGCTCAATTTTGGAGTTCTCCTGTATTTATTTATAGGATGTCTGAGAAAAAGGAAACAGAATTTGAAACCTTTATGCTGTCCACGGTTTGTCTTTTAAACTAAATCAGAGTGAGAAAATCTGAAGTACTTGATACAAATGGGTGAAATTACAGCCAGCCTACGGATTAAACTCCAGTAGGGAATGTTTCCTTTAAGACAAATCTTCTGCAAACAGAAAATGTGCAACAACGTTTGATCAAGATTTTCTAATAAAAAAATAGTGACACATTTTTAGCTTTTTTTTTTTTTTTTGCCGTATCTAAAACAAACAAAAATGAAAATTGATCGATTTTACTTGTACAATAAAAAAACGATCAGTATTCTGACAAAAAAAAAACCCATTGGAAAGCTGAGAAAATATGATGGAAAAAAGTCTGAATTTGAGACAAAGTTGTCAGTTTTTACAGTTTCACTTCCTGAAAAGGTTGGAATGAACCAGACTAAATTCATGTTATGTATTTTTTTTGTATATTTTTAGCCGTTAACAATAGCCTTGGACTTCATACACATATTCGAGATCATTCTAACACTTTTCTAAACTTCAGTGTTTGGTTTGACTTCTTTTTTACGCATCTACAATTTCAAGGTCAGTGCCCAAAAAGCAGGAAAAGGTGGGGGGGAGAGGAGGGACAAACACATTCTTAATTCACTTTTTAGATTTTGGCGGCAGCTCTTTAAGCTTTTGCCTAAAAAGATGCCATTTTCTCCCTGTCAACGTTTAAACCGAGCCGGCGCGTTTCACCTAATTTTAGACATGCTTTGACAAATAAGCCTTTATTTCACACACATAAGAGAGGCTGGCTGCAGCACTTGAACCTCTATGAAAGCTCTTTTCGAGAGGATCTGGGAGTAATTTACTGCAATGATACACTTTCTAATAGAGCTATTTGCAAGTTCAACACCCTGGGAGCCCCTTCTGAGGGAAAATATCAAACTTTGAGAGGCTGTTAATCTTCACGGGAGAATGAGAGCATCATACATGAAACCATCAAATGTTTTAGCCAGGAGCCTATTAAGTTCCTTAAGTGTCTCAAAACATTACGAGGCTCCCCGTATGAGGGTATTTAGTCTCTGCTCTTATAAAGACGAGTGTCAGTGATGCGACTGGTGGAGTATTGGTTTAACTTACAAAAACAAAAATCTACTGTTTTGGTTTAAGTTCTCTGTCGTGTTCTTTACTCACTGTGCTAACTTGCAGTTGTTTGTCGTGACGAATCGCCCGGTGTAGTGAATGTTGCACCTCACCACGTTGTTGGTGAAGTCCGACTCGAGCACCAGGAATTTGGGGTTCACCACGAGCTAGAGGGGGAAAAAAAACAGAAAACACACACACACACACACACACAGGAAAGGAGGGGAAGCCGTTCAGAATGATGTCAAAACTCAAGAGGCAAACAACACACTAGCACGACCTGGTATTGCTTTCCAACTAATTTTAACCCCGTCTTTTTTCTGTGCCTTTTCCAAGGCACACAAAATGTGACCAGACAAACAATTCAGAAAGGAAGGGAAAAAAAAAAAAAATCCCTCACCTGAAAGCTGAAAACTTTATGAATCGGATCGATTTGTTTTTGTGGCCCTGACCCTCTCCCGTTTCTGTGAAATGCAGCCACGCGCTCGCGGCCTACAGACTTCACGTTTCAATGCACATCCAGTTCTCGCCAGACTCTCACCTTTAGTATGTAGTTTCCAGGCTTGATGTCGGTGATATCGATCCACTGGCAGTCAATATCAGCATTGTAGGTATCGTAGCAGCCCGGACTCAGACCCTGAAGAGGCAGCGGGGGAAAAGGGGGGAGAGACTTTGAAAAGAATACTGATTGGACCGAGCTCCAGGGGTCAAACGCAGGGCCCTGCTAAATTATTCCTACCCAGTGAAGGTCCACCACGTTTTTCATGTTGCAAGCACAAAAGTTCAATGGATTTTATACTGATTTTCTTGGATTAACCAACTGCAAAAACAAAACATATAGTAGGCTTGGTGTGTATTTGTATTGACCTGTACTTCTATTGCCCTTTATCAACCTCAAAGTGCCTCACACTACATTCATTCATTCATTCACACATACATTTATACGCTAATGGTGACAAGCCACCATCCCTAAAATAATATCCAATAATTTTTTAATTTTTTTTTTTTTTTTGTTCTCTAAGAATTTGTAACGAGACTTCAACCTGTGTGTAAATTCATCTCAGTGTATCTCAAGCTTTGGATGTCTCACGAAGCACGGCTTCCTCCATCACCTGAATATATGAGAGTATGGCGCAACTAGAAGAACTACCAACACAAGGTCGTCCACCTTAACGGGAGGAGAGTCCAGGAACACGATTGCTGGGTTTGTGAGCGTTTGCATGCGTGGTTGTCGGTTCTGCGTGTCTTTGTGTTGCCCTGTGACGATGGAGTAGCGAGTTATCCGGGATGTACCCTGTCTCTCGCCCAATTTAATGCAACAGTCAAAATGTTAAAGGGCATGTTTGTTCCAGCAAACCCCCCCCCAAAAAAAAAAACCCCATAAAGACACAGACATATAATTGCAGATTTATAGTCTGCAATTAGGTCCTTTTTCAGCTGATTATTCTGCTTTAGTTTGTGACGTTACCTGAGTGTGAGAAGTGCAGGCGTAGCGCTTCAGGTGACCGAAGTCACAGGTGGTGTCCTCCAGGCAGAAGCTGGCCTTGTGTCCCTCGGCCACCTTGCGGCCCGTGCCGACCTCCAGCAGATCGTAATGGCTGAACTCGTCCATGCTGTGGTAATGTCTGTCGAAATACGCATTTCCAGACACGTGAGGGTGAACGAACAAGAAGGGTCATGGGCTCAAATCTGGTGTATTTCCATCGCTCTGGGACTTCCAGCTTCCCGTTACAGTATGAATATACTTTCTCATATTTCTTTCTATTGACCCTTTGTAACAGACTCAGAAGACCCAAACATGTATCAATATCACAGATGTCATGTTCAACTTCCCAGCCACTCAACGAGTCACACTGTCGTGTGTAACGAATACAAAAACTCCAAACTGTTTCGTCCTTTTTAAATATACACTTGTAATGATAGTTACCTTAAACAAAACACAAGCAGCTCACGATGTTGTAATAGATTTATGTTGCGCATATTCAAACTGTTGACCTCGGAGGGTAACGTCGTCACGAGCAACGCTGCACCTTGACAGCACATCATCACGACTGATCAGTGGATAATGGATATTAATTAATGCTTTTGTTAAGGCGCAGCTGAAGCACCTGACGACGGATGCATTTTTAGTTAATTAGCTTGTAGAGATCAGAGCCGTCTGTGTGTGGGAATTTGCGCACGGGCCTGAGTGCGCGCGCACATCTTTGTTTGCCTCGGCAGATATGTGGGCAGGTTGGGCGTGTGCGCGTCGCAGCGTGCGTTTGTTTGTGGATGCGTGTTTGCACAGCTGCAGGAGCTTAGGCGAGCCTGGATACACAAGGCCACTGATGGACTCTCAGCTGAACCGTAGCGGGAATCGTGGAGTTACTCTTGGTGAGGGACCGAGTCAATGAGCTGGTCCATTTGAAATCATCTGAGGTGTTAACTGCATGTGTGCGTTGGTGCTCTCCCAAGTGTTAAAGTGACCCCCAGGTTGCTTTCCACTTTTACAAGCCTGGTGTGCTCGTAATTGCGCCGCTTGGTTGCGAGTGTGCGTTTTCGCAGGCAACGACAGCGACGTAATTCAGTGGAGAAAAGTTCTACTTTTATTTGTTGCCACTGGCGACTTTATGCACAACATCAGCTGCGTTTCCATTACAAATGTGCGAATCTTTGTCTGTTTTCTGCTAATGTCCAAAAAACCCCCCCCAAAAAAACACAATTTGGCAATTTTGGTGTTTCCACTAAATGAAAAGTTTAATTAAAATCACGCGAAAATAAGCTTGTTTACGCGATAAGTCATTAAAAATCATGGCAGCGATGTTGTGTAAACAGCTTCAAATATATTTTCATAATTCAGCCATGGCGCCAGAGTACATTCATCAGCCGTCAGAGGAGATGTTGGCATCTTATTCAGACAAACACCTAATACCTGGGAGTAACGGCAGCATTTCGGGGGAAATTTACAGAAGACCTAAAGATTCATCAAGTTCAAATGATACACGATTTTTTATGAACTGTGTGAAGCTACGAGAGCTTTGGTCAAAAAAAAAAAAAACCAAACATCATCCCGCTACTTCCAGCTGTTGATCACGTGACTCGTGTGATGCGAAAAAAAAAAAAAAAGTGTTTCCGTTACAATTTTATGAAAAACATCCATTTTGATACGACTGAAAATAAATCTCATTCTAGAGCAAAAACTTTTTATTAAAAAAAAACAAAAAAAAAAAACATGAGTTTTTTCAGAATTCGGTTTGTTTCCATTGAGCAAGTTTTTTTCAAGTTGTGCAATTCTACGGTTATTGGACACACAGGAACTTTTTTTATCCCTCTCGTTTATTCATATTGGAACACTTACTCTTATGAATCATAAACGAATTCAAGAAAGCAAATACATCAAGAGAGAGAGAGAAAAAACCCATCTATTTTTGAGTGTTTATTTTTCTTCCCCATCATGCTGTAACCCTGCACATCCTATACATATGACTAAGTGCTGATGACTTTAAATATGTCGGTGAGGTAACCAGCTCCTACAGTCTCTTATTGTCAGAAAATAGACTATGAAAATATTGCCCTTTTCGCCTTACTTCATCTCCCGACTCTCAAAACAGCGTCCAGTTTTACTGGAAAAGTCATTAAAGATTGTTAGTTGACTTTTCAGGGAAAGTGTGCACTTTCCACTGTTGGAACAAGCAGACGTTCAGGGACTCGTATGTTTCGGGAGACAGGTGACTGACTAAAAATAACATCCAGGTAGAAACCTGTCTGAAGTTATGGAATACAGAAAACCACAGTGTTGTCACGGTTCTGCGTGTCTATGTCATTTATCCTCGCGCTGACACGCTAACGGTCCTGAATCTGTCTTTTTTAAAGAATCATAGTGCTTTAAGAATTCGCAGCCCTTCGGGGTGCCTCAGTCCAGTCCGCATGAGCTGCTACCCTGCAGCTCAGATGAATGGCCCGTTGCCAGGCCTCTGCAGAGCTGAACGACCGTCAATCTGGGAATTCGTGTATTGGATTCGGCTGCGTGTGGAGCATGGTTGCAGCTAAAAGTTGTAGGATAGTTGCTCTTCAAAACAGGAATTGGACACGCAAGCCTTAAAAAGGTTCACATGTTGCAACGTTTGTGTACAGAAATTGTATGTAATAGATTAAGATAAAGTAGTGAATCTTAGTCTATTAACTCGAGTGGAAAATTACGGCGCCCCCTAGGGGACATGGAGGACTTTTTTTTCTTTTGTGTTCACTCGCAATAATGTACTGATCAGTTCATGAGGCATAATTGAATACTGTAAGCCTTTCTTACGTACTTTCTGTTATTATTTAAGGTTCCTGTGAGGTTTTTCCATGTATGCTAAAATCTCATTTGTGAAATATCTGAAGCTTTATCTCTCTTTTTTTTTAGGATAGAAATGCACCAACAAACATATGATATAAAGCATAAGTAGGAAAGAAGAAAATTACATCTAAACTATTTGTACTATTTCTGACTTATTACCACAGGGTAGCAAAGTCATCTGACAGTTTTGATTTTGTCTCTTCTGTGTTGGTCTGAATGGTTTAAAGGGCCGTTTTCATATGCTGCTCCATCTCAACCCTTCTCACAAACAAACAGTGAAATAAATTGATTTTCAATCAGTTTGTTGTTGTTTTTTTTTTTTGCACCAAAGAGTTAAGAATAATAAACACGTTTTCACTGAGGCTTTTTGAATGCGTACACGTTTAACATTTTAAACTGACATTTGTGACTATACGCAAAATGGTCCAGCCAACATTACGGTAAGCGTATTGTGAGGGAACGCAAAAGAATCACTCCCCCAGCCCCCCGAGGGGCTCCGTAGCAAATAGCTGTAATTACAGAAAACTGTTCAGTTCTTCACCCAAATACAGAAACAGCCTCACAAACCTGCCAGCACACGGCTGTTCACCCAACCCTACAGGCCTGGGGAGAGAGGATATTCCTCACAAAATTAGTCAAAGTGCCCAAGGTAACGTTGGAGAGGCAGGATTTTATGGAAGGGTAACTATTAGTCAAGCACTTAACTTCTGTGGTCTCATTTGCTACAAATTGCAGACCTTTCGCTCCTACTGGACCAAAACAAAACTGTTTGGTGAACATGCAGAACTCTGTGTTTGGTGTAAAGCAAACACCGCACAGGGTGCTCCCTGAATACGCACCATCCTCACAGAGGAACATAGTGGTGGCAGAATCATGCTATGGGTATGCTTTTCAATAGCGAGGACAAGAAAGCTGGTAAGAGTTGATGAGAAGATGGATAAAGTTAAATATGAGGCTGAAAAAGGCCTGGAGGGAGAAAGGGAGATTGACCCTCGACCTTCCAGCGGAACAACAGCATTAACCATAGAGCTACTGACCTAGAGCTGCCAAGGAAAAATTTATATGGAGGCTTGTTTTCTAAAGTGACCCAATAACATTTAACACCTGAATCGAACTGAGAATTTGTGGCTGGTCCTGAAAATATGTTACCAGACATATATTTGACATATATTTGTCACTTGTTTTTATGAACAAGTGATGTTCATAAAAACATTACTTGTTCACAGTGAACAAAGTGCAAATAGGATCCTTCATAATGCCTCCATGTTGTCTGCATCTAAGCCCACGGATGCAGACAAACATCAGCAACAAAATCTGACAGAGCTTCAGAGATTTTGCAAATGATGATCATCAAAGATCTGACTCTCTTGACAGTCTGGCGGATAGTCTGGCAGAAGTGCACTTAAAAGACTTGACTGCAACAGCGGAGCTCAAATTACTGACAGAGGATGGATGAACAAATATCCATCACAATGCTCAGACTTTTATTTGTAACCATTTGGAAATGTTGCATCATTTTCCTGCCACTTCACAATTAAACTCTGCTTCATTCTGGTGAGGAACACAAAATCCCAAGAAATTACATTAATGTTAAAATGTACTTTTGCGAGACTCTGGACATAATGAGAAACATATGGCATACAGTCATTCAAAAAGTGTGTGTTTTGTAAAACCCAAAAGGTTAAAGTGCGATCACTGTTTCTGTTCTGGCAACTGCCTTCCAAAGGCCACCTGGAGTTTATTATTTATACCTTATGTTGTCCTTTCCAGGGTCAAAAGAGAGACAGAGACAGAAAGCATGTTAGAAAGCCGGAGGTGCAGGACGATAAGCTGCCTGGATGTGTCCCCGGCTTCCTTGGAATCCTGGATCCGCTCACCGCCGATGTAACCTGTTGAGAATGTAGTGCTGGCAGGACACACAGGATTTCAAAGAACGCCTCGTAAACGCAATGTACAAGAAAAAAAGAGAAAAAAAATCCACTCCGTTTTTATGGTCCAAAGGCATTTTTCAACCCGTGTCACACCAAATACAACAGGACTTTTAACGTTTTTTTGGGGGTGGGGGGGTTTGCTAGGTCTGCATAAAACACAGGCAGCAATAACATGTTGCTCGGAGAACCGTTTCACCGCGTCCTGACATTTGAGATCAGAAATGCGCGAGAGGGACACACGTACAAGAACCTGAACAAACACCAGACTGCTTTCATAAGAGAGCGAATCAGATAAAGTGTAGGATTCAGGAAATAGTTTTGCAACTTAAAAAAAAAAAAAGACAAAAAAACCAAAAAAACATACATGAATAAAAACCGCCCATGCTTTCCGTTCTTACTCAAACGGGCCATGTGCAGTAAGAGAAAATGTTTGTCTTTGGTGGTTTCAAAAATTAATAAAAAAAAAAAAAAAAAAAATCACAATTCCCAACACTTCAAAGGCCTCGATTCTCAGGAGAGCGCCGCTTCACTTCCCTTGGTTTGTTGCTCCAGTGCAGAAGATCGGGGTGAACGCGGGGAAAAGCAACACGGCGTATTCAACAAAAATGTAGGGCAGCAAAGTTTATTGTAAGAATCTGGGCGAGTGCATTTCGCCACGTGAAAACAGATTTCTTGTAACCAAAACACTGTCCCAGAAACCCAGTTCCACTCCGCCGTACTTTAGCGGCCTCCTGCTGTGTTGTGACGAATTGACAGGAAGGAAAGTTATTGATTCGTGATTCTGATCGCACAGGCAGCGGCGGACTGATCGGCTCGGTTTATCCGTCTCCTGGGAACCGCTGCGTACACGTCAGACTGCTGTCAGGCAGCGACAACATTGCCGACTTCCTGTCGGCCACTCAACATTCCTCCGAGATGAGATCAGGAAAAGAGAGCCTGGATTCGGCTTTGGAGTGTGATTTGTTTGGACACGAGATAAAAGTCGCCCCGCAATTTGTATAACGTCGGGGAAAATGTACGTCCTCTGTGGCCAGGACGCCGAAATGCCGGTGTTTTGGTTACGTCAGCTCATTTGCAGAGAAGTTTTAAAAAAAAATAATAACCCTGAGCCCTGATTGTTTTCACGCTCCGACTTTTAGGTTTCGAGACTTGAAAGCAAAAAAAAAAAAAAAAAAAACTAACCATGTTTTTATGTAAAATTCAACTAAAAACAGACAAAGCTTTCAGAAGGAAGTATGTACATGTATCCGAAAGGCTCCAGTAACATGGATGCAGCTGCAGGAGTGCACAGTGTTAAAGTAATACTAAAATACCTTTTGAGATTTGACTTGAGCATTCAGACATCTTGAGTCCACATGTGTTCTGAATTATAGTCGTTCTGATAAAGTTGACGTGAAGTTCAGCTGTGCTGGTAGGAAATTCCTGAAACTGGCTCGAGGAACACACTTTGGCCACAGTTTGCAGAGAAGTTAGTTTGATTTTACAAATCATTTGTGAACCACCTTGTTAAGTAAAGTTTATCGGGGGTATACACTTTTGGAATTTGGCCATAATAAAATATGTATGAGGGAGAAGAACTGGAGTGAAATAATAATAATAATAATTAAAAAAAGCATTTAAATATGTTCGCCAAGGCCGGGGTGCTAGAGCTGACATAAATTATGTGCTGACAGGAAAATAATGTTTTGATCTGGATAGAACCAGTTCACATTGCGATGGTGGATTTGGTTTTGTACGTTAAAACATGAATATGTTATTTTACTGTTCGCAGACAGTAAAATAAAACCGTAAAAAAAGGAGTAGCCATACCAATTCCAAATGGCCGATTGCGGCTCTTCCCCTGCCAACCCTTTTACTTCTGATAATAATTTATACAGAAGTTCACAGATTATTAACAGAACTGTCCCACTAATTGAAAAACAGAAAGAAAGCTGTCTGCTGGAAAAGTTGGTAGCAGGTCAAGATGGTGTAAAACCAAAGGTGGTGAATAATTCAATGAAAGCGCATTTTCTTGAACCACCAATAATAATAATAACAATAATAAGAAGAAGAAAATCACAATTCAGCAGAGTTACAATTCACTGGAAACCACAGCTGAACGTCAGGCACATTAATCAATTGTATTTTTTTAAGTGAAATAACATAATTTTACCAAAAATGTCACAAGCTGCTGAATAGTTCCACATTCCACACTACTGCATGCTTGTAGCCGACTACATAGGTTACGGGAAGGACGTTGCAGACTTACTGATGACAGCTGTGCCATTCCCAGGTGTGACGAGGCCTGTTGGGCATGAAGTCAGCTGTGCCTTTGTTCTTCACCCTCTGCGGAAATCGGAGCAGGACCCTCACGTCATAGTCGGTGGTCTCAGGGCGGTAGGCAGAGCTACAGGATGGAGACAAGCACGGAGGGAAAGAAATCAGATGAGGGAACATGTCCAACTCCTTGGGAGAGGAATGTCTGTTTCTCATAAGTAGAACAGCGGAAGTAAAAAAAAAAAAAAAAAAAAGAAAGAGAGAGAGAATTGGAAAACTACGAGCCTGAAGTATATCTACTAAATACTTTACCCTACAGATTATAACCATCTCTTAAAACACACTGTTTCAACATGAAAAACACAAAACAAAACAAGATACATATTCGTTCGCGCAAACTTTTTTGTTTTAGTTTTTTTTTTTTGTGAGAAAAAGGAGGCATATCCTCGGGTCCACAACCACTGAAGATGTGAGCAATTCGTCTTGTGACTGTTGTTGACATCGGAGTGGATGGCAAATTACAAAAGCCCATCTGTGGGTGATTGCAGCAAACTCAGAGAGGATAAACAGGCCTTTGAGGGATGGGTGCGCTTCTGATGGGAAGAGGGCAAAGTGAACACCCATAGGGACGACACATTTCATTTCAGCAGTGCCCGGCCTGGGGCTCAGAGGAGGCTTTTCACCAACCCAGACATTAAACCTTCATTTCGAAAAAATAAGCACTTATGCCCCTTTTCCACCGGCTCGGTTCGCTTCCGGAGCTTTTCCACCAGCTTTTTTTGGAAGGGGTGGCCAGCCGGGCCGCCCCGCTTTCATTGGTGACACAAGCTTCGCTCCTGTTCACTGATTGGCTGTGGGCGTGGATAGACGGAGCGGCAACTCGCTGCAACACGGAAGTGATGGAAGATACAAACAAGCCGTGAGCTAAAAGACGCAGGCTTTTCTTTGCTTCGCATTTCAATATTGGGCGGCAGCTCGATGGAGCAGTGAGGAATGAGTCGTTTTTTTTTGTCAACGTAGCGGAGAGAACGGAAAGCCTCGTCCGCCGCTTCGGAGCCCGCAAGGTGAACACCGACTCTGATGCAGCTAACGCCGCTGCTGCTCAGCTGGCTGGAGAGCAGCAGCGTTTGCAGATTTTATCTGTCTGGTGTTTACTATATTTAAGGTTGTCTTCATGCAGTCATGGAAGACATCTGAAACACAAAGTCTGCTGTATTTTTATTGCTCGAACGTCAGGTGTGGCTATAACATTCAGCATTCTGGCCATTTGGGCAATCTTGCATCTGTCTCACAGGAACTCCCTTTAAAAGGGGCAAACGCAATTTTATGAGAGCAGTCATTTTTATTTATTTATTTTCACAAAATCAAAATAAAAATACTATAATCGCTAAAATCTGATGCTATTCCGTTGATTTTTTTCCTTCACATTTTGTGAAGAAGGAACTTGCGCTCAGATTCTTCTGCAGACGTTTTGGTGTTGTTTCCTTCAGCGGTTATTGTTGCAGCGCCACCACAGGTGAGGAGGTGAATGTTTTGTTTTGGGTTTTTTTTTCCAAACCAAAGCATTTAATTAATTTCACACAGCACAGTATGAAAGAGAACCACACCATCTGAAAATATCACAAAAGATACAATTTTGCTCCCCAATCGGACAGAGTCCACCGGACTGCCAGGTGTGAAAACACAGCAAGTCTAGAAATCATGTCAACAAATTTGTTTCAAGTTAATGTGTAGTCCATCACTTGAAACTCAGGCAGACTTCGCTTTACCTCGACAAGCATTTTTCCTCTGCAGCACAGCGGAGGGAGTACATGTGGGCTCTTTGGATGTATGTTGAAGCCTGGACATAGTTCGGATCCGGAACCAGGTCAGGCAAACCTGAAACGATGAAAAACAAAACAAAAAAAAAAGCTAAGTGTTCATCGCAACATATTCAACACTGTAACAGAACTAAGTTGGTCCAAGCTACCGCATAATCCAGAAAGAGTTAATTAGGCCTTAAAATAGTGAACGTTATTTAACCTGCCAAATTTACTCGTGGGGCTGCCGTGTCATTCCAGGTATATCCGAAGCGATCCAAAGGTCAGCACTGTCGGAGTGCTTGTTAGCATGTTGGTCATTATCTTTTGTGATCTGTGAAATATGTTGGTGCCAACTGAGGATGTGAGGGGCAAAAAACCCCCAAAAAAACCCCTGAGCAACAGGACCCACAGCTCAAGTCTGGGTCACAAGTCTGGGTCACATCAGGGAGACTCAAACACTAATTATTCTGCTATTCAGAATTTTATCATCACTTTCTAATAAGAGGTTGTGTTTTTTTCCCCAGTTCAAGCCACTAGATAAGAGTTGTTGATTGAGGGAGCGAGAGAGAACACAAGAGCTGCATTCAGGTCTGTGGTTGCAGAATCACTGGACCAAAAAAAGGCTGGTAATAAACTCATTCTCAGCTCCGCTTTCATTTGGTTTACAACATGTAGCTTGTTATTACGAGGGGTAATTTCTTCTCAACAGAAGAACCACAAAAAAGGCATACCATTATACAGATGCTTTTATTCGAAACCAAAATTCAACAATTATTCCGACTTCTGTTAAAAGTACATATATATATATATATATCGTGCAATAAATTAAAATAGGGTTCCACCAGGGCTAATAAAAAAATAACCTTTGAGCAGGTATTAAACTTTTCATGAAGCTCAATACCACGTTTCTGTATAAAACATATTTTTCGTGGTCTGACGTCAATAATATAATCTCTGTCAACTGTGAGAAGAAAATCATCATAATTACTGGAACTAAAGGTTTGACTAATCAATATATCATGATTCACTTGGTGAAATACATCACTAAAATAAATGTACTGAATGGGTTTGTAGGTGACTGGTGTAATATTTCTATTCATGCCATGTAAGTGTCGCTATTTTCATTGGGATTCATACTAACGTATACATTTTGAGTGAGCATCACGAACATTGGTAATATATTGATTCTCTGTTTTTTATAGAGTAATGCAATTAAAAAATCCTGACATTAGTTGGTCAGGCTGCCTGCTGCAGTAGCCAGTCCACAGTGAGTAGCTTAAGCAAACAAATAAACAAAAAAAGATGTTGACCTTAATAAGAGCAAGTTTCCATACTATTACTGTCCGATTTTGGTCTCACTGGAGATACTGAAAATCAGACACATTCAACTTTCTATGGAAGGTGGAAGACGGAGAGTGCTGGTATGCTATGCTCCATATAGCATAGAGTACCAAATCTAGTTGCACCAATATTTTCTCTGGCATCTCATTAAAATAACTTTAAACAATAGGAGCTAGTATGTTGACTGTGGAAACCTGCCCATGCCTAAGCGATTCAGGTTTTAAAAACCACGCCTGGCCAGAGAAAAGGTCTGTACGCCTGCAACATTACCTAAAAAGGCTATGCCAACTTGATCTCTGTCAAGGCTTATCGAACTTTTTTGTTTAACTTACGAAGGCCAGACATAGTCCTGATGTGAACTTGTTCAAACCATCTCAAAAATTTAGCTCGGTTTCCATTCCATCTGCTTAACAGAAGCAAGCCAAAAAAAAACAGAAAGCAAACTTCCTGCTACATTTGCCTGGCACTTCGCACCTACGTGAGTCTTCCTACCTTAGCTGCAACTTTAAGTGCAGCCTTTGCCCTCTGCGGGGTCTGTGCAAACTGCCAATCTGACATGTCTATCTGAGGCTGACATGTAGGGCAGCGGGAGGCTTCCTGGAGTAGACATGTAAAAGACTGTAAACCAGTGTGAAAGACTGAGGTTTCCAAGCATCACTCTTTTTTTTTTTTTTCCTCCTCTCCTTTGAAAGGATTTGTTCTCTGCCCTCTAATCTTTTGAAATGTGAAAGTGGGTCTTTTCTGGGAGTATGAAGTGTATCGAGAAGCCAAAGCTGATCAGCCCTCAACTGTAAGAGACAACACCCTCCCACTCGCCAAGTGGGGCACAGAGAAAAGAAGTGTTGGCAGGGTTTCTGGCTGATGTATAGCAAGAACAGGGGTTCTCCATTTTTAGCTATAGCTTTAGCTCCATCCTGTTAGGTGGTAGTAAATAACACACATTTAGACTTTCTCTCACTACCATTCATTTTCCCCTTCTATAGTGGTAGTTTCACAGGACAGATTTTGAACCTGTGACCATTTCTCAGGTCACCTCAGTCCAAATTGCTGTGCAAGGGGAGGATTTTATTTAGAGTGAAAGGTCAACGTTAAACCCACTGACTGACGACATGGCGCTAACCGGCATATGACACATGGTTAATTAAAGAGTGCCATTTAATCACGAGAGCCTTTTTTTTTTTTATTAGTTTCAAATCTCCTGGATTTCAATTTGAAAAATTGGCAGCAAGTTTCCTTGAAGTTGGAATTCCAGCTGGGAAATAAAAGAAATTTAATTCCAAAACTAAAGTAAAGAAGCAAAACCAATTTTAATTCCAACAGTATATCATTTGGACACAGCTCCATAAAACCTCACTTAGCGAACATGTAGCTACACATCGGTACAATACAAATCTGAGAAAGACATTGTTTTTAGTATGCACTGCTAGCAGTAGTTAGCTTGGTCACTAAACTAATCAAATTGCAGAATCCGATTTTGTAACTGACTCTGACTTCAGAGGGGAAAAAAAGTCTCTATTCCTCCCTCACTACACTACAGTTTGCAGTTTGACTTCTTTGATTCCCACGCATTGAGCTCCTCTTTAGAAACGTCCTCTACATGACATTTACTTTGTTTGGCTTTAACTGACACCAAATGTTATCCTCAGTACAGCTGGCGGGAACAGAGTAATAATGCCAGTGGTATTTTAATGATTGTTGGAGCTTCGTTGGGGTGTCCAGACAAAAATGTTGTGGAGATTCTGTGATTCACGGGGATCCTGGTAACGCCAGCTTTCTCCGGCCGAACAGCGCATAGTTTTTATTTATCTTTAAAGGACACTGCCTGCTTTGAGTCATTGCTCAGGTCTTATAAATTCAATATCCTTTCGGGTTAAATTTCTAAATAAAACAAGCATTTGAGATGGGAAGTTGTGAAACTTCCTACGATTGACGACTTTTTGTTCAAGTGGCTATTTGTCTATTTTATCACTTTGCTCTGTGATTCAGTTTTAGTGACAAATACAAGAGTATTGTGCTGCATCCTTGAATTACTGAAGCGATACTTAAAAAATATTAGAAGCCTTCAAAATACCCTAAATTAAGTGCAATCAGAAGCCCGTTCAGGATACAGTATAAAGTATTCAAGGATACATTGAAGACTGTATGTTTAAAACAAATAGTAGTAAAATCTGTAAACGCAATTGTTCTCTTGATATCACTCTGAAATGATACATCGGAAAAGTTATAGCAACACTGTAAAAAATGTTTATGTCTTACTGCGAAGTAGCGCAGTAAAGATGTCTGCTTTTCAAAAGCTCTTAACAGCAGAATCTATACTGCGGTGATTACTGAGAGCGCCAAGGCATTTATGCACACGATGATGACTTTGTTTCTCTGCTGCATGCTAGAAATGGCTCACAGCTCTAAAGCGGCTAATGAAGCGCACAGCATACCAGAGCGGCTGCTGTGGAGGACAACAGGTTGTAGCGAGAAACAAAACGGATAAACCTGCATTAGAGAATCTGCTCTCCACTCGGTGCATGCAACGCCTCCGGCACTCAGAGCTCAAGCGCCCATGTTGTTGTTGTTGTTGTTTTCTGATCTCTAATCTTTTCTCGTGTGGTAATCTTTACCAGTGACAAGAGAAACGTCTTCATCCCGCTCATTCAAAGGAATCTAAATCGGTTGCTTGGGAGATCCACAGAAAGTGTCTGCTTTGTTCGATGAACATTTTGGGACAGCAGGCCGCGTGCTTCCACACTGCTCGTTTTTCTCCTCCAAGTACCCTGACTAAATATTTATTTGATTTCCTGTAGCTGAAGAAATGGACCCCATGTGTTACAGGGACTTTCCACTCTCCCTCCTTTCAGGGATTGGGATAGAACCGCTTCTCCCTCCCTCCTGCCCAGAAGTCAGCCACCAACACCCCTTGACACAAGCCCACTTATGAGGTCACCGCAGCCATTACCAGAATCGAAATGCCTCAAGAACCAGTCGATTTTCTTGTAACTCCATAACCACCCCCCCCTCCAAAAACAAAGTGGTTTTTGTGTCTGCTCGCTACAAGTTCACAGGCTTTTGCGCAACACCTGGTTTCAATAACTTCACTGGCAGGAGAAAATGAACTTCGGATCAGCTTCACTTTATTTGCAATTGAACAAAAGAGAGAAAATAAGAGGCTTTTCTTTCAACCAGCTGTTTCATTTTAATTACATCAGATTGCTGGCAAAAATTAAAAACAATAATCAGAAAAAAAATGCAAACGCGTGCAGGCAGGGGTGAAGGTGGGTGTGGTGGGCATTCTACTCCCCTGCGGACTCGGCATATTTTATATTAATATGCACAGCAACAACTGAGATCAGATGAGAAGCGTTTCATCTTTTCTCCTTGGAGACAGAAACACCTTCAGCAAATCTGTAAGAGACGGCGTGAACCTTGTTTCTTTTCAAAATGTAAAACAAAATGCTTCAGGATTTCACATAAACGTAAATGAGTCACTAACTTCAGCTCTCTATTAATACTTGCCCAACTATGCTTACAAAATAACTTGATAAGTGTTGTGGTTTTTCACTAACTAAGTGGTAACATACCTCTCTGGGCTCCCCGATACACATTGCCAACGTTGGTTCCAGAGTTCTCTACGGCGGCGTTTGGAGAGGTTCTGCCTTGAGGAAAAGGCTGCGAGAAAGGAGGCTGGGGTCTTCCAAAGGGAGGAAACTGCTCATATTGTGGGCTTCGGACTGCTGATTGCCCAGCAGCTCCTGGTCTATCCACCAAAACAGGAAGCGCTTGGCTGGCATCAGTGATTGGGCTGGCAGGGGCCGATTCCTCATTGAAAAGGCTGTGGGTGTACCTGTGATCCAGACCATCTGCAAAAGGTGGCTGGGGGGCACTTGCAGGTACCACTGGATTGGGTCCGTAGCCATACGACTGGTAATAATAGTAACCGTTTTCGGGGAATTCAGATGGAGAACCAGGGAACACTGAGCCCAGACCTCCTCCAAATCCACCTGCAGCAAACCCTGGTCCAGTCCCAAATGTTCCTCCGCTGTATCCGGTGCCTGGAACAGGCTGGAAAGGTGGCTCGTAGTTTCTGACCGGAGCGTCTGGAAAACCACCATCAAAAGGCTGGAAGGGAGGCTGTTGGGGAAATGGGTATTGTGGGTAGGATGGTATGTTATATGAAGACGAGGAAAAAGACGAAGAAGATGGACGACGCTGACTGCTCGAGGAACCGTGGAACTGGCTGGTTCCTGTGCTGCCTGCGGTTTGCCTCCAGTTATCAGGCACTTGTCCAAAACCAAAAGGATGCCTTGCCTGCCCACGAACAGTTTCGGAGGACCCCCTCGGTGGAGCCTGCCTACGGAGATTGCCTCCCTGTCGTCTGCGTGTAGGACGGGGATCTGACAAAACGACCCTGGTAGCTCTGTCTTGGCCTCCAGCCCCGGCAGGAACGTACTCAGCTCCACTGTTCACCAGGCTGAACACCTGTCCGTTGTTTTCCCACTGTATCACCTGTCTCCAAGGGGTAGCGGAACTGTCCTGCTCTTGACCCTGTCTCTGGCTGTGCCCCTGAGTTTGTGAAGCAACCTGAGCCTCCCCTGAGCCCACAAGAAAAAACATCACACATACCACAGCAACAGACATCATATTGGCTCAAGCGATTTGGGGGTTCACCCCAAGAGAGAAAGAGAGAGAGAAAAAGAAAGGTGGAATGGTTTAAAGAAATAAATCCGGTCAGCCACAGGTTCAAGCCACTTGCGGTTCTGTCAATAAAACATGTGTATCCTCTTCCCGTTGGCACAGCTTTGGTGTGCGTGTTGAGACAGGGCTGCGAAGTAAGCCTGTGGTTGAGTGCATCTGTTGCTCTTTGCTTGCCAGCAACTGGAGGAGCTTGAATTTGCATTCAGAGGCAATAACATCCAGTGGAGTACGAGTTGGCTTCAGAAGACTCACTGTTGGTGTAACCGTCTGCTGGTGCAAAGAGAATATGTCCTGACTTCTTGCCGGTCTACTGGCTCTTCCTTCAGTAGAGTAAGCATTGCTCTCCGCCTTCTTGAAAGAAGTGCCTGTTCACTGCACAACAGCAAGCTTCTATTTGCCTGATTGCTTACAATGGGTTGAGAAAAAACTCAAACTTTTTTTTTTCTTTTAAAGGAGAGGTCCCACATGGCCCTAGTGCTAGTGATGTTTCCTGGCCTGCAGCAGCCAAGCTTCCATGAGGTTTCCAAAGTCAACACCACGAGCTGCAAAGGCATTCAAAAACATATTCTACAGCACGTCAGACTTTCAGTAGCTTCTCTCTGTCCGTGTGCTCTGGAGTCGTCAGCAGGCGTTTTAAAGATTTGTTTCACAATTTCCACTTACATCTGTAAGAGATTTAGAAATAGAAGTTGTTAATTATGACAATCTAATTGAAACCAGGAATGTAACCAAGAAGCACCTAAGTGTATGAAGAAAAAAACAACAACAAAAAAAACACAATTGCTCAAACACAGTTCTCTGTTTATGTACAGAATTTGTTGGAAAATGTGATTTGGATACTCCACCCTAAGAAATACCAAACCAAGGTCAGTTAAAAGAGCTCACAATGCTTTCCTTTCACTGACACACATGTAGAGACACATATCCCCCTGCCCATCCCAACCCACACAAACACGCATTTCTCATTTCCCAAACTCCTTAATCACACGTGGTTATACTGCGAGTTTTAATCTGTGCATACATTCAAACTATTTATGTGTATGTAAGTGGTAATGCAAGATAGAATCAGAATTCCTTTTATCATCAAACTCAGCAGTTGGTAATTGTGTTTTCCTTGGCATGGCTCGTCAGGCCAGTATCCACTGTGCCACAGAGCAAGGGAAAAGCAACATTCTTCCAGGGCGACGCAGTTGAACAAGCTTTGAACTCCGATGGGAATAAATGATGACAAGGTCTCGGTGGAACAGGCTCTGACAGAAATCGTACTCATTTCAAAGTCTGGAAAGTGGCGAGTTTAAAAGGGGAGCTTCGTCATAATATATATATATATATATATATATATATATATATATATGTATATATATATATATATATATGTACCTGCATACAAAAAAAATCCATCAGTCCAGGAATTAACAAGGGAAGAGCAGGAACTTCAGCGCCCCTTGTGATAAAAGAAGGATGTAGCAACTGGATTTTTCACTAACTTTTCACAAACACCATTAAAAAAATTGTTGTTTTCATAAGAATAAGGGATGCTAACAAATATGGAAGTATTAAAGGGTAAAATAGAAACAAGGTACAGCACATATGAAAAAGAATGTAATATTTTTGTTGTTCATGTAGAAGCAAGTGCTAATTTTGTGCTCATTTGTTTTCTATAGTTCATTTTGTGCATTCAATTACTTATTTTGTTTTTAACCAAATGTGATTTTTTTCTTCGTAGATACTAGTTTGCTCTGCAAAAGCCTCTGCTAGTGTCCATGATACCATGACAAAAATACTCCTAGTCAAAGTGCAGCATCTAGGTCACTGTAGATGAGAAAACAATGGGGTAGTCCTTGTAAAGTTGTATAGTAGTAATAATTCTACTATACATGGGGTAGACCTTGTGTACAACCTTATGTGCATATGGTTGTACACAAAGTTTACTACATGAACAGTTTGGTATCGATTTTTTCATTTTTGTTTTTAGGGAAACACATGACCCAAATGCATTCAGAGAAGTTCTTGGCGATAGAGCGTCAGCTGTCTTGTAAAATACGCCAAGGCCTTGTTTACAAGACGTGTTCATTCACATTAAGGTACCATTTTCTGGCTCGAACTTGGAAGACCGGACAGACAAGTCTTCCGATGCCGACTAGTAACTCTGCTATCAAACTACAACAACATCAGAATGGGTCGAGGTCTGCGACCTGGAGGAGGGTCCGGGGTGTGAAGTTCCTTAGTTTCGTTTCAAGAGACGGCAGGAAAGCGAGTTGCTCTCAGACCCGTCTCAGGACAGAGGTAAGAGAGGAACTCGGGCCAAAGCACTGCCGTTCAGCTTCATGGGGATGAGTCAAAAACATGGACTAATTCTTCACTTGTGCAACTTTGAGAAATACACACACTAAAATGAAAAGTCAAACATGTCACAGACACATTGTCTTGCACTGACATATGGGATTTTTCTTAAGTTCACATTGTTCTGTTCTGTTCAGCTCTTTCTTGAAGTAACATCTGAAAATGATCTGTCCTACTTAAAATCTGCTTTCATGTATGTCTATTAAATAACCACGGCCGGTAGTTTGGCTACATTAAGCTCAAAGTGTTTTGTTATGCTCCTTTTTCCTTTTAATTACAGGCAAATCCCAGGGGATTTTCTCAGGAACCAGAAGTGCTGCCTGAAGGAGGCAAACCAAAAGAGTACCTCTATGCCTTGAGTCTTTCAGTGAAACATTCCCCTGAGATTAGTCAAAGTTGTGAAGTCAAAGATGGTTGTTTTTGTGCGACGGCAATGTGTGCGCAGCACCTACTGGAAACACTGTGTACCCTGAGAAGCAAGGATTGCATTGATCACAGAGAGGATGCAACACAGACGGAAATCTGAGGAAGTGGGTTCCCTGCAGAGAGCAACCTTTAGCTGCACAGAATCAGAGCTGTCAGATAGGGGTGTTCCTCTCTCAGTCGGTGAATGTATATAGCTGCGAGCTCACTCATGTCTTGTCACAAAACATTTATCAGCGCTCATGCCTTTTTCAAGGCAACAGATGTGGACAAAATCTCTTCTGTGTTTAGACTGTCGATCCCGTTCTTGAGGTAGCGGCATCACAAGAGGATATGTTTTCCTATACTTGCGTATCAGGGGTGCAACTAATGATTATTTTAGTAATCAATTAATCCTGCAATCATTCTGATGATTAATATGTCTAAAATATTTGGCACATTATGCCGCGTTTTCATTTAACCACTTAGGACTTTGATATAATATTGGAAGTACATTAAAAGATGTGGGAACGCTTTATTTACAGGGGCGTGAATAATAAGACATGACGGTGTCATAAACATGACAAAGCACCCATCACCAACATGAAGGAGTCTTCATGAATGTTTGAACATTTGGTAAATAATTTCCCTTCTGTTGCAAAGTTGCACTAAAACTTTCATTAAAATTGTTAACTCTAGGATAATTCAATAAATAATGACACTTTGAATGCAAAGTTTCACTCAAAGGTCCATTTAAAGAGTCAATTTTCCAATAAAAGTGGCATTATTTACCAAATGACAATTTGTGACAACAGTCTTATGCACACCTCTTCAAATAAAATGTTACCAGAGATGCAAATTAACAAACAATTCAATCTGTTATTAGATGAGAGAAAAACAAAAAATAAAAACATTGTATTGCCTAAAATGCAATGACATAACATTCCTTTATAGAACACTTGATCATTTGTGGTAAAGGATGCATCCGCTGTTCAAAAATGCTTCCAAAATCAACATGGGAAAAGCTTCTGCTCGTCTAAACATCAATCGATGATTTGTTGATTATCTTTAGGCAGGTTTTTGCCCAGGGCTGATTAAATGTTGATTTTGACAGCTGGCAGCAGAAGATCAAATGAGACAATCTCTTAATTATGCTGGAAAACATCATTCTTAAAGGAAGAAAGTTTATATTTGCAGCTGTCATATGTTGCAATACTTGGACTTGCGTCATTCTAATTTAGTGCGTCCTCTTTTCCAAACAAAAACGTCGACCCAAGCAGAAAAAAAGGATCCACTACATAAAAAAAATATATGTTGAAACAAAACGCAGCTGGAAATAGGCACCAGCAACTCCAGACCCCATTAGGGACAAGGGTGAACAGAAAATGGATGGATATTGAAACAAAACAACAGTAAAATGCAGGCTAGTTGTCAGCGTGCCTGATATGAAGTAAGACTTTTTGTGATGCTGAAGTGATGTTTTTAACATCAGTTACAATAACAAGCCACTTCCTCATGTTGCCCAAGAATCTGACAAGTTCAGCAACTTGTTGTCCTGCAGCTTTCCTTCCCGTCTGCAATCTGCTGGAGAAACAGAAAAGATTGCTGCGGCCGCATTTTCTGTGGAACATTTCCTGCAATTTTGCCAGAAATTATTTTTCTTTTATATACTTGTTTGTAATTTTTGTGGGTCACACTGGGAAGACTCGCGGCTCGCGTTGTCTTCTTGATCTGGGATGTAGGTGTTAAAATAGGTCAGTGAGATTGTTTGAACGGTGCAGCAATAAAAAAAGAACAAGGTTTTTTTTTTTTTATTTGTATGTGGTGGAGTAACACGGCACACGCCTTTGCACGCTGCTTAGTGACTTACCGCACAAAAGTTTTGAAATAAATAAATCACTATTAAAGGAGCACATCAGATCTTTTTGTTCGTTTATCTTCACTCTCAGCGTTTCCAACATTAGGTCATTATTTCCATTCAAAACTTCCCTGTGTCAGAGACCCGGCAGCTGAGCTCAGCGACTGATCGGGCTGTTGGTAAAGCTGCCGGAGCCGTCAGCCTTTTGAAGCACCCACCTGCTTTTTATTAATTCAATTTTCACTCTAGGAGAATCATCAGGCACCTGCACTCTCCATTTGGCTCGCCGTCAGATGCAAGGGGACAGAGAACGCCAAAAATAACTTCATTCGCGGGATTACAGGAATTTGTTGACACATGTTGAATATTACAATTGTGATTAGAAAGAAAAAATAATTTTTGTACTCTGCTTCTCTCTGTAGAGTACTTTAAAAAATAGCAGTTCTTATGTAAAAGGTTACATTTTAATGTAGAAGCTGGAGCAGTGTTGGTTTGATCACGTCTTCAGATGAAACCCAACGTCGCCGGTCGCCTTCGGGCATAAACAGATAAAGTTGATCAAAAAGTATGTTACGTTTTGTGTGGGGGGAAAAAAAAAAAATCAAACCTTGAAAAATAATTTTTACACCGTCTGGTACGTTGCAGTTCAGCAGAGACAGAAACTAATCTGTATGAGTAGGAAAAAATGTGGAATAATGTATTGGTGAAGCACATTTGTTCATTTAGTTCACCAGGCTGCAAAACCTGTTGCACTTAACAGATGTGTTGTCCTGTCTAACTGTCAATTTCCAAAACCGCACAACAGCAACAACAACAAAAACTCCTAATAGCGCACCTGGGGTCGGTGCGACCCCGCTGGACTGCGCACAGAGTAAAACCTTGTGGGGTCTAAATGACCTCGTCTCTTAAAGGAATCGGTCAGAAGAGGAGTACAGTGTAATAAACATCATTGCTCTCTTGTCCTTTATTAGATGAACCAGCTCAATTGCTTGTCAACATGGGAAATCAGTTGAATCGTATCTGGACACATTTAAACGTCACGAAGACCCATGGAGAAGTAAAGGGGATTAAAGTGAACGAGTTATTGGCACTACGTGGGCCTGGTTGGGCCTTCAGATATCTGGTGTATAAAACTCTTTTCTGACTGATTTCTTAAACCAAACCTCAAGTCACTGTGCTACAAAAAAACAACTTTGAGAAATACTCCCCAATATTTTTGTGGTGTCTTATCTAAAGACAAACTGAGGTTGTTCTGAAAGGAAACCCACTAGTACTAGTTGGAATACATATACCGAGGCATAGCACAGACAGAGTTATCAGTAGATGGAGAAAATGTGAGAACACTACAGTGAGGCATAAAAAAAAAAAATAACTGGGTGTATCTCCAAAATAAATGAAAACACAAGACAGAAACTGGCAAGAAGAGTGCTAAGGGGCTAACAGAAACACTGTAAGAAAGTACTGGTTGTGTTGTACATGCTGGAACAAATCTTTCTCTTCCCAAACACAAGATCCATCCGGGCTCGTCTGGAATCTCTAAACTTTTTGGCACAACGTGGTGTGGCGCTGATGAAACCAAATACTGCAATTTGTGGGGAAAAAAATAACAAAGCTTTGCCTTCGTTCAGGTAAATAAATCCTCTATACTCCATAATACACACAACAACGCGAATGCAGTGACTGAAACATTAAGAAGGCCAGAAAAAACATGTTTGCTCAAAAACACGATGTGTTTTCTGCCAGTTTCACACCTACAATGTCTTTAAACAGTCCAATGTATATTTCTGGTACACTTTTTTTTTGGTCATTAATTCAATTAGTTTTTTTCTGATGAGACGCATCTCTCAAAAGCAAACAAAACAATGTAAAAAAAATACTGTAGTATCAAAATTGTTCGGGTTTTAAAGATACTGTAATAAAAACGCATTGATTGTTGACTATTGTTTTCACCACTCAATAATAAAATCAAACCCTCCTCGTAATTGGAGACCAGCTTGTATGTATCAAACTATTTATCTTGAGTAATTGGAGAAGTGGGACAGTTGGTGAGCGGATGTATTTGCAAGTTAGGCGTTGTTGGCAAAAGGTGGATGAAGGTAGAAACACAAATTTCATTAACCTATAACAGACCTTGTTTTCCTTATATCGACGTGGTTGCACAACGAATAATAAAAACAATAATAAAACAAGTGAGGATCGGAAATATTTAGCATCCTTTTCACGTTTCGTCCATAAATATGCCGGGTGTGATGAGTTATCAGCACTTTCACTTCCCTCCTTACCGCACAAATGTCCAGGTGAACCTTTAAAATGGCGCCTTTCTCTCCTCGCACATCGTGATGGAACTCAGGCGAGGATATTACATCTGCTCAGGTGATTTGGATGTCTTTTTTTTTTCCTTTTTCTTTTAGGTGTGAGCCCACAATCTGTAACCCTCCGCGTTTTAGACGGCGGCGTCTAATGTGAGCTCGAATAGCCCAACGGCCTTTTCGCAGGGCCCCGGCTCAACCTCGAGGGAAGGACGCCGAGGCGACAACACACAGCCTTAAACCAGAGATTATAATGCAAACAGCCCTGTGGGGGCCACGCTAATGACTAAGGTGAGCCCTGAGATGCGGCTGCGGCTCCGCTTTGGAATATCAATTAGGTCTCTCAGGAATGCGGAGATGGAAAGAAAGAAGTGACTGGCATAGCAAGAGCCTGGGGCGCGCTTTTATTTAGTTATTTATTTATTTTTTTCCATTTCTCCCTCGCACATTCGCGAAATCGAGTCAAAGGGAAAGTAGACGGAGGGGGAACAAAGTGGAGACATGTAAGGAGACGTGGGCGTGGTGAGAGTGATGCAAGACGCAGGAATCCATTGTCATATGTTTCCCATAGATATAAAGGAGCCTGTGCGTTTAGCTTGCCTGTTCAATTAGCTCCAAAACATCCACAGCTGGTCACCGGGGGGATATTATCTCCACAGATGGGCTACATGTTGTTGTCGTTGTCTTTGTCTCTTCCTCCCCTTTTCTTCTTCTTCTTCTTTTTTTTTCTCGGTGATCAAATCCTGGCTGAGCCGGCACGCGCAGCACCGAGACAAACAACGGGGCTGAATATGATATTATTTTCACTCCCCCCACTCCATATTGTTCAATGAGAAAATAAGGAGTCACCCACCACCCTCTTGTGCACAGGCGAGAGGGAGAGAAAACCCACTCGCAGCCAGAACAATGTGGGATAATGTGGGAAACAAACAAACAAAAAAAAAAAAAAAGGGGGGGGGATTAGGGGGGCCAGCATGAATGCAGAAGGGTATAGTGTACTGTAGTGCTACATGGATACAGAGAAGCTCTATATGTGGAGGAAATTACAAACTCACAACCTTTTAGTTTGAAACAAAGCAGCTGATTAAGTTAGCTAACTTACCGGTACGGGCAAACCAAGGAGTAAAGAAATGGCCTCAATAGGATTCGTATGACTTGATCTTCTTTATGTTTTTGCCTTAAAAGGTGAACTAGTGCATAATAATGGACCTTTGAACTTTCTGAAGTGATTGCAGTCACATATGTGACAGCTTTCTTATTCTCACAAAAAAGATGACCTCATGTTGCCCTCTGAGATTTAGAGAATCACCAGAGTATGATTGCTTTCATACTCTGGTGATGTCGCCCCCCCTTTTTTTTTTTTTTTTTTTTTTTTTTAGTAACCATGAGTATGATTTAATGCAGATGTTTTCAAGTTTTTTTGGGTTTTATTTTGTCTTCAGATTGCTCAGGTTCATTCCTGGTAGTTTTATTTTTTCTTACCTGCAATGAGCCTTGACGTTCATCTACCGTATTCACAGTAATTAAATAGATATCATTTTATACCAGAGCCTCTGACTGTAGAGCCATGAATTTTAATCGTCACTAAGCCGAAGGTTGGCTGGTCAGTATTTCAACGTTTTTCTTTCTTTCTTTTTTTTTTTCTTTTGAAAAAAATAAAATTAATTAATTACTTCGGGTAAAATTTTAATTTTGTTCTATTTATTTATTTATGTTTTAGATAACTCACTAAATTAGTCTAGTTTCTTGTTTCTAAGCAGCAAAAATACACTGATCAGAATAAAAATGTAAATGTTGTCACTTTGCAATTTGTTGAACATGTGACAAAAGCGCAGTAGTTCTAAAAATAGAACTAAGTAAAAAAAAAAAAATCCTACTTCCTCTCTGGCGAAGTTCATTTTTCAGAAAAGAAAAGTTTTATTTTTAATCAGCTGCACTTCCCCGTCTTTCTCTCTCTCCCCCTCCCGCCTCTCTGTGTCTCTCTCTCTCTGAGTGACTGATCTGATACGCCATTGAGTCAGATTACATTATGCAGTTCTCACTGATAAGGGAATAGCGAAACAACTATTTTCTTTCCCCTTATCTCCTCCAAGAGGCTGTGTTTCTAAAAGGAGAACTAGCCTCCGTGGCCAGATATCATTATTCATTTTGATCTGGGGGCCTTCAGCACACTGATTACATTTTATAGGCTCCTAAATTTCACAACAGCGTTCAGCTCCGCCGCCGCTGCTCCGTGTTTGAGATTCAAAGCGCGGTTCTGGTATTTTTTTTTTTTTTTTTGCACGGTCGAGCCGAAAAAAAAGTGAGGCATTCTAATCATTTCCGGTAGGTGTTGAATGTGGAGCGTCTCGCCGAAATTCCTTCTTTCAAAAGCTCGTGCTGCTTAAAGTCACGGGTCAGGGTGGCGGCTGCGGGCACCGAAGCACCTTATGGGAACTGAATGCATTTGGAGTTTCGCATTCACAGGACTAACTCGCTGCAAGCTGCAAAAAGCCAACCCAGAGTGAGCGGTTAAAAGCTCATAGAAATGTATAACAACATTTATGTAAAGTAGTCCCAGAGGAGTAGCAAAATATACATATATATTCATATATATAGCTGCCAGGTATAGTAGGGGCCAATATGGACAGTACGAGCTGCTTTGTGAACATTTCCCACTTTGCAGTCATGTGTCGCGTTTCTGTTATACACTGCTACAGTCCAGTTCCAGTCCTATACGGTAATTGATTAAGGGCTCCAGAGTCCATGCATGCCTTTGACCAATGGATTTACAGTATACTGATGTGTGGGGTCAGTGCCAAAGAACATTAGCAGAAAGAAAAAAGAAAAAAAGTGAGTTTGTTGCAAGAATATTTCAGCCCAGGAAAGAAAAAAAAGAAGAAGAAACGACTGCAATACTTGCTCTGGGCTGCCAAATACAGTGCTAAGCAAAAGTAGAAAAGTATTCCTACCTCTTTAATATTTGTGCCGATGTCCCTAAATTGCAGCTATGCACATGAAATTATTTATTGCGATTTGACGTGAAGGCTCTGCCTCTGGGCCCATCCCCAACCTGATGATTTCAGGAAAATAGTCAATTTTGGTGGATCATTTTTCCCAGGAATGAACAGTTTAGGTGCAGAGCAAGCAAAGACCCCACTTTCTATTTGTTTTCTGACAACGTGGCCCGGTGTTTAGTTAAAAAAAAAAAATTAATATAGAAAGAGAAATGTTTGCTTGCCTTATTTGTACTTCCCCCCTCTGTTTTTAAGAGGTGTTAACATCTTTTTTAAGTTGAAGTGTAAGGCTTCAAGCCTTTTTGTCTTGGACGTCTTCACATTAAGAAAAAAAAAAAAACCCATTAAGCTCCGCTTGCACATTTAAGGTTTCTGTCTTAATCTGAATGACTTCACATTTCGCCAACTTTTAAGGTAAAATAGCTAGATGTTTACTATTGAAGAGCAGATTGAGAAAAATGTGAACATACTGGCAGGAAAGACCATAAAAGACAGAAGCTGGACTTTCCTTTGGGTCTTTTACTAGGAGGAAAAGGTAGACAAACACAAAACAATATACAACCTAACAAATGAAACATTTGGAAGCCTGGTGTCTCTGGACATCTTCTCCTTCTCACTTCTTCCTCTTTCCTGTCTATTTTTCCAATAAAAGCCTCCAGAGCCTAAAAGAAAAGAGAGTAACATTTCATCTTTGCCGACTTACTCAACCCACTCACATCGGATGGAGAACATCTGTCAATGACAATTTTCAGCACAGATTCTCAATCAGATTTTGGTCTTGACATTGACTGGGCAATTGAGAAATGGGGCTGATCTAAATAATTGAATTGCAGCTCTGTTTTAGGGCTGTTGTAAAAGGAGAAGCCCTATTCTCTCCTTGGCTGGCAGGCGAATTAAGGTGGACAGCCACATGTCTTGGTATGTTTGCAGTCATGTAAGGTGATCATAACGGTTATTGCCAATGTTTCTTCAGAGTAATCAGAGTTAAGTGTATTCACACTACGCTTCAGAAAATAGGCAGTGAATTTTGGTTGCAAGGAGGCAAAATTTGACAAAGTTCAAGGAGATATAGAAACTTCTGCAAGGAACTGTAAAACTTTCTGTCGTTCAAACACGTCACACCTAATTTTCTTGTATTTGCAATGTAAAAAGAAACACCCTGGCCTAAATCACGCCGTGGAATGATAGAAGCAAAGACATGAGGTCATACTTTCTCCTTCTCTTTCCTTGTGCTGTAGAGTTTCTTAAAGGAACACACCCTTGTGCTCATCCCCTCTAAAAGGTCGCTGTGGCTGTCTTAAATGTTAATTCAGCTCATGGAGCAGCGTGACTATGCTGCAGGCAGCATGGTGTAATTCAGAACTGCTGAGGACATCAAGAAACTGGTAAGAGTGGGCAAAGACAAAAGAATGTTCATATATTTTGTCTTATAATTCGCACATCATCTGACGGCAACTAGGAAAGATTATGACACAACTGCACGTTCAGAATCATTTCCTTACATACGTATTTATCTTATTTATCTTGTTTAGTTTATGTGGACTTAAAGAATAGATTCCTGTGGTAAAGATCGTGTATTTCTCGCACTCTGAAATCCTAATTTAGGGCTTGTATAGATTGCTAGATAGGCCATTATAAATTGCACACAGTGTTTATAGAGAATGAGCACAGGCTTTGCTTTTGTTGGTGAATGATAAGCCTGTAGCTGAGATGGGTTGATAGCACGCTACCTTATTGGCCCTCTGAAGGAGAGCCTGATGGTCCAGTCCACCGATTTAGTTTCATTGGACCCCCAGAGTTTTATGTGCCAGATACTACATGAGTCGCAGTTTGCAGATTCCTACCTACACGCAAACCTCTCAGAATGGGGACGATGCACTATGCTAGCCCATCTTAGCGCCTTTATCTTTCACGTTTTCCAGATTACGAGCTTCCCTTGGCAGGCATAACCACGCTGGAACGCTGACTTGAGTCGCGCGTTGCCAGATCCTTTCAGCTCTAGCAAACTACTTTAAGGTGTCGATCTCAAAGCTACTTCCTTTCTGTCTTTAGAGCGATCCCAGCCAAAATAACACTTGCGGCGTACTTTGGATTCATGCGTCCTGTTGAGTGGGAAGTTGTGATGAAAAACTGAAAAAGATTTGCGTCAGCCTTGTTGTGTTTAAGAAGTTTGCTTTGAATCCCAGAAATCACAAGAGGGGACAGAAGTTGGAGTTCAGGGCAAGTATTGAAAATGAAGTATTAAAAGCGAAAATTATAATCACTGCCTCAACAAAGAAAGTCTCTTTAAGCAGGTCACACCCTCCTGATCTGAGCCACTTATTTCAAAGTTTCAGTAAATTATGATCTAAAACAGGAACGTATGTTTTAATATAAGATATTGAGAAAAATGGCTACTTATGTTTCTGTACACTTTCCACTTTATTTCTCATACTAATCAATTTCAAAGAGAAAACTCAACTAAATATAAATATATATTTTTAAATGACTCATTCTTTTTACGATGCCCTTATTGACTCCTCATCAAGCGTTTGCCTCCCACTCCTATTTCCCAACATGTTGCCTTTCAGGACAGCCTCTCAGTTGGATTGTCCGCCTTCTCGTGAGATAAACACGCTGTTTCTTTTCTTTACTCGAGAAATGTGTGACGAAAATCGCAAGATTTGCTCTCCGAGTTAAAAAAACAAAAAAAGAAAATGAAGAAAAATAATGAAAAAGGCAAAAAAAAAAAGTTTCGACGTTATCCGCAATGAAAAATGTCATCTTGTCCCTGTAATAAATCACATGGGTTTGTGATGTGTTTGCTCATTGCAGTGTGCTGCATCGCAGCCATCTACGCTCTTATTTACTCCCTCGGCCCTTCGTGTGTTTCCCCAAATGCAATTTAACTTTTTCGCTCTTCTAACTCACCTTTCCCGTTTCCTTAAGGCCTTGCTGGATGCGTGTCATTCAGTGCAGATGTTCCATACGAGCCCAAACAAGTGGTAAACAAAAATGTCAGCAAAACTCAGAAAATTATGTTTTCGATGTTCTGATTTATTTTTAATTTTTTCAAAACTGGGAATTATTTACCAGATTCCTCAGAAACTGCCGTGCAGTCTCTGTTTAGGGTTCTCAAGATGTAACTTGTTTGACAATTCTCCCCATCTGCAAAAAGAAAATTGCATAAGAGAAATCAAAACAAATCTGGCGGTAACAGTAGAAAAATCAAACTTTTAAAAGATTAGAAATCTTAAAAATATATATATTTTAATCTATCTCTGATTTCCAGATAAAAGTCAAAGGGGCTGTAATTGAATATCCGTGACCTATAAAAACCCATTCGGAGGCAAACCCAGTTTTCAGCTCCTCTCCAGTCTAATCGCACGGGTTATCTCGCAACTTATCACGCTGAATGATGGCGAGGGGTCTTCCCACCTGAACTGTCATTAAGCAAAGCGTCTGACCTCCATTTTGTATCATTACAGATGCTTACTGATGGGAAAGTCATTGCGAAAAAATAAAAAATAAAGATGGGAAGGAAAATCTGTTGCTTTTTTTTTTTTTTTTTCGGCAGCTGTTTTTAATCAGATGCACACATCTGATGGCACCCCTGGTGGAAATGTGTAAACGGATCTCAAATAAGTTCAACTTTTTCTTAAGAAGAAGAATCTTGCCAGTGAAAATGTAAGTAAAGTTTGACCTTTAACACAACTTATACAATTGTGAAAAGTACTTTGTTTTCAGATACTTGCTTTTAATAAAAACACCACGATTCCCGTAAACTCAAACGTAACTGAAGCAGTTTTTTTTATGCCTAACTTAAAAACAAATTAAGAATTTTCGTTGACAGAACGCATGACTCAGTTTTTCAGGTTTAGATGACACAGAGTACCATTTTTATGAGCCGATCATATAAATATGCATAAAGATCCCCGTCTTGCCTTTTCGTATCCTGGGACAACCACCAGACATTCACGAGCTTATTGGTCTGCTGATCAATAAGCCGGTGTGTTAATTCCTACTTCATTTGGAGTCATGTTTTCTTTTGCTATTGAAACAAAAATGTTGTTATTGTGTGACAGGAATATAAGAGCTGTCCTGTTGGCAAAAGGAGAGATGCGCAAAACACCTAAAACTGCAAGGGTGTCAGTAGTTGTGTCACTTTCATGTTAATATTGTCTTTACAGGAAGACATGTAGAAAGCCATCCGGTCAGTGAATATCTGCAGAGTAACTGCAGTCATTGGTTCCTATTAGTCGGCACATTGTTTTGGTGACGAACCTCTTTTATGGCAAAAATCAAATCAAAAACAGGGGAAAAAAATCGTTGCTTATCTTTTTTTTATTTTTTTAGTAAGGTTGTTCCCAAAGGTCGGAGATGGACAACAAAACTAAGCGCGCCTTGAAAGTGGCAGGAGTTTGATGAGAGCAACAGCAGGTAATTACAGATCAGCACCTCACCTGAGAGCCGGAGCTTCAACCTGCTGCCGGTGGGATCGAACCCCGCGGCCGCACGCCGCTCTGCTCCATCCGCCATCCGTCATTCCTCCCCTAAGCCATTCCGTCGGCGTCCCCCCCCCCGCTTTGCACTTCTACAGTGTCAGCTGATTTAGTCATTCATTCAATCAGAAATATTCACAGATCTGCCTAAAGGTGTAATCAGCTCACTTTTTTTTTTTCCTTTTTCCTTTTTTTTTTGTTCGTTTTATCGAAAGAGCAGCGATTTAATGGGATTTAATCTTCTGCTCTTTGAGCCTCGTGAAAGAATTTCCGCGGAACCATGAGTGGATATTTTCGTGCACCACTGTGTGTGAACGGCATCATCCCCCCCCCCTTTTTTTTTTTTTTTTTTTAAGTTTCTGAGGCCTCACACACTCTTTCCAGCTCATTTCATCTTGAATTAGTCATGGCTGCTCTTACTGAAAAAGCTGCAGTGCTGAGTGAATGTGAGATATTTTGACAGTATATTTTATAAATAGTTTAAGGTTTTTTTTTATGTTGTTAACAAAGAGGGCCATTCTTTTTTTCATCTTGCATCCTGGACTTGCATCCATGGCAGTTTGTCATGTGAATTATAAATCCCTCCTTTGTCTGTGGCAGAGGAATCTGCCAGCCTCAATGGAGGATATTCTAAATATGAGCATCTTGTTACGTGCAGAGATGATCTAGATGGTGAAGAGGAGCTACTGGGATCTCTTGTTATTGACAGAGTCTTCGGGAAACTGCAATTGGTGTCTTTTGTGTTGCATTTGGCGCGGAGGCTGAAGCGAGAGGCTGTCTTCTGGTGGAATTGTCTCCGCTTAGTTTTACTGTCAATTCTGGTTAAACACATTATTGCTAAATAATTGGCGTCTTTCTGTTTGGTCTGAATCTAACACCTTACAAGTTAGAACACCTTAGCAGTGGTGGTTCTTGGCAGAATGGTGCCCCTTCACGCTCTTCCCACCAACCAATTAAAATGCAAGTAATTCAATGTTTTTGTTTGTTTTTCCAGTATAAAACCGGCCAGCTAGTCTCCTGGTACTCACCAGTAAGCATAGGAAACATACTTTTGTTTTCTTAGTTCTTGGGTGCCCCATCCCTCCCTTTCTAATGTCGCCCTGGACAACTGCCCACACAGCCAATATCAAGAACCACCTCTGCACCTAATGACCTTCTGGCCTCTTTTGTCTATTTTAAACTATTAAAATTTCACACGATTGGAGAATGAGAAGGAGAATGATAAACAGTAGAGTACAGGGTGCATTTGTGTTCACCCAATTTACTTTGATGCCACTAAATAATATTCAGTGCAACTAATTAAGAACGTCCTAATTAGCCAATAGAGTCCATCTTGCTCTCGTTTAAAGGTCTTGGAGGTTTGTCAGAGGATGTTACTGAACAATCAGCTTCATGTTTATAACAGAAGTTTAAAACAGCACCAAGTTGTTAAAATAAAAAAATATCTCAAGCATATCAAAGTACTGTGATATGAAAAAGGAAGGAGTGTGAAACAAATAGCAGTCCAACCAGACTGACAGGCCAAGAGTTTGTTCCACCGATTAGTTTGGAGAATCTGTTGACTGGACAATCTAAAAGTTAGACATTGCTCAAATCTGGCCTCCGTGGAAGAGTGTCAAAAAGAAGGTCGTTACTGAAGGAAAGCCAGTAGGAGTCCTGTGGGAGACACAGTGAACATGCGGAGGAAAGTGATGTGATCCGATGCAAAACGCCTAGCAGAAAACCAACACTTGATACAGAATCCGTACTATAAAACAGCCTCATGCTGTGGGAATGTGTGTCTGCAGCATGAAGCCGGTCAGAGTTCTTCATGCTGAATGCAGGGCAATCTTGAACTGAAACTCGTGTGAGGCTGCAAAGCCCTTTCAGAAGGATAACACTAAGCACAGAGCCAGAACTACAAGGAAACAGTTTAGATCATGGTACATAAGCCAGATCTAAATCTGATGGAGAACATTTGGAGATCCTTGAAAACTGCTGTTTTCAAGCTCTTTGTGCAGTCTGTCTGAGAATGCGCTACTCGCATAAAAAGGAATGGACAAAAGCGAGGGACTTTTGGAAGTCCAAAGCCCCAGAGACTTTCAGCTGTAATAGCATCAAAAGACTGTTCAATAAGGCATTGATTCCTGAAGGTCGACTACAAACGATTGCCGTAATTTTCAGATACCTGCATGTAAAAACCTCGGAAACCCACATTCTTTTGCTTCTACTTCACGTGTACACACTATCCTCGTGTCTGTCTATTTCATGAACCCCAGTAAAACACATTAAAATGTGTGTTTGTATGTGACCAAGTGATGAAAAGCTTGAGGGGAATTTTGCGAGGAAGTCTGTGTACGTTTGCGTTTCACTTTAGAATGCCATAAAGAATAAATGTTGGACTAATTTATCATTTTTCTCGTTGATAAGGGGGAGAAAAAATATAACCATTGAATTAAACTACCATGTTCAAATTCAAAAATACTTCCAAAGAAAAATAAAACGTCATAGTGACTCACATTAATTCAAGTTAAGTCTTTTTCAGTTAAATCTCCCCCCCCAAAAAAAAACCTTCTTGTTGAACTATTAAAACATGACATGCTGCCAGAGTTAAAATTAACCAGTTGGGGCTCAACAGCTTAAGCCTGAGTTAATATATGGTTTGTTCCGTCATTTAGGTCATTTATTGAATGACTTTTAAATCTAGTAAGAGCATAATTTATAGCTCTATGTTTGGGGAAGGTTTATTTTAGTGCGAGGGAATGAGTGAGAGAATGGGAGGCTTAACTCACTGAGGTGCAAAAACCTCAATATGCACAATTAATGCAAGCCAACACTCATTTGTCAGTGCAGCCATGCCTTTCAAATTGATCATGCCTTTTTCAATTTTGTTCATATTTTACCATTCTTGCTTTGCTCCTCATGCATAAAACAGACGCTTCAGCACTTTCTGCTTCCTTGTCTTGTTTGCAGTGTTTTTAAAAAAAAAATTATTTTATTTTTTAATGTGATGTTGCTAAAATCCCTCAGCAAGATGAGAGGTTGGAGAAACGGAGCGCCTGGGTCCTACAGGATGTGCTTTCTGGTTACAGTGTGTGTCAGCAAGGCAACGCGAATGCGGGGCAAACTCAAAGCTGTCTTCGGGGCGACTGACTCATGAAAGGTTGAAGTTGGTCTGAATGGCGAGAGGGGGGACAAACTGCACACCGCTGTCGACAAAAGGAGCAGCAGATCGCCACTGTCAGCCTCCGAATCTGGAGGCTGACGTTCACATAGTGGATCCTGCATGTCAATACTATTCAAAAACCTCAAATCCAGTCCCTTAAAGGACTGTTTTCCCCCACCTCTTTCTCTGCCTCTGGCCCTTCTTCCCCTGTGTGGTCATTAGGAGAGGTTAAGAAACGCTCCGCTTTTCCACCAGTAGATGGCGTAGGCGATCCTACACCGGAGCTCCTGGAGGTAACAAAAAAAAAATAAAATATGGAGGGCTTTCTGCCTTCTCAGACTGTCATCATAATGATGTTACTGAGTTACATAAGAGTGCAGTATCTCTCAGCAGGCTCTCCATAAGAAATTATGTTTCAGATCTCAGCCCAAAACTCCCTGCTTTTATTTCCCTTTGTTGCGGCGCAGAGCAAGCAGCAGAGAGCCAATAAAAATGCCGTGTTTTCTCCCTTTCCCCTTCTCGAGTGACAGAGAAATCCTGCTTTGATCACTGACCTAATTAATGAGGCAATTGATGAATATAAATACCAGATTAGTTATGCAAATGATCACAGAAAAGGAAACGAGTGAGAAAAATGCATTTCCCCGTTAGGAAGTTTTGAGGGCATTGGAATTATGAACGCACAAAACAACATCTTGTTTAGGATAAACAGAAAAAATAAAAAATAAAAAAAGCAAAACAGCTAAAAAATTATATGACATAGTGGTTTCAGGGTAATATGTAGATACAGCGGCAGAATAATGTTTTTGCCTGTGCAATTTCTCTATAAGCTAAGTAGAGGTATTCATTAAAACACAGATTTTTATACCAATATGTTAAAAAAATACATTTCGATGGACATTTTGAGTTCTAAAAGGGCTGTAAGTGAGAGACTATATTATATAAATGCTGTTTTGCATCAAGTCAAAATCAACTCCAGTTAGTTAAAAACAGCTGCAGCGTCCTAATTGGTGTCTCTGCTGTACAGGAAAAACACAAGAATTTGTTGGCTGAAGAAAAAAACTTAATGTTGAGACAGTTTAACATTTTGTGACGATTTTGTCTCATCTCCATGAAACATTGCAATAAAACTACAGTCCTTTATGAAATGTACCTGTTATTAGTCTGTTATTAGCATCCCTGACAAAGATGTGTAAAAATCCTTGAAGTCATTTTGTTTTGTATTGGAGTAACAAAATCTCAGTACAAAATAGGACAAAAAAAACAACAAAAAAAAGCCCTCCCTTATATTGTAGTGTAATCCTTCTATAACGGATATTCATTCCTGCGGGGGTTTTTTACAAAATTTTTGTTTCGCTCATTTGTTCGTTGCATCCTGTTTCTGTCTGATGTCGGAATCAAATGTCCCCAGTGAACTGCATCTCCCAGCATTCATAGCCAGGCGCCATTGTTCAGAGCAGCACAAATAAAGTCGTATAAGCTGGAGCGGCCCGAACCCTCGTGCCACGACAGTCATAATTATTAATAACTACGTAAGCCAAACGTCCCCAACACTTGCATAAAGAACTTTGCGCTACCTTGGTTTTTCCATTTTGAGAAACACTCAGAAAAAGACAGTTTATCTTGTTACTTTACAATCTCTGATTCGTTAAATGAAACATTTTTCAGCCAGGAAAAGCTAAACTCTTGAAGACTTTTGGTGAACTGCTACACCATTTGTTCTACTTCTCGAGGTTCCTGATCTATCTACAGTACCTTAAAGATTTTTCAGGTAGCGCCGGCCGTTATTTGACAGTGAGCAGGCCTGAAGAGGGCGGAGAGGGTCAGAGGTCGTAACTCCAGGGATCGAACTCAGGCTGGCTGTGCCAACCGCAGCAGAGGAGCTAAGCAAAAACCCCAGGAGGCCTGGTCTTTTAAGGAAAAACATAAAAACAAATTCAGCAAAACAACAAAGTTAATGTGCTGTAATGGGTCAATTCAAAGTAAGGGGCTCGTGATTTTTCCGAAATCAATCAAGAGAGTCTTGAATTAATTAAACATGGACCGCAGGGAAGTGGGACCGCTGGGTCTCCAGAACCAAGAGGAATTCCTACATCCCACACACTATGATGATGATGAGGTTGGAAATAAGTTAATGTGTTCATTGTTTTCAAATTTAATCACAGAAACATATGTCATCGTTTGTAATACCTCAGAAATGTACAATTTATTGATTAAAAAAACATTTAAAACATCAAAATAGAGAATATAACAAGTTGTTTCTGTAAGTGAGTGTTTGTTTTGTCAAGTATTCATGCATTTATTGCCTTTTAATCTGATAAACATTTGTCACACTTTCTGAAGTGTCGTCACAACCTATTGAGTAAAAACCATTTAGCAGGCAATTTAAAGATACAAATTATAGGTTATCATCAGTACAGTCATAATCTGCAGACATTACCTCCTTTTTTTTTTTCTTTTTTTTTATTACATTTTAATTATTATTTTTTTGAGAGTCCAGCAGTATGCCACGTATTGAACCTGTCGACTCGGCGCTCTACCCACTTCAAGGCTTGAGTGGCCATTATCCGCTGGTCATTAGAAGCAGTTCAGCAATGTGGAAAATAGCGTGTTCGGTGTTTCCGACCACAGATTCATGAAGCAGACGAGATTAGCACTCAACGAGAAGTAAGGAAACTACAAAGTTGCCTAATTAAAAGCCACCAGCATCTGTTCGGTGAGCGATTAAATATGAGAGGCATTAGTGTGTGCTGCTTAAACAGAGTTTTGGCACTATACTTTCTTTAACAGGTGATTTAGCAAACAGCTGTTGGTTTCCGTGAAACAAGCAATTATTTTTTTTATTTTTCTTTAATCACTCTTCTGCCAGGTCACTTTGTTTCAGTGCCATTTTCGGCGCCTCAGGTGGTTGCGGGAAGGTCAGAAGTTTGTTCTCGGGTCGAGCTGGCCGACCTGAGAAATAAATATCGACTCTGGACCGCAGCGTGACTTTACAAACATGCCTCTGTCTCATAACGCTGTCCGCTGTGCGACTCGGTTTCACATTTTTTAAGGTTATTTAAGGAAAAAAAAGAAGGGGAGAAAAAAAAAAAAGTGAAGTTTCTATTTATTGCATAAAAGCTCGGTTGTGGAAAAACTGAAGGTGCATCCCAATAAATTGTAGCATATTAGAAAAGCTAATGTGTTTCAGCTACACAATTCAAATAATCAAATACAGTGCGGTGCATTTAACTTTTAACATCAAAGTTAGACCAGAAGTTATTGTGATAAACAATAATGTTGTTTTGAGACTATTTTCAAGTAGTATAATGGTAATGGCATAATACTGCAAGAACAAATTATCAAAGATCAATAAACTATGAATTCTAATAAAAGTTCAAATGTTCAACAGACTGAAATCTTTTGTCTTCCAGTGTTTGGTAGAAAAAGAGAGAAAGAAAGAAAAAAAAAGAGAGAGAAATTATGCAAATGGAAATAATTGAGCTCGCTATAATTTATCATGCGATTAATTGATAAATCAGCTGGCCTAAATGCAGCTAACTGCTGACGAAAACCCAAAATTGAACTATGTAAAAAAAAAAAAAAAGAAAGAAAAAGTTATTTATGTTCATTTACTGCTTAGTGAGTGAATGAACTCAGTCTTTGTTTGGAAATCCTTTTCCTTAAATTACTGCATAAATGCTGCATTCAGGAACTCATTGATTTAATAACTGACTCCAACTCATCTGCATTGCAGACTGGTTACTCTCTTCTTATTCTTCTTATTATTATTATTATTTTATTATTGTTTCTCTTCGATAAACAATATTTTTTAGATCAAAGCATGTTGGGATCTAAAACATTCTGTTAGACGACTCTGCTGTCTGCGGATTTGATAAAACAGTGGATTAACATCAGCAGATAGAACGGCTCCCCAAATTTTTGGGCAACTGTCACCGACTCGCTTTGACGAATGGCACAATTTGTTTTCATCCTGAAAGAGAAACTTGGACCAGTGAGCAACTGTTTGGGTTTTTGAATCCAGGTAAGATGCTTCTTATGTTCTATTTCTGGTTCAGGAGTGGCTTCATACAAGAAACACAGCAGCCTGGCTGTGTCTGTGTTTGGCGGTACATTGAGTTTGTTGATGATATTGAAAAAGGCAGATAGGCATCTTTACATATTTTGATGAACATATTCATCATCACATGATGACGTTTGATGACCGTGTTAAATATGTTCACCAAAATATGTAAAGATGGAAGGCGACAGGTGACAGCGGCAGCAGAAACACGTAGTCAGTAAGTCGCGTTATTGCTTGGATTTGAGTCAGTGGGTTCTGCATCCAGCAAAAACGAGAATATTGACAAATAAGCTGGACAATATGCTGGCAATTTAGTGTAATTTGCAGAGTTGTGGTCTTGACCAGTCTTGAAATAAAATCCAGAGTCCCTGATGTCCGAGACGAGAACCACAGAAATACACACACCACAAAAAAACAAAACAACATAATTCTATGACTTTCCATAAACTGAAATGAAAATTCATGACTTTCCAGGCCTTGAAAATGGAGAAATTAAATTTCATGACTTTCCAGATTTTCCATGACTGTTATGTTCCCTGGTATTCAGCATCAAAGTTGTTTTGAGTTCCCTCCACCTGGTGTTAAGATTAAAACTGAAACATTAACAAAAGTATTGAATTGCCACCTCCATCATAACTCTGAGTAGGAAACTGGTCCAAAAGTAAAAAATAGATAGCCACCATATCCCTGATTTTCTGACATTTAGGTGAACACTGCTGCAGTGTAACTTTGTTTTTTGACTTCTGTCCATTGCTCCACCACCGCAGAGTTATGAGAGAAGCTGTGTTTTCACTATGAAAAAAAATCGTGAGCCTAAAAGAAGACAAAATGTGCACAGCACAGTCCCCTGTTACTACCACAACAGAAAGACTTCCTGAACTGCAAATACCGAGGTCCAGCTGTCTCACAGTTGGCAACAAAGAACAAGACTGTGAGATTAAATGTTATCAAAATAAGTTCAATCTTGTTGGAGTAGATGGATAATCACGGCTTTCAAACAGTTTCCCTTTTATATCTGTACTGTTTATTTGTTGTTAAACCTTGTCACGTATTTCTGTCACGTCTGCTCGGACAGAGAAAATGCTAGCTGGTCTCGAGCTACAGCCATTTGCTGCACTCTAGTTTGCATGCATTGTGGACCTGTTCTCAAGCCATGGAGTTTCAGCTACTTCAAAAGAAAACTATGAATAATTTTCAATTCCCTTCAACCACTGCTGTTTCTTCTCCACGCTTTTTTTTATTCCCACTGATAAACAGTAAGTTCCAACATAAAAGCAGACTTGGTTGTGGAAGGTGGCTTAAATAAAAACGATAGTCGAAGTCAAAGAGGGTGAATGCCGTATAAATGCTATATCAGTAGCATAAAATTGTGTGTTAAGAAGGTTTGGTTCGAAAACAATTTGCATCAGGCTGTAGAAGCTAGATACGAAGGGACAGGGGTTCTGTTTCACTGCAGCTTTGACGCTTCTGTTTTCAACTTTAAAACAAACTTTGCACCAATGCACAAAAGGGGAGGTAAGAAATGGTAACAAAATGGAGGTGTGAACTGAAGAAAGACACAATAATTACTGTTTTTTTTTTAAATTTGGGGTAGAGATCACACGAAAAACAACCGTGTTATTTCAGATTCTCTATCTTAGTCAAAAAACATTCATATGTTCAACAGTTTTAATTTAAAAAACAGAAATTAGAAAATTTGGGGCAGTATTGCTTCTGAAATGGACGGGCTGCCCCGATGGATTGTAATTTGCTGGGTCCGGGAATCACCCCCGTCTACAAATTTCCTTCTCCTGAGATAGAGTTCTTTGTCAGATTGTGTGTTGTGGCAACTGGGAACTTGCTTGTTATTGACTGCTCTCCCTACTTGTTTCCCATAAACCTTTCCTGAATCTCCCTGGAGAGCGATTCCTCGTCATGGGCTCTGTCCCAGAAAGGACCCAGGAAAATACAAACCTGTTTTTTCACACGTTCCTTAAAGCAACAATCAACAGCCTGATCCACCAGGCAGTCACACTGAGAACCTTGTGATGATCCCTTTCAATGCGTACTTATGAAATCCATCCAAGTATTGCTCCTTATCTTTGAGGAATACTCTGTGTTAGCGTATCATCAACCTATATCTGCATCTTGGTCATCTACAAATTTTTTTTACATCAGTAGATGATGCTTTCATCATTCATGCACTCAACAATTTCACCGCTATACCTGGTCATAGGTGGGTTGTCTCGATCAGATTACACTAATGTGTTTTTTTTTTTTTTTTTATGACATTTATATTTTAGAGACCTCTATGGAGTCTTTATAGAAGCAGTGGGAGTTTTCTGGGGGGTTTCATGTGGCACTGCCACCCAGTAAGTGTGTTTTGGCTGTCAGGTCAACAAAATTCAATCTGTCATCATTATCGCTGCAATGTTCCAGCTGTGATTTCACAGTGAGTCACCGGACACTCATGATGACTGATCCTGTATGAGTTAGTAAGTGAGATCAACAAGCCATCAATTTTTATGACCTGGATAAAGCCATTAGTGGAACGTGATAAACAAGGCGCAGATAACAGAGCGCAGTCCCCCAAGCTCCCACTCTTCTATTATGACTGGGGGTCTAATTTGGAGATACGGGGGGAATCTTTACATGGTTCTCCGTCTCTATCGCGGGCCCTCCTGTGACGCTCAGTAAGACGGTTCTTCTCCTCCTCTGCTGACATCCCCATTAAAGCAATCCAGCTGAAAAATGCCAGCCAGATTACAAAAAGAAAAAAGGGTGGTTTCATTTGGATGTGCTCTTTAGGCAGCACTCCAAGACAGGCAGAGCCTCTATTCCCTGCCTTTTAAATTATACCCTGTTTCTTCACACAGTCAACCCAGAACCCCCTCCGCACCCCGTGGCCTATGAATAATGTATAAGGATAATCAGGACCTTTCAATGAATGCACATGGAAAGAATGGATAAATATGGTATGGATTCACTTTCTGTTTGCTGTATGATTAAAATGGTGAAAAATAATTTATATTCGCTCGGGGGACAGGGGGGAGAACATGCAACCGTTCAATAAGTTAGGTGTATTAATCAGGTCTTAAAGACCAGAGTAATTCAGAGTATCACACATTCAAATCAAAAACCTAAACATTTATGTAATTTAGTAATGTTGGATTCAGGTGATTAACAAAAAGGCTGATTTTCTAATGCAGCATGAGCCACTAAATATTCTGAAAATGTCAGTCTAACGAGTAAATAATTGATAAGTGATCAATCTGGACCAATGAAGGGGTTCCAAAGGCACACTTGCTGCCTTCCCCCTGAAGCTAAATTAGGCTCAGAAGCCGTTTTACTGCAACCCGACTTCAGTGCTTTATCAGTGCAACTAGAAGTTCAGCTACAGAGGAGGAGCAACACGAAGATACTCCAAAGAGGAGAAAGCTTTTATCACAGAGCACCGCAGCATTTCTGTCTTTGTAAATAAAGCCAGTTTAACCTCCAATCTATCAAACAAAACACTGGAAAGTGTCTGCAAATGTTGCTATGATTGTTATGTTCCCAGGATGCATTGGGACCAAAAATGTTGACTGTCCTCAGTGTAAAGTGTGTTTTGTGGACAGTGTGACTGAAAAAGTCCTATGACTTCAGTCAAATGATCATTTACTGTTGTGCAAATTAAACTGTAGAGTTGTAGAGGTAACATGTCAGGGAGGAGAGACCAGACTTCCTACTTCCTTCCTTCCTCAGAGACACTATCAAGCTTATTCTGGGTGACGCTAAGGGCCAAGACACACTGGATCTGTCTTGGCATGGGACCTGATTGCAGAATTTAGAACAAATTAAAGTTAATGGAGACTCGGAGGCCGCTAGCGATTCCCTGAGACCGTACCTCGGACCCACCGACCGAGGTAGACCTGGGGTCTATTTTGGTCTGAACAAAGCAGCAATTTGACGGGAATCTCGTGAGTGAGACTGGAAGTGAGCCACAACGGCAAAGTGAAACGTGTCCACTTTGGGGAAGGATACTAACTGCGTTCTTTCACTTGTAATAAAAGCAGAGTATTAATGGCAGGAGCTTAGAAGTACAGAAAAATATCAAAGAGCAAGACATCAATCTTGTTTGGGATTGTTTGAGTGGCTTTGAGTTTACATCCAGACCAGCATGTGTTTATGTAAGCTGGTGTAAGTTATTGTGTGAATGCTGGATGTCTGTGGAGGAACCATCTTGATTTGGAGCCTGTAATTCAGATTCAAAATTTGGACAGAAGCACGAAGAGCCGGACACAAACGGTGTGTCATCGTCTTATCAGTCTGCAAGAAATATACACTTTGTTCAAGATATTTCTAGATCTGCTGCCTGATCAGTTGTTTCATTATTATGTTACCAAATTACACCTTGAGTTTGAGGAAATCTTAATCAACAACAGGAAGTCTAATTGCGAAAAACATCAAGCATGTAGAAGGGAAATGGAGAAGCCAACAGCAAAGTAAAGCCAGGATCGCGAGAGAAGCGTGGCGATCTCGATGGATTCGCTCAGAGTGATCAAAACCTGCATGTTAAGTGTGTGGATGTTTTTTTTTTTTTTTTTTATCCTATCTGTCACCTTGTGCCCCTCTGACGGACAGCAGCTCACCTGTCCAGTGTTCATCCCACCTCTAGTCCGCCGACCACCCGCAAGGACAGAGAGAGAATTACCTAAAACAAATCTCATCTAATTAAAGACATCTCGACAAATGATATGCAGTATAACCATGCCAGGAGTTGTTTTTTGCCCCTCCGCCCCCTTTCTTTGTGTTAGCTTCAGTCTGGAATAACAGCAAATGACAACTTGAATGATTGCTTTATGATAGATGGCCTTTTTGTTTTCTTGACACTGGCATCACTCATAGCCACCAGAAGGGCAGCGAAACGGATCAATCACCTGCCAAATAGTTGTTCGGAGGGTTGTGGCGAGCTCGCGGTTTGTTTACAAGCCGTGGCAGTCCGTTGCCATGGCAACAGACACTACTAAATAATAATAACAATAATAATATTGGATCAAAAAATTTAAATGAAATAAATATTAGAAGAAACGCGCAGGAAGGGTCAGATTCTCTCCATCTTCCAAACTGCACCGAGTGGAGCACAGTCCATTCACTATGTAGCGTAAAGTTACAACAGCGAGTGATTTGAGTTGCATACCAATGTGGCCACTTTAAAGACTAATGCTGCCGGGACCCTCTCGTTTGTTTAAGCGATGTTTTTTTTTTGGTTTTCCTCGTCGTTTTGTCGTTTGTGATCTGTTCCTTGGTTTGCAGAAGATACGCTTTCACCTTATGAGTCACGGAAAGAAACGGACAAGAAGCAGAGTCCTTCAGGTCTGGCACGCACGAAGAAAGGGGGAGAAGTGGGGCAGAAGCGACAGGCGAAGCAAACGAAGTCGCTCAAGGTAAATAATTTTACAGAAAACGAAGCTTGAACACGGATAGAAGATAGAAGCCGCTACACCAGCGTGTTTTAACAGCAGAAGTTTGCAGCTTCTCCACGCAGACGTCGACTTAACTGTGAAAAATGAGGCGCAGCCTGCGTCGCCACACTTTTAGTCATCATCTGATTCCGATCATTTTTTACTCTAATTAAACAACCAGGAGCACTTGGCACAACTTGATTGGGCCGTGTGTAAATCTGCTTTAGTAGTTCTATGTTGCCGAGATTACAAATAGACCCTGATCCCACTTACCAAATACACACAGGCACACAAAGGACCATGGGAGCAAAATGCAATATCCATGCAAATTTTGAATATCCTTACAATAATATTTAAATATTCTGCGTGACTGTAATGGAAATCCTCTGTTTTCTTTTTCCTCTTCTTCTTAACCTTTTGTTTTATTTATATTTATATATCTTGCAACCCATGGTGCCCCCCCTGCACCTCCACCCCGCTGATCTCCACGTCTGTCTCTTCCTCATGAGTTATCTTAATGCAGGTTTTGTGCATTGACCAGAATGTGTGGGCACGGGGTTGCTTCACCACCCTCCACCCCCCGTCCTCTCCTCGGTTCCCGTCGCTTTATTTATTCATGTGACATCCCGTCCTTTTGCCTCATCCAGCTCAGTGCTTTTGCAGGGATACAGATGCTTCAGATAGCAGACACATTTAGGTTGCTCAGGCACTGATCGTACGCCAGCCACTCAGACAACACCATTAATCTCTCTTATCAGCATCTCAGTGGGTGCTCTGGCCTCAGACTGGTATGTTCCGCGTCGGCCTACCATTACTCCACGGATGCTGAATAAACCGCTTTGCCTCGTCTCGGTCGAGCCGCCGCCGCCGCCGCGCCGAGTCACACTCCTACGCTGAGGACGTGAAAAGGGCCATCGCTCTCCCAGTGGCATTGACCACTTTGTTATTGTTAGTTTCTTCAAAGCCTTCCTGGCCTCTTATGCCAGCTGCTTGACAATTTTGTAATTGCATTGTGTGATAAAAAAGAAAGAAAGAAAGAAAAAAAAAAAAAAAAGCTAATTAAGTTATGGAAGATCGCTTATCTGTTTTTCTGTTCCTCAGCTCTATCCAGGGGATGACCTTGATAAGATCTCTTGGAAGAGCCGTGCTTCTTTCACTGGCGTTAATAGGGACATCGATAACTGCTGTGGATGGATATGAGAAAGGGCTCCTTGATGACAGTAAGCTCAACATGAGATACACAGATAAAGGCTGTGATAAAAAGCCAAGGAGTGCCAGAGGGAATACCCCCCCCCTCTCCCCCTCCGCCTCCCCAAATAAAGTTCCAGTTCTTGCTACCCTAAAAAACAACTGATAAAGACTTGAATTATTTTACTGACACATGGAAAATACAGAGTGACTGGTGTGAAGCAAGCAAGGCAATAGAAGTCGGGGTTGCAACTTTGCAAACTGGAGTGACGTAAAACTGCTACGCTGAGCCGCAAAAAACAGCAGGAGGAGATATTAGACTCCTCGATATGAGACCGAGGCAATTCTGTTCACACAATGACAGGCTGAGACCTCAGGCCATCTCAAGCAAAACCCAAAGCCACAATGGTTAACGTTACCACTCAGCGTCAGGGTTTCTCTTTGAGAATTCATCCACCATTTTCATATTTTGTCATGACAAACTTCTTCTCTTATTGTTTGTTCTTTTGGTTGGGAGGTACTGGTGTTTATCTCCAGCGTATGTTCCAGGCGAGAGGTGGGGTCACCCTGGACAGGTCGCCAGTCGGTCGCAGGGCTGTACGAGTCCAATAGGTGTAAATTTAGCATTTACACGAGTACATGGTAAAGACATTGCAGTAAATTCCTTCCTCCGTCTGGTGATACCAGTGATTCTTTACCCCAGTTAACCTCACTCATCAACAAGGACAGTGCATTAAAAACTGTTTCTTTTTCTTTCTCTTTTTTCTTTTTCATCAAACGCATTTGTATCTATTGACAACACTTTCATACACACAGGGTCGTTGAGAAATATTTGGCTGCCTGGCTCGAGTGTTCATGATTAAAACACAAATATCACTTTGCTTTTCTCCGCAAGCCAATTTTCAAGGACTTCAAACTCCACAGGAAAACCTCAAGATTAATGAGCTTGGTGTTTTTTCTCACATGTAGACAAAGTCATTTAAAAAAAAAAGAAAAAGAAAATTTAAATTCATTTTTGTATTCTTTTGAAAGTCTTAAAGTATCTGGGGGGGAATTGGACAGCGCTCTCACCACGCATTACCTAAATGAACCGTTATCCTCAGAGCTCACCCAGACCTTGTTTGGTATTAAATAATTCAGGACGTTCTCTGCTTCCAACTACAGCTTCATGCACATCACGTCTCCGCCTGCTGCCTCACCCCCCCTCCCTTCCACCCCAGTGTTTTCCAGCCATAATATATCACGCCGGCCCATGATGTGGATGTGGAGACTGTTGCGCATGCTGTATGCAACGTGTCAAACTTGCGTTCACCTGCCCGGCGATGTGGATGGGGCGACGGTCGGGGAAACCGCCACGATCCCGCATTATTTTTCTGCCATTTCCGTCGTGCCAAAGAGCAGCAGATGATAAAAAGCATATTCGACGTGGTGAGAGAGGCTGAGCTGTTGCGGAAAGTGCATTCAATGGGGGAGTCTACGACAGAGGGGGCAGCCACGTTTAGAGGAAAATGACTTGAAGCTCTGGCTAAATGCGTGACACCATGATCTTTTCTGTCCTCGTGCATCGGGAGGTTCGCTCTGTCACAAGGACTCCATCAAGCAAGGACTCGTCTCAGATGCGTCGTCTTGCCAAAATTGATCCCCCCAGCATACTAATTAGTTCGTTGACATGTACCCTTTTTCCCCTTCCCGAAAGAGAAAACCAGAGTAGCGTTATCACAGCTTCAAGTTTGACCCGCTGACAGACAATGCCAGAGACCCTGTTGGAATTGCTGTATTGATCAGACAGGGTAAAACCCCATCACAGGAGGAATTGACTGTCTGCATGTAAGCAGGCCCGAGAGGAGAAGGAGGGGCGGTCAATTAAAAATGTATATTATAAAAGCAGAAGAAAAATCCTGCTGAAAGGAAGTTTAAAAAAAAAACAACTAAAATTTCAGCGAAATGTAGTGAAGAGTGCACGCTATGCTCTCTTCAAATAACCGTTGGCTTCCCTTGAAAACCCGCCGCTCGTGTAAATGATCGTTTCGAGGCGGGGTGGGCGGGGATTAGGTAAAGAGAGCGCGGCGGTTGACACAGCATGGGAAACGTGCCCTTGAAAAGAATGCCCTCGGCAGCCGCGGCGTTTGTACTTGACAAACAGGCTCATTATTGGATGACTTACATAAAATCCTTCCATTCAGGAACGGATCTTGGTCCAAGAAAAATGATGCAAGCATGGCGGCGAGAAATTAGCAGTCTGGGGAGGTGAAGCGCGGCTCCGTCACCATCCGCTAAATTGAACAAATTCCTGTATCCTGAAAGGGTAATGAGCCTCTATAAACACAGCGATTGTAATTATGATATTGTTTTGATCAATTACTCTTGTACATTAGCTGGTTTCGGTGCGATTGATTTTACAATATGATGTTTGCATGGAGCAAAACCAACATTAGGCCGTCGTTGCACATTGCGCCGAAATGCGTGATGATACACAGGTTGTTGTTTAATAGTGTGTTAAGTAATAAATAAAAGTAATAAATAAATAAAAGAGAAAATGAGGGAGGAAAAGGCATAGAGGAGAGGTGATGCATCCATTTCACAAACAGAATATTGGGTTCAAGTAAGAGAGACGAGCCAATAGTTTTCTTTTGCTTCATTTTGGAAAACTGAGAAAACTTCTTTTGCCTCTGCATAACAAAACGTGTTTTTTTTTTTTTTTAATGTTTGTCTTTTTTAAAAGTGGTCATAATGTACAAAAAGAAGAATTAAAGCTCTATTTTGTGTTTTTGCTAATACAAAAAAAAAAAAAAAAAAAAGCTTTGTGATCTTCAAAACGTGTTAAAGGTGCCATCTAAAACTATCCAGGACTTTCTTTAAACAGAGATCGTTTTAGTCTTAGGCTTCTGAACCAAGCACAGCTCAGACTGTTGAGATCCTGTTTACAAGAGCAGCTGCTGTAAACTCAGGGCCTCGATGGGGCCCTGAGTGAAATGTGGTTTTGGGGCCCTCTAGTTCTGCTAACGATGTGGACTGGCTGCAATCAGCAGTCCGATCATTAGATCATTCACACACCTGCTGTAAACGTATTGCCTCTTTGGCAGTGCTGTTCACATTATATACATGTATAATATGGGATACATTTATTGGGCAGCGGCTGCTTAGCTTGCTTGTGCCTTGGGCCGGCCCTGTGTAAACTGAAACACTTGAACTTTAAGACTTGAAGGCGCAGCATGAAATAATAGAAATGTATGCAGATTTATTAATGGATGCTTGGTTCGACATGCATGCTGTTTGATTGCACTGTTAGCGCAGCAGAAAGTTTGAACGTAGCCAACATTAAAAGGAGAACTGTTATAAGATACATTTTAGTCTGAAGTTTTAGATTTATTCTTTTCCTGTTATTTATCTGAGACAATAATAAAACAGAAAATGTGAGCATACAGAAGAAGAGAGAAACAAAAACACTCAGCAGGCAGAGACTACTGTAAGTATCAGATGGCATTTAGTGACAATAAATATGAACTGAAACATCACCAACTAACAGTAGACTGACTGTATGACAGATTTATGGATCAAAAGACGATTTTGAACTGTAACGTTTCTAAAATCACTTACGTTGTCGTCCCTGTAAATAGCAGAATTCGGTGTGATTTATTTCAAATATCTTATCCCTATTTTTTGGGTATATATGAATTGTGTTTTAATTGTTCATGTGAATTCAACAGACATAAGCATTCCTTTTATTAAGTGAGTTCCTCTTCTAGAACAAAAGCCTCAGTGGATAGATGTACTCCTTTGTGCAAATTTGCAAAAAGTTGCAAAAACTGTTTAGCAGTATTTCTTATCTTTCTGAAGTCTTACCTTCCAAATGTTGCACAAGTTACACCTAACCCAAACGTTAAAATCCTCCCGCACAGAGAGACCGTCGTCAGCTTCTTATATTTCAATAAAATCCTGTTTCTCAACACCACTAATACACTTAAGCTTACCATGCAGGCATACCATAAATGAAACGGATAAATAAGTACACCGTTAAGTCCATTACGCTCTGCCTTGTGGGAAATAAAGTAGGTCCGAATCTTTTACGAAACAATAATAAAAATGATAGGACTTAGCCTTCTCTCCTCAGCATTGTTCCTCCAGCTGTAAAACCGACTCCATCTTTGCTAAATTGTCCTTGCGGCCTATTAGGAGGTGTAATAGAATCAGCCGAAACACAGTTCGTCCTAAGTTAGTCACCCAAATTGCTTTACACTTTACAAAAGGCCAGTAAAATGCTTTCAGAGCAAGTGCTGCCATTTTGTTGCCGGTGTAGCGACGATTTGATCCTCCTGTTTGCTCGTCATGAAAGTGGGAGCAGGTCACCGGCTGTGGTCTGTGAAGGCAGCTTCCACTGTGAAACCCTTGTCACACTTTTACAAAAAACAATAAAAAAAAAATAAAAAAAACTAGTAATCCAACCCTCACAGCTGATGTAATCTAAACTTAAAACCACTGTCCTCTTCAGGACGTCACACGTCAGCGAAGCATACGTCGTGCAAAGCGCGTTCTTTTGAGACGATGCTTTTTAAAATGTTTTGACAGGTGAAAATACCGAATAAGAGATTTTCAAAATATACCTACAGTTAGAAATAAGAGTTTCAAGGTTTTGTAGTTTTAACTTAAATTTAACTAAGCAGTGTTTGTGTGAAAGTAGTCATTGGGAGGATGATAATCCATCTCTGACATTTGTTGCAGAAATGGATAACAATTAATAATATTTTCTTTGCAGACGACAGACAACCAGGAACATACTTGGACGTTTCGAGAGTTTCCACGCGCATTTTCGGACTTCTTTATCTCAAAGATTCTTGCACAGTGCTGCCACAAAGATCACAAACGTTATGGAGAAGCACTTATGGAAACAGGACTCTCGTGTTACACATTTGCACTATGATGGAGTAATGTTGGTGCAGCTCGAGACAGGAAGTACGTCAAACTCCAACAAAGAGCACCGGCGAAGTCTGTGACATTAGTGCCTAAAAAGTCAAATCACTACATTTGTTTTCTGGTTTTCATTATACAAACTTTAGAATTAAAAGAGGAAAACTTTCAGAGGGAAACTGAATGGAGGAGAAGCGAGAGAGAAAATTATTAATGTTTATGTTGACATAAATGTCTGAGAAACCTTCCTGTGAAACGGTTCACCCCCGGTGCCACAACTGCACTTTTTATATTACGTTTCACATTAGCGGGTAAGACCGGCCACACTTCAATTAGTGAGATAGAAAATGGACCAAACAATAACGCGGGCTACATCATTTCGCAAAGAGCTTTTTGTGCAGAGAGTTAATTTAATAATTCGCAGAAACTCTTATTTCAATCATCACGTTCATGCAGACGTGATGCGTCTGCATGAACTGTTGCTCTAGAAAATAGCAGCAGACAAAGGAATCACCTGATGAGCAACAGGTATAAACTTATAGCAAGTATATAGTCTGGGAAAATTGCATGATTATTTTTGATTCGATCAGTTTTACAGAAAAATAAATAAATAAATAAATAAATAAATGTAGTAGAAAAAGTTCCTGGCAGTTAGGTACGTTGTTACCAAGCTTCAACTTAAACACATTTTGTTTGTTTACATTTTGTAGCACAAACAAGCAACTGCGTTCCCATAAGCCGTTATGAAAATACTGTGAATATCAAAACAGCTTTAACAAAATAGTCGTATCTGATGCCGTAAAACTGGCCTGTTTCTTTAAGAACTTACACTCCTCCTTCAGCAACGTTTCTCCGTTGGTTCTGTTCATAATCGCTCTAAGGAGCGTTGTAGTTTGCATGACGCACTTCCACCTGATGTTTGGTAATGGTTGCTGCCGCTAGTCTGGAGGAGCAGGGGAGGAGTGCTCTGTGGGGTGTGAGCTCTGCTGGAGGCTGCAGCGCCGAGGCGGAGCATTGCAGGAGCAGCCGTTAAGTTAGCCACACACGTCTGCCACGGGACATTCAGAGATTCCTCAAACATCAAGCATGAATGATGAAAAACAAAATCTAAGCAGAGCAGAAGTTTTGGCATTTTGTATTGTTTATATTGTTGGAATGTTATGACTTTGTACAGTGGTTGTATATGGGACACATGGAGACTTCCAATGTATGTTTCATGACAGACTGTTTTATAAAATCACCTGCTAAGGGACTACAATTGGAAGCTTAAGCTAAATCTGGTGCAAAGCATCTTTTATTCTTTGTTTAAATAAACTGATAATGGTCAATGTTTTTGATTAGGGAATGGCATTGTAACATGACATCAGACTCTAAAAAGTAAATTTTGCATAAAATGCCCTGCACTCTCATTAAAGTACAGGATAAAGAGAGAAGTTTTTAAAAAAATAATCAAAATGTGCAGCAATTATTATTGCATGGGATGATAGATGCTTTTTTTTGGCTACTAGCATAAATGATGCTTGAGAACTTGAGAGTAGACATCCAAAAAAATGTAAACGTTCCTTGTGTGGAAGCACATCGGTAAATGAGGTGGAGCATCATTCATTTCAATTCCTTTAGAAAGATTTGGTTTTTAAACCCATTTCCTCGATTTATTGTTCTTAAAGAGATATACGAGTAGATTAAAATTGGACTCATCAGATCAGAATTAGATCTCTCAACAGTGGACTTCTCAAAAAAAGACAACAGAGACAGGAGACAGTGTGTGACATTGCACTGCCAGAATACAGGTCGTCCAAGGAGCAAAGCCTGGAAAAGTCTTGACACCAAAATTGCTTTGCACTGCTTGATCGCAGCTGACATCCGGCGATCCATGCCTCTCCTCCCACACTAGCAGTCGAGCTCACGGCAAGACAACAACATATTAGTCAGGTATTGTAGGAAAAAAAAAAAAAACAACAAAAAAAAACAATACTTCTTCACCAAAATCTACACAGTGATAAGGCGAGTCGTCATGGGATTGCAGATGGATACCTTTGTCGGTCTCTTGTATTTGCTTTGCTAGAGGACAAAAGGAAGAGACGTGATACTGTATCTGTTCTCGAACACGCATGGATTTAGAATGATGGGATCAAGCCACAGTGAAGGATTCTAAGGGGAGACTATGATTTATTCAGCCTTGTGAGGAAATGGGACGCTGCCTTGTTTTGTTTTTTTTTATTTATTTATTTTTCTGGCAGTGGTAGACAATGAGACGAATAGGCTGCATTAAAAGATAAAAGAAAGAGGACATCAACTGAATACAAAGGGGAACAAGAGCACAGCTCCGGAGACGTGATATATAATTCTAGCTATGACGTAAAAATTGACCTGTGGTAATATTCTTGCCCCTGTGCTCTCTCTCTCTCTCTCTCTCTTTCTCTCTTTTCTTCATTTATTTACTTATTTTGTGCCACTTTTGCTTTTCCTCTGCAGGCTCCCAGAATTCCATACAATACAGTAAAAATGCACCAAAGCCACATCATCTATTTGTCATTCAAAGTGCATGTGAGTAACTGCTTTGCCCACTGAGCCCCTCTCATCTGACACGTCTGGCAAGTGATTACACGTCTGCTCGGAGCCTCGGCTCTGACTAAACGCTGGGAACGCCATTTGATCGCGATCTGCCTCTTTTGCTCTTGAACGCAGCGTATACCGTGGGCCCGAAGCTTCAGCTTCCGTTTCGCGTTTATTTTCCAAAGTACCACATGTCGGAAGCGCCGCGGTTCCTTAATGTGGCCGCAGCGATCTGGACAGTAAGCCTGTGTTTTCCCGGCTCTCGCTTCACCTTGAGTCATGCCTGGAGAAAAGCCAGATTACTTGTAACCAATTTGTGTCACACCAACAGAGCACAGTGCTCTCTTAATGGGATTGCCACACTGCTAGGGAGGTTAATCTAAAAACAGTGCTTTTCCAAACTGCTGATTACTCTTCAGTGAGAATCCTCTAGGCTAGGAAAACCCGGTTCACGTAGAACGACCTGAGTTCGGCGGATCAAACAGCATCTATAGGAACATGCTGCAGTGATCCTGTTTCATGGATTCAAAATGTGTACAGAGCACGATGAGACGTTATTCCCACATTTAATTATTCCAAAATTCAATTGCTTTTAAATGTACATGTATCCTTAATGATTATGTCTGCGGCACACGATGGCATTGCAGACGCTTTTAAATTCAATTGCGTTACAACCCAAAACCTCAATGCACTGGGAAGTTATTTCGACCCAATAATTAATGGGAAGTAAAAGGGGGATAAATGGCATTTCCAAATAAAACCACAATGTGCATTTCTGTTCAGCCCAATTTACTCCCATATCTATAAATATAATACATTGCATCCTGTTAAATTTTTAGTAAATAGAGTTCATTTATGTGTAATTTGTTTTAAGTGCAAATCAAGCTTTCTTGTGACATTTGAGAACAAAGAGAATCACGAAGGCCAAGGAGCACAGCAGACGGGTCAGAGATAAACGTGAAGAAATTTAAAGCAGGGTTAGGTATGTGAAGAGAAAACAATATCCCAAGCTGTGACTATCACTCAGACCGTTCTGGAAACCCTCACATGCGCCCAAAATGACAAAGAGAGCAGTAATTAGAGGCAGGACCAACAGGTCTGTATAAAAGCCTTCCATACAACAGCTGTTAGCCCAAAAGCGGAAAGCCATAGAAAGTCCTATTTGCAGTTTGCCAAAAGCCATTTAGAGGACATGGCAAACATCTCATCTACTCTGATGAGACCTAAATTAAACATTCTGGCCGATGCACAAAGGGTGGCCAGCAATCTAAAAACGAGCCACCCTGAACAAGAAACATGCAAGCGGCAGTGTCCAGCTGCGGAGATGTTTCCCTTGAGCACCGACTGAGACGATGGCTACAGTTAGTATGAAGACAGGTCGACGTAAATGTGGGGAGATCTTGGAAAAACAAACAGTTGGAGGCGGCAAACGACTCGACTCTGGGGAAGAGGTTCATGTTCCAGCAGGGAAAACAAAAGGATGCTACACCAATGCCTCATTTTAATCTTTTTTCTTTTGTCCTTCCGCTTCACAATTTTCAGCAGGCTGTGTCGGTCGGTCACACAAATCACAACAGATTAGATTTAAAAATAATAATAATAATAATAATTCAAAGGGAAAGACCTCTTTCTTTGAGCCGCCGTAACCTCAAAGTAAGATCTTAAATTCATGTCCCGACTTAAAACATTAGGTTGATTAATCACTCTTCATTGTCCTTCGGGTGTATTTGTCCTAGGTTATCTCTGAAGGGTTAAAAAACCTAAAAGCACCCCGTGTGCTGATATCTACCCTGGGTTAATGTATTTTACAGAACTGTTTACCTCAACACACTCCTACACAAGAGAGGACAGAAATCGGAAGGTGAGCCAGTCCTTATCTCTAACAGGAGCAGCCACAGGCAGATATGTAGCCTGTGTCTTGAGAACGTATACTTACCTACCCTCAAATCAACACATTCTCCACAGGGACGGCTGCAGCATCTTATCTTGTGGCATCAAACATGGCCGCCCGTGTTACTTTGGCTTCACAAAGATGATTGTTATCTTGTCGGTAAGGGCACGCATAAGGTCAGCGCGCCTGCAGGCGATTCATGTGCCAGTCACAATGTCACTGTATATACTGCCTGTCAGCACAAGGAATACAGTGGAAGTAGCCCGCGTGTACAAGTTAAAAACATTAAAGCTCCAAAGATTCCTCCGCATTTCTGCCACTTTCTTCTATCCGCATTTCTATTTCAATTGTCATAGCGTGAGCAGATCTTGTGTTGACTTTCTGCGAATAAACCCAATTTCGCAATCGAGGCGTTATGGAAAAATCCCAGGTGCTGCGGTGGCGCAGGGGGTGAGTGCAACCCACGTACGGAGGCCTTCGTCCACGATGTGGCCGTCGCAGGTTCGAGTCCCGGCCCGATGACCTTCGCTGCATGTCTTTTCCCTTCTCTCATTACCCACTTTCCTGTCAGTTCACTATCAAATAAAGACCGCTGGAGCCAATAAAACCTTTAAAAGATACGAAAAGTCACCGGGAATAAGCCGGTTCACTGATAAGTCGTTAACAGTCATGGCAGCGACGGATGTCAACAATTGCATGAGATGTATTCATAATTCAACCGTCTATGAGCGGCTGTGGATGCGGCACTTTGTGCAAATTGTAATCGAGTGTTGATCACCTGACTCGTGTGACGCAAAAAAATAAGTGTTTCAATGCAGTTTTGTGAAATACATCTATTTCAATACAGCTGAACAGTGCAAAAAAAAACCCAAACGTTTTTTCGAAAATGGTTTGTTTATACTAAGCTTATTTATTTCTGTGACTTCGGTTCGTTTCAATTTGAGCACTTCTCTAATGAAAACACAGCTAGTCGAAGTCAACATGACCACAGGGGAGGATTTTTCAGAAAACTTTTCAGTTTTAAAGTGACCTGGTGTCACTTCAGGGAGGTGGGGTTCTCTGATCCCCTTTTTATCCTTTGCCCCAAAACAAAATTGGCTTCATATTCAGAGACTAAATAACCATCTGGGTGCTAATAGGTCAACAATCTAGGAGTGACCCCGAGTGGTCAAATAATTATCAGCTGAATTAATCAGAAACTGGGTCAGGCTGCCTTCAAGTCGTATGTTCTGCAAGGAAAGGTAAGCTGATCTTTATTAGCACAGACAGAGCATTTGCATAGCATTGCAGGGTTGTGGTGGTGTTTGGGGTTGTTGCAGCAGCATTTCAGAAGCAATTCTTTGCCAGTATATTTGTGACATGAATGTTCACCGTTGTGATAATCGTGTGGTGGATTTCTTTTGTAAGCTAAAGATCACATTGTAGTGGCGGATGTGTGGGAAGGTGATCCTGGAGAGGTGTTTACATCTTCCCACACCACGAAGACTCAAAGTAGATATGCAGGAGAGTGACGGGTTATAGGCAAGAATTTTCATCATGGGGCATTTTACGCATTCTGAAACCAAAGAATGACTGCCGGGAAACACAAAAGCATTAGCCGCTAACCTAGCTTAAGCTCTTGTTTCAAGAGGTAGAGGTTAAAAATTCGAAGGAGAAAATCCCCTCGACATTACACTGGATGACAAATTCTGCATTTGGGCTTATCAAATCACTATTCAGTGTTGACAATGTACCGCATTCTTGAACAAGGCAGATGGTTGTGGTGATGTATTTGGGATTAAAAACCCCCCCAAAAACAAACACTGATCGCTGTCTAAATGCTCTGATCTGATGAGAGAAAACATGCAGACTGCTGAGGATTTGAACCTGATGAAACAATAACCGCTCTTTTTTTTTTCTCCTTAGAATAATCTAAACGTCTTTTGTGCTTAATAAGGAATTTCAAAAAGTACAGATGCCTTCATTTTCATCCAGTCAATTTTTAGGAAAACAAGAGTTGCGTGAATTATTGGTGTTATTACTTATAATATCAGAGACCTAATGCGTAATGTATAAAAGCTTAACGGTTGTATTAAGTTAAGCAGTAGCCCATTTCTAGACAGCGTCCTTTCAACTGCGATGACATTTTAGCATTTAAAAAGATTTATGTTCAATTTTTATTCCTAAAGAAGCAGCTATATGTAAATTTGAAGCAACTCCCCTATGAAATTGTGGCGCATTGAGAAGTTTAGGCTTTTTGGTAACACTTTATTTGAAGGGGTGTGGATAAAACTGGTATAATACTGTCATAAACATAACACCTCTTAGGAACATGAAGGAGTCTTTATGAATGTCCACGACTGTCGTTTGGTGACCGATGACACTTTTAATGGACTTTTAGTACAACTTTGCCTTAAAAGTGTCATTATTCAGCAAATGACACTTTGTGACCATTGTCACAACGTGTTTCTTTCAAAAACTGAAACCATTTTTACCAGGGTGTTGGACAAAGACGAAACAAAAAGACACACACACAAAAAAAAATGTACATGTGAAAAAATAAGAAGGTCCAAATGAAATAAAATCTGAGAAGTTGAATGCCAGTTTAACTTTGCAGTGGACAGTTATTTTAAATGCATTTATTTTTCTTTTTTAGTATATAAAATAAGTTGTTCTTTGCAATTTAATTGCAAATGTTTTATTATTTTTGCAACTAAGTTTACATCAAAAGAAACTTAGTTCCTCTTTGAAAAGTATAAAAAAAAACAAAACAAAAAAAAAACAGAATCATAAAAAATAAAAAAACCTTTGGGGATCATCTGCTCCTGCTCCACACGCTGCAGTAAAGCCGACAGCTGTAGCCGCGGCGACTCCCCACCTGCCCGCATTAATATATACATCATGCTCGATGAGTTGGAGTTGGGGAGCGGAGCACACATCGCACGCTTTACTCTGATGCAATTAAAGAGCACCAAACCATGAGCAGCGGCTCGAGTTTGTTCCATAACCATGAAGCGAAATATTAGATTTGCCAGCTCCCCGCGCTGGAGCGCCGAGGAAGTGATAAGGAGATGGGGAACTCCCCGCAGAGCCGGAGTCAGTCCTGCACCCCGACTCTAAGAAGCGCGACCTCCACGACTGACTGTAGAATTCAGATCAAATTACTGTAAATGTTGCACGCGCGAGAAATGCATGGCTTTTCTTCTCGTCATGGATGTTGTGAGGCTACCATGGTGACTTCGGCGTGCGTTCAACCATCCATCAGATCCGTCGTGTTCGGCTCCGGAGGTAAAGTTGGGAAAACTTTGAGCATTAGTGAGTAATTTACCGTTTGCCCACGTGGTAAATGGTGCATCTATTATGGTCTGGTGTGAACTTCTTCCCAGCAGAACGTCTCATTGTCGCGGCAAGAGAGAATTAACTCAAGTATTTAAAAACCAAACAACAACAAAAAAGAAACACGACATTTTTATGGATTTACTCCCGTATGAATCAGAAAACCAACAAATGCTCCTGCTGCTTTTAGAATATTCCAGCAGATTATTAAAAATATTCTGGCAGGCATGTTCCACAAATCACAATGTCATTGAAATGTCCATTTATTTCAGCAACTCGGTGAAAAACGTGGTGGAGGTTATTGACGCCCACACTGATGTTTTCCAGCCTGTGTTCCTGTGAATTATGATGATTTTGTGCTTGCAGCTAATAAAAATTCAATATTTCAGATCGGAATAATATATCGGAACAGTAAAAAGAAGCAACATTTTTGATATGGTAATGTGACGGTAACAAAAGTGTGCAAGCAAGCGAAAAAACTTATTCTCAAGACACTTTGAATCTGACAAGTGAACCTCGTCAGAACCCATATTCTAATTCACTGAATATGAACGTACTCATTTTTTAAATTTTTTTTTTACTGTAGACAAAATTAAATTACAGAATTAACTAATCTACTCATAGTTGAGAAACATATTCTCGTGCAGATTAATTTTGTTGTTTTGCATTCAGTGTTCCAAGTATAACAAAGCTGTGTGCAACTTGCATACAGCTGCTTATGAGGAAACATTATTATCTCCACTTTATCCCACTGTGAGCATGTACTAGATCACAAACCACCAACCTCAGAGTCACAGCAAATGTGGGTGGAGTCGTCTCCAAGCAGCCAATCAGGTGTCAGGATCTCTGTGGAAGCAGCCCTAGTCCCGCCCACTGAGTTTGTGAAGTAGCTTAAGTTAATTATTGACGAAGAAACCAGGAGCTGGAGGGTTGAAGCATCCTGCTTATGCATTCACACGTCATAAGTAGGACGTGATGTCACATCTGTATTAGAATTAATTACTGAAAAATAATCAGGATGGTAAAAACATGAGGGAGGCTCAGGTCAGATTTCCAAATCAGGTAAAAAAAGAAAAAGAAAAACAAGAAAAGAAGGATGTGTGAACAATGAAACATTGTAAACCAAATTTTTGTTTTTCAGAAAAAAAAAACAAAAAAAAACGTTCTATGGATTACCTATGAATGCCGACGAGAAACCAAAAGTTTTTTCTGGGGCCTCTCTCCTGCTTTCAAACATTCGTTCTGTTCTGTTCTGCAGGTCTTTTGGCAAATATGATCAGCTCTTATTTCTCTGCCAAAGCGTTCGGAGTCACGCTGAGGTCTGAGGTTTAAGGTCATCATTGCAACACCTTGTTTTTTGTTATTATTGTCATTATTTTTTTATTTCAGGTGTTCAGTAAATTTATCGAGTGCAGCTTCTGCTGTCGCGCAGACGGCCTTATGTTTGCCTCCGCAACACGTTGGCATGCAGAGGAGTCACTAAAACGAGTGCAAGGACCCAGATCTGTGGCTGCAGAACGAACACAAATCACCAGCCCTCCACCGCTGTGGCTGGCAGATCATATGACTTGTTTCTGCTGATGCGCCATGTTCGCCGTTGCCAAACGTAGTGGATTATCGCCTCTCTCAACCCTGTTTGTTAAGAGTCTTTTTTTTTTTTTCCATTTAAACTTGTTTTTGGCTAAACTTGTTTATTAATGCAATTAAAGCTGTTTTCTTAGTTCCCCCCCCAAACAGACACACGCCTGTTGTCTTTTTGTTATATAATTAACAAAATAAAGTAATAATTTAGTTAGACTGGGAATTTAGTTTAGACTCCAGACCATCAGACGACCACGTTAGTCTGCTAGTCTTATGTCCTTTGAAACTCTGACAATGTTGTATTTTTTTATTGCTGAATCACAAACCGAAGCAAACAGCGCCTTAAGATTCTGCAGACATGAAATTATTTTAGAAAACTTTGTCGGACAGCAATTTCTTGTCATCTGAAACACTTGGGAGTCTGAAATAAGTCAACAACAAAAGCGACACGCAAAGTGGCCGACGTCTTTCCACAGCGCTGTGATCAGTGTTTCATCTGTGAGGATTCACTTTTGTTTCGAGCTAATGTTATCCCGACGCAGCTGATCAGCGCACACGTTGTTACGCGAGTCGTTTCGTATTTATAAAAACTGGACAAAGCCAGGTATGGTTGATATGCGCATTTTGGAGGCCAGGGTCAGATCGTGCTTTCCATTTCTAAGCCCGGGTTCCTATTGGGATCTGACAAAAGAGTTATTAAAGGCAAAGACCAGACAACCCATCGAAAAAAAAAAAAAAGACTGAGCTAAAAGGCAGAGCTGTTTGAAGACTAAGGCCAATTAGACTTGATATGCAAAGGGGTTCAAGATTAACATTTTCTTCCACTAAGCAACAGATGGATTTATGTCACTAATGCCTCAGATCTGAAGAGCACTGGAGACCAAAGGCATGTGCATTATTTATTCAGCACAGCTGCATGCATAATGCTCCGTCTGCATTCGATAGATATTGTATCTGATGCCTGCATCCACGGCACCGAAACAGGGAACTCTTTACTAGAACTAATGACTTCAAAAGCAGGGCTCCTTTTGCAGCAGGCTTTAATTCTGTCTTGACATCTTAAAATAATCAGTCTAATTACAAGCCCTTCACTTTACACTGAGAGAGAAACAGACAGGGAGAGAGAGAAGGAGAGAGGGAGAGAGAAATCGCATCACTGGGATTTTCAAAACATATTTACAGAGGCTGATGCAGTGAGCGTATCTGTGAATATTAGATTTTGCTGTGGAGGGAGCAAATGGGTCAGAGAGTAACATTAGGCAATGAGAAAACAATGACGAGAGGAAACCAAGAGGGGGGGGGAAAAATCTGATAAATAGGAATGGCAATAAGTCCCATATCAATGGAGTCGATAAAGAAAGAAGAGTAATGATAACTTGTACTCAGTTTATCGGAAACGCTGCATGAAATGGGCTTTTTAAACGACCTTTGTGTGGTACTTTATCACAGAAAGAGGCCCTTGTTCAAACGCTGTGTTGAAACCTCAGAGTGGTTACGACTGATTATACATTCTGGAATATAACAATAGCAAAAAGTACGTTTCTACTAAAGCACTGCATCAGCTATGTTTTTAACACTCACTCAACTTTTCAGACAAATTTTATGTACTTTTGTAGCTTGCATCAAATACTACAATATTTTCTTAGGGTGGTTTAATTGGATATGACAAAAAAAAAAAAAAAAAAAAATAATATATATATATATATATATATATATATATTCATTTAACCCACTTGTCAATATTATTGTCATAAAGACAGCAAATTAATTACTCAAAACTCTTAAAGAAAAGGAAAAAGACAGGCCACCTCGTGTCAGTGTCCTAGCTGTAATTGTGACCTCCTTTGCCACCGTCCAATTAAATATTTCAAACAAATCAACATTTTGACCTCTATTCTTTAACATACCACCACCTTAAAAGAAAATCCTGAAAATAAAGTTGTCGTTTGTTGACAATGCACACACACTTTTCTTTTAATTGTACATAAGAGATCATAACTGACTGGCATTTTGAGTCTTGTCGGCGCTGGTGCGGCTAAGGATTTGATTAGGCCACTTCGAATGCAACCTAAGCTGATTTTTAAAACAGTTCTGATGTTTCCTTACATCCAAAGTTTCATGCTATTTGCTAATAGGTTTATTAGCATCACCAGTTGTTTTTTTATTTTATTTTTACTATTATTGTTTCTGATAAACTGTGTGAGTTTATGATCCATCTCTAAACAAGGCCATATTATTGCTGAGGTGAAATAAACATTGTCACTGTTAACACCGTTACTGCAAGCTGGGAGATGTTAGTGGCCAAATCAACAGAGAAATATCCTAGAAATGGACCACGTGACCGCTTCTCTTTTTCATCTCAAGGGCAGGTCCGATAAAGTTAGCGCCGCTTTCTTCAGTGAGGCGCTCCGGTGAGCGTTGGCACTGGTGCCATATTTAGAGCTCATTTGTATCTAATTCATTTCTGAAATTATGCACAGTAGGAATTTAAATCGAATGCTAAGCTAATCCATCACGCCGCTGTCAGAAGTGTCGAGAGGTACATTTGTTGGAGTTGACACCTCCGGCTCCCCGAGTCAATAATTAGAATGGATGTTAGGGCTTACTATTTAATTTGCTGATGTCTATCAATTTGGTGGTGTTTTAGATAGTGGCTAAATTTTATTTTGATCCCACGAAAATATCCACTGCTTTGGCTTTATCTCTATCACCATCCAAGTCAAAACGAGACCACTGTTTACTCCTGTCTCTCTTTAAAACCTGCCGTCAGATTGCACTTTGAAACAGTATGCAAATCTTCGGGTTTGTCAAGACCTCAACGTAATAAATAACTGTAATGCGAGAGTGACAACAGAGCCAGGCCTCCTCCTTTCTGACCTCAATCTTTCTCAAAACGAAGAACTCGATAAACTATCGTCTCTTTTACACTCATTTACGAGGACAAGCATTCAAAGCGTCGCTGCAAACTATGCAAATGAGCGCCCCAGTCACAGCACAGCTGATCACTGCTTTGCATAATGAGTACCACTGAGATGCTGCTTGGATTTATTTATAAAGCCCATTTAACCCACTTGTCACAATGCACTTTACAAAGAATCAGAGGATACAAATGTGCATGAAAAAGAAGTTTGGGGGGGGGAGAGAAAAAAACAAACAAAACAAAACATCACATCACTTGGTGTAATGTCACACGTTGTATGCTGATGATTGTTTGCGGGCTCTTTTGTAACGGCAAACATCTCAAAGCAGCATCAGGAAGTACATGACAGACTAACAAGAGGACCTGAAAGGCCCCTTAAGCAACAAAATGTAATAGCTGCACGACAACTGTTCTGCGGAGAGCCCCAGAGTTTCCTGTCATTTCATCAGACTGGCGCCGCAGCAGCTCAGAACGTGCCTGTTTGGAATGGGGCGATTGCAGCTTGCAGCTGTGTGCTTGTGCTTGTCGCTGTAATAAACAAAAATAAATTAATTAAAGAAGGGGTAAGAAAAAAAACAACAAAAAAAAAACATCCCAGTGCGAGGTTCATGCACGTCACAAACCCACAGCGGGTTTAAAGTTTTTGAAACGAAAACAAAGTGAACACGTCGCTTGATAATTTTTTTTTCAAATTCCGCAATACTGAATAATAATTTGGATGAAAGTCTTAACAATGCGAACAAAGAAAATAAATAAAATAAATGAATAACCACGACTCAACAAAGAAGCCAGATGTGATTGTATTTGTAATGGTCCCTAAAGATTTTCTGCCTTTATTCAGGCTGTTTTGATTCAGCGTTTGCATCTACACGACACAAAAAAAGAAACAAATGAAAACAAAATGAAACAAAAAGATGGAATCGGAGTCTTTTTGAACACTTGTGAAATGTAAATTGTAAGACTGTTTTAAAAATTTGAAAGCATGCACATATTTGCAACAATAGGATTTGATTTTTGGAAGCACTCCAATGCCAACACTCATTTTAGCATTTCAGATTTTATACATTAACTACTATTAAACAGCATTTGTTAAATCAACAAAGCTAACATAGGATGCTAACAATTAGCACTTACTTTAGCCAATGGGGTTAGCGTCATTAACAATAAGTCCTCGTATGCCTTTCTCATAGCATCCTCATCGTCACAATAAAACTTGTTGCCAATGATTCCTATTATGATGTTCAATAAAGTTAGAGAAGGATAAAACACAGGAAAACTGTTCAATACAATAGAAATGTATATTTCTTATGGCCATATTGTATTTTTTAATTAACATTTTATGTTGGTTGCTATCTCTTTTTTATTATGAAAACTGAAAACTTTGTACAGCCTCACCTTTATTTGTACATTAAATCAATGCATTTTCAATCGTACCTCCCTCACTAAAAGTCTGTCTGCAGTAACTAATGGCAACCACAGAACTTTACCTCATAAATATGGATTTTAAATATGGATTTTACCGTATTTAAACGGTACTTTTACACGGTAAAATTATGGCAACCACAGCTGCCGGTATTTTACCGTAAATCTTTGCTAAACGGCGTCATTGTCCAAGTTGCTTATGTGGTCGTGTGTCAACCGAGGAAGGAAGAAATATCAACGCTGGCAAGGCAAAAAGTTATTTAAAATACTACAAAACAAAAACAAAACATTTAGAACTACAAATTAACTGTATGAAGCAATTGGACATCGTAAATGTAATATTGTAAATAAATTGCCTGAACCTACAAGAAATAGATCTGTGTTGTCTCTTATCAAATTTCACAAAAAGACAGCTTTTAGAAGCACACAGAGTGGAGGAGGAGAATAAGTGAGAAAGTTTCACCTTAATTTCCAGCTCAAAAAAAACAAAACATGATTTTTGCATAAATTTGTTGCCAATTCATCATAGGTTCAGTCTCATAAGCGACCCGGTGGGCTGCACTAAGAGGAAGCAAGAAGAAACTAGATCAGATGCAAAGTTGTTGACAAGAACCTCAGAAAAGACGTAAACATCTAGCCCAAGATTTTTCTCTTCTGTTAGAGCCAAAGCAAACCGAACATGCACAGTCACCCATACGGAGTCCACACATACTGTAGGTCGATTAATGGCTTTGAGATCTTCCAGCAGGAATCAAAGCCCTTTGCTTTTGCGGTGCAAAGAGTTTTCAATGAAAGCCCATTCAGGGGAGGGTTGCACATATTGTGTGTGCTTCGACAATATATGGCAACTGCCAAAGAAAGTGATAGGCACAAGTAGGAGAGTAGTAATTAGAGGCACAGTGGAGTGCTGAGCCAATATAGGCAGATAAAGAGCCCCTTTGCCCACAGTTTTCAAGCTGTAATTATAGGTAATTGTGATTTTTTTTTTTCCTTGCGTGCGCGTGTGTGTGTGTGGGAGGGGGGGGGGGCTTCTGAGCTGCTCTCAGCACCACCTCCCCATCAAATGAGTCCTAGGAGGCTCACCTTCACTTTCCCTGCTCAGCACTTTAACACCCCACCCACTGATGGCCCACTCCAGCTCATTATTGTCGGGCCATGTATGGTTGAGTCTTCACGCCTACATACCCACAACTGCTGCCTCTGCTGCCACTCTAAACTCCATCAGGCTCGGCTTAATTAAATTTTAGAATTTGCATTAGAGGGACTATAATCTCTGAGCACGTAAGGTGGAAATGCTGAAACGGGGAAGCCGCTCTGTCACATTTTTTTTTTTTTGCAGAAACGCCGAAGTGAGCTCGCACGGACAGGTTTCTGCCGGAGCGCCGACCCGCGCGGCCGTGACACGGTGCAGTTCAAAAACGTGGGGGCGGGGGGAAGAAAAAATAAAGAAATAAAATAAAATACTGAAGCGAAAATTTTTGGCTCTCATCAGTTGGAACAGAAACGGATTTAGGTGCAGGTGGAAACGGAGAAAAATAGGAAGAAGAATTTAGATGTTGTGCCAGGGCTAAAGTAGTACCATTATATATAAAAAGAAGTTTAAGAATAAAAACATCAATGCAAACATAAATGTGCCTTTGACTCTGTATGGTCTCCTCTCTGCTGGTTTAAATAACTTTTCCCCCCACTTCGTCTTTGCGCTATTGTTGAAGGTGTTGCAATCTCACAGCTACAGGAAGTTAAAAAATAATCAACTTTGTTCATGTCGGTTCTCTAAAGCAAAAATCGGTTCCCCATGTAAACATTTTATAGAGATTCTAAGAAACTGTCAGTTTAATTTTATTGTTCTGATCATTTTTTTTCTATTCTTTTCAAATAGGCAATATGATGAAGTGGTTTTTAAGACTTTTGACTCTTGCTACGTACATCAGTTATTTTTGTTAAACGCTACAGAGTCCATTTTCAATTTCGTAGATTTCGTCCCCCAGTTTAGTCAAACATAAATCTATTCCCGCTTTCTGTATTTGCGCAGCATTATGGCTGATGGTGCCCATCTCTGATGACGTACACTCTGACCTCATCGCTAATCCCTCAGCGACACACAGAACAAGCGTCAATGCACGCCAGCTTTCTTGTGGCTGAAAGGAACCTCTGGAAAAACATGCAAACTCCACGCAGAAAGAGCCGAGGCCGAGATGTAAGCGCAGGACCTTCTTAGTTCAAAGAAACAGTGTTTACAACTGACGCACGACAATATCGTAACGCTCAGATGTTGCACCGATCTTCGTCAAATCTCTGCCCGCAAATGAAAACGATCTTACTCGCCGCTTTGCTCCACCTCAGAGTGTTTCCACGCCGCGGCGAATTCACAGCAATCGGGCGGTAAAGTTTGTTCAAAGGAGAGATAAAAACAAAGCCTAGAAAGAGATTCAGAAAGCGCAGCCGGCCTGGTAGCAGAGCTGGATTCTGCTGATGGGAAACATCAGGTTTGTTCCACCGCAGTCTTTCTGCTACGGCCCTTCAGTCGGGTTACTCCGTAGAGCTCAGGCTTTCTTTCATGCCATCTGTGCCTGGCTGCAGGACATGGCATTCATGTGCACAGAGCAGAGCGTGTCTTCTATATTTCACTCTAGAGAGACTGGAAGCTTTCACACACAGCGAGCATACCTCAGGTCATGTTCCATACCACAGGAAATAGATCTGGCATTAATAAAACCAACAACGAGCTCGGCAGCCGCCACCTTACGGTGAATAGGTTGCATGTTTTATTGCTGCTAGCTATAAAAAAAATAACTGGGGGACGCTGTTACTTTTATTTAAAAAAAAAACACTATTCGACATATAGCGACAGTTTCAACAAATGTGCTTTGTAAACGTTACACACTGCAGCTTTAAGCATTCTTGTTTTTTGAGGAGTTGGTGCAGAAATCTTCTGTAAAATCAGCAGGTGCCTTCCTTTTATGAACGTCGTTTCCGTTTAGCAAGATGCTTAGGAAACAAAAGCAGGACAGCCGCCGGCTACGCTATAGTGTTTCAGCATCTATAGCTCCGCATGGGTCCCTCTAATCTGGAAGAAATCACACATTAGCATTTCTGAGAGGTTTGCAATTGCCTTGAAGACTGCCGACTCGGAAGGTTCTCAGCCCTTCCCAGGTCCCAAGAGAAAGTTCGGTCTGGCACAGCTCAAGTTTCAAGATGAGAATAACTTTTAAAGAAAAAGAAATAATAATGAAAGAGCAGGTCGACGCTGGCATGTTAATATGTTGAAGTAAATGGACGAGGATTACAAAACTGCCAAGAAAAAGGTGACTAAAATTTCAGTATTTGGTTCACTGGTACTGCTAGGATCAGGTGGAAACAGATTAAATTACTTCTGGATTGCGACGGTTTTGGCAGGAGTGCGTGATTCACGTCGTTCACATGGCGTTTGGGTTCCTCTAGGAGAGAAGGCTGCTGAGTCAGACGGGGCGGCGCTACGAGGCCGACTGCGATCTGGGGGCCACATCTCAGGGCTGCTGCCTTTAGTGTGCGTGCCAGCTGCCCGCCAGAGGCCCAGCTTCATTAGCCGAATTACCGAGATCAAACAGAAAGGCCTCGGAGCAGAAGAAAGAGACTCCGCTGTCCCCTCTCCAAGAGGGTCGGATGAAAGCACCCAGGAAGAAAAGTGGAGGCAGCAGAAGACATTGTGTAACTGGCTGTGAGTTCGGGGTGGCTTCTTTGATTCTCCCCCTCTGCTAAAAAATGAAAAATGTGTTGCACTTTGATGGGCCAGCAAAAGGGTCTGTCAACATTGTCGTCGGGTTTGCTGGTGTGTTCCTATTGAAAAAAAGGGACGTTGGCTTCGTTTTGTCTTTTGTGACAGTAGACATGACAGAGAACAGGGGCTGAAAAGATTTTGCTCTTTTTTCAAGGAAACTTTTGAAGTGGTTTGAGGAGACTTTGATGATATCCGATATAAAACATATTATAAAAATTAACATAATTCAAGTTTTCCAATCACTTTTATTACCACCAGTGTATGAAACCAGCAATCTTGAATTGTTCAATCTTGAATTGTTTCAATCTTGAAAAAAGCGTGTCTGTTGCCATCAACGTGCAATTAATGCGGTGAACGATAACGTTTATTTGCTGCTAAGTTGTCCACAATCAGCTTTCAGTGATATTAGGACAACATGAGTGGAAATCACAGCAACTCTGATATTCAGTGATAGACCACATAAGCTACAAAGGTTTAAAACTTCCTGTTTATTAATTCATAAGAGAAAATATTGGTATGAAAATGAATCAATCCATCAATATTCTGTATGGATGCAGTTAATGTCCTGGACCCTTAAGTCTGCGTACAATGCAAACCCTCCTTCAACTCTTGAGTGGGATTTCCTCCATATTCCTCTCAAGGTACCTGTTATCACTACATCCACTCAACTTTCTGTCAGAGTGCGTCTATGGGAAGGCTTGTGAACAACCAGCTTTTTCAGCAATAACTTGTTTGGTGTCAATGCGGTCATGTCAGTAGTCTTCTGTCTCGTCAATAAGATGCCGATTCCGATTTGAAAACCTTTGTGTGCAAAATCCCAATTTTCTGAGAGGTTCTCATAAGTTTCAGGATTAACAAATAAACATTTAAAATATTTCGTTACATTTCTTGGGTGAAAGTAATGTGTCGGTACTTGAAAAATGGCTTTGATTGATTGTTTGTTTTTATTAATTGCTTCCTATTACTCTGTCCTTATTTTGTTTCAAACAAAATTTGAAAAAGGTTTGTGACCATTTGCTCAGGAATCGTCTTAGGATGTTTTCACACCCGATAGTCTGGGAGGCTCATTTGTAACATTTTCATTTGACATTTTACACTATGTCACTCCATTTCCTGTTGTGGCGCTGCACCAAGAACCCCTTGGAGGAAACATAAAAACCTCTGAAGACGATGATCAAAATGCAAACCAAAATGGAGACGCATCAGCTGTAGGATTTCTCTCGACTTTGGTGGAAGACCACAAGGAATTACTACTGCTGGCACTGGACATGCGTTTGTTTTTGGTTGTATTTTCCCAGAATGCTCTGCGCTGTCGTCCGCTTCTTGATTTTGGAGAGGTCTCCGGTCCGCTTCACATTCACTTAGGCATTTGAACCGCACCAGAGTTCCCTTCCACCAAACTGAGACCTGGGATTTTAGGCGGACAAGGGTTCGCTTCTTTGGTCCGCATCAGAATTTGATGCCTTCACACCTTCCCAAACAAACTGGACTTTCTCGGTAAATAAACTAGAGTTTAATTAAAGTGGACTAAACAGGGCTTATGTGAAGGCAATCGAAGTGATGCCATAAATTTTGTATCAGTCAGATATTAAATATGTTTCTATTCATGTCCTGTTAGTTGTCGATGCTTCGTTTGACAATGCTGTTGACACCAAAAACTTTCAGCTTTCATCGAGTTCCTCCTGTGAAGTAATCTCTCACTTCGGGGATTTAGACTCTCTCTATTTATAGCTTTCATTTTTTAGTTTGTTATTGTGCAATAATTTCCATTCCGTGGTGCATTGAAAACCTCCCCGTTAAAGACATTTTGTACATCACTATTGCATGCCTTTACCGCTCATCATCCTGCTGTTATTTATTATTTTCTTCCTCTTTCCGTAGTGTCCAGAAAGCATCTTTGCCTCGAGAGATGAATATTTCTGGCCCAAACAAACTGCCCAGTGTTTATTGTCTCTCTCTGTATGGTTTGTTTCTTGCTGTCCCCACGCCCCAACTGGTCGAGGCAGATGGCTGCTTTTCCTGGGGCTGCTACTGCCAAAGGTTTCTTGCTCCTAAAAAGGGATTTCTTTTCCTCATCGCTCCTGCCAAGTGCTCGCTCAAAGGGGATTTGTTGGGCTTCACTCTGAGCAAACTGCCCTGAAAGGGCTTTTGTCTTGAATTAGGGTCTATATAAATATAACAAAATCCAAGCGAAGCCTCTCCGTACTTCACGCCGCCGTTGGTCTTCCACTGATCGCAAACATTTAGAGACGTATAGATTTTTTTAGTTTTTTTTTTTCATCGCCAAAACAGTAAAGTGTAGATTTATTCAATTCCGATGACAGAATAAGTGGAGTGTATCAGCTAAGGATTTTGAGAAAAAAAAAAAAAAAAAAATGGAATATGCTGATTAAAAGTCAAAAGAGGTCCAAAGAGCAGATCAATAAGAATGCAATCATTTGTGCAAGTTCTTCGTGTGTAGATATTCTGAGCAAACAGACCCCGGAGTGAACAAATAATGATTTTGTTGTCATTTTACTTTGCAGGGTTGCACTCATAAACCGACTACATAGAACTATGTTGTGATGTATGTATGCCCCGCAGGCAATTTTGCAAACAATCCATGAGCTAATTACTTCTGATGCGTTTGGCCCATTTATCTGATCCTGCACATTAGAATGAAGAAAGAGATGGAGACAACTTGGCGCCCACGAGATTCAACAACAAGAACGGGGAAAGAAAAAACAATTTAGACTCAGCGAACGACTTGTTAGTGGGAATTCATTGAACTTTTCTTAAGCCGGAGAGGTTGCAGCATTAATCTAGGAGGGGGATTACATTAAGGCGTAGAAAAGACACTAAGGTGGCCCAGACCTCTGCTCACCTCTCCCGGCTTTGACAGCTCGGGGTTTGATGCGTATAGACACTTTTCTAATGAAGTTCTCTCTTGCTTTTAGGAACGTAATTGATGAGATAATTGCGTGCTGGTGTGGGTCTCTTGCTAATTGCCTCTCTGGAGGGCATTTCGACAGAAGACGTAAAATAGCCTTAGAACAGCAGTTCTAGAATAATGATGCGCCTTTGTTTCCGAGACAGAAAGTAGACCGGGTCGTTTGAAAATGAGAAATATAAAATAAATTGTTGGGGTAAAGAAGACAAGCGCAACCATCCCGATGCAAACAGTCATTTGGATGCTTAAATAAAATGGAGGTGGGTCTTGCGCCGCTATACGTTACAGCTTAAATATAGAGACACGACTATTTAAGTCGTTTGACATGTTCAGTAGCTCGATAAATTTATACATGAAGTTCTTAAGTAAGGCGTGAAACGTTAATTGGTCATGACAAACATTTGACTTGCAGATCTCCATCTTGGAAGTCTGAGGAGGATTTCTGATAAGCAACCTGCTGTTTCTTTATCATGGCTGACAGAGGTCAGCCATGTAAGAAAATGCATCATCATCATCTCAAAAGAGCAATCCTTAGAAGATGACCTAAATATTTCACTGGAAAATTCAACTTCTGATTCTTCTTAGTTGTTGCAGTCGTAACCACAACCCTTTTTTTTTTTTTTTTCACCCTGAGGGTTTTATTGGCTCCGGTGGCCTTTATTTGAGAGTGGTCAGACAGCAGAGTGGGTAATGAGAGAGGGGGGAAGACGTGCAGCAAAGGTCATTAAGGCCGGGACTCAAACCTGTGCACCTTGACAATTAGTCGATCCTTGACAAATTGTTATGGTATAATTGTCAGACAATTTGTCAACCTTGACAATTTGTCTGCTGCGACAAAATCTGTGATTCATAGAGTTCAAATAAGTTTATTTTTAGGAATTGTTCGTGTCAAAATGAGGTTAAAGTCGTAATAGTCTAAGTAATAGTCAGAAATGAAAGGAGGTTTTTCCACAACTAAACATGCATAGTAAGTCGTAACGTGCAACTGGATTTTTCAAAATCATGTACAGGCTTTTAGTGATTTTAAACCATGCAACACAAGAAGATGTAATGATGTAATGTTGTTGACATCAATGACTTTGTATTTAATCACCACAGCAAAGATTTGGTTGGCTAAGCAATAACTTCTGATTCCTCTCAGTTGTAGCGATCGTAACCACAACTCTTTTTTTTCTTTTTCTTTTTTTTTTTTTACACAAAGGGTTTTATTGGCTCTAGTGGCTTTGAAATGCTTTGTTACTGAATTTGATTTGATTTTAATGAATTCAATCTGATCCAAATTAAGGCTAATCGCCGAGCTCCATCAGCACATTCCTTCGTATAAAAGAAAAAAACTTTCTAAACATTTTATAGCAACCTATTGAATGACCTTGAATAAACACCAAGCATCCAAATCAGGGAAGATGTACGAGATGCCAGCCAGTTCACATGGGCCTGTCTGCTTCAAGCGTTCTTTTGAGCAGTAATTAATAGATGAGCCTCCTAAATAAATCGCTAAAACACAAAGCCAAATAAGTAGACCAGGAAATCTTTTGATGTTCGTAGCCAAATATTCATACGGGCTTCATGTTTGCTTTATTAAGCCCCAATAAAGCAAAAATCCCCCCAAAGCTAAGGGATGAAGACCTGACACAGCTTAGCTACAACAAACAGCACTAACAGAGTCAGCAGAAAGACCATTAAGATGACTGCAATCACTGTGTTACTCAAGTAAAAGAAATGTGTTGCTTTCTTGGCTTTTTTCTTCTTCTTTCTTTCTTTCTTGACTTGTATGTGTCATCTGTCACTGCAAAATACCAGCTGACACCCACACACTGCTTTGTTAAATTAAATCAATAACCACTTCTAATAATGCTATCCCCCTATTTACCAATGTCAATTAGCAGCAGTGACATAAATATAACAACAGATTTGATGGAAGTATTTGACTTCATTCCCAACTTCCACGTCCGCTTGTAGAGACTTGTTTTGGGCCAAATGACATGTACCTGGGAGGGCTGCTCTGCAAAACGGGAAATATGACACGTGAAATGCAAAGGATGAGCTAGCATCTGGGGGGCCCAGCGCCCCTCAGTTTACGAGAAAAAAAACAAAAATAAAAAGATTAAAGAGGAAACCAACTGTATATACGTACAGTATTAGAGTGTTGTGGCAGATGGTGTCCTTGGTATTATATTAGGATGGCTACTTTAGCGCACTTAAACCCACATGCGTATAAAAGATATGCATAGTTGGTAAGTGTCAACAGCTGCCATTCATTGGTTCTTTGTTTTAACACATCCACTGCATAGCTTGCCAATAATAAAGTGTTGTTGTGCACATTAGAGTAATAATCTGGGTCAGAACTGGGGCCGTAATTGTCACGTTAAATTTTCTGCTGTTAGATTTTGGTTTTTTGCGTTGCATTTTTTCCTCATGAACTGTAGCAAATTACTACAACCTGGAAGCTTCTAAATCTGGGGAGAATGCCGGTTTGCTAGGTCTCTAAAATATTCCTTTCTGCAATTCAGTTGGAGGTTTTACTATCGCAGCTTTTCGTCTTGGGAGGGGAAGATAAGGAAGCTATTCGTATGTTAGAGGCAGACGCATTTTTATTACATATTTTGTATTTATTCCTGATTACTTTTTGTACGCAATATTGGTAATGAGTTATAGAGGATTCGAAACAGAGATGGATCAACATATATCAGGATGTTTTGAAATGCATATTTAATGATGATTAGTCCTTCATTTAAAACGCAACATTTGCAACATTTATCTCATAAAATACAGCTTACATAGACATTTTTCAATCCCAACTCGCCGTTATTCTGATGCAGATTCCAATATGCTAATCTGGATGAATTGGCGTGTGTTAAACCTTTTCTCAAAATGTCTGTTGCAACCCAAAATAACTAAAAGGATTTACTGCCCCCACCAAAAAAAAAACCGAGCGACTCCTTTGCGATCGACGTCCTTATTTTAACCCTTACCCTTCCAAAGCTGCTGCTCTGAATCTCACACGCGTGGAAAACCGTCGACTTTCCAAGACCCGTGGCGAGAAAAAGAGTACATTAAAGACTCCTGCAGGAGAGTAACGTTGCTGTCAGGTAATGAGAGCTCGGGTGGAACAAATCCATCCAAATGCACGACAGCGGAGGATATGGAAATATGGTTCCCGGAGAGCAATACATAGTAAACAGCATTCATTTTCTAATACATCAAAATGCATTGTGAATCCGCGAGAAATCACTTGTAAACTGCGCCACACATCTCATCTTCGAAATAAGCAGTCAGTCGGAGGCCGCTTAAAAATGTTTGAAACTTCCAAACCAATCACCGTGTCAAAGGCGCCGCCGTGAGCCGGTTGTCTCTTTAGATTCATACCTCTAAAATTCAGGAACAAGAAAGAGATTACATCTTTAGCCAGCTGGCAGGCATTTCACTCCGTTATCCATCATGCTAGAAGTCTATTAGTGTCACATGTTGACAGAAAGCTATAGGTCAATAGTATGACAAAACACCTAGCGCCGCTTTGTTTGGAGCAGAAAATACTGCACCTGATTTGTCAATCTTTGCCAGACAAAGATTGCGGCGCCGTCACTCTAAGCCTTTCACAGATATCTGCGCGTGCAGATAAGGATGTTAAGAATATGTAAATGAGCCACCATACTTCCGTACCTGAGGCTAAGAAGCCTGTTCTCCTTTTCAGAGCGGCAGCCAAAGCGGAACTGTTGACTCTTACCTTCATGTTCTACCACTGTAGGCTCCAGCAGCCACAGGAGCGCAGCGGCGAACCCAGGAGGAACCCCAAAAACACGGGCTGCGGCACAGGCACGAACATAACCTCTTCCTGGTTTCCGAGGAACACAAATTGTGCAGCATTGAGTTTTGTCATAAATCAAGGACGCATATTTGATCTGAAACTTTCCTTCTGTAGCGGATGAGTTTCAGTCTGGACAACAAAGGCTTCTGATTTCACACAGTTCCAACACTGTGAGAAAAAAACAAAAAACTGAATGTGTTCTCAAACATTTTACACACACAGTGTATCCCTTTACATATGTATCTTCCTCCAAGTAAATTTTGTACAAGCTCATTTAAAGGATGACTCATAACACCCCAACTATGCTGTAGGCATCAACAGCGGTAAAGTGAATGAGTTGTAACATCTTTCAACACGGTTCTTTAAAAAAAAAAAAAAAATTCCTAATGGCTCGGTGTGATCGGTAAAAATGCTCCAGAGACAAATTTACAACGCTTTGCACGTATTGTGCAATTCCCAGAACACCTCCAAATCTGAACCTAGATCTGTTCCTATACTGGCTCTCTACTCAACAAATAATGTAATTAAATAAAATAAAAAATACAAGTGCAAATGCAGAATTAACATATTTCCAAGGTTAGAAAACAAAACTCAAATTACCTCTTTATCGCACAACTTTTGTGAAATGAAGCTACCAGCATGTCACTGACCGTTTGGAGCGTTTGCCATCGAGTGCATCCGTCGTGTCCGGCGCTCCACTTAGACGTTTAACGTAAACCAGACGCGCCTGAAACTCAAAACACATTTTTATAGTGAGCCACCATGAACCTCCTGGTCCCTCCTCACCGCCCCATGCCCCACCCGCTCTGACAGAAGCATTTCCCAAAATTCTCAAGTCCAAAACCTGACAGGTATGTTATTTTCTGTCTGATATAAACTACTGTCAGGAATGAGGGTTGTTGTTTTTGTGTGGCTGGTTTCTGCTTGGTTTTCCCTTCAGATTCCAGGACACCATGATGCAGATCCACCTGTGAAGGCTAAGCCAACCAGCAGGAGGATAAATTGAGTTTGGTTGTCAGTCGCTCTCTGTTAACCGCCCCGGTAACCCGAGCCCTCGGTGCTCCTGTGGGTTCTTTGAGATGTTTTCCAGCCTTCACCATTCGACTTGTTGTGCTCCTTGTTAAAGGTTACCTCTGAGCTGCTCGTTCCGTCTCAGCTCCGCAGGATTTCCTCATCGTTCAAGGCTGCGATACTTCTCCGGATCCTTGTCTGTTTCATCATCCCCCTGCATTGCTACGTCCAACGCTCTCCACATTACTTGCTCCAGTCCCCTTGGTTTTTCCACGTTCCTAGTCTCCGGAGTTCTCATTGGATCAACCACCACGCACAAAGCCAACACACTCACTTCCTCCCTTGCGCCCTCCATTGCGCTCCAACCAGCAAGGCCTCCCCTTATCTCTCATCCATCCATCATTCACAACCTCACACCGAGCTTCTTGTTTCCTTGCAGTGTTCCAGTCTGCAGCATCTGTCCCAGAATTCCTTCTTATTCTAGTTTGTAAATAAACTTTTTAAAACCTAATTGTCTCCTGACAGCTTCCGTACATGTGGCTCAGAAGCTTAGGACACATTTTTCCATGTTTTTTTTAGTGAGCAGCACCTCCTTTTACTAATTTAGAACATGATTACAACATGGTCCCTCTTGTCAGATGTTCTTCCTTATGTCTTCTTGTATTAGAAAAACAAGAAACATAAACTAACATCTGTGTTTCTGGCTGAGGCAAAAGCAAAATGCAACCTTCTCCTGGACTTTTGGTTCTGTTTTCTATCTGCATAAATTTAGTACAGTGGGCTTTGTGAGATAAAACAAATAAAAATGAAACAACGGAACAAACAGGATATTGTAACTACTTTATGAACAGTAGTTCATAAAGGCCTTGTTGTTTCAGGATCATTAAAACAGAGTCACTCCTCATTACAAGCTCATCACTTGTTTCTTTTTTTTTTTTTTTTTTGTGAACTGAACCAAACTGTCTATATATATAATCAAGATTTGATTGATTCTCCAGAACAATTTTCTAATTTTTTTTTTTTTTTTTTTTTTTTGTCTTTGGTCAGAGTTGTCAAAACACATTTTACTTCCCCATCAATATCATTATATTCTGACACAGCTGCGTTTTTAAAATGGAAAGCTTTTTGTATTTTTGCTGAAGCCACTAATACTTGTACCTGATACTGCTGTCATCATTTGCTCATTACTCTAGAAATTGTTAATGAGACACCTGTGAAACCTCAGACAGTGGGGGAAATGTCTAAAGATCGGGAAACTAAGGCGAGCATCTAATTAATCTCACTTATCGTTTCGTTGTCAATCAAAGTGAACAGCAGAGGATGTGGAAGGAGGGCGGAGAGGCTAACATGAGCTGATGGAAGAAAGCATCCTCTTGTTCTCGCAGCACTCATCGAGACAGGTGTACAAAACTGGAAAAGAAAGTAGTTATTTGATTTAGATACCAGCCACTGCTCGAGATGATATTCAATTAGCATTATTTTCATGTCTGGTTGTAGAAATCTGAATCCAAAATGGCAACGATAATGTTTACTGCAGTAAAACTTCAACATTCTAACAAAGTATAGCCATGCATAAACTGGGATTAAAACATTCCTCAACGTTTTGGTGAGATGCACTCTGTGAACAGACAGCTTCGTTAGCAATGACATCTAACCGTTTGTGTTCTGGCCGCTGAGCAACTGATAAGTGAAATAGGCATTTCTGCGTAAAACTTTTTTTTTTCGAGAAACCGAATAACATTTTTTTCTAGCTATAATGTTATCATTATAAAACCAAAATCCCTTCCTCTAACAAAAGGCCGCAAACCTTTTAGAGGTGTTGACGCAGGCTCATACATACATAATGCGCACATTGTTGTGTTTAGGTTGAGATATCTTCATACAGCAGAAACAGAAAATTCCCAGTAGGCTCATAAACTTGTGTTTTTTATATATGTTTTTTATCCTTTTGTCAACTCTGCTTTTAGATGTAGGGACGCGGGCTTTGGGAAGTGTCAATAAATTAATTTGGGCATCAAAACAAAGTGGCTTTTTTTACTGAAAAAAAGCAAGACTGGAGATGTTTTTTTTATTACTATTATTATTTTAATATCAGCATACCGGGTGGCTTTAATGTGCAGCGCTTGCATAACACAAGTCTGGTGAGTAGTGCTGTGAGAGCCTTCTCTCTCAGCGTACTCCATCATAAAGAATTACACTGGAGCTCCGGCAATAAGAGTCTGTTTTAAATATCAGACACTATTTAAAGATTCTGCAATCCAGCATGTAGGTTGAGCTCTTTTTTTTGCATCTTTTTTAATCTACCGTACTCCGTCATCAAGACCTTTGCTGAGCACTCAATATTCACACGATCAATCTCACGCAGTTACAAAATGCGCGGCCGTTTCCGAGGGAGACCAATAAAGCTGGAGGGTTTTTTTTGTTGTTTTTGTTTTGTGCGTGAGTGTGTGTATGTTTTATTTATGCATTTTGCTACTTAGTTTTTACCACCTAAAATGTGTTTTTCCTCAAAAAGCAGAAATTCAGTTGGTAAAAAATATATAATTTTGCATGTATGTCACAGGTAAATTGATATGGACGTGAAGTAGTCTTTCGTTCACGCACTTATGAAAAAACAGTCAAACTCCGGCATGTCAAAGATTTCCCTGGATGCATCCTTTTTTTTTTTTTTTTTTTTAGGTAACATTTTATATGTAAATCATTTGAAAGTAATAATCGGTCTTCAATTTTCCTGAACAAATATTTGCTTCTTACCTCTGCAACACAGTTGGGATGCTGAGACGCAGCGAAAAGTCAAATGTTTCCTTCTGGCTGTAACTACTGTCTCTGCTTCTTCTGGAATAATAATAATAATAATAATAATAATAATAATAATAATAAAATACAACCAACCAAAGACTGAAAAGTTAATGAAGGATAAACAAACACCTAAAGAAAATGTCCAGACTTCGTGACACACAAAACATATTTCCGTGTTCCAGGAACAACTCGGCTGGAGTCACAGCGAGGCTTCACAGATAGACGCTCGAGCAGCTTTTTCTCTCTGAAGTTACAAACTGTTTCTTACAAGCTCCCAAATCAAGCCAGATGATTAAACATTCAGTTTTCTTTGTGTGCTGTAAGCGTCTCGTTAGCTGGAAGCAGATTTGTCACTGAAGGAAGGATGATCGCTCCCCTGAAAGGGTCCAGGACGGTTTGCATCTTGTTTCATCTGTCTCGGTCTCAGAGAAGGGAAGCGTTCCAGCCCTCCATTTTCGCGTGTTTCACAAAGTTGCCGGGAGACATGGATCCCGTGAAGTTTGGCGACTGACAAAGACCGTGGAAAACGTTATGCTGCAGATTCACAGCAATGATCATCGTTCACTTTCTCGCAAATACCATCCTCTGCTTTGCTAACATTTTCTCCTGTGAATGGAGCAAAGAAGAAAATATATATGTGCATGTTCTGGATATTGAACAGAGAACAACCTGTTTCCGGTGTTGGAACCCTGGTAGGATTTCTTTGGAAGGATCCTTTTTCTCTCATACTTCAGATCAAACTTAATACAGCCAGCGTTGCCTTCAAAGAGACTGACGCTGTAGTGTACACATTGTGATGTTGAAAGGTTCGGCGATAGAAGGACATGTCTGGGACACCATTTATACCTCGCTCATTGCTACAAAATCTAGTTTTGTTCAAGTGTGACCAACTAATAAAGTTACCTAATCACATGCCACACTGTGCATTCACACTGTCTGCGCTTATGAAGATTCACTCACCTGAATACGTTAGCGTAACACTCTCTGACTTAGTTTCTGATTGATTCGGCTGATAATTAGTTCAGAGGCAAATGACAAAAAGTGCACATGGCACTGAACCTTAGCATTTACATCAAAAAGTATAGAAAACAATAAGATGTGACGTAACAGCAAGTATAACGTGCTTCAATCTTGACTCAGCAGAAAACTGAGTTCTACATCATTTAAGCCAACAGGCAGGTTTAATACAGTATTGGAGTGCATAAACAAACAAACCAAAAAGAGCAGGGACCTCTAACACAGCCTTTTGGGACTCCGCAAAACAAAGGACTCATAGAAGAAAAGCGCTCTCTTAAATGAACAGAGAAGCTCCTATTTGTCAGGTAGGATTTGAATCAAGATAAAACTGTGGCACCAACCAAATGCTCAAATTGGCACAGTAAAAAACTCTGGTTCACAGTTACAGAGGCAGCTGAGAGGTCAGAAGGAACTAAAACAACAAAGCTTAAAGAAAAAAAAAAAAACTCTTCAGAGGGCCATCTCTGTGAGGTGGGACTTAAAACCTGACTGGACTTTTTTTTTTTTTTTTTATCAATTTTATGAGCTTTTGTAAATCTCCCAACTTGAACAAAAACAACTTTTTCTAAAAATTTTTGACAGAAAAGACTCTAAAGCACAATTGGTCTAAAACGAAACAAAACAAAAAACTGAAAAGACTGTCCAAATATTAATTTGTAGGTTGCAAGTGATGCAAAAATGTCTACTGAAAGTCACAGGCTTAAAATATTCAAAAACAACAAAGGACGATAAAAAAGACAGGATGGATCCACATCACCCTGAGCAGAAGATGTTCTCTGAGTTTAATATTCTCAATAACAAAAGATGAACACAAGAAAATCTCCGAGGCTCTTGAACGTAGCTTGGAAGTGGAAATCTACTTCGATCAGGCCATCCTTACGCACAGAGTGACCAATCAAAGAAGAGTCTACTATTCACCAGGTTACCATGACTACGCTGAAGGAGTTACAAGCTTCAGCAGCTGAGATGGGAGAGAATCTGCAGACAGCTGTTAAAATAAGACAGAAAACTCCTATCAAAATATGAGAAGAATCTGCCAAAAAGCATTAGGAGGAAAGTTATCTGGTTGGTGAGACCAAAATGGAGTGTTTTGGAATTAAAGTAGGAAAACACAAGAAAATCCTGAAGGACAACTTGTTTTCATCTGCAAAAGAAACTACGACTTCTGGGAACATTCATTTTTAAGCTAAACGTTGACACAAATCATCAAGCTGGAGCTCCACAGATACGGACTGAAGATGTTGTGGACGCTCTGCGTCGGCCCAGTCAAAGCCCAGACCTCACTGTGACAGAGAATCTGTGGCAGGACCTGAAAAGTTCTGGTCAGAGGACATCTTCACACAACCTGACTGAACTTGAAGAGTTTCGAAAGGAAGAATGGAGTAAAACCAGACGTGAAACCCTGGTTACAACCAACCAACATGCTGTGATTGCAACCAAAGAGGCGTCTGGTAAATACTGACCTGAAGCCAGTAAATGTTTATGCAATCACTTATTTTATTTAAACATGATTATAGAGTTCAGTAATATTTTTTTTGTAATTTAGTCAAAAAGCCAAATTCTATTGATCCAAGTTGATTTTTAAAAGGAATTAAAAGGATAAAACACCAAAGGAGTTGAATACTTTTTATAAGCACTGTATATTTAGTGTTTGAACTATTAGAATAAGCAATTAGAAGTTTGTTTTGGAGTATTCTAGCATTCACGGATTTCGACTGCTTATACCTTTACGTACACCAAGGGAAAAGGACTGATGCACTCCCGGTTCAAAAGCCGCACAAAAGCGGTTCCGTTTTTTTTTTTTTTTTTTGTAAAATAAAAGTTGTTGACAAAAGTACCGAATCCGCAGAGACGTGAAATTGTGAAGGAACGAAATGAACAGCAGTCTTCCAAATGTATTTCCAAAACAAAAACTGGTGTCAATCATTGACAATTTCAAGGTGGAAGAAGAAAACCTTTTGACAAACTGCAACAAAAGAAAGGATCTTCCACCTGCCAAATCTAACAAACTCGCTGGAAACATCCTGCCGGGAATATCTGTCCTCTCGTTCAAGAGGGTACGCCTGTAGTTAAATAATCATAATGCTTTTTTTAAATTTAGGTTATGCATTCTTCAGGTATATTTACTGTGCGTGAAAGAAAAGTATTTATACAAATTAGAAGAAAAAATCTAGTATATATAAAACTCTAATATGAGCCAGTTAAAGTGGTTTTTATTTGAGTGCTGCATTTTGACTGAAAGCTACAAACTGTTATTCAGACTGAATATGTTTGAAAAGTATTTATTTCAAATATTGGAACATTTTCTGGTATGATATTCACAAAAAGAAAAGAAAAAAAAAAAGTTAATAAAACAAGATTTAATCAATTTCATTGAAAACAAAACAAAACAAAAAAACACAAAAAATACTATATCTACTGCTGCACAAACAACACACCATGTTGATTATTGCAGCTAATAGTGATTATGTTATGCTATGTATGTTGTTTGTATGTATTTCTTTTGAGCCAGGAAGCAGCAGAGGGGGCAGCGCTGTGTTGCTCCAGCCTCTCCAGTCAATCTGGATCTTTCTCTGCCGTCTCCTGAGAAGAACTTTAAAAGTAAAGGAACGCTGTACTGGAGACATTTTTAGCAGTTTTGAAACTGCAACTTTTTAAAAGTAATAGTCTAATACTGGCAACTGGTCGATGTGTACTGACAAGCATATCAATATGCAGACAGGTTTCCGTTCACACCAAAAAGCGAGCACGCATGTGTGTGCGTGTACGTGTGTGTGTGTGTGTGTAACTTGTGGGTGTAAAGCAGTCAACCTTGGATGTCTGGCAGAACCAGCCTCCTGCCAAAAAGATGGGAAACCGTGACTCAGTGGTCCACTTCAAATTACAAAATGGCTGGTTTGATCCCCCGGCTGTTTAGCACATTGTGAGCACAGTGTGAGGCACGCTGCACAACATAGATAAGGTTTACACACCAAGAAAACACCAAGGACTTTTACATGGCGTTTAGTCAAAACTAGTTAGTTTACAAAAGTGATGGCATTTGTTCACCAAGAACACGAGAGAAGTCAAAGTCAGGCTAGTAAAAAGGTTTAATAAAAAGTAATGATAGCCAAGCTGCTTGCACAATACTTGTTTCATTTGGAAACAAGTGGAAACTAATGGAACTAAACTGTCCTTCGTAAAAGAAACTATGAATCTTGTGGTTTTATAGACAAGAAATGTTACAATAAATTTACAAGGAACGCTGTTATGGACAAAAGGACTCTTTGTCTTTTCTCTAGCTGTTTTATTTGCTCACACGCACACGGCTGCACGCTGACATAACCATAACATTTAAGACTACATAAACCAAAGCTGATTGAGGCCTGAGATAGAGGAAAACACAGAATTATTTATTCCTAACAGCCCCCCTAAAGGGGTGGTGCAGATACCACCCCGCCATAATCGCTAAGTGTTGTGCATGTGGATCCGAAGCTGAAACATGACGGACGGTTCTTTCCAGGCTTCGCGTTGTCCCGTGGCCCCCCAAACAGAACGCCATGTCTCCAGTAACCTCAGTGTCTCAAAACCCTGGACGTCCCACAAAGCTAAGCTAAAGATAGTCTGAAAAAAAACCATCAAGCCTAAAAACATTAAAACTGTAACGGACTGAAGACTGAATGTTCAAAATTGTTTTGCGTTTATTGATCTTTTTTTTCTTGGAAATGTATTGCATGTCCGATCAGTTTCTCTCAGCGATGTTATTGCCGTTGCATCAGGACTTTTCGTTTTGATGACACGTTCACTGACTGCTTCAGAGGAACAAGCCGTTCGTTACGAATTGGTTCCGGATCACTTTCGCAGGTTGGCTTAGATTTCCGGTTTGCAGTCAATGTTTTATGAAACTCTCCAGTTGTTGTGCAAACGTAATAAATTAACCGAAACCTCTAAGAAACTGGAAAACCAAAAATCTTTAAAGTCTGAAGAACTTACTTACATTAAGTTACAGATCATTGTTGTTTAAAAGCTGAAAAAAATAAATAAATAAAAACAATATTGGCTAACAAAATGTTCTTTGGTGAATATTATATGTAAATTTAGGTCTAAATAACAGAAAAAAAAGGGCAACAATCTTAATTTTAAGGCTTTTAAATAAAAGGTTTTACAAGTAAATGTGAGCATGAATGAGTGTGTGTTGTGCAGGAAGCGCTCCATGTGTTCCTGCCCCTTTTATCCTTGATGCCCCTAGTGCTCTTTTTGCCGTTTTTTTCTATTAGTATTATTATTTTTTTTATTATTATTTTTTAAGCTGTGTGTCGGGAGGCCTGCTTCTGCCCCTCAACAATAACATTTAGCTAAATATAACAATTTAGCAAAATAAATGAGTGTAGCAGCGTTCGGTCTAATAATGTTGTTCAGACACTGGGCCCGTGGTGAGGAGGGTCTGCAGCCTCTAACTATCAAATTATGGGCAAGATTTTTTTTTCCCCAAAATACACTTGTGAATAAAAACGTAGGCCTCTAATGTTGAAGTCAGAAAAACTGTTTCTATTTATTTTTCGTAATTGTCCTCGTAAAAGAGGGGAAAACGCCCCAAAACTCAGAAATGCTGGCTTTAATTTCATCATTCTGCCCCAGTGCTGGACTAAATGCCCGGTTTGCTACTAGCAGCCTTTGCCGGTTCCACCGCTGTGGGTCAGAACCAGATATTCTGATATAAAGAAACGCCACCGCGACTGTCACCCTGACGCAGCTCGAAGCCCCGGGACCGCCTGTTCACGGGCTTCACCTTAATGTGACGACCAGGCTGCTGGCTGACGGGATCTGGGCTGGAGGTGAGCGGCTGTGAATAGAACTTACTGTAGTTAGTTCAATCGCTAAAGGTTGAAGGTTGAACTCTCATAGCATTGAGAGTTCGCATAATATCACATAAACATCAGCGAAAACACTGTACCTGTAATTTGAGCCAAACATGCCACAGTTAAATAAATCAAAATATCCCAAGAGCGCAGCAGGACTGCTGAAGGGTCACCTGGGGATCCCAGGTAGATTCCAGCATAGATACGCAGCGCAGTGGCTTTAGCTCTTCCTGCAGGGCCGGGCCAAGGTAATATGGGGCCTTACACAGAATCATGATTTAGGCTCCTCGCCCCCCCTACTAAGAACCTCAGCATCACTAACAGTGTTTAAATATAGGTTATTGGTTATTATTGGACCTGATATATTTATGAACAAACCCAGCTCAAACACAAATATTACACCATATTGTAGCCACAGTAGCACAACAGTCAAACTATCAAGACTATTCCTTGTACTCTTACAAAGTAAACTTCCAATCAAATCCTAAATGTACTCTGCTACATCGACTGTTTCGGCTGGTTTTATTATTGCCGTTTATTATTATTCTAATTTTTTATTATGTACATTTCTGCTGGGATGGGCTGAGACTGCTGGTGAACTAAGGTAGGGGATAAGGATAAACTATCTAAAAGGTAGATAGTGGGCGTTTATACCTTTTTTCCCACCTTTAATCCTTTGATTCGGAGAAGAGAGAGCCAGTGAGACGTCAGCGAGGTGAACAGATTTGTGTGACGGGCGAGAGGGGAGGAGAGGAATCAGCAGAACAGAACAGCAGTCATGTCAATCACGTTCGCCGGAGAGAAACCCGCAAGCTTCAGGTCTTAATGAATCAAGCGGTGTCGCCTTTAAGAAGACAAGCATGTGTACCACGCTTGCGTCTTGTCTGGTTCAATAAAGAAGAGAAGCCGAGAAAAAAAAAAAAGAAGGAGGAGAAGAGGAGGAGGAGGAGGAGGAGGAGTGATGCGGAGAATCTACTCTGGCCCTGAAAGTATCTGACGAGATTTAATATCGATCTGCGACGAGGAAGCGAGCCACAGCGATGAAGTTAAGATGATAAGATTCTTAAGTGAAATGGTGGTTTTGAAAGTTGATGGAGGTGAAGGTGATGGCAAGCTTTCGGGTTTTCAGTATTTCTGAGCAACAGTGTTTATTAAAAAAAAAAAAAAAAAAAAAAAGGGGGGGATTACACACAGTGAGAGCGAGACAGATAAAAACCGTCAAATGTGTTCAGCGTCCATTGTAAAATCATCTGCCTGTTCACATTTCTAGTTTTCTGCAGAGAAGACGACTCACATAGTTTCCGGTGGTTTTTAAAATGAGGGCGAGACGAGCTGAGCTGTGTGTGGGACAGAGGTTTCTGTCACTTGTGCCCTTTTTGCACTTTTCTAGTTCTATCTTTGCATATTTGTACAAGGAAGACTTGAGCATTCAAATGTTTTTCCCACAGCACAAGCGGTAAAAGAAGCGGCTTCCTGCGTCATGGCTGACAAACGACGTCCAATCGGAAGTCTGATATTTAGCTTTGGATTAAACTAACTTTTTTCTTTAAAAAAAAAAAAAAAAAAAAGGAGAAAACTCTAGAGTTGATTTCCAGCTAATAAAACTGAACTATCTGCATCTAAATCAAACACAGATTCTTCGAAGCACAGGTCGAGATTTATGAAACCTTTCGTTCCGATAAAAGCAGGATTGTTTTTCTTTTTTTTTTCTTTTTACACATTAACTAGATTTAGGAGAGCAAGCAGCGGCTCACCCAGGATGCAGCACATTGTAACAACTGCAACGTGGCGACTGAGCTATCTGGGCATGACGCGTATTCATCCTGCAGGATTTAAAGATTTTCCCAACAAAAGCCAATAGTTCCTGCCTGCGGTACTGGGAGGAATCCCATTCCTCCAGCTTTGCTCTCGATTCCAGGTTTATATGCCTTCAGTGTCTGGTGTTCACTTAATATGAATTGATGGAAAGTCATAGAGTCCCTTCTCCAAGGTTCATGGCGGTACAGATCATCCTGCTCTTTAAAGGGCTTGGAGCCGAGCGTCGCTAATAAAGCAACAGAAAAGACATTTCGCTTTTGAATCTTATAAGCCGTTTCCTCTTCTCTGGCAAAGAAAATGGGGATTATGCAGCTGTGGTATTGTTTCTACTTCTTTTTTTTTTTATGGCTACATTGCTGAAATACAAAAACTGCTGAACCTGAATAAACTTTCAATGCAATTGTCGTCTGTTTCTTTTTTGTGTGTGTTCGCCAAAGTACTCCTGGTTGCTCCAGCCCTCGAAACATGTTTTAGGCCCTGAATCTGGATTTGTAATTGTAGTGTTATGACATTGCCCGGAGGAGAAGGTGGAGCTTTTACATTTTTTTGGAGTTGGTCTTATTAATGCGTACCAACTTATAAAAAATATTTTTCTACTTCTTGCCATGAAAGCATCCCCCACAGCGCTGTGTGTTTATTTTATAAATCTGTTACAAAATATGTCACTCATGAGAAGAAACACCAACTGTGCTTTTTTTTTTTTTTTCTTCTAACATTATGATTTGGTTTGTTAGATATCTTAGTCACATCAAGAAGCTATGTACTTTTAAGAGGTCAGCTTTCGTGTGCCTGAAGCATGATTACCCTGACATAGCACAGTGTGTATCATTAAATTACAGTTGCAGAAAGCGCTGCAAGAATGCGCTTCAACGCAGGGATGCAGCAGGCGAAGCGGCCGCCGAGCCTCATCTGCAGGCAGCGCCTCTCCTCTGAGCTGATGCCAAGGTGGAATTTGCTTTAACAAAATAAAGAAAGAACAAGCAAAGTCAGTTTTGTGTCAGATAAAATCAATTGCCTCATTAAGGGAACAAGTAAGATGTGATTAGCCTTGGTATTACATTAGGACAGAGTTAGTTTATTTTTTCTTCTTCTTGTTTGTTTGTTTTGTTAGTTTTTATTATTTATGTTCTTGCATCATTCATATATATATATATATATATATATATATATATATATATATATATATATATATATATATATATAACTGGATTTAGCTGTAAAGGAAGGACGAAAACCTGAAACACCTGGAAAAGAGCAGATCCAACAATTACAGTTGAACTGGCAACAATAAGCCAAACAAAACTATGTGCTGTTAAAATGTGAAAATTGTATTTATTTTATGAGAAAGTCATACAAATCAGCCCTAAGTTTTCACTTCTTATGCTAAAATCATTCATAGTTCACTGTTGAGTGACTTAAGTGAAAAAAAAATCTTAATTTATGTTTTTATTTTTTATTATTATTGCCAAGCTCTGGACTGAAACACTTGTGCTTTAGTAAATAGTGCCCTGGAAAAATATTAATATTGAACTTTTCTACATTTGGACACATTGGCAATCAAAAGCTATTTTATAGATTTTTAGGTGATGGATCAATACAAAGCATCACACAACCGTAAAGCAGTGAAAGAAAAATGATGCAGGAACTTTTGTTCAGAGTGTGCAGTCTTATTGAAAAGCAATAATTGTTGGCCAATATATTTTTGCAAAATTCTGAAATTTAATTTTTCATGCTAATGCAAAAAATTTGCAAGGAGGACAGAAAATCGCAGCAGCAGAAGCTCACAGTAGACACAAAACGACCTTGCCAAAAATGCCAAAGGTCACATGGAGTAGGAAGCACAGATTAGGAAGAGAGAGAAAAAAGAAATCTGACCTTTAATGAAGCCTTTGAGGAAGTGTGGTAAGACAATAAAAAAGAGTTGTTGTTGATATAAAAAATTTTTAAAAAACATCAGAAATACTACTTGTAGTTTACCTCAAGCCGTGTTGGGTTCACAGGACACGTAAGGAAACGGTGCAATAAATTAAACTGATGCAAGGTGGAAAACCAACACTAGACATCAACCCACCAGCCATGTGATGAAATGATCCAGTCAAAGTCCAGACTTTAGTTTAACTGAGGCAGTACTTTGACAATACACTCTTAATCCAATCTAACAGAGGTTGATCTATTCTGCAACAGTGGAAGGCCACTCAGCAAGAAGGAAGCCATTATTTAATATATATATTCTGGGGTGCAGTTTGCAAAAAACTCAAAGGAAAGAACGCCTTTATTTTTGGACACATGCCCTGTGGTTTGATGAAACTAAAATGAAACTGTTTGGTCAATCGTCATATTGGGAGGAAAAAGGGGGATAATTAAAAGCCGGAGAACTTTAAACTTTAAAGTATGATGGTGTCACATTGCAGGGCCGTTTTCACTGCAGGAGGAACTGGTGCACTTTATAAAATAAACACCATCACAGAGAAAGAACACAATGATCGATGTTGATCGTCACACAACCGATGCGTGACGGTGTTGAAGCTACAGCCAGTCCTTCTTACTCAATTAAAAATCAAAGCCAGGGATGGTGGAGCCTGGATCGACTCCCTAACCTCTCCTCCCCCCCTCCAGAGTTAAAACACTTACTTCCAGTGGGCTTGACGAAGCCAAGTCTCCAAAACTCGTGGGGAGCGACGCACCACTTTTGTTTATTCGCCTCCAAAGTAAATGTTGCACAGGAACAAACAGGCGGGCGAGCTTCGGCACACTCCGTATTCCAAACACAACGGGCTGTACATCTGTCAAGACATTTCATATTAAACGCAGTTTATCACCGGAACGCGGGGAAAGAAAAAAGGTCGGACGGAATAATAAACAAACGCTGCACCAATCGGGAGTCGGCGGTTTTGGGCCACGAGCTCGAGACGCGTCACAATTTCAATCTCCAACTGTGGGAGGACAAATCGCCTGAGAGGAGGGATTAGGCATGTGAACCACTGATGGAATAAAAGCCTCTTGTTGTTGCTTTGTTGTTGCCACCGCCATATTTACATGCTAAAAAAATGGAAATCTTTTGTTGGGTGCCGGCGTGAAAACCGCTCTCCTATGAGTCAGCGGCGACGGTAAATATTCATGACTCGGTGTGGAAAGCAGCGTTTAGGTTCCGGGACGCCGACGGAAACGGGGTAAAAACAGGGATTAGCAGAGGTGGCGGGGTTGATGAATTTGAACGTTTTCAGAGATTACGCCTTTTTTGATTGGAATGACGCTTCGCAGGCAGATTTATTCAGAGCACTCGGCGAACGATCAGATTTGCACCGGCCGCCCTCGTCGTCCATACAGAAGTGAGGCGCGCCGACGAGCCGCGGCTCCCCAGAGCGAGGGTGGCATTCGGTTTTCTACTGTCGAGGGGAGGAATTGATCCACAAGGTGACACACGTATAAAAACTGTCAATAGAAGGTCAGGAGCGCTCCACTGCCGAGCATACAGAGTGTGCACTAAGCCTCCTGTGCAGCCGTGCGGCGTTGATCAATTTCATATGAGAGGGTTGTGCACATCCAACTGAATCACCTTGCCGCTTTGCATCGGATCGTCGCAGACGCCGATTCTCGGGTGTACTGGGTGAGACAAACGTGCTTCCAAGAGTGGATTAAAAAGTTTCTGGCAGGCGAATACAAACGCGGTGCTTCTAAAACGCGTTTGCTCTATAGGGACGTCTCACATGTGTTTCAGATCAACGAACGAGAACGCAACTCCTAAATAGTTCGAAGATGAAGACATGTTTGTTAGTCTCTATAAACATGGAGACTAATAAACTAAGGAGCTCAATACCTCTTTAAATCATTAGTGTGGTTAGTGACTCCATGATTAGTTGCCTCATTCAGCCCTGTGCAGTCAACAAATTAATAAAATGGATCAAATGCAACAACTCAACGGAGGCAAAAATATCTGAGGCCATGAAGACGCCGTACCCCTGTTACAGTACAACAACAGCATACAGAGGAACATCTTCCCACATTAGCCAGGAGCATCTTGCCGGCTCCACAGAGGTTAGCTAAAATATTCAGTGAACAGATGAAGTTCAACACATGTTGAACTTCTTGGAAATTGTGTTCTCTTCCAGAACACCTCGGAGGAGAACGTCCAGCCATCGGGTCGGGAACTGCACAGTTTGCGCAGGAATGCAACGCTCCAAACCGCAGCAGAAAAATCCACCTCTGAATGGCTCATACGAAAAAAAAAAATAAAAAAATAAAAATGAAGGTTTGGGAGTGGCCTAGTCAAAGGCTCATCTTAAATCTAATGAAGACGAGAGTTCTCCATTGCGGCTGAATAGAAAAAAATCCTCTTAAAAGACGGGACTTTCACCACAGCTGTATTACATAATCACTGCTAAGTTATTGCAAATGTCTAATAGTTGCTATCAGGAGTGGCACTGCCTGCTGAAAGGCTGAAGGGGTAATTACTTCTTCATATAGGTAAGATTGATGTGGATATTTATTTACTTTTTTAATAAGATCATCTTTTTAAAACTGTTTTTAGTATTTCTTGTGTTGTCTTGCCTGACATTAACATTTGTTTTATGATCGGTAAACGGGTCACAACGACGACCAAAAAGGAAAATCTAGACAAATTTGTAAGACTATAAGGATTTTTTTTCTTTGTTTTTGTTGCAGGGATTTGTTCTGTTCACTTGTGTAACTTGCAGGGGGCTGGCGGGAACAGACAATAGTTTCTTGATAATGACAAAAAGACCCAGTTTTGTTTCCTAGACATTGTCTGTTGAACAAAAAATAACAACTGCATACAAAAAAAAAACAAAAACAAAAAAAAACGAACAAATCAGGTTAAAGATGCACACAGTTACAGTGAGAAGAAAGTTCAGGTGAATTCCTCTTATTAATGTTTGACTTTGATCTGGTTTATTTGACGTGCGCCGCTGAAAGAATGAGTTCCACCTTTTCTTCTCCCTCTTTGACCCGTTTCCTGCTGACATCCTGACATCAAATAAACTGCGTCTTCTTGCGGAGGAGATTGAACGGCTGCTCCACCGTAGTGTGGTCTAAACAAGAGAAAATGTCCTTTTAAATTGGCTGCAGGAAGCCAGTCGTCTGATTGCTACTTTACTCTCAATGACAATCATGGAAGGAAAATGAGTCTAAATCAAAGAAGGGACCAACCTTTTAGACATAAATAACTGCCCAACAAATTGCATTTCAGATGATACGCAGAAATAAACATGGAGACTTTAGCCATGGCAACAACACACTGAGGTTTTCACAATGATCTCCACTTGAGATCATTGTGAAGATCTCGCAATGCAGCGCAACAGTCGACAGATATCATCACTACATCGACTCCAGCGTAAATAACTTTCATTAACTGAACTCAAAGAAAATACATGTAGGTCAATCTTGTTGAGACACAATATTTCAGTTGCAAAGAGACCATTTTAAAACACGCAAGGTCCTGTCATTAAACCAGACAACAAGCAGCACAAAGGGTTAAAAGCAGACGGCACCTGCAGTAAAACATTAAAACCAGGAACAAGCATCTCAGTTGTCCTTAACCTCTTTTTTTTTTTTTTTTTTCAGTTTGTGCAAATTGGAAGGAGACGTAGGAAATGCTTATTTTTCTCCCCCCCCCCCAACGAGTCTTGCTTGCACTAAAGGGACAAACAATGCAGTGAGAGTCTGAGTGCAGTCGTTCTGTTTGAGTAACATCTGCAGCTCTGAAAGATCCTGAGGACAATTTGTGTCGTTCATTTTTTTCCGTGATTATCCAGAAATTTTGATTCAGTGGAATGAATGTAGCTCCAAATTTCCAGAGGATATATTTCTCTGTTTAAAGATTATGTTTTGGAATATTTGAGTATTTAACATGAAGACACCCATATATGTATGTAAAGTAGAAAACTGATCAAATTCATATGCAGAGTAACAGGAGAACCTGCAGGGGGTTTTCTTTCGCTTCAAATACTGAGCTAACTGTGTTGGCCATGAATAACTGTGTCAGCGCCATGTTTATGGAAGGTTGCATCATTACATTCAGTTCATGAATCCTAATCTTAAAGGCTGGCTCTCACATACAGCCTTGGGGGACACCTTGTGTAATATTCAGGTAACAGCAAGAAAGACCACTGAGATAAAACTGCGCTCATGACCAGAAATATAAATTCATAGTAATATCTGAAAGTCTCTTTCATATAATGTCAAGTTTATAAGCAGTGCAGCAAAGCAGTCCTTCACGGAGTCTTTTATAAAATGATTTCAGACTTTAGAGGAAGTAATCATAGCGCAACAACTTTTCTAAAAAAAATTTTTTTTAAAAACACAATTTATGAGTGAAATAATATTAACATATTTTCTTTAGTTGCCCATTCACATGTATGATTATCCCAAAGTAGGCTGAATTTTTACGCAACAAATATTGGCATCTTTTTTCTCAAGTGTTTAAATTAGGTTTAAGCAAGTCTACAAACTAAACACAAGACAGAAACAGAACTCATGAAAACATGGAAACGCAAATACTGTGACGGGAAAAAGTAGAACGCCCTACGAAAGACTGTGTTTTTGTGACAACGTAAGGAAAACATTAGTAAGAAAAGCTAAGCTGTGCTGTGTTGCTGTAACTTTTCTTCCAATGAGTAAAACAGTTTCAGAGATTTCACCTCAATGTGCAAAAATTTCTGCATAAATACGTGTAATGGCGTGACCCCCACGCTCCACATACACCGGCCACGCCAAGCTAGGCCAAAAGGGGGCAGGATGTACGCTGCATGAGTTACCGGTCTTTTGCCACACTAATCAAAACGCACTTAAAGCTCCGTCCAGTGTCCCTTCCTCTGTTTGCATTGCACTGTGAACAGCATGTCTGTATTCTGACAGTGGAGGGGAGCTGGGCTGAACTGTACGCCGTGTCTTTCAGACAGACGGGTTTATTTGTATGCAGAACACACGGAGCCGTCACCTGGGGAGCAGCTGGGCCTTGGAGCGGAATGGAAAAGTTCAAACTGACTCACATACACCAAAGAGACACAAATATACTGTCCGTGCACTTGTAGTACTGGACCTAATAAGGACTGCGGCGGCACACAGAGTAATTTGCCGATGAAGGATTTCGTTCGGTTGTTCGAGCAGCTTCAGAAGAGGAGGACGAAGACAAGACGAGAGCTTGTGTCGAGCAGAAGACGGCCATATTGCATTAAAAAGTCGAGATTGACGTGCGAGGAGGGGCCGGCATGCATGAAGGACACAGACCTCCTCCTCAAAGACAACAGGTAGCGTTGCAGCAGTGAAAATGGGAATTAGCAGAATTATTCAGGAAAGTGGCTGCTAGGCTTTCTGCCAGCACTCCAGACACAGAAGGACGAACAGCAGCATCTGCTGCTCACGGTGCGGTTCCAATCAACACTCCTGCCTCGACGTTTCTCCAAAACGGGCAAAGCAGCAGCAATTTATTACGTCGGCCAGTCTCGCTTTCGAAGCTCCTCCACCTGTGAACTCTGCCTCACGGCGGCGGAGTCTCGGTTAAGCAACTTAAAACTACGACAAAAAACACTCGCGGGCGCCAGCCTCAACCACGGGTGAGAGTTGAAACACCAATCCTCCTGTCAATTTCACACTCCTCTTACACTCACTTACCAGCACAATGAGCAAAGAGCCAATGTACTTGAACTCCTCCACTTTGAGTAGGAGCTCGAACATCACCAGAGGGACTCAATCTGCAGCTTTAGAGAGCGCCGAGGGTACGGAGCAATTTGAAACTAATGACTTATTTGGTGACTGCTAATACGTGTTGAATTAAGAAACAATTTTCAAGTTGCGTGAAATCTAACTGTATGTACTCGCTGAGTTGTAGCATGGAAACGGTTATTCTTTCTAAGCTTGACAGATGTTAACCCATGTAAGACCTCATGTTGCCTCATAACTTTGGTTCTAGTTTATAGTTCGAATATCTTAGCGTACCTGAAATACGACAAAACAAACTTACAAGTAACTTCTCAATAAGACATAGGTGCTTGTAATACGTCACTATTTGTTTTTATTGACGTAAAAGTACTTGTTCCATTGGAAGTTTATATCACTTTTAACATATAACATTTTTCCCATGTTATATGTGAAATAAATTGCCAATGGAACAAGCACTTTTTCCACAAATATAAAGGAATTAACTTAAAAAAACTCTTTTTTTAAAGTTAGTTTTACTCAAGAGAAAACTACCTGAAACTACCAACAGTTTAATTTTTGTCAAGTGTACAAAGATATTTGCACTAGAAACTAGACTAGAAATACTTGGTGATATTTTGTGCTTTTGAAATGCTCTCATTTCTAGGACTTAAACTTTTTTCAGAGACATTAATTTCAATGTAGATGAGTTTGTATTAATTCACAAACCATCCAACTTTAAAAAAAAACAAAAAAACAACAACTTTAAAATCAAAATACAGACGCCTTTTAATGAACTTGTGAACTGTTCACAAACAATAAAATGGAGCGTTTTTTTTGTGGAGCATTGGTTGCGCAGTCGGGACCAGAAGAGGTGATTGTGATGTGATGCACTCTAGTGACGGTTATAATTTTCAGCCATCGTTTACATCCAGATTTAGTATGTCTTGCTTCTTCTGGTACACAGTTATGATGCATGTCTCCCATCAACGGTGTTGAGGTTGGACAAAATGTGACATGAAAACCATCGGATCGGATCACATAGTGGCACAAATCAGATTTTTTTGGGGGGTGATGAAAAGATCAGAATTAATCTGCAAATGAACTCTAATGAAATGGACCAAACAGGTGGACTCTGGTCTGTGTAGAAACCGAGGTGTTGGTTCGGCTGAAGTGTATTCTGGCCTGGTTTGTGGGAACGTCAAGTTTTCTTCCTGCTCCAAAAGCAGGAAGAAATCTATAGCGCAGGGCATTATGGGTAAATACGACCAAAACAAATGTGTGAGTCCAGCACTATCAGGAGAAATGGCTTTTTTTCCCCTTTTTTTAACCAAAGTCAAAAAAGCAAACCTACAAACACTGAAATCTGGTGTCACTCCAGTTTTGTTTACATTTTGTGAAGAAGGACGTTCCGTTCACCGTCTTCTTCTGTGGTTCAGTGTTTTCTCCGGTAGTTCTGGGCGCAGCGCCACCATGGGGTGTGAACAGGTTCTTCAAAGGGTTTGTTGCATTTGACAGCGAGTGCTGCGTTAAGGTGAACCGCAGCAGCTGAAAACATAACAAATGTTTCGACTTTGGCACAAACCGAGTCTACTGGACTATCAGGTGTGAAAACACCCTGAACCGATGTCCACACTAAACCCTTCAGTCAGGGTTTGTCAGCTCTCAGGGTCAGCAGACACACTGGACAAAAATGTGTCTGCTAAACAGCATACATAAATTATTTAGATTTATTTTGTACTTAGACAAAAATTATTACGATAGCTGTGCACAAACCATGTGCGGACACTGTAAATATTCTTTACTGTCATTATGACAGCAGTGTTTACAGACTAGGGGTGATTCTTGAGTCTTGTCTTTCTTTTTTCTTTTTTTCTTTTTTTAAGGTGACTCACCTAATTAGATTACTTAGACGCTGTGGCCCCTGCAAACCGGGTTTGATACAGTGCAAATGATTATAATTTTACTGGGCCAGCCTGTGAGACAGCTTTCGCCTTGACTCGCTGATTGGTGAAGTGCTCTTTAATTGGTTTAAACTTTGCTCTCGCTGCTAGGGGATCTGCGCGCTTAATTTAAGCAAAAGGTCAATATCAATAAATCTGGATGCTCAAGAAGAGAGGAGGGCGAAGGCGCGGGAATAAAATGTGCCGGGCTCTCTGGGCTCGAACTGACCACGGGGAGAGGGGGAGGCGAGCTGACCCTGGTAGCACGGCGAACCAACAAGGTGCTGAGAGAAAATTAGAATTCGAGGCTCCGCCGGGCCACCCTCTTGTCAGGTGTTTATTGCCCGCGACCCCTGCGAGATGAGGTCAGATTTTCATATTATCGCAAACCGACTCCTTTGGCACATTTGGTTGCAGTATATTCAACAGCAGCATAATGAAATGGCACAAATGGATGGGGCTGCGTCGGAGGGCGAAGAGAGAGTTTCATGGTTTCATAGAGAGAGTGAGCGTCGCCGACGTGGAGAAGGGTTTTCAGGATTGCAGCGCGGAGCAGATGCGGGAGGAATTAATGTGATGTGGAAGGAAATCTACTCTGTTTGCACTTTTCTTGTTGGATCTACTCTTCTTGTTTGTGAGCTTTACAAGGTTCAACAGATGGGAGCCCGGGATGTTGGCCCCCTTGGAGCGGGGGGTATCCACTCTGTTCCCCCGGGGTTTAACACAACCAAACCGGAGAGATGAACAGCTCAAATGATTACATGTCTAACACTTTCTACGGCTCATCACTCTCTAATGCCCAAGTGGTACACTTTCACAACACTCGTGTCTGTCCTCACACACACATAATCACTCACGGACCAAACAACAACTGAAAGATCCATCGGTTGGGGCGGGGGTGAAACGTGACACTCGATCAAAAAAGCCCGACGCGCATCATTGTCCGGGTGAGGTTCGAAAATGAATTCCCATAGCATTCCCTGCACTTTTTGCTCATCTGCGAGCTGATTGGTCCCAATTTTCGGAGCCGGGGCATTCGGCAGAGCTATGTGCTCCTCCTGGACAACGGGAGCAGAAATTGGGTAATTATTCCGTCTGGTCACCATGCATCACTGCTCCCATAAAGTCACGGGAAGGAAACACCAGCCACAGGGTACATAAAACAAAATGAAGCAAATGACAAACAAAATGAATGCTAGAGGTGCACAGCACCAGGCCAGCCAGTATTTATTTTTTATTTTTTTCGTTTCTTTTGGGACTGCGTCCAGTTCTTATTTTAATGCCGGCAAAAAAAAATACAGCCTGCGTCTTTAGCAGTGCTTAAAAATCTGTCCTGTCATCAGTAAACAGATTGTAGCTTCCAAACACATTAAAACGAACACTGCACAGTTAACTCAAGCTAAATGGGTATTCTGGTGCCGGAGTATGTTGCTGCTTAATGTTGCAGCACACACACAGTCGGAGCACACACAATGTTGCTTATCGTGTCGCATCAGCAATGCCACAATAAGCAACACTAAGAACCGATTCAGATGAGTCATTATCGAAAGGTCATCCATAAAATAAAAATTACTACTGTTACTTTTGTTTTGAAAATCTTGTATGTTGTTGGCAAATCCAAAATATATTTTGGTTCACTTGTTAAGATGTTTTTGAGCATTAAAGTAGAAACAACAGCAAAGCTTCAAATAAGATCAACGTTTTGGGCGTGTCAGCAATAACGAAGACTGAAGGAAACTATTTAAATGACTGCATGTCAAAGCAGGTCAGGTGTCAGCAGAAGCACTCAAGAACCTTTCACTACATTGAATTTATCAACATCAGTGTCGACTATGTTCCATTTCCCCCCTTACTTTCTTGGTAAGTAAATAATAATAATAGAGTAAATAATTAAAAGTAAATGAGTAATAAGAACAAGGTCTAAACCCGCTAACAAGTACGTGGAATTACCAAATGTCAACACGGAGGAATCCAAACAAATATGCGTGCATCGTTTATCGTGGAGGAATTGCAAAATATGACTGTTGTGAATGACCTGCCTTCTCGGGTTAAAGGAAGTTCATCCTTCTTCAATTGCAGTTTTGCAATTGAAGAAGTTTTGCAATTTTATGAAGGACATAAAAAAAAAAAAAAAAAAAAGCTCTGGTCTTAACAGCTTTACCATTTCTGACAAAATACTTAATGCCAACTACCAGGGGTTGCGGTGGAGGGCTGGTGGTTTGGAATCGCTCTGCAGCCTCGGGAACAACCATCAGTTTATCTGTGCACAGAGGCATTCTGGGATCGAATGTGAGGTAACCTGCCTCTGCCGATGACAGAACCATGATCCCACATACAGCTGCGGCAACTCCGTAACAGAACGAGCAGGAAATTTTGACCTTAAGTGAACCGGGCGGAAATAAATCCCCCCATACTACAACGAGCTGAGGCAATGCCGCCAAGTAAAGTGAGGCTCCAGAATGAGGAGACAGACTACAAATCCCACACAGTGCACAGCTCTTTCAGAAGTTCGGACTTCTAAAGTGGTTGTAAAAGCTTCCGAATCACGGAGCGCGTTTGGTTTTCTCAAACAGCTTTCTCAATGTGGCCTCGGTTTTGTTTAATAAATAATGACGAGGTAAAAACCGTTGTGTTGTGTACACTTGAGATCAGGTTGAAATTGTTTTAGAAACCTGGTAAAAAAATAAAAAAAAACAGGGGAAAAAAGCAGATCAAGGTATGTATTAATATTTTAAACCCTAACCATTAAAAAAGTGTGTACTTTCTTTTCAACACGAGTGTATATTAACATCCTATATTAAATAATTCAGCTGTAGTTTGATGCTGCTCGTATCAACAATCTTTTCATGACTTCCCATCCATTAGAAGAATCACAACCGGAAAAAAACATTTTTAATTAGTCTGAGCTTATTTTTTCTTGCGCCGAGACGTTCCCATGATAACATCGGCACTTAGCGACCCAGAACGACCCTGTGCGAAGGATCCCTAGTAAATTGTGTCAGGGCTCAATCTGAACGCACTGCGAGTTCATTCAAATATTCGTGTCGATGCAGTTCAAAAACCAGACTGTCTGAACATTAGAGCCACGAGCCCCCCTGATTGTTACCATGTGAGATTCGCTAACTGTGTTTCTGCAGGCCAGTTTGTGTCTTTGACATGATCAACTTATGAATGCCTTGCAAAAGTGTTTTACTTAAAGCCAGCAGTGCAAAACCATCAAATAGAAATGTTTCTTTTGTTCCAAGGTGCATTTGTGGTCAATAATTAGTTTTTTTTTCTGTTATACTCACAAATTTTTGGTCCCTTTAGATGAGCGGGTTTTAAACGAATCCATTTAAAACAGCATTTCCTGTTTTAAACGGACGCGTGATGTCACTGATTGCATCACCGGGTCCTACCAACAAGAGGGTTTTCGTTTCTTTCTTTTTTTGCGTTGTCTCTTTTTCTTTAAACTAAACTTTCAAGTTGCCTTGTATTAAATGTTTCATTCCTATAGATGAGTTTGTAAGTTAGATAAATGATCTAATTCCTGTTTCTTTGTTTAGATTTTGGTGTTTCATCATGCGGTCTAGTAAAGTGCAGGTTTGTTGCCAATTTGGTATTAAACCTGTACAAATGTGGATACTTGGGCAGGATTTCATACACTAACGACATTAAACGATAAAATCCACCAGAAGGACTTGGACCTGCCTTTTTCTACCCTTTGACTACGCCACCTCACAACTGCTTCATGAGATTGGTCACGCAAGTAGATTAAGATAGAGCAGACGTATAATGAAGAAGTAACAGGAAAACATATGGAATGTATTAGTTCATAAATGAATTAAGACAAATAATTTGCGCTCAGAAATGAACAGATTGCAACTATCACAAAGCAGTGTGTAATTTGGGGTGGAGCAGAGGTTAAGCCCAAACCACATAAGGAGGCCTCCAGATGTCACAAGTTCAATTCCCGGCCCAGTGACCTTTCCTGCATGTCTTCTGCCTATTTTCCTGTCGTAGCATTTTCAAATGAAGCCCACTAGAGCCAAAAACGCCTCCGAGAGAAACAAAACTAGTGAACAGTTCAAAAAACCCCAGCAGTGCTTCTCAAGGTTTCTTTCGCTCACACACACCAGATATGTACAGTGCAGCATCAGGTAATCAAACTAAACCCGTTAGACGTGAAAACGCGTTTAAATGTCATCACCTTTTTAACGCTTGGCTTTTCCAGGCTCCCACCGCCTGTAAATCACTCACTCAGCCAGACCAGTGTTAACACTCTGATAACTTCTCTCCTGGATGCCATGTTGCATGTGTGACTCTGGAGTCAAAACATTTGGATGAATTGTATGTTTTAATGTGTAAAAAAAAAAAAAAAAAAAAAAAAAAAAAAGAGAAAGAGAGAGAGAGAGGAAAAAACTTGCCTCTTTCTCACACATGACCATAAGGAGACACAGGATGAGGCCGCGGTGCACAGATTTCAGCTGTCAGAAAAAGGATTTCGGCATCATCTCAAGCAGCGACGATAATCTCATGCTCACCTATCACTAACCAGGAGATGAGAATCTGTAACGACAGGCCCCAATCAACTTTAACCGCCTGGGCTGGGGGGGCTAATAACATTTCATGTCCAATTAGGTTATCTGACGCAGTTGCATCTCCCTGCAACGGTCTCCTCCCTGAGATAGGCGCGCTCTGACTGAGAGGGACGGGGTTTACCTCTGACTGGGCTGACAGACTGGGTCAGAGTCAGCTCCGCGGCGGGTTAAGTCGTTTTGACACCGGGTCTGTCTTTCCCGTGTAACTGAGCTGAGCCTCAGTACAGGCGCAGCGGCGACTCGCGAAAACCGAAAACGATCATCTGGCCTTTGATGGAAAAGAGGGGGAAACGACACAAAGTGTCTGTCTGTGTTTGAAGAACAAAACAAAAACAGAAGCTAATCAACGCGGCGCGATGAAACACCAGATGGGATGCGAGTAGAGTTTCTCGGACCGGGAACGTGACTGACGGCAAAGTGACCAAGCCGGACGCATTCCCGAGCCTCCGGCTCCCAGGCTCGCGCTACCGTCTTCTTCTCCTTCCTCCCCGTTGCTAAGCAAACACGGACGTCGCTGGCTTGTTTGAGTAGTTTCCCCAGGGGTCTGCAATCTCCTCCATATTTCCCCCAAATGTCAGCCGAGTTATCTTTCGGAAGGAAAATTTCAGAGTCCTGTGAGAAATTGCCTTTATTTTTCCGACACACCGGCTCATGTTTCAAGGCTGGCAAACATCCGGAGCGGGGAGGGGGTCTCGATTTGTTTTGTTTTGTTTTTTAAAGGAGAGAAAAGCAAACTAGAAAGGATCTAGTTTAGAACATTTTTTTGTTGTTGTTGTTGTCGTTTTTCCTGTGAATCTGTTGTAATCTGTAAATAACAGAAGTACAACTTTGTTTCCTTGTTCTTCCTAAGAACAAACCTGAGGGGAAAAAGCAGGAGAAGCATAAAACTCGGTGTGTCTAAGCCAGACGGAGCTCAGTTCAGTAGATATTGCCCATCACCGAGTCTCCGAGGTCCATTAGCGTTGCTTATTTAAACAACTGTGCTGAGAATTGTTATTTTAAACAGAATTTTAAAAGAAAGTCCCACAAGAGGGAGACGCACTTCACTACTTTTACCAAACGTTTCTCACTGTTGGTGAGGAACTTTGAAGGCGTGTTGCTGAAACAGACCATGTGGCACTGCTGTAGAATAAAAATGCCATATTTTTACATTACATATCGACAGCAATGAGAAAAGCGGGTACAATTACAAGTGCGGAGCTAATTATACCGTGGTAGTTTTATTGCATTCTTTTAATTATGAGGATGTTAGTTTATTAAAGACAAGGAAGCTGAGAGTGAAGAACCAAAGGATTCTGTTTTTCATCATTCGTTTGCTGCGTTAAATAAGGAGGAATGTTTTTACACACTGCAGCTGAAAGCAGATATTTATATACACATAAAAATAGATGTACTTGTTTTAAAAAAAATTGTTTTATCCTCGCTCTCTGAAATGTGTTAGAATTACCAAAATTATTTATGCTAAATTCTGGAGATTCAATGTTTTTTTGGGTTTTTTTTTGTTGTAATTGTGTTAACATTGTGGAAACGTATTGCTTATTTTAAAATAACACGACAAATGGACGGTTTTTTGGAAAAATTCAGTTTGCTAGTCTTTTGTTGGAATAATGTAAGGTTCCAGGACATTTTTTTTTTTTTAACCAAAGACAACAGTGATTGATCAAAGAAAATCAAAAATAAAAAAAATCAAAATCCTTGTCTGACCTGAGCTGCCAGCTTCCCCAGTCATAAATTCTGCAGTGATGGCTAAAACAGCATTTGAATTTCTAATGTAATATAGAGGTTCAGAGTTTACAGAATAATGAGTCTGCAGGAAGGAGGAGGATGCATGGATGGAGAAAATATTCATAATAATCCCACACAGACGTATAGCTTGCTTAGGGGGGGCTGCTTTTTGCAACTAATTTCACTGCATGTATTTTAATCTTAAATCATCACTTCCAGCTACGAGGGAGAAAAAGATTTTAAAAACAATTATAATTCCTACTTGCTCTCCAGTATAAATACCAGCACTTGCATGCGCTCTGCTTCTTTAACAAAATAAATTGTGCTAAATTTCAATCAAGTACGAATGACCTTTTAACATGTAAACGTCACTAATTTTATGTAAGATTGTGTTAAATAGCTTCATGGATATTTAACATATTTAATATACCCTCTAACTATTGCTGAGGCTTAATCAACGTTTGACTTAAAACATAAAAACTATGAAGTTGTATTTTAGTCAAATGGCACAAGTGACGCTTTTGTACACAGATAAAAATAGGACAAGTCTAAAAGCGTGATTTCTGAACCATCCGACATCACTGGGATCAAACGAACAAGAATCATGAGTTGATTTCACAGCATTTTCACGTCCACTGAAAAAAATAATAGTGATATTAAATCTGCAAATAACAGATCACGGGGATCATAAAGTAGAAAACTGCATCATTCGTAGGAGCCACAGAAGCACTGATAGTATTCTCCGTGTCCAAAATATCTGGATCTTCCCCGTTTGTCAGCCATCTCCATATCCTGCTGTCCAAACTGTGGAACGGAGGAACGTTCAAGACATTCAAAACTCCTATTGCCACTTTTGATTAAATAAATAAATAAATAAAAAGAAATGTATGATTATTATTAAAAGTGAAAGGGCTTTTCAGTCAGAGTGTCTTAGCGTAGCACTGATGGCTTGACAGGGGCCAACTTCCAAAGACAACAGAAGTTGTCAGGGCGTCAGGTGAAGCTTCTTCTGCTCTGATTAAGTTGACAGTTCTCTCTGCTCTGGCCGGTCATTTCCCGAACAATTGGTAGTGCAGTTTTCCTCCACAGAACACTTTTGCCTTCCCTGACTGCACTTTAAATTGAAGTAGCGCTCCAGTGTAGGAAATACACAAGAGACAAGCTGCACAGACAGACAGTCGGACGGATGGTATCATCTCAGATGACACCTGGGATACATGAGGAATAGTAAATGGTGGGTACAAATAGATTGTATTTTTTTTTATTTTTTTTTTTTAAACAAAACCTTACATAGCCGTCTGGAAAGCTTACAAAGCCCGGTGGCTGAGCTATTAGAACAACAAAAAAAACGGGAACAAAAGGCTAGCGGTCCACTTTGGTCCTTTCTGGGCTGAGAGCCGTTTCAGACAGAGAAGCACAGAGATGGAGTCAGACAATAGACATGACGCCAGATTAATGGAAAGCATGTAATTTTAAACCAAATGTAACTTATTTGGGGGCGGGGGACATTACTCTGTCTTTTAATACATCAACACAGCGGCATCCATTTTGTGTTTTAAGGGCTTTGTAAGTCTGTATAATGTGCCACAGTTATGACAGAGCGCGCCGTGTCTGTTTTTAAGTTAAAATTAAAGGTCTCGTGGTAATGTTGTCTTTTCTTTTCTCTTTTTTTAAAATAAATTATTCATGTGAGCAGAGGGACATTTTTGAACCAAAGGTTGAAAAGAGTGGGTTATTATGAATAAAAAAATAAATGTATATTTTTATTAAAAAAGTAATGGCAAGGCGTGATTTTTTTAATGTTTTTTTTTTTTTTTTTTTTTTCACTAATCATTTACAATGTTCATTTTCGACAAGTTTGAATGAATGAATTTTTTTGGGTGGTCTTGATTCTTGTCGTGGTTGAAGACAGCATGCGTTCAGTTGCAGTGACGTGGTGACGGCTGTATACCCGTTGCCATGGTTACTGCACCATTCTCTATCCATCTTCAGTGGGAAGCCTCCTTTCATTTCTTTGCGTACATCCACTGGGGGTGATCTCAAAACATGTTGGTTGTTAACTAGAACTTTCTTCTGCTCGCTGTGATCTTCTCATAAATCTTCGGAGCTGCACTTCCTTGCTTGTCGAGCAGCGAAGGCCTTGATCCTCAGAAAGCATGATGGAGCGCGAGAACATCTGTATGTACCAGCGGTTAAATCTCACAAGGAATTTTACTTGGCGGCAAATAAGTAGAGCAAAACCACACATCCCGTGCGTTGGTTCTAGACATCTATAATGTATTTATTTATTGTTTTTGACATCAGTGCTGGTTGCCAATGTTTTGTGTGTGAGTTCATTTGACTCTACGTGTTGTTATTCCCCTCCAATCTAACGTTAAATAAAATCCTTTTCTACAAACTCTTAACGCCGTTGACGTTGCTGTTAGAGTTGAAGTTGTAACCTGTAAGCGAATAATTTGAAGGAACGGACGGGGAGCATGACCAGGCCTCAGGGCAGAGGTCAGTATTCATTACAACCATAAGAGCCTTTTTTTTTTTGACTTTGGTTCAGCTAAAGAAAAACTGTTTAGAGCCACAAAATCACTCTTCAAAACAAATGGTCTTATTTTCATAATTTCAAAATATAGGAAATTTGACTCTTTTTTTCATTTTTAAATTAAAAACAGTTTAAATTTTTTTTTTTAGGTTTTATTTTAAAAAACAAATGCAGTCGGCGACTCATGGAAAGACATTTCCGGACACTGTATGCATATGTTGCGTATGCATAGACATTCTTAAAATTACCTTTATATCTTAAAATGTTCAACTCTTTAGTCTTTTTGGCCAACGTTATTAAGAGCCACAGTGGAAGGTCCAAAGAGACGCAGGCCGCAGAGCCTTACTCTGGGGCAGTGGTCCTCAAATCCACTGCCTTCGATGGCCAGTGCCCTGCAGGTTTCAGATGTGTCCCTGATTCAGCACACCTCAGTCAAACAGCTGAATTACCTCTTCGATGTTCAGTCAAGATTTCCAGATCGCTGCTAATAACCTGATTACTTGCCTCAAGTGTATAGAAGGAGAGACGCCGTCTAAAACCTGCAGGACAGCGTCCCTCGAGGCCAAGCGTTGTTCAGAATGAATCGTCTTTAATCAAATCAATCCTAATCCACATTTAAAGGACTACGACCGACTTGGAAGTTTTCTGCAGGGAAGAAAAGGCCCATGTCTCCCTGGATGTGCATAGCTGGTAAAGACAAACCTTAAAAGAGTTTCCACTCTCGCAACATTGTATTGGTCGATCAGACGAGACCCCCAAAAAACTGAACCTTGTGATTCTAAGTTGGGGAAAAAAAAAATGTAAAAGAAAACTTCAAGGGCTGCGCTCAGTTTCGAAGGTCAACACGAACGATCCACGACAATGCAAATGTTCCTCTAATTCAAAGCTTTTTGTAGGTTTCCAAAGACTGCTGTCAGATTGTGTCTCAAGGTTTTTGCTGGAGAAAAAAAAAGAAAAAAGCAGCAGAAGAAGAAGAAGATGTCTCCACACAGACAGGAGCGATATAGTTGCTTCCACTAGGCCCACGGTACTCTAATCGGCTTTGAGAAGAGAGACGGATAGAGGACATCATTGTCTGCTTCTTGGCGTTTGAGCCCTGGAGGCTTCAGTTCCTGTGTACCGAGGCCAAGCGTCTCTGTGGCCTCTCACAATTCAGGCAGTGTGAAGCGAGGTCTGTTTAATGCCCAAGGGAGCGAGCAACTGCTGAAGCTTACCAAAGTTTCTAAAGTCGTCCCAGACTCACCGCTTTCAAAGTGTGAACGTCTGAAGGCCTCCGCAGGGTCGCCTGGCTGGGATCTCGTACCTGTTAATATTGCAGATCTGCATTTGTTTAACAAAGTGGAGCCCTTATATAAAAGCATATTTCTCCCAGAGTTAAATTCCTGGCCCCCACCTTTGTCTTTTTTTTTTTAAATTAATTTATTTTTTTATTTTATTGAATCTCATGAACTGCCCGCACTCAAAGTAAGTGTCCCGTCAAGCTTTCACTTAAATTGTTCTCAAAAGCATATGCAAAAGGTTTTCTTTTTTTTTTTTCCTTCAGATCCAGCCATTAAAATCTGTCTCAGCAATTCTTCTGGCTTTTAAAATTTACTCCAGCTTTTAGAAGTATGCAATTTTTGTATAATGAGGAGAGGAAATTACACAGTCAAGTCCCATTTCACTGCCAGAGACAAAAGTCTGCATTTATTATTAATTTTACTGCATTTCACTCGCCATTTTGCCTGTTATGTCACCTTGTCTTTTGCATTACCAGCACTAAATCGGACCAATGTGAAGCCTGCACTTTCCTCGGATTGCCATGACGGGATAAGTTGTTATTTCAATAATGCATGCTTTAGTAACTCAGAAATGCATTATGCTTCAACATTAGAGAGGTCCTCTCCACTGGTAAATCCTTTAAGATCAAACCCGGACTTGCTTTTCAAGGACACATTCTCCCACAGGCTTTAAAATCCCGTCTTTCATAACACATAGAGTCACTACTTTCTCTCTGCCATATAGGAGATGGCATTATCAAATATAATAGGCAGGTTCTTGTGTTTATTTAATAAATACAAACTGCATTTTTTTTTTTTGGAAAGCGCTTTGTCAACCTTTACACCAACAGATTAAAAATAAATACATTTTCTAAATTTTATATGGTAGTTCCACCTTAAAATACCCCAAAATAGCCTAAAATCATGACTTGATTTATGCATATTTTTTCCCTCGTTGCTGATTGGCTGTGCAATCTACCTAATTGTAGAAATAAGGAAGACAATAGATGCTATGCGAGACCAGCTGACCGATCTTCTGACAAAGATTTGAAGATCTTATGAAGATTATAAGATTTTAAATAACACTATGTACAATATTATAATCACAAGCAAAAGAACATGTTGTATTATTTCTGTGAAAATGATGAATTCCCTTTCTTTGATTTGACAGACAGTTTAAAATGATTCATTCTACATTTAAGTAGTCTGACATTTCTTTTTTTTTTTACGCTTTCTTTACTCACATGTCAACGATCTCGTATGTCTAGTCAGTGTAAAATAGTTTAGTTCAGGTGTGAACGGTCTCTTAGACTTTGTGTATTTTAAATTTTGAACTGGATTCATCTGAACTCAACTGAACTCAGCTTCGCTGTTGTTCTACACATAGACATGTAGAACAGTTCAGATAACAGTTGACTGTAAAGCATGCAGCACACAATTTAGTGACAATACAAAATGAAACCAAACAGCAAGACAGAAAAATACAATGCAAACATGCCTGTCTCGATTCTTATCAGAAAACGTTTTTAGTCGACTTAAAGTTATTTCAGGGTATGGATATTTTGTGGTCTGACCTATAAGCGTGTTATTTACTGGCGCTTGTGATTTTCTTCTGTATCGTCTTGTCACCAAAAAGGTCCCCGGTGTGAACGCTGGCTTGGCCTTTTTCTGTGTGGTTTTCACGTTCTGCCCAAACAAAGTGCATGAGAAAAGGCTCATGCTCTTTTACCAAACACAGAAGAGAAATGCCATAACCACTAAAATCTGACTCTAAACCATTTGTGTTGACACTTTGCACAGAAAGAAGCTGTGCTCGGCGTCTCCTTCAGATGTTGTGTCGTTTCCTTCGGTAGCTGCTCATGTGGCGCCACCACAGGTGAGAGGGGGCAAGAGGAGTTTTAATTGGCTTAATTTGTTTGACAAAGTGTTGTGCGGAAACTAACCGCACCAGCTGAAAATGTAGCAAATGTGTTTCTGGTTCCCAATCGAATGGAGTCTACCCGACTATTGGTTGTGAAAACACCCTGGCGCGGGGCTCATTTTTTTGTGGCATTTTGACTGTGGGATAAATGACGGCCTTTATCAGTAATGTTTAGGGGGGGGAAAGTTGATGCTTACCGAAAGAACAAGAAGGTTACGGTTTATTTTAGCTCCGTGGAGAAGCTGGACTGAGGCAAATATATCTAAAACGAATGTATGAGGAAAGGACGTCATTCTACTTATTTCATACAGATCAAAGTTAAAACTTTGCAAAGGTATTCAGTTTATACTAAGACTATCTGAATGCAAATGCATTTAAATTCTCTTTTTTTTTTTTTTTACTTTTTAGCTTCTAATATGAGACGTTTAAACAATAACATCTTTTTTAAACCACCGTTTTCAAATGTGCCAGTGTGTATGTAAACATACCCGCCTGTGAAAATTTACATCATTTACCGTGTGCATGTTTGTGTGTAGGCGTCCGTGCGTGCACGGGCGTGTGTGTGTGTGTGTGTGTGTGTGTGTGTGTGCGTTGCTGCTTTGCATGGTGACTCAAGTCCAAGGCTGAGGCTGAGCGCAGGGTTGTCCTTGGCTGTCACTACTCATTATTTGTCGGTCAGTGACACCGCTGAGCAGTCTGTGAGCAGTGAGGAGATAGCGGGACTCCTAGTGATGAGTGACAGGCTCATCAAAGAGTGGCATTGAGTGACTGCGCCCGGTTAGCATCCTTCGCTTTCTTCGTGGGGAGTCTGACCCTCGAGCGGCTCACCAAAGGATAAAGCACAATGCTGCTGCTCATCTGCTCGTGATGCAGGGAGGCGCGCGCAGAAGTGTGAGCCACGAGAAGAAAAAGGGATAAACGCATTGACTTTTCAACAACCCCGGTGTTGGCACACACCAGCAAATACCACTGTTGTCCCTTTTGCTATTGACATTAATCCCACAGTGGGCCTTCCTGCACTTACAAGTGATGACAGGCTTATTTAGCCGCCTCCAATAATGGAACTGCGCAGCACTTCTCAGTCCCTGTCCATGTCTTTGCTCCTTGTCTTCCAACCTCTCAGGAAATGCGAATGCTCGTCCGAGAGCGGTCGCTCGCTTAAAAAATGTAAACCGTCTCGCATTAGCAGAGCCAGAAAACGCACACCCTGAAACATTCTGCACTTCAGCAGCACAATAAACCATCTTTAAGCCGAGAGGACCTTCAGCCAAAGAGGTCTGTGATTAATGCAAACCTTATGCAAAATTCACGGGGTGCTATAACAAATGGTTCTTTCCCAGGATTGCTAGAAATAAGGGAAGGGAGAAATGGTTTACCATTGCTGTCAGCAAAAAAAGAAAAAAAAAAAAAAAAAGAAGTGCCTTATATCCTGATCTTTCCCCAGCAACATCATCGCTTAGCCTGTTGCTAATACACAGAGGACTGGAAACAGGAAAGGCAAGTTGTACCTTCCGGAGATTTTGCTGTTAGTTTTTGAGGTTTCACAACAAAGTAACAACAAGCTCAAAACACAGCTTCAGATAACATTGTGGTGCTCCTTATAAAATTAAATAACAGATGGTACCTGGAGGAGAATGCCAATAAGACAAGGTGAAAGATGTTTCAGATATTTGGGATACAGAGGCCAGTGGAAGACACAACACACCACTTGTACAATGTTCAACACATAAAGATCGAAGGACTGAAAAACCACAAGTATGCATATGGATCACAAATACTATGCAAAAGTACTGAAACACTTTGAATTTCGTGTTTCGCAATAATGTGTTTTGTTGTATTTTTATTTGGTACACTGCCCAAAAGTCGTGCATCCTTCTCAAGCGTAAGAAAGTTGCAGAGTTTCTTACTTATAAGGCCGTGCTGCAACATTATTAAGATTCCACTTTTGGTTAAGAGGGATTTCTTCATCACAATGTATGGGACACTTCATTGTGAAGTGGAATCAAAAGTGATCCATGAAGAGAGCCGTGGAGAGGTTTCCAGCGAAGGATTAGTTTCTGGAGAAATCTCCGGAAAGTTGTGCACCTCCCACGGAGCACTGACGCGCTTGCAGACCTGCCGAGGCGCCGACCCTCCTATCTTTAACTGTCTGAGAGTTAAAAAATTGAATTCTTTTCCTTTCGTGCTTCATAATGAAGACATCCCTCTCCGTCTGAAGCCGAAATCTGTGAGAAATGTTGTGTGAGCTCTGCAAGAAAAAAAAAAAAAAAAAAACACATCTTGATAAGTCATTTAATTTTGCCGCATGCCTTAAAGTATGATTTATAAGTAAATAACCGTGCATCCACTAAGCCGGCATCTTTAATGTAATCTTGCTTTCCAGGGGAATCTTAAAAAAAATAAATAAATAAATAAATCTATTTAAAAATATATCAGAGCTACAAGATTAATTTTTCAGCAGAACGCTGATAAGGGGAATGTTTTATATGCCTGTCATTGTGCAGGTGGAAGTGGTATTTCTTTGCCTGAAAAATTCTCTAACTTCCTTCATTTCTCCAAACCCTATCGCTATATCTTCTTTGACAGTCTTCACTGTAGGCTGATATTCATCAAATATATTTCACTCGAGAGAAAAAATAAAATAAATAAAAAGCAACAACAACAAAAAAAAAAAAAACACGCTTCACTTTATTTTTGCTTTGCTCACATCGCAGCGGAAAAGTACAAGTTGTGAGAATAATCTGATGTGGATCCTTGTTGTTTTCTCCAGCACCATCGCAGCAACATATCGTACATGCTCCAATGGAAACACTGAAAGGCGCTCGATGGCTGTAAGGCTATGATAGCTCTGTGGAAGATGAGATAATGACACAGAGAAATGCCTCCATGCTTCTCTGAATTTGGCTTTTATTATTCCTGTTAGCTTAAGCATGAATATTTAATGCAGTGGTTCCCAAAGATTTTCTGGACCCTCCTATGCATTACAATAAAATCCCCCACCCCAAAACAGAAAAAACAAATCAACTACACACACACGTATCCTTCAACCACACACAAACCTATAAACCTTGAAAAAGATACACATATTTTGTGTATTTTTTCGTTTTATTGCAACTTCAGGTTGCAACAAAACACACTACAAACCATCTTTACAGTGAAGCATTTTTGTGTTACTGTTTCATTTGTCTTCATTCATCCATACCGCTTCCTGCACCCCCGCTGCAAGGGCACTGCGCCACCTCCAGGGGGCGCGCCCCACACTTTGGGAACCACTGATTTAATGATTAGTCAGACATTAGATGGGCCCTCGTGTTCAAATGTCCTATTCTGCTTATCATTTTCCGCGTAATTCATGCTTTCATTGGTATCACGCACGGAAGAATTCACATCTGCTCCATAATTTCTGGATAATTTTCATCTGGAATCCCTAAAGACAACACGCAGTGAGCGCTAATATCCCTTTTGTGTTTTCCTTCAGTCACCTGCCGTGACTGACAAAGAGAAAGACGTTGGAACAGACAAACAAGATGTCATGTGGAGTAGTGGGTTTGTTTTCGAAAACTCGCAGCTGAGATTTCCCTAAACGTGTGTCAGATATCAGCAGAAAAACTCAAGTGATGGAAAATAGTTTCTTGATGAGCTGGTTAAATATTTGGATGAGTTCAAAAGTTCATTTATAATGCACGACAGGCGCGGCAAACGCCAGTTTTGCTGGAGTTGTTCGCCCGTGTCAGGTCAGGATTACTGCAAATATTTCTCTTTCGGACTGAGATATTGGAGCTTTTGTGATGACCATTCTACAACAGTTGTCCTTAAGCCACTTTGTGACTAATTTGGAGGTACGCTTCAGATTACTGTACACTTGGTTAACCCATTTGGACCAAAACTTTCGTGTCATTTTGACATTATTAACAATGTTCTTCTCGACTGGAGCCATTTTCTTTGCAAGGTGTGCAAGTTGCTTCTACAGCCAAACACCTGAACTGCATGATAATGCCACCCCAGTACTTCCAAAGTGGGGATGTACGATGCCAATTCAAAAATGGTCATGAGGACCAAACACTTTATTTATTTATATATATATATTTTTGGATAAGGACCTGGGACATGTCTCCAAAAAAGATTTTGGTTTTTGTCAGTGAATGCCTTTTCAAATTGTTATCCTAGTGTTCTGCTTTGTCTGTGTTACTTTTTCATAATGTCACATTTATTTTTTTCCATGGTACAGGATGGACTACTCTTTTGCGAATAAAAGTTCAGTGATCTTTGTTTGCCCCCAAGAGGTCAGGAAAATGTGGAATTCATCGGAAAGTAAGCAATGGCGTTAGTTTCACTGTCAGTTTCCACTATCCCGCCGTGTGAGTTTATGTGGCGTCACATTGGGTTCTAGCTGTGATATCCTTTGTATATTCAGAAATCCTAATAGACCTTAAATTGTTTGGTCTAGTCTTGTGACAAACATTGGAAAAAAAAAAATCTGGTGATTAGGATGAGCGCAAAGAAATTAACTCATTTGGCCTTGGTAAAGTTGAATCTGTGCATTGTCAAACCCAACATGAATAAAGTCTGTTTGTCACAAACTGATCCTCAGTAAACAATGGTGCCACACATTTCATCAAAGTGATCTCAGTGATAATTTAATTTTTGTACGTCTGCTCGCCAGGTTTTCTGGTAACGTCGTAACAGAACCACCCAGGTGGCTCTTTTCTCTGCGCTGGGAACTTTTCAGTCATTTTGCGTTTCTAATTTATTGGCCTGCCTCCTTGAGAATTCAGCTCATAAAATAATTAACCCGCAAAGTGCAACTCAACGCAAGTGCTAATTGAAACGCAATTGGAGTTGGGCCATATTATGCATGTTCTTATTGCATGAGCAGCGACTCGATAACGTTCAGGCGACTTTTTTCTTTTCTTTTTTTTTTTTTTTTTTTTTTTTTACCGTCAATTTGAAAGTCGTGTTTAGAAACAAGATTATACAATGTATGTTTGACTGAGCGCCTTGATCAGTTGGAGCTGGTTGGCTTGTTAAACAGAAGTTTGTTCGTTCAGAGGTTGCAAGGGACACATTTGAATAGTGCCATTTAGACTGTACACAACATAAATGTTATTATGCAGTTAAATGTCAAGAGTACGTGAACGTGTTTTTTATTAAGTACAGCACCGACTGACTGTGATTCTCACAGCTAATGCTAATGTGACAGTGAAACGTGCTGTTCTCTTCAGACTGCGTGAGTAAGAAAGTGGCTTTAAGTAGCAATAAATACTGACGGTATAAGTACTTAAAACATTTGGTTATTTTCCGATGCAGTCACTGTCATTATTGTCTGCATAACATGTCAGGGGTCAAAGTAATTTATTTCCAATCAATCAATCATTCATTTACATAAAGTTTTATATGACCAAAGTATTTTACAAGGCCAAAAATAACATAAAAGACGTGGAAAAAGGTAAATACAAGAGTGGAAACAAAGCATCGTACTTTAAAACTTCTTTGGGTGAACTTTTTTGGTTTTTGGATGCACACAGATTACGCTGCAAAAGACATTACATCTTGCCAAGCTTTTATTTTTTTATGTCTGGTTTCAAGTGCAAAAATCTGATTACGCTTGAAATCAGACAAAACTACCTTAGAAGTAACTTTTCAGAAAGATATAGGAGATTGTCTTAGGTTAATAATTTTGAACGTAGATAAAAAAAATTCTAGTTCCGCCAGCAGATTTGTTCACTTATAACACAGACGAAATGCCATGTTAAAATAGAACCAGTACTTTTTATCTATACTCAAGAATTACTGACCTAAAACAAGTTTCTAAATATCGCTGAAAAGCTACCTCTAAGTTATTACATTACTAAGATTTTTGCACTAGAAACTTGACAAAATATTAGGCACGGTTTGGTGTTCTTGAAGTGTAGAAAATACAGACATGACAAAACATAACGACCACTGAAGTCCACAAATGATCTCTAAATCATCTCACTTGTTAGTCAGTAGAAGATACCAGGCGACGTGTGAACAGTCTATCATCACATTTCCTGTGCTAGAAACAGGATAAATGCGTAAGGGAATAAGTGAATTTGCCACGATTCAAATTGTGAAAGCCTGTAGACTGGATCAGAGCATCATCAAAACTGCAGCTACTGGGGCTCAAACAGCTGAGGAAGCTAAAACTGGTTCTAAACAGAACATCGCAGTTTCTTGAGGAGCCATGGACCAATCAAGGTGACAATGCTGACCCCCGTTCACAGCAGGAAGCGCAAAGCAACACGCACTTGAACATTAGAATTAAATGGCGATCATGGAAAACGGTCTGATGGATCATGTTTCTCTTAGGTCACATGGGTCGCCGTGTGGGTGACCGTCTCTTAACTCTTGCATCAGAATGAAATGTGGGAAGGAAACAAACTGTGCAGTGTCATACTTTCCTCACTGTAAATGAAGCCTCTGATGTTGTGTTGATGTTTATTGTAGATTTTTTTTTTTTTTTTTTTTTTAAAGTCCTGAAATTCAGGATTTATGACTCTGTAATCGTTGCTCCAATTACAAAAGAAAGCACAGGGGTTAAAAAAAATACAAAATAAAGACATATACGAAACAATATTAAAAATAAAGACAATAAGTGATATTTTGTTATTCAGATAGACTGCATTTGACTCGTTAAAATTCATTTAGCATTTTATCAGAAAATGCTGAAGCTCCACATTTATTTTTGAGAAGAGCCGACAGCCGTCTGATGTAAGACTCAATCGGCCTCAGTCGACCTGTTTGAAGCAGGCTTGTTTTCACCGGGCACTTGAGCATTAATAATTCTGTGTCTTGTTTGAGCGTATGCAGCAGTGATGTATACACACACAATATATATATATATATATATATATATATATATATACATGCAGTATATATACATACCCACACCCAGCGTATGTTTTCCGGCGCACAATGATATACCCATCTGTGGACTTGTGTGTTTTGTGTTCTTCTGTATTAAATCAGTTCGCCATCATGTCGGCTTGCGGTTGAGGATGACAAATCTCCCCTCACTATCTACAGCCATGCAGCTCTCCACTGCATGGCCGGGGCCATGTTTCCCTGGCTCTCTGACACACAGGCAAGCCGCCCGCCCTGCTAAACTACCTCGGCTCCCCAAATGGAGTTCTCATTTTCAAGGGGGAACGGCTGCATGGCATAACGCACTTTGTCTTGGGAATTACTTTTTTTTTTCTCCTCAGCCTGTATGGCTCTCCGGGATGGACATGGCTGGCTGGCGCTCGGGGAGACAGATGGAGGCTGCTGGCTGGCCTGACACATGTTGAGCGGCTGTTGATGAGTCAGTGAAGAGGGGCGGGCGAGGAAGGGGGCGGTGGGTGCAGCAGAGGGGGCAATGCGCTCTATCTGTGTGATGTATTGATGCGAGCGAGAATCAGAGGTCCCACTTGGCTTGAAATCTGCTTTGCAGATACTCTTCTGTGTGTTTTATGAACCTGTAAAGTGAATGTTGCTTTTATGCACCAATAGGTCACGGCGTTGTGTCTGGCGGCAGATGCAGTGACAGCTAATCGAGCTAGAGCACGCATTTTTGTGGCAATAACAGCATCTTGGCATTGACACGGACTTAAATTTTCCATTTGCCACACACCAAAACATTTTCTTCTTCTCACAAGTAGCTTACCTAACATTACATGCCAATACAGTAGAGACCAATCTAAGCAGGAAAGCAGTGGAAGTAATTACGATTTTCATTAGCAAACTTATCATATTCATTGAGAAATTGGACAATATTTTTTTCTTTGAACTTCTACGTATTTTGTTGAATTACAGCCGCAAATGCAAATACGTTTTATTGGAGTTTTAGGTGAGAAGGTACAAAAATACATGCATATATTCATTGCATGACTGTGAAGAGAAAAGAAATATTTCAGAAATGGTTGTCAGATGTTTTTAACAAGGGAAAATGTGCATTTGGACATACCCCTTTACTCTGAAACCTCTTAATAAAATCAAGTACATTAAGAAGTTTAATGTCCATGGGAATTTAGCCAACCTCCATGGCCATGACCGCAGCAAGAAAATGGAAGACAAACTGAAGAAAAAGATGATACAAACAGCAACCGAAGAGCCCAGAAAAACCTCAGAAGAGATTAAAGGTGAACTCGGAGGTCAAGGTACATCAGTGTCAGATGGCATCATCCGTCAAAGTGGACTTCACGGGAGTTGACCTTGTTGAAAGCGAATCATAATAAGAGCGAGCTGGAATTTCCCGTAATGCTTGTTGATAAACTACAAAACTTCAGGGAGAATGTCCTTTGGACTCACATAAACAGGTGTGCGAGCGGGGCATCTCAGCTGTATGTTCACAGGTGTTCAAAATGTAGAGTACCACAAAAATGAACTTTCCATCCCTACTGTGGAACATGGAGGAGGATTATGTTCTAGGACTGATGTTGCATCTGTCGCTCGGTCTCTTGAATCTGTGCGTGGCAGAACGAAACCTCAAGACGAGCAAATCATTCTGGAGATAAAAGTGCTGCCTACTGTCTTGAAGCTTGGACTCAATAGCCGGACATGACAATGACCGAAAACCCACTGCTAAAAACATCCAAGAATGGCAAAGAGCAATACATTGGCTCATTCTGACCTGGACTTAGTCACGATCTAAATCTGTGGAAGGAGTTGAAACGTGCTATAGGGAAAAGGCACCCTTCAAACCTGAGGCAACGGGAGCGCTTTGGTCACTAGTGGGCCAAAGTAACGTGTGGACAGATGTGGAAGTGTTATTGACGCAGTATTCCAACTGCAGTGAATGCCTCTAAGTTTTCCAAAACCAAATATTAAGTTATAATATTTGGTTTTGCTAGAACCATCTCCTCGAAACTTGGTTTAGACCACAGCTGTTCTAGCGATACCACCATCATTCAATTGGACCAAAAACACCAAGAACTGACAGAAATACTGAATCCTGTTCACTTTAAGTTCCTCCCAAAGAACCAGAAATGTGCCCAAGATGAACTGGTTTCTGCAAACTTTTGCCTGCCCATGCCTGTATAAACTGTTTGATTTTTTTTTTTTTTTTTTTTTTTTTTTGCATCTCACTGAGGCAGAGACTTCATTTCAAGCGATGCTGACACAATGACTGATTCCACAAATTCTCGTAATAATTAGCCGCATCCTCGCACGATCTTGACTCTCGGCGCACCGATGCTAAGCCGACGTCATGCAGCCGTCTCCCGACGCACTCCGAACCGTAGCAACGAGAAAGGAGCTTGGGCTGCCTGAGGCAATGTAACAAGAGTGGCAGTAGGCATGAGGGCCGAGCTAAATAATTCAATCACTGGATCGGAGTACATTTTCATATGCATATTTTCACTGGCGTATTTGCTTGAGCAGCTCTCCCTCCTCCTCTTTCCTGACAGCATCTTTCTCTTCAGACCCCATAAATATCTGAACGGGCTAATGACTTCTCGTGAGGAATTAAGGAGGCATCATTAGACGGCACCTGAAGGTTTGGGTCTGCAGCAGTGTGAGGACTCTGTCGGTGCTGATTAGGGAAACGTTCCCCGGGAGGAGCGGTAACAGAAAGTCACTCGTAATGCGGACAGTATGCACATATTTAATGTACATTTTCCCTTTTACTTTAGTCAATGTGATTTGCTTCTGGCTGAGTGCAAACGGTGCTTGATACATTTCACTTAAAATATTTTTGTAGTAAATTAAAAAAAAAAAAGAAAATGTGACAATGAATGGGTGAATACTGTCATAAACATAATATAACACCTGTTACGAACATGAATGAGTCTTCATGAATGTTTATGACTCTTGTCATGAAGTGTCATTCGGTAAATAATGACACTTTTAATGCAAAGTTGCCCATTTTAATGACCTTTTACTGCATGTTTTAGTACGATGTCGCAATAAAAGTGTTATTTGCCAAATAACGCAAAGTTGGCAATTTTAATGGACTTTTAAGGCAATATTTAATACAACTTTGCATTAAAAGTGTCATTATTTAACAAATGATACTTCACGTCTACAATCATAAACACTCATAAAGACTCCTTCATGTTCATAACAGGTGTTATGTCATGTTTATGACAGTGCTAGGTCAGTCTGATGTGCACTTCTTCAAATAAGTTGCTATCAGATCTTCCTGCTCAATTACAATTTTTTTGCTGAAATCCAATTTTTATTTTATTATTATTTCTTTTAATCTGGTCATTCATAGTACTAATTAAAAGCAGCAGCAACGAGACTTCAGTTTCGCCAAAGCGACTCGCATGCGCCCAACTAGAACGTAGACGCCAACACAGCAAGCGCACTGTTTATTGGGGCAATAATGGACGCCACTGTCTGGGGCTTAATCTTAAAATTATTCAAACACCAAAAGCCATATAAATGACTGGGAGCACCACATATGAAGTATTTCCCCACAGCGAGAGCTATTGCCATGATTTAAAGTTTAACATTTAACATATTAACTAAATGGGGCTCCATCAGGTTTCAGATGCAACATTTATTTACTGCAGCTAAAGGAGATCTGTTGCATCAGCATCATTCATATGCAAGAATAATTAACCCACCATGGGAAAGGAAAGATTACAAGTTTCACACAAACTGTGTGTCACAAACGGCGCTTGTCTTTGGGAAATGGACGCTTGTGAAACAGGCTACTGTTACACAATGGGTGTTTTGTTACCCCCATATACATGTATATATGATATCTCATTGTCAGGATAACCCTAAAATATATATACACCATCCAATTACTCTATCACGCATCCAATGTGTCAGTAAATATACAGTTTCAGAAAGAGTATCTGTCAATTAAAATATTTATTGGCTCCCTCATATTTTTTCTGTTTTCGGTTTGGTAACTTTTAGTATTTATGACTGTGGTTTTACTTTAAAAGAGGCCTGTTACATGGTCTCTGCATGCATACATAGAGCAAACCCTTTAAAGTCAATCCAACAGGAAACAATGATTCACTCAGCTAAACGCTGAGCTCTGACCAAGAAGAATTACATTAAGCAGTCTCTGGCAGTGAAAGAAAGTCAACATTTTATTTATTTATTTGCTTTGATGATTTTTTTTTGTTTGTTTAAAAAAGGACACATATTCTGGGATAACGACAGATTATTATAACCTGACCTGCTGAATCAGATTTTGCACAATTAGTTTGTTTATTTTTTTTTGTAAACACTGTAAACAAATAGAAGACAGAGAGAAAAAAAAGGATGTGCTGGATGTTCTTTGATAGAGGTAGTAATATTCAATCCAACAAAAGATAAAAAGAAACATACGATTATCCCCTTTTATGCATCAAAGCATAGCTTCCTAATTCCCCAGAACCCTTTAAAAATCTGCATCAAAGTGCATGTTCTTGGCTGATGCATTTAAAAAACAGAAAATACGGGGAGATCTTAGTGTCGGCACATTTAATGAAAAGGCAAATATTATGGTTTTGTCCGTTTTTGAACTGCCGATCACTGATCAGAGAATGAAGAAGAAATTGTTGAATAACGCAAATCGATTTTTGGCCAAATGATTAGTGCATCTCCACTGATTATCAGTACCATGATAGAAATTGTGTCCTGGTAAGAGGAGTAACCATAATTTTATTCCTCATATCGTCATTCAGTATGCAATTTGCAAAAAAGAAAGCTACAGAACCAAAAAAAAAAAAACTGAACAAAAAAAACGTAGTCTGTTTTATTTCACCCTAAGAGCGCTGCACCACTATTTTAGAGGTGATGTCTGAAAGCCCAGTGGGTACGACTCACATCTGTTGCACAACAGATCACACAAAAGAAACGGCGGCCATTTCCCAAAGTGTCTAAATCACTCTCTATTTATCCTAACAATCGTCTTTCAAAGGGCTCTAATTAAGGTCTTGACTGTACAGATAAAAAACATTCATAATCAGGTTTTTCCTCTAAGAAATTGCCCTGCCAGAAGACGTGTTTTTCTTGACTCTATTATAAGGCAATACTCAAACCAATATATAATTTTTTTTTAAAAGAAAAAATATATATAATCATAAGCAAACAGACGAGTTAGGAAAAAGGGAGACAGGAGAGAAAGCGGGGTAAGATTTAGAGCCAGCAGAGATGACCCACATTGGTGATACTTGTTATGAATTCACAATGAGGCTGCTGGGCTTGTTAGCGTGTGGCTCGGGAGGCAGGGCCGACGAGAGATGCAGAGTCCACTATCTGAACGAGCCCGTCTGCGATTCCACCGCTCTCTACCTTACGGCTTCTGGCAAATGGTGCACCAAAGGTACTTTGGCTTCCGAGAGAAAGGCAGGGTTAAAGAGGGATGACTGCTTCGGATTTCACAAGGAGACAGAGAGGGCGTCCTCTGTAACATGAACATGCTGGGGGGGAAAGGCGGAGGAAAAAAATAAGAAGAGATGAAAAGAATCAGCTAAAAGTGGGCAAAGTGCTGCAGCAGTGATGTATGGTAATAAGAACAAACGGTGCCACGATCACTGCGGGATTAAAGGCTATTGCAGGTCATATATTTTGTAATCTTTCTCTGAAATTCTTTGACACAGACGGGAATTATTCTCCGGATTCTGCAAGAGAACTGCAGGGCTGTGTTTTCATCCACTCACGCAGATTTGAGCACCGTCAGAGCCAAGGCGACTGCACAGTTGTTCAGTTGATAGTTTACTGGCAGCAGGCTGGGGATAATTGCTGCACCTGCACATCAGCAACTCATGACACACGTATGCTTGTACTCTCACATTTATAGGGACTGTAATTATTTCCTTTTATTCTCTATGCCAAAAAAAACCCAAACATTTAACATCACCATCTTATGTGACTTAAACAGAGATGCGACGACTGCAGGACAAAGACCCCTCGCTTTTGGCTGATTCCGATTTCTCTCTGAGAGAGAATGTCATGGTTGTGTTATGAAAAATAAAACAAAACAAAAATAGGTGGATGAGTCGGAAAGTTCAACAACAAACTCAATTGATTAACAACTGTTCTAGCGGCAATTTCGTGGAGAAAAACGGTTTTGAGAGATTAAGCTGCCTGGGCGTTGCCACGGCGATGATTGTTTCTCTCCTAATCACTTCACTCTGACTTGTCTACTTTCCTTCCAGACTATAATATTTGTTGTATGCTTCTCTCTTTTTTTTTATCCTTCCAAGGAATACTTTCTCTTTCCATCAACAACGACATTTGAAATATTTACGTATATGTTAGTCGTCCTGACATGAGTGGCTGTAATTTATAGATGTCATTTCGAAATGTAATTAGCGTCACGTACTGGTAATTAGCACTGGCAGCACAGCTACTATTAATAAACTGCAGTTGCTGTTTGCATTTCTTGAAGAGCAGAGGTCCTCACTTTAAAGGTGCAGCATGTGACTTTCACAAAGATAATCTGTGAAAAGCCTGTGTTGCCATCTGAAGAAATGCACCGCTCCTGACCAAAAACAACCAATCAGAGAGAGGAGGAGGGTCTTAGTGCTGCCAATCAATCTCATGTCCCGCTGCTAAACGTGCTAACATCTTACCAATATATGAAAATAGTTTTTCTGCCGTCATTGGTGGTCATGCTAACTACCATTACCATTTATGACGGGCTGTGCTAGCTGCAGAGAGCAAAGGGGGGGAACAGCTTCACGTGGAGCTGTGTCTGACAACGCTAAGTACGGGAAAATGTCACCCAGACAGTTTTTCCTACATCTGTACATTCCCTCTGACTTCACTTTTAAATACCTCACTGATACTGAAAACTTTGCGTCATCATGACTCAGTAAGAGTTTAGAGGAAACAGTGCAGTTTATGCATGGTGCGCTCACTAATCAGATAAAATCTACGTCTGTCAGTCACTGGTCGAAGTCAATCCGTCTTAGAACCGACGTTTTACTTACTATCAGTCAGTTTCGGAGGTGAATTTTAGGTTTAACACAATAGAATTTATGAAATTATGATTTCCACATGACAGATAATCTACAGATTAAATTTTGTTTGCCCCACAGTTAAAATTGCGATCATTTCTATAATTTGTATCATGTCCCTTTTGATTTCCATGCTGACAATATGAGGCTACATTCATTTATGTCAACAACCTGTGTAATGCTGTCACTTCAGCGTCATCATAACATCACGGTCTTATGATGAGTGTCCATCATAACACCGTGGACCGTGTTATGATTTGATGTAAATTGAATAAAAATAAATATTTTTGCTACCTTCTGTAGTGCAAAATCTACACCATCCACATTTCTTTATTAGAACTGCAGATGTCTAGAACAAATTAGAGCAATTAGCAATTTAAAAAACAGTAAAACACAGAGGGAATAGGATCCTTACTAGACAGCGGTCATTCTTACCCTTTTCCTCCAAGATCAAGGAACCAGCTTAACAAACTGTTCTACTCTTCTTTCTTTTTTTTTCATTTGATCAAGCAATAAAAACTGAGAAAGAAGGAAATTAAGTAACTTAAAAAGAATACATATAGCAGTGATAGTCACCAAAAGGACAGTGTTGTGATCATACAGAGAGCATATGGTTTTCTGTGGTTCCTGCAGAGAAAGTCTATATAACACGAGCCACAGTATATCTCAGCATGCTGGGCTCATTTCTATTTTCAGTGCATCCTCACAGCAGGAGATAGCCACAGTGACCCTCAGAAAGGGTGGCCAAGCCGTAACAGTCCCTGCGCTCGCTCGTATGCCGGTGGCGTTACAGTTAGCTGCCCGTGTTCATACTGTTGCTTCGGAGGTAATAGGAGCTGAAGACTCTTTGTTGCTACTAGAACGTGGAACGCTTTGGACGTGCACACAGGGGAACTGCTTAAATTTGTAATGTCTGGGAGGTTTTTTTTTTTTCTTAAAATCAGTAGAGATGTACTTTCTTTTCTCTTCAGTCGCTAATCTAATGCTTTGCTGGTTACATTTTTCAATTTTTGTTTAAATAATATTGAAATGACAGGCAAATAAATAAATAAAAAGCAACGACTCTCACTCACCTCTGTTTCCACAACTGAAAAATATTCCAGTCCAGATCGACAAATCCAGACTGGCAATCATTAAAATCCTCATGGTTCAGAACTCAGTTCACATTTTTTCTCAACTATTGTTGTCAATTTTGCCATTTTTGAATGTTTATTTGTTTGCTTCTGTCCTTTGACATCCAGCAGTGAAATGCACTGCAGTGCATCAGTTGCACTGTGGATTGCAAAATGTAGCAACTGGGAACACACAGCACACTACCTTCACAGACATTATAGATTTTATGAAAGCTTTTTGTACTTAAAAGAGACTGGGTTCTGATATTTGTATGCTGAATGCGCCTGATGACCGATCACAAACTGCATGGTAGCACAAGAAACCACATCGCTTCATTAGCTGTAAAAAAGTATTTAAAAAAAACAAAACACGAAATTCTCACTAACGTGAAAGTGTGAAACCTCAGTTAATACAAAAAGTACATTTAATTTAACTCAACAGCCAATCATAATCCATCCCAAGATTATGTTTTGAAAAAAATAAATAAATAAAATGTTGGGTGCCTAGTAACAGCATAATTTCTGTGCTTGTCCACCACTAAGCCCTTACCAGGCCTTAAAGCTGCAGCATGCAACTTTTATCAAAAGATATGTTTTTTCTTGTTTGTTTGTTTTTTTTGTGACATTTTTGTCAAAACTTTCACTATATTGAGAAACAATCTATGAAAATAAAGAGCTCCTCCATTTCCTTCCTGGATTACTGTTGCCGTCTGAAGTAATGCACCGCTCCCGGTCAAAAGCAACCAATCGGAGTCAGGAGGAGGGTCTTAGCGTTGTCAGTCACAGTTGTGAATGTGCTGCTCAGTGTGCAAATGGTAGAAAAATTACTTAACATCCCTGAAAAACTGTGTGTCCTCCATAATTGGTGGCTAACTGGCAAGTAGAGTCTTGCTGACAGACTCTACTGTCAGCAAGAAGTGGATAGCATTCCAGAGATAAGAGAGAGATAATAAAAAGGGGCACACCAACATGATTGACAGCACTAAGACCCTCCTCTTGACTCTGGTTGTTTCCAGTTAGTCCTGGGAAAAGCAGAGTGTCTGACTCATACCATACTGTCACGACATAGTGACAGTTTCAACTAATATGTAAAATATATATATTTAAAGTTTATAAAACTTACATACTGCAGCTTGAATTATTTTTAACATTTGGCCAAGTGAAACAACGAAAGTGAGTGAGGTGAAGTTGACAAGCTAATACAAACAGAAACACTTCCAATGAACAGCGATGAGGCAAAAAGGATTACAAAGAAGCTGGCAGAAATTGCCATTCCGAGTGACCAGCCTCTCCCAGTTGTGCAGAGCACAGGTTTTTGTTTCCTTTTCTTCTTGCGCTGGAGCAGTAGTATGTTCTGTTGACATAACGTAGCTGACACGGCTGTACCTGAGCTGAATAACAACGGTTCACCGTCACCTGTGGACTATATCACCACTTGGCCTCATTCCACAGAGGATGGATTTTTCAAACAAGCCTTCGAGGGGATGCTAAAAAAGCAGGGAAATCAAAAACAGGGTTGTTTAAGTGATTATGGCTGACAATGGGAGAAACGTGAAACAGGTGACGAAAAATAAATGGAACATGCTTCAGCTTGTTGTGCACAAAGGGCTTTATTACAAAGCAGCATTGCTGAAAAAGTGGCTCCTGAGTGGAAGGTAGTTGGTACTTTAAGCTTTTATAGAAATAATTAGATGTCAGTCATCTACCGGCATTGATATTAGTAGTGTTTAGAGAGAGGGGGTGTCATTTAAACCTGCAGTACATAATTTTTATAAAAATAGATATGTTTTTTTACATATTTGTCACCATGTTGTGACAGTGTGTAATGTGCCAGATAATTTGTGAAAATATCAATTTCCTCCATCTGCACCCTGTGCTGCTACTGCCATCTGAACACATGCACCGCTTCCAGACAAAAACGACCAATCAGAGCTAGGAGGAGGGGCCTAGAGCTGTAAATCAACCATATGAAAGCGCTGCTCAATGTCCAAATGTGTTGGGGGGGGGGAGCCGCAAGCACACAGACATGATTGACAGAGTTAAGACCCTCCCCTTGCTCTGATTGGTTGTTTCTAGTTAGCACTGGGAGCTCGATTGATCTTCCTGCCACCAGCCACCACCATCTACAGTAACTCTTTGATGGATCCTAATTAATGAGTTACAACAGCATTTAATTTCCCTTTGGGATAAATATAGTATTTCTTTCATTTGGATCTGGTGTCAGTAATTTGTCTCACTATATTTCTCGCACAAAGTGACATGGAGAAAACCCAGTGTTTGGAAGCGATCAAGTTACAATAAATGAATCAGAAACGGGTGTCAATTTCTTATCCAGAGCGAGCGTTTCTTCATCAGAGCTGACTGAGCGTCTGCATAGAATGGCGTGGGCTTAGATGGAGTTATTTGGTCACCGCCGCTCACATGCTGCATCATGTGACTGATTTCACCACAGTGGAGCAAAGAGTTCAGAAGTCGGGCAGTGCTGAGACGGCTTTATTTACTCAAAGCTGCGTAGGGATAAAAAGTGACTCAGATCGCTTATGCTCATCATCTTTAAACGATGTTATGTTGTAAGTAAACTTTATCCTTTATGAGCGGCTGGTATAGATACCAGCCGCTTCAGTAAGTAAGGGTTATGCAAAAGGTAAAAAAAAAACATAAACACTTTATATTTCTTCAAATCTTCTGCTTTGAATTGCTGTGCAGCCTCTTTGCGAACTCAGACAGAGTTTGTTTTTTTTTATTTCTCCATTTCTTGCCTCGGCTTCAAACACACTCAATCACTCATAACCTCGTGTTTACTTCGGTTATTGCAGCCGTATTACAAGACTTCTTTGAATAGATGCATAATTTTGAAAGCGGTGGTACTTTTATTTGAACGATGTCACATGTCGATCTGAGCGGGGCGACTCGTCAGTCAATCACCGGAGAGTTGCTGCGAGAAACAAGCAGCTCATCGGGTTGTTAATATCAGTTTTGATCTCAATTTAAGTACATTTGTTGCGGGAAGGTTTTGAAGGCTTGTTCGAGAACATTAGCAAATCAAGCAATTAATTATAACTTTATTGTTATTATCACTTTCCATAAAGTCATAACAAAATGAGGAAGGCGCAGTTACCGCTTGTTTTTGATCCACGCTAAATGTCAGGATGTCACCACATTGTCGTGAAAATGCACTGAAATTATTGAAAGTCAGTGCAGTCATGTTGATAATCCAGAACACATGCAAGAGAGTCATGTTTAAAGGAAAAAATGTTGCAATCCCATTTGTTTGAGGATGTTCTTGTTGGCATGGCTACAGCGTTTATGAAGACAGCCTTTGCTACAATGGGATTTTGTTGCCTTCTGAATAACGTCAAGACAAATTATCACAGTGTCTGGTCAAGCAAATGAGGAGATCAATCAACTGTTCTGACTCGGAATAAATTAATGCAGGCAAGATAGAGCATTCATCAGCTTCAGAGCAGAAAGCCCTCTTTGTTCTGAGGAAACATCCTGCTCCTCGCTGACGTCTGACACCTCGAATAATCGCAAAGAAAGATGTGTAGTGGGTCCTTCAGGTAAAACAATAGGCTCTTTTTTTTTTTTTTATGACATTTACCTGGCGGAAAAAATGCTGAGCTCCAACCCCCTCTCCCTGTATCCGGTGCCCAAAACTGCTGCGAAAACTTACAAGGTTCACCAAAACGTAGTGTTGTTTTATCACAAGCGTGGCCGCGCCCCTCGTTTTCAGATTTACACCGGCGGTGACTAAAGGAAATGAGACATCAATCACTTAAGCTTCTTTTTACTGTGCAAGAGCACTGATCCATCGCAAAGTGTTACAGTCGGATACAGGCTCCACTCCGCCGCACGAGTCCTTTAAGAACACACACGCAGTCAGAGGCAAACACAAGTTGCACAGGGGTGAGGAGGGAAATACCAAAAGGTCAGGCATGCAGGCTGGTGTCACTGTAAAACAGGCCGGGGCTGAGCTCTCTGTCCCACACTGTTTGTCTGCGTGAAATTAAGGACAGCACTGCAAAGCCGTAAACAAGTGTCAGTGTTTATGTTTGATCATGCATATTTTATTCGCCAGATGCGTCTCTCGCAATTCCTTTTTGCCCTGCAAAAATTATGATTCGCAGAGATTAATCGGGGAAAATCCTTAAGCCTCTTAGCGAGAGCGCTTTTTATTACTCCCAAATTATTAAAATACATGTTTGTAGATAAATTATGTGGGAGGAGAACAGACTGCAATTTTTTTTTTTTTTTTTGCTCCAACCTATTTACATTGTGTGCCGGATGTGAACTTAGAAAGTCCAAGCTATCTGAAACTCCCGTTGATCCTGTTTTGTGTTGACGCAGGTTTTCTTTTACACAATGTTTGTGCCGTGCAACATCTACGACAGCCCATTTCCATGGGGCATCGAGGTTACACCAAAAACATTGAACTTTTCTCTGCTTTATCCTCCATTTTACACTGAAATCTGTGGAGAGAAAATCCTGCAAGCCACAACTACACAACAGTGCCACATGATGGCCAGGGAAGGAAAAGCATATTTGGAGACATAAAACAAAAAGAAAAGAAGAAAAAAAACAGTTTTTCTTCTCACTTAAAAATCATTTTGGTAAAAAAATAAAATAAAATAAAAATAACTAATTCACTTTTTTTTTTTTCTTTCCAGATTGTGGAATTTCGAAGTGATCCACTGTTTTGTTGCATTAGTCCGGTGTATGAAAACATCTGGACAATGAGATAAATGATATGTTAATAGGGCAACAGCAGGGTCTATGCTATGCTAAACAGCATAATTATGTCTAGATATTTTTATGTATCGGCTATATCTGGACTTTTCTTGCTGATAATTTAGGTTTTTGTGTCATTCTCATATTGTGAGTTTTAAAGAAAGGTTCAAGGTCTTGGGGACTCAATCAGAGAAAAGTTTTGCTTCAGGCAATATGATCTGTAAGGAAGAGACACCGTTTAGGTAAATAAGCTTGAAAATCAAGACAATCTTTTGAAATCGACTTTTCTAACCTTTCCCTCGCCCCTAAACATAATTAAAGGGACGTCAACTCTCGTCACAAAGATGCAAATAAATAGTTACAGATTATTGACAGGAGAACTTCTCAGGTAATATCAATTTTCTATATTTGTTTTAATCTGTCTAAATTTGAAAACTGCTAGTAAAAAGTTTTACTTAGGCGTTATTTTTGATTGTTTTTCTTATATCTGCCTATCACAAAATAACAATAAGAGACTGATATAGGTAGCTGCTGTTTATTATTGTTCCTCTAGAAGTTGTTCAATTATTTTTTTAAATATAATTTTTTATTTTTTGTCTGTAAAATCCACCTCTTTACTCCCGGGGGGATTTTATGTAACAGATAAATACGAAGTGCCATTTAACTGCACAGGGGAAAATAAAATGGTAAATGGTTTTTGATATTTTTCAAATCAAATTCTAAAAAAGTACAGCGTGAGTTTTCATTCGGCTGCCTTTTACCTCGATTAAAATTAGATTACATGAGTAGTACGCATCGCGCAGCTAAGTGAAATTTAAAACAAAGTTTCTGTGAAGGCCTCAGAGGGTTTGGTGGACGAATAAAACTGTGAAAAGTGCTCAGTTTCCTGAACCCCGAAGCACCAAAACAAAATAAAATTAACTTCTTACAGTGCACAGCTGCACAACATGTTGCTCTTCAGGCTGTCCATTCTGTCTCTTCATAACTTTGGTCAAAGATTAGTGTTTTAAAAAAAAGAAAAAAATGCTCTTTTTATGAAAAATGTGCAAAGCCTTTCAACAAGGAATGACAATAATAGTGCCAGAAATATTTTTTTGGAAAGTTACTTTTTGTCTTTTTCGTTGCAAAGTGTGTTTTTGACATCATTTTCGATTAAAATTTAACAATACATTGAAAACATGTTCATTCCTTTTTGTGTTAAAGTTTGGTGGTTTTCTTTCATTTAAAACTTAAAAACAAAAAAATAAAGTGGAATTTCTGTCATTTAAAAATAACACATAATATGTACCGTATTTTCCAGACTATAAGTCGCACCGGAGTGTAAGTCGCATTTTTGGGGGAAATTTATTTGATAAAATCCAACACCAAGAACAGACATGTCATCTTGAAAGGCAATAAAAACAGAATAGAGGCAACAACAGGCTGATTAATTGTACGGTATGCTAACGTTACATGACAAACAACAAACTGAGAACGTGCCTGGTATGTTAGCATTACATATTAAGAGTTATTCAGATAACTATAGCATAAATAACATGCCAACAAGTTTACCAAACCATCCGTGTCACTTCAAATCACTAAATCTTCATCTTCGGCGTCGCTTGTAAACAACTCGGCTAACTCCAGAGGTAGCTTCTACCACACACATTATCAACACAGGCCTAGAGCGCCCTCTGGCGGTTTAGTGTTAAAATAACATGTGATATGATATAATAATGTGTTAATAATTTCGCACATAAGTCGCCCCAGAGTGTAAGTCGCACCCCCGGCCAAACTATGAAAAAAACTGCCACTTATAGGCCGGAAAATACGGTAGATATTTTTGCTTGATGAAGCTTATTTGTTTCATGTTACTTTTGTGGCTCCAAGTCAATTTTGTTTGGTTGGATCAAAGGTAAAAATTGACCCTCAGTGTAGTAAAGGTTGCTGACCCCACATCTAAATGAACGAAAGTTATTAGTCTGGGGTGAAGGGTCAACTGCCAGGGGAAAAACATAATGATAAGGAACAAAATTTATTTGCCAGTTTACATTTTACATTACTTTCTATTGGTCTATTATATAGAATGCCAAAAAAATACCTTATATGAACAGCATAAACTGTTCATACAATACAAAATAGTTTGAGGGTTTAACCTGACAAATTGTGGAAATATTGAAGATGTATGTGCACTTCTGCAAGAAGCTGTGGGAGGGGAAAAAAAAAAGATATTTCCTGCATCCACTAGGGGAAAATCTACAGAAATACAGATTTACCTGGGGCTTTATTCTTGTAAGTCCAAATTACCAGTCAGGACAAGAATATCCACTTTCATCTTTATGTGTTTGTGGGCCTGTACGTGCATGAGCATATGTTTATTACCATGTTTATGCATCAGACTGTGCCCAGCTAGGAAAAATATACACACTCTATAAAGTGTCTCTATAAACATGGCGCAATAAATCCCTGGCAGAAATATTAAGTGGAACCAATATTTTTGCTAGAGTCACGAGAGATTTCTAGTGAAACTCACGAGTCATGATGACCTAGGCATTAAAACATGTATTTTACAAGAAGGAAATATTCCCACTCCCCTGCCATAAAGGCATCACTGCCCTGGAGCTGATGGTGTCCAACAGTGCGGACTTTTCACAAAAAGGCCAGCCACCCATACATTTAGAGGAAAAAATTCACGCAGAGCCTTGCAAAAGTACATTTTGAACTTTATCATGTTATAAAAACAAATTTTGTTGTGTTTTATGTGATGACCAATAAAAGCTATTGCAATAATAAAAGAAAAGATTCCGAAACTGCTAAACAAATAAAAATCCAAAGTGTTAAAATTGCATTTGTTTTCAGCTGCCATGAATTAATACTTTGTAACACCAGCTCTTGCTCCAAACCCTAAGGGGATTTGTATTTCCAAAGTTAAAATTTTTTTGGCTTCTGTTTTATTGTACTCTTTGTCCTCCAATATATATATATAAATTTCTCCCCAACTTGGTCTCTGATCTGTTGTTGTTTTTACCTTTTATGTGCTTGATGTAAACTTTAATTAAACACTTGCAGTTTTCCTTAACTCGTCGGGTCGCTTGCAATCGGTGACTTTTGATTTTCTTCAGGTATTCAGAAACATTTTGACAACTACGCATATTTCTGTTCCACTTTTGAACCGAGCATCGCTTTGAGTGGGTTTATTTTTATGTTTCTTCACTCGCGTGTTTGCTTATTTTGTTCATTTATAGTTTAAAATGAACACGTCACACGCTGATGGAAACAAGGTTTGGAGGGAGAAAATTTGCTGTCAATCAACCATAAACCATAAAGATACATCTTTAAACACAAAACAAGCAATGTTTCTATGTAGGACGCCTGTGGCTATATGGCAGAGTAGTCGTCTTGCAATCGGAAGGTTGTAGGTTTGATTCCAGCTTCCTCCTGCCACATGTTGATGTGCCTCTGGGCAAGGCATTTAACCCCAATTGCCTACATATCTGCATATCAGTGTATAAATGTGTGTGCAAATGGGTGAATGTGACTAGCGTAAAGAGCTTTGAGTGGTCAAAATGACAAAAAAAACCCCCAACAATATACTGTCCTTGTAAAGATACAATAATTCACAGCATCCACATACTTTGTTATATCTTAATACGATATTATATATATATAATTTTATCTTAAGAGTTAAAATTGATCTACTCTCTTTGGTTTCTTTAGACAGATTGTTCCTCAGATTTGTTCACGACATGTCAAATAAAATACACTGAAGTTTGCAATAATTGGTTAAATGTGTTTGTGACACAACGAAAGGTTTGTGTCACAAACAACTAAAATGACTGTTTGTGTCACAAGCAAACCTCTGAAACCACCAGAACAAACAGAACCAGCACGAAAGACCCACCTAAACCCACGCCTGACTCTCATCTCTCCTCACAGTTATGCAAAGGCATGCATGAGGCCCTCTGCCTGTTTGCAGCAACCCATGGTTCCAGCATCCTCCTGAAAGTGCAAACTTCTCCATTTTCAATTCGGTTTTGAGCTTACAGGAGATTGTGACTTCGCTGTTGACTAAGGGCCTAATGAAGAAGGCAAGGGAGAGAAAAAGTCACGCCGCTCCTCCCTCCCCCACCTACTTCTGTCAGTTGGATGAGGTCATCAAACGCCAACCTGCTCTGTTTGTTAATGATGTAACATCCAGGGTTCTTCGGACACTCGGTCCCCGGGGGGCCGCTTGGCAGGCGGCGGAGGAAGACTTCCAAGTTGATTTAAGAGAGATAACACCCCTCAACACAACGGCGACAAAAGCCGGACGGGCAGAGCGGGAGGAGATAAGCGAGGAAGTGTCGACAGCGGCGGAGAGACGGAGGAAGGAGGAGAGAGGAGGCGCTGCGCCTTTAAAGCGGCAGGCCCCTCCCCCCACGGAGCCGAGCCGAGGAGCCGAGTGGCGCTGGCAGGAGCCGGAGCTCCACGATAAACTCTGGCATCAGCTCCTCTTCATCCGGCAGTCAGCGAGGACACAGTGAGGGGTGCAGGGGCAAGAGAGACAGGGACGGAGAAAGAGAGACAGAGACGGAGGGAGCTGGAGAGAAAGAAGGAGAGAGAGAGAGGGAGAGAGACACAGTAACAGGCCAAAAACACTGAGAGGGAGAGGATGTCACAAGAATAACATGCTGCTTTCTTTTTTTTTTTTTTTTTTTTTTCCCCTCAACGTGCAGCCTCCAGATGGAATGACGGGTGGCAGAGCTTTTACGGCAGCGCGATTGTCTGAGTGACGGCAGCGGCCGCATCACAATCCGAAGTAGGAGTTCTCCTCGCCTCCCCGGCTCTTAGTCATCTTTTGCCTCCTCTCTCTCTCTCTTTCTCTCTCTCTCTCTCTCTCTCCTTTTTTCCAGAGTGCTATCAGGGCCATTCATCGTTCCCATCTCATGCCCCCTGCCTCCACCTCTTCCTCCTCCTCCTCCAGCTCCATCCTCCACTTGTACTCCTCCTCTGATGAGCCACAACCTCAGAGTGAAATAACCCTGCTGATAGAAGCTTCTCTCTCTGTCAAGACAGTAAGTAGTGGGAGGAAGGGTGGTGGTGGTGGTGGGGGGGTTGGAACTCTGCGTGTGTGTGTGAGAGTGAGAGAGAGAATGTGTGGGTTTTGTGTGAGAGACAGTGAGAGGAAGAGAGAACAGCAAGACGGTGAGAAGTGTGACTGTGTGCGACAGAAGGACCTCAGAAGAACCGGCTGCTTTGTGCGCAGTTTAAGTAACCGTGCTGTGCCTGGACAGTGGGCTCTAGGCATAGCAACAGCATAGTGATGTACAGCGAAGGTGAGTAGGTGTGTGTCCTGGGTGTGTGTGTGTGTGTGTGTGTGGAGGTGATGCAAGAGATGTATTTTTGAAAGCTGCAAGACATCCTTCCTGCCGCTGTGTCCGTCCTCAGGTCTCTCGCCGTTTTCCGTGCCATTGGGACATGAGGGGAGGCAGGTGAGACGTGTCAGAGTGAGTGACGGATTTCCTCTCTGTCTGTCTGTCTGTCTGTCCGTCCGTCCAGGTGCCATGTGCAGTTGGCCAGCGCACCCCATGGCCGTGGCAGCGCCCTGCGTTTGGCGAGAGTCTCCCCTCCCCGTCCGTTCGCTGGGGCTCCGCCGGGAAGCTTTCATGGGATTTATCCTGTGCTGCCGGATGGCACAGAGATCCCTTCCCCTCTGAAGAGACTCCGTGGAGAAAACTAAGTACATGGATAAGAAGTAAAATAATTATCCAATCACAGCACAAGCAGGCAGACTGGGTTCCCTTAGCAACAACTGAAGGAGACAAGAGAATCCGTTTTTTTTTTTCTTCTTCTTCCTTTCTCTCTTTCTGCTCCCTTGGTTTTTGGGCACACCCCTGTGGACCGCCCTGGGTCAGCGTTTTGGAAGAGGAGTTGGAGAGCAATATTGCATAAGACGATGTGCCACCCGGATTCCAGGGGACGGTACTCATTTGTTTTCCGGCCCCCCGTTGACATGTCTCACTGGGACCATGATGGTTTGAAATCCCTCCACAAATTGCCATCACAAGTCACGTTCTGCCAGCTTAGAAATCATTTCATTCTGATGCCACATCACCTGGAATGAGCTCCGCGTTTAGGAAGTGGGTGTAGAGAAATTGGGTGCTGCTTGGAAGAAAAAAACCCTAGTCCTTCACCTCAGATCTTTCATGGACAAAAGAAAAAAAAAAGGTTAGACCACCATCTGTGAAGATAATGGAGGCGAGACAAAGTTCATTTTGATTTCTGAGGAGAATCGTATTTATTTTTGTTCCTGGGGACAAGAGGAATATTGCCCTTTTTCCAAAAAGAATCCATCGTTTATCTCTTTATAGACAGCAGCCCTCACTGGGGGACTATATTTAGAAGCCAAATCTTGTCCCCTCTGGCTAGCTGGGAGAATAGAAAAAAAAAAGATCATTGTGAAAACTGAGCCACTGCTGGGATTTTCTATTTTTTTTTCTATTGAGGCTACCGTGTATGAAACTTACCGTTGAAAAGGATTGACGTGAACCTCTCCGCGGCTTTTACTTTTCTACGTCGGTCTGCGGTGATGTCACCAGGTGAACGGGATTGTGCAGGAAAGGAAAAGTCATCTCCCCTTATAGACGGGTGTTTTCAAAAATAGCACCTGCCTGGGAACAATTTCAAATATACACACTTGACACATGAGATGAGTTGGCTCAACGTGGTTATGTAAGAGTTCCACACCAGCTTCCACCCATGTGTTTTTCCTCCCTCTCTCTCTTTTCAATGGATTTACTCCTTTCAACTTTTCCCATGCTGACTTGCTCTTCATCTGGGGAAGTGTCTGCCAGAAGGCATGGATTTCAGAGTGTGACCCTGTGCCAAGTGTGCAGGCGAGGCAAGGCGTTTCGGCTGCCCAGGTGCTTTTAAGATGTTGAGGTCTCCCTGCGTGGCCGGGGCCCCTGTTCGGATCAGTAGCACTGAGGCTCCTCGTAGCCAAAGACATGGACCCCGACTCGGCTCCCCCACGCCCTCAGCCTGTTGGCCACTGGCCCCACGTTGCTTTGTAAAGGATGTCCCTCAGCAGAGCTCCGGCCCGGGACACCTCTGAGACCCCCAGCCCGAGAGAACGCATCCGCAGCCACATGAAGATGGTGATCGACCAGCTGGAAGGCATTCTCAAGGAGCTCAAGGATGTGGCCAAGGAACTCCGGGAGGTGAGGCTCGAGACATCAGCTTACAAGTGTCAAAGCATTTTGGAAGGGATTTAGAGGAGAGTGGGGAAAGAAAAGACACCGGCAGGGTACAGGGGCAAAAAAAAAAAAAATTTATATATCGGGTTCTAGGTGGGCTGGGTCTAATTAGGTATAAAATTCCTTTGCAGCGTAGAGATTTTGATTAAGATGCGAAAAGGGGTGAGAGCTCACCTTTTTTTTTTTTGGTTTACCACAAAGCTGACATGCTTTCACAGTCAGCAAACAGTTGTTTATCTGCTTCTTACAAATGTCTCGTGTGTTCAGTGGCATCTTGTACAAAGGTGCAGCTGGAAAGCAATAAAGCCAAGGCTGAAAATGAATAAAGACGCAGGCTTAGAGAGGCTACAGGACTTGGTGCCGCAATAGTTATATAACCATTTTGTTAAGGATCATCTGGATCCTTACTGTATTTTTGCCATGGTAGTGCTGGTGTGTGTGTGTGTGTGTTCATGTGTGTGATTTAGCATATCTCACTTTGTACAGATATTTGTTTTATCAAGAAATACTACATTGTCAAGACCCACTGCTCCTGTTGGTGCCCAAGGCCTAGGTCCCAAAAGAGGAATTGCTTTTTCTGGGCTAGGGGTAGCCATATTCTGGTAAAGGTTATGCTTAGGTTAATAGTAAGGCTATAGAAGTGAATAAACAGTGAATTGAAGTTATTGCAAAGTCCTAGTAAAGATGGAAAAGCAGGATGTAAATGTGCTATGTGTAGGTTAGGATTAGGTTTAGGCATTTCCCCAATCCTTACCCAATACTAGGGTTTGGGTAAGGCAATAGAAGGGAATAAACAACAAATGGAAGTTATTGCAAAGTCTTTGTGAAGATGGAAAGACAGAATGTGTGTGTGATGTGTTCGCAAGCAAAATGTCCGGGAAAAGATGATCAAAGGCATGCTTCTATGGGAGTCTTGCAGTTGGACTGAGGACATGTGTCGGGGCGCTGATAGTCAGAGTCCGTCCACAGATGGGGGACTACAAAACCTCATCAGGATCTCCCCACTGCAGGGTCCTCAAAGCAGTGAGCCCTTCTTCCCCAGAAAGAGATGGAAGCAGATAGAAAGACAAATGAAGCCCGAGCAAACAGTTACACCTAACCCACATCCTCCCTGCACATCACACGATTAGCCTCCCATCTGCCTTCTAATCAGGCATAAACAGAGGAGGAAAATCTGTTGGTGCGCATGTTGTGTGTGTGTGGAAATGTGTTGAAGAAGTCAAATGGAGGATGTTGGAGCACGTAATGACCTGAAGGAAAGGACGCAGGGGGTCTGAAAGCTGTCATAACTCACTCCATCACTACATGAGAACCGGCCCTCCCCACACCCAGCTCTGTCCCACTCGCGCTCTGCTTGAGCAGTCGGGAGGTGCAAGGGCACCGCTCGCAGTGTGTACCTTCTCTCTGGCGAGCAAGAGAAGCCGGCCCACGTGCGGGAGTGATTGATGATTATGGGACAACTGCAAGTGGAATAATACTGGCTGGAGCTATTTATAAACAAAAACACAGCCTGTGCCTCTGCCAGCACCAACGCATATCACCATTCTTATTCCAGGCCCCATTAGAGAGGGCTGCACAACGTGGCTCAAATGTCATTTTTTATTGGAAGAGCACAATCCCACATATTGAAATGGCGACAAAATCACTTTAGCTACAGCGGCAGCCATAATACCCATATCAATATCATGCAATTAACTGACCTGGGAGACTGCCACCAGTTTCAAAGGAAGAGGAAGAAACGGGATCAGTGTTGCGCCGTCAGATACGCCGGACGCCTACTGTTCCATAAAACATCTCATTCTTGGCCTCATGAAAGGAAGGCAATAACAGATAACAACTGTCACATAAATAAATGATGAACCACTACGTGAAAGAGATAACTTAGCGAAGGAGCAGTAATGTCTGATTATCACCCACAAGGTCCTTGGGGACTCCAGGGTGCTCTGAGGAGTTAAAGCAAACACTCCAAAGCACAAGCTGTGCAAAAGCAAACAAAGGTGTCACTAAATTTGCTTCACGCTGCAACATTTATAGATGCACCCGGCTTTTGTGCCAAAAAATTAATCGACAAAAAGTTTTTCCAAGTAACAACATAACACTTTTTTTTTTTTAAATCGTGACACTGCAACACGATCTGGCTTCATTCAGTGTTCCGGTCTCATTTATTTCCTCAAAGGGATAAAGCAGATTGAAGTTTCTCTTTAGTCTATCCTTTTAAAAGTCAAGTGGATTAAAGAGTCTTAATAAAGTATTACCTTTCTGGTCAACATGGATCCTACTCATCAGCTGTTAAAGATGCGTCTTTGCCAGGTTTTAACACATTCAGGAATTCACACCCTTTGAGCTGCATCTTCACATTACAATCACAGATTTTTATGTGTTTATCTAGATTTCAGATGATACACATACAGTCAATATGGAATTTTATTGAAGTCTAAATACTTAAAATCAAAATCTGAATGCAAAGTCAGTCCTGTATGCCCAGATGTGACGTGTCACTAAGAGTTTTGCAGAAATACAGGCTGGAAGCTGCATTTGTCTTTGGAACAAAGCCCATCAGTCAGACTAGCCATAAAGTGTCTTGTTTTGTTGTTTTGCAAGTCTCTGTCCAGAGTCCTTTGGGTTTTCCTCCAGGACTGCCCATGCATTTTACCATCAGCTATGATCAACTTGCTCCTGTTTTTTTTTTTTTTTGCTGAAGAAAATTCTGATGCTGCCACCATCATGTTGCACTGTGTGGCAATGGTGTGTCCAGGTCTCGTCTGTCTGCATATGTTTCACGAAACTGGACATACGGCTTTTTCATGGCTTTCCTACAGCATTGGTTTTTCTCCTTGGCAGTCCTGTTCACAGACCAAAATTGCATCGGGGTGTCCACAACAAATAGTTGTCCTGCTAGCTCCTTTCTTGCTAGCTCCTCCGTAGTTGCTTCTGTCTTGAATATTTTCCTTGAACGATTCATGTCCACAGCGTGGGGTAATGTTGTAAAACTCGGCCGCACTTTTAACCTCTCCACAACTTCATCCTCGATCCTGCCAGCCATGTTTCTTGGGCCACATGATGCTGTTTGTTTCGCCAATGGTCCCCTCTAGTCTTTTTAGGCCTTCACAGTAAGGCTGGATCCAGATGAGATATGATCACACACAGAGGTTTGTTGTATTAATCTCAGGTTACGTCAAATGATCACACCAGATTTTGCTAAGGAGTACCACAGCAAAAGAGGCTAAAAACATTTACATGTACATTGTTTGTGTGTGTTCTTCAATCATAGGAAACCAAACCATATAAATAAAAATTGTGGTTGTAGCTTAAAAATGAGTAAAAAAAAATAGAAGTTCAAGAGATATATTAATTTCGCAAGTCAATTTAAATAATTTATGTGAACTTGAGGTGGATTTAAAAGGATTTTTAATACTTTTTAAAAAAATAAAATATTGATAATTGAAAATTAATAATAATAATAATAATAATAGCCAAAGCCAAACATTCAGTTTGTGACTTAGATAGGAAAAATAGTGATAATGGTGATATTGGGTATGTTTTCACATGAAAGAAAGACCTAAGTCATGTTACATTTTCTTGACTACCACTTGCTAAGCAACATATATACGCCTAAATTATTATTTTTATTTAGAACAAACATCCCCACGAGTAAAAACAAGAAGCTGACGTGAGGTCAAACTATTCTTTGCTGTTTCAGCTACAAGCTCCGCGTGAAAGCCACTAAGTTTCAAAAAGAGGTCACTACTTAGGGGTCTTACTTTCTTGTCTGCCAGCCTTCATCATCCTCAATGCATAGCATCCCTCGTCCCTGGAGCATGCTCTCAATTCGCACCTTAAGTTCCTTACAAAAACAAGCATCATCATTTTTAACGGGGAGTTTGAGTCTCTATGACAACGCCCGGTGAGGTCTGAGCGAACCCTGTGGCGAACTTACTGTTTAACTTTAATCACCGTCACAGTATGTAAATGGAAGCCAGTGGGCTGTGATGTTCATGCGAGGCATTTAGAGCCGATACTTTTCTTCAGCAAAGCGTTGAGAAGAAGAACACTATGTTTTTGGGGTTTTATTTTTATGTGGAAGCGAATAAAAGTGCAGTCTTAGGACTTTTTTTTCTTTTTTCTTTTTTTTAAATTAACTCTACTGGGTATGTTTTTCCCCAAACCCAGTCTCTGATGCTGACATTTAAACCAACTTTATTTATTTGTATATTTATTTATTTGAATTAGAATGTTTTTTAAATGCCTAGCATCTAAATTATTAAAAAAGTTTAAATTAGCATCATCCAAAGCAACACAATTTTTTTTGTTTTATTCGTTTCTTTTTCTTTTTCTTTTTCTAGATTGGTTAGGTTTGAGGTAAAAACTAAGACTTCAAAGCTACAAATTGCAGCTTTTGGGAACAAGATCTTCTAAAGTTACATTTAAAAAAAAACAAAAACCCTCGTCTGAGTGCATTTATGACAACTGGACAACCAGTAAATATTATTTCTGCAATGATGTAGAGACCCATTTTACACATTCCCACTGGCATGTGGGAATGCCAGTGGGATTCCCACATGCCACTGGCATATGGTGAAGTTGCTTTTCTTAAACCCTGGATTTAAATGGGGAAATTAAAGGAAAGAGTAAAAAGCAGGCGTCTCATAAGAGATGTCTCTCTTATTTATTTATTTTTTTAGTTGAGTTGCTGTCATTATGTTCATTGGTCAGAAAAAGTAAACTCAAGCTATCTCTGTAAACTTCAAACGTGAAGGCGAGCGTCTTGAGTTTGACACCCAGCATCAAACTTTGAAGCTTTTATTTTTGAAATATAAAAGAATGAGGTTTTGTGGTTCTTGTGCTTCTTAAGACACTGTAAAGTGAGCGATTTGTGAATTCTGTCTGCAGAATAACTAATAATGCTGCTAAACGCCATAGAGATATTTTGCCATTTCGAATGAGTCTGGACTGGACAGATTCTTTTAAGATTCTTTTCAAGTCACATTGGATTTTGTCTCATTTCCTGAAAGCGAAATTGTGAGTCGTCGTTTCGAAATCGGGGCGTTTTGCTCCACCCCTGGTAAACTGAATGAAACTAAACACCAGCTACACTTGTCTTTGCAAGAATCTCTAGCCTACAGCTGCTTTAAGCTTGTTGAGGACCTTTTTTTCAAATGTTGATGCAATTGTTCTTGTCACCTGTTGGTGCAGTAAAAGCATTTATTATTATTGGGACTGGAATCTGACACAATATGTAGATGCACAGCATCCAGAAAAACAAAAATGTAACTGGAGCCATACTCCTCTGATTTTAAAACATTTTTAATCACAATGTAAATGTAATGCACCCCCCCACACACACACACAAACCCAGAACACAGTGCATGCCTAAAAAGCATCGACTGTGGATAAAAACCCAAAGGAGACATCAAGCTTATCACTGTTTTGTACCTTGCTGGATGGCTTCAAACAACACTCCTTTACATGTGAAAGAAAAATGTTACACGGCTAGTTTCCTCCCTTCAAGAGCCCATTACTGTCAATTGAAGCCTGTCTTCCTTTTGAATCCCATTACAGTCCTCATGACAGGTAAAATGAGATGGACCTAAAGGAAGGACACAGGAAGGTAATACACTGATAAACTACACCATTTGTAATAATGCACTGGCATGAATGGCATCCGCAGAGGAAATAATTCATCGAGTTATCATGTCAACCTTGGGTATTAGAGAAGCGTGAGGGGAGGTAGGAGGAGGACTGGAAGGAAATATCAAACAAACTGCAAAGTAGCCATGTAAAAAAAACCCTACAGAAACATAATTTCAGCACAAACGGGTAACTGTGGAGACACAGAGGTCAGCGTTAACCCATGGTGTTAACTACAGACATTCAGCATGGTAAATTAAACAGATCAATGAAGCGCTAAAAGACAGAGACAACATAAAAGCAGTAATGACGTAGGCTAAAAGGGGAGGGAAAGAAAAACAGGGCGGGGGCGAAGCTACACGTCTATATGGACCCAAACAGGAATGATGGAGCGTTATTATGCGGATGTAGTCATTATGCAGAATGATAGCATGAGCTGCAGATCCTTCATGTTGGTGCTCATCCCCAAGACAAATGAACACAGGAAGGCAATCAGGATTCGTAGAATTAAAGCTCCAAGAGGGAAGGATGAATAAAAGCTCGACAAAGAGCAATTACGATTAGCCTTTTGGTATTTGTGTGCATATGCTTATGTAATGCAGGAGGCTGGCCTACTAAAGCTCTGAGAGGGAGGATATAGCCGACAGCAAGAGACGACTGTCAGGTAAAATCTGTGCACTTCAAACGTCAGCCCTTTTTTTTTTTTTTTTTTTTTTCTTCCAAGAAGGAAGCACTAAAAGCAACAAGAGTAAAAACAAGAATCAACCACCAAGTAGTTTCGGCTTTAAAAACACAGACGCGATGTTTTCCCGTTGCAGAAACAAGAAATGAATTCAACCCTTTTTTTCCCCCCCTTTAAGCAATCTGAGTCGTGCAATTTCGCTGCGCTGTCTGTCAAAACTAAGCGTTCCTACTAAAAAATGGAGCGTGTCTAATTAAAACTGGACATATGAGAGATGTGGCGACCTCTCACATCCAAATTATTCAGCTGTTAAACCGTTGTGTGAACCCAGAGATAGAAGTACTAATAATAACACTACTACTACTAATAATAATAAACAGATGTCCACATTTGGGAGGCGTCCCTTTTCTCAATCTGTTCCAAACTCAGAGGGAGCCGGTGGGAGACTGAAACCAAAATCAAAGAGCTATTTTTCCTCTGAAGGGCCATGTCCTCTCCTCACTCTGTTTTCCCTGCTGATGCTGCTGCTGAGCAGGCCAGTGAGAAGAAAACTGCTTAGTAGATGCAGTTTAATATTAAACCACGAGTGTGGCTACAAGCTGCTCTTTCACTGACGGAGGAACAACCGTAAACGGATTCCAGCGAGACACACCGAGTCCATTTGGTTGCTTTAGACTGTCTTTTGCAGGGATGACACTCTGGAAAATTTAAGGGCATGTGGATGAGACTGGATTATTATAACAGACCATACCCAAAATAATATGGCAGCACGATCTGGTAGACGGGTTTGCGATGTTTTATCATAAATGAGTGTTATTTAGTGAGTTTTGAAGCTTTCTGTTAGACTGAAAGTGGGGGGTGTCATGCAAAAGCAACTCTTTTGACCTTTATATCATGTTATAATGGTTTAACTATACTCCTGGAGAATACATAACACTCTGTTTTAACACTGCTTTCTTAGATTAAAGACACAAATACTACAATCCCATTATAAACCATAGCTATCTAAACAACAGATAAAGGCCCCAAAGAAAAAGCTCTTAGCATTACATGATTATTTTTGATTGTGTAACATAATGTTACACAATCAAATCTGCAGGTTTTTAAAAAAAATAAATCAGCTGCATAATGTAGCTCAAAATTGTTTTTGAAGTATTACTTTACGCAATATGAATATCACAAAAACTATCAGCTTATTGTAGAAGTACCCAACAATCAGGCTCTATGCTAGTAATATGTTTGTGATTTTAATGCAAGTGCATCAAAATGGCATTAAGATGTTCTGAAACTGATGAAACCATTTCCACAGCGGAACCTTTCGGCTGAGGACCTGATCCAAATGTTGAAGTGTATCAAAATCGACGTCGTACCTCTGTGACCTTCATGAACCACAAAACATTCATTATGTCCATTTGGTTCTTCTTTTATTTCCATTATGCTTCGACATGCCTCTGTGGCATATTTCATATTTATCAGAAATCGGACTTGCTTCAAACGTCTTGCAGCCAGGGTTTACCCTACTCCTCCACAGCAGACTGCAAACTATCCAGCTGAAGACACCCAATTGGCCTCGGGTCTTCAGTCCCAAGGCTAATTCAATCTCAGATTATCACAGGCTCTCCCTAATATTTCCTGTTATTGCCTCTTATATTTATTTATTTAATTATTGTTTGTTTGACCTTCTGCATAATCTGAATATTCATTTTTATATTAAAGTGGCTGCCTCGCATACACACACACACACACACACACACATATATATATATATATATATATATATATATATATATATATATATATATATATATATATATATATTTAGAATTTAGTTTGCACTAATTATGTCCTCTTTTTAGTCATTGTCAGCTCCAATGCTAAGTTTGAAACATCTTTTAAAAATATATTTCTGATTTACAACAGTTCTCTAAATAAAGGCTTCTAAAGTTTTCTGCTTTTCCTTTATAAAATTAGCAGCCTACTTTCAAATGTAAGCACACATTGACAGCAAGTTGTAGCATCACCAAGGTGAACTGATTGCTAACGCTCTGCAGTCACTCTAATAAACACCGGGCGCCACTGTGCAGAAAATCCTAACAGCAGGAATGACGGGAGAAGAAGAGTTAAGAGGAAGCAAAGAGTCAAACATTTCTTTGCACGGCCAATTTTATTTTACAGCAATACTGTTTCAATGTTCGGTTTGGGCAATGGGAGTCCACCAAAATGTTAAAACATCGTGTAACCGTTCAGGTTCGGAATGTCCCTTTATTACAACGTCAAAGTTATGTGTTGGGAGTGCGATACAGGAAATAAATCCCACCACATTTGAATCCACCAGCGAATCTGATTTGACGGGCCTCAATAACAAACTTGGCAGATGACCTTGCTTCTTTTCATTCCTCCAAATGAATTCCTATGATCAGAAATTACAACCAGTCCCCAGGCTGCTTTCTAATGGATCATTTTCCACTAAACTGCCATTTTGATTCGACCGCCGGCATTGTGGGTTTTTTACTGCCCAGTTGACCACAGCCCAGTGATCTCCACTGAGGACAGCTCAGCCTGGTCTCTTCAACAGAACCTATTTATTTTAGATTAAGGTGGGGAGGGGGCCTCGCGAAACACACCGAGCAGCTCAGCGGGGCGACTGCTACTTTCTGGGAAAGGCTGAGAGCTTAACCACACGAGAAGAGAGTGCCCTTCAACCCGACATACCTTGACCAAAGGGTTTATTCTCATTAAAAGCCATTTGGAGGAAATGAAGTACCCGCCCGCCGTGTCTGTCAATTTGTTCTTCCTTGTCAGACCTCTTTTGTGTGTGGAAATTAAATTCCTAAATTAAACTGGGTGACACGCCTCCAGCAGAGCTCTCTTTGCTTAGGAAGACAACAAGAATGAGGAACCTCGAGCCTTATCTATTCTTTCCTGAATACAAAACACCGTACCATCTCCCCCACACCTGTGCTGCTGCCTTGAGCTCAGCTCCGTGGTTGCTTCTTCTTCTTCTTTTTTTTCTTTCCTATTTCCATCCCTGGAATGAATCAGTGGCTCAATTATTCCCAGCACTGATAAAGTATTGCCTGAGGAGTTGAAGTAAAATGCCTGATTATCGTTTTTTTTTTTTTTTCCTAAGAGTTGATTTTTTTATTGAATCTTTCTTGGCCGCAGTCGTGACCAAACGCCGCTTTTAAAATTGCGATGCCGTGTTGATAGTATCACATTTCTATGTATGATATAACGGAGCACTTTTAAGTCACCAAAGAAGGGCGGAGGGAGATGAAAAGAACAAGCTAACACTGTTGTAGCGTCTAACCTTGAAAGTAGGTAGAGACTAAAAAAAAAAGAAGCGAAACATGCAAATGGTTCCCCTGATTCCCTTTTTACCGGGCTTTGCCGTGGAGATCTAGCTTCTTTAGGATGCAGGCCCCGGCATATTGACAAGCCCATCATGCCTGCAAAACCTACTGGATTAGCTCTGCCTCCTTCTGCGAACCCTGCTCTCAGCACACGCTGTAATGAGGGCTTTTGGTTAGATCTCTGCTGAGGTAAACACTCCAAAAATTGCGCTCTTTGTGCTCATTGATTTTTATCACCTAACACACCTTCAGAGGGCTAGTTGCAGATAAAGCAGTGGGTTTTTTTTTTTGTTGTTGTTGGTGGGGTTTTTTTTATTATGCATGCTTGTACTCTGTGGTTCAGAGGCTAACCTTTTTTTTTTTTTTTAGACTTGTTCCAAGAGCTGAACAGTTTGTGGACGCAAGTCGAAAGGGGATGGGGAGGAGGATGTTTTTTTCCGGAAAGTGTGCAGGAGGAGAAAAAAAAAAAGAGGTAGAGGGAAGCGCGAAAGGTTAGACAGGGATAATGGTTCCTCCAGCTTCACGAAATTGTGACGGACTGGGTGGAACAGCTTAGAACAATTGTTAAAATTGCGCTTGTACGTTGGTGTGTTCGGGGATGCTTTGGGCCTATCCTTTGGGGCCGTGGATTAAATCAGTAGGCTGTAGTTAATGGTGTGAGAAGCGGCGTCTGTCAAAGTCTCAGAGAAAAGCGACGTCGTTCCGTCGTGTCAAAGCGTAGTGTACTAAGGAGCAGGCTGTTTGTCTCAATTAAACCTTAGTATGTTGCCTTTTCCCCCCTCAGGTGTGGACACTCATTAAAAGGTCACATGGAAAACAGGAATTTTCCTTGGGTGGATTGGTGGTTGTGCTCCATTTTGGCATCGCCTACGAGTTCAGATCCAGCTCCTCTCTTTGAGCGATCATCTGGAGCCTTTTTGGTCCTTCCTTTTATTTTTAGCCACAAAATATGACGTCTCATAAATCATCCCTATTAAAAGGATATCAAACAGTTTTACCCAGAACTAGAAGTTAAACTGCACAATGACGGAGCTGTATCCCTACGCAAATTTCCAGATTTCTCAAGGTCTTTCAAGGATTTCTAGTGTGTTCACTAAATTTTCATATTGATACATTAAGTCCATGAGTTGTCGTCATATAACATGGTTATTTTTTAATGCTACCAATACTCAGAATCATGATTTTCTTGAATATTAAAGACCATCAACCCATCACCTTTTCAATTAAGGTTGTCTTCTATAGATAAAGGCAAACACAGCTAAACAAGGCTTACCATGAAAGTGGTTTTGGTCACAAGGTTTTGGGAGCCCAATACAACATATATTCTTTTGAAAAACAGATGGATGTTTTCTATACATGATATTTAAGTTGCCTAAGAAGTTGAAGCCCGTATAACTTGCACAGTTAGCGACCACATCCACTCACAAACACAGGAAATTCATGGATATTTGAGACCGCCTCTAATAACATATGTAACTGTCTACTTTAACAGTTAAAGTCCATTAATGCGCATTAGTAGGCATTTACGATAAGTGTTGCATATCAGTCAGCATCGATAATTATTGTTCAGTTTTTTGTTTTCAAAATGGGAAATTCTGCCAAACTGCTGGCGTGACCTTTCCTGTTTTAACAGTTTCCACTCCACGTCTTTGCTGTTGGTTTTTAAAGCATTAATGAGGCACGGTGGCGAACCCTGAAACTGCTGCTGCTAGGCAACAAAAGAGCAACTGGGTATGAGTTGATGCCATCCACCTTGCTAAGCTCACCGTGAAAGGTTGAGCAGCTAAAGGTTTCCTCTGCCTACATCTCCCAGAATGCTGTGCTGTTCTGGATTGGAGTTAAGTGAATATACTATACAATGAAAACTGAATGTTCTGTCAGATGAATTATCTAATGACATCGATCGTGTGTCTATCGCGATATATATCATTAGCGATTTGTCCGGTGTTTGTGGAAACCGTCAGTGCACATCAACCAGCATTACTGTGAACATTAATGTAGATATTCTAGAATTAACACAAAACCTTAATGTCACTCTTTGTCCCACAGTCTTTGTTTTCTTCGCTCTTGAGGGCACAACCAATCAGTGCAGAGGAAGGTTTTGCTTTTGAAACACCAGCCAATAGCTGATCAAGTAGCTTATCCTCCGAATACTTCAGATAACCCAAGCTGCGTTTTTCTTTTGAACATTTTAGATGTGCTCCACAATTTTTTTTTTTTTTTTAAAAGGCAGATTTTTCCTTGCATAATCTGGAAACAAGTCACAGAGAAATCTGCAAATAGACGATTTTCACAAATACCGAACAGGGAATAGGAGCAGGTCCACTGCATGGTTCATGTTGTTGGCTTTATGTGTGGATAACCAATATTAAACATTTTGAAACAATGCTTCAGTAGTCCCATATCTAACCTAACACAGGGCCCAAAGCAAGCCAGATGTTTGTGATCGCTGCACCACTACATACATACAGAGTAAAATTATCATATTTTAAGTTATTTTTTGTGTCAATGAAGGCATTTATAGAAAGTCAGATGGTTTTATGAAAAAAAAAAATTTATAAGGGAGCAATTGAAAGGTTGCTTCGGAAAACATTTTTTTATGTCGACAAGGGGAAACATTGAAGTTGATCTATACCTTAATTTCAGTTGCAATTTGCATCTGTTTAAACTTTAGTGTGTCCGGTGTAAAACTGGCTGCCGCCCAGGGGACAACGTCCTTCTAAATCTGATCTTGTCTGCACATATGATTATGGTTAAAAAAAAAAAAAAATGGAACAAAACTGATTGGCTGTAGTGTGATAAATGTTCTTGTCCCCTGCATTCAAGGGATGGAAATAAGGAATGGATGACTTGAATACTTTATTTCAGTAAAAACATTTTAGAAAACTCTTAATGGGATGTTGAGGAATGAGTTTTGTCCTGCTGCTTACCTTGTCTTGAAGTACATTTGTTCCAATTTCTGATCATATTATCACACAAGACGAATGGCCGAGGCCTCTATAAGGAAGTTGTCAGAGGTACGCATTAGTGTTGACTCAATCTATTTATTACCAAGCACATTTCCTCAAGCACATATTCTTGTTGTCGGTGGGGAGGGGGGGATAAAATGCAGTCAGAGGACAGAATAAGGACGCCGCCATGTTAAATTCATTTCTTACATTTGGCACTATCTTCTGGCGACATCTGCACGGTCCAAGAGTCGGCTGAAAATAATGTTTTGTTGGTAAATAAATATCAGCTGCTGGCAGAAAAAAAAAAGATGATAGTGGAACGTACTAATAAAGTTTAGAAACTTTAATACATAAAATTACACTTAGGACATGGATTGCTTGCAAAAGTCATAATATTTCTTGAATTGAAAGGGTTTTTATGGGGTGTTTTTTTAGTCACAGCCACAAACCTCAGTGTATCTTCTTAAAAAGTTGTAGATGCACCAACATAAAGTAGTGTCTCATTTTAAAATGGAATTTCTTTTTACAAATAAAATCTGAAAGGTGTGGTGTGTATTTGTACTAAGCTAGACTGATTCAACTATTCTTTGCTGATATTACAGCAAAGGGGATATGTTTCTACCAGCTTTTCATAGCTAGAGACTGATTTTTTTTCTTCTTCCGTTCTTCTTTTCTAAATAACTCATGTTTTCAGTGAGCCTAGCTGGAGAGGCTCTTTGAAAAGACGTCTCTGAGTCGTGCCACAGATCCCGAGTTGGATTCATGTCTGGACTTTTGCCCAGTCATTCTAACATGAATGTGCTTCGATCAAACCCAATCCATTGTAGTGGTGGCTGGAAATGCGGGGTCGCTGCTCCGCTGAGTGAGGCAACCTCTGCCTTGGTCTCAAGTCTTCTCCAGGCTTGCTCTATATTTAGCTCCATCCATCAACTCTTGAGCATGTTTTCTATCCTTGCTGAATGAAAAGCATCCTAACACATTCATCCTGCCTCCACCATGTTCTGCCACGGAGATGACGCGCTCAGGTTCATCTTTCACAACACGCCGTTTATCATATTGGTTGAAAAGTTAATTTTGGATCTCACTGTCGGCATGGCTCTTGGCAAACTGCGGCAACAACTTTCCCTCTTTCCGAATTTTGTGTGTGGTGTGTTCATTCCTGTTTGTTAACAAACACATGTGGCCTTCACAGAACCTAGGAATTTACAGTCTGATGGACTTGTTTTATTAATTAGGTAACGTCTGTTGGATTTAACGTAGGAGAAGCAAAATAAAAGGGGCTGAAAACAAATGTCTGCCACACTTTTCAGGCTTCATCTGGAAACAAATAGATTGTTTTAGCTAACTATACACTCTCAGAAATATCACACAGCCATTGGTTTCTATTGGGGACAATAAAAATTGGTCTTTAATAATACTAGCAACAAGGCTACAAGGGAAGTTTAAAGCAGAAATGTACACAAAAATAAACAGTTCTTAAAAAACAGACTCATTCTTAATCATATTAAAGTCAAGATGGTTTAAAAATAAAATGACTAGTTTTATGGACACACACATTCTTTAATCTTAAATTGTAACAAATTTCCAGAAATAACATCCGAAACTACCTTCAGGTAAAAAAATAAAGTAAAAATTAATTCCTGTTAATATTTTGGAATTGGACTTTTGTAGGTGATAAACCTAATCAAATGAGTTTGTGTTCATGTTCACATACACTAGGTGAGAGCTGGTGCATGTGGTATAGGAATATCATGGTAACATAACTTGGTCCGTATAGATCACTGTGGAATTTTTCGAAATTTCCAAATGTTTTTCTGACTGTAGTTTGTGCCTTATCCAACAGAATCAACAGGATTTCATTAACAGTTTCACTTTTTGTTGATAAACGTTTTTCTTTCTTGATGTTAAATTATCCACCCCCCCATATCTAGTGTGCATAATGAACTGCAGTGGATCTGTAAATCAAAAAAAAAAAAAAAACATACCGGCAAGACTAAGGAAATTCAGGCATGGTCAGTGTCTCAGTGATGGATGTTTTTACCTCTCGTAGCTTTGACCGACTGCCGGGTGAACGCTGCAGTAAGATTTCAGATGCCATAAAACCTGTGTATCCTGCAAAGACGGCATCACAGACAGCTGCAACAAAACCCATGAATCACAAAAAGCACGCGCTCGCATGGAAAATGAGCCAAATAAAAACAGCACGGCGTCGCCCCGTAACACCTGTTCGTTCGGGTCTTTGCGTGCTGGGAGTTGGATGCGGAGAAAATTGTGGCCAGTGATTTTCAGGGCGAGCTTGGGCGCTTTTGTGTCCGTGGAAAACTCTCTAGATGTTTTGGATTAGTTACTAGCTGCTGGCTCGTACCGACGCGCGGCTAGAGTTTGTTGTTGGACGTTGAATCCAAAGCAACGGCGCTATGGATCCAACAGAATGCGAGGTCCATGCCAGGAAGTGTTGGTTGAACAGGTGCTGTGGCTGCAGGTGAAAAAAGCTGGCCCTGCTCTTCAGAGATCCCTCCAACGGGAAACCAGCTCAGTTATGAAGGAGGAATATGTTGCTGATATCAAACAGGCTTTGGCATGGTGATATAGTCATGCATGATTTTTTTATTTTTTTTTAATCTCAGAAAAGAAAGAAACACCTTCAAAGACACACACAGAGAACCCAGGAAAAATTAAGCCAAAGCGAGTGTCTTCAAAAGCATTTCTGTGTGTTTCTGGAATCCCCTCCTGCTTGTCTCTCTTTCTGTCATTGTTTTATCCCTGGCAGCTCAAACTCTGCCAATGGCACAGCATGGATGGCTGCCACCGCTGTCATTGTCAACAGCGTGACAACACAGCACCTAATGCGGGGCAGGGCGAAATGAAAGAGGCGCAGCTGAGGACAGCCTAATTATTCAGACACACAGCTAAGAGCAGAAGGGGGACAGAACATGTCAACAGACTATTTGGGTGATTAACATTTTTTTGTCGTCCGAGCAGTCACCTGTGCGGCTGGCAGTTTATGGCCAAGATGATGAAGACTTCTGACTTTTATGCAAAGCGGCGGGTGAAGAATATAATTGGACTTTCTGATCGGCTTTTATATTAACTGGAGGAGGACTGCAGGCCGATGTGGGCTGCAGTCAGCTGTGTGTTAAAACGCGTTCTGATAAGAGAGAAAGTTATAGCAGATTGGGAAATTGAACAGATAAATATTCACTTTATTCTCCTAATTCATCAGTTTTTCTTCGGAGGCTGGGCTGAACCAATCATTCCCCTTGATTTCACGTTAGGTTAATGCTGATGTTCCCCACCACACACACACACACAAATTCAAACATCTTGGCATCTTCTGATGAAACTGAATAATTTATGTCTCACCTTTAGTTTATGTAGAATATAGTTTCTCTAGAAATATTCCAAAATGATCCACTCCCATTTTAATGTAAAGTATCATGCAGCTGTTGTTGTCGGTGATTGGATGTAATGTTTCATGCTGACTTGTGGCCGCTCGCTTATCGTTTTTCTCCGGTGGTCACAAGTGGGAGGCCTGTGGGAAGCGGCTATTTTGTCAAATAGCCGTATGATTAAGAGAAGAATGATCTGATCAAGGGTCTTCAACCACTAAGAGCCTTGGGATTACCATCAGTCTCTTCGGCTGGCTTTAATATCATCAGTCTTACAAATTTGACAACGGAGAAATGGAGTCAAAACAAAAGCAAACCCTGGAAATGTCTCATAAGATCAATTGGTGTCACAAATGGACCTGAAAGGCCAGTCGGGTGGAATCAGACGTAAAGCAGTAAGACCAACTTTTACCTGTCACTGTGTGACTCAATAAAATCTTTGTTATTGAGATTTGTTATTGAGTCACACAGTGACTCAATAACAAAGTATTGAGTCTCAAAAAAAAGTATTTTTTTAGAAATACTTCTAAAAAAAATCTTAAAAATTGTAAAAGAGCTAAACATTAAGAGCTTGGTGATAATTTTATCTTTACTTTCAAGCAATAACCATGTTGTACAGAGACTGCTCTCTGGAAAACAAGCACATCTAATGTTCATTTAAAATGTCCATGGCGAAATGGCCAAAAAGATATGTTTTGAGCAACGTGCAATTTAGCTCTGCAAAAGAAATCGGCAATCAGCAAAAGAAAAGAAAAATAAAAAAAAGTTGGCAAATTGGAAACAGGCTAGAAAACTTTGATCAGTGTAACGTTCATCCATACATTTGTATTTTATGGAGTTGGAGATTTAAATCGATTTAAATCTTCTTCAGACTTACGTTTTAATTCCAGAGTGTTGCTGTTTTTTGCGCTGACGATTGCATTGTCTATTATCACATTTGTATTTTCTAATTTGGGCCTCTACGGCGCTTTGGTTGCCTCTGGTTTTTAAAGCACTTTGTATAAATGAATTAATGTATTATAAGTTTTTGTTTTTTAATCCTGGTGTTATCTACGGGTGGCACAAATTGCTCCCTTTCAGTGTTAATGATTTGTAATGTATACTTTATCCCGCAGGGCCAGAAAAAACCCAATCATTTATGATTATTACAAACTGACTAAATGGATAATTTCACTGCTAATCAGCTACAATCATCACTTGAATTAAAACATTACACTGTTGTCAACTTTCTGCTTCACTCTAAAGGTGACTGAAATCACTGCAGTCAAACAAACAGATTTTATTGAACTGGTCTTGCCTTATATCAAGGACAACGTAATAAACAAAGTGCAAAGTTGGAGCAGTACCACCTGTGCTCGCCTTTAATTTTTTTTCTTTAGACTCATGTTGAATTTCTTGTAAGGAATGAGCAAAAAATTTCACATTCACCTCGATGCAGCAAAATCCATATCTGTGAGGCAACGTACAAAACAGCAGAGGAGTCTTGACAGGTCAAACCTCTCTGGTGTCCTCAATTCAACTATGACTCACTGATTTCATGCTCCCAGGGAGGAGCAGGAGTTACACGCAAGAACGAAGACGGTTGGCAGAAACGCCAAGAATTACTTCACACAGATTATGTTGGCAACACACTGCTTTTACATTACTAGGCGCCGAGCTGCGACGTGATACTGGCCACAATTTCAATACTTTTTCTTTTCGTCTGCACTTGTACTCAGAAAAAGAAGAGGGAAAAAAGAAACAAAAAGGTTAAGGTCAAAAGTAGTGATAAACGCTTTGGGCCAATGTGAAGAATTATGTCTCCACTGACCCTCGCAAAGCTACATTTTCCGGGACTAAGAAAACATAAATCATGGGCCTCGATCTGCGGGTTTGAGCTTTTATTATTCCGTGTGTATTTGCGGCGAGCTAAAAAAAAAAAAAAAAAAAGAAAAAAAAAAGGAAAGTCAAAACTATATGTGACTAATTGACCTAATAGGTATGACCCGTTCTTGCTTGGGTTCCGGAGCCATCGAGAGGGATTAGGAGAAGGTAGGGAGGGAGGAATGACGAGAACGGCTGCAATAGTTCCCCCGGTGCCCGTCAAGGTCGCAGCGGAGACGACAACTTCTAAAATCAGCTGTTCGTGTTGGCAAAGAGGGCAGCTTGATGGAGCGCCTCGCCCGCAGTCGGTACTTTCAGAGTCAGGTGAGGGAGAGGGGTGCACAAGCCATCCATCCATTGGCGGGTTTAAGTGGGGGGCCTTTTAGTCAGCATTAAAAAAGAAAAAAAAAAAATAGAAAAGCAGGGCGTACGACGTCCCTTACAGTCTGTATGTGTGTGTGTGTTGAAAGCTTTTAGAAAGGAGAATTCGAGAGAAGAGGAACCAGCGAGAGACAGACAAAATGAAAAGAGAGACAGTGAGAGGGGCTTATCTCTTGGCCTGCAGACAACAGTTCTTTTTCAGAGCTGGAGCCGTGTAAACAGGGCTGGGGGCTAAGTGTGTTCATCCTCAGGGTGCATGAGCCAGAGGGGCAGCAGCTCATCCACTAATGCAATGGCTCAGGTCAAACACACTCAGAATATATATATATTTATCTTTATATAAAATACCCTATCTATGAAACACCTGTCATGACAGTATCTGTACCGGAACCGTTTGTCTAATAATATTTAGAAAGTTCAGACGTGAACATAAAAGATTCCTCTGTCCTTTCTTGCTTGCCTTCTGTTTTAATATTTATTTATTTTTTATCTCAGACTTCACAGATTTGAGTCCCCTGCCCTGCAGAAGCATCGTATCCATCTGTCTTGCGTCACCATTGCTTCGCAGAGTCATTTGTAACAACCAAAAATAGCTTTGGTCTACATTTAGGCAATGACATCTGCTGCGACCTAAATGAAGGCAATATATATATATATATATATATATATATATATATATATATATATATATATATATATATATATATATATATATATATATATATATATATATATATATATATATTAAATGGGCTGCCAGCAGCTAAATTTGTAGAGAGGGACACAATCTTTAAAGAACTAAGTGGAAGAAAAGGTTTTATATTTGTACCGTCACATCCAATGCTCGTGTGTCGTGTTGAGCCATTTTTCTAAAATTCCTGATGGTTCTGGGTTTCCTTTCTCTGTACTCTGACCTCCAGTCCTTTCTAGTTTTGTTTAAAGCGCTCTTTGTCGAACTGTGGCTCGCGGGCGCCCTCTGGTGGTCCGCGAGGTATTGCACGTAAACGTGGTTATTTGCCTGTGACGTCAGCTTAAAGTGCGACGCTACAGCGAGCTTACCAAAGGACTGCCTTTAAAAATAACAATAAAACACGGCTTAAAACGGCGCCACGAAAAAGAAAACCTGAAGATACCGGTGGGAAGTTTCTCAGGGTGAGTTGCAGAACTTTAGTTTTTGAATATTATTAGGATACGTGCCGAAATGAATTCAACATGACCGTGACGAGGCGGTGAGCAGCGCTGTGCCCCACTGCATTTTAATATCTAAAATAAAATTATTTATATATTGGACTATCTACTGGCTTCTAAGTTAAAATAATGTCTTTAATAAAGTGATTTCCATATGCTTACAATCAATACTTTCAACTGTACATAACTCAAAATGCCCCAAGGAGACGTGTCCGTGGTTTTATTGTTCACTTTCCCAAACACCATGAGTTAAGAAACAACTGTTTTGCTGCCAGGTTGTATATATCAAGTTCAAGATAGGCAGTCCGTGAGTGTTTGTTAAATGGGGTAAATGGCCCTCGGCTTGAAAAAGTTTGAGAAACACTGGTTTAAAGCAGAATACTGGGCAATTTTAGTACTTCACGTTTTTCTTCCACAACACCAATAAACAGTTTTTGTCTCGATAAGAAATGTCCCGTCATATTTATCCATTAATCCTCCCTTCAGTTACATGAATCCATTGGTGCAGTTTGCTGTAGATCAGCCCACTTTTGGCACGATGTAGTCTATGGTGTCCTCAACTCCAAACATGGTGTGTTCAAAGAGTTCAGCCTGAACATCGTCCGACCACACAATATTCCTCCTGTATTTCATCGTCTTGTCAAAAGATCTGCTGCAAACCGTTCGCACAGTTTTTCTTCAGTTGCACTGATTGATTGCAAAAGGCTCCTTGGATTTTTTTTAACAACTCCTTGAGTTGGTATTTTAACTTCTGTGTCAGAAACACACGAGGGCCACGGCTTTATGGCGGAGTAAGGCGTTTGCACTTTCAGCTATTATTAAACCAGCTGATATTAATTTGCACATAGCCGCTGGGGCACTCTTTAAAAACTCAAATATTTCAGCTGGATTTTTTGGATTTCTATGCCTTTTTGAACACTCTTTTCTTCATGTGTAAATTACCTTTTCTCTGTTTCCTGAGGAAGAATAGACATTGTGGATAATCTACTGTAGAATGAACAAATGAAGGCGATTCAATTCAGATCAACTCAACTCAGTTCCGTTCAAGTGCAATTAAGCTCGTTTATTTTTTCAGAGAAAAGAAACAATAAGATCGGTGTGTGAAGATTTCTTCACAAAGAACTTTATTTTTCACTCGACTGTAATTTAATTAAAGAACTTTTAATCAGGAAAGAAACAGTAGAGTGTTTGGTGTAATAAACCAAAAACCAAAACAGTACTGGCACAGAGCTACTAAGGTTTTGTAAAATTGCATCAACACTTTGAAAAATAGTTCTAGTTTGTTGCGAGTTTATGTACTTTGCTGCAAAAATTTGAATCGGTATAAATTTAAAACTGAACAATCTTGCAAATTCACTTTTTTAATGTCACAGAGAGGCATATTGATAGAAAACAACACTCAGCATGACAATATACCAATAAGACAATAAAAAATGGAATGGTTAAGTGATCAAACACCTTTTTAGCCCCTTAAAAATATACAAACCCCTCAACTTATTTCTGCTTGGGATCAAATGCCTCAATGCCTGGTAACAAGAACCAATTTTCAATAATAAGTAGGTTAAAAGCAAAACACTCTGTTGTAATTGTGGATTTTTTAAAAAACCTTTTTGTTAATAGTTGACTTTATAACATAATTTTCAACATTTTGTCATTTAAAATTTCCAAAGAATAGACAAAAAACAATGTTCAATTATATAACTGTCCAAAAATAAAAAACGAAAAGAAAAGAAAAGAAATGCTGTTACTCTGTTTTGATGTAAATGTCTCACAAAGCTTCATAACTTCACACTAAAATACTCCGTGGATAAATAATCCTAGTGAAAATTTAGAGTCCTTCGGAAATTTTCACCCTATCAAAAGCTTTCTCCTCTTCTTGACCAAATGCGTCCCATTCAATTCAGAGGAGGGCGACGCCATCGCCTCCCCGTCAGCGTAATCGCACAAACGCAACATTGGCAGTAGAGAAACGGCTCCGGAGCCAAATTCTGCAGGAGGAGGTAGAGAGGGTTTAAAGCTCTCAAATTCTGTCTGACGGTTCCAGCTTGATTTCCAGATTTTGGACATTTCTAACCGCGGCTAGACGGGCAGTTAGCCCCTCTTTCGCCGGGCTCCAGGGAAAATGGCGTCGGGACAGGGAAACGCTAAACAGCTCAGGAAAAATACTTAGTTTTGGATCTGAAATTGACTGTAGCTGTTGGTGGTCAGGCAATTAGATATACACAGGGCACAACATTGCCTCATGCTGTTCCCAACCCACTCTTGTCCGCCTGCTTCAGCACTATACATATGTATGAGTGCAGACTTTGGAAAAGAAAAAAAAAGTAGAAAAGTAATCATCAAACTGCAGATGTTTTTTTTTATTATTATTTTTTTTTTGAATACCCCAGTTTATGTAGAGGAGTTGTCATAATGAAGGTTTTTGCTGTTAATCAATACAATGTGTAAGGAAAGTATTTGGGTTTCATCCACCTGTGGATACAGTGGTAAATGTCCAGTTGTGATTAGAGCGAAGGATGGATGTATGAAGTATTGAGTCAAGGATACAAGGCCACATCAAACCTTTATGATTTTATATACATAGCTACATATAAAAGCTTGAAAACCTTTTTACTTTCAAGTTACAAGTTTATGCTACTTGTAGACACTTGTCACTTTAAATACTCAAAATGCTGCCTGGGGGTTTTCAGGTTGGGAAATGTGCTTTCATACATACATTTTTATTAGTTTTTGATTCAACTGGACATCTTTTATCAAAGAATTTCCACAACTTTCTTATATTTTCCATGAAAACATAACATTAAATAATGCTAGTGATCAAAACGAAAATTGTAAATCCAAGCAGAAATTGGTATTGAACAAGAAATGTCTGATTAGCAGATTTCAAGTCACATTTGTTGCTACATTCGAGGATTTTTTTTGTTTGTTTTTGTTTTACTTTTTTACATATGATTCAATAATCTTGACAGCAAACCAGCTAGCTTACATGTTAGCTTACACAATAAAGCTTTGTGGAAACACCAGGAGCGTTGGTTATAATGGTGGGTTTTGGATCGAAATCTGCTTCACACCAACTCACTAACTCGGCTCAGTTGCTATGTCCTTCAGTAGCTCACAGGTGTAAGAGCCTCCATATTCAACCAGCCTGAAAGTGTGTAGAAATAGGGGCCCTTGTTTACAGCAATGTTTGCAATTAGAACCGGTTTTCCTCGACTTGAACACAGAGAAGGGGATAACAAAGATCAATAAATGCTACTTTCACCTCACAAATATACTGTTTATTTTTTTATCAGTGGGCTCGGTAGAAGCACAGGATGCATTATTGATCTTTTACTCTTGAACACAAGTGGATATCCTTGAGGGAAGGCATTCTTTGTTGCAAAGCCGAGCTCAGATTTTGTGAAAACTGCATCCAAGGCTTCGTGAACGCAGTAAACTGTTGCAAATCAGGATCTTATGCGGCGTCCTTCAGCAAACTGATAAATACATAATATCCTGCCGCTGCAAGGTCATCGGAATAATATCTTAAAATGACTGTCTTCCAGTGCTATGGAAACTAAACGTTCGGATCCAGAATTGGCTTCTGTTTCACCCCTCTCTTTCAGTTTGCGCATCAGCTCATCATTTATCAGATAAAACAGTAAAGCAGCAGCAGATGTTGCAGGTCGACTTCTTTTTTCTTTTTTTTTGCATAAAAAAAGAAAAGGATGGATAGAATGCAAAAAAGAATTGGAGACTTCTACTGCCATTATCTTTTGAGGGGCATTGAGCTATTAAAAGGGGGCAAAAAAAAAAAAAAAAGCTTCAAGGAATGGTGTAAAAGGGGAACGCTGGCAGAGCTAACAGAATCGTCACTCATCCCACCCACCCACTTCTAACCCTCCTTTTCACGCCACATTGTCAAAATAACTGACAGACGTGCTTCACGCTTCTGAACCGTAGGCAGAAATGGCGATCGTTGAGGGAGGTGCTGCTCACGCTTACAATATCACAATAAACCAGTCCCGCAGTTCAACTTGGAAGTATTTTTTTCTCCCCCACCAACAAAAGGTCCTCCACTGCAAATAGGCAACCCCACCCATCGAGACTCCAAACTAAGGTGGCTCGGGGCGCTTCCGAGGGCAGAACTGTTGTAAACTTTTGCGAGCGCCACCTTTTCTTTTTCCTCCATTATACTTTATCGGTTTTCCTCTCTTTGTCCATTATTGCTGTCTTTAGTGTTGACGATTTCCATTGAGAGGAAAAAAAATAGGCCATTGGATTCTCCTAATTCCCTGCACACACACTGGGCCCTGTCATTTAATTGATAGATGGACACCTTTTCTCTCTTTCTCTGTTTTCACTCTCACCGGTTCCCCACAAAGCTATCTATTTACTGCCACTTTCACTACTTGGAGCAGAATGGGGAGCGATTACAGGTCATCGTTGGACATCTGGTGGCTAAAGCATTAGAGGGGGGGGCATGGTTTACTTTAGCCATGCCCCCCATGGAGCATGGTGAAGTAGTAAAGTAGTTGAATTGAAAATAGAGGAGAAAAAAAAGAGGCTAAAACTTTATATTCATTTAACATTTTTTTTTTTTCAGTGGCTAACAGTCTGTTGTGAGATTAAAGGGGCTGTACCTCATCCACCTTGAATTACTTCAACATTTCATCACATTACAAGCAAAGTTGTTGCTCAGTTTCAGCCACAGTCAATGGAGAGCATCTTTGAACATTCATTTTCAAAGCATGTCACGGACTATCAGTTGATTTTTGCTGTGTACTTTGACAAACATATGATGTAATCAGATATATTAGCTTAAATAATCCAGGCTCAAGCAGGTTGTAGGACTTCCCTGTATTTAGCTCCATCTGCCTTTTCCTCCATGTTTCACTGTGTGCTGCTGGTCTGAGGGGGGACCTACGGTGTTGGTGTTCAATCAATCGTGGCGTTTGGTATGTATGTGAAAAAGTTCAGTTTAGGTCTCATCTAACCAGAACCTTTCAGTTTTTATGAGACCTGAACATTGCGTTTTTTTGGCAAATTAAACTTCTTGTTGTTTTCCTTTATTCTGTGAGCTCGACTGGAGAATTTAAAGATTACTGTACAAAAAGCTATTCTTCATAAAATCAAGCATATTATGTTCGGCCCTCTTCATGAGAACGTTATACAACAAAGATTCATCTTTAATAGCTAGAAAGATCAGCATGTTGACGTGCATTGCTACCTCTCTTTAGTACTTATTTGTTGCACTTATGTGTGAAGCTGCGCTATACTATTCGGATGTGACTGCTTGAAACCAAATTTGTTTTGTTTTTCTTTGTTGTAACTGGATTTTCTTCAGTCAGAAGCTATTTCAGATATGCTGTATTACAGACTACTATAGGAGCTCCTTTTTTGCTCACAGTCATCAGCTTCTACAACAACTCTTTAAAGTAAATTGTGCATAACAAAATTTTATTTTCCTTTTGTATTATTTAAGTATTATTGAACTGAACTGAATTAAACTGAATGGCTTTCTACTTGCAACTCCTTCATGAAAGCCAAATTTGTAAAGTTGTATAGCCAGCCAAGTAGTTGATTGCATTGGATTTTATTGAAGAGCGTCAAAGCAAAAGGGTTTACATTCAATTTTTTTTGTTCCATTCTTTAATTTTATTTTTGCTGTTAAACTTTTGATTATATAAGAAAAAGGGTTTGTCTATCACGCTTGACCACACGCGAAGCGTTCACTGATATAGCCTAGTTTGGAAAATTCATAACTCTTCATACTTAAAATCGTTCCGTTTTTTTCTTCAAAGCGCTGATTAAAGCGTCTCATGAACGCCACACGACTTCACAGAGCAGGTATTTATTAATGAGCCATCTCTGCTGCTGAACCGCAGCAACGCAGCAGCAGGACTGGAGCCTGAAGCGTCGCGCCAACAGCACCGAGGCACGTCACTGAAAACCCGGCCATTCTACCGCACGTAGAAAACTGTTGCTGCTCCGAAGCCAGAATCGTGGCCACGGGCGAGAAACGCACAAACACCAGCAGGTGTAGGAGCGGCTCGGGTCGGCTCGGATCTGTTCTGTCAGCGATGTTGAGGCCACCTTCGTATTTGCTACTGGTTAAATTTAGACCAGCGTCCTGTGCTGCATGCAGAATACTAATCAGGTCAGCGCAAAGCCGACACAGTGCTGCAAGAGTCCACTCATATATTCCTCCTCCTTTTCTGCTGCATTAATACTTTGAGGCCTGGCAGGACACTGTGCCACTGAAGTAACCTCAAGCATAAGTTTGGCTGTGTCCTGGAGATATATCGACTACTTCTTGTGCAATTATGAGCAGCTTTTCAGACACGCCAGGCGTTCGAATAACGCACCAGTCACTGACGAACAATGCAAATAAATTGTGACCCACTAAATTAATATCCCATTTGCATTTTGATGTTCAAACATTTGATGTTATTTATCGCCCTGCTTACATACTATGACCACTTTACTTTTTGCTTTAGGGAGAGTGAGGCCCGATCAGTAATTTGTTTGGACATATTGATCATCAGAACTAATGTAATCTTTAAAAGATTCACTCACAGGTGTAAAATTTGCATATTTTACTTCTCAATCCATGTTATTTCAGGGTGGGTTGTTTTGGGGTACAGAAATTGACAGATTTTATGCTGAATAATTATAATAATGAGGAATTTAAAAAAATATATTACAATCTAATAATTTATCTTTCATCACAATGCTAAAGAAACATGGACGTGTTTCTATGGAAACCATCCATTGCTATTTGGCAGCAGCCATGTGTAAGTGTGACTTCTAAGGTCTTTATTTTTTTTGCCCAACATTTCCATTTGAAAGGTAAATTCTAGATTTTTGAAGTGGGGTTCTTATAAGAAGCAATTAAAATCTTACCTGTCTGCAGCAATCGTTTATTATCTAAGCAATGTTGAAACTGTCTCGGGACTATTAGGCTAAAATTGGGATATTGTTGACCTTGAAGTTAAAATTAAACATGCAATTTTGACTTTTACATGCAAATATAAGTACAAACCTGTTTTAATCTACACTCAGAAGCATCATCAGAAAACAACGGTGACATTATACTAATCTGAGCACCTTCCACTTAAAAGCCCTGCTGACTTTACCCGCCGAGCCACCATCTATAACTATTATGCATCGTAAGCAAATGGATCATTCGAGGACTTTGCATGTGTTACTATCCCGGTTTCAGCTGCCGAGTTAGCTGACTTTATTAGGAGCATGCGCAGGACCACAGAAAAATGAAAAGAAAAAAAATAAATAATAAAAAAAAAAAATAGCATTCACATTGTCACAAATTTACATAAAGGCTAAAATGCCAATGATGCCGCATGTAAAAAACTGAGGCGAATGTCGGATTTACCACAGATAAAACAGTTCTATTCTGTCAGTATCCATTAACCTGCTGCTGTAGATGAGGCTCTGCAATATCGCATGACGAGTAGGTACACCAACCCTAACAAATATTTGGCTTGCATTGCTCAGCCTGGTATCTCAGGCGGTGTCCTAAGCTCATCTCTGTATGCTAAAGTGAGTTTCTGCGTGTTGCTGTGCTAACACCCCTGTGCAGTGGTCTGAATATTTTAAATCATCATTGTTATTTTCACAAGTGACTCAGTTCATCTTTGTCCAATCGGCGTTGCATCACGACTGTGTTACAAGCACAGAGCATTGTTGCGCTCTGGGATGCGCAACAACGCCAGAATCTAATTAGCCCGAACCATTAGCCTTCGAGTGAATCGCCGTTGATGATACGACTATGTGTTTGAAACAGTTATTCTCACCAGAAAGTCTTGATATGTTCCCTTTTCTAATTCTGTCAGAAAGGTCACACGGCTAGCACCGCCTCCTATAAATCCCAAGTTTATGCATAAATGCAAACCAAGTACAAAACATAATTGTTGGCATGAAAACACAACTTTCTTGTCACAATTTCACCTTTTTTTTATTCTTATAATTGGTGTTTTACTGCCAAAATCACTTTGGCCTCAGTGCCTCTTGAACTGCTTGGTACCTTCAACCTCTGGAACCAGAAAAGCTGGCTACTAAATAAAGAAAACCAAGAAAGTTAACTAAGTGCCTGCAACCTTTTAACAGAACCGTATTTTCCAAAAGCCCAAACCGTCTCTTTTACAATTTCATCACCGCTCTTCTCTAGAGACTACAAGAAAAATGAGTTCACAACAACACCCCTAGCCCCCAACGTCTCTCTCTTTTTCTCTCTCGCTCTCTCGTTTTCTTTTTTTTTCTCTCTCTCTTTTTGTTTGCACTGGAAATGAGAGCAGAAGCCAAATTAAACCGCGAAGCAGAGCAGTGCTGAAATAAGAAGTAGCTGGAACCAGGACACACAGAGTGAATATTTAGAGCAATATACATATTTTAGCATACAATTTTATGTAATTCCAGGTCAAAGTGGAGTGTGGCTGCATCTCCATCGGGGTCATTAGTAACTACAGTAGGATAGTGCGAAAGTTTGCACTTTTGATAATGTGGAACATTTTTCTCTGTAAGACAGATGGGTAATTTCAGGACAGACTCTGTTTGTTGCCTCTATTCCTCCACATCCTTTCCGCCCAGCGCCCCATCATGCAGTTTTGACATCAAACTCGCCTTACTAATTAACGACGTCTCTCCTTTGGATCTGGGATCTAATGTCAGAGGCGATGGCACCTTCGCGACGGCGCCTCGGAAGACATTGGCAAGGGAGAAGACAAAAAAATTAAAAAATGAGGACTGGAGAGGCTGGAACTGCAGATGGAGAGAAAGGGAGTTTCAGAGTGCTTCATAATACAGTGACAACTGCACAGTGAGAGAAGCAGAGTACATGTCCACTTACAATCTGCAACCATATCCAGCAAACTGCCAGCTAGCGGTCACCTCGCAGACGTCTGGCCAAACCCATCTATTAACCCAACGGCTGGCCACTTTCCAGATCGAATAGCTGCTCCTACGTTGTGTTTGTGATGGAGGACGGGGAAGCCAGTAAGTGGAATAAACTCTTATTCCTCTTACGTTCGACTCAATGGACCCAGTCTGACAATAATCCATAAACGGCCACAGCTGCTGTTGTTAAAACACGTTGGCTTTTCTGAAGAGAAACGAAAACATTCATTTCCTTTTTTTTTTTTTTTTTAATGTAAATGTACAAACACAGAGAGCGTGTTTAATTTTAATAAGCTTATCCCGTTCACCTCTCATCCAATCACAAGCTCTCGCACGCAAACACACCTCAGCCGCCGAATCCTGCCGATGCTGCAGAATGAGGCGACATCTACATAATACACAGAAACTAATTTCCTTGTCTCCTTCTGTTCTTCAGTTCTGAGAAGATGGAAATGTTCGTTGCTGTTGTCCTGAACGCAGCATAATCATCTTGGATTTATGCTTGTAGCTTGTATCAAATTAATTGTGCATGGAGTGAGTAGGGGCGAGAGAATATCTCACAGAAATGGATTTCCCAGTGTCATCAAACAATAGCAAGTAAAACTGAATTCCTTGTTTTCTTCTCCCTCATTCGAGCAAATTACACCCAGCTGCATCCTCTTGTAGATCGCCGGCTCGGGTGCAAAATGGGCCACGGCGTTTCATAATAGCTGGCTTCTGGTGCTGGTTGCGATGGAATAAAGACGGGCGAGATGCAGACTTTACTTTAGAGCTGGCTTTAAAAAGTTAACATAAATTAAGACTGATGGGGTTTTTTTATGCTGTTGCTTCTAGACATTCATGGAAGTTAAACATTTTGGTGATCACTGAAATGAATTGGTTTCTCTGCAGTGGTTGACAAAAGTCAGAAGACCGATATACAAAAATTCATAAACAAATGCAGAAACTATTTGCAATTTGTGTCGACGCTCACACCCTAATTAGTAATTAAATCCAATTTCAAAGGCAAAGCACCATTTTTACGCTAACATACACTCCTGATCAAAATCTTAAGACCAGTCAAAAAATTGCAAGAATTTGCATTTTGCACTATTGGATCTTAAGAAGGTTCTAAGTTGAGCTTCACAATGTTAAAAGAAGAAATCAGCGTAAGAGACAAAAACTTTTGAGCGGGGAATTAATTGAAAACTGCATTTATACTCAAACATGATTTTTTCAGCTGATCAAAAGTTTAAGACCATAGCTCAAAAAACCCCAAAACTGAAATCAAAGTGTCAAAAAAAAAAGGACTCAGTAATGAGTAGCTCCACCATTCTTGTTGATGACTTCCAACAATCGTTTAGGCATGCTTGATGCCAGTGTTTTCAGGAGGCTAGTGGGAACGTTGCTCCAAGTGTTGAAGATGGCTTCACGAAGGGCAGCCACTGTCTGAAACTGATGTCCATTTTTGTAAACTTCCCTTGCCATCCATCCCCAAATGTTCTCAATTGGGTTTAGATCCGGGGAACATGCAGGATGGTCCAAAAGAGTGATGTTATTCTCTTGGAAGAACTCCTTTGTCAGGCGGGCATTGTGAACTGCAGCATTGTCCTGTTGAAAAACCCAATCATTACCACACAGACGAGGGATGCCCGCTGCAACATCTCCACATAGCCAGCTGCTGTTTGACGCCCCTGCACAACCTGAAGCTCCATTGTTCCATTGAAGGAAAACGCACCCCAAATCATGATGGCGCCCCCACCACTGTGCCGTGTAGAAAACATCTCAGGTGGGATCTCCCTGTCATGCCAGTAACGTTGGAAGCCATCAGGTTAATTCTTTTCTCATCAGAGAAGACAACTTTCTTCCACCTTTCAATGTCCCATGTTTGGTGCACCCTTGCAAAGTCCAAACAGACAATTCTGTGGCATTGAAGAAGACGTGGCCTTTGAAGATGTTTTTTGTTTCTGAAGCCCTTCTCTCACAGATGCCGTCTGATGGTTATTGGGCTGCAGTCAGCACCAGTAATGGCCTTGATTTGGGTAGAGGATCGTCCCGTGTCTTGACAGACAGCCAATCGGATCCTGCAGCTCAGAGCTGGTGAAATTGTTTTGGGTCTACCACTTGACTTTTTTGTTCCATAACCCTCAGGATCATTTAAAAAAATGCAAAATGACTGTCTTACTGCGTCCATCCTCGGCAGCGATGGCACGTTGTGAGAGGCCTTGCTTATGCAGCTCAACAATCCTACCACGTTCAAAGTCAGTGAGCTTTTTTGCTTTTGCCATCAGGAGGTCTTGACAGTGTTAAGACTTCATAGAAAATGACATGGAATCCAGATTTTTGCACAGCTTTTGGCTTTTAAAGACTATGGTCTTAAACCTTTGATCAGCTGAAAAAATCATGTTTGAGTGTAAATGCAGTTTTCAGAAAATTCCCTGCTCAAATGTTCTTGTCTCTTGCACTGATTTTTTCTTTTAACATTGTGAAGCTCTACTTAGAACCTTCTTAAGATCCAATAGTGCAAAATGCAAATTCTTGCAATGTTTTGACTGGTCTTAAGATTTTGATCATTTTTTCTTCATTTCACTACAAGAAAAAATGTGAAAGTTTTTTTTTTTTTTGATTTGTTTCCTTTCAGCTCTTTTTTAATGTGTACGGTGATAGGAAAGAGAAAATCTCTTTCAATTCCACAATTTCATGCTTTAGAAATAAACAAAAGCAGCATGGCCAGATATAAAATTATTTAATTCTACCTCCAACTGTAAAAAAAACAAAATAAAAAACACATTTCACACTATTTTTCTCTAAACAAAAATAAACACGTATTTGAAAACAGATTGGTTCTGTCACTTGCAGAAGTAGTATACGAGGCAGCCTTTCTTTTCTTTATGCCTTTCATGTCACTGCAGAGGCAGTTTGGTTGGCTGTTCTTTCCAAATCATCTCCAGCTCAGTGAGGTTTGTGCACATTGTTTAGGCATATCTCTATGGTCTCAACATAGCGCTTTCAGCTGGGATCGCTGCTGCGTCTCCATTCTTTTCTCTCTTTCATATAATTTAGCAGCTGCGTATGGGATTTCTGTCATGTTGATGATCCTGTTTGGGAAGAGCTGATATTCAAATGACCTCACACTGCACTCTGAAACAGACTAAATGACTAAATGCAAAGGGACCTGGCATGCTAGGGATGCTTTTACTTAACTATTAAAAATAACCCTGACTTCCAGGGTTTTTATTCTAAGTTTCTCTATGTTTTCTCTGCCTGTTTCATGCCAGTGACTTGACTCTTTTCATTTTTTATTTACTTTTATGTCCTTTGTTTAACCATTGAGATCCAGATCTCATTTTCAGCAGGGACCTGGGCAGAAACCTGCAACACACAACAACTTTTTTTAAAATAGACTAACCTTTTCTTTGATCACGGGATAATGTTTGCCCTGGTGGTGTTTTTAAGAAGTGAGAAACTAATCTTTGCAGCAGCTGATAAGATAACCATCGTAGCAGATGGGGTTAAGTATAGTGGAGTTCATGGTCAACGCAACAACTAAAAGGTGTTCAGGTCCTGGAACAGGAATACAAAGGTATGAGGTGCCTGTTCTGACGTGACAGGAGGATGAATGCCGTTCTACATGTTTAGTGATTTAATCAAGTAAGTTTTTGCAGACTTCAGTCAATGCATCTATATGTTTAAGAAAAGAGGCAATTTTTTTGGAAACTATTCAAAGCATGCTAAAGTTGTTGAAGGGGTTAACTGTACTGTTACAAAGTTGGACATTTAACATGATAAGTGATGTTTTTAGAGCCCAAGGTGAAATTCTTTTGGTTGCTTTTGAAATTGGATCAAAACCTTTCAGAAGAATTGCTTCTCTATGGGGATGTAAAGAAGTGAAAGCATCACTGATGTCTTTCCTTCTAAGAACTGCTTTCAGAAAACTCTAAAAACTATTCTGGTTTGGACCATTTGCTGGTCCAAACTAGCAAATGTTCAAAACCGTGGCCACACTTTCTAGTGACGAGTTACACCAACTGGTTAGTACGTTCCTTGTGAAAGGCTATTAAAGTAAGGAGGCTGTTTCAGCTTCCCCACATGCATTCTGTGATGGTTACAGATGGATAATTTGTATTAATTCTACCTCCAACTGTAAAAAAAAACAAACAGCTTTTAGTTTTTATGAATTATTTATGTCAGATTGCCTTATTGATAATTACATATACATTTTCTTTCCTGACAGGTCAAAGCAAAAGAAATACATTTAAAAAATACAGCTTCACTCTTCATCCTGCCATCTTCGGATGGCAGGAAGTGACCATTTTGTCCCGTTTTGATGTGTTAAAAGCAGCAAAGGGAGATAGATTTGATCTATTGTGATAGTTTTATGACCAGCACTAAGCGTTCCAGCTCTTGTGGAGTCTGTGGAATATGTGCAGTTGTCAGTATTTGTCAAAAGCGATTCAGTGAATGAACACTGAACCTGTGACATTGTTGCAAAGGGGAACATGTTGTGACCAATGTTTGGCCCATTTGGTTCAGCTGGAGCTTGAACGGCAGAAGACATTTTTACTGGTTTTGAATAAAAAATTGTACAGTTTGTTTTTTATGCAGCTCTGTCCACTGTTGAAGGTGCCAACATTGTGCATGTCAGCATCAGAATTGGATCACAGAGAAGTGCTGACAGAGTTAGGATGACGCTTGTCCTGCTGGGCAAACCTTAGGTCCTTCAAAAATGTTTTTCCAGACAAACATTTATTAGATGCTGCCTTTTCCCCGACACTGGTTTGCCAGGAGTCTCAAAGTCTTTGAAATAAGAGACACATAGCAATAGTTGTGCACAAAGTGAACTGACTGTTTTCCGACATGATCACAATACTCCATAACAACAATCGTAAAATCCCTTATTTAAACATTGAGTGGAGCCATATTGATTTTAAAAATAAATAAAAACACGTTTAGAAAAACTACTTTGCTCCTTTTCATGCAGTCATTTGGGTAAAATTAGTAAAAGTCAGGTTAAATGACCTCATTACCCCTTCCTGGGAGCAGGGCAGCGAGATGAAATGGAGCCCAACCCGACTGACCTTAAACATGGGAATCAAACAACACTCCTGTGTGTTTAGGATCAAAAGAACGAGGGCTGCCTGAAAGCCTCATGAAGTTTATATACCGAGCTTTGACTGTACTATATTGTGCTTAGGTCAAGACATATTATAAGGTCACCTGTGAAGGATATGCTTAATAAAAAGCCAATGCCACAACAGCACTCCTCCAATAAGAAGGTCGACCAAGTCATCACGGAGAGTCAAAACAGTGTGGGAAATAAAAAGGGAGGAGATGGAAGAGAGTCCCACATTCATAAGCCTGGAAAAAAGGGAGAGGTTGACAGTAAACACTGTAAATCCATTTGGTTTTTCAGACATGGATGAAGAACAGAACTGACAATAGCTTGAGGGGCCAGTGCTCCATGGAGTGAATACCAGAGCGGAGGAGAGGAAAAATAACAATGTGTCACCTAGTGGGAGGAGGCACCAAGGCAGGATCTGTCAGAACTCCGCTGCTGTCTGCAGATTAGATCTGCGGCTATTTAAAGAGGGAGAGCGCGACAAACCCCTCGGCCGACATTCTGGGATTATTGGCAGGCATCACCTTGCGACAAAAAAGAAAAATATGAGGTATAAATTACGGCTACGAAGGAGACGCAGAAGACGGCGTTTTTCTTCTGCGGCGACTGACCTCCCCAAGCACATTCTATGCAGCCGCGGAAATTTATCACGTACAATTCAAGGTCGCACTCCATGGTGCGGTGATGTCAGAGATCTAGTCAAAGCTGCCACACGTATTGTAAGGGGCCTACTGCTGGCCCTCTAAATAAAACTTTATGTCCTCGAGGTTAGATGTACAAGCTTCCTTTCCAATAATCACCGTTTGGTATCAGGGTGGAAGCAACACGAGGCGGGCTGGCGGTCCATATGACTTTGTGTATTGTATACAGGAAATGTATCCATTGTGTCTGTGTGGCGACTTGTTTTTAGTTAAAAAACTGGTGATTGATGCTGCTGTTCAATGGGTGAAGGCGTATCTGCCAGAAAGCATGAGTGTGGCAGTATGTTCAAGAGGGTAAGTGCTTATATATGTAGTGCTGCGAGTTTCTGTTTTCTGTCCTCTCAGACTTGATTGATTGGACAGGAAGCTGCAGGTGATGCCGTACTCTTGCTCTTTGTTTACATCACGTCGACTCTATGATGTTTCTTTTCTCAAACGATGCAGCATTAGCATTAGTCACGTTGGCCTCCGAACATGAGCCACGGATGATGAAGCTTTGTGTGCTAACCGGGCCGTGAGGCCTCATTTAGCCCATGATACCTTCTCCAGTCTCGTCCCTCTTGCTTTCTTCCTCTAGGCTGCAGAAGACTGACTCTCCACTACAGACTGAGTCATTCTCAGCAGTCAGTTATCTCTACATTCAGCCCCCACATTTCACCACTCCTTTTGATGTCATCAATCAAAGTTCAGCTCCCCAAGTGAGGGGGCTAGAGAGACAGAGAGGGGGAGAAACTCTGAAAGGTGTCAAACGAATGGCCATCTAAGGACATGCACTCACTGGTTGGCACTGCACTTACGCACAGATTCAGAATCCATGGATTATTAATGTAGCCCCCTTCTAAACGTGCCTGGGAACCTTGTAGAGCAGCGTGTGAACAGAAGTGTAGACCTTGCATGGGCGGGCGCTCTGTTTCAGATGTTGATCTCTACATCATCGCACCTGCAAACAGGCACTGCATTAGGTCTTACGGATTTACCAGCAGTCTGAGCAGATAGAGGAGGGCGTCAGGCAGAAATACGGCTGGGAAGAATGACAGTTCAGTCAGAGATACTCACAAAAGGCTCTCAGGGATACAGGTTAGCCTGTATACCCCCCTACCTCACAAAGCCATTTGCATGGCGTTTCTTCAGCTCATCCTTTGTCTTCCCTGCGAAAGTCAGCTAAACTTAACTGATGAATGCGCTTTACATGAAACAATACATCGCTTTTCAAACCGCGTTTCCAACTCGTGTCAGCAGCTCAGCACAATGGGACAGCTAATTTAAAGCCCAAAGCCAAAGATGATGAGAGGGAGAGGAAATGATGGAAAACTGCCTCCCTATTCCTTTACCTTCACTATGCATTCCTTATTTGTCTGTAGTAATTGGCCTTTTCAATATTACTTGAATGCCAGTAAGCAACCCAGGTTGAGCGTTTTTTTTTGTTTTTTTTTAAACAAGACAACAAAGCAGAACGCAGCAGACAGGAAAATATCCGATGGATGAGTGATGACTGTTACTATGCAGCAACATTTCTGGTTCGCTACCCTTTTATTTCCTCTAAACTGTGTGAGCTTGACAGACCAGACTGATCCATTCTGAAATTGCACTTACTTCTCTGTCACTGGGCAAACATTGGTTTTGGTCAAACACAAATGAGCTAAAGTGTATACCTTACATAGCACCTTGTAAAGGCACCTCCATATTTTCACACTCTGTCATGTTACAACCACATATTTTCAGGTGAACGTAAAGGAAACATAGTTTTCTGAATTTTTACTCTACCAACTAAAAACTGATGTGTGCAAAACAATTAAGCCCAACTAAATCAGACCTCTGTCTGATTGAGATGTACAAATGTTTTTAATGATTCAAGAGTTGGTTCCTGGCGTCCCTCATAAGCATATGAAACAGTCAGAAAGGAATATTCATTTTGAAAAACAAATTATCTCTCTCACCAATTCACCTGCTGATTTTTATTTTTATTTATTTATTTTTTTTGATTTTGGTAGTTTTTCTCTAAGAATTTCAGGCCTTTGAGGTTGGAAGTTCTTCTTGCCATCACCCTCATGTTGATCAAGTGAATAAATTACTATAAGCCTTAAACTGCCTGTGGTATGACGTGTTTTAGTCTTAAATGTATTCATTCAGCTGCCTTTCATCTGATATTCCTGCAGAAAGCCAACAGTTGCTTAGTTAGTGAAATTGGTCCATCTGTTAGTGGTTTAATTTCAGTATAAATCCATCTGCTCTGCAAAGCCATCAAAGGTTTGTCAGAGAACAATGGAGAACAAATGAAGACCAACAACCACAGCAGACACTTCTCAGTCTGCCATTTGAAAGTGAAAAGAGAATGAAGTGACTCTAAGCCTCCCAACACGTGATCACTGGCTATCCGCCTCGACTGACTAGCCAGGCTACCAAAGCATTAATTAGAGAAGCAGCCAAGAGACCCATGGTAACTCTGGAGGAGCTAGAGATTCACAGCCCAGATGGGAAAATCTAACTTTTTCGTACACTACCACTAACCAGACCTCTGTAGAAGAGCGGCAAGTAGGAGCTGATTGTTAAAGAAAGGTTGTGAGTCCCATTTGCAGATGGCAACAAGCCAGTAGGGAACACACCCATCTCAAAGAAGATGGTATTCTGCTCAGATGACACCAAAACGTAACTTTTTGGCCTGCATGTGTGAAAGGAAATTACTACTGCACATCACCCTGAAAATACACCGTAAAATACAGTGGCCGCAAAATTATACTGTGGGGACATCGTGGTCCAGAAGGTACAATAAAGACGATCAGAGTTTCTGGGAAGATGGATGAAGTAAACCACGCATCATCAAACCCGTTCTGGGCTGTAAAAGACTTGACACTGAGAAAGAGATTCACCTTTAAATAGGACAACAGAACTAAACAGACATCCAGAGCTACAATACAATGGTTTGGATCCAACCATGCTCATGCGTTATAAGAGAAATTAGGTTAAAACAATGTTGGGAAGCATTTTCCTCCCTGAAAGGACAGTAATGAAACCCAAAGGACATTGTAAGTTGCTACTTAATCTCCATAAAATACAATCAGATTTTTGATTGCGATGTGACAAAACATGAAAGCTTTTAAGGGATATGGATACTTTTGGTAAGGATTCTGTTTGCTGGTGTGCATTTCACTGGGCAACAATCACCGTCCCTTTACACTTAGCGCAAGACCTAAAATAGAAGTAGCAGCACTTTATTTGTACACCAAAACACAGTCAGTGTTAACCCGATTTCCCCCACCCCCATGTTCTTTATCAGGCTCCTCTTGCTGCAAGCGCTTATGTGGCTGAGATAACACTTCTCCGCGCACCACCACGTCTCCCTGCCAAATCTGCTGCCTACAATTGTCAAGAGACGCACACACATTAGAACGCAAATCAGGAGAATTGTTAGGAGGAAAAACTATGCAGCGATATCGCTCCGCAAGGAACACATATGTATTCTTTGCAGGTTTCAGGCAAGTAATCAATATGTTTTGGAACTTATGAAGGCTCTTCCAATATGTAATTAAAGGAGCTGATCCAGGAGCATTGACTAATTGTTCTCCCAGCGACATGGCTGAGGAAATCTATCCGAAATAACAAGAGGGAGGAAAAACAAGCCGTTTCAGCTTTTGAATGCAAAAAGCGAGCCAAAACATCTGGATTTTGATGACTAATCCCCCCCAAAGGTTGCATTTGACAGAGAAACTGTGCTAAAGTTCAAAACTTTCTCCAAGACGATGAAACCTTGCTTGAAGCAAGAGCGGAAGTTAGGTGATGTATGTGGACATAAATACAGAAAACACCTGCAGAAAGACCATGATTTTTGTCACACAATTTAAAAAAAGTAATGATAAGATATTTTAGCACTTCACTCAAATATGGAGTATAATAATGTGGGGTTTAAATGCATATGAATGTGCAGAAAATGAGTGAGAGGCTTTGCGATGCACCTTTCTGCTCCACCACGGCTCTCGATGAGATTCCAACGACTCAAGGATGGAAGTTAAATAACATAATATCAATGAAGAGTATCCAGACTCCTGCATTATGAGATGACACGCTAATTGTTTCATTGAAAACTCTCAACGACGGTCCACTGCCAACTCCCATAGTCATCACAAATTCTGCCGATGTCGATGCAGAGGGAGGTTCTGCCCCGCGGCTCGTCTCCGCATGCCCAGAGCCGAGGACGAGAGACGAAAAGAGCTCAAACGAGGACAAAGAAGGTCATCTCAGGGCTCGCCGTCTCTGCGAGGTCTCGCTCTTAAAGGCGGGATGATCGTTCATTTCTCGTCGACAGATACGGCAGACAGTTAGGAAGATTCAAACATTACGAGGAAAATGTGTTGGCATCTGTCACTCAGATGATTGACTGCCTGGAGGTAGTTCTCCAGTTCACTAGGTTCTGGTTGCTGTTGCACACAATGCAAAGCGCGGGCGGGCGGACGCGAGAGCGTCTATAAATAGCCGAACCGGCGATGTGGCGAGAGAGGCAGGTATATATGTGGCTGCCAGATGGTGCCTTGTGGGGAATGTCTCCCGGTGATTTTGTTTGCAAATAGGTCTCTGTAAAGTCACCGGCTTCTCTCCTTAGACTCGCCCGCTGTTATAGGCAGAGCTTTAGGAACTGCCATATCTGATAAAGGTGCTGCCGACTCAAAGATGTCCCGCCGCTTGCCAGGGAGAGAGTGAAAGTGACGCACTGTGACAGGTTTTGTCACTCTCTGAGGCGGCCGCCCTGCAGATTGGCTCAGATAGAGATGGCAGAACCCTAGAAGCAATGACAAATTGTTTTGAGAGAAAGAGGTAAGGGAGTCAGTGATTCCAATATCTGTGGCCTACTTTAGCACAGTGGCGGCGAGGAAGGGGAGCTCACCATTACTCAGGAGCTTACTTTTCGCTCTCCATCACGATACGTGTGGGTGTTGTGACCTTTCGTGTGCAGGGTCCTATCTGCAGGCAGAAATAACCAAACACTGGTAAGGAAATACTATCCAGCCACAATAAAAATAAACCTGCTTCATCAGAAACTCTCCAGACAGTGTGAAACATGACTATAAAATCCTAAAATTACTATGGCTGGCTTTTTGAGTCGAGAGATGTACACTATGTGCATTGCATTGGGACTTTGCATAACTGTGAAGTGGTAAGAAAACAGCATATGGTTTGCATTGTGTTTTACAAATGTGAAAAGCTTCAGTCGCATGGCACTGCAGTTGCAACTAGGGCTGTCGCAATGAGCAATAAATCAATTAATTCAATCAATAAATTTGGAATTTGTTCATTTCTATTTGCATGATTTATGGTTTGTATCTTTTTCTACCAAAGATTAGGTGACAAAGGTCTTCAGTCTGGTGCTTAGGTCTCAACTAACCTTCTTTTAAGGACACTTCATAATTTGTTTTCTGTGTTGTTTTTGTTTATTTATTTTGGATATTTAAAAAGTTTTCTAGTGCAGAGTTCAATGTTCATTATAATTTAATGAACATTGAGAATGTTCATTAAATTATTTGAGAATGTGTTCTTGCATTATTTTTTGCCATTAGCATCATATTACTCAAATAGTCTCAAAATAACAATATTGTCATTCATCGCAATCACTTGAGATAATTAATTATTCAACAATATTTGTTATTGTGAGAGGCCTAGTTGCAACTACAAACTTGCAGATCTGGAGAGCAAAGATATTGCCCATTGTTTTCTGCAAAGTAACTTGAGCTCATTTTGACTAGATAAACATGTGTTGATATCAGTTTTAAATGCCAGAGATTCTCACTTAGTTTTAGGTCAGGCCTTGGACTGGGACCATTCTACTACATGTACACTTTCCTCTTAACTATTTTTTGTAGCTGTGGCTGCACGTTAAAGGTTGTTGACAGGGATCTCGACAACCTTTAACCACCATGTTCCACAGTAAACATGATGTGCTTAGATTGATATGCACTATTAGCTTTCCACGTGTTTTCAGAAAGTTCAGTTATTTTACAAAGTATGACCGGGACATCTTCTTTCACGTTTTCTACGTGACTTTTGACAAAACGTCAGTAAGAACTCGAGTGTTTTTCTCAGTTAGAACCAGATTTCTAAATTCTTGCACCAGAGCTGTGGATTCACTACTACTACATCTACAATAGGCTCCTTTGCTGCGTTTGGTTAATGTTCTCCCTGCTATGTTGTGCCACATTGAACCGTTTTTGGATTAAGCAGCGCTCCATGAGATTATATGGCAAGAGAAACTGATGGACTGCCATCACCAGGCCTGATGTTGCTGGTATTAGTCCTGATGGTGTTTGACAAAATTCACTAACGAACTCAGTTTGCAACAAATAGAGTGGTAAACTCAAGTGGGTTTAAAGGTAAAATGGAAATATGCATGCCGCACTGCTCAGATTTTTATTCCCAAACAATTTAACACCCTTTATAATTTTTTGTGCTTCGCTTTGCTGTTGTATTGCATAAATCCTGATGTTTATAATGAGACACGGTGAAGTTCAAGTGGGATGAATATTTTTCACAAACAAATTTTGCCTTCCATTATCTTTTTTTAAATTTTTATAATTCCTGAATTTTTCATTAAAAGGCTGTTTACTGTGCACATAATTTTGCGATACTTTCAGAACGCAGACAGCCTTTCTTCGTTCAACAAGATAGAAAAGTTTGATCTCTTCCACTGAATCAGAGGGATTGCAATGTTTTGTGAACACAACAGAAACCAGGCTGATTTCACACAGAAATGGCCACATTTTCTGGTTCATAAGTGCGAGCGCCCTGCACCGAATAAAAATCACTCGGCTGTGAGAACCAAAGAACAAACTTAATCTGCAATTATTTTCTGATAAAGCAGACGCGTGTTGTTTTTGTATTTTCCTATCTTATCTACTTGACGTTCTCCCATCGTCTCACATTCTTGACAATGAGAAAGTGGCTGATTAAAAATGTTTTTTTTTTTTTTGTCTTTCCAGAAACATCACAGACTTGTGTAGCCCGTGTTATCTTAAAAGAAGCACGATGAGAAAATAAATAAATAAAAAAACATTAAGAGAGGTCTTGGTTAAGTTGGACCGGATGTTTCTTATGGAAAGAAAACACTGGAGTTTTTTTTTTTTTTTTAAGCTAAAAGTTGAAAAATGAAAATGCATGTGGTTGAGAAAATACATAATTTTCATAACTTGATGAAAATTATGAATATGTTTTATGCTGTTAACAGTGAAAATATTTTGACAGCCCCTTTCATCAAACTCTAACACATGGGTACAAAATATTAAGCCAAAGGACGACCAAGCGTCAGCTTTATTAAAAGTATCATTTTGGCATGAACTGAGAACTAACATCCCGAGGGTTTTGTTGTTGTTTTTTTTCTCTTACTTTTTAATGTTACTGTTAACATTAAAACGACCTCCCACAGGACTCTTAATTGTGTTGAGCATGTCACCCTCTGTCGTATAGTTCATGAAACATTATGTTTTCAAAAAAAAAAAGAAAGAAAGAAAACGCTGGCTGGCTGATTGCCGCAGCCCAACGCGAAGCTAAGAAGAAGTAAATTATTCCTGAGGTTTGCCGTGGCTCCCGTAAAGCTCCGCGGCGAAGGTTTAAATAAAAACAAATGACATGAAGGAGTTGTTTTCTTTCTCTCTCCTCTGACCCACTGTGTTTTCACTCCACTGTGGCAGATTGGGCTATATTTGTTGGGTAATGATATATGAGTTGACACACTATAAAAGAAAATGGAGCACACTCCCATTAAGATAAGCACTGCAGGCAAAGAAAACCTAGAAATGCCAGTGGCATATTGATTGCATGCCCTTTATTATTAGTCGAGTTTGCTGGTACTCTCGGCGCTGGACTGTTGCTCCAAAGTCACGCACCGCTGGCTGTGAGCTGCAATGAAAACCAACAACAAATTTCACTTATTGAAAATAGATGGAAATTCACCATCCATCTTCTGAAATCTATATGTTTTTTTATTTTTTACGGAAAATAAAAAATTAGCCTCTGAGATTTGTTCAATATCTGCATGTTGGAAAATTGCAATTTTTCGGATAACTATACTGACATTAGATTAAGAATTTAATATTAACCCAAATCATAACTCTTAACCATAAACCACTGGCCCTCTTTTGATGGAAAAGTGATGATTTATCTTCCTAATACAAACCGTTTTGGTTATTGGACTCATTCAGGGGGAAGTCATTGTGACGCTGAAACTTTCTTAATCCTTATAATGTTCGTTTCTGTTTGTAAGTAGTTGCGATTCATGGAAAATGTATAACAACATTTTCATATGGTTGCTCTGCTCACAACCTTGAAAGCTTACACAAAATACAGATGCCATGTCAACATGCATCGATTAGATTAAATGCATATAAAAGTTATTTTCATTGAAATAGTCAAGCTATCTCAAGCACTTGTAGAATGGTGGTAAAATATTTGTGTTACTTCTAATGGAAAGTGATATACTATACTGACATTAATATAATGTCAGTATAGAAATATACTATACTGACAGGAGACCCCATCTGCCATAACTAATAGATCAACCAGACACATCTTGACATAACAGCTGTTTATGCTGCAGGTTAAGGGAAAGCTGCAAATGCTTTCATAAAAAGATACATGAAGAATACAAGGAACATGAAACCTAACTCTAAAAGCAAAAACTATTAGACTTCTAGACTCTAAAGCCATAATCTCTGTATTTGCTTCTCAGAAACTCCAGCCATTGCCGCGTGTTTGATTTGTTGCCAAAAAATCCTTCAACGTGACTAATAGAAAGCAAAAAAAAGAAATTTATAAAATACACAAAATTTTATAACATACTAAAAGAGCGTGAAGCTAAAGTAGTGTCGACAGGCAAAACTGAAGGTTTTCTTCTCTGGATTAAAAAAGAAAAAAAAAAAGAAACGTTTTTAGGTTCCGTTTTTGATTCCGCAGAGCTTCCATAGCTGCATATGATGAAGCTAATTGTACAAGTGCAGTTTTTCATTTTGGGGCACAACACTGTCCCCTATTTCTTTATGTCAACACTGTGAAACTGGTTTTTTTCACACGCCAACAACAACAACAACTGCCTCGTTTCCAGCAAGCGATATGGCATCGGTGGGTGTGGTTCGATACGCTATTGCGTCTGTTTCCATTGTAAAAGCGTCCCATGTAAACTAACCCTCAGTTGTAGGTCAGCAGGATAATGAGACGGTACGGTTAGGCTGGAGTGACTTGCGTCACACAACGCAGTCCAGTGACAAGGGAACAGAAAAACCTCACTGCTTGCGAAAGGCACAAGATGTACTAGTGCATCATGATGGTTGGCACACTGGTATGACGCGAAAAGAGGCGTTTGGGTGTAACTCCGCTTACCCAGCGACAGTCCAACGAGCAAGTGGAAACGATCTCCTGAATACTGTCACTTTAAGTGCCACCTGTGGCTTGCCGTTGCAGTTTAAATTGTTGCTACCTTGAAGGGTGACCATTTTAGTTTCAAAACCATTAAACCAGGGGTCCCCAAAAGTGGGTCCTCGAGGGCCGGCATCCTACTTGCTTTAGTTCTCTCCCTGGTTTAACGCACCTGGATCAAATGATGGCTCGTTAGAGGCCTAAGAAGAACACTGACATTCTGAAAAGGTTGTCACTACCACCAAGGAGAGAACTAAAACATGCAGGATGCCGGCTCTCCAGGACCCACTTTGGGCGCCCCTGCATTAAACTTTCCTAGACTTTTTGATCAAGGAACTAACAAATTTGCCATTATTGTAAGTGTACTGGACTTTTTAAATACAGCTGACTGCCACACACAGCAACAAGAAGGGTAGAGAGATAGAGAAAATTTTGGTGAATTCAACATTTTCCCTAAAATCCCACAAAAAGGACTTGAAACCGTTGTTACTGGGTGACTGCCGAAAAATGTAGTCCTTTTAAAGGCTCTCTCTTAAAAATCTTGGCGTAGTTTACTGCCAGTAATGGATACGATTTCTGTTTGAAGTCTACCCCCCCCCCCCCGGTTTATAGCAACTCGAAACTTAATTCATTTTTGAGTAACCGATCCAGATGCTGCACTCACTGCCAACACTTACCAACAACAAATGCGCCTGTGTGTTTGTCTTGCGCGCCTGCGTTCGGTAAAATTTTAAAGTGCCAGCAGCTGCTGTGACGTACGGACGTCAGACAGTAATGTCGACAGCTGAAAACAGTCCAGCAGCTGCCGTGGATGATACCTGCACGCTTAACAGCGAGCTGCATGGCAGAGTCGTCCTTTTTCACACGACCGTGCGGAAAGACTCTGCTGCCCGCCTCAACACTGACCGAGGTGATAGATCCCAGTGCATTTTCTTGCTGGGGGGGACAGATGATAGCTCTGAGAGTTAGCTAACTTGGCCTGTTAACTCCTCACTTTTGGGTGTGCGCAAACTCATTTACACCCCTGGATTTTTTTTTTTTGCAATAACGGCGTGCTCCGTGGCATTGCTCAGACAGTCATGAGGCGGCAGCGTCTGTCTCCTGCTCTGGGTGACACAGGCTGTGATGGGAGCCGTAACATGAACCTGGAAGTAAGGATTTTTAATTACAAAAAGGCAGCAGGTGATAGCTTTTGCATGGTTAATCTTGATATGACTCATTTCCCAGACAAACAATAAATAAAACTCAATGTTTCGTTTTGGTTTTTTTTTTCTCTCTCTCTCAGAGAACAGACAAAGCTAAATATTTTCCGAGTAAATTTGCTTGCAGCTTCATCTTTAGAGACAATTAAGGAGCGATGGATGTCCATGTGGCTGATAATTTGACTGTAAGCGATGTGCTAATCAGTTCTAAAGTTGAGAAGAGATTTTAATTCACACCTGTCTGTTTTTAGACGTGTTTGCGTCTCCAAGAGATACTGTACTTCTGTGAAATAAGGTGGACAAAAGGATGCGGAGAAGTGCCAGATGTTGCAAATGAAACATGGTTGGAGTCAAGAATACAAATTTGTTCCCCCACCTCACATCTTGCATTCGTCTCATGCAAGACTTTTAATCATTTGGTCACAGTAGCTGTGCTTTCGTTGACCACTTCATCGCGTAATTTGACAATTGGAAAATACATTTGCTCGATGGAAGTTACAAAATAAATTTATGATTTTGATGTACAGTTTTGGTATTAGGATGTGTTGGGTCTAACATTGCAGCGGAATCCTTTTTTTCACCTCACACGAGTCACACGATCAAAAACTGGATATTGCCACTGGTGCAAACCACAAACAAGAGAACAGGAAGTAGTTGGAGGGTCAGGGCGCAGCTTGTTTTTTAGTGACTTATTTCATGAGCAGACTTATTCACATGTGTATAAGCAAACTTGTACACATGTGAATAAAGGTGATTTTAATAGAGTTTCACATGTAATGGAAATGGTGTTTTTCTACATTAGCGGAACGTCAACAAAGTTTTCCACACATCTGCAATGGAAATGCAACGAGCGTTGTGGTGTTATTCCAACATATTTACAAAACAAAATATATAATGAAGATGAGTTTCATGTCACTGCCTTGATGTGAAAACTGCTTAGAAAATAATATTTTGACATTTCATGGTGTTGCTGCTTTTCTTTTTGTATGTTTATTTATAGTTACTTTTATTTTAATCTTTAGATATACATAAAGGAATTAGAGCAAAGATTAGAACACTGCTTTAAATCGCTTCTTTTAAATCAAGGTCAAATAAAGATTTGGGAAATTAAGACATGAATTATTCACTGAAGAGTTTAAGTTTACATTCATAACCAGCGTAGGATAAAACGCCAACTAGTCTGGCTTTTAGGTTTCTAAAGTTGGACAAGCAGGAACAGACAATGGCTGGATGGATTGCTTTCCTTCTATGTCACAGTCATGGACTAATTTGCACTCATCTATAAAATAAAGTCCCAACAAAGCATCCAGAGGATTGCGGCTGTAATGTGATAAAATATGAAAACTGGTATGAATAATTGTATGAAGAATTTTGAACGTCAGACTTTTACAAAGACAGAAAAGTGAATTTGGCTTTTCCTCAACATTAGTTTCTACTAATCACAAAAATGTGCGTGTACTTTCAGCTACCATACATTTTATAATCTAAAAAATTTGAAATAATATGAATATTTTGAGAGTTTCCTATTTTCACAGCCGTGACAGCCAGCTGACTCCAGCCACCAAGCAGCCTGAGAAATATTACTGAAGTGTTTTGAGTTTCAACTCAGGAAAACCTATTTGTTATAAACGTTAATATGCAATTTGTTTTTTCATCAAATAACGTGGAAAGATTTATTTTCGTTCTAAAAACAATATTTAAAAAAAAAAAAAAAAGGGAAATGCTTTTTAACACATTTTTGGCAATCGTGGTCCTTATCGATCCGTAGACTAGAAAGAAATGGCAGACAGAAAACTGGACGGCGTGGCTCCAAATCGAACCCAGGACAGCGGCGTTTATAAACGGCGTGCCAGAAAAACGTCCGGGTCCCGATCTTTGCTGCGTTGTTCCCAAAGACGTCCCTCCGTCTAAAAGTCTCTCGATTTACAGCTAGAAATATTGCCGCCGCTGCTTGTGTAGGTCAATGCCTCTCCGCACTATACTGTAAGTGGCAAATAAATAAGTCAAACCCCAAGATGCAACCAAATCAATTACTGCTGCATAATCAGTCTGTAATGAGATGTGTGTATAATTACTTTTTCAGGCGGCATTAACCGTTTGCGAGACTATTCACAGTCAGTGAGTCAAACCGGCTCTGACAGCGTGGAAAATTTGTTTATATTGTTCCGTTTTATTTTTGTGTATTAACGTGTTTACACCAATTTACTGCTCTAATAAGAAATATGCAGCACATTGTTGTTGCAACAAATCAAATGAATTGTAGTTTAAGTAAATCCAAATATTCCCTTCCAGCACCAAAAAAAAAAAAAAAAAAAGAAACTGGGAGCGGCTCTTGCCAAAAATTGGGATAACCACATGGCTTTGGAACTGCTCTCTGTAATTTTTTATTTATTTTTTATTCCCTCCTCCCTCCCCCCTTTTCTACAAGTATATTCTTCCTGTGTGTCTGCTTATTGGTTTGGCTGGTAGACAAACTGGGAGTCTGAGGTATTAGGACGAGGGATTTACTGCTGGATTGGACTGAGCCGGCCCCCACAGCGTTGCTTCCCACACCCCCGTCTCACGGTCACTTTTACCAGAGCAGATCAACCTGCATACGTACCTCCGACAGTCGCTTAAAACAGTCGCTGCAAAAAGAGAAATTTACAAAAGCCTCGCTGAGTCATTAAACGGGCGAACGCGCACACACGTGTGTTTCTTTATTTTTTTTCCCCCCTCTCGCTCTCTCTTTCCACTTGCATGTGAGCAGCATGACCTGACATTACACAGGCCTAATCCGTCGCTATCTCTGGGAAGCAGACAGACTGAGGAGCCCTGTAGCGTGGCCCTACCATCTTTTTCTGGTCATTACCGGCACTAGGCCTCTCAGCACGGATAGAAGCAATGAAGGAGAACCTCAATAAATGATCAGTGTGCTCTGCCAGCAACAACACATGCTGCATTTGCTGCCTCCCTCTTGCTGTTTCCATCTTGCTCCCTCCCTGATTGTACAACCCATAACCTCTCCAGGCTGATAGCGTAAACCTCCCAAATATGCCCTGCAGCTGTTAAATGAGTCTGTCCAGTCTAATGACCTAAATTTGGGGAAGGAAGTGGTTGATTTCCCAGGCCTCGAGGATCGAAGAAGCCCACCTCTTGCAAAAAAAAAAAAACAAAAAAAAAAACCCTGAGGGATAAATGAAGCCCATTATATGGTGAAGTTTGTAATGATGTTTTTGATTAGTGAGGTGTCAGGAGGTATTGGCTCTTTGCTCATCATGTCGTTGTTTAGCACTTTAAGGTCTCCAGAAGGATGAGGGCTCTTTTTTTTTTTATGAGAAAAGATGAAAAAGAACGAAGCACACGCCTAATGAAGTCTCGAGCTTATAGCTACTCTCATGACAGGATAATTACACCAAATGCTTCCAGTGAACACTTCAAAGGACACTTCATCCATGTGCCAACACCACAGAACGCATCTCACCAATCAAGATTGCCTGACCTAAATCAGGCCCCCCTCTGGTTTTTTTTTTGTTGAGGTTTTTCTCTGCTAATGCCGTCCACTCGAATACTCATTGCATCTCTGCAGAGCAGACCGCACTGGAATCCCAAGCACCCTAGATATGCTTACACTCTAACAGCGAGCGCGCAGAGATTAGCCTCGCTCACATCGAAGCAGAAACAAGTCGGCCTCGGACGTTTGTGAAGGAAGTGGAACATGCCGCTGTTGCTTTGTGCAAGAACTGTTTCGCTTGCTCAGTGACGCAAATGGAGGTCAAAGACTAACAACAAATTTATCCAGCTTCAGATGTGGAAGTATAGATTTTATATATATATATTAAGGAGATTTTGATTTTTTTTTTTTTTTTTTAAAGTGAGGTCATGTGAAGCTATCAGTGGCTTCCCTAACGTAAGCTTTGAAAGGCTCAGAGCTCGTCAGATTATTCATAAATATGGTGCTATGTTAATAGATATTAACTGTCACTATGTCAGCCCAACACCCACACTGAAAAAAAAGAAAGAAAGAATGACGCTCCAACTTTTAAAAAATGAGTTAATTACTTTCTAAGTGTAATCAAACTATGTTCATTAAACTTAATTCATCTATGCTTGTTTCACAACAACTTAACTTAGTATATTGACTTGGATAAACTTCATTTGATAACTCGTAACACATTATGTGTTTTGTCTTAAGTTGGTTCACTTGGATTATTTTTTTAAGTGCAGAGTTGTTAACTCCTGAGTGGAAAAAAAAAATCTGGTGTTGCCATTCATCATGTAGAAATCAGATTTTTTTTATTTTTTTTTTTAACTTTACGTCACGCTACAATGTTATTCCCTCATCAAAAACATACCTGCAGTGTTGCTCTGATTCTTTCATGCATGTCTGAGAAATCCTTGAATCTCCCATGGCAACCATTGAGTTGTGATCTCAACCCTGGGTCTCACAAAGCCCCGCCTATTTCCACTAAAGCTCCTCCTTGAAGCTGCATACTCCGGTCGAGCTTCCACCTAACATAGCACCCCGCCCCTGAGCAACCCCCACAAAACTCCTCCAGACTAGCGGCAGCAGCAATTAGCAAACACCTGGTGGAACCGTGAGTCTGCTGAGTACATCATCTGAACTGCTTTTCAGTCCACTTTTAAGAGTGGTTGTTATTGGCATTGTTGTGGTGGCGTGATTGAGGTGGAATATCGGAAAGATCTGGATCTTTTTAAAGAGACAGAGTCCCAATTTCAAGTCGCAATTCTTTCCATCCATCTATTTTCTGTCCACCCTTGTCCGTAGAGGAAGGGGTGCTGGTGCCTATCTCAAGCGAAGGTTTCAGGTGAGAGGCGGGGTACACCCTAGACAAAATTCTTTAAGTCATATTTGCTGTATACAGCAATTTTATCACATTTTGTTCCTAGAAAATACATAATACTACCACTTTAAAAAATAAAATGGAAATAGGCGAGACAAAAATAAGTTTTTGGTTAATTATAGTGTGTCACGGAACAGGACAAAGAAGCTGCACACTCCGTGTTTTGTGGTTTGCTTTAAAAAAATATATAAAAAATCTCCCAGAAAAGAGTTCTTTGTGTTTTCCACATTTCCTGTCTGCCTTCTGAAATCACCAGATGGTCGCAGCAGATGGCTGAACTTGGTTGCTGCTGGAGGTTTATTCACGTTAAAAAATAAATTGTTCCTTTCCACTGTCACCATATCCTTCGCTCGGTATGAAAGAGTGCTGTTGAGTTGAGTTACATGATAGTGCTTTCTGCTTAATAAAACCTGCCATGAGCTTCATCTTTCTGAGCTTCTTGCAGCTGTGTGATGCTGAGTGTTTAAAATCCCAAACCGCTGTTTCATCCAGTGCTAAATAAGACATCTAAAAAAGAAGAAAAAAAAAAAACTTGCACATGCCTGGGGGATCCCTGAGATAATTTTCCTTGGGAATGCAGTAAATATGTTCCTTCAGAGTTAGTCTGGGATGATAAATTAGCTTCAGGGGGCTAAGATAAACCATATCAAAACAATGCAAGTGGCTGGAATCCATTCATATTCTTGTCTTGGGGGGATTTAAATTGAGGGAAAATAAGGATAAGGTGGTGGGGGAGTGCAAAACTGCAGGCGCTAACTGCATTAAAACAATATTTGTGACTGATTTACTCATGAAGCCAGCATGCAAGGCCATTTTGATAATTGCTGAGACCTTCAGATTGGCATTAAGCGCTTTCAGCACCGGAAAAGCAGCAGAGGGGTAAGATGGAAATCTGCTGCGGCATGTTGAGAAAGAAACAAGGCTTGTTTTTGATTTATTTGAAGAGCTCAAATGAACATTTCAATTTTTTCCCCGTGAACAAAAGCAAAGCCTTGCAGGATGGGGCATAATAACCAAACAAGCGCCCGCAAACCCCTCTGAAAAATGACTCCTGCAAGAATGGGTGGCAAAGTAACAGATGGAGAGAAACCGTTTGAATACAGAGTAATGAAGCGCTCCAGCGAAAATTTCCTCACACGTCGCGCATTTCAAACGAGCCCAGTGAGGGTGTTCTATCCGAGTTCTCTTGGTAAATCGCACCTGATTTATTTTTTACATATGTACAAACCGCATCGTCACAGATGTCCTATTTCAAAGCAGTTTTTATTTGCTGGTAAATACTAGAATATGAATGTGGAGACATGATAGCCTTTCCACAGACATCATTAGAGGAACGTTAAATATGCACTTTTATGTAAGACTTGTAAAAGATGGCAATCTCCATCTGTTTACTCGGCAGCAAACAAAAATCTGCTCGTATAGAATGCCATTAATGCCCATCAAGTTATTTCTCTTAAACATCTGCTTAAAGATCACAGTGATTAGAGAGTGTGTTTATATATTCCCTCTCAGCAGATGCCGTTTAACACCTAAATTCTCACATTCAGTGATTTTGACCTCTGCCTGTATTCCTGTGCTAATGTTCCGGTCCATTTTCAATTAGCGATACACATAGGGGATCCAGGGGAGAAAAGGCGTCCTTATGTTAAGTCTTTAAAGTTTATTTTTTAATGGCACCAACAGTTATTCATCCAGCCCATTTTATGCCTGGATAATCTTGTTTAGGGGTGCTAGAGCAAATCCCAGCAGTCAACAATTCTTCAATTATGAGACAAATGCATAATATTTAGAGTAGTATGTATAGTTCTATCGCAAAATTATCACAATTTCATATTTATCTTGGCATTACTTTAATAATTAGAAATAAAAATGTATAACATGTTTTAAGTAATTTTCTTTGATAATGAAAGCTGCTCCTTGTGCTGCTGAAATGTAAAATACATTACATATATTTACCATTTTGATTCTGATGCACATTTGGATGTTGGAAGCCTAATTAAAAAAAAAGAAGGTAGTTTTTGTGTAAATATAGTTTTGAGTTGAGTATTTTTTCCAATATTGCTTAAGTAATGATAAGCTAACAAGCTGGTATTAGCCCAACTAACTAAGTAGCTGGGCTAAGCGGGAATCACAGCCAGCTGTTTACAGACATGTCGCCAAGAGCTAACCAAGTGTTAGCTCGTCTGTTTTTCCATACATATTTCCAAACAACCTAATATATGTTCCACATAAGTTATGAAAAAGTGCAGAAGTCATCTTTCAGCCAGCTGACAAAGAGTTTACCATTTTGATTCTGATAGACATTTAAATATTTGACAGTTTTCACGTGAGTATTGTTTTTAGTTGGATATCTTTTCCAACATTGCTTTTTAAAGAGTAAAAATGGTAAAATAACAAGCTGACACGAGCTAACTAGCTAGTTGGGCTACGCAGAGTTCAGAGTCGGCTGTTTTGCAGATGTGTGACTAATAGCTAACCCAGTAAACCAGTGTTAGCTTAATAAAAACGGCTCTCGTTTTGTTACCTCACAAAATGTTTCCCAAAAATATTTCCAAACAAGCTAAAATATAGTTGATATAAGTGATGACAATAAGTGTGGAAGCACAGGGGAAAGGGTTTTGTTGCTCTATACTACTGGAGAAAACTCTCTTGTAACCTTCAAGTTGTTAAATGACCTAAAATAAACTTTTTGTGGGAACTGATCACCCCGTAGGAAACTCATAAAGAAAATGCAGACGCCACACAAAACATATTTTAACTGTAAGGCAAGAGTGTCAAACACTCTCCAGTGTTTTCATAACTTAAACTTGAAACATATGGTCTTATAAGTACAGTATGAAGTTAAGCTAATTCTGTTGGGTCTTCTGTGTTTTTAGGGCTAAAAGAACCGATGTTGCTTTGGGCCGACCCTTGAGAAAGAACTACTCTGACTACCAAGTCGTTATAGAGGAAAAGGATTTAAATAAACACCATTGCATTTTATAGCTTTTATGCACACAATAATGTCTGCTTTTATATCTTGTTTTAAATATTAGTTAAAACATTTTTTTTTAAAGCCAATATACTGCCAAGGCCTAAATAACAGTCAGTGGGGGTGATTCTATTTCCTAAATCACACCTCTGCCAAAGAGGAGCCTCTTCAAGAGCTTTTACATTACTGACCATGGCCCCGTGTTAGATTATCGTGGACTGTCATTGCCATCACTCTAACTTTCTGTCACAGACAAGGCTCAAAGAGCTCTCTTTCACTCTGACCCTCAATTACCCGGCCCAATCATCTCCGACAGGTGTTGAGGTACAGTAATAAACCCCCGTCTGATGGTGCCGAGGCAACCTCTCCTTTAAAGCACCTCTGAGAGCTGCGAAATGACTAAGCTCCAAGTTGATCAGGCGCTGTGAACACAGTTGACTCATCGCAGCTGGTTGATAGTGTGCAGTGTAACAGAGAAAAGAAATTACAATAACACTTAAAATTGCCGCAACGCTCAGTCGTTTGGTTGAAATTTATAGAAAAGCCCGTATGGGAGAGACGTTTACCGTGACACACGGAGAGATGCTCTGAAATTACACCAATTAAACACCTACGTTTGAATTTATTTATTTTTCTTTCCATAATTTACATGATCAGAATACGCACACGGAAATGACTGACACGGTTACAATCACGCTCTTCAAATCCGACAGAGACGAAAACAGCCATCAGCAGAGCCTTTGAGAGAAAATTAAAGACTGGAGTTACAGTCAAATCCGCAGCACTTACAGAACATCAACTCTCATACAATCCATTACAGCTCAACTGTGTCGAAAATAGTCTTTTCAGTCACAAAAATAGGCCATCGCCGTGTCATAAACTGCAACGAGTGTGAGAGCCATAAAAAGAAGCAGAGATTCACAGGCTGGTTTTTCTTTACTCTAAACTGCCTGTCCGAGTTTTTTTTTTTTTTTTCTTTACTTTTTTAGGATCATCATGGAAGAAGTAGTCTAGTGAACCTGTCCAGTGGTAAAAATAAAAAAGGTGCAACATGTATCGGCATGATGTTATTCACCCATCTGAATGCATCAGACTATCATCTAAAAGCTAAACTGGAAACAACTGAAAACTTATCGTACCTTTCTTTTATTGCACGCAGGGCTGCATTTCAGGAATCCATTTCAGTCCGTTCTTTGTTAAAAGGTCACATCTAATAAAATCCCCAAATTCTGTTTCTCAGCAAATTACAATTCACAAGGTGAAAGTAATATAGACCTTTTTTCAAAAAAAAAAAAAAAAAAAAGAAGAAAAGAAATGTATTACGGCGGTCACGATCGCGGAGAAAACAACTGACGTTGTTACAGCTACTGAGGAGGTGATCACCGATGCGTTCCACATGCTGGGTAAGCCTCAAAAGGTCACTGATAAAGAAGCTGGCTGCTTAGAGCCCTGCATCCTGATTGTGTGGAGGGAAAGTTTAGAAGAAAGTGAAAGTGGAAGAAAGAATACCTGGATCCTTGAGAAGCAAAATAGTGACATTCCTTGAGTCAAGACAACATCAATCGTTTCCTGGACTAAGGAGAAGAAGGACTGGATTGTTGCTGAGTGATCCAAAGCCGTTTTCTTTACATGATAAAAAAAAAAAGTTTAATTTGGAAATCAATAACCTTGAGTCTGGAGTAAGAGCGGAAAACCCCAGAATTGACGAATCTGAAGAAGCCTCTGTTGCTGTATGACAAGCTAACGGCTTGATTTCCAGGCTCCAGAGACAATATTCCACAGTAACGGCATCATTAATGAAGCACAGCTAATCTATTTCATTTACCTTTGACGCTCCTCTTTAGGTCTTTCTACGGCCACACGTCAACAAAACCTCCATTTCAAATCCCAAACTACGATTTGGGGGTCATAGTTCGGACGTTATTTCAGCTTTTCCGAAGCTAATCAGCTGCTCCCGGTCGTAAAAACCTTGTTGCAACGGTTGCGCATCGCAAGTGTCAAAAACACCAAAAAAGTACAAGCAAAAATCCTTCTGTTGCCCAAAAGCAGTCAAGTCATTCCACTTTGTTCTCCAGTTTCATCACACCTTCTTGAAGAAGCAGAAGACAAGTGCAGAGCTTTCTGTTGCTGCTGCATAAACCATCCAGAGAGTCTCAGCAGCCCCTGTAAGTCAAGACAGTAACAACACTTAATGAACCTCCAACATACCGCAGTAACTATGATGCGACCTCCAATTTGCTGTTATAATGATGTCTTGAAATGCACCTGATAATTTTTTAATCCGCTGATTAATAGTTGAGTAATAAAGTAAACAAAGCGTTTTAAGTCTTCCTCTCTCTCTCTCCCGCAGCCTGGAGAGGCATTTTACATTAAGGGCTCCAACGAGTTAAACTCTGCAAATCACACAGCAAACAGGGTTGAGTAATTCAGGGATTAGAGGATTCATACCAATTCCCTCAGACAGTCTGCCAGCAGACGCGCAACCAGCCAGGTACTCACAAGGCGTACGATGATGCGGCTGGCGGATCTGCAAAAAGAAAGAGAGAGAGAAAAAAAAAAGACTCATCGACAGACGGACCAAAGCCAGGCATGAGGTGGCGTACAGTTGGATCCAAAATATAGACGGCATGAAATGTCTCTGAGATTCAGTGATTTTCTGGAGTGATGGAGCCTTTCAGGTTTTCCATATTTTGATTTCTTAAGATTCAAACATAATTTTCTTCTGTCTGCTTCTGAGGAAGAAAAAATAAATAAATCCTGCATAGAGCGTAAAAAAACATGTCTGGATCATTTAATAAACTGGACTCTGATGCGTAGAAAAATCCATGCTTCTCCAACAGCAATTTATCCAAATCTCTCTGTCATCAAATGCAATCAAAAAAACTGTTAAAATCGTCTTTTAATCATTATTATTGATCCTCCGTTGATTGAGGATGTATTAAAAAAAGGAAACATATGCAAAAAACAAAAAAAAAAAAAAAACTAAATTCGTCTTTGAAACTGGGTGGTAATGCTCAGCGTTTAATTAAAAGTTGTGGACAGGATATTTTCCTGTTCTAAATACAGGGATGAGATTTAAATTTGTGCTGCAATCATGCTTATTTTTGCAGTCATTAGAGCCCGAGAGAAGCAAACACTGCAAATAATTACTGAAATTACAGTTTCTCCTCTTTTCATCTTCATTTATGTCGCTAAATCCACGTGACCTCTTTCCTCTGTCTCTCTCTCTTTTTTTTTTTTTGTAGAACTAAACAAAAAGTTCAAAACGGCGCCTAATTGCTGGATAGTTTTGGGGGGAAATGTATCGTTTACAAGCGACGGAGCGCCGTGAGTGTTTTCGCTTCACAATCCGTCGTCCAAAGCTGAACGCGCTGACGGAGGGAGCTAAAATGTCAAGTACAGAGGGGCCTGGATTTTCGGTGTTGTCAAGCAAAGCGGCGCAATTTCGACTGAAGGGCATTCTATTCATCAAGCACTCAACACCGCGGCTCCTGATCACAGGAGCATTCAGGTCAATTTAGAGGGAATAATAAATAAAATGTCTTCTCGTGATACGTTTTCATGCAGTGGTGGGATATTTCTGTTGATTTTGGTGCACAGTAGAGGGACAAAAAAAGCACAAAACAAACAACATTAGCGTGAATTTTAAAGCAGCTTTAACCAATCAGACCACGGCCTGCTGTTTCGTGAGTCGTGGCACGTCGTCAGGTGTTACGGGCTCATTTCGGAGGACATTTAATTTTGTGCGGATGCAACATGGAGCAATTTAAGACACCTTGTCCACAGGAGGCCGTGCTGAAAAGCACAGCCCATTTCAAACACATTAACAAACAATTTAGGTTTCGCGGATAAAAAAGAAAAGAGGAAAAAAGTCTCGGAAAAGCAAACAGATCTATTAGCAGCTGTGAATAAATCTTGGCTTTTGCTGAACTTGGCGGTGGGCGTTGTGGGGAGGTTCGGCTTTCGTACATCATTGGGACGTCGAGCACAGAAAGCATCTGGAAACGTCATGTTACAACAAAAACTCCACTAAGATTTAGTCTAGTGCAAGCTCTCAGCCATTTCTTTTAGAACAATTCTGTTCTACTGTTTCTGCACATTGTCTATGAACTGAAATGTTTGTTTTGTGTGCAAATGAATAACTGAACCATATGAATAATGTAAGGTTTGGGGAAAAAAAAAAAGGCGTTTGTCTTTAGCCGTGAAATAAAACACTAACTGATAATAAAGGAGGATGCGCTATGTGTAAGTTCTGCAAGGCATTTTGACTAACTTTGCCGAGTGTTCATGTGGTCCCAGATGTTTTCGAATGTGTGTTTTTCGATACTGTTTGCCGGCTCTCAGTCTGCTAATTATGCAGACAGCTGCAGGAGCTAACGTGAATGTGAGTGGTTGTGAAGGTGGAAGAGGACCAAAAATCATGTTTCCGTTAACCATAACATTGTGCAAATTGAAATTACGAAAATAAATGTCCTTAATGGGAAATTGAAAATTGCCATTAAAGCTTTTTTGATCAAAAATTTTAGTGTTATGGTGAGGTGATTTTTCAGCCGCAACGAAATAAATGTAAGTGACAAAACTTCCACTGGAGCGCGTTTTTCACGTCACGAGTCAGGTGAACAACACCTGGATGTTCCTACTGGTGGAAAAGACGAAGACAACGGGAAATAGTAGGAGGATGGTGGTTTGTTTTGGTTTTTTCTAGACAATGTTCAGGTGTTTTATGAAGTTCATAAAAAGTTTGAATGTGTTGAATCCAGAAATATTCTGTAAAATTCCAAGAACTATCTCCGCAAAACGGCACCTTCATAGCCGCTTCCAAGTATAAAGAACCTGACACTCCAACGTCTGAATAGGACGCCGCCTCCTCTGATTACTGTGCCATGTCAGACTGAAGAATATTTCTTATTTCTCATGTTTATGTCCTTCGTTTCCATAATTTTTAATGACTTACCGCGTGAACAAGCTGATTCACTTGTGGTTTTAATTTTATTTCGTATTCGATGGAAACGCAGCGATTGCAAAATTGTGCTTTTTCGACATGAGGAGAATATAGACGAAGATTTGTGCACATTTGTAATGAAAACCAAGCAAGTGACAAGAGGGGCTCCAAGAGGAGCGTTGTGGCTTTCATCCCGGCTATGAAACAGCGAACCAGAGCTCCACCTGCGTAGAATTGCTGAGGCTGTCGTGGGAGAATGCTTCTTCGGGCTACATGTGTTTTGTGGATCTGGAAACCCCTGAGGTATTCTGTAAAAGGTGCCGCAGGAGCGACGGGGAATCCATGTGGCTTTGGGGTTGATCGGGACGCCCTCAAGGCGAAACCCTTTGCAGGTCTTGCAGACATGTCCCGTTGGGAGTGGACCCGAGGGAAGAACCCGGAATTTGTTGAAGGGACCGTATATCCAGTCTGACCTGGGAACGCCTTGGAATCTGTCAGGATGAGCTGGAGGTTGTTGCCACTTAGTGAAAAACATTTTAGTGTTTTACTAACTTATTCACAAACTGATGCCTGATGCTATTTATGATGATTTTCTGCTTATGGCTAATAAAAACACAGTATTCAAAAAATTACATCAGACCAATAAACAGAAATAAAGACTTATTGAATATTATGTTTGATACCGTTTTTTAAAAAAGTCTCTTGTCTTTTTAGTTTTGTTTTCACAAATAGATTAATGTATCTAAAATCTTTTCCATCTGGTGAAGTCATTTATTTGTTTGCTCCGATGTATAACAAACTGTTGAAGATCGATGTAGCGCATTCCAGTGCAGATCCGATGAGTCGGTGCTTAGATTAGTCTTTTCTAAAGTCTGATGTGGTGCCAAAAAGCAGAGAGGTGTTTTTTGTTGTTTTTGTTTTTTTTTGTTAAGAGTTTTTGCACATTATAATCAATCTTTGTTTTGTGTAACATTATTCAGCTCAACTTTGATCAGTGCAAGTCAGGAATGCCCGAACGCGGTCCTCAAGAGTTGGTGTCCTGCATCGACTCCAACACAGCTGTGAAACTGGAGGAATTTTCTTAGTATGTCATCAAGCTTATGCAGAGTGTAATGACTTTTTTTTTTTAATTCATGCATGTTTAGCTTGGGAAACAAACATGCAGGATACTGGGTTAGTGAAGACACCCAGGATCTGGCTGTTTTAGATTCAGAAGGAGAGATGATCAAATGAAACAACTCTTCAGTTTTTGTGCCATCGGAGGCCCTGAAACACTTACAAACACACGTCGTTAGCGGCTAATGGTTAGCGAGACACAGGACCCTCACAGCGCTCACAAATTAATCATATGTTGTCAGTGCCTCTGTTTTGTTTTTTGTTTTCTTTCTACCTCGTGCCCTAAATGTTGCTACATAGCCAGTTTAACAGCAGGAGTTGCTTTTTTTTTAATAGTTATGTGTCAGCTAGCTCTAAGACATATTTATTAGATGAATCCATATCCATCAGGAGACGGAACACAAAAGCCTTTTGGGTTTCATTTTCCTGACTTTAATACGCTGTTGTCAGTTTATAACTCTCTGAATGACGTAGCACAGCATTAAAGACCTGTTGTTGTATCAACCTCCCAGACCAGTCAGGTCTAGTGGTTCTAGACAGCTCTGCGTCCCAAGAACCAGAACCAGAACCAAACACGTAGAAGCAGCACTCGGTTTTTACGCTCAACAAATCTGGAGCAAACTTCCAGGAAACTGCTGAAACTTTAAATCAAGGCTAAAACTCCATTTGCTTAAAGTTACTTTTGATTAAAAACAGCTGGAACGTTGCTTGATATGTTTGATGCGTGTTTGGTGATTATGTTTGATGGTTTTGATGAGGAGCTACATTAGACAAAGTCACATGCTGACAACAACTGGATAGACAGATTTGACTCACTTTGATGAGAAACACAGCAGAGTCTTCATCTCTGAATCAGATCTTGGAGCTCTTTTAGACAGTAGAGTCTGAACAGCTGCGATTAAAGAGTTTACCTTTACTTTCAGCATTGCATTTGCTCAAACACATCAGAGAGCTTATTCTCCACGTCGTTGGCTTCTCTGAAACATCTCATTGGTTCTTTTTGCTGTGTGCTTCTTCCTGCTCCAGGTGGTGGGTCAAATCGACAAATTAACGTCTGACTTCGACTTTGACCTGGAGCCGGATGATTGGACGGTGGCCACAGCCAGCAGCACGTCCAGCAGTGAGCGGGGTTTGGGAGAGGCCTTCAGGCTGGACTTTCTCAACGCAGATGTGCTCTCCGACAGCTGGGAGTTCTGCAGCTACCTGGAGGCCGCCGGCGCGGCCGCCCGCAGGTCCAGCGATTCGCGGCAGGACCTGGGCCAAGGAACTATCCCGACGCAGACCCAGACCCCCACGCCGCCCCCCACCACTGCCTCGGTCTACTCCCAGATGAACGGCGGGCTTCCGATCCCCAACGGGCCGCGCATCATCACTCCGGACTCCTCCAGCGAGGAGGCCAGCAGCTCCACGCACAGCCAAAAGACCTCGCGCACCTCTGGCACGCGGGAAAGAGTCCGCTTCAGCGACAAGATCCTGTACCACGCGTTGTGCTGCGACGACGACGAAGAGGAGGAGCAGGAGGAGCTACGGGAGGACAAGAGCGGCTGTGCCACGCCAGACAGCGACACGGAGCCGGGTCTCCTGGGCAGCTCGGTCGCTCCCAAGCGTTCTTCCTCCGAGCATTCGCTCCTATACAACTGTCTGGACCCTTCCTATGGCTCCTCGCCGGTGAAGGCGATCACGGGAGCCCACACGCTACCCAGGAAAGGTCTCCTAAATCCCGGCTGCCGCAAAAAACTGTTAAGAAACAGCAGCACACAAACTGTCTCTGACAAGAGCACTCAGACTGTACTGCCCTATATTCCAACCAAACAGAAAGCAAAGGACCACTGAGAAAGCAGGCAAATCTCATGAAGAGAACTGTGCATTATTTAATATTAAATACATAGCTCATAGATTAATACACAAATAAATAAATTACTAAATAAATAAATGATATATGGGAAATCACTTGACTACCCAAACTCATTCTGTGGCTCAGGGAACACACAAAAGGATCGTAAAGTCTAAAGACGTCTATCCACACTCAGGTTAAAACGACAATGAAGGGACCTACAGTGGGGGAAATTATTATATTTGATCTATTGCTGAATTTTCTTTTTAATTTAGTGAAATAGACATTTGATCCTGAAGCAAAACGCGACTTAATACTTTTTTTTTTTTTTTTTTGTTTACGCCTAAAAGTGTTGAGGCTTTTATTTTGACAACTCGAAGTGTCTGCTCCTTCAAAAGTCCACACCGTCATTTCTAAAGCGATTAAGATCGAAAGCCTGGTTGGGCCTTAAAGTTCTCTGTGGAACCTTGATGTGTTGCTTCTCATGATGCGTTCGAGTTACCTGGGAAGTGGGGAACTCTGAGCTGCGTTGGAAGTCAGACCCAAATCAGCAGCGTTCTGGTTGAGAAGTCGGAATTTCAACATGGCTACAAACATTGCTTGCAATAGGTCTTGTAAGCATTGTTTTATTTGCTTTACTTTCCATAAGTAAACATCACTTTTAGTTTTTCAGGTTAGAGTTACAGGCGTTGCACATAACATTGGTTTTAGACACGCTTTTGCATGTGTGTCTTGTAAAATAAACATGTTTCCACAGCTTCTTACTGCAGTTGATGTGCGCAGCGGCCATACTGAAACACGAAGTCCGCCTCACAAGTCGTAACTGAGGATAGTCGAAATTGCTCCTATGTTTCCCAGAGGGAAATTCAACTTAGGAGGGCATTCCCGTTAATTTTTCTGGACTGTCCCTGTTCCGAGTAAAACTGGAATTAAGCCATTCCTGTTTCCGTCACTTTATTTGTCATGCTGTAAGGAACATCCCTAATTGATCTTCAATGTTTTCATATTGTGAGATCTTGCATGGAGCTCTTTTATTTCGCATCTCTTCTGTTTTAAAGTTGTTGGACCAGCAGAGCCCTCTTTTTCACCAAGCTTCTTGCCAATGACGGTGTAGAGGGTTCAGTGGAAGTGGTGGATTGTCTGCAGTATTTGATGCAGTTTTAACACAGTACGAGTCCAAACCATTGATTTCTCTGTAAGGAGATGAACTGACAAATTCAGCAGAAGATCAAATAGTTATTTACCGCTCTGCATTTAACTACATTATTTTAAACGGAGAGAGAAATCTCAAAAATCTTTCCCCCTCGTCACAAAACTGAAGGAGTCACAAGGAGAGAGACAAAAAAAAAAAAAAGCAAAGGTTTGTCTATCATGTGTAAACAAAATGCCACTCATTCTGTACCCTAAATCTGTATAAACACTGGCTTTTTTTCATGTCCTGGTAATTTCAAATGTCAGGAGGATTATTGCTTCCAGGAGGGAAATGTCTCTCGATGCACGTGTCAAGGCGCTTCCTCCTCTCTTTGATGTCAACAAATGACTCTGAGCGCAGAGTCAGAAAAACAACAGCATTTACCTCCGGTTTCATAAACCATCTCATTGCGATCGCTCCTCGGTCTGCCGTGGAGCCTGAGCCGCGTGAGTGACAGGCAGCAAAACAGATACACAGGCACTTCGGAAGTAGCGCTCCACAAAAGTGACATTTCAATTTTTGTCCTTCGATGTGCCTGCTAGCGGCGACACTCGATGTAGAAGCGGAGCTAAATAGCAATTGGGCGGATGAGGGGTTTTGGTGGAGGGGTGCAGGGGGGGAACGAGCGCTAAAGGTTTTTGTCTCTTCATTCAGAGGCCCAGCGGGGAATTGAACTCGGTAGAGCAGGGTTTTATTCACAGGGCCGGCGCCGATAGCCGCTCCTGATCAATATGTTAGAGGGAGGTTGCAGTGAGAGGTCTCTTTGCTGAGCGTGCTGAGCCACTCTCCTGGGATCTGTGAACAAAAACTCACAGTCAGATCTATTTACTTACACTGAGCAGAACAAAAATTAGAATTGTAGCCCTAAAGAACTGACATTTCAAAAAAAAAAAAAAAAAAAGTGTGGGTCCAGGAGTGGGAGCCGGTGGCTGAAGAAAAGAGTGTTCTCGCTCAATGATTTCTCTTTACTTTATTTTATTTTTATTTATTTATTTGCTTTCCCCACACACCAATGCTCTACCCGGGGGAACGGCTTTGTGAGTGTGGTCCTCGCACCCTTGTGTTTTCAGTATTGAGAAGAAATGTTGAAATCTTTAACTGGAAAATCCTTGCAGACTCCGGTGAGGCCGACCTTTCTGCCTCTGGTCACCCAGTGGGTACTTAGCCTTTCATAAGAGGCAGGGATTATGGAGCCTTCTTTTTCTACTGGATACGGTGCCTTGCACAAGAATTTATACCGCCTGAGCCTTCTCACCTTTTCTTCACCATAGTACCAAAGTTCAGCTCGTTTTATTGGGGTGCTATTTGACCTGCCTACCTAATGCAGTGCTGTAATTGGGCAGCATAGAAGGAGATCCATGGCTTTGAATTATTTCCTTACACGTTAACATTTGAAAAGATTGCCGCACGTTTGCATTCAGCCAACTTTACCCTGATGCTCCGTTTAAAATCCAGTCACTTGCCTTGCTGCGTGTAATCTAATTCAAGTATAATTGCAGATGTCCTAGAAAGGCCTCAGAGGTTTGTCGGAGAACGTTAATGAACAAACAGCATTACGGGGAAGAAAAACACACCACAGAGCTCAAGATAAACGCTCTCAAGTTTACAAAAAAAAACAAACATATCGGCATTGGACATCTCAATAAGCACTGTTCAGTATGTCACAAAGAAAAACAGTATGACCTCACTGCAAACTGCCAAGACATGGCCGTACACCGAATGTGACAAGGCTGGACAAAAAGAGCAATTCATGTCAGAAGCATCCGCTAACTCTGGATGAGCCGCAGAGACCCAAAGGTCAGGCGGAAGAAAATATTGGCAGGACAACCACTAGTCCTACAGGTGACAAATCCAGTCTTTTTCAGACACTTATGACAACATGAACGCCGTTGTGGAACGAAAGCCTCAAGAAGTCCTGCATGAATTATGCCATCAGCCATGTGGAAGGAGTTCTGGTCAGAAGAGACTGCTTGGGACTAATGGGAAAAGAACAGTTTTGCACATCTTTCAGAACAAACGACGCTCACGATTGGTGGCAATGTCATGTTGTTGCAATGTTTTTCTTTAGAAGGGATGACCCGGGTGGTGGAGACGTAGGGCAGGTGTCCAGTATGAAGAGGCTACGGCCATGGCTTAGCCAGAATATGACTTAGTACCAGAGTTGCAGTGGACCAGTTAAAATGGCCCAGTCAAAGCCATGACCTAAATTCAATCATGTATCTGCAGCAAGGCACAAACATTGATATTCACAGATCCTTTCCATCCAGTCCAGCATCACTTTGACATAAAGAAGGGTCGTTAATATCAATTTCTGGCTGCAGAAAGCTAGATACTTGCCTCTGTATCTAGTAATTGGAAGTACTACAAAGTACTGAATGAATGTAGAGGAGCCTGAACACAAATGCATGACGCTTTCATTTGCATTTTTAAAACAATTTATAATTTTTCTTCCAATTCACAATCAGGCTTTAATTTCTGTCACACAAAAAGGTTAAATACATTGACATCTGTGAAAAAAGTGAAAAAGTATGAATGTTCTTTTTGTTTTTGTTTTTTTTGGGGTTTTTTTGTAAACCACAAGAGAAACTTCCTGAATCGCCGAAATTGATAGGAAATTCCTCAAATGGCGAAAAGAGACGACAACTTGAAGAAACAAGTCAAGTTGATTTTATCTGAGGCCAGCAGCTCTTGTTCTTCACCTTGTGATGTGCAAGGTGTTCAATAAGTGCAAATGCCCGCCGCAACACCGACGATTATTAGGGGCTGTGGAGATTTCCATCCAAAACAGACCACCTCTTGTTTTTGTTTGTGTGCTCCTGCGTAACAGTTATTGCATAGAGCACAGCTTAAGGGAATTACGGCTTTGCTGTTTAGGCAGCATTAAGCCTCAAGAGCCCAATAGAAGGAGAGCGGACAGTGCACTTTTGAGGCAGGCAGCTCGGTAGACGCCGCACAGGCAATAATTAACTCGAGGTTGATGTGGTATACATGAATCAGGCAGGAGTGATTTCTTCCCCCTGGTTTTCCACGTGTTTTCTTTAGTCTCAGACTCCGACAACGTCAGGTGCCTGTGAAGAAAAGCGCAGAGGAAGAGATCAATGACTCGCTCCCTGAAGCATCGGCTGCCATTTCCCTGAGTGATAGACCAACAGGCCGTCATGGCCATTAGCATAAACAAACCAAAATATGCCTCTGCAAAAGCAGAGCATCAATTACAGTAAAACAAAGCTCATCCTGCGATGGCAATGCACCTGCCCGACAGGAGGTAGTTATTTCCTTCTAGTGCACCCGGAGAATTTATTAGTCCTATCTGCAGTGAAATCGTCTCCTCAAACATGGAGCCGTTTGGCACCGACACGGAATACATTATCATTGGGGACAGATTTGAAATATTTGGACAAAATATTAGCAATGTCTCTTTTGCCAACAAGCTTATTATTCATCCCTAATAGGGCAGAGATGTATCCTCAGTTCTCTGCAGGACAGGGACAGGAATAGGAGGCATCCAAAGGTTACGAAAACCGGAGTGGGCCGATGCCAAAATGATCCGTCAAGGGGAAAGATCCTTCCCCCCCCAACCACCATCGACGCCGAGCACCAAGCAGTTGTTGTTATTTTGTGCATGTGCGTTGCACCAATACGTCATTGCTGCCGTTGCACCTTGAGCGCGGAGATAAGTGGCGTTTTTCAGTCGTATTTAATTTCATATTTGCCTGTCACGGCAATTAATGGAGATCAATACAACCAGACGCAGCACATCCCCCCTAAGGAAGTCGCTTGGCTAGACAAGTCCATAGGAGGGGATTTACACAAAACAACTCTTTCAGAAGGCGGCGAAATGAGTCATGAGTCTGTGTCTTGACATCAGCGCTGGGCATGTATTGGTTCTCATTGCTGATCAATTCTCTAATCACAGCCTCTGGGAGTCGGGGGCTTCAGCCACTGACACTTTCTTAAGCATGTCATTGCTGAGTGTCTGGGGTATACGGATGGCTGTGATGCGAAAATACGGAAATATGCACCTAGATGTGTTCTTACATATGCATCCTTGACGTTCCTTTCTCTGGTCTTTTTGAGAGCGAGTCGAGGAAATGGATGGGCACATCTTTACGTTGTGCGCCGACCGCTAAAGGTTCATGAAGTGAGGAGTGAGGAGGTCAACACCGTCTCATTGATTACGACAGATCGGCCGGCAGCTGGAGTAGCTAAATTTGATTTGTTTGCAGCCATGTGACATTTATATCCTCCCGATCTTTAAGTGCACGCGCACTTTCGTGTTCGGCCCACATCCCACACCGCGCCTATGACCGACCGATAAATAATGCACCGCCCTCGGCTTCTGCTCAAACTCGTGCAAAGTCAAACTGTGAGCAAAGTGCTGAACCTTTAGATCTACAAAACAGTTGACACAGGGTTGCACGGTACATGTTGTGCCCGATAAAGACAACGCTCCTGCTTCTATGCGCACACAATCAGCAGTTGCAATCAGCCACAAGCGCGGTACAATACAGTGGTCCAGCAGAGCAAATAGCCACCCTCAGAACTGAGGGATGGCCGGACAAGGCCAGATCAACCATCAGTCACCATTTGATTGGGTTTGTGGAGTGATTAATGATGAGCCATGCAACCACCGCAGATAAGATTAGACCTTCACAGGTGATGAAGGGCAGGGACTGTGGATATGCGTGAGAGGTGGGGGGGGAGGGGAGTGGCTCTTGGGACAAAGAAAAAAAACAATGCCATCAGATGACCTGCTTCACTGTAAGAGAAAGAAAACTTTTACAATAAAGTATGATGTTCTAAGAGAAACAGACAGACAGTGTTTGGTGACAGATGAAAAGTTTCTACAAGGTCTTAACGCACGAAGCCGTCAACAGTGGCTGTAAAAAGAAGGCAAAGAGTGACTGGAAAAGCTGAAGTCGATTCCATTCAAGGTCTGTTTTTGATGTAATAAACCATTAGAATCAACCAGCAAAACTGGTGCAACAATTTGCATTTTAAGGAATGTTTCTGATTAGACAAAGATCTAAATTTAGACTAATCTAAACCACTATTTTAGTCTTATTTATAATTATAATTATTTATTGCAATTACTACAACAAATAAATTATTACATTTCTAGCTCTATCTTGACTATGGACTCATCAGGCTGTTTATTATTGACTAAATGACAGAACTTGTAAACAACATGCTTTCAAATGCGCACGCTCACATTGAGCACAGAGCAAACTTTGTCAGAGTTCCAGGTTGCGCTCAGGTTGTAATGTTACTAAAACAGGAATATATTAAAACAGCCTTTTGAGCATTTTCTACCAATATGAAGCGCTTTTCTGACAACCACAGAGCGACCGTCTCAGGGCTGGGAACATCAGCATTTATGTCTTTAGCGCTGTTGCTAAACTAGTTAAAGCTGGATGCAAATTTCTTGCTCCAACACAGAAGCTTTCTCAGCCATGTGTGTTGTGACAGCTTCCAGCTTCTAAGAAGCTCACATAGTTAAGCCCTAAAATATTCATACTATATATATTGATATTCACAGCATATTCACACTTTTGAAAAATTGCTACAACTCAACCAAGAAAGCTTGTGTCTGATATAAAAAAATAAATGAAAATAAATAAATGAAGCATGTTCCAAAGCACAGTAAACAGATGAGTGTTAATTCCAATCTGTTTTGGTTTTGTTCAAAAGTGGCAGGTTGAATTTATTTATATAGTTTCTTTTAGAGTTAATGGAAAATTATATTACAGCAAATAAACTCTTCTCATAATTGTTGAGATTATGAGAAGAGTTTATGCTCGAGAACATAACTATGAATGAAAGGTGATTATAATTCAATCAACTAATTGATAATATGAATGCCCCTCCGGTTTATTTTTATTTAGTGCGCAGTCACCAAAATCAATTAGGAAACGTACCGCTAAACTTGTTAAACTTCCATAAAGTAATGTATTGATTTCATGATGTGGAGCTTGAAACAAATTGATTGGCACAACCAACTCAACTTCAGCTATGGAAAGGGATTATTACCATCACCATTAAATGATTAGTAATTGGAGCAGAGCCCAACGAGAGGTCAAGATGTGTCAGAGAGGTCTGGCGTCGTCGTTGAACCGATTTCTGATGGCTGGTTAAAAAAAAAAGAAATAAATTTTAAAAAAAGATCACCTCGTGGGAGAAACAAGTGCGGATGAAGAGCCACAAGACCTCAAACTGTACTACAGCAGAGACGTAACCTTGAAGCATTAAACTGCAAACAACTAATGTGTTTCATGACATGCTCGGCCGAGCGGAGAATATATCAAGAGACAATTGAATCGGGTCGGGAGAAGACAGAAATCGCAGGAAGCGTCGCTATGACGCTTCAAGAAGCTGGAGGGCAGAATTACCAGAGGACAGCCGCGACGACGCAAAGTTCCTAATGTGTCGAGAAGAAAAGATCATTTGAGGAAGCTACTGTTAAGTGGAACTACGTACGAAAGGCGATCAGCTTAATACAAATGCTGCTAAGTGCACCTTTCCGCCAGCGTGTCTAACGCTGGCAAAAAGGAGAAAACAGAAAACTCAAAAGAAAAGCACCAGCTGTCATTTCCGGTGCGTTCCGGTTCGGCTTGTCAGCGTTTCCATGCTACTTTGCAGGTAAAGGCCAAGGAGGCAGGGAATTGCTGACAGTCTAGTATATCCAACAACTAAGAGTTAAATGATGACGAGACAGGTGCTGTGTATACGCTGAGTCCCCCAGCGGCCCTTATTTCACCCTACAAAGGGGTTTCTCCCATCAGTCATATTTACTGCTTTTACCACAGTGTACACCCTAGACTTTCCCACACCTCCCCTTACCCCCCCTGAATTCATTTCTGCCCATGCATGCTCCTGGCTGCAAATAGCCCCCGCTGGAAGGTGGCAAGGACAGGTAAGAGTCATTCCTCTGTCAGGACTCTGTGAAGCAGAAGAGAAAGAAACGGCTCGATGCTCTACTACACTAAAAAATGTAAATGACGGATTACGCCGGTGATTGTTTCCAGTTTTCTGTTTGCAAAAAAACGAGAGGGGGAAAAAAAAAAAAAAAAAAAAAAGTCTCACTGAGGCTCTAATTACAATCATTTTCGCTGTACTTACCTTGTTCCAATTAGTTGAGCTTCTCTAGTGTGTTTACAGGGACCTCTTTGCTCCAGCTGTAAAATGGGTCACCAGATGTACATTATAGTAGGGGGGCCTCAATGTGGTGCTTAAGCCGCTGCGCGTTTCCAATACATTATAGCAGTGATCCGTCTCAAATGACTACAATTATTCAAATGTCAGGCTTAGCTTAGCCAACTCACGGCGGTGGCTTGCTGACAGCGTACCTTAGAGGTGTGTCAAAAGATTAATGGCAGTGGGATTTCTGTGATGGGGCATATTGTATATTAAAACAGTAATTCTAGGAATATGTAGCTGGTGGATACTATGAAACTTTAAAAAGTCATTTGTATGCATTGCTTTGTTTCCTTTTTGGGGGAGCTGGATATGAGTAATCGTCATACGGACAATCGAATCGTTTTTTTTTTTAGTCGATGTGTCCTACATGAGTGCGGCTCGGTTATAAACTCAGCCTAAGAGTAGTTTTGTTCAGTATGAGTAAGTTGTTTATTATGAAACCAAAGGAATGTAAGGAACTAGACAAAGAACAGCAATTTATTTATTTGTGTCTACAGTTCATTGAGGTTGCAAGAAAGCAAAAGAGAGTGAGACCTTTGCAGAAAACAGGAAGGCTAAATAGTCTGAAGCAGTTACGCTCTATTTAACCCTTGATAGAGGCAGTTGACCTCTATCACGATGGATATTTGGCAGCCTTTTAGAAGTCTCACATGGACAATTTAAGATGTCAGCTGTGCTGTCATTTTGTTTTAAAATAGTTTAACCCTCTCACTCATGCAGTCACTTCCCACAATGCTGCCGCTTTGCATTCTGATTGTGCTGCAGCCATGAACAAAAGTCCCCATGTCTGGTAAATCCCAAGCTTCCCAAGACAAAACAACACATTTTAGCTCAACTGCTAGTGCATTTCTTTAAAAATGCAGCTCACTGTGTACTATTAGATATGAAAATCAACCACAACTCAACCGCTCTTCAATCCGACGCCACGAATGAGGAGGAAACCAATGCTAAACTGATAACAGTAGGTAAGTATTCGAGAGTCAAGGTTGATGTTTAATTATCAGTCACCCAAGTAATAATGCGTTGTATAGAAGTGCTGCAAGACAGCACACGGATATAACAAAACAAGCAACATTGCAACAATAAATATTTAGGAAAAAAAATGATGGTAAAAATACCATTAACTACCTTTGTCTTTTGTAATTTGGAGTTTCTGTTCACTATCTTCAAGAGATCTGGACCTTTTGCTTTAGCCTTCATGTTACCAAGCCAGCAGGTGATCACCCAATAACTGTCAAATTCAAGTAAAATTTTTCCATGTTGGTTTGATGCATTGTACAAAATCTTTGTTTTAAGTGATTGTCCAACAACATGTTATACACACACAACAAGTCTCATCATTTATACTCTCCAGGGAAGGGGAGATGGAGTCGACAAATTTCCATCTGCCGTTCGAATCAGGCTGGATAGAATTGCCCAGCCTGATTCCTCTTCCTCTTTAGAGGAAGAGGAAATGCGGCAGATTTGATTCTGTTCATTTCCTTCAAGCAATTTCACAAAAAAAATGGAGGATATATTTTTTAAACTACATTTTATCCCACATCGGTTCTTGATAACAGGTGACATTTACTCATTGTAAAGCCTTCAAACCACGAATCACCTTTGGCCGCTAAGCCAGTTTTGTATGCCAAATGGTTGTTATAAATTTCTCAGGGAAAAATCTTATTTTATGAGGATGTTTTCACACCTCATGGTATATAGACTCAGTTGAATTGGGGGCTAACATTACAATATTTGCTACATTTTCAGCTGGGGCAGTTCACTTTAACATACTAACCAAAAAACTTCCTCCCCTCGCCTGTGGTGGCGCTGCTCCAAGGACCACCAGTGAAAATGACACAAAAGAAGTTATGGTCACAATGTAAATAAAAATGGAGTAGTATTTCAGTGGTTGCAGGATTTCTTTTTTGTCCCGCTGGTATTAGACTTGTGTGTTTGTTTACCCAGAATGCCTTGCAATATAGTTCGCTTCTTGCTTTTGGAGCGATCTCCGGTCTGCTTGGCATCCAGATATGCATTCAAACCACAATAGAGTTCACTTGAACAAAACCAAGACAGAAGGTTTCAGGTCAGAGTTTGTTTGGTCTGCATTAAAGTTTGGTTACGTATTCACACCTGCCCAAACGAACCAGACTTTCCAGGCAAACAAAGTACAGTTTGACTGAAGCGGACTAAAAAGCGCTGCTGTGAATTCATCCTAAAAAGTAGATTTTTATAGCCTGAGAGATGAACACGAGATAATAAGATTGTGAAAACCAAACACTAAATGTCCTGTTTACACGATGCAAAAGATCGTTGTGGGCTGTTATAAATTTTTTTAAAAGCGATGAATTCATAAGAAGATTCCTCTCCACAATGTGACCACTAGCTCTGATTCACTGAAGCCATTTATAATGCAGAATATATGGCAAAGTCTATTTGTTCTTCACAAGATAACGGGAAAAAAGAAAATGCTACATTTTAATCCAAGTGGCATTTTTATGGTTCTCCCTAAATTTTATGTAAGTAAAATGTAGAAAGGGCCAATGTCCTTTGTATTAAACAAAGGCTAGTTTCAACTTTAAAAAATAGTCAAAACAAATTTGTTATTGGTTCTTGTAAAAATCTCTTTATATTTGATCCAATGTACAGAACATGAACTGTAAAAACATGGAAAGCAGTAAAACTGGAATCTGTTTTTATTTTATTTTTTTGCTGGCCTGTAGTTTCCAGGACTTTCAGGTCCCCCTGGTGTCACGACTGAACTTAATGAGCATGTAAAGTGTAAATCCTGCAACTGACAGACTGATCTCCGCTGTCTCCACAAAAAGATTTACCATCTTCCACCGAGCTTGTAAGAAGCCAAATGTTTTTCACTAAGGAGGGGGGAAAAAAGAAAAACTGGAGATTTTATATTGATTCTTTCAATTCACGGTCCTACCTCTTGTGTAATTTGGAAAATGGAATTGTTCTATGAAAGACAAAAATATAGCCTGACTTTAATGGAAATTCCTCGGTTGGAAAATTCATGCTGCGTAAAGTGTTTTACACTTTAAAATTTAATGCAAAGTCGAAACTCCAATTATATGCTGCTTATGTTCTGGAATCAAAAGTAAATGGACAAAGAGGCTGCGTGTTTTCCTTTCCCAGCAACACTTGGTCCAAAAGGACTCCGCTTCCCTAAATATTACAAAACAGAAGCTCAGTGATCCCGAAGGGATCTGAGGGCAAAGGAGTTTCAAGTACTATCTTCCTGCTTAGCAGTAATAAACTAAGCACAAAAAATTAAGTAGCCAAACATCAATTAGTTGTATGGTTGGACGGTTAATAGCGACGTTTCCTTGCAGGAAAAAAAGCCCTTAGGTTCAATTCCCCACTTAAAGAACACCGAGACATGTTCTTTCTTTCCTTCTTTATTTATTTTAGTACGTTTTGGTTTTCTCCCATGTTCCAAAAACATGCATGTGAGGTTAACTAGTCTCTACATTTCCCTTAGGAGTGAGTGTTGAGTGTTTGCATGTTTGTACGATGGATGATGGTTTCAGCGGAACCTAAAAAAGTTATTTTTCTTTTTAAAAACGTTTGAGTGGCGCCGTTGCACCTTCAATGGCTTTGACTGCCAGCGAGGAGACATATTAGAATATTTTAAAAAAAACAACAACTTTATGTAGGTTTCTTGCTCTCTAAATGTTTAAATAAATTAAATAATAGCCGAACCGGATGATTTTTTAGTTACTCCTTCAACAAATACAAACACGGTAGGATTTTGTTTCTTCTTCAAGTCTGAAGAAGGCTTCAAATTTGAAGTCATATTTAATAAAAAAAAAACAAAAAAACATATCATTTACATAACTGACGATAATTGTTATGAATACAGAGAACGTCCCCATGATCTGTTTGTAGACCAATGAAAAAATCATGAAATCTGATTCTCAAAATGGAATTCACCGCTAAACGCAGAATATTATCGAGGATCTGAACCTCATCTGGATTCTCCCTGAAAATCTGCATGTTTCTACTGTTTGCGCCAAAATTCTTAGGAAAACGGTAAACCGTATTATCGCTGATACATCCTGTTTGCTTTAGACATACAGGACATGTTAATAAAAAGGGTTAAAGAACTTTCTTTCTTTTTTTTTTTTTTTTTAATAGAGCTTTCTTTAAATTCCCATTAAACATAATTTCAAACAAACAGGGTGTTTTGAATATGTTTACGTCACATATACAGAGAAAAACTGACAGTGAAAATGGGATATAGATTCATTTGAAGATAACAACGAGAGCTCCATGGACACACAACGGGAAGCCCTGTATCTCTCTGGCTGAGAGAAGGTCACTCTTGACTTCGATGTGCGTTATCTGCATAATTATGTTTTCTGACAGCACAAAGAAGTTAGGAGATGACTGATTAAAGACATTCCCAGTGGCGGCAATGGCTCTTCATTCTAATCAATTCCTTGTTATCAATAATAACAAATGGGTGGAGACAGGCTGAAAATGAGGCTCTTGTACGGATGTATTCTGATAAACATGGGATCACTTTGTCTTCCCCCGTTGACTGGAGGCACTGACAAAACAACAGCAGCAGAGCACAGTTCAGACTATTTTTACCCTGCACTTCGACAGCCAAATCCATCAAATGTGAGACTGCTTCCTAAGCATTTGAATTGCAAGGACAAGGGTTAGCCCGAGCTCGCCCAGACAGTTTATCTACAAATGCACCGACAGTCCAAAAATATTTGCTCCGCTAATATATAATATATAAATAATATATATATATATATATATATGTATATATAATTTCAGGTGCATATTTTTTTATGCACCTGAAATTGCCCCACCGCCCCCACAAAAAAAAAAAAAAAAAAAAAAAAAGAACCTCAGATGTAAAATCCTTCTACGGCACAGAGCACCAAAACGCTCCGTGTGTAACAGATTAATTTAATGTCAGCATTACAAGTCAGACAATGTAGTGGAGAGGTTATTATTTATGACTTTAGAAAGAGAGAAAAAACAAAAAAGGAATCCCACAATGTGAGCTTACAATGTGGGCAGCGTAGATATTTTTGGAAAATGGATGACTGAATATGGTTTTGAGCTTTTTTATTTTATTTTATTTTGTTATTTATTTTTTAAAGCAGACTTATAATTACTGCATTTTCATGACACTCAATTTACTCTGTTGATATTGTTACACCACATCATGTCTGTCACAGCTATTGGTCTGTTCGTGCTGCAATTAAAATACAATGCTCCAGGCGCCGTTGAAGAAACCGGCAAAAAGGAAAGAAAAAAAAAAAAGAGAGAAACTGAGTGTGGCTGCTGCTTAGGTTTCACTAACTTTTAATGAGGGGCAGACAACTCATACTCAGTTGGATACATGCATTAATGTTGATCCTCTGTTCGCACATGGACCGCCGTGCCTCGGCGTTGCCATGGCTGTCTGTTGCAAATCTCGACACGCCGAATAAGATGTTCGGTAATTAATTAATTTCACAGGTGCTGCTGAAAATCCAAAGAGCGCCGTATGTAGCGTCGTTCCCTGCATGTCGAATTATGCAGGAAAAGTTAGGACAAAATATGGAGAACAAGCGCATGCTGGCCAACAGCAAATGTAAGACAAGACTGAGAGTCTTGCTAAAGTATTCACACACCCTACCGCCATAAATCTTAATGTTCTTGAGATTTTAAGATTAATAAAGAGTAATGCATGATTGCAAAAGAGGATAGAAATTGATGCGTGGCTTGTTAATGTACGTAGTTCGTCTCCCACATCTAGTACTTGAAATTTCTTTAAACCCCTTAAAGTTGCAGAATGTAACTTTTACAAGAAAATGTGTCTTGCACATTTGTTAAAGGTGTCACTTTGTCGTCACAGTATGACCTAGAAAAGAAAAGTGAGCTCCTCTGCCTTCTCCCAGCGCTAAAGGCAGACACAGACAACCCAGACAGAAACAACCAATCAGAGCCAGGAGGCGGGTCGTAGCGCTGTCAATCATGTTTGTGTACATGTCGTTCACATTCTCCCTGTTGCTCTCTGCTAGACTACAATGTCTTCCCAACTAGCATCTAACAACTAGCATCTGGTAAGTTGTTTCACTGCTATTAGCATGATGAGTAGCACATACACAAGGATGATTGACAGCACTGAGACCCTCCCCCTGACTGACTGGTTGCTTTGGGCAAGGAGTGATGCATTTCCTCAGATCGCCATAGTGGCTCCTGGAGGAGGTGGAGGATCTCAATTTTTTTAAATCATAGATGTTTTTGTTAATTTCATGCAATTTCATTAAATGTTCTTTAATCTTCCTACTATATTTCAAAGTAAAATCATATTTTTATCTATTATGCTTTACACACTGAGAATCAGTGCAACAGTGTCCACATATTCAGGCCCAGATCTACTAGAATCTCATCGTACAGTCGCCAGTAAAATTTAATCCACACAAAAAACCTTTTAAAACACTGCCGATCCCCTGAACCGACTATTATGTCCATTTCATTTCAAAATCTCCCAACAACAGAACTGACTTTGGATAATGAAATTATGGCCTATGACATTTCATATGGCAACGATCAGAAACGTGTCATTTTTCCAGCAACAACGTCCGAAAATAAAATCCAACGTCCAACCTGAATTCATTTCAAAAAAACAGAAGTGCCTACCCTGAGCATGACGGAGCATTTTACAGCGATTATTGCCGACGTGTTTTACTCTTTTCGCAATGGCCATGTCACTGAGTGATCTATAACCGCTTACAAAAGTGATAAGAGTTTGATTAGCCAAGTGGAAAAAGTGTACGCTGACGAAGAAAATCAACTCAGCCCCAGCCCAGGCTGGGACCACGGTGCTTCTTTTTAAAAGTACAAACGGTCTAAAAAAAATGACTATAGATTTCCAATTTGCTGTTCGTGCATTTGGAAGAACAGTTGTGCAGCCGTAAATCCCTTGCCTTCTAAACTTTCATTTAGCTTCTGCCTTCCATTTTATGGCGGCAGCTGCTCCTCGTGTTCTTCAGTCATTCAGTCACCCAAAAAAAATAAAATAAAAAAATAATGCGACTTGTGAAAAGGAGATCCTTTTCTCAGACCATTACCACCCATTTCCCAACGGTGCAAACCCCATCACACAGTGTTTTTAGAGACTGTGAGGAAGAGGCTTGGCAGAGGAGAAGAATACATTTCTGCTTAATTAATTCCTTTCCTTACTTTAGGTATTAAAAGGCAATGGTCTGTTTAACAACTTTCAGCGACACTAAACGGGCAATTAGTCACAGCCTAATCATTTTTCATACATTTTATGTGTATGCCTGGGGTGGTGCGTGCTCCCGGGAGGGTCATCCAACTAGCCATCTTACTTCCACACCTCCTTTTTACAGCTTCCCACTTCTACAAAGGATTAAGTCATTTCATTTCCTTTGTTCCCAGCTAGTCTGCTGCTATCCATGCTAGATTCAGTCCTAAAATAAGACCCAATCCTAGAAAGCGTGGCACCACGCCTAGTTTGTCTGCCATTAGGATTCACGATGTTCATTAGACGGCTGCAATGCCAAGCAGAATGCCTTCGCCGCTTCTTTTGTGAGCCGGACCGATACGCCGATGCTTCGCCTCCCTTTGACACATTGGAGCTTGTGGTGTGAGTTCACAATAGCTTAGTGAAGCAACCGTTGTGTTTCTCTGCACCGACTCAGCTCCACGGCAGTGTTTGTGCGACGTGTCCTTGGCAAAGTAACCACCCCCAAAACTGAAATCCAAACATTGAATGATGAGCCCATTTGAGGGAAAGGCTGTCCACCTTCTGCTGTGCAGGCACTTGATTTTTGTTTTGACAATCTGCTGTTGCTATCTGTTGCGCCTCTGTTCTCTCTAACATGTTACTTTTCCAGACAGCATCCAGGAAACTCCAGTTCCACAGAGCAAGTGCAGCTGCTGTCGGCACGACCAGGTTTGTGTTGGATTCCTGCGATGACAGCGGGCCCAACTCGAGCTTGGGTGAAATCACACAAATAGAACGTCTTGCACAAGTATTTATATCTGTTGAACATTTCGATGCTTTTGACAAGCTATAACCTCACAGTTAAGTGTATTTTATTGGAATTTTTAGTCATCAATTAACACAAAATACAGAATAATCATGAAGAAGAGGCAAGAATGATACCTAGTTTTAAATTTCTTTATTAAGGGAAAGCTGATTTTCAACAAGACTTCCTTTAGCTTTCAGTTCAACTATCTCCAGGTGTTTAGAAATGGGGTCGTTAGGACCCCACTAGTTTTATTTACTCTCTGCGCAATCCCGCAGCGTTGCACCGACCCCGTGTGCGCTTTTACGAGGTTTTGTTTGTGTGGTTTCGGAAACCGACGGACCGACAGGGACATCCCCTGCCACGCGTCACCGTTGTCTGACCGTGATATTTGCAGTGCTCTTTCTGAGCTGAGACCGCAGGAGTGTTAAACAGAAACTAATCTTGGAAATATTAGACCACATCTTACATTGTCAGAAAAATAACCAGCACATCAGGGATTTGTTGAGCAGGAAACATCAGGTAAGAAAAACAAAAGGAAGTATTCTTAAAGATTTCTTTCATATTTTTGTCAAAAACAGGTTGTGTCAAATTATCATAATCAAAAGATAGCTTTCTTACTTTCTGTAGAAAGACCTCATGTCACAGATCAGCTGAAATGTAAATATATTGGTGGAGCCTAAGAAATAAATCTAATTAAATCAGAGGGACAAAACATTAATCTACACTTTCACAAGTGACAGTTATGTTCACTATTGTTCTCTTCACACAATATCCATGTTCCTACCTAACGCGTGTGTTGGTTATATAATTTCTGCTAAGAATAGAGAAAAACTTCAGCAATTTGCGTCAAACTGTCAGCAGTGCAACGGCACAGAAGACGATACGTTTCTATTCCGACTTTTGATTGGCTGATCAGACGATTCTGCAAATGAAGGTGAACCAAGTTAGCATAATATCTGCTGGCTTATTAGCCTTTCCATCCATCTCAGTGCGGATTTGCATTTTCTACATGACATCTTTAATAACCTTCGAAAAAATATGATCTCTAACTCTCTGTTCCAGAGATAGTGTCTAAAAAAAAAAAAGACAATTCACATGTTCACACTAATCTCCATTCACAAATAACACACAAGATAAGGATTATGGTGATTTATTGTTACTGGAGATTTAGTCGCTATTTTAAAAAAGCTCAAACAGACACAGATCCTGGTCCGTCTCAGAGGTATTCTGTCCGTGTTGCGTCATCTACATGTTAGGAGCAGCTCCGTCACAGAGGTGCTGTCACTGTGTGGATCTGGCAGAAAATGACAATCCATGATGAAACAATCCGAACTTAATCTCCAGAGATATATGGAGAAAGCATTTCTTCTACACTAAAGAGTGGTGTCGAGGCGCCATGGCAGCTTTTAATTACGGTGCTTTTACTGATCCAAGAAGGGCTGGATTTTTAAGTTTATCAAAAACATGTCATTCAGTGACAAATCAACAGATTTCTGTCAACCAGGTCTTCTTCTTCATCTTCTTTAAAAAAAACAAAAAGCACAACTTTAATCCGATCATTATAGTTCACAGGTCAAACTCAAGACCTGGGGACCATATCTGGCCCGCCATGGCGATTTATGCGGCCACATAAATTGAACTTTAAGATAACGGCAGAGTGCTTAAATATTATTTTATCAGTCAAACGAAATTATTAGTTTTTATATGCATAGGACCAAGTTACAACAATGTGAAAAGATGTAAAAATGTTGTACATATTAAGAAAGTACTAAATAAATGCTGACAATTTGTAACAGTTTGTCAACGAGGAGTTTCATCACTGCATTCTGCCACAATCAGCCCTTTTAATGATCATGATGGGGCCCAAAATGAAAATGCTGTTGACACCCCAGACCCAGGTTAAACGTTAATATCAGATCTGAAGAGTCTGCACCAGCAGACAATGTTCATTTCGTTTTGAAGTTGCTAAAAGCCTGAGTTTTTGGGAGTTTATGAGAGTCTGCCAGCTTCCCTGACTGCCACACCGTCACTAATCCTCAACCCTCAGGTATATTTTCAGCTTGGCAACTGCATCATGCTAACATAACGCAAAAATCAATGTTCACATATCAGCAGGCGTTGACCAAGACAAACCGCTAACCTAGATTTTGAGTCAGTCACCCGTCAGGAGCTAAGGCCATGTAAGATCCCATGATCCAACACAGTTTCATCCATCAGGTTGGCTAACCCCCCTCAAGCAGGTGTAGCAACATCTGACACACAGGCAACAACGACCCAGCACATTCTGCAGGGGTTTGCCTATTTCACACCGTCATTTTCCAGCAGCTAGCACTTCATTTGTCTACAGCCCTCCATGACATTTGTCTTCAAAGCAGAGACCATGATCACTGCTGTGCTGCAGTGAGAGCCACAGGTGGAGGGTCCACAGAAGCATCTATGACTTGACGCTCATTATTAACCTTTTAAGACTCAATAGAAGTTTTTTGTCTTCTTCTTCTGCTTCTCATTAGTGACCGATAATGATCAATGATCATTGATCAATGATCAATGATTTGTTACATCAGCGTGTGCGTCATCAACACAGAAGTCACCGCACTGAAACCATGTCACAGCGATTACCAAAGGCTGCTTGGTGAGTCAATTTGCAACGTAAGAGTCAAAATTAGCCGCAACGTCAAAAAAAAAAAATAATAATAATTTAAAAACAGTCCAAAAAGGCAAGGCCAAAGTAACACTCACTGAACAAAGAGGTGATTTTTTTTATTGTTATTGTGGGTCACATAAAACCATAGACTATAAAGGGGATTTAAAACATGATATGTAAGTAGGAAGAAAGGAACTCGACCCAACAGGAGTCAGGATTGTTCCTAGATCCAGTTTGATGAAATGGAAGCACTGTTAATCTATATTAAATTATTTTAGCGTTCATAAATCAAAAAGCCCATAATCTATCAAAAGCAATCTGAAGGACGATCTTCTTGCCTTTCCAAAGTGTAATCTCTCTTACATAATAAAGGAAAATCCCAGGCTCCCTGTGTCTGGATTGGGATGTATCGAGAATCGCTGCTGTAACCCAAAGGTTTTCATGAAGACCTAATGAGAGGCAGTAATCAAAGGGGTCAAGAATTAAAAGTACTTTTTATCAATCTAGTGCCTACTCTCCACTAATTAGCTTAAACAAAAACGTAATAATCACGACGACCAAAACAAACACACCAAACCTATTAATCTGCACATGAATTAAGCTAAAGAACCTCATAAGAAAATGGAGGAAATGAACTTTCAAAATAATATTATTACGTTTATTGATAATTATTATGCCTTTGCTAATCTCAGAGGCCTTCAGAAATAAATATTAATTGGAAGAAGGAGGAAGATTAATGCCTAAAATTTCTTGGACCTCCAACACAGCAGAACACCTGAATTGTCTGAAACTTGGTGTTTCAGTCACTGACCCAGTCCAATCTCTACAGGTGTGTGTGGGTCTGAACCCGTCTCAGCTCGGAGCGAAGGCCGTCATGTCAGACAGCCGTCTGTAAATGGATCCCATTTCTTTCTTTTTTTTTTTTTTTTACAAAACACTTCCTCTACACGTCCGAAAGACTTCTCGTACTTCACCGATTTAACTTTAAGCATAATTGAAGCCTTTTTTTTAAATATTCTACCATTTCAAATCAATCCATGTTGAAATTTGCAGTCATTTGAAGATCATTTTAAAGCTGTAAGAACATGAGATTGTTCATATAACAAAACCTTTTACATGTAATGACAGGCACTGTGACGATTTTCCTTTAGCAGATGACTCCAATAGATCCTTGGTACACCACTTACATACATGACAAATTTGCTTTGATTACATCAAAAGTCCAGGAAAGCCATCTGAATTAATGTGAAAAGAGAAAACTCTTCCCAAATGCCAAATATGTTCCACCAACACAAGAGAAACCTGGCAACTGAAAACCAGTTGGATTATTTTGGTCTTGGATCCAGATATTAAGGTAAAACCAAGACAAAAGTGTTACTTTTCAACATGAAAAGACCTCAAAGCAATAATTTATACAGTGCACTACAGAGTTGAGCATTTCGTTTCTTTGTTAAGTGTGAAAAAGTCGTTGCTGGAGAGGCAGAAAGCGGCTCATCCAGGCAGGCGGGGGAGCAGAGGCACAGCTGCAGGTTGGATTGAAGGCCTGATTAGTAACCTCACTAATGGGATGTAATCATTTTCTTACTTAATGAACATCATTTATTTTTAACCAAGTCCACAACTGTACACGACCAGGGTTGTAGCTGCATCTGTCACACTTGAATGGAAATTAATGCTGATTAAAATGAAGCAAAACGTCCATTTTGTGGTTGGTACTGACGCTTAAGTAGGGAAAAACAAAAAAGCACATCCTACTCAAATTGCTGCCTCATTTTCTTTATAAGTTAGTTGGCAAACATATATATATATATTTTTTTAGTTGGATCAAATTGATCTCTGCAGAAAGCAAAGTTCTAGCAGTGCCACTGTTGCCAATTTCATTTTCTCCTAGAACAAAAATAAAATAAATAAGTCTTTTGTTGTTGGGAGAATATTACTTTTATCTGTGTGCATTGCTTCAAAGAAGTTTGAGTGCCAAAGGTACTTGTTTAAGGCTTTTGTATATTCCTGGTTTGTCTCGGGCTTTTCATGGGAATAAGTGCAGCATCCTCAGATAAGTACAGTGCCTCCTGCTTGAATACCAACGCTGACGAGTCGGACCCGTCGAAAACCCAGATGTTCCAGAACTTAGCGCCGACTCACTGCAAGCTGAATGCTAATTCCTCCAGACTTCTCATAGTCAGGAATAAATCATTTTAGGTCTCTCCTCCTTCCCCAAGTCTACTGAGAATGTAAACATTTTTATTATTATTACTACTTTCTCTGTCCCGTACAATTTCTTTGATCGCAGCAGGGACCAAATTTATCTATTATTAATGATTTTGGGGGGAAAAAAAAGAGCGAGAAAAAAAACAATTCATAGCCCCGTGTGTGTTTATTGCTTTACAGAGCTCCTATGTTGCTGTTAATCCTCTTGCCTTTAATTAACATAACAAAATCATTAATGTCTCTTTTTTTTATCTTTATAATCGTGACTTAAATCCCTTTAGCGACTGCGATGCGTGCCTAATCGTGAGGAAATGGGTTATGATGCGTCTTATTCGGCTTGTTTTCTGACTTGCAGCAGCAGCTGAATAAACCTAAATGGGGCTTATACTCAGCTGCTGTATTATTATTACCAACTAAGATTTTCTTGTTTTGTTTTCTGTTACACTGACTCATTTGTGCATACGTCCTGTCATGTGGTAAAAGAAAAAAAAAAGAAATGCTAGTTATGTAATCATGTAATTTCCACAGATCTCGATGGCTGTGACCAGAAAACGTGGTCGCGTTCTGAATATGTTTTGTTGTCACACAAGTTTCTCTAAACATAATGGATCCAATATGTCAGATCAGACCATCTGGAAACGCCCCAAAATACAAAATGTACCGTCTCATTTATCTCACCTTTAAGTCTAAAAGTTGTTTTCGGGTGTATATTTAAATTGTATTCCTAAAATCTCGAAAATTTATGAAACACACAATCTGGTTCTCCCTCCATCCTACTGTGAGATGACTCACTGATGCTTTTGTACTTTCAGGTACAAAATCCTATTGTTCGCTGACATTTTTCCCCTCTCTCTCGCTCTCTCTCTCTTTTGTCTGTATTCTACCTGGACGATGGATTGGAAGCCGTGTGGCAGCTGCCCATCTCAAGCCTTTGACGCAGTTTTATTGAGAAATTCAGACAGAAAGCTGCACCATTATATAGTTATTTAAATGATGTGTAGGCACAAAAAAAAAAAAAGACACACAAGACAACTTTCCTAGCCGACCAAACACAATGAAGCCTCGCATATTATACAATCCATTTGTATTTATTTTAAGCCTAGTATGGTGAACTGAAACAGGAGGAAAATAGGGGGCATCTGATAAGTGAACCTGATTATTATTTATTTCACCGATATTAAACAGGAATCCTTTTCTCTATTTTCTCAGCTAAAAAGTGAACTTTTTAACTTCACCTTTTGGTGTCAAGGTTGCATTTTTTTATTTTTTTTATTTTTCCATTTAAACTGTGAATCTCTTTCCATATTTCTTCACTTATACGTCATCAGACTTACAACGCAAACGCTGCTTTAAATCGATATATAATGTTTTAGGGGGGAAAAGCGTCATATTAATCAGACCCGCACCTGACATTGTTCAGCTTAGTCAACGCTGACAGATGGGCTCACCGTTGGAAGCACAAAAAAAAAAATAATAAAAGTTTGGGGGGGGGGGGGGGTTTGTCCTAAACAGAAAAGGCAAAATCCAAAAGCAGTGTCAGGTTATGCTGACACTCTTTGATAACAGAAATAGATATTTTTTATTATCTGTGCAGCAATATTTAGGCATCTACTCAAACAATGTACTCCTAAAGTTATTGAAGACTGGAAAAAACAGAGTACATTTTAGGCACTTCTAATGTCTACTATTGAAAGTGCAACTACAAAAGTTTTATATTGTGACAACGTGCGACCATTTTGTCGCTCGTTTCAGAAATGAAAACCTAAGATTCCATGTCTCAGATAATTAGGGTATCATATAAAATCAATGCCAGTCGTATTTTGAAACGGAAACGTCAGGCTTCTTGTCAGCCTGCAGTTCTGCTGAAGTGTAATTGAATCCCTGGCTGCTTTGATGGCGTCCTTCGAGTCATTTGAATTATCGGGTCTGGTGTCTCTCATCTTCACTTTGACAATACTCAACAGATTCTCGTTGGGGGCTTCAGGTCAGGGGAGTTTGCTGACCAGTCAAATACAGTAACAACGTCATGGAACCTGCTTTTGGTAACTTTTGGTCGTGCGGGCAGGTGCCAAAAATGAAATCAGCTTCTCCGTTAACCTCGTCGGCAGAAATAAGGTTGAAGTTCTCCAAAATGTGCTGGTAGTCAGCTGCGTTGACTGCAAACTCAGTGGAGCAACACCAACAGATGACCTGACACCCCAAACCGCCTCTGGTTTTGGAAACTTCACACCAAACTTCATCCAAAACAGATTCCGTCTCTCTCCTCTCTTCCTCCAAACTCTGGGAACTTGATTTTCAAAGACAAAGAAAAGGTTCGTCTTTAAATAGGTCTTCGCACCACTGAGTAACAGTGTACGTTCTTTTGACGTGAGGCGAGACGCGTCTGATGTAGCCTCTGGTTTACAAGTGCGTAGAGGTCCTCGATGCCCTGACTCCAACCTCAGGCCGCTTCTTTTCAAGCTCCCTTTCCCCAAATTCTTGATCGGCTTTGATTTGACCGTCCTCTTAAGGCAGCGCTTAGCCCTGTTGCTCACTTTTCCTTCCAATCTACTTTCTGTGAATGTCCTGGGAGACATCAGTCTGTGAACAAGCAGCTTTTTTTTTTTTTTAACCTTTTGTGCCTTTTTGACATGCATCCAGTCAGCAGTCTTATCCGTGACTGTGACCCACACTCAGACCATTTAGAGGCTCTGGAAAACTTGGCAGGTGTTTTAAGTTAATTAGCTGATTAGGTGGCGACACCATCAGTTTCTGATTTCAGACTTTTTCACAGGATCCTGATTGTCTGAGAAACTGAATTCGGGGCATTCGTTAACTGAACGCTATAGTCATCGATCCACGGAAAGACGGTTTGAAAGAGTTCACTTTGATTCGTCTTGAGTTTTGTTTCGTGAAACGAGAGACTAACGTTAAAACTACGTTTTGCAACGTTCAAATATTTTTCAGCATTTAAGAGTTTCAACAGGAGAAATGGAAGAAAAAAATTCACATAAATCTGCAAATACACTTTGTTAAAAGGCTTTGGAAAATGTGTTGAGAGCTAACCTAACAAATGTTCACTGGAAAAGGCTTTGATGAAAATTTTGGACAGAGGAAAAACAACATTGGAGATGTTGCCTGTGTGCACCTGCAGCTGACGTAAGACGACAGGAGAGAGGAAAAAGCACCAGCCTGCAGGATCCCCGCACGATCCCCCGCTGCCAGGATAATCTTTATTTCTACTAATCTGCAATGCACTATTATTTTCAAATCTTTTAGTTCAAGAGTGTACACTGTTTGGCAATAGATAATCAGGCGTTCTCTTTTTGCTGCCGTTGTGTATGCAGCTGTAAAAATCAAACAAAATCAAAAGACAAAACTGAACCCACAATAAAATTATGTATGGGCCCGGGTGAGATTCCCCACAGTGAGATTAACATAACAACAGCATCATCGTAACGTTGCATTCGATCACAAAAATTAAACACTAAATGGCCTAAACGACTGAGTCGAAAAGAGAAAAGCAATTATTCCCCGTGATTCTAAAATCTTAGTAGTTACAGTCACAATATTTACTCAGACGATGAACAGTTTTATATGTAGAAATTAGAGCAGAACAATAACAACTAAAAGGGAATAAACACCTGCTAGATTTAAAGGTTGACATGGCCGCAACTTCCTCCTTGTAAAAAGTAAAAAGAAAAAGAAAGTGGAGCAGAGTCAGATTTTGTCAGCTGTAGAATTTCTCCTTAAAGCATCAGATTTGCACGTTTGTTTTGGTTGTGCTTACCCAGAATGCCATGCGCATACTCCCCAGACATACTTAGGTTTTTAGGTGGACCAAAGTTCTGCTTTTTGGTCTGCACCACAGTTGCCCAAATGAACTAGAGTTTGACGAAAGCACACGAAACAAGGCTGGTGTGAATGCTTATTTTGCACCGTGTTAAAGCGCGTCACTAACTTCTTTTGTCCTGAGACTGCGTTCAGCTGACTAACAGACATGCAGCTCACAGCTTGCTCCTTCTAGATTCAAGACGGCGATAAAACACACACAAAAAAAAACCAAACAAACAAAAAAAAAAACTGTCCATGTTTGTCACGACTGGAGATTATTTCCAAAAGTCTTCCTTGTTCTCAAAGAGAAAGTGAATCTCGATGACAAGATGGAGAGGCAATATTCTGGAAAATAAAGGTGCGGAGCAACTTCAGCACCTTTTTGTTTCTGGCGTCTCATCAAAATACCTTCACCGTGGGAACGAGTTTACCAAAACGGTTCCATGGTTTTCAAATCTTGGCATAACCAGGCACTGGTTTCAGAAAATGGCTCAGCAACATGGAAGCGCCACACATAAATAAATAAATAAATAAATAAATAAATAAATAAATCAATAATACTGGTGTTGCTTGAGGTAAAGTTTTCTAGAATGACTGTGAAGTCGAGGATTTCTCAGACGAAAAAAAAACAAGCAACTTTATTTTGCTTATTTCGCATTAAACAAGTGTAAAGACATGAAACGTCACTATAAAGACTATGAACACGAGTAAAAATTCAGCTATTTTACCAAGGGAAGTCACATTTCCACAGGTAGGTCTCACCTTTTCTGACACCCAGGCCCTGGAGGCGCCGACTGTATGTTTGTTATTAGCTAAGCCCTCCCAGTTTTGCCGCCGCTCCAGATATACTACTTTATGCATAAGCAGCCTTCATGCAGCTTTGTATCCTGCATATATCACGGGGTTACAGCCCTACTATAACTTCTCACCGGGCCTATTCATCAGGTGTTGTGATGCATAGTGTGATTTCCAGTGTCAGCACAATGTGTACAAAGCAGTAAATCAGGGAGGCTTTATCTTCATCCGCGTGTGTATTTGTGTGTCTGAAGGGAGCGCCCGGACTGACGGGAGCCGATTCTGACAAGAAGTTCAACCAGACAATAAAATTACAAATAAATAGAAGCCCGACAGCACAAGGCAATTTACTTAACAGTACGCTCCAAATCAACTGTAAAGACTCAAATAATAAAATATCAGTTCATTAAAATTTTAACACCATTTCAATTCGTTTCAGCAAAACTCATTTGGCAAAACAACAGAGGCACTTGATTTTAGTGCATAGCAACACCTACACACGTCTGAGAACTAACATCTTCACAAAACATGTTAGTTGCTCTTTTAAAATATTGCTGGGAAAATTACTAAAATTAATCATCAAAATTATTATTATTATTTTTTAAGTTTTGTATTAAAAATCTATGAGATTTTCACACCGTTGCGATGTTAAGGCAAACCAGCAGGCTAGTTTTAAGAAATAAAATTATTTTTTTAAACATATTGAAACGCAGACATGGCTTTAAAGACGCCAGGTTTAATTGATTTCCAACACCAAGTCGAAGTTCTTAAAACGGTGAATTTCATGAACGCCGTCTGTATTCTGGGTCAAGACAAGCACCGTTTTCTGTTTAAAAAGCAAAGACACCTCCCCCCCCCTAAAAAAACCCCCTAAAAGTTTTTAAAGTTGATCACTGATTCATCTGTCTGGTCAGGATTTATGACTTCCCCATCATGCACTGCAGTGTGAAGCCACCCGAAATCCCTACAGGAGAACATTTAATCACATTGTCAGCTGTAATTTGGATTCTTGTTGAATTAGCAGTCGTCGTAATAGTTATTACAGAATGTCTCAAAGTATACACACTCAGTTTCGGTCCTGGACATCTTAGTTGCAATAAACAGATGGAATAAATTGCATATTTTAGTGTCAATTGTAGCAGCATGATCAATTACAAGATGGCTGGTGTTAATGACTCTTTTAAATATCACCCCAAACTTCCTTCTACATATTTCTATAAGATGAATAAGGCCATGTTAATTCTTACACCTTTAGGTCTGGCACGCTCTTTAAGAGAACTAAAATCTTTACCAGATCGTTGGAAATAACATTATTGGTTCAAGAGAAGTGTTCATCCACACAAACGCACTGATTTCCACTACTGACTGTAGGGCAAAGCTAAACCCTGTCAGTCAATCAAAATCCATCAAAAATAACCCCTACTTCCTGTTAGGAATCTGGTGACAGGAGATTTACTGGTGTGGACAGACAAATAGGTTAAACTACTTTTAAATGCCATGTTGAAACACAAAATTAATAAAACATGAGACAATGTCAATTGGGAATTGTGCCGTGTGTGGACGTGGAAACGGCATCACGCCTCCATATTGGTTGGAGTAGTTAGTATAAAACAGCTGACCTCCAAGCGTTGCTTCTCCTTCGCCTGAACCAACGTAAAACTCAGCACCTGTCGAATAGCAGTCATTTTTTCCTCCACTGCATGGCCAAACAATGACAAAGTGACGTCAGCGCCGCATTATTTGTAATGAAAGAGGCACATTACATTGTTTGTAATGTAATGTGCATTACATTAGATAGCAAAAATTCTCAAATCTCCTCTTTGCTTGAAGTCTTTACCAAACACTCGTTTTTAGTGATACTAGATGGAGTTTATGTGTGGATGAAAGGCCAAATCGCAAAAATCTCTTTAGAGTTTCCAGCTACGTGTGGATGAGTCCTTAGAGGCTTGTTTTCCGGAGTGAAACATTTCTGTAGGATCTTCTTTTATGCCACTGTGGTTTGACTTCAATGCAGCAGAAAACAGAACAATTCGTGAATAATCTGACATGTTGCGCTGACTGCTTCATTGGTTGAACATCCGGCACTTTCTTCCATTGCACAGCGTCAAGCATCCCGCCGGACGGGCGCTTCTGTACACGCAATAAGCATGCGCTAACATATTGAGACACATACAGAGGGCAGCAATGTTACCATATTGCACGGCTCAGGAGCTTCATACAATATTTACTTGTGTGGCACTGAGAGAAATGAACCTACTTTAAGACCAAAGCAACACAGTCAATTCAGTATGAGGACAGCATCCCAAGAAGTCAATAGCAACTATTGTATTACATGCTGGCAATAATGAGGAGAGCAGTCCAGAGGGAAAAACCATGGCGAAATGCTGCGTACCTTAGAGGGTTGCGCTGGAATCTGCAGCATAATACGGACAAGCGGGATAACAGCAGTCCGACTCTGTGAAGTCGAACAAAAGCATTCAGAGATCAAATAGGTAAGCCACTCCAGACCTTTCCATTGCTGTGCATTATAGAGCTCACATCTCAAAATGCATGCCAGGAACGCCACCCCTTCACTTCTTTGATATCTCCTCCTGATGCTTAAACTACAAGCGCCCGGCTTTATAGAAAGATTGTGATCCAAACTGAAGCTTAATTAAATTCCCAAATATTCAATTGACCCGGCAGCTGGTGATCAGTTGAAATGAGGCATGAAGAGGCTGTTTTATTAAAACCTGTAATCTTAAATCATATAGGCAGTGTCAGCTCAAATGTGCAGCGGCTGGGCTTCTGCGTGATGCTAATTAGAACAGGAACTGAGTGCGCATCTTATTAAAAATCACAGTTAGAGCCAGCGTCGAACACTTGCACACTGACTAAACTCCAGTCCCGATGTCACTAAATAAACAGATGTACTAAGGACTGGTAATGAAATTACAGACAGGACTATTTCTGGCAGAGAGCCAGGGTAAACAAAGAAATAAATCCATCTGCCTTTCATGGCAGCTCGCCGCCACACACACACACACACACACACACCCCCACACACACACACACACACCACACACACACACACACACACACACACCCACTCACACACACACACTTCACCCTTTGTTTAGTGCATCGCTAACTGCAGCCAGAACCTGAGCTACACCACCACACAAGGAGGCAACACTTCAGCAGCTATTTACTCCTCTTCAAGGCCTCCATCATGCATCGTACGCTCCTCAAGTGTCCCACTGTGGAGGCCCCACGTCTGATTATCAGCACACGTTTGTGCTTGTGGAAGCCTGGATGCGGCATAAAGAAAGGGAGAAAAGAAAAAAAAAAAAAAAAAACCTGATTACGGGATCCCAAGTCGTGCCTTCATGGTAAAGACGGCGGTTTGATTTTGTTGTATTGTTTTGCAGCAGAGCAAATGTGCAGAATAGCATCGGGTGGCCCACCAAGATATTCCTCCGGTGTCAGATGAAAATAAGCCTTGGGAGCCAGATATTTATAGGCGGTGTTTGAAAAGGCTCAACAATTTCTTCACCGTCACCGTCTGACCATCAGTGAAACGAAACTTTATTCCCCATATGAGGTCAGGAAGTTGAAATTCTGCTCTTAGTGTGCAGCATTTTCATCCTTTATTTTGATTTTAGATAATTTATATTCCATCTTTGTGTGAGTCTACCTGCATTGCCTGCCTGTCCATTTGCTGCTGTTGCAAAGAAATATTGCCATTGTGGGATAATAAAGGATATTTGCATTATATTGTAAGGATTAACAAAACATTTGTTTGCCAGAATAGTACTTGTTTTTTTTACACAATTTATACATTATTTAAAGTTCAGAAATGTACATTTATACATCTGACGTCTACACATACAATTATGGAAAGACCATGATGATAATATGGCTAAGTAAAGTTCTGATGGATTCAGAACATTTACATCACACCATTTACATAATGGTGTGATGTAAATGGCGTCATTTACATCACACCATTATGTAAATGAATCCATTATGGTGTGGTAACGGGTGTGTTTTAAGGAATTCCTAAAATCCCTGCTTCCTTATGTGACATCCTGGAAAAAAATCAAAAATAAATCAGCTAAACAGGAAGTGAGGATTATCAACAGTTAAACTAGTCCTTTACTGACTGGAAAGTCTGAAGAGCCAATCGGAGAACCCAATAACGTAAAAGCAAAATGAAAGGCAAGATGAAATTTTATGACTGAACTCCAGTAAATGGACAATTATTTTAAGGAGGAACGGAACAAAATTCCATCAAACTATTGTGAAAAGAAAACATTTTAGATCCAACTTAACAAATCCTAACGAGCACTTAGATGAGAAAATCTCTAACATTTTCTGACTCGTTACTAATATTTTGCAAATAGAAATGATTTTGGTAATCCAGTAACAAGATGTAATATCACTCTGTCAGTCACTTAGTGTAAAAGGGTGTGTGTCTTTTTATAGTCTATGCAAATATCTGGTTTCAACTGTACCATGAAGACTTAAACTCCTATGCAGGCAATCAACTTTCAGCTTAGCTTCTTTTATGACAACTCTGTAGAATAATACATTTTTAATCCTTCCTCCTGTGCCTAAAACTTATCCTACTTCTCATATTTTAAAGCAAATAAAGGGAACATATTTCTCCCAGCTTTTTAATGACATGTGTTAACTGGTGCCTTCAGACTTGTTGCGGTTCTCCTTCTGTTCGTTGAAATAAGGCCATTAAAATGTGACGCTCCCACAGGTTGACAATTATTGAACATACCCAGATGTTTCCTTCAGACTTGCGTCATGGGAGCAGCTGGGTAAGAATCCCTCTGGGTTCCTTATCCAGAGGCGATTTGGGGCTCAAGAGGAAGTTTAATAAATGTTGTATTTTACATGTATCATCATGACTAACGACCTTCTTACCAAACCGGGGGAAAAAAAACAAAAAACAAAGTCCAACAGGCTGCAAGCATGACAGGCAAAATATACAGTGAGTCCTCGCTTGGTCTTCTGAAACCAAGCAGGATTATCAAGCACTTAAAAATCCTGAATCACTGACGCAGATGACGTACAGAGTAGTGAATGCAATGCAATGCGACAGACTGGCTTTAATAAACACTGACCACTAAGGATTTTTCTTTTTCCACGTGTAAAGTCTGCATATGGAAAAAAAAAAAAAATCTTCTGATGCTTCATTGAAATGAACGAGCGAAGCCCATCACTGGTTTCAAGACTGTTGCACAAACACGCGTCTACATGTATTGAACAACAATCGTTCACTTTAAGGAGACATGATGAATACTTCATCCGCGTGTTTGCAGTTGCATGATAGATAACTGCACACGTTATAAAATCATGTATTAAGATTGTGAAAGCACCACTTTCAGAACCACAGAAACAACACAGATATTTCCATTTCTGTGTTTTGTGTATTATTGCACAAAACCTGTGTTGTCTTAAGATACTGCAAAGGAGTCAAAATTGCACTTTAAATCTTTTTTACAGTGTAAATCAGTGGCTGGCCACTGATTTACACTATCACAGGTTGCACTGGGAGCTGAGGGCCCTTGATGAACCAGAACAAGAATCTGCCGCTTGACCCAGACAACTGCTGGCCCTCTCCTTCTCCTGCAGGCTTTTAGTTTGTTTAAGTGGGCAGGGCCATGGGGGCAGATGGTTGTAGGTAAGTGGAAGGACAGATTTATATATAAAAAATTTTTAAAAAAGCAGCAACTGTGAATTTACTGACCTCTGTCTCCCCGTCTCTGTAACGGATGATTTGAGAGGGATCCGAGATTTCCCATAGAGCGATGCCTTGGTCTCAGAGCGACACACTTGTTCCCTGCTATTTTGCGGAAGAAGATCGGGGTAAGTGAAAGTATGCGCAGTCACACAGAGGGAGACAGAGAAAGGCCAGTTTAATGTAGGAAAATGTCCATGTCTTCCCAATACTGTAATCTTTCAGCGTTTAGTTGAAAGTAGAATTTGGAACAACTAGAAGATACTGAATTGATTTTATCTAAGGATGAATTCAGGTGTTCGGTGAAGTGCTCAGAGTTTGTTTTGTTGTTGTTTGTTTTTTAGAAAAAATTAGTATATCATCGAGATAAAGGAATACAGAAGGTAAGTCAGGGAGAAGATTAAACCAGGGTTAGGTTGTAAAACATCAGCAGCCAAGATATCACTGGAGAAACTCCAGAGGCCCAAGACTCATGTTGTGCTCTTAACTGAGTCAGGCATTTGTTGAACATTAGAAAAAAAAAAAGGGTTGAACTCTATTTGGGGTGGAAAACCAACAACAAATCACACAGCAGAGTAGAGCAAAGGTAGGCGGACTGTTCCAGAATATCAATAATATTGATACCAAGTTGGTATCAGAATCGGTGGGATTAACGCTTCATAAAGTATTTCAGATTCCTTTTTGAAATTTTGATTTATTTTTGTATTCCAGTTTCTCAAACCCACCTTAAAATATATGTTGTTTATTAAAGTGTTTTGTAGATAGAAATTCACCTAAAACACCGAGGAGTCGGAGGTTTGATGCTTCGTCAAACTCGAAAGGTACTGGTATCGATATCGGCGATGCTTGCATGTATTTACTTGGTTTTACAGAAAATGCAGTATTTTAACCACAGAGCTTGGTTAAAATTGATAAGATGGAGGAACAAATGTTTCTTTGTTTGTTTCATTTTCAACAACTACTAAATTTAATGACTGAAACACACACACACACACACAAAATACTTAAGGCACTTTTCTTTTTGATTTCTTCCACGTGTTTAGAAGGGTTATGGACAGCCTGTTTTGCATCCCCACATATCAAGCGAAGCTCAAAGTGCAATGCAGCTGGCATTAAATAATGATGTGTTCTAGGTGCTGGCATTAATACTAAGGAGCAGAGTTCTCTGTGATTGGAGGAGAAGAGGAACTTGACTCTGGGCTCATGCTGAGGATTAAAACTGCGCCACTTCACACCACCTTACACTCTCACTGACTGCCGCATCTTTCACCGTCTTTGCCATGGAGACCGCAGCAGTAAATAACCATTCAGACCCTGTGCTTTATTACTGAGATGTGCAGCGTCTCATTAATGAAACAAAAAGCAACAATTTTTTGCTTTAAAAATCTCATTAAATATGATCATACATGTCCCCTTTTGAATCGACAGCTCTCCCCGGAGGAATCAGATTGCGGTGTCATAGCATATCTCACGGCAACAAATACCACTGTTAGTTAAAATGATCCAGGAAGGTCTATTAGTGTTTTGCTAGCATGTTCTATAAAACAGGGGTTGCAAATCTGAGGAGGCATGTGTGTGCATGCATTAGCCTCGGGGACTTATCGCTCTATCCTGAAAAGCGCTAGCATGATAATGGCAAGGGACTAGCATTTATCACATGAAGTAACTATTCCCCCCTGACACCAGAGCAGACCTTATCCCTCCAAGCCATCTGCACAAGAGAAAGCACCGCGCACAGAGTGACCATAAAATCTGCCGTTCATCTGAGCATGTAATTTAATACCATTGTAAAGATTACCCGCGTTGGCCGACGCGCACACGCCGGATCCTTCTGCACATGCACATGAACTTTTTTTATTTTATTTTATCGCGGCTCTTTAAAACGGGGGAGCCTGGCAAGTATTATATACACTTCATCAAGCCATTATCTTTGACCACACAGAAAGGTGTAGGTCCGTGTTTCACATTAGAGGGTGAATCAATAGTTTCCCCCGCAAGAAAGCGGCGAGGAGTAATGGGGCTAAAGGTTCAGCCCACATCTCGGCTTTCTTACATCAGCGCCATTTTTTTTTTTTTCTAGCAAAACAATTTGATTGATTGAAGTTCCTTCTAAATATAGTTTCACCACCGCATATCGTGTGTGCACTTTCAAGGTTTTGAGTTCACGCTCAAAAAGATGGGGGAGGAGGGGTTTTGCACATCACTCATTTGGTTTTTTTTTTCCTTAAATTGATCCATGGAAAAAAGGCTGAAAAATAGCTCACCCTAACTTTATATATATATAATTTTTTAACTCACTATAGGTTCTGCGGTTTCCTGTAATGGAGAACCAATGTGTGCAGATTGCTGATCTGTCTCAAAGCAAGCCTTTCTCATTGAAAAGCTTTTACAAGATTCAGCCTGATGAACTAAACAATGACGTTCAAATCGACTGGGGCGTAATGTGTTAGCAAATAATCAAAGACTTTAAAAAAAAAAAAAGTAATTTATTTTTAGCCTTTTTTTTTTTTTTTTACACAACCATTATGTTACTGCATTGTTTTAATTAATAACCAAACATCTGCTGTCGCACAACCCTAAAAACTCTACGGCTATTTATTCATTTTGTTACGAGATCCCTGAGAAGTTTATTAGACTTTTTTTTATATAATGCTCTTTTATGGTCTCCTCATTGGTACATAACGCATAAATATGGCACATTTGCTTGCAGTGGTCATTTGAAGTAAAAAAAATAAATAAAAATGGAGGTTTAAAATCTAATGAATCACAGCAGTGGATCATTACTGGACTCGTTAAAAACTTACAAGCAAAAGAGCCGCTGTGACTTTAGATCTAAACTTACTTTTAACAATGTGCCACGGCGACTGCAGCACCATGAGAGTTTAACGCAGACGCAGCCGTTACATTCAGCCTATCGCCGACATCTCTGCCTGCAAATTCCAGATTTACAATCATACAGAACACACACACACAGTGTGGGTCCTCTGGTGGGTGAGAAGTAAGGACTTTTGGATTTTATTTGAGGATATAACTTTTTTTTTTTTTTTTTTAATCAACGAAGAATCGCTAGCTTCACTGGTGTAGCGACAGATACGGTGACAAGTCTTAGGAAGACACCGCCGCTAACCTTCAGGTTCAGCTCTGCTCTCCTTTTGAAGCGAAAGCAGCACAAAGTCAATGATTCTTTGTCGATGGTTCCTCCAAGATATCAAACGCTACCTTTAAAATTGCTGCTGGATGATGACGGTGCATTTGCAAGGCGATAGCGGAACTACTTTGTGTCAACGAGAAGCAGAAAAATAGACAAATAGATTATTGGCGTTTAGAGCTGACATGAGCTATATGAACAGTAAGACGCAGACGACGATGGCGGCTTGATGAAGTGCATAAAACACTTGCCACGCTCCCTGTTGGAGAGCTTCGATTTGTCTAATTTGTCTCACTGTCGCGTCTTCTCTCAATCATCACGAAGCTGCAGACATCTGGGCAGACGGAGAGCAAACAGCGATGGCTGTCGGTATTGGCACTGGATCTGCTGGCCTTCCTCCGGCCCTATAGGCTCCATAATTCCCTATTCATAAAAGAGTAAAAATAAAAAATGCCAGCCTCTGCCATCCTCTTCCTCTCTGGCGCTTCGCGAGGGAAACAAAGAGCGTTACTGCTTAATGCCCCATAGCGTTCTAACATCACCTTTCCACAGGAGAGGAGGACACACTCGATTTGATGGGCTAATTGTGTGTGGCATAATTAATCAATGTCTCCTGAACAACAAATTCCCATGTGTGCACACCCTCCGTCGCATGAACGCCTTCAAAAACATAGAGGGGGTAATTGAATTTACATTCATTTATATTTCTTTACAAATGATTTAGTCGCTGCTGAGAGACACTTGTGAGGTATTTTAACCTGGAAATGGATGCAATAGACGGGCATGAACCGGGTTTGCCCTCGGCGGCGCTGTACTCGAGTGCAGAGTCGGCAATCGGCATTGCTTGAGACTGATTATTTTTTAATGGCAGAGTGGGAAGAGGCGTCAGAAGAGACTGCAAGATCAAGGTGACGTTTCTGCTCTTTGTTTCACACTAGGTGCCTCCTTGTGCCACGCTTACAGCAGGTTGATCAGGCACCGCGTCCGTGTAGACCAAAGAGCATCCAGCCGTAGACATCTTTAGCACCCAACAAATGGTACAATAAATGTTGTGTTGATGAAATGGGAGAAAATCTGATGTACCGACACCCCTGTGAGATGGGCCATGTCCCAAGAAGCGATTTTACGACGCGCAAACCGGCGACGCCAAGCAAGACGGTCACATTTTGCTCTGCTGAAATGTCAGAAAGAGTTTGTGAAACTACTGAGTCTTACTTTCAGGATCAGAACAATAACTACCCCAGTTATGGAAAAAGGGGAATGACTATGAATATCAAAACTGTCCAAGTAATAAAATGAGTGTGCATTTTAGAGAGCATGTAAGGTAAACAAGTAACCAGCTGAATCCTGGAGCGGATTGAATTTCCATTACTTAGCACGCAGATCAATTTTAAACGTCTCTTCACTTGTTGTCTCCTCGGTTGTGGAAGAAAAAAAAAAGGCAATCACTGTCTACAGTTCTCACCGTGTTAGTATTGCCAGCAGGCTGCAGCCGATACCTTGGGAAAGTTGCAAAACAAAATTTGAATAAGTCTCACAAACACAAGCTGAGTCACTGGCTGTAAATGCAGACGGGTCGTGCAGCTGAAGTTTTGAACTTCGAGTTGTTAAACGACAAATTGCCATTGAGCTGAAAAGGTGCCGTTCTTGCCGTCAACATTTCAGCAACTGGCACAAATGTCTGCAATTTAGTCAAACGAGAAGCGCATAAAGGCTGAAACATGGCAGAAAAATATCAATTTCCCGTTGCCTCTTTAAAACAAGGTGTTTAACACCAGACACAACCTCAAGAGCGTGAGATTTAAAGGTCACACGGTTCCTAGTCACGACATCTAAACGCCATGTCGGCCGCTGCTTAATGTAGCCAGGGAGCCTGTTGAGTTTGGTGTTGACAGCAACAATTAGGGAACCTGGTGAGCACGCAAGTTTCCTTTGGTAAAATATATGTAAAATATACAAATTGACAGCAGAGTTAATTTGGCAAGGATACAAGTATGAGAAAAAAAATGTCTATGATATAAAAACAATACTGGGAAAAAAAGAGATCATCGATAGGTCAATGAGAAATTGTTATTCTTTTGTCACTCCGTTTAGGGATAGACAATCCAGAAAATCAGGGTTTTCCTGAATAATACTAGTTCATAGTTTCTTTTTAGGTCTGGCCTGCTGACTGAATTGTTATTCCCAGGGCTGTAACACACAAAAAGGGTATGATTGTGTTACAGGTGCTAAGCCATGTGTGACAGGAGCTCTGAGCAAAACAGAAAACGAAGATTATCCCAATATAAACATGAAAACATACATCTAAATCACTCCACATAAATGACAGACATTCTACTCCAGTATCTCTTAAATAAAAACACACAACTTGCTAAGTTGTCTTATCAGGTTCAATCCATCAAAGATGGATGTATGAATTATTCTTTACAAATAGCACTTCTTATTTTCAATTGTAGCTTATTTTTTTGTTTCCAAAGGACTGGGAACATATAATTTCTGTAATGATCATTTGTCAATACTCAGAATGATTTAGAATTGATAAAGGTTGTCAGTAGCCTGGAGAACAAAAATGTTCATTTTAATCATCTGTAAATACTAAAGTCAAGTTGTTTTTCCTGTTTTATGTCCCTAGCATTTATGCAAATGCTACTAAACTAAAAAAAAAAAACAAGTGCATTAAAGTATGTCATAGGTTCATTTAAAAAGAAAAGAAATATTAATGTTTAGGTATTTAATGAGTAAAGAAAAAATATTTTTTTAGTGTTTTAAATTTTTTTATTTTTTTTTTGTATTTGACCTGTTAATTACTAAGACCAAACAAAATTTTTTAATTCTGTTCTCTGGAAGATTTTTTGGTTAATCTGTAGAAAAAAGCAAAAATTAACTGAATTAAAAGTTGTCTTGAAGAAGAATATGTCGAAGTGCGACACCAACTAATCAATTGGCTCAATAAGAATCGATCGCCGTCAGTCAGTTAAAAGTGTGATATTGATTATCTGGTTCCATGTGGCAGAGCAATCGCACTCAGCCCAAAACAAAGATATCGAAACAAAGCCCTCGCTGAAAGGTCTTCCAGAGATGTATGCATTTCTCTGAGAGGTTTTCACTCAAAACATATGATTCTGGAGAGGAGAGAAATGTTAAAGTTGATTTTTTCTGCCTTGCCAGGGCCAAATTCAAAGTGCTTTACATTATAAAACATAACACAATAAGCAAAAAAATAAATAAATTGCAGTTGCAAAATAAAGAGAAAATAAAGGAAATTTGCAACCCAGACTACAAATAATCAGTGTTCCATAATCAGACTTATTAAGACACGGCAGAGCTAAACAAAGGGGCTTTAACCTCCATTTATAGGACCACAGTGTTTCAGCAATTTTGCAGTTTTCTGGAAGTTTGTTCCAGATTTGAGGAACAAATTCCAATCTGGAGCTTCACTCAGATTTAGTATCATTACTAAATCTGAATGCTGCTTCTCCATGTTTGGTTCTGACTCTGGAGATGCAAAGCAGACTAGACCCAGAAGACCTGAGTGGCCTGGAAGGTTGACACAATGACATCAGGTTTTTAAGATATTTTGGTGCAGAGCCCTTCTGTAATTTATAAACCTCCATGAGCTCGAGGAAGCCAGTATGAGAACTGTAGAACCGGGTTGATGTGCTCTATTTCCCCAGTTTTAGTTAAAACGCAAGTAGCAAGGTTCTGTATCAACTGCAGCTGTCTGAATTTTTTTTTTTTTTTTTTTTTTTATGGGGACCTTTGAAGAAGCTATTGCAGTAATCAGTTCGAGTGGATGAGTTTCTCAAGATCTTGTCGGGACATTAGCCCTATCATCCTAGAAATGTTCTTCAGATGATAGAAGGCCGGCTTTGTGATTGTCTTTATGTGTCTTTGAAGGTTCAGGTCTGAATCCATCACTGCACCCAGATTCCAGGACGGATCACTGGTTTCTAACTATAGTAGTTGAAGCTGCTTGCGGACTCTAGATCGTTCTCTAGATAATGACTTCTGTTTTTTTGTATTTTACATCCATCCATGCACTGATTTCTTATAAATGTTTGTTTAGTGCTTGAACAGGTTCTGACTTGTCTTTTCAGAGATTTATTCATAATAATGAGGAAACAAATGCATAGCATATGTTTAAAAGCTAACATTTATAACAAAGGCTTAAAAAAAAAATCCTGTATATTAATTGGTCCATCTCGAGATATTACGGCTGTATTGACATGAATGAGAAATGCATTTGTATACATTTTCTATTGAATTGATGACAAATGCAACACAAAAAGCTATTTTAACCTGTATAAGAAGGAAACACTACAGACACGGATTCAATTGAAGACTAAAAAAAATAAAATAAAAGAGCACTGAGATCCATTTTTTTTTATTGTGGTGGTATTTTTAAAAATTTTGATTTTTACATGGTCAAATAACAAAAACAAATAAGTATGCAATTTATTCTATAATTACTGTTTTTGTTGTGCAAAGTTTCTTTGTCGTTTTTGTTCCAAAATGAATGCTAAATAATTAAAAGTAATGGTTACTTGCATTCCTAATAAGATCACACTGTGATTTTCAAATTAGGTTAGAATTATTAAGAAAGAGGATAACAATAAAATAGGTAAATAAAGTACTGTATGCAAACAAAAACAATATCCCTAATAAAGCAACACAATGTTTTCTTTGCAATCACCACTGCCCTAGCTACATGCTAGCAGTCGACTATCTGTAAAGTGGTCAGCGTTAGTGTGTTTTCTGGGCAGGCACCGCTGGAGAAATGTGGAGAGGCTTGTCGAACGTTCTCCAAAGGCTTATGAAACGAGCCGCCGCATGCAGCCCGGCGTCTGACTTTTGGAGGACGGATCTCTTTGATGGTTGCAAAGATCAAAGCCGAGAGATTTGCTTCTATCTGCAGTAATTTTCAGACCCCCCCCCCCCCACCCGCCATCGCACATGCACAGTCAGACACAGGCACGTAACACTCTTGAGCTCATTCTTCCTTAATTTGTTGTTTGCAGGTTAAAAATCTCAAAAACACTTTGTGTTTATCAGCAAAGCTACCATGTCTCCTCTTTGTCTTTCATGTTGAGAAATGATGCTTTCATGCCGCTGCGTACGCCAGTCAGGCATAACATTAACACCACCGACAGATAACGCTGTTTATCTCTCCTTCATGGCATCCATTAGTGGCTGGGGATGCATAAGGCAGCAAGTGATCCTTTTTGTCATCATAGCTGTGTTGTGTCAGAAACGGGCAACTGAAGGAGATGAGTGAGTTTGACCAAAATTGTGATGGCTGAACAGCTGAGTCAGAACATCTGGAAAACCGCAGCGAAGGTGAGCTTTTCCTAATCTGCAGCAGACGAGGTGAGAAAGCGGTGATAAACTATCATTTGCTCACGGGCAAGCCAAGATTCAGTGATGCGTGTAGGGAGCAAAGGATATTTTGACAACTCTAAAGCTGTCAAAATAATCAGAACTTAGATGAAGGCCGTACAATATTAACTTCTAATAAAATACTAATTTGCGTCAACATTTATGCAAAATAAGACAAATTCACATAGCAAACGAGCTTCCCTCCATTATTTTAGGAAAGCCGTGATATACTAATTGTTGTTTAAATGTTAGCAACTTCCTAGCCGCCCCTTTATAGCTCTTTCCAGTCGTGGGAATAAAACTGATGCAAAGTTAGAATAAAGATTCCTTTATTGGGTAAATGGCTAACTAGAAAACAAAGGCACAACAAAAATACATACATGTCCACAGTGAAATATAAGCTAAACATGATATATATATCTATAGATATATACACATATATATATATTTATAGATATATATATTTGTTTTTTGTTTGTTTGTTTTTTTATATACAGTTTCTGTTTTGAGACATACTCTGAGTGAGAGACAGCCCATGTTCCTCAGATTTTTTCAGCGGCGGAGTTGAGGTTGACATTGAATCGCCAGATGATGCAGCATAATCAAATCTGGCTGTAAAACATTTATGAGGCATTAGACCTCACAGCCAAGGATGCTGCTGATTATGGGGTCAGGGAGAGGAGGAGGGCAACACCAGGGGGATTTCTAAAGTTGTAACAATGAGCCTGCTTTTTTTTTTTTTTTTTTTTTTTATCTGACAAGGTCATCGCTTTGAAATTATTCCTAACGTATAAACCCATATGTTACTTAACTCTACATATTCTGGCTTTAGTCGGTGTTGTGAGTGATGGGAGCAACATCCGTTCCCCAAATCTTGGTGGCTGCTTACGTAGGCACCCTTTGACGCAAAATGTCGGCTCAAACACCAAAGGAGATATGAGATTTTTTTTTCCTGTTATATTAGTTTCAGCATTTTGTCAGCTAAAACCAGATCTCATTTCAACATCATGAGTGAAAAAAAAGCGGCTTAGAGCAGATGGCACGCCTCTGTCAGAGCCTCCATGCCAGGAAAACGTGGGTTACACAATTACACATAATTCCATAGGCTTCGACAAGAACCCTGCAGTAATGGGATCCATTTTGTAGGCGCTTACACCGTCCTATTGGACACATAACATCTGGACAGCAGAGTTCATCCTCTTCTTTACGTCTGTGTCTGATTCATTAAGACTGACCAAAGGAGAGAAGGAAAAAAAACACAGAATAAGGTTAGTCCTGTCACACAGTGGCACAGAGCAAATGTAGCGTGTCACTCTGAATCTGAATAATCCCATCAGCCTCAATTTTCATTTAGGTTTTATTTTATTTTTTGGCCTGAGGGGAAACACGACAATGAGCACATCTGGTAAACCTTGACAGACACGAGCAAACTATTGCATTCGGTTTTAATTTAAAATGTTGAGCTTTTTATCCCTCCCTAAAGAGTGAAATGTCTGGGAATGTGCCGACACAATTTATCATATTACACGCGCGCACCGAAACCCAGCAAATTAGAGCTAGAGAAACATATTTGTTCATTTTTCCATATTTGTAAAAACGAACACTCACATCCAGAAATGTTGCTTGTAAAATTATGATGTTAATTTAAATATATATTTATTTTCTTAGCTTGCAGGATATCCTTTTGATTTAGTAGGTTTTTGTCCAGGTGCTCCAGTTTGGTCCAACACTGCAAAACTGACTTGCAAGTAATTATTCAGCAGGACGCAGGACCACTGGTCTTATTGTTGATGAAACAGTACTAATTACATTGCCAGATTATTTCACTTTTAACATGGGGAAAAATGTCTTATAACTGAAACAAACTGCCAATGTTACTGGTGCTTTTTCCATCACCATTAATGAAATGATTTAAAACAAGCCCCTTCATCTTGAAAAGTTACCTGTTTGTTAGCTTTGTCTTATTTCAGGTGTGCAAAGATATTTATATTTATAAATCTTACTTTGTAAGATTTTGTATTTTTGCAGTGCGCAGTGAGTAAAAACAACCCCGATTGGCTGAACTGAAGGATTTTGCACAACTGTTAGATCTGAGGGGCGTGCTTGGACATTTCTCTTGTTTCGGACCTCGTTATAAACAGGTCCGACCTTTGTGTAAAAATCAGACGTTGATGATAGATGGTAAGCTTTCTAGTAAGGTCCCAGCTCGTCTCTTGATTTTTCACCGTTTGAAAAATGGTGATCATCTCAGGCTGTGTTGGTTTAAGGGCATACAGATGTTGCCTTATTCAATGTTGCCGTTCTATTAGCTCAGCTTGCTGTTTAATTTAAAACAAGACTTTTTTGTTTTTTTGTTTTTTTTTTACGGCAGAAGAGGCTTTTCTCTCTGACTCATTCTCATCTGATATTGGTAGATTGTGAGACCTGCCAATCAAGACTCTGTGCTCCTAATACAAAGCTGAATTCTCCTTTGACACCGAGAGCACGCCCCGTTACCCGTCTTTCATCATCCTTGCAGGTGTTCGCTTCAGTCGCATTTCATTCTGCAGCTTCTCTGTAGGCTCTGATTATTATAGATAAACTCATCTGGGTCATCTTGTCATGGGCCGCCTGTCAATTTTGTACCTGAATCAGAGATGGAAAGGGAGCTTATTCCCTTGTTTTTTGCTCCACATGCCAAAAATATTATATTGACTCTCTGTTTTGCTTCAGGTGAACGCGGATGCTTGGTGGGTAAGTGTGACGCTGCTTTTTGCTTTTTGTAAAAGAAAAAAGGGGGCACAGCCTGATTAGAATTTGATATCTAGAAACATGTTTTGTTTTAATATTTTAACATATTGTCTTATGTCTCGCAGGTCTTAGGTACGCAACATTTCAAAGCGAAACAAAGGGAAGCGTTGTCGTTGCTCGGTTTGGTACAAGACCCGCACGGTAGAAGTAAACAGACCTCTGGTTGTTTTAAATAACTCGAACCATAGTACTGGGCATAGAACTTAATTCTTAATATTTCAACGTCTTTGTTACCAGTGTAATTAAACATGAACTAAAATATATGTTTGGTTGAGCTGAAATCAGTCGGACGATATTTAGACGACTAAACTTCACCGTCTGAATTAATAAAGTAAGCCGAATAAATCTAAAGCATAAACACTTGTATTTCTGATGGATTTTTTTGTTTTTGTTTTATTTTAGGTATTTGTAAATGGAAGTAAAAAAGACACTATTACTATCCATGCTTTTGACCTGTTTATTCATTCATTTACTAAGTGACCTTTTTTTTTATTAATAATGTGGGTGGATATAATAACTTGTGTTCAAGACACAATCCTGGCTGATAAAGCCATATCACTCAGAAGTTGATTGAGGAGAAATTTATGCTCATTGGAGGAAAGTCTCCTCTTTTTTTATGTATGGAAAATCGACTTATTGCAACTTGCATAATAATTATAGCCATTCCTGTATAATGGCAATTGAAAGTAATATATTCGCGACAATGTGGGGGATCACCTCTTTCATCACAAACAGCAACCACGTATCATCCGACACTCCACTCGGTGTTTATTACACCCACTCATGATCAATGTGTCTGGGGCAGAGCGCAAAGGTGATCGTGTAGTTTATGAAAAATTATTTTTAATCAGGCAGATGCCGTGAACCGACTATCCCCTGGAGCACGATTCAGCACTTCACAGTTCTGATTGCGTTTCATCTGAAATGTGTGTTTTCCTGCTTCTTTTTGAGACGAAGACACACTGTTCGACTTTCGCAGATTTAAAAAAAAAAAAAAAAAAAGGACTTAGAGTTCACGCAAGCAGACGCATTTTAACGAGTTTTTGTTTCGCGCCTGGAGGAGCAGAGATCACACACTTGACATCTCCAGCTGCCGAGGGTTCACACGCTGCAGGATTCGTCAAACCAACTAAATGCAAAAGACTCTCGTTAAAGTGGGATTCCACTTTAAAGAGTAAACAAACCCACCGCTTGGCAGCACTAATAGATGATATTATATCATTTCTGACCAGATTTTGTTTTTATTTTTTTATTCTCCCGACAAAATAAAAGACATGGAATTTAATTTTTCCGGTTGTTTTAGGTTTCGTTCAAAATCAGCATTAGGTGTTGATTTTGAACATATTATTTTTAGCATACAGTACCATAATGATAAGACTTGACTGAGTGGACGTACAATTTGTGAAAGCCTACATATTGCTTCTAAGCATTAAATATTCTGGTCCATAAAAACTGGATTCTTTAAAATCAAATTGGGTCAAAGTCCAGTTAAAACACAGACAAAATGACCTGAAACCTGAAAGATGTTAATTTAATCTGTTTTTAAGTGTTATGTTCCAAAGTTAAAATGTTTTAATTATTGGTGAGATATGCTTAAGACAATCAGATTATTGGAGGCTTTGTGACTAATTCATCATGATTGATCACATTTGAATCAAATAGCAATATTTGACTAGAAACTAAAAGTTTTTCAATTTCAATAAATTCCGACAGTGACAGAGAATCAATAAATAGACGATATAAAATTACCACACGATGATTGTGCAGCAATGTGTTCTTGTGATTATGTTTTTATTAATGCATTTTCAGGTAAAAATAAGAAAATTCATCTGTTTTTAGGTAAAGTATCCTCTCACTTTGTCATTGGCTTCATGTAAATCGATGAGGGTTGGGTCGGTTCTCACTTCAAACCATCTGAATGTGTCCAAGTTTGACAAAAAAAAAAAACAAACATCATGTTTAACTGAGTGTGACTGATGTTGGGCCAGGTCTGTTCCCCTCATACACCTGCAGACCTGTGTCTTTACTCCCTCTGACAGTCACAGGTTGTTCTGCCAACTTACCTTCCCTACAGTCCCCAACTAGTACAGACTTTTTTTTCCTCCTGGCTTTCATGGCTAGTACTGGGCAAAACATTGTGTAGCGAGTCCCCGGTTTTAAACTGCAACGTCTGCCTCTCAGATTTGGTCTTCCTAAATATGTATGACTTGAGGAAGCAGTAGAACAAAACAAGATAAAAGTAAATGAAGCACAATGTCATTCTCCTCCGGCAAGGGTAAATTAAACTTTATCAAAGCCAAACTGTAAACCAGTTATTTTTTTTATTTTTTTATTTTTTAGCCTGGCAAGGTTAGATGATTTGCACATTGATGAGGAGGAGACGTTTAGATGCCTCCCGGAGTTCAGTTTAAATCCTGCAAAATCAGAGGAAGAGAGAGAGAGAGAGAGGGATGCAACGCATAACTAGACAAAAACTACACTCACAGCCAGACCAACCAAGGCATGCAATTACCCCGGCGCAGTGGTTTGCCCCGCTCTGTTTCTTGTTAGTACTGCTGAGTTGCTGAGTTCTCTCGAGCGCCGCAGATATACACAAGCATCATCACTCCACCGGAACTCCTGCACCGTCCTTCGTTTTCATCACAACATTGCTGATGAGGTCTTGAGCTCAATTACTCATTTCCCAGCTCTCCTCCGCTGCCCCAGTATTAATCACCAAGCCCACCACACTCCTCTCAGAGAACAGTTGTGTTTGTCACTAGACGGGTTTACAGTTTAAACAGACCTGCATCCACACAGCCTGGAGGTGCGTGCACACTGCAATTACAGTGTTGGTCCACATTTTTCTGAGGACTGAGCAAATTGTATTTTTATGTCTTTTGGTCTGCATGCGCTAGAATGCGACCATACAACTCACCAGTGGCCTCGTGTACATTTAGTGGGAATTTTCCTTCTGAAGGATGTGATATATACAGTTAAACCGAGAAATCGGCTTCTGCACAAAAGAACTCCAGGTGTATGAAACTGCGCTTTCTTCTGAATCCAGGCACATTTCCTTCTATATCCAGATCAAGGTGAAATCGAGCGCGCATGAGGGAACACCAGAACGCTTCCCTTGAAACCCCTCCTTTTAAATATTCAAGTAGGTTTAGAAATGCCCTGCACGTGTGATTCTCCTCCCTCTAAAGTCCAAACTCACGTTTAAGTACGAGATGAAGAGGAAGTCAATGGACAGAGAGTAGAGGACGCTCCTTAATTAAGTGCTTAAGAACAAGATGCATTATGCGGGGAAGATCGAAAACTCGTCCAGTAACGTTATTCAATACTTGCATGTGTTCCACATGCGATGCGAAAGCTCACCAGTAAGAGTGTGGAGGGGGTATCTCAAACTTTGAGTGTTTTCGTTCACCTGCTGTCTGTAAAAATAAAAATAAAAAAAAGAAGAAAAACAGAGGCTTTTAGGAACTTAGAGGGCTCTGAAACTGCTGTTTCACCAGCAAAATAATAAATCACTCACTGAACTACCGATCTGTACCGATGATATCTGCGGGTGAGTGTGCCTGTTAGAGGGATTGATATTAATACAAGTAAGGGAATATGTTCACAGTGAAACAATCCGTGGCGCAGTGTCAACAATCAAAGTCAATTCCTAACAAAACAGTTCATTAGAATGAATGAAAGGAGCATTAAACTTGACCACAGCGTGGGTTAGTTGCATTTGCGACATAAATTCTGAATGTTAGTGCTTCCTGTTTAGTAATTTCACTGCGCAGTGCTGCTTGTACAGCAGTCGATAGATTTAATTACACTGAAACGGCGGTGTTCAAAGTCAGTGTTCGAGGACCGGTGCCCTGCATGGTGTAGACTGTTCCAACACACCTGAATGAATCTACTGAATGGATCAATCGCATGCCTCTGCGAAGCCAGGCGACATGCTGAGGAGGTAACGCACCCAATAGAACCAGCCATCTCAAAAAGGACATATCTGCAATCATCTTCAGGCCAACAGTCCTGGGGGACTGGAGTTGAACAATCCTCCATCAAGGAAGCAAGTTCTTCCTGCAGATCACGCTTAATGTCCCAGTTATTACATGTCAGGAAAATTTGATGTAACCAGCAAAGAAATGGATGGTACCATCCCACAAAGCTGGCATTGTGCAACTCGGCATCAAAAGGCAGAGTTCCAATCTGTCTGTCAGGTCTCTCTGAAGTGTCTCTGCTAGCAATGTCTCAATGTGACCACCACTAGCAGGCAAGGCGAGTGACGCGTCTTGCCCAAGGACACTGACCGAGGCAGACAAAGCCGCCCTGAAAAGGCAGCGGTTTACGGGATGAACTCCCACCGCCGTGGCCGCTGTCGGATGTAAAACCGTCACCGCCGTTGGATGTTAAACCTTTCTGGCTGTCTTCACCCCTGAGCGCTGGCTTTCTGGTTTTCAGCATTCCTTTGCTTTTCTGTGCCGGTGGTGGACAAAGTACTCACTTTCATTACATCCTACTTGTCAAATGTTACAACATTAAAAGTAAAAGAAGTAGAGTACAACGTTATCATTCATTATTATTACTTCTACTAGTGCTTTAAGCTTGTTGGATTAAATAATGAAACCAAGGAGCATGGTTGAATAATTTAAACCATGCTACTGCCGACTCTCTTTTTTTTGTTTGTCTTTATAAAAACCCATTCCCCGTAAAAACAACTCACAACTAAAGCTCAATATGCTACAGTTAATTGGACAATTTTGTTGAACAACTTGACTTTCCCGGATACGTGGCGAACCTGTAAGCTCAGCAGCGACATGTTGGTGGCAGCAGTGAACGAATGCGAAAACTCGGCCCACTGAACCTCTGCTTGGACGGGAGCGGCAGCCGTGTACACCAGTACAGCAGAGCCATAAAGCTGCGAATGCAGGCTGGTGTAAAAGCATCACTGCTCAATGAGCCACACTCATGAGATGTGACAAGGACTGCTGCCTTGCCATATGTTGTCAAATTTATGTAGAACAGAAGATCGTGTGAGAAAAGCTTCATTCTCCAGCGAATAACGCTGCTGTAATCTATGCATCACTCATCTGGACAAGACGAAAACTGAGATTCAGTATGTGAAATTAATTACCTAGTGCTATTTATACACGTACCAGACATACTTGGTTTTAATAAGCCAAGAGAAATGTTTCCTGGCTCCTTCTTAAAGTTTATATTAAGAACTCAAATACTTAATATGAGTCCTAAAACATTTTGTTGTCCTTTTGGAGTCGTAAAATATATTGTATTTACTTTTAACACTGGAAACATGCTGCTTTAACATTTAAGGTGAGTTTGTAAACATATTGATGGAAGTCTATGTATTAAATTCTCATGTTTCTGCATAGGAAGCTGCCCTGTGTTTATTTGTTATTCCCTGCTTTCCCAAGCTCTGCGACTTCTTGTTGGTAAATGGAAGTAGACAGAGGAACAGCTTGAGAGGCTGGGGCAGTTTGCGTAATTATAATAAATTTGTGAATCCTTATCTGTCCTTAGTCAACCTTGGCCATTTTTACTGCACTCGTTTTACTGCGCTCTCCTCTGAGGCGCAGAAAACATCCGTCCTCGCGTCAAATATCTACTTAAGACACAAGACAAAGCCTTATCTTCAGGCAGCTGTGAGCGTGTTAGGAGAGCAAATGATTCAGTTCCTCAGTGCCAGACAACTTAGCCTCTGATGCGCAGAACTCCTCAGAATTAAAGAAACGTCGCGCTCTCACGTCGTAAATGGATGTTTTCAAATTATATCTCGATAGTGAGCGGGATATCAGGGATTTTAACAAGCCCAACACTAAAAACTGATTCTAATTAAATACAACTGATATTAATAAGTTGGATTTTTTTTTTTTTCTCAGCTTGAGTTTTTCAGACAATAACTGATTAAATCAAGAAATGTGACTACCAGGCAACCAGATTGATTACAAAAACTTTCCATACCAGGATTCAAATCTATATCCTGTTAATATCTCATTCCATAACTTTTTATGGTTTTCTGATGCAGCTTACGTAAAAGGCAAATTATGACTTACAGACAACATGAAGGACATGTACTTACACACTTTTTATAATAATGCTTTTATATTATGTCTATTTACCATGGAAGTTGTTTTTAGTCATAAATAACATAAAAATATATGACAGTTTTACTTAAACAGTAAAACTGTCAGGTTGTGTTTCATTAGGGACACCAACAGCAATAACTAAAATGACTGAGCCACATAAAAGATTCATGTTTGTTATTATTTAGGTGCTACATTTTAGTTAAAAATAGTCTACCAAAACAAGATGTGCTGCTTTGATGATTTTCAAAGACTGATTTTAAGAAGTATTTATGTTAAAGAAAATATTCCAAGGACCAGGAATGTGATCAGAAAAAAAAGAAAAAAACTTTAATTTCAACAACTAATGTCTATGTTGGATCCTTGATTTTAACTAAAATATTCCGATTTAATTTTATTGTATCCTGGACATTATTATATGAATATTTTTTTTGCTTTATTTCAGAAACTCAGTTCACCAAGTGAAGCACATTATAAAGGTTAAAAACACAGAGTGATGTGTTGCTTCCCATTTATGTGGGCTTAATGACAAGTATATTTAATACCTGCTTAAGGGTATTAAAGGTTTGAACAAGCTTTCTCAGCATGAGAAAGGTTGAAGGTTGTTCTTAAAATGTACTTTTAATCTAACTGACCGGCCTCATTGGGACACATGCTCACTCTACTTTATTGAACTGGACTATCTTTGCTTCTTTTCTAAATATTTGTGCGTGCAGACGGCGCTGGCAGGTAGAAAACGCAAAGCAGTGAAACTGAACTTGTATAAGCAGGGACTCTTTGTGTTTTGATAAATTGTGACCTTTTCTACATAGGGTCAGGTTGGTTTGAAAAAAAGATTTTCTACCGAAATAAAAAAATAAAAAGAAATCATTAGAAAACTTTGATTTACTCAAGCTATCAAAAGATACCATGAATAATTAAAAAAAGATAGATTAATGTGTGAGGAGAAAATACTTCTTCACGTCACAGCTTACTTGTTAACGCTAAAATTAACCACATGACGTAAGCCCTTGAGATCTAAGAGCACCTAAACTGAAATGCTTTCTACCAACTTAGTTTTTACAGCTTTCCTTTAGAAGTGTAGAAAATGACTGGCCAACTTCTGATTGAAAACGTCTCCATTTGCATAAGGACTTGCAAGCATTTCGATTGTCAACATTTTCTTCTCTGAGTTTCACGCTCTAATTCAGTGCAGCGATGGGGCTCTTCTGCCAATCAGAGGCACCCTGATAGAGGACCAGGTGCTTGATGTCATGCTGCAGCGACTCCATTGGTTGATTTACTTCTGGAAAAAAAAAAAAAAACAAATACTCCAAAAATATTGTCCATTTATCCTTTTGTGTTTTTCTTTTTTTTTTTTTTTAGCAATCCCTTGGGGTTAAATATAGGATTGATAAAGTCACAAATGCTTCAAGACAGGAAAACCGAAGAAAAAAAAAAAAAAAACTTCACCTTTACACCGGTAAAATTTTGTGAGGATTCAGCGTGGGGCCGCCGGAGACAGGCTGCGATGAAAACAAGGTGCAAATCCTAATGTGAAAGTTGATACGGGAACAAAAACATCCTAGTTGCAAAAACATAAATACAGCAAGCAGCAAAAGGCTCACACACCCTTCAGCAAGGTTCTCAAAAGGCAGAAAGAACAAACTGTGTACAGCGTGTAACAAATGTTCAAGGCACGAACCGAGAATGCTGAGTATATGTTGGAAGAAGTATGGAAAACAGAAGACAAATAAATACAGGAGAAATGTATAAAGTAAATACAAAGGGACTTCCAGGGAGAACAGGGAGTGCAGAAGCTGCCAACAGAGAGATAAACTGCAGATGCACAAAGAAAATAACGCTTTGAAATATGAGTGCAGTGAGCACATCCTCCACTAAAAACCAACTTCAACCAAAGCATCCAGGTAAAATACAGCAGCTTATTCCTTTGCCCGTGTCTCAACTCCCCATCAAGGATTAAGAACACGTGGATTAATCAAACTAAATGAATAACTCAGCAGGTGACCAACAAAATCTACCATGACAAGTGGATGTCAGCTGATGCACACCCACACAATACTGACAGGAGATCCAATTTGTCTGAATAAATTAAATTGCAAAAAGGATAAAAAAAATTTAAAAAATGAAGCGAAAATCCGATGTTTACTCCGCGGCACTTGTTACCAGAAAACGCACTCGTCTCTTAGCAACAGATTAACAAACGTTGTCATTGTTCAAAAAACGTAGGATTTCTTCTGCTCTTTTGAAATGCTACTTATCTTATGCTATCTAGGAATTCTGCAGTTGGTGACTTTTTGCAGAAAAAAGAATTTTTTTTATTTTTTGGTCATTGATGGTAAATATATTATAAAACAGACATTCAACACAAAAGTAACAGGCCGATTTACCAGAAAAAAAAGCACAAAACAAAAAAACCGCTCATCTTTTAACACAAATTTAATAACAAGGACTATTATTGTTTATAATCTTATACCTTTTGAAATACTGCTCATCTGCTTAAGCACAAGAATTGGTAAAGTTTGCAAAAGTAAAAATCTGATGTTTACTTTGTGGCACCTGGTTACCAGCAAAACGTGCTCGTCTCTTAGCAACAGACTAACAACAAATATTGTCATTGTTCAAAACACATAAGATTTCTTCTGCTCTTTTGAAATGCTGCTTACCTCATACTCAACAAGAAACAAACCCTGAGCACTTCTTCTTTTTATGGTGGTTGACAGAATGCTGACGCTATTGCGCCTCAACTACACATGTGGGACACTTTCAGGTCGTTTGCCCGTTCACACTGCAGAACACATAGAGGTCGGACATGTTTCACAGTGTGAACGGCGCCGGCAAAAAAACCTGATTTGACAAAAAAAAAAAAAAAAAGTCTGAATTGGGTCATTTCAGGCTGCAGTGTGAAGGCAGCCTTACGCTACTCATACTGCTAAACGCTCATCTCTTAAGACCAAATTAATAGCAAATAATATTATTGTTTGTAAAAAATTTGCTCTTTTGAAATGCTGCTCATCTGCTTAGACACAACAAATTTACAGTTGGTCAAATTTTGCTAAATTGAAAATACTTCTGACTCAGCTGTGCAAATATTTATGTCTGTAAGATATTTATTATCAAATAAATCCAAAGGGATTGCTCGGCCCAGAGGGATTGCTCAATGTTGTAAACTTGACTTGGTCTTTTAGGTTTCTGGCTGGTGATTTATTTTGGTTCTTTTAGCTTGGAAAAGAAGTGAAAATAACCTTTGCTAAACCTAACGTCTACCCTGTTAAATTTGATATTTTATCGTAGATTTACCTAAATAAAAAGTCAAAAAACTAAAGACCGATAAACTGCCAAAAGAATCAGATAAAATTGCACTTTTATCAAGAAGATCCCAGCTTTGAATCCTGGTCTGTATCGATCCTGTACGCATTTCTCCTTCTGTACTCAAGGTGGTCTGGCTTTCGTTCAAAGTCACAAAGCATGACTATTAGGTTAAATGGTCTCTCTAAATTGCCTTTAGGGATGAGTACGTGGGTGCACGTGTGCCCTGTGTTGCTACCTTATAAACTTGCAATCTGTCTATGGTTTACCCCCCAACAACCATTAGAAAGAGGCACTTAAAAAAAAAAAAACGACTAGAGGATTTGAAAATGAGTTGAAATAAAGACAGTCAAGGTCCAAAGACTGTCTTTATTTATTAGAGGCCAAAAACACATGAAAATATGCATCACTTCTTAGAAGTAAAAAATTATTTTAAAAATTAAAAAAAAAAAAAACTCAGCAATAATTGGAGAATTTTGTCTCTTCAAAACCATTTTCCCCAAATTCAATAAGCATTTGCTTAGGTGGAGGCTGTAGCATTATATAAATCAAAGTAGAGTGTAACTAATAACATGAATAATCACTCAGCACTGTGCAAAAGTGTCAGAGATCCCATTTGCAGAAAACAGAAACTGAAATATCAAACCAAAACAGAGCAATTTATAATAAAGCTAGATATATTTGTATCTGACTTATTAAGGCCTCTGCATACACAGAGGCGCAGTGGCTTATCTACAGTATCAGTTTTAGCAAAAATTGAAAAGATGACAAAAAATAATAATAATTCAGGTCTACTTTTCACATCAAACTCTGATTCAAAGTTGTACTGACCAACATCCTCGGTGAGTTTGAACATTTTGGACATAACGCAGAGAATAAAAGTGCTTTAAGAGATACCTCTTGACGTGCAACAAGGCTTTTCCATATTTGTCCGATCACGCCGCTCTTACCTCTTTTGGCCACGTTCTCCAGTATACGGCACACCAGTAAACAGCAAACAGCCTGCGCTTATGGCACCTTTTTAAAGCCATTTTAGGGCCTCTCAATGCACTTGAAATTTCATTGTGTCCCTGATTCTTCCCTTCGAAGTACACACACACGCACGAAAACACTCACCCTGTTCTCTTATACAGTATATTGCCCTCTGTATAAGCAAGGCTATTTTCTCAACTATCTCTCTGATGAGCGTATAGGGGCCAGTGTGGGGTTCAGCGTCTCGGCCAAGGACACTAACACACACACAGACCGGGGATCAGAAATGACCTCCCGAGCCACAGGCATACTGTGCTGCTCTCTTTGAGATGCATTTGCAAATATCGTTGGACATAAGTGCTGGTGGTATTCATAATCTGAGCGACATAAACTTTATGTCGTTTTATTACGCACAATCTATAACTGATAAACTGTGTTGAGAATGTGGCAGATGAGATTCACATCGTACATTTCTGTAGCGTTGAGCCGCCTTTATCGTGGCGTTGAACAGTGGGTTTCAGTGACACTTGATAAGGCCACCGGGTATAATAACATTCAGTTATTACAGCTGAAGTCAGGTACCAGTGGAATCAATAAAGGTGAGGTAGAGTATATCTGATCCTGCCACACAAACAACAACTTGAAGTAACACAATGAACTGCGTGCATAATAATCCCTTGCAACATTTGCTGGTGCTTCAAAGTGCTGTTGTTGCTTGAGGTCCCATTAGTATTTTAAAAACCAAGCCCTCTTTTATTTAAGGAGTTAAGTTCAGCTCGCTTTTCGGTCCCCGGTTTTACTCGCTGTCGTGTGCACACTGCGTAGCTCCAAACCATTAAAGCTCAGGTCGAGTCTCTTTCGAGTTTCATTCATTCTTCCTCCTAATAAAGTTTTGTGACTCCACAGGGAAGGCAGTTAACTGGAAAGTGGCGGTGTACACATTTGGAGTGCAAAAAAAAAAAAAAAAAAAAAAAAATCCGAATTTGCACAAAAAAAAAAAAAAAAAAAAGACCCTCCACTTTCAAGCTGCCAGTTTGCATAATGTTCCACAAAAAGGTGCATCAAAGTCAACCAGAGGTCTTCTTTCAAAAGGGGTGAGGAGTTTTCCTCTGCTGACTTTTCAAGGTAACCACACCAGGGATGCATATTGTGAGGAAAAAAAAAATCATTGAAGTGCTTGCCTTTACATATACATGAACTGAAATCAAATTCCTTTAATATGGACTTGACATGTCCTTTGCAACCTTAACAGCCTGAACTCTTTTTTTAAAAAAAAAAGCTTTTCACAAGATTTATGAGTGTTTAAACAAATTGCCAATAGTTGTGGTGTTCAGTTTCAGGAAGAGTATTTGTTAGGTCAAACTTTGTGCTTGCAGACTGTTTTAGTTCATCCCAAAGATGCTACGTAGACACGTTGCGGGTTATTGTTCATATCCGGAAATTTTGCACACAATACTGGACACTGCCATCCAACAAAATGAAAAATGGAGATGTATGTATTATTAATTTAGTGCAGCAAAGGCAAACATAATCCAGAGAGGTTTTGACTTGTCCCAAAGAACACGTCTAGCCATAACAACTGACTGAAAACAGCTCTACTAGTGTATCGGCATTCGACAGCAAAAAACACACAAACATTTCCCACGCAAAAACAGCACATTCAGTCTGTTACAGTGCTACGTTTTCACACCTGACACTTACTTTGCTAATAAGTGATTGTATGAACGCAGCTGTAGTTAATTAGCTCACGTAATAGAGCTCACCTGCTCTATTGATGAGCCACCAGAGAGTCATTTTGCTGCTTTTTGCTGCATTTCTAGTTGATAAAGGTATAGAAAAATGTAAACCGATAATGCAGGAACTATCAGTCGAAAACAGGTTGATATAGTTCTTGAAAGAACGAGAAGGCTTCTCTTTACAAACCGGGCCAAACATTTTTCACCCAATGTTTGGTCAAAACATTTTTTTGTAAGTTTTTACTGTGCGGTTGGCCAGAAGTGATCAAAAGTACACTGTGGGTTTAGTGTTATTTTCAGTCGGTAGCTAAAGCTGAAGTTATGCTGTGTTTACAGAGAAAACAATCAAAGAAAAATCCTGTAAAAAATCTAGAACTTTTCATAAAACCTAAACGTAATGCAAGTCCGTAGCTTTTAATCGATTAAAAAGTTCAGCTTTGCGAAGTGTGTTCTTAAAGTTTTAAAAAGGCTAGATGTCTTGCACATTAGCCATTTTAAAATTTAGTCTTCGAAGTCCCAATAAATCATCTTTAATCACTAAAGAGCTATTTTTTTTTCTAATTTAATTCTACACATGCAGATAGGCTAATTACATTTCATAACAAATATTTCTTCTTTTTTCCTTCTATTCTGGAGTGATTAATTAGGCGCCGGGCTGCAGCAAAGAAATAATATTATATTACAGATTCACACATGCTCGGCCTCCAAACAAATGAACATGAAAGATAACGGATGAATTATGGAGATTCTTTAGCCTTTTCTCTGAATCACAAAGAGCTACATGCACAAAGTACTTAGAGCGAAGCATTTTATTTAATTCATTTACGTTCCTGTCTAATCAACCACGTTTTTAAAAAAAGACAGAGGCTTTTCCTAACAGTACACACATAATCTGGAACCAGAGGATCTGGTAATGGGATGGCAAAATATGTTGGATGTAGTAAAAGTACAGTGCTGTAAAAAATATTCAATCTTCCCTCGTGGATTTCTTCTGTTTGGTTCAGATTTTTTTTTTTTTTTTTTGTAAATCCACTATTAGCCAAATATACTCTGACTGAATACAAAAATTATTACTCGTTACATTTTCAAATTGACTCAACTTTGGAAAACATTTTACTCCTTTATGAGAAAGCAGACGTTGAAATGGGATAACTTCTTGTTTACTTGCGTTTTCGATGAACATCACCTGTCAATGTATATGTCTCACCTGTCTGAAAACATACCATAAAGTAGCACAACAACTACATTTGCTGCATGCTCTATCATTCTGGGAAACTGTGCTGGAACGGCTAGCAGAGGAGAAAAATGGAGCAATTCTTAAACACAAGCAAGAAGCCGCAAATGCAAAACCAGTATCAGGACAGAAAGAAACCGCAAACAAACAGGAAGACTGTCACTAAATATTATCATATTGAACAAGGTCCATATGTGAGAGTTGAGTTTTCTGATAGGTAGTTATTCCTGTTGATTTACACCAAGACAATCTAAAAGGATAGAATATAAACATAAAAAAACTAAGCAATGAAGCAAATAAATATTCCAATTAAACTTGCGATCTATGATTGAGTGCAGCACATAATCAAACTCAGCAACTGCATGACTTGATAGTTTTGCCGTCGACTGAAGAAGTCAGACATCATTCTACCGGCCAGGCTGCATTCGTTGCTTTTGAAAAGAGCCCGCAGAACTAAAAGTTTTCCTCTGATGGAGCAAGTGAACTGGAGATCGGGAGCCACTTCACGGTTCGTCGTCATTTTGATCAGAACAGCGATTCTTCACACGGGGCTGCGATTATCAGAAGTTGAGCTGCATCTTTTACAAAGTGTCCTTCTTTAATGAGTCCAGTGAAGTGTTTTTCGAACAGGAAATCTTTCATGGCGAACACTGATAAGCATCCACCTGGGTATAAATTTGCTCCTCTTTTTTTCTTTCACCCCAGGATAAAAATCAAGGCCACTGCTTTTTAAAAAGTCTCCTGTGATTACATTTCAAACGTTCAAAATGCCTTTTGTTTTCAGTGGGCCACAGCATTGTGAATTAATTTAACACTTCAACTCTTTTTTTTCTTCTTCTTTTTTTTTTTTTTGGCTTGGCATAATTAACATAACAAGTGGGCTGGTAATTAGGCTTTCTGGATATGTCAGTTTGTAAGATTAAAAGGAAAAATAAAATCTGAATATCAGCCTGGTTTTTTTGTCTAGCGGGCTGTCAATTCGCCATTTCCTGGATAATTGTACATTTATTTTTAATTATATGTCACATTGTACTAATGAGTTACAAGGCATGGTTAAAGTTGATGGAGTGAACTGAAACTGAGATCAAAACATGTACGCTAGCTTAAGAAGGAAATGAAAACTGTATAGAGTTGCAAGTGTTTCATTGCCTCACCTGGAATGTTTGGTCATGCTTTACCGGTGAGCGTCAAAATAAAGGCCAACAAAAAATCAGGAAGTTTAAAGGGGGTTATTATGACATTTTTCTAACTTGATGTTATGCTCTCATCAAAAATATATCTGGAGAGCAGCTTTGACTCATTCGTACTTGTTGGAGAAATCTTTTAATCTCCTGTAGCCTTAACGCCTGCTCTGCTCATTCAATGAGTTGCCTATAAGGTCTGCCCTGGACTTTCAACCCTTGGTCAAGCTTCCGCCTTCCCCTCTCAGCTCCTCCAGACTAGCCATAGCAGCAATTAGCAAACATCTGGTGGCACTGTGCATCTGCCGAGCTTATGTGAACTACACCGCTCACAAAAAGACGGCATCAGTGGATGACATGGAGAAGCATTGTCATAATGGTGTACGGGCAGGAGGTTCTTAAAGACACAGAGCCCAATTTCAAGGCATTAGATACAAAGTCAATTTTCTTTTAGGTTGATTTATGCACGGCATTTTCACGACTGAAACTGAGTTACTTGACTGTAACTATAAAACTAAAAAAAAGCTATAAAATGACACTGCATTATTTACTTGTGTCAAAATAGTTGTCCTGCAGTTTTTAGATGTGCCACAGGTACAAAACACTGGAATGAAATGGCTTGATTACCCCCTCCTTGTGTAGATCAGTTCTCCAGAGCCTTAATGACCTAATTATTCTATTCAGTTGTGGTGCAGCAGAGGCACGTCTAAAAGTTGCAGGGCAGTGGCCTTCGAGGACTGGAGTTTGGCAACTGTGACTAAGAGTAAAGTCTTGAGACAGTTTCTTTTAGTCCACAGAATAAGTAAAGCAGCTTGGCTTCGTTCTTAAAACCAGGTTCACTTAGTGTTGCAGAAACCTCTAGTTTACTGAATATTTCATCAGATGGCGTACATATTTAATATATGAAGACATATAGATCTTCAGGTTTAGCATGGTCTCCTGCTATAAACTGGGAGCGACAACAGTTAGACGCTCATCTGCAACCTCAAATCATTGCAATCATGGCTCAAGTTTTGTTATTTTTTTCTTTTGTAGTTTGGAGGGAAATTACAGAAGATAAGAATCAATACAAGTTAATCACCGGTGCCGCTTGTGCAACACAGGTGTATGAGCAGGTTCATCAACATTCCTCACGTTGCTGCTCGTTGGCTACCCAATTCTCCATCCCATAGCCCATAGAAACCAACACCCGGCTCCCTTGGCTCATGTGCTACTACATCTCTATGGCAACTGCTCTTTAAATCAAAAACCCTTATACACATTTTCTTTTCTTTTTCCATATCTCAGCTCCTTTCAAGCTTAACAGCAAGCCGTCCTACTATTGCTGGACAACATAAAAGCCATGTGAACATTTTATCTGCTGCAAAATAAAGCAGGATGGAGAATAAAAATATTTCACAACAGCCCTGTTCTAATAAATTTAAGGCATGTCTCATTACAAAATTAGCACAGTGAGCAGCAGCTATACTTTACAAATGGTGCCACCTTCGTTTGCAGGGCTTCACGCTTTCTAGATCCACTATTTATGAGCCACAGCAAATATTCAATCTAACCCTCAGCAGTGGAGATCACCATTAGAAATGAAACAGTGAAAATGTTGGAGAAACAAATAAAAACGTTATTAATTTGTTTTTGGGAAAGCATGACTCTGTATCAGTGACATTATTTGCGTTTTGTCTGTATTTACCTTCAAGACAGATGACATAATGATGACAGATTTAACTTAATGGTCTGAAAAGGCTGGAAAAGAGGTAGAATAAGTGCGGAAAGTAAGTTACTACTGACAGTGGCTCAGATTCTTGTGTGCGGCTGCCTCATTAGGTTTCCCCACTGCTCTCTGCTAGTAGGGGCTGTAATGTTCGAAATTACCCAGTGGTAACTTTAAGTGGCTCAGCAGTGCTATAGGATAGCATATACCACACAACATCTTGCACTGTTGGCAACATTTTTGTTTTTTCCCCCTCAAGGGTAAGAAGTTGGCTTCCTAGAAGTGCTCAGCAGTCAGATGCGCGACTTAAGAGTTTAGCCCATAGGGCATTCACCCGTACACCCTGAGTTTGTCGGGTCCTTGTTCCAAGCTGCAGGGGAAACAGATATGGACTGGAGGAGCTTTTGAACACAACCATCACAATTAGTAAATTGTATCTGAATATTTGTCAAAGTGTACTATTAATAACTGTTTTAAATGGTATGCCTCTAAGGTAATACACACTGTCTTTGATACAACCCTTCAAAATAAAGAAGACAATAAAGAAAGCATAAACATAATATTTATGTTTTCCTTTGTCCTGTAATTGACAAGGATGCAGCCTGCCGCTGGCATAATGACCGCTGGAGAAACGTGCTGCACCCCCCCAAGGGGCCCTGCAAGGACAGGTGGATATGAACGATGCATGGCTATTTCAGCCAATCAGACACGGCGTTGTTACTACCAGCCTAAAAGTGTCCACTTTTTTTCAGATGACCCTATAATTATTTCTTAAGGTTTATAACAAGAACAAATTTAGATAAAGTTCATGCGCTGTCCCTGCATTGTAAATTTCTTTTTCTGGGAAAACAATAGCTTGGCCAACGCTAATGTGCACTACCAAATAAGTTACGATAAAAAAAGCTAATACATTTTCATTCAATAAATTTTGCCATTTTCCAACAGCCTCTTTGAAGTAGCACTTATTTGTCCACAGAAACATGTTATAAAATTCTTGTGCATCCGATGAAAGCAGAACTACGGTTCCCAACAGTTTTGTCTGCAGAAGCCCCTAAGTGAATATCGTGATAAATATTGCATGATTCAGATGTGATTTTATTGAGCTATATATGGCAGTTGGCCACACGGCGAGGACGTATTGTGAATGTGGGTAGTGCTTTAGAGAGAGACAGATCATGACATCTCTGAGCATGGAGTAATCCAGTATTAAAGACCTGCCTTGCAGAAACAGCACAGAGTTTGAGGGGGTTATCATGTAGAAGACTGAAATATTTATTGGATACAAACAACGTTTACACTCGCTGTAGCTCAAATGGGACAATGAAACATAAGAAAAAGTGTTTGTTGTCTTTTTTTCCCCTTCTTGTTTTTAATGTCACACTTAAAAATGACTCTTCTTGTTTTTACCAGTTTCTGCCTCTTTTATTCACGAGCTGTATACTGATGCTAAAAACGTTGCCTTGAATGATTTTTTTTATTGGACGTCCACCAATCAAGCTGTCAGAGGTCAGAATCAAGTTGTGCTGTGTTTAGTGCGACATTGTATTGGGATGTCTTTTAGTGTTATTATTTTATTTTATTTTTTTATTTCTCCTCATTTTTAAAGGTGGAACTACACAGCCGAGAAGGACGTTTTACTTCAGTGCATCCATAAAGTGTTCACAGCATTTTGTTACACTACAGCCTTACCCAAAATTGTACTATATTAATATTTTCCTCAAAACTCTACACACAAATACCCCAAGTTACAATAACGAGGTCAACAGAGCATCTTCTTAGCACAGAGTGAGAAAGTAAGTGCTGTTTTATCCAAAAATGTATTTTCTATAAAGGTGGCACATGTTTACAATATAAAGTTTGCAAGCTGTGGCACCAATATGGGTACATATTTTTTTATATGTCCCAGATACCAAGAGATCAGATTTTGTATGTTACATTATAACATACATTGTCATGTCATTGTTGTTTTTTTCAAAAATATTATTCTGTCAGTTCCACTAAATGCATTGAAAACTAAGTACACTTTTTGAATTTTATAAAAAAAAAAAAAAAAAAGTTTCCTGCTTCTTTCAATAATTTCACAAAGGTTCGAAACATGACTTCATGCATTAATGTGCAAACTCTTGGAACGCCTTTTATTATTAAAACTAGCACCTCTATCAGGAGACCTGCAGCACATTTTGTTCTTTTGTGCTGTGGTTCTTAGAGCAAAACATCAAATGTGTTTAAAATGTAATTGGCAGGTCAGACTTCAAAGTGAAATGAAATTTGTTACCGGCCAGGAAATATCTGATTGGTCAATCTCTACTAATTAGAGAAAGGCTAATAATCTGTCAAGCGCAGAAGGAACATCTTGACCAGGAAGCTGCAACAAACATAATAAAATCTGTAAATATGTGGCTATATTACAGGCTCTACATAGTAATATTGCAATTCCTATAGGAGCATTACAGAGGCATTGCCATGTAACCTTCATGAAGATGTCGATTGGCTCAGGTGAATATAACTCCTTCTGTATGGTTTTACATTATGTTACTGTATCTAATTATTTAATTTTTTAAAATATAAAGGAATCTTCAATAATTTGCCCTTTAGTGTGACACATTCAGCCAGTATTATATGAGCTCACATTGCAGAAATGGCTTTCCTGCTCATAATGCCTTTGGGTTTACTTCATTTAGAGTCACAGTATGGTCCCACTTTTATTCCAAATGTCTATCTTTATCTCCGTTTTGTCCACGTTCCTGTTCGTTTATGTCTTCATAAAGCAATCCTTTATTTTGTTTCAAAGCATATTCCCATTATTAACATCTTATAGGAGGCTTTTGTGGGTAATATCCATATTTCACAGGCTCCATTCTATAAATCAGTTTTCTATTGCAAGACGACAGCACATGTGTGGATATGTCACTGACTCAAATGAATGCAAATAGCCCGTGTTATATTCTTTTCAGTGATTTATATTGTATTTATTTTTTTGTCAAAAGAAAGCAGGGCTTCGGTATATAACTCTTTTCCCTAGCTCTGCCTTTCAGGACAATTTCCTTGTAGTGGTTTTCGGTGCTGTAATGAACCAGTTAGTCCACTACGTCCCACTGTCCCATCAAGACAGGAGCTTAATTTATGCACACTGATTACCCTGAATTGTAACAATGAGTACAACAAACACACACTAATAAAAAAAGAAGCACAGAAAATAATCAAATAATAAAAACAGAACATGTGAGTCTGTGTCAGAGTCAACGCCGACACAACCAGCGAAATGTTGTTCCCTTGTTATAATTTGTTGGTTATTCTCCTTCGTGTGGACATATGTACTGGAAAAAAAACTAATACTGGGAAATGTTGCATATTTAAGAATTTGTTCTGCTCTGATAGATGCAGACAAATTGTTCAAACAAGTGCAGTAATTATACATCTTGAAGGCACAGATTTGGTTCTGATCTTTCAACGTGAATGTGCCGTCTGTGTCATAATTGTTTCTGTTAAAAACTATTGAGGACGAATCCAATGCAAAAGATGTGTGAAAAAAGAGATAACAAACGCATACATCAGCTGCAGGATGATGGTCATCCTTATACAACTGGTTTCTTATTTCTATGGGTATTGCACAAACACACATCTTACACACTAACCTCATCCCAACTGCCCAGGATTCTGTCATTTATAGACAATTTAATAGCAACTGGTAAATTGGTGTTGTATGCACCAAGGAAAAATACATATGTAAACATAAAAATATACATATATGCATGTAATATCAAAAATGTCGAATGTTTGAGCCTCTGTATTTTTCTGAACACAGAAGAAAAACTGTCTTCATGTTAGAGCACAAACTCTATTGAAATAACAGATTCAATAAAAAAATTTTGCAGAATATAAACAAAGAAATTGCTATGTGACACTTTCTTTGTATCTAAAGATATATGCTAGCAGACTGTAATTGATCATGTTTCCACACGGTGATAGTTGCAAGGTAACTGGTGCATAGAGAATGAGAAGGAGACATTTTTGTCTCATAATACTGCATGCTTTTATTTTTCAAAACAGAATTAGAGCTACTTTCAACCTCGAGGAAAACTACATTTGTCACAGTTACTTTGGCATACGAAGCTAAAGTCAAGAGTAAAAAAAAAAACAAAACATGAAAGAGAAATATAAGCAGAATATCAAAAACTGTGCAAAATATGCATCCAGGGATCCAATCAGTCTTTCACAACATTATACAACAAAAGTGAACAGTAGAAAAAACCATTAGCTCAGTCTTTTGGATGACATGAATTACAAACTAGTTCGTATTTTCAGCTGCAATAACATTTTAATTGTCGTACATCATAACAACAGTTGGGGTGCGGCTCTCAAAAAATAGTGTTGATTGAAACAAACTAAACTAATAGAGCTTCAAAAACATCTGTAAGTGAACGTTGCATTTCTCAGATGGAACGGCTTTTGCGGAACCCTGATTACCAGAAAGAAATTTCTATCCGGGCGAGGGTGTTTTGATCGTGAGAAATATGCAACGTTTCCCACGCTATGACGTCTACCGGAAATTGCGTGGACTGGAGACGACCACCTCCCACTCTGAAGAGAGAACTTTAACCGCTCGATGTCTGGAAGTGCAGCCAGCTCAGGACGAATGGCTTCATTCGCTTCCTCTGCTGCCATTGCCAAACTCCAACCACAGGCAGACTACGATTCAAAAACAATCAAAGACAATCAACATCATCGTTCACAAAGCAGTCATGAAACCGTCGGCTCACATGATGAAGAATTCCACAGTAAAGTGATCAACACATAGATAACAACCCGAAAATATACACATATATATATATGTGTGTGTGTATATATAAACATTTGAGGAATATTCTCTTTTCCTCTTTAGCCACTGTATTTAAGTTTCAGTGTCTGCAGTGCAATGACCTGGATTCAGATCCACTGGGAAGACTGTGAGGATGTAGGGTAGCAAACGACACAGGGGACCTTACCATGGATCGGCTTTAACATATGCACCAATTACAGTGAGCACAGCATGCATGTTTTTCCAAACACTATGAACACACCATGCACCCCCTGAGAAAACATCTGCCTCTGTAGACACATCCCAGTTCCAGTCCCATGTTTATGCACACGTTACTCTGAAGCAGTAACGACACACGCATGCAAGCAGGCAGGCAAAGCGCTCACGCAAATGAAAGATGACACTTTTTAATATGTTTGAGGACGCAGTTTCTTTTTCCCCTTCTTTCACATCAGAATTGTAATGCAGAATCTCTATTTTATCAATCAGAAGCTCAAAATTGCTTGTAGAAGAAGGTTATTAAGTAATAATCTTCATTTTAATGATCCCACACGCTTTTTAATTTAACCTGCAGTTGAAATATATGATGTCTACAAGAGACGGACTGTAATCAACAGAACATCTCTATAGAACACCTGAACCGTGACGGTGTGTGTAATTAGGCAACGGAGCTCAGAATAACAAGAACAAAAAAAAAAAAAAAAAAAAATGTTCTAAGAAGCATATAAGCCTATAACCCATCCTCACAGAATGACATTGTTTCTGAAATGTTTGGAGAGTAGAAACAGTTGAATTCAAGTTCAACTTTTTCCTGAAGTAAAAGCTTCACGTTAAAACTCAAGTGGTTTGCAGGATTCAGTGTAAACTGGTTTATGCGCTAAAGGTTTAATATTAGTGTTTTAAGCTATTGTCCTAAACCTCCAAGTAGTCAGTGCAATTAGCTCTGGACAGAATGAAACTGGTTTCTTGTATTTGTGTTAAGACAACTTCTATTAATATGTTGCACAGTGTGAAATATTTCAATCTGATCTTTGTATTTGTTTCTGCTTTGTTTGTTTTTATTCTGTTTCTGCATGTCTTTGTTTCGCTCTGAAAAGCAGACTGTTCTCAATTGACTTGACTTGGCTGCGGAGTCTGGAGGTGGACTGTCAGCAATCGGCTGCCGGTGCACAGGTGTAGCGCGGAGAGCAGGCCGCGTATAAAAGGAGCTCAGGCAGGGAAGCCAGAGAGAGGAACCCTGGCGTGACAGCGACGCAGCTAGCACAGTCGTACACATTCCCCTCTAGAACGCCGACTCCAGTGGAACCCACACGTGTCAGGAGCGGGGCCACTGGTGAAGGTAAGACAACCCAGCACAGACGATAAGGTCAGAGGGAGGACCTCTGCCTGCGCTTGTGACTTGCGCCAAGGAAGGCATGACACGTCCATGGAGTGGAACCGTTCTGGAGGGTTGGGGGAGACCAGCTGTGTGCCAGCCAGCAAACGAGGGAGGAGTACGCCGTGGGACAAAGCAGTGCTTCCTGGGACGGAACTGGCAGTAAAGAACCAAGAGGCTCCAAAAGATGGCTCCTTCCCTGCAGAAGACTGTCACTGTAGAATCGTCTTCTAATGACTGGAGAGGACGATTCCCTGATTTCTTTGGGATTTTTTAAGACGTGTTTCGTTATACTTCCCCCTTCCATTAAAGATTTGTTTCAACTTTGTGTAGCATCTGTTCTGACTTGTTTGCTCCACCCTGTATAAGGAGCTTAAAGTTTTGTTCCTTATACAAAGGAACTTTTACTTTATGGCCAACAGTATTGGCTATCAGTAGCCAATGTAGCCACTGTTCTCTGAAGCTGCCTTTCCAATAAAAATGTACACAAATCTTCCTCTATATTCTGCAAATGTTGAAAAAAAAAAAAAAAGCACAATTCCAGTGTTTCCATTAAATAAGAAATGAAATTAAAATCCAGTGTGAATAAGCTTGTTAAGTAACGGATGAAAACCACTACATGATATATATTCATAATTTACTCCTGTCACTAGTGTTCAACCATCAGTCAGAGGAGATGTTGCTGTCTTATTCAGACAAGATCTCATACTTGGGAGCGGCTATGTATGCAGCGGCTGAGGGAATATGCAGTCTGCGATTTTACAGACGATCTATGCATCCAATATATTCAAATGAGAACTTTTTATGAACTGTGCGATGCCATAAGCGCTCTGCCGGCTGCTCATTGTCCAAGAGAAAAACAAAACAAAAAATCCCCCCTCCGCCATCCTCCTACTTCTTTCTGTCATCTTCTTTTGCGTTTTTACCAGTAGTAACATCAGGCTGTTGATCACGTGACTTGTATGATGCGAAAAAAAAGTTTTTCCATTGTAATTTTGTGAAATACATTATTTTTGATACGTCTGAAATACGTTTTTGTGCATTAAACGTTTTAAATGTGAGTTAATTCTTTTAAATGGCATGTTAAGAGAATTTATTTTCGTACTTTCAATTTGTTCAACTCTAACGTTAATTTAAGCACCGCCAGTGTACTTGAGGGTAGTGTGTGCGTCGCCTTCAGACCAATGTTCCTCTCCTGGTCTCTGTCTCAACTCCTTTTATCTGAGACCTAATAAGTCTCAGCACTTCACCTCTGCATTGGCACTTGACTGTTGTGCTCCACCTCCCGACTCTACAGCCAAGTCATTAAAGTTCAAAACAACCTACATTTCAGAAGGGTTTACAGAGAGAAACAAAACTAAAGGCTTGCAAATGGAAAAATTAATTAAAGGAAAAAATCACAATGTAAACAAATACAAAGACCACATACAAATATTTACCAATGTGCAACAATTACATAGAGATATCCTGAATCAATACAAAATGCAGTTTTCAAATTGCATTTGTAGTTTTGGTATCTAGTGACTTATATGGATACCAAAGTTTTTACTAACTTTGAGCTTAGGGCCACCTTTGAATACCTGCTAGAAATGTATAAACCATGAACCAGGACGATTTCACTACCAATGAAGAACTTAAGACGACATTTGACTTAAATAACTGAAGGGCCACAACTTCTGCAAAAAAAATCAATAAAAAAAAAATTTACATCTCTTTGCTTAGTGTTGCAAACATTGGTGCAGCTAAATTCAGCAGCAGAATATTCACATGATAAAAAATAACTTAATTTAAATTTTAACTTGTATTTCCCAAATGCTTAAAGTGGGCAGGTGGAGAATTTGGGAGACAAAAATGATTTTCATATCCCAGTCAGAGTGGATCTTCTGGGGAAAAAAGACTTGAAACCGGCTGCAGTTCATCCTACTTTTCCTACGAATGGACAGATTGTTCCTCCCTGACCAGCTTTCTGTCGGCCTTCAGCCCGTCCCATCACCCACTGATGTTTGCTGATCAGTCAGTTTTTACAGCAATATCATGGATTGGTCAATCTATGTTGCAAAATCCCTCTTAGCTTTCCAATCCTCAGAGGTGATGATGTCTTGGGTTTGAAAACTTTTGCTCATCTTGGAGGAGATCATGGAGCTTTTGTCTGCAATATGTTCTTTGTCTTATTTTTTATTACAACTCATCCCTGCAGACACGTTACTTTTAGGTTCACCATTCTCATTAATTAAACCATCTCAGACATATAAAATTATTACAGATAAATGAAAACCATTGCATATCCTTAACCTCCCGATTCTTTAATAGTTATGGTTTGATTACTTCTGCAAAAAAAAAAAAACAGTAAAAGAAAGATGAATTAGTACAACCAAGTTAATACAAGCTCCCATTCTCAGCCTTTAGAGTTATCTTAATCTTTCCGCAACTTCTGCATGAAAACATGGAATGATCTCACCTTTTCTCAGGTCACCCAACAACATATACATTTGCGGTGCAGAAGGGTGACACCTTTACACACATTTCTAGCTGCAATCCTCAGTCTGTCTCCAGTATGTCACGTTGAATATTTAGTTACTTGTCTTCCCTACAACTGTAAATGCTCTGACTGTTATCAGGCACACCACACAGCTGTGGGCTGTCTTATCTAACAAGGTTATGTGTGTGTGTGTGTGTGTGTGTGTGGGCAAATAGCGTAAGGTGCAAATAGGTCGGATGGCATTTTACTCTACCTCTCTATTAGTTATGTTATTTTATGCACTGCAGCTCCAATCACATGTAAAGACCCCCCATGCTCCCTCCCTTTAGCCACCAGAACAAGAGAGCATTTCTTGACGACAGAAACTGTATGAGGTTGTCAAAACCAACCTCAGCATTTATGACTCAACAGTGACTATGTAGGTCAGCAATCTCTGACAGCCTCTATATGCTTGGAAGGTGTTGCTGCGTACTGCAGAGGCAGCTTGTTCCCTGACACACCGAGTGAGGAACAGATACGCACACAAGCGTCGACAAAATTAGGGCTAAACATAGGACAGGTGCAGGGAGAGGTCATGATTATGTAAAGACTAAAACAATAACAGCACTGTGCTAGATGAGGAAACAAAAGTATTCGGCAAAAGAATGTCAATTTCCATTTCAGCCATTTTCATTGCATGCAACAAAAGAAAAGAAATAAAAAAAGAAAAAGGTGCAAGAGTCATTCAGGTCATTATCCTGCTTTTCAAGCAAGAGAAGGAAGCATTGTGAAACTAAACAGCAAACTAGAACTACAAAATGCAGCAACTTTTTGTTTTGTTTTAATATTATATGTTAGGGTGTCCTTTATACTTTGACTTGTGTACTTCACACCTTTTTTTTTTCTGAAATTTAAAAGCTAAATTTAAAATGTTCGCCTCTTCAGTCAAAAAATAAAGTTCTCCAGGCCTTTCAGAATATTCTGGATAAAGACCCGTCCAGTTTAATCTAGCAACATAAGCACCTCAACTATTCTGCTGCAACAGAACAGAACCCCATTCCTAAAATGTTTCTGTCTCTTTAACTTATATCCTCAACTCTGCAGAACGACACAATGTGACACTAATGCACCCATCTCACGTTGCTAACAGCGGCCTGCATATCGTGCACAAAGCAGGGTGTTGTGAAGTAGATCCTCCTTGCAAGGCAGAGCCACCACAACCTGACCTATTCATGTGTTTTTGCAAAAAATATATTTCCCTTACAGCCTACCTCAACGGCTTAATGCATGAATTTGTCTTCTGTCGACTTTTTGGTCGTGAGATGGGTGCGATCTGAAAATATCTGCAGCCCCACATATTTAAACCAGACAGCATTCATGGGTTGGAGGTTATGCTTGTTTATGAATCTTACATTGCCTTTCCATCCCTTCTCGTCCTAATCGCAGACCTTTGCCACAAACCTTCACCCCGCTGTTCTCCATGCTGACTGAGACTGGTTCATTGAAGTTTTTTTGTTGTTTTGTTTGTTTTCTTTTGCGGCCCTATAGGCCTTTGTTTACAGAAATCAGACAGAAAATGAAATGGGTAGAGAGAAAGGATTAATTATTGGTCCCTGGGTTGGGAATCAAATGTTGAGGGCTGCATGGAGGACTAACCACTTCTATATATGGTGTTTCAGCACTGCATCACACATCGCTCTGTAGAGGAAGAAAGAAAGAAAAGAAAAAAAAACTCATTCAAATTCATATTTTATCTAAACTGTATTCTGTATATGAAGGTCTTTTTCATAAGCATTTTGTTGTTTTATTTCTGAAAAACAATAAAAGATTTCCTCAGTCTAAACGGGTCCTAAAGAATCTGTTTTTAGATAGAATAATTCGGTTCAGCTTTGACAATTTTAACTTTATTTTATATTTTGAGGTATCCAGATTTTTTAAAGCAGTGAAAGCCCTTCAGTCAAGCTACAAATTTTAAGCTAACTTTGGCTTAATGACAAATGGAAAATTAACTGTACAGATACCAAAAACTTTCGTTCTTCAATGTTACTCATTTGCACCGAAATCAATACAAATTGTGTCATTTTCATCTCACCAGGTCGGCTCACAACTTCACACCACAGGCACACAAACTCGTAGTTCCTCTCATTCCCTCAAATGGCTGAGTAACAAAACAGTGACGCGATTTTTGGATGTTTCAGACTTTGGTAACATGCCACGTAAAACCAGAGAAGAGCCTTTCTGACTAACTTTAGTTAAAAGAAAAAAGCCAGTGTAATAGGAAAACCCAAAGGATGGCAATATGCTCTGAATCCTGGCAAAAGCATCTTAAACACTGATGCTCTGATGTTTGAGAGTGTTTTTAAAAGGAAGTGCCTGTACGCTACAGTGAAGAAAAAACACCTAGCAGATGGTGTAAGCTAACGGCATTTAAATATAAGCAACTTTCTAAAAGTCCCATTATGGTATCGACCATATTTTCCCCACCAGTCGACGACTCCGTTTGAAAATAAATTCACATTGGGAAACCTCCAATGGCGGATGACAACCTTGGATGAGGAATGGCTAAGCAATTTCATGAACAGAGGATTTTTCTTTTTACTTGTACTTCAGTACCAAACACACTTTTTTTCTTCAGACATAGCAAGTATTGTCATTTAAGGTAAGTTCTCAGTTTCCTAGGTTTCAGAAAAAACTCGATACAAAACATGGTGAGCAAAGCAATGCCCTCGCAAACTCTTTTTTCTCCCCATTTTAATAATTCCTATAGACAGTTTTTATATTTAGCAACCTGATTGGAAATGCAGTGACGCCAAAGTTTAATCAAGATGTTTTTTTTTCCCTACAAACATTGAACACAGAACAAATGAAAACAGAGGGTTAAGCCTATTGCAGGGAAGTATAAAATGTGAGGATGTGGTTCATCACAACTACTGTCTCTACCAGCAGTAAAAGCAGAGAATGCTGTTTTCAAAGGGCATCTTCTCTCTTCAGATTAGGAGTGACGGGTCCGCAGCTTTGACACAAGCTGCTTTGTCATCCTTAAAGACAACTGAGTCACAAGGTAGAGAAATGATGCCTTATGAAAAGAAATAATTAAAAAAAGATAATGATGGATTACCTTTAATAGCAGAACTCCTCTAATACAATTAAGAAGAGGAATGACATTGCTAAACTCTCCATTACTCAAGGGCAATTTCTCTCAAAACTTCTGAGGTCCACTGTGGGATCTTCACTGCGGCTATATGTGCTACTACAAAGAAGGAAGACAAACAACTGTCTTTCTCAAAAAAGAAAAAATAATAATAAAACACAGGGTTAAAGTAGGCGTAGCTACTAAAAAAAGAGAGATAATGATGACTGCAGTAGGTGTAGTGTTTGGCTCTGTAGGATCCTGACCCACATACACACTGAAGGGATCATTTTTTAAACGAGAAAGATTGTCCGCCTCACAACGACCGAGGTACCCAGAGAGAGCATGGCAACTTAAGTCTGAAAACCTTCTGTTTTAATAACAATTTAAATTTAAAACGTTATTGCTAGCAAGATGACACTTTTACAAAAGGTAATCATTAAAAATAACGAGTTGATCTTTACAATCTAAGTTAACTGTGCTTTAAAACTACAGGGAGAAAGCTAGCTGACTGCCAGAGCAGAGAGACGATCTGATTAACCAGCGAATGTCTGGTTGGTTTTTTTGTTTTTTATATTACTCAACAAAAAGCAGAACAGGAAAAAAAAAAAAGTTGGCCATAATATTCTGGCATAATCACTGCTAATGTTCGACCTCCTGCAGTTCTGATTTCCCATTGACGTCAATATGAAATGAGCTCCATCTGCGACATGGAAGTTTCTGAATTTAAACCCCACAGCAATATTAGGCTTTCTGTCACACTTCGGCTATTTTTCTAGTTAATAGTGTTCACTGTTTCAGCCCGCAAGCAAATCATACATAGTTTTGGTGCTGTGCATGGTTCTTCAGGATAGGTAGGTTCATAAATCTAAATCTTGCATGAGAACAGCTCACGATGCCATAAGGCGGGAGCTCCTAACTAGTGCCTTGTGGGTCCTTGCTTATCATCAGCAGCATTTTTTTGTGTTGCAAATATTCCCACAACAGTCTTTGATGTAATTACTTTCCAAACAGCTCCCCTCCAGCCAATATCCCGTTCTAAATTCATGGCTCGGCTTGTTTGCGACGTCACTGGAGCACACACATTTTTCATTTGTTGCCCCACAGAAAACAAAGATGTTGCACGTCCACTGAGAACAGAGAGAGGATTGAGCTGCAATCAGCACTACTGTATGATGGAGTATAAGCAGGTACAATGCAGACTCCTGAGGGCACACCAGAGGACAGTCACTCATAAATACAAACCCCCAAAAATGTTATGGTCTATTATTAAGCCTGGTGGAAAAGGAATGAATGGCTTCCTCGGCGAAGAGAGAGCACATGCCAACCAACCTGCAGTGCTCTTCATTACAAGGAAACAAAGCGGACAAAGGGGAACAAAGAGAGATCAATCTACTGTAATGTTCTCTTTTTCCAAACAAGAAACTTATATACCTTCCTGCTTTACGTCATACCAGCAACTCTGTAAATGTAAAACTTAAATGTAATCATATCTTGTAATTTAGAGTTGTTAACCCAGGGACAGTTCAGTCATGTGATAAATAAATACTAACACTACTAACAAATAGTAACTAATACTAACATAGCCTTAAAAAACCCTAAAGATTAAATGCAGTGGTGGATTAGTGATTCTAATATATATAAATATATATATTCTCAAGGTACAATATACAAACTCCATCCTCTTGCTGTTCCTCTGACACAAAGTGCTGAGCCTGATGCATATTTTAAAGTCTGCAAATATTTCTTATGCTGGAAATGTAACAACGTTTTTGGTGTTTCACTTTGGTTACAAAAACTTCATTTGAACTCCGCTTCCAATCATTCCACCGCCACTTTATTAGGACTTCAAAGAGTGAAGAGCATAATAAATAAATAAATAGTCAACTGAAATAATGAAATCTACCACGTGTAGAGTTTATAAAGATATAAATCAAAAGCAAATGTCTTATTTTAATACAAGTAATCTGTTTTGGGAAGACTTTGTGACTCAAATCCAATTCTGAACACTGAAACCAAATTACCATTTTGAATAATCACACATAATGTATCCTAATAGAACACATTATCACTTTTCAGTGGCCAATGTTTGTTTAATCTTGGGGGGGAAAAGGGTCGAACTCGTGAAAGACCACAGAATTAAAAGGAACTCAGATCTGGACCACAGATTTGTCACTGTTTTCACAAAAGCCTCGACATTATTATAATGAGTCCGTGAAATATGCTTCAGAGGACCCGAGCGTATTTTGGGTGATGTGGAAAGGGGACATTTCTGCTCGTGTTACTTGACAAATTGGGCTCCTAAGTTTCTATTTATATCTTTCTCATCTCACAGGGAGGGCAAAATCTTCCCAATTCCCTTGCTGTTTGCCAGGGGCTTAAAGTGACAAATTGCTAATCTGGTTATTATGCAATTTATCAGCCGTCTGTATTTTACAGCCGTGTGTGGATATTATGTAGGTTTCATAAGAGCCCAACTGCAATAACACTGCAAGGAGCTAATGAGCAACGGCTACTACTGTGGTAATACATCTGAAGTCACTTCAGGGTACTCTTGTTGCAACAACTTGTTAGTCTAAGTCACTTCATTAAACTAACTAAATTATATTTTTACTAATGGTACAGACAGCTTCTCAGGCTTTGAACCAATGGGACGTGACCAAAAGCAAGCAGGGAAGAAACCGAGATCTGTCTGACAGCGGACACTTTCGGAAAGAGATATCGCTGCAGACTGAGAGCCTCGCACGTCCCCCTTCCCTGAACGGATGTACGGAAAGCGAGCATCTCAGCAGGAATTCATTACCGCCTCTGGCATCTCTCAACATATGAGCTATGGCCACAGCCATCAGAGGAAGCCGTTTCCATAATGTGAGTGTGGCCTAATGCTGATGACAGATTAAAAGTGGCCTGAAGCGAGCATCTTCCTGAGCTTTAGATGGTCATCCTTTACACAAGTGGCTGCGTTTTTGCCCCATCAGCTAATTAAGGGTGCCCCGTCATTAAAAATGCGTAAATCAGACCTTAATGTGACTCGAGAGCCTTGGTGAGACACTGGGTGGGAAAAAAATGTGGTCCTCTGATTTAACGGGCCCCGAACTGAAGGGGATATAAGTCTTGATAATGATAGTCAAGTACAGTGTATTGATCACCACTCCCTCTGGTGTCTGTGTGGGTGAAAACAGGCAGGATGGAAATTGAACTGGGATTTCTTGACTTTGTCGAGCAAGCCTGAACAGAGGCGAGGTGGTCAGGATAACGTGACTAATGTGTTTATATATTGCCACTTTGGTTTACTTTGCCTTCTCAACAGGATGCGCAGCCATTTTTAAAAACATTTTTTGTCCATCTGACCACAAATACTGAAAAGAAACCAAAAGTTTTGGGGAAGAAAACCCAAGAAGGAAAGTTCTGGAGTCTTCCTCAATTGTTTCCTCTTCATCACATCTTTTCTAATAATATGAGGTAATAGGTGAGCATTGTTGTTTTAAATCAAGATTCTGATTATCAAGGCTACTAAATAACTGTTTAGTAGCTCGAACGCATGTAAAATATGTCTAAAATTGTGTCATATCTTCATGGATGATATTTTATATTTAATTTCCAGATCTGTTGAAATCTGCTTCTTGTTTGATCCATTGCCTCTGTAGAAGAATTAGTCCAGATTCGAAGTGTTGATGTTTGTTTGTTTTTAAAGCAAAACAGATGATTTCTTAATATGTTAAGCATAATTTCCATGATTATTATCATTCACCAAATTTAACCTGATTGTAATTACAGAAAGGCGACGTGAAACATAATTACATTCAAAGCATGATTTATTTTGGAGAGAGGAAGTCTTTTATTTTGAAAATTGCTTGACAGGATCTAGTTTTGTCTTTTGCCGCTATCTGGCCTGCTGTTGATTTCGGTTGCTAGGTTACGAACAGCCGTTGCCGTTATTCAGCTATTTTATCGTTCAGTAAACATCTGAACAGAAAATGTTCAGGAAGCTGTTTACAACAAGGCCTCACTTCTTCTGCCTTGTTACTTATCTAAGTAAAATTCTTTGAAGGCTTGAAGAACGACACCCTTCTCAAGCAATATTACCAGCTTTTTTTTTTTTTTTTTTGTGCTTTGGTTTGGTTTCTTTTTCCCAATCGCCACAGTGAATCATTGTCTCAAGACTCTTGTATTGATGGGCCTTTTTTTGCTGGAAAAGTGACAGGGTTTAATTTAAAGTCAAGACGCTTCGGTTCGGTTGAGGCTATCGATATCTGCTGCTCCAGAGAAGGGGAGTAAGTTCACAGTTCACGTTTCTGGGTAGAAATAGCAAAAGTATTTGCTTGATGGTTCTTATGAGTACTTGCAGAGTTAACATACTCTGAATTTAAACATGATTAATATTCATGGAAAGACATAAAGCACCGATTTGCTTGGGGTGGGCTCTCGCTTTTGCACTACCCACAATTCCCTTTCCTGTCAGCGGCTAGAGAACTGCACTCTTGACAGAAAGCTGCTTCTGAAACCGAGTTTTCTCTAATTACACCGCATCGACGAAAGTTTGACAGTTTTAGCATTTTTGCGTCACTGTCGTTAATGTAAGAAAACATTTAAATATTTATCATACGCACGCCGGCGGGGGGTATGATCATTTTGCTTCAACAGTGTCATTAAGTTTTTGGTTAATTATCATGGCCCATTGGGTCTGGCACCTCCTCCGATGTGCCACAATCCTCTGTCCATTATCCACTTTGTAATTATCAACACACGCTGTCTAGCCACCCCACAGCACTTTCTCTTGGAAACATGTTTATAATTACCTCAAGATGTTGATTTGTCAATTTCTGTTAATGGAAAGCTTCTGTTCGTTTGCCTGGTGTTAAAATCAAAAGGCTTTTACGGTTGCACTTGGGGAGTGCTATCCACAAATTACCTGTACACAAGCCGTGTTTTCAAATTGACTTTCTTTAACCATGTTTTTTCTCGACACGAGGCTTGAAATTAAAAGTGCAACCATAATGTCCTGGCGGGACACTCAGAACGCCGTCTTGGTTCGGGAAAGAAAAGGCCAGTCTGCTGTGGTTCTACATTATTCACACGGCGAATGTAAAATGTGCATTTAGCTTAAAATCTTACGCGGCGACGGCAGAAAAGTCAATCCCCTTTTCAAGCAGAGCATCTGCAGAAACAGCTGAAACACGGCCAACCTCGGTGGAGCAGAAACATGGAAACCTGAAACGTCCGTGCGAACGTAAAAATAAAAAAGAAAGAAAGAAAGAACAAAACATCAATGTAAACATTGTTAAATTTCTACTAAATAAGCGTCAAAAGAGTAAATTGCATGATGAACATTTGATTGAATGTATACCAACAGTGAAATATTGATGCCACAACATTCACAAAATTCAAAATACTTTCCAAGACATCACAAATAAAGTCACTGGAATATTTTGTAGCTGTATATTTAGCCCCTACCCCACATGTTGCTGTATGCCAGTCAACTGGCTGAAAGAGGGCTACTGTCATTTTCATTTACTTACTAACTAGTCAAATTCTGTTGTTTGCAAATATGTTGAAATAAAAAAAAACACAAAGACACTTATGAAAAAACAAACAAATAAAAAAAAACAGCTCGCAAGCTCTGAGCTGCATGTCAACCTGGGTATAGCCAACTAATTAACCAGCTAATATTGTTTGGTTTTAGTGTTTGTAATGTAAAAACCATTATTAAGAAAATGAAAAACATATTGTCTCAGTCATTATGAAATGCCCCAAAGCATGGGCGCTTTATTACGTAGTAAAAGTGGGGGCGGAGGGGAAGTATTTGGAAAAATATAAAGCATTAATACTTCATAAACATATACCAACAATATCAGCAGCTCATTAAATGGTGGTGTCAAAGTATTAAAGAAGACCCCTGGCGAACAGTGAAGAGCGCCGGTGTCAGTTATATGGTGATTAATAAGCCCATTTACCGAGTTCACAGCTAGATTTAGTATGAAAACCATCCCTGGGATTCTGTTTCTATGAGTGTTTGGGTGCAACACACATAATTAAATATTGCTTGTAGACTACAAAGCAGTGAAAAGCTTTTTATTTTTTTACTCTACTACATTTTCTTAGATCTATTAAAACACTTAAAAGTTAGCTGAGATTGGGTGATTTTTTTCTCTCTTTATCTTTCTTTTTCATAGCTCCATTTAATTTATAAATTATTTCTAATATTTAATTTGTGCTAGCTACTTAAAATTCCACAAACAGAAGTAACTGGTGCTCCGGAAATTCAAGGAAGGATTCGATTTGTGTGGATCCAAAAACTGGGGGCATCCAAATCAGAATTTTCTTCCACTGTTTTTTTTTAAAAATAGGGAAGCCACTGATCTTGCTCCATTGCTCAGGCACATATAATCTGAGTGTTTGGTTTAGCGTAGCATTTATTTGAAAAACACGGCTTCTCAGCTAGGTTTAGCTGAGATTTATCTTTCGGTAATGTATCAACATGACAATAAGTTTCACCTTAGGGCAGAATAATCGCCCTGAATGTTTTAGCTAGAGATGAAATAGCTTAGATCAAAGAATATTCATGTTTAGAGTGGCCTAGTCAAAGTCCAGACCTCAGTAAGGGAATCCGTGGCAAGAATTGAAAATAGTATGCTTAATTCATATTTTTATTATCTCCACCATCTCTGACAAGAACACCATTTAATATCCCTCAGCATCTTGCTAGGGGATATTTATCTGAATAGCAGGTCAATATTGACCCCGTATGAATTATTTTGACCCTCCACAATAAGTTCAAGGCCACGCCATTCTTGGTTTGGAAATTTGTGGAAGTTTAAGCAGATCCTTTAAAGCCCTAAATTATAAAGCAACCCATGCCGCCAACGAGGGGATTTACTGCATACCTGTCTGACCAGCGCAGCACATATTGCACATTTTTCATCATATCCCTTTCAAAGAGCTTACAGATATTATATCCACATGGTTTTGCATGTTCAAACTGCTGCGCGGTGAGAAAAATCCAACTGGGGCCATGCTAAAAAACCCAAAACCCAATGAGAGCGCTTTTACGCCTGAAGCAATTGAATATCTAAAATATACTGTGCACAAGCTCCAGGGGCCTCCAAAAGCTTCTGCTTGGTTTATAAAGCTGGTTTAGTTTTCTGGAGGGACTGGGAGTAGATTTTTTTTTTCTTTGCTCATAGGTTCTTACAAGTTTGGATACAGAAATTTTAATCGTGTAACTAATGCATGGTAAACCTTTTGCAATCTTTTCTTTAATGCCCTTGTAACCACATGGAAAAAAATGTAGGAAACCCCAATTAGAAATTAAATTTAACTACTGCAGCCCAAACCAGGGAAAACGAACAGTCCAGGACGTTTGTTCAGCACTTGCATCTCATCTTAGATGCAAAAGAGGAAGCGTCATGGCTAAAGCTCACACTGGCTTAAGACGTCTAAAATACAAACCAGCAAAAGTTTTTTAAATCTGGAAGCGTCGAATATTTCTCCATCAGTAGCCTAAAGCTAATTTACACCAACGTCTAACTTCTATTTTGTTGGGGTGAAGGAGAAAGTTCAAAACGTTCAAACTTTCCTGTAAGATCTCGGCAGAGTTGGCCTAAAAATTGGCACATCTTATTTATAAATTAACTTTATTAAGACCTTATTGAAGATTCATTACAAGCTACGAAGAAGGCCTAAAAATAGATTTGCTTGACGATTACCATAATTTCACCAGCATTAAAAAAAGGCCACTTCCAAATATCATTCTAATATCATTAGACTTTTTTTTTTTTTTAATTAAAAATACTCAAAATTCACTGAGATTATTTATGCGGGTGAAGAAATATTAGAAGATCAACTGAAAGGCTTATAAATGTCCCTGAACCTGGACAACTGCGAGCTGCTGAACGAGATCCGCAATCGAAGCTAATTGGCGCCTTCAAGGTCGAGGGCGTCTATAAAAAGATGCCGCTTACAATCTCTGCTGTCTGAAATGTTATGCAAAGAATGCGAGTTTAAATGGAAATGTGGCAGGCGACATGAGATCTGGAGGCACGTTAAAACGTCCAGGTAGAAACTGCACAAGAGCCAAACCGAGGCAAAGGCAATTGTACGACTTCAAACGGCTGTAGCGGAAACGGCGGCGCGCCAGCTCATAGTGGCAACCAGAGGAGCAATCAGAGGAGAACACTTAATGTGTGACTTTCACATGAATAAGAGTCATTGAGAGAAACAAATGCCTCCTGTTGTTTAAACACTGCTGTGGTATTCGTCCAGTAGTTATGGGCAAAAAAGAAAAGAAAAAGGAAAGGATTTTATGGTGATATTGGTTTCTGTGGTACGGAAACAACTGCAGAGTAGACACGGAAAAGATAGGTGTATGGATTAGAGAGCACCAAGAACTGATTCATCAATTCACTTTTTGAGAATTAATCATATCAATAGGAAATAAAAACATACATTTGTATTGAAATTACAGCACTTTAGGTTTTCCCTTTAGACTTCTGCTGATTTTTTTAAAAATGAATATTTTTAGTCAACTATTTGGACATTTACCTTCTTAACATAATGTTTAAGTATGAATGTTAATCACAATGTCATTTTATTAGCATGTCCAGCAGTGTACGCACACAGGTTAGTTTCTAAACTAGAGCAAATGGATTCAAGAAAAGTGGATGAATGGTTGGGAAATTATTATTAGTTGTTTTTTTGTTTGTTTTTTTTGCCAAATGTATAAATTTTGCCTAAATTAATACCTTACCAAAAGTAGTGAAATGCATGTAGAATTTAGCAGCGTGATGGAGATCAAGGGTTCCATCACTAATGAAACAGGATTATTGATATTAAGTTGTGTTTAGCTGATTTTTGGACCAAATGTTTCTTGTTTCAGTTTCTTTGTTTCGGTTGTATTTTTGACATTTAGTTGGCCATTCTTGCTCAGGATCGAAAGCCAGCTGCTGCCACCGTAGTGGTGTTGAACCTGCAGATCTCAAATAAAACCACCTCAACATCGTTCTGTTGCCTCGCCTCCTTTTAAACGCCGAGCCTCTGCCTGTCAACGATGACAAACCGACACATGCAAGAATGAAGGACAAAAAAAATACGTTCTGATAATATTGATGAGAACCGTTGTCTCTCGTGTTGGTTTCTGCTGTTATTACCGGGGTGAGCTACAGCTTTGCATTTTATCAGGCGGAAATGTTCAGTCACAAAGAAACGACACAAAATGACAGGAGATATTGATTTGTGACGACCCGCACGTTGCCGGTCATTAGAGAGTTAAATTGGATCTTCAGGGACTTTGGAATTAGCAGGTTGTCACAAAGACGCAGTTTGTCACATATTTGCTGAATTTATGTAAATACAGCATCAACACGATACATACAGTTTTATCTAAATTAATTTATTACTTACTGTTTATAGGTTCATTGTTTTTTTGACACTTCTTAATTTCTCCTTCACCTCTCCACTTGTTTTTTTCTTCTTTAAACTCAAATCAAAATATGTTGCTGTGGAAAATGGAATGGAAAGAAAATAAAGAGAAAAAGCTGCAAAAAGTACCAAGCTCACAAGAAAACTATGCTAAAAAGAAATTGAGGAATTCTGGAGAAATATTATTTAGTCTCATTGGAAACTGTCTGAATATGTTCATTTCTCTCTCCTTTCTGTGCTTTACGTGCACCAGCATGTAAATCAAGTTCAAATTATGACAGCTAGACACGTGACTCAGAGGCTTTCCAAGATCCTCTGACCTTTCGAGGTGTTTCTGCTCTACTCATCGCAGATCGCTTTAGAAGTCAATGCCTGTTCCTGTAGAAAGGTGGAGACATAGCGATCACCATTTCAATATGTCATAACATCCTTTTAGCGTCAGCACACCAGCAGTTTTTATCTAAAAAAGTTTCCTAATTTTAACTTTTTCTTCACTAGAGTGAATTACTCAGACTGGGAGAGGTGTGTGAAGAAAAGTACATTTGCGATTTTAATAAAAGAACAGAGTCAACACAAATATGAAATGACTAATCACTGGGAAGAAGATAAACAGTCTTACCTAAAGCCCTGTGTCATAAAACGTATTCCTTGTGATTGTGATAATTGTCTCTATACATCTATGTAATGAAAATAAAACCAGGTGGCCTACATATAAAATTCATCATAAGACAGTTAAGACAACATGTTTTCTCAAAGCCGTCTATTGGAGAAGACTGGTTAATGCCGACGTATAAGGTGTTCCAATAATTAAGCTTAGAACTCACAAAGGCATGGACGACCTTCTCCAGAGCACTGGAGTAGAGGAGCGTCACAAAAACTTAAGACATCAAGGATTCCTTCTTTTGGATGAAAGATAAAACACACAAAGACCCAAACAGTGTCAGGTAAGGTAAAGCAGAGAGCCAGCTTTACAATCCAGAAAGAGTTCTGCACTTTGAGGTATGTATGTGGTTGTAAAACTAAAAGGGGATTAAGTCAGAGATATTAGCTTATAAAAAAATAAGATAAGGTGAAAATATGTTCTGTAAAAATATAGAAATCTTTAACTTTTTTTTCCCCCTAGCTGCATTATTTAGAAGTGTATAAAATTGCTGACTGAGTAGTAGTAATAGTTGTGCATTAAGTGATCCGTCCCACTTAATATGGGGTCAGGTCAAGGGGGTGAAGGGTCAAAGCAAAAAGACCCAGACTTCTTTCTCTCGCAGCTATTTGAGCAGGTAATGTGTGTTGCTGCCATGCAAAATGCTAGCAGGACCATAACATGTTGGAAGACTCAACAACTCTCGGGACCTTATGGATCTGTTGTTACGCCTTGATGCCTGATACCACACCACTCCTTCAGGTGTGTAGAGGATGCCTTGGCAAGTCAGGCCAGTTTCCAGCTGAGGTACATGAAATTTGCAGTTTATGCTTAGTTTCTGACCTGAACTCTAGTCAGAAAGTGGGTTGGGTTGATCCTCATTTTACCTTCACATCTCCTTTAATTCTTAATGGCATGGATTCAACAAGGCATGTGAAGCACTCCTCAGAAAAGTCGGTTCATATTGACCATATTGAGTCTTGCTGCCTACTCCTGTGGACATAGAGTGAAAGCTGGGTTACGAGGTCAGTTCACAGCCGCAGTGTAGTTGTGAAAGTGGCAAAGTAGCATGATGATATTAGAATAAACCAGAAACCCAAGAGGTCAATATTCATTTGAATCACTATTGACCTTTTTTACATTTTAAACGACGACAAACACCTTTGTATTATTCGCAAGTATTACGTCACTGGCAATTGTACTGTCATTGGTTTCTACACTATGGCTAAATGAAAATTTGTGACCTTAGGATAGGAGTTACATTTTCATTTTAGTCCTGTTGATCAAACACTGATGATCAAATGCGTTTAGATTGTAGAAAAGTAGCACAGAAATAGGAAGAAATGATCAGCTATACATAATCAGTAGGAATTAGAACAATCCAGAGAAACTTTTATTAGCTTATCTGGAGAGACTACTCATTACCTTAGATCAACATTATCGGAACAAGAATCTGGAGAAACCCTTACTAGTTTATAAATCACAAACTACTTATTTTGCCCTTTCTTTTGTTTTTTTTTTTGGATTTTCTTATAATTCATAAGGCACTTTGAATTGCCTTCTTGCTGAAAATGTGCTATATATATAAAATTACCTTATCTTACATGACCTTAATCACATCTCAGTAGCTGCGTTTGCAATGACCATGTAATTGTGCAATTTGACATTTTGAAAATAAATTTGCCAACTGGAAACACTGCAATTAAAAAAATAAAACATTTTGGCAGTCGTGTATGTGTTTTAGAGCCTCATAGGAGCTGATTAATTTAGCAAAACTGCAATAGAGACACTTTTCTCACGACACACTAGTCATGTGATCAACAACAGGATGCCGCCACTGCCGGAAATCACAAAGAAGAAGACAACAGGAAGTAGTTGGAGGGTCATAGCGTCATGTTTTTTAATGACTTTTTACTCGAACAAAATTAATAACCTTCTGCAAGTTATTCTGCAGTTTTTAGCAAAAATAACCCAATTGCAAAATTGTGTTTTTTCAACATCAGCGAAATATGGACAAAGTTTTGCTCACATTTGTAATGGAAACGCAGCTAGCGTTTGGTAAAACAAGGTGCTGTTTCGGTGGACGAGACCCTTCATGCGCTTTTGCTGTTCTGCTTGATTGTCGTTTCATTTAGCATTTAAGCGGCTTATGCGATTCAGTCTCTCAAATATTAGGTAAAGTAGTACATTATTAGTAATATTTTATGTTTGTAGACATGTGAAGTAGGAGTTTTTAAAATGCCTGAAAAGGACCTACAAACGAACGCATAAAGAAAGGTGGGAAGATAAACATTTAGACCTTGCCCACCTCTCCATCAGATACAGAGGTGGATACCACTGAACAGATGTGTCTATTCATTATTCGTGTCCAGGGTTGTTCCTGTGTGGATTCCTGAGACATGCTGCAAAGGAAAGCACGGCCAGTTTGGCAGAAATAGCAAATAACCCCAACACCCACACGTCCTCACACCGGGCCTAATCTTTTATTGAACAACCTGAAATACACAAATGAGTCTGTGCATCTTTATTTGTAACATTCAAAGAGACCAATCATTATCTTTTAATTACTAGTGCCCAGTAGTGGGGCCCATTAAAGCAAAGTAATTAATCTAACACCTTGGCAAAGGAAGGAGATCTGCTATGCTAACAGCAAGTCCACTAAAGTAGTTTTCACAGTTTTAATATTTGCACATGAGGAGGCACTGGGAAAAAAACAACAACAAACGAATGGTGCACGCGGGGTCTAAAGTGAGGCAATTCAAAGAACTGCAGGCCTCAGGTTAAGCACACAATAATTTATTAGCAAGATATCTTTTCACATTAGCTTTCATTTCCTTGTCCCACCGCCGAGACGCCTGGCAACATGTCCAGAGATGAAACAGGAAAATAAATCAATAAATGAAGTGCAGGCGAATCGCAACACATTGGTCTCCTTGCAATATCACTCCCGTTTGTACCCCTTGTTAACATCTTGGTGAGAGTGTGCACCAGCCATGTTGATGATTGATTAACATGTCAAATTAAATCACTGTCAAAGTAACACCGGCTATGCTGACATTCCAAACAGTCCAATTACAGCCATTAATTGAGTGAACCCAATCAGTCCTCAAGGACAGAGGCTACTGTAGACCACAAAGAGCTCATTTCTCTGCCCTTGATCAATTAGCAAAACAGCGGTCCAGTCGATTTCAAATGGTGCAGTGTAGACTCGCTGCTACAGGTGCATCTTCATAGATTAGGGTATCATTGAAAGTTAATTTGTTTCTGTAAGTCAGCTCGAAACTCACGTAGGGCGTCATTGGGAGCCGTTGCACACGCCGAGATACAATTCAAGCGTTTATTTCTGTTAATTACTAAATTATGACTTACAGATATGACAAATGGCAAGTTTTTTTTCCAGATAAAGAAGAATTTGACATAAAACTAAAAGTAAAATAATTTTTAATACACCCAATTTATGTTGTCCTTCAAACAGAGGAGGCTTAAGCCGCCAAAGATATTTTCTAAAGATGCCAGCTGTTCAGATAAGTATATCTGAGCACTTTGGTGGAAAGTTAAGTGGATGGAAAAAGTTAATTAGAAAACGATGAAAAGGCAACAGGGATAAGTACAGCCTGAGCCAGAGAGATATTTTTAAACAACTTCTCACCTGCACATAGGAGAAAATAAAATGGGGTTTGTTGCTTAGACGAAAACAGATTTAGCATTTCCACATTTAGAAAATGATTCATCAGCATTCTGGAGAAAAAGAAGCTAACTTCAAAATGGCCTCATTCAGAGTCTGGTGGAAGAGTGCAGAGGCGCTCAGTGGAAAGGACAGCTTGAAGGATTTCTCAAACATGTTTAAAAGAATCAAGGCAACACTCCAGATATGTTTTTGATGAGGGAATAACATGATTTAAAGCTCAAAATAATTTGATTGAACATCATACTGTCCCTTTAAAAAATATGATTCTGTGTAAAATGAATCCACATTCTTTTTATGTTTATTTAATAAGTAAAACAAATAAAACCTTCTAATATTTTATTCTTTCGAGATAGATTTGAAAAGTGAATAAAATACAAGAGTTTGTTTTCAAAGGCTTTGATTTCTTTTCTATTTTCCCTTTTTAAGGGATCATTAGCTGAAATGAGAAATAACATATTGCATTTATTGAACATAAAAAAAAAAAAAAAAAACAACAACAGTAAAATCACTTGCCGTATTCTATTTAGAGTTTCCTGGATCTGCTGCGGGCCTTAAAAACAGTTGTCATACTGTTGTTACATTATTGATTCTTTTTACTGGAGGTGGATACGGCTGTATTGATCACACATTTTATATTGCGCGCATTCATTTTCTTCATCAGTAGTGAAAAATGCATTTCTTCCGATAACTCTATTGTACTGTTTCGACACGAGGTGCAAATTGTAAGAAGAAACACACACAAAAACATTATGAATTATGGCATGAATCACTCTATGCTGCTGGGTCACAAGATTTTATTTATTTATTTTTGGATCGATCAGGCAAAAAAAATAATTCTGGAATATCTCGATTCCAGAAAAAATAAACGGAAACACAAATTGCTCTTTGGAATAAAATAAATCGTAATAATTCTTCATACTTCAATGAAGAATCCAGCTAATTGCACAGTTTTGCAAACTCTTCATTTCTGCCTGAGTAATAGAAAACCTATCAACGCCAAGGAGAAAAGCTGAGGAGGGAGAAAAAAGGAGGAGAAGAAGAAAGAAAAACTCCGGAGGAAACACAGAGATCCGACAGCCCCGCGGTAATTTGTCTGGGGGTCATTCTCGTCCCCTCCGCCACACACAGGAAATGATTCATCTGCATCCTGGAGAGAAAGAAGCTGAGCGCCGTTTCAAAATTACCTGTGAGTTATCTCCTCAATAACTTCTAATCAGACAGCTGCCGTTTCCTCCACTGTAAACAAAAGTAATTACAGTAGATGTGATGGATGGCAAGAATAAGGGAGCGTCTGCGCGCGCAGGACCGGCGTGGGACTCCGCGGAGCAGAACACTTTAATTAGGCTGGGCCTGGCCCGGTCTTGTGCGAAATTCGGTTCCCCTGTGAAAATCTGTTCCCCCTGTGTCGGGAGCACGCACTGCAGCCAGAGAGGTGGATCTGGCCATTTTCACGGCGCCTCTGATCAATTTCTTGGTAAAACAAGTCATACAATCATATCAAGGTTGTAAAATTCAGTTTAATCGGCAGCTGTTGTTTACAAAATTGTAAAATAATAAAATAAAAGAGGTCTTTTTACGTTTTTTGTGTGTGTGTTATTTTAAACGCCAAAACAATAGGTCTTTCTCCAACTTTTGCCACTTAAGCCCGACAGAAATAAAAGTTAGTCACCAAACAGTTTTCCAGCACGTAGTGTGTATTAATAATTGTTCATTGCTGACATAAGAGGATGGAAGCTGCTGATAGCAGAGTACACAAATGAAGAGTTCCTGAAAAGATCAGTGTTGATTTTCTGGTAAATCCTGTTCTAACGTAAAATCTGACAGATTACTGGATTAAGGAAACTTCTATTATTTGCTATCACACATAACAATTTTTCAGAATTAGGAAACAGTTGCTCTTTATTCCCCAAAGTTATGGGGGTAGGAGAGGAGAAAATGGATATTTCAGCTGCCTGAAATAATCTGTTCCCCCTAAATAAAATGGGAACAAATTAATACACCAAGAAGTCTGTCTCTATCTTCCAAGATTCCACAGAGAAATTCATTTGCAGTTTGAGTATTTTAGACAGAAGACAGATTATGGATCAGAGCGATTTTTTACTTGCCACGGTGCGTAATTTACAGAATAGCTGTGACAAACTTCAGGAAGAGAACGTCCAACTGAAGAAAACCGTGGACAACCTCAGGCTGAGGCTTGAACGCCTGACAAACAGTGCTATCGATGTCTCTGTCTTGATAGCAGAAAACAAAATTCTTTTAGACCTAAAACAGGAGTATAAAAGAAGGCTCCAGGCTCTCAATGAAGAAGTAGCAGAAGCAAGAGCAACAAGTAAATCTTTAAAAATTAATTATTATCAAGCCTGTAAGTTAAACGCAGAGCTCAAAGATGAGACCTACAGAAAAAGGCAGCAGCGAAACGACACAATGATAGAGCATTCCAAAGAGCGGAAATGGCTCGAGTCAGAAAACGAGTTAAACAAAGAAATTGTGGCGTTAAAAATAAAGGTGGATCGAATTAAATCAAGACAGCAGCCACAAGACACCACAGAGGAGAAGGAAGCGACGAGCCGAGAGGAGACTGGACCGACAATGTTTCAGAGAGTCGGGCGTGTTTTTGTCGACATGTATAAGTCTGGGACATTACGGTATTGGGTCCCACCTTGGACATTTTAATAGCAACATCTTGACAAAAACATGAACGACTCTCTGAAGACGCAGAGAGCGGGTCTAGGTTGAGGCAGGAACGATGGAAGAGTTTTGTAGGGGAGAGTCCGTCGGACAGTGGACCTCAGATTCTGGAAGAGCACTGTGGTTTTCGTCATGGTCGTGGAACACTGAACCAGCTCTACACCCTCAGCAGGGTCCTGGAGGGTGCATCGCCCAACAGGTCTACATGTGTTTTGTGGACTTGGAAAAGGCGACCGACCATGTCCTTCAGGAAGCCCTGTGGGGGGTTCTCCGGGAGTATGGGGTACCTGGTCCTTTCATACGGGCTGGGCTGTCAAGTCCCTGTACAACCGGTGTCAGAGTCTGGTCCGCATTGCTGCCAGTTAGTCGGGCTCGTTTCCAGTGAGAGTTGGACTCCGCCAGGGTGGCCCTTTCTCAGTAATTCTGTTCATCACTTTCATGGACAGAATTTCTAGGCGCAGCCAAGGTGTTGAGGGGATCCGTTTTGGTGGCCTTAGGATTGCATCTCTGCTTTTTGCGGATGATGTGGTCCTGTTGGCTCCACCAGTACGTGATCTGCGGCTCTCGCTGGAGCGGTTCGCAGCTGAGTGTGAAGCGGCCAGGATGAGAATCAGTGCCTCCAAGTCCGAGACCATCGTCTTGAGCCGGAAAAGGGTGGAGTGCCTTTTACCGGGTCGATGGCGATGTCCTGCCCCAACTGGAGGAGTTCAAGTATCGGGATCTTGTTCACGAATGAGGGAAGAAGAGAGCGGGAGATCGACAGGCGGATTGGCGCAGCATCTGCCGTGAAGCGGGCGCTGTACCGGTCCGTCGTGGTGAAGAGAAAGCTGAGCCAAACAGCGAATCTCTCGATTTACAGGTCGATCTACGTTCCTACCCTCATCTATGGTCATGAGCTTTGGGTCATGACCGAAAGAACGAGATCTCGGATACAAGCGGCCGAAATGGGTTTTCTCTGCAGGGTGTCTGGGCTCTCCCTTAGAGATAGGGTGAGAAGCTCAGTCATTCGGGAGGGACTCTAACTAGAGCCGCTGCTCCTCCACAGCCAGTTGAGATGGCTCGGGTATCTGGTCAGGATGCCTCATGGATGCCTCCCTGGTGAGGTGTTTCGGGCACGTCCCACCAGGAGGATGTCCCGAGGAAGACCCAGGAGATGCTGGAGGGACTATGTCTCTCAGCTGGCCTGGGAACGCTTTGGGGTTCCCCGGAGGAGCTGGAAGAAGTGGCTAGGGAGAGGGAAGTCTGGGCCTCCCTTCTGAAGCTGCTTATTGTAGTGGTATAGAAATATACACACTTCTACACAAATAGTTTCCAGCTGAGAAGCTCCGGTTAAGTGGGCATGGTATATAAGAAGCCACTACGTCCAGTCGGACACGTGTCCTCCTCGTGCTCCCACTGTATGGCTTGCGTCTCAGCCGTAAATGGCAACAAATCGCCAAGTGTGGTGCATGCTGCTCTGATTTTCTGTGGTAGATGTTCTCTCTCCTTGCACTACAGCTGATCTTTGTCCAAAAATCTAAATTTAAGTGTGATCGTAGGTAAAACGCCACTGTGCTGCTCTCCTTCTCTTCCTCATTTTGTGAGCGTGTGCGCGCGATTGTGTGGATCGGCAGGTAAGAATTAACGCTCATTGTGGGCTCTAGTTTGTTGCAGCTTTGTTTTAAATGCTGACTAATTAACTTTCATAGGTCTCCCCCATATTCGGACCATTGCTGCTCTTTTGTCTCCCGAAATTCTGCAAGTTCATCAGTAAAGTTCGGACAGTGGTGGCGGTAACGCCCAGTTCGCCTCCTGCTGCAGCGTGGCCAGCGGGCCACACCTGGTTTTGATGTTTTAACCTGTATTTTCTTTTTTTTTATTTTCTTTTTTGTTCCAGCCTTTTTGATTCTTTATATAAGTTTTTATTTATTTGGGCTAACATTGTTTTTCTTTTGTTGTATTTAATTGTTTTGTTTTTCTGTTTGCTGTGCTGAGGTCCGGTGGCGGTGCTGGTGTTGTGACAGTGTCTTCCTCTTTTGTGTGCCGTGATTCCTGAGTTTGGGTTGTCTCACTGCGTCTGCTGCTTTACAGGGTTTTTGTTTGCTGTGTTTGGTGGGTGCAGTTCTTGTGCGAAATTTGGTTCCCCTGTGAAAATCTGTTCCCCCTGTGTGGGAGCGCGCATTTGCAGCCAGAGAGGCGAATCTGGCCATTTTCACAGCGCTTTTGATCAATTTCTTGGTAAAACAAGTCATGTAATTATATCAAGGTTGTAAAATTCAGTTCAGTTGCCTGAAATAATCTGTTCCCCCTCCATAACATGGGAACAAATTAATTCACCAACAAGTCTTTAACTGTTTATTCTTCTCTTAATCAACTTCCATCGCTTATGTCAGCAATGAACAATTATTAATACACACTACGTGTTGGAAAACTGGTGACTAACTTATTTCTGTTGGGCTTAAGTGACAAAAGTTGGAAAAAGACCGATTCTCTTGGCGTTTAAAACAGCGTAAAAAGACCTCTTTTATTTTATTATATTACAATTTTGCAAACAACAGCTGCCGATTAAACTTAATTTTACAACCTTGACATGATTATATGACTTGTTTTACCAAGAAATCGGATCAGAAGCGCGGTGAAAATGGCCAGACCCGCCTCTCTGGCTGCAATGCGCTCTCCCGACACAAGAGGAACAGATTTCCACAGGGGAACCGAATTTCGCACAAGAGTTCGACAAGAGCGCACGTGCTTCCTGTTGCTAAAATTAGCCTCCGCCGACGCCCGCCGTCTTTTTTGTGTGTGTTTTCCCAGGTCTTCTCCCTCTTTGGCACCTTTGAGGGAGTTGTTTTGGTAACATAGCATGATATCTTACTACGTCTAATGAGATATTAAATAAAATTACTGAGGAAAAACCGTGGTCCTGCCAGGGTAAGTCTTTACGTGTTAGCTCCTCACTCCTCAGTGTTCTCGATATGAGTTTTATTTTAACACTGGTGTCCCTGGGGACATAAAGCAGAATAACTTGGAGGCAAATATAATTTAGGTCTTGTGTATATTCAATATGCTATACATGGACACACAGGTGGGGAACAGAAGTGTTTACCGAGAGCGGTGGATGTTAAGCGTTGACCTTAGTTACAGAGTAAAGGAGCTGACAAGAATAAACAGTGTAGTTTATTCAGAGGTAGAGGAACATATTTGCATTGCAACGTCTTCGTAGTTCTACTTTACAAACTTTACTGAGATTACCTTTAAACTCAGAATTTATCAGCTGCTTTCTGGTATCTAAAGTGAATATCATTTAGCTAACACAAAAGCTTTCCTAGAACTTACAATAATTTTTTTGTACAGACTTCAAGTACCTCGTTTTAGGAAACAGCCAAAATGTCCAAAGTGAATTTTCAGGTGCTTTTTTGAGACATTATTGAAACTTTAGTGCTTTCCTAAGCATTTTCAGGGAAACGGTACCAATTATTCTTAAATATATTTTGTTTAGAGTCAAATAATCCTACCTGGAAAAATGATTTCTCAGTTTTCATAAAGTAGCTTGTTGTTTTGTGAAAGTTACTGAGGTAAAATTGCACACCGGTTGTGGACTTCTAACGTTTTTCAACCAGAAAACAGTGAGTTCTCTCTGAATCAGAAATATTCCTCTGTGGCGAAACCCTCACAAGCTTGTTATCTCTGTGAGAAAAATTATCTCCGCTCACAGCTTTGTTTCTGGCTAAACTCCCATGTTTTCGACATAGGATCCAACATTTTCCTCCAGAACTCTCAGACGCAACACAGCATCACTTAGAGGTTTCAAATTGCCAAGCTTCGAGTTTGTGAAACAGCCTCCAAACAACCAGGTTTTCCTCAGTCGTTGTTCTGCACCAAATATCTTCCGCTTCTCCTGTGACAAAGAGCTCACTCCTTCTCTCTCAGAAAATAATTTCATTAGAACCCGACCCATTTCTTAAAGGTCTTTGGCTATTTTTTTTTTCTTCCCAATGCTAAACTTGGAACAAAATCTTTCAGGTCCAATCCTAAAATCCAGGTCAGGTGTGCAATCAATCTCTGACCTTAAACGTTCACGCAAGAAGCTGCTGATGCAGTGATGACATTTTGATCTCCGAGCTTTTGCATCAAAGGTTTTCTCTTAGGGCAAAAGGAGGAGGAACGACATCAATGCTTTTTTTTTTTTTTTGAAATATCTTCAAAAACTGCAGCAGTTTTTGAAGATATTTAAACTATTATTTTTGAAAGGACTATTTCTCAGCTTAATTCATTACCAGAATCAGTGTTTTAAAAGCCTTAAGCGACTAAATGCAGCATCCTTCTGGCACAAGGAGACAATGATTCTCACCAGTATTGTTCTACTAAGGAGTGAGATTTGACTGTACTGGAAAATTGGTGTCAGTTGTTTGATAGCACAGATTTAGAAAACAAAATTTTTTTTCTACCAGATCTTACTTGTTCGGCTAACAAAAAGTTGACACACACATACATTTTTCATGATCATGCTTACTGTACAATGGACGAAACGCAGCTGTGCCCCCCAACCTTCGCTCAGGGGTTTTTTGTGGTGGCAGAATGCCTCCCTCTGCTTCCGCTGCAGCGACAGAACAGTCATTTGCATCGTGGATTCCTTCGCATTTCGCTTTTTGTTGGGAGAAGAGGACCACATTTTTAAACAGCCTTGTGCAATGCACCCACAACAATCGAGAGCTATAACCAGTGAGATTTGTTTTTCCATGTATTGAACAATTTGTTTTACTTTACCGAGTAAAACAAGTTGGACGAGCCAATTTGGATTAAAAGCCACTTTTTTGCCCAGCATTAAATAGCGAATGTAGTTAACTTCAATGATGGTACAAGAAATGGTTTTTTTTGCTAGCATCAGTGGTTAAAACGTAAATAAAATATCACTAAATTCCAACTTTAATTTTTTTTTGGTTTATTAATAAATAACATTAGTTCACAGTTTTAGGTAACTCCAGTTTCAATGCTTCGTTCAAACTCCTTTCACCAGCATGACAGTGGATTGCAGTTGCTGCAGATTCGTATTTAAAAATCCCCAGGTATTCGACAGAGTTTATGTCGTCCCACACAAGGAGAAGGCTTCCAGGGCATTTGGAGAAGTTTATTCTTCACAAAGGACAGGAGGTGATTTTCCATGTTTCTTGATTGTTTCACCAACATAGTACAGTAAATGTTGCCTTTGGACCATTTCACGCTCCCAACTTTCTGGGAACAGGGTAATGTTGCATAAGATTGATAAAAACATGGATGATTGAGGACCACACGTAAGAACTTGCCTGTACTGCGGCTTAACTCGATGAACTGCAAAGGCTTTGCCAACATCAGAACAAATTTCAAAGGTTAATACGCAAACCTTAATACGCAAAGGCAGATGAGCGAAGACATTTGGTGGTATAGGTTATGTAAATATCTGGATTTAACTATGCTACAAAACCTTTCAACTAGAGATATTCTTTTTGTTCAAAGCAGGTTGAAGAACAACATATTCTCTGTGATAGCAGGTTACTGCCAAAGCCAAGTTGTTAGGTTTTTGAATATGCTTTATAGACAAAACAAATGTCTCTGAAGTGAGACATATAACCTGCAGTAAAGTGAATCCCCCCAACTTGGCGCCGGGTTTCATTTAGTCATCGAATAATGAATGCACACCAATAAATCTCTTTTTATATGACAACACAAGGTCTCTTCTTTGTCGTTGGTCCTCTACCTCGATCGACTTTGATTGTTCTCATCAAGGATCTCCCGGTCTGTTAGAGCACATATCCCAAATCAAGGGCCTTCGCTCTCCGTGTTCACAAGGTGTAGCTCCCACACTTGTATCAATCACAACCTCAAATCTTTGATGTTGCAACTCGAAAATAAACCACAAGCTGCTGACCTTTCCTTCACAGCTACCATCGAGAGCCAGATGCATCACTGCAGGTATGGTGCAATTTTACTGATCAGCCCGGGCAATAGCAAGATGAAATTGCATGTTGGTGTCAAGGCCATGTTGCTGTGACTCATTTATTTGGCAAATCACTGAGTTTTGATGACATGCCCCGCTATGTTTAGTACTGTTTTTTTGTGTATACCGAGAAGAGCTCAAGCTCTTGGGAAATAAGCAGCAGTGATTCCTAGAAGTAAACTTTATTCAACAGCAAAAAAATGATTTAATGTAAATTAATGGCATGAAGGTAAATATTTAATGGTATCAATGTCTTTGTCAGATGCACTAAAAGTGAGCTGAAACAAATGGAGTTATTGTCTCAACAAGCTAAACAGTCTCATGTTGAATTAGTTTTTCCTATTGCACACTTGTTCCCATATAATAAAATATTCAGATTCATTTCCATAAATGAATATGTATTTTATCTTGAAGCCAACATTGTCTTTGAAAACGGGGGGAAAAAATGCGACATTATTTTTTGCATAGACAATAACAATAAAATGTTATATAGTAGCTATCAATCTGTTTTCTAATAGCTTAGAGACTTTGGAAGTACGTACCCAGGAAGTATGACCTAGTCAACTTGTTAAAATTACTATAGATTCCAAAGAATAATTTGACTGTTTTACATTTTACACACACACACACACATATATATATATATATATATATATAAATATATATATATATATATATATATATAATATAGAGTGAGAATTGTTTTTACACCTTGTGAATTTAGCAGCTTATATATGTATATGGGTGGAAACACACATCCCCAAATTGTGCAGATGAGGGAAGTTGGGGGTTGTACACTTAATGTGTGATGCTCTCAAACAGAACCTACGTATTGTATTAAGTGATGAAAATGATGAGGGTTCATTGTGAGTCTCGCTGTAAATGTTGAATGACTAAAAAAAACAAATTTACATTTAGCTCAGAGTAACCAACAAAAATGTCTGCATAGCTCTTACTACACTCTTGCACATGCAAGTTTGGAGAATTGTGCAGGTTTAAGCGATTTGACATACCTCTTAGGTATATAAGACACTCGCATAGGTTCCTGAGAAACATTAAAGTTCAGCTGGGATTCCTGTGTCATGTCATAGGATGCACCTGCACTATGTCACTGAGTGCTAATAGCGCTAACTTGACTAAAATCAGGTCTTCTGAATTTGCCGTCATCCTGCGTCGTTCAGAGATCCCAGAGAGCGTAGGGCGGTCTTAATCTCGTGTTAAGGGGCTCTGAAAGAGCAGCAGCGCAACTGTTTTCAGAAATCCTTGGACTCTCCTGCGCTACTTGTGTAGGCTTAATAGTGTCAAGCACATCCAAAATACATTAAGAACTCTTCCCTTAGGCTTATCTCCTTCTTCTTGATGAAAGCTTGGTGGAATGCTGATTCAGCCCTTGATCCTATCCTATCCTCCATCCCTTGCCTCAGAACTTGTTGTCTTTTTAATCTCTGATTTGACGGCTGCAGCTGTGTAAAAACCCCAACAAAGTAAGTCTTTGTACATAGTCAGAGCTGATATTCTTGAAAATTTTGTTGGAGGCTTACATGCTTAGCATCTCAATTGTCTTTTTCTCCTTATTGCGGCCCAGCATGTCTGCCCCCGCAACTGAAACATTCATTTTCCAACGCTGATAAATCCCCCCACGCCAACATCTCATACCCGGTAAAGCCGCTTGCAATTCAGAGAAGGCGATGAAAGCGTTTGGATTAATTTCTTTTTTTTTCCTTTTAATTATTAAGGCTGCATTGTGCTGGGTTAGTGGTCAGTGTTTAAAAACGAACTCCAATGGCACGAGAGTCCCGGATGCCACTGGAGTTGGAGCTTGCAGCCATCTGCCTGTTTCCTGAACTAATCAGATCAGTGGCCAGTGCATGGGTTGTGTCCAGCAGCGGTTCACTGGTCTAAATGTGCTTCGCCACCAACTGCACAGGTTTTTTGCTTTAGGCCCACGGTGCGTTCAAGTCAAGTCGTACACTAGAATTTCCACATAAAAATAACATCGAAATGAGTGACGTGATTTATCAAGATTCTAAGGAGCACATTCTTTGTTTTGTGATTTCAAAATTTATTTTACTAGTCACATCCTGAGAGTTAAATCAGTTGCCTCTTAAACAAATGGCACAAGTCATCTTTTGACAAAAAAAAAAAAAAAAAGATCTTTTTTTTTTTTTTTCCAAAATTGCTTTTTGGCATGTAGTGGAAAGTTGTTTCTATTCCTTTGTTGTAAAATATATGATGGTGTTTTTGTATGGAGGACCAAAACTTTAACTCTAAATAAAAAGCAAAACCATATGAATGGTCCAGTAAATGAACCAATAGATTTAAAATGCATCAATTTATGTGAAAAAGGGTTGCTTTTCCTCATGTTTTATAATTTAATTGACCTTGATTAACCAGTAGTCTGGAACACTAAGACCTGTTTAGAGTACTATAAAACACATGGTAATATATGTGTAATTAAAAATGTACTTGGAGTTAAATTAATCGGTCTTAACATAAGAATGTCAGTGACGCAGCATACAAATCAGTATCAGGTCTGACACCTCGATAAGTTAAACACCTAACAAGACGTTACCTGTTATGCTAGTGTCATGAGGACTCAGTTAGGGAGATTTTGTAGAAAGTATTAAGTTATCTAAACTATTGTGTGCTGCAGGCTAATTAGGTGCTTAGAATAAATAGTTTAGCACTTCTTTCCTAGTTTTATATGCAAAATATGGTTTTTAGTTACCCACCAATTAAAAAACGATACCGGGAAGTGAGGCAAAAGTGCTTCGTGATGAGAAATAATTGCAAAATGTCTAAAGTCGTTAGTGATTTTTTTTTTTTTTTGGTATTGGTGAAATAGATATTTCCCAGAGTCTCTGCACAGACTCAACACATAATTAAAAAACACCCAACTTAGCTTATTATAAGGTACAATAACGCAATGCGTTTCAACCAATTATTTAAAGCCCAACAGTTTTCCCTACCTATGCACTCTTGTATAACACAAACTTCGGTTTAGATAAAATGACCTGAATCTAATGACTGAATTCCCTCATCCGCATTGAGTCATTCAGTTTCACAGATGACGAACTGTTCATCTGATTCAGGTGTCTTGGACAAGAAATGAATGCCTCTAAAAGTTGCAGGATGGGGTTTGAGACCTTTGCTTCAAATATTTTAATCTCATTTAGAGGTTAAGAAACTGTCTTGAAGAAATATGTCATAACAATTCAGGCTGTTGAAACCTATCAAAAAAAGAGAGGCCATTTACACCACTAAATAGCCTGTAGTTTAGAGGTTATTTAGAGTCTAGACTAGACTCCCAAGTACACTGGTTAAGGAACGTTATTAGTTTGGTTATATTTATGTTACCGCCCCTGGAACCCTAGACTTTGGGGGCGTAACAGATTGTAATTACTGATTCTGTAGAAAAAGCTAGCTGACTGCTAGCAAGCTTGGTAATGTCTTTGTACTCATTAAAAGAACTTGGTAAGTCTTTGCATTCAAAATACGCTTGGAGTGAGATGCTGCCTGGTGGTATTCTGATGGCTTTCAGTTGTCACGCGTCCCACAGCAGATTTGTATATTGTCATAGCTGTGTATAAATCTGTATTAGCACAAAGCAGAGGTATTGGTCGTGATCTGTATGCATCATCGGCGATGGTGTCTTCTAGAGCTGTGGCTCGTGTGACATTTGTTCTTAAAATACAGCTGCCGAGATTTCAATGGACAATTTTGGGAACCTCCGAGAAAATCAAGTCCAGTCTATGAATGACAAAAGCAATCAGACGAGCAGCTGCTCTCCCATTGGCTCTGAGGTGCATGTAGACCACCGTGTGGAACAGCTGCTGGAATTTGTGAGGCGAATAAAACAGATATTGTCAGCAGTTCGACGTCTGGCGTTTATGTTCTCTCTTAATCACAACACTATTGTATTAACTTTTGTGTGCATATAACCGCACCGTACCTCCAAGGTGATTTTTCCAGGTGAGATGATTGGTCCGACCAAAACGTGTTGCGAAACCCACTATTTGTGGTTCGGTATTGGCACCTGTTCGTAGACTTTTCTGTGGAACAACACTACAAATTATTCTCAGAAAGTTTGCCCATTTGTGGATTTGTATTTAAAATAATGAAAAGAAAAGCTTTGGTGAACACTTCAACTAAGAGCTTATAGTTAGCATTGTAGCAGAGGTTTATATGAGTAATATTGGCTTGAAAAAATGCATTTCATGCAAATCCACTCCCACTCCTTGGTCTTTTTGTCTCCACGGCATAAAGAACAAAGTCATAAACCTCTGACAGAAAACAATACAGTTTTTCCTTTTTCAAAACAAAATAACGATGCAGACGGTGAGCTGAACCGATGGTGTTTGCTGTACCTATTCTACAAGTAGCTGACCCACCAGCAGCTATTTATTTACATGCATCTTGATAAGTTGTGAGAGAGTAACTGTGTATTTCCTCTTCTTAATCAATTGCACAGCTGTCTTCAGCCCTGATCCAGGGGCCGGTTTTCTTTACTGCCATCTTCTTAATTGCATTCGCTCGCCGTCTCCGATGTGGATCAGCCTTTTTATTAAACCGAAACAAACGAATCTCTGTTTCCAGAGTAGCTGGCCAGAAAGCCACTGACCTCAGGTGGTCCATTGCGAGCTGAATGCAGGCCAGGTCTAAATCCACACGGAGAAGAACCTGGCATTTGTCTCCTCCCGTTTGATCGGATATTGTTTATGAAGCAGTAAAAGGCTGTCACATTGTTGAGTGTGCACTAAATAAAGTTTGAGGGAAAAAAATATTTTCATCAGAGCATCATCACGTACTAAAATTTAAAGAGCAAAGCTGTCCTAATTCGACCAACGACTTTAATGAGGGCTTCTGTTTGGATCAAGTTAAATGCAGCATGGCTGTGATTAATATCCTGTGTCTGGACTGCAGTGCGAGGCAGATTGTGGTAAATTATGCATTTTTTTTTTTAAAAAAAGGAAAACTTTTGGAAAAACAAATTGTGTGACTATAAACTTGTTTATATACGTCATAAAAACTGTTTTGACCAAAAAAAAAAAAAAAGTCAGTTTAAACATAAACTGGTTTTATTTTTATTCTGGTTTCTGTTTGTGAATGTTTTCCATCATGGAGTTATGCCACACATAGATAATTATTTTAATCTGTGTGTGGTTATTTAATGCTCAAGAACATTTTATATCACTTACTTCCTAAAATACTAATAAAGCCAAAATAAAAGTATGAAATGACTAAATTACAATAGATTTTTCAAAGTAGTCACTTTTCACACAGAAATATAAACATTTGAGCCATGCCCTCTAAATCAGAAAGGCTCTACCATATATATGGTTCATGACAAATGTCCCCACACCATTTTCTGTCCTGTCCCATATGCAGTATTAGGTGTCTTTTTAACATTTTATTGTAATAATACCAACTTCAGTCTGGTTTGAGTTACATAACTGGCAGTGTCCTCCAAACTTATAAGGCTGATTATATGCAAAAAAGTTTGATCTGTGTACATGTTAGAGTCTGGCCACCCCTAGACAAGTCATAGCAATTAAAAGCAAATAGGGTGTTGGGTTTTGCTAGTGAACATCAGAGAAGAACAAAACTGGGACAAACATTTCAACATTTAAATGTCAGATTTTTAGTGTTTTGAACAACAAAGAAACAAACCTAACACCATTGGTGCCTCAAACAAACTGTTATTGTTGTTTTTAGCTGCAACTTTATGTATTATTTGTTCATATTGTTCTTGATTCCTGATGTGAAAATAAATATAAATATTGTGAGTCAGAAGCTTGAACACAATGAAAAGTAAACGGTTATAAAAACTGTTACATTTTGTTTCTAATGTTTTTTTGTTTTTTTTAAGGAAAACATATTTTTAGGAAAGAAAATCTAAAGCCTAAGTTACTGTTTGTGATGCAGTAGCAACCAGCAGACCCTTTTCCACTGCCAACTGAGTGGGTCACTTGTATTTGAATGCTATGCAAGGTGAATGCAATTTGGAATTAAGGATTGCGAAAGGCTTGACAGACTTCTAAATTAAAGAGAGCCCGCCGTTTTCTTCTTTTGTCTCATGAGAATGAATTTTTTAATTTCCCAGACTGTACATCCAGGGGCTGAAAAAAGAAAAAAAACGATGCTTCTTTTCAGTCTTGTCCTTTTTGACGAGGGAGAAAAAATATTTCTACACAAATACAGACAAGTGTTATTTTTGCTTCCAAGCACCCAGTTTATACAACTGGAAAACCCATTTCCACTGGGTATCTATCCCCTCTTCCTATGAGATTTAGAAGTCTTTGCAGAGATTTCAGTATTTGGGCATCACTCGCTCGCAGAATACAAAAATATCTTCCAAGACTGGCACTTTCTTCCTTAATTCCCAGTGCATTTCACCCCTTCCCAATTCCTGAATGAGAAAATGAGCGCTTCTCTGAGAAGAGCCAACCAAATAAACCCCTCTTTGGGCCTGGAGCCACTAATCTGTAATTTAATTTCACGCAGGCGTCTGGGGCGTGAGGACACAGACCAAGGTCAAGGACGACTGTACAGAGAGATCTGGATGTTTGGGCACAACCTGGGGTTTGATCAACACTCTCACACAGCTTAAACAGAGGACAGTGAGTGTTTTGTGAGCGCGTGTGTATGTGTTTTAGCACTCCTCACCTTGCGAGGCCCATAGCTCCAAGAAATGCTACGTTATGAGGATCCGCTCCTCATGGGGCCCAAATCCTGGACCCTATAGGAAGAATTACTGTTTGTGTGAGTTGGGTTTATGTTTAGGCTTATGCATGTTCTGGTATTGGGTAGGTTTAGGGTTAAGGTCAGTGTAAGGCTATAGAAATTAATGAAAAATGACTGGGAGTCAATGTAAAGTCCTTGTGAAGATAGAAGGCGTGCTATGTGTGTAGAGGCTGAGGGGTATTTCAGTAATGGTTACTGAAGTCAGACTTGATGCAAGGTAGCTATTCAGCACATGACAGCAACAAACATTCGCAGAGAAAATCCATTATTCAAAACGAGTAAAATGTTTGCAATGACTGAGCATCTGCAAACAGAGAGAGATTAGCCCCAAAATAGGACTGCGTCTAACTGGGAACAATTCAGCATGTCAGAGTTGATCTGCATGTAAATGAAATATTTGTATTACTTTGACCGTAATTCACGCTTTGCTCATTATGGAGTGTAGTTGGCGGATAAATCACCTAATGGAATGTGGAAGGGTGAATTTGAACAGCCTGGCTAATCCTGCGGTAGAAGGGAAGAAACGTCTGTAATAAACTCGACCTTGTTCCGGCTGAATGAAGATAGAGTGTCCCCACCCAAGAACAAAACCAATAACCACCAATGAGCCGACAGTTTCACCATGTCTCTTTAATGTAAATAGGCACTGGGGTTGTTTTTTTGTTTTTTTTTTATTTCAAACAAATGGTTTTGGTATTCATACATAGGCATATGGCACTGGGACTCGCTTAAGTAGTTCAAAAGGATGCAATAAAACAATGTACACCCCTGCAGGCTGGAAGAGATAAAACATTCGGCGTCAGCTGTAGAAACTAGCCGAGATTGTCTTTCTTCATTAAAAACAATTTCTTACATGTAAAAGCTGTCAGGTCAGGGAGAGGGATCAGAGTGTTTCACATCCGCCATTTGTAGTTTGTTGGAGCTTCGCTGGCGTTCACTTTCAATTGCCTCGACTTACTGAATATAGGAGAGCGGCGCACACTGACAGGTACAAGTTACTCCAGCGACAGACGCTAATTAGCAAGTCGTGGAGTAATAGGAGAGCCGGGCTCACTCGCTTGCTCTCTCTCTCTCTCTCTGGCAACTGAAGCAGGGTCATCTCTTTAAGTGTCTCACTTCCTATTAGACAGCAGATCTCTGGCACACGCCCCATCGTAGCGCATGCAGAGTGATGTCAGTGACAGACAAAGGATCCTGTCACATCCTGTCGTTCTCAAAAGCGCCCGCCGCTCCTCGTGTCGCAGGCAACACGACTCATTCAACTGCGTTTACCCGCCGTTGCGCATCTCCGTCGAGAGAATGAAAGGGATTCAATAGAAACTAATGGCACATGATGTGTTTATGTGTTTGGATGGGAACTCAAGGGAAACTAAGAAAAGAGATGATGGACTCATCTTCTGCTCAGCGAGGCTTTGACATTCTGCAGGGGATGCTGGAAACAGTCTCCAGGTTGATGGATAGGTGGACTGGGATTACCCGCCAGACTCATCTCCTCCTTCTCCCACCCCGACTGTCTGGCCTCGACTTCTGAAAAGAGACACACACAAAAAACAACAACACACAGATAACTTTGGGTTCTTTATAGCAGAGGACATGAAGAAAGAAACCTGAGTAAAAGAAAAAATAGAAATCCAACCTATTATATAGGGAAAAAAACGTATCTGCAGTAGAAATTGCAGCCACATACACTGATTAAGCATCAGATTACGACCACTCACCCCTGGGGAGAGGTCGGTCTGCAGTCAATAACACTGATTATCTTTGATTCAAGGTACCTCTTAATGTATGGCATACATTAAGCAGCAAGTAGACATTTTATCCTCACAGTTGATGTCTTAAAGGTAAGAAAGGCAAGTATGACAAGGGCAATTGTCATGGCAAGTTGGCCAAGTCAGAGGAAACTGCAGCTCAAAGAAGGAGGGATGGTAAAACAGCGATGATGCCTCAGTAAACCCCAAAAGTGCCATGAGTCACATGATGAGCGAAGGCTGCCCCATAGGGTGTGACCCTACAGATGATCTACTGTGGCTCAAGATGTTTAAGAAGTTAATGTTGGGATGGTAAAAAAGGTGATTCCCTGAATGCAGAGACTTCTTTCAGCAGCCTGGAAATAAAACTAAAATAGTGCAAGTGTTTCTTGACCTGGAGAATAAGAGGATGCATTGCCAAAAAAAAGGCAAGCTGACTGAGGTAGTGTGATGCTTTGGACAATGTCCTGGAAACCCTTGGGACCTGTTATCTATAGTTATGTAATTGGTATTCTCTGATGAGCTCTCTCAACAGGGTATTGAGCCCTGCCCCAAGCTAAAACTGGTTGAGGAACGGTTTGATGTGCATAAAAATAAGCTTAAGATGTGCGCTTGCTCTCCAGATTCCCCAGATCTCAACCCAATCCAGCATCTGCACAGGAAAAAAAACCCCAGATCCATAGAGGAGCCACACCACAGCTTACAGGAGTTAAAACATCTGCTGCTAGCACGTTGGTGCCACAAATCACAGCACACACTCAGGGATCCAGCATAGCAAAAGAGGGAGCGACACACTCTTAGGCCTGTTATAATGCTATGCCTGATTGGTGTGTGAAATAATTGGAACAAATACGCTCCACACAGATTTAACATCATAAAATTACCAGCTACAACACCAACAACCAACACATCTCTTTAAATCAAGACATCTTCTCTGCGCGTCTCTCTGAACTGTTCCTTCCTCGTAGCCCATGCAGACCACCCCACTGAGAAAGAAATTGTTCTCCTTGCATCATTAAACAGTTTGAATTAACTCGGGTGGAATTTAATTGTGTCACACACGACGTCCCCCTACTTGAAGCTTTTAAAGGCAACATAGCTCAGCTATAGCTATAGGCTCGGAAGTTTAGCATTATTTGAACCAGTTTTAAATGACTACGGTCCAACCGGTCATCAGGGAGAGGATTAATTTCAGTTTCCAGATATTGCACATACTGTATGTAATCTGAGAGGAAGTAATAATCTCTGACTTGGGATGGAGGGAATATCTGTTTGTGTTCTGTTGGGATGTCAGCTGTCTCCACTTGTCGTCATTCCTTTGTCTTGTTCTTGTCTTGTCTCGTCTTTTAAGAACTCGCTTCATAATCCATTCCAGTTATAGTTTGGTCAGGAAGCTGTTTGTAGCACATAACTGACACTAATTATCATCCCTTTATTATATTTTACACATGAGAGCCGATGCGATGCGCTTTAATTCTAGATGAAAACCCTACAGGCACCGCTAACTGCCTGAAAATGTCAAAACAAAAACTGACGCAGTTAGAGAGTCTGCCGTTGCAAATCTCAGCAAATTAAAAAACCTGCCAGAAAAACTATCTGCTAAACTGAGATTCTTAAATAAAAAAAACGCACTCAGGCTTCCATTCGCTCCCTGTCAGGATGCAATCCGACCTGCCATCTTATCCATCACCCAAATGAATACAGCGCAATTCTCACACATGCATTGTTCATCACATTCAAATCCCTCAATGTCCCTCGAGAGATCACTAAGTAAGAGTGTTTCAGAGTGGATTGGTGGAGCAAGACAGGGTCAGAGGTGAAAAAAGGAAATAAAAAAACTCTGTAGTTTCACAGAGGTGCAGAGCTATTTGGTATCTTCTAAGATAACTCGAAAGCACTCAAAGAATAAAATCCCTTCCAACGTTTCCAATAATCAGCTTCTCTCAGTCAGAGGGATCCAAAGCAGTCACGGCAGAAACGACGAAACCTCTGCCCTAACAACTCGGAGACAAGCTGATGGACAGATCCATTTAGTGCAGGTAAACCGGACCACGGGCTAATTTACTAAGGATATAGGAGGCTGGTTACAAGAACGGTGCAATGGGTTTAGTCTAACAAAGTGTTAAAAACCACAGTCTGTCCTCATTTACATCAAAATGAAAATTACTTCTTTTTTTTTTTTACCTCCACCAGTAGCCTAGCTCAGCTTAAAGCAAAATATACTTGTAAAAAAAAAAAAAAAAAAAAAACACCTCCGCAGCCATAGTTTTTGACTTTGACAGAAACAACAACAACAATCGAAGCAAGTATCAAAGCCCGACGCCAGGCATCGCTCTGAGAAAGCAAATGACTGGGAATAACCTTGAAGACGAAGTCAGCATAATGAGGAAGCCGCTAAACTTTAGTGATACTTAGGAGAGGATTACCTGATGATGAAAAACACATCATGGCAGTTTCTCTGCACACAATGGATAATTACAAAGTATAATGCACACTGCTCACAGAGGATATACAAGCTCTGCCTTTAAGGATACATTTACATTTAAGCAGATACCTTTACAAGCCTGCAATGAAAATAGGATCCCAAGGGTCTGGCAGGACACGAATAGAGAGGTGTGGAATATATTTAGACAGTGGTTAGACTCATCAGCGTGGGAAGAAATATAATAGGCAATTGTTATTAGGCTTAACCACGCATGGAAATGCACTATGCCAAGCAAACTGTGGTGCTCCACAGTCCCATTGGCATTAAACTAGCAGGGGAGATGTTTACATATCACCAACGTTAGACATTACTATTCAGAAGTGACACCTGGAATATAAACAAGGCCTTCATAGTTGTTTTGAAACCTCCCATTAGGGAGTCTGATTTCCTTAATGGAGAAAGAAATGTTTAGGCCGATCTTCCAGATTTGCTAACTAAGGTGTTGGGAGGGTTAGGGCTTTACTGACAGGAAGTATATTAGTTAATGGTTCAATCAAGTGATTTTGTAAAATTCTCTGAATTTTAGCGATAACCAACTTTGTGTTACTAGTTGGTGCCATTTTTAGTTGTATATATCCTTTATTTAGCGGGAAAAAAACAATTCATTGAGATAAAAAAAAAAAACCAAAACTATTTTTCCAAGCGTGACCTGGCCAAGATGGCAGCAAAAAATGTACACCAAATACCTGATGCAAGATACAAGACCAAATACACAACATACATATCAAGAGAAATCCTAATCACACATTAGGCCAAGTGATTGGATTTCTCTGTCCTTTGGAATTGATCTAAATTACACCAAGGTAACAAGAGAAGATAACTTTTTAAATCGTTCTCTAGACTAACGTGAGCATAAATATGTAGGAAGATACCCGAAGCCACATTTATAGTCAAAAACCAGCAAGTGAGAAAGTCTGCAGTCAACAAAGCCTGAGTTGATGTGAGAAGCACTTTTTGTTTCTAAAAAGCAATCCCAATTTAAGTTTTAGCCTAAAAACTAATTTGCTAATATTGATTTTAAAAGCTAGATTCTCATTAATCAGAATACCTAAACATTGGTTTGCTACATCTATGCTAACCCAAGATCCTACAGACGTGAACTATTGAGTTGTATTTCGTAACTCAGTAGAAAGGTTTATTAAAGCCACAAAAAGTTACTTTGTATTATTTTATTTGGCAATTATGTTCAATCTACAACTAATATATCTTTTCATATGCTAATTCATTACTTTACTTTGAAATTAGCACATTTACCAAAATGTTTGTATTTGGTAAAATAAAAATGTTTATATCTATGTTTGCTATAAGTTCCATTAATTATAAAGATTTCAATTGAAAATTTTCTATGCGGAATATTTTCAAATTCTCCATCTTAAAAGTCAGATGGGAAACTTCTGGAAAGGCTCCAGAAATCTGTTTCTAAATTCATGTCTGTGTCCTGAGTGGCAGTGGCTATGAACTCCAAATGAACTGTAGAGGCAGCGCAGCCCCAAAGGAGCTGCAGTCACTCACGTTAGAGGGTGGTCTTCACTCAAGACTGACACTAAACTGTATGATGATGATGCTTTTATAAGGTCCTGGCACAAGAAACGCTGCAGCCGCTCCAGCTCTCTTTCTCCAGACAAAAACAGAAATGCACGGTTTGTACGATCCAAACAACGGGGAGCCTGGTCTGACGCCAGGTTTACGAGCCGATGCCAGGCGGGATCAGGACCAACCAAAAAAACATAAAATTATAGTTTCTATCTTTTTTTTTTTTTTAATGGACAAATCAATTATAAATATATGAAAAAATGTGTAACCGTAAAATGTTGAGATTTATCAAATCTCCATGATGTACAACACTGCAGAAAATTGTTAAGCTGATCCAAACAGTTTCATAATGTGCTTCTAAGGACTCAAGAGTTCCTTTATTGAACAGTTTTAAGAGTTTTATTTTTAACAAATTGTGGGAATAACATTCAGTAATAACCTGGCACAGGACAGAAGAAACACATAAACCTTTAGTTGATCATCTACTTTAGGTCAAGCTTTCAACAACGCCCTTAAAAGTACTACTACTGAGTTGCAAACAGCATTATTTTTCATACATTTATTAAAAGAATCCACAACAAAATGCCTGCTAGAATTTGGGGCAGCCTTGCAGCGATATAATTGGTTCGTTGTTTGAGTATTGGTCGAATACAGGACTGATAATGAGAAAATGTACAACGGAAGTCCAAAGAAGAAAAACTTTAAAAGATGTTTTGGAAGCCGGAGAAACTATGGATCAAAGACTGCTTTAAACGGCGGCGAAAGTCTCGCTCATTAGAAGGAAAATGTAACAGGAACAGGGATGACTGGGGATTTTTGGCATTAAGAAAGTAGACAGAGAGGACCTGGCAAAATCGTCTCAGTTTGTCATGCTATAACGACAGATTCTCATGGTAACTCGAGAGGAGCTACAAGGATCCACAGCTCAGGTGGGAGAATCCGTCGAGAAAACGGCTCCATGTTGTAAGCTAGCAAATTCTGCTTTTATGGAAGAATGCAACCAAAAACAAAAGACTCACCTGTCAGATGAGACAGTGTTAGTTAACTATGATAACCTTGATAACATCTCCGTGCAATTTGAATAAGTTTGAGAAATTTAGACAGCAGAATGGGCAAAAAGGCTTCGGTCTCTGTGTGAAACATACAGATACAGTAGATGCATGAAGAGCCTTGTAGCTGTAAGTGCAGTGAAAGGTGATACGCCACACCTTTTCATTTATATTTGCAAAAAATGTATGCATTCTTTTTTCCACCCACATGTCCGTCCCTATTTTGTGTTGGTCATAAAATCCTTACAAAACACATCTAAGTTTGTGTTTTGGCAAGGATTCTATATGCCCCTTTGTTTACTGGAGCCTATGATACAGCCGCTCCTGCATGTTTTGTGTCTTGGGTTGATATTTTACAGGAACATGAGAGGATGCGGCAGACAGTTACTGGAAACAGGAAACACTGTTGAAATATGTAGACTCTGCAGGAGCAGGTCTCTGCGGGAGAAAAAAAAAACAAACAAAAAAAAAAAACAAACAGAAGGAAGAGTCCTGAGCAGTGATAATTCACATAGGTCACAACACATAACAATGATCACCGCTTGAATGATGGAGTAATGCAGCAGCTCCCGCTACAGGCCTTTCCACTTTATCCCAATAACACTAAGCCAGAGTGAGGCGTCTGACAGTTCATTCTGTTGCCACAGTGTTATTCGAAAGCAGCGGCATGTATCACGCACACACAAAAGGAAAGAAAAAAGAAAAAAATCATACCCCTTGATCTGTTTTTTTTTTTTTTTTCTTTCCCCCTACATGGTGTGGCCCAGCCTCTCTCTAAAAACACTCTGCAGCCCCCTGGTGTTAATTATGAGATCCCCTCGCCCTCTGAGCCTGGGTGGGACGTGGAAGTGCATTAATCTTGATTTTTCACTTTAGACTAGAGGATCATTTGAAGAGACTCCTGTGGTAAACCCCAAAGGCGAGGTGACTCGGTACCTGAAGGAAGATAGCGGGATGAGAGAAGAAAGACTCCCCTGTTTGTTCAGCGCACATATTGGGATGCTGTCCACCTCTTGAGGCGAGTCAATCATTTACCTTATGGGCCTTATTTTGTCAGCGTGTTAATCTGGATGAATATTTAGAGTCACACAGAACGGCGCAGCAGACGTCTCCCACCTGTGTTGTGATGGATTTGCTCCCAGATGCGGCGTGAAGGTGAGTGTCACCTTTTAAGATGAAATGAGCGAGAGCAAGTGACTTTGAGGAGTTCAGTCAAAGAGTTAACGTTCAGCTGGAGGCGTAGTTCAGCCCGACACGATTTGCAGGGTTTGGGGTTTCCGAGAGGACCTTTTTTGATTTACATGAAGTCTGCGTATTAAAGCTGTTGTTCAATTAAGAATACTTCTGTGTTATTAGATTACAGCCACTGCCTCGCTACACTCTTATTAGCAGGCTGCACAAACTAACTGGAGTGTGTTCAAGTAATGCACAGGTTATTTTAGGAAATGAGGATAAAATTAGTTCTTTTTAACTCATGGACCAGTTGAGTATTAGAAACTTTTAGGATAGCGTGTTCTTAATCTATTAAAACCTCATGTAAACTCAAAAATACATTAAAGAAATACATTGAAGATCTGTTGTTATTGTTTTATTAACCTGTAAGACGTAATAGTTACAGTCTACTCTGGAGTCCCAGAATCAGAACCAAACATGGAGAAGCACCGATCAGATTCTATGTGCCACAAGTCTGGAACAAACTTAGAGGAAACTGCAAAGATGCTGAAACACTGAGTTCCTATAAATCCAGGGTCAGAATCTTTAATAAACTTAGATGTAATATGGATCAGAACGAACCTTCGCGACTGGTTTTACTAGACCAAAGGGTAGCTTTTGATTCTGCTGATTTGATTTGAATATTTAAAATGTTACTGAATTTTGCTAATTAGCCATTTTTAGCAAGTGTTACATTACATTGCCAGTTTCCTCAGTTCCTTGTCTTCTTTGTTACCTTGCTTTAATCATCTATATGCTTTTTCTATCTCAACCCTCCTCTACAAAGGACTCTTTATTTACACTTAACTGTACGAAAAGCGCCATATAAAAAGAGATTAATTTGCCACATACTCAGTTGCGTGCAGCATTAAAAAAAAAAAAAAACTTTCAGTCCTAATTCACTTTCAAATAATCAGCCTCTCTGAGCACCAGAATTTTAAAGAAATAGTGCCATATTTTAGTTTTTCTTATCATGATGCTTCTTCCTCTTAAGTTAATGAAGAAACTCTGAGGTGCATAGCATACATGTAGAAATGCGGCCACTGCAGCTTGCTTCATCTGCGTGCGTGCTAATTTCTCTCCAAGTTTTGTGACCACGCTATGATGTTTGCAGACTTCAGAGAGCTAATCATGACAGTTCTGGGCAATATGTTCAGGGGGCTGCTCTTGTTTTTTTTGCCATCTTTAAATTCTCCTGTGTGGAACAAATCCTCTTTGATAGGCCACAGCTTGTAAACAATATGCTGATATTGGCTTCTCACTAATAAGACTTCATTCGGTTTAGAACCTGTCTGCCAGGCGTATAGCGCTTGATGTGAAAAGTTTTTAACACCCAAAAGTGAGAAAACTCACTTTTTTGTGTTGATTTGACAGGTTTTCATAAAATGTCCTTTTCATCCAGAGGAACTGGACTCAGTTACTGCTTGAGAGAGCAATGTTAGGCAATGCAACTTCATATAACAACGATAATAACGTTATATAATATCATTAACGCTGGAGATTTAATACAACTATTTACTGTCTGTATGTTTTCCATCCATCCGTACAGGGGATCCTCATTTCGTCCGATTGTACTCGGGATCAGGATCTGGAATCTTGTGCTTTAGGTCATGATCCACGTCTCGTGCTCGTGTAAAACAACAAAAAAAAACATTTGTGGACACATTTGACTGTACAGAAGTCACAGAGCACTGAAGCCTCACGCAGTCTTAGTGCGACGCTCAGGAGGAACGCAACAGATGTCGCATTGGGACAGCGAGGAAGTGCCTGGGGTGTCCCGTCAGAACGTCAGTTCCCAAAACTACACACACACACAAAATACTTGAAAAAGTGCACAGGGTACAAAGCTTGTGGGATTCAATGGACCCCGCCTCTTAAGTCTGCAGGAGGGTTAAAAAGATCAACTGCATTTTGTGGCCTTGCAACACCACTCAAAGGAAACACGGTCAAAAGACTTTCAGTGTTGGACTGGACCAACAAAGACACCCTCACCAAGTCTTCAGGGACCTTGAGCCCGTTCTCCAAGGCCATGAGGAAAACCACTCTAGTTTTTCTGAATCTAAGCCTCGACAATGAGAGTCAGAGCCTCCTTTCCAACACCTAGTAAGTACGCTTTCTCTGCAAGGTGGGGAAGTGTGATGCCTCGATGGTTCAGAATACACTCTCCTGTCCCCAATCCAAAACACTGGGGCAAACACGGCACTATGCCATTCTTCCACAAGTTACCTTGAATTTGAAATATGGAGGCTAAAACAAGCAAAGGTCAATATGTTATATAAATCTAGGAATCTGCTAGGTATAGCCCCTATTTTGAGTTTGCAGGGTTTTTTAATCATTTATATGTTGCTACCTTATGCAGTCCAGTCTCATGTCCACTTTCCAGTACTCACTACTCTTTTTGTACACACATTTATTTCAGCATCAACACACCGCTGATTTTGTATCTCCCCTCTCATCTGCAACATGACTAATCTATAGTGGTTAATTGAGCCCACAGGCAGCTGGTTTCAGTGAAGGCTCTTGTGCCGTTCTGGAAAAAAAAAACAGGACCTCTCTAGAGAAGTCGGCTCTCTGTCGAGAGGCAAGCGGAGCAGAACTCTCGCTGCGTTCATTAGCTGTCATTGATCAGGGATCCAGTCACTGTGCAACTCCTATCAAAGCTCCTGTATTACCAAGTTTCATCCCCTTAAAAAAAAAACTACAAAGCCAAGACAAGTAGATCAGGCATGACACGTTTTATATTTATATTTTTTTCACTGGACTATTTGATGTAGATGTTTGCCAAGGTTTTCAACAGCACCAGAAATTGCTACACAGCACATCTGTCCATTGCAGTTTTTTTTTTTTTATTAAATATGAGCTACTACATTTGGTTATTAGCTCCACTGAAAGCCTATCCTTGTGTAACCTCACAGGACGGGAACTCTTCAACAAGTTTTTGACTGGGGAAAAACAAGACAGAACACAAACCTGATATGATCCAACATATTGGTTTATGGTGAGTAAAAAATTGGTTCTTTATTACCTTTAGAATAGTTGAAGAGCATTTTATCTATTTGAGAAGTAGTAGAATTCAAAAAATACCTCCCTAATAAACTTCACGGTGCACACTGTAGTAGAAACATTGTAGGGCTGCAGTAATTCCGTTGAATTACGAACTCCAGGTTTTCCTCTACATTCAATAAATTGTAACACAATATATATATATATATATATATATATATATATATATATATATATATATATGCATTTATTAAAGTTACTTTGCTTTTTAAAAACCAACACCTTCCTGTCTGGTTATAAAGCTGGCTACTGTGCACTGCGCTGCTTGCAGTAGAGAAGGAAAATTAGAGATGACAGTCTGCAGTGGGGGGAGAGAAAAAGGTGAAAGAAAAGTACCTAAAGAAGGTTAAGTTGAATACATTTTTAGTTCAAGCCTGTGTACACAACCCTAATGTTAATGTACGTTTTATCTGAACGACAGTAACTTAATTAATCTAGTTTGACCGTAAGGCTTAATTTTTCAGAAATATTTTGAAGGCTCCCTGATTATGGTGTTTACTCAGCAGTATGGTGTCACCCCTCAGTCTTAGATAGGAAACCTTGCCCTCCTCAAATGCCCCGTTCCTTAAACTCCTTAATCTATAGAGGCTATAAGTAATATGAGACATGCTAGCATTGGAGTTGGATTCAGTCCTGGGCATTTGCATCACTTTCATTATGAATTGCTCTCTTTCACTGGCAATTGATAAAATTGAAGTTAATCCACTGATTGGACTCACGGCTCAATTCAGGAATTTCATTCAGGTGTGCTGAACTTCCAACACAAACAAAAGTTTCAGGACATGCACTGCCTTGAGGACTAAAGATCGACACCCCTGTTCTACACATCAACCTATGTGACTATGTCCATCAAAATCTCCTGCGACCTACAGGTTAACTTCACCCCAACCCTCATTCTGTGGGTGCAAAGTCTGGTTTGAAAGGGGCTTTCAGCACCTTTCACTGTTATTGAAGCACTAAAAAACCTCCTGTCTCATTGATTACTGTACATCTGGCAGCTGCAGCTTCTTAAAATACACTTAGGTTAGCTTTCCTTGCATTCTACCATTTCTGTATCTCTCTTGTCCCTGGAGAATAGCGCAGCGATGCACAATGCTGAATGTACTGAGAAAACTGTGACAGAGCAAAGCCTGAGCTGTGACGGGAGAAAAAAGTATAACAATGAGATGTATTCTCAACATGACAGGCCAGCGATTAAGTGAATATATAAGAGCAAAATGAATCGATATTTCCCATATTTGCCAAAGAACCTTCTAGGGGGCAGTTATGTAGCACTAATTGTACCTATAGGGGACATTTTCTAATGCAATCAGCACTCTCACTGGAATTCACCGAAACTCTTCAGGTAGACAACCGGGATCACCCATGCTGCTCCTTATTTCACTGAGGTTTCTTTATTCCCTTTATGCCAACGTTTTCAATATTTCTTCTCCTCTCTTTTGCAGCGATCTCTGGCCATGCCAAGGCTCAATACGACTCCATATTCCCCTTAATATATAATTAGATTAAAGAGAAACTATGAACCCAGGGATTTCCATCCATCCGTGTTCTTACACCCTCGTTCCCAGTGAGGGTCGGGAGGTGTGCTGGTGCCCATCTCACCCTGGACAGGTCACCAGTCTGCTGCAGGGATTTCCATCCACTTCATAAAAATACAGCAGTGAGGTTTCTCTGCACCGTGTCACCTGCAGGATATATTTTCACTTCAGATGATAGAATGTGTTGAATTTAGTGTTGAAGACTGTTTATCTGGCATTTAAGAAGTTTTAACACGTGATTCTGTTGGTGCAAACTAAGTTATGTGTTGGGATGGCTTGACCCCTTCGTTGTACCGAGGTGCTTATCTTGAGTCCTGACCTTAACCCGAAAGAACGGTTTTGGGATGACTTAGACCAGAGACCGCGACTCGGGCCTTCTTGTCCAACATCACCTTGTAAATAGACTTATGTTAGAGTGGTCAAAAAATAAATACACACATCGCTAAACCTTGTGAAAAGCTGTCTCTGAAGAGTTGAAGGTCTTAGGATGGGAAAACAATATAACCTTAGGGATTAAGAAAGAGATGCAACTTTGGACAATCTGTCATTTTAGCAGCAGTAGGAATAAACGCTGCTGTTCTAACTAAGCTAGATCTTGTTAGTATATTTGTTTTGATGCATCTAATGTGACGCCATGGCATTTTTACCTAAGGTTAATATACAGTAAAAATCTAGTACTATTAGTGAGTTATACTTATACAACATGGACGGACCACTAACGTTGACAGCACTGTGCGTCCAAATATCAAGTGACCACTTTAATGTGTGTCTGCATGTGCTGAACGTAGTAAAACATTTTTTTTTTTTTTTTTTTTTGTTATTCCTAAACATCAGTCACATGTGAACATGTATCGATAAGGAAGAGGTTTTTATAACCAAAGTGCTTCCTGACTCTGAAAGGACTTAATTAAATGCAGAGCCTTACTTTATTAAAGAAGATATGCTGCGCTCTGCATAAATGCATAAATCAATAGCAAAACTGCCACAGAAATATTAGAATAATTGATCCGGGGTGATTCAGCAGCAAGGAGGTCCGGGGGGCTAGCAGGATATTAGCTCGACGTAATAATCTTGCTGAAGGTCAGTGGATACTCCAGTAATGACAAATGTCCTCTCTTTGACTCCTGCTGGTCAGACTTTATTTTGGCTGGTAGCAGGAAATTACTTTCCACACCTTTCATCTTGTTCCACTCGCTGTGTAAGCTGCAGCTTTACGGCAATGACCAATCAGGGTGTCATAAAAACAAGCTGTAACCGTCCCGACTCATCATAAAAAACATTCACTCAACTGGCGTCAAACTGCTGGTTATTAAAGTAAGAATTAGAGGCGCGGTGAATACTACACAATATCAGCACAAGTGACCTTGCAAAATGTCTGTCTGAGGAAGATCTGAGAGTTAAATGTATCACTTTTGTACTGATAAAACTGTAGTTAAGTTTTTCTTCTCAATACATCTGCAGGAGTGGATGAACAGAAATGCTGCTTTTATGTAACAATAAAGAACTTGAATGGACGAAGTCCGAACAGTAAACTCGGCTCAGAGATACAAAGTAATGACATGTACAATCTGCAAACTATAGTAGCTGCAGACCTCAGGCCACCACACCGACCGGCATAGCTTTATTAAGAGGGTCTTTGTCAAAGCAGCATAAATATTAAAATATATTTATACAAAAATGAAGCCAAATGTGTCTGAGATTTTCTTTACTAGCTTGGACTTTTCTTAGTGTGTTTCCAATCTGCTGATGATGACGAGGAACCGGGATGAAGAGACGGCAGTGATGACGGTTTATTGTTAGAAGACAAGAAACAAAGTTGGTCAGTAATTTTATTTATTTATTTTTTTTCGCTTCTTTAAAAGGTCAAATTGCTTGAAAGCGTTATTCTTTGATACTGGTTACTTCTAACGATACACATGCTGTCATCATTGCTTCGAATAAAAAAAAAATGCATCACAGGCAATAAGTTGCTTATATTAAATCTGCGCCTAAATCCACCGTTTATCAAATCATCAAGAACTACATGGAGAAATATTTAACTCTTGAAGAAAGCTTCAGGGAGCCCAGAGGGTTAATGGTTGCACTGCAATGGCAGCAGGGTGCTTTCATGGCGCCTAGAAGGGCATTAGAGAAACCTCAAACACAGACTGACATTCTGCAGGAAGCAGGAGGATTGCACTGACTGGGGTAATGGAGGTCCCAATGAACAGACGACTGGGATAAGGGACTGTCAGTACAAGGTAAGGAAACGCAACTATGAAGTTTGTGTCATGTAGAGAAAAAAAAACAAAACAAAAGCAAGACAGGCGATTAAGTGGGCGTAGGAATCAAAACACTGACGTTTCAGTTTAATGAGAAAATAAAAATGCCCAGATCACGATCCCAATTTCCGTTGTTTTCAACAAACAAATCCCAACAACACTGAAGAGGTAAAGGTTGCAAAAAAAAAAAAAAAAAAAAAAAAAAGCAAAACTGTTAATCATTCGTATGATATATTGGGGGCCATGCATTTCTCGAACTGACAGATTTATTGGCATGTGTTGAAACGGTCAGAAAGTAGTCAATAGAGCAGATAGTGTGCTGCACTCTGGAGGAACCAAGAAAGGCAGCATTAAATGTGTCAATTGTGGGCTTGCTGTAGACAGGTCAGGCTTTAAGGTGCTTTTCTCAGGGCTGAGCAAAAAAAAAAAAAAAAAAAAAAAAAAAGGAAGTGAGAGGAACTGTTAGACTTTTTCTTCAGTGGTGCCCAGAAACAGAAATGTGTCATTTTTCTTTCAGGGTTTCCAGTCACAAAACCTCGATGCAGCCATCTAAAAGGAGCAAAACCTATCTCTCTCTGTTTCAGATATAATTATGAGTGTTTAAGCAGCAGTATACATAATTAATGGAGGGTTATTGTATTTGTTTTAAGGAATAGTTAGATTAAGCCTCATGTGTTTCAGAAACTTACATTTTTTTAAAGTAAAAACCTTAACAATGAAACCATTGGTTATATTCACATGATAATCTCATGTTTACCAGGAAATCCTTACAAATTAGCAATTTTCCAAATTTTTAAGAATGTTTTAGCGAGAAAAACAGACAACCTATGCGACTCAAACCCAACCTATTTACCATTAATAAGCCCCTGACCCTGGCTTTGAGAGGGCTAGGAAACGCCTAACAGATAAAATTAAGCAGATATTTCATATCAGACGGTGACCTTCTGATTTCTGAAATGATAATGTCAAGACTTCTAATATTCCATACTCTCTCCCAAATTAATGCAGCCTATCTTCATTACAGCAGCACTTACCAATAACCTCCGGTGTGTGTGGGTGTGTGTGTGTGTGTGTGACACTGTGTCCTTCAAAGAATGTACAAGACGGCGATGACAACGGAGGACGAAAAAAAAACAAACCTGTCACCAGAGCAACACATACATGTGAATATATTTGAAGGAAGAGACTGAAAAACGACACGCACCTTCGCTCTGTCGTTCTTAGCTCTTCAGTGGCGTCATCGCTGGAGAAAGCAAGAAAAGAAAACAAAACACACATTACGAGAGTGATTTCAAAACATCAATCAACGCACAACAAACCGTAAACATTTACATTGAAAATGAAAGATGCAACGAAGGGCATCCTTCGTGCACACTATGATGTGGACCTAATTCTGTTTCGCAAGCCCTCCCTCTCCGCCGCACCGTCTCCGCTCACCAACATCGCCGTGGCTAACAGGAAGCAGAGGGCACGACGTTTTATTTAATTAGTCACAGCAGCTGAGTGCTCATGTGGAACCAAACGGGAGAGGTAGATTGGGGTAGTGAGATAGATAGGCACACTCCCACCGGGCCTTGGCTGGGTTGTCAGAGGAGCACAGATTACATGACAGGGAGCGGGGCTGGGGGAGGGCGATGGCTGTGGTAGTGGGTGTTGTTTGGCAAGAAGATGAAAATGGAGCTTGTACAGGGTGAAGGAGGGAGGAGGGGGGACTCATCCCAGAAAATTGATTGCTTTTAACTCCACAAATATCCAAGTGCTCCCTCAAAAGCACTCGCCGATGGTTTCGTCTAATACGCCAACAAGCTGCCATCGACTGCTTTTATTAACTGTGACAATGCTCGTTATTCCAAATGATTTAGAGGCTGCTGTTTCCCCTCCCCCTCCCGTCTCGTCTCGTCTCAAGCTGGTCCGTTGGCCTTTTCCTCGTGGACCAGAAGATAACCCCTGCGAGGGGCGCAGGAGAAGCTCGATGCACAGCAGAAGCCTGATGAGAGTCTGAGTCCAAGAGAGGAGAAGTGTTTCTCCAACAACCGGCTCGATCAAACGCGACGACAAACGTCAAGAGACGTCACGCGTGGGGCGAGTCTATCAGTATGCAATCAGCTCATGCGGTGTAGATTAAAAATCGTCTGAGGCATGTAAATATAAGTTTCTATGTTTGTTATTATCCAATCAATGGCGCAAGGAAGATCAGCAGGCTCGCACACAAATAAAACATGCTCCTCTCGGTGTGGTGCTGAGCCAGCCAGGAATATGAACGGTGAGCTTATTATATGTGCAAACCGCTAAGCAGTGGTGTTCAGGGAGCTCTGTTAATTAGCACTCTTGAAGATATCCAGTGACCCACATCTAATAATGAAGGGAACACAAATGTTCTATTTACATATCTTTAGTCGGTAATGTGCGACCACTGGGAGAGCCCGCTTGTTCGGTGTGCAGTGTCAATGAAAGGAGAAAAGAAAGTTAAGCTGAGCTACCTGGGACGCTTCCCAGGGACTTCTCGAACTCAACTGTGGCTTTATAGCTTTAATTGGTACGTTTGCAGCCTGAACAGAGACAACATCAAAAAAAATAATCTCTTTTTTTTTTTTTTTTCTTTTTTTTTTTTTAGGGTTTCATGCTGTTAAGTTGTACTTTCTCGTTTCAACGGTTAAGCCATACATTATTCAGGTGTGTTTTTATGAGGTGCTTTTATTTCCGTCTCTCTGAAAGAATACATCAAACAGGTGAAACAAATGAGCCCAGATGTAACTTAGGCACAGCTGTTCATCCCCTCAGTTTTTTTTTTTTTTTTCTTTTTTTTTTCCTGTTTCTTTTTTTATCTAAAAATCTACAACATTCGTCCTCATTGCCTGCCAGTCCTCAGGCTTCAGTGCGATTTGAGCCTGTGCTGTCTGCCTTCCAGAGGTGGCCTCAGCATTAAGGAGTCAGAAACGAGCGCCGGCCGGGGCTGCTAATGCCATGAGCTGTGTGAGGCTTGATATTCCTTAACCTTCCACCTACTCAGGGTCTTGCCTCAGTTAAGATGGGTTAATAAAACTGGTTTTACCGCTCTGCTCTCCTTTTCAGAGGGCATGTTAAATTGCTCTTTTACCGATGATTCTGTGTCTGTGAAAGAACTGGGTCACTCGCGTCCCCTTCCACGGGGAAGTGCACACAAACCGAATTCAGATTCTGATAGGAGCCTCGCTTGCAACGACTGCAGCCGTTTCCGAAACAACATGACGCGTTCAGGTTCTTGGACGCATGTCTGGATGAAGTTGCGGGTTGGGGGGGGGGTGTTGGAAACAAGAGGCGTTTGGTGCATGACTTTTCATCTGCATGAAAATAGGAGTCTCTTCCTGGCCGCACGTCTTGAGCGCCCTTCCTACAATCGACTGTGCGGTTGTGGGATTGCAAAGTGCTGTGCCTGAAAATATAGCTGCAGTGTTTGGTAAACATTATTTGCCTCTGCTGTAAATGCAACAAAGGGATCTCATCCCGCGGCAAATGGATGAGCACAGGTCCCTAGTTATCACTGGTTATTGTTCCAATCAGGCCGGCTTTGAAAGGGGAAAGCGCACTCTCCTTTGGACAGCTCATTAAGATAACACACAAACGTGGCTCCCCATCATCCAGAGTTTATTAAAGTGAGGCTCATTTTAGTTCCTTTGTCTCGCGCAGGAACCTCTGGCTTTGTCAGCGCAATTGAAGCCAGATGGCGAAACAAAGCTGCCTGTCTGAATCGCTTAGACAGTGATCTCAGAAGACAGAGCCATTAGCTTGACTTCACAAGCTCACCGCCCACAGTGTCCACCTGGTTCCAGCAGGTGCGTGCGCGGCGACGAGAATGAGTACGGGGGGGGAGCGGGCGTGGCGACGAAGCTGGGTCGCGTCAGCGGACGCCTTTAACTGCAGCTGGACTATAATTAAGTCTTACTAGTTGTGGGATGGCTGACCCTGCTCCTAGCTGCACAGATTTCCCCTCTGAAACATTCATGAGAGAGGGAGCAGAGAATAAAAGCCATTGTCCCCCTTCACTCACATACTCTCCTTCACCTCTCGGCTTATTAAAATCACATGGTATTAACTTTGGCGTTCACCGAAAGGCTAAATAATTCAATCAGAATTTAAAAAAAAAAAAAAAGAACGTCAAATGAATAACTCTAATGACATTAATACTTGAGGGAGGACTGCTCCAAGACCGCGAGGTTTGGTCACTGAAGCTAGTAATGCAGAGGAGGCTGGGCCTGAGTGCTAATGGAAAAATTAATTCAGGACTCATAAGGTCATATTTCTGCCAAGCAAAATATCACAATCACCCTAATCATGCAAAAAGAAGCACACAAAGCAGTTTCCTGTCTCAGTTCAGCAGCGCTCCTAAGAGGCCAAATGTAAATACTCAGCAAATCAGAGATTTGAAAGGAGGATTCTGTTTTCATGATGAGAGTTTAAATTAGATGTTCTTCTTCCTTTGGCTACAAGGTAAACTGCTGGCAGAGGCAAAATGCCACAAGGGAGAAAAAAGAAAAAGAAAAAAGGAGTCTGATTCAGAAAGCAAAGAGTGAAAGAAGACGGGATTATTGTGTTAGTGAAGTACAGTAAACTTTTCTCCTTTCAGTGAACAGCTGGTTAAGATTTGTTTTTTGTGACAATGTTGACATCAAAATTCTCCACTAATCCCATATTAAAATTTTTACTGGACTTCTTTGTTACTTTGCACAGCTCTAATGAGAGAACTGGGAAAATATTTTAGAGGCTGGACGTTTCCTCCCTGAATATTTTATGTGTCACATTGGACACATTAAAGCTCTTCTCAAGCAAAACAAACCCAAATAATCATATGCCAAAACATTTGGAGGCAAACACAAAATCACTACCAGATCAAGACAAAAAACAAAAAGTTAATCTTCATTTTCTTGCTGCCTTTTAATTTTCATTTGAATAAGCTGCTGCATCTCTGTAAAATCTGCATCATAAAATTTAATTTAAAGAAAAATCCAATAACGTGGAACACCTGGTGCAGAAATTGTCACAGTTTAGCCATACTGGGCAAATAGATCTTAAGTATAGTGTGTCGGTATTGATCAGTGGCAAATTAGCAGGACTTTCAAAAAGCTCAAAGAAAGCCCCATATAACGACATGAAATGAGCTTGAGTTGGGTTTTCTGCTGGAAAGGTGCATCTCTATATAGCTAGGATTTCAGATAAATAATATACTTGTCTGAAAACATTCAGTCTTAACCTAAAATAACTTCCAAACTAAAAAAATGTGACAATGGTTTGGTCAGTCAATCATGTTTTCATTTTCAGTCAGTGGGTTGTTGCGCCACTAGTCCAGTCAGTCCTAACTGGTGAAGTGGTGATTTTTGGAGGAGTTGGTAACAGATACCAGGAGGTGCAAACGATATCATGAGAAGGATGTCAAAATTGTCATAAACTTTTTGCTTTAAAGACAGCCATCCTATTAGAAGATATGTGTTGTTAAAAAGTTCATTGACTTGGGATTTTGTTTTGGAAAGGATGAACTCGGTTCTCAGCCTCTGCTTTTCTCAGGAGATGCTACTGCTGGGGGAAATGTCCGGGTCAAGTAAGCTGTATGCAAGTGGAAATGTTTTTTTGTTTTGTTTTTTTATATATATATATATTCACTTAACTTCAAAAGAACACTAGAACAAAGGCAGCTATCTTAAGGCAACACGATTATGGGTTATTCTTCCAGCCATGTTTATGTGGTCAGGGGCAGCACACAGTCAGTGTTAAAATACACAAGCCTTCTAGCCACTGGCTAATTTGCAGATAAATCCCTGGTTGAGCTCCTCAGCCCCTGGTTGGGCTTTCTGGTCAGTGGTTTGGCTTTTCCCCGTCTGATTTGGCTTTTCTATCGACAGATTCATCCAAAAAGACAGATGGATTCTGTTTGAACTGAACATCAATGGTGGGTAAAACTGATTACCTTTTACTGCAGCCTGTCTCCTTGAATCACCTTGTTGATTTTTTTTTTTTTCTCCCAATAACGCATATTCATTTTTGTTGCGTTTTCTCATTTAGTTCTGGAAGTACTTTTCTTTATTTAGTCACTGTAAATGACAGTTGTCAAAAGATGCATGTCCAGTCTTAATGTTTGGGCATTTTAGTGTTTAATCTACATCTTTTTGGAATCATTTTGTAAGTATCTTATTGTATTTAAATGGTCACAGGTTTTTTGTTTGTAAGGCAGATCTGCCTAATCGGACTAATAGTCAGCTTACCTCGCCTCACCTTTCTTGAAAACAGAAACTCATCTTTGGTTTGTGGTTGGGGGTTAATTAAGTGTTTGTGCAGCATTTTTAAAAATAAAATAAACTATTTGTCATTTATTTGGGTGCAGTTGTGCTCTGATTATCAGTATGGAAGTGGCCCAGCTGTGTGGTGGTGCCGTCAGTTCACCCCCAGAGTTTTTGCAAACCAAGTGCTTAATCAAAGGAAGCGTGAGTCTGAATAGTTTTGTGTGTCCCTGTTTCCATGGTGACCTCTGCACATCACCAGACCCGTTTCCAACATGTATCTACAATACTTGAGACCTCAACGTGACAATTAGCACTAACTTGTCTTATCTTATATTAGAAGATGAAACGCTACTGTCACCATTTACCTAACTTTGCCAAAGTAATATTTAATTTCTAATCATTTCTTTCATATTTATTTAACCAATCAACAGATTATTGAACTGTCCATAAAGGTTCTCGTCCAGCGCTTCGTATACAGAGTATTAAAGTAAAGCAGCAGTCAGAAGCTATGCAGGAACCATCTTTGAATGTTCAGTCAGTCATAATAAAGACTAAAACAGCTAAAACATGTCTATCATTGCAGCCAGAATGACAAAATATTAGATTTGTGGACTGGATCTCAAACGTCTATTAGAGTTTAAGTTATTACCATTAACTATACAGAAGTTTCATTCTCTGACTCTTTGTTGTTAATTAGTTTCTTGGAAATATTAAATTAAATAGAATTCACATGTACAAATTGAAAGAGTCAACAGTCTGTTTTTTTGGTTTTTTTTCCTTCTCTACTCGCATGATTTCACATATTACATGGGATGTTTTTCTGCGTCTATTAATTTGCTTTTCCAAGCAGAGATTAGCTCAGCCTTTCCAGATGACAGGGCTGGAAACAGTAGATTGAATCACTTACCTTCTTCTATTTTTATCCTCTGAATCTTTTTGTTTTTTTGTTTTTTACTAAATCAACCATATAATCTGGATAATCAATCAATCAAGCTTGTTTGTATTGTGCATTTCAACATCAATCAGTTTGAAGTGCTTTACGTCATAAAAACACAAACAAGACGTGACAAAAACATAATACCGTCACCAATCCATCATGCATGTTGGTCATTGTTCCATTAATTATGGTTCAAAAAGGTGAGTTTTTAGTCTGGATTTAAAGGAACTCAGTCTGGACCAGAACCAGAAGATAAGAGCTTCACTGGTTCTTACGATGGAAAGAAGTCAAGCAAAGTGGCCAACAATAAATACAAATCTTAAATGTTTTTGTTTGTTTCTGTTTGCCCCATCGCACACCAAGCAAAGTGCGGGTTGCGTAAATGTAGGTGCGTGAATAAGTGGATTGAAGTCGTAGAACTTTATCGGGCGCCCTTCAGCTGCAAAGCCGCGTGAGAGAAAATAAGACTTGACCAGGCAGGGATGGACTGACCTGTCTTTGATTCCTCTTCTTCCAGCTCCTTGGCCTCTTCAGCTGTGGGGAGACAGAGGTTCCATTATCAGCAGGAGCCACGGCGTCATTTCATTGCAAGTCAACGGCGAGCGGATCCTTCGCAGCTCGAAGGACAAGCTGTGATAAAAAGAGCTATACGACGATGATGCCGCCACACAATGCTTCCCCATCACATCATACAAACACACACACACACACACGCGCGCTGAGTCACGTCCAGCCTTTAACCTCCTATCCAGCACTTTCACAAAGACTCTAATCACATTAGACTTTAGCTGCTGGCTTTCAGAAAACCCACTGTCAACACAGTAAGGGGGGGGTAACCCAAGTAGTGATGGCTGTCACAGCACATGCATGTGGATACGGGCTAAAAATATCCGCCTGCATGCGTTCAAGACATGGATCTGCATTCTCTGTGGCTTCAAAATAAACTTCAAATAAATTGCATTTTAGCGCAATTTTCCTCAAACTCCGACTGCCAAGACCTGCGTCCTCGGGAAATTAATAAAAGAAACCTTGTTATGAGAACGGCAGCACAAAGTGTTGCATTTCGAGATGCAAACAGCCTGCGCATGTATGTATTTAAAGCACCGTCCACTCTGTGCTCCGTATAAAGTCGTTACCTCGCAGTGTTAACATTACAGGTTCGTGGATTCTAACGTGGAGCTGTGCAGTTCTCTGGAAAAAAAAATATCGCCAATATTATGTTTGCAACTTTAGTGCAAAAAGGAAGCAAAAAAAAAAAAAAAAAATGTTTTGTAGAGGAAAAAAATTAAATGCAAAAATGCCCCGCGCACACTGCTTCACAAACTCGGAATCGCAGTGCAAAATTACCGCAGATGCATGAAGCCTTTTCCGCTCCACCGACCATCTTAGCAGTGTGGCAGTGGCAGAAGCACCTCAGGGGAAGACGCTTTGACAGGAGAGTGACGCTCATTTAAAGGCACCTTAAGGTCAGGGTGAATATGAGGGCAGCCAGAGAGAAGTGACTGAGAGCTGCCTCCGTCGTACACAGAGTGAAACAACTTCAAACCCCAGCTGGCTGCATTTACAACATGCGGTGGCGAGAAAGAGGGCAGCTACTGCTCGAGTGGGAAAGACGGACGAAATGCATAAACAAACGGAGAGTTAGCAGGAAGGAAACCAGCAGCGAGCCGAAGCCAGAAGAGTCTTAATGTTTCGTGTCATCCTTCGTTCTGCATATGATTTTTATTTGATTAAACATTGACGTCAGGCGGCACGAGTTAATAAATGTAGCTTTCTAAATCGATGCCTTCTGGAGTTCAAGTTCAACCCTAGAAAACACAGTGCGCCCTGAACACATCGTCTCAACGGTTAGACATGGTGGTGGTCTCATCATGCCGTGGGACTGCGTTTCTTCATGAGAGACACGGGAGCAGCTCAGAGCTAATGGGAATATGGAATGGAGTGAATACAAGGTAATCGTAAATTAAAATTTGTTAGATGTTGAAAAGGTTTGAGATTCAAGTTCCAATAGAATGATGCATTTCTAAACACACTATATCAGAGGTCTAAACTCGTGGACTTTTAACATTGTTTTAAGTCACAAACTATTTTTTTTATTTATCATGAATATAGAGTTCAAGACGATGCATTTCTTCTCCTTTTGTAAAAAAAATTCTAATATCTAAAAATAGAAATGAAACTGCTCTTTCTAGAGCTGGTCATAGAACAATGCATTTTTCTACGGTAAGTAAACCGAATTGTGCTGCGAATTTGTGGTGCTGAGCATAATGTATTTGGTAAGACAAGGCAGAAATGGCTCTTAAAGGTGAAGGTTGCTGATCTGCAGTTTAAATAAATCCAAGTAACTGAGCGGCCTCTTCAAAATCCAGGCCTGCATCAAATTGATCGTTTGGGACAAGACTTGGAAACAGATCCTCTCCTTCAAATCTAACTGAGTTTGAACTATGTTGGAGAGAAAATTAGGCAGAAATGTCACTGTCTGCACATGGAAAAGCTGGAAGAGAGACGCCCCCAAAGACTTTGAGCTGTAATTGCAACAACATATGGCTCTATGAAGTACAGACACGGATAGCACAATAACAAACTGTGTTAGACGATAAATTGTCCCAGAAGTCATAGCGATAAACGATAATATTGTTGTTTTGACATCATTTCCCAGTATTATAATAGTAATGGTATATTAGTGCAAGAATATATTCTCAAATATTGAAACTTTAAATTCTAATGAACATTTTTCACTGGAACTGGAAGATATTTTAAATGTCCAAAATAAACAAACAAAACAACAAATATAATACACTTATGAACTCTCTGTGAACAAAACTGTCCACTAAAAAAGGGCTGGTTTAGACCAAAACACCGGACTGAAGACTTTTATCATCTAGTTTATGGTCGAATGAGAGAGAAAAGAAAAACAATAAATCATGCAAATGAAAATTATTGAGCTAATTTTAATCTATCATGTAAATATTATTGATTTATTGCTTACAGCGACAGGCCTAGATATGAATTTCAGATTGTAATTTGTAAATAAGCCTTAACACAATAACAAAGTTGGAAAGAACATGGAACAAGTTCAATGAGTCTGAATGCTTTTACAAGGCCTTGTGTACTGATTTGAGGTTCGGTTAATTATTTCTTGCACCACAGACGCACACAAACATTTATGCACACGAAGCTTTATGAATCCTGCAATTGAGCAGCACGTCTGCATAATTATATACTTTTCAAAGCCATCTCTTTGTAAACAAAGACATAATCATGTGTTGCTTTCCTAAAAAGCTTTTTTTTTGTTTTAGCCAGTGTTTTGGTCGGAAATGACACAGACGACCAATATTAGTTATTCCATTTGAGTCAGATGCACGCAGCTGATCAATGATAGCATTTGGCCCAAAACAAAGCTAATTTACCAAAAGGTTAACCTCTGTGAGGGGGAGGGGGGGACACAGCCTTCGATATGTGCTATTTTTCTCACACGGGGGGAGGGGGGGGAATCTGTCCCATGTCGATTCTGCATGATCCCAAGAGAAGGTCTGATTAAATCACATGCCTGTCTGAATGTAAAAAGAGCTTAAGAGTGATGGATGACTGACTTCGGTTGGGGCCAGCGGAGGCACGCGCAGCCTCCTTTACACAGTCATTATATAAAGATGTCCAAGGAGGTAATAGAATATCTAAGAGAACAGAGCCATGCTGGCGCTCAGACACACACTGACACTGACTCGGGGAAAAACTGCAGTACCACAAGCTGCTCTGCTCTGTTATGATACCCATTCTGGTGCGCCACATTGATTATGACAGGGAAGAAAAATGACTTACCCACTTCTCTACGTTTACTGACCTTTCCCGCCCTCCCTATCCAGTCTCAGTGAAGAGAGAGTCAACTTCAATCTGGTTAGGCTAGAAAATGCCATTAAAAGATGAGACAACCACAATTAGTTTGCACGTCTGTGTTTTGCTGCGCCCTGCCGCAGCGCGAGATGTGTGTTTTTGAGCCCATTCTGCCCTTCCATGTTCATACGCAATTTGTCCCATCAGGATTATAATAGTCTGCGTCATTGTAAGGAACGCGTTCACTGGAAAAGCCCTTATGGTTCCAGAAGCACTGCCGGCACACACACAAAAAAAGAAAAGACTTAACATTTCAATAAGGCAGAGAGTGGATGACCACATAATGAATCCCGCCTTCAGCGTCCGAGCTGCAGGCGAGGGAATCAGCACCTCATCCAGTCGGCTGAAGAAAAGGGGGCCCCACAACCCTCGGAGGCCCTCGCCAGTGGGAGGAACTGCATTATATTTCTCTCTTTCCATTTCATTTGATTTCATATGTTCCGTGCAGCTATTTACTCTTTCCTCTGAGTCTGTGTCACTTCCATATTTATTTTTAAACCTCTGGGCCCTGGTGCAGACTCTGGCTGACCTTTATTTAAATGTCTCCTCCACTCTGAGCAGAACTCATTACAGCAGAGCTGGTGGCTTTGCGGTATCTATCTCATTTCAAAACTTTTTCCTCCTGCACTTGCGGGGACACTCGGCTATTCTGCGATGCTAATTACTGGACCCGGGTAATGATGTTCCTCCCTGTCACAGATACGTGTCCCGCCATTCGAAATCCTGCGATGTGCATTAAGCAAAACTCCCTCTGGATTCTCAGATTGAGAGCCTAACATCTCATCGCTGCTTACAGCTCCGTCTTTTGTGCTCCTCTCGTCTGACGCCACAACACGTGTGAGCACTGTTGACACATCACTGGAGGACTTGAACGAATGTTGTATGGCTGCAACATGTGATTCTTTTTTTAGTTATTGATTAATCTATGCATTTATCTGTTTTATCTGATTTTCAAAAAGATCGCATTCTGCTGGTTTTTTTATTTAAGCTTTTTTTTTTTTTTTTTACAATATTAGAAATACTTTCAAAGTTATAAATAAACAATCCTCTTTCTTTTTAAATTAAAAAAGGATTTTATTGCCTAAAATGCAGTAAAATAGCATTACTTTAATGAACGATTGATCATCTGTAGAAACTTATTTTACAGAATTTGAACCAGGTTAACATAAAACTATGTGACTTGAGGTAGACTGTATTCACAGACAAATGTTTTTAAATGCAAACTGTATATTTTTTGTACAGTTTTGACTTAATTACTGATCTGAATATGTTATCTCAGCAAATTGCCTTTTTTGAGTCCGTATACTCCAGTTAACAAGTAATCGATTACTAAATTATTTCAGTAATAGATTCATCACAATTCAGCCAATTAATCGTTTCCACCCCAGAACGTTGGACTTAATCAATGGCTCTACAAGAGTTGATAGAGTTCAAGTTGAAACTTGACTTATTGTAACTGTTCCAACGTAAGTGCGACTTTAATCTAAGGCTACGGTCACACAGCAGGTCTTGACGTTTGTTAATTCTACCGAATGTTGTGAACATAATTGAACTTGTGTGTGAACGGTTTATGACTCCAAGGTGCAGAGGAAGAACACTGATGTCACACAGCAGCGTGATGTTGTGGCGTTAATGGATGCCGCCGTCTTTGGATAGATTTTAAAATGACTCCACAAAAGAGCCAAAAGCATCATCACAAGATCGTGACAAGACAAAGGAAGCTGATAGTTTGACACCTGTGGTCTGAACGTTTTGAAAACTATCAGATACATTTCTGACTTAGTAAATGTATTCTGATTTTTTTGGGGAGGGGGGGGCGGTGAAACGGTGGGAATGGTGCCATTTAGCCGGCTATGAAAAACATTTGATTTGGGTTGCAGTCGCCTGCTGTATGAACGTAGCCAGGAAGCCCCAGAGATAATGACTTCAATACCAAATCTCAACCGTATCATCAACAGTAAACAGAAAAAAAAAATACAAAGGGCTTAAACCTGCACCTGCTTTTTTTTCCTCCTACCTTCTCTCCTGGCTTCCTCACAGCTTTCCTTGATCTTCCTTCGGCAGACAGCAGCCAGAGCGATGAGCAGGCCCAGCAGACACACGGCCAGGCCCACGGTAACCCACAGAGCCACCGGAGGGAAAGCAATGTTCTGACCTGAAGCGAAGAGGGCAGAGGGGGAGAAACAGGCAGAGAAATTACAACCTTTCTATTCAGTCTTGCAGAGCTAAAATAAGAGTGCACTTATCACAACATCCATCACCATTAGCCCACTACTTGGCAGTGTTTCAAAGCTGAAATTGCGAGAAATGTATAAATAATCCATCCTGCGAAACTTGCAGGGCACAACTTTAGGATGTGAATTATGGCTTTTGGTGAAAGCTTCTATATCTATGTTGCATTCACTTTCGAGAAGACCTGACAAGCAAGAAACAACAAAACCTACAAAGGCGTGGGTACCTTTGTTTAATGTGAACAGAGAAAGAGTTTCTAATTAAGACTTCTGAGTCGTGCAACTGTGTCCAGATGGCAGATAGCTCAACAGTCGCACAAGGCTGTGTTGTCCTTTCACTCAGAAAGCACTGGCAGAGCTTTCAGATGATGTTGGCACTATCATACCCCCTGCCTTCTGCTACACATTGCTCAGATGTCAGATGCAAGTTCTGATGTTGCTGCTTTAATATCCTCCCGTTTCTTAATATCCCCATGGCAGTTGTGGAAAGCACAACCTGGGCATTTTGTGGAAAAGCAAAGATGCTTGTAATTGCATTCTCTTCCCCTCCAAATAGGTTGACTAAAATGTTGCCTAGCTTGTTTATGTGCAGTAGATTATTTCAAAGAGGCACCTCAAATTACTACAAAAAAAAAAAAAAAAAAAAAAAAAAAACCCAAACCAAAACATCTTCACACACGTGTGCTTTCAACCATACAACATTAAGAAAACACTCAGCAAAACGGAGTTATGCTAACATCCCTTTTGCAGACAATTAGCTGTCCAAGTTAGTTGGAGCGCCCTGGCAAACTGCAAACTGGTGAGGGGAAATAAAACCCGGTCAGCAAGACTAAAAAGATTTCAGACACAGCCAAATTTCCCAGGGGTATTCAAACCGAACAGAGGGAGAAGAAAGGCAGAAAACAGCAGAGCCACTAAATAGCTGTGGGTCGGGATGCGATGCATACAGTCTCCCTGAGTTACTCCGCTCCAGGCAGAAGGGGAAAAAAAATCTAAAAAATGGATGACATGAGAGAGACATAATGATGAGGCATTTGCCAGACCTTGGAGTCAGCTCTGATTTTGGACAGACTGCATTGCATCATGCAGAAAAATAATAACTATAATAATAATAATAAAAAAAAATCTCCATAGTGCATTTTGTTATGATGTAAATGCACCTGAAGCCAAATAAAAGGAAAGATGCAAATACCTTTTGGGGATGGCAGTATCATTTGTTCAGCCCTTTGGTCTTCTTTTCAGAAACTATTAGATGGACTGCCCTGACATTTCTGATTCCCTGCAATGAATCCTAATGACTTTGGGGAGTCGGTGGATTGCCCCTGACTTTTCTCGGAACCTATTGAGTGGAAGGCTATGAAATTCACCGTATTAATTCCTTTTAACTTTCCCTCAAATGCCAACATTGGAGCAAATTTTCAACTTATGCGACTGTGGTGGGTTTCATAAATACTTGCAAAACTGCAACTGTTGGCTTTATAACGAGAGAACATAGTCGTTATTATTACTCCTTAAGAAAATGTATTTCATTGTTTATCATTTGTACCCACTTTATTAGGTACATCTGTTTCTTGCTTGCTGGTGCTAAAGGGGTAAAAAAAGATAGTTATTAATATTCCATTAAAAGTTCTGCTGTTCTTGTGGGATACCACAAAAACGTGACAAAGAAGCATTCTGATTATTTGATAAAAACTTTGTAAGATAACAGAGAAGAGAGGAGGAGAAAAGATTCATTTGGAGCGTCTGCTGTTTCTTCAATTTTTTAAAAATGGGATACAATGTTCCCAATGTATCCAGAAGCAGATGTATGTCAATGTAAAAGGAGCAAATGATAGAAATTAACTCTCTAAGAAAACGTTAGCACAGAAGTCGCGCTTCACGCTTAAATCCACATAAATTAAAAAAGTAAAACAAATCAACTTTTAGCAATTTGGGCACCAAATCGTCTAACGGTATGTCAGACTAAAATATTTTAGTAGGAGTATTTACAGAGACAGATGAAAAAAAAACAAACAATATATACACAGCTTTATATATTTTAAGGTCTTTCTGGCCTGTGTTAGCTGAGACAGAGTTCTATTCAGGTGCGTACATGATCCAATGAAGTGTTTTGTGGTGCTGGTCTTGCAAAGCAGGATAAACAACCAAATGTCAGAGAGAAAAGAGAAAATCTGGAAAGTCAATCCTGTCATTTTGATGAAACTGTGCAAGACTCCCGAGGCGAGCCATGACTGATGAGGCTGTGGCTCTCTGTCCAGTGAGTGCTTCACTATGCTATATTTAAAGAATGACCATCTGAAAGCCCCACAAGCAGCGAAGCCACAAAACATGTATGAAAGAGCAATAGTCAGACCCATGCTGCTCGTGTCACTCCAAGTCGAAGATGTAACAGATGTGTCTGCGACTTTGTGATGAGTAAAGAAGGTGCAGAGCTTTTTGTTTTCACAGTCTCTCTTGTTCTCAGTTCTTCTCTCTCACACCTTCCCACCGCCCTCCCCCTCCCTCAAGGCAGACTGATAAAGACAAATGCCATAGTCCGCTATCATTGCAATGCCTAGGCCCGAAGGGCTGCAGGGTCATATTTTTCTTTCTCTCTTGTTTGATGATGTGATTTTGTTTTCTTCAGAAATAGATTTGTCTCTAATGGCTCTGTTTACCTATCCTCTTCCCCCCCTCTTCTTCCTATTCCCTCTATGCCAGGAGAAGAATGGAGTCCTTTGGGCTCCAATGTGACATTATCCAGAGGCTTCAGACTTAAGGAGCAGCTCCAAACAGAAATAACTTCACCTTTTTCATTCATTGGTATGCATAGCATCGTTCGGAGGCACCAAATGAAGAGATTCGAGCAATGACTGGGCATAATGTGGCAATTGACACATTTCTACACTTGTCTGTAGTTTTTGATGTTAATTGAAGCATTGTGTATTCTGTCATAAAACGTGTTTTCAGTGACAGGACTTTTGGTTGGTTTTAATCCAGATTTACCGCATGAACCACATGGGTGGTGTTTCAAACCAATCTAAGAGCACCACCCATTTTCTCTGGCGCTGATTACCAGAACCTAAAAATGGAGGTTTAGATGTTAACTTATTTGGCAGCGCTAAGGCTGTTTCCATTGTGAATATAAATCCATGTTAAGGTATATTTGCTCTTTGCACTGCTTTAAGAAGTTACAAGCATTTTTTGAAGAGACTTCAGGTATCCACGACTTTTAGCTCTTTACAGACAGATGTGGTTCTGAACCTCTGCAAATCCAGTGGAAATAAAACTGTCCCAAAACAGGGTCCCCTATTTTTATAATTAGGGGAAAGCAGACACAACCGATCAAATAAAATGCAGTCAATATTCGCTACGGTCCAAGACAAGCGGGCAGAAAGATCAGGCGAAGCATATTTCTTTGCTCTGATTTGTTGTTAAGCCATCTAACAAGTACAACAACTGCAGCAGATATTTGTCTGATTGAGGGAAAATTACTCTGTCAGCGAGAGAGGAGAGAAGAAGCTAGAAAGAAAGTAAAACAGAGCAGCAACTGCTCAGTGATGGTGTGGCTGTTGGATTGATAGGGAAACGGTGAGCTTGTGCAGCAGTGCACTCCTGAAGGTTTTTGCTAACGCCACACGTCTACATGCATGTCAACGTGGCTGTGTGCAAGTTCTGACTGTATCCGTACAAAACACACAAATTTGGCAAAATGTTAAACCAGTAGGAGCTGCACTGATATTAATGACATTACACACCATGCAGGCACAACATTATGACTGACAGGTGAAGCGAGTAACACTGATTAACCCTTCGTCGTTGTGTTTATTAGTGCGTGCGATATATTAAACACCAAGTGAACATCGAGTCCTCTAAGCTGATGCGTTGACGCCTGAATGTCCCGCTCCACATCCATGTGGACCTCACAGTCCAGTTCCCCCAGTTAGTCGTAATATGTTTACCTCTGTAAAGCCACAGCCTTTCATCCAGAGATTTTGTTTTTCCTAAAGCTTTTCTTTGGACAATGATGTGTTTAGGCCTGTCGCAATAAGCAGCACATCAATTAATGGCATGAGAAGATAAAATTAGCTCAATAATTTCCTTTTGCATGATTTATGATTTTTCTCTTCTCTATTTTTCTACCGAAAATTGGATGATAAAAAGTTTTCAGCTTTTTGCTTTGGTCTCAACTAGCCTTTTTTTCATTTTTAAAATTTTTTTTTGAAGGACAAATTTGTTTGCAGACACTTCGCAGTTCATTTTATTTGTTGTCTCTGTTGTCTTGTTTATTTATTTTGGATATTTAAAATGTCTTCCAGATTCAGTGTTAAATTTTCATTAGAATTTAAAGTTTATTGATCCTTGAGAATGCGTTTTTATAATATTACCATTAATGCCATTATCTTTATATTACTTGAAAATTGTCTCAAGACTACAATACTTGTCATTTGTCACAATAATTTCTGGGGCAACTTACTTAATTTCTGGGGCAACTAGATGTGCAGGATTTACATAAACTAGGTCCTTTGGGGATTTCCCACACGTCTTGCGCATTGACTTACAGGATGCAGCTGGTCTAATCAAAGAATATATAAAGTTTTTCATTCCGCTTAGATTTTTACATTCGTGTGACTAAAAGAGACACGAGCTGGAGAATTTAGAGATGAAGTTCAGCTTTCCTTGGGAAACAAAAACAGAAGCCTGGGTGTTTAATGCTCATCGAAGCAATCCAGATTCCTTGGATTTCAAAGGCTCTGAAGTTTTACAGTGCACTTTAGTTTTACAAGAACTGAGAACTGTGAAGCAGAGAGGAGGCAGCAGTTTCCAAACATACGTAATGGTGTGGCTGTGTTATTTTTTATTTTTCTTGCCCATCCCTTGACGCTTTTTATTGAGCACTGTCAATTTTATTTTAAAAATAGCAAAAGATTTAATGGGTTATTATTACAAGTCAATATTTGGAGCCTCCTTTATGTGCTGTATTAACCACCCGGAGCATGTCCTTGACGATTATGTCTTATACAAGGCAGGGTAGTTTTTTTGCTCTATAGGAGCACACAAAAGACTGAGATGGTAAAAAAAAAAAAAAGAGATATATTTACTAGGGGAGGCAAGTATGAGAATGATAAAACGCCACTTCCATATGGAGCCTCTAACACAGGACACAAAGCCCGATATGAAGCTTCCTTAGTCTCTGGAAGACACTACAGGGGACAGAGAAGGGACCAGCTTAGGTATTGTTTGGGCTTCAGTGAATGCAAGAGCCAAGGTTTGCAGGCATTTTTACAAGCCTGAGTGTTTTCTCTCCAGCACCTTTGGTGGAATAAAGTGTTTCTAAGACTCCCCTGCCTGTCATCTTGGTTCGGCGATGTGAAGACGGGAGAGATCAAAGCTGTTTTCTCTCTGTCACCCCAGTTTTACCTGCCTACAAGAAACCTCGCCTCTTAAGCTGGGACCAAAGGAGAATAATGTCCCTTGACAGAAGGATGGCTGCAGGCTAAGAAAGGCCTCAGGGCTCATTGCAGACAAGCTGAAAAGATGAGGAAAGAGGAAAGAAGAGTCGATTAGGTTTCTCTTTCACTGCTAGGATGAACAATCTGATCTCACCCTTTCCCTGTGTTAAAGTTGAGGAAAAGAAAAGGTGGATCCAAACTGGAGACAAGCTGATCACAGAAAAGCAAGCTATGCCAGGGGCTAGCCCAGAAGTTGAACAAGGCCATTACTCTATAAAAGGGCTCATGCTTCCTGGAAGACCAGTGTTGTAAATTGCCATCAGTCACATGGCAATTTCTCTGACATTGCTGTGTAATAGTAGCATGAAATATGGTCATAAACATTCAGAAGGTGTAGAAAAAAATATCCTTCGTGTCAACAGACATTGAATATCTTCAGTTTTAGTCATGGACTTGTACTATCAACCTCAGAAGTGTCCTCCCCACTCCCCAGTCAGGTGCAGTGTGGAAACGTTGTGGCCACGCACACCAGCTGTTCCCATAATGTCTGGAACACCTCTCCTTGTGCGGAGAGGACAAGGAAGTGACTTGTACAGGGGAAAACTTGGCAAACTAAGATTGATGACGACAGGTTTCCGTCCTGTCAGCATCTTTGCTTCGAGCCTTCACTCTTTTTTTTGCATTTCAGTAAATAGCTTTTCAGCGAAACGCTACCTCGGTGTCTTATTGGCATGCGGAGAGGTAATGTGCTCATCTCTAGGACAACCCACCGCCCATTTACTTACACAATTTGTTTGACATTATTGCCCTTCCCTTGAAGCTTTGGGCTTGAGGCAAACAAGAGTGTGTGATGTGCCGACTTGCACATTAAAACAGAGTAATGGCTCTGCATTTATAGGAATAAAGATCCTAACAGCCCTCTTTTTTCTCAGCGGGAGAACTATAAAAGCCATCTGCTGGTGGTGGGGCAAGTGATGGAGGGTACACCGGGGAGTAAGGAGGATGAGTTAGTGATTCCATGAAGGTTGAAGGGACAGGATAAGGGGGTGAATGACCGAGTGACCCCAGCAGACGAAAACAAAAGTAGAACTGTGTTTCCGCAAGGCGCTTAGCAAGGGGACAGACTGTCTGGATGTTGGAATGTGTCTCAATCAAGAAAGTGATTTTTGGTGTGACTCTAAACTTGGAGGCTCTCTCTGAGGCTCATTTAGCTGATCTTTCTCTGCAAGAAGTCTGGCTCGCACTCCAAAAGCAGTGCGCTTTTTAAGTGCAGGGTTATAGATTTAGAATGATGAGTTGATGTGGGAAGGCTGCCGCAGCAATAAAAGCAGACGGGCTTTAATCTGGCTGATCAACAGGTGAATATTTTCTGCTATTCAAGGGTGCCGCGGCACTGAAAGATGCCTAAATGGAGACGTGGAGATCGAATGAACTTGAGGTCCGATTGGCAAGTTCGCCCAGACGTGAATTAAAGGACTGCAGTGTGTGCATATAAAACAAGACAATGTGGCGGCGGGAAATTAAGAGGTGGCGAAGTGAGTAATGTCGCCCGACAGCGTTTCAGGTTGTGTGGAGTTTGCCCGTTTAAGGTCAGGCGTGTCCCTCCCACATTTCAAAAACACACAGATGAAGATAACTGGTGTCTTTAAACAGACTTAAGAAGTTTTGCTGGACAGTGACATGGTACGAAAGGTACACAAGGGTCAGAGGTCGTGCTAGACTTTTTTGTTCTCAGTCATCTTGACCGACAGTATTAAAAACAGACGTTCATGCTCTGTTTTTACAGTGGTTTGGAATGAGATTTCTAACCAGACGCTCCAAAGCGTCCGATCCTTGACTCTTCAACACGCTGTCAGCTCCCGGTCAGAAAGACGCATTTAGTTCAGTGTCCATGACATGATATTCAGAAGGGATTTTTTTATTGATTGATTTTAGTTGATCCTGCGATGAACTCTTTGCGTAAAGTCTATAAGGTCTGTGCAAGTATTTGTATTTACTATTATTTAAGTAAATACAAATACTAAAAGAATGAGCGATACGTCCAATTGAAATTGTGCCAGCAGCTGAGAAACGGGTACAAATAATGTGAAGGTAAGACCGATATGTCAGATTCATGGCTGAGGTCAATTTTCTCAACAGCTGAAGTGAAGCACGTACCAAATAAGACTAGATAATTATCTGAACATAACGCTCCAAGACAACTGCGGGGCTGCTGTGTTAGCAGGGCAGAGAGTGCGTTACAGGGAAAGGGCTGTGAAAATGTGTAATAGCTCTGCTGTGGAGTATGTAAACATTAGCCTGAGGTGGAAGTGGGCAGAAGAACCAAAATAAACCTCACACTGGTTCAGATGCAGGCCCTGATCTGGATGTGAAAACACCATTTGTTTTGATACAGAATGGATTTTAAATGTCACGTAAAAGTGCACCATGAGCATCAACTCCCTGGGAGTTACCCAATGAGCACAAGACTCGGCTTCCCTCTAAAACAAACACGTATATGCTAAAAAAAAAAAAAAAAAAGGGCCAAGTGAAGAAATTGAGTCAGACAGCTCAATTGGCAGAGCACAAGCCACGAGGAAACCTGTCAGGAAGTGAAAAGATTATTTGAAAATGTGCCACACAAGCAGCAGAAAGCAGGCAGACCCGTCCAAATGATAGGACAAGTCAGCTGTGGAAGCACATGGCAAAAAATGTTAAAATAAAGAAAAACATTGATTTGTGGTCCACGAAAAAGACTTTCAAGCATTTAACCCGAAAAAGAAATCCCACATTTGCAGTGCACCAAGGGTGTAAATGACACGCATGCACACACACTCAGTGTCAGCTGCACAGTGTGATAAGCTTTTTGGCAAGCTGACTCTCCTCTACATTTGTTGTAAACTGAGACTGCAGATCATAAGCGATTCTAACTTTAGGTAATTACACAATTAGTCTTGCAGCAGAGTTTGTTTCGCCTTTTAACACGCACAAGCAAATGAAATGAGAAAAAACACAACGTGACATATGCCGTTACCATCAGTTTGGAAAATACACTTCTGTATAAATTTTGTACCGAGCTGTCGGTGGATGACTTTATACTCTCACAAACACCCTGCCCACCTCATCAAACACCAGCCAAGCTAACTGTCTCCCAGCCTCCCTCTCGTCACATTGTGCCCCGCTGGGGCCTCAATTAAAAACTCTTCTGATGTCAAGTAACTGACAGAGAGTCCATCACTTTTGCACATCCTTCTCCGCCGAGAGTGGCATTAAGATGTTGGAGGCAGAGTGGACTATTGATCTTCTTCTTTTTTTTTTTTTTTCCCTTCTTCTTCTTCTTCTTCTTTTTTTGGGTTGCTCAATTTCTTTTACCGAGCCAGATTTGCGAGGCAGGTCAGGCATTGGTGTGATAATCTCTTTACAATGAAGTGTTGTATAAAATGTTTATTAGCTTGAAAATAAGAGATGCCCATAAAGGGTGCTGCGGACGACATGGAGGAGACAATTAGTGACAGCTTTCTGAGCCAAAACAGTGTATCTGGCTGGTTGATGCTGCCAATTAGAGGATCCGACACTGAAGTGTCAAAGACAAAAAGGTATGAAAGGATTGAAGCAACACGCGAGACCCATTTAGTTCCTCGAACAGAAGCATCGTACATCCACTTTAGAAGTGATGGTTAATTGTGATAAAGCATGACCTTATAGTGGTTTTGTGCTGATTGTTCATCGTTGTGCTCATCTAAATTTGCACGTTTCGAAATGTGTGAAAACTCTTCGGCTGCACAGATTTAAAAATAAATTGTTTTTCAGTCGGATCACGTCAGCACTCTTGAGACGCCGGTCTTAAAAAAAGAGAGAAATCATTGTTTGTGGTCCCCAAAAAGCACTTAATTAGACTCAATAAGGGTACTACCATTATTTTTGAAAAAGTTGCTAGAGAAATGTGTTTCCTGCCAAAACCCACTAAAATTATATTAATTCTAGTGGGCCAGATTGTCGTGTTGGTCGTTGAAAAATCAATCGGGGAGCTGCAGTTCCAACCAACACCAGGAAATCAGATCATATCTAGGGCTGCACAATATCAGAAAGTCCTCTGATGGTGGTAGTATTGGTAAATATTGCAATGATGAAATCAGCTGCATTACGTCCATTTTCTCCCTTCCTGTATGTGCAGAGATGTGCAGAAATCTGACTCCTTTGAGCTCGGACGGACGCAATTTTTATCTGTTTTATCTGTTGCAGCTTTTCTACAAAAGTCATCTTATCAGCTATTGTTTTATGCATTTTACTTCCCTTCCACCCCAACATGATAAGTCAGTTTTACTTTACGTTTTTTCAATATACTTTTTGTTCTTAAGTGAAAATTTATTTTCCGCTGTTCCTTTTATGATTTTATTGCTTAAGACACTTGAATTACAACATGTATAAATAGTGCTATAAACACCAACCTGCCTCGCCTTTATACACAAAGAATATACTTCCAGTAATAAAATATTATTAATTTACTATTTTTAATTATTCAGAGTTAAGAAACTAAAACGTCACTCAGTGTGAATGAGCCACAGCTCCATTGAGCGTATTAAAATGGTCTTTTCTACTCTGCAGACACCGTTATGTGTGCACCTTATGGCTGAAACAACGCAGACGTTGCATCAGAGTTGCATCAGAGTTCTGTAAAAAGGGTGTGAAATATCATCCAGAATTTGAACTTTAAAATAATATTTATTGAAGCATCCATGCAAGGTTAGGTTGGAATACCAGTAGTTGAATTTGGGTTTTCTTACTTATGCTACAAAGCTGTAATCACCCAGCAACATAGAAACTGTTGGACCATTTTTCTGTCCTGAATTTCCCTACATTTATGTAAAACGTTTGAAGCCAATTTCTAACTTTGATGCATTTGAGGACTGGTGGTCGTTTCTGGTAAAAACAGGAGGAGTGCCTGCATGATAAAATCTCAGACTACAAGATAGCAAGGATGTCAGCTAAACCCTGTATCACAAACAAAGCGTAAGGCCTACCCATAACATTAAAGAACCACACGATCCTCTTCAAAGAGCCCAAGTTCTTAGTATGCTTCCCTCACTGCGGTATTACTGGGAGAATATATAATGACAGATTTTTTAAAAAGACATGTTTCTGCCTAAGGCTCTCATTATAAAACAGCATTTCTCATTTTCCTCAGCTGCAGTCTTTGGTGGATAGAGGAGAGACAGATGAATATCCTCAAAGCCCTCTAGTTAGGCCGCGCTCAGACTCTGTTGCAGGTCGAATCAGACTTGTTAGCCGTTCATCTTATGAACACAACCAAACTTGCACACTGTTTATTGTGTTCCCCAGATGGGAATAAAACAAATGAGAAACTGAATTCAGCTTCACTGAATCCATAAACACAATTTCTGATCCAGTTCTTTGACACTTTCAGACTTTTAATACCATCTCATACGGTGTTGATGAATCTTGCTCCCCAAGTTGAGTCTAGCTCCAGTTTGAGATCAATTCATTTTATTTTAGAAGAATTCACAAAGTGTTTATAAACACATTAATAAACTGAGCATATGACTGATTTGATCTGTGTAGTTAGACTTTCTCTATGGATTACAAAACCCACAAAATAATCACCCAATCAAATAGTATTGATTGGGTTGTATAAGTGCAAAATGTTTATTATTTTGACCATCTTCTGTCTTTGTTATCATTCTGCACAACTGAAATAATATGAATCCAAAGTAAGACCCAAAGAGTCAGTACAGCATTTAAAAAACGACAAAATAACATGCTTAATACATTGCCTACACATGTCAAATGTATTCAGAACTCTAACGTAACAAACATACATACATATTTATACATAAACAAATGTGATGTGGCTCAATACATTTGCAGAGTAATGTCCACATGCTCCTCTTTTGAAGAGATACTGCCTCCCGAAGCGCAGATAAATGTTTGTCCAGGTATCAGACGACGACATGGCGTGAGCATGGATTTATCTATAATAGAATCCAGTTCTAATAGTCTCACCGTTAACCCTATACGTGTCCTCTAGCAGGGGTATGACAGAACAATACAGAAACGAGTTGTACTTCACTGAAACACATCTCAATGACTCCTATAGGGAGACGTGTTGTTGCATAGCAGTATAAGTTATTGACTAAAAACAAAATAAAGACATCGTTTCCTGACATGCTGTTGGAAAGCATATGCTATAGCAGTGACAGTGAGTAGTTGAAATCTCCAGAGATTACCGTGGTTCTGTCACGGCATCGTGTCAAGGGCTGACTTATGTCACATGCATGTAACACGGCTAGCCTATCTGAGTCACTTGCCTGGACAAAAAGCTTGCTGCTGGTGCTTAAATATCTGCAGTGCAGAGAGGCCTCTCAGGGTAACATGTCTATTGTTAACCCACTTGTTAACAAGCACGCCTACTTTCCTGCCTCTGCCCTGTCTGCAGGATCTGTCTGCCGGTTCAGTGTGAAAACCAGTGAGAGAGAAGCAGAAGTCTGGAATATGTTTTTGGTTAAATATATATATATATATATATATATATATATATATACACATTCCCATGACTCCTTGGCTGCACTTCAGCATTTATGATGCCAAAGACTGGAAATGGTTTAAACTTTCTTCCAATTGTTCTCCATGTGCAGCTGTTTTACATTCATGACATCTACAGTTATAACTCACCTGAGTATTAGCTTCTCAAAACCGAATCACACCTGATAGTGCGGCAGACTGTGTTCGATTGAAGATCAACATTGCAACATTTGTTACATTTTCAGCTGGAGCGGTTTGCTAGACTAGCACATTTGTTTTGGTTGTATTTACCCAGAATGCCCTGCGCCACAGTCGGCTTCCTGCTTTTGGAGCGATCTCCGGCCCGCTGGCATCCACATGTTCATTCAAACCACACCAGAGTTCACATCAAATGAACTGGGATCTGGAGCAAACCAGACTCCTCCTCTTTGGTGCACACTAGAGTTTGATTACGCATTCACGCAACCAGACTTTCTAGTCAAACGAACTACAGTTCAATTAAAGCGGACTGAACAGGACTGGTGTGAATGCACCCTTAGTCAGCCACTCCCACATTCAACATTTTAGGAGCCATTTATAAAAAATGGTCTGATACGACTGCCTCTGTAAATAAATCCTACATATTTAGTTATTGTACAACTAACCTTTTTTTACTGCCTAATATTAGATGAAACTAAACTTTTATTCTTAGTTAGGTCAGTAAGGATTACCAGAATGATTTCTATCTGCTACAATTCCCTTGGCCAGTAAAATGGATTCTGATTAAAGGCACCGTTGTTGAAAATGACATTTAGTGAGTTTAATCGTTAAAGAGACGCTTCGTTCCTGTTTCACGCATCTGGTAAAATACTTCTAATTGACTAATAATTCCATTCTTGTAAAAAAAGAAAAAAAAAAAAGAAAAGTCCTTTTCCCTCTTAGGGACAGTATCGCAATCTACTACACCGATTAAGTTACCATAGGACATTTACATTATTGCTTTTATTGGACTCATTTGACAGAAGCAAAAAGGCCATTGAAGTTGTTGCGTTTCAGTTCCTTCATATAAATCCAACAATGCCTCGAAGCTGTTCCGAAACTCACTGTCAAATACAGCTGTTCGTGGGTTATTGCTTAAATATACTTTGTTTCCTTCAAGCACTTTTAAAATATGATGCCTTGGACAGACTGAGAATGGCTCTGTAAATCTCCCTTAGTGGAACAAAGCTAATCGCAGACTTACAACTTGTGTGTAGCTAAGTTATTTAGCTTGAGAAAACGCTCAGCCTCGGGCTGGGAAAGGAATCAAAGACAACATGTTCCCACCAATGTCCCACATGGGCCGCAACTTTCTCAAAAGAAAAAGAAGGGAGACGACAAACATAGTAGTTTATACACAGATTAAGACACTTATATGTATTATCTAGTAAAGAAAGCTGATGAAACGGAGACCTAGATCTGTTAAAATGGTTTGCTTTGCTTTCACTGCCTTTTTTTCCCCACATAAACCTTGAAAAGACAAAAAGAAATAAATAGAAAAGAGATGTGAAAGGCAACCAAGAATATTGTAGGCTTTTTCAGAAAAAGTTTGACTTTTTTTTTTTATATGATAAAACAAATCAGAAGGTGGATTAAGTACAAGTATAGTTTGGCTGTCCTTGATCAAGGCACAAAACCTGAAAGTTGTTCATAAGCTGCAGTAGGATTATCTCAGGTGTGGCGAAGTCCACAAGTAACCTTGAAGCTTGGTAAACATTTTCTAAATAAATCTACTGTGGCCACGACTTTATCAAAGTGCTTCTTATCTATAACATCAGATATTTGGAGAACCACTGTAAAAAAAATAAATAAATAAATCAAACAGGCAACAGATTATTTTTATGCTATATTTGGTCGGTACTTTGTCTTCTTGATCTACTTGTTCGTCTTCTGATTTGTGGGGACAAATTTAAACTTAAGTACTGAAAAAAAAACTCTGTCAGGTTAACAAGATATTTATCGGAAAATTATAAATTAAGCTAAAGAGCAACCCAGGGTTCTATTTCAGGTCCCACTCATTTTGATTTACACATGTCTGTCAGAGGACGTGGCATTCATTTTAACAACTATGTTGATTTGCAGCTCTATGTTGCCATGACTCAAGACAAACTGAGTCATCAAGAGGCATCAAACAAATTTGAGGGCAATAATATTGCTAAAGCTTTCCTTTTCCTCGCTCACTCCAACACAGAGATTTAATACGATTCTGTAGAATTTATTCCAACAATTGCTGTGATTAATTTTATGTTTTAGAGCTTTCGTGTTATCATTGTTGGTCCAAGATTTGGTTTTATCTTGTAGTCTTCCTAAACCCCTCAGGTTTCCTGGGGTCTATTGTAAATACAGTAAGAGCTAAAACGGCTTCTGTTATTACACCACTGACCTTTGAACCCTCCCTAATGACCCGAGGCCAGCTGATGGTGTTGATGTTATTAAAAACAAACTAAAAGCATCTCTGCAGTCTGGCTCCCAGTTATTCTTCCAAGTTAGTAATTATCTATCTGTATCTTTTTCATTTCGTATTCATTGGTGTAGAAACTTGGAAATGATTTTTATTCTAGTCCTGTATTGTTTTTATTGCATTCCATCAGAAATATTATGATCTTTAACATCTATTTTGCTTTATTAATTTTTAGTTCCTGTTGTAGAATACATCTCTTCCATTTATTTCACGTGTTTCCACACAAAACGGCTGCATTTGCATAGTATGTTAAGGTGTCTCGAGATGCTTTAAACAGTCTTTGAAATTAGGCTTGATTGACCGTGAAAGTGACGTAATGATGTGAAAAGCAAAATGACTCATTGCTGTGTTTTTTATGGAGCCAGTTAAAAAGAAGAAAAAAATCCTCCTCTACACTTTGTGCGCCTTCTGATGTGCAGCCAAGACTTGAATCATGCCGTCAGTCTGCCAGAATTGACATACCATATCTGTAGGTGGGCACAAAAGCAGGTGAAAAAAAAGAGTCATCACTTGACACCTATTGTTCTTTTTCAGCACGGTGTTTTACAGCATGGCGTTTAGAGTTGATTTGTTACATTTAGACAAAGGGGCAGCAATTCCCCGACACAATGCAAGTCTGAGACACTCACAAGACCGCATCCCTGTTTAACCACAACAATCGGACAAACAGAATCACATCCACAGCCAGTGTCGCTCCTCATCTGGTGGAGTAAGTGGGTGGAAGCACCGAGACAGACGCATTATGGATATGACACACTCTTGTGGTGAGGGTCACTGAGCCGTCTGCCATTGAAAGGGGAATTGCTCTTACAGCTGCAACGTTCATGCAAAAGGCTGGTGATGAAATTAAACACAGGTGACTATTTTATTAAAGGTAAGTGGAGCAGTTTCTCTGTAATGAGCACTACTTTGTCAGACTCTGGAGGTGTGTGTGGGGGGGGGGGTGCGTGTGTGTGTGTGTGTGTGTGTGTATGTGGGGCAGGGGAAGAAAGGGAGGACAGGCGTAGCTATAAAGTCCAAACCAGCGGGAAGATATTAATCCCTCCTGAAGATTAAAACGGGCTGCGATGCATTCAAACTGGTATCGCAAGGAGCACAACCGCAGCTCAGCTTAACCAGAGTCGCTACTGTGATATTTGACATCAGGGCTTAAAACTAAGGGCTGTTATGGTGGGCGAGTTTCTTACGTCATATCTCTGCAGGTTTTTATGTATTAAGTTGTCAGGTAGAAGGAGGAGAGGCAGCTAATCGCTAAACCTCCTGAAAACTCCTCCGGCCCAGGAAGACAGCAATACTCGACTCCCAACCTCCGTTTCCCGTTTGGCAATCAATTACTGGCTTCTGTGGCTATTACAGAAAGAGTCACCTATGCTGCAAATAAGGTAAATGCCTCAACACCTCCTAATTAAAACCACATTAAAGCATTGAGCAATGGTCTCTTTGTAGAACCAAGCTCTAATCTGAACTGTTTGCATGCACAGAACAAAGCAATTTACCGAGTGTGCAAACATCCTTCGCAGGACAATAATTCATAGTGCTATCTGGGGTAGTTTAAACATCAAATGAATGGGCTGAATAATTAAACAACCAAACTTTGAAGGTGTGCCTAGAGGTTCGTTTGAGGCTATCCTCACCCTAACCGGAGGAAGCTGCAGCTAATATGATTTCATATTGTGAAGCCAAGACTGATGCCAGACCTCCTGAAACCAATCCCGCTTACAGGATTTAGAGGTAGCCGTGTGAAATGCATGCTGCAGGACCCTGCTGGTCCTAGTGATAGTCCTTGCTGCGAGTCCAGATCAAAAAAATGAGCCTGATCGGCAACAAAAAGAAGGCTTTTGTGTGTTTACTGGCATCGTAAATACAGTTTCCTGAAAAGGCAAGCCAGGGAGGACAAAGAGAGGCAGTTTTCCATTAGTCTGGGAACAGACATAAAGATGTCACAGAGCGGTTTGAGGAACCGCGCAGGGTGAGACCTCACTGCTTCGAGACTATGCCGCAGATGGATTCTCTTTTAGACCTTGTACTCATGAGATGATGACCCAAAATGAGAAGAAGATACTCCTAGATGAATTTGTACAGACGAATCCGCAGTGCAGAATGCACGAAATACAAGCCAACACAAACCAATCGGATCGAGCAGATGAGGGCAATTTCCAACTTTTTATTTTAGCATCGGGTTGCAAATCCTCAGTCGAAAACAACCCATGCAAAAGAGATCAAAATGTTAGATGGACATTATTTAAAACTGGAAAACAGCTGAAACACTGACTTCCTTTAAATCCCAATTAAAAACCCACCTGTTTAGAGTTTATTTGAAATGTCATCAATTACGAATTTAATGATGACTTGACTTAATATCACATTTTGATTGTTGATTCTATGTTGCATGACTGTGTTTTTTTTATGATGTAAAGCACTTTGAAATGACTTGCTGCTGAAATGTGCTCTACAAATAAAATTTGATTGTTGATTTATTATATCATTATATATGCATATATCAGTTTAATTACAAGAGAACTAGCGGTACCAATTTGACAACATCTTTTTGAAAACTTTATGAGCAACATCCGACTGGAGAGTCATAAAGGGATTTCTATATCAGAAAGTTACCCCACATGGTGAAACTGTTTATCTTTAACCGACTAATTTGGAGAGAAAGAGCTTTGTCTGACGTTAAAATGCATCAAGTTACAAGATGGTGAATGTAGTCTACACAAAAAGACAAGATTTCATAACATTCATAATAAAAACGTTTCCTCTGACTTCCCTCTCTTCAGCATGTTTGACATCTTTCCACAATCAAAAGATTTGCATTCCAAATTTCAGCGTTTATCCTTTGTAAATGTCTGCCTTGGGACGACATTTGTTGTGAATTGGCGCCACATAAATAAACTGAACTGAGGCGAACTCAAATTAAAAATATTAGGCAAACCTCACAAGAAGAGATCCTGGACAAGTTTGACCAAAATGCATGTGCACATATTGCCTCATGTAACTTTTGAGAGCGGAGAGAGGTCTTTGTTGCAGCAGATCTGCTCTTGGATCTCATTTTGAAACAAATGCAAATTCCTTTGCAAATATGTCCCTAAACATCCAAAAACATTCTTAATCTCAACTCAGCTTTGAGCAGTGCCAAGGAAATGCCTTTGACAGGGAGACATTGCCAAAAGGCTTTTAGACTCGATGTTGAGATGGACAAATGGTTGTGGAATAATCAGAGAGCGTAAATCCCGGCCTAAAAGAGAGGAATCTCTTCATCTTTTTGACTGTTCGACTCCAAAAGAGCCTTGTAGACCACAAGCTGAACACAACTGAATCAAACCCAGCAGTCCCTCAGAGCTGCTGGCAAAAATTACAGGAAAAAAAAAAAAACTGGGAACGTGATAAATGGCATTGTTGTGGCCATAATACAAAGATAAAACTTTCCTGTAATGGAAGCTCAGGAAAAGCCACTCAAAACGTTTTAACACCAGTGACACCTACAAGTACCCTCACTTATTAATCCTGATGGGAATTAATGTGCTTACAATGCAGCCATTGCTGCCTGCTTGGGTTTGTTTTAGATGCTCCACATTACTTCATCTGCCTATTTGGTTGTTTTCCTAGCTGGCCTCCTGATAAGACAGAGGCTGCATTCAGCAAGAGAAAGAAGACCTATTTGTTCACCAGGCCCTAATTAATACAGTGCTTAGTTGAGAAAGTTGCCCGCTCGCTGCTCTACTGACAACAGATCCATTTATATTGCTGTTTTCCGTTTCTCTGAAGGCTCTGTTAATTGCATTTAAATTAGTCCTTGTTCAGGGAGAACATGGACCGGCACGGTAACGAGAAGGGGGGAAAAATAAATAAATAAACTTTGTATCTAAGGCTGTGCAACTGAAGAGCCTCTAAGTTGATAGAAGGCACAAATATGCTTGTAAAATATTGAATGTGTAAATCTCAGTGCGCAAACAGAACAGCGGAGAGCTCTGCCAAACAGTTGCTCAGCATTGTTCTGTTTGGCCCTTTGGCAAGACTGTGCTGCTGCAGCGATGCTTTTAAGACATATAAATGTTTAAAACTCTCCTCCAATATCTGCAGTGTCAAGGAGAAAAGAATAATGTGTGCTAAAAATGTTATTAGAAGACTTTGTGGAACTGAGAGAGTTTGTCGGCCGAAGAACCAAAGACAGTCGTTGAGACACACATTTCTCAGGACGGCGTCCGCACAATCTTAGCCGATAATGTCACCCATCTGCTCTTTATCTACTTCTTCTTACTATGTCCCCACGTCTTCATCTGCTTTGAATAAACTACCTGGAGAAGAATCAGCTGGCTTAACACATAAACACAAGGTTTTCAAAACACGACAGCAGCTATTTAGAAGGTAAAGTCACATCAGACTGAAACTCTGACAACATAAGAAGAAGTTAGAAAACCTTTGATACTGGAGAGAGAGAGAAAAAAATATTACACACCATTGAAATGTATCTGTAGGACAAAGGTCAATGTTTCTGCAGCAATTAAAGCTGATTTTTTTCACTTTGATTTATCGAGTGAAGGCTTGTTTAAATTGTATGTGTTCTATGGAAATATCTATTAAAAAGAGGGATCGAAAGGTGAAGTTCTAAAAATAAAGTAATTAACTGTGGGATGACTACACTGGCATTCTGGCTCATCGGTAGGAGCTCACAAAGTGGTGGGGAGCATCTGACTGGGTTTGAGTGTTACATCGGTCGTAATTTTGCTGGACCAGAGGAATGAAGAGCGTTCAACACACGCTATGAAAATATCGCAAAAACGGTGTTTAAAGGTCTGGGGTTAGCTTTAATTTTGGATCTGTTTGATTTCAGACAAACATGAGCTCACCACTTCCTGTCTTCCTGGAGTTTATTTTTAAATTAAGCCTCACAGAACGGCAGTAAAAGCTGCTGCTTTCTGAAAAATCCATAAACGCCATTTCTGACTTAGCTCTGAAACACAATAGGTTTTTTAATATTCCAAAATGGTGTTAATGCCATGTTACCGTGCCATGCAATCCTTTGCATGCATGCATGCTGCTTTGCTTCCACTGCAAATAGTTGAGTAGTTAAAGAGGCACATAAAATACCATAACTGTAGCTGCGCTTCCATTGACAACATAACGCTGCAAATTGCGAGATTTTATTTTTTTGGCTTTAGCAGAACATCGAAAAGGTTTTGCGTGCATTTGTAATGGAAACAGGCTAATGAGGTAGCTCAGTCTGTGCATGTTTGAACTAATTAGTGTGATCAATTCCTTGAACAAACAGGTTTGATATACTTTCACAGAAAGAAGAAATGAGCACCACAAAGGTCGGGAGAATTAGCCATGTGTTTGAACTCTTGGTTTACTAAAGGTATTTATAGATTTCAATAGAGTTGTATATTAGAAAAACTTGGGATCATAGTGGTAAATTAACTTGGCTTTTTGGAAAATACATTGTATGTAAAAATTTTAAAAAGTACATCAGAGTGAGATTTTGTTTAGCATAGAATTAATAGTACACAATGTTACAAATGTAAAATACACTTAGAATATGTGGCCAAATGTGGCCAATTTGTAACGGGATTATAGCAAACCACAGATTATTGGATTCCAAGCAGACCTTAGCAACCTAATTATAACATACATTGATGTTAATAACATTTTTGATATGTTGTGCAGACTTTAATTTTTATTTTAAGGGGGTCTTGTGTTATTAGTGGTACTTATTCAGTCATTCATACCTGGAAAGATGAGGGGAGGCGAGAGAAAGGAAAGACATGCTGTAAACGGCCTGGTCCATTTACTGCATAGCCCCACTGAGGACTGCACAAGTGAGCCACAAGGTGCCACTGGTTCAATTTCCTGTACATTTAGTTACTGCAAAGCATAGGCCAGTTTCCCATATGAACTAAAACCTATACTTAAAGTTATGTTTCAACAACATGAGATACTGGAGAAAGTGCTGGACTGACAGGAGTTCGTTGGGCAAAGAGTAAAGCAGAGCTGCCCCTCCCTCACCAGTCGCTGCTTACTGCTGACGAGCCGGGTAAAAGAAGAAACACAAATTACACTGTCTGGAAATATTTCCAGTCATGACAAAAACACAATTATGCTGTGGAAAGGGATGCCACCCATCATTCCTGTTAAGTTAATGTTGGGGTTTTTGTACTTTTCCAAGACCTTTTGGCAAAACTAGCCTTTATTCACAGTAATCAGCCATGAAACAGGCAACGTGAGAAAGACGGGAAGACATGTCTGTGTCAAGGACTAATAGATTTTGTATTTATGGCACCTGCTTCTGGTACACCAGCTAAATGTAGCAGGATAGCTATTGGTATTAGTAGCTTAGCTAAATGTAATTAGTTGGGCAGCTACTTCTAGCTTGCTAGTAGAAGCCGGGTACTAGTTCCTTAGCTAAATAGTTAGCTGGGCAGCTAGCCTAACTAACTAACCTGCTAATGTCGGTTTGGTGTTACTTGTGTTAGAATGGAAACAATTATTGAACAGTCGAGGTAAAAGGCATTCAAAAACTGAAGTGATTGGTATTTAATCAGTTTGTTGCTCAAATTTGTGAAACAAGCCGTTTCTTTTATTCTGAATTGAAGTAATTAGATCATGTTGCAAATTTTATTTTTTTTAAAAATTATGTAAATCTACTAATGATCACATTAGCTTCAACTTGTTCAAATCCTTGGGAATCTCACAACACTCACAATACAGGGTAAATGGACTGAACTTATATAGCGCTTTTCCAATTATTTTGACCACTCAAAGAGGTTTACACTAGAGCCACATTTACCCACTTGCACACACATTTATACACCAATACGCAGATCAGTAGGCAACTTGGGGTTAAGTGCCTTGCCCAGGGGCACACTGACATGTGACAGAAAAGAAGCTGAAATCGAACCTGTGATCAAAAGACCACTACAGAGCCACAGTCGCCCAAAATTGTACACCAAGTTGTAAACTGGCATGACTAATATCCTTGAAAAATGTAACATTAAAAAAAAACTGTACAAATGCGGCCAAGTTGTAGCCAGATTATAGCAAACCACAGAGTGGGAATCAGTAACAATTCTTGCAGGGAGGGCGGGGTGGTCTTGCTGCTCACCAGTGAGTCTATCTGAAGCCCATCAGGCCATCATATCACAGCTCTGAGCTCAGCAAATGTCGTTGTCTCCATCTTGCTTTCTGTCATCCACTTCTCCTTCTTCTAAACCCCACTCTCTATCGCCCCGGCTCATCTCTGTATCTACTTCCCTTCCCCACTCTATCTCCATCCACACACTTTTCACTGTAAATGCTGCGCCAGCAGAGTGAAGCTGGGGAAATGGCGCCCTCCTCATTGAGAGAAGAAGCAGACGGAGTGGAGGGGGGTGCAAGGCGACGGGGGGATTCAGTGACAGGCCCTGAAACCCAAGCCATCAGATAGCTCACTGCAGCATTCACATTGCAGCTGTAGATGAAACGCATTAAAAATTCGCATTTAGAAAACCCATAGAGTGCAGACCTGGATCTTTAAAGGCTCCCATTGGCCTTTTTTTCCTCAATCTTTCTTTTAAAGCAGAGGAAAATGTTCAGAACAGGGTCAGAGCACGAGACCGGAGGGTGTATGAAAGGGAGGGAATCGGTGCTCAGACACATTGTCCATGCATGCAGACAGGCCATGGTTCATTTGAAGACCGAAGCAGCTCCTTTCCATCACTCCACTCTTCATTAATACTAGCTGTTCCTGTGGGTCTCCCCGCATCCGAGCCTCGCTTCCCTCTGCAAAGCTATCAATATCCTAAACACACAAACGCTTCCCATTCCAAGCCGCTGATGAAAACCTGACCAGCATTCTGCGGCGTGTTTTCACAAATCCGTCTGGAAACGTTTGAGTGCATGTGCCGTGATTATACAGCCAACCAGTTTAACTTGTGGCACTTCTGGGGGCGGGGAAAAAAAGAGTGACATTAACTTGGTTGACTTGCCGTTGACTCAACTCGCAGGCCACACAGTGCTCCGCAAGGTATGGGTAAAAGGTTCATTTTCTCAGAATTAACCTTGTCAAACTCCTGTTCTGCCTGGGGGAGATTGGTATTAGAATTGTAATTTTTCAATCAGAGATTGGGAAGACTGTGAAATTTTTAACATGCTTGCTCCCTCTCTACCTGCCCCAGCCTCTCTCTCTCTCTCTCACTCCAGTTTCTCTCAGTTTTTCCTCCTTCTTTCATGGACTCTTCAGAATGTTAAGCAGATTTCATCAACGCACATATTTGGATTCACCACTGCCTGAGAGGCTGGGAAAGTGTGTCTGTGTGTTCATTTTATGGTGCATACCGCAGACAAATTTGTTTTTACCAACCAAGCAATTCCAGCAGAAGAGTTTTGCTCGGTCAAAATTAATTACAGAAACTGTTAAGCACACACCAGCTGTTGTAAACAAACGCAAACGTGGGTTTATTTCAAACAAGGCCCCCTTGTATCTTGCCACGCGCTATACTATAAATCTTCTGTGTATTTACAAACAGCTTGGGCCATCATCAAGCTGCGCTGTAGCTCTCCAGCTGAGAAATGACTCTTATTCATGTGCACCCAGTTGCAGAAAACCACAGTCACCGACGCTTTAATTACAGGTTTTCCCAAGGTTTACTTGTGGATTTGTTTCCTTTGCCGTCCTTTTAAAGTCTTTGCTGCATAACATTTAAGCAGCTTCAGTTCTCTTCAGACTTTCACTTTGCTCTTCGTTCTTTTCTTTAGCCGGGTCTGTCGATTTAGTCTGATTTTCTTTATCATTTCATGTACAAATAGGCCTGTCAGTTTTATAAGAACTGATTACTTGAGATGGAAAATTCATTGGTATCTTTGTTTATTTTTTATTTTGTCAATTTGCTCTCATTCAAAGGAAAAGTTTCAATGTTTTCTAATAGTTTCATTTTAATGGAGAGAGAGAACATCAACAAAAAAAACAACAAAAAAACAAAAAGCCATTCCTTAAAGTGGTATGAATGAAAGTGAAACAAGTATTTGACCCCCTACCGACAAGACAGAATGTCGTCATGTAGCACAAAGATCAATAATTCAAATCAATTACAGATACGCCTGATCACAACTCTTTATGTGACTAAAGTACACCTCTTGACTGGATCAATTTCTTCCACTCCAACCTCTCCAGCACAATGGGCCAAGGATGTCGGGGACAAGATAGTAGATCTGCCAAAGGCTTGAAAGCCGTTGCTTATTAAAACCTGGAAATCCATGGAAGATTTTTCAATCCGTAGCCACACTGGAGGAGCTTCGTAATTACCATGAAGGCAATCACCAAAACACAGCTGGTAAGACACTGCGCTGTAATGTATTGCCACCTTGCATCCTTCGGGTATTGAACATATGCATGTCTGTCTACAACTTTGCAAAACAACGTTTCAGTGATTCAGCTTGAGGAAATGTGATGTGGTTGAATGATACCAATACTGAGCTCAATCTGACCCATCCATTTGTAGGAGGAGAAATAATGAGCTTGACTCAGACAGCATCAGAGGTGGCTGCAACCAAGGGTGTAAAATTATTATTACAGTGAATTATTTTTGTCATCATGAGAATCTTGAATTATCAGAAAACTATTATGTGCAGAAAGCTCCAAAAAACTAAACGTATCATTGGGATTGTTACTTATTATGTATTCATTTATCTAATGTAGGTTTCATTCGAGTGGCAATAACTATTAATTACTATAGCATTTTGTGTTTTTTATGTTTGTGGTGTTCTGACGTCGTCTCTATAATCATCTGTAAGTTGGTCAGAGACATGCAATCTATTACTATAGGAACTACTACTTTTTATCATCCCATTTCTCATTTTTGGAACAGATAACATAAAACATCATGATGAACACTTAAGTTCGTGTCATCCACCCTTAGAGGTGACAGAGTGAACTCAACACATTGTTTTAAAAAACTCTTGGACAAGAATCTTCTTCCCTCATATGAAAGACTAAAGAAGGGTTATGATTTCATCCTTTCAGTCTTACAAGAACATTGTAAGACAGGGTAACAGAGGAGTGGCTAAAGAAGAAATTAACTGGGGTTGTGGAAGTCATGTCAATAAGCAACAATACGCCTAAAGTTTCTGAAATTGATCAAAATTCATCCTAAGGTGTGTGAAACATCTGCTTATGAGTCAGAAATATCTTTTGCTTGCCAGAAAAAAAAAGTTCTAAGACATTGTTTTGTTTGGGGATCAAACACTTATTTTCAAAATAATATATTTTATTTTGTGAATGAAGCTTTGGCCGGATTGTTGTTTGAAATTTTGTGTTACCACACTGAATTTAAGCTAGCAAATAGACACAACAGCTACTAATGCACCAATCAATCAGCTAGAGATTACGCTCAGCAAATCTTCCTGCAATCAGCTCTGATTAGCGATTAGAAACACTGCAATCAGTTTTTTTCCCCATAAAAATGCATCAAACTAAGAATTTGCACCATTTTGTGAACAGATTTCTATGAACACAACAGACGACAGCATGCATAATATTTTTATGCACTGGCTTGAAGCTCAGTGACTCTCAGATAATGATTATGGACACATCCTTTACTAGGAATAAAATTGAAATCCTTTTTCAGGGGGTTAGATTCAACACAAACTCTATTAAGGAACATGCAGCATATTTCTCTTGTATTTATTGTATTCTTTGGATTTTAAAAAATCTGAACCCGTCAAAATTGGAATCAGTCCATCAGACTGAAAGAACCGGTGCCTGTCAAATTACAACTACATAAAATATGAACACCCACTGCTTCTGAATCCAAAGAAAGAGTAAAGACCAATAACTCTTAGGATATAATTTGTGATGTTTAATCTATTTATTTTTTTAATTTCAAGAATAACTCAGTCAGAGGAATAAGAGGTCCGTGACACTCAGGCTAAAGGTAATGACATTAATTTCCTATGAGGCCCAGCAGTAATGTATTTGATTATCTGTGTCCTTTGATGCCACTCCAGCGTGTCCCTTGGCTGTCGCTCCAAAAAAAATGACCATTTTAGACTCTTTTATGCTTATGCCATGATTGTTTGTTGTATTTTAAGACCCTGAATCGTATCTCTGTTCACCACTGGTGTCGTCTACATCCATGCCAAGGAACCAGACCTGGACAGGGAAAATGTTTAGCTGGACATGCTTACAATCTCTGTGCTAATCATGCAATGAAAACCAGCACAAATGCAAAATCATCGTTCATTTCGATTAATTAATTAGACAGATAAAAATTTGAATGCAATTAATCACATTTCTGTTCTGGCCAGAACCTTTGTATTTGTGTGACAGATTAAAAACAATAAATATCTTTGTTGTGTCAATTTATGCAACGATTTAGCTGGCCTTTCAATTGAAAATGCTGCTTAGTCGACATAGAGTTTTTGAATATAATACAATTAATTAATTAGTTACCCACCCTGCAATTAAGTTGATTAAAATTTTTAAATAGAGTCCAGACACTAATTTATTTACTCAATAATTTCTACAAATGAGCCATCTAAATGAATGAGAGGCACGGCAGTGGTACTAAACAATAGATTACAGAAGAGCATCAAGCTAATAAAACGGAGAAACCAAAGGTAGCCACAGCAACACACTACCGAAACAGTTTCTCCAGTTATATTTGTATTGTCATTGTGTGCTTAATACTCCCCCACCTCCCCATTGGTCCTTCTGACTGGTTATCTGTCCTGTTTTGAGGGCAAGCAAACTGTTAGAAAGGCCACCTTCACTCAGCCGTCCAGTCCTGCCAATCGGCCGTCCTGTTCCAGACAGCACAGTCATTTCCCAGCCCAGTGGAGCAGCACTCCCTGACCTCTGCCTCGACCTCTGTCTCAACAGGCCGAGCACCAGCACCAGCTACAGTCCAGAGAGCCAGCTTGGGCCACCTCTTCTTATTTATGAGCCATTTCACACAGTGCTGCTCCCATTAGAGACCCAGCCCTAGCCCACCCTTACAAGGCATTCTCGTCACATTTAACACAGAGAATACACCCGCAGGGCCAGGGAGACACGGCTGGGTGGTGCCTTGAGGTGAGGCTGAAAAGACCATTAACATCATCATGTCGTTGCTCTCACAAGTAGCATATAAATGATTTGAGAAAGGTAAATATGTGAAACCAATCTACGGTTGACAGGTTACTTCCTGTGTGTAGAGAACATCTAGAGAGCCAGTCACTTCCTTTTTGCATGAGTTCATTATGCTGCTAATTCTTTTAAAGTTTTGATAAACAGCAACTTGACTACGCTTAGAGAAAATATCCCCCACTGATCTAACTTAACCATGCGAAAGAACTGACAGGTAAAGCTTACTGGAGTGCAAGAAAAATGTTCTTTATTTCCCAGTGGTTTCATTGCAGCTTCAAAAAACACTCCACAATGTTAAAGCTCCACAGCAGGAAAACTCGGCAGACACACCGGTTTACAAAAGTATACGACATTTTAATGAGAAACTCTGGAAATGCTCCACTGGAAACAAGACTGGTCTGTAGATTCTGCAGTGACGAAATTCAAACACGCACACCAACCAGTACAGAGTAGCTGAGAAAACGCTTACCCACCTGTGACTGTGACAAAGATGGAGCATTCTTCACTAAGCAGCGGGTTGATCAGTCTGCAGCTGAAGGAGCTGTCGGGCTCCAGCACGACGGTTAGCACACTGGTCATGGTGAACAGCCCTTGTTCATTGGCCACCACTGAAGTTGTGATGTTGTCCGTCAGGTTGCGTCCGCTCCCATCCTGCCATATGACATCGGCCTTAGGATACCCGCCATAGGCCACACAGGTCAGGGCCACCTCGTCCCCAGGCCGCAGGTTGGATTCAGGCTCCAACGTGACCTCAGGCTTGGTGTAAGGAGCTGAAGGAGGAGAGCACAAACAATAGCTAACATTAGCCGGCTAATAATATATGGTAAGTAGGATCTGGTGACAGGTTTATCTGAGAGAAAAACATATCAGGACTCCGGAGGTGTGCCATAATTTCTTGCCATTGACACTGAATTTGTCGTTAGTTAAGGTGACTGAACTTTGAAACAGACAGCTCTCTTGGTACTGGTGATGACTACCAAAAGAGTTATCGCTCTTGTGATTAGAAATGAATTATTGATGCGATGTGACACAAGATTTTGTCATCAGTTCATCTAAATTCTTCTTAGGGAAAAACTTCACTAGCACTTGCTTAACAGTCCTCTCTTTGACATTGGCAAGGAACAGACAGCTTGTTTTCTTCCACCTATAGATAAAAACATGTAAAATAGTTTCTCCTGTGTGCTGGAGGAAACATTTTCATTTTAGTTGTACCACGTCTGCGTATAGGGTGGTCATCTTCTCTTGAGTACTGGATGCGTTTCTTAATCGGCCACCTCCTCCTGTCTTTATGTGTCTGAGTGCCACACTTATGTGACATTTGTAAAATGCTTACCGGCCATGTTCACATCACAATGTATCCAAAATCAGAATATGATGCATACAATTCGACTCGAGGTGTGGGGAAAACAACAGTGTTGACCCTGCTGAGTGCTGCGCCTCAACTACTTTGGTTGTGGTTCAACTGACAGACCTGTTAGAGGCAGCTTAGAGAAGGGTTTCTTTTTGCAGACCTGTGATGTATTGGTTTTATGAAACGGTCTATTAAGACAAAAGGACAGCAGAAAAGCCTACTCGATGTTCTTCTTTTCAGGTTGTCTGCAGCGAGTTTCACCCTCAAAATTGCCTGACATGATTCCAATTAAGTTCCTAAAGATGTTTAAGGAGCTTACTGTATCAGAGAACCTCAGATCCTACAGACAGACACGTCCTCTACAGGTAGCAGTGATGTCATACTACTTTACTCTGAAGATGCTCCCTCTTGAGGTGGTGACACATAGCAGAAGCAAGAAAGAGGGCTGGCAGTCCTTGGGAAAATACTAAATGGATAGCTCATCTGGACTCTGAGACTGCACAGCCTATGCCACCAAAAATGTAGAAGGACAGAGGTGAAAGATCCTTTGTCAGACTTTTTACAACCCCGCAAGGTAAAACACAAGTAAAAAGGAAGAGACAATCATGGCACAGCAAACCAAAGGCAGAAGAAGCTGAAGTTGAGATTAAATAAGTTTGTCTTTACTGCTTTTTAAAAAGTGGGGCTCTCAACACTGAGACAGAATGAGCACCGACTCCAGCTGTGCATTTGACTTACAGATTTCCATCAAGGCCCGCTTTCATTTTCTTTCAGCACAGCGTGAAGAAAGTTTGCAGTACTAAGCGCAAATGCGGCTCAAAAATAGAACATCTAATAATGCGCGCCATAAAATCAAACCAATTTGTCACTGCAGGACACACTGGCAGATCAAAAAATGTTAGCTATCCACACCTCCCAATACACATCCTTCCTGGGAGAATCTGAAGCAATCTCACAACAGATATAGAAATGTGAGAAGGAAGGGAAGGCACACAATATCATTATAAATAAATAAAAGGCTCTCAGCTGCGAAGAGGGGCAGTGTGGTCTCACAGCACGGAAGATGTTAGTGATGGTTGATTGACCGTGACAACAGCTAATAATCAAAGTCAGCACATATTGACCATGACAAGGACCACAATCAGCGCGTATTGACAAAAAAAAAACAATCCTCGGCAGCCCAGAGGAAGGTGTTTATTACCTGTTTACATCTTGTGGGAAGAAATTATCCTAAATCAACTGCGCCATCAGTGTGTATGTGTCTGAGAAGACACAATAAGCAATGATCTCTTAAAAATGCAGAATTTTGTTTCTTTAGTGAACACGTCTTAGAAACTGCTCCTGCGCTTTATGGGCTGGAAACATCTGGAGGTGCTTCCGATATTTGATTAAAAAGTCAAATTAATTTAATTCAATACACGTTTCTAATTTTAATTCATTAAAAATATGTTTTGTTTTTGTAAACACAATCATCTTTATTGGCATTTGCAAAGTTCGTCACCTGAGTTATTCTTGTATCCTGAGATTTAATTAGTTATTTGGGTATTTTACACAAAGCTACAACACCGATTCATATTGCAGGTTTTTGTGAATGCCTGCCATGAGCACTGGAGATCAGAATTAACAACCTAGAATTTCCTAAATGTCAATATCACTTTGTAGTCATATTCCAAAGAATCCAGAAATGAGAAACGAACAAAACATATTTGTTAAGTTGCACATACTCTGAGGCACCATGTAAAAACAAAAAACATCAATGAAAGAAAACTAAAATAAAGAACAGTAGTACATCTGATTTCCCTGGCATTTATAGAAAATTAATAACAAATCATGCATTGTTGGAGGGGAGTTTCACAAGTCATTTCAGCTGAAACAGAAAATATGTTATCATTGGCTTGTTAGCAATGGTTGAAAGTTACTGCTGAAAAGAGAAGTGATCCGAAGTTTACTTTGGCACTCAAAGGAATGGTTTTTGGGTCACAAAGGTAATATTCTGTTTGTGAAAAAGACTGAGCACAAAGTCTAAAGATGTAAGTTCACCCTTATTTCTTTAGACTTTGTACTCAATAGACTTTAGAGGTCATGGTGGAGGTAGAAGGATTATTGTTTCAAGAATGTTTTGTGCAGAATGAATTGGGGGGTCTTATCTACATGACCAAAAACAGTTTGTCACACAGCAAAACAGACAAAACAGTCCGTTGGAGCTGAAAACATTTAAATAATAAGACGGCCAACCAAGACTAGAGATGCGCTGAGGTTATTCAAAGCAAGGACCTGTATACACTTTCGACTAATTGTTGACTGTTCCATCCATCAGGTGGTTTAACTGTAATTGTTCTCCATGCCACAGTCATTGCTGCAAAATGGAGATGCTGTTTAGAAATAAAGACCTTGTGAGGCTCTAGTAGCCTTTATTCACAGTAATCAGACAGAAATTGGCCAGTGAGAGAGAGGGGGGGAAGACATGAGGCAAAAACCCCAGGCTTGTGAATCGAACCCCAGATGGCCCATTTAATTAGGTTGGAAATGGCTGAAAAAAGCATCACAATGCAAGTGTTTCATATTGGTTGATGTCAATAAATATTGATTCATTTTCAGATTGATTAATCTGAAATACTGTCAAATTGGTGGCCTGACTTTTTCTGTTTTATCCAGTTTTCACTCCCTGCCGTTCTTTCTTATGTTTAAGCAGTTTTGAAGTACTGTGGCAAAACTTTAAACTGCTGCTGCACAAGCTACTCGACAGGTTGTTGCTAGGTAACCAAAGAACGAGCCACCAACCTTGCACAGAGAGGTTGAGCCGTTCTTCTGCCTATGTTCCCCAGAATGCTGTGCAGTTTTGGATTGGAGTTCAGTGAAATTATTGAATTTTCTATCAGCTATGAATATTGAACCCATATCTATAGTGATATACTTTATAATTGATTTATTGTCCAGCTCTACAACTTTTATATTTTTTCTCTTATATTGTCAAGTGTTCAAGAACTGTTCTTAATTTTGATCACCAGTATATTTATAATCACACTCCTCCTGAAAATGCAGCACCCCTAACCCCATCTGTCACAGATCACACAACTCAATTCACCTGCGACCTGCAGCAGCAAGGCAGCGCTGCCGTACTCTTGCACTCTGACGAAGCAGGTGTAGCTGCCTTCGTCAGCAACCGCCACCCTTTGTAGCAGGAGTGAAGCGTTGCCCGTGGTCAGCTGGGAAAGAAAGAGGCTGGTTCGGTTGGCGTAGCTCTCTGCCTGCTCCGTCAGCTGGTCCTGCCCCATGGAGAACCCATGGACGCTGCGCTTGGTGTCAGTCAGCTGCCAGAACACAGTCACGTCGGATAGATTGACGGGACTTGTGTGGTTGAAGGAGCAGTTGAGGGCGACATCTTTGCCATGCAACGCCACCACTGGCAGGTCTGGGACTTGCAGATCCAGCTTAGCTGCAAGAGAAGATGAGAGGCACACATAAGATTTAATCAACAAAATCAATCACTCACAATCATTTTATGCACACATTTTAATTACAAGTTCATTGGTGCTTAAAAGTCTTTACCATCACTTAATACCTTAGATCATCTTTTTGACACTTAAAGCTGAAGTATGTAACTTTGATATAAATACAAATATATATAAAAATGTATACAGATAAAAAACACATTTTTGTTGAAACTGTCACTATGTTGTGATAGTATGATGTGAAACAGATAACCTGTGAAAAGAAATTGATCTCCTCTGCCTTCTCCCGGTGCCAACTCAAAACAACCAAAAGGAGGATCTTGGTGCTGACAATCAGGCTTGTGTACACGTCATTCATACTCCTCGATGCCTTTGCTATCTACAGCATCTTGACAGTTGTTTCTGAGACAGTAAGTTGTTTCTAAGACCTTCTTCCTGGCTCTGGTTGCATTCGTTCATATGGCAGTAGCAGCTCAGGGAGGAGGAAAAGGAGCTCAATATTTTTGCAGATTATTTGTCTCGTATTATACTGTCACAACATAGCGACAACTTTAACAAATATGCAAACAAAAACACTTTTTTTGATAAAAGTAACATACTGCAGCTTTAAGAATTCAAAAATATAAAATAAATAACATTAGCAAATTCCACGTGGCCCAGGCAGAGTGTAAGCATATAGTATTCATTTAATCACAGCTTTAATTTGCTGTGCGCTGTTCAGATGTGCCTGACTGACACCTACACATATCTGGAAGCCTTTGAACACAAAATCAGAGCAGCATTTGGAGATGTATGCTGTGGCTCCTACAGAAATGCGCCGTCTGGTTGCCGCGGCACAGTAGCATCAAGAGGGTAAGCTGAAATGAGTGTGAGAGGGAAGGAGCGAGGGGATCTGAAAGTAAGCATCAGGACTTTTCTCGCGTTCCTGAAAGCTTTGCCTCCTGGTGATGGCTCAGTGCTGTAAAACTCAGCGACGGAGGCAACATCTGTTTGGCTTTAGTTTAATCTTTAGTTAAATCTTGCAAAAAATAAATAAAATAAAAAAATCTGGGAAAGTGATGATGGTGCAGTGAGACATGTGAAGCAAAAGCATTAAATGTGTGATCTTTTTTCTTCTTCTTCTTGCATAAGAAGTGTACTGTTTGTCTAGACTGGGACGAGAGCAAAGTCCACACTGCATAATCATTCTGAATTAGTAGCCATCTGAGGCAGGCTAGAGTGCATTCATGGTATTCTCAAGAGTCAGCATTCTCCATTGATCCCTGTCTGCTGTTATACAACTTGGAGACACTCATCAGCATCACAGGGGAGAAAAATTCCACTCGGGGCGGCCCCCTTGGAGCAACGCGCTCCACTTCCTGCTCAGCCTCTCTAATTGTTGTAATCACGCTGGCATTTTAGCCTCCTCACCCCATTTTGAGCTCCGTCTATCACGGCGCCAATGTCGGCAGTGGACCACATCGCCGTGAAGGAGATTCAGCTGCAGCAGAGGTGTGAGAATTACTTCCCCCATTAACAACAAACAGCTCTTTCATCTGAAAGGGTTTCATACAAATGGGTTTTGCCAAGTCAAGGCAAACCCCTATATTTAATCACATTTTGCCATTCCCTACAATGAGGCAACTCTCCCTCTCTCTCCCTCTCCCTCTCTGAATCACACCCCCACTGACACCAACCTGTTCGTCTGCGAGAACAGTGCCACCTCATGTCTCACCTCACAAGTGCAGAGAGGAGAATGGAAAAACGCACAGATGTCGGTACGATGAAATGTGTGAAGCTCGCAGCATGGGTGCTACAATTTCATGGGAAGCCTCTTAGTCTGAGAAAAGGATTTCTTTCCATCTAAACATAAAATCAAAAGGTTTAAATAAGAACACAAATTTTTAAAAAAGTAAATCTCTCTCTGAAGGGGCTAAAATGACTTGATTTTAGCTTAAATCACAGTGAGTATACCAACAAAGCGCCAACTTAAAAAAACAATTCTCTTGACTTCCAAAGTAGAAACGACTTAAAGCTTCCCCCCCACTTCTAAACTGCAATTACAAAAGCTCCTCTGCTGCTGTGGGGGTTATCTCCCCATATTGTGCTCACACTCACTCAGCAGGGCTGCACAATACCAAAAAGTTATCGCAGCAAGGCAAAGCAGACGCAGCATTGTTTCGACATTGCCTGGGCACGCCGAGTTGGTATTTTCCAATGCGTTTTCAGGGTGGCCCAACGTTTGCTGTGCAAGTGTTTTTTTGTTGTGTTTTTTTCTTTCTTACAGGAGTGGAAGGGTCAGTGACAGCCCTCTTCGAGGCACGCATGTTGAAAGGAGGAGGGGAGAGAGCAATTAAATCACTCCCCGAGCAGCCTGGGATGACTCACACCACTGACTTCATACACAAAAGGAGGGGTGGGAGGGGAATGGGAGAGGGAAACAGAAAAGAGAAGATTGGCGATGAGCTCACACTTAAAGATAATATCTAGAAACAAGCCAACAAAGAGTGTGATGGAAGCTCAGTCTAATCCCTCAACCAGGACTAAAGCCATGTCAGAAAGAGGGAGCGTTAGAAACTCGTCGTTTTTGGTAAACATATTGCATTCTCCTTCGCATTTTCGAACCGGTGACCCCGTCTTGACTACATGGGCCTGAGAGGATCCACCTTTACATACGGATTTTTAGCAGATAACCGGGCCTGCACTGGAAAAGCAGCAAATTCACTGGCTGAACAAACCATTTTCCTTAACCCAAAACTGGAATAAAACTAGATCATCCAGTCATACGCATGTATGCTGATGACACAGTATACATGCTGATACAGTATACTGATACATTCAGTATACATGAATGATTTTATAAGTGGCTTTTAAAGATGTTACATGTGTCTGAGTAATTGGAGCCTTTTGCTGCATGGAAAGTCACATCTCATGTTAAAGGTCAATGCTGTATCAACTTGTTTTCCTGATCTTTGTCTGTCAGGAATGATTTAAGCAGAAAAAAAAAGGCAAATTATGGAAAAATAAATCTTGTGGACCTGGGTAATTGATTATAATCTTGGAAAGTTTCATTGAATTGAGTGTATTTTTCTATGCTGTTTAGTATAGCTGTTTTACTCAGCTTTGTATGTACATTTTAACCATTATGTAATATCTTCATGTGCCCAAACTCGAGCGTGGTTTTGTATCTGTTTATTCTTGACAAACACCTTTATAAAATAAAAATTAAAATATGGTGGGAGGTGAAACGCAATCACACCTTGTTTTAGTCAAGTGGAAAGCCAAAACAAGATGGAAGACATTATTTCTGTGTGAAAATGAAGGCAAGTGGTGGAGATTTTATTGCAAAATCACTTGGACCGATGTGAGGAAAAACATCAACACCTGGATGAAAGACAGAAATATTTCAAATTTGATAACAAAATTAGGAGATTTTACAACAAAAAAATGGAGAGAATGGATTTATTACTGTCTACTATTATCACTAGTTTGGATGTTTTGTTTTTGCTCTATTGAAAAACCAAATATGACTTTTTTTTTTTTAATCCATTTACGTCTATCTCTTTATAATGGAAAGGTATATTTACTTTACTGCTATTCCATCCTAGTTCAAATAACTCAGCTGACTATAAAGAAATGATTGTCCTTAAAAAAGGTAAGAGGCCCTAAAAGGTATTCCTTTAACAGTCCGGGACATTTTATGGACCCCAGGCCTCATTTATTCTAACTTAGGTGTTGACTTTAATAATGCTATTCATACAAATGGGATAAAATATGCAAATGCAGATTATTTTTATGGCAATATTTAAGAGAGTATTTTCTATCTAAGGCACACAGAAAGTACTATGTTGCCAGAATAAGATAAAAAATATTTTTTACAGATGCATAATCAAGTAAACATATAATATTGTGTTGAGCCAATGGCCTTCAACAACAGTTTTATTTGTTCACATGGGAAAAACAATAGACCATCCCTGCGCTGCTTCACATTTTACTAAAAACACATCTTACCTCTAGAACTAATAAAAACAAAAATTGCAAAAGTGGAGTGTCTTTTACTCAAAATTCTATCACTAAATTAAAAGGACAGGTCAACATAAAAGCCGTCTTAAAGCGAACAGAAGGGAGCAGACTGCATTGCATGGAGGGGCGAGAGACTGGACAGCACAGACGCACAAGCAGAGATCATAGACGTCATGGAAAATGTGCTCGTCAGAGGTGAAACACCACGATCCAAAGCAAATCACAGTGTGCTGTTTTTGATCTGCCAATGTTTACAACAAGCACGTCGTGTACAGACGCTGAGCGATCAGCTCTGCTCTGGTAACCTAGGAAAAAAAAAAAACATGTTCTCTCCGAGGATGCAAGCGAGAGCCGGAGAGATTAAAGATTACAACACAGGTGGTCTTTAGCGGGGGGCTTGTAGGGAGGCTCGTGGAGTCTTCTCAGGGGGGCAGGTGAGGATCTTGCGTCTCCTTCCCTCACCCCAATAAAGAGATGCTCAGAAGCCATGGAGGGCAGGCTGGGAGACGTCAGGCGGTGGGGATTTACACGCTGCACTTTGTGTTTATGGGCCTCAACTCTGTCTGAGTGCTGCGAGAAGGAGACGAGCACTTTCACAGCCGACATGAAATAAACTCATTACAGCCTTTGCGAGTGTTGGCAATGGGCCCCGCTCGCCAGCCAGACACGGGCCCAGCAAGAATAAGGCTGCAAGTGATCTTCACACTGCGCTCCACTCATACTTTCATGGCTACCCACCACCTTGTCAATATCAGCTGCTCTTGCCATCCTGACAGCCTTAGATATGCAAGACATGGCTGCTGCCGGATTTGGCTCTATGCAGGACTTTTCCATTCTGCTCTCTTTCCATGAGATGAGCGTGAAGGCTGACTATAAGATTGAGAGGCAGCGGGGTTTCAAGCAAGACAGCACTTATGTGCATCTGAGCTATTAAAGAAAGACTGCATGCAAGGAAATGGACAAGGCTATTTTCTCAGTAAATGACCTGGCATTAACCTTGGAAATGTAGACATGCAAGTGCACACACGTGCTCCCTCGTGCATTTATGTTTACAGTACGAGTATCCACATCAAATTATGTTTGAAGTATGTTTTTTAGAACATACTTCTTTAGAACAGTATGTTCTAAAGAAGTATGTACTTCTTTAGAACATACTGTTCTAAAGAAGTATAGAAAAACATACTTCTAAAAAACATACTTCTTTAGAACAAATCTACAAAATATAAAATTGCATCTTCCAACCCTATTGCTGTGGGGTTTATGATGAGCAAGTAGTTTCTGACGTCAAGGCCTTTGAATTTACTTGGAGTTACGACAGTGCCCATTTAGCATTTTTACATTTTAGCACAATACAAAGATTTTTTTTGTACAAACAGTTTAAAAGTTATGTGGATGTTCAGCTCCGTTGAATCAATACTTTTAGGAACCACCTTGCTGGGATTGCAGCAGCCTGTCTTTTGGGTCATTTTTACAGATCTGGAAACTGAAATGTTGCCAGTTTTTTGCAAAATAGTTCAATCTCAATCAGATTAGATGAAGAGCATGTTTTTGGATCTAGTCTTTGATTCTCAGAAGCATTTAGGTCTGGACTTTGATTGGACCATTTTATCACACAAATGTGTCTTGCTCAAAACCATCTCATTGTAGCTGGATGTTTAGGAACCATTTGGAAAGTGAAATTTATCTCTCACCTTTCTAATTCATTCTCATAATGCAGTTTGTTAGTAAACAAAATGTTCAGCTTTAACTGATAATTAAAGAAAATCAAACAAAACAAAGAAAGGCTTAAATAGGGTTCAACAAAACATTGACTTGGAGAGGGCGGCTGCATATGAAGGCATGTCGTGCTTTTTTAATGATTTCTAAGTATAAACTACATGGAAATCTGAGGTTCTAATGTATACAGTAAAAAAATAATAACTTAAGGGGACTTGAATACACACACAGAGGGATTCTCAAAGGATTACAGATGTTTGAATTACCTAAACAGCTTTCACCACTGCATGAACCAAGACACATTTCAAAAGCCTCTAAGCAAGCACACTTCACATTTAATAACATGCAGTGTAAAGGTGCAATTAGTAAGTTTAATAATGGCTACATCCTCTTTTAGTGAGCTAGTTTAAGGACACCGGTGTAACTGCGTAACATACTGGGACATTGTAATGTTAACGAAATCAGTAACATTTAATAAGAATCTGCAAAAGATAACTTATTTATATTTTGTCTCTTATAATTTATATGTAATTATAAGTACATCCCACCTGAGCCAAAGTGTGAATGTCTTAAAAGGTGCTTTTAATTGGCTTTAAAAGAGATCCAATCACTTCCACTAAATGTGACACAAAACAAGCAAGTGTGACAAATGTAATTAAAATGTAAAAAGTTTGTTTTTTAAATTCTGTTCTACTTTCCTATTTTTCAGCTTAATAATTTTGCTCTCCATTTAGAGAAGTGTCTCCACACTGGAGTCATAAAACCACGCTCCTCTAAAAAAAAAATATTTTTACTCAGATTTTCTTAAAGTGTGAACAAAACCTCTCCTTGGTGTCTGCTCCTTGATGAATGGTCGGTACAAAATATCTCGAAGTGGATGCCAACGTACACAACCAAAATTGCAAAGGTACATAATGGCAAAGAGGCAAAATGATTGTCTTTGGTCAGTGAATAACTCACCAAAGTTATTGGTGAGTTACCCTGAAAAGTCAGGGTTTCCCTCGGTGTATTATAAGCCTGGCAGGTCACCAGGCTTTACTTGCATCCCCACCAGGCTAAGAGATTTAGGGAACTTTTCATGTTTGCCTTTTTTTAAACTGTACAGTTGGTGTTTTGGTATTGTTAATAATGTATCCAAATAACACATATCTACCTAGTGACATTTTCACATTTCCTGTCAACTTTAAACATTTTTTAACTCAAACACATGGTGGGCCACTGGATGAATGCCACCGAGATTGGGAAGTTTTCTGGGGGAAACGCACAAATTAAATTAAAACAGAGCTACAATGTTAACATATTTGGCTCACTTAGAAAATAAGTATGATAATTGTATCTTTTTAATTTTTGCAATTTAAAAGTTTGTATCTTTATTAAAAAGAGTGGAGTAAATGAGCGAAATGTAAAGATTTAAGCAGGTAAAGGGAAGCAAAGTTTTATATTAAGAAGCGTCCACCTGGTATGTGGGGATGAAACAAAACAAAAAAAGGTTTAACAAGTTGTTTTAAAAAAGTGAATTAATAAATATTAAAAAAATGTGCAAATTTAGGTCTAAATAAGATTATTCTATTTACAAAAAAAAAAAAAACTGTGGATACCAAAAGAAGTAATAAGTCCTTTCTGGACACCATGACATATCTCCACTTTACCACTGTCATAATGAAGAAAGAAAAAAATAAATAAACATCTTTAGGTATTTATCTTCATAAAGCAGAAATTGCACTGGTATCAAGGAAATGCTAACAAAATTCCACTTTGGACACAGTGGCACACACTCACACAGACACCCAATTTCATGCAGAAACAGACACCCAAAGGCCAGGGAGCACATTGATATTCCACACTTGTATTACTGCTGACAGCTCCACAGCATCACACTGTCTGAGGAATTGGACACGAGGTATCCTGACACTACAATGGAGATGCTGTTACAAAGCTGCTCTGGAGCAGGGAGCTTCCATAATCACAACGAGCAACAGCCCCATACACACACACACCCACACACGCATGCACAAACACACACGTATACACAGAGGTACACAGGTGCTGGGGCCCTTGCACTGTCCTTGACACACAAAAACAAACACAGCACAGGGAAGCTTGCCATGCTGTTTAAGTTAGCAATGCGTGTAAGCATATAATTACTTTGACAACCCTTTGATTTATTCAGCAGGTATGTTCGATATATGTAAGCATTGCATGCATTCATCTTTCAGTTGGCAATTCGATACGCAGATCTGCCAGCTTCAGACGCAACCCCACTTCAGCCTCAATATCAGTTCAATAACATTGAACCAGACAAAGGACATTACCTTCAAGTCTTTCTTCATAAATAAAATAATTGGAGCCGTTTAATTGCTGAGTGGCTCTATTTGGACAGTTAGTGAAGCCATTTGTCTATTATAGCGAGTACACATATATGTATTCTCCATCAGAGCAACAGAGATGGAAACACAAGCATTTTATACATGAAGGAAATCAAACATTAGCATTGTAGGGCAAATTAGAGAGGCAATATTGACAAAGGAGAGCAAACGAATATGTAAGGTGAAACACTGAGACTGCAATGGACGTATGTTTGAGTTAAGCCAGAAGAAGAGCAAGGGCAAAAAGAAAAATGCTTTTACGACACTGCCCCCATCTGTCGAGCAGCGGGACTGCGGGGAAGCGCACTGTCATTCTGGGCATTTTGCACCAGCTACACTTCAAAGGAGTGTGCTCAAAAGAACCGCGAGTCCTTTCATACTGATAATTCTTATGATATATCCAATGGCTGTATAGGTCTAAAGGGAAAGCTGGTTTTTGATTTCATATCGTCCAAAGCGGACGTCTAGATAATGCCAACACTAGAAAGGGAGAGAGAGACGCAGCATCTGGAGATCATTAAGAATGGGTGTGCTTAGCTAGTATGATGTGGATCAAAATTAAACACTGAATATTTTCTGCATCCTAGGCAGAAATGCCTCCTCAGTGATGAGGTAAAGTAGGGGTGGGATAATCGAGCCCTCTGCAGTGTGAAAAGTAAAACTCAACATTAAGAACAGAAGATAATCTCCTCCATTTTCCTCCAAAAAACCCATTGTGAAGTGCGAGTTTCCCCACTCCAAGGGAAATACAGGTAATGGCTCATAAAAAGAACAAGCTACTTCTCCATTTTCAAGTTTTTTAATTTTTTTATTTTTTAGTTCTCGCTCCCTTCTGCTGCTCCCCTCCCACCTCCATCTTCCATTCTTCATGGATACACGCCATCTCATATCCCGTCAATAAGCTGTTAATGGACTCTAGCATTCAGGTACAAGTGTCTGCAGAAGAAAAGTCGGTAGATAAAGGCAAGCCTCTGGCATACAAGCCTGAGGGACGGAGAGCCTTTGATGAGCAGCCAGCTGAGGACAGAAAAGAAGGGTGACGAACACTGGAGCACCCAAATATAGCAGCAGAGTCATGGAGTCAGTCGGAGCTGGGGGCGGCTAATTTCTAACAATGACAAGCCATACATAATTTAAATTAACTGTGGTGTGTGCAAAAGTTTGCTTCAGCAAACTAAAATATGCCTAGGTTTTGATTTCCCTCAAACCCGGCATCGCATTTGAATGTGCAATCGCATTTGATTGCTTGAGTTTGTGAAGGACGGATCAAAATAATTCTCAAATGAACTTGCTCGAGTTGAAATCAACGCAAGATTTGGCTAATAAAAAGAGCCACAGAGTTCTCTCAAGGGTTTGTAAGGTAATAATGATGTGAAAGTTCTTTAATCATACTTTATGAACTAAAATATGACAATGAACAGAAGGTAATTAATTAGAAAGTGTAAATTACTCTGGGATCTCCTAGTGTCTTTCCAAAGTGCGAGTATGAGTTAACAGTACGCAAAGAAAAAAACAACGTTAGGATCATAATAGCTAAACTAATAGCTAAACTAACAATATTTGACAAAGAATTAAAGTTTCTATATTGGAAAAATCTGCACAAATTGTAATATCATTTTGTATGCATTCTCAGTTTTAACTCCCTTCTTCTTTTTTCCTTTGAGGCACACTAAGCACACTAAGAAAGCAGTAAGAAAGACTAGACAGACTGGAAATGCGTTGGCTTATGTTAATATAGAATTGTGTGTTTCATAAACTATACAGGCTGTAGGCTCATACGGTCACGGCCTGGTATGCAGATTCAGGTATTCCAAGGTCTAAACAGGTTGGCAGTACAAACCTGCTATGTATTTTCTAGTCAGCTGCCTTAAAGTGACATCTTTCTGTCACTTACAAGAAATGCAGCTTTGGCTATTGGAAATATCAATCGCAACAAATGACAATTGATAATATTTCAGTCGCTGTTGAAATTTTATGCTGAACAAACTAGAGGACCCACCCTTCCCTCTTTACAGGCTACAACTTAGCTTGGCATCATCGGTGTGTGAATGAGCATATGACTTGTGTAAAGCACTTTGGAGCCCTTGGACTCAATGAAGTGCTTTACCAATGAAGACCTTTTTTCCGTTACCTTATTTTTGAAATATAACTTGATTACATTTATAATATTTGACATTTCATATCGCTTTATGAGCCGTATGAAAACTGCGGATTACCTGCTTCAACAGCTTCAAAATTCCTAAAGCTGAATAGGCTTGAGTAAGTAATGTGTTTAATATCCGCTCCCTTAATTGTTTTTACGTAGAAATCTTTTGTTACTGATCTGTTCATGCATTAGAGATGCAAAATAAACACTCTAGTTGTTGTCAAGGCTCTGTCTCAATCACAGAACCCTAATTATGATAGCATCGCCGCCATGTCACTGTTTCTTTACCCAGCTAGTAGGAATCTATCTGTGGATGCAGCTGGTACGCTCTAGCAGCAAGAGGGAAGCTGTGATACTTTCCAAGCACAGAGCAGCATCCATTCAACACCTTTTATCACAGCCCACTACACACAAAGAGATCAACATATGGCTGTAGGCCCCTTCTCCCCGGTCAGAGCAACAATCACGGCATATAATCCGTATCAATATTTTAACGATCCCACAAGGCAGCCTTTTTAGAACTTGTTGAAATAATCATGAGATGCTTGTTGGGTAATGCACTTTGCTTCAATGAGTAAGTGGTGTGAAAAAAAAAAAAAGGAAAAAAAAGCTGAAAACCAACGAGACAGAGGCAAGCCAACAGAGACAGCTCATTATGTATGCACTACAGCAAAACCAATCTTTGTTGAGCCTGTCCTCGATTGTTTTTAAAGGATACTTTACTGGACGCAATCAAATTAGCAAGAACATCACTGATACGGGGTAATAACTCTAAATTGAATTTCTGCACAGGCTAAAGTGTCCCCCCTTTGCAGAATCAATTGCTGTGAAAAGAAAAGGAGGGCAGGGAGAGGGTATTCATAGTTAGCAGACCTTTAAAAAGTACACCAGAGATGAAGGCATGAGAGGGCTATTTTCACGCTCCGGGGCCTGCCCGTCTGCTTGCCCACTACCACACCAGATGCAGTCTCTCCAATTATGCTAGCTGGTGGAATTACCTTCGAACTCCCCTCGTTTTTCTGGGTGAGGCTTCCGTTACTACATTTGCATGAATTCGACTGTTTTTGGTACCACGAGTCGCAACACAGCGTGCTCTGGCAGCCTTGCGTCTGTGCTAAGTGAACACACACTATGACAACAACAAGCAATTAGCCAGACAGCCTCTTGTTAGCCGTGCCACTGGCTGACACCGCCGTGTGTTATGCTGACGTGTGCCAAGGATATCACTTTACTCAACTAACTGTTGCGGCTCACTCGTTGCTGTAACACAATGAGATTTTGTCTATTTCGCTGACACTCAGAACAACAAATAGGGAGATGTTTGATGAAATCACTCTTAGGCTTTTAAAAGTTAAGAAGGGTCAGAGGTCAATACAACACTAAATGAGCCCTTATTTTTTGGCATTAGTTTAATCAAAAACCAACAATTCCTCCCCGGTATGCATGTGTGCAGTACTAGGTAAGTACTAGACAGAGTTTTACTGAGGGAGATTTAATAGGCTGATTTATAAAGCAAGATAAGACTGAGACTTACTGTATGACATCCTCCTCATGTGTTGCTATGTGTTTTTCTTCCCCAAGTTTTGTCCTTACAATGTGACTATTGACAAAGCCCGCAAAGTGAAATCGTATCTAGTGATATAGAAGTTGAAGTTATTGAGCTATGATGACACAGTGGAATACAGAGAAAGTTGATGGAAATCCGTAACCAAGAGAAGGTCACCCAAATAAAAATATGAACGCAGTTTTTTGACTTGCACGGAAAAGATAAGTAATCAATTTGACCTTTTACTAGTTATCCGTCTGGATAATGACTGTTGGGTTTGACTGAAAGCAGAAAAACAAAGAAATTCACATTCACATTGCAATTTGATACCTACCCAATCGTTAACTGTTTTTAGACATTTTTTGGTGCCAAAACACACCTTATCTGTTTGCATATGGACTCCACAAGACATCTGAAGGTGTGCTGTGGTATCTTGCAGCACGTGCCATTAAGTCCTATAAAAATTGCAAGGTGGAATCTCGATGGATGAGAATTGCTTGTTCAGCACGGCCCACAGTTGCATGAAATGTGATTTATCAGACCAGGTCAACCCTTTATGTCCTAGTCTAGTTCTGATGATCATGTGCCAATTGTTGGTGCTTTGGGTTGTGAACGTGGGTCCCTGACCAGTCTGCAGCTATATAGCCCCATACGCAACAAAATACAATATGTGTTTTCTCATAAAAATCACCTTAAGCAATTTGATCTTCATTTGCGTAAGATCTGACCACACCAGAGAAGCGTTTCTTCCTATGCACATCACCCAAGGCTATGCATGAACTTGCAATCAATTTGCCAATGATCCTTTCTTAGACCCTTTTGATAGATGGTACCACTGTAGACAGAGGTCAGCCCTCACAAGCTACAGACTTGTAGATGTTTTGACCTAGTCATCTAGCCTTTACAATCCTGCCTTTGTCAAACTGTCTCTAATCCTTTTGTTTGCTTTTAACTATTAGCTTTGAAGACAAAATGTTCTCCAGCTGCCCAATACACCCAACCCACTAACAGGTGCCATAATGTTGAAATAATCAGTGCTATCCACCATTTATTGACTCTTTCAGTGATTGTAATATTATTTTATATACCACAACCAATAGATGAAGATCTGAATTCGTCTGTGTTACTTGACAATGTGTGGCTGTGATATCTTTTCAACTTCTAATAAGCCAAACAAAGTTCACACTGCATGTACCTTTTGTCTCATTGTACTGTGATACAGGGTAAGTCTATAGTATCAAACCTGACTTCAACTAATTCACTTAGTGCTCCAGTTAGCAGAGAGAAAGTGAATCATTGTGTGAGCTACAATAGCCCATTACCTGTGAGTTAAAGAGCTCCATCAGTCCACGACACCTCCTCCCCATCTCTCCCCCCCAGTGTGGAGAACGAGTTAGGCACTGAATGCCAGACAGCAAGTAATGAGCAGGCCGCAAGCCCATTTGTGCTGGGAGAGAATAGGTCCCTAATGAACCACTGAAGACACTTAGGTCCACTGAGTCAGGACTGAAATGTGCAGCTGATGGCCAATAGGAGCTTGTGCCAACTCCACCAGAAAAAAGGGTGAAAAATGACGTGAATTTGGAAGATAAAACTTTCTTTGTAGATTTTGTATGTTCGCCAAAGACCGATGATGTGTCAGCCACAGACCAGCTGGGAAAAACTTTACGGTTACAAAAATATGTCTTCTTCGTCCCCGTGATGACATACTCAGTCTCTTTTTATTCACCGTGTCAGGCAATGCCATCAAACCAATCCAGGCCATTTGTTTCTTGTTTTTTATGACAACACAAGCTCTTCTCCTGGAGTAAAATCTTTGGGTGAGTGAGGAATGAATTCTCAGTGGCAACATAAGTCTCAGCCACGCCACTATTTTGTTTTTTGAAAAATACGAGAGGATAACTTCCTCATTGCACTTTCTTAGTCGCAGCAGAAAAACTGCACTTTCAGCATTTCTCATCGAGGGCGTCAAGCTCTCCCCACTGCACCTCACAGAAAAGGTCAAAGCATCTGTTTTACAAAATCATAAAAAGTCATAAAAAGAAAACATTGCAATGTCAAAGATTTAAAACACTGTAAAAACTAAACTCGAATGGCTTCCCATGAAAACTAGGCCACTGCCTATACAGCGAGAGCATCTGTATGACTAGAAAAACAGTCTCTGTAGACGGACAGAGTTTAAACAGGGAGGTTTATGACTCCCAGACTACAGGCATGTTATATTGGGGAGTGCCCTCATTTGAACTGCTGTTTGGCCTAATGAAGCCTTTGTTGAGAAAAAAAAAAATTACAAGCCTACAGCTTGGTGACAGACGGTAGTAATTCCCTCAATGGTAATGAAAGGATAGGAGAAGTGGAGACACCCACCCGTTGCGTGGACGGCCAGCATTGCAAGCAGCAGGAGGGCTAGCATGATGCTTCAGGATGGATTCAAACAGCGGGTCCACGTCTTCAGACACAGCACTGCAGAGGGAAAAAAAAAACTGAGATTCAATATGAGAAAGTTTGAAATAATTAGGACAACACAGTAACATGGCAATATGGTAAGAAGTGTGGTGCGGAGTGTGATCCAGGGAAAGATTTTGCAAAGAAACATACTTTGAGCTATGACTACAAGCTCTTAATGGAAAGTGAGAGCTTTAATGTTGACATGTATTTATGTTTGAGACTTTTATTTTGAAGGATAAAGGGAAGTCATTCTTGAGTTGTTTCCCCGATAGTCTCATCGCTTATCTTGCTGAAACACTTGGTTACATGAAGAAGTCTCTATATTTCTTTGAAATTATTTATCTGGTAGCATAAATGTGCCTGCTTCTAAAAGACAAGCAGGCACAGTGAGAACATGATTACCATTGGCCGCAAGCAAAGCTAAAGCTAACGGCTAACTTTCCATTGGTGCTAAACTAAGGGGCTTTATCATTGTTTAAAAGAGTCTGGCCTGTAATTAATTATACAAGTTAAAAGCCTAAAAACTACTTAAAACTGAACATCAAGTATTTAAAGATAAAATTTAGATTTAAGAAACCTTACTCTACTTATAAATACACAAAAATGGGCCACCTCAGGATGACACAAGCACTGATAACACAAACATAATAGTGAAACAAGGACAACACCGACTTCTGAAGCCTAAAATCAATTTTTGTTTATTTCCCCCCAAAAAATACTGCTAAGATTTTGTCATACAAAACATTGGATGCATCGTTAGTCCATGGAGGATGTGGAAAGCCTATGGTGCTGTACCACCCAGTATGAACATCTTTGAAGACTGAAATTGTTTTTCTGAAGAAAAAGATCTGAAGGTTTCTCTGAAGGTGACTACCCCAGCTTGTTTTTCTCTGGCTTCCTTTAGGCTTTTCCTTTTCCTTTCAGTAGAAAAAAAAAAAAAGCTGTAATGACAAATGGGGACTTCCAAAGTTGAGTGGAAACAGCCAAGTCACACTCTCTGCTTTACAAGTAAAAAAAACAAAACACTACTTTGGGAGGAAACAGAGATAGAAAAGGCTATCTTCCCTCTTCTCTACCCTCAAATGTATTCAATATTTATGCGATATCCATCTCTGCTACACTGGTAGAGGTCACTGTTTGTCTATAAATTACTAAGAGAAAATCTTCACTGTGATTTTTTTTCTCTCCCTGAGATAAGAAGTCATCATTTAACAAAGACACAGGAAAAACACTTGGGATATCTCCGCAGTTCCTTCTTTCTGAAGTGCATTACATTGTACAGGTATATCTAAAGTAAAATTGGGAAAATGTGAAAAACTCCAATTTTTTTTTGTTACTCCTTTCAGATATTAAAACTCATAAATTACATTGCTTCATTATGCATGGAGTTAAATATTTGCAGACTTCATTTCTTGTAATTTTTATGATTATGGCTCTCAGATAATGAAAACCCAAAGAGCAGTGTCTCAGAAAATTAGAATATTCCCCAACATCAATAAAAAGGACATCTTAGGCTTCTGAAAAGTATTTTCATTTTTATGTACTTAGTATTTGGTTGAGCCAAATAATTCCAGCATGACTTTCAGGAATTACAAATTCAATGTGGCGTGGCATGGAGGAGATCACCCTGACTGTGCTGAGGTGTTCAGGAGGTCCAGGCTGCTTTCATAGCGACCTGACCTCGCTCATCTTCCTTTTGACAATAGGTCAGGAATACATTTTCTCATCTAAATGTCAACATGTTACAATTACCATAGAAGTTTTTTTAAAATCTTTTGTAAAAATGGAAAGAATATACACCGTGTTCCACCATGAAATGGTGCATTGTCATGTATGAAGATGATTTTGATACTGAAGATTCGGCTCTTCTTTTTGAACCATGAAAGAAAGTGATCAGTCAGAAAGTCCACATACTTTGCTGAGGTAATTTTCACACCTTCAGGAACTCTGAAGGGGCCGACCAGTTCTCTCTCTCTCTCTCCTCATGATTTCAGCCCAAAGCATGACTCCACCACCTCCTTGCTGACGTCACAGCCGTGTTGGGACGTGGTGGCCATCCACCACCAATCCACTACCGAGTCCATCTGGACCATCCAGGGTTGCACAGCAGTCATCAGTGAACAAGTCTGTTTGAAAATTAATCTTCATGTCCAGCTGGGCCCACTGCCAACGTTTCTGCTTGTGAGCTCTGGTTAGGGGCCCAATAGTCGATTCATGCACCACAGGCCTCTGATGGATCCTCCACCTTGAGGTTCCAGAGGCACCAGCAGCTTTAAATAACTGTTTACTGCTTTATAAGGGCATTTTAACAGCTGCTCTCTTAATCCGATGAATTTGTCTAACAGAAACCTTCCTCATTATGCCTTTATCTGTACAAACCCGTCTTTGTTCTGAATCAGCCCCAAATCTCTTCACAGTACGATGATGACGCTTCAGTTTTGGTTAAATATCTAATGTTTTCATACCCTGTCATACGGCTCTACACTATCTGATGATTTTCGTCAGCAGAGGTCCTCTTTCCTATATTGCTTGAAACCTGTGGCCTGCTTAATAATGTGGAACATCCTTCTTAAGTAGATTTCCTTAATTGATCTCGCCAGACAAAAATAATCAACCCAATTCTCTGAAATTAATTATTGTGATTCAAAGAGCCCTGACACACAATACCATCCATAAATTTAATAGCACAACAAAAAATTGAATCTTTATGACACTTAACTCCAATTTGCATAATAATTGGGAACACGGTGTAAATACACTCGTCCTTGGCATGCATGCAAGATTGACTTTGCATGCATGCCAAGTCAATGGCCAAGTCAAGTTAACTTTTGATACTTTTTAAAGGTTTTCTTTTTCATCGAAGTGTTACTAGAAAGAGCACAACTACAACAAATTTTCAAAACATGAATTTGGGGTGCAAGTGTTAATTAAATTTAAGTTTTCTCTAGAGGGGATGTGGAAGTTATTGTAGATCCAAAACTACATGTTTGCCTTATGAAAATAAGGGCAGTCCAGTCTATTTTTGATTTTACGCTCAATTTAAAAAGGAGGGGAAGGAAATGTCTATTCTCAGCTATAAGAACAGTATTTGGTTTACTTTCTTTGAAAATGCTGGCTGTATTCAGTCAGGTTTAATAAATTAATTAAAAGGACACTGGAATCCACAAAAGTATGTTCTAACGTAAATCTCACTGGGTAAGATGTAGGGCAATTTACTACAAACTAAAAGTGAATGGAACACCTTGGGCAGTCGTAGGACACCCTAATAAAAATAAAGAATACTAAATACAGATCGTTTGACTTTATCTCCAAGAGGTTTTAACTTGGAGAGAACAGAATGTGCCAGCACAGAAGAGATCACAAAATATCATTGAAGAAAGTTTAGAAATAGATAAAACGAGCCAACATTAAACTTCTAGACCCCAACTTTATTAAAGGTTTTTGGATTTCACCTGAAAGCTCAGGGTGTGTCAGGAAAGAAATCAAATGAAATATTTAGGATATTGTTAGTAAGAGCCTTACCTGCTTAGCAACCATGAACCAAATATTATTGTGCATGTGTATGTACAAAGTTAATTTTGGGGAATAGGGAAAATCCACATGACATTAAAACTTATACACCTACCTGCTGTTTGTTAGTTATTTGTTGTATAATCATACCACATGAGGCTATTAAACAGAAAATAACTTCTGATCAAGACAAAAAATATACATAGAATAGTCAATATTAAAGCCAGGCAAAATTGAATATCAACATAGCTTAAACAGTCTATTTTTGAGTAAGTAAAACAAGAATCTCTCGAAAGATAAGAAATAAACAGCAACATGTTTTTAGCACCAAAAAATAATTGCAGCATTAACACAAATACATTTCTTTGTACATAAATAAATACATGCCAGCAACATCAGAGGCTTGTTTCTTATAAGATGAGAGCCACCCAGCAGCTGCTATAACCACTGTCTGCTTGGGATGGTGCCCAACGCGCTGCCTGGTGGATATTCCGCTTATCAGCTGTTATGGCTTGGTGCTATGAATCATTTCAGCTCTGTAGCTCCACCCCATGGTTCACCCAAAGGATTTTCCATGCGCCTCCTTTTATAGCTTCAGCAGAAAGGATGTGGGCTGAAATTTGGGCTCGGCATTCAGTTTCCATCACAGCTTTGCTTGTCGTTTGTTCAACAAAGGCCCAGACAGAAGGACAAGTAGAAATGTTTGTGAGATTATAAAAAAAAAAAAAAACTCCACCACTGAGAGAGGGTGGGAAAAGGTTTATTGAAATAAGACTCAGAAGAGGGAATAAACAGTCAATGACAAAAAAGGGCAGATGCATACTATCCTGACTATCCTGAGCAGAAATCTGCCAGCATAACAGACCACAGAGTCTGACTCAGGCTGGCCAGACAGCAGGAAGCCAACAAAGGGGTTTTCACTGAATGAGTCAAGCACTTTGCCGCCACCTTGCCAGCGTGTGTCCTCTATCCTCCCTTTCATGTCACCACTCACCTCAATGGAAATGATTAAAAAAAGCTGAATCAACTCACACAAGTGGAAAACTCGAAGAAAATCAGGTCAGTATTTAGGATCAGGGAAAATAGTCGCCTTCGCTGCTGTACGCCGATGTGTCAAAACCATGACCAGCTTGCAGGGATGTTACCGGCGTTGGCTTATAATGGTGCCATTTAAAGCCCATTACGTGTGAGAGGAAAGCAGTCGCTGAAAGACTGCGACATCCCGAACGTGTGGCTTCCTTTCGGAGAATGGCTGTCAGCGCATGAGTCATAATCATCCATGTATTTCATCTTGTCACAATGTAAGGGACTATTAAACTTTATATGGGGGTCAAAAAAAGATAAACGCTTTTTTGGGGGAGTTTGCACAGATCATTAAGATTTAAAGTAATGCCGTGGCACCCTGGTAGGCTTTAGGGATATTTCACAGAGGGCTAGGTTTCTTCCAACAGTTTGGTATCTATGCTTCTCTTTAGTCCACTCATTTTTTCCCCCCCAGTACAGACATTATGAGTATTGCTAGCGTTCAGGGCAGTGGCATACGAGTTGCTTCACAGCCAAACTCCTTAAACCGTTTGAAACTATTGACCCTGTGAAGACACAGACACTTCTAACCCACAAAACGAGCACTTTAAACTGGCACCAAAATTTAACGAGCCCTCAGGATGACTCGGGTCATTTGGTATATTACTTTGTCAAATTAAACATTAGGCCATCAAAATGAACGAAAGAGTTGGTAACAAAGAAAACTTGAAGATGGGAGTTTATATTTAGCAACAAATGGATTACTGTTGATCGGGTCTATCACAGAGCTAACTGGTTGATCACAGACTGAAACTTTATCATTTTTTCCCCCAAATATAGTTTGAGAGCCATTGCTGCAGTGATTTTAAGAGTACATGGGCTGAGGCCTTTCCTGTGTTTTGTTGGTTTCATGCTGTAAAAGGTATTATTTTCCGTATGTTTCTGCATGTGTGTGCACAAATATATTATTTTTCCCTTAAGAAGTAATCATACATACATGATACATTATTGAAAATGTGCACAATTTGTCAAGTTAGAGGTAAAATCTTCTTTTGTATGTAATAGAGCAAAAAAGTAGGTAGTATGGGTGAAAATCGATGAATCTGTACCGATTTCCTTAATTTTCCGATGCTTACGTGTGAAACCAATCTTATCTACCTCCGCACAGGTATGAAAATCAACCAATTTAGCAACTTTTCAAACAGAAAAATCGGCATTGGTCAAATCTGGAATCAGCAGATCAGGCACTTTAAAGATTGGTAATTGGCAAAAGATCAGAAAACTGCAATTGGTGCAACCCTAGTAAAAAATTATTTATGTACTGACCCTCCTCTAATGTCATACCCCCTAAATGAAATCTAGTGAGATGAACTGCCTTCAGAAATCACAGAAATAGTGAAGAGATGGTGCTTAAAAGCTTCAGGGATGGTTCAAGGATGAAAAATGAACAATAACCAAAGCAGGATATGCTTATAAAACAGCAACCCAAACTTTGACATTTCATAAAGCATCATCATCTAATTAAACTGCCAACCTGAAGAGAATGAGAATTATTTTAAGAATCAGACAAGTCAGCTTTGGAAGCTCTAGAGGAGTTGTTCAGATCCACTGCTCAGGTGGGAATTAGGCTTGATTGCACAAGTCTTTGAAAGGCTTGTGCAATCAACAAGCCTTTGAAAGAAAGACAGGAGAAGTCACACGCCACAAAGAAAATGTAAAGAAAGGGGAAAGTTAACTTTTGGTAAACATGAAAAAGATTATATTTTTGGGTAGTTTATCTTCAGCAAGGACACTGAAAGTGGTGAAAGTAGGACGGATGGACAAAGGTTGTAAAGGGAAAAAGACCTGAGACAAAGAACCTAAACATAGAGCTATAGGAATGGTTTAGTCCACAAACAGTGGTACACTTACCACTGGTGACTTTTAGTGTGTTTAGCTTGAAATATTTAATTTCAAGCTAATAAGCCATGAAACAGAAAATAGGTAAATAATCGAAGCCCAGTGATCTTTATTTCACACACAAATAAGGTGCAGAGGAGAATATGTTAAGAAGAGATTATTAGAGGCAGTAATAATGTCAGTATAAGTGGCAACAGCACCAAAAATATTTTAACCATGTCCCAGTTGCCAGCAATCGCAAAGATTTGCCGATGCCCAACACAATGACCAGACTAATTAAACACAGGTTGCATCTATTTAATTGTGTGAAAGAGTCCCAGAGGTACAAACTCCGAGAAGTCCAAATAAATGCTTGTTATCACTCCTTTCCCTACGTTTTAAACACAAGGCAGCCAAATTGAATTTTGAGATCAAAGTTATTGAGTATTCTCTTGACTGAATAATTGAGTAATTAGCGAGGTCATGAAAAGTATGAGAACCACTGGTTTTGATCAATATATATACACAAGTACATGCTGTGTGTGTCTGTTTTGGGTAAGGTGGTGTTATACTGTAGCCAAGACCCTTACTTCCTAATTTACAAGGAATCACAGCAAAGATTGAAAATAAATACTCGAATAACTATTTAAAAAATGGTTTCAACTTTAACAGCATGTCGATTATTAACCAGAGAGATCATATCATAAGCAGGTGTTACTGATCACATGAATGCTTTCTTTTTATTTGATCTATGTTTTGGTATATTCCATTAAAAAACTAAAGAAATATGTTTCCCAAGGGAGAACTGGCAGAGACAGGCAGCATAGCAACAACTAATTACCAGGAGTTCACCAATAAATCGGCCAGTCGGTACATCTTTCCCAAAGACAGAACCGCCCACCAGGTCTGCCTGGTGTTAACTATTGTTAAAGTTAACAATAGTCACTTTAATGTTGTCAACCTAGTGACTTTGTCGATATCTTTAGCAATATTTCATTACCGGTCAAAATCGAAATCGGCAGGTCAGGATTTTAAAGATCGACCAGAGAACTACAAATCGGTGCACCCCTACTAATTAGTGCTCTATTTTAACATGAGGGTAGCATGAAAGTTCTTGACCTTTGCCAACTATTTTATGTGCATCTATCTATAAACATAAAGGCACAGTATAAGCTTTTTTTAAATGTACAGTATAAAAATAAAAATCCACATTTGTTCTATTAAGAAAACAGTCTGGTTGATAGATCTGTGTAACTACTCAACACATTTTTGTTCTTCCTTAACAAGCATGTAAACATTTGGTGTTGCAAGACTAATAACTGCTTACACAGCACAATGGGGAGGGGGGAACATTAAGTCACATGTTTTTCTGTTATACGTATTAGTAACAAGAGAAAATACTTGTTGAGGGAGTGTCTGGAATGTTCTAACCATTGGCTGAATTACATGGCGAATTAAGGAATTGGTAGAGAAGAGGATGCTAGTCGTATAAGAGGTTAAAGGGAAAAGAAAAATAGGACTGAAGGGACGAGGATATAGTAACTCCTATTGCATCAATGGTTTTGCTCAGCATCTCTTGAAACTACCTTCCTTATCTTTTAATTTATCCTCTGGGTTTAATGTCACGTTTTGTCGTTTTCATCCCTTTCTTTAGGTGTTTGCTTGCTCACGAATAAACAGTTTTCTTTTTGATTTTGTTGTGCCTTGCTTTTTAAGAAAATCTTTTTTTGTTGTTGCCTTAAACAACCTTTTTGTTGATAGATGCAGTGGGTAGTTTTTGCCGAGCGGGGGCGCAGCGTGTTCTATTTAACATTAGCTTATTAGCTCTTTTTGAACAGGATCCTGTGTTTTGAACTTCTTTGGAGAGAAACCCCGGACTAAGCCTGACTTTGGAGCCTGTGAATAGATCTGCTGAGGTTATGACAGGCTCTGTCTTTTTTTCCCAAGTTTTCACGTCTCCATTTGCTGCACAGCTGCGTTTACTTCCAAAATAACCAAAGTTTACGGTTATTTATTATGTGTCTTAAGCAAACAGGGTATAAGCTCCCTGTTTGTTTTATTATTATTATTATTATTATTTAGCTCACACACGTTTCATGCTCGGTGTTTTGGAAAGACGAAAGTTAAAACTCACCGACCGTCCAGCGGTGGTGGCTCTCTTCTCCTCTGCCCAAACGATGTTATTTTCCGGAGCAGTTCATTCCTCTCACATCAAAGCACCGCTAGAAACGCAGCCCACGCGCTCTGATTTTGACTGCAGATAAAAATTTACAGGGATTTGTCTTCTTCTTCTTCTTCTTTTCCCCCCTATTGGGTTGTTTCATTGATTTGGGGGCTTCTCTAGAAAGAAACCACTCCTTGCTGCTTTGTCCAGCGGTGATGTCATGCGGAGGCTCCGCGGTACCGACCCCCTTAACTCTTTAACCGTTTAGTGATCGCGGCACTGGAAGGCGGTGGGTCTAAAAGAAACGAGACGTGTACGCGTTCATTAAAATGAACGACAGTTACAGAGAGATGAAGCCACGCAGAACCATCACAATAAACACAACCTTCGCTGATAAAGTCATTAATTAAGCCAACTCAAACCAGGTGTGTGATACAGCAACGTTTGTAAACTTTAAAAATAAATAAATAAATCTATAAGTATTACAGTTTTATTGAAATGGCAGGATGTTTCTCTCTCGTATAGTATAGTGTAATGAATTATTAATTTGCAATTATTAAATGCCTGTTTATGTCCCAATGTAACCATTCCCCCATTGCAGATGTTTAAACAATCTCGCATTGATTTAGTATATAACAATACCGGCTCAGATATAATAAGAAAATATTACTTTATTACTGAATCATAAACACAGGACACACTCATTTAAATATACTTGTCTGTGTTTTTTGGTTGTTGTTTTTTTTAGTTATCATCTGAAATTATCTTTACAATATTCCTTTTTGTAATATTACTTCATGACATTAAATAATACAATTTTGATACAATTACAATTCAATTCTGTGTGACTGAAAATAAAGCTTTACTTGTTCTTTTAAAGTACTTTGAAACGGGATTTGTTGTGAATTGGTGCTCCTGAATTGAACGCTTGAAAATAATACAAACAAAATTAACAAAATTAGATTCATAACACCACATAAAAAGAATAATTTAAATCTAGATCGATAGATAGATGATAGATAGATAGATTTTTGCGTTTACAACGACGTAAATAGAATTTCCTTTGTTCACGTGGCCGAAGTGAATGTAGCACATGTCACGTGGCTGAAACCCGGAAGTGGGTGTCTGTAAACAAGAAAACTGGTGAGTGTGCATTTGTTTCACTGTAGCACGCATATGTAGATTAAAAATCCGCTGTGCATAACTTGTGTTTAGCTGTTACAAACAGAAAAAAGCACACACAAAAAAACAAAAAACCCAAAACAAATCATAAATTACAAAACCTTCATTTGTACTTCTTAAAATCGTTTCTTTATGTAGCGCCTAAGCATCAGCTAACAGCGGCTCGGCTGTTTTGCTAGCACAACTTTTCATTTATAAATGAACAATTTAGTCAAAAGCAATGCGAAATGGCAACGTTTTACTTTAATCTGACAGCCATTCGGGTTGTCAGAGCAACCTGAATGGTTAAATGTAAGATTATCCGATGTGTCTTCAGAGCTTGTAATCTGCTAATCTGCGTTGTGGTTGTATTTTGGGTGTGCAGGTCAAAAAGATGACCTCTTCAGATTGGCATCTGTCGTTAAAGCTGATGGATCAGCCCAAATCCACCTTCCACTTCCCGGAGATGATGCCCGGGGACGTCCCACCGGGAGGATACAGAGTGGCCACGTTAAAGCAGCTCGTAGCAGCCCAGCTTCCGGACTCGGTCCCAGATCCTGAGCTAATAGGTCTGTATGAACAAATAAACTGTGAGCATCTTCGTTTTCTGGGCTTCACTGACCGGTATGGTTTACACTATTACCGCATGTGTAAATTACATCTAAAGTTGTCCCGTCTGTCCAGAGCTGGTTCATTGCGGGAGGAAACTGAAGGATGATCTTACACTGGACGCCTGTGGAGTTCTGCCAGGTTCCACCTTACACATTCTCAAGAAGACGTGGCCGGAGCCAGAGGGCAATCCAGGTCCGTGGATGCTGCTTTGATAATGAGCAGTGCCTAATCCCTATTGTAAATTACACAGAAGATCTGATTGTGAATGCGTGTGTGTATGTGTGTGTATGACCACTTCTACAGAGCCTGTTAACAGAGCAACAGCAGCCAGAGAGTTTAGAGTGTTTCACGCTGCACTTCACTCACTCAACTCTGCCTATAGAGACTCGGTGAGTAGATTTCCACAAATACTGCATGAGCTACATGTTTTTTGTCCCGATATTTCATTTTGGTTTTTCTACTGAGGTTTCATGTAATGGAGCAACAAAAAGGATAACTGCAAAATGAAAGAAAAACAATGCTATATATTTTTAAATATTCCACGAATAAAACAAATAGCAATTGTGATTTAACTTTGCATTTTGCGCCCTTTACTCCAGGACCCTTCAATTAAGAGTCTTACTTGTTTGTAATTTGATCTAAATATGAAATAAAGCTATTTGGTGAAGAAGAATGGGCAAAAACTCCCATCCTTTTTGCTAATCTATCACAAAACATCCTTATATTAAATGTTGAATTTAGCTGATATTGACGTCTGTTTCTTTCCTTCTGCTCTGAGGTTTATAAAATGCTGACAAACAAAGAGTCTCTGGATCAGATCATCGTAGCCACTCCTGGGCTCAGGTCGGACCCGGTTGCTCTAGGTAAGACTCAGCAGAACTCCACAAGACTTGTATAGCTCTGCATCTTATCGCAACTTGTAACATGTCCCTTTTAAACGTTCAGGAGTGCTTCAAGACAAAGATCTCTTTGTACAGTTCACCGACCCCAACATGCTGGACATGTGAGTATGGCTCTTAGCCGTATTTATTTTTTCCAGGTGTTATGTGACAAATAATATGACCCTCGCAGTGCTATTTCTGCTGCAGATTAATCAGTTCGCATCCGGCCCTGGTCAACGCCATCATCCTGGTCCTGCATTCGGTGGCTGGCAGTATGCCGGCCCAGTCCAGCGCCAGCTCCTCCCGAAATGTTTCTGCCAGTTCTTACAGTGATATGCCAGGTGAGCCATGAAATTAATATGTGTAAAAAAAATATATAGCGACTAATCGATTATTTGAATTTAAAAATTGGCGCATTCTGCTAGGTTTTAACCACTTCAGTCATCTTTATATAATATTAAAACTACATTGAAAGACTCAAATAAACAAAAAAAATCAATCCATCTTTTAATTTAGAAAATAAACATTTTATTTCTCAAAATCCAATAATGCCGCACAATGAAGTCGTTTTTTTAGACAAGGATACATCTGCAGAAAAAAAATACTTCTGACGTGTATTTGAGTCTGTATTCTCCAGTTGACAATTAATCGATTATTAAACAAGGTATCCGCAAATCCTTAAAAGGTCTTAAATTGAGGTGACCTGAAATGTCTCAAAATCTAAGTTGATATTAAATACATTAATCAAGGGTCTTAATTTTTACAATGGCAGGACAATTTAATTTTGTATATGTAGTTTGTTTTCTTCATGGGGCTTTTCGAGGCGGTTGAAGGTACCTTCAATTGTATGCCAACATATCCTGCTAGTTATTATGAATGAGTACAAATACACTGTCAGTTAACTGAACACCAGAAATTTCCCAGTTATTGTTATGCTTGATTATAATCCAGCAGGATCCCACAACCTTCCCTTATGTTTACAGTTTTTTAAGTCCTAAAATTTCATTCAAGGTGTCATTAAAAAGGTCTTAAATTGGACTCTCTGAAACCCGCAAATGCCCTGCTAAATTAGCCAACGATTATTTCAGTAATCGACTCGTCACGAATAATCCGATTAATCGTTTCATTCCTACAAATGAGTCGGATCTCTTTTCTGGCAGGCGGCTTCATGTTCGAAGGCATGTCAGATGATGAGGAGGAATTCCACTCGGTAAGTCTTTTCTCACACCTCATGTAAAGACAAGATAATGTAATGGATATGCATGCGGGCTGATTATTCGAGTGTGTTTCAACAGGGGAGTCCGGCAGGTCCCTCCAGCCGAGCCGGGCTCCCGGCAGGAATGCGCCCCGTCTCACTGGGCCACAGCGGAGCGACGGGGCCTCGGCCGATAACGCAAAGCGAGCTCGCGACAGCTCTGGCCCTAGCCAGCACACCCGACAGCAGCGCCGTTACCCCAACAACGGCGAGTCAGGTTAGACGGCGACAACTGACCTGGATTTGCTGCCTCTTATTTATCAAGGGGAGAATACTCATTCCTGCAAAAACCTGGCAGCGTTGCGACTCTGTTCTATCTTTCTCTTTGATTAAGATGGACCCCTCCAGTGGCGCAGCCCCGATGCCAGCTGGCACACCAGTCAGTAATGATCTCTTCAGCCAAGCTCTGCAGCAAGCTCTGCAGGCCACCAACATGTCTGCTCTACAGGTGAGCTAACCCACAGTGCGCTCATTTCTTCTAGGGGATAATGAGAAACAAAATGTTAACCAGGTGGCATTTGGATAAAAGGTTAGTCTTTCTGAACACGTTTTTTTTTTTTTTTTTTTTTTTTCTTTTGCTTTGCCAGGGCCGCTGGCAGTCCCAGCTGCAGCAGCTCAGGGACATGGGGATCCAGGACGAGGAGCTGATGCTGAGGGCGCTTCAGGCCACAGATGGCGACATCCAGGCTGCCCTGGAGCTCATATTTGCTGGCGGCCCCGGACTCTAAGCCCCTACCTCCCACTCTGGCCCCCTAAGGACAGAACCCACAGTAGAGGAGAGAGCAGGAAAACATCTGGCTCACCTGACTGCCAGCAAATGAGGACATTTACGACTTGCACTGTGTGGTTGTTGTTGCTGTTGCACCATTTGGTTTTAATTAGCATTTCAAATTACGCTCCACAGATTGTACAATCGGATGTTCGTGTTGATTTGATTGATCATTTCTACAAATGTGAATGCGCTATAATAAAACTGTTTAAAACTATATGTGCCATATCATATTTAAAGGATTTTATGTACAATTTTTTTTTAAGCTTCGTATCATGTTCTTATGTTATTCTGTCATCAAGAACATACTTGGAGTGTTGCGTTGATTCTTGCATGTTTGAAGAATCTGTGAATCTCCCATGGCAACCATTCAGAGATACCTAAACGCTAACTCTCACAAAGCCCCAACTATTTCCACAAAGCTCCTTATTAGCACTGCAGTCTCCAAATCAAGCTTCAGCCCCACACAGCTGCCATCCCCCTGGAGTTCTCCCCTCTCAGATCCTCCAGACTAGCAGCTGCAGCAATTAGCCAACCCCTGCTGGGTCTGCTTCTTAATCCAACACTCCTAAAAATGGTTATAAACAGCATAATAGAGGAGCGTTGCCATGATGTCAGAGAGGGTAGGAGCTTCTTAAAGAGACACTGTGAAGTCAAATTACTTCTGTTCTAATATACATCATTTTTATAACTACTGAAGGTAATATAGTTACTTGAATGTGCTGTAAAATTGCACTCTGTGCCTGGAAAATACATAATACAGGCAAGCACCCCTTTAAATATCCTTGAGACTTTCTTCTTGTGTGGCCTTAAAGTCTTAAAAAGCAAATAACAGGAAGTATTAGGCATTTCTTTACAAAAAATTTTTCATTATTCAACATAGAGCTAAAAAACATGACCTGTTCATGTCCAGTTAAGGCCAAAATGGCATACTGAGATTTATTTTCATTCAACCAAGTATTGTTTTTCTGGGCCAAAACACAAGAGACTTTTTTATATATATATACAAAACAGTGATGTGTCAAGATGTTACTTGCTTCAATAATAAACCTATGTTTTCTTAAATGGAAAATGTTTGGTGCAGCAGCAAGTATGTTTGTGGGTTTTTTTTCCTTTTCATTTTATTATATAATTTCATTATAACGTCCAGCAGTTTCTTACTCAAGCTTTGCTTAGTGTATTGACAATTTAACTTTTTTTTTTCAAATTTTAAAAAATAAAATCAATAAAAATCATACTGATTAATCAGAAGCTTGTAGATAATGTTCAATGTGCCATTTAGCTTTAAAAATATTTAAAAGTTGATTCCTCCCCCATAACCAAAAAGACTGCTTAATTCATTCTTGTATAATCTGTGACGAGATCTCATTCACTAATAAAAGAAACACAGCTTGCAATAATTTTGGACTTCACCGCAGATTATAAGAGAAAATGGCAGCTAAGCCAAATTCTGGACTCCTGCTGGGAACAGTGAACTGAATATTTGTGGAGTAGATCATTTGTTGTAAATTCTCTTGTGATTCAACAGAAGTAAAAAATAAAAAAAATCAGCAGGTTGTTTATCTAACATTGCTTTTATAATAAGCTGTAATGTGTATTTCGTTGTGGTTTAAAAGGTTTTTGTAAACGTCCTACACTTAAGGTACATTGAGCTCAACATGAGTCCTTTAAATGGATTCGCTCATGTTGTCCTCCAATGTGTCCACTAGATGGCAGTACAGTACTTTACTCAACCAGGTCAGTCTTTGTCTCCGAAATTAGGAGCAACAACATCAGATGTGATATTACAAGAAACATTTGCTATTTCACTGACTGTTGGAAAATAATACATAATTTAGCCTTTAGGCGAGCAAAACATCTGTCCATCCATCCATTCATCCATCTTCTTCCACTTTTCCGGTGTTGGGTTGCGGGGTTAGCAGCTCAAGAAGGGAGGCCCAGACTTCTCTCTCCCCAGCCACATGTTAGAGCTCCTCCAAGAAACATCGTCCCTCCAGCGTGTCCTCGCTGACCACCCTTTGGAGCTCCAGAGCCATCCATGAACCAGGACTCTGACTGAACCAGACCCTGGTCCTGGAGCTCCAGAGAACCAGGGGCACTCATGGAGCTTGGCTGACCACCCCCTGTTGCGCCAGCACCATCCAGAAAAGCAGGCACACCATGGGGAAATATGGGAGGATTTAATATGGGACCTCTGGGTGCATTTGTCACAGAGACATCCAGGAGGATTTAATATGGGAAATCCAGGTGGATTTAACATGGGGACACGAAGGGGGACTTTACATGGGAAATATGGGAGCATCCTCCAGATGCCCCCAAATGGAAGGCACTTTAAACAGAGATGGTTTGCTCACGCTTGTATCTGCGTGAGCAAAACAGTTCTGAAAAAAAATATACTGGATCAAAATGTCCTTAGACATAAAATGAGTGGGAAAAAAATTTAAATGAAAGATTTTTCTCCTTTCCCCTAGAAAGCAATGAACTTTAGTAGGTGTTTATAAAAAGTGTTGAAGTTTATTGATTGCAATTTTATATAACGTCATCATAATGCTGAAAAACTTATTTATTTATTTATTTATTTAACTATTTCTTTGTTGTTGTTGTTTTTGAGTGGTTATTTAACCCATTGGAGCTCTGCATCACTACCGGTGCGATGATACAGAGCCGGAGGTTGATCGGTCCTCCTGCTGACAGGTGGCGCTGCTGAGCCGCGACATCCCTACCGCAGAACGCCGGTGTCAGAAGGAGGAAACAGCAAACTGAAAGTGTTGGATCTCCAAGCCTAAGCAAAAGTACGCTAACTTTGAGGATTTCACTCAAGGTAATAATAAGTCGGTGCCTGCCTTTGCGTCGCAGTATGTTAGTTTTGACAACCGCCAGCATAGTTTTTCTGTAAATGACGTTTATACTGTAGACGTTTACACATTGAAAGCAGCCAGTTAGCTGGCTAAGACATTAGCATGCTGCGATAATGCAGATTCATTCTGCTGCACTCGTTAGCTACCCTCTAGCTGCCAGTGGATGTTATAAGACGGTTCAGTTTTAAGCGTAATTAGCGAACTCAAGAGTCACAAGTGCACCTTTTTTTGTTTAGAAATAATAAAATATTACGTGTTTTTACTTCCTACATGCGCAATATCTGCAATATTAGATGAATGTTGTGGGATGTTTTAGCGTTCGCCGTCATTGTTTGTCCCTGATCTCTGCTGATTAAAACCTGTCCCTGATCTCTCTCCTGTTTTTCAGGATATTTCCAGTGACCAGGGAAAATGGTTTGTAGCTACGTTGTTTTTTACATTCAAAATGTCATGTATATGTAAAGCATATCTAATGAGTGCGCTTATTTAATTAATGACTGTTGTGGTTTAGTCACGCAGATATGACTCCAGGACAACCATCTTCTCACCTGAAGGCAAGTTGTGTTCCTTTTTTGTAAAGGGTTTGGAAGAGATTTGTTGCAATTTATGATGATTATTGTGTTGGTTGATCAGTTTTGACCTAGTGGTGTGGGCTTTCATAGTATTTGATCCATCGATCACCAATCAGGAAAAAATTGACAACACCAATTTCCTATCCTCCTATCCATTGATTGATCTGCTGATCAATCCACTCCCTATTGTTGGTGTATTCTGCTACTAAAGAAATTGTACAAAGAAATTATTTGTGTAAATTTCTGAACACTATTTTAAACATTAAAAAGACAATATTCAGCACAGCAACAATCAAAAGTTTTAATTTTTTCGGTGTTAAAAATTTAGATTTGACTAGGACATTTTAGTTCTTGTGGTCTTCCTTAACCTATCCTATGTTAGCTAAATTACCTAAAAACTCTGCTTTGGAGTAGCTTTATCTCAGTATTTTTAATGTAATTTACCCTATAATTTGCAGGGCGTCTGTACCAGGTGGAGTACGCCATGGAAGCGATCGGTCACGCCGGAACGTGCCTCGGGATTCTCGCAAATGACGGAGTGCTGTTAGCAGCTGAGAGACGCAACATTCACAAACTGCTCGATGAGGTTTTCTTCTCCGAGAAGATCTACAAGCTCAACGAGTAAGAAAAACGCACCGACTCCCATTCTTACAAAAAAACAAACAAACTGTTAATTCCGGTTTTTTTTTAATGGTTTTGTTGGAGGAAAGCTAATTATGTGTTTATTCTTTCAGGGATATGGCTTGCAGTGTTGCTGGGATCACATCAGATGCTAACGTACTCACAAATGAGCTGCGACTTATTGCACAGAGGTCAGCATCGACCATAAAAAATGCTGCAAAGCTGCCAGTGATTGATTCAAAAAGCAAAAGGCTGAACAAGCTGCTTCTTAACCGTACCTAACCTGTTTGAATTTTCTCCAGATATTTATTGCAGTACCAGGAGCCGATTCCTTGCGAACAGCTGGTCACAGCTCTGTGTGACATAAAGCAAGCCTACACACAGTTTGGAGGTGAGATATTCATGTTACTGAAGGAGACGTGGATCTGACCCAGCATAAAGTTGACTTTAGTGAACCACTGGATCACCGGCACTTGGTGTCTCGACAGGTAAGAGACCGTTTGGCGTCTCTTTGCTGTACATGGGCTGGGACAAACACTACGGCTTCCAGTTATACCAGAGCGACCCCAGCGGTAACTACGGAGGCTGGAAGGCGACCTGTATCGGCAACAACAGTGCTGTAAGTTAAGCCTGTTGCAATATATCAATTAATCTCATGATAAATTTAAACAAGCTCAATAATTTCAATGGTTTATTGATTTTTTTTTCTCTCTCTCTTTCTACCAAAAACTGGATGATAAAAGTCTCCGGTCTGGTGCATTGGTCTCAATTAACCCCTTTTTTGATGAACAATTTTGTTTTCAGAGACTTCATAATTCCTTTTATGTGTTGTTTTGTTTATTTATTTGGGATATTTAACATTTTTTCCAGTTCCAGTGTTAAATCTTCATTAGAATTTAAAGTTTATTTATCTTTGAGAGGGCATACTTGCATTATTTTTCCGCTATGATTACGTTACTTGAAAATGGATACAAAACCACAATATTACTATTTATCGCAATAACTTCTAGTGCAATTTATTGTCCAGTAAAATTTAGCGTGACAAGTCCACTGCAAGTCTGAAATTTCTGCTGAACGTTGAACCTCAGTTATAACCATCAAAGTTAGTGCACTAGATGCAAACTGTATTTTAATTTCTGGTGATTAAATTCCTACGGATTTCCGTTATAAAGTGAAGGTTTCAGCGAGGGATGCAAGTCATTGATTAATGAGTTAATCTTGCTTTGACTTTTATCGATCGACTAAGTATTTATTGATAAGGAGCCATTTTCTAAAAAAAAACATGTTTTCTCTTCTATCAAGAGGGCCGACATCTTTTCATAGCATAAATGGCTAAATATTTTATACTCTGCTCTGTCATGCAGCAGCTCGGCTGAATAAGCTCTGTTGAAAGTTTAGGAGCTCATGTAGTGTACTTATTTATAAAAACAGAACCTCATAAAGTGCGTTTTCCATCCCACACCAGACTCCATTTGGACTATTTCTGTTTTCCAGCGTCTTTAATTCTGTATCAACTGGTTCCGCTGAAGGTGGTGCCATCTGCTGGATGGCGGCGAAACTACTACAAGAAAGTTTAAGCGAATGTTATGAGTTAATCAAAGTGTGAACTAATTATAATCCATTAAACCAACATTAAGTCAATAAGTGGAACATTGTCCAAGCTATTTGATGTGTATTGATGATTTCGGTGGTGGCACTCATCAAAATGTTTGCTGGCATTCTGGAATATTGTCTGTGTGGAGTTTTTGTGATTTTGCATTTTTTTTGTGTTTTTATGATGTGAAGCACTTGGAACTACCTTATTGCTGAAATGGGCTGCATAAATAAACTTGATTGATTTGCACCCCTAAAAAATAACGCAACTTCAAACCCTTACATCTGATTATTTTTCCCTCGGACGCTATTTAATTGTGATTGTCTTGGTTTCAGGCTGCTGTTTCTATGCTGAAGCAGGACTACAAAGAGGGAGAGATGACTCTGTCCTCTGCCCTGGCTTTGGCTGTCAAAGTCCTCAACAAAACAATGGACGTCAGCAAGCTCTCAGCAGAGAAAGGTGAGATCCAGAGAAACTAACTCACTACCGATAACAGATTTATTTAAAATTGGAATAAAATAGACTATGGAAATTATGAATAGAAAACCAAAATGATGCGGATCCTCTGAACACCGTGACACAGCTCTTTGTCGCCCCGACTCTTGCAGTTGAGATCGCCACCCTGACGCGAGAAGATGGCAAAACAAGAATCAAGGTGCTGAAACAGAAGGAAGTGGAAGAACTCATCAAAAAGCACGAGGCAGAAGAGGCCAAAGCCGAAAAGGACAAAAAGGAGAAAGAGCAGAAAGAGAAAGATAAATAAGAAGAAAGCAAAGAATGTTCCTCCATTGTCTCATCAAATCCTGTATTGTTTCTGTCTTTTACAATAAATGCTTGGAAATTAATAGATGTGTTAATAATTGAGCTATTGGCTGAAACCCAGAAATCTGACAGTAGAACTGGTGGGAAAACTATAACGTATACACACATCACACTTACTGGCTCCCCTGATTATCGCTTGTAATACATGTTACCAAAAGCATCATCATTTTCTTTTTTTTATGAAACGTCAACCTTCTGGAATGCATTTCTATTCTGATTTGGCCATATGTTGAGCTGTTGACGAAGCAAATTAATGAGTCATAAGTTTTCTGACAGATTTTTATTTTAAAATGACTTGGTATTCCAAAGTTGATGCCAACCAATCTTGATAATGTTCTCTGAGCATTTGGAATGGAGGCATGCCCTCAGTATCACAGATAATCCACTGCACTCAACAATAGTATTTCTTTTGATATATACATTTGTTATTTTATACAATACCTACATGCAGTGTTTGTTTCTGGAAAGCCCAGGTTTTTTTTTTTTTTTTTTTACAAAAATGTACATTGATTTTATTATTTTACCCCATTGACAACATTCAAGAGTTGGGTTTTTTTTTCCATTTCAGTTTGAGATATTGAGATCGGAAGCTTTTCTACATGCTCACCAGGGGTGCTGTTAAGCGTGAAAGATGCTGCATTTCTTCCTAACCTAACAAATCGATGAACACGTTCCTCAAGAAAGAGAGACTGAGCATCAAACACCCAACAGCTTCACAAGTTTTTTAATTGAATATGCAGGTGAATATATTCAAAAGCTAAGAAAGACAGAAACGATAACAAACAAGAAAAGACAGAGGCTTTTTCTAAAAAATCCTAAAATCTTCCAATTTTTTAAAGGGTTTTGGTCAGACCGTCGTACGTCATATCCTCAAAAGCTTTTCTTTTGTCGTTCACTACTACTACCACTTGGTGGCGATAGTGTTCTCATTATACAGCATTTGTAATTTCACTCTCTTGAAAAAGTGGTTCTGATATTTTTCTAGATAGCAGCAGATAAGAAATGACAGCCAATCGCATATGTCACATCATTTTGAGCAATAACGAGACCCTGAAAGAGAATAAGACCCACATGTGCTCACAAACCACAACAGAGGTTTGGTTATTGTAGAATTTGAAGACGTGTTCTGAACTAAAATGCAACTTTGTGAGTCCAGAGCAGGTGGTAAATGTGACAGCAACCGTCTGTTTTATTGCTGAGCGGCGTAAACACACAGTTACTCTGTAGGTGGCCGCAGCTGGACTGAAACCAGCTGCTGAAAGTGTTGAGTGTTGTCACTCCTGAGGTGAAACTGAAATATTTGTATTATTTCTTATCCCTAAAGCCACCTGAGCAAATTCTAGGGAGTCCTGTGGAGGATAGAAAAGGTTTACGGTATCAGCTATCCGCTTGGTAGTAAACTGATGTTTGGCAACATGGAGACACAATTCCAACTTAAAATAAAAATGTTCTTTTTAAACAGTTAAAACACTTTTTTTAAAACAGTTTTTTCCTGAGAATTCTGCATTAAGTGAAATGAATTTTGTTGGCATGATTAACCTCAGCTTCATTTTTACAAAAACGATTCGGACTTGACCTCTGGACCTGGCATGAGCCACATGCCTCTCAAGAGCCTTTTCTTCATTTCTTTATGTGCTGTAACAATGATTTATGTCCACATTGACTCATAAGAGCATAAATAATAATCCGGACAGAAATTCACGGGGTACATATTACTATGGCAACATATTTTGGTTTAAGTGTGAAGCAACAGAATTTACAATCGACACAATTTGCTAGAACAAGAAGAATGACTCCTATTTTACTGGAAATAGACTTTTTGATAAGTGAAGGAGAAATAAGGGAGGTCAACTGCTTTGACCAATAGGATGAAGGTATAAAAAAAAAATAGGCAGGCTCTGGACAGCAGCGATGACGTAGTGAGAGGAGAAATCAGGGCAGTTCAAGACATTCAGAACTAGGAAGAAGCTTCAGAAGAAAACTAAAAGATCGACTTCATGTAGAATGAACCCTCACCTTCTTCAAATAAGGGTGTGCAAACATTTGTGCTAAATTTGTGCTGCTTTGTGCAGCAACAAATTTCATTTGTGCCGCTATCATTCTAAAGATTTTAAGAAATGTTACTAGAGGTCATGAAAGGTCAACCAGACCCCTGCCCTGGCCCACACCTTCTTCAAATCAGGCAAAATTAGTGTCAATCAACTCAACTACGTTTGTGCTGCTTTGTGCAGCAAAAAGTTTTGCTTGTGCTGCTTTGGCTTTGAAGATATTAATGAAATTTTAAAGGTTATTTTGATTTTGTAAAAGTGTTTTGGGGGTGAGGGGGGTGATCTATAAACTTTAATATCTTCAAGCAAAATATGTTTGCTGCACAAACCAGCACAAACATAGTCGAGTTGATTGACACCAATTCTGTCTGATTTGCAGAAGGTTGGGGGGCTGGATGACCTTTCATGACCTTTCTGGAAACATTTCTTAATATCTTTAAAATGATGGCGGCACAAACGAAGATTTTTGCTGCACAAACATTTGACACTGTTTTTGTGTGATCTGAAGAAGGTGGCGGCGGGGCGACTTCACTCAGGTTTAGAATGAAAGTAGAGTAAAGCAGATTAGTGAGCTATTTGATCAGCAGTATAATGAACATGTCATAAAACCATTTTTCATATGGAGGTTCTGCTAGTTAATTAATATTTAGCTAATGAAATAATTGCTAACGACTACTTGTGGCAGAAATTATGGCACCAACTGTTTGGTCAGCATTGTTTTTACGCACATTTTTCAATTCCAAATTGTAGAAACGCGAATGCTTGTTGGCCATTTTCCATGGCATGTTATGTCGGAGCAGCAGCCTATCTGAAGCTGAGAGGAAGCGGTTAGATAAGAAGGCCAGCTCTGTGCTGGGATGCCTCCTCAATCCAGTTCAGGCAGTGGGAGACAAAAGACCTTGGGCTAAAATCAAATCACTGTTGGACAATGTCTCCCATCTCATATATAAATTGAAGAACTCCTTCAGTGACCGATTTCTGCATCCTATAGGAGCACAAAAGAGTGTTTTCAAGGATCCTTGCTCCAGGGTACTCCAAAACATTAACAAAACATCATAATTCTGCACACTATTAAGTGTGCAGACCCTAACCCTAACCTCACCTTTCACTAGACTCGGTTCAGTTGGGGTCCAAAAATGCAACATTTGCAACATTTTCAGCTAGTACGGTTCACTTTCACATTGCACTGTATCAAACGCTCCAAACCCTTGGAAAAGCTTGCTCCCTTCATTGCCTGTAGTGGCGTTGACAACATAAAAACCTCTGACCAAGATACTGAGTGCAACTTCCTTCTTCACAAATAGTAAACAAAACTAGATTGTAGGATTTCTCTTTTGTGTTTGGCAAAAGACCATGAGTCATTTTCCTGCTAACGCTAGGCTTGCGTGTTTCTTTTTATTGTATTTACCCAGAACACCCTGCGCTATAGTTCACTTCCTGCTTTTGGAGCGTTCTCCAGTCTGTTTGCATTCACATATGCATTTGTACTGCGCTAGATTTTCAGGCGGACCAGAGTTTGTTTTTTTTGGTGCGCATCAGCATCAATTGGGCATTCACACCTCCCCAAACTAGACAAACAAACTGGACCAGGGGTGGACAATCCTGGTCCTCAAGGGCCGATGTCCTGCAACTCTTAGATGTCTCCCTGGTCCAACACACTTGAATCACCTCCCAAGTGCAGTCAAGTTTTCCAGAGTCCTGCTAATTACCTCATTATTTGACTCAGGTGAGTTGAAGTAGAGACGCATCTAAAAGTTGCAGGAGACCGGCCCTCAAGTTGACCACGCCTGAACTAGACTTTGACACCAGCCCTGTTCAGTTTCTTCCAGAGTTCGCAATCAATCTCTGATCATGTCTTCTCTGGAGGATTTTGTGTAGCTTAATTCAGTGGTTGGTGCAGCGCCACAACAGGCAAAGGGCGGGAAAAAGTTTTTCAGAGGGCTTAGTCCAGGGGTGTCCAAAGTCGGTCCTGCATCCTTCACATTTTAGTTCTCTCCCTGATGGTACCAACAACCTTCTCAGCATGTCAGTGTTCTTCCTAGGCCTTCTAACGAGCCATCATTTGATTGAGGTGCGTTAAACCAGGGAGAGAACTAAAACATGCAGGATGCCGGCCCTCCAGGACCCACTTTGGACACCCCTAGCTTAGTCTATTTGATACAGTGCAGTTTGAAATTGAACCGCAGCAGCTGAAAATGTTACAAATGTGGCCATTTTGGTCCCCAGTCGAACAGTCTACTGGACTATTTGGTATGAAAACGCCCAAATAGTTGCCCACTAATTGCTGACACTTCAAAATATTCTCCTTAGAAAGTTAATATCTCAGTTTTACTTTATTAAAATATTCAGGTCTAAAGGTCTGTTGACATATTTTTGTTGGCTGAGAGTTCTGAAGAGCTTCAATAATAAAATTGAAAACAAAAAGGTTAATCTCTTAGGTTTTGTTGAAACTAGTTTTAGGATGAGTTAAACAGGTTTAAACGAAGACATCAAATGTGATATTTGAGCTTTAGAGCGTTGCTGTTAGGAATAAAGTAGATGGAAACAAGCCCAGCAGGAAATTATTACCCGTTCGGATACCTAGAGTTGTTTATGAATTAAGGCCATTTGACCTTCTTTGGTATGACAGAAAAGAGATCAGAAGTAGAATCGTAAACATTTGCCTTAAAGGAATTTCTCGAAAATTAAGAGGAACAAATCAACCTTCATGGATCTCCGCTCTGCTGTCTCCATATTTTTTTGCACCCAGGTAAATATATGAGAGGAATTTAAAATAATGTAAGCCCTTCCTATAGGAGCATGTCACTCACAAAAAATAGTACACATTTCAACCATCCATTTCAGTGGAACATGACAGGATTTGATGTGACAGACCGACACAAAGTGGCACCTAATTGTCAAGTGGGAGGAAAATGACGTCATTTTCAAATCTCATGTCAAAAAAACTTAAAAAAAAAAAAATTATATATATATATATATATATATAATTTTTTTTTTTTTTTTTTTTTGAGGTTTGTAAAGTAGGACAACAAACAGTTGAGTTGCAAGTAAGGTGATAATTTGACAGATTTAAAAAAAAAAAAAACATATATATCAGCCATATTTCTGGACAGCTTTCAGCAACAAGATGCTTGAGCCACATTCCCGACAAAGGCGCTTAAAAATGTAAAACTTTCTTCAGACTGACGTCAGCCTCTCATTTCGAGCGCCTGTTTGGACTAAAGGGTAAATTATCAGAGCCGACTCATTTAGAGGGCGCACTAAGTGAGGTCAGGGTGTTCACATGAGCTCTGGCAGCGTTCAGTGGGAGGATTGTGGCATCTGAATGACTGGAGCCGCTCGCAGACCTCCTCCCCTCCCCGAGATCCTAAAACATTCCAAACTCTTGGGTGTTTTTTTAAAAATAATAATAAAAAAAAAGATTATTATCACATTCATAAAAAATATACATATTTCACCCTTTTGGAAGGAGCCCTTCCGAAACCTCATTCCGCTCTCACAAATCGTCCCGAAACCAGCGCGGACGTTTTTGAGGATGAGTCCGTCCCGCCGCGATGAGGCGGATAGGAAGAGCGGGGGGTGTGGGGGGCAATCTGCTGCAGTGTAAACACAGCGCCAGAAAAGGCACTGGAATGTCTCTGCAGTGGGAGCTGGAGAACGAGGTCAGCCGGAGGCCAAGGCAGGTGGTATACATCAGAATCAAGGCTGACATCTCAGCATTAACTTATCCAAACAAGAGGCAGCCGGTATGTTATCCTGCGAGCGCCGGAGGAGGAGGAGGAAGACGAGAGGAGGAGGAGAGCAGACTGAATATAAAGAAGTAGAGGAGTTTCAAAGAGGGGAAACTGACAGGAACAAGGGAGAACATCACTTCAGGTCAGTAACCCCTCCACCACCACCCCTCCATCCATCCATCCATCCAGTCCCCCACTGGGGGAAACACGCCAGTGTGTGGAGGAGGTGAAACACAACATGGAGACTTCTTAAAGGCCTTGATCTTCTGATCCTCAAACTTTTCCAGCTGCAAATCTCTGGAAGTCAGTCAGCGATTATGTGTGTTGAGTTGTCACGTCAGCAGCTAATGCCACTGGTGGCTATTTGGATTCATTTATATCTGTAATAAAGCTTCTGCTGCGCGTTGAGCTCCGCAATATCACCGAGATACACTTGTTCCTTCAACCTCAACATAGTTTGCTTCTATACTTTTGTTTATGTTTCAGATCAGAAAATTATGGTATTGACTGAAAATTAAAAAAAATAAAAATAAAAACATAAAAATAATGACTGAGAATTTAAAAAAACTTATTAAGGCTATGACTGGAATATTACTTTTACTTTTAATACTTAAATATTTTTAAAAGCCAGTACTTTTTTATTATTACTTAAGTAAAAATGTTAATGTGGTACTTTTTTATTTTTACTAGATTACATTTTTGTCTTGTGTATTTGTACTTTTACTTAAGTACATTTGTTAAGTACTTTCTTTACCACTGAAAATGACACATCTTCAGTAAATAATACTATCTTGGGGACTTATATCCAAAATGGGGAAATGTTCAACATAGGAAATTATTGCCAGAATGTTAGGGATGCATAGTTAAAGTTTGCTGTTGGTAATTACTTCAAGTGAACTTATTGCGCTACACCTCTGTCAAGGTATCCATGCTTTGTTATGTTAAATTAGTTTGTATTTTACATATGTGTGGTAAACTTACTGTCAGTAATTTGGTTTTCATAGAGTTAAGAATAAATCATAAATTTTATGTCATTTGCTTGTACTGGTGGGGTTTGTAATTGAAAAAAAAAAAAAACAGTGGCCAGTACGTTTTTAATTTCCACCCCTGGGTTTAACGGCATCAGCTTTGAAAATATATTTAAAAAAGCGTTTTTCTTCTTCATGAGATTAGTCGGAGTGTTTCTGCATAGCAGTGCTGAAGTCTTGCCACATGATTCTTCTATTCAGATTCAGCTGGTTTTACCGTGGTAATTGTAAAACATGAATATTCGTTCTTCTGAACCGGCCCATTAAAGCTTTGGTTGTTTATTTCAGGTCACTGTCCTGGTGGAAGGAAAACATCTGCATCTTTCCACTCCTAAAGGGTTTTCGTCGTCTATTGTGTTTCAGATTCCTCCATTTTGCCAGCCTCCTGGTCTCTGTTGAAGCGAAGGATCCCCCCCACAGCATGATGCTGCCACCACCATTTTCCACAGTGAGAATCATGTAAACGTAGCAAAGTCCTCCAGAGAGTTTCGGAAAACGTATTCACAAGGTTAGAACTTGTTTTATTGGTCGGAGATTGGTAAAAAAAAAAGTTTACAAAATTCGTAAACAAACGCTTTGGCATTCAACCGGATTTAATATGTAAACCCAGTCAAAAATACTCTCAACTTAAATTTTGGATTGATTCAGTTTTGATATTAAACATGCATGGCTGCAGCTGTTTTCAGTATATAACGCCGATGTTTTCCACGAATTAAAGTGTAACGTGAAAATGCACGCACAGCGTGTTTAAAAATGCAACGGACGTCCTCATTCTCGACCGTGATGCGTTTCCGAGTTGCATTAAATTGATTTACGCGTCCAGTTGGAGAAACGTCACCAGCTCCCAGGATCCCTCTCTGCATTTCACTCCCTTTTGTTTATTTTCTTCTGTTCTAATTACGACTGGCTGCCGGAATGGAACAGTCTGGGGATAATGTTTCTTTTAAAAGTAGCTTGGCACAGAATTCGAATAAAGTTTCAGTGCCTGAGCTGGTTTGATTTTAGTGCAGACGAACTCTTAGCAGAGAGGAGAGCAGGAACTGAATTTCTGCAGGAAGGTGAAAATCAGCTTTTAACATGTCACTGTAGGATGTCAGCCTGTTTTTGCCAAGCAATGCAATGAGGCTTCCTGGATTGTTATGATCTGGAATTACGTATTTGCAAAGTAGGGCCTATAATTTATAGACTTCAAGTCCGCACCAGGTTAAGAAACCTCCACAAAATAATGAGAATTTTAAAGTCTCCATGTTGAACTCATGTTTAGCTTTTTGCATTTTGCTCCTTGTCCATCTCACAATCGACTCCTATTTTTAGCCAAGGCCGCTCACTGACTGGAGCACAAAATCCCGACCTCAGTGAGAATCGCACATTAAAGAAACTTCTCATCCATGACACTCATTTTGCGAGCAGCCTGAAATCCCTGACATTACAGACTCTGTCCTCCTCATCAGATCAAGACAGTTCTCCATAAATGGAGCCGAGTCGCAGTAAACAGTAATTACAAGCCGGGCTGCTGATACGACCTATTATGGAGACGGGAAAATTAAGCTATTGAAGCCGACGGAGAGCGATTGTGGGGTTTGGTGGAGCTGAGAGTGGCACTGGCAGATTTCTGGCGGACTGAATGTCGGACGAAGTCTTGAAATAAACCAGTAGTTGCTTAGAGATTTAAATTTCCATTTGGTTCGGTTTATCACTTCACACCAAATGTGATCTCGATTCAGTTTTGACGGCAAACCAGTTCAGTGAACATGCAAAAACATACAGCCAGGTGCAAATTTAGTCTTTTTAATGTGCACATTCAGTTATAAATCTGTAATCCTGGTTTAAACTGCAATGTAATCAAATTCACTGTGAAAGTGTTCTTTCTGTGGAAGCCAATCCAGGAGCTTAAAGTCACTGACCTTGCTGCAATCCTTAACTTTTTGCAAGCATGTGGTGACAGTGGAAAGGAATAACTCCTTTTTTAAAGAATGGATCTTTGCTTTCTGAGGGCACGCCGTATGTTCTCAGTGACAACGCGTGCTTAACAACTTGTTTTCACAAAGTGTGTCTCCACATTTTCATTTAGCTTCTTGTACTAAATTAAAATAACGATTTGTGGAAAGGCACTGTAATAAAAATGCTTTAAACCAGAGTTGGAGCAGTCTTCGTTGTCTTATGTGTTTTAAAACACAACTTGTTCTTTATTTTGTTTGTGATAAAGAAAAAAAAACAACTAAAATATGATTTCATTTGACATGCAAGTCACTGTAAAATGTCAAATGTGGACATAGCAAAAATATGGATTAATAGGAAATTGGATTGTTCAACACTGAACACTAATGAGTTAGCTTAGATTTTCTTATTTTGAGACAAATAAAAAAACGTGTCAAGCCAAAAATATATATATATATATATATAATATATATATATATATATCATGAAACATGAAGGGAATCAGCATCTTTAAGAAACACCTAAACCCCTATCAAACCCATCAAATGAAAAAGTGGAAAGATGTCGTCTTCAGGATGCCAGTTTATTAGCAAATAGCTGTTTAGAGAAACAATGAAGTCACATTCTTGTGCCATATTTGGTATTTTCCACAAATGGAGTAAAGGAAAGTGAACTAAATGACATCTATGAGCCAGTGGACTGGTAACAAAGTTCCTAAACATGTGATTCGTCGACCCTTTCAGTTCGGTACACGTTTCATCCTTTGAGTTTGAGCGCGTTTTCACGACTGAATGATTCATATTTATAGGTTAGAGGAAGGAGGTTCTGTCAAACACTAACAAAATGTGTCTGAAGAGCAAAGGAGATCTTGTAAAACCTCCCCAAAGCCCAGAGAATATGAGTAATAAAAAGAAATAATCCAGTAAACTCCTGTTTTTCTTTCAGATATTTTGTGCAGGTGTTCTCTGCCTTCCTGTTTCTTAGAACTTTAGTAACCTTGACCTACCCGGCTGCAGATGTCCGAATCCGCCACACGGGCCACTACAATAGGCCCTTTTGTTTCCCAGGAACAGTACTCTGACTTATTAAAAATATTACACTTCCCGCTTTACCCACATCTGTTGAGATAAGTGTGTTTAAACATTCATGCAATGTAAAGAATATGGATCAACTGGACTTTGACGGACGTTCTACGCCAGCAGCTGAAACTGAGGAGCGACAACAGATCCATAAAAGTGTGTTTTCTTTTTATTAAAGGAAATCCAATAGATGACTCAGTGGAGGCAATGGGTTTGTTTTTTTTCCTCATTAGTAGTTCAGCTTTAAATATTTCAAATATGTCTCCGTTCCTCACTTCTAGGAGGTGGCTGCATGTGGAGAGTCATGCATCTAAGCGACGTCACCGGGTTTCTCTAAAGTTGTGCGGTAAAAGTTGGAAAAGTTTCGGCCCGTCCCTACATCCATTGTCTCAACTGGAGCATCTTCCACTGGCCCCTTTAGATAAAACTCCCCCAGAAACTCAGTCTGTTGCATTTTTGATAAGAGATGAGCTCTGAAAACAGCGGGCGGCATCTAAATTATGCAGCCCCTTGCGTCCTCTTAGGGGCAAAAGCAGAGTCGGGTCGAGTTGTCAAATGGAACGAGCCATGACAGGCTTGCGAGCTGGGGGTGGTGACCATGCATTATGAATGGTGCTAAGTACGCCTCAGCTGGAGGGGCTGGGCGGAGGCGATGGAGGTTGATGGGATGGCGTCAACCTATTGGTCGGTCATGGTTAATGCACTCGGTTTTTTGCCCTGAAAAACATGCTTTCTGATTCAGTTTTGCCATCATAAAACCCCCCCCATCTTGCTACACAGTGCTGGCAATGTCCTTAAAATGCCCAACTGAGGGACAGAATTTCCACTCTCTCCAAATAAAATGCACACCGTCTCTTTGCAGCGGGAATAGAGCAGGAGACGACTGTAAAATACGAAACCCCAAAAATCTGGAACTCAGATCTTTTAAAAGAATTTACATCTTTTGGTAACTTTCTTTCACATAGTGTGTTCTTCATAAACGTTGCTGTTGTCTCAGTTTTCCAGAACTCCGAGGTCTTCCGGTTCTGGTCTCCTCTGCGTCCCCAGAACCAGAACCAAACATGCAAGAAATAGCAGTCCGCTTCTATGAACCACAAATCTGGAACAAACGTCCAGAAAACTGCGAAACAGCCGAGACACTGACACACAAGGCTAAGCAGAGCGAAAATCAAAGTTCTTTCCCAAAACACAGAAACAATGAGAACTAAGCAGATATATTTATCCATAACTTAATCCATGTGAACATGTCAGGCTTACTGTTCTCCGCTAGATACCTAAACAATAAATAGGAACTGAAGCGAGAGCTTGAGTTAAATTCTGGTAAAAGTATTTAGGTAGGATTAAGGCCTGTTTACTAAAAACAAACTTATCCTAGAATACAAGTGTTACAAAAGACCTTTGCGAACATATTCTTAAATAAAATGTAAAAAAAAAAAAAAAAAAAGGAAGAAAGAAAGAAAGAAAAAACATGCTTGTATTTAACAACCCCCGCCCCAAATTTCTACTTTACAAATTTGTCAGAATAAAACCATGATCCACATTGTAAAAGGTCTGAAATAGATTCATATATTTGTAAATTGACAACATTTTAAAATGTCCCGACCGTGATGACTAGACGGGCCCCGCATGTTGTCAGCTCTCATGCTTTGGAGAAATTGTCCTGAAATCTTGAGCTGCTCAGGCGAGACCCAGAATCTGGTTTAATATTTGATGAAATTAGTTCTGCTCGCTGCCTCTGCCTTCTTACGTCTTCTGAATGTCCACAGCTTAACGCTGCAACCAGAGTTTGTATTCTTTTTCTGAAAAAGGAGTTCATTTATTAGGGGCAGATTAAAGCAATTTCCACGGCAAATTCTACTTAGAAAACTATGGAGGAACATTCATTTTGCATTACAGATTTTTTATACAAAGCATGCATACTAATAGAATAATGTAGCTGGAATTAACTTAAAACTGATACGATATGTGTGTGCAGGACAGGCTATAAAATGCGTGATCGGAGGATAACATACAGAAGAAAGTAAAAGTGCTTCAAATAAGGCTTGATTTAGTCCAAAATGCAAAAGAAAAACAAGGCATTTTATTGTCTGTATCTATTTAATTTTGTTTTAGACTACAACAACAAGTTGCCAGTCCATCACAGGCCAACACAGAGCGAGGACAGAATAGGATTTACAACAAAAAAAACCCCGTATTTAAGTGCTGTCCAGTATGGTTTAGGATGTGGTAGAAAATTCAAACTCCACACAGGAAGTCCCTGGCGGGAATCCGAAACCACGATCTACTCTTGGGAAATGTGGAGAATTGAAGCAAGTGTTTCTAATTAATTATCTCGTGCAAATATGAAAATAAACATGAACGGGATATAAAATTGACATTGTGACCTCGGTGTGTTCAGAGCTCGACAAAGAGGCAAGAACATTTTCGCCAGCAAAATCTGAAGTTGTCCAGTCTGATCTTATTGGGGCTCTTTAAATCTGATGGAAAACTTCTGGAAAAGCAACAGGAAATGCTCAGGCAGGAATATTGTTTTGGGCTTATTTATGATTAGTGGAGCTAGATAATCTGAGCTTCCTCTTAATTATTTAATCTTCCCACCTAAAGTATTGTATCCTATAACATTTGAGTGTTATTTCTTTTCAATAAAATGGCTCAAAAAAGCCTTTTTCTGAAAACGAGAGCATCTTAACAATGAAGGCGTGAAATCCTCTGGGAATGAAACGTTAACCCATTTGACCTTTCACTGTGATAAATCAGAGCCCTTTACTCTCTGATCTCAGAGATCGGGGTGAAATGTGTCGCTAAAACCTGACGTTTGTTTGGCACTGATGAATTTAGTGTCTCTGAGCAGCACTAAAATAGGCTCGGCTGCTCTTCGTTGTCCAGAAGATGAGAGCCATGCCAAGGATCTGCAAAGCAGAACAGGAACAGGAGAATGTGTGTTTATCACGTGTTTGGATTGGTGATCGGAGATTTATGGCGTCTGAGATCCACTCGCTGTCACGGTGGGACGTCTCTCTGCTCCGTCTGCACAGATTCCAGGCCGGAGGCAGCAAAGCGGCCCTCCCAAAACAAAACGAGAACAAGGGAAAATGTTAAAATATGTGCATGTTCTGGTACTTAAAAATGAGTGGAAACAAATCGCATCATTAAAAAAATTGCAAATTGAGGGAAAAGAAAAACTTTAGGTAATGTTTACTTGTTATAAAAGTGCAAAGTACTTCCCAGCGACAGTATCCACTACTTCCTGTACGTTTACTTGAGCTCCAGATGACGCAGCAGACTCAGATGAATATTTTTCTTAAGGGTCACAAACAAATTTACCCAAGATATTTATCACATCTTCATGAAATGAACAAAACATAATTTTTTCCCCCAATTTTATTCGCTTGCTACTATCAAATACTGAGCCCAAGTAGGTGAGTTGACTTTAATTAATAGTAACAAAGACTATTAAAAGGAGCAGCGGTCGATTTGTCCCAAATCTCCCAATATCTGTCATTTATTCCAATCTTACTGCCCTTTTCGCCTCCTACCTTGCATTTACCAGCATGGTTAAACGACATGAGTCTCATTATAAATCCAACCAGCCAGAAGGATCATTTCCTCAGGCTTACGTGGAATCAACTATTGTGCTTAAAAGAAGAGGCGAGTTCTGCATTTTCTAAGGTGAAAATATTATTAAACTCTGTGGAGGTAGAATAAAGTCTAATATGAGCCAAGAATCAGATCTGTCTTTCTCCTCTCTAATCAATAATCAAAATGAAAGAAATTAAACATAATCCTAATATACAAGGAGCAATGAGACTATAGAAAAAAATACTGTTTCAGATCCATCAGGTTATCCAAGGAGCAGTGCATGGGTAACCATTTTCTTACCATTGGGAGTTTCATTCTCGCCGATTTAACCTAAAACGAAAAGAGGAAGAAAAGAAAAACTGAGGAGGCCCAAAATTTCAGAGCCACCCAGATAATCCATTAATTTTCATTACCAGACCGTCAGCTACTGGATTTTGAAAGTCGTCTCAAGTGAGTTATGGTACACCTCCTTTTGTTTTTTTTTTTTTTTGTCTGGGAGCCGAGAACAGATAGAAAAAAAAAAGAAAGCTATGCTTTTATTTCTCACTGTCTTCAATGTAGAGCCTTTAAAGTCACAAAATAACATCAGAATATTTTTCTACGTAAACTGTGGTGCTTTAATTAAGTTATAATACTCCTCAGTTGGTTCTCCGTCATCCAGGACATGGCAAAACTAAAAAAGGTTTAAAAATAAAGCAACTTAACAAGTTATAACTTAAACAGCCCATACCTTGTATTGGGAGCCATTTCCATAAATCAATGTTTATGAGGAATTTTATTAAGAGCAGTTACTCATTAAAACTTTTCTATTTAGAACTTAAGTTTTTGTAAAGGTGTAGCAGAGATTAGATCAGTGAGACTGAACAAATATTTATTTCTCAATAATCTGCTTACAGAGAAAAACACATTTGATGTGCATTACTAGTCATTTTTAGTCCTGCAGCTTGAATGTGGTTTAAAAACTTTCTAAAACATATTTTACGTTACGTTTCTCTGTAACTTCGCCAATCCCCCAGAATGATCTTAAGAAATGTTTCTGTTTATGGTCCGCCCCCCAATAATGAAATGGGATTTACCTCCTTGTCTACAGTGAACCTGCTGTGGATCTGCACTGAACTTGAGCCACTTATGTTGGAATTCATCACGAGTTTATGAGAAAATTCACAAAGGAAAACGGGTGTGCCTTAATTACAGAGATTATTTCCTCCCAGAAGGTTTTGGTCCAGGTCCCTTTGGGCGCCATTATCCTTTCAAGTTTGCTTATCCATCAGATCTGGTCTTTATAAATCCTGCTTTTTCTAACATTGTCCATTTTGAAATTCTTCTTTTCAGGCCAATCAATCACGCGCCAAGACTACGACTCAGATTTGTCTGGGGTTTGGTGGCGGCCTGAATGTACGAGACGGGACGCAGCGCCGCGGTTGCACATCTTAATGTGAGACCGGGCTGAAGTGCAGGGAGCCTCTTTCACAAAAACAGCTCCATAACACTGCTGGAAGCTGAAAATCCCCAGACACAAAGCTCATATTGATCCTCTGATCTCACCCTTCAAAAAGAAAGGAAAGCGAGCAAGTTAAACTCCTTCCGTAAGTTTGTGTTTTTCACCGAGCAGAAATATTTATCATTTTGGTTAACTCTTTCTTGGGTGTGAGGAAGGGGGCGCCTCAAAGAGACTTCCACTGAGCCCGGCTGTGGAATCGGAGGCAGGTTCTTCAGATAAGAACTGGTGCAAAACTCTGTTGTGTGTTCGCTTGCACGACAACCCATCTCCTGCAGTAATTATCTTCCATTTCTTTTCCCTTTCTCGCGTGATTGTCTTGTTTTCCCTCCTTTTCCTGCTTGCTGCCTTTTTCCCACCCCATTCCTCGTCCCCCTGAGGAGCTGGCAGATCCCATCAGCGTTTCGCTGGCTGGGAATCTGCTGCCCTTTGGTTTAAATAGCATCACCCTCCACGTCCCATATTGCGTACACAAACAGGAAGTTAAGGCCTCACTTCTGAGGGAGGATGTTATGAAAGTGTTTATTCTCTACTAACTTACTGCATGTCGTGTATATACTGCCTCAGGGACAATGTGGCTCTAAGGAGTATTTTTAACTTTTATTTTGTCACATATCTCAACTGCTTGATTTTTTTTTTTTTTACATGATGTTTTATTCAATCTGGGGGTGGGGGGTTTATATTCTTTCCCATGTTGAAGAAAATCTCTGTGGACTGGGTTTGACTTTGTGAGAAAATTACAATTCAAACGGCCCCAGTGGGTCCTTTTTTCAGTATTTCCTCTCGCTAGGAATGTTTGGACTGGGCCATTTTTCTGTGCCTTTTGAAATAAGTCGGTTTCCACACTCGTCTCGGCTCCTGACAATTCTCCAAATTCTGAAAGAAGGCTTGCGAGAGCGATCGAGGGACTGACAGAAGAAAAAAAAAAAAAGGTTGTTTTTGTTTCAGAGCAACAAAGCACACACGGCCTCGGTAGTTGGCAAATCCTTGGGAACATTTTTTAGCTCATAGTTTTTGTTTTCGGCTTGGTGTGAAACAACAAATAACGCAGCCACAGCTGGCACAGATATTGTTGTCATTGTGAAAATACATAATAGCCCCAAAATCCTGGAGAGATGGAGGCAATGAACTGGGGTTACTGTGTTCATAGCTGGGCTATTTTTCTTTATGAATCCTTAATGTTAACCCGTCAGTGGCCTGTGAGAACCCTGACTCTGAACTCCTGGACCGGGAGGTGAAAGAGAAAGAAAGTCACTGAAAGCAGTTCAGTAAAGAAGTTGGTTTTATTACAAAGTAAAGAAAAAAAAAGGAAATTATTGTAGGATTACTCCCTGTTCCTTTATAGCCTACATTTTCAATGCCAGAAAACTTGCAAATGTAAGAAATATCTATAAAAATTCTTCAAGTAAATCATCCCCCCAAAAGTCTGCTGATAGTCAAATTTAGTTCAATTCACATTGTGGTTCTAATTCATAAGACAAGACGTCTTAAAGCACTTTACAAAAAGATTTTAATGAGATCTGATCACACAGCATGTTTCAAAGTGAAGTACCAACATTACAGTTTCATCCTGGTTATCAAACAGTGCAGTTCATAATTTGTTATTCCATGGTTAAATAATGTAAAAAATAATTTTACATAAAACAAAGACAATGATGGACAGCCCTGACCATCCTCTTCGTGAAACGGAGCGTCTTCAGTCTGAGGTTTCTTCAGATTCGCCGTAACATGGACTGCTACAGGAGATCTTTTCTGTGGGCAGAAAAAAACATAACTCACAATAACTCTTAATGTGTGTTACAGCAACTTTTAACTTCCCCTTGGGATCAATAAAGTATTTCTAATAAATTTAAAGGTTTCCTATCTAAGGAAATCCAGCAGATTGCATCGACTCCTTTCGGTAAAAGCTCATCAAAAGCTTTGAGAGAGATGTTGTTAAACTCTGTGTGCAGGAATATAAAATATTAGCAGTTTTTATTTTTCAAAGATAACTTTAAAACGTGACGATTGGGAACTGAGCAATTCTTAAAACCTCAACGGTTAGAGCCCCCGCCGGATTCTGGTGCTCACTGAGTAAAAACGTAATTATGCTGGTTTAATCTGCAGAAACAATGAATTAGTTACGCATTTTGCTGTCAGTGTATGGTGGTTGTTATTGTCAGCAACACATATGATGTCTCTTCATATTCTGTGAACTTGTTTCTTTTCTTTCGTAATTTTTGAATTTTGTAGGATGCAACCTGCTGTGTACACTGAATGTAAGTTTGATTTAATTTGGTTTCCCAAAATATTATTATAAATTAGGAATGAAATGATGGGCATTTTTTCACTTCTGATACCGGATACAGATATCTGAGGTTTTTTATCGGCCAACACAGAGCTGATACAGAGAAACAGTGCTAAATTGACTTAAAACATTTAGTTTGTTTTCAATACTGGTACCGATACTAATATTGGATCAGTGCATCCAATATTAAACACCTATTTATTTCAGCACATTAATGTTAAAGCAGCCAAATTTTAATTTATATTTGTTGGGGCATCTTGTGAATCAATTTTTATTTTTTATTTTTGGGTATTTGGTTAGTTAATAACTGGACAATATTCATTTTCAATAATCTTGTTTACAGCCTCAACTTCAAACAAAAAAACACGATGCATTTCATTTGTCGTTGGAACTTGTTAATTCTGACAAAGTCGGAGTTTCTACTCAAAAAGTCTGAAAATTTCTCTAACACCGACTTTTTAGAGTTGGATTTGAAACGTAATCAATTACAAATTTAATGGCTGAAAATGCTGCAAATGTATCTAATACTGACTGCATTGCCTGCATAAAGTAGGTTAATGGTTATTAACCGAGTTTTTGAAGGGCCCAGTAGGTCAATGTCTATTGGCTGAGTTTTGTAGGTTAAATATTAAAAATGTTTTATTTGCATTGTTATGACACTTGACTTAATGAAGTTTTTGATTGTTGATTCTCTGTTGCATGACTTTGTGTTTTAGTGTTTATTATGTAAAGCACTTTGAAATGCCTTGCTGCTGAAATGTGCTATACAAAAAAAATTTGATTGATTGATGGATTGATTTGAGGTCCAATATGGCCGCTCCTCACATGGACAATAGTAGGCTGAGATGGAGACATGCCTATGTTGCAAGATACACTTGTAGCGGTGCGTCTAATATCAATGTCACATCATGTAGTGCCTGCAACTCTAAACTGAACAAATTAAAAGTGGTTTTTGAAGGTGGCATGTTTAGCTTTGAACAAAGTTTGTAAGGGGTACAAACAATGACTGCATGGGCATCACCATATTAGAATTGCGACGTCACTGACTATGCTAACTGGAATGCTGCTAACATGGATGTGATGTCATTCCCAGCTTAGAGTTCCAACTTCGGAGGTAAAAGGAACGTAGCGTAGCTGACTTCCAGAAGCTGCTTCTCCGGCTGCTGCAGTCCTTTCAGACCAAACCAGGAAATGTTGCAATGTTTGACACATGCTAGCAAAGACAACAGACACAATATTGCAACTAAAACTGCAAATGGTTTTATCACCAGTTAATAAAGCATTGCAGACGATAATATTTTCTTTGTAAGATCCCTCACTGAAAGGAAATCAGTTTTTCATGAATTTCTGGTCGAGCGCAAGGATGTGCTGGCAGAGTCCATGAGCTTTAATGTATTCATGAAGAGGGCTATTTATTGGACAAAGTATTCACAAAACGTCACAAAGGCTGCCCCTCCCGCACCTCCACGAGTGGGTGAAAAAGCTTCAAAGTTTCCTAGGACCTCCAAATGGATGTTTGGCTGGACCACAGAGGACGTGGAGAACACAAGCTAAGTGCTTTAGCAGCGGGTGACGCTAACGCAGGAAGACAGGCTCAGTGTGGCGTGAAGCAGAAGAGTGCTGTGTGAGGTGACTTATGGGACAATGGGGCCGCTTTCTGCAAATAAAACATGAGGCTTATGCAGAGCCTCTGAACTATACAGTCTCAGCTTCTGTCAGGTGTTTTTGGGTGGAAAGAGAGGGAGGCAGGGGTACGGTGGGGGGGGGGGGGTCACGGAGACCCTGAAAGACAAATTAATCGGTCGAATATCAGTGTTCGGCTCTGCTCTAAATATTGGACGAACGCACTAAAGACTAAGAAATTTATTAATCTTTTGATACATTTATCGCTACTATAATTTATCCACTTCTCTAAGTAAGAAAAGAACAGAAAAAAATCGACAGAGCTACAGTTTATTTGGGGTGAAATTAACGGGTCATTAAGACCCAAATCTCAAATTTCTTTCATTTTAAACACTATTTATTTTTTATTTTTTTCAATTCAAAGACATTATTATGGATTACGTGTATGAGGATGCAGTCACCCGTCTATCCTGCATGCTATATCTGAACAGAGCGGCAGCAGTAGATCACCGAATTAAGAACTAAGTGGACTCAGAAGTAAAGTCCAAACACCCAAAAACGCAACTTAAATTCTCTGCATAACGGAAATTAAGTGGCTGTAGTAGGAATTTAGTTTAGGGAAAATCGTGCCTCCTTTGAACTTGAAATGTTCATTTTTCACAGTAAATCGTAACAGTGAGTTCATCTTCAGGTCATACCTATGGGTGTGATCACAAGTCAGACTTAATGAGCTGATAACATCTGAACAGAGGGAAATGCGGGTGAATTTAAGATACATTAAACAGGTGTTTTCAAAGTTATTAGCATTTTTAGGGCATCAGAGTCAAGTAAAGAAATCCTAATGCTTTTCACACCTCTGATTTTTCATTGAAAACAATTTTGAAAACTATAATTTCTTTTCGTTTTACATCACAACTATGATTGTGTTTCACCATTGTGTAAACTGACTGACCCAGACTGAGAAACAATAACCATCAAAGTTACAAGAAAGAAAGGCTTTTTAATTGTTCCAGCTGTGCTATGTGTATCGAAACTATATATTGTATAAATTTCACTTTCTGAAATGTGAACGTGAAATGGGTAACAAGAAATATTTATCTTTTTTTTTTTTTTTTTTTACAAATTTCAAATGCTTTTCAAACATTTGGAAAGCCTTGACTTCAGCTACACTAAGACCTGAGTTGCATATAATTGAGCCCGTGTGCATAATTTTAATCCTATACAGATTTGAAAAAAATCTTTGAAACATTTTTTCATCTAATTCTTGCTTCCCATCACTCCATTCAAAATATCTTCATCATTTAAGATCAAAAATCAAGTCAAATTTTATTTGTATAGCACATTTCAGCAGCAAGGCATTTCAACGTGCTTTACATCATAACAAACACAAAAACACAAAGTCATGCAACAGAGAATAAACAAACAAAACACTGCATTAAGTCAAGTTTCATCATTAAATTTGTAATTGATTACGTTTCAAATCCAACTCTAAACAGGTGGGTTTTTAGTCGACATTTAAAGGAACTCAGTGTTTCAGCTGTTTTACAGTTTTCTGGGAGTTTGTTCCAAATCTTTGGTGCATAGATGCTGAATGCTGCGATTTAAAGCCTGAAATAACCGCGACGCTCATTACTGCAATGAGCGTATGTAAACCTCTGGTAGCATGACTGTAACAAAAGTGCCTGAAGTATAAGATTTGGTTAAACAAAAAAACAAAGTGTTAATCTCACTGTTTGATTTTAGAGTTATGCAGCTTCTACAATGTTACACTTCCAGTTTCGCACCATTTCTCCTATTCATAATTATGCTATAAAGTGATTCTCATGACATTAGAAACAGGCGTTTTTATCCTCAATGTTCACGTAACACTTTTATTCCCCTTTGTGTTCATTAATCAGGAGGACGCACGCCTTCAATTTGAACATCTCTGGATATTTCCATCCGGCAACATCTCAGTTGTCAATTATGCAGAGCCTCTTTGGCAGCACTCAGGAGAAAGAGGCCGATGAGTTTATCTCCAAACAACTTGAAGTGTTCTGTAAAATTCAACTGAGGAGACGTATAAATAAGAAATATTTTACGGCTCCGCAGCCACACAAGGCTATCTTTGGCCGTGAAAATGCCTCTGACATCTCTGAGCATAAAAGGTTTGGAGCTCCGGTGAGTCACTTCTTTGCTCTCTGCTCTCTTGGAGCTGATTGCGTCTTGCTTTTTCAAGCTGACGTCTCTTGTAAGGGGCTTCTGGGCAAGAAGCAGGGAGTCCTACAGCATTAATGAGAAACTCTTGCTTGCTTTTATTAAGTAGAATAACAACAGAGAGATGATCGGGTGAAGAGTCCTGTCTCCAAACACGAGGCGCACTGGAAACGTTGCTTTCAAGCCGAACAACGAATACATTGACGCTCACTCACTGGCACGGTCAATATTTCATAGTGTTGGTGAAATGGTAAGCAGAGCGTAAAATGACGTTCTTCTTCTGCATCTTTAAGACTCAACTGCTGACAGAAAGCAGATCTCCGCTTGGCGCTCAAACCCCGGATTTGTTCTTTACCTTCCGATGTTAAAACTCTAATCTAACGGCAGCTCTTCCTGTACGCTTTCAACTGAGTGGGAAACCAAAGGTGGTGTCCTCTTGGCCTTCTTAGAACCATACACCAGATGTTTTAGCAAAACAAAAACATGTAGATATGAAAGATTTTTTGTGTTTTTTTTTTTTAATATTATTTTAAAGAAAATTGTGCAATATGTACTTGTAAGTAGTGGTTCAGGAGTTGATAAAGTTATGAGGAACTGACTGAACATGGATATGTTTATTAAGTCTTTGCACTTGAAAAACGGACTAAGAAGTCAGCAAGACGGACATTTAAGGAAAGGCTGGAGCTACTTCCAGAAACATGTCTCGTAAAGTGTCCCTCTTTGTCTCCATATATGTACGTACATGGCCGAGTCTCTCAAACATGTGAAACGCACAAGACCGTGGCTATTTTTAGACCCAAAAATCGAAGGAGAAATACAGTGGGAACACGTCCGTCCATTTCATCTCCTCCTCCTCTCTTTCCTCCTCCTCCTCCACTCCTGATTGTGTTCCTATACAAAGTCAGGAAACCGTTTGGCCTCTGAGAGCTGCGTTGTTGTGAAGAAACCCGCTGCATGCTGGGCTCACGTCCAGGGCCGAGCCTTAACTCGCGGCCCCGGCCAGCCTCACTCCACCCACACAGCCTCTGACATCGACATGGAGGCAAACAGTCAAAACACTCACAATGTCGTTTATTTTCAACGTTATTGTTGACGTTCTCATGCCTATCGGCAGCCGTTTGTCCAGATAGGCCCGTTCTTTGAAACGACACACAATGAATAAATGACGACCTTTTTTGTAGCCTTTTAGACCAGAACTACATTACTGCATGTTTGTGATTGAATTTTACAGTTTTACTCTAAAATTGACTTTAAATGCTGAATCCTCTTAAATTTTGAAATAATTTGGTGCGTTTCCCTTTTAATGATATCACAGGAAAAAACCTAAAGTGTGACTGGTAAAAGATAATGAATATTTTCCAGGGTGTAATCTCTAATATTTTTTAATATTATTATTTCATTAATTCTAAAATATATTATGAGAGAAACGTTGCCAAGCAAATTGTCCATGAAGGTAGGATATTAGCTACATTTTTGCTGCATTGAAATAGATGCATGTAGTAAAACATACCAGACATATTTCCTCTTCATTCCAATTTAATAATGATGATGGTTTTGATTACATTTCAAAATCATCATCATTCACCTGCCTTGTTGCTGGAATGTACTATGCAATCATTAAAAATGAATCTTATTTATTGTTAAACATTAAAATTATTCAAATGTTAATAAAGCATATTAGTTTAACAAAGGTTAGATTGTGACATTAGTTGCTTTCCTTTCGTAACAGATCCTACTTATCTACCTTGACTAGAACCGAATTGACGATGTTGGATCATTCAGCAGACGTCTGATATAGTTGAATTATGAGTGAACATATTTATTTGCAAGTGGTTAAGAGCTGTAGTGAGTCTGTGCTTGAGCTCATGTCCAGGTGTAACTGGCTGGAGTTAAGTCAAACAGGTCGGCAAGCTGAACTCCTTCACCCTGAAGCAGCTTTGATCAATGAGCAGCACAGAGCTGTGGTTGTCAGGGGAAACCGGCCGAATGCTACGTTTTCATTAACGTTTTCATTAATGGTCGAATTAACGGTAAAATCTGCTTTCAGAGCAGATTTGAAGAGTTTTAATATTTCATTGGCATTTTGTTATTTGGTCACAAATCGGTCCTTGTTTGTTGATTTATTTTAACATGGAGGATCAAACAGGCTTGTCTGTCGTGATGAATAAAATGTGTTTGCACTCGGCTTTTCATAACCGAGTGAATTTGGGAGAAATCATTCTGAGTTAGTAGGTTTTAAGAGTAAACTCAATCATTTATCCGCATTTAAATGAATCAATTTGAGTGGAGGGATTTATAAATTTGTCAGAATGTAATTATTTGTTTTCGAGTTGGGACATTTTTAATTTGACTTTTACTCGTTAATTTAAGTGTCTGTTACTTTTTACATGAGTCACGCAATCCATGCAAGTAAAATGTACGTGGATTCCTCCACCTATACTGACTGATTTTTGTAACATTATTTAGCAGTTTAGTCAGCAAACATTAATAAATAAATTGTAATCTAAAAATGAAATGTAGAGTTTCGAATCAAATCTTGTCTAGAAGGAGAAGAAGCAGAAAACAGTCAAACAAGTCATCGCAAGAATAGGATAGAATTTTCTTTATTATTATTATTATTACTAAATTTGCTATTTAAATGTGCAAGAAATAATATTTCTCTTTGTTAAACATAAGCTGGCCCAAAGTATAAGAATATGATTCTTAGGTCACCCAGGCCAGCAGGGGGCACCCAAGATGCCTTGCATTTTCACATAATAAGTCTCAGTAAATGTTTTGCTGCTGTTGCTTGTTATCACATTAATAAAAAAAAAAAAGATGCAACTTTGAAACTGGATCCATAGTTTTTTATTTTAAACTTAAATAAATAATGTTTAAATAATGTTAAAATGTAAAAGAATTCACATGTGTACACATTTTCATAAGTTGAGGCACAAGTTTATAGTACTTTAATTTAATAATATTATCTCTGTTTGAAACTACAAACAAGTCTCCACAATATATTGTTTTTTTTAACAACCAGCATTGTCTATCCTCCCCAGATCTATTGAGTCAGCACTGAATTAGTTCACTTTAGAGCTTGTTGCAAGTACGAATGAGTAAATCAAAGAAATAACAGCTTTCTTTCTTTATTTATTTATTTATTCACAGCTTTTTAGATAATGGCATTGTGTGTAAACCCTGATGAGGGCCGTATTTGACTTTGGGCCGGCCCTGCTGTTGCGTGTACCGGCGGGGGGGGGCAGTGGGGGGTGGCTGCTCCCGCAACAGCTGAGGCGGATCTGCAGCTTGATTACAGCACACAGCAGACTCGGAGATAATTGATGACCTAATTGAAAAGCGGGAGGAGAGAGAGGGAGAGAGAGGCTCCAATGAGAAAAGTTTACTTGTTCTCCGTCTGAACAGTTCCCCTCGCCGTTCCCCCCCAACACAGCTGAAGGCATTGATGTGAACGCAAGTCGCTTTCAGTTTTTTTACGCTCACTTCTTTCCCCCCTCATCTCTCACCCTCACACACGGAGCACCTAATCCACCTTCGCACCTTTAGCTTTTTTGTTTGTTTTTTTATTGTGTGTGTGTTTGTTTTCAAGAGCGCGGTCTGTGTCTTCTTTTTCTTTTCCATTTTTAAAATCCCTTCTCTTTAATGAATGGTTCCGCGTTCTCCCGAACCGAACTCGGATAGCTCGTCCGCGCGCGACCTCACCTCGGCACATCTTCTGAAGTTCAGACGCCACCGGGACTTTTCACCGCAGCTTCAGACGCACTTCAGACGCAGGAAACATCACTCGACCTGAGGTTTTTGTTTTGTTTTTCTTCTCTCTTGCCTAGCCACAGAAAGGGAAGTTCAACATGAGTCTGAAAGCTGACTCTGAGCCGAATAACAACGTTTCCATCGAGGAGGAGGTGAGTCCGACTCGAGTGTTGGTTCTTTTCGGTTCGACCTGCTCGTGTTCTCGCTTCCGGTCGCAAAATTGAGCCTCCTTCTATCAAAAGCTTCAGAGTTTTGGCTCCTCAAGTAGACGAGAGAGGGAAAAAAGAGCCAAAGTTAAAGGGAAGTGACGGATTTTGACAGTGTCAGAATACTGTTTTCAATCTTATAATAAGCATTTTGATAAACTGACTTGGTGTGTTTAACCTTCATAGCTCTTGTAATTTTAAATCATTTTCTTTTAAAAAATACTGTGAATATAAATTTTTTTTCTTCAAGTTTTGGTTAAATTAAATTTCTAAATTCTATATATATATATTTTTTTTAAACCTCCAGTATTTCATTTTTTTAGTTTTTCTTTTATGCTATTATGAGTACTTTGCAAATTCAATACTTTTTACATATATATATTTTTGGTAGAATCAAACCTGTATTTAATACTCGTATTTAAATAATTTGTCAATCTTTTTAAAAATATATGTCTTATTAAAAATAAAAGCTGACCTTTGAATCTTCAGACTATTTTTTTTTTTTCTAACGGGTGTATTTATAAAATGACAGTAATCCTGTAGTTGTTGAACAATTAAATGATGTTTCTGGTGATGGGCCTTTTAAAGCTGCCACTCCTCTGCTCTCTGTGTGGCCAGCTTTATTTCCTCTTTAATGGCTCCTCATGGAGACTCTCTAAAGGAAGCAGCAGGCCTTATGTTGGTCCTCCATTTGTTCCCATTATCCTATGACAAAGCCTTGTTTGGCCACTTGACTTTTCTCTTTTCTTGCTCCTAATTTGCTTTGAATCCTCCCTCCCCCCCATATTTAGAAACAAATGGACTTGACTAAGTCTTAGTGGCAGTGGAACAGATATTAAAACGCTGCTGTATTATTTTTCCCCCCTCAGAATATTTTGAGGTTTTAAATAAGTTTTAGATTTTCTTCCAGGTATTTGGTTTCATATTTGCAGCTGCTCACTCATTGCTGTGGGATAAATTGAGACTTCTTTACTGTGTTTGATCCCTGCTGAGCTGGTGTTAATCTGCTGTATACATTGACATGCAAAAAAAAAGGACAGAAAGGGCTGAGACTTGCTGCTGTGCAGCACCTGAAAAATGTCGGGAGAGCCGACAGGGCCGGGGCCGCTGGTCAGAGGAAGGAAATGGTGTCATGCTGTGCGCTGTTGTCCAACGCTGTTCCTCTGGCTGCTCCATTGTACTTCAGGCCTCCCCGCCGACCGACAACTAATGGGCCTCCCTGTTTATACGCCGGAATAAAGACACTGAATGTCCAGTCATGAGGTGTCCGTTGTTTCCTTCAGGCGGGATCAAAGATTCCCCCTTTTTTTTTTTTTTTTTTTTAGATGGCTGCCTTCTGATCAGTTTAAACAAAATTTCAGGTTTTAAATTTTGTCAGTGAAAAGTGTTTTAGATCATTTTCAAATCTGCCAAATTAAGCTGATATGTTCCGACAGTGTCCTATGGCTTGGTGACAGCCGAGGGTGTTTGGGGATGAAGGCTTTCTACTGATGAACTAAAGATGTCAAGATTTGTCTTTCCCAATACTATTTCTATTTTATCTTCCACGTCTTTGGGTAATTTAAGAAATGCTGGAATGTGTTTTCAAGGATGTCTAGGCATTAATGGATCCATATGCCACTTATAGTTCCAGCTGATGCAGAGTGATCCTTTATACACCATTTTCAAAAGCATTTCTTAATTTATAAAGCATTATGTATCCAAATTCCATGTTTGTCTTTAGTGTTTTGTCAAATCTGTCAGTTTATCAGAAAGTCTTGCAGCATCTGCACTGATTGCAAAGAGCAGTCAGTGAATGGGATCCTCAATTAAATAAATGAAACTGAATGAATCTGAAATTGAACTGCGAGGATCGACGGCTTGGAACTTGAGGGGGATTTTTATTTTTTTCAAAAGGGTTTGAAAAAGCCACAGGAGAAATTTCAATGTGAGGAATGTGGATGGGGAAGGTTTATATAGTCGGTACTGTTTTTGTTAAATTCTGGAAGTTACAAATTTGTTCAAAAGACAAACTGCATGCATCTGTTTTTGTGATGTCAGAGGATTACTAGAACCTCTCTCTGTTCTGTTTTTTTTCCCTGTTTGCAGGTACGAACTCTGTTTGTCAGCGGCCTACCGGTTGACATCAAACCACGGGAACTTTACCTTCTTTTCAGGCCTTTTAAGGCAAGTTGCAGCACATATATTTCCAAGGATGGTCTACTGAATTTTTCTTTTTTTTTTTTTTTTTTGCTTTTCAGTGTGTAAACGGAATAAAGTTGATTTGTCCTCCTCTTTAAAAAAAAAAAAAAAAAAAAGGAAAAACATGAAGAGTAGCTGCTGTTTGCCTGCTGCTGGAACAGAGTCATGGAAAGTGGTTGTGAAGGGATTATCTGTGCTGAGAGGTAGACTTTTAGTATTTGGGAAGCATTTGTCATCTGAATTGCAGGTACATTTCTTTTTAAGCCATTCTTCATTTCACTGTAATACATAAACCATCCAGCGCTCTGCTCCTGGAGGAAGATCTCTGTGTAGCTATAGTCTCTCCATTAATGGAAGACCACATATTTGCATATATAAAAATGAGGCCACATCATTGTTAATCTATTGTTTTTTTTTTGTTTTGTTTTTTTCCCCCTGTCCTGTTCCATAAACAACCCCCCCCCCCCGTCCCACCGTTGTCCTAACGAAGCAAACTGGAAGTGGTGTCCCTTGCACATGGATGGTCCTGTGGAATGTGTAAATGAGTAGTTCTCCCGATTGGCCAAGCCGCTCTCTGTGACCCAGCTCTCGCACAAGCAGGGAAATTTAGATATACACTCCAAACATTTGCACATTGTGAAACCACTGTAGTTTTTTTTAAGTTGGTTGTAGCTTTTCTTTTTGGTTTATCTTTTATTTCAACACACGGCAAACGCAGCTCAGCGTGAGCAAATGGCTTCAATCATGGCTGGGGAGGCAAAAAAAAAAAAAGCTTGACAGCTTTTCAAGATGGTGTTTCCCTTGTTTATTGGAGGCCATTTTAGTTTTGGATTCTTGCCACAGATTGCAGTGGAAAGTTTGGTTGTAAATCTGAATCAGGAGTGAACCATACTTTGTATGATCTTTGTTCAGTTACTCCTCAGTTACTCCTGCTGTTTTTAAAATCGTAGAGTATTGAATATATCCCATCAGGCTTTTTGCTACGCTAATTATCTTTTTAGTAGTTTTGGTGCTTGATCACTCTAGATGTGAAGTGCATTTTATTTATTTTTTGATGGATCTCATGGTGTCCAGGCAGATTTGGTCTTCATGTAGTGAGATGTTTTATGCCTGACCTCCTTCATGTGACTTCATGGTAGATAATTGGCTATCTTTTTTTTTTTTTTTTTTTTTTCCTTTTCCTCTGCAGGGTTATGAAGGGTCACTGATTAAGTTAACATCAAAACAGGTGAGGTGGTCTCAATCAGTCCTCTGGATGACTTCCAGACTGATTTATTCTTAATAGTTTTACAACTGACTTATTACTTTATTGCTAGATTTTAAAATGCATGTTTGTGGCGGAGTTGTTGCATAATGCACTTCTTTTGCCTTCCAGCCTGTCGGGTTTGTAACCTTCGACAGTCGCTCTGGAGCCGAAGCTGCAAAAAACGCTCTGAATGTAAGTTTTCATTCACCGATTTCATTTAAGAGTTTCACAGTACCCCGTGCCCCTGTTTTTTCTGTCTTCTACATGTGTTGTGCTAACCTTTTTATTTTTGTTTAAACCCACAAATGATTGGGACTTGATTGTGAGCAACATCATCTCTCCCTCTGAAATCTCAAAGTCAACCCGTTTTGTCTCTTACAATTCAATGGCAGGGCCATTTTTGGAAAGAGGCCAGAATCCCGTAGCCTTACGGTAGTTTACTTTGACCTTGATACACATCCTTCTTAGTCTGATAATAGCTTTCCTCAGTTTTGCATATCACTGCTTTACAGTAATACTTGTCTCATAGCCACATGTGTAGTTATTTGGACACATCTTTGGTAGTGTAACCTCATTTTTTTGTCACTCGATAGCCCACATTGGCAGTATCTAACACTTCTCTCTCATAGCTTAGCATTCGTTATGAGCATCACCTCTTAGACACACCAGCAGAGAGACACACATACACACACAACACATACACCAAAATACTACTCACCTGCATGTGGGCACAATGCTTAGGGCACAAAACACAAAAGCAGGGTTAGACCACCTAAAGGAAATTCCACTCTGTCTCGCTGTCGGCCCCTTCTCCTCGTCTCCTTCTCCTTCTGGCTCGTGCAGAGGCCGCGCTCATCCGCCAGTCGCCTCTGCTCTCGATTTGTCGTCACGAGGAAAAGGAGACGCAAGCGTGTCGAAATGCCAGAAGTGTATCCTTCAGATGGTGTTTTGGCATCCTTTGTCAGAGGCTTGAAAGATGCACCCTGAGCATTGAAACACCGCTTTCAGGAAAGGGGGGTCCTGGCGAGACTGCTTAAACTAAGCCCCCCATGAACTCAGCTCGCCTCCCTTACGATCATATGTCCTCCTCCTCCCTCCTCCGTCTCTCCTCTCAGGGTATCCGTTTTGATCCCGAAAGTCCCCAGACCCTGCGCTTAGAGTTTGCTAAAGCCAACACGAAGATGGCAAAGAGTAAGCTGATGGCCACACCGAACCCCACAAATATCCACCCCGCTCTAGGAGCACACTTCATTGCACGGGACCCATGTAAGTTGTACGGCTTCACTACTCTAGGCCCTCATCCACACTCACCTTGGCAGTGTCAATGCTCAGTGGCCCTTGTTGTCCTCTTGTTAAGACCTACAGATGTTATGGGATTAACTTCCATGGTTTGGGAGGGGTACGACGGGTTTTCTAACAAATTAAAGGACTAACTCACCTTCACGTGCATGTGTCATCTCGATTCTTCAGCCAGTTCCTTTTTGCTTCTGTACAGCGGGGGAAATTCCACTTTCAGGGTTTAGTCAGCAGTGATGTCTCTGCTCTCTTTGCCCAAACATCTGCTTGATTCATTAGTTTGAGACCAGTAGTGGTTGACAAGTGATGAGCTTCATTAAAGCCAGATCCCGCCTGGATAAATTTACTGTTGTGGTGTGGCAGATTGCCCTAAGTGGGGAAACTGAAGCCGGCTTATAAAAACAGTAAATCTTAGATACTTTAATCAACAGGTTTGGTACATTTAAAAAATGTGCTTCCAAGTTTGTTTAAAGAGAGACTTATGTTTTTAGTGCACCAAAGAGTAACCACTACTATGTAAATGACATAAAATGGTTAATTTACCTTAAAGCTGCAGTATTGTATAACTTTTTTTTTTCTTTTTTTTTTACACCTTTGAAATGGATAATCTGTGGGGGGAAAAAAAAAATCAAGCTCTCCTGCTTTCTGCTGGTGCTAACTAGAAACATCCAAACAAAGCCAGGAGGAAGTCTTGACACTGTTAGTCATTCTTGTGTACACGTTGCACATCCTCAATCCAGATAGTCTGTCATGAATGATAAAGCTAGTTAGCATGGCCACCGACTACAGAAGATACATGGTATTCCTGGAATGGCACAGTTGGAAGCACGTACATGTGTGTGATTGACGGCGCCAAGACCCTCTGCCTGGCTCTGATTGGCTGTTTTTAATCAGCAGCTGTGACTTTCATCAGGGTACGGTAGTAACAGTAGGAGATGGGAGCTTTTATTTCCCTTAGAGATTCAGTCTCATGCTGCCACAACAAAGTTTTAACAAATGTGAATGTATGCATTTCTCCAAAAGTTTCATATTCCTGCAGCTTTCAGACTGCATTTTCAGCAGTACAGACGATGGCATTTCAGTAACAGTGACTAGCCCTGTAACGGACATCAGACTTACTAGGTTATACTTTGATGGTGTATTTGGCCATCAGCATCCGCTGATTTTTAACAGATGCAAACCTTCATAGTTTGAGCAAATGCAGCAGCGCAGTCAGCTTGTCTACTACCGTCCTGTACTTCCCCAGATGATCTGACAGGGGCAGCACTGATCCCAGCATCACCGGATGCCTGGACTCCGTACCCGCTCTACACCACGGAGCTGACTCCAGGCCTCCCACACGCAGCCTTCACCTACCCGGCGGCTGCTGCCGCTGCTGCAGCGCTCCACGCCCAGGTGAGGGAGCAACCGGTGTGTTTCTCTTCTTCCTAAACTAACCTTCTGCACTCTGAAAATACAGTGAGGGTTGTATAGCTGATGAGGAAAAAATTTTAAAGCAATTGGCACTAAATTGTCTATAATCCAAATAGGCTCTGCAGGTTTTTGGCCACTGGGGTGGAGCTCAGTGTAGATATGAGCCAGAAAGCTTTGAGAAAGTTCAAATGATGGGTGATGGTGTCTGGTCACTTTATTAGACATCTACCTAATGGTTGGGCCGCCTCCTTCATAGACTAAATATTTCAAGCACTCCCTTTAAAATTTTGGTCTGTAGATTTGTCAGCTGGAAATCCACCATCATTACATTATATACCAAATGTTTTATAATGAGTGAAGCACAGTAAACTTTGTTCATGGACCTGCTTAAAGTGACAAACTGTTCGTTACAGTTTTGAAGTGGCCATCAGAGGATGGCTACACTTTGGACAAAAGGCATTAGCAGAAATACTTGGTTAGGCTGTACCATTTAAGCAGTTTTCAGTTGGAGCCAATTGTACAATCTTACTGTTGGGACTTGACTATTGACCGGTTTGAGTCTGAATTGTAGCAGTTTCCTGTTATTGGCAAACGGATTCAGTTAAGTATCTTGGTTGTAATAAGTCATTGTTTGAGTTGCTGTCCATTTTGACATCAAGGCATTTGTAAATTTCTAAAACTGCTAGACCATTCTGATACCCGGAGGTGGTTCTGTTGGACCACCAGCAGATCAAGCAGCTCTTTTTGACTGGCTTTAACTTCAAGTCATCTTCACCACAACTCGGTGTCTAAAAGCATCGAGTCTCTGCTGTGTAACTTGGCAGTTGTGTGGACAAGAAATTAAATGGTGTGCCTGATGTATAATATCATTTTCTGAAGTACAGAAAGGTTTATTCCAATGCAGTTGAATTTGAATTCCTTCATGCTCTTATTTTTTAAATCTGGAGCACTCTGTGGACATCTTGCTTTCCTTTAACAGAGCTCTGCACATACCCACCTTATCAGCTGAAGAGTTAAAAAAACAATGTGCTTACTGATCAAAGTACAGTTTTCTTGGAATACAAAGCAAAGTATTTGTACCCCAAAGCGTAGTTGTATCTTTAATCTTAAGCAGCACTTCATCTATTTTGACATGCTAGGATCTTATTCTTGTAGTAAAATAAGTTCATATGTGTGAGAAAAGCTATATGGCATTATGTCATCCAAACATACAGCAGCTACCAATAAAGAAACGGGCAGGACTTGTAACAATAGCAATGGAAAATATTTCTCATGTTGGGTCATTCAAAGTTCACTGCCAGCTAGCTTCCTCCAGGATAGTGCTGCTCTGCAGAGTAGGGAGTCAAAACCCGTTTCGCCTGACTCGAGGCAGAGGAATGCATCTGACTCGGGAGAAATTGTCAGACTTGTTGATCGTCTCTGAAGGTGCCAACTAACTGTCCACCTTCTGGTTGGAGCAGAAGCTGACTGGGTTGCTGCTCTTCTAATTGGATTCTGATGAAAGATCCTTAAATGCCCTGGTCTCGCCAAACGCTCCTCCACTAACTCCTTCCCATAATACTGTTACTCAAAGTCTCTAAATGGCTTCTGACGGTGTTATTAAATCTGCCGGGTTGTTCAGTGGTAGTGAAGGAGGAAAGTGAGATGAGTTGAGGGCACGCGCTATTGATGGGTTTATTGGAACGTAAATATGTCAGACACACAGAGGTTCAGTTCTCCACGTTTCCATGCTGGTAATTGCTTGGACAATTGTCCTCGTTAAGCAGCCACACATTCCCATGGCTTCAGTGAGCTGGGCTTAAAGGGGCAGTCCTGTTTTTGTGTCTATTCAAAGTATGATTGATTTTTTTTTTTTTTTTTTTTTTTTTTTTTTTAAGCATTTCTGCAGGAGTTGGAACTAAAGCTTGGTGTTGGTCTGGTGTACATGATTCTGTCTGTGTTTCTTTAGATGCGCTGGTACCCTACTCCCTCTGAGACTTCCCAGCCTGGATGGAAGTCCCGGCAGTTTTGTTAGATATTTAGTGAGTAATCTCTTTGGGGTTTTTTATTTTTAGATTTTTTTTATTTTTTCCAGAGCAGTCCCTGAATTCTTTGCTAACCAGAGGTAAAAAAATTGGAAATGCAATATTCAACTGACCCAATGTTAATGTTCTTTGATGTAAACAATTTCTAAGCAACCATACAACCTGAGCTCTGCTAGGAAATCTGTCATTACTGCATCTTGGTCCAACAAAATGTATTAAGGAAAATTGTACTGCCTATGCATTTTCCAATTACTCACTGGTGCTTCAGAATAAATAGCAATGAAGTTAATTTAAAATATTTCAATCTAAATTGAGTTGTGTTACATACATTTGCTATGTAGATGTTTCAAGCATTTTTTATTGGTGCTTGCAATGAAAACCCACAATTCAGTCTCTCAATTTTCAATGCTACAGAAGACCCTAAACACTTTTCATACAGACCTCAGCCTACTATAGTACTGCATACAGTACATAATCACAGGTTATTGCCTGGGCTTGCATGTTGAATTATAATGCACTGTGGCATTGGAGCCTTGGTTGCTTTAAATCAGCCTCCAGCTTGTCTCATTGTTGCCTCTGGTGTCAACACTCCATTTAAGAATATGCCATCGATTCTCCTTTGGGGTTTAGGTTGGGTGGCTAGCCTGCTTCAAAATGAAGCAATCTTCAGAAAACTAGACCGTGTTTTCCTGTCGAATGGCTCCTATAACTTTGGACTTGATAAAACCCAGCAGAGCAGTAATGGATGACGTTACTGCTCTGTCCAAATCGACTGGAAACGTCACATTTGGATTCTCTGCTCTTTAGCTTTGAAGACCATGTTTGCATACATCACCCTCTTGGAGGGTCAGTAGTTAGCATTATGGTGTTGGCCATAACATGCATCTTAACATTTATTTTTAAAAACAATTATGGTATACAGTGGTCTGAGAAACTGAATTTTGAGTTTTTATTTGGCTGAAAGTTTAACTAAATGCTTCAAATATCACCAATCCGTTTGCTGAATTGAATTAAACTCCAATATTTGAAATATGCCTGTATTTCCTAAAACAGGACTGCTTTCCTACAACTAACTAAACATTACTCTTTTAAACAGTAAAGTAATTAGTGTGGATTTGGTGCACAAGAGTATTTGCTGCAGAAGGAAGGAAACTAGACGTATAAAGTGTAATTTTAGCTACTGTGGGAGAATATAATGGACTCTGGTTTGAACATTTCTTTTCAGATGCCGTCTTTAGATAATGCTACTTTGATCAATGGGGAACAATGTTTGAGGACTGTTTTCCCTTTAATCATTTTGAAAGTACTTCAGTGAAAAACCCCACTGTTAGGAATGTTTGGAGCCAATATTAAACACTTCCAGATTATGGAAAAGTGGAATGTCTGGATTTTATTCATTGTTTTGATACCAAAAGTATAATCCCCAGGCTTGCAATTATGGCTTGGTTGTTTTGTAATGGTTGGAGTTGACTGAGAACACAGAAAATCCAGAAAGGTATTTTATTGGCTGTTTTGGCTTCTGGACTCAAATGTCTTTTGCTCCAAGTATTAGACCATCCCCAATCATTTTAAAAATAATCTGGTAACAAATTGAATCTTTTAAGCGTTCGGTACGAGGGGAGCTCCAATTGCCACTCTTCAAAATACCAGATGTACTGATTCTTGACCTGTGAAACTTTAACTGCACATAAATATAAATGAAAAGTTTAGATGTGGTGGGTGGGTCTTTTGGTTAGTCCCCTCACAACAGGGCAAAAGGAGACAGTAGATTTTTTTTTTTTATATATTTTTTTTATTTATTTTTTTCCTCCCTAGACTTTTGCAGCAGCATGAGATCTGCAGATGGGTTTCGCATAAAAGTATTGGCTAATCAACCAAAGTTGAGGAAATTGGGGGGGATTTGTTTGGTTCGCCCCTATTAGATACACAAGTGTTGAAACTGAAAATTGGAGCTGATCAGGGTTCCAAGAAAATGCAGTAACACTTGTGTGTAGCTGGAAGTCAATTTCATGATTTGTGGAGTTTGAGGTATAGATAGAAAAGCCCTCCAAACTGAACATTTATTGAACTGATCTAACTAATTGAACTGTTGAGACTAGCAACCCAGCAATACATTTCTACTTTTTTATGATTTATTTATTTTTTGTATTCCTTTCAAATATTTGGGAGCCTTTTTTTATTGTCCAAGCTCTTGACCACATCCAAATTTTGTCATCCAATCTAAGAATGATCAAGCTATTAAAATATTTTTTCTCCTGTAAATGTTCGGATGCATCAAATATACCCCGCCAAACTCTGTTGACAACTTAAGACTGCGATATTAATCTACTGGCTTCAGTTTTGATGTGTAACTATTTTTCTTTTTCTGATTCATTGTAAAACTCTTTGATCTGAGTTTTTTTTCCTTCTTTCTCAGTTCACTAACCTTTGTTTCCCCTGTGCTTTTCAGGCCTCTGGGAACCACACCTTTCTCCACCTGAAGTGAGGTTTGCCATGCTCTTCGTTTATTTAATCCCATTTATTTAATGGACAAATGTGCATTATTATAAACAGTATTTATATCTCCTTCCAGTTGTCTCTGGGGGGAGTTGGAGTTAAAACAATCTTGCTGTCGACAATCTGAACTTATCCTTGGCAACTACTGCGGTACCGTTAGCACTTCAGAATAACATAGAACTCATGCAAGCCCAGTCAGACTCCATGGATCCTACCTGCTGAGGAAAACTGAAGTTACTGTTAAGCTAGTCCTTCCATGGGTTGCCGCTGCTCCTGGGAGGTTTAGAGGCGTTAAATCATTGCATGTTAGTCTTTTTGGCATGAATTTAAAGCGCAGATTCCTGTGTATCCTAATTTTTTTAGTGTTTGTGTTGCCATTTGGCCTAGACAGCAAAACGTTTTGCTTTTCTTCCTGTAGATTCTTGGTCTCTTACCTCTGTGTAAGCTAGGCTGTTGTGTAAATGGCTTATCTCGCATGGACCCTGTGAATGCATCCCTTCGTTTGAACAATCCTTGGCCTCTTTATCAGTGTGTCATTATTTGAGCAAAAAGTGCAAATTTGTGTTTGTACTTTTTTGCGTAATGTATATTTATGCATTTTTGTGCAACTAAATAATGAACCTATATAAGTTGGATGTTTAGTCGTCTCTTGTGTTTGGTGTTAATTTTTGATCCTATATCCTATTGAAGTAGTTAAAAAGTGCAATTTGTTTAAAGGGGACGTTGGAATTGGCTTGTGCCATTCTGCTAAAATGAGATTGTTTTACGGCAATCTTTCAGAATGTGAAACTGGACTAAAAATGTAAAGGGTTGCTTTTTTTGGAAGGGGAGGGTTTTGGGGGGGAGAGGGCATTTTGAAATGTTTAGCAGGATTAGACTGAAGGAATTTAGTTTGTGGTTTAGATAATGTTTGTCCTTGTATCTGCTGTGCATAAGATGTAAAAAAAAAAAAAAAATCCCATCTTATGAATAAAAGAAGTGAATGCATTCTTCTGTTTGGCATCTGTCATTTTTTTGCTGCACTTTGCTGACCAATCAAAACTGAAACAGTGAACTTCAATAAAAAAAAAAAAAAAAAACTGGAAGTGTCCAGCCATCAGATGTTTGCGTGAATTATTGATGCAAACTTTTCATTTGTAATGCATCACTGCTTTAGCGTCTCTTTGCATCATTTGCGGCGCTGACCTCCACACTCTGCCCTCTCCTGTTCTGGGAAGATGCTCTGCTCAACCAACCATGCTGCGTCCTCCAGGGACTCGACTGTACTGTGTAACCAGCTGCCTCGTCCAAACTGTGCTGGTGGCTAAACCAAACATGGCTAAATTTTAATGTGCACACATTCTAGTGTACAATTTAGCGTCTGCAATATTGAAACTGGTTTTAACCGGTTGGATCAACCAGCTCATTAAAGCTTTTGGCAAGAGCCATGTAATCGGTTTTTTTCCCCCAGAAAACGAAATGGACACATGACGTAACCTTTTAATGTTGTGGGGTGTAAAGTGAGGTGATGAGGGCATACAGATTTTCTAAATGAGTTCAAGTCATCTTGGTAAAAAACTTAAAATGGTCTTAAAACCCCAATGGCTACCTTCCTAGAAGCAAATGGTCTCTGAAGATTTTGCCATTTGCCCTTTGCTGAAAAATAGGTCATTTAACTTCACTTTCACACAGAATATTTGAATTGACAGAAAATCGATATGAAGTGGTGCGAGAGATTAGATGGACTGAAGTCTGCTTCACCCAAGGACAATAGCTGCATGCCACATCTGTAGAAGGGTATATACATTTTTATTTTTCATTCAAGTACCTCAAAATGTTTTCATAGAGGAAATGAACTGGAATTCCAAGCTGCAGGACGTAACGTTTCCGTGTTTTCTTAAAATAATGGATGATGCAGATTGATCTTTATATGTAGAATCTTATTTTTTTTTTTCTAAGTGAACTCTTAAGAAAAAAAAAATTCTAACCATTAAAAGATGCCTGTGGGGAATCGATACTCTGTGGACTGACGACCTCTTCAGGATGTGCAGATACACACTGTTGGTCCTGCAAACATTAAGCAGATGGATGGAAGAGGTGTTTTTTATATTAGGTGTTTATGTATCAGTAATTGTTACAGCTGAGTAAAAACTGATGACAGGGTTAAAAATAGTTGAAATATGAACAATTATTTCCCCTTTTTCTATCTTGGACTTTGCCGCCCTCTGCTGGTCAGAAATCAAGACGCAACGGAAGATCAAGCTGGAGTCATAAAGCCTTTTATAAACAAGCCTGCTGGAGACTGAAGTGAGTTTGTCCATTTATTTTTTTAAATTATAATATTTTAGACTGCCCCCACCCCCTAAAGACATTAATATAAAGTATTTTGGTCAAGAATTAAGAAAGTGACTGTTCTCAATAATAAAGGACTAAAGGAGGAAATGAAACAATGACGTATCAAATGAGCCAATTTTCAGTATACTAGTGCTTGGCAACATGAACTAAAAGGTTAGTAGGCTATTTATAAGAAAGATCGGCAGATCAGATTTTTTTTCTCTCATATTCACAAAATGCATCAAAGCTTGAACATTTTTTGGTCTGCAAGTGCACCAATTGTCAGCATATTCTTTAAGTTGCATTACTGAGAACCAGGTGAAAGTCATGAACACATGACTGAAAATTAAATTTAAATAACTGATGCTTGTTTACTTTTAAGTCTAGACTTAAAACTCTTATTTTTCATGAAGATTACAGCCAGCATCTTAGATTACTTGATTACTTGAGCTTCTTCTGTAGTTACGCTGCCATAGGCTAAGGCTGCTGGACAACATACTGAACACTCTTCCCCACTTTTTTCTCCTACCACTCTCCAATTTTCCATTATTTACTGTTATTTCAGCTTTTAACTTTCTGTTCTCTCTTTGTTTTTTCTCTTCATGCTTTCTGCTGTTACCGTCCTGGAGGGGGGACATCAGCTGAGTCAGTGTGGTTAATAACTTTGTTTGTCGTCCTCTCAATAGTACACTTGTACACTTTATAAATTAGCTGAATTAAATCCTGTTATTTACTTTTCTTTTGGACTCACAACTACGACTGCTGTCAATGGACCAGCTGGACAGGTTTTTTTTTTCTTGCCATGGTCTTTAAAGTAAAAAAATCTGAATATGTTAAAATCATGATTCAGATCTTCAAGAAAACTAGAAATCTATATTAACCAGGAAAAGCCTGATTGTTGTATCTCTTGTTTGAATGTAAAGTGTGGGCTAAAAGTGACATTTAAAACTTTTTTGCACCGTGTTGGATTCTATTTGGCTACATTTTGAATATTATTAAGCACTGTCATATTTAGATTATATATTTCTTTGTACAGAGAATTCAGAAACACAACAGCCACATTTAGTTCACATTGTCTTGTGAACTCCTGAGTTATAAGAGTTCTATAATAATAATAATAATAATAATAATAATAATAATAATAATAAATCTTTATTGGTATTGAACAATAATCGAATTTTGTGAAACTGAATTGAAAATCCTGAACTCTAACCAATTAAATTAACAAAGAAATGGAAAAATAATATTATAGATAGATAGATAGATAGATAGATAGATAGATAGATAGATAGATAGATAGATAGATAGATAGATAGATAGATAGATAGATAGATAGATAGATAGATAGATAGATAGATAGATAGATAGATAGGAGTTAGTGAGGGAAATTGACTAATTAAATATTGTTTTATAAGTTCCTGTAAGTTTAATCTCAAATGAAAACAAAATGGACTGTCTTGTCTTCGTTCCCACGTCATAACCTCCTCTGTGACCTCGTGCCACGTTGCTGTGTTTTGCTGCGAGCTCTTTGATGGTGAGCACGTGAGCAGACGGAGGCCCTCGAGGCCCACTCATTCGTCCTGCACACGTTCAGCAGATTAGGACTAATTAGCTGCTAGCATACTTCATAAAGATGACCTTTCGCTGCAGGCCGGGGTCGTTATTGTGACATTTCTTTTAGGCTACCTGTCCACATCATGGCGTTTTCCCTGGTGAGTCAAAAAACCCGAAACTGAAGCGGCTTAAACCGAAGTTGACGTGAATAAACGTGACTTTGTGTGCGCCTTGTCACCCTGTGGCGGGTCTTCTTAATGGACCCAAGCACCGACTTCTCAATAGAAACTTCTGTTTTTTTCTTTCAAATTGAAACATAAATACAACATTTGGTGCATTTCCCCCAAGTTTATCTGTCTTTCTGCTGCTTCTTCACGCAGAGAACCGATTCCCGCAGGCCTGAGAGCCCGGACACCGACTCCCCGGCTCTGTCCACCTGCAGCAACGCGGACATCTTCCGCAGGATGAACACCATGCTGGGCAACGCTCTGGACTTCACCGGGGTGTGCACCACACCCAACAGCACCAAGCACAAACCGGACCTGCTCTGTGGTAAACACACGCTTCACTCAATACGTGTTGTTTTGTTTGGGTTTTTTTTAAATGCAACGTGTTTGTGCAAAAAAAAAAAAAAGAAAAAAACGGAAATGAAGCATTGCACTCGAGTAGAAGTGGTAATCGACTATAGCTGGGACTTCACCGATTTTCTGTTAGGTTTTTATTGGTGATTAGCAAACAAAACGATTCTCCCCTAGAGGCCAAACTGAAACCCTCCTCCTCCATGTTGCTTTATAAATGACAAACTGGGAGACCACGAATGTGTTTTTTTTAGGTCTTAATATCAAATAATGCATTTTTAAAAGAAAAATGTATTTTAAAAAAATGTTGCACTTGAGTTGTGTTGAGTTCCAGCACATGCCACTTAATATTAATGAGGACTTCTGCAACTAACTCCAAGTTGGGCAAACTGCTGTAAATACAGGAGGTCAAGCAAAAGCTAATTGCTTTTAAGTTTATTTGAACAAAACTGTAGATTTTTGTGGTTTCACACCAATCTACTAAAAGAAGTCCAAAAATCAACCATAATATCAGTATTTCTTAATATTAAAAGTCCCAATCTGTCATTTGTGCCAATCTGTTTCATAACTCAACCACTAGGAAAACAGTGTAGCTTTTGTACCATTTTTAAAATGTGACTTGTCTGAAAGCTCTCAAATATTAAATTTGATTTTATTTCACAGTGGATTCATTTCATCCACGGTTTAACCTGATATGGAGGCAAAATGTATATCTGTTTGCCATAAAACTGAGTTCACTGTATTTTAAAGCACAAGATGGAAATGATGCAATCAAACAAAATGCATGAATTCTAGAAACAAAACAGATTTAGAAAGTTCTGGATTGGTATTGATCTTTTTTTTTTTTTTTGTAGAGTTAAACTTGAAACTATGAAACTTGGTGTACATTTCTGAATTGAAATATTTAAATTTCGGGTTCAGTGAGTGCTGATGGCGTTTCACTTGGATGTTTAAGCACAGAAACTTGTTCACCTCATCATTCAGTTGCCAAGAGCTGATTCATGCTGAATCACTGATCTGCAGCAATGCAGCAGTCTTAGCCATGGGAGTAATATTTTAGCCAAGCACTAAGCTCAATGTAGCATCTTTCTTAAATTAAGTTGCTAATTTTGCATCTGGACTCAGTGCATTGTTACTCCCTTTTTTTTTTTTTTTTTTTAATGATGAAGCTCAAAAGGTCAAATGTTGCAACTTGCAATGTTTTTAAAAAAAAAGAAAAGTAAATTTTATCCTGGTGCAAAACTCCTGCCTTTGGCTCGGGGCCTGTGCCTCGGAGAGCTCAGCGTTGCTGAATCAGGGGGAGTTAGCGGGTAGCTGGAAGCCTTCCAGGAGAGGAGAGGGGAGGGGTGGGAGTTCGCAGCGCATGTCTGCACAGACCTCATCTGATCAGTCAGCTGCTTCTGATGCAACAAGCCTTTTGCAAATTTGCTTCTGTTTATTTTTTTGGGTGGGGTGTTTAATGGAAGATTCACAAAATTCAGATTGATTGTAATAAAATCCCTGTGCATCCCAGATTGCGAGGTACTTTTGAGCTAAAAGTTTGCTGAGTCATTCCCTTCCTCCCTCCCTCCCCTTCTGCCTCTCTCAGGAAATCAGACTAGACCAAGCAAGCAGCGCCAGGAACGGTGGCAGCTGTCGCCCTCCTCACTCCGAAGCGGGGGGCGGAAAGGGTGGGGGAGGACTTCCATCTACAAACCGATAGCTTCGACTGGAATTTTGTCATTACACGGTTAAAGCAGGGGTGGTGGAGGAGGGCGAAGCTGATGTCATTAGAAGGGGTGTGCGAGTGCATCAGCAGCCATGTCACATGCTGCTAGGTGGGTCAGTGATGCGGACAGAGATGCATGGCAGTCGCACCAGGCACAGAGGCAGCAGGTTAGCTCCGCCGTCAGCCAGGGTAGGGGGAGACGTGACGACGATGATGATGATGATGATGAGGGAAGTTTTATTGTTTTCTCACTTTCTCTTCACAGGGAGAAAAAGACAGACCTCGCTCTGTCCTCTGCTGTTTTTATTATTTATTTTTTTGCTAATGCTTCTCTCTCTGTCTCTCCTCTGGTTTTGCTAACTGGCTTTATAGAATCGGAGCTGGCTGCTATGGGCGGCAGGAGGATGCTTTTCCCCAACTGCGGCAGCATACCCAACTCCCAGGACATCCCTTTACCCCGGGGCCCGTCGGATGTCACGGACCTGGGCCTCGGGCTCCAGTCGCTGCGTCTGTCCGGCTGGGACAGACCCTGGAGCAGCCAGGAGGCCGACTTGCATTCTCCCTCTTCCCAGGTTCAGAGCAGCACTTCCTCCAGTAAGTGGCAAAGCGGAGTGTGTCTAAGATTCACAGCCAGTCTCCAGAGTTGATGCTCATCTCATTTTTCAACATTCAGGTTGTTTTCTGTACATTTAATACTTGTGATAGTTCTGTGTGTGGGAGCAAGCTGTGGCATTGCTAAGGATGATGTGGCAGTTTTGCTTTGCTGCGTCTGTAGCAAGCAAACGGGCTACAAAAACACGCTTTCGTTTCGATAACCTCAGTAATGTTGCTACATTCGGCTGTTCAATGTTGGCCAAATTTAAAATGTAGTTTTTGGCTTAATTAGAAGAATCTGTATTGGACCTGAACAGTGCTGGGGAGCAAAACTACTGATTATCCATAATTTGTTGTGACTTTTTTTTTTCCCCTCCCTCTATAGCTTTATTATTGACCATGCCCAATCAAACCCACTTGACCTGGTTTACAGGTGCCTAATCTGGGCCTGCAGCAATGATTGAAACTCAGTCACTTACAGCAAACCTTCTTACAGGAAGGAAGTCAGCGAACTGGTTTGGAAGAGGTGACTGAATGGGCCTGTTGCTGGGAGGGGAAAAGTTTAGCATTTTTTGCTTCTGGGTTTGTTGAGCATTTTTCAGATCTCAACAAATCTTGAGATCTGGATTTCAGATCTCAAAAAGATTTGGAGATGCTTCATGCTTTTTTGAGTAGGACTGGGAAATATGACTTAGAAATAAACTTTAATTTTGTTAAAATTTCTTCTTGCACCTAATTTGATTTGCCTCACTTTTCCCCTTAAACTACAAATGACAGTCTTTAAAAAAAAAAAAAAAAACTTCCAATAATTCCTTGACTTGAATTCAAAGTTGAAACAGAAACTTTAAAACACACTTGTCAAACAAGTTGATAGTTTTTGAGTGGCTAATATCACTCTGGAAACCCACGCAGTAAATTGGGTTTCCAATTCTAAAACAGAATTTGGTTGATTGTTAAATCAACTTGCTGGCTTATCTGATACTTTGTAGGCACATTGGTGCTGCCTCTGTTTCACTGCAGGCTTTCTGTTCTAAATCAACATTGAACTGTGAATTCAGCACAACTGCCTTTCTTTTCTTTATTCAGTTGCAAAATGCAGGGAAGAAAAATGCATCTTTTAGAAACTTTATGCATCCCGCTTGCTGACGAATCGAAACAGTTCTGTAGAGTCAGCACGCTCGTCCCGTTTTCTTCAGCTTGTGCTGCTTTAACACCCCGACTGTCTCGTCTACCAGTGCTGGGCATGCTGAACAACCCTTTCAGCAGCATCCTGGGGAAGCCTCCGGGCTATCTGCCCCATGAGTCCATGAACATGACAGCTGACTTCCTGGAGAAGTTCCCCGGAATGGCGCGGATGGCGAACCGGCTGGACTCCAGCTCCTTCCTGGACTCTCGCTCCAGCAGCCCTGAAGACTCTGAGACCAGTGGGTTCAGCTCTGGATCAGATCACCTCTGCGACATGCTGGTAAGGCACATCATTTCTCTTTACTCAAACACTTTAGTTTCGTTTTCCACCCTAGACTCGAGCTGGCTTTTCCTGATATGCATATTCATGAAGGATTTGGCTTAACAAATGACATTAGCTGACCTGACAAGCAGATTTGTCCAAATGTTGCTGGCAAATCGTCCCCTCAGTGGGGGTATCCATGTGCTGGGTGTATGCATTACTTGTATCTGTTTCAGGAAATGGTATAGATTATTATTGCGTTGTTTTAACGATACTGGAAACAGGAAGACTATTTATGCTGTGAATTAATGACTGGAAAAGGGGCATGATTATATAACTTAATCATACTCCTTTTCAGACTCTCAGTAACTGAATACGTGGTGTATTTACATGTATTTGAGTATGTAAATTTGATAGTAAGGTATTGTATTGACACTTAGAAACATGAAAGTCTTTGTTTTGTTGGTGAAATGTCTGTCTGAAATAACTTATCATATTTTAAAAGAATGCATCCTCCAGCTTAGACCTAATTTTACTTGGTTTTTGTGTCGGAGTACATTAGTATTTTCTTCCACTTTGTGCTCGGCAGAGCGGTTGTCCTTCCTCATTGAAGAGCAGAGGTTTGACTTCAGTCTGACATATTGGCAGAATAATTGCAGACAAAGCACAGGCAGAATTGCTCTGATTGCACACAGGGGACTTCTTCATCAGAGCTTCTTTAAAAAAAAAAAACACAGCAATTTGACTTTTGCAGAGTAATCAAAGTCAACAAGGGATTTTTTTTTTCTTCAAAATTGCCACATCTATTGGCTTAATGAGCTTTTATTTACCTGAGCAGTTTACTTGTTAGACACTAGAGATTTTTTGTTAATCTCTAGATCAGTAAAGTTAATGCAATACTTCACCTCACAGCTTCCAGGCTTAAACTGTCAAAACTTTTTTTTTTTTTTTTCTTGCATTGGTGAAAGGATGAAACTTAAAATGTCATTAAGTGCATAATTAAAAAAAATCTTAAAATTCCAAAAGCCTCCACATTCAGGCTTTTATAGACTAAGGGCCATTGATCAAAGAGTGATTATGTTTGTCTTTTGTTTCAGGCTTTAATCAGGGTGACCACATGTCTTTAAAACATCTTTATTTTCATACACATGCATGCGAAATTAAGGCCTTGAAATGTTTTAAATTCAACTTAAAAATAAGAGCCTTAAATACACAAATCACGGATCTAAAATTTCATCATGGATGAGTATTTAACTTTATGTATTTTTTTGTTTTGTTTTTTTTCTTGTGGGACTTTTCAGTCATGCGAAAGTGTTTAATTGTGTTCTGCAACTAGCTGTTAATATACCCTTGCTAACTATTTGGCTTCCTTTGCGTCATGGTTAAGTTCAAACGCACCACCAGTTGGTTGGATGAAGTTCGTTTTTGCCACTAGCTCGTTTTTGTGAGCCAGCCTGTATAGTTGTTCAGTATAAAATAAAAAAAGGTCTTACAGTGTTAAATTTGACTTGTTTCTTGCAGTGCAAGTGAGGAGGGGAACAATTTAACTCGGTAGACTTAAAATGGACATCTGCATTTTCTTCACAGCATGTTTTGCTGCACATTTACAGCCTGGTTTAAACACCTGAGATGGTTCTATTTAACCAGAGCCTTCCAGATGGAGTCATAGTAAATAATCTAGACTAATATTCCACTCATCTCTTCCGGAAATAATCCAGCCACGTCTTCCTCTGCAGTCTAATTTGCGGATCTCCCCTCCACTGCCTTACGTGACGTCCAACATGCAGAAGGACCTGCTGCGGCTGGGCTCTCGCCTGGACCCCCAGGACACGAGCTCCCCTCTGACTCCGCCGCCCAGCGCCAGCCCCGCCTCCTCCACCATCTCCCGCCGCTGGCGCGCCGGCTCCCCGTGGCCCGGCTCGGACATGCTTGACCAATCGGACGACGCGTTCAGCATCGAGAGGGAAGCCCGTCTGCACAGACAGGCTGCAGGTACGCCGCTCGTTTGTCTCAAAGCTCTGTTAAAGATGAGAATGTTTAACTTTTTTTTTTTTTTCTTCTTTTTTTGCATGCATTAGCTGTGAATGAGGCCACATTCACTTGGAGCGGTCAGCTGCCTCCCAGAAACAACAAGGATCCCATTTACTCCTGCAAGGTCTTTCTTGGTGGCGTGCCCTGGGACATCACTGAAGGTTCCTCTCAACATTAACTAGTAGCATTAACATTAACTAGTAACATTAACTAGTAGCATTTTGTATTTGCAAAATGGAAAATTTCTGTTCAACTCCTTCAGTGGGACAGAACTCGGAGGAAATACGCAGACCAACTTCACAGAAATATAGTTGAAATAAAATGTGAAATGGATTTGTTAGAAATTCAGCCACTTTAATTTTTCTTCATACACATTTTGATATTGAGATTAAACATGAAGGATTTCATGGTTCTCATGGGTACTTGGAGTCCTTGAAAAATGCTTTGAAGTTTTCAAGGTTTAGAAAGTGCTTGATTTCTTCAGGTCCTTGAAAATGATTTAAGCTGCACAGTTTTGAAATGCAATTTGATGTTTGAAAGCATTATTTACAGTTGCAACCAAATACTTTCACACACCTATAAAACAAACCTGTTTTCTGGCATTTTAGGAAATGAAAATAACTTTGATGTTTCTAAATGATGAACCAAGATAAATTTGGTTCAAGTTCAGATGGTTGAGTAAAAAAAGTCTTGAGTAAAACATCTAGTTTAAACTGTGAATTTAAGCATTTAGTTTGAGCAGGAAGGTCATTTGGTAAGGACTATTTAACTCACCGAGTCAATAGTGTAATTAAAATAGAAGTTATATTTTAAAACGATATTATTGAAATTGGGGAATTTGGTTAAATTAGTGTTTTTGTTCTCAGACCAGTCAGACATGTCCCTGCAGTAATGGCAATAGAAAACATCCAATGGTAAATTGAAACTCTTTAGGTAATATGCATTTTTATTTCCAAAGTGAGAAAACTTTGAAAACCTGCCTCAAAGTTGATGCTTAAAGTGTTGGAACCCTGATATTAAAACATGGTGTCTTTACTGCTGCTTTTGTCCAGCTGGCCTGATCAACACCTTCAGTGGGTATGGCCCTCTGACTGTGGAGTGGCCAGGTAAGGATGGAAAGCATCCCCGCTGCCCTCCTAAAGGTAATGTGGCTAAAGGTAACTGTGAGCTGGTAGGCTAATTTCCATTTTCCCTCCTGGTTTTAGGGTGGACACGTGTGGTGAGCACACTGCATGCTGGGAACTTATCCTTTTTACGGGCACTCCTAGATGGTGACACGAGGCATAGCGATGGGCCAAATGTGGGGATAAATGGGTGCTAATTGGCTTCTAAGAGTACAGCATATCAAAATAGAAAAGCAGATGCATTTTAGTGGTAAATTATTTCAACTGTCTGCCTTTGTTTAACTTTGCACATATTGTAATTTTATTTTCCGTTACCTTTTCTTTTTGGGTTTCAAGATGTGATGCATAGGTCTGGTTGGTGTGGAGACGATGAAGTATTAAGAATAAATAAAAATTTAGAGAATAACAAAATACGACATGACTTGTAACTCATGGCTGTGATACGACTATTATGTAAATAGTCGTTTTATAACTTTCTTGCGTTTCAGCTATTCTTGCACAGCTTCTCGTAACTTTAATTTTCTTAAAGTGACCCTAATATGCCGATGTAGGAAATTGTTGGGGGGTTTTGTCTCTCCCCCCCCCCCCCCACCACCACCATCTGAATTGTTAGAAAATTTGAGATTTGCATGAACTCCAGATTTTAAACATGCTTCAGTTTAGATAAAATATGCTAAATCATGTTCATGTGTTTTGCTCTGAAATTGATGGGAATCAAAGCAAAAAACATGTTTTTGAATTTATAATGTTCAGAACAAATTTGTCTATTGTCAAAACAGACAGTGTCACTTTAAACTGAGCAAATTTTGAAGTTTTGTAAAATGGGGAAAGTAGTCTTGTGGTTGAATTTTACCAAAGCCTTTTATTTTAATGCCTTCAGGCTACGTTTACCTGGTGTTTGAAAACGAGAAGTCAGTGAGGGCGCTGCTCCAGGCGTGCTCCCAGGATCCCTTTCACCCAGAGGACAGTCGGGAGTATTACTTCAAGATGTCCAGCCGCAGAATGCGATGCAAAGATGTGAGTAGGAGCTGGCATTGTTGCAAAGCTGGATTGATGGGTTTATGTCTTACAAACCAGTAGAATCTGCTCTAGCATCACATTTGCTCTGTAATGTTCTGATTTCACATCACTGTGTAGTGAAACCATAAACAGCTGGTAAACTACTGTTACAAGTTCCTCTGGAGACTGCTTCAAACAGCAGTCATTTTTAGCTTTTCAAGCAAGGCCATGTGGATTTAAAAAAAAAAAAGTTCCTTCCTCTGGTGGGAATCAGTTACTCCATCAAAACTTTTCAGTGCCTTTTTCTTTGACTCGAAGCTGTTTGTCTTTGTGGATTAATGTGGATTAATTGCAGCAGTAACATCAACATTATGATGATCCATAAACTTCCAACGCTACGTACAATCAGATGTTGGGTGTAAGAATCTTTTGCTGTAAGGCTGAATGTATCCTGGTGTGAAAGCTTGAAATGTGTCCAAAAAAAAAGACTATTACAAAAAACACAATTTACAATAACTAAATAAAAATAGAGGCTTATTTAAAGTCAGCAATGCTTGGCATATGCGGTTGAATTATGAAAAGTATCATTTAGTCTCCCTGCTCTGTAACAAAAGCTGTGAGTTTCTAATCAGTGTTGTTCTGCAGCAGTTCCCCTCAGCGATGCTTGGAGGAGTGAATTAGTGTTTACTTCTGAGCACAACTTCAAAATAGATCCAAAGTCTTATTTAGAAACTGAAAGCATTCAGCTTTCTTGCAAGGTAAGAACAGCTGGCTGCCTGCAGTTTCCATACAGATTTTACTTTTCAATTGGTAAACGCAAAGATTCCTCAGGAATTTACAGCAGATGATGAAAGCCTGTACAGCTCACAGTATTCTAATTCTTGGGGATTTATCAAGTACTAACGGCATTAGGAAATACGTTTTTTTTTTGGTTTTTTTTATCAATGAAGGAATTGGACTTAAAATAATCTTTTGCTGAAAGGTTACTTATTTAGTTTTTGTCTTCAAGTATCCCAAGATATTTGCACTAGAAACTAAACCAAAAATGGTGCGGTAACTCACTGCAAAAACAAAACTAAACAATTTAAAGATTGTTTATCGCAATGTTTAATTGTGATAAACATCACAATTAAATATATAACCCTACTGTTGATATTGAAGCAACAAAGAAGTTGTTTTTGCTAAGCTACCTAATTTTTTGATTTTTCTAAGTTTTCTGAACTGAGTTTTTTTTTTTTTTTTTTTTTTTTTTTTTTTTTTTTTTTTTTTTTTTTAAATCCCAACTCTCAGTAATTTGACCCCTGACCTGTTCATTCCTGCTCCAGGTGCAGGTGATCCCCTGGGTGATCTCTGACAGCAACTACGTGCGCTGTCCCGCCCAGCGCCTGGACCCCAGCAAGACGGTGTTTGTCGGCGCTCTGCACGGCATGCTTAACGCCGAGGCGCTGGCCAGCATCATGAACGACCTGTTCGGGGGTGTCATGTATGCCGGCATCGACACGGACAAGCACAAGTATCCCATAGGTAACGGCAGCTGCTGTCTAGAATAGTTGCTCTGGAAGGGTTTCTTGAGGATTCATGTCCAGGGCGGTGTGTGTGTGTGTGTGCGCAGGCTCTGGACGTGTCACCTTCAACAACCAGCGCAGCTATCTGAAAGCCGTGTGTGCAGCATTTGTGGAGATAAAAACACCAAAGTTTACAAAAAAGGTAAGAGTCTGTTTAAAAGAATTAAGAAATCCTCACTAAAAATTTCTTTTTGCAATTTACTGATTACAGTTTTAGGGTTTTAAGTGGTGAATCTTCCTTCAGGTTCAGATCGACCCCTACCTGGAAGACTCCATGTGTCAAGTTTGCCTTCGTCAACCTGGGCCTTTCTTCTGCAGAGACCAGGTCGGTGGAAAAAATACCCAGCACAACTTTCTTCACGCATCTCTAACAATGGTTTGAAGAACATGTCCAACTCGAGGCCCGTGGGCCAAATCTGGCACATCATAACTGTTTTTGTTGCCCACTAAATGAATAAACAGTCATGCCCTTAAATATTGTTGTAAATCAAAACGGGATTAATGTGAAAAGATGATAAATGCTTGACTTCAAGAAGTTCTTGTTTTAATACTACAACCGACCCTTTAAACCACAGATATCAAACTCCTTCTCATTTTGGGCCACATCAATATTATGATGGTTCAAGAGTTTTGAATGTGGCGCCTTTCTAGTTTTAGTAACCGAAGCCTTTGTGGGGGAGGAGAAAATGTGTTGGTCCAACAAATTTCCTGTTGCTTACTGGCTTTAGTTCCAGTGAAACCACTGAAAGAAATGCAGCCAAAGCTCTATGGCCACATTAAATCTGGACAAACTGGACTGAAACATGATCAGATTGTTCTGATCTGAAAGATCCTGCCGACTTTATAAAGTGAGTTCTGGTTAAAGAACGATGCCAGAGAGCTGTTGCACAAACTTTACCTGTTTTCATTATGCCTGTGATTATATAATGAGCCAATTATTGAAATGATTAACTAATTTGATAATCACTTAACTGGTGTATGCAGACTCATAAACAAATTCTGAAAATATGATCCCAAATGCAAAATGTAAGTAGTTTTGTCTCAATTGTTGCACTAAGATGTGAAAATGTTCTACCCAAAACTAAAACAGCTTCACCTGTTTCAAGTTAAGAAAACTCATTAAGCACCTTTTGCTATCCAATTCGTTAATCAAAAGATAATCTGATTAATCATACAATGCGTTAGTCAAGCAGTAAGGCCTGAGCTTTTCACTTTTTTTTTTTTTTTTTTTCAGCTGCAGATGCGTCTGCTACAAAACTAAAGGAATGCTGTTGTTGCATTTTAAGAACATAAAATTAGAAATGTTAAACGATGCAAATAAACAATTCAGATGGTATTTAAAAAAAAAAAAAGGCATAAATGGAAAAACGTGCAGAATGTGAAAGTTAATGTCAGATTATTCTGACATTTGATTGATAAGTTAAGCGATAGTTTCAGCCGTGGTTCTCACCTTTCCTGTCGGTCGTCTCTCCCCCAGGCCTGCTTCAAGTACTACTGCCGCTCCTGCTGGCACTGGCAGCACTCCATGGACATCTTGAGCAACCACCGGCCCCTCATGCGCAACCAGAAGAACCGAGATTCCAGCTAAATCCAGGGTCCCGACACTCTGAGGAAGTATGAGGAAGAGCACCCCCTCGGCGGGGTGAAAGCTGCCCGCCGAGGAGAGCATGTGTGCCGGACGTCCCTCAGTCAGAGGGCACCAAGGCATTCCACCAGGCACTGGGGATATCACTGTAGGAAATGTTCACTTTTGCACTTGCTCCATTTTTGCTGTTCACAGTGGCACTATGCACAGTGACCTTGTTGGGAGTAGACAAGGGGCCCGTCACGCTTTAAAGCATTTTCTCTGACGCGTGGCCACAGATGTTAGTCAGCCTAAGGTTAAGAAGTGGATGAAAATGGCTCTTTTTTTTTTTTCTTTTTTTTTTTCATTGTTTTCTTTCCATGTATTGCATAGTGAAGAGCAATCACGCAAGTCTCATTGCCATTCATTGGCAAATGCCATACAGTGCCTTTAAATTTTTATTTTCCTCCCCTCTTCCCTCCCCTCGGCCCGGTTGGCATCTGTTTTCCTGTGCAAGCCAGCTGGTGTTTCTTACTTTTCGGGAGTTGAATGTTGGGCTTCATTTAACCAGTCGCATTTCAGACATTTTTACGCAGTTTTTTACTAATTTGTACACAAACGGTTTTAAGTCATGACATGAAAATTTTTGAACAATTCTACCAGGTGGCTGTTTAAGGGAAAACCCTCCTTTTATTTTTTTTTCCCCCCCACATACAATTTCAATTTTTTTTTTTTTAATTTGCCCTCCCAAATTTCAGCTGAATGGGCACAAAATGTTGGATGTACTACTTTAACTTGCTTTGTTGATCCAGTTATTAAATGTGAATCAGTACTACTGGATATGTCTCAACTTGTGAGCCATCACTTTTAGAACACTTGATGGATCCAGTTGAACTGGAGTGAATTTGATTTGTATAAAGTTTTTTTTTTTCTTTCTTTTTTTGCACTTTTTAATTTACACGTGTGGAGAGGTGGTAGTGGTTTTTAATCACTTTTGTACATCAGCGGGGGACATGCTTTATGTTCGAACAGCTGCTTGTTTCCTGTTGAATGTAAGAACTTCCACTAAGCTGATAAACTATCCAGAGCTTGAGTAGACCCTCCCTCCCCTGATAAATGATCCCCAGCTTTCTTATTCCATTTTGCCTTCCTGTTCCAGTTGGACAAAAATGCATAAGCCGTGTGCCAAAGACGACGCGTCTTTCCTTTATCCATTAGGTTTGTCATGCTGAGCTTGTTGTCCTTTAGCCCAGCTGCTTTTTAGAGTTTTGAAAGTCTACCTCATTGTGGTCTGCCAAGTTTGCTGCTACTTGACAGTTGTGGAGTATGTTCAGATTGGGCACAATAAAGGTGTTTAAGCATTGCTGATTTGTCTGGGTTTTTAATATTTGCAGCTTTTCTTGCTTTTATAAAATTGTCAGCAATTTTTTTTTTAAGGTAGTTACTGATGTATGCTATAATTGTCTAAAACATAAAAGCATGTGTTCTAGATGGTAACTACATCTGACGTTGACTACATGAATTCTAAAATCCCTTTGAGGCAGGCACACATGGAAAATATGATGAAATTGAAAGAATGGGGGAAAGTCACATTTTTCTTATAACCCAAGACTTTGTAGTTAAGATTTTCACCCTTTTTCAAGTGAATTCAATGTTAGCATTAGCTGTAGTTGCATGTGAAAGATTTTTGTACATGCATTTCAATTTTGACTTTCAATACTTCTAAATTCTAGAAATGTTAGAAAAAACCCAAGTTAGTTTAATATAGAACTGAAATTGCCTACAATTGCTGACTGTCTAAAGCAGCATCTTGTAGCCAAACACCAGCTAAACTTTTTATTTTTTTAAGCGACCAGGACAACTGCAGTCTTGTCCATTTTAAGAGCTTGAGATTCAAGACTGATTGATTTCCAGAACTGTCAAACCTCTGAATTATTGGCTGTAACGGTTTTCTTTTAAGTGAAAACCTGAACCAGATTATAGATTTAAGGAATGAGGACTGGCTGGTTTTAGTGGCTCAAAGTTCAAATGAAAGTTCACTTTCATTAGGAAATCAAGGACCCAGAATCTGGAAGAAGAGCTGAACAGCCTGAAATCTAGAAGTTATAACTTCTCATTTTAGAGGCACTTGTGGGTCAAACTGCTGACTAACCTACAGAAGTTGTGCTTAAACCTGCATCCAATGCACACAAATTTTGCTTGTAGCCATTTTTTAAAATTTTCTAGAGAATAAAACTGAGAAACCAGTTCTAATTCAATCTCTTTATTCAGATGCTGACATGATTTCACAATCCTCGTGGCGTTTTGAAGTTCATTCCCACAGTTGGCTGAGTGACCTGAAGCTTGGACAGGCCACCGAAATCCTAGGAAGAAACACATGGACTTCAACAGAATCGCCTTAAGATGTTCCACTCTGAAACTTTCTAATTCTAGTTGTATGAGCAGCACATGTTGAGTTGAAGTACTTCCCAAACTTCTATATTTAGAATAACATCAATATGGTTTTAGATTTCAGGCTTACCAGCATCTTGAGCATTTCTTTTGTATCTGGATCCACTTCAATGATCTCCTGGTCCAGAGCTGAAATCTGCAACATGCCACAGGCTCTGGTCAGGACACTGGGCCCAATAGACTAACTTTGGACACCACTGGTCCACTGTGACTTAAGCTCATGACACAATGGCTGCCGTACCTCGGGGACGTAGTTGTCCCTCCTCTCCCTCTCCTCCTCTTGCAGCTTGATGGAGATTCCTCTGACGGGACCGCGCTGGATGCGTTTCATCAGGTGTGTCACATAGCTGAGACACAGCAGAGCGCATGATTACAAGATTAAGCTTGGAAAACAAAAAAAAAAAAACACCTTGTACTTTGGTATTTCCTAAAATTATCATACAGCATATTAAGCCTCAACAGTCCAACCGGATACAGTGGAAAAAATGCTCAGACCAACATGCTCCACTGCTCCCCCTGCTGGTCCAAAGCAGACCCATCTCCTCTTCTGTGCTCATAAACTAACCAATGTTTGAACGTGTGCGCTTCCAATTTCCTGCTCCAGGAGTAGTTAAACATTTACAAGTTTGGAGAAACTTCATAATACGGACGCCTTCCTTGTGTTAGGCCACTCCTGACCTGTTGTACCTGGCCTAAGGTGAAAAAAGGGCTGTCTACTGCGCACTGGTCCAACATCGTACGCGAGGATGAATGGAAATGCAGCATTTTATGTGGAAGTAAAGCTCCCAGAGTCAGAAGGAAAAATGGAGAAGCGCAATACCCAGGTCTCTAAAGGTCTACAGAGAAAGTTAATGATAATGTTGGGGGCACCATGTTTTCAACTGGTGGTGCAGTAACTCATCACAATCAACCATGATCATTTTTAAAACATTACAAGAGCTTAGAGGCAGAAGGAGATCCAGATCCAGATCCACACACTGGCAATATTCTGGAACCATGACAAGAAACAAAAATAGATTAAATGTTACAAACCCTGCAACTTTGTTTCGCAGAGGTTTGCTGGGGATGATGGCGATCTCCTCACACACCCTCTTGTTGGTGTGGAAGTCGTTGCCCAGCCGTGTGTAGTATTTCTCAATGATGACCCTGGCGGCCTTCTTCACCGTTTTGGTCCTGACTCGTCCCTGAAGAGAGCAAATTAAAACCGTCACGTACACGGGATTGTTTTAGAATTCAATTTTTAAAAATGAAACATATATGGATTTATTGCAACAGAAATTGATTTCTGCCAATTGTTCATTTCTGTTGATGATTCTGGCTTACAGCTAATAAAGATACACTGGTTTAGAATTTTACATAAAAACTGATGCTGTTCACAGACAGCATATTGGAAATAATGCCAGGATATGAACTTTTTTTTTAAATTTTTTTTTAAACTGCATCCTTTCAGCATGGCATGAGTTTCTGCTGAGGTGTTCAAGAAATTTGGGATTTAATTACAGCCTGGAGGCGTGGCTGATTGGCTCTGGTGTAATATCTTCCGCCACATTTATGTCAGGTTAATTTGATAATGTAACAGTTTTTTTCTTCCACTTAACTTTCTGTTAATACAGTTCTCTCCACAGTCAGCTTCCATAGCAATGACCTTTTGTGGTTTACCCTGTTAGCAGAGGGTGTTGGTATCTTCCCTATTATTGTGTGACTTCTGCATAAAACAGCCTGACTATGCAAAGTTTAAAACATTTTTTTAGAAAACTGAATTTTGTTTATACTAGTTGTTAAAAAAACGTGTTACTGTGTACTATTTTAACTCTTTAAATAATAAAAAAAATCACAATATTGTATTCCAGCTTACTAAAATGCATCTAGAAAATACATTTTGATCAGCTGTATTTTCAGCCTTATAGCTAATCTTTAAATAAAACTCTACAGTAAAATAAAGTATTTACAAGTGAAATTAGGTTAACCTGGGTACATATATATATATATATATACAATGTCATTTTTCTGTTCCAACAAAACACAACGTAAACATTTGACGCAGTCGCTTTGTCAGCATGTAATATTTTTTGTTTATACATAAAATGACTAATTAGGAGCAAAAAGTGCAGCTGTTTCTCCGGGTCGCTAATAACAACAGGGACATACTTGGCGTGTTTAATGTGTTTTCCCCTCTACTAACGTTAGCAAAACCCAGTCGTCGAGGGTCGTTTAAATAGATAAATACGGAGTGGGGGTCGTCAGTTCTCGGTGAGTGAACATGTAAGGAGGATTGGGAAGGATTGTGCCCGAAGTCGAGGTGAAAAGTTCCCTGTAGTACCCACCATGTTGGCTCTGACCGGTGGAAAGGAAACGCCGCTGCGTGACACCGGATGTTTATAGTTGGAGACCGCACACAGGCGCTGCAGAGCTGAAACCATCACCGCCACCTGGTGGTGGGAGGAGAGAAACGACCTGATAAACCTTTTAGTTTCAGCGGACATTGGAATTACAGGTTTATTTCACTCTTAAAAGAGAAAACGAAAACCGAGAAAGGACCGAATTAGTTGTGCAAGAAATTATAACCGACTGGGATTTAATAAAAACTATTAACAGAAAAACTGTGTTCACAGGAGATTGTGCAACAAATGTAATAAATTGCACCGATTGCACTTTTCATGCCGATCATCGATCTTTAAAACGCCTGATCAGTCAATTCTGATTTTGTAAGATACTGTTCCTCCCCCGGCCCCCAACTTTGTAGACAGTTCTGTCACAAGGTCAGCAGACTCTACTATAACATCAGCCAACCTCCCATAATTAAGAAAATCTAGGCCGATTTATGAGTTCATCCCTGGTAATAAATTATATGCAGGCTGAAATCCATTTACAAATCTTTACCACAGATTTCTGAGTGCCATTAAATCTAAAAAAAATTAAAATAAAAGATAATCACAAGTAGACTGAAAAAGGTGGACAGATCTTTTATTTGACATAAAAAGGGTGCAAATTGGAGATTCCCTTTAGGTGTGGAGGGAATAAAAAGTGATTTTCAGAAGGTTTATGTGTGAGACACCATTTCATATGAATCCGAGAAAAACAAAGGAAAAAAAAAAAAAAACAAAAAACAGTCATCTCAGATAAAAAGGCCATTTACCTTTCTGCAACTTAAATATGTGAAATCATTAAAAAGAAGAAATGGTGGGTCCTTCATTCTTGAAGCCCTTGACTAACTCATTCAAATACATTTTGTTGAAGTGACATTCATATTTCAACACAATATTATTTATTTACAGTTTAAGGATTGATCTTAATCACAGCTCTATTAAAAAAAAAAACAGAAAAAAAACGCACAGGGAAAGATAGATTCTTGGAGCTGTACAATTTGATTTTCCACAGTCTGAGAAAAAGAAATCAGAAATCAGTTTTTTTTTTAATAGAAATTCCCAACAAAGACTACAATTGTGAGGCTCTGTACAATTTACAGTTCAAATAATCAACACAATATTGCAGTACATATCACCTGTCCCTCAAAGAAACAAGGTACAGTAAATCAAACAACCCTACAGTACAGCAACGAGGGGAGGGGGGAGAAAAAGTGCCAGAGAACCAAATAAAAACAAAAAAAAGGGAAAAAAAAAAGATCATTCATGCGCTCATTTGCTTTGATTTGATTTACACACGTACACAAACACACACGAAAGCCATAAACCGTGACTGACATGAACAGAACTGGAATGTGTAGCAAAAAAAATAAAGACAGAAAAGGTCGCGAGGAGCGTAAGCAGCATCGTCTCGCGGATCCAACGTTAAGATATAGAGATAAAGAGACCGCTCGCCATGCAGATACAGCTCACAATGAGTGTGGCGCTTTAAGACAAATCCGGAGTAATTATAGCTATATATACCAGCTCAGCCAGAAGCTATAGAACTAGACGCTGCGTCACAAACTCGGCAGGGAAACGTAAGCGTGGGTCTGCAAGGCGGTGGGTTTGGCCCCCTTCCCTTTTTGGACTTTTTAAGACGGAACGACTCATTAAAAAACGCCGCCTGGCGTGCTGCGCTGCTCTGCAGAAGAAGAAAAGAAGAAAGAAAGAAAAGATAGGCGACGCACTCAAGGACACGGGGTGGAGTGGAAAAAGGAAAACATTCATCTTGATATTTTCCTGGCACAGGAAAAGGCATGGGCGAGTAGTAAAAGCAGTAGTAGTAGTCTCGGAAATGGCACTCGGCGGGGGAATCCGGGGCTGGGAGAGGAGAAGACTAAATAGTCTGGATTACTCCATCTCGATAAACGGAACGCTTTTTAGCGCAGGAAGCTGGAGGGACACGGATCCAGCTGCCACCGACGACCTGACCTCAGATCGAATAAATGAATAATCGGTCATTCAAATAGCTTCTTCTCCCATCGTTTCCCCGTTAAATCCTTTACGTGGAGCTACTGCGAACAAAGGAAGCAAAAACAAACAAAAAAAAGAGGAAAGAAAGAAAAAGAAAAACAAACAAACAAAAAAGTGTTCCTATAGATTTACATATTCAAGTACTTTCGATAACACAATAACTTAGGCTCCCCGGAGAAAGTCACGCACCGGGTTGAGAGGGGCGGGGCTTAAAAAACAAAACAAAACAAAAAAGAAACAACCGGGCTGTACAGTGTAAATACAACTAGGAAGCAGGTTTACATATGGACTCATCTACAACATTCTAATGGAGCAGGTCCACGAAACGCCGAAGCGGACACTCCACCGAGCGTCGCTTCATCTCACACTGACAACGTGTCTGTGTGCAGGGAACGGAGGGCCACAGGGAGCCCTCCCCAACCAGCACACCAGGCAGCTACAATTAAAGTAATAAGCACGTTCAAAGTGGATTTTTTTGTTGTTGTTTTGTTGTTTAAGAAGGCAGGGTCTCCTGTGGGAAAGCCGGGGTCAAACAAATGTAGTGCAGTAATAATCAAGCTTTGTTTTGTTTAGCCCCCACCCCCACATCTCCTTCCCTATAAAAACCATGGCTAACTGGAATGAAAACAACAAAAATAGAATTGCATTAGACAGAATTCACATTAACATAGAATGAAAACAAATAAAAAATCTTTTTTTTTTTTTTTTCCTGTTATGATAGGCAAGGTGAGATATTGTTTCAAGGCATTCCTCCGCCGCCGAGTTTCTGTCCTTCTCAGCCGCGGTGGAGAGGAGCCGCGGTTGGAGCGGCGACCCCGACGTCGAAACATCTCTTTGCAGCACAGGGGCGGTGGTGGCGTTGGTGAGAGGGGAGCGCCTTCGGTTCTGGCTTCGCTTTTTGTTTTTCTTTTTTTTCTCCTTTTCGGTGGGAAATACATTTCCGTGGTAAGAAGAGAAAAGCCGTGGCCGGCCTTCGATGGCTGCGAAACAGTCTCTTGGTTTGGGTTTAATCATTTGGAAATCACACACACAAAACCAAAAATAAAAAAAATAAAAATAAGAAAAAAAATCTCACGACCATGCTGTTAACTTGCTGTCCAAAGCGGCGAAACGACGCGGCGGTCAGTCGGGTTTGGTGGATGGAGGTTAAGGCATTGGACAGAGCGGTTTTCAGAGGCGGTAACTCTCCAGAGCGTACTGTCCTTCCAGGGTGGCATCGTCTGATGGATGCTGTGGTCACAAAGTCCAGGAAACCCTTCCTAATCTGAACTGAACTCAGTGTTTGGTCTGAGTCTTTTCCTTTTTAACAACGACGACAAAAAAACAAAAAACAAACTAATTTTGTTAAACTTCTTAACTGCGACTTCCTTCCCATGCACTGGAGAGATAATAGAAATGCTCCAGTCATTTCACTCATGTGTCGATACATTCAGTGTGTATGCAGTGTGTAGGAAAAGTAGTAGCAACTAAATAGCATTTTCTTTTTTCCCCCTTCATGCCCCATGTAGAAACATCAGGTTGCTGCTCGTTATCACCAACAGTAAAAAGAGGGAGTGTAGTGTATTTCGATTCAACGAAGGGACGTCCTGCGAGAACCGGAAAGACTGCTAATACTCCTTTTTGCCTTTGTGTATTCAGCTGCTTGTCCCGCATTGAGAAATGATCCAGAAGAGGTAAAAAGAAAAGCGAACGAGTCGGCGAACTAACGGAGAGGCGTGGCGAGATGAATCGTGTTGAAACAATAGGACCTGACGGTGCGATGGAGGCGAGATTCCACAGGAAGATCCTGCCTCTTCCTCTCTCTCTCAAAAAAAAAAAAAAAAAAAAAAAACACACACAAAACTTTAGCAAAAAAAACAAAAAACAAAAACAAAGAAAGAAAGAAATATGGCAACAATGAAGAGAGAAAAACATTTTGGTTGTCATGGAGAAAAAACAAAACAATTCTTGGGCCGTCTGACCTGTAAAACGTCCCATATAACTTAAGAGGACTGGGGGGACAAAAATTAAAAAACTCCCATCATAAGACATGTTTCCTGTACATCTCCACAAACCACGGTTTGGTTTTTTGTGTGTGTGTGTTTCACTTCTTTTCGGTTTTTTTTCCTGTCAAAGCGGTCCTGGCCGAGAACAATTCAATCAGAATCTTTCAGTTGACTCCCTCTTTTATTCTGAGTGGGACCATCCAGGTTTCTGAAATCACAATCGACTCTTTAAGTGGACACGAGGAACGGTTCGTTTCCGGTCCCCGGCTCATCATTTGTGCCGTGGCGTGTTCTTCTTCCGTTTTCGCCTGAAGAAACAGCAGCACCTGCGGACAAGACGGGGCAGACGTTAACGCGAACGTACGAGCGGCAACACGTGACGCAGAGGAAGCGGGTTGCCTTAGAAACGCTGCTACAACGTGGAAGAGCTAAAGATTTCTGTGGCTTAAAAAAATCATTTTTTAGCATCAAGAACAAGATGAAAGTCAGCACTGGCATCCACTGTAAGTCTGGACGCTTATTCAGTCCCAAGGTTTTCATGTACAGGTGCGTCTCTTTAAATTAGAATATCCTCAAAAAGTGACATTTATTTCAGAAATTCTTTTCAAAGTGTGAAATGTATACAGAAAGTACTAAAAAGTGCATTAGTTTTTCATAAATAAGGAAATTAATTGATGGATTTACAGAAAATAGTCGTTGAGCTAAAAACAAACGTCCTTGCTAAAGAAACTTATTCCAGAGTTGTATCCAAACAGTTGAAGGAAAACCTTACTAAAAAATAAAGTGCCATTTATTTTGAAAAATAAATTTGGTAGACATGCAAAAGGTGTGGACTTTGCCTGGAATCGGCGCTTCAAGAGCTTCCACACACCAACGTGAAAAGCATTAAAACAGTAATTCATGCAAAAGGAGTTCCGACCAAATACTCTGATCTTACACCACCGAATACGCTCAGAATATTTGCACAATACATGGACAAAATGTTCAGTAGGTGGAAGTATAGGGTTGTATTTTGTTTGGTTTTCAAAAGCTGAATATTAGGTTGAGGAAAAAATCGTCAACTAATTTCCAAATCGATTAATCGCTAACTGGGCAATATAGACTCAAAAAACATGCAATTTTCTGAAGGAACAACAACCTCAGAGCTGAAATGTGTGTCGTGCAACTAAAGGTTCTACCTTTTGAATCCAATGACTGAAATGACCTCGACCTTTCAAAGACACTCATTTACTCAGCGTAACCTGTACATGAAAAGTGAGGGCCACTTTTTCCTGTATGCGCTGAAAGAAAAGCACACGAAAAGTACGAAACACGGCGAGCCTGAGCGCTCAGTGAGGACACACAGACAAGACATAGGACAGTGACTGGGTTCCTTTCGATAAATAATGCCAAAACCAATAAGCAAATACTTAAAGCTACAGAAGCCTAATAAATGGTGTGTTTGGTATTTCAGCCTTGATCCGCCACTAGTTCCAACATCATCATGAAAAGAAGAAGCGCTACTTAACTTGTTGCTAAAATGACTGAATTAATTTGAAAAACAATAGAAAACCGCACTGTTTGTTTATTTGGGTTCAAGGCACTATTGTACCAGTGAGAGTCTGCTTAAACTTAGTGAGTAACTCCACTGGGCCCAGCCTAGGCCGGTCCACTCCCTGTCCCATGAGTATGATGTGGACAAGCAGAGAGGGACTCACCACAGGTTGAGCATTTTCACGCAGCTACAGAAGAAGAGAGAAGAAAGAGTGTAAAGAGAAAAGAAAGAGATTAATACAGGAGGACTAGGTTTATGGGAGTCAGCGCACAAACGCCACACACACACGCACACGCACACACAGGTGGACACAGAGAGAAAGATGGACTAAAAGAGCAAAAGGATTCCATCGGATTTATTTAATGCTGTTGAACTGATTAGTGTGTCATGTTGAAGTCACATTTACACTCATATTCTGAAAGTCTCAATCTGCACAAAATCTTGAAAAACAAGAGAGAAACCAGTACGGCCAATACAAAAACTGGATTTTATTAGAAGAAAACTTCCTGCAGTTTGAGATATATAGAGGGAACTGTTTTACATAATCACTTGCTTCAAGCATATTGCTTAAAAAGTTATTATTCCTAAATGTTTGCGAGAGCAGTTGGAAAGTTACAAAGCCTGATTCGAGCATTTTAATTATATTTCCTAAATGGTATCAATTTCTAGTTTTCTTGTTTGGTTTTGACCAATTTTTTTTTTCTAAACACAAGAGGAAAAAATGCTGCAGTTTTCCTATTGCAGGCAGAAGTTTTGAATCCAACAGAAAATGAAGATTGTACAGGAGCCACACTTGCACAGTAAAGCACCACCCAAACCCGTGTCTGATTTTTGTCAACAAGAAGGCTAAATCTACCACAGAAAAGTAGCAGTCTAAAGTTTACAATGTCAGTTTGATGGTTCTTAAAATGAGATGAAATGCTGGACATCAAGATCAACCCGATTTGTGTCAGAAATGTCTAAATCAAAGCACCGCTAATGGAAACCGCTATTTTAAACGGCCTCAAAACCCACGTGAGATCATTTATGCATTCATGATATTTTCCTTCATGAATAAATAAAACGTCAGAAAGCCATCCATACGTGCAGTTTTAATTATTCATGGGTACAGACGGTATTAGCTCAAAAGGCAAAGCTAAGCTGCTTCGGTCACCGCGTTTACATTTATCACAGGTTGTTTCTAATCGCAGACCAGAAACACACCATCTGATAAGGTCTGAAATAAGTCGGCCATCATGCTAAAGATTTGTGTGAGCAAAGCAGAGACTCGCGATCTGAATAAACGGGAGAAACCTCTGCTGGAGGTTTTTGGTCATGATGGTTGTCTCCTGAGAACGAAGGCAGTAACTCAGAAAGTAGAGACATCCAGTTGTTGATCACCTGTGTGATGTGGAAAAAAGTGTTTCGGAAAATACACCACATTATCCTAGCTCAAAAATTGATTTAAAAACGTGAGTTTATTTGAAATTGGAGTGTTTCCATTAAGCAAATTTATTTTCAGAATCCCAGTTGTTTAAAATAATCAGCAATATTTCCTGTTTCTTAAACACATTTTAACAAACAGTTCCTCAAATATGTGGTCAAACAAATCAACAAAAAAAAAACAGCTGCTTTCTTAATGCTTTTTTTTGGTTTTGCTTTTGGGGACATATATTTCAAAAACTAAATAGGGATAATAATATGATCCCTTTATTTTGTGTTGGATTCAAAACTGCGCAAAACTTTACGGATATTTTGCTAACTTCAAGAGGAATCAGCAGCACTTTTTGTACAGAGTTCTTTGTAGTCAAACTGAATTACTATATTTAAAGCAAAGGCTACATAAAGCTCCAGAACGGAAACTTGAATCTTATTAATTGATCTGAGTCAAATTTAAGTATTTAAGAGAAATTCACTGAGATAACATGACAGAGAAACTCAAGTGCAGTAAATTACAGCAAAAGCTTTGGGCTGTAGCATTACTACACCCTAAGGACAGAGAGACACAGAAGGAGGAAGACTGGAAGGAGGAAAACAAGAGAAGGACATGGAAGAGAGGCACAGAGGCTCCAGGATACGTACTTGGGCTCGTCAACCACTTCCACTTCTGCCTGAGGTGTAATCGGGGTGTTGGATTGAGCCAGCGGGTCGTCTGCGTTCAGCTCGCCGTTGGTTGAGCTGACCACCTGCAGCAAGGACTGGTGTTACTTCTGATTAAAAGCTTGAAACCGCCACAGTTTCACCCAATAACGCTGGCCAGAAACAACACGAGACACAAACACTTTGGCAGCTCAGCTCTGGTTTAGAGTCTCAAAGCCCATTTCCAAGAGTCTTCTTCCCAAACAACATGGAGGGTAGAAGCCAAATACAATGTTCAATCTAAAGTAATAGCTAAGAAACACACCTGGTAATCGCTGGTAAAGATTTTATAACATAATAACATTAAGAACAGTGAGCAAAGATTTTAACATTAAGGGTAAAACTATATTTAGAGTTATGAAACTATATTTGTAGCTCCAGAAAAAAGTATTGTACTCGTTATTCTCAAGTATTATTAAACTAAAATTTGTTTAAAGGGCATAATGAATCTCTGTAATTCAAAAAACTACTGAAATACAATAAAAATATATATTTTGCAGTTTTAAGATATCTTTCACTGTAAAGTCACAACTTTTCAAATCCACTTAAGAAAGAAAGACAATTAACTAAAAACACATTTGCTGGAAATTTAATAAATTAAAAAATATATATACTAACGTTGACTTTTTTAAAACAAAGCTGTATTATTAACTCAATTTAAAAATTTCAACTTGACTAAATGCACCTAAAATTAAAGTACATTTCATGGATAGTTTCTCATTTGCCCACAACATATTCACACCTTATTAAGCAAACCTGGTAAAGGTCAAAAATAAGTAAATACATTAATAAAAATAACCAGAATCGCCCTTTGAGCAACAACAAACCATATACCCAGCATGCATTTCCTTGGCAGAGCCAGTTCATCCTGCCATGCAAAAGTTGTGCTGATTTTAAAAAAGAAGTGCCTCAGAGTCATTAAATGTAGAAACCAGAGCTCAAAATGCAAAACTGCTTCCAGATGCCAAAGAAAGGAAAAAAAAAAAAAGAAGTTCACTTTGAACATGTGGGGTGGGTGGCACCAGGTCACATGCATATGGTGGAGCAGAAAACAACATTTCCCAGCCAGGGGTAAAGAAAGTAAAACGCTGTAGATCTGTCTCACATAAAAGGCAAAGCTACGATATAAAACGACAACAAAAATACTTTATTCACTTTATTAAAATCTCATAAAACAATAAATAAATAAAAAATGTAATAAGAAAGAAAACTAAGCAGGGAATCATTTGTGTTTACATTGTAAGTCCAGGGATACTTTGGATTTATGAGACAGATCTGACTTCATGGAGACTGTGGGTGGGGGTGGTGGGGGCAGGGGGGTGTTGGCTGATCGGGTAAGGGGTGTGTACCTGTACTGAGCCCCCATGCCTGTCCGCTGCCAGGTGGGAGGTCAAATAGGAAGAGTTTGCTTGCCGCGTGGGCTGCACCTCCCATGCTCCTCGTCGGTCTGAGCCTGCCGTCTGCTCGGGAGTCGGGGGTTGCCATAGTGATGTGAGGGGGGAAGTGGGGTTCGGGGGTGAACGGGGTGAGGTGGAGGGGTGCAACGGGAGAGGGAAGGAGGGGTGAAGGTGATGGAATAATTGCATTAGAAAAGATGGCATTTGGGTGTGTGAAGCAAGGTACCATGCGAAAGCAGCATGACCAATGAAGAAGAAAACAAAATAGTAAAAAAAAAAAAAAAACATGAATTAAAACAAGAGAAAAAAATCTAAGCAAGGCCTGAGCCTAAAGCCAAAGAAAAAACAAAACAAAACAAAAAAATACAGAAGCTCTTGCAGCTCGAACTGAGTACAGAAATTCAACCACCCACATATGGATGAAAATCTTTTGAAACACTTAGAAATAAACTTCTTATTTGATACAGCACAAAAGTTACTAACATATGCTTCTCAAAAAAGGTAATTTCAGACTTACAAAAAATATTCGAACTACTGGAACTTTTATATTTTGTCTCATTATTGTAACTATGGTATTGTTAAATAGAGGAGTAATGATGTGCTGACTTTCTGAAGTTATCACATCATTAGAAAACATAATTCAGAAAGTTTTTAGAGACAAAGGCCTAATTTCAAAGCCCTACATTAGGAAGTAATTGTTTTATTGTCATATTTGATATGTGCAGCATTTTTCTAACAATTGAAGGTAATATAGTTAATTGATTATGCTGTAAAATGTCACTATGTGAATTGAAATTACATAACTCTGCCTCTTTAAAAGATCAAATCAGGCCAGTTTGGGTTCAATATTCTTGCACATTGCTTTGTAAAGCTGCTAACCAGCTCCCCTTACTGGAACTGACTCGCTCTGCTCTGAAACATACCTGATTCCGAACCGGAGCGTGCTGCGAGGGCCGGTCTCTGTGAGGATGGCTCTCTCTTGTTACCGCAGAGGCACCAGAGTCTATACTGACAGATCCCACCGGCGTGGGCTGGCGGAAAGCAAAGAATGAGCTGAATTCGAGGATTGACGTATTTAAGGCATAACCTTGAAAACAACACGGCTCACTTACTATCTGCCTCCCAACCCAGTCGTAAGTGTAGTCAAAGGTGTATCCTTTTCTCTCAAACAGCTCAGTAAATAGAGTCCTCAGATATTCGTAGTCAGGCTTTTCAAAGAAGTCTAACCGCCTTACATACCGCAAATAGGTCGCCATTTCCTCTGTGTAGGGAAAGGAATCAAAAAAGAAGCTTGATATGGGTAAAGTACAGGTTAACATATATTAACTTGAAAAAACGAAAGACAATTTATTGTCCAGGAAAAGTTTGTTATCACTTATAATGTAGTTTTTACAGCCAAAGCTTTAAAACAAACTTAACTGAAATTTCCTCCATTTCTAGTAAATACTACTTCATTTTAAGAATTACAAAGATTATATATATTTTTTAATAATCAGAGTAAATTCATAAACTCAGCAGCAGCAGCATACCTGGAAAATTCTCACAGAGGACTTCAATAGGAGTGTTTCGTTTTGTATCACCAATCTTCTGGTATCTTTCTTTCAACGTGTCAGCCTAAAAATAAATAAATGAGATCACAATTTATGTGCAGCATTAATTATGATGCACATAAAAGAACATTTCAGTTCTGTTACATGGAATATTAACTTTTTATTGAATAACACAAATGGTTATAAACATGCTAGAGAAATCTCTCTATGGAAAGAAAAAAAAACAAAACAAAAAATAAACAAACTCAAAGCCCATTTTAAATGTGGGATTTTTCTACCAATATGGCGCAAGACATCATACTGGAAAATCTGACGTTCCCACTGAATTCCTTGAAGTAAATTGTGAATAATTTGCTGCACATCTCTCCCCCATATTCCAGTCTACAAAACCTATACCAAGACAAAATCTGGGTCGTCTGTAGAGTGAAGATTTGAGATCCCAACAAGTGTCCAAAATTGTTCCAAAAATCAAAAAAGCACAGAAGCACAGGCTTTTGTCTTGTTTTTATGCCACTTATTGACATTATTCTATAAGGCAACAAAGTAGAGACACATTTTAGTTATTCTAGTTATTTTTCTAAATTTGGTGAAGCTGGTTTCAAAAAAGACAAAAGTATCACTTCTAATGGTTAAAATGAAAAAACTTCTAGATGTACACACTCTTATATCAACTGCAACGCGTTTCTCTTTAATGATGAATGTTTTCCTAAGCAAGGTACGAAACATTCTCAGACAGATTCGGTGACATGGCCATGCCCTCGTCATACCTTTAGTCCTTGCCAAGGTAAACTCCCACGCAGAAAATACATGAACATGTGCCCTAAAGCCTCCAGGTCATCTCGTCTGCTTTGCTCTGTATCAACACATTTATTTATTTATTTTTTCATTTTTACATTTCGTTTACAAAAAAAAGAGCAAGGTTTTAAAAGTTCAACTTTTATAACTTTGGTAATTAAACCTTGAAACTTTATTTTGCCAGGTTAAATTTACAAACTTGAATGTGTTTTTTTGGGATTTTATGTGACAAGTTAAACACAAGCTAATCCACGATTGCGAAGTTGAAGCAAAACAATACTAAAAAGGTTTTTGACAGAGGCCTGTTGCTCAGTGGGGAGAGTAGTTGTAGCTTCCTCCTGCTACATGTCATTGTGCCTCTGGGCGAGACACTAAACCTTATGGTGCATTCACACCAAATGCGTTTTAAGCGTCAGGCGCCTCCAGTTTAGTCTATGTGGAGGTGCGTCGAGGACCGTCGCGGTGCGTTTCGAGCGTTTAGCGCAGCACAATTTGAAGCGTTTTGAGCGTTTGACATTCCACATGTCTGGTGTGAACGCACCATAAAGTTACCAATCGATCTACATATTGGTGCATCAATTTAGAAATATTAACGTAGAGAGTGCTGAATGTAAATTCTCACCACGCTTTCTGGATTTTTATTTGTAAAAAAAAAATTGTAAACCATAAAACATTTTTCCTTCCACTTTAAAGTTTAGCATTACTTTGTTGTATAAAATCCCAATAAAATACATCAACGTTCAAAAGTTAACAACACAAAATGGGGAAACGTTGAGTGCTAGCACGACACTGTATCAAACTCCAACAAAAACACAGCCTTGGTGTTGTCTTACCTTTGCCTAAGTGTGTGTTAATGGACATGTATCTGGCAGTACCAGTCAGGCTCTTATGCTCCCGGTATGGAATGTGTTTTTTGGTCTCGGGGTCAATGTACTCTTTGGCCAGGCCAAAGTCAATGATGTGGATGATGTGGTCCTTTTTATTCCCTTGCCTTCCGATGAGAAAGTTTTCAGGCTTGACATCTCTGTAGATGAGATTTTTAGAGTGCACGTACTCCATTCGAGAAATCTGGTGTGGGGAGAAACAAGAGGAATCAGCCACAGGAAACATTCCAGCGTCCTCCGAATGAGAAAAATAACAACTTGTTCGACAACGCTGGTACCCACCAGCTGAATTGCAATCATCAAGACAGTCTTCAGTGAAAAGGTCCTGTCGCAAAGGTCAAAGAGGTCCTCTAGACTCGGCCCCAGCAGCTCCATAACCATGGCGTTGTACTTCCCACAGGGGCCGAAGTAGAACACCTGCGGCACTCCCTCTGCTGGACAAGTGAAATGACACGAAGACTTAAGCATAGACAAAGCGGAACCTGTTTAAAGGCACATCCTGCCCTGACCCAACTTAACAGTAAACAGAATGCAGTGTCTCACCAGGGTTTGGGTTGAGGGTACTAGTGGTACAGATGAAATATAATTGTTTCACAGACTCGCAGCACAAACTCCCATTACAATCATATCCTCTAAGCTCCACTCAGTCTAATTGCTTCACATTTTCATGCATTCATCATCTCGTCTCTTATTTTATTACTTGCCAATGAGCAGTTTACTGCTGAGTGGGCAGTCTAATGTGACTATAATGATGGTAGAGATGAGGCCCTTTTACTACTCTGTTTGGGTTGTTTGTCATGGTGGCCTTTTGGGCATTGAAGCTCTTTGTTTCAGAAGAGCATTAAGGAAAAAAAAAAAAAGCCAGAGTAGCTACCATGTGAAGTCCTATAAAGTAATTCTTCTTTAACAAAGGATCCACATGCAGCCAGAGATGCTGTGAGCGGAGGCTGTCATCCTGACTGCATCGTGGTTTCAAAGAACAGGAAATCAGGTCAAACTGGTAATTGGCTTCAGGGAAGCATGACTCAAAGTTTGCTCCTTCTTACTGCCAGTCAGTGCCTATTAAAAGTGCCATCCCAAGAAAGTTCAAAGAAAGCTTGCATTTTATTTTAAAAGCTTATCAAACCAAGACGTGGTCAATCATGGGAAATTGGCTCTGGAAAGCGAGGGATGCACATCGTTTGTTTTGCTCGGAAGATAGTTTGATTTTAAAAATTGTTAACAAAAAATATGTAAATTGCCTAATGGAGGAGCAGCAAATACATCTTGTATTACCTTGTTACAAGATTTATTATAACAAGTTAATACAAATGTTTGTTGCCATGATTTCTCAGTTTTGTTTTTTCCCTCTTTCTGCAGGTGTAGGAGCAGACTTCTCTGACTTTCTCGCCTCTCCTTGTTTCCCTTTAAACCTTTTCCCTGCCTTTCTATTCTCCTCTCTTTTCCCATCTTTGTGTCCACTGCATTTAAAATAAAACCAAAGCGATTTCAATTACACATATATCAAGTGAAAAAAAAAACATAGTGAAAGCCGCAATGCTAGGCAGACTGTGAAAATAAACCCGTTGGGCCTCACTTCTGGACTCGGACAACAATACTGAGTTCCACTCTGCCAGAAACGCAAAAAGAAAGAAACAACAAAGGGAAGAAAGACACATGGTAAAATAGAATCTGGTTGAGTGCAGAACGCTAACTTTTGCAAAAAAGAAAAAAAAAAAAACTAACTTCTGTTCAGATATCACATCTACATCTTCTCGGGATTGCACATAGAGATTATTGACCAGCTAATGCTAACCAAAACCCAAAGTCAGTTAGAAATAACATTCATGTAACTATTTTGTCCTTATTTCAAAATATTACAACTGTTTTACAGGAACGGCTCTCACACGGTGTGACGTTGCCTCTGTCTCTTATATAAATAATTAATTCTAATGACCAGTAGAAGTTTCAAAGCTAGTCTTATGGTTCTTCAAGCGAAACTGGAAGTGACTTAAAAAAAAAAAAAAAAAAAAAAAAGATTTAAAGATTTTCAAGAACCAGAGGTTGAAACTCTACTCCGACAGTTGAAAATTGTGGACAGACATCGAAACAGCCCTCTACTTTTCAGTCAGGCTTTAGGCATGAATTGTGAAAAGTGGCATTTTTGGCAGTAGATAGCGCATGGGAATGTAAAAGGCAAGCTGCGCTGCATCCTGTGTCTTTATGTAGCTTCTGTGGGTTGTTAATTGCACCGCAGAAATGAGTGGATCTAAACCCAGGGTGGCTGTGGGACGCCTAGAAACTATTCAGATAAAAGATGCGCTATAAATTAGTGGAGAGGGTTAAAAACAAGGCTGGTCAAGCTTTGGCGAGCTACTAAACATCACCGATGACGTGAGCATCGATGTACGGAAAAAAATGGTCATGATGAGTAAATATACTTTACCATACACGGGATAATAATTCTTTCCAGTTTTGCAGAACATCTTCCTTTTACCCATTCTTTCCTTAATATCAATTGTGATTTTAATTTATTAAAAATCGAGTTCTTGAAACTCTTGTTTGTAGCAGACAATGAGATGCGGCTTGAAATCCCACAGAAAGCTCACTCCCATGTTTATCTAATTCAAGTTTTTTCATTTCTACCAAGCTGTAGAACGAGATGTTCACTCTTAGGAGAGTAAAGTGTTTCATGGCATGGCAGATAATACCTTTAACACCTCCTCTGTGTAAACCAACCCTTAGACAAACAGCTTTCCTCACCATCCTCATCATTCTTCCTGCAAGATTCCATGATTCGAGTCGAACAACTGAAAGCCGACTCTTACGCCATGATGGAATCATCCTCATTAATGGCCAGGGACATTTGGTTACACATCAGCAAACAACACCTGACGGAGGGTCAGAGTAAAGCCGCATAAATTCATAAAAACGCTGCCTGCACAGATGCGAACAACCCCTTCGCCCGAGAGGAATGTGATACAGCGAGCAGCCAAGACGAAATGAGGTCACATTATCCCATCTGGAGGAGAGGACAGAGGTGGGCTCGCGCTAAGAGAGGCAAGGCCTGCTTGCTAAATATTTAATGGGTTTCCGCGCAGTTGGCCTTTTCCAGTCTTTGCCTTTTGCAAAACAATAGCCATTATTCTCCCAGACTGATCATCATGTGGACCTGCGGAAACCCAAAATCTCATCACTAACTTACCAACAGCTTTAAAGCCATGTTCACTTTTTAATAAGTTTAGATATTTACAAATCAAACTCTGTAACAGACAGTTATTTAATGTCGCCATGTTTTCTCTATTTTTTTGTGTTGAAACTGACACATTATGCTTTTGAGGTCAAACAATCATCATAACAAAAAAAAAAAAAAAAAGCAGCTTTACTCTGAGTTATAAAAATAGGATTTGTGTGAAATATACAAAATCAGCACAAGTTCCAATCTCCCATCCAAACAGAGAGAGTTCTTCTACAAACCTTTGTAAATGGGTAAAAATTTAGAGTGAAGGTAAAAGTCCACTTTTCTGAATGGACTTCAGAAAAGTCCATTCAGAAAATTTGCAAATTGATCAACAGAACCAAAAACTGACTGACTCCATGAATGAAAGGCCCATCACCGTTACTGAAAAGAAGGGTGGCCATACTGGTCACAGATTCTTTTATTTTATTTCATTTTTTTATGTTTATTGGAAAATTTAGTGTTGTTTGTGTCAAATTTTTATTAACAGAAAAATAATAAATTACTATGGGAAAATGTGGGGTGTTTTTTATATATACTTGCCAAACAATTATGCACACAATAATGTAAGAAAACAAAAAAAAACTTGCTTTTACTTTTATAATCATTCATGTTTGAGGTTTATCAACATGTTTTATTAACCAGCAGCACTCTAGTTGGTAATTAATGAAAATAGTCCTCAAAAATAAGCTAACAGTTGTAGCATGTGTTGAAAACTAAATGTAGGACTTTCATAAATCTAACGCTAAAGTTCAGCTCAGGATCACAGCATTTTAAAATGATTCTAATTAGAGATCTTGACAAACATCAGCCTGTACTCAACAACAGAAAACTATGATTTTATGTCAGTCACCCTCACTGTGCTGAGGGTGCTACTGACAAGTTTGAAAATCGACGCCTGCTTTTCATGTTTAAAATTTTAGGGGGAATTTGAATGGATAACTGGGATTAATTGGGAATGGTTGGGAAGGAAACAGTGTCCCTGCTGGACACAGACGGGTTTATCTCGGCAATCTTGGGACCAACAATTTCATTTTCTAGTATTTGTAACGAAGGGGACGGCAGATGAAACCTTTAACCCTAACTGAGCTGGAGGCAAGCGAGTCGCAAAATTCTCTTCCCTTTTGGTTGATCATTTGTCTTTGAAATGGCTGTCTTATGTTTCAGTCAACCATAAAATCTTCATATCTTTCAAGGTTAATAAGAAGCCCAACCTCAACTCAAATAAAAGAAACTATCCCTACGAGGCATCTCTAAAGCTCACTATCCCACACAGCGCAAACACACGGGTAGGCCTTCATGCACTCTTTGTATACAATATCCTGGGAGATTAAAACAAACTCTTAAACCAGCTCGATATCTGCTTGGAGATGTGTAATCACTTGTTGTGGAAATGATGCAATCTCTGGCCTCATCTTCCAAAACAATGAAATCATTATCACGCAGTCACACATAAACACAGCAGGGAATTAAATCCAAATCTTTGATCTCACCTGTGGTCCCGAGATTTTTGTAGAACCGGTACTCCAAATGTAGCTGTGGGGCCCTCGACTTCACTGGTTCCTACACGACGTGCACGTAAACGATTAGATTCATTTTATAGTAAAAAAATCACACACACAAAAAAACTCCTAATAAAACAAGATCCACTGTTTAGGCTCTTGATACTGATTGTCTGTTTTCCTTGAGGTCTGATCCTGTTTTTGCCTGATTCCATTTTTGCTTTCTTTGTACTAAAGATGCATATAATAGGAAAAGTCTACTGCAAGTTCTTTTAATATAGTCGTTTAAAAAAATTAAATAAAATCAAAAGATTGCAAGAGTATCTCCACTCCAATCCAAACATATATCCCTCACTTTTATTGAACAAAGAAATGCACTGAACTATTTGCCAAAATGATAGTGTGGATTCTTAGTTACAACACATTTAATTACTAAAAAAACCCAACATATTTCGGTATTTGATCTGTTGTTTATCGAGTAAAGCTAAACGCAAAAACTGATCTCTAACCAATTGATTGGTGCACATCTAAATAAAAGAAATAGCTCCCCCCCCCCCCCCCCCTAAAATGGAAACAGTCAAAGGTTTTTAAAAAAAATATTCATGCACAGCAGTAGTAATGAGTAAAATGTTAAAGTGTAACTGCAGAGGACTTACCAGTTTAATGGCTACATACTCATTTGTGTAGAGATTTTTACCTAAAATAAGACAAAAAAGTAAAAGTATATTAAAAATCGGACATTTCATCTGAGTGTTGGTTTTCACCACTCTGTATCCTTACACTGATGATGGCTACTTTAGGGATGTTTCGCACAGACCTTACATCAAATCAGAATGGTTTGATGTAAGACCATTCCTACTTACATCCATTCGATGGAACGTTTAATATTTAGTTTGAAAAACAGAGATTTAAGCATTTTTTTATGTTCTAATCAATAAATCCACAAATAAGCACATACATATTTAAGTAAATGGGCATAAAAGATAAAAGCAAAATGGAGTTAAGAAATAAGAGTTTAGATCGGGCCTAATAAAATCCAAACAGACCGAGACAGATCCGACACAACTAACACTAATTTTAGGCCAAAAGCAAACCAGACAATATTTTAATTAAGCTTTTACTGCTTTTAATTTTAGACCATGAATTTGGTTAACAAGTGCAACATTTCCTGTTTTTAGCTTATTTCTTTTTAAACATCTTCCTGTTCTATTTTGTTGCTTGTTGGGTGAGACAGGTGCACATTATCTGGGATGTGTGATTGATAAGAGTGGAGCAGGGTGAGCTGCATGCACATTTACAGTCTTATGAATGTCTGCACCTTCATTTCTATCTTTTCTCAACAGGGTAGGCTGCCTGCTGCTCTGTTTATTCAATATCAAGCAGATTAACACAATTTTATATTGCACATTCCTGTTTCAGTTTCTCTGTGCTGTACGTATCGTAGGCTTATTAAATGTGCAGCAGACCATCAAGGAGATCATTTTGGTCCAACCCTGCCCGAATATCAGGTGGGGCTCAGACTATAATTCTAAACTCTTGTACGAAGTGGTGAAGGGGATAAACTGACCAGGAGATTCCTCGACTACTCAACATGACATGAGCAACCGATTCCACAACCGTCTCTTCAGTTCAGCATCATTTCAGAAAAGATTCAAACCCCGCTTACCGAGCTTCAGTTCCCCAAAGTTTCCACAACCGATCTTCTTCCCCACGCGAAAATTAGGTCCCACCATGAGAACGCCGGAGGTGTTCGAGGCGCCTGACGGTCGGTGCCCGCTCCGGTTTCCCTGGTTAACTTTGGTGCTTCTAGTCGTCCGCTCGCCATATTTCTCTCTTTGTTGATCCATGGCGTGCTGCAGCACTGGTCAGCGGGAGCCTCGAGTGACGCACGAAAAAGGGCCTCCTGGGCCGGGCCCACCGCAGCAGCCACAGCCCTGGTTACTGGTGGCACCTGGATGGCACAATCACTCTCATGGGCCAGAAGCTGGAGCTGTTGACCCGCGGGCCTCCCCGACCTCGCCCTCTCAGCTCGATCAGTTGCTTGGTCTCGACATCTGTTACACAAGGAAGGTAGAGACCTGCAGAGAAACAAAAATTAGAGAGAACAGGTTAGATCTAAGATATGTGGGTCTGAAAGGGCTTAATTTATATTGTTACTATAAAATATAGTAGATTTGAAGAATAAAAAAAATTTAAGCCAGAATGTAGGAAAAAATAACTAGGCTTGACAATCCTAAATAGTTCTTATTTACAAACCAAACTGTGCAATGACCTCTAAACACCAGAATAGCAGACTGAGCAAATATATTTAGAGAACTCTTTAAAGACAACTTCACTTAAGTTGTTACTAAAAAAAAACAGCACAAGGAAATAAGAACAAGAATCCGATGGAACAAAACCAACGGGGAAGTGGAACCACCTTTAACATATCTTTAGTTATCAGGTTCAAAGCTGAAGCTTTGAACTTTCACATGTGATTATGCGTAAACATACAGGAAAAACAGAACTGAGTTTCTTAGCAGAATTCATTTAAAAAGAAAGTACATAGTTTTCAATGTTCAAAATAAGTCTGCATTGGACAGGCCAAATTAAAACAAAACAAAAAATATCCCGTCATCTTTTTTTTTTCTTCTTTGCCAGTTCTGTTGTTTTACATTGAATTAAGTAGAAAAACCGCCAAACAACTAAGTATAACCTTGCTGTTTCTTTAACATTAAGGAGGGAAAGTAGCAGCCATGTGCCGCTGATCAGAACAACTTGAGAAACTGCTCAGCAACAGGACGATAACCTCAACAAGAGCAGCAGTTTTGGCAGTTTGCTACTCTGAAGAGTGCAGGTGTTCGACAACGCCACGCCACAAAGACAAAGCCAGAAACAATCAACCTTAGAAAAGGCGGCACAATATCAAGAAAATATGCAACTGTGATAAATGAGATGTCAATATCGATTATAATTTACAGTCAATTATTTTGCACACCTGGCAGTCCAGTAGGCTTGGTTCGATTGGTGTCCAAAATTACAACCTCTGTTACATTTTCGCTTTCACACTGCACCGTGTCAAGTGGACCAAAAGCCTGTCTGGATCTGGAAACATCAGATCCAGACAGGCTGTTGTCTGTCAGCTTTTTTCTCATCAAGACAACTTTTCTTTTTTAACTTTTAAGATTTTTTTTTTTCTGATAAGGATTCTGTTTTCTGCTAATATAACTATACATATACATATATATTTGCAATTAAACAAAAATTCTCTTGGCCTGACTGATACTCCGTCATGATTAAAATAAAAGTAACTTTTTTGAAAACATTTTCTGTAATTTCTGTTTTTAGAAAAGAAAACGATTAAAAACAACAACAACAACAAAAAGACTCATTTACCACCTTTAAAACAAGCACGGATTGCGAAAATAGGCCAACGGCGGCTTGCCGTAAAAAAGTACTGCTGTCCTTAAGAGATGGTGATCAAGTCACAGTGGTCACAGAAAACACAGTGAGCAGTTTTAGCATCAACACAAAGCTTAAGGCAGAGTATATCATCACAAAGGCATTACACACACCACCCACAGCTACAACCCGGCGGACAACGCCAGAGGAGAGTATTATGTCAACAGTTACATAAAGACACGACTACCTCCACTCGACTGCAGATCTAATAATTGCTTGATTACTGCTGATGAAGACAGCTCAGTGTTTTATTATGTAATAATGACAAGTTGTGATTCGTTAAGTGTTACAATCCATCTAGTTAGGTCCACTGCAGCAAAATAAACATTCAGATTTTGCTCAAAAGTATCCATTTCACAAAAAAAAATCATTTTAAAAACCTATTAGAAATTCAGTGTGAAAAAAACACAAACTGTTTGAACACAATGGCATAATTCTTGAGCATGGTAAGGCTGATGCTGAAGGTATTGTGTGTGTGTGTGTGTGGGCTTCTGGATGACTCATGCTCAGTGTTGCCTGCACAGATCTCAGCATCAAAGACAGTCCGTTTGCTCTCAAGGGCAACAGAGCGCCGTTGCTGTTACATAAAGCCGAGAGCATAACAACACAATAATAATAATAATAATTAAAAAAAAACAACTAATAATAATAATAATAAATACTTTTTCAGAGCCAAGATGCAACGGCTTCCGTTGGGCAAATAATGATTTGTGGGCCATTCTAAACCAAGTGTTTTGATTAGCGACCGAGGAAGAGGTCCTTCATTCACACACACACACACACACACACGCACGCACATACATACACGCACGGGCCGGGCCCTCGAAACGCTTTCATTCAGTTCACACCGCACGATTATAAGAGGCACCGCAGTTCACTTTACAGCTGCAAGGTTGTTATAGAGATAATTACTTGTGTTTGTAAAGGAAGAGGACAGCTACAGTGATTTTAGGGCTGTGTGTAAAAGGCTAGAAAAAGGGCAACATTTTAAAAAAGTCTAGTACTGAATTTAATGGAAAGAGGAGTTGCTTTTCTGTTACGCCCTGGTTTGCATGTCCATCCCAAATATTTGTGTAAATGCCACGATATCCTGGTGTTTTTGCTACTCAAGGTTATCCCCCGACCCATGCTTATGCATCATTCATCCACCCAGCATTGCTGCGGTCATTCTGGATCTCAGACATGCCCAGACATGCCTGACCAGAAGACTACCATGGAGACGTAAACATGAGGCAAAACCTGCAACATCTTCACCGTGGTTTTTCTGTGTTATTTTAACTGATTGAGCATGCAAATTTACAAGACAAGCAGGTGTCTAAAAATAGAAACTGCCTGTGTGCTGAACATCTCTTTCAGGTGGAGCTGTGTAAAGGACTGTGTGATCCCTGATGAGAGGTGGGGAATCCCCGGCCTTCGTCCCTCTGAAAGCAACACGTCTCCAAACAAAGTGAGGACGTGTCGCGTGACACACACCTGTTGGCTGAACTTCGAGAAAAATGCTTTCCTCAGACGGAAGACACATGAAATCGTTTGATTTGACCTTTTATCGACTGATGGATTCTAGAAGTTATAATGTCTGTAAGAAACTTGCAAATGTCACGACTCAAGTCAGTTATATCCCGCTGTCTAGTTAAATCAGACCAAACTTTTCTTGTTTGTATGTCAGTTTGAATTATTTCTATTTGCTTAATGTCGAATTAGATTTCTTTCTCAGAATTCAGGTTATCTACATTTGCTTAGGGAACATCGTCTTAATCTGCATGCAGGGTTTATTATAAGTGTATTGTAAGCCTGGCAGGTCACCAGGCTTTACTTATTTTAAATAGTTTTTTTTTTTTAATACAGTAGAGACAAATTGAGCCAAGTTTATGGTTGACGAGTTATACTGGGCATGAGGCAGTACGCACCAACCGCACCCTCCCTATACGCGATCATTTTCAAATTATGATGCCTGCTTCTGCACCTCCAAATTTTTGTAACTTTTAATACTTTTCAATACAAAAATACGTCGAGTCGCTTGTGGACTGGCCCTACCACAGGGCTCAGCAGGTTTTCTGGAGGAAAGCCTGGTATGACTTGAGTCAAACATTTTGGGTTTCCTTCCACAAGCTTCTCACGATGGCTTGCTTGGAGCACCGTCTGTTTTGTCCTTAAAACACTTTGTAATCACTTTGGTTGTTTACTTGGGGTAATTGTCCAATTGAAGACCAATCTGCCCCCAAGCTCCGACTTCCTGGTTGATGTCTTCAGATGTTGCTTCAACGTTTCTTCATAATGTTCTTTCGTTATGATGTCATCTACTTTATGAAATGCAGCAGTTGCCACTTCCATATTTCACAGTTGGGATGGTGCTCCCACAAGCAATCCCCCTTTTTCCTCCAAATGCAACATTGGTTATAATGGCCAAACAGCTCTACTTTGTTTTCATCAGCTTACAGGACTTTTCCTCAGGTATTAAGGTATACCTTAGGACAGGTCCTGCAAACTGCAGTCTAGCATTTATTGTCTTTGTTTTGGAGTAATGGCTTCCTCCTTGCTGACTGGCCTATCACTGTCCATGTTGGTACAGGACATGTTTCATGTTTCCTTGTACATAATGATATTGTCTTACCAGCTCCTGCTAGCATTTTCACAAGATTTGTGGCTTTAGTTCTATGGTCAATTTGCACAAGTACACATATGTTGTCATGAGAATTATATTCTGAGACTTTAAAAGTATTCTTTTCAAGGGCAAAGGGTAGTAAATGTATCTCACCTGTTGAATGAAGGTGTTAAATACATGTCAGTGATGGCAATATGTAATGTTTCAATGAGGCTTGTGGTTTTGTTTTGTAACTGATTGAATATTAGCCCAGCGAAACACTATTTAATGGCAATTTTGGACTTTCAACTCAGTTCAGTTCAGCTATATAACAATAAAATAAAGAAGCCAAACCGCTCCAATTTCTATTTGATTCAAAATAATTTGTTCATTGTCATCATTAAAATAAATTCACTTTAGCTTAATAGTAGTCAAATAGTATCTGATTAAAGATACTAAAGATAATTTAAAATCCAAATTATAATACAATGCAGTTAAATTCAGTTGATCAAGTCAATATGCCAATTGATATAAATATTATCTGATTAAATAAAGAAAATGATATTGAGAGTGCTTATTTTATGATTCTAAAACAGCAAAGGACTGTTAGTAGTTTGTAAAAATATAGTAGAACATTATGACAGCAAAGACCAGTAATAAAACGCATCCCTTGAGTTAAATATAGCAGTTTACTTTCTCAAACTACATATTTTTAAAAATAGCAAATATCTGATTAAAAACTTCAGAAAATGTAAAAAGCTAAACACTTTCAGCTGAACTGAATTCATCATAAATATTTTCTGAGCCATTTTGTCTTTAGTAAAAACCATGAATGCTCAGAGAATAGTGATTAACCTTCAGTGGAAAGATCAGCGATTGAGGGGGGCCTGCCAGCAGCACAGACCCCCACTGTGGCAGTGCCAGCTGACTCTCATTTCGAATAAACTAACTTATCTCTATTTAGATTCTGATTACTCAAATATACATCGATTCTCAAACGTCACATACCCGCGCACCTCCATTTATAAAGAACTTTTTTTCAATCTGGTTTTCAAACCAGAACTAATGAACACATCTAAACCTTATTAAAGCAAACGTTTATACATAAATGGTTGAGAACACCATCTGCCAAAACTGTAAATGTCTCGGAAAAAACACACAACGGCATGGCAATCTTGAGGCCATTAATTCCTCCATCTCACTTGTATCGGTGTTATGAACGTGCTGAAGAGCTACTGCCATTGGATTAAGAAATATATATATAATTATAATAAGACTCTTCTTCTTTCTCCCTTTAGTTCCATTTAATGAATAAGTTTTTGTGTTCAACTTTGTAATTCCTAGATGCCTGAGCAAACTTCTCTGGCGATCAAGATGTACAAAATAAAGTCTAAGGTTCCAAATGGCAATGTTTCATTATATTTTAAAGTCCTGAATTGTTTTGTTTCCTTGCATCTCTGCATATCGTGTCTGAAGAGTATTGCAACTTTATTTTCAAACTATTACGCAAGCTTTACAACTTTTGACATTTATTTCATTTAGACCAAACATTTTGACTTGGTTCTGGTGGGTTACAAGCAACAAGCTTTAAAAAAAATAATAATAATGTTGGTGTTAAACTTGAGATTGTTTTCTTATCTTACAGTTTAAATGGTTTGAAGTCATTTTAAAGAAACGCCAAAGGAGGAATTGGAGTTTTCTTATGGCTAACAGATACGAATCAGACACTTCCTGCTGCGCACTGCTGGTCAGCTGGATGGATAAAGAAATACACATGCAACTGTTTGGAAATAAAAACAACAATAAAAGAAATAAATAAATCTTAATATGTTTAGGATATTCTAAGAGTGCTACCCAATAAATCTTTTTTTTTTTTTTTTTTAGACACTGCCATTATAACTAGAAGGTGTAATATTTTGTACCCTAAACAAATGTTCTAATGCTAATTTCAGTGATCAATACACTTTTACCTAATATAATCGTTTAGCTTAGAATACTCGGTTGTAATTATACATTTGTAACAAAATGAGTGTGAAAATCTCATCTTATTTAGATTTGACTCACTTATATATATATTTTTAATATATATATATTTTAACACACAGCAAAATGAAATCATGACTGATCCTGAATGAACACTGACTTTGAGGATTTCTAATCCAGTGTTTTAGAGAATGTGAGTCATGTTTTATGTTTTGCTGGTTCTGCTGTAAAGTCTTTCTGTGTAACCACACAAGGAAATGTAGATCGAGGTGCAACATCTGACCACAAGCAAAGGAAATGTGCAGGTGCATTTAAACAGAGAAGTCAGAAAAACAAAACTTCAGTGTTTTAATGCAAGACATAAGAAATGTGCTATCAGGAGAGCTCCCCGGCGTCCATGCGAAACAAACCTAGAGCAGAGAAGCAGCCAAGGCGTAAAAATACGCTTCAGTCGTATAAAAATGAAGATGATCGATCTAAGGAGGCCTGCGGTTTGTCCAGAATGGGGGAGACGTGTTGGCAGCTGTGTACCACTGGGTCTCGGACAAAGCCATTACTGGCAGTCCAACATAAAGCCAGGCCAGACCGAGCAGGGAACGAAATAAACATGGACGAACTCAATTTAGCCTCTCTCATCATTAAACATAAATAATAAGCCGTGTAGCTAACGTTAGCAAAACATTACTTAGCGACAGGTTGCGCTGGTATAAAAATACTCTGTGTACAAAACAAAAAGAGGGAAAAGCGTAGTGGGAATATTTAATTGTTTCCCCTGTAAACAGAGTTGCTAAAACGGGAACAAAAATATATATATTTCTTTACAATTCGTTAACGACAAAACGGCCAAGTGATGGCTGGGTGACAGCTGGACCGAGCGCAACAAGGAAATTAGCCCCGTTAGCAACGAAAATATTAGCTTAAAACCTTTTAAAAAATGCTCCTTTCCCGGCTCCGCGCGAGCAAAAGGCACCGGGCTCACCTCCACGGGGATAAATCCACGCGACCAGGAGTCCGCTCGTGTTCCGCTCAGGTCCGATGTAACCGAGCGCTGGGGGGGATTCATGTGAGGTTTTCCTGCGCTCTCCTTGTTGCTGAGGTTTTTCACGCTAACAGCCGTTAGCGACTCTCTCCATTCTTCGTCTGCCGTGAAAAGGTTCCAACACACCGGATGGAGAAAAACGGCACCGCCCGCTTCGCGCTGCACACTTCCAGGTCAAACTGAAACTATCAAATTATTTATCATACTCAGAAGTAAGTAAGAAAGAAATACTTGGGGACAACGAGTAGAAAATTTTGTTCGAAAAATATTTTGAAGGCTAAATAAGGAATTATGTTATTACACAGGTCATGTAAACGAGACAATAAGGGGAAAAAAAATACGAATTCAGTTGGATCTTTTCCTCTGTAATCGTACAACACAGAGCATTCATGTTTTATAACCTTTTTTTTTGCTCTCATTTGATTTCACTGTAAACAGCACCACAAACTAGTGAAGACTTGGGTGTCCCTGTCCATTAGCTGGCCTAAAGAAGTTTTGTGTTACCCATTTAGGATTGATCGGCTTTAAACTTGGTCAGGTCGTTCATAAAGCATGGCCGATTAAAAGTTATCAAAGTTTTGCGTTTTCGTGCATGCTGAAGGGGGGGTTGCCTGGTTCGCTTACTTGCCATGAAAAATAAAACTGTTCCATCTTCTACACAAAAACTCAGAGGCACCAAACTTTCAGTAAGTGATCATCATCGGGTGTCCTACAATACCCAATGGTCAAATTATGACATCACTTAAACCCCGCCCCCTCAAAACAGGAAGTGCTTTCTTTTTTCCTTGGAAAACTCCCATCTCTAGCTCTCTTCACCTAATCAAGATGATTCTGTGTTGGATGACAGATAACAAGTTGGTCTTACTTGCTTTAAAGTGCCAAGAGTTTTCAATGGAGGGTATGGCCATGGCGGCGTGGGTAAGTGACCTGTAACACCATTGCCATACATTTGGCTCTAAACTGCCGTGTCCAATAAAATGTAGTGTGTAGTTTTTAATTTGAAAATAAAACTGTCCTGCGATTACTTTTACGTTGAGGATTTTTGGCCCACCTGGCAAAAAGTTAGTTCAGAGATCTCACAGACACTCTCTCCCAAGTATTCTCACACATTTCACTCCATTTTCCAACCAACTTCTAATTAGTTGCTTTGAAACATAAAATTGGTCGTTCTTTGATTTTTAGCCAGTAGAAGATTCAGTTACAGTGTAAAGAAATGGTTCAATCAAATCCTTTCCACCATTCATAAAACGAGTGGGACAGGCTGCTTGATGCTTCTGTGGGAACAAGCACACAATTCTCTACAGCCTGAGGAAAAACCACATTACACTGAAGTCCTCATTATAGTTGACCCGTTCTTCCAAAACGCTCACAACAGTGCACAAGTTCAAAGCCCGGCTTCTTTTTTGTGGATGAAGTTACTGTAGGAAAGTCACTTTACTGGACAGCAATGCGCCTCTCTATATACTGCCACCTACTGGCCAAATATTCTACATTCATAAAACTATCTTGTATCATTGTGAATAGCTTTTCAGCCTTACATTTCTACAAAACCAAGGACTAAAACAAATAGCAAAAAAAGTGAAGACTCTGAATACTTATATAAATCTGAATGTAAATTTTGATTTTCCATATTAAATATATTTGCAAAAGACTCCTATTTTCCACATCGTCATAGTATTTGTGGGTAAAATCTTGAGGAAAAATATTGATTTCCTTTAGAATAAGGCTATAATATAAAATATGGAAAAAGTGAAGTGTTGTGAAGAACGTTTCAGTTCTGCTGCACCTATGAACACAGGATCGAGACACTGCTGAAGACAAAGGGAACACAATCCCGACTGAGGTCATCCCCAAAGTTAGCATGAACATGCTAAAATTTACTGTAATCTAAAATATGCAATAAACTTAGAAGTTTTCAGAAAAGGGTGAAGAAAATCTAAACCAAAACACGTAAAATCTGACAGTTGGAAAAATAACAATAAAAAAATCATGGCAGATAACACCCAAAGCTTAGTCAAACATTTATTTTGTACATTTGCCTGAACACAATTTCAAAGAAAATGCATGTACTAAAGTGGTTATAAAAATAAAGCACATTCTTATGTAAAGGACAATCAGAAAACAGTAAATAAGGAACCGCATCACTTATCGTCAGTTTTTCTGTCATCATTTAACCCTAACCCGCCCATTAAGCAGGAAAACGATCAAACAGTGTCTGTGTGATTCAATCTCTGTAACAGGTCCACGTTCCCTCACTTGGGCTGCCGACAAAATAAATGTAGCAATACTGAATATATGGACGAACAAAGTCATTAATACAATAAATATAATAGTGATACAGATTGTATTCTCCTGTTGAGCTTGCCTTACAATTAATTAATTGGTTAAAACTTTGATAAGCTTGTGGCGTTAGTTCTGCACTGTAACACTGTTTCTAATCTCCAAAATGCATTGTGTTATAATAAACCTTAAGAATGCGTTAATACATTTAATAGTCATCAACACTGGTGTTTTAGTATAAAAAAGAAAAGCTTTCCGTTTGTGCGATCCATTTTGGTGCATCGAACTTTGCAACATGCATCTATTACACAGCGGCTGCTGGGAGTGGAACGACTATCGTCCACTGTAAACTACAGACAATGATACACGGTGGAGTATCTCGGTATAAACGATCCATTGATGAGACGGTGAGTCCCGCACGCAATTCAGGCAAGTTCATGTCAGGCTTGAATCTTGCTTTACCATCACCCTTTAAACAAAGATTCCCCTTACCCCCCCAAACACAAAATGTTGTCAAAGACATAGTAGGTACGTGTGGCAGCTTATTATATCAAACGTCTGTACAGAAGAATTCATTTGAATTATAAAGACAAAGAGAAAAAAACGGACGGAAGTTCCTTCTGTGTTTCAAAAACTTTCCCCTCTCTCTCAACTTCTGGTAAAGAGGTAAGAGTGTTCAAAAAGGCAGTTGGGGTTTTCTTTTTAGTAAAAAGAAGAAAAAAATAAAATAAAATTCAAAAAAAGGAAAATCCACTTCATTAAGCTATCGCCTTCGCTTCAGGCAGGAACGCCTCCCAGAACTTTATGAGCTGGAATGAAATCAGAGCGAGACAAATAAAAACTGTTAAAACATGGAGAGGCCAATCGCTTAAAAGCTTTTTAACTTTGATGGTTGCAGTGAAATATGCTCACTAACTGCACTGTTACCTCAGGTAAAGATGTTTTAAAAAATTTAAAAAAAAGAACATTGCACACAAATTTGTTTTGTATTAAACATTTCAATTTAGGAGTTCAGAATTCTTATAATATTTCACAAGGTTAGATCATATGGTAAAGGATGGCTCGTTGCTCAACCTCACTAGATTCACTCTGCACAGACTATTACACATTTATTGTGGTTGCATTACCAATATCAGAAATGGTTTACTACAATACATTTTAACTAATTTGATAAGCTCTACGCAATCACACCCTCTATTCTAGTGGCACATGTTCTTGTATACTTAAGATAAGGGGGAAAATATTGTAGGCAGTCATTACGATGTTCTGCTAAAGTCATTAAGACGCCCGAAGGTGTCACAGGAAAATGTTGCCAGTTGCTCTTAAAATGGTAAATACAATCAATAAATTAATTTTTAGTTTTTCAGGAATTGAAAAAGAAAAGAGCACTTAATTGAAACCATAGATGCCTGATACAACACTTCATTTGGTGTAATAATTACCCGTTGTTGAGACTGCAGCATCGCCTCTAAATACTTGATTATTGACTCTTGAAGTCCTTTGCCTTTTCTTTCTGCAATGAGAAGATTCTCGTCATGTCTTAAGATCTTTGGCAATAAAAATAAGCAAATTCAGTAATAATAATAAAAAAGGAGATGCAGCAATTTTCTGCTCACTTGATGATATTTTACAAATAGTCACTATTGCCAATCTTTTCATGACAACGTAGCAGAAATCGGGTCAAGGGGATAATCACAGAAGATGGCTAGTATCTTTGCAAAGTTGAGGAAAAGACAAGAAGTAAACATCTTTTGGATCTTGCAGACGAATGGTAAAAAACAAAAAAAGCTAAAAGTTGCATTGAGATCGAAAAACTGTACAACGTACCTCGAATCTGAGAACCTCCTTTCGCACGGTCATCCCAATCCTGTCGAAGTCTCTCTCATACTGAGTGACCTTCGCTTCCCACTGAACAAACAAAGAAAATTATATCATATGATTCAAGTTATATTTAAACCTACATATTCAATCATGAACCAGCCCTGATATATGAGAAATCTGTTATAAATATGTTTGTTTGTCTTCAGTTGTTGGACTGCATCTTGTTTCATTTTGCGGTTTAAATAAACGCAATCAGATAGTGTCAAGTTTTGTCCTTGTGTAAATAACAATGCGACAGTATTTTACTTCGTTGTTATTCCGTAAGACTCTCGTACCGAACCCTGATGATTCAAGAGCCAGAGATCAGTGCCCAGATTCTGTACTGAACAAATTACAATAAATTAGGACAGGGAGATAAATTGACTTTTATCGATTTATCCAGTTTTCTGTTTTTCCAATATTTCACTTTTGGAAAATCTGGATTCTCTTTGGGTTGCCACATTTCAGAGTGAGGTCAGGCACAAACCACCGTCTTGTTTGAGAAGTGTGTTTTGCAAACTTTGAATTTGTTTCTTTTTTTTTTTTTAAAGGACTAAAATTGTAAAGTGGATTTGTTTAACACATTTTTTTTTTTTTTTTACAGATTTTATTTTTATAACCAAAAGGCAGGTTAATGGGAACTGTAAGAAATTTCACAGTTTGGAGTTTGTACTTTTAGCTTTCAGCTAAACGACACACCCGATTGTTTGAATGATGACCGCCTGTTGTTAAGTAACAGTTAAGACTCTCCCAGGTGATGTAATGTGGTTATTTTTCTGCTGTAGGATCGCGTCGTTACCTCAGCGATCTCTTCCTTCGCCTGCTGCAGCTTGTCGGGTTTGTTAGCCCACAGCAGCTTGGCTTCGGCTTCCCTCTTCTTCTGCAGCGTGCTCTGAGCCTCCTGCCATCGCTGCCACGCCCGCACACGCTGGTCAAAGCAACCCTGCAAAAAAAAAAAAAACATTCCAGATGAGTTATGACACACAAAAGTAAATATGCACCAATTAATCAGTCGGTTGTTCAAACTCGGCTGAACAAAAATGCCTTTAAAGTGAAAGCTCACGCTTTTATTCAGGTGTGTTTTTATTGGCATATAAAGCTGCCACCGTACCCTCACGGCGCCAAGCAAGCGAATGTAGTCGGCGAGCAACTCGGCGAAAATGAAGAAGTCGCTCCCTGCCTGCTCCTGGTGCAGCTGCTCCATCTTGTCCTCCACCTCGGCCAGCTGGGAGAGGGCCCGCGACAGGGCCGTGTTGTCCTCGGAGTTTCCCAGCATGGCCATGCTTTTGGCAAACACAGCTGTGTTCATGCACAGCTCTGGCGTCGAGAAGGGAGGAAGGGCGAGAAAACGTCTTCAGGCCGTTTTGTTTTTGTCGAACATGATGTTCTGCGCCGATTCTTTCGCCCCTTCGACAGCAGGACATCGTTTCATCAGCTCACCTTTTCTGTGATTCACCAGAGAATCAACGACGGCGTGAAGCTTCCTCAGCTGCTGCTCCTCCATGTCCACCTCCTGGAACTTGTCCTCAAACCACTGAGAAACACACACACACACACTATAGATTAAACCAAACGCCCACTGTTTAAGGCACAATGGAGCTGCTAAAGCACAAAAATGCAACATAATAATTTTTATCCTTTAAATCGTCCTGCATTAGGAGCAATAACTGTAGCCTAATGACTATTTTCATAAAAGATTATTCTATCAATCAGATTGAATAAAATTACATAATATTCTGCAATATTAGATGTACATTAAAGGGGTCAAACAATTACAACAAAAACATTTATTGCCTAAAATGCAATACTATAGTTTTCCTTGAGTGAATTTGAACCAGGTGCAGCTTAAACTATGTCAATTGGGGAGTTTTGGGTAAACATATTTACAGACAAAGGTTTTCTTTTTATCTTAAATGCAAAATGCACATATATTTTCTACAGTTTTGGTTCTATTTCTGCTCTGAACATGTTTTGTTTTTTTTCCCCCAACAAATGGCATTTTTTTGAGTTTGCATATGCCAGTTAATGCAATGATTAATTGAATACCAAATTAGTTGATGATTACGTCAAAAATCGACTCATTGTTTCAGCTTTAATTTCTACAGCACGATGCTGCCACCAGATGGGAATGGTGTGTTCAGAGACGTGTGCAATGCTATATTTCCTGCCACAGACTGAATTTAGAGCACTTGTTTGCTATGTCCATTAAATGATATTTCCCATCATGCAGTAGATTTTCCACAATCTACTGCGAGACACAAATTTCTTGCAGACACAAATTTGACATTTTTTCGAAGCATCACACAGTGTGACAGATGGGAAGACGTGTCATGCTGGCTCCTCTTACAGTGTCGGACTCGTTCATCTTGATGGTCATCTTGCTGACAGCGTCGGACGCCTTGGTAATCATTTTCAGGAAACCGGCTCCACTGAGCGCCTGAGTGTTTACCGCTCTGGGCAGCTGAAAATAGATACAGGTTTATTAACTCGGTAATAAATCATTTTAAAGAATATACGTCTTTCCATTGCCCTGGCCTGAACACTCATATCCAGGATATACATTACCCTGCACCCATAGTCTCTTTTGACTGCAGTGCTGCTAATGTAAGCGAAGTCTGGTGACTCAGAGGGTCACTCTTCCTAATGCTACTGCGAGCATCAGAGCTGCTGTTTCATACAAATACAAATCAAAGATCTGAATTACAACCACTTTGAGTCTTCTACAGCATGATCATCTGTTAAAATATTTTTACAGTAGGAAGACTTGGCCATTACTTGTAGCTCTAATGAGCTTCAGTAGTGCCTGGTGTATAATCACCAGAAAATGAAGCCAATAAAGCAGTTTCCAGGGTCAATGCAGATTTCGCAAACTGAAATTTAAGCCTATTATGAATAATATTAAAGCCCTATATCATGACTGATGTACAAAAGAAGTGTAGGAGATCAAAACTGGTACATTTCTGGAGTATTTTTTGTGGCTCCACAAAGCAGCATCTTTGTGCTTCTCACATAGCCTACAGCTCTCAAGCTAGCTAGTTAGCTAACTAGCGAGAGAACTAGCTTTAGCTTGCTTTCTCTGCTTAGTGAAAATGTGTCTAAAGACTAAGGAAATAAACTTATTTTCCTTTTTCATCAGTGAAACTATTTTGTAAATGTGTGACTTTAAAAAGTTTGAAATATATTTCACACATACAGCCTTCCACATGCGCTCCAATTGTGATGGAGGAGAAAATAACAGGAATTCTGATCCTGTTTCCTGGCCATAATGTCTGATTTTTTTTTGTCAGCAGTTATATCCTGAAACTAAATATGTAGCATCAAGATATGCTTATTGGGTTACGACGGCACTGCATTTCCCAAACAGGATGATGATAAATGCACTACAGGTAACGTTGACCAAAATACTTACATCGTCTCTTTCTAAAAATTCACGGACGTCAGGATCTTGTAGTAGCAGCGGGTGAGACACTATTCTCTGAAGATACCTACACAGAAAGTAGAGATGAGTCGACATAAAAACAGCTAAACCGAAGCCAAGGAGGAAAACAGAAATATACATGTAAATAAAAACAGAAATAATTTGTGCAGTAGAAAGTATTTTAATTAAAACTGGGTAAGCCCCCCCCAAAAAAAAAAACCCAACATGAGTGGATGCTGACCTCTCCAGAGCAGCTCTTCTCTTTTCCACAAACTCCACAGACGATGGGTCATCCATGCCCACCTTCACTTTTGTCATTCCTGTTGATCCAAAGCAGAGTTAGTTAAGTCTTTTGCAAATAATAATAATAATAATAATAAAAAAGTCAAAACAACATTTTTTCATGTAGTTAAAACTAGAAAGTTTTTAGTTTTAACAAGATATAAAACTCCTCTTGTTATAACAAGAAATTCTGAGTCAAAACTTCTGGATGTTTCTGGTTTTATTTGCAGCAAAAAATAACATGGAAGCAAAAAAAATGGAAAATAAATAAGAATCATTTTTAAACATTTTGAAAAGATTTTATTCGTCTGCACAAATGAGACTTCTTACAGCTTCCTTTTAAAAGTCATTTCCACAACAGAACGATGCACTACTTTGTGCTGGCTCATCACGTCACATCAAAGTAAAACGCACTGAAGCTGGCGGTTGTGACGGGACGAAATGTGAAAAATACTGTGTGCATATGCATGTATAAATCACAGTTGCTCACCTACAACACTTTTCTCGGGTGGAGGTGGTATGATGCAACCGTGGAGCGACTGTTTGGCTGAGAGTTTTTCATAAAGGCCTAAGAAGTCGCTGAAACGCCTCTTGGCAGTGAAGGCTTTACTTTTGAACATGGGCAAAAAAGTCTGAAGGAGAAGACGAGGAAAAGACGGTGAGTGGCCATGTGACACTTCACACACACAGTTAAACATCAGAACCTTAAAATACACACCCTGGTGGATACTTTGTAAGCCACATATGCATTCATTCCATCTCCTAGGAGGAGGGGGAAAAAAGATTACACTTTCAGACTGTCATGAAAATACTATAAATAATACAAACTCTTTCAGAAATGGATTATGGTAATCTTAAAAAAGAAAAAAAAAAAGACCTTAACTGACCAACTTTCTCTGGGTTAGTGACAGCAACATCCACATCGAAACTATCCTCCTCTTCTTCCAGCTGCAACGCACAAGACAACATTTATACAAAGTCGGAAACCAAAACAGTTTCAATAGTTGGCTTTAAACAGAAAAATAACATGTCAGATGAGGCACAGGAAGTCGGAGGTGATGGTGCGAGTGGTTTCTGAGAAGCTCGGTTGAGGGCTGTACCTGCTCCAAAGAGGTGGGCTGCAGAGCTGCAGGACTCCGAGCGGACGGCGGGCCAGAGGAGGACAGATCCTTACGAGTCGAGTCAGCGGACGGATCTGAGCTTAAATCTGCTTGTGCTTCTGGCGACAAAAGGAACAACTTTTGATTGGGTTATAGATAAGCAACAAATTCTTTACAAATAAATTTAACAGAGTACTCTACGACAATCAAATTGAACTGGACAGAATTTAACATCAAGACAGAGTGATCAAAGAAATTGTTTTTACTACAATTGATTATTTAATGTCCATTATTTGCAATTATTGTCCCCTTTCTTTTAGTAGCTGTCTCTTTTCTGTCTGCAGTGAATTTTGCCTGATTTGATGCTACCTATTTTAAAAGTAGGTGAAATGGCTGACTCAGGAAACATGACCAGTGTCTTGACAGACAAAGTAAAAGAGTATTGTTACAGGGCATAGTGTTTTTCAGCTTCATATTAAATATAATGATAAAAAAATAACAAACACTTATATCAATTAATAGTGCATAATTGGTTGAAAGAAATCGCCACTGAAAAAAATAAACATGGTGGAATACACCAACCTAGACCTCAAAATCCAATATGGCCGACTAAGCCTGTCCCAATAGGCAATTTATCAATTAATCGCATGATGAATTAAAATCACCCCCATAATCTCCATCCCAATAATTAATATTTTTGAAGAGCAATTGAAAGGAAACATCATAATCCATTTCGTTTACGGTTTCGGTTGTGCCCGTTTTTTTTATTCCCGTTTTGATCATTACTTTTGGACATTGTGTTTTGGATATTTAAACATACCTTCAAATTAAAAAAATAAATAAGAGTCCTTTTCCAAATTAAAGCTTGTTGGTCTTCGAGAAAGCGATCTTTATCGACATATTGCCTGAAAACCATCTCAAAAACAGCGGTGTTATTGTTTGTCGCCTCGATTCGTTCACCTGCAAACAGGTCGTCGTCATCGGAGTGAACTCCGTTGGGTTTGGCAGTGGCGGCCTCCTCACTGAACAGATCTGCGGGCTCCTCTGGCTGAGAAACTCCTCGACTGACAGACGCCGGGTGGCTCTGCAAACAGGAGGGTTTTGGACTCAGAAACACACAAAACCGCACGGCAGAAAGTATTGATCGGTCTGCTGGCATTTGCCACAAAAATAAGCAGGCGACACAAGCAAGAGGCTGGGCAAAAGATTAGCAGAGAAATAAATTAAGAGAAGCAAGAAAAATGGCTAAATATTCACCTGGGCAGCAAAACAAGAAGGCATTAAAATGAACTAAAAACTAGCATCACTACAGGGCAAACAAAGCTGCAAAGTGGTTCTAAAAAATCTACCTTACATTGTTTACTTGTGTATTAAAAAAAACACCATCAAAATATCTGAGCTAGTTTTGCTAATTTTCCCGTAAACCTGATATTTGTCACATCACTCTGTGGGGTTTTCAGTTCTTTTTCTAAGCAGGTCAGACCAGATAAAGAGGCTAGCTCTCCCATCCTCTCTGTCACAGGACAACGCAGACAAAGTGACAAGCCTGGAGACGTACGTTGCTGACAAAAATGTCCTCTCCCTCGTCGCTGTCTCCGTCTGCCATGTCGGACAGTTCGGGCTCTGGCTCCTCCGACGCGGGGAAAGGAGGAGGATTTCGATCCGCGATGGACGCCATAGTCCGTGTTGTTAGTCAGCGCGTCCCGGCCGGAAGTGAGGGAATCAGGAAAGAGGGGCGGCTGCAGTGACACCTGCTGGTCCCCAACGTGTATTACACTAATTGGTTTCATTGGTTCCTTTAATGCAGTGGTCCCCAACCAGCGGTCCGTGGACCAGTTGATACCGGACCGCGCAAGAAATAATTAAATATTTCCGTTTTATGTTTTATTTGACCAGGGAGGAGGCTTTTATTTTGAAAATTGTCGTAAAGGGGAAAATCGGGGCAAAAAAAAGGCTTTAGCGGGAACCAACATGCAGAAGTATCATCTGACATAAAAAGGTTGGGGACCTCTGCTTTAATAAATCAGCTTTATTAAAGCAGTAATAAACTTGTCATAACCTTTAAATCTACACATATTTGTAGAATATGTAGAATTAAAAGTTATGACAATAAAAGGTGAAGTTTTCTTCACCTTTTCATTAAAGGTTGAAGAGAAAAATAATCAGCTTTGACGTATTTGGAGTAGCTCGAGTTTGCAGGTGTTGTGGCATCTGCATGGGATTTTGTGTTATATAAAAATATCAATTTTATGGTCTTCAAAAAAATTTAAGAAAAGAAGATAGAAACATGATCTACCTGGAGGCAGAAGGTGGTTCTGGGTTTGAATCCTGGCTTGGCGTCTTTCTGCAGTTTGGTTCTCTGTCTTCCTCCCGCAGTCCAGGACCATAACTGTTCATTTGTTAATCGAAAGTATGCGTGTGCATGTCTGTCCTTTGTACACAGGACAGACAATATTTTTTTAATAATGGATTTTTTGGCTTTAGTGGCCTTTATTACATCACTGCCTTGCCCCCTACTTCTTAACAATGGCCAATCACTGAGGTTTTTCAGTCTGGTTTCCATGCTCACCATAGTATTGAGACTGCCCTTGTCAAAGTGTTCAGTGACAACCTCATAAATACAGGAACCTCAGTGCAGCATTCAACTCTGTTGATTGTGATAAATATTGAAATGACTGGAGAGCTGGGTTGAACACTCTACTAGCACTTCAGCTCGAGTCTTATCTAAAGAATATGGACTTCCTAGTGTCAAAAGGTAATTCTTCATCCAAGTTAAAAACAAATGTGGGATTACCAAAGGTTTTGTCTTGGCACCTCACCTATTTAATCTATTCTCCAAATAGCTCAGATTATTTCAAGTAATAAAGACAGTCACACATTGAACCTCCCATGTTTTGAAGAACACTTCTAGGAGTAAAGGAAGATGGCTCAGCAGGATCATGGCAACTCATTCATGTGTTCCTCTTCTCACCCAACGGTGCTGGAAATGCCACAATCACAACACTTCACGAGGGAGAGGACATTCAACTGTTTCGGAGAACAAGGTTATTGTGACAACCTGTATGTGCCCTGATCAGCGTTTGTTTCTTCTCTGTGTGTCTGTTGTCTTCTCAAACACCCATTCGGCCGTGGCAGATGGCCTCGCTTACTGAGCCGGGTCCTGCTGCAGGTTTCTTCCTGTTAAAGGGGGATTTTTTCCTTTCTGCTGTCGCTACGTGCTCATCCAGGAGGAACGAATCCTGCAAGTCAATGACTGTTTGCTGAGTCTTTGGATGAAAAGTTTTATATTGAATCTGTAAACTGGACCGCAATGTTTGAGGGCTAAGATCAGTTGTATGTACTCGGTTTGACATTGGTGTGAATGATTGGATTGAATCGACTTTTTTTTTTCTTAGTAAAGAACGTTTAGAGAATAAGTGTTGAAAATTGGCTTTATATGTTTTCACCATAGTAAAATCTTTTGAATATGACTGTACTTTGATCACTTGCACATATTTGAACACCATTCGTTTGTTTCAATAATTCGATACGGCTCACAATTTTACATTTGAATGGTTACGGCATGTTGATGCCATAACCGAATAAATCTATGCACAAGTTCCACTATTAATTAGAATAACTGAAATAAACCTTTTGATATTCTAGATTAATAAGGTGCATTTGTAGCTATATGAGCTCTGGTTAACCTATTGTGTCTTAGTGTTTCACATTTCAGAGAACACTAAACGCCACATCGGTTTTCCAATCATTTCCGATGAAAAGAAAGACCAGTAGAGACGTTTACTTTGTTAGTATTCTTAATAGCTTGTATACACAATGTATAGGAGCACCAATAAAAAAACATATTTTTGTCCAAACATTTTTCAACATTTTTTTTTTAAAAAGCCACAGATTTTTTTTTTCTTCTTCTTCTACAGAAAGCAAAGAAAGCTCTGTACACGAACAAGCAGAACAACAAAATTCCTCATCACGAGCCGCCAAGTGAAACAACTCAGTCGCTCATTTCATATCTCTGAAGCAAAAAAAAAAAAAAAAAAAAAGTAAAATAAAATATAAAAAATAAAAAAAAAGACAAGCTGCCTGCTGCTTACCTAGGACACTACGTTACACAAACAGTTTCTGATATTCAAAACACAAGATATGTAAGAAATGTACTTTCCAAAAATTGTGAAAAAGTGCAATACAGGTTCAACTGTTTTACAACTCAACAGATCGTTTCCCAAATGGAGTACGGTTCCTTTTTCTCCCAGTTTCCTCCGAAACGTGTTCCTTGTTTGTCTCCAAAGTTAAAATCTCTTACAGTTATACTGACATTCATGACGATGCACATTTATGCAAAACATGGTATTCACAAAAGTAGAGGAAATTACTATGATTGCAAATGACAAAATTTCTTTGGGTAAGAGGGTAATGAAAAACTAGTCTCTGAGATGGACCTTTTTTCTTTCTCTCTCTTTTTTTTTTTCCTTTACAGCAGACAGAACAATCTTCTTTTTATTTTTCTTCGTACAAAACCTACCATATATATATCAAAAAAAAAAAATTCTGGGAGTCCCTTTCAAAAGGTCAACATCATTGCATCCTATACGTTTGTAACAGAACCACAACGCGTGTGGCATTCGATGACGAGGAGAAGGAAAAAAACAAACAACCAAAAAAAAAAAACATTAAAAAGACTTTGCAGCAAGGAAATGCCCGAGTGTTTCAGCAGAAGAAATGTCCAAAAAATCAAAGATTGTTTTGTTTTTTTTGTTTGCTTCTTTTTTTGGAAAACGCACACATACGACCAAACTCGTTGTATAAAAAGATAACTTTTCATCTGCTGCTGTTCGATCAATCGACTGACTGATGCCTTCTTTTATCGGAGAGCTGTTGGGTGGCGGGTGGTGGGGTCAGCGCCCTGAGTCCGAGGTAACCCTGACCAGCTGAGAAGCTGCCACAGTCCCACAGAATGATCCACGAGCTCCCACGGCGGCGTGGGAGAAAGTCGGCGGCGAATCTCCTCCGCGGTCCGACGTAAAAACACGTTGGTAAGGCTTTTAAAAACGGAGCTCCCACAACGAACAGGAAAGACCGCAGAGCGATTTAGTGTACGAAGTGGACAACGTGACGCCAGGGGAAACGGGAAACTGTAGAAACCCGTCAGGCTTCACTCCTCCACTGATATGAAAACTGAGCTTCAGGACTCAATTTAAATCACAAGTAATAATAATATAATAATAATAAAATAATAATGAAACAATATTAAAGAAAGAATGAGGCAGTTTAAAAACAACATGTATGTACATATTCATATGGATACGCATGTAAGAAATAAAATAACATTGGAAATAAAAAGTCATGGCACAATATATGACACAAGAGGGTAAAAAGCAAAACGGACATAAAATATTGTGGGTTTGTAAAAAAAAAAAAAAAAAAAGTACAAAAAAATAGTAAAGGGGAGGAGCTGACCTCCAATGCTCACTTCACTGAAACGGCCCAATAGATATACAAAACGCACAAAGTAAACACTGATCAAACACCGTGTTGTAGTCGGCGCCGCAGGAGCGCCGGCATCAATAAAACCCCCTCCCCAGCATGTTTATGGTCTTTCCTCCTCTTCACTTCATGCCGAGTCGACCAGCGAGGAAAAACAACAAAAAAAGGTGAGATTCACAATCGTTCGGCTGAAAGCAACCAAACAGTTCATCGTCTCTGAGGTTTGTTCTTCATATCAACATGAAGCGTCTCAATTTATCCTCCTCCTCGTCGTGGCAATCTCCTGTCTGAGACTGAAGAAGAAGAAGAAGCGGTTCCTACGTTTCAGTCTGGAGGTTCCGTTGTCTCTGTCGGGGGCCGCAGGAGGCCGGGTTTGTGTCCACGTGGCCTCTGGATGTGTTTTGCTTGTGAAAGTCGTGTGGCTTATTTCTGCGTACGTGTGTGTGTGTGTGTGTGTGTAAGTGTGCGGGAGTGTGTGTGAGTGCGTCTCTCTGAGCGAGTGAGCGAGCGAGCGAGCGAGTGCATGGTCATGGCGCCGTCGTGATGGCGTTCAGGTCTTTCATCAGGCCCTCGAGGTGCGCCATCTCCTCGGTCAGCTCGTCGGGCTCGTAGCTCTGAGGGAGAGGAATAGGGTTACTGCGAGGGGCTGGGGAGGGGCAGGGGGGCAGGGAGGCAAGCACCTGGGAGCGGGGGAAGGAAGAGAGGAAAGAAGAAGAGGAAAGGAGGGAGAGGAAGTCAGTCAGGGGATCCATCAGAGGCCGACAGGAAGGAGTGGGATGGGGTTGAAGGGTGAGGCGAGCTGGGAGACTGGTCAATGAGACTGAAGCAAGACGAAAGCAAAACATTAACAACCAAAAGGGAGCGACAGCCAATCAAATGAGAGTAAAATGGAGGTAAAAACCCAGATGGTAAACACACACACACGCATACACACACAACCCCCCCAATCCCCCCCCGTCATTCCGGTTAAGGGTTTTGTTATGAGCAGTCGTTAGAACCAATCATTTATGTTTTGAAAGCAGCCGAGAAATTAAAACGAGGTTGAAGGTGGAAGAAACGAGAGGGAAAGAGCAAAAAAAACAGAAAATGTGGTTACAACAAGTCCAGCTGAAAGGAACATTTCTAACCCAGAGCCTAGAGAAAAATAATGCACATGGAATTTGGAGCGTGATGTGATTTCTTTTTATAAAGAAAGGACAGATGCCGTCCATGAACGTTTACCATCATCATCACTGCAATGCTACCAAAGGCCATTCATTGCGAGGCAGTATACTCACGCTGTCTACATCCTCCAGCATTTTGCTGGTCTCTGGTACGTCGGGGGCGTTGGGCACCGTTACGATCATTGGAGTGCGTGTTCTTCCTAGTGTTCCAATGGAGGCTGTTTTTACAACGTGAGGGTGAGTGGGAGGCCCTAGGAGGAGGAAGAGGTTTGCAAAGACTTTTAGTTAGAGCTGGCAGTATTCATAACTCTGCCTGTACACATTCAGCGCTGCCACAACCTCAAAATGTTTTGGCTTTTTTGTGGGGTGGGGGATTTGACAGACCAACACAAAGTAGTACAATGTTTTATTAGGGCACTTGTAGATAGAAAAAACAAGGACATTTCTTGGGTTGAAAAGTCAAACATTTTCTAGAAAAACTCTATGAAGTTTTTTCTAGAAATTATTTTGACTTTTCAACCTCAGAAATTTTCTTGTTTGTTCTTTTATTCTTGTTTCCCTGAAAACTCTCCCCTTAAAGTGCTTTAAGGTCATTTCAGCCAGACTGAGACTTTATTGCTAAAGTTGCAGTTGCCGCATACTCTTACCATTTTGACATGACGGGTTAAGCAGTGCTACGTTGGATCTTCAAAGCTTGGGGTATTGTTTTATAAGCTGCTTTACATTTCCACTCTGCCTTATTTATGAGCTGTCTGCTGGGATTTTTGACTAAGAAAACCTCTGAGGCCTTTTCAGAGTAGTAGAGTTACACACAGGTGGATTATTTAGTAACTAGGTGGCTTCAGAAAGAAAACAGCTTGAACGGGATCTTATTTATATAGAAAACAGTTTTGAAAGACCGCTGAACAAATGAGCGTAATTACTCTGGATTAGAGTGAATATGAATCAAACAGGAACACAAGACATTTGAAGGATGAACATTCGCTTGGTCATAAATATCAAACTTAACATCACAAGATAGATTTAGCAGAATAAAACATTTTAAGCGTGTAAATGAAGGCTGTAAAACAACTCACACTGGTGGTAAACAGACTCTGGGTATGTCTGAGGTGAGTGCTCACCGGTCTGAGCGAGCAGAGGCGTACTGGGCAGGGCGGGGGACTCGTATGACGGATGGCCGGAGACCGGGATCGCCGGCACGGCGAAGCTCTTGAGGGGGTGCGCGTGGGCATGCGGGTGGGCTGGCCGGTGCGGCGGCAGGTTGCTGGAGTAGCTGGGCTCTTCCTCGGTTGTGGTGGAGCCGTGGTAGCTGCCCTCTGGGTCAGCCATGATCTCGGAGGGGCAGGAGACCTGGGAGGAGGCGGCGGGCGGAGGAAGGGGCTCCGAACTCGGCGTGTTCCTCACAGATTCTGGAGGAGAGGCAGAGGAAGTAGTGGAAGCACAGGATTTAGAACCATCTTTCACGCGACCTTCAGTGACTGTTAGGTGAAAGAACTGTGCAAAAGAGATGAGGATGGAAAACACAGAGAGCTGAATTTAAATAGTTCTCCAGGGTGTCATCGAATTTGAGAACTAAGTACTAAAGATAACATTTTAAACCCACTGGCTCATTTGTTCCAGCTTCCATAATCTGAATGAATTACAGTTTTGCTTGTCTTGGGCGCAATTTACATTAATGGCTCTGATTTTTGGGCAAAATTAGCAATTTAGATGTATCATCTCAAACTTCACATTATACACAACCAGGGACTTAATTAAAATGAGAAAATGACGGCGACAAAAATAAACAGTCAGCTGCAGATATTCTATGCTAATACGAACAGTGTCTTCTGACCTTTCCTGTTAGCCCGCTGCACCGACATGCAACGTATGAAACAGAATGTGGAATACGACAAAACCTGCAAATTCGTCAGAGATCGGAACGAGCCAATTATCTTTTGATCGCCAACGGAAGTCGGAAGCTCAAACATATTCCTCCTGTTCGTTGACTGCATCAGAATCAAAAGGTCCCATCATTTCCTGTCTAAAACCACATCAGTTAACAGGATCCGGATGAAGCACTTTTTTTTTTTCAGTTTAATTAAAATTGGATTAAGTTAATGACATATGGTGCAATTTGTAAATGGCCGTAGTCTTGTAATTGTATCATTGTCAGATAGGGAATCTGCAGCTTTTTATGTGTTACTACAGTTAGAATAGTAAAAAATAAGAATGGGTCAAAATCAGCTTTGACAGGATCTGAGTAAAATCTGGAAATCGGTATTGATCAGGAGGAGACGCCTGATCCATGCATTTCTTAGCCTTCATAGTATCTATTTAAGAAAAAATTATACACAACCATGAAATAATTGCAACAATTGATTAAGTAAGTTTTCTAAATCTACAGTGTTCAAAACAGAGAACGTAGGATTCAAACCTGGTGTTAACATCATTCACCGCTTCCTGGTTCTACAGCATACAGCCAGCAACATTTTAACAATTTGATGGTAAACCTTCGCAGTGTTTTTCCTGTAGAGGGAGTTTATATGACAAAGAAACTTATCTAGTCAGCATAACTTTGTTTCGTTAAATTAGCGCTGAATATTCCTACAATTTCAAATGCACAGAGTATAAAGCTACTATTCTTATCACAATTTCAATGGCATCATTAAAACCATATTTGACACAAATCTCATTTGTCCAATCTATTGATAAAAAAAAAAAACTATTTCAGTGAATTGATATATTTAGTAAGTGTTTTAGGAACTGCATTTTATCACCTTTAGTCAAAAATCTAAAATACTGATCAAAGATTAACTAAATTCTCGGCTGTGCTGATATTTATTCAAGCAGTTTTCCATTGCTTTTACTCCATCTGCGAAAACACAAAAAAGGCCTATTTCGCATCTACGTTACCGGCACCTTACATAGTTTAAAACTGCAGCATTTAAACCAATTAAACGCTTATTCCAGATCCTTTAAAACTGTGATTTTTTTTTTTTACGCTACTTGTGAAAACACCTGTGTGGGGGAGGAAATATAAATCGTTTATCCAAAAGCCTTGGGGTGGGAGAAAACAATCTGACAGGAAAATGTAGCAATATATAAAAACATTTTAAAAAATCCTCATTGTGTGATGAACTGTTTGGGCCTGGGCTCCTCTATTGCAACAAGACAAAAAACAGGAAACTGACTTTGGCATTTTAATCCCATCATTATTTAAATAACTAGAGAAAATCTACAAGACAGTAGAGATGAATTACAAACGTAACAAGATGGCGGCAGCTGCCCGCAGACGAATAATCAAATGTTCAATAAGTGAAAGTGGCCTGCCCTCATGCGGCTTTCTCGGGCTGTCCAGCAGGGGGCAGTGTCTCACCTGAAGAGTCCACCCTCTCGAGGTGGGAGATGGGGGAGGCGCAGGCGTGCGGGCGAGGGTACCCGCTGCCTTGATGGTAGAGGTAGCTGCGTGTCGGTGATACCAGGCTGCCCATGTGATAATGGTGATGATGGTTATCGAGGGAATGGATGGGGTGAGCACTAATCACGGCTGTGAATGGAAATGGACGTGGATACACACAAACAAACAGGATGAGCGATGCTTAATGAACGATGACGATTCACGCATGCAGATTCCTGCGAGAAGCACTCTCCCCATCACTCAGGAGGCAGACAAATTCACAAAAAAACAAATCATAGAAGCATGGGAGTACATGAATCTGTTGCTTATGATTTTGAGAAATTTTAAATTTTTTTTTTTCTCCATAATTACTACTGAGTTGCTGCGACATGTTCACACACACACACTTACGCTGGGGCGGCTGAGCGTCAAAAGGCATCATCATTTTAGGCCTCATCACCCGGCGGCCTGCAAGTGTGGACATGCTGTCGTCTGATTCGTGGCCTAAAAGGTACGGTGGAAATGAGCCAATCAGATCGGTTGCTATTCTGATGTTGGGTGTTTCTGGTTAATGATCCCTCATTATTCTAATCCGCTTTGTATCGCTGTGTGATATTTCCAAATGTCAACTCCGATTGTCGCCTGCACTTGAAGGAAATCGCGGCAATCCCAAGGGCTCGCTGCGTTATGATGCGTAATGAGCGTCGTGAGCCATGTCATGATAAAGCATGAAATGTTTTGCATGGCAATTACAGACAAAAAAAAAAAAAAAAAAAAGGAGAAAAACACATCCTTCACTAAAAATTGTCCAACAAACCTTCAGACAGGCTCCAGGAAGCATACCTGAAGGTTTTTATTGAATTTCCAGCTCAAATAATGAACTCATTTTTTTTTGGTCAATCTCTTGAAATGCCACTTCCTGTCTTGCAGGCAGAGTCAAACGTATGCTGGGTGTTATTATGAATGTGCACTCGGGCAGCAAGGGTGACATTTCGCTTTGATCCGTTTTTTTCCAAAACATTAACTTAGAAGTGTTGCCTTTTACAGGGTGTTGGCAAACCTGACCTCGGTAGGAGTTGCGCCTCTGCTGCAGGTGGGGGTTGCTCTCCAGGCCGCTGTCGGCGGGGGTGATGTCCTGCGAGGTGCGAGGGATGGGCGTCTCGGTCATGACCGGGTTGGGTTCCGGTGACTTGTCTATGGGTTTCAGTTCCAGCCTCTCGTGGTGAATCCAAAGGTCGGGCGGCTTCAGGTCTTTGGAGTTTCCCTTGTACTTATGGGAGCCGTTTGATGACTTCGAGGCCGCTCGCTTTCTGCAGGGGGAAACGGCACAAACACCTCGTTTATACGAGCGACGAAGACGACCAGAAGAGAGAATGACGAAGAAACAAATTAAATGAGTTAGTGAGGATCTCACTTTTTCTGCTGGGACGTGCTGCGCCGCGTGCACAGCAAGGCTCCCACTACCACCACTATGGTGGTGAAGACTCCCACTGCGATTATGCTGACGATGATCACGACGAGATTCTCATTTCTTGAACCTATTTTACCTCAGAGGAGAGAGAGTGAATGAGACTAGAAGAGCTCAGTCACATGCACAGGAGCACCTTGAGCACCGCTAACCTGACGTTGCCGCTTCAGGCTTCATCGGTCGTTCGTTGTTAACGTGAATTTTGGTGTCTGAAAAGCTCTGCTGGCGTCTCCACCACCATATCTGAATCAGACTGAGGTCTGGGCTTTTAGCTGGACCAACACTGTTTTCGCACCTGATAGTTTGATCGACTCGGTTTGATTGGGGACCAATATTGAAACGTTTGTTACATTTTCGGCTGGTGCGGATTGCTTTCACACGGCGATGTGTCAAGCAACCCGAATCAATCAAAAAACCTTTCACCCACCGCTTACATGCGGTGCCACCAGGAACTATGGAAGAAAATGACACGGAAACCTCAGAAGACACTGAGCGCAACATCGTCCTTCACAAAACGTAAACAACAATGAAATGGTGACACATTGCACCGATTAAGGGATTTCTCTTTTGTCTTTGGCAAAAGATGACGAGACATTTCTCCTGCTGGTGCGTGATTGAGTGCAATGGTGCTTCTGTGATTTATTTTGCTCTTTCTCTGTCTCTTTGTGCTGTAAATGTCATTCTTTGAGAAACAAAACAGGAGTGCCCTTCCAATTAGCTTTAAAAGCCAATGTCAATCACAGACTAGTCAGCAGGTGGGATTAAGGACTTACCATCTGAATTTCGAGGGGAAACTGGGTACGAGTTGCCTGGAGGTCCCGGCTTTGGTGGGATATTTGAAGCTGAGTCAAACAGAGAGATAGAAAACGTGATTCTCTAGGCCTTCTGGTGCAAATTCAACGGTCTACTAACTCTACGAGCACAAACACAATCTGGCAGTCATGCATTGCAAGTTGTCATCAGCCCAGAAGATGGAGATGCTCAGAAAGAGAAGCACATGAGGTGCGGTTGGCAGTGATAAAGTGAGAAGAGGGAGTTTACCTTGGTCATTAGCCATTTTGTCAGAGGACTCAGCTTAACAGGCCAAAGGAGAGCAGAGGGAAAGAGACAATAAAACGCAAAACAAAAACAGTTAGCTGAGAAGAGCAGCAACAGAGAAAGAAATACGGGGGGTGGGAGGGCAGATGGGGGACTCTGGGGAGGAAGAGGGGCAAATCTAGAGAAATGAAAAACATGTGAGAAAACCAAAAACAGTCGTTGAACAGACAGAGCAGAGCTGATAAAACGAGCAAAGCGTCGATCCAGAAATGATTCAATCGTCCCACAATAAAAGCGCAGATTGATTTCCAAAACGTAAAATGCTTTGCAAAACAAAAAAATAATAATAAAATATGGCAATAAAATAAAACAGCCTTGTTAAGTAACCAAAATTAAAACCAAAACAGGCTGTGTGTGACTCCCCAACCCAATTCACCCTGAGTGTTTCAATACAATCTACGCTGCGGAGCAGATTTCAAAGAGGATGACTCATATGGAAGAAATAAACACAACTTCGGCAAAAAAATAAAAAAATCTATAGCAAATAAAAATAAAGAATATAGATAAGTCAGTGTGTAATTTTAATTTAACATCTCAGAAGAAGGATTATTAGTTACAGGAAACAGCTGCTGCAGTAATAAAAGTAAAGCTCTATAGCTGCCTCAGTTGATGTGTATTATTTGTAATCCACCTACAAGGTTTGTAAAAGTATTTAAACTTGATGAAGATTTTCACATTTTTCCACATTACAACCAAACATCACTGCATTTTACTGCATTTGTTTATTTCTTCTATTTTTGTATGCGGCTGTCGGCCAGAAGCAACTTTTTCAATAAAACCTTGTTGCTCAGGTGGAAAATTTGTGTTTTTCATTCGTTGCTGAGTGGACGACTCGTTATCTGTGGTCTATGTTTGTGATATACCCAAGGAAGAAATACAACTGAATAATTTATTTATTGCAAATCATAACCGGAGCCCTTCCTGTACAACAACAACAACAAAAAAAGAACTAAATAAAATTTGTAAGCCTTGCTGATGTTTCCACTTCGAGACTGTGGACCGGTCTCCTGCACATTTTGGACACTTACTCTTGGGAGTTCTGAACTGAACAGGCTCCGACATGGGCCCCATTCCTTTGGAGTTCCTGGCCTGGATCTTGAAGTAGTACGTCGTGTCCAGAGTCAGCTCCTGGATCTGGTGTGTGAGGCGGTTCCCCACCACAGGCTCGATGACCCAGTCGTGGACCACCGCGTTGACGTCTGTGCTGTAGTAGATGATGTAACCTGAGAGGGCAAGACAGGCGGCGTTAGTCTGCATCTTGAAACACAGAATGGGAACTTTTGTTTGCACTGATTGACGTAAAACTTCAAAACATTTTCTACAACTCGGCACACAAGATGGTGGACATTCATGTCAATAACTTTTGTAATTACTCATTTCAATGAGGCTAGTATTCCTTAGGATGTAGATTTAAATAACACTTTCCATTTTAAACTGTGGAATTTTTAAGGTTGCGCAACAAAGGATTATGGGATGTTTAACCAAAACAAAAGCAATGTTAGCTCTGGGGGTCAATTTTCTTTTACATTGTGTTGAAAGAGCAGGAAAGCATAAATAACATTGGTAAATGTCAGCAGTATTAATATTGGATATTGATATCAGCCCAAATTTTTATTAATCATAATACTACGTAAATTATATTTCAAGATAACTGAGCAACAAAACTCATTGAAAAGTCACATTTAGGCAAATCAACATAGGTGTTTAATGCTTAAACAAAATAAAATAAAAGTCTGATTCTCTCTCAGCAGTGGAAAATTGGCACCTTTTTCAAATCAAACCTTTATATCAGATATAAATTCTCAAAATATTTTCATGACACATGCAAGAGCCACAAGACAGTTTGATGCTCACCGGTAATTTTCCCGTTGGCTTCAGAGGGAGGCTGCCAGTTGACTATGATGGTGCGCGGCTTGTTCTCCTTGCTCACCACTGTCACGTCTTTTGGGGCGGAGCTGGGGACTGAGGCACGGACAGAAGGAATTAAACGTGTTTTTAAAATGGAACATCAGATAGAAAATAATTGTCGCTGTGACTGATATTGTTTGACCTTATAGGATCCATTTGTTTGCTCGTGTGTGCGACAAACCCCTGTCTGGGACGGAATAGAAACTTTGAGAAAACAGTTTAAACTCTCCGTTTGCCATCGTTCTGTTCGGTGTTGTGAAAGTGTTAACAAAAATCTTTTGTTATAGTTTAGTGTGCAAAAATACAGTCAGGTGTTTTTATAGAAAATGGCAAGAAGACTAACGAAGGATTAAAACTTTATCTCCTGAGAGGTAAAATGTTTTAAATGGCTCCTAATACTAGTTGTTAGAGTCAGAGAGGAACATGTGCCTTTCATTATTTAAATTTTAGTTGGTTGAGTTATAGATTATATTTACTCCTTAAGCTTAAAACTCTCCAAAATACTGAAAATATGATCTAACTCCTTAAAAACAACAACAGCAAAAACAGGAAAGCAACAATGTGCCTGTGCTCCATGTCTTTATTTATATTTTTTTAGTTGGAAAAAAAATATAGCCAAGAACGTTTGCACAGACTGTTACACTGTAGCAATTATATTGTTCTTTTAACCTCTCATTTCGTCAATGATCCGCCCCTCTGTGAGCATAATGTCATTCTGTGATGTAGGGGATATGGCATCACATGCACAACATCAACAAGTAATATTTAAACATTGATTCATTGGGATTAACTAATTAAATGGAAACTATAGTCACAAGAGGAATGCCCTATAGTTTGAAGGCAGAGGTCAAAAAGGGACCAATAAAACCAATAAAGGGTTGTTTTTTTTCTCCATCTAAAAGTAGAGACTGAGGCAGGTGTTGGATTGTGATTCCTCAGATGGAGAAACTTGGCCATGGGTCTGCAAATCAAGAAGAATATTGGAATAAAAAAATAAAAAAAAAACTGCAACAATTCTTATTTTTATTATTTTCTTTCCCCAGTGCTAGTCTGATTGTGTATTTTGAGGTTGATGTGTGGTTATGTCTACTTTCCTCTGAGGAAGTCAGGTAGAATTATCCTCAATTACCAAATTTGAGGCAAGCTGGCTAATTTGAACAGCAGAGCTGCTCATAAATACCTGTCCAGATACATTGTACCAAGCTGCCAGGGGTTTGTCACTCTGCAGTCACTGCTGACTCTCTCATGACGAATGTCTCTGCGGGAATGTGTGTGTGCGCGCGCGTGTGTGTGTGTTGGCGGTGTTTACTGGTTTCAAAGGTGGTCCCTTGAGCGGTCATGCTCCATGTGCTGGCACGGCGGCCCTTAGTCACCATGACAGAGAACTCGTAAAGCGTGTTGGGCTTCAGGCCTGTCACTACGTGGCTCAGGCTTGTGCTGTTGGCCATCTGGAGGAGTGAACAAGCAAAGAGAAACACGAGAAAAAAAGGAAGAATGTAATTAGAAAGACAGAAGAAATTAAAAAAAAAAAATTACAATTTACGAAAAGACTTCTCGTCTCCCAAAGGTTAAATGAACTTAGAATGAAGAAGAACTTTATTTATAAGATAATCGGATTTAGAAAATGGAAGAAAAATGTTCATCAGGAGTAGGCAAAGATTTTTTTTTGGAACCACCTTAGGAGTGGTACAAGCCGGACCGAGTCAGGTGTTGTGCCCTGACTAGGTATTCTGGCAATCAGCAGAATACTGTCTGCTGATTGCCAGCAGACAGTGTTTATTGATTGGCCTGTAGATTTATGCCATCTTCACCGTCACCTTATCCAATTTGAGATCATAGAAGTTAGCATGATGACAAAAATAGTCAAACCTTGAGCTCTAAATCTCTTATCAGTTGTAGCGGAAGAGCTCATCCAGCATCAACTGGACTGGGGCAATGCGCAACAAATAAACGCTTTGGAGAAACTGGACGCCCAAGAGTACTCACACAAAATGACATCTTTGGAGCATCAACCACGACTCCTGGAACACTCTGATAACGTGACTTGAACAGAACTATACATTAACCGGCTAGAGTGAGACTCTTCACAACGGAGTCCAGACATACACAAACTAGCTTGAATTCCCTGGTTTAACTATCTTAAAGGAAGTACAAGCCGGACCTAGCCAGGTGTTGCACGCAAGACATGCGAATTTACATCAACAATGTCATCTTAACCGCCATTTTGAATCTGCAGTGATACAGAAGTATTTGGTCAGCTGCAAATCAGTAACTCCATGGTGAAACCTTGATGTCCAAACCTTTTTGTCAATTGTGGCAAAGACCATGAACGCCATCAACTGCGCAGGTCAACCAGCAACAAACAAATATACCCAGAGATTTGGGAGAAACTGAGTGCTCGCACAAAATGACATAATTGGGGCATCAATCACGGCTAGAGTGAGACTTCACAATGGAGAAGGGGCGCTAGAAACAGTTCGATAATCACCAAACGCACAAACATCGGCCTGGTGTCTACCTCCTGAATTGATTTACGTGTACCATTACACACCTACTAAAAACAATACGCAGGAAAAGTCTGAGCAAATAAAAACACCGCAGGTCGCCCGTTTTCTCACAGCTTACTGCACTCTGGTGACGAGAAAAAACAATTTTCTGCACGCTGAAGTGCTCTTTAGCAGAACCGCAAACAGGCTCTCTAAAAGAATTTCAAACCTGCGCAAGAAGTCTAGACAAAACAAATGGGCTCCACAACCACAAAGAAACACTTAACCATAAACACACCTTGCGGACGTGCTTAAACGTTGACTTATGCAACCATTTTACTTGCTCTCCACTGAGTTGGGTGGTCATGAAAAAATAAAGCATTAGTGGGAGAATCAGGTTAACCAAAGGAGCCGGTTGCCACGGCAGTTCTCCGCCGGGGGGCTGCCAAGCAGAGGGCAGTGGGGTAAGCCGGCAAAGCGCTCCACTCTTTAGCTGCATGCAGCCAGTTTAAGAGCAGTCGTTCCCTCAATAATGCACAAGCCTGTCTGGTTAGACTCGATCTAAGAGAGGCATTAAAGTGACAGTGCTTCTGTCGTTTGTGTCTGTAGAACAGCAGAAAAATACAAGGAGACGCAGGACGTTTCCAGAACACAGCGCGGTCTTAATATATTTGATTTCATTAACAGGACAGAAACATAATAAGCCTGAGCTGCTCTTTAATTATTGTCACGCTGTGTGAATCAGACCACTTAGAGCATCCACTTGTAACAAAAGACCGAGCTGTTTGCGCTGAACTTGTGTTGATTTACTTTATGGTCCGCTTATGGCGTAGTGTTTAAATGGCTTTTCTGTTTTCCTCGGAATAACAATAAATAAATAAATCAGGAATCTCTTTATGTTAACATCGAGCAGCATGCTGCTCGAAGCCCGTCAGCTGACTCAGTGCAGCTTCCCGGCTTGCGTGCGTTTATTTTGGTGCGTGTACTTGGGCAGTATGGGGAACGTGTTGTCAGATCTACACCCGCTTCCCTATTTTTTTTGTCTCTCTGCCTCTGTTTGTCTTGTCCTTGCTGAATAATTGATCAGTAAACGCAACCCTTTATCTGAGCTCCGCTCGGCCACCGTTTCCACACACATTCATCCAGAAGGATGCAGGCAAACGTGACAACCCCAAACTGAGAAAACTGCAAGTTGAAATTTCACTTTCAAAAAAAAAAATATTTAAAAGCTCATTTGCACAAATCCTTAGCCGTTACTCAGGCTAAGAACAAACAACTATGAAATTCAAACCGCGGCTCTGCTTGGGATAAATATTCATAGTCCTGCTGTTTTGGTCCAGAAAACAATGTTCAAACCGATTTTCAAATTATAGGAATAATCCTTCTGAGATTACAACTACTCATTAGCATCGTCCGTTTTCCTCCACAAGGAGCGGTGCTGAGCATAGCTATCCTGCAAACTGCTTCTGTCCACAACAGTCAATAATCTGGACATGTGAGTGGCCTCTACCGCTATTTAATGTCTTCTGATATTTGACATCTTCTGATAAGCTACTGAAAATGTGTCATTTCTGCATCAGGTTGTGCCTCCTGTCATGTCCTTGTATCTCATTCCAGCTGTTTAGTGCAAAAAGGTTTCTGAGCCTTTCAGCAGTGGCAATAAGCTTGTTGAATTCTATGAAAAAATACTCAATAGTCAACAGCGTAAGCACAACTAAAACCCAAACAGACTCAACAACAGTTTTGTTTATAAATGTATTTCTTTATCGCGTTTATATGCTGTTAACTTTAAGACTCCCACTTGTTCTGCCAACACCCTCGGTATAGATCAGAGCTGATTCGCTCGAGGTTCCTCGCTGTCCAAAAGGGAGCTGTTCCTCTCCCCTGTCGCCTCATGCTTACTCAACATGGGAGAGTTTTTGCAAAGTCAATGACCTCTTTGCTAAATGGCATTAGCTAATGAACAAGCTGAGCTGACTGGAGTATACTGACTCTACAAAAAGATAATTTGCTGATACAAAGTAAATCTACATTTTGCATTTAAGATAAGAAAAAAAAAAAGCCCTCTGTCTGTAAATATGTTTTAGCCAATATGTTTTAGTGGCATAATGTTAGCTTCACATGGTTCAATTTCACTAAAATTATATTATTCTGTTTTAGGTAATAAAATGCTTACATTCTTTATTCAAAAAGAAACAATTATTTGTTTATTTGTATTATTTTTTAATATTATACACAATCTCTAATTTCTTTTATCAGATTAATTGATAGAATAATCAGTTACCAAAATAAAAGTTAGTTGCGGCGTCACCTAAAACTGCAAAAGATACACCTTAATTCTCAGCCATTTTATGCATGTTTATTAACGACGGTAATAAATGTGGAAGGGGAAACTAGGCTGCAAAATTATAGATACTACATATCACACCATATATTGCATTTATAGCTTCTGGTGAGACAACATCATGTAGTTTACATAGAACTCTCTTTTTAGTGCAAAACGATTTAAAGGGAAGTGCACTGCATTATTAATTTTGGGTTTTACATATTGCACATAAAACAAAAGCGAGTGAAGCGTCTGTTTGCCGCTTTGCAGCTCCGACGCTTAAATGACGACAGATGTTTTTGTTCTCCGTTACAAACTTCAGCCCTATATTTCCCCTGAGGTCCAGAGCCGCCGACAGATCACTTCACTCTATGCCGCCGTGCGATATTACCGCCTGCACATCATCACCTTCGGCAGTGTCAGAAAGCACGACAAGTAAAAGCGAAATAAGGAATTCAGAGGGTGTTAGATATCAGTGATGTTTTATTTAGAGGAAACAAATTCAGATTTTCTTGAATTGCCCTTTAAATAAACAAAAGCAGGGCTACATCTTGAGTAAACAGGATTTAAAACTGAACAAAACTGAAAGGCAAAGTCTCTCACCTTCACTTTGGTGTTGGCGGGGATATTGGTCTTCCATCGCACGGTGTAGTGGCGGTTGTCGGTGATCTTCTGGTTCTTGGGCAGTGAGTTGTCGGCCCACGTCACCTTGATGGTGTCGTGGCTCAGCACGGAGGCCTGCACGCCCACGGGAGGCATCATGGGACTGGGGTCGGGCGCTGGGGTGTATGGAGCATGGAACAGTTCGTACAAGTCAACATCGGGGTCTATGGGGTCTGCGTGCCAGGCAGTAAAAAGCCCGCATGCATTGATTGCACGCACAATTAAAAAAACAAAACAAAAAAAAAAAACACACAACGGGAAGCGTGGCATGGAGGATGAGAGTGTGGAGTCGAAACAGGAGCAGTGGAGGGAAGGAGAGGAGGGAATAATAAAAGGTTAATGCGTTAAAAATGAAGGTCGGTGGTGAGGAGGAAGAGGGAGAAGGGAAAGGGGAAGAGGAACAGGGCCGGGGTTTAGGGTGGGATTGGGAAGGTGGAAGAGAAAAAGAGAGGACACTATTAGAAAAATAACAGACACTGACCTCTAGAACAAGCAAACCTACGGAACTGGTTGCTGTGTGAAATCTACCCGACAGTGTGTGAAGCTAAAGCGACGGCAGCACTATGGAGAAACAGGAGGAGATCAGCTATTCATGGCAAGATTGACTGCAAATGGAAAAACCAGAGTGAAAGACACCACAAAAACCACAAAGACTTACCAGGGATATCTGGTCTACTTTCGAGTACAAATATCTTAGTTAACTTGAAATAAGACAGAACGAACTTACAAGTAACTCTTCAGTAAGAAATGGGAGCTTGTCTTAAGTCAGGGATTCCTTAACCTTGATGAAAAAGTTCTAGTTGTAAGTAAAATAATCTCCCAGTTGGAACAAGATATTTTTTCCATAAAATGTCTTGTTACACTGGGAGATTATTTCACTCACAACTAGAACTTTTTCATCAATATTAAAGGGGCAGTGTTATGTAAAATCAACTTTTCTTTTAGCTTTACATCAATTACAGTGTGTAAAACTACTGCATGGATCTTCAGACACTAATTTCTTTTAAGTCATGTTTGAAATATGACTGAAGGTAACAGTTACTTGGCCCAAATGCATAATGCTGCATTTGCTTCTGATCCTTTCTGAAAAGTTGCTTGCAAGTTAGTTTTGTCTTAATTCAAGCGCACAGAGATATTTGCACTGGAAGCTAGGCTGAAAATATGCGGTAAGACTTTGTGTTTTTGCAGTGTTCATGCAACTGATCACGAAGACAAGAACGTTTTCACCCAGTCGTTTCAAAGAGAGGCGATTCTGACACGTGTTTACATCATCCAGCTTTAGAAAACAGCAACTTTCATGCAAAGAGAACAATCAAGACGGCACAAAAAGAGTTTAAGATGTTTCTGTCGCATTCAAAACCCCAAGAAGAAAAACAAGGCTTTAAGCACTCAGTCCGTCGGCGGTGGAGGAGAAAGAGAAGGGTCGCCTACAAGTGGAGATGCTGAGGATTTACATGACAACTGAATGACAACTGCGTAACGTTTTATCTGATATGCAGATTCGAAAAGGGCGAAGACGAAATGTCCAACTTTGCATAATCACCTGAAACAAAAGGAAACCTAACACGCACGGCAAATGAGGCTGACTGTGGAAGGCTTCCCCGGTTTAGCTCAGAGCCACTTTAGCTCAGAGTTTAGCTCATAAGAAATCCACTTGCCTGATTTAGTATGTAGGAATCGCGGCTTAACTCATTAATCTGCATGGATCATCTCCAAGTCTTCCACGGTGCCAAGACTTTGAAAGTCTTTCTTTCTTTGCAACTTTTATTGGCCATATTTTTTTTAGCACCACGCAGTGAAAGACAAAGAACATTATGCAGCTTATTAGAACAAACCCCAACATAACGCAGCTCATAAATGGCACAAAATTCTTCATTAATCCAAAATGGAAATTAAATGTTGTGGCTCATTTTATCCAAGTTTCTTCAAAGAGTCGTTGTGGATGCTGACGGATGTGGGCAGGAAGGATATCCTGAAGCAGTCTGTATTACAGCGGGTCTTAAGGAGCCCCTGACTGAAGACACTCTGTTGTCTAACAGTCTCCTGAGCAGAACTAGCCTTTGTGATGCCTATCTGTATAACTTAGACAATGCTTGGTCCACATTTTGACAATAATAACAACTCATCTATCAATTGACGAATATGATTTTAAGTTAGCTACACTGGTTTAGTTTTATCACTGATTGTTGGCTCCGTATTCTGTTTGCATGTAAGACGTGTTCTATGACTATGGGCATAGACTAGAGTCACACATAAAACTAAATATTAAAGATGCACTGATTATGTTTTTCTTAGCCAGTACTGACTTGTGGTTTTCTTGCCAAGGACAAGAACCTGTTGCTTTAGTCTTACAGGCTCCCCACATCGTCTGAAGTGCAGAAATCGTAAATGAAAATCATCATTTTGTCTGCAGTGAGCCATCTGCCTGCTGAATTCGACACCAAGTCCAGAGTGAACTATTTTGAGAGAGCTCTCTGCGAAATTTTGCATGACGGGTCTGAAGTTTTATGCCACATTTTAAGCAAAAATGGGCTCATACGTCAACGTCGACATTTCTCTTTAACTAGTTTGTGTCCAGTATCAAAGGTTTGTATCGAGCGAACGTCCCAAATCCACGTGTTTTTGGTCCACATTTGGCTGTGCGTCGACTGTTCGGAATTGGTTGGAGTACGTGGCAGCCTTAATGCAAGAGAGCAACAGGCTTGGTAAGTGGTCCATAAAAACCACAGGAAGTTGTCGGTGTGAACAGCCTCCACAGAACGTATAAGAATACAGGCCTGGAGGTCGACCGACGGACAGTGTCTGCAGAATGAATCCTTTTGGGATTAGCTTCTGGTTTCACTGCTTCTGTTTCCGTACTCGGTTTAGTTGTGACGGGAGAAAAAGCTTCGCCTGGTCACCCGTGATGACACTCCTCCTCCATCACCTTGACAACTCTTTCTACAGAGGTGCCCTCATTATATCCCCAAGACGGAGCAGTGTGTGTGTGGGAGTGAGAGTATTTTGAAAATCCAAGCATTCTCATGGTTGCAGTCAGACCCTGAGGTTTTAGAATGGTACGAAGGTTGCATTTCTTTACCCAGCTTTGAAAAACGTGTGTTGCGGTTTTTCTTTGCTGAGAATCAGCCGCGGGTAAAAAAAAAAAACAAAAAACAAATGCAGTGTTACACATGGGTGAAACACCTCCCTCACTTCCTCCGGTTTTAAGTTAAGACGTCACTGTCATCCGGTATTCAGCCCAAGTTCACCAAGTTTTCCTTCACTTTTTCCAAAAGTAAAGCACTATGTAGGTCAGCCCTGTCTTTTTAATTCCGACTCGAACAAACTGGCAGGAAGGGGAACGCGCCTCTGAGAATTCGGCAGAAGACGACGGTGGTGGGCTTTCGGTTCTGCTTTTCAGAGGAAGCATTTGGATCTGACGAAGGGGTTGCCAAAGTCACCACAGGGGGTCTTGCATGAGTGCACAGAGTGTGTAAGGGAGTTAGGATGAGAAGGAGCTCTTTTAGAGACAAGTGTGCACTATGTGTGCGTGCGCGTGTGTGCGTGTACACGTATTAAAACTCAGGCAACCCCCCCTCCTCTCAAAGCATGTTGACGTGACTCATGTCGCCAGGCACCCCGCCCCTCTTGTGTTCCATGGTGCAACAGTGCTGCAGCGGAGACAAACTGCAGCGATCAAGGAGGAGCGGGGAGGCGTGTGCAGACCGCATCCTGGGACGCTCCGGGGAGCGCGCTGCTGCTCGTCTCCTTGCACCGTCACACGAACTGCGTGAACTCAGCCGACATGTGGGCTAACTGGAAGCGTTTCGCACTTCTTATTCTTCATAAGACTCCACGGGCCGCGACACATGCTCTGCCTCTAATTGTTAAGAAGTGAGGCTTGATGACGTGTGCGTCACCTGGCAGGCGGCCAAACAGGTTGTCCTGATCATTTAGCTAACAAAGCGGTTTTACTGCGCTGCAGTGAGACGCCTGGAAGACCAACTCTCACTAGGTTTTCACAACATTTCACATCAGGTGGCTAAAATCTGTTAAAAATGGTTATGAAACGCTAATCCTTCCAACACTTCTGCTAAATTTGACTTTCTTTTGCAAGTTTTTAAATAATATGTATGTGCTAAAATTAATTTTAGACATGAGAAGCAACCTTTTATCTATTAAAATTTTGTAAATAGCGACTGTTTTTAGCATTTACTGAAATTTTTTTTAAATTGCAATTATTAGGATTTTTGGGATACAATAAAACAAAAAATAAAGTTAAACTCTTGTGTTCTTAAAACTATAACGCCAATTGCTGGTTTTCATGCACATGTAGCAAACATGTTAATTTTGGCATCATCTGACCAGAGCACTGAAAATGCTGAAACATTTCCTGCACTAGTAACGCATTGGCAGATCAGCAGAAGTGACATCTGGTGACATCTGGTGACATCTAAAGGCAACTTATTGTACAGAATTTTCTTCTGAGATATATCAGATAAATACATGGCAAACTTATCAGATTTTTCTGCTTCCCAATTTTGCACTACTGTGTGTTATTTTGAACACTGTAGCTTTAATGAGATAAAAAATGATATGTATTGTGTCTGAAATACCCCTTAAAAAGCATTTCTAAATGATATCATTATTCAGGATTAGATCCGTTTTCAAACAACAAAACAAAACACAATGCTGTCTTCAGCTGCCTAAACAAGCCGCCTTTCTCCACGAAAGCTACTTTTTTTTAATAACATTTCTGCCTGTATTAGCAAATTAAAACGCGGATTAAAAAACCTCATGCTCCCTATCGTAATAATCAGGTCTGCTCATATATGTGCATCAATTGAAGCTCTGATCATTTGATTAAAAAAAAAAAAGAAGGAGAGACTTGGGTATACTTACAGGCCACTATTGAAGAGAGTTAATTAAAGCAGCGAGACAGGCTGATGACCCATTTTCTGCCTGGTAATTTAGAGTCGAGACACACTGTGTCTGATAATGATGCCAGGTTAGAGAGAGGGCAACGAGAAATGTCAACTGAATCCAGAGAAGCATGAGCAGCATTTTCTCTTTTTTTTTGCCTCCTCCGTATCAGCTGTGATCAGGAAAAGGAAAGCTGATTTGCTCTCAGCTCCTAATGCGACCATTGAGGATTAGATCCGCTGCTTTTCCTCGTCATTCCCCGTAAAAGCTGCAGATGCATAGAGTTCGTACCTGACTGCACTCTGGTGGCTGCGCTCTCGTACACGGGGATCCCCTCCCCTACGTTGTTGAAGGCCTTCAGCGTGATCACGTAGTGGGAGCCGGAGTCTGCGGGACGAGAGACAGAGGTCGGTGAGAGAGAGACAACCCGACGCAGCCAGTCTAATCAAACCAAACTCCGGAGACTCTCCGCTCGTAATTGCGATATTAGCACCACGGATATTTGAACATGCAACCTCCACTCGAAGTGATGGTGGCGAGAGCTTTAATTATGAATGCCGGGACATTGGCAAAAGCTTCCTTTCTACTTTGTCACTCACTTCTGGACACAATCCTGATTCTTCAACCGCAGCATAAGATGGTGATCAATTATCTCATTAAAAAAAAAAGAAGAGCCAAAGGTCGACAGAACAGATTCAGCAACAAAGAGCTCTCCATTCCCACTGCAGAAAATTCGATAGCCCTGCTTTCTAGAGCTTTAGTACGACATAAAATTAATTAATCTTGAGAAGGTACTTCAGCAAAAGTAGAAGATGGCACTCAATAGATTAATTACATGAAAGATAATATATGTCAAATGTTTGTTTCAGTTTATTTTGATGGTTATGGCTTAAAACTAATGGAAAACCCTAACTCCAACTTCCCAGAAAAAGTGTCATATTCATGGAAGGTTGAGTGGAAGGAAAAGATGCACAAACACCAGGGATAACCAAAGCCTTACATGTGCAGAAAGGGAAATTCGCTCATTTCTTAACATGTCAGCAGAGCCACAAGCTGATCGTGTTCATGCCACGTGTTCATGCCATGGATGCTGTAAGCAATGCAAAAGGAGCTCTGACCAAACACTGAATGCATGTCCTGCATACTAGTCAAAACTTAGTAAAAAAAAATAATAAAAATTTTAATCTTTACTTTATTGGTTTTATGTCTTATTAAAAATTTCTCAAACAAGTGATTTTGAGGTTCTAATTTGCTGTAATCATCAAAAATTTCAGAAATATATATTTGAAGTACAGTTTGTGTTTAATGAGCCAGTACAATTCATGAGGCTCATTTTTGGAACAATACAACTAAAATACATAATGATATCGGGGTGTCCCAATACAATTTTTCCCTTGTGATACGATACTGATATTGCAGCTTTGAGCATCGGCAGATACAGATATTTACACAATACGATATCAGCATGAATCATACATACTTTTATTACTTATTTTGTATTGTGCAATGTTAGAAAACACTTTACCAAATTATATTTCTGCTGAGTCAGTTGGTTGAGAACAAATGTTCCATTTATTATTAACCAATTGGTCTGCATGTGGGATACTGGATAGAAAATCAAATATCCTATATGTAATATGGGATTGGGACAACCCTAATTGATATTTTGTGAAATGGAGATGCAGTTGCAAATCCCCGTTTCTTTTAGCTTCACAAAAATTGTTTTATTTGAACGTCCTGACCTTTAACGAGTGTGTGCCTATAAGTCCAATCAGTGTAATTAGTGGCTCAGCAGTAGGTGAAGCTCTAATTAACTCCTTCAGCCTCCACTACCTGGTAGCAATGAACCATTTCACAGCATTCGGGCGTCTATGATTTTGGTCGTTAGTTCATTAAACGCAGTCTTTAAAATCAAACTTGACCCGTTTTTCTTGTCAGGAAACTCGCCTGCTGTTAGCATCCATATTAAGTGAAAAGACAAGAATATAATTAGCGGCATAAGATAACTTCTCGAGCGAGATTACGCTTGTAACAAAACCAAAACCCAAATGGAAACCCGCTCATACTGAGGTTCTCAATAGTGTAGTAGCGCTGCTTGTAGTCCACTTTGATGGTCTGAGCGTGAGGGCTCCCGATGCCGTAGCCGATGGTGTAGCCGCGCACCACGATGTCCTGGTTCTCCGGCGGCGTCCAGCTCACCACGATGCTGTTGACCAGTGGGCGGACGTGCAGCGAGCTGGGCTGGTCCGGTACGCGAGATTCTGTTGGGAGGAAATGCAGGAAAGAAAAGTTCAGGACAGAAGCTTAGCAGCCTCAGCGCACAGAGCAGACCCGGCTTAGTCTGTTTGAAACAAGAAGAGCAGGACTCGTTACCGTCCAGGTCGCTCTCAAAAGTCTCTGCCGGGACCCACTCAGTGGCCGGTCCGGTCCCATTCACAGTCACGGCCGACACTCGGAAGGAGTACTCCGTTCCGGGCTCCAGACCTAAAGAGGCAAACGCAGGTTCAGAGCTGAGGCTTCACAGACAGACTTCTGTTTTTCACGGATTCTTTCAGAAGTTTTGACAACATCCGGACATTTGTTTTCCTGTCTTTCTAGTTTGCAATGTTGCTGCCCTTAAGTTTTCCTAACTTCTAACATTTACATAAAGATATACAGTACAAATAAATTTAAAACATAAAAAAAAATCTATACGAGACAATCAATATTCTGGAGAAAAATATCCAGCTTTCCAGTTTTCTCCACCTTCATGTGGAGAAAACCTCTAAACTTGTCTCAGAATAGATAAAGTTTTATGGACTCAGGTGCAGCGAACAATAAATTATTCTTTTATTACAGCAGAAAAATCTCACACTGTTACAAAATAATAAAATAAAAATCTCAGATTAACTTCTCTTGTAATCACATTCAGGTTCTCATCTTAAAAAAAAAAAAAAGCTCTTTTACAAAAAGAAAGAAAGAGGAAAAACAACATTAAATAATAAGGCCAAAAAAAAACTACATAAAAGTCCTTGATTGCATTACTGATATATATATATATATATATATATATATATATATACTGCAACTACTATAAATAAAAAATAATATAATAATAACTGACTAAAATGGCATTGCGCGCTCCAGAGTGGAGGCAGCAGCCGCAGCAATCCCAGGGAATGTTCTTCATGACATGTTCATTTTGAAAACGATCAGGAGGTAATTCTCAACTTTTAATTAAAGTTTTTAGTGGCTCGAACAAAAGAAATGTGCGTCATTAAAAAAAAAAAAAAAAAAAAAAAAAAAAAAGCTAAACCAATGAAACCACGAGATAAATGGCAGCACAAAAAGCGAGACAGTCAGTTCTCCCAGAGAGCATAAAGCTGAACTTCACATTGATTCATATTTTATAGGCACATCTCCCTCGGAGGGGGCCGCGTCGCTGCTGGGTGCTGCTTTCAGTACTCGTGGATGACGGTGGGTGCCTGCTGACAAATGGGGTTCTTCTGTATTAATTTGCAATAAAATTTGTCACTGTCATCATATTGTGCTATTTGCACGCTACGCTCTAATCCTCTAGTCATTTCTCTCTGTACTCGCTGTTCCACCGCCCCTCTGTACCCGCCGTCCCCCTTGAGGGTGTCTTCTGAAGACCGCCTTGCCAGCTACGCCTTCGAGGCTACAACATGTCCTTCTTAAAGCTTCTGAACCAACAAACACCCCTTCTGTTCCGCCCCCCCTGGAATGATCTCCAAAATCAACTTTTAAGTGTAAATTCTCTTTGATGCGGCGCGCAGCGGGAGGCCGGGCCACTTGAAAGTTGCTGAGACAACATCTAATATTAATCACCAACGCTGTGCGCCTCTTTCTGGCGATATCGTGCGGGCTGCGGTTGGTAGCGAGCATGTAATCTTAAGGCAGCAAGGCTTGTAGCTCTAATTCAAAGTATTTAGATGTAACTGAAGACCTACGATTCGGCAGACAATGTAAATCAGCGCAGGTTCATGACGAGTTTGGGTTTTAAATATTGCAGCGCATCAAATAGATGCACTCCGCGGAGAGAAACTGGAGGCTGATGGCAGGAATGATTTAACAATAAAGCAATCCAAAGAATAAGGAAAGAAAATATGATCTGAGAGCACAAGCAAGTATAATCCGCCTTGATTAGAGTTAGGGCATGTTATATAACGTATGTCCAATTATATTACAACAACATTTGTTCCAGACAGGAGAAGCATCAACAGTTTTAAGTCGAAAGTAAAGAAAATAAAAAAAAAAATCACTCATTACTTTCACACTGTTTACAGCTTTAAAGACAAGTGTGAACACAAACCAGAACAGAGTCAATATCTGTTATGTACACAAGACAGCTTGTTCAAGCTGCGATGTTCAATGATTCAGAAGCTATTTATGTAGGAATTAGAACACAAGAAAAAAAAATCACCCTCAAATTCTGCAAATCTTTGTGGTTTTACTTTGATTCTACTCGAATGTTCAACACTTTGAGGATCCTAAGTGAAATAATTTTTCTCTTGCAGAATGTTGCTGCCATATTTGTCTGTACGATCCATCTGCAACGCTTTGACATCCTAACACTTGATATAAACATGAGTAATATGTGAATCCCTCTTTAGTTTCTTCATTACTACAGAAACTCTACAAACCTAGGAAACCTCACTGGTGGAGAACTTAAGCAAATGGTGACATTTTGAGACATCGACCTTTTGACATGATTTAAATTGCTAATCGGTTACTTGAGTAAAGCAGTTTTCTGTCCTATCAACCTAAACGTGACCATGTGGCGTTTGCTAAAAGCTTTGTTCAAAGCATTTAGTAAACTGGCATCATCGTTCGGTTCACCGATTGGCCCGGTTGAAATTCGAGTGGAGAAATCCAGCTCAATGGGAGAAATCCCAGACGGAGCACTGAAGGAGAGATGAGAATTGAGTTGAACTAGGTAGAAAGGCGATAGCCAGGCTACTGCATGGCCAAATCAACACAGAATAAGTTCCTCAGACATAAAAGTAACCATATTCTACAGGTTTTTTTGAGACTCAAAAGCACCAAAGTTTGTACCCCTGCTGTCAATACTTGTATTGTAACATCAGGAGTAGCAAAACCAGTGTTATAAAAATTAAAAGCTTCCAAACATAATATTTTTCTGAATGAATAAGCTTAACGAAAGGTTTTCTACATGTTTCATTGTGTGTGAATATGCTGGGTGAAGGCTTTCTACCCATCTTTACTAGCGGCATCAGTATAAGATGGTGCCTACCGAGTTGTGTCTCTATAATAGGAGTAACATCCAGACTATCAACTGAAACATCACCATCAATGAGCTTGTAGAGCTCCGTCCCAGCAGTGGTCACAGCTGATTCGCTCCTCCGTGGAACTTTCCGGTAGCGTATCTTGTAGCTGGTGATTTCCCCGTTCTGGCCGCTGAGCGGAGGCGGCTGCCACCGAACCAAGATGCTCTGAAAAGCAATGAAGGAATCTATCAAATGATAGCAAAACATTCAAAGCCCGCAGCTGGAAAAGGTGACCTCATAAGTTCATTCACACAAACAGTTGGCGGTGGGGAGAAAGCCCTTTGTGTTGATGTGGCTCCCCAGGTTCCCTCCTCTGCACCTCCCCTTCCTCCTGACGTGGGCGCCAACAGGCGAGCCTCACGTAAACAAACACCCCTTTGAGCGCGAGTGTCAATCCAAGCAAAACGAACATGAATAATGGAAGCAGGAGTCCTGATGGGCGAGGTGTGCGCTGAGTTTGAAGCTGCACAGCTACTCCAGTCAGAGATGAATTTGGGGCCTTTTGTTGGCAGGCTGCGCTGTTGCAGGATAAAGGCATCAGAGTTTGGGTGTGTGTTTAAAGAGATAGATGGGGGGTAGCTCAGCGTGGGAGAGCAGTTAATTAACGCTTTCTCACTGTCACACAGATGCACAAAAAGCCCGAAAACACACTCAGGCTCCTCCCCTGCCGAGCCGAGGGAATTGAGCAAATTAAAATTGGGTTAAGTGTGTTCAATTATTTCCATTTTTCTTATTACACTGTGGGCCACTGTAGTGGGATGCATGTTGCCTTTCTTTCATCTTCTCCCAGATCGCGAAAACACATTTAATTGACTTTGCGAACTCACAGGAGGGAAGAGGTGAGCAGCAGATGACAGAAAATAGACAAAAAAAACATCAACATGACATAAATTACATCAAGGTTTTCACATGATGTCGCATTTGAAGCTTCAACCCTCCTTCAAACGTGGAAACAGTCATATTATGTAGAACCATGCGTCAGGATGCTTTCTTTCACAGCAGGGATATGGAGGGAAATGTGTCCTTATTTAATAAATTGAAAGTTACATTTAATCAAAAGTATAGACTCTGACCTAGACTTTTAGAATTGTTATGAGATGTTTTATTTTTAAAAGTAAAGTTTTGCCAACAAAACCTTTTAACAATTTCACAATTATTTTTTTCTCATGAAATGAAAAATAGAAACTTATACCTGCAAATTTCAGAAATATCTGGTTACGATTCTCGAACGTTTGGTTTTGAGAATCCCTATTTTTGGTTGAACTTGAGCATCCTGGGCGGAGCCAGAGGATGAACAATGTGAGGCCTGTTCCTATTGGTTTGTGCAGACTGAAGCAGATACCGATCGTCTCACAGTTTTGAATTTTGCCCAGAACTCCAAAGCGAGTGGACATAGCAGAAGATAAGAGTTTGCACAGACAGTGACTGGTAAGTAAATTTCACATAAACCAAGGTAGACTCAAAAATACAGCTAGCTGGCTAGCTAGTTTTTCCTCCTCCCTTCGTTTCCACTGTAGGAACCTGAACCAATGGTTCCTGCTAATACAGTTAGCAGGAATATTGCTAGCTAGCGAGGTAGCAAGGGTATACAGCAGGCCTTAATTGTAGACCTAGCTAGGTAGAAATATCTTTTCAGCAAGATATTGCTACCTCGCCTGCTAGCTCGGTAGCAGGCCTTAGTTTTAGACCAATCTACTATACCCTTGATAGGTAGCAAGGGTATTTTAGCTTTAGATTTATTAAATTAACAAATCTAAAGCCTTAACTTTAGCTTTATTAATTTAAGATGTTTTAAGAGTTTTCTAAGGATACATGAATACCCTGGGAAACATATCAGTTGTTGGGAACATGGAGCCAAACACAAGGTAACAACCCTAACCATGCAGGCAGAACTACAGCAGAATGGTTCAGTCAAAGTCTACACTCAAAACCAACTGAGGATCAGTTGCTAGATTAAACTAATGCTCACAATGTGGCGGTCCTTCATCAATCTTGTAAACAGGAATAGGCTAAAAGTGTCTAAGCTAGTAGAGACGCACACTAAAAGATGTGCAGCTGTTAACGGAGACTAAGGTGACTAAAGAGTATCCAGCTGCACTTCAGATTTTCATTTTGAAAAGAAGTGTGAAAACCTTGAGTAATTCTCCTTCCATTTCAAAATTAAGAACTACATTTAGTTAGAATATTGCCAAATAAAACACAGCAAAGCTTGTGGCCATAGAGTGACGAATCGTGAGGAACTTTAAGGGGTAGGAACACAGTTTTCCTCTTCACATTCTGCCGCACAGCCAACTGCGTAATTTCATTTTTAAATCGCCTAAGCATTGTTTTTCTAATGGTAATAATTAAATCCGCTTTGAACAAAGAGGGGAAAAAAAAAAGAATAAAATAATAATTATAGCTCGTTTTAAATTGGCGTTTTCTGGGTTTTAATTATCAGTTCACAACACTATTCCTTTGAGAGCATCCTCTTTATTTCAGTCTTAAAATTAGTTCAAGGGTGTTTTCTCACAAAAAAAAAAAAAAAAAAAAAACTCATCCAAGCATGCCTCAGCAGGGGTGGTCAGTTTGCACTCAAGCTGGGAGGCTGTGATAGGATTGTCTGTCAGTTCCCCCCCTCCTCCCCCACCACTCCAAACCCCCAGTTTGGACTTTGCATCGACCAGTGAAGGCCGAAGAGTGCTGCTTCAGAAGTTGATCCTCCCACCCCGAGGTTTTGCCCATCTTTCTTTCTTTTCAGTTTTCTTTTTGGGCGCACTCTTTCCCGTGACAGGAGTGGAAAAGAAAAAAAAAAAAACATCTTTTGTAAAATTTAATCCATCACCCTCATGGAGATATACAATAAGCAGGCCCACAGCTCTCTGTTTGAAGATCAAATGGCTCGAAACGGCAGGAGGTCGAGGCTTGCTTCTAGTTTTAACAGCTGCCGCTGCTCGCCTCAGCCAGCAGCCACCTCCGCGAGCCGCGTCCATACGAGAGCTTCACACGAGAACTGTAGTAAGTCTCAGTAAATTCATCAACTAGACTTGAAAAGAAAAGAGTGAGCGAAACAATACAAGCAGACATTTATGTTAAATGTTGGGGAAAAGTGGAGTAACTGCTGCCAAAAGCATCACCTTTGCTTCTTCTGTATCAACACATATTTGAGCTGTAGGCCGGGTTGCGTGCACACATTGATACGGGATAAAACCTTCTGACAGGCAAATCTCCTGTCGACAAAAATCGATGAGGGTTCGCGCGCCGCCTTACCCAGCTGAGGCTGCAAGCCTCTGATGCAGCTAATCGCATAGAAGGACGTTGCAGCCTGCAGGCTTACAAATCTACTCGTCTGTTTGTGTCCGCTCGCGAGTCGCCCCGGGAGGATTCTGGTGCACGAAACAGCAACCTGGATTTTGATTTGTATGCGTTCGAGGGCGACAGTTTGCATTGTACATTTTGAAATCTGTGCGAGTGTAACAAATCCTGGAACTTTACACTCTGCTGCAGGTGCAGAAACAAAACAAGACCAGCTACAGGTTAGCTAGCCAGTCATTAGCTTCCCCATTTATGTCTTACCTTTGAGTTCTGGACCTCCAAGGTGAGATTTTGAGGAGGGGCGCTTGGAACTGTGAAGACAAAATAGAAAAATAAACGTTTCAAATCTGAAAGAACAAATATGGAAGGCAAAATATTAGGTTTTTGCTGTCCGTATTATTGGGCAAAGTAGGTTTTAGACTGTTTGGTGGATGAAACAACACATCTCCCTGCATTTAAAGAACAAAATCTTACCAAGTATTTTAATGCAACAATATGCAAGTGGAAGTAGTAGTTTATAAAATCAATATTAAGGAACCATTTATTAAAACCAAGCTCCAATATTTTGACTAAAAATGACTTGTAAGCTCGTTTTGCTTCATTTTAAGTATATGACGATATCGGCACTAGAAACTGGCTTAAAAATACTTGGTATGGTAAGACTTTGTGTTTTTGCAATGTGCAACCCAGGGCACTTGTATTTAATAGTTCTTTTGTTTGCTTCAAACTGAAAATAATAATTGGTTACTAAATAAATATAAAGAGAAGACTGTCATTTGATCTAACTCCTAACCCTAATGCTGCCTTTGTCATCTAACCCAACATATCGAGTGCAGGGTTTCTGCAGTTTCCACCAAACATAAGACTTTTAAAAAACATTATGAATGGAATTAAAGACCTGTGTCAGTACAGAAATATATGGACTACTGATAAATTTGCACTTTCACGTGGTAGACACAAAAAAGCTAGCCTTGACCATCTTGAGTCACGAGACAGAAAAGTCCAGCAAGAACCCCCCTACACCTCCCCTGACAAGATACAAGATTAAATGGTCCTGTCAAGACAACATTTGAGTCCTGTGATTTAGATATTGAAGCCCAACTTGCTTTTTTAAAATGAATTTAATACATTTTGAGGCCTGAATTTTAAGACTGTTTAAGGATGCACGGACAACCGGTAGAATTAAAACACTCACAACAAGCATTAGGAGATGCTGAAACTGTGTCAGGTCAACATTTAAGCAACCGACTGACCGTCAGAAAGTGTCCGGACCATGACGTCCTCCGTGGAGACCCCCGGGCCGTGCTTGTTGTTGGCCACCACGCGGAAGCTGTACTCTGTGTTCTTCTTCAGTCCGGCCATGGTGTACGACTGGTCGTCTATGTCAACATCCTGAAACACAAGGCGGAGCAAAATCAATGAAGCTTGCAGTGAAAGTCTAAAACAAAAAAGAAGTAAAGAAATAGATTCCCTCCGCATGCACAAAAAATGAAAACCCCTGACAGCATCCCGGCTTTAAATCCGAGACAAACATGCTGTAAACAAGACAGCTCCAGCAGCTACAGATGCCTGTTTTGGTCGGCTCATTTCACTAATTTCTGTTTTTCACTTGCTGTAAAAATGTCGTCTTCCGCCGAGATGCGCGCTCTCCCTTCTGTGATTAGTGCGATTTGCTTCACAAATTGGTTACGCCGCTGCATTCCCAATTACTCCGGGCCGTTTACATCCAGCTCTTTAATTGTGACGTTTAGGGAAAAAGAAAAACAAAAACAAAAAAAAACCAGCAGACAGATCTTTGACATTCTACCCTCAGCTCTGACGTTCACCTGTGAACGCATCGTCCTTTGTGCGTGTACGTGATCTCTTCACTTCTGTCTGACCTTTCAATGTTTGATGTCCTCCCAACTTCATCTCTGTTTCGTTCACCTCTCTCATCACCTCCCGCCTCTTCCACCTCATCTCCAGCTCTCTTCTCCAGGGAACCAAGGCATCATTACTCAGTGCAGTGGCTGACGTTTCGTCCATTATCATATTAAAGGCTTTTTAATGCCTCACTGGCTTGCACAATGCTGCTGCTGCTGGGGCTGATTTGCTATCTGAGCAGCTACGATCCACCTTTACTTCTGCGAGAACATGGACGAATCCTGTCTGCTTTCTTTCTGTTCAATGCACACTTGCGTGGTAGATGACTGAACCAAGAATGGATGAATTTCTCAGAAAACCAGACTAAATGGAAATCAATTGCTGGCACCATTAAGGCACAGCATGGAGATCTAATATTTCCAATATTCTTCTACTGCAGGATTAAAGATTTTTCAATTCATTTTCAGGCTTTTTTTGACATGGAAATACAAACTGTTAATATAGATGTATGAGTAGTAGTTAATAATACATCAGGAGAACAGAAAAATCCATTCAATCCGACTCTATTAAGTTTTTTCTGAGTTTATGGTTTCAGATGCGCTGGTTTGGGTATTCTTCAATAAAACCTGACTCCTTTTAATTATAAGCTTAGAGGAAAAGGTTTGTCCTTGCAATGCAAATGGTAAACATTTGAATAAATGTTTTAGTTACATCTTCAGCAATGTTGCCAAAGCTACAGACGCGTTCCACTGGGGGAACCTTTCCCCTCATCTCTGTTTCCACAGCAGAAACTGGAGGAAAAATCTACCATGAAGCAAATCTGGAAGTCAACTTCAAGGTCTAAAGCCCTACAATGTGGGTGAATTAAAACAAATTTGCAAAGACGAGTGAGCCAAAATTCCTCCAGAGGGATGTAAAACAGTCACTGTTAGTTGGGGCAAACAGTTGACAGCAGCTGTTGACATTGGCGTCATTAACCCCGGATTAGAGAGCAATCACTGTTTCACATGTAGGGTTGGATACTTTTATCCTTTAATAAATGAAATCACCATTAGAGAACTGCATCTTGGATTCACCCAGACATTTATACATTAAAAGACAGTTCTTTTTTTTTAATGAATCCTGAGTATATGAGCCAAGACAAAAAGCCCAAATCAGTTTACTTTACCTTCATTTAAGAAAGTAACAAAAAATACAAAAAAAACAAGCACGTTTTATGATTTGAAATATTTAATTCTCAAAACAGAAAAAAAACAAACAAATCTGTTAGTGTCATTGTTGTAACACACTTTCCAGATTAGGAAAGTGCCTAATCTGGAAAGTCTTAAATCATTATGTGGAACAATAATCCTAATCAACACAGTTGATTAGGATATTTTTCAGATATTTTCAAATATTTTTCAGATGCCAAAAATATAGCTTGAATCTCTTTGGTTGTTGTTTTATAACTATTTATCTTCCTATTACACAGAGAAATCTCTGTGCAGACAACAACCTCTCCAATGTATCCACGTTTTGACGTCTTGTGCTGCTTTACACGGCTGCGATGTGTCACAGCTTTGAGATTGGACTGAGTTAAATAGTGAAATAGCGTCATTGTTTTGGCTCTGGAGAAAAGGATTCCTGTTTGAATCTAAGAAAGGCCGGCGCGGTCTGTGATGTGCTGCTGAGAGAACGTCCTACCTCTTCGATGCCAACGCTCCTGTCTGTGTAGTAGAGCTTGTAGGAGAGGATGTCCCCGTTGCCTGTGAGGGGTTTATCCCAGCTGAGGAAGACGGAGGTCGGAGTGTTGGACACCGCCTGCAGGTTGGGAGCTGGACCCGGCACTTGTACTGACGGGGGGGAACAACAACAAAAAACACGGGAGGCAAAAATTAGACATGTGTGTTTACAATTACTATTGTACGCCCAGAGAAAGCAAAGTCACTTTGAATGCAAATATATTCTGGGTTGTTTCTAAGACACATTATTAGATTAGGTTCAGACTCCTGATAAAAGAGAGCCAGGCTCAGCTTTAAATCACTGATGCATTTTTAATGTTCCCTAGGATAAAACAAATCTGTGCTTCCACAAAACCACCAATGTATATATTTTTTATAAACATCAGTTTTTATATATTCAGCCCAGGTGTTACTCTCTCTGAGTAATACCCGGGCTGAAAAGTGGAAACTATCCTTGGACTACAAGACGACAACAGTCTGAGTTTACAAGATGTCTAAAACCAAATGTTAGACGTCATATTCATGCTGACATTTCACTAACATTTGTAAGAAAGGTTCAGGAAGAAAACTGAGAGACTATGTCTTGTCAGAGGACATTTTTTCTTTTGCTCTTCTTTTATGATTTAAATGAAATCATTCCCCTTCTCAGTGGCAGAAAGGAAAATATTTTCACACTAGTGACTACAGAAAGGAAAAAGCAAAAAAAAAAAAAACATGTGACCCTCTTTAGCCAAAGAGGCAGAAGCTTTCAGAAATACTTTCCCTATTAGGTAGATGGACAGGAAATACAGAAAGATGCTACATGCTTGGTAGCTAACACAAGCATGTTAGCTAACCCTACAAGCTAACGTCAAAACATTAATAATTATTAGGTTTGCCCTAATTAAGAAGTTTATAATATTGTCATTTTGTAATTAATCATATTTTTGCTGTCAACTAGAAAGAACCCGTTGATTTAAAAAAATGTTGCCATGGTATCAAAATTGGCGTGGAGAGGTACGTAGATAAGCTGAGCGGGTGGAGATAGATAAACCAAGTATCTTTTTCTTCTCCTTTCCAATTATGCAATACTTTGTGTTGGCCAGCAAATGAAAAGACCCTCAGTAAACTTTAATTGTGGTTGTGACCACAAGCAAGAAAATCAAGGGCAATGGATACTTTTCAAGTCAAGACACATTAGAGCTCAAATACAGGACACTTTTAATCATTTTTAGTTGCTAATAATTAAAAACCCTATGTTTGGTACATAGTAAACATAGTAAACCTTCTCCGTTCTGGCATTTTAGTTTCAAAGTAACACAATGATGCTGAAGCGTTTGCCTGCAGGCAGACAGTATCTCTGTTCTCTACAAAACTTGTAACCTTTAGCTGCAGGTGCTGCTGACAGAAGAAAGACCCCCCTCCCATTTGTCAGCCTGCATGAATGGTGAAGGTGTGTGTGTGTATTGGTGTACTAGCTCTGGTCCCTGTGGGTAAAAACAAACAAACAAAAAAAAAGAAAAAAAAATCAGGGCAGCGCTGTGTGCACAGACCAGGCACTCAGATGCAGGTCAACAGTTTAAGCTGCAATTCATAGCATGTCCTCAAACTAAAGATACGCCTCTGAGGTACAGGCCGCCCTCGCCGCCGTCCCTGTGGGCGGCTCTGCTCCTGCTGGCAAAGGCATTAAGGTGTCGCGTGTGTGTTTTTGTTTGCGTGTGCGTATGTGTGGAGCCGTCCGGCCAGAAACCGACAGGGACAGGTAGGAAAACAGAAGCTGACCTACAAAGCGACAGAGACAGAGCTGGAGCTCAGACAGGAGGAGAGGCGTGTCCGCGGTCTGAGGGTGTGCTGGGGGAATCCCCTCTGCAGAGCTCTGAAGTCATGGCTGAAACTCCAGGAGCAGTCAAGAGGCTCCAACACTTAAAAAAAGATTAAATAAATAACCCAACGACAAAGTCACCGTGTCTCTTGCTTTCCCCCAGTGCATTACAGACGTCCGCCAATGGAAACATTTAAAGCCTCTCTGTTGCCCTCTATTAGCAAGAAACTGTGCTATAATCTGGATACGTCTGATTTTAACCGTTTCATGCCTCGCTAGTTTTCCCTCTCAGTATCTGTCCAGACTCGGCTTTGCTAAAGTCTCAATCTTTTAGGTCCATTTTCAAATATAGAACAAAAAATCACAGAGAGGGAGAGGAAGGAAGGAAGAAAAAAATGAATATATGATAGAAACAAGAATAGGAAGGAAGGACACAAGGACTGAAAAGAAGACAGAGGGAGGGAAAGAGCAAAGAAAGGAAGGAGGGGCTAGTGGTAGAACATGATGACAAAAGGAAGAGAGAACGATAAGTGAATAAAAAAAGCACACAAGGAATATAGAAAGGATAAAGATATGATAGATGGACAAATGATAAGAGAAGGACTAAAGCAAAGTAGGAAGGAGGGACTGAAAGAGAGAAAAAAGAAATAAAAGACAGAAAGGAAGAAACAAGGAAAGAATGAGAAAAAACAAAGAAAGAAAGAAATAAACAAGGACAGACAGAAAGACAGGAACAAAGAGAAACAAAGAATAGAAAGAATGAAAAAAAACTAAAGGAAGAAGCAAAGAAATAACAAAATAAAAGAAAACAAAAGCATGGACAGAAGGAAGAAATGATGAGAGGAAGAAAAGAAGAAGAGACAAAAAAACAACATAAAGCAGAATAACAGAATTAAGTTCACAAGGAAGGAAGGACACCAAAATAAAGGATTGTTGCTCTCGTTCTATACGTATCCAGATCTTAAAACAAGACAACAACTACAGACTTTTCCAGGCTGCATGGGAACCCTGACCTTGGGCAGGCTCAGCTAAGACCAAAACACACAGTGAGGTTTGAGGAAACGCTTTGGAATAAACAAGAAGTGGTTCACAGTGGGTTTTCTATTGGGTGGTCTGCTTGCAGCACAGAGCCCCCCTTCCAGCCTCCAGTGTGTGTGAAGGCGGAGGATGACGGAGGCGTCTGTCAGAAGCCACCATACGCTGCGTGTGAGTGAATATTCGTCTGTGCCTCCGTCTATTTGCACATTTTTGAGCGCATCTTGTTTACCCCAAAGTGTTGGTAAGAGCGTGTCCCAGCGGGTTCAGTCATGTTTACACACACCGTTTACGGAGCACGTATGAATTGACTGTACAGTGTGTTTGTGTGTGTGTTACCTTCAGCTTGGGTGGCCACTTTGAGTGCTGCTGAGCTCTCGCCCTGGCCGTTGCTGTTGCGCGCCACCACCCTGAAGCGATACTTGGTGTCTGGCATCAGGTTCTGGATGGTGACCTGCATCTCTCCTGGTCGGCTGGTGTTCACCACCCGCTCCCTGAAGCGGGAGGGAACGGAAGAAAGAAGGAAAAATGTCCGGGGGTTTCAATATTTCATTTACAATACGCAGCGCATCAAATTAACTTTTTAAAATCAATTTGAATTAACTTTTAGTTAATGGTGTATCTCTGTAACAATTATCTAAATGCTTAAAACGTTCTTCTAATTCCAAGCCGAAAGGATAATGATCCATATTAGCCTCCTAAAAGTGTGTAAAATGAATGCATCTTCAGCTGAAGCGCCAAAATCAGAGAGTGACAAATTGACGATATTCCAACCATTAATTCAAGTTTTCACTTTGACGTTAAATGATTTCCATTGTACATTATTTGTGTGTGAAAAAAGTCAATTTTGTTGAAGTTTGTAAAAGAAAAAAAAAAAAAACAGGTAAAACATCAACGAGGATGAATACATTTCATAGGTACTGTATGTAGAACTTAAGGATTTGGGAAAAACTGGTCAGACCGTCTAGAAAAATGTCATTAAAAATCAACGAGTCTCTGATTCTCTGGGGTTTACATGCCTGTATTTCATTTTATTTATTTATTTTTTGCTACTCTTCAAAATGGAAAAGACAAGAGAAGATAGCATTTAAACAAGGTGAATGTGCACTGATCTGCATAAAAGATGCACACTTCTCCCAAGCATATCAGCAAAATCTGAAGGCCCTGGATGAACCAACCAAGCAGCTAATTAAAAATAAATCCAGATGTAGCGAGGCAACAAAAACCAGAACCGGTGAATTTAGAAAAAGATACAAGACTTTCTAAGTCTTGCATTTAAATTTTATGTATTTTTATGAACAATTTCCTTCATATTTGTTTTTTTTTAAATAATTTTTCACTTGTATAATGGCCTCAACATTCCTTGTTTGAGCAGCTCCAAAAACGTCCTTGAGTTTTTATGTCTGACTTTGAACAGCGGAGAAATGAACACAAGAACAGATCACAGAAAAAGAAATGGATCAGATTTGTTAATATCTGAGCTGCAGTAGAAATCTCTCTCATCTCTACGGATATGAACAGATATGAGATTCAGATTTGACCCTCGGAGAACATTCATCAGAGCATTAATAAGAGGGTTTTTATTTTTTTTTTAAATAATAATAATAAAAAAAGGAGTGCTTTCATAGCCCAGTTTTAGACAATATAATCATAATTTGATGACTTTACAGTTATTCAGCAGAAAGCATCTGAGCCTCCACAGAAGCTTGTTGTGAAAGAAGCCGGCTGTTCACAAACTACTTCATCAAAGCAGATTAATGGAATGTTGAGTGGAAGGAAAAAGTGTGGTTAAAAAAATGTTCCACAAGCAACAGGCAACTGAATCCAAGTTGACTTGGATACAGTGTGACTTTCACACGCAGTGATGATTTGGAGAGCCATTTCATCCGCTGAGTTTGCGTCCCTGTGTTATAATCACTAAAATTAGCACAGAAAGCACCACGACACTTCATGTCTGCTTCTTCTGGAAAGCTTTATGGAGATTCCCCATCACATTTTCCAGCAGGATTTCATGTAGAAGGAACTCTGACCAAATTTCGAGGGTAAATTTTGTACAATACATGAACGCACTTGACATTAACCTGACATTTATTGTTTTTAAAACTGATCCTTACAGTATGTAATACACTACAGAAGAGGATTAGGGCCACTGAAACATGTTTTAGGACTATTTTCTCAGAACTCCAAGTTTAAAGTCAGAATTCTGAGAATAAAAGTCAGATTTCAATATTATATGAAAAAACGACATTTTGAGGTTTTCATAATCTGTAATCAACAAACTCTTCCAATATTTCAACCTTAGGATCTACATGATAGGATGTTCACCTTTAAAACTCAGACACTAAAAACACATGGAGACATTTCCACTTGCTGAGATGCGCCCGTACGGTGATCGCCCGGCACCGTCCAAATCGCCTCCCGTTAAGTCGTGGCTGTACCTGCTGGTGCCCTCCTGGCTGTAGAACACGGAGTAGGTCAGGTCGTCTCCGTGCGGCTCGGCCGGCTGGCGCCACGTCAGCTTGATGAAGCGGGTGGAGACCAGGGAAGCCACGACGTCCCGCGGGGCGGAGGGGGTGGGCCCCGCCGGCGCGGCCACGCCTTCGGAGCCTGCTGTTACATGGTCAGTAGTGTTAGGAGTCAGTGAAGGGGGGGGTAAGGCGGGCAGGGCTACGTCTTCAGGGTCGGGTAAGGAGAGGAGAGGAGGCGGGGGTGGGGTAGGGTGGGGTCGGGTGGAGGGGAAATGGGACAGAAATATCGCATCCAAATGGACAGGTCGAAAAAGGAGGAGAGGAGTTGGAATGGAAAATGACAGTGATACGAAAGAAAGAAAGGAAGGAGGGAAGAAAGGAAGGAAACAAAACAGAAAAAACAAAATAACAACGTAACGAAAAAGACTCTTGGCATGACAAGGAACCACAGAAATAAAACACTTCTACTTCACTCACAGAGCTGACGAAAGCACAATACCAGGGAGACTAAACATGCAGATCCACACACGGCCCTCTAACGTAAGGCAGCAAAACACGCCGGGAGTGCGTTCAGCTCGAGGACAAACATGCTCCCAGCCAATCATTCGTGTGGCGGAATGATTGGTTTGCATGTTTCTGGGCATTCGCAGACTTTGCTTTGGACAAAGTCGCCTAAAGGGGATCCAGTTTTATGACACAGAAACAAAAACTCCTCACTCCGACATCGACATTCTGCCATCCGACGAACCAGATGAGGTTATAAAACCCCTTTTTACCGTCACGTTCCCCTGTCCAAGCCACAGAAATGTTTGTGATATTACTTCTTTTTTTTTTTTCCATTTTTTTTTTTTTTTTGGAGGAACAAGCTGCGGTCAGACCAGGCAAGATCTGCTTTCCATTTGCCTGGCAAGTGAGCGAAACGAGAGGCTTTTGGAGAAGCGCGTCGAGTCTTTGTGACATTTCCATTTGTTTGGAGGTCAGGGAAATCAACCGGAGGGCGAAGCCGGAATAAAGAATCGGAGCGGAGTCAGCGTGCTGCTAAAACTGTATTATTACTGATGAAATGCTACTGAAATGTAAAAAAAAAAAAAAAAAAAAAAGAACGAAAAAGGCCGTTGGCGCACTTATTTGTCACATCATGCTGACAAGCCGCTAATTTGGCTTTCAGCGTTTGTTTACATTTCAAACTGTCGGCGCGAGCTGCCGTCTGTGATTGAACTCATAAGATTTACCTTCACGCATGATTTCTGAACATTAACGCAAGAAAAAAGAACCGCAAACAAGCAGGGAAATTTAGTTTCAACTTTACGTCTTTCACGTTGAGTTCATGAACTTCCTGTGCAGAAACTTCTGGTAAAAAGAAGGAAGATTTAAACTTTGTGTAAATCATTAGCATGATTTACACAAAGTTTCCTGGTTTAAAACGCTTTAAATTTGACCTCAAATGTTGAAAAACACTTAGTAGAAGCAATAGTGTTAATTTTGGAGTCAATGGAAACACAATTATTGACCTGCTTTTACGCAAAAGCAAATCTTAAAGCCCAAATAAGGAAAAATACAATTGGCCCAAACAACGTGGAAACTGTTGACATATCTTATAGTAATGGGATCTTACAAGATTTTTTAAAAATGTTTTTAGGATCTACAATACTTTGCTGATCTGTTTTCCACACACACACAAAAAAACACAACTGTTTTATTGAACTCAATAGAACTGTATTTGTTTTGTTTTGTTTAGTTTATTAATGAGCTGATCAAATTTAAAAAAGAAAAGGCACAAAACGTTTGCTTTAAAAATACTATGAAAAGTTTCACTTAATTTTGGAGATTATGGCAAAAAAGTCTGGACACTGCTCTAAAATAATCTACCTTAAAGGAAATATGCACTCTTCCAGTTTTCTTTAACTTGCTGCTGCTGCTGCTACATTTCCCCACTGTGAGAAAATAAAGAAATATTCCTTCTCAACTCTTTTCTATTCTAATTATATGATCACATACTTCAACACAGTAGCTGCCCTAAGTTGAAACTCCTAGTTTTTTTTTTTTCATACATCTCTGAGCATTGAACTGTCTGATCTTAGCATTGACTTGCTAAGTGTTTCCACTCTTTGGTAGATAAGCAGCCGGCGTAAATATTTTCCACATATCTATAACCTTTATTGATGTAGAATGACTTCAAATTGTTCAGAAATGACCTCATAACCCTTCCTAGGTTGATAGACAGCAACTATTTCTTCCCTACAGTCACTGAGGTGTTTAACACTTCATGATGATTCAATCAAGTAGCACATTCCTTCTCAGAAGGAATGCTCAATATTGGCTTTATTTCAGTTTTAAAAAAACCCAATAATCATGAGGAATATGTTTTAGTTTTGGGGCACTAAATAATTTAAATAATTCAGACAGCTACTGAGGAGTCAGACTGTTTTATTTTGTCCTGATAAGTAATACCCCAGAAGGGCTCTTTGGTGAACTTTCATCGCAGTAACTTCAGTCATGCTCTGCAGTTCTAGCTCCTTCTTCTGTGCAGAATAAATTGATGGTTGCTCAGTAGAGCAGCAGGCGCTACGGTTCAATTACACTCTGGATGAATCACTAACAGGAGCAGCCTGTCCCAAATTAAAAAAATATATATATACTGGTACCCGTAGTTCAGACAACAGTGTCATAAGAACAGCACTGCATCCAACATGGCCGACAGCCGTAAACAGTTTAAAAGTCAGAACTCCGGCCTCAGAGCCTCCGCTTCATTCTTGTTTACTGGAGTCGAGCCAACAACAATGCAAAACGCATTTTCAGCCTAATGCTTTCTGACTGCGGCATAAATGACCAGATGCTAAGTAATTATCTTCAACTAGACAGCTATATGCATACACACACACACACACACACACCCACACACACGTACACACCGAGCACGCGAATGGAAACAGAGACCTAACACGAACCAGGCTCACGATGGCATAAACAAAACCTTACGGCCTGTTTGTTGACAGGGAAGCACTTCCTTTACTTAGAAAATGGCGGATTCAGAAACATGTTGGTCTCCGCTGACTGAGGTGGGAACTGATGGGAAATACTGTCACACAGCAGAGGTGGGAGGTGAACGTCACAGATAGCTGCTGCAGTCCGTTTAAGATTAAATCCCACAAAAAAAGAGAGAAAGCTTAGCTTTCCTCGTCAGCTACTTTTAATATGCCATATTTACTAAAATGTGATTATTAAAAGAATCAGCATGAGGAAGAAAAACAAGCAAATGAAAACTGTGGATGTTTCTTTGGGGTTTACATGCAAGGATAACTGTATGTTTTTGCTACTCTTCAGAACGGGAAAGAGAAGAGAACATTTAAACAAAGTAGATGTGTATTAATTTTCATAAGTTGAAAAATTGATGTTGCATCCTAACTACATTAATAACTGGAACAGTTTTAAGTCACTTTGTCTTTCCAACCCAGACAATTATTGTTAAAAAAACCAACAAAAACTCCATACCTCACTGTTAGGCAATGACAAACAGCATTAGTCGAGTTATTAAGAGATACAAGTCTTACTTTCTAATAAAATTTTATTATGAGCAATTTCTGTCATATTCATTTATTTATTTAACCGTGTTTTACTTGGAGAATGGCCTCAACGTTTGAGAAGCTCCAAGACCGTCCTTGAGTATCTGACTTTGAACAGAGGAGAAATGGACACAAGAACAGATCCCAGAAAAAGAAATGGATCTCATTGGTTTTAAGTGGAGTTAATATCTGATCTGCAGTAGAAATCTCTTTCATCACGTATAAAAAAACAGATATGAGATTGAGATTTGACCATCAGAGAGGTTACAATGCCACTGTAAATGAAGTTAAAAAAAGAAGAAAGAGTGGCATCTGAGAAAAAGCTCTGCATTTTTCATGAGCTACTTTTTTATGCCATCCTTAATTATAAAAGAATCAGCGTGAGGAAGAATAAAAAAAAGCAACACAGGATGGTTTTTTTACTGCAAACTGTGGATGAGGCTTACAAATTCAGGCTGCGTAAACGCGCTGCAGGCGAGGTTCCTGTGAACGCTGCGGGGCTGGAACAATGGATGGTGGAGAGCTTGAGATGGAGATGACGTTCACAATGAAGATGTTCACAGAGCATGCTAATTCTGCTCCATCTTTGACAGCTACTGTACAAGCTGTGCTCCAGCTAATACATAAATCAGGAATGAAATAGAGCCAATAATGAACTCATTAAATGTCTTTGCTGTAGTTTTTATACCCCTTTATCACATCTTCCATCGCATTGGCGCCATAAACTATTGTGTTTTATTATTTATGTGACAGAGCAAAAAAGGGGGTAAATAATCTCTAGGTAGAAGAAACTTTTACACCAAGAATTTTTTTTTTAAGCACAAATTCTGAAATAAGTGAGATCAGAAAGGCTTCGAAGCAGGACGATGACAGAGAAATAAAACCACTCCTGGTAGCTCCCATCTTCACACACATCGTCACTTGTAGGTAAATGACACGCACCGCCGTTTTTCGGTGTCCTTCCCACAATCTGTCTTGTACATGCACGCCTGGGATTGTTACAGTAAGGAGGTGTCAGCTTCCCGCTGCTGCTACCGAGCTCTGTTCATAGCTGATTAATGATGTCATTAGTCTCCGTGCCAGAGGTAATGAATTACTGGCATTAAGGCTTAACGAGGAAGGTTACTCTGGATCCGCATGCCGAATCTGGAGTGCACAAAAGACTCGGGTTCCTCTAAATATTCAATGCGAGTAAAAGCAAAACGAAAAACGAATAACTCGAGTCGTTTAAAAACGGTCTGACTGAAGCCACAGAACTTGGTTGCTCACCGGCTTCGCTTTCAAGCGTTTGAATGGGAAAATGCAAAAATTCAGCGATTTTGAAGAAAAAATAATCAGAATTGGTTAGGCTAAATGAAAAATAGGTACTTTATAGTACAAACCACAGCGTGGAAATAGCAATATAAATTATTTTATCATTATATATTATTTTTCAATGATGACCGCACGTCACTGCTACAGACCAGTTCACTTGTATCATGACCAGATCCATAAAACCTGTTGACCGAACAGCAGTCCTCTCAACCCATAACCGAATCTGTCAGAATCAAACACAAGACTGTAACTACAGAGCGTCTCTCCAGAGAGGATTCAGCAGGCTGTGCCAGGCTCTTGCTCAATGGGTTTCTTCTCAGGACTGATTTTCTTGTCTAAATGTGATTCCGGTAATGATGATGGCGTCAGAGACAGATGTAGCACAATGCTAATGGTCCATTACCGCATCAGTACTTTTATCTTCCAGAGAAAAGAGGCCTGAACGGAGCGAAATAAAGCGCGCAGCACTTTTAAAAGGCCCGGTCCGCCGCAGAGAGCCGGCACAAAGGAGACGGTCAATTAAAATTGTCAGCCTGCCATCACATTCGCCCCACTCCCCCTACATTAGCTGCTTGTAGTTCCACTGGAACATTCAGAAAAGGCATGAAAAACTAAATAAATCACACCAGAGTGTCAAGACTTTGTAATCTTCACTCACTGTTTTTAAGTCCCTTCTTAAGACCCATCGTTTTTCTTTGGCGCAATCTGAGATGTTTCACTTTGTTTTATAGTGTCTGTATATTAATATGTATTTTATATTCCATCTCTCCTATTTTATAATTGCATTGTATTTTATGATTGTGTATTGCACTTTGGTCCTGTCAGTGTATAAGGTGCTTTAGTATGGTATGGTAGTTGGTATGTTCCTTGCAAACGCGCGATAGTGGCGTGATGACGAGGCTAAATGGCGCTTGCAAATAATTACAGGGAAATCCTGGATTTCTTCTTAGTAAAAATAATAATAATAATAACAATACGCAAGCTAAAAAAGATGTTCCTTTATCAGAATGTAAATGAATCGTAAACAAGATTCATTTGAAGCCGAGTGTTTTTCTTACGACTTCACAAGAACGCGTGGGAGAAAATTGTGGGTTTATTACTGCAACTGCTGCTGACAATTATGGTTCTATATAAACATATATGTATGTTTTTTTTCTTCCTCAGCCATCTTGTTTATCTCCGCTCTGTAAAGATAGGAAAGATGTGGAAGCCTGACAGCTCGTGACATGAGAGCAGCTCCTTAATGCACCGACAAAGTCAGAAAGTGAAGAAAAATGTGTCGAGCGAAGCCAAAAATGAGAGGTGAGGAGAGAAATGAGGGGTGTCAAAAAAATAAAAGCATCACAGAATGTGCTCTTTTCCTCCAGGATCTTTCCTTTGCTGTGTCAGAAAAATCTCGATGCTAGCTTTTGCTTTATGACCTATAGAACATAACAAGAGAAACAAAAAATGTGATACAAGCACCGACAAAGGCTGAAATAATCGACTCCCGCTCCCACAGAAGACTCCTCTATTGTATGCGACTATAGGACTAACGAAGGCCTTATTCAGACATCTAATCACTGGCAAAAAAAGAAAAAAGGAGCTGACAGAGAATCAGCATCAGATTGCTGAAGGGCGGAGGCATATCGGCGGCTGCACACATCCCCTGTTGCTGTGATAATCACCAACAGCCGAGATTAAAGCGACTCAAGTTTCACAAAAGCTTAAACTGACAAGGTGCACTGAATCGCTGACGTGATCCTCGAAGAAAAAAACAAAAATCATTCTTATGTCATACTGACTCGACAGAAATATCAGACAGCATTGTCTGGGCATCATGCTCCGAGGCATATTTGGTAAAAAAAAAAAAAAAAAAAAAAAAGGTATTGATTTCTGCACATTTTTATAACCCAATTTCGTATCTTTTTCAGCTGAATTTTGAACCATTTTTAAGAGTACAAATAGACAAACAGATGCACAGATAGATGGACGGACAGAGTACATTATACTGTCACAATCTGAAACAACACAAAGTATGTAGACCAAATAAATAACGCCAAATGTTCGTCTAAAAGCCTTGGAGAGGATCCCAGATGTTTTTATTTCTCATGTGGCCCCAGAGACCAAACGTAACATGAGGGGCTCTCATCTGATTGAGCTGTGAGGCTCCTGGATGCCATGTGGGGAAGCTGAAGGTGTACATGAGACCAATTTACTCTGATAAAGCTGTGTATCAAACGACCAAACCCCACAGGCCAGCTCAATGTTTTGGTTTGTTAGTGAAGGAGAGTTTAGCCTTTTGCTGTCCTGCAGCAAGTTCTTCTTAGATAGCACAGTTTATTCAATTTTGCATTTACGTAACTTCAGTTTCTGATCCAGAAGCAACTCTTTCTGGGAAAGAGGGATGTTTTGAATTGGTTGATGCTGACTGTGTTTGTATTTACTCCTGGAGATATGTGCTCTCTGATAAAACTGTAAAGTGGGTAGTTGGAGATGTGAAAATGGAAATCATACGTTAGACATGACACTGCAACACAGAATGAACATACATCATACATGTAGGAAGTCTTGTACAGGAGCTAGCAAAAAAATAGCTTATATCTGGAGGCTGAGTGTTGGTGGAACATATTCTAAATGCAATTACAAAGCATTTGATGCATATGACTACAATTATTCCTCAACTTATCCATTAGGTTAATCTAACAATAAACTTAGTGAGGAGTCCCACAGGGAACTCTTTTAGGTCCTTTTCTTCTTAGCCTGTGTGTTAGGAAGCAGTCGTGTGTCTATCCCAGTTTTGTAGCTGATATGCTGATAACTGTTTTGTGAGACTCAGCAGCACAATGATGCTGCAGAAAAGCTAACCTGAAGCTAACATAAAACATAAATAAATAAGTTAACACCAGCCTCCATTTTGTAACTAAAGTGTACGTTGAAATGTTTGAGTTACTGGAACTTTAAAAGCTGCACACATAACAAATTAACCACACTTATGTCCAGCTATATATATTTAGTTTCAATACGTACTTTTTTGTGTTCATTCTGAATTGTAAAATTATAAAATGGGCAAAAATGATTTTCTCATTTGTTTTCATTTCAGGTTTTTACAAAAGAAATGATAAAGGACAAAATGAGTTAGCCAGCTAGCTAGCTCAGTTAGCTCATTTTAGCTGGGCTAGCTCATTTTGTCCCTAAGTTAGTGCGTTATATACATTTACATGCACATATACTGCTAGATAGCTAGCTAGCTAGCTAGCCTCCTTCATTCAATATTCAATAATGAAATAGGTGTCAGAAACTAAAGATTTTGTGTAAAATAAAGTAAGGTAGAGCTTGAAAAATCTTCCTCAGCCATTGAAGTGGAATGAGATTTATGACGGCGTGTCTTCAATGGTCTCTAAATATGTAACATGCAAATAATTCACTTTGGTGACTTGTCTGTCCACCGAGACGAGGAAAGCCCAGAGGATCGACATATTCCAACACATGGACAAACATACGCCCCGTTTGGAAGAGACGACTATAATTGAAAGGGGCCGGCTGCATTAATAATTAATCATCCTCTGTGTGTACATACATCATCCCTTCAACATCAAACATGTGTACCCCCCCTTGATCCTTGAGCCACTGGTGAGTTCATCTGGGTCCGATTGCCTTGTTCTGTTCAAGGCAATCAAGCCTTGCTGCTCGACTCGGGCAACATAATTCTCCTCGTTGCCCGTGTCCTCCCCCCACCGCCTGTCCCCAGACTTCAAATATGGAATCATACGCATCACGTGCTGCACATGCTCACTCAGAGAACGAGAACGAGGCCTCTTGGGCTCACCTTTCAGGCACATCAGGGAAAAAACAAAACAAAAAAAAAAACAACGACCCAGAAACGCTCCACATCTCCAGAGCCGTTAACCGCTAACGGCCAGCGCTGGAAACAAGCGCTCTGTCTGCTCTGCCTCCAGCCTTTGTATCTTTTTACCTTGGAGGTACACAAACACAATTCAACCTTTCTGAGGGGAACAGCGCAAGCCTGGAATAAAGTAATTGATTTCCCAGAAAGCTTTGTGTAACAGCGTGTGTATGTATATGTGTGTACGTACGGCAGGAACAATTCACATATAAAGTGAGTGGAGCTGAACAATGTGCAAAAGGCCTGAAAAGGTCAAACAGGATGTTTGCAGAAGTGAGAGCAGCTGTAACTCCCCTCTTTGAAGATCCTCTAACAAACACTCTCGCTAATCAGACTCCCACCATTAAAAGCAACCTCCCTGCGTCGGAACCTCCTGACGAGTGGCGGCCGCACCGCTTGCGCATGTGCAAGCAGGGGTGCCTGCATCCCGCTGTGATCCTCCTCCCTGTTCCACTTTCGGCTCATGGAAAGCGGGAGGCTCGGCGCAGAGAGGGAGTGCCGGGGCGATAACAGGGGAAAATAAAAAGCTGCAGCTCCGGAGGTGCCGCTCGCAGAGGTCAGCTAGCCCGCAGCTAGGGGAAGGGTGTGAAGGGAAAGTGATGTTTTTGTGCCATTTGCTACTTCCAATTACTGTGCCCAGAGGACTGTCCTCATCCAGAAACATCACACCGGCACTCCCAGATGAGCCGGTGTTAAAAGGTGGACTGGGTTGTAGAGAAAATAAAGGCAGGCTGCTCCCCCACGTATGTAAACAGTGGAGCCTCAAATAGGGTTCTAATAACTAGAACAACCTTCATAAAATACTAGAAAAAACAAAATCAGAGTGGACTCGGGTAATAAAGGTATTAGCGCTCCTCTGTTGCTGCTGCTGTCTTTGCTTTGTATTAAACCCTTAGGTTTTCAATAGCTGCATTTTCATTATAACTGAGCGCAAATCTCTGACTATATTCTGCTAACAAACCGCAAACCACAAAGACTACTTCCTGTCGTCTTCTTTGTGGTTTTCGCCAGTAGTAACCTTTGGCTGTTGATCACAAGTTGTGTGATGTGAAAAGGTGTTTCCATTGCAGTTCCGTGAAGTACATCTATTTTGATATGGCTGAGAAACCACCTTTTGTCAAAAAACGTACGTCTTTTTGAAATTGCCGGGTTTCCATTAAGCAAATTTATTTTCATAGTTTCTACTTGCGCAATTCCATGGTGAACGGAAACACAGCTCATTGCACTGAATCACATGTGGTTACGAGTTTTCGGCGACCTCCGTAGGCGTCTCTGAGAGACGGAGCAAAAGTCGACTCATCATCTTTCATTCATGCAAAAACGTCTAAATCTGACAATCTCCCCATATTTCTTCAATGTTGGCAGCTTCTAAGCTACAGACTAAACATTTTTGGTGAGTCCAACTGATACTGATATTCAGTTTTTAATCAATGCTCTCGTATTGCGTTTTCTGGAGGTGAGAGTAAGTCCTCTGGCTCCACTTTATCAACTTACACTGACTGGTAATGAGAGACTCTTTCTCCCTTCGAGGCTTCCCATCCTTCTTCTCGATTTATTCAGTAGTTCATCATCATCACATCGACTGAAATAATTAATTTTGGGAGTTACAGCTACTAAAAAGAGACCCAGAATAACTGGCTATAGAATAACCCCCAAACTAAGAACGAAACCCCTTTGAAATAAGATGAGGAATTTGTTTGGGAGCAGTCACAAGAAAATGCTAGAGCCCCAATATCCCAAAGTTTCTCATTAATCTGTGTTTATGTCTGTATAGAATAAAGCATCTCTGCCTCATTGCATTATCCACACAGTCAAACTTCCCATGATGCTGCAGGTCTGAGGATGTCGCATTGTGTATCTAAATCCCAGGAAGCAGCAGGGGAGCTTGCAGCTTGGGGAGAAAAAAGATTATTGTTTAAAAGAAAAGAAAGCTATTGAGAGAGAATATTTAAGGAATTCCCCTCCTATTACTTTCCAAATATATTGCTTTGATCTTTACTGAGAACGTAGCGATGAAATATAAAGACGAGACGGATCTTGACCCGACCTTTCTGCAATCCGATTTCGGCTAGCTATGATCAACGTACAACCGCTCCAAAGCTGGATTACTGAACATGAATCCCATACTTGGTGCTGTGTGATTGGTCCTTAAATGCAAGAAGAGGCTACAAATACCATGACAAGAAAACTAACAAAAATATGTCCTCTTCTACAATTTTAAAAGCCTTAAATGAGATTCCATCATTAATTTAGAAGATAGACCATGCTTCCAGCTTTATATATATATAGATATCTATATATATCTATATGTATAGATATATATAGAGATCTATATCTAGATATATATAGATCTATATCTATATATAGATCTATATATATCTATATCTATATATAGATATATATAGATCTATATCTATATATATCTATATATTTGGATATATTTCTTTCTTTTGTTGAACAATATTCTGCATTTTGATCGTCTCAGCCTGGAGGGGACACCATACGCAGTTGACCCTGGCCTATTCGTGGTCCAGTATTCACAGATTTTTCGGTGTAACATAACTCTGAAATATTTATAGACATTTTTTTTAATGTAGAGCATATCTAACACATTCCAAAAATTCATCTTGGGAAGTTGAAACACCTAGGTCGGAGTGCTACTTCACACCCTATAAGCTTGCAAAGCAGCCAATCCAGGATTGTGATTTGTTCTTATTGGAGCTGATTGGCTGTACTCAAGAGAAGAATTAAGGAAGACTGCAGACATTAGCTTCTGCGGTAGTGCTAAGATGGTTTCCGCTGTGCATATTACTGCATGCTTATTGCCTTGTTAATATTACTGCATATTAACAAGGCAAACATTTTTAGAGCGGGTCTCAAATAGTTGCATATTTTAGCTATTCATGTGCAGCAGGTCCCTAATTAACCAGAAACACAAATATGCACCAGTGCAACACAATTTATTGCAATGCAAGGCAAATATTACGGGGTAATTGCTACAAAAAAATTCTTCCTATGATCTCGTAACATCTGCTGCGATGCATCTCACCTCAGCATGCAAAATGCTTAAAGTGGCTGTGATCCAAAGGTATTAGCCTCATCTTCCACCAAATATTTGAATGATGATGCTCAGTTAATCATTCAGCATATGCAGTTTTGCACACTTCATCAACATACACATGCAATCAACATACACATGCAGTACATAACAAAAAATGTACATGTACATAACAGGAAGTGATGTCAAAACATTAGCAGTCATACCATATGACCGCCATTTCATGCAGTTATAAACCTCTATAAGTCAAACATGCCTGACTGAACAGACCAAAAAGCAATAAAAAAAATAAAATACAACTGATGTACTCGTGTGTTCCTGTCTGAAGCTTTGAATCAAAGGTCAGAAATTTATCATATTTGTGGGGTAACTTGCATGCGTAACATGTGACTTCCAGCAGTCCCCATGCCATGTCGTTTAGCTGCTGAATTTCCACTCGAATGCCTGCTGTTCAGGCCACACTTCCAACGCCAGCAGAAAACACGGTGCTGACACATTCACAGGCTCACAACGTTGCGCGGTGTCTCCTACTGGCCTGGTTTTGACCCTGCTAGCAGATGATGAAGCACACCGTATTCCCCGAAGAGCGCCTGGGCTTTTATTCCATGCCGAGTCTGGCAGGAGGGTGGGGTCTTTTAGCAGCCCATTCTCACTTCTTGATTTGAACTGGGAATAAGGACGGTGCTCTCCAGTAGTAGAACGAAAGGGGGGGGGAATCCCTCCTCTGCGACTCGTCAGTCACAAATCTACTCTTTTTCTCACTTCTTTGCCTGCTGAAATGGAAACTATTGGTTCTTTGTTGCTTAATCGAGATCCGGTTACATTTTATATATGATCTTTTTTCTCAAAACCAGCAGGTGGGATGGTATGTTGAAAGCAGAACGGAGACATAAGAGAACATCTTTGAAAAGTCTCTCGTCATATTTCAACTTCTCCTACGCGTCACAATGTGTGTTTCAAGAACAGGAAAAAGGAGAATATGAAGTGCAAGCATCAAGATGTGCTTGTATACAAAACCCTCCTTCGCTGCATTGTTGCAAATGTTCACTGTGGAATATCTGGGCAAGTAGGCAGCATCTCTTGTGTAAAGTTAAAAACATAATTGCCAGAGCTTGAGTCAAAAACAATGGATTCTTAATATTTGATTACATGTTCACGGTACAAATTTGCTGCACATATCAGATGGGTCGAAATTAATAAGTAATGCCCCTAAAGGCCAAGATAACTATAGGAGTTTTGATTCCTTTGTGTTTTTGATGCTCGTTGCGTTGAAAGAATCGCCTCTGGCTACGGGGTCTTTCCAGTCTGTGTTTATTCTGCACTCTGAGTATTTGAGTAAGTTGTTTCTGAGGAAACACAGTCACACAAGTGTGTAATAAATCACATCATGATTACCTGGCTAATAAATCTGTTTGATCGTCGCCGTTTTTTAGATCACGGTTCTATACCAAGCTGCCTCGGCTCCTTGTTTCAACACATTCTTTAACCATTGGCTGAGCTAGTGCATGAACATTGATCAGCTCCAGCGTTTGAGAACATTTCCCTATAGCATCACGCCCATTTAGACAAGCTTCACCTACTGGGAAGAAAAAAATGTTATTGCGATATTTACTGATACTGTTGTGATGACAGTAAAAATTATAAATAAAAAACTATTTATGACTTATTTTTTCAGTAACTGTTTGGCTGTGACTGCATGGCACAGCGTTCAGAGCGCCACAAGCACAAATACTGCTCTTGAAAATCATTCCCATTTGACACAGGAGTCTTCAGGACGCGACTTAAATAAATAAGTGAGAGTTTAATCACTAATCTGCACAAAGTAACTGCATTTTAAAGATTACTGGTATTTACTGTTGCTCTTGAGGAATAAATGTTGAAGAAAATAGTAAAAATAAGATTTCCAATAATGCTGGCAGTTTTGTTTTTTAATTAGAATCATTAGTTGAAATTTATTTCAACCATAAAAAAAAAAAATCAAAATTCTGATCATAAGAATTTTTTCACGATAAATGATAAACGATACGATAAATGCCCACCCATATTGGAAACCTGGTTTCACATTTACTTCTTGAACACTTTAGTACAATGAGGAGTTCATGTTGGTGACATGACAGCTTATGAAACGAAATGCTCAACCCTCCACCACTGTGCTCACCATGGTAACAGCGATTTTCTGCTGTAAGCGTCTGAAAATTGTGTCGATGAACAAAAAGCAACTTTGTGAAAAGAAGCACAGTCTTCACACCTTCTTCTGCGTTGGCAGTTTCTTTTTGTGTAAACAAGTGCAATTTCTAGAAACAATTTTGTGTTTACCCAGAACCTTGAACGGCAGAGTGAAAAGAAGGTTTTGGGTGAACATGGCGCCTTTGGACATTCTAAATTATTGGTAAGTATTACACTAATTATAAAATACCTTCTAAGACATTTTTTCCCCCCCAAGCATATCTGCTATCGTCTCAAATGTTGGCGCCTTTAAATTGCATTAAAACTCTTCACAGGTTGATGAGAACTAATAATTGTGTTTCTAAAGTATTTGGTGATGTTCCAACACTTCACAATTATTTTAATAGCAAAAACTGACTGCAACCCACCATCAGTTTTTCTTTTTAATTAAAAGCAGCCAGTTTTATATATATATATATATATATATATATATATATATATATATATATATATATATATATATATATATATATATATGTGAGAAAAGAACCAGAGCATTTTACCTCATGCCCTTTATCATACGGTGTCTGTAGCAAAGCAGCTTCAAGCAAAGTTGACGAATGATTAAATGTGCCATGCATTAGCTTACAAACATAGCTCATGTGGGCTTCATTTAGACGTAGCGCGCCTTTCCCTGTACCACATCAGAGCTAACAACATCTAATGGCTTAGATGTTGTTTGGTTGTTAAAAATGCTTATATGCACAGAAAAATCTCCACTAAAGATGCTGATTTTATAAAGTCATCAAGTAACAGTGTGTTTAATCCTCAGCGTCTCTTAAAGCAGAGGTTCTGATTGTAAAAAAACACACAGGAATCTGGAGTTTAAAGCGGGAAACTTTGGTGGAGATGAGATGTTAGCGTTTCCTGCAATAACTTTCCATAGTGGGGGAAACTAATTGCGGCGGAGAGCGATGAAAGGGTGAAACAAGAAAATAAAGTAAAGTAGTGCTTTAGGTAGAGCGAGAAATGAAAGGTGGAAGGGATCAAAAGGCAGCAGGAGCACGTGTCTGTTTGAGGAAAATAAAAAAGCTCCAATAGATGCATTTGCATCAGAAATATGTCATCTTGACACCTGAATCAGGGCTCAGTGTGAAAAATTCCTGCTGCAGCCTCCAGCCGCAAACATGTTTTAAAAAAAAAAAAAAAAAAAAAAAAAAAAAAAGAATTTCTTTAATTCATTTGACTCTATGAATTTCAACAGCCGCAGCTGAAACACACTGGAAGAACAAGAAGATCCGTCCATACGAGTAGGCGCATGTAAGTCCAACTTCCTGTACATCAGCGCACTCCCACCGATTACATGCCACATCTTGCATTCATGCGAGCCGTGGGAACGGCTACGAAAATGAAGAAAAGATGCAGGGAATTTCACACTTTAGCAAATGGAAGGAACAAAAGAAAGAAGTAATGGTATCGAGACGCAAACGGATGTACATCGTAAATTTATGCTGGAAAATAATAGAACGCATGCACCTTTTCTTTCTAAATGCAAATTTGCCCAACGTTTTCTGAAATACGTTAAGACATTTACGGCCATCAATGTTTACAGCAACACTTTTTGAGCTCATAAGCTTCTGTGCAGACTGGATTTTCTTCTTCTTTGTTTTATTATACATTTGGATGTAGATTCAATTCCAAGGAGAGAAATATTCTGAATCAAATGAAAAGAATGTAAGAAAATGCATGTCCTCTTGAATAGAAATCAAACTTTTCCAAATGAACTAGTACAAAAATACAACAGTTTTGAAAAATACTGCTTGTCTTCTTAGACCAGTAATTGCAGCCCATTTGATTTGGTTTGCACGTATAAACACATCTCATGTGCCTGGAAAATGCCTTATTGTTCCTGCATGCCATCTGCAGATGGCATGTGACGATAATCCCTTAAATAGCAACACTCTCCGCAGCTGACCAACTTCCATCAGGATTGTTGTGACAATAAGGCCTCCACGAGGACAGCGCATATCAAACATGAGCGCGACGCCCATTAGAGGTTGTATTTATAGCGCGGTGAGGAAAAAAAGATGGGCAGAGGTGTTATGGAAGAGAAAAAGGAATAAATCCCACTACCGATTCCTCATCAACTTTTTCTGGAGCGACAATGAAAATCAGCTGGAATTGGAAAATCAAGCTAATGACAGTTGAAAAGTCTGGATAGAAGAACCAAAGACTAGAAGAAAAATAACATTGGAATGGATTGCATGACAAGGCACAATTAGGTCACCTTGAGGTAATTTATTTTGACATTTGAGCCGTTGTTTGTCCACATCTGTTTGCAACTACTCGACTCATGTTGCACATGAGTCAGGAACAGCCAGGCACCTTGAGTGATTCCATCGAGGCACGAACTCAAACTTTGACTTTTTAAACTCAAGAGGACTTTTTTTGTTCCTACACTCATTTATTATTCAGATTAATTAAATTCTTACTCAAGCCACAAAATTACACCAAAAAAAAAAAATGTCAGCTGCACTTACAAAACACAAGGTCTTTCATTATCTTTCTTTGGGTTTTGACTAATCCAAAGTGAGTCATAATCATGTTAATGCTGAATATTTACTATATCGACGTGTCAGTGGCAGAAATCCCTAACATAACTGTTAGTAACTCTAAAGTCATAAACATTAGCTAAACTAACTCTAACGCCCTATACGAACATGGTATTTAACTGAAGCTAACGCTAAAGCGCTAAATTCAAGCATGTTGATAATCGTTATAACGTCTCTCAAAACAATTGGTTGGTTGTTCGTACATGTGTTTTGTTGTATATTCCCACTTGGTCAATAACGTTTCTTGGAAAAAGGGAGAGAAACCGTCGGAAGAGGAAACAGATCTGCTGCGTAATCAATCTTCACCCACCGCAACATAACACAATGTATGTAAATGTCCAACTACATGAAGAATTGTTAATAGTCAATAACCAAAACTTCAACACATTTCTAGCTTCATTCAGCTGAAAGATTATAAAACTGCCAAATAAATTAGCGCTCTAGAATTTATCTGAAAACATTTATTTAGGAGAAGCTAAGTGTTTTTAAAATGAGCAAAAATGCTAAAAATTAGCTACGCTTCTTGCTAGCTAGCCGGTCAGCAGATTTGTATCATGTAACATGTAACAAACACTTCAAAATGTATGCAGCCTACGCTCTCAGCCATACACAAGAAGACTGTTCCAGAGCACGTATCACTATAAATAACATCCAGATGGGTACACATTCAACAGCTGACCTTTTCTTTTCCACTGCAAACACTCACAAGTGGGATTCATCACCTGATTCACATTTAACTGCAGCTGGCGGTGTCAAGATGCAAAGATTACGGCACTAATGAATATCAGCCAACTCGCAGCCGCTGGGTATTTAGATGCAGCTCACGCCCATCAATTTCCCTGCAGGGGGTGAAGACGACTTCATCTCAGCAACGAGTCGAGCGGCTTATCTCAGCCAACGACGAGGCAGCCAGACGCGCGGGTTGTTTGCCTGGCCCCGTTTTGGAACTATTCGAGGCCGGCAGGTGCGTGAGACACCTGACTGCGGCCGCGGAGGGCTGGTGAAGTGGACAAAGACGTCCAGCTGTGACGGGAGGGGGGAATCCATGTAAGGAAAAGATATCAAACAGAGCACAATTAATAGAAAGCCCAGTGCGCTGGATTATTGCTGGGAGCAGGTGGCTGTGAAAAGCAGGACGAGTGAATAGTGTGAGGAAGGGTGACAGATGGTCAGGACTGTATGCTTTCATAGTCAAAATGAACAGAAGAGGTGTCAACAAAGACTTTGGTGGAGCGAAATATGATTGCTACTGCACTTGATTTGTGGAAAAATAACCTGGGTTCCTTGGTCTTCATGATAATGTGTCTCCAACAAACTTCTGAGGCCTTGGGGTCAAATCCAACACAGGCAAACTCAATTAAACAAAAGACTTCTGGTTTACTTGAAGGGATTTGAGAAAAGGCCTGTGAATACAAGTTCACGTCTCACTTGTTTCCATCCACTTTATACAATTCCCCACATTGCATTAGTTAATCAATGCAAAGTTAATCAAGAAAGTTAATTGAAGTTTGTGATTTTAAGGGGACAAAAAATGTTAGAAATCATCCCAAACCTTCATTTTGTCTAAATCTCCAATCAGTTCCTGATGACTACTGGACAGTGAACTGATGAAAACATTAGGGAGGTTCAGGTACAGCCGGGCGACAATTACTCCGACTGACGCAGAAGTAAACAGTCACAGAAGCAAGAAAGGCAGAGATTCTCTGTGATTTCTTTGTGGATTAAGAAGAGATTAATTTCTTCAAAGCTTCGCTGAAGGCAGACCTCCATGTATAAGGCCAGCTGCCTTTGTAATTCATCCCATTTATCTGCAAATCAAACAAAAAGGAGAGGGAGCAAAAAAAAAAAAGACTTGGGGCAAAGTAAAGTAGCCTGACTCTTATCAATAGCGTGAAACACAAATACACAGTGAGCTGCGGGTCATCATTATTTCTGACTTAATGTTTTCCAATCAGTGGGGGCGGCACAGCCGGGGGTGGCACCAGTCGCTCATTCATTTACCACCTGCTTCAAGTGGAGCCGGGCCGGGGCCGGGCCGGCCCGGGCCGGGGTCATGCTTGATTAAACTTCGTCACTGTGCTCAACAGGACTTGACAGAGACAATAAAACTGATTTCTGCTTAATAAGGGTTGCTTTGTCTTAATTACATTTATCACCATTATATATTCCAGCTCATATTCTGTGATTTATGGAAGTGTGTTTCACTTAAATTCAAGTTGTTTTTCTCCTGCTGTCACTGTTAATGGAATGAAAAATATCTAAAAGAAAAAAAAAAACGATTAATGTGTTTTCCTTTGTTTTGTTTTTTTTTCTCTCTCTATCTTGTATATGATCTTTATCTCCAGTCCTTGTCCTCCTTTAGTTTCACTCTGAAGCTCCTGGAAATTAAAATTAATCTTTTGCTTTTAATGTGCTTAAACTGTAGCCGGCAAATCACGGTCACTTTAAAAGCAGAAAGTTCTTTATAAGATAGGGATTGAAGTGGGTTGCCAGGTGGACTACCTTTGAGTAGTCTGCTGAAGTGATTTGGATTTTGCTATCAGCTTAATGCAGATAAGATGAGGCTAAGAATCAAACAGCATCTCAGAACACATAATGTCTAATAATAAATAAGCTCACTAATGTTTTCACATCTTGTCACAATGAATGGTTTTCAATCAAAACAATACGTAATGTCCTCATCAAATGCTCATCCAAAATGATGCTAGGACAGATCTGGTTCACGTGCGTTGCTGTTTCATCGAAAGCCAACGCCTGTTTCCAACAGGTGGTATGACGCAACATGGAAAAAGAGCGTAGAAGCAAGATGGCGGACGGCCTGTGCGCCTCCTGCTTGCCACCATGCTGACTGTTGCGTTATCTTCAGTTTTACCACGGGGTGACGTCACCGTTTATGTTGAAGGATCAGGTATCCACTGTGTTTGACGGGGATCTGATTTAGTGTTTGGGAACATTGTTCTTTCAGTATAAACATGCAACACCTGTTCAACATTCAAGAACCGAAGTGGACTCTGGACCGCATTGGTGGAAAAGCTTCATTAGTGTTTTCGGTCCCAGAAATACCCAAGGGGAGGTTCTATAGTCAGCACTGGAGCCACAGAAAGATTTTGTTGCATCTTTCTTACATTTTATAATGTAAGAATTGTTCTCCTAATGTGTTTCCTCTATTATTTTATTTTGTCGAGCAACATCTTCTTGTTAAAAGAACATCTGAAAATCCACCGTCTTTGGACGTTTTTGGGTTTAAATGGCACAAACATTTCTGTAACCTTGGATGTAGAACGGACTGCATGTAAAAAGAACAAGTTAATTCTGGCTTTGGACTCGCCTCTGTTTTAACAGGACCCTGAAGGTTTCATTTCATTGTTGTTGATGTTTTGTTGTTGTTTTCCATTTCCACAGATGTGCAGAGTCCCAACAATCAATTAACGCATCTTTAAAGGAGGCGACGCCGCACAGCGAGCCGACCTCTTGACCTTTCATGTCTGAAAGGATTCGGAAAGAGAACTACTGCCCCCAAAAACCTCCGACTGCCCTTTCTTTTTTTGTTTGGGATTGTGTTAAGCTTTTTCACAAAGATGTAAAGCATTAAGCAGTCTCCTCTCCCTAGAGGAAAACTCAGGTGTAACAAGCAAAGAGATAATCACTGCTGATATTCAACCTGCCTGCATTTCTAAATAACCTTGTGTAGCTGTGCGAAAACCCGATCAGACTCTGGCTGTGATATTGATTACATTGTAGCAATTTTGCAGCTTTGTCATTTTCTCGTGGAGGAGTTGATTCATCTTTCCCAAGTTAACAAATGTGATTTGCACACTATTTGTCTCAGTGTGTGGCGTACCGTGATCCAAGATGATGAGTTGTGCGCTCGACTGGATGTTGCCGGCATCGTTTTCTGCCAAGCACTGGTAGAAACCTTCGTCAGACTTGACCAGACCCAGAACCTGCAGGTTGTGCTCCTTCTGCAGAGTAAGGACGAGGGGAAGGGAAATGGAAGTAAAATAGCACAGCTCTGTCAGATCTGTAGAATCAAGAAATTACTGAAACAAACATCTCTGACAATGTGAAGTAGGCTCAGAGAACGTACCAAGACATACTCCACAAGAAAAGAGATGTTTGTTCACTATCTTAGTGGGGCAAGAATAAAATGACAATATTCTGTTTGTGGTCCATATTATTCTAGGGAATTTTTGTTTTCTGGTGAAATGTGAGGTGAGTGTTCTGCAGTATGAGGAATCTATGAAAACTTCCAAAGAGTTATGCTCTTATGAGCTTGTAAAATATGAAATGTTGTGGCACTTTATTGTTGCTCGAGTGCAAGAAAGAGGTTGGGCCTACCAAAATTACTCCTGGAGTAATCCAGGAGGTCACAAAACAATCCAGGTCAAAATCTAAGGAACTGCAGGCCTTACGTGGCTCAGTTAGGGTCAACGATTTCAAAGAATCTGAGCAAAATGCTATCAATAGGAGTGATCCAGTAGCAAGGGTAGGGGTGAATTGATCGACTACAGGGACAAAAAATACTGCTTAGTTTTGGACTTTTTGGCAAAAACTGTTTAGGATCAGGAGACAAAATTGGAACTTCAAATCTGGTGCAAAACTAACAGCATTTCAGAAAAGGACATCTTAAAGGCAGTTAAACATGGTGACGGTAGTCAGGGGTTGCTTTGGCTGCAACATGACCTTGAGAGACAAGACTAAGACCCTGTTTACACGGCAACAGTTTCTGGTGAAAATGGAAGAGTTTTGTTGTGTTTGTACATTTACATAAAACCACCAAACGTTTTCTCTGATGACAGCACAGATTGAAAACAGGTTCCAGAGTGCAATGGTTCTAAAATGTATGGGTGTCAGTTGTCTTGTAAACAGAATAAATTGATTTTTTCTGTCAGGGAATCCTAAGCTCATGCAAAATATGACGCAAAACATAGCTGCTGCTTCCTACAATCCACAGAAGAAGAAGAAACTACTGACATGTTGGTGTTACTATAATTCGTGTTTCCTATCAGATACGGTTCCTCCATCGTCTCTTCACCGCTTCGCACCACCCAGATGGTAAAATACACGTGTGCTTGGTCTTATCTGGAGGACTACGGACACCATGAAAGCTCAAACAACGTGTGTCAGCACAGTTATCCCTCTTTTTTCCAACTGCACCCCAACCAGACGCACACAGTCCATGTTTTTCCCCCAGTATATCGGGGAATGGCACCTAATGGGGAAACGCATTGACGCATACACCTTTTCGATGTGTACCGTGACTATGTAAACAAAGACTGTAATTTGACCGTCTTCATTTAAATGTGTTAACAGAAACAAAACAAAAATTACATTTTCGTTGGATCATTGTCATGTAAACAGAACCTTAATTGATGGAGCTCCGATTTGTGATTTCTACTGGAAAATCCTGAAGGAGAATTTTCAGCAATCAGTTCGTACTCACGTAAACTGGGGTTATGTTGCTGAACAGCGATCCAAGGAACACCAGCAGTTTAAGCACAGTCATGAGTAAAAAAAGTAATTAAATGGTTTTGAAGTTGAAACTAAATCTGATTGAAATGCTGTGGAGTGACCTTGGACAGACTGTTGATGCTCGAAAATCTTCCAACGTGCCTGGATTAAAGCCACTCTGCCACATCCCAAAACTCCTCCACAGAAATATAAAAGATTCATTTGATGATCTGAAACATGCAACTGTGAGAAAAAGGAAAAAGCGGAATAAATCTGCAAGCATTTATTCCGCTAATTGTGAACTCACAATTATCTTGAAGTAGTCGCTGGGGATGACGGCGTCTCCGTTCTTGACCCACTTGACGGTGGGAGCGGGCGAGCCCGAAACTTCGCACTCGAAGACGATGTCCATGGACTCGTGGGCGTAGATGTTGGTGGGCCGTTTGACAAACTGGGGAGGAACTGCAGAGTCCAGAAGAAAAAAAACGAGGTTAGTGTGGTTTTTTTAAATTCAAAAACAAAAAACACCGTTCCTCGTTCTTTTGTCGTATACTTCCGACCTCCAGTTTCTCCACGCAGACCAGGAAAATCCAAATCAATTTCTGTGGCGTTCTGATGTGAAACGCTCCACATCAAACGATCCCCTCCCTCTTTAATTACATGATCAAAACAAAAGCAAACAAGACAAGTTAAAGGAAAAATAAATAAATAAAAGCCATCTAATTATTTCCTGCTTCGTCGGGCCAGCTGCGTCTGCTTTGGCACGCGGATGAAAGGTTCGGTGACCTCTGCTTTTATTTATGCAGAAACGGATGAAAAATAACTGCCGCTCCACTACCAGAACAGCATGATCCGCTGTCTGAGCCGGGCACTTGCAGATCTCTCCGAGACCTGGTAATGAGGGCCAGAAAGGAGATATTTGATCTGCTGGGGCGATGCAGTGCCTCATCAATCTGTCCTGGAACAAGGTCAGAGGCAGCGCCGGGCCCGGGCCTCGTCCTCTCGCTGTAATTGGACTGTACGTGTCGTGGGGGAAGAAACGCGGCCGTGCGTGTGCGCGCGGGCATTTTACCGCCTCTGTGCATTTCGTGGTCGACCTCGCCGACCACAATTTAAACGAGTGTTTTGTTGCCAAGTTGCACCGTCTAACGCTTTCCCATCCTCCTTCTGGGCCTCTCTGATACAGAGTCATTAGCATCTATTTTGCGTTAATCCACACAAGATGATTGGTTATTAGAGGCGGTGGGAGGACGAGGTCTGTTTTTTTTTCCTTCCCCGGCTTAATACAGTGTAGCAGCGGGTTATGAGGTCAAGTCTTCATCTCCTTTCGCCCTCTTCCCTCCCCGCTTGATGCAGCGATGGCTAATTTACTCCGACGCACACGATTCTTCATCCACTTGAGATGGTTTTGAAGAAGGAACAATTGCCTCACAGTTCTAAAAACAGGCCGGTTTCTCTCCGAGCCGGAGACGCACTCTCTGCACATCTGGCATGCATTTCCCTGCTCCACTTGCAGCACATGGAGCAACGCTGGAGGGAGCGAGGCAACAATAAACGACTGCAAGACGTTCTTTCTGGTTCACACTGTCCAGTTCAGCTCATTCAAACGGTTCCGATTCACGGTAAAAGGTAATAGGAACAATTTCAGTTGAGTCGGGTGTTTCATTTCAGGTTTGTTAACTTTTAAGTTATTGTTTAATCTTTGATCGGGTTTATTTATGCTTAGGCATACATTTCTTTTTTCTTGCAGGGATCCGAACAGGTCGGTGAATGATTCTGCTTGAGGAGTACATGAACTCGACTCCAACAACTTTTCAAGACTTTCCCAGCAACTCTCTTAGCAGTGACAAACCACACACATTAAAACAGAGCATGTGTGCACCAAAAGGCTGGCTGCACCTCCTCAAGCCTTCATCAATGTTTAGTTTGCTTGAAACTAAATGGACGCATGTTAATTCTTCCCTAATTTAGTTGTAGCTCTATACAAATAAACTTGATTGTTTGGTTTATTGATTGATAAATGTCACATTTACAGGTCGATTCCAGTTGTGTATCTGCAGTCATTTATTTCAGGCATATAAATCGTAATCAAACAAATTTGTTAGTTTTTTTTGCAAAGACAAACTTCTTAACTAAGATACATATATAAAAAACAACAATAGGTAGCATTTTGTTGGGATACTTTTGAAATAGAAGGTGATACTGCCACTAATAAAAAAGTATGAGCGGGACCAGAATGAACTGAAGAAACCACGGCGTCGTTAATCTCAATTATTTGTGTGACAATTAATCTTTCTTTCTCAATTTCCGGACCGCAGCTTCCTAGTCCTAATAAAAATTAATAGCTGCTCCAGATGGACAAATGGTATCCGGGGAATCCTCCGCATGAACCCGTTGCGTCGATAACGCAATCCGGTAGGCAGGTTATCCCAGGACGACGCCGAATTCTCCTTTTCCATAAACATGCGTCTTAACCTCAGACCTTTCCGTACAGTGCGCTGCATTTTTCATGAGGCTCCCGGCAGCAGAAAGTTTCCCCCGTCTCCGTAGCTAATAAGCGTCTGGATGGCTCCGAGAGCCGCTGTGATGAATTCCGAAGACTGACAAGGGGACGGTAATGAGGACAGCGACGCGTCAGACCGCCGTGACAACCGTCACCCTGCTGTGCGCCTCCGTTCCCTGCGAGGCCCCGCGGAGTGTGTGTTTGAGGCGTGAATAATGTGTTTCACAGTGTGCCGTCCTCTGGATATTTGCCTTAAGTAGGTGTGCAGCGGCGACAGGTGGAATCGCTGATTTCCTTTGGTGTGTCGGGAACACGGCTCTGAAAGCAGCGGTGAGTCAGTGTTTGTGGGCAGTTTTCGATACGGACACCTGTTTTTGTTTTTTTGTCTTTCCGTTCCCCCCCTTTTTACCGAGGCGTCTAACCATATGTTCCTGTACATCCATTCTGTCCACATCTTTGTTTCAGAGTTTGTGTCTGGGCAGATACTGTATATGTTGTGGTTCTGAATCCCCGGGTTTCAACTGCTACTCACAGGCTCCCTTTATCTGCTCAGACTCAACGCTCTCTCTACTACCCACCCAACCCTTAAGTTTCCCATAACTCCCCCTCTATCTCTCCATCTTCAGCCATCGCCTCCCTCTCTCCAACCAAGCAGCCATGCACCATTTTCTCTAAATGGAGTTCAGACATTTGGAACCTATTGGACTGAGCAATGAGGAGGAACGCCTAAATATACCAATATAGGCTTTTGCGTGGCCGGGAGTAACGAGGGGATGGGGAAGGGGCTGCTGCAGCAAACATATGGGGTAATGTGTGTTGGTCCATGTGCCTCTTAGTGCAACAACCTGCATAATAACTGTCTTTAAATAGTCATTTGCATTTCTATTTCTTGTGCCTATCACAGAAATGACAGAACATAGCAGAAGTGTTCGCACCCGTGAACTTTTTCACACCTTCTCTTGCTACAACAAGAATTGTCATGAAAATGTTTTTGCTACAGTTTTGGTTTTTTGGAACTGCGAAAAATACCAGCACAAGTTCAAAAATATAGAAAACGAGACACTTTTCCCCATGTTAGAAGTGGAAAAAAATATTTCAATAGATGTAGTACTTTTTAAATAGATATTCAAGAAACAAGCTCCTACATCTTACTGAAAATATATTTGTTTCAAATGTACTAAGAACTAGGCAGCAGTTCTTGACAGGATTTTGCGATCGGGCCCAAAATGTGAGTGCAGTGATGAACTCAGGCCTGAACCGTCACATAAAGACAATTACAAAGCTGGTCTTCTATCACTTGAAGAACATTTCCAGGACTAAAGGATGAATGTCTCAGCAAGATCTAGAGAAACTCATCCATACTTTTATTTGAAGTCATATTGATTACTGCAACAGTGTCTTCACAAGTCTGCCTAAAAAATAAAAAAAAAAATTAGACAAATGCAGCTGATCCAGAACACAGTTGTTCGCATTCTGGCTAAAACCAGGAAGTTGGGCACATCTAAAATCTTTCCTTTGGCTCCCTATAGCTCAGAAAATTGACTTTAAAACACTTTTGTGAGCATATAAATCCCTGGACGGCTTTGCACCAAGTTAAAATAGAGCTCTGTTCACCTTTGATTCAACCCCTATTGAATCACCGTTCAGTTTTTATGCTCCACTAAACTTCCAGAAAATTGCCAGGATGATGAAACACTGAGTCCTTTTAGATGAAGGCTAAACCCCCACTTGTTTAGAGTTGTCTTTGACTGATAATAACTGGAATATAATTAATATATTTGATAATGATGATTATTCTAAGATGATTAATGTTTGCCACTAGTTTCATAAATTGATTGTTGTTTTGTTTTTAACATCTGAAGCACTTTGAAATTACTTGTTGATGAAATGTGCTACAAATAACCCAAACTTGACTACAGGTGAAATTCAAAGGACAGTGGGATGCTTTTGTATTCAGAGTACAACTATATTCAGTTCTCTTAGAGAACATTAATGACCTAACAGCAGACACAGCCGGGAGTTTTTAAAATTGTTTTTAAAATTATTTTTAACTGTCGTCTTTTCTATTAGACACGACTTCATAAAGGTCTATTGCATAAAGCTGTACAAAATACATCAAGTGTAATTGCGAAGTGACCCAAAAAAAAAAGTTCAAAAGGTGTACGTACTTTTGCACAGCACTAGAAGAGGGTAAAATGTGTATGTCAGGGACATATTTGATCAGATGACGGTTGTCTCCGCTCATCAAACTCAGAAATGTCTTTGATCTGTCCGCAGCCGTGACTTGCCATTTCAACTCAACGTTTCCAGTAATCGTGGTGCAGTCTGATGTAGAGAGCGCTTCCTACGGGCAGAGTTCGTCTCTTCTTCACCAGACGCCCGACACCAAGAGCGCGAATCTCTCCAAATGAACAGACTTGTTTTGGAACACAAATAAGCCCCGTTTAATGAAAGAAAAATCTTGACAGAGGCAGAATGAAACGGCCACAAAAGAAACTCCGGCGTAAAAAGAATAGAAAGAAAACATCAATATGAATGTGGAGGAGGGAGAGCAGCTGAAAGGATTGGAAGAGCAGTACTTCAGGGCTGGCATTATCTCCCGAGCCCGTAGCTTAGTAAAAGAAGCTTTAATGCAGACTGACTCCAGCGAACTACTGAGAGAGGACCACTAAAAGGTCACGGCGTGTGTCTGACTGTGAGCTTGTTAAAACAAAACCCTGCAGGATTCCCCTAAAGGGATTTCTGAGCAGATTATTTCACTTAAAGCTTGGCTGGTATTTAAGAAGCGAGCCGAACGAGAGGCGGAGAGAAGGTCTGGCCGCGCTTTTAATTGGCTGGTAATAAAACTATCGGAGTCAGAAGCCGATGAAAGATGATGTTTATTGAGCTGAATCTGAAAATAACTAGAAAAATCATCTCTGGCAGTCATACTTTACCAAAGATCTGGGTAGCAGCAGTTATTACATGAGCCTTTGTGTGTGTGTGATTTTGAGTCCAGCTTTACAAGTTCTCCTTTTTTTTTTTTTTTTTTTTTTTTGCCATCCCAGTGAAAACAAGCACTCTGGGCAGTAAAGCCTCAAACACAATGCTTTATGTTTGCATTCCTGCTCAATGAGCAGATGATGCCAGAGGCAGAGAGAGGCACTCCAGTGTGTTCTGGATGCCTTCATGGACTCCCGATGCTTCGGAAATTACAAGAGCAGAGTGAAAGCAGATGCATGAGGTTTGCCAGGGACGTGCTGAGACGAGGCTCGTCGAGGCTGGCGTTTGACGCGCGTTCAGACGACAGCTCCTCAAAAGCATCCTCGTCGGACATTTCAGTGGGGACTGCGCTGAAAGTAGGAAAGCAGGGGAGGAAAGAGAAAAACTTGTCTGATCATGCTTTGTAAAGAACGCCAGCGTTAGTTTGAATCTCTGGTAATACGGTGCAAACTTTTTCTTAACTTTTAGTTTCTGGGCTATAAATGTTCAGGTAAGGTGAGCCGCTGCAGGGAGGAGAACGTCTGAGCGTCTGCAGCATTGCTGTGTGAAGTTGTGTGTCAGCTTAGGGCTGCAAGCAACATTTATTTTAGAAATCAATCAATCTGCAAATTATTCTGACTATCGATTAACAGGATAAAAATTGCCACATTCTGCGCTTCAATTAAAAAGTACTTCTACTTTCAACATGTGAACACATGGCAATACAAAAACTAAATACACGGTAATAGAGAAACTATTAATAGAAAAAAGCTCTGCTTGGGGCAGAGATTCCACTTCCAGCAAGAACAACAACTCCAACCATTCAGCTACAGATCAAAGCATGTTTATGGGTTAGAATGACCTAGTCAAAGTCCAGACTTAATTGTCAGCATTAATTGTTAGCATTGAAAATGGAAGTTTTTCATCCAATCCGTCAGACAGAGAGGTGAAGGTAAATTCGCTTTCAGTGCAAAACAGGTTGGAATACAAAAATATTAGCAGTTATAACGTCAGCAAAAGATGGTTCTATAAAGTATTGACTAAGGAGACAGATTAAATATGCACACCACTTTTTCAGATTATTTCTGTATATAATCTGAAAATGTGAAAAAAAAAATATGAAAAAACATGAATTGTTTTCTTAATATCTGACAATAAAGCACCACTATGTGGTGGTTTTTCACATAAAATCCCAATAATATGTGTTGAAGTTGGTTACTGTGGAGCTGAAGTCTGCTCAATACTTTTGGATGCTACTGTACTGCTGCAGATACACATTCATGTTTGAAGAAAAACATTCAATTAATTCAACCAAACAAAACAAAAACAAAGCAAAACACTACTTCCCCGAAGTAGTTAAAATAATAATAATAATAATAAAAAAATGAGGGTAAAGTCTGAGCACTCATCTATCAGCGTGGCTTTTAAAAGGTGATTCTGTCCCTCACTGACACAGCAGATAAGAAGTGCTGAGCTGGATTAGGATCAGACAGCAGCTGGGATGACACGATGAGACACACCAACACAAACGCGGCAGAGAAACAACAATTAAGATTTATTACAATAAGCCAGATGATAACAAAAAAAGAAACAAGTTGCGTGTTCACGGTATCAATGTGTCCGTATCAGAACTAACCAACAGCTGCTGCGGCGACGGCGGAAAGCAAGCAGACTGGGAATCAGACAAAAACACCTGGCGGAGATAAACACACTCCCAGCGAGAAAGGGAAAATGTGTGTGTGTGTGTGTGTGTGTGTGTGGGTGGGGTGGAAGGGGGGGTGCCAGGTTGATCAGATTAAATCTCTTTAAATAGCAGGATGGAAAGCTTATTTCAGCCAAAATTAAACTGCTCCATGACAGCAGCAGGGTGGAAGTGTGGAGGCACTGTGAGGTGAAATTTCCACCAGATTATCGGCAAATTGCAACTTTCCAAACAAACCTTTTACAGGAAACATCCTGAGCTGGGTAGATGAATAACGCTAACGCAAGACAATAATGCCAGCTTTACACATCGGTGGTAACGCTAACTAGCCTGAGAATTCATGGCAGGCTCTGCTGATGGGGAGAAGCTGTAGCAAGGAGCAAGGGGGAGAGGGTGAGTGGCGTTTATACAAGATGATTGACAGCGCTATGATCCTCCTCTTCAAGTCTGGATAAATCTGAATTAGAGGTTGTGGACTCTCTGTACTCAAAAAACCCCAATAAACTTTTGTCTGACATTAAATGTCGTTCGATTATCTTATTCAATTAAGTCCGACTCAAAAAAATGAAAAACAGAGGACGTCTGTAAGGGTGCAAGTACTTTTATTTCTGCCAGTTCTCCTCCAAAATGTTTAAATTTTTGCTGCCTTTGTTCATTTATATAAAAAAAACAAAACTATAAACACTTGTAATGACCGTGGCTGTTCATCCAGAGACCACAGCCCAAATGAAAGGCTTTTATGGGGGGCAGGGATTTCCTGCATGGCAGCCCAGCACATGGAAAGAACAATTAAGTTGATGACCTGATAGCAGCAGGGCATGATAGATGCGGACCACTGACTCGGAGCCCCATAAAACTGCTAACAAACAGGTTGTGGACTATTTTTGTATAGAACACACACACACCTACACACACAGACCTACACAGAAACACAGAGAGCCCAGGTCTGGGTGGTGCCCAAGTCACGCACGGCCATAATCAAAAGCTGCTGCCTCCTCTGGCCTCATTTATTCTCTTCCCATCTCTAATAGTGGGTGAGATGTCAAAGCAAAGTCATCCACCACATAACACACACACACCCACACACACACACACACACACCTACTTCCACAGAGAGGTTATCACAGAAACACATGCGTGTGTGTCAACACCACACACGGGGCCCTGAGATATGAGTCGAGTGGCCCGAGTGCTGCTGTTAACACTCATTTAGAGCGTCACCATCTTCTAAAGCCTCCTGTCTGCTGCGGGATAATTACAAGATTTTTATTAGCTGAACAAAAACAATGAGCCAAATCCTCTTAAACACACTGGCATTGCGATTGTAATTATTAGAACGATAAGGCGCAAAGCGGTTTTAATAAGTATTACTTATTTGCGAAATACCCAGGGACCTGATACAATCTGAAGCATATTGTTGCTCTGCAGCTGGATGTGTGATTCATGGAGAGTCAAACAGACATGTTATTGGTGTAAATACAGCTGGATCCTCCTGAGATTAGATCGCTTCAGCCAGAGTGACTCTGAGTGAATCTGATCTGGGAAAAATCTGAAAAGTAAAAATCCTTTTCAGATTGCAGGTTGCTTTCTTATGGTTCTTGGCCCATTCCTTTGAAATTATTCTGATTTATGGCTGTAGATTTGCTGTTGCTTCCTTACCTACCCATGTCAGACAACCGGGCTCACATTTGACCCATAATTACAGGGGGCTGAATACATATGTGTGTATTCAGCCTTCATGATTGACTTTCCAAGCCAACCATGATCACTGATCATTAAAAAACTTGACTGGGCAATTCCAACTTTGGCCTGCACCGTTTGTTTTTTTAATGACTTACGCTGTCAGGTGTTATAAAGGTCAAAATACACCTTCGACGTTTCAATCTTATTTTATTGAAAACCACTGAACAATAAATGTTAAACAATTCAAACCTGTTTTAGCCTTACATGAGGTAGTGCTCTCAAATATAAATGAAAAACATTAAGGCGTTGCAATCCAGGCTACCAAAATTGACCAAAATAAAAAGTTTTTTTTTAGTCCTTGTTTTCAGATTTTAAAAACAAACTTTTGCAAAACTAGATTAGATTGGTGGATTAGACCGATTTCAGCTATATCAGTCTATCGCCTAAAACTAAGGAAAAAGAGATTTATCGATCGACCGGCTGATCTTTGCGCCCCAATTCCAGTTGTTTTGTTCATTTATTTTTCAAAGAATCACATATTCTTCTACAATAGCGCCTTTGTGCGATTCTAACAACGGAGCAGCCACATAAAAATTGCAATAAAACACGGCGTTTGTAATGTGACCCAATGTGGAAACGCTCAAAGGATATGAATAGTTTTGTGAGGCGCTGTTTACAAATACACAACTGAGAGACGCCGGCAGTCGTACATTTGTGTGTTTTGTGTTTATACGAATATCTGTGCATTTCTTCCTCTAAATTTATGCACCAGCTGTATTACAGACCCTCCAGGTATCTCCAGGCAAAAACCCAACAGTGCTTGAGCAGCTGGCTTCCTGCATCTTTTCCACTACTAACAGTCCGGTGTTTATGAAAAGCCTCTTGCGGGTAAACATACAATTTCCTCTCGTTACTCCAGAAAAAAAAAAAAAAAACACCCTGGAGGGGTTTTAATGGAAGTCAATCAAAGAAGAAATGGTTTGTTGATAGTATGGATTAAAACCACATTGATTTGATTGTCCTTTACAGGAATAACTACTTACTGAGGGATCCTTTCTAGGCTCCCTTTTGCTTGTCAAGAGAGAAAATCAATGCCACAATTTGGCTTCTTCTGCAATGCGATTGACACAAAAGCATTTAAGCGCTGAGCGTACAACATGGAAGCTAATCAAAACGTCGCTCCAGTACAGCGACGTCTGTCCTTCAACCGTGTTCCAGGAGTGCTGATCCATCCCTTCAGTGTGTCAGGGAGGTCGGGCAGGACGTGTGGAGGATTTAAGAGGGAATTCGGTAGGCGGACTCCAAGAGTTGGAAACGAATGAAGTGAGGTGTCCTCCTGTGACCCGATCCAATTTTTCATTTCGGCCTCCTTTAATCACAGCAAGTGGCAGGAAGTGATGAAGGAAGGGTAAGGGGTGAGGAGGAGATGAAGGGATTTGGGCAGAGAGGTTTGGAAGTCGTGGCACGACGGGTGTGCGTGTGAAGTGCAATAAAGCGTCAGAATGAGCCCCGGAGAGTTTTTCTCCCCCTTTCCTCGAGTCTTTTGAGCCAAAATCCCGTCGACTCTGAGCTGTCGGGAAACCCATCCAAGTCCACAAGTGCATTTTAATGACAATTACTGCGCAACTATTTGGGCTCTTGTTTGATTTGCTTGTTTCTGCCTTGACAATCGTCTGCTCTGCCTCGGAGTGGCTCGCATGCGAGAAATACATCTTACTTGTTTCATTTCCCTTCCAACAAAACTCTCTCTGGCTTTGTTTTATGTCTGAGATACGAGTCCAGGGGGCTTTTAATAACCTCATTCCCAAACATAATAAGACGAAATGAGATTGTTTTCGCTGATAGAGGGATGATCTGAGAGTTCAGCGAGACCTGCAGAGACTCTGCACTTTTCCGCTGCACTCTCCTCAGCGGCTAATGCAACTTGACTTTGCTGCTGCCTCTCACCCAATTCCAATTTGCACATTTGTTCAAGTGGCTCTGTCACTTTGTTTCTAACGTAGCCCAAACAATAAAGTCACTAATACTTTGGGATATCGGGTGATTTTCAGCCACAACAGGATGATTTAAATCCAGAGAGACTGATTACATGTATAATTACCGGTGTCGATGCAAATGCACCAAAGTTCGCTTTTGCTGTTAGCAGTTGATGATTTCATGCCAACTCGATTTTTCCCAAAGGTTGGATTGAAACCCACACACTCAGAAAAAAAAAAAAAAAAGTATGGTTTTGAAAATCACAAAATTTTTCCATCAATCTCTAACAGGATTTCGGCCAAAGCTACTTGGAGAACAGCAGCTGGTACAAAGTTCATGGAGAAACACCAACTGAAGCTTAAACAGGCACCGAAGGTTGGAGTTTACCTGAATGAATTGGCATTTCGATACTTTTCTCAATTCAAATTTTGCTTTTAAGAGCCAGCGGTTCAACTCAAAGACCAGTAGCTGCAGCAGAGTAATACAAACCCAACAGACCCAATAGTCTGAACATTTACTGCCACTCATAAAATCCACTCTGATTCCAGAGAATTTTTGACTCCTCTCCAGTCACAACACAGGCTAGAGAGGAATACAAATATAAAGAAGTGGAGAAGATGATGGCAAAAAAAGATGTCGAAGAAAATGGAAAACCACCATTTGAAAGAAAATTCAAAATGGTCAGTTCCAGGCCGATCACAGATGATCTACAGCTATGTGTTTTGCAGTGTGGCGATTAGAAGACAGCTTTAGGAGGTTCCAACACGGCCTAAAGAGGTCACAGTTTGCCAAAGAACGCACCTATCTGCCTACAGAGCAACTGTTCTCTCCAGGCAGATCGGAGAGAGCAGTATTTTACTGACTGACGAAAGCCAGACTGTTCTTTGGTGTCTGTACAAGTTTGCTAGACGACTTCCAAACACTGAGCCAAAAGCACAGAGTCAGTAAATTTTATTGCTTACCAATCACTGTTAATACATTTAAAGACGTTCAGAGGTAATGATGGATAATGCTGAAAAGGTAATGGGTGTTTCAACAAGACATTGACCGTAAGTGTTGGAGCTTGTACAGTCAAATGCAAACTATATACTTTTTGAAAACTAATAATGCTAATGCTTTTTTTTTTTTGGTTGATTGATAGAGATGTGAATCTACCAATGCATAGTACTCACAATGCATTTGTGTAAGAAGGCAAACAATCTGCTTGGCTGAAAGAATTTTAAGCTCAACTCATTTGTGTTAACGGAGCTATTTTGTTTGGACAGATCTAGGGTTTTACCCCAGAATATTCAGATTTTTCAGACTTTGACATTTTCTGAAACATTTGGAATCAAACCACTTTTTATGTTCACAGTTGTCCTGCAAAATATAGGGAATTTATGTCTACCTTCAGTCACTGGTGTCAGTCATTGCTGTAGAAATTACAGTATTCTATAAAATAACCCAAAAGTGCAGATATCATACAGCCAGCTTCCATTATGTCTGGACTCAATGTTCTCCTGAGTATTGACAGTAAAACCTCACAGACCTGCCGGATAAAACACTGCAGACTCATGAAAAACAATTCTCACATGTAGCCTAACCACTCTCATTGTTCAATCATTTTGACTTGTCAGTGCATAAAGCAACTTTGTTTGAGGCCTAAAATGAAGGTTTACTCGTCCGCCTTTCATTTGCGAAGGGTTGGAATCGCCATAGCAACCAATTGTTAACCACTTTTTCCTGTGCCTAAAAGGGGCAGATGTAATTAAATTGATATATTTTAGATTTTGAGGCAGAAACAGCACAGGCAGTCTTCAAATTTTCTGTTTTTAGAAATTTGATATCTTTATTGACATTGAAGCAGTTTTATGTTTAAGCTGCTTTACACTGCTTTAATAACACAGCAGGGAGCAGACAATATAAACAAGTGGGCCACTAAACACCGTGTTAAAGATCTTCAGATAATTTCCAAAAAACAAAATAATTCCTCATTGCATATTTTGGTAGGAACTATTGCGACGAGAGTAATTAACAATAGTTTTATGGTTGTGGAAGCTTCTTGGATTTGGACTTTGGATTTACTGGTGTTGTTTTACGATGGTTCACATCCCAACTTTCAGAGAAATCCCTTACGTTAATCAAATTTTATTTGTGAGAGGTGCTATGCAAATAAAACTTCACTTACTTAATGGTGTTGTCTAACTGGTTTATGAGCATTAATCAGTAAATGTCTGGGTCCAATGGTTCTGCCATTGTTGTTTCATGGCTCAGAATCCAAACTTTGTAGAAACCAGCGATGCTGTGTGATTAGATCACCTTGAACTGTGAGCTGGGCCTGGGCTTCGATGGTGGTGTTGGAGTTTTCAGCCACGCAGGTGTACACGCCTCCATCTTCCTCCGTGATGTTGGAAATCTGGAGGCTGCCGCCTCCCGTCACTTCTACACGACCGTCGCTGAAAGCAGAAAGTGGGACCAAAGTTAGACAAAAGCGAAAGCTTTTTAATTTAGATTCAGGGATCTCTACTCATCAAAAATAAAGTAGGTCTCCCATGAGCCACGACACATTTTTATCGCGCTTGCTGTACGTATAGATGCGGTACAATCCTCTGTCGCTTTACTTCAGAGTAGAAACAAGTGCATTCCCAGGAGAGCAGCGCTCCTCTACTGACCGGAGTTTGACTCCACATTCTGCCCTCATTTCTTTTGCACCGTCACATGGTATTTTATTTATTTATTCATAAATAAATAAAATACTCTAAAAGCAGCCTCAAGTGGGTGAAAACCAAGTTAATCTGAGCTCCTTCCACATCTTCATCAACAATCATTTTTACGGGAGGTTCCAGCAGCGCTCCGTAAATACAGTCTGGAAAGAATAAGGTGGGATTTTTTCAGTCGTCCGTATATTGTAGCATAGAGCGATGAAAAATAAATGTCCTGGAACAGATGTCTTCATATTTTATTTTGCTGCCATCCCTCAAGATCCTATGTACAACCTGCCATCTGGAATGACTACAACGCAGGCAAGTTTTATTGAGACTGTGAGCTGAAAGTCTTTGCAGTTTGTACTGTGACAACTGCTCAGGCTGTTGCATCATCCTGACATATGTTTTCATTTTCTTTCATCAGTTTATTGGTGCCTACTGGTGGCATGTGTCTGCAAACCAGCAAAGATTGGACTTGGGAGAGCTGATTTTATGCTCTACAAGCGTAAGATTAAAAGCATCATAATCACAGATATTTACAAGTGCGAATAAAGTTTGCGTTTTCTCCTTTTAATATGGATTTGCTAATACTTTTCGAACCAAAATGTGAATTTTTGTTACTGGTCTGTTGTGTAGCTACATTTAAAAATAAAATGAAAAATAGGTTCAAAATAACTTTGGATGGTTGGATGGACAGACTTTCATCATACTGCAAGGAATAATCTCTTGAAATATTTTTTCATATGTATCCGAACGTGCAAAATCCTTTTTGAAATTCCAGGCTGCGTAGGATCCATATCAATAAAACTGTAACATTTGCAAATAAATAAACACAGCAACACTAAGGGTTCGGAGGCAGGGAAACCGAGCACTCAGTGATTGATTGCAAACTGCAATCATAAGCATTTATTATTCTATTTCTGTACAGGGCTTCCAGATCCCCACATTTTTCTTGCAAATTTTCCACAAAAATGGTCAAAAACGTTGCGTTCTATCAACTGCAAACGCCCACCTGCAGGTGGCAGTGTTTCTTCCACTTGCAAATCACAAATATTTCCAAAGTAACACCAGAAAACAGTGATTTTTTTGTAATTAGAAAGTCCTAGAGGGACTGTCTATTTAGGCCTATTACTAAAAATAGAAACCTCATATCTATTTGTATATCTTCCCCGAGAACCAGTGACCCACCAGTTTAAACAGTCCTGATTTTAATTTTCACAATAGTCCCAGTGGGATGCAGACTGCAGCCGAGCTCTGGCTGGATTCAACAACCACTGGACCAGGAAGAGGCGGCAGAGAGGGAAGAGAACTGCAATCGATAGCTTACAGACAGAAGTCCAGCGTTCACAAAGGGAGAAGCAAAGACAAGAGTGGAGAAGCAACCAGCAGGTCGGCTGAGCAAGCATCCAGAGAGGCAGAGAAACAAAACGGCTTATTTATTTAACAGGTGACTATGTAGGTTTTCCACATCCGTGCTGCTGTCTCGCCTCATGACGAGTCCTGGTTTGGCAGCAGCGGCCTGTGAGGCCATCTGCGTGCTGAAGTGGAGCGTTGGAGCGGCGCTCAACCTGATGTTCCTGATGACATCACTGTTTCAGCATTATTACAAGGAGAGGACTTTATCAAAGTGTTGCCCAATCATTACCCTTCAGTTGTCATAACAAATGTTGTGTATGTCAAACATGACCTGAAGGAAATTTGCAGTTTGACGGTTTGAAATTGGCCTCTGTTTCTTTAAGGAGATTCTGCTCCTTCATCTCGTCATCACAACAATGTGCCTCCATTATGCCATTTACAACTGTTCTTTGGAGAATTGGACTAAGTATTTTGTATGATGAACTCAGCAGGTGAGCCGTTCCTCCAAGTGTTTGCTAATTGCTAGAGGAGCTGAGTGGGGGAGGAGTGCTCTGACGTGGAAGATCAGTAAAAAATTTTCAACAATAACAAATATCTAAATAAAACTCACCGGTGCCACACCAAACTCGAAGCATTCTGAACAAATAAATGTGTGAAGTTAAAAAAAAGAAGACGGAGCCTTTTCTGTTTAATCACAGACAAGCAGGCGCAGTTTCCAAAAGCACCTTGTGAAATACTGTGAAATACAGTAGAGGATGTGTGATTCTGTCGGCCAGTTTCCCCATTAGCCCTGCTGCACAGTTAAGAGATGGAGTCATTTGGACCCAATGAGTTTTTTAATCTGTGAGCAGTCGAACAGGTCTGCTCTTTTAAGAGTTTGTTGGGTTTGTGTGGTTTCGGGAATTGACGGTCTGACGGGACGACTCCCCCACTGTCCGACTGACATTTGCGTCACACTAAGATGGCAGGAGAGTTAACGGCTCTGGGTGTCTGGGTTAGAAAGCATGGAATCATAAACTCCTTGAAAAACCCAAACATCTCAAATAAAGATCATGTCATTTGGCAGAAAAACCTAAAACTTACAACAAATCTGTTGGGTGAACATATATATATATATATATATATACATACATATAAAGTAAGGTCAATGATGTATTTAAGGTCGACTCTTAAATACATCAACGAGAAATAAGTGTGACAAATCTAAAGTCTGAAGACATTATGCCGTATGTGACACCAATGCAACGATAAAGGAATCACTTGGAGGGGAAAAATACAAAACTCAGCAGAAAGCCCAGCAGAGAACATCATGGATATCTGAGGTGGGAGACATGAAGTAACAATCTGCCTTTTCTGTTCTTCCACAGAAATGAAAGACTTCAGGAGTGCTGGAAATGGCCAGTGTCTTGCATAGACCCTCGCTCTCACTGGAGAGCGCGGCTGATTCTTCTGAGGCGGGATGCACGCCAACTCCCCCCTGATGAATGAACGAAGAAAAAAATTCCTCTGAAAAAGACATCCGAGTTTGCTGTGCCAGGCATTCCTGCAGATTCTCTCGCTAGGACAACCATTCAGACTTTTGGCCCTTTGTCCCGTACGCTACATAAAAGGCTCTGACAGCTTCTTTTCTTCGGGTATTTGAAAATACATACAGTCCGACAATTTCTCATTCTGCTTAGTCTGAGTGTGTCAAGTGAAAGAGCTCATCTGAAAAGGGGACATCTGTTCTGACTTCCAAGAGGAAGCTAGCTTGAGCTGTGTCAGCTGAGGATGTTTCTGACTGTCCCTCAGGAAGCCAATCAATTAGGATCATCTAGGAATAAATAAATGAACTGTTTCAAACACAATACCACGTATTCCTTCCTTTTCTGCTCATCTGCCTTGAAAGTTTTCCACAATCCTGCCTGGGGAGGTCAGCCATCCGTAACATAGACTAGTGGAAAGGTCAGCAGGCTGCAGACCACAGAATCACTGTTCCTGTGGGTTCTTGATGGAGGCACAGGAGTGTGTTGCCACGGAGCAATCAGTACTTGTGCAGAGGTCGCTCCTTCTGAATTACCACCGTCACCACGGCATCAGCAGAAAAAGAAAACTCTGAACTCGTTTTGACCGACTACCAAATTGGCCAGGAGGCTCTTGTAATTATTTTTTATTCTCATAAGTCCCTTCTGATTAGACACCATATTAAATCAAATAAGTGGTGAAATACAATCCTGGGAAAAGAAATGTGAAAGGCAAAACGGAGGTAAAAAGTCTGACCAGTTATAGAAAGGAGTCAGTGAATAACTAAAAAAGCATAAGTGGGGAAATTAATGAAAGAAAAGGAGAAAAAAAACAAAAAACAACAAGCTGCTGCCAAGATCACAGGCTGGAGCTTCTCAAGTGACTCAGCCAAGAAAACATTTTTGTCCTCCACTGGCTCGTAATAAAGAGCTGCAGGGGCCCTGGAGACAAAAACAACTCCTGCATACCTGACTTTATTTGCTTTTTCGCTTACCTTGCCAGGGTTCCCAAGAATAAACTGATCGCTTGATTAGCGCATAATACAATAAAAGCCTGCAGCTCAGGACTCACGTAATATCCATCGAGATGGCTCTGGTGGATCCTGCAGGTCTCTTAAAGCTAAACAAACCCGGTTCGGGTGTGCCACATCTGCATATGTGCACCACGGGGCAACAATAAACATTTTAAATGGCGGAGACTCAGATATTTACTAAAAGAAGAGCTGATAGCCAGGCCACGAAGCATTTTACCAATACTACAGTATCTCTGTGGCTAAAACAAGGCGGGAGCAACTCAAACACCTTTAATGAGATTCTCGTTTTCTCAAAAAGTAGTCTTAGTTTTGCTCATATGTATTCTAAATGAATAATGCATGCTCATAGTTTAGGTAACCGTATTCTGTTCAAGCTCCTCAGCATTTTAATGGATTAACATTCTCTGCTGTGTTGAAGCTTACGCTGATATCCCATGTGGACCTCAAGTTGTAATTCCATAAAATATCACAAAATGTCCTGAAAACAAGGTTCTGATATAATACAATATATCTTTAAGACCTGGATCGGCTGGACCTCGGAGCAACTTGATCGTAATTTGATTTTCACAAAAAAAGACAAATTAAAATCTTCTCCAAGTAGAAAATGTAAGGAACGCCACAAAATATCCATCTTTCATCAGCCATGTTTCGGCTTATAATTTAACAGTAAATTGGAACCTAAACATCCATTAAGAGTGGACTAAAAACTTATGAAATTATTAAATTTGGTGGAATTACACGAGAGTCACCTTTATCCTGGTGTTGTGGCTGAGAAAACATACCCAGAAAAATCAATATAAAAACGATCAACCTGAAACGTTAACGACATTCTTTGCTCTTTTTCTTCCCTTTAAATAAGCAACACCTCTTTCATCTTTTGACTCTACAGTGATCTAAATCCACTTTGTACTGAAATCAGACCGCTTTGCTAGTTTCATTAAAATATCATGTTTTTAGTTTGTTGTTGTTCAGGTAAAATAGAAAAACAAAAACACAATAGTTGTTGCATTTTTCACAAGAAGAAAAACATTTTCTGTATATATTTAAAACGAGAAGGGTACTTTAAAAACGCGCATCCTCCACCAAAGCCGCTATTTGTTATGCTAAGCAGAACTGACATCAATTTACAACTAAATTAAACATGCTCTTTCATTACAAAGCCACTCCATAGGGCTGCACACAATTGCTTCATTCCATTCCATTTGTTATGTTGTAAAACTCTCCCGGAGAAGGAGCCGCACAGGGATGATGTATAGAAAAGATTTGATTTCAGCCTTTGTAGCAGATATACAATCAAAAGCCCCGTATTTAAAAAAAAAAAAAGAAAAAAAAAAAGCTGGAATAAATCTGATTCTGCATGTGGCGTTGAATTTACCTACACACTCGTTCTGACAAACAAAATGAAGAATTTAACGTTTCCCTCATCAGATGTGACGTAGACCGAGGTGTTCTTATGGCTTTCAAAAAGGACAGATACAGATTAACACATTAACCGAACGATAACAACGCCAATCAAACTCTGCAGTTTTCAATTTCAGAAAAAAAACAAAGGTTCCGTTTCACTGCAAGCAGTCAAATCTTTTTCTTTTTATGTCGAGATTTTTTTTTCAATGCCTTTGGAAACAACCCGACAATTTAAACTCGACATTCCTCAGTGTGGGTGTTGTTGACGCAGCAACACTGGCGGTGCGAAGAGCAGAGTCGCTTTACGAGTTTGTTTAAGACGGTAGACAGTTATGAGCGACTGCAACCAAAAGAGCTGTAGCTCAGAAAGCAATTTCCAAAAGTCAGTCTTTCCGCTGGGCAGAGGCAGATTGTCGCTGTTTGAATCTATAAACAAGACATTTAAGAGTGCATTACAGAGTGGATCCACATTTTATGGCGAAAAACAAATGCAATATGCGAGTCCAAACTGATTGGTTTTCATGAATGAATTGTGAAAATGTCAGAGGATGGAATCAGACGATTCCACCTGGGAACTGTATGAGCTAATGAAAGAAATTTACTAGAAATCATTAGCATAAGCTAATAGTTTGTGGCAAAAGTTAAACGGGAAAAGACAATACTTTATTTTTAACACCAAATTGCAAACAAGCACCGTCATCTGAGATAATGTGAGCATTAATTTTAAATTATGGAAATTTTTAGTAATCCATTATGAGCTGAAATAGCCGAGTTGCTCAGTGTTTCTAATGTTTTTCAATGACATTTACAACAACAAAGGAAAAAAAAGAAACAAAAAGCAAAAACGGCATACTAAGGCTGAGTTAATGTTTTGTAAATTAAGCTAAGCTGATTCTAATTTTACTCAGCCCCAGCTCTTTAGAAAATCCTAAAAAACATGGAAAAAGTGCACATTTTATTTTCAACCTTGGCGAGAGTCGAATATTTACAGGCTCCATAACAAAAGGACACGAGGCAGAGCTGCGGTGATTCAGATTTTCACCAGTGGCAGTGAAACCTGCCTCCAACCTCACATTCTGACAAAACTAAATAAACAAACCTCGATCTGATTCCTCCTCTGCTGTGAGCAAGGCTGACAAAGTTATGCACACTGCTGCAAGCCCTTGTTGTATTCTGTAAGCTGGATCCGATCTTCCCAAGGACGACTGAAACCAACTGTTGCTAATAAGCAAAAAATAAAATCAAAAACCAAAGGAAAGGAGATGCTTGCTGAGTGAGAAAGTCTGCCTACCGAATCTCATCGAAGGTGATGATTTCTGGATAACTCCGATTGTTCAAACGTGTAAAAAGTGTTCCTTTGTAACGTGATAAAAAGTCATAGATGGAGAGTAATTTTTCATTTTCTTCACGTTCCTCTTGTTCTCTCAAGGTAGTAAAATAAACACAACGGACAAATGCAACTCTGTGTTCATAAAAGCGGTTACCTGTATGTATATGTATATGAACGTTTTCACCTGAAATGAGCGAAGTGAGCACATGGGGTGAGTGGGGGAGAAACCCAACCGCAAACAAATCTGGCGAGAGAGAAGGAGGAGCGGAGGAGACGGGCGACCTGGAGGGTTCGGATGAGGCGATTTGCATGCCCTGTCAATTCCCCCGCCGCCATGCATAATTCATCCATTTTCACTGACTGCATGGGAATTCTGGTAGGTGACGGAGTGATACTTCGAAAGAACAAAAGATGACTGTCCTTTCCATGAGTGTCATCCGGACCGGCGCATACGAGGCGTTCAAAGGACCGCTCCACCCACCCGACACCCGCTCCCCCCTCCCTCCGTCTTTGCACACTGATATCTGGGGACGCCATCAATGACATACAGGACATTTACTTAGAATAAATGTTGACTGAACAGTTTAAAGCGTGGCGTAATCTGTCAAAGTGTGGCAGGGCCTAATCTAAATAAACGGCGAGGCTGGCGTCCTTGGTAACGGACCTGCTAAGAGTCAACTGAATGTGAGGAGAGGGTGAGGTCGGAGATGAAAAACTGAACCGCAACTTGGTAACACAATACGCACAGTGTTTTATGTTTCAAGTCATGCAACAATATGCCACGGCTACAACTGTGACAAGACAAGCGAAGTTCATCTGTGGTTAGATAATCATTGAATTTACCTGTCAGAACCAATTCTGACCAATGAAATACTACATGGGAGATAATTAACCACAGAGAAACAAATGTTAGTTTTTAAGTAACCGTTTCTGGATCTTAAACTTTCACATCAGCCTACAGAAAACCAAACGGGGCCTCCCCCTGTTGGTCCCCAATCGTAGTTTCACATTTCAACAACTGCTGCAGCAGCAAACATCTGAAATATCTTTAGAGACAAAATATGGATAAAAACAAAAATACCAGCGATTTTAAAATACAAAATCTACTACCCCTTACACAGCTGCTGTTGTTGTTATATGTGTCTACAAACAAAAGAACGATGACAGAAACATGAGGGGTAACAAAGCCGAGGAACCAGCGGAAGACACTTCGTGTAAGTCACTCTACTTTCTGTCAGTACTTTCTGCTCATTTCCATCTTCTTTCATCACATGCATACAGCTCCAGCAACTCAACTTTCAAGGTTTGTGCTGTGCACCAAAGACTAATAAAACTATTCTTTTATGGTTCTCCCTTTGCGCCTCTAATTCACTCCGCAGTGTTTGAACCGACGGTATCGTCTCTCTCCTACACGCCGCCTCAGAGGAGGGAGAAGGCAACACAAAGAGACCAGAAAGAAAATTCCTCTGATGTTCTTCTTAATTGAAAAGACATTAAAAAAAATAAAAACTCCAAAGGAGCATCTTGAAAATGGATTTGCTCCACTATCTGTTTGTGCTCTGACGGCAGGAGGCTTTCCGTCCTCTTCAATGTGGCCAAGGTTTCCCTGATAGCTCAGTATGCTCGCTAATTACCCCCACAGACACCCCGAGAGGGGAGGAGTATTCACACTGGATGTTATTTTCTAATTAATACAAGGTAGATTAATAAGGACCATTTTAGCCGGCTCCCTTTGGAGGTCAGAACACTTGCAGACAATCAGAGTCATTAAAGACGTTTAGCTTACGTCGTGTCGCGCTTTGAACCGTCAGCTCGACGGGCTAATGACATTCTCGCTCACGTCACACAGGAGCCTCGCGGCTAACAATGTGACAACCTTACATTTAATTTCACTTCAAGCATAAATCCCCACCCAGAGCTGGATTTAGATAAATGGGCCTCATTTCAACCCCCTGTTTATTTTTTTTTGTTTGTTTGCTTTTTCGTATTGACCCACCAAGTTATTATGCTGCAGAATTGACAAACTAGGGGTAAGGTAAACAAACTCCTTTCTTAATTGGTGAGAATCAAACTTCCCACGTTCAGCGCTATTCTCTCTGCGGACGTTAAGTCACACCGCCTGAGTTAATGAGAGCCAGAGGAGCGAGAGCACACTCTGCCTCGGCTCTTTATTTGGGAAGCTTCCCGTCAGCTGGCGACCCGGCAGCGCCGGTCTCTCCCAGATGAAGCGGCTCTGTTTGCAAGTCTAACTCTCTCCCCGCCCCTCCTCCGACGTGAAGCTCTTGGGGGAAGCAGTGGCAGAAAAGCATTAACACCTCTGGGCGCAGGCGCCAGGACAAACCGTTTAGCTTCTTATTTTTTTTTGGGAGGCCAGAAGCACTGGGAGCAAAAGTGTTAGCACTGCTGCTGATTTTCAAAAACCAGATTGAATGGACCAGAGTCTGGCTGTGGACGAACCGCAGGCTCTTACTTTGTGCTTCTTATACAAGTGACCCTTAAATATATTTATACAAGAACCCTAAAGTACAACAGGAAGACACCGCTGTCACTTAAAAACAACAAAACTCTAGCTACCTTTAGCAATGTTTGGGGGACCCGGTTCCTCACTTCTGCCTTTTTTGACGGTCGCTAAGCAGTGCCACAGTCCTCTCATATTTACCAGAGTATATAAGCCTATATACATCCAATATGTTGATCGATGTTCCAGTTACTACTAATAAAAGGCAGCTCTAAACAGGTCAGATTTAGCCTTAATTTAAAAGAATTCAGTGTTTCAGCAGTTCTGAAGTTTTCTGGATGTTTGTTCCAGATTAGAGGAGAATGTTAATAGCTCCTCTGGACAACGAGAAGCAAAATATTTTTCCAAGGCAAACCGTGAGTACTCCAGATGATCTGCAGTCAATGGCTCTTTTCAGGCTCGGCACTTCTTCTTTGAACCTCTTTTCTAATTTTTTGTTAAACTTTACACAGCACAAAATATGTCCAACCATGGAAAAACTGGGAACGATTTTCCTGCTTTGGCACTTTGAGTTAAGAGATTTGGACTCTGTCTTTTCCAACACATGAAAATTAGCAAGCATTTCAATATTCACAGGACTTTTCAGGGTAACTAATTTCCACTTTTTTGAGAAACACTGGATTTTCTTTCTGATCACAGCCTGATAGAAATTTGAAGAGGAAAAAGCTAAAGCAAATGAGGCGGATTAGCAGCGTTCGCTAGCAACCAACAGATTAATCCAGGACATGTTATTGTTAAATATTGTTTGTGCTGCCAGATATTGAACCGTTAGAATATGATGACAGTCATGAAACTGCCTTATAGCAACAGTGTCTTCAGTCAGAGGCCTCTCCGTTGCAACACTGACTGCTACCAGAAATCCTTCCTGTATGAGTTACAGCAACATTGAAAATGCCTTTGGGATGAAAAGAATCTTCTTTTATTATTGAATTAATACAAATATAATTGCCACAGTCCAGCTGGCCATTGTGATCACAAACCTGTACAATTCTGACTCTCATCTGTGTTTTCCTTTGTTACATTTTTCCCATTGCCTTTTTTTTTTCAGCTTCAGGATCTCAACCAATAATAATACGTATATCAAATGTGAGCATCAACGCTAGTAAAAGGTGATCCAACAGGCATGGCATGCACCGCGCTAGAAATATAATATCTTATCTAAAATTGCATTGAAGCGCTCTTCTTGCACAACATAGATGTTGCGATAAGAACTGTAATTTGATATATTGTGTAACTCTGCTGCCAGGTGTGTTTAGTTTTATCTGTGCTGGTGTAGCAGAGAAACTTTCAGGATTGCTATCAAAGTAACTTTTTTTTTTCCTGCATAACTGAATAATTGTGAAAGAAAATTTAACAACAACCTTCATAAAATCATTTAGGTGTTAAAATGTACGTATTGATGCAACGCAAATGAGGTTTTATACCTTTCCTCCAGCGCTTTGTCTCCAAACATCCAGCGGATGTGTGGTGGGGGGTAGCCTGTCGCCACACACGGCAGCAGCACGCCAGCGTCCAGCAGCTTGGCCACAGACGCAGGCTGCACCAGGAACTCCAGCTTCCTCTCCACTCCAGGTTCTTTGGAAAAAACAATAAATGTTTAGGGTCGAAACACAGAAAAAAAGAAAAAAAAAAAAAGAGAGAGAGAAGTTAAGTTTAAGAATGATTAGTAATAAACTTCAAACCAGCCAGGAAGGCTAAATTAAAAATGAATTATGTTTCAAGTCCGAGTAACATCAGCAATAACAACGAAGGGTTCGGTAACAACTTGAGTCTTTTTTTTTTTTTACAAGGTAGAGCAAACAACCATAAAGACGTAGAACTAGGCCTGTCGATAAGCAATAAATCAATAAATTGCATGATAAATTAAATCGAGTTTCAGTAATTTGCATGGTTTATTGTTTTTCTCCTTTCTCTCTCTTTCTGTCAAGCACAGTTTTGTTGACAGTGACTTAATAATTGATTTTATTTGTTGTTTCTGTTCTGCTCATTTATTGTGGATATTTAAAATGTCTTCCAGTTCCAGTGTTAAATGCTAATTACATTTAACACTGTAAAACACTTATTTTTAACAGAGTAAAATTTTAAGTTTATTGATACAGGTTATCGCAATAACTTCTGGAACAATTTATCGTCCAGGCCTACATAGAACTAAACATTTTGTAGGTCAATCACTGCCCCTCATTGGAAACTTCTTCTTAGACCCATTTGGAAAATCTAATTTCCTCAAGCGGTTTCACGAGGTCCCTTCTTACACGAATTCATCTACGAGCGAACAAAGGACGTAGGATCCCACAGAGGTCTTAATGAAGTCAGAGTTACGGCCTCCAATATCTCCTCTGTGTCGGTAGGAGGTCTGGCGTTTAACGGCACAGTAAATAAACCTTCTGGAGGGGCAGGAGGAGACCCTGCCTCGCCGGACTTCAGCGTCCCTTTTGTGCTACAAGTGAGTTACTGTTGCATCAATTCAACTTAATAGGAATCAGTCGGCTCCTTTTAGCATTAAACCAGTTCTCGCCCTGGTTGGACGGGCGTCTTCGTGCTAAAAGTAACGGGCAACATAAAGGGAACACAATGGATTTCTGTAGTTAAACAATAACACTGGAATGTAAGGTTGCAAGGAAGATAAAAAAAAAAAAAACATAAATCAACTAAAGGCTAAATATTTCAATCAGAGAAATGACTGAAAGCAATAATGTATGGCAGGGTTTCCCTCACTGTATTATAAGCCTGGCAGGCCACCAGGCTTTTCTTGCATCCCCACCAGGCTAAGTATTGATCATGTATTTATTTATTATATATATATATATATATATATATATATATATATATATATATAATAATAATATATAATAATATATATAGTTATATAGTATATATAACTATAATAATATATATATACACACACACACCAGAAACAGTGACTTTGGTAGAATGGTTGGAAACCATTCTACCAATATGTCATTATATTATTCATATAATGACGGAATGGTCATTATACGAACACATAGGGAGGCTGGGTAATATCTTTACCAGTCAACACGCCAACAACTTCAGCAGATAAAGTGACAAGTCACGCATAAAGGATGAAAAATGTTTGGGCACTTTGATTAGGATGAATCAATTGAAGTGTAAATGTTTGCCTTTTTTAAGACTTTATAGTTGGTGTTTAGTAATGTTTATAATGTCTTTCAATAACATGTAATTGCCTAGTGATATTTTCAAATTTTCTGTCAACTCAAAAGCAGTAGGCCCCTGGATGACTGCCCTAGTGTCCGCACCACGGGGATTAGGAAGTTTTCTGGAGGGAACCTGGCGCACATCACAGTAAGAAGGATAAAAGCTTCTATATAGGACCGATTCTCAGAGTTTGACTCCACCTGGGATGGTCTGCAGCGGGGCCTCGTCGCTCGACTTGGAGGAACCCACGTTTTCCACCACGCAGCGATAGAGGCCGGCGTCCGTCTCCGAGGCGTTGCTGATAACGAGGGCCCCGCTGGGCAGCTGGATCAACCTGTCACTCAGCTCCAACGCCTCCTTGTCCTTCTCCCAACGCGTGAACGGAACCAGGTCCGAGTTGACCTCGCACGCCATCACCTGACTGTCCCCGACGTGGACGGAGGCCGGCGATGGCTGGCTGGCGAACCGGGGAATCCCTAAAGGACGGGGAGGAACAGGAAAGACAGGGTGAATGAGATTTATTGTGCATCGAGGGAATTGAGACAGACTTCATTTCCTGCTGTTACAGCAGCAGCTTTCTGAGTGTATTCTGTGTAATTTAACTGAGCAGCAGGGGAGCTACGCTCTGAAAGATTTTGGATGGCCAAATTCTAGAATTGACCAAATCTGGAGTAGCTGGTTGCGGCAGACGGATGCTTTTTTGACCTTTCAGGGCAATTTTGTTTCACAGAAAATAACATCTTATAAGTGTGGGCACTTTGAAGTGTAACGACTTGACAAAATGCAATGTTTTAATTGCTGACGTATTTCCGTGTTCTGATGAAGCACTTTGAAATGCCTTGTTGCTGAAAGGTGCTATACAAATAAAATCTGATTGATTGATGATTGATTTGAAGTATATAAAAATACAATGTAGATTCTGATTTATCAAAGTTCTTGTATTCATCTTAGTTTTATGTAGAAGATATATAGAAGAAAAGACGGACAGATGACAGGTGGGTGGAAGGAAGTTTGCAGAAGAATAAAATCAGAAATAAAGTGTGGAAATATCGTAGCTATTTCCACAACCATATATTCAAAATCGTAGGGAAAAAAAACAAAACAGATGGATCCTTGAACTTGACACAGGATTCCACTCAGGTAGAATTAATTTAAATAACAAAAGCAGAAATATGCTAAAAAATGGAAAACAAATCCTTCAGTTCATATTCAGAACACCGTCCCCAAAGCCACAGAGGTCAAGAGGTCAGCGCTGACCTCCTGCAGGCTCATTTAAACACACTGAAAACCCTCAAAATAAACAGAAGCAACCACGGCTAATGCTAATTAGCCACTCAGAGACATGGATACACAGTAATTAAAGACTTGCATTTGAAGGCGTCATCCAGCGTTCCTTTAAAACAAACCGCGGCCAGAGAAGAGACCAAACTGTGTGGAAGAGCAAAAGATAATAAAAATGATGAAAACGTCCGTCCTCCGTTTATTAGCTAAGCAGAGGAACGAGCCTTTGTTTTGGGAAGTAAAGCGGGCCTCTCAATCAAGTGTGAAAAGAAAACCATGCTGCGTTATTACCCAAGGAGAGGCTCTCGAGCTTTTGAGCTGACTGCGGCCGTCTCCTTAGCAACGTGCGCGCGAGAAGCAGCGGGATTAAGCCGCGTGGCTACGGATGAGAGGAACGGCGGCCGCGTTTGGCGGAACGTTCATCTGCTCGCAAATGCAACTTTGTCTCCTGTAACTGCACTTTGATGCAGAAAGTGATGCTGAGCACTTGCTGAGTGATGATTTGGTGTCTGCACCCCCCCGACAACACCTCCCCCAACACCTCTGGAGCAGACATCACTCTGAATCCCTGCCAAGAGAGGCTCCAGGGTGAATTACACTTTTAGATAAAGCCCCCCTCCCCGCGCCGCTCACTCTCTCCCGGCTCTGGAGGATGTGTGCAGCTTCTCTGGGTGTATCTCAGCGCGGCAGTTCGACTAATATGGGCTTTTCTGATGCCAGGCTCTGATAGTTTTGTGTCAGGGCTGCCAATCACCTCGCTGCATAACCACGGCAGTGAAGAACGACCCGAATTATTTAGATTGGAGACGTTCGCGCTTTTGTTCAAGATTAACCAATGCAGCGTGATCCACGATTGGTGGATTTAGAAGTGAACCGATCAAAAGTTTAAAAATGATGGTCTGCATTTATTACTGTCACATGTCGTCCCAAACTGTTTTTTTTTTTTTTTAGGCTACATGGAAAGTGTCTGAAAACATTTTGAATTCTTCATTGGTTTTATAACAGGTTTCAAGTCTTGATATAGATTCTCAACTGCATTCATGAGGTCTGAGCTTTGACTGGGCCGTTCGAACACATGACGCACTCTGAACTGAACATTTTCTTGTAACTCTGGTTGGATTTTTAGGATCACTTTCCTGTCTCAAAATAGTATTTTTTGTGAAACTGGGGCACAGGCAAAGCATCTCCACAGCATAATACTGCCACCACCAGGTTTCACAGTGCAGCTCCTCTATAGTAAGTATGAACCACTTCTTGGTTGCTACTCTGCTTGAGGTCCTCTTTCACTGGCCTGCACTGGATTATATTAATCTGTATGTAAACAAATTAGGGCTGAAACGATTCCTCGAATGATTCGAGTATCTTGATTATTAAAATTCCTCAAGGAAAACTTATCTGCCTCAAAGCTTCGTTAAATTGTGTAGCGCACCGTGTTCCGCCCGGATGATTATTTGTGGTGCGCAGCGCTCTTATTTCCACCTGTGAGTTGTTGCGAAGTGCTAGCAGCATGATGCTGAATTGTGTGGCGATTTGTCAGGGTTTGGGGGAGAAATAAGGATTGTTGAATTTTGCGGTGCGATGGTTGAACTACAACAGCTTTTGTGGCGTCGGAATCGCGTCGTCACCGTTTTGGAGTAAACGGCAGAAATATGAGAGAGAGAGAGAGATCCGATTCCTCGGATAATTGTAAAAATATTCCATAGAGTACTCGATTACTAAAATATTCTTTTACAACAGAGCAAAAATAACGACATAATATAAACAAATATAGATGCAACAAATGGAGATCTTAGTAGTTCTTTTGTTTTTTGTTTTTTTTTTTGCTTGTTTTTGTTTGGAATAAATTCCGCATTAAATTTTCAAAACAAGTGTCAGAAATATGTAAAACAGACAAAAAACAGTATTAATAATAATAACAACATCAGTACAACATAAAACAGTAAGTTGTCTTTTCACAATAGGGTTATGTAACATTCCCAGCTCTAAACTTTTATTTTGCTGGACTTGGGGCCAAAAACAGCTTTTTGATTTGTAATTCATTTAACATATGAATCATTATAAAAATCATAAGGTTTGTGGAACAAGGTGTGAAAAAGCTCCAAGGTACATGAAGATTTTAGAAAAATAAAACTATTTCTTTAAAACACTAATTTTACAGTATATTTCAATGCTTTTCATAATCCTATGACATGCACACAAAACAGCCTTAGCTCGTATTGTTCGACGGAAAAAGAAAGACAAGTAGCCATTATTCTTAACAATAACGTGGGATAATATTCCTTAATAACGCCACTTGCTGACTTTAATTGCCAAATCTTTCGTATTCTTCCAGAAACAAAACCACCTTTGTGTAAAACTTTGTCTAACTACATCACACTTCGGCCTAAGCGCTTCATGGGTGGGAGTTATAAAAAAAATCTACAAGCAGAGACTGATGCCTCCTCCAGAGATCAAACGCTGCTGCGTCACGCCATCGGTTCAGCGCTTTCTGACCCGGTTGGTGGTCTCGCTGCCGGGTTTCCAAATCGACTAACCCTTTGTTCCTCCAGGCTCATCCCGTCTCTCTGGTGTGCGGATGTGTGCAGAGCTTGGATCTGCTGTTGAGCGGCAGTCGGTTTTAATAAAAGCGCTGTTACGAATGTACTGTGTGCCAAACTGTACATCAGCACATTAAGCTGAGGTCAAGACAGAGCGGAGGGAGAGAGGGAGAGTGGAGCGCTGAAACCAACGCCATCGATTCCAATTAATCACAATTCTCCATTTAAATCGACTGGGCTGGGAGCTTCATTTTCCACATCCTGGCTCAGCACATCTATTGAACAGAAGTGCTGTGCTGCCAATCTCGAGTCTTATCACCGGGGCGTGAAGGAACCAAATAACTCCAGCAGAGATGGGTAGTCTCTGTGGTCGAAAGGGAAGGGACGAGGAGAGTTCATCGGGTCCTCTGTTGGTCAGGACGAAAGCAGGATTCGATGATGCCGATGTCAGCGGTGGATTTCTCCAGAATATAAAGCGTTTGGTCCAGTGAGGATGGAACAAAGCGTATGGAATCAGATGTTAGTCGTCAGATCTTCCTGACGTGGCTTTGTCTGCGGATCTTATAATCATATGCTAATGAAGCAAAGTGTCCATCACTGGTCGAAGATTAGCAGAACGGAGCGACGCCACAAAGCGCAACCGACCAGCGTAATGCCTGTATACCGCCGCCTCGGTGCAAACACAAGATACACTAACACACACAGATAGGCATGCACTTGGAGCGGCTCCTACTGTTCTTAATTAAAATCAGGTATGGAATAAAAATGAGCAGATTAAAGGAATAGGCAAGAGGCTTTAGGGATTTCCTCCGAGATCCAACTGAACTAGTAACTGACTGCGTAACGGTTTCCTTTCACCTTGGATCTGCTCTTTGCTGCGTATTTTTCTACCAGAGTCAGAATGGATAATTAAAAGACAATAGAAAAAAAAGTCAGGCTTATATATATTTTCAAATGTGCACTGGGGATTTTGTTGCATATGGGGAATCTGGACTGATTTGAGAAAGGAAAAAATAAACCTTTTCTGGTGCAAAAATATATTATGACATATGAGGAAATACCATCCAGGAAACTAGGAGATATTTTATAGATAAAAGTCGGAATGAATCAACTAAACGGAGGACTTCCAGGCTCTTTATGGAGGCGGATTTTACCCATTAATTCAACATTTTCTATTAACATATAAATTAGCCGATGGGACTAATTAGAGGAAATTAGGCATGCTTTTTTTTTTCCCTTTCAAAAATTAATTTGTTGATGGATTTTATGTAAATATTTACTATCACATGTGCTGCCAATATCTTCCAACTCTAATTAGATTAAGATGTAAAAACATGATAAAAATCCATACATGACACGAAGCCGTAAATCACTTCCTATGTCAAATTTATTCAATTCAACATGGAAAAAATGAGCAGATTCTTACTCTTAAGCAGCACTTGATTTCAATGAAATCCAGACATCGGTGGTGAAAAGCTGCAAACACTGCGAGACGTAAACACTAAGTACCGAACTGAGCTCGGTCCAGTTGTGATACGATACTGCGTCACAACTGGAGGCCTTGCAGGAAACTGGATAAGTGTTGCAATCCAAACCACTCGGACGAAGATTAGTGCAAGGATGTTTACTGCTTATAAACGTCAAAATTCAAGGCCAGATATTAAGACTTCAGTTTAAACTCAAAGTTTGTCTGAGCTAAAACATTGGAAATCATCAGGCTATTTCAAAAGAAGCTGTTTAAGAAAAACATTTTTGTGTAGGGCATTTCATCCTCCTATAGCTTGATAGTTTTAAATGTTTCACGCTTTTTTGGGTTGAAAATCTTGTAGGAAATTACAGAGCCTTTTTGTCCGGGTTGGAAGGTGATATTTTCATATTTACTTTCACCAAATGATGTAAAGTGAGCTTTTATGATCTACCCACAGTTTGCTGTAAGGAGGTATTGTTAAAGAATCCCAACAAATGGTATTTGTAACCAATAGACCTCCATTAAATTTATTTTTGTTTTACCAGGGGGTTATAATCAGCCAGAGTCCACATAGCACCACAATCACCAGAAGCAGAATGTAATAGTGTTCTGAAACAATACACTATTATATCAAACTTTAGATATGATAAATTTTTTTATATTCTTTTCCTGCATAATTCAACATAAATAGATTTTTTTTTAAACGGGAAAAAGCTTGAATTATTGATCTTTTTTGACTCAGCATACACACCTGGTAGTAACTCCAGTCATATAGAGCAAATGACTGCTGAATTTGAAACCTTCACTACCTTACAGCAGACAAGCTGGTTACACCCAGTGAGAATTAGCAAACAGTCAAGATTATTTCTTAAGCGCAAGAAAAAAGATCTAACAATCGATACGTTTTGGATTGTTTTTCTAATCTAAAATGTGTTAAAATGTGGCCAATGAAGAAATAATCTCTGCAGTAAACAGTGAGTAATCACACATGTAGTATATTTCCTTTTAGACTGAAAGGATTACCATCCAAAATGAATCCTAATGATAAAAGACCATTCCATCGACCTTAAATGATTTGGGGCTTTTTGTCAGTCCATAGCCATTAATGGAAACGGTCTCGTCTCCAGATTTGACATTTAGTGCTCCTAAACAATTAGGAAGAAACAAATCCCAGAGGAGAGCCAGAAAGGCCCTCCTGTCACGCATCCATTTATTGCTCCCCGTCTCCGCCTCGCTCAATCCAACAAATTCACGCTCATTCTCCGGGGACTATTGAAAGTCATTGGGAGAAATGTGGGAAATCAATACTTGAAATTGAAGTACACAAGTCAGGCTGAAGAAAAGTGGGGACTCTTGAAAAGTAAATTAAAACCCTTCTTGTCAAAATAATTTCTGGAAGCACTGACTGTTACAAATGTGCTGGGAGCGTGTACGCCGCAATCCGAAGGGTGCAATAATAACACCCTTTTTGTCCTCCGTTATCAACACATCTCTTTCAGTTTGGCAACATGTCCACCCAAAGACAGATCATTGGAGTGTTGTGGGTGTATTTATAAATTTGGCAATAACGGACTGGGCCAAATGAAAGCTCATCGGCCAGAGAAAATACCCTCTTCAGTCAGAGAAGTCACAGGTTCAACACCAGTAAAAGTTCGTGCAAAATCCTACTAGGTGTTGGTGATGTAGTTTATATCACAAATATCTAATAGTACAATTTAAAAAAGACAAAGATGACTTACAAGTACATTTTTAGCAAGAACTAGGAGCTTGTTTTAAATCAGTAATTTCTTAATATTGATTGAAAAAAATACTAGGAAGTAAAATAATCTGACAGTGGAACTCGTAAAATGGGGAAAATGATTTGAACTTTTTCATCAATACTATTATTATTATTATTATTATTATTATTATTATTATTATATAATATTATTATTACTGATCCTTAACACTGAACTAGAAACTAGACCAAAAAATACTTTTTTTGTATTTTTGCAGTGTAGATTCGATGAATGGGAAGGTGAGAGATGGTAAAAGGCTGAAAATATAAATTTTAAATAGTGTCTGAGTGATGAAAGTGCTGTTTCCAGTTATATGCACTTTTCTCTTTAGCTTTTCCACAGAATTTAGGATCTAGAAACTGAGATAAACATTGGAAAGAGGTCAAACTTTGTGTTTATTGTTTGTATATGTTATATATTTCTCATTCATGTTCAGTTTTCTGATAATGGCCATCATTATTTATCATTTAAAATGCTACTTCAAAGCGCGACTCCATGCGCCCAAAACTTAAATAAACAAACCCACAGCATCACAGATCTTGGCAAGAGGTTCTTTTCCACACATTTCACCTCTTGTTTTGTGTCTGTTGGCAAAAAACCTCAGTTCGTCTTATCTGACCAAAACGCACGATTTCAATTACTGACCTAACAAAGTTAGCAAGTTCTTCATATTTACACTTGTTGTGAGCTGAGAGAAAAAGCCTTTTCTTGGCACATCCCCAAATCACTGGGTTGTTGGGTAGACGGCCTCTAATGGTTGTTATAGAGACGTGGCGACCCCCAACATGCCGCCCCATGATGCAGTTCAGCAGCTGAGTTTCTCTTTGGCTTCCATTTGACATCCTGCTCACTGTGTATCTGAACACATATTTGTACATTTGCCATCTACCCTCTATCTACAGTCTCTAGAGGAAAGTTTTGCAAATTGTGATATTTAATTGACATTTCTGATGGCGTCAAATGATTAACATATTTCAAATGTTCCTTATTCAGGTTTCATGAAACCCTTTGTTTACGGCAGCAGTTTTCTTACTGGTAGCTGACTGAGCAGCCAGCACTGGCAAATGAGAAACAAATCACTCACTTGTGTTAGCATCAAAGAGGCTAACAGCTAGCATGCTTAGGCTGGTCACCAACTAGAATAGACACTATTTGTTTGTGTGGGTTTTTTTCTAAATAAATCTTTATAATATAAAATGGTTGATATACAATATCTTAAAGCCAAGGCACCACTCGCTATGGAATTAGTTTTTTAACACTATTTTCTGGAATCCAACTTGATATCAAGCATAAATATTAAATATAAAACCTAAATGTTCAATATTATTAAAGCTATTATTGTGTATGAATATTTTTTAGCCTGTGCATGCCAGTCATTAGCCTCTCTAATGCTAACACTAACCTACAGAAGAGAGAGCAGGCATTGAGTGACTAGCTTTGCTATGCTAGTCATTAGCCTCTCTAACGCTAAGAACAACCAATCAGTGCTAATGGGCAGCAGAGAGAGGAGGTACAGAGTGATAGCCTGCATGCTAAGTCTCTCCTCTCCGATGCTAATGCTAATGCATAGCCTCCTTATTAGCCAGCCCCGGCCTCTGAGTTACCGTTGGGTACAGAATAGCCTTGTGCAAAATTATACAGCCATTGCTGGGTGCACAAGTTTTAATCTTGTTCATACTGTGTCATACTTTTAATCTTCAATTAAAAGTAATTGAAGATTATTTTGTGTCATCTTTTAATCTTCAATTAAAAGTATGACACAGCATACTTTTCAATTAAATAATTGAAAACATTAAAAAAATGGACTACCTATTTGCTACATTCCTGATCTTTTCAATTGATACACAAATGTTCCTAATATATATTTGCACGCCTCCATTCACAAGCACAACATCAGAAATTAAGTTAGTGAACACGTTTCTTTTTTAAATTTCCTCCACTGCCTCTGCTATCAAACTTTAGATTTTATTTTAAAACCTCCTGAAATACTTGAAGGCATTGCCTCCACATAAAAAAAGCCATAACACTGTTGTCTCCCAATCAATTTTAGTAGTGGCTGTTCAGTGGTTGCATTTCCTAAGAGACAGGTTGTGCATGCTAAATGGCTCTGCAGCAAAAAGGAAGTTTGCTGTTGCTGATTTCGGTGTGTGGATGATCTCCTTAGCGTTTATCTGCAATGTCTGAGTGGCACAAATGGTGGAAGTAGCTACAGACATGTCTGACAAGAGATACTGTGGCTGTTTCCTAAAATACACATATGAGCAGAACTTGATGCTTTCTCATTTCAGTCAGAAAAAAAAAATGTTTGCAGACTTTCCCGACTGTAAAAGGTGTCGGCAGCCTTCATCCTGCCAGGGGGTGATAGGTGGGAGGTCTCCCAAGAACGACGAGAAGCAAAACAGGATTAATTAATGAATGTTGCATTGGAATCTATTAAAGAAGTTGCAGAGCTTATTCATCATGTATGATGCCTGACAGGCCTGACACACTGAGGAAATAATGACATGCAAAGGCCTGATTGTGTCATCTCAACCTATTAGTCTGTTATACCAGCAGGGTGGATGATGAGGAGTGACGGCGTTAAGTGGGTAACGCAATGTTGGGTAAAGCATAACACAATCCAAGACAATGACTTGGAGTAGTATTAGCACCTCTTGAACTTTCAGATTTTGCCTTTTTATAAACCTAGATTTTACTGTATTTTATTGTGTGCGATTTCCCAAAACTAGGGGTGGGCATTTATCGTATCGTTTATCGTTTACCATTTATCGTGATAAATTTGACCACGGTAATGATAATTAAACCATGTGTCCATTTTACCAGTTTGTCCATTGTTTGTTCAGTAAGAGCATCATAAATAAATATCAATACATTTGATACATGTTAAAGCAAATGGGAATGTTTTTCAAGAGCAGTAATTGTGTTTGTGGGGCTATCACAGATACACAGCACTCTAAAAAGTAAGTAGTAAATAGCCTTTGTGGCACTTTTATTGTTAAATAGTTATAACAATAAATTCTGCGATAAAATTTGAAGTCCACATTGTCCACCCCTAACCAAAACAGAGATGAAGTAAAGCTTCAGATCCAAACAGCTGTCTGACAAAATAAATAAACTCAAAGAAACTGGTGCTTTAGCACATCGGGTGATAAAAACCCCGGAGGTTGAACACTAGCCTGATTGATCCATAAAGGCATGCATATTCTCTTGATACACAGCGGCTTGTGATCTCCACACACACACCAGAGAAACAAACATAAGATGAATAAACAGCGTTCCACAGCAGCCACACAGGGAAGCTTGTTTTAACCACTGGGCTGTATAAATGGCTCTTGGGTGCAGGAGATGAGGGGAAGGAAAAAAAAAAAACATAACCTGACCTCAAACCGTGTCGGCGAAGGGAAAAGTAAAAGCATCAGAGGCCAGCTGGTGTCCAAAAATGACACAACCATGTCAGGGTATATGAAACAGAAATTCACTGTTGAATGCAAAGCTCCAAACAGAAGCTTACTGAAGTGGCAGTGGTGTGATCAAAGGCTTGATCCGCGGCCCAGCTGACTCCTTAAAGAGTGCTCGGCCTGAACCTCTCTGCAGGCTCTGTAGGAACGAGGAGGGAATTTTGGGAATGCTACACCACGCTGCGTGAAGGCCAGATGTTGAACAAAGAGCGACCTTCTAAACATTTATGGCAATCAGGGGACTTGCTGCAGGGCGCAGCTGCAGTTTGGGAGAACAGCTGAGGCGACAATTTTTCTCTTTTTTCTTAAATTTTTTTATTGAGACTCGACTTAGACAAACAGACAGCGTAGAAAACCGCTCCAAATAAATGTCGCCAAACAGTCTCTTTGCTGCACTTGTTACAGCTGTGACAAGGAGCGCATTCACTGAGCCAAGTTTCAGAAGCCAGAGAGAGAAAGACGAGGAAAGGAACAATAAAATCCTACAATCAACGGAGTGTAAATGAGAAGTGACACGTCGGGGTTAGATTGTTGGCAGCTCCTGATTACCTGTTACCTGATTGTGAGAACAGACAGGTGCTAAACCGTGATGAAGGGTGACCAACAGATACACCAACAACAACTCAAGGCTCACGGTTATCATGTCTGCTTTTTGAGTCGTTTCAGTTCCATAAACGTGTTTAATTAAATGTGTTAAACGATGCGGTTTACGCACAATGCAGCAATGCTAAGTTCATAAATGTCAATTAAGACAACTGTCAACATATTTGGTTTTATAACCAGCCTTCCATTTGGATTCACCACCATAATATGGAGAAAATGACGTTTTATCCATCCATCCATCCATCCGCCCAGCTGTCCGTTCATCCATTGAAAGTTAGCATTTGCTCCAGAGCTAAAGTGTTATTTCACTTTCTGTAATTTATCAATCTCTGAATTAGAACAGATCTTACATTGAAATAAACAAAAAACAAAAAACAACCTGAAACAGATAATTATATCCTTCACGAGCCTCATGAAACAGATTGCTTTGAGAAAAAAAATTAGACGTGGGACATTTTCACTGATGTTTTGACTTTAAGGTCACCATTAAAGTTAGACAAGCATAGAAGTCCAAACAAAGGTCTAATTAAAACCTAGACAGAACTATCCAGCACTGACTCCAACTTCTTTAAAAGGCAGTTTAGCGTTTATGCAACATTTACTCAGCTTGTAAAAGCAAAAAAGAAAAAAGGGAGAATTTTTCGGTTTTGTTTGATTAAAGTCAAGATTTTTCTCAACTGTTTATATCCACCTGCCTGTGAAAAATCCTATCTTTTTCCCCAGCAGCCATATTGGAAGGTATGCCCTGTATCGTATATCAAGCAATGAGAGGAGTCTGAGGGAGGGGAACTTTTCACTTTTCAAGCCAAGAAGCACTTTGGGACTAAACCTGTTTAACACCCCAGTATCTAACCGAGGAGCCCTTTTCATTAAAGCTAATTGAGTTGTAGCTGAAACAATACTGATTGCATTAAGACCTTTAATCGTGTTAAAGTGTCTTATTTTATTAAAGGGAATTTGGCTCAATCTCGAGCCATTTTGGAGGCTGACCTTCGTCAGAGGTCGTTGCCAGGGGCGACCGTGGGAGAGGACATTCCCAGGCATCCTCCCACAGATAAACATGTGTACACACACACACACTTTCCATCTCACCTCCCTCCTCTCTCTCCATTTCTTATCAGGTAGAGGCTCGACTGAGCATGCTCCAGCATTACAGGTCTCACTTGAGTGATATTAAAGCGACTGTCAATCATTCCAAAGCTTGCAAAATTAACTTTCTCTCATCTTTCGCGGGGCGTTCTCTTCAGGTCGGAAGACCTCCAACCAAAGCTCACCGGGTCACCCAGATAAACAAACCAAACGCACCCCGTCCTGCTGTTGGTACGAGATAAATGGATGAAACCTCCTCACATGGCATCTTTCCATCACTTTGACCTCCTCCTTCCCTCCAGGGCGGTTTCTAATTCCTCGCGTGATTCCAGGACTCGACATCCATCCTCCTTTATCGGCCGTCCTCTCCTCCGTTCCATCTCGCACATTTCAGGGGGCGCTGGTTGGTAAAGAGGGAGCGCGCGGCTGCCGGGTTTCTTATCTGGCCGCGTTGCTGGCACATTTGAAGATGCTATCGGGGTCAGCCCCCGTCGCTCTGTTTATGCTCCAGCCCCAGCGAGTGCAGCCTGACAGGAAATGAGATGGATGGAGGATGGCGGAAGAAGAAAATGGGAACATCTTCCTCAGCAGAAATGATGGAGTGAGGAGCAGACGGGGCAGACAGGCCTCATAAACATGTATAAAGCCGAGAGCCTCGTCCAAAGCCGGAGGAAAAACGGAGAACCACCGCAGTGCAGTTATTTAGCCAAATTTATTTTCCGTTAACTCCGTTTGCAAGGTTTATTACTGATAGGTCGACACTCAAAGAAAAACCTTTACACTCTAAAAAGATTTTTTCTTTCCTTAAAAACCTTGCCATGGGTGTCTGCTTCTTAAATATACGAGACTGCAGCTAAGGCAAGAAAATAAAAAAACAAAAACGAGATTAGGAGATGGAGGGCATCTAGATCTCAGCCATGTGGGAAAACATTCCCCAGGAGTTGGTGACCTTGGTTACAAGAAAATGCTCTGCAGACACAAAGAGACAACTCTGCTGAACAAAACGCATACTCTTAACCTTTTCATGTTTTATCAAGTCAACTTTAATGCTTTTTTTTTTAGTTAAAAGAGCGGACGGAAAAGTTTTACAGCCAAAAAAATCTGAAAAACAACTTTTATTCCGACAAATAAATGTTTTAAAGTCTTTCTGTTAATTATGAAGATCTTATGAGAAGATCACATTTAAAATAAGAATATTTAATCAGAAAAACTATTTTTAAAAACTGAAACGGCTTGATGAAAAGTATGTTTAACACTTCATTAATGGCTATTAATATACAGTTTGCTATTTTCACAAAGTAATTTTAATCTAACAGACGGCGACTCATCAGGAAGCATTTTCTAATTTAATGAATACGACTGTACAAAAAAACCTAATCGGATCTGGAGACGTTGAGTTTCTACCTTTCTAGCAGGTGGAGACCCTAAACATACAGCCAGAACTAAAATAGAGTAGTTTGGATTAAAGTATTTTTTGTGCTAGAGCAGCCTAGTCAAAGTCCAGACCTAAATCTGTGAAAACATGAGAAATTTGATCTTCACAAATACTCTTCTTTTAGTCTCCTTTAATTGTTCCACACAAGAACAACCCAATAGATGTGCAAACAATTGAAAAGCATGTGTTCTCCTCTTTAATTCCACGTCACATTTCTTAAAGTTCGCAATCGTAACGTCACTAAATCAGAAAGAAAGTTCAAAGAGTTTAATTGCCTTCCCAAGTGTCGGAATTAGGAGCACTTCGTCAGGATTGGTGTAAATATTCTATAGTGTGTCTGATCATTTCCTTTGTGAACTCATATCCGCACATGAGCCAGCTCGTCGAGTTCATGTGAGTTCGCTCCTGTCTGCTCTGCAGAGAGGCAGCTTGAGAGCAGCAGGTGCTTCCGAAGATGCAGCTGCAGACGGAGGCGGTGATGTCGGTCGCCGTGGCCAGGAGAATTCATCATCGTTTACCTCGTCAAGAGGTGTGACGGCGTGGCAAATTAGCGCCAGTTAGCGGCTCTTTTCCCCCACCGCCATCTCCACACACAAATGAGGTGTGTGTTTTTGATCGAAGTTACCGATCAAAAACACCAGCGTTTCGATGTGTGTACATAAGTTCACAGCGGCGCAGATGATTCTGGACCATGCTGGATGTACATAAAGTGATACTTAATTTACAAATCTGAATACGTTTGTTATATCCAGACTAGAATATAACAGGATAAACAACCAGTACAGGATAACATTTAACTTATAAGTTCCATATTTGTGTATTGATGACGGCATTTGACAAAGTGTAATGCTTATTGCTTGTTTCACAATTGGTGACTGTATGATGTTTTTCTGACGTAAAGCACTTTGAACTGCCTTGTTCCTGAAATGTGCTACTGCAAACAAACCTGACGCATCTGTCACAAATGTAAACCCTTAAACAGTTAAAAAGAGGTCGGCCCTTTCTGTGTCTATGTGAGAATCTCTTTAGATGCTTCGGTGAACGTTGGCGGCAGCGTTCACGGTGAGCGATCTGACACGATCAGCGCTGCAAATCTGCCCGTGTAGACGTAAGATGCAACGCACCTTCAGAGTTCATTAGATACGTCTGGAGCAGAGGCAGATGCTGCGAATGACAGAGTAAACAATCAGCAGCAAACACAGACATCAAATACAGCGAATACGCTGCTGCGCATGCCGGATGAGCTGCAGGAGGGCGGGGCTCGCACCTGGATGTCGGTCACAAACCGTGAAGCAACAATGCGCTCTGGTAACGTCGTCGTTCTCTCTCAGACTTGGAATTCTAATTTTTGCTCATTTAATGTCGACCTTTTTCTGTTAAAACTGCACGAGTCGGGGCAATGGGTTCTGAAATGATCTCATCAAGAGGAGTGAACAGGACAAAGTAACACCGAAGGCTCTCTAATCAGATATTCAACACTAATGGAAGCAAATACAAAGGATTTCCAGAACATCTGGATCGCCCGGGAGAATGGCGTCGCCAATTACCTCGGTCCATCTGTGATGAAGTGCCCTCAGTCAGAGCAGGTGCCATAACGAGTGTCACCGAACAGAGTCAGAGTCTAATGGTTGGTAAACTGCACAAACAGATCGCCCACAACATTAAAAACCACCGAGAGAAGAAATGATGAATGCTGATCTTATTATAATGCATGCCAGCAGGTTCATAAAGGCGCTAAGGGCTTGTTTTAATGTCCGTATGTTGCATGGATTAAAACCTTTTTATGCTTCCCTGTAGCCACGGGACGGTTCCCCATATTTGCTTGCCTACGATCCAGACAAAGGGGAAATCAGACGTCCCTCTACACCACTCTTCTCAAAGTTCGGTCCTCAAGGGCCGGTGTTCTGCAACATTTAGATGTCTTCCTGCTTCTGCGCACCAGGCTCCAATATAAGCTCATCAGCAGAGCTTTGTAAAGCTTGACTGTTCGCTAGTGAGGCAGTTTCAACATTTAATTCAAGTGTGGAGGACAAGGCACATCTGTAAGTTGCAGGACACTGACACTCCACACTTCTCTTTTCGCATTGGAGGATGACTGTTTACAGCGCAGGCAATTTCCAGCAAGTCTCATAGCGTAGAACCGCGATACAGTGCATATTTCACAGGCAAATGTTAGCGACAGGGTCAAATTTAAAATCTCAACAGAGTCCAAACCTCTAGGAAGCAATCATTTCTCAATAGCCAAGAGTCCTGACCCTCTGGTTGAATCATAATCCAGCAATAAAATGCACAACAATCTATAAAGATACCATTATACTTCCTGTGGTAATCACAGTGAGACTGATCGACGTCTGAGTCGCCACAAAGGGACCTAAAGGCACCTAAGAGCTGGTTTAGAAGCTGCTCTTTGAACCTGAAGAGGGTCAGTCATTAAATATAAAATGGATAATACAGGAAGAGAAAACAAAGAGACAGATTTTATGTTCTCTTAAATTCAAAACGCAGCTCTTACAAGGAAACGTTATTTATTCAGGATGTTTAGGGGTTGCATTCAATAACAAAAAAAAAAACGTGAAAAATGGGTGTCTGAAGCAACTTAATTATAGCTAAAACGTTTGTCATGTGTTCATAATTAAAGTAATTAGGCAGAAAATTTGGAATAATTCCTTTCAGGAACGACTTCAAAAACTTGTGTTCATGCAGCTAATTACTAACTGTTAATTAACATTTGATCTCAGAGCAGAAGTTAATTTGCTCCAGTCGCTGTTTGTTCATGATCCTTTGTTTTCTTTTGTCTTGTTTGGGTCAAAATGTGTGAAGTCGGGAGGCCCCGTCTTGGATTCCTGAAACATATTAAGTATGTGGCCTAATAAGAGTTGAAGTAAGAATAAGTGAAAAGAAAATCTTAATCATCCAGATCCCAGACTTAAATGTGGTCCAGACCCTGAAAATCGTGGATTATAGCTGCATGCAAGTCTATCATTAAAAGAGTATTATACATCCAAAAATGAAGTACAACATTATCAACACAGGTCTAATAGTGTGACGGTGCATTGACTCCAGCAGACCGGCTAAAAGTGTGCGAATAATTAGGTGGTCAAGTCCACATTTCACAGTCGTTGTCGCGCTCCTCAAACCATCAATAAACCACGTTTGCTTTGTGCTGGTGTGCATTCAGAGGCTAAAGTGATCTATGTAAGGCTGTATATTAGAAATGCACAAAATATTGGTATCGGCCAATGTTGGTCATTTTTTAACTGTATTAGTAAAACTGGGCCGATATTATCAGTTGATACTGATTTCAATCTTTTTGCCATTTGCAGAGGGGGAGTGGGTTGATCTTGTTGAATTTGTTTGGTCATGTGACCGAAGAAACACAACGTTGATAACAATGCAGTACAGAATAATGTATAGCTGAGTAAAAGAAATGTATTTTTACTATGTTGAAAGGGTGGGAAACTATATATAATATCAGTACATACCTGTTATCAGACATAACAGTAATATTAATATTGTTATTGGTCCAAATGTTCATATGAGTCGATTATATGGTCTACAACAATGCTTAGGTAAGTGAACATTGAACATTGTTCAAAGCATCACACAATCTTACCATCTTCCCATAATGCATCCTGGTGCTACCTGTTCCCTGGATAATGGACAACCACGTTATGTCAAAAAAAAACATGCTCTATCGGACCAGGCCTTGTTTGACAGTCAAAGTTCAAACCCTCCTGTCTGCAGGACTTTCATGATCCCTTGATGATGAGAACAAACAAGGCTGCTCATGTTCAACCCGTCTGCAGGAAAACACCAGCCTTCGCTGTGACATGTTGAAACACCAACCACCATTTTTCTGAGAGCACGCTTTGTTTTTCAGGCCAGTTTCGATGCTGACAGGCACAATGCTGGCATTTCTATAGTAGACACAGGTCGGTATGGGCATACTGACGAAGCCTGCGGCTAAGCAGCTGTATAGCCAACAAACCGAGATGCAGTTTTTGACACCTTCCTAATAGAAGCAGCATTTACTTATTCACCAATCTCAGCAATTGGGTCTGTTGAACCACACAGGCCAAGTCTTCACTCCCCACATGCGTCATTTGAGATTTGGCCGCCCATAACCCTGCTGTCAGTTTCCCACTTCTCCTTCCTTAGATCACCATCGATAGATCGTAACCTCTGCAGACTGTGTAACCCCACAGGAACTGAAGTTGTGGATGTGCTCGGAGCCAGCTGTCTAGCCATCCCAATTTGTCAAACTCCTATAGATCCTTACGCTTGCCTGTTTTTCCTCAATCCAACACAGAAACCAAGGATAAAATATTCACTTGATGCCTCACCTGAGGCTCCAGAATGAAGAAAACTGGACTTCAACATTGAAATGCTTTGTCTGAGCTTGCCTTGTTTTCACCAACAATAAATGGAAGCTAAATTGATATCTGGGAGCTAAATCGTACACTCAAAGGGGAGGATTAAAGCACAAAACTGTAGCTGCTCGTTGGAAAAGAACACGCTGCTGCAAACCTCTCGTAATTGCGGTGCGTGTGAAAACAGAGAGGATGCAGATCGCTGACCTCTGAAACAACAGGATGCAATCTACTGTAAGAAAAGCTACTCTCATAATGCCACACATTGATGTGATCAGCAGGGGGGAGACTTCCACTTCACCACCGCAAGCCTTTATTCTTTATTAATCATCCATCAAGCTCATCAGGCTCAGCCCAGACGGTCGAAAGCCTCCGAAATCCTACATCAACATCCCAGCGAATCTGACACCACGACAGCTTTCAGCCGCCGATCAACAGGCCCGTGACGGCAGTGGGGGAAAGGGGAATGTCTGCACCCGGTCCCCGGGGCCATCACATGTAGAGTTCAGGGCAAAATGAGGAGGATGCACACACACACACGCACACACACACGTAAGTTTGAACTGCTCATGCAAACAACCTATCACTTCCTTGCTTTCACACTTTCTCTTTTTTCTTCCTTTCACACTTCGTCTGCGTTCCTACAACTCCTGTCTGCATCACACGTCATGCCAGTGTGCATTAAGACGGAGGTGGTGCACGAGCAGGTCTGAACAGGCTCCGACAGCTCCCACCCAACAGCCTTTATTCCAGGGCACGTTCCGGTCGCTATTAAAGCTCACCTTTTGTATTCCCCTCTGCCACAGAGGAATACTCAACAACCGTGATTCCTTTTTCCCTTCTTCACATCACCTCCAAGTGAGGATGAAGGAAGACTGTCGATTAAGATGAACTCAAATGTTTGTATGAAAAGCATAAAAACAGCATTTTGAAGGCACTAAAACCTGGTGAAGCGGGAGACACGCAGACTGAGTAGAACCGAAGCGAAACGCCCTTCGAAACTTGATCGGGACCCCTTTCGGACGCAAGCCAGGTCACCCCTCAGCAATTGCGGAATGCTGCAAAATAAGTCGAATCATAAATAATGTTGGACTGCGAAGCATAAGAAACCAAGATGCTCACCAGCTGAGCACTTCACACTTTGCTTTCTTTGGTGCTCTCCATCTGCGCCCAAGGCGAGGAGTTCTCTCGGTGCGTTGCGCGCAATGAAATGCACCATATTTCTGCACCCTCAGCACCAGCCAAGGGAAGTAAAATATGCATTTCACACATGTTTTATTTACATGGAGAGCTAATAGAATCTACCCATAGTCACACGTTTTTACTCACACATTGCAATTTACCCATCTTCAATGTACTGAGTGGGATTTTATCTTATAGATCACTGACGTGAAGTAGAAGGAGAATAACATGTGATATTTCATTTTAAATTTAACCGTAAGTTAACATTCAATCCCAGCTGCAGCTTTTAGGATGCGTCTCCACCGGGAGACAAATCTGATACTTTTGCCTGTTCCCTGTTTGGAAAACAGGACAAGCCCAGTCTGATTGGGTGGATGGCAACTGTGTGCATCAATTTTTAAGACTGTATTTTCAATGCGAGTCCGTCAACAGATTCTTGCACCTGAGCAGTGGATTTCTGCTCCTCCTCCAAAGCAACAAGGAGCTTTCTGGCTGCTTCTCCAATCAATGCTCTCTTAACTTATCCCATCAGGTTAGGTGAGCAGATATGTCTTGGTGGGTTTCCGATTTTACCAAACTCTTCTCGTCTTGGAATTAGAAAGCGAGCTGTTTGGATACAGCTTAGTAGCCTGATTCCTCGGACTGCCTGCGTTCCTTCGTCTTTGAAAGTTTGTTCAATATTTCTCTCTATAAAACCTCAAAGGCCTTCACAGAACAGATGGATTAATACTGAGATTAAATTATAAACTAGTGAGGTCTATAGAGTGGAACCCCAATGTTAGCAAGTGTTAGCTAATTGCTCTAGAAATGTTTATAACTTCTTATTTTGATAGTTCAAACACCAAGAATATCTTAATGTGCATACATACTCAAACTGGAAACAGCCTTTGCTAACAGCCACTGTTGTCCTTATCTCTGGTCTTTGGTGTATAGCCAGTCTGGGACAAAGAAGTAGCAGTGCGCCGAGGCACTTCAGCTTCTCAAGTTGCATTTTGTTCAAATACTTTAAAAATGCTTTAGAAAAAAAAAATCTGTGAATGGTTGAACTTTCTGTGAGTTATTTAAGTTCAACTAAAAAAATCTAAGAAAAGGTGAATCTGCGAATACCAACCTGTTAATAGTCGCAGGAAGTGTTTACTATCTATATGACTGCTGAAGGTAAGCGATTTTTTTTACTTTGAGGAATTTGCGCTGAGGTGGATGAAGACAATTGTGTGCCACATTTTTATCTTTCTTATCCTCCTCCAAATCAAATTCCAATAAAATGGACTGATGTTAGTCGTCGTTCAGGCATAATTGCTGTGAATACATTTAAGGCCCCTAAAGTGGCACAAATCGAAAATAAAACCGGATCCGAACCAGACACGTGAGCAGAAACAGATGAAATCTTTTCAAGGGCACAAGAGGAGTCACCTTGAGTGTAAAAACTCTGACAGCACCGTGTCAGTCTGGAATAAAAGTCCAGTCTCTGCCCTGTGTCTGATGACTGAAGGTGCGTTTCAAAGGATTCCCCCGAGGCATGGAAGAAGGGGGAAAAAGGGAGAAAGAGAGAGGGAGGGGGAATTTGTGAGAGTCAACTCTCTTTTTGGGTTCAAAAGCGCTGTGAAGCCCAATTTACCTTTGAAAGAAGGGGACGTTTTCATATGAAAACCCTGAAACTAACTCCTACGCACAGACCTGGATGAGCGCTCATACACTAAAGGACGATGAGGACTGTGGGTGTCTCTGCGTGTAAGGAGTGGGACAAAGATGGTGAATTTTAATCACGGAAAAGAGGACGGACAGAATACTCTCAAAATGCAGATTAAGAGACGGCTGCTGAAGTGATGGATTGGTCTCTGCGCTGTTCCACAGCTCGGGATGAAGCTTTTAACCCAGTTTTCGAGTGACATTTTTCTACCTGGCACTAAACACCACGCCCACTTTCTGCAGGGACAACACCTCCTCAACTCTTCTGTTCAAGCCACAAGACTGTGAATAGAGGTGTTTTAGAATGGAAATGACACTGGCAATTTTAGATTTGGATGTGATGCAATCGTTTAGCCGTTGAATTCAATTGATTCAAAAATCTGCCTCGTCGCCCTGTAAAAGCACTTCAGAGGCATAGCGTTGACGTATAATTGCATATTCAAACTGACGGGTGTTGAAGGTGCAATCTTTAAGTGTGCGATCCGGAATTTACACCCTCACATTAGATTTGGGAAATATATCAAAAACAGTCAGAGTCATTGACACATGATCCAAGGTTTACCAGATGATGGGCACATCCGAAACGCGTGGCATGCCGCAATTATGCTAATCACGTACGGGCAGACATTTCAGAACAGATGGCTGCGAGACAAAACAGTCAATCTGATTAGCACGTCACGCCAGCAGCCAGATTCTTAGCAACACCTAAATTCCTTCTGTAAGGTCCAGAATCATAATGGAACCATTTAAAGTAAATCTCTGACGATGAGTGTGAAGCCTTGATCAGCAAACCCTGTGCGCGCGCACACACATTGGGAACACGGCCGGGAGACGACGTCCAGCTTCACACGCAGGAATCAAGAGAGTGTTGGGAAGTCATTAGGAAAGTTTATCTTCACTTGCTGACTGCAGCAGTAAATAATAACTCTCATTAGCACACAGCGGCTGCAGCGGCGTACTGCGGAACGAGGCTGAACAGGGCGCCTGGGCTTGATTGGAAGCAACGCTTTGATCTGAGATGCTAAATTTGGCTTCTTTGTGGTGAAGAATTCTGATTGTGGATCCTGGCAGGCATTTCAAGAAACTCCATCAACACCGAAAAACTCCCTGCAGACACATATGCAACAATATGTGCATTCAGAACCGAACTGGTTTGGATTGAGTCAGGTCACAGTGGAATGACTGGATTGTCATGGGAAAACAAATTCGTCCATCTTGCCATTGTTTGAAGCCGCTTGTCCTAGAAGGGTCACCTAGGGTCACTGGGCGAGAGGCAGGGGACACACTGGACACACAACCATGCACACACACAAGCAAATCAGAGCCCAATGGACCCAACAGATATGTTTGGTGATTGATGGAGTACCGAGTGAGAACCGACACAAACATGGGGAGAACATGGAGACTCCATACAGACAAGATTCCAACCCTTGCTGGAAGGTGTCAGTGCTAATAATTCTCAGCTTTGAATGAGCCAACATTGTGCGGCATTAGACCAATGCATCAACTTGAATCTTTTCTTTTTCCTGCACCTCATAACAGATTTGCAGCTGATTTGGGGATCATTATTCTGTCAGTGATTCAATACAGGTCAGGCTCCAGTTTCTGTGACTTATGCACAAGCCCAAATTATCACTCTTTCATGATAAAAACTATGTATTCCTTCTTTTTTAGGTAATTGCATTGTTCTGACTGCATGACAAAGCAATCATAATCCGACAAAAACAAATATTGCTTTTCAAAAACACTCATTTCTAATACGATTCTTTAGGACAACAGTCACATGAAGGAGTGTGATTTTGTCTAAACTGAACACAGTTTCAAGTTTGATCATTATTTATACTTTCGTTGAAAAAACTGTGGAGAAAATAAGTAAAACTAACAATCCTAACAACATCAAGGTTTTAAACGCAACAATAAAACCTAAATTCTTCCAAGAAATCAATCACAATAAATAACAGTACAATAAATACTCATATGAAAACACACACCTGCATCCATACATTGATAACCATACATCTACTGCTAAAAAAGAGGGTACTAAAATATTCACTTACAGTGTACCATCCACTGCGGTGAAACTTGATCATGGAAAGAACTTTCCAGGGACTGTTTCAAAGAGCCAAAGAATCACAGCTTATCAGGAATTGATTGTGTTGTACGAACAATATCTGTTGTTACAGTCCGGATACGATCATCTCCGCTTGCGGCGAAGCTCAAAACTTTGCAGTTATCTGAACAGCTCAGATGCTGACAGACGACAAGCGACAAACACGATTAAAAATCTATTAGAAGGAAAGACAATTAATTTGCATGGGAGTAAATTCCCACGCACACACGCGTACACACACGCAGAAACACACATCAGGGACTGAGGTGTCTGGAGAGAAGAGATAGGGCCGCCTCCATCAGCCTCTCCACCTACCCAGAGGACCTAATCAGTCTGTGAACACTCGGAAAATGGAAGCTGTCATCTACCTGCGTCCCGATAGGCTCCGTGCCGACACCCTGTTCCTGCTGCCATCCACCACAGGGGAGGGGGAAAGAAATAGGATGGATGTTTCCATAAAGTCCCACATTAAACCAAGAATTACCTTCCATCATTCTTTCTCTCCGTGTCCTCCGCGGACTCATCTGGTACCACTGAAAACACAACTTTTGATCCATTCAAACGTGTCTGCTGTTTCCCTTTCAGGATATGAAGATTTCAGTTCCTGTCCTGCTTTTTTATTTATTTATTTATTTTACAGTTTATTCCTAGTAGATGTAATCAGAGTGAAGGGAAACCAGGTCACTGATTCATGATTTCCACTAAGGACTATCCATAATGATGATTATTCCACCATTCAGGCATGAGGCAATACCTAATTGCTCTGAAGAGATTAGTTGTTCCACCTGAATGTTGCACACAGGGCCAGGCCCTACTACAATAACGCCTGCCTTAGGGCAAGTAGCCTGGAAGCTAGCATAGCACGTTGAGATCTCATCGTCCAATTAAATTTCACCATATACAGTGGTACGCTAGGTAAATTGTTAACTACAGATGCACCGATACCAGTTTTCTGGCCCAACAGTTTTATCTCTCAACTCCTGATTTTGGTCGATACGGATCATTTTGTAGAAAGTCTGTAAGCTGGTAATATTTGGGTGATTATTTGTAACTGCACACATGCAGAAATGATCTGGGGGCAGTCTGTCAGTCAGTCCTCTCAAAACGCTTGCGGAGGTAGAAAAGATCAGTAGATAAGATCGATTTCTTCATGTGACCATCAGAAATCGGGGCTGATTTATCAGTGCATCCCTATTGTTAACGCAAACTAGCAAATCAACCAATGGCATGGCAACAGCTTGATGCATTTAGACATCTAAAGATGGTCAAGAAGATTTGCTGAAGTTCAAACTGAAAATGATGGTTAGGAAAATAAAAAATATAGAGACTAGAGAAAAAAAAGGTTTTGAATGTGGCATACATTTCAGAAACTTCTGATCTTCTGGGATTTTCACACACAACTATCTCTGTCATTTACAAAAAATGGTCTGAAAAATGTAAAGAAAGACGCAGTTCTGTTGAGAAAAAAAAAATACCATGTTGATGCTAGAATGGATAAATTATAAGCTCAAATCATCTCCATTTGTTCACTGTACACCACAGCTTCTACATTGAGCATAACTCAATCCAAAAGAGCGCTTTCGGGATGCAGTGGAATGGGAGATCAACATCATGGCCGCGCAGTCAAACAATCTGCTGCGACTGCATGAAACTCTCCCATCAATACGGACAAGAATCCCTGAGAAAAATTTCAGACGTCTTATCGAAAGTATACCGAAGAACTGAAAGCAGTCTAATACATATTGGCAAGTGAAAACATTTGGAGACAACAGCCGCAGAAAACGATTACAGCAGAAAGTGTCTACAAAGCTCAGCTACTTTGAACAGGCTCCGATCCTCTTTTCCGTAATCACTCAAATTGGGCATGATTACGGCAGCCTATTATGGGAGTTATTTCTGTTGCCACACATCTTAACAAGTATAATGCAGTGATTTGTGCACAGCTGAGCGACAGGATTAGATATTTCACTCAAATAATAGTTCGAGTAATGCAGCAACTCAGCGAGTGTGTGCTTCTGAGGACGGTTGTTGCCAAAAAGATCAATGCCACTCAGCGGGCACTGCGAGATTGTCTCAAAGCCTACAGATTGCAGACTAAACAGCAATTACTCAATGTGCCATTCATAACATCAAGAGTTATTAGATAGTTGTTTTCCTTTTCATTTATGAATACTTGGCTTACTTATTGGCTGGCAGAAATGGAGGTTGGATGAATTGACGGATCAACTGAATCACGGACAGTTTTACAGTGAACGGACAAAAAAACTAGCAATCGGATGGATGGACTGAATGACAGAAGGTTTGATGTATGAACTCAATTGATATATGAACTCATAAACTAGCGGTCAGAGAGACGGATGGATGATAGATGGACGGACTAAAAATTTAGACAATGTGACAGGAATAAGTTGCAGATATATATTTTTTCTGCTCTTTTTCTTCCACTTCTTTTCCCTACTATCTTCTCCATAAATTACCAAACCAGAAAAATCTTATTTTGAACGTGTGTGTACTTGTTTAGCTATACTACTTTGGACCATTTCTGGCATATTTACTAACCTTCTGACGACTGATGGGCCTGATGGGGACCAAAGTCTGGTTCTAATATGGTGGGCCCTATTGTTTAGGGATATGGGTTAGTTGTGAATTAAACTGATTAAGGTTAGGAATAGTCTAGTAATGGCTGGGAATTATGCATAAACGCAGTTACTAAAATGAATGGAAGTCAAGACAAAATCCTAATATGGTTAGAAATTCAAACTTGTGCGTGTAGCAGTGGTTGCACTGTAGTTGTCAGCAGAGGGAGGAAAGAAAGAAAGCATAACAGAGGGACAATGGAGGCCCACGAGGGAGGCAGCGTAAAGAGGTAAAGAGAGAGGACAACAGGGTAATTTAGTGGGAGAAATGATACAGAGAGGAAGACATGGCTGAGCAAGAAAACGAGCTGTGCTCCTCTGGTAGAAACACGAAATGAATGGAGAACAAGCGTCTTTGGCTGGCTAGCCCTCCAAACTGTGCTCAACTGTTATATCATCAGGTCATTTTTCATTAAAAAGGTGTTTTATCCCAGCTTTCAGTCTGTACCGCTCAAAGATCAAAATCACAACTGGAAACGATCTTAATCTAAAGAACATAAAGCATGAGAGCCAAGTTTCTGTCAATGGCCTCTCCAAATAAAGCCACAATGCCGTCAACGCTATCTTAAATCACGCGCTAAAGGTCAAGAGACCAACTCACGTCAGGAGGAAAATATAACCATTAGTGATATTTCAGTGATGTGAATCACTAAGTGACTTGCTGCAACACCGCTGAAATAACAAAACAAGTCAGCAGCTTTAGCCGAGTCTGTGACAGTAGAATTTATTACACGGAGATAACGCCGTTTGATGGGAGGTTGTTTTTTTTGTTTTTTTAAGCGAAGATAAAGAGTGCAATTCTTACTGCTTTGAGTGTGTGCCTATGTTTGCGAAAAACACGGACTCTGCAGCTGCTTAAAATGCTGTTCAACTCGAGTAATATTTTAATAAAACCTTCCCCAGTCCTGCTGGCTGTTGCATATTAAGCTGGAGACGTTCTTTATATGCATTCTCTTGGAGTATTTGCGTTTTGATTGCCAGAATCATGGAATGAATGCTTGATTAGTGTTGAAGATGTGTTGTGCTTTTCCAAGTACTTTAGAGAGCCAAGTCTACCTGGACTAATTTGTTAGCAACTCTTACTTTGGGTATATTTACCTCAACAGGCAGTAACTCCCACCCCCAATGTGGGTCAGATGAGCTTATCGATGTAGAGTCTTGGCCCATAATCATAAACGATAATGTAATGGTTAAGAATAGAAAAAATGCTGAACTTGTTCACTGTTACAGCTCAATAAAAATATGTTATCTCCAAACAAAGAGTTCCTGGCTGCTACTTTCATTGGCATCTCAGCTTCAAGCCTTTATGCCGCCTTGTTCCTAAGGTCACACTGTCCTCTTTAATTAAGCAGTTCCACAAAGTAGAGCCTCTGGCCGTTCAGAAATCACCAATCAATCAGGTGATTCCCAGCACATGTGAGCTTTCAGAAATGGAGCTGGTACTGTGGAACCAAAGGAAACGTAGCATGAAAATCTGTGGGGTTTATGTAGTGTTGAACACAAAGTGAATGGCATTTCCCATCTGAAAGGCGCAAAACACATTAGTTAGTGTTTTCATTTGGCGTTAACCATGAGATCCAGTGACCCGTTGTGACCTTAGCGCACTTTAGCGAGTGTTCGTGGTACGAAGTGATGCATGACGTGATGTGGGGCGCTGGTCCACAACGGTTTGGGTAAATTCTGCAGCTATGTGGTCTCACAGATTGTCATGTCCATACATCACACCGATGAACCATGACGGAAGGCTCATCAATTTCTTCCTCTGTTCTAATCACACATGACCACATGCTAAAATAGCAGCGCCACCCAGTGGCCTACAATGAGAACTACAGCGGATTTAAACCTCGTCTAAACACGAAACTTCTTTTCTAATCAACATCCAAGAATTTTCTCAGTCTTTAGACAAACTTTACCCTTTCAGAATGGGAATTATCAAAATACTTATGTTCAACTCTCTATGTTCCTTATTTGTACGTTTTTGATGGAACAGTTTTGTGAAAGAGGTTAGCGAGACAAGAAGTCATCACAGCGCTGCCTTTAAATCGAATTATAAACGCACTAAAATTACATGCTAAATTCAAGTCAGACAGCAGCTAAATGCAGCTGGTAATAAGTTTTAAGAGCATCAGAAATGGATGGCACCCAAGCCTAACCCCACGTTAAGTTTCAAAGCAAACGGCATCTTTAGTCCCACATCAAAAATGTCCAAACTAAGAAAGGACATGATTATATATGTATTGCATAAAAATGCTAATTTAGCTAATCCGCACAACAACAGCAGCAAAGGAAGAACATCAATAGAGCAATGTACAAAAATCCTTTAACATCATCTTTACATTTCATTATATACATTCATAGCTTTAAACTTTATAAACCCGCCTGATGTATTATTTGTTTTTTTAAAAAGACACTCTGATCTTAATAAATCTACTCATGTCTGAACAAAACGTGCATCACAAAAGGCTATCCATGCAGCAGCAATGCAATCGCTATTTCAAACCAGCATGTTGGTGGGGTTATAATGCTCCCCTTCCCCAGTCAGAAGCGGATTAAAATACATCAAAAAAGGGATTAAAGAATCTGCCGACACCCCTAAATCCCCCAAAGAGTGTCCGACTCCATCAAAGGATGAGCATGCTTAAATATAAGGTGACACACATGGCACATGAAGAGCGTGGTGACCAGTTTACTACTCTATTTCTACTACTGAGGGGAGGAAGAAATTAGATCTCAGTGAAGCGTTACATTGCTGCGAAATGACCTGTGGCTTTTGTTGTCTTTTTATGCCGCAGCTTTTTTATTTTTATTTTATTCTTTTTTTGAGAACAAAAGGAAAAGCAGGACAAAGAAGGGAAAAAAAAAAACCCAGCAACAAAAAGTAAAAAAGGCTGATTTATTTGAGAGTATGCCGAGAGGTCACAAAACCGAGTCTTCCAGATAAGTGGAGAGTAAACTAATTCTCAGTTCTCATCATGTGCGGGGTTTCCCGCGTTAAGCGGCAGCGAGGCGGAGGGGGCGCTCATCTCGAGCGTGTTGGTGGTGGGAGGTAATGGTGGCATGGGAGAACGGCAGCAGACGATTCGGACGGGGATTCTCATTACTCCTGTCTCGCTCTGTGTCCCGGCAAAGCGCCGCTGCACACCGCTCCTCGTCCTTTGCCCTGTAATTTCCCCCTTTCCCTCCGCCTTTCCCTTGCACAGCGACGCAAACTGAATACATAAGGCCGTACGCCGACGAGGCCACACTCCCTTTCTCTTTCATCTCAACCTCCCTGCATTTCCACGACATCCGACTGAAAACACGCAGGCTGGACACAACAGGAGCGCAGAGACGTCTCACATGCACGGAGGTCAGGCTTCAAAGCTGAGCAATTAGGAAAATATGTCCTAATTACCAATATTTTAAAGTGTTTTTGCATTCTGAGAAAGGGGATTGAAAACGCAACAGCTTTAACAAGAGGAGAAATGGTCAATAGCATGGAGGATATATAATAAATCACTACAACGGGAGAAATTTGGGTGGAATTTGGTGAGATTCTTCATCACACCTGCTCAGGAAAGCCACTGTGACGGCAATCCTCCTACTTGTTGGATAAAATGCGAAAATCAAAATGCAAACTTTTATGTTTTTTGTGACTGCCCAGGTATAAAAGATTACCGGAAAAGGATAAATAATGCCTAACAAGATATTGTCAAGTCAGACATTCCTTTGGAGGTCAAGCTCGTGTATTTGTACCTCAAGAAGTTTCAGAAAGAAGTAGCAGTAAATACCAATCAATTAACAGAAAGTCAAAAGAACATTACAAGAACTGATTATAACAGGATAAATCAACCCTACATGACTGGGTGGATATAATATTTAACATGTAAAGAATGGGAAAAGAATAAACTCTCTCAATCACAAGACAATTGTGATTGTTTATGTGACCTCCATAAACAATTGTGTTTATGGTGGCAAAGTTGGGTAAACTATGTGGAACTCAGAAGATCCAATTTTATTTTTAAAGACCAAGCTTGATAAAACCACCTTGATAAAGCACTCTTAGATTAGACTCCCATTATTAAATATCATGCTTTTAGCTTATGTATTTTTGTTCATTTCTTTACATTTTTTACTAATTTTTTCTTCTTTTGCATTCTGCTTTGGATATTAATGATGACTGGAGTAACTGCTGTTAACTTAATATATCAAAACCACAATAGAAAGGACATACATAAATGTATACAAGTATATGCAAATAGTGACTTTTATGTGTTTTTCCTTTCACTACAGAGGTCCCTGCTTTAGAGCAGTGCTGGTTTGATTTTCTACAGCCTGACAGAGCCACACTAACATGTCATAATAAACTTCGCTTCCAGTTTGTTATCCCTGGGATGAAATGTCCTGACACAAGCTAATTTTAAGTCACGGTGTGCCAAATCTAGATGAGAAATGCAAATCTGGAAACACGATGGAGGTTCAGAGGGAGCGTTCTGTCTGCATGGACTTCAGACAGAATGCTGATTATGTTTTATGTTTTATGGCTCTGATGATCCATGAGCCATGATGGATGGGCGTATGGGTGCAGTGGCCGGAACAAGCAGCGATGAGGATAATGGTTGTGTCCATAACTCAAACAGGTAGGGATCTATGTTTGAAGTTTTCCATTCAACTGGTTGCTGGGAATGTTCGCCACTCGTGAACGCCATTTTCTCACGCATTTATAGCCATTAAACGCTCTTCAAAGCATACAATCAGACCTCATTTTCCTGTGTCTTATTATTTGCTCTTCATGTTGTTGTTGAACAACTTTCCTTGGATTCTGATTCAAGGGGTCACTGGGAGAGAGCCGGGAGCTCTCTCCCAGTGTTAACGAGAATCAACCCATCAGAAGCAGGAGGAGGGTTTTAGCGCTTTCAATCACCTCTTCATGTGGAGCTGCTCATCCCATCATTGCTCTCTGGTACGATGCAGCTAGCAAAGTGTGTCATGAATGCTCTGACTAGTCAGCATGGTCACCGATGACAGCGGACAAAAGGTTTTTCTGCAACGACAAGTTGTTTCTCCACCTTTAGTAGATTCGGCAGAAAGAACATGAGGTTGATTGGCAGCACTAAAACTCTCCTCCTTTGTCTTATTGGTTGCTTTTGGTCAGGAGTCGTACATTTCGTCAAAGAGCTGAAGTAGCCCAAACTCTGAAAGTTAACACCAACAGTGATGTATTCAAGTCATGTTCACCGAATGCAGAGGTTTGATTGTTACAAAGCTGAATTTTATTCTGTTAAAACCCAATTTACATACCAAAACAAATGGGAAAAACTGACCTATATTTTCTTCTGGAGAGTGTGAGCCATTTATAACCTGACTGAACAATTTTTATTTTGGCTTCGTCTATCCAGCTTGTTTTGGGTTTTGTACGAGTAAAAGGAAAGGCAAAGGTGAGTGGGTGCACCGACGGCGCTCTTGTGTGGAGGTGGAATGAGCCTTTCGTCTCCCGGCAATCAATCCCTAGTATTTGTCAGATCTGCTCCACGCCACGCCAACCATCCATGACTCCCTCCGTCATTACATCTCGGAGGTCACGCCCACTCCGCCCCGGCCTGCGCCATCGGTGCAGGGTCTGATGGTGGCTTAATGGCCTGCTCTCTCTACACTGCAATTAACCTTTTCATTGGCCACCTGCCAGCAGGCCAGAGACACATCGCCGTATCAGCGTTTATGTGTGTAAGCAGAAGAGTAAACGCGTCAGCACCTCGTCTGCTTTGACACTTGATGTGCTTGTGCATAGCAGCCGACGGCTTTAGGTCCATGAATTTTTATTGGGAAAGGAAGCCAGCGTAAATACGAGCGCGCCTATAATAGCTGACAGGTTTCACCTGCCGCACGGTTCAAACAGAGATTGATTGAATCCAACATCCCATCATCACTGACCCGGACAGATCCCCCAATGGCTGTTGTGCCGTCAGAAAGGAGAACGCTTCTCGGGATCAGGGACTGGAACAGTTCTCCTTTTCACTGCACGCCAGCCAGCTGGGAGAACAGGTATGATTTGCACAGCAGACCAAACAAACGCATCCACTCTGTTGCTGCAAGAATAACAAGTGGAGACAAACTCCAGCTGAAGTCTCTCATGAATGTTCAAGGCATCGAAACCTTCAAATTAGCTCTTCAAATGCTGGTAGTAGCTGGTGGAGTCTTGCCAAGACGAACCTCTGCTTTTGTTTACGCACAAAGACACATAAGAACTCTTTTGGTTCATGAGTTCTGTGGTGCGCTCACTAAAGGTGGGCATTTATCGTATCGTTTATCATTTATTGTGATCACGTTTTTATGATAAGAACTTTGATTTATTGTTGGCAGAATAAATTTCAAAGAATGATGTTTAAAACTGTCCTTATTGTCAGGATTGATAGTTTGACCATTTTCTCCACTATTTATACGTATTGGTAAATATCAGTTACCCATCATAACAGCAGTATTAATATCGATATTGATATTGGTCAGAATTTTAATATCGCTGCATCCCCACTTCCTGGTCTATTTTATTTTACTGTTAGTGAAAATGTTTACAAAAAACGAGTGAATGGAAACTTCAAGCGACCAAAGCGAGTCCTCCAGTGTTGCAAAGCGCCTTGCAACACACACAGGTACGGAGACGACACCTTCTGCAGCAACGCGAGATGTGGGCTAATTCAGGACTGTTCTTGATGCAAAATTTGTCAACTTTATAAATAAGAAAAAAAAACAAGATTTGTTTTCAAGCAAGTGGATATTCACAGTTCTAATTCATTATTCATAAATAGAACAACACACAGCTGGAGTGAAACTCAAGAGTGATAAAATAGTTTGAAACGCTGCTTTATCCGCCCACTGTGCTTGGCAGGGAAGGTCTGGAAATAGATTATTGAATAGAGCCCGACTCACCCCGGGGACTAATCACTGCTGTCACGATGCCACGACATCATCTGCAACAAACCGTTGTACTTTTCAGTGAAGACCCATCACCAATGTAGGAACGTTATCAAGTTTACAAAGCGGACTGATAATTCACCTCCAGTCAGGTATAACAGTTCACCTGTGCTAATTTTGACCTTGAATCATGCCATGATTATCCTGGGGCTTTTTGAGGATTTATTTGAATCACTCTTGAGTCATTGTAGAATGATTATACAATAAAAAGTTTGTTTTGAAGTGTCAAAGTAGCATTTTCAACCCAAAGGACAAATGCAGCAACTGTCAGGCATGGTAGCGCCCGCATTATGCTGTGGTGCCGGTTCGTCAACGGTCATACTGGAGCACTGCACAAAGTGAATGGGATAATTTATGAGAAGGTCTATCCTCAAATTCAACTGAAATCAAACGTTAAATGAGTGAAACAACAGGACAGTTAAAATTAAAATTGGGTTGTGAATGTATAAGAAAATAAAACCAAAAGAAAAAACAGGGATGTAGCAGGTCTCACTAACTCAAATCCAAGGCTTTTAGCTTCTGTTGGCAACATAAGCGAGCCAGCTGTGAAAATGAACGTCGTTCTAAGTTTACGCTTACCCTGATCCATACAAAGAGCTAGCACTTCAAAATATTTGAATGCAAGCTAGCACTTCAAAATATTTTAAAGTGCAAATGTGAAGACAAACAGTAGTGCTAGCAAGAAAGTAGCTAGCAAGGAAGTATTAGCATTAGCAGCTTGTTATGAGAACCAATGAGATTAACTAGTTCTGCCACAACAAAATTTAAGACCTGTGACTAATGTATTTGAGACAAACTTATTTAAGAAACTATAAATGCCTTAATTTAAAAAAATAAATGTAAATTTAAATTACCTTTATAGAATTCTGCCAAGAACAGTGAGTCCTCACTATCAATGTCAAGCTACAATGATGCTAAATGCTTAGTGATGGCCATAAAAAGCATGCACAACTAGTTAAGAGACATTTCACCACATATAAGTGGGGATATTTGAAAATCTGTGTGCATCCCAATTCCTGTTTCTAAAAAATCCTTGGGGTTGTTTGTTCAGCCCTCCTCCAGAAGTTCAATTAAATTATTAAAAACACGAATTAATTACATTTATGCCCAAAGTGAGTCGTAAAAAGAACGGCGATAACCTGAAATAAGATTTAAACGACTAAAGTAATAAACAAACCCCTTTTGTTTCAATGTCTTCCGTCCTAACACGACGCCTTATTAACTTAGGCTTCAGACAGCCATAAAAAGACAAAACAATCACAGTCGAAGCAATAACTTCTCTCAGGGATTCAGTGACTGAGAAGCACATAATATACAACCTCACTGTCAACAAGAGGCCTCTCTCGGGTGTCTTAAACCTGCCGGAGCAGGAAGCTCGCAGTAAGCGCATTCTGGGTCCTCCTCCAGCTCCAAATTGAATTTCAGGGCATGAGTTGCGCTCAAAACACCTAATAATCCCGACATCACCGGCTGTTCCCAAGCCGAGCGAGGTCACAGTGTGGGAGAAGCATTGAGAAAAACAGAGCCTTTGACAAGCATTTATCCACTGAAGAAATGCATTTGAGCTCCTGCAAGGTGAGGGAATTTATTAAAGATAAAATAAATGGTTTGAGAAGAAAAAAGAAAATTCCCACAAAGAGCAGTTGTGTATTTATAGCCACTATGCGAGAACACGTTCATCCCACAGCCGTGCAGTGGTAAACATTCTGGAGATTATTTAGAAATGGACGCATTAACACTGCAACGCAGGGCTGGACGATATGGCTGAAAAACGTATCACGACATAAGCTTTTCATGTCAGTCAATATAGATAAGCATTGTTTCTTTATTATTATTATTATTTTTAAGCAGTCATGTGACACGACCTGAAACTGTTGCTGTGTTACTGAAAGTTGTTGCTAGGTAACCAAAGAGCCAAGAGTAAGTTAGTTGATGCCACCCACCTTGCCTGATTGGCCGTGAGAGGTTGAGCTGCTAAAGTCTTTCCTCTGCCTACATCCCCCAGAATGCTATGGGGTTCCGGCTTGGCGTTCAGTGAGTATTCTGTGTTTATTCTTCTATCAAATGCATTATCTGTTGTGTCCAGCTCTATAGCAATGATTTCACATTTCAAATCAATTCAGATATTGACCATGATATTTAAATTTTAACTGCGGTGCCTTTCATAAAAAAATAATAGTAAATTTACACATTTGTTTTCCTAAAAATCTTAAGAAATCAGCATTAAATTCAGCAAGACTAAGCACCACACACCATCTACGGACTACAAACGCATCTATCAATTTGCATGCAGTAGACGCGACATTAGCTCAACGTTAGCACGTTTTCCATCTTCGCCAAGTGTTTTACAATTCTCTTCATTTAAATTGCTGTCATGCAAAGTGGTGCAGTTTGGAGTAATGGCCCATAACCTGTCAATATATTAAGTCTGAGCTAGCGTTCATTCATTGGATGGTCTGCCTTAGTTCAATTTAATCTCTAATTCAAATATAGTGACTCATTATAGCCAGAAGAAGTGAGAGCCAATAAAACTGAAATGTTATGATGTGTCAGATTCACTGCTGTCCAGTCATCAAAACCCTCCACAAAGATGGCAAGCCACAAAAAGTCATTGTTAAAGAAGCTCAATGTTCACAAAGTCGTATACAAGAATATTATTGGAAAATTGAGTGGAAGGAAAAAGATGGTATGCAAACTTACAGTCAGAAAAACAGAAGGAAGTCAATCAGTGTTTATAGTGAATCCATCCCTTCACATCTAAAGGACATTTTCTTGCAGAACATGTCTTTGGAGCACCCATCAACCACCCCCTTACCTGCAACAGCGAGGCGCGCCGTGCGGCTGGAGATGGAGCCCACATTGTCGATGTTGGCAACGCACTGATACGTGCCCTCATCCGGCTTGTTGTGCTTTGAGTGGATTACGTGGGCGAAGAACAGCGAGCCGTCCGGGAGGATGCGTCGCCTCTCGTCCGATACCAAACTCATGAAGGTGCCATCCTTCTTCCACTCGATCCGCGCCGGCGAGGCCTCGTCGCTGTGCGCCGAGCAGTTGAGCAGCGCGGAGTTCCCTCGGATGGCCAGCGTGTCCTGGGGCTCCACCGTGAACCAGAAGGGGCTGAAGGGCTGCGTTGCTGAGCCTGGAGGGCAAGAGGGGAGAAAAAGAAGACGGTTGAGAATATATGTCACCAAAGGAGCTTTGGTGAACAGTCGGTCTGTTTCTACAAAAACAGAGCCACTTGATCAGAGTTGCACTGATTGTCAGCTGGTTGATACCGATATTTTTGGTGCAATTTTCCGATTTTCTTTTGTCCATAAAAGACAAAAATAACAGCAGAAAGTCATTTATTAGAAGTAGTAACTGAGTTCAAATTAAAGAAGAGTTCTTTGCTTAGAGTTAGTGATGACTGTCTGATTTATTTGCGCCTCTGTTTAATATTAGGCCTGTCACACTAAGCAGTAAATCAATTAATCGCATGAGAAATTACAGCAAGCTCAATAATTTCCATTTGCATGATTTATAATTTTTCTCTTTTCTCTCTTCCTACCGAAAGCAAAAGTCGTCAGTCTAGTGCTGTTGCTCTCAACTAGAGGGTTTTTTTCGAAAGAAGATTCTGTTTTAGACTTTGTAATTAATTTAATTTCGTTGTCTCTGTTGTTTTGTTTGTTTATTTTGGATATTTGAAATGTCTTCCAGTTCCAGTGTTAAACGTTCTTTAGAATTAGAGGGTGTATAATCTTTGAGAATGTTTTCTAGCATTGTTATGCCGTCACCATCATGGTGTCAAAGCAACAATATTATCGTTTATCGCAATAACTTCCAGGACAATTTATTGTCTTGTTGTGACAGGCCTTCTGAAAATCTTTAGGAAAACAGGCCAATTACATGTACTTATGATAATAAATAAACATTCTCAAATAAACATAAATATAAAGGTGTTTGGCACACCTTTATATTTGATGTGCCAAACACCAAATATAAGGAGTTTTGACAGGAACAGTTTATAACCAAACCCCACGAAAGTCAAAAAGCTCCCCCTGAACACTCCTTTAGTTCCACTTTGAGCAAAAAGACAGCAACACCCGAGACGTCATCGACTCGAATGGGATATTTTGGAGCGCGCTCTGAAAATAAAACAGCATTTTCACGACTCCAAATGGTCCAAGCACTCAACGAAATGTTCCCAAAGCAAAACATCTTTTTGTTCATTGGGTCTTTTAGGCAGCGAAGCCTGTTCCATTCCCAGAGCCTCCGAGAGGCTTTTTATTATGGAAACCACAAGCCCCAGTGGAATCTGGTAAAAAGGAGCTGACAAATTTAACCCAGGCGAGCCTTCCTGGCAACTTAATGTCACGTCTCGCTTTATTATAAGTACAGACTACAGCGGCGGAGTAAACACTCTGGAACGTGCTCAACATTTACCCCCCCCCCGCAGCACAAAATGCTGCAGTAACATGGATCGTGCCAAAGTCGGAGGAAGTGCAATTCCTTTGCATTTGTCCTCATCCATTATTCAAGCTCTCCCACCCTAAAAGTCACCCTAAAGTGGTATTGTTTAGATAAATATCACCAATTATCAGTCCTGCAGAGACGGGGTAGGGCTGCGGGGGGGCGGAAATGATTACGAGGGTTTATGAAGATATTTAAATAATGCAAAGCGTGGAGTGTAATAAGTGGCTGAGAGTTAAACGCAGTTAAAAATATGCCCTGCACTTCTTTAAGAAAATGTCATGTCTCCAGGGGGGTGGAGAGGGAAAGTGATGAGCGATGCTGCAGGAACTCTTCTCTTCAGCTTTTTAACGACTCCGAGGTAATTTCTCTACCTTGAGTCCGTGGAGAGAGAGATCCAGAGGAGGAGGCGATGCAGAGCGCCGACCATTACAGGGACGATATGGCTGATCGTCCGCAGTGCACTCCGTTCTTATGCAGGGACAAACAATTAGAGCAAAGCGAGGCAGAAAGTGGGCAAATTAAACAGAAATCTTCCACTTTCGCATTAGGGAACAAATGAAAGGGGGGGGAAGCATTACAACTAAGCTGTGCAATTTTCTTCACATTATCAAATGGATAGAAAAGACCTGCAGAGTCATAATGGACAGAGCAGGGTTTTGAATAGCCCAGCACAGTTAAAGTTAGATGGACTAACTCTTCCACCGGTGAAACGCAAGAAATTTAAATATCATTGAAAAGCTAATTTAGTTTCGTAGTTTGATGTGCAACTCCATATATAGGTCCATTACACACAGAGTGATATATTTCAAGTGGTTATTAGAGTTCATTTTACTGGTCATGGCTGACAGGTTAAAGAAAACGCAAAATCAGGAACAAACAGAGAGGAAAATTTGGGCCAATACTAATGTCCAATGCTAATTTTGATGTTATGACAGATAACCAATATTTACTGATAGGAGTATAGCGATCAATCAAACCAAATTTCTTAATTTTGGGTGACTGGCTGATGCCTACAGGTGAAACCGATCCTATCCACCGATCTTATCTACCTCTGCAAAGATCTGGAAATCAGTCACCGTTTGTTCTTTTGAGAAAGGTTGACTAATAGCGCAACATGAGAGCACAACTTGACACGGAGTTAGTTGTTAAACAAGTTTGTATTGTTTCACTGGTGCCGTTTCAATGTTTGTTAAGAAGACTGGAACATTGAAGGTGTACCGTGACCTTATAACACCTGAATCAGTTTTAAACAAAAAGTATCGACCAAAACCAGAACCGGCAGGTCGGGTTTTGTAAGAAGCAGTGATCCGGCAGAAAACTGCATTTGATGCAACAGCAGTTTTCTGTGTTATAATTTCTTATCCTTTACACAATGTAAAAAAAACAAAAAACAAAAACAACCACTACTTAAATAGCCCACAGTCCTAAGACCAAACAAAACCCACATAACCAACCCACTCCCCTCCTCCCTCTGAAGCACTTCCTCTAAAGGCACCAGATAGAAATAAACACCAGTTAATATTGGTGCAGTTCTACTTATGTGATCAACAGCAATATGTTAAAAACTGACAAACATCACCTAATATTAATGCCGATATATTGTGAAGAACTAACCTTTTTTTTCTTCTGGAAAAAAAGGATAAAATTTGCTGCTAAATTGACAATTGACACCAACTCAATCTGTACAAAAGGTCATTGCTATAAGAGCCGAGTGTTGACACAAATCTGTCTCCAAGCATATTTCCAGAAAGTTGAGTGAAAAAGGACAAAGTACCCTGAAGGTTTGAGCTCATAAAGATACAAATCAAGAGTTTACGTAAGCCACTCTTCAGAAAGAGACATCAGAAGTGTCTTACTCTAAAGAGGTAAAGGACAAGACACTCTTTCAGTTGTTCCAAGTCCTCCTTTCACACGAAAGTACATTTTTCATTTCATTCAGAAATGAAGACCTCATGGTATGAAGAAAGACTGGGGATTCTCTGAATCCAGCTGGCTCGTTGAGGTCAAGTGAAATTTCCCCAATCCGTGAGGATCTGGGGTGGCCTGTTATCTGCTGATCTCGGTCCACTCACTTTTATCAAGTCAGGAAATGTTTGCGTATTCAGCCGACGAGCTTTACGGAGATGCTCATTTTATTTTCCAGCAGCACCTACTTACAATGCCACAGGTGCCACACTACAAATGTCAATCTGGGTCAATGACTATGATGTTACTGTGCTTGATTGGTCACCACTCTGCTCTGACCCGAACTCTACAAAGAGTCTCGTGTATATCATGAAAAGGAAGATGATCGACATCAGACCCAACAAAGCAGACATGAGCTGAACACTTGAAACATATAACCCGGTGCAATGGATCTAAATAATAAGCGAGTTTCACTTAAGCTGTGTAACTAAAATAAATATTTTTTACATTTTCTGGTTTACTGAGATTTATCTGTATTACCATTTAAATGTAAGAAAGCACAAGCACAGCGAAAGCAAGTAAAGTGAAATATCACCCTGAAGGTCTTTGTTAAATTTGCTCATCTGAATGCAAGAGTTAAGCAGTACAGTCTGTAGTACAGTCTAAAAGTGGTTCAACATGGATTTAGCTGCAGCTCCCTGCAGTAATTGAGCAGTTTTAAATTATAATGAGGCAAGCAGTTGATTTCAGGATATCAATAAAACCCAGAACAGGCCCGGCTCTATGCACACTGAGCTGAAAATGCATTATAGTGGCAGTGAACATAACAGATGGAGATAGACTCGGGTAGCGGCGCGAGGAATTCTTCACTCGTGCAAACCAGAGGGAGGGTGGCATCCTTCATCATCTCCGCTTTATGCTGCTGAGGCTGTGGGTGCAGGAGATGGGCAGAGTTTCCCCGCCCAGGCCTGGCTGTGATCCACAAGCTTCACACACTCGCTATGAGAGAAGGAAACTCCCGAGCTCCCCACATTATCAGAGTTTCTTGGTGAATGATCTTGTCAGGTTTTTCCACACTACAATTTTCAGAGTTCTCAATGCTTTTTTCTTTTTTTTTTTTTTTTTTTGTCAATTTGTACAACAACAAAAATTTTCAAATGTGTTTCAGCAACACTTTTAAAGTGTTGGTAGTCAGAAACCACAGTGCTGATCAGGTAACAGATTAGGGTCATGTTGATGTATGAACGGAACAACGAATGGACAGATGGGATAACGGATGGAAAATGGATGGATGGATAAATGGAAAATGGATGGACAGATGGAAAACAGATGTATGGATGGGTGAACATAAAATGAATAGATGAAACAGACGGATGGATGGACAGGCAGATGAAAAATGGATGGAGGATGGATGGATGAATGGAAAACAGATGGATGAACAGAGGATGGATGTAGAGACAGGCAGATTGATGGAACGGAAAATGGATGGACCAATGGATGGAAGAATTTGGACAAATGGCTGGATGGATGGACGAACAGAAAATGTGGACGGTTGGATGGAAAAACAAGCACCTTCAGCTGCTTTTATCCTCAACACAGAACCAGCAGCAAAGGGCTTTTGGCCTTATAACTTTTGGACAAAACAGCAAACCAAGCTCTTCACGCCACAGACATAACAGCCTCTGTCATGAGATCAGGGCAGTAACAGACCAGCATGAACCAGGAGTTAGGAAGGATAATGACAGGCTACCTGCTTTCCCACAACATCCCCATTATTTCCCCCCTTAGATCCATTTCCCACAAGAATGTTATCAATTTCACCAAACAAAGCCTGCAGACAAACATGCCAGCACACGGGAACTTCAAACTGTGAATGTTGTGAGGAGTGATCGAAGTCCAGGTGTCTAAACACAGGAACTCTAATCAATGATGGACCCTCAGCTCTTTGAGCAAATATTTTGTTGAAAAAAATGACATCGGCTGAGAAGGGGTGGCGGAGAGAGGGCGGGGGGGCGAGGGGGAGTCTTTCTCCAACATTTCCATCAGGAAACTAAAAGAATGAAAGATAAATACGCCCTCTTTCATGCTGCTTCAAATTATTTTTAGAAAATAAGAGCGCATGCATCAAAGTTCATATTTCACCTTTGTCTTGGCTCCCTTTGGGAATGACTTGTGACTCCAAAATTCAGTTCAAGCTTCTGAACTTTAACCAAAAGCGGTTTCATTAAGGAAAGAGGAACCCAGAGCAACACGTCTATGTTTAATATTAAAAAGGTTAACCAGCCTGAACTGTCACTCTCCTGGAGCCCTGAGGAAGACTAAATGAGCCAGAACAGGCCCAGATCGCAGCGGGAGGCGGGCGCGTATTTGACTGACAACATCGCTGTCGCAGAGTAAAGTCGGGGTTCAACTTTTATCTCAATGTGAAGAAAAAGTTCAGCTTCTGCAGCTAACGACATTGAGAATTGCGGGCCTTGGAAACGGATTTCTAAAGAACACCTACAGAAGAGATCGGTGACAACTCAAACTCAAACTTAGATGTACGCTCGCTTACATCTAAGTTCAGGTGGGAGGAATCCAACTTTACAGAAGCAGACAGAAGGAAAAGGGAACAAGGTAAACTTTACAAATACGTGGATATAAAAATTCATTGCCTTGTCTATTTATTGACGATACAAAAGGATCGGGTTGCAATTTGAAAAGAATGAAAGAGAGGCTTGTCATCAGTAGTTTCCTCATTACATACCCAACCATCCATAATGCAGGTACATCAATCAGTCTGCTGGATTTCAAAGTGGATGGTTCTCAGTGGAGATGCACTAATTATGCTCCTATAAGCCAGACAGCCATATAACCCAGACAAGGACAGTCCCATGACTCCTCAGCAATTCTGCAAGGATAAAGATCTAGCTGGCTGTTCCACAACAAGGATGGAAAACACACTGACAGAAGCAGGCTTGACTCCAGAAGGAAAAAGTGGATTTTTAAGATTATCCCAATCTATGCGTACAACCATGAGTTCCTGACCTTTATCTGATTTCTATTAAAGGCCAAACAAAGTGCAACAAAGAGGAGAGTTATGTCTTTTCAGTCTGACCTGCCGATCAAAAACATTCCCCATTTCCAATCCCTGGCCTGTCGGGTGCTGCATGCCTGTGTGCTTTTGTTAATTGGACAAAATAAAAAAGAAATGGAAAGCCAACCAGTGAATTACAATAGATGCATCTCTAGTTAATAACAGTACTTCTTTTTACTACATAGTTGCAGGCTTTATGAGCTGTAGTGTTAAAGGAGGAAGTGGGGAGCCTGAAACCACATAATGGTGTGAGAGGTCTAATCTATTCAGGCGTGCCGGTGTTGCAGCCGCCCAGTTGTGCTTGAAAAATAGGAACCCCCACACAGAGGCAACAGCGAGAAAATGAGGTTGTCTGCTTGATAAGTATGGGCCGTTACCTGTGTCCCAAATCCACATTTCCCAGCGGTCATGAAAGGTTTGGGAGTCCAGAGTGTAATGGCGCCAGAAATGCTGCCTTTCCCCCCGCCCCAGTTTGCGCCTCGCTCAGAGACGAGGGAGATTGATTGGGAGACTGGGAGCTGCTGGTGGATTTCCCCATCTTGAGTCATTTTTATTTAAAAGCACCTTTTCCAACCCTACACTGCTTCCTGTGAGTGTGAGGTATTTGTGAATTTCTGACCAGATCATCTCAATACACCGAGTCGGGCGGTTCGGAATGCCGGGGTAAGGAGTTTTCTTCTATCCCAAACAGTCGTGAGTCGACAGTCGACTCGTTTTGCTGACACGTAATCTACAAAAAGGATCAATTTCTGCTCCGTCCAGGCACCAGCCTGGATACAGTTTATGATCTCTGCAGATTGCAAAGTCTGCCTCTTAGCTTTGAGCATAATTGCAGATTGGTGGTTGAGGGTCTTTGCTGCGCACAAAGACCCCCTGTTTTCTCCTATTCTACGCTTGCCTTGGCAGGAAGCCTCCACCCTCATTGAGGCGCAGTTTGAGAGCAGCCGTATTGACAGTCCTCCTTAACTGAGCCGCTCTTGACACAGAGCAGACCTCTCTCAGATCCAGCAACAGAGGCCCCTTCTGTGGATAGGGACACGGAAACGCTGGAGTTTATGAAAAGCAAACGCAAAGATTTGTACCTGAAGCCGAAGAACTGATGCATCATTATATTGGATTTTGCACTCTGCGCTCTGCACTACCGATTTATGTCATGCAAAGGATCCCCAAGCCGTAAGACCTGAGCAATGACTCAAAAGGAAAAAAAAAAAAAAAGTCATTAATGGCACATCAAAGATGAATGGAGATAAAAAAGATAGGAGGCTTGCAGGCGCTTTGTAATAAACCTCAGCACTTCACTCGCAGAGCTCCTGCCTCTCTCGTATTTCCATCCCTCCACTGTTTGTCCTTCCACCCTCAGCGTCAGGGGCCGCTTTAATGACACTAATGGAAGGGGTAGTCTGTCTCATTTCCCTCCCAAACCGCCTTCTTCTCCTTCATCTTTATACCTCTATTGCATGCCTCATTTTCTGCAGATTCTTTCATCCTGCAATCTCCCCAAACTGCTTCTCTTAGCCCATCTGTCTCAGAGAGTCATCTGAGGGAAAGAATAATGATCCTAAGACCAAACACAGAGTGACTGGAGTAAAGCATGACGGGAAAATTTTATCCACTTCCTCTCACACCAACTTATCCAGAAATCAAATGTCTAGAAATCAAAACTGTTTTCTTTTTAAAGGGGCAGCGACATTTAAACTTTTTTGAGCCTTACATCATGTTATAATGTTATTCGCGCACCAAAAACATGCCTTGATTTTTTTTTTCATCAATGTTTTGAAAAATCCTTTAATCTCTCGCGGCAACCATTCAACCGTGCAAAACACTTGGGTGGCCCAAGCATTGGGGACGCATCTCCACCTCAGAGTTGCAGTTTGTGAGCTTCCACCTCACAGAGCAGAATCCCCCTGCGGCTCCCCCACTCAGCTCCTTCAGACTAGCCAGCAGCAATTAGCAAACACCTGGTGGAACTGAGCATCTGCTCAGCTCAATATACAACTACTTCTCAGTGAAATGCTGGTAAAAATGTTGTTAAAGGGTTAATAGAGGAATGATGTTGTGATAACTTCGTGAAGGTGGAGTTTCAGAATCGGCAAGAGTTTCTTAAAGAGGCAGAGGCCCAATTTCAAAGTCATTTACAATGCCAAATTTCTTCGCATTTGATAAATATACATTTTTACACTGAAAGTGACTGTTACTTGTTTGTGATATGAAATGGCACTATATTCCTCAAAAATACATAATCTGGTCCCTTTAAAGAATTTTTGGCAGTATTGGCTTTTATTTGAAAGGAATCTGACAAGGGGGAAAACATGCGGCTAAGGTACGAAAGGCGGGAGTTGAACTCGGGGCGGCCGTGTTGAGGTCTGTAGCCTTTGTATACAGTTCTAACCACTGCCCCAGTTTTCTTTTACCTACTTTTAAACTACACAACCAACAAAAACAAGAGACCAACAGACAGAAGGATGGATGGATACCTTCCTAAAACCGATAGACGGCTCATCTCTTCTGTCTTTCCCCATCTATTGCTTATCTAAAGATGATAATCTTTGCAGTTGATCTCAGTCAAGTAAAAGATAAGGTGGACAAAGGGAAGATGGAAACATGGAATAAAATCCAGAAGGATCAAAATTTTGACACACCACAAGCAACAGTCCATGGACAAATCTCATGTCTGATCTGTAGCAGAGCGCTGTCAGCAGCACTGTGGCTACTCCAGCTTTCTACAACACCTGACAACCCTGAAGCCTCTCGACTGTGATCAGAACCGCAACCCACTCGTTCTGGTCTTCCTCAGCACATTTCCCACGGCAGGAGATGAGACGTGGGGTTGAAGCCAAGTCATAAAGGAGGAGACAAAGCGACTCGGGACTCAGCTGCATGCTGGCTGTCCTGGGCTGGCACTGAGTCAATTGGCACATTAGAGACAGGAGAGTATCCAATCTTTTTTTTTCTTCATCTGACTCATAGTGAGGAGGGGTTTTTTTTTCTTTTCTTGTCATCCTGTGTGTTCACTGCCACTGTGAGACTCTGGAGGTCCACTGACAAGATGACAGGGAGAGCCGGGTCACTGCAAGGTTGCTCACTCAGAAAGCTGCGCTCGAAACAATGTCAGTCAATGCAATGAGATGACGTTCACACCATATTGGTAAACAGCTGAACGTACTTAGGTTTAGTATCATTGACAATCTTTAAGAGTGTAGCATTACAGGTTAATGTTTTAAAGATTACACAGGATAAATGAGCCGTCACCTGATTCATGAGGATAGACCACAATCCCATTCATCTAAAGCACAGATTGTTTGTAAGATGGACGTTGACATGTTAATCACTGACTGGTTAACGGTTCTTTAACATATGTTGATCCTGTGATGAGTCTTTTTAAAGCACTTTTCCGTCACTGTTTCTTTGGAGACAAGCTCTTTATAAGCACAATTTGCACTCCCACATGGAGGGATGATTCTAGTTCAACTTAACAGAAATCAGACTGGTTAGTAAATAAAAGAAGTCCTTACTACCTTACCACAGGACAAATCACCAACCAGATCATTCTTTGCTTCTTCTCTGTCTATTGTGTTTTGAATTGAGTCCTCTGTCCTTTTCTGTCCTTTTATTTACATATTAATTGACTTCAGACCTCTAAATGAACATAATAGTAATTATAACAAGCCAAAACGAATGACAAAGTGAATGTGAAGAAAAACATTACATTTTCGCTCTTTGCTACTGTTTTTGAAAATGACTAAGTGGTTGATTTTGTGGTCTCATTTACAGGATACTAGAAGTGCTGCAGCCAGCATCGTCTTAACAGTTCAATTCAAATTCAAAAAAAGCTTTTATTGATCCCAAAGGGAAAGAAAACGGGATTGTAAGTCAAATTAATTCAAGATTCCTCAGAGTTATTGTAAATGGTGATGTCTGTGGGCAGGAATGATCTCCTGCTGGAGGCTTTATTACAGCAAACTTAAAAAAGCCTTTGCATTAAGAGACTCTGTTTTTCAATTATATTATATATATATATATATATATATATATATATATATATATATATATATATATATATATATATAATAATTAAATTAATTAAGAGTCTCTTAATTAAATTACAGAACTAAATTACAGAATATAACAAATAAAGGGGAAAAAAATCTATTTACCTGCATAAAGAAGGTAAAAGTGAAAAGTGGAAATGATAATGAGAGCATTAAATAAACTGAAACAAGGGAATAAAACACAACAGTGGCATTACCACCTACAACAGTTTCCCTGGGAACTTTACTTCCTGGAACCTTCTGTCACCCTGGGTGTTTCCTGTACACATTTCAACCACAGAAGTACAAAATCAAGATGTTTGATCCCCAATCAAACCAAATCTACCAAACTACCATGTGTGAAAACAACCCTAGGATAATTTTCTGACCTAACAATCTGTTTTGACCCTAATAAATGCAGTGGAAGTAGAAGTAAATAACGGCACTAGTGAGCCATCTTAGATTCGGAAAAGGCCAAAAGCGTGCAGGGGTGCGAAACATGTCAAGGAGACATGAGGCACACAGGGAAACCTTTCTCACCTCATCTGCTTGTGATAATTACCCAGCACTGATTGAGGCTCAAAGCCCCCCCTCCTCCTTATCTTTTTCCCCTCATGGGGCCCAGATAAAGGATCGGCCTGCTGAGACAACAGCAACAGAGACGTGCAGACTGTGAGAGCTACTTCTGCGACGGTGTGAGCGTACAAAGGGAGAGTTAAAATATCCTCTCAGTGGATAATTGGAAAGAAAGGTAGTAAGAAACAGCATGTTTCTCCAGTTAGACAGAGACCAACAGAGTGGCGGGTTTAAAGGTTAAAGCCATCACTTACTGTCACGGTATGAGAATGGGGTTAACCTTTTCCAATCGTCCACTACAGCCCCCACACTGTGGCTGCAGTTGGCAATCTCTGCTGGTTTTATGCAAAATGCTCTTTTAGCTGAAACCCAAAGCTTCTCTTTTAGTAATAAAAAACAGATAGGCTCTTTTGACCCACGACATCAACATCATTGAGCCGAGCGACACATTTAACGTGAAAAATACATGCTAGATTTATCCGAGATGTTGGCGTTTTTGGAAGTCCTCCTCGCCACGTGGAGCTGTCTGATCGGGCCGTAAAGTCAGCAAGCAGCGGGCGCACATGGCCAGGAAGTAGTAGAGAGTTTCCCCTTTCCTCCGTGAACAACTACAGGACGAGATAGTTATCTGAGACAGGAAAGAACATTCATCTTACCACCCAGCAGCTCCACCCCTGCCCCACTAACCCCGATACCAAAGAAAATCATAAGGCCGTAAAGAGATATCATATAGATTTTTAAACGAAACACAATATCGCCTTCTCTTTCTGCTGCCGTTTTTTTTTTTTTCTTAAGCATCGCACTCGCTCATGTAAACATATATATACACACTGAGGAAAGAAAATCAATGCAATGCTGTATGCCTGGCACAATCAAACGCCCGGCAATTTATCAGCGTCGGATTTCAAAGTCTGCTGCGTTGCCCCATTTCGACCTTGACTGCTCTGACTTTTGTATATTTAAATCTGGGTTATGATGCGTTTTTTATGACCAAATTCCACATCCATCTTAGAAAAGTTCATAGAAGACACAAGCTGCGAGCCATTTTTTGTGAAACCTCATCATGAATAATATTGTAATGCTTTCACTCCATGTTTTTCCCCCCCCCCAAATAGTGTCACTTGTAAGTACAAAACTCCCAAAAACGGACTACAGACATCATGTCTATCATCTTGAACTGATTGTCAACTAATTTAGTAACTGATTAAATGTTAACTGCAGTCTACAGATTTAAGAAAAGGTTCATTTGCTGGAAGAAAATCATTCTCAGAGCAAAAACTGAGCCAAAACTGTACAAAAAATATGTACATTTCACATTTCAAAAAAATGCCTCCAGTGGCAAAAGTTTGGCATCACCTGGTTCCAATTCTGTGGACAAACTGAATCCCCCAGCCAGCACAGTTTCTAACCAGTTATTAATCTGTCAATTCAAAAAAAAAAGATCAATAGATTAGTCCCACGCTGTACCGATGTTAAGTCAAGCAGAAAGTGTTGCATTTTTTTTTTCTTTTTTTACAAGTTATCAAGAATTCACTAAACAAAATCTGTTACTGCATTTTAGGAAATACAATGTTTATCTACTTATCTAAAAAAGAAATTACATTATTTGTTCATTTTCAGCTGTTAATGTATTCCTAATATGTGTTTGATAAATGAAAATTCTGCAGACTGTGCCAATTTTCTTTTATCCGATTGATTGTCAGAAGAATTGCTAGAATAAGAGATGACTAATATAAGTGTTAGTTTGAGAAAAAAACTCCTAAAGTTGGATGGATGGACAAACCAATGTTGTGACAGACTAATGGATGAATGGTCTGATGCCTGAAAAATGAGTGATTTGGTGAAAGGATGAACAGATGCATGGACAGGGATGAATGAATGAATGACAATACTTAAACAATAGAGTAGAGCATTGAATCTAGAAATACCAACGTTTCTCCTGCTGTTTTCTTATTCCATTTCCTCCCCCCAAGTCTGGAAGGCACTAAAATTTTGTTCCATGTGTTTCCCAACTTTTCCAAGTGGAATAGAAACCAATCCAAGAGAAGAAAGAAGCGAGAGTTACACCCTCTGAGGTTTGCAACAACTAGTTTGGTCTGACGAGCCGCAGATAAAATCGCCATTCACGTCGGACGTGTCTGCTAGAGGTCACATCCCGATGCAATTTTTTCTCGATCGCCATCTTTGGTTTGGGCTCCTTTGAGCGGTCAAGTGTGACCAATCCCAGTCTGATAAGCCTGATGCCAATTACTGGTTCCAGACGCAAAACCATTTCAAAGAACCTCAGTCTCTAACCACGTTAAGATAAGAATCATCATGTAAATTTCAACTAATTACGCCACAGCCGAGTCACAGTCTTTACTCGAATTCGTAGCCAACCGAGTAAAGCGAACGACTGGCCAATTATCGTCATGAAAAAGGATGAAAGGATTTAAAGGATACAAAGGATTCAAAGGGATTTTCTTGGTGACCATTTGTGTTGTCAATGGCAAAGCTTTTCATCTTCAAACAAAAAATCCCACCAATTCCAAAAGACGTGCACATAAGCAGAATGTCGGATGCGCGTATGCTGGATTCCTCTGATTTTGCTCATCTTCTTGGGGTTAGTTTCTCGTGGCTTCAAAGCGCTGTTAGTGGGCTGCTGATAAAAAGAAAAGCCAGTTGCTATGTGTTTACCGCAAACCAGAGGAAACCATTTTAAAAGTGCAGGACGAGGGAGATCAAAGGCTTGGAGTCAACTCTGGGAGGCAGCGTCAATTACTGATTTACTTTTTAAACCGGATACTACCCTTCCAAAAAAAAAAAAAAAAAATGCACATATACTATATATATGCGCCTAAAATAACTCAGCACAGACTATCCAGGGCAGTCTGGAGAAGCAGCAGGTCAGCTGGGAATCTGGTTTCTAAACGCAGCACGGTAATGATGCTGCATTTAGGTGTGGTCACAGGGGTTAAGTGTCGGCAGCAGGGGCATTGTGAAATTACAAAATGAAGAGGTTACGTGGAAGCTAAAGTCTAACAGATGTCATCATGGTCATACTGCAGATATCGAAGCTCCCTTTGAAGTCGAGACAGCCTCATTTATCTTGAATGCCACAGACCTACAGCTCGCAAAGGGGCGCAGAACTTTTCAGGCCGGCGGATTTACACAGTGCTATTGTTTTTCGTAGCCACAACTGGTGAAGTTGCTAAATGTTTTGGCTATTTAATGTGCTACAGAAAAAGCCAGCCGTTATTTCAGAAGTTTCACAAGTTGAAGACTTTTTCAGGCCACTGGTAAAGAAATTGTAGACATGTATGACAACAGAAATGTACAAAAGAAAATGTTATATTGTAATCGAGTCAAGCTTCTTAACACAGAATGAATACTGCATCATACGGGTTGGCAACAGAAGTCAGCTAGTTAGAGGCAGACACACCTTGAACGCTACGGCTATGTTTTCAGGTGACTGAACAGTTTGCCTGACAGAAAAGTTCCTTAGGAAATTTTAGATACCTGAATCTAAGGCTTTTTAAGGATGTGCAGATACACACAGTGAAGTTCAGATTTAGTTATGAAATTATTTTCATTCAACCAAAAACCCTGTTCCTGATGAGAAATAAAGCAGATATCTCTCTGAAAATAAGACGACGTATCAGGGGGATCAATTTTTATTAAAATGAGGATGTTAAAAAAAATGTTAAAAATGCTTTCACCCTTCTCATTACTCAATGGGAAAATCTTTGTTGGCATAAAAAACAACTCCAAGCTTTTTCAGACCTGTCGCCCACTGTTTTGCAGGTTTCCACTGGAATTTTGTTGATTTATTTTGCGATGAGCTCCAAGTCTTTGAGGTGGGGAATCCCTTCTTGCCATCATCCTAATCTTTACCTCCGTTCACAGAGTCTCCATCAGATTCAAGTTAGGACAGAAAACGTTACTATACTTCCAATCAAAAGAAACATGTATGCAAAAAAACCTGACTGCAAACCAATTCTAACTCTACGCCTGGTCCACCAGTACCTACGAACACTCAATGAAAGCTGCTCTTCACTGTTTCACCTCAGATGATCCTCTCATCAATACGCAAACTGAAATACTTTTACATTATTTCTAGCTGTTTATAAAGGCTCATAATGGTTCATAAAGTCAGTGTTAACCTTTTTGTGCGTATCTGTAATGTGTGAAAACGGGAAAAAAAATTATGTCCTAGACAATTTTTTAAGAGGCCACATATTTTTTTGCCTACTTTGTTATTATTTTTCCTGAATATCTGGTTTTCAGTAAACAATTAATTGTCGTGCTTAGACTAAATTTCCATTTTAACACAGTAAAGTTACTGTGGCCAGCTGGGATACCATGGGAATTTCAATAAATCTTGGGGAAACTCTTCAGCCTTCCTGCACTAGCTGCAATATTTTTTTTATTGCATGCATGAAATAATGATGCTTTAAAAGTATGATATTATAGTAGTGTATAATGTCGAAATGTTGAAGCAGTTAGAGGAATGAAAGTACAAGGCAAAGAAGCGTTAAAAAGAGTGCTACAAAGGGAAGCATTTTAAAGCTGTGTGGAAATCACCGTCCATCAACAGGGGGAAGATATAGCAGCAGCAAAGGAGTTTATACTTTAGAAGAAGCTAGAAAATCACACACAGCATGAAGGTTACAGCTGAATAGAGTTTATTGCTTAGAAAGGTTTCTTATCGAGTGAAGCGACCTGGAAGTATCTCGGTTGCCATGATAAGAGCTGGTTCAATTCTCCAATTGACGGTGCTTCAGTAGCTCCTTTTTATCTCGCTTCAAACAGGTTACGCTACACTAAAGTCGGCTATGAAACGAGATGCAGCCGTCCCACAATTCATTGAGGCAGAAATATTCAGCGATTGTTCTCCATTTACACCTACGTATGCGATCTCAAACTGGCACCAACGGGTTTATTTATTTTTTATCGGGCGTAAACCAAAGGAGATTAGAACTTTTAAAAATCGAATTTGTTGTTCGTGTATTCAACCAGAAAGTCGTCAAAATGTCAAAATCCCAAGCTAATGTGTAAATAACGGTCAAACCAAACTGGGTTATAGTGGACCGCTGCAGATTAGCGGTATAGTATTCGTAAATTTATCCATGCAACCTATCTTCAAATTATGAGTGGAAAATCCGCAATTTTGCTGATTTTCTGTCCTGAATATCTAAAATATCTGACAGAAAACGCAACTTGGGGAAACGGGAGACCAAGGTGTAATGTTACCTGACGCGCTATTGGCCACTGTTTGCAAATCAGCCAATCCAGAAGCAGCAATAATTTTCCTTCGTGGTGATTGGTTGTATCCCCAAAAGCAGAGATTGGACCAAAAAATATTAGCTTCTAAGCTAAGACGAAAGCGAAAGCTAAGACGGTTTTCGCTGTGTTTTAATGCATTTAAAATAATAATATTTATTATTTGAACCATTGAAATTGGCAGCTATTGGTGTGTTTACAGGGGCTCTCAAGTATTCACAGATTTTAGCGATTCCTGGGTGTCACAAATGTCAGGGATCCACTATGTGCTACACTAATTACCAGGAATGCAGTTTGTGGTGTATGAAACTATAACCATAAACAGAGACGGCCTAGTTCTCTGAAATATACTGCTTAAACTTCGTCTTCAAAACCAAAAATAGCGCATCGTCTCGTAAGCTTAACGTACCGCTACACCTCTACTGGCAGCAATACCACAACTACCAGAATTGTTGGTACGAATCGTTTCTCTAGAGATATTCTGTTTAATTTCTTCTAGACATGAACTTTAAAAGACATCCAGTTATCCAAGACTTTAAGGGAACCATTTTGGGATTGCATGGAATTTCTTTGATCAATCATTCTGAGACAAATTGTTGAATTAAACACCTACATCTCTTTGTTTGCACCTTTGTTCCTTTGCTACCAGCTCCTTTTCCCTCCTTTGCTCTCCACCCCAGTTTGCAACGCCGCTGCCAGTCTCCGAGGGTGTGCTACAACAAAAGGCGCAGGAGGATGCTGTGGCAGCAGTGGCACAATGCGAGGTGAAGTGTAGCATAAATATTAACCATCGGGAAGCCATCACATCGCCACAACAGTGCTGGTCACAGCCACTGAGTTTCTGAATAATACATGCTTATGACCTGTTTTGCTACCAATTTCACACTCCAGCCCTGAAGGGCCTTTCGTCCCCCCCTCCCTCTGCCCAATGGAGGCTGAACAAACATTACAGAGTGAGCTTATCTCTGCGCTCAGTCCTCTCTGCCCAGACAGCAGGAGCTTCCCAGGCTGTTGTGGATGCTAATGTGGATCACATTACAGGTGCGGAGGAAGAGGCAACAAGACGGACAACTGTTCTTTTTTTATTCTTCTTTTGTGTTTGGCCGGCCCGAATACGGGGGAAAATAAAAACCTACGGGAGGCGGCGGCGGCGGCACGAACGTCTCGCCGCGAACGTGTCGTAGACGAGAACAAAGAAACTTATTTGTTTACAAAGAAAATTACGGCTCCGTGGCCTCAATCAGTCTGCCTCGGATCAGAGCGGAATGAAAAGGAGGGCTTGTTTCCCAGCAGCTACAAAAACTCAGCAAGACTCAATCACAGCAGGGAGTCTTCGCTCAGTGTCAACTTTTGGTGACAACGCCGTGGAACACGTGTTGCATATTTATCAAAAAGATGGCGCCCAATGCTTGCTCACGGAAAATGTATTAGAATGTAGTGGTTGGCTGCTGAACAGAGCCAGACAGTTTGAGGAAGAAATATAAATCTGACAATTTGGTTTCAGTCAGCAGGTGCATCTTAGATAAATTAGGTTTTTTTTCCCAGTTCAACTTATCAAGGTTTGTGCTTTTTTTTTTTTTTTTTTAATCAATGAAGCAATTAAATCTGAAGTCTGGGAAACGAACAAAAGGTCTAAGAATCTTTTTCTATTGAGGCATGTCTGCTCCTCTTTCAGACTGAATGTCAGGACAATTGTGAGAGCAAAACCGACCACAGCAGAAAACAGCATGGCAGAAGAGATCACAGCACACCTGAAACTCAAGTTTTATCCAGATGAGCTCTCAATCCTTTACTTGTCCTGGATCAGAAAACATTTAAAGGGTCCTGGGAAAACTGTGAGCTACTTACTATCCAAATGCACACGAGCTGAATTTCCATTGTAAATGTGCCCAAATTTTTGGCCATATCCTGCAAATGTAATAAAAACACCACAAATTTGAAATTGCGATGTTCCCATTAAATAAGAAATGAAGTTAAAATAATGCGTGTTTATGTGGTAAGTCAATAAAAATTGTGGCAGTGACGGCTGAAAACATTATATTCAGAAGAGTCGACGTCATATTCAGGCGTTGGAGCGACTGTAGGCAGAGTTCTGGTGATATTGTAGTCAGGAATTTTACAGAAGACCTCTGGTTTGAAGACGTTCGAATAAATTTTACAAACTGTTGAATGCTCCAGAGCTCTGGTGGAGCCACATTGTCCGAAACAAACAAAAAACAAAAAGCAAACCACCATCCTCCAACCACTTCCTGTTGTCTTCTTTGTGGTTTCCTCCAGTAGTAATTAAAAAATGCTGAACCATTCAAAGGTATTGGCCCATAATTTATCTTGGGGGACAGGAAGACATTTTCACATACATCCACATGTTTAGGAGTTCAGTAGCTTGTTTTTTTCCCCCCCAGCGATGAGGTAAAGTCTCGAGCTTTGGCAGATTAAGATGCATTTCCAGTTTAACATCAACGCCCTGGTTTGAGCCGACCCGTTTGTTTGTGTTTTAGGTCTTCTTAATGAAAATAACAGGATGGAAGACCTCCTAAGCAGCAGCTCATTTGTCTGCTGTAATTACACCATATAATCAGAATCAATTTGTTGGGGATTGGTGGGGGAAGAGGGCGGCGAGGCTCACAAAAGGAGTCCTATCAGAGCAGCAGCAGCGACATCTCAGCCCTTTTGTTGCGTCAGAAGTGGATGAATCCCATTTCCTGCATGCTGATGGCCTGTATCGCGGCTCCATTGAGCGGCGTGTGGTCGCATGTTCGTGCGGGAGATGGAGCCCGTCAAAGGGAGCCGCGCCACTTCTTTCCTCCTCGCCTGTCCACATCCATCCGCAGCTCTCACAATAAAAACACCGGAAGCAGAGACCACTTGACACAAACTTGTCCTTTGGCAGATTTGATCAGAGCGAAGATGAAATTCCCTCTTATCTCTCGGCTGAGGCGTGTAAACCGTCAGCAGCTGAGCGCCTGGTGCAAATGTTTACTGTACACGGATGTAACTAGGCCTGTCGCAATAAGCAATAAATCAATTAATTGCATGATAAATTAAAAGGAGCTCAATTATTCCAATTTGCACAATTTAGCTTCTTTTTTTCTTCCTCTCTCTTTCTACCAAAAACCAGATGATAAAAGTCTTCAGTCTGGTGCTTTGGTCTCAATTAGTCTTTTTTTTTTCTTTTCTGAAAGATAACTGTTTACAGAAACTTCATAATTAATTGTATTTGTTGATTGTGTGTGGGTTTTTTTTTTGTTTGTTTTTATTTTGGATATTTAAAATGTCGTTCATTTAGCTTCAGTGTTAAATCTTCATTAGAATTTAAAGTTTATTGATCTTTGAGAGAGCATTCTTGCGTTACTATGCCATTACCACTTTATTGCTTGAAAATGGCCTCAAAAACAACATTATTATTGTATTATCATAATAACTTCTAGGACAATTTATCATCAAAGTTTTTTACCGCGACAACCCTAGACACCAAAAAAAAAAACAAAAAAAAAACTTCCACCGCAGTCGCTTCTGCCGGAACCGAAATGACTGGCACGGCTTTGAGGAAGTTTCATCACCATCGACTCTGCATCCTGCACCGCTTATTAAGCCCTATTACTAATATTATTATCAGCGCGGCCGGTATCAAAAGACCATCAATAAAAGATGAGGAGATTATGTATTTAATATGCTACATAGCGCTTCACATGATATAGCAGTCATAAATAATTCAGGGTTACGCGTTAGGCAGAGGGCGGCGGATTGCTGAAGCAACACTTTCTCTGCGACGTCGCGGCTCGCCCCCGACGGTCTTCTGCCAAATGAAAAATACACACAATTTGTCTGAGATCAGACTTTGAAGTTATGATGAATAGAGCACATCGTGCCTGAGGCGCCGCAGACAAATTAAGACCCGTTGCTCTCTAAACAACTGGCGTTTCGCGATGATCTCCTCCTTCCTGTCCTCGTTCTTAACGAGGTATGTCTCTTTAAGTGGAGTTCGGCTCTGTATCCGCGTCTCAGCAGCTGAGGAAATAAGTGGCTGAGTGTCAGCAGCTGATGAGCGGTAATGATTTGCGCAGTGTTTACGCCACTACCCCCATGAGGGGTTTCATGTGCACCCCCCACCTAGGCTGGAGCAGAAACCCCGACTTTGGCCCCGACTATGAGGTCCTGTGTGGGGCATCACACTATAAATTTTTAAGCCCATCTTGTAGTTGTGGACGTGTGCAGGGGGTAAGGAGATTTCAGCTAAGCAGATTAGCTGAAAAAATAAAAGAAGGACGTTTCAAGATGCTGCAGATTAATCTGCTGGTAACTGGAATTGGACGACTTTCCGAGACCAGCTGCTTGGAAACGCAAAACAAACACACCATTTCTAAGCACTTGGAGGTCGTAGTAACAAAGCTCTTCGGTGTCTTCCTGCTGCATCAGTGAAGTGTTTGAGAATGAAGCCAAGAAGCTGCTCAGGGGGGAACTACAGTTTCAGAGCTGGCAGTGTTTGGGTGTTCGTTCAGGCAGCGACAACAGCTTGCTAGGATTTGGCGGGGGATGGTTACTATTTTACTTTTGAAATTACAGTCGATTTTCATACCTGAAAAGGGAGCCTGTGTTGTTGGATTGCATTTCAGATGGCAATAAAGATAATCGAATAAATGTTATAAAAACTTATTGGAGATGAAGATGAACAGTTTTCTCATTCAGAATGCAGCTAAACACCCAACAACTGGCTTGAAAAAGGCATCTGGCAGCGCAGGCGAAGCAAAAACTATACTTTTCATATTTAATAACTGCTCCCAATATGTGTGTTTCCCCCTTAGCCTCTTTTGTCCGCTCCATCATGTCTTTATGTTTCGCTAAATTATTAATGCGGTCCTTGTAAGCTGCAGGTTAACCAGAAGGCAGGGCGGCTGCATGTACAGAGTAAGGCCACCTCAATGCTTGTTTACATGCCCATGATTGAATGCTCACCTGCTAATCGGCTCTGGTCGTGTCAACTCCACTGACGTGGCCCACTGTGGATTTTCCTTGTACACCCCAGGCGTTTAATATACAAACACGCACGCGCGCGGCAGTCATTTATATAAAACACAACGCAGGCGTAAATTCACTGGATTGGAAATTTCGAGGCGGTGCCTGGCGAGGCGCACTCTGTGATTAAACGGCGTTTCTGCAGGGGACGCGCACGAGGCGAGGCCAGCTGCGCTGCGGCGATACGACTGGCTCTGCGGTCGCTGGAATTGGCTCCCGACACAGAACACAATCATCACAGGCAGGTGACGGCTGCGCTCTCTGACGCAGGTTTATGTTGGCAAACAAAAAAAAAATTAAACACATTAAAAAAAAAAAAAAACATGAAAGGGATTTATTTTTTGGGGGAGACAATTAAGAGCTGTAAGGGAAATATAGCACTGCTAAAGTCCCCACTTTTCCCATAAGGTGCGTTCATGTCCTACTCAATAAATATCTCACACAGGGTGCTGCGTCTTGTATTTTTTCCAAATAAAAAAAAAAAAAAAAAAAAACGGCAAGACCGCTGGGGTGAAATTGAGGTCGTTACAGGGCGTGCGGCACGTATAAATCGCGATCTTAAAGAGGCGTCTTTGAGTTGAGACAAGATTTACACTTTTCTTCAGACGAAAGCTCCGTGCTGCACACAAAGAAATAAGTGAGTGTCAGAGCTTTTGGAGCCGGAGGATTTTTAATGGCTTCATTTGACTCCTGACAGGACTCTGGGCAGACTCCAGTTCCACCTTTGATGGGTGGTGGGCGTCCAATGGGCTCCTTTGTTACAGCGCTGAGGCTCTGGCACATTGGAGAAAAGTAAAAACTATCAGAGTAATTTAGCAAAGAGCTGTGTAAATGTGTGTGTGTGTGTGTGTTTTGCATGCAAGTAAAGCTAGATGTGCAAGGGGCCTACTTTTATCCGTTTGATTTCTTGTCATGAGCTCAGACGGCACAAAGGGGTAATGGAAGACCCTTTCTGTAGGGGGGATTATAGTAACGGAGACCAAGAAGGAAGAAAAGCTTTTCTTTGTACCATCTAAATCAGCACAAAACAGCTCAAATGCAGCAAAAAAAAAAAAAAAAAAAGTTAAGTCGACAAACATTATCAAACATCACCAAAAGGCATAAAATGTGTTTAAGGGGGTTTTCACACCTGATAGTCTGGTAGACTCTGTTCGATTGGGGACCAATATTGCAACATTTGTAACATTTTCAGCTGCTACCATTCAATTCCACATAGCATTGTGTGAAACATCCAAACTACATGAGAAACCTGTTCCGCCCCTCGCCTGTGGTGGCGCTGTACCAAGGACTACTGAAGGAAATGACACGAAAGGCTAAGAAGAAGACATGAGAAATGGCGTGGTGATTTTAGCGCCTGTAGGATTTCTCTTTTGTCTTTGGTAAAAGACAACAAGTCAGTTCTCCCACCAGCGCTAGTTTACCTTTCTTTTGGTTCTATTTACCCAGAAAGCCCTGAGTTGTAGTCCGTTTTCTACTTTTAAACGAGTCTCTGGTCCACTTGTATCCACATATGCATTCAAACCGCACCAGAGTTCCCTTTAATCTGGCCAAGGCCTAGGTTTACAGGCAGGCCAGAGTTCGCTTTTTGGGTTTCACACCTCCCCAAATGAACCAAATCAAGACAAACGAACCAGAGTCGGATTAAAGCGGTCTGAACAATGCTGGTGTGAATGCCCCCCAGGCCTTTAGCTCTGTCTGACTGCCTGAAAACACACCACATATTCCATCATATGAATCTGTTTGCCCTTGGGACAGAAATAATTAGCTCTGATGCTCTATCTATTTCAGGGAGTAGCTAACGCACCAGCAACTGTGCATCATCATAGCCTCATACTATACATGAAAGGCCAGAATGAATGATGAAGCCATCCATTAGCGCCGAGCTCCTGGAGTGTTACGAGGGGCCAGGGCTCAGCTCTTCCTTTCTTTTCATGTCTTTTTTTTTTTTCTTTTAAGGGGACATGGAAGGGGGGTTGAAGGAGCGTCTGTCTCATTGGAAGGCAGGGGTGATAATTGGTCCTGGCTCCTTTGATGTGCAGACAACGGCGTAATCCGCCATAATCATATTAAAGGGGACCCGATTCGGCCAGCAAGGGCCATCAAGCAATAGCCAGGACATGGACGATACTTGCTGGCTTCAGTCGAGAGGAGAAGCGACAAAACGCTCTTTCATTCGGCTGCCATTAGGAAAATTAACCTTTCTGTAAGCTCCCTGGTTGACTTCAATGTCTTGACAAAAAGCAGGTGTTTTTTTTTTTTGTGTGTGCGCGTCTTGGAAGATACTATTTCAGATGGGAGACATCGTATTAAAAATGCTGAAACGAGCTGTCGGAGGCGTGCAGTTTGTCATAACAGCAGGAGGACAAAGAACCACGACGAGAGTCCAGGACCATGTGTCCGAACGTTGGGGGCCCGGCCAATGATCTCGCTGTCCTTGGAGGCCAATATGGTGCTTCCTGTCCACACCGCAGAGCTAGGCACCGGGCCCAACATACGACATGTTGGTGACATATGGCAGTGGGGTCTTTTACAACAATGTATGGATTTCTTCTGTGACTCTTCTCTGTGAAAATTCTTCTTGTGGCAAATTATTAATCTCTGCACTTGAGATTATGAGGCAGACCAGTATCCGTTTTGACTGATTCTGATTTCTCTTTTAGTATTTGTATTTTAATGAGATTAAAAAACATTTAACAATCTAGGGATAAACCAATATAAAGTTTTGGGTCGATATTGATATCTGATATTAAAACCGATGTATTTCTATACAGTTTAATAGTTTATATAAACACTGTATATAACTATAGACAGTTATGTACAGAACATTCAGTCCAGTTTCACTTATCAGACTGACACCAATAGGTAAACAATAATCACCAACATTGATCGATTTCAATGTAGATGCCGATATGTTGCGTATCTCTAGATCAACCAATTAGTATTTTTACAAAAACAATACAAAATAATGCTGATCTCTGAAAGAAGTTGCAAAAAAAGATAGTTTAGTATCTAGCATTTTAAAAACAGCTGCTTTGGTGTGTACGTTTAAGATTAGGTCCGTACCTTACACTCTGATTTTCAAAGCGCTGCTAAAATTTTCATAGCCAGCATATTCAACAACTTCAGCCTTCTTGTTATCGAGATGAAAGTCTTGCTCTCTCTCATTGTCCTGCAGACCTGTACTCACCTCACTGACACTGAAATCAGCAAATTTTCTGTGTGTTTCTCTCAGCAACAGAAGAGTAACTGACGGCGCAACACAGTAAAAGATTAGACGTTTGTTTTTATTGGCTGATTCATTGACCGGTTTTGCTCAGTTTTCTGAAAAACAAACAGTTGAGAAATATGCCTCATCAGCTCGTGAGGGGCACAAACATCTGAAGTGGCACGACTTGAGTAGTTAGCCAACAAGTCATGCAAATCAGTTTGAACACCTGGTAGGGATTTAGACAGCTCAAATACCGCCTCATCAGCTGAACCTGGAAAACACTCAAATTTGGTTTAAAGCAGTTTGTGCTCGACTATGTGAAATCTTTTATTTCCTCCAGTGAGGAAAAAATGCAAATCACAGCTTATTTCCAAACAGACGCCAGAGCAAACAGACAGTATATTCAATAATAATAATTAAAAAAATGAAATAACCACACAGACTCCATATCCTGCCAAAGAAAACTCAAAGTTTTTTTTTTTTTTTTTTTTTTTTTTTCCGTGCCATGTTCATTCCTCTGGGGACGCACTCAAACTGAGAACATAACCTTCCCCAAATACAGACATCTTGTTATGCCTCCACCAGCTGCATTAGCCATAAACATTTATGCTGCGAGTGGAATGACTGGTACAGTGAGCTACAGCAGGCGTATGAAAAGATGCTTTCTTTTCCTGAGATTCTTACGGGGCTAATCCAATGCTAGCAATATTACTACTACTGCATCTGTTCAGGGGCTTGGTACGAGTTGCTCTTCCATCAGCACCACCAAAGAAGAGCTAAAAATATCCCTTTGGCTGCAGATGAAAAGGAAACGCAGCAGAACTGAAATACGAGGACACAAAACTGTTTATCTACAAGGATGTTGCATCAAGCTGTCAATAAAATGCTTCCCAGTGATTCAAGGTTATCAAACAGTTACCTGAAAGTTGCCTTTGTTACTTTGCAATAAGCCATAGTTCTTTGTAGAGTGCAAAATTTCACAACTACGTGTATTTAATGTAAATGACATTTTAATAAATTTTGCACTGTTTCCAAGTGTCTAAGCTGACCTTAAAAAGTTTAAATGATTTCTAAGTCTTCCTTGGACAGCTGTTGTTTTTTGCCACCCATTTTGGAAACTTCTTTTTTTTTTTAAAGCCCAATTGCTCTGCAATGATCATCTGAACTTGTCAGAGGCTTATGAGGCATCCAACAATTCACTTCCAATAGAAAAGGAGGGTGAGAGATGAACAAATGATTCCGAAAGCATACATGTGTGGCTTAATTATATTTTTTTTTTGTCTCCAACCGTAACATCTAGGATAAATTCAACAAGAACATATGCCTGAGACATGATTCAAAAGTACAATCGACTCTCTGTATTTGCAAAAGATAGGGACCAAAGCCGCCTGCGAAGAGCTAAAGTCACAGAATACCTCAGATCTTCTCTATAAATAATGATAGCTGCTTATTTAATAAGTGAAGCACCAAATGTACTTTAATATGCCTTCATATGCAAAATGGAAACAATCTTAGTGCTGCAGCAGAAGCTCATACCAGCCTTTCTTATCTCCTCTTTCGAGGTACACCCTATTAGCAGCAAGGAAAATGAATGCTAGTTTTCATCTCTTTTCATTGCAGGTTCCTTGAGACTCTGTTACTTGCAACAAAAATGGTTGATTGTTCTGTGATCACACCCCAATATCTTTGAAAATTCAAGAGAGCTACATTCCTCAAAGAGACCTTTTGGTCATTTTTGACTTTCAGGATCAGTTGAGTCTTTGCTTTGGCACATTTTGCCAAAAGAAAAAAAAAACAAAAACAAAGCTACCTAATAATTATAGACATCTTGATGTTGACTTTTTTAAGGCCACATCTTGCTCCCTTATGACACAGATACACATCAGCTGCTAAGCTTAAAATTATTAGGTACTCAAGTTCTAAAGCTTGTAGTTTGAAAGTATTGCTCAATATTTTCTACTCACTTGCCTAATAATTGTACACACACTGCATAAATACATATGCCTATACTTAGTTTAGGTGAAATTCACTTATGGAAAATCTTCACAGATTCCATCGAGACATTTAATTTCTGATGGTTCCAGTATTTAAGCACAAATGTTCTCTGTATCTTTTTTTTTTCCTCCATACCACATTTATCTGATTATCTTCATAATGGGATTCTGGATTGATGGTGGTGTAATTATGAGATTTAAATCATTTGGGAAGCGGCATTTTAATTTCATGTGAATCTGCTCTAATCCACACGGGCCTCGCCAGCCTCTTTTAAAAATCATGATCCCCGATGTAATCGGACGATCACACAGGCCTCGCCGGGAAGTTTGCACAACTGTGTGTGCATGTGAATGTGGAGCTCAAAGGGAGGAGGAGGACTGGCGGAGGGGGAGCGGCGCGCTCGCATTGTTGTAGGAATCAAATAGGGTTGCCATAGAAACATTCTGGCAGTGGCAGCCTCTTTGCAGTAACCAGAGAGTAAAGACCCCCAGGGACCCCCTCGACTCCCTCCCTTCACCCTCCTAGCCTGCGGCACGTTTGTGGAGAGGCAGCAAGCTCCGACAGGAGGTGTCCTCAGTACATGCGCCACCGATGGTCCTTCTGTCTGCTTCTAAACTACTCCGTTTTGAATTTCATCTCAGAGTTTGCCTTCAAACACCAAGGTCCAACACGATGAGCCAAAACAAGAGCTGGAGCCTGTTGATAGGCGTTTGGAGAGTGGATGGATGTAGAGTGGGGGGATGAAGGAGGAGGAGGAGCCATACCCTGCCTGTTTGAGCGCAAAATAACTGGCTCGGTGTGTGTGCGTATGTATGCGCGCCTTCAGTCAGTCAGTCACTCACTCACTACAACACCAACCCCCTCCTCAGCCTAACACAGGTGGGTATTGTCTGCAGCAAGGGGAGCTCCTGGCAGCCGGCCAGCTGGGCTCAGTCACCGGGCTAGTCCTGTTTCAGTCGACTGGCTCCGCAGGTCCACCATGCCAAACCAAACGCTCAGCCCAGAAGCAGCTTTTAACCGTTTCCTCTCCTTCTGGGCTTTGACTGCAACATTTCTGCTCCAGTCAGGAGCAGAACAGAGAAGCCTGAGGTTGTACAGCAGTGGTTTCTGCGGGGAATGTCCAAATGTAAAAACTGATTGGTGGACCGCTTTTGGAAAAGACACTAATTCACGTTTACTGACGTTTTCATTCAATAATTAAAACTATTTTGTGAAAGTAATATGTTGATATAATATGGTAAACTCGTTCCTCAAATGAGTCACAAGGGATTATTTGATTGAGACCAGACTAACACTTTTAACCATTAGTAAATCTTCTACTTTTTCATCTCCAAAAGAAACATTCTGGTAAAAAAAAAAAATGCCTCAGTATTACAGTATTTGGAAGAAGCTTGTCACTTTAAATGTGATATTAGAAATAGTAAGGAGGTTAAATAAGTCTTCAGATAATACACTCCAAGGCAGGGAGACCATGTCCAGGTGCCAGCTTGAACTGGTCTTCTGAAAGGGTCTTAAGGCCCCCACATACTTCATCCAAAGTGCCAAAATCATCTCTCTTTGATGTAGACGAGACACGAAAATTGCTTCATTTTGTTCACAGAGAGGCATCTGGCCTGCTGAACCGGACACCAGGCCCAGATTGAACTGTTTTAACAGACTTCTGTGCAAAGTGTCATGTGATTTGTCAGAAGTTTGTTGCTGTAGTTTATGCGGACGTGCGCTGAGACATCGACTCTGATATGTACCTTCAACTAGTTCGCTTCCAGTATCCGGTTTTTGCATCTGCGAGAGACATGAATAGTTTCGAGGAATGCTTATGTGACACGGCGAGGAATCACGTACATTTGTACAATTCTTTACTAAATAACTGCAATAAAAATAAGACTGGCAATTTGTTAATACCGTGGAAATACGATGGAAACCGTAACGTCGTTCGGGAAGAAGGCTGTCTGCCGAAAATTGAAGCGCCAGCTTCATGAAAGCAAAAGAGAGGTTGCGGAGAGGGATGGGGAACCTGTGGGTAAGGGCGTGACGTATACTTAGAGGAAGGGAGTACTCTAGGTGGTCAGCGCTGCTGTTTGAAACGTGTGTGCAAATACAATAATGAAACCACATCTCTACTGTTCATCTTTGGATGGAGTTGGAGTCTTTATGCATTCAAATACACACTTTTTTATTTCCAAGATGCCTCGATAGATGGATTTATTGATTGACGGACAATATAATATAACTAGTCTAGGAATCCTAACACGATGGTACATGTGTGTCAAGTTGTTTTTATCCGAGTTAGGTCTGATGTTGATGTTAGTGAGGGAGTCTGGACTTGAAGACCATGTTGCCTTCATTGGAAATGAACAAAGTCAGTTCAGGGGAAAATAAATGGGCATCTGAGGACCGAATTATTGATTTATTTCTCAACCCAAAGACCTAAAAGCTGTAGTTCGGGAGCCTCTGGCTATTTTGTACAGAGAGGTTATTGATGGAGACATTGATTACCTGTCAAATTTAAACATAAAAGGCAGTCAGGCCATCATTGCAGATCAATCAAAAGGGCTCAATCTCTGTCTATAATGTGTAATGGTATGTGACCAAAATAGTGATCATATGAGTTGCTACATCAAGGTTCAAGTCCCCGGGGGTGAATCGGTTATTAGTGGAGAAACCATGATTCTCTGCATAAACAACATCACATCTTGTTTTAGCTTTATACAAATGTCCTTCAGAGTGATGGGGAAGAGCAACGTGACAAGGAGATGGAAGACTTTTCAGCTAAAAACAAGAAAAGAGGAGATTTTCTTTCTGATCTTTAATTACAGTCTTCCTGTCAGAAAGATCTCTCTCCAAATGCCGTAAATTTGAGGGAGGTGGTTAGAATAGAGCCTGCATAAATCTTTCCCACTCACAAAGTCTTTCACTTTTCACCTCGTAAACAAGTCGATACACGCAAGAAAGCCACAGACACCTATAATGACTTGAGACATTTCGAACATTCAAAGGTAACAAAGAGGTGCGAGCAAAACCCCGCTGCAAAACACGAGAGAGTTAGGAATGCTTCAGCAGACAACAAAAATACAATCAAGATGATCCATCATCTCCACAAGAATGTCAATACACTCATTTGGTCACTTTGTTAGACACACCTTGCTGGAACCGAGTCAAACCCAGGATTGACTTCACTCTTTTGTACCACAGATTCCCCAAGCTGTCTGAAACATCCCAAAGATATTTTCCAAAATATTGACACGATGGCATTATTGCAGATGTTGATTTGTCACCTCTGCACCCCAAAGGTGCTCTTGCTGGATTGGGATTTGTTGACTGTGGAGGCTTCCGGAGCACACCGACTTCTTTGTCATGTGAAAGAAACCGGAGTGGTCGTCTTCTGCTGCATGTATGGTGGGTGAGCTGGTGTTCTGTGTACCGTTGTTGGACAGAGCGGTGGCTTGAATTTCTGTTTCCTTTCCGTCGCCTTAAACCAGTCGGCTCATACAACAACACAAGACGTTTTCCAACTTTTTCTGGCCTTTATCTTTAAACCTGAGAGATTATTGCACAAGATCATCTCAGAAGATCAGGGGTTTGTGAAGTACTCACACCAGCACCACCAACCCTGCCTCATTCAAACCCACCCAAACCTCCTTACGTCTCCATTTAGATGAAGTTGCTCCAAAGCGACTTATACGCAAATTGTCTTCACAAGCAATTGAACAGATGTACTTCATTCAGTGGATCAGGAGCACATTTCTCATCACTAACAGTTGAGCTCCTTAAAAATTCAAACCCCCCTCCCAGACTCTGCTCTCCGACTGGGACAAATGACCAAATTCCCGAGTAGCGTTTGCCCCTCGAGACCTGCCGAAGTCTTGTCTTTATCAAATAAGGCTGCAAAATGAATAACAATCCACCCTCGGCTGCAGCTTTATGACTCCATGATTTACGACCGCGCAATAGAGCCACGCTGAAGTGTTAAATTTTCAATTACCTACGAGATATAAGAGCGGTCTGACAATTTTCCCCCCTCACCACATGTAGCCGGTGACATCTTCTGTGCATAAATTTGACTGATATCAAGGTCAATATGGAAAGGCGGCTGTAATGGTAAAAGAGGACATAAATTTTATGAATTCCATTGGTAAGACAGGAAATGGGATTTTAAAACAGACCAAGGATAATGTTGGGAGATTGATTTTAAAATAATTTAAGACAGAAGTCAAAACATTCACATTTTGCAGGGCTGCTTAGAGATGTGGCGTAACTAGCACACAAAATCAATGAATCTACAACAGAATTAAACCAGCAGGGCTTCTGTGTTTTCATCGTCCGTCTGGACAGAGACTAAATCATAAAAAGCTGTTCACTGGTTCATCAGCAAAAGGGTGGCAACATGTCTGCCGAGCTGGTAGGGGGCATTTTGGAGCCTTTGATGAGATCCGGGTAGGAACAGCATGCCACGGCCCATCTTCATGAAGGCGCGGTCTGGTGCTGCAACAGATCCCAAAGCGTTGCGTTGCCAGCTTCTGTGCTTGCAACATGATGGGGTGACACCGATAGCAAAAGGCCCCGTCACACCATTTACAGCCACTGTCTGGGAGAAGCTAAGTTGTAAGCCATGATAGCCAAGAGACTGGAGCGTCTGTATGTGAGCCCTCAGACACCGGTGGGAGTTTTCAGCAAAAAAAAAAAAAAAAAAAAGACAGAAAAGCATAGGCTGCTAAAATCATGTAACCCAAATTCCCATGTACATCCCATCAGTTTCAGGATTGATTTGGATTATTCTATCTCCTACTTTTAATGTAAGAATTTAAGAACGCCATAAACTGCAGTACCACTGGTGACCACCAGGTTAGAGGCACCAGAATCACGTGACTAAAACATGGGTAAAAGCAAAATTATTAGCAGTGATGGACATTCTGATATGTTGAAAAAAAATCTTGATTTTGCTGCATTAATTGCAGTATCAATTGCGATTTCTACCTCTTTAGCTCCCCATTTCTGCATCAAACAGGCCAGGACTCTCCTACAAAAGAGATATTCTGGTGACATAAAGGTTAATAACATTAATAAAACTTCAATATGCAGTAGAACTCTGATAGATGGAGTGTACAAAGTTAGATGCAAAAATTATCCTAATTTGTAGTTCCTTTAATTTTCTGTTGGCTCAAAATCTATTGGCTCTAACACAGAACATGTAAGCTAAATTTTAACTTAGCTTTAATTTTAAAAGGCTTCGTCTAAGGACAACTCATTGCTGTTCTTAGAAAAAAGGCATCAATCCGCAGGTCAAACCCTAGAATGATCGGTGCTGTTCTCTCAGTTTAATTGTGTCTCAATTAGGAGGATCAATCCCAAATAACCCTCAAAACTTCAATTCCTTCATTCTTTCTTCCACCATATCAGCCCACCTTAGACAGTATCCAGCTTTTGGCTCCAAAAATCCAAAATGGAGACTAAGAAAGACTTCACTTGAGACATTCAATTGGTACCTGGGTCAAATTGCACAAAACATTTTTATGCCAATGCTTCCAACAATTTCTGTTGTGCTGTGAACCACCTGGTGGTGCCTGGATGTGCTAGCTTTTGTCTGCCATTACAGACAAAAGCTAGCTAAGGCTACCGCTGCTGGCAGCTGAAGATTCACAACAACGCCACCCTGCATCTTATTTTTCCTCCAGCACAGTGGGGTGGGATCCCATTTTGGCATGACACCTTTGACACACCGTGTTGCTCCCCGCCGTGAAATCTGCTTGTCTGCTTGGTTTAACTAAGAATGCCCAACCATGCAAACACATGTGTCAAATCCCTTCCCCCTGCACCCTCTCCTGGGGTCCCCTCAATTCCCCATGCATGATTATTTGCATCTCATTACCCGGGGTGTATAACAGACAGTGTGTGTGTGGCGCGCAAGCCTAATTTCAGAGTCCAAAAGTATCATGTCTGAGAGCAAATTGTGTTGCGCGTGCGCTGCCGTCTCTACTTGTGTCGGCGAGGTCCGAGGCGCCCGCTGCGCCGCTGATTGCAATGGTCAACCGCCTCTCAGCGGTACCTAATCAGGACGGTGGCCTCTCTTTGCTTTCGCCAGCTCCTTTTAAAAATGCCATCTTTTCACCTGGGAGGGTTCTAAGTCTTTCCACAGCTGGAAGCATCTCTTTGACAACACCACGTCCGACTGCGAGGCCGCGCCGGGAATCCAAACACAGGCATTCAGACAGGAAACTAACTAAAGCAAACAAATTCAGAGCACGAGTTGATACAGACGTGAGATGGTGATATAAAAATTAACCTCCCACAGCCCCAAAAGAAAGAAAACACAAGCATTAGGTTGACGTTTCCACGTAAATCATAGAATAATGTCACCTTGTGAACACCTCCACAGGTGGCGCTTGATGTTTTTCCTCCTGATCAGAAGCTTAATCAAGAAAATGGTGTTGGTCGTTGTGTAACGGATGAGGGAAATGTGACTGAGGAAAAGGTTGGAAGATGATAGGTGTAAAAAATGCCATGTGCATGAACTATTTTTACCAAACTGAGTGTTTAGAGATGAGAATTTTGGTTCAATCTTATCTCTCAGTCCTAACCCTGCCAACATAACACTTCCTGTCCACAATTAAAGATGACAGATTTAAGGTGATTCTGTTTAAGATATAAAAATTGCACTGAAAATACTTAACCCCAGACTTCCTGGACATAAACCCCTTCCTGTCTGGAGCCTCTTTTAGATTTTGCTGTAATATAGGTATGATTCAAATTTGCAACATTAGGCACATCTGGGCAAAAAAGTAATCAAAGAAATTTTCCAATGTCAGATACGGAGATTACTTTATTGATGCAACTGTTGGTGCAACAGTTTCAGTGCGATCATTCTTCTTCTATAATTGCAGTCATTTTAAACACCTCCACTGATGAATCTGGCTAACCAACTCATCTTTTCCTTAATGATGGCGACCACACAAACAATATTACATAGTGCTGAGTTGATAGTGCTTAACATGATCAGAAAAGTGATTGAATCTTCAAGTTTCTACCTGAATGATCAACTTAGGAATCGCCAGCTGATTTCTTGCCATTGCCCTTCAAGTTTTAGTAAAACATGGCAAGGACTAAGCTTTCAGTCCTAGAATCAGTTTGCTGGATGGAACATGAGACAATACCGCTTGTGTGAGTTGGGGGAAGGAGGAGGTGAGGAGGTTGTAATCCGCCCCCTCACACAAATAGCACTGCCCCTCTGGCTTCCGGGGCCTTCCTTTTGTTGACAGGGGCCACAATGTCGCTCAATATTCGACCTGACAAGCACAGCAAATCACCGCAACCAAGCAGGCTGTCAAGAGGAAATGGGTTTGTTTGCTTATTGAACTGCAGCAAGAAAAGGTGGAGAATGTGAGAGCAGGAATGAGGGGGTGGCAGCTGAACGCACCCGGAGCCGATACTATAGGAGGATCCAAAAGGAATAAATGCAGTCACCAGCAAACAAACAAAGAACAAAGAGGACGTGGAATTTGCAGGACTGCGGGTGGAGGGGTGCTCTGCGGCTCCAGAGGATAGTCTGAAACGCAGACATCCACAAATCTCCACATTGAGGTGTGAATGATCTGAGGAGGAGCCGTGCGTATGTGTGGAGGCGGCAGTTCCTGGAGAGCCTTTCCCAGTACCAAGGGAGACGCCTCACTCACTGTTTGTACAAGCTGTCTGTGCGTGAGTGGGCGTACATGTGCCTAAAACAGAGCCAGTGGATCTCTTTGTCACTGTGCGGCTGGGAGCTGTACAACTCATTTCATGTGAAGTAAGAACTACAATCTTTTGAGAGACGCTTCCATCCTCGCCAGAAAGGAGAAGGGTGGGGGGACAAAAGCAGAACCCTGAGAAGAGAGAGTTTTCTCGACAGCACCGTTGCTGTTTGTAAAGTTTATTTACCGCCAAGCATCATACGCAGATCTCAGTTTACTATCCAGAGGGAGTGATGGGCAATGTGAACCCCAAAGGGAGCCTTCAAAACCCCCAATATAGAGGTTAATCTCTTTGCAAGGGTGTCAAGCCATCGGAACGCCTCTGATGGGGCCGTTATGGCTCCCACGGTCATATTTCCCTTCTGCTTACAGTAATGTTGATAAAATGGCACCAAGATTGGAATCAATAAAAATCAGTGACGTAATCACCGTAGAGCTGGCTTGATCATCCTGCTCTTAAACGCCTCACTGTTACGGCTCCCCCTTCCACAGTCAATTAACCGCATTCATTAACCAGCCAGTGCATCTCGTTCAGAATCAATTTGGCCCTCATTTCCCTCTCTGCCCATTTCAAGCCAACTAAAACCAGCACACGTAAAAAAAAAAAAAAAAAAAAAAAAAAAAGAGAGAGAGAGAGAAAGCAGTGACACTAATCAGTCGTAAATAAATTGCATGCATTAGGTGCACATTTCATGGTCTGTGTAAATCGGATCAGCTTTCTATTTCCTGGGTGCCTGAAGTTGCTTTTTGTTTTTTTACTCAATTCACAAAACATTGGGTTTTTATATACACGAAGCTCGGATGGAGAAAATTTTGGATAATGGTCCTGAAGAGTCTTTCTAGATTCAGTGTTTCAGCACCGACAGCAGCACATGGCATTGTATGCCAGTCTAAAAAAAAATCTGATATATCACAACATTTTAAGCTCCATTTGCATTCACCAAAAAATTAGAACAACAAAAATGAATTTGCTGAACAGAAACTCTTGATTTTATTATATAGTTTCCGCATTAGGATGAGGTCATTTTTCAGCCGCATCAAAATTTGAATATTTAGCAAAACTGCAATGGAAAAGGCTTTTTTGTATTACATCATTTAAGGCGCATACTTGGGACAATGTGCAGCTAGTTCTCTCTCAGAGGTCTGACAGTGTCGCGTTGCTCATCAAAAGTTGAGTTTGTCATTTGAAATTGTTGAATGCATCGATCTTCTGTGAAATCTCTGACGACAGTTTTGAAAAAAACGGCACATGTACGTAACTGTTCCCACATATAACGGTTTTGTCGCGCCAATGCCTTGGCAAGACGCCGAAGTGTCCTCTGATGTGCGCTAGTATTCTGGCTGAAATATGAATATATCTCATGTAATTGTTTCCATTTGTCAAGATTTTTAATGACTTATTTTGCGAACAAACTGATTTACGTGTGATTTCAATGGCACTTTTTATTTTATGGAAACATTAAATAAACTGCAAAATTGTGTCAAAGTTTTGCACACATTTGTGATGGAAACTCAACACTAATACTCAGCTGGAAAATTAATCTTTTTTTGGACTATTTCATCCACTCTTCATTTAGTGTCAATAAATATTAGCATAATCAAACATATGACTAGATGTAGTTACTGGTTGCAAATATGTGATGAAAAATGACACTTGTTAAGCAGCTGCTGTCCTGGAGGAAAACATTTTAAGATGGGTTTGGTGTTTTGTCACTTTTTATCACAGTAAATGCCACAAAACACTGTGATGAAATTGAAATTTATTACGCCCACCACTACATGTCAAACTCCCTCAAAACATCAGATTTTTGGTTATTCTGCGCCCTCTTTAAGGACATGGTCAGGACTGCAGACCTAGAAGGTTGCAAAAAAAAAAAAAAAAGTTACACCCAAGAGACACATCAATCAATCAATCAGACTGAGCTCAACATCGGACTCTTTTTCACCGATCGACTCTGGCTGGCTGGCAATCACCAGGTCAAATGCTGAAAAAGCTCTTCCTGCTTGCTGGATGTTTCCCAGAAAAGATCTCCCATCACTTTAGGTGCAGAATTTCATCCACCAACTGCATGCTCTTTGGTGCGCAGGAATCCAATTAAAGTTGGGGAATTTCTGTCAGATTCAAAACTCCCACATATATCACTGAACCTGCAGCACATGTTTTTCTTTCATGCTTTATAGTAAGAATCAGCCAAAGGTAGAAGAGACGAGTCAAAGAAAACTGGAAGCCTTCAAGGCCTCCCAACAACAGCAATCCTCTTTTCTATGGAGCGTCTTTTAATGGCACTTTCTAATCGTCACTCCATCCTCTATGACCCTGATGATGGAGACCCTCCAGGCGGTAATGTGAAAGTCAAGAGATGGCTCCAATTAGATAAGCATTTATCACCCTTGATATCCTCTCATCGCATCAAGCTCATCACTACATGGAAGTGTATGGATGCTTTAAATTATACCTTCAAGTCAGTCGAAATGAAACGTTATAGAAATCTCCCGAAGTCAGCCAAACAGTAGTGGAGTCTGTAGACCTGTGAAGGTTAAAGGATAACGTGCTAATGCCATAACACCCAGATTTGGAGAGTCACATTACAGTAACTACGACTGCAATCTGTTTAGCTCCTATTACCTCGTCAAGGCTTAAAACAATCCTTTTTGAGGATTAAGTCGAGGCCTGCAGAATACCATTAATCTGGCCTACAAGATCTGGGCGCCACGGGACGGAGGGGAGTGAGCGGCAGCGCAGAGATGATTATAACGAAGTAACTCACGCAATCTGATTTCCCTGAACTTCGTGCCACCGCGACCTTGGAGCTCCAAGCAGATTTCTGAGGTTGTGGTGCCAATTGAATAAAATAAAGCTGCCGGATTAAACACATATGGCCCGGCTCCTTGTGCACAAGTCAGTTTTGAGCAAGAGGAGCCAAAGCACTCTGGTTCTTGTTTCCCTCTGAATAGCAACAGGGTGACCTAGACAGCCCTTCACCACCAGCATCCTATATTTAACCTCCTGCTGTCTGCAGGCCAATAACATATTAATATAGCTCTGTTGAAAGCTGATTTGCTTAGGTGTTAAACTGATCCTCTGAGGGACTGCTCTGTCACACTGACAGCAATTGACTTACTGGCTTGGAAGTTTAGCCAAGGGCCAGGTCAAGGGGTGGGGGGGAAGAGCACACCGTAATCATAAGGAAGAACCAGCGGTATGGTTGTATGCATCTAAATTAAATGATGCATACATCTTTCTTAAAAAGAAAGGATCTTTCTTTTTAACTATGGTCCATAAAAATTCCTGTGAATGATGCAAATTTTGCAACATTGTCATTTGGACAGATGAGGTCATAATGGACATTTTTTGGCAATAATGCAGTGTTGTTTTTGTTTAAAATCAAATGTCAGTGCAAAAACATCATAGTGGTGGTAGCATAATGATTTTAGGGATGCTGTTAGAGAAGGGTGGCTGACGGACCCGTCCACAAAGCCACATGTGAACGTTAGCTGTTAATAATAGTCACCCTACTGTTGCCAACTTGATGACTGTCAATATATTTAGCGACTTTTCAGACCCTTCTGAAAGTCATCAAAAACTTATTTTTACAAGGCATGGAACAGAATGGCTGTACAAGAAAAGAATCTAGTGGTTACAACGGCCTAATCAAAGTCAGAACCTTAACCAGAGGAAAGCAGGGAAGAAATAATAATAATAAATCAACAATAACCACTAATAGCATTAAGAGACGTTAAAAATTCTGCCAAAATCCCTTAAGAAACCAACAAAGTCAGTCAGTAAATAATGACAGAGGAATCTACTGTGTGTTCCTGAACACTTCAGGTTAGATATATTAGAGCCTGGTGTAGGTACCACACCCAGTTCTGACATGTAAAATCCTGCAATTGAAAAGGATTGGACTTTCTTTCCACCTTCACCAAAAATACAACCCTTAGCCACTACCTTTGAAGAACAATGCAAAACTGAAGCATTAGTCTCACACCAATCCAAATAGCCCTTTCCTCTGTTCACCACTTGTTACCCATAATCAATCTGATTGCCTGTTCATGCTTAAATATCAAACGCGGAGCTCGGATCCCACTTTAAAGAGCATAATAAACTATGTTCGAGGCTCATCTGTTCTGGGTTGGAAGCGTTCCTGCTCCCGCCGGTGCAGAAATGTTGGGGGTTTTTTATTTGATAAGCAATGAGAGACTAACGCTAGAAACCGGGAGATTTAAAGTTTTCTGAACATTTTTAGACATAAGCTTTTAACAAGCGTGCTTGGCCAAGGGATCAAAGGGGAAGCACTCAAGCTGTCTAATGGTGTCTATATATATAATTTACCCTTTAAATCAACTCTCGGAGTTGGCAAGGATATGCTCCTTCTCCATACAAATTAAATGGGGAACACGCACGGAACAGCCGGCTGTAGAAAAACCGTGTGTGAAACGGCACATAATATGGCGTGAGGTGTCAAATATCGAGCAGGCACAACGGCAGCACAAGACGTTTAACAGGAGCACCGTCCACTGGTATTATGGCTGTAAACAATCTAAATCCCTGCAGCGAAAGAAGCATCACACCCTTTATTCCTGTTCTATGAAAGAGACAATAGTGGAAGACAGGGGAGCAAGGATCTTATTTTCTGGCAGGCGTTTACAAGACACACAGGCTTCTTGATGAATAAATCATTTCAATATGGCTTTGGTGGTAGGGGGCAATTAGATGCTGCCGCTTCAGGCTAATCAAATCCAAGACTCTGCTTTCCTGGCATCCATTAAAAACGATTGGAGGGTGAAGATGAGACTAATCTTAGGGTCCGCTGCCTTCCTCCAACCAGATCACTGCCCCACCATATTCATTTGCTAGATGCGAAAAGGTTGTGATATTGCCATGAGAAAGCAGCTCGCATTAAGCTCGGCGTCCTTTCTCCAGGTTTAAGACTCTTCTTTTGAAGTCGCTCTTGATTTGAATTGTTGTGTTGACAAAGCAGGCCGAGGACCGCTGGGTTACGAACGAATTGAAGAAGCCGTCACCACTTTATTATTATCAATTGGGAAATGTTTTGTGTGTTCTATAAAAGAACGGTATCAAGCGAGATACAAATGAGCACATCTTACGTTTGAAATTGAATTCAAACTTAAATTCAATTTACTTTAAATCTGGGAGTAATGTAAGCTCCAATTTACTTTTCGAGGTTTGAGGTGAAGAAGGAAAATTGGTTAGATTTGCAGCTACATTTCTTTTTTCTTAGTGATCAGCATAAGAACAATAAGCAATACAAGCTGATAAATCACTTCATGCCAATTTATGTAAACATCTGAAGAAACACTTCCACTTACAGACATTACTCAGCTTAGTGTGCCTGAAACTGACTTATTAGGAAACACCAATTAAATTTGTGGAGGAAAAATAATTAATATTACCACAGATTTCTTTTTTTTTTTTTGAGCCAGGCAGCCATTTTGGAATTTAAGATTGGAGTTGGTAAGAATATTTCATCTTTTCAAGCTGGATTTCTAACTTCAGAAGGTGTTTACCAATTCCTAATTATTTTTGAGGTTTTTTAATTGTGCTAAAAGGGTAGTGAAATTTATTTAACATTGGTTGATATCGGTCACCGTCCTTCCCAGCAATATTAGTATCGGATATTGACCCAAATATTTATATCGATGCATCCATAGTTATATGTTAGGGAAAACAAAAACGAGTCTGGAAATGGAAACATTTTTCAGCAGTCAATTCCATCCTTCTCGCATATTTATCCAGATTTCAGAACTACTTGAAGATACGACAGCGCTCCATTTGCAATATGCATAAAAATGTGTGTGAGCTGCAGTTACAAGGTGTTTATTTGCATCTCTGACGTTCTGCATGTCATTAAACCCAAGGCACACTCAGTAGTGTACCATTTATATCTGTGCAGATGTTCAATTTGTGTTTGGATGCATAAAACGGAATGAAATGCAAACACATTTCAGTTACTCATCCTTCCGTAAACATGCGCAAAAATGCCATCAGGTAAAAATATAAAATAAGTAAAATTAGAAGAAAAAAAAAAAAAAACATACGCTGCCTTCCACCAACAATCAGAAAAACTTGGATCATAAAACCACCTCCGTGTGGAGAGAGGAGGCGACTGGCATCAATAATCCCAACCGTCATCAATAAACCAGCGAGAAAGCTCTTAAAGGTGAGCAAGGCGATGCTCTGTCCACTGGGAATCTCTGAATCTTCCAATTCTGAACATTTGTGAGTGAGTGCAGAAACATGGCTGCTGGGTGTTGGATCTTGGTCTGACAGAATAAGCAATAAATCAATGTATCGCACGATAAACTAAAGCAAGCTTGATAATTTCCATTTGCATGATTTATCGTTAGTCTCTTCTCGCTTTCTACCAAAAACTGGGTGACAAAAGTCTTCAGTCTGGTGCTTTCGTCTCAACTCGACCTTTTATCAAAGGACAATTTTGTGTGTAGAGATTTCATGATTTATTTCATTTGTTGTCTTTGGTGTGTAGTTTATTTAAAATGTCTTCTAGTTCCAGTGTTAAATGTTTACATTTTATCTTTTAGAATATGTTCTAGCATAATTATGCCATTACCATCATATTATTTCAAAATGATCTCACAACAGCAATATTGTCACAATAACTTCTGGGACAAGTCATCATTCAGCCAAACTTGTCAATACGACGGGTCTAGTTGGACCGTCACTGCTGAACCATCCCGGTCCAAACATGTATAGGAAACCAAAGACGCATCCAAGGAAAGACATTTTGGACTTTTGTTTTAGCACCAGCAGACAGTGAGAGAAAAAAAAGGCTATATTTTCTACTAATGGAGTCCAGAACTCATATCTAGCCATTTCGGTTCTTTATATAGTGAACCTCGTTTTAGTCGGGAGTGTATCTGGACTCTTTACGGCTGCGCGTATGGCCACCCTCCAGCACACCCCACAAACAGAAGCCCCTCTACTCTAACGTACACACACTCATGCTGAATTCCTAAGCAGGGGGAGTCTGCCGGCCCTGCACCAAGGGAGTGAATTATTTATCGCGGGCCCTTTGCAGCGTGTCAGCGGCTCCACAGGATGAAATGATATTTATGGAGTCCCCTGGGCAAGGGTGGGAAGGACAGAGCGAGACCGAATTAAGGGGTCGGGGGTGGAGGAGAGACGGGCCGGAGGTCTCTAAGGCACACATGTACATATAAATGTACAAAGCACATAGAGGATGGATGGGGGGAGAAGCAGGGGGAAGAGGACAGTAATCAAGCAGAGGATTCATGCTACTGGGTGCAGCTTTATGATGCTTTCCTGCTTTTCAAACTTTATTAGGCCTATATGTATTCAAGAGAGGCTCCAGCATCCTGCTGGTTCTTTCTTTTCAGTCACAACTAAAAAGCGAGTATGCCTAAAGATTTTTAAAAGGTTATGTCGTACTGTTTCAGCCAGAGCTGAATCAATTAATTGAATTATTCGTGATTAATCGATTATTGAAATAATCTGCTACTAATTTAGTAGTCCACGTATTGGTAACTGGAGCACACAGACTTTAAAAGTGTCTATTTGCTGACTAAATAACACAATCAGAGCAGTAGTTAAATCCAAAACTGTGCAAAAAGTATATACATTTTGCATTTGAGTGAAAAAATCTTTTTTGTCTGGAACTCCTGAAGTGGGATTTTTGGCTTCAACTGGTTCAAATTCTGGAAAGATTAATCTCATATTAAGCACCTTTTGCTATTCGATAAATAAAACAAACATATAATTAGAATATTTGTTCAGCTGCAGATTAACCCTTTGTCACAAATGATCAAGCATACACTAAATGTATATTTATGTGCATTTTAGACAATAACATTTTTATTTTCTCATCTAAAATAAGAATTGGATTGTTTGATGTTTTTGCATCTTTTAATGTTTTTCTAATATTGTGTAAAATTAGTGAAAAATCTGCAGAATGTGCCAATTGTATCTGATTAATCATCAGAATAATCAATAGAATGCTAATTACTGAAATAATCTTTAGTTAAAGCCCAAATAATGACCCTAATAGATTTAGTCGTTAGTTCAAATGGCTAAATCTATTTTATGAGATTCCAGAGAAAGTGCAGGAGGGACAAGAGTTTTTGTTTTTTTTCATCTGTATAGATCATTGATCAACATCAGGTGCCCACCAGCTGCTGGTCAGCAGCTATGTTTTGTACCCACAAACCAATCACTCCATACTTGTGTCCTGAAACCGCTGCATATAGTTTTTTATTTCTGCACAGTGATTTTACTGATACTCATAGGGTTGGGTAGCACAACCGCCTGCAAATAGTTCCAGGAATACTAGAGACCCCTTATAAAAAACGCTTATAGTTTCCTATTTCAGTAGGTCACAACTGAATATACATTATTATGCACAATGCAGGTGTATTGGAAGCATTTGTAATGCCGGGGGAACACAGGAGTGGCTACGGCTCCAGAGCTGACTTCACTGGTGTGTCAACATTCTCATTTTCACTGCAGTTTGTAAAGTGTTTTATTTTGAAAAATCTTTCGTTTTGTAAAACGTCCACCTCCATTTGTCTTCTGTCCAGCACAGATTCTCCACACACACTTACAGTTCGATCGCTAGCTCACAAGAACCAGCGCCGCTAAACCAGGAGGTTCTATCGGCTCATGACTTTATGAAACGTGAATGGGTCTGATGTTACCTTGTTCAACAGCCTGCACTGGTGAGTCACTTTGTGGTTATGTTTACCTTGCAGTAGGTAACCAGGAAAACCCGGAGTGGAGCTTTAGTGGTACTGGTGTCCTCTTATCAATCAAGTGGAATGGATTCTTTCATGGAGGGGATCCAAGCTGACGTTTTGTTTTGTTTTTTTGAGTGGAAGACGTCCCTTTCACGCACAATTACTGCAAAGCCACGTTTAAGGCCCATCTGGCTAAGTCCACCGCAAATTAGCTGAGGTTATAAATGTTCTAGAGTTGTTCAAATTTCACTAGCTCCCATGCAAATGGATGGGAAAGGGAGAAAGAAGGAAGAGAGAAATAATAGAAAGAGGAAGAAAGACAAAGAAGCAAAGACCGAAGGATAGAAAGAACGAAACTTTCATTGGGGACAGAAAACGCTAATGTTTTAATAAAAATATACCGAGTAGGAAAGAAAATTACTGTGATGAGAGCTAAACAATATCATACTGAATTCATTAGGGCAAATTTTAAAAAATGCATAGTTGCAAACTGAAAGAACTCATGAATCCAATATTTATTATGTTATATTTCAGGTGCCATGCATTCACAAGCTGACCGCCTGTAATACATCAGCCAAGTCGTCACGACTTGAACAAAAACCTGAGGTATGTTCACGTGAATCAAATGTGGCGAGGACGTTGAGGTGGTATATATTTTCATGGCAACATTCAGCAATAATAATATCACTCCATATTTTCCGGACACTATGGAGCTCATGGTATGAGATTTAAGTCGTCGGTTGTCAAAAAGTTTCTGTGCCGTTGTGCATGATCGTTGGAAAACATTCTGTGACAGACGGCGCTCGACGAAGTCGACCAAATCTGCAAAAGTATAAAATGATGGAGAAAAATGTGCCTCATCCGACAAGCTAATGCGAAGTTTTAAAAGGGTGTGTAAAGAGCAGAATGGGAAAAAGAGCTGCAAAGAAGCTTTAAGCTGGTGAAGTGTTGACTTAAAAGTAGTCATCTGAAAAGGTTCATCTATATTTCTGGCTCCATGTTTCAGAAAGTCATTGTAGGATTCAAAATGGAGTCAGGTTACCCTGCACCACAGAGATAATTGTGAACTACAGACGAACGCAAGAGGGAAATCAGAATCAGGACACGAGTGATTCCCCGCAAAGGAAATGAGGCGTCAAGTCATGAGAAGGGCTTCACCGCCCGGTCTCCGTGTAGCCCAGGGGCTGCAGCCACGCATCAGGTGGTGAGGCGGGTCAGGAATGGAAAAAGGTGAAGATTCTGACTCCATTTGTCTCACCTCTGTGGTATGCGCTTCCTTATCACTTAATAACCCCGCCGCTTCTCCTGTTTTTCCTCACCTCCATCCATCCATCACCCCTCTGCGCTGACTGCTGTCATGTCTGAGAGCAGATACACTGCGCAGACCTGCCGGCGGAGGAGGACTGAGAGGTCATGTGACCATGCATGGGGCGGTGGGAGAGATGGGTTCTAACATTGTAATGTAAATGGATGTCAGGGGCACAAAACTGACATCCGTGTGTGTGAGAAAAATATCTGTGTGTGTGTGTGTGTCCTTTCAGGTCGAGTAAAGGGATGGGCAATTATTGTATCTCTTATCATGACAAATTTCTTTTCATGATAAGATTTTTGATACATCGTCTCAATAAATTCCAGTTAATGTAAAAAAAAAAAAAAAAAAGCTATTTTTATCATTTTCCTACAATTTTTTTTTCCAGCAAGAGCATCAATAAATATTTGTAAATTTCAAAACATGACTAAACAAAGTCTTTATGTGCAGTTCACTGATATTATTTCAAACAGGAATGTTTTTCAAGAGCAGCATCTATGTTTATAAATGACTCAAATTCACCTAAAACCGACTTTTTTTAATACACTTTTTAATCACTATTTTTATCGTTATCACAATAGTCCTACAAAATATTGTGGTTAAATTTCAAGTCCATATTATCCAATCCGAGTTCAGTTAATGACAAAATTAATTGAGAAGCTGACGTCGATAAGCCTCTGCTGTCTCACTCTCCGTTTCCTGAATGTGTGTGTTTTTTATAGTGTTTAGCCTACATAAGTGTGTGCGGTCAGGTTGCACTGAGCCTTGCATGTGGAGGACGTCTGCTCGGCGATAATGCCCTTCGCCGCCTCTGATAGCTGGGATGGCACAACGGAGAACGGAGACAGAGGCCAGCGATGCTGGAGCAAACGGAGATAAATAAGAGGTGCAGGCAGGAGGGAATGCCAGGGAGGAGGAGGGGGGGAAAAAAAGGCAGAGAGACGGATTAAGAGAGAGCCAAACCGTGTGTACATGCATGCCTGTGAGAGCCTGAGCACTGATAGCGCCCTTGGGATGAGTCGGTGGGTGACAGACACGCTAGAATTCACTGCAGAGCTACAGAGAAGAATGCACCCCTCAGCAGGAATGCCTAGGACATCAACACTCGCCGCCGTCAGGAATCACTGACTGGACATACTGAACGGTGACCCGCAAGAGTCTGAGAACGTAGCTGACAGGAGACAAAGACGGAGAGACTTCTGCTGAATGCCGATGTCCAATTCATCCATAAATGCGCCGAAACACTGTCAAGCCACAAGTGGATAAGAAAGTGCAGAGTTTCTCCTTAGCCTGATGGTAGGAGTGTTAGGTCAGTCCACTAGTGGTCCACCATGTTCTTGTGTTAAAAAGGTTAAAAATATTTGGGGTCGTAATTTGGAAATAATAGCATGTGAGGCAAACATGCAAGTACAGGGACGACGCATTTGATGCGCATCCTCTCATGCCCAGTTCAATGCGTCAACTATAAACCTAGCTTAATCCGTCTTTAGTGTCACTGGTGTATAAAAAAAAACCCTATTTAAAATAAACAAACGGCGATTAGGCTGGTGGGGTGGGAGGCTTAAAACACACTGAGGTAAACCCTAAAGTGGACTGACGAGACACCCAGGAGAGAAGACCGTCAAGCTGCGAGGAGCTAAAACAGCTACTACTGTACATGGGCCTGCCACAATAACAAATTTGACCGGACAATAAATTGTTCCAGCTGTTATTGCGATAGACAAAAATGTTGTTGTTTCAAACTAATATAATGGTAGTGCCATGATAATTCAAGAACACAATCTCAAATGTCAATAAACTTTAAATTCTAATGAGCATTTGACACTGGAAATGGAAGACATCTTAAATATGCAAAATAAGTAAACAAGGGCTAGTTGAGGCTAAAGCCCCAGATTGAAGACGTTCGTCATCCAGTTTTTGGTAGAAAAGAGAAGGAAAAGAGAAAAGTGCTTAATCATGCAAATGGAAATGATTGCGCTTGTTCTAATTTATCGTGCGATTAATTGATGTGTTGCTTATTGCGACAGGCTTAACTGTGCGTAATAACGGATATTAAAGTATACTTTGTTTTCGAACTATTAAAATAGGCAGTTATTAATGTTTTCAATATTCATGAATACCATAGGTCCACTGCACTATAAAAAATACAACTTAAAAGTTTTTGCAAAAACGTCACCAAAAAACTCCAAGAAAACTGCATTTTAATCTCCATCTTTTATATGTTCAAAAGATAAATAGATTAAAGCTTGTCTAAGACAATCAGGAGTCTATTTCAATATGACCAATTACAAGCCATAAGCACACAGTTGAAAGTGATCCAAGGACTTGTTGCTTAAGCCACCATTAAACTTATATCTAAAAACGTTTGGCTCCTTCACAGCAGCACAAAGAAATCAGAAGTGAGAGATCTGTTAGCGAAACAGCTGCCTTTTAGGGGTTTACATCATTTACACTCCAAACCATCTGAGGGGAATAAAGTTGATGCCATCAAATATTTATTACCCTGTCTCAGAAAATGTGCATATGCCAGAATTTGCTTCACACGACACCGTCTGCATATCAACAGAGTCCGCCTCACTTGTCCAGACAGTATGAATGAAAGACACACCAAGGTGTAGCGTCAGCGAGGATAATGCATCTGTACTGCATGAACACACAGAGAAGTGGTGGCCCCTTTATGAATAAGAGGACAAACTTTCCCCACCGATATTTCCGCTACATGCCATACATGTTCCCGTCTATTCCCATCAGCATGCTCAAACGCAGGCATCTGTGTGGCATTTGTTTGCATTTTTATTTGCCCACAAAATTGCTTTTGTGTCTGAGTGTATGCACATTTGATTATGCAGCATGTAGAGGAGCTCTGGGCTAGAGGATACAGGGAAAGGGAGGGCGGGGGGGGAGACAGGCAGTTTGGTCTGCCGGCACTTCAAAGCCGCCGTGGCGTGCTGATTGGCTGCCTGACTTGTCGGCTGACTAAAAAAAAAAAAAAGGCCCTTAAGGGCTTTGCAGGGCTCCGATTTGATTACAAACCCAATAATAACAAGCTTCATATCTGGGATGTGAGCATTCCTCATAACTCGATTAGACAACTGATTATTATAGCCCACCCCAACAGACACCAAAAATAAGTTGAGTGAGCAAAAGGGTGCAAAAAGGAGCCTTTGTTGGCAATTAGTCTAGCCGGGCGTAGCAGGGCTGCAGAGGGATGTTAATGCAAATCTAATACAAGTGTTTCCTTAAAGCAATTTTCACCATGAATCAGTTTCACATATTACTTTGCCTTTGTGCTGCAGCACATTATTCTGGCACAACTTTCCAAGAAAGACAAAAAAAAAAAAAAAAAGAAAAAGAACCCCTCACCTCTTCTCTCTGGTTCACAGATGCATTACTTCCCACTCTCCCATTTGCTCTCAGAGAGCAACACTTGTTTTTCCTCCAGGCCCTGATTCGGAGCCAGTGGGATGATCATTAATTACCATGGAATGGGCTGCTAATGGTTGTCTGCAGCACTCTCCTGCCCCAGAACCCCCTCCCCCAACCCATTCCCTCTCTGGGCTCCCTGTCTTGGGTCTCCATGGAGACCTGTGGCTGAGTGGCTGTGGGCCTTTAGCAAGGAAGTATATGAGGTATAATGATTGGAAGGCGGGCCTGACCCTTACGCTTTCTGTGCCACTTGACTAGGCATAGCACTTATTAATAGACAATTTATCGGGCTCCTTACAAAGACCTTGATTTACTAACAAGTTGGTGGGGGGTTGTCTTGGAGAACAATTTCAGGTTAAAGGAAGGCTTTGCCATAAATTGCTGCCCTTGTTTGTGCCTGGGCTGTTAAATGAATACATCCATCTCTGCCACCAAAAACATAGGTCCCTGCTAAAATGTACTTCCAGTATGTGTAAAAGCTGATGAAACATGACAAAGATGAAATCCTGGACACAAGCAGCTGAAATTGGCTTCCTCTATTTGGTGGCAAACCTCACACTAAAGGCTCCCACCTACTCAAGCGGTACTCTACATATTCTGTGAGCTGCACTGACTCTGCACTAACTGCCCATGACAGTTGAAGTTTCAACTGCAAAAATTTTTACTGCAAAAATAATTTTATTTCCCACAATCAGAATGGTTACCAGCAAGTCTGATGAGCTGGTTGGGCGCATAGCCCCCTTTCCTCTCCAGCAAGCCAAACACCGGACACCTGTTAGTGCGCCACAGAGTGGCAGTCTAGCTGCTGTGGGCCCTTGTGACAACTGTCAACGTTATCAACTCAATGTCATATATGAAATAGTTTGATGTGTACACTGATTCCCGCTGAGCACTTTACTGTACGTAACCCTTTCTTAGTGAATGGTTTAGGACAGTAATGGTAAAAATGTACCTTTGGCCCTTCATACTACAGCTGAGGTTCCAATCTGGATATCTATCTAGCGCACCATCTTTCTAAACAAAACACCAGGACACTCAAATTACAACTGGAAGGAACAGTCTACTCTTTTCTGGTCTAGAACCATGGCTCCAGACTTCAAGGTCACGAGAGTCAAGATATCAGATCTCAAAGAAAACCAAAACTTAGTATCTTCCAATGAAAGCCTGATAGTTGCACCATGTCCAGTAAACACTGCAATCCATCACTTGCATGCTTTAATTTAGATTTACAGTGGACGTCCGCCTAGTCATGGTTATGTATTCGTAAATTCTCCCATTGGCGGATTTTTCAGTGTAACGTAACTTCAAACTATTTGCAAAACCCATATGTAAAATATTTGAAAGAAAATGCAGCTTGGGAAGCAGAAATACCTAGCTTCCACTGTGTAGAAACCATGCCTTTATCATGCTTTTACCATCATGATAAAGGCATATTTGGGGTTTGAAGTATTAAAATGGGTTGTCATAGGCGTTTTCAATTATTTGTATTCGCCTGTGGTCCCTAACCAGCGGTCCACTGCAGACCAGTAACGAGTGGACGCTTTGTATTCCAGAATCACTAAGCAGAGGACGATGTAAGTACCTTGATTTTATCCGAGCTGTCCTTTCTGCATTGAAAGGGAGTGGTCATCTCTTTATCTTCTCACTGTTACTCAATGTGCACAGCTGCCTTCGAAAGAGAAATGATCAGTCTGGACTGTATCCCATGACAACGTCGGGGAGCATATGGCAGGCAACAAATTCAATATGAATGTAAATGAAGTGCAAATTAAAATACAACACTGGATGGGGAAAAATAAAGGACATAAAAAAAAAAACACGAAATCCAGACAATCCAATGAAACATTTAATTTTCATCCATCTTGACAAATCGAAATACATCCGCCATAGACTCCCTCTTTCCTAAGCAAAGTGCCGGGGTGTAGTGTCAGCAGGTAGACAGCGAGCTGACATTCACTGAAGTGATTCTACGCTGGCTCCGGCTCAGCAAGGCCACTTAATGATAAGAGATTAAAGCCCCTTGTTTTTATGCGCTCTCTGCTAGAACAGGGTTTTGTCATCGGTGTGTGCAAGGCCAAAGATCTCCAGCCTCGCCATCGCCAGCTGTGAAAAGATATTGGGGTTTTATTTATATGCAACTCGAGTGCAGGGCTCTCATAAAAGACCCTCCCGAATATTTTAGAGCATAGATGGAAAGCATCCCAGCTTTAGAAAAATAATCACCCCTCTCGATTCATTTGCACACCTCGGTATCAAACGGCAGCGCCGGGGCTCGCACCTTGGGGCTCGATGGCCCTTTTTCCATATTAATGAGCATTGGAGGGGATCAATAGGGATGACAGTAAGACAGATCGCCTCGGGGTGGGAGGAGGAGGATGGTCCCGTGAGACAAAAAGAAAGCAAATTCCATCAGGCAATGATGCTTCTCTCTTCTTAGTCTGAAACCTCAAGCTGCCACGTTCCATCTCTTTGCCGTCTCTCGCCGTGGTGTTGACTCACTGCAGCGCACAGGCACACATGTGGGTTAATCTTGGAGATACATAGGATTTGTCTCCAGTGCACTACCACGAACCGCAATTAAGAGAAGGTCACCAATTATTCACCGGCGGTTGAGACGCTGATTGTTCCCAGAATGCTTGACAGATGGCGTTTCATACAGATGCGGAGGGGTTGATCATATATTTGTCCGAGTGTCAGACCTCGTAGTGAACGGAAACAATTAGCGTCGAAACTCTGTTGCTTCCTCTTCAGTGGGAGCGGCGGCGAGGCTACAGCGTGAAGTGCTTCACCATAAGATGTTTACATACGCTTGAAGAAGATGAGGATAATCCCACCGCAGTGTGCAAAAAAGCATGCTTGTAAACCTGCCCTTAATCTGTCACCTGGAAGCTGCTTAGTCATCCTTCTCATGGATTTCTCTATATTGTCCTCTAGTTTGCTCATCACAATGCACGACAGGTTCCAACCAGGCCCTTTTTCAGACCATATGAGTCTCATGGAGTGTTTCAAAGGGAATCTACAGCCTGCCACCGAGAGACACTCCACGTCCTGTTTGCTTTGGAGATCGACCAGAAGCACAGAGAGCCAGAACTGCTGCCGCATGATAAGAGGATGCTGGTGTCAAGAGGGCCATAAATATACATGACACTTGTTGAATTGCACTAAAATTAGGAAACACCCACTGCATGTCATAAATTTATTAATGGAGGCAATGATAGGATAATGTTACACAAAAAAGGTCTATACTTCATGTAAGGTGAACAATTTGTTGCAGCAAACTGCTTTTTAGATGGATGGAAAAAATAACAATATTCTGTAACTAAAAAGGCAGAAGCATCCGACTGTAAGTCCAACCATGCAACAAAACTAACAGAGGGGAGTTCATAACCATTTCAAAACAGCTCTTAAGCTACGGCCTTCAATACTAAAGCAGCTGGCTGCAGCATAGAGACCAGTGCAGATAACCAACGATCATAACAAAATCTTTTTGTTATGATCAACAGGTCAAATAGAGAAAATTCAGATTTTTTTCTGTTTATTAAACACATGACTAAAAACTTCAGATAGTTTTGTCTACAAATGTTAGGCCTGTCACACAAAAATATATAAATTAATCTTAAAATAATTTCTATTTCCATGATTTATATTTCTCTCTTCTCTCCTTCTGCCAAAAATTGGATGAAAAAAGTCTTCAGTTTGGTGCAGTGGTCACAACTAATCCCTTTTTTTTTTAAGTTCAATTTTATTTGTTGTCTCTGTTTTATTTATTTATTTTGGATATTCAAAATGTCTCCCAGTTCCAGTGTTAAATATCCATTAGAATTTAAAGTTTAATGATCTTTGAGAATGCATTCTTGTATTATTATGCCATTATCATTATATTACTGGAAAATAGTCTCAAGACACAATATTATGGTTTATCACAATAACTTCTAGGGAAATTTATCGTAAAGCAAAATTTGTTACAGGCCTAATAAATGGATCAACCATACTTTGAGGTGACTTAAAATGTACTAATAAAACATTTTAAGAGCAAATTCTTTGATGGATGAATGAGAATATTATTGTAATTCTGTCACAATTTCTGTCAGATTAGGATGAATTACTACCTTTAGTAACCTGCAGCACATGTTTCCTCTTACTGAGTTATATTCCTGAGAGAAGAAAAAATAACTGGAATCTGCAGGTCAGGCATAAAAAGAAAAACAGAAATCAATTGGTTAGGAAAATCTGAATCTCTAATATTCTGAGATACATCTGCTAAACAACAAAATGATGAAAACTTTCTATAAATCTTTATTTATGATGTCCATAATTAATACAGCATATTTCTAGCTCAGTGAAATCTTTGGATATTTAATATTTTCCCCTCACTCTGAAGTCTGAGGCGAATGCAGCAAAGAGTTAAAGTCTGTGAAGTTAGTGTTTAGGCATCAAATCAAGCTTGCAATGCTGAAGTGACAAGCAAACATGAATTAATATTAATAAAACAAGACTTTTTCCCCCCCTCTGTGCATGCAGATGAGCGTCAACAATAGCTTGTTTGCACTCTGTTTACTCTCAATATCTCCGCTGAAAGTACGTGTCATTCATCATAGCTCTCCGTCAGGAGAAACACAACAAAATCTAAACCAACATGAGACCAACAGCCGCACAACCACAACACTTTCAGCTGCTCCGTTTGGGCAGGCAGGTGGGTGCATCTCTCCGATGATGACTATTGGGGGGCTAAAGTCTGTGTGGCCATCACCATAATGATGTATGCACACCTGCCATAGCTCCTGGCTAGCAGCCGCACGGCTGAAACAGAGTGTGTGTGCGTGTGTGTGTGTGTTTTATTGTTTGGGGGGTTGTGAGGGAGGACTGGGACAGGATGGAGGTAGGAGGAATAGGCAAAAAAAAAAAAAAAGGGGGGGGGGGGAACTTAGGGGTAGACGTCTCTAGGGGTAAATCCAGGGGAAGGGAGGAAAGACCAGACGAGCTTTGAAAGATGTATCCATTATTAATGGAAGTTTGGTGTACGGAGAAAGAGATCTAATGTGGCCGTCAAGGTTGCGGTGCGTGTATAATCGACAAGGACGGATTCTCTCATTTTGCCTTTAAAATGTTTCCTCTGTTCCCTATTCTCCAGTGCGTGCCTCCTTCTTCCCCCCCCCCTTTTTTTTTGTCTTATTCCAAACTGTCCACCCACTCCATCTGAAAAACAAGGTGTGGATTGGCCAGAGAGGATCTCGCGTTTCACAGAATAACCCGAGAAGAAACTGCAGCATTAGCTGAAGGAGGATGTTTGATGAGGGGATTAGACGAGACGAAGATCAACAAAGCCGAGGGCTTCGCACGAAACGTTGGCAATCAAGCCAAATCCAGTGTGTAAACACTCGCAGTCTCCAGATTATTACATTAATAATTACATCCAACAACTGAAACATGTTATAGTCGCTGAAGGTGTGAACCAAACCTTTTCAGCAAACGCAATACACAGATACACGTGCTAATATTTAATGTGAAAATGAATGCGGATTCTCTTGTGTAGCGTAGATATGTAGTGCTAATTAATGCAAATGGCTCAAAAATCACTGAAGACAATGTCTAGAAATCAAGACTGTCCCATCATTCAGGTTGTTGCTTTTACCAATCACTTTCAAGACTAGAAAAATAAAATTTATTTGCATAAGCATGACTTTATGGTATAATGGAAACCCTTTCCCTACGTAGAATCTGTTTCAATAGGCAGGTAACTTCATATTCCATCTATAGAGTGCAAAGTATAATTACAAGCTTTATTTGTAAAATAGAGATGCAATGAAAAGCTCAAGCCAAGACGTGGCCAAACACCAAAACAATAGTTTGAGAATATTCTGGTCACTTCTGGCCTTTCTCTGCCATCTTTTTTTAAAGTATGCAGTTAACTTCCAGCATTCCCAGAATAGGGGACCACAACCACCAATGACAAGTTCACGAATACATAAAACCACCTCTGAAAATGCTTACGTGTGCCATTTTAAATAGTTAAAACAATCCGAATTGATATGCACAGCGGAAACCGTCTTGGCACGGCCGGAGGAGCTTGCATCCATAGTCTTCCTCGTCTTTAGGGAATGGCCAGTCAACCAAAAGGCGCATATATGGCGTTGCTGGATTGGTTACTTTGGTAACGTAGCTAACAGCATGTCAAGTAACATTACACCTAGGTATTTCTCAAGCTGCATGCTCTTTTATCATCTTCCTAAAATAGTGTCCTATGTCATTTTTCACCAAAAATTATATTTTAGCCTGAATCATTTGTTCGCTAACAAGAGGTGATTTGGGGATGTTTTGTTTTTTTTCCAAAATTACTTTTGCCAAAAAATTACTTGAGTCATTATTTTAGGAAAGTGATGATATTTCAGTTATGCTCTAGGAAAAAAAGTTGTCAGCACATTTTCCATGAAAATAAACTGGATTTAGTCAAGTTCCAGTGAAAAGCACTGAACTCTACATGTGGGGCCATCTAATATGTAACTTGGCAGTGCATAAAGGAGGTTAAGCAACACACATCTATTTTTAGGATAATTAGCTTTGATAATTTTAAAGAATTTTTGTGTTTGTTCAAAATATCATGTAGACATTTCTCTTAGACACTGATCCGTTTTATGAAGACACTAGCTCAAGCAGACAACAGATTGGTTGGATGATCAAACCCATTAAAATCTGGTCAGGCTCACACTGAGCACCTCTGTGAAATTTCAGGGCGTCCATCACCTTCACTCATCCCCTACAAATGACCTGCACTGGGATTTGAGATTTAATGATCACCGACTGTATGCTTCACTGCCTCGTAACTAGAGAAGGATGTTGAGAATGATTGAAATCCTGCAAAGAAAGCCAGTGTTAATAAAGGACTTAATGTGCTTATGGTACACGGAGAAGCCATTAAACCAAACAACAGCCATATAAACTAATGTCAGGGTTCCAGACAAACAAAGTAAAGCTCTTTGGCCCAAAGCCAGCGGGGGCAGGCCAAATCACTACACAACCATGACAAATCTAACACAATTACACACACCATGGTGTTGAGAGGGCTGACAGAGAGTGATGAAGCCAACATCAAACACCGTGTTGATTAATGGAGAGCAGGGAGTGTCCGACCAGAGAAGGTGTCGAAGGCGAGGGAGGTATAGGGGGTTGGGTGGTGGAAGGAGAAAGAGGGCAAGGCAGTTATTGATTGTACCTCCTGTGTTCACATTGTGAGGAAGATGACAAGGGGAGAGGTGGCAGTGGGTGGGGAGAGAAGGGCAGGGTTCGCCCCGCGGGCAGCACTTAAAACCCACTGCCCCTTTGAGAGCACCCCAAATGAACCCCCTCCCAATTGGTCATGCTGAATATTTGATTGACATTCACAACCATTTACTGCTACTAACACTCGACTCCACCCATCCCCCCTTCAAGCAAACACTGCAACACATCCAGGGCTGATTGAAATTCAAAAACCAGTGTCAACGCCACAGGCACGGACGGCAATGGACGGGAGAGGGGGTGGATCGGTTGTGGCTCGCTGGGGTCCTATAAACGACAGATGTGAAATCACTTACCAGCCTCTAAATTAGTTGCTTGGAAATCTGCTGGGATGTTGGGGGGAACCGGTCAATGGAGACCATGTGAATAGGCAACACAATGCAAATGCAATAGATGGAAAGTACAATAATTCATTTGAGATTTTGTGCAGCTTATTTTTTTACGCCCCTCGGCAATTATAAAACGGTGGATTTTACAGCAGAACATTTCATACCGATTTACAGCTTCAGGTCAGATTGGCTGTTCGAAATCTCATTTTTCATATCAATACATTGCCATTTCATCCCGTCCTGCTTGCCTTTTATACTTGCAAGCAAACTATTTCTTGCTTAGGTACTTAAACTATTTTGCATTGGTTTAGTTTTTATTGCAGGAAAGTTTTTTTCATGAATTATTAACCTACCTGGTCATAAAAGTTAAAAATCTAACAGTTTATGGCAATTGCTATTGTTATCTAATATCTGTGTTACATTATATTTACTGTGTATTTTGGTTCAGATGCCCCTTTGGGCCTAGCTGACAATAATAAAGCATGATGGACCCTCGATCAAACCAAAATGTGACCTAGGGGACCTCCCTGGGGTAAATGTATTTTGGAGTCATATAACCCAATGACCTTACAGAAGAATTAAATTGCTGGATGTCAAAGTGTGTACAAAACGTCCCGCCTGGCGGGCAGGAGTTGATGTATGGGGGCAATACACCTCCTGTGGTAGACCAACCATTTTTGAAAAAGTTTTAATACAAAACAGCCACAACAGTTAAGGTCTGTAAGGGCAAAGAGGAATGACCTCCGTCCATTCATACTATCTGGTGGATATGGGGTTGTATGCCTGCCTTGACACTCCACAACTTAAACTGGGACGATTTCTCTGGTGCCTACAAGTCACTACAAAGTTGTAATAAATATTACAAAAAGTCAATAATGCCAGTGGAGCAGGAAGAAAGATACCCGAGTGGACCCGAATCTGAAGGACTGTTTGTGCTCTTATCACTTGAACAGCCGAAATCAATTTAAGGGGAATAAGGACATGAGCAGCTGGTGAATGACAATGCCATCCGTGCATCTAATTTTCTGGAGGGAGAGGCTTTATGGTGGGATTTATCATCACCTCTGATCTCATTTCCCTTTCATATGCGAGCAAATCCCAGGTAAGGCAGCCGGACGCTGGGGACGTTACAGGGAGCGTGGTCAGACAACTCAGATTGGACTCTTAGAATTAATCTGGGGAAAATCCTCAGTGCTAACCTGCTTAGCTGTCACTTAATCTGGTGGGGCTAAACCAAATATCAATTACACCAGAGTCCTAAATGTGGACCAGATAATTACTGATCCTGCACCGCGCAAGGAAGTCAAAGTGACCATTTCAAAAGTAGTTCCTCTGAGTGTTACCAGGTGAAGAAGAGACGATAGCTTAAGGGGAACTTTAAACAGGCTGGTTGATATCTATAACCTCAATCCGCAGCACATTACCAAACTGCAATAGGCTCAACTCAAGGACAGAGCAGCTTTCCCTTGGAGGCCTTCTCGGGTAACAGCTCGGGCCTGAACGCCAGAGAAAACCGAGACAACGTCACAGTGAAAAATCCTGAAACAGGTCGGCTGAGTGTGAGGACCGCTCCCAACGTAATCTGCCTCTGGGTGACATGTTTCCTTTTTCCCTTCTTACACCAATTCTTTCCATGACATGTTTGCAATGCCATTTGGCCCAAACTACAAAAAATGTATTTTACCCAAACTGGGTCAGACCGCAACAAGCTCGACGAAATCCAAAATTATATTTAAAAAAACACCTCGTTAGCCGATCTTTGACCGATCTTAGAGTTATTTTGGTCAAACCCAGAGGGAGAGGAAGGCGGGGTGAAATCTCTGTTTTTATTACCTCAACCTAGTTTGGTCAATTAGGAAGACAATGAGCATCCTGCATGCTTCTGTGTGAGTACAGTTCATTTCCTGCCTTTATTGTTACAAGTGCTGGGCTCATTCAAAAGTGGATGAAATGGGGTGAGGCCCAGACACTATTTACTCAGCAGGGAGAGACACGAGTCCCTGCTTTCCTAATGGCTTCCTGCATTTCACACAATTGTTTCCCCTTAGGAAATCTTATCTACACAGACAGCAGACGTGCTGTCCAGCAAACCCACAACACATGGCTACTATGTGTTAATCAAGTACCTATGGAAGGAAATATTACTTTTTTTCCCTTTCTTTAACTGAAATGAATTCAAATATGTTCAATTATATATTATAACTCCATTTAAAAACAAGGTCGCTCTCTGCGGTAACAGAGAAGCATAGTTTGACAGAGTATCTATGGTAATTTGATACTCAATCTCTTTCAAAAAAAATCAAACCAATACAATTTTAACTTACAAAAAAATTCAAAAGAGGCAGCAGTCCCAAAACTTGCTTAGCAGAGCTAATCTTTTATGGGTGCATTTTCCAGATGAGTTGTTTATGTAAACTACACAGTGGAAAAGAGAGGGCACAGAACCAGAACTTTAAAGTACAATATCATTGAACACTTAAATTTAGGATGTCTCCATTAACCCAAAACAGTATTGAAATACAAGAAGTTAATTTAGTTAGTGACTGATAGGTGACTCAGTCAAATGAAGTACAAACATTTGTTCTTCAGCACTAAAAGGAAACCTTTGGTTGGTGGACTGACGTTGCCTAAAAAGTCAACCAGCTAACAGGTGATGAACGCTAACCCGACAAAAATCTACAAGAAAACCCTAAACCCAATCAAGTCAATAGCTGTATTTCTATTATAAATGTGCAAAAGACACTGTTTCTATTCAATAAGAGAAGCAATTAAAATCACAGGTTCATAAGTTTATTCATACAATAAGTCACTAATAAAACATTATTTTGCAAACTTTTAAAATGTCGCAAAATGTTTGCAGTTTCCATCAACCCGATCTTCAAAATGATGGAATCAATAATACATTGATGGAATCACGGCTAGTGTTTACTATTAGTTTGAAAATGAGGAACATCATAATTCGTCTTCTGTCAGTTTCCGTTATGAACTTATAAAAACGGTTCAAATCTTACTGTTACCAAGTTACATAGAACCGTTTCTATTGTGTACAGAATTTCATTGAGATGGCTGGAAAAAAACAAAACAAAAAAGAGGGATCAACATTTCCATTCACCTGTATGCAGCACAGTCCTCCTCTTCCCCCACCTGTTGCTGTCCACTGCTGAAATCAATGTCCTCTAACAAATGAAGGTATTTTTGATTAGAGTGAGAAAATGTTACCAACTCACTTTCTAAAAAAATATTGTATTCAATTCTCATTTCTTAATATTTTTGATTAGAACTTTTAGGGGAATCTTTTTGGGCGACTTTGCATCTGTATTCACACCTTGAATGTACTCTTGGAAATAATTTCCGTCTCACAATTTTATATTTGATTTATTCATCAAACTTTCCTTGACTAGCATATTGCATCTTGACATCTAAGCGATGTCCTCTGAACCCAGTTACATGTCCCACTTTGACAGGTTAGACTGGGGTGTGTATATTTCACATTAATTGTGTCAAAGTGTCTTTTTTGCCCACAATAAACAACCAGAGTGAGTCATACAGTGGGTGCTGGTTCCTGAGATGCGTGATTATTTGTAATGTTAAACATTTTGCAGCTGTGCATGGTTATTGCCTTCACACAAACACATGAAAAATATACTGAAATCTAAACTGTTGGGTGACTAAACCCATCCGAGGCTTACATGCTCTGTTTATTTGCCTCTGGATTTGAAGTTTGGAACATTCTACAATAATGAGGGTTTGCATTCAGAATATAAAACCACAAATGCAAGATTGTGGTTTTATAATCTTGGACATTGTTTCAATTGTTTGACAATTGAAACAATGTCGACCACGCTGCACTGATAGAGGACATAACATTTCCGTTCTTTTTCGTCAACTTCCTGCATTTTATTTTTGTTCCATTGCTTTTATGGCACTTTAAGTGCCACCAGCTTTCAGGAGGCGCCAAATTTTTAATGCTAGCTTACAGAAGCACCGATGCATAGTCGACTAACGAAAAGGAGTATCAGTTCATCCAAATGTATTTGGTTGATTGCAGCATAAACTGAGGGTCCATCTACTCACTTTTTGAAACATCAGTTTAAAAAAAAAAGCCTTGGTCTGAGGGCTGAAACGATTAATCAGATTAATCACGATTAATCAATTACTGAAATTGCAGTCAAATAATTCAGTAATCAATTCATTGTTAACTGGAGTATACAGATTCTAAAACCAATATTCAGATTGTACATTTTGTTTGTCATTTTACAAAAAAAGGCTTAAGTAGTTAAATGAGAAAGGTGTAGAATGTGCGGTGGGTTTTTTATACGATTAATAGCCAGAATAATTGATAAATTGATTGATTACAATAATTGTTTGTTGCCCTTTTTAATGTCATGTGATCAAATTACCTTTCTTGGTATTAAGAAACAAGCTCTTTATTTTGAAGAGACATAAGTGTCTGTTGCTGCTTTTAGCCTCCATGGCAACCAAAGTTCAGCATTATTTCCATATTAAACACACAAAAATGAAATGGCTATCGATCTCCGTGCTCAGGTCCTAAGTAAGACGACACACAAATTCATTTTCTCAAAATGTCAGTAGATGCTTTTAGAGGCAATTAAGCGAGCTTGTAAATCAGAAGAGACATAAACCACGGGATGATAAACAGAACAAACGTTGGCGGTGAATTCACCCAGGACGTCCAAAGCATGTGGACCTACAGTAGTGAACTTTTACGACTTCAGAACCAGCAGTTGCATTTCAGATCTCACCCATGAGGGGTGCGGGGGACACCAAGCTTCTACAGTGTGCGAGCGTAGGTATGCGAGGGACCAGCAGAAACGCAGCCCATAAAATCCGCATTCAACCTCCGTCTAGCACGCAAGGAATGTTCTCCAACCGCTGGCCTGTCGGGGGGTAAATCTGGACCCTGCTCTGCTGTCTTTACAGAGGAAATAGTAAAGAATTTACTAAATAAATGAAGTAAGAGATGCTGTAATGTTAGCCAGTGTTTCTTGTCGTTAGAAACAAACTGCTGATGTGGCTGGAGTCGGGGTGGAGCCAATACGTCCACAGGCTTTTCTATGCGTCAACCCAATGAGGGGTAAATAAAGACACTGCCCCGGTGGGGTGGGAATGCAGTGGCAGTAAGGGGGTCATAGGGTAGATGGGAGACACACAAAGGAAATAGGGACTCTGCTAATTCAGGGCTGATTGGTTTAGAAAGCTTTATTATTAGATCCCACCTCACTTTGCAACAAAAAATAACTGCCCCACAGGCTGATTCTGGCCAATAAAACTGCTGTCCTTTACGACTCTGGACCATTCCAGACATCTCCTTTTTGAGAGAAAGTAAAATTCTGCAGGCTAGTACCCATTTAAAAATATATATGTATATACACACCCTGATCTTGGTGCAGGAAGAACTACTGCATGGAGCTGAACACGAGCTGCAGTGTCCTGCATTAAGCAGCTTTCACACCTGCTTAATTAAATGATCTTGTGTGAATTTTCATTTGGAGCTGCTGCACTTCACCACAATATCATTTGCCATATGGCACAGACAGACTGCAGGAAATATTTCAGGATAGAATGCAGCGCGCGTGTGCGTGTATGTGTGTGTGTGTTTGAGTGATTTAGTTCAGCAGGTGCCCAGAAAGCCTGAATGACATGCTAATGCACTCCGGACTAATTCAGATCACTCCAGGTAAATTAAGTATAAAAGCAGAGAAAGACGTTTTTGCGTTCCGACAACTCAAAGCGCTCTCGGTTGCTAAGGGAGAGATTAGACGAGTCTTCACCGTCCTGCACACAGACAGCATGCATGGCTCTGCGTTGGTAAGAATGCTACAGTTCATCTGTGGTTAGTGGAGATGAAACTGAAAGCTTGATTTCTGTCCAGCTAATCTCTTTGATTGTGCTAAGCTTGATTAAACGATGAAGCATTTTGGTGGTTTACAATCAGGTTTAGCTTAGAAGCCGATCTGTGGAATGTCGCTCCTTTGAATGCTGATTGAGTTTAAGAGCGACACACAGAGGCTTCAGTGTTTTTACACATCTGCGTGGTCACATGTGGGGAGCATCATACAGCACTGCTGCTAATTTAGAGGGCCTTTTCTTTTTTCATTTCTTTTTTTTTTTTAAGTCAAAGTTGCAAATCACATTGTGGCACCAAGTTAGATGTTTGATTTTGGACATTGAACCAACTTGATTCCCAACTTGAATCTTCAAGAAAATCAGTGGAGGGAGCTAAAGATTAGGGTTATGGTAGGAAGACCATAATAATTCCAACACAATTGGAGCTCGCAACTCAAGATAAACTGATAAAAATACAAACACAAAACTGGACAGCAATTATAAGAAGGGCTTGATTTCTGTAATGCCAACTAAATTATCTTCAACATGCCACTTTCTCAACAAAATCTACATTAAAATGCTGAGTGCATTTCTCATTTCTTAAAAATGTACTTTTTCGTTGAATGATTATTCAAAATTTCACTCTGCCTGAGTGGAGCGTTGTTCATAACTGAACCCTTAACACTTCTGATGGTTTATACCTCAATAAACCAGAGGTACACCTGCTGCTTGTTGTGTCTATGGGGCTCAGCGTTGTCCACCATTGGTGAGGCCCGGTGCTCTCTGCCTCTCTTGTCGCGTTTCACTGCACATTTTTTTACAATCAGAAAGACTAAATATGTCACACACATCCATCAAATACATCAGACAGACTGTGGAACGTCAATGTATAAACAACAAGTACATTGGCAACATAAAGACCAATGGGCATACACCAAATACCTGCCTGCCTGCTTCAATCACTTGTGTGATACAGCGCCCCCAGTGGTGAGGCACAGCACTGCACCGCCTCGCCCTGGTCGTCTTTCATGCATTTAGACCCAAGATAAATATTTGTGCTCAAGATAAAATCTATCAATTGTATCTGTGTAGCACATTTCAGCAACAAGGTGCTTTGCATCATAAAAACACAAACATAAAAAGCCAGAAACACAATGATCACAAATTGAGAAACCAGAAAACATACATTACATTTTGCCAAGTGCTATTATTAAAATAATCTTTAAACAATAATCATAATGGACAATACGAGAGCCTTGATGCTCCAAGCATGAGTTGCTCTGTAGCTTCTTCACAGAGGCAAAACTCTTTAGATTTAATATTAACAGAAAGCAATCCTTTTAAAAGGATAAACAACAATTAAATTGGAAACCAATTTAATTGTTTCCAATTAAATTGGAAAACAATTTAACTTTAACTTATCAGGTCAAAAGGCAGAGCTTCTGAAATTTTTACAATTGGTTATTTTCCATATTTTGCGCCGTCGATCAAAGCAAAGGCATCAGTCGTGACCTTGGGTTCATTCAAGTAATTTTACAAGCCAAATGATTAAATCAACCGATCAAATATAGACAGAGAAATAAATCAAGAGAAAATTATTGATGTACAAATCTATTAAAGTAAAACATTGCTTGAGTAATAATAATAATAATAATAATAAAAAACAATTACACATGGGGACAAACATGTCAGGGAGCTCATCCTGGCATGATTGAAAGTGGGGCCAATAAATGAACAGACAGGTTTAACTGTAGTCATTAATGTTCATCTCCCCGTGTTCCTGATGGGAAACTTCATTAGGAATCTGTTGGTAGCAGCTGGCCTGCTATCCTACCCCATTACTGATCCACTATGCCAAAACCTCTGCCACCGTCAGCTCACACCCCCACCCTCACTCTCCATCCACCTCCCTCGTGTCTCATATGACATCTGTGTCTCGGGGTCCTGTGATGGAATGCTGCTCGCCTGCTATTTCTCTGCAGGTGCTCCCTGTTGGCTGCCGTCTATTTTGCAGCCGCGCCGCTGCTGCTGCGCCGCCGCCGCCGCCGTGGCTGAGTGACCTGTCAAAAGGCTGGGGCGGGGACGGGAGGTGGCGGCGGAGTCTCGGTTCATGCCGAGGCTCCGCCGGCATGAAAAAAGGGGATAAATGCAGATGCTTCCCATCACAGCCTGTCAACCTGGATATAATTTTTTTTTTTTTTTAAATTGGCCCCTCTTTGAGCTTACCTGCTCACTCTGTCAGCTTAACCTCAGCGTTTCTCGTCCTCCTCCATTACAGAAGAAGGTCGCGGCTGCATTTAGACACAGACGAAGAACTCGGTCCTTTTTTTCACACAGACCCGAATTTAGGCAGCCTTTTGGTCATTCTGGTGCGAACCAATCAAGTTAAATATGTCAAGACTTTTCATATTGCTGAAAATACTTGTATTACTAAAGTTTACAAATTACTCAGCTCCTTTTCAGTTTTGTAGGCAGCTGACATCATTAGGTGAACTAAACCAGTTTGCAAATATTTGAAGAGTCTTTATAGATTGTGTATATTAGGCATACACAGGTTACTGGTATCAGGGTTTTAAAAGGTTTCCGACTACCATTTAAAGTGCTTTTAATGAGATAACAGAAAGAGAGAATGGAGGTTTTTTTCTGCCCTATATTCTTCCCGTGTTTACAGCAAAGTGCAAACATGATGTAACAAAAGGCTAGGCATGGGTCAGTTACTAGTAGCAAAGGTTTTAAAAGGTTACTGTTTAAAATCTGCTGAACCATTAAAGACTCTTTTACTGGGATCCCAAACGCAACAGAAAGTGCTGGAATGACCAAAGTTTTCCCTTGTAGCTCAAAGTAACAAAGAGCTGAATCTCTTCCATCTTTCTGGCCCACTGCCAGTTAGCTGCCTAACTAACTGGCAGCTAACTGGCAGCTAACTGGCAGAGATTCAGCTTTGAATCTCAACTTTGAGATTCAGCTCAAAGTAACAAAGAGCTGAATCTCCTCCACCTTTCTGGCCCACTGCCAGTTAGCTGCCTAGCTAGCGTACAGAAAATAATTTCAGGCTGTATGGAAATGGGAAGGAGCGTAAGGTAATGCTTTAGGACATTTACTAAGCTATAAGCAGTGTGCAGCCTGGCTAGTCAAAGTTAGCTAGCTAACTTCAGTTAGCTACCATCATCAACTTGACGGAAAAGTACAGGCATACTTCTTTGTTTTTGCGAGTAGCTTGACCCTCGCGACCAAGCATGCTCCTTTGCTATCTTTAGCTAGACGCATGTAGTTTCCAATGCGGCCTCCTAGGGGGCAATAATGTGCTGGTTTAGAAAAAGTTTCTTTTTCTTCTTTAAAACTAGCTTAAACTAGTTTTCACCAATGAAGGGGGGAAAAAAACTGATACATGACACTGAAGCGGCAAAAAGGCATCGCAGACTCGTTTTAGAACAAAATCACTCTGGATCATAATGTGGAAAATGTGCACTCATCCCTGCACGGATTGTGTAAGACTATTAAATGCTTAACTCGTTTCTTGAAATTTCATAACCTGGCTCAACCTACTTCTCTCTCACACCATAAAACAGACTCCTCCGTAGACAATAATCTCCCTGAAAGGGTCAAGGACAAGATTTACACCACACGAGACAAAGGAAATGCATGAAATGCGTGAAATGAATGGGCATATTACGTTATTATCGTTTGTACCAGGCTTTAATGCTCATTGTCACGCCTGAAATATTTAGAACAGGACATACTCTCCTTGTGGATGCAAGGCGGGCTTCATGCTGCTGGAATATGGCTTACTTAACGCGAAAAGTGCTGTGTGTGAGCTGTGAAAGCTCAAGAAACCAGAATCAAAAGCGGTGGCCAATTCCATTACTTCACTGCAATTTATTTAGGCCGTATTTCCGCAGTTTGAGCCGACCTCGCTTCGCTGTGGATGAGCTCAGAGCTGATGAGGGCCTGGCTCCAAAAACACGGTGCAAAGTCACTGCAGTCAGGAGAACAGCCCCCTCCCTGCCAAAGGGGAGCTTCCTCCAAACAAGAGAGCCTTTATCTGACTGAGAACCCATAAAGAATTGTGGATTTTTGAAGCTGAAACACTGGTTAAAGTCGCCATAGCAGCAGGTGAAAATCAAAATAAAAACGAGGAGGCTTGAGAGAGACCGTCTGAGCTGTAAACCTTCCACTGTTCAAACCAAGACCGATGGTACAAGCAGAGGCAGAAGCGCGGAAAAGTACAGAAAAGAGAAAAAGACTTAGTCGGTTGCTGACGCTTTAACACACCATGCCAAGTTTGCTGCAAAACTTCAGGGGCCTCCTGCCTGATGCTCAGAAATCACAGGAACAGAGTTTCCAACAGACTGCCAATATTGTGGAGAGAGAAAAACAAAAACTAGCAGTTTGAAACAGATTTGTTCAGAGCTGCTCAAAAAAAATAATAATAAAAAATCAACAGCGGATCATCCTTAAGCACAAAGAGAGCGATCGATTAAACGTGGAACAGAATGATAAGGGAAAAAGAATTCCAACATTTTCAAATGGGGAAGCATCAAACTTCCATCAAGAATCCACATAAACGTTTTCCTTTGGCATTTTAGGACTCTGGATTCTTTTTGTAAAACCCAAACCGCCCGCTTTACAAGTCACAGCTGGAAGGAAATCTGTCATTTTGAAACGAAATAAACTAAATAAAGCCATTCGCCAGAAGAAATAACACAGTATTTTGCCGCTCTTCCATGGGACTCATTCATCAGGGTAAGAAGTTGCCGTTAACTCGACGAGGAGCACGCTCTGAACTTCGTCAGCATGCCAGCTGTTTCTCCCTCACTTGGGTGGCGCACGCCTGTAAAAAAAAAAAAAAAAAAAAAAAACACCCATCGATACACACACAAAAAACACACACCATTCAGCCGCGCGTGGAGCTGCCAAGTGCCTTCGGCCGGTTTCAAGACGGTGGCGGCCGGTCCTCAACCGAGGAGCGCTCACAGTCGTCCCTCTGTCGTGGGCTGCTCCCCACACCCTCTCAGCAAATAAGAAGCTTCTTTGAGTCAGCGGAGGCCGATGGTATGTGTGTGTGTGGTGTGTGTGTAGGAGATATCTTCCGTTTACAGAAGCGGCGGGCGGAGCACGGTGATCAAACAAGATCATGGATGTTGAAGGAACAGAGACTAACAGGAGGACAGAGGGAGCATCACAGGTTGTATTTGAATAATTTAGAATCATTGAAAAGTTCATTTATTTTAGCGATTCAATTAAAATATTTTTTAAAAAGTCAAAGACTCAGATGCAGAGAGATGCATTTCGAGCATTTACGTTTCCTCATTTTGACAATTCCTGCTCAAATGGTGCTCATTTAAACATTAGAAACTTGTAAAGTATGAAACTGGCAGAAAACTCGGGAAGTCTTCTCTCACTCATGATTGTGTCTTCTGTAGTAATGTATATTTCCGAGGAGTTGATTGTGATTGTATTTGTTTTGTAGTCAAAATCATTCAAATAAACCCTGGAACCACACCACTGTGTGTGTAATGAATCTACCGTGCGTACCAGATTACATAATCAACTTACTAAAACCAGGCAAGATTTTATTGATACTCACAGATAAACAAAGCGGACGAATACTAAAAAGAATCTTCAACCAGGCGGCATTTATTTCTCCACTGCTGAAGACTTTTCGAGGAAAATTCATCACAGGTTGTTTGCTCTGCAGCTTGCCACCGCTACAGTAAAGCTGGGAAAGATGTGCAACTTTGACCCCGTATGCGCTGAAAGACTGGGCAGCGTCAGGCTGCTTACAAGAACACGAGCAACTGTGACTGCGGCGCAGCAGAACATAAATATTACAGGACGTATCTTGGCAAAAGATGACGGCTCGCTCGTCGTGCAGCATCCACTTACATGCCAGCATAGAGCTGCGACTGTATTCATACGTCAGGAGAATCATTATTTCTATGTAAACTGTTTACACTCATCGCTAAAAAAGAAACGGGGGAGAAGAAAAGCGAGCCGCTGAGGCTTAGTCACAACAGAGAAGATTTGATCCAGATGTCTTAGAGATTGCAGAGGTATGTTTGCAGGTCCTTTTCGGGACGTTTTTAAAGAAACAGCTCTCACTGACATCTCAGATATCCATCTGAAGCACTGCAGCGACGTCACACCGAGGCTTTACAGGCTGACGGCGAGCAGTTTACGGCTGCAGAGGAGTAAGGCGCATTTTTCACAACAGAACTAAAGATTATTTTCAGATAGAAATTTTCAAAGTTCTCCAATGTTTTTTAATTTTGTTTTAAAATGAGAAAAAATAAATCCTTACTATGAAAAGGTTTTAAGTAGGTAGGCATGGATGGATAAATAATGGCTGGAAGGACAGATAAGGCGAAAGCAATGATAGATGGATTAATGGACAGACGGACAAAATACGTAGATACATAAAGGATGGATAAAACACAAATAATGGTTGGATGGATATTCCTTGGAGCAAATATATTTCCAATGTTCCCAAACTGCATGAGAAGGCACAGGTTGGTTTATATTTTAAATCACTAGCTGGAATTTGGACACTGGATCGGAGCGACATGTGTGTCACCCTGGAGGTAGGTAAAAGATGCTCTTCCTGAGCTCATTAAGCCTGAGCAGAACGGAACAGCTCTGACAGTGCAAGCCCACCACGGCGCTTCATCCTTACATCTACAAAATCAGGGACAGGGATGTTTCCAGCTCAGTCTCCTGCGAAGGATACAGCTGTTCTAATGTTTCACGGGTAACCAACCCTCCAAGGAATGCGCACGCGGTTCAGCATGGACAGCTCTCTGGTCTCCCGACATCTCTTCACAGTTTTTTGGTGGAGTTTTGACATGAAAAGGTCAGTCAAGACATCCTGTCAGCAGAGCAAAAAAATGGGTGCTTCTGATATCTTCTTAAGATCAGCAGTAGATTCCCCAAAGAGGAGTTCAGCTGAAGAGAACGGCCTGGATTCAGACAGACATCGGTTGGACTCCCCTTCGCAGTAATTCAACTTAAAAAGGTTAGGTTTAGTGCTGAGAGAGTGAGCTCTCTACGGTACAGAAGATTACATCTTTGAATTACTCCTTTGCATTTGAAAGATGCATAACATGCAACTCAATAAAGCAGGTTAAAATGTATCTAGCAGACCAGAAGGTGAAGAAGACCTAATGTAAAAATGATTAAAGTTGCAAACCAGAAAGACAACACTGCAAAGCTTAAAAGAAAATGTGGAGGGCTCCTGATTTTAGGGTCACAACCAGCTGAAGACTTCAGGATTTATGGGAGAAATTAAACCTACCACCTGGCTTAGGAGTGCCAGGGGATGCCCGCGGAAGTACTGGTGGAATCGGGTAGGCGGACATAGGGACAGATGGACGCCTCAGTCGAGGAGCAACAGATTTCCGTTGTCTCTCTTTGATAGCTCACAACACAAGCCTGGCTTCTCTCCACTCAGGGTTGCCCAACCCTTCAATGAGCGATCACAGCAACTAGAGACCTGGCTAATCTTAATAGGAGGGACACAGTGTGTTTTCAACAAGCATTAAGCTTCCAGTCCAACGGCTGACGTGTGAAAGATTTGCTTGCTGAGAAACGATAGTAAATGAAAATGCACCGATTTTGACGGATGCCGATTTTGTTTTCTTCAGTCTTTTAAAGAGTATAAAACATGTAAAGGCTCAAATAACTTGAGCCTTTATGTATCTATTAAGACCCTGTCATAACAGATGGGGTAATTTGGATGCCACAAATATTTTATTCAGCTTTTACGAGATGTTTTTTGTGTGTGTGTGGTTCCGGGAACTGACAGTCTGACAGTATAACCCCGCCCCCCCACTTCCCTGGTATCTGACTATGACATTTGCCACACTCCTCCTTAGCACCAAACTAAGACCACAGGAGAGTTAATAAACAGAAATTATAAGAATATCTTCAATCATGCATTGAAGCAAGTCCCTAAACAAAACATTGCCGGTTACGGGAATCAACATTTTAAAAAGCTAGCACCAACTGGATGGGACAATGGAGACCTAACAATGGAGTCGGGGCTATAGTTAATATCCATCCATTGTCTGTTCACCCTTATCCCGAGTGGGGTCGGAAGGTGCTGATGCCCATCTCCAGCTATGTTCTGGGTGAGAGGCGGGGTTCACCCTGGACAGGTCGCCAGTCTGTCGTAGGGCAGCTATAGTTACTAATGTGGGGAAAATGATAGCACATCCCTCTTTTTTATGTCTTTTAAGTGTAGAGAAACTAAAAGGTATATTGTTCGAAGGGTTTCCCCTAAAAAGCCTGCTAAGCCTGGCGGTAGGAGAGGTGGGTGGGCAAGTAAAGCCTGGTGGCCCGCTAGGCTAATTATGTGCTGGGAAACCCTGCTATGCAAGCAGCATATTTACTAAAAAAAATATTGGTACTAACTAAGCAGATGTAATATGTTCTGCTTTTTGTGAAATTCTTTTTTTTCCCTTTCATCCATCCCCATGTTGTTTATTCTCAGCTAACGAAAGGGCATTGCCTCCTATGGCTGCGGCCTCAGGCACCTGTCCACCCACGTGTAAAGTCATTTGTTTGTCTTGTCCTAAAAGGTATACTGTACGAAGGGTTTCCCCCAGAAAGCCTGCTAAGCCCGGCGATAGGAGAGGTCAATTTTCGCCTCTGTACTATGACCATAAAGGCCGATTCTGTTTTAGCAGCAGCAGAAGTAACAGCTACAGCAGCACACACACAAATTCAGACGCCAGAGATCCATGTCAGCTGAATGTGGCTGACCTCCCCCTCCCCGACACACACACACACACACACACACACAACTACCAGCACACCCCACCAACAGATGCCAGGCCTTCTACCCTGCAGATATTTATTCCCGTTTCACACTTTCAGTAACTGCTTTCATTTAAGCCTTCACTAATCTAGATGTAGAAGGGTAAAAAAGAATAAAAAAAATAAAAAAAGCCAGTAGTTCTCACCTAAACATCACTTATAAGGAAACGCAGAGCGTCAACCTGATGAACCGGATTCCCCCTCACTCCCCATCTTGCACCAGCAGTTGGATATGAGCACCAAATCCAAACTGGGCAGCTTCATTAGCGAGACAGAGGAGTCGAACGGTTTGCCAAGTGCACAATTATCCATCCCCTCATGGACAGGGGTCATTATGAGCGATTGGAAGCCATAAATAAACGATCAGTAAACAGCACACTCTATCCAGCAGAGACTGTTTCTCAGTCTGCATAATACCACCCCCCTACCCCTTCCCCTTTCCAAACTCAACAGCTGAGACCAACATGTGCAAAAGATTCCTTCCTTTTGGGCTTAAAAAATGAGGTTAGAGAAATGCTTTATTAGGTTGAGGTTACAAATTAAATTCCCAGCCTTTTCCCCTTTCTCCCCCTTTCCTCAAAGGGGGAGAAACTGGAATGCGGGACCACCAGAGCTTGCCAAACATCATCACAAAGGTGGTAAATTATGTTCTTAAAGGCTAAAATCCTCCGGGAAGACCCTAAATGCAGCAAAGAAAACAAAAGGGTGGATGTTTGGAAAGCCTCTGCAGAGTTGCATCCGAGGTGGTCCATGAGGATAAGACCCCAGAGAGAGAGAGAGAGAACACTGTAAGAGCGGAGGATTGCCGAATGTTTGCACATTTTAGCAAGTTGTTTGCACTGTCCACGGGGAGACAATCAGCACACAGCTCCCTCCCAGGAGGGCCGCGGAGATAAGATAGTGCCTAAATGGATTTTATTCTCCTCGGACTGGGACTTGTTTACAAAAGCCTAACTTATTAAGGCTTTTTAAAAAACCCAAACAACTCCTCACGAGCCACAGAGGAGGGAAGAGAGCAGTGGGTTGGTTCAGCTTCGGTGGCTTATGTCAAAGAAAGAAGGAAGAGATACTTTTTTTTTTTTTCTAAATAGAAATGTCAACTTTTCAAGTTGGAGCCACAGGTCTTCCTGCTTTGATAGAGATAAACTCTGGCTTCAGTCAGGGCTTCAAAAAAAAAAGAAAAAAAAAAAGTGTTTTAAATAGACTGAAGAAGAAGAAGAGAGTGCGGGGGACCCCACAATTAGTAACGTGAGACTCTCTGCGTGTGGGTCCCGGCCCAATTCTCTGGAATCAATCAAAGCTCCCGGAGGAACTCCCCGCACCCCTTAATCTCATGGTTTTATTACTTTCCAGACAGTCAGCCTGTTTCAACCCTACCCCCTCATCTTTCTTTTGTACTGAACTCCGCTAAAGCCAAGGAGGAGCTGTTTCTTTTTCCTCCAATCTATCTCTCGCTCTCTTGCCATCTCTTCCACTACCGGGGAGCGCTTTTCATTCAGGAGAGGGTCTTTCATCAGCCTGCACATGCAAGACAGTCCAACAGCTAGCAGAAGCCCATCACTTTCACTACTTTCATCCTCTTAACTACAAAAAAAGAGAGAGAAAAAAACCGATGAGTTCTTCTCACTACAACGCATTAACTATTTTGCATATCACAGAAATTAAGAGAGAGAATCTGGGCCACGTTGCACAACAGTCGGAGATGTTCGAAATTTTCAGATCACTTGCTGCTGATCTTGATTGAACCTTCCGGCTTGGAAGAATGACATGACCAGAGGTCAGAATCTGACAATTTTTCCTTAATTTAGTCTCACCGGGTGATCGGCGGACCTATTGGTAGTGGAAAGGAAATGCCGATGATAAGGAGTATGATCATGTACGCTACGGTTTCGGAGCGAGTGTTCATCTAGATGCTAGGAGAAGCTTCCAACTCATTGTTTCTAACAATTTTTCATGACGACAGCATGAGAGGACATCACTTTAAAATATTTAGTAAAACCCAAAGAGTTTTGTGGTGTTTATCTGTCTTCTAAGCATGTATTGATGCTGGGGTAATGAGATCTCTGCTGGTCTGATGAGGCAAAATGATTATCTGACATGTATCACTAATGATTCTTTTGAGCACAGACACACCAATCAATCTGGAAGAGATACAAATCGGCTAATTTCCCTGCGATTGTTGTTGAAAAACTAGCAATTTGTTAATGGTATTATCCTCACTTATTCCAAGCCCAAACTTCTGTGAAGGTTAATTTTAAATAAATTAAAAATAATAATAAACATGAGTGAAAATGTATGCAGTTATAATAAGAAAACAGACAATAAATGGTAACAGTTTTTAAGAGGGTGAAGGAGACCAGTAAAGGTAAATTGTACAACCGAAACGGGTCCAATTCAATTGCACTGGGGTCCCTCAAGGCTGTGTGTTTAGTCAACTGCTTTTCACACTGCTAACATACTAGCCCATGCCTGAAAATCCACGAAGAGGACAAGAGCAAAACCTTATTATGATCACCAAAATTATAGAAATTAGAAGTCGGATCAGTGCATCTCTACTTGAGCTTAATATAAATTTTTTAAAAATGGGTTGAGTGCATCAAAAGCAGAAATCTTTGATTTTCCACTATCTTTTGCATCCACGTCCAAATTTCAATCGAACACAAAGAAAAACGAAAATAGTAACTGACCAAAAAAACCCCAACAAAAAACAGATCAGTGCATCGATATAAAGCACCTTCTGCGACCACTCAGCCTCACACACACACACACACACACACACACACACATGCATCCACCGACTCATTCAGTCCACAAAGCAAATGTTTGTGGACGGATCGTCCATCTGCAGCCGATCCAGAGTCGGCTCCATCGCCAATCTGGTTCTTACAGGAGGCAGACAGGAGGAGACAAAAGGAGGGGAGAGTGGAAGGAAGCACGTTGGGCTGGTCTGGGATCAAACAGCGCGCGTGCTTATGGAAAAGTAGCCTACTTTCAAAGTTAATGAGCCGCTGACCCGCGCGCCCCGGCCTGACGCTTCACGGCAGAGATATTCGAGTTCGAGTTCTGACCCAAACCCACATATAGGTAAAGTGAGCTTAATGGAGGAGGGAGAGGAGGAAGCCTGCAGTTCAGAGACGTGTTTTTTTGTGTGTTTTTTTTTACCTTTGTCGACATGCTTTGCCGCGGTGGTCTCCGTGAAGAGAAAGGTGAGACAGAGGAGAGAGAGGAGCGCCGGAGCTCCTCGCTCGGCCATCACTTTTCACGAATAATAAATCTCTGCGGGCTTTCGGGAAACCTCGGAAAAGATGTCGAAAAGCCCCAACCTCCAAAAAAATAAAAAATAAAATAACAACAAGAGATAGAGATATCCTTAGACTCCCAGGCAAACCTCCTGCGAGCACATCAAGGAGGGTTAAAAAAAAAAAAAAGAGAGAGAGAGAGAAAAAGTTCAAAGTCCTAAAATGTGCAAAAATATCCAGATCCCGGTTTTACTTTTCGAGCTCCGCTAGTGAAACGCGCAGCTGGAAGGAGAGAGCCGCAGGTCAGAGACTGTTTTCTCAACTTGGTCAAAAGCAGAGGTCGTAAAGAAGAAGAAGAAAAAAAAAGAAAAGAAAAAAAAAAGCCACCACACTGAGATCAATCCATTGCCGCGGAGGCGCAGCCTCGCGATGGGTTTTGCGCACAAACTGCGCACCAACACAGCTTGCGACAGAACGCTCCGATATTTACCGGGGCACCGGAGGAACAAAACCAGAGAGAGCTCCGTTAGAGGAGAGATAAGTAATCCGAGCAGAGGGGAGAAATCTGTGCCGTGGCCAGCTCACCGCTCGGGGACGGGACGTAAGAGCGAGCGGCGTGCTGAAGGGCTGGATCTGCGGCTCCCCGGAAAACAGGGCGCGGAGTCCGGCGGAAGCGCGGATCCCGGCTCGCTCGTGAGCTCGGGCAGAAACTAAAATACGGCGCGGGACGCAGCCAGATAGCAAAGAGGCTGCAGGAGAGATTAAGAATTTAACAGTCATCCCTGATGATTTTGATAAACCTCGCCCAGGTTGCCAGGTTTGGAGTGGAGCCTGGTTGTGAGGGTTGTATAAATTTAAGATAGGCCAAATAGAAGTGGGTAATAACTAGTTATGTTTACTTAAGTAACTTTTAGAGAATTTTTATGAGTAAAAGGCTCAGCACTTTTTTACCATTTAAGCATTACTGCTCTTATTTGAGTAAAATGTTTGGGTACTCTTCCCAATGTGAGCAACTTTAATTCGCTCGTTTAAACCAAAAATTCACCATGACACAGACAAAGTTTCATAGGTTTAATATGGAAAGAAATGTAAAAAGGGAAAAGAAAATTTTACCTGATTTTGTTATTTTGTCATTTACATGAATTGTTTTCCTCATTGGCCTTTAAAATGCCAACATTTCTACGTAACTTTTTTTTCTTTTTTTTTTTTTTACATTTTTAAATATTATACAATTGATGTTTTGATCAGTTTCTCAGTATTTGAGTCATGTTTTTGACAGCTACGTTTTCCTTTTACTTGAGTAAAACACATGTTTTAGTGGTGCTACTCTTACTTGAGTACAATTTTGGGGGCAAAGCTTGTCTTAAACAAAGTTTATTACTAATTTTATGTTATTTGATCTTCAGGTGAAACTTACTCCCAAATCAACTTTTTTTTCTTCTGGTAATAAACTGTTAAATAGATTCTTTGGGGTGCCATCTTTCTGTTTCTGTCCAAATTTTGACATTTTCATGCAAATGTGTTTTGTTGTGAAGTATTGTGGCTGAAACTCTCTCTCAGGTTGAACAGTGGACATTTCCTGTACATTTTGCATGTTTTGCCAAATGCCCTTTAACATTACATTGTTTTTTTTTTGTTTTGTTAATGCAAAACAAACCAAATTCCTCATCTGCTTGTGGGACAATGTAACCAGTGGATCATATTTACACATGGACGTTTAATCTCAAATTCAACAACACTGAGTAATTCAAGGAATATGACTAAACAATTAAAACTCCAGGAAAGGCAGCTTGAAACGTTTTGTAAAATTGAATAAAATCAGGAGATTTATGCACTTTAAAATGATTTAAATCACATGCTTGTACACTTTTGTCTCATCTGTGGCACCTGGATTTCCCCAGTAAAAGATTATTCTATTCCATTTCACAATCTGTTGGTGATGAACTTCTTCCTATTGGCTATCAGGTTCCACAATGTGCTGATAATCTGCATTGAAATAAATCTCCACGTCACTTTATGTTGAAAGGACAGAAATGTGAAGCTAAGCTCACAGTTTTGAAGAGTTTTCCATGGCACTCTGGAGACTGACATCCGACTGAAACGCTGTGAAAGAAGATCTGGGTTCATCTCGCCAGATTTCCATGCATTCAGAGAGTTCAGAAGCAGTGACGCCGCGTTATATTTCACTTTGTGACAGCCAAGTCTTCTCTTTAGCAAGTTTCACAGATAAATCTAGGCCAGCTGAAAATGTTCCCCCAAAGAATAGGGGTATTTTTTTGTTTGTTGTTGTTGTTGTCGTTCCTCTTCAGGAACATCTCGACCATCTCAGAGGCTCACATCTGTAACCCGACTCTTACGGATGATTTCACATGATGGCTGGAAGTCGGGAGATCTGATTAACATCCGTAAGTTTCGGATCAAGTTGCTTTAAAACAATTTCCCCGTCGCGTTGTGCTGGTTCAGGCCAGGGGAAGGAAGCAGGGATCCAGTTTGTGTGAACAGGGGGATTTCTTGATCACCTGATTGCTTTTGCTCTTGTTGAGGTCGTTAGAAAAGCTGACAGCTTGTTTGCCGTTAAGTGGATCAGAAGTCAGAGAGCTCGGACAAGAACTGCTGTATTCTCCCTCAGCTTGTGACTTGGCTTTAGGGAGAATCAAAATGGGAATGGTGTCTTTGTTGAGCCAGCACAGCTCTGTCTAACCCTTCTTTACTCTCTTGAACAGCGCCCCCCGCTGGCCTGAGTCATTCACGGCAGATTAATCACGAACACATCAGCTCCTCGGGCTTGACAGAGACTCCTTTGTTTGCCCGCTTGCTGCCCTGGACATGTGCCCGTTTGATATGTCAAACACAACATTTTCATTTTCACTGATAATGATAATACTTCAGCGATGGCATGATGTGCCTCCAGGCTCACCTCCTGGACAAACAATGTTTTCTCTATACTTTTATCGCAATATTTCACATCACTTTTCAATCTTGTACAAACAGAAACTATCAGAGACATGAGGTGAGCTATAAAAGCAAGAAAAACACAGCGCTTTAACTATGTGGTCTGCCTGAGAAGTCCCTTCTTGTGATTAATGCTCATTGGGCGTTACTGAGTCCAAACATGCACATTTTATGGGTCAGCAGAATGAAAACAGTCCGAAAGTGATTGGAGGAATAAGATGAAGTGTCATAAAACTGAGGAGTTCATGAGGAACTTTTTTTTTGTTGATGAAATTTATTTCAGAGCTCAAGTCAGCTTTTCACCAGTAATTAATTTATATTTTGCAAAGGGAGTGACATCTTAGGTCGAGCAATTTTGGAAAAGCCTAACTTTTTAGCAAAGTATTTTCATCAAGTGAAAGAAAGGAACTGACAATAATTTATTTCTGTTAGTTTCCATGCAAGAATTAAGTAACTTTACAGGATATTGAGTTTCCATGATGTTGACTTGTTGATGGTTAGTCAAGAAACAATTAGTCGATTAATAGCAGAGGAGTTCAGCCGTTGACCAATGCTTCTCATTTCTGTTGGATTTGCCTCTTGTTCCCCAATAACATCTACACAGTGTGGTCGTCTAATCAAGGTTTTTGTGAAAGCAGGACACAAGGTGCTAAAACAAAGTCTCCAAAACTCTAAAGAAATAGACTCTACATGAGGTATACAACACCTTTGCTCTGTAGAAAAACAGTGAAGGCCAGACTGAAGTTTACCAAAGAAAATGGACAAGGATGAGTAATTTTTTTCTTCTTATTTTCAGAAAATTGAACTATGTGGTCAAGCAAAGCAGAGAGGTGAGAGTGTCATGGATTGGTCCTGGCCAACCCACCATGAGAAAATCCATCATCAACTAATGAATGAATACTTGAGGAGAGCATGCACCATATTAAAAAAGAAAGCAGCAGCAGCGCCGCACCCTCCAACATGACAATGTCCCAAAATATACAAGTAAAGCCACCACAGAATTTCTGGAAATTAAGAAATAGAAAGTGTTTGGTTAAATCAAAGACATAACTTAAGAGCAACAGCATAAGATTAATAAGCTTTATAACAGCATTTCATCACTTCAACAGCCATGATAGGCAAGAAAGCTGTGAAGCGGTGCTGATGGTGGGGCCACCAGATGTTTGCCAGAGGGTGTGAGGCGTCTCTGACAAGATTCAGAGCGCTGCTCTTGCAGTGACTCTGAAACAGATCCTGAACAAAGAGGTAGAGACACTTCAACAACCTCTTCAACTCCCCTTACTGTCCTCACCCACATCTCTGCAAAATGATGTGAGGATGCTGCTAACAGAGCGATCGTTGCTTCAGATTCTTCAGAAAGTGCATTCTCTGCCCGAGGCCAGGGGCCATCAGACATCTGTAATTTGAAGGAGCTTAATGCCTTCCACTCTCTCTAATGCACAAACATCTTAACCGTTCATAGAACCAGAACAGAAGGGACATCACACTACTGTGGAATAGTCTGCAAAATTTGATGATCAGGCTTTGCTCTTGTCTTCGTCATGGATTTGCAGGCATGGGTTAGCATGCTAGCCCTGTAAATAGCAAGAGGACCAACCACACAGCCTTGCGGGGCCCCAGTGCTCAGCGCAATGGAGTTGGAGAAGTTTTGCTGGTAAGATTCGCCTTCCTCCGGATTCTTCAGTCCCGGGTTGTCCTCGGATCTGTTTGCTCCTCAGAGTGGCCCCTAGAGGGCGCTGGTGAGCACAGCTTGTTGTCTGAAAAGTGAGAACTCTGTGTGAGGTTTTTTTTTTGTTCTTCTCTGCTCCATGTAAGTGTATTTTATATTTGCTGTTTTGTATATTAACTTTTAAATTATTTTATTTTGTGTTTAACTTGTACAGTGAGGGGAAAGAACAAGTAGAAAATGTTTTGTTGTTGAGATACAGTCAAAAAGCATGACCGTATCTCAACTTTTTTTGAAAACAGTGTTAACCCACAATTGTTTTAAATAGCAGATATATCATGTTCTAAATAGAAATTAAAGAATAATACTACAAATTGGAGTTCAAGAGCAATTTAATAGCCAACAGTCCAGACATCTGAAGTCTTCTTGGGAACAAAATGTTCCCCCATTCACAACCCTTTGATATGCTTATCAACATATAAGTGAGAACATAAAAGGCCTTCCACCCAGAAGTAAAATACATCATAAAACTTACTGTATGAGCATTGCATAAGTAGATTTTAAAGGTTAAAAATTGAAACCGTTCAAACATGTGTCTTTCAGCATAGATTTGCACTGTATGAAGTAAACAAATCTGAGCTTTGAAGTTTGGAGAATGTGTGGCAAATGCATGAGTACGATACTTAAATTACAAGAGACACTGTAGACTCATTGTGCTTTTTCTGCTTTCAGATTTCAGGGTAATACGCTTGAAATTTGCCAAATCATCATCCAAAGCCTTTTTTCTAAAGTTGTACCAACATCAGCTCATCTATTTACAAAGCAGCAACAAATAATAGGTATCAGCTGGATCGGTTTATCATGAGACTCCCACTACCTACAGTCCAAGTAATCACTATTTTTTAAAAAGCTCCACGGGCGTCACGGTTTTGTTTTGGTTAAACATCCGCGCCGTTACTCCAATTGACGGGATCACACTTGTACCGCCGACCGCTTTATCTCTCTGACAGCCAAAAACCCTGTTGAACATGGAAAATACTGCAATGCACACAAGCAGCGACGTCCAAGTTCAGACTTTTTTTGTAGCTTTTCAAATGCAGTGCCTTCAAAGTTACTGTCAAATTTAAAGTACTCCGAGCTTTTTCACCCGTGGACTCATTACCAGTCACAGTTTGACAGCTATAAACAGATGTTTCATGTTCAGCAAAAACTACGTGACCTGCAGACGTTTTATTTTAAATAAGTGCAACTACTGAGCAAAGCATTTTTGCATTAATACAGACAAAGAATCTACAATTCCTGAACTGATACGGTCAGGTGCACATGTTGTGATTAGCAAACCTTGCTACATTTGTTTCAGGTTCATCCTTTACTGTTGTTAAATTAGTGTGCAGTGATTAGATGCATATTGAATAACTGCATTGTTTAATTATCTTGAAAAGGTTCCTTTACAATAAAAGCTGTAGTTTTAATTAGTTTGGCCCGGTAACGAAATAATCAGCTGCCTTCATCTCACTAGAGTTGCATAAGCCCAAGTGAAATCACTCTATTGGTCTACATGCCAGACTGATAGTTGCAAAAGAGGCGCACATGTGCCTGAAACCTTTGTTCCTGTACAGGTCATGATAAAAAGAAAAGCATCTTCCTTTTACATCACTTGTCTTGAGAAACTGCTGCTAAAAACATATTTTTTTGTAATATCACAAACTTCAGAAGTTGTGTTGCAAAGAAGTAGCTTCAGAATAAAAGTGTCCAGGAACCAACAGGGCCATTTCCCGCTGAGAGCTGGACTTCAGATGCTGCCGGTGCAGAGCTTGCTCAGCACTGGCAGCATTTTTAGTTTTAGTCATGTGTCGATAATGCCAAACAAAAACAAACAAACAATAAAAACCATTCTTTTCAAGAATAATATCAATGTCAAGTTGAGAATCTTGAGGGAAAAGAAAGGTTGATAATCATTTTGAGTGTTTAGGATGAAAAGTTGCTTCTGAGAAGCGTACAGTGAACGTAGAGTCGCATTTCATCTGACGGGAGGGTTTGCTCTCAGGCCCACTGAAGGACATGAATAGAAAGTGGGCTCAAAACATCCAAGAGCAACTTAATCCAATCATCCTGGCATAATTTAGTGATCTGTGTATTTTCCAGCGTGGTGGAGCGCCATCTCACAAAGCAAACGCCACAAAGTATATCTTGTCTGATTTTTAGCTGACAGCACCTTTGAAACTCGCAACAAAAACCCCCTGAACGGAGCATTTTGTCAGATTACTCTCGCTTCTGCTTGTAGCTGGCATTCACATAAGCGGTTATTACACGGTAATGATCAACATTTGTTCTTCTGCGAGACACCTAAGAAGCCAAAACATAAATTCAGAGAACAAGAAACACCACCTCAGCTTTTCACATAAGCTCATGCTCTTCATAATGAGGCAATATATCCCACACTGCAGCGCTGCCTGTTACACTCGGCACACATCCACAGGCCAATTATATTATGTGCAGGCGCACAGCTGGGCTCAAAGTCAACTCATATTTCTAACAACAATTCCCTCCTCCTCCACAGCCTGTTGCTTTTCTATTGTGGGAAAACTGCTTCCTCCTGATTAACAAATAGGGTCATCGGGACGCCGGGTCTTTGAACTCGGCTGAGATATTCGCGTCGTAAATTTCCTCATGTCAGCTGACCAGTTAAGGAAATGGCCTGCAGATTATGCAGCATGGAAATGATGGTGGGTTAGCGTGCGCCTCAGACAGATGTTAAGTGCAGTAATTCGCACGTACAATTATGTTCAGCTAGAAGAAGCAGCCATATGTACAGTAAGCCGGCGTCGTTAAGTTGCAAGGATGCGTCTCGTCAAGTTTACTTGTATGCTTGTATCCCAGCAACAAAGTGTTTTACATCAGGAAAACATAATGCAGTAATCTATTATGAAACAAGCAATGAATATACATTTTTTCTGTCAAATGTCGTCACCAAAATTCACATCAAATATGTTGATCAGTGTTTCACTTACTACTAACCTCAACTAGTGGATTTTTAGTCCTGATCTAAAGGAACTCAGTGTTTCAGCTGTTTTGCAGTTTTCTGGACGTTTGTTCCGGGTTGTGGCGCTTAGAAGCTGAATGCTGCTTCTCCATATTTGGCTTTGGGGATGCAGAAGAAACCAGAACCGGAATACCTGAGTGATATTTAAGGTTAATACAACAGCTCTGAGCTACAGTGTAGGGACTTTATAATGTGCTCTATCTTCCTGGTTTTAGTAAGAATGCAAGCAGCAGCGTTCTGTATCAACTGCATTTGTCTGATATTTTAGACATTGTTGCAGCAATCAGTGTGACTAAAAAAAAACTCGTGGATGAGTTTCTCTAGATCTCACATTAATCCTTTCTTCCTGGAAATGTTCTTCAGCTGATATAAGGCTGACTTTATGTGTCTCTGAATGTTCAGGTCAGAGTCCATCACTACACCCAGATTTCTGCTAGTTTTTAGCTGTAATAACCGAAGCTGAGCTTTGACTCTAGATCGTTCCTCTTTAGGTCCAAAAATAACGACTTCAGTTTAGTTTCTATTCAGCTGGAGAAAGTTATGGCACACCCACGCATTGATTTGTTCTCTATATGTATCATCTCCATATTCACAGCTTCTATGATAAGGTCAGTGGATCAGACTTTCTGTTTGCATGATCACCGTGGATTATCATGGAGTGGAAGATGATCTGGATCTCAAGAGACACACGAAGCTGAGCTCCACTGGAGGATCAGATGAACAGTCTTCAGTGTGGCATTTGGCACATCCTCAGGATTATTTACACTCCAAATGAAATGTCACCTCATCCTGCGACCACTCAGCGTAGAGGAGTCGCCATGAAGCTGCAACGCTTGTTCACTGAATAAAGAAGGCGTTTATTGTCATTTAATGGTTTTGTGTGAAACAGAGCCGTGTGTGTGTGAGGAACCTTGCCTTGCGGACAAAGAAAAAGAAGAAGAAAACATTTCTTAAGCAAGTTGGTTTGCCTTGCACGTGCGTTGCTACATTTGTTTTTGTTTGTTGTGCAGCCAATTCAAAGCTGACGGTGAGGACGGCAACATGGACGACCTCCATTTCCGCAGGAGGAGGTCGACGCACACTGAGACACACCCAACGTCCAAGTGCTTACCAGGGCACATTTTCAGACATTGGCACGGCTTGCTTCACACAAGTCAGCACGTTCTTCTCCTGTCTTCTTCCTTTTCCTGGACGCTGGTAATTACCGGTCCTAATTACATCTCATTGTGAAGCCGAAGAGTTTCAGCCTGCTCACACCGGCCTCTTGGTGGATGCGAGATAATCAGATTCATGCTTTCAACTGCTCAGGATGAAAGACAAAGGTAAAGAATTTTCTTAGTACAATAAATAAAATACTGGCACTCATTTAGAACAGAGTTGCTGAGTGGTCTGTAAATAGTGTGAAATTCATGTGTCTGGATAAGCTTAGGGAAAAGTGGAATTGAGTATTAATTCTGAGTGTCTGATGCCACTTTTGTTGTAGAAACTGTATTTCTAGATTGGTTATATGTCACCTTTTAGGATGTTTTCACATCAGACAGTCTGGTAGACTCGATTCAGTTGGTGACCAAAATTACAACATTTGTTACATTTTTCAGCTGGTGCGGTTCACTTTCACACTGCACTGTGTCAAATGATCCAAGCTAATTGACAAACCTGTTCACCCCCTCACCTGTGGTGGCGCTGCACCAAGAACAACTGAAGGAAACTACAGGGAAACCTCTGAAGAAGACACTAGAGCGACTTCCTTCTGCACAAAATGTAAGCGCCTTATCTCCTGCAAGAGTTAGACGAGCATGTTTGTTTTGGTTGTATTTTCCCAGAATGCCCTGCACTATAATCTGCTTCCTGCTTTTGGAGCGGGCTCTGGTCCGCTTGAATCCCAAAGTGCATCCAAACCGCACCAGAGTTTACCAGAGTTCGCTTTTTTTGGTCCGCATCTGAGATCGATTGTGCATTCGCACCTCCCCAAATGAACCGGACTTTCTATCCATAGCATTGTTGCGTTTCCTTCTGAACTCAGAAGTCAGATTTCTTGACCAGCGAATCAGAAAAATTAACTGGAATTCCTGAAACAGAATCAGAGAAATATCTCACCTCAGAATCAGATACGTTGAAATGATAGTTTATTTGAACTTCTGGAGTTTTGTTTCAAATTAAATTAGTTGCACACAGTACCAGTCAACCTGTGTCAGTGAACATGTTACTACGTGTTTGAATCCATTGAAAATGATATCAATTTCTATTCCTAATTGCAGGTAATCTGGTCAGTAAAATGTTTATTAATCCATTGTCTCCACCTGCCTATCCTTGCAGGACTGTGGAGGGGGTGGTGCCGACCTCCTGTGGTCGATAAATGTTAGTCTGAATGAACTTTTCTTAGTTTTTCTTGCTTCTTAAGCTTGCATCTTCTTCAGAGCCAACATTACCTCTCATTAAGCCATCTGTGTCTCAACAGAGTTGCTCGTGAATCCAGAAATTCATTGCACTTACATTCTCAGGGAGGGAGGGACATGATAAGCAGCTCAGTGAAGCCATAAAGTAAACATTTCAGTCTGTAGATTGAGTGCTAAAACATCCACCATCTTCTTCCCTTTCGTGACGTCCTTTTTTTGCACCTGCCTTTTACTTCGAACTTAAGAAAATCATTTCTTAAATTGGCCTTTTTTTCTGGAGCTTTGTCTCTTCAGGGAAGACACATCGCTCTTCTTCTTAAAGGTTAGTCAGCAATAATGGCTCTCGGTCTTCCCTGAAAATGTCAGCGCTTTCTAACGAAAGGAACAGAAATTCAAATGAAAGCCATTAAACCAGGCAGCTCTTTGTTAGCACAATCCGCTCGCCCAGGCACGATCCCCTCACACAGCCGAGTCCATTTCACAGCCAGGCGTGGACGATTCCAGCTCTGGGTCGTTTCACAAACAAGGGCAGTTTTACCCCCACCGCTCCAATACTCCAGAGTGCATCCAAACACAATACTTGAAAGACAAAAGGCATTTATGGAGTGTTATTAAGACGGCGTCAGGTGTAATTTGTCAAGCCTGGCATTTCGAATGAATTTCACAGAGGAAGATAACGCCGCTTCCTGAGCCGCCTGTCCGTCTTACAGTAGACTCCATCTCTGTTAGGCTCCATCTTCTGAAGGCAGATGCTTCGCTATCATCCCAGCAGGGGGGCTCCTGCTCGGAGACGCCACGCTAACAAACCAAACGGCGTAAACACAAACTTCAAAATGAATCCTTAATGGCGCGTGAATCCTGCCACGGTGCCCCGCTTTGAGTTGCAGCCACTGAGTTTGTGTTTGAAGAGGCCAACCGGGGAGGGCCTTTCCTTTCCACACTCTGTTTTGGCGGATAAATATTTAGAGATTTTGTAAGAAGCCTGTTGACGCGCTAAAGTTTTAAACACGCCGTGGTCGTCAGTAGCAGTATGAAGGACAAAAGAAGTATGCGCTTTGCAGCAGGGCTGTTCAAATGTTTTGTCACGTGGGCCAAAAAAGCATCCAGTCAAAATTATTGACAGGCCAAGAAAAAACACAACTCTAAATTCAAGAAGATATAGTCCCTTTTTGTAGGAAAGGGATTTTATTTATTGTGGATTCAAAACTTTGAGAGGATTTTTCACGCTAAAATAAAAGCAATTAGTTCTAAGATTGTTTTGACTATGTTTATGTAATTTATTTTATTTTATTTGTAGTCACAACATCACTTCTCTATTAACCCTTTATGAACGTTTTCACCAGGGTTGCACTGAGAAATAGCTCGTGTAGTGAACTCACACACTCTTCACAGTTCTACCAGGCGGTAGCTAATTGCTGCTGGCTAGTCTGCAGGAGCTGAAAATAAAAAGACTAATGCTTTGTGGTGTATTAAATATTTTCCACTGAAAGAAAAATTATGTTAGTTATAATTTTAGCCTGATTATAAAAAGTCTCCATCTGCATCAGGCACAAGTACTGAATGGGCCACATGTGTCATTCTTGCATTGCAGTTCGAGGTTGCACTTTGGACACCCCTAGCTTTACAGAATTATAGAAACATGTTCGCACCATTGTGAACTCTTTCCAGATGGAGCGGAGCTCTCTAATGCTCCCTCTCTGAATGAATGGCATTCTTTCAACTTTGAAGAGCAACATTGAGATGGGGTGAAGTCACTTAAGGGGCTGTCTGGCCAACATATGCAGCCTTCCTGAGATGAACATGCAGCTTTCCTCCAGTGTCCCCTCCAGGCTGCTACTCTTGAGGTTAGGGGGCTTTCTTGCTGCCAACTGGTCTGCTGTATTTCTTTGTTGAACTGCCTCAGCCACTTTAAAAAGACTCCTCTGCTCTCAAACAACGGTGACCGAAGCAGCCTCAAACAGGAAGCAACAGCCAATCTGAAAAGCCCTGTTCAGAAAACACAGTCAATTTACCCAACAAATAGGGCAGATGCAACTTTAAGTGTTTCATTTTGGTACCAGGTGGCCCGATGTTATTTGCCTCTTCTCTGTGCTCATCTCTCATTTGTGAGAGCAAAGCAGGAGCCAGTGGGCATAAAGGACTTGTGTAATGCTTTACCCATGGTGGATGATCAGACACTTTTGCCAGAGAGGTTATCGGGGAGTTAAGTGCACTCAAACGCAGCGCAACAGAATCAAACAATGAAGTGGGCAGCGCCGGGCTGGCCGACATGGAAATGAAATACAGCAATCTGTTCAGGGAAAATGGTCTGAAACCATCACAGAGCTCAGAGTATTCAGATTAAGATTCCTACTTCTACCCTTAATGTCCTATTAAATGTGAAGGAGGCAAAAACAGATGCTTTGCCTCATCTAATTAGTTTGTTATGTGGCAAGCCCAACACAAGGTGGTGCTTACTGTGACATATAAAGAAGGCACTATGTAGATTTTCTGACTGATTCAAAGAAACCAAAATGAAGGTTTTGCTGTGGCCTAATCAAAGTCAAGATTTGAATCTGATCATCCTATTGACATAATGCCACATTAGGATTACGTCAATTGTGGATTTTTCTCACTTGTTAAAGTGAGAAAATCCTCCAGTGTGACTGGTTAAAACAATAATTCAGCAAACAAGAGCGGGGCAAAATTCCTCTGTACACTTGAGGAAATAGTTTGATGGTAGTTACAAAAAGAGACAAAAAAATTATGCTTTTTACGGTTAGAAGGACTTTCATTTAGATAGATTTAATTTACTTAGTTTATCTTCATGTGATATAAAGTTTTGTTGGAAAATTTGAAACAATTAATTGTGAAAAAAAGCCAAAATACAAGGATTTCCAAGACAAAAAGTAGGTTTTCAGTAGTGTGAAGTATGTAACTTAATTTAAAAAATCTTCTACGTATTTGTTGAAACTGTCACAATGTGGTGACATTATTATGAAACAGATCAGCTGTGAAGAGCTCCTCTGCCTTCACCCAGTGCTAACTACAAACAACCAATCAGAGCCAGGAGGAGGGTCTTAGCGCTGTCAATCATCTGTTTCCCCTAACCCCTTTCTCTCTGCTACTGCTTTTCTCTGTCAACAGATCCTGTTGCGAATGCTCAGGCTAGTTAGCATAGCCACCGTAACAGCTTGTGACAGTGGATAAACGATTCCCTTTTAACACTTAGCATCGTGAGTGACAGCGTTAAGACCCTCCTCCTGGCTCTGATTGGCTGTTTCTGGTCAGGAGCTGTGCATTTTTTAGATGGAATAGAAGGTAATGGAGGAGGTGGAGGAGATTGATCTTTTCACAGATTATCTGCCTCATAACATGCTGTCACGACATTGTGACAATTTTAATAAACATGTCAGAAACATATTCTTTGTAAAAAGTTACGTCCTGCAGCTTTAAAGATGATAATTTGGCCTCCGGACCCCAATCTAATCAAACATCAGAGCAATGTGCTGGACAAACAAATCCATGTGTAATTTCAAGCAGATGAGAATAAAGTGATGCTCTACTGTTGTGCAGCAAGTTTAATTCTAAGCTGTATATTTATTTCTGCTTGTAATCCAGGAACTATATCAAGAATCAAACTTTCTTCCACTTGACCCAAAACTTTCCTTTCTAGTTTTACTCGAGAACGTCTTGAGCAAAGAAGAAATGACAAGAAATTCATGACCAACATTTTAATTGATTCTGCCCTGGTAGAAGAACGTCAAATACTTACAGTGACTCTATCTAGATTAATGCATGTCCCTCCTCAAACATCGTGAGTGCGGCAGAGCTGGCTGGAGAACAGAACGCCTGCCTACCACAGCCGCATGCCACTGCAGCTCTGCATCGCTGTGATTACAGCATCTCAGCAGGAACCAAACATGCCACAGCAACATGTCCTGCAGAAAAATGATGCTTTAATTCCCCCACAGCACATTACAATGCATTACGCTGACGCTCCTGCCTTTTCTCACACAGTTATTTATTCGTGCCTTGTAATTAGGCCTGCCTGCAAAAAGGAAGAAAAAAAAAAAAAAAAGTCGATCTGTTTACTCTCAACGTTTCTCTCTCATTATGTCTGGAGTACGTCCCCCAGAGAATCACTCTACATGTAGCTGATGGAGCACAGAGGGAGCCGGGGCTGTTTTCCCCACTGATGGATTGTTCTTTTGTTCTTTTATGGAAACCGTCCTCTGTGTTTCCCTGTGGGTCTGAAGTCATGTAACTAAGGCTTGGTCGTGCCGTCGTGAGCTTCTGATGTGTTTTGCTGTACGCCAGCAGCATAGATGATAACTAAGTTAGCAATGAGAAACTCTGATTTGTATCCGGTTTAATAAAACTGAGGTTTAACATTTTTTAAGAATATTTTGTTTAGAATCAGGCAGACTTTGTCATCAAGAGCTCGTTCAGGCTTTAGAGTCTTAGAGTTTTTCTTATTATTATTTTCAGCACATATTTTGATAACTTTTTTAGACCAATATTTGTCTGTTGAGCAACATAATCATCATTCAGTCATAGAAGAGGCTGGTAAACTCAAAAGATGAAATTGTGCTGCGATGAGACATACCACGAATTCAGCAAACAGAGGAACGTAAAGAGAACCACTGAACCAAACACACGTGACTTGGACCGCTGGACGAAGCCAGAGTACCTGAAGAGAATCCACTGCAACGTGCAGAATCCATGCATCAACATGGGTTGGGCGGAGTGGTTTAGTCAAAGTCTTTGATTAAATTCAAGGGAGATGCTGTGAGAGGACTTCTTGCTAAAACAACAACAACCAAAAAACGCTCCAATGTGAGCAAATTAAATCGAATCGATTCTACAAGAGAAGAGCGGACCGAACCAACGGTCGTCACATTTAAGGGTAATTAGTTTTCCACATAGTGCCAGGTTAGTTTCTCTTTTTATCTATTAACAAATTAAGTAATTATTTGACAACTGCATTTACATAATCTGACAGCTACATTTATTTAATTAAGTGGCGCCAGGTCATAAAAAATGTCACCTCGACATACTTCAGAAGGCAAACAAATCCAATTATATTCAGAACAATATTAGATCAACTCAGTGACAATTGCCTATATGCAAAAATGTACCTGGAAATCTATTTGGATGTAAATATTTTTTTACTTCACCATATGATCAAAATACTGTGGGGATTATTAAAATATTCTCCATCAATCACCATTTAGGAAAGAACGAAATCATGACAACTTCTTTATCAAGGAGACTTGAAAAGAGCATTATTATATGTTTTCCATTTTATAGCACAATTAAGAAATTATGTTACCTTCAGTCGTGACATGACTAGAAAGAAATCTGACTTTGTAATCCAACGCCTCGAAACTGAACCTCTGTCATTTTAAACTCCGCCTTCAGGAAGTGCTCACAGCGCTTCCCGATTAACCCTTGAACAACGTTTTTACCAGCGTTTCACTGAAAAGGATCTTGCATGGCGAGCTCAGCCGACACGCAGTTCCATCAGATGTTTTCTCGCTGCTGCTGCTAGTCTGAAGGAGCAGAGTGGGGGGGGTGCTCTGTGAGGCGGAAGCGTGGAAACTGCAAGGAGGAGCATTTTGCACGGCAGAGTGGTTGCCACGGGAGGTTGGAGTATTTTTCACACACACATCGAAGAACCAAAGCAACACCCCAGGTATGCTTTTGATGAGGGAATAACTTTATAGCATGATGTAATGCTCCAAAAATAAATAAATAATTATGCAGTTTTATATAATAACGTCTCCTTTAACAGATCATGATGACTTGTTAAAAGAAAACATAAAAGGAACAAATTTTCCCCACAACAGATTCAAGTAGTTCTTATGGAGTGTCGTCAATCTTCCCTTCCAGCAGTTCTATTCAATAACATAAAAAAGAAAGAAAGGAGCGACAGCGACACGTAGATCCCCAACTGTCTGGCACAAACAGCCCTCGCTTGAAATCACACGTCTTGGAGCGGCGTTTCCTCACAGCCTGTCTCAGCAGGCTCCTTGTTAACAGGATAGCGCCTCCGAATCTGCTCCCGCAACACCTCCCAGCACGGGTCATTACTGCGGAGGGGCCTGCTGGGGCCCAATCAGATCACGGCACTAAAGCATTTCCTCCAATCAGTCACACACACACCACCTCTCCCCCCCACACACACAGAGGCATTTACAGCAAAGAAAACATAAAATGTGTATCCTCAACGACTGCTTTTAACTACTAAAAAGACACACACACAGAAGGTCTCATAGAGAGGGAGAGAGTGAGGTGGGGCCAAAGCGTCATGATCACACGGCCTGCAGATGAGTAGATGTGGCTCGCTTGATACTGCAAGCGAACCCCGGTCCGTGTGTGATTGTGCAATTACAGCACATTTACAGCACCAGCTGCTGCACAAATCGAGGCGCTCGAGCAACATGGCGTGACATGCGCCGCCGGGAGACGGAGCAGTCGCTGGCTTTGAAAGTGAATGCTCACACATGAAGATGTGCTGAGGGAATATTAGGTTTCTGGCACAACTATGGTGGTTACGAAGATATGATACTAAAAAAAAAAAAAAAAAAGAAAGAAAAATTGTTGTAAATTTATGGTTCTGGCTTTTAAAGAAAGGTGACAGGTAGTGCCAACGTGTTAGGAAGTAAAGGAAACAGATTCAGAAAAGATACGGTGTGAATGAGGTAGGCAGTTATTTTCTACTTATCCGTAAAAATTTTTTTTAGAGGAAAAAATATTCTTTTCCTAGAATATTCGGTATTCTAGGAGAGAACCGCTCTGCTTACGTCTCTTTTTCCAAAATAAGTGGAACAGGGATTTTAATTTCTCAAACTGGGGGGGATTTTTGTAATCCCTTAAAAAAAAAGGAAAAAAAATTAAGTAGTTTAAGAGTTTCCAAACTTGGGAGATTATTAGTAGTAAAATGCTCTTTTACTGAAGGGGAAAAAACAAATTAATATTCAAACTTGTCACGTTTATCTCGTTTATTTTTGAATATGTAAAGCATTTTCTGTTGACTGCAGAAAATGGTACCCAGATTACTTTAAATGTTCTGCAGCACTGGATTAAAAGAATTTACAAAATGTAATGTTAACACTGGGGTCATCATATGGGTGTTGAACGTAGCAAAGCCTTCTTAGATAGACAGAATATATCGCAAATGTCTGTTTACAGGCTATTAAACTTAAGGAAAAGATTTTTACAGTCTCTATTTTTAGTTCACCCTCCTCTGGGACCTGCTGGGCTCCCTTGAAAAAGAAGAAGAAGAAAACATTTCTCTGGCTGTAAAAAAAAAAAAAAAAAAAAAGTGACAAAAATGATGGAGCAATCTTAATCAATTTCTCTCAGGAAAACGTTAATTATTGAGGGATGTCAGTGGGTTTCGTCACATTTTTAAAGCAGGCCTTTTCAGAAAATTGCATCCTTAGCTGAAGATAGAAGCTTTGTTAAATATATATATATATATATAGAACAAAATTGGATTGATGAAGTCATAGCAAATTGGAATAAAATGACCCAAACTGCGTTCAGCTGGACCTTGGTGTGAAGAGATGAATAATTAATTTGGTGACAGCGTGGATGAGAGCTTTACTATCTATCACTTCGCGTCAGCACCAGATGTAAAAACGCGGCAGAGTCAACAGCTTGTCCTCTGGTCCTCAATGTGACTTTAGGTGAACGCCAGAGCAGAAGATTCTTTACCCAGAGGCTTCACTCTCTTGCTGTTCCACAGACGACTTGATTGCTTGTCTGCATTGACAGGAAATCAACTCACACTGCTCTCTGAACTCGGCGCACCTGACACAGTCTCTCTCTTGACATTGCTGCCACTCTGGGGAGTTCCTTCCAGAAGCCTTCCCTTCAGCTCTGACATTTTCCGCCACACTTGTCACCGCCAATTAAGCTCCTCACGACCCAAAGACGGTAAAAGTTGTCTCATGAAAAGTCTGGATGTGGAACACTTTTGTCGGAAGTCTCCACAGCGAAGCAGTCCTCTGGGATCTTCGCAATTGCGTCTGTTCCATATCAGAGTGATCAGCACAAAAAGATCGGCCTGTAGGCTGCAAAATTTGCCTGGGAAAAGCGACCGAGAGCGTATGTATTTTTAAGACCATTTTGCTTATTCATGCTCTGCAAATGTTCAATAATTGACGCGACTTTCAGGGAGGGTTCTAAACACGAGTCGTAAAGAGCGAGAATATCCTCCTTCGGCTCAGAAACAAGAAGAATAATTCAATATGCCAGCCTGATCTTAAAATGCCAGGGAGTGCTGCTCTAAAATGCACGCTGGAGTTTAATATCTTAGTGGCAGAGTAGTAAGGACTGCTGCCACGCCGCATCGCGACTCTGGGATGGATGGAGGCAAAGTGACGGCCCAGTTTATGGACTTTAAGTCACGTTTTGTGGTTTTTAGTTTTCAAGAAAAATGATCTAAATGGCAGAGGAGCCATTTAGATCATTTGGTAGAACCGTGGAGACTCCACAACGCCTGCGATTTCATGGTCTAACGTATCGTTTCTTATGACAATTTCTCTAATTTCCAACAGTCTGAATAGATGCCAACTTTTCGAACAAGCAGTCTACTCTGGGACGTTGTGGATGTCGAAATCTTAACTTTCTGCGCTGAGTCACTGTTTGAGTGAGCGTTGACCTCCTTGCACTGAAGAGCAGCCTGAGATGTGGGGGACAGAACTGCAGGGCGTATGAACACTACTGCTGTACTGAAGTACCATAAAAAACATCCATCCATCCATCCATCCATCGTCTGCCGCTTATCCGGGGTCGGGTCGCGGGGATAGCAGCCTAAGAAGGGAGGCCCAGACTTCCCTCTCCCCAGCCACTTCTTCCAGTGGCTGGGCGTTCCCAGGCCAGCCGAGAGACATAGTCCCTCCAGCATGTCCTGGGTCTTCCCGGGGCCTCCTCCCGGTGGGACGTGCCCTGAACACCTCACCAGGGAGGCATCCAGGAGGCATCCTGACCAGATGCCCGAGCCTCAACTGGCTCCTCTCGATGTGGAGGAGCAGCGGCTCTACTCTGAGTCCCTCCCGAATGACTGAGCTTCTCACCCTATCTCTAAGGGAGAGTCCGGCCAGTCTATGGAGGGAACCCATTTCGGCCGCTTGTATCCGCGATCTCGTTCTTTCGGTCATGGAGGAGTTCAAGTATCTTGGGATAAAAAAACATTTTTTTCTTAAATGCCTAACAAGTGTTTACTTGTACCGAAGATAATTTTCTTATGTATATCACAAAGCATGCACACAATTTGGTTAATTGATGGCAAACATATTTTTTTCAATCAACTTTATCAAAACACATAAACTTTTGGTTCTACAGGGAATTATTCTGCCAAACAATAACTCATGCTACATTTATATTATCAATCGTTATGCACTAGCTTTCAAAATTCTTGCAATTGCTGACTGCAGTGAAACAATATTTATGTTTTTGGTTTTATAGCAGTCAGCACCTAAATTGAAAAAAAATAAATAAATAAATCTGTTTATCTTTCTATGTTGGCAGTACAACTAGCCTTAAAGCTGCACTATGTAACTTTTATGGAAAAAATTTATGTTTTTTACGTATTTGTTAAAATTGTCACTATTTCATAACTGCGTAATCTGAGACAGATGATCTGTGAAAAGATCGATCTCCTCCACCTGCTCCCCCGAGCTACTATTGCCATCTGACGAAATGCACCACTCCCAGTCCAAAAACAACCAGTCAGAGGCAGGAGGAGGGTCTTAGCGATGCCAATCAATCTCATGTACTCGGTTCTAAATGTGGAAACAAGTTACCATTACAGGACACGACAGTTTGTTTGCCGTCATTGGTCGCCATGCTGACTCGACTAAACATCTTAAACTAAAGAATGAATTTCTTTATTTTTGTTTAAAGCAAAGTGAATTGTTTATTTTGAACAAAAAAGAGAAGTAAAAGAAAACAAGTAAAAGAAAAAATTAAAAACCAGAATGTAGTAAAGTGAAGCTGAAAAGATTTTCAGAGTGAATTTTACTAAGTTGATTTTTTCACTATGAAGTATAAAACACTAGCATTTACACGGTTTGTGCATAATAGTATATGTAAAAAGGTCAAACAAATCACATGAATAAAACCATTAATCAGTGAGTTAATTAAACACAACAGGATTGGTTTTGGTCATTTGTTTTTCAAAATAAGATAACAGAAAACACGTGAACACACAGAATCTATGAGAATGAGAGTTAAAATGGTCAGACACTGATGATAAAATTTCATTTCTGGATTTTGTAGATGGTTCTTCTCAATCTGTTCAGTTTTTTTGTTTGTTTTTGTTTCATGTTTTGTCTTTTCCATCTGAACCTCGATGACCCGTCCATGTCTAGTTTCAATGCGCCACTTTGTTTTTCTACGTCTCCTCTGGCTTTTTAACCGCTCCTCTCTTTTCCTGCCAATTTGCAACAGTCTATAAACCTGGCTTGTCTTCTTGAATTCTCCGTGGTTAGAAGCTCTTCATTCTTGACGTTCATTTTATTTTATTTATTTATTTTTTACGTCTCCCCAACCAGCCGCTCCTGGGCGCCTCTTCACAGAGCCGTGATAGGGTTTGGCATTAATGGTAATGACTTTCCTATTTCCCGAGAAGATGTTTTAATATTTTCTGCTTTTTAAGTGTGGCTGCAGGAATATTGGCGCTGATTAATCTGCTGCTTCAGAGCTGTGGTGAGTCTCTTGGTGCGTTCAGACCTCAAAACTTCCAGAAAATGTATTGCCAAACAACTTTTTAAAGCTGAAAATTGCAGCTACATTACGTCTCTTAATGTAACTTGACTTAGTTGAAATATTCAGATGCGGTGATGAAAAGAAAGTTCACTTTCTGCTAATTTTAGGTTTTAAATGTCTAAACGATCTGCTTTTTACCCTGAAACCATTTGAATCTAATTCCAAGAGTTCAACGCCAAACATCACATGCTAAAAATTTATTTATCAAAGTCGAAGCCAAAATGCAATTGGAGAAAAATAAGCACACCCTCAAGATTTCTGACAATAATCTCAAACTTTTAGATTCTGTTTTAAAAAACCAAAAATTCAACTTTTGGAACTCAGGCTCAGGTTTTTCTAGAAAATGTCCGAGATTACTCTTAAAATTTCTGCATTTCTCCTTGAAGAAAACGTTCTCCTCTTTCAAGGAGAGCAAAACTCTTTATAGGGTTTGCTAGAAAATTTCCTAGATTAATCAATTTTTTTCTTCTTCTTGCAAATCTTCAACTTTTCAAGCTCAGAAATTCAATTTTTTTTTTTTTTTTTTTTTCTGGAAGATTTCTGAGATTTTGAGTTTTTGGAAGAATATCACTCATTTTCTTCAGCGTATAAAGACGTCATACACCATCCTAAATATAAGCTTGCAGCTTTTTCTGCCTGAACCATTTCAGTCAAGTTGTTTAAATTGTTGCAGTGTTTTCACGTATGGAGGACAAATTATTTGACTAATTAAAAATAAAAACCACCCAATACCATATATTATCAAAGTCTGTTTTAGAATTAGAAGAAGGCAGCACCAGAGTCCGAGCGATCTCGATGTGGTGACATATGGGGGCGGTGCGCCTCAGGTTCCATCTGAACAGGTGGAGGAGCCAGCCTGTGGGGATCCTGGTGTCCAAAGGGTGGACTCCCACAGTGATCGGAGATGCCCCTTTTGGCACAGGCCCCCTTCCCCCGCCGCCTCCGCTCCCACCGCCTCAGGATGTGCCAGGAAAGTGGCAGGTTGCATGCCAGGGCGCAGAGCCACGTCTCTGACAACTGCCAGGTTGGCCGAGCAGGGGGGCCCAGATTCAAAGAAGCAGCTGTGTGTTTGATCTGTCTCGGGGCAAAAAAGGTTCCAAGGAACAACCTCATCATAATTTCATCATTAGATATGTCAATAATTAAACGTGAACTCTAGCAAACGCGTCAGAAAAGACTGCAAAGCGGGAAAAACCCGCGTGGCATCGATCAAAACGTCTGACGAATGGGTTTCCGTTTACGTCTCAGGAAAAGGCCCCAGTCCAAACACGGCTCCCACCAGGCGCTCATTCATCTATCATTAGTCCTTATTGCAGACTCAACACTCAGCAAGGACCGTCAGAAGGATGATTCATTGCTACCAAGAGCTCAGAAAAAACCCCAACCCAAAACGGTGTAAATCTGGACCCTGTTGTGACGTCTCAGCAGAGTACAAAGGTTGTGTCCGCCTCCCAGGCGTCAAACGCCTTTTTTTATAGCTTGTCTTCAAAATGGTTCATCTAGAAGAGATTCATACTACTGACACGATCGTGTCGAAAGATGAATTTTGTAAATTTGTGGCGTAAACCATCACATTTATAAAATTCTCAAATAGTTCCTAAATTAAAAAAAAAAGAAAGAACCTCCAGTCTGACAAACCGTCAAAGTTTTTACTTGTTTCCAGTCCAGCATCTGATCATTTTCCAGAGGAAAATGAACCGGAAACGTGTCGATTCATAGACACCTTAAAAGAGAAGTAGCTGCTTTAAATGATCTCTTTAGGCAACCTTGCTGCCAGCAACGTGTCAGAGACGATCTTTTCTCAAATGTGTTTGTTGAATCAATAGAACAGATCAAAGATATCACGACTTCACAGACAGGATTTTTGCTGAGCAGTTGACTGACAGGTTGCAGGAAGCCAAAAAGAGGAGACGTACAGGAACTGGCAGGCAACAAACAAAACCAGGAACAATGTTAAACAAACAGACATGATGAAATAAACGGAACAAATAGATAAAAAAGAAAAGACAAATGCAATCAGAACTACACAAAATCTGATGGCAAATTGAAACATTTCAGTCTTCAGATGTGCAAAGCCGGTTGCATTGCAGCGAGACGGCATGGAGACGGAAGCCTCTGTGAATGTTTTGGACTGTCCATGCTGCTCCCCTCCTCTGGTCCAGAGACTGGTGCTGGTGGGCACCAGCCCCTCCCACCAGACTAAGACGGTTTAGACGGAGGAATGAGTGGATGTGCAAAGTTCAGTCTCTCCAGGAAGTTGTGGTCGGAACTATTAATGCGAAGATGCTTATCATTTGCAAATGAAGCAAATATACAACAATAGCAACAATAGTTTTTCTGCACTATTGTGGCAGAAACCTTTTTTTTTGTTTGTTTGCTTTTATAAGTGTTGCTATTTTAAGAAAGTACTGGGAAATGTTAAACTAAATACTATGCTAAAAATCTGCCTTTTTGGGAAGGTGAGGCCAGAGAGTCTTCCAGTTTGAATTTACGCCAAGGCTTCAATTCAACTTTTGTTGTTACGGCAAAAATCAAGCTAAAAAAACCCATTTGTAACTTTCTGAAAAAACTTCAGGGAAATCAGTCATTCTAGGTCACAAAAATACATCGCAACATCCTGGAAGGAGCTGAAAGCTGGTCGAGGCGAACCTAAAAACACCTCGAGCCGTAGGAGCAGCAAAACAAGGTCCTGTAAGGGTTTGAATACAAATGAACAACCCGCTTTTCAGGGTTGTTTTGTGAAACCATCCGAATGAAACACTTTTTTTCCCTCCACTTTATATGCACTACTTTGTGTAAGTCTAGCACATGGAATCCCAGAGACACACATTTACATTTTGTGGTTGTGATATGACAACATGGGAAGAACTTCAAAGGATATGAAAACCTTTGCAAAGCACTGTGCTTCACATTCAAATGGAAAGCGCCTCATGGATACATTTCCAGCCTCATATCATACGCTCATGTAAGACAGGTTTCCTTACGTGGTATATTGCCGATAATGATAGATATTTTGAAACACTCCTGCTCTCAGTGGTTCACTTAATAAAGAGCATTAGAAACAACTGAGCTTCTGCTCAAAAGGATCTTATTATTACTGGACACTCCTCATTACTACACTGGAAGTCCCTTAAAATGCCCCTCAGTGTCCATGATGTTCTTTTTAAACTTAGAGGAAATTAAAAGCTTTATGAGGATGCACATGAAAGGCTTTCCTTCCTATTCTTCAAACTTGGACGCTTTGCCTAAACAAATGAGTCTTTCACCGACTTATTTTTGCTTTAGTTATGAACATGAGTGCACATATCTGATGGGCTTTTTGTTTGTGTTGACCTTAGAGAGCTGAGACGTGAAGTGGGGGCGGGGATGTTGGGGTGGTTTTGTATTTGTCGATCCGGTGCTTTGTCAACGTGTGCATACGTTCAGCAAGAATTATACATTTACTGCAATCCGTCCAACTGGCTCTAATACAAATACCTAATAATCGAAGCAGACCTTTACATTCGTATTGCTTTTAATTCTGCGTCCTCTCCAGGACATTTTGCTGCTCCCGTGGCTTCCTGATGCAGATCCAGATTTTTTCAGAGGCAGTGTGCTCCCGACGTGTCCTCATTCATCTTGTTGAGGCAGATAATTCTTTTAGGAGTCTGTTGTCACGAGGCCGACTGATTTCAGGACTATCGGACATCTCCGTGGCCATTCTTTCGCTGCGTGTGATTGGAATAGATTTTCTTTTGTATAAAGGATAGAAAGTAACCTTGAGCCCATCATTATAAACCCAGCACAACATCAGCAGAGCAAGAGATTTATCTTCCAAACAAGACAGCGCCGTCTTATCTACATTTGCTCGTGTTGTGTTTTATTCTTTTTCCTCCCCCTCGCCGAGGCCAGATTACATTGATGAGGTGCGAGTAACATATGGATTACTTTAAAAGCTTTAGAGATGCCTCCCTTCTTCTTCTTCTTTTTTTTTTCTTTATTTAGGAAAATCTAAATCCTGGAAGATGTCTTTGTTGGCATGAAAGACACGGTTTCGTGCGTGCGTAGAGCGAATGCATTTCAAAAGAGACGCCGCTCATTTCTGGTGCGTTCACTGGTAAAAATAGAAGCGCGGCATTTTCTCTTTAATCTGCGGTCGGGGTGAGGAGAGTTACTGGCCATCAACATTAATCCTGCAGCAACAATGAGACACACTTCAGGGTAAAAGCTTGAAGTTTTTGGAGAGGCTTCAGAGGCGTCCTTCCCCCCGCCCCCACCAGCAGCGTGGAGAGGCTGGCAGTGGAGATCCAGGGAGAGAAAGGCGGGATGAAAGATGGCCGCTGAAGCCGTTTACTCTCTCACCTCTCATCTAAAGACAAGGACGAGGATGAAGAAGGCGCAGAGAGGCCACTTAGATATATATATATTTTTTTTTTTTGTCAAAACAGGGGATTGCAGCACACCAGTTTGGATCTGGTGGATAAATGATGGACAAAGATCCGTGCTAAAAAAGCCAAAAAAAAAAAAAAAAAAAAAAAAAAGAAGAAGAAGAAGAAGAAAAAAGAAATCATCGCCAATTTGTTCAGGGATTTTTGGAAGAAGCTGCTCTCTAAGGTTCTGATCCCACTCTTGATGAAAGTGTTCTTGAGGGAAAATGGGAAATAAGCCCGCTCTCATTTGGCAACTCACAAAACTCATTTCATATACGCTCATAGTTTTCAAAAAAAAAATTTTTTATTTTAAATAAGCATTTTGATATTCAGCAAACTTCTAACAACAGATTTTCCTGCCTATAAATTCAGTCTTTTTGTTACATTTTTTTTACAGTATTTCTCATTTTTATGTATGAAATTGTATAAATGTTTGTAGTTTGTGTTTGTTTTATGGCACTAAAATAAACACAAACGGATGGAAATGTGCAATTTCCTAAACTCAATAAAACAATATTGTGTGCTTCGATGCAAAACAAAGATGGCCGCACACTTTCTTTTCAAGGTAACCGTTGCTACCGCAAGAAAACAAGCAGTGACAAGTCTGCGCATGATGGAGATACATTTCTTTAATGCCGTCTTGATGTGCAGCTCTGAGGCCTGCAACCTTTTCAGCCTTTTTCAGCTCAGTGAAGTTAAAAACAAATCTCATTCAGAGCCGCCCATTACATGACCTTTACAGTAAAACAGCTTCTCATTTTTGGCATTTTATTTATTTATTTTTTTGCATTTTATTTCTGTTCTTACGTTTAAAATCAATTAAAACAAAAAACAACATAAGATGTTTGCAAAAAGAAGATTCATGTCGTCTTCTGCAGGATGTGATTTCTGGAAAATGGTGTTAAAAAAACATTTTTCAACCTAATAAAAAGATATATAATAGTTAAGCAAATGCAAACCTTGCATGTTGTTATTATTGTATCTATATTTGGAAATTTGTTTTTTTTTTATCACCTTCATCAAAGTCATAAAGAGCCGTTGCAAAGGGTCTCTTTGCACACCAACGATATAGATAGATCATGCACCGAAAGACCCTCCCTCCACATTTTTATTGAACTTATTTAGCAAATTAAACTTTTTGAAACAAATTAGTATGCATGCGATCACTGATCAGCTGTCGCCAGGAACATTAAAGCATTAAAAAGCACCAAGACTCTCCCAAACCCTCCAGGAAAACAAACAACAACAACAAGAGCACAGCTGCAGCAGTGGAGAACAGACGATTATTAATGCATGAGGAAAAAACCCTTGGAAAAAAACAAACAAATACAAACCGACTGGTACGAAGATTAAAACATTTATAGAGTTAAAAGTGCAATAACAGATTATATAGCTTATTTAATAGCGGAATTATTATTGATTTACTGATGTACAGAATCAGCTCTTATCTTCTCTTTTGAGCCAGAAGGAACTATATCCCTGCCAGTTTTATTTTCTTCTCCGGGTTATGCTGATGTTATCTGTATGATGGGATCACTGGATGCTGTTACCATGGAACAGTGAGCTTCTTCGCAATCCTGGCAAATCCTGCAGCAGGACATTAAACCTCTCCCCCTGCTGTCGCAGAATCAGCCTCCTGAATTTCTCCTATTTTAAAGTTTTACTTCACTTTTCTTTTTTTGTTAGACAGGCTAGCGCTGTGCAGGTGTGGACATGTTCAATTTATTTAGAAAAAAATGAAACATTTTTAATTAAAGATGGAGTTTGTTAAACTTTAAACATTGAAGTGGCTTGCAAAAAAATCGCATTATGTCACGTTATATCAACCGGCCTCGGTGTGTTTTATTGGGATTTCATGCGCTAGTCTAAAACCAAGTGGCAAATGATTGTAGCGATTAAAGAAACATAAAATCCTGATGGAAGTTATGGAAATTTGTTGTAATCTTACAACTGTTCATCTCCTAAACGTCATGATTTTTTTAATTTAGCCTCATTTATCCGGTAAAAGTGAAGGGAGGAGTGGTGCGCCATCATGTTGATGACTTGTGGGTTTTCAGGTCAGACAGCATGAACCACAATGTTTGCTGCAGAGTGGAAGATGTTTTCTGTACACAGAGCCACCCACGTTAAGTCTCTTTAATTAATCACACACAAGGCATCGTTGTTAATCAGACTCCTGCTCGTCTCTCTCTAGTTGTTGCTCCATGTTGAGCATCTTAAAGGTTCTGTGTGTTTTAAAGAGGCAGGGTCATGCATTTCCCAGTCACGTTGTGCCATTTTAAAGCACAGCCACGTTGCTATGTTACCTGCAGTTGTTATAAAAATGCGGTACATTTCAAACATAACTTTTAAAAAATTGACTTTGTGATTTAACCCCTTGAAATTGGGTCTCTGTCTCTTTAAGAAGCTCCTGCACTTTCGGAAACTTCAGGAAGTCATTACAACATGGCTCCTCCATTAACCCCTTAACAAGTTTTTTTTTTCTTTACCAGCGTATCCTATGAGATATGCAGATCCACCAGGTCGTCGCTAATTGCTGCTGGCTAGTCTGAAGGAGCTGGGTGTGGGAGTCGCAGGGGATGTTGGCTCTTTGAGGTGGAAGCGCTGAAGCTTGGAAACTGCAGGGTTCACCCTCTAGGTCCACCCAGACGTTTTGCTCACCTGAAGATAAGGGATTTCTCAAACATATGTAAAAAAAAAAAAAAAAAAAAAAGGTCTGTTTATGGTGAGGGAATAACATTATAACATGACGTAAAGCTCAAAAAAGTCGATTTCACATAATACTACCCCTTTAAAGTTCAGCGACTCCGACATGAATCCACCCGACTGATTCTGACCCTGATGGTCCGACGGTCCGCTGCACGCACCACTCAGTCTAGACGTCCCTTCCCACCCGTTTCCTTTCACTTTCATCTGTTTTCATTTTTTTTTTTTTCTTTAACTCATCTCAAAGCCGTGGTTCTCTTTTCAAACCTTTCCCTCAGCGGCCCTCTGCGATTCCACTCAAAGTGTACGACCTCTTTGATTCTCGTCTTTCAAAGCGTCTCACTCGCCTGCGCTTTTCTCACCAAAACACTCTCCCCACCTCCTCTTCGGGGGGTCCGTCCTTCCACCCGTTTTTTATCGAGACCTTCATCATCACCATCACCGAGCGATTCCGGCTCCCCGCCTGCTGCATCCCGACGGCTCCTGAGGTCCTCTTATCTCGGCGAACAGCCCTCCGCTGTGTTTCATGGGCCGACAGCTCAGTCTTACTCTTTCTGTTTGCTTTGTGTCCGTCTCACTCTGCAGTGAAAGCAGATGCCGACCGGTCAAAGCTGCGAGAAAGAGAAAGGAGAGTGGTCTAATTAAGCTTGGCTCAGACTATTTCAAGTAGCAGGAAAGGCAATTACGAAGCAAAGGGAGCAAGGAGAAGGAAAACAAAAGGAAAGAGGCAGAGCCCTTAACTACAAGCAGAATGCAAACGGGAGCAGAATGGCTGAAAAGAAGAAATGCACACGTCAGTGACATGCTTTCATCACTTCATTTTGTTAAAACACCCTGTAAGCGTTTAAGTGAGGCACTCAGCTGCTGCACCCTTTACAAGTTGGGTGAAAGTGATTCATTTAGCGTTCAGTCCATGGAGCGTCATTCATTACTGTTGACGTCCCAGATGGTCAACGTTAAGCTAAAGTAGATCTGCAAAATATTAACCTAAGAGATTATGTTGGGTCTCTAAAGTCAGCATAAAAATAACCTTAAGCAAACACGCCCTGACATCGAGTTTATAGGTCTTATTTATGTTTCACAATAAGGCATTTTACAAGAAAGTAGGTCTGCTTCACACTGAATATGGCAACAATTTTTTTTTTGTTTTCTTTTTTACTCAATCATTGATTGAAGCCCATTTATTAAAAACAATTAGTCATCAGTGTCTGAATTTTGCCTTGTGGTCAGCTCTCCTGCATGTGTCCCAGAAGCCAAGTCTGGACCAACAGGTGCTCCAGTCTCACATCCAAGTGGGTGAAATCATCCCGTCTCCATATGGGTCGCAGAAAAGCTGAGGAGCTCTGCCATCTGTGCAAAACTGCTGTTTGTTCACAGTGAAAGTAGACTCTTTAGATAGTTTGAGCATCTGATCAGGATGATCCACTGCCTCCCTAAAACCGATTCGAGGGTCTGTGTATCGACTGGTAATGCCTTAGGATTGGCCTGGCCATTTCCTTCCTAAGCAGTTCCACTCAGAACAAATCTCACTCTGCTGTTCACCTGACTTTTTTCCCCATTGAAGAATCAGATTTTTATTGTCATTGTGCAGAAGCACAATGAATTTTGTGTCATTACAGCCCACAAACGTAAGACGAGGGTAGGCAGGAGCATGAGGCTGCAGCCATCAAGGGAGGCACTGTCTTTCTCCTCTTATACTCCCACTGATGATCCACAGGTGTGCCAAAACACACCTGAGGAGAAGACCACACCGAGCTCATGAACGCCACCCAGAAGGGAACCAGAGGGGCTGCCGACGCCGTAGATCCTGACCTGAACTGGGAGATGCTGTGGGAGTCAGCTGGACATTGTCTGAAAAAATAAAACCAAATCATCATCCTACTACTTCCTGTCATCTCCTTTGCCATTTTTAGCTGTTGATCACATGACTCGCGATGTAAAAAAAACTGTCTCGTCCTAGCACAAAAACCTTTTTTCTCCCAAAACGTACGTTTTTTTTTCGAAATACCCGTGTTTCCATTAATAGTATTTATTTTCAGAATTTCAACTTTACGCAATTTTGTGGTTAACAAAAAAACATCCACTGGAAGACTGTTTCTATACTCTGAGAATCTCTTGCCACCCAATTCCTAAAGCAAAGAATGCCTGAAAAGTGACCCTCTTTTCCATTGAGAAGGCAAAAAGCTGACCGCATCTTGAGTTGATATTCACGAGCTGACACCCGATATCTGCGATGATGTGACGGAGCTCCAGTTTTCAAATCTCGCAGAAGAGCGCAAACAGAAAAGAAAAGGCCAGTCCGCTTCAAACGAAAAGCATATGGAAGCATTCAGTCTGTGTTTAGTGATATAACACACGACCGGCTACACGTCAGCCTGGTTTTAATTGACTGTGTCCTGGCCCCGGTGTCTGATTGCCTTGAGGGTGAAACCGCCTCTCATGTGGTCCAGAAGGCCATCTGCAGAGGCACGTGAGACTGTTCTGATAAAACAAACCAGAAAACGTTTCGGCGATCTTGAGCCCATTATCTCAAACAAAGCAGCAAATCCATAAGTGTCAGCAAGCAGCGATGGATTTGCTTCGACTCGCTCTTGAGTTGAAACGTTTAAGGTGGTCGTCCAAACCCGGCCGGCCGTTTCCAAATGAACGAGAACTCGACTTCCGCTGTGGAACAAGCCATCTGCGCGCAGCTGAAGATGAGGCACAGAACCAGGTTTAACCCATCGCTCCTCCAGGCTGCTGGGCTGACTGATGAGCTGCCCTGACCCCGCTTGGCTCTCTGTTGTTTCCCCAACGACAGAACGCGCTCACAGAGGCAAATTCACACTGTAGATGAGATACAAGCGTCTCCGTTGAACGGTACGCAGCCGAGGCTGAGCGAGGGAGGGTCTTATTGAAAAGAAACCACAGGACCCATAATAAAACCTGGCAGTTGTAAAACATGACTGATGACAGTAGCGGAGTAACCTGAGAGATTTGGCTGCAGATCTCTGGGATAACGTGGCTGGAAGTAAGGGCCGCAAGCTAATGACCACTCATGTTTGTTTAAGCTATTTGAAGGTGGGAAAACAAACATTTAACCACTGTCCCGGGTGGTTACTTTAAACCTTGGAAAAGAACTAATTGCAGCTTGAGTTATCACACACAGTGAGCGGCTCTCAATAGTTTACCACACAATCTCTGTTGGAGTTGACTTCCTTTCCCTGGCTCACCCTGTTGACCCAAACATGCCCCTGCGTCTCCTTCTAGCCACGACCGGGAATCCTGCTCACCTAAATCTGGCTTGAATTACCCCACATGGTTTGGTGAAAAAGCGGCAGAACATCTTTCCTTTGTAAAAACATTCAATACGAGAAACATCTGTTTGATTACAGAGAAGTCGGCTCAAAGGCAAGAAGGAAACTGGTTTATTTATTATTTCTTAAACTTTCAACTCCACCTTTTAGGCAAAAAAAAAAAAAAAATCACAACTGATTTCACACCGTCATCGTTTATTAAAAAAAGACAATTTTGAGTTTACCGAGACACTTTAAACTACACCTTGTCATGGTAACAAATTTTGCTGGATAATCAAATTGTCCCAAAAATTATTGCAATAAATAATAAGTTGTTTTGAGACCATTTTCAAGTATAATGGTAAATATAATGGTAACGGCATAATTATGAGGAAAAACATTCTCTAAGATAAATAAACCTTAAATTCTAATGAACATTCAAACCTGGAGCTTTAAGATATTTACATATCCAAAATAAATACAACAACACAAATAGGCAAATACAATAAATTATGAAGTCCCTGTAAACAAAATTGTCCTTCAGAAAAAGGAATACTATCAAATCAAACCTGTTTTGATTTGATGTGATTTGTATAGTTGCAAATGGCATCAATGGGAAAAGATGTAATTTCATTTTAAGACCTACTCATTCAGTACAATGAAAGATCTGAATTGCATTTAATAGATTTAGTTTTATCACTGCAGTCTAATTTGTCCAAACGATCTGGTCCCAGATCTCACTAAATTGAATCTAAATGCAATTTTTGGAAGTTGTGTGTCTCTTGGAAGCACTTTCAACGCTTTATTAGTCTTTCTTATTTTACGATCATGTAACATCCTCAGTTAACACTGCATTGTCCGAGTGTGCGTTCTTGGGCTTTGTGTACTTTTCCTCTGAGATCTAAGCATAGTGTTAATGTAAGTGATGAACACCTGATCACTTGTTTTACGTCCTGCTACGTAAAACGCCACAACCGAGAAAGGGCATGCAATCTTTTTCCATCTTGCCTCGGACAGACTCTCCAGACTCTCTGGAGCTTCAGTGACTGACAGGCAGCGTTTTCCCGGCCTTCAGGACCGGTCCCTCCTGCATGGATTAACAGATTTTATTCATGTGAATCTGCCTGGAGCCGGAGATCCACTGATCCAATAATCTCTACATCAAATGGATTACCTGTCTGGTAATCATTGGTAAGATTGACACATTCATATCAGTAGAACAGTTTCAATAAGTGCGGCAGGCATCTGCTTTAAACTGATAAAACGAGTTTCACAGGAGAACATATTTAGCTTGTTTCTCCCCCCCCGCCGGTTGATTTAAACTAAAACGTCAATCTGCTTCACTCTTGACAAAGTATTATTGATTCCGTTCATCAAGTTTGGGTTATTTGGATCTGTGAAGGAAAACCTTAAAATGGCTCAATGAAGCCAGTAATTAGGAGCTCATTGTAACTCCATCCATCATCCATTTGAAAAACTTTATATTCTCCATTACGTCGGCCAAATTGTTGGGGGGTTTTTTTGTTGTTTTTTTTTTGTATCCATTTCTCTTTTGTCTCTGTCTTTTCTTGCATCGTGGCTCCCTGCTGGCTAACTGACGGCAACCTGTAGAGCGGAGCGGAGCGAGGATACATTTCTAACGAGCATTTCTATCGCTGGCGCTCTCTGAGGCCTCTATGTGGTAGGAGGAAATGATTAATGAGCAGTCCAAATGGAGCTCAGGCTGGCCTCCAAGTATGTCACTGCTCCCCTCTTTCAGCATTTCAACAAACCTGACAAAAACAAAGAGGTCCGAGAGCGGAGCCCTGAGGAACCTCCTGTTGCTCAGGGAGGTTGTTTTTTTGTTTGTTTTTTTAGACTGAACGTGCAGTCGATCAAACAGAAAAATCTCTCTTACGTAAATAGAGAATAATGGAAGATATCTTTCAGGCTGACAGCAGTATTCTCAATCAGAACCCCTCTGTGGCTCCGTTAGACCCGTCATCACTCATCAACTAATTAGCTAAACCTTACATCTTTGCTGGTTTTGTTCATGCCGAGTTGCCTCCACCAGCTCTCCTGTAAAGATTCCTGCTGGTTAAAGGCACCAGAAAGAGTGCAATCAGAAAAACGGCTAATTAATTAACCTTACTCTGTCTCCTAAGATATTGCCTTTCTGTCCCAAAATGTCTTTATTCCTCAAAAGCAATTATTCATGTGTCAGTGCCATCAAAATGAGAAGTCCTGTTTATGAGGATAACAGTCTCATAAATATGAAATAACGCCTGTTATGAACATGAAGAAGTCTTTGTGAATGCTGATGTCTGTTGTCGTGAAGTGTCATTCGGTAAATAATGGCACTTTTAATGCAAAGTTGACACTTTTAATTAACTTTTTAGGAAAATTTGCATAGATCTTCTCTTTAAAAGGGTCATTGTTGACCGGATAATGCAAAGTTGACACTTTTAATGACACTTTTAGTGCAATTTTGGGTTAAAAGTATAATTATTTAGAGAATGACACTTCATGACAACGGTCATAAGCATTTATGAAGACTCCTTCATGTTTATGACGGCGTACTATCAGTCTTATGCACACCCCTTCAAGTAAAATGTTATCCTTAAAAAATGCTCAAGACAACATTATATGCTTTTTTACACCAGCGTTTGAAATCTACAATTACGTCGCTTTGGGTGCAAAATTGCCATAGCTGTTATTTCGTGCTTTGTTCTCATCATAGAAGCAGTTCCTGATTCCTTCCAACAAATTGCAATTCTCTGCCGCTTCGTAACATTATCATTTGCTTATGCCGTGTCACTCAAAATGTGCTACGCTCATGAATGTTGGACAGTCACCCCCATAAAACCAGAGGCGTCGTTTTGGGTACATCCAGAGAGGATGCAGACGGGAGCGTGGTGCAGAGCTGGCATTAATTAATTAAAATGGCCAAACTTACAAGAAACAGGCAACCAGGAACATGGAGAGAGAGAAACAGAGTGTAACAGAAGGAACCAGTGGTGCGTAGTGAGTCCGGGGAGGTAAATATACAGAGGAGGGCGTGAAGATGACAAAAGAACTGGTTACATGTAACCGTCTGCAGCTGCGGAAGGGAGGGAGTGAGACTGATGCTGGGGAAGGGAAACCGAATGAGAAGACAAAACAGAAGAAAACCTGAGCAATCACAGAAATAAACACTCAATCTAGCAACCAAAATCGACACACAACAATAAGAAATAACTGGGCAAACAGAAGGAACAAACTACAACAGGAAGGTAAAATAAATACTGATGACATATTACAGCCTCGTAACTTTTACAAAACCATAAAGTTTTGTGTATGCCGTATCGGCCAGATCTGCTTATTGCATTGCTTCTCACTCGTTGCATGTCAAATAACAGACACCAAACCACAGATTAGATTGCAATCAAGCTTTTATTTGTTCATCTGTCACTGAGGTATTACTGGGTGGTTTATGCGCTCGAAACACGCGATAAACCTTCCAAATGCCTGGTTCTTAGCCAAGCATTTCTCCAAGTGTGTTTAATTACTGCTTACAGGAGCATGAAGCTGTGTTGGTATGTTTAACCTTAATGCGAGCTGGGAATTTCTGCATGCGGAGAACTTTCTTCAGACCAGATGTCGCTGAACATGAGCATCTCGGAGATCTTCGGGTCCTGGCACTAAAAGCAAATGAACCAGAAACATTCCCTCCTTCTTTGTTTGGAACCCCGTTCTCCTCTCTTTGCTGTGCAGCACACACGTACGTACACACACACACACACACACACACACACGCACGTCAGCTCCATCAACGTACCTGCTGGGTTCAGATTACAAAGTCCTCGGCGCGGTGAAAGAAATGCCCCTAAGGAAGGCTGCATGGGAGGTAGAGTTACTGGCAGTCTCTCCCAACCTTTTCACTCCACTACATGAGCTGTAATGAGCCGCAGTCAGTGAGGGCAGTGACAGTTAATAAAAATGTGAAGCACATGGGAACGGGCCTTTCGCTCTGTTCCCATTTCGTCTCGGCGAGATTGTGCCCAGACACACGGGATCTGATATGTTTGTCGAGATTGCTGCAGCTTTAAACAAAACAAAGCGCCGGTTTTTAACATGCGTCCCTGTTTTTTCTTCTTTTCTCTCCCCTTGGCAACACACTGAGCTTTTAAATGAATCCCTTTCATTTTCGTTTCTTTGTTCTTTCATCTTCTAGATCCTCTTTTAACAAACTCTGACATCTCGTTTTGTCTCCTAAAAATCATCTCCATATTTTAGGCTTCTCTCCGACTGCCGTTTCATCGTCCTCCAGGCTGTGTTTACTGTTAGCAGATGATGCAATTTCTCTTTCTCGGAATAATGACAAGTTACGTACACGCGAGACGGAAGGTGACGGAGAGGAATGTAACTCTTTTCACTCTGACCCTCTTTCATCATAAACACCGCTGCCATCAATCACTACACACAAACCAGAGCTCCAGTGACTAAGCAGTGTTTGTCCTCTGATGAAAGAAGCTCAGCAAAAAAAGCACTTAGAGAGAAAAAAAAATGAAGAACAAAACCCATTACACTGAGAACAGTTCTTGTGATTCTCTGAGTACTTTTCCCTCTAAACAATTCTTTCAGTATCAAGGTAAGGTAAAGCAGTTTACCTTTTCTGTATGCTGTCCTTTAGCTGTAACTTGAAGAAAAAAAGGGTTGCAAAGATGTTGAAACAAAAACTTTCATGGATTTAATCTGTTTTGACGTACTGAGGAAAAAAACAATTATAATCAGTTTTCAGTAAATTTAGCTAATACATTTCTTAAGAATGTCAGCTTCCCCGATGAAATGAGATCTTTCATGTTAGCATAAAGCATCTCCACGCTTCATGCTAACGTGTTTCAGAGTTAGCATGGCTCGCCCATGCTAACAAAGTTAGCAGTGTCAGTGAACTGAGGTGAGTCTGTGTTGCAGTTGGGTGGGACTGCACTTTAGAAATTCTTTTTATTTTTCAAAAGATAAATGCCAGCGAGCATTTCTCAAAGAAAAAATCAAATAACTTTGTAAATATGTCAGAGTGCAGAGATTACCGTAACTTCCGGACTACAGCACTGCAGCTCAACAATGTGGTGGCTAATATACGGATCACCAAAGAGTTTCGAATGGCTGGACTGCTGCGTGATGAAGAAGACAGATGAAGTGCAAATTTGTCTCCAGATGAAAGTGGCAGCAATGAAAAAGAGAATGAGGAAGTGTTCGATTCCAACACCGACAAAGATGATTTCAGTGGTTTTAGTGCACAGGAGTAAGATGAAGATAGCGATTAATGACTTTTCTGTCTCGGCTACTGTGTACATGTGTGTTTTTAGCAGCTGTGTTACAGGCGCTGTTTGGAAAAAGCATTAATGGTATTTTAATAAAGTTAAAAAAAAAAAAAACATCTTTCTGTTTAAATATGCTGCACTGTGGAGACCTGTGGTTTCCAAACAAGTGCAGCCTATAGGTGCATCTATATTCCATTACTTACTTTTAAAGATGATGAAGGAGTTGCTCTGTTGCTCCAAACAGACAGGATGCATCTGCCTACATGTGAAAAAACACCATAAACCATGTAGCTGCTGCCATTTTCTTGAAAGAACTTTTTGGAATTTTATAAACCTCTACACGCCCTCTGCTGGTGGATCTTAGAAAAACATCCTGTTTTGATGAGCTGTTGCTCTGAACTCTTAGATTGAACGCTGCTGGTTGCACTGGAATCCATTTAGGAGCGTAACAATAAAAAAAAAAAAAAGATGACTGATATATATATATATGTATATGTATATATATATATATATATATATATATATGCATGCCACACTTTTCAGATGTTTACTCTGCATAAAATCTAGAACTCCATCTAATATGTTGCATTCCTTTTGCAAACATGCATACCTTTTTGTTTGTCTGCTACCAAATCTCATTAAAATGCATCATATTCTGTGGTTGTACCATGGCGAAATGTGAATATGTAAATTAATTAAATAAACAAATGAAGGAGTATGAGTGGTTTTGCAAGGCACTACATCCACTAGAGTAAATCTCAAATTCACTTGTGGATAAAAAGATGAAGGAGCGGTTTTGTCATCTGTGACTGAACGCTGAGGGTTGTTTGATATATGAAAGGACGTTTGAAGGGTTTCGCCCTGAAACACGCAACAGATTGTTTCGTAATCAAAACCATCCACCACATGCTACGCGTTACTGTCAAGTGACGGGATTTAGCTCAGGCTAAATCTGGGTGTGCTTTCATGCACTCAGTGCACAGATGAGAAGGAAGGAGGTCTGAAAAGAAAAAAAATGTGACGCTAAAAGATGATTATGCATGCGTCCACAACCTGCTCCTTCCCAGGAAATAATCTGCAGGCTCGATTCGGCCAGATATCAGACATCACAGGGAAGTAAAGACTTGGCAACAGGAGCGAGGAGATGGACGCAAGGCGTCTTACCTGGAGGCTCACTGCTTGGGGTGGACTGGACAGAGAGCCTGAGTCTGAGGGCGAAAATCCCAGTGTAACCTGTTTCAGTTACGTCTCCTGTCAGGTTAAACTGGCCTGGAGGCGCAGAGGAACACTGACTGAACTGCGAAGACAGGCAAATATCCTGTCTGAGACGTACTGGCAGCCAGCTGCAGAGAGAGGAAAAAAGTTATATTCATAACAGAATCAGCAGCACTGAAGATCACATGTTAAAACTATGAAAAACATGTGATCTTATAAAAAAAAACATTATGTGCCTGAAAAATATTCTGTTTTTCAGGCACATAATGTCATTTTATGGTGTAATCAGGTAACAATGTCCACTTCAGTTGTCATAAAAAGGATATCAAATATTACTTAAAAGAAATTTTACTTCCTAATTTCACGCATTGAAATTGGGCCTCTTTTCTCTTTAAAAACTCCTGCTCTTTCTGAAACTTCGCCTTCAGGAAGTCATCACAACATGGCTCCTCCCTTTGACATTTTTACCAGCGTTACACTGGGAAGTAGCTCATTGTATTACGTGCAGATCCTCCAGCTGTTTGCTAATTGCTGTTGGCTAGTCTGAAGGATCTGAGTGGGAGACTGTAGCTCCCAGGAGGAGCTTCATCATTGAAGGCGGGGCTTGGTGCACCCAGGCATTTTGCACAGCTAAATGGTTGCCATGGAGATTAAAGATTTCCTGCACTTATTAAAGAATCAAGGTGACACTCCAGGTATGTTTCTGATGTAAAGCTAAAAAAAAAAAAAAAAGTCAATGTTACATATTACTGCACCTTGAAGTGACGGCTGAATAAAAATAATTCTATCTGATTTCAGCAATTTTTTTTTCTTTTAGTCAAAACTGTGTCATTTAAATTCAACTAGCCAACAACATATGTAACAAAATAGAAGCGACGAGATGGATCCTCAAACAGTATTGAAAAACTGAATGAGTTATTTTTCTTGACAGGTCACCCTCAACAGAAAATGAATCATTAAAGGAGAGATTTGTCTCTTTTGTTGCAGCCGGTGAACGGACGGAGACAGAAAATGCATCTCATATTGATAGCGTCCTTATTCTCTCAGGTGATGGCTCAGGTTTTGGAAACACAACAGCAACTGTGTTATGACCTAATTCTTCTCCAGTGCTTCTGACCCAGTTGTTAGACCAATTTTACCAAATCACCATGACAAAGACAAACACGTTGGGTAAAACAGTCTAGCCAACGCTTAGAAGAACAGAAACGGAAAAGCTGAATAAAGTTTATCTCTCGGTCCTCTGAAAGGCTTTGATCTTCAAAACAAACAGGATGCATCTACTTAAATACAAAAAAGCATCATAAAACATATAGCTACCACCACTTAAAAGCTCCTTCGTTGCAGGGAGTCTGTATGCTGGAAGCGATCTGACATTTGTAATGTGTTGTTAAGAACTTATTGAGCATAAACAACTACTGTACAAAGTCAAGGGGAAAATTCCGACATTAATATTAATGTCTTTATTAAGAAAAGTTCATATATCAATGTTCCACTTTATGTGGAAAATAAAGTGATTTGATCGCTTTTCAACCAGAATGAAGCTTATTTTATTTGTAAAAATACATTTTCTAGTTGAATAATAAGTTAAAGCAACCCCCTCTGGATGAAATAACTTTAGAAACACAATTTTAAAGTGTATTATAATTATTAGTTAGATTTTTTTTGTTCATTAACTTAGCCAGTTGATTTGTAGCCAATTTTATAAACAGGAGGCTGATTATTGCCAATGCTTCTTTTAAAACAGAGTTACTTTAAAAAAAGGATGATGAACCAAATACTATTTTAAGTCATTTATGTCTTGTTTTTATTTAATACAAAATAATATATACATTAAAAAGTTTTCTGTTCCCATAAGTTCAAGTCAGGCCTGTTTAGACCAGTTGATGGTCCAGACCGTGTACTGCATTTTTCTGCTTTCAGTGGCCAGAATGATTTCCAACTATCTCATAATTTCAAAGCATAAAATGCTCTTTGCAAACAAAAAAAAAAAAAAAAAAAGGACAACAACAACAACAAAGAAGCTTACAAGGATTTGGAACACCTCCACCACCTAAATGCGACACACGTTCAATTTTCTCTACTTTCTGTCATAAAATCAATGGTATTTGTAAATAGGTAAGCACACAAAAATCCTCTGCTTTAGCTTGAGTCTATCTTCTTTCCAGCTTTCTGTGAAAAGAAAAAAAACCCCAACAATCTCTGCAGCCGTGTGCATGTTGTGTTGTCTGTGTAGCTAAATGGAAGCACAGTTATTGATGTTCAGAAAATTACAGCGAAGAAGTTCACACACGGTCATCCGTGTTGGCCCGAGGCTCTAACTTATGAACCATGGAAGTTAAGTTCTTTCTCGGTGAATAGAGCCGTGGGAATGACGACAGAAGGGAAGAGCTGAGCTTTGTAAAGGTAGACATTTCATCGATTTCGGTCCTCCTTGCCTTTGCAGATTCTTTCTACTGCCTTATTGAACAGGAATGATGCTTTCTCATCATATGTATACAGGAAAGAAACCTTTGAATAAAGTTGTGACCCTTTTTTCCTTCCTGCGACCTGGCCCGTCTTTGGCCTTCGCCTTTTAGTTTACCTTCTCGGCTAATGTTTACACCGATCTGCTGCACCCTAATGAAAGGCAGCTTTCGTTAGGGTGTGTGAGTGCAGAGAGTTGGAAATACCACGACCTACTGACAGTTTGTCCTTTCATTAGGCGTCAAGACAAATGTCACATTCATGCATGAGACTCATTTCTAACCCTGGGCTGCATTAATCCACTAAAGACTATGGAAATAAGTAATGAAGGCGATAAAAACAGTAAAAGTGAAGCTGTCTAAAATTATTCATTACTGTTTCCTGAATTAATTTATTTAAAAATAAAAAATTTATGTATGGACATTTTGGGGAGTGTGGTCATTTGTCCTTTAGTAAAAACTAAAAAAAATAAAAGCATGATTAAAACTTAATATTTCACAGAAATATTACTATGCCGCCATGAAATTGTTACAGTTTGATATCCTCCAGTTAAAATAAAAGTTTAAAACTAAAATGCAAATCATGATTTAACTGCTTTTATTTGAGACTATAAGACAAAACGATTCCTCCTGACACTAAAATATGAAATCTGTTGACTATTACATGTGAAACAATAATAATAATAATAATAATAATAAAAGTTGTGACAAATCTTTGCACAACACTGCTGATTTCTACAACTCTTTTCACCAATAACCTGTTAAAATGACTTTGAAAATGACAATGGTTTTGAAACTGTTATGTTGTAAAACTTTTACTAAGATAAAGTTCTTTTCACAAACTGATAAAGTGCATCAGATAAAAAAACAAACAAAAACAGCTCAATTCTGAGTTTTCGGGAGTTGAACCTTTAAGATGAATTAACCTCCCTGTGACCAAGGAGCAGAGCTGCTCCAGTCCTCCGAGAATTACTGCAACCTTTGGTTTGTACCTTTGTGGGGGGGGAAGTAAATCAAAGGGCACCAAGATAATGAGCTTTGAAAGAAAACTTTGAGAACACAGCCAACTAACTTTCATCCAACTGACCCTCAACTTGCTGAATGTTCACGGCAACATTTAAGACTCAGAAGCAGAAAAGCACAAACAAGATGTAGAAGCGCTTTCACTTAAGAAAAGGGGTCAGAGCAACGTGCATATTTCATATTCATATTGCTAGTTTGCCTCAGTCTTATGACCACACTAAATTCAAAACAAAATCAGATCGGAGACATGCCCGCTGAAGAGCCAATGCTTGTTATTTAGCTTATCTGTAAGTCTTGTGCATTTTTAGGGCCATTTGCTTGAGGGGAAACGAAATGTTTCCGTTTTGGTAATTAGTAATTTCATGAGGAGCTAATCACTTTTGTGCCGCTTAAAGGCTGATTCAGAGTTAACCGCGAGCAATTCATTCAAATGGAAATGTAAATTCACCGTTTGTCATGAACTATTAATAATCTGATTCATTTGTGCTGCATCTCAGAGTCATCGTCATCAGTCTGCGTTGGTTCCATGTAGCCACATAAACCTGGGATTAATCCTGACGGCCGTCCTTTGAATGTAAACCAAAACGTGTCAAAAACATCCAGTGAGATTTCTGGCCTTTTTACAGTGAGACAGTCTGAACTTAAACCAGAATTTGATTTGGTTTTAATGGGCAACATTTATATATCTTAACTACTTGTTATGAATCAGACTACGTCCTTTATGGCTCACAGTTTAAAACATTTAGATCCGGTAATAAACTCATAATCTCACTCGCATTCCAGCTGAAAGCCAGAAAACCAGCTAATTATCTACTGATCTGCGTTTAATGCATTCAAACTCTAAAGGAACACATTTTCCAACAAGCAGGAAATTACTGTGCATGACTAATTTATTGAGATAAATATCACCAGAATGGATTGGTAATAATTTATCACGGCAGCTATGGATAGATTTTACACGTGAGACAGCCATGTTTCATTTGGAGGCTTGGGTGGCGAGAGATCCCTGAGCGTTGAACTCAGAAATACCAACTGCCTAAAACAAACGGAAAACACACTAAGCTTCATTGTTTCTTCAAGTTAGTCTTTGAAAATGTAAAGTTACTGTTATAAAGATACATAATTGTGCCTGTCTTTCTACATCCACCATTTATTCCCTTTAGTGAACACAACGTACGGTGGTAAGTAAATGAAGATTTCAAACACAGGATGGGTACAAAGAGGCCCGTGAGCCTTTCACAAAGGATTTCAGTTCAGTTTCGCCCAGCTTCCTTTCCCTGAGATGACAGCTCTTGAATTTGCTGCCGTGTTGTGGATGTTTTGGGTTTGCGGCAGATTAATTGAAGCGATTTTGAGGTGCAGACTCCAGCACCTGCAAATCCAAGTTGGGAATACCAAATCTCTCAGTTCAGCCTTACAAACGCGTTCATAATGTAATGTATGGCACCAAAACACAGAGGAAAAAGATCAATATAATCTCATTACTCTTAGACAAAAAAAGGGGGGAAAGAAAACAGCTCTCGCTGCTTTCTGCGGCCTTTGTGTGTATGTGGCGAGAGCCGTATTGGTTTTCCTCCTCTAGCTTTGAGCCTGATGAATATAACCTATCACTACCGGGAGGTATATGCATACAAGTGAGAATTCCTTTTTATTTATTATCTAACATGACTTTAATTTCAACTTCTCTTTCATAATTAGGTTTAAAACACTGCAAAACACGTCTGATTAAAGGGAACTACAATAACATGGAAATGTGAATAAATCAGTTGTGAATTCACACAGAGATAAAAGATTTCCATGTGAATAGTTTAATGAATAAATTATGATCGTGTTGGGTTTTTAATTAATGCTCTGATAATAATCCAGTGATCATTAGTCCCTTTGCAGACATGCTGAGAATGTATTTGCAGGCACAACAATGCATTTTTAATTTAAGACCAACCAACTTTTCTAATAATGACAGATCATTGCCGGTCACTTGCTTCAAGAGCGGTCGTGTGAAGAGGTTTTTTTTTTCCCCCTTTTCTTTTTTTCTCCACAGCGTGCGTCGCCAACTCGCTGCAGGGCTCTCCTGCAGTCCTGTGGGCGCTGTAGCGAACATGATGCGTAACAGGTGTAAGGCGGTGAAGAGGGCAGACGTCCGCAGCTGCTTGAGCACCGACCACGTCTTCGCCCATCTGCACCTCGGCGTCCAGCAAAGCCCCGAAAAAGCCTGGCTGAAGGTGTGTGTGTGTGTGTGTATGTTTATGTATAAATCCCACAGCCAAGTGTCACCACCTCTCTGCCGAGCATCCCACCCCGCCCCGCCGCCTCCTCCAACTTATCATTAATGCTCCGTATGGAGTCCAAGATCCCGGACACATGTGGACTGGACCATGTGTCCATTTAAGCAGAGATGCAGTAGAAACCAGAAATTTGCATACTACGAATAAAAATATGCACAACACTTTTTTCTTTTTTTTCTTGTAAGTTAAATCAGATCAAACTTCTCCTTGTTTTTGGTCAGAAATTGACAAGCAGTGAATAAAACTGACTAACTTATAACTCCGTGGGATGCAATCAGTGAAATGGAAACAGGTGAGAAATCTCAAATGCAAAAGAAGAACGGTTTGTTTTTTATTTTTATTTCATTAGATTCACATATAGTTAAAATATCTAAAAGTACAATGGACCCCCAATTATTTGTGGTTCAGGATTTGTGGATTCACCCATTATTCTGTACAATGCAACTTAAAATTATTCTAGGAAAATCTGACTAATTATGGGTCGTTTTATGCAGCAGATGTAAAGTATTCGAAAGAAAATTCAGCTTGGGAAGCTGAACTATTTTAGTGCAATGCTACTTGACACACTATGGGCTGGTGTTAGCAAAGCAGCCAATCAATGAGTGTGATTTACATTCCTTGGTGCTGATTGGCTGTACCACCAACAGCAGAAATAAGGAAGACTATAGATGTTGGCTTCTGCAGTAGAACTAAATCGGTTTCCATTGTGTGTATTAATTCACGCTGAGGTACATTTGGTGTGTGAACTATTAGAATAGGCAGCTATATAACAAATAAGAGCGCTTTCTACATTTCACATGCAGTGGTGGACCCTTATCAGGAGTTCCACAGTATGACATTTTGTGATTTATTGATGAGGTATAATTTTACATATTTATATATATATATATATTTAAAAAATCGTGTTTTTATTTGAACATTTTATCCACGTACATAGTTCCTGTTTAAATTCAGTCGCCACTTTGCTCACAATCACAAAACCCAGCAGCAAATCTGAGAGGATTTTTTGCAGAATCAATTTGTAAATGAACACGTAAGCATAGATTAGCCCAATATTGACCACGACGAAGACGGCGTTCCAAGCTCTGCTGTAAAATACAGCTCAGTTCATTACATGCCCACCGGGTGCACTGGATTTTGATGGATTGCCCCGCGACTCCTCACTTGGTCTCTGCTGCACTCTGGATCAGGTAATTGCTGTTAGCCTAAGTGCTCAGTCCCAATACTTAAGACCTCTCCTCCTTGCACTCTGTGTACCCAAGTGAGAAAGAAGAGATGCAAAAAAAAGAAAAAAAGAATTTAAATGAGGATAAAGAATGTTGTGGTGTCGGGCTTGCATGTCTGTGCATTAACTAAAAGACAGAATGAAACTACCTTTTGCGTGCTGATGTATCAAACATAAACCTGAGGTCATTTGTACAAATAAAGCCTCCAGCCGCGCGCGCTCTCCTTGCATGTAGATGAACCAATATAAAGGGAGCACTCTGTTTCGCAGGTTATACTCTCATTTTTCTTTAACACTAAAAACTGAGGGTTTAGTTTACCGTCTCTCTCTCTCTCATGTGGAGGTGGTAAAAAAAAAGAGGGATGTTAGAAAGAGCAAAGGTAGAACAAAAGAGAATGAAAGGAGAAGCAGGGAAAAGTAATCACCTAAGAAATGAAACACAGGGAGACTCCAGGTTTCCAATTAGTGTGAGGTGAAATAAAATGAGGAATGTATTGGAAGGACTGTCCAGAGTTAAGTGTCACAAAGGGGGAAATGCCAGATTAGAGGGAGATGAGCCGAGAAGCGCCGCTTTGGCCTTTCCTTCCACACAGCTCGTTTCTACTGGCTGCTGGAGGTTGGCAGGGAGAGGAGAGAGAGGAAGAGGGAAAGGGAGGTGGAGGCCTGGAGTCAGGAAAGCTGCTACAGCACTTCCACTGAAACATCTGACCTCAATATCGACTGCATTATTGGCTCTGACTTGTTCTCAGCTTGAATGCTTAAAGAAAATTAACTTTCAAAAAAGTAATTTTAGGGTTTTTGTTTTGTTTTGTTTTTTTACAATCAGAGGAGTTTAGTTTTGATTTCAGCACTTAGCAACATCACTGGAGTTACGGTCACTGTCACTTCATGAATGTGAGTTTTGCACTTCGTTGGCTTCATCTGCTTCTCCCCTAACTTGGTCTGATTGCAAAATAAACTAAAACAAAAGAAGAAAAAAAAACGTAGCCGGTGAATGTTATTGTGTTGTTCCGGTAATGTGTGTTTGTCAGAATAAGTGGGACTCGTTATTGTAATAAAATAATTGAGAAAATAATTTTTTACCATGTATAATTTCGATGATGATGATCGATGGTGATGATGATCAGTAGCATCAACGGCATAATTGATTTCTGGTCTTTAATTGTTTATTTGATCTTTTCACGGTTGCGTAATCAAGCAATCAAGTTCAAAAGTCGAAAATATACTACAGGTTTAAATTGATTTATATAGAAATTCACAGAAGTCTCTAATGTCCTTCAACTTGTCAAAATTCCTGTTGGTAATCCTGACTGGACAATCTTAGCGTCATAATGAAAGGAAAGTCAAAGGAAGTGAGTGAAGATCTAAGAATAGTAATTGTGGGTGGGAAGGCCTTTTGGTGCTATTTCTAAAGTATAAGTTTTTCAAATGTGTCACCGCTTTGTAAAGGGTTTGGAGGAACACCCAGACTGAGTGTCCCTACTAGATCAAAGTCAAATGGCTTGAATGTTTAGGAACAACCTAGAAACCACAGAGAGTCAAGCCTGTCATGAAACGAAAATCACTTGAACACGAGTGTTGCTGTTCACTACAAAGCCAGTTTAATGTTGACTGGGAGGTTTCTGATCAACAAATACAAAATGTAATGCTTCAAGGTTCAAATACGTTTTATGATCCGATGATGAGACACAGATTGGGTTTGTCGCCGCAAGATTTGTTCTGGAGCCGCCATCTGTACCGTTGGCCAGGGGCAATTCTAGGATCTGACCTTTAGGGGTGCTTAGCCCCCAGCAGGGCTAAGGCCCAAGAGAAGTTATTTGTTGGTGCATTTTTCTAAACGTCACTGCTTATTTACATACATTCACATAAGAAATTAAATAGTTTTGTCCAACTAAAACTGTTAACAACTACATACAGGTCTGGAAAAAATTAAGAGGCCACTGCACTGAATCCCACCTCCTGGTTATTCCACCAAATATTGATTTCTGAACTCTTCCTGAGTTAAAACATTAGTTTTGTTGTTTCTAAATTAATATAAACTTGTTTTCTTTGCATTATTCAAGGTCTGAAAGCACTGCACCTTTTTTTATTATTATTTTGACCCTTTCTCATTTTCTGAAAATAAATACTAAATTTTTGCTTGGAATTTCAGAGACATGTTGTCAGTAGTTCAATAATCTTCATTTTACTTAAACATGTACCCATAAAGAGTAAAATAAGAGAACTGATCATTTTTACCAGAGGTGTATATATATGAAACAGAATCAGACTACATCATACCTGCCAACATCTGCTGACATTAATGAGAGACAAGCAGCTGTGGAGTCACACAGTCCTAATGGGATCTGCTCACCCAGAAATGAAAATAAAATCTACTCAAGACAAATAGCATTTTACTAAATTCATGGGATTAATAAACTTTAAACCAGTTTATTATCAAGGTAGAAGTTTATTTGAAAATCATACTTAGAAATTGCATGACCATTATTTTTATCTGAACGTTATGCGACTGTTGGCCTTTTTTCTTTAAACAAGAATGTAGGTCCATCAATGGGAAAGTAGATATTATGAGTCAGGGTTTTACTATTTCAGTTCACAGTTCATGAAGTGGGTTTGTCATAGTTTTAGGACAAAACACCTTTTTCTTTGCAAAGAAACAGCCTGACCCTAACATTCTGTGCTGTTCTTTAGTTTTACCTTATTAAAGTGACTCCAGAGAGTCTTGGGAAATTAATTAACACAATAGTCACTAATCAAACTTCAAAAAAGAGCAACAAGAGTAATTAACAAGGCTAAGGACCAGGATCAGATGAACCCGTTATTTATCCAAATATTTTGGACACATACAACATTTTGTATTGAACAACTACAAAATAATATTTAAAAATAAAATTTATTTTCCGGTTCATCCTTAAACCTCTGCATCTAAAGCTCAGCCGCCCGCAGTGTTCAATCTGTTTGCTCACCTGTATAAATAATCCCACCGTGCTGTTCGCTCTGAACCACCAGCTCCGCGAGGAGAAAAGCTGCCATACTCCAAGCTCCCGTCATTTTAAGGATGTTTATTGGTCCCTGGAAAAATGACAAAAACCCAGACATTATCATGAATCAATAAAATCCTCCTAGACCGAACTTGAACATTGGACCTTATGCTGCTAACGCTTAGCTTTTGTCAACAACTCAGGCGGCACCCGGCCGGAACAGGGTGCATTAAATAATAAAACATAACTTAACGAAGCGAGGAAGTTTAATAATCGAGGTACTCAAATCACTCGAGGAAACATTTCAGCCCTAATCCTATCTCAATACGGCAGCTGAAAGTGCAGTACTATAATTTTTAAATCATTGTTAAAGTAAAGCGAAAGCATTCTGGGGTCCTTTACCTCCCGCCACGACATTTTAGCTGACCTTAATATTTCCTGTGTTTTATTTTGGTCATTATTGTTTAGTGTTGATTTGTGTGTGACAGGCGAGTCTATTGGACAATTATGTCCAATAGACTAATTGTCCAATAGACAATTGGACAATTAGTCCAATTGACAATGAGTAAAATACTCATTTGGCTCAATACGAGTCAAATGAGTAAAATACTCATTTGGCTCGTATTGAGCCAAATATACTAACCATTATACTAAAGGCCATTTGATACATTCTTAAACAGTGACTTGCAGTCAGGGGACGCAAATGCGCTGAATGCCATTCGAAGGGAGCACGTTCCTCCTGTCCGTATCTCGCCAATAAAATGGTTAAAAAACATTTAATATAAGAACTGATTTGCCATATTTAACTTGTGTATATAATGTACAGTGTTTTTTGACACCAACTGTCTGTGAAACGTGTGCTGAGGACCGATCATAAACGGTAGAGAACAGATTCGAGGTGAGGCAGGCAGTTCTCTTACCTCATGGCAGGGGGCGCGCATGATCCCAGTCATTGGCCGTGTGACTCCACCTCTGCAGAGTAAGAGACAGCGAGCAAGCCATATGGTAAGTGAAGTGCAGCGATAGATTTCTCCTCTCTTCTGACGTCAACATAGATGACTACATTTTTACACTTAAAACAGTTTTCTAAAGTGGATTTTCAATCAAAGCAGGAAATAATAAGTAAGAGAAGGCCTACAGCAGAGCTGAAAGGTTTGCGTCATACTATGAGACAGAATACCCGCTCTTTTCAACCGGAAATAAAAGATAGGGTTTGTGATTGACCTGCTAATTGCCTTTTCTTCTTTCCTTTCTTCTTTTTTCAACTTGTGGAGCTGTGTGGACTCAGATGGGGTTTGTGACCTAAAACAAACATGAGCGGTTGACCACTCGTATTCAAAACCAGGTTGCACTAAAACTGTCTGGGATCTCGAGACAGACTTGGCTTTGGCTGAACTGAGCGACGCACGGACTTCATTTATAAGTAAAGGTAAGACGGCAATAACATTTTGTTGTTTAGTTTTTTATGAAATGTACATTTTGTGGGCTGCGGTGTGTAAAGAATGCAGAAAAGAAACATAACCTACGAACTGCTGCATTAGCTTAGTTATTAATTGCAGCGGTAGCTAATCTACCACAGCATTCACTACTTAATAATTGAAAAGTAAACATTAAGCCTAAATCCTTAATGACTGAACGTTCTGTTCATTGTGTGGGAAATATTTGAGTGTTTTTGGTGTTGAATCCTGAAACTTACTTCAACTGGTTTTCCCTTTGTTGTGGAGCATAGCACTAAGCTAGAAGATTTCTGAAGAAATTTAAATGGGACCTGCCAAAGTGTGCTCGTTGGTTGGAACCCAGCGTTCTGATGCTAAAACCTAGCATCAATGCTAAAGTAAACTGCAATGTAATCAATAGCGTGTGGAGAGTTAGAATGTTAAAATTAATGCAAAAGCTAAAACTAGCCAATATGCTATTGTTAGCTTAAATGCTGCCAGTGGCATGTGCGGTATAACTAGCATGTTGTCTTACATTGACTTCCTCCATTTAGTTTGCTAAAAATGACTAATAAATTAAAATAGCTAAAAAGCTTATTTTAGGGAAAAGCCTAAAGCTAATTTATGACCTTGCTCTGTTACCAAAAAAACCCCACACTCATCTCTTAGTAACAACTAACAACAAATATTGTTATTGTTCAAAAAAGACAAGATTTCTTCTGCTCTTTTCAAATACTACTTGTCTTATACTAAACAAGAATTGTGCATTTGGCAGAACAGTGAAAATGTTTTTTTTTTCCATCATTGGTCGTAAATATAAAACAGACATTCAACACAAAAGTAAAAGTCTGATTTACACTTCGTGATAGTTCGTTAGCAGAAAACGAATGCTCCTCTCAACATCAAATTAAAACAAGGAATATTATTTATAAAACATGAGCTCTTTTGAATTACTGCTTATCTGCTTAGACACAAGAAATTTACAATTGGCAAATTTTTGCAAAAGTAAAAATTAGATGTTTACTTCGTGCCACTTGGTTAGCAGAAAACGTGCTCATCTCTCAACTGCTAACGACAACAAAAAGTGAAAACTTTTTTTTCCCTCATTGGTGGTAGATATAAAAGAGACATTCAACACAAAAGTAGAAATCTGATTTATACTTGGTGACAGTTCGTTAGTAGAAAACAACACGCTCATCTCTTAACACCAAATTAATAACAAGTAATATTATTTATGAAACATAAGCTCTTTTGAAGTACTGCTTATTTCAAATGCAGTATTTAGACACAAGAAATTCACAGTATTAAATATTGCAAAAGTAAAAGTCAGATGTTTACTTCATGGCACTTGGTTACGAGAAAACATGCTTATCTCTTAGCAACGGAATAACAACAAATATTGTTATTGTTCAAAAAACATAAGATTTCTTCTGCTCTTTTGAAATGCATTTTCTTTTTTTGTCAGTGGTGGTAAAGATATAAGACAGACATTCAACACAAAAGTAAAAATCTGATTTATACTTTGTGGCAGTTTGCCGCCAGAAAAAAACACTCATCTCATAACACCAAATTAATAACTACAAAATTCCTGAAGAAATTTAACCGCTGCCTGCCAAAGTGTGCCCGTCGGTTTGGACCCAGCGTTCTGATGCTAAAAATTTGCATCAATGCTAAGCTTAGTCTTTGGAGAATGACTAAGCTTCTCCAAAGCTTAGTCATTCTAAGCTTTGATGTCGACTAACATGGACTTGTACCATTCAGTATGTTAAAATTAATAAATCAGTTAAAATTAGCCAAAATGCTAATGTTAGTGTCAATGCTATCAGTAGCATGTGGGGTATCACTAGCATGTTGTCTGTCATTGACTTAATCCATTCAGTATACTAAACATGGCTAATAAGTAAGAAAAATAGGTAATAGCTTATTTTAGGTAAAAGGTGCCCTAACCTGAGCGAAAAAGATGATGCGTGCTAATATTATTGCACCGCCTATGGCGGTGCACTAACCTGACAGGAAAATATAGGCTTTTATCTTAAAACTTTCAGTAAGCTTCATATTAAATGGCAACACTAATCGCATGTGTAACACTGGTTCAGTTATGTCAATTATATAATGGCCAAAAGAGCAATGACATGGTATAGAAAATGTCAAGGCTTTTATTTTATAATTTTCAGTAAGCTTAATCTTAAATTGCCAAACGAATCCCAAGTGGAAGAGTTATTGGGCTAAATCAGTTATATGATGCCCAAATTACCTGATGTAAAAATTGTGTAGTCTTTAATTTGGAAATTTTCAGTAAGCTTAATTTAAAATTGCCACACTAATCCTGTGTGTAACAATGTTGGTTAAAATCAGTCATAAAATGCCCAAAACACAAGTAGTTCTAAAGGCCAGCTCATATATACTTCATGGGAGTTTGTTGCCAGAACAAAAAACCTCATCTCGTAACACCAAATTAATTACAAGTAATACTGAATATCTGAAGAAATTTAAACAGGGCCTGACAAAGTGTGTCCATCGGTTGGACCCAAATCAGAGGTTCTGATAGTAAAAACAACCCTTAGCTAAAAGTGGTTCTTTTAGCTTAAGCCCAGTTCACACTACAAGATTTTTTCCCCCGATTGTCGCTTGCAATAATCGTAACCGATCATCCTGCGGTGTGTGGTGTTACGACTGTTTGGGTCCAGTTGATAGAACGTCGGGACCGCTCCCATCATATTAAACATGTTGGATTGTCTTGGCCGATTATGGCAGCATCCCGACTCGGAGGCTGGTCCTGACTGGGAATACAATTACGACTCTGAGACAGGTCCTGACTCGGAGGCCGGTCCCGACTGGGAATACGATTACGACTCTGAGACAGGTCCTGACTCGGAGGCCGGTCCCGACTGGGAATACGATTACGACTCTGAGACAGGTCCTGACTCGGAAGCCAGTCCCGACTCGGAGGCAGGTCCTGAGTCAGAGACAGGTCCCGACTCGGATGGACTCGGAGGCTGTCCTGACTTGGAGGCCAGTCGTGACTCGGAGGCCATCCCAACTCGGGGGCCGGACCCAACTCAGCGGCCTGTCCTGACTCAGAGGGATTTGGAGGCCGTCCTGACTCAGCGGCCTGTCCCGACTTGGAGGGACTCAGAAGCCAGTCCCCACTCGAAGGCAGGTACCAACTCTGAATACGGTTCTGACTCAGAGGACAGTCCCGTCCCAGAGGTCGGTGCCGACTCGGAGGCCAGTCCCAACTTGGTCCCAAGTCAAGATGCCGGTCCCGACTTGGAGACCGTCCCGAGTCGGAGTTCGCGTCCCTCAAAAATTGTTCAGGATCCATGCCTGCCTGAGTATAATCCTCACTCAGGCAATTTTCATCTGGAATACATGTCCTCATTCGGGAAAAAAAAGTCTTTCTAATCTTTCTTTTTGTAGATACAAACATTTTCTTTGGAGGAACAGGATTCTCCAGCTTACGTTTGCATTTTTTCACAATAACAGTGTGTCCATCTGGGTAATCAAGTAAAGAAATTAAATTTAGTCCAGAAGCAAAGTGGAATTCATCTTTAGTTATACTCTGGAAAATCCTTTCACTCAGTTCTTCTGATATCTCTGACAGTAGATCCACATTTAATTTTCCTGTTTTTCTCAAAAGCAAGATTAAGCTTTGCTGTGTTCTTCCCAAAAGGTTTGTCTCACAAGATGCAGAGTTGGTCCGTCTGCCGCGTTCTCAACCAAGTTTCTTTTCCTGTAATCCGGGGTTATTTGGCTAGGCTGTACTTTATTGGAGCAGGCTTTTTTAACTTTCTTCCAAAAAGAGACCTTGGGTCTCACAAAAACTTCACTCTGAGAGCTTTCGTCAGTCATCTTTCTTAAGCTGAGCTAAAAAGTCCAAATGAATTTTGTGTTAACAGACCAGAGAATTAACTGATCAGTGATGTCATGGATTCTATGACATGACAAAGTCATCCTTAGAAGGGCCTCATGAGACAAACATCATTTGAAGTTTTGCTGATGACACCATTATCAGCAGCATGGCAACTGTTGCAAGGGGTAATAATAGCACACAGTGAGCATGCGCTATGGAAAATAAGAATTTGTGGACACTAAATACATTATTCCTACAAGTCTGAACTGGAAGTTTGATGCGGTAACGGCTGGTGTGCGGAAGCGCTCACTGTCGCTCTTATTTGTTAACAGTGCTAATCAAATAAAAGAACCTGCGAAAATCACACTCACTAATCATTGCGTGTGCAACATGCTATTCATCTTGCTCTCTTAATGCCGGCTATATCTCTTGGTATTCATAACCTTCATACTTTTTATAATATTCAGCTTTTTATGAATTTGTCACCCCATGGGGGAAACCGCTCCATCCTGTGGCAGAATTGAGAATTACAATATAAAATGTCCATTGTGTTTGTTTTAGGTTCTGCCTATTAGTGGCAATCGACCATCCAGTTTCAGGTCTGTCATGGAGGACACAAGGCAGAGGCCATTTTGAAGTTGGGCAGTGTAACAGATTTTATGCTGTTTAACACCTGGGAATAATTTCAGCTTTTGACATTGGTTTTTTCATGATGCATGTTTTTTGTAGTCACCATGCTAAAAGTTGCCTCCAAACAAATGTTGATGTCTCCAAAACCATAAAAGGTATGGATTTCATTCACCCACCAGTTTTATCAGAAGAAATAAGGGAACGTTTCTGTCTTTTTCAAATTTTAGGTTTTCCATGAGTTTTTTTTTTACATTGCATAGAACACAGGTATCAAAGTCCAGTCCTCAATGGCCGGTATCCTGCAGTTTTTAGATGTGCCACAGGTACAAAACACTGGAATGAAATGGCTTAATTACCTCCTCCTTGTGTAGATAAGTTCTCTAGAGCCTTGCTAACAACCTAATTATTCTTTGAGGTGTGGTGCAGCAGAGGCTCATCTAAAAGTTGCAGGACACTCGAGGACTGGAGTTTGACACCCCTTACTTACTTTACTGTAACTCATCATGCAAGTGGAAGCCGAGATGCAACCATTAGCATTTAGCTACTTTTAGCCTTTTATATAATTTTACCTTATAAACTGGGATGACCCTACGGTTTAGGTTAGAAACCACTGTTTTCCAGCAATTTCTAATACTGCTTAGATGAAATTTTTCCATTATTCAAAAGCTTTTACTCCTGTTCTGTGATAATAATCCCATTTAGGCATTTTGGAGGATTATAATTTGTTCTGGTGCATCTGCCTATTTCTTGCATTTCTGCAAGTTTTCAGCACTTCAAATGTTTTGGCATCTTCAACAAAAGCATTCGGCACTCACACTTGCATTTTCGCAGGAAATGCACACTTTTTAGTTTCCTTTTTCTTATTCAAAAACAAAAAAGTTTATTAGATAAGCTACATGTAGCTTTAGTTGGTTCTAAGGTTATTTCAAACAGGAATGGGAGGGTGTTGCTATGGTAATCTAGTGTCATACACCACAAAGGTGGTCAATACGGCATATTAGATTATCCTAAATTATGCTAATGCTATGCTAACATTGCAGAAGTGGTCTCCCAGTTCTCACCACTTTGTACTGGGAAGAATTCAGCTGGGAGTCATTAAAAGGGTTTCAAATGAGACGTGCACTAACCATCTGTGTTATACCTAAAAATACAAACCATATTGAAGTTTGTAGAAATGTTACCAGATAAGTAAAATGCAAATAAAATCACAGGGCTGCCTAAAAATCTTCTGAACACGTCTAAAACCTGACAGACCAGGATGAGTCAAGTTATTAAGAATGAATTGATTTTTTTCCACTGTTTGATTACAAATAATAATAAACAAAATTAACAGTGATGATATAATTTTTTCCCTACTTATAACCTTTTTTCTCATCCATGTTGCTGAGTCTTGAACCCCAGCTGACGGCTCCTTTAGATTATGTAGCCCTCCTTCCTTCACCTCTGACCTCTGAGTTTGACTATTACATACATGCTGAAAGCGCACCCTGCCCTCTGCACTTGCCTAAATCCTTGCAGGTGACCTCTCTCTCTTGCGAGGCTCTCATCTGCTGTGGAGTTTGTGGTCATCTTGTGCTTCCCACATGTCCAGATGTGGTGCAATAAAACTTTGTGTGAAAAGTGCAGACATCTGGAAAGGAGCAGAAAACATGAGGGATGTTACCCCGGAGCAAATCGCTCATGGAAAGATTATTCCAGTTGGCCATATGCAGCAGAGTACATTTTCCTGTAGTTTTTGTGTAGATTAGTTGATTTCATGATGAGGATTCCCCCCCCCCCCGACAGATTTTCATCCAGCTGTTGTCCAGGTCACTGGAAATAAGCAGTAATATTTAAGCAGTGATGAGAACATGGTTGGAAAAATGTGGATGTAATTAAATCAATATTTAAGTCTTCTCTGGTGGAAGAAATGCCTTAAAGTAAAAACACCAGTTGCATCTGAAGAAACCCCTGATCATGTTGCTGCTACCACTTGGCTTCACTAGGACTGTTCTTTTACTTTTTCTAAATACATAGTGTTGTTTTTACTCTAAAGTTAACTTTTTGAATGTTTTCCCAAGGATACAAGGATGGTTCCATCAGATCATTGCTCATTCTTCAATACCTAAGGTTTTGAAAGAGTTTTGCCAGGCCTGGATGTTTTCCTTGGTATAAGGAAGGTTTCTGTCTTGCAACTCGACTCCTTAGTAGAGAAATATGGATAATACAGAAGATTGTTGTCACATGGAGAACAAAACCAGTTCTTGGCAGAAATTTACGCAGCTGCTTTTTCTGTTGTTGTCAGTCATGGCAGCTTCCCAGATCAGTTTCTCTTGGAATTACATCCAGTTTTGTTAGTGGCTGTTGTACCATATTTTACAAAATTAAATTACAAAATTAGTTTGGTTTTATAATTTCATCTGTTTTTGTTTTAGAGATTATTCCACATGCTGTCCCCTTTGTGATAAACAGACTCTAATATTTGACCCTTTGAACTATTAACTTGAACAAATCTTTGCTGTCTTTCACTACATGTATCATGCTATAAAAGGACTTAAAATTTTGTGACCCAATTCTGATTTTTCTTGATGTAATGCGACCAGCATCTGATCTTTTCATGACAGTCTGAACAACACAGGTCGGATTATTTTCGAATGTGACCCAGGCCACTTCGGTAACTAATACATATCCGATTCAAATGTGACCTAATGTCCAGGTTGCATTCATCCGACCTGAATGTCACTGACACTCAACAAATGCCACTATTCCACGTTGATAAGCGGAAGCTGGAAGAAAAACGACAACCATGACGAACATAAGGTGCAGCATATTTTTTTGATATTAACTAAAATACTACTTGCTATAAGAGGACCTGTTTTCCCAAGAAAATGTCATAATTCCCTTAATGAGCCATAATTTAGTTTAATGGTTATAATTCAGTAGAAAATTGTGTATTGGACTCACTGTAAAGTGTTTTACATTGTCAATATGGTCTAGTGGACTCATCACAGACCTAATAAAAAGACCTTTATTTTTTATAATAACCACATAAAGGAGATTAAGGTGTTGATAGACTGTATAACACAATGAATCACATCGTTGCCTTTGTAAGATAAAAATTGAGGAGTAATTTTCAGTAAAAAACAAGGACACTTATGAGTTTGAAAAGTCTGCAAAATTCATAGAAATTCCCAAGAAAACAAAACATGGGAATTTCTAAGATTCAAGTCAAAAAAACTTGAAAAAACCTCAGAAATTTCCATGTTTGAAAGTGCAGTTTCAGTGGATGTTATTAGAAATCTGCTCACTGCTGCAGTCTGCGAAGGCAAAAACGAGGAACGAAAAGAAGGTCTGAAGGATCCTCTTACTTCTTCTGGGTGCTTGACCAGAAGAGAAAATTAAGAAATTTAAGTGCATTTTTTGGAAAGGACCTATTCTCTCTCAGCTATCGATTTGTATCCACCAGATAAACAGCTCAGGCCGATGAATAAACATTAGACCCACTTTAGTGCTTAGAAGCCCTCTCGGAGCAGAAGCCTAATTCAAGTAACATCCATTCCAGGGGATCGATTCCATGAAGGAGCATAATGCAATCCTTGCTTGTTGTATGATCCACGAAAGCATTTCCAGCACCATCCTCTGCATTTGTCTTGAGAAAAAAGAAAAAGAAAAAAAGCGATTGTGCTGCCAGGCTACGGTGGAGAGGCATTTAAAACAAAGAAATGGCTGCTCAGGGGGCAATTAAACCCAGGTCAGGGCTGATTTACGACTCATTTGAGTGACACGGAAAGCCAAGTTGTGTATGCACATGGAGCCTGTGTGCACAACAGCGCACAAAAATGATCATTTACATCTAAACATTCACATTCTGTTTAAAGAGATTATTAATTCTTGCGGGAAAGCAGCAAGTAAACACAGTCACCTTCAGGTGTTTGTTGTTAAAGGAAATGTTTCCGTTGTAGGTTTCTGTAATCTTTTCTCCTGCCTTCATATCAGTCAACATTTCGCTTCCTGCAGCGAAAATAGGGCACCAATCTGCAGCACTGCAGCAAACCCAAACAAGTAAATATTCCAGGCGACTGCCAACAGCGGCCCACAGTTTGTCAGACAATACATAAGGGAGTCTTTTTAATACAGTTTAAGGTTGCAATGCTTCAAATTTGATAGCTGCCAGCAGTGAAGTGAAGCCGAGAGGGCAAACCCGACATGTAACGAAATCCTTTTAACCTTAGCTTATTACTGGAGGGCTTTCTGACATCGGGCTCAATCATTCCGTCACTTTTACTCCCATATATCAGCAGCAGCAAAGCTGTCAACAAGATGCTCACCTGCTGCTGCCACACGAGGCCCAGGAGTGTTCAGCCAAACCCAGGTTAGTTGTGCTGAGTATCAAAGCTCCTACTCGGGCTTTGATACTCAGAAGAAAGATTAAGAAAAGGTATCCTTGGTTAATTTTTTTTTTTTTTGTTTGGGGTCGCTGAACTTTTATGTTCGCTCCACACTGCTGTGTATATGCACTGTGTAAAAAGACAAACAATCTGAAGTTAAAACTATAGGACTACCAAATGTTATTTTTAGCTGCTAAATACCAGAATAATGAGGGACGTTTTTCTCCAGATGTTCTCAAACATTCAATTCGCATTTAGAAGAACCCTTAAATTATATGGCCACAATTAACTACTTGAGATCTTGGCTAATTTCTTAACAACATTGTTGCGTCAACAATGTTGACGCAACAAGATGGTTTGTTTAAGGTGTGGCCCTTTTTTTTTTTTTTTTTTTTTTAGGGTTTTCTAAATTATTTAAAAGCATATTGTATTCAACAAAAATTGTAGAATTTAAAAGGACCAAACTTCTCTAAGCTGCTGTTTCCAAACATTCAAAGCTTCTGCCTCACAGAAGCGTTGAATGCTTCTGTAACAAGTAGTTACTTGATTGTGCTATAAAATGATAATTATGTGGATGCTGGGAAACACACAATACTGCCCCTCTAAAAAAAATAACATACACATTTAGTGTGTAGAAATCAAAGTGGCAAATTTAACTTGCCTACAGCAACAAATGCTTTAATTCATTTAATACTACTACATAGTCAATAAAAGTAAATATCTCCTTTTGGCTGCATTTATCTTTCAATACAAAATGCTCAAAACTATAATTGTACAAACTCAACTTAAAAAAAAAAAAGAAGATTACAGTCAGGCAGGAATAAGTCAGGCAGAAGTGAGCATACCCGACCCAGTTGGCCCCAGCATTATGTCACCAGAGCACACAACCAGGCAGACATTGATCCCAGCAGAGAGCACCGTCTCACTCAGGCCTGGCAAGACTTCTTCAATTATTCACAGGCCTTAGCCTTGCCCCCTGGCTGTTCAACCCTTTAATGTTTCTCTCCATACCTACTCACTTGCTATGTTCATAAGGAGGAAAGAGAGAACAGCACATCTTCTAACTATTATTATGAACAGTAAAGACGACGAGAAGAACACATCAGGGGACGTCCGACTCTTCATCAGGACACGCACTTTCAGATTTTGCATCGTGTCTTTTCAGGACTAAAATAAACATACACATTTTTTGTATCCTATTTTATTGAGTGGTCAAATGGCATTACTGCCATAGACAATGATTGGTTTAGTATCACTGCGTAATATTTCAAATGTTTACATCTTCATCGCCTATATAGTGTGTGAAAAAAGGACAATTTTTCATTTAGTGAATGGAATATTTTCCATTTTCCATCTGTACCCGTTGTTGTGACCCACAGCATTAATACATAATGGTTTGGTCAGCACATGGAAAAGCTGAGTGAAGAAGTTGAAGAAACTCAACTGTCTATCAAATTCTGTTAGCCAACAATGCAGGTAGTCACATAGTTGCTCTGCTGTCGGACTTAAAATTGGACCACAACACTAATAATGATTATGATTCCACTAATCAAATAATGATGGCTCTCTGCATGCAAGAACATCCCACCCTTCATCTTGTTCGACGTGTTCTTTGTCGTCCATCCATCACTCTCTGCTTGGCCATGCAGGGTGGTGGAAAGTTGGTGCCCATCTCCAGCAATCATTGGCTAACAAGAGGGGTACGAAGGTCACTATTTCAACACAGAGTCCCAAAGGGCAGACATCTATGCAAACTCACATTCGTAAACTCAGGACCTATTTTGCAGTAAGGTGACAGTGGTACTGTCAGTGAAGACCATCCCAACTAAGCAAATCTTTCTTCAACAGACAGAATAGGTGACATTGCATTGGGTCTAGCCAACATTCAATAGTTGAACAGCCTTTCTTCCTTTACTTTCAACTGTCTTGCTTTTTGAAAAGTGAACCATTTCAATCAACCACTATTGGTTTTTTTTCCCCTAGCAGTTCCAGAGCTAAACCAGAGATACTGCTAGAGCTACTTAATTTATCCACATAAAAACACGCCAACATACTCAACTAGAGCAACATCTAGAATCACTGAAAACATTGACTCCAGTAAATGTTCCAATTCAGAATACTTTTGTTGCTGAGTGATAGTGCAACACTCTATGTGAGCTGTGTGTAGGCTGGACCCTCTCTCTGTTGAGCAAGATTGGAACTTATCAAGTGGCAATTAGTCACCTCAAGTAATCAGGTAATCAGGCTTGAAGTTTGGGATCCTTTGACTTTATCTTATTCTGCATGCTTACCTTGTTTCTTGTCGTCCCTCCTGGAGGTCTCTCCCTCGATCCCCATCCCAACACTCAGACGTTCGCTCTGGATTCCTCCCTCGCCTCCTTGCTTCTCCTACAGCAATTACCTGTATTCCCCACCAACTTCCACCTGCCTGTCCACCCTCCAAAACAATTATCTGCCGAATTTCCATCCACTCTGCCAACCTCATCCTCAAAGGACTCACTTACCTCTTCCATAGATCTGTATCATCTCTTATTTTCCTCCCGCCTCAAGTGATGATAATAATCACTAACCTTCCTAATGGTGGGGACCTGGGTCGACCATTTATCTCAATGGCGGTTACATCCTTTCTGCAAATTCCCCTTTTCCTCAGGAATGCTAACCTTTCTGATGCTACGTGCCCACAATTATTGCCCTCATCAGAGCTTAATTAAAACCAAACATTATGACATTCTAGTAAAAGTTTTTTTTGTTGTTGTTTTTTTTCCAGATTTTGATGCAGAAGATCTGTGTTGTTTGCACAGAGGATCAACTTTAATCTCATACAAGACCTTTGGGCTGAACTTTTAACAGCTTCTAAGCTTTTAAGCCACACCTTAGCAACACAACATCAGGGCTCCAATGAATGAACCTGATCGATTAAATCAGCCCAAATATCTTGTTAAGAATCAATTTTGTTGATTTTTAACTATGGATTGTGGATTTTTAACTAATCACATGTGGGAAATTGTTGCTGCCTTTTGGGTTTTGACTGTTTCTTTAACAAAATCTGGATGTGCGCATCCAGATTAGTTTCCTAGTATCTATATCTATTTCAAAGGTTTCTCTCCTGATTTAAAAAGTCAATCTATTTGAAGAAGGTTGTGAGTCTATAAGCTTTGCTCCTGGATTCAGAAACAATTTAAATGTTCTTCCACTTCTAAAGCTTGAAAATATCTGTCCAATCTATAATGCTGTTTTGATGTGCGCTCTGGTTTTTCATCAACTCGCGCACCGGTTTGTAGGCGTTATTTGCTTCTCCAGCAAAGTTCTTGATAAAATCATGTTAAAACTTGCGTACATAACTCCTGACTTTTGAAACTTTTAAATTGGGACTCCAAAATCAAAACCCCAACTTTGATTTCCTTTGCTCTTGGCTCAGATCTTACTGCTCCTGTCGAGGACACAGGCACCTCTGATCACAGAGTTACATTTCTGACTTTTCCAAGATGACTAGTGGTCGTCTTTTGAACAGCTCCGGCTTTGATCCAACCCTCCTACATCAGTTAGCAAACTTTATATAACCGACTTCACGCAGAGTGGACTTCTATCACTTTATTTCTCCTCATGGTACAGCCACATCCAGCAGATCTTGTCTTCAGTGGAGAAAAAGTGGATTATTTTAAACTGTGAACATTTCTTGTCAGACTGGAAAGTTTTCAAGGCTCAGATGAATATCGGAACACAGCTCTCAGATCTCTCAGTTGGATCAAACTATCCAGAGTGGAGAACAGCCAAAAGACTGATAATTGGTTGCTATCTTGGCCCTTTCAAAACTAAGAGAGTCTGTCAACCATCATCATTTTTTTTTTTTTTTTTGCAATTATCAGGTACATGATCTGATTAATTTATTTAAAAGAGGTACTTAGCTGATGACTTTCACAAATGTATTTAAATGAGATCAGTCATATGCAAATTACAATGGGAAAAAAAAAGGTTCATTTTGATTTTAATAAGGGACATTTTTACCCTAATAACTAAGCAAACCTCAAGGGAGGCAGAGGAGTTCTGGAGACTGGCGGAGAAGTCCGGGAGGATGACACACGGACCTCTGAAGTCTTGGAGGAATCTGAAGAGAGGATCACTGCAACGGCAGATGTGGAGAGCGTATCTGGATGTTAGAAGCAGGCTGCAATACTCCAGAGGAACAAGGCGTGGATTATGAGGCACTAATCTGATCCTTTGGGAACGGAATAGAGGCCTTCTGATGACGACTATTGTTTTCGGCGTGAGGCAAAGGTAGTGGGAAGCACCGAGACAATTCCTTGTACGTCCCACACCACCAGCTTAGTACCATAAATAACTTCCTCCAGCTCCATTTCATCCAGGAGCACAGGAGAAGGCAGAACCTCAAGGTCTGGGCTGAGATTTATTGCAATCTCCTTCAGCTACTAATCTGGTAGAGTTCCAGCCAGTCTCAGGTTTGCTTGGCCATTAAACTGACTGGATTTATCTACAATGTTTTGCTTGGCACAGACAGCCACTCCAATGAGGCATTAAAAATGTCAACGTTGAATGTTGGACTTTGCAGTCTAAGTCATCACAACCAAATCGCAAGGAAATTGACTCAATCATAGTGAAGTCCCCCTGATCGCTGTGCAGCATATTTATAAGGCTCTGGTCAACACAAAGTAAACGTTATCACACAGCTATGTTCCAGATATAAGCACGTATAACCCACAAGAAAGGTTACTTAAAAAACCCTTGATAATAGTAGATGGCAGGTCATTTAATTTACTTCACTGACTAATACCAACACTACACAAGTATAAAGGAAGTTGGGCCTGATCAGAAGATCTTAAAGTCACGGGAGCCTTGGAGTGAGCAACAACAGAGGAGAGCACACAATGTCTATAAGAAAAAGTAGAATTTAATGTAGTGAACATTTGTGGATCCAAATTTACAAATAAACAAAAATTGAACACTTTAAATAAATAAAAAAAAATTTTTTAACTATCTTTAAGTCTTTTAAATTTATTTCCTCATTGTCCACACCTGTTTTTTGTTTTCAAACCAAAACCCAACAGATTAATAATCAACAATTGTGTTTTGGAAACCAGAATGATAAAAATGAAGATGACACGGCTCATTATGTATCTGTGACTTCAGAAATGATAATAGCAGTGTCTAGTTGTGAAGAAGCACTAATTTATTTTTAATGTTAGTGAACCAAACTTGTACGTTCAGTGTTTGGTCTACCTTTTACATGCTTCTGATAGAAGTCAGCAAAATCTGATGTAATAAAAAAAACCCAATTTTAATACATCCTGATGAAATAACTGCAAAACATCCACGGCATCCAGTGTTTAAATCTATTTTAAATGTGTTTACAAAGCAAGCGAGTTGGGAAATGCATTAGACGTGGTAGTGGGGTTTCATTGGATTACAGGTTGCCTGGCATGTTAGTTTACGCTGCAGTGGCCCTGCCTACCTGCCGGCACAGAAAACAGCCTCACCACAGGGCTCAGGTGGCTCCGCAGATCAATGCTACCAGAGCAGAATGAAATAAATAGACTTTACCGGATTACTGCAGCGACAGAACTTTGCTTGCGTCAATAAAATAGGTTCTTCCGAGGTTCACGGGAAGAGAGGCTTGAAAGTGTGTGAGTGGACGCGTGCGGCGTAATCTCATATGTGTTTAACTGGCCAGGAAGAAGGAAAATACGGCAGCAGAAATAAAAGCCAGGCCGAGATCGGAGAGAATGAGCCGGTGATATATGTGCACTTGTACTTTTATATGACTCAACCATCGAGCTTTGTCCAGTAAAAGGACATTATTTTAGTCTGTTAGACGGTTACAGGGGCAGGAGATGCTTCTTTTTTAGGCCGTGAACATAATTCATACGCTTGACATCATCCAGCACTCTATGAATTTAAAACAAAGCCTGGATATGTACCCTCTCTGCTGGACTGTGGTTCCTTTATTTATTATCAGCCGTTACCCGTCAAGAATTTAATGTCCACCACTCTCTGGTGGAGGACTCCACCAGAGTGTAAGGTAGTAAAATTATTTATTTCAACCACTTTCTAAATAAAATTAAATAATAAGTTGGATGCTTTCCCATTTATCTTCTTTGCTAGATCATGGTACGTTATAGTAGTATTGTGCTCAGAAGAAAAATAGGCATTTTTGTATGTATTAAGTTGCATGGGTATTTGAATTCAAGATATGTTTTGATCATTTCTTTGTTGTTTATTTACTTAGCTCTTGCCTCATTGGTTAATTTCCCACCTACTCAACGTGGCTCTACTAGTTTAAAGGTTTTCCACGCCTACATGCTACCAGCCCCTTTTTTCAGAACAGGTTTGCATTCATGGGGTGTAGAGTTGAAACCGCGTTGCAACAAGACTGACGGTAACAGATTGGCTAGAGGGTGGTGTGGAATCATTGGTTGCGTCACAAGAGGAGTTGAGTGTATTTGAAGTTTTTAAGGCTAATAGTAAACTTGTCATGGTCTTCCAGCGCAACTTCGCTCTATTCTAATTGCTCTTCATTGCGTCTTTCTCCCATTGAGGTGGATTTTTCTAGTACAATCTCAACTGGGCCAATTGTCGAATAGAAGTTGTGAATGTTGACCTCGTTTTCCTCGTTGTTGCCTGCCTGTAGTTTTAGCAACGACAGCTTAGGAAGTGAACCAAGCTGATCAAACCGCGTTGGCCACACGTCTAAATATCCCATCTCGTTTGGCTCAACAGTGGAGAATAATTTTATTGCAGTGCAGGGAATTTCCGGTAAGCTTCATTGCGTCAAAGTGCCACATTACATATATTACAACCAAATTTTCGCGATTGGGTAATATTGAAAACCTCAAGAATTTAAAATGTATTATTTTTATTTTTGTGAGGTGACCTTATGTGTCCTGAAAGCACCTTTTAAATAAAATGTATTACTATAAATATTTATACTGCTACAAACAAGGACGTTGCCATGTTATTGCTTCACCTGGTGGCAGACTTCTGGGTATTTATACTAATTTACATTAAGATGTATTTATGAGTGTCAATAGGGCGGACCATCAGCTGTGCTCAATTTCCCGCAAATTGGGATTTATGAAGGAAAGGTGTGCTGCCACGTGCGTGCGCACGGCTTTATGCAGCCAAATGTTTTTTGTGTGCAGCACTTTTCAAAATTTTAGTGTGAAAACTGCACACTCTTTTATGCATGAGGCCCCAGATCCTCTGTAGGGAGCGACGCGGGGAACAAGGCATTGACCTCACCTGGGATTGATCAACCTCTCACTAACTGCTATTCCATGGGAGCATGTCCCATAGATGCCAATAAAATGGTTAAAAACACTTAATATATAAACTAATTTTTCATAATTTAGCTTATGTATATAATATACAGTGTTTTTTGTCACCAATTGTGTGTGTTTTGTGCGCTGAGATCAGAAACTGGCCGCCCATCTGCTTCAGAATCCAGCGTGTTGTGAATTTAGAAACTGTGTTCCTCACACCTTAATGAGTAGTTATTTGATCTATTTTTGTGCATTCCTATTGTCGTGAAGCCATCCGCCCTTCCCCGCCTGACTTCTGACATCAATGAAACATTTTCCGCCACACAGCTGCCCCTCAGTGAAATTTTTCTCTCCTTTGAATTTTTCTCTGCAAAGCCGGAAGACGGCTGCACCTGCAAATCCCAAGTGGATCGATCGGCACTTTCTGTAACAACGACAACCGGAGCCAGCAACCGTGAAGTGATCAAAATCGCCACAATCCCTTTTTCCCACCCTGATGTCCAGTGGGTTCACCACATCATTGTTTCTAACCCCGTTGAGTTGCTGATTGACGATTTGTGTTATAAGGAACTGAATAAGTGTGCGTTTCCTCGCTGTGCATGTCTGTCAGCATGAAAAACTAGGCGGCTTTAAATGGACTGTGGTCCGGTTAATCTTCTACACACTTCTGTGTCCTTGTCTTCTAAAAGAAAAGGATCACAGCTACTCAGCAGACATCCACTCAGGAAAAATAAATGTTTCAAAAGCCATAACCTTTAAAGCTGAGGAGCCACTGAAAACATCATGATGATTCACTGGCTTCTGGATTCATCTACCTTTTGCCGCTTTTGTACTCGTTTTTGCACGGCTATCACGTCGCTGTTCCTGCTGTGCAGGCACACAGCAGTTCTTTACGTGAAAGCGTTCGTTTGAAGGGAAATGTTGAAATATTATCTTTATTGCTGCGAGCATGAACCTGTCCGAATGATGCTTGCTCAACATCCACTCCCCGGCCTCTTTTTCGTGAAAGGATTTATATGCGTGTCGTGTATAAAAGAGAGGAGTCTTTGTTGAAACGCCCGGCGATGTTGCTCTGTAATACAGTCGGTCTCATCTCTCGACGCGCAGTTCACGACTGCTTCTCCAAGGGTGACATAAAAAAAGAAAAGGGGGTGGGGGTGAAGCGATGCTCGTGGAAGAGAAGGGGAAGAGTGAGGAACCCAGATAAAGCTGCTGTGCCGAGCTGCCAGCAGGAGGTCTTTGAGTTGTCTCCAGAAAAGAAGCAGAGGGAGGAATTTTTGGCGGCACAGCTTAGCGTAAACACTATCTGCTGAAAAACAACAGCAAAAAAAAAAAAAAAAGAGGGAAAAAAAAAAAAAAACACCCCTCTTTGAGTGGCTTTATTGAAATGCAAAGCCTCACTCCTGCAATTCCTCACACACACACACAAAAAGCCCCACAACTAAAACACATTATATGCCCCATTACTCTACCTGAATTACATGTTTAAACACCAACCAAGACTTTACAACATCACATAATCAGGCATTATTAGTGTCATTGTGAAATATGGCTTTAGTCTGGTGAAGCTCGGCAGATTAATTACACCAAACATCACCTCAAAGGCACCCTGGGGAACCAAAGCTCGTCTTTCTCCCGGCTCGCTTTCTGTCGGCGCTTTCAAATCCCCAGCAAGGCAGTTCTTGTCCTAAACAGGTGAGGTCCTGCATGTTCGAGACGTTTCCCTGCTTAAACGAGTACGATTTAAATCAACCAGGCATAAGCATCCCACTGCGGACAACTGAGGATGATTTAAGTATGTCAGTCAGGGACACATTTGTGGAAGGAAGGGTGCACACAGCCCAGGTGTGACATGCATAAATGAGGCCTTGGTAGTGCATTGTGAATCTGTCTACGCCTTCAGTGTGATATACATGCAGTGCGTTGACAACATGCGAATACTTTCAGGGGCAAAAATTGACAAAAACCTGCAATGAATTGTGTGCATAAGACTGCAGTCCCTTATATTAATAAATAATATTTAACAGCGCTCAGGTCTAATAAAACATACGTGGCAGGTTAAAGACGTGTAACGCATCACTAATAGTAAAGCAGTGCAGCCTGCTTTGTCCCTGATTCTCTTTGGATTAGCACTTAGCTTTAGCTTCCAGAGGAGGTAAAAAAAATTGTTTCTATGTAGTTACAAAATAAAGTGCGAAAAAGAAGTTCAGTTTCCTCCTGCACCGACTCTTCTTGTCTAAATTTCTTCAAATCTTAACAGTTAAATGTGAATTATGACTCACACTGCCTAAGCGAAATGGTAACAGTTGTTTCTATGACTTCAAAAAAACAAAAAAAGTTCATTTTCATCCTAGAATTTCTGTTCGAAGCCATTGTAGCGATCAGCTCAGATCTCCAGGCTCTGCTTGTATAAGCCGAACACCAGAACCGTATTTCACCAGGAAAGAACTGTTCTGCCACATCTGCTGTGCGACGTGGTTGTAAACAATATATAGTTTCTGAAGCCTCAGCACTGAGGTCTTATTTCATCTGCTGGCTCCGAATCTCCTTTCTTCTTTACAGCTGTATCATCACTGGCTAAGAGAGGAAGGAAGCCTCTGAGGAGGGATTTGTCTTTGACATTGTTTGTCCCTGAGCAGAAATGATGCAGGCACACTGGAGGCACAGCAATTCAGCCTCCACCATAAACCTGTCTTATTCTAACAAAAAAAATAAAGAAAGAAAAGAAATGGCCACATTAATTTGAACACCAATATGGAACAGGCTGATATTACAAGAGGAGGAAGCTGAGTCTGAGACCCAGACATGATTTTTAATAACTGATTGGGTGTAAAGTTTATTGAAATGACCTGATGTGCCAAAAACCAGATTTAAATTATAAATTAACTTTTAATTTCGATCCACATACAGCTTTGGAAAAAATGAAGAGCCCACTGCACCGAACCCCACTGAAAACCTGATGGCTTTTCCACCAAATATTGATTTCTGAACTCTTCCTGAGTTAAAACATTAGTTTTGTTGTTTCTAAATGAATCTCAACTTATTTTCTTTGGATTATTTCAGGTCTGAAACCACTGCATCTTCGTTGTTATTTTGACCATTTCTCATTATTTGGCAATAAATGCTACGTTTTTGCCTGGAATTTCAGACATGTCAGTAGCTCACAGAATAAAAGAGTAATGTTCATTTTACTCAAACATTTACCTAGAAAAAAGTAAAAGTCAGAGGAACTGATCATTTCAGATGCTCTCTCAATTTTTCTCCAGAGCTGTATGTCACTCATTCTTCAACCTGTTACCTTCAGATGCAAAGGAAACACTTTTCAATCACTTCTTGTCGCTTTGAAAGCTTTTAGTCTAAATATGAATCTTTTTCCAATGTTCAGTTTAGTGCCAGCCTTCAGATTACAACTGGAAAAGTGTCTTTCTGACAGTCAGGACAAAAATAAAAAAACAAGAAACATTTCTGATCATCTTCAGCTCTCAAGTTGACTCCAGTTTCAGTCGGAACTTTGTGACCCCGGATAGCGCCGTTGTTTTGACAACTGGGTTGATTAGCGACTGCGACGGCTCTCTCAAAGTATGAATCTTTTATTCTCTCTCCACAGCAGACATTTTCTCCTGTCAGGCTCTGGCAAGTAGCTGCTCTCACTGTTTTCCTTTGCTCAATAAAACATACGAGAATAACCGAAGTCGGCTGCTTCTTTCGCCCCGATAATGAACACGACTGTAAGTATGTATTCGCTGCCAGCAGCAATCCCACACAACAGCTAAACTTAAGCCAGCGGAAGCAACAGTGACACAGACAGGAGGATTAGCAGTGAACCACATTTCCCCTGGTCTGTGTCCTGGCGTTGTCACTGAATAAAATGATTTCCAAAGCATTCCCAGGAATCTTTTCACGCACCGTCGTCAAGGATTAGGTTGGGGTTTTTTGCACATGTTGTTACATTTAGACAGATCTTTAAAAAAAAAAAAAAAAAATCCTAATAATAATTTGATGAGTCCATTCTGCTTTATGAGGCTAGCTGAACTTTTTTTTTTCTTTTTTTAATGTTTTAGTAAATGTCAATCTAAATGGAGTTAGTGAATTAACACCGTCATGGATTATAATGTTTGCTGCCCTAGTTAGCATTTAGGACAGCGGGGTCTTAGTCAAAATAAAGCAGAGTTATGTAATTTGTTTCATTATTTAGTAGTTATCACAATGATTAGGCAATAAAACAAACAAACAAACTATTTGCTCTACGTTGTTTATAATTTGCAGGAAACTATAGAGTGCGAGTTCAAACTCATTTGGGCAGCTTGGCTAGGAAATGTGAGATGGAAAAAAAGTGGCTTAACTTCCCTTTACTTTCTGTCTGAAATGTGGGAGAGTTTGTTGGAAAACTTGCTAACCTGTTTCTATATTTCCAAAATTGATCTTGTGACTTGTGCAGTAAAATTCCTTCTCAGTTAAACATGCATCTATCCCAAACTAGGCTCATATCTGACTTAGCACATTGCAGGCATGCTGTGCAGAGGTTTCTCCAGGCTTCAGAAACAGGCCAGAACCCCCCATGGTGAGCTGCATGCAGTCGGCACAACCATCCTGATATAAAGTAGCCTCAAACTTAAGTGCTGCTGGTTATATTTCTCAGAACAACTTTGACTTCAAAGAAAATAGTTAAGCATGTAATTGAATTCTTAATTTCTGGAACATGACATTAAGATGCAAACGGCTGCCGTGCGGAAATTTGTACGTTTTTAAACATTTATTACAACTCTCATGGAGGTAAAAAAATATATATATATATTTATAAAATATATATATATATATATAGAGAGAGAGAGAGAGAGATTTTTTTTTTCAACAGTCCTACTCTACTTAACACATCTCTTACTTTTGAGTCTCAGTAGAAAGTTCCAGCTGTTTCAAACATTTTAGTTATGGCTCTAAGTGTAGATGTGGGAGCATTCAGGCAATTTTTGATTCTGTTTAAGCCATTTTCTGATCCATAAACATCTATGGGGGATTAAAGTCAATCCGTTTAGGACAATATCAACCAGAAAATAATAATAATAATTTAAAAAATCCACTTTCTTCTTCCCAAAAACCCCCACTGCAAAATATCTAGGGAAATGCAATGCATAAAAGATTGTTGTCCAGCAGGTTCCCTGCCACGTTGCACCACAAAACAAGGCATGAGGGTGGCTAGAGGCGTTTGAATGAACGAGCTACAAATTGTTAGCTACAACTTCAATGCTCTCTCAAGGACTCATCTCCACAGAGATGACCTCCTGGCTGAACACACAAACATTTTCAGAGAATAAAGCAGGAACAGCTGGACTATTAAACTGTCTGGAGAACATTGACTACTAAATAAATGACTGCAAATATATCGATTTCTACAAATTACACTGCATTCTCTGGAAAAAGATTTGTAGAAATAGATAGAAAGCCTATATTTTTTACAAAATGTACATTAAGATGTGTATGCGCTGCTCACACCCTCCTCCATGCTCTGCTACGCTACAGCTCCTTCCCCACAGCAGAGACTGCTGGAGGTGGCTTGTTTGCATGGCCACTGATGGCGGCGGATTAACAGTTTTCATGCGACGGTAAGATGTTTCTCCATCATTGGTACAGCTGCAGCCTGTACATGAGGTTCATTGACAGCGCTAAAACACTACTTGCTCTGATTGGTTGTTTTTTATTGAGTAGTGCGTTTCTGCAGATGGCAGTAGGACCAAAAGGAGGAAACAGAGGAGCTTTATTTTTTTCCCACAGATTAGGAGGTTTTGACAAATACATAATTTTCTTAAAGCGTTAAACTAAATCCTTTAAAGAATAGGACAGAAAATAGTCTTAAATTGCAAATATTTCCTTATTTTTTTCTGTAACTTATGCATACCTTAAGTATACTCAATACTTTTCCAGGTTGGGCAGAATACCTGGTTATCTGCACTCAGAAACTAGGACAGAGGCTCTATGTAAAGCTATGCATTAATGTGAAGAAACTGGGAACAAATAATTAGTAACTGAACTGAAAAACAAACAAGTGAGGAGACTTATCAGTCACCAGGAACTGAATTGATACGAGCTAAGATTTACCCGGGGAAGTGTTTAATTGAGCCAACGGGGGTCCTGGACTGCAGGAGAGGACGTAAGCTGAATTATAATAGTTTTAGGTGTAGCTGCAGTTTAAGGCTGAAGTGATAGAGCTGCCTTGGGGGAAAACTGGGAGGAAGGTTAACAGCTCAGCCCTGATTTATACAGCCAGATCCAATAAATCTCAAACTACAGCATGCAGATACATTCAAAATACAGAATAGCTGGTGGCCAAAGCAAATAAAACAGCTATCCTCCTCCTCTTTGGTCAAATAAAGCTCAGTTCTGTTCTTTACTGCATCTAAATCTCACACATTTAACATAAAATAGAAAGACAGTTCTTCATTGAAGTCCTTCCGATAGTAGTTTTACATGACCCAATATTCCTTCCTGAATATATCAGATCAGACAGGTTAAAATTAAGACTGAGATGAACTCTATCCAAAACAGGCTTGATGTTAACTACTAACATCTGAAATATATTTTAAGGCATTAAAAATCTCTATCAGCAAGTCAAGATTATTTACTCTGAAAACCAAACTTGTTTTTTTATATATTTTTTTTATTTCTGAAAGTCTACTCCAAAAATTTCTCTTAACAATTTTAACAAACTTTAGGGTTTTCTATGACTTTAGAAAACCATGAAGTCTCATTGAGACTGATACTGTCACAAGATCTCATTATATGTTCTAAATGTTACTAAATCATAAAGCTTTCAATGGATTATTATTGTTATCCTCAACCACTGTGCACTATTTTACTACCAGCACTAGTTTTTATTCAATACGATGTATTTTGTATTGGATCCCACAGCAACCCAACAATGAAAAATAACACAACCGAGCTCTTTTCCCCGTAGCGAGGAAACTTTAGATGAAACTTCCACGAGGAGCAGAGTCTCTCCTTCAGGCCATTTGAATTGTAGGAAGATGAGAAATGGGAAAGCAATCTTCCACAGCTGTGCTGAAATATAACTGCAGCAGGAATAGTAACTTACAGGCCATCGAGCGGCCTGTGCAACGCAGGACCACAGGCGATTCGAGCGGGCGCGGCTTAACAAGCTCCTAATGAAAGAAACTACAGTCTCTGGGCTATAAAACACAGCAGAGCTCAGTGTTAGTGGAAGAGATGAAACAAATGAGTGACTGCTGCTGTGTGCGACTGCAGGGTCAAACGGTGTTGAAGCTGCCTCTTGGTTTTCGATCACCGGATGTCGGAGGGTCATTTGAGGCTTCGTTAAGGAAGGCAGGAGGGATGAAGTGGCTGTCACCACACACCCACACACACACACACACACACACACACACCTGTTCAGAGGAGAAACTTAAGTGGCAACACTAGAAGTAAGAGGAGATCCCTGGATCAGAAGGTTCAAATCGATAATGTAAACTTCGAAGCGACAAGATGAATAAAACTTCAGTAGTGTGTTTCCTTGGTAAATTGTTCCAAAATGGAAATATAAGTGTAAGAACATCTGTCTCTCTCTTTCTCTCTCTTGGTGTCCCATGAGCAGTAATTAAAGTTTCCATCAGATACAAATAAAAGCAAACCCATTCATAAAAAAATCATTTTGAAAAAAAACATCAAAAGAATGTTCATGATGAATAACTTAAACCAGTTTTCCCAAGAAATCAAGAGTTTCTTTCAGGTATTTATCTAATGTTAAATACTTTATTCCTTAGAAACACAACAGTTCTCTACACATAAAAGCAAGTATAGCGATTTGCAATAAAGTCGTATGATACAAATGTTCAAAAGCATCGCTCTGTCTACACCATCTTTGCTCGAGCTCAGATTGTCACAGCGTTTCCTTCACCTGCAGTGGATTTTAAAGGAATATCAATACAAAGAAAATTGGTCCTTTCAGCTTACAGCGAATAAACTGAAAGGGTTGAATAATAAGCTAAATTGAAATAACTCTGTGTCAAAGGCTCCTGCTGCTTCTTGGCTGAATACAAACGTAGTTAAACTAAGAAATCTGCTGGACGTGGCCCTAACATTATTGCACCAATCGGTCTGATGAACTTTTCCAAATATAAAAAATGACCCCGATTTTGTTTTTAGCTGTAAAGTAAGTAGTGGATTTTTGTGTACCTAACACTTTAAATCTGACTACAGTAACATTAAAACTTATGATGAGATACATGTAGTACTCCGGCCGTAATATGACTTCATTCTTCCACCTTAGATCTCCTCTTAGAGGTTCTGGGTTTGGACCCGTCTGGATCTTCAGGTTCTGGGCAGCCTGGAGGGTCAGTCGATGGGCTGGGGGCGTTCGCTACATCAGGCTCTGGCTCGAGAGATGTGGAAGGGCCTTTGGAAAAGCCTGAAAAATATCATGCAAAGTTTATTTTATTCTACCGAAACCTGCTGAGATCAATCAGAAGCATTTATTAAGGACGGTGAATCTATGTTTGCTTTCAAAACAACACAATCAAATACATATAAGTAGATCCAAGCATGTTAGCAGGAGCCACTTACTGACTTATACTTCAGGTGACTACTTACAACTAATGCCAGAAATGCCGCTAATTTTAATAGATACACTGCTAAACACGGAAAGAATGGGTGAAGAGTACCTTCTGCAGAAAAAAGGGGGAAAAAAGTACACAATAAAATTCACGGCATCTACTCTGTTAATGGGTTTGTATTGTAAAGAGAATTAGTGAAACAGAACACAAGGTACGCAGAAAAATTGGTCCAGGGTTACTTTCTATATGCTGGCAATGTCATAAGAAGCCTTACAAATGCATTGAGTTTAAAAAAAAAAATCCCTAGTCTTTGGTTACAGCTTTTGGTACATCTAACTACTAAAACTAATGTTCCACAAGAAGTGTGACAGCTTTGAAAATTATACATTTCTTTCATGTGAAAGTAGGTGAACAGCAGCTAGCTACATTCCCCCCTAAACCCTTATTACTAATGGTAGAATGCATTGGGGGTTTTTTCCCCTCACAAAAGTCAAGTATGTGGTTTGGCTGCTGACTGAATGCATTAGCTGGCTTGCATAATTAACCTTAGAGCTAGGAATGTATGTAATCTGCCAGAAAGCAGCAGCAAAACCTATTTAAACTTTAAAAGCATATTAACTTTGTTTACTCAGTCTAACAGATAACAACCACAGCTGAGAGAAATACACTTGCAATGGGTTGGATGCAGGTTTCACGCTGTCTGACGGATAAAGCGATGCCAGGGAAAGCACACCTGTTGCTAGCTGGATGTTCTTGTTGTAGCTGGCAGCTGAAGACATGGCCTGACCCAGAGCCTGGTTGGTGCCGAGAGGAGCTCCCGGGGTTTTGGATGCTGCTGCAGAGTGAGACTTGGCTTTGGAGTCCGTGCCGGGTTTAGTCCAAACCAGAGTATCCGTTACCTGCAGGACAGCCCCCATCTTCTGAGCCATGTCCATCAGCTGGGAGTGAATAAAAGGAGCAGGTTAACAAGTCGTGACATGTACCCACAGCTGGTTAATGACATCAGGAGCAGAGAGCTACAGTGTACCTCCAGATCAAACTCAAAGTTGCTACTGCTATCCCGTAGTTGGTTGACTTTCCTTTCCATCTCCTGATATTGATCCAGAGCTCTCTTCTTGTCGCCATGATTATAGAGGAATATTGCAAAGTTCAGGTTGACTATGGGGTTGGGTCTTTGGGGGCTTGGTCACCAAGGAAGAAAAGAAAACTAATGATTTTTATTAAGTTTTACATTTTAAATAATTGCAGTGTGGAGTCCAGGACTCACTCATCAAGATTCACCGCTTGTTCGTATGCTCTGGTGGCATTCTCTACATCTTCCAAATTAGTCAAAGCGACTGTTAATTATAGATATAAGAAAAGAGTTAGCAATAAACAAAATTCACTGGACATTGCTTTTTTTTTTTTTTTTTTTTTTTTTTTTTTTTTGGTAAAGCCATCCTAAAAAGTTCCACAGTGTGTTTATTTCGAATAAAAATATGAAAACAATTTAAATGCCCACAAATATTACAAAATGGCAAGACGGCATGGTTTTAAAGGATTTAAACTATACAACGGATCACGTCTCTGTCTTTGACACGGTACCTGCCAGCAACATGTAGAGTTCCCCCATCCGTGGGTTCAGATTAATGGCTGCGCTGAGGAAATGGAAAGCTGAGGCGTACTGCTGCATGGTCAGGTGTACCAGCCCCAGGTTGTACAACACTTTCCAGTCAAAGGGAGACAAGTAGTGAGCGCGCTTCAGGCAGCTAATGGCCTGTGGGAACAAGTGGGGGAGGAAGCATGGTAATTGTATCTGAGGCAGAACAATCTAGGAACAAGTGGATTTATAATGCTTCAAGGACGTATGAGTCGGACGTATGATTCAGATTCAGTTGTGTTACAAGCCACTATTATATTACACATATGCATTAATGATAAGCAGAAGAAAAGACAGTTTAGTTTATATTCTGACCAAAGAGTACCTCCTCCACAAGCTTAATTATCTCGGCCCCCCGTGTTTGAACAAAAGCATTTTTTCTGACAACGTCAACAGGGTTCATAGATAGACAATAATTATTTTAACCAGGATAACAAAACAACAAAATAAGTAATAGAACAGAGTTGCTGAAAAAAGAAGGGAATCAATGTGATGCAATGGCTCAGTCAAAGTAAAAACCTCAACTTTATTGAAATGCTGTGGTGGGATCTCAGAAACAAAAGCGTGCAAACTGGTTGAGACACTGTGAGGAGGAGTGGTCCAACATTCATCCACATTCATAAGGATGTGAAAAACAGATTAAAATCAAGCAGAAAAGAACTTGTTCACCGTAACTGCCAATTGTGTTTCTGCAGCTATTAAAATTATGGTTTTCAAATGCAGAGTCTGTATAATTTAGCTTCAGTTTTGTTCAGTGAGCGATAAGTTTAGAATCTGATGTGCTGTTTTGTACTTTGGAGGTAAAACATGAAAAGTTTCTCAGCCTATTTCCAGCTCATTTCAATGATGTGCTTATATATAAAACCTCTGGTGAACAAATCCCATTAAGCTGCTCTAACTGCTGTGCTTCAGCACTTTCCTCTGAGCACAACACAAAAAAACAGCATCACTCACCGCCACATACTTCTTCTTGCCAAAGAAGCACATGCCAATGTTGTTCCAGAGAGGGGGGCTCTCCGGCACGGCGCACGCCGCCACTCTGTACTTGTTCATGGCCACATCAAAGTCACCGTGGGTTTGCATCATGCTGCCTGCGGCCAGGATGGCCTGCGAAGGAAAAAAAAAAAAAATCTGTGATTAGAGATATATTAGAGGACAATGTACGCTTTGAAACAGAACATGATGAGAGTCTGACTGGAACATCTGACTGCGATTGACCTTCCGCTTCGAGTTAACCGCTGTGAAAGAAAAACCTCAGCGCTGCCTTCAGGTGTTCGGCAGGAAACTTGAGTTTGAACTTGAAGAGTGATGTTGTGCCAACAGCCAGCATACCTTATAATTGTTGGGGTCAAAAGTGAGGGCGTTCCCAAGATGCTCAAACGCTTTCTGGTACTTCCCGAGCTAGACAGGGAGAACAGAATGTTATTGTTACTTTTTGTTTTAAAAGTACAAATTAAATCACAGAGAAAGGCTGCAAGCAACTTCACCCACCTGCAAAAAAAGGAGGCCGAGAGTGGTCAGGAGTTCAGTGTTCTCTGGAGAGAATCTGAATGGAGAACGGAGGAGCCCGTTAAATGACAAATGTCACCTCGTCCACATCATGCTTGTAATTACATTTAATGCCTGCACTTCTTTGAGCAGAGAAGCTGCTGATTATGCCATCAGGCTTTGTTTCAGCTTAATTGTTGCATATTAATTATGACCTGTGTGGCCCAAAGAGAAAAGTAGAGCGGAGGCACATCGACTCTAAAATAAGACTCACAGTGGTGCGTCTCATTAAAGGCAGCACAAGTATTAGGGCATTTGATTAATTCATTTGGCCTCAACAGGAGGTAGCCATAATGAGCGCTATTACAGACACTGATGTCTTTTCTCTTATTTACACCATAGCCTGGTATTTAAAAATTCAGCAAACGGGAAATGGGGCGAATTTATAAGGAAGCTGGAAAAGACCTCAGGTAAAAAATATGGTGAAGATGGAGCTTTTGGATTGAATAAATGACAAATATGTCCTGCAGGGTGCTCTAACGGCTGGATAAACAAAGGAGGAACAAGTTGAAAGCAACCCCAGAAAGAGGTTTAGAAACTTCAACTGGAAATAAGGGATACAATTCCCTTTACACAGCCTTGGAAGTACATTTAAATCCTTGGACTATAGTAATTTTATGTGACAACACGAAGCAGTGCATAACTCAGAAGTGGAAGAAAGGAGGTAAATAGTTCTCCAAACTTTGGACATAAAGACATAATACAGTAAGCAATTGTAAAACAAGCAGTAAACATTACATTTCAGGGACCTCTCCACCTGCTTCCCCCATCTAGTTTTTTTTTGCTCATATTTTATTTATAAAAATTGCAGACTCGGTGAGATTGAATGGAATGGGGATTTTCACGTCTTCTCACAAATTTATTTTATTGGATTTAGGTTTGAACTTTGACTGGGACTTTAGTGACAGACTGCTACATTCTAGGTGCACAAGGAGAGTTATCACAGATCCTTCCTCCCTGCAGTTATCAAACTCAATAACTATCACTATAGAGTGTACTCCAAAGAAACTCAATAAGTATTCACATACATGCTGACATCTGCACATCTCTGTTGTACAATCTGCATTGTATAGTCTGCTTTTAATTTTCAAATCCACATGGTCTGTTTGTGCTTTAAAAAATGTTTTGGGCTCCAAAACATTTTCTAATAACTGCACAGTGTTTATGTTGAAATTTTGGCTGTACTACATAGTATGTTGTTCTTTATTCTAGTTTTATATTTTTCAGATTCTTATATTTGAGTGGGACAATAAAGGACTCTTCTATTCTATTCCAACAAGATTATGCTTTTGAGATAAAAACCATTACATTGTAGCTTCAGCTCTAATTTTACGGTTGCCTTTAACTTAATTTGTTCCCCAAGAGCTGCATAGACACTAATGATCACCAACAAACCTCTCAGGCCTTCACAGAGCAGGTTTTTATACTGAGTTTAAATGACAACAAGGACTAATTAGTTGGTGTCTAACTTAACACACTGGATTTTGGATCGGAGTAGCAGAAGAAGGGAGCCTGAATGCCCGTGAACGCCATTTTTAAAAATTTTTTAGTTGTTTAAAAAAAAAAAAAAACATTGAAAACTGAATGTCATTACCCTTCAGTGGAGGGGAAATGTTATGTGCCATTTTGACTTAAAAACAACCGCTTGTCTGCTCAGTGGTTGCTAACAGTATGAACGTTTAAACCTCACTTACTCCACTGCTCTTTTGTACACTTCGATGGCCTTGTCAGTGTCTCCTGCCAACAGATGAACTTTCCCGAGCATCACGAAGGTCTTGTCATGTTTATTTGTCTGCAGACCGGCGTTTAGATGTTCCTCAGCCTGATGGAAACAGAGCATCAAAAATAAATAAACTTCCCCCTGGAAGAAGCAAGTACATTTTTTTATTGTGTAATGTTGGGAGTACTCACATTTTTGAAATCTTTGATGAAGTAATAACACACACCCAGGTTATGACTGATCTCCTATGGTGAGAGAATGTCAGATGTGTTGCTCTTAGTTTAATTTGCTAATAAAATAGCAAAAAAGTTAAAAAGAAAGTTTAGTGGAAACTGGATGCTGAAGTGAAAGAGAGGATCCGAAATATTCTGACCGGTTTATTTCAGCCTTCCAACAAAGTTGGTGTTTAACAAAGTTGAGAAAAAAGAAAAGTTCACTGAGAGTTCTTTCCGTTCTAGACGTGAGGAGAACTTCATGCTGCGTTTTTGGAGTCAAAGATGCCAGGAAGCACGAGTTAACACTTTTCTTTCAGACTTCAAGCAGAAACTCCACACTGAGATGTGTGGTGTGTGTGTATGGGGGGGGGGGGGGGTGTACTGTTTTCTATTTCAGACTTTCTTTGTCATATTCACTAACCTTCTGAAGATGATGAGCCCTTGTACGGGCCAAAGCCTGGTCCTAATGCGGCTTTTTTAAGAGCTGGGAGCAAATTAATCGATTATTGTAATAATTGTCTACTAATTTAGTAATCAATTAATTACTAAATTGTGTATACAGACTCAAAAAAGAGTTCTTTGTTTAAGAAAACCCTACATTTTAGGGGAAATAAGAAGGCCAAAGCTGTACTAGAATATATACATTTAGCTAAAAATATATAATTTTTAAGATCAAATAAACAAACTTTGTCTGTAAATGTGTTCTACCCAGAACTCTCCAAGTGGCATAGTTATAACTTCACCTGGTTTAAATGCCTTTTAAAAAATTCCTATTAAGCAAATTTATCTTTTTTATTGATTAATCCGCTAATAATAATAATAAAAAAACAAATTAGCCCTACACTGTATTGATGTTAAGTCAAGCAGAAACGACTGAGCTTTTCACTATCGATTACTAAAATAATTGTTCAATGCAGCCCTAGTATAGTGTGAATTTTGTTAAGGTTAGTGTAAAAAAGTATGCAGTTACTAAAGTGAATGGAAGTCAATACAAAGACTTGTACTGCTAGAAATATGAACCTGTGTGTGTGTGTACGTACTATTTACCCAGTCTTTCTCATTAAGTTTTGCTGCTTCATGATAGAACTCAATAGCTGCTTTGTGCTTTCCAAGAAGAAATCTAGGAAAATAATACAAAAAGAGTCAATATGAGAAATTAACATGAGATATAATTTTGTACTGAACCATTTCTACGAAACAGAGAAAAGCCTCCACAGGTAGGTGAATTAAGTGAGATAATATCTGTAAAATTACTGTTCCTCACCTGCCAGGAGATTTACAATAATTACTAGGAAGTCCTCCTATACTGATCTTGTTAGTTAGTGAGGGGGGCTCGATGCACTCATGCAGGGTTCAGTGCAGCAGACTTACAGTGATCGGGCCACTTGCTTGAGGTTGTCTGAGCTGCTGGGATTAAGGATGGCGCAGCTCTGAAACAGCTCCAGGGACTCCTGGATCTTCCCCTCAAGACGCAAGATTAGTGCTGGATAACAACAAAGACACGGCATAAAAAAAAGATCTTCATCTATGTGAAGAAAAATAGAGAAAGGACAAAAAAAATAAATAAAAAATCAAAGGCACTGCATGCCATCCAAAGAGAGGATTTGGGGAAATACACCACATACTGTAGAGCTTGGTAGAGCTTTTTTTTTTTTTTTTTTTTTTTAATTCACTGCACCTTTTAATTAACATCACATATACGGTAAAAGTGAGAAGGGAAAGACGTCAGCAACGTCTCACCTTGAACATATATGGCATATTCACACATTCCGTTGGTTTCCTGGAGTTGCTCTTTAATGATCACCTACAGAAACAGAGAAAGAGAGGCAGGTGGGTGAAATACCGAAGAGGCATTTCGCTGAAGAGAATTTAATGTAACTTACTTCAGTAAGTTAAAGTCATTTTAAAATACAATAAAACAAGAATTCTAACTGGCATAATGGGTTTAATACCTCTCGCTACTGCTTGGAAAAATAAAATAGATGAACAACAACTATCATCTTCCAATAAAGAAGGATAACTATTTAGTAGAGAAATCATCAATTAAAGTCCAAATTAGCTTTTTTGCCTGGCCTAAGTCCTTGAGTTCAGCAAAACTATTCTAAACCATTTATAATAGACTAAATATATTTTCTCCTAATATCTGCAGTTAGCATTTAGATTAAAATTTAATTATTTTTCAAAGTTTCTCAATATATGCTTTAGTCTTCTGTTAATAAAACATGCATTACTTTATGTCAAGCTGTGTGGGGTGAACTCAAACAGGCAACCCTAGCGCTGCATCATCACAATACAGAAATCAGTTGCAATGAATTTGTATTTTTCTGACTTAAGTGTTTCTAATTGGTTTATTAAATGCTTCTAACGTTATGATCTGAGTCAGTTGTGTCAACGTATTTGACACAACTGACTGGTGGATTTTGATGATGGAGTTTGGCAAAATACAATGTTTAACGCTTGTTTCATAATTGGTACTTGTATTATGTTTTTATGATTCCTTGTCTTACTTTAAATAGGGCCGGGATTAAAGTTGACGCTCTGAACCGTGTGCGAGCCAAACGTGCCGGCCTCACGAGCCTTTACACTGCCTGGTCTTGCACCGATGAATTTTTTAATTCGGTGAGGATCGCACGTGCCACTGTTTACGCAAATTGGATGATTGGAAAGATGCTCTTGCAGAGCAGGTCCCCTTGCACTGGCATTTATTTAACCTCTGTGAAGGCTCATTTTATGAAAATATGGCTGCAATGTTAGCCATACCGCTGTCTTGGCTCATGCTCAGTCAACGTGAACTTTCAAAAGCGCGACGGTAACTCAGCTTTAAGCCCTCCTAACACCAGGCTTAAAATAAAAAGGTGCTGGGTTTGTATGTTGGCTTTCTAGATACATATTCTCCTTGAGCAAGAATGAACTCTCTCCAGGTACTCCGACTGCCTCACACAGAACAAAAACATCATGTTAGGCCCCGATTCTGGTTTCAACTATCTGAATCTGACTGTACTGAAGGATTTGCTTTGGACTAAATGAAACAAATTGAATGAAAGAGTAAACTGAAAATTGAATTGAATTAAAGAGTAAATTGTAATATACAAAAATTGTACCAAATAGTTTTGAAAGTGCCTTACTATTTTGTTGTGAAATAAAACTGAACCGAAGAGACTTCTTTACCAAAGACACAGTATGCGTCTTTAGAGTATATATAGAGTTGTCAATGCTCTGTTTTAAGTATTACCCTCCTGAGAAGGTATTTATAGACTTCAAACAACCTCAAATATCCTAACTGACTGCGTTTACATTTCAAGTCATTTTCACAGTCAGATTAATGAAACTTCACAGCAGGAAATCAGATTAAAAGTCTAGGTTGGAGTTTCTGCAGATTAAAAGAATGTGCCGCGTTATCGCCTGGCACCGAGGCTGATCTTCACAGTGAGAGCCAGAAGGCGTTATTCCAGGAACACGACTTACTGTTGCAAGCATCCATTCACAGAATGCTTACCATATTCATGTAGGAATACAGCAATTACTGAGGAGAACAAGCAGAGTGGCAAACTGACGTGGGTATTTACCGAGCACTGGGCTCAATCATGCTTCCCTTCGTGTGTTCGGACCAGATCTGACAGTGAACACACATTGGTCAATGACAGCATGAGCCATGGGGAGAATTTAAATCATTTACCTTACAGGTCTCATAGTCTTTGTGCAGATAGTGCTGGTGGATCAGCCAGTTTCTTCTCTCCACAATAGGAAGCTCTGGAGCTGGATGACATGACAGAAAGAGGGAGAGAGAGAGAGAAAGAAAAAACTGTAATTGAAAAGAAACTGGGGGATATTTTAGTCACGCTACATTCTTCAGCTCTGGTGATGTCTCGTTTTGTCGAGAGATGAAAGATTAATTTTGCATGCGCCCTCCTTTTGCAGTCATTAAAAGGTGTCTGATCTGACAGTAAGCCCAGATGTTCCCCTGCAACCTCAATCCACTAGCTGGATTTAAGTAAATTCACCTGACACACTGGAGGTATTTGCTTGTTAGCTAGCTTTCACTTAAGAACAGATGGCTCAGGCTGGAAGCGGTTACGTCTGTATATGAATGCTGTTTTTTCTTTTCTCTCTCATATTTCAACAGGCGAATAAATAGTCTGGAAAGAGCCCCCACCTCTGCAGTCTCACGCACGCCTTTGATGCGACAGTTACCAGATAGCTGTTAAGGCTTCAACCAACCCCAGGCTAAACTTTAATCAACTCATCAGTCAGGCTGTAAATGTCACCTTGTACGCAAGTTTTGCCTAACAAACACTTGCTTTTTTTCCCCCCTCCACCACTATCTTTCTCCTTTAACATCTTGGCAGGTTAAGATATTCTTCTTGTTGCCAGGGCAACGCTGTCTCTCGGAAGCCAGGTGCTTGTGATAGAGAGCGTGCGGAGATTGAATGAAAGTGGGAGGCTGAGGGAATGAGCAGCACAATGTAGGGCTTTAGAAAAGGGTTAGGTAACCTCAAGAACTAAAGTACAATGCTCTAAGTTCTCTTCCCAGCAGAGAGCAACATTTCATTTCACAAGGAAGGAAAATGTAATTCCAGCAGAAGCAAGTTTGATTCCAGTAATCCCGTTATCTCGCACCTACTACCTTTCCCTCTGGGGCTAAAAATAGGATTCGATACATTGTAAAATAAAGTGCTGTAGCTTTGAGTCTGTCAGCGGCATTGTAGAGAGAGGGAGGGGTGTTATTAAAGAACAGAGTGTAACAATACAGTGTGAATCCCCCTCTACCCATCCATCTGTTTTTTTTTTATCTGCCAGGACTTGAAGCAGAACTCTGATCATAATTTGCAGGAAGAACCGGAACCGATTCTAAATGCTTCACGGAAATCCAGGTAAAAACTGGACGGGTTCACTTCATCACGGGTCAAAAACGGTCCCATTTGTGGAGACCCAATCGGATTTGTTCGTTCTGAGAGAGCGATGGTGCGCTTGTCTGTGGGATTCCTGGATCTGAATTCAAAAACAACAAGGCAGATTTGGAGAAGAGAGAGCAAAAATATCTGTGACACGCAACTACAGGGGGAAACAAGAAAGGCCCAGCATGTGGTGTCCCATATATAGCTGTGTAGGGGAGGGAGGCAGAAAAAAACAAAAAACTTTATCCCAAACATAAAGGAATTATGGCATTGTTGTATTGGATCTGGCTAATGCTAAGCTTAGACTAGCTTGTGTTTCAGCCACATGTTAAAGGAGGATAAGAGCAGAGAAGAGGCGTGCTGAGATCAAAGGACACATGGGGAGATTACAATAAAAAAAAGAAAAAAAAAGATGATAATTTTTTTGGAAGTTTTCCCCTCAGAAAACTTCAGAAACCCCCTCATCTCGTTGGGTCGTTTAATCTAATCTCACGTTGCTGAAACATGCTGCAAAGAAAACAGTCATGTTTGCACCTTCTGGGCTTTTTATCCAGGAAAATATGCTGGGCTGCACTGCAGATAACCTAATAATAGACCATAATACTCTTGTTGTGCACAGCATAATTAACTTTGAGCCTGCATTAAATTATTCTAATTGCATTTCATGATAGTAATTATAGAATATATAAACCTTCGGTATCCATGGACACAATTAATATCGGCTTTGTTGCTTTTTATCTTATTACTTTTAGGATTTAGACTTTTGACAAACAGTTTAAGGTAATGATTACCAAAAAAAATAATAAGTTGCATGTAAAAATATGTCCTATTTCTACTGTTTAGCAGCATATTATAAAGCTTTCCATATTTAAAGTTGTTTTATTGCTTCCCAGAATTATTGCTGTTTCACTTAAAATGGTGAAACATCTCTTCATAAATACAGATCTATGGTTGCTCTATATTTACTCAGATCAACTGGACGTGATCTGCTGATCTGAAGATTTGACTGTATCAAATGTGTTGTGGCTCCATGAATTTACTGGGTGTGGTTTGATTTTGTAATTTGCACTTTTGAGAACATTATGTCCCAAATCATTACATATGGAGTCCCTAGTCACTTAAACAGGTCCTACTTACTTAAATTGCAGAATGGACCCAATGTAACTTTCAGATCTGGTGAACGTTTTTTATATCACTAGATGAAACACATGAATAATGTTCATTTATGATTAATAACAACTGTACAAAACAAATCAATTTCTTTCCCACATATTTATTTTTGGATCAAAAGAGGAACAATCTATAGAGTCAGTTTTATAATAAGCTTCAGTTATTATAGCTAGAAACATAGTGGCCGGGCCCAATTTTATGTGACAACACGAAGCAGTGCATAACTCAGAAGTGGAAGAAAGGAGGTAAATAGTTCTCCAAACTTTGGACATAAAGACATAATACAGTAAGCAATTATAAAACAAGCAGTAAACATTACATTTCAGGGACCTCTCCACCTGCTTCCCCCATCTAGAGTTTTTTTTTGCTCATATTTTATTTATAAAAATTGCAGACTCAGTGAGATTGGATGGAATGGGGATTTTCACGTCTTCTCACAAATTTATTTTATTGGATTTAGGTTTGAACTTTGACTGGGACTTTAGTGACAGACTGCTACATTCTAGGTGCACAAGGGAGTGTTATCACAGATCCTTCCTCCCTGCAGTTGTCAGTCTCAATAACCATCACTATAGAGTGTACTCCAAAGAAACTCAATAAGTATTCACATTCATAATTACAAAGACAGATTCAATGAAAAAAACACAAGAGGATATGACTAATCTTATGACAACAACAAAAAGATAATATGGAAAATTAAGATGACAAAAAACAACCTCGATTTACTATAAATATTCCTCTCAACACGATGGCTCTGCAGCTCAGTATTTCAAACCGAAGAGTGATGGTGACCTCTGCAGGCAGATTATGTCTTGACAGTTTTAAACAGAAACAGTTCATGGCAAACCGAGTGGAAAACAGGTTGGGTTGTACCTTTAGGTGCACGGCGCTTCTTGGCTTCAATAGGAACTGGCAGCTGTAATAAAATGAAACAAAAACAGGTGAAACATGTGAATAAAAACTGCGGCAGGACCAATGGAACACATATTCATTGTTTCAGTATACAATTTCTTCAGCAGGTACTACTAAAGACATGCATCAGACACCATGAGAATAAGAACTCTTGTTTAGAAATCCCATTCCAGTCAGGAATATCGGTGGTCGGGGAAATGACACAATTAAGCAAAGAATCTGAGAAGGGGACACAAAGTTTTGAGATTAATTGTCAACACTACAGCAGCAAGATAACAAAGTCCAAAGCGATCACGTTTCACAGGTCAGTAAAAAGCTTTAATTAAAAAATATATATAAAGAAAGTGTGTGTCTGTTAGTTATGCTGGCTTAACGTTTATCACCTTAACGTGTACTCTTGCTGCGCAGTTCGGAGTATTTCGGTTCAATTTACACAAAAGTAAGGAAGTGCTTCTTTAAGTTAGTTAATCAACCACAGCTATTATTCAGGCATCAATAATGATCGCAAAATGGAAATTCAGAAACAGAAATCTGCAACAGACAGATGTTTGGTGTTTTTATATCCTTTTTTGTGTGGGAAATGTTTTTGTGGGTTTTTTTTTTGTGTGTGTGTGTAGTTAATTCCTGATGCACTTGAACATAATCTTTGCTCTGCGCTCCTGAGGATGTTGTTTGTTGGTTGCCATGGCAACGAGTCTGCGTGTGATGTTAAGCAGACACGCTGAGAAAAAAAAATAATACAATCACCTGTTTTTCTACAATTTTCCCAGGACAAATTGCATCATTTGTTGGCAGAAGGTGGCGATATTCAGAGCAATCATCAAATAGGATGAATATTTCATAAAGCATAAAGAGCCAAAGTTTGTTGAATTTTAAATCATGAATCCTGTTAAATTAAATTGTGGGCCATTGTAAAGAGAAATTCGCTTTGTTCTCTCTTGTTTCTAGAACTGACAGAAACCAAACTATGGATTTATTAGCAGAGAGAATATATATTTTACATGTCCAAACATCAGCATCTCAGCTTTAAGCCAGATGTTATAGAATCCAGTAATATCGATGGTTCTGTGTCTTTTATTATTTGCTATGTTAGAGACACATCATATCTCATCTGCTATGTGTAAGTCAGCAGGACGAAGGATTTGCAAACCAGCTGAGGGACAGCTGTGGAGTCAGAATCACATAATTGGAAAGTACAAAGTTTGCACTGACGAGGATTCATTTGGTTTATACAGAAGTTACTTATTCTGTTTTTTGGAATGTTTAATAACATTTTGATTGTTACAGAATCTCATGTTGTTGGTGTTTTTAGCACTTGATAAAATCAGACAATAAAAAGGCAACTCTGTGGTAATTCTTCACAAAAAAATATGACTAAATTGTAGGGAAGCATTCAGCAAATACAGGCTGATTCCATAAATTAGAATATGACTGAAAAGTTCCTTTGTCAGCAGTTCCACTACTAAGTGAAAGACATTACATAGATTAATCAGATTACATATGTTTTAACATGTTTATATTTCGTAGTAGGTTTAATATCTCCTAAACGATTATTTTCAAACGGTACTATTAATCTGACAAGCCTGACCAGGACGTATATCCCAATTTATTGAATAAGACTGTATGGTATTCACATGTAAGCTTTGGCTTTATTCTTAGCACTGGAAAAGAAAAGGCCTTCCAGTAACTGTGGGTGCATCATCACCCCCTCATCTCCTGCTCCTCTTCCTCCCCACCAACTTTCAACACAAAGTTACACCGTTGCAATGTAGTGCATACAACCGGACAGCATGGCAGGGTCTGATTTTTGTCATTTAGATATAATCGTTATTAGAATCCAATTCGTTAAGAAGAGCCACCGTAGGAAACTGTTAATTAAGGAGAATTTACAACAGCTGAGTATAAATTTAACACACGCATGCGCAATCCAATTGCCTTAAAGAGTCCACTTCTATACATCTTAATGGTAACGTTCGGAATGCAGTGGTAGCTTTAATAAAGCAGGTCGTCATGGCACACATGTCAAAACCTCGTAACTATTACACAAGTTAATTGTAGTTTGCTGCACATACTGTAGTGGGCTAAAACAGCAAACAACGCATGTCCAGTAGGACATTAGCTTCGTCTGTTTTTAGCTACAGCTGTAAGCACTCCAGTTTGAGTTTTGCAATGAGATAAAGGGGATTAAATTTGAAAGTTGTAGCTAGCGGTTCTCATAAGCTCCGACTTAGCGGCAGCTCCCAGGCGTTCAAAATAAGCGCAGATACAGACCGTGCTTTTAGTAAAGGTGCTGCGTTATCCCCACGGAGTGTCTCGATATCAAACGGCTCAGTGACATTTATGTTTACCCTGCAAAGTCAAGACTGAATTATAATACACGCTCACCACCGTAGCATTCTCCGCGTCCGCCATCTTGAGACGATCAACAGCAGAAGCCGTTGCTATGGTTGCGAATGGACGTGTACGGAATGACGTCTATGAATGTTAATGAGTTCAATGGGGGACCCTACAACTCTAGAGAAGAAAAACTGAAAGATCACCCTTGCAGGTCAAAACCTGCAATAATGAAGACTTTGACTGATTTAAATAAATCTTCAGCCTCGGAACTAGCAATATAATTTCCTCATTACCTTAGAGATTGTGCTCTCAATATTTTATTTTTAGTTGGAGTAAGTGTACAGCTTCTAAAATATTTGCAGTGGTTAAAAAAAAATCCTACAAGTTTATAGTAACCGTTTCAAATGTCCTACATCCATGGCAATTTAGCTTATGGTTCAAATAAACCATAACCATGGACTGTTTGCTGTTGCCATAATCCTTGTTACATAACATACCTGTTATATGCTTACGTTTAAATTTATATTGGTTTTAAGCGTCATGTCAGTGCATTTTTGTAAGAACATTAAGAGAAATGAACTTCTTTAACCAGTCATGCTACGAGGAGATAGAGGGAAAAAAGCAAACCAGGATAACTGACTCAATGTCCTTTTCACTCATTGGCAAGTAAAAGAAATAAATGATTTTGTTTAAGTCAATGTTTATTGCTTGTTCAAACAACTATTTTCCAACACATGCCCATTCAGTAAATATAGTTTAAATAAACATATGTACAACATATTTTGATCATAACAGGAAACTAAAATGCAGTCCTTCCACAGACAATCATATTAAAAAGTTTTGAAACTAGTTAAAAAGACACAAACATGATACCATAAATATAGAAGTCATGAGTTTTATATACAATTGCATGCCAAGCCTTATAAATCCTAGTAACCATGAAGTAACTTGCTAATATTTACTATGTCCCTTGCAGGTATTCTGCTTTTTCAGCTCTTTAATGTACGTCCATCTAGTATTCATCAGTAATTTTGCGCCAAACCTGAATGCATTACTTTGTAGTTACAGGTAGGTTCAGTTATGACAGTTATTTCCTTCACAAGTAAATATTGAATAAAAACGTAGCAGCCCCCTTCAAAAATCACATCTTCATTTACCCTTTTAGACACATTCTATTAAAACTCAGTAAGCCCATTAAAAGCGAACAAAGACAAACCTTCATCCCATCACCTTCATTAGGAATCAGCTTATGTACATGACATGTCAAAGAAAAGGCAAACAAAAAAAACACACCAAATTTAGAGAGCAGAAAAATAGTAACAGAAAATGTATAACAAAAAAAAAAAAAAAAAACTTGGTTCATAGTTTGCTGCAAGTACTAACGCTCAGATCAGAATAATACTCTGGCTGCTTTATCCACCTTATTCCTGGGAGGCTTCCAAGGGAAACAATTATGGGTCTTACTACCGGTTCCCACCGAAAGTAGCAGTATTTCATTGTAATTTGTAGGGGTTTTTTCTAGTCTATATTCATGATAGAAGTTACATCTCTCTTTTCGGTTATTGTGCAATATTTAGTAAAACTTATTCACGACACGCCGTCTGCTATCAGAGAGCTGCTCTGTACAGAGGATCGTATATGAGTTCATGAACACGATCGTTGAGTTTTGTAACGGAATGACGGCAAACATTAACAGCACTGCTAGCAGCTCGTTTCTCTGAAGAGCTGACAGTAATAAAGAGGAGAAAAACTAAGAACTTCTGAGCTGCAGTTTTGTGCCGACAGTATAAAACAGCAGAACTACATAATATTAACTTGGTGTGATGGAATAAGGTGGATAGACTCTGGATGCTATATTGTGAAGCTCAACTCATTGATAATCATACACTAATATCAGATTTGTTCTTAAGGCCTTTGGTTTGGCTAATTTGTTTTAAACCAGCTTCAGGTGGTTGCACATACCAATATATTGCACACTGATAAAAGGCAGTCTCAAATGTCAAAACTACCAGGCCATGTTCAAGGCATGCTTGTGTCAACATTCTTGTTTTAGCTGTGTTTGAGATACATAATTTATACACGTTATAATGCCATTTTGTGAGTTTTTGATTGTTCTTTTGGCAAATTTCTGTAAAATGATCAAAGTCTGTTCCGTACAACTAATCATACTGTTTAGTCACGGCCTCCTGGTTAGAAAATACTAGCCTGAGTCCTCCAGGTATTTTTCTGGAGCAGTTTAATTCCCTTGGTTACTGCTGAAGGCCCCTTGGGCAGCAGAGCTGGCAGCACTAGCGGCGGCGCTCTGGACGGTGCGGTTGCTCAGGACTCCCTGGGAAAACTCCTGCTGAGCCTTGGAGAAGCTCGCGCCTGTATTTCTGTACTTGGAGTGGACCTGGGACAAGAATCATGAAGATTATGACTCATAAAGGTTATTCAGAAAAATACATTTGATAAAAGTCAACATTTAATTTGCATAACATTTACCTGAAATACTCTGCCACACAAATGTATTCACCAAGTTGGATATCTTTAACCCTTTATATTGCTTTTAAAAATAATGTTCAACAAAATTTCACTTATGACAAAAAATAAGCCAAAACAAAAATTAGCTCCTTGGTGCAGTGAAGTTGTCCTGAACTCTTAGCAGATACTTAAAGACTGACTGTGGTCCTGTTCAGCCAGACCACTTTCTCCCAAAACCGTACTGAATCCCTAATTTAGATGTTCAAATTTTAGATGCACTTATATGCCCATTCTTAAGCAACATAATGTGTGACCAATGTTTTCTTTCGTCCCTGTGGTCCCAACTGCGTTTTAACTCATCTCCATGCCGACACCTGTGGTAAGTATCACCTGTAGCCACCTGAATAATGGTGTATAACCAAGCTGCAGGAGGTAGACTTTTGTTTGGGTTGTAAAACGATCAAATTTATTTCACTCAGTGACCTGAAAAATCAACTTATTTGGTTGGTCAAATATCTTTTCTTCAATAAAATTAGTCTATCATTAAAATCGAAGACTACATCTACTTTGTTTTGTAGAGGTCTAAGCACAACTGTATGAAATATAAAAACGCCGGCAATGTAAAACATGGGTAATGGGTAATTCTTGCACTTACCATTTTCAGCAGGATGACACCCAAAACAGCATTGACGGTGAAAAAACCAGCCACTACCATCATAACCACGGCAACTGCCAAGTTTGAACGAATCATGCTAATTGATGAGATCCATCCACTGTAAAAACCAACGACAAAGAAACATGACCACGTGTTTGTAATTTTCCACTACAGTCAATGCTACACGTTTAAAAAAAACAACAAAAAAACGCTCCAACAAATTGCTAGGTTTGCTAGCATCCAAGCTATTCCCGCTGATACTTGGAAAATATGAAACTCAAAAGAACAGAAGATGAAAAAAGCTTTCAAGGATTAATACACAACATGATGGTCAAAATAAACCCAAGAAGAAAGGCTCTGCGCACTTACAAAAAAAAGCACCCCACACAAGATAGGTCAACAGGAATCTGTCAAAGATATGCAAAAGAGTAGAATACAGGAAAGAAATAACCACCAAAACACTTAGCTGTGAGTTGTGCATGCACTCTTACAAACCTACGCACATTATCATGCTCATACATACTGAAGAACAAATTAAATCAATGAAAATCTACCAGTACTAAACTCACCTGTTTCCCCATGAGGGAATGCCCACTGATTGGATAATGTACACTGCCACTTGGAAGAAGAAAACAAAAAAGAAGAAAAAGAAGCTGAAGGAGCTGTCAGACCTAGGGATGAAAAAGAAAAACAGACATTTGTACGTGTTGTGTAGCATTTAAAAGTTCAACTTTCATATTACAGAAACACTCAAAAGGCAGAAAGTGCTTAGGAACCAGTTGTTGCTAGAAGAGTCTCAGCACTCATTGTAACAACTCTTCAACTCTAAACACGGTGGGTTAAGCACCAGTCATTTGGAGTCAGATTAAAGTACATAATGGTTTATAGTTTCCATGATTAAAACTATAAAACTGGTTTATAGTTTTCAGATTACCAATAACCCTTAGTAATCTGAAAGATACATAAAATCTGAATATTTCATAATTACTGTGTCCACTGATACTTTCAAGGTTTTATCTTCCAGATACATTGTTTCACCATAAGCGGATAGCAACGGTCATATTGCACAGAAATGATGCCAGACAGAATAATTTGGTGCTCCATCAGTATCACTAAGATACATTCAGATGTTAAATTTATTACTGGAGTTGGATACTGAAAGTGGGACAGAAAGAAAAGGGATAGGAAAAAGCAGTACACGCAGTCAGAGCTGGGCAACAGAGGACCAAAGTCAGCAAATAGATTCAAGCAAAAAAATATATATGTATCAAAGATTTTTTCCACAAAGAAAGATTTTGTCTCAGAAGGTCAATATTGTACTCGGCTTAAAAACAGTGTTGGAAGGAATACATTTTTCAATGAAGGTTGTGACAGAGGTCAACTGCAGAATGCATCTAATTTAAACATCATCCAAATTGTTTCACGCTGACTGTGGTAGTTTGTGACACATGCATCCTTAACCTTCATAGTAAAGCTGGGTACATTTTTTTTATTAATTACCCATTCTCATGTCATAATAATGATTTTAAAAAATGATGCCTGTGATAACTTATGGCAGAATATAGTTTTTGCTGTGTTCACAGCTAAACTGCACACTCTTTGCAAATTCAAAAATAATGGAGTACTTCCATATTTCACCATGTGCAAACTCTACATCATAAATCTACATAGTGGTCTGACTCATCTTGCACATTGTAGGGTTTAATACATTTGTTAGATTTGTTCCTGCTGAAGAATTGCATTACAACTATAACAGCCATCAGGCCAACAATGAATTTGGAAATAAACACTTAAACCCCAAAAGCAAGAGAACAACTTGTGAGTTGGAATGTTATTATAATAGCAATAGTCACAAGCACAACTATGCAATTTTTGTCCTCTAACTGCATGTATATAAAAAAAAGGTACAATTTATTTATTTAATAGAAATTTAATTGGTTAGCATTAAGAAGTGGAGTCAAGCTACGAAAAGCTACACATACATGTTCAAACTTGAAAAATATTCATAAAGCATTCACAAAGGTCTTTCATTACACATTTACTTCTCTTTCAACATTATTTGGATCCAGTTCTGAACGTAAATCTTTACCTGAAGGCTTTGTAAACCGGCCTGTACCAGCAGACGAAAGACACAGGGGTGAAGAGGATGAACCACAGGATGGACAGACCGAAGTCCACACCTTTAGCAGCATCAGCGGTGAAATAAGCCAGGCAAGCCAGGATGTTGAGGAACAGGGTGGCGCTATGGACTGTGGTGAGTCACAAGAAAACAGGAGAACATTTAGTACATCCATTAGTTTTAACACATGAATAACTTATTCCTAGATACATTTTTTTTAAATCATCTTTTGGGTTTTGCGTGAAGGCATGCAGGGAGGTAAGCTACATACACATCCAGAGGTAGTACATTCTCTTGCAGATTCTGCGGTAGTCTTCTGGGATATCCTCCTCAAAGTTCTGATAGAAGCACGGCTTTATGGGAAAGAACCTTGGAAGAGGTGGCCAGTTGTTTTCTTTAGCTGAGAAACACAGATGTAAACACAGGAGGCTGGAATTGATGTTCTTACTCAAGCATTTTCTCCTCGCAACTCCAGAAAAACACAGGCAGAGCTTTACCTCCTGGGTTGGAGTCTCTGCTGTTCCTGTTCTGCAGCTCCTGCTCCTTTCGCTCCAGTTCTGCTGCTTTCCTCTCCAGCTCCTCCTGCTGCCTGACCAGATTAGCCTGAGCAGCCGCTGCCGTAGCCTGATGCACAGCAGACAAATCGGTGATGGACGAGTTAGCGTTATTCAAAAGAAAAGGCCCAGCAGAAGACAACTCAAATAACTTCAGATTCATGTTAAGGTTAGGTTATCCAATTTTTTTTCTTTCAAATATATGGAATTAATCTACAAATATATGAGCTTCCTGGTGAAAATATATTTTTTCCTCATATACAAAGACCTTAACACTCCATTCATACCCAACAGCAATCATAGGTACCCAGAATTATCAACTATTTACCCATTTAAGTTGTCATGCACAGCCCAGAAAACTTGATTTAAGCATTTTATTTCATGATGGAAAACATTCCTAACACAGCAACGCCCAAAATGTTCCTATTGTTTTCCCACCACTTACTTGTGGACTTTGCTCCACAGAAGTCGGAAGTACAGCAGGTTGGGATGAGGAGGCTTTAGAGACTGGGATGGTTGTCCCAGTGTACTTTCCCTGTGGGACAAATAAGAAAAAAAAATATATATATATATATGTATATATAGTTTGCAAAAAGCCTAGACATATAATTGATCTAAATAGACTTCCTTACATCTGTAACTATATTTTCTTTTTGAGCATGCCAAGATTATTATGGTGGTACAAAAATGTGTGTTTTGCATTCCTTGTTTGTGTATGTGATTTTATACTTCAATCATGTTCGAAATAAAATATTATGTAATTATTTAAAGGTCACCATTTCATTTGCGCTGAACGGGTTGTACTCTCCGGTGCTTTCATGGGCCCCGCTGATAGCTTGTGTGACTGAGGCATCCTGGGAAAGGCAAAAAAAATAATAATAACAATTAGTTAGTTAATATAGCTGTAACATAATTTATACATAAAGCGAGTGAAGGTGACAACAATGGGCATTGTTGTCATTAAGCCTGTCAAGATGTTCTGGATAAACAAGTCTGATCCATGAGCCTTACAACTTTCAGGACTTTAATAGAATCTCCTAACATATTTGTACAAATTTCAATAGCAGACAAGGTGAGACCCATGTCTAGAGGTCGGGGATAGTTTGGGAGCATAAAAGTGGATTTACCAAGCCCCATGAGATGCCCAATCGGTGCAATGCAGTAATCCAAGAGGAGCATTTCAATCCCGACCCATCTCACTGCAGGTTAATAATTCACATGGATGGAGGCCCAGTAATACGCTTGTTGTGGTTATTTCATTAGATTGAGCAAGTAAAAGAAAACACGTCTCCGGATAATTCGCCTTATTTCTCAGGGCGTTGAAAATGCAATGAGAAAAACACTAAAGTTAACGAGAGGAATTGATAAGAGTTCCGGTTTGAGCTTTGAGAAGAAAACAGAAATTCAGCGACGTGGACAAGGTATTACGTCTGAATGTTTGCCAACACCTGCTAATGATTCCGCTCACCTGCTCAGGTGGGCTAAACCCAGAGGAAGCTCATGTGAAAGCAAAAAAACAAAAAACATTTTCCTAATTACTGGAGTGATAAAGTGGCCTACATTTAACCGAATACGTGTCTCACCTCTTATAACAATTCTTGGCCAGGAAATACCAATGGCCGAACCCAGCAACCAACCAAACAGGTTTCCTTCCACTCCTCACCTGGTTCAGACCTGCTAAAAGCCACGAAGCCACACTCACCTGGAAGGGGTTCACGTCCACCGGGTCAGCGAATGGGTTACTGTCAAGCCCCGACATCGTGAACAGGAACGGATAATTTTTTATTTATTTTTTTGGCGTGGGCAGAAAAATACGACAGGTCCCGAACTCTTCCCCGAGCGGCTCCTGCCTCCTGCCTGCTCCCTCCGTGACGTCGGGTTCAGTTCGCGCATGCGTGCTGCGACAGGCGAGAACGTCAACAGGAGTCTGCCCCCCCGAGTCATTTCTAATCAATTAGGCCAGCTTTATTTATAGACATGATGCAAATTAGTTTCAAATGTGCGCTTCTCGTGACAGTCTGCTGGCTCATGTTTGTCGGCGCGTGAGCAGTGCTTGAATGTGAGAACATGCGCATTAATTTGAAACTTATTAGTTTCGGAATATTTTACTTTCCCTTGTAAAGTAGAATTACCTGAAATGTTTTTCCAATTCTCTCTTGTGGAGGAATTCTGGATCATTGTTCTGTGGTGCTTCGCTTGCACTGCCGAATTCCAGCTGCCGGTCAAAAGGCTCTCTCATTTAACTCCGTAACATACTGAGGTATACTGGATTGTTATGGATAGCTGAGTCCAAAGAGACCAGGTTCTGTGGCTGCAGAACAAACCCCAAGCATGACCCTTCCAACACCATGCTCGACAGTAACCGGCGCGATGAGTTTGCAGCGATATGGCTCGTTTGGGTTTCCTACAAACTGCACCATAGATTATTATCCAATATCTCCACTTTGGTTTCGTCGGTCCAGAAGTCAACATTCCACAAGTCTCGCTGTTCAGTCAGATGCACCTTTGCAAGACCACGATAAGGTATGTTTTTCACAGAAAAGATGTTTTCAAAACTGTGCTGCAGTAATTTTTGAATGGACTTTTTAATACAAATTAAATTAATAGTACACCACTCTCTAAAGGTGGGGGAAAAAAACAAAAATTATCTGACGTCATGTTCTAATTATCTATAGACTAGGGTTCCAAAAAATAATAATAAAGTGCATTAATTCTTGTTATTTATATAGTTTCCCGTTTAGAGCAAAAGTAATGTGTGAACTGAAAGTTTCACAAGAAACTTGAAGGACAACCTGTCCTTCACAGATGCAGTCTTGTTTCATTTCCAGTCAGCAGATGGAGAGAAAAAGCCACAAGATAAAAGGCACCGACAGATTTAGATTAAACCCAAAAGCTCTCACTGGGTAAAAAGCAGGAAATATAAACAAAAAAGTCAAAACTCTATTCAAATTCTCTGTGAACTAAAAGCAGCAGTTATTTTTGGACATTCAAAGCCACTTACAAAAGAGAATAAAATTAATCAGAAACTATAATAGTGGATGCTATGTGATTTGAGGAAATACTGAAACTGCATTTTCTGTGAGGTTGTTTGCACCTTTTATCCACCTTTGTGGTACCATAAAAAGGAGAGAAGTACAGCTCAACATACACATCAGTGTCATTTATCACTTATGTATCTTGAATAGTTTTCTTTAATCAACACATGCTGAAAATTAAATATATATATATATATATATATATATACACACACGCACACTAACATCTGGAGAAATGTACCTTGTTCCATTTTGAGCAGATGTTTTTTGACGCAATCAACAAGCTTCTGAAAACTTCTTTATGGAAATGTATCTATTTACAAGGTATGTTTGACAAACTGAGACTCCAAGTACCATATCTACATTTATGAGTGGTTATTTTTAAATATAGATGATGCACTAGATATTTAACAAACTACATTCCACCGAGGTCTTTTACTGACATTTTGCAATAATGCCAACCTCAATAATCTTGATCAGGATATTTCCCAGGATGCCTTTCTTATTCTTGAGGTGTGAAAAAGTGAAGGAGAGCTATGTGCTAGTTAGCATTTGTGCAATTAGAAAAACAAGTTTGACTTGATATATTGCAACAGCAGAAAAAAAAAACTCCCTTAAACACAAGCAGACTCTAATAAAGACAGCAGACAATGTGATTTTATACTCTTTCTTGGTTGCTATTGACCAAAATGCTCCAGACACAGGAAGTGGATGAGTAACAGTTACATATGTCCGCTATGCCATACTTATGGCCTGTACAGTACATTACACATGTTGTATGGCTGTAGAACAGTCGAATGCAGAAATCTTGCAGGCGTCTGGCATTCCTAAAGAGCCGGGATCCCATTGGCTGGAATACACACCAGCTGACTTGGTCCCTTTAATTGATGGCGCGTTTCGCCCCGTTAGCAAGGGTGGCGGGTTTGTGGGGGAAGCAGCACAAACTTAAAAGACATGAAGTGGTTTTTGACTTTCACACTCATATGTACAGTCTTGTTCTGCACATGCTCAAAATATGAACATCCCGAACCAGGATACTCAAAAAAAAAAAAAAGAAAAAAAAAAAAAGATAAATATTAGACTTCAACTACCCAGCAGGGGCAGGTGTTCCAGCTTTGTACAGTATTTATACCTGTATATTATAGGCCATAAAGCATTTCTGTGATAATAAAATTTATTAAATAAGAAAAAAAAAAAGAGTCTTGTAATAAGAGTGTCCACTGCTGACACTGATTGTTTTAAACTGTAAACCGATAAAGAAGCTAATATTTAGGAGCTTAGAGTCCAGTGAACATCGGCGATGTTTGATGGAGTGTGGGTTTTTTTTAGAGGAAATATAAATCTTTAGCTCTCTAACTCTGTAATATTCTCTGATAAGGAGTTCTCTTTTTCATATTCCAACATTCCCTTTTCCCTGTCTTGCTGCTCAGTCTCGCCCCCTTCTGGTGCAGAGGACAGAGCTGCCAAGGCACTGTACTATGAAGTCATGGTGGCGGTCGAGCCCTTCTTGCCTCCCTCCGTCTTCAATAAACAGAGGCTGAAAGTATGAGCGCTTTGGTGTTCCTGTGTCCTTCATACCATGAATTCATTACTACCGTACAATACAAGGTGCTGTGGTATGTCCGGAGGGTCCCTGCCGGGCCCACCGCCGCCGTCTCTGATGTTCCTCCCGGCAGAGTTTCTGGCACCTTTGAGTTTCTGCTTGCCCTTTTCTGGATTGTAAGTGCCGCGACTGGTGAACTGCGGCCGCTCGTCGTAGGATTCGTCCTGCTCCACCGTCAGGCTGCCGTCGAAGCTGTCCAACCGGGAAGACTGAGACGCGTTCAGGGGCGGGGCCTGAGAGCGGGCCGGGCCCACCGCAGGAGACTTGGAGTGAAAACGAAAGCGGCGAGTGGCGGCGGCGGAGGAGGTGGAAGAAGACGCCGGGTGGAAGTGCGATGCGGAGGAGTAGGAGGAAATGGTGGAAAGAGAGTCGACCGAGTCCAGGGAATCGGGCTGATGGTGGGGGGGGGCCCGTCGTCGGGAGTCCTTCCTGTCGGGCTGCGAGGCCATGGGGAGGAGATCCGTGGACCTCTCTCTGAAATGAGACCAGCAGGTCATACACTCTGTAAGGAGCTGTAAATAATTAGAAATCTTTTTTTTTTAATTTTTAAATTGGACCCAAGCCCACAGGCTTTGTGTCCGAGTCCAATCCGACTCTTCTAATTCATTTTAATTATGGATCCATGAATTATTTTAATTCAGACTTTATTTTTAGATCGTAATCTGAATCTTAAGGTAACTTTCCCCAGTTCTAGCTTTTGTTTAACATTTTCCAGCTCCATTTTGAAGCCTCTTGTAACTGCCGGGTGAGTCGAGAGCAAATCATCTGGGATTTAGTTTTCACTGAGATCCAGACGGCCACGCCTTGAACTTTGTCCAAGAGCTTGAGCTGCGTGGCTGCCGCTCAGCTTCACACTATGAAAACACGCAAGCTGCAATACGATTATGTTTTGATTTTGCTACAAAATGACATACCAGAGAAGTCGGAAATGGTTTCCTCTGAATCCACGTTGAGGTTTTCTGAGCTGTCAGCCGTACCAATGGAGGCTTCAGACTCCAGGGTCTCGTCATCTGAAGCTCGCGGCTCGAGTGCCAGCATCTCCACAGTCAACTCCTCTCTGTTACGAACATTTCACCAGAAACATGAGCACACATCATCATAAACAGATTAATTATTTGTTCTTTATTCTATACTGAGAGTGTCTAGTCCAAGGGCGTTCAAAGTGGAGCCACTGGAATTATTTTTGCAGGCAATTCGAGAATGAGTTCGGACAATGCTACAACACAAAGTCATAATCTCTTCCAAGCTTTCTGGTTTCTTTCTATTTTCATTGTAAATGTAGCCACATTGCCTCATTGCATCATTTAAACTATATCAATGTGCTTTTAATAGCTGTATTGCAACTTGCCTAAATCCAACAAGTGTTTTCAAATGAAGACTGACCTGATCCTGTTTTTATTGCTGAGAATAGACAAAATATGTTTTCAGTTTTCTTCAAACGAGCAAAGAAAAAATCCTGTTCCTAAAAGAAAAAAAATCTTTTAGGAACAGCTCAGGCTTAGTTTATTGTTGAGTAAGTAGGGGGGGGAAAAAAACAACACGTTTTTGGTGATTTTAAATCTTAAAACTACATTTGCTTTGCCTGCGTTTTGAACTGACAATTTTGGCCCACGAGACAAAAAGGTTTGCACACCCCTGGTCTAGTCTGTTCTCGCTCATTAACCAGTGATCCAAAATAAGACCAACTTCTTTTTCTGCAGGCTTTCGATCTGCTCTGTCAGCACTCTGTCCTCCTGCTGCATGGCGGCCTGCTGGTGCTCAGACATGTCCACCAGTGACTCCGCCCCCTCTTCGCCACCGCTCTCCTCCCTCGACGCGTCGGCTCTGATCGGCAGCCGAGGACTGGCCGGAGGCGACGGCATGTGGTAGGTCAGCCGATGTGCTTGACCTTTTCCCTGAGGATCACACACACACACACACATGGCCTTAAAGATGCTGTCCAGTAGTGTATTTTTTGTTCATCAACCACTGAACACAGACAATAAAAAACACAGCAGAGGAAGGGAGTATGGATTTACACGCAGGAATTCATAAAACACAACATTTTGGGAAAAACTTCCTAACTGAAAACATTCTGTTTATTGTGCTATTTGTGTGTTTTGGTTGGTGACGTCACAAGAGGCACAGGAATGGAGCCCATCAACTGGGATTGGTAATGATTTAATAACAGATTGTGAGTCATTTACATTTTGTGTCGCCAGGGCTTCATGTTATTATGTTTGAACCTGACGAGTGATCGCAGAGAACATTAACTATACCATTTAATTTTGATAAAAGTTGGTTAGAAATTATTTCTGAAGATCTTTGGTGATCTAATTTTGTCAAATGTTTCTGAAATTTATGTAGTTTTCTGTAAGAAACTTTTGTTCAGATGCACAGTATACAAATAAGCACGTTTTATGGATATTATTAAAAACATGAATGTAAAAATAAAAAATAAAATGACTAAAATAAAAAAAGTTATGTTCTCAGAAGAATCCTTGTTTTTGGTCTGTTGCCTTTTGTAACGTCACCAGAAGCATCTGGACATGTCAGCTGGTTTTTAGCAAACCAGGTCAACAACACAGTAAAACAACTAACCCTGAAATATTTTAGAGATGAACTAAATCTTAGATTTAATAGAATGATAAATAAAAGTAGCTTTGATTCTGTTATCTCAACACCTTTCATCCCTCAAAAACAGCAGTGATACATTCTCACATGCAGTAACTGGACGACATGAAGTCTATACTATATATAATCTCAATAACTTAACATTACTACACCACAGGGAACATTTGCAGACCGACTTTACCGTCTTGGATGTTTTTGCCAGCTTTATGGAAAAGCAACAACAGAATTAAAGTTATTTTTAATTCTCTACTTTGTCAAGAAGAAGCACCAGAACTGAACAGAAAATATGCTTCCATTTAGAAATGAAATGAACTAAATAATAAACTAAAGAAACTAGATGAAGGGAAAGCTGGTGGTGATTGGAGAAAGGAATGTAAAAAAAATAAAATCTCCTGCCACTTTTCTGCTTAAGACTCAAACCTTCACCTAAATTCAGAAGACGTCAAGTAAATCTACTCAGAGTCGGCCCCTTGAGTGCATAACATTAATTTAACCTTAAAATAATGCAACAGAATATTGTCTGAGAAAAAGAAGGATATAAGTGGATTTGAGTTGGTCTTCAACGTTTCTTCTGCATTATGTTACTTTCCTTTTGCTGTGACGTACTGCACTAACTTAATAACATCTCCAGGTTTTATTTTGTTAATAAAATTATTTACTGCAGCGCAGCTGCGGATGTCAAGTACAGGATTCGTCTTTTTGCCCTCCAACATTGGGCAACGTTTCCTGATGTAAACATCAGTAAACGTGTCTACGCAAATTATTGTGCAATGTATGACAACTCCTTAATTCAATCCAGACATTTCAGAAAAGAGGACAAGAAACAAAAAGGTCACGACCCCAAATGATGATTTACTGACATAAAGCTCAGCAGCATATGCTGGCATATTTCATACCTATCAATGCAGGTTTAGAGTAAAGGAGATAAGCTGGGAAGAAGAAGCTGAGAACTATGATGGATTAATTATTACAAGACAGGCAGACGTGTTCACAGATCGATCATCTTGTTTGATCTCACCATCGATTGACGGATGAGGGTCAGTTTCGACTTGGCCTTGTTCTCAGCAAACTCCAGCGTATTTATGTCCTTTAGGCGAACTTTGTACTTCGTCATCTGTTCGCAAATGATGAGCTCCACACACCTGCATAATTAAGGTGAAAAGAAAAACCTCTGAATAACTGGGTGAACAATACGAACACCGACTCATCTCTACAAAACACAAACAAACAAAAAAAAGATAACGTTATTTTACAGAATGAACAACATAATGCAAGTCATTTCATCAGCATTTAGACACATGTAACACGAAGCTGTTCTGTGACAAATAAAGACGACTGACTTATTATTCTCTCCCCATTCATCTGTCTTTATTTTTATCTATCTGGTGATCTGGTTAGGCTGGATCGGTGCCTCATTGTTCTCACATGGAATAGATTAATTTAATTGAACATTCTCTCTCCATCGTTTCCCCTCAGAGTCATGCGTGTCCACATCACACTTTGCAGAAAACCCAACTAACATCCACAGCAAAAAGAAGGAGAATTTCAGCTCTATTGTTGTTGTTTTTTGGAAAACAATGGAGCATGTTTATGGACATGATAACCATCTGTATCTAGAATGTTTGTTTAATTATTTAAATCTGAACTCGAGTGCAAGAAGAAAAAAAGAAACGCACAACATATTCCAGGTTGTCCTTTTGTTAAGTAAAGATGAAGTTAATATTGGAAAGAAAGGAGGATGTGGGAAAAAATCTAAGAACTTCCTTTCAGACTTTTTGGGATGTAAGAGGAGAAAGGAGCAGCTAATTACAAGCACTTGATTAATTTTGGTGTGTGTTGACAGAGTAATGATGTCATGTGGTCATTTTTTATTTTTACTAGATTTTTTCTTTTTTTTTCAGTTTTAGGTTACATCTCCAATAAAATTGTGTTAGTCTCTATAATCCCTATAATCATTTTTAGAAACTGCTTGCATTATATATTCTAAAATAAAATTGTTTGAAAATACAGAAATTATTGCTAAAATTTAGACCATTTTATCTGCCAAAAGTTCAAGAATTCAACTTAATATAAGTATTTATGTTTCACACAGATTATTTCCCATTGAATTCCTGTCACGTCAAACCAAATAATCATCATCATCATCATCATGACATGACTCATATTTACAAGAGTTAATTCAAATACTTTTAAAATCTGCTAAAAATATATATATTTTGACGTGTAAAACTTATTTTTCCCACTGCCGTATCTTGTAGAATGTGTGTGTGTGTGTGTGTGTGTGTGTGCATTCTTACGCTGTGGTCTTGCTGATGTCCTGGACACTCTGCATCGGATCGGTGGTGTCCGGGCAGCGAAGGATGCAGGGAGCAAAAACGATGGCCAGGGCGTTGGCCGACATGCGGTTTGTTTCCTCTTGCAAGGAGATCCTGGGAAGCAGAAAATCCACCATTAGAGCAGGTAATCCCTCATCAGCCGGGCCTTAATGCTCGTGTAACTGAGATGCTTTTATAAACAGCCGCATGCGACGTCTGCAGGGCTAATGGCACAGTTTTATTCAATAGGACTAATTCCATTAGACAGCTGAGGTTTCATTAAACACTTAGCCGAAGAGACGTTTATCTAGAGAACTTCCGCTAAGAAAGCAGCCTGTACTGTACCGTCAAAGACATCGTCAGTGTTTACATCCATCTATGGTGACAGAAAGTAGCTTTATTGCGTAATATGTATTATTAGTATTACAGAATGAAAATGAAGAGAACAAATGAGAGATAAAAAGATGTTCAAATACTGTAGTTGATACTGGGAGGTCTGAAAATGGGATTTTCTGTCTGTTACAAAGAAAAAAAAGAAAAAAAGAGTGGCTCCTCTCTACTGTCGCCACAAGCTTACTGAGAATGAAAAATTTCTATCGAGTCAGCAGCTTGATGCAGACGACTGACTCTAACCCGTACCTTTAAATACATATTTCGTATTTCCATCAGATTTCTCTGTGATCGACTGGAAATAACGCATAATTGTGAAATAGAAAGAAAATGATACCCGGTGTCCTTTTCTGCAAATCAAAATTACTTAGTGAACATGTATTCAGTCAACCAAAGTTAATACTTTTGCCACCTTTCTCTGCAATTACAGCTGAATCTCAGCGTAAGCATCTACCAGCGTTCAACGTCAAAACCTGAAGTTTTTAGCCTTCCTTTGTTCAAGATTACTGAACAATCTATCCATTGAAGGTGAATCTTCACCCCAGTCTTTTCTAGCCTTTAACAGATTCTCCTCCAGCGTTGCCCTGTATTTACTCCATCCATTTTCTTACCAAGAAAGCCTGCCCACAGCATGATGCTGTTACCGCCATGCTTGATGATAGGAATGGCTTACAGAAATGCAGAGTTATACTGCAAAGAGAAACAAAAGAAAGGAGAAAAAAAAGGCTTCTGACCTGACGAGATGAAAAATGAGGCGCTCCAGAGTGTTCAGGTGAGTTCTGCTGAGCTGGTCGATGACAGAGTAAACCCCGCGGATCATTTCCTTCTTGTCCTGCAAACCTAAAAGGAAAATCTCTGTTTACAGCCCCAGAAAACAAAAGCCTGCCTGTCTCATAATCTCCAAAGAGGCGCAACTCATAGGCTAAAGTGTGCCGATGCTTGGCACTCACTCATTGCTCGGATGAACTCCTCGTACAGCTCAAACGTCATCAGCGGGTTGGGCAGGTCCCTCAGCCACTGCTTGAAGACGCTAGCGATAACGTGAATGTTGTAGTCGTCCAGATTCATGTTCTCCACATCTGCGAAGTCAAACGGCGGAAGCGTTACAAATCCTGTTTGATCACGCCACCTACTTCCAATTTCTTGTAGTTGTTTACCGGTGTCGAGTGCCAGCTTGAGCTCCTTGATCTTATTGGTGGAGCCGGATTTCCTGTAAATTCCCTCGGTGTAGAGGCCGTGCATCTCGATGTAGTTGATCAGCTTCTCCACCACCAGAGGAACCGTCCGCTCGTCGTTAGTCAGACGGGCGACCTCGACTCCGAACTGTCTGGTCGACAGCTCTGGATCAAACTGTCCACAGATAAACATATGAAAAAAAAAAAAGAACATACATTCACAGCCTATCTAGAATGATTTCAGTAGGCTGTGAAACAAACAATTTACTTTGCGGAAAACGCGATTAAAGTCACGGGAGGTTATCATGAAATGATATGGCCGACTCACCTTCTTGCTACATTTGGTTGTCTTCTGGCAGCACTTTCTGTGGCAGGCGTACCGGCACACTGGATGGACACAACCAGACAGATCAAACAAATCATTCCCATTATCCACAGAGAGGCAGTGTCTCCTCATTATTCACTTCAAGTTGTGACAAAAGCAACAAGAAAAATCTGTTATTGCTTAAAGGAACAAAGTGGCATTGGCTGGCACGAAGAAAACATCCTGTGGGAAGAAAGGAAAAGCTGTGTGGAAAAAAAAAAAAAAACTCCCGAGACATGGAGCCGCAGACCTCATGAGTCCAGTTGAAAACAATCTGATTAGGGAATGAGGAGGGAGAGAAGGCAGAGTCTGACCGCTGAGGCCTGGCTGAGCACAGACCATGTGTGTGTGTTCATCATGCTCACAGTCGGGGTGTGTGTGTGTGTGTGTGTGTGTGTGTGTGTAAGGGCTGTTAGCGTTTATCAGGAAAAAAAAGTAGGTTTCCTTGATTTCACACAATCGATTTGCACACATAATATGCTGTTGAGCTCATCTTTTTCCCATCCGAAAGCCCCTTTTTCTTTTTTACTTTTGCTCACAACAGTAGAAAATGCCGCAGTCAATCACACCACTGCTGATTAATGCAATCAGACAGCTGCAGCTTCTGCTGGTGTTCTCACTAAAACCAGGAAGACAGAGATCATCACCCCAGTCCTAATGTCTTCTACTGGCCTTCTACAGAACACGGTGCGCCAAATAATAACTTAAAGCTTCGAGGCAGATAAATGTAATAATCGAGGTTCTCGCCTCATTCGAGGAAACGTTACAGTCCAACATCAATTAGTATTTTTGATATACATTTGCTTGATGATTCGATACCATTTGTCAAAATGTAATGTTTGTTGCTTGTTTTATAATTGGTTACTATGATGTAAAACTCTTTGAACTGCGAAGTTGCGGAACGTGGTGAACAAACACACTTGACCTGAAATATGACGGCTTGTTAACTGGAAAAAGCTTGTTCTTCCATGTCCATTTTTAACTGAACAACTATAGATCCTCCCGTCAATCATCCAGTCAAAATTATTAAATTTAGCTTCAACCGCCTCTGATCTGTTAAAAAAAAAAAGTAAAAATCTGAAATTCTCTCTCTGAGTTCTTTAAACGGATCAAAATAAAAAACTGCTAGTTTTCAGCTTACAAACGCTCCCACCAAGAGCATCTCCTTCGATGGCATTTAAGCGTCATAAAAGAAAAAAAAGTCTTCGATGTCTACACAAATAGTTTTTTTTTTTTTTTTTCTGTAAGATTGAAAACATTTTTCTTTCAAGGAAACTGCAGGACATTTTTTGTGGGTTACAATCCTTAAAAATGGAAATCATTAAAAACTGAACAGATCAATACTGTCCAAGAGGAAACACAGCAATGTCTCGATTATTTTTTAAAGATATATAAAACATATTATTTTGATGTTGGATATTTTATCTGCAGACTCACATTTGCACACACAGGCGCGATCCATCATCCAGATGAGAGAGGAGCAGTATTCACAGTATGTGGGGATGCTGTACTGAGTGGATTTGAAGATGTGTCCATTATGTTCTTCTACCTGAAGAGGGCAGCAGAGCGTGTTTATTGTTCAACCTCTTGAAATTTAACACTGTAAACAAGAACAACTCGTATGGTGTTATTACAAGTATGTACTAAACAAGAGAAACCGAAGAGACTTACGATATCTGTGTCCTTTTTCCTTCGCTTTTTACGTTCAGGCTTAGGAAGCGGCTACATTAGGAAAAAAAAAACCAGATCATTCTTTTTGGCTAATAGATATTTTGCGTACCATTAAAGGCGTCACTAAACCATTGAAAAGTTACAATTGTGAGCATGCTAGCTATGCTAAGTGTACAAAGTGCTAATATAATGCTAAAGACTTCAAAAGATGCCTCATTTTGTCTTTACCTTTGCTCATAATTTAAATACTTAATGACTGCTAATAATGAGAAGCTTTTAAAAATATTTTTCATCCTGTTCCATCATTAAATGTTCTTTTAAAATAAAATGTTTTTAATTCTGGCAGGATGTGCTTGCATTATTATCTCTTTATTACCATTACATCAGTTTAAAATGGTCTTCAAACAATATTATCGTTTATCGTAATAATTAAAAAAAAAAAAACATATTATCTTGATGTTCGATATTTTATCTGTAGACTTATCGCAATAATTGTTTTGAGACAATTAATTGCTCAGTAAAATTTGTTATGACAGACAAAGAGGAAAAGCAACAGTATTTTTATCATTAACCTGAATAATAATATATATGTCATGTGGACTTAGGTCCGCATGACATATATAAAATAACTTGAGTATAAGAACAACAACAAGAATAAAAATATTTTTAGCCATCTCTTCAAAAAAAAAAAGGTTTTCCAGTGAAATTCCCACACTACTACCTTGCTGAGAGCGCCGTCCATCAGTTTGTACTCCGTCATGAACTCATCCAGGAAAACTTTAAATGTGTTGACCCAAACTTTGACGGGAGGCTCCCTCCAGTCCCTCTGCTCCTGCCGCATCGTTTTTTCCAGGATGTGCTCAAACAGAGCATGAAGGTCTTTGTAGCGGATGCTCTTACCGTCATCCATCTGCAGAGAAAACACAGGAAGAGCCAGCAAGGGATTACGTTTGAGAAATACAGCTTCCAGATTAAACACATGTAAAGGATATAATGATTTACTGCAAGTGCTGTAGAGTAGGAGTTAAAGATGTTCAGGCGGAACTCCTTCAGGGCCTTTTTGAAGACGACGTCCACCATGGTGTCCTTCTTACTGTCCTCAGTCTCCAAATCATTGATCTAAAATGTAACGGATCAGAATTTCACCTGGACTTTAATTTATAATTCCGTTTTAGGCACACACGTGACCAGGCTGTACCTTTTTTAGGAGGAAATCGTTCATGCTCCTGTAGTCGTTGATGCAGGAGAGGATCTTCAGCGCGTCGTTCTGCCACTGGGCGGGCTCCACTGCCACGCTGCTGATCTTCACGCTCCTCCTCCGCTTCACCTTTGGGGACTGCTCCTTGTTCTCCTTCAAGTCCCTGAAGCCTCGGTCCAGAGTCGGGTCAGGACTGCAGGGAGGCGACATGTTCTCCTGGCCCGCTGCGTGAAACAATGACACTTTGTAGTGACAAGAATTAAATGCAACACGATAGCGGGACAAAAACACAAACAACAAAGAAGAAAAAAAGACATCTCACCATCCCCCAGGAGCTGTCCAGTTTCTCCATAGTCTCCGTCCAGTGAATCAGCCCCGCAGATCAGTTTCTCTCTGGACGTCTTCTTTTCCCCGTACTTCGATTTGCCCCAGAAGCGCATCTTCCCACGAACCCTGAATCACAACCACCCAAAATAGACACTTTTAACACATCCAAGACCAAAGAGATGGGACTAATTTATGAATGCATTAAAACAGACAGCTGCACTTCAACAAACCTTCCGTCTTGTGAATTTTTGTGCAAGGATTCCACTTTGACTAGATCTCCTGATGACATGGCTTTGTGGAGCTTTTTCTGCTCCTCTGAGCTCAAGGGCTGAAAGATGGGGAGATAAAATGTCAAATACATGCACAAATGTTACAAATGAAGCTTTAGTTCCACAACGTCTACGAAATTCAGTCATGGTCTTGAGTTTTTCGGAAAATTTGCACGTAAAGACTTAAAACAGGACGGAGAGGCTGATGAAATACTTATTAAAAGTCTAATTAAGTTCTTAAATCCAGGTGTGGGGCTCCAGAAAGGTAGCTTAATGAAAGAGCTAAGGAATAATGCCTCCATCAACAAGGTAAGGAATAAAGGGTTTCAACAAAACAGTGATAAACAGATGAAAGATTATAAAATTAAGATTTCAGCCAAACTGATCAGGGAACTCAGAATTTAACTGAGCAGTTATTATTCAGCAGGTCAAAGACTGTAAGTATCGACTCTTTGATGTACTTATAAACAAACTTTTTTGAATTTGCTCTTAGTTCTTCTTCAGTAAACCAGGAAAAACAAAAGCAAGCATAGAAACGTCTGACCACGACTGAAAGATTACGCTAAACAAATCCCCAACATTCCACCAGTAGATGGCGCCATCCTATTGCTGAAAACATCGATTAAATTTTGTAACATTTAGTAGTACTTTAAAAACAGCAAACAAACTTTGAAGATTGTACAATGTATGAGCAAAAATAAGTTAAAAAAAGGAAAGAGAAACAATTAGTTAAAAAAAGGAAAGAGAAACAATTAGTTAAGTGCAGGCAGATCACATTCCGTTTAAAGGATTTCCAAGTCTGATTAGTGAGGAGAGAGAAAGTGTGTGAGTCACATGCAAACACGGCTAATCATGGAGAAACACCAAGAGAACCCACAGCTGTTAGAGAGAAGACAAACCTCTGTAAAAAATACATTTAAAACGCTAAAATAAACAGACTGACTTTACAGCTGCTACATTCCTATCTTCAAACACTAAAATCAACATTTAAAACAAAAGCAAACAAATGGCTTTAAGTGGAGATTTTCAGATAGATGAGGTATCTGGATTGGAAATGTCAAATCAGGATGTAAACAATGGCTGAAAATTATGATTATGAGCTTATGAAAGAAGTGTGTGTCATGAAGCACATCCCACCTCTCATAGCTCTGACTACACATCAGAACACACTTCTCTAAGAAGCTGCAGTCACTGATCCACATTGCTATTAGTTGCACTTTCTTTTTATTAGCTTTCCGTTGTGTGACGATTTTGTTGACTCTCCCATTGAAGAATAATTTAAAAACTGATCCATAAATGGCTCCACTGACTATCGTTTCTGTGAATAATGCGCGGCTGCGTGACGTCAACGTTCTTCGTTTGGGGTTGCAAACCGTTTACACAGAAGTCAGATTGCTCTCACATCTAATTATTAGTATGAACGAAAACAAACACACACACACACACACACACACAAAAAACTAGATTTCAGTAACAAAAAAAAAAAATCTGAATTGAGCATTGAGACCTGCTGTGTGAAAGCACCCCTTACTATGGTTTTACCGGGGAAAACCAGAAATAAGTTCAGTTTGAGGTAGAGGTGAGATGCAGATCGAGGCTGTTTCTACTGAGTGGGTTAGAAAAGTCAAAGAGAAGTCAGGCTTTAGCAGAGAGCACAGAGAGAAGGGCCACCGGTGGCCTGGAGGGGGTACCATGTCTGAGTCACTGAAACAGGCCTCTCTCAGGCCCGTCTCTGTGGAATTCTGCTTGGAGAGGGGCAGAGTGTAGTGGCGCGGGCTGATGAGGCTGTCGCCGCCATAGTCGTCCTCCTCCGAGTCGCCGCCAGCTGCGAGGCTGGAGGCGCGGGTGAGGAAGTCGGAGCGCGTCCGCGCCATTCTGGCTTTCTTTTTTTGGCCCGCGCTGCTGACCTGGAGTTTACCAGAGGTGAGAACGGCATGAGGAAAAAGTTCCTGCATGGGTCTGCGGCAGAGCACCGGCCAATCGTTTTCCCCGGATCCTTCAGCCGGTCAGCTCTCAGGGCAAGAGTTGGGGCCACCCTTGCAAGATTCAGACATCCACAACACAAAACCTACACATATACAAACACACGCTATGTAAACAGCAAGGAGGGGTTGGGGGATTGCTTACATCTCGAGCCTTTGTTGCTTTAGACGGCTTCAAAGCCGGTGTGGGTCGTTCTCTGGGAACGGTTGCAGCTTGTTCTTTAGAGTCGGCGTCAAATCTGATGGATAAAAGAGACACAGACCTAAATATGAGCCTGCAAAATCCATCCATCCTGATCTATAGAGACATTTTTCTCCCTTGTTCTTTAGGAAATTGCTCAAGTTTTACCAGATTGCGTCATGCAACACATTCTCAATTGGACCAATGTTTCAGATGTTGGCTGATCTATAAATTCTGGCTGGATGTTTTGGGTCATTGTTCTGCTGGAAGGTAAACCTCCGCTCCACTCTCAAGTCTTCTGCAGCCTCTGATGTGTTTTATTGCAATATTGTCTTTTTCAACTATGGTTTTCTTGTAAGAACTGTTGTGTGGAGTGTACCTCTAATAGTTGTTCTGTCAACAGATCCTCCAACCTGAGCAATAACGTTTTTAGCAGTCAAACTCAGATTAAGATGCTTATCAAAAAGCAAATAAATATGTTTTATTAATGTAAAATTAGTACTACAAAAACAGTGCAATAGTGCAAAAACTAGGCAGTTTTCAACAATTTTGTGACGCCATTTTGCTTAAGACTTAATTTCAACAGCTGATTCTTTCAAAGCATGTCAGAATACCCAGATGAGGGCATTGCAAATCATTAACTGAAATCCACCATTAATTGGCATCATAAACGATTGGTCAAGCAGAGAAAGGTAGAGCACACTCACGGGGGAAACGGCACTTTGTCATCTGGGGAGAAGAAGATGTTCCCTGCTTTGTCAGCCAGACTCACTGCTGTAACTTCCTGACTCTGTGGCTTCTTGCCAGCAACTCTCACCCTGATTCCAGCTCCGTTTCGGGTCTCCAGAGTGAGCTTAGGGGCCCAGCCTTCCGCGGTAGGTCGGTGGTCTTTGCGTCGCTCCATAGGAGCAGAGAACGGTGGCGGGGGCAGCTGGGTAGGACGGGAGCTCCCGTAAGCGCCTATGGCGACCGGAAAGTGAGGCGGAGGTGAGGAGTCCGACTGCGTTCTGCCGTGAGGGGCTTGATCCGAGGTCTTCTCAATCAGCAGAGAGCTGGGTCTGGGACCTTTGGTGGACGTGGAGGTTCTGGCAGAATCCGGCCCGGCCTGCCTGCTCTGCTGGATCTTGTGCAGGGCCTCGCCTCTCTGCTTATCGAACATCTCTTTCTCATACCGGGCGTATTTGATGCGCTCCTGCTCCAACACTTCCTTCTGTTTTCGTATCTGCTCCATCATCTCCTTCTCGTTCTGCTGCTGCTGGTTCCGCCGTCGCTCCTCCTTCTGCTCGTTCAGCCGCACCAGCTTCTCTATCACGGACTGATCGGTCGACGTCGACGGAGGCGGAGAATCGCCCGTCTGGGCGGCCGAATCTCTCAGGTCCACCGGAGGACGGATGATGGCACTCAGCTCGTCGCTTAGCGGGGTTTCTTTCTGCATGCTGATGACTACAACCACTGGGCGCCGTGATGACTCTCGTCTCTCTTTGAGAGGCTTTGGGTCTTGGGGGGTGATGCTGCCTCCCTCGCGAGCGGGGATGTAAAACGTGGGGAGATAGTTCTGGATTTTGGGCAGATGTGGGTGAGCGGGTGGGCTCTGGCTTCTTTGGGGGGAAGCAGCTTCAGCTTCCTGTGGTTGGGTTGGGTTCAGTGAAACTTCCTCCACAGTTGATTCAGGAGCAACAGGTGGGACAGGAGAGTTGGGGTTCTCGCCATCCATTATCTCCTCTGTAGCCTTGGGCGGCTCTTCGTCCATCATGAGAAGCTCGAAGCTGCCTTTGGAGCTCTCGCTGTCAGGCGTGCCTTGAGGTGAAGGGAGAGATGGGCTGGCCGGCGGCACCAGCTCCAGAGACCAACGCTGCTCCTCAGAGGGAGACGAAGCTCCGCCGCTATTCGCCCGGACCTTCAGCAGCTCCAGGCTGAACTTGGCTTGCTCCAACTCCCTCATCCGCCGGTTCTCTCGTTTGGAGCGAGTAGTTTTCTGGGCAGGATCCTCCACGGTTCTTACTCGATCCTGCGCCACCACAGAGGTCGATGAGACTGAGGAGTTTGCTTCGGTTTCTACTTCAGAGTCTTCTTTCTCTTTAGCGGTGTCCTTATGGCCGCTGAGTGCATGGAGGCTCTTTTCTCGTTGTTCGTAGGAGCGATCCTCCCAGGTACTGAGATCCAGCCCCATGATTCCTTCTCCCAGCTCTTCCTCCTCTTCTTCCTCTCCAGGCGAGATGCTCACCTGGCCATTCTCCTCCTCCTCCTTCTGTCGCTGTTCTCTCAATTTTCTGAAGCTGCAAATTGAGAAGTTCCAGCGTTATTTTAACACCATGATGAGAATCTTAGAAATGAAAAGTGAACGACCAACTCCAGAGTTGAAGTTAGGAGTACAAAGCCTTGCCCTCAGGAGCTCAGCAGCCGATTAGGCTTGGGTTGTTTGCGTCATGATATGAACTTACCAGTCTGATTGCACACAGAACAAAGCCCAAATACACTGCTGGTGCTGTGTGCAAAGATTAAGCTGCTTTTTTTCCCCCACAAGCTTTAGCAAAACCATGCTGTCATCTATCCCTAGAAGCTATTTTCAGAAAGAAACTATATAACATCAGGACTCTTTTTTTCACGTGCATCCTCTCACATTAAACATTTTCCAGTATGTCCTACCTTTGCCTGCTGAGAAAACCTCTGCTGATTGCCTGCAGCTGAATCACAGCAGCATACAAGCGCAGGTAAGACTCCCTGGCCTGGTGACAGCGCCACGTTGCCTGAATGACCAGGGCCGCAGAGGAGCGCCGACCGAGCCAGAACCTCCACGCTCTCTGTAGGACCCGAGTCGCCTCTCTCCACTGCCTGAACCTTTGACGTTCCCGGTGACCTCTCCAGTGAGCCTGCAGACACACAGCTGCCCTCTCCTGGACACCAGGGTCATAATACTCTTCCTCCTCCTTCATGGACCGGTATGTTCGCCACCATTTCTGTAAGGAGGTATAAATTGTTGTTTAGAAAAATGTAGAAAATTAAACAATATCAATTTCTAGAAAAATAAACTTCTTGAAATATCTTTTGTGAAATCCCACAAAGTTTAAGTCCTTTTAAATTTCAACATGTCCACTTTATACCTTTCAAGCAGCTTTGCGTTCAATTTGTGCATAAACTGTTATTAGTCGCATTTCTACATCATTAGCTCTTTTTCAGATAGTTTTTTTCCATTCTCCTTTTGACTATGCTTAGTTAAAATTATGCATGTTAGTTTTAATTTTTTATTGCCTTAAAGTGACTTTTTACAAGATTTTCTTTAAATTTGTCCCAGCACATCTTTTATTTGTAGTGGTCTTGTGTTTTTCTTTGTGTTTTTCTTTTTGGTTAGCAAATAAATAAAACTGAGACCCATTTCAAAACAACTATTTATGGGAAAAAAAAAGCACACAAATTATACCAACTTCATTATGCAAAAATGTATTATTACGTTCAAAGTGGACTCTATGTATGGTACCTTAGAACAACATTTGTAACGTCACATTTAAGTTGTTTTTGTATAACTATGAACTACATCTCATGACACCTGTTGCTCACGGAAGACAAAAAGTTTAGTATTTTTTTCCATTATATTGTCACCTTCCTAAAATAATGTCCAAAGTCACTTTTTGTTAAAAGGGATTTTGACAGAAAAACAAAAACAAAACAAAAACACATGCATCCTCTCATGTCTTTCTTTCCAAAACTGTATTTTGACAACGTTATAACAATTACGATAGAAGGCTGAACCAACGCCCCACTTTGTCAGCAATTCCAATATAGAAAATAAAGAAATAACCACCGTAACAGAACTAAAGACAGTCTTTGCTGCAGATCAGATCAGTGATGATAAAAACACTTCACCTGGATGCTGACCGCCGCCTCCCTCATCCTCACGAAGTGCTTCCTCTCCAGCTGCGCTCTGAATCGCTGCTGCAGCATGACGATGAGTCTGAGCACCTCTCTGTGGAGCTCGGCGTGCAGCCGCTGACGCTCGGCCTCCTGTAAAAACACCTGAGGGGGGAAAGGCCGGGATGGAGTCAGAACGGGCTGGCCCACGTGTTTACTGTGAGTAAGGCAGTGAGCAAAGTGACATACACACATTCCTTTATTAAAAAAAAAAAAAAAAAAGCTGAACCAAAGGCGTACACACAATGGCCAAGAAATCCCAGACCAGATATACATGGACAAGAATGTCAGGCATGATCCTCTAATTATATAGACACATCCTAGAAGCATGGACCCCTCTATCAAACCTCATTCATAGCTGCAACTTAAAAAACACCAAACATGAGGTTATATCTTCATTACATACTTTTTCTTTCAAAGACAAGATGCTTCCAGGTAATACGAGATCATCCCAAACACAAACCAATTCATTCATGGCTTCAGGTATATAAACTCCTGCCAAAGTGTCTTATTTAGGTGTTCAACACAGCACAAGTATAACTCAACTTATATGGACTTTACTATAAAACAATACAAAGCAGTTTATTACACGTTTGTACCCATGTTACGAGTCATTCTTGGAGCTCAATGAACTCAAATATTAATTTCTCGTTTGCACTCAAAGGCCTTATATTTAAATGTCAATGTCAAGTTGTCCTCAAAATTAACACCAACGAGTTAATTTCTTAGTGCCTTGAACCGTTCTGAGCTCCGAGCAGTTATTGAATGGGTAAATGTTGTACGTTATCGCACAAGCTGGGGATCGGCTTCACTTTGCATTAATAGAGTGGAACATGTCAGGTTATCTGGCTATAAGGTGGCCTTAGTGGAGACAAGACCTGAGCATCTAGAACCCTTAAAAAAAAAGCAACAAAATTTAGGAGAAACTAAAAGGAAGCCATGAGAATCTGCCTAAAACTGATTTTATTTGCGCACATTGTCTTGTTCAAGCTAAAGGAGAAGCAGCAGCAAAGATACTCAGATTTGGGAAGTTGTGAAGGTCCTTTCAAAGTTAAAAGAGATGAAAACCAAAAAAAAAAGAATATCAATGCAGAATATTCAGTCTTCAAGAGTCAGTGTGATCTGTATTTTCCTTGCCTTGTTTCAATAAATGGGTTACAGAACTACTTAAGCTTGTATTAATGGTGCAGGGACACTTTCCTGCTACAACTAGCAGGATACTCATAACTCTGTTTTTTAAAATCACTGGATCAACCTGGATAGTGTCTGCAAAAATTGGACATTTCAAAGTAAAAAGGCAAAATCTTTGATGAAAACAAAAAAGGCCCCAGTACGAAGCCTTGAGGAACTCTACATGTAAGTAGCTAAAGAATATAATATTATTGTACGTTTTATAATAATAATAATATAAAACAACCCCATCACTGATTTATCTTAAAAACTTTAGAAATGAGGGCTCAGGCTAACCCTGACTGGTTAGATACCTTCATCTTTCCCACTTGATGGCCCTCTGGTTGAAGATCCAGCTGACCCATACTCCCCTGGATGCTCTCCCTTGTAGGACGGGTTCCCTCCGGCAGCAGCACACTGAAGTGATGGACAAAGTCCTACAAAAAGACCAGATTATGGAAACAATCTGAAATATAAATTCAGATGTGGATTTTTATCCCATTTCCAGATGGAATATTTTACATCAATGAAAGCCAATTCAATCGATCAGCAGCATCTCTATGATGCAATTCAAAAGTAGCTAATAAATAAATACATTTTTGTACAGATTCAAACATCATGCATCCATTTCTTTAAACTGAACCTCCGCTGCCTGAACTGAACACAATCAGGCCAGCAGGGGGGCCGGACAGACACACAGATGCTGTGTTTATACAATTACCAGCATGGGGCGTGTTTGAGACCCCGAGCACAATGAGGAGGGTCTGTCCTGAGTCCTTCGGAGTGATCCCATCCACAAGATATTTCTCATTACTGCTGAACGCGGCACAAAGTATGCCGAGGAATTTACCGTGAATGAAAATGTCTGCTGCAGTAATGATCAGAGTGAGATCACCAGAACACTTATTCTTTATGAGCTTTCTTCCCTTCACCACTGAAAGTTTCACTCATGTGCGGCTGTAAACATTAAGTACGATGTAAAGTAACCGGTACCTGCCATGACCCGAAGAGACGAAATGACAGAAAATGAAGTTTTCACATTCAGTTTTAAGTGGAAAAATTGTTCAACGTGTCCAGCTTTTTTTTATTATTATTATTACTTTTAGCGTGCCAAATATCTGAAGTGGATGATGTGCGTGAAACTTCAGACCGACGGGATTCTCATCATATTGGTGCAATGAGAGTACGATATCGCCGACTCATTTCCAAACTTTGCTTTTCTTCTAGTGGAGCCGTTCCTCGAATTATTTGGACGAACCCTGTGAAATCAGACTCCTTCTCATGCAACTGGAGGTCCTGGTTTCAGTCACTTCAACAACAACAAAAAGAAAAAGAATTTGAAAAAGCTAGCCACCAATCATCACTCCGCCACCACGTTTCACTGTGCATACAATTTTTATTATCACTATTATTTTTGGTGATGTTATTGTGCCCAAATTCTTTAGGAATCGTGGCCCGAAAATGTAAATTTGAAATTTTCCATGGTTTCACATCCTTGTGCGTAGGATGAGGAGATTTTAAAAGGCCAGGAAGTGTTTGATTTTCCTTCTCTATTTAACGTTTAAACAAGTAAACATCCGTGTAATCAGGGTGTGGGGTTCTTTGTGTTTTTTATTCACACTTCCTAAAGATGGATTGAACAAATATGGCTTCATTAGTGACATAAGCTAATATTTCTTTGGCCTTGATCTAGACTTACTGGCATAGTTCAGGGATTTTAAATGTGCTTCATTTCATTTTCCTTAATTATTTCAGACCACTACAATGTTAGTGAAATATGTCTGATAATGCCCCAAATCTATCACCCCCCCCCAAAAAAACAAAATATTTCTTTACACGATGAAAGACATACCCACAGCAGACATGTTATTCAATAACGAAATGTCTAGTCAACAAGGTGACCTATTCGTTATCTAAAATCTTGGCACAAGTGAACAAAACCAGAGAATGGAAACTACTGTAAGAAGAAACAGGAGTGGAAGTGGGCCACTCCCGACTGTCTTCTGTCCAGCAACTAACGCCCATCTGCATTCACCACCATTCGCCTTATTAGCAGCACAGAGCAGCGCCTCTCACGGGGCTGATATCACACCTCAGAGAGGCAGCGTGGTTAAAGACGGCTGCCATCTCCCACCCCCAGAAAGTCCCTTCTGACCCAACACACAATGAATCAGGAACAAGTTTCCTGGAGAAAATAAAGACTTAAAAAAAAAAAAAATCATCACTGGCACTCCAGCTCCTGGGAACCTGAGAGGCTTTTCGGTTTCTGTCAGTGCGCGGTTTTAAAAATCTTCTTGGCCGACACGAGGTCACGAATAAAAACACGTTTGTCTGCACAACACCCTCACTGTTTACTGGAAAACCTGATTTCTGAGCACAGAGCTTAAAAACACATGAATGAGGCTTCCCTCATAAATCATACTGAACACTAATCAACTACATGAAAGCTGAACCTTTACAGGATGTTTTAATCCGACACATTTGTAGCCTTTTTGGGATTAGACAGGAATTATCTTTAGGCTGTACTGAACTCTTTATGCATAATCATAATGTCTTTAGTAGATATGATAAAAGCAGTTGCATATTTAATGTAGCAGCATACTCTCGCATTAACAATTTAGAAAAAAAAAAATATATATATATATATATATATATATATATATATATATATTCAGAAGACAAAATTCCACATTAAGACTTTTTTCCCAAAATTTACTAACTCCACAATTATTGGCAACCACAACAATCCATTTATGGAAATATCGACTCTCCTGGATATTTCTCACAAAGAAAGTAAATATGGGGACAAACCCCCTCAACCCCACAAAGCTCGGTTTTGGAGAACTGCAGTAAAATATGAAATCGTGAAGTCACAAAGTCTCCAAAGAAGCTTTTTCCTCTGTTTACATGCTGGACCGCTCTCTTGAAGGTATTGATTAATCATCAGAATAACTGATAGAATAATTGACTACTAAGATAATTGTTAGTTGTTGTTCTAGAATCAAATGACTGAAATCCGTTCAGGATGTCATTGAGTTCTGTAGGATGTCTGGAAATGAACCCTTTGTTTGAACAGGGACACATCTACTGATCTGGAGAGGTTTTGAAATCTCTGCACGTCTCTCATCTTATCAAATGTTTGAATTTGTTAACAAATGATGTGGCATTTTTCTCCAGTGAATAAATGAGATCAAACTACAGTTTGCTGGATTTTGTAATGTAGTTTTAACTTATTTGAATGCTTTGAACACTTTAAAAAAAAAAAAAAAAGGGTATGCCAGTGGAGGAGATTTAGTCAAGAATATCACTGTGACGTCGACACGTGCATTACCTTGAAGGTGTACTTGACGTTATATCCAGATTGCCGGATGCGGACCGTCTCCAGCATACCTGTGTACCGCAGCTGCCTCAGCACCAAGTTATCATCAAACCTTAAGGGCAGCTGTGTGTGTGTATGTGAGAGAGAAAGAGAGAGAGAAAGAAATAGAGAGAGAGAGAAGGAAACGGAAAGCAGATTTTCTTTTTTTAGATTATTTTTAAAATTCCCACTTCAAAGCAGGATTAAGGAATGTTGGGAAACTAAAGCAACTGTGGCCACCGTACCTTCTCTGCGTTGGAACGGATGCACTTGACAAAATAAGGCTCCGACTGACCCAGAGTCTCCATGAGCTTATTGAGAGAAGCCTGCGGGACGAAACATGGGAAAAGAAGTCATCAAACCCAACAGCACGAAACACACGGAGACACTTCACAGCTGTTTAACAGACAACAGCGAAACTCTGTTGCCATCTGCGAGGAACGCCGAAGCGTTAAAATCCCCCGATTCGCCTCAGTATAGCTGTCTACATACATTTATGTAAGCATATGGTTTGGAAGAAAACAGGATGTAGCTTTTTTTTTTCCACTTTCTTTTTCTATTTTTCATTTGCAGTGACTGTGTAATTAAACACACAGACACATGTGAGTCTGCATGTGTGTGTGATCACTGAGAGGCAGGAGGAATTCAGACTTTTTCTTTTTTTTTTTTTTCTCCCCAGCATGGGAGATTAAAGCAATCAGCGCAGCACAGGATGTGGAGAGTGAAGTCATCCACACATGGACTCAGACTGCCTCCCCGCCAGCCGTCCACAGGGGCCTCAGCTGCACCTCCAGCAGCCACAAAACACTCTTCACTTTTAAAGAGAATCGAGTGTTTGGTTACGGAAATGTTACTGCCCGCTGATGAGATTGTTTTCCATATTTCAGTCAGCAGGTGCAGCTCTGTTGACTGAGAAAACACTGTAGTTGTCAGTTGTCAGATTACTGCAATGACAACAGTACTCCCATCTTTTATTTCCATGTTATCTGCTGCCTGGTTTTCCTATTTACATTGTACATGTAATAACAGAGAAAGTAATAAAGTCAAATTTTGATTACGCAAACGGTTTATCTGGTGCAGATGAGCTTATGTCAAACTTGCTGATGTTAAACTTCAAAGTCCTTTTGAAGTGGTTCAAATCTCTGATTTGATGGGCAAAATTTTGGTTTGAACCTGAACTAGTTAGTTTTTTTTCTTCTCATTTTTAGAGATGCAGCAGTCAAACTTTTTTTCCAGCTGATTTGGTTTCAGACAGATTCTGATTTTGTATTCCAGGTCTTTAACACATAAAACAACGTGTCTCGATAGATGTATTCAAATTTAACCAAACATAAATCCTGTAATTTAACTTTGAAAGTCACTGATAAGTAGCAGTTTTATGCCGTTTTCTTTATAACTTTGTAATTTTGTGTTTTTATTATGTGAAGCATCTTGATCTGCTTTGAAAGTGGTAGCAAAAACACAAAATAGAAGCTTTTCACAGATTTCCCTCCTTGATTTGAGGAGTTCATTCACAAGGTCTTGTGCTGTTTCATCAGGGTGTGTCAGTGAATAAATCACTTCCTTTTTTTTTTTTTTATATATATACAAAATAAAGCATGTTTCTTATTACCAGACATGACGTCACATTTTATGTCTCTTGGAAATGCAGTGTTGCAGACAAAAAAAAGAGAAAAAAATCACAAATGTAAATGTGAACAGATGTGCGTGTTGTTTCCTCCCAATCTCTGTAAGATTTAGAAAACACAACTTTTCACAGTAAGCTGCAGATTTGTTGAACTGTAAAGCAGCGAGTGCATCCCGTCTGACCTGAAACTGTGCGCTGATACTGGGAGGTTTCTTCTTCTTGTGGAGGTGAAGCAGCGACTTGGTGATGCGGTCGTGAAGCGTCAGGTTGCTAAGGTACTTTAGTGATTTGACGTTGAGTAAATGCTGCAGGCAGAAAGTCACAGTCAGCACAAGCCCAATCCAAACTCTACGTTAAAGTAAGACGACGCTTACCTTCGGAAGAACTGCTTTTGACTTGTAGTTTTTGTTCCTCCTGTTTATACAGATAAAAACAAAACAGAAATTAACCAATGTTTTTTTTTTTTTCCCCTCCAAACATCGAGTAGCAATAAATCACTTCCTGAAATTCTTTCTGAATGGGTCATAGAATAAGTGGGACTTTAATTTTTCCACTGGAGAGGAAATATTCCTTCGGAGGGTCAGGCGCAGAGCAGCGCTGACTGAGCTGGTCGGAATGTCGGGATCAGTGACGGAGCCTCCAGCTGGGCGGAAAACGGATCTCAGGAGGTCCGTCAGGTTTCCAGACATCTCTAAGCTACTCCATTACATTTCTGATCACAATATTTGAATTTCTCTAACCAGATAAAGTTCATCTGGAATCAAAAACACGTCCTCCGGTGCTTCTTTAAACTGTATTCAACAGCTAACCGGGTTGCAGTTTAACAAGCACACGGGACGTCAGAAGAGCAGAAATCTGCCTCAGTGAGGCGAAAGCTGGATGTTTTATTGTGCATATTGCAGGTACTGACATTAGGATGTCGTGCGCTCTCTCCAGGAGTTTACTGCTGGCCGAGTTGACAAAGATGCCGTCTTCTTCTGTGTTGGAGCCGCCAGAGGACAGGTGGCTCTGCCGACCGACACGGCCGTTCCAGCCGAGGCCTGGAGAACTCCTTCAGGACACAGGAATAGGAACAGGGTTGGAACAAGCTTTTAACCAGTAGTATTCATTTGGGCGGGGCGGTCACGCTTAGAAAGAAAGAATTATTTTTCAAATTTGATCACATTTCAATAATTTATTTTTCTCGCCTTCTTTTCAAAAAAAGAAATTACAATTGACAGAAAACGTTTCCTGTCAATTGTATGACAGATCAGGGCATGGCTGCAATAATTTTTGTTTAATTATGAGAACATCGTGATAATTTTAGCAATTTTACTAGAACGTCTTAAAATTATGAGAAAAAAAGTTGTTTCAATACAAAAAAAAAAAAAAATGCTTGGGCAGCAACTTTTCTGTTACTTATTCTCGTATTATTTCAGCTTTATTGTCATACTGATTTATTTTCTTGTTACTACGACTGGGATTCTTGACATCCTTGTCCTAATACTTTGTTGTAGAGCTGTCCTAAATTGAAAGTTCAAATAAATGCTGGTGTAAAACATGATTGTGAAACAAAACGGTGGACTTTAGGCCTGCTGACATCACTCTGAACTATGGAAACCCAACAAGTTTACTGGTGAAAAAAAACAAAGAATCCAAATTTGATTTCTTACTTAATTAGATCCCCCTCCCACTAGTTTTTATATACTGCTCAAAAAAATAAAGGGAACACTCAAATAACACATCCTAGATGGACAGTTTGATTTCACAGAAGTTTGATTTACTTGGAGTTATATTGTGTTGTTTAAGTGTTCCCTTTATTTTTTTGAGCAGTATATTAATAATACAATTCTTTAAACATATTTTTCTATTACACATAGAAACAGCCAAGTCACAATTTATCACAACTCCATCCTTTTTAGTTGTGCTATGCACTATATTTACACAAACTCTGTCCTTCTTAGGGTTGAATTTCTTTCAATCAGTTTTTATGTCTAGTGCGGACATTTTTCAATAACTTTTCAAATCCACTTTAAATTAACTTACCTTCATGGAAGACTGAGGAACACTTAAAACGTAAATTTAAAAAGGGCTGAAACATATTTCCCAGTGATACAATTTCAATACTGTAGCTAAATCTAATTTTGGATGGTCATTCAGCTCACCAATTAGCTCAGTTTTACCACTCGGCTTGTTACTCTTGTAAATTAAGGCATTACTGCCAATTGGGGCTCTGTAAATTTTTCTGGACTCGTTTATTCCAATACCGTGGTTGTGTAAATGACCAACTTCCTCGAAAACACATTCGTAAAGAGGCGGTGGTACACCCTGGATAGGACTCCAAGTCCGTCACGAGGGCCAACGCAGAAACAAAATCTTGCAAAAGATCCAATTTAAAGTCACCAGTTGCCACAATAGGGATGCTTGTGGATTGTGGGAGGAAGCTCAGGCACACAGAGAACACTGCAGATACTCAGTGAGAACATGGGAAGTTCACACAGGAAAAAACCATCTAGTACATCTTAATGACGCCTTCTTTCCTGGAGACTCGAGGTGTCAAAACACGACACACAAATTATGTGTCGTGGATCCAAAGATGCTTTTTCAATCTCTACTTTCTTCCATACTTATTGAGACCTGAAAATTAATTTAATCCAATTCTGCCATTTTCTGAACCGTGCAAGAACAACGATCAATGCAAGAAAAAATAATGTCCCGCCATGAAATGATGCAAATAACGTTAAAAATGTGTTTCCTTTGCAGGTGACTGCAGTCCATGTGCTTATGTTCACACCTATGTAAACAAACAAAAAAAAAAGACTTTCCTACTTTATGACTTGGAACAAAGAGACAACAGTGGCTGCTGCAGAGGCAGCAATTGATGATAATTTTGGTGCAGCTGAGGAGTTTATCTAGTTTCCATTTTCCTCCTCTGTAGATTTACAAGAATTCCACCAGCGGCGTTTCGGTGCAGGCCACACACAGCATAACGCACAAACAGCAGCGGCAACGTGTGTGTGGAAACTTATACCGCGTGGTGTTAAAAGACGGTTGACTTGATTTCCAAAAATAATATGAGGGGAGTTGGGAGGAGTGGAAACGTTTCAATAGCAGATAAAACAAAAACGGTGAAGCTGTTTTTGTAGCTTTAGACGGGGCCAGCCTGGACGACGTGAAAGGATTTCACCTGCTGTGTGTTTCAGACTAAAACAGCTAATTGAAAACATTGGACGGAGTGATGGAGAGATTTTGTCATCTTTTGCCGTCAGTCCAACTGAATCAAACTTGTTCGTGGTTGCAAATATTACATGATGTTTTTGCTCATAATTTTTGATAAACATCTACTACAGAAAATGTGTTGACAAACAATCATTTTGTTTCTGTTTTTAGATTTTAAAAAACATTTCTGCAATAAAGTGGGTGGATACATTTTCTTCTACTATATTTGTCGCAAATACAATAAAAAATGCATTATTTGGTTCAATATTACGTGAGTTCAATTAAGTAAACAGCTTATTAGTGAGTCTCAGCTGAACACAGCTGAATGCAGACCAGGTCATTCAGCCTTTAGATTTGCAGATTAAGTCATGAGTTGTATGGAGTGATGCTCATGCTTCGTTTATACTCTATGTTCTCAGTTTCATATGACGAAGCAGGTTTACAGTACAATGACTTAAATTCCTGTATGTTATTGGAAACATTGTTGAAAACCCAATAAAGATAATGTTGGAAAAAGAACCCAACTTTAATTACAGAACAAGATGCAGAAACATCCAGTAAAAAAAAAAAAAAAAGTTAATTTCCTTTCTGATTTACGTTCCTTTCTTTCGTAATCTTTCAGAAAACTTGTCGATGTCCAAATCAGGCGGTAAATCTCAAACTCTAGGATCCAAAATATCTGCTTAAACACAACTCTTCTGTTTGCATCTGGCCTACAACACAAAGAAGAATTTTTTCCCCCAGTTGATCATCGATCTCAGTAAACGGTGACGCTACAATATACCTTTTGTCCCGACTGTTTATCTCCAGAGCCTCTGTGAGAGCCCCATAAAGTAGTGCACTGTCTGCCGCTGCGTCCAGCTGACACACACTCCGATATTTATCTCTCCCCGGATGATCTTCTGCAACGCATAGCTCTGACTTTACATCATGAAGGAAGCAGCTGGACTGGGTTTAGAGCTCTGTGGGTCTGCGGATGATGAGTGTGTGAGGAGGGAGACAGAAGGAGGCCAGGGGTCACGCGTTGCATTAAGGGCAGGGGTTAACGGATTCGCTCCTGTGTAACAAAAGCCGTCTTACTGGAGAGTCTCGGCTTTGCAAGTCACGGTCGTTGCTTGTTGACCTCACCGTCAACAGATGAATGAGAGCATCGCCAAGACTGACGACACTTTAGTCACATTTTGTTTTTTTTTTTAAATGTGAAGTATGTACTGGGCAATAGATGTATTTAAGAAAATGTGCAGGTGGCTTTATCAGTGTCTGATCTTCGTCATGACAATACCTCAGCTCTGTGAGTAATACCATGTTCAATACACCAGGTACTGGTACTTTTGGCATTCTGGGCTGGAGCCATGCCTTATTTTGTACTTCTACACAACTTTTATTTTATACAGTTGGATAAACAACCAGCTTCTTTAGCAATAACATTTTGTGGCTTATGCTCCTGTTGGACATATATACCAATCAGCAGTCTTCCCCATGATTGTGTAGGTAAATACATGACATTTATTGGTTTAAAATCCTATTTCATTGTCTTGTAATATTCAAATCATTTACAAAACCCCATCAAAATTAGCTAAAATTTATATATACAAGTTTCATCATGATCACAAATCATTGATATCAATTAATGTGATGATTTTTTCTCTCCTTTTTTAATATTATCTCTTCAAAAGATTATTAAAAGTTCCTAAAAACAACAATCTATGCATTTAACTTTAACTGCAGAAGTTATTAGCCTGTTTCAAGTAGAGAAATTTCAGCCTTTTAAATAAAACCACAGATTTAACAAGTTACAGTTTTAAAAGCCCCTAATATTTTCCATCATTCCTTTCCTGTGGTTTACACTCCTTTAACAAGACGCCAGAGACAGTTTGGGAATGTTTCCATGCAAAAGTCCCACTCGCGGTCTGACCCATTTCCGGCAGACGCGCTCTTACCGTGGCGATTTCTCGGCGACGGCGTTGGTTCCCTGAATGTCTGACAAAGGCATCCGTGGCGTCCTTCTGGTTATGCCTGATTCACAAACAAACGGGCATCAGAGAAAGCAAATCATTCTTGAACAAAAATAAAAAAATAAAAAAATTCAGAAATACTAAAAACAGAAGACAAAACGAGACAAACGGTCACACAACACCAACAAAAAAAACACAGTTCTGACACCATGTGCCACTCTGGTGTTATTACAGTGAGAGTTTTGTGCCTTTTTTATGAGCCATACAAACTAATGGGGATGATTTGGTATTAAAGGTTAACAGTGATGTGATCTTGTTAGTGCTGAAATATGGAAGATGATACTGAAGAGTTATTTAAAATTAGTCTGGGTTTTTACACTTGCTTATTAATCCGATTAGTCATTTCAAATAGGGACACATTGGGATTTCAATTACCCAAGAGAAGCTAAAATCTAAGTGCGGTGGCAGAGTGATCTAACTGATGCATTTCCTTCTGAAGTCGTGCTGAAGAATCACAGAGATCTACAAGGGTTAGCCTACGCAGAAAGCAAACTGGGACTGAACATAATACCATTCTCTGTTTCATCATCACTTTGCACAACTTTCTCACTCTCATCTGGAGCTGCAAAGGTAGCACAGAACAAAAAAAAAAAAAAAAAGACACAAAAAGAAGCAAAACATGAGTGTAACTAAGAGTTTATGGAGGCCCGAGATGTCCGTGAGGTCGGCTGTGTGTCCGCCACCATGTGAGCGAGTTAGTCACATCGTCCGCCACCGACGCCGTCACAGGATTTGTTAGTGACATCTGAGGTGTAGGTGAAGTAGCGACGACACCGACAGGCTGTAAGGTAAGCTACACCACTGAGAAGGACACCACCCAGAGTAGTTTCTGCCCCAGACAGCGCACTGCAACCATGCATTCCCACCACTACAGGACTCATAAACGTGTGACAGGAGTGTCAGGATGGCTGGAGCATGCTACTGAACAACATGCAGGAGGGAGACAGAGGGATCAGAGACCAAGCATCTAGTCTATACTAGGACCTGCAAAAATCACAATAAATAAATAAAAACATAGCACAGTGCCCCACATTTTATCAGAGTACAGTAGCAAACTTAACTTCGTTTTAATGAGATTTTATGTGACAGACAAATAATTACTGGCTAATTATAAAGTAGAAAAGAAATTTTTAAAAAGATCCAGCACAACCAGTTGCCTTCAAAATCCAGTGTCTGTTCAATCCACTGTCTGAAAGTGACAGCGTTGCAAACCTACCACAACATGACCACCAGCACCAAGAATGCAGAATCAGCACCCATGGAATGGCTTAGATCACATGTGTCAAACTCAAGGTTCAGGGGCCAAATCTGGCCCACCACAGCTATTGGTGTGGCCCACATAAACAGAACCTTTAAAGGGGTTTTAAAGTACTATGTGTTTTCCAGCCACACGGAATCATTTTATAGCACAATCAAGTAACTATGTTACCTTCAGTTGTTATAATGTTGTATATATCAAATATGACTAAATAGAAATTCGACTTTGTAAATTGATGCCTTGAAATTGGGCCTCTGTCTCTTTAAGACATCGCATCACTCTTCTATTAACCTCTTAACGTTTTTAATCAGCATTTCATTGAGAAGTAGTGTGTATAATGAGTTCAGATCCAGGTGTTTGTTGCTTGTTGCTGCTGCTAGTCTGAAGGAGCCAACTAGCAACTCACTAAAATCAAAGCAGTTTTTATCTTTATGCTAACAAATTATGTCAGTGCGAAGAGATGTTCAATATCCTTTCATTTTAAGAAGGATCTATCAATTGAATAGAGAGAGCGCTATTTAGTAGTATTTTAACAGTTTAAAGTTTTCTTCTTTTTTTTTTTCACAATGATTTATATCAACCGGGTCTTTGAGGAAAAGGAAATGAGACTGATACCCCTGGTTTAGGTAAAAGAATATTCATATCTAGACTTCAAACTCATCTCGTCTCTGAGACACGTCTTGTTCCGATGTCCAGATTTTCCAAAAAGAATGAGAGAAAAGACAGTGTCAAGATTTGCAAAGTAGGCAGTATATAATACAAAAGGTTAGCAAAAATGTATGCATTTCACTCCAACACACAATTATGCACAACTCTGTGTTGGTCTATCACATAAAACCTCATTAATATGATGGTTATAAAGTGAAAAGGCACCGCACATGTTCTTAAGAAACAGTTACTGAAGTCTTTTGTCTTAATGTGGCTACAGTAGAAGCTGATGATGTTGGTCGCTCTCATCCCTACAGTTCCCCTGACATGAAAGTTAGGAAGGGTTAATGTTGTCTTGGCAGCCTTACTGTACTTCTCCTCTTTGCATCTCTGCAGGATCTCTAAGCTTCTCTGATGCACAGGGTGCTGCAGAAAGCTAAAACTATCCATTTTTTTCAATACTGCACAGGGAGCAGCATCATCATGCCCTTGGAGAAGCAAAACAAAAAGGAAAGAAAAGAAGAAGAAAAACAAAACATAAGGGCAGAGGAGGGAGAAAGGGAGAGAGAGAAATGAAGAGATTAGACAGTGTAGAAGTGGAGGATTTCAGGAGATGCAGTATTCTACTTGAACAAGACATCTGAAGAGAAGACGGTAAACATTTCAAAACGACACTATGAGGTTCGATTCTGTGGGCTTCTGTGTGAGGTCGTGGCCAAAGTTTTTTTTTTTTTCTTCTTTTTTTGCAGTGTTGCAAATGTTCTTTCAAAAATTAGCAGCTTCAATTTATGCCATTTTAAAATTGTCAGTGGGAGGTTTAGAGCTTCTTGAGGTTTCCAAAGAGCGCTGCGGATGGATCCGCACACATTGTCCAAGATAAAGATCTAGGGGAAATATTCATCAAAACTAAAATGATGGAGGATAAAGCCCACCTGCAAAGATATTTCCTCTGTTTGGAACAGCTGGAAAATCCTTTGTTAATCAACAGAAGTGGATTTTTCCACCCAGAAACACTGCAGTTAATAGAGTGGATCGACATGTCCTCTAGGAACATCTACAAACTAAAAAAAAAAAAAAAAAATGCACAAATGACAACTAAGTGCACTGCAAAAACACAAAATCTTACCAAATATTTTTATTCTGGTTTCTAGTGGAAGACAAAACTAGCTCATAACTAGCTTTGTGGCATTATATAGGAACTTGTTTTAAGTCAAGTATTTCTTAACATCCATAAAAAATATTCCACTGGCAGATTATTTCGCTTGTAACATGGGAAAAATGTCATAAATGAAAACATTGTGCCAATGGAACTAGCACTTTTTAAAATTAATACTAAGAAATTGTTGACTAAAACAAGCCCCTATATCTTGTTGAAAAGTCACTCAGTTAGTTTTGACTTACTATTTTCACTAGAAACTAGACAAAAAATACTTTGCAAGACTTTTTTTATGCAAAGACCAAAACTCTTAGGTTTAACCTGTCTTAAGAAACTATCAAAAAAGATGTTGAACATATTGAAAATTTATTGATATTTCTAAAAAAAAAAAAAGTTAAATACACTATGATTGAGCACCAACAGTGCAGACAGAATTTGGCAAACAGGTCGATGTCCAAAGCAACTGCAGAAATTTTAAAGAGGACTGTCGGCAGAGTCCGTATCAGCTCCTGTCTAAACAAACGCACTTTCCAATTTGATGCGTTTGAAGGTTGTGGTGCGTTTTAATTTCTCATTGGCATACAACAGTAACACTTTGAAATCAGCTCATTAAACAGCATTTGCGTCACTGTCAAAAACATTTGGCCACGATTATCCGTGCTCACCCCATACAGTACCTCCATGCATCGTCTGCTGCGGGGTTTTTTTCTTCCCTTCTGCACATCTAGTCTCTTTAGACAAGATTGTGGTGAGTGAACACAAACCAGTTCACTAGGATTTAGTTAAGAGCATCCTTGTGCTGTTGCAGAGATTTTTCTGAATACATTTAACAGATACCGCTGAGTGAGTTAGTTTAAGGATTTCTACAGGCTCTAAAAGTCTATTCAAACATCCACAATGAAAGTGAAGGAAGAGCCAGAGAGGGAGCAGCAATGCTTACAGTAACAATCTGATACTGAAATCTATGGTACTGTAAGAGTGAACTCTAAAGAGAGAAAAATGCATTTACAGAGAGAGGAAGCTGAGAGAGACAAAGAGCTAAACTACTGTAAATACATAACAAAACTACAAGCACTAACAACACAAGACTGCAGAATGACGACAAAATGTGGTCAGAAAAACTGAACTGCAGATCATCATATTTTCTCTTTGTATTCAGTGATTAAACTTTATTTTACCTGAACTCTGAGTCAGTTTCTGATGTAAAGACGTCACAACATTTTAAAAAGGCAAAATTTCAACTTTTAGATACTTTAAAGAAAGACCCACAGTCACAGTTTTTCCACAGTTGTGTAGGCAGCACAATGCAGTGCTGTCCCTCCCACACGTGTTGCTACCCACTGGTAACTACCTGGTAGAGAAAACGCGAGCACACAAATAAGTTCGCCCATTAATAGCTGCGTTTCCATTACATGTGTGTGCAAAACTTTCTCAGTATTCCACAAATGTTGAAAATTCTAATGTTACAATTGTTGGGGTATTTATTAAATGATAAATGCAAAGAAAATCACGTAGGAATAAGTTTGCTCATGTGATAAAAAATTAAAAACATGATGTGCCATCGCCCTCCTCCCACTTTCTGTCATCTTTTCCGACAGCAGTTACATCCGTTATTGATCACGACTCGTGTGAAGCTAAAGTAGAGTTTAGATTGCAATTCTGTGAAATACACTAATTTCGATTCAGTCGAAAAACCACCTCATCCTTTCCATTAATCGAATTTACTTTTGTCATTTCAATTTGCGCAATTATATGGTCAACGGAAACACAGTTTTACAAGCAGAATATCTGTTCAGCTGCAGGCTGCAGGCCGGCCTGACTGGTTACCCAGCTGGTATTAGCTTGGTGTACTTGACTTATTCTATCAAGAGCAAAGCAGCAGAAGTCGTGCAATATTCTGCACTTGAAAACCATGACTAACTTCGACAACTGCTTTTTGCTTCAAAAATAAAATGTTTTTTAATTGTAGCGTTATCTTTTGTCAGCAGTTGGAACAATTATTTGCCTATTCAATAAGTTACTAACCTGACACGAAGAAGTTAAAATGCTAGTGCCTGCCTACTGGAAAACAGTCTCTTTCTCTCTGTATATTACCACAAAAAACATCAACTTACTTTTTCTACTTGCTCATCAACACTTAAATCTAAAAGGAGACACAAAAGTTGCTATGGATGCACCCTCTCACCAGTCTTCTTGTGTGTGTGCCTCTTCCCGGCCTCCCTGAAAGCCACCAGAGCCCTGAAGTACGCCCGGAGCACCGCCCAGCGGAAAGTGGCTGACGGGTCGATGCCGATCAGGCTGCAGATGAACGCGTTCTTGCTGCTCTTTAACAGAGCTACGATGTCAGGTCGCATGTGGTCCGTGTTCTTCTCCCTAAAATCCTGCGTTGCAGTGACAGAGACATAAAAATGACGACGTGTCCTTTTATCTGGATATAAACATCTTCTACTTGACACAAGACGATGGCTCTTAAACCTCGGTGAAAACTCCTGCTGACCTTAACTCTGTACTTGACCTTGCCAGCGTAGTGCCTGATGATGAAGGCGGGCTCCATGACGGCAGGAAACTCGATGTAGCTGTTCCCTTCATGCTGCCGCTTGAACTTATCCAACAGCGTCTGATTGGTGGCTTGAGGGAAGCTGGAATTGGGAACAGAGGCGAGCGCTTTGAAGAATAGATGTTGCATCTGCTTTTAATGCCGAAGAAGAAGAAAAAAAAGAACTCCGCCAGAGAGTCAGAAACCTGATGCACTTGTTTAAAGCTGTCACTTGCGTCATGGATCCTGCAGCATTAATCACACTTTAAAAAGAAAGAAAAACGTTTGACGGTTTTTTGATCTCTGCTCTGAACACGATGAATTTATGAAGTCCAGAATAAATGAAGGCGATCGTGGCACACGTCATCTGATCTGCAGCCTGTTAGGAGACGCTCAGCGCCAATGCAGGAAGACGTGAAGCTGCTTTTTCACGAGCTGACACACTGTTCTGAGGCCAGCCAGGATTGTTGAGCTCCGCTCACATGTTCTCCATTACTTCACCTTGACTATTTGTTTTCTTTCAGTTTTGAAGAGACTGGTTTTAAAAGCTGTTCCTCATAGAATAACCTTGACAACAAGTAGCTGAGAATTTAAGCTCAGAACGAAGCAGAAAAGTTTATTATGTGTAGTTCTTGGCTGAGCATCGTGTACCGATGCCCATTAAGACTCATATAGTTTAACTAATTTAAAGTCAACCATCTGCCTTCTGCTTGAGGTAATTTTTTAAAATGGGTAAATAATTCTTTGGAGAAAGTTGTGCAAAACCCATAAAATAAGCTGTTTAAACAGACATAATAAAACGACAACAGATTGATCTATTTTTTTACTGAGCACAAAGAGTTATAAAATCTTCAGAAGGCATCTTCCTTAAGGCAGATTTTAGGTCAGATTTCTTTCTGTACCATTAATAGTAACGGCCAGTGAATCTATTAAGAATGAGAATAAAAATAATAATAATAAAAAAGACATCAGGCGCTCACAGGAAGAAGACGGAGGAAGAATGAGACACCAGGGGTTCTGAATTCTGGAACGGGGTGAAACCTGAGCTACAAAAACAAGACAGCTGAAAGGCTCCGAGCTCTCCAGCTCTTCCATGTGGGAAAACTCTGTTTCAGTGTCCAAAAGGAGAAGAAAGGAGAGTTAACGGAGGAAATATTGTTCCTAAAATCTCAGCATTTCTATGCCGTTTCAAAGTTAATAAGATGTACTTTTGTTCCCCTGCTTTGATGAAATCAATTGAACAGAAAAGAGTTATGATCAAATCAAGACGCATCCCGAAACAATTTATTAGTAGCATTAATGTGACGGGATGTGACAGAAAGGTCACAGATAGATTAGTGTTGATTTAAAGTTTCAGGCTGCCTGAGGTACGGGGAGGAATAAATACTCCTTTTATCTGTGCATATATAGATTTGTCTTCATGTTTCTTCATACTGTCCTCATGGCGATTTCCACTGGCTTAATCAAACGGCCTCTTTAAGATGTCTTATTGTCACTTGATCTAATTTTAATACAAAAACCGAGGCGAGAAGCAACAGTGCGAGGACACACAAGTCCTGGTCCCGCGTTTCAGGTTTTACAGCTGACGGGAGTTTCAGGGTTTTAGCATGAAGACAGAACGGAGGTCTCAGTTGGAATGAAACCAGAAACTCTGCTGTCGTGTCAGCATGTCTGCCAGTTTTGCTTCAGCCAGCCAAACGCACTGGATGAACCTTTTCACAGAGAAACAAAAGGGGAAAAAAAAGAGCAAGAGAGAGAGAGAGAGTTTCTGAAGCAATGAAACAGTGAAACTAGACGACTCACTTGCATTCTTCGTCCAGCAGGTGGAACAGGGCTGTGGGCTTCTTGCTGATCAGGCTGATGCAGCCCGTATTGTCGATGTAATCGATGTTCCTCCAGCTGATGCCCTCTGCTCTGTACTCCTCCTGCAGGGTCACATAAAGACAAAAAGAAAGCAAAGTGTCAACGCTACCCGACCTTTAGCCGTTTGCTCTGATAAGGTGTGTGGTTCGCTGGGATTGGGCTCACATCCTACTTTCGGTTATTTCCAAGTATTGGTAAATGTGAGCACACATGTGGGGCACATCAGGGCTCCACTCTTGGGCAACTTTTATTCATCATCTACATGATTATCTAAGTTCAGATTGTGGAGTTCTTTGATATTAAGATGTCTGCATATGGTATGCTGATGACATTCAACTTTATATTGATGGGATAGGAAAGAATTTCCTTCAACTCTTTGTTTTTTGCTTTAAGGTACATCTAAACAGTATACTGCAAAAAATAGGTGTCCACATGGACCTCAATTAAAAAAAAAAAAAAAAACAAAGTTTCTCTCTAAAATCAACATACAACCACCTTAAAAGATTTTAAAAAATAAATAAACATGTGGCCACTTAATGCTGCACATTCACAGAATGGCCGTTTGCATTTCTTTATAATCCATAAAACGTTTAGAAAATCTGCTGTGCATAATAATTTGGAACAGTGCATTTTGAGTTTTTTTATTTTTGAAAAAAATACTGTTCTCATGGGGAGCTTTGTTCAGTAAAGTTTGATTCATACTGTAATAGTTCATGACTTGAAAATTTGCATGACCATCATTTGCATTGATTTAAGAAAATGTGAGAAAATATCACTTGCATAATAATTTGGATCATGGTGTATTTGATTAAATTTGCATTTTAGTGTTTCCTTCTATTTATTTGATGCTTTTGTGCATTTTAAAGTGTATTTGGATCACTTCGTGTTTTGGTGTTTTTAAAGTGTCTTTTCTCTCTGCCTTTGTTTTCCTGTAAAATACTTTGACTTGCTTCAACTATCAGAGAATATTCATTTACCTCATGAGAGTACCGGTTATTTACGCATCAAGTTTATAATTTACCAATTAAAGAAACATTCACAGGCTTTGTCTGACCTCTCTGTGCTTTCTTATTCGGAGAAACAACGTCTTCCCCAGTTTCATGTCTTTCTGGGAAAGACATTTATCCAACAAAGACCTTAATCCAGGAGAGGCTTAATAAAATGACTGGATTTTTTTCTCTTGGTTCTCTTGTTCATACCCTGGAGTCAGGAAGCAAACAAACAAAACAAAACAAACAAAAAAAAAAAAACCAACTAATTGAGTGTAAAGAATTGTTTATTCCCTCGGTGTGCAGGAACATGAAGTTCAAAGGGGAAAAATATGCAACAAAACTTCAATGTGCTGCAAAATAAAACAGTGGAAATTAGATCCAAGAGTTTTAATATGGACATAATGATATCAAGTAGTTAATGGAACAATATCTCAGTATTTTGTCCGATTTTCATAGAAGTAAATGAATAAAATGCTAAATAAATGAGTCAAACGAGCCATTTTTCAATTTTTCAATTTTAAAAGAATGTTTGGCTTAAAAGATAGCACTTTATTAATTTCACAAAGTAGATCTAAAGACATGCACAGTGAGTACAACATCCTGGACCATACACTCCTTCACAAACCACAGCTGAGTATTTACCCAAAGTTGAGTCAGCTCCCTTCTGACTCACAAAATGAATATTATCTGCTTCATATACTTTCAACCATGAACCGTTATACTGAATGAGGAACAGGTGTTTGCTAGAACGTTTCAGACTTTTACGATAGAAATGACCCATTTTTGAGATTTTTTTAACTGCCTATAATGTGTTTAATGAAACAACTTCAGCATTTATGCTTCTTTTTTGTTGGCCAGCATCAACATGAAGTAAATGTGAAACCTTCAGCTCCTCTGACTCGATACTTTGTGTTGTAATCGGGACACTTGGAGAGATTAACCTACACCAGTTTTGCACACTTGTTTCCAATTTTCTTTGCAAAATAACCAAATCCGGATAGCTAACATTTATGAACATTGGTTTTTTAGTCCGGCTGAATATTCTGAAATGAATTTAGGTCTGGACTTTGACTGGGCCATCCTAACGCATTTACAGTTTGAGCTACACCATTTCATTGCACCTGTGGTTATTCACTAGAAAGTGATCTTCCACTTTAACTCTTCCACATCCTTTAATAGTTAGAGTATTGCAATGAACTCAGCTGCATCCATCTTGACATCAATCTATGTCAGTAAGACTTCATATGTATGCAATATAATTACAAACTCAAAGGTTTGTCACGGTGAGGGTGCCAAAAGATAGAATTTGGAAGAAACTAAGCCTAGTTTTACCAAGGGAGCAATGACGTTCACAAAATCATCTGTAGTGATGAACTTAATCTTCAAGATGATTCAGAGCAACAAAATAATTTCCACAAGGATATTTATAAAAGAAGGCATGACGGAAACTTCAGAGAAGTCTGTAAAAGCTCTCAAATCCAAAAATTTGATGAACAAGTCGGGTGTTAGTTTTTATAAAAACTGCTATATCACCAACACAAGATCTGAAGTTACAACCTTTTTATTCTGGCATTTGAGTGCATGTGCATGCAAGCACAAATGTGTGTGTGTGTGTGGGAGTTCACATGTGTGTCCGTGTACAAACGTATGCATGCGAGTGTTACGTTGGTAGTGGGCGTTTCATATTTTTGACGGTGTATGAAATGGGGGCTCTCAGGTTGGGAGCCACTGCTCTAAAGCATTTGTTTTTTAGCTGCACCAGAGTGACTCAGAGGTCAACAGATGAATGGAAACACTGTAACTGTAGAGGAGGGTGTGAAGCAGGCCTCATTGGAAACATGAACCAAAGCAGCTTTCGGACGTTTTATCTCGGCTGAATCACTACCAGAGACTGACTCAGTGGAGCGCATTGATTTTTCCACTCTAATAATGCTCTTTTGCTCTCGTCGGCTTGTGATGGTCTGTTTTTTTTCATTCAATTAAAACCGGACGTTATGTCACACGCAGATGCAATTTGGTATCAGAACCAGCTGTGATACTAACTCAAAAATTTTACATTGAAGTCTAAGGACAAAGAAATACAATACAGAGTCAATGCCATAGTATTACACTGGCATACCAATGACAGTGGAGCAAACACTACACTAAAAGTCAAAATCTGTTTAATATAGAAAATGGTGCAGTCCGGGACCAAATTCTTCTCAATTGAATTGCTAATATATGTTTTTATCTGCTTTTTTCCAATAATTTATATTGCTTAAGGTTACATTTTATTAATATTTTACTGTATTTGTAAAATTATGGTAAAATATTGGCAGTTCTGGTTTCCAGAAAGACGGTAAAGTTCTGGCAACCACAGCTGACACTATTTTACCGTAAATTAGAGCCGTTTTCTTTTTTACAGTGCAGTCAAAGCAGTACATAAAAGTCAGCACATAGAGGATGACTTATAGATGTGTTTTACAGCTTTATCAGCCCTTGATGGACTTTTAGAGAGGTTCTATGGTAGACTGGCAGGAGGCCAAGTGGTTAGGTTATGCAGTTACATGTGGGATAAACAGATGTTTTCGTCAGTACTAATAAGAAGATGCCCCTATTGGTTCTGTGATATCTGTGCATGCCATCAGGACATAGATAGGAATCTTTGCATTTAATCATGCCAGTCACACACACATAGTCTGCCAGAGGAAAAGATGGCTGTACTTGGAGTGGCACCATAACCGAAATGACTGGACTGGTGACGCACAATGACGTATTCTGTCCAGCAGTCACTGTTTATCCATCTGGACCTGCCAGAGCAGAGAACCAATCCTACCAATGCTCAAAAGACACAAACTGACTTTTGCTTCTGACCTCATTGTGTGGGGAGTCATAGGGTGTGACTTCTTCCTCTGGTACAGTCTTTCAGCTACATCCTGCCAGAGCCTGTTGATCTACTGGGAGTTTTATAAATGTCTCTGGATTACAGAGAATGGTTAAAAAATGAGAGAGCAAACCAATGTAGCCAGGAGAAGCTACAGTGATGAAAATGTGTTGTTGATGCCAAAGGAAAATGGGCAGCCTTGATCAGCCAATCAACCAGTAATAGCAATCAAGGTAGGCAGTATGCCCTTTTTGCAAACACAACACACTGGATAACCTTGAAACGCAGCGGCAGAACAGTCAACTGCAGTCCGCACAGGCTCACCATAACGAGACAATAACAGATTGAGAAAACATTGCCATTTATATGGCATTCATTTATGTGGTAAAATAAGAATTGTGTTGAACTATATGAAAGTATGGTTCTATCATATTGTGCATCAAACATTCAGGCAGGTATTGGTGGTGGATATTTTTATGGCACAATTTTGACCATTAGTACCAACTGAGAATCATAAAGCACTAAAACTTACCTTAGTGTTGTTTCTGACCAACAGGGTACCAATCTTCTACTGCCAGCAGTATAATGCACCATGTCAAAAGGAATGATATGAAACCTGGTTTGTGAACCCATCAATGACCTCACTGTACTCCAATGTCATTTCAGATCTTAATCAAGAAGATTTTGGGATGAGGTGGAACGTGAGATTTGCATCATGGGTTTGTACAGATGACAAAAAGAGTGCAATGCCATGATGTTAATATGGACCAGAACCTGAGTAAATGTTTCTGACACCTCACTGAATCCATGCTGCAAAGACATGGATTCATAAATGGTGTTTAATCAAGTCGTATCAAGTGTACTTAACAAGATAAAGAGGAAAATAATAGGAATGATGAATGGGTGTCACCAAAAAAAATTAAAATAATTCTAAATTTAGTTTTAAAAAACAAAAATATTATGTGAATTTGTTCACATAACATTGTTATGTGAACAACCTGAACTGAACTAAGTGAGGTCACTTAGTTCATATATATATATATATATATATATATATATATTATATATATATATATATATATATAATACATATATATATATATATATATCAACCTGAACTGAACAATGCTACAGATAAAGACTCTTGCTCTCTTTTTTTTTTTTTTCAATCAATCTGCAATAAAAAGATAAAAATCTAAATTTCTGGTGAGAGATTTTTTTAACCTATCAGTTCAATGAGCAGATCTGATCTGATGTTAAAAAGTATTACTTATTTCAATATTGTTGCCATCTGTGTTTCTGAAAATTTTATGTGGTAAAATTTATTCATTTTACCACATAAATGAATAAATGTCACTGTGTGACAATGATAACGATGAAGTGCAGGATTAGCCAAAGCAGAGAAGTGTCAGCGTTAACATCAATTTATGTAAATACTGGCTATTGCTTATATTTATATTGTATTTATATTGCTATATAAATACAGCAATCTCAATATCGTCGCACATTTTCACTTCTGCGAGTCCCTACGTTTTACATGTACAGCAGTGACTGGAGCAGCTTGTTGTTTGACTAAACTGTGTAATTCTGCATCTGCTGGCAGGCTTTAAAAGGAGGCCCAGAGAACCAAACAGGTCCGGGCAGGCCGCTGATTCTAAGTAAACACAATGTAAACCTGTAGGCAAATCTTAAATCATGACTTTAAAAGGCCTTTGAAGTTAATCAGATCTCTTAGGGGGGCTTGCATCTTCAGCTGGGTAGTCACAGGGGACATAGTCCCAGTTTTAATATGCGGTTGCACAATGCAATGACAAGAACCTCCATTATCTTACTGTTGCAAAAATTTCACAGAAATGGCCTCCAGCATGAGTGCAAGCAAGTTGCTTTTTGAAATAATCGTTGTATAATGAAACTGTAAATCATTTCAGGTCCTGTTACAACAGGTAAACAGATCCTCTGAACTATTTACATATTTAGTAGGAAAATCTTCTTCTGACTAAGGGGAAAAAAACATGACCTACCTGTTCAAGTTTAAAGATGTGCTGGTTGAAGTAATGCTGAAGACGCTCATTGGCAAAGTTGATGCAGAACTGCTCGAAGCTGTTGTTCTCGTAGTCCTCGAAACCGAAGATATCAAGAACACCGATGGACAAGATCTGAAGTACAGGAAGAACAGAAAGAAATGACCAAACTGGACGCTTTCCATTCGGAATGTGCTGAAATCTGGGACAAAATGTAGCAATTTTATAACCTTTAAATTTTCTTTGTTTAGAAAAAATAAATAATTTAAATTCGAGGGCTTCCGTTTAGTTTTACCTTGGTGGTCTCCTCCAGGTCTTTGTTGTTCAGCAGAGCGTGGTTGATCCTGAAGACAATCCAGTCAAACAGAGCGCTGTACAGAGACTTGGCCATCGAGTCTCGCACCGTACCAGCCTGAGAGGAGGAAGAACGCAACGCAACACTCAGCTAGAGTCTGCTGAAAAACGCACAGAGCGATCTAATCCATTATTGTCCTGCTCATTTTTAAAGAGTATTTGATATTTTAAGAATGGGGAGAAGGTTGAGGAAGTGGCAAATAGTTTTTTTTTACTTTACAAAACTGAGAAAATTGGCTAACTATGGTTTAAATATGAGAAATGATCAGACTTCTGAATACTGAGACAATCAATAAATATATGCATCTCCCTTAAAACTTTTTTCAGAAACTTAAATGCATGTTATTTAGGCTTTATCTGGAAAAAAACAACAACGTAGTAAAACACATGAAGCAAAGTTAATTTATAGAGCAATATCTTAAAACTCCCTTCAGTCCATTATTTAAAGTACTAAATACAAAGTCTTACATTTCCAATCAAAATATTAGCTCCTCGGCACGTTCTGCAAACATCTTCCTGTCACCTGTTAAAGACCAGATCCTATAAGTGTCTCTATACTCATTATTTTGGTTATTAATTCAGTATTTATAACATTCACAGGCTGAAAAAATTCCTTAAACAGCAGAGTAAATAGTAAATATGAAGGGATTTAGAGTGAATCTATTGTTTGCATCAACCTACATTTCTTGGTGCAATGGCAGAATTTAGCTTCCTGTAGATTTCGATTTACTGCTGGTCCTGTTCAAATTTCCCCTCTGGGAGTGAAGAGGGATGCATAAAAAGTTTATGCTTTCTTTTTTTTTTGCCTTTAGACATACATGTGGTTAATCTTTTTAAATGCTTGGTGACCCTTTTCTTTTGCAAGGCTAATTTTAAAAATCGAGAAGCAAATTGTAATAGGGCTCCCAGTTTTTGCGTTTTAATGTAGGAGTCGAAATTTAAGACACCATCCCTGAGTCACCCCTCGGGTTCACTTCAAAACACATCTGTGTTAGACATTAGAGCTCGCCAGTCTGTATCTGACTTTGTGGCAGCTTTTGTATTCAACAGTCATAAAATACGCTGAAAAATGGGATCAGAATATTGAGAATAAAAGTGATTTATATGACAGGGTAAAATATAAAATTCAGACAAAGCGGACTTTGAAGAGTTTTTTTATTTTATCTTTTTTTTTTAATGTTACATTTCTGCTTTAAAAATCAAGATTTTGAACTTTCACCTGACAATAAATCCCTTCAACATAGTCATGTCATGTCTCCAATTCCCTGATATGGATTTATGACAATGTATAATAAATTCCAAAAACTCTAAAAGGCAGAAAGGAGAAAGCACACTGATAGTGGAAACTTGGCCCAGATGAGAACAGTGCAGACTTTCTGCCATGCAGCATTGTGTCACAGCAGAAAGTCCCACTAACACTTTCTGCTGTGACACTCTGATTCTTCTGCATTTGTGATAACAGCTGCATTGTCGTTTAATTGACACAGTGTGATTCAATAAAATGAATCACACTGTCAAATATTCTGGGAAGATTTGACCTTCCTGTAACACAGAGTACAAACCGCAGAGCAGCTTCCTCACACTAAAACCTCCCTTCCTCGAAATAATTAACCAGGCTGTTTATTTAGCACGCTCACACTAAATATGACTTCTCTACGCCAGGAAGGATATTACCTTTCTGCTTTAGCGATCTGAGACCTTTTCATTACTGGAAGGAAGGATGATGTAAAGCATTCCCAATCGAGACCAAAACTGAGAGAGCATGCGAGTTGACGTCTTTTAAGTTTTGTTTTGCATTATTGCAGTCAAAAGGGAATGAGACTGCCGGAGCAATATTTACACAAAGACCACCCAGTGAGCTCCCAAAGCAGTCACTGTTTGTTCATTTAGAACGACTCCCAAATATCCAGCACGTCATTATGAGGTTTGGTGGGAATATTTAACACAGCAATGGATTTCTCGGATGCCGAGACGCAGTAAGGAAGAAAAATTATGTCTAAATCGTTGCAAATATTGAGAGGAAAGCTGAAATAGTTGCTAGAATCTGTCATTTCTGATGCCTTTAATCTGTAGACCGTGATATGTGTTTATTTTTAGAGCGTAGATCTCAATGAAAAGTATGTATTCCCTTCTCCATGAGGATGCTGAAAGACTGTGATGTGATGTTTGTGTGTGTGTGTGTGTGTGTGTGTGTGTGTGTGTGTGTGTGTGTGTGTGTGTGTGTGTGTGTGTGTGTGTGGGTGTGTGTGTGTGTGTGTGTGTGTGTGTGTGGCTGCAGACTGGGGGAGCCAGCAGGAGGAGATCCGGTGCTGGTGCACCCTGTCCTGTAAACACGGCCGGGTCAGGTTCAAAAAGACCCGCAGCTACGATGAGAGGGCCGACCAGCTCCCTTTAGTAGAACAAGAAGAGACTCAGACGTACAACTGAGCGCGCAGCTTTGTCCCTGTCGCTAAACCAGACACAAAATGGATTATACTGTATTAATTTTGAAGTATCCAAATTTGATGCTGCAACAATTCGTTTGCAAAGTGAAATTAATCTATTATTTTCAGCATTTTGTACTTCCTCAGCCCAAACGTTATGAGGGAACTGATTTCTGCCATGTGACGGCCATCAGAAATAAAGAAGCAAGCAATGATGGCCGTTATTCCACCTGTCTGACAATAACAAGTGTTGATATAAACAGGAAGAAGGTTTCTAAGACATTTTAGGGGATGATTTGAAGACCTAGCTTCCCTCTAAGGTCTTCTGAAGACTTCAGTTCGCACATGACCAATCACAGCTCTACAGCATAGGACCAATACTTTCATATTGACCCAGGAATCTGCTATGCTTAAAACAGAAATGTCCAGGATGTTTATTCAAAATCTATTAGGCATTTGGGGAAACTGGAAAGTAACCTCACCTCAGCCAGCTTGTAGGGAACAATCAGCTTCTCTCCCACAGTGACCGTCTTCCTTGTTGTCAGAGCTTCGAACAGCATCTCCTCTTTGACCTGGTGGCAACAATGGATCAAAATCGTGACTTTCCTGCCACTTTCTGTTAGGTTTGCCCTGATTGTAGTTTTTTTTGAAAAGTCTCACTTGCAGATTTCATTTTGTCCGAGAAGTCACTAAATATAGTGACAAAGTTGCTAAGTTGGCAACAGTGGGGTCACTTGGTAACCATTCCCATAGTGAAACACCGAGCGATGTCAGAAAAAGAACCATGTACATGCAGACATGACCTGCATGTACATGAGAGTCACGTCACGTCTCTCTCATGGCAGAGCAAACGTGGAGAGTGGCTGACTTTCAGATTTTTGTGGAGGTAGATAAAAATCTATTTCATATGTAGGTAATGGATGATCGCCAGTCTCCAAAAATTAAGAAAATTGAGGGTGATTTATTGGTACTTTCTATATATTAATCTGCTTATGACTCTATCCATCCTGTATCCATTTATCAATCCAGCTGTGCAGACATTCAGCTGTTTTTATTATGAATACATCCGTTCTTATTTAGACCTACTAATTAATTCATTTGTCAGCCAATACATCAATTTGTTTGACCATCACCCATCTCTTTGAACATGTACTTAAAATTCACTATTTGCACATTTTGGATTAAATTTTTTTCTAAAAAGCTCAAGTGCTTGAAGAAAGAAAAAAAACTTACTGTCAAAAATGATTTGACTTTTTTTTTTTTTTAAGTTATTTGGTGTCTGGAAAATGAGCCAGTGTTAGGATTTAAAGGGACCTAAACCAGCTCATTCTGAAAGGAGCTCAAATTAGGCAGAACTGACCAAACTAACATCTCATCATCTAAGAATGATTTTGAGCAAAAAAATGTAACTAGTATGTTTTGTATTGAGTATATATCTATCATAATCTGTCCAAGGAAGTAAACAATCCTTAACAAAAGCAGTGAGGATTTCAAGTTAGTTTCAGATAAGAAGTAAAGTAAAACTCCTCTGCCGTACCTCCAGCAGCTCTGAGACAACAGGCAGCACCTCAGGGTTACAGATGTCGATGGAGTCGTCTCTGTAGGCCTTCCTCTTGTAGCGAATGTTTCCCAGGTGAAGGATGGCCGACAGCAGAGAAAAGATCCTGTTTCACACATCGTGGACAAACGGAAAACAATTTAACCTTAGTAAGAAAGCGTTAGGATAGAAAAGCCCCACTGAACGGCGGTTTTTCTATGTCACTCACTGTTTGCGCGTGGCGGGGAGAAAGCCCACCATCTCCATGGCCAGCTGGAGCCTCTCAAAGTCATGCTTCAGGTCCTCTCCTTCGACGGTGAAGCAGTCCTACAAGAAGCAGAGCCTGGATGTTACCAGCCCCTGCAGCCACTGGGAGCCATAGGGGCTGACGGCAAATTACTGTGAGCTCACTGAAGCCTGCTGACGTCCACTCAGTCTTAGCATTCATCAAACTTATCGTTTATTTTTAACTTCAAGTTTATTTTGTAACTGGGACAGAAAGAGGCACGTTGCCTGAAGGAGTCAAATGAAGTGACTCGTGCCAGAGCGGGCTGTGATTAGGACTCTCTGGGTCAAACCAGCACTCCCGCCTGACGTGCAGAGTGACTTGTGTGCACATGGAGTTGAAAATCTGGCCTGGCTTCCTCCTTCAAACGAGTCCACAGAAATTTGGCGAGCCGTCAAGAGAGCTGAGAGGGGACATGATTTATGGCTTTGTTTGTGTTTAAGTGATGTATGACAAACTAAAATAGCAGGAAGGAGAAACGGGAGGCGTTTGTCTTCAGACAACAGCAGCAACGTGTGGAAAAAAGATGCAGATTTAAGGCCGTGATTGGACGTAGCCTATGCTAAATTAGCACTGTACAGCACTTACACTAGAATCATGTAGTCACTGCAATTATGGGGGAATAAAAAGAATCTGTCATTATAATATTGCTAACATAAAATGCTTAGCAGCCAAAAATAGTTCAAGCAACATGAAACTGTGGCTGAATCTGGGTTTGTTTGTTTATGAGTGGAGGATAAGCTAACCACAAAGTTAGCATAGCTTCACAAATTCATCATAATCCAAAATCTTTAACTGCAGCAATGATCACAAACCATCAGTCTCTAATTTCAATCAATCAGTGACTGACATTACCGCAGAAAGAAACCACCTCTAGACTCTTTGTCGTTTCTTTTCAGTGAGTCAGACTTCCTTCGGATCCTTTAACAACACTGATGATCAGCAGTTCTCCAGATTTCCTGAAGGTCTGTGAAAGATTTTGTTTTTGGACTTTGCATGACTTCATATTTTCTCCTCACTCATCTTTTGCCCATTGCAGTATTTTGTGGGACATGTGGTAGAATGAAATGAAATAAAAAAAAGTGGCGAATAAATGAGAAAATTCTGCAGACGATGATTGGAAATCTGTGTCTTTAGCAAATAGTAAAGATTCATCATTGTTTAGTTCATTAACTATCAGCATATTGGTGTTATTATACTATTTAAGATCTGCTAAGGCGTGCTGTCTTTGATATTTTTTTTACTGATTTAACTAAAATATATTGGAACAGATTGTATAGTTGTGAAACAGATGTTTTAAAATCAGGCTATGTCAACACAACATGGCTTGTTACAGGAGATTAGGAGTCTGTAACTCATAAGTTACATTTAAATCCTCGCTGTAGCTGATTCACACCTTCCAGCTGTTATTTTTCATACCACTGTCCCCGAGTATTGGGTATAATTTCTCGCTGTAGTTCAGCATCAAGCTATGACTGTTGAATGACTTCATTTTATTCTATATTATTAAATATCTCCCGTTAGATATAATTCGCTGGCTCAACATCACATTTCCTTGAAGCAAATTTAGTAGAGAAAATTACTCTAAATGATTGGGCTGTCGGATATAAAAGGTTTAATGGTTCAAAACTGCAAAAGTACAAAATGGAAAAAAATTATTTCAATTACAAAAAAAAAAAAAAAAAAATCTCCTCGACTTTATAATAATTTCAGACGCTGGACTGAAACAGCCTGAAGGATTATTAATCAAGACATAAAAATAAATATTGTTGTTTCCCCGACACTTTTCTAATGTTTTACATTTTTCGTAATGTGAAACAAATATCACACAAAGACATTTATAATAAGATGGTGCACTTTAGCAATATTTTAAAGTGGAAAACGAGAGCGGGGGAAAGCAGAAAGGAGAGAACACAAATACCAAATACACAACCAGTTACAAGCAATCGTTTTTGATCACTAACCTTCACCAATCCAGTATTTCCACAGTGAGCGTTAATTCACTCAGGTCTAAAAACTGAACAGATATGGGTCATTTTACCAGGGTCATAATTCTGCACACTTCGAGTCAGCTGGCTGAAAGATGGACGAACTGGTTGTTCCATAATCAGAAAAAAGAACAATGCTTTAAAATATTTCTGGGTGCATAAAACAGTCAGTAATGAGTACATGGGTGGATTAAATGCTCTGTTTACAGTGGAAAAGCTTGATTGGGAGTGATCAAAATCAAAACAGGTAGAGAGCTATTGTGACTAGACATACCAGCTTAACTTAGAGAAGCAGCACAACGGAGGGGAAGACAAAAACAAACCGAGCTAAAATAAACACAAGTCAACCCAAACCAAGAAATACCCCAAAAAGCAACAAAACCAGTGAAGGAAAGGGACTTTGGGAAGAGGGTGTGCAGGAAAGGTGTGGTTTGCTTCCAAAGCGTTCAGGTGACATTAAATCTAATGCCCCACCCCCAAACGGTGCAGATAGTTGACACTCAGCTGAGGCTCATATACTGACCGGTTCACTCTCACAGTAACTGTCCCAGTGCGGACGGCTGCTTGTCTTTGTCTTCTGGAAATGTTAGGGCAGAGTTCACAGGCGGCGGGGTCAGGGTTAGACGGTGGCATGTCAACAGAGAGGCTCAGACATTTCAACGGCAGCAGAATGACCAGCTCATCACAGTGCAGACTAATGCTTATTCGATCTGACTGAATAACATGGTTAAAAGCGGAGGAGTAAACATCCATACACAGAAACACAGAGCAGATATTAGAGACAAACAGGGAAGAAAGCAGGTAAACACGACCTTTCTTCATGTAGTAATCACAATAAATGATGAATTAATGTCTTAGTCATGACATTTTTTTTTTCCTGTTCATAAAAATGTCAAAACAAAATAAATTAAGATTATTATGATAAAAAAAACATTATTATTCTAATATAATCTAATTCATAACAGACCACGGTGTTCCAGGTATTACACAAGAAGAATTTTAGATTCATCTTCAAGTCCTGTTTTAAAATAAACCAATTACAAGAAACTTTCTACAAACCAACCCTGCTTTATCTGTGCGTTCTGTCAAATCAATAAATCAATCAATACGAGTCCATCTGCTTTTCACTCCATCTATCTATAGTTGCATCTATTTATCTGTCAATACATTGGTCTTTATATCATCCATCCATCCATCGCATTTTCTTTAGGTGTAGTATTTAAAGCCTGAAGTCTGCAAAATATTTGTAATAAATGCATTTATTCACACATTTATGAAAAGATTTTGAAGTTTAAAATGAAAAATGCATAGAAAGTGCAGTCAAGACATGACTTTGTAGTTTAGAAATGAGCGATACTGGAGAAAAAATGGAAACTGGGAAGATGAGTGTGATATGTGTGATATGTATTTTTATGTAAATCTGTAGTTTTCCAAATTAAAATAAAGAAAAAAAGAAAAATTTTTAGAAAACTCTGGCAACACGAATTGTGAAGGTTGTGTGTTTGTAAATATTTGAATCATTACTATATAATCGGCAGAGCTTGCACTTAAAATGAGTCGCTCATATATAGTTTTTCTTAACACTAAAACGAACAGGCGGCTTTAATTTAAAAATGCAGAACCCACAAGGCTTAACCTGAACAAACAATAACTGAACTGCATTTCTGGTTGCAAGAACAAATTTATGTTAAGCAAAACAACATAAAAATAACAAATTTTCTTCATTATGTGACCCCAAAGGACACATAATGAAGACTGACAAAAGAAAAGAAACTGCGATTTTTTTGGTACGGCTTGTCACAAAAATGAGCTCTTTGTGGTGCAAGACACTGAGTTTCCTCTTAAGCTCCACAAAACAATGTGCTGAAGTAAACCAGTAGGACGTGGACAACATGCAGCACATGAATATATCCACATGTTTGCATGTGAACGCCGGTGGCTGGGAGGAATGGGAGGAATTCCCTGCTCTCCTCTGTGGAGGAGGAGGAGGAACCAGGTCCCTGGTTGTCATATCGTGACTATGAAAGCCCAGAAGCAAAGAGGCAACAAGTTTTATAGGAGATTCGCATTCCGTATGTTTCATGTGTTTTTATGCAAAACTCGTTTTTGTGGCAAGGAGCACAACAAAGCTTTTTTTCCCCTTCCTCTTCTCCCGTTTTATGAGTCAGAAAGCATGTGCTGAAACCTACCTAACGCATATGCAGAAGCTATTATAACAAATACTCCCACAAAACCAAAGCAAACAAATTAAGCGGCTTGTGTTGTGGAAGCAGATGAGAGAATTAAGATGTTAAATATCATGTCCTCGCGAAGGAAAGAGTAAATAGTTTGTGTTAAAAAGCCACAGAGAGCGTTTCCGTTGTGTCCCGACTTTTTGTTTTTCTGCGCCTGTACCCTGAGAATGATGAGCTGACGGCAGAAAAACTGAACCGAAAGTATGCTCAACACATGGGAAACATTTATTGTGCTATAAATGCCTCTACCTGACTGAGGTAATGATATTCTTCAGGCTTCTTGAGGTGAAAGGCTTTTCTTTCTTCTTCACTCGATCCTGCCAGCAGGTAATAAAACACATGGTAGTTTCTAGGAAAAAGAAGAGGAGGAAAGAAAACACTTCATAAATACATAGATGGATGATTAAGTAAATGGTCCCGAAGCCCAGAAACACTTTCACTAAAACAGTAAAAAAGTCTTTATCTTTTTTTAGTAGTTTGAAATCTTTCGTTTTCCATTTCTGCAAAAATCAATCAGTTATTTGGTGAAATAGTTGAACTGCTCACACAGCACAAGTGAGCAATTTTAGATTTACAATACTCCCATTTAAAATTTAATAAAAGCAGCAATCTCCTCAGATTTTTGATTTGTGGTTATACTGTGAAGTTTTGAACATACTGTTCTTATACATTTAAATAGGATTTTTATGTGGAGTGCTACACCGTAAAATTGCATATATTTATGTGTCAGACACTCTGAATCCACTGTCAGTGTAGAGACGTACTTACCGCTCGTTGTGCTCTTGATAGACCAGTCTCGACTTCTCCAAGAGGTATTTTTCTACATATGCCCTGTAAGAACAGAACAATAAAAAAAAACACAGCTGAGACCAAATTTCTTCAAGTCCTCGGACTAAACTGGAAACTTACTATTTTTGACTGGAAAAGAGTGACATCTCATAAGATAAAAATAAAAATTTGAGGAAAAAAAAAAAAAAAGACATCTTGAAAATTATGTGTGCTATGCAGTAAGGTTGTTACGATCCGATACTATAAATCGGTCCGATATCCTATATGCACAATCTTTGTTTGTTAATAAATTGATCAGTCATTCTCATACTTGTTGTTGACTATTGTTTTCTGAGTAATATCACTCGATCAAGCCTTTTCTAACATTCCACACTACAAACGTAAAAGTACGTTTTTTTATATCGTACGTAATATTATATTGGGTCAATATTAGTACGGGCCAATACTCAAAGCTGCAATATCTGAATTGTATCGGAAGGGAAGAAGTATCGGGGACAGTCCTACTACTCAGAGAAAAATCTTTACTGGCAATACTGCAATCAAACCTTTTTACTTGTTAATCTGCACGGGGTTGTTTTTACCATTTGGTGATAAGACCACTTTGTCATCATCCTAATTTTTAGAACTGTAACTCATTATTTAAAAATCAATGCAAAATGTAACAAATCCTTGAACTCATTTTGCAGTACTTTCTGCCGCATACATAACAACATTACTACATTTTGTGTCTATTACCAAATGCGGCGGTAGAACTTTTTTTTTTAGAAATGATAATAGGGCGAATTATGTACTAAACAATCACAAAATGTTTGTGTTCATCCCAATTATTATACTTTAATTAACAATCAGGTTGTAGATCCTATATTAGATTGAAACTTTTGCCAATAAATCCCAATTTGTTTTTTCTTTAGTTGCCTTTCCAGTTTCATATCTCAAACTGTCAGCATTAACAGACATACCAATCAAGGTAAAATCATTCAAAATGGATTTGATCACAGTTTGTCTCAATTATTACATAATGCGGTTTTAATTATGTTTTATTACGTCCTAAAGTCTGATTTTATTACACACTGCGGTGTTGCTACATAATGGGATGTTACAAGCTCCCTTCACAGAATCTGTCAGATTCAAGTCAGGATGAGCCTCTCAAATATCACTACTTACAGACACATGTTGATCAAATTAAAAGATCAGATTAAGCATTCAAATCTGCCATTTGTGCCCACCATTAGCTATGTAGAAAAAGTAGGTTTGCAGAAAGCAGTAGATGCTCGTCTTCCTTACCCTCTCACAGTGCCGCTCTCCTGGTAGTTCACCTGAATGAACTTGCCAAAGCGACTGGAGTTGTTATTATGTGCCGTTTTTGCATTGCCAAACGCCTGCGGGGGGAAAAACAGAAAGATGCAATCAGTAAAAAAGAAAACAGACAAAACTGTAATTTATTTTTTTTTATTTCACAGAAGTTAGTGGCAGAAAGGGCCAGGTCGAGAGTCGACTTCAGGTGTGGACAGTCGTTCTGCGGATCGAGTGTGGAGACTGTTCAGCCTCACGTCGGATTACCTTGAAGCGGTCAAGGTTAGACAGGTTGGTGCAGCACAAACTCTGACGACTCAGTTAAGACGACGTCATTCTGACGGAGATTAATAACAGATTGCCAGGATGTCTTAAAGAAGGCGTCGGACAAATCGCCAGAGGAAGACTAAAGAAGGGCCAACAGGATAAGAGGGAGTCTTCAGTGAGTAATGAGATCCATGTGGCCGTGTGGAACATGTGTAGTGGTGGTGCTGCAATAAGACGACCCAGTATTCCCCTCACAGCTCTGTTTTTGTTGTATGGCTGCCTGGAGGGGAAGTAAGCTTTTTTTTTTTCTTTTTACCATATATAAACCCCACAGTTATTTGTAGCTCCACCACAAGTAAACAAATTCCTCTGCGAAGCACTAAGAGCTGTCTAAAGCCTCTCGTCTGTGAAAAGGGAAAACACCCCTCCCTGACCTCGCCCTTCACCGAACGCTGCTTACAAACACGCTCCAAGAAATAGCTCCAGCTGTAATAAAAGCTGTGACCTCTCAGTATTTGTCCCAATATGACCAAAACAGATTGAAGGAAAATATCCCCACTTTTATTTATTTATTCCAAACCTGCAGACTAAGTAATGGTGTCCAGCAAGGCAGCACCATTAAGTGTGGAGAAGGATAGCTAAATGGTGCTAGCGTATCAGGAGATTATGTTTTACAATGCTCACTGGTCATGTAGCCTGGTAAACAAAGTGTAGTCCTTAGTTCTCCACTTCACTTCATACAGAAGGTCTGGAATCTAAACTTTTGAGAAATGATTGTTTGCTGGAGGCGTTGAACTTTTGGCTGTGAGGTATGTAATGCGCCAGTTTGATGCTATGATGCTCACCGGAAATTGCCTGCACTCTGAACGGTTGTCTGCCACTGTCGTTAATGTTAATTCAATATTTGGAAGCATGGCCAACACATACTGAATGGTTTTCACTTCTTCCACTGCCATTGCTAAAACTACAATTCCAAAAGGCATCACTCACGACTTCTTCTGGTCGCATATTGGCCCGGTTCTACTGGAGAAATTGAGGTCAATGGGAGAAATCTCAGACAGAGCAGTGAAGTGAGAAGAGAATTGATTAGGAAGGCAATGCTCAGGCCAATGCTCAGGCCAATGGTCACCATGTTTGAAGTGCTGGAAGAAGTTCTCCTGGTGTTACACCTAGTAGAGATCATACTATGAAGACAAACTTTGTTTACCACCGAGATAAAAAACATTAAGATTCTATTGACCCACAATAAAATGAACATTTTATTGTCAAAATGAAGAACAGTGATCATATCTCTGCACACCGATATTTCCAGAGGTGCTTGCTGTTCATGGCACCCTCTCTCCATGAACTGAGCCGACCTGCTTGGTTCAGCGACTGCAGGTCAGACGGGGACAGGCTAACAACAGTTTCTTAGCTGATGATAAAAATTTCCAGCATCTTTAGCCAATAAAAACTAAGAACTGCAGCCCTCAGACTGCTGTCAGGTCACGGACCCCAGGTATTGGGAGCGCTTCTGGGCTTTTTGTTAACATTCAGCAGGAAGCAGGATGTGGAACAACTAAAACACAGAGCTGATTTATGTTTGAGCTCCGGTTCGTCCTTTCACCTGCTCTGTGTAACAAAGGTGAAGAAATCCAGATTCTTAACGCATGAGGAAATAGCTGGATGGTATTTATGCCTCAGCATCATCCAAATCATTTGCAGAAGACCAATTAAGCAATCAATAAATAAATCTAAAAAATGCATGAATCAAATTGAGAGATCTCAAAGCAAAGTTCTGATTTCAGAAACTTCTCCTTAAAAGACAAACATTTTAAATCGTTCTGCAGGCTCACTACAACGATGTATATGTGTCCATTCTCCTTCCTGCATGGCCTGTCAAGAACCATTTAGGAACCTCTCTGCCACTACAGGCCAAAACTACAACGCATTTGGGCAAAATAATACTAATAATAACATTTTTCAAAGATTATAATCTTCCCTGCTCTCGGTCCCACAGTGTTAGTGGGACAGCAGGACTGACTGTGTTTAGACAGACATGATTCCCACCACTTCAGTTACTCTAACGGGTCAACAACATTATTCTTGGCCTCAGACCACAGAGCGAGCCAAAAGGCAGAGCAGTGACAGACTCGAGGCGGTGCCAGGGTGTAATGTGTCTGAGTGCAGGCTCACAGTCAGGGACGCTGCCCCCTGGATGATGTTAAAAATTATTTTAAAAAAAACCCTGGATGAATGGCTATGGATCAGTCATGCTGGGATATGATTTTTAGTTTTAAATTTAAAACTAAAAATTAAAAGTCAGAATTAAAAGTTATATTTTTTCCCCTTTCTTTGATCCAAAAGACATTAAGGTAACATGATTTTAATCCAGCACCTCATTTCCAAATTAAAAGCTATTTATGCTGAACACAGAGGCTTTCTGTGCTTTCCTAAACTACCACCTTGTAAGTCCATGTCATGGCCTGAATTTATTACTCAACATAACAGAATAAAAGTGAGTCGTGTGACTGTTCCAAAACTGCATTTGTCTGGGATTTTTTTTTTTTTTACATATCTAGTCATTGTTTTTCCTTCTAATCTTTTAAAACAGGCATACATTAGTTTAAGTTTCTACATAAACATTTGTGCTCGCTCATAGTACAGTGTGATTAAAAATTTGTGGTAAAATTTGAAATAATTTGTATATCGGGTTTATTGGAGACAGTCTCAGTGTTCCTGTGGATTTTGGCTCTTTTTCACACATTTCAATTTTGACAGATCCTTGTTGGTTTTTACTAAACTCAAAGAAAATGCTAAGTAAATGCTGTTGAATGGTTCTTTTCTGAACTGAAAATTGTGGGACTTCTTAGCTTAACTGCATTTAATAAACAAGAACTGATTTCTCAGTATTTGAGCTGCTCATTTCAATCTTTGGTTGATTGGTGTATTTGTACATATTAATATGGTTATACTAAACACCTGACTTAAGACTTTAAGTTACTAATACAAATTCCAGAATGTGTTATTACACATGAAAACAACTTTGTAAAGAAGCTACTTAAGATGGGATTTTAAATGTCAAAGACGGCCGTGACTCAGACACAGTTCAGCAGCTATATGTTGATTTTTTGTTGTAGTTCTGCAAAGTTTGCCCCCCAGTTGTTATTTTTATCATTTTAAAAATTAATTTCACTTATTTATATACTTATGAATAAGTAAACCAGCAGCCAAAGCGTGCTTTCAAGGAAATCTTTAAAGTACAATCAGAAAATATGCAGAACTATTGACAAAAACCTTTTGAAACAAAGTTTGGCTCCTGATTGTAAGTGAAATAGAAATCAGACATTGTTTAAAATCCTGGTGCCACTCTGCATGTTTTATAAGGGTCTGAACCTCAAGTCAGACATTTTCAACACAATGTAATCTCCAACAGAGACTGCATTTAAGCTGTTTTCCTGTTTCTTTGGAATTAAACTAGATACCGTCATTACTTTTGAATCCGTTCTGTACAGAGTATTTAGCTATTGAGCTGTTTCAGTGATGTGACCCTAAATGGGACGAGGATGACCTAATTTGCGGTTTCTTTATTTTTAGGCATTGTGTTTTTGCACATCATCAACAGCTTAGAGGAGATTTTCACACCGCCTTGTGTTTAGGGATCATGTGAGCCACACTGGGAACAACTTTGTTTTTGTTTTAAAGCCCTTAAATCAAATGAGTTGTGACATAACAATAAAAAAAACTTTCCTCTGACCACACTTGGATTCCAGGATGTGCCACCAAACGTTCAGCGTTTCTTCCCCCAACCGGGGAAAAACTACCCAAATCTGAATCAGTCACAGAAAGCATTGCTCATTTGACCCCTGCAGATTCATATCCTACTCCATGATTTCCACCAGCTGACTCCTCCACTGCAGTGCATGCACAGCATGATGACAACAAAGCAAAACCGCAGCTAAGTTGACCCGTCGTACACACAGGTTATTTCCTAGTGGTGTGGTGTGTGTGGGCTCGTTGCATTGTCCCGGGGCCAATTCATAACTGCAACCCTTGTAATCTTAAGGCAGAGTTTCCCTGGGTGGATTGTGGTCTGTGTGGTCGTTTCATCACAGCGGTGAGAGGTGCAGTCATGGGTTCTAGCCGAGAGAAAGCACAGAGGGCTGTGGGTTCTGGCGGTCACTGCCGCTGTGTTAAAAATCTTAGCATAGCGTACAGGCTAGGCCTGTATGCTATGCTCCAGGATGTGGCCCCCTGGGCCGGAGCCCATTTTGGTGCCCCTGTCCACTAAGAAAAAATTATTTTACTTATGCAAATTACAATGCATTAATATTTAGTAATATACATCAGCAAGTATGAATCAATGAATGGTACATTTAATACACCCTCTAGTCAATAACTGTGTTGTTTCCACAGAAATCGACTGCAAGTTTCAAATACTTGAATATTGTTTATATTCATAAAATTCCCAAAGGATTAAAACAATTCACCTAATTTGCACCTATGAGTTTATATAAAGTGTAATGTTAGCAAAATACACATTGACTTAAAATAAATCAAATGACTCTTTGGACCTGCCCCCCAAAAATATCACCCTGGGCTACTGCCTTTATAAGCCGCAAGGTTTCCCCCAGAAAACTTGCTAAGCCCAGTGGTTGGGCTTAGCAACATCCAGCGGTCTGTTGTGTTTGAGTTAAAAATGTTAAATTTGACAGGACATTTGAAAATATCACTTGATAATTATGTGTCATTGAAAGATTGGAACATTAAGAACTATAAAGTCTTTAAAGATGCAGACATTTTAAAATCACTTAAATAAATAAGTAATGCTTAGTCTGGTGAGGGCACAAGTAAATGCACTGAACTCTATTCTAAAGTTTGGCCCAGTGTACAGGTTTAACCTGCCGTTGTAAAACATTGAACATGAAATATGAGCCCATTCTTATACCACAGCAACACTTATCAGTAAATAATCTGCCAACAGTTAACCATGATGTTTCAGTATTTACTGAAGTCAAACTTGTTGTTTGGGTGTCTTAATACTAAATTGATGATCCAGTCAGATAAATGATCCAGAAATGAAAGGTATTATACCTGACACGTTAGGTATAAAAGAGCAGAATAAAAGTAGAGCTAGACTGAGTTTAGTCAACAGAGGTCAAAGGCCAGCTGGTTCTTTCCATCTTGGAAAAACAGACACGTCTAATGCATTTCAAGCCACAGAAGCCATGTTTCATACAAGGGAAACATAGCTTCCATAAAACATGCAAAGATTTTGCTATTAGGTCAATCTTCTCGTCAATCTTCTCAGCTGGTTACTCAAAAATAAAACAAAAACAGGCGGCTTGTTACCGGAGCAAAGCTTGAATAAAGCTTTGGCCAAACCAACAAGTCCTCTTATGTTAGTAAGAAGGAAGTACGCATTAGACACGGCGATGGAGTTAAAAGGCAAAGCCAATAGAAAAATAATTGCGGCTCTCCAGCTCCCCTCGGCTATCAGAGACATCTTTTATACAACATAAACCTCTGAATTAAAGCTGATGAGTGAAAAACATTCCTCAGTCCCAGCCCCCCTCAAAGACAAAAGCAAAACACAAACTGTACTCATATTGAAAATTAGCAAATTAACTTCCCCTGCCAGCCGGTAAACAGTCGACGTCTGGATGAATTTTTCAAATAAGACTGCATCCTCACCCTCAGGCAATGTAAACAGGATCACAAGATTTCACTGTTTGAAAAGTGAGACGGTTATGCAGGAAATTGTGCGGACAGAGGAACAGCCATAAACCAAATACTGCAGAATAAACATGCGAGAATTTATTTCCAGAAAATCATCTGGAAGGTATGGAAAGACGGGCAGCGTTATAAGAAGATTCCTCACTAAACCTGATGCTGGAATGTCAAATTCTGAGCCAATTACTGCAAGAGACAGAGCGATGCTAAGCAGCAGCACTTTGTCTAAGAATAGAGAAATGATGTAGAAATTCAGAAACAGAAGACATAATATCGCTCAACACAAAACAAGTATTCTTAGTCGACGCCTACATAGGCTTAAAAGGATGGGAGATCTAAGTAGAAGAGCACCAATTGCAGTTTTTTGGTTTTATTACTGATCTTTTGGTTGATACCGATTTTTTGTTTGAAAAGACATTAAATACAGAAACAATGTCGCGAATGTGTCTGTGACTGTTAACTGTGAATCTGCAGATCTGAACCACATTTACTTTTTCGTGGGACATTTCTTGGAAGCAAATATAAAAAGTGGTCAAAATTGCAATCAACACCTCAGATCTCACAGAAAACCAAAAAGTCGATGTCGGGGAGGGACAGGTCTATCGCTGCATCTCTACTGAAACCGCCGCACTCCTAAAGTTAATCTCTCATCTCATTCACAAGTTTGAGCTGATGGCAAAACCTGATAATTTTGTTTTTTCACACTGCGCCAGTCGGTTTGTCGCTAAGCCATACCCATTCTCACTCCTCCTGCCATGCAAGTACTAATTTTCCTCTGCTGAACTTCTGGCCCCGTGTTACATAATCCAATCTGCATCCTGCAGCATAACATGCATTACGCTGCGCAGAAATTCCTCTCAAGTCAGATGGAAAAACAAACAGGACCAGCAAACGTCTGGCTTCAGAGCAAGCTTTAAGAGTTGTACAGATGAAAAATACAGGAGTGTTTTCTGTTGATTAGGTAAATGATAGGCACAGAGAGGGAAGAAGATGAAGAGGAGGTAAAGGAGAGCAGAAAGAGAGGAAAAAAGGCTAATGAAATTTTATAAATATGTTTTGGTTTTATGCATTTATTAGGTTAAAAGGCAGAGGTGGGCAGATAAGTCAAAATTTGTAGCACAGCATACATTTACTGAAGTAAAAGTAAAAACTTTACTTTTGGTTTGGTAAAAAACTATCCAAGTAGTCAGTGACTACTTGATCATGACATCAAATTTAATATTTAAAAATGATGTAATCAGATAGACAAAAATATTAGGGAGTGCACAAATTCTGGAATTTTTAAGGCTAAATAAATAAACACAAAAGCATAACAACTGCAAAATACATAAGAAAATTGTCCAAATCCACTTTTTTTCCAACAAAAATTATGAAATACGTACAGTGGGGAATGTATGTATGTCAGAAAAAGATAAAGTACTTCAAGTAATAATATAGACAAATACTGTATATGTACTTTATCTCCTAATAGTGCAGTACATGTAAAATAATAAAATGACAAAGCTTGTGTGCAAACAAAATCTTTCACTTAAACTGTAGGTCTGGAGTCTTTATGGTGAAAACGAGCTTGAAGAACAGAATCACTCTGTTCTTCATTCAGTGTAATTACTCGCTCTGGGTAGAGTAGTCCAAATTTTTACTGAAGTAAGAGTAGTAATACATCATTACACTCAAACTTGGAAAGTGTTGACTTGTTTTAACAATTTAATTCTTGTCCTCCTTTTTGACTCAAACTGTGGAACTGAGAAATTGTGTTTTTTTCAACATTAGCAGGAGACTTGTACACATTTGTGTACAAATTCTGGCCAAACGCAACTGTTGAGTGTGTATATAAAAGCCAAGCTTGACAAAGTAAAACGACGTGTAAAAGAAAGCCTAACTGAACGATTATGGAGGAGCAGCGTGTCCTCCATCATCGGTCTCTCTCTACAGCGTTAGAGAGAAATGCTGTCATTCTTTCCTCTCACCCCACTGAACTCTGAGTCACTCCACCAACATCTCCAAGAGACAAAACCTGATTGTTGGGTCCGACTGACCACAACGCCCACCACAGCGCCCACCGCAATTTGGTGGCTGCGATGTTCAGCCACCAAAATAAGCGGCTGGATATTTTAGCTTGCATCGTGTTATCATTTGCTAATGACAGCTCTGACAGGCCCACCAGCTTTGCTCGCATTGAGCCTCGTGCTGCAGCACGCAGACTTCCCCTCATCCAGCTTGAACGTCTGCCAGCAAACTGCAGCGCGGCAGACAGGGGCGCGGCCCCAGTCGGTCTCCTCATCCAAATGTAGTGATGTTATGAAGCCACCAAGTCCAAGTAATAACTTGAATAGAAACCTCTATCAATAATAAAAACCACAGAGTGTTACTTTCAGGATAACATTAAAGTGTCACGCCCCCGGTTAGATAAACAGATAAGAAATGAGTGGGTCCATAAAGAAGCTGAATGTAGCTTATAAAAACAACTCCCTAAAACAAAATAGAAAGAAAAAGAAGTCACTTGCTATGTTTTCTGTATCTTCAACACTAGTGGTTCTCTTCAAAGATTTCTTGGATGTAAACAATAATTTTCCCTCTAAAAGAACAATTCAAAAGTCTGATTACATGAGCAAAAATGAACTCTGAAGACGACTGGTTAAAAGTAAAACTGTAAGGTAGTCCTGTTGTATTTCACTCCTGCATCAGGCTCTGTAGGGGGCAGCATGAAGCTGGTGAGCCAATTTACACACAAAGAAAAAAAAAAAAGTATGTGGTAATACATTTTACATTGATTGATGAATCAGGTGAGATCATTAGAAAATTAAATGACACATGGCATAGACTGTGCTGTTTATGAGTGACTAAGTTGCATCCAGGATCATAATGGAACTGACAAAATTATGAAAAACAAAGTCAAATTACAATCACAACTGGATAGAGGTAAGTTGGCAGAAACTTCCTTTTTTCCCAGCATGGCACAGATCTAAGCCGTGGAGCCAACAGCAGTAAAAGCAAAGCTGGACAGAAAAGCACAGAATCCAGAACCATTAGCAATGGACTGGCCGTCAAACAGCAAATGACGGATATAAACGAGGGATCAAATTGCCAGCGAAGGAAATAAAACACAACCACCATGCAAATAAGAAGAAGTTCAGTGTTTTGAGGGACTTCAGTGAGCTCAGCCTGTGCTAGATTTAAATGTAGTCTGAAAATATCAAGTCGTTTGGGTTTTTTACAGCAGTGGAAATTGTGCCTGTGCATTATTAATGCTTTTCAGAACTTGCAGGAATGTATTTAGACATTAACTATAACAATTTTCACAAGTGGAGGCTGGATTAAAAAAATAATAAATAAATAATAAATTTTGCAAGAAAAGGCCAACCTGTTCCAAAAAAAAAAAAAATAATAATAAAAAAAAAAAGGTTTGGGCTTACCATTACACATTAATGGTTGCAAAATAAAAGAAAACAGGAACATTAGAGAGACTGCAGAATAATTTAAGGCTTGTTTTTTTTTAATGGTTTGGACAAATGTTTACATGTCTGCGCTCTCCAATGATGTAACGTTCCACACGCCAGCATCCACTTACATTCCTCGATCAGAGCCTCTCCTCTCAACGTGTTTATTTCGTTGGCTGGGTGGGGATAACGTCGGGTTCAAGTACGCCTGTGAACCACTGAAAAACAATGAATGAGTCACACACCAGTGCGTTTTATTGGTCAACACGTGTTTATTTATGGGATGGGAGCAAACTGACTTTATAGAGTATTACAGGAACAAATTTTAAAGTCCAAGTTACCGAACATAGAAGTTCACTCTGACGCCTTCTGTCGCCACCGAGCTGTCAGTAATTAGTTTGCTTCATGTTTATTTTGGTTCTTTTTGCTTTAAAACTTTAGATGTTTGTATGCAAGTAAATCTAGATGACATGAATACATAGCTGCTTGATATGAAGGTGCAGAATGATTTGTACTCCTCTGCTCTGGCTGAATGTTGTTGAAGTTCTGCCAATAATTATCATTTGCACGTTTCAGGAGTTTTCTTTCACGAACTTTCAGCCCAACAGTTTCTCCGTCACAATTTGGGTTGGGAATGTATTCGTACCGACAACCTGCACCACAGTTTTATGAGCAGAGAAAAGAATGAGAGCCTTCTGCCTGGTCGACCCGACATCAGTTGAGAACTGATTGAAATCAGGCATCGGTCATGGACTCCTACATCAACGCAGAGAGTTCGTCACAGCGCTCTAAAAACAGTTTATTCAAAACCCAAAATATTTATATCAAAGTGTTTTATATCCGGAATGATTCATAATAACATACATCACTTTAATCAGTCTAAAACCAAACGGAGTAATGAGGTAAATTTGGTGGCATTCCACTCAGCTCTTCGCTTTGATGATGGCCGCTGGCTGAGTGACCAGAGTCAATTTGTCAGCATGTTCAGGATGTGTTTAACCAGCACTGAGCAAATGTGCTCTGCCTTTAGGAAAACAGGCCTATCTGTTAGAGCAAACACTAATCTCTGTCATCCATGCCGCCAGTGTCAATAGGGGATTTCTCTTTGTCCAGATAGCGGTTTGGCTCGTTAAGTGTTTCAGTCTCTCCTTTTGCAGAACAGGTGCTTCTCATTATCTGACATGTTGTTGCCAGTGACATTAAAAGATGAGAAAACATGACATGAAAAGGTCTCGGACCAGATCGAGTCAATACAGGAGCGATCTGGGATTACCTCGGTGTCCTGCTGGAAGACGACTGATGGATCCAAACGAGCCCATAAGAACAGCACAAAACGGATTTGGACTTGTGAAAATGATCTGCAGCTCATTTGAATATATGCTAAAGCCATGGCGCGATTCAACTTTTTTTATTAAGATTAACTCTTAATATAAAAATGAAGAGAAATCTAAAAGTAATGTGTTTAAGTCTTTTATTTTGTGACAAAAAGTAGTTCACAACATTTAGAAAAAAAAACTGATTTAATACCAGCTTCTTTTCCTGCAAAACTTGCATTGAATTTATACAAAGAATAACATTAAAAGTACCAGTAATATGTTTTAGAAACTCTGTGAAATCAATGGCTTTTTTTTTTTTACTTCAATTGCCATCCAAAATGGAAAAAAAATCCATCCCCTTTCTGCTAAATTCTATGCTTTGTTTTAGATTATAAAAAGCAGAGGTAAAATGTCCATTCATGCAGACGAATATCTGCTCTCAGAAATATATTTATTTTATTTTTTCTAAAAGTCTTGAGATGTTTTCAGCTCTAAAGTTTTATTTGCCAGTACTGAGGTCAGAATGGCTCTTTAGGCGGTGAAAGTTGCAGACCCCTGGCGAACATGACCGGATGGATTTACCTGAATTACCAGACATAATTGTGGGTAAAAATAGTCGGAACTGGTCTACAGAACCTTACATGTTTTGCTCTGTCTTGTGCGTGCTTCTGAGATTTGCGTGTGGCTTTGTCTCCATGTTTTTGGAGGTGTGCCATGGGGTTGGCTCTGTGGCGTGGTGAAAGATATCCGGAGCCACAGAGAAACTTTAATCCAACTCTTTACATTCTGGCTGAGTGTTTGTACAAACACAGCGAGCCACCGCTGCTTTTCTAGCTGACAAATGTCCCACCTAAGGAGAGTCTGCGAGCACCAACGCCCAGCATCAAACAAACAATACAACCACCTGTTTGTTAGTTTCCCCCCTGTAGAATTTCAACGTCTTGGCTAAGACTTCATGAAGCCACTGAGAAAATGAGTTACAGAAAAAAAAAAAAAAAAAAATCCCACTCAACGCTGAGCTCATAAAAACCGGAGCCGCTCGCAGTCCAGACATCAGCAGAAAAAGAGGAAATGCACGAGGCGCAGAGAGAGGCTTCCCAAATCTGGCCGCCATACAGTGAGCTGGAATGTTACAGTGAGGGGGAGTGTGAGGTGGGGACACAATGTCCTGGAAAACACTGAGCCACGTCCCAGTTTACGGTGTTCACACATGGGAAGTCAGGAAAACGGCACGAGCTGCAGCAGACTTGAGACTAATTATAAGTCAGCTTTGAATCAAATTCTTCCAGAGCTGAAAATTTGAGACTGCTGTTTGTTGCTGTTGCGAGTTAATGGGGTGTAACCAGAACTGAAGAAAACACTAAAAAAAAAAGAAAAGAAATGAGTGCATCAAAAAAAAAAACAAACAAACAAAAAAAAACATTCTTAAAAAGGATGAGGTAAATTTTAACTTTTGTAGTTCTCACTTCTTAAAGCAGCTGCTTGCATTCTGGAGGTTAGAGGGGAGGATCAAACTCACAAATATTTATTTCACTCTGCTTTTCTGAAAAGCTGACTGACCTACATATACGGCCAAGCGCTTCCTGAGTTTCCTGGCATCTTCAGCCGCCTGCAGCGGAAATCCAAGTCGAAGTTCACCTTTGATCAACTATATCCATCAGAAATGCTGATTTACTCCACTAGTGGAGGGTGTCTTAATATCAAAGTGTTAAAAATATACTACAATGGTACTATTGTTTTACTTATGCAAACAATATGATAAGTAAAAAAAAAACGACCAACATCGGCCAAAACCAATTCCATCCTCCGAGCCTTTATTCTGAACTTGCCACAGATGAAAATAGTGGGTCCATTAAGCACTGAAATGTGTTGTCTACTAAGGATCCAGCTACAGACTGTTAGAAAGGAAACAATTAGTCTACTTTGTGCCTTTGTTTTCTCCCTCCATCACAACTGTAAACACTATGAAGTTTACAAGAACTTCAAAAAAAGACCAAGATGGAGCCGTTCAGCAACAAATACTCTAGGTGGGTTTGATGCACAACAAAAGGAAAAGCATCTCTCACCCACTGCCAACTACGGTGCTAATATTCTTCTGAATGAATATTAACAAAATCTTAATAAAAGAGCAGAAAGTAAATCTTTGACAGACAAAAATTCACTTTATAAAACACACAAATAGAAAAAAAACCTGACCATCATATAAACTGATGTGTAACTTAGTCACATCAAAGGCATCATCAGCTTCCTGTTAGCCACTTATGCTAATAAAATCCAGTTAATGTTCAACTCAAGCTGACAGATTAAATGTCCATGGGTGTGTGCGTGTTGTTATACCCTCCAGCATGTGTACGTTGACCTCTCTCATTACCCCAACACCAACACGGAGTAAATCTCCGTCCACACGGCTTTCCACGCTGGAACAAAGTCGCAACAGGTGGTCCAGTCGCAGCCCGCTCATATGTGCGCCGCATGTCCAACATTAGCTTGGAGTTAAACTGTGGCAACAGGGTGCAGCCAGGTGTGGCGGGTGACTTACTGTAGCACAAGCTCAACACTAAAACTAATCCACCTCGTCAGGCAAAAAGGGGGTCAATCCAATTAGTTTGATCTGGGAGACATAAACATCAGCCTGTGTGTCCGGTTGGTCCCACAGAATCTGTCAGGATTTCTGCTCTAGACACACAGATGTGCTGAACCATTAAAATAAGACACTACTGTCTTAAAAAAGCCTCAGAAAAGGTTATGAAGGTTGCTAATGCAGCTCTTGCTCAAAATGTTAACATACATGATACAGGAATACGCTCACAAATTATAAGCGTATTTGTGAGCCTGCCTCTTTATTACTACACTGAATATAATTTCAGATTCTTGTATAACTTTTCTTCAGGTTAACTTAGAAAGTGAGCTATTATTGTTACAGGTTAGTTTCCTAAACTACAGAATAGCTCAAATGTGAAAAATTGGACTGATGTTGGTATCTGATAGAAACATTGCTGTTATGTTAGATTTACCAATGTTTTATTTCATCCTTTTTAGTCCGATTATTCGATTAATTGTAAGAATAATCAATAGACTACTCAATTACTACAATACTTGTTTACAACAGCCCTAATACATGAGCCTTATTGAAAATTGTCAGAACTGAAATTCAACCAAAGAGAATAGTGCATACACTAAAAATTTAAGTCCTTTTATAGCATGATACATGTAGTGAAAGACAGCAAAGATCTGTTCAAGTTAATCGTTCAAAGGGTCAAATGTTAGAGTCTGTTTATCACAAAGGGGACAGCATGTGGAATAAAACAGATGAAATTATAAAACCAAACTAATTTTGTAATTTAATTTTGTAAAATATGGTACAACAGCCACTAACAAAACTGGATGTAATTCCAAGAGAAACTGATCTGGGAAGCTGCCATGACTGACAACAACAGAAAAAGCAGCTGCGTAAATTTCTGCCAAGAACTGGTTTTGTTCTCCATGTGACAACAATCTTCTGTATTATCCATATTTCTCTACTAAGGAGTCGAGTTGCAAGACAGAAACCTTCCTTATACCAACGAAAACATCCAGGCCTGGCAAAACTCTTTCAAAACCTTAGGTATTGAAGAATGAGCAATGATCTGATGAAACCATCCTTGTATCCTTGGGAAAACATTCAAAAAGTTAACTTTAGAGTAAAAACAACACTATGTATTTAGAAAAAGTAAAAGAACAGTCCTAGTGAAGCCAAGTGGTAGCAGCAACATGATCAGGGGTTTCTTCAGATGCAACTGGTGTTTTTACTTTTCAAGGCATTTCTTCCACCAGAGAAGACTTAAATATTGATTTAATTACATCCACATTTTTCCAACCATGTTCTCATCACTGCTTAAATATTACTGCTTATTTCCAGTGACCTGGACAACAGCTGAGATGAAAATCTGTGGGGGGGGGGGAATCCTCATCATGAAATCAACTAATCTACACAAAAACTACAGGAAAATGTACTCTGCTGCATATGGCCAACTGGAATAATCTTTCCATGAGCGATTTGCTCCGGGGTAACATCCCTCATGTTTTCTGCTCCTTTCCAGATGTCTGCACTTTTCACACAAAGTTTTATTGCACCACATCTGGACATGTGGGAAGCACAAGATGACCACAAACTCCACAGCAGATGAGAGCCTCGCAAGAGAGAGAGGTCACCTGCAAGGATTTAGGCAAGTGCAGAGGGCAGGGTGCGCTTTCAGCATGTATGTAATAGTCAAACTCAGAGGTCAGAGGTGAAGGAAGGAGGGCTACATAATCTAAAGGAGCCGTCAGCTGGGGTTCAAGACTCAGCAACATGGATGAGAAAAAAGGTTATAAGTAGGGAAAAAATTATATCATCATTGTTAATTTTGTTTATCATTATTATTTTTAATGAAACAGTGGGGGAAAAAAAAAATCAATTCATTCTTAATAGCTTGACTCATCCTGGTCTGTCAGGTTTTAGACGTGTTCAGAAGATTTTTAGGCAGCCCTGTGATTTTATTTGCATTTTACTTATCTGGCAACATTTCTACAAACTTCAATATGGTTTGTATTTTTAGGTATAACACAGATGGTTAGTGCACGTCTCATTTGAAACCCTTTTAATGACTCCCAGCTGAATTCTTCCCAGTACAAAGTGGTGAGAACTGGGAGACCACTTCTGCAATGTTAGCATAGCATCAGCATAATTTAGGATAATCTAATATGCCGTATTGACCACCTTTGTGGTGTATGACACTAGATTACCATAGCAACAGCCTCCCATTCCTGTTTGAAATAACCTTAGAACCAACTAAAGCTACATGTAGCTTATCTAATAAACTTTTTTGTTTTTGAATAAGAAAAAAGAAACTAAAAAGTGTGCATTTCCTGCGAAAATGCAAGTGTGAGTGCCGAATGCTTTTGTTGAAGATGCCAAAACATTTGAAGTGCTGAAAACTTGCAGAAATGCAAGAAATAGGCAGATGCACCAGAACAAATTATAATCCTGCAAAGTGCCTAAATGGGATTATTATCACAGAACAGGAGTAAAAGCTTTTGAATAATGGAAAAATTCCATCTAAGCAGTATTAGAAATTGCTGGAAAACAGTGGTTTCTAACCTAAACCGTAGGGTCATCCCAGTTTATAAGGTAAAATTACATGAAAGGCTAAAAGTAGCTAAAATGCTAATGGTTGCATCTCGGCTTCCACTTGCATGATGAGTTACAGTAAAGTAAGTAAGGGGTGTCAAACTCCAGTCCTCGAGTGTCCTGCAACTTTTAGATGAGCCTCTGCTGCACCACACCTCAAAGAATAATTAGGTTGTTAGCAAGGCTCTAGAGAACTTATCTACACAAGGAGGAGGTAATTAAGCCATTTTTATTCCAGTGTTTTGTACCTGTGGCACATCTAAAAACTGCAGGATACCGGCCATTGAGGACTGGACTTTGATACCTGTGTTCTATGCAATGTAAAAAAAAAAACTCATGGAAAACCTAAAATTTGAAAAAGACAGAAACATTCCCTTATTTCTTCTGATAAAACTGGTGGGTGAATGAAATCCATACCTTTTATGGTTTTGGAGACATCAACATTTGTTTGGAGGCAACTTTTAGCATGGTGACTACAAAAAACATGCATCATGAAAAAACCAATGTCAAAAGCTGAAATTATTCCCAGGTGTTAAACAGCATAAAATCTGTTACACTGCCCAACTTCAAAATGGCCTCTGCCTTGTGTCCTCCATGACAGACCTGAAACTGGATGGTCGATTGCCACTAATAGGCAGAACCTAAAACAAACACAATGGACATTTTATATTGTAATTCTCAATTCTGCCACAGGATGGAGCGGTTTCCCCCATGGGGTGAAAAATTCATAGAAAGTTGAATATTATAAAAGTTATGAAGGTTATGAATACCAAGAGATATAGCCGGCATTAAGAGAGCAAGATGAATAGTATAAAAGTTGAATGGTGAAAATAGCACAAAGTATGCAGGAGAAGAAATGCGGTGAAATTTACGGAGCAACCAGAAAAGTGAAACTCAGTCATGTGAATGCCTACAGCCTTCAGAGTAATAAGCAATATGCCAACAAATAATATACTGCAATTGTTTGATGGAAGAAACCCATGTCCTCTCACTGCAACGAGGTCAGTTGCTTTATAAATTAATAACATAAAAAGAAGGGAAGCTGGTTCTTCCCCAGCTTTGTGTCCGGTCCTTGTTATCAAGCTCAGATTATCAAGCTAGCAGCTAATGTGCTAAAACCACATTAGCCAAGAAAGGCTGATGTTTCTTTACCCACTTTATAAAAAAACCAACACTCTAGTATGCAGGACCCTGACAATTTTAAAAAAGATTTTAAAACGAATTCTAAATGAAAAGTCAACCACATGATGCTTTAAAATAAAATATTGGTATCAGGTTAGCAAAACTAGCATGTCTGTCTGTAAAATAAACAACTTACTCACTCAAAGAATAAACTAGATATATAATTGTAAGACATATTAAATTGTATCCAACTTGTTTTTACATATAATTCAAGATTAAATAAGGGTATTATTCCAAATCTTCAAACCCAGAAGCTGACAACAGTATTTGAAATACTGTGTGTATATTACTCAAACTATTTTTCTTTGGATAAATAATCATTGAAATTATTACTTAAGAGAAACATGGTCAGATTATCAATAGTTCCACCTTATAACCAATGTGAATTATGACTCAAAACTATGATTTCATCCAAATTTTCCAGAAAAAAATTAAATCACAATTAAGAGCAGCAAAAATCTCTTGATTAAGGACTCCAGACATCACAGCGGGTCCAATATGATTGCATCTGGCATCACTGCTTTTTTGTGGTTTAAAATAACGGCTTTTCTGTGCGTCTCGTTTCAGCGTGAGGCGCTGCTGCAGGTGCAAGTGGGGCGTCAGGACAGCTGACAGCAGGTGCTGACTGGGACATTAAAGGGGGCGATGTTGACGAAGCACCTGCAAACCGCAGCATAAATGAAGAGCCTGTGAATGGAAACAAACAGGCACATTGTCGGACAGCTGCCGATGAGCAACTTGACTGGAAAACGCCAGCAGAGCTAAAAGAGATGAATAAGCTTGTGTTTCTCTCCCAAAAAGGTAATGAGAACAGACAGAAGATACAAATTATTCCCATAGTTGGAAATATTTTAAAGAAAGTTTTCTGCTGCATGGAAAATAAGGACTTGCTTTTGAGAGCAGCTGAAATAGTTAACCGAAGTTCAGCCGTCATTTATCACTGAAGTGAGCCACTGTTTTTCAGCTCTTTGCGTAAACGCTATTGCTCTAAACAACTTGTACTTTCTCTGCACTTGGTAAGCCAGCCATCTAGATGATGGATCAACTTTTGCCAAATCTGGGCGAAACACAAACTAAACTCAGTCACCATAAGAACATTACGGATTGCAGCAGCAAACCCCTCAGTAACCTTTGACCTCATGTAGCCACTGAGCATTGTTGTGCCTTATACAACAGATGGGATGACAAAACTGGGAGACTATGTGCTCTTGCCCGTCTTTTTTTTTTTTTTTTTTGAATTACAGTTTCAGAAAAAGAAAAAGCCTGGCACTGGGGTGCAGAGATAAACACAAAAGTCAAAAGCTGCAGCTGCTTGAATTCTTCATTTTTCAACTGAACAAAATGTGAAACACTGTAACTCTGCAGACCATGCTTGTTAAAAGTCATTGCCTTTGAATTATTGTGAATAGTGTCCGATTAAATAGACTTGGCAAAAAATAGAAGTTAATACTTCTATAAAATGAAGGAAAAAACAAAGGTTCCAAAATTAATCTACGTTTGCAAAATGTACACATTTATAAATTTGCTGCCTGCTTTTATAAATGAAGATGTGGTGAAATAAGAATGAGACATTTTCATTCTAAATGATAAGTATGTTGGGTTACAGTAAACACAGGGATGCACCAGTCAGCTTTTCCTTTCAGAAAGCGATTTCCAGTTTTCTTCTATCCGTTTGCCGATCCATTATTACAGATTCCAATCCAATCCACAGCTTGAACTTTCATACATTATTTTTGAGCCAAATAAAAAAAATAAACATCCAGGATTAGCGACATGTGGCTTAATGCATAAATTGGGAAAATGCATTAAGGCTCCAAACTCTTCTTTCATTCTTGCTACCTACTAACAATAATAATATCTCATTATTGTTTACTTTATCAAATAGGAATAATTTTGGTAGATATAATTGCCTAAGAAAAGAACATCTTAGTCTGATTTAACTTCAGACACTGATTAAAAAAGGAGTGTGTGCATCTTTTAATAGGTGTATGTAAACATCTGGTTTCAAATGTATCAATTTTTGAAGAAAAAATAAAATTGGCCAGATCAAACCTCAACAAAAACAGGAAGTTAGTATTATCTGGAAACGCCTGGTTGGTACATCTTTACTTCTTATGTTATCAACAGAAAACATTTCTAGTATTTAATGTTTGAACCTCCAGATCTCTGGTTGGTTGGTGCATCTCTACCCAAAAAGGAAATGCCAAAATTAAACATAAATATGCAGGTCTTCGTTGAGTTGCAAGTGATTTGACTTACAAAAGGAGATGAAGCGACGAGAACAAAGGGCACTAAAGTGGCATCATGCATGGATCAATAATGTTGCAGGCAGCTGCTTATGGATCCAAGAGCCAAAACAGAGACTGGGAGGTCAGAAGAGCCAGAGAAGGCCTTGTAAACTGGTGTTTGATAGAGATCCATTTGTTTTTTCAACCATGTGGTCGAATACTGCCACAACCTTACATGTGAACATATCAGTGGCAAGTATGTCAGGGGATCAACACATCCTACATCCAGATTCAGGTGTTGTACTAAGCTATGTTATCCTGGACCATCTCTCAAAAAAGTGCCACAGACCGAATGACAGGTTCACTGTCCCATGCATGAGACACAATAAACACCAGAAGTGGAGCTTTATTATGCCTTATTTGTCATGGTTCTGTTTTTCTACAGATTACTAGTGTTTGTGTTTATAGCACAAAAGAAGGAAGAACATTTGTTGTAAATGTTGTTGAGGCGTACCAGCATTACTCGAGGCATGACCGGCGCCTTTAGGATTTTACTGCTCTGTTTCTGTTTCCTTCAAGAGTTTCTTTTGATGTGGAAAATGAGTCATGTCCAGTCATTTCCTGGGATGTCTTAATGAGTCTGAGTCATGACAAATTCCAGGTTTGTAGAGAGCAGCAGGAGGCCACAATCATTTAAATGAGACAGGCAGCTGAAGTCATCAGCAGTCCAGGTAATTTATTAGAACCTGATTCTGATTCTTCAAAAGGTCCTCTCTGTGAAACAAGAGAAAAACAACAGTGATCTGCAAATAAATACCAGACTATAACTCTAATAGAATACTAATGGGAACTCTAAGCAACAGAGCATTTCTTAAGAGTATGTACAGATCATTTAACATGTTGAGATAAAAATGAAGGAGAGTCAAAAGTTTAGATTAAAGCAAACTAAAATGTGTTAAAAACCAGATTTAGCAGATCCACTGCTGTAAAACTACTACACTACTATATAAGATAGTGCTGGGAAACTTCAGTAGGTAGTAAGAATGAAAGAAGAGTTTGGACTCACCTGGTGAAAATTTCCCTTAAACTGTTGAAACAGTGGAGATTTCCACTTCTATCAGTAAGCCCTCCATTGGATCCGCAGACTAAGTAGTTTGACTTCATCTCTGAGTAATGGAGCCAATCTAATCAATAATGGGAACTACTACCAAGATGATAAAAACAGATAAAGCCCTCCGATTATCACGATAAGGTGACTCAGTGTTTTTGGTGGTTTTGGGAGCATTTCATACCAAGGAACTTCAAGAGTTGTTGCAACATCATAAGAGTGTTTCTCATTAAATAAAACGTTATTTCTCAAGTACAACAGGAAACCAACAATAAACTGCTTGTGCAACTCAAAGCACTATTATTTTACTCAAAAAGATGTAATCAGCTGGTGTCAACACCAGCTTCCTATGGCTGGCTTTCTGTGGCCTCCGTTAACTGAATGACAACTTGCTCATACTTGTCAACTTTAACATGGTGATACTGCAGCTCTTTTCTAAAAGTGCTGGTCAACAGTGATACCATGACAAATCAGGGTGTTTTTGTGAATCAAAGTGCTTTATCTAGAAAAAGAAGGTGCAGGAAAACAGCATTAGTCTCATGTTCTCTCACCTTTTGTGTTCAATTGTACATAGTTACTGAACAATGTATGTTAGTAGTTATGTAAGAATAAACTAAGATAGAATCAAATTTCCCAGTTGATAGATGGAAATTTAACAGAGAGGTTTGGTAAAATGCTCATGAATGTGGCAGGTGAAAAAAACGTAAAATGCAAAATGTGACCTCTCACATTTTGCTGTTGCCATGCAACATAATTTCCAAAAATGTGTCTATTAATTTTTTCCTCAAATTATGACTGAGGTTTCCTGCCAGGTTGATTTACAACTTCTTTAAATATTTATTGAGGTGGGGATAAATCCATTATCATACCATTTGCTTTTTAAATACAAATCAGAACAAGCCGATACATGACTTGCCATATTTTGCTGTGAAATACGAAAAGACATCAGTTGGTTGGAGTTTATCTTTTCTAATCCCAACTGTTCCAGAAACCTTTTTGGGCTCTGTTTTTTTGCAAGGCATTTTCAAATGCAGTCCAGATAGCAGAAACACTTGGTTTAATTTCCTATTTAACTTCTTTGTTTTAGAAAAAGCCCAACTGCATAAGAAGACCAATAATCTAACTTCAATAAAACACAGAGCTCTGACAAATAAGAAATATAATCTCGGCTCTTACATTCCCCATCTCTCTTGTGATGCCCTTTCCTCCATCTCAGCCTGAGGTAAATCTCATTTGACCTCACCCAGTTAGGGGAAAACCCATATTAAAACGCTACTCCTCCCGGTAATAGTGAGGCCTCTGGACTGCCTGCATTATGAGTGCATCTCTGTCTTGGTGCAGGAATATACCGAAGAAGATGCTGAGCAGTGAAACTGCTGACCTGGGATGACTCACACCAGGGGTATTTGTTTTGGCTGGGAACACAAAGGAACCCAACTGGAGCTCCAGAACTCACTGGGCCAACGGGGTCTGTCAAAACAGCTTAGTACTTGAGTTCAACCAGAGAGGATTCTCTAACATGCACACAGTCAGTACTAATACTACAATCACCTCCCAAGTCTTAGAAATAATATCCGAACCTGACAGGGCTTCCAGGAGAAAGCGTCTTATTTAAGCAAAAAGGACAATTTATACTAGCAAAGATGCACCTAAATGAACCACAAGACCTCATAAACAATGTTGTTTGCATAGCGGTACTAGAAATGTCACAGCTGGAAACAAACACCTCAACCCAACAGTAAAGTATGGGAACGGAGGGTTGGTGATTTGGGTTTGTTACTCAGCCAGAGGACCGGTGCACCAGACACTGAGGTGACAATGAATTCCCGTGTGTACCAAAGTATTCCACAGCCAAATCCTAAAACTTGGCCAAAAATGGGTCAATATTACAATGATGACAAGACAAAAACACCACAATGGCTGTGACTACAATGTAGTAGCTCACCTGCATCAGTGTGTGAATAATATGAATGTGTGTATCGATGGGTCAATAAATGTAGTGTGAACATTTACTAAAGACAACATCTGAAGATTCTGGCATTGTGGACCAAATAACTGCAGAGGGTTCTGCAGTCCACTATTTAAATATTAGGGCTCCAGGATGGCCTCACACTAATGGAGTTAATCCAGAACGCGCACTTTGTACCAAGAAGATTTATTGTTCAGCCACACCTTCAATCATTCCCAAATGTGAGGCAGCCATCTGAAAACCCACCACTCAGCAAGTCGACACCAGAATTCAAAGAGCGGCTGGTTGTTGAGCAGCGGGTCATGATAAACTTACAAAAGAGAATACCAGGCAGATATTAAAAACATAACTTCCCACTTGCCAGAGCTCAAACGTTCAAACGTATGTAGACTGAGAAGAGAAGCATACAAAGCTTTTGTCCATTTCTGAGAATGAATGAAGAGATTCTGCATGCATAAACAGTCCCACAACAGAGACAATAGAAGATAAAACCAACCCAAACAATACAGAGCAGTACATTTTATTGTATATGCAGGCAGTAACAGATACTAGAGGCTTAACATCATTTCAGACGACACTGCCACAAAAAGCTGAACATTGTAAGGAATGACCGACAGCAGAGAAGCACTACAGCGAAACTGTGTGAAGTATTTGTCACATTTCACGTATGCTTCTATTTGTCTTGAGAATACAGGGTCAGCTCAAGTCCAAAGCTGTTCAACTGGAGGCAGGAATAGCAAAAATCACTTCAAGACTGTGGGACTTTGCTGAAATTAAAGCCTGTCAGACTTCTAAGTGCCTACATTTGGAATAATCACTGTGTTTAAGGAATGCCGAAACTTTCCGAGTTCATCTAATCAACACAACGTGTCCTTACAAAGTATGTTTTCATCTCGTTCTCAGCTGCAGTCACTGAAAATCTGGAGCAAGAGTCAGGATCTCGACAAAGAGCTCCAACTGTTGGCCGGTTTCCAAAATAAACCCATATTTATGAGTGACATTTTTTGTTGTGGGTTTAAAAAAATATGTCTTTCAATGAACTTAGGTCTCAACGTTTACTTTTTCTTTTTTTACAGTGTAAATGTTGGCTTTGCTTTGCTGTGGCACTGTTTACATGCAGATAATGAGTCATTTGAGGCAGATTCTTAAATCTGCTTTAAGCATGTTCTCCACTAATTCTGGAGGACAAAGCAAAACCACAACATGTAGTGAAGTAAAGTAGAAGAACAAGTTTTGGCATCTCTTATAATTATATATACATTTTTCTTCATGAATTATTTATTTCAACATAAATTCCCTTAAAATATTTAATGCACAACACAAGATGGAAGAGGCTTTTACAAGTTAAAAATGATTTGCTTTGCTGAAACCGGGGCAATATTAACAACCCATGTTTCTTTTCATTACTTTGCCATTTGTGTATGGCCTTTCAGGAGAGGGAAGGAGCTGGAAATTTGGTATTTGTTTGGTCATGTGACAGTAATAGTTATGTTTCACAGGATTACAATTTAACTAATGCAAAGAAGCAATGTCAGCATTGAGGTAAAAGTATATATATATATATCACATTGGTAAATATTTATCAGCCATAACAGCAATAGAAATATCAGATATCAATATCAAAAAAATGTTTCCATCATCTCTACTCTTTACATGCAGAGATTAGAGGTAACATTTTTAAAATTTACATAAGGAATGCACTATAAAATAAGATTTTTGTAATATCAATGAAAACACTGCTTAATAAATCTTCCTCATTCTCGTGGCACGTCTCTAAAACAAAATAAAAAAAACCTCAGAGAGGCAAATGGACAAACGACCCCACTGACGTAAACTGTTCCTGCACTGATGTCGTCCATCTCTCCCTGCAGTAGCACAGCAGCTCCAGTCTTGGCATCGATCACCATCGGGGCAGATATGCAATCTCACTGTGCAAACAATTACGGGCAGCTCCTCTGCACTCACAGCTACTCACTCGTGTTGAGGCATTGAGGATTAAGACAATGTGCTTACACATTAACCAGAGAGTCACACACATCAATGGCATTCCTCAGGACTGTATTTACTAAACTGAAAGCAATAAAGTGTGGAGTAGTGGAGCTACCTGCTGCCTGAACTGTTGTCTTTTAGGTTACCTTTGACCTTGGCTTCTGAGATCATAGTTTCAGCTTGACATTGATGCAAAACACTTATTTCAACTTAGTTTTTTTTGTTTTTTTTAGAGAGAATACATTAATGGGATCATTATCTTGGTGAAAGACCCAGTACACAGAGGTTTTTTTAAATATATTTTTTAAAACCAGAAAAAAAAAAAGCCACTTTAGCATTTAACATAAGATGAAGACTTTTCCAGATCAGTGAACTTGTGAATTGCCATGAATAAAATGAATCAGTCAAGAGTAAATTCCTTCTCAGCTGCTTGAACTCAAAGCAAGAACACCACCTCATTCTTAAAAAGTGGACCAAAAGTAAACATGTAGCAATCAGGACCTGTGACAGCCAGCATTGCAACCCATTGCGACATATAGAAAGAATCTTAACACAACCCATATTTGCCTTTTCATACAGGCAGCAGTATGCATGCCATTGATCAACGTTGTGCAACTCTCAGGAATTCAGCCAGGCAAAGAAACAATGTGTAGTTGTGAACCCATCAAAGAGCATGAAATGGATTGCATTATAGTTGCAGGACTCTGAAGGAAAAAAAGAATATGAGTGGAATGCCTTGAGTGATGAGAAAACAACCAGTTTCCTTCACAGACCTCTGGCTGGGCCTCTACAACATCCACCTTGAGACTCTATTTCCATGGTGCAGAAAAAAAGAAACAAGAATCTAGAACGACACCATTGATAATTCACAGCCTGCATGCAGATAAGGCTCCTCTGTCCTCCAAATAATCCCCACACAGCTGGACAGAAACTATACTAAATTTCTTTGTGCCAGTGAAGTTCAACAAGAGACAGAGGCAAGAAAAGTAGCAATGTGTAACTAATGTTATGTGTGGAAGCAGCTGCAATAAGACGCACTGTGTAAACTATGACTGCAGAGATTCCAGAATAGCGAGCATCCATTTTCCAAAGTTCTGGCAACAAACAAGGGGAACTAGACAGTAATTTTAGGAGGAGTCAAATTCACAAGTGCTAAATTCCTATCAAGTTTTTAACCGCACAAAAATATTTTAATAAAGGCCAGCTAACGTTTCCAACATCAGATAACCCCAGATTTTAGGTTTAATCAGATCCAAATCAACGCTGAAATCAAAAGTCCAAAACCATCCACTATTAAATTAGGAAGCTTTCTTTGCGTTTTTCATATCCCCAGTACTGCCGCACCTCAAGGATGAGACTCAAATGCAGCAGATTTGGAAAAACTACCTGCACCAGTCTATCTCGAAGCAGCACATCCCAAGACAAGCCTTCCCCTTAATCCCATGACCGCACCGTGCCTTAGGTCACACACCAGCACAACACCCTCAAACTTCTTCAGGATGCAGCAAGAGCACACCACAAGACTACATGTTTTACAGGGGACTAAGAACCAAGCCACACTGGTGCACACAGGCCTCACCCTGCAGATTCAGTGTCATCTAGCACCACTTTTGTTCCACTAAGCAGCTTGAGAAGGTACAACCACAATTATAAACCACAGAATATATGCAAAACCTTGAAAAAAAAATCCACGTTGTGGCTGCTCTGCGTCTTACATTTTTGCAAGATCTTCAATCACTGTGAAGCGGCACTTAAAGTTCTAAAAACTGAAAAACGTTCATGTGTGGAAGCGTGTGCAGAGCTGGTTTTAAAAAGAGATCAAAAAGTGATGACTGCAGCAAAAAAATCTTTCGATTGCTTCTTAGTCACCAAAAAGTAGTTAAATAAAAGCAGTCTTTTGAACGCGCTACTGAGGTATTTCTAAGAGAGTAGAAGAACAACTCCCCACCCCAATGCAACAGGTCCTTAGGCCCTCAAGTCAAGTGCTGTTTTTCCAAGTCCTGTCAAATGATTTGTTCTAAACAAAACCAATGAATAAAAGCAAATTCCTCACCTCTAATACTGGTCCGGCTCCCAATATGATTTGCTCCACTCCACTGGCGAAGCCCTTCTGACTGAGGGCAGTCAGATGATGAATGAGAAAGTTTGTGCTTTGGGTCTTCCCAGAGCCGCTCTCCCCAGATATGACGATGCACTGGTTCTTCTGTCTCCTCAGCATTGCGTGGTAGGCCACATCCGCCACAGCGTAAATGTGCGGCTCCAAATCTCCCAGCGTATGATTGTCATACATCTTCACATACTTGGGGTTGTAGATTGGCAGGAACTTGAAAGGGTTAATGACGATGAGGATACTTCCAACGTAGGTGTAGATCTTTTCCTGCCGGAAGCGTGAGCGCAGGTTGTCCAGCAGCGAGCGCTCGTTGAGCTCCGGCAGGCAGCACAGATCGGCGTGGTCGCCCTGAGAATCGGGTTGCGGCAGCAGTCCGCGTTCCACCATGCGCCTTCGCTCCTCCGTCACCTGCAGCCACATCTGGAGGCTGCCTCCGTAGTGAATAGAACCATCCAGATTTTTCTGCCTCAGCAGGAAGCGATAATCATCGCCGCCAGATAGCGGACGGTGCTCCAGAGCCACGCGAGGCCAGAGCATCATCCTCTGCACGGGACAGTCGGTGGGGTTCAGAATCCATTCTTCCCCACCAAACTCCTTCACCTCGGCTAACACATAACACTTGGTGCGGTCCAGCTGCAGCCGCTCGATGACGCGTTCGATGGCCTCAGCGGCTGTGGTGGTCTTGCGGGCACTGATTGGACAGTAGATGGTACCCTCTGCGAGGGCGCCTGGATAGATGCGCACGGTGAGCTCTGAGTTCTCAAAGCGCTTCCGTCGGCCCAGGGTGCCCATGCCACCAACGCCACCAACGCCATCGCGAGCACTCATGGCGGAGCAGGAGCTCCCATTAGAGGCAGCAGGCCTGGTACTGGCACGTCCTTCACTGGGCTGGTGAGACCACTATCTCAAGACATCACGCTGGAAGAAAGAAGAAGAAAAAGGTAAAGACCAGTAACAATCAGTATAAAAGTTCTTGTAAGAAAACTAGGGCTGTCAATGTTAACGCATTTACGCCTGCAACTAATCTTAATTTGTTTAATGCTTAGTATTACCTGGTGTAGATTATTCGCTTTATCTATTTTGACCTAAAAGTCTCTCTTCTGCAGAGACTTTTGTACCGTGTAGCACACTTAGTTCAAAGCAGTGTGCTGCACGGTCTTTTAGAGCCGCAAACGTGAAGAGTCAGCGCGGTGTGCTCAGTGGCAAATTGCGCTTTAAAAAAGACGACGCAGTTAGAATGGGCACCCCATGTACAGAGGCTATGAATTTAAGCAAACATCCAGAGTTTGAATCCTGTTCTCGGTTCCTTTGCCCGCCTTCTACCTGCCTCCTGTCAGATTACTGTGAAATAAAGGCCACTATTACAAAAAAAAAACTAACAGAAGACACTGATAGTTGAATAAAGCCTATGGTGTAGCTTAATTATTGCTTACTGATTGTTTTTCCACCAAAGTACAACTACTTTCCAGTTACCATTCCTGAATTACATTAAAAAAGAAAATGGCCTATTTCAAACCTTCCTGAATATGAAAACATGGAAAACCAAGATGTGTGATTTGAGGCAATAAAACATTTTTATAATTTATTTTTGAAAACATGCGTTTTTTACATTTTAAGCTTACAAAGTTCAGCTTTTAGTGATTAATCACAGCACTAGAGAGCGATTAATCAGATTTTTTTTTTAAATCGATTGACAGTACTAGAGAAAACAGAACAATCTCAACTTCTGTACAATGAAACTCTCTAAACTCATTTACAGTCTGGGATTTCTACGCAGCCCACTCCACCCCACCAGATTACGAAATGCACCAGATTATGACACGTGGCCCTCGTGTCCTGTTATGTAATTTCCTAAGGGGTCATATTATTTTGCTGGAGACTGACATGCACACTCACACTGGCTAAAGGATAAGTCATCAGGCTCAGTGGGATAACCATTAACACTCATACCCACTGCGAACGCTCACATAAGCCCCTCGCAGACCCCGACAGCAGCAGCTGCCGTCCTCTTTGTGCCACGCACAATCACACCATTCACAAGTTCCCACTTTAATGCACAGTGACGGAGCATCGTGGGGAGAGCAGGGGATCAACAGAGAGACGGGAAGAGGCAGGGTTAAATTAAAACATCCCAGCTGCTGAGGAGATTTCGCTGCCATGATGGTTCAATTTTAATCATCACGCTGGAGATGAATCAATCACACAAACGTCACCAACAATAACGCAATGAAATGATAAATTGTTCTTTTTTTCTTTGCAGCATCTGTAAAACGGCAGAAACATTTGCAAATGGCAAATTTATGCATTACATTGGATAACAATGAAAAGCAGTATATCCGAGCATAACTGAGGATTAACGTTCTTTGGGGTCGATTGGAAAGGCTCCGACCTTCTGTGAATGAAGCACTGTATTACTTTACAATGACCTCTACTTTTATAACACTATAATTCAGCAGATTAAAAAAACAAAACAAAAAAACCTGTTTCACAACACTTTGTTTATTATAAAGCAGACATTACATTCCTGTGCATCATTAGATTTAAATATTCAGTGCATTACAGGATGTGCTGGAATCTGCCAGGGAAAGGCCTGTGCAATTACACACATGCATAATTGCATGTGGGATTTCTACACATGCAAGGATGAGAATGCATACATTTTCATCTGATATGTTATCCGCTCCTAGTGACTATGTTTTTATAAATGAGCTGCATTTACCCTTGTCTGTACTTTAAGAGCTGGCTGGCGGAGCAAGTTATAAATAAACTGGATTCCTCCTGTACGGAGGGATCCCGGGTATTTAATGCAAACACCAGCCTGTCATCTTTTGAACTCTTAGCTATATTTCAATTAGCTGAGAGCCACTGGCTGTCCTTGTTTTGAGTTCAGTGATGGGGAAGGAGCCCAGATCTGATGGTCAACATCTTAGCTGGGGTGCTTTATTTTGTCTGCCTTGGTCAACCGTCTTTTATTTTTTTTGGGAGAAATGTTAAAGCCGGTGGAAGCCGGAGAGAACCCAGCATGCACAGGGAGAACACTCAAACTCCGTGCAGAAAGACCCCGGGCTGGGAATCGAACCCAGGACCTTCTTGCTGCAAGGTAACAGTGCTACCAACTGCACGACTGTGCAGCCCATTTTTTTAAACTTACAGCAGGTATTTTAATGGTTTATATACATATGCAGTATACACACACACACAACTTTGTTTTACTTTTGCCAGCATATTGGAGTTTGTGTTGAGGGTGGAGTCAAGTCGGAGTTACGGCCAAATGTTTGCCTCCACCAAACATTATATTGTAAATTGTGTGTTTTATTGAATACTTAACCATTATAAAGTCTAACAATTACTGGCACAAGTAAACCAGGAATTTAGCTCATGTCTTTAAGAACACCTGAAGAAAACCAATTATATACTTTATTAAAGACCAACCACAGCAGAAAACGTGAAATTGAGATGGAGGGTATAAAAATAGCTTGTCACACAGACCACGATGAAGGGCTCCAACAGGGAAATGACAACAATGCTGCACCAAGTCCAGATAGTTTCCTGTCAGCCCCTATCCAACCTGCCATGTGTTGCCTCAGCAACTCTGCTACAACCCGCATGACACTGAAACGCTGCACAAGACAATGTTTTATTAGCAATGCAGAAATACCAACGCAAAGAGAGAAACTTCTCTTTGTTTTAAATAGCGCAAAGTTTTTGATATAAACACGCTAAACTGAAGGATCTAGTCAAGTGGGAGAGCTTTCTGTCTTCCTGATTAAGCTTTCAGTCTATGTCTGCACATAGGAGTGCGAGTGTTTTCGGCAGCAAGTTACAGCCTGTTGTCCTGAACAGATGGTCAGCTCACCGCTTAACGGAAAGGGAGGGGGGACTTAGGGTTCTGTCAGAGCTGTACCGCCTAGGACCACACTGACTATTTGCCTTCAAACAGAACCTCAACCAATCGCTGCAGTGCAATCAGAGCAGTCGTTGAGAAAGTTATCGCGCTATATGTCAGATGTGACGATCTAATGCAGCCGTGTACTGTCTGTGCAATTTGTTTTACTTGCTGATGTTTGGGCAAATTAAAGGCCAGCATAGAACTCCATTTCAAAAATAGGTGCAAAAAAGATGTTTTAATTAATATAAACTTTACTTAGTAATTGTAATATTAAATAATTATTAAATAAAAAAAAACACTTAAAAAAAAATAAAACAAGCAGACTAAGTGTACTTGATTTTTTTTTTAAGTTTCAAGTTGCAAATACCTGACATTAACTTCATTAACATTTAGATTCTCTAAAAAGTTTCATAAGTTTTTCATACTTTATTAAAGTAACCAACCTTTGACCTCTGTAACCATTAAAAGGGTATCCGAAACCAGTGTTGTGTTGACACATTACCCACAGCTGAGCCCAGACTACAAGATGACCTGAGCTTGCAAATCTGCATCTGAACGAACTACAGAACTTGTAGAACAAGACTCTCTGGATCGATGAAGCCAAACTACACAAATCTGACCTTAATGAACAGCAGCACAAACATCCCATTCCAACTGTCAAGGAAGCCAGCGGGATGTTGATTTGGGCATGATTGTTAGCAAAAGGATCCTAACAGTATTAAGCTAGGAAGCTAAAAAAAAAACAAAAAAAACATCTAATTTACAGTGCTGCATGCTGTGCCATAATTGTGTAAAAATGGCAAATATGAAGAGCAGCATGAGAAAAAAACGAAAATATTCTGAGGTATGACATCATGTCACCTGATGGCCGTGTCTACCCTGGTGTAGATAAGTGGGAGGTTTGGGTCCTGGAGGAAGAAACAAAGCAGATGGAGCCCAGCTAGAGGAAACCTACAGAGGCCTCTCCCCCGTCTCCTTTCTCCTCACACAACTGAACCAGAAACAGATCCATTTACATGACATGAATGGTTAGCATTAAGGCACCACAGAAGAGTTATCTGATCTGAAATCAGCGAGGGCAGATTCCACCTCCCACCCCTTTTCCTCAAGACGCAGCAGATCAACACAGATACAATCTCAACATACCAGAAATAAGCAATGCTGGATTTCACATGAGGTAAATATTGGATTTGCAGATGGCACAAGAGGAGAGTTCCTGCTTTGAGGTATTGTTGAAGTTAAACTTGGGTCAGATGCTATCACTGTTAAACACAAGGCTGGGAACAATTATCAGAACTTGGATTAGAGGCTTAGCGCGACCTTTACCATGAGCAAACTACAGAAACAATAGCTGATATTTACCAATTATAAAATTTAACACAAAAGATGTTCAAGAACAATGTGAAAGGTTTTGAGTCATTTAGGTAAAATTAAGCCACACAGTCACTCTTTTAAAAAAAATGCTTTTAGTGAATGCAAGGCTTTCTCGTGCAGAACAGGTTTTTGTGCTTTTTTGTTGAACTGGTGAGGTTAATATCTCCCATGTTTTAACCAGCAGTTTCCTTTAGTTTTTCCTGTATGGAAAAGCATCAAGATCAGAGCAAATCGCAGACAGAAAGGTTGTGGATCTTGATTGGCTCAGACCATCTAGACCAGTGGTCTGCAACCTTTGACTCTGGAACCATGGATGAATCTCACAATGGATCTCATCTTTGGCTAAAATGATAAAGGACCAGATCACACGGCAGGTTTCCAGCATTTTGTTTTTTATAGAATAATGACATTGGATTTCCACAACAGAATGATGCTTACAGTACAAGTAATATTTTAGATCTACGTTTTTTTTATTTTTTTATTTTTTATTTTATTTTAAAGCTTACAAATGGAAGCAAACTGGTAGCTGTTCAAAAATGACATCTACTATAGTAGATATTTATGAAAATTACCCATTGTTTATTTTTAGGAAGTCATTGGACAATAGTGGCTCTAAACAACTTTTATTCAGTGGGAGGAAGCAAAAGTGGCTCTCTTGATCACAAAGGTTGCATATTCCTGGTGAAGACTGATACAATAGTTTGAAATTATGCATTGGTTGGTAATTCAACAGACTTTAAATAATATTTTTTTGTCAATGCGAGGTCTGTCTCTTGATTACGGGCTCTGGAGTTAATGGGTTGTGCCTTAAGGTTTGACACCTATTAACTATGTTTTACAGTCTTATGTTAAAGTGTGAAAGGAAGTAACTTGAGTCAACAATGCTTTGTTGACTGAATCAACGAGGCGTTTTAGTTGGGCTGACTAACATCGCGGAGTGACAAGCGTATTGAAGAGGCCTTCTTCTAAACCTAATTCCACCCATAAACACACACAACATTCAGTACATGTTAAATCATAGCATTTGTTTCCCACGTGTAATTTGTTAGGTTTCTCTTGGCAAAATCAAAGTGGTTTTCAGAGTCTGTATATGATATTATGGGATGTTGTAGAAAAAGGTACACATATGTGGAAGACTGGTTAGTCAAGTTTCCATGGATCGTGACGTTACATGTCAACCAAACCAAGGTTTTATTTTCTACACTGAGCATAAATTCAAAGTGGGCTGTTTTGAAAATTTTTTTAGAAAGGGAAGCTGGGAAAAAAACACACAAAAAAAAAACATTGAACTTAGCTACAATATACATCATATCATCCAGCTGTCAGCATGTCTGTTGCTAAAATAAACAGTGACCTCTAAGCTTTCTATCAAGGAAGCCTACCTGACTAATTTAATGTTTTAGATATTCAGGCTTACAAAGAGAAGACCAGTAAGAACAAACACTCTGAACAGTGAGATATCACACCGTCATTAAATATATCTCATCTCTTTCTTCTTTGGCATCTTTACAGTGCTACACACAAGTAACTCTCGGTGCAAGGTTGCTTACAAACTTGTGAACAGTCTGTTTAAAAGATACTGATGGAAAAAAGAGGAGGAAGATTCTGCATTCTTTTTGTAATCTGAGCATTGTCAGTGAAGCCTTATTGGACGCTTGCAGTGAAGTGTAACTGTCTGACTCCACAATGCCGGCCATTGTCACACCGGTGTTAAGGATCGAGTTTGGTCAGCTTTCTACAATATGAGGTCATCCTTCTGAAAACTGGAAGACTGTCATTGACATCGCTCTCTGTGTGAGTGTGTGTGTGTGTGTGCGCACACAAACTCGCATGTCCTCTTCAAGTTTCTAAGGTATCATTTCTGATTACGAGCTTTTACAATCCCATTTATTAGCTACGTGCCAGGAGCTTACACTGCCAGATCATGTGTCAAGCAGTCAGTTATAATAATCTCAATTTAGTTTCTGAGGTTTTATTTATTCCACTTCTATAAACCAGCCACTGAGGGAGTACCAGCCCACAGCTTGGATAAATTGGTTGTGCCAGCGAGGACATTCAACAAAAGACTCGACCCAAGAGGCTGTCCACCAAAAGGAAACTAAACAAACAGTAACAGCACTAAATAACCCTTTTAGCACCAGATTTGTTAATGAAACTGAACTACAGCCAGGGACGTTATGAAAGGTCTAAAAATGAATGATGTACTGATTGTAATGGGGTTTTTTTTTTGTTTGTTTTTAAAGTGGATCAAACATTTTGAATGATGTGTATGTTTTGGTAAGTTTTAAACAACCAGGAAGCAATGGCTTACGCCTGACACACAATCCAAGACTGAATTTTGAAAGATGGAAAATAGTGAAGACAAAATGAACCGTGGGAAAATACACGCAGAAGCTCACAGACAGGCAGGCTGGGATCACAAGAATAGAGATGTTAGAAAGCATCAGACGGAGACGGACAGAAATGATAGGATGTTAGACCTCCGAAATGTGAGCTGGGAATGTGGGAATGTGAGAGCAAGAAGCAGGGAGGAAGGGAGGAAAGAGCAATTGTAACAGGGGTTAGACAGACTGGCATCAACTTGGACAGAGGACAATGAAGCGCTAAGCACTCATATTGCTGAGTAATTAGTCTGACAAAACCTTTATGATTATTTAATACAATGGAGGGTTTTCTGGCACTACGCTACCTTATGCCACAAGAAGTTCCAAATAATTCATCCAACACAAACTGAAACTGATTTCTGTCCAATTCACAAAACACCTGCAGGACTTTTCTGGACCAGATGTGATGCATCTGCCTCACCACTGCATGCAATCACATTAGACAAGTACAATAATCAACCACAGGTTCCCAACTGAGACAGGACAACTGATCCATCTGATCATGCTGGGGGAAGCAACTGAAGGCTGCAAATTCTGCAAGCACCGCACAATGTTTGGTTGGCTGGTATATGTTATTCCTTTGTTCCTGCTTGACCTTGTTGATAAGCTGTAAAATCCTAATCCAGATAAATTAACAAAAGTGAGGGGGGAAAAAAAAACCCAACTAATTTCTCATTGTTAGATGATACTTATAAGATGAAAACAAAGTGATACTGTTAAATTTGATATTGTTGGCTACACCTTTCCTACGAAGTAGAAACCAGTTTGACATCATTACAATGTATTAATAGAGCTAGGCCTCATCAGGCCTAAGATTTTCTTTTGAAGTTCTAGAGACGGGAAGAGAGGAACCAGAAGTATTCATCTGTTTTTCTGCATAACAATTTACCATAAACAATCAGATTGTTATCTGATTGCATTTTATAAGCTGCAGTGGTAGTAACACTTTACAAAATTTCACTCATGAACATACTGACTTTCATCAACACTTGGAATGTCATCTGCCTTAACCTGCATCACTAAAAAAAATATATATTTTTGCAGTGTCTTAGGCCAGAATATACATATAAAGAAATCTATAAATCCAGAATATATTCAATCTGCAAACATTTCCACGTGACAGACTTGTGCAAAAACAGGTCGCATTCATTTTTGACTGCAGTGTTGTCTTGGGATATTCAGGTGCCATTAGGAAAAGAGAATATTCTTGACAGGATAACATGGTTATTCAGTATATACAAGCTATCAGGTGACTCTCACCTTTGGGCAAATAATGTCAATGACTATTGCTGATGAACTGCAGCAGCCTCTGACCATAACACTCCCTCCACAGGCTTGTACAGTAGGCACAAGGGTTACCAGTCTTTTTGCCCTGATGTGCCCACCACTCAGAAATGGGGCGAATCTAGAATCAACGACCACATGACCCTCTTCCATTGCTCCAAAGTCCAAGCTTTGTGCTCCCAGATGTAAGCCTTTTTTGCTGATTGGGTTTACTGAGCTGTAGTTGGAAACAAATTAACAAGTTAAATAGACAAACTAAGCTATTCTGAAGACTGCATACCTCCAGCTAAAAGATATCCGACTTGGTAATAGGCTGCTCTATTCTAGTCGACCCCTGACAAAAAGAAATGTTTCTGCTCGTTCCTAAGGAGACCGAAACATGGCTCCATTTAATGTTTAACTCTCTTTGGTGGTTTGCCTTCGCTTTGTGTCTGCAGCGACAAGTTTGACATGAAGAGTTTCATAACCTATCAAAATCCCAAAGTATTTCATAACAATGGCTTTTCCACTCACAGAGGCTGTAGTGCATACACAAGAAAAACATGTGAAATGTGGGAGTTTTCAGTTTTGACAAAAAAAAAAAAAAAAAAACAAAAAAACAACATCTGAATTTTAATTATTTAATTAATCTAGTAGAGCATTGATAATCACCTACTGATAAAAAAAATTGCTTGATTACAATTTCTGGTTGAGCAAATAATGTTGGATCTCTAGCCAACAGTGAATGTACTAAATTATAATATTAATGGTCATATTATAATTCTCAGTCAACTCCTGGTATTTGTGGGAATTAGTAATTTTTTTAGCTTCCCAAGCTGCATTTTCCCCTGAATATTTTCGAGAATATTTTAGCTCTGCAAAAAAAAAAAAAAAAAATTCACGAACAGGTGAATTTTTCATGATTAATCTGTATGCATTTTCACAAAAAAAAAAAAAAAAATCCCAAATAGGTAACTCTGTGAATTACAAACCACAAATAGGCAGGATCCTCTATAAACAAGTCATACCAACCACTCAAAGCCCTTCAGACTGTTGCCATGTTCACCCAGTCACACTCACTGACCAGTTTGGAGTTAAGTACATTGCCCTTGCACATCGACATGTGGCAGGATCAAGTTGTAATGTCACCTACAACTTTCGGATTGCATGATGACCACTCTTCCCATTGAGTCACAGTTTCCCACAGTACTGTACCATATTCAAAAATAAAGAAAGAAATGCAGATTTGACTTTTTTTGTACTGCAGAAATGCTAATCTCAAACAGTTTACAGCAGATAATTAAAATCCAGTCACAGTTCCAGCATTTTTTAGGTGTCACCAAGAAGCCCCCATGACTAGGAGCAGCAAGTCTGTGCTCAGATCACTGTCCGCACCGTAATTAAAAATGACTGTAGGCCTCTTAGTGGTGCAGCGGATATCTGAGGAAGGTCATTCTGAAGAGGGCGCCCGGGCCGACGGAGACTCCCTCCGCATTCCTCTGGCCAAACGTCAGCAGGTGACACACTACCAACATGGAAATATGACACTCCAGGAAGTGCCAAAGGTGCTTGCTAAACTACGAGGCTGTCTTCTCTATGCAGGCTCAATCATTGTTGTTGCCTGAAGAAAGAGGAGGGAGAAAACAGAGGAAGGAAATCAACCGAGTGCAGCTAAAGCCCCAAGGACAACACAGGAGGAAAACACAGATTTCTAGTTTGAATCGACAAATCAACAATAAACCTCAGCACAGAGCTACATCTTGTGGGTCAAACTTTTGCAATCCTATTTTATACAACAAATCATACTAGTAAAATTTTGCTAAAAATAAATTGAAAGAGCAAAGTTTAGTCACAAGCTCTTAAATAAGTGGTGGATTTATTTCAGCACAAATCCAAACGGGTCTGATAGAAACACAAACATGTTACAATATCCCTTTCCTTCTTCTGTAAACCTGCCTTTTTGTAACAACTTTCTAATTTATTATGCTCCCACTTTGCTAAGTTATAAAAAATATTTTTTAAACCACTAGCAAACCAGACATATTTAAATTATTATCATGTACTGCAGTTAAAGCAGCCACCAGGTATTTTAAAGATGAAAAATGTGGAGTTTGCACAAAAGAACAAAGTAAACAGCACCCCTCCTCTGTTACCATGGAGATTTCCACTTCCCATGTCCACTCCCAGGACAACGACAGCAGCCATGGGTGAAACAGGAAGTGTTTGCACCATGAGGGCTTCAACAGTTCATGCCGTTGTTGTTGAATAAAGTTTATGTTTTTACCTCAACGATTAAGGTTTTAACTTTCTCTCCAAGAAAGTCAAATATGTTTGTCAGAACAAACTGTGCTATAAATGATGTATCCATATGTACCAAACTGATCAACACAAATATGTGTATCATTAAAATACTTACGTTAAATTATTTAAGTAATTCTTTTGACACAAACGTTTATTTCCATTAATTTCAGAAAAAGTAAACGCAAACTTCAGTCGCAGAAAAGGAAACAATTACATAAAATTTTTAACACACATTGTTGTTGCTTACACAATCACAGGAAAGACCAATTACTTGACAGTAGTCCAAAACACAGTTATTGAAAACCTGCAAATGGAGGGTGAGCCACAAAAGACCAAATCTGAAAACGTTGGTCACAGAGAGCTGTATTTAAGAATATTAATGGAAAGACAGGAATAACAAAAAAAAGAATGGTACTGGTGCTATGAAGACCAGAGAAAATGTCAAAGTAAACACAATTTTCTCCCATGTAATATATTTCACTCCTGGTCAGCCTGCTCAGTGAAGGCAGCTACACTTATTCTGTGCTGACCAGAAAGACAAGTTTGGCTGTTTGGAAACATTTCTGGTCATGAAACAGACAGTTACTTTATTATGGTAACTCAGATTTAAAACTATAGTTGGCAAGCTACATGTAGTATGTCTGTCAAGCTGCTGACTGCAGGCTAGCTTCCTGAACAGATAGCCTGACTAATTAACCACCTACTATTAGTTTGTTACATTTAAGTGTTGCTGTGTGTAGAAGAAAGTAGCAAGAGTGTATTTTTTTTGCACAGTAAACATGTTTACTTAAAAACTACCTCTAAATTTAGCAATTCATTCATTAAAGTCTGCGTATCGAAATTAAAACTCAACTACCGAGATTAACAATACTCGCTTCAATGGCACCGACTTTTGTCCCATTTATTTGTAATCTTGAAAATAAAATCTTGTAAAACCAGTGAGGAATAATAGTAATAGATTGTTTTGTTGTCAAACTACCATCACCACTTCCCCCCCCCAACATTTCCTTTTCAGTGTCACTTAGCAATTTTGGTTTCCCAAATTACAATTAAAAAAAAAAAAGATATAGTAGAAATTGTGGTTGAGGCTGAAATGTTGAACCTAAAACAAGCTTTTTGATTTCGGCTCACCTCATGCTTATGTTTAATTGTTGTAGTGAGTGGAAAAATGTTTTTCCTTTCAAACTCCCTTTTAGCTCTGTGTCATATTGATGTTTCCAGTCATTTGGCTGATAGAGTGGGAAAAGTGCACCACCCAGCAATAAAGTTTTCCAGCAGATGGAGGGCATCAACAATTACTCTTTGGACACTTTGTTTTTTAAATTTAAAGGATGCCAAAGACTTGGACTTCATATAACTGTCTTGCATATGGATGTAAAAAGCCATGTCACATATGCAGAGTCTGATTTGAACGTCCAAAGAAAGAAAGGAGGCCAGACACAGAATTCCACCGGGAGCAGCTGGGCTGCATTAATCTGAGCTGATCACAGTTACTGGAGACGGTGGAGCCACAGCGTGTTTCAGAAGCATCCCAGAGGTGGCTCTCTGCACGACTAAAAATACACACAGTCTCTTTTTAGCAGATGCTGTGTCAAGCTTTACTGAGCGGTAGACTGGTCTGGAAGTCAGACAGAAACAAACAAAAAACCATGGGATGAAAATTACAAGGGATCAACAACGATGTACCAAATAGTACGTGTATCAACACAAATATCAAGCTTTTGTAATGAAGTACTTGATGCACAGATGATTTTCCAAGCATAGCAAGCATAGCCTCGTGTAAGAAAAAGCCAACGAAGAATATTAACTTGAAGGACAGGCGCAGGTAGAAGTTTATATACACAAAAATGACTTTTTCACTTTCTCACCACTTTTACAGGTTCTGATTGATACCATTGATTGAAATTATGCAGAGTTCACATCCTGTTCATTTCGACATTTGATGCAGTTGTTAAAACCTTTCAGTAATCTCTAAACCAGCAATCAAAATACCATAGTTATGTCAAAAAAACAAACAAACTAGAAAACGTACAAGAAGGCACAGAGACTCTACACGCTAAAATTAATTAAGTCTTTTGCAGCTAACTCAACACAGCTAATATTGGTTATAGTTGCTCATAAAATGCCTCATCACCACAAATCAAGGTGTGAACAAGGAGGTCCCCGTCATAGAAAGCAGGTACACGTGTCATTGTCAAGGTCAAGACATTAATCATCTTGTGGAGCAAAGCAATAAAATAGCAAACCTCTAATCCAAGCAACACACACAGCAAGCGCAGTGCACACTTTTCTGGTTGTCAGCTGATAGTAATGACAGGACATCTAGCGTAAGGCTGGGTCTGAGCTGCAGAATTATCCTGAGCACATCTGTTTAGCGTATTAGGGGGAAAAGAATCCCGACCTGTAATTACAGGGGCGCGCTGCAGAGGCTCTCGCTGTCTTCTCTGAGGATGGGGGATGACTTGCCGTCTTTCTGCCCTCAGCAGATCGGAGGCCGTTTGAAATCTGAGCCTGGTGGTTCAGCTTGAGCCGCAGCCCACGGAGAGACAGGGTGAGCTGCTGTGCGATGATAACGCAGATTTGGCTGCCTGCCTCAAAGGGGAGGATGACAGAAGATGTTGGTGAGAATATGTAGTGAGGGAACAAATGGAGTGAAGATCTGATGGTTTATTTTTACATAATCTGCCTACAGGAAGACACAGTGGAGAAAAGCTGCACTTGAACCACAAATATGGTGGTTCATAGTGGACGGAAATCTTTCAATTAGATCCAGGAGTTGAGAGTTTATTGTAAGATCTTTTCTTTGAAGATTGCCTCCTTAGATTGAACACTCTCCGACAACTCCAGACACAAGCAAGGTATTGTTTTATTTCGCCCGACTTCTCTTGTTCATGCATCGAGCCGTTGCACCAGCAAAGTGTGAAAAAGAGTCAAGAGATTGGAGACAAGACAAGGCAAGTAATAAGCCTCCAGCAATGAACAATATAGTTTATCTTTCCATTGTTCTAACAAAAAATGCAAGCAAAACAGCTATTGAACTTTACATTAATGCATAACTAAGCATGCATTAATGCATAACTAAGCATTAATGTAAGCCAAGGATACCCCATAACAACCCCCAGCTGATTGCAAAAGCCCTCAAAATATATTCTTTCATACTTAAAGGTTCAAAAAGGTAAGAGTATATTTGCAAGACTTTGCATTGATTACTTTAGAATACAGTCTAATGTTGAATACACTTGAAGAGATCCGCCAACAAATTACAAAACCTTCAAATGCTAAAAACATTCCACAGCTACAAACCTGTTGCCAATGCAGGTCTGCTTGTTGAATTCACGTCTTTATTCTACTAAAGCGGATCAATAATCCACCGAAACAGGCGTATTGCAGAAACTCCTTAGCCCCCTTTCTGAACAATACTTTATTGTCTCAGCTGAGAAGGTCAGAACAGCCAAACCCTTCACATAAAGTCCTGCTGAGCTCACACCAACTTGAACTCTCCACTTGCACAGCTAAATCAGCCGGATGTCTTACATTGCCCACCAGTTCAAAATCCACCACAAAACGTAGGTCAAAATTATTAACTATACTTTGTTAGAAACTTGACTTACACCAACAGGATGAGGACACAATCCAGAGGTGTTCCCAATCCGCATGGGAAATACAGTATCTCCAGCAGATTCTGGGCCTAACCTCAGGTCTCCTCCAGTCAGAGAGGCCAGAAAAACTTTTAAGGGAGGTATTCCAATCAAACCCCTGAATTACCTAAACTGGTTCCTTTCGGTGTGGAGGAGAAGGGACTCTTATGTAAACTTCTCCAAGACAATGGAGCACTTCAGCTGCTTGTGTCCTGCATATCATTCTTCTGATAATGATTTATATCTCAGGATCACATGTGAGGGCTGGAATGTAGACAGACCGGAGAACTAAGATTCTTCCTTCTTGCCTCAGCTGTGGCAAGCTATGCCCGCAACGCCGTAGAGTGTAGAAAAGGTCAAAATCTGTCAACCCATCTTGGTACGAACAAGACTGAAGACACAAACTCTTGTACTTGAGGTAGAAGACTCACTCCCAACCAAAAGGGAACAAACAATCCACCTGGAACTGTTGACTTTGAGCAGCTGATTCCAATCATGACTGCTTTACACTCAGCTACAAATTGATCCAGCGTATGTTGAAGGTTGGGGCCTGAAAACACCAGGAGAATCACGTCGTCGAAAGAGTCGAGATGAAACCTTCAGGTTTCCAACCCAGAGGACACTATCTCCATAACCACAGCTGGAGATTCTGTCCTTGAACTCCACAAGCAGGATATGAGATGAGAGGCAGCCAGATTTTAATCTACATTAGTAACAAGCTTGACTTGGTGCAAAGGATGCAGCCACAGTTCTTGTTCTGATTAAGGAGGGACTGGATAGCCCTTAAAAGAAACTGCAGCACCATATTCTATTGAGGGTCAAGGACTGTTGTGACTCTCCACTTTAAAATTTAGCAGGACAACCAAACTCCCATCACCTGTGAAGTAGTTCCTTATGGTCTATCGTTTCACATCCAGGACAAACGTCACAAGTTAATCTAACAAATAACTGGTCAGAAACTCCTTTTCAACACACTGGAGTAGGTTTTCCCAGGGATACATACATAACATAACCTTTGGTCCACTAGCTTAAATTGGGACTACAAGTCCAGTCTGGCAATCTCCAGGAGTTGCCCCATTACTCTATGCAATGGGGCATAGAGTAATTAGAGAGGTGTCTTCCCTTTTTGCCCACCGCATGCAGTGTGAGGAGTTGAGGTTGTGTTTGTCAGAGTTGGTTTGGCAGGGAAGAGTTGGGGTCTGCACACCCATTCCCAATATCAAATAAACAAACTGGTTAAATAGTTTAATCCAATTTTCACTAGAATGAGAAAAACCTCAAATTTAACCTCTAAAAATCCTATATTATCGGCTCATTTAAGGCACTAACTACGCATTAGATGAGGAAGGAGAGGAATGCCTGCCATTATTGAGCCCAACATAAGGCCAAATTCAAAATCCATCTTATCAAGGTTTGCTTACTATCAGTTTCTTTCAGTTATCTCCACTCTTCTTCCCCTTTTTGCCTCATTCTGAGAGAAAACAGACTACTGTGGACTGCCAGAATTTCTAATAGATAAATCCAACAGAGCAATGGTGAAGGAAAAACTCTAAACCATCCCAGAAATTAACCCCAATGTGTCATATAATTTACTCAAAACTGTTCATGTTATGCTATTCGGGAAGGGTGTCAAAAAACAAACAAACAAAAAAAACATTTTTTGGTTAAACATGCAGTTTCTTATTTTTATTTTCCTACATGCAAATAAACAAAAATTTAACAGATGATGTGAGTGGTGTCATGGCTGGACTGTTTAACAAATGGGCAGTATTGTCCACCATAACACAGCAGCACATGCCTGGGGATTAACCATGGGCCCTGTCATGTTTGTGCTGAGAGGCTGCAGGGGGGCCAGCAGCTTTGTCACCACTGTAACATAACACGCAGAAATTCAGCAAAATATAGCTTTGGTTTCAGGGAACATCTGAATGAGCAGCTGACATTTAACCCATTAAAACACCATCCACAGCTGCTGCTTACCGTTGCAATAATTTCAAAACAGACCTTGTACAAGGCCTTGCAAAAGTATCCATACCTTTTTACCTCCTCGTTTTATGTAGAGACAAGCTCTGTGCAACCAATCCATAAATGGAAGGAGAATGGCCCAAATTTACATTTGGACATGTAAGTCAACCTATTTTGACACGGTGTAAAAAATACACAACTATTCCAAAATTTAGTCAAGAGACCCAAGGTAACCCTGGAGAAGTTGGAGAAATTCATAGCAGCTAAACCTCAGAAATGCTCACTTTCCAACCTGCTGATACAGCATGAACAAAGCAGAAGTAGAAAAAAAGATGGACTTCTGAATTTGCAGATACATTACACTTTAACTGAAGTAATATATATATAAACTGCAGAATGCGGTTGTTCTTTTGTAGAGCACTAAATTTGACCCTTTACAGTGTTGCATAGGCTCATCTAGATAAATATACGTACCCCACAAATAGCAGTGTGGACCAGCCCATCAAAATATTGGTAAGACTGGTTTATTTTTATTTTTAAGCAATTAGGTTCTGAAAAACAATTTGGTTGCATTTAGATTTAGGAAGAACAAAGCAAGGCACTTTCTGCTCCATGTCTCCCTCCAACCGTTGTTAGCAGTCACAGTGAGTTAATGAGGGGAAATGCAAAATGTGAGGAAGCCTGTGAGGCCAAAGTCTCCCTCACATAATGGGCTGCTGAAGAAAGGGGAGCTTTGTGCAGCAACACAAGCAGGTTCCTCTTTAATGACTTCATGGCATGCCAATCACTTACGCCACACTACCATTCAGAGACATCCCGATCATGTGAGCAAAACAGCATGTGATTCTTAACCAACCCCCCATAAAAAACAAAAGTTCAGAAACTAACAGGTTGGGGATGAAGATGGGGTCATGTTATTGAATTGGTAACAGATTGTTTACTGCCTCCGTTTACAAGAGAACAACAAACTGCTACAAGCATAAATTCAATGTTTCTCGACTGGTGCTGGTCGCTCTGCCCTTTTTAAAATGTTGTAGTGCTTTTGAAGATTTGCTTGTTTAATGGATTATTTTTTGGCATTTGTTAATACCACTTGGACTTAACAGAATTTTTCATAATAGAATAGAATAGAAAGGAAGGATCTGTGGCTACATGCCTTTGTGCACCAAGGATGCAGATGTCTGTCAGTGTGGAATATTGTCCACCCCATGGAAAGATATGCATGGGTACAATCTAGTTTGCTTACAAGCACAAAGTAAACCTAAGTAGTTTGTATACCAAAGGAAAGCATGAATTTGGCAAAAGGGCAAATTGCAGGGATTTAGCACAACAGCTACAGTCCTTTATATTTAAAGGAGATACTTTACAAAATGTTACCAAATAGTTATGAGAATTTGTACTTTTATAAGGCTTGGAAAAACATTTCAGTGACATTTTCAGCTTCAAAGACATCCGGTTTATTCATTCACATTGAGGCCACACATCAGGTCTGACAGGATGGCAGGAGATGATGTCAGAGGTGACAAAACCTGAAGCCATTTCATTGTTTCACAAAATGTTCACAACTTGTCTTAAAGTGATACCATGGCTTCAGGTTTTGTAATTAGTGCGTGATAGTTCTGTCTGTCACGGCTGTGACAGAGACAAACTGACTCCACACACAATATTTGTATTTCACGCCTGATGGAACGGAACATTAACATTGATAGTATGTAAACAATAAAAGATCTGAAAGAGTCACGGTCTGCCATCACTAATCTACTGCCATAACAATTCTTATTAGCATGCAAAGCAAGCCATGGGCACGAAAACAAGTGAATTATCACTTTTTCCGCATGTTTAGATCACGGTTTAATTGTGCTTCTTCAATCTAATCACCAGCCTAATGACTTAATGATGACCTGAGGAGCTCACATTTGGGCCATCACTGCAGTTTGTTTAAAGAAAATTTGCCCCACCATGCTTAACTCTGTATGTTTCCCCATAAAAATTAAGTTTAAAATATTTCTACCTAATTATGCAAACAGGAGACTTCAGAAAAAACACTGTGGAAGACATTAGCTCACTATTGCACAGATGTCAAAACTTTAGGGCGAACAGAAATGTTGCTATTCAAAAACATCACTTAAGTGTGGTTGGATGAAGCTGCAAGATTTCTGTGACATACAGAAGTTTAATGATAAACATTTTATAGTTTTACTGACTTTTCTTATGACGTCCATAAAAGTTTATGCAAGAGTTTCTTGGCGACGGACTCAACATTTTTGATTGGTAGCCCACTTAGTTCTCACTTTTTTCCAGGGAGAAAGGCCGTTATTGTACAGGGGGAGGGAAAATCATCCCCAAAGTGATTCGTGTCACAAAAAATTGCTTGAAGCAAGTTTTGATCCAATTCTTTATTTATTGCAGCGTGTTTAAACAAAATTAAGGTTCAGCTTTTACTGTTAGTCCTTTTTCCAGATGTCGCAAACAATAAAAAGAGAGTGTCACTCAAGATAATAACTTGACCCTCGGTCCTTCTCGATCTAATCCTGAACCTTCTGCAGAATCGCTTAGTCGAATCCTTCTAAGGGGAGCGTCCTTAGAACTGGACTTGCCTGTAGAACTCTTCGGACGCAAGGAGACCAAGCATTGTTTCAAACAGTTCTCTCTTTAAATGCGACCGCTCTGCTCTTCTAACTCAGTGAGAATACCAGCTACTCTGTCCTGGTTTACAACTTCCCCAGAGCCAATGATGAGATCATTAAAATGATGCTACAGCAGGTCAATTTGAGCAAATTAGATTTTTAAGGTCAAGTTAACTCTCATTATCTTTGCACTTAATTGCACTTCAAACAACCACCATAAAAACTAAAGCAGTAAAGTTTGTGGAAAACAAGATTTCTGTCCTTCTGAAAAGCCTTTAGGTGCAATAATAGGATGAACCAGAGGACAGAACCAGAGGAACCACCAATCAAACTATCAGTTTGATTGGTGACCAAAATTGCAACATTTGCTGTATTATTTTCAGGAGGTGTGTTGGCTTCACATTGCACTGTGTAAAATGATCCAAGCCCTTGAAAAACCTGTTCCCATCTCGCCTGTGGTGGCACAGCACCAAGAACCCTCGAAGGAAACAACAAGAAAACCTCTGAAGACAACATGAGTGCAACTTCCTTCTTCAAAAATGTAGTGGGTTCAGATTTTAGCAGTTGTAGGATTTCTCTTTCGTCGCTGGTAAAGGAAAACCACAAGTCATTTGTCCTGCTGGTGCTAGGTTTGAGAGTTTGTTTTGGTTGTATTTGTCCAGAATATCCTACACAATAGTCCACTTCCTGCTTTCGGAATGGTATCTGGTCCGCTTGAATTTTGCATATATAACTGAACAGTTCACCAAGAGAACCAAGACCCAGGTTTTTAGGCAAACCAAATTTCATTTTCCATCAGCGTTCAATTACATATGCAAATCTCCCCAAACCAAAAGCACTTTGCAGGCAAACGATCCAGAGTTTGATTAAAGCGGACTAAGCAAAGCAAAGCAAACTAGTGTGAATGCATCCTTGGAAATAACTGATTTTTATACAATAACTTGATCTATTCAACTTTAACTTCAGATGATCAAATTAACTCACTCCAGCTCTGTGACTCCTCATTGAAGTGCAAGCCTTTCAGACTTTTGCTGTGCTGAAACCAATACACTGAAGTCTAAAATGCACACAACACATTCAAGTTTTAAACCAAGAAATTTTTTTTAAAAAGAAAAAGTTCATCTTCATTCATCAAGCATATCCTCTTAAGAATGCTTGAGAACATTTATCTAAAGTTACGAGGATTTTGCTCCGGGCAGAACCCCCCCACCCCTCTCCAACATTGTCCATCAACATTTATCTCCTGCAGAGACTCAAAGAGTTATCCAATATCCCGAACCCCTGCTCTCCCTGGTGGCGTCTGTCGTATCTCTGCGCACACCACCGACGTGATAGAAAACTGTGGCCAGTCCCTTTAGAAATAGCAAAGCCAGGGGCCTGTGGGGTGTCAGATGTCAACGGGGAACCAGTTGCTGGAGTCTGAGTCCAGCTCATGCTCACAGCAGCTGTGTCTTCTCAGAGCCCACATTCCTGTAGGACAGACCCACTCTGTCCCGCAGAGTGGGTCTGCAGAACAGAGTGGGTCCTGCAGACGTCACCTGCGCCCATCAAAACAGCATGCAGAGAAACTTCAAGGGAGAAGAGAGAAGTTTACTGTACAGGCGGCTGTTTTTTTTTTTTTGTTTGCTTCCCAGGTAGGAAACTATTTAATGAATAATAAAGCAGTTCTCTTTTCTGACTAAAAGAGAAATGAAAAGACAAGGGGTGGGTCTCCTCTTCCACATATACAATCAGAAATCAAGCCATAACGATCTGATCAGGGATTAACTGGTCAAGTAGTGATTTCTTTTCCCTAATCATTACATGAATCATCTACTTTGATGCAATTTTTGTTAGTTTAATTAGAGTTATATAAAGATAGAGCAGACATGCTGTAATACACAGACTGCAATTCCTTCATTTTGGAACGGACTCAAAACCCTTTTTTCCCCCTCCTGTACTTTCTAGTCATCAACTCAGAAGTAGTCACAATTGGATTTGGAAGCACATATTACACATCCAGAAAATGAACAGGCTAGAAAAGACCTAATGTATATGTGAATATTAAAACAAAAAACGAGATCAAATGTGATGCATTGAACGCCCTGCTCGGATGCAGGGTGTTTTGTCTCTGCTGTCCTCTCAGGCTGCACGGCGCAGCCATGATTCAGCATCTTCTTCACCTCGTCAGACCTCACTTTACACCTCCAGCTGCCCTGCAGAAAGAGTCGCCTGCACTGCGTTATAAGCTGCACAGTCTGACCTCTACTAAATAATACATGCAAACACAGCCCATCCCACCACAATGCTGCAGGCAAAAACTAAAAAAGAAAAAGAGAGAGAGAGAGAGAGAGAGAAAAAAAAAAGCAGCACCCTCTTCCCTGCCAGGTCTCAATGACCCTGGATGATGTAGCAGCTCGGCTCTGTTATTAGCTCTGCGCAATAAAGTTTTGTCAGCTTTTTGCATCCGTTCCTCCACCTCGTCTGCAAACGACCGACCAGATGTGCGCGGTTACAAAACTGCGATGCAAACAAGCATGCGGACAATCTCGATTAATCCCGTGTTTATGGCTCGATCTGGTGCCCTGGGGATGCAAAGAGAGTCGTCTGTAGCAACAAACAACTTGTTACATTGCTCACATTTCACAAACACACACATACACACACACGCCTTTAATTGTGACTAATCATTTAATAATAAGTTCTCTCTTACACACACACACCCAAACGACTGACAGCTGAAAACAATGTTTCAAATGAGTACAGATGAGAAGAACTAGTTTGTCACAAAGACCAAGCAGTGATTCATTAGATCCTAGAGGCTGATTCCAGTTTCCAGCCCACCGAGAAACAACGAGACATCTCTCTTACCTCCAGGCGTGTGTTGAAGTGAACTCAAAGCCCGTCTTCAACTCCCCTTTCCGAGTCAGGCTAAGCTGCAACAGTTACGCACACTTGTGGTCCCGCAAATTGACTAAGTCTCTATTTTAACTCTCTGCACTCCCGCTGAATTGAGGAGGTTTTCATTCCTTCTTTTGCCCACCGCATGCCGACAAAACTCCTCGAAATTTTAAAGCTCGCGGCGAACACTTTTTTGCAATTCCTCTTCCCCCTAGTTGTTTCTTTTTTTTCTTCTTTTTATCCGAGCGCAATTTAAAGCGCAGCTTTCCGCGGCTCGCTCGCTGAGGACTCCGCTTTGCTAATCAGTGCGGCCACACGGAGGCGCGTCCCCGCGGCTTATGGGAGGTGGGAAGGAGGAATCCCAGAGGGAGAGGAGGAGGAACCATACAAACTACGAACCAGAGCGCGCTCCGAAAGCGGAGTGATGATGCGTTCAAATCACCTCGGGTGTTCTATCCTCGGTGTGGGGAAGAGCGCCACGTAACTGCGTTTAAGTTAAAAAAAAGAAAAGAAAAGATGGAAAAAAGGAAAGAAAACAGATCAGACTAATTCTGATAAACAATGCAGTGTGATTCTACGCATTCACACACAAAAGGACAATTTATATAATAGAATGTTAAGTCTTTCTAATGTGTTTCTCTGTTTTAATAAGAAACAGAGCACCAGAACTGCAAATAACAGGAAATAAATAAACACCTATATAGAAAATTATTAATCAACTGATTATGTAAAGGAAGCAATTACCACGAGCGGCACACTTACTGCAGTGCAACTTGCTTATATAAACATGTTTCTTTGGGGGTTTTTTTTTGTTTTTTTTTTACCACTTTAAATGAATAGAAATGCACCACTTTTCTCTCGTATCAATAACAATAGCTTGCATTTCAAAAACAGGCAATTTACACGTTTTTCAAACTTAAGAATATGTTGAACTCATTTGTGATTACATTCCAAATACAACAAAATTCCAACTCCAGTTGATTTTAAGGCCTGACTCGCATTTTTTCCTTCCCATTTTTACCAAGCTTTTATTTGTTTGATTGATTGATGGATTGATGGATTGATTGATTGATCTTAAATCATCTCTCAAGGCTGAAACTTAGAAATTCCGATTATCCAGGGCAGCTCGAATACATCATGACAAGAGGAAATAAATAAAATGTACCGCGGCCGCGAAGGAGCCAATGAAACACCCCGTGTTTCAAATTAACGATAACTGAACTATATGAGTCAATTTTAAGTTTATTTAGGGTTTCAGTTAACGGGTTTTATATAGTCGAGAGATGTGTAATCTCATTTTGTGTTATACAAGTATCAAAAAGAAGCACTATCAAATTTTTATTGCGTATGGGAGCTGTCAAAAACGGTTACCCTCAACCGAGTTACTCAACTATCCGGATGCCCGGATGTACGGAGCCAATCGGACGCGAGCTTCCGATTCTGTCTTCCCAACTGTCCAGATGCGGCTTAAGATAGCCAGAGCAATGAGGGACAACAGTGCAGTTTTCACGCTGTTCGTTGTTTGAATGTGTCTTTCAAAGGTAGGGACATTAAACGAACAATGCATGTTTTAATTTGTCACTTTGTGGTGTGTACGTTCTGTAGGTTACAGTTAGTTATTTAGCTTCGTGAGGTGGTGAAGGTAGCGGTTGGCTAGCTAGTGCTAACACTCGACTGTGTTGGCTGTTAGCTGCCTGCCACCAGAAAATGAACTAAACGCAATGCAGCAACACGACAGTTGGCTGCGAGTTCATGACCCAGCAGACACAGAGGTAACGCCAAGGTCTGCTTATAAAATGAGTCACTTTTTTAAAAACAAAAACGCAAATGAACGAATCAAGTCAACCCCTTTTAGATGCTGGATTAATGTGTGTTGGGTTTTGTAAAGTTGCAGAGGGTCGCTTTTTGACAAAAATATCATTTTTAACTATTCAGTCCCTCTAAAAACGTTTTTAGAGGGAGACAGTGAAGTAATAAATATCATAAAGATCATAGCTGTTAGTTCAGGAACTTAATGTTTTTTTCAAAGCAACTTTTCAAACGGCATGAACAATAAAAATAAGATCAAACGATACCTGGGTCATGTATGGAAACCAAACGTTTATGTAGCTACTGCTTTTTAAAAGCAGAAATCATGGTGTAATTATTGTCCCTTTATTTACGTTTAAACCTGTAAAAATCATGGTTTAAACTTGAATAAAAACCAAACGCACACAAAAACAGCCACAATTAGTGTTTTTTTAAATCGGTATGAAATGTTCAGCAAACCATCTTTGGTGAATGTTCTCCATTCTTATCAGTTGAAGTTAATGTTTATTTACTTATAAAAATCCCACAATCGAGCCAAAATGTAATTTTACCATTAAAAACAATGAACATCCATTTGTTGAAACAAAAATGGATTCTATTTGGATTGTTTTTCACCATACATAGCAACTAAAAATAATAGAAAATGTTGATCAAATTTAGATAAAATAGTTGCTGTTTTGAAAGAAATTGAATCGCTACCATAATTAATGTTCCTACTTCTTGAGAACTGTTAACTATTCTATTCATTTAAAAGTCTTGACGCTATTTTGGGGAGGAAGCAACACAGATTGTCAGAACAGTAACAAGTCCTAGCTATGTTGCTAATATTAATAAATGGATAATGATAAAGGCATGCTTATAATGTCAGAGGAATTTTTCCACAAAAGGAGTTGCAGAATCGTCGATAATGACATTCCTGTTACTATGTTTACTTTGTACGAACCTAACTGGCAGATTTTATTTATTCTTTCTCAGACCGACACCGCCAAAGGATGGATCCTGTAGTGCTGAGCTACCAGGATAGCCTGCTGCGGCGCTCCGACGTGTCCTTACTGGAAGGCCCCTATTGGCTCAACGACCAGGTCATCGGTTTCACCTTCGAATACTTCGCCAACGAGCGCTTCAGGGTGCTGGGCGACGCAGCCATCTTCATCAGCCCGGAGGTCACCCAGTTCATCAAGTGCGCCTCCTGTCCTGACGAACTGTCCCTCTTCCTGGAGCCGCTGGATCTCCCGTCCCGCCGCTGGGTCTTCCTGGCCGTCAACGACAACTCCAACCAGACCGCCGGGGGCTCCCACTGGAGCCTGTTGCTCTACCGCCGCAGCTCCAATCACTTCGCGCACTATGACTCTCAGAACGGCAGCAACTCGCTGCACGCGCGGCGCATTGCCAGCAAGCTGGAGCCCTTCCTCGGCGCCGGCAGGAAGGCGCTGTTCGTGGAGGAGCCGTGCCCGTCGCAGCAGAACAGCTACGACTGCGGCATGTACGTCATCTGCATCGCCGAGGCCTTGTGCGAGAAGGTCAGGCTGGAGGGCTCGCCCCGCCTCCCCGTGCAAACCATCACCCCAGCCTACATTACCCAGAAGCGGGCCGAGTGGTGCAGAGTGATCCAGAGTCTGGCTCAAAACGACCTCTGCTGCTCTCTGCCTTTCACCTAGCTCGTATACAGAACAGCGCCCCCTGCTCTTCCTCCTCCCCCACCACCGTATCTACTGCTGGAGAAACAGAATGCACTCCCCGCATACTAGTATGTAACTACATATTTATTATATTTCCCTGACAGTCAAAGTTTAAAAAAAGGCGGTGTGATGTTTTTTCCAGTCTTTATGCACAGCATCGTACCGTATGTAAACGACACCAGCATGCCTATAAACCTAAAACGTGTACATGCTTTGTGAGCTTGGAGAATGTGAATCGTGTCTGTTGGTTGGTGTGCAGCGAATGTAGAAATGTTTACACAGATTATTGCTCAGGGTCATTTTAAATGAACTGAACTGACTATAAGAATGTGAATACAAACTCTGGCTCCTGCATCTTACCTTGTTGTTATTGTGCTCCAGTTTTTTTTTTTTTTTTTTTTTTTTTTTTTTTTTTTCAGCAGTTTCAACAGGATTTGTGTCTCTACACCTGATGTAGATGTCAGACGGAAGCATTTTGTGCCACTGAGTGTGTGTGTGTGTGTGTGTGTGTTTTTGGAACAAAGGGCAATGATGAGAGAGAGGAATGTATGTTATGTTCTCCAATAGTATCGCACACGAAGTCTGATCTGATAAGTGTGGCAGTCGTCACATTTTTGTGGACAGAAAAGTCGCTGTAAAAATCACTCTGGTTTATTTTTTTGACATGCCAGCTGTCTGATTTTTTTTTTTCTTTGTTTCTGTTATTAAAACTTGTTTGGCTGCAAAATGATCCGACTTATCTTCAGTTTTTGCTTTGAATGTTTTCCAATGAGTAGCGTTCTGTTTGAAGTTTTTAATAGCGGGTGTTGATACTGATAAACACATACTAATTCTGACAAAGAACAAAAAGTTTGCATTAATTTCAACAAGAGATTTTATTTCAATTCTAAAATTGAGTTTACAGGAATGATTTATTCCTGTAAATTTTGATGGTTATTGCTGACAGCTAATGGAAATTTAAAATTCATCAAAATATCGCAATAAATCAAATTTATAAAATCACTTTTGATCTAGAAATGCTGAGATATTAATGGTATCTACTTCTGTCATATTTTCTACCACACTTTTTTCCTTCCATTTAACCTTTCATTAATATGCTTGAGGACATTAACTCTATAACACAATTACAGTGACGTATTCAAAACTCTTCCTCTAGAGTCTAATTTAAGACATTTTATATGGGCTCTACTTTGTTTTTTAGTTTTGATCCAAATCTCTAGAGCACAGATGAGGGTCAGAATCCAGACGGACCGGTCTACCAACAGTTTTGTTTTTCTGCTTGTGCTGCTCCTCCATCATCCCACCATCTCTTGCTAACACAAAGCTAGCTACTTGAACTCCAGTAGATTAAATTGCATCCGACTCAGTTCTGGTGCTGATAAGCTGCTTCTCTTATCTGACCCAAGCAGGGATGACATTGACTCAGAACATTATGAGGATTATATGAAATTTTAAAGGACCATGCTGTGTTATCTTTATCACTAAGAACATATCTTACAGCTGGCTGTTTACACATTGACTGATGATAATTTATTGGTTTGTTCTAAAAGAAAATCCAAGATACGCCTTCTACAAACTGTTGCTGGGGGGGGAAAAATAGTTACAGCTTATATTTGTTAATTTCTAACTTGATCATAAATAGAATGAAACAGAATAACTTGAACTCTGTTTCATCATCACTGTTGAGTATAACTTCCTCCGAGTGGTTCATGTTTACTTGTCATACAAAAACTCTAAAGCACAAGTATGGTCATGTAAAAAAAAAATTTTAAAAATGGGTGTTTAGGATTACCAGTATCAATTTTACTTGTAAATCCAAATCATTTAAATCAACACGATGACTTGACTGTGGATAAGCTTTTGGAATTAAAGAGGTCGACACATAAACCAAATACATCATACCAACCTTGAAGCATGGCGGTGGAAGTGTCATGCTTTGTGGATGCTTTGCTGCAGAAGGAGCTGAACAGCTCTCCGTCGTAGAAACCACCATGAACTCTTCCGGTTATTTTAAGGAAAATAACCGTAAAAATGGAAAACAAGAAAAAGTCAATGCTGAAGCATCACTTGGACCTGCGACATCTTAAATATACCAGTAGATCCACGAAGAACTGGTCAGAATATGGAAATGGATACCATATAAAATACCAAATTATATTTTGTGCATTTATGTCGTGTTACAGGTCTTAAATTTCGTCCATAAAATTATTTAAAAAGTCTTTCCATTGAGTTAGTGAAACCTGCAGAGATACTGCATTTTCAACATCTTCAGCCAAGTGATAAACATGTTTACGTAAACGGCTACCTGCACGTCGTATGGGACATTAGAGGCTCTGCTGCTGACAAACATCCCAGCTCTGCTGTTAAATCTCATTCAGGATGTGTAAGTGGGTCAAGTTTACCTCATAATATCAAAGTGGAAAGGAGAAGGTACAGACTCCAGGGATATAATGCTGCCATTGGTTTGGTTAACAAACCAAACCGGTGACCTTCAGGTCTGAACGTTTCGGAAATACAAATGATTAAATCCACACGGCAGAGCAGCTGAAGCCGCATGCTTCCAAATATGATTCAGCTTCAGATTTATTTATTTGTATCCCAAATGGGCAATTGATGTTACAGCAAGTAGAAAAATTAAAAGACAAAGTATCAAAGATTAAAAAATAAAAAAAACAAAACATACCGAAAGGACATGAAATACACGATGGAAAAAGCCCAGCAGTGTATTTCATCATTGCCACAAACTCCAAATCAGGTGCAAGTTCATCTACCTTGTCCTGCATTAAAATAGATGTTGCAAGCAAAAGAGAACTTGTACTGTTGCTTTTTATACTTGGAAGTCTGAGTCTGTGTGGTTCCAGGTTCCCAAAATGTAAACTGAAATAGCAAAAAAAAAAAAACCTAGGAAAACATTGAAAATTTTAGGAACTGTTAACAATCATGAATAATGTTTTGACCCCATATTTGTTTCTTAAAAAACTGTATGTGAACAACACAGTGTGACTAAGTCATGCAAACAGTAGCAGAGGGCCTAAAAGTTTAGATTTTTGCATCAGAAGAAAAAAAAAAAAAAATCAATTTTGTATTTGTTTCAATTTATCCAAAAACAAAACCTGCAGAGTTGCTGCCACAATGGCCTCTCGATCTGGTAGTGGTTAGATTGTATAAAACTAGGGGGTGACCATATTTACTCTATACATACAATAGTATTCACACCCTTTAGTCACAATGCAACATCAAAATGTGTGTCCAGTCTTAACTGAGCTTGAACTGTATTGCAAAAAAGAAAAAGAAAAAAAATCCAGTCTCTAGACATATCTAAACCCACATAAAATGGAAAATTAATTAACCTCTTTTTTTATTATTATTATTTATATATATTTTGTGTGTGCTTTTATATTTCTATCATGTTCGAAATCAATAAATAAATAAATGTGCAAAGCATGCAACAAAACTGCAACTGCACAGTAGCAATTGAGGCAAAAGCTGCTTGTACAAATGTATTGACTCAGGGGGTCTGAATGCAAACGCCTGCTGCACTTTTTTGGATTTTTATATATTAAAAGTTTTGAAAACAACATCTCAACTTCCTTCAGCTTTACAACCACGCATTAATTTATGCTTAAGAGAATCACAAGTCATAAAAAAAATGTTTCATCTTTGAAACAGCACCTGGATTTGGCTGCTTGGCCCACTGTGGTTCAGTCAGCAAAATTCAAAGTCTTCCACTGCTAAAAGATTTTTAAGCAATAAATGATTTATTGTCCTGAAACAGCTCAGGTCTTGGTCTGGGCCGTTCAGGATGAGACGACTGGTTCGAATTAGCCGTCGCTGAGAGCAGCAGGGAGAAATCAAACCATCTGACGAGGCTCAGACGCTGGGAGTGAAGAACACTGAATTCTTTGTATCCTCTTTTTCCCACAGACAGTTAATCCAACCGTGAAAATGTACTCCTCTCCGGATCAGGACTGACGATACCACCTGTAAGGCGAGCGCCGTGCGGCTCACGTTGCAGCAGAACCGCAGAAGCCGTTTTCATCAAACGACACGTCTACTGTGATATTTATGTCCCTGCTGTCATTTTGTGCTAAGTGCTCTGGCTTTTTTTTTTTTTTTTTTTTTTTTTTAATCGTACATGTCACACATGTTCTCCTCCTGCTCCCAGCTCTCCAGAGAGCGGGTGTTGCTCTCAGTCGGTGACGGCCACGTGGAAATAAAAGTACAGTGAACGCATCCAACTGTTTTGTGAACACTCTGTGGTCGCAGCCGGCCTCCGATATCCAAAAGACGGAGGGAGGCCGCAGCACTTTCTGGTCCTCTGAGAATGAAATGTTCAATCAAACCGGTCGTCGTTTTCATATGACAGATGAGACTTCCTTCTTGCAAGCATCTCATTAAAGTGACGTATTTTATCTGCAGACTGAGTGGTGAAGTTTCAGAATTTTTTGGGGAGGTTTCTTTTAGGATCTTGTGGCCTGCTTTCGGCTTGCTTGGACGGCCAGACTGACGGCGTTCGTCACCGTAGATTGTTTTCTTGAACACAAGTTGTTAAAATCTTCTCTCTGACGGCTCCAGGCAGCTCTTTTAAAAACTCAACATGCTCTTACTTCACCACCAAACTAAATGTTTAATTCTTAAAATGGGCAAGTTTCCCCTGGAAATGCTGGGTGATGGTATTTTAGTCTTCTTAACCCGAAGAGATTTTGTCCGAAAATAATTTTAACCATTTTAAGAGGAAATAAATGTGGAGTATCTTTTTTTTTTTTTTTTAATGCTCTCCAGAAGCTGTTTCGGTGCGGTTCAAATGGATATTTTAAGGCCCAGTAGACCCATAGACCGCTCCAAAAGCAGGAAGCGGACCGTAGCGCAGGGCATTCTGGGTAGATACAACCTAAACAAACGCCAGAGAGAAATGGCTTGTGGTCTTTCTCTGAAGACACGAGAAACCATACAACCGATAAAATCCGACGCTTCGCCTTTACTCTGCTTTTTTCTTCTTCTTTGGTTTTGTTTGACTATATTACCAAAATCCCCAGTTGTATTGTTAAAATCTACATGATATGTCTTGTGATACATGTCAAAACAACTGAATATGCAGCAACATATAACAAAAAACATTTCATGTTTTCATTTTGTTTCTTGATCCTAATATAAAATACTTCCAAGAAATGATATTTTCGTCCCAGAATCACCTTGCTTCTCTTTTTTTTCTGTCTTCAGTTACGGCGGCAGCAGGCCTCCCTTCATAAAAGCGCCGGCTGTAATGCACATGGATCGCGCCTCGCTGCACACATTAGCTTAGACACATTTAACGACCCTCTGATGTAATGGGATCTTGGAAGTCCTCCAGCTTTGTCGCCTCGGATGTGCGATGATTTTTACAGTGTGTGACACAGATCGTTACCATGAAGTCACAGTCCGCCTCCTCGCTCACGCCCAGGGGGGGTCGCAGGTCAGCGGAGCAGCATTCCAGGACAGACAACACGACTCCCTGGAGGAATGGAGGAGCCTGCAGCTCGTCTGGCCATCTGCTTCGACTCAACCCCACCAAAACTCCCTCTGCTAAAACGCAGAGCTCCTCAGAAGCTTCTTTAAAGAGACCCGAAGGAGTCGGCGTCCCGCTGAGACTGATAAACTAAATGTTGCAGGAGCTAACGATTAGCATCTACACCTTTTGATTCACGACAGACTACATTACAAGGAGTAAGAAGAAGAAAACTAAAAGTGAATACTGACAGCACATCTGTTTTCTTCAGGAATAAGGAAAAAAACAAACTACACTTCAAAAACAAAATCTTATTATTAGTATTTTTGGTTTAGTTTTTAGCGCAAACATTTTAATACACTTGAAATAAGATAACTGTCTCACAACTTTTCAGCAAGAGACAAGAGCTTGTTTTAAGTCAATAATTCCTTAGTGTTGATGAAAAGGTGCCAGCTATAAGTGAGATAATCTGCCAGAAATCCCATCAAGTTGAAGAAGAATCTTCAGAATTGTTTCTGTATCATTTTAGAAAATCACATCTTCCACATGCATTCTCTAAAAATGGTTCATTATGTGTTATTACGCTCCACTTCGTGCAGAGGTTCAGGGGTATTGAGAAACGATTTAAATGTGACGTATGTAATGCGTCAGTTCGATTGGATGAAGCTTACCAGAAATTGCCTGCACTGTAAACAACCATCCTCATATGCGAAGAGAGAAGAACCGAGACGAGCAAGATGGCTGTTGCTGTTAATTTAATATTTGGAACCGTGGACCGAACGGCCTTGTTCACTTCCTCCGCTGCCGTTGCTAAAACTACAGGCAGATTACAATTCTAACGCAGAAAATCAACATCAATGTTCACGACTTCTTCCGTTCGCTGATTGACCTGGTTGAAAGAATCCAAGTCAATGGGAGAAAGCCCAGGCAGAGCTGTGAAGAGAGATGAGAATCGAGCAACTTGCGAAGGAAGGCAATAGCCAGGATAAGGCTAAGGTCTGCTATGAGGCAAAAATTACAAATAGGACAATCCGAAATCAATTACATCTTGATTTAATCTTGTAGAGGAGCATGTTTGTCCTGAAGTTCATATTTCTCTACTCTTGATTTACAACACTGGATAAAGTTTCAGTGAGTTTCCAGTTCGTCTTAAAAGGCGATTCAAGAACAGAATAAGCAAGAAAAATTCAAAAGACTGTCGCTCTTCTTGTCGGAAAGCATCACAGAAAGCTACAAGGTTTCATTTTAACGTAGTTGCAGGTTTAATTTAAAAGCGTCCAGAAATACATCATCATCCATAGAAAATCCATCAAATATCCTCAGACAAACATCATAATGCAAACACTCTGAGTCTTAAAGACTAACATCTTCATTTGAAATGTTTGAGTAAAAGAATCCAAGCAACTGCTTTTTTCTTTTCTTTTTTTTTTACACAGATATTCATAAATGTGATGAAAAACATAACATTTCATCTAATGACTCCACTCTTTATTTTAAAGCTATTATTGCTCTGTTTCACTGGAAACAAGTGAAATCTCTGTGCTCACATGGACCTTCTTCTGTGAATGCCTTGAAGATGACAACCGAGTACCTTTTACCGAAGCAAAACACACTTTATGTGACATGTGGCTGAAACGATTCGGACTTCATCCTTACAAGAAAAAGTGCAACGTTATTGCTAGTTTTAACTTTCCCTCTACAATCAAACTAGTTTGCTCAATTAGTCAAAAATAGGTTTGATATAAACTCACGCTGGCAGCCATAAAAAAATACAAACATTTCCTTCTTGCTTACATCTCATTATTTCATCCTCGAACATCAACTCTTCATCATCCGTCTGCACAACAGAGTGGTGAGGATTCAGCAGCCAACAATCTATAACAAAATCTACTTTCTATTTAGAAATAAATATACAGTCTGTTTGCATAGTCTGGAAGTGATCTTGGGTTGGGTGGTCATCCCGGACCTTATAGATGCCTGGAACCTTCATGATGCGACTGGGGGGCTTTGGAGGGTTTGTTCTGATCCTGGATCTGTGCTGGGGCGGTGGGTTGGTGGGGCATCACTGGCTCCAAGCGGGAAGAGAGAGGGTTTAAAAGTGGAGGGCAGAGGTTACCTGGAGCAAGAGAAGACAGTGTTGTTAGTGGAAACCTAATGGCACGGATAGTTTTTATCCCCGTATACAGAATTGTATCCTTGTATTCTTAGCAACAAAACCGCTGAAGTAGATAAGGCAATATTGATTAAAAATGAAATAATACCAAATTCGATTTTAATCAGTTTTATTTTCTCATTTTCTTTTTTTAAAAAAAAGTAAATTACAAATGACTCACAAAAGTGGCTTTCAGTTCCCACTCCTGTGAGTTGTAGGACAGAGGACTGGGTTCTTGTTTCATTACAAGAATATTGTTTAATATTAGGAGAGTTAAGATGCAATTTGACCAGAAAAAATGTCTTAAATTATGGGGAAAAAATGTCATTTTAATGAGGAAAACGCTCAGAAAGAAAGTTAGCAAATATGAGGTGAAAAAATATGCTCCACTTGCGTTGATGGCGTTTGAAAAGCAATGAAAACTTTTACGAGACAAACTACCGCGTTGCTCAAAACTCGCCATTCAGTATAAACATGAACTGCTTTCATCGAAGTATGTACAAGATTTCCGCTGTTCTGAGGAAAACATCCATCTTTGCCTTTTTTTTTTTCTTTTTTTAGTAAGATCTGCCTGCAGATGTGTTACCTCTCTCTGAGGGGCAGATTTGGGTTACTGAGGAAGGAGAGCTGCTGCTCCAGACTGCACACACGAAAGGCCAGGTAGCACGACGAGAGGATGAGGAGGATTATTCTGATGGAAGAGGAAGAGACAAACACTTTTAGATGCTTCTGCAGACACAAAGGAAGAGAGCTGTAATGTGTCTGAATGAACACTGGGGGGCAGTGTTTGCTGAAGCAGGAATTCACAAAATGAACGATGAAAAAGACGAAATAAATTGAAACGTCATTGGGGACAATCTGAGAAAACAAAAATAAATTTACGATTAATAAACTCTTTTTGACATGTTCACACATTTATGGTTGAAAACATCTAAATTTAATGAATCAAATCTGAAAAAATATTGACGTTCATACTTATCAATTCTAAATAAAATTAATACAAAAACAAACTTAAAGTAATTGTGACATGAAAGAAAGAAATACATGAATAAAACATACGACTTCAGCAGAAACTAACTAATGAATAAATTATTATGGCTGAAAATTAAAGGGCAAAAGAAATAACGTAGAAATATAACCTTAACAGCAATGGCTATTTCATAATTAAATTATGCTTCTTTTTTTTTTTTTTTTACAACTTTGTAACTAAATTAAATAGTAAATATGAATATTGGTAGCAAAGTAAATTATGAATAAGAAAAAGTAAAAAAAAACAATTGATTCATTTTAGATGTCTAAGATTATAGATTTTAAATAATTTTGTTGCATCTTTCCAAATGTATTTGTTGGGTCATTTAATTGTTTCCGATGATGATTTTTCGCAATTTTGCCTTAGTCCTCCATAAATCTATAACACCTTTAATGTTACGTTTTATCTAACAGCTGCATAAACTGTACTGATTACAACTATTGTGCATGACATGATATGACATGATATGTGCTTTGGGTGTGTGTTTTATGAGTGAATAAGGTTGAACTCCATTTCTTCACTCACAGCAGGTTAAGCTTGCTAATAAAACAAATAATGATGTACAGAAATAGATGAAGACGAAGCACAATGTGAGATTCTGTGGGGAACAACGTTTCGTCTCTGTGGACTGAGTATTTCAGCAGCTCTGATCTCCTGTGACTGAATCACCTCCTATTTATATCACCACATTATAGCCCAGTGTGTGTGTGTGTGTGTGTGTGTGTGTGTGTGGAGCTGGGAGTCAGCTGTTGGAGAAGGTGAAGGTGGTGTGTGCCTCTCCATCCACTCACAGCAGGGTGAAGAACTTGAGCAGCTGGTACTCCATCTGCCCCAACTCTGCCACCGGCTCTGATAAAAGACCTCTGTCTGTCTGCAGACCTCTCTCTGAAACACACACACACCATAACACCACACCATTAACATTACTGCTCAGATTAAATCCTTACTGGATAAAAACTGTCAAAGGAAAAAGTTTAAAAATCTGTGACTGTTGGAAAAATGTTGTTTTGTGGCAAAATTGTCATTAATTCTTCGCTATAAAGCTGTTTCCTGGATAGTGAGTATCTGCTGCTGCTGCTCATCATCTTCTAATAACTCAGTGTTTCTCAATTCCGGTCCTCATGCCCCCCTGCCCTACATGTTTTAGGTGTTTCCCTTATGCCACACCCCTGGATTGAATATGGGGTGATTAACAGGCTTCTGTAGCGCTTGATGGTCATGCAATCATTCGAATCAGCTGTTCTGGAATAGAGGTACATCTAAAACATGCAGAGCAGGGGGGCCTGAGGACTGGAATTGAGAAGCGCTGTAATAACTGGACTTTAGTGGGTGAACTCCAAATACTGCCACCTACTGGCAACATCAGAAAAAAAGATGTAGCCAGAAATGCAGAGCACCTGCAGATGGTTTTGCCAGTCTTTAGGAAAAATAAATGTCGGTAACTTCACGTAGCGACTAATGACTAATCGTTAACATTTTTGACATTGAGCTGGGAGGAAATGGCAAAGAATAGTGTGTTCACTAAAGTGGACATCGTGCCTCATCCTCCATCTTCTCCCTGATGTTTTGACCATTACTTGTGACTAAGTTGTTTTTTTAAAAAAAAAATACTTCAACTCTTTCTGTTGTATGAATAAACTAATTTCCACTGTAACTTTCAGTTGTTTTTAACCAAAACATTTCTATCCAAACTGGTTGCATTTCCTAAGATAATATTAGAGCATTTTCATTTCACGATGTTTCACATTACAAAAAGGCCAAAGAGAAGTGAAACACAGCTCAACAAAAACAAAAGTTAAAAACACAAGATTTTTTCTCGGTTTGCTGAACATTACTACAAATGGAAATATGCGGCTGCTTATATTATGTATGCTTTGCTCCTCAATTGTAGCATTCATTAATTTATGTCTCATTTATACTTGAGCATCTAAATGCATGTTGTCCACATGAGTGAACACAGGAAAAACTCTGCAGCTCTCTTGTTTAATTATTATTTTGTTAATGAAAGATGATCCAAACATGCACAGTGGGGTCATCATAATTCATGCATACAAGGGGTTAGGAGTAATAGCAGATTAAAAAGTTTAGTTAAAATACATATAGTAGGCAATTTACTGCATTGATATGAGGAGTAAAAGTATTAAACTATTCCTCACTTCTTAAGGTTTTAGTTTCAAGCAGGAGGAACCTGCTCTCATCTTCTGAAGTGCTGCTCATTAGTAGTTCTTCTTTTGACTTTTGATTAGAAAAGTGGATAAGTGTACGATAAAAGAGGTTTCAGGCCTTGAAGTTATATTTAGAGCAGATGAAACGTGTCTGACTGTCACATCGTTCAGAAACAGGAAGGAAAAGACCTGACAGGACCTGGAACTTTTAACTTTTTTTGGCCGGCCTTTTTTTTTTTAGTAAATAAGATTTATGAAGCATCCTTGCTGGTGCTAAAATTCTCACTTATTTCTGTCAACCTGCTAACTTTGATGTTTTTTATGACAATGTGTAAACACTTTTCATTCAGTGTGACACAGCAGCAAGATGCTCATTATATGCGCGTTGCCATGAAAACTGAATCGGTGGGATCATCAGTGCAGTTTACCACCTCGTACGTTTTGTACTTATTCTGCAACCATTTGGGATCTGAAGTGAAATTGTTGAAGAAAAATGATTAAAGGAAGGTCTAGTCTGCTGGTGATGTCAATAATATGCACAGGTCTGTGAAATATCCAACATGCTGCCCAGAGCATCAAAACATTCATCCATCCAGAATTTTCCAGAGGGGCAGAACACAGTTCATGGCAGACGTTTTGTTGTGATAATCCCAACTTAATCCGCACGGGCACAAAGCTTTTTAATACATGCCACCACGTGATATAATCTTCATCTCATTGCGTAAGAGAAAAAAATCCGAGCAGAATTATTCATTTGCTCTCACATTCACACAGAAATGGGAATCCTATTTTGTGTCCCCTGATGGTTCCTAAGTTTTTGTCTTGTTTTGTTTTTTTGGCTCCACCTTTTTCATTCAACTTATAGAAAAGTATTATCACCTCTGGAAAACATTTTCTGTGCGTCGTAATATTTAATAGCACCGACTAAATATGTGCACAAAACATCAGAGACTGAATATGTGTGGGTGTGGGTGGGTGTGTGTGTCACCTTCCAGTGGCGGCTCCGTCTTGAAGGGTGTGTCTGCTGCTGCCAGGCTGCTGGTGGAGCTACCCAGCAGGTCGGGAAGGGACGAGGACACGGACACCACAGACGGTTTCCGTCTCCATTTTAACACCGACGGGAACTCGTCGACCACGGGGAACTCATCCGGAGCCGGGAACTCATCCTGCAGCACAGCAGAAAGACGAGGCCGTCCAGCGCTCAGCAAACCATGAAGTTGAAAATATAACACCGTTGTTAAATATTTTAATATTTTTTCATTTACAGCATAAAGAAATTCCTGGCAACATTCTTTTTCAATTAAGGTTCCCAAGTGCCACAAAACTATTATCAGGATTTTTATTTTTTTTTATTTGCTTGTTTTATAATTTAAACTATATTATGCGTTCTGCATACATTGGCAAAAAGTTGGCGATTATTCTGATGCTGTATGTCCGATTATTATTATTATTATTATTATTATTATTATTATTATTATTATTATTATTTGCTTGTCCTGTTATGAGTCAGCTTGTTTTTTTTATGTTATTTATTACACAGTAAATTCAACAGGGATATTCACAAGATTTCTGATAATTACTGACTTGGTAAGTGATACAGCTCATTAATATGAGATAAAAGGTAGATTAAATAAGTCTTCCTTCTCATTTTCAAACAGAAAAGTAGCGATAAGCTCATTATTTTGTTCTGGGTTATGTAAGTACATGTTTTCTCTTGTCCTACTAGTTACTTGTTTTCTTTGTTTTTAGAAAACCTGTTTGAAAAACAAAAAACAAAATAGTCTCTTCAATTGAATATGCTCAGTTTTGTTATGGAGAAGATCAAGGACAAGCCAGGAAGCTAACAGAGCACAGCGACACAAGGTGACCTCAGAAGGCTCCTGATGGCGTCCAGCCGACCCGGGGAATAATTCACCGCACGGCTGCAGCTGCGGCAGAACGATCGATCGATCTCTCCTGAGCGAAGTCAACCCTCGGCTTCTGATCGATCCGCGCTTCGTAAAACTCGTGGACGGCGCCTTTGAGGGCTGAATTTGGAAGATTTTGCGGCGTTTCATGAAAGACTTTCACTCACCAGCGATAAGGCCGGCTCTTCCATCAACTGCTTTAAGCTCAGGCTCTTCCCGTTGACCTGCAGGGGGAAAAACACAGACGCCTCTTTATCTGACACGCTGCCACATGGACTTAATGAATAAGTGCACCTGATGTGTGTGTGTGTGTGTGCGTGTGTTCACGGACCTGTAAGTGTGTGCAGATCCTGCGGAGGACATCATACACACTGTCTCTTGATAGCAGGGAGACAAAAACATACTGAGGAGAAAAAGGAGAATAACAGGAGTTTTATTAACTATTATTCCATCCACTGTTGTGTCATGACGAGAAGATAATCAGCGCTGTTCACTTCACCTGCTAGTGGACATAATGTTTTGCCTAATTAGTGCACTTAAAGTCATTATTAGTAATTTCAACTGAAGTCTTTCACCTCTTCTTTGTTGGTTTTTACAGTGGCTCCCAAACCTTTCAGCCTTCGAACATAAAAAAATGATTTATATCCAAATATTTTTTACGATCCCCTACAGAAAACATGTTGATGTTATAAGAAGCTAGCAGAAAAAAAAAAAAAAACAATAGACTAACTTTAAGTTGTTCGTTTTTTTTACCGTCTAAATACAGTAACCTGCTGCACATTAATCTGTTGAGTTTCTTCCTGTTTCCATAAAAACTCATGAACAAAATAAAAAGAAATACATCCACACACTCTTATTTTATTGTCTCTGCGGCTGAAGCGTCTACCTTCTGGTTGGTGTCCGTTGTGATGGCCAAGCCGTTGGGCACCAGACCGGCCGTCTTGTGCTTCTTCACAAGTCGCACAGTAACGACCGGGATGGCCACCTGGGCGGAACGACAAAGAACTTTTCAGGAAAACGCAAACCTTGGATTCGACCTCTAAGCCGCCAGAGCGAGAAAGCAGGAGAGTAAAAAAAAAAAAAAAAAACCCTCCTTGATAAAAGAGTAAAAGAGATGGGCCCTGCAGAAAACCAGCAGGGACACAAAACCTGCATTATTGAGTCAGAATGCGAGGAATGCGGCGTCAGTGAGCGGCTTACTGTCACTGAAACCTCAGGAGGTTCAAGGAAATAAAGGAAGAGCTGGAAAGTCCAACATCAAAGTGAAACATTTCAGAGCAGAGTAAAGCTAAAGGTTAAAAACATGAAGAATAGAGACAGAGAGGAGCTTCCAGTTTGCTCCTAATCCTGACTGACTTTCAGCGAAACCATTTGTAAAGCCGAGCAATCAGCTTTGCCAGGCTGTGACTTTAAAAGTGGCCCAGATCGAGTTTCCCCCAGTCACTGTGAGTGTATTAAGCTGCCTCCTACCTTGATGTCCTTGCCGAAGAGGTTGGCATAGAAACACAGCCAGTTTCTGGAGATGTAGAGGCGGCCCTGCAGGAGGATGTCTCTAAGAAGAGCACAGGAGTACACTGACAAAAGAAGAAGCAAAAGATACTTAACAAGAGCACAACGGGTAAAGAAACAACATGCATCCGACGTCCTGTAGTTTAACATCACACAGGGAAAACCTCAAGCAATGATCAGGAAACAAAATAAGCAAAAGTTCACTGAATGCTGGGGTTTGGTTTATACTTTACATGCTTCCAAATTAGGGTCATATACCGGTTTGGCATTTCCAGAATGAAACAAAAACTATTCTCTAAAGCCTGGAGAATGGTTTTCTAACAATGTCTTTTACTGAACTTTCCAGATATCCTCATACAATTTAAAAGATGACTGATGCAATACAGAGATTCTCCACTTGGGGGCGTGGAAGTTAGCCAGGTATAAAAAATGTTTTTATGCAGGAACTTATGAAATTAAAAGAAAAAAACAAATGGATTAATGAGTTGCAACAAATGTATTTATTTATGCAGAATAAATGTTTTTTTGTTTTTTTTTAAAGCTTTTAACTATTTTTAACAGTCAAAAACAATAAAATAAAACACTATGAGCTACAGTATTTTAAAATCATGTACAATAACAAAATTGGACTAAAAAAACCAGCCTATAATAGTTCTTTAAGTGATAGATTTCTTCTAAACTTGAAAGTCGAAATGTACCTACAGTGTAAAAACAAAAAGTGCTAAAATATGCAAGTTCTGCCATAGCATGCCTAAATAAAACTGCAGAAACAGAGGTCAATCTGCTAACCTTCAGAGGGACACAGTCTATTTTCTTAAAAAAAGAAAAGAAAAAGAAAGCCCTCAACAACAATCATTTTGCTCCAAACAGGCAGACGAGCAGCGCAGATTCATCAAAATTTTCTCAGATCAGTGGACGCATCATGCCTTACTGCTCTAAGAACAACACTGTTCAGTGTAGGGGTTGTGACAGAGTTATGCATTTGCAGCATCAAGAAGAAGCGCAGTGTTTTCTATGGAAACACTGCGCATTCACAAACATTCTTAAAAAAAGAAAGAAGAAATCTGAATCCATTATAGCTAAACTGATCTGTTTTACTCTATACTGTTAACATTTTAATTAAATCAGAAAAGTTTGTTAAAAGCTAAACTCTGCACTGCACAAACACAAAATCTTAAGTGTTTTTGCTCTAGTTTCTTGTGTAAATATCTTAGTATCCTTGAAATAAGACAAAACTAACTTACAAGTAACTTTTCTGCAACATATAAGAGCTTGTTTTAAGTAAATAATTCCTTAATGTTGATATTTTAAAAGAGTCCACCGGCATTTTATTTCACTAATGAGATATATTCCTAGTGTTATAAAGAACTAAAAACAAGCTCCCATATCTTGCTGAAAAGTTACTTGTACATTAGTTTAGTCTTATTTCAAGTGAAGAAGAATATTTTTACTAGAAACTAGGCAAAAATATTTGGTAAGAGTTTGTGTTTTTTTGCAGAGTGTGTCAGCACGTCGGAAAATCCGAGGTTGGAACTCGGCCCCAAATCCCTGCCCCAGTAATTATTTTGATAAATAATAATATTGAAGACCATTTTAAAGTTATATATTACTAATAAATATTAATTTTGTAAAGAAGTCTTAATACTGTAGCTGGAGGATATTTTAAACATCCAAAATAAAACAAAACAAATAAAAAAACACGTACAACAAAGAAACACTTAATGAGATGTGTCACTGTCTCTGTGAACAAAATTGCCCTTCAAAGAAATATTAATAATCAGAATATGAATGATCAAGCTTATTTTAACTTATGATCTGACTAATTGATTCACTGATTGATTGCTTATTGCTACAGGTAAACTTCACCAAAAAATAGCCACATTTTTAGTTACCTTGTTTTTCAAACTTTAGACACAAATTGATTTTTTTCAGCTGATGACATCACCACAAAATGACACAACACACACACACACACACACACACACCTGCTCACAGTCCCGATTTCTTCACATCGTGGGTACATGCTGACCCACCACAAGCAGCTCATGCGCACAGTGTAAAGGCTGAGACATGGTGACGGTACCTTTCATGAGGATCTCATCCTTGGGCACGCATGGGAACAGTTTGTGGTACTGCGAGTTGTACTTGCTGACAGTCTGTGCAGAGGGACAGGGCAGAGTCATGAGCAGCTCCTTGGCGGACCGGCCTGCCCGCACAGTGCCAGCCCCGCCGACCCCTCCACCTTCACCGCCGCCGCCGCCTCCGGCCCCTCCGGCTCCGCTCGGCGCAGACACCACCCTCTCCCACAGAGGACGAGAGCTCTGCACCAGGCTCAGCACGTTGGCACCGTACTCACACACACACTCTCGCACATCCAAGGCCTGGAGCAAACCGCTGCAAGACACACACTGTTCCCCCCCCGTCGCTGGTCAGTGTTGGGCTGAGGTTACCGGCAACTCAACATTCATCTGCCTCTAAGCGCAGCTAAAACAAACACACACACCTACACTACAGACTAGCAGCAGCTATGCCTCATTTTGTCGCCTATGAGCTCTTTCTCAACTACAAGGCTGCCTTTTTCTGTCTCAAATGCACCTCCAGTGACTCTGCTGCTGCTCCCTCCCGCTCCTCTTTCCTTCACACACACACACTCACTCTGTCCTTCAGCTGGAAAACACACAGGTACTTTCGGCTCCTTTCTTTCCCTCCCCTCTCCGTGCTGCTGTCAGTTTCCCTATTGCCAAGAACATTCAAGCCGCCCATTTCTTCCTCCCTTAAAAAGAAAATCTCTAGATCTCTCCTTCACCTCACTGCTACAACTCACCTCCAGCCTTCAGAGTCTCTGCTACAACTTTCCTGCTCTGCATCTCATCTATCACTGTTTCGCTCTGTCGTTCTGCATCACTCCTGGTTCTCCTTTTCACTATTTATAGCACGCGGCAAGAGATAGCTCCTGTCCTCAGAGCGGCGCTTGCAGAGGGTTAGGATGCTGTGGAGGGGGGAACCCTCGGTTAACGCTGGTCTGGAGGAATATGCTGACTCATTCAGAGTGGAAATTAGATTCGTTTCCAACGTGTATCATTTTGCTAAATGACAAAAAGAGTACGTAGGAGGAGAGAGGCAGTTTGTGATCTTTTTTTCTATTGAATTAAATAACCAAAGCGTTTGCCCTGTCTTGCAGATTTCTTCTGTTTTTGCTTTTTTTTAAATGTCTCAGATCATCAAACTTTCCCCCCAGTTATTTTAGTAGACATACTAAAATAACTTTTCTGCAGTTTTCAAATGAGGGTTTCCTCAAACCGACCTGGAGCCATGTGAAACGTGATCAGCTAATGGCTGCTCTTCTTTGGAGAAATGTTTTAGTTCGGCCATCTTGGAGGAGTTTACAGCATAAGCATAATCTTTATGGTATATGAATTGGATTCAAGTCCATAAAATCCATAAAAAGCTATGGTGGGCCGGATTTGGCCCCCGGGCCTTGAGTTTGATACGTGTGTCCAATACTGAAGTGTGCTGGATTCCCAAAGCGTTAGAAATGGATTTAGAACCCTTTTCAGACTTCAATTACTTTCTTTTCTACTGTTTTCGTTCAGCTGATGTGTTGCTTTTTGGGATTTTTTTTTCACCCACTTACATGGGACCATGTAATGGGGGAAAGCTTTTACCTTAATGGATGAAACAATCATTTAAAAAAAGGTTTTTATCTGAAATTCCACTTTTTTGGGGGGAGGGTGATCTGACATAAAAACAGAAAAAACCTGAAAGGAGGGTCAAAGCTCTGGATTTGGAAAGATTTTTTTGATCTTTCAAGACGTGAGCAGTATGTTCACATTTCACAGCCTAGCACTACTGAAGCTTTGTTATGCTTTTATTATCTATTTTTACTACATGTTTGTTGAAAGCAAAACCGAGAAACGGGACAAACTCACCGATCCCCTGTAGCATTTCTTCACATCTTCATAGGAAAGGTCTTCAATCAGCTGGAACCTGTGGTGTAGTAAAAAAAAAAAACATTGTAAACAATATATAATAATAATAATAATACATGAACCAAACTCACTCTTATTCTGTATGTGGGCGAGGTAAGCTAAAATAACAGATTGTGAAGATATTCCTGCAAATCGGACGGAAAATTTGAGCTAAAAGAGGTAAAAACACTCAAGATGTGCATGTTGCTTTACATGTATTAAGGTTCATTGTGTCTGAAGCCAGAGTTGGCATTAGATAGATATGAGCGTGAGCGTTGGCCTCGTCAGGCAATTATCTGTGTTGCTCTTTGAATAGCAAGAGTTTCACTTCAAACTCGCCTCCGGAGGAGCAGATGTCCCAGCATGATGCTCGTAAATCTGCTTCTGAGGCAGGAGCAACAACTCAGCAGATAAAAAAAAAAAAAAAAAAAAAAAAACCCGGCACAATCAATCCTGGAAGGGAAAATGTCACTGAACTGCTCTGTTCAGGTGTTCTGGGGGAGGCGGCGGCTGAATGCTGCGAGGTGTTTAGATAGAGGGGGGAGAGGGAAAGAGACACACTTGGTCTTTCATCTGGTATCTCACTGAAAGTGTCGGGTGACTGACGGCAAGCTCAGGGAGTGCAACGCGGCGCTGATATGAAAGCACCGCTGCAGGAGGAGGCGCTGATAACGCTGCGGCCCAGCAGGCGCTGCGACGGAGTCAGTCGAGCTGCTGCTGGTTCCACTGGGAAGCTGGAAGTAAAAGTCATTCCCCAGTATTAGCAGCCGGTCAGGACCGCGTCTCTCTTCTCGTTTACACTGGGTTTGAAGGTTTTACACCCGGGCATGTCAGGACTGGAAACAGTGTTCACACAAAATGTAAAAACTCTCTCGATTGCTCCCCTGAAATGACCATTTATCTGATGAGTTCAGATTTTTGGGTCAAACTTTTGACAGAAGGTCTCCTAACTGAGACATGTACTTTTCCCAGACTTTTATGAAAAGAAAGAAAGAAACAAAGAGAGAGAGGAAGAATGGAAAGAGAGATAATAGCCAGAGAGAAAGAAGAAAGAAAAAAATGAACTAAAGAGAGAAACTGAAAAAAAAGAAACAGAGGAGGAAAAAAGAAAGAGAAAGAAAAAAGAATGAAAGAAGCATACAGCACTCTAGACCATCTTTAACCTTTTAAAACAGCGATGTTGCTTACTGCAAATAAAAAAAAGGCGATCTGCCCCCATGAGAGGCGAACCGGCACAGCAGGAACCACTGACCCGTTGGATGAGTACACGCTGAAACTCTGAGGCTCTATTTATGGGAAACGGGCAGAAACCTCGGTAGAGCTGTTCAGAAATGTCAACCACTCGAAGCGTTTTCACGCTACAATCACAACCATCCGGCTGCACACGCAACACACGCGGTCATACACTGATGGGTGTATCACCCCAGCTGGGGTGAAGCTCCTTGCCCAGGGGCGTGACAACACGTGGCGGGGGAAGGGGCTGGAACTGAACTCACAACTCACAAGACCTAATGAAAGCAACATATCATGTTGTCTCCTTCCTAAAATAATGACCAGTCATTTTTTGCCAAAAGAAAAAAATAAAATAAAATCCATCTCTTACTTTCCTAAGGATGACTTAGGTAAAAAAAAAAAAAATCACTTTGTTAAAAAATGACAGGTTATTATCTGATGTATTGCATTTGTGTTCAAGAATTATCCGTTTGTCTTAAACTTTTAATGTATCTTTGCACAAATGAAGCTTTAACAGAGTCGCTTTACCTGAGATCACTTCATCACCAGAACACAGGGGTTTGGATTTGAAAGGGAGCAGATAAATATATAATCAGGGGCGGTCCAAGCCCTTTTGGGGCCCTGAGCAGCTTTTTCTTGCGGAGCCCCCCATACCGACACGTCAACACCTGATGATTTATAATTCCTAAGCTACACTATGCGTGTAACATACCTGGTATCATTAGCATAATTTGTAATTAGCATATTTCACACCAGTACTATTATGACTATTGATTTCAACCTTACCGGGATAACAAATACAATAAAATCATTTGGATTTTAAAATGCAGAGCAGCATTAAAGTGTGCCATTTGTGCCATTTTATTTTAACAATTTGAAAATAACATTAACTTATAAACACTAAATTTAACATGTTATGTTTCCCCAACACTTGCAGCAGCCGTCAACAAAAAGAGATTAATCATTACCATCTATAAAACCAATATAGTAATAGAATTTCGTTTGCATTATTCAGTGTTATTTTAAATCTGTGTTTTTTGCTAGTTTATCGCTCTTGGTGGCCCCCTGGTGGCCCCCTGGTGGCCCCAAGCAGCCGCTTACCTCACATATGCCCTGGGCCGGCCCTGTCGATAATGAATGTTACCATTTGCTACTATTAAGAATGGATATCCTTATTGTCAGTGTTAACACTGGTATTATGTATTACAACTGAAAATTGTAAGAAAGGTATGAGGGGAAAGTAAAGTTCCTGGGTAGCTCACATCCACGGCTAATGCCTTGCTAGCTCTGAACTGTGATATAGATGTTAATTCCTTGTGAAAAAAACACACATTATTCTGAAATCTAAATATATGTCCTGTGATTCTTTATGAAAGGTCCTTATGAAACAGCAGCCTATCTGTTTTCACCTAGAACAGTGTTGCTGATGTGCCAGCTGCCATTATGCAAAGCCTCATCGTCCTCTCATTGCAGCAGCTCTGTCACTGTCCTTGCTCTGATAGCCTGCTCTGTAACAGGATAGGATGACCTCTGACCTGAAACAGCCGTCTCTGGCTCTGATGTTTCTTTCCATGCAGCTCTCTGTCATGGTGAAAACTCTGGCTGGGTGCAGGAGGGTGTGGGGCTGATTGCTTTCAAAGAGCGGGCAGCAAAATGCAACATGCATTAAGATATGCACGTCATTAAAAGCAGACGACACAGAAAGATGTCGGGTATAATCCGAGGGTGTTTTCACACCTCGTCGGGTCGACTCCGTTTCAACGGAGCAAAATTGCAACATTTGCTCCGTTTCCAGCTGGCGTGGTTCAATTCCACACGATCCAAACTAACTGAAAAACCTGTTCCCTTCCTCGATTAAGCATTCACATCTCCTCAAACAAACTGGACTTTCTAGGCAAACAGACTGGAGTATCATTAAAGCGGACTGACCAAGTCCAAACAACCTCCCATCACTCTGATGCCAGAATAGTTACTCACAAGTGGAAAAATATTTTCTACCAGGAGTGGAGATCAGGAGCAGAGTTCAGACTGTGCAATGCTCAGAGAAACAAACCCAAGAGGTGAAAGAGGAATAAGAAAAACACTCAAGAAGTACGTCTTGTTAAGGCCTGCGAGGAGAAACAGCCTTTCTCTAGAAACAATATTCCGCCATGTTTTACGTTTGCAGCACTGGACTTCTGGAACAACATCTCTTGGACTGGTGAGCAGCATTAACGCTTTTTGCCAAGCACGGTGGTGGAGTGGTGATGATTCGTAGTCACACTCATCCCTCCGGCCGGCCTGCTGCGCGACCGCAAGGAGAACCGCAACGGGCCCAAAGCAACGTTTTGAACAAGTTCCTCCACTGTGATGTGTGTGACTGTGTGTCACACAGGAAATCACTAAATGAACTTGTCATTGCTAAGAAGAGGACTGTGGGAGTTCTCAGAAGTTGACGGTGTTGAATCTGTTGTGTGTTTCTGTACACTTTACGTTCGACTTAAATGCTGTCAGAGCCTCTTTGGACCAGACGGTTCAGACGCCAACGCGGGCTTAAAGTAATCAAATCAAACTAACATCGGAGTTAGTCGGGTCACGAAAGGAATTAAAAACTTTAATTCCTTTAACCTCCTCAACATTTAATTATTTTACATGGGTTGACCCAGAAATAGAAAAAAAAAAAAAAAAAAATCCCCTTCCTGGAAAACACATCTCTTCATCTTGTGACCGTGCTATGAACAATGGCGCATGTGTGTTGCTCTTCCCGGCTTCCTCCTATAAATAGGCGGCTCTGCACTCCCAGGTGGAGAGGAGAGAGTGATTATGAAAACCCACCGGCGGCCCCGCGGGGGACCGACCGGCTCTCTCGACTCCATCTGTCTCTTTCTTTTTAATCGCGAGATCCAGCTTTTCCTCAGCGGCCGGTACAGGTGACTGAACGCTGACGGTGCAGAGCTGTGGGAGTTTTTGTTCCGGCTGAAATGAGGGCATGATGCAGACATGAACGCCTTCAGAGGTTAACTCGTACCCAACGCCACAAAGTGTTTTTGTTTCTTTAACATCCTTTGAGGATAGTGAATTTAATACAGCGTGGATTTAATCCTTGAAGATATGATACCAGGCTCACACAACAGCTCTCTTTAATCTCTATAATTTTTTTCCTCTTCTTCTGCAAAGCAGGAGGTTTTGAAAATAGAAGCTGAAACGCGACTCAGCAGTCGTTCCCCGGGGAACAGGGCGACGTGTTGCGTGCCGCAAGTGTGTTTACATGCACACGCGTGCGCCTTCCGTCCAAGGATCACTGTGCCCTTGGCTGTGAGGCAGAATGGTGAAGCTAATTACAAGCTCAAAGAATCCCAAATTAAATCCAAAATTAGAAAGTGAACACCTCCCACTGGTGGTCGGAGCAGCGGCAGCAGAGTCTGAGTCAGTACAGGAGAAAATAGGGCTGAGAGAGGGAGAGAAAAGAGGTGAGATGTTAAACATTTAGACAGCAGAAATAAAACATTTGTCTGTAAATCTTGATGTTTTGAACTCTGGGCCTTTAGAGGATGGATCTTTAGTGTCTGGACTGAAACTCAGAGTTTTGAAGTTTGTTACTTAGTAGTTAAAAAAAAAAAAGACACAAACCTCCCCCACACTATTATTCATGCTCAACTCTAGTTTCGGTATGAAAAAATCTCAAACTAAATCCAAAATTAGAAAGTGAACACCTAAGACAAAGTCTCCAGGATTAGAAAAAAAATTTGGTTTGAGTTCCTGACTGCTTACAGCTCTATGACGGTGCTTTGCAAGTTTATGCAGGTCATTGGAATATACTCAGATTAAAGAACTATTGCAAGTGAATGTTTATTTATTTATTTACTTATTTTTTGAGAGTTATGATCTTTTCTTTTGTAGGTTGGCTTGTGGGAATATTTGCTGTGTAATCTTTCTAAAATCCCTATTCTTTAAAATCCGGTCATCTGCCTGGAGCGCATGAATATCGACAGAAACTCGCTGCCAGAGTTCATCACAGGATGAAATAAGCTTTAAAAAAACAGCAGTGGTTCCTAAAACATATCTTCTTTCTCCTTGGACTTACAGGTTGCAACCCAGAACTAGAACGATTACGTCTCCAGAAATCGCATGTTTTTTTTTTTTGCTTTCTTTGTTTTTTGTTTTTTTTTACAGGATCCATTATTAAATCATCAACATATCTTTAAGGATCTGTGTAAAACCTCAAGCACACATCGAGGAGTCTGGATACATTATAACGTTCTCGCCAAGTAAGAACAGAGATGAATAAGGGTTCCATGTTACTTTTTTTAAACAGTGTAGTTGAGGTATTTTCTTGGTGACTCTATAATTATTTAAATAAAACCTTTACTAATTTTGATTTTACTTTAACGCGTTGGTTGAACAGAGAAACAAACAAAACAGTAAAAGGTGTAGTCGTCATGGTAACCTCCACACCCTTACAAGTTGTCCCATAGTGCAGATAGATGCCAACACTTTCAGTTTCTCCACCTGATCCAGTTTACGAACCTGAAAGCTCCAGATTGTGACCCGTAACTTCCAGGAAACACCCTGGAAATTGTAGAAAGTTTTCTCATACGTCTGGAAACTCCTCGGTTACAATTGACCTTGTCATATAGTTAGTTCTGAGAATGTTACAAAGGTAAGCGCAACATGCAACTTTCATAAAAATTTATTTTTTAAACACATTTGCTAAAAAGGTCACTATAGATTAAGAGACAGATAATTTGGGGAAGGAAGGAAAAACAAACAACACGCTTTTCTCAGTGGTCCTACTGCCATTTGCAGAAATGCAACGCTTAGAAACAACCAATCAGAGCCAGGAGGAGGGTCTTAGCGCTGTCAATCAAGCTCATGTACGAGGTATTCACGCCTCATACTGCTGTTCAAGCTTGAGACTGCCGGTGTGCTGCGGCTCTGCCAACGGCAGAGAGACAAGCTAACGTTACAGGAAAACTGTCCATTTCTCCAGTTCTGAGACTGAGGAGCCGATGACGAGTCGACTCTTAATATACCACCCTGCTCCAATCGGTTATGTAATTAATGGTCCTGAAGTCCCAATTAACAAGTGCCTATGTGTGCAGCTCAGTGCCACGAAAACTCTGCAAAGAAATCTGCAAATTTCAGAAAATATTCTATAAGCTCTGGGAGCGTTTGACCCGGTATCACATACATAAAAAAAACAAAACATATGAGGCCAGTTTCTGTGTAAAGCCACAAAACATGGAAGAGATGAGCGGCACACTGAGAGAAGGCGTTCTCTGCTCACTGAGTCCTACAAGATTGGACCTGACGTGTGCATGGAGTGTTAAACTCCCTCTCATTCACAGAGTTTACCGACACACTGCGCTTCAGAGCCAAGCCTCGTCCCAGAACAGATTCCCCGGCACTAATCTGCTCCGGCCTACCAATCCTCCTTACGTAACAGACAAACATTTTGTTTGTCGGCCTGTTGCAAAATGTCGCAACAGATTAAAACTCTTTATATTTCTGTCACTATAACTCATTGCTATCAAAACAGACACAGAGTGTCTTTTTGCGAGGCCTCGAAGGGGAACGCAAACAAACTCCTTGTAAATCCTCTGTGTGAGAATGTGTGTGTGAGCTTGACCATTGTTTCACATCAAATGCAGAACAAAACGAGGCTGTGAAAATAAATCTCACAGGGGTTGGAACCCACGGTCATCCCACAGGATGCAGATGGTTTGTGTAGGGAGAGAGAGGAAAAAAAAAAAAACATGTCAAAGCAGTGAAAGTTGCAAAGAGCTGCGTGACATTTGCCTGAAGTGGCCGTGAGCGTCGTCGTCTTTGGAGGGGTCCAGGTCGTGTGTGGAGAGGAGGCCTGTTACTTCGCCCTGCTCCTGCTGCTCGGTCATGCTCCTGGCCCTGGACACACACACACGCACACACACACACCTCAGCATTAACAGCAGGCACATCTCCCCCCCTCGATCCCCACGTTTGGCTTCAAACAGAGAGAGAGAGAGGGAGAGAGAGAGACAGTTTCTGGGTCAAAACAAGCCGGCTCTGTCTTATCGCAGTGATGCAACGTTTCCAGTTGGATTTGGCTTGTTTGTAGTACACTAAAAAAAAAAAAAAAAAAAAAAGGGAGAGAAGAAAAATGCCTATTTGGCAGAATAAAATTGTGTTCTGGTGCTTTTGGTAAATAGGTCAGTGTGTACTCGCGCCCAGATGTCTCATGCAGAAAAAGTAGAGCACCTTAGTTAGAGACTGTGCAGATGGCTGACCTGATGCCCCCCCCCCTCTGAAAAACACACACTTTAGACGTCTCCAAGTGCAACCTCAGCGTGATACAAAAGCAGGAGAACATAATGGTAACACAAGAAAATCTCCAATGGATGTGTTTTTTATTTAAAATTATTTTAAAGTTACCTATGAGTCGGTTGCTAATAATTAACTGAAGCTAAGAGGAGGAGGGTTTGAAATAGAGCTGGTTTTTTCCATCTTCGCGTTCGGTCTGATGGATTTTGTTGCTCAGGTCAGTTCAAGGCCTGACCTGTGCAAGGCCTTGATCAATACAGCCAGGAGCTGGTTTTGTCCCCAGGTCTCCGCCCGCAGTGAGGCCGTCGAGGATTTTTACGGCCAGCGTCCTCAAGTCGACACCTGCTGGCGCTCCAACCTGGCCGCCGCACTTCAACGGAAACGTTTTGGCTCCAAGGCCAGCCATCAGTAACGTGATATTCAACAGTTCAACACGACAGTGTTGAACAGTGATTTACATGTTAAAGCGCTTTAGTTTGAGGTTGTCTCTTTTAGCCAAATACTTTCCACTTACATCGGACGATGGTTCCTAGCAAAAATTTAGATATGTAAAGTTTTCCCACAATTTTTCACATTAAAACCAGAAACCTCAGGGTATTTTACTAAAATATTATGTGACAGTCCAACACAATGCAATGTGTACTTATGAAGTGGTAGGAAATACCTTTATTATTATTATTATTATTATTATTATTATTTATAAAAATAAACCTCTGAAAAGTGTGGTGTGCGTACGTACTTCCAATTAAGTAAACTTCCAAAATCTATGTAGGAAATTGAGCCAACGTGTAAAATTTAATCACAATATCAATACAGCTGATTTTGGTTAGAGAACATCAGTGGACAAACAGCATAATTTTTTTTATTCAGGAATAAAATTGTGTCAAAGTTTGAATCAGAGTTAGCTTATAAAACAATACCGCTGGTTTAGAGACGTTGCACAGAGCTCTCTTTAAACTTACAACTTATAATGAAAAGGAGTAAAAACTCAAAGACTGAGAAAAGCTTTTATCACAGAAGCAGCCAAGAGGCTTTCAGTAACTTTAGAGGAGCTGCAGAGATTCACAGCTCATGTGGGAGAATCAGCTGCTAAGTTGTGAACTCCATAGGTCTCACTTTTATGGAAGATTGGCACAAAGAGGCTAGATATTGGAGAAATAAACAATAATAATAAAACTGGGATGGTTTAGATCGAGGTGTGTTGGTGTGTTATAGTGGCCTAGTCCAAGCTTAGACCGGAACCTAACTGAGAAATGATGGGAAGGTCTGAATTTGATGTTCACCGTTTCTCTCCATCCCGTCTTAAAAGCATTGAGATATTAAGAGCAATAGACAAATATTTCATCTTTACATGTTCAAGAAGTCCAGGGGGCTGAATGCAGGTGCATGCCACACTTTTTAGATCTTTATTTGTCAAAAATAACAACAACATACATACATATACATGTTGTGCTTTGACTTTCATAATTAAGCACTACTTTGTGTTGAACCATTATATAAACCCCGACCCAATGAAATACATTATATTTGTGATGTGACAAGATGTGTTTACCTGAAATAAATTTCATACTTGTAGAGAACTGCTAAGTATCCTGACAACGTCATCATATGGGAAACCTGTCATCAGTATATAATTATATAACAAGCTGACAACTTGACAACCATAGAGCAATTTTTATGAACAAACCAAAAAAAACATGGCTATTATGCCAATGAAGTTACCACAAAACTCTTAAAATCGATGCATTTACTTGGCTAACATCACTGATTGCTGATTTAAATGTTGTTGGGTTTTTTTTCCCCCAAGGTGTGTTTCTGGTAATTTTTCAAAATGTAGCATGTCATTTTGGAAAATCCATTTCGTCTCATCATCAGACCACAGAACGCTCCTCTCGGAGTCTCCCGCATGTCTTTAGATAAACTCCAGGCAATTAAGATTAAATCGAAGCTTTTTGTTGCCTCTCTGCCATAAACTCTGACCGCCGAAGGACCCGGCGAACTCTCTGCGGCGTTAAGCTCCTTCCCCGCGGCCGCAGGCGGCTTCGACGCCCTTCCTCTCCAGTCCTCTTCTTGCCAAATCACTCGGGGATCCCGGCAGATTTAGATAAGAACTGCACTCCTCTAACCTGCTAATTATGGATTTAACCAAACTGCGTGTGACGTCCGAAGTGCTGAACATTTTTTTTCGACTGCGTCTTCAAGCGACCGATACACACACCAGTTCCTCTCAGGTGATCCTCGTTTCTCTATGACGCATCAAAACGTCTAAACTTATCAACTGGATCAACCAGAATTTCATTTATAGAACCACTGCGATCAGAACGTGTGTGGATGTTCTTCCCTAGCATTGCATATTCTGAACATTAAATTTCCTGCATATTGATGTTTGTAAGGCTCTTGCTCCATGGTTATCACTGTGTTGTTGTTTTTTTTAAAGCCGATTATTTCCTCCACATCCCTGTTTTTTCTGCCTTTCTAACATGGATGCAAACACCAGGCCTCTGTGCCGTCCTCTGGGGGCTGCGGGAAGTCGCTACCACCTGCTCCTGTGTAATTACGGGTGCTGATGGAAACAGGCGACCTGTGTGGCGTTTCCAGCGTATTAACTCTAATTGGCCAGAAGCTTTACGTCAGCCGCTGACCTGTTCAAACAACAATGGCTTTCTGATGCTTGGAGGCAGAGCTGACTGCTTATGTGGGATCGCAGAGGATTAAATGGGACATTAAAAAAAATAAAATAAAATAAAAAGAAGCTTTTTGTCACCGATAAGGCTGGGACCTGCAGGGTCTTTCCACTTTCAATCTAAGTTTAAAGGATTCAGGGATTAACCTGAGAGGAAAATGGGGACTTAGAATATGCCGTTTGGTAAAAAGACGTCCTGATATCAACTCTTTACCACAAAAAATGTGATGCTTTTTAATGCTAAACTGCCTTGGTCATGGTTGGACTTAAACAAGAACTTGAATTGGGGCAACAAGCTGGAGCACGGAGGTGTTGAGGGTGGCAGTGGGGAGGTAAAATCTGGTTTTCTACGTATCTAAATGTGGTAATGGCGTAATGCTTTGTCATCTGGCAAACGTCAAAACTTGATTGTCTCAATGTGGCAGCTGGAAAACGTGAACCGCTCCCAACAGGTTCTGCGCCAAGGGAAACGTGACTGACTGCGTAGCACTAAAAGGGAAAGTTCTGAATCACGGTAAACATGAGGAGCCATATTTTATAGGACTGAAGCAGCTGAAGCTTCAGTCCCATAAACCAAACACCAAACCAGCGCTATGCTAACGCAGAAAAAACAAAGCTAGTTACGGAGCTTACTGCAAATTTTACTGTAAAGGATCTGGGAACACTGGAAAATTGCAGCAACATGTAATGTGGGGAATAATTACCCTACATTTGGATTCATAAGTCTGAAGGTGTTTTTCTCTGGGCTTTGACTAGTCCGTATTCCAGTCTTCGTTTCCTGCAAAGTGCGTTTGAAATTTAAGAGACCGGACAAGTGCACCGATAAATCAATGTGTTGGGCCTGAAAAGAACCAACTGAGCAAAACAAAAAGTCCTGCGCAGTGTCTTCAGTTGCCAAGTTTTCAGGACACAGAGACGTTTAAATCAACATTTATCATTTGGGGAAATAAGACTTGGCTTGATTAAGACACAAACAAGCTTTATGATCATCAGTAACTTCCAATTACTTTGAAACATTTTCTCATGCAACATCTCTAGATCTCAATTAAAGAAGATCTGTAGAGAGAGAGCGCTGAGCATGTTTAATGCTGAGGTGAAGAGAGAAGTGAGCTCAAGCAAGTTCCCTCTTAGGAATTCTTGCAAACACGTCTCGAGGTGAGAAAAACCAAAGACTTGTGAAATGAACCACCGCGAAGGCAGCCTTTGATGATATTCTCAAATGAGCTCCTTAAACACGAGATACACTAACCCACGAAACAATAACTAATAAACACATAAATAGCAGCAACAGCCACACATGCAAAAGTTTTCATGCGGCATCAAATTACAATAATAAACTTAAATGTGGAAGCTGTTGATTTCCTGCAATCGACCAAAACAAAGTAGTGAACAACTGCTGGAGGAGAAGGATGTACGGTTTTATAAAAAGTGTTTAAATTTGACTAAGCCTCTTTCACTCTGACGCCATCCGATGATCCTTGAGAAACAATCAACTGCAAAAGTCAACGCCTAAATTGACAGGCTGAGCGATTGTGTCTTTCCCTCCACGCCTCAAGCTTTTACGGACGAGTGTCAAGAGGAGACTTGTGTCGAAGTCGATGGGAAGACGTGGCGACACTGAGAGCAAATCTGTCTGCGATTGCCAATGACTTGAGGCTGGTGTGGAGGTTTACCCGAGAATATTCACGGACCAGCCAAAGCCCAGACACGACCCAGGTCCCTATCATCTGTCTGTCCGTGTCCTTCTTCGAGTCTTGGGAGAGTCATTTTGCGTTGTCACAAGACGTCCTCCAATCCAATAAGCTGTAATCTTGTTAGAGGCCGTTAGTCAGTGAGAGGGTTGAAGCACACTTTCTGCCCCCGTTTCCCTGCAATCCTTCAGCAACCATGTTTGTTGTTGTTGTTTTATGCAAAACAACTGAAGGCTCCACCATCAAACATTGAGGACAGTTTTTAAAAACAACAAAAAATAAAAACCCTAGTCTGTCCTTGATTATAATCAGTTACAGGTGTTGTGTCACCATCCTATTTCCACACCAGCGGTTACAGACACTATCAGTTTACAGTGCCATCCTGTCGTTTTCCTGCAGTTTAATCCGATGTATTTGCATAGAAACAAATTGCAGCTACGCCAGAGCAGCCAACCTTTCCTGCCAGACGACGAGCGATATCACAAAATGGCAGCATGACAGGTGATTGTTATTACTAGCTGTGCAGGGGGGAAATGTTTATTATGATGAGCTTGCAGTCGGTTTCTCGAACTTAGACAAACAATGGCGTGATCACAAAACAAACAAAACCAAAATAAATGCAAAGCAGGAAATTAATATATGCCACTTTTGCAACTTGGGTAAAAATACCCTGGATCTCTTGGTAACATTATTCTCTTTTGTTGTTTTTCTTTCCCCTTATGCCTCCTGTATATCCATGTATTTTCTTACTGCAATGCATCGTCTTTATTTGTTCTTGTTGTGTTTTACGGGAAGAAAGCCAATCAAAGTGCAGAAGAGGTCCAGCTTTTGGACTCTGACATCTGCACTGCTTGAGGCCTCCTGAAATAACCTCCCCATTGTGCAAGTGCCTCAAAACAGCCTTTGATGGGAGAGGTGTGTTAAAGTCTGCACAAAGCTCCAAGTGTTAACCTTTCTGAAGATTAAGGGGAGCACAATAAGTACTGTTTATAGCTTGCTGGGATTTAAGGATAAACAGAAGTTACAAAAATAACAGTTTGGGGGAAAATAGAAACATATTTTTGTTTAATAAGATGTTATGCTGTAAGGTATAAGTTCCTAAGACAGAAAGTGAAATATTAGTTTAATTTTAATGTCATAAGCTCATAAGCATTTTCATATATATATATATATAATATATATATATAATATATATATATATATATATATATATATATATATAAATGTTAATTTATTTATATATTTATATATTTTGTTTCAAAACAAATTCTAATAGTTTTGTGAAGTTCTGTATTTTATTCCTGAACTTTATTTACATTTTCTATGGCGGATTTTTCCAGAACAAGTCTTGCTTTTATTTAATATCAGAACCGTCGTAGTTTGTCAAAATTACATGAAAACCGGAACAAAAAAGCGTTTTCCTTCAAAATAAAATAAAGATACTAAATTAACGAACACATGCTACAGGCAATCATATAGGAATACAATATCCCAATAGCGATTAAGTAATCACGCAGTCCAAAGAAAAATATTTCTGCATTTATTTAATTTATTTTTTTTTTGCTGCACCAACACATAAATTCAGAGGCGCCGATATTTTTATTTTGAAATCCTCACCGGAAGTTCGTGCCGCACTCGCACTAGCTCGACTCGATTAAAAAAAAAAACAACTCTCCTACCTGTTAGCTCTTTATGTGCGGCGACTCTTCCCGCTGTGTTGCCCCCGTGTCGCCCCGCTCAGCTCCTCAGGTCTCGGTCGCATTTCCAGATATCATTGAATGAGTTTTATCCACGATGGGAGGGGGGAAAAAAACAGCCTCCCAAACTGTAGCCGTAAATAAAGCACTAGAAGTTAGATGAGGAGCCTCGCCGAGCTGCGTCGCTCTCAGAAGCGAGTCCGTCTGTGGATGTGGGTTGAGCTTACCTATCAGCCCAGTGTGGGCTGGGGATTAAACACTGGCTGTTTTATACCCACCGCGAAAACAGTGAAAACAGACAACCTCTAGTATTATTAGTATTGTTATTATTATGTGCAACTGAAGTGCTAAGTGAAAAAAAAAAGATCTATACTAAAAAATAAACATCTAAACTTTATTTATTTTATTTTTTTCATACACAGAGTGTTCATATTTACACCCATGGTTAACTTAAAAAAAAAGAAAAAAAGTGCACATCTTTAATCTGTAAAGTTTCTCACACACCATGTTATATACAGTGAGTAAAGTAAGTAATAAGCAGGATTATCTCAGCAGATATATTACCATGTTTATCCATTGCTATGAATGAAGATGTGAGTAATGAACTGCTAAGAAAGCCAAGAAATCATCTGAAATATGTAGATATTTATACGACATCCCTTCTGCTATGTGCATATCAATATCAAGATGATTTAATACCTATAAGAAGGTTTCTGAGCGTTCATATTAAGGGTTGTACAGAGTGGTGTGAGGTCATAAAAAACTGATTGAGGCCACACTTCTAAACTTGAGCACTAATGGAGTCATAATTCAGAAAAAGAAGATCTTATTTTATTCTCATGCGTCGCACTCTCTGCGCAAGACTCCACGTGTTGTATGAGGTTAACTGCAGAAGATTAGGACAAGTCAGTGAAACGGTGAGAAAATATAGTTGGTTATTAAAAAAAAAAAAAAAAAAAAAAAAAGTCAAATCTGTTTTGAAGAATAAGGTTCTGCACAGCATCCTAAAAAATACTTGTATCCAATTGAAAACATGCAACAACAACAAAACCTCTCTGAACATCAGAGTGCATGGAGAGTCTTTCAGGCTCGAGTGCAGTTTCTGAGGAAGGGTGTGATTATATATTTAATATTAACATATCCCGCTAGATGTCTTACTTTTAGAAAAATCCCAGATTCCGATCGACAAAAGGAGCAGCATTGGAAAATGTTTGTCGCTGCGGATCAGAAAATACACTGAGAAACATCATAACTTGAGTCAGACGAGCCCAGAGACATGATGGACGCTGCTGTTTACAGTGCAATGAAGCTGCAGTGGGCCGTACACAGAGAGGTTGACTGTAAACACAGTTACTGCAGGGTACAAAGACAGTAAACCAAATCATCAGTCCCCCACTGTACCTGTACGCTTCAAATTAGCACAACGGTAATGAGAATCCTAATAACTTTTGGCCAAATACGCTAAATACCTGAGCAATATTTTAAAATATAAAGGTAATTATACTAGGAATGATAGCATTAGCATTTTTTTCCTTGGTGTATTCATGCAAAATAGGCATATATTTCCAAAAATAGCCACAAATGATGTTAAAAAAAAAAAAAAATATATATATATATATATATATATATATATATATATATATATATATATAAATTGTTTCCTGTCAATATGTTTTACTGAAACAAAAGCTATTTTGCTTCCAACTGCTACGTTGTTTTTGTGGCTCTAAAATTTCTCTCAGGCTTCCAAAGGTCGCTGACCCCTGGCTTACGGATCAAACTAAACTAAAAACAGACAAGGAGTGGCACAGTTAAAGCATGAACAATTTAATCTCATATTTTGGTACAATAATGAATCATTGGAATTTCATGGGGGACTAGATACATGTTTGATGATTCTGACAAAAATTTTAAGTATTATTCAAAACGTTGGTCATTTTGAAACTGATCCCCCGCAGCCTGGAAGGAGATGAATCATTTTCCTCTTCACAGCAGCACAATGCAAAGCACAGGAATCTTTGACTCCATGCTGGCACCTCTGTGAGGGCCTAGTTAAAGCTCAACAAAGCCAACGCTACAGCATCAAATGCTGCCGTGATAATTATGTCTTTTTGTCATGGTCATTTCCACAAGGCAGTGACATAGCGCATAGTTATGCAAGTGTTAACAGACGCGTGACTTTGCAACGCTGCAAAAGAAACCTGTAACGTATTGAGCAGCCATGTTGCAAACGAACTTAAAACTATTGCACAGCCTGGTTTTATGAATAACATGGAGAGAGCCTCGAGTTTTCAGCCAAAAGCAGGGAGGGATGTGGAGGGAACAATGTCTTCCCTCCAGACGCCACCACTTATACTCATTGTGTGTAGTTACATCCCAGTAGCATTATTCCTAAGGGTTTAGCATAAAAACAGCTCTGTTGATGTTATAACAAAGGATTAATTAGGACAAAAATGATCAAAATGAAAAAAAGAAAAAAACCCCATAAAATTCTTCGTAGTCTTAGTTAGTTTAGTTTCTACTTTCTACTGATGTTTGACGTTTGAACTGCAGGGGTAACAGAAGTCATGTGAGGAAATAGTCAAAGAAACTGTGACACACACACACGCACACACAGACTCCCACACGTGACAGACTGATATCCTCTCAGTGCGTTCCTGTTTTAGTGATTTTAATCCGTTCATATCTCACTGTTTTCTATTTCTAGAGCTTCTAAGTCATAAAACTCAGAAAAAAAAAAAAAAAAGAAAACGCAGAAACAACCTGCTTTTAGACCTGTTTTTCCATAACTTACTTTACACCAATTTAAAAAGATTTCCATCTAATATACTTTAAAAAAAAAAAAAAACAAATCTATGTCATCGCGTGAGCACCAGCAGCTTGCTCTCTGGTTCAGTTTTACACCCGATGTGGACTTCCTGTGTTGCGTTCACTGACCTGGCTCTGCAGGCTGCTATCCTCTGACTGCAGTTACCATAAGGATGGCTGTAGTGGGGGAGCTGGTAGTATCTGTCCTGGCCCTGGGCCTCGTCGCCAGGCAGAGCCTTAGGGCTGGCCGCGTAGATAGTGCATCCCATGAACACCTCTTGGAAGTCGCCCTCGGTGTCCGACGAGCAGCTGGCGGGCGCCGGTGTCCTCCAGGTATCCTTCCTGTGAGCGGCCTGTCTTGTCCTGTCCTGATGCCAGCCAGCTGCTCAATGGAAAAGCCATTGGCTCAGCACATTGGTATCTTTAGGCCCTCCTCCTCCTCTTCTTCCTCCTCCTCCCTTCCACCAAGCCCAGAGCGGGGAGGATAATCAGATTTCCCCCCCCATTTACACTCAACAAAATCATCCCCGGCGTAATCGCTCCCCGTTACCGATGTTGCATTATACTAATGCACGGAGCCGAGTCGCTTCAGGGGCATCGGGGGCAGTTAAAAATACCCCGAGCTGCCTCGTGCCAGTGAACGCCACATCAGATCCAGCTGGGGCTGAGATAGAGAAGGAGCTGCAGACAGCTGGGTCACAACGGACATGAGAAATGTTGAAAATGAAGGAGCAGAAAGTTTGAACTTTGAACTAAGAGATCCTGGGGGGAGAAGATTGTTAAATTTTACAGGTTTTTGATGGTTTTTTTTCTATACAAAAATAGTAAAAAGACTCAAAAAACTCAAAAACATAACCGTTTCATTTAAAAAGTGATTCAAATAAGAAAACTTTGTTTAAATCGCCGAGTATATTCTCCTTCTATGTCTTTGGTGGACAGGCAGTCGTTGTCCAGGTGTTTCTGATGATATTCCCGGCTGCTTCCTCACACACGGTCCGTCTGCTGGACAGCAAAACTCCAGAAAGTCTAGAAAATCATTGCTCAAGCAAATGAACACAAAGTCTGACTCCATTGAAGCAAAAGCTACAGAAACAGTGGAGATTTCATACTTTGAAAATCTACATACAACGTAATATGTCTAAAATTTCTGGGATGAAAACTTATGGGAGGATTTATAAAGATGTTCCAAGTATTTTAACCTCAAACTTCAGCCTGATGTATGTCGTAGTGACCAGCATGACAGAAACGCTGCTTTGAACTGGACATCTGATTCAGCACAGACCGACTGGCCCGTTTACAGACACTGCTCTCCTGTGGCCACATGCAGCAGCACAGCCTGACGCCGACAGCGAAAGGGATTTTTTTTTATTTTAAATTTAGTGATAAACGTATTAAAAAGTGAAAATGTTGACTGGAGAGCGCTGGTCTCTCAGTTTGATATCCGACATAAATTACTTGGGATGAGATTTTTACTGAATCAAAAAAGTAAAGAAATAAAAATAAATAAATGGCTTTATAATTTGAAAGCATTTATTTTTTTTTAAATATATTTTTTATTGTTTGTACTGCCTTATAGTTAGCTGTAACATTTAAATATTGTTTTGATACAAAGACGTGAGTAAAAACAAAGACTAATTAAAGTTAAATTTAGTTATTATAAATAGAGTACATGCTCAGGATGTCCTCTTCACTTTTCCCAAAGTAAAATTTAAGTAGTAATTTTGAAGGGAAGTTTTCAAACTTTTCCACCACCAAGCCTTTGGGATAAAGACATTGTAAAGGAACTAAAGCAGAGTTTAAGTTCACTGCTGTAAGATACAATTTATTTCTCTTAATAATGTCTTGTGACAGTCTTCAACATAAGCTAAAACATAACCAAATTTTCTTTGCATCTTGTAAAATTATTTTGGTAATTCTAATTGACCCTAAAACAACAAACACTTTGTCTAATTTAACTTTAGAAAAAAAAAAAAAAAAAAGTTAATGTGTCTTTTTATTAGGTGTTTAAAAATATCTGGTTTCAACTCTCAATAACATGGATTTGAATCAAACATTTAATACTTTCAAGGATTTTACGCACAATAATGTGGTTGCCCATTCCTTTATTCACTGGCGTTACGTTTAGAGCGTTTACTTTGAGTTTCAAGTTCAGGGTGTCGTGGTGAAACGTTAATTCTCCTTGTCACATAACATCTTGGCCTAGAAGTTCAGTTTTGATCTTGTGTGACCAGATCAGCTTCCACATCTCTGCTGTCCCGCTAGATTTCTTCTTGGATACCTCATAGCTTTTTTTTTTTTGTTTGTTTTTTGGCAACTCTTCCATAAACCGGAGATGAATTATGCAGTTAGCATTACTAAATGCTGTTCGATCAGAAGATTTGTCGTCACCCGAGCTGTGAATCTCTGCAGCTCCTTCTCAGTGACCAGGCTGCTTCTCTTTTTGCTGGGCCCTTCGATCCTTTGTACGTCTTTGGGCGTGAAGCTCTCCGGACGACTAAGAAATATTTAAACATCCACGTTTTCATTTTCAAAGGAAACGTTTAGCACAACCGATGAACAACGGAAGAGAGAAAAAGCCACCGAGCAACTGCTTAGGACAGATTGTCTCATAAAAAGATTTATTTTTTCCAGCCCAAATTTACAAAGGCAAGTTACAGAGTATTGTATAAAAAAGAACCATGGTAATGTACACTTTACACAAACTCCTGAAGGGAAAGACGACAGAGGAGAGAAGGGGGGGGAGGGAGAAGAGTTCTGAATTTCTCACACAGAAAGAAAATGAAGACATTGTAAACATCCTTTGCAAGCACCGAGCGCCGGTACTTTTGGAGGGGGGGGTCGGGTGAGGGGGTTCGTGGGGGGGTTAAGGAGAGGCAGGACGGTGGGGTTAAAACGGAGGGGAAGGAGAGATGGGGGAGGGTGGCCATGTGACAGGAGGTGGGGTGACGAAAAAAAAAAAAAAAAGACAAACGAGCGAGTGTCTGTGTGTTTCTCACAGAAGAATGTTCGACTAGGCACCAATTGAGACAACTGCTGGCCAATAAATATACTCTTCACCATGAAACAAATACAGTCCTGCAAAATACAAGAGCCAAGCACTTTCCAATATGTTGATAGCAAAACGTTAACGTTTCTGGCTTTTTCATACACTTTAGAATAAATGATTTTCACTGGGCTTTGCTTACTACTGAGATAACACTACTCTCAGAGAAAGAGAGAGAGAGAGAGAGAGAGAGAACAAATGCACTTGTCACAACCATTGTCTGATAAAACTATATGCAGTCTGCTGGTACTAAAACCCCACTGACTTTAATGACAACATCACAGCTGCCTAGATTACCCTTACAGATTAAGTACAAGTCACACACCACCACATTCAGCTTTTAAATCATGTCAGCCATTCTTCTTTAAAATGCGCACAAAGTCAAAATATATACCGTCCTGTCAACTTTTGTTTCTTTTTTTCCTCCTTTCTTCTCCTTTTCGGGGGCGAGAAACTGGTAACTTTTTATTTTTTTCCCCCCCCACCAGGAATGTCCGTGAACCTCAAAATGAATCGCTACGGTTTGTTAAACGTGAGAACTGCCTGGTTTGGACGCCAGGTGGGGGTCGTTAGGCATGATTCACTGTTGGTGCGGTGTGGGTGAAGCGGGTGCGGGGGTGGGCGCTATGTGGGGGTGGAGGGGAGAAATAAAAAAAAATAAAATAAATAAATTACTTATAAAAATTTTTTAAAAAACTATAGAAAAAAAGAAAAGACACGGTCAATATCCTGTCATTAAAATGCTTCAAACACCATGGTATGACCTTAGACCTTCAACAATCAGTAACCTGTAATCAATGTGAGCAGCACATGGATAGGATTTCACCCAAGAAACACCCCCCGTGGTTTGGGAGCCGTGTAATTTAAAGCCTCTGGTGGAACGGGGGCCACGCTCACGTCGACAAAAATGCTAACCAATGGGAATTTACATGTCGCAAGACTTCTCAGAGACTCCGAGGCAGGCCGTTTAATTTAGTGTTTATCTATTCTTTTAAATCAGGTGTCAGAATCTGATGTTGTGCATTTGGAGCAGCTTGGTCACCATGGATCTGACCTACCAGTTGTTACGGTGAAGCCACATGAGCAAAAGAGAAGAGAAACCCCCGCCTCCGCTTGATCACATTACCCAAAAAAAAAAAAAAAAAAACCTCACTTCATCTGACCGAATTAGCTAGCTTGGCGCAGCGGAGACGATAATGTGGAGGTGCGACGTCATGCGTTTTGAGGGGGCGCACAGAGATGTAAACCCAAGACGAGAAAAATCGAAAGAAAACTCACAAAAACTCCCGGGTGGCGTTAACAATCTGTGCTCAGCGTGGTCAAAAAAAAAAGCAAGGCGGCTTTTTGACAAGTTTCTCTAACAGGTGCATGCTTGAATAAATACAAACATTTATGCACAGAAAGGGTTGGAAGCCGATATATTACAGCAGAACAATACATGAGCCCAAGTTTTACACTGTTTACAGGAAAACAATCAGAGTGAAAGAAGCGCAGTGACTAAACAAACCCAATCGCTCGCTGATGTGGCCTCACCGTTTTAAACTGGATGCGACTCCTTTCATGGTGAAGGGGACCAAAAAAACCCAAAACATTTAATAAACTAAACAAACCAATGACTGAACCCGGCGTCAGACACTTCCGAAGATGGACACACAATGATATGAAAGAGTTTAGAGAGAGAGAGAAAACACGAATAGTGTTTGTTTGTTTCTCCATGAGGTGTGTTCGCTGAAACATGACGGCATCATCCCTGAAACTAAATGTGAGGTGTTCCTTTAGGAAACAAAAAAAACAAAAATGTAAAAGCCGAAAAACTTGAAGTGATGACGATGAACATGGGAAAACTTCACTCTCAGGCTCTTAAGTCTGAAGAAAGCAGCTGTTACCGTCCTCCTCCTTCCTCTCCCCTAAACATAGCCGAACATTTGTCAAGTTAAGGATATACTGTTGTTTCACGGCGTGCTGTAAAGCCAGTCTTTAGTTTAGTCGACGCCTCTTTCCCTCCCTCCTACCCCTCCCAAGTACCCCAAATTCAACCCGCCAAATTCTTTTCTGTGTGACAAAAAAGAAACAATGCAGTCTGAAAAACAACAACAAAAAAAAAACAAAAAGAAAACACGAAAAGTTGTTCTGGCAGTCTCTTTTTGCATTGTATTTGTCGACAGTGCAAAGACTAGGTATTCAGCGGGTCGGTGTTTCCTCTGCGGGAAGGGGCAGAGCGATGGCTTTGAACCTGGGTTATACTCTCAAGTCGTGGTACAGTCCTCGGATCGGAGAATTTGGGGTCTTTCGTGAGGAGAAGAAAAAAAAAAAAAACAAAAAAAAAAACAAAAACAGCAACGACATTCTGCCTTGCCTTGGGGCAGAGGAACTAAAAAATAAAAGATAGAAACACCATTCAACTGATGTCTAAAAGGTAACAACCAGAGGATGTTGCTCTCATGTGAGCCAGTCACATGAATCTCTGTAGGGTTGAGGTGTGACGGTCAGGTTTCCCTACGAGAGAGACGCACAAAAAACCCTGTTAATAACAGATTAATGGTCAAGATATCTGAACAACAAGAGGATCGCAATAAGACTCCAAATATGCAGTAGGAGCTTTTTTGTTTTACTATTTTTCATCCATTTTTAGAAAGTTGTCCTTTAATTAATTATTAATAAATAACTCATAATTGATTAATTGGACTGAAACTAGTTCTGGCAACTGAGGCAATTAAAGATAATCAAAGGACCAGACTAATCAGACTCGATCACTGTTCAGGGCCTGAAGATTAGATTCTAATTTAAGTTTAACGTGGAACTTGAAATGGGATTTAAAATTACATTATAAATCTAGTTAAAAATATGCATTCAATGTCTGACATATTAAGCTGTTTTTGAGCAAATCTGTCTTTTAATACTTCTTTTAATGTCTTGAAAAAACCCTTTGGATTACAAAAGAATGGTCCTACATAAAGACATTTAAAATCACTTAATTAGTAAAATCGTCTTGCCTTGAAAACTGACTCTTTGTGGAATACTGCTTTTCAACACTTGGAGAAAAATGGAGCTGAACCTACTTGAATGTCATCTATTACTAGACCCGAACTTAAAATGTTTCCAAAGCTGCAGAGATTTATGGTGCTGCTGCCTTTTACAGAGCTGTCACTCCTATAAATACATAATCATCAAAATTCTACAATATCCTGTTCAGGATTTCCACAATCATTTCCCAAAATGTTCCTTTAAACCATAATAACCTCCTGGAAAGCATTTTTGCTGAAGGGACATGAATCACCCCATCCTGACAAATCATTTATCAGATTTGGTGTAATTTCACAGAGCTGCCACCAGAGGTCGCCGCAGGCCGCAGCAGCTCTGCGTCTCTGCGGCATCTTCAACATCTCTATTATAAACACTGTGATCCACTTGTCCTCAGAGGACCTACTTAGGGTGGATGAGCTGAGAGGCTAAAAGCTGCGCTGCATATTGTGCTCGACTGCAGCAGAGAGACGGGAGCTTTGTTTGGACACAATTTAGCTTCTCTGCAGATTGCTGCCTTTGAGCAGACAACATAAATGTAATTGAAGAGTGCAGCGTGACGCCTGAGGGTGTTCCACTCAAATAAACCCTGGACAAAGAAACACTATTTATTTATTTCTACAGCACAGATATCTGGGCCAGAAATCATCTCAGCCATGATTGTTTTAAACTGGAGTTACAATGGCGACATTAAGTGTTTCTGAGCCACCTGTGCTTTTCTGATCTGCAGTCTGAGCTTGTGTTAAGTTTCAGTGTTAGAGGTACTTTGCCTACATCTAATGAAGTGGAAACTGTTAAGTATTATGGATTTCAGCCACTTAAAAAGTGATCAGGCACAAAATCTGGGTGTAATGATGGACTTAGACCTGAACATTCAGTTACAAAAAGACGACTTATAAAGTCGGCCTTCTATCACCTGAAGAACATTTGCAGGAGTAAAGGACTATTATACCTGCGAGATTTAGAGAAACTCATCCGTGTGTTTATCTTTAGTCGCACTGATTACTGCACCAGTGTCTTCACAAATCTGCCTAAAAAAATAAAAACAATCAAGTTGTAGCTAATCCAAAACGCTGCTGCTCAAGTTCTCACTAAAACCAGGAATATGGCGCACATAAACCCGGTTCTAGTTTTTACACTGGCTGCTGGGAGCGCAGAGAATAGATTTTTTTAAAAACTGTTGTTTTATAAACTAAAATAAGTGCCTTTAAATCAAGACTAAAGACCCACCTGCTTAGAGTCGCTTTTGAACCATAATAAATGGAACATTGAACATAACTGACGTGCGTTGAAGATTTAAACCACTTGACAAAATGTGATGTCTGTTATGGATTCACAATTGCTTCTGATGTGTTTAAGATGTTTTAATGTTTTTGTGATGTAAAGCCTCATTGCTGAAATGTGCTATGCAAATAAACTTGATTGATTGATTGATCTGGGTTCATTGTTTACAATTCAGGAAGACTGTAGACTGACATACCTGTGGCATAGGACAGGTCATATTGCCCTGAGAGCAGCGGGTATGCCAGATGGTGGTGAGAGGGCATGATACGCTGGGATGGTGACGAGCGCGGTCGGTCCACATCCCTATCTCTGTCCCTCTCACGCTCCCGTTCCCGCTCCCTGTCGACGGCGGCTCCCCGGTCCTGGTCCCGTTCTCTGTCGTGGGGCGGTTTGTCGCCCACCGTGGGGGATTTGCTCTTGTACTGGCTGACGTGCTGATGCAGGATGTCCAGGGCTTTGGAGTCTGTTGCTGTTTTAGTGACCGTGGGGCTAGCGCGGGATTTCTCGCTGCCTTCGTCACCACCCACCATTTTACCCCCGTAAGTAGAAAATGGATAACTTCCAGATAGGTAACCTGAGAGGGGAAAATACAATTTTGACAAGCAGATTTAGATACATTCAACGTTTACCATCCATTATTGACAATATATTTTGGGTTGTTTACACCACAGCTACCATGAATGTATGTAGACTCTGTTAAAACATGGCTTTATTCCAGACCAACCACTTAAAATGTCTTAATACAGAGCACTTTTTTATTTGCATTTACACTGGCAGAGGAAAGCTCTGACATTAGCCACTGGATGAGTATAATATTCATAAAAACAACAAAGTTCACTACCAGAGTTCACTACAGTAGAAGTGAAGGGTCTGTTGTGAATCCAAGAAGTAAGAGATTACAGAAGAGGTAGTATGGATGTGTGTTTCTGGAGCATGTGGTTTAAATTACAAGTAGTGCCAAGAAGCTAAATTACCCCAGAGCTACATTTTCATTACGCTACAGCAGCTGAGAGAAGGGCAGCTAAGAAAATCGGCAGTGTAACTTTAGCGCTTAACTTGCAACTGACTGAAGGAGTTGTTGAAGATGGAATATCAAAGGATTCTTTATGAGTTCCAAATCAATTACATAATACATCGTTTTGCCTATACCACACACTGTAAAGGTCATACTGAATTATTTCTTGGTGGAACCAACTAGGACCTTCAGCCGTGGGTAGTTTTTCCCCCAGAATCAGATTTGCAAACGTGCCATCTTGTTGTGTTAGGTGGTCAGATGTGGGCTGGTATAACATAAGAGAAGTATTTTTTTCAGCGCCTCCTCCTGCAGCGGTGCTTTCATATCAACGCCGCGTTGCACTCCCTGAGCTCGCTGTCAGTCACCCGGCACTTTTGTTCCCATAAACTTCAGTGAACGTAATCAATGTCTTGTGCTCAATAATTTTTAATCTAACAATTAATGTAACGACAATGCTCATATAAAGAAGACTTGATAAAGATTTCAGTAATGTCTGCTAGCATGTAAATAATTTAATAACCATAATAATGTTAAGCAGGATGACATTTACGCGCCCATTTTACTGTTTTTAACGAATCTGGATAAACTTTGGTAGTAGATCAAGAAACTTCATTATTTTCAAAAAGACACTAACGGAAAATGAATCACAAATTATTTTAAAAGACCTATCTTGTTCAATTTTCACTTGTTTTAGATTTTCAGTTAAAACTATCAAAGAAAACATAAAAATATTGTAATGTATAGTTTTACAGGCCATTGTTTTCAATTTACTGTCCCACACTGCTTATTGAAAGTAGCAGTGTAAAAGAAAATCTGATTACATAGCCTTAAACCATACCGAGATATTTGCATGCCTTACAGTCAGACACTTAACCATCTTAGTTTAGTGGAGAAAATACAGAGAAAACACATAGGCTAGCTGAATAAATGCAACTAAGGTCTTAGTAGTTCAGATTTTTTACAGCTCACCGTATTTGGATGAAATCTTAAATCATACCTGGGTAATTCTGCATCATGACCGAAGACATGCCCCTGTATCCTGGGTGGTTGGGGTCATAGCCTTGTCCATAGGGGTATCCATGCATGTACGGCAAGTAGCCTTGGTGCTGTGCTAGTTGTGATGTGAATTGCATGTGCGGGTTAGAACGAGAGTCTTTGCTCATGGCTCGATGGTCCTCAGCACTGATTCTGGGATCACTGCTGTCTTTTCCATCCTCCTTGGGTCCACTTTGACCATCCTTCGGCCGGACCCTTTCTTCCTTTATTTTCCGATCCCTTTCCCTTTCGTCTTTCCTCCGATGCTGTTGTTGCTGGTGTTCATCCTCTAGTTGGAGTTTCTGGCTCTCGGAGTATGGCTGAGGGCAAGAAAACATGTCAGCACAAATCTGAGTAGTGAGCCTAAAATACTAAAATATTTTTGCTATGAGTTATTCAATGGTACTACCTGTCTGTACCACATGGGTTGTTCCATCCCTGCCTGGCCTCTGGACTCGAGAGCTTGCAATGAATCTTCCTTTCCATGGTGACCCCCTTCAGTCAGTTTCATCTTTAGCCCCTCACCTTGCTGGGACTTTGGATCCTCCCCCTTTATGCTTCCAATAGACTTGGAGGATGGCTCAGAAGGTGAGTCTCTGGATTTGCTTGGCGGCTGTGGTATCTTTCCGAGATCTGACTGACTCGGGGCTTTGGAGAGGTTTGGTGGCATTGGGCTCTTTTGTTTCCACTCCTCCTTCATGGCGGCTTCTCGCTCCTTCATGACAACATCCGACTTCTTCTCAGCAGCTCGATGCTGCTCGGCCATCTGCCTCTGCCGCTCCTCATACTGTTGCCGATAGGCTGGGTTGGTGTTCATCAAGTGGTTATGGTAGGCTTGATCTGGGCTGTATGCATAAGGGGGGACATATGCATACTGGTTGTAGTACAGGGGCTGCATGTACATGTTTGACCGCTGCTGGATGACCGAGGGCTGTTGTTGCTGTTGGCCAGCAACACTGGGGTCAGGTTTTCGTTCTTCATGAACTTCAACCTTTACTTTCTCCTCAACTTGATCATGTTCATCATCTCTTTTGATCTTAGCCTGACCTTCAGCCACTGGTGCAACTGGATTTGGGCCACCAGGACTGGGGTTTACATAGTTAGGAGAGTAGTAAGCCTCGTAACTGGTATAGTAAGGGGAATCTTTGTTGGGTGTCTGATTTGGAAAGAGTGCTTTTTTGACACTTTCCCTGATGGTTTGGTCATCTGTCCTGACTTTGACACCCTCTGGTTTCCCTTCACCATCCTCACCAGCATCTGAAATGTCTGAATAGGCTGGGCTATTGGTTTTGACTGAAGAGTTGTCAGCACCATTCTGGTTTACCACATGGTGTGGTGTGAGAGGTTGCGGCATACCAGTGCCATCTATCCGACTGGCAACACCAATAGACGGACTTGGCGCATTGTCGGAAAAGCTGTAAATTTTGTCAGCCTCTGCCTTGATGCTGGCCAAACGACTCTGATGGGGGTCTGAGGAACCGTTGAGGAGACCATCTCCCTTGTTCCCTTGATCACAAGGCTCAGAATATGGAAGCTTTGCTTCCTCTAATTTTCCACCCTTTCCCGGAGGCTTGGGACTATCAGCGTCCTTTAGACCATCCTTTTTCTTTTTGTCTTTCTTCTTCTTGTCTTTGGAACTACTTGAAGCTGGATCTCCAATAGCAGGGGGTTTAGGCTGTGTTCCTCTCATTTGCGGGCTCTTGGGGATTCCCTGTATCATTGGGGCTAGTCCTGGGGAGGAATTTGGGTTTCCAGGTGGAAATGGATACATTTGTTGGGATCCTTGTGGTCCAGGGCCAATAGAACGTGGCGACTTTAAGTTTTTCTGGGCAATTTTATCAGTTTTTGTACCAGTGTTAGCCTTCTTAGACTTATCAGATCCTCTCTTATCATCTATGCCATCATTACTAGCCTCATCTGTAAGACATGGCCCATCTTCACAGCCATCCATCGGTGCACCTCCTGTGTCTGGATCTGCCTCAACTATTTTCTTTTTACTCTGCTTTGAACCAAACTTTCCAGGAGAAGGAGAAGGACTTTGTGCATCAAAGTTTCTGCCTTTCGGAGTAACTGAACGTGCTGGGGACAAAGATCCTTTCTGGGAGATAGATGCCCCATTACAGTTTCCCGGTTCAGGGTGGAGAGTTGAGTCCTCGCCATATTCACTGTCTCCATCTAAGTCCAACTTTATGTCATCATCATTGTGAGCACGGGATTGGTGGTACTTCAGTCCGTTGATGTGCTTGTATTTTTTGTTGCAGTTGGGATGGGGACAGTCTATAAGAACTGGAGACGGACAGCTGCGATCGAGTGGCGGGGGAAGTGATTCCGTCTTAATAGAAGGGATAGGGAGACCTGCGGCTCCCACGCCTCCATTGTTGGAGTTTGTCCGCATTCGTTTGTTGCCTTTGGTGTCTTCTGAGCTGGAGTTGGGCTCCATGTCAGAGGCAGGTTTGGTCTTGCGTTTTCCAGCTGAAGACGGGCTGGCTTTGATATCCTCCGTGTTGCTGTTTGGAGGGGTGCGGCGCTCTGATGGCGTCTGGCTGCCCCTCCGACCCTTGGTGTTGGAGGCGGCACGCGTCTTGTTGTTGGTGGCGCCTTTGTTGTCTGATGAGTTGCTGTTCTCATTGATTGGTGTGTTGCTGTTCGGTCTCATTCGCTTACCTCGACCGCGACCATTCCTCATTTCCAGATCACTTGTAGGCGATTCACAAAATCTGCAGTTGTAAGAAAACATGTTTGAGTTAGTTATTGGAAAATACATAAAAATATGTTATCGGCCAGAAAGCTGCACTCAGTGCACAACTACAAACAATTTATACTTTTACTAGTTTGGCAATAGACAAAAAACCTGGAGAAATGCTTTTCTTTTACAGAACTTTTTAGTTTGCAAAGTAAAATGGCCAATTTCAAGTATCTTTTTACTTAAATTAATACAACTTTTCCTTTTGCAATCAATATTGGACAATATTCAGCTGGAAATTCTGAGGAAAATCATAATACAACTAAAGTTTGTGTCAAGATCTCAATAAAGGAAGGTTTTACGTATTTTGACCTAGATTTAGTAGGTTTATATATTTAAACATGTTTTTTTTCATGTAAGAAAACTGTGAACCAAAATGCGAAATCTACATTTCTGGAGTATTTCCATAACAATAGTTTTCTAAATATTTAAAAGGCAGGTGAAATTCCAGAATATAAAAGATTAGTCACTTCCCTCTATTTAATAAAGTCACAGAATTTAACATTCTTTAACAAGAAAAAAAAGAAAAAGAAAAACAACTAATATGCAACAATAAAACTAAGGCTTATTTTACATAACTGCAGTTCTCAAGAGAGATGTAAACCCTGTTTCTCTGAACATAATATCCAACATGTCTTATACAAATAAGCTTGTTAACAATAAACAGCAAATTAATACTATATGAATAAATAGTTGTGAACACTCGCTCCTTTCTCATCAAAAAATGAAGCCATTCAGACACTTAAAATAGCACTGTGGGATTATCTCCCCATAACAGTAACCCAATTATCTTTCTGCACAGCAGTGAAGGTTAGCAGTCTGTGACAAAGTCAAACCCAGGGCTGCTATGACTCACAGCTTCCTCTACAAGTCTCTCTAAACAATTTCAACCCCAGCAGGGGATGTGAATACATCCGCAGACTGACAGTGGTGCAGGAATTTAGACCAATTACAAGGCCCCGTTTATATTCAGTGTGTTGAAAGATTTCTGAATAATTTATAGTGGGTCCTTTATGCAGTCATGCTGCAAACTGTAAGACAATCTTGGTGAAAATGCACCCAAGCAGACCTTATAAACTGAGCACCACAGTGATACATTAGTAGGATAAAGCATCTACTTGCTTTCCATTAGCACTGATTTAATCTGGATTTTTTTCTGGAGCACTCAAGTTGCCCATTTGAATTCCAGGCTTGTATTTACATTTAGATGCAGTTTTTTTGTGTTTCTAAAGCAGGTGTTTGGTAATGTAACAATGCCATTTTACAAATCCTGCTTATTTTGCATCCATAATGTTTCGGGGGGATTTGTAAACACAAGACCAAATAAATACCCTCATGCTATTGCCATGAGGTTGATGTTAGAAATGGCAGCCTTTGTGACAGAGAATGCTATCCAGTGTTGGGGAGAAAAAAAAAAAGAAAAGCTCTTAGTCCAATAATTGGATTCTGCAATCTGGCTTGTTAGAGTAGCTTTCTATTTCCACTGCTGCCTCCTGAGACATCAGTTGCTTGCCAATGAATCCTGTTTCTCCAGGCTCAACATAAAGACTAACATGCACTCGGTAGTCCAGCGGCGCACTGGCAACTCATTGCATTAAGCTGTTGCTGCTACAGCAGATTCATATCACACGCGATATGAAAAGGTTAAGAGGCTTTGTAGTGCGAGTTTGGATAGAGTATGCATCAGTGATTTGTGGCGATTGTGAACCCTCTTCCACCTTGACATTTACAATCCCCAATGCACGACAGCAACTTTAATTGCATGCTAAAGCTGCTTTTCCACACTTGAAGGGAACTAAACAGGGGGTGCGTCTCACCTGGGGGGAGCCCAGTCATGCCGTGTGCAGTCTAACAAGGTGCCCACATAGGTCTTGTTTCTCCAGGTGACATTGACCACCAGCATGCCTGTAAGACAGGGGAAAAAAAATAATAATAATAACACGTCGACATACATTAAAGCACAATGACTATGTTGTAGTAAATCACAAAGGAAATCAAAGCTTTAAAATACACACACATAAATATTAGAGTGCAGAAACTCTTTTACTGCCTTCAGCCTGTGAGCAAAATGTACAAGAACAAATCTTTAAACCGGTAATATTAACACTTCATTCTAGCATTATTTTGACTTTATGGTCTTACGACTGAATGGTAAAAGTTTTAAGATTTTAGCTTGACCCTAATATTTCATCATAAAGTTGACCTGAATTCAAAGACAAAATAAACAGAAGCTGTAAAACAGGTCTGCCAAACAAGATGGCGGCCCTGGAAACCCCCAAATAATCCAGAATTTCCACAAATTCAATCTAAAAAGCCAAAAATTTGACTAAAGGATAAAGTCAATTTATCCATAAATCAATCGTCCAGTTCTACCACAAACACTTTTTTAAAATTCCTGCCTGTAAAGCCTCGAGCGGACTCCCTGGGGAAGCCTGAAAGCCTTCGCCCCCAGGGTTTGTCTCTACCACAACTTCTTAAAAAACATACACAACCAATTCAAAGAGAGTGGTTCAGTTTGACAGACAGTAAATGAGTGTGTAAGACAAACCTACTGACTCCTCTGGCATTGCTGCAATCTGTCACATTTAGAAGCTTCTGCGTTGCCATTTGGCCAGCGTGAATTATGTAGCACCCATCGTGTGCTACCCAACCCGACCCCGGGGCCGAGCGTGACACCTGATCCTGCATCTAAAACCTCAAATTAGTTCCAGACACAACTAAATAAAGGACTGGGAAATAGTCTGTGCTTGGCCTTGAAAATAATCCTGCGCAAAATTAATTATCACACATGCACTGATCAGGCGTTTCCAGCCTATTACAGATTTATTATCTTTAAGGGCCAACGTGGCTATTCTGATTTTGACTAATTCTGTTTTTTCTTACCAAAATCAAATTTGTGATCTTCAAATCACAAATCCAAACTGATCTAAGGGCAAACTGACCAATTGATGGGTGCATCTCTACATTTGAGTTTCAGTGTTGCTGACTCTGCTGTCAACTCTGACGTTAGTCACTGGTTCACTGACTAAACAACATTTTGGCAATTTAGCATTTCATTAAACAGTCCCTTCAGTATTTTGCAATTATTTTTGTGATTTTTTGCAATCAAAATCAGATTTTGTGATGCTATTTTATAAGTATCTGCAAGAAATTTTGACATATTTGTACTTATGACGATAAATGTGTCTTGTTCCTTGACGAAAAGTCTGGCTGAGGTAACAGTGTAGTATAAAACATACTGCCACCTGCAGGTGGAAGTTGACCACTTTAAGTTACAGTATTTTCCAGACTATAAGTCGCACCGGAGTATAAGTCGCATTTTTGGGGGAAATTTATTTGATAAATCCAACACCAAGAACAGACATGTCATCTTGAAAGGCAATAAAAATAGAATAGAGGCAACAACAGGCTGAATAATTGTATGGTATGCTAACGTTACATGACACATAAACAACGAACTGAGAACGTGCCTGGTATGTTAACATAACATATTAAAAGTTATTCAGATAACTATAGCATAAATAGCATGCTAACAAGTTTACCAAACCATCCGTGTCGCTCCAAATCACTAAATCTTCATCTTCGGTGTCGCTTGTAAACAACTCGGCTAACTCCAGATGTAGCTTCTACCACACACATTATCAACACAGGGCTAGAGCGCCCTCTGGCGGTTTAGTGTTAAAATAACATGTGATATGATATAATAATTTCACACACAAGTCGCTCCGGAGTATAAGTCGCACCCCCGGCCAAACTATGAAAAAAACCTGCGACTTATAGTCCGGAAAATACGGTAGTCACTGAAAGCCAATGTTTTTGACCATTTTCTGTGGAAAATGTGCAGTCAACACTCAATTGTGCATTTGGTGTTAAAACGTGGCGATTTGTAGATTTTGCACAATGACAAAATGGAGCAACTGATAAACATTTAATTTCACAAACAGGAGCATCAGGAGAATATTGAACAATGGTACACAACCACAACGGCCAGGCAGCTTCTCATTGTGCTGGTCACTGACTTGGTCACAGACTTCTGTTGGACGGCATCCCAATCATCAAGCAGCATTTGTCGCAAGTCAGCCAATATAGATGTGGTTTTCTTCACAGCTTCGGAGAAGCTGCCCCACATCATCACAATGTCTCCACCACAACTTGTTTAGCACTATCAGAGAGAGTTTAGCAAATTTGTTTTGTATGCAACAAATTAACTCAACTCTGGAGCTCAATTCCCAAATGAATTTTTCTTTTTTAAAAAAAACCAAACAAAACAAATATGACAATTTAAGGGGAAAACAGGTTTTCCTGCCTATGACTACAAAGAAGCATAATTAGGACAAAGCAAAAACAACAACAACAAAAAAAAACTGACCAAATACACTTAGTATTTATATGCATGAGCAGAACACTGCACAAGTTGCTGCTGTGAAAGTTGCTCAAAAGAAATGTGCCAGTTGAGGCTTTTCAGATTTCTAACCAAACGACCTCCGAGGATTAAGAGCAGCGACTGCGTGAAAACATTCAGGATTTATTGCCCCACACCCTCCCTCTCGCTCCCTGGTGGTGACCTCAGCTTGCCACTTCAGCACTGCAGAGAAACCGGACGATGCAGTGAGCTAACTTATCTAATGACACAGGAATGCTGGCTGGCAGCTTCTATCCTCCAGAGCATTTTATTAGCTTAGGAAAACCTCTCTTGCTCACCCCACTTTCCCTCCCGCCTTCACCCTCTCTGTCATTTCCTCTTTCAATGGTATAACCATCCCTAGCTTACAATCTTCACCCCCATCCTTATTCCCTCCCTCCCACACACACACACACACACAAAAAAAAAACATTCACAGTTCAGACCTCATTTTTCTCCTGCTGCCTCTGGCATAAAGCAAGAAGAGCATAAGGGATTTATATATGTTTACAGCAACCTGCTGACACTTGGCTGCATGTCTCCTGCCTTCAAATCTGCGGCCGCGAAAACACGAGCACCTGGTCAAGGCTGCAAGCGATGGCAAAAGCGCGGCGGGGTCCTCGAGTTCGGATTTCTGTCACATTAAAAGAACCCAGACCCATTTTCTGAAACGCCTTCGAGAGTCCGCCCCCTAAGCTCTTGAAACACTCAAACACAAAATGGCTCTGGCAGCTGGTCGAGGCAGGGATGTAAATCAAGGCGGCGCACATGAATGACTAGCCTTTCTTGATGTGCAGGATATAGCCCTTCCTTCACTCTGCCTGGAGAGAGAGAGTGGATGGGGGGTGTTAGGAACGATACGGCGAAATCGTCGAGTCTTAATGATTTTAAATTAGCCCTTCAGATTTTATGCGGCCGTTTATGCAGGCGGCATAATGGAGAAGCATGAATGAGATTCAAACATTTCTGTGGGTCTCCCCCCCCGTAAATTTATCTTTGCCTGGAGTTTAGTCAAATTAATTCCAACACTAATTTGTTTCTAATCCTTGGGAAAAAAAAAAAAAGAACTGAAAAATATGAGTTTAGCAAAGATTAGTTACAGAATTTGTACGTTTTGCAATTCGTAATGTATTTCACGGAGCTACAAATGTCAGCAATGTAGTTCAACATATAGCTATCGTTTTTAGTTTGAAGTACAGTTTAAGTCACACAGTTTTTTTTAATGATAAAACCTTCTGCCAAATTAACTCAAAGCAGAGAGAAAATCAATTGTAGGAACAAAGAAAAAATAAATACAACGCAGAATCACGACCATGTCATATGATCGCACTCAGGATTCTCATATTATGATGTAGAACAAAAAATAAATCCAGCTGTCACAATCTGCACATAAGGAGACTGGTGTAAAAGAAAAGAAAGAAAAACAAAAACCCATTGTATGCTGCAATAGGTTTTACTCCATTTGATAACAAAAGTTAGCTTCTAGATTTTCAGTTTGGACGTTTGGGAATAATCCATTTACCCTGAAAACAACAACTTGTCATAAAAACACAATTCTTCTAATTCACTGTTATATTTCACAGGGACTTTTTGCCATATGAACTGGCTAACATTTTCCGTACTCCAAAGTGGATAACCTTTTGTCCAGTATATGCTTACTCATTTCATACTAAATGGATTATTTTAAACCCAAGATAGTTTCAACCCAAGATAAGTTCAAAAATTGGGTGTCACCGGTTTGAGTCACAAGTCTGAATCACATTTTAAAGATTGTGTTGCAATCCTGCGGATGCTTTTGCGTCTCGGGACATAAAGTTATTGCTTTGGCACAGATTTGGCCTCAGGTTCATTTAGCTTAAATAACGACCGTCTCACAAAACCATCTTAAAGTCACCATGAAGATTTTCCATCATGACTCAGGTCTGAGCTGTGGCTTCATTTCAAGGATTTTTGCTGGGTTTTTTTTGTTTTTTTTCCCCTCCCTTTCTTCCTGTGAACTGTTGTGTTGTGTTTGGCAGAGTTTTAAGGATCCCTGCCCTGCCTGAAGATAAATCTTCTCCGTAATCTGACATCGCATGTGCTTGCCTTTGGGTTTTCCAGAGGAATTTCCCTGTATTTCTCTTGACATAACTCACTGTCATCTAGCGAAGCTGCGTGAAAACAGCTGATGAGAAGGTGGAACGATCAATCTTATCGAGCACTTTCAACTCTAGTCACTCTGGCCGATTAATTGGCCAGAATGATTTCATCCTGTCAGGAGCAAATATAAATAAATAAAGAAAATGTGCGAAAACATCCACAGTATTGCACAACGTTTATTAGAAAACTGCATTGAGGTGGAATTACAGGATATTTACGAGCTCGTGAAAAAGGCAGCTGCAATCAGAGTGATGCTGCTATAAAAATACACAATGCAAACATCTTATCTGGCACCTTGCTATGGTGCCAGGTGCTCGGTTTATTTATTTTTTTCCTCCCCTGACAGGCTTCCTTCTGGACTGCTTCCCATGCCGAAAGCCTGGAAGGAACTCTGTAATCCTTGGCTTCTGAGTAACCTCAAATCTCAGCCTCTGGCTTTCTCTGAATGATAATAATACTGCTGCTGCCGCAAGACGACGTTGGGACAACTCAATCACATTTTCAGTCCTCCAGTCACTGCAAGCTGATTTGAAGAAGTGAGCAAAATTGATATTGATTTATGCAAAATTGTATTTGGTTTATGCAGATTACTCACAATAAGTAAGAGATAATAACATTATACACACTGAAGTCTTTAGTTCTGCAGTTACAGTAAATTAGGCCTGCAACTAATCAACTCTATTGATTATTCTGATGATTAATCAATAAAACATTGGCACATTCGGCAGATTTTTTCATTTAACCACTTTAGCCTTTTAAATAAAATATTAGAAATGCATTAAGATGCGAATAAATAATTCAATTACTTTTAAAAATAAGAAAACAAGCTTTTAATTGCCTACACTGCAACATTATAGCACTCCTTCAGCGTGTGCTTGGTCATTTGTAGCAAAGGATGGAGCTAAAAAAAATACTTCTAACACATGAAGAGCTCGGCCTACAGTTTAGGGCTAATCTGTTGACTATTTTTTATGGATCAACTCATCAATATTTGGTTAGCAACTTTTGCCAACAGATGAGCATTAAACATAATGTAAAGCATAGAGTACGGTTATCTGTTTAATTATTAGCAACTTGCTAACCGCTACATAAAACCATCAGCTGCAAACGGCTTCATTCGGTGCCTAAAAAAGGTCAACAAGCAGCGATGGCTGTGAGTCAGTAACATTAAGGAACATGGTATGTGCACTGCACAATTCAGCATAAACAATAGGTGTTCATTTCAGGGAAATGTTCTCAATCTTTTCCATGGTGTTGGTTATATGTTTACTCCCCTTTATAATTTTAATTCTGAATCAATCATAATAAACATTTTCATCACCATAGTCCATAGTATAGGAATTGCAAGTGATTTTTTTGATTCTCTGCACCAAACTAAGAACTCCCATCAGTTTTGGTCAACAACTGCATTAACCAGTAGAATGTATTTTGATGCACCTTTTCAAGTGAAGTAGAAACCAAATGCATACGCTTTACAGCATAAAGAATAAAACTGGTTAAATGTCAAAATCAGAAATGCCAGGTCAGACATCAATAAAAACTAGTAATAGTTATTGATATTAGTCAAAAACTGCTTTCTGCTCTAGTTCTTCCCCCCTGCATAATGACAATTTTCTACACAACTCAATTTAGGGTCAGTATATCAACTAAAGCTAATTTGAATTTTCATGTTTTCAGTTTCAACGTGTCAAGACAAAACAAAAATAGAGTCAAACCACACTTAACACTCTGTTCAAAACTGAACTGATGGGTTCTGTTAGAGACGGAAAGTCAGCAAAGAGTCATAGAATGAAATATATTTGGTATTTATTTTCTATTTTTGACTAATTCCTCACTAGCTGAAGCGCAGTGATTGCTTTGGACATGCACAAATAAAATACACACCTGATCTTCAACGGGTATATTAATTCAGCCACAAACATAAAAACAAATAAGCAAATGATTTCACAAAATATGGATTATGGGTGAAAAACAAAATGTATCATTTTCTGAACTATATATATATATATATATATATATATATATATATATATATATATAAAGGAGCCTTTGTCAGAAGAAAAAAACAAATGTTAACAGGTTTTCAAAAACTGAATAGAGTTCAAGATGACTTTGCACCCATTATTTCCTTTAATATACGTGTGTATGTTTGAGCCTTGATCCCGCTGTCGACTGACTGGATTTGTTTCTGGATTTATTTTAGTAGGGGAGAAAAAAAAAAAAAAAAAACTGCTGGAGTTCAAAGATCAAAAAATAAAACTTGCTGAGCGGAGCTGCATTTCACTTGGGATTTGTTTCGTAGGGAAGGGTTTCAGCGGGGTGAGAGAAAAGGGTCAGAGCGATGTAAAGCGAACCCAGTTCCCCGCTCTCTGCCCTCCCCGTCATGTCCCCCCTTATTGTGTCAGGCTTAATAGGGTGACCCAGGACAACTGAATGAAGCCCGCATTAATGAGAGGAATTGGCCTGTAATTTTAACACTCGTTTCCTTTCAGTGCTGTTGAACAACAAACGGCGCCTCTATTTGGGCTCTGAACACAAAACGTGCGAGATTGCTTGGACGAGAGGACAATGAAAGGCGAGGAATTAAGTCAGGAGTAGCGAGTATGCCATGTTCTGTTCTAAGCCTCCCCCTCCTTTCCACTTAACACATTTCATTAAGTTCCAGCAGGAGCAAAAATATCAAGTCCTCTGCTGCTGCTGCTGAAGTCGGCGTGGGCTGGGAGTTCACTGGCTGACCTCTGACCTCCTCAAGCCCAACAGGAATCTGCAGAGGTTAATGACATTTTCACTGACTGACCTTGTCAAAATGCCTTAGTTATCTCTAAAAACGGAGGATCGTTTCTCTGCGATAATTGGGTGAAACACTCAATTAGCAGCATAATATTTAAGGTTTCTATTAGACTTTTGATGTGTAACAGAAATGTCTGAATAGTACAAGGCATGGCTTAGAAGAAAAAAAAAACAAAAAACAAACAAATTGCAAAACAAACAAGTGTTTGCTTGTGTGAACAATTACCAGCACTTGCAATTATCACCTTTCAAAACACACTCAGAATCTCATGTGATTATTGACAGACCCTCTGCTAAAAGAGATCAATTTGTCTCCATTCCTAGTGCTCTGTGTGAAAGCTCTGCCTTTAAAGGCTATATGCAGATTAAAAAATAAAAAAAAGTGGGAACAATGAGAAAAATGGTGTCAGTATTCATCAGCGGAGATAAAAGATAACTGGGTGCTGCCACGAGCAATAACCGTAACCTTGACAAATGAAGCGTTTGAGCACCCAAGTGTCGAGCATGTTTTCATTTTACTGTGTTATTCTGCTCTCGCGGTGCATAAAGGGAAGTAGAGCTTGTCCGGTTATGTGAGTGTCAAAATACTAAGTCCTCAGGATGACCTTTAGCTTAAATGCTGGGCACACAGCGATTTAGGACGAGCCGTATGAGTCACTTTCAGCACTGTGGAGGTAATGCATTGGAATGTAGTCCTGGCAGTAGTCTGTAAAAACCCCCCAAGGGGCTTCAGCACTCCAGTTTGAACACTCCTGGGTTAGGAGCTTGTGTGGTCCTATATTCTGATCCTCCCTGACCCACTAAAGGGTTACATGAAAGTCTTGTAGTCTATATTGCTGATTCTCATAAAAAAAGGAGACAAAGATGGTAAGAAAAAAATCTTAAAAGGGCCAAGAATAGAGTGCAAGTTTACAGCAAAAATTAAGTAACTACACTAACTTTAGTTGTTATAAAAACTGGACTGTGTTGCTTAAGCTGCTGCTCTTTCCGAACCTTCAGAAAGTCATCGAAAACATCTCTTGAAGGTGGCGCTAGGTCCACCCCGGCGTTTTTCACAGTTGAATGGTTGCCATGGAGATTAAAGGATTTCTCAAACTTGCATGAAAGAATCAAGGCATCTCTCCAAGTATGTTTTTGAAGAGGAAACAAACATTATAATTTGATATAAAACTCAAAAAAGTTGATTTTACATTATAGTACCCCCACTAAAATTCAGCTGCTGGTTTCAGAAGAATGTTTGTCTCACTATTTTAAGACGACATTTCCGAGGATTCAAAGCATTTCTGGTTTTAATGGTTACAAAGACAACATGTCGGAACATAGCAAAGATAAAATGTTTTCAGGGTATAGCAGCCTGGCCATACCCTATGCAACTGTGCTGCTCCATTCTCATTTCCCTTTAGTACTACGTCTGGGAATTTTTCCATTGAACTCAATTTCTCAGGCAGAATTTAAACTGGGCCAGTCAGAGAGCAGAAGGAATCGTGAACAATGACGTTGATTTTCTACTCTGTTTTAGGATTGTAGTCTGCCTATATAGCTCGGATTCATTCATTTCCTCCAGAAAAGGAAGTGAATAAAGTGTTTAAGATGGAGTTGTACGTGCTTCCAAATATTGTGCAATTAAATTCGTAGGAAAAGGAATGTTTATGACATATTATTGCTACTAAAGATGTTGTGTCCTTACACTCCACGGGGTTGTTTGCAGCGCATGCAATTTCTAAGAAACTTAATTGAGCTGGCACAATACATATGTCATACCATAACATTGTAATGTCAGATCTAATTGTTTAAAACTAACAGAGTCCATTCCTCGAGCAAAGCAGAGGCCTCTGTACGAAGCAAGGCCCAGAACAGGTCATCTCACTAAGATGAAATAAGTCATTTTGATGATGGCACTCACGAAAATAAAATATTTGTTACTGGTTTTCTCACTGTATAGTATTTTTATGACTTTGTATTTTTGTGTTTTTATGATGTAAAGCACTTTGAACTGTCTAGTTGCTGAAATGTGCTATGCAAATAAACTTGATTGCTTCTTGAGATAAAACCTTATATATGAAAACAAATGCAGTACATAAGAAATTATCTGCGCAGAGAGTCAAAATGTTAATTTGTAAGATGGAAATTTGCTGTTACTTGTACTGCCTCTTATACCAATTACAACATAAATGTTGACAAGAAAACAGCAAAGGATTCACTGAAATTTCAGCTTCTAACACCTTCTGCATATTTTCAAAAGAATTTAAGAAAACTATTTATGACATACAAAACCATGAAGTTACATTTCCAGTATTTACATGAAAATATTTAAACCACAAGGGAGAAAAAAAAGGTTGACACTTTATATTTCTCCAACGTGCTTAAAATCTCCACATTTTTGGACAGATTTATAACTCTTTGCATTTGTTAAAGGCTGAAAATCTTGATGCACATTTCATCTACAACATGAACTAATTAATTTCTGATCATAAGGATACACAAACTGTAAGGAATGTTAAAAAAAAACAAAAAACAGATGAATCCAAACATCTTTCCTTGCAGTAACAAAGTACATATATAGACTTTAGTACTGGAGGTGAAAGATGGTATAGATGACTGCTGAATGTGAGATGGGTCTGGTTGATGATTTTATTTGGATTATAAAGCCGCAGTTGAAAAGTTCAGGCTGCCTTCTGGTTTATAAAAGGAGAAAGTCTGAGGTAACTCTCCCTGACAGGAATAACAGCCTGTGAGAAGGTCAATTCTCTTATACCACTGAGAGGAACGGAGCGCAGTATTAGTATGCTTTCCACATTGTCCAACATTATCAGCTGCATGCAGCAGTTTCTACCTCCACATAAAGAAAAACAGCAGCCTACCATGCCAGAAATGACCAAAATATAAAATCCTTGACATTTCTTCCACATTTTTACATGCAAATAGTCCTCTAAGTAATCAGCACTGCAGCAGGGAGCAGTATCCTCAAATGTCATCCGGGTGAATCTACAATCTCTTGTTAAAACAACCCCTCTGGTGTTTTTCCTTAGAGGAGATGGTGCTGAGATTAAGAGACGGATCTGCCAAAGGCACATTACTCAAGCTCTCCTTGACGTGTATAAGGAAAACATATCTTGTGACAACCACTGGCAAAGCCCTCCAACTCCTCCAGGCGTATGATTTATACTTCGAGACTGTTTAAGTGTTTGGAAAAAGGCTGTTGTCGGCCAGTAAGAACGGGAACAAATGTCTCTTTTTTCACGAGATTTGAGTTAATTCGGGAACCATCTTGCCAACTTCACCCTGGGACTAAATGTGTGACTAACAAATCAGGCTCTCTCCCTCAGGAACAATAATCCGTGACTATCTGAAGTTTCCTATTGTGTCATTTTAACCACATGTATTTAGAAAAGCGACATTCTAGCTTGGAAATTGTCCACTTCCACTCTTGCACAGTAAGCACTGGTGAGGGTGAAAGTTGGCTAAGAGAGCGCCCAAAGAACACGCAAATGAAAATCCTCTGTGCGGACTGAGGAAATAAACCGTTTTACCACTTTTGCTTTAATCCTTAGGCTCTGCGCCCGACTGTAAATAAAACAGGTATTTTGTGATTGGCTTTGCAATCCATTTGGTTGCTGCTCATTGCTCTGATTGACAGATACAGGTGTCCACACAACACTTCCTTTATTTTCAAGTACGTCCCAGAGAGTGGCCATGGCTCGTCTGAAAAATGAGTTGTCAGTAAAAGACAGCTGGCAGGTGAGCAATACACTCAGACATCCGTTTTTCATACAAGAATGGTTTAGTTCATAATGAGAAAGTAAAAAAAGGGAGAAGTTAAACAAATTGCACCATTATTACAGGCGAGATGATATATCTGGTCAATGAGACATAACTACACACAACATCTGGACAAGATGAGATTTTAATATTTAGGGGCCTACTGAGATGGTGTCCAGACTTAATCTATTTCTGATGAATTTGCATGGAATTAAGTTGATAACAAGAGGCCCACTTTATGCATGAACTCTAGTTTTCTGTGCTAGAATACCCAGTCTGTGCTAACTTGGAGACTACCCAGTCTGTGCTAGCTTTGAGAATACCCAGTCTATGCTAGCTTTGAGACTACCCAGTCTATGCTAGCTTTAAGACTACCCAGTCTGTGCTAGCTTTAAGAATACCCAGTCTATGCTAGCTTTAAGACTACCCAGTCTATGCTAGCTTTAAGACTACCCAGTCTATGCTAGCTTTAAGACTACCCAGTCTGTGCTAGCTTTAAGACTACCCAGTCTGTGCTAGCTTTGAGACTACCCAGTCTGTGCTAGCTTTGAGACTACCCAGTCTGTGCTAGCTTTGAGAATGCCCAGTCTATGCTAGCTTTAAGACTACCCAGTCTATGCTAGATTTAAGACTACCCAGTCTGTGCTAGCTTTAAGACTACCCAGTCTGTGCTAGCTTTGAGAATGCCCAGTCTATGCTAGCTTTGAGACTACCCAGTCTATGCTAGCTTTAAGACTACCCAGTCTATGCTAGCTTTAAGAATACCCAGTCTATGCTAGCTTTAAGAATACCCAGTCTATGCTAGCTTTAAGACTACCCAGTCTGTGCTAGCTTTGAGAATACCCAGTCTGTGCTAGATTTAGGAGAGTCTTTAGCCTAACACTGCTTTAGTCATGCTCTGGATGATAAACATTCGGGTTTTGAGGCTGTTAATGTTGTAATACATGGATAAAAGAATTCTTATTGAAATCCAAAAACAGTGAAGATGCTAATTATTTTTCCAACCAGGATAAAAAAAAAAAAAATGCGGGTTAAGGTAGCAGTGGTTGAAGAATATATTTTAAACTTTGAACTAGAAATGCAACTTCTAGAAGTGCACAACTTCTAGTTTAGCACCAATAGGAAGCTCTAAAGCAGATATACAATTTAATTAGCATCGTTAGCAGCTAGATGGTTAGTTAGTGGCTCTCAGGGTCAACTAAACCTCTGCATACACTCTGATGAGCAATTTTCCATAACTGACCACAAAGCAACCGCGTATCTACTTCCTTTCCAACTTCAGAATAAGATTCTTAGACATAGACACTGTATTGTCAAGTATTCTTCTTCATATCTAGGACCTTTTATGATAGCTTGAACCAACGCAGCAACTAGACAGTGCTACATGAGATAAACCTCACTTCCATCTGTTATACAGTCACATTTCTTCTATTCAGAAGCCTAACCGTTATTAACTGCCATGACAAAGCCAAAGCTGGAGATGCTGCAGTGATGGCGGCTGTATAAATAATCCATGAGACAAACACTTATCACAAACAGCTTATATTATTCATCTATTAGGGAGCATAAGAAGCTGTGGGACCTGCTTTGGGAATAGCCTGCTGCGAACTGAAGGATCGGTGTATGTCTGTGTGTGGGTGTTGTGTGTGTCTAAACACCACACTGCCACTGGCATGGAGCTGCAGTGTTTGGCTAAAGGGGCCCCCTCTGTGTTCCCTCTGCCCTGGAGCAGGAGCCAAGGCGTTCTGGGCTCCGTTTCAAGACCAATAAACTTCTCCTGCATCTCAGAGATGGCATTTGGAGGTATCAGCATGCTAAGCCTGGGAGGGGCCGCCCCCGTCGCCCCGCCGACACGACCCTGGGAGCTGCCACTGCCTCGTCTGCTCTGAGGGGATTTGTTTCAGTGCTAGGCCTTAAAATACCATTGCTCTGCCCCCCCCTTCCCACCTCACCCAGCTAACCTCCTCCTGATCTCTATGCTTCAGTTAACTTCAGGCTGACAGCATGACAGAGACTTTCTCTTACGTTAGATATGTTTTATTCTTCTACAAAAGACCTACATGGCTTTAATTTCTTTTTTTTAAAAAAGGTATGTGGGTTTTATTTTAGAGCAACCCATGATGCATTTTAGCTTCCATTAAGTCATTATCCAGATTTGGACGCATTTGTGCTCAAAGCCTCAAATTACATGAGACAAGAGAAGAAAAAAAAATACATTCATCCTCATCAAGCAAGAATGTTGTCAGGTCTAACCAGAGGTCCAGTTTCTTTGATCGCTTTTTATGATGTGTTGCTTGCTTCCTCCTCGTCTGCTTCCTTCTCTGGCATTCAGAGTGAGTCGGGTGAGGCGCAGACAATTACTGGGAGCTTGTTGTTCATTTACTCCCACTAGGCCAAAAGGCGGAGGTGATAAAGCAGCTGTTGTTTGGCATGCTAAATTATATCCGCACGTACATTTAGATAGGGGGTTAAAATGCCTGAAATCTACATATATGAAAGAATCTAGTGAACGTTTTTTTTTTTCTTAAATTCACTTCTAATCTGTGTTTTTGGTCCTGGTTTTTTGAGTCTTTTGTTTTTTTGACAGAGTTGGTTCTTATTTGTTGAAGTAACAGCAGCTGCATGGGGGTGTGACGCAAATGGCAACCAGGTCGATTTCATTCCAAGGCCAGTCAGCGGATTTTTAGGAGCTTGTGCCATAAAAAAAATTATGCAGAGGGAATACAGCACATATCTTTGTGTTGTTTAATGTGGTGTGAAAAAAGCAGCACAATGGAAGTCATTGAGAATAAGTTCACTGGCTATACCAAAACTGAAAAATCTGAAGAATGCAGATTTTAAAGTTAAAACAACAAACTGGTGTTTCCTTTTAAGATGCGACATCAGGCTCTCTTACAAATAGAAGCTCATTTATCTGCAGCCAACAAGCAGTGAATTCAAAGAAGCCGTTTTTAAGTTAAACATTTGGCTTTATTGTTCAGTAAACAAAGATTTGTCTTGTTGAATTTGAGTTAATATACAAAGTTGATAAGTCATTAAATGGTAAAATTGAGGCTGGGGCTGTGGATAATTTTATTGACTGTTGAATTGTTGCTACTTTGATGGAAAACCATCAAGTAGAATCAAGCAAAAGCCTTGGTCAGAGAAAAACCAATAGAGGTGTTAAAGATGTGCGCTTTGATTTGTATCTCAACTTTACTCAACACATAACAGGTTCTTATGTGTTCTCTTCTTTGCATCTCTTACAAATACAGCAAAAGTCAGTTTAAACACACTTAGAATGAAAAGTAAACAAACTTCCAAAATGTAAAGACATGAAAAATGTATACAGAAGAAAAATACTGACCTTGTTCTATTTCTGCCTGCTGAATCATTTATGTCCTTATATACAGACTGGCCTTTCAAACGCCAAATAGAGTAAAATTGTAGCTGTTCGGCCAGGTTTTATTCTAATGATGCCAATCCACCGCGTAAACTATATTTGAACTTAATGAAAATATTTAGTATCATTAAGACAAAACGAGAGTTTGCTTTCAGAAGTTTTTCTGTGAATATCAGGGCAAAAAAAAAATTACATCTATAAAGCAAAAACACAACTATAATTACGATGTTGAATTGAGTGTTTGAAGCTGCTGAACCTAATTGTTGCTGTTAAATGTATACATATATTTTGTGTATTTGATGAGTTTATGCAAATCATCTCTAAGTAGCAGATGGTTACTATTGGAAACTGTATCTTGTATTTATTGAATCAGGTAAAATATGCACCATCTGTTCTTGACTTGAAGGTTTTACAGATTTTAAGGTTTTATTTTGTTCTGTGAAGATCTGTCAGTATTTCACAAGAGTCAGCAGGTCCAAATAGGGTTCAGAATCGCAATCAATGGAACTATAACTTCATAAAAAATCTTCAGAAAATAATGTATAATTTAATAGAACGACACATGAGATTTCTGACTTTGTAGGAGTTTTTGTCTTCATAATTCATTAAAACCAGTAAACTACCAACACAGCCCAAACAATTATACTGGTGTTAAACACAGCATGCTACCACCAGCAACACTATGTCAGTACACAAGTATGGTATGTTGCTACCAGTCAGTAATAAAAGCTTTCAATAAAATGTAATTGTGTAATATTGATCTTGGTTACATTAAAAAGAAACAAACATTTGTTTATTCCACTAGCAACAGTGGCTGGTGAGAGAAATGCCTAACTTCCACCCCTTGACAATCAATGGCATAAATTACAGTACACCAAATGAGTAGTACAGTATGAAAACATGCATGTACATGCAGTTTGTTCCTGTCAGCTAACATGGACCATATTTCTTCTCCATGTCCATAAATCCCCAGTAATAAATTGAGTGCTTTTGATATTTGAAACCGTGTTTTTCGACGGCGATCGCTCTGCCCTTTCAAACCACAGCTCTTGTTAGGGGGGCAGGGAAGGAGGGAGCCGGCTACCTTAAACGAACATAAAAAAGGAAAAAAAAACAAACATACAATTTAAAAAAAAAGTCATATCACATGTAGCTTCTTCCTATCAAGCTTACTCTCACGGCAAATTTCAAAGTAAGTATAAAAACCCTGACAGAAATAAATTACGTCTGCTCGACAAGTCTTTTTCCTCCCAGATAAAAAGAAGAAGGAGGGAAAAAAAGGCATCTTCAAAGCGAGTGCACTTGTAATCTTATTCGAGTGGTCTCCAAAGCTCTGACAGCCATAACAACCTGTGTGCTACACCTGCAGAGTGCCCACCCCCACTTCCCAACCAACCCCCCTCCCTATCTCTCTTCACCTCACCACTTTAAAAACCACTCTAAAGCACCCACCGTCCTCCTCCCCACTGGGCCAGACAGGACAGAATCAGAGGAAAACACAGCTCCACCAGACCAAACCACCACCTCTTTCAGCCAAAATACCAGCTTGAGAGAAAGAGAGAGAGTGCAGGCGAAGGACAGGGGGAATGTGAAGGGGGGAGAGGGGGGCAGGGCAAAAGGAGGGGGCTCAATCACTCTTTGGGAGGCGGAGAATGAGGGAGAACAGCATAGTACTGGTTTTGGCTCAGAGCCATGTTTGTGTCACTAACAGAAGTGGCCTTGTCTTCCCCCCACTCACACCCCCCACACCATACACTCACTCTCTCCCAGTTTGCCTGGATACAGAGTCAAGGGGTGACCGGCTGGATGCTCTGTAACAGAAGAGAGGGAATCAAACACGGCTCAGAGCTGGAGCAAAAATCACAAAAACAAAAAAGGATAGAGGGTGGAAAAAGCCACTCAATGGCAGGGGCTGTTTTGGGAATGTTGATGAGGCAGAGAGTTTTTTTATTTTATTTTATTTTTTTATACCCCCCCCCCCACTTCTCCTGTTTGGTTCCTCAAAGTGAACCAACAGGCAGCACTGTGGATGTGTGGGCGATTTGTACTCAGCATGCCCGCAGAGCGGCTGAGCGCGAGCCGCTTTGAAGATTCACTGTTTGCATTATTTCACATTCACAACAGAGACAGGAGGGGAAAAAAAGAAGTTAAGTTTCTCAGATCCAAAAGGAACCCTGATAATGATACTGATACATCTTAAAATTAAATACGCTCAATGTGGTTTCAATCAAAGGCTGGGGAAGAAAAAAAAAAAAACAGTGCCTAAGATTTCGCTCGGATTGCACCGCAGGAGATGAGCCAACTCTATTCCCAACTGGCATGCTTGCAAAAAGAAAAAAAAACAACACAGCTTTTGTTGTGGAGGCATGATGTTTTTGAGGAGATATCTCTGTGCAACAAACTCCCGTCTGCACACTCCCAGGCAGAGAAGAAAAAAAAGAAAAAACAAATCAAGGCCACCTAAGAACTGGCTGCCAACCACTATGCTGCCTGGAAGTATAATGCAGTATGTGCTGTTAAAGCACAAATTGGTGCCACCACTATTTCCTCAGGCAGTTTTGGGTATACTGAATTATATTTCAGGAGGCATGAAGGTATGAAGAGCGAAGACAAACCTGAAAAATTCTTTGATGTCTTAGCCACACAGCAGTCACTATGTACACCTTCAAGGAAGTTTACATACATTCATCAATGACATAGATAATGGGAGCACTGATTGCAGTTTTAGGGCAATTACTGATCTTTAAAAATCCCAGCTTGCCGATTCTGTTTTGGTCAATACAGATTTTTTTTTAAACATCTGAAAAGTTGTTAAGTTGACAATAGTGGAGTGACTATTGTTAGCCACACACATCAGATGAGACCTGGTGTCTGGTCCTCATCTGCACACAGTTGTGTTTCCATTACAAACGTACGTAACACTTTGTCCATATCCTGCTACTGTTGAAAAACCACAATTTTGCAATTGTGGTTTTTCCATTAAATAAAAAAGGCAATTTAAAATCACACGGGACTATGTTGGTTCACACGATATCAGCTAAAAACATAACGCGCCATCATCCTCCTGCCACTTCCTGTCATCGCCTTCAAGAATTCCTCTGGTAGAAATGTCTGGCTGTTGATCACGTGACTTGTGTGATGCAAAAAAAAATTGTGTTTCCACTGTAGTTTTGCAAAATACACAAATTTTGAGAGAGCTGAAAAAAAATAATAAAACACCTCGCCCACATTCGAATTGCTGTGTTTCTATTAAGCAAAACAAGTAAAATCCCAAGCCAAAGGAGTCAGATTGAGGCTTATAGCCACAGTGACACAATGCATATTTGGATAAGTCAGGGTGATGCTTTCGCACCTACATGGTCAATAGCACAAAACTGTTCAATACTGCCTTTAGATTCTTCCAACGTCACCTCAGAACAACAATTAAATGGCTGAACCCTGGATATAGCTGGGTGCTGAAACAGGACAATGATTTCAAACAGATTTCTAAACTGTTCTTGAAATGAATACAGCAAAATTAATCTATCAAAAGTTCTGGTCTCAATGCAGCTGAAAATGTGCAGACTATACCCAAAAGGAAGGTCAATGCCAGAAAATCAACCGATGAATGAGCTCTACTGTAAAATCCAGCTGGATTTATTCCAAAAGAGTGTTGATGACAAGCATTATCAAGGTGCAACTTGTTGAGGAATATTTAACATTTCACCACATAACACTGAGTAGTGATTGTGTTTGAATAGCTTAGACTGTGTGGATTAAAGAAAATCTACAAGAAATTCCAACTATTGCTTAAGCAAAAAAAGCTAAACTAACTGAAGGGAATTGTACAAAACAAGACGCATCAATCCCATGTTTTACAATATTTCCTCTTGTGCAAAAACAATGCAGAAGCTCAGCGTTTCACGAGAAGAGAATTTTCTGAGAATTATGTTCAATCACTTCTCTTACCGTCTTCAGTTTCTTGCCACACGATGCCTTCAAGGTTGACACTGGTTCCGGGCTCGCAGGGCCCCAAGCACTCGGGTTCTGTGGCCAGGGCCACGTCGGACGTGTTCACCGCCACCGAGCGTGTGCGCACCATTATCTGCTCGCACGGCGAGGCAATTTCGCTGTTGCCGACCGTGGCCAGCAGGTGGAGAGGGGGAGGAGCTGGCGTGGAGATGGGAGATTCCATCTGCGAAGAAGGACAGAGGTTTGAGAGACAAAAAAAAAGAAAAGAAACCCATGAAACACTTCAGAACATCTTTCTAATCACACACGCAGAGCTAATGTTGTTCAGCATATTACCGTAACATAATGTTTTAACAACGGATACAATCATAAACATTTGGATGTTCACTCCTCATGTTGTATGTTTTTGTATTTCCCATTAGCTAATTCCAGAATAACAACCTCCATTTGAGGCTTGTAAAGCCATTATTTCATGACTTGAATTAATTTTGTCACATTTTATGTTTTTGACGAACCTATTCATACAAATTTAAAGTAATACTATGTAGCAAAATCAGATGGCAAAACTGAAACCAAGGACTTTACTGTTTGAACGTCTTGCACCAGTCGTCAACTAGAAAGAGCTGAAGATGTGTGACCGACAGAAACTGTTGTCTTAATGGTTAGCATTAGCTTCTACCAATTTTTTATGCGGTTAGCGGTTAAGCGTTAGCGCCTGCTAATTTTTAAAAAATATTAGCGGTTTAGCATTGGCTTCTGTTAATTTTTTATGTATCTAGTAGCTTAGCATTAGCTTAGATAATTAACAGTTAGGCTTTAGAATAGCTTAGATTCTTGCTTTGCGAATTACTGATTACTGAATCTAACTTTTTGGTTAGCTGTGCTCACTGCTGACAGTCACAGCTGCCAACTTTAGAGCAAACATATGCTCTGCTACAACCTTGGCAGACATTTTGAAAAATGTCCACCAGAAAGTCATCTAACAGGCGATTTTGGTGCAAAATCATACATTATCTATCATGGTGGCAATCTTGGATAATTGCTGCCATCTTGAATTATTTAGAGGCTAACTTGGGGACATTTGTACTATGTTAGGTTTCTGTATCCGTATGTGAACGATTTTGCTCAACATATGAAATTATGTACTGCACTAATGCTATGATTCAGTCAGTGTGGAAAGGGAAGTGGATATTGAGAGATTCTGGTGTTGTAGAGGCCCTTGAAAGAGATCCTCAATAGAGCGAAGGGTGATGCAGCTGTAAAGTGGTGCAATGAACTACTGTGTCTTTCCTTAACCTTTCTGCTCAACCTCAGAGATGATTAGCAGTCAGGGTATGAAGAGGAGGAATGTGAACTGCCTTAACTGCCTCTGTGGAAGGACAGAATTAGAAATGCAGGGTCGAGCAAACAAACCCCCTCGCCACAACCAGCTCTTCCAGCTTTCCTCCCTCGCACACAGCAGAGCTATCCCTGACACCCAAATCATCTCGCAGACTGATCGCTCATTAATTCTCTCAATTAAAAAAGCTAGTTGCGGTAAGGGAGTAGGCCGCTGAGGGTCAGTAATTGATTTCACCTGTTCTGACTTGCCGTGACAGCGATGAAACGACAGCAGGTCCGCGTGGGAGAGGAAAACGAAAAGGACAGCCAGGCGGGGACACAATGAGAGCGACCAAAACCGGAGGCAGGAAAATGTGGGTGGACAAAAACAAAAACAAAAAAAAAAGCAAAAAGAGAGAGACATGCTGAGGAAAACTGATGATGATTTCAGGGCCCATTGCGGCACCACTCTTAGTGCTCTTTATTCAAGGCAGTCGACATTAAAGCGCTCCAAATAATTAGCAGTGAACTGCAGGAGGAATGCCAGGCTGCAGCTAGCGACGCGCATTTATTAATTGGGCATAAACCACTCAGTGCTCTGGAATATGCTGCCAACGCTGAATCCAATTACGCTTAGATGACAAAACAACAACTGACACAGTAGATTATCAGCCTGCAGAGCCTTTAAATAATTGTTTGCAGGGTACGTAGCGATCCAAAAACTACAAAACAGTCGCTCCTGACTACGAAGTTTATTGCATTTAGATGAGTCCGTAAGTCCACCACTTTGATACAGAATCAAACGGATGAGCTGCTGTTTATAATCGCCTTCATTCATGAGGCTTTGCTTCAGGTTTACTAGACGAACAAGCTCAAACTCGACATCGGCAGTTCTCAGATGTTTGATCAAATGTCGACCAAACTGTTCCCGTGATGAATCTCGTCTGATTGGTAAGAAAAAAAGCTAATTATGATGGTGAGTTTCTGTTTCATCCAGTGTGATTCTAATCTTTTACTACTAAGTGTCGAAAGATGAAGTAAGATTAAAGCTTCCCCCCTCCAATTTAAGATATAGTTATAGATTATACACCGAGATATTCTGTGTGGGTTGCATCAGTCACAGGATAAGAAATCTAAATCCACGATGACCAGGGTACTTTGAAAACCAAACATTAATCTGTGATGAAATTTCACATTAGCTCTTGTAAGCCTTTTTTGCTTCATGGCTTTCTGATATGTCAGGGTGGATGGCCCATTTTTACTGGTGCCTAGAGGAAGAACTAATTAATGTGTTCATGGCAGAGTCGAAGCTGACGAAGTTGCTTGTCTGAGTGGATGAGACGGGATGGGTAGTTCACATTGAACTGTCACCGTCCAACGGTTCTGGATTTTATGGCGCCACAGAGGGCTAAAACCAAAAATGACAGCAGAAAATCAAAGATAAAAATAGAGTAAGCTGCTTTCAAATGGACTCATTGATTATTTGTTAATGGAGTCCTACTGGTTATTTTGTCTGTTCTTTATTTTGAAATGCAGCTTTGGTCATTAAATGCCAGATCCAAGGTATGACCATTCATAGCGCTAACAACCAACAATTGTAAGTACAGTGTTTCTCCGGACGGGCAACCAGACTTCACTTGATCCCCAACCAGACAAAGCAACTTTTGTTTAATTTTTGAGTAACAAAAGCATTAAGAGGAAAGATGGATTAGATAGGTTTAAAACGGATGCATTGAACTGTGGGAGTGCGCACCAATTGTGCTGTCCCTGCACTTTCCTGAGATGGTATTATTTCCAAATTATTGAATCTTTGTAACTTTTAATATTTTTTAACCACAAAAACTTGGTGTTTTTGCAGTCCACTAGGGCAGTCACTGGCGGTCTGCCCTGGTGGACTGTGCCCCTGCCACTGCACATGGCAGGCTTTTCTGGGAGAAAGTAGTTTTGTTAATTCAATTCACATTACATAATCATATACTACAGATTTTGTGATTCCACTTAACAGCTACCAGTAGGATACGCTTCTATAATATATAATACGCTTATAGGTATTTCTGTTCCAAACAGAGTCAGAAACCTAGATAAATGAGAACGAGGTTTAACAGAAAGTATTAAACTGGTATTCATGGATATTGGGGACCAAAACTGTCCACCAATAGCTAAAATTCAATTAGAACTGTCTTTTTTAAACATTACAAACACCGAATATATCTTAACATGTATTTATATGCAATACCGCAGAAGTTAACATCTCCAGTCTTCTTCATTAACAATCTTGGTGGTGCAGCCAATCGGTGCCAAGGAAAATGATTGGTGCTCTTGGATTCGCTGGTTTGGACACAGCCAATCGTATGTCCAGTAGCATTGCACTGAGATATTTCCACTTTCCAAGGTGCCTTTTCTTTTTTGATAAGTTGTAGTTACATTTTACTTTAAACAAATTATAATTCAGATTCAAGCATTTTTTTATGATCATCTATATGACTATATCATAAAAATAATTAACTGTAATGAAAAATAAACAAATACAGCATGGCTTACACAGATGAAGGTGACATTGACCCAGAGGGTTAGCCGGGTTAATTACATAGTTAAGAATGTAATTGCTTTAGGCATACTTTACCTCCTTTTGAAAAGCTGTGATCAACAGTTCCCACTTTAAATATTTTTCATGTGGTTTTCTTGAGGTAAAGTTTTCTGGTGGAAACGATGTATTTAAGCACCGCTCATAGTAAATCGTCTATTAAAAATGTCACCAGAAAACGCCATTTAAGGTTTTCACTAAAGTTCCAAAATGCATTCATATGATTTCAAATTTCTTTTTCTGTATATTAGTTTTATTAAATGATGAAATTGACCCAAATCACAAGTCTGTTTTACACAAGTAATGTGTCAAATTGATCAACAACCACAACACCAGTAAGATTACAGTGTTGTGTTCAGCAGTCTCTGAATGTTAAAACCGTAAGCAAACAGGGAGGGAAAAAAGTTTCAATTCGTAGGAATATTAGTATGAGCTGCCACCCTACAGGTCTGGTTTGCAGTGCAATTGGAAACTTATTATCTCAGGAGTTAGGAAATCTTAAGAAAATATTAATATCTGAAAAGACCCTTCTCAGCTTCCGGATTTTTAAAATCAGGTTCTAAATCTAATTTTGCTTTCTATATTCAGCTTTCGAAAAGTGGAGAATTAACTTGAGTCTAGTCCTACTTATACTGGCAGATAATTAAAGCGAGAAATGATATAAATTGTAAAAAAAACAAAAAAAAAACATATTACACATTCAGACACAAAGGTGTCCAATTAATTGTTTTTCCAATTGGATCCATTTTTTATTTTTGCTTAATTATCTCCATTAGTGTACAGCTCAATTTCACTGTTATTACCCAACATCGCTAAAATTAGGAACTCGATCTGGATGAGCTTTAATACACTCAGCTTGTGATACAAATCAAAGATAAAATTATTCCTTTTATGTGCAAGAATTTCCCTGAGAAATCTGCCGGATTCAAAAGACCCATTCAATTAGGTCTGATTAACTAAACACAATCTCAACGTTAACAGAAAAAGGGTCACACGGCTGCTGTGTTTACACGCTGTCTTCATGTGTGAGTGAATAAAAAGATTTTTTGCCACAGGGTTGGAGCATACACGCAAACAGTAAAGTGCCTGACGTTTTGCTCGAGGTTTAGAGAAAACCACGAGTAACTGAACTACAGAGCTCGTAAGATTACAAGGCTTCACCCAACGCCCAGCCCATGCCAAATTCCAAGATTTCTTCCCCCTCCTTGCAATAACTTGACAGACGGATTTTGAAAACCACAATGCCCGACTGTCACGCAATCTTTTTCTAAACTGAATCCCCCTGGAGAAAGCCACACTGCAAAAAAATAATGTTTAACACACTGGGCCTGGAGCTGTGTGTAACCAGGGCTCCGACTGAAGGGGAATTCTGCCTGGATTTACCAGACCAAACAGCAGACTGAGCCGTACTGCACCATTTACCTGAGGACAGTAATCTCTGCTTTAACGTTTACGCAACAAAGTCACACAATGAGACATAGGTACTTGTTCTTTTATTGCTGATAAACAGAAAAGGCAGATTTTGTTTATGGTGGTAATGACCCATTTTCAGTCTGAAGGTCTGACCATTGTCAGTCTGACCATTGTCAGACCATTCAGACAATTGCATTAATTGCATCAGTGCATTAAAATTTGCAGCAAATTTTAATGCAACTGATGATTATTTTAGTTATCTATTAGTCTATGGATTATTCTAATTATTATTTTTTTTAAATTGCCACATTCTGCAGATTTTTCACTTAAGTTTTTTGAAATGCAATATTAGACGTGTATTAAAATATGCAAAAAGACAATTACATTTTTTTGTCAAATAAGAAAATAAAACACTTTGTTGCCTGCGAAAAAGCATTCCCTCCAAGATACAGTTTATTATTAGCAAAGGTTGCACTTGCAGCTAAAAAAAAAGATATCAGCTGCCCTTTCTGCCTGATTTATTTAAACAGAGGTAGAGCTGATATGTTAATATTTTTTTTCTGGATTAAGGTTAATAGTTAGAGATAAAAGGTGCTTACTAGGAGATTTTCTTTTTAAAGATTTTTAGCCAGGTGAAACTAAAACCAACACTGAAAATTTTTATATCTTAGATGTAACGTACATATTATTTTTTTATTTTTTTGCAGTTTTCCAAATTACCAGTTTTGAGTGTTTACTTCAGTTAACGATTAATCAGTTGCTAAATCAGGTGGTGATTTCAATAACCGATTAATGGTGATTAATCGTTTCATCCATACAGCAAACATTCAGAGAAATGCAAATATAAACAAGCATTTTGTGAATTCAGTGAACTAAATCATCTTACACAACATGGGAGGACTAATGTAAAATCTACCATCTGGCTCACTCTTGAAACAATGAAAACTTGTCTGTTCGGGATTAGCGATGCAAATGTTTCGAAACAGGAAAAAAAAACAAAAAAAAAACCCCGTGAGACAAACAGCAAACACATATTGATATGTGAAAAATATTTGTGAAAAGCAATGCCTGAAGAGCTAAGGGTTTGCACCTTTGCTATTCAGAGTTGCACAGACCACGACACAGCAATGGAATAGTTCAAAACATTTGATTTGTCACAATTTACGTAAATATATTTCGAGGACATTTTAGAGCTGAGAGAGTAAGTTTTGCTGATTAAACACTTCTCATTAGAGAGAGAGACCCCCCCCCACAAAAAAAAAAAAAAAAACAGATGCAAATCCAAACAAACCAAGCCTGCTGCTTAAGCAGATCATAAGAGCGCTCCAAGAAAATTCTGAGACTTTGATTTACTCCAGTGTAATCCTGTCATTATAGCCTGGATATGGTTTTTAAAAATAGCAACGAGTCATTCTGTACAACACAGCATAGCCTCGAATCGTTTTCACACACAGACCTCATGTTAAACATGGACGTACACTAAATGTTCTGGTCACGGTTTACGCATTCATACAAAGCAGCCGCAGATCACAGAAGGGGGGGAAAAAAAGAAAAAAAAAAAAAAGAAATCCTGCAGATGTGGTTCTATACCTAACACTGCTAAACCCTGAAATCATCTCTGGTATTTTCTTAGCATTAGCAGCTGTTATAAAGTGAATACCAAAAGCAGCTTTCTTTTCCTCCAATGCACTCCAGATTTTCCCTCTCAGTCGGCCTCAACTCAATTTAAAGCTGTTCCCTTAAATTAAATCATCTAACTGACTGCAAATGTGTTACTATTTGGGTTAAAAGAACACCTGATTATGTAAAGTGAAGTGTAGCTACAGTACTTCATTACAAAGTAAAAAAAAAGTGGCAGCGAACAGCTTGTATAATTATATAATTATGATTATACCTACCTACAAGTGTGTGAAATGTAAATAATTAACTCCAACAACGCACAACTATCCTAACATGTGTAAGCTAGCTTTAAAGCATTGGAGCATATGTTTAGCTTAGCCTGTCTGTTAGTGTACTTGTGTTGATTAGTTAAGTGATAAGTGGTGTGAAATCACCAATCACGTTTCTTTTTCCCCAATATAGCCTGTGTATTAACAATGAAAAAAATAAAGTTACTCCAAGAATGGTGCAAGCAGGATTTCTTTTATCGTTTACAAAAACATTTTGTTCTAGTCTGAATATGCTGCTCTGACAGAGTTACCTAAGTTAAGAAGTTGCCATAATGTTCCAACACAGAGTCACCTGAAATGGATGTAGCGCTGCCATTTGTTTCTAGAGATTTATCGGACTCTATTGTCAAGAGGTATGTCAAGTCTTCCTAATGCTGACGTCATAATTGGAGCACTTCACGCACACCACATGCTAATGCTGGTTTTTATAGGCTGTTTTCACACCACTCGTTGATAATTTTTGTGTTGTTCCATATAACTGTGCATAAACAGGAAGTCATAGAAAAACTTGTTCTCCTGCCTTATAAAAGTACCAGTTTGCTTTGAACGTCATAAAAGTTTATGATGACCGTTTCGACTGCTCTCTGTCCAGCCATTTCTGGAGAAACCAGAGCTATACGACTGTTGGGTCGATACAGTTCAACAAACAGCATTCAAACAAACACTCCATTTTTTTTTTTCAACTGGTAGTTATGCAGTTAAGTTATAACTAAATATAAGACTGAATATTTATGTATTTGAACAAAACTGAAAGCCACCGTTTGCACAGAGCTTTTCTGATCAATGGATTCACACTCTGGGTTTTTTCAACCACGGTCAAAAATGTCAGTCTAATGGTGTTCATAATTGTCAGCGCCTGAGAGCTAAAAAAAATTACCAAAGATAATTTTTTATTTTTGCTGAGAAAATCTGCCCTGATGTGGTAACCTTACCTGACCAACCATGCTAACTCACTTAGCTGACAAAACATACTGACAAAAAGAGAGAGACAGAAACAAAAAGTAGCTCTCAATTATAAAAGCAAGAAGCCATGGAAGCACGTCTTTTTGACACGCTACTTCATTTCATAAAACAGAATTATGGCTTACTTTTAAGAGCCTAAGATCAGTACTTCTGGTTTAATGATGAAACTGACTCAAAGAGCGAACCTCGTTAAGCTTTATGTTGAGTTGCTGAGGATTAAAGCTTGAGGAGGTCCCGTTCTCACACTTCATGCTGGCTCAGATCACTGCTTCTTCTGACTTTAAAAAGAGACCCACTTGCAGGATTCCGGCTGTAAAAACTTTGCTAAAATGATTTGCAGGTTTATATAAACAGCTGACCTTAAATTCAAACCAATCTGCAAAATGTAACATTATAACTTTTAGTGCAATTTTAGGGGGAAAAAAAACAAAGAAAAATTGCAATTCATAAATGAATAATCTATTCAATACCACCATAGCAGACTGGTTAACAATGCACAAACACGAGACAAGAAGGCAAGTGGACTACCTCTGGCACATTGCACACTTCCTTTTCCTCACTCTCTTTGAAGCTCAGACTAATCACAGACCGAGAGAGAAAATACAAACGGGAACACCTGACATCTATTGTAGACTACCAGCTGGGAAACGTTCTCAGTTTCTAGGCAACTCCTCTCGGTTTCAGCTGCTAATGTGATTTCAGGAAAGCATAAATAATACAGTGAGGAAACTAAACGGCGATGAAATCAGTCACCCTTGACCTGCAATCTCACAAGAGCTGTAATGAGCAAGAAATGATCTAAACAATTTAAACAGCTACAGACTCAGATACTTGCCATTTGACATAACTATAAGTCTTTTATATGCTTATATGCTTTTATAAGCATATAAAAGACATCCGTGATGAAGATATCATCACATGCTCAGGGACAAGCTTTGCACAACACGCAGATTGTAAATTGATTGTAAATCCCACATCATTATGATGCACCTTGGTTGATGAATCATGACAATTTGTCTCATATACATCATAATGTCAGTTCTGAGCAGCAATTGTGATGTACAGCTAAGCTGGTGTTTTGCACGTCCATTTTTAGGAAGAAAAATCATTTCATAACATAAATACAGCCGTGCACTATAAGTAAGACTTCCTTTTGTACAAAAATACACTCAAAATGAAGCAGAATGACTTTTATAAAAGCACGAGAGGCTTTGCCTGATGAAAAGACAGCATGCAATAGTCAGGAAAATACTGCGAGAGCTACCAGCGACATAATGGGAAGTAAAAGTGATATAAAAAGGCAGAAGGCGCAAGGGACCGCAGGGCAGAGAACCGAGCCAAGATAAGTGGAGCTTACCAATTTGCTCACTTATAAAGCAGTGGCCTAATTTACCAAGTGAAGTCACTGAGGATAGACTCGGTTCTTTTTATTATATGATCAAATTGGGGTTGGAAAACTAAGCCTGCATTTGGGATGAATCGCCTTTTGTTTATAGGCATTTTAAGAGTTTAAATTGTGTTTCCTGCTTGTAAAACTGTGGCGTGGCCAAATTTCAGTAATTACTTTGGTAAATAAAACTAGAAAAGAACAAATGTAAAAACACAATTTTCTTTTACTTTTTTTCCATGTTGAATTTGAATAATTGAGGAAGTATATCACCAATTTCAGTGATGTAATTTCATTTTTTGGACTGTCGCGAGATTGTGTCAGTTGCCATTTCGAAAGTTTCATTTATTTAAACATCATTTTAAAAAGTAGTAAAATACAAGGTTTCCTCTACATGCAACTGACAATGGCGCACCGTCACGGCAAAATAAAAGCCGCCATGCCATCAGAAAGAAGTTGCTTTTTTTAAAATATATGTTAAAACAATGCAAAGCATATGAAATATATGTATAGTTTATGCTTAGTATATTTGTACACTTATACTAATCATAATCAGAGTATGAAATGAATTTAAATATCACAAAACGTTCTTGTAAAAAACCAACACCGTTAGTGTGCGCTGCTTTCAGGAGTGAAGGAAAACTAGAGATGACAGTCCACAGTAGAGGGAGAGAAGGCGAAAGGAAGGTCCCAAAAGAAGCTTACATTGAATGCATTTTTAGCTGAAGCCTGTGAAATCGACCCTAATCTTAACTCATGTTGCATATGAATGATACTGAAGTTGATACGTAATATTGTTTGACCTTCATGCAAAATGTTTTGGACACATTTTGGAGCCTCCCTGGTTATGGTGTTTAATCAGCAGTGTCGTGTCACCCATCCCCCCCCACAGCCCACCATTACAGTTTGAAAAGAAATCCTAAAGGAAACCCTGCAATAAGGTAAAAACATTGGATTACCATAAAGGTACTGGTCGTACCAAGTTCATTGGTACGACCAATACAAAATAAGTTTGAGCTAGCTTGAACTAATCAATCTGCTTTCTTGTAACAAGCTATGCTCTGGACACCAACCAAAAGGTGAAAAACAATTATAACAATTAGTGAAGATAGCTTCACTACTTACACAAAACTTTGGCACTGATTCGTGTCCTATCTGAGATAATTAGCTACATGACAGGTTGGTTGACTGGCTAACATTGAGCAGGTGGAGTGGTACACTTTCCTTTGTCTTGGTTAAGTCTGACCTTGTCAACCTAATTCCTTCTTCTTTTTTTCTGCCTCAGCTGGCTGCTCTGAGACTGGGCCTGGTATTGTTTGTTAGCACACACTGTGGGGGTTGGGTGGAAAGTGTATAAGGGTGGCCTGTTTGCTATCATGAGCAGTGAAAGCACTGTGCAGAGAAGCAAAGCAATCTGGACTTCCCTTTTCATTGATGGCAGTCAAAATATGTGAAATGTGAGGCATAGTGTGTGGTTTTACTGATACTGTTTAGAGAGAAATCCAAAAAGCAGAGGAGCTTAAAGGCTAAGGTGACTTTTTGAATTTATTAATCAAATTCAAGTCCAGACAAGGTAAGTGTCAAGAACCATCAAAACTATTATGCATGCGAATTCAAGTACCCTACTCCTATTGAGTCATGATTTGGTTACAAGCAACCAAACCAGCCATGTTTGAGGAAGTGATACAGCAAGAAATCAACCACTGGGTGAATCAGACGATTCACATTTGGATTGTCAGTTATCGGTTGAAGGGTCACTGAAACATCTAATCATTATTATAAGCATTAAGACAAAAACCCCTGTGGACATTGTAATAGAAGGGGAAGGGCTGAAAAGATGGAAAAACAGAGGTATAAGAAGCCGTTTGATAGGAAACAGTATTTTCAAGGAAATCTAGACACACATCTGCACTTTATTTAGATCATGAGGAGATAACAGGAAGGTCAACCTGAGCAAAACAAAGTTCCTCTATTTTATCCTCCTTTTGAGCTGTAAACCTCTCCTATTTATGGTAAACACACAGAGGTGTTTATGTATAGCTAGCTGTGCAAATCACACTAACTGCACACATGAGGCACCAAAAGCAGTTTAAACTGTAAACTTTATAACATTTTATGGTCCTTTTAAAATAGTAAAACCATACTTCACACTGTGTGCTCTCTGACTCGCACCGCTGCTTCGAATATTAATAACTACTCAAAAATAATTCTTGATAATCTCTTTATACAATAGATTTAAAGAAAATTTAAAACTAGTTAGAAGTGTTGGCAAGTCAAAGTTTTTTGCAAAACAGATAAAAATGGCACCTCTGCAGAACTCATACATAGTGCAGTTCAGCTTAATCTTTCATATTTCTGATTCGTTAAGAGATCTCATCTCTTTTTACTGGTAAAATGATTTGAAAAGCTAGCAGCATGAAAGCAGACAGTACTTTATACACTACATTTTATGCTGCATAATTTAATAGCATTGTCTCTATAAAATAAACTCAAACCACATGGTTAAAGAATTCCCAAAAGAAAAACAGCCACCACTATCCCTCACTATCAATTATTGAAGCAGTTGTCGCAGCCACACTGCATTCTCCGCTCGTTCAACCCTACATTGTCTAAACGTGGATTTGGGATTCTATCCACTTCTCACATTCCTCATCCCGACTATAGGTCAGTTGACAATAACAGTATCTATTACAATGTTACGCCCCATCCTCGTCAAGGTCACCCACTTGCCTCAGACAGGGAGAGAAGCTGTGCTGGGAGCAGAAATCCAGATAAGCTAAGCTGAGCCCACGAGGATTTCTCTTTCTCCAGCCCACTCCATAGTCATAAATCTTATCTCTTGGTAAAAGGGAAACCTGACTGCAAACTGAAAGGCTGTCATCAACCGCTCAGCCGCCTAAATTCCCACCCAAATACCGATGATTCAGTCCTCTCACAAGTGTAAAGGATTTGTAAAAAAAAGAGAGAAAAAAATACGGCCAGGAAGAAAAGGACCCACACGGTTTACTTTTACCCATAATGCAGCCGTGAGCAAAAAGACGGTTTTATCTTTCGAGTTGCTTCGCTTTTAAAAGCCAAAGGCAGTTTAAAAATCAAGCAGAGTAACAACACTTGAACCTAGACATGCTATCCTGAAATCTTATCAGCGAGGCAACAAAGGACATTTTTACAAGTCCTACATAGCATACAAAGAAAACAAGTTGTTATTCAGGCGGTGAGATTTCCCCAGAGTTCCCAACCTCAAACTATTTATAGATGCTCTGTTAATCTGTTTCCCTTGTGTTAACACTCGGCTGTGGGTGGTGCCTTCTCCAAACATTAGGAAAACAATCCTCAGTCGCGCATCAATAAACACGTTTTTCTTAGATGAGATTTATGCCAAATTACTCCGCATTGTTCAGAGGCTAACGCCAACAAAAACAAGCCCTATTTAGGTCGCAAGCTAACAGCACACCTTAAGACACGGGGTATTACTTTAAGAAATCACACAATTAAAATTAAAAATATAGCTACACCACAAGGGGATACCTTTAGATAACCCTTTGAAAAGCTTCGAAAGCTCAGTCATGGCTTATCCTTCTAAGATGCAGTCAAGGTTTCAGCAGTTCAGACGGAGCCTCGGATGATAAATGAGCAGGAGGTTAAGGCTATGGCCGTAGGAGGAGAGACGTATATCTGTACATATGGAGGAGTGTACTCAGCTTTGTTCTACGAATGGCCCTTGAGCTGCACTCCATGCTCTGCCCCTCAATCTGCTTTTCTACCCAGGCCTTGCTACTCTCATTGACCCCAACTGCAGGCTGTCTCATTGAACCATGTCTACCTTAATGGGCGGTGATGTGCACTATTACCAAGTGCCAGTAGTTCCTGTACTAAAGCCTCAAAAAATCCTATAGACCTTTACGCCTTAATGCACCTGGAGGCGACGACTGCAGCAGCTCATACCTCATGACACTTGAACACAGATGCTGGTGAAAGGACAAAACGCCCGAAAAGGCAGATTAATAATACAGCAGGTGGAGAGTAGGCTAGCATGCAATCCATCTATTGATTTTCATGGTGAAGCTAGAACTGGGTTTTCAAAATAAAGTGAGAAAAACATAATTCAGATGATCATTTATCAAATAATATAAGATGTTACATTGATGAAACGTTTTACGCTTAGTTTTGTTTCACTTTTGTGATTTTGTCTTTCTCTTGCATGTATTTAGGTCCCACACCTCATCACTCTCCACAACTTATGTACAACCTTTCAGTCAACCTCTGTGCAATTAGAAACAGGAGGTAGAAAAATAAAATCTACTAAGTTCACAAATTTGTCTCTCAACTTCGATCTCAAAGGGGCAGTACTCTACAGATGTCCCCCGCCCATTAGCGACTCAATTTTCATAGATTTTTCTGTCGAACGTGACTACAAAGTGTTTGCTGGAAATTTGCCTACCAGCGCATGTTTTTAAGAGTATATCTTAAATATTCAAAATGCAATTTAAACTGAGAAAACATCATTGTTAACTTAAATAAATAAAAACAGTAATTAAAGAGGAAAAACTATAACTGGAACTATCGCGCATTTATAAAACTAAAACATACTGACATTAGAGACCTAATATACTGTGATTTTGTGTTTATGAATCTGTTTAGTAGCTGTTCAAACTGATGTCAAACTGACTTACTGTTTTAAGAATTAAATACAGTTATTAGTGTTTTAGAGGATGTCTAACGTATTTGTGAATCTGAGATATCTGTGGGCAGCAGCTGTCCAAAACCTCTTGTGAAAACTGGAGTATTTTAAATCTTGTAGCTGACAAGAACTTCTCTTATGGCACAGATGTTGCAGATATATACACATACCTTACCAGCTATTTGTGCTCATGAGGAATCCTTGCATTGGTTACATCCAATCCAATGATTCATAACATAAAGGGTGGGCATATATTGTCCACCTGACCCCTTTTAGGAAAAGTACCAGGCCAACCTTATTGCCAAGAACTCTTTGCACTATTGCAACTTTGTTCTAAGTTAGCAGAATGATAACATTGTTACAAAAACTACTAAAATTCATATAATTTAGCTACTTTAAAAAAATCATTCCTTGTTCCTGAATAGTAGTATATGGTGTACTACATAACCTGTAATATAGAAGGAATGATCTATGTCTTACAAACAAAACCTCAAAGGAAAAGATGTAAATAGAAGCTGTCACTTGGAAAAAAAAACTCTAGCAAGGATTTTCTTTCCCAGTAAGACATTGTGGTTATTCTTTGATTTTTTGAGACATAACTTGAATCATGTGTGTTAATGTTCCACAAACAAATGTATCTATTCTTACATACAAGTCTTGCAAAAAAACAAACTGATCTCCAATTAATGCAACATGCATTTCAACCTATCTATATTTAAGTTCTGACATGTAAACATTTGAGAATTACAAAACTAAAACGTTTGCACTAACGAGAAAATTCTTTAAGAGCCAGATGCCAAAAACGAATCAGTGACTCTCAAAAACAAAAAGCTTCTTGACGTGGTTTAAACCAACTTGCAAGAACAAAAGCACTTGGTGACCCTTAAGCACCTGTAAAACACTTCTCCAACTTAAAATGTCAGCCCAGTCCAGAGGAACCGTGAAACTGAACTCCCAGGCAGACGCTCAAATAAATAAAACCTCTCTTGATCATTAAAACCTCTATTAAAGTCAGAAAGTGGTGATGTTGATGTTGAGCAGGAGTAAAGTGAAACCCACTATATCTCACCAAATCTCCCCCCATTAGCCAGACGCTCAGCAGAGGTCTGCAGCTCTCAGCCGTCAGACTTTGATGACCTTGTTAGTTTGAGTGCCTAATCTGTTAATGCCCTGATAAAAATAAACAGTCAGGGCAGTCATTGTAGTCCCCCCCCACACTTCACCGTCCTTCCCTGTCTGCAGCTGCTATCCATGAAACACAGATGATACCTCCATCTTTATGTATCCTGAGGACTGACTGTCAAATTGACAGCAAGAAGAGCCGGAGGGGGGCTGGGTTCCTGCCGGTACAAAGATAGATAACTGCCCTTTAACATGATGTGACTGGTTTATGTTGGATATTGGTGTACGCAGTAAATTCTGCGATATTAGAAATTACTTATCTGTTTTATGACACCCACTAAACTCTATTATTAGCCACAGGCCCGTTAAGCAAGAATTTATTTTTTAAGCTACACACGGCTACGAGGAGAATTTTGTTTGCCTTCTTTGATGTTAATAATTCACACACAATAAGTTATTAAAGGAAAGGCTGGAATAAATATAAATTCTTTAAAATACAGTATAGACCGGACATAAACAATAAAAGCGCACCAGTAAAACAAACAGATAGCGCTATAGCTGTAATAAATGTCTATCGTAACCAGTGGCCTCTTTGCCAACCAGCTACAGTTATATATTGAACTAAAGTAATAACTTGCAGCATATAACGTCAACAAATGGAGCTAGCAGCAAAGTCTCATTCTTTCAGGATGCATAATCTAAATGGATGTGGTTAAATGTAATTCAGTTTTCCAGATGGACATAGAAATCCCTCCTAATCAAATGTGCGACTTTAGTTTATTGCCGAGCACTTAACAACTCGCCATCCTCCCTTATGAACAGGGAGTTTATTTCCATTTTCACTTCACTCATGTTACTCCTGCAACTACATCAACAAAACACAATGAGAGATTTAAAAATAATGTAAAGCCGGGGTGAAAGCGGCGTAAAAACAAACCGGTGTGCACCTTGTGTTCTTAGTTTCCAGACTAAAAAGATTCGCTGTAGTTATGGATCACTGCCATTGACTGAAATAACAAATTCTTAGCGTGCTATTCATTCATCACTCATTAAATCTGTTTGGTTATACGGCACAATGAGACAAAAGCAGCATGTCAGCTGACTGTGTCAACACACTTTATCAAACTCCCACGATGTTGCTCACTGCAGACAAATAAGGAGTCAAAAGCTTCACAAATAAACTGTACGTGCTTTGAAGGGGAGACTTCTCTGCGCACAAAGGAACAGAATGCATAAAGGGTCTGCAGGTAAAGGTAACATTTAGATGAAAAAGTTCCAAGCACCCATCTGGAGAGCATGTCAACACACGCTGCCAGGTCGCTGAAATTGTAGTCAGGCTGGAAAATACAGGGTTATCAGCGAAACATGGCCAACTGGCACTACGGTTCATCTACAACCCTGATAATGTGAATTTTGCACTTGCACATAGAGCATGGATCAGAAAATCGTCATGTACTTAAAAGCAGAAAGAATTTAAAAAAAATTATGATGGCATTTTGTCTTTCAAAGCTTTCATTTTTACAAAATAAAACAAACAATTTTACTAGATAATGGAGCCTCATGATTTTCACAAGGCATAAAATGTGGATGGAATTGCTGAATCGAACAAAATGACATGGAGTATAGTGGTAAAACACAGAAGACGAACTACATCACTGAAACAGCCAGTTGGTAATGATGCAATTTTAGTTTGAAGACCAGTATTTATGGCTGAAACATCTACAAGTCAACCAAACAGATGACAGTAGCTAGAGTTAACCTCAGCAAAGGGAAATGCGTCTTTACTCGAGACATTCTGTTGCCTTAGTGCTTTTGAAAGCTAATTCTCATGTTTTTTCACTGTTTATGGAAATGCTACAACATTGCAGCAGACTTCCCAAAACCAAACATCAAAACATTTTTAAGGTAAATATTAATGCTAAACACAGAAGGAGCAACAATTTCTACGGTGTTGGCTAGGCGATTCTCATCCAGTCCAACATTCACCTGGACTGTTGAATGCTTTCCCTCTGTGCCTGGGCTCCAGTCAATTATTTCCAGCTGTATTACCCACATCATAACCTTGCCCAGAACTGCTTTAAGTAAAGAAGAGCTGAAGACTGCTGACCATATGGGTCCGGATAGAGGATGTGAGAAAAACAGCGTGATGCAACAAACAACGTTTCAACGGGGGACTCATTCTCACAACAGATAATGCAACGCTTCAGTATTCAAGGACACCAGCGAGGTCTCTGGTGAGCATATCAGCATTCATAAGAGGACTCTCTGCTGTGGCAGGGGTGACTTTGATGCATGTTTAAGGAAAGCAAGAAGCATGAGAAAAATCAAACCCTCAATGCACAGGGGAGTAGAAAAGTCACTGGCATTCAGCCAGTTTCTGAGAACGGCTCGAGCAAAGGACAACCGAAATTTATTACTCGTGGTTTTAAAGCTTTAATTATTAAAAATTGTGTACCAATAAATAATGTAAAACACTCACTGGAAGGAGGAATAAAGTGGAATTAACACTCTGGAAGGGGGAAAAAAAAAAAAAGTCTTGATTTCTGGGAGCAAGAGGCAGAATAAATTGCTGATGTTGCAATAAAATCTCAGGCAAGGTGTCAAATTCAATATTTTTTAGTAGTTAGTCCATAAATTCTTTATATAGTCCCCCATCCAGTTTATCCTGGACTTGGGCCTTTCGAGGGACTCTTTGTCTCTCATTTTCTAAGTGTATATTTCCCAAACTGAAAATGTACTCAAAAGTTATTGTTTGGCGGAGTTTTCTGTAACAGAGCTGGTTTAATTGGGTTGTTCTGCTGACAAGCACTTCATCATAACTTCTTCTGGACTGTTATTTTAATACTCTCATTCCTTCACAGGCCAAGTCTGACCCGGTATAAACGCCCGCGCCAACCCCATAAATTTAAAATGTCACGTCAACAGTGACCCCGCTCCTCGATGCCAAAGTCAAACAGTTACATGTCATCGAGTTTGGAGAAGCTTGGCAGCAGGGCGGAGGAAGACACACATGTTTGTGTGCTTAGCACAGAAAGTGTATTTATTTTTGTCTCTCTTGCAGGGCAGTGGATTGGCGCGAGGATTTCAGCGCGCCGATGACGAGTTAAGCTGTTGGATCCCGGCCCGGGCCACTGTGCCACAAGACGCTTTAACTCATTGTCAAATATTCGCATTTCCCTGCATATTTAACACAATCGGCTTCGGTGTAACGCTCTCATGAGAGTTGTGCGTTTCCAAATGAGTAAATCCAAGGTAAATAGGGCTGGAAAGGAGGAATGTGCACTGAACAAAACATTCATTTTCCTCTGTAATTAATTAAGAATTGAAAATGTCATTTTAAGCCTGATATGTTTTGGTTTAAGACGACAATGCACAAGTTAGCATCTGTCTTTTGTGGAGATGATCCGGATTTAACCTTATAGACCAATTTATAAAGCACCAGAAAATGTCCCAAAAATCTGATTTGGACATTATCCAGGAATGCCCTTTGACCCACGCAGCACACACCAGTAGATTGACCGTGTCGTGTTATGAAGTATGAGTGGAGCGTGCAGGAGGAAGGGCGACTGATAAAGTACGCTGCGGTCACCGGGTCAACCCTTATCGACGGAAGCTCCTGAATTTAATCTCTTCGCTGGAGATATTTCCGAGACATGTCTTTGTGTCAAATGAGCCTCTTCTCTGCATGCCATTGTTTGTATTCCTTTCTCACTATTCCAGAAACCTATCCAGACCTTTGTCAAAAGCAATATGTACTAGTTGTGTAGCGGTTGTGTAAAACCGTTTACTGGGTTTGGAAAGAATTCAGATTTTTACAAGATTGACATTCAAAACATTTTTCCAGCCTTCCTGTAGTAAGCAGGCAACATAGTGATGAAGCACAAGATTATGACATGCTTATCTTAGGCATAGAAGTAATTGTAGGATTTCTCATCGCTTTTACCTCCTTAGCCAGAGAGATATATATCTGTAAAAATCGGTTATTGGTCATAACAACGGTATCAATATCGGATATCGGACCAAATTTTCTTATCTGTGCATCCCTACATTTGACATCTTTTGATTTCTCAGACTTCAATTTTGGACCCCTCACTGATGCTGAAAAAATTGCTCGCTTTAGTCTTCTTCACAAAGTAAGAACTTCCACACTGAGGAGTGTTGTCAGTGCTTTGGTAGGATGCAGTCATTGGTTGGAAATCAGAAGGATTTTTGAGTTTCCAAATGGTCGATCATCTGTCAAAGAGGAACATCAGATTCTTCCATGCATCTCTTTTGGAGATGTAGTGGTGTGGAAACGTCCTAATCTGACTTTACAAGCTTAAATGTACAAGTCTGAAGAACAAGTTTTTATTTCAAATTGTGGATGACTAACATCCCAATAGTTTACCTTTTTTAAATCGGGAAACTATTACAAAAACAATACCGAGAAACAAATGGTACATTAGAATCCCTTTGTTGTAAAATAATTACATTTACATTAAAGTATAAAGACTACTACGCTTGTTAAAAGCCCAAATAAGTGGAAACAGGTTCAGCTGTTCTAATTTCTCTTGTATGTGGTGAAATAAATCTATCATCTCATAAATGTTTGACATTGGTCCCAAAGGAGGGACGTGTTCTCCCTTTAATTTCTATCAGGAGAATAATCCCCTTTTGAAACCCTTTTTAGGGTGAATTAGAAAGGCCCAGTATTCAAAGAGATGAGTGCAGAGAAGGGGGCGGGAATAATCACAAGGGCCTGGCTGTCTGTGTGGATTAGAATGGGAAGAGAAAATCCTTTCATCTCAGATCTGTACTTCCAAGCTTCGGAGCATGCTTGCACAAACCTCTAATGCACACTCCTCATAAAAGAAACCCAAAGACCTCTATATTGTCTTATTCTGTTTTAACATCCAAGAGGCAGTTATTTAAATTTAAACAGATGGAATTCAATTACATTCCAAATGAGTCTGACAGTCGCAGGTTTAGAGAGGCGCTTATTTAAAAAAAAAAAAAAAAGAAAGAAAAGAAAAGTGTCGTTCTCTGGGGCTGACCTTTCAGTTTGACAATACAAAGCCCAGGAGGCCACCCTCATGTTCTTACTTTCCTCCATCGTTTCTCATGCTGAAATGTTGACGGCTGCACTATTTTAGTCAGACAGCTTGTTGACAGAACCTCCTTAGCCAGAGAGCAACAACTAACGTCTCAGCACAACACCATCTGACAGATAAGAAAATGGATTAGTCATTATGCGTGTTTGCTCACTTGTCTAACTTTGGGAGTGTGAAAACAACTGTGCATGCGAGCAACAGGAACTGGCACTTAAAAAAAAAAAAAAAAAAAGAGACTACTTTAAAGGTGTTCTCGCACTAAAAGGAGAAAAAGCCTTGCTGCTAGCAAACTACTAAATAGTTTAGAGTGTTTGAAAACATCTGGACTGGAAATTAAAAAAAGAAAAATACAATAAATATTTCTGCATTACTAGAAATTTGCCCGATAGAATCTAGAACGAAACTACATTTCCAGATTTCAGAACTGGAACAATCAAAACATGATCGCATTGAAGTTTGTTTTCAAAAAAATAAAAAATAAAAGTAGTGGTATTTTTAGGGTGAAAGTAGATAAGCACACAGCGGGGGGTGGTGCACTGTACAATGAAATCTGTGTAATGTGGAAAAAATAGGAGTGAGACGAGCCAAAGCTAACAGAAACACTCTTTCCTCATACTCTTACTCAATTCAACTGTGTGCAGCAACAATGACGACGTGCGCCAAGGACATGAAACACAAAGAAGCCTGCAGGCCCAAAACACAAGCAGGCAGAAGAAAAACAACATGAACGCTTGTTTTGGGTGAGGAGACTGCTGGTATCCCCATTTGGACAGAGTATAACTCACATACTACCAGCTGCCTCAAATAACTCATGCAGGTTTTTCTACATTTACTTCGAACTGCACAGAGTATAATTGCACACAAAAATCATAGTCTTGGCATGTACCTTGGCTTTGAAGTTACTATTTGGTACGATTTCAGTCCAGCTACGGTGAGGTAAGCAAAACAAAAAGACATATTGTTTTCTTCGCACAACATAACTTCTAGATAAAAACTATTTGACCATCTCAAAATCAATATTCTCTGCAGAATATAAAAAAAAGGTGCACAATTAAACATATCTTAATTTGACCAGTTCATGTATTTATATTAGAAACTGTATATTAGTAGGCCTGTTGTAATAAGCAATAAATCAATTAATTGCACGATAAATTAAAACAAACTATTTCCATTTGCATGATTTATCGTTTTTCTTTTTCTGCTAAAAATAAGATGACAAAAGTCTTGATTCCGGTGTTTTGGTCTGAACTGGGTTTTTTTTTTTTTTAAGGGCAAGTTTGTTTACAGAGACGTCATAATTAATTTTCATTTGTTGTTTTGGGTATTTAAAATGTCTTCCAGTTCAAATGTTAATGTTTAAGCTTAGATGCTTAAACATTTACGCACATTGATCTTTGAGAATGTGTTCTTGCAGTATTATGCCATTATCGTTATATTACTAGAAAATGCTCTCAAAACTACAATATTATCGTTTGTGCAATAACTCATGGGACAATTTATTGTCCAGCAAAACATGGTATCGTGACAGGCCTATACATTAGAGACAGCATATATATTACTATAATAAAATAGAAAAATCAATGAAAAAACTGATCTGTACTTAAATTCATAATCAAATTAAGCTACTTATGGAATCTAAGTGTGTCATCAAACTAATTAATTACAAAACTAAGTAATAAATTGAACTAAAACCAAACAAAGAAATTTAAACTTTATTCAGCAATAAGAGTCAACAACATCGTCACAAGAACACAACGAAGGAATCCAATAAGAAGAAAGCACAACTACTAGCAATGGTCTTTTGTTAAGTATTGACGGCAGCTTCTGTAGAAAAGTCTGTTTTGATGTGTAGTCAGAGCTAAGATTGTGGCGTGACACAGATTTCTTTTCTAAGTTCATAATCATGATGATCCATAATGATCAGCCAATGTTTCTGTCCAGATTTACCATGTCAGGCTTTTTCTGATGTAGAATTATGATGCATGTCTCACATCAATGACATAAAGTTGGATAAAATGCAACATGAAACATGAAATGCTCAGGTTGCAGACATTTTGATACCTATCTGAATTACAACCACATATGGAAGAGTCACAGATCAGATTTTTTGGTGAGTCAAAAAGATCGTAGTTGGGCCACTGAGATTGCCGTAAAAAAAAGACGCATTTAAGTCGCATCTGGGCAAAAAAAGCTAATTTTGGGTTGCATTTGTCTGTGATGTGGTTTATTATTTTATTCCACCCTTTTTCCCAACTTTTTGAACAGAAAAAAGACCCAGGTACCAAACAACTTCACATCAGAAACATGAGAGGTTCCCTAAAGTTGTTTCACTCAACAAACATCCTGCAAACAATCCCTTTAGGGTGAATACAATCTGTTTAGGAGGAGGGCAAGAAGTAAGTTTCTATACCACTCTTCTTCAAACAATGCCTTGCTGAACTTCCTCTTTGTTCAACTACAAGCAACAAAGATCGTTAGATTACAATGATCTTCTCAGTTTGTCGTTACTGATGTTCTGTTTTTTAAGTCCTGGAACCTGAGGTGTCAAAGTACACACGTCTTTTCATACACACGTTTTTTCACATGATACCACTGCGGAGACAAAACCTTTGGAAACACGTGAGAAATCCCCAAACTGTTTTACAACCGTAGCAAGTCGGTGCACAGTTTGGGCCACCTCTTTTCTGCGTTGGGAGAAAATTCTAGTTGAAGGAAGGGAGGGCGGTGGTGGTGGTGGTGGTAAGGGGTGAGCCACGTCTGCTCCTCCCCACTGTGTGGGTTTTGTTCTGCTAATCAGACCACATGCCTCAAGGATTGAGGAATCCGAGAGCTCTCAGCCAGCTCCTCTCATTCCACACACAGCCGCAGCGGCCTGTGACAAACTATTCAGTGTGTTGTGGGGTTAAAGACTCTATCCATTCATAACACTGCTCACCCGCCTTCCCTCCTCTTCTAATCTCAGGCAGTTCTACCCCCCTGTCCTCTCTTCCTACCCCTCATATGCCCTCTCTCTCTCCGTTTCTCACCACAGCAGTGGATTCTTTATCTGTCTCTACATTCAACACGCCAAGTCTGAATAGGTTTATTATTAGACTACGGTCAAACCACACAGCCACCACAAATTTAAATAGAAAAACAAAAATGAGTATATTCACTTAGTCCGGCCCAAAGCCTGGATATTCGCCTTCCTCTTTCCTCTCTTGTTTACTCCCCCCGCCCACCACCTCTTCTGTATTTTGTTGGGGTTTTTCTCCCTCCTCTCTGTTCTCTCCTGCTACTCATGCATCGAGAGGCGAAACGAGGCACGTTGGAAATTTGCAGGCTGACAATGGAAGACAGCTGCTCTGGATGCATAAGTCTTTCATGAGCTGAATTGGTTGTACAAGACTTAGCTCCCCCACAACCCCCTACCCGCACATGCCTCCCTGCTAGTGAGCGGATCCAGACGCGGCACAGCACACCTCCTGGAAAGCTAAGCGGAGAGAAAGACGGGGAGGCAAAGACAAAGCGTGACAGGGGCTTTGTTTGACAGATCTGGGATGATTTTTTTTTTTTCCACCCCTTGCCAAAGTGGACCAAGAGATGTCTGTTTGGATACTGTTGCTTATTTCTGCTCTGCACACTTACCTAACGAAGACAAAACCGATGAAAGAGCTGGTTTTTAATTGGACGACGTCAACTATGAAAACAAACTAAAAGCGGGAGTCAAAACACCATCATCTTTAATTTGCAAAAGCTGCTCTGGCAAAAAGAGAATCAATCTTTCCATTATATCATCCAACATTAGCAACAGCATAGAAATGCGTAATAAAAAGCACACAAAGCATTTACACAGAACATAAATGTAGTATCATCAAGAAAATAAATAGGTGAATCTGGTTGCAAGTGATAAAGTGTTGAAAAAGAAAATATTTTAATTATTAAAGTACCTTCCAAAAAACAGAGCAGTCATGACAACACACAAAGCTTCCTCAATTAGCAAGTAAAAAAATAAAACCTTAAGTTCTGCTGTATTAAATAGGCCACTCAAGAAATTCATACTATAAATGTATCTGAATTACAGCCAACAAGATGTAAATTACTTTTAAAATTCAGTGTCATGCAGTTCTAAGAAAGCGAATGCAACTAACAGCAGCAACAACAACAGTGCGTGTCTGATACTTTTTCAGTCCAAAAAAAGTATGCCTTTTCTACCAACTCTCCTGCAGAGGCAAAGAGCTGCATTTAAAATAGTAGGGGAATGTTTTTTTTCCGCCAATTAAAGGTTAACAAGGTGTTGGATGCTTTTCAAAAAAAAAAAAAAAAACACCCCTACAAACTGCCTCGTTTAGTTCACTTTGATTGAACAGTAGTTCATTTGACTAGAACATTCAGTTTGTTTTTGGAGGTGTGAATGCACAATCAAACTCTGATGCAAATCAAAATAGTGAACTCTGGTTTGCGTAAAAACCTAGGTCTTGGTTCGGTTGAAGTGAACTCTGGTGCAATTCAAATGTGAATGCCAAGTGGACCGGAGATCACTCCAAAAGCAGGAAGCAAAGTATACTGAAGGGCATTCTGGATAAACTATGAAAACAAACGCGCAATTCTAGCACTTGTGGGAAAAATTAGGCATGGTAGCAAATGTATAAAATTTAGCAACATTTCATTTTTTGCTTACATTTTACAAAGCAGGAAGTTACACTCATGTTTTTGTGTTGTATGCTTAAGTGGTTCTTGGTGCAGTGCCACCACAGGTGAATAGGTTTCTCAACCTATTCACAGTGCAGTGTAATAGCCAACCGCACCAGATGAAAATCTAACGAATATTGCAATTTTGTTCCCTAATCAAAGTCTACCAGACCATCGGGTGTGAAAACACCCTTAAATAAACTAATTAGTATAAAATATTTCAGTCCATACTTAGTAAATACAGGTTTTTAGGCCCTCCTCCTAGAAGAGTATTGAAAAGTTATCACACATAAAATGACGTTTACAATCCAAATTTGTTTTACAGAGCCACTGTTCAGCTCGTGTTTAATCAATCCGGTGTTTTAGATTTGGAAATATAGTGGACAGTATTAGTGGATTTTCTTGGATCGCAACTTCAAATTATTCCCATAAAATCTGCCTATTTGCAGTTTTTGTAGGGCATTTTAAAAAGTCTTTTAAAAAGTCTTGAACATTGACAAAGTATATATATACTATTACTATTGTAGGAGTAATTCCAAAACTTCAATAGAAAAGGTACTGATAGTAGCTAAAGAGTTCTTTCTAAAATAAACTTCACTGATGAGAAATATGCAATGTGGGATTTTAATATGGAACGATGTCGTACCACGCCCCTACAAGGACCTAGAAACATTGAAAATGTAATCTTTTTCCAACACATTCCTGACAATGTCAGAAGTTTTAAATGCTGCGCTGCACAACATCTGAGTTTTCTAAACCCCAAACTAATGGTGTTACAAAAATCTTTTACCAAAATTACAAGAGACACGATCGGCAGTTTTAAGCTCTTAAACCCGACGCCTCTTTTTGAGAGTTCTGCTCAAAATGACATGCCCAAAATGAATTGAGTACTCAAGGTATTGCATGAGAGTAAGTGAAAATGACACACATTAAAACAATCTGCCTAAATAATTCTGAATGTTCTTTTGAAAGCATAAAGTTGTGATCAAAAATATTTAACAAAACAGTAAAAAAGTACAGAATCTGACTACCACCTGTACTGAAAAATAAATGAAGTCAAGCGTAGATGTTTTAGACGAGTACTAGTTGATAAAAGTTTCGGTTCATCATAATCATCACCATCAGTGTAAAATCAACTCAAAGAAAATAGATATAAGATAATAGATGCAGTCAAAATGTATTTAGGCTACTCAATTCTGGAAACCAAGACAAAAGCAGTGAAAACAAACAATGTGCTTTGGTAAACAATGTTGTGCAGGGGAATTCAATATTCAAAACAGGTTGAAAAGGTTTGTGCATAAACTATATTTACTGAATGAAAAATAATTATATATATCCAGACATTTATACAGAATCGATAACAAGGGCTGTGCAGAATTGATTAAGGACCTTTCTAATAGTAGGATTTTATAATAATGATAACTAGCAACCTTATCTGGAAACATTATTTCTTGTACAAATTAATGGTCAAATAGAGTCAAAACATTTATTTTGGAGATATTTAAAGTATTTTTACAAGTCTATTTTGAGTAACGGCCATAAGCAAACCCCGTCTCAAGCAACCCGGTTGTTTACAACAATCCGTGACTACATAAGAGAACCCGGCCTCATGGAACCAGTCGCCACTGGTTATAATGTAGCACTGCCCCCACTTTACACCCACTCACAAACTACTCTGGTAACACTTTGTATCAGCTATTAAACAACAGAAAGAGGCATAGAGAAGGTACATAACTCTGAGCCTAAAAGTGTTTTATAAAAGTGCATTTAAGTGGCTCACTAACTGGAAAAAGTGAGTACTACCTCTCTTGTCTCATGGATAAACAGCCATGAACTTCAGGGAGATTACTACTTGGCAACTCATTAGCACTTCTTTTTAGCATGGAACAATGAAAGCAAAATATCAGCAAAATATCAACACAACAAGAGCAGGAGTTTTCCTCTGCTTAAGCGTTCAGACTTAAAATCATCAGTTTCTGCATATTAGCAATGTTGAGCTATGAGTTTACAGACAGCTTGGGTAGGTTAGGACTAGATCTGTGAATGTCTGATGATTAAATATCTAATCTGAACATGAGTGTAGACCACAGTGTGTCATTAGACCTCTCCACTGAACATCACAAAGGAGGGGAATGTGGTTTTAAATTGGCCCAAAAATTCTTGAGTGCAGGTCAGGCCTGAGCGAGCAATGAGTAAAAGGAAATCTGAAAACAGCAAAAAGGCTGTTGGAAAGCTGCCAGTGAAGCTCTTGTTGCAGAATGTGATCTATAAACTACTTGGAGTCTAACTTTTTCCAACCGCAGCGCTTTCAAAGTTTTATGATTTCATGCTGCCCTTGCGGTAAAATTTGTTTAGCAAGAAAAGTGATAACCAACCCCAAAATCCTTCAACTGAACACACCAGGCTAAACAATCTGGCAATAAAAGTAACTCCAGCTGGCTCTGAATGACCACTGGAAAGATGTGGTTGGGCTATCAAATATTCCTAAATAAAATGAATCATTTCCTGAACAACTGAACTATAAACACAAGCAGACAACCGTATCCGTCTTCCAATTCGCTGTGTCAATCTGTTTTTTTGTGCGACTGAATAGCTATAGATAATTACGAGTTATTCTCTAAACACACCTATGATTAATGTTGATGAAGGGTCTCCATGGCAAAGCAAAACTCTACAATTTGCAAATTTAATATTGCGTTTCAAAAAAATACGGTTGCATGAGAGCTTCCTTTTCAAACACACAGTAGAGATACTTACTAGTGACAGAAATAAGATCATAAAATGAGTATTTATGATAGCATAATAAATCCTAAGTATTCCACAACAAATGTGGACATTCTGACATTTAAATCCAATGACTGAGGCAAAATCCGCAAAAGCTAGGTTGCAATTTTACATAACCATAGGAGGCAAATATTTTGAATCGAAGCAGCATAATCAGCAGGAAAATCGTAAATCTGACACATGCTGGTGTAACAGAGCTATCTCTTACAAAAAAAAGGGTAGGACCTCAGCACCTGTTAGTAGCCTCGGTAAAAGAATATACGTTCTGCTACTGATTTGCGGCATTTAAAGGAAAATTCACTTTCGTGTACCCCATCAGGCTATATAACCCATTTTGATTTACGCAAATTCTAGCAGGCAGTTTTGATTTGCACTGGCATGTCTGGGAGGGAAGGGCCACGGTGAACCTTGAAGATGTGTGGTATGCGTGGTATGCTCCGTTCTGTGCTGCCAAAAGGAGCAGTCCCAGGAATAACACACAAAGACTCAGCCATTATTTAATCATATTACCGCAATTATCGCCTACACCTTCATTCTAAAGTCAACCTCACTTTGTGGAAATAGTTTAACAACTGACATGCAAGTGAAAAATAAATTAAGAAGCAACTTGTTAAATCTAGATGAGGTGGGGGGAAAAAAAAAAAAAGTCTTGCATAAACCAGGACCATCAATGTCCATTATGAATGAAAGGCATTGTTTCTTATTCTTCACATCTAATTTTGTTTTGCCTACAAGCCCGGAGCAATTCACATCACTGTGAAGGCGACTAATGGTAGTTGTGGAAAAATGATTAGTGTCAAACATTTTTCACATGCAGCAGCGAGCGGCTCCCTGAGGGCAAATTCTTCTAACAGGCAACAATCCAGAAATCACAGCAGCATTGAGGCAGAGCAGAGACAACTCAGTACAAAACTACATATCAACCGCTCTGTGACCTCAAACGCCTGTTATATCAGCATGCTGTGATCCAAACGGTCTCAAATAAATGACTCCGAACATGTGGTTAAAAATGGCAAAATGTTCAATCACAGCAATGTGGAGGAACAGATGAAATTGGTCTCCTGTTATTGATAATCTTTAAGCGCGGTGCTTGAAAAGAACGATTTCATCCATTTGTGTGAACTGGTCCTAAAGGGGGAGTTCATATTGCATCACTTAAACATAAAACAATGGCTTGTTTTCTAATCCACATGCCAGAAACCATCTTATTATCAAATAAAAGTTAGCTGAACTCTATTAGATCTCGATTGCTAATCGATCAGCTTTGGCAGAAGTTGATCCTACTCCATGGTGGACATCCACTGATTGGAGCAAGAAGATCTTGGGTTCAAATGCCAGTTGGGCTTTTTTGTTTAAAGTTTGCCACCTCACCAGACTAAGCATTGTTTCTTTATTTTAGTACAAGTTTTTATACACCAGTAACAGCAACAGTAAAAACTGATTAAGCAAGGTTTGTAGTTGAAGACTTGAGCTGGATGCAAGTTAATGTGGACCAACTGAGGTACCTGCACCTGGCTTTTGGTCTCACACGCCGTTATTTCTAAATCAGAATCACCCACTTCTGAATTTTTTAAAACATTTTTTAACAAAAAAAAACACGGTGGGCTGCTGGTAGACTGCCCTACCACCTTCCTTAATGGTGTAAACCCTGTAAGAGTGTTAAAATGTTCATACACAATCATATGCCCCATTTAATCAAAGCAGTTTTTAGTTGCCGTTTAGGACTCAAAGAGAGCAGTCTTGCTAGTTTTCCAAAGACTATCCCAGAATATTGTTTTATGCAGCAAATTGGGATCTACATTGCAAAATTAATCCAATCTTGTAGATTTCTCCCTCATGTTGTATCAAGACATGCTAAGATTTTAAAAAGGTGACTGGAATACAGTGAACCGGTAGTATTCGTGGGGTTAGGGATCACAGCTGCCCATCAATAGCTTAATTCCACTTATACTTGAGACTCTGCTTTAAAAAAAATACTACACCTGCCTATTTCAAAAACTCAAAACACCAAAATAATCCTCTGTATGAATTAGTAAGAACAGTGGAAACTGTTCTAGCATTACAGCTTAAGGTAACATCCACAGCATTTAGTGTTTGTGTCATTGGGAGTTCAGCCAATCAAGGAAAATAAATAGTGCTCCTGGATTGGCTGCCTTGCAAACACCAGCCAATAGCGTGTGAAATACCTTTGTGTCTAGGTATTGATAGGGATGCTTTCAAAAGAAATAATCTGCAAATAGGTGAATTCCAACAAGACAAAGACAAATTTGGCTGCTTGGGAACAATTCTGGCTTCACTACCAATCACCAAGAAGTTTTCAAACTATAGTTGGGTAGATACAGACAGCAGACTGGTTATTATAGCCAACAGTCCCAGAAGTTAACCGGTTCACATTAGCCCGTGAAACTTGTGTCGCTCATTTAAAAAAATGACCTTAGAGACCTTTTGTACAATAATCACTCAGAAAGCACTTAGCAGTTGAGTAAATTATTGCTATATTTAAAACTTTATGCCAAAGATGATACATATTATGCTTATCATCATATTTTATAGCAGTAGGGGAAAAATGGTTCCATTTCTGTTTAAAATGAAAATTTGTTTCTATTTTACAATCCTGACATTTTTGATGAATACATTACCAATCAGGTCTTCAAGACTCTGCACATATAGATTTTTTTAAAGACATTCAGAGGCTTTAAAGGACATTTAAATACTAGGTTTAATGTGCTATGAGGTGTAATATAGCATGTGCTGCTTCACAACTACACATAGGTGTGCTGAAAGTCACAGTGTGAACTGAGCTAGCTGCAGTTTGCACCACCACCCCCATTACAAGTCACCCTTTCTTCTGTTTCATAGCTTTTACAATCCTTGGCACTACTTAAAAGAATGAGCTGTAGCACAACAGCAACAGTCTGTCAGGCACAGGCAGAAAAGAGAAAGAGCTCAAGCTAGCTCTCATGAGATCCCTCCACCCCCAGCGCTGGACAGCAGCAGCAATGCAGAGCTCTTTCCTTTCTCTCTCCCCCCCCTACTCCCTGCTTGAAAGTAACACTGCCAATGTAATTTTCCATGAGAGCTGCTCCATTTATCAAGGCCAGTGGCACATCGAGGAAGCTGACAATGCCTCACTCCTCTAGATTTGTATAATGAGAGGTGGGAGAGTGAGACGCACTCACAAGGTGGTTAGCACTTGTATGAAGGAAGCAGAGATGATTTATTCAGCATCTGAGAGCCAAAGCTTTGGGGAGTATTAACTTGGGACACAGAAAATGTAGCCACGGCTATTACACCGGCACCATGGAGAACAAGATTGCTAAAGAGACATGTACTGATTAGCAGATGGATTACACAACTCTGGTTCCTTTAAATGAACCCATTTTGAAACTGTTTTCCAACACCTTAATCCTCTTTAATTTCAACTGATCGCACTTTGCACAATAAGCATGTATTACACAGCTGAGCTGAACTCAAACTTCCCAGCCAAAGAAAGATTGAACGTGAAACGAGCCATTAAGTTTGACACAGTGATCCAACTACAAGCAGTAATCATTTTTCTTTGTCATCTCTAATTCCTATGAATGCCAGTTTCACAGGTAACTGCATGATGCAAAAGAACCCCCAACAAAAAACAAGAAGGAAACAGAATGCTCCATAAGGTGGATGTACGATAACCAACAATATCTGCACAGTTGCAAAATGTTTTTCTATGCAGTAATATCTTCATTACCTGCTGTCAGGGAAACATGAAACCATTTTTGAAAGCTAAATAGCATTCCTGAAAAGGAATTACAAGTTGGTTTTAGCTCAAGGGTTGTAATGTGATTGTGGTTAAAATTTTTGTTCCCCTTCATGCACCACAATCAGAAAGAAAGTTGATCCAATAAAAGAATAGTTCTTTGACTAACAGAAGGTCCACTTTCCTCAGAGGCATTGGGGGAACAATTTTCAACATAAAGGAATAAATTCTGATCATCAGGGGATTCTCAAGCTTTTTCCTTTCAGGTCATAATTTCAGAGTAAAACTGATAAATCAAACCGCCTCTGATAAGAGCCGGCTAATTTTGAGCTGTCCAGGATATCTGGTGAGTGGCGACAGTTCATATCCTCCAACAGTGATAGCTTACTTTATATCTACTTGCCAGCTCAAAGTAATGGAACAAATCTCCTAAATTTGCTTTAAGTTTTTGTTAATAAAAAACACCAAACGAGCAAACTATACATTGAGTCACCTTCAAGTTTGTCCTTTGATTCTGAAGTCTACATGGTTTTTTTTGTTTTTTTTTACAGCATTCGAAGATTTCCGATCAGTGAATGATTGGTTGAAGGCATTCCAACAATGTTTAGGTCCCTGTTCCACGTTACAAGATAGTCACATTCCTGTAATTTTAATGAGCTTAAGGGGCGATACTAGACTGAAGACCCAGGGTGACATAAGTGATATATATAACAGCAGAAGCATCAGCAGTCCATGGTGTGCAGTGAGAGGACATGTACCTCTTGATTTTCCAGAGTCCGCCGGATCTGAGAAATGTGCTGCTCAGTGAAATCTGACGCTGATAACATGCTAAGGATGCTCCACAACAACTGGGCTTGTATTTAAAGCACTGAATGGATTTGAAAAGGCAGCATGAGGATCACAACAAGTCCCTTGGGGGCCATGCATGGGGCTCCCCCACACATCTCATCCACTGCTCAGATGAATGCAGAGTGTTGAAAGCCACACCTCTTTGATTCTGTAATCTCAACAGGAGGCCATGAGAGAACAAATAGTCTGATCTGAATGAATGAAGTTGTCCGTAGTGTGGGCTAGTGCTTCTTTGTTTATCAAGGAATGATGATCTATAACGAACTTTACTTACGTATTAGTGGTTAGGTCTGCTTGATGTAGTTTCTTAACACAGTATTTCAAAAGGTTAAGGACACTCATGAAGCAGCACGATGCATCAGGTAGCAATGGTCATCGCAGTATCCGAGTGAGCAACAGCACAACCACAAAGAAATGCTCGTATGCAATATTTACTAGGCTGGACTATTAGATTTCAGGTTTCATGCATTTATTTTCTAGATGTCAGTAATGCATATCGCCAGTTGGATGGCGTCTCACTCTTCTAGGCCACTTTTGATGGAAATTTTAGTTACGGACATGCTATAGCTCAAGGTACAGCCCATGCTTCAGCAACACGAGTCATCGACTACTGACCAAGTTCACGACAGGATTTTAATGCAAGTTTTTCTCCTGATTTCCCCCTTCTGACAATTATTCCAATTACTGGGATGAATCTTAAGATAATCTTCAGAGGTATTGCTCCCATGTGGGTATGTGAAGATTGATCTAGTCCATTCGGAAGAATGTCGAGGACCACTCTGATCTAAAATTGGGAATACGCAACAAGTTGAATTGATGTGTCTCAATGCCGCAGAATGTTTGGTGTTCCTCAAGGAGAAAATGCATTTAGTCAATGACTGGCTAAATGGATGCAACATTTAGCCAAAGAGGAATTTAAAATACACCAAAGATGGCGAACCAGAAAATTTGGTTAACATTGGAAACATATTTTTTCTCTGCTATCCTTCAGAAACTATTAATTTTTCCTAGTCTGCCACGTTTGTCTACTCTTAATTCACGTTTGGTGAGATTTTATGAGAGTTTCCATTTGACATTTGAATGTTGGTGAGTTTGTGTGTGGTGCATTGCTTATGCCATGTACAATGTGTGGTTGTACCTGTTATAGCTAAGACATTTTATTGCCATGTGTGTGGTCTCTCTGGTTCTGAAAATCTTGCCAGGTAAACTAATCAAGAAGATCAATTGACGAGAGGGAACTGTGCTGCTTCCAGAGAATGAGTCCCTTTAAAATACAAATCTGATTGAACACGAGAATAGTTTTCATAAGTGATATTTTTACCTCATAGAAACAGGCTCCAAACACTATGACAAGAAAGTGGTAAAGGATCCAAGTTGAATCCTAAAATTTGAAAAATGCAAGGACAAGCACATTTAAGACCTTTTGCTTGAAATACTGATTCTCATAATGATAAAACTGATGAATTGATGGTAAAAATATTGAATTTTTAAAAACTTGTACGGCAAAGTTTATTTAAATGTAAAATATGATAAAATCATCAACCTAAATGCATTCTTCTGGCTGTACTTGACCTTGCTTTTTCGCTTATGGAATGACAAGTTCCTCTATGCAGAAGCACATATCAAAGAAAAACAAACTGCCTAACAAGAATTAAATGCTCTTTTTGTGCATTTTCCTTTAACTGGGCTTACCTGACTAAATAAAAGCCTCTTCAAGTCGATATTGATTAACGCTGCTTTTGAATCACACCTCACCACCCTCTTGTTTTCAAGGATACATTTCAACAGCCTGCAGCTACAAAGTAGTTCTGACCTCTGTCTTTTATCCATTGCTGCCTGTTGTTCTTGTTGGTTCTCCCCAAAAAAAAGGTCCTTTAATTCTAAATACACTATGATTACAAAGACTTTCCTAAAATTCCTTTCATAGCTGTCCAGCCACAGGAGGCTCTACAGCTTGTGTTCATGACTGGGTGTCCTGGATTTAAGGAATCAAACAGGCTTCCTTGTCGCCCATCCCCCACGCCACTTTCAGAGCACCAGGAAAACAGAGGAAGGCGTGCTGAGCACCAGCTCCCCCTCCACACACACACACGCACACACACATTGCTCCACCAGGCATTGCCGGGGCTTGTGGGATTAAGAATGGAACACGATGACAGACAAAAACAGTCCTCTGCACCTCCCCGCTCTGCTGTCTTTTATACCGCAAGAGCATGAAAAGGCTGCTATGAGGCATACAAAAGACACAGTGATAGATCCGCTCTGAGTGAACAAGATAAGTGTGGGTGAACAGCAACACAGATCTTTATATTATTCTTGTATGACAATGTCAGCGTCGAAATTGTTCAACAGCAAAAAGAAAAAATAGAACACGCGTCGACGTTTGCTTGACTTCGCAGGCGAAATGTTTTGTACCGCCTAAGGCTGACGGTGTCGATTGTCTTCCGGTCCGCAATTAATTCTTCACTGGCTAATGTGAAGAACTTTAGTTAACTGTTACTTAATAGGCCTCAAGAAGTGTTTCAAATGGGAAATAAACTGTCCATTCCTTTAAGATAAATAAAGCCTTTGCAGTCAAGTCAGGAAAAAGAACATCTCCACTGTGTGGACCATTTCCTGTGGTGGGTCACGGCATCCCATTCGTCAAGGGTGCTCTCATTCATAGGACGGTAATAAAAGAGAAAACAGCAGGGACTTCTTTGCATGCATCACATGTCAGATTGCTTTAGGGAATGCAGTGCATCTCCATGCCCGCAGAAAGCAACAGGCTGTCAAAGTGCAATGTCAAGAAGCCCAAAGCGGTGGGTCAGATTGTATTAAGTTGATATCAATGAAAGACAGTTTTGTTTTAAAGAGCTTCATCTATGGCTTCTAAAACTCACTAGAGAAAACAGGAAAACTGTGGTATTTCAAACACGCCAATCAGTCTTTTCATTCTACTTTTTTTTTTTTTTCTTTGGCGAAAATTCCAATGCTTTGATCTAAAGAAGAAACACAATACGAGTACACCTCTAATTCAAGAAGGAATTGATATCAAATGCAATTCAAATGTGATCCGTCAAAGCACAAGGCGATGATAGAGTTTCAACAAACATCACAACGGAGTAAAATGGACAACCTACCTTCTCGTTTTTAATCTTCTTTAACGTCTTGCATTCGCTGTTAACATTTTCCACCTCATCTGGTTCAGTTTTGGAGATCAAAGCTGGTACTATCCCAACAGATTCAAGTGCAATATTCCCCATTTGATTAGCATCTGCCAAGTCTGTTGATTGTGTGTTCTCAAAGGACGCATTACGACTATTTCCCAAAGCAACTTGGGCCTGAGATACGTCCTTCTCAGAGACGCCAATTGCCACGACTGGGGCGCCATCTGTTTTGTCTTTCTTATTTTTCCCGCCTGCTCCTTCCTTGTCTTTTTTACCTCCGAGAACACCTCGGGAGGCCTTGCCCCCTTTTTCCATGTTCTTCCCAGAAGTGGAATTGTTGCCGGCAGCGGCCACGCTCGCCGCTGCACCTGTTGGTTCCCCTTGAGTCCGTCCGGTGGGCTCTTTTTTCCCCCCATCCGCGGAAGCTTTGCCGCTATTGTCTTTAGAGTTCTTGTTGCGCTTGTATTTGGATTTGCTCTCCTTGCCTTGAGCGCCGGAGACCGGGCTGACGAATCGTATGTTGTCGGGCAACGCTGCCACTGCGCTGGGTGGTGCCGCCATGCTGTCCTTGGTGCCAGACATCTCAAGTTTGTCCTTCTCTAAGTCCGCGTCGAGGTCGATGATCAGATTTCCAACACCGATATCCCACTCATCCCCGCTGTCGTAAGTGTCCACCGCATTCGAGTCCACACCTTTCCCGCCTGCAGTGCCACCACTTAGGGACATTTTAGTGCCAACGGCCCAGGAATGCCTCGGTGAGGTCCGACACCCTCTCGGACGGTTGGGAGTCAGGGGCAAGGGTCAGAGAAACTTCACGTTCTACTCCTTCCTGTCCCATTTAACCACATTGTGCCCTAGAAAGAAAGCAAGAAAGAAAAAGGCACAAATTAATCCAACAATTCAGACACAGAGCAGCGACAGCATCTCAGAACACAGCAGCTCATTGTAAAACAAACGTTTGATCGCGAGCCAGTAATTCTTGGATGATCACTGTGCAAACCACCACGGTAATACCCACTGGTAATAGCTCTGCTCCGAAACCCGCTCTCCATAATCACTTCCCACGGTTGTCATGGCAACCGTGGGAAATGTAGCCTAAATCCTGCTTTGACAGCCAAGGTGGCCCCCGCTGTTCTGAATGACTGACTTTCTTTTCACAAAGTGCAGATAGTGTCACTGCTGATAAATAAGTAGCTGGCCGATCGCACAGCCCACATGCTTTATAGAGCCATACCTTTTCAACTCTACAGCACAACAGTCATGTGGGATCAGAGGGAATGATTCAGGAGAAAAAGCAGGTTGCTGCATAAAACAAAGGTCATTGTTTTAAAGTAAATCAATACTATGGTTTTCCACAAATTCAACTTGCATCCATTTGTATATGAGTTGGAAATCAGCAGGAAAGAAAGCAATTCCGGTCTTCAAGGTGTAATCATGTGGATTTTGGATTGCTCTCTCCAAATATTCATGAATAATGAATTGAATGAATACAGTGATTGCTTGCAGAAAGCTACATGAAAACGATAGATCAAAGTGAGCTGTTTGTGTCCATTTGTCTAAAATATTTCCAACATCTTTTTTTGCCTTATGCAACATTTGAAAAGATCCTGGGAAAGATGAAAAAAATGGGAAAGGAAATACATGTCTCGATGGGAATCACACAAGCTCATCAGCTGCAGTTTACAGCTGCACTAGCGCTATCACAGTTCTTCTACATTATGCTTTAACCTTCACTAATATGTCACACTTGAAATGAAAACATTTTCAAAATAAGCTCCATTAAGAACTTGGGAAGTTCTGTAACCATTATATTTTATGTTTTACTATATCTAGTGGAGTAAGATCAAATAAAATTTTATTTGTATAGCACATTTCAGCTACAAGGCATTTCAAACTGCATTACATCATAAAAACACAAAGTCATGCAAAATAGAATCAACAATCAAAACATTACATTAAATTAAGTGCCATCGTTAAATTCGTAATTGATTATGTTTCAAATAGACTCTAAACAGGTGGGTTTTTAGTCTAGATTTAACTGTTTCAGCTGTTTACCCCACATACTTGGGCGTACTGTGGTCATTCCATGAACTGCACAGACTCTGCGTGTACTGTCCACGGACAGTTGGGTTTTCATACTCGAGCGTACCGATTACCCAAAATTCTCTCGTGACAAATTCCTCCCGGCAAAGACAGTGACCCGCTGCCCGGAGCCAGTGCAGCCTCCTACTGCAGAGAGAGGAGCAGCAGGAGGCTGCGCTGGCTTTGGCTGTAATCAGGGATCCATTCAATAAGCTTTGTTTATTATGTTTCAAAAGCCCAATTGCGATCGGTGTAATAATTTGTGCAGCAATCGAAAATGAGCACATGCCAGATCAACCTTTCTTTGCCGTTGTTCGAGGAAAAAGAAAAAGTCTCGACTCAACTTATCGGACCACCTCTCTGCTCAGCTGCTGTTAAAGAAGTCTGGGATCATGTATCGTTTTTTGTTCTTATAATTCTGCGTAATTCACTATGTCAATAATTGCGTGAATATATAAAGTCTGTTGCTGTTAAGCATTTTTGCTTACGTCCTATCACGTCCCCGTGACAACTTTATGTTGACTGTTATGATGTTGATGTCAACTTTGAAACAACATGAAGTCATAATACCCATTAAGCTCAACCTTATCAGCTATGTGTCACATGAAAACCAGTTCGATGTGAACACTGTTTCCACCGGGTAGTTTAATGTGCGACAGAGTATGCGTACACGGTCATAAAAAATCTATCCTTGCGTGGACATGTCCGGCGGATGTCCGCTTAGAGTCCGCATGGACCTCCGCGAACTCAAGGGCGCCCGAGTATGTTGGTGCCTTAAGGCATTAGCCAGCCTATTTAGTTTCTTTTATACTAAAACAAGAAAACCACAAGTACCGCATAACAGATGTCGTTACTTCTTTTTTTCACATACATAGGCATATTTGCTAAAACGCTACTTAGTATGTATGTATGTATGTATGTATGCTGATTAGGGATGGCAATTATCAAATTGTGTCCCTGTATGGTGAATTTTGATCCAACATGACAGAGATACATTCTGCATGGAGACATTTATAATCCCTTTATAAAAATAAATTTTAAAAAACACTCGTCTTTTGACTGCTAAGTTTACATTTCATTCTACTGCATGAGAACAGCAGAAAAAAATCTAAATCCTTAGTATGGATTTATTGCTGCTATTGTGTGTACTTTAGGGAGAATACTGCACTACTTAATGTCTTCAAGTAGCCTATTCAATTGTTCCTAAGTTGTTCTGCAGATGCATGCTATATACAAAACGAAAAATAAATGTCCTGGAGTGAAAACAGGAAAGGCTACGCTCCTAGTGTGGGTGTATTTCAGACATTGAGAACAAAAAAAGTAATTATTGATGTACTGAAAATGTGTCAAGGTATAAGCATTTCATATCAGCCATAGTGGATTCCGAGATAACTGCGTTATCTTTGTTTGAATTAGATTTTTTTTAAATGATACAGAAAACTGCATGTGTCGCTACATCAGGTTAGTGCTGAAACAGTTCAGACATTTAATTTCAAAATCAGACAGCCACTTTTAAACTTTATAGAATCACATATACAGTTAATTTGTTAATCAAGAATGTCTCTCAAGTTCAAGTGTCTAATCATCTTCCCGATTCATTTACTTGAATTATATTCAGCCAGGCTAAACTACAAATGTGCATTCGCTTTGACATTTAAAGCATGTGTTACTTTGACTCATTCAGGCTGAATTCCCACCACAGCTGAAGGTCCTTTCACTTTGTCACCGTTGGCAAAACTAATTTGGTCAGATTTTCAGTATGCTGCTACGACAAAGAAACCTTGTTGCTAGTTTTTGAATTTTCTGTTAAGAGTTGAAGTACATGAAAAAACACAAATCTCTAGACACAGACGAGGACTGTTCCTTTTCATTAAACATCACTCATCTGTCAGTAGACCAACACTGCAGAAGGGTCACAGATTGCAACCCCCTGCCCTGCAGTGACGGAGGTAAAACTGTTGAACAATCATTTAATCACTGCGCCTGCTTCTTCCTCACAGATGGTTTCCCAAAGGAACAACAGGCAGTGGTGGGTTTTTGGTGGGCGGAGAGCTACAGCTGTCCCCGTAAAGCTGCTTTAACAGTTGTGAGGTCCAATTTGTCCAACATGTCCACAAAGGAAAGGTTGTAACTCTATCAGCAGTTGACCCACTGTACACCCCCTTAGCTAGAACCGTAGTGCAAGCCTCTTTTGAAAAAGAAAAAAAAAATCTACTGAGTAAATGTCCCAGCAAGTGCCTCATTGAGCGAAAGGCATGCCTGCTGCACAAGTCCCAAAGGGCTTGTCCTTTCCTCTTTTTTATTTTTACAGATCAAGTTTCACTTTGCTTATCTATCAGCAGCCTTCACATTAGCCAGACGGTGCTAATGTGAAGACAAGAAACAGTAGGTTTACCAGGGAATACAACTAAATTAGATAAGAAAGTGGGGGAGTCCTCTGAGTCACGAAACAAAAAGAACCAAGGCCATTCCCCAGCTTTTTAAGAGTGTTTCCAAACCTGACAGTCTCCTACATTTGCTTTAATTGGGGAACAAAATTGTTACATTTGTAACATTTTCAGCTGATGTGGTTCGTTTTCACAATGCACTGTACCAGACAATATGAAAATTAATTTATATTGCAGCACTGCTGCACCAAGAACTACTGAAGGGAACAACAAAAATTTTGTAGGATTTCTCTTTTGTCTTTGGTTAAAGACCAGGGGCTATTTTCTAGCAAACATAAAACTCACACATTTGTTTTGGTTGTATTTACCCAGAATGCCCTGCGCTATAGTCTGCTTCCAGCTTTTGGAATGATCTCTTGTGTGCTTGAATCGCCGAGACATGGTATAGTTCACTTTAATTGAACCAAGGCCTAGGTTTTTAGACGGACGAGAGTTTGCTTTTTTCGTCCAAACAAGAGTTTAACTCCCCAAACGAACCAGACTTCCTAGGCAAAAATGGACAAGGCTTTGCTTAAAGTGGACTGAACCCTCACACTGTTGCAAAGTGATAACTGTAGATCAATAAGGCTTCTGAGAATACAACAAGTCATTGCTAGCATCAATTGTGGTCAACTGAAGGACTCCAACGCAGCCACATAAAAGCTATAAACCAAAAACATAATGGCTTGTGACAGACAGCATTTGTTTCAAATAACAGTGTAGAGTTTGTATTTACTGTTTAGCATCAAAATACAGAGCTTCGACTTCTTAACTAAGTATGAAGGCAGATGTTCCCAATATCAAGATGAGGCAAAAACATTTATTGTTAAACGTTAAAGTTGAAAATCCTTGGAATATATCAAGTAACAAAACAAGAGTTGGATACTTGCCAAGAAAGCTTTATTGGCTTTCCTCCACTATGGTAGCTGGTATGATTAGAATTATAAAAGACCTTACAGTCTCATTATGCTTTTACTTTTTCATTGAGGTACAAAGCCACTCACAATTATTATTTCTCATGTCTAATCCCAAGTGCTCCAAATCTTATTACGGACAGAGAGGAGATTCGCCAAAGTTACTTTTAATTGTCTTGTACAGACGGATAAGAAATCACGGGAGATTTTAATCTCTCTACGTTCTGAAATGCATGCCCTGCATAGTTGCGGTGCTACGTGTCATTCCAGCTCCAACTAGTCAGACGATGAGTTTTCACGAGGAACTGGGCCAGAGCCATCATCTCACGCGTTACCAAAACAATAAACCAGAGGGCAGGAGCAAAGAGACAGTTTATCTTCTGTCAACTTCATATTCTTTCAAATTGAGAATGTGTAGATTTACTGACTTTGGTTGGGAAAAATAAACAGTTTGGAGACCTACTGTTGGGTGTCAGATGTGATTTTACTGAAGAGACATGGTTATTAGTTGTGAGAAGAAAACCGGATAATTTAAATTTGTTTATAAAGTTTGAGTCTATTCATTCCAAGGAATCTATGAAACAGGTCATCAATGGTAAAGGACTGCTTAGGTGCAGTATTTGGTAGATTTTCCACCATCTGAGGAAAAGAAAATAAGAGTCCAGAAAATGTGGGTTAATCATAATCTAGACAGCCATGGCAATTCTGAGCCATAGTATCAAAATTACATGTTTTCCTGGTACTGTGAAACCCAACATAATACAAATAGGTGCATTTTTAACTAAACTGCACACTATCTGCATTTCCATTGACAATTTAACAGCATGAATTGGAAAATAAATTTGCATAATGGAAACCTTGCCAATTCAGGAAAAACAGTTTTTTGGATAAAAATTGCTGGGACAAGGTGGTTTTTCATCTATATAAAAATGTATGTATTATGCGAAACTGCAAAGGAAACAGTTTTTTTCGCATCGCACGAGACATTAACAACCAGATGTTACTACTGGCTGAAACCACAAGGAAGATGTCAGGAAGTGGTAGGAGGATGAGGGCGCGGCATATTTTTAATGACTCACCCCGTAAACAAACTTCTTCAAATGATTCTAACTGCATTTCTTATTTATTGCAACAAAGTTTTACACACACTTGTAAATGGAAACAACGCTACTGTGCAAATAACTGCCAAATTCTTCCTGATGAACTTTAGCTTTTAATCTGCTGGATTGACATGAAGGATCTAAGAACATACACTTTATAACCATATGTCAATTGAATAACAAAGTGCCTCGCACTTTGAAGTCAAAGTGGGGCTTAATGTCAACCAATGAACCATAAATCATTCAAATAGGGATCACCTGCATTACTTTCACACTTCCAAATGTTCAAAAACTGAAAATAGCACTTTGTGTGTAAACCGATCATTACACAGCATACTCTTTGATCCATGTTTTAAGTTGAATAAAAATCCAATAAAGGTTGGGAACACATGCTTTGATGCGTAAATTGCAATAGTCTTGTATTCTTTTCATTCTCCGTTGGATACAGAACTACCACTTCAATCAAAGAACCGGTGGCACTTCTTGTTCAGTGTTTGTTACATTTCATTCTTGAATTGAGATGAAAGGAGCAGGAAAATCTGTAGCAGCAAGTAAAAGCCTGATCGGTGCATCCACCCACTGGCCGTTCTGTCTCACGTCCCTAAGATACAGCCGCTTCAGAAGGACTGGGTCAACAAACAAGTTATTGTTAGCAGAGTGACTCATCAAATTACTCAACATATTTGACATAAATTTGTTGCGATGGCTTTGGAGAGAGACTTGGGAATCCTCACGGGATCTGAGGATAAAGATAACTAGGGTGAATGATTTCCACAATGCAGAAAACACAGAAGGAAAGTTAACACGGTTGAATGTAAAACTTAAGTTTTGTCAGGACCAGTTGACTGGTGGCCTAAGGATGTTACGACCACTTGTAATGAAGAATAAATCAGATAAAATACAGTTAAAAGAAATAAAAAACAAACAAATCCTCTGATCGTTATGCTGGTTTTCCTGCGAGATGTAGTTTGGTGTCCAGTGAAACTCTGAAACTGAGATTTCATTTTATAAAATGTTAAAACATCATTATTTGTTTTAAGCCAAATGTTTGAGTTCCTTAAATGATAAAAAAAAAAGAGATCGTGAAAAACTTTCAAACACCGTGTAAAATCATTTCATGCTCTGCTGAACCACAGCAGTTATATTTGTGAAACCTGAATAACAGCAAATTTGGATCTTTGGCAATGGATTTGTTGAACCGTTTTCATTACCTCCATAATCACACCCCTTTTAGGTAAATAAATATGGTTAAAATGGAAAAAATTGGAATTCAGAGAAATAAAAACGGGAAAAGTAGAATGAAACAGAAAATAAAATGGCTTTCAGACGGCCCTACCCACTGCCCAAAGTGCTAAGTAGGAAAATTGAATCCACAATTTTTTGAAAAGAAAATTCTTGTTACCTGAAATTTGTTCTTTTCTATTATATTTTTCCTTAAGATATTGCATTTTTCTTCTATTGCTAAGCCATTAAAAAATAAATAATATGCAGATATAAATGATAGGCCTTGAGTACTTTCAACTTGGCAACTTTTGCTCACGTGAAATAAAGTTTGGACACCACTGGTCTTAAAGCGTTTACTTTTTGTGAGACATAGAATTTTATGTGCACCTTATTTAGCTCCTACCAAGTGCTTAGTGCCAGAAAAGCCCCATCGACAATGTTTTCAGAAAACATGGCTGCTTTCTTTTGACACACCACAGCAACAATAGCATAAGAATTAAAATATCCTGTCTTCATTTACTGTGAAATGAAGACGTCAGATCTATGATTCGACATCCTATCCCACGCTGTCAACTGTGTTGCTTAGTGTCCTACTTAACTAATGATATTGGCATAAAATTATTTTATTTTATTTTTTAGATTATTTTATTATTTTATAATGCGCCATATAAACTGTTTTCTGATGGAGAATGAATGTTGTACGCAAACACAATGACTCAACTTGTAAAACTTTTTTTTTTTCCTCTGTAGGTCATGTAAAAGGGAACACCTTATCTAGAAAGGCTCAACAGAAACCTTCACATAATTGGATTGTGCGGTTGAGCTGGTTACCAGAATAGAAATGCACCCAACCAATCCAGGAGATGGGAATCAGAAGTCTGTAGGTTAGCTGGATTCCTCATTGGTTAATAATTTCACCACCAGAGAAAAGAAAACTGTCAGTCTCTTGCATCATTCTTGCATCAGAACTGGATCCAAAAAGTAGTTTTGTGTTTTAAAATAACCAACATCCATAATGTTTCTCTTACTGACAAGGCTATAAGTAGGAACTGAATGAATTTAGCGTATAATTATTTGCAAACCTGTATTGAAATGTACAATATTTAATAACCGTAGAAGAATAGAGTACTTGTCATCTTCAATTCCTCTCAAGAAGAGTCTGTGCACAACTTTTAGACTATTTACATAAGTCACTGATCACTCTCTGTTTTTCTGTAAGCTCACCCCCTCCCAAAACAATTTTAAATCTCATCTAACATCTTTTGAGAGCTGGAGACTTCAGTGAGAATCAATCATGCATATTCAAAACTTTGCCCACGGGGATGTGCACACAAAAAAACAGCACGACAATTAGCCAGGGCTGTGATTGCAAAAGAAACACTCTAAAATCCAGTTTGCTTTTATTATATTCGAGAGAGAAAAGAAATGCTAGCTTGATTGCAGCAGAGCTGTAATCCTAAAAAGACGATCTTATCTTTGATAAAACTATAGTAATCACTACAAATTTATTTGCATAGCATGTAAACATTATAGAACCATCATAAAGTCACCACTTAACAAGCAACAAACATCACATAATGTCAAAAGCCATCATCAAAATCATCAAGTAAATACACATCAAATATGTTGTTCTACTTAATACTAATCAAAGGCCACTTTAAACAGATGGAATTGTAATCTTTATTTGACAAAAAGGCAGTGTTTTGGCTGTTCTGCAGTTTTCTGGAAATTTGTTCCAGATTAGTGGTGCAAAGCAGCTGAATGCTGATTCTCCATGTTTGGTTCTGGTTCTGGGGATACAGAGCAGAAGCCCTGAGAGGTCTGGAAGGACGATATAGCAGATGTCTAATGTCTTGTGGTGCTAAGCCATTCAGTGATATATAATGGTAAAGCTGTAGCGATGTGCTCCATCCTCCTGGATTTGGTGACAACTTAATGCGTTAGTGCTTCAACCTCTCGATATTTGCTGGTGACATAATTTGTATATTTAACCAAACCTTCTCAATCGTATAAATATATGAGTGGAGAACTCGGGTATAAAATTATACTAGGATGTAAGTTTCAATCATTTGCTGTGTTTAGTAGCAAAATTAATAAGGTCCTTTGGCCTGATATTGAGTTGTGCAACAATTGAAACTCCTGAAACTCCTCTTATCATGCACAACCATATCAATGCCTTTCTTTTTTAAGACATGCCAAATTAATGTATAATCATTTCTGAAGGGTTTGCTAGAAATTGAGATGCACTCACATTAGCGCAACAATAAAAATATAGGAGGACTGTCAAAACAGCAGATACAGTAGATATAAATATATATATAGATATAAATGCAACTCAGCCAATTAGTCCCATTGCCTCACCGGCAATGTAAATTTTCTAAAACTTCTAAATAAGTTATAGTGGCAGTCATCTATTTTTCAGAGCAGCGCTAATGAGGTAAATGTGGGGATGAAGTTAGACAAACATCTCAAGGTGACATGTCAGATTATTGTCTGCTGGTTTTAGAAGACGCTGCAATTATGTTGTGTGCTTAAGTCTCTTCTTTTAATGATCACCAAGAAGTTGAAAATATGAAAATGGCAGAACTAATTAGCCTCTTTTTTCCTCCCTTTTTAAAATCAACTCTGCTTCCTTTGATGGTCATAACTACAGATAAAAAGGAGATTCCAGGGATTAAATATGCAGCTTTGTCTTAATGTAACCTGTAGTCAAACTGAGACAATAATGGGATGTGGACTTTTAAAGTAAAATGTCCTCATCTCTCTACATATATGTTTTACCACAAGAACTTGCACTGTATTTTAATAAATAATTGTACTTTTAGGGGGGAAAAAGTAATAAATCTGGAATCAACTTTAACTGGCATATTTGTTTTCCTGAGAGTCCAAATAAATAATCCAGTGGTGGTGTATTTATGACACCCTCTATTGGAGCAGATGAAGGGAACATCCACACAGAAGCTCTAGTGTTAAAAAAGAAGAAGGAAAAAAAAAAAAAAAAAAAAAAAAAAAAAAAAACTCAGACAAGGTGCCAGATTGATTTTTCCTGAGTTCAAAGGGGCCTGGAGCAGAAACAGGAGCAGCTCCATTAGCATGCTGAGCCATTCCACTCCACGGCCGTTTCTGAATTACACAAGCAGTCACCAAGATTCTCAGAGCACTTCTAATTATCTGAGCTCTCGCCGGTCTATAATTGAATGCAGGTTGACGTGGTAACGGCAGAAGCGTCCGCGGTGGAGCGTTTGTTTGTATTTGTGGGTCAGCTGTAAAGGAGGCTCACTCAGTGCATGGGGGAGTTTAAAGGCTGATTATATATTATTACAGCGTCCATCTGTGTTGTTGGGTTCATATGTAAATATACCTGTCTGCAGAGAGCTTATAGACATGAAGACAAAGACTGAGTAATGGAATACAACAGTATCAGAGGAGATATTTCAACTGACCCAGATTGGTTTGACTTCTTTCTTTCTTATCCCCAAGTAGTATTTTCCTATTATGACTCTACCACAAAAGCCCCTCTGATTAGGGCTGCACAATATTAGAAAATCTTGCAATTGCGACAACATTGGTAAATATCACAATACAAGCCTGTTTTCTCCTTTCCTCTCTTTTTCACCTTTGTTTTTATGCCTATGATCTTTAAAATTGGGAACAAAATCATTTGTGTCAATTGTGAGTCTTTCCAACTGGCTAAATGTTTCAGGTGTGTTGCGTTGATCTATTTATTATAGTGCAAATAGAGAAATGGATAGTTTTAATCTGTTGAGGAAATTAAGAAAATAAGTAGGGTGTAGAAGTTAATCAGAACAAATGCAGCCCCACTCTGGCCTGGCATGACTCTGACTTCCTTAAGACGTAGCACAAAAAGTCCATGTTGAGCCAGAAAAAAGCCAACATCTCAGGTATCAAATCTGTGTTTTAGCTTTTTGGTGGCCAAGTTCAAGCTGTCATCACACTGGACAAATTTAAAAAACCATTCCAACCTCATTTCATGTTCGTGCATGCTCAAATTGCTGTTTTAGTGGGTCTTTTAATCTGCAGTGTAGTCTCGCTTCTGTGTGACGGGTCCACTGTGGACAGGAACTTAGCAAGGGCTAACAGTTCTGTAACATTACGATAAGTTTGAGTGGTGCATTAAAGAAAACCGTTTAGTGGTAGTACTAGCTAAAAAAATTGTAAGAGACCATATTTGATCTTTCGATTGGCAAGCTGTAAACAAAACCCATAGTCGTAAAGAAAAATTGGGCAAATATGAAACAGTACAAATAAGCAATGGTGACCTCAAATCGTTTGTCAGAATATTAACACTTAAAAATGTACAAATAAAAAACTGAACGTTACTAAATATTTAAATATGTATTAAAAGTCAAAGGCTACAAGAAACTTTGAGTTGAAGTGGTGTTAACGTCCTGTGTGGTAGTCTGACCGTTTAAACTATGTTAAGCAAAACTTCACTATTAAGTCATTTTTTCAGTGTTAGTCATACACTTAGCTCTATGCATAGCTACTCAATTCAAAGTCAGAGCAGCAATTATAACATTCCAGTACAAAATGAGACACTCCTTCAAGAATTTGGCAGGTCATCGATTGTGAGCGAAACATTACAGCGAGACCACCCCTTCATCTCAAAAAAGAAATGGGAAATACCACCACAGTCAATGTCCCAAACAAAGTAGAGTTGGAAATTAATCTGGTTCAGCCTCACCCTGAGGCTGAACCAGTATATCACTTGTGTGTGTGTTTTTTTTTATATAGGGCCAATTAATGAATTGTAGCAGGTTTTTTCTCAGGATCATGTATTAAAATAATCATGCAAACAATAAATTGAAGCTCATTAGTCAAATCAAACCAATAAAGAGACTGATGATAAGAGTGTATGAATTATGGTGAAAAAAAAAAAAGGTTTATTTCTAAAAAGCTATTTTATTGCAGTTGGGGGGGAAAACATTTCGCTGAATGGAGCTAAATATTATACAGTTACAAAGTTACCAAGTCCCATCTCTCTCATTCTTATCTGCAGTATTGAAACGTAATGGGAGATCTTTAACAGCTCATCAGTCCATTTTTTAAAACTGTCTCAAATTTAAAATCACTCAGTTGTTTAATAGAAACCAATCTGTGTTTCCAAGCAAGTTTCAGTGGTAGGAATTAGCGGTGGGCTGGCGTTTGCAGGGCTTAGCAAACCGCAAAGGGTGAAACTCTTCCTCACCATGGAATATGAGCGTGACCGTCACGCCTGACTGCCGCCAGTTAGCAGGACTTTAGCTAGGCCCCAACACTATTTAATGGAGGTTCTCTTGATTGTCTGTACCGTGACCTAAAACAGATGCTTTTCGCCTTGCCAAGCAAAGAGCATTGAAGTGCAGTTGACCAGACACATACAGTGGCGGACTAAATGCATTAGAGATTCCCATGCAAAATAGTTATAATAGACAAATAGTTCCCCATTTCCACAAGTAATAATGAGCAAACGTTTATTTTCTTTAGAACGAGCCAAATTGTTCACAGGACACGGATTTTAGCTAGGTGAAACAAAAAGGGCAACAATGTCAATAGAAGCTGCCACTTCATGTTAATACTAAAAAAACTTTTATTTTACAGCTATTTTGAGACAAAACCAAAGGAGACACTTTCAAAGAAAAGTCACAACCTTCATATGAATGCAGTGAAGAATCTTAATATTGGATAGAAAATATCTTAATTACTCAACACTACGTCCACTGACTCTGTCCTAAAGAACACAGTCGGTATCAGAATGTCCTACAAAAATCATCATCAATATATATATATATACTGCTCAAAAAAATAAAGGGAACACTCAAATAACACAATATAACTCCAAGTAAATCAAACTTCTGTGAAATCAAACTGTCCATCTAGGACGTGTTATTTGAGTGTTCCCTTTATTTTTTTGAGCAGTGTATATTTAAAAGCTGCTCAACAATCAAACACTCCAATGTATCATTTCGCAAATACTAATTCTAAACCTATCTGCATAATAATGGGCAGAAATTGTGATTTAGAATGAAAACTCAATGTTTGCGAAAACTAAAAACCGACAGTATGGTTGTTATTTTTTGTTATTTAACCACCTTTGGTTCCAGGAGATTAATATTTAATATCAATATTTTTGAAAATAGAGTTAGATGCAAATATTGTGAGCTGCTTAGTGACACAACTGCACTATTTTATCCAATGGAGGGGATGAAGTAGAATATTTAATGATGGCTATTTTTAGAGCAATATTTCTGTTGGTCAGACTCTATGTACCTATGTACTGCAAAAAAGACTAGTTTTGAACAGTACATTTTTTTTAAATAGTGCAACAAAAAGCACAAAATATGGAACATTTTAAGTCAATTTTCCCTATTCCTAATACACACAGAAAAGGTAGAGCAGTAAATAGAACAAAAACTTCCCATTATAGTTTAGATATCAAAACCAGAACAACCAATGTGTTGTCCCAATCCAACGCAGCAGGGTCACATGATCAAAGGAGTGTAATTTGATTGGTTAAAAGCAAACGGACATGCTGTAGTGCTGAATTGCTTTAGTGCAAATCACCAAAAGGTCATCACATTTATAGGTGCATCTTTATAGGTGAAATTTATGTTTTTGAAATAAAAGACAAAATTGTCCATAACACAACAATTGTGTATTGTGTATTAATTTAATGTTAAAAAAAATCATTCTAATGAGACTATATTTCTTCCACATATGTGCATCAAGTTGTTTTTTAAAAATGTGAAACCACATTATTAAACTATGCTGAAACATGAAGAAATTTAATATACTTAACTAAGGCTCCTTTGTTATCTTCACTCATTAATAGGAAGGAAGAGTTGTGAAACAGCAAAGCTTGAGGCAAACAAGCACTCGGTCTCTTGGCAAACAACACTGTGAATGTTTGCAGAGCAGAAACAAACTTTTTTTTTTTTTTTTGTCTACGGTTTATTAGTTGCTGGTTTAGTTGTGGGCAGACAACAGCATTCAGTTTAACTGTGGGGGTCCGCAAACAAATCGTTACTTTTTTTCTTATAGAATCTATTCTCATGTTTGCTTAAAAACCAGAAAAACATCACAGAGAAAACGGCTCCAAATTACTGTAGAGTCAGAAGTCTATGAAAAGACACCAGGCAAGTACTGAGTGAATAATATAGTGGACTACTGTTTGTACCATGGGCAGCTGTGCTGCTGCCATGTGAATGTCTAACTAGAGAAAGGGCATGGCCGACCATTAACCCCAAATATCTGCCTGACTCTCTCTAAGCAGCTGCACAAAGAGGCAGAGTCACAAAGAAGCAGAGCTTCCTGCTGTATCAACGCTCTGACACTTCAAGTCCCAGCAGCAGTGCCACATTTCAAAAATGGCATCGACATGGAATGCAATAATTTAGACCCAATTCATCAGCTGCCAGGCGTAACGGTCCGAACTTTTAACAGAGCATTAGCAGTCCGAACGGCTTTATTTTATTTTTTTTCGTCCTCTCCCGCCAAACACAGAAGAGGAGCGATATTTTGCAACTGAAATATTGCTCGTAAAAAGCGCACAAGCTGACAATAACAGCTGACAGTAAGTGCTGACATGTGTACACACTCAATCACTGCTGGCATTTGAAAGGCAGGAAAATGTGCGTCAGGGAGCAGAGGATGGCACGCTACATCTCAGTCATGATAAAATATCATTTTCAGTCCCACTCTGAACGCCAATAAAAATCAGACACATGCACTTGTGCCTTAAGGCTTTCTGGAACCAGCTTCCTTTAGGTGCACAAGCACCACAATCTTTCAGTACGTTTTAGCACCTTGATAATGTCACAACCAGATTATGGTAATATAAGAAGAACAATTTGTTGGAGCTCTGTCCCTTTTAGTTTGAACATAGAAATAGGAAGTCAAATGTTCTGAGAAAGGCTAAATTGATTTGGCTGAACTTTTCATGACTTCTAGTAAAAGAAATTATCTGGACAAGCTCTGGATCTACTGAAAACATTGATGCAAAACAGAATACAAAAATATGAGACATTATACTTGACCAGCTGGTAGATATTTACTTCAGTCATTTCACCATATTTCCTGGGCTGAACATCTCTCTGCAGATCGCATCATTTCAGACTCCAAAACATTTGAGCACAAAATGATAGAAACTGCAAGCATACAAGACAGCAAAGAGATATAGTAGTAGTGAACCAACTTTAATGATCTGCTAGCAAGTTGCTCTAAAAACTCTCCCATGTGGACGTTTTGAGTGAAAGAAGACCACCCCCTGCTAAGTTATCTAGTTTTAGTGTCAGTGAGGTATGCAACAATATCAGAGAAGGCACAAAAATCTCCAAGTTGTTTTTTTTTTTTTTTAGAGGACGACATTTACCACGGAGGTATTCCAGCTGTCAAGTATTAAACTTGGAGTAAGATGGCGTTGCATAAAAATGAGGGTCAACATGAAGCAACCTTAAATAAATGGCTTGCTGTGTTTTATCCTTTGCAGTTTTCAACCTATGAATCATGATGGATTTGGAAATGCTGGGAACTGTTGTTATAATGTCAGAATTTACAAACAGATTAGGGCTGAGAGGAATGGTTTAGAAATAAAATCTCAGATTTTGTTTCATACCAAACCAGATTTCCATCAACTTCCTCTCACATTTTCTCCTTAAAAAGTGATTACAAATGACAGAAAATATCTAGTTTAAAAAAAGCTTTTATGTTAATTTCTTCTATGAGTTGACCTGAAATAAAAGTAGAAGTAAAAAGAAGAACACACTTGTCAAACAAGATGATGGTTCTTGGGAAAGATAACATTATAAACTGTGAAAATACAAGAGTGCGTTGATGGGGGAGGGAAATCCAACTTTTCCAAAAAAATCAAATCTTCAAAAAGAGAAAAGTTTACCAATAAAACCGATTTTTCACTCAACCCTAAGACATCTACTCATGTTTACCGATAGTACTCACTAATATTGGATTCTAAAGGCCAGGTTAAAATCTAGGTAAATTAAGACCGTAGAGAAAAGTGGATGAAATCTAAACTAAGCACATATTTAATAGACATTACAGTTGTTCAAGATCATCTCGGCTAAAATGAAGAAGACTACAGAAGGAAGTTTCTCACAGAGCATGTCAGTTTGATGTTTTACGCCTGCTTCGATGAGTAGTTATGTTCTGCAGATATTCTGCCATAATAAAATGGGTTTATGCAAGATCAGGACGATAATAAAATATTAGAGAGTAAAACAAAGTTTTTAGAAATTTGGTCAGTTTTATACACATCTATTGACAAAATTCATAAAAATCAATAATTACAGTGAAAAATAAACTTGTTTAAGTGCCTTGGGTTTGAAACTAATGTCATATAGCCACAAAATGAAAATCATGAAGTAGAAATGGATGGGTATAAAATCAGGTTTGAGTTGGCAAATGGACAAATTAACCCAGAGAAGATTCACACTTATTAAACGCATTTACCACTTAAAGGGTAGCTTTGGTTTACAGAATGGTGATCTGAGGTTGGTACTGAGATGCAATGTGTGAATTGAAACATTTAGGTTAAACTAAGATGACTGTTGCCCACCACTACATGTCTAAGTGCTCTCAGCCAAGACACTTAAGCCCCGCATCTACTGGTCTGTTTTATGTGCATCAGTGTGTATTTTGGTCTGCAGATGGGTAACTGACCAGCAGAGCAAACTTGAAAGGACTATATAAGTGCAGTCAATTTAGCACTGTAACAGCTCATTGGCAGTGGATGTTTGCTTAGCCTGAGCTTTCATTCATCACCTCTGAACTCTCCACTTTGAACAAATGGAGTCAGAAACACCTGGAGCTACAAAATGGTTATAAAGTACAATTAGCCTGCATCACTAAGGGCAACACCGCATGTTTGCTTAAACATATTTACCTTATTCAGACATCTGACGGCCCTGTTCAAACAACTGCTGCCACCGTGACCACCGTGTCATCCATTACAAGGAGATGCACAACACCCTTCCCCCTTGCCATAAAACGGCAATCCAGCTCTGAGTGGACAGTCACACTATGACCAGAACACTAAAAAAAGCACAAATTTGCTTGCTTTATCCTCCGACTGTCGCTAGTATAAAGAAACTCTTATCCGTCACATCTTCCATCAACCTCCCCCGTTCTAAAGGTCTACCTGCTCTCAGTTTCTCCGGCGTCAATCTGCTTGTCGAGTTGAGATTCAAAGCTAACAGGTTGCCTCTGTGATGTGGCGTTCCTCCAGTTTGTGTCAACATCCAATTTCATTTCTGAACAGGTTATGGTGACGCGGGATCGTTTTAAGTGTGACATATTTTGACACGTGATCGTCCAAGTATTTCTCTTCACTGCCATAAACAGCGAAGCTGAGTTTACGTTCCTCCAGAGAGATTTGAGTCTCTCGCTCTCCAGCAAACACTAACAACCTGAGAACTACTTTATAGGTATGGTTTTAGTAGACAATTTAGACTGTTGGCTGTAAAAATACAGCTAGCTCACAAAAAGAACATCTTGTACTTTTTCCGTTGTCGTTTTTCAAGGCTTATTAACTGTTGGTATGATTACAAACCCCTTTTATTAAAAAATGTGTTTTGTCTTCAAACTAAATCACAACACAATAGGGAGGGAGAAACTGAAGGCTTAATAGAAACAGACAAAGCTGCTCAGTTTCAGGTTTTATTGTCGTCCATGTAAATTCCTCGTCATCACATCGGCACAAATCTGCTGTTAGTTGCTGAGTGAACTAAAAACACAAGCATGTTATTTTCAAACCAGTCACTGCAGTCTAAATCACTCACATTAAAGCTACAAGATTGCTGCTCTAGCTGTTTAGACAAATGTCCACACTGCAAATGTTTTTATCATGGCCAATAAGCTTCATGGTAATGGCACTGAAGCCAAAAGAAAACAACATGCACTCCCCGCAGCTACGCAGCGTGATCTGTCCAAATCCATTAGGTTTTTTTTTTTCTCCCCCCTCTGAACTGTTGCTTTATTTGCTTGTATAAGGTCTTTACTCCTGAGATTAACTGTTCTTTCTATTGATTTCCCTCAGCTGAGGAACTGCGTGATGCTGTTTATCACGGCATGGCACGCGTTTCTAGTCCAAATGAAGGTTTCTGTTCCATCGCCGTGATACAATAATGAGGAATGGAGGAAAGTAATGACGACTTCCTGCAGTTTTATTAGATATGACGTTCGTGATGAATGTTTCATATGGACAGAGTCAGAGTACCCACAGAGAACATGCTAACTTCACACAGAAGGACTGAATGGTACTACTAACTGTGCTACCTTTCACTTTGGTTTTTTAAAGGAATTATCCTTCATTTTGAACAATAAAATTACAGTTTATCTAAAAAAAATATGGAAAATTAGTTTTCCATTTTTTGTTTCTGATACCAAACATAGACACTTGTGTTTAAAAATGATGCACGGTTATTCCCATTTATTTTATCAATACTTACATTGTGTCATTGGCAGAGTACGCTAGCATTTTTTACAATATTACAAATACAAAACGAAGATAGGAATACTTTTTAGATATTGATTATAAGCAAAGCACTGCAACGTCTATTCTCAGAATGCCCCCTTTGCTCTCTGCTACGCTAAAGCTAGCTTCCCACAACGAAATCGGTCGTGAATGCTCATGCTAGTTAGCATAGCCACCAATGATGGCAGATAAACAATTTTCCTGTAACTTTAAGCCGTTTCTCCACCACTGGCGCATGGATAAGCATGATTGACAGCGTTATGATCCGCCCCATGGATCTGATTGGTTGTTTCTGAATGGGGCCGCTGTATTTCTGCAGATGCCTCTATAACCAGAGGAAGGCGGCATAGGAGTTCAGTTTTTTCACAAATTATCTGTCTCGTGTAAACTGTCACAACATAGTGGCAGTTTCAATAAACAAGTAAAAAACATTGTTAATAAATGTTGCATACAGCAGCTTTAAGCCAATCAGATGCATTTTACACTCCACTTTTCTTCCCATTGAGCCTAGTATGCAACACTATATTCTACTCTGTGCATATTACCGCGTTGCTTCAGGTGACATGCAGCCAGAACATTATAACAGCTTTCTTAACCAAATTAAGTGTCGGAGAACGTGCTGTAGAAGAACTTCACTGCTCTTATCATTGCTGAGTAAGTGCAACACCGACAGAGTTAATTTGATCAACTTCATTGTAGCGTCCGACCAGGACTCAGCTATCAGCGTACGCCTAATCCTAAATGACTCGAGTTGGTGCTTGGAGCAAAACAAATCCTGATTGGGACATCTGTGCTACGGATGGAAAAATGAAATAAATGACAAAATTACAGCGCCAGATTTTATTCTATTTTCTTTGTGTAGTGATGTGAACATTTTTCTTCCTTAGCTAACCCAGGTCTGGGCACAAGCTGCTTTGATAAATATAGCTTTTTAGGTAAACCGTTAAGTCATAAAGCATTTGTTTCAACATGTGCTGCTAGTGAGATGAGTCCAGACCGATTTCCTAAACACCAACAGATTTTTACTAAAAACAGACCTTATTTTTCCAGAGGAATTCAAGCTCTAGCTAAACGTCCTTCCTTGCTTTACTCTGCTACGAATGTGTAATTTGCGGATGTTCTCTAATTCACTCATCAATATCACAAGTGAGGCTGGTGTCATCTGAGAAGCAAGCGTTATTTATTTTTTTTTAGCCTCTTTGATTCGGCAGATGACAGTGGATTCTGCGCTATGATTAGGGCGACAGGGACAGATCCTCCCACACGCTGCCACCGTGCTACAGTATTGATGTGCTCTGAGGCATTCCCGCACATCACTTCTTCAAAGCCCTTTTCATGCTCTACACTAAGCTCGACACACACGCAAAAAAAACATCTTTATAAAAGTGCCGTGACATTTTCCTCCCGAATTTGGGAGGACACTAAACTGCTTTCTTTCAACAAACTAAACAGCTTTCTGCAACAATCGTTTAAGTGGAATATTCAATTAATTAAGTGGAGATGAAAAATTACCATATGTGAGTTGCAGGGAAGAAGATAATCAGTGTCAGAATCAAGTGAAGCACGGCTGAGTAATGAGGTCATGTTGCTTATGAGAGGATGAATGAAGACGGTATTGAAAGCAGTGCCGTTTTAGACATGTTAAAGCGATTAACGCGGCAAAAACGACAACAAAAAGAAAGGAAAAAAAACAAAAAAAACAACTTGAATGGCTTTTCTTTCTAAGAACACACACAGCGCGATACTTAAAACCAAAAGCAAATGAGACAGCGTTTCTGCTGCACTAAACACTGTGCACACAGGCTATAAAAGACAATATCTTTATAGCCAGTGTGGGGGGAAGAGCTGAATCTAACCTGGGCTCTCATCCCAGGAAAAGATGGATCACCAGTTTCATGGCAAAAGCAGCAACTGTGCAACAAGCACTCAGTGTTCTTTTTTTCTGCTGTAACTGGCAATTCGCAAATTAGAAATCTAATCAATGCTGCAGAAACGACTGCAGAGTTGCATATTTCTTTACAGCTTCATGGCCACATACTGTACGGCCGACAAAATGGGAGGCATGGGAAAAAAAAGAACAAAGGATTTAAAACTGCCCCACTCAACGACAACATGGAATAAGATGTAAAGATTAGCAACATTAAAAGAACAGATCTTATTCTTACTTTTCTCTGATGAAGCGTTTGTCTCGAACTTTATTGTAAAGACACTAAACCGAACTGCATTTAGCCTGTAGATCTGTACCATCACTAAAATTTCTGCAGCCATTTTTCCTTCAAGTACAGTAGTAGTATTTGTGTACTTGTTTATTACGAATGTTTTCAGAGAAAATTTGTCTATTTGTGGATATCTAAAACATTTCAAACATCAGAACACAAATGCAGCTTTGGAAGATGACATGCTAGGTTAACCGTTACGTTATTGGCTGGAGTTTGCAAAACAACCAAGCCAGAAACGGTATGTTTCTCCCAGGAGCGGAAATAAGGAAGGCTGTATGTGCTAGCTCTTGTGGTAGCGCAAAGATGGCTTCGTCTGCATGTTTGGAGTTTGAAATGCTAAAATAGGAAAGTAAAAGCGTCTCAAGAATTTGTGGATTTTAGCTATTCAAATAATCACAACAAGCAGGTTAAATATATATCAGATGAATAATTTAGATTTTTGCCTGAACTCAAATGAACAAAAATGTTGTCTGCATTACTCCTAAATATTTTCAAAAGCCTCACAGGAACAGCCAACTCAGATTCAACTTTCGCAACAAATTGCATATTGGTATGGCGACCTTAAAGCTATATCAACTGACTGGGAAAAGACTGGATTGAAATTTTCAATAGCCTAAAACTCTACCATTCCCAGTAATAGTTAACATTTTTACTCCATCTCTACCAAACTCAACTGTATTTATTTTGATAAAAATATGCAGTAAAGCAATAAACAGACATAAATTAAGACAAAAAATTCTTGTTTAACACAAAATTTAACAACATAATAAAAAATGTCAGGTAATAAACTTCCTTTGGACACTAATAAAAAATAACAGAAGAGATCAAATATGAATTAACGGTGAGTAACCTTTAATGTTCAACCCTGGACATCGCATGCTTGTAAAAAAAAAAAAAAAAAAAAAAAAAAAGCCTAGTATCTTCAACACCAACTGAATTATGCATTTTGACATTTACTAACTGCAGCAATTTTATAAACAAAACAAAGGCAAAAAGGTTATATCTTTAGACCAAAAATGCATCAATTCCCTTATTTAAAGCTAAATATTAAAGAGCTACTAACATCCCTGAAGGTATTTGAAAGGCCATCTAAATTAGTGTGCACAAGCCAAATCCTTCCTTAGCTTGTCTTTAGTTGGTGTGTGGCCATGAGATGATGGCAGCTGTACAAAGCCAACATAATCCTCCTGTCCTGGACTAATCTAATGCCTCAGACCTCTAAACAAACATGGTTAAACTCCCTTGTTCCACTGTGTTTCTTTTGATATACAACCCAACGCAGAACAGGTTCTGTACTGCAAAAATCACCACTGAGCAAGTTGGGGAGAGGAATTCCACAGTTGAGGAAATGTATGTTTCATGAGCGAAGACTTTTACGCCAACATCTGCAAAGGCAAATGAGAAAAAGGCAGAAAGCCATTATACTATCACTTTTACATTCAGTTCCCAACAGCTTGTTTGTCGCCAACGTTAAACTGTCGAATAAGACGGGGATTCGCTCGAGTCATGTTGCTCGCGTTCAACGCCGAGTGCTAAATTTCTCCTCACATCTGAAGGCTCTGTTACTCATAAAAATGTGTCTGGCAAATTACTACGAGCACACATTACTTCTAAAAATAAAAAATAAAAAATATTTCTGCTGAACAGAAAATGAAAAGACAGTAGGACAAAAAAACAAACCTGCTCTCCTGACAGGAGAGAAAAAGGCTGACAAAAATAAAATAAACCCACGGCTGCTGAGATGAGCCAACGGGAAGAACCACCAGACCTTCTACATGAATGAATTCAATTTTAGGGCAAATCCTCTGGGCCTCATGTTGGGATATTACCATCTTTCGTATTGATTCTAGTATGACAAGAGAGGAGGAATGTGTAATAAATCTGAAGATAAAACGCCCTTGTAAGTAGAAAATCAATGACAGACAAGTTGGTAAAGAATGCATACAGATTAACCACTCCTAAAGCTTCTGCAAACAGCTTTAATCATTACAGGTACAACAACTAAATGACACTCATTCCTGTAAAGCTGTTGTGTTGCTCTTCACACTAAAGCAGTTTATTTGGTCAGATGACTCACTCCAATTCATGTGCTCTGCACTTTGCAGTTGAGAGATCTCAGATTTATCAATTATTGATGCTTGTTATGTTCTTAAAGCCGTGTGTGGATTTCCACTGAGGCCACATTTCCTGTATGTCGCAGAAAATTGTTTTCTGAACGAGATCCTAATTCTGATCTCTGCAAAAAAGCAAAAGCTAAAACTAAGCCGCGGGTCTGGTGCTGACTGACTGCTATGCCAAGTTCTGCCAATGTGTTACCAAGACTAGTTAAACGCTCGCCGCACATTAGCTCTGTGTGACACGCAGCATGACAGGGTGTGAACAGTTCAATGGGGTGGATTCAATTCTTTTATGTTTTTTTGGTCCAGTAGGACAAGCCAACAGACTAAACATATAGCCGTGTGTAATTATGTTATTAGCCAACAATGCAGCGAGCTCAGTGAGAACAATTAAACTTCTCAACGTTCCTTTTATTGCTTTGGGAGCTTGTGGATTTATATACACAAACAAGAAACCACTCAAACAGAAAAAAAATAAAAAAATACACTTTCACACATTGTGTTCTCCATGAATGGCTTGGGTGTATGATAAAACTCCTGGGCTAAGTGTTGGCTCTTCTTTTACGGCAGGCACTTCAAACGTTTTACGGATCTTTTTATGTTTTTCTGAGGATGAAGACATTTCTTGAAAACAGTCATTTTGTAGTTTTGCAGTCTTGTGTAATTTTTTTAACTGTCTGTCAGGTAGTAAAAAAAAACGCAACAGGGTTTGATTACACAATTGTTTTGAATAATCTTTCTAACTCTATTTCAAGGAATTCAGGTAATGGGAGTTCAGCAGATAATATCTACTACTGAGTTTCCCACAGAAAACCTGCAAAGCTTCGTGAAAGGGATGCCAGGGCAGTCCACCAGTGTGCTAAAAAATGTTGCTAGTAACAACAATTCAGAGGTACAAAAGCAGGCATCATAAATCGGTAAGAGTGTGTGAGGGCAACAGGGTGGTGAAGGGACGGCACAATTGGTGCACACACCCCCACACACCCAGTTCAACTATAAACCTAGCTTAATCAGTCTTTGCTGTGTCTGGTGTAAAAAGCACCCTATGTAAAAGCTTGGTGGAGGGGCAAATAAAGCCTGGTGGCCTGCCAGGCTTATAAAACACTGAGGGGAAACATGTTCCAATAAGAGGTCTGTCGATTATTTTGGTTTCATCAGTGAGAGTAAATCATATTTCCTTCATTTAATATGTAACAACCGTGATAACAATAAAGTTTTCAATAACAAAAGAAATTCAGTCATACCTAAGATTTGACCACTTTTATGATAATCTTCATTATAAATATAATTAAGAAACTGAGATATGGGAGAAATAAATTGATACAAAATCGTTAGGTAATTACATAGTTAATATATGTTTTGTTTACAGTTACATATCTCAAAATGGCGAATTGATAAATTTACCAAGAATCTGTGCAAACAACTGTATAGTTAAAAGGAATTTTCTGTGACAAAAAAACTAATACAAAGATTAAACTCAACTTCTGTGTTGACCAGACTTCATTGTGTTGTAATTAGGGGCTGGATATTTAGTCCCTCTCCCATTTTAAACATTTTACAGAATCCGTCATTTCAGCCTCGTACTTTTCATAAAAGCCTACTTGAGCGTGTTAATTCATACTCACACTAGAGACGTTTTCTTTAGTGTTTTAGCAACCGCCGAAACACGAGTTTCAGCGGTTTTAAGAGTTGATAAGAGTTGCTAGCAACTCTTATCTTATGTGACTTCAATAAACAATGTCTAATAATTAGGTCATGTAAACCATTACGCATGCCAAAGGTCATGTACAAAATGGCGGTGTGTGGGTTTGAAATGGGGTAGGAACTGGTGGAGAAGAGAACCGAACTGGAGGCCATAAACACTGCCTCTCCAAATAAGACAAATAGATATCTTATTTGGAAATAAACCGCATTTGAGGTGTTAATACGGAATTTAGTCCTGGTTGTTTCATGCCCAACGTTTGGGAGTGTGAAATGAACCCACTTCCTGCAGGACGTTTTGTACCAACCATGTGTCAATTCCTAACCAATAGGGAGACATCTTGTACTGGCTTTGACGACTGCCAATTTAAAATAATGTCCTTCACTCCTCTGCAAGCAAGAAGTAGGAGTGTGACGCCAATAAACAATATTTACCAGCTAGACCTGGGTGAAGGGCTCAACTGAACTTTTAGAAGTTTATTAAAGCAGCTTATTTAAGTTTGTTGTTAATGGTGGTTTAGTTCATGCAGCAGGTCAAAACACTAACACAGTGATAAAACTGTACTCCCAAGCACTCAAATCACCAAAAGAAGATTGTCCTAAATGCCCAAATGCATTTGCTTAACCACTAGCCACCATTTTGTGGCATTTAAAGTTTAATTGATAAAGACTTTATTTGAAGACATAACCCATGCCATGTTCACCCTGCTCTTCCAGCTGGCCCAGTTAAAGAAAGGAAACATGTGGAGAGAGTATATAAAGCCTTTCATTTTCATTTTTTCTGTGGGTCCGTTCCACTCAGGACCCCCTGGGGTGCCACGGTTCTTACTCTGTCCTGCTAATGTTTCACCACAACAGTGTTTCCACACACGTAAAAGAGCAACACGAGCCCACTCAGACATGTGTGTTTCTTTCTCTTTTTTTTACAGTTAATAAACGTTATTGTCCCCAGAGGGAGGATAACCGACTGTAGCGCTCCTCCAGCTACAGAAATGTAGTTAGCAGTTACGCAAATGTAGCAGCTCGTTTTTAGCTGTTTCCAAGACAGCTGAAAGCCTAAAAAAAAAGCCAGCGGAGCTGAGTTAGCTTGGCGTAATGAGCTAACTACCGTGAGAGTGAGGTTAGCAGGCTGGCACAGTAACACAATGAGCTCAGAGTGCAGTCAGCCCCGGCTAGCTGCTGCATGCTGTGTTACAGCTAGCCTCCTAACGTTAAATGGCTAACGAGTCGTAGCGATGTTAACAATGACAGAAAGGGGTTAAAAATGGGACAAACTTACCGACTTAACTAAACAATCCTATTCCTAGCCGCTCTCCGTCCATGGCGGTGTGCGCTCCGTGTGAAGAACCAAATCAACGTGCAGGCAGGCGACTGAGTTGCAGTAAAACCTCTCAATACAATCTGAAGCTCTAGTAGGAACCAGTGGCAGCGCACTCCCCCAGACACCCAACACAAGAGAGGAGGGGAGGCCAGCGATTCACTGGACTCCTGCCATCACACTTCGAGACACCGTCCACGGCGAAAACAGCCGAGTCCCAGGCGCATTTTCACCGCTGCCTTCCCGAGCCCCGAGCGAAGCGGTTCGTCGGTCGCAGGCTTCTGCAAATGAATCCCACGGTGAACGGCTTTCCATCCAGGTTAATTCCTCCGTGTTCGCCCGTTTGTGAAAGAGAGCACCGCGTTTGCTTCTTCGTGTGGGAACCGATACAATGTAGTCAAGCAGCAGGCAGGCAGCGGCAGCAGCAGCGGGAGCGACTAGAAAATCCAGGAGAGGAGAGTCGGATCGGACTGTTCCACTCTCTCTCCACAGCTCCTCGGAGCGAAAGGAAAAGGTGGAACTGGATCGACCGGACCGCGATTTGACGAGCCGGTTTTTCAATGGGGAAACGTCCACCATTTGATCCCAGCAGCAGCAACTCAGCACACAGCGGCGTTTGTGTGGTGATGTCTGGGGGATGGAGCTGGGATTTTAGAAGTACTGGGGTCACGAGTTCAAGTTGCCTCAATCCCCAGTTTTGAATTTGTTTCATACCTCTGACACACAAGGTCAACAATGTCACTCGGTGTGAAAGTTGTATGTTTGTTTTTTTTTACCCTATGTATCAGGAACAGCAATCATAAACATTAGATAAAATGACACAAAACCGACTGACATCACCCGATTAAGCCTATTAAACTGGAGACCGAGGCACATAAACATTAATGCCGACGAGTCAATCGGTCAGAGGTCAGAATCAACCCATTTTCTCTTGATTGCCACTGACCGGTCAAATTCTGATTTCCATAAATAATCAAAATACTTAACTACCAGCAGCAATAAGAGGATATGTGATGGCCAGATGGATGCAACATGGCTTGCTTACGGATACATAATAGAGTTAGTGTAGCAAGTTATTTTATTATTAGCTGATTATGATGCTGACCTGTTGGCTGTGATTTGTTCATTAAATATTCCTCCAAAAAATAAAAGTAGACATTTATATATGCAGGAATATTCTTCAAAAGATTTGGCACACCGTTCAATTCTCAAATTAACACCGGGAACCAAAATTAAGGAAATGGGTGCTAAAAGAATATTATGATAAAAGAATATTATAATTTCATACCTATTTGATGACCAAAATCAATAAAAACAGCCTTACTATGCATATAGTACATCATTATCAGCTGCAGTATTTGGCATTTTTAAATAATACTTTTTTCCGTTTTAACACCAATAACAGAGCCGTGCATGGAAATATTAAAAAAAAGGTACCTTGTGTGGCACAAGGAACTACTTTAGCATGAGATTTATAACAAGCCACACGATGCACTGTAAAATATGAAAGTAAAAAATCAGAAGGGCACTTCTACCTTAATAAGACATACAAGCCTTTTTATACTTAACCTGGCAAAAACTAGATTATCGACAGGTGTTACCGGCTGCTATAATCTGTATGCACATGGGTGAATACTGGGATTTCTTTGCCAGTAGTCGGCTGTTAGGTGTTTTAATTAAAACATTGCTCTTGTTGACCTTTTCCATGCAAGTTAAAGCAGCCCATTGGAGTGAAGAACTTATATCATAATGATAAACTGAGCGTCACGCTGGAGGGCAGGGAAACGACAAATTCATCATCCTGCTCCTCTCGTCAAAGGGTCCAAATAAAAAAACACAAGACAAAAAGAACGTAAAGCAAGTTAAAGATTTTGAAAGTTCTTATGTTTTATCAGAAAGCTCAGTGGATGTCGTCCCATTTGATTTGGAGAGGAATAACTGGAAGGACACATGGAAGACACTGACCACACAACGGAAATCAATGCTGAGGTCAGAACTTGATAAAACAAACTGGACATGTTTACAGTCCTATCTGAATTTAGCCGTGTTCTCAGTTCAGTGAAATAAATCTCTTAGCAAACAACCAAAGGGGAGCACGGGCAGGGGGGCCTGCGGGGGGGGGGATGGGGGGGCCCGGGTCATAAAAAATCATGTCAACAATAAGATCCTTCCAGATCTGTCACAGTTTCAGCTCTCATAGCTCTACAGATAACCTTTCATGTTTACGAGCTTCAAACGCTGCAAACGGCTTTAAGTCGTTGTCTTGCTCGGCGCCGGTTTCCCTGGCAACAAGGATATGATAATGTTGCCTTTGACATGACAGAAGGAATCATCTCGCTAACAAACAGAGACAACAGGCGCAGGGAGGGCTCGGGGAGAGGGAGGGGAGGGGGCTGAATTAATGGACTCATTTTCACACAGAGGGAGACACAGCAGCAGCGGCAGCAGCAGCAGCAGCGGTGGCTACTCACCATCCTCCATCTTCCTCTATTGCCTTCAATGCATTCCTGCTGGCAGGCACACTCTGGCTTTCCCGAGGGAACAGCCAGCCTCCATTGGCAGGCCAAATAACAGTCAGTGGCCGGCGGGGACCAGAGGGGACAGAAATCTGATGATGGCTGCCCTTCAAGGCTGCGGCTCCAAAACCGAGCATTGAGCGTCATGCCATCTAAAACCTGAAATGAACAAGCTGCATGGACGCCATGTGTTTTCCATCAGTGAAAAAAACAAAAAACACACACACACATACACACAAAAAAAAGGGGCTAATCAGCCAGCCATGTGGAATCACAGAGGGGTTGGCTCGCTTCTTTCCATTACTCCATAAAAGAGACTGTAAAACCTTGAAGCCCATCTGAAAGAGACTTAATCTTCAGTACTTTTGAAAAAAAAAAAAAAGTGTCAAGTAACGGTCTCAAAGCATGTTCATAAACGGCAAAGGGGGGGAAAAAAATCCTCCTTTTCCTAGACGAGATGTAGAGCACCGAAGACGTGAGTTAAGAGAGCGTCGTTCCAGGAACTTAACTGCTGCGGTTCATACTAAAGTGTTCCGCCATATTCTGCTTGACCTTAAATTTATTCCTCCTACTCCACCGCAGGACTAACTTGTTTTTGTCTGAGGTGAAATTTAGTCACCAGAGCTGTCATTTTCTGCTCCTTGCAACTGCAGAAACATGGCATGTAATGTCAGCACGTCTGTGTTCTTCTCGGTTACGTTAGAGCCTTCTATCGGTGTTGTGAACCGGGAAGCAGGTCCAAGTTCTGGTGTGTGAGCCGTCTGACATCACACTGATTGTTCGTTGCAAGTGTTTTCCCACCAATCTGGTTCCAATGGCTTTAAGTACCAAAAAAAGATACTTACTGGGCCACAGTAAATAACCCGTTTTCTAGAGGTGAGTTTTCATAAAATCGACAACTATCAAGTGTTTAGAGCTTTGGATGTATAAAATGGTTTAAAAAGTTACACTTTCAGAACTGCGAGACTTTTCAGCGACAAGCATACAAGTATGTCTGGAGTATGCCTGCAGCTAGCCTGACTAATTAACTGGCTATTATTAGCTTGTTGTACTTGTTGTGCATGACTGTCAAAAAGCATTTGACAAAAAAAGCAGGTGTACTCTATGTAATGCTTTTGTCAGTCAGTGCAATAAATTACTAATAATCAATGCGTCGTGTTTCATTAGCAGAAGCAATAGCGTGTAAGAGGGTAGTGTGGTGAGCTGTTTTGAGCTTCGCATGACCTCATCATGTTAGAATGTTGTTCCCTCGTCAAAAATGTAGCTGGAGTGTCGCTGTGATTCTCTCATGCATGTTTGAGAAATCCTTGAATCTCCTGTGGTAACGTTTCCAGGGTGCCGAAAACGTTTGCTCTCACAAAGCGCCACCTATTTCCACAGATCCATCTGACAGAGCACCTCTTCCTCCACTGAGCTCCTCCAGACTAGCGGCAGCAGCAATGAGCAAACACCTGGTGGAAATGCGTGACTGCTGAGTTTATCATGCAAATTACTTCTCACTGTAATGCTCCTAAGAACGACCGTTAATGGAGAAGCGCTGTTGTGACAACATGCTGAAAGCAGCAGCTCCTTAAAGAGACAGGGGTCCAATTTCAAGGCGTCAAATTAGGAAGTCGGATTTCTTTTAAGTTATGTTTTGATATCGCTAAGTTTCACCGAACCATTACGGTGATGCAATGAAACTGTAATATTTTGGTCAAGGTTGTAGGCTTCTTCTTCAAATTATTATTATTATTATTTTTTTGCTCAGTGTAACTTGAGACAACACTATAAAAACACTGAGCTTTCACATAAATAAATACCACTAGCTATCTCTCATTTTCCTACTTTTTGTTAATGTAATCCTTCAGTAGAGTGCACAAAGCTACTTTCACAACCATTTAAGTATATATATATATATATATATATATATATATATATATATATATATATATATATATATATAAATTTTATAAATCATATCACAAAGTGGTGTTTCTAAATCCTGCTTGAAGCACTGTGTGTAAGTCCCATTTGGAGATATTCTATTAAAGAAATACCAATCATATGGAAAATGCCAATATGTAGAGGACAGACTATTAGAGAACGCCAACTGTTTAAAACAACATTTATTATATATTAGACTGGTGAGAGAGTAAGCCATCAATCCGAAGTGATAACTAGATAATTACAGGGATTTGCAGAATGCGACAGAAGGAGGATGAGACTTGTGAAAGAGATATTTTAACGACCTGTAACAACCTTAGCTCCATGATGGCGCTTGGGCGGTGAAAAGTAAAACTAGCTAGTTGGCAGTTTTTCAGGAAATCAGTCAAGAACTGGTTTTAACACCAGTAAACTTTTAGTACCCCCCACCTCAAGTAAACACCATTGGAGTTATAGTAGTCAGAGTAAAAATATCATAACACAGTGTCAGAAATAAATCTGCACTTTCAAAACCAAAATTAAAAAAAAAAAAAAATCATCAACATCCTCAAGCCTAGGGAAATTCTAGTTTTATGGGATATTTTCTTTGGTTTTTCCACAGGGAGTAATCTTTTCTCTCTCTTTTTTTTCTGGAGATAATGTGAACTTTAGCTCGCTCGTTGGTTTGGATTTTTAATTTATTATTATTTTTTTCAAACTCATAAACATGTCCATGTGTTGCCATCTTGCCGGCGGTGACAGGTAAGTAATAATTATGACATCAAACACTATGTAAGTCACGCAGCCAGGCCACTCTCCTGTCATTCAACGAGGTCACGCCCTTAATAACGCGCAGCTATAAAACTGTGTCACTCACAGAGCTGCTACAAGAAGACAACAAATTTAATGAATCATTTTCTCCGCAACTTGTTCACAAGCTAATTCCAGCTCCGAACTCCATTTTAAGGACTGACTGAGTTGTTCCAAGTGTAGGAAATGGGAGTTTTTGGTACTTCCTCGCTGGTTTCTATGATTTTTTTTTTTAGCTCTGGAAGGTGGATAAACACAGGATATGAGTACTATCGGCATTGAGGATTTCAGCAACCTCACATTAAGGCGGTGTTAGTCTCCCTGTTCGGTCTGCCTGTGTGTAAAACATCCGGCCATTTTATAGCAACCTCTTGTTTTACAATTGGGGAACTTGCATTACAGCAACTGCAAATGCTTTTCCCGTTTCATAACAGAACAATTTGCATTAGTGAGATTTTACCTGATGGATCGGTACAGTATGTTTAATCAAACTGATAAATGATGACCTCAGCAGCGTGTCGTCACATTCTGCAAACTTTAATTAATAAGCCATTCACGTTATTCAGGTGTTTGCAGCTGATCTAAAGCATCCATTTTAGATCTGACTGTATGTTTAGCTCCCAGTCACCTCTGACTCCGTTCTCTCTGTCCCTCTGGAAGATGAGCATCTTTGCTGCATGATCCTACCACCACCATGTTTTATCATACACACCAGCTTGCATGCAGACTAAAGAGAAAGTTATATTTTAGTTTCATCTGGCCAGAGAGCCTTTTTTTTTTTTTTTTTTAAGCTATTGTTATTAATTTTTCATGCATTAGCTCATTTATGGAGGGACGAGAGTTCGGCATCAGCTCATGCAGAACACTGCAGCTAATTAGCAACGTCTGTCCCACGCGCTGACATAAAAAGAATGACTATAATAAAAGAGCTAACATTCACAAAGAGCATAATTCTCTTTAACAATCAACAAAGCCAAAGAATAAAATCAAACATTAACATTTTATATATATGTATATGTTTGAGGGAGAAGAACGTAATGAACTTTTCAAAGTCACCATATTTACTTTGCCGTTTTCCTTGTTCTTCGTGCTGCTTTGGGTTGTTTCTTTTTCTTCAAATTTTCTTATTAGCAAACCTTTGAGGGCAGAAACAAAACAGCTGGATTCTATTCACAGATTCAGCAGCTTCTTAAGACGGTTTGTTACTCTGGGTTTTACTTAACAGTACCAGAATAAAGTAATCATTTCTAAGTTTTTAAAGAAATTCTGTGTAGTTTTTCCCTCCATTTCTCTATCACGCTTCACTTTCTGGTGATCTCTCACACAACCCAGATTAAATACACTAGGAGTTTATGTTTGCAAGGTGACAGATAGGAAAAGAATTAGGAACAAACAAGTGAAACAACCTGAAAAGGAAAAAAGAACGGCCAGGCCCACTTACTGTTTTTTTTTTTTGCTCAAAGGAAAGTTTTTTTCTGGAACTTTTATAAAGATTTACTGGAGATGAGCAGCGGCAAATCTTCCACATACTGGATGAAAAGGACAGGAGCTTCACATTTTGTTAAAGATGTTCTCACTTGACTTCATCTCATGATCCAACTCCCTCCTCTCATCAAAATTAGATCAAACATGAAAGCCGTGACATCTTTTACTGCATGTGCTAAATTCGTCTTATTTGGGACAAAACCTGGATTTTGACCCAATTAGTCAAAACGGCAATCATGCCACAGTCGTAGGGTGTGTGCAGGAAGGCATTTTTTCTACACACGAGATGCCTTGAGTGAATGTTTCATTCTGAGTTTAGTGAGTGTAACTTCCTTTGGTTCTAAGTATCTCCAGGTTTTGTTGCAAATCTGCACTCTTTTCTTTCTTCTCTTTCTTTCTTCGATTGAGTTTTCACAGGATAAGGACACGTTTGTAAGCCTGTGGCGAAATCAGGTCTGCATTTAATGTCTGTCACGTAGCGACGTGCAAAAGTTAATCCCGGGTAATCACATTACGCAGCCGCTACAGCGTCGCCTTCCTGAGAAAACAGAAGCCTGGGAGGCACTATTTTACATATTCGGAGCTTGACAAAACAATATATTTTGATATTTACGTCTGCCGACAAGAGAGAGGGCTTTGAGGACGGATTCCCAGAGGAGCTGGATTTGTGTGAAAAAGCTGCGAAGATTTCATGGGACGTTTTACCCAACCTGAGGTTGTTTTTCTTTTTTTTTTTTTAGATAGCGCCTGTTTTTCCTCTGTTGGAAAAATTGATGCGGCCATAATTTGAGAAGTCTCTCCGACGCTTTCGACCATTCACCAAGTCAAAAGGTCAAAGGTTGAACCGATTACTTGGCAGCGGATCTTTAGGAATGAAAGAGATTCCTGATGGAGAATCCAATTTTAATTGAACCTAAACATCTGCTCTGCTTTTGAGACGTCAGCAGGTTTTTTGTTTTTATTTTTGTTTTAAATGAATAGTGTTCTTCTGTTTCATCTAATCACGTTTATTTGTGTCGGTTACAGATCTGGAATTGGCTTTTCCTTAGCAGTAAAACAGATTACAACTCTCTGACCTTCGCAGCTCTGATCTGTCTGCGTGTTCGTCTTCCCGACTTTGATCTGAGACTTTTCCCAAACGTTCTCGTGTGTTCACCCTGAAGCTGTGAACAGAGCAATGAGCAGCGGCTGAGTTGTAGTTGAGAATTTATGTCGTTTCTCTTCATTCCAACATCCAAGTTGATCACGAGAACGAATCGGATCAAAGCTACTGTAAAGCCCAGACGTCTCCAACCTGGAGAAGGCCCTCAACCATTTTCAATCTCGAGACCATTCCTCTTCTGTGAAAAACAAATGTGTACATAAAGAAAACCAAAACAGGTCCGAGGTCAGACAGGTGGGATGGTTTGGGTTTGTTTACTCCGTTTACCAAAGTATTCTGGAGTCCAAGCTGACTTCACCTTTTCCCTCTATTAACCCTTTAGCAACATTTTTACCAGCGTTTCACTGAGTAGAAGCTGGGATAGCAAACTCAACAGATGTGCAGCTCCACCGAGTGTTTACTAATTATTGCTGGCTAGTCTGAAGGAGCTGAATGGGGGAGAGGCGGTGGGAAACAGCGCCTTTCGAGGAGGAGCTACGTCCTCGAAGGCGGCGCTCGGGCCAACCATGCGTTTTGCACAGCTGAGTGGTTGCCACGGGAGATTAAAGGATTTCTCAAACAAGCGTGAAAGAATCAAGGCAACACTCTGGGCATGTTTCTAACGAGGGGAATAACATTATAACATGACGTGAAGCTAAAAAAAAAAAAAGTTGATTTTACGTAATACTGCCCCTTTAAGGAAGACATGCATAAATAAATGCCAGGAGATCTCAACGAAGAAAGACTAACACAGAGAAACACAGTTTAAGTTACTACTGTTAATGGGGGCTGTGTAAGTTCAGGGCCTAATCTGTTTCCTACACACTGCTTTATTGTACACAATGACATGATTTGATCTGTTGTCTGCTTTAGGTTAGATTTGAATACCTTTAGAACCTGGTGACGACCCGATCATCCCAAACCTATCTTTAATCACAAAGACCCTCGAACTCAGTTTATTCAATGACTGTAAGTTTTAAATGACCGGCCTTGCCATCTCCAAACATGTGACTCAGCTAAAAACAAAACATAAACTCTCTAATTATTGTGTTTTTCTTTAGTTTTTGTTTTTTTTGAAGCTGCATAACACTGGCAGAGCAAATCAAAGTGTCCCCTCTGTCCGTTCAGCTGAACTCTGCTCCGCTGCTGGCTCCCCTAAAACACTGGCCCGCCTTTAATTAATCTCAAAGTCCCGTTGTCTCCGCGTGCTGCCGGAAACTCTTTGAACGTCGCAAAAACTTTTAAGGAGGCTCCTCTGCGCTTAATCCTCCTGTCAAATTGTCTTCGACGAGCAAATATTGACGACGTTCTTCCCAAAATACATCCTTTGTGGCCGCCACCCCGGCTCGACAGGCGGCCCTCTGTGACGGATTATGAGACGGATGAGCCGTAAGCCGCTCCAAGGTTGTATTGTTCCCCAGCCTGCCACCACCTCTCCTAAGTGCTCCAAAGCCTAATTCTTCTCGCAGGCGTGTGAGGATGGGGGGATGGGGAACCCCGCGGCCTCGGACCAATCAGTCTCTCAGCGAGCGCACAAAGGTCCCGCTGCTTCTACAACTGGAAACTTGGCTTGGCGGGTAGAGGAGGGCACGCTGTTGAGGGCTGGAGTCAATTACATTTCATTTCAATCAGGAAATTCAGCTGGGCATCTTTTTGGGCCCAACATGATGAATTACCATATTACCCCCCCTTTTTCTTGTTTTTTTTTTTTCCTTTTGCGTCTGATTGAATTTAGAGCCAAGGCTAAGTGGATGAACACTGGACGGTGGCAGGAACTTCAGCAGGAGCTTTTTACTCCAGAAACAGGTGGCGCTCGCAATTGGACGACGGCGCGCTTGTTCCGTTGCCTCATCGGCTCCGATCAGTTCTCTCCTTTGGCAGCAGCGGGGTGGTTGTTGTGTGATGGAGGAGACTGGGCTTCAGATACATAAAGAGGGGGATGAAATACAAAAGAATATATATATATATATATATATATATATATATATATATATATATATATAAAAAATGAAAATGGTGACAGCAGTCTTTAGAAAAAGTGTGCTATTGTGTAAAATATAACCGCAAACAGGAAACGTGTGAAAATGGCAGCAAAGAAAAAATAAAAATTTAACAAAATCAAGCCAAACCACAATGGATAATATGTTGGTGATTTTAGGCATTTGTATCCTCATTCTTTATAATAGCTATTAGCAGGTACCAAACATCTCCAGGCGTCATTTTTCTTAAATGCAGAAACGTTGGTTCGGTTTTGTGGAAATCTTTAGATGTCAACACGCCAGAAGGAATATTTACTTTGATTCTGCCCAGGGAGTCGTGAGTCCCACAGTGGGAGGTGACAGGAAACCAACGGGAGTCTCCAATATCGGATCATATGCCTGAACTACCTCGGCTGACTCGTTCTGATGCAGAGGAGCACCGGCTGTACTCCGAGTCGTCCCCCTTGCAAGGGTCAGAGGGCAGACAAACTGCTAAAAGGAGAATGTTGCATAATGACCCAAATAAAAAAAACAAACAAGTTATTGTAACATTGTCAATCAGTTCGGCTTAGTTTTATTATAATACTTCTCAGATTCATAAAATTAATGTGGCAAAATCGAAGTGAAAAAGACACACCAGCAAAAAGAAAATGAGAAAATCAGCAATTAATAGCATCATTAAATGCGTCATGTTCTTAAATTTCAACATGTCACTGAGTAAAAAGTGACATGTTGGTGTTTCTGTTTGCAACGACATCGTATCAAATTCTTGTTGCTTCTTCCTATTGTCATTTTATGTTGTCGCTATTGGATTTCTAATAACTCAAAACTCCAACTGAAACACAGGAATCGACCAGGGTTTGTTTTGTGGTTAACCAACAAAATCACATCTTTTTTTAAAATTCTAATTTACATATAACCTGATCTGCTTGTGGAGTTTAACTATTTCATCAACTGTATTTTTCCAGAATAAAAAAAGTTCCCAATACTGAGCCTTGAGGGACTCCACATTTACAATCTTGAAATTTTATCTTTAAGCTGAAAAGCAAACGGCTTTTCCCGCTAGACTCTAGGGAGCACTTCAGGACGCATATGGCAAGTGTACAACACTTATATTATATTACACTTATATATATATATATATATATATACACTGTTGCCCCATGCTGGTGAGTGTGGCGGTCTTTATGGGCGTAATCTTAAAAATGTTTCTCTTTGCGAGCGTTTGTCTCTTTCCTCCTCCATTTTCTGCTGTCTGCGGAGCTGCAACAGTTTAGAGGCGCACGGTGCGGAAAATTCGGTCCACTCAGACGTGTCGAGCATAAACCAGGCTTAGGAAACGACTACTGCACAGCTATGGATGTGAAAATGAGTTTGGAAGAAGAACACAAATACAGCCTGTTTAGGGTTGACCTCAAATAATAAGGCAGACTCTTAATGCAACGTCTTTCCAAAGGATTAAGTAGTAGCCTTTACCAGGCAGTAAGTACTGTAGGTAGCCCCAATTGACTCTTTGACATAATTCCTTTTGTACAGCTTTAAAAAATAAAAAAGCCAAAAAACCCTCCTAACCATTTTTCCATCCAATGTAGTATAATACGCACATGTGAACCGAATGAACGCTGCAACCATTTTATCAATGAGTTCATTGTAGTTCAGGTCTTTTTCCAATTTAAAAGGTTCACAGTGAGCCTTTGCTCCACTCAAGCACATCACATCATCTTTTGTACAAGAAAAACCAACAGCACATGATCTCATGGTGTTTATCTAAAGAGGCTTAGTAAAAACTGCATGTGCTTAATTGTTCGGCGTAACAGCAAACAGCCCTTGTTTATGTGAACTTGGACGTCTGTTCCCATCCGGAGAAACGCAGCTGATCTTGAAGACAGGAAAACAGAAGAAGAAGAAGGAGGAGGAAAAAAAAAGGCCACCCACAGGGCAAGTAGCTGTCATCACGAATTCACTGGAGGCTCAGTTCACTCAATTCTTGGGCAACCTCTCTGACAAAAAAAACAAAAAAAAAAAACACCTTCTATTGAAGATCTTTACAAAGGAGACCTCTTACATTCTCTGGCTGGGAGATTACTGGGAGGGCTGGTACAATTACGCGTCCTCAGCCTGAATGGAGCGGAGCACAGAGTTGTGGCTAATCTGCAACTCAAACAAGACTAAATCGAAGCTAATCAACGGCGAATCACAATGCCAGGCACTGGCGAGAAAACATCACAACCCGTCGTGTGTGTGTGCGTGTGAGAGAGAGAGAGAGAGAGAGTGTGTGTGTTGGTGAATCACGCCATGCTTTTCAAAACATGGTGAAACACACCCCTGGGCTTGAAACAGCTTAGTCAAGGAGCCATTCAACACATTTGAGAGGAATACACACGCACACACATGGCAATGCAGAAACAAGTGAAAACATAAAATTACATTGTGCATGAAATATGTCAGGAACAGCCTGTCACAGCAGCAGTTAAGGGGCCAATAAGAAGAGTGTGTAAACTCTTAATGTAGCTGCTGAATATGTGATTAAAACACTTCATGGTTAGCAGTAACCATGGACTCCAGGATCATTTTTTTTAATGTAAAACCGAGGTTATTGTTTTTGTTATTTGAAGTGAATATTGTAGCAGTCACACTTTTATTTTAGTATCTGGAGGGGAGTTACTTCAGAGGCTGTATTCCTACTACAGACTACTAGCTTTTATGTAATAAGTGCTCTTTAATCAACTAGAAGTTAACAGTACTTTCTATGACTTTTACTTGATATTTCTACCAAGGCAGTTCAAGTGCTAATCTAGGGCTGGGGCTAAGCTTGATTTTAACTGATTCCATTTAAAACAACAACAAATAAACCAGTAAATATCGAGCCTACAGGCCAAATTGGAAACGCATAGTTTTTTTTTCCCCCTTCCAGTTAATGTATATATGTGTCTATAGTGAACGGTGGCAGCTTATCTATATAAATCACATTATTTGTTCTGTAATCCCTGGAAACAAAAAGCCTTTTATGGACAATCTGATTTTAATGCTATTCATTTCAAACAAGAGCCATTACTAGTGAATACTAATTACAGTCCTGACAGGTACTCCTTCTCTGGGTTTATGAAGTGCAAATCTGTGTTGATAAACTTCAAAAATGCGTTACTTTTGTAGTTTCAAATCTGTTTATTAGCTGAAAATGTGTGTTACACTGGAGGGTATTATAAGCTAGAAACACGTGTCGCATTTCCGTGTCAGATCAGTGTTTATAAACTGCAAACAAGTGTTATGTTTATGGTGTCAGACCCGTGTTTAAAACTGCAAAGACGATCCAGATTTGAGGTTTCATATCTGTGTTTATAAATCCTCCTGAGCGACATTTATGGTTACAAACAGGATGCATAAACACAAACGAGAAACATTTAAGCCCTAACCAGTATCCACTCAACTTCCTTTTAATATTTTCTAGAAAAGTGTGCTTTATCCTCAGCCAAGAAGCTGAAATTGACATTAATTTAGCAGTTTAGAGTTGTAAATGTTGCTCACAGTGAGTGCCCATCAGTTTGTCCCCACCATTGAGGAACGATCTGATTTTTGGGTGATCCTTGAAACTACATGTCCATTCAATACAGGAAGAAACTCTCAGGCAGTTAACTTGATATAATGTAAATGCCCACATTTAGCAGAAAAAAAACACACAAAAACCTAAAAAAAAAAAAAAAAAGATTAAATTATGAAATTCCCTTTTATTACCAACAACCTAAAATAAGCCCAAAGAGGAACATACTCACAATGAAACCCTTTAGTCTATGCAGGTACTATGAAAGAATTTTGACTCAACCTTGTTAAGTCATGTCCACATTCCAGTCTGCATTAAAAATGAAACCAGAACACGCCCATCAACCTATGTCGTCTCCTGAGGAATCCTCTTAAGAACATTTAGTTAGCAGAGCTTCAGAAGGAAGATTCTTTTCTTCTCCTCAAAATCACGTGAAATATTAAAAGCTGAATTACTCACTGACATTTTTAGCTTAAGTTTGCTTTAAAGTAAACAATTCGTCGGTTTGATTCACTATGTTAAGTTGAAGTCCAACCTTGACTGGTTGTTCACGCTGTGTTTCCATTGAGGATGTGTCCATGTCCAATCTTTTCTTTGGCTTTTGCTTCATGGAAAAACACATAAGGGACGGACGCAAACGGATTGCTGTGTCTTTTCTCCTTATAGTCTAAACCTCTCTATCATCAGCTACATCTTTGTGTTATCTGCCCTGCCTTGTTCTGAGCAGAGGTGACTCACAAACTGCATGTTTGGCAGCATTTTCCAACATTCTATTACACACACTTAATAGCATGCGCCGCACAGTTTAACCTTCTCTATCATCGCTGCGATCTTCGGTCTCAGTGGGCCTTGCAGACTGAACCCACATGTGGGCTGCGTTTTAGAAGACCATTCGTGTTCACTTTAACACGCTGCAGTGACAAACTGTAACTTCAGAATCAGCTGCAACAATGAGAGCTATGAACGCTGGGTGTAAGAATGTTGACATTTTCTGAAGTGATCAATAACGCCAATGCAAACAACAACAAAAAAGTGTCAGTAGATCATCAACCTCTCTGTCTTACGGAGTTTGCTGCGGAAAACAGGTTTGAAGCCCTGTGGAGATGAGCAGGAAGAACACACCCAGGAAAGATAACGCGTGTTGTTTGGGCTGAAAATACCCATGTGTCCAAGCGTTATCCTCCGTTCTGGCATGCCGCTACACGTACTCGGAAAGAGGATCAAATTCCATCGAAGGTAAATCCCAAACCGAGGGCTTATCGGAACCAACGGCTCTCAGCGGGTACTTCATCCTCCTCTGCGCTACCACTTCGAGGTGAAAACCTAATTCAAAAACAACAACAATAAAAAAAAAATGAAATAAACGAATGCTGATTGAGGATGACTGATTATAGTGTTCATTCAGAGTTAACCGTCTTCTGCATTCTTGTTTCCCCTGTTGGTTGTCGCCTTTGGCATCGACCCCCCCGGCCTCCCTCCGCTGCTGTAATCAAATGGTTTCATTGAAACTAATGACATGGCTGTGCTTTTTTAACAAAGTGCTATTGTTCGTGTAAATGTGGCTTTAAGTGAAAGACGGGTAATGACAGGCCAGGGAAGTCGAGCTGCATTTCTCAAGTAGCCGTTTAGGTTCTGCTTGAACTGCTATTCTAATCTGTGTGCGACTACAAAGAGTAGCTTGAATCGTTTTTTTTAAAACAAACACAATTTCATAGGTATTTGCCTAAAAGAAACAGTCATTTACAAGAATAATCAAACTTTTATTGAAATGCTGCAAATACAAGAAATTCAAACAGCATCGGTGTCACACTGCAGCTGATGGGACCAGCCCCTTCTTGGCACCCTGGTGATAGTGGCTCTCCAGCTTCCCTGCAAGAAAGAGGGGGAGTGGAGGGGGTGGAGGAATAGAGGAAGGGTGGGAGGAGAGAAAAGAGGAAGGGATGAATCAAAACACCATCAAAGGGACAGCATGACCTTTCTGAGAGCTCAAGGGCTGCTGATTACAGGCGGCCTCGGCTTGATGCACAGAGACATCGAGATGATGAAGGAAAAGACCAATGAGACCTTTTATTCAACAGAGGAGACCGGAAAATAGCTTTTGTTGCCAGCAAAACAAGACATGCTTTAATTCAGAGATTTGTCACAGACTTTAATTACAGGCGCATTAAATGCAACATAAACCGAGACACAATAAAACGACTAAATGCCACGTCTTCAAGTTAAGTTCGACAACTCGGCCAAACACACCAGGCCTGCATCACCAAAGGGAAGGTTTTTAATACAGTTATTATTATTGTAATGTCTTAGAACAGTGGAAATAAAATGTTTTATGAAAGACAATTAGATTATTATAACAGCCTTGGCGTCATCAACATAATGTATTTGTGAACATCTAAATGTTGGCTAAAATATATATAGATGGTGTCATCAGCATAAAAAGACATGCAAATGTGGTTTGAAAAATAAACATATTTGTATCTATGTTCAAAGAATTTACTCGGGACCAATACAGATCCCTGTGGAACGCCATTATTTTGAAACTAGACTGTTCAAAACTCCTAGTCTCCATTTTGGTGGGGATAGTTTGCAGTGATGCAACAGAAATGATCGCCATCTTTTATCTTTTACTCATTTTCAAATGTATTAACTCATACAGAATTCAATTTAAGACATGGCAAACATGTTCATGCTATCCAATATTTATTTATTTATTTATTTTTTTGCAGTGATTTCAAATGAAAGTTTTACACTTGAGTTGACGTCTTTATTATACTTGGCCAACATCGAACAAATAAAGTTGTTAGCGACAAATCACAACTAGCTATCTTTGACAACTAGGTCAGGTGTGATGCTAGCAACCTCAAATACTTTATATGCATTGATGCTGCATGAAAATCTAAGGTTTCAGAAGCTGGTGAATGCACAACTCTTATTTCTTAAATATCTTGTCAAACACTCCAAGTTTTTTGAAGTTGGCGTCTCCTGGCGTGTAAAATCTGATTCGGAGGAATTCATTCAGGACGCACCCAAAGCACACGTGCAAATAGATTTACAACTGCACTACACAAATAAAATGGTCATGCCAACTGGCTTTAGGCTTGCATATCCTTTCATGTTTTTGTTGTGGAAGTGTAAAACTCATTCTTTCACAAAACAAAACATCTAATAATTCATTAGATTCTAGTGAGCCAATGACAGGAAGGGTTAAAGTTAAACCACTTTTATGACCAAGCTGCCAAGGGAAGTCGCCCAAGAGCCAAATTGGTGAGTAGGTGAAAAGTGGGGATCGAACGTGTATATAGCTGTATGTTATCACAAGAAAAAATATCTCATACTAACATCTAGCAAAGAGCATCGTTACAACATGAAGAAAAGTATTTAGGAATGGTACTCTGGAGATGCAGATACTAGGTAAGGGTATTCGTTTAATCATTTGGATGCTAATCGGGAGAAAGAGCTGAAAACTGTGAGAGATGAACATGTTAACTTCTATAATATTGTCCATTCATCATTATTTTGTCTGACGGTCCGCAGAATGTAAATATCCGAGCACGTCTGACAAGAGAACCTCTTCAGGAAGGATTTCGGCACATTGTTATTCATATAAACGCTGCTGGCCATGAAAGCAACAAACGCCCCTGCAAGCCGCTGACCAGCACTGACCTCCTAATCTACCGTAACTGCAACCTTTTTCTGTCAATACAGCATCCCCCAGTATTGATCACATTTCTCCATTAGAGCTCATCCTCCCAAAGTACGCTCCGCTGCTTTGTCCTTTTCTGCAGAACAACCCCTGCTGGATTCCGATAACCCGTGTCGACCTTGTCCTTAACTGCAGAGCAAATAATAACCCTGTGTCTCACCGCCTCACACAAGCCTCCCGTTTGTGAAACCGCAGCATTAGCCGGCTGTTTTCTCTCCCCGTGTCTGAGGCAGGCATGAGAATGATACAAGTGTGACAGGCTGGAGCTGCAGTTGTCACTCGTGCTCTCTCTTTTTTCATGCTGTCACGTTATGGCTGAACTCTGTGGGTAGCAGCGGCATAAACACGGTGTTTAGCACAAGCGCTGTTTGCTCACCATTTCCAAGCCCGTCTTGAACGGCTGTCAGTGTGTCTCGGTTCTGCCAGAAGCGAGTGTTGCTTCGGCATGGAAGCCTCTAAAGATTTTTTTTTTTACTTTTTTTTTTTCGTTTTTATTATTACTATTTGGCAAAGGCTGCCAAGAGGTTATCCAAGATTACATTAATAACAAATTAATCTTAACAGAATTTCATGCCAAGTTTAAAATGCTTTTTGAAACATTCAGCAGACAAGGGCCAGAGAGTAGAACCACTGTAGCGTGTCTGTTAGATGGGTGTGTGTCTGGGGGGAGGGGGAAATAAATATTAGATGGTAAGAGCCCAATAATTGTATCATAAAACCCAGAGATGGCAGTTGTGCTCAGCAGAGCCCGAGTCAGAGCGGTGTTGTGCCAGCACAGGCAGGCTCTCTCTGTTCTGGAAAGCCAATCATCTAAACTCCTCCAACTGGTTCTGTCCTCCCCAGCTCTCCTGGTGGGTGTTTTGTACGGGGTTGGGGAAGCCAGAGCCAGAATCAATATTGTGGGGAATTCGCTGCGGTGAAATGTTTTCCTGTCTTCTTGTCATAACGCGGCAACGTTGCCGCGAGACGCCGTGTATCGGCAAAAAATGAAAACAAGCTGATTATTGGAATCAAAGCAAACGTGGAGGGAACTGAGCGCTCAGCTCAGTCTGTGTCGGCATGGTTAGCGCCCCGCTCATGAATGCAAAGCCAAGCGTGAAAATTCAAGAACAGCTACGAGCTCTGCAAACAAAGTGTCAACGCTGTCATGGTGGAAGAGGTTGAGTGGTGTAAATATGTTCGCCGATTTAAGAGACTCATGTTCTTAGAAAGAGAAGGGCAGATTTACTTACATGAAAGGAAGGATCGGAGTATGAATCATCTGATGACTCTAGAACCAGACAGCGAGACTTTCATCAGTGTCCGGAGATTGCTTTGTCTTGTTTTGTTTTAGCATTATGGTTATTAATGAACTATGTTGTGGTTTTAACATGACATCAGCAAACTTCCTGCTCACCCCATTGGAGGATACGCAATACACGATTACAGGACTTTACCAGATTAACGAGGTCAAATGTCTGTTATTCTAAACTGCGCCATTGTTATAAAGCAAACATTATCAACAAAGTGGTGACATTAACTACTTTGAAAAACAGCAGTGGGTCATTTGGTTGCTTTGTTATTTTTGCCCTCTTTTAGTTTTAATCATTTCAAGACAACTTTTTCTAGAACAAGACGGATTTCATTACCACAGGATGTTTCGTACCAACCTTGTGTCAATTTGTACAGGATGTCCCATACATGCCATTGAGCTAATTTATGGTCTACTTATAGTCTTAAATTACTTCATGTGGTAATACAGCTATAATATTTACCAGCAGGAGGTTGCTCATGTTATTTTGGTTTGATCAGGGCTTGTAATCTAACATAATTCAGACGACTGGGCAAAAACCAACGTCAGAATCACAATCAATGGAAAATAGGTGTCAGACTTCAGAAAATGTACCGTTAAATTAATTTGCACCGCTTGGTTCAGAAGGACTTTTTGGAACATGTCTCTCTCTAATACATCACAAAGCTTTACTACGAAGAGAAATAAACTGATACGCAATTGTAATTGAATTGGCAAAAGCTGATGGTGAGACTTTGGTTGTTTCCGAAGTGCCAAGTGAAAATGTAATGTGTTCGCAATTTAGGCCATGATTCCCCAGATGGTGCGCAAACAAAAAAAAAATAAAGTTTGTCATTTCTTTAACCATTAAAACAATACCAAATTATCATTTTAAGATGATTTATTCTGATTTATTTAGTTTTGAAAACTAAAAATAAAACACCCACTTTTTTGTTTTTTCATATTTTTATTTTGAAATGGAAAAACTAAAAAACAAACCATACACCGATTTGAATGCCTGCATGTGTCTAAGGTTTTTAGACACATGCAGTTTCTTCGTATTTTAACATCCTGGTGGGTATTTTACCCCTTTGTTCACCTGGTAATTAAAAATAACTAATTGCTTTAGTCTTCAACAAGTTAGTTAAATGTTTAGCAGCTTCTGACAATCTGTACCTTCCGCTCCTTCCCTAACATTTGAACACCGCTTATATATATATATATATATATATATATATAAATAAAAAGCGAAAGTGAAAGACGCGGCATGCTCTTTGACCTGCTCAGGAAACCAAGGTGTTGGTAAGGTGACAGCTGCTCGCCGATGAGTGCAGCAACATCTCTGCAACACGCCGGGACACATGTGACAGTACAGCTCTGGTTTCATGTCCCTTTCAAGTTACTGCCTCAGCTTTGCGAGGTGATGCCAAAAATAAAAGCTCCAGGTGCCGGCTGCAACCAAAAACCAGAAGACTTGTTGGCTGAGCTCAACCACGTTTTGGAAATGTGGCCTAACCGTCTGCTGCAGATTAGCCACAGAAAGCCAGCTATAGCTACAGCGGAGAAACTGAACCGTGTAAAAAATGAGAGATGGTTGAAGTGGTTTAAGCTTCTAGATAATAAAAAAAGAAAAGATAAAAACTGTTTTTCCAGCTTTCTAAAGAGTCGAATGTTGCTGACATCTTTCCCTGAGGAATCATAACTTTGAATGACCTCTTTAGCATACTAAGGGTTATGGGATCTTTCGCTACAGTAAAACAGCTTAAACTCTGCCTGTGGCGGACATGGTTCAGATCTGAAGAAGAAAAGCTGGAGCCACAACACGTCTGACTGATTAACTGGTACCGGTGTTACTAAAGAGCGAAGCTCAGCACCGGCTCCGCGATAAATGAAAGGCAACCGTTTAGGAAGCGTCTTTTAGACAGTTACCTCCCCTCATTAAAACATATCCTCTCAGCAAACAGGACAACAATAACAAGGTTTTGAGCAACTGCCTGCTGTCAACCGGAGGATGACGAGCGGGAGTAGAAACCCTGGGTCTTACAAGCAGACAGCTGCCAGGAGACTCCGACCAGAAACGTTAAATATTCCCTGTGAAAAACAACAACAACAACAACAAAAAAAAAAAGCGACTTTGGCTAATGGCTCCGGAGCTGCTGAGCTGTCGCTTTTCAAAATAGGTGCTGTGGAGTCAAGAAGAGCTTCGGGGAATGCAAGTTAAAGAAGAAGGCGAGGCGTGAAGGAGTGGGCGGGAAAAAAAACAGAGAAATAGCAAAAAAAAAAAAAAAAAACGAGACACGAGGGATGGGGATGAAAGCGGGGAGCGACGGAGGACAAAAAGAGAGAGAAACAGAAAGGCAGGACCATCGATTGGCTGAGATAATTTCCCATTGATTGCTGCACTGTTTGGAGATTGCTAGAGAGAGGTTTATTGCCCGCGCGCTGCAGCTGGGGATAGAAGGCCATAAAATAAGCACAGGTTGTCTGCAGAGGGCCAGCTCTATCATCAAGACCATAAAAACACACGCAGAGCCACACAGACACACTTAGACGTCCACTAAACTTAAATAGTCTTTTCCCATAATAAGAAATATAACTGCCCGCATGCTATTACTGTAACAGATAATGGGGAAGTGCAGCTCATTGCCGATGGAAAGCAGCCGCGCGTAATCCCTTGGAAATCCAGGGGCAGGAGTGCAAAGAGTATTTATTAGAATGAAATAGAGGTCCACTGACATCCTCCCTGACATCAATAACATGCAGTCCATCAGCCTCCTTGCAATAATAATCATAGAAATAATTGCCAGGTTGCTGTTTCGCTCTAAGAGCGACTGCCCACGCACTGAGAATGGGAAAAAAATGAAGAAAAAAAGGATGAATCCTATTTTCCCTTTTGTATCTTTTTTATCACACATCAATCCCAACGCACCTGAATAATAAACCCGGAACAGCTGTGCGTACGGCGCGCACATTAACACACCTTGTGAAGGCACACTCTGGCATGAGGAAATTGCTTCATGCCTACAAATGGTGACACAGAAAAGGGAGATAAAATGGAGCACCCGGCAGCTCTCTGATTGAATGTAACACCTTGAAAACTATCTGTTTCAGTGATTCCCAATGGGTTCCCACAAAAAAAAAGAAAGAAAAAAAAAAAAAAACCTGGCTCAGAGTCTGTCACAAAGAAACCGAGGCGAGAGTAAGAAGTAGCTGAAAGTGAAAAGGGCTCTTTCAAACCTTAACTTAATGGCAGGATTCAGTGGCTTGAACAGGGAGCCAGAGTTGAGGAATATTCCAAAAAAGCCCCAAATCAAATGTATGCTTTATAAGAAAGTACATCAGAGGCAAAGAACCTTCAGTTCAGACTTCTTAGAAGATGCTGTTTGGCATTTTGGTTGTATAACCTAAACCTCTTCTATAAGATACTGACTTTTAATTTGGAATATAGCAGAGATCCAAAGTGGAGTCAGGAAAAAAAGTGTTGTAGGCATGAACAGTTTATGTTCGGCTGATCGACAGAGTTATCTCTTAACCTGCTATTAATGACACAGTTTTGTGGGTTTTACAAAAGTTTTTAAAGCAGATCTTTATTTAAAAACGAGTCTAAGGAAACATAGTTTGCTTATAGTAAGTGCTGCAAAACACTCTGGGATTCCTTAGGGAACCATTAATGGACCACTGCTATTCTTTATTTATGTTGAGTATTGGTCAAATGTTTGGAAAGAAAATAAGAAAGATCAGAAGAAAGGTAATTATACCAATAACTGAAATCTTTGAACTTTTCAGCATATATTAACTTATCTGCATTTTTATATGGCTATATAGCCAATCAATCTTTATGACATCTCTCTATGAAATATTCCCAATCTGCTGATTTAAACTACCAACTCCAGATTGGTATTATAATTGATGGTACTTCCCCCCCCCCAGATGACCATTTAGATTTATTCAGATGATTATAAAATTGAACATTTCTAAAGACATGAGCGAAAACACCTAAAGTAGAATATTTTTAAAGTGCAGCTCTAATTCTGCCACAACCGTTCAAAACCCAGCAGTAAGGCTAAGTGGTGGATCGTTGAATTGAAATTCAGTCTTAAAGAGAATAAAAGCTCGGTCTGAATGTGTCCAGCGCTAAATTGAAAGACAGACTGCCCAATTGACTCGCCTCTTGTGAGGTGGAAGACAAATGGGTCGTTTCCTGGAGCAAAGTGATCGATTTAATGCCTGGAGATTTTCAGGTTTCTACAGCTGGACATGTCCAAAAACTCCAGCACTGGTCCTTAAAACGGCAAAACTGGAGTAGTTTAGTGTTTAGATGAATACAGATTGAATCAGGTATTCCAAAGCTTGTGTAGTTTTTGAGTTCTTCACTTGATTAGGTCATTGTGCGTTGTAGACCGCATGAGAAATCTTAAAAAAGAAGTCATATCTGGCTTCAGCCATGTATCCAGCTCTAATCGGTAGATCAATGCAGCGCCACAAAAAAGAAAAGAAAAAAACATTCTGCACAAGTATTTCCCAATTTTCTTGATTTCTGCAGATATGGTAAAAGTGTAAATCTGATGGTTTCATTTTTTTCTCCCCTTCCTTTTTGACGCTTCACCCCAGTGATGTTGCCTTTTTATCTTCTCCTCTCCCGTCTGGTCGAACTTATGCACCTCCAGCTGAAGTCGTTTTGAATGTGAAACCAAGCTGACAGCCTCAAGCACTGCAGGAAAGTGGATGTGTACAAAACCCCAGTAGCCAGGGGAGCAACAGCAAGAGGGGAGGGAAACTGCCTGGATTCCCATCTTGCCGTTAGTCACACCTAATTTAAATTCCCTTCCTGCGCCGCCGAGCCAGTGAATTTACAAGTGGATAGAGGAGGTGCTGTTTGAGACTTGTGCTGGCATGCTGTTTGCAAGAGGTTAGGAAGACACATCAGCCGTGCTTCCCACTGCAGAGAACACAGTCTCTCCCATCGCTGGGTCTGTCCAAACCTCCCTGCCTGAAGCTGTTTCCACAGGCGCTCAGGGGCTGTAACGGCTGAGTGATTCCTCCAACCAACACTGCACCGTTGAGTCGATTTAGTCACGCACATGACAGTTTGTCACAACTCTCCAGAAATCCAGAGTCTGACAAGTCGGGGACAGCAAACGGGGTGCTGGAAAGTAGAGCGAGGGTGTAGTTAGTAGCTCATTAATACTGTCGTTTTTTAAAATTGTTACTGGTATTAGTTGAGTAAGTTCTTGTGAGCTTTTTTTTTAAAATTGCATCAAAAGCTCGCGCGCTGCTGCTGACCTAAAGGTCCGGCCTTTTCACACCTCATGTTTAATTAAACAGTCGTGGGCTTAATCACGGGTGGTAATAAAGATACTTTCCCTTTTTTCACAGTGGAGTAATTTGTGCCTTTATTCATGATAATCCAAATAGAAAAGATGCGAGTCCAGATTTTCAGAACACTACAAGTACTGCTGCACTAAATTTGTGTCATATATATAAAGATATGTATTCATACAGTGATTACACATGTGAGCATGTGATTATTACACACTATCCCCAGAAGGTTCTAGCTGGGATTTAACCACTATAAATAATGGATCTGTGTGTATAACTGCATACAGCTTTGAACAACAGCCCTGTATTAACCTTTTCCAAACACGTACTGACATAATTAGAGTTGGTCTGGTTCCGTTTGAGACCAACCAACGAGAGGCTGATCTGCAACCGCGGAGAGACTTCACAGTGTTATTTGAAGGGTAAGATCTACACCGGTTGATCAAACATTGTGCATTGCATTAGCCAGCTTCTACTGGCTTTTCATGGCAGAGCAACAAGCTAAGAGAAAACTGCGCGAGAGACTGTAATGTTCATCACATTCTCTTGAGCTGACAATTATACTGTGGCTAGATAAAAAGCAAAATACATAATCACGCGATTAAAAAAAAAAAACATAGTAATCAACGCTGCAACTTTAGCAGCGTTAGCCTAGCAGCATGCTAGGCTAATGTAAAGAAACATGGAACAGTTGCAGAAAGAATGGATGTTCTTCTACAGGATCAGATCGAACATGATTTCCATCGTGGGAGAAGAAGTGGAGTTGGTGGAGGAGTTTAAATACTTCAGAGTTAAATTCTTCATCTGGAGAGCAGACTGGACAGGAGTTGAAACAGTAAAGCCGCCTATAAGAGGAGACGGGGCAGACTGTGCTTCTAGAGGAAGCTTAGGTTCTTAAAGGTTTGCAGCAAGATCCTGCATATCTTCTACCAGTCTGTTGTGAAGTGTGTAATCTCTTCTGCCATCATTAGATCCAGGGACTTAAAAAAGCGAAACAAGCTGATTAAGAAGGCTGGTTCTGTTCTTTCGACTACCTGGAAAATCTGGAGACGACGGTGCAAAGAAGGATTCTTTGGAAAATCACGACAATTATGTACAACCCTGAACGTCCTCTTCATTACAGTGCTTTAAAATAGTTTCCTCAGTCAGAGGCTTCTTTAGAACCACTGTGATACAAACCGCTACAGGCAACTCTTTCTGCCTGCAATATCTGCAACAACTCTTTGAAAAAAATGTTATAGTTTGAGTCACATTGAAGTTCCCTTTGGGTTAAATAAAGTATTTTGCCAAGCAACTTTTTACATTTTCATATACACATGGACACATGTTGGACATGACGCCCATGAAGCTGAAACATGACATATAGGGTCAATTAGTAATGTTTAAAGGGATAGTCCACGTTCCTTTTGTTGCTCGTAAAAGGTATCTTAGAAAATCGTTATCTTATCCTAGAATGTGTCCTTGATAAATTAAATTACACAGTTATTGCCTGAAAGCAGTAGGAGACTTACCACAACAAAAGCAAAAGTTGACTTTTGAAGTGGAAAATTACAAAAGGTCACATCTGCGAGTTGTATTTCTATATGTTTATTCTAAGTTCCTGTGTAGTCCAATCAAGAAAAAGCTATTTGGGTTACATGTACAAGGTTGGGAGCTGTTTTCCACAGCTGCATCAGAACCAGACTGTCTCGCCCGTTGTTTAGGAGCTTTTATCCTTGGTATAAAACTGATGTGTTGTCTCTCCCTGGCAGAGCTTTTCATCCAGACCTGCTTCAGTATTGATTGTCTTACGAGCTCTCTGTGTTGTGCACAATTCATAAATAAGCCTGATTGAGTGATTTTATCTGAACAGTGCTTGGAAATAGTTTTTTTTCCACGACAATTCGGTGCCGTGACCCTCGACTGCACATTCGAGGACGTCGACGAACAGCGTTTTGGTACCGACCTGGAATAGACTCTTGCCTCAAACCTGGTTTAGGATTTGAGAGAGAAGAGGGCTATTGGTCGGCTCCACGGCTCCGGCACTGGGATCAACGAACTCAGAACCACTGTTATCAGGTGAGATACTCACTCAGGCTAACAAATTAACTTTGCAAATTATAAATTATAAAATCTAAAATAGTGAGGGATACAATAAACCTTTCACCCCGGGGAATGGAGATTGCCGTTATTCTGGGTTAAAGTCCCAGAAAGAAGAAAATAAAAAAATAAAAAATGTTGCATGAGGAAAGTTGAAAATGACAGTTTTTCACATTAACATGGAGCACAAAGGTTCCCTGTATTCCCCAAAGTGCTTTTGCCTCCAGCTGTTTCACTCTGATTTAAAATCTGGAGTGGAGGTGAAGGGAGAGTCTGTCCATCTGTCTGAAATATGATTCCAATTCAAGCCTCACTTCAACCGTTTCCTTTTACAAAGAACTGGAAATGTTGCACTTACACACTTAATCCATCCATAACTTTAAGACACAAGGAAGGCAGGTTGAAGAAGTGAATTTGGATCAACTGGATGAGTTAGTCCATGACATCCTAATGTTGAAAGGATTCTGATCTTTTTATGCTTATTTATTATCTTATTTAATAATTTGGTCTTCTCACATGAATAAATCAAGTAATATTCCTCCATTGGAGTAGTTCCATTGTTAAGCCAGGGATGTTTTTTTTTTTTTAGCAAGCTCTTTTTTCTTGTTCTAAAAAGACTCTTTCGTCATTCCGACTCCAACTGTCTCCTCTGCTGAACATCTGGTCATTCCTCCACAGCTGCAGTGTAACAAGACAATTTATCTACGCAAATCCCATTATTTGTCACATCGTCCCTGCAAAGTCATGTCTTCATCTCACCAGAATATGTCCATTGTTCCTTAAGAAATCTTGTCTAAACTAAAAATTAACTCAGGACTTTTGAAGAAATGGACCTCAAAACCTTTTAATTGTTTTTTTGGGTTTTTTTGGGAGGGGGGGGGGGTGACCCCGGACGAAGGTTCTCAACAAACACTTGTTGCTGAGACAGCACTGGTTTTACGGCGCTTGATCCACTGCGTCTAGGGGGTGGAAATGGAAAGAACAGATGCTGGGGAAGCAAGGGGTCCAGTAAGGACCGCAAAAAGCATGGTGGGAAAAGCTTGCAGTCATTTAAAGAACGGTGTCACACTCTGTATTAACGGGATAATGGTAGCTATTTGATGCACAACTGTAAATAAATCGTTATAAGGCCAATGGTGAGTAGAACAGGCTTAAAAACGACTCTCCTCTCTAGGAATCACATTGCTCTTGTAATAATCTCTGCTTTTCCTCCTGGCCCGCATTCCCACTACAAACATACATAATGAGGAACTTGCCAACAGCAGATTAACTTCCTGTGGAAGTGGACAACCAGCAGAGCTCAGCTTGTGTTTGAACAGTTTAACGTCTGTCAGCCAAACAACGTTGGACATAAATAGGCTGTCAGAAGAAGTCGTGCACACTGAAAGCTCATTGCATCTATTTAGTCCGCTGGAAATTAGTGATGAATGTTTCAAAAACTGCTCGGAGCTTAGTTCTGTCAGCTTAAGAAATTCCAACACAGTCGATTTTTTTGGTTTGAGGATTTTGCACATATTTCACTGGAGCCTCTGCCTTCGAAGTTACCCGAGGCAAAACTCATGCAATAATAAATGCATTATTTAATGTTTGAAGAGTTACTTAGAGGCACAATTTGGGTTGCAGATAGGATACCTTTTAAAGAAGAAACTGGCTTTTTTTTCCCCAAGCAAAACCTTCACTTCATCTTGCTCAGAATCGCATGCACATATGGATATTTCAAACCTAACCAGCTGATAGTGAAAAAACATGCAGAAAAATTGCGTGTTCTGAACTTAATTAACTTTGCTGAACTTGTCACAAAGGTTCGAAATGAACCAAACTTTATGGCAGCTCATAAGGGTAACAGGTCATTTTTCTGACACACAATTATCACCAATTATTCCTTTGTATTCACATCACGCCTGGCAACCTTAAACACCTGGGTGTTAAATGCAATACATTTGTGATGAAACAGAAACAACATAGGTGTGCCAAAGTGCTGCTCACTACATACAGCTCGTCTTTTGTTGCTTTGGTTGTTTTACACAGAAACCAGCCATCTACAACTGGAGAGTCCTGTCCTGACTTTTTGTACATACTGTAACGACGCGCCGTACAGACATTTTCTATAACCTATTAAAAAACCTACACAGGTAGATGTGATTATATGACTCTAATTAAATATCAGCAGTAGGCTGTCATAGTTACACTGAATGGGTCAGGAAGTCAAGATTTAAGCAGTTAATTTTCTCAACAATTCATCAAAATACTTGACAGAAATAAATGCACTGGCTAAGCATGCGGGCGCATTCTGTTTTGGTTGTAACTTGTAGGAGTAGGCTGGGCCAAAATGGAAATGAAAGGATACAACAAATGATTCAGAGCCGTAGAAGTGCAGAACAAATGATATGTTGCAGTTTTGTTCTATACACAAGATATAAATAAGTGCTGTTCTAGACACATCTAAGAAATGTGCTATTTTAGCTAACAGTGAATACTGGAAATAATTGGAAGGAGACAAAAAAAAAACCTTCACAAAACAGTTATTTTATGGGTAAAACAAAGTGGAGGTCTTGGAGTCACCCATGATAGTTGAAGTAGAGAAATCCCAAACACTGGGATCCTTTCTTCTGCCACGAAAGCTACTTTAATTTAACTGTGTATTCTTGTCTTTCCCTTCACTTTTGTGTTTTTGTCATACTGCATACCATTTCATTTAGTGGTTCTGCAACGTACGACAGATGCAGTGCTGAGAATTGCCATTCCATCCACAGTTTAGGTTGAAATTTGCTCACCTACCCACACTTCAAAGACATGAAGAGGAAGACGGATGGCTTCTCTGGCAGCCATGCGTTACGATGTCCTCCTTTGTCATGGCAGATTGTTGCAGACTGTTCTGAGTTAAACAGAAACCGTTTCAAAGAAACCCAAGCACTCTGGCTGTTCAGATGCAGCGACTGGAAAACCTATAATGACTAAACAAGAAGGTTTTATCAGTTACCGCCTTTGTTAATGTGCCACAACAAGAGAGAGCAGGTTTGCCCCGTAGCCACAAGTGATTCATTAAAACACGATTAGGCATCCCAGATTACCAAACATCTTATAAAGACTTCCAACGCCACGGCAGCTGCTTGGATTCATCGCAGAGAGGAATGGAGATTAACGGTCCAGACGACACGCCAAATGCATCACTTGACATACTGTAACATTTCTTTTAATCATCCGCACAAATCTTGCAAATAGTTTTAAATTTCACAACAAAAGCTTTGGGAAAATCTCAAAGCAAACACATTGGGTCTTGTCATCACTTCGCGCAGCCTTTTGAGACGAATCCTGCAGAGGTTTTATGTGGTGAGAAAAGAAACAGATGGTTTTATTATTTGTCCTTTCAAGTGGATTGTAACATCTGGGCCATCGGGTTCTTATTTTAATTCAGCTGAAAATCAGCTGAAAACAAGACCCGCATAAGAAAGAATCTACATTTTTATGAACTGTCACATCTTGCCGGAACCATAAACATAGGAAGAGATGCTGAGGCTGCACAAGATGTAAATGCAGACCGGGCGTGTCCAATATATGGAGGATGTTATTTCCTAAGGCAGCAGCCCAGGGTTTGATTCCTTTGCAAAGTGTCTTCCTCTCTGCCCACTTCCTGTCTGATTACTGTCAATAAATGCTGCTGGTGGCACAAAAAAAAAAACTGTTTTATAAACTTCCAAACGGATGCAAGCACAGGAAATTTACGTGAGCTCTTAAGTGTTCACCTTCATCTTTGATCCTCTACCGGGATTTCAGCAAAGAGGCATTCAAAATCCGCTCGGAGGGACTCGGGAAAAACAGCCTCGTCTGACAAGCCTTTTTATGGAATCATTAGAAATGAAAAGCTAAAAATTAATGTGCCCGAGTAACTTTGTACAAACAGTAGACAGATGTGTTTTAAATCTACATTCCTTTAAACATAATCACTCTCTAGCGTGTGACAGATGCAGGGTGTTGCATCAAACATGATGTGCAAATTAGAGAGAGCTACAACACTCTCCACAGCAGATAGAACAGATTAGCATTACCAGGCGCACACTTTATGCACAGATGTGCAACATCTTTATGCGAGACAACAAATACATGTGATTTACAGATGCTGGTGAGCATTTATCAAAGGAAAAACTACCAGCCCACTCCTACATTTCCAGAGGACTGACAATCTTTCAGTTGTCATTAAGGATGACTTCTAATTTCTAAGGTTTCCCTCTAGCCCTTTTCTGATTGGCCCTGAATTTGAAATCAGAAAAGGTCCTCTTTAAAATGCTGCACTGTACGATAGGCTGCCCCTTTACAGAACCAATAATTCCTCAATTTTGCTTATTTCTTTTATGTTAGAGAAAGCAAAATGTGTTTTATTTTTCCACTACATACTAAATATGATGTTTACCTACCTCAGACATCAGCATAATACAGAAAAAACTGAGAAAATTGAAAATAAGAAACAATCTAAAGTGCATCTAGGAACACCTTGTGGATGTGACAGTTAAATAATTTTTGTAGAAAAAATCCCCAACAAAGTCTTTTCATTTCTTATCTAGTTATGTATGTTGAAGACAAAGATGAAATCTTTCTTTTCTAGATGAAATCTAGAAATTTGGAAATTTCTAGAGCCTATTGTATGAGAGTCCCTGAGTGATCAATTAACAAATTAACTGAATTAATTATAAAGCAGATCAAAGGGGATCTTTCTTGTGTTGCTCCAAATTTTTCTATTAACCGTCACATCGCAACAGCTTCTTCATCAGTGCGGACAGAAACTGTGCATAGCGCAGCATGATATCGGTAATGTTGTCGCTTCAACATTTCAGAAGCACTGTTGTCGATTCTGTGGTAGTATGTGGAGTATCTGTGGTGGCTCAGAGTTGTGATGCTCATGCTGGGACGTTTTCCAACAAATGTCAAAAACACCAACAACAAATCTGTGGCTTAGCTGGAAATCAAACTTCAGATGTCACAGAGTCAAATGCTAGGAAATGACTCATTGAGGCAATATTTACCAGAGGCAATGTTTTCCTCCTACAACACAGACAAACAAGGCAGATATTTAATAGTGTGGTAAGACTGTTATATTGGAGTTTGCACTCCAGATCCTGAAAGGTTTTTACTGTAAGGCTTAGATAAGCCTAACCCTTCCCCATTTGCTTACTGTTGACTGATTCTGCTTTTTCTAGAGTTGTGGGGTTCGTAGTGGAAGCCTGTTAGAGTGGTTCTGTTATGTTACTCATTATTTGTTCTTTCTGTAGACATTTGTTGATTTTTTTTATTATGGCAGCATTGCATGTTTGGACAAATACTCCTTTGGTTTTGGATGCTGTGGAGCTGAAGGGTTTTTACTTTTTAAAAGTTTCCGGATAGTTATTGCGATATACAACTGTGGCATCAGAATGATTAGCATCCCAAAAACTCAAATAAGGCCTGAACTATGACCCTTGATCGCAGAGAAGTGGAGAAGGAGGTATTGAGATATGGCATGGTTTGAGATAGTGTCCCTGCTGCCTGGATCCTGAGCTATTAGCATGCCGTTACAGTCATGAGGCTGTCCTACAGCAACAGTCTTCAGTCAGAGGCCTTTTCAAATTTGTTGTAAGACTGACTTCTATTGGAAATCACAGTTTCTAATTTACGTACAGGATATAACCTCAATACTTTAGCTTAACACTACATCGGAAATGGACGTAAGAAGGACTGTAAGTCAGAACCGTAAATTTCAAATAATTTTCCTGTAAAGTTGATTTCCTAGCTTGAATTGAAACATATACAGAATTCTTAATTTTTCCAAAACAGACATTTTCATGTTCAAGTATTTCATTGGCACAAAGGAATTGAGATGAGTCCAATTCAAAGCTAACCATCACACAGTAGTCAAATTTAGTTGATCATAAAATGCTGGAAACAAGCAGATTGAGTCAAACCTTTGTGAAAATTCAATCCATGTTTAATTGGGTTGGCGATATAACCAAGCCTTTATTAACTTAAATAAGTGCGAGAGGAATAGACAAAGACTACACCACTGGCTAAAGGAGGCAATTTCTGAGACTGGCCATGCGTAATAATGAACTTAGGGATGGACACTATAAAGATAACAGCCATGTGTTTTGCATTTTTATTCCCTACCATCTCTATATCACTACTCTCTATTATCTCTTACTCAGGAAGGAACGGAGAAACCCAGAAGACACAGTGAACCACCAGTAATGCTAAAACATGAACAGAGAACTGAAAAAAATAACAACAACAACAAAAAAACCTTGAATATAAAGCTTTTTCCTTCAGTAGAACATTATATATCCTATTTAGCTGTGATGTAGGATGTACTTAAATTAGACAGTAAGCCATGTAGCACCTGGGGGAATTAGACTCGTGTCCATTAGGAGCAGGGAAAGAATTGTTAAGTCATGCCACTTACAATCAATAGGAAAAATAAATCAGGTTTGTGTGCTTTGCTCTGTACAGGGGAGATCCAACGCTGATGCCCAGTTATACGATCATGTCTCAGCTGCTACAAACCACCTATCACCCATTTGAAAGGGAAACACTGAGAAAATCCAGTAACCCCTTTAGACTTCTCTCCGCTCCAGAAGAGATATTTGAAAGCAGCATACGCAAGAGCGAAAATGAGAGCAGGCATTAGGAGATGTTTTATTCTTTTCACAATAGCTTCTTTTTCGCCTCGTCTTGTTACAACGATTACACTGTCACCAACAAAAACCCGAGAAAAAAAGAGCAGCTTCTCCAAACAGTCTAAAATGTCATTAGTGCACAATGCCTCAACATGTCATTAGAAAGGTAGGTCATCATGTTAAACACAAACTGCTAATCACACCTGCACGATCATTTGAACCTACCACAATGAGAATAAGGCTGTCTGCAGCAGAAGTAGAACAATCATTGACTTCCCACTTAAGAACTTGGAGATTAAAGGTATTACCATTGCAGATGAATAATGTATTTAAATAAGGGGATTGACAGGAGCTTGACATCAAATTGCAGCATTCAGGTTGGAGTTTTGAGTCATTTTCAAGGAATAAAGTAGCATAAGCAGGCATAGCCAACGCCTGGATAGATAGACTATGCAACAGTATAACCACTTGAAAATGCTCAGTGTTAATGTTTGGACATTTTAAGAAATGGTTGAGAATAAAACATGCTTAAATAATTTTGGACAGTTTTAACATCTCCTACTTGCATCTCGTAAGATGGAGGGAATTTGGGCATCAATTGATTATTCTCTAGTTTCAGAGACATTCAGCTTGACGTTGTTTTAATTGATTAATTTATTCATACGCAGACTGAGCTGTGTTTGATCGTATAACTGTGCATCAGCGCAATGGCAAATTTTCAATTGCCATTGAAACATTTGCACTCTGATTAAAAGTTTTGGCTTGGTCCATCTTTTCTTTACTGTGGCAGCATGAAAAAACATAATGAAGGACATTGCAAAGTTTAGTGATAGCTAGAAGTCCTCTGTTTTGTTTTGGTGTCACTTTGCAAGTGACTATAACAAATCAATTTTTGAGACACAATGGGCGGGTTTTTAGATAAATCCTTGACGCTTAGATTGTGTTTAGCTTATGACTGCATTGTTTAAACAACCATTAATGTAATGCCTCATCCACTCATAGCTGGAAATCTGGAAAGAAAAAAAAAAGAAAAACTATAGATTTTGGCTTTTCAGCCAAACAAAAACTATATAATAATCCCAAAAACAATTTTTAAAGTCTCTGACTGATTTGAGAAAACTTTATTTGTCTTTCAGTGTGTACATGGAAAAACTGAAATTTGGGGTCAAAAGTAGTTCAACTTATAGATATATCCACACAAATGAACCTCAAAGCACCATCTTTAATTCATAACAGGAAGTTGTGGTTGTTTTGAAGCATTCTGATTGGCTAACATAGGTTTTAGCTTTATGCTACACTGCCCTCTATGTGTTTGGCATGATTAAAACAACCCTCAGGGGCACAATTGTGCAGGTTCATGTGGAAGAAAACCTTTCTCAAACCAATACCGTGTGCACGATATATTTTTGTAAACAATGTGGCGGAGAAATCCGTTTGTATAAACACACTGCTAAGTGTGTACAAGGCCTGAATCCACAATTAAAACCAGAAACAAAACATTGGAAAACGCTTTAGATAGACAAAATGTGGCTCCCTCTTCAACATGTCCTCTATGCCCCATTATAGCCAAATTGTGTGTGAAGTGTACACTCTAAGCATTTTATTCCTGCTCTGACACCGCTTCTCCATTTCTTCATTTATAATTCAGACTCTAGAGACATAAAAACCTCTTGTCAGGCTTCACACACTCGGACGCTGAGGGCTTTAAAAGAGCTACTCAAGACCTCTGTGGCCACAATGTCACAGGGACAAAATAGAAAGTGTAGCCTACTTTTCTACAGCCGCAATGGGACTCTGCAAAGGTGAATACAGCCATGTTATTAAAGAGGGTCCTTATAGCCTAAAGCGGCCTTGGCCACATCTAATTAGAATGTAAATGTAGTGTGGGCTGAGGATGGATCACAGAGGATAGACATTGGCATTTAGATTATGCTGAGACTAGATTACTGATGACACTGTGTGTTGGTGAGATAGCCTTTTAGAGAGAGCAGCTTGGCAACTGACTAATTGTGTTTCTCTACTGCAATGTAAGCCGCTGCTATTCCATTGCTGGTAATTAACTGAAGGAAGGAAAGTAGACTGTTGCACACACGCCATGCAGACAATCTGCGACTACGCCAGGACAAAAACGAACACGGGCAAAAGCAGGAACGAGCAAATGTACACACTCAGGCAATCTTTTACCTTTTCCACGAGATTGAAAAGGAGGATACATTTCTATGGAGTGAGTTTAGGCTTGAAGGGGCTCAGAAGAAATCCTTTCACCTCTCAATGATTCCCCATTGAGGGCATATGCCATGAACAGAGCAGCTAAGACCAAACAGAAAAACCAAAGACAGCAGAAAGAGAAGGGAGAGGTGGGGAGGGAGGGAGGGAGGGAGGGTGAGTACATTGAGAGGGAGAGAGCAGAATGGAATAAATTGAAGCTGATCTGGTGCTCTGCATTCTGAGGAGGCTGGATTTGCATATCTGTGCAGCGGTGCAGAGGGAGAAATGTGTCGGTGCTGACAGCAAGCTGAATATCTTAAACCTCCTCTGACACCCCTGCAAGCACTCTCTACTCACACACTCTGATACACGATGGAAGGAGCTCTCTCACAGAAAAAAAAAAAAAAAAACCCACAGACACACACAAACCCACACAATCACAAGCGGACGCATGCATGGATGTGCACAATCACACAAAGAGGCACTCACGCTAGCTTTAAGGTCAGGAGATGGGAAGCTTTGTGCATTGCTTTGTTCCTCTGCAGTGATGTATAGTAGCGCTTGTTGTTCAACAGTCAGCTCCAGCACAAGACTCATCTCTGGGGAAACGATCCAGTGAGGCAGGCCATTCTCTGCTGCCACTCAGACACAAAACTATTTATACCATCTTAAATGTATTCACTCCATATACACAAATGTTTTTTCTTTTTTTTAAAAAAATCCAAACAGTACAAAAGTGCCCACATGCGCAAGATGAGATTCTCAAAGTATAATCCTCATAAAAATGCCACAGATCTGCGCTATGGTACTTACACAAAGAAAATTTACACATGGCTTAAGTTTTTAACTGAAACAATTGTTAAAGCAATTGTTGCTGTAGCAACGTAATTATACATATATATATAATCACATTAATTAGTAAAGATTATACATTATATATATATATATATATATATATATATATATATATATATATATATATATGTGTGTGTGTATCTTTACTAATTGGTGTGATTTTGATACAGTAAAGCTAAAATTTAGAATAATACACCAGTTGACTTTTTGGTAAGCTTGCTTACTGAGCAGAAAATCTTTACAGCGCAACACTGGGAGAACAGAACAATATTAGCCCTAATTACTCAGGATATTTGCTTGAGTAGCCAAGCCTGTAGACCACTGATTAACAAATATGCTGCTCTTAGTTTGCTAACTGTACATCACTATCATAACAAATTAATGGGTAATGCTCACTGAGTTTCTACACCATAACTATTTGTGTTTTCCATGTAGGGAAATGTTTTTAAAACCTTCTTATACCTTTGATACCAGCAACTGGGAACTAACAACCAAAAACCCCACATCCACAAGTTGCATTTTTTAGCATGTCAATTATTACCTCAATTACCTTATTGAAAATTGTTTTCTCTATTATTAATGTAATAATCATAAATTGGGCTGGTTGAGCTAAAGTCTTGTGCTCAAGACTACATACGATTTGTTTTGGATTTCACACAGCCCTCCAAAATACTTCTAATGCTCAGTGTTGGTGGGGGTTACTGCTGCAGCTTGCCTGCTCGAGGAAGCAGTCAGGATCAAAGAGGAATAGTTCTGAGCAACAGCTCTGGGTAAAATATTCAGACTTGGAACTGCCAAGGTTATCTTCCCAATTTTGAAAGAACCACATTGTCTCATTCGCACCGCGAGTCTTCATGCAAGCTAAACTAACAGGCCTCCAGTGCCAGCTTTTTATTTTATATGCAGACATAAAACTTGTGTTCAGCCGCACGACTCAATTTTGGCAAAAAGCATTTGATGGGAATACAGGAGTGTAATCCCATCAAATGCAATGTGTACAGCGGTATAAAAGCCTTGTTCATGAATTTTTAATGTACTCTCTGAATGATCAACAGCGGCAACCGGAAAACAACAGCGAGTCGAGAAGCAAATAAACACGTTCTTATCGTTTCTAAAGAATTTAAAGCAAGTTCATTGTTATTCTTGAAAAAGGAAGAAAAAAAAAGTTGGTTAAAGGATGTTTAAATAAATAACGATGGAAAGCTAAACTTTACTTGATGTGACTTTATTATATTTGACATTGACAGGAAATTCACTAAAACTAGGCCCTGTACTGTTGATATCTGATAACGTGGCTTTGAGACTTCGAGTACAACCAGACATCCCTACATGCGTCCTGGTGGCAATTGTGTCCTCTGTAAAAAAAAAAACAAAATAAAATAAAAAATAGTTAACACATGTTGGAGTTAACAGAGGAACCACTGCAGGTTTTTTTTAAATTGAAAAGCTGAGATCATATTTGTTGGAGGCAGATGGTTGAGCTCCTATGTTATGGAGGTTCCTTGTACAAACGGTGCCTACATTGCATGAAGCAAGGAACATTTTTATGTGTTTTGATGCCAAATTGCCCGCGCATTTTCAGTTTTTCAGCTTCAACCACTTAACTCCGGAACATTTTGTACCTTTCACATCATTCTTTTTGTGAAGTGAATCAAAAAATGCCAAATTATTTAGAAAACACTACAACGCACATCTGATAAAAGTCAACCTGTACCTCACACACAGGCAGGTTGTTTAGAGGTTTGGATTACACTTCCGCAATAATTTGTGTGCAAGAGGTTCATCAAGCTTAACAACCTGCAGTATCAATGTTTAAAATTGTTAGTTTGAAACAAGGGAGGTGGTAGTCCTTTAATTGTTTTCTGGTGGCCAAAAGCACTCTGCTACATTAGCACTAAAGAAACTCCCATCGCAAACCAGTAGGGGTGGTTGATATGTCAACTTGAAGTTTTATCGGAATATTTTGTAGCTCAAATCTTGACACAAATACCAATATTTGGTATCGGTGAAATGATAGAAGTGAGGATAAGAACTATTTACTATACGTTTTTCCAGGCAGCTCTGTGACTGTGTTCTAAAATCACAAGTATTGCTCTTGAAAAGCATTGCCATTTGTAATGCAATGTGTTTCTTTAGGGAGTGTGATGTCACTAAACTGCACACGGTAAATGTATTTTCAAATGTATTAGTATTTGTGCAATAAATTGGAGAGAAATAGTCAAACTGTCAGTTCTGACATTAAGAACAGTTTGGGGGGGATTTCATCATTAATTGGAATTTATTATGACAGCAATAAATCAATTATCAAGAAAAGAATTTTAGCTAAATAAACGAGAAAGAATAAAATAAATGTCCACCTCTACGTATAAGTAATTGATCTTGAAGCTTTTTAAGGAACAAGAGATAAAAAAGGAACAGGGACAGAGTGACAGACAATATATAAATGATTTATAACCACAGGGAGAATACCTGGATGCAACATTTATACAAATACTGCTCAAATATCAGAGCAAAGAGCTAATGAAATTTCTTCGTTTACTGCAACGCTTTGAAGATGCTCAGAACGCCTCGAGTCGTTGGACAAACAAAACTGAAAAGTGAAAGATACTTTTTGACTGAGTCAGTCAATAATTACTTAACAACTTAGGGATACTCACAGAGCATTTGAATCTGACTTCCAAAAGGCTAGGTTGGACCTCAAATGCAGAAAAAGGAAAACAAACATTGGGCAAAAGTAGCATAACTTATCTGGTTGGACTCCACAGCTTTACTCCCAATCTACATGGACTATTCAAACCAGGAGTGCATCAAAAGCAATACATACCTCCACGATGTACATGACTTGATGCTACACAAAATAAAAGTTTCATTTGCTAACGCCCAAGATAGGAAACAGTGTGACAGAGGCTGTGATACTTATAGCTGTCTCCACTGTGTTTTATGGCAACTATTTAAAGCTCGCTGGAGATATTTGCAGCACTCTCCACATTTTAAAGTAGTAAGGATCATCAGAAAGGGAAACAAGACAAGTTCAATTGACATTCAAGTCCAAGGACATTACACTTGAGCAGACTATGTTAATGTTGTTTTTAATAAAAGTCTAGAGGATATTTAATTTGGTAGCTTGTGCTCCTGCACTCCCACCAACAACAATCAGGGGAACGCGTTTTATTTGGCTCCATAATTTCTGTTTATCCTGCTCATGAATTTATCCATATGGGGTTGTACAGCTCAGCTGGGAGGAGAGAGCATAAACACTGCAACGGCCACCGTTTCTACTCCCACTGCACATAATTCTCACAACTAAGCCTGTAACAACTCATGTGTGCGCAGTACTGTGTGGGTGAGAAAAGGACGGGTGGAGAGGGATTCTGGCAAAAATAATGACAGTTGGGACTTTAAAAGGTGACCATTCTTGTTAATCATAATGCTCTACAGATGCCCAACTAGCAAGTTTGTGTTCATTTGAAGGTTCTTGCTCGGACGTCTGCGCACTCTCGGCGGACATTACGAGCTGCAAATATCAGAAAATCCCCCGTGTCTGGTTAAGTAGATCATTTAACTCAAGTGGGTGTTAGCTCAAGGTTATGTTTTTCTTTTTTCTTTTTTTAACTCTATATGCTGGAAGGGTCCTGCTGGCTCTACAAAACGTCAGGAAGCATCCTCTTTACATACGAGTATGAAATTGTGGGAGCCAAACAAGAGGCAATGAGAAATAGCGTGCATGTCACTGTGTAAATACAGGCGAGTGCGATGGAGGAGGGGGAGGTGCTGAGCGAAGGCAAAAGAAAGCAGTAACACGGTGGATGAGCTCCTTGGCATGCTAGAGGTATGATGACATTGATCCAAGCAGACCTCCCTCCATCGGTCTCCCTGACAGAGGTAACTGGATTGTTCATAAAAATGGAAATTGAGCCGTGTTATTCTCACGCGCTCCAGCTGACACTTGGTCCAAAAAAAAAAAAAAAAATATATATATATATATATATATATATAAAAATGTACTCACGCATGTGAGATGTGCAAGACTTACCCGGAGAAGTTAGCTCATGGCTACTAAGGCCGCGTCATTACTTCACTGTGTTATCTGAACATTACTTTCCATATACAAACACTTCCTCCCACAGTGTGTTGCTCTGTTAGTCAGGCAAAGAAACACTTCCAGCAGATGCAGAGCAAATAAACAGACACAGCTGTGGGAAGAGCCAGAGACAGACTGAAGGAAGTAAAACCCTTTCCTGATTAACAGTTTGCTGTCATGTGTATTGTGATAACACTCGGAGAGTCTAACGTTTCAATCCGGCATGGGTGGCTATGGCTGTGGGTGGGGTTGATAATTGCAGCAAATATGCCACAACATGCAATTACCCCCTCCTTTTATGCGTCGTTTGTTAGCCTAGCAGTGTTCTGTGTCACATGATAATTACCAGCAACCACTGCAGGCATGTGACAAATGCTCAGTGAGCAGCAAGCGCTCCCAAACCATCCATTTCCAAACAAAACCGTTGCAGGCGCATCCGCATGTGGACTTTCAAATTTGTCAGAAAGCTACAGCGAACCAAGCGTCCATGAATGCATTCCTAATCCTGTTTTACGGTTTCATCAATGTGGACAAACGCAGGGATCATCATCTCTAAAAATAGACAGATACTTAATCAATTTAGCTCCCCTGCTGTTTGTCTTCTTCAGCAATAAAGCAGGCTTAGCGGTGTGGCAGCAGATGCTATTGATTTTCCTGAAGAGAGTGGGGGCTTATGATAGAAATTTTCTAAATGACTTGATGCTTTTACAGGGAAGGAGCGTTAATGGGAGTTTCAGCCTGATGAATTATATGGCTCGTGTGGACACAGTGTAACCTTCAGAGAGGAGGAGGCAGCGCTGAGGCAGCGACGGCGGTCCAGCTTTACAATATGTGCTGGTTATAGTTATGGTTCCACTCAGCATGACAGGGCCACTGATATCTACTTTAAAGGTGTTAATGCATCCGTTTAGCATAAAGAAAACACAATCCAAGACATGTCAAGGTTCAGCAGCGCTTTAAGCAATTAACTGAAGGATAAAATAAAAACAAGAGACTTTTAAAAGAATATAAAGCAAAAAACGTATCATTGAATTGTAATGACTTCATTTATATCTCTGCATGTTTTCTTTCATACCAAAGAGTTTGTTGTTCTACCACTATTAAATTTAAAGCTATCAGTACAGTGTTTTTTTTTATTTTTTTACATAACATCTTCTCTATTGCTCTTTTGTTCTCTTCATTTGACATAGATCTGAACAGAGCTGCTCTTAAACAACACTTTTCTTTCTGTTTTATGCGTTTCACATGAAGGGTAAGAGTCAAATAAATAAAGTGTTTTGGGGCTCACTGAAAAGAGTGAAAAACTGAGCTATCAGCAGGGATTTAGCCCGCAGGTCCGCATGTAAAGTGGGTCAACTGTGCTCCTGGAGAGCTTAACAAGCTGCTAGAGGAATAAGGCAGCACATTTGGTAATTACCGAGAAGAGGAAGGCATGTTTGAGGGATTGGGAGTGGGGGGCGCAGGAAGAGCTGGAGAACAGATGAGCGAGTGAGTGGGTGTGAGGCTGGACCGGTTTAAAGAAACCACAACATTTCAGTCTAACTCATCCATCCTTATCTGCAGCTGGAGCGGATAAAAATCAGGAGCTTCATTGTTTTATTGGCTTTTTTTTTTTTTTTTTTTTTACATGAGTTTGTGTTCTTAATAAAAAAAAGAACTGGAGTCAAGGTGTCAAACAGAGAGAAGTTTCGCAAAGGAAAACCTTTAATGTTTGCTGTGGGTGTTGTCGTTATACTTAAATCACAAAGCAAATCGAGTTATGCGTTGACGACCGGGTCTAGACGGCAACACTAAGCCACAAGAAACTTGCAGGAGTGGTTCTAAACTGGTAAACAGAAACATTTAAGCTGAAGCATTGAGGTTAACTCACTTTTTTTCTGCAGAAAATCTCACACTCTTAGAAGAAATCCATTTCCAGCCGCAAGTAATCAGACCGTGAAAGAAGAAAGATGCATCTGTAACACTAATGTAAGCAACTGAAGAGGAGTTGCGCGCATTGTGTTTTTTTGGGGTTTTTTATTTTATTTTGCCTGTGCTTATACGTGTCTTTTCCTGAAAGCTTCTCGGCGCTCTCATGTGAAAAGAGAGGAAGGTTATTTGAGGAAGAGATGAAAAAAAAAAAAAGTAGGGGAGAAGTAAAGACTTAAGAGCTCACACGGTGAAAAGCTGTAGAGTGAGTTGCAGCAAGTGGAAAAGGCACTTTTACTTCACTCGTATGAGGTGAAAAGACTTTGCTGCCAAATGTATTTTTCTTCTTAGAGTCAATTCACATCATCCTTCTTTGCTCTTCCTGAATTCAGCACTATCCTTGGATAATAGCATTTTTATTGGCTCCTGACTGGTAATGCACAAAAAAACAAAGAAGAAAAATGTAGATCAAAATCAAATCCTGCACATTTGCGTATATCTGTTCTTTGACTGAACAGATCGGACAAAAAAATTTGTGGGACTGAAGGAAAATGGCTGGTTTAAAAATACTCAACAGTTGCAAAGTTTTTGTTTAATGCTTCAAAAACAGCTGAAGGGGAAGAATAAGTGAGACAGCTGGTTGACAGTGTAAACCTACCTAATGACTCTGACCTGCAGGTCAGACATATTATCTGAGTCTGATCAGCCGAGCATTGAATTATGCAGAGCTAACCTGCCTCTGACCCTTGCACCAACAATCAAACTTTTCTTTTGATGTCAGTCCATCACTACAGCAAATCCAAGTGGCAGTGTGGGAAAAATAGCAACAAAAGTCAAATCCATCAATTTCGATAGGAATACTGTCTAAACTGGTAGTTAAAGTAAACACCCAATAAACCAATGGAACTTAAAAAACTTTAAGTTTACTCAGATGGAAATTTTGAACAAAATACCAAGAGGTTCAAAATTGTTTTCCCCAACCTTCATTGGATATTTTTGCCCATATAGCTACTTTTTGCTTTTATTAATGATGATTCTTGCGATTCATTGGATGTGTCAGGTCCAAACTCGTTTTCTTAACAGGACAAAAAGCCTAATGTCTCCCGACAGCGAGATCTCAATCAGTGATGAAATTAGCGATTTGCAATTTTGCGATGGTGCCCATAAATCTGGACTATTTTACAGCAATGGAAAAAAAATAAATCTATGCATAGCGTTTTCAGTTCCTTGTTGAATACAGTTATGATATGCCATATGAAATTGAGCAAATATGACATTGATATTCTTGCTCTAAATAATTAAACACTATGAAATAGATTTTAGAACTGTGAAATTATTTACTCATAAATAAATGTACCTGTTGTCATTAAAATTTAAAAGACATTACAGAGTTTAAGGCACAGAAAAACTAATTACTGGAGCAATTTTCCTTTGTACTCCGTCCAGTTTGTTTACATCTCTAAAAGGCTTTTCAATCCTCATTATGCTGTTGGGAAACCGCCAAAAACGATCCCGGCTAACAGCATAAAGTAAGAAATATTCCCTGCACAAATGTTGTACATTTCTTGTTTATCTACATGAGTAAAGCGTAATCTTATAATCTACATTCCACATCTGACAGCTTTTTGGTTTGTTTACTCAAAGGCTGCATGCAGCACACTAGAGTAACCTCAGCACTTAACAGCCTTCATGAAAAACACCATCCCTGGCGTGCAATGTTAATAGCTGCAGCCGTTTTGTCATCCTGACGAGTAGCTCAGCTCGGTGTTGATCTTGTTGCTCTGAATGTATATTAAAACCCAGGAGCTCCTATTTATATATATGTGTGTGTAAAGCTAATGCATATTTATCGCTTTTGTGAAGCTTCTTCTCTCAGATGGAATATAGATTCAATTGAAAGAGCTTGCACTCGACAAACCAAGGGTGCAAAATGTCAAGTAGAGAAGATCTGTGTTTAAAGCTCTGGGAGTCGGATTGGAGCTCAAAGTTAATTTAGCCTCAATTGTGTCTTTCTGCACAAATCTTTTAAAGGCACTGTATCCTTCCTGCTTTCAACTAAATTCACTGAGAGAAGAATTTACTGAGGGAGTCTTGTAGACCTCAACATTGTTGGAATAATTACTTCCCTTTGATCAATGGTGGAGGCACAAAAAGAATGACGCTAACACAAAGGACCTTCATCCAACTTTTGAAAGAGATCTCTACAAATAAATTACAGTATTGTTTTTTACTGCTAGATGTTTTTTGTTATTTTTTTTTAGCAGTTTGTCTAAAACTAAATGGCATAAAGAATAAAAAGTCAAAGCTACTGAATTGCTTTCATTCACAGCGAGTAGATGTGAATTGGGAAGCTGGACGATTCTCCAGTGTCAACCTCACCTGTGCTAGCAGACGTCATCTATGAATGTGGCTGGCATGAGTGGGTCATTTGTAAAAGGCAAACGTTTTACTGAGCGACTTGTTTTTGTGGGCATAACGCTAAATATTTGTGGAAGAGTCATTTTGAAAATTCATAAAAACAAGCAAGAAAAACATTTTCTTGCAAAAAAACAATTATCATAGAACAAATTCAAAGATATGAAATGTGGAGAAACTTGGCCAGAGATTAGAATAAAATCTATCCATATGTCTGTCTATATGATTTGTGTGTATTTTGCAAAGGAAATACATAGGTGAGTTTTAAAAATGTAGCAACATGTACCCAATAGTTACCGGTTTAAGCTGAACGCAAAAAATAAATAGGAGGAAAAAAAAGTTATGGTAGGTCAAGCTAAATTACCATAACCTGGGTGCTTTTTAACAATAATGTTACTTATATTTGTAGTCTGGGATTCCACAAGAGTAGTTTTTCTTTCCAATCCCAAGTTGGATGGATAAAGAGAAGATCAAATGAAACAATTATAAATTTATAAAAATAAACAGCAAATCCTGTCATGCGCTTTTAAAGACAAAGAGATATCAAGACATCATCCAGTTTGTTTTCTTTCCGTGCCTTCCAAACCTTTTTATTGCATCTGTATTTAATTATTTTTAACAAAAGAAGGAGTTAAAACCTGATGTTGGACATAATTATGCTAAAAAAAAGATGGGGCATGAACAACTACTCAAGGTCAACCTGCTTGCAGTGAAAATATCTGCAGTTTTTGCTTCGAAAAAGAAAGGTTGTATTTTATGATCATTTGAAGAGTACCAGTCTGAGTTTGGTTACAACCTAACCGGTGATTAGGATTGATGTAATTTATGTCCAGACAACTATCTTCAGAGGCATACTTGATGATAAAGAGTGGAGTATCCTCCCTGTAATCAGCTACAAAACAAAAGCTCTAAAGACAGGCTATAACAGGGCTTTGATACTACAATCCTGCAATCCTTTCCTTTTGCCAAGGCATTTCATGGCTATGCCTTTAAACCAGGGCTATTATGTAAAGTCGTCTTTTTGGCGCTTCATATCATGTTATAATGTTATTCTCTCATCAATAACATATGTGAAGTGTTGCTTTGATTCTTTCATACATGGTTGAGTCTTTTTATAACAACGGACGGTAACATAGTTACTTGTCCGTGGTACAAAATGGCACTATGTGGCTGGTAAATATAGAACACCGCCTCTTTAAGAAACCCAGGAAAAAGCAGGAAACGGTGAAAAAACTTTACATTAAATAAATGTAGTTAACATTAGTACACACAAAATTGTTTGGTAAAATCAATGTTTAATTTTTTTGGCCAAATTCAGCTGTATATTTTTGATACAAAAAGAGATGATGTGGTATTCAAGAGATTCACGAAAAGCATAAATTTTCATCCAGTTGTTTAGCTGTCATGGCTACAGCGGGCTTGCCCCCCCTCCCCCCTCTCTCATCATTATATGCCAGGTCATGTTATGACATGACATGACTCAGGAAGTGAAGGTTAATTCTAGCATATATGAAAACTGTATAAAGCAGCTGTAAGCAGAGTGGTATGAAATCCCTCTCACCAAAACATACATTTGCACAACAATAAAATGAAAACCCACTCTACTCCTCCGAGAGTGGGAACACAGTGCACTGCTATTGTTAGATCCATCTTTTCTTTTTTTCCCCTCTCTCTCCTTGTCTCGCAGCAAGTGTGCGCCCAGCCATCTCTGTGGAGCGAGCCACTCACAGTTGCTCAATAATCCATTTACTTGCATTTGCTATAGCCGTGACTGTAATTTCAATCACATAGCCAGCAGGGAGATAAGTTAGGAGCTGCCTACTAAAAGCTGCCCAATGGTGACATGGACTGAAATCGAGTAATGGATCCCTGCTCATTGCCTTAGTCATAAATCATCTGCTCCACAACAATGATGTTGGGGGAACAGCAAAGCTGCCATTTGCAAACAACTATTCTTTCTAAACATCTGTTTTGATAAAAAACATAGTGCATAAGAACATACTGTTTTCCAACTTTGTATCTTGTTCTGTACTCGAGAAAAATCGGCATTGTATAATTGAACGAACTACTTCACAATTCTTTTGTTTTACTTACAGCTGCCTTGGTTTGACATCAAAGAAACACTGCAACGCACAATTATTTCTCAAATGCATGTCTCATAATTGTGACTACTTTGGGAGCTTTTGGTTTGGTGATCTTTCTTCAGCTCATGAGCTTTGATCAAATTTACATAACACACACAGTGTCGTCTCCAAGAAAATTGTCCATGTGCCACGGAGAGTCATATTACCATATCGCCGTCATTCCTGCCAGCTTCTGTCCCCTACAAACCATCTCATGCTGCCTCGCCTCATTAGCATTGCAAATAGCACCTAAAGCAAGAACAGTGATGGCAGCAGCAGAGGAAATAGGACAGAATTAACAAATTATGTAAGAAGCGTGGAAAGGACGGAAGGAACAGAGCATGTGTAGCAACAAGGAGGTGGTGATGAGGAGGAGGAGGCAAGAGTGTATTACAAATCTGATTACACCTTTAACTTGACAGTCTAAGATGACATCTATTTATATTGATCCTGTGACTCACTGTTGATGAGATTAGATACAAACAGTGCACTGTTTTCTTTTTTTTTTTTTTTGCCTTTACAAAAAAATAAAATACAAAATCCCAGTATTTTCAGTTTGAATAATTCCACCTGGATGGATTTTTTTTTAATGACTCTGATAAACAACATTTCATTAATTCGACTAATTAATCAGCTTCTCGAATTTCTTGTTAAATACAAATTTCCCTATATGTAAAAACGGTTTGCACACTAATTACTGCTTCAGTTTTTATTTAGTGCAACTTCTTGACAACAACAACAATCAAATCTTCATCACACTGTATAAAATAATGCGTTTTCGGAACTAATTCTAAAATTCAGTTCAAAGTCAAAATGAATTAATTCATAGCTATAATTCACTAGCAAAATACGCAGCACTGACATATTGTACCTCTCAGTCATTCACAGTATTTTGTCTGACATAAGGAATAAACAGAGGGAGAGGAATAGATGATGTGTGCGCCGTTTCTCACAGCTTACATTATGCATGAATCTGGAACACAGCTGCTCATTCACATACTATAAGGCTTTGGTTGTTAAAACGCAAAAGGAGTGCAATTCTTACGGAAAAGGGATCAGATCAAACTATATTTTAATAATGGCCTCTTTCTAAATGCTACAGGGTTGTCAAAAATAGATAACTCAAATGTATTTATTAGCTTTTTTAGTACACGATGTCAGGATGAACTTCACTTTTCAAGTTCGTTTCATAAAAAAACATCCCTGTTGAGTTCGAAGTTGTGTAAACTATATCTAAAAAAACAGAACTACAGCTTCTCTGTGAAGCAAAAACCAACAGAATGATTATGCACAAAAAATTGTCTTTCTGAAGGTCTGAGGAGGAGAACAAAAATTCAAAATAAAGCTACTACTTAAAACAATCTAAAATTGTGAATTATCTAAATGTGTTTGGAAGCTTAACAATTACTCCCATTGTTTTGCTAGTACAGGATTAAGAGCCGAACGTACTTCTCTGCATCTGTAAATGCGAGCTGCTGACAGGAACTCAATGTTATTAATACTATTTCCAACTCAGCTGAACCACAGCATTACACTTTCGGATATAAAGTTTTCACCAAAACAGGCTTTTATAGTGGGATGGTTTATACAACTGAACTGTGAACTGAAGAGAAATATTATTAACACACGTTTTGCTAGAAAAATAATTTAAATGGTGGCAAAGGCAGCTCTCTCCACACTTTATTTTTATCCTTTCAAGTCTCTTTGAAAGGATTTGGCAAGTTTTTAATAGGCACAACCCACACTTTCAACTTCTGCAGCCCAATCCAAGAATACATTTTTCTTTTGAAGGGGACATTATTATGTCTTTTCCAGGCACGAAGTGCCATTTTATAGCACAATCAAGTAACTGTTATCTTCAGTTGTTATAAAAATGTGGTATATGTAAAACATAAGTTAAAATGAAATGTCTCTTTAAGAAGCTCCTGCTCTTTCTGACTCTCTTCCTTCAGAACGCCCTCACAACAATGCTTCTTCTTGTGCCGTTAGCAACTATTCTTAGAAACGTTGGACTGACAAGTAGCTCGTATGATAACCTCAGCAGACACACAGTTCCACCAAGTGCTTGCTAATTGCTGCTGCCGCTAGTCTAGAGCAGCTAAGTGGGGATGTTGCGGTGGAGGGGTGCAGAAACTCGACTCGGGGACTACAGCTCCAAAAGGAGGAGGCGGGGCTTCATGAGAGCAAGTGTTTAGGCATCCTGAATGGTTGCATTTTCTTTCTTTTGCTTTAACCATAGAATATTATTTTTCACATGCCAAATAGAACACAAAAAAAGCGCATCTAGCAACATTCTTAAATTATAATTAAAACAAACATGAGAGGAACTGCTATGATTGTGGTCTGTGGGTAGTGGGAATGGAAATATTGAAAAGAAAACATATAAAAGGTTAGCCCAGAAGGCAGAAAAAGTTAACTTCCCTGCCTCTCCTCATTTCCCTCTAAAGTCAAGGTCAGAGCCTCGTGTGGTTTCATATTTTTCATTGAGCTTTTAAAAAAATAATAAAAAATGGCCGCAGAGGACGACTGATGCATTAAGATGCCCAGTGGTGCCCAAGCCCATTGCCATTTATTCCATTGACTGGTTTCAAAATTAAATGAGTCGGAGAGCGATGTTGGTGAAGATCAAAACCAATAACAACAAACGCGGCTTGGTACATATAAAAAGCATCTGCCCTTTTTTGGTGATTTTATAAGATTTTAACCACAAAATAATAGACTAAACTGTGTCTTTTAAACAGCTTCACGAAAGATCTGAAGCCAAAGAAAACTACATAGTTTGAGATGCCAGGGGCATTGTTCTTTGCACTTATTCTAATTGCTGGTGACATATAATGACGCAGGGCTCTTTCTGAATGAGCCTGCCCATTATGTGGAGTGAAAGCCGGTCTGGTGTGTTTGGTATGTGGAGGCCCCTGCTTCTCAGTGGGGGGAAGGCTGGACTTGGACGGCTCTGCGCTGTGGCTGCAGCTCTGCTCGGCGCGCAGCGGGGGGAACACAAGGAACCCTATAGTCTGGTAATGCAATATTCATGGTGGGGTGTGAGCAGAGCAGTTAAACACAGCAAAGTTGTGAGAAGATCTTGCAACCTCTATCAGGGAGCAACTGCAGCTTGGACTCAAAAAGCCTATCCTCATGTTCCAAGTATTATCCCTTTCTTTCTCTGCTCTCCCTGCTGCTGCTTCTGTTGTTTTTTTTTTTTTTGTGTTTGTTTTTTGTTTTTTGCTGCCACTTGCACAGCCATTAATTTTTAATAACAACTTAAATGGCTGGCTTGACGAGCCTGTGCAGTGGGGCAGGGCGGGGGGCAGCAAGTCAAGGGATCTTGCCTCTGGTTACAAACTGAGAAATAAATTTGCAGAGATCAAGCTAAACATACAGCGAGTGGGGATATATATATATATATATATATATATATATATACACACAGCGAGGAGAAATATCAACTCTGCTGCTGCCATTCCAGCTTAATTAGAATTTCAGCTCTTTCATCTTGAACTTTCAATTGCGACTGCAACAGGAAATTGAGATCAAATTAAGATAGAGTGCTTCTTGGAGGCCACCAGAAAGATTGGGTTTGCACATTAAATATTTAAATTTGTCATAGGGCAGATATTAACTGAGACGGTTAGCTTTAAACATTAGGTTCAAATTTCTAAACAATTTGTGAAACGTGTAAACGACTGTGATGATTGCATTATATTTCTCAGCCCTACATCGCCTGTGAGGCAAACCGATCTTTAAAAGGAAAAACTGCTTTGTTTTTGAGTCGAGAAAAGCCTCGCTCAAATATCAAGACAATAAAAATGAACTCGGATAAAGAGTAAAACAGTGGAGTCTGCAGTAGGAGCGTATAAATAATTGATTCACCTCTTCAAGGCAGACAAGGTTGTGTGGATGTTGTCAGTAAGGTGGCAGCACTCAGGTTTTCCCCTGCATTATTTATTTTCCGCATTGGGGTGGTCTGACCCACTCTTGTAATGAGAGCTGGAGTCACGGTCTGTTTGGAGTCCCGGGGCAACGCCGTGCGACCGTGTCCCTGGATCACTGCTCAACCACACAGGGCCCTACATAGCCAGTGTTTGCTCAGACTTCACTTGGACTGTAAAAGTCAAACCTTGTTGACACATCTGTGCTGCCTCTCCCCGAGGCTAATGGCTAATACATCTGCCTGCTTCTTTTCAGAGGGCGAGGAAACTACAAGAATCAAATGCTGGGAAGACACTGGTAGCAGAAAGAAAGCTGAAAAGTTATCCAGGGAATTTAAGTCCAGTAAGACAGCTACATTTGTTAAGAGGTATTTTGGGAGAAATGTTGAGGACTTTTCTCTTTGATGCTATCAGACTATTTTCTCCAGCGGTTTTCACAGGTAATGCAGACTTTATATTTACCAAAAATATAGCTTCCTTCTCCAACTACTTATGCAATTAGAACCCATATACTCTTACCAGCTAATGTATTTTAAGTAGACCTTACCAACAGCAGATTGGGGCTGTTTTAACTTCAAATGAACCTTTATTCTTCATCACTGGAGTACAGTTAACTTAGGATGCATTCACACCAGCTCTGTTTAGTCTGCTTTAATCAAACTCTAGTTGATTTGTCTAGAAAGTTCAGTCCGTTTGGGGAGGTGTGAATGTGCAATTGAACGAAAAAGGCGAACTCTGACCCTCCTGAAAACCTAGGTCTCAGTTCAATTAAAATGACCTCTAGAATAGTTTGAATGCATATGTGGATTCAAGCGGACCAGAGGCCATCCCAAAAGCAGGAACCAAACTGTAGCGCATGGCATTCTGGGTAAATAGAACCAAAGCAAATGCACAAGTATAGCACTACAGGGAAGAATGGGTTGTGGTCTTTTACCAAAGACAAAAGAGAAATCCTACATCAGCTAAAATCTGATGATACTCTACTGTTTTTACTCCATTGTGTTTGCATTTAGTGAACAAGGAAGTTGTGTTTGTCTTCTTCTAAGGTTTTCCTGTTATTTCCTGCAGCTGTTCTTGGTGCAGCGCCATTACAAGCGAGGGATGGAAACAGGTTTTTCAATTAGTTTGGTTCATTTGCCGTGTGAACGCAAACCGCACCAGCTGAAAATGTATCAATCATTGCAATTTTGGTCTCTAATCAAACCGAGCCCACCGAACCGGAAGGTGTGAAAACACCCTTTGCGTCATGTTCAAGGTACCGGCTTGAGGTGTTTTGAGCTTTGTGACACGGTGGATTTTTCCTCTGAGCAGTAGGATCTTCTGTAGCCAACAGACAATGGGTCATACTATGGACACAGAGGGATGGATACTGGCTTCAAGAACCAAGTTCTGGCAATGAAACAATGTCTAACTGAGATTGCAGATCCCTGTTGATTATTGAAGCCTATCTACTGGAAACAAGTCAGATACTGAAAGTACATACGGCAATCATATAGTCGTATTACTAGTATCATTTGTGCAGCAAAAAACTAAGACTATAATCAAATAGGGAGTGGTTAATTTCATAGAGCTGCAGAGTAGTAAAAACATCTGGGATAATATGACAATATTACTTAGGGCAATTTTCTTAATCGGCATCAATAAGTAAGCAACATGATTCTACCTCTAAATCCTAAGTGTACAATAAACTCAAGTGTACAATTACATGCTGGCATAACATGCCAACATGTAATTGAAGTTACATGCTGACTTATAATGATTAGTCAACAGACCATAAAAGTTATTCCAGCAGAACATTTATTTATTTCCAAAGAGTCTGATAAAATCCAGATTTTTGTTTAAAAAAACAAAAAAAAAATTGTAACCTGACCACCATCCAGTCACAAAAACATAGTATTTGTAAGCTAGACATGCATTTATAAAAACCAGAGTGCCTGTCTTGTTAAGCAAGGAGCTCATTTTTTATGACATTTCTGGTTTCAGTGTGAAATTCACTTGACAGGTGGGTGTGAAAAACATCCACTCACACTTTTAAAATAGCACAAGTGACTCATTGGCCATGGCTAGTTTAACATCCTCACCTTGATGGGCAACTCACACTGTGCAAATAATCCACCTATTGATTCTTGCATCCTGCCCTAATAAATGAACAAAATCAAGGTTGCAACGTAAACACGTGCATGAGCGGACATCTTCCATTCAGCAGAGCGTACGCACACGCATACACACGTGCGCAGAAACACAGAAATGGGAGTAATCTCTCACTAATCAAGAACATTGATCACATTGTAAAACACATCTGTCTGCATGCCCCCCTCAGCGTAGGCAGACAGATTACACTGACAGGATGAAAAGACAAAGACTAAAGAGAGAGAAGATATATTTGAAACAGGCAAGAGAAAGAAATGTGGCATAATGAAAACAGAAAACTGAGGGCAGATAAAATATTAGTGACAAAAGGTCTGAATCTGGATCACGGCGATCTATAGACCAGATGAAAACGACCTCGAAGCGAGTCTCAAGCCAGCGTTTTGGGATTCATGTAGGACAGATCTTTACCTCAAACTATGCAGAACTCTTACAGTTGTGTAGCTGATTTACAAGCCAGATCAGATATGTGATATGGATTCACATCAATTTTCAACAACTGTATCTTAACAAGTATTGACTCAATAAACATGCGGCTTTTCCAGAAAAGATTCCTTTCATGCTTCAAACTTGACTTGCAACGGTACGACAAACACTGATTGATACGGTTTACGTAATAGCTACTGATAAAGGGCAACAATCGTGAGGGCTAAGATAAGCAGAGAAAAATCTATTGCTACAACATGGAGCAATTTCTTTACACAGCCTTTTCACCCTTGTGTGAGTCAGAGAGCCACGAGGTTTCATTAACAAGGGCAGCTGATAAAACCTCTGAGCTCAAGTGCAATCAAATGCACCAAATCTCTCAGGCAAAGCGTGCATGTGTCATGGCTATGCAGTCTTAAAAAAGAAAATGACTTAAGGAACTCCTGCACATTTCTACTCAGCCACATAAATAGAAATGATACAAAGCGTATCCCTTTAAATTCCAGAGCTTTATGAATTTTGAACAAATGGAGGAGTGCTCTTTTCCATTTAGGCTCAGTCTCTGTTTAATAAATAACGACATGAGGGAATTTGTGGTGTGTAGTTTAAACCCTAAAAGTGACAGAGAGTTTACCAAAAGGAGTTTTTCTTTGCCCCAGGTCGATAATTGGATGCCAGACCAGATGATGACAAAGATTCCAGGCCGATTAAATAATTTTTCTTCCAGATTTATCATTTACTTTGAACGTAATATCAAGGTTTTTCCATTTTCTTTGGGTATGAAAGATCTGTGGACTTCCGCATAGAAATAAGCTGCATGGAGCAGCAAACAATAGATCAGGCCCTGGAGACATTTTCAGGTGATCCTTCATGCTTGTGGTGTTTTTCCACCAGCTCCCATTATTACCTGCTCATTGCAAGTACTTACCCTTCCCAAGAGATGGCTTTGTACAATGCTTCCTTAAGAAATATTGCAATTCCTTATGGAAAGTTTCCAGATGTCTGGCTCATCAGTATGTATGCTAGTATGCTCTAACCATGCAAAGGGCTGTTTTTCTATATATAAAAAATAAATAAATAATATATATATATATATATATATATATATATATATATATATATATATATATATTATATATATATAAAATAGCGAAAACATGAAATATTAAATGATCTATTTCACAAAAGCCGAGTCAAGCAGTGAAGTTGTTCAATTCTGGGATAATTTAAGTTTTTTGTGTGATGTTTATCTTTTCCGTCCCTATAAAGGAGGAAAAACGAAGCAGCTTCAGGCTGTAATTTCATTGCCTCCATATGAAAATACAGTGAAACTGTAAACACACAAGGAAAAAGGAAAAAACACAACATGCTATGATAAAACCTGCATGTAAGCACAACCGCTCTCTGACGAGTATCACCACAAACATAGCTATATGTTTAAAGTAATGCTACATAAAAATCACGGCCAAGTCTGCATGCCAGATGTTGACATCTTGCATAAAAATATTTAAAAGACAAACAAATTATTACATGCACAAGCTTAAAATAACATCGTCACTTTTTAAATACTCAGAAATATTTATTAAGCTCGGCTCTTTATCTTAACCTCGACGTAGTACGAGAACTCCTATGGCAACACCCATAGATCAAAATTGCTTTGCCAGCCATCCGTAAAATGCTGCGGTGGAGGTGGTCGGAAGCAGAAGGTCTCATTAAATCATGGTAAAACATGTAGACTTTGCTCATTTAAGTGCACATGTTGGGGGGAGTCTCTGCTTGGCCAACCTCAATTACATGCGTGGAAATATTGTGTCATTGTGTTACTGATCGAACAACATTTTGAAACATGAAAGTAAGAGTGCTTACAACTGTTACTTATTATAAATAGAAGATGTTTACATCAGTCAGACAACTCAGTTTCTCCAAAGTTGTCTCCCATTCACAGCAGCAATTTTGAGTTTGTTCTGCTTTGACTTTTGAATTTTCCCCAACAGGAGCTCCAAAACTAGACTGTGTTCAAGTTTAAGATATTTTTTGCAAAACATGACAGCAAACAAGTATCCCACTTCTTGCTGCAGTATCTAGATTTTTGGAATTCTTTTTTTTTTTTTTTTTTATGCATTTGTTCAAAACTATCATTACATTGGGTTAATATCATGTGAGACTAATATTTTCTGAAAAACAAAATGAAAGAAAGTACTTGCTGACATGTGTACAAATACACTGCTCTGTCAGAAACAACCAATCAGAGCCAGGATGTGGTCTTAGTGCTGTCAATCACTACTGTGTACCCGCTGTTAACACAGTCTCCCTTGCTCTCTGTTAGTCTAAAGCAGGTTCTCCACAACATAGTTAGCATGCCCACTGATGACAGTAGAGAAACGGTTTTCCTTGAACGGAGTTGTTTCTCTGCTGTTGGCTCATTTAACAGCTCCTGGCTCTGATTGGTTGTTTTTGACCGGGAGCGGTGCATTTCTTCAGATGGCAATAGTAGCACTAAAATGAGGCTGAGGAGATGGATCTTTTCCAGATATGTCTCATAACTTCCTGTCACGACATGGTGACACTTTTAACAAATATGTAAAAAACATAGTTTAGTCAAAGTTATATCCTGCAGCTTTCAATCTTTTAAAGTTCTACCTCGTAAGTATTTCAAGCTACTTCCATCTCCGTTTCTAAAGGTTTTGTGAATGTCGTCAGCCTAATCAACCCTTAACATAATTATAACTCCAAATTTGAACATAGACGCTGAGAAAAAAAAAACTTCCCACAAAAATAAACAGAAGATGAATAAATGATAACTGAAAAACAAACAAAAACTGAAATGCATCCACACTTGTCATTTGGGGTTAGGAACATAGAGGGACTATGAATGATTCACTGTCAGTCTTTGTTAGCTAAAAAATGCCCCTTTTACAGCAGTGCCACAGAATACAGTGTTATTTTTACAGCTGCTGATTTAGCATGCAGGAGTTCTGTCACCGCGGCTGTGAGGACACGCAGATCAAGTATGTGGAAGTTTATTGCTTGGGGCTCTTCCTGGCTCCCATACCTGTGTGCTCAACAGCTCAGCTCTCTCCTCTTCTCTCCTCTCCCCATTAACCGGCTGACAGATCAGTAATAAACACAGCCTGTCACCTTCAAGGCCTGCCTCTCATTTACTAGGGAACACATGAAACCTCACTCTCTCATTCCCTCTCTCTCTTTTCTTCCCCTTCGTCCGCTGGGCTCACTGGAGCTGAAACCCGATTTTCAGGCCTCTCCTGCCTCAGAGGCAGCAAATTCTCAGCTGCACCCAGACAGTCCTGCAAAAGGCATGAATATTAAATGGAAGATCCATGAATAAATAACCAAAAAAAGGACTTCCGTCGATCTAACCTTGTTCTGTCTCCCAGCACTGGATGACAGAAGAGCATATGGGGAAACAGACAGACAGAAAAAAAAGAAAAAACATACTTACCTTAAGATGAAAGGTGGACATTTGTTAGCTAATTTGCTTCCTTTATGTGCTTTAATTTCACACATAAAAAAAAGGTGGTAACCAGACGGCAACAGCGCAGTTGATGGTTACAGGAATCAGATTCAAACAGCAATATTTTCACAGGGCATATATTGAGCTATTCCCATATATTGTGCAACCTGAGGGATAAAAGCCATACATATTGCAACAGCTCTGTAATGTATGCATGGAAAATGCAAATCAGATTACAAAAGAGAGCTGGGAGTGGTATGTGTACAAGGATTATAATGCTGAATGCAAAGCAAACAAAGTGACTCGTCTAATTGTGACATACACTCACTGGTCCCTGGGCATATGGTTGTTACAGTGAAACAGGTAAATGTAAGTCGTGAATCAATTCCCTAATTAAGGCTGATGTGTTTTGCAATGAATTTCATTGGTCTGCGTGTTTAATACTGCCCACCGAGGGGGAATCAGGAAGATAAACAAGTGGTTATTATGTGCTGACATGGGTGAACACTGTATTATGCGCGTTTATATTTTGCATTCAGCGAAACACGTTCCTGGTGTTGATCACTAACCCATAAAAAGCAATGCAGTAAAGCAATTAAACACCAGGAGCAGAATAATAGTTAAGGTTTTTGTTTATTAGGATTTTACTGGGAGTCCATATTTGGGTTTGTAAGGGACTTTGAAAGATTCTTGAAAGATTGTTGCCATGTTTGAGCTGTTGGTTCATTTAAAAACTAGATTCATGCTTTGCTCCTTTGAAAAGGGACAGTGGAAATTTTCTTGACTTTAACTTCGACCGAGGCTGAAATGTAACACTCCAGAAATCTAATTACGTTTCACAATGACTCAGACCACAACAGGTTGAAATGGTCTGCTCAAGAGTTTTATCCTTCCATAATATAACAAAATACATATCTTAACTATAGGATCCAATTCTTCCCTGATTTCAGTTGTTATTGACTACATACTTCCATGAAATAACACTTTAATCTGTTTTAACATGACAGAGAAAAATGTTGAATGTTCAGCCTTTTTTTAACAAAAACATTAGAAATGAATAAATGGTTTCTTACGAGTAACCACTAAAGTCAATGATTCATGAAATTAGATTGAGATTAGTTAAAAAAAAAAGATCCCTTTAAGACCTGCTGCTCAAGTTGAATGTCTCGGCGCACTAATTATAGCCACAATTTTCTTTCTTGTAGTTTGACACCTTAACAAAGGGCAGCACTTTGTACTTGCAACAGACCCATCAGTGTGACTAATCTTAACAAGGAAAGATAAGGTAGTGAGGCACAAAGAGCTCACTGAGTTAAAAGTGTTTATGTAAGTTATGAGTTTCCTCTAAAACTGAGGACGTAGAATTTATTATTCTCTCCAAAGATCTTGTTTTGTTTCTATAACACTAATTTACACCCTCTATGAAATGTATGCAGTCTACATGTTTTGGGGTATAGTCTACATGTTCAGCTCATGTGAAAGAATCTTCTCTGTTTCTATAGAACCATAAAAGTCTATGAATGCCTTTGGAGCAAATGCAAACCATATGGCTTAAACAGTGTGCTGAATTGTTTTCAGCACGATGAGCCAGCACTTTGACGCCAACCAATGGTTGGAGGATCGCTTCTTGGCCTTTTGGCTACGATTGCATGTAGTATGTATTCTTATGGGAACAAAAGGCATTAGGCAGCTTGAACAGATTAAATCTATTCTGAAGTTTACGGATTTAACCTCAGCTTATGCGTACCTCAGATCAATTCAGGGATTCTGTCTCATTAATTTAAAGGTGCTTCTACAAGAGTTGGATATTTTTTTATTCCAAGCTGAGCTAGCAGATTATCTCTTGGAGCACTTCACTTCGAATATGGACCTCATGTTTGGAAGTAATAAATTCGACCGCCGCCTTTTAGTGGTTCAGTATTTGCAGGTTCACCTGTTCATTGATTTTTTTGTGGAACTAACTCTGAATTATTTATAGAAAACTTGGCTATCTGAAAAGTTTAAAAGCAAATGCTGGGTGGAAAGCTGGTACAGTGTTACTTGACATGCTATAGGTGGATTGGCTAGAGTTTGGAAAGCAGCCAATCCAGGATCAGCACTGATTTTCTTTGGTACCCAAGAGTAACACTGTAGGTGTTAGCTTTTGCAGTAGTGCCAAGACTGTGTCCACTGTGCATAGTAATGCTTATTAAGGTGTATTTTGTGTTTTAGTTATTACAATAGGCAGTTATAAGCATTTGCGTCTCAAGTATTTGTGGAATTCAGCTATTGAGCAGTTCTGGTCCTGTGCCGCTCCTCATTACCATTGTGTCTTATGGTGCGTTCACAACAAACACATTTTGAGCATCAGTTGCGTCTGGTTTACATTCAAAGTCTATGTGGAAATGTGTCGATGGCCTGCTGTGCCTTGTTTCATGCGTCTAGGCGGCACAATTTTGAAGCGTTTACAGAGTTTTGAGCATCAAGCACATCTGACCAAAAGGCCAGCAGCAGAAAACAACGGCTAGAACGATTTTGACTCATAGACTTTGAATGTAAGCCACACGCACCTGGCGCGTGAAGCGCTAGGTGTAGAGCAAAATGTCAAGTGCCTGCATTCAACGCGCATACACGTCAAACTGGAAGCGTCAGATGCATTTTGTGTGAACGCACCATCAGTACATGTTATAAAAGCGAGGTCAATTATGACACTTAGTTAACAGCTTAATACCAGTCCATGCATGGTGTGTATTTGTGCCAATTTAAACACTTCTGGGCTCACAGCATTTTAGCAGCATTTGGTGCTTTGCAATGCATTTCATGGTTTTCACGGTCTCTTAGTTTTTACAATCTTTCATTGAAATCTTATTTTAGTTTTTAAACCAACTGCAACTGTGAAGTATCCAGCTGGTCTGAGTTCAGTAGGTGGCCCATCAGTGATCTCTGCATGGTTTAACATAATGAACTGTTTCCTGACCTCAATTGTTCATCACATGGTGGAAGAGCTGTTATGGCCTACTGAGGATTATAATTAAGAGTTTATAATTTACTTAGGTTGCCTACTTAATACTGGACAATACATTGTGCCAGGTAATATAATAACTATTTGCTAAGTAAATGATTTGGGGCACAGTGTTCTTGCTGAGTGTGCACAGTCACTTCAGACCGATAATGTTAGAGTGTTAAAACAAGCGAGGGAAGTCAAGCAATAAGAAAGAATAAAAGAAAATGTGTGGTCATGGCAGAAAGCCAATTAGCTTTCAACACCCAGAATGGCCTTCGGTTCACACAAATGCGCACACATACACACACAGAAACATATATTCAAAGGCTGGGAAGACGACCCATAATGCTCAGAGAGCTTTGGTTGTACGTCATTTTAAATGTCACAGACTTCACCACAGGGTAATGACTGATCAACCTGAGATGGATTCTAGTCATCCATCTCAGCCAGTCAGCTCTAGACTTTTTATCTCTAGAGCTGACTGGCTGGAGATAGATAAGAGGTTGTGTTACTTTTTTTTTCTTGTCAAATGGGACATATATTCAAATGGGACTGTATTATAAAATATTGCAGTATGTTTAGGGATTCCACATAGTTTCCATGTTGAAGTTCCACACTTAGTTGCATTTCCATTACAAATGTGCGCAAAACTGTCTACATTTGAGTAATACTGAAACAACACAATTTCGCAGTTAACATGTTTCTATTAAATAAACGTAATTAAAATGAATTGCGAATAAGTTTGCTCATGCAATAAGTAAGAACTATTTCCTGTTTTCCTCTGTGGTTTCCGCCAGTGGAAACATACGGTTGTTGATCATGTGACTTGTGTGATGTGAAAAGAGTGTTTCCATTTCAGTTTTGTTAAATACACCAATTTTGATGCAGTCAAAAAACTACTTCATCTTAGCGTCAAAACATTTTATCAAAAAACAAGAGTTTTTTTCAAAATTGCATTACGTAACTTTTTGCCCCCCAAATGTCAAATTGTGCAATTTTATAGTCAATGGAAACACAGCTACCATCTCTATTTTAAAAAGGTAAATTACGTTATGGCAGATAATCCCACATATGACAAGTCTTGGGTATGAGACTTGGGAAATCCAAAAACTGGAGAGAGAAAAAAAGTAAGCAAGATGGAAATAATTTTCATAGATTACTAAATATGCACAACAGGACATTTCTAGGTAAATGATGAAGAGTGACATCATGACAGCGGTAAAATAATGCTTAATGTAATATAATCACAGTACATACAATAATTATTAGCGTTCTTATGACCAGCAAAAAGCAAAACATGGCGCATCTCTGACAATGAAAGGTTCAGGCGGTATTATCTGTACCCTGATATTTTTGCGAACATTTTTGCAGATTAGTCACGTTCCGCTAAAGGGAAAAGAACTATTGGAAAGTTCCAGCTTCAATTTCAACAAAGTGCCAAGACTTTTCTGTGTACCTCTGAGCTCCTGACATATTTATCTTTAAAAGTCTGAGGGCATCTTTTGCAAGCAAACCCAACGCTCATGTTTCCCTTGTTCTGCTATCAAGCAGACCAGGAATCCTGAGATGCAGTCTATTTTTTCTTTCTGTTAATTTAGATACAAACCACAGATCTAGTCAAAATAAGGCAGCAATTCTTGAGTCGGGGGCTGCGTTGATCCTATTCTAATGGGGCAAGATCAACATTTGCTGGAAAGATTTTATGGTAATTTTTTGATTATCCAATATTTTGTCACAAGAAGGTTCATTTCAGTGAGTTACCAGCTATTTACCATTTTCTATGTACTGAAAAAAAAGTTAGTTTAATCACAATCTTAGATGTTACACAGTCCAGATCATTTTCATATGAAGGTCTCAAACAAACATAAAAAGCAGCCATATCTATTTCTATTTCAGAGAAGTAATAATTGCCAGAAGAAATTGAAACATTTCTTTTCCAGCATACTGTTGTTAAGTATGAGATTGTTGGCATTGCCAGAAGCAAGTGGATCTTATCCATGTAAGCAGCTCAAGAAGGGGGAAAAATAACTTGTGCTAAGCCCTCATGAGGAAAATGAGAGGCAATGCCTTGACCCGTGAGATGCTGTGAGAATGGGGTGGAAGAGAGGGTGAGAGATCAAGAAACTGAGATAGTAAAAAGCTAGCTGGTGATAGAAGAAGGAGGCAGGCTGGACGGTGTAGGTGCATGTAGGGCAAGATAGCCAAACCACAATCCAGATTAAAACGTACAGAGGGGAATGTGTGGAGATAAAAGCTATTTATTGCATGAGAATACACACATACAGTGGTATTCAAATGTTACTGCATCTTTGGTAATGTTGATAGTCCTACCAAGTCTAAAACATCTCAGACAATAAAAATGTCTGAGCACTGTTGGTGCAACAGTTTGTGAAGAATGAAAAATGTAATGGCACGAAACTAAAATCCATAGTTTTGCTTAGTAATTTTATTGTTTTACGTTTTGGATTGTCAACAACAGATGTCAAACTATAACTGTCTAATGAATTTAAGCTGAAAGAACCCCCTTCTCTTTATAACCAGAAACTCTCATTTTAACATGCTACGCCTCCAGTATTCATTTCCTAACTCTGGCAGTTCAACACTTCTAGAATTGATATCTGATCAGATAAAATATTGATTTGCATGTCAATCAGGTACCAAACTAGCTTGTTAGCTTTTTGACTAGTACTATAATTAATCTGAACTGTTGCTGTGAAAGCTCTTTATGAATAAACTTTCTTTACTACCTAAGTAAATTTAGTAAGAAGCCAATTAACGACATTAGGCACTGAAATTATAAAAGCTTGTCTCAATATGTGAAATAGTTTAATTGATGCTGCCATAGCTCAAACTGGACTTTGAATTTGAGTTACAAGTAATGTAATGCAGATAATTACTAGATAAACACTTTACTGCACAGTGCAAGGGGCCCTCACCCTCTTTGTTGTAAAAAGAAAATAATTGTAAGAAATTGAACGACAGCATGTTTTTGAAAAATCTCTGTGTTTCAATTGGATTTAAATATTGCAAAATTACTCTGCTCCACAGTTGGACAATAAGAAATAGATTTCTTACTGCAACAGTCTTAAAATGCCAAAAATATTATATATTGGCTATTAAGCATTCTATAATTAACTGGTTACACAAAAATCATCAAACCAAAAATTACTTAAAGCTTTTAGAACTCTGATCAAAAGTTGCTTTTTTGTTGTCAGTTGCAGAAAACATCAATGGTCCAGTAAATATGTATTATTAGTCATTGAACAGCCCAAGTCCGATTTGAAGATTGTCCCCCAAGCCAGGATGAATAATATAAAAGTATGATTCATCATATTTTTATGATGAATAATAAAAGTATGATCATAACTGTGTAAAAGCTGCACACACTTGCTATGCTCAAGTGCTAATATTATTCACTAGAAAGTAGAGGGAAAAGGAAACTCAAGTGACCCAAGGCAAGTCAAAGTAAAAAAAAAAAAAAAAAGTGTTTATGTAACATGACAAATGTTGATACTGGAGTTTCTATAACTGGATCAAGAATAAACATACTCAGGGCAATGATACAGGAAAACTATTGTGAACAGAGTCGTTGACCAATTTGTCTGACATATATAAAATGAAAGATTTTTTTTCTAAGAAACGAATAATTATTGTGGTTTTCACTTTTAACTCGAAGAGCTGGAATCTCAAGAGGAAAAACTGGAATAGAACCAGATGGCAGCTAATGAGAAAATGAATTTCTCATATATAAGTACTTTGACAGTTTACAGCACAACCATTTTACTGACATAGCTGCAAACAAAGAAACAGGTTACAATCAATCTAGATAACATAAATATGCAAGAAATGTAGTTAGAGATTTCCCCAGATTTGCTCCAGTGTCAGGGAATCTGTAATAATGTGACAACCTGTTATTCTAAACAAATTTAAAAACAGAAGTTTAAACATACCAGGTAGTTAGAAAATATTTCACTTCAGATGAGGTTTTGCTGACAAACGTCACGCTGTGACAGGAAAGCAGAGATCTGACTGCAACTGTATTTTTCTTTCAGATCAGCAATCTCTTTTTACTGCTTGCCAACAAAATATTTACCTACAACTTGAAATTTTAGTTGGTGTTTTTGTAAAACTCCAAAACATTTAAATAAAATTAAAAAAAACAACACAATTCACAAGAAAGCAGACGAGAGAGCTGTGTGTAGTTCGTCCAGTGCCTGCTACATTTTACCTGGAGCTTCTCAAACGTATTCGCCATCGATCTGAACACATCTGAACGAGGCACAGCTGCATAAACAATCCTCTCAAGTCTTTAGAGGGTTTTGAAATATTAACAAAAGAGCTTGCAGGTACATCATATTGCAGAGCCAGCTTTGGCAGCAGAGGGAAAATGTGTTAGAGTCCTATTATAAATCACACAATTCCAGCAACAGAATTGCACACCCAGGCCTGGCTTGTCCCCCAGGCAACCTGACAGCAAAATCCTGTCTTAACATTCTGTGCCCAGAGAGAATCTATAGAAATGTGTGTGTGCTTGTGAGGAGAATTGTGTAGACTTTTGTTTTATTCATGAAAACATACTAATCAGGAACTGTACTTTGCATTATTGTAACGTTTCCACATTTATATATGTGCGAGCGTAGAGACGAAGACGTTGAATGCAGATGAACAGAAATGAGGACATTTGAGCTGGCTCAGGCTAATGTCAGCCACTCCTCTTTTCTTTTTTCTTTTTTTTTTTTTTGCTCTGACATGAAAGGAGGAGAGAACTTACAGATCTTGTGCTTCCCTTTCATGGGGAATTTCACGAGCAGCTCCTGGGGGTTATTGCAGATGAAGACGAATGGCGAAGCAGACTCCTCACAGGTACCAGGGCACTGCAGAAGTGATGGAGGATAAATAGAATGGTTTAGCTCCATTTTCACAAAGAAGTGTCACATCCAGATTTACATATGCCAGCACTGAAAATCTGTTGATTTCAAACAGTTCTAAATCATCCAGTGATTGCTCTTTATATGCCTATATTATGCTAAATGTCCTCCATGCCTGATCTAATACTCTATGCCTGAAAGCATATGATAGTTATGAGTCTCGCTGGGTGTTAGGCTCTGTAATTGCACAACTAATGATGCAGTTGCTGAAGGGAGCAGCTGTCGCCCTGGTGAGCTATAAAGATGACACAAAATATATAACAAGCAGCATCGAAATCTGAGGCAATCAAAGACTTTCTCAGATGTGGTGTTGTGTGAATTACACTTTCAAACATATTTCAGGGCGTAGACTCACATTAATAAAGCTGGTTGGGCCATAAAAAGCAATGTTTGCACACTGATCTGTTACTGAGATGGAAACCGCAAAGACGTCCGAACGTTTCAAAATCGTCGTCATGTCATTCACAGTAATCGAAGATATTTCTGCAAAGCCGTGTGGGATGCCATAACACATTCCTGTGAATAAGAAGGTGTTTTACAGCTCATAATTGACACCAGCCCACAGCATACAGAGAGCAAGAGGCAAGAGAAAACCTCTCTATCCTAGAGTTATTGATTGGTCTCTCAGGTGAGAGTAGGGAATTGACTGACACAGTGACAAAGGAGTCATCTTTTCCATCACTGGCAGCCAACGGCTCTCAGCTCATCCAATTTCCGCCAGCACTATCAGATAGTGCCCATGATTGCATCTAGCCAGCCAGGAAGCGGCTCTTTTCGTGACAGCACGCTTTTTTTTTTTCTTTCTCCCCTCCCCCAACCTCTTACTCTCCCAGCCTCTCTATCTCCCTCACACAAAAAGAAAGCACTGAAGGGTTGTGACAAATCTGCAGCTTTTACAAGAAATCAACAGAGTCTGCAGCCCATTTGTAGGGTCTCTTGACAAACTGGGGAGTGATGACAGCGATGCTTATTTCTGACTAAAGCCCATGTCAACTTGAGTCTAATAAGATGGTGAGTGATAAAATATGTAAAGACTCGAAGCGTCATTAAGCACAGCTCAGAATCCGAGTGGAGGCTCTTGATTACATCCTTCAATGGGAAAATGACATTGCGATTTAAATTAAACTGGGGCTCACTGATAGAAAATTCATCTGATCGTTACTGGAGGAAAATTTTAGCTGTTTTGAGAAAGGCTAAATAATAGTTGAAGTTGTGAGTTTTAATGTGTCTTTTTATGAGCCGAGATTGAACCCAGAAATAATCCGGTTTTTATCAGCTTCTAAAATTACTTAAACCTGACCTCGAGTGTTAAAACCAAAAAGTATAAATGAAACAAAAATGAAAGCAGAATTTAAAAGCTAAGGTTAAAGACCCACAATACCTTTAAAATACATAAGGCACTGGAATTTAAAGGGGCTTTAGTTTCTTTTTAAACAAGGCTATGAAATCCAACCTTCCCCATTACCAGTGTAGCTATATGGCTGAGACAGTTTATGGTTATGGGGAAAAGAAAAAAAAAAGTACATCCTATAATTCAGAAAGGTTGTTGAACCTGATACAGCAAGAATTACTTGAAGATTAAGTGGACCGCTGCCTATTCATAGCTTAGTATTAAGAGATATTTCCATGGAATCTAACTCCAAATTATCTGCAGATTTTCCCCAAGAGCATAACTTAAAATACTCAAAAAAAGGGAGCTTTGAAAACTGAAATACCAAGATCAATGCTATTTCATACACTATTGGCTGGCGTTTGCAAAGCAGCCAGTCCAGGAGAGCCATTTGTTTTCTTTGTCGCCAACTGAAGAGGGAAGATAAGGAAGACTGTGGATGTTAGCTTCTGTGCTAGTGCCAAGAGTGTTTCCACTGTGTTTATTAATTCATTTTAAGTTATATTTGGTATGTGAATTATTAAGATCGGCAGTGATGAGCGTTTTTAGAGGGCATCTCAAGTATTTGTGGATTTTAGCTATGAGCTGGTGTCTGTGGGCCTTTCTTCTTCACAACTCTATTCAAGTTTATAGAAGTTTGCGAGCCTGTCTTCATGCACCTTGATTATTTTCTTTTCCAATTACTCTGTTGTAGATTTGCTGCTATGCTTAGGATTATGGTTCAGTTACATGACCCAGTTTTGATCAATATGATGGTCTCACATTAGAGTCCAGAACACCTTCCATCCAGTGGACCACATTATACATTATGTGACTAGCATCACTTTTACAACTTTTATATTAATACATAAAAGGTGGGCTGCAAAATGGATTACAAAGAACTCCTTGGCCTGCACTAAAAGTATCAGCTAACTGCAAGTGCAATACATTTGGGCTCTCAATGCCCATAATCTGTGATACTTGCTTTTTTTATGCAGCAGAAAATGGTCAAGAAGGGAATTTAAGTTGGTGTGCTAAAGATATTGAGACTTAACTAGAATGTGCTGTTGAAACAATTTTTTTCAATAGGTCAATAAACTACTGAAAGTTTCATACATGTGTTTATTTACTCAACCTAGAAAGAGTTGCAAACCATGTCGTCATCACATTGACCAACATTCACCAACATTATTGCACATAACATGTTCTTTACTATTGTGCAGTCCTAATAATTTTGTTATATTTTTTTCTGAACAAGACATACAACTGAACACCCATAATTAATTCATTAGAATAAATGTTGATAATGCTGCAGAATATCATCAGCTCTGGTCTGTTTTATGTGTGTGCTAGTGATTTAGCATTAAACTGCAACATCAGCATGTGGTTAAAGTAATGACACACACCCACCATTCACTGCATCTACACTTGTTTTGAAACACACTGACCTCAGATGGGCTCATCTGTGATCCTAATTACTTCAACCGTTTATATGAACTAATCTTATTGTTTGAGCTGCTGACACTAATCCTCACACTGCTCTGCTGGTCAACTCCTGCTCTAGCTTAAGCCACCATCATGGTAACATAATGACAATAAAATCATACGACCAACATGAACCATGTTTCTGAAACAAGACCATTCACACAGTGAAGGTGCTATGTGTAAATGTATTATATTAGTGGCTCGTTTCTTTCTTCAGCAAAGTTATGAAGATCCTCAACAATCTCCTGATGATTCATGGGTAAATTTGTGATGCATCATGTTCTTTTCTGTTTGTGTCCACTTTGTAGGTCTTGTTCAAGGACTTTTATTTATTATTTATTCCCTATGATGAAGCTATTTGTAATCTTATACAAAATGTTTGTTTGTAAATGCAATTTTTTGCTCAAGACTTCTCTGTTTTCATCCTGATGATTATATTGTCCCTTGAGGTTTCTAATAAATCTTTCATCGCACTTTAAAACACTTCTAATAACCTGTTGTGAAAGACCGAATCAAACAGGATGCCCGCTAACACCTGGTGCTTGCTGTCGCACTAGAAAAGCACTTGAATCTAATTTTACAATCAAATTTACTGCTGCTCCCCGAGGTCTACTTGAGGTTAATGTACATGGAAAACCATCTGAGTTTCTTAAACAGAAAAACACCAGAAGGAAAATCTTTTAGTCTCTTGTTTAAGTAGTTTTTGTTATAGAAATATGTGTAAAACAATTCATTTCCCCAAAGTAATTTGTTGCTTAAATCCTTTCAATTTATTTAGACAAGCACTAAATTGAGCTGGGAGTACTTTTCTAGCCATTTAGACTAACTGCAAATACAGGCTGACAAAAAAAAAACAAAAAAAAAAACGACTTTCCACGGGGGAATCAGTAAAACAACAGTTTATAGAGGTTTTGTTAAGTAGAGACCATTTTTAAGCTTGTTTTACAAACTGTTACAGTTGGGATAATTTCATATTAGGCAGAAATAAATGTTGCCAATTTAATCAAAGTATACAACGGATCATAAGTTGTCAGATAAAATACATTAGAAGAAAAAGAAAGAACATAATAGATTTACCAAACAAGACAGAAAGCCTTTCTTGGCTTTCTAATATAACAAACATATTCATTCGTCATTAAATTCTTTATAATTTCTAAATCTAAAAGGCACTTTATTACGTAAAAAAACAAGCAGACATTTTGAAGCAAATAAAAAATTAAACATGAGCCTGTAATTCATGTTTTGTTATCCAGAGTTTATGCATCTCAGCAAGATCACTGTGTACCCAATTGAAGTTTCAAAATCCATCTATTCCATGGGGAGCACAAGAAACCAGTCCACTTCCTTGTTATCATAACATTTTAACACCGCACTCAGTCTGTCTTTCTTTCTCTCACTCACCAGATGAGAAATATCACGCAAGCATGCTGCTCTTTCTGCAAATGTGCTGCCATGTCTGAGTGAGGCTTCAAAGAACATTACGATAAAAGATACCAAACAGACGCTTGGCAATTTAACACACTGTTAAACAATGTCACATGTTTCATGACTGAAAAGTGGCTTATATTTATGGCTGTACAACACTCAATTAATGCAATGAAAGATGTGGAGAAATGCATAAAATATGTGTTTCATAAAGCAAACATGCAAACTTGAATACATTTATTCAGTGTGGAAAATATCCTACAGCAAATAGCAAGTTTTTTATTACAAAAATGCCAGAGGCACAAATATTGGCATCTCGAACAATCCCCACCAAAACATGTGCAACAAAAGCACTTATTACCTTTCTGCTCAGTTTTTAAAAAGATCAAAATGTATCTAGGAATTTCTTTACTTATTAATCGATGACTTCCAGTTTCCCTGGCTTATGAATATTACATAGCACAGAGGTGATGAAGCACGTGACAGGAGATGTAAAAGTTCACTTTTGGAGAACTGCACTGAAAGGTGGCATCTATAAACCACTGATTAGCCAATTAGCCAAAAATTATTTATAGGAAGGCTTTTTACTCCTCTTTACCAGGAGCGTGAATCACAGTAGATGCTGCGATAAAACAAAAAAATGTACCAAATCCAAGTGAGAGCAACATGGTGTAATAGAAATACTATACACCACAAGTTGGGATAGATGATATGTTTTATTTGGAAATGGATTTTTCCAAGCTCCCAGCTGGAAATACAACAAGAACACACACAAAAAAATACTGAAGAAAAGTCAATATCTAATATGGCTACTAGGCATATACAATTTAATGACAGGTGTGTATATATATATATATATATATATATATATATATATATATATATTAAGATAGATAGACATATATATTCACAATTTATTAGCAGCCCTCATGGTCCGTTTGTCAATAAATAAGTAGCCTACAGAGCTGTACATTATCAATGAGTGAAGATGCTCTTGTGTCTTCGCAAGAAGTTACAAGAGCCACTGTGGCACACTGTAGGATTTCCACTGGAAAATCAGTGGAAATCCCACTGGTTTTCCAACTCACAACTTCGTTGTGGTCTATTTATACTGAGAAGTCAGATCTTTCAGGTTCCCAGTCAGAAATAAATTTTTTAAAAAGTTGGACTTTTGACAATGCCATATGCTCTCGTCACATATAAAAACATAGTGAACTATTTTTAGCCCCTCTGACAGTTAATATTAAACCAGTGCGACACAGAGCACAATATCCCTGTGTCAACATGTTCCTTTAGTGCTTAAAGGCCTACAATGGAATGAAACATTGTTACCGACTCGTGGTGTCATTACCGCAACAATTAGCAAATCTCGCTGATTTTCCCCACATAATCTCCAGATTAGAGTTCCAAGACAATTGCACCACAGAAGTAACAGGAAGGATTCGACACCAAGCTCTTCATGGAATCATTGGCCTCATTTAGGATCATTATAAACAAATCACTCGATACACAAGATGGCTGGGTTGTTAGTGGTTCCTCAAGGAAACAAAATGGTGGTAGTTTTCATGGAACAAGCAAAGCTGCATCCAGAGCTGGAGTGTGTTCATGTGAGACCCTGCCAGGAGTTGCAGGAGTTGCTTGCTCCTTCATTCTCCATTAGCTAATTAGCATCTAAAGCTGTTGAATGTGTTGCTTTGCCTCACTGCCTCCACCACCTAATTGTTTCCATTCCCTCTTAATCAAAAGGGCACGGAATATTGTACTTGTGTGACAAAGAGGTTTTCTCAACCCCTCCGTATTCATCATAAAGGCTCTAATAAAGTAGGACTGGGCTTGTTTACACATTCAATTTAATTTGGGTTTGTTGTGAAAAAAAAAGTAATAATATGAAATTGATTATTTTGACTTATACAAAAACACAGTGGGGGAGCAAAACATTGATGTGTCTGCCTGTTAGTGTGTTAAGTCAGGCAGGAACACAGCTTTGGGGCATTCTGTGCAGAAAAGGACAAATGTGCTCAACAATTTAAGTCAGCTGCATTAAACTGCCTCAGTGTGAACGCTGTTTTACAAGCTAAATGCTTCCAATTTACTTTCCTTTTGAAGCCGGACAACTGTGAGACAAAAAGGTTCTGCTTGCTCATAAACTCCTCTGACATTTGGCTAATGTTCAACATAGAAATGCATGTCTGCCGCATGGCTGCGGTCCAAACTGCTTTCAGAAAGTAGATACAAGCACACTTTAACCTGCCAGTGTGCCAACAGATGATAAATGCAGCCATCAGTCTTGCATTCAAGCAAGAGTGCTGTACCCACATTTGCTTTACTGTGACAATGTGGGAAATGTGCTTATTTGCTCTCTTGCCAATGGTAAATGGAGAGGAATATTAAAACTGCAGCATCTGTATGTTGAATTTAAAGCTAGCGACAACAGCAAATTAGCTCAGTTCGAGTAGTTCTACAGTTTATATAAAAAGAAAAAAAGGATTTTTCTTTAACTTAAAATGTTTTTTATGTATACAGAAGTGTACTGAATTAATATGCAAATAAATACTTGTGTAAATTTATACAGAACAAAACAGACCTATGAATAACTTTTTTTTTAACAGTGTAGAGTAACTCTACAACTGCAGAATCCATTAACTGGCTTAACATAATCTACAGTCCGCAGGGCTGCGTTCAGCTTTTAGATTAAATGTAACTGAGAAAAATATCAGTTCCAGTAGCAACAATATTGCAGAACTGAGATTTTTGAATTGCAGACAATATGTACCGTATTTTACGGACTATAAGTTGCTCCGGAGTATAAGTCGCACCAGCCATAAAGTGCATAATAAAGCAGTAAAAGACATATATAAGTCGCATCAGAATATAAGTCGCATTTTTTAGGGAAATTTATTTAATAAAATCCAACACCAAGAACACACGTCATCTTGAAAGGCAATAAAAATAGAATAGAGGCAACAACAGGCTGAATAATTGTACGATATGCTAACGTTACATGACACATAAACAACGAACTGAGAACGTGCCTGGTATGTTAACATAACATATTAAGACTTATTCAGATAACTATAGCATAAATAACATGCTAACAAGTTCACCAAGCCATCCGTGTCACTCCAAATTACGAAATCTTCATCTTTGGTGTCGCTTGTAAACAACTCGGCTAACTCCGGACGTAGCTTCTACCACACACTGTTGTTGAGCATCTGTTTTTTTTTCTGCACTAAATTACTGCATTGTAAATAGTTGTGTTTTATAAAGTTTAATACTCAGGCACATAATGTAAAAAAAATAGCCAATTCAGATGCACATCCTTTAGATCATGACTATATTTCTATTCTAATAAATGCAGAATATCTTCATGTTATAATCTTACAAAGCATATTATTACTACTATTGTTAATCTTGTTTTGTTTTTTAACACTTCTGGAAGTTTTTTTTATGTGCACCTGCAAATTTTGATGCTGCTGTTACACCTGAATTTCCCCTTTTTGGAACAATAAAGGTTGTTTATATACTTCTACTGTGAATCGAGACTGAAACCTACTAACAACTGGTGCATTCAGCTTCAAAACATGAAACTAGAAACCAAAAAAACTGAAGGTGGTGACAGGTCTGTAAACAAGTGTACAGTAGTTGCCTTGTGTGACTGCAGAACGATAAGGGAAATGATTATCTTCAGAACTTCTAATGGTTCAATTATGTGAATGTTCCAGTTTGAATTTTTCCAATTTGATTGTTTTCATTGTTACCTCTCATCTATAAATATCATCTTCTACGTCCATCCAATCAACTAGTTTGTTGAGAAGGTGAGTCAACACGCTACATAAATGTCAAGCATCTTTGGAATATGTACAAATCCACTATATAATAGAGAATGGACGAAACCTCGATTCTGAATAACTTTGGTTTCTGACAAAGAGAAGATCACATAGTGCTCATTCATGTTTCAAAATACTCATACACACATGCAGGTAATAAAATTATAACTACAAATAAACATGCGCCACAAACAGTAAACATTAAAATACGGATTCTCAGATATTGGATTATATATCTGTTGTCAAAAATATTTAAATAGAGGGCAACACTTTAGTTGACGGGTTGTGAATAAGACTGTCATAAACATGACATAATACCTGTCATGAACATGAGTAAGTCTTGATGAATATTTATGACTTGTCATAAAGTGTAATTCGGTATATTATGACATTTTAATACAAAGCTGACATTATTCAAAATGTCTTTGTTATGACAACTTCACATTAACCAATAAATTATGATCTGACATAAATTTGTTATAAAAATTATGTAAAGCTGCATCATTTTTAAACTTGAAAAATGATGCAGCTTTATGTTAGTAAAGCTAAAGTTTAATCAGTAATACTTTTATTACTGATCAAACCTTGTCAAGTTGTCATAATGAAGACATTTTGAATAATGTCAACTTTGAATTAAAAGTATAATAATTTACAGAATGACACTTTATGACAACTGTCATAAATATTCATGAAGACTTCTCATGTTTATGACAGATGTTATGTCATGTTTATGACAGATGTTATGTCATGTTTATGACAGATGTTATGTCATGTTTATGACAGATGTTATGTCATGTTTATGACAGCGTCATGACGGTCTTATTCACAACCTGTCAAATAAAGTGTTACCAAAAAGAGTTTAAATGTACTTCACAGAATAGGCACAACATGAGTCCAGTTAGGTGAAACCAAACTGCAAAATTTCATCCGGTAAAAATAGAAACTAACAGTGTCTTCAAATAGTTCCAGTTTAATTAATATCCAGCTATTTAATTTGCTTTGTTTAACCCTGAGGGGATTCAAAAATAACTAAAAGTGATATAATGATCATTTGAGAAAAAAAAAAAAAAGTAAAAGGGTGCCAGAGCACTAGCTGCTGGAAGAAAGCCCCTGGCAATATCAGTGACTTTAAGAGCAGGAAAAGAGGAAAAAAAGAGAATTAGCTACTGTTTTTACGACAATGTAATGGACTGAGCGTTATCGTTTGTCAGTTTTGCTTTCATAACACATTGGCCGTCTGTTTTATATATTGCACAATTTACTCTCAGAGTGCTTTATCACAACTGCTATGTGCTGAGATCTAATAATAACAACATAGATCTTAATAAAAGGGACTGAACCAGAGGAACGATTTGACAGCAAGAGCCCAAGCTTGTCAGCTAACAGCACAACAAACCAACACTGTTCTCTCTCTCCCCTCTCTCTCTGGCTCTTTTCTGCTACTGTCGGCAATTAAGGGCAGCAGAGACAAGTAATCTCCTTCTGGGCGACAGGGCCAAACCAGAACAGGCATGTGGAGTGGGCTGTGCAGTCAGGAGGGGGGATGGAGGGTGAGTGAGGGGTTGAGGGACTTTGAGACTGGCCCCAGCATCAGCACTATAGCCAGGCCCTGCTTGGCTGCACTCAATCTCAGCCCAATAAAAAGCCCTTCATTGGCAGGGAGCAACTGAGCCAGACAGGCTGGGAGCATGTGGCTTTTAAAAATGAGGAGGGTGGATAAAGGGAGCGGGGGTAGGGAAGGGGAAGAAAGGGAACTAGAGATGGGAAAGTGACAGAGTAAATATGAGGAATACGATTCAGCAAGAAAGGTATTCTAATACGAGTCTAAGGTGACGGAGAAACACCACGACAGAGATTTTGACTGATAGGGGACAACAGAAAAAACATCTGTGTCTTCCCACATAAGACACTTGTGAAATAGTGTCTAGGCAGTTCTGTCAAGGCTGGCCTTACCCTGGGAATGGAGAAACAGATGGGTTTGTCTATGAGCAATGGGCTACATGTGAGAGGTGAAAGGCTGTTGTTGGGAAATGGATGCAATGGCGTCGTTCACCAATCGCTCTTTAATTCATCATGTTCCCCCAAACAAAACAACCTTGTTCCTGGCATGCATCAAGCCACAACCAAAAAAACACCACTGCCCTGAGGAAACTCGGACTGTAACCCAGTAAGATTCATGATGCATGAAGAGTGCATGCACGTGCAATTACAGATGTGCAAACACCGCACACACACGACTGACTCTGACGTTTAAATTACTTCAAATTGTTCAGTCCTTATAGTCTTTACTTACAAACCATACAATGGTTGTTTTTGCAATTAATAGTGGGTCTTCGTTATCATCTCCATGATAAGCTATAGGGTATTTTAGTAATTGAGCAATCTTATCAAAAATATCCCGGAGTGATCAAATCATTTGATAAATTAGTTTGTTCTTTAAAAGATGTGTTCACCTTTCACCATATTGGTTTTTTTTCCAATCCAGCCTGTAATTCACAGCCAGTTTAGTAATCTAGAAAAGTTGTGTGTGCCAATTTTAAGCTTTGTTGGGAACATGTATTAAGTATTGTGTTCCATGATATTAGTTTTTCAACAGTATTTTATAGTGGTTTTAGAACAGAAAAATGTGCAACTTCAAATTAAAATGTTACACTAAGGTAACTCTGTTTACTATAGAAATTGTTTGTTTCGCTTTCTTGATACAGAAAATAAAGGGAACTGAAAAGGTTTTGTGGGTTCTTTTTTCCTTATAATCTTCAATATCTCTTAGTCACAGTTAATGTAAAGAGAAGGTGTGCAACGATAAAACGGTCATCTGTAAAACACTTAACTGCATCGGGGTGGGAGGGGAATACAACGTTAAATGAAATAAAGAATTAAGCCAAGACGTCTTTGAGGAATTGTCACAGACCTGTATACCTCTTTATCCTTTATTATTTATTTATTTTGAAAACTGGGTTTAGAATCAGTTTATTAGAGAAATTGTCCATGTGTCCATAATTCCTGCTGTTTAGACTGTTTATATTTTTTAAATATGTTGTCAATCAGCAACTGTGGTGCTGCTTTTGCAATGTTGCTCCAGTTCTGTCATTACCCTAAAAACCTGCCCTCCAGCACAACCAACGAGCAACATATCATTACTTATAAATATTGTCATCTTATCAGCAATAGCACCTTTTTTTTTTTTTTTTTTAAACAAGCCTCTGGCAACGATACTGAGAATGGGTGAGGTGAAAAATAGGCAGTCAGGCCGGGCTGTGCAGTTGATATTTCTGCTGTCTCCTCTCCTCAAGGGGACAAGTCGGCTAGTGGATATAAAGCAATTGTAAAGTAAAACACCTGCTTTTTCCTAAATTGGCCTTATGCTATTTATTGCAAATGATGCAGCAGCTAAAATAGATCCAGAGATCGATTCTCAGATGTTTCATCTTCATGACAACTTTGCTTCCTAGCGTCCTTGTCAATTGTGACTTGCTAGCTTAGCTTACAAATATCAAAAAGTTATTAAAAAGGAAATTATATCTTAAAGCTCATCTTCGTACTTTTAGACAAAGATTATATCAAAAAAAGACACAACCCATAACCAAAAAAAAAAAAAAAACACCAAGAAATAAGGGCTTGGCTAGTCGCACAACAAGACAGTAGTTGTGTGCAATATTGTCCAAAAGGCACAGGCCATGAACCAATAAAGCTTTTATTCTAAGATCATTTTCATACTTTCAAAAGATTCCTGAGTGTTTACTTATTTACTCCAATCTGGCCTTTGCTGGTAATGCAAACTCCCTCTCCCATCTGCTTCACATTAAAAAGCCTGCAGCAATTCAGCAGAAATACTCATTCACGTCACATTTACTGTGAAACATCTGTGTGAAACAAAGTGTTGAGTTTCGTTAGAGGCAACTCAAAATGATGAAACAACTGAAAAGCAGTGCTGATCAGAACAAATAAACAAATGTGGCTTTTCTATGAAAAACAGAAAAAAAAATTAAGTGCATGTTTGTCATGAATATTCGTCGAAAACATAAGATTCCGAGAGCTGTAGCTGTGCTTAAGCTCACTTGTAAACCTTTCTGGATCCTCTTTATCGGTACTTTTAATTTTTACTGTAGATGAGACAGTCTTGCGTTTGTTCTGATATGTGCAGGTTCATTTTTTATTTATATTTGGAAATGTTTAAATAAAAATGCTTTTTTTTTAGTTTAAGCACGTATAAGAGAATGAAAGATTAACTGGTCATACAAAAAAGTCAAATACTAGAAAAGAAAGATGTCTAGTGAAGTACAGCTAATAGCCAAATGACATGATGTATGGAAGAGTGCTAGGATGCACCAAGTCGAGCATAATTTCATTATTTATTGAATAAGAGTTCTCTCTAAAAATGTTAATATTTCTCATCCTTTACAATTCATTTATCAATGAGATAAAGATTGTACTGGCTGCTGCAGTCCCCTGCTTTTTCTCGCCGTCTAAAGATAAATCCGACCAAACTTGTCATCTCGTTTGCACAACCACCTTAAAAAGCTCTTACCACAAATTCTCTATATGAGATCAGGGTTTTATGACACCAAAACATTGACTTTATTGTCCTTAAGCTACTTAAAGACCACTTTGACTTTATGTTTAGGGTTATTATCCACTAAAAGACTAAGATTCAACTTCCTGCCTGATATCTTTAGATGCTGCTTTAATATTTCCACATGTTCTTATGAGCTATCCCAGTTCCTCTTGCTGCCTCACAACATTATGCTGCCACTCCCATATCTTATGGTTGGGTCTGTGTTTCCAGGTTTACAAAGGTTCTACAATTTTGACAATGAGCAACATGGACAGACAGTTCCACTTCAGTTTCATGAGAGCGCAAGAAATTTCAAAGTGTCTGTTCCAGAGTGCATCTGCAAACTCCATACGATTTATTTTTTCTAATCTTTCTTTCTGAGTAATGGCTTCTTCCTCGATGAGTGGCCATTCAGCTCATGTTGGTACAGGATACGATTCACTATGAAAAATGATTCTGTCTTACAAGCTTGAATCCTTGACTCAGGTCTCCTAACACTGCATGTACAATATAAATGGAGATCCTTGTTTTTACAATCATATTTCCTGCCATTACATTATCATTCAGTAGTATAGTTTTTTCTAAATCAGGTAGCAAGTGGGCAGATGCTTTTTTTATTTTTGCTCATATCGGACATAGTAATTAGATCAAACAGTGAGAAAACACCCCAACAACCTTTCCACCTAAAACAGGGAGCGACTGAAACACACTCCAAGTTGCACGGTGGCACGATTAAATATTTAACACACTCCTTCACCTACCGAATCAACTGGTGTCAAGTTGGAGAGTGAACATTAATTATCCAAGAGTGTCCAACACCGGCACCAGAATTTTTTTGTACATTATTAATATCCTCAACACAACAAGAGCCATGTCTCATTATTAGAAGCTCAGTACCAAGGCCACGATTTTCCAATTACTGCTTCAGTGTCTGCTTGACTGAAAAAAACATGTTAATCCCTTTTAAAATGCTTCTGAGCAGTTAAAAATGTCACAATTAGGTAGAAATAGAAACTTGGGCATGTTTTCTGCATTTCTGTAGTTGAAAATAAAGTCGAAGTTTTTATTTTCTTTAACAATTTATAGTGTGAAACAATGAAATATTACGAATCCTGAAAGTTTAACGCATTAACCACCTGCTATATTTGCACAGTAATATATTTATTTTGAGAACACATCTGTAGGTCATGAATTATAGTTATTTGCATGCAAAATATAGTCAAGTTGCCAGAGTTCCCTTCAAAACAAAAGCTGGAGGAAATTAGGTTAAATTTAAATCCTTGTGCTTAATGTGCACAACAATCTAGCTTAATAAAAACAGTGTTGGTAAAGGGAAAGCCACACATTTGCCTATTTAGTCTGCACTCGTGCTGACAGGTGTTGTAAAGTCATGCGTCTTTGTAGGGAGATTCACACAGAGTTCCTCGCTTCTGCCAGTTCCACTTTCCCAGCCATGTTTATGACTTCACCTCCTGTGGTGGCCCTCTGGCAAGAAGAAAACAAGACAGCCTCTCAACAGTCAGAGCATTTTAGACTCAACAAGCGAGCGGCTGGAACTTTCCGGCGAAAAGGGCTCCTATCTTGTGCTTACAGCTGAGCTTCTGTCTGATGAGAGCAGGGGCTCTCACCAAATTCGGAAAAAAGAACACTGATTTCTAATGTGTGGCACAGAACGGAGTTTAGAGAAAGAGACGGATTTAATAACAAAGAGAGCGTGCGGTGATAAAGGGGGCGATAAATTCAATAAAAGGTTGTGTATATAGATTCTTGAGTAAAAGTAGATTTCATTGTTGGGAAATCTAAACAGGAAAACTGCTCCTCTGTTACAGAATAGAACAGAGAAGAGATATTTTGATGTATGGCTTCAAAGAAAAAGAAAAAAAAAATCTCCGGTAATCAAAGGCACTAAAACTTTTTTTTTTCCACTCCAGTCTCTTTCATCCAGGTCCCTTGAACACAGGTGCTGTCAGCAAAGCTACAAACCACTTCACAGTGGGCATTTGCTATCATAAAGTGAAAATCGAGAAGGATGGTAAAATGTATAAAGATGTCTGTCTCTTAAGGTGAATATTTGCTTTGATACACTGACGCTGGAGTGCAACCCCTGCCATCTGTGTTCACTCAGTCACTGTGAGAAATAACTGCTCCTTCCTATGGAGGTTGGCAGTCTGCACAGTTTAGGCGGGGGGCATTCAGGGAAGGCAGTCTGTTGACTTTTATCCCGGGGGAAGTTCAAGTTATCTTCATCCGTCTCTACAAAAACTTACAACATATTAAGATAAACTGACTGATGTGTGGAATGGAGAAGAATCTGTTAAATTATGCTTCTACCTCCCACGAGGGCTCAGATTTTTAGAATTTTAAAAGCATGAGGACTGGATAAATACTTAGGTATTAAAAATTAGCCTTTTATTTTTACTGAGGGAGTAGAATTTCATCAGACAGACCTCTTTAATCTCTCCATCCACAACTTTCATTGTTGTAACATTCTGGCCGACTCTTCAGTTATTACACCAATAATGTCAAGAAATCTGAATAAAACTCCCAAATTTGTCAAAAAAATTGCCATAGGCAAGTTCACAGCAGCCTCTCTCGCTCCAGAAAAAGTAAGTGTTTTTAAGTGGGTTTTTTGGTGGACATCTTTTAATTGTGTGCGGAAGAAAGTGGATGGCTTGCTATGGAGGACAAGCCGTCTGACTAACTCATCATAAGAACTGCTAATTAAAACGTTATTAAAGTCTTAAAAGGCTTTGTTGTGATGACGCACTGGTGGCGCAGTGTCAGAAAGCGCAGAAGCTATAGGCAAATTTTCAAGGTGTTTAAATTGTGACGTCAAAGTTCTGTTCAGCCATGTTTTGAAATATATAGCATTTTTATAACAACTGACGGTAACATAGTTACTTAATTGTGCTGTGAAATGAAACAATGTGCCTGGAAAATACATAACACTGCCCATTTAAATTCCAGAAAAATTAAGAATTCACTTTGATTGCCACTTTTTCAAAGGCCTGTCTGAAAATAGCACAAACAGGTTGAACTAAAGGCCAGGGAAGAGAATGGCTCTGTTGCTTTTGGGAAATTCCAATGTTATTACAGTGACATCTGGACTCAAAATGACTGAAGAAATTGCTCGGCAAAAGAGCTGCTCATTTAAATGGAAAAAAGATGTGTTCTTCCATGGTGATAACATGCCTGTTTTCCCAAACACAAAGCAGAAAACACCTGGAATGCTATTCGTGCACCGCTGACCACCAGCAATTTGAAAGGTAAGAAAATGGTGTTGCATGTAAATCAATACTCTGCTTCACTCACTGAGCCTGCAAAAGCAATTCATGTCATATTTGCCCAGTGAAGCGTGGCAGGGGGGGCCGGTGCACCAGAGCTTTAAGAGACTTCACTAAACGTGGGAGACAGACGAAAATGAAGTAGTCATAGCTTTCATTCAAGTCAGTAAAAATGTGAATTTTCTTTATCTTCTTTATCTTAATCTGAATCACTTTATCTTTAATGTTTTTTTCAGTAGAATGCCAACTTCACTAAATCCTTCTAAATGTAGTAGTAACAATGTCAGGCAACATAAACCAAAATATTTTAACTCAAAATTAAAAAATGTCTCAAATCTTTAAGGAAACTTTAATACGACGTATTTAGACTGCATGTTTTCTGTAGTTTCATCAGTATCCAGCAGTTCAGAGGCTTTCCAAGCATTAAAGCATGTTTTTTTCATATTTCACTCTCAAATAGCTGGACACTATCTTGTCGATGAAACAGCTTTTACTGGAACAGATGCATGTATTGAAGAAAAATTACTTTTAATTGAGAAATGCTGGCAACCAATTGCGTTTTGTATGACTGATCTAAAATTTTGAAGTCTAGTTTTTAATTTCACACACCACATCATTCTCAGCCACTAGCCAAAAATGCTAGTTTTTACTGGACAGAGTCAAATGATAGCGCATGTAAATCCATGCTATCGTATTGTTTAGAAAAATTCTGACCCTACCCAGAGAACGTGGGCAACATTTTCCGATCCGTTATTGTCCATTTTTTTTGAGCCTGTGGAAACTAACTGCAGTTTATGTTTCTTTACTCACACGAGTAGCAGCCTTTGGGGTATTTTGCTTCTTCGAAGTTCAATGTGTTTTACTTTCAAAGACGGCATTGCGCCTAGTTTGGCTGCAACAACCGGTTCTTTGAGCTGCTATTCTCTTTGCATCATCGTGAACAAAGCTACCCATTCTCCTCTGGCTTCAGAAAGTTGCATTCATCAATTGCTCTCTGCATCGCTTCCCTTTTTTGGATCACTTTCTGTAAATGGAAGCGAGCGATCCCGGTCGATCAGCAGTTTCTGAAATACTCAGAAAAGCCTGTCTGGCACTGACAACAACCTTACATTCACAGTCACTTAAATCCCCTTTTGTTGCCATTCTGATGATTACAGAGTAGTCTTCAATACATCGAGATGCCCAAATACAGTGAGTTGCTAAGTTGGCTAAGTTATTGTATGTGTTCCAAGCACTTGGACAAATGTACATGGGAAAGTGGGCAGTTGGTGCATACACACACACACACACACACACACCCACAAGGGTCATGTCTCTGTCCTCTTATAGCCACCGGATTTAAAGAACTGGTTTTATTTTTCCTTCAAAGAGCAAATTTAAAAGAAAAATGTCAAACAACAACAGCCCACTGTGCAAAGAACCCTAACTAATAATAATATTTATTATTTATAGAAGTCATAATGACTTTTACTGTGAATGCCAGCTGAAAATAAGTCCCACTTAGTGGTTTACTGGACAAGTGGAGACTATATTTTGCTGAACACAATGAGAGAAAGATTAATGGCACTAGAAGCACAGTTGGCCTCTCGCTCTCTCTCTCTCTCTCTCTCTTCATACTTTCCTCTGCTGTCACTGGCAGGAAGTTGCTGAGCAGACATGTCACCCAGCAGAGTACAATTGAGTTTGTAATCTCTGACCCGCAGTGGCAGAGAGTCTCTCACTCTCTGTCTTTCCAGTTTTCCCTCTTGAGAAGAGATTGTCGTTGTAATACTGCTGCTAGGCTATAGCTTGGCGGGATAAACATCACTCTCCAATGAGCACACACTGGCTTACGCGACATTGCATAAACACGCCTAGAGAACGCAGAAACCCCCATAATTATCTAGATTCTGTGAGGGGTAATATCTGCTCTCCCATTTAGAAGGGAAAAGGCATTACGCTAAGATCTTTTACAATCCCTGATAACATCATAGCAGGAAAACATGGTCGCCTGCTGGCTTTGTGCAAAGTACTTACAGACTACGCCACACAAGTTGACACAACCTTCACTCATTTCCTTCTTCCAAAACACAGAGCTGGCACACACGCTGGCCTCATGAGGAGCCATTTTGGGGCATCGTCAACAAACACCAGATGTGAAGATGGGAGATAAATGTCAAACATATTGATTCCATGCTTCATTAAAGCTTGTTATAGAGAAGGGGAGGCAGAGTTCTGCCTGCGGCAAAGCATTAGGAAGATCACAACATTAACATCTATAGAGGTCTTGTTTTATGCAAACATTGTTTAACACAGTTGGAGCTTTATTTCACGGAGAGAGCACAAACTGGCAACCCGAAGACTGTTTTCATACAGACAAAAACAAAACGGATGCTCAGCTTTAAAGTTAGGACTGGGCAGGGACTGAACTGGGAGTCACCAGTATCTCAACTACGAGTAAAAATGTGTTTTACATTTGGCACACTTTTAAAACAAGTTTGCCAAATGAGACATTTTTCTTGTTTAATAACAGAAAAACTTGAATTGGTTCTGCTTATAAACAATACTGATTATTACATTTAAATTATGTATTTGTTGTTTTCAGTAATTTAGATGCTGTTGGTGCAAAATATTTATCATTATTTTGCTGTTCTGTTACTTATCAAGTAAAACTATTAATGAAGAGCAATTAAATAGACAGGTTATAGCTGGCTCACAACTAGCTGTAGCTATTAAAAGAAAGCGTTATCTCAATACAGATTCATGGTTAGTGCTGATTTAGTTTTCAAACCACAGCTCTTTTAGCAACCAGAATTATTTCAAAGCAGTCAAAATGTGTCTAATATGCAGAAGAAAATGTAAATGCCTTACTTAGGCAGCTAACCAACAGGGTACAGCGACTGATGAAGAAGCAGCAATGCGCTACTGCTTTCCACAACCAGAGAAAACTTTGTTAATTCTCGCACTTTTACTTGGAAAGCCTTTTGAAACCTTGGCATACCTTAATACCTGTAAGTGCTCCCTACATATTTGGGACTACAATATCATCAGCAAACTCAGAACTTACAAAATACAATAACTAAAAATCCTGAAATGGTGTAAACATTCATTAAAATTTCAATTGAAAACAGTTTTATGCTGGTATAGTGAGGATATGTCTGTGTCTCTGGAACGCTCTGGATATTTCTGTAATTAACACCTGAACGCCCACTTGCACTAATTATCTGATGTTATAGATGTATGTGTGTATATATACATTTAATTGATTCCATATTACAAATATCACCATCACTTATCATCACTGTTTTGGGGCTAGCTTTAAATCTCATTGTACATGTGTACAGTGACAAACAATAAATTCTAACTTGAATATTTGGCTTGATGCATCAGCAATCTCCCTCATGCATAGATACTCCATGCCCCAAATAATTGGCAAAAATGCAATACCAAGTAAAAAAAACAAAAAACAAAAAATTCAGCTGCTCTGATTTCTAAATGTTGGAACTGGACATAGAAGTTGAGCTCCACCAACCACAATTAGCAAGTTTATTAAGCCGACAAGACAACAAGCATTTATGGAGTTTATCTGAAACTCTAAAAGCCAAAGCCAAGTTTTCACTAACTAACCATAGAAGATCTGCCTTCACTTATTTACCGGCATCATTCCATTTCCTGTCAACAGTCAATAATATCAGTCGACGGTGCAGCAGTCAGGGTATACCCTGCAGGCTTTCCTGTTTATAGTCTCAAGGACTGTGAAGGAGTAATGACTACATAACGACTATAACCTCAGCACCGTTTTCCACTTAAGCAGAGAGAGACAAGACACTGTTATAGTTTAAAAATATCTGGAGGACGCCGTTCTTTTACACCAATAATTTAGTCAAATAGAAAAGATTATGAAAATGTTGAAATTTAGTCAACCTCTCTACACAGATTGGTATCGAGTTACCTCTCCTTGAATGTGAGTTGTTTTCATCAAGCAAGCATCAAAGAAAGCCGCCTGGAACACGGCACGTATGGTTTTCTTTATTGCCTCATATTCCTGTGATCAGCATACAGAACGGGGAACAAAGGCTGCTAAATAGGAACACAGCGAGGGGGCCGATAATAAAGGGGCTTGGGTGTCAGCTTCCCAAACGACAGGGACTGTGACATTTAATGAAGTGGTCTGTGGACAGCAAGAGCAGGCCATTTTAAGTCTGGCAGATGGTTCGATGTATTTTTCATGCTGTGGAAAACCTGCGACTGAGGTTTATCTGGTCGCCGTCCAGTGCTGAGGGGGGCTCTTAGCTGAATGCATTCTACACACTGCTGCAGAATCACATGATGTCTGACCTCTCTGCCATGGCAAACCGCCCAGCGAGGAAGAAGGAGGAAAGGGAGGAATGTCAGCGTATGAACAAGGTTCACCAGAAAGGCTGAAAGATGCTTTACTGACAATAAGTGTGCACGTCTGTTCAGCATGCATAAAATGAATCGTCTATGAAGTTTTACGGTTTTACACCGCCAACCTGGGGTGAGGTTGCAATGACAAACGGGGGGGCAAAAAAGCAAAAATAAATAAATAAAAAAATGAGGCAAGTAGCGATCTTTACGGACTCGGAACAATGTTACAGACAAAAACAGGGGAAGAAAAAAAAAAAAAAGAAATGCCTGACTTCCCTTCCTTTGGAATGCATCCAATATATCCTGTGTGTGTTAGAAAGACAGAGTGTGTGTGTGCGAGTGTGAGAGGCATGCTGGCAGGAAGGCTTTCAGCATATAAATATCACATTACCACACAAGGAAACTCAGGCATCAGTCGGAGCTTCCAGCTCGCCTAACAAGCACGGGAGCTCCACTGTGGAGGTCAGGAGGAGAGCGCGCACAAATGGAATTCCACAGGAACCAGCACTTCTTTTAACAGATAAGGCGATACGGGTTCAGAGCTGTGTGATGTGGTCTTAGCCTGGCTCCGGTTATCTCACATGTGCTTGTGCATTCGATCTTGCCGAGCTGCAAAACAACGGATTAGAAACACGCGGTGATAAAGTATTATACCCGACAACTTACAGCCTTGTTAAAATTAAAGAACATTGCTCTCATAAAAAAAAAAAAAAAATGCCAGCGAGTGAGAGGGAACTACACAGAACAAAACAAACCATTTAAAGTATCCGACACACATACACACCCCGTTCATTGAAAAAGACATCTTATGATTCCCGGTTTAGTCTGCTGTAGAACAACTACGTCAAACAAAACCATCTCCAGTGCCAAGAAGAACGAGGAGTCGAACACCAGATGGCCTGGCCCAAACAAAACCCCTGATCTCATCAACACTGAGTCAATCTGGGATTACACTAAGAGACAGAAGACAATGAGACAGCCAAGATCCACAGAGGTACGGCGGTGCTGTGAATGGCCTACCTGCCAAAGGGTGACAACATTAAACATTGATTTGATTTGGGTGTTGTGTTTTTGCGTGTGTGTGTGTGTATTCTCTGCACTTTGCCTGACCTTATAAGAGGATTATTTAAAAACCATACATGAGTGTAAAGGTTCTTCCATGATTAACAAAACAAATGACTGATAAATTCTTTCCTCAAACATTTGCACTTAGGTCAAGGTCCAATCTTTTCCTTTATAGGAACCGGTGTGTGACAATGTCAAAATCATTACTAAAGTGTTGTTTTTGTCTACTTTTTCCATGGGAAAAAAAAAAAAAAGTTGACCGTTTCAATTGTTGGAAAAACGAAATATTCTTCCAAATGTTTCTTCTATCTGGAAGTAAGATTAATGTTTTGGAGTGACCATGCCAGTGTTGTGAATCTGTGGAGGGAGACAAAGATTAAGGTTTTGTTTTTGTAGAGGAAGCCTTCCGACTTCAAAGTCCTGGAGCTCATAACCAAAGATAAATCAGCAAAATATCAATGGGAGCATTCAAAAAGCAGATCAGCAATTCAATTAAAAGAGGTCAATAAAAATGTTTACAGTGATTTTTGTGAAGGATATCTATACATTTGCAGGGCATTAAAAATATATCTCTATATGTAGACATTTTTTGTTGTAAAGTGAAGTTCAATCATTTGACTTCTTAATTTCCATTCACTTTGCTCAATGCTCTTGTTCCACCGGCAGCTAAAGTGACCCTCAGCAGTTTTAACCACTGTGCTCGACTGCTGGTACAGCTTTCGTGGGGTTAAAAGCCTCCCCTTCACTTCTGCAAACAGACTTCTTGACATTGTGGCCAGACAGCTCAATTTCTTGTTTCGTCTAACCATATGTCTTTTCTCCAGAAATCTTTTGGCTTTTCTGTGCGAGTAGCTGCCAATTTAAGCCAAACTTGAAGGTACTAATTTTGGAGCAGGCACTTCTTTTTTGGTCAACACCCTCTGAGTCTATAAATATGACACACTTGATTCATTGTGGGTAGCAACACCGATTCCAGTTTATGACAGACTTGGTTCTTAATTTCACCTGGGTTGATTTTTAAACATCCTGACCATTTTGCTTTAATCTTATAATGATGGCTGGGGTCAGATGGTTAAAACTTTAAACACAATTTAGATGATTAATATGGCGCCAATTCACAACAAAGACACTTTACCAAAAAATAAAAAATTAAAAATTAATTTCTATTTAATCATACATTCATTCCAATTGCTCATCGTTATTAAACCTTACAGTATGCTCAATTAATTCAGCATGCTGTACTCAATTGAATGTTCCAACAGGACAATGGCTCCAAAAACATCTCAAAACGGGTTTTGGAATTGATAAAACTGACTTCTGTCAAAGGCTGTACTTAAATTATATATTTTTGAGTGTATGCAAGCATCTATATCTTTGATTTGCATTGATATGAAGAAAAGCAAAGGAAAAGCAAAGCAGAGATGACAAATTCTTAAAGAGACAGAGGGAATTATTTCAAGGTGTCTGAAACAGCTATGATGCTAAATCAAATGTCCTTTAAGATGTTTTTGATATATATATAAACACACAACATTTTCTTAACAGAAATTGCTGTCGTTAAGAAGCATTTTAACAACTTAACAGACATTGACAACCTTTAACTACTAACATAGTTACTTGATTGTCCTACAAAACGGCACAGTATGCCTGGAAAATATATAACGCCGCTGCTTTAAATATAAAGAGAACACCGATTAACAACTTGATTTGTTAAGCAAAAGTCCTGGCAATAAAAACACCAAATACCACAAAAATGGTTTTGGTTGAGTTTTGCTTCAAAATATTACAAAAATGCACTGAGGTACTCCTTTATACATGACACCAATACAAGCAAATGCAATCAAAATTAATGGAAAGTGATTCATTTCTGAAAATGTTGTTAACTGATCCCGGTCGGCAATAACAGTGACAGTAGGACTCTGTGAGCAAGCAGCTAAATTGAAAACAGCTTTCTTTCTAGATTATTCAAACATGTGCTTATCCTCTCACCACACCTTAAATAATCTTCCTCCTTTTACTCCTTTCTATTTGTTGTTGTTGTCGTCAGTCAGTAGAATAAAATTAGCTTTGTTCATGCAGTGAGTGTTTTAGAGGTCAAACGTGACTCGACACCAGCTGAAACCTGCTGATGGAAACCATTCAGAACAAGTCATGTCTCAAATATGTGTGTATCTCACATTTCCTCCCAGGATGGGGGATGTGTTATGTCAGACTTCAACGCTGAGTTCCTGTGGTGAATAAAATACATTCATGAGCTTATTCAACATCTGCGAATGATGCATAACTGTTTCTACATCGTTTCATACTGAGGGTCTTTGGATAGCTACAAAAATCCCACTTGACTCTGCACAAAAAAAAAAAATAGCAGAAAAAAAAAAGTCACAACTTGTGCCCATGCAAATCTCCTCTAAAGCCCTACATGTGATCATCAGTCTTTTTCAACAACATCTGTCTTATTTCCAAAATTCCCCAAGCTAAAAGTTGGTTTTATGTCATTAAAAATAAAAAAACAAAGAGTATATCCAATCTTCTTCACTCTCATACCTTTAAACAGAAGCCAGTGTAAATTACTTGGGAAGCCACCTGATTGGTAATCACAGTCCACTTCTGTGTACTTTAATCTCAGTTCCAGCTACATCGATTTGAAGCAAAGTTAAGCAAACAAAAACCCAAGAAAATCAGCAAGAAGGTCCGTGGCAACTCTGGAAAAGCTGCCGAGATCTCACAACTCAGCTGGGAGAATCTGATGAAAGACTTCGCAAATTTGGCCAGGAAAACAAGCCATTGCAAAAGAAAACCAAAAGTCAATTTGCAGTTTGCCTTGAGGATACATGGAAAACATGAATGAATGTGGTCCAAAAGGTCAATTTTTGTAGCCTGCATGCAAAACATGTGTGGAACAAAACTAACACGAAGAAAACTACCTGAAAAGCTGTTGACTGGAGCAGAAATGCACCTTAAATCACAGCAGTGACCCTAAACATGGAGCCAGAACTACAATAGATCAAAGCAAATTCATGTGCTAGAACGGCCTAGTCAAACTCCAGACCTAAAACTGAGGCAACATTCCAAAATGGCTCCTTCTAGACATTATCCATTCTATCTCGCAAAGAAGAATAAGCGTTGCACAGGTATGTTGGTTCACACATGCCACACTTTTCAGATTCTTAATCTGTTAAAAAGGTTTCAAAACCCAAAACTCTGAATCACTTTTACACACTGCCTTACGTTGGTCTATCACATAAAATCCCAGTAAAATAAATTGAAACTTCCGATTCTCATGTGACAGAATGTGAAATCAAGGGGTGTGAAAACCCTTTGCAAGACACTATATATTATCCCAACCCGACCAACCCCCCCGCCGTCCTCTGCCAGTCATGCCTCTCCACCCCGCTGCTGAGTGAGCACTGAGCAGAGAGAGAGGAGAGAGGCAGCACAGGCCATATGGCTCACAAATGATCAGTGGTAGTGGGGGATGGGGAGCTGGATGGAGTGAGAGATTATCTGGAGGACGGATCGATACAGCAGTCAGTTTCTAACTAGAGAAAGAATCGGTGCAAGTCAAGCGAACAAAATTCCTGCTCAGCTGCAGGTTTGCTTTCTATACAGTCTGTTTCTATATTATTGCAGTTGCGGTGCTTATTTACGCAGTAGCGCCCCAACAGGGGAATGACTGCCATGGCACATAGATGACATTAAGCGGTGATACCTTTTTTTTTTTTTCTTCTTCTTTTTTTACACATATATAAATTTTTAGTGCCTCACTCATGTCTTTCCTGATCTACCCACATTCTACTTTCTCTGAATACATTTCAGACATCACTTGGGACAGATTTAGAAAAGCCTGAAGAATAATGGCTGTTTGTCCTTCACCACCCCTCTTTTAACCACCCACAGCTGCCAGCTCAGGACAGTAAATCCTACACCTCACCCACTCACACTGCCTAGCAGCACAGCTATGTGCTACTATGCACCAACACAACGCGCCTCCTTGGAACTAGAAAGGAAGCGAGATTAAAAGGCTAAATGGATAATAGATGCTACTTTTTCTACCAAGTTGAATGAAATGTGCGTTAACCTTCAGCTTAACACCATCGTTAGGCGTTTGGTGGTGTTATTTCTCTCTGGTTGACTCATTTTTTATTTTTTTTACATCTGCCTTGCTTTCTCTTCTTTTTTTTTTTTTTTTTAACGGGAGCCATTGTATGTGTGCGTATGTGTGTGGGGAGGGGTTATTTATGGCTGCTCAGTGCAAGTGGACACATACGCACAGATGCACACACACCCTTTCATGGGATGAAAGGGCAGTCACACAGCCTGCAAACATGATTTTACAGCCCTGGGTGGAATGAGTGGTGGAGGAGAGAATGAGAACAGAGCACAAAAGGGGGAAAAAAGCCCTTAAATTTACAGGTCCCAGCAGTCAGAATGCAATCGTGTCACAGCACACATTCTGAAAGCTTTTCAGAAAGAAGACAACCGGCTGCATGCAGAAAGACGCATATCTGTGTGTGTGTGTGTGAAACTGGGTCTTAAAGACACATGAAAACACAAGTAGAACGCGACTCAAAGAAAAGCATGGATGCTTTTTTTTTTTTAATTCCTTTTTTTTCTTCCCCCTCCCTTGAGTCTGTTTTGCAACAAGAGACAATTTCCATATGTGATCTTCTCCAGTCTAATATAGTAAACAAGTGTGTGCAAACATCTGCAAGAAAGCTGGTAGCTTTGCAAGACTGGAGTATATTTGTCCAACATGTTTCCCAAAAAAACGTGCCAGTACACAGGACCTTCACAAAAACACTATTAGCCGCATAATTAAAACGAATTGCATCGGATTACTTTACTTCATTCACTGAAATGGTGGAAATAAAAACTAATTAAAAACGGTCTCCGCACTATTTTTGCATCAGTATCTGTTGGTATTACAACATCAAACTTTATTAGAGGCATAAAATAGAATACAAACAATCGAATTGGGTGCTAATTCGATGCCGTTTCAAGAATATAATTTTGAAAGCCTTTATGTGCATGTAAAACATGAAGACTTCAGAAGCTGACAACGCCGCAAAGCAGGGCAGGCATTTCCTTTTTAGAAAAGAAGAAATGCCTGCCAGAAACAAAGAAGGACTTCACTGGACCATAAAAACATAAATATAAACCTAAACCTTCAAAAACTTCCACATCACTAGTAATAGCAGTAGTATTGCTACTAAAGTCAATAATATTTATTCATTTATTAAAAAGGTCACAAAAACCGCAATTTCCAATAAAAAAAAATCTGTTGTTATGAATATTAGAAGTTCTTCTTAAATCTCTAATAAGCATTCAGTGTATTAATGACACATAAAATGGATGGTCAACATAGAAACCTTTAAACAATAACAACTAAAAAAGTATTTCAGTTTCAGAGGCAAATCAGTTCAGATTAGTTTAAACTTGCCAACTCTGCCATAATTTATGCTAAACAGAAAGAAAAGCTTAAGGTCACGGTTTGTAAGCTCATGAAGGCAGAAAGTAGAATCACAACACATCCTTAGAGAAAAGCCACTTTCATCTACTTTAAATACTTTTTTTTCTTTCAATTCCCCAAACAAAGAGTGACTGTAGGAATTACTGAGTGTTTAACTATCAGATTTATAATGGTGCAGTGAAGAAGCTCACATTCAGCTCCTGTGGCGAATTCTGCCTGTGGTGGGAGAAAATGTGATGTGGCAAATAAAAAGCAGTGCAGTCTGACCTCTGCTGGCAGTAAATTATACTGCAGCCATCATTTAAACAGTATCACACTTTCTCGGTTAATAGATCATACTTTATTGTTATTATTATTATAATTATGGTTGGAAATATTTTGAGTCAAATCACCTGTTTAAAACTGTGTCCTTTCTCGCTAGTTAGAAAGTGTGAGAGACACAATTTTCCAGTCTCTGGTGTAAATACTGAACATGATGAATCATGAGAACAAAATCAAGAGTTCTTAAATTTTATCATGAAATAGTGTTCAAGTGTTGCTGCGTCTTTTAAAATGAGTATATTCAGAGGATGTGATTCACCAACCTGTTGTCTAAACTGCTCCTGAGACAGGCACTCGGTCACGTTAACGCAACCCAGAAGACATCCGGTGGGATAATCTTTGGGAAAGTTTGGCTCTGCAGAGACGAAGAGAGCAGCAACATCAGTTATGGACGCGTCTAAAACTATTGTTCACACCAGTTTCAACCTATGTTGTTCACACCAGTTTCAACTGAGCATGTTGTTATCAGAAGGCTTAATAATTTTCTGTCCTACTAACAGGCATTCTCCAATTAAAATTTAAAAAACGGTATGCTATACAGCATTCAAAAATAATAGAACATTTTGAGAATTACTGAAATTAAAAGTAAAATATTAACACTTAAAAAAAAATTACGCTATTAGAACTTTTGACAGTATGTGGAAAAAATGACTTAATATAATAACCATCTGCTACATTATTCACAAATATTATAGTCTTTTTGAAAAACAAGTAGAAATATTGTTTTTCAGCATAAGGTATAAAATACTTATCTACCTCAACCTTTGACCCAAATACAGTTGTGAATTAAACATGCTTCTACTGGTGTTTAGGGGCTTTTCAACATCATCTATTTAAAGGTACACATGTTTCTTTTGTTTGTTTTTTGTTTTGCGTCAGTAGCTTTTTAATGATGCTGAACACAAACCAATTCTATTAGTAATTATGATCAACTCAGTGTTTGTTGACCTATTTCTGTTGTAAGTTAGTCATACCTTTCTTGTAGATGTGGCGGTACATTTGTTCCACCTCAGCGATCTCCTGAGCTGTGGGTTTTTTGGCTGCTGCAGCTATCCAAAGGCGACCTCTGTGTGACGTGTACCAGGTGCGACCTTCCACCCTACATTCACACAAGATGCAAAATCTTTAACATGAGTGTATTCGTTTTTTTCTAATACGTACTAAATAAAAGGCTTTGCCTATTTTGAAAGATGTATATCTGGCATTCTGTCCTTGGTTACCTCTTAATGCCCTTTACCAGCAGTGAGGCCCAGGGCTGATGCATACTCAAACACCAGCCTCCGTCAGAAATCTCCTGCAGCTCTTTGTCTTGGAGTCTCAACCTGTGGCGCTCCTCTCCTCCTTTTTCTTCCGTCAAATTTTTCCTCTGCTCCATGAGTTGCTTTTGGCGATCCCTGCCTCCAGTGTCCACCCACTAGGTTTAAAAAACAGTGCCAAAATGTATTACAAATCCTTCTTATAGCTTAAGAAGGACTTTTGTGTAAAAGATCCAAAGATAAATTGACTGATTTTCAGTTTTATGAGGCCTGATTGATAATCAGCCAATTGGAAACTTAGAAATCCCTTTTCTGCTCACTAAATTAGCCACACTAAGAGCTATCTGAGGTAGCAACTCCTCTTTTTGATGCATCACCAAGGTGTTAAAAAATCAATTTATGGGAAACGTACAGCGTCTGCTGCTTTGGCATTGAAACAGTTTAGCTGTAGCTTCCCAATGACTTTCTGATTACTTTTTTAAAAATCTTCTAAGGCATTTAAAAAGCTGCAATATTCGTGACTCAACAAACTTACAGCATCTCTGACAGATTCTGAATGCATTGTACTCAAATAAATAACCAATATTTATTGCACCTCAAGTAGCTTTTACACGATACGCATCTTGTCGAGCACACGGACCAAAATAACAATAGAGTGTGACACATTGTGCAATCATAATCATCACTGCTTACCTGAACAAGTTATGTTTCACGTCATTTTCTAAAAATATAAAGAAACAACATAACTGCCTTTATCTAGTTACTTTGTCCTTTTAATGCGACTACTTACTTCTGGCGCAGACTGCTTAATGTTTGGGTTGACCAGCTCTCTGAGGTTCTGCTTTTCACTTCTTCTTTCAGGATGTCCAGGAGTCTGTGGTGTTGACCCACTGTTCATATTTTTGAGGGCCTCATCCAGCCTAAAGACCAATTCCAAAAATGTTAAATGTTTCTGTTGTTTGGGTTTCAAGCCAACATAAAAGCGCAGTCAAGTGATCTTACTTGCTGTAATACTCGTTCATGTCGTTTCCCTCATCGATGACTCGTCTGCCAGCGAAATCCAGAGTGATCTTCCTGTCCTTACGAGAGGCGTGGCGAAGTTCTCGCAAGTCTTCTTCCATTTTCCTCATCTTCTCTCTCTCATTGGGCGACAGCCACTGATTGGACTCGGCAGCAAAGTAATCCGACTCATCATCCAGCACCTGCGTCCTCCTGACACTGCAGTCGAACGGGGCAGCGAATTAAAACAGGTAGGTTTTGACCAGGTGGCATGTATTTACAGCAGTAAACCTGCTCATTTCTGAGCAGCAGTGCGTTTTAAGATACCTGTTCCTGTCAAATTCCAGCAGTTTGTCTTTGTGCTGAACTGCTTTCTCCAGCCCGGCTTTCAGTTTGGCTTCCTGATGTGGAAGAAGCTCCCTTTCTCCAGCATCTGGCAACGACATAAAAAAAAAAACCCAAACAAAAACAATCTGCAGATGACACGACTTAGAAACTTCGTATTTCTTGAGCTCAGACTTGAGAAGCTTGGATTCTGACCTCCCATGAGCTTCTTTCTGAGTTTTTGACTTTTGTTGGAGTCTCGCTGTAGAATCTCCTGCTCCTCTTTAGTGCAAACCTGAAATAAAGATGCACAAAAAAAAGAAAAGAAAAATTGTTAACCAAAACTAAAAGCTAGGAACATTACTGGAGCTAAATTTGCTCACCAGGCTTCCACAGAAGAGGCAGGGTCCCGAGCCCTCCTGGTCGCACACAATTCGCCCGCAGCTGAGGCAGTTGTTGATGAGCGTGTGCTTCTGGGCGAGGCACTCGCAGGCGTGCCGACCCGGAAGCAGAACAGCCAGCTTGTCCTGACCCTCTTTAGCGTAGAGATTGACGAACTTGGTTTTCTTCTTAGTTGAAGAAGTGTTGCTGTTTTCCTGGGCCTGGAAAGACATTGATTGATCAATCAACTGATAGCTAATTGTTTACCAGTTTTCTTCATAAACTGAAGTAACTAAAGAATAAAAATAAAGTACGTAAGAAAACTTGTGCTCACCCTCATCAGATCCATGGGGGTTTTCACTGGCTCTGGTTCAGGCGCTGTTTGGCTCGCAGTCACCACTTCCTGTTTGTTACGTCCTTTACGTTTGGACTTCTTCTGGGTATCTTTGGTGGAGTCTTGCATATCCGTAAAAACAATAACATAAGTTTAAGAAACAAAAGATGTTAACGTTGCAAGTATGCTTTCATAGCTTCTTTGGCTCTTTTTAACGAAACTGCGGGTTGTCAGAGTAGACTTTTTTTTTTGAGAAATACGTTATCTGGATACTTATTGTCCTACCTGTTGGTGAAGTGGCCTCTTTGAGAAGGAAAAGACCGGCTGTATCCGCACTCTGTCTTTGACTCTTCTTCCATCTGTGTAGGAGTTCATCTATAAACTGGCCTTTTTTTCCATCAGTGCCCTGAAGAAGATCTCCCACGTACTCCTCGATCTCCTCAGGTTTTTCAATGGAGAGGATGTACCTGGGAGATCACAGAATTTTAAAAAAAAAGTTGATCATCTTCTCACAATTTTTCATTAAAAGTTATGCTTCCTTTTTTCCCTAGAAAGTTCTGAAAAATTTATGAAGCAAGAGAGAGAATTTATACTACATCTTATTATAGATATGCAAGGCAGAAGGGTACTTTTTTCTCCATTAAACTTTGCGTGGTAAGACAGTTATTGTAAAAAGTATCTTGGTTCTCTTAATCTTACAACCTGATTGTCAAAACAAGTTAAGAAATGTAGCTATTTCAAAACTGTATCACATGTTATTTTGTACATAAAAGTCTCAACACTGATGACAACAGTATAGCTGGAGGATAAAGGATTGTCATCAGCTTAGTGATGACAGTCAGTAAATGTTCATAGAGATATGTTAAAACAGATTTAACAAAAGCCGAACTTTCAGAAATGAGGAGCTAACTGTTAGCTGGATGATAGATAATGAACGTGTCAGACAGCTGTTACATTAATGAAAAAATATATTTATATAAAACTTCAAATGGTTCCACAAAACGTCTACTCACGTAATTTCCTTTTTTACATAGAATCTATGTTTATTAACAGGCCATGTCAATAGAGCACCGTCATTCAATTAGCTAGCTTTCAGCTTGTGATAGACGGTCTAAAAGGACATATTTAACACTTACTGGACAATGTCTTCACATGCCTCCAGGCCAAATTTGTGATGTAATTGGTCCACGCACCACTGCAACAAGGCTTCAGACATTTCACCAATAACGCAGCTAAAGCGAGCTAAGAAACACCGAGAAACCAAATCTAACGATTATTTCGTGAACAAGTTTCCAGACGGAAGGATATCGATGGCGCACACAGTGTCGTCCGCAACTGAGCCGACTCAATCTGACCACTTTGTTGAATATTAAGAAGTACTTTGGATTTCTGTCTTTTCTCTTTTATATTCCTTCACAGTGACCTCAATTGAATCTAAAATTATATTGCCATATATACGGTACATAAACTGGGATTATTACATTTCTTTTTACGATAAATAAACACTAAATAAAAGGAAAATGTTCATGAACACGAAATGGTGGACCAAATTATAAAATGTTTTTTAACGAATGATTCGTAAAATGGAAGGAAAAAACAATTAAAAAAGAAAAGCTTTCTGTGACATTAATCACGGCCAAATTACTCGGATCTCAGAAGAAGTCCAAATTCCCATCAAAAACATTCCCGAGTTTTTACCTAAACATTGTCTTCCAGTCTGTTGGCTCTCGCGCGGAACATTTAGCAATCTGAAACTTTCAATTAATTATAACCTAAGAGCATATTTTCCTTTAAAAAGGATCCACAAACTACAGGTTATTTTAAATTTTTATGGTTGTATTTGTTATGTACAGCCACAAGATGGCAAGTTTGTTTCGCCAGCTATTTTTTTAGTGCCAAGGGAATACAAACATTTTCTTTTAATGTAAGTCTTTTAGGTTTTGCTCCGACATAGCAATATATACAGCACCTTTTCACACCCTATGAAACAATTTACATTATGACCAGAAATTCTTATAAATCTGAATTTTTTTAATTTTTTTTACCCTGTTAATTCAGGTGCTCCTACTCCATTGCGACCAATTGCCTTCAGACAACACCAATTAGTGGACTGCTTGTGTGTACTTTAATCTCAGTACAGTTAAAGCTGTCCTGTAAAGGTCTCAGAGGCTTGTTAGTCAATAATACATAAAAAACAGCATCATGGCATGTAAAGTAAGAGTGTATGATCTCTCATCTCAAAATGCAAAAACTGCCTATCAAAACTGGTAACTTGTAGTGAACATCTTAACTCTGGAAGAGGATACTGCTGAAATAACCCATCCATCCATCCATCCATTTTCTGTCACCCTTGTCCCTATCGGGGTCGGGAGTTGCTGGTGCTGATCTCCAGCTACGTTCCAGGCGAGAGGCAGGGTACACCCAGGACAGGTCGCCAGTCTGTCACAGGGCAACACAGAAACAAACAGGACGAACAACCATGCACACACACACACCTAAGGAGAATTTGGAAAGACCAATTAACCTGACAGTCATGTTTTTGGACTGTGGGAGGAAGCCGTAGAACCTGGAGAGAATCCACGCATGCACAGGGAGAACACGCAAACTCCATGCAGAAAGACCCCGGGCTGGGAATCGAACCCAGGACCTTCTTGCGGCAAGGCAACAGTGCTACCAACTGCACCACTGTGCAGCCCTGCTGAAATAACCTTCTGCTTTAATGAAGGCATTGAGGGAGTGAAATGTGTTTTGGTATATCGCTCTCAGTATGTCTCACTACACTAAAATCTTGTTTATGACTACAAACAGAACCCCCCCCCCCCACACACACACACTTTCTTTGTTTTTCTTTTATAGTATCCAAGAGCTCAAATTCATGGTTTAATTTATATGTGGAATATGGAGCGTAAATCAATGTCATTTTTAAAGGTACAGCATCAATAAAGGACTCCAGTTTCAAGAAGAAAAAAAATCACATTTATTATTAAATTGTTCAGTGAACAAGAGCAAACACTGAAATGTAATGATAAAAACAAAGTCCGTCATTCTTTCGTCAATAAAGTCCTAGAATAAAATTCTGGTGAACCAACAATTAAAAATAGACTATAGCAAGGAGTTTATGTATGTAGAAAGGCAAACAACATTGCAATTTTTTTCTTCAATTTTGAATATTTACATGATGCAGGGTACTGTAGCTTTTTTAGGTATTATGTACAGTTGTGTTAAAACTGACAGCAGTATGATTTAAAAGTGAGTAAATTCCACCATTGTTATAATAGCTATTATTTCCACGCACACAAAAGCATTGCAAATACCATTAACATTCTGCTTTTAAATCAACATATTAAGAAAAGCATCAAATTTATCCTCAGTCTATAGAAAGTAAAGGTAAGGAACATTACGTCGTTCAACAAAATAGCAGAGCCTGCATTGCTATTTAATAACTGGAGTATTACTCATTTTCATAATGTAATGTACTGAAAATGGTTGAAAATTAAGCTTTCCTGTGAATTACGGAGCTAATATTGAGCTGGATGTCTGCTGTTTTTGAAAACTGCATCACATCAGTTTTTGATGAACAACCAACGTCTGGAACCAGTGAACAGCTATTTCAACCCAGGATGATAAGACTCTATTCCATAATCTTACATATGGTAGTTTTACCACTGAAACAGCATGTATGATCTCACAACTACATGGTGGCATTTGGTTGGTTGTTATATAACATTATGTTGTTGGTTTGGGACCACGGAGCGACTGGTTTTACTGGTGTGTTTGGGGTCACCATGTTGTTGAAACACCAATCTCAAGGGCACTTCCTCTTTGGCAGAAGACAACAAAGCCTCTTCTGGCACATTTATGTATTCAAACTAATCTATGGTATGCAGTGTGATAAATAGGCAAGTAAGAAACATCCCCGTAGCTTGATACCCATCCCACAATTTCTCACAATTTTAAATAATATAACATATGTTATATTATTCAAATGTTTCAAACCCAAATGGCCTCACTGTTTGAACGCACCCCCCACCTCCTCATCCAATTGTTGATAGCTTACATATAATCAACAGTTTGCAGGTGAGAAGTGCTGCAGGTTTTCTATTACTCTTCTGGCATTTTACCTAATGCCATGTAAATATCAATATTTCTGGTCTGTAATGTTGGACTGCTATTACATTTTAGGAAAACTGAACATTACAATGAAGAAGTCACACAGCAAACCAAAGCTACATTATTCACTAATTACACTGGTGAGAGCAATTGGATTAATAGTCAGACAGTACAAAGAAATAGCATTTATTTTCTTCAAAGTGTGGGGTGGTGTCACATTGTAACGCAGTGGTTTTGTGTCCTTATTTTCACACTGCAGACTGATTTTTAATTTGACTTAGTTTTGAGAAACCGTGAACATTTTATTTTTATGCAAATATTTAAACAGAAGAAATGGTTGTGTCCAGATTACCGCCCGGTGAATTTATACCTCATTTCATTAGCGGCGTGCCAGATTTTCATTCATTTAATTTTTGTTTTTACCTTAACATTTAATTTCAATCTCCTCATGTAAAGAAGTCTTTGGAAATGGCTTCTACAAAATTGGGTGCCGACATGAGGATCCCGATGGTGCAGAGGATGGTGAAGAGAGAGAACGCCATGAGGCAAAGCCTGTCGATGACAGACGCGGCAAACTTCCACTCGTTGCACACGGTCTCGTCCTCGTCTTGGTCGCGAAACCTTTTGGCGATGTACCGCACCTCGTCCAGGATCTTGGCCAGCTCCAGCTCCATGTATCCCATGTTGGGGCTCTGACTCGACGGTAGGAGCAACTCGTCCTCGCCGGCTCGTCCGATCAGCCGCCCGCAGAGGACCCCGGAATCGGGAGAGGTGGCGGCCGTGGAGCAGTGGATGCTCTCCAGGCCGCGGACGCCGACGTATAGCATGTGGCCGTTGGTGGACTGGGAGACAGAGCTGCTGGCGTTGAGGTCCATGCTGGTCAGGCTGCTCCGTCGGGTCTTGTTGTGGCAGGCTGAGCGCACTCTGTCTTCACCGGGGCGCTTCATGCGCAGGAACCAGGCGCACCAGTTCAACAGGATCACACGGGTCTACCAGAACACAGAATAACGGAGACAAACATTATTTCCTTACGTTGTATGCAATAGATCTGTTGAGTCTACATAATTTGTGTTTTCACTGACGACAGCGATGACGATCTCAGAGCCTGACTCATCCTCAGGTATTGCCCGGATTGTGTGCAATGACATATACATTTTTGTCAACAGCTGAAGTTAAATGAGCTTAGTTAAAATGTAAATGTAATCATTGCAAAATAAATACTACAGATTGTAAGCAACAATGAAAATCGCAAGACTCACCCATTTTGGCATCTTTCCTCCGTCAGGATCATGGTGATGATATTGCAGGACCAAAACAGTTGCAATTACAGACAGACCAACAATGACCATGGTTGTGGCAAAATATTCAGCTGAGGAAAGAAGAAGTGAAGACCCAGAAAGTTAGAAGCCCTCTGGGATAACAATCACAATGGAGGGAGGGGGCGGGGGGGGGGGGGGGGGAGCATAAAATGAAACCACTTTGTGGGGAAATTAAATTTTAACAATTAGGAACCACACAATAATAATGCACAACATTTTTCAGATGGCCGTGCATTAAAAATGTAAAATAAATGTTTTCCTTTCACTTTCACGTCAAAGTTGAGAGCTTCTTTGTGTTGGCCTCATACATTTCCAATTAAAAACAAAGTTTTGTGGTGGAAATGTGACAAACTGTCGAAAAGTTCAAAACCCCCTTTGCAGGTTAGATTTGTCTAGAGTTTCCTGAGCCTTGCAAAGACAGAAAGAGAAAATCTTTCTCCGTGGATTGCAGAAACATCTCCTAGGACGACTCATCTCTGAACTAAAGGAATGACCAAATCCTGGATGGCTGCTCAAATTGGCCACACTGTGATTTCAGAGAAACACATATAACAAAAATCATAAAAAATAAAATAAAATAAAAAGATGACAGGGGTTTTCACCCGGGCCTTTTCATTGATTGTGGTTGACAACCGTAGCAGCTGCTTTCAACTTCAGCCGGACTTACCTATTAAAGGCACAGAGTCTGATGTGGCAGGCATAATCTCTGCAACTAGCAGCATAAAGACCGTCAGGGAGAGCAGAACTGTAATGCCTGGGAAGGAAAAGCAAATCTCAGTGCTAATGTGACAAAAAGCATTCAAATGGCTCTTGCGATGATGAAGGCGTCACAACCTTTTGAATTAGTTTTAAGAATTAAGACCTTGGAGTTGAAAGCCTCATCTTGACTCCTCGTGACGTTCTATTAATTGGAGCAAATAGTATTATAGTTAGACATTTTTGTCATGTCTAACTATAAAACACGTCTCCAGAAGGTGTTTGATCTGTCCTTGTGAAAAGCAGCAAATTCCACATGGAAATTTCAGTGATTAAAGCTGAAGTTTTAAACACTGAGCTCGGAACAGAGACAACTTCTCTTTTCATCAGCAGCTTTTTAACCAGCGGTGGTGAGAAACTGTTCCTAAAGTCCAAACAAATTCATTTGAGGTTGACAACTTGGATCAGATTGTTTAAAACCTCACAGATTCTGAGTTTAAAAAATGGTAATAATTGTTAAAGGCTGAACTAAGGCAACTTTTGAATGAATTAACCAGGCTAAGATTAAGCTTTTGGAAAGATAAAACCCTCTGAGCAAATAAAAGAATATTCTTAGAAACCTGGGTTGGTGCGAAACAAGTCAAACTATCTGTAACAATAACTTCAAGAAGAATGTCAAAGGTGTTAAATTAAAGGTGTTAAAGGTGTATTTAACACCTTTGACATTCATGAATAATTTGAGCCTGTATTCTGACCTTGTGCATGGGAAATAAAAAATGTATCATGCAAACCATTCCTCAAATCTGGAACAAACTTCCCAAAAAAACGCAAAACAGCTGAAACACCGAATTCCCTTAAAATCAAGACTAAAAATTCATCTAAATTCACCTAATCTAAACAGAATTCACCAAATCCTGTTTAGATTTGCTTTTGTTCCGTAATAAATGTAAAATTTACCAACATATTTGTGCGTTGATGATTTTAACGATGACACGTCGCAAAAATCTAATATCTGTTATTAGATTTCAGAGCCGATGACTGTATGATGTTTTTATGATTTTTATGCTTTCCCAATGTAAACAACTGCTAATGTGTAATGATGATGGGACTGGTTCCTGATTCAAAGTTTTCTACTTGGTGTTGAGCAGTTTCTGATAAGTTATAGTGAACAGCTATTGGGAGTTTTCGCCGAATAGACCTGGGGGAGTTAAGGAGCAAATGGAGCGGCTCGCCCCGGGGACGATTCATGCAAGAACCATCAGTATCTATATGGGGTCGTTCCCATGGCTGAGTTACTGCAGCCATCACTCAAAAGTGTTCAAAATGTTCTAATAAAAATGCCATTGGGTCGGCAGGTTGACGTGTTGACGAGCAGACGTGCCGGCACGTAAGCAGGCAGTTCTAGCATCAGAGATCCATCGTGTGAGATGTGAAGCTTTCCAATGTGATCCGCATAATAGTCTATCATCAACTTCAAACGGGCGAGTCTCATTTCATATTTCCTCCAGCAATCAACACATCAGAGGGAATGTATATGAGGGGGAAAAACACACACAGGTTCGCACACCTGGCTCCACGGCTAATGATGGAAACCAGCTGCAGCGCGTTTGAGGAAGCCGCATAAATCAATGCACTTCTCTCCCGCAGACAGTACAACAAAATCACCATTCAGCCACGAAACCTGCTTTCACGCAGCCTTAATCATTTATTCATAATGTTCCGAGTTCAACTGTGACAACCGAGATGAGATTACTCTGTTTTCCTGATCAGACAATTAAGTCAGCCAGCCAGCGTTGATTATCTGCTCAGCTCACAAGGCTACAAAGGAAGTGAGAGAATAACAAACCAGTGGTTCAGCCTGAATGGGTGATTACCCAGAAGACAAGCGGAAAGGGATATTAAGATGTTTTCGATGGAGAAAAGAAAAGTAAAAAGGCTCGGCTGTGAAGTCTGAAGTGCTCTGGTCGTAAATGACTTAATTATTCGAGTATTTTTAACCAAGAGGTTAGTAGCATGCACATGCCACAGTCATAATCAGCCTGGCAGGAGGCCAGGACAGAACGGCGCTTGACAGAAGAGGAAGCAATAGAAAAACTCAAAAGAGGGGAAAGGAGCAGCACCGAGATCTGGTAGGAGTAAAATGGATAATAAGACATAGAATAATAGTGATTAAAAAAAAGCAACCTTGCAGGTCTGACAGGCTTAGACAGCCCAAACATAATTAAATTTATAAGATGGATGTTTCTGAACTAGATCTCAGTACGCATTAAAAAAAAAAGAGAAACTGTCTGAACTTTCAAAAACGTGTCTTATTGTTGTACTTCATTAGAAAACAAACTTACCAATCGAGATCTGATATTGCCTCAGGACATTGACTGTCCATGCAGACATCGATACATCTGGTTACAAACTGTCAGCTAGGAATCCTGTAGACCCATTAACGCTGAACACAACCTTAACTCCGAGAACCGCAACTTCTACTTGACTTAAAGAACTGACAGAAGAAAAACTTGTATCAACGGCTCTCTTTTGATAACCCGTCAACTACTGACTGTTTTCTCTGAAGGATGTAGATGAAATGTGACTCAGGATGCAGCAAAGCCAAATGAGACGCAGATTGAACCCACATCTTATTACAGTTCTGCACTAAAACGGCACTGACCCATAATACCAGAACAGAACAGAGGAGGAGCATTTGTTTTGCTTTCTCAGTCACTTCATTTCAGTGTCCTGTCACTCATCTGTTGACGAAGACACGAAGATGAATACGAAACAAAATTGAAGCTTTTGTATTTTCTGCAGTTTCACACTGTCATGTTAAGCAGAGAAGTGGTGTTACCCTGAGTCGTGCAATGAATAAGGTTTTCTAAGTACTTTCTTCTCCTAAAAATCTTCAATATTTAGTTTAGCAGGGTATAAAGTTGCAGAAGATTGCAAGATTTAGTCAGGCTTAGCGTTTTCAGACAACTCTGCATAATTAATGAAAGCCAGCTAAACGCAAACTTGAAAGGCCTTCGATAATTATTCTAAAATCTCAGCTCTGCACTTTCTTACAGTACGCGTTCAACATTTTAATGTTCCTCTGAAAGACGACAACCTGCAAAGGTTTTCTAAATGTGCAAATCGGCACTATTTTGCTCGTATGTCTGTGCAAGCGTGTGCGGCGGTTCCCCAGACCCAGTGAGATCTTTTCCCCAGAGTCGGCCGGCAGGAGGAAGACGAGCAGAGCGAGGGTGGAGATCAGGACGCACGGGATGAGCAGGTTGAGGCCGTAGTAGAGCGTCCGTCTTCTCATCACCACCGTGAAGGTGATGTCAGGGTAGGGCTCATCGCAGCATTCGTAAAAACGCTCGTTCCTTCGACCTGGCACCTCTGTGAGGCAAGAAAAAAAAAACAAACAAACAAAAATAATAATCTGTCAAAGCAGCAGTGTGGTGAAAAGCAAAACCCTGAGTAATGACAGACAGGCCACCCTTTTACCAACAAGATCCCACTCTCCATTGGCGATGTAGCCAGTGATGTCTGCCTCCACCATCTTCAGATCCAGGGACCAGCCTCCATAAGTCCAGGAGCCAAACTTCAGATCACACCTCTGGACGTCAAAGGGGAACCAGCGGACATCGATGTAGCAGGTGCTCTTGAAGATGCCTGTTTGTGGTGACGGACACAGAACACCCCTTTGATCTTGGATGGACATATGCACATAAAACACTTTAACTTGATATTCTCTGAAGCTAAGTTATTAACAGTTGTGAGTCAGGAAACAGGCAGAGAGAAAAGGAGAGAAGACGTGCAGCGAGGACCCCGAGGCCAGGCTTCGGACCCCAGATGGCTGCGTCGAAGACTAATAGCCTCTGGACAGGAAGCGTCCGCTCTGCCGCTTCAGAGCGTGTCGTCCCTCAACACCTTTTCCTCCTTTATCATGATGTGTAACTTTTACAATTCAACTAGCAAACGAGAAAATCTGTTTGAGGGGAAATACATTTCAAACAGAACAACATCTGCAACAACTTGGGTGTTTAAGTGGGAACGTTTGTTTTTATTTCAATGTTTATTCTTCCTGCCCTGCGACAGACTGGCGACCTGTCCAGGGTGGACCCCGCCTCTCGCCCAGAACCTAATTTTCCTCTCTTATTTTTTTTAAAAGTTTCTTCTTCTAAACTTTTTTTTTTCATTTGACATGGGTGTGTAAACTTTTGACAGTCAGTATTTCTTCCCGCTCCCTGGCCTAACAAAACACAATAAGGCAACTCAAAAAACAAAAAACAAAACAAACAAACAAAAAAGAAAAAACATGACAATGATACAACAATGCCAAACCTACAGGAGAGGCAGCAGAGAGTTTTTATTCCGGGACGACATTGAGCCACAGTTTCATCCATCCAGTGAAGAGCCAAACAATTCATATTGACAACAGGATAAAAGAGAAGACTAATTCTTCGAGACAGCCACAGCAATTCCCATCCATATTTAAGAAAGATGAGATGCTGGCAGTAAACAAGATCTCTTCTCTCGCCCACTGCAATGAAAACGAAGGAGATGAAAAGTGATCGGTGGCAAACAAACATAACGGCTCTTATTCACTGCCATAAAACCCTCAATGATAAAAAATAAATGTCGGAAAACTTTGGTGATTTATCTGCAGGCTACGAGTCACATTTGCATACATTTGACTTATTTATTACAGCCACTTGGCCGCGTGCGACGTATCACTACTTTGTGCCAGTTTTAAAAGAGGGTCAATTCGGAGTAAAGTTGAGAGGTAATTTGCTTTTGCCAGATGCAATCAATTCGGACTAGGTTCAGCGATGGAGCTATTTACGTTGGTATTGATTAAGATGCTGCAGCGGAGCAGGCCGAGGCTTTTTGCAATGTAAGGGATAAAGTGGGAAGAGGAGCCTGCCAAAGGGGGAGCAGTAATTACTGGCTGTGTCAGTGAGGCCTTCAGTTTCAGTAAGTTCCCTTATTTAAGTCAGTGTTTGGGCATGCATGTGCTATTTATGGTTTTAGAGAAACTTGTATCTTTAACCAGTCTACAAGATGTTGATCGGGAAAATTTGATGCCATGCATAGGGACAATTATTTTTCCCTCTCTCTTGAAGCGACACCATTTAAATGAAGCAGAAAACAAAACTTAATGATCAAAACCGTGTGGCTCATACTACATATTTGATGGAACGCTTTAAAATGCATCCAACGATTCTGATGCAGCAGAAGTTCGGTTTGACACAGTTTGTTCAGCAGTTTTCTGTAACTGGATCCAAACTTCTTCTTCTTTCTTTATTTTTTTTTACTTTTTTCTCTCAAACTAGAGCAAAATTTTATTCTTCCTCCTCCAAGTCATCATCGTATTATATACATTTATTTTGTCATAAGGCATGCAAAATATTTTTTTATAGTTGACATTTCTTACAGGAGATCAGCAAGTTTATTGCATGGAGTAATTTAAGATCGGATGTGGGCGATTGTTTGCTTAAAACAAAAGGCTTGTAGAGAAAAGATGTCATACAGCTTGCATCATATTTTACTTTTAACTCCACATAAATCAGCTACAGTAATAACACTCTGATCTAGCTGGCTTATCTGAAACCAGAGGGCACTGCAGCACCTTATTTCACAATCAGTTTTTAGAAGCAGAATATAATGTTTAGTTATGGGTAATCATAGCAAACTTCTTTCAGATTAATATTTTCGCAATGATACATGAAACACCAAAGTCATAATGTCAAATCTCCGCCGGTGGTTAAGGTCTGACAACGAGCTGAGATTAAAATTCTCACCTGGAGGAAGATACGAACAAGCGCCTGAGGAGTTGACCAAAATGTTGGTATGAAATGTTGCATCAAATCTTTCATCTGCACTGCACACAGGATACAAAAGAAACACAGAGACAAAGTCAGAATTTTCCAGAGTTTCACCTGCAACCACGGCATGGCTTCAAACGCTCTCAGCTGTTGGGAGCAGATGTTCGTATCCATACATCGCCATGGGTACGAGGTGCAGTGCTATTTACAGCTCTCTAGCAGTTATCCTCGTCCTCCCTGAAAGCATCTACGTATCTCGTCTAAATGAACTCCCCCGACAATGACAGAATGTTAAGCCGAAGTTAAAACAGAAAGCAGCTTGACCCCAAAAAATCTGACTGTTGAGCACAATGAAAAATAAGGCCCAGCACTTTTTCCCCTTAGTTGAGGGCTTGTAATGTGGTTGTTCAGAACCTTTAAACATTGATTAATGGTGATCTCTGGTGCTCTTTCCATTAGGGACCTATAATAAAAGCCCTTTCTCCTATCTCCTCTAATAGAATTTTATTCATTTGTCAAAATGATTTACTGCTCCAGATCACGGATCTAGATGGTCCTGAATATATAAAAAGCTAACCTTGAATTGTAATGTTCTTGTCTTAAAGACCGCTTCCATAACGAGCGAGTCTTGACTCCGGAAAATGAATCAATTTTATGTTCTTAGTTTTTTTGTCAACGTGTTTATGCAGCTTTACAGCAGAAAAATTTTGTCTTTATATGTGCAAAACTGTCAACATGGAGCTTCTGATCATCAGTAGGGTCGATTGATTACAAATGTAAGTAGACCCGTCCAGTAAAAATATATCAGTCTGTCATGAATTTGTTCAAATTAAAAATGAAAGCTCAAAAAAAACCTAACATATTTGTAAACTATAACCAAATCAAAAACAGTATATTTGAGACCTTTCACAATTAGTACTGCAGTGGCACAACCTCACACTGAGGAAAAACAAATGAGAAAAATAACTGTTTTCAACACAAAGACCAGCAGAACTCAGAGGAATTCATTTCACATAAACGTAACTAAAGCGTTTTTATCAATCTGAATTTTACTATTCTGGTGAGTGACATTGAAAAGAGTGGCTAAAACATTTTAATTAGCAGTCCGTGACTTTCTGTTCCCGTACTGTGTAAATGTGAAGTGACACAAATACCAATTTCTCTTCTTGGAAATGGGAACGACAAGACAGCATGTCATTCAAGTTATGCAAATGTATAATCTTCATAAGAGGGAAAAGGCTTGAGGAAAATAGCTTCTAACCTAAACCTATAAAAGCTTTTTTGTGTGTGTGTTTTTAGTGGAATAAGTGGATCAAGGCTAGATGAGGATATATAAGGGAAGAAAAAGTATCTGAAAAGCTCTGAAAGGCAGCATGGAGAGGCATTAAGGTCTGTAAGGCTGCATAGCAAGATGCCATCTAATTGTCAATTGGTTGTTTCGAAAAGCATGCCAGCAAAAAGACCTTTTCTGCCCAGTCATCAAAAGAAATAAATGCATGGAGTTTGGTGCAATGGGGTCTTTAACTGGCACTGTTGAGTCCAAAGTGGAGATACTTTTCCCACAAAGGATTGTGGGAAAAGTACCTCATGCTTATTGTGGTGTATTTTTTTATACGGGGAGCCAATTTAGAGGTTAGAGTCTGTGCAAGAGCAGCACATTTTTAATAAAAATCTGGTGGCTGAAAACAGCCAGTAAATGGATCTTTTGGGGGTTAATGAACAAAGACGTGTAAAAATCAATAATCATCTGCTTAAGTGAGCTAAAAAGCATTGAGACCATAAGAGCGGTCCCAAAAAAATCTAGAAAGATGATGGGAAAACAAGATGGACAAAACCTGCCTGCTCCAAACTAATTTACCCAAACTGGAGATCTATCCTGTGTTCACAGTGTTAGCTGCCAGAAAGCCAGTGTCTAACTTGTTATTTTGCATTTTAATTTAATTTATTAAATGTGAAAATTGCTTCAAGTTCAAAATGTTACACAGTGGCACAATAAGAGATCCTGACATTCTTTTGGTCAACCTCATCAATGAATCACTCTCAGGGTAATAAATGATGCAGCGCTAATCAACAAACTTCAATTTATGTCCAATTTGTGTTGCATCAATATTGTCTGCATGACAAAAAGAAAAAGAAAAGACACTCTTTCCGAAGCTTCAACTAATGGATTTGTGAATGCAGATTAAACCAAAGTTTCATGTCCAATGTTTACTTTGGTACACATATTGGCTCATGCTGACTGTGTTGCCATTGTGCCTCTTTTTAACTGGCTCACTTAGGGGTCATGACTCTCTTATAATTATTATTATTTTTTGAGTCAGAAGCTTGAAAGTTTGGGAACCGCTGATTTACGGAGCTACCAGACAGGCAGTGTGGTGTTTTAAAGCCAACCTGTTGTAAAGCAGAATGTCTGGTTTCCAAATAAGATGGTCGGGAAATCTCACGTTGGTCACGCCTGGGTAGTCCAATGGGTTCCACTGGAGGTAATGGTCGTTCCAGTACTGCGAAATGGAAAACCATAACATCTTCATGAGACACATGTTCCCTCGACATTCTCTATATGCGCGGCTCCACTTTAATAAGCCTGGGATTTAAGAGAACTCTTCATACCGCAGTGACACTTTAACCCCACAAAAAGCGGCGCTTGTGGGTGAATTTATACAACCAGGAGTCGGGTTTTAATCTTCAGCAGAGTGTCTCAGAGAATATGGCGTACGTAATGTTTGTCATTACGTACGCCATATGGAAAGCAGTTGAGATTTTGACATAATAACGGCACATGATAACAGCAGAAGGAGGAAAAGTGATGGGATGAATATAATTACTTTAATTCACCGGGAATGTTTGCAGAGAGAGATCGGAGCAATCTTCTCAAAGCAGCTAAATCATTTCGCCCATAAATAACAACTGAAGTTCTGATTTGCTCTGAAAGGTGCCTCATGATAAACACAATGATCCAAACTGTTTGAGAAATTTGATCTAACAGGACATTGCTCTATGCCGCCTTTTGTTTATACGATCAAATCGATATGTTTAGGCTAAACCTAAAAGTCTGTAAGAGGATCAGAGCGCAGCAGGATGCATGGCCCACTCATTATTGATATTTCTTGAATAAATACCTTTTAATAAAGGGCCTTTTTGAAATCTGCGCTGTAGTCCTACTTTAATTCATTCACACCGTGGTGTTCAAACAATGGCTGCCATCAGCATGAAGGAACATAAAGGTCAGCGTTTAAAGGCTGAGTAAAGCACGCTGAAAAAGGCTCACTGGTCCAGTTTAAAAGCTGAAACCTGAAAACAGCTTTTTTCACAGAGAAACTTGCTCGCTAAAATGCGGTATTTTCTAAATACTTGCGAATGTGCGATCCAAAAATGCAGCATTGCATTAGCTCAGAGACATTAATATTTAGGTCTGAGTTTAAAAAAAAGCCAACTTTTAATCATATCGTGTATTAATAAGCATATTATGGTAATAGATAAAGGCTAAGCATGTATTATCTATTTATGGAAACGCTTTGATCAAGTTTGAGCTTTCGGAGTTATCTTGTGATATTTGAATGCATCTTTGGGAGATTCTAATTTTTTTCTCTTGGGTTTTTCACCAACAATACTAAATCAGTGCCAACAAATTGTTGATCCAAAGGTTGCTGTCTGAGCTGCCGCTTATGTGCATGTGTGTGTGTGTGTGTGTGCGTGTCAGACTGCTGCTGTGATTCCAGAGAGTGATTTAAACCAGGCCAAGCAGCATCGGGAGAGCTTGCTGACGATGCAGCAGAAGGGAAGTATGGTGTCACAAAACGGACAAGCCGCAATAAAGCTTCAGTGTTCATACACTTCATTTCACCACACAAGGGAGAAAGGCTATTATTGCTCCTGTGGAAGACGGACAGAAAAGGAAAAAAAAAAATAGGCTGCTAAAATTTAAATGTGAATAATGCATTTAAGCAGAATTCATATTTATGTTCTAGTGGGTGAACAAACTACGTCTCTAAGGCCCACTGATTAAAATACCCAACGGATAAAACGTCAATCTGTTGAGTAATTTTGTGCCATAAAGAGCGATAAAGCCTTAAATGAAGAAGCGGAATTGTTCATATGAAATTACCTGCAAATAATTGAACAACTGAGTAGGCTGCAGCTTTCCCTTTCATCCTGTGCAAGCTCGGGTGGGTTCGGATCGCACAACTATTCACACGATAATTGATATTAAGGAAAATTATGATACAGTAGCCTGCGTAAGCGTTCATGTCCCCAAAACATACAGGGGAGGGACAGGACAGACGCAGACGCAGAAGAGATTCGAAAGCTCAAATGGGACAATCAGGGAAAATACAGCAACCATGTCAAAGGTGATCTGGTAAAATAAAACCAGGATGACAAGATACATGTTTAAACCAGATTTTAATATTGTAACAGCCTAGTCAAAGTCCATATGTACAATATCCTCTCCATGCCAAATGACTGACCTTGAGCTTTTTTTGTAAAAAAGAATGGACAAAGATTTTCTTCTTTAGGAAACACGTGCAGCTGGTTTTTTATTAAAGTATTGCCTCAGGAGCAACATAGCAAAGGCATACCATACATTTTGAAAAGAAAAAAAGAAATACTAATTAATAATTAAAAATTGAAAAATGGGTTGACCTGTCCCATAAAATCCAAATAGAATTCGATGAAGTCTGTGGTTGTAATGTGACAAAACCATGAATCATAAACATACACCTCGTCTTTATTGTGACTTTTAAGCATAAAAAATAACTTCTTACCAGCTGAAGCCAAATGTTGGTTGTTAGAACCTGGTTCTTCTCATCCTGTTGATAAATTAATAAATCGTTATTTGCACAGTTTGCTGTTTGCTTTAATGTTTTTTTTTTCTCATTTCGGAAGCAGGAAACAATAAGTAAGCATCCAGGCTAGCTTCGCAGATCCACAACTTTAGTATTAAAATGCTTCTAAAGGAAATTGCTGTCATTTACAAGCTGCCTGCAACACTTGAAAATAACAGTTCTCACATTTTTCTAGTTTCTAATTTCTACATCGGACAAGGTGTTGCTACAGAAGACTAGTTTCGGAACATTTTTGTTGCAACAGATCATTTACGCACCACATCCATGATCTGCATGAGGCTGAGGCCAAAGTAAACCGTGAGGCTCTGAGAGTCGTTGAACACCGGTCTCTCCAGCGGGTTGTACCCGGTCATCAGACTACTGTACAATTTGCGCTGAGATGGACCTTGTTGAGAAACTGCAGAAGAAAAGAGCAAATATTTAATCAATACTCTATAAATTACAGATGTTGCATTTTCCCTTAATAACACATATGCTGATAACTTTTTTATGCCATTCAGGTTCATAGAAGCCTGAATGGCATTCTGTTATAGTTTGGAGAAAACAGTCTGGCATTTATGATTAGAAACCGTTGTGCGCCCTCAACCCGCGACCTGACGCACATATTACAAAGGTTACCATGTCGACCGGCCATATTGTGCTAAAAGCTATGAATTCACAAATTCATAGCTTTTTCTGGATTTGTGAAGGACTTTGGTTCAGCTAGTCACTGGATATAGATGGTATTTTGTGTGTGTGTGTTTCAGTCAGTACATAACCTTGTGTTTAAAGCTTTGTTAGATTATTGCTTCTGGACCATAATAAATTACTTATCAGCTAGAATAGACCGAAGTTAGGTTTGGAACCTCATTTCGAGTCAAATCAACAGATTCGTTTCAGAAATTATCCTAAGCAACAAAAGAGACAGTCATAAAGAACATTTATGGTATTATTCAAAAAATGAATAAACAAGTGTTACTTTTAAAATTAAAACACTTGTTCATCAGATTAAATGTGCCTTTTGAAAAGGTTATTTTCAAGCAAGTTTAAGCAAGTATTGAATTTGCTTTCAATAAATTCAAATTTCTGAATTAAAATTTGATTTGATGTAATATTTTGAATATTACATCTAATTTATAAGTGTTTCACTAAGTGAATTGAGAGGCTGGGATGAATGAACTCAATCAATCCCATGTAATTGATTTATTTACAATTACACAAAAGTAATGCTGCTAAAGCAGGTTGAGTTGTCATTAGATCCCTGTGAATTGTCTTGGTGGTAATTCTTGTATGCTTTACTATATTATGGTAACAAATTTTATTCAGTTATTTTGTGACATTTAGTAGCTATCGATGTAGACCCTTTAAGACTCTCAGCAGATTTTTGGCCTCAATCATTCCCATTTAACATGAGTTCAATGTTGATTTTGAACCCTTTAATTAGTGTGTCACCAAATATATATCACATAGTGGTTTTAGAATAAACCCAAAAGACAGATGTTGTCAAATATTACAATTTCTTTCATTTTAGAAACAATGAGGAATAAGAATTGCACTCCTAAAAGCTGGACTTATCAGACATTTTTTGTCTTACGACAATATATAAATGTTTTAAAACAATGCAAAGACCTGCAGATTTGCAACTCTCCTCAAAATGAGTAACACTTCTTGTGTTACTCATTTTCGTATTAAATTCAGCAAGGATGGAAAGAGTAAGCAATCACTGCACATCAAAAGAGTAAACATTTAATTTAATCAGCTGTAATGTTAGTGTTGCTTTCATAACAGCTTTCTGCAGCATTTCTTCCCTTTCTGATTTATAACATTGCTTTTGGCATGAATATGTACAGCCTTGGATGTTTTGATTCACTTTGCAATCACGCAGATTGACATTTCAATGATTACCTAAATGGGAAAATAGATTTATTTCTAGTAAGGTGAGAATGACTCAATGCAATTTTCAATGTTGAACATTGCACAGAACTTGAGAAAAGCCAGCGTAAACAGGTTACAACAAAGGCTCAGATGATGCATACATGTACATACATTTATAAAACATCTACGCAAACATGATCCTTGTGATCTATTTACGCCAAAGAATCCAAATATGCTGAAAAACAAGCATAAAGACACAAAGGCGTAACACTGTCGCAGAAGGTCAACAGCACAAACTGTTACGTGTCTCAGACTGAGCTGTTCATCCACGTCCAATCAATTTCTTTAGATCAAGAGCAAAAGCTGTCTATCAGAGATAATGAGGAAATGCATTAGCTACAGAAAACCTACAGAAAGGATTAAACTCAAACTTCATAAAGAGCAGAAGTCCCCTCTACTCTGATAACCAAAAAGAAATTCAGTGCTTCACAGCTGATCTGGGAAGGGCTTTGAGGATTTTTGAAGAGCATTAGCCTCCAGACAACATCATGGGGAGCAAAGAAAAATCCAGACATGGCAGAGGCAAAGTTGTGAAAAATAATTTCAGCAGAGACAGGAAAGTAGATGAAGCTAAATTTAGGAAAACACTGGATGAAAACCTGTTGAGGCTGCAGAATATGTAAGATTTTGACACTAAGACCTACAGTCAGTCTCGTGGTTTAGATCAAAACACTCATGGCTTTGAATGGTCTAGTCAAAGACCACTTAACACAAAACTGTAAAACTGATGTTTATAGGTCGTACATCCCATGTGGTTGACCTTGAATTTAAAAATTTTTTCAGAAATTTCTGTTTCTAGATAGACAAAGTATGTAGACACAGACCCCAAAGGTCTTGAGCTTTGATTCCAGGACATAGTGCTTTTACAATAAGATTTAGACGGGTGTGCCGCACTCTTCAGATTTAGATTCATAAAAGAAAAAAACGTGGAAATCGTTGATTATTCTTCAGTTTCAGTTGTCCACTTTGTGCTGTTCTGTTAAGTAAAATCTCAATAAAACACACATTAAGAAAAAGAAAAGAAGCTTGGCAACAAACTCAATTTCTGGTTATTATTTTTGATCAAACCTATGGCTAAATCTAGTTGGATCCGCAGGTTTGGTTAAAACAGAAAAGAGAAAAGAATTTTAGGATTGTATTTGACTCAGAGGTTACTGATATGCAGCTCGACTCTATATGTTGGGCTGTAAAGTTTCAGCATGTGACACATTCAAAGTGCAAAGGTCCGTCAATGTCACTGTCATCTCATCCAAGGTGCTGAAACACACCCGACCGAGGCAAACCGATCCAGCTCCGAAACCTGGATGCGATTCATCTTGCAGTGAAAACTCAAATCAGACCTGTCTCTCATTTTAACACACTCTCGTTTCCTGTCCTGAGTTATGGAGTGTTTCTGGCACCGTCCTTTCACTTCACTAATGGGCGCAGCCCAATTATCCGGAACCACCTATGAGAAGCGCATTATCCTGATGATTTGGCTGAGAGTGCGCTCTCAGTAGACGTCTCTCCGGTCTCCCTTTTCATCCCCTTCTTTCGTTATAAAAGACTCGCTAAAAGCTTGCGGGGGACAAAAGCCCTGTTGATGGTTCCTCCTCTCTCTATCCCACCATAGTCAAGTTTCAGCCTGAGAATCAACGAGGTATGATCAGCGCAGGTTGTTGTGGTACAATGCGGAAACATTCACAACGCAGCGGACGTTCATAATTTACCATTATAAGATCCGTTGATACGTTGCTGGAAATCAGCTCTGACTTATAGAAGGACAAAAGCAAATCCTTTTGACCTTATAATCAAATTCACCCAGCACAGCAGAACGAAAGACAAGGACTTTACTTAACCAAGACGTGCTCGGGCATTTATGTGTGCAGCAATGTGCATGCACTCGTTTCTTTCTATCTGCCTAACATTCAAGCCTGCTTGAACAAGAGCCAGTGAAGTGTAAACTTGAAGCGCAACAATGGGTGATTGCCTTTTAGTGAACTGCTATCCAAAATTCAAAGCAAGTCAGTTTGAGAGTTTGGGCGATTTAAATACGTCCTTCGAGACTGTGCCAGACAGACGTTGAAACAAACGAGACAATGGAAGTTTTTATTCTAAAACTTTCAATCCTATAATGAAGGTTTTTTTTTTTTTTCTAAGCTGGAGCTTTGCAGCCATCTCTGCTTGCATCCGCGTTTAAGTCACCCAGAACAGCTGACATCTTCAGACTTAGTGACTCATTGGTGTTGTCCTCTGCAGGCAGGCCCCTCTTTAAATCAGTCACACAGAGAGCACATCAGCAGAAGTTGCAACAAGTTCAGTGCTGACGGACTGAAACTTACACCCACAACAAGCAGGAGTGCCTTCAGAAGGTCGTCAGAAAGGGGAAGGCCTGATGAGGTTGGCACAAAAAACCAACCTCATCAGGTTGGTTTTTTGTCAGTCAGGAAAGAGTGGGCTCTTTCCTGACTGCATCACAGTCTCATCAATTCACAAAAATAAAGCCAGGCTAGTGGCAAATTAACTTGTAGCTTCATTAATGGATGTTCTGCCATTAGGTCAATTAAAAAACAAACAAACAAATGCAATACTTACAACACTACAATCACAGGAAAGCAGGATGATGATAATTTTTTGGAGGGATGAAGATCTGATGATGAATTTATAAAGATTCTTAGTTTAAACATTTAGTCTTTTTCTTTTTCTTTCTTGCAAATGCACATTTCCCCCCGTTTTTGTCCATTCTTAATTTGACTTAAATCCAGCAGGTCCTAAAAAAGGATGAGATGAACTAACTTCCTCATGTATTGAAATGATTTAAAATTCAGATTTAACTCTTAAGATAAAATAAAACACACTGGTTGTGTTCAATCAGGAAATCAACCAGCAACATTGTACTCACAAGAAAAGCAGAAATCCTGGAGGGAAAATAAAAATAAATAAATAAATAAAAAACTATCATCTGCTTTCAAATAAATTTGTTCTCCATCTTCATCTCTGCCTCCGGAAGCTAACTGATTAATGAGAGTGCCTACCTTTCACTGTGCAGACGGAGATCCCCACAAAAAGCACGAAATTCAGCAGATCCATGTTGAACCGATCAGCTTCCCCCACAGATTATCGCTGGAACTGCGGGAAGATGCGGGAATAATGATGATGATGATGCTGAAGGTGGCGTGAGAGGGGGCAGCGGCTCAGAGACAAACTCCTCCTAATGAACTATACGGGCAGTTTTTGGACGAGATCAATTCTCCGTCCAGAGTTTGCCTCGCCTCTTAACAATCTCCTGAGAACGTTTGGGAAGTTATTTCATCATTAATGGATTCACCCATCAAAGCACCATTACAACAGGTCTCGTCGTCCAGTCCTCTTATAATTCTCTTTCTGTACTTTTTTTTTTTTTTTTAAAGAAGCAATTGCACAATAGTAAGAAAAATATTAATGAAGAAATACGTCGAACATAACCCAACACTTTTTTCTTTTCACATGGACGCAATTTTGCACTGTAGATGCCAGGATTGCAACGCGTCACAGTCCTGCGTTAGTGGAGCAAGGAGACATCTGCTGGACACTGAGGGTATTACAGTCTGATCCTGCAGACGCAACAGTAGCCAAAGACAGTCCACAAGTCTGCCCTTCGAGTCATTTTAAACGCTGTTGATCAAGTGCAAATATATAGATTTTTCTATGCATATATATGTGTTACGTTGGTCAAGCATATTCTGCATCACCTACAGAAAATATCTACTTTGGTATTTAAAAAAAGAAAGAAGACAAAACACATTGCACCCTTAAAATGAAGACAAGCAAAACAAACACAGCACTAAATAAAACAAAATATTATTTGCGTACTGCACGTTGATGCAGTTGGTAGCACTGTTGCCTTGCAGGAACAAGGTTCGGGATTCAAATCCTGGTTTGGTGTCTTCCTGTTTGGTGTTTACATGTTCCCAATGTCCATGCGTAGGTTTTGACTGGGTTACTTCAACTTCTTTCAACAGTCCACAAAAATAACGACTATTAGGTTAACTGGTCTTTCTAAATTGTCCTTGAGTGACACTGACTGATGACCTGTCCATGGTGTGCCCCTCTTGCCCAATGCCTGCTGTAGATAGGTACCATCCCCACTCCTCTCCACGCCGTATAGAGATCATAATGTGCATTTTTCATGTCCAACTTTGCAACATGCATATCTCACATAGCTCAGCCCGACATGAAGACATTTAGTATCTGACTCATGGATTATGTACTGCAGACGTTTAGTGAAACTTACTCTCTGAAAGGAACAGACCTGAAGGTCTTTAAGCATCAAAAATAATTGTTTACTTCCCATAAGTTGCCAACAGTTTCACTCCACCAGGCAAACTTTAAAATGAGCAGAAATATGTGATGCATTTGGCAGAGCTGAATGTGACCCATAAGTCAAGCATTACTTTTCATCGACTTGTGACAAGGTTAAATAATTGCACTGCATATTAAATTTCAAAGTGATTGTTCTCAGACATGACAAAGGGCTCATAATTAAATGTACACATAGGCCTGAAAGCTGGAGTCCATGCAGCTTGGACTACATGGATGTATCTTTAGCTGTATTGTCATGCTGTAAGGTAGACATGTAAGAAGTATTAAAATATACTGAACCTGAATTGCCTCTCTGCAGCTCCTTGACATCAATATTTCAACGGGCTAAATACATTCTGGCGCTGGAAAGTAAATCTAATTTTTCGGCTGAACTATATTATTTATTCATAATCATTTCTATCAATTCATTAAACGTGGATTAACCCAATGCCAATGTTTCAGAACCACAGCACTTCTATAATGCTCTGACTACCAGTTGCCAGGAGTGGATGGACTGAATTGTTTTAGAGTCAAAGAGAGGCCATAACACAAGGACTGAATTTTGGGTTTTGAAATTGAGCAGACAACAATTTATTTTTGAGACGTAGAGTTTATGGACTGGGATTCGAAGTACCTGCAAAATTAAAAAGAGATTAAGTGTCAGGTATGAGATTCTTTTTGACCTCAAGATTTTATGATGCAAATCTGGATTCTACTGCTTAATGTGCAACAATACGGCAGATCCTGGTCACCCACGAGAGCAGTCTGTACCCAGGAATGACTTTTTTCTGACTTTAGTTTGGAACTTAGCTCTATTAGCACCAACCTCAACAGAGCAGAACAATGCGCTCATTACCGCAGCCAGTAGTTTCACATTTTTGTTCAGGTCACGTCAAAGGAATCAGCAGCTGTTTTCCTGCTTGATGTAAACAGGCTCTAATTTAGACTGCTCTTTAAAAGATTAAAACATCGCTAAACAAAAGATACAAAAGGGCTGGATTTAGTAAAATTTTACATGTGAGCCAGATTTAATTTGGCGTCATGGTAACTTCTGTTTGAGCAGAAGTCCTTCAACATGGAGACTTTCAGAATAATAGTTGATACTGAAAGCCTCACTGCTGTAATTAGAGGCCTGTGGATCACAATTAAAAGTTTTATTCTAGTAGCATAGCAACATCAGTGTTTCTTAGGATGCTAACTTCTTAAATTAAAAAAAAGTGTTTTTAGGAGCCCATCCATCCATCCATCCATCCATCCATCCATCCATCCATCCATCCATCCATCCATCCATCCATCCATCCATCCATCCATCCATCCATCCATCCATCCACACCCTTGACCCTAGTGAGGTCGGCAGGTGCTGGTGCCGATCTCCAGCTACCGTTCCGAGCGAGAGGCAGGATTCACTCTGGACAAGTCGCCAGTCTGACGCAGGGCAACACAGAGACTCTCTCGAAAACTGCTGTTTTTTTTTAGTAAACTGTTACATTTTTGAAAGGTTGAAAAGTTGCTGAAAAAGCCTTCACCATGACTTCACATAATATAAAATAACATTTTACTTCACAAATGATGATTTTATGATTGTTAAACCCAAGTCCAAATTCAGGGTTTATGACAATGAGGCTGTAATAATACAATTTATTAATGTCAAAGAAAAGCACTTTAAACGCCAACCTTTCTCTGCTCGTTCAGTTTCTTAAAAGCAGCCCAGTGTTTGTTTTCTGCCAATAATATCTTAGTTCATGTGAGACCTTGAAGGAAAACACAGCCTCCAGCAAGTGAATAACTGAATGTTGTTAAATTCTCTCTCATAGAGTTGCCACCTGGTGACGCTCCCCTTTTGCAGGGACAATGCTCCTCAAGGCGGTTCTCTCGAGCTCTGTTCCTGGGCTTGGAAAATTTGCTGCAGGTTTTTCCTACTCTCTTTGTCCAGCTGTGAATAAATAAAGAACACAATTGCCACAAATAAATAAATAAATAAATAACCTCTAATATGCTTCTGTTCACCATCTTCTACCTGAAAAATTTGCTCTTTTGTTTTTGTTTCCACCTGTAGTAGAGACAAGAATTTACAAGAATTTAAATTTTTGAGACATCTCTCAAAAGATAATTAAAAATATATGCAAATAAATAAATAAATAAATAAATAAATAATAATAATAATAATAATAATAATAATAATAATAATAATAATAATAATAATAATAATAATAAAATAGGAGGAGTTTTGTTATTGGTATTACTTTATCTGTATAGCTATATAATGCCCATTTATTAATTAATTATTTGTTCAATACACTTCTGCAATTTACGTGAAGTCTTTTTTGTTTTGCCTGCTCATTGGCTGCTTTCATCATTTTATTTTGCCGCGTCTATCATGTTCTACATTCTGATTGGAGGATGTCCGTAGCGAATGGGCGGAGCCAAAAGGAAAACAAGGAAGTGAAACGTCGGCCATCAGAGTTTCAATGAATTTAAGACCCGTTAAGCTGCCGTTTGGACATTGGTTTGTTTTATGATTCAGTACATAAAGAGGGGCAGAATAGACGGAACTGGGAATGGAGAATGTACGAAAGCGTCGAGGCAACGACTTAGACAGGTTTGGACCGCCTGTGGTGTTGTGGTTTGCTTTATCGACATTTCCTGACTTTTGAGACACGTAAAGCTGTATTACATAGTTCAACTGAAAGTTCGTGGTGTTGTGCTGAGTTGTGACACCCCGTTAATAGTTTCCACACCGGTGCGATGTGCAGTCGCGCGACCCTGGGTTCTGAATCTTGAAAAAAGGGATTGCTCATTTACTCCGTGTTTATGGCGTGGTACAATCAAATGCACCTCGGAAACTGGAATATACTTATGAAATGATCCAGCTGATTTTTTTTTATTGCCTTCAAATACTTTGTCACCCTCATTCAGTAACCTCACAAACAACATCACGAATCAAGGGGCTTTACTGTTGTTATTTTGGTTTTATTAACTGACCAAGCTTAACCTATGACCTCCAGTCTGCTCCATATAGAGCTGCTGTTAAGCTACAAAGCAATACATTTGAATCACTATATATAAAAAAGTCAGTTTCTGAACTCCGAAATGAATTTATGTGTCCACTTATCGACATCAACATCTGTGAGCTGGAAAGTGCACAGAAGGAGCGTTTACACGCAGAGCAGCTCAGCTTCTCCACAGTCTGTCCACATTTCCCATCATAACAGAATACTGGCGTGAACAGATTGAGGACATATTCAGATTTGATTCTTTAGGCGAAATTCAAAATGATCAAGGGTCCACATACACCCCCCCCACACACACCTTAAATCGAGATGTATTTTAGATCTCACAGATCTGACGTGATTCTGTGAGCAAAGTGCGCCATCACCAGAATTTCATTATCACCATCTGCGTTTCTACAGCAGATCAGAAAGCAGCGTTGCTGTTGACTAAGTGAATATACAATGCAGTTTTCAAATGTCTGATTATTTTAGTTGGGTTTTTTTAAATCCAGATCAAGCTACCTCTATGTGAAAAGTATTTTTCACCTTGTTTTTCACCATGTTTTTGGATAATTGGGAGTTTTTATAGCACCATAAAGGCATTTTGGCCCATTTTTTTTTGATTTAAATCAGACATCTTGCAGCGTTTTCCAGTATAGATGGCCTGCTTATGGTTGTATTATAGCATCAGATTTGAGTCTGAACGTAAAGCTTTTCTAGGTGTTGATAACTTTGTTTTTTTTCTGTTCTGGATCATTTTGTTTTAGATTGGGGGTCTATTTGCTTATTGAGCTGTTTCATCTTAGTTCATGTTGTCAGACTAGTGCTACTCAAATGTGATTTGAAAGGTCATGTTGGTAGTTAGGCCTGATTGTGCCTGGTGAAATTTCATTCGAATTAGAAAAAAACAAAGAGTTCAAACATAGTAAATTTGAGGTTTAACAAAGGAGGCAATTAATCCTGTCACAATAACACATTTTCTGGATGATAAATTGTCCCAGAAGTTGTTGCAATAAATGATATTTTTTTTCCTGACCCTTTTCAAGTAGTATAATGGTGATGGCATTGTAAAGCAAGAACACATTCTCAAAGATCAATAAATTTTAAATTCTAATGAACATTTAACACTAGAACTAGAAAACATTTAAATATCCAAAATAAAACAACAAAAAAAATAATTATGAAGTCTCTGTAAACATAATTTTCAGTCAAAGTTGAGACCAAAGCGCCAGACAGAAGACGTTTGTGATCCTGTTTTTGGTAGAAAGAGAAAAGCATTAAATCATGAAAATTAAAATTATTGAGCTTATTTTAATTTAGCATACAATTAACTGATTTATTGCTCGCTACACAGGCCTTGAGGCAGTTACTTTTTTAATGGGGCTATGTGCCCCTTTTGAATAATAAAATCATTATTTAAAGGAGTTTTTTAAATTAATGTGTCACATTTTATTTAAATAGTGTGACAAAAATAGAAGACATAGTATTTTGTGGCCCTGTATTGGTGATCTAGTTCTGTTTTGTTGGTGTTGACAAGGATGCTGTGATTGTTTTACATTGCTTAAGTCCTTGGCAGACAGGATTGATTGGCCAGTAGTGCATTTGTCTGTACTCACCCATTTTGGCACAGCTCTGTATTTGGATAGACAGAAACCTAAGGCTTTTTTTCTCCCATGGCTCCTCAGGAAATTGCACAGCTGTTCACGATAAACATGGCAAATTGCATCAGTCCACAAATCCACAGCTGAAGTAGCACTGTTGTACTTAAAGCCTGCAGGAACAGCACTGGTAGAATGATTGATATGTGGTCATTAATTAAAATGTTATGACTAAACGTGTACGTTTGCTGTACTTTTTTTGTATTTATGAAGTTATGTTCCTCCGGTCTTCATGCTGCTGCTTAACTATGCACTGTACATAAAACCAGAGAGCTGCAAAAACCTATCAGGGCAGTTGCTTAATCTGAATTATTGCAGCAGTACATGCAGTAGTATAATGTAATCCAGAATGTCATCGGAATGTTAAATTTCCATGGTTATTATTAGACTGACTTTTTGTTATTGTGCATGTGTTTTCACAGTACTGCTGGTGTTTGCAAAGAAAATACCCCAAAGAGGGAAAGGCAACCTTTTCACTTTGACCTTTGGTTCTGGCTGACTCTACAGAACTGGATACTTGACTTTGGAAGACCCATCGCCATGGTATGTAGATGTTTAAACTCCTACTTTGTAATTGACATGGTTGTACAGATGCATCCAAAGTTTAGGGATAAATAAAAAGCAAAATGTTTCCACATGTTTTGGTACACTAGATTGCCCTTCCTTTGGAGTGGTTTCCTCTGAACAAACCAAGTGTTGGAGATTATTTCCACATGATCTACAATGTCATCACACCTTTCCTGCTGCTCAAGGTAAATCTTAGCCATATGGCTCTTTGATGATAATAAATCAGCTTTTGCAGGTTTGACTTAACATTCATGAAGAAATTTTAATCTGTCTCCACAGTGGGTTCAGAATAATCTTTATTGATGTTTTGCAGCTTTACAAATTAAAACTTAATTCTGATAATTTTGTCGTTTTTTTGTTTTATCAATGCGTCTTAAGCAAAGACTGATCTTTGCATGCTTGCAACTTACAAAAAAAAAATTCCAAAAGACTTTTCTTTTAATCAATAATTTTTATTATACAGGGTATCTGCACACTTTAAAAAAGTCTTTAAATTCATGTATCTAAAATTATCTTAGATACTACACATTTTATGTAGTTTTCTTTTTTATTGTGCAATTTTACTGTTATGCAAAACTTTGAGATGTCGCAGACATCTTCATTGCATTCTCCAGGTGGTTGGGGCTAATGCTAACTTGCTGCTAATATACCGTTGCTAGCTAGCTAGCTTTTTTTTATGTCCATCAAAGGTAAGTGCAAATTTATTGCCAGTTGACTGGATGATGTTCGCCTTAGCCATTGGCTCACTTCTATTGCCAACCCATACAATTTATTTATTTGGAAATTTCTTTAGTTCATTTCTGTTGTGTTACAGGACTTAAATTCCATTCATAATGGTCTTAAAAAGTCTTATATTTGAGTTGGTGAAACCTGCAGAAACCCAGTTGCAGGAAGTGAAAACTAACATCCATCCATCAACTGGGTGGATGGATGTTAGTTTTAGTTGGACACAAACATGAACAGCTTGTCCATGCAGTGTTGCTCATTAGGTAAGAGGTGGAGTGCACCCTAGACAGGTTGCGAGTCGATCACAGGGCAACACAGACACACACAGAACAACTTTGTACACACTCACCTCTATGGGCAATCTAGAAAGACTCAAAAGTTTATAGGACTGTGGGAATAAGGTAGAGTATCCAGAGAAAACTCACACATGCACTGGGAAAACATGTAAAATCCATGCAAAAGGACCCTAGACTGTGATTTAACCTTCCTGCTGGAAAGCAACAACTGCTACCAATTGCTGCATTATACATTCCTGAAAAACAAATAACCTCTAAATCAACATAATGCCTAGACAAGAACGACTACTGAATGTTGGTATTGGTAAGTTATGTAGAAATACAGGGCTACAATCAATAGCAAAAAAAAAAAAAAAAAAGAACATTATCTCTGCTGGTGGTATGTGACCTGTTTTGAGACTCACTTAAGGTGAGACCAGAAATTTGTGCACTTTTTCTGTCTGGATTTGCTGCTTCTCTGGTTTATCTTTGCTCTGCAGGCGCAGCAGAGGACTGCATTGTCAGCCCTGCTGAGATAGTTTCCGGCCCTAACTTTATGTTTGCTTTGCCTTCTTTTTTTTTTTTTTTTTAATCAAATATGTGAGTTTAGCAAATAACTGCATGGGTATTTTTGTGAGATACTGAGATTAAAATAAGTACATTTTAACATAGCTATAAACACTAACGTAAAGTATTTTTTTCCCTCTAAAATGCAGTGTGGAGATGTCCTGAACTCATAACATGCAGTTTATTTTTGCTAATGTACCTGATGGCACAGACTTCAGATCAGTATGTTTTACATTTATCAGTTGTTTTCGGAATGGCTAAAAGTAATAATTGGTGAAAAAATATACTATTTTAAGGGGAGTTAATGACATAATTCGAGAATTATTAGGATGAATTGAAGCCGGAGGTATATTAGAGAGTTTATTTGCTCTCAACAAGGTTATTGCAGCGTCAAGGCTGTTGCGTTACATTGGTTGTGTTTGTTGTTGCCAGTTACATCGCCGTCACTACACTACATCCAGTATTGCATTCTCTGACATTTAGAAATTGTATTTTATACCACAAAGCACACATAGAATCACTGACTTAAATTTAACCTAAAATGGAATAGACTACATATCAAATATCCATATGGCCCTTATTTACTGTAGTGAGATGAAACGGAACCAAAATGGATAAATCTGTAAAACTGTGAAGTCTTTTTTCTTCCTACCCTGATTTTACACATAGTGTCCTCTGTTCTTTTATATGGAATACAACAACATCATTTTTTTTTCTATAAAAATATCAGAGATGAGAGCACTCTGGGTGACTGGACTTGATTATCTGCCTCACAGAGCTATAAGCATCCTCCCCGTGTGTGCTTTTCTCTATGTTTTAGAACAAAAATCACTGCTGCTAATTAGGAGATTGTTTTTGTATTGCTGTTATTCTGCAAACCCTGACACTTGGAACAGAGTTAAAAAGAAAAAAAGTGACTTGTCTAAAAATATGAAGGCAGATGGAGTTTTAATTACTCAGTGACATAAACAATGAACAGGAGAACAAAGAGAATAGAATAGAAAACAATGAAGAGCACCTGCAATCAAGCTCGCATTGGACTTGTTTTTACTGTGGGGCTGGAGGTTTCCTTGTGAGAAGGCGTTATTAAACTAACAACAACACTCCTCGCTATGTATTATTCATTACATTTACGGCAGAGGCTTGCTTGGAACAAAGGAAGAACCAGACGGCTGACAGTAAGAACAAAAGCCAGTGGAGCTTAGCAGGAAAATAGGAGGGCTGGCTTCAGTAGAAAAGTCCAGGAGAAAATACATCACATTACCATAAAGTTGTCTGAAAGGAAGCCACAGAAGCCTTACCATCCACATAGGAGTTCCAAAAGAACTTTTTCTCACAGCCGGTATTAAATAAAGCACGTGGGTGGTTCTGCTCCCTGCAGCTGATTGAGCGCGCTCCCAGGCCAGTTCCCCACACAGCCATCCACCTCTGCATCATCACGTTTGTCATGGGGGCCAGCATCCACCTGGTGGGAGACTCCATCAACCACCGGCTCATCCTGAGCGGCTACCAGCTGCACCTGTCAGTCAGGGAAAACCCAATCATCAAAGACCTCAAACCGGATTCACTGGTAAGGCGCCCGCACGCTCCATCACATTCACACTGGCATTGAAATTGCGATGATTTATGAGTTTTACCCATCAGGTGTGGGCATTAGCGCTGGTATCTGCGCCTCATATAAAATTGGAAAGTGACTCTGGTTTTCCTCCCAGCTCAAAGTTATTGTTTTCCCAAAGATTGTTTGCACCCCTTCTGCGACTTTATTATAAAACAAGCTTGTGTGTTTCTGTCGGCCAGCACGCTGCGCTTCTAGAGATCAATTATGATTCATGCAGGTTTGTGCCGCAGAAGGGAAGAGCTTGTTTCCCCTCAGCCTGTCACAGCCATCTGACAGCAGGAGATGATGAGTTTGATATGCAATTACTCCTCTCCATCAGAGTCTGTGACCTGCGAGTTAATTCAGGACTCCCGTTTGGGTCTGTTTTCTGATTGTTGGGCTTCGGAGCATCGCTGTTGCTCTGACAACAATCAGAAATTAAAGTTGGCACTGAAGCACACACTGCCATGAACTCACTAACAAGCTACTTGATTGATAATAACACCTCCTTCTTGGTAGGTTTTTCAATCTCAGTGGTGAGAGATTCTTGGAAATAACACGGGGCAGCGCCAGGAGCCATAATTTTACTGAGCCACAGCTCAGGAGTGTGTAACAGCTCAGGAGAAGGGGGATTTTTAATTTAGTGGAGAAAATCTAGGTTGAAGTGAAATGAACATGCACTTAAAAAACCAAGAGTGACCAAAGAGCTTCAGAGCAGGTAAAACACTGAGATAAAAATGATTTAGATCAAAAATGACTTTTATCATGCATCAGTGTTCTGCTGACAAAATAAAAAGAAAAGCTGAAACTACTTTCTTTTGGCTCATTACAGTCACTCCTGGATTTTATGATTGTCTTTGTGATTTTTATGCAGTCAGAATCAGATTTTTTTGGTGCTACTTTTGCTATGTTTGCGCTTGCATATGACAGTAGATGAAATGTGATTGTAATGCGCCATATGAATCATGCACTTCAGGCAAGGCTGAGGCATCGTAGTAGAAGACAGGAGTTACCAGTCACTTCCACTTAATGTTTATTTTACAATTTTTGCAGAAAATTTGCAACAAACACACAATTAAGTAGCGTAAAAAGAAATGCAGGGATATGTTAATTTTGTGTGAATTTCCAAAATCATGAAATTGCAACAAAACTGAAGGGACTTCCATGAATAAGCTTTTTGAGAAATAAAAAAAACCCCGTCAGTTTCTGTAACATCCACTTTAGTCAGACAAACCCAGAGGCCAGTACTTTATTTAGTGTTGGTACGGCAGATTGCAGGAAACAAAATGTTTAATAGTCTTCATTTAAATGGAGGCGATCCAAGTATATCTGGAAACTTTTACAGCTGTTAATGGTTTTGTTTGTTTCACTAGACACATAGCAATCTGCTTGTGAATCATTAATGCCCTCATTTTCCCCAAATATGCTGTCACTGAGTGTACAGCAGCACATCATTACTGAATAGCAAGAGTGCATTAAAGCAGTAGGACATTTATAATTGCATGTTTTCAGGAATTATAGCTCATTATGTCAGCAGGAACTATAGGTTAAATGGTTATTCGGCCACCCAAAGGTTAGGGGGGATAAATAGTAAAATGATATTTTTGTACATAGCTGGTTGCGAACAGCAGAAACCAGCTTGACTCGACATGAAATCTTTTTTTCCTCTTTTACAAGTAAATTTCAGATTGCAGGATATTTTTAATTTACGTCTTAAACATCTAAGTGTCACTAAAACGCTGGACGATTAAAAAGCTGGACGATTAAGAAAAACAAATAGGAGGCAAATTATAAAAAAAAATCAAACTGCTGCAATATGTGCATTATTTTATAGTTTGCCTAAACGCTTGATGGTTTGTTTGTACTTGATGGTTTAGTTTGTGAAAAATCACCACAAGAAGGGCCAACTGCGATTTGTGACATCCTCCTAATTAATCCCCTTTGCTGCGTTTGAAAGTGTGTGCATCTGTTATCTTTCTCCACACTTCAGTTTTTGTTAATGTTTCTGAACTGTCTCTAAATATGTTTCTGAAATAAAGCGTGCAGCATCAGTAGGTGGCAGCGTTGCATAAAGCTAAAGCACACAGTTGGCTGAACGTACTTGCGGGTTTTTGGAAAGAGTTTCCATCTCTGATCCAATGTTTTTGTCCTTCCTTTACAGATTGATTCATTTGAGCTGCTGTATTATTACGATGAACACCTGGGACACTTAATGTGGTACGTGTTTGGGATAATTACATACATGATTTATAGATGCAATGAAATGGCGCTGGATAAGTTTGAAAGCAGCGAGTCATAATTTATTTACCCATTACTGTTTAAATGTATTTAAGATGATAAATTTGGTTTATAAATAAGCAAGAGTTCAAACTCTGAGAATGTTTTAAACAATTTCGCTGTCTTTTAGCTCATGATCAAACATATCGCAGAAGTTATTGTGATCTGCCACCATTACTTACATACTAGGTTATTTCCAAAGGCTGCTGGCCGAGCTCAAAGTAGGCAGTAGCATTTACATTTGCCCTAGTTCTGAGGAGAAATTAAAGGGAGGAATTTATTATCAAAGGCATTTTTTTTTATGCTTCATCAAAATTCAGTCATAATCTCTGCTGGTGTGTCCAGTTCTGTGTGTGTGAAATTCAGAAAAAAAAAAAAAGTCCCAGCCCACAAAGTCCACTCAAGTTTAGGAGTGACCAACACAGTTCTTGTCAAATAGGTGAAAAAAATTTAAAATAAGTTGAATTTATGTTTATAGTTGAAGCAGAATCTGAAACTTAAAACTTAACAATGCTCCAAACTTACATCTGAGTCCTGTTATGCAGTGACATAAGATGCGATTCAGGTTTGATGTGCTTTTTCTACATGTTGTATGAAGTTATCTGTGAGAAGTGCTATATAAATAAAGTTTTTCCTACTTTTTACTTTCAAGGACCATTGCTGTAAAAGCTTAACTCAGCCCCCTTGTTGAAGCATGGGGGTACAGTTTCTTTATCAGCTCATATTTTGAAAGGATTTAATATGAAATAAATAAAAGGAGAAATAAAAGTAACTCGATGAGGACGAAGTAAAGTACTAAATTCCAACCCATTGATAGAGATGTACACCCACCATGCTGCACATTACTCAAAAACACAGGATTTTATGTTTCCTTCGCTGCTGTGGGCTTGTGTGGTAACCTAGCAATGGGGGTGACGGGATTCTGGCCTCAGGACGGGGGACCAGAGGGTCGGCCTGTGCTCTGCGTCCCTTCCCCATATCTGTTTGGTCCATCACACAATTAAGATTCCATCCTCAGGTTCGCTTTTCAGAGCAAAACCGCCTCGACACATGCAGCCCACCAGCTTCTTTCTCATGGTACACCTGGAACGCAGAGGCAGGACACGTAAAAAAATAACATAAATAAAAATTGGAAAATGAGTGTTGAAAAGCAAGCCTTTTGTCCTTGTAGATAATAATCCTTTTATAATATTACCAACGTGGTATCTAACTGCAGACTGACTCAGCCTTCATCCACTTAGCTAATTACAAACCAGGCTGTCATCGCTGAAAACAGAGTGGCATGTAAATTCACTTTTTTATATAATGAATGAGTTAGCAGGACTCTAATGATACCGACCGTGAATATCTCCTCAAGTTGACCTTTAGTATTTCATTAATTACCTGACATTAGGTCACACTTTTCACAGATGGGAACAAAAAGGAAGAAAAACTCTGAGAACTATCATCTTAAATTTATTAGAAGTCCTTCTCCTTGGCCTTAAAACGTTATTCACAATTGGAGGGTCTGTTAGGATTGAATATATTAACAATGAGCCTATACTTATCTTTAAAGAGAAGTTACTGGAAAACATATATATATAAAAGAAAAACCCTTTGGCTGCCTTCCTAGAAGTGAGCCAAGGTGTGTGAATATAATATCCTTTTTCTTATGTTTGAATAGATGGGAGTCAATTTGGCAGGTTTATAACTGTTGTAAGAGCTGCATAATTTCCTCTCAGGAGAGATGGCCGACCTTGATGTATCAGAGAGCAGTGATCAGTATGAATCTGTCTTTTACCTGTGCTTAAGAGTAGTTGGCATGATTTAATTAACAAAATTCTTGACCGTTCATTCAAGACAAAAAAAAAAGTTCATTTCTGATTATTCTTAATGAAATATCAGTTTATACCAAATAAACTGATGTTATATATAAAGTATTAATTTAGAAACATTCATTGAAGACTAAAGAAATAGTATATTTCTGTTTATTTTTACTGTGATATCAGTTTATGAAGACTGGACAGGTTCTGCTTCAAAAATACTATCATTTGTTTTTAAGCCTGCTGGGTTTATTTTCAGCAATTCGAGTCGTGTCGCTCCGCTCTCCCTGCCGTTTAATTTACAGCTCAGGAATGTTGCTGCTGATTGAGTTTAGACATTACTTGTGTAGGTGTTTCTTTTGAGTAAAGCATTTAAAAGTTTTACTCATTGCTGATTAAAAACAATAATTTAATTTAATGAAGGGACATGTTAATCTTTAGTTAGTCTGGTTTTGGCACATGCTTTTTATTTTGCACTAATTGTGCTGTAGCCTTGACAGATCAGTGTAGTGGTTTGATGAGTTCATTTGGTGAATTTATGCGAATAAGATAACATACTAAATATAGTATGTTATCTTAATAACATTTAACATGTTAAATGTTAGTATATTTAACATACTAAATATAGTATGTTATCTTATATATGGGGTCTGCTTCTTTTTTTCCAGGTATATTCCATTCTTCATCATTGTGCTGATCTACTTCAGTGCCTGCTTCTCTGACTCTGAAGATCAGGAGAAAATGCCTCTCTCTGGTTGGCTGTTACTGGGACCCAGCTCTCTCTACTATTGGTCAGTTGTTTTTTTTGTGATAGCTTTCTAAATCATTTGCCACGAATATCATTTTAAATGTGTAAAATTAATCTACAATGTTGCATGAATTAAAAACAGATTGTACATTGATTCATTAGCCACATGAACATAAATGTGGGTCATCAGTTCAATTTAAAATGAGACTCATATCAGGCAGAATGACATATTTCAAGCTTTTCATTATGTTCATTATGATGATTTTGGTTTACAGCTAATGACAAACCATAGGACCAGTGAAAAAGTTAAACCGGGAATGTCTGAAAATTATGACCTTGTTGTATGGTACATAGTTACAAGTTGTGCTGCATCAATAGAGTGTGGCATGGAGCAGACCAGTCTGTGGTTCTGCTGAGGTGTTCAGGAATCCCAGGTAGCTTCTCTATTGCAACCTACGGCTCGTCAACATTAAGTCTGCTGTCCTTCATTTTCCCCTCAACAATTCCCCATAGGTTCTCTCAGGTTAAGGTCAGGCCAGTTTGCTGGCTCGTTAGTCAAATTGTCCCTAAGAGTCAGCAGGTATCAAGTCTGGCTTAAAAATAAAATTAGCCTCTCTGTGAGATGACTCAGCAGTAGGAAGCTTGAAATGTTCTAAACCTTTCTGAAAAATGTCACTGCTGACATTAGACTTGATAAAACTCTGTGGCACACATGGCCCCAAAGGCAAAACTGACTTTGGAAACCTCACACTGGATTTCAAGCAGCTTGGAGTCTGTGCCCTTTCACTCTTCTTGCAGAGTCTGGGGGTTTGATTTTCAAATGAAATATGAATTTTGCTTTGATCTGTCAAGTGTACTTTGGACCTCTGAGCAACCAGGCAATTCTTTTTCTAGTTAGACCATAAAATGTTTCTGGTCCAGGGGTGTCATAACACAAGAAATATGACACTAGCAGCCCATTACTTAGATACATTTCTGTCTGGTGGCTCCTAAAGCTGCAGTACACAACTTTTGAATCTTCCCAAAACTTCTGAATGCTTGGGCACATATTCTCGCTTTTTTTTCCTTCCACACAACTTTCAATTAATATGTCTGGACAGTATTTTTAGGCTTGCTCTCCTCCTCCCAATCTTATGCATGACCTTAGCATAAGATTAAGGTATTGAGGTTATGTAATATTTTCATTTTTAAAGTGGCTGAATTTTGCATTTTTATTTAAGTTTAAGCCATATTATTTAAAAGGACAGAAAAGCGTTTGAAATGTGTCACTCTGTGGAAGAATCAAGATATTTCAATAAATGACTTTTTCAATAATATCTATGGAACGAGCTGGTACCTTGGTTAGACTTTTAATAAAATTAGGTTTATCTCATTAAAGAATCTGCTAGAAAGACCGCACTTAAACACACATACTTGGAAGAGCATACTCCCCCAGGAAGACGCACACAGACTCACAAAGGGAAATGTTTATGGAGACAGACGCAATTCTGTTTGCATCTCTTTGCATTTCTTTGACTTATGCAGGTTGAGTAATTTTATGCAGCCAAGCTCGCATGCAGTTTTCAAAAAAGCAAAAAAAAAAAAAAATTATCTGTGGAGTTATTGGAAATGATGTCTTGTGTGTGTTTCATGCCGATGAGCTGAAAATCAGCCTGAAGCAAAAAGAAGACGATTACATCACAAAGAGGCAAAGGTTGTAGCAGGACATTCGAAATGTTGCATAAAAAGCACCACCAATACTAGCAGCTCTCTATTTCTCTTCATGACAGAGTCCAGTAATAACATCTGTTTTTTTTTCTCTGTTGTGAAATGAAGCCAAATAATAAACAGCACTAATAAAGTTAGGAATAGCTCGATTGTTTCTAAATTTTTAAGGCCGCCTACTGCAGTGACGTAAACAGTGCAAACACCAACATGTAATACAAAGAAGTATCAAAGAAGTATCAACAAACATCAAATGGTAAAGCGATTTGATGTCTTCGGAATAATTTGGGACTGTCTTGTAAAGCAGAATCGGGCTAACAGCCCCCTCGGCTTTTACATCTGGTGCTCCTCGCTCTCTATAACGTACTTCATCTCTTGCCAAGAGTCATGACTGCATGAACAGAGAAACATACATCTGCCAAAGTGGCCGTGACAAACATGTTTACAGTTCCTGTCACAGTGGCTCACATCTGGGCCACATAATGACGACACCCGGAGATGCTGCTGCCAAACTGCACTCGGTGAATGTGACTTTGCAGGATAAACAAGTGATGCGTTTGTGGACACCGACAGCTGACAAAACGATGGTTGGGCTCCACGGCTTAGATAGGGCGATGTAGCTGGTGCGCTTTGCTGATGTGAGTACATAGATGTCTCATTGTTTTGGAGGACTATCAGGAACAGCAACTTTTTATCAAGAAAATTTCAAACTATATTAATTAAAAAGTAACAACAGCCAACATGTCCGGGTCTTGCTGTCGAAGCAAGTTCAACCTCAAAGTAGATTGCAAGATATTAAAACGAGTGTCCAAAAACACTGTAGAGGTTTAGCTTTTGTGGGAGGTGTGCAAAGATGAGACCTTTGCTGTCGATGGGAAAACACACAGGCGAGACTAAAGTTTTCCAGGGAGGAGTGAGATGAAGGCCAGGACTACTGGAATAGCACTAACTTTACCATAAATTATGGTCTGCATAGTAATTCTTCTTTTTATGCAAAGAAAGATTCTTCATAAAGTGATGAATGAAAGCCTGGGAGCGAGACGCTGGAGTAGGGATACAATGCTTGTCAATTATGAGTGATGGAAGAGATGATTTTAACTTTCTCCTTCTCTATTTGCACTTTGCTCCTGGTCTAACAAATGGAAAAATAAGAAAATAGAAATGAGATTAAGAAAACAAGACAAAAATAAAGTTATAATGACATGAAAATAAAGTCATATTATATAATATAATGACTTTATTCTCATACATCTTTATTGTTGTATTATTTACTTAATCTTATTTTTATTTTCTTATTTTTTATTTTAAACTTTATTCTGGTGATTTTTTTCATTTCTTGGTTTGGTCCTAATACCACTTCATATTCATCAGCTACTCTCGGTTGTTAATAAAACGATACCCCAACTTTTTTCCTTAGCTAGGAAAAGACATTTTTTTAAGTTTTAAGTGGAGTAAAATAATTTTATTTTTTTACTTTTTTTTGTTTGTTTAATGTGCTATTTTTTTTTTTTGCTTTATAGTGAATCCAATTTAAACTCCCCTTTTCTTGAGTGCATGTTCACCAAATCTGTTTTGGTTAAACAGTGGTACCTGTAATTATTAGCTGTTGAACAGCCTATGGAAAAACAAATTAGATTTAACTCATTAAATGTAGCCATTTGATAACCTTAAACAAGAATAACTCCTGCTGTTTTTCCTCTTTTTTGTCCCAAAGGTACTTGGCCACAGAGGCTCAGATAACTGGACTGTTCCTCCTTGCGTTCCTCACTATGTTCGCAGTGAGGATTGTCCAGCAGGGTAAAGGCCTCGCCCCAGACAGCAACGGCTCCTTTCTTTTTTATAGCTTCAGCGTTACTCTGCTGCTCGTGTCCCTGTGGGTGGCCTATCTGTGGGACGACCCGGTGCTACGCAACAAGTACCCCGGACTGTTTTATGTTCCAGAGCCCTGGTCCTACTACACCTTACACATAAAGGAGAGCCACTGAACTGAACGTTCACATTTTGAACATAGGAGCAACCGGTGTTTTATGATGTGACCGATGATTTCTGAAGCACAGGTAAAACCTACTCCCAGACAGTATTCAGGTAATGCTAAAAACCTGCTGTGCACCGGCTTTCTCGTAGTATTTTTAGGTTATGAAAAACAAACACTTGTGTGGAGAAATTTTTTTTTTTTTGAAGATTTTTGCATTTTTGAAATGTTTTTTGAGGACTGTTGTGCTTTAGTCTATTAAAGTTAAAGAGTATTTACCCTCTAAAGAAAAAGGAGGATGTTCCTGTTCCTCATTAATCTGTGTTGCTCATTATCACAGTTGATGTCATTCCGGACCTGAAGCCTACTGTATGTTTAATGCGTTACTGACATTTTTAGATGATTCGTACCACCATGAGAATATTACATAAACTATAATTTTTAAGTAAATGTATTCAGCTGCTGAATCTTGCACATGTTGAAAAACAGCCGCATTAACTAGAGTGGGAGACAAACAAAGTCTCACCTCAAAGGATCCTATTATTCTCTGACTAGACCCGTTGATATAAATCTTTCAGCATCTCAGAGGAAACACAGCTGCTTTTCTGTGGCTTACAAATGGGAAACAAAAGTGACTCCTGACACATTTAAGGAAAATAATATGCATACTTTGTACCATTCTTGCTGCAAAACATAAAAATGCGAGTCAAAGAGAACGTGGCACATTTTCTTCCTCCACACCATCTGTTTTAGGTCAAACATTTACTACACGTTGACACAGAGGGTAGTCGCTGTGCTTGGCATTTGAAGCCGCGTATATTAATGTGGCGTTCGTATATCCTCCACTGCTCTGTTTTCACTTGACGCACCAGATGTCGGCGGAAGGGATTTAGTAACATTCAACATTTAGATATTTCTCGGAGATGTTGCACTCTGCAATGCAACATCTCTTGGTATTCCTGAAAGAAGACAGAACTAACTCGAAAGTAACTTTTCAGCAAGATATAGAAGCATTTTTTAAAAAGTCAATAAGTCAGAAGATTAGGATGTCTGACAACTTTACACGACTTGGAGGAAAACATTTGTTCACCTGACAAACTAAGTTGATGGAAACTCATAATCTCTTGACATATTGCAAAAATGATCTGCTTCTGATAATTTTGTATTTTCAGTGTTTGTAAAAAAAAAATATATATATGAAAGACATTTAAAATCAAACCATCTTACTAAATGTTTACGACCCCAAAATATCACTCTGTGTTATAGAAGATTTCTAATTACTTCTTTAAAAATATGATACACAATGTTTACAGTTTGAATATTACTTCTCTCACTTTTTGTTATTTATGTAAACCAGATTATCCATATAACTTTTTCCTTACTGCAAAAACACAAAATTTAATATTTTTGGTCTAATGTTTAGTGCAAATATCTTAGTACTCTTGAGATAAGATGAACCTAACTTGAAAGTAACTTTTCAGCAAGATATAGAAGTGTTTTTAAAAGTCACTAAGTATTTAATATTGATGGAAAAAGTACTTGTTCCATTGGCAGATATTTTCACTTAAAATGTGGGAAGTGAAGTTAAATAATCTGCCAATGGAACAAGTGCTTTTTCCATCGATATTAAATACTTAAGTGACTTTAAAAAAGCTTCTATGTCTTTCTGAAAAGATACTTATAAGTTGGTTTTGTCTTATTTCAGGAATACTAAGATATTTGCCCTAAAACGTAAAGCAAAAATAGTTGGTGAGATGTTTTTAATTTTTTTTGCAGCAAGCTAATTTCATAGCGAAACAACAATAGAAGAAACAGAGGCATCTATTTTTACCCTTTAAACAAAGCCGTCTTTCCCCTTCATCTTGTAATTTTGGCATGTTTTAAGCTTCAGCTAAAAGACGGAGAAGTGTTTTTCATCCATGCATTCTGTCACTAATCCCACTCTGTTGGCCTAGTTTCTCTCCATTCCACCTGCTGTACGGCTGCAGGGGTTTGGAGCCTATAGCAAGCAGCAGGGTGCACAAACCGCTGGGATAATAGTTGGAGACAAACAGCCCTTCAGCTTCTCATCCAGGCTTATTTATGAGTAATTTACCTTGATTTGAACGGGCCTTAAGCATATAAGCCTTTGTTTTCCCACATAGTCATCCTTTCATGTTGAAGTATTTGGTGATTCTGTGCTACTGCTGAATTCTTCTTTATGTGGGAGTGGTAAGGAAAGGGCCAGAGTGGCGTGTTGGATCTGGTATCGGTGTTTCCACAGCAACACGTATTAAATTGCACTACAGTCCATCGCAGCTGGACTTTAGACAGGTGGAGGCGCAGGTGACGCTAGTGACAGAGTGCACTCTTCTTCCAGGAAGGAAGCGCAACAGCTTTAGAAATGGTAAGAGAAAGAAAGTATTTCCCTAAAGCCTTCTTGTATATTCTAATATGAATCCGTCTTGTTTATATGACAACTAACACTAAGCTGTTGTTGCTCTGCAGGCTAAATTCTTTACACCAGCTCAAATCAGCGGTAAGAACTGTGTGCTTTGTTTTCCTTAGCACTTCCTGATACAATCATTTAACCGTTTCTTGATACTTAAGGATCAAATTCCACCATTAGCCAAACATCTTTACTCGAACCACTCTTAACCAGCTTCCTTGCTTCATTTAGGAACACATAGTATCATTTGTATTGTTTTCTCTTTGCAGAGTTCAAAGAATGCTTCTCCTTGTACGACCAAAAGCAGAAGGGTAAAATCGAGTCAAAAGATCTGATAACAGTTATGCGCTGCCTGGGAACAAGCCCCACGCTTGGCGAAATAGAAAGGCATCTTCAAGTCCAAAAAATTGGTACGTACACTTTTAACCCTTTAGGTGCTCCTCTCACGACAGTCGCTTTGGTTGGACATGAAAAACTAACCTTAAACATGATCATTGTTATTCACATTTTGCTTCCTATTACTCACACGTTCTTAGAATAGATACTGTCATCGCTGTCTGTTCTCCAGGGTTTCGTTAGTTGTTTTTTTTCCCATGTAATTTTAAGTCCTGAACCAGACTATTTTAATAAGGTACTGAAATTAGACCTTAAGGCACTTTGCTCCCAGCAGCCGGTCTCACAGATCCTAAAGATTTAGCTTTAAAATGCGAAAAATAACAGATACCCAAATGTATTGATCAGAAAACAGGATTTTATAACCAACACTGAGAGACTAGCTGGAAGCTTGACATTTCTCAGCCATTTTTTGTATTTTGTTTTTAATCCTTTATTCCAAAGCTTTCAGGTAATGCGCTTCTGTTTCAGAAGGTGCTTTTAAGGTGGAGCCTTCATAGTGTCTTGGCTCATTTTTCTCATTCTTTTGATGCATTTAAAAAGAGCGTTGCAAATCCTGGAGAGATATCGATCAAAACCACATGAAACAGATGCAAGAACGCTTGGCTCCTCGGAGCTACAGGTGGTTTAAAAATTTGCTGAAATAATGAAAATGTACAGACACACATGCACATCGTTTTGTAACACATGTTTTGATTGCATATAGTTAATGAATATGATGTCTGTTTAGGAAAGAAAGGCGAGGTAGACTTCTCTACCTTCCTGATCATGATGCACAGGCAGATGCAGCAGGAAGACCCGAAAAATGAAATCCTGGAGGCCTTTAGGATGACGGACAAGCAGAAGAAAGGACAGATCCAGGCAGCTGAGCTACGGGCCAAGCTGACCACCTTAGGAGAGAAACTCACAAACAAAGAAGGTAAATTGTTCTGGAAAGCTGGCTCAAGTTGAGTTAATTTGGCCAAAATCCTTTGATTAGCAACAATAACATGCTGCTTTCACACGTCACTGTAGTACTGCAGCAGTGTGTTGTAATAAAACTGACTACATTTAAGGTAATGGGCAGGTAAATTTAACAATGTTGTTTCAAGTGGTTGGTATTTTTGAACAATTTGTTCGTCTGAGTGAAAAGCAGAGATATCTTTAAAACTGTTATATATATATTAACTCAAAGGACTGATAAAATGGTGTATGCCCTTACATTTTCTTACATTACTTTAGATAAAACAAAAATAATATTAGTTGTGAAAGTATGGACTTTTGTCCAGACTCCCTCTCTTCTCTAAACTGACAATTCACCAAATTTCTGGACACATTTATTGTATCTTCCTTATGTTTTGTAATGACATAAAGAAAGCGATGAGAATCGGTTTGGCTTTTGAGTTCAGCTCTGTGACTCCCAGACAACTCACAAGCTGTTCGCCTCAATTCAAGTTTGGAAATGTTCTTTCCCCATCTGCCCAAACAACATCAGTGTCTAAAAAAAAAAAAAAAAGAGTTTTTTTCTATCAACAAATTATTATTTTTTTAACTGCAATTCAATTTGAGTGGCTGCGCTCACCGTGCCATCTTGGTGTTTCCTGATGGATACGCCATCTGCACAGAAGCAGCTGCAAACGGACGTTACATTTTTCTTACAAGTGAAGGCGCCAACATATAACAGCAACAAACATAACAAACTGAAAATGCTGATTTTACATCTTCCTGATCATGTTGAATCTTGAATTAGGGCTGCAGCATAGCTCGCGTCTGCAGGAGGTTAGAAAAATAGCAGTTTATTGTAGCAGTTACATTGAGAAATGTTCAATACCGACATATTTCCTCAAAGGGTTTGAGAAAGCTGTGGTGCTTGAATAAAAACAGCATGTTTTTTTAATTTAATTGTATTTTTTTTAGATTGTCTTTAACACAATATAAAAAAAAAACTTTTTTGTGTGAACTTTTACACCTGAATTTCCCCACATTTGGCGAAATAGAAAGACATTTATTTATTGTCCTTAGCATGACAGTAAAGGCTGTTTTTATTCTATTCTACCTTTTTATGTGCACGTAGTTCCTACGGAAGTGGATTTATTTATTGTCATTGCTAAAAAAAGTGAACAATGACAATATTAATTCAAATTCCTTCCTCAGTTCAGTTCGTTGGAAGAACGGTCCTTCGTTAAATTTTATTAGCCTTCCTCAATTCTTTCTTATTTTCTTCCTTAAACATCTGCAGGCCCTGATTCCAAATATCTCTCTCCTTATTGGTGCGTTGAGGAAAATTGAAAGTTCTACTAAATAAATTCATAATCAGATTAACCTAATTTAAATATTTCTGAGATCTTGTAAAACATGCCTTTATCTTTCTTTGCTGACTATTAGACAAGATAATGTTGAGCAACTTTCACACAACATAAAACAGCTTCTATGTTGTGTCACGCTCAGGAAAGCCCAGCCAAACCCGTCCTTTGAGCAGCTCTTAAGATCACATTAAAAGCACAAACGAGCACATTTGCAGGGTGCCACTTTGTCAGCTTTCATTACCACAAATCCAGCTGGTTAAAAGCAAAAAGCTTTTTTTTTTCTTACTTTGTTTTTAGTAGTAATTAAAAGAAACCAGTTTAATTTGTTTCAATAAAAAGTGCCTTTAAAAAAAAAAAAAAGAAAACTAGTCTACTATTCATATACTAAGCAACATTATTTTCCAAAACTGCCAAGCCGTTATTTAAATATTTCCCTAAATTTTTTACAGACAGTAGAATATCTCTTGTGATGGCAACAACTATGAATCCCAAGCTGCGAGGTTTGATGGGACGACACACAGAGGGGATGCTAATGTCTGGGTAAATCTCCAGAGGTGTTTGGAGCCTTTCAAAGCCCTCTTATTCAAACAGTTGCTGGCTTCATGTAACTCTAAGCACTGTCAGTGGGTGGGTGTCACTGGGTGGGTGCCATGCACATTAAGCAGCTCATAGTTAAAAAGCCTGACTCAGTCTCAGCGGGAAAACAACCATCAAGTTAGTGGATCTCTGAACTGCTGAATATTAATGCCTCTCCACTAAAAGAGCAGACAACAGTGCTTTGGATTTTGATGGGGAAAAAAAGAAAGAAAAGGGAAACAGCAGAGACTGAACCGGGTTCCTGTACTGCTATAATGCAGCTGTTTAAGGATTCTGGACATATTTGCAGGGGTTGCAAGGCTTTATGAAAAGCCAGATTAGAAAGACTTGTGTGTCATTTTTTTGCATCTGTGTGTGTAAGGCATGCTTAATCACTCCTTGGTCTCTGTTGATCATCCTGGTTACAGATTATCTTCTGGAACATTATACGTGCAAAAATAACATTCATTCATCTTGTATAATATTCAGATTAAACACTTTGCACAAATTACCCAAAAAATGTACAATTTAGTTTCTAAGGGAAACTCACTGTGTCCTGTCCCAGTTTCTAAGGGATAGGACACAGTGAGTTACTAGTCAGATTCGTGTTTGGCACAAAGCAGCAAATCTAATAATATTGCTGCTTTATTCAAAACACAAACCCAGTTTTGTGCACAGAGCATGTAAAAAGCGGTGGGTTCATTTTCGTAAAAAAAAAAAAAAAAAAAAAAAAAAAAAAAAAAAAAAAAAAAAAAAAAAAAAAAACCTTTATGAAAATTGCTGCGTCTCTATTATTGGTTCATTTCTATAAAAGCAATTATTTTATGAGACTGGAGGTTTATGCAAGCAGAACTGGAGAAATAATCGACAATTTCAGAAAAGACATTCCTATTTTTTTTTTCTCTGTTTTAACATGGATTCAAACCTCAACTTTGCTGGCAACATAATGTACCAAAAAAACCCCCAAAAAAACAAAAAACAACATTTCATTCTTTTCAATACGTGGCTTTAAAAGCCTTCTTGGTCTAAAATCATATTTAAACCTGTTATTTCTGTTCTCTTTTCTTCCTTCAGTGGACGACCTCTTCAAAGAAGCAAACGTCAAATCAAACGGCATCATTAACTATGAAGCGTTTACTCAAATGGTGACACTGCCACCAGTCGATTATTGATGATTTCAGGTAAAAAAATAAATACAAAAAATAGTGAAAGTGGTTTAAATTGAACTAGAGACACAATAAACTTGAGTTTTGCAAATTGTAGAAATACTAACTCTTTAGTGCTTCGGGCCATTGATCAAATCAAAAGATATTATTTACCTTAACACTTGAGTATTTTCTTCATGAATTAGCACTGCATGCAGTAGTATACATCATTATATTCTCATGATAATCTAAATTAATATGCTTACATTTTGTTTATAAATCTGTAATTTAAAAAACTAACTTAATATTCCTTTGGGATCGGACATTTGTAATTTTACCACTAAATTTGTAACTTGAAAAGAACACAGTTTTCCTTAATTCATTCAATGCATTTGTGTTCAGAACTTGTATTTATTTAGCTGAACCCAGTCTGTGTAAAAAAATATGTAATAAAACGATATTAATACGTGAAGACGAGTTCTCAGAATGTGCTCATTTGTATATTCACTCATCAAAAAATTTGTTTCAGATCAGAAAAATGACAGACAAAGGATTATAAAACTGTACAAGCAGTACAGATTTTGAAAAAAAAAAATCTACTTTTATTTATTTATTTATTGATCAAAATCAGAGTTTGATATGTGGAGTTACATCAGTCAAACTATTCTTGTACGTGCTGATCTTCTTGTTGCATGTAGTGCCAGTATTCACATATAAATGCATCTTTGGTGGTATTAATGTCTTTCTTCATAAATAGATTTCTATGCGAAAGAAATACAAATGAAAAAAGGAAAATAATTATTTTTAAACACTTAACTGAAGAGCCTTTGCTCCTCATGGCAGCTTAGACGTATCTCTCTCCTATGTGGACAAAATATATGCATACGTTGTTCAGACAGCCATTATTTTGAAACATCTGTCCTTGGTCGTCTTTTTTGTACTCTGACCTTCAGCTCTTTTTTTTTTTGTTTTTTTTGATGATTTTCAGTTCCATTCAAGCAGTTCTTTTGTCCTTAGCTGTGGGTTCAGCATCACTGTATGGCTGAAGAAGAAGGAAAAATAAACCTTTCATTTTCAGATTTCAGCATATGGCAGCAGAGTCTTATCGAGAATTTCCTAGTCAATGTTTCCACTCATCTTTTCTTTTTTTTTTACCTGAAGTCTCCCGCTAGCATAAGCCAGAAACACACCTGATGTTCCCACCTCTGCACTTTCCTGTTAGTTTTTTCCTTCTGGTTTTGAGCAGTCCATTTCTTTCACTCTTGGTCCAAGTAGAACAAAATGTAGTTCACATTTTGAAAATGTCCTATGTAAGTAAAATTACCACTTGTTCTCCTGGAACTTCAAAAGCTTTAGCGAGATCTCTCCTCATCAGAGGAGTTCTGGATTGTTTGTTGGAAGTTCACAGTGGCACAACTCTCAGTTTTCCCCTTTATTGAGAGAACTTCATAAATTTCCCTGCAGGTGGTTCTTTAAATTCTTCTGATTATTGTTTCGACTGTAGTCATGACCAGCGTCGTGTCTGCTCCAAATACCATTAGAAAGTCGCACAGAAATGTTGAGAGAGCACTTTGAAGTTATCCGTTATGGGAAATGACAAACCATTATCTATATAAATCAGGTTTATATACACATTACTTCCACATTGAAATTCTGCAGTTTTAAGTAGGTGATAAAAGTCATTTAACAGCCTCTATAATCCTCTTTAATATCTCACAAACTGCAGAGAAGACAAATATAATGAACAGAAAAGTATTTTACAGTATCAGCAGAAACGTCGCCTGTCCCCTGTGGCATTCCCTCTGTGACACAAGATAAACTGCAAACGCCAGCTTGACATAGTGCTGCTGAAAGAGGCTTTATAAGATAAGATCATTACATCGCTTTAGGGGGTTATTAATTTTAAAACTCTTTTACCTTAGTATAAACACAATCTTTAGGAAAGAGTCATCCAGCACCTATTAACTAGGAGATTGTTTTAGCTTTGGCGTCAGTTTTTCCCATGTTGTAGACACTTTTGTAAATACAAACTAAGCTCCATGACCTTTTCTTTTTAAATCAGCTTTTTTTGAACAGTATGAAAAAAGTAGAAAATAAGCCCTTTTGCTAGACAGCAGACAGAAAAGTGAAGTGTGGATCGATGCAGAGGTATGTTGCCATTCATAAATAATCAAGTTTTCAAAATGTGTCTGAAATTATGCCTGAAGAATTAATTTTCCACCATACGAAAAATGTTTCCATACATCAACTGATGAAGCAAAGGGGGCCAAGCGAATTCTTGTTAAAGCTTATTCCATCAATCAAATTACTTGCACATAATCAATTGTACTTAATATTAATTGGTTGAAGATGATGGCGAGGTGGACGATGGGGTGGAACAGGCGTCGCAGAAGAAAGTTAATACAAATTAAAAGCAACTATATTAATAATATTAAGAACCAAAATGGTGGGAACAAATAAAGTAAAGTAAAATCTTCCTATTTTCAACTCGTCTTTGTGAATTACATGCAGAGAATGAACTAATTAATAAACCAGCTGTTAAAATGTACATATATTTCACCCCAAAACATAGAAAATGGATGATTTCAGGTGTATTTCATAATAAGTTAATAAAGTGAATTGCAACTTAAACATGATTTAAACATCAGACTGACACTAATTCTGCACTACTGAATTTGAAATCAACTTTCAATCTAAAACCGATAAAAGGATACATTTTTATCAAATATGTCACTGCTGTCTGAAGTTTAAAGGGATTTGGTAAAGAAAACAAAGGAACTCATCGAAGCATTAAACAAACTGAGTCGCAGCATCAAGGATGGAACAGGAAAAGGTTTTTACCTACTGAGGGTCACACCATGCTTTCCTGTATGTCCAGGTCATTCTCGGGGAACTTGTAATTCCAAGTCACTTTTTGCACAATTTGGGAAAAAAATCCGGATAAAGGTTTATGCCTTCAGCGTAGGTACTGGATGCACTAACAAACGTCTGCATCTTTCTGAACCCAACACTCCTGAGGTTTCAGGCTTTCTCTCTGCCAATGAGAACAGGGGAGCTGGGTGTCCTCGGGCAAAGAGGAGATCCTCTCTTGAAGATTACACGTTTGCATTTTTTTTCTTTGCTTTTAAAAAAAAAAGCATTTAAAATATGTATTTAACTCTTATACAGGATGTAAATACACTCCATGGGTTTGATCATATTTTCTTGAGTCCAGTTGACTGATAGGAGCACGTAGAGGCAAAATCCCATTTTTTCCATAATTTGTATTCTCCATGGCACCTGAAGCATCAGAAGGAAAAAAACCTTGCAATACACAGGATGGTTTTATAAAAGGAGACGTTTCTTTTGTTTATTTTACAAGGCCTGTTGAACATGAAAAAGGAGCATTGCTTTTTTTTTGAGAATGGTTTTCTTTTCAGAGGAAATGTTCATCTGTGTAGAGAAACCGTCAGTCACACGTTACATCGAGTTACATGAAGGCGGAGGTCCGGAGACGTCCGGCTGCATCGCAGCGAGTCCATCTTGTCTGACTTTGTTTAAACTTTGCATGTGAAATACAAAGAAGTGCAGAAACATTTGAAGGTACCGCTGCAGTGTCGACGGGATCAAACAAACATTTTTAAAGCAGAAACCAGAGCCTGTACATATATGGAGTACTACACGTGTTTACCCATTAACTGTTGCTACATAACATGATAAAAGGTAGTGTCTTTTTTTTTTTTTTTTTTTTTTTTGGAGACGTTTGACAATCATTTAAAACAATCAGTACTCTTAACACACTACATTTACTTCAAACTAAAAGCTTAACCAGGATTAAAAACACCAAATGATTCACTACTCAAGTTGAAACGGCACTGGGCCCGCCAATACCTGAAACTGGCACCAGAACAAGTGGAGCCTGTGCAGCTCCTAGCACCAAATATACCTGTAGCTTCTATTTTCTTAAACATTTACTCTGACAGAAAGAGAAAAAAAAAACAATCCTTGTGGTAAAGCCAAAGTGTAACAACTGTAACTGTTAGACTATTTCATGTAGCCTTTTTTACAAGCTGCTACAGACATTTAACAAGCTGAAGCGTTGATAAAGCCCACCCCGAGTCTGTGACGGCGCTGCTGCTACATCTTTACTACCAACTGCTGTTAAACCAAACTGAGAAAAAACATAACAGAGACAGCAGTGTCAGGAACACGAAGCATGAAAAGGGCTCTGAGAAAAACCAGAGCATGAAAGAAAAAAATCAAAATCATCGGGGCGTTTGAACATAGGCATTAGCTTCTGCTTCAAAGACTGCAAATAAAAACTGGACAAAACCACTGAGCTTCAGAGATGAAGCCAGAGCAGATGTTCCTTTGAGTGCAAGCTACCTGATTACCTCAGAGAGCCGGCTCCAACATTTCTCTGGCTTCTTTAGAGGTTATCTGCACCAAAGCTGGAATCTTTGGACTAGAGCTGGAAGTAAAACAGCTATTTCCTCAGGCTGCTGTTGGAAAACAGGAACCTTAAAGCTAAATCAGTTCATCATCATCATTTCAAGACAAGTTACTCTTCCTTTGTGGCGTCCTGAGTTTCTGTAGATCGTAGCGCAGGCAGACGGTGTATTTACACAAATCACGTCTTACTAATGCAAATGAATGTTCATATCATCAAAACTGTATACATTTTCTTGAAAATTTAAATGTTTGTGACACAGCTCTTAAATATTTTGACTGTTATGAGTTACAAAGAGTCTTTATAACACCAGTGCTGCAAAGCAGTCCTGAATTCAGCTAAAAACTGCAACCGTGCAGCTTTAATTGACGTGCAGACCAAGTTTCACAATGTGGCCTGAGATCATAAAAACAAAAAAAAGATTGGAAACAATGAGCTAAGATCATCTTTCCTGCTAATATGACCTCTTAGCTTTGTGCCATTATTGTTCTGTTCTAATTTATGGGCAGACTGATGACACAAACTGCACATCAAAAACTGATGTATAAACTCTCCTTCTCTTAATCACTTTATATATTCTGCTGTCGTGGTGTTGATGGTCTGATTGCTACACTTCCTACAGATTCCTGCTCATTAAAAACATACAATTAAACCTGCACTTGATCTTATTTTTTAGATGTCAGCACTGGACACATTTTGGTTGGTTACTTGGTGCTAAAATGCAGTCTTTGTGGCATTTGTAATTTTTCTTTTCTAGATTTTATAACCGCATTGCATCTGCGTGCTGCTGGTACTTCTGAAATAAATCTGATTAAAAACATGTAATAAAAACACATTTTTGGAGCTGTTTGGAGCTGGTTTCACTTTCCTGCTAAGATCAATGGTACCCTTAAGACAACTTCAGGATGGCAGCTCAGAGGTGTGTTTTCAAAGTTCTGATAATGTTTATATTTGCTTTTTGAAAAGCTTCGAACACAGTATGCCAATATAAATCCTATAGCCAGAGAGTCGATCTGGCTTTAAAATTGCCTGAATTGATCCTTTAAAGTCATATCTGCCAGCTGACTACGGGTGATAAAAACTCATGTAGATCAAAAAGGAGAATTTATTCTTCAGGCAACTCTGATATTGAATAGATTTTAAAAAATAAAACCAGCTGAACCTCTGAGTTGAATGCTCCTAAGATACTAAATAAACAAAGACTAAGGTCACTTTCAGAATCTGTTCATTATGACTTTAGCTAACAGGCACAGAATAAATGTCTGAAATACTTCCATTGTAGCTTAATTTATCAGCCCCAACGGCTATATTTGTCCTTTGAATGCGGTCTGAAAATTATATTTTTAATGGCGCTCGCCGACGCTTTGGTGGAGGTTCTGTTAATTAACAAGCCACTTAAAACTCTTTCAACAGAGGAAAGCTTAGCCTCTATTGAAGCTTTCCAAAGGCGTCAGATTTCCACATGAAGCTGTTTCGAGGTTCTGTTGTGTTCTGGCGACGCCGGGTCATTCGAAGGCCGAGATGTGCACCAAGAGTCACGTAAGGATAAAACAGTTGCAGCCGTTTTGGTAGGTTTTGTTCTATCGCTGCAAAACCTATCAGTCGGAATTAAAACCTGGTTTTCTGAATGTATACCATGTGACCATTTCGCAATGTTTAATTGTGAAACTAATGAAACTAATGCTTAATTAGGCTCCGCTATACTGAAAAAGTTTGTAGACTTTCTCAAACGCAGCCTTAGAAAGCAGAAAAAAATCCCTGCAAAAGGTTCTGGAGGTGGAAGCGCGGCTTTTGAGTGTTGAACTTTTGACTCTAACTCAATTCATGTCTAGAAAGAATTTGCTGATCTAATTAAAAACTTCAGTCTGACACATGAATAGAGTGAATTCAGGGGTTCACGTGTGAAGACAATTACGCCAATTTTTGATCCGACTTCTCCCTTCTGGCAAACTTAAGTATATTCCAAATATTATGATGACTCTGAAGATAATCCTCTGATTTATTGCTGCCTTGCTAATTCTCCATCTTGGTCTAATAAGGCAATCCACCATGGAGGATCATTCAAAATACAGAGAACCAGACCTCTGCCACGGCAGTCGAAAGTGCCATGGACGTCTGCCATGTTTTCATGAACATGTCCACAAAACACAGTTAATTCTTCCTTGTCGGCCATGTTTGTTTACTCTGAACTCAAGTTTGATCTCGAGAGGTTTTGAGAGATTCCAGTGGTAAAATTTATTCGTTGTCTTTGCCGTGCGGCTGAACACTACACACTGTATAACCAAACTTGATGTAGCTGTGATTTTTCAATCTCTTTTGGGGACTCTCAGGTTTTGAACAGATTTGCGAATTTTAACTTGTTGCCATGTGAAGGTCACACTTAAGCTTTAGCTGGTAGGACATGCTGCATACAGGTAATAACACAGTTTCACTCAGGCACTTTAAGTCATACAGCAAAACATTTGAAAACGTTTTTAACTATACATAGCAATCTTTGGAAAGCTTCTGGAAGCCCTCACATTTTTGACCCGACACATGTACTGTTGAAAGGATCCCTTTTTTTAAAAAAAAACCTTAGCTGAGCAGGTGCAGTTTGAGCGAAATGCAAAAGTTTAACGCTTAACAGAAATTCAGCAGGCTAAAAGCATAGGACTCGATGAAATGAGAAATTACCAGTTATGCACCATATGTTTTGCTCCCCAACGCATGTACCACATATTACCACTGAGCGGCATGTTTTAAGACTCTGCTGCAGTCATCAAAATAAAAACAAACATTACAACAGAAAAGATTAGTGGTTTGTCTAAATGTGTTAATGCATTGTAACTGGGTAGAACGAACGAATCTCATCTTCTGTAAAACACTCCAACCTGCTGACGCAGATGTCGTCAAAACGCGGGACGCACAAAGTGCAAACAAATATTTAAGCTCTTGGTTTGTGTCCTTCACACCGGCTCCGAGTGAACTCTGTCGTCCGTCAGTGACTTGATTGTTGAGCGTCAGCAGAGGTCCCGATGGTTTATTACCCTGTGGTTGAAGCAACGCGAGGAGACCTTAGTGGAGAGGCCTGCCGGAGTCCTGACTGCACGTCTTGCAGCAGCGTGCCTGCATGTTCGGCTGGTGGCAGCGACTGAGCGAGCGCAGAGTGTGACAGATGCGGGACGCCAGACGGTCGCGAAGACAAACCGCTCCTGTGTGGATGACAGAAGGACACACGCTCAAAAAATGTCAGAGGTCACTGAGAGCAGAGGCGGCATCGTTTATGGAGTTACCTGTAGAAAAACTGAGCTGGTCAGGGGGATTTTCAGGAGCTCGAAACACATGGGGCTTAGTCCAAAACCCAGAATTAGCTCAGTTTTCAAAAGGACACCAGCATTATGTTTAGGTGATTAAAGTAGCTAATAAATGCTGAGCTAATTTCCTGCCCAGTCTTGGTTTCTTTTTAATGAATGCAAATTAATGTGGCTGTAATGGGAAATAATGTATGTGCAAATGAGCAATCCCTTAAATAACTCAGTTAAGTCTAAATGAAAAATTCCCCTGACTGAAAGTAACATGAATATGAATAACTCTGTCTGTCAGCCAGACAGAGTTATGACAGGAATCTGTGGAGGACACTGAAGATCAGGATGACGGCAAGAAGGCCATCCAGCATCAAAAACTTGAAAGAAAAAAAAAAAAAAAAAAAAGTAAAAATACCAGTAGAAATATGCAAAACGTTGCTCTGTTAAAGTAGCTCAACAATCAACTGATGCATGTTGCTTTTCCCAGATTTCATATCAGTATATTTTTTACTAGACTTCTGCGTTTCGAAGGATTTGTTGGATTTTGTTTGTGCAGATTTAGTGAACTGGACGTTTCTCATGTGGCTGGATTGAGTTAAATATTGAACACCATTTGGCGACATTTATTTGCTTTGTAACTTTTGGTGGGAAGCCAGCAGCTTTGATGGAAAGATGCACGAAAGAAAAGAAAAAACAAAAAAGAGATCTTAGCTGTGGCAATTAAATTGATAATAGCGAGTCCTGGAAGAGGAAACAAAAATAAATAAGCAAATGAACCAAATCGTATATCTGCCACAGTTGGATGAGAGTGAAATTCAATTATCTTTCATGACTGATTTACTTGTGGGAAAAATTAAAATGCATCATTTGAGAAGGTGAACTCCGAGAGAACCCAAATATTTGGGAAAGAACCTCGGGGCTGCTGGGCGTTTTGAAACCACCCTTGAAAGACACCCAGAAATAAGTGGAAAGCTCTGTGAAAATGGGTTTAAAGGTTTCCTGTATTCCTGCAAACCGCCGTGAAGGATGAGGTTTGGGTGCTTGATGCAGCTGAAAGCAACTTCAAAAGCAAACGGATGAATAGTATATTAAACATGTAATTCGGTCATTCAGGTGGAAGTCAGACTGTCTGGACTTCTGAAAGAGAGTTTACATTATAAAACTTTTCAGGTCTTGAATTCAGAGGAGTGACAAAACAGATCAGTGTACGCAAAAAATGTATTGTTAAAAAAAAAAAAATGTGAGAGAAATCAAAGATTGCGTTAGTCCTTTGTAAGATCCTAAAAATAGTTAAATACTGCGAAAACAAAAAGTTCTTAAAACATTAATCCCAGAATATAAGCACTGAATTTCATAAATATTCCTCTGTGACCTATATTAATAAAAATGTTTTTTTTTTTTTTTTTTTTTTTTGTTTTTTTGCATGGAAATCCAGCCTTACCACCAGCAAAACACCATAATGATCCTGCCTCATTTCTTTACTCCACTTTTCACTATCAATAATAAGCAAATAGAAAATGAAACTGCTGCTAAACAGAACAGTTGATGTGTGTCATTTTTCTTTCTTTCTTTTGGGTGACGAAAGTGCAGCAAGGTGAAACGACAGCCCTGAAGAAGGCATCTCACTGTTTGTAAAACAATATTTACCCAAGGGAAACTGAACATTATATACTTTGTTTCATGACTGATTTATCGTGGCTCTTGCACCAAGAGCCACGATAAAAACAACATTTTTGCAACAACAAAAATCCTATATTTTTTTCCAAATTCTGGCACAGTTAACCTTTTATTTCATCCTCCCTCCAGCTGCAGTCAGACTGGACTCGCTCCAATTGAAGTATTTCACGAAGGTGACCGAAGTCTCGGTCAGATGTAAAAAGCAATTTGGAGGTGCGAAACCTTGAGAAACCTTTTTTTTATTTTCTTTTTTTTTTGTGCACATGGCTCTGATTTTGAAACTAGACATGAAGACAAATTTGCTTCTTAAAAACCCTCCAACCAGCACACATAATCTTTATGCAATGATACAGTCTGTATTTCAACAAGTCATTCTGCATGCAACTAAGTCATTTTTAAGCAAAGCATAAGGTCAGTTTTTTACTTGGAGGTCATTGCCATCTGTCAGTTTGGTTCAGAGTAATTAAGCTGCTCTCTTTCACAGCTACATGCCTCCAACACGGTAAAACTTCAATCTTAACATTTCTGTGGCAGTCCAGAAGATCTATTATTATTTTTTTAGTACCCTAACCCTATTTCAGCTCGTTAAAGTCCTTTTGCATTAAATCGATGTTGGCACAGTTGGACTTGAAACAATCTTCCACAATGGGAAATGGCTATTTTTGTCACTGTAAAAGATTTTAGACCTTCGATTTCAGATTTTCTGAATGTGGGCGACCGTGGCTGCTTGGCAGAGTAGTCGTCTTGCAATCGGAAGGTTGTAGGTTCCATTCCAGCTTCCTCCTGCCACATGTTGATGTGCCTCTGGGCAAGGCACTTAACCCCAAATTGCCTACCTGTCTGTGTATCAGTGTATAAATGTGTGTGTATGGGTGAATGTGACTCTAGTGTAAAGTGCTTTGAGTGGTCAAAATGACTGGAAAAGCACTATATAAGTTCAGTCCATTTACCAATAAACAAAAACATAATGAGCCACAAATTACACTTTTTTAGATGTATGAAATCGTCTCATTCAAATCTTCTTAGAGGCTGCTAGGAATAGCTATTCAGACTGTTGCAAAGGTAACAAAACAATCTACCTAGGAACATTGTTCTTTGAACGTTTACAAAGTAAACTTGCCAGCTCCTTAAAATCTTACATATAAATGTTAAACAATTTAAAATCTTTTAATATGCTGAAACCATTAAATCAAATTTAGAAGCACTGGTAATCTCAATCTGTGATCTGAGTTAACATATTAGAAATGATGGGGCCCTGAAGGCCTGTGGGGCCTCACGGAGCCGCTGACTTAATTTGGATTAAACAGGAGAGGAAATACTTGATCTTGTTGTTTGTTTTTCAACAAGACATAAGAAACAAAAATAAGTTGGAAACTTTCAGCAAAAGACTCAAAGAAATTCACTGCCTGTCTCTCCATTCAAAATCTAGAATCATTTTCACAATTTAGGAGCTCAATCTGTCCTTGTAATTAGCACATTGTGTTGTAGGAGTAAAGTTTGTTTTACCATCTGATGCTCATCTTCCCCTGAGCACAATAATAATAAAAAAAAAAAAAAACTGACAAAAACCCACACGTTCCTGCTGCAACCCAATGATTAATAACACGCCTGCTACAGAAAAGGACTTTAACAGGCGTTTCAACTTGACGCTCGCTGAGCAACAGACATTATAAACCTCTGAGTGTTGAAAGTTTACCTTTAGTGAGCTCTCTTTTAATCAGGCTAAATATTTAATCACTTAGGTGCGCATCTAGAGGAGCATCAAATCGTCATCAGCGTCACAAAAGATTAAAATGTTTTCATTTGTGAACCTGGAGCTCCAGAGCCGTGGGAGACGGCAGACAGCAGGTGGCTGATGTTTGAACCATCTGTTTCAAGGGGGAAGAAAAGCAAAGAAAAACAGAGAAATTGTCTATTTCAATAACTGTACGCACACACTGAGGAAGCAAACGAGTAATTGTGATGAAGGAAAGTTTTAAAACGTTTCGCCCAGAAAAAGACCATCAATGTTTATGTTTTTCAAAGATCTACAAACAATCTTACAATGAATTCATCTTTCAGTGCAGAATCACCTCTTCATAAATGTGACCTTTAATTTAAGGACATTTATCTGGGCGGACAAAAAAAAAAACACATTAAGAGATGGGTGGTTTTGTTAAAAAAAAAACTAATCCTCAATCAGTGAAATATGCAAGGATTGGATTTTATTATTTGCTCTTGTATTTTACTTAAAGCTTGATCAAAGTTTGATGGAGTTTTTACTTAAAAGTATGAGTCCCTAAGGCTTAAATAAGATGTGATAGAAAGCTCCTTTTCTCAAAGCCATTTGTCAAAATGGGAACATAACATTCAAGTGCTGCCCACATTTATTGATCTTCATAAATCAGGAACATTAAGATAATTACTCACCAGAATTTGCCCTTAAATATAATCTGTGAGAAACGAGGCTTATCTTCTCTGGATCCTGCTGCGACATTAGTCCTCTCATCCTAGAAAATGTCTTCAGGTGATCGAAGGCTGTCTTTGTTAATTATCTTTATGTGTTTCTGAATGGTCAGCTGTGAGTCCATCACCCAGAATTCAGGCCTGATCAGTAGCTTCTCGCTCTAATGGCTGAAGCTGTGTGCCGAGTCCAGATGTTTGCTCTTTAGTCCCAAACATAATGACTTCAGCTTTGTTTCTGTTCAGCTGGAGAAACTTGTGGAGAACACACGCATTGATTTGGGTTTTTTTAGCATCCGTTACCTGGTGATATTGTAATGTACAGCTGTTGGCTTCTGTGTAGCTATAGCAGCTAATATAATTACTTGTTATATAATCTGGGAGCAAAAATGTAGATTTTAAATAGGAGGGGACCCAGAACTGGACCCATATCATGTTACTTCTTTGCTCACTGCATTAAAAAAAAATTACCCGTTGACACAAGTAAGTACCAACAGAACCAACACTGTGGATTTTCCAGTTTGCAAAGGATTGGATCGTTCTAATTTCACCAGTGTAAGATTCGCTGCATTAAAATATGCTTTTAAGACCTTTTGACATCTTTTCCACTGCTGGTAATCATCGCAGAGATGCAAAGCTGCGCTGCATGTTTTCAGACCGTCAACAAGGTGGCTATAAAAATGAAAAGCAGTCAATTATTGAAATGATAAGAAGCAACGCTAGAGTTGGTTTGTACTAACTAGCTGGACAGAGTCTGACTAAATGTGGAGCACACTCAAAGTCAGTGGGTTAAAAATTGAGTTAGAGAAAAAAAAAAAAGAATAGGAAGATTTTATTGTATACACTTTAACTGGGTACAACTGTAATGTCGTGTCAAGGACATATGATTTTTCCCCAAAACTACTCCTTTGTTGCTGCTTCAACTGGTACAGTTCACAAAGGGAGGTGGTAAGGCTTGGATCATTTTCTTTCACTAAGTGAAAACACAACCTTAAGTTAGATGGACAGTTTAAATAGGTCTCTAAAAAATCCAGGGATTGTTCAGGTCAAACAAATTATTTTAGAGAGCTTTACATTCGAAAGAAAAACAGGCTTTAGCTTTGAACCGTGTCAGAAGAAGAAAAACATCTTTTTTTCCCCCCAATAAGATCTTTATGAAGTTGTATCCTCGAGTGTTTGCAACTATTTTGTTTGTAGTTTGTGCTTAAATGCATTTTATCTGCGTTTGTTTGTGACAGACCAGCAAAAAGTGTTTTACAAAAAGAACTGGATAAGTATTATTGCATTTTTATTTAAACCCCTGTAGAGATACCTTTGATCTTTTTTTCAGCCTCAAGATTTTTTGACGTATGTCTTTAAGGATCACGGACATTTAGAAACTAAAGATTTATCCAATCTGTCTCGGGAAATAGCTCAAACTCAGAAAAAGTATAGAGGATCAAGGAACAGTATACCACATACTCTCAATGAGATTTATGTCTATGGTTGTGTAAAACATCGATCTGCTTTGATCTAAAGCTTCCCGTTAGAGCTCTGGCTGTACGCTTATGGTCTGAAATGTGAACCTTTGCCTTCGTCTTGGATCAGTTTTCTTCCAAGTTTGCCAACGCTACTAAAACAAGGGTGTCCCCTTTATGGCAGGTTGTTTTAACATAAACATTGTTTCGTTTAATTAATGGTAATTTAGGACATCTTCATGGGACAGTTAGAGATTCCTTCAGTGGATTCCTTTCTCAACAACACTGATGGAGTCGTAGGTCTGTAATTTCAGTTGAATTCAAGCTCAATTATGACTAATTGAAATTATATCTGGATTTTAAGAAATTGTGCATAAAACATCCCAGTGCTGCCACTGAGTTGTCCAAGTACTTGGCTGCAGAATTTCTTGACAAAATTGTCAGAGAGTTAAAAATGCTATTATGAACCCATTTCCACCCTTAAAGTGGTGTATTTTCAATTCTCTTAGACATTTCCCATGCCTGTTAATAAGTCACTTTAGATAAAATGCTTACTTATAAACTTTTCAACTTTTGTGCTGCTCTCTGATAAGCTTTTGATTCACAAATGTTCTTCTTGGTTTTGCACTGATATTTAATTATTAGTAAATGAGTAAAGAGGATTTATATATGGATGGAGGCCACATTTTTTACCTTTTCATCTGTGATCATTTTTAAAAGCATATATGATTCTCATTTTACTTTTCAGTTATTACGTTGATTTATCAAATAAAAACTCAACAGGACAGGATGTAAACAAAGAAAAAGAAAAAAAAAGACCTTCAAGATTTACTATCGCTGTTGAAAGGCAAAGTCTATTTATATTATTTTCACATATTTAACACTCAGAGAAATGAGTTGGATTTAAGAAAAAAAAAAAAAAATCCAGCTCTGTTGCCTGAATCCAGGTTTAAATCCATGACTGGAAATCTGAACCTGTTCGCTAAAAACCACCCTTGCAATAAACATTTCTGGTACCTTGTGGGTGCATGAGAGTTGGGCCTCGAGCACAAAAAACGTTTTGGGCTGATGGTGACCTTGTTGGGAAACATTTTCTTATTTAAGGCCGTTACAGATGCAGAGATCAGAGTCTCTGGAGAAGTGCAAATGTCTGGGTTGACTTGCCAAGAACCGCAAGGTGAATTAAAAAAAAGAGAAAAATAGTAAAACAAAAAAACTGAATTGGATCAAAAACAATAATAATAATAAAAAAAGATTTATATACTTGAATGTGAGCCTTTGACGGCAGCTGAGCCTGACACAGTAAAACAGGTTGTTGAATTAACTTCTTTAGAAATATGTGTAATATGAAAATAAAGTGTTTTTAATAACAGTAAGCTAAAAAGGTGAAAACCTGGCTACCATAAATCATATAATAAATCACAGAACCTCAAAGTCTCTCTCTTAGCACTAATAAATGACACCAAGTCATTCCACATGTAGCATATTAACATTAATCAGTTTATCGGTTGCAATAGAGAGCAAATTCACCCATTGGTCATTTTTAATGTTCCTTAAACTTCATTCAAGATGAGAACAAATGATAGCAAATAATCTTCAGGCTGCATTTCCACAAAAGTGGACACATGTCCAGAAAAGACTGTTTATGATAAATACAAAATATGAGCACATTTATTTAATAAGAATCAAAATACAAGTGTTTGTGAAATGATGAAGTGGGAACCAGTTAAACAGAAAAGAAAGTCAATTCGCTGGCGCTAAATAAATGTCTATGCACTTTGGAAAACCTGCTCCCAAAATAGCTCTTGCAGTCTGCGCTCATTTAAATGAGTAATTATTGATGCATTGAGTGGAAAGTATGCCAATTAAAAAAAAGAATGGCACCAGTACCCTTATTGACAGCTATCAAACTGGAAATGGGCAGAGAGAGAAGGATGGCGGAGTTAAGCAAAGGTCGTATGTTTACATCAGTAACAAACAACCAGAATTTTATTGCTTTAAATTCTGAAGGACCACAGGTCTCATTTATAAAATATTATGCAGGATTTGAATAATTATATTATATTAATTGGGATATTTTTATATGCCCAAAAAATACAGTACATTAACCAAAAGCTTAAAATTGTCTATATATCCTAAAAAAAATAAGTGATATAAATAGCAATTTTCCTTTAACATTATTAGCTGCACCTAAATTTTTGCATACTAGGCTGTGCCTCATGTTCTGCCCCTACACCACAACCACAAGTGCTCAATGCAAACTGCCTCATGAACGTCGAGGTTTACTTAAATGAGCCGGCTGACTAGTGTCATTTTTTCCAGTTGCAACCGTAGAGAAGGATTTAAGAAAATCCCGCAATATTGCGAGGCAGAAATGGCTGTGAGTGGGGCAGAGAGCCGAGCCGTGACAAATAGAAAAGGAACACACCGCCATCGGCGTTTTAGGAGGCTGATGGCACGTTCGACAGTTTACCACGCAGTCAGGGTTATTAGAGCCTTTGGCTGAAATGCTGCAATGTCGCTCTAAATGTGAGGCTATGCAACTTTTCACCGGAGGACACAGACACCTCACCATCACCACCAGGAACGTCCTGGGAACTAATTAAAAATGTTTTCCTACCCCAAAAAATATAAAAAAAATAAAAATCCAGTTTGCAACATAGTTTATTTTCAATCCGTAAAACGTGTTAAACAAAATGGCAGTGGGTGGGAGTTGATAGAAGTCAGCCTGAGAGGAGACGAACGCGGCCTTCGAGAACAGCCGAGGACAAATTACCCTAATCTCCTGGTTGTTTCTGTTTATTTCAGTGACTCACTCGTAACATAAGGTCTCTCATAGATGGATATTGGCAGCAATTTTTTTAAAGAAAACCTCCCCCCAAAAAACAGATTTTTGTCAGGTGGTGACTCGTTAAGTTGTCCCCAGATAACCTGGAAGCAGAATATCTCGAAGAAGAAAAAAGAAAAAAAAAATCCCATCAGGATTACCTGATTCTGATTCAAATAATCCAAAGAAAGTCTATCAGAAATTGGAATGTGACATGTTTTAAAAATGTCAATTTTCTGAAAATTGAAATGCAATTTAATTACAGTTAAATTGTCAAAACGTCTAAACATGAATTTGTATGTTGCTTGTTTATGCTTTATGCTTGTTTAGTAAAGTGTTTCATTTTACTGATCCTTAATAAATTAATTTAAACTGGCTCTATGAATAAAAAACATCCTAATAATTGAATGGCCGGCATAAAAATAGGATGAGTAAATAAACTCGTGGCATGCAGCAACACGGAAATGTGAAACGATTCAACAAATCCTAGAATGATTCTTCATCATCATCAAGATCTTTTTAAAAATATACACATATACATGCATCTGAAATGCATATCTTAACACATTAACCTCATATTTGAATTATTTCACTTTTCTCTAAACATGTATTTAATAAACAAACATAACCTATAAATATTTAAATAATTATAGACATTTATTATTGCATACTTGCATTTCCAACCTGTGTTGTGGGTGTATAAACAATCTAATTTATACATTTTTATTGTATTAATTAATGTTTAGATCTCCACACTGCAGGGTCTGCACCTGAACGCTGAGGTGAAACCTGTAAATACCACACATCCACATCCTCAGAACATCTCGCATTAACTTTAAATTTAAATTCAACTCCAACAAAGACATGAGCTGTTCGGAAACCCTCCATGCTGCCTGCAGCCACACGCTGCTTTACCGTAGTACAAAGTTGTGGGAAAATGCAGCTTATTTTTAATTGCTCTGCACATCGTCTCCATATTCAGAGGTTCAGATGCTGCACCGAGCTGAATATTCATCTTAGACTTGCTGGACAGCTGCTGCAGAAAAAGCTCCGCTCTCCGTTCCCTCCTCCTCTGGTTAATGATGCAACGCTACAGAAAAAGATCTGCAGCCCTTCTGGGACGCACCTGCGCAGATTATGTCTCGAGGAAAGTACAGAACGGATTCCATTAAACCGCTTGTTGACTTCTTAATGTTGTCTTTGGAGGTGTTGGCAGAATGTTGTGCCAAGATTCTACCAATTGAAGCGAAAATGATCCACTGGGACCTTCTGATGGGCAAAACGGAGGGGAGGTTATATTCCCTTTGATGAAATACTTTAAACTCTGCATTAGGAAATGAAAATCCATGAAACTCCTGCTTTGACTGACATACAGTAACCTCTGACTGCTCCTTTGTTTTTCACACACACAAAAAAACTTTCTGCTACAAAACACATAACCACATTCAGCCTTTGTTGTGCGTAAATTAACCCAACATTGTGTTGCCTTTCTTTCTATTTCACATTATTGGCATGAAACCTTTTTCAAATGTCCATAAATAAACTGTCATCGATTTATTCTTCAAAAATAAAATCATGTCAACACTCTGATTTAATAAAGTCAATGACGCAATTAATATACCGTCCTTAAAAATCCTTTCAGTGAAGCAAAAAATATCATGACACGCCTACGCATCCAGCTTCTTCATGTGACATTTGACATTTCAGAGGCAGGAAATGTCAAAGAACAATCAAAACAAACAAAAGATGAATGAAAAGTGATATCAAGTAATGAAAGAGAGAAAACATGGCTGCCAGGGAGATTTTTCTTCCCTTTAAATTTGAGATCAAGGTCAAAGAGGTCACCCGAAAAAAATGTAAAATACCATAAAATAACAAGAAAATAAAGTAAAATGAATAAGAATGTGATTGTTGACCTCTAAGTTAGACCTTGACATGTTTCGTAATACAAAGTTTTAGATTTTTTTTAAAATAATGGTAACGTTAGGTACGTGTATGTTGTCGCATTTGGCAAAGTTTTTATCATTTTGCCAACGTGAGCGATGTTTGTGTGACAGATTTCAGCAGCATAAGCTGCAGGGCACAGTTTGGTTTGGTTCTCCTCTCTCATTGCATGTCTGCTTAATAAGATGTCCACAGAGAACAGCTCTTATTAGATACCAAAGATTCAATTTCCTTGACATAAATATATATATTTATATATATAGGTAGAAATGGCTTAATAATTATGAGTCAGCTGAGACAGATCTGATTACTACTGATGGATGTCCTGCTTGTAGCTGAAAGTCGGATCAGATCCAAATCCAGTCACATCTTCTTTACCTGCATCTCTCCTTTTTTGTATCAGTTCCTGCTTCTCTTCTGTCACAAAAGATTCAAAAGGTTCATTACTCGCATCATTATGCGGCTGAAACAACTTTTATGCTTTAAAAGTTTGGACTTGGGCTCAACGTGCAGAAAAGTGGAGAACTCCATTTTGTTAAGCAATTTACCTCTGAATTATAAATTATTCAAGAACAAAACAACTCCTAAATTCAAGAGACGAACGAGCGCCGTTTCTATACTCGGAGAGTTTTAAACTGGATCATTAACCACTTGGTGCTGGCATCCGCAAAGTCAAAACTTTTCCCTTGTAAAGTATCAAAGTTAACACAGTTGACAGATGGAAAATATGATTTTAGTAACAACAGAGGGAATTTCAGCTGAACAATCTGTCATGCAGAAGATCATTTGAACAGTGACGCATCTCAGAGGTTCTACTTCAGATATTTTCTCAATCTCTTGATTGTTATAGCCCTACGTGTTAGATAGTGTTCAACTGTATCAGGGTTGATTCCTCTTGTTTTTTTCTCTTCCTTCATTTTAATCTAAGTTCTTATATGTAGAAAATAAGCAAAAGTTAAAAGAAAAACAATGACGTCTTCTTGATGCCTCATGTTGTGCTTGTTTCCCTGATGTGGTCGTCAGTGACCTGACGAGGATAATTCTCCAAAAACTTTGAGATATTTTCTAATGGACATAGGTTTTATTGTTAAATTAAGATAAAAATGTTGTCAAAACAACAACTGAATCCCTGCTTTACATCAGCCTACAATTCTGCAGAGAAACTGCAGATGCAATTGTTGCGTTTTCTTTTGTTAAAATTTAGGGAACATTAAACCACCTATTAAGTGTAATAGAGGAATAATATTATAGCTAATACTTTACTGCATGTCTCTTTAAAAGAGACAGCTGCCAACCATGATTTATGCTGTTGAAAGAAATGGATCGGAAAATGAGACTTAACAGAGACTTAAACATTTTGTTGACCTCCGCCTGATGCATGCATCTCCTGCATCACAAGCATAAGTTGAGTCAATGTGACGAAAGCACACACAGTAAACATATATGTATTTCTGAAACTGTTTCCTGCCTACATTGTGTCCCAAATTATTATGCAAATTGGATTTAAGTGTCATAAAAATAAATTTTTTGTTGTGCTATTAGATTTATAGATGGTATTGTGTGTCAGGGCTCTTTGAATCACTATAATTAATTTCAGAGAGCTGGTTGATTAGTTTGTCTGGTGAGCTCAATTAAAGGAAATCTACTTAAGAAGGATGTTCCACATTGTTAAACAGGCCACAGGTTTCAAGCATTATGGGGAAGAGAAAGAATCTCTGCTGGCGAACATCATCAGATAGTGTAGTGCCGTATGACACGGTATGAAAACATTAGATATTTAACCAAAACTGAAGCGTTATCGTACTGTGAAGGTGTGAAAATGACCTCAGCAAAGTATATGGACTTTCTGACCGATCACTTTCTTTCATGGTTCAAAAAGAAGAGCCGTAACTTCCGTAGCAAAATCATCTTCATACATAACAATGCAACATCTCATGCTGCAAGGAATATCACTGTATCATTGGCTGCTATGGGCATAAAAGGGGAGGAACTCATGGTGTGGTCCCCATCCTCCTCTGACCTCTGACCCTATTGAGAACCTTTGGAGTTTCCTCAAGCGGAAGATCTGATGGTGGGATGCAGTTCATATCAAAACAGCAGCTCTGGTTTTCTGACATCCTGCAAATAAATTCAAGCAGAAACTTTCTACAAACTCACAAGTTCAATGGATGGAAGAATTGTGCAGGTGATAATAAAGAAGGGGTTCTATGTTAACATGTAACTCTCTGTTAAGATGTTTTTGTTTGAAATAGCTTTTGATTTTAGTACATGTGACCACTTAATGCTGCACATTCAAAGAATGAATGTTTGAATTTCTTTATAATCCATAAAATGTTTCGAAAATCTGCTGTGCATAATAATTTGGAACAGTGCATTTTGAGTTTTTTTTATTTTAAAAAAATACTGTTGTCATGAGGAGCTTTGTTCAGTAAAATTTGATTTATACTGTAATAGTTTATGACTTAAAAATTATACTGACCACCATTATACTGACCATTTAAGAAAATCTGAGAAAATATCACTTGCATAATAATTTGGAACATGATGTAATGGGACATTAATGGCCTAATGGTCTGATTTATTGCCTGGCTAACAATAGATAAGTCCAGGCTTTACTCAACTGCATTTGCTCTAATTTTCTTGGTATTATAGCATATTGTGCATTAGGCTGCGTTCACAACACAGCTGTTGCTCTTTTGGCTTAATGACAATGCATCCTTGTGGGTTAATTAAAACGCAAAAAAACACCAAACAAAACAAAATAAAATCAACAGCTGCTGTCTAAAAAGCTTTGAGAAATGTTGGAATAAGTTGCGAGCAGCACTGTTATTCTGACACAAACCGAGCTGGACTCGAGGAGGCGTGATATGTTTATACACACCCAAGTTTTAGAAAATGTCACGAAAGGTCAGAACTGTTATTGTTTCTGACATTTCGCTTAACGATATCTATGTATGGCTTTCAAACTTATATGCAGAATTTGACTATTGGACAGTAAGGCTGGAATGAGAAATACATACAGTCTTGTAGACAGAGCTTTTTTTTATCTTGTTAAAAAATAAGTAGTAGATTAATGGATGTGATTTAATACAACAGCAACTGCCTTTGAACACAGTTTAAAATGTGCGGTTTTGTAATGCAATGGGAGAAAGAGGTGCACAGATCACCAGTGAAAACTTGTCTCTTGTAATTTAATTATTAAATATAATTAACAACAATTAAATATGTTGAAATGTCATAATTTCACAATATTTAGAAGAAGAGCAACATTTTTTTCTTCATGTTTGTACAACTGACAGGTGTACTGCACATACTGCTGTATGTTATCATTCAACATCACAATGTCTTTAGTCTGAGGCTTCTACAGATTTGCTGTGACACAGACTGCTACAGGACATCCTTCCTACCCACAGCCAGGAGCGTCTAACAACTTTGAGAAACCTTGAATAACATTTAATGTCCCTTTGTACTTTTGAAACTGAATCAAATAGATTTTTTCAAACCGCTGAAATAATGTTATCTTCTGTACTCCTTGCAACATTGTATGATAAAGTTAAGCTCAAATTATTAACATCGTTTGCAGATTTGAATCAATGTTCACTTAAGAAGTTTGTTTCTAAAAAGAAAGGACAGAGGAATAGTAAAAAAAAAAAAAAAAAAAAATCAAGGTTTTATTTATGAAAAAAACTAAAAATAACTAGATAATAATAGTAATAAACTTGGAACTATCACTCAAGATAAACCCGGTTAAACAGCTGGTCGTTAAGTATGAGAAGGGTTTGATTACTGTATTCCCAAACAAGATTTTTACATTGAATATTTTTATTAAAATAAAACCAGATTTACATGTATAAAAGTGATACAGTTTTTACAGTATCCTTCGAGAGATGCCGGTCTCATCTAATGTCAGATGCAAAGCGTTGAATTAAATTGAATAGGCAACATTTTTCTGAGTTTTTGCACTGAAACTAGATAATTTGGGTGTAGACTGGGAAGCTGATTAGGACCAAATTCATCCATTTTACGTGTTGGTGCTACTTTAATATTTATGATCCAAACATGCAGTTTCAGCTCTCGCAAAATACATCCAATAAAAAAACCATGGCTCCCTCTGCTCAGACAGATGCTTGGCTTCAACTTTATATCCAATGAATAATCAATTATTCACCATTAACCTGAAGCTGCTCACCTTGTAGATTCTCCAAATGGTTCTCAGGAGCAAACCATCTGGAGTGCTGCGTTTCCTTGCTGCAGTTCAAAGCAGAAATGCTCAGCCATGGTGCTGACTGTTCATCTCCTTCACCATACAAAAACAACATATGCTAGAGAGGTTCATTAGAGTGTTTATTTTAATGCTCCTCGACCATTATCATTTAGTACGAATGAAAAGACAAGTCTGTCAGAAAGCTGATGAGTGACAGTAATTTATACGTGAACGCTTTTACATTAAGCTGAAAGAAACTTGCAACCTGGACTCAGATATAAAGAAAAACTTAATTCCTAACAGACAAGCCCTGTACAGATCTTTGAAAACGCTACTAAAGCAGTAAAAATTAAGAGCAAAACTGGGATACAAGTTGTTTTATAATCGCTTAATACATTAATTAATCAATTTTCTAAATTGTAAGAATACTGCTTTTAATATTAGCGACTTTTAGAAAAATATTTCGTAGCATACTGAGGAAAACACCCTGCATACGTTGTGCCAACATCAAACTATGTGTGTGTGTTTTGCTCCTGTGGTTGTTTAGTTTTTATGAATTATGTAAATGCCTTTAGTTCCAATGGTGTATGAAATAATGTAGCATTTGAGAATGTGGCTCATCTAATTTGATCTCTTTTTCTTTTTGAAATGACAAAACATTGTGTGGGATGAACATTGCAACCCAGAGACGTTGTACACTTCAAATATTTTCTACTGCTTTGAAATTTTCAACACTGGGTACATAAGTGTCACTGCTGAATCCCATGTTTCTGGCGCCGTCTGCAGTAACGAAGATCTATTCGCTTCAACAAGCTGAACACCAGGAGAGGCTGAAATGGCTTCATGTCCTGATTAACTCCGTCAATAATCATTGGACCACTTTGGGATCGCTCCTGGACTCGACGGACCAATCAAACTAGTCGAAAGCCAGTTTTCTGCAACTTTTAGTCAAGCGGTCAAACGCAACGCATTCAAATGACTGAATCGCCTCATGCTGACAGATTTTTGTTGACAGAAAGCCTGCAAGCTTTCTGAGACTAAACTACATAATATACTTTGTTTATTGAGTAAGTCTTAAAACAATACAACATATTACACATTACATATAGAGAAATTCTGATCAAAAAACAATATTCTCAGGAAGCTGCTATGTCTGTATGCATTAGTTTTTTATTGACCGCTTTCATTAGCAAATCACTAGATTGCGCAATCTTGTTCCACTTCCAGTTGTGTTGGTCATTAAAATATTCATTACCAAGTAAGATGGGATGCAACTCCTCAGAAGTAGTCTTCTAGACATCAGCCATCTCAACATTTCTATCCCTATTTATTCATTTTACCACGATTTGTTACGGTAAAACAAATCCATTTTAGACTTCGAGTCTAAAAAATGGCACGTTTTCACCCCCTGGGATGAAAACGTGCTTAATGAAGCCCAGTTGATTTCTGGTGCTTTTTCAAAACAACGACCTGTGGTATCAACAAAAGAGAAATACAACTATCTACTTTATAATACAAATTAAATTGTGACTGACACAAGCTGGCTCCAATAAAGAGGCATCGACTCAGAACACACAAGCACAGCACAGGCTGCCGTTTGCTGCTATCAGACACCTCACATACTCATGATAACACTTTTATACCTCTATGCTTTCTAAATGTCAGCCAGGCTGGCATTCGGTTTCCAGCAGGTTGCCCTCTGAGGAAGACTAATTTCATATCTGATGGTTTAAACACAAATGCCAATGAACAGTGGTGGCCTACATCTGACAGGTTAGTGGAAAACATATTTAAGATTTGTTTATTCACGCAAGGCAGGCTTATCAAATCACGCTTTTTCATTGTTGCTTACGTCAAATTTTTTATTTATTTTTTTACCAGAAATGTAAAGCGAGACAAGCTAATTGCTTCAACAAGCATAAACACCTTGATCGTTTATCTGAGAACAAAATATTCAGGTATTTAAGAGTCAATATCCACACGATTAAGATTTTACTTTTGCAGTTTGTAAATGAATCATTTGTGTGTTTTAATACCTAAAGAACACTGTTTTCCAGTGCATAGGAAATCGCAGGATCAGCTACTTTCTAAATTGTTTAATTCAAACTCCTTTCAATTCAATTCAGTTGAGCTTATCTGCATACCAGTCATAATAAATAATAAGTACCAGGAAACTTACTCAAATTCATACACAGACACAGAAAAATTAATCAAATGCAGAGATATCCCACAGACATATTCAAATGCTATTAAATGTAGTCTAACACAATAAAATCCCAGTGGGTAATAATGTGCTTAATGAAACCCAGTTGATTTCCGGTGCTTTGTCAAAACTAGCCCCTGGAGATGACAGTCTACTCTGATGCTTCCAATTTTATAAAGTTAATACATTGTATGCTGTACCAGCTAAACTTTTGACTCCTGGAGCTCAACGTTTGAATCATGCAGCTGATCTGGTGGTTATTTTATGCTTGAGTTTCTCCAATGGTGGTAAACTGTTGCTGCCTTCTTCCTGCTGTTAACTTTGAGGGAAATAAATAAATAAATGCATCGAGATACACAGCATGCGAGCTCGGTGGTATATTCATCCTACACAATGGAGCCAGTAAAACGGTCTGTAATCAGGCTATCGCTCTAAGCATTTACCTGAGCTAAACAAAACGTCAAACATTGTGCACAAATAGGAGCTTTTATTTATTTAGTTATTTATTTATTCCATTTTAGACTTCAAACATCCATCCACATCAAAGCCAAGAATGCACTTAGCTAAAGTCTAACTTGTGAATCTGTAGAAAAGTTTCAAGCACATACACACACACACACAGCCTGTAATTTCACTGTTCTAAATAGTCGCCTTGTTCGCACCGTTTTCCTCATGCAGAAGAACTTCAGCTTATCGAATGCGGGCCTCGTTAACAATGAAGCTCATTGAGACCAATCTAGTCAGCTTCTCCACTGGTCTTGTGATGTGGCCTTTGGGAGCGAGAGCGACTGGATTCCAAAAGATAGCAGTAATGTTGAGAGCAAATGCAACAGAGTTCGTGCAGTTAAAAATGTGAGATTTTTTTTCTCTAATCTCGCTGTTCCTAAAGGTTTGATTCAAAGGAATTTTGTCGCACCCAGTCCTTCCAACACCATATTTTGCCATTTTTCATTTCGTGTGTCAAATTGTCGGAGAAGAAAGATGAACTGCCTCCTTTGAACCTTTGTGGTTATCTTTTACATTCTGCTTGGCGCTTTTGTCATGTCGGCCGCTAACCATAACAACTTTGATTGATATTGAAGGAAATTGCTTTTGTTTGACATTTGCTTTATCATGCCGAGGTGCATAAACAGATGCTGCCCATTTAATGGGCAGCATCTGGAAATCTGTGGAAATCTGTGACATCACAGGTGTGGGTGTGACTGGTTTCTCTCAGGCCAATTTTTTGGTTTTATGGAAATGCTAAAAGATGGATGACTTTATTTTTGTTTTAGTCTAAAGAATGTGATACAAAGAATGTGATACAAAGAATATGACAGATCTATCAGGATCAAAGAATTGTACTATTTTCATTGATAAAAAATACACCAGTCCATCCATTCATCTATTAGCTTGCAGAGGTAGCCAATAGATAAAAAAAAAAAAAACAGACACCCTTCTTCAAACTAATATTAGCCAGTTTGTTTTGGGGGATCCAAGACTTTCCAAAGCTAGAAATGATAAAATACTTTTCCAGTCAGTGCTGGTTTGTCCAGCAGATAAGATGCCTAAACCACTCTTGTTGACTCCTTTCAGTTTAGAGAAGCAGAGCCTTTTTTCTGAGCTTCTCATCTCAAAGACATGTTCAAGCAACCCATAAGAAGACGCTCATTTGACCCACTTACATCTTTGGGTCATGACTAGTGTTTCATGTCTACAAGTTGAGGAGAGGAGGTACAAGAACATTTACCTTCGGCATTCACTTCCTCCTTAACTTCAGCACTAGAACGACATCAGCATTAATGCAAACAATCCATCCATCTTGTATTCCATCCCGCCATTACTTAAGAAGACACGTGCAGGAGACTCTTTTGGGTCTTTGCTTTCGGGAGACCTTCACCCTAACCCAGAGAGAGCAGGTCGAGAACCTGCCTCAGTACCGAACTCCGGGTCTGAACTGCTACCAGGGCAAATGAGATGAGAAGAGTTGAGATGTTGAAGTCTCAAAGCAGACTCCTTTCTCCGTGTAGCTGAAACACCACAAACTGGTTCAATGGCACAAAGTGGCCCTGGCAGAAACACTGGGAACAGGCTTGACCTTAAGAATGTAGACAGCCATCGCTTTGGTTATACAAGTACCGGATGAGTCTTGTAGGTGAGACAATAATATGTCTTCTATAGGCCCACAAAAACTCAGGTGAACTGGACAATAAACTCATCTGACTTCCTTCAGAAGCGGAATAGTGAAAGCATCAACATCTTCTCAACAAATCTAATTCCTGGTCACTTAATTTAACTGTTCAAGTTCAGAATTACCCTAAAAAGAGAACAGGATGCTGGTTTACATACTTATATGATGTTAAACTGATGGCTCCAGTGTTTATTTTTCTCTCTGTTGATTTTGGTTTAGGATGCTCGTCTTAAAACTGGAGCACCAGTGGTTTGATTCCAGGCTTCCTGTCTATAAACCTTTTGCAAGTCACTTCTAACCTAGTTGGACTAAAAGCACCTGACATCCTTTCAAGTTGTCATATCAGCTTCTGATCCATCCAGCCGCACACAGTTCTTTACGCATCGCCGCTTTTCAGAACACCATCAATAAGTAAAATCCAGTTTAACAATCTGGACATCTTTATTCCCAGATGCTTGAAAATGAATGAGACAGCAATGATCTATCACTCATGGTCATATTGACTGCAGAATTGTGCTTTAATCACAAAAAGGTTGCTTTTCGAGCTTGAAAATAAAATGTAAAAGAATTATCTGAAACAACAGGACAGAAATCTGCAAGCGGCAAAAAACAAAGAAACAGTAAGATCTTTACTGCTATTTGGTTCATGGATCAGGCAGAGTACAAGTGTGCTGAGGCATCTGGAACCAAGATGCTTTCCATATATCAAACCTCTTTGCCTCCTTTGTCACAGAGGCTCAACAAGATGGAGAAGTCAGGTCAAACCACAATGAACCACATTAGCTATGCATGCCTGTGCATTATTGTGCTAAAACGGGCCACAGCCCATAAGGAACACTGTTTCCATGAAGGGGAGCACTTTGTCTGCAACAATCCATGGGTAATGTTGCACATTTTGCACATGGATGAAAAGACCCACAGCTTTCTGCTAGAACCGGAACCAGTACGATGCAAGAGGCACTACCCATAGTGCACCCTGGTATAATGTGGTCTCCAGAAAAGTATCACAAAAACGCCTGAATTGCATAACACAGGCAAAACATGTCGGTGAATTTTACAAACGCCGATATGAGTCGAGTTAAATAAACACGCACTAATATCGTTCTGCTTTGGGTGTAATTTCAGACACCAGAGAAAGAAGAGAAGATCCATCTTCACTAGCAAAGATTGATTGAAAAAGTTGCTTCTGGCTGATATTTGCTGTGTCTGCACTGAAACAACTTTGCGGCATTTTGTTTATGACTTTCCTACCTTTTTCCAAAAAATAGTTATACTGCAACAGAGAAAAAAAAACCCACTCCTACATACATCATTGACAGAGAATCTGAGTATAGAGTAGCCCAATAAATAGCTAACATTCATCGCTGTCTTCTTGCAATGTACAAAATGATACAACAGGAATACAAATAACGACAACCTTATGATACATTATGCAGCGCAACAGCTGCAGTTAATGAACAAAACAGTTCATCAGACCAGAGTGTCTTGTTCCACAGCTCCGTGGTCTAATTCTGACGTTTCCTTCGTTGCCATTTTTGGTGTTTTACGGGGGTCAGCCTCGGCGCCCTGACCGGTGTGTAGCTAAGCAACCATATGTGCAACAGAATATGTTGCCATATGCACTTTCTATCAGAGCTCGTCAGTGCTGTGCCTGTCCCTTTGTCAAAAACAACAAAAAAAAAAAAAATATATATATATATATATATATATATATATATATATATATATATATATATATATAATATATATAATACATTTATAAATCAACCATACACATTTAAACGCCCTGCCATCATAGCTCGCATCGTGTACAGCACTCAAAGACACACCAAAGTCTCTTAGAAAAAAAAAGGTTGAAGCTGTCAGACGAGTGGATATGCTGAAACTTCGGTTGTTTATTTCCTCCTTTCGTCCGTGGAGAGAAAATGACTGAAGAAGTGAGGAGGAGGAGGAGGAGGAAGGAGGAAAAAAGAAGAAGGGCAAATTAAATGTGACGACGCTTTCTGTCAGAGCTCGTCTGTGCGATCAAACAGCACAGGACAGCATGCACTCTCCCCTCCATCAGTGACCCCGGAGGAGGTTCACCTGCAGAAGACCGCCCTCACAAGAGGAGCAGCTCTGGAGATGCTGTCCAGCCTGTCCCTTTGTCAAACCTGCTCAAACTTACCTTTCATTTTACCTGCTACTGACATATCAGATCCGTAGAGGAAATGTTCACCTGCTGTTGGAAATACTCCATCTTCCACATATGCCACAAAGAGGTAATCAAAGTTATCCTCTTTACTTTCAGTGGTTTTAATTATATGAATTCTAACTGTGATTTTATGTTTTGTTTTTTTTTTTGTCCAGACATCCATCACAAGTAGATATTCTATCCGTGGACTCTCGTTCTGTAGCCTTTAATAAAACACAGTGAAAATCAGCAGGAGAAGGATTATGTTATGAATGCCAAAGCATTTTGAGGAAATGTTGCTGACCTCGGGTGATAGTGAGCAACATGGGGGAAAAAACCCCCGAAATAAATGTCACTGATTTAGTTTCAACCAAAGCAGCAGCATAAAATATCAAGCCTGATATGAAGGGTGACAGGTGGAAATAACAGAATGTGAAAAATCACCTTATGTTGACCTTTCGAAACAAATTTTCAGGTCAAAGTCGAGCTTGGAGAACAGTAGCTGCTGGTAGATAATTTCTCCACATCCTCTATCATTTTGGAAAACAATATAATAAAACAAACAAACAAACAATGAAGAGTCTTCTCAGCTCTCTGTGAAGCTTAAAGCAAACAGATTACTGAGAAAACTCCAGAATCCATCTGTAGGTTTTCCACTCAGGTCTGTGTTTGATGTGAAGTGGATCACTTTATGCGACTGTTTTCTACCCACCGCTGAAGGATTTCTGACCATTTCCTCCCACTCTGCTTGTCTTCCAATCCCATGACACAAAATGCAATCAGTGACTCGAGATCACATATTACCCAGAGGAACTGGATGTTCTGTCTTTTTTTCCTTATTATTATAATTTTTAGTTTCTTTCTGCTGGTAAAGACAAAAATGTCAATATTGCCTACAGAGTCGGTGTTCAGTAAACAAGATCACTGTTACACGCAACAGAAAAAGGTTTCTTTCAGAACCAGGAGAAGTTATTAAATAAAAATAAAATTATAATTTGATTTACTCACCAGAGGGATGACTCTTGCAATCCCGGATGTTGCACTTTTTGGTGTTGTTAGGTTTAAGCCTGTGGTCACACTGGACCTGATCCACCTCCTCTGAAGCCTCGGTCCTGGTGTCGACGCATTTGATGAGCCGATGCTGCAGTCCTCCTCCACAAGAGGCTGAACACTGCACACAGGGAGATTTCACAAAATTTTCACAAAGCAAAAATAATCCAGTACACTTGTTTTATTTATTTATTTTTTTGTGTGTTCGAAATGGTCAATGTTGACAATTTATCATTTAGCTTTGCAGCGTTGTTTCCAAAGTCAGAAGTTTGAAACCGTCGTATCTCTAGAGTGAGCACTTTTTGTTTCCATTTCAATTAATTCAGAACCAGAATTTACATAACACTGGCCCAGAGTGCTTTGGATAATGCAGTACATCAACTGAGTAAAAGAGTCTTCATCTTTCCAAAAAGAAATAACGCAATTACTGAGACATTAGGCAACCGTGAATAGAGTGTAGGAAGGAATAAAAAAAGTACAAAATGTTTTGAAACTTATGTCTCGGTGGTTCCCAAACTTTTTAATTTGGGTGATTCGAGGAGCAGCATATTATGTGTTAATCTCAGATATATCCTCCCATCTACAGTAATATTACAGGATTTATAATCTTTCACATAAAATGTTCATTTTATGCAGAGATAGGAATGACAAATTCATCAGCTAACATCCATGATGTCAAAAAAGAGATTCTTCTGCCCATTTATAGGATTAAGAAAGTATCAACAATAAAATTGCTCTTAAATGAAGTTGGACTGAATATTGCGTTAGAGTACCTGTCCCCACGACCCAGTGAGCCACTGAGCACAAGGCTGGCTGTTGCAGGACTGAATAGCGCTTGGCTGAAGGTCTTGGTCGCATCGATCATCCTCTGGACAGGTGACGATGCGCTGCTGCTCACCGCCTCCACACACCTCTGAGCACTGTGAAAACACACATCACCAGACATAAATAGTCGGTACACATTTGTGGTTTGGGAGAAGAGATCAATTTGTCACTTGATTGTGGAAAGAAAAAAAAAAAAGTCACACACAAATGTCAAAGAGATAGGAAACTTGCTTTAACTCCTCAGGTCCATAATGAAAGCTGTCTCACAAAGAAGAATCACCAACGTCTTGCATGAATGTGAGTTTGCTTCTTCTTCTTTCTTTTCTTTTTTTTTTTTTTGTTGAGGAGGTTCCTCACCAACCTCCATCGGGTTTTGTGAGGAAGAAAACGAAAATAAAAACGCACACCGCAGCTTTTGTTCAAATCTCTGTTTTGAAGTTGTGCAGGAGCGACTACCATGTTTGTGCAGGAAAAGAAAGAGTGACGGGCTTGTTACAGAAAACAATTTCTGCTCTTCCAAAGAATGTTTTTCTGCAACATTTATAAAACTCAGGTTGTGCCTCAGAACTTACGACAGCTGGATGAGTCAGAACCTCGCGTATGAAGCGTCTTTGTTAGTCAGACAAAGCAGCGGCTCCAAAACACCACTCTGTGGTGAGTTTGAATCTTTATCGAAACCACTGAAATCTATAGTGTGCTGACACATTGTTCAGTGTAAACGCTAGACACAGACTGAACCACAGAATACTTTTTTTTCCTTACAAATAGAGAAAACTTAAAACTTGTCCATGAAGGCCAAATCGCAAGGATCTGTGACCAAAACATATGAAGCACAGTTAGTGCTGGAAAAAAGAAAAGTGTCCCTTTGGTGGCACGCAGATATGGGACAGAAATATGGGTGATATTTAATATAGATCTGCCTATTGATTTATAGATTGGTAGTTTATTGTACATGAATTACAAAGAACAAAAGTTCAAAATCAAATTCACCTCAAACTTTAAGTTAAATGGAGTCCCTATTAACTTGAAGCCTCCTGGTGTTAACAATGACGATATATATATATATATATATATATATATATATATATATATATATATATATATATATATATATATATATATATATATATATATACTATATATATATATAATATATATAAAACAAATGAACTAAATACAAAGAAATAAACCAACGTGGCAAGATCTTTTGATCTATAATTAATACAACAAAAAGTATTTGGCAAATAAAAGTAACTGAACAGATCATCTGATTTATTATTCAGAAATTAACTCATCAGACGAACAAAAAGTCTGACATTTTGTGCAAGTGTTGGAAATTACAAAAATAATAATATAAATAATAATAAATATAAACTCTTCTGAAATATAAGAAATATATTTTACTCACCATAAGCAACTCCTTTGTCTAAAAAGGTCTTATCTCTTCTTTATGTTTATAAATACTTGTTATTTTCCATCTTCTATGGAAGATATATATATATATATATATATATATATATATATATATATATATATATCTTCCATAGAAGATTATTGATTCCATATATATATATATATATATTATATATATATATATATATATATATATATATATCTTCCATAGAAGATTATTGATTCCATATATATATATATATATAATATATATATATATATATATATATATATATATTCTTCCATAGAAGATTATTGATTCATATATATATATAATATATATATATATATAATATATATATATATATATATATATATATATATATATATCTTCCATAGAAGATTATTGATTCCATATATATATATATATATATATATATAATATTATATTATATATATATATATATATATCTTCCATAGAAGTATTGATTCCATATATATATATATATATATATATATATATATATATATGATATATATATATAATCTTCCATAGAAGTTATTGATTTCATTGTATATAATATATATATATATATATATATATCATATATTAGTATATATATATATATATTATTATATATCTTCCATAGATTATTGTATTCCATATATATAATATATATAACTATATATTATATATATTATCTTCTAGAATAAATAATCAGTATTTATACATAAAGAAGAGTAACTTTTTAGACAAAGGAGTTGCTTATGGTGGTAAATATATTTCTTATATTTCAGAAGAGTTTATTTTATTCCATTGTTATTATTATTTTGTAATTTCCACACTTGCACAAAACGTCAGACTTTTTGTTCGTCTGATGAGTAATTTCTGAATAATAAATCAGATGATCTGTTCAGTTACTTTTATTTGCCAAATACTTTTTGTTGTATTAATTATAGATCAAAAGATCTTGCCACGTTGGTTTATTTCTTTGTATTTAGTTCATTTGTTTTTCTTGAATTTGGTTCTTTGTGCTTATTTCATTTGTTAGCTTTTCTTGGTTTATGATGTCTTCTTCAGTTTTTCTCTCCCTCCAGGTTCTGTTGTATCTACTCTCACCTTTTCCATTCACTTTGTGTTTCACCTGATCTGCCTCTCATATAAGCGTTTGATTCTTCCCCGTTCGGCGCCAGAGTCTTCGTTTTCATGCCCAGATGCACATCTATTTCCTTGCTCTGCTCCATATGCCGTTTTTCCCGTTGTGCTTATTAAATTTCATGCCTCTCATCAGTGGCTGTCTGGGGATTGATGCTCTGTCTCTTCACCACGAAGCTCGACAGGTTGTCATGGTGCTCCTGTGTGTGAGCGGAGTGTTACGGGATGGCAGTGGGAATGTGTGTCTTTAATGTTGTTGTTGGTTTTATTTATTTATTTTTGTGTGAAGAGCAGCTGTAGGGGGAGCACAATGATGGGGAAACACAGACTCATATAACACCTGTTATAACATCGGAAAAATGTCTCGGTACGAAATCGAGCTTTGGAAAGAAAAAGACCTGGAACTGTGAGGGATAATGCGAACCGACATGCTGACCCACTCAAAGTAGCATGTAGAGCAACTGAGAGTTACATTTGCTAACAATTTAGGACTGTTTGATTAACGCATCTCAAAACTGGATATACTATGATGATACAGGTACAGGTGGATGTCAAACATGTTAAGGCTTCACAATCTGAGAGAATTGCTGATTGTCCCTCAAACAGTCCTCCACGGTCACCTGTGACAAGGTAAGCTGAAAAAAGTCACTGCTGGACAATCTCACTGAAATAATGGAAAATTGAGTGGAGGGAAAACATGGTAAAAAATAAAAAGTTACACAGGCCAACAGCCAAGATTAATAAGACTTTGAGAAAGATTCACAAGGTGTAGGCTGATGTTCTTTAAGAGTCACCACACAGATGCAACCAGGAAAAGGGCAACAAATGTTGCATTTGTTGTGTTAAGCAAATCCTGAAGCAGAGACGTCATTAACTGCGGCTTACTAAGGAGAACATCTCAGCTGAGCCACAGGCTTGTCACATGCATACCATGATGATGCATGCAGAAGGAGCTCAGAGTGCATGTTCTGTACCGTGCCGAGACATGAGTCCACAGTGCTGATTTGAAAAATATTTAAGCTTTTTTTCCAACATTTCAAGCCAGAATTTTCTCTTTGAGCTATTAAAGAGGCTCGTCTGGACACGCTTGAAATAGTAGTGACTGTGTGAGAGCTGACTGCACTGTACTGAGTCAGCTCCCTGTTTTTCCACAATGCCAAATCCCTCACAAATGCAATTTATTTCATCCTCTCCAAATAAACACACACACACATCAAAAGCGCCAAGCAGCAAATACAGCATTCTGACAGTTCAGCATCCATCCCGTCTTGCATCAGTGTAATAAATGAATATTCAGGAATTCCCAGAGGAAGGTTCACCAAGCTAAAACGGATCTGACAACAGCGTGTTTCGGCAGTGCAGCAGCTCAGTGCTTTACAAAGATGAGAGTGTTACCGACACAGAGGCAATCTGTTTCTTATGTAACATCGTGCAATAAGGAAACAAGCTGATTTAAATATAGCTTAAAGGTTTCCAGGTGTATTTGAATCCAGCCACAAAAACATGCAGATATTTTTTTTCTTTATCATAAAAAACCATACAGTTTTTGATAGATTTTCTTTGGAGTATCTTCCTTTTTTTTTTTGAGAACTTTGATTCACATTCAACAATTTTCAGCACAGTTCATAGCCATGGCAGAATATTTTCCGTTTTCTTCTTTTTTTTTAAAGAATGGGATAAATGAAGAATAAAAGAAGACTTCTCATCTGCAACTGATGAGCAGATGATTCTGAGAGTTGAATCTTTCATAAAATCCAGCAAATTTAATCCAAGATCTGACAGATGAGTCACTTGCTCTTCATCAAGTCTGGATTCATGCTTGTCTCTTAGGCCTTTTTTTATTTTACTATAGATTCAGCAGAAGACATAGGGATAGTTTCTCTCATTCTGACAAGCTGCTAGGAACACAGCTTCTAAAGGAACCGTCCAATTTAAAACTGGCTACATATAAATTCATTTCTGAGTATTTGGAGTCTTTCTGCCTCAAAGATTCATATATCAAAGTTAAGAGGCTGAAAGAAAAAGTTCACTCTGAAATAGTTGGGTGACTTTGAAAAAAGATGTTTCCGTAAAAAAAAAAAAAATGACGGATATATTGCCTCTGTGAAAACATCCGGAAATTCCCGGCTAATTCCAAAACAGATTGTTTACGTTACAAAAAGTAAATTGATTGGGAACGTTTTAGCTGGATATGTGAGCGCTAATTAGCGACACCGAAGAAAGATTAAGTGAGCACTTTTGCTACATAGATTATCCAGAAATTATCAAAGAATGATAAGTGACTTGATGTAAATGGGTAAAGAGCGCCTCACCTACAACCTTCTGTTAAGAAGTATGCAGGAATTTGAAATCTGGGATTAGAAGAAAGAAAAATAAAAGCTGAGAAGAAGATGCAACTCAGCAGCCAAACCATCCATTGGTCCGTTTTTGTGTCCTCGGGTAAAAATATTTTTGTTTCTGCCGATTGTGTTTTTAAAAACTCCAATAGCAAAATCTTCAATGAATCGTCCCGCACGTTTGCCCAGAACAATTTCTTATAGCTCCATCCTCTTTTGTGCATGTGAACTTTTCAGGGCCCAAACATGTTGAGGGGAAATCAAACTTTAGCTCTACTTATAGAGTTTGACATGGATACAAGTTTTTCAAGGTGTAGCTGGACAGGACAAAAAGGCTGATGGAGAGAGAAGAGGAAGACATGAAAATTGCCCTGGGGATGGGAAGCAAACTGGGTACTGAGAGGTAAAAAAAGTACAGTTCCCCTCTGTTCACTACAATATAGCACTATGTGGTGCAGCTGCTCTAACAATGAGCCATGTGGCGCCCCAATCATCACCAGTCGAGTGTTGATAATCCATCACGAGTGAAACATGAACTGCTTATGTAGAGTGAGCCTGGCTCAATCACTTCATGACCCGATAGTATATAAAAAAAAGAAGGACCTCATAGGGGTCTGTTCCCAGGTGTTTGCTGTCAAAGCCCTAATGAGGGCATTGTGCTGAGGGCAGGTGCAGCGACTCATGGAAACTCCGTGTTTCTCTTGTGATTTGCTTCCACAACTTTTCTGCAGCGCAATGCCAGGAGCCAGAGAACTTTGAAATATCTTACTTTTGGATGGTATGCTGCTCTCCACCAACTATCAGACCAATTATCTCACAACATGTTAGATTTTGCTCGACCACTGGACTTGGTGGTCGAGCAAAATACGACATTTCCTTTTAATTTCTTTTCTCTTTTTTTTTTTCTTTACTTTTGAATTAAATACATTTTTCATTTCAATCATTCTTGTCAGAAACCAAAGAAGAAAATATAACTTCAGTCTCCAAGATACTGCTCTTATCGATTTTTATTACTTCTTTCCTCTAAATATATTATTATAAAATATACACTTTTTCAGATGACATTCGATTTATTTATTTTTTCTATTGCACTTCAACTATGGATCAAAGGTCGGATTTCAATGTTTGAGTGTTTCTGCTGCCTTCAGCTAAATTTCCACACATTTTTTTCCTCAATTTATAACACAGAAATGAAACCAAGCATCACTAGCAAAGAGCCAGAAAACATTTAAAAAGAAAAAAATAAGAGTAAATGATTCCCTTTAATGAACCACCCGATTACCAAAGGTTCTATCAAATATTGAAGTATGACTACATTTTACAGCTCTGATCAGTCTCGTTATTTAGCTCACCTGGCCCCAGGAGGAAGTGTACCAGTCAAGGCATGTCTGAACGTTGCAGGGCATTTGTGTTGGCGGCCTGGTGAACATGGCCCGGCAGTGGAAAGGTCGAAGAGGTCGTTGGTTTCTCAGGTCAAAACACTGGACCTCTCTGAATCTCATTCCACCTTTGCAGTTCTTGGTGCACTACGGGGTCAGAGGGGAAGCACATAAACGAGCGAGTTATGAGAAAGCAGGATGACTTTTCCTTCCCCCACTATAATTAGTTTGGCGAAACCCAAAATGTGGCGGTTCAGAAGTGACACGTCCAACATGTACAGTGGAGCTGCATGCCATCTCACCCTACTCCACTCCCCGACCTTCCACGTGGAGCACGGCCTCAGGTAGCACTGCCGGGCAGGCGCAGGCCTCTTGGTCTGATCGCAGTCAGATTCTGAGCCCGTACTGCAAGCCAAGGTCCTCCAGACGGCACCCAGGCCACAGCTGGTGGAGCACTGTCCACAGACAAAGTAATTTCAGAGAGAACAGCTTGAAACCAAAGAGACATAATTTACATTTTCCCAGCTTGTCATCTAGACTCCACTGGTTTTACACTTTGAGATTTAAGGGACTGGAAACATTAACCACACCAAAAAGAAAAAGAGCTACGTTTGAGGATGAAAGTTACAAACTGTATGTTGTCTTGGTCAATTTATACATCAAACATTTGACATTTTAATTGTCATTACTACATCATTAAAACAGGTAGAATGTGGAAAATAAGTCAAAAATACGCACGGTGCTCCAGTTACCGGTAACCCAGAAAGCGGGCCCTCTGACTGGGGAGGCTGACGTTTGGACTGGATGCAGCCACAGGCCCGGCGGACGGGTTGGCAGAGATCTGGGTGTAGTCGATTTTGTGCGCTGTGGAAGAGCTGAGCTGAATTTAGGAACGGCCGACGTGATCATCGGGTCAGGATGACTGTCACCGTGACCCTGCATCACTGAGGGAACGGATATTTCATTGTGGTCAAAATCGGAAAAACGAAATGAAGGAGGCTGGAATGTGGGGTCTGTTCCAGTTGTCTCGGTGTACGGAGGTATCTGTTTCACATCTGGAGGAATATTTGTAGCTCCCTGAAGATTTTTATCCGACCCGACTTCTGTTTCAGTCACAGATATGGAGTCGTCAGATGTGCCCTGTTTACCTGAGATTAGAAGGACAGGAATGGCAGGAGGAAAGAGTTTATGGGAGGGAAGAGGTGACGGTGTGTCCGGCTGGTCCCACCAGCCATCATCACTCGTGGCAGCATTATTCTGATTCAGCATCCACTCCTTTATTGTGAAAGCACCTGGTTTATCTGTTGTTTGAGGTATTTCTGATACATTACTGTCTCGTTCAGTCACAGCATGAGTTGCCTCCTCTGGCAATGGAAAGCCAAAAGATTCTGAACTCCCCACGTTTTTATCTGCAGGGATGTACAACTCGGCCTCCACTCGAGCGTTCGATTTTGTAGCAACAGCTGTGGTTTGATGTCTGGCAGCAGGAGCGCGGTGTGTTGGAGTCACAGTGAGACGGTTAAAGTGATTTTCCTTTTCACTGAAATCGCGGTCGTTATTTTCCACTTCCTCTCCAGATTGACCCCATGTTTCATCCTCCGCAGGTTGCTTTGTGCTGAAAACCAGACTCTGCTTTGTGCCGGCGACTCCAGGCCACAGACTTTCGCCTTTCTTTCCCGTTTGTGAATGCGAGTTCATGGAAGGCGGCGACGGTCGGGTGGCAGACACTGGAAGGAAGTGATCTTCGTAAAGGAAGTCATTTATTTCATCTTGATTTGCTTCCTCAGACTTCGCCCATGTGTCTTCTGGTTTTGTGCTCTGTGGCTCTTGAGTGTGCAAGAGGTGGAGCTCTGCGATTGTTGCAGCTGGTGAAGTAGCCGTGGGAGCTTGTGGAATGTCTGTCCAAGGATTTGCTTTCATGCTGTGGGTTGGCTTGGCTTCCTGTGGAGAGTTGTCCTCCGGCTCCTCCCTAAAGCGCCCGAGTTCATTCGATAAGTCTTCATGAAAGTTGATGAAGTTGTAATCGTAGTAAAAATCATCAATGTGAACACTGGTTTCATGAGAGGGCTCGTCATCGTCAATGAAGCGGTTATTCTCAATGTTGTTGTGGTAGTGAAAATCATCCTCAACCGCATACTTATGCTCGTTCTGACTCCTCGGCTGACCTCTGGTGGTGCTGTACTTTGGTGGAGGCTTAGCTTCAGGTATGGCATTTATTTCATTGAGCACTTCCTTGCTCAACCAGCCGCTGCCGGACCATTCGATGTCTCCAAAATTACCCAAAACCTGGAGGCAGTCCTGAACCTGGCAGCTCGTGACAGATGACGGTTTGTTTAGAGGATCACAATCAACCGCGGTGTTTCTTGAGCAGGTGACATTGCGGTGGCGCAGTCCAGGACCACAGGAGACCGAGCACTGTGGGCAAGAAACACAAGACATGTGGCAATTACAAGCATTTCCATGTGCAAGTTCAAAATAGCACTGTGGAACCAAAACAGGCTAAATGGTGGATAAATTGGTTGCATTGTTGCCAAGCAGCAAGAAGGGAAATAAAACAAATAGAAAGACTTGGATATATAAAGTATCTACAGAGCGAGTTAATCTAATGTAGATTTTTCAGAATTAAAGAACCAATTAGAAAATCAGCAGAAAAACACCATATGCTTTTATTGTTGATAAAATGCAGATCATTGTGCTCCAACTCAAGATGCTTCAAATACAACATCCATATTTTTCCCTTTTTTATTTCAGTCATAATAATCGCACAATATTCTTATTAAATGCATCTAAGCAGTTTTACGTAATACGCGCTCTTTAATGAGGCCAGAAACAGTTTATGAGCCACAGTTCATAAACTGTAATCAAAATGTAAAGTTATGATAAAAATGTTTGTTTAACACATCACAATCTTTGTTCTTGATAATTAAAGTAACAAAAACAAAAAAACACAATGATTAGTACAGAAAAATAGACCCACGGGGCAAACAAGAGTTTCATAGTCAGGTTTTTATATCACTGCAAGTAATTATTTCTGTTTAATGCTATTTTGGAATATTCAAATGAATTCTTTTAACCAAAAAAATTAGGACAATCCTAGTCTAATTTAAGATAACAAAGAAATCACATTATGAAACACTGGTTAAAATGCTTTTCCAGAAATTCAAATAGACATTTGGGAGGAACCCCAAACTTTTCAGATCAACAATTACAAGCAAAAGAAAAACAAAAGTGCAAGTGTTCCTCTCACTGATTGTTCGACTAGCGAAAAATATATTTTCTCACAAACAGAATGTTTTTTTTTTTTGCTTTTAAAAGTTGATGATTTAACGTATTTTTCCTTTAGATTCTCCTGTTAGAACCAAAGACTATGTTTATATTTTATTCAAAAGTTCACTCACAACCGCAGGCAAAAAAAAAAAACAAGGATGGTTCAGCATGTGGGCAGGTTTTCTGTCAGGCTACATGCTACACTGCAGTCTTTAAAAACTAGTGGTGACTACAATAGATTGCTTACCTGAGCAACGTATCACAACTTGCTACAAAATTTAGACTAAGCAAAACTTTATTATATCTTCCCGTATCCCTACATAAACAACCTAGAACTGTGTCTACCCCTGAGCAGTCATTTATACCGTTTGAATTAATTCACAGTGGAAAATCCACCTATGAACATTTGTTCATAGAGGTTTTGTACTTAATTTATTTTACTGTAAGGAAACAGCTATGCAACTGTAATAAACCAGATCTAGCAATAGGATGTTGCCTAACATGGAAATAATGTGCAAATGAATAATGCACATTATTTCATTTGGAAATCAGATTTCCAAATGATGACAAATTAGGTGAGTTAACAAGTGTTCAGTTTCAATCAAATTAAACATTTAAACATTCAACGTACTCGTGCTGGAGATCAAGAAATAAATATTTGGATTATTTTTCATTATATTTCAGTTTATCCTAACGCTGTGGTAGAATATGTGAAGAAAAGACAAAAAGCTACAAGGATGCAAGGAAAGACAGAGAGGCTGGGACAAAGGTTTTATGTATTTGTAAATGCCATAAACACATCTTTTAATCACATGTGACTAAAGCTATTTACAATTGTATTCAATTAGGAATACAATTGTTTTCCTAATTAAGTACCCAAAGGTACTTCTCCTATTTGGAGAAGTACCTTTGTAATTAATGCAGGGACTAAAGAGCAAAATGGCTGAGGTTATGAACTGGATAAAATGCCTCAGCTTAGCTTTGAGTTATCTGTTTCTACAATGACAGGAGGGGAATAAAATACCTGTGCCATTTCTCTGGCATTTTGAAACGTTTGACGTGTGAAAGCACAGAGAAACATGAATTAATGTGACACACAAGCAAACAAACAAATGTTGCATCTTTCTGTCCGTCTGTGTTGAGGACAGTGAAAACTGACCTTTGACCAGCTGCCAGCGTTCCAGTCGGCAGGGCAGGGGATGTGTGTGTTGCAGGCGGATGTGGACTCAGGTTTGGGGATGTGCTTGCAGTCGCTGGGATCCAGAGCTTCCTGCTCCTCCGCACTGACAGCTTGGACACAGAGAACCGTCCTTTTCGCCTGGCCCAGGCTACCGCAGCTTGCCGAGCACTTATGCCAGTTTCCGACCCACCATCTGCACAGGCGACACAAAGAAAGCAACAATTTCCAAATAATCTGCCTGGCCGGAATGAAAATGACTGTGCCTCCCAGTGGTCCTAATGCGGACCAGCCAATTCGGCAGCAAAAGGTTCTGTGAGTCGTTCTCATTGTTCCCCGCACAAAACGCTCATAATGTGTCAAGCATAGGGTAAAAGAAAAGCTGCTCAATGAAAATGACTCAAATTTTGTTCAACGAAGGAGGCTTTTGCCCACATGCTGAACACACATCTTTCTGCACATTGCGGTGAACTGAAATGGTAAAAGAGGGGGAAAAAAAGGATTTTTTGAGGAAACTCATTTTGTACAGCAGCAATAAATGGCAGTGAATGAGAGGAAAACCTCTTAAAGGTTTTCTCTTCCCATATTTCTGTGTAGGTGTCAAAAGAGTAAGAAAATAATATGGGTGAAGAGTTTCCATCAAAACAAATAAATAATGGATTAATGTTATACTTGCAGTTGAAGGAACGTATAAAACTACAAAATGTCTTCAAACTGAGAGCCGTAACTTTGGTAAACACACTAAAGTTACTGATGAAATGAACAGCTAATCCATTTCAGCTGCATAACTCTTGGGAAAACATATGAAGCCTTCAATAAGTCGGCTGTTATTTTCCTTTTCCAAGCAAATCTATAAGTGAATAATTTAATAAGAGAATGAATGAACATAAAAACACGAACTGGAGGCATTTTAGGAAGTACTGAGTAGTACTCCTCAGCTTTTCTAATACTTTAAGGCATTAAAGTTCCAGCTCTGTCATGATTAGAGGTGACAGAAAAACTTTAGGCCAATCGGCCGGGAAGGTTTCCACCAGATCCAGACTCTTTGGTAGCAATGTCATTGAGTTCATTTGTTTTCACTAATTAAAAGGTTCAAAATCTTTAGTTCAGCCTGAAGAAACACAGGCAGGCACTTCCCTATGAATACACCTATTACTGACTGCGAGAATGAGAAAAGTCTCCAAAATTTTAAAGTCCATCTGCATCTTTCCAACAGGGGTGATTGCTGCCATCTGCCCTGCTCCTCCAGCTGAAACACAGCTGCATGTCATCAGCAATGGTGAAAATGTGCTCGTCATATTTTTATGCATCACTGCGATGGCAACAAACGAATGTCCCCACATGATTTCAGTGGCAATCTCAGATTCAAGAGTCACACAATCATCCACAATCTCTATGTCTGCCTCCCATCTGGACACTGAACATTGTTTTAGCTTGATTTTTTTTTAATTATTATTATTTTTTTTTTTAGGTTTTTTACTTATTTATCTATTTTCGTTTAATTTCTGATGATTTTCAATTTTATTTCTTTCAATTTCTCTTCAACATCTGTGTACATTTTCTACTTTAAAGAACTCACTGCCAGGATGTGTCGATGTCTTTATTGACAACCTGCACATCTTTAAATCTTAACATTTTGGGGGTATTTTTGGTGCCAACTTAAAAAGCGGCCAGCCAAGAATGATCAACATCTTTTACCCAATTCTCTACATTTATTTCCTTGAATGACTTTTACAATCTTATTATTTGTTTCAGCATATGGATAAAAAATTTTTATTCATGTTTTTTGTCAATCACCAAAAACAGCTGTGATTCCATCATTCATTTCTCTCTGCACCATATTACTCTCTAATTTTCTTCTCTGCCTTGCCTGTAAAAGAACATAAGCTATTATTCATGACAACCCAGAGAACATGCTGCAAGAATACAGATTGTATATTTCTCTCAGGAATCGTATCAATCTTGAAATGTTGTCAACTGCAGAAAAATCAAATTAACTGCAAAACACAGATAAAAAGCTGAGTTTCTTGAGAGCAGACCTCAACAGGTAATCACAAGAGTAATCATCTTTGGAAGGTAATTTGACCTTCTAAATAAACGCTACAATCTCTCTTTCTTTGGCTTAGATTGCAACACTTAATGTGCAACAAGCACTCGATGTCATTATCCGTGCTCTTAGAGGACCTCGATCATTTCTAGTTAGTAGAGAAACGAAGCAGGCGAGATGCGTCTCTCCTGCCTGGGATCCTCAGGAGTGTAAGAAACAAAAACCGAACTCAAACTTATGATGAACTCCATAAACAAGACACGAAAGAGAGAGAGAAAGCCAAGAGAAATGGGTGAAATGGGGGCAACTAGTGAGTGAGAATCCATAGAGACAAAAAATGAACAGGTAACAGGAGCAAGAAACAGAAACGACTTAAAAAAAAAAAACTGATGATAGGGATTAAGAGGCAAATCATACCCCAATTTACATAAGGTTTGAAATCAAATAAAAATGCCTTGAATCTCCAAAAGGTTAAGACAAGACCTGCACAATCATGTCCACAGTGAAAGCAAAGGGGATTTCAGTTCAGAGAGAAAATGTAGTTTCTTTTCTGATTCTACCAAAGTTAACAAGCTACACTTTGGTACCAAAAAGTGTGTGAAAGTAAAGAAGAAGAAACAAAAAAAAACATGTTCTTTGATCTTGAGTTGTGTTGTCAATTATGAAGTAAGAAAACCTACATTGATGGTGGGATGATAGGCTCTCAGAAACAAGCAGGGCTGGTTGGAGGTAAACATGGACAAACGCTACAGGAAACATTCAGTTTCAGAATCTCATGTTAACAAAATCATAAGCTGATTTAAACATTTCCTCTAATGTGCCCAAGAGGAAAAGTCTTTTCACATTCACTGTCTATCAGTGAGAAATAATGTTTGTTTGCTGCATGTAAAACCTCCTTGTAAAGAGTTTTTAAACTCTATAACAACCAGCTAAGTGGAATTTTATATATCATTAAATGTAGTGTCAGATTGTGTATTTGTTTTGAGTCAAAGACGTTTTTTTTGCAGAAGCTTTTCAGTGTAACTGCAGGTCATTTTTTCCTCACCTCACTGTAAAACCAGAACATGCTTTCTAAAAATAAACAGGCAAAAATGAAAGAAAGTAATTATCCTCTGAGGTCAGGGAATCTTTATGGAGCTAGGATGAAAATTTTTCATGAAAAAAAAAAAATTCAAACGAGTACCTCAAGTATTACTTCTTTTTTATATTGTGAGAAAGGTGTGCTTGTCTGGTGAGACGTCACAGCACATAATATGATTTGTTGCCATGTCGATGTAAAACAAGAAGTCAGAAAGGAAATGAATGAGGCATGGATCATCTGAAACAGATTCTGCTCAGGATCGCATAAAATGTTGGGCCTTGTCTGAAAATACCTATAATCCCACTTCAAAAGCCTAAGCGATAGAAAGATTTACATTTCGCAGATTCAGGCTTTTTCTTATTTTCAGGGTAAAACTACAGAAGCGTGGAAGATGCAGCAGAAAACGAAACGTGCCGGGTTTGTCTGAGGAAGCTCAGCGTGTCGTGAATTGCAGCACGACTGGACGGCCGACTCACGTGGCAGGGCACGGATCTCTGTGGCACCTGGTCTGGTTGTCATCGAGCCGAGTGGAGGGGTCACAGAGATGCTCCTCGGCTATCCCGGTCGTCCTTTCCACACAGTAAACAATCTGCCTCTGCACACCTGGAAAACAAGTGGGAGGAGAACGAAAAAAAACTTTTCTGACAGGGCCATGACACGGAGCAACAGCAGCACGTTTTTAAGTCACAGTCATGGGAAAAAGAGATTCCCATAGCAGTACAGCAGACATGGGGAAAAAGAAACACAAAATCAGACCCTGCCGCCATCTTATGCCATCATATGGCTAAGGGGGGAGAATGGCAAATACTTCCAGTTAAAGCAACGAGTAAGTATCTCGGTATCTGGAGTGTAGAGACGTGTGTTAGCACAGCAGCAGGAAGGAAAGACATCATCAATTACTCCAAGGAGGAAACCATTGCTGCCTTTGGCGAGAGAATCCTTCATGCCCTCTGGTTGGTGCTTTAATGCTCCCGCTAGGAAAGCAAATAGAAATGAAAATTTCTTCTGCCGTCAAGTTGGTGAGTGCTGAAGGCAGCCTGTAGCAAACAATGATTTTAGATTATTCATTAACCTTTTAGAAGAATCTTCCCCACGAAGCAGGTCCAGGTCATGCATTTCCTGTTGGTGTTTGTCTGTTATTTAATTGTGAAGCCTGGCACTGGAGTAATCTAATCTGCCCTGTGTATCACTGACATCCTGCATTCCCAGATTGCCTCTCATCCAAGAAATTTACAAAGTCATCGGTCACCATGTGCTGAATCAGCAGATATTTCCAATATGCTCACATCCTTGAAAAAGGTAGACTAAGAAATGTTGGGGAAATGCCAAAGAAAGACATGAAAACATCCCATATTTACATTGTGACAGTGACTATGGAACATTTATTTATTTATTTTTGATTTCCAAATCTAAATGTAATGCACTAAATAATGATAGATGAAAAACAAACATTTTTCTTAAAGTATAGATGCTTTTCTTTTTCAGCTAAAGCAGGAGCTGAGCCATTTTACGAATGAAAGAAACATTGCTTCAGTGAATGAAAATACATTTCATAGCACCATTATTGTGAAGAACGATCTTAATTCAGTTTTGTGGACAACGTCACAGCTGTGCTAATGTCTTTTTTTTTTTTTCCCCCTCGTGTACAGAAATGACTTAATTATTTCCATGCAATTTAGTCTGGCATTTCCTGCATTAGAGCTGTATGATGAACACACTGGTTTGCCGAGGAGAGGAAAATGTATAATAATACATGCCAAACATATGGTAGGCTGGCCAGAAACACATTTCAGTAACTAGCCTCCTTTTAGAGAGCCACTTTGCCTTTCAAATTATATTACACACAGCAGTACATCTGAGGACACCTCTCCTTAAGCTCTGACAGGTTTATCTCCAACTCCCTGCACATTTCCTCTCACCCTCTTGAGGGGACTTTCACTCTGCAGGAGCAGGAAACAACTAACAACCCCCTGCTCTGATCCTTCTCCAGGCCAGAGTGCAAGTCTGATTTACAAACAGCATCTCCCGAAATGTCAATAGGACCAGGTTAGACTGACAGCCAGACAGAAAGAGAGAAAGGAAAACAAAACAACTGCAAAACCTTCGAGGGGGAAATGTTTATTCAGAAATACATTATATTCGTTTTGCGTGGGGGGGAATTAAGTTTTTTTGTCATCACTGAGAAACAGCCACCATTTTTCTCTCAGTGAAAACATATAAAGTCTAATGAAAGAAAATATGGTTGTTATGATTTGTTTTAAGAAAAAAAATCTGTTTGGAGGAAAACTCATGCATTTAAAATGTCTTTGTTGTCGCACACTGACGCGCGGACAATTGCAAGCTCTCCTCTGTACGACTAATGCACCAAGTTCCCAAACTACTATTTAACATTAGAGTTTAACAAATAATTAACGCCATTTTGCCATTTGCTGCAATACACTCCAACTATTTGGTGAGCCTCTCATGACCAATTTCAATCAGCACAAGCCTTTCATGGGTGATTATGAGGAGGAAGAATGATTCTTGAAGAAAGCGTACAAAGAACAGGCCCTCTTTTAGTTTTAAAGGACTGAGAAAAAAAAACAAAAAAACAAAAAAAACAGTTTAAATCACCACAGGAGGTAAACCTGAAACAAGACAATCATATTTTGTTTGTAATTTCTTATAACTATTCTCTTTTCAGCAGCTCTTGCAGGAGTTGATGAACTCTTACTTTCAGTTCATGTTCTACTCGCAGAACAGCAGTAATATATAGACTGTGATTGCAGGAGCATGCCACTGAAAGTCTATATATAAACATCTGCATGTCTGTGGAAAAAATAAACACTGATGCAAATTTAATTCCCAGCTGAAGTCGATCCCCTATTCCGTCAAATGAAAAACGATTGTAAAACTTTATTTCTCGGCGCAAAATGCAAGGACTTTGCTTGAAGAGATCAGCCACTGATTTCCTAGATCTGTGCAAGTTGGCCGATATTTGTACTAACAAAGGAAACAAAAAGTGAAAAACTGATGTAATAGAAAGTACTAAAGTATGTTTTTGTTTATGTGACAGAAAATCCTGCTGAGGTGTGTCTTGCTGTTTACTCATCCATACAGTCCTCATCATTTGCTGCTTTTCACTGAAGTCTTCAAAGGCCTGTTTGTTTTCAAAAAGGCATTATGAAATATTAATTTTTCAGTTTAAAAAAAAAAAAAAAACAGAAATACCAACTGTGGCTTATTAATAATTTCAATACTTCTGAGATTTATGCCTCTAAGACATATGTCTTAGAGGAACTTTAACGGCAGAAATAAAATAAAATTAGTGCACCGTATCTACAACAGACAGGAAATGAATTCATCCAGCTGGCTTAATGAATGCAAGCACAAAATGCATTGATTTCACCAAAATGTAAAGAGACACAAAATGAATGACAACATGATGGGAAGCATTATGGAAAACTAAATGCCATAAAACTGGTTACATAACCGCATGGAATTATAATTATGGTTTAATTAAGGTTTAAAATGAGGTCCTAAAAAAAAATACAAAAAAAGATCTGATGTTTGTAGCTTAGATGGGATGTAATTATCTAAAATATGGTTATGAGCTGCTCCTATTCAGAGGCAACTTAGTATCTATTTTTGTGCTGCTGGATTAAACAGAGAATCCCCCCAAGGTGGTGAGGGGGACATGTTGTAAATACTGACTGAAAAAAGCCTTTTTATTTATTTTAGGAGCAAGTAGGGTGAATGTGTCAAAGTCAAAAATAAATCAAGGCCTCCCTCACGGTGATATTTATTATTAGATCTTCATCAGACTAAAACATTTTATTGTTTTATTTGATTTTCATTTTAAAGGCTCAGATTGAGCAAAAATGGCCCCAACACAGGTATAATGCATACAGCAGTTTCAGCTTAGATTAGGAAGAAAAGCATTTTTTTACCTTTATGTCATGTTGTGATGTTTATGTAATATTGTTACCAGTTATCGCAACTAACCCTACCCTAACTTCTGAAGCTGCATTTTCTTCCAGACATTTTGAATAAACTGTGGATTTTCCACAAAAGAAATTGAGAAATGGATATACAGAGAAAATATGCAAAGTGCGAACCTTTAAAAAATAAATTACTCTTACATATCCATAATTTCTTATGAATTTTTAAAAATAATATTTTTTTTCTTCCGTTGCAATTATAAAAAAAAAATCCAAGAAAAATGGTTTAACTTACCTAGGTTTTATAAATGTATATATCCCTTAGAAATTTGTGAAGTCACAGAACCTGCTCAGGTTTCTTGTGCAGCTACTCATTTTGTGCATTGAGAAAGTAACCAGAAAATGCTGACTAGTCTCTGTTTCACAAAAAGAAAAGAAAATATGTTTTTGACATGACGTGATGACTCTGTTACTTCTGGTTGATTTTTTTTTTTTTTTTACCAATTTGTTTCCAGATGTCAGAGGAACTAAATGCACGCACTGCTGGACAAAACTGCATTGACCTTTTTACAGCAAAGTTTTCACCCAGAAGCAATCAATAATATAACTTCCCCTGATTTCAACCAAAGGACCGGATGAAGTGTCTGTGTGGACACCGCCACTCAGATTCAGGGCCTCGCTGATTCTGAGTGCAGTTGTGAAGTAGATTTTTCTTTAAAGAGAAAATGTTTTATTTGCATCATACAGTGTATCATAGGATGTTTTTCCGTGTAGCTGCAGAAGGTGTATAAACTAACTGAACAAGATGTGTCTGCTGAACTTTCCCAGACGGGTTGTCTGGGAACTTGCTGTTTTTCCCGTTTTCGCGTCCCGTAGACATGATAGTGAATGAGCATACAAGGTTGACCTGTTCCCTCTGTTTTCCTTTGACTCTTTTGTTTGGTCTTAGCAGATTGAGTCTCCGCCTCTGTTAGGTGAATAAAGTAACTATGCAACTCTGAATTTGTTAGAGCAGAATGATTCTCGCCTAATGCACTGTGTTTTTGCTCTCCGTCTGCAGATGTATTAAAGATTGTTTTTGCTCCCTGACGTTTGCCTAGATCTCAGTCTCTGAATTGTGCACTTCACACAGTTCAGTATTGATGAGAGAATATGGCCGCCGTCCCTCAGCTGGCGTCCTGCTTGACAGGGGGCCCCTCATCTGTCTGGGGATCAATGGCTCATTTAACAGGACAGCACTGCTGCGTCTTCCAGGAGGAAAATGTGTCATTTGGACAAGATTTAATGTCCGTCTGGCAAAGGAGGTTTGAAAAATAAAAATTTTTTTTTTAAAATGTAAACTTGAGAAGTACTTTGTCTTGTTTAAATAACAAGACAATGTGGCTGAGCTTCGTTTTAGTTCATCTACAATCTCAGACAATCGCTCGCCTTTCACCTTTGTGTCACAATGAGATGATGAAGCACTCGTCAGAATCAGAAATGAGTCACCATCATTCATTTATATCCAGATTTAAATAAATCAAATGTAGAAAACCAAGAACGAATGTACAAGAGTAGTCCGGGAGAACATGGGAAAAAAAATAAGAAGAAGCTTTTAAGAGGTTTCATGAAAGTTTTCAACAGATCTGAGGATGCTGCTGCAAAGTCACCGCACCCTTGTGAGGATCAAACTAAATCTCCAAACAGCCAAAGGCTCCTGGTGAGAAGACTTATCTGCTCAACGGCACAAGCAACATTTCTTCATGTCTCCACCTTACAGCAGAATTAGGCCAGTAGCTTCTAATATTTATTTCTGGGATGTGCAAAAAAAACAAAACAAAACAAAAAAACCCCAAACAGAGCCACAGCTACAAGGACCCAAATGAACGCGCTTCTCTATTTAGGTCTTTGAAAAACTCAGCAGTAAACAGAGTAAAATGATGCAGCCGGTGATGCAGGTCTGATGACGTAAGGGTCGTGCTTTAGTGCAGTGTGAGAAAAAGGCAATTTTTTCACTTTTTTCTTTTAAGGGTCATGAGAATATCAGCACAGGATGTAATCGGGCCGTGTGCAACAGCAGGTGAATATTACCAAACATTATTACCTCAGCACAAAGGCGGATCGTTAATCAAGTCGTCAGCAGCACCAAGGGGAGCAGCTGATGTGGTCAGATGAGTTCGACTTCTAACAAGTGGCTTTGTGCACAGGGAGATAGTGCTGGAGCAAATTAGCCTGCGCTCTGCACCACATCTGATGAGAGGAACATTTTTATAGAAGGAATTTCCAGCCCTTCATCAGAGCATCAGAGAGCAAGCCGCTTTGAAGCTGAAGGGTCACCAGGACACATTTTCGCCTGCGTTTTCTGGTCTGCACGAAAGCAGTTTTAGGAGCAATCTGTGTAGATTTCTGCCCGACACTTTGATACCTGACATGTTGCAGCCAGCGGATCAAAGCCGGCCCTCAGATGTTCGTTTTCACACACCACTCACTCGCCACCTGTGGCGCACGTATAATTGCGCCACATACTTAAAGTTGCCCTAATCGCAGCATGCAGCGGTTAGGCTTGTGAAAAAAAAAAAAGCCATCATTTCAAATGCAGCACAAGTTTTTTGTTATCAATTCTTGAGAATGTGTCACATCTGAATAAAAAAAAAAAAACACGCAAGTAATCTCCTCCTCTCTTTTTTTTATCTAGCTTTTAAAGTCTGAGGCTAAACCTGATCTTACCTCTTCCACAGGTAGCGCTGCACTCAGCCCACGATCCGTATTTCCAGAAGTAAACACGCCCGGGGCTGTCGTCATCCTCTGAAACATTTTGACTGACTGTGTACTCGTATCGCACTCCTGGATTGGTCTCCTGAAACAGAAGCTGGGACACGAGGTGGAATCATTACAAAAGTCTGCTGTTGCTGTAGTCATCTATTCTAAGCAGCACAGAACTGAAGAAAAGTAAATGGCACAAAACCAAAGTGAAACAGAGATGCTGCACCTTAAAACACACAGATCTGAGTTGGGAAACTAGAGACATGTGAGTTCTTCTAATAATCTTAACCTAGAAGTTCAGATGCGGCTCATTTTCCAAGAACGTTTAGAGCACAAAATAAAAGCAACAAAAGGAGTAAGAAATGCGTTTTCACCCGTTTTTCTGTTCGGCTGCTGTTCTTTATCTCACCAACCTTTGCTGTCAATTTAGGCAAGAATAGCTGGAGGCAGCAAACACCTGTCACTCCCAGATTTGATTTTAAAAAGTTATTACTTTTGGTTTCCTGGCAGTGATCAATAAGTAAAAACAAAAAAAAAGAAGAACAGTTGAAGCACTTCGATCGCTTCAATGGTTCAATTTTCAGGGACATATTTCTGTTTGACGTAAGATAAATTACAATAAAGAGAACTGAATCAATTCCAGGTCCAGAAAATGAAAACAAGAGATAAATAAAACCCGACTGACTGCAAACGGACTGGACAGAATAGAACATTTAACATTTTGTTAAGCGAATGTGTTTGCAGACTTTCATATTCGCTCATCAGAAGGTGAACAATTGAGCAAAAAGTTAAAGTAAAGAAAAAAACAACACAAAAACAATTTGGCAGGAAGCAGAAATGTAGAAAATGGGATAATATTTTCAATTAAATTATTAAGTTCAACTAATTTAAATTCACCAGCGCAGACTGATTCACAGTCATTTCCATACACCCCTAACCCTTATGACAGAAATTCAATTAAAATATATTTATCACAAGGCGAATATGTGATTTGCTGCTGAATTAAGTTTGCACACTTACTTTAAAGTAGAGGGAAGACATGGCGGGATACTCTATAAGGCATTATCAAAGTCCAACATATTGCCAGCTGTGTTCATAACATTCAGATCAATAACTACTTCCTCTGCTGTAGCTTTTCATAATCATCCTCTCTCCATTAGACCACGGCCAACTGATTACGCCATCAGCTTTTATCTTCTCTAAAGCTTTAAGGCAACGTTCCAGAAACTTCCTGACTTGCGTTTGATTTGCGTTGTCAGGTCTTTGGTCCGTTCATGATGGCAGCGAGGTTGGAACTCAGGGAACTGATTCTGTGGACCGAGGAGCTGCAGAAGTTCAGCTCAGGAGTTTCTGTACATGATCAGCTGAGTGATTTGTGTGAATCACTCACACATAAAATATTATGGATATTTTCCATCCATAAATCCAAATAATTTTACAATCGTGTTTCTCAACTGTAGGAGGAAGTCAGAGTACCCAGAGGGAACTCTATGAATACAAACTTTTCTTAACTTTTACGTGATGCATTATGTCAAAAACTTTCACTGACTGGTTTCCTGTGTTTGAAATAGATTTGCACTCAGCTTTTACACTTGAAAGTGAGAAACCTGAGAGAATCAGCTCTGAACGAAGGCGGCGGATGGTAGCTCAGTCATTTATTGTGCTGTTGTTGGTGGAATAGAAAACTCCAACATGCTAGATGTAATAAAGGAATCAATTAGATGCAAGGAAAGACATTTTCCCTCCATCTGATACCAAATGTGAAAATAGAATAGCTTCTTTGAGAAAAGGCGGGGGGGGATCCCCTCCAAATTCACAACAAACGGCATCAAGAAAAGGGTTGGAGGTTTTGCCACACCCGTCCACATTAAACCGACTGACACACCACCTCAAAAGAGCAGCGCATGCAAAATAGTTGAGGAGCTCAAAGTGTTTTGCAAGAAGAAATTCTAACTTGCCGAGGGGTTTGCAGCTGAAAAACATGGAGATGATTTAATCTGCTGTTTTTTTTTTGCTGCCCTCAGTAAGTTTTCAGCCAAACTTTAGCGCGCCGCTCACTCCAAGTCGGAGAGAACTGTCACAGGAAGAAGAAAGACGTAAATCTTAGTTGTTTTTCTTTTTGAATGATTTAATCGGTTCCCTAATTTTGCTGTGAAGAGGTCTTGGCTCACTCTTCTTCCCAGTGTTGGATCACGTTCTTAAGGCTTTCAGACATTCCTCATTGCTGAACTTTTGCATTCCTGCAACGCCATTTTAGTTTGTGATGTGCAAATTAATCAGGCAGAAAATCTGGGCCAGTTTTTCTTAATCCACCCAGATTTCTCCGTCTGACCCGCAGTCATCAGTTCAAACCTTGAAAGCGAAACACATGCTGCCACACCCTCCACCCAGAAGAGGCTGAGTCTTTGCAGCTGAAAATACATGTTCAGCTCTATGAGCTCTTTATTGTCCAGAATGATGATCTTTTTCAGAGTTAAATACCAGGATGTTTGACCTTTTAGCGGTTTACATCGATCGTATGCTTCTCTAAGGTCAAAACTTTCTCTTCATCACTTTCTCAGTTGACATTTTCCCTGACTGTAGGAGCAAAACAAAATAATTCATCTGTTGCTTTTATTCATAGACCTGCAGCGCTCTAAACAAACAGTGCACTGACTTTAAGCATTGGCACGAAGGGAGGTGTTGCTTTTTAAGAGAACATGCTACCTGAATCCACAGCGGCTCCATCGTGGGCCCAGGGGACGTCAGGTTCTCCAGCTGTCCTGTCCTCTCGTAGGTGAACACGGCTCCGGCCGCCTTGTATTCCCCGTTCCACTGGATCGTCCAGCCTCCATTCAGAAAATACTTGTTGGGGTTGTCACTCCGCAGCGCCAGGAAGTTTCCAGCTTCAGATACCTCTTCGATCAGGATATCCCAGGCTCCCTCCGGGATCAGTCCAATGTCCACATAGCCTAAACAGCAACACCTCTGTTAGATTAAGCATTCACCAAGACGTTCTAGGAACAAATGCGAACAGATTAAATGAACATGCAAGGTAGGAATTAAGAACATTTATAAAATATATAGTGTAAGTTTTAGTTTAAGCAGAAGTTCATATTTCTGAAAGGTTTTTCTTTCCTTCTTTTTTTATAAATTCTAGATTTGCAACTATAAAACAATGCTGACCAATTAACTTATCAGGGGTAAAATTTAAAAAAAAGAATTAAAAAAATCTTCATTAGTTAAATAAAATCCACAGAAAAGTGTTTTTTTAATCATATCGTACAAATTCGCCCTTTATGGCGCGTCAAAGCATCCTAATCGGTAAAAAACATACCAAAACCTTCCCTCTCTTCAAATGTCCTCCTGACGGTTGTGCAGGTGGAGCCGTTGCCGTTGCAGACGCCGCAGCGATCCTCGACGGAGCTGGAGTTAATCACATAATCGCAGCCGATGCTCTGCGACAAAACAGGCCAAGAGGTGTCAAACGGCATCCTAGCAGACTTTAAGGCTGACATCCGTGGGAGGGAACGTTTATCGTTTGACTATAGAGAGACAAGCTCTTGAAAAGGATCCGTTTATATTTACTTTTCCCAGAACATGAATAAAAAAACACCACAAAAACAGCTCACTCTGCATCACATCAGCGTTGAGTTCCAGAGGAGAGCGACAAAAATAAGAACCTGTAGTTTTAGGGTTGTTTTTTTTTTTTTTTTCCTGTGTTGCTTTTCTGTTTTAATCTCCCTCCATGCAGAGTTGCTGCTCCGACCAGGTGCAAAAAAGATTTTAAAAAAGGCAGGACGTTTAACAGAGTTAACAAGAGAGACAGAGACACTCAGCAGTAGACGTCAGTTAATGAAATTCAATGATAAGAGCAAAATATTATTTTGCAGATGTGTTCATGCTGGTTTCACACCATTCCAGGAAAAGCAAAGATTATGAGAAGCTTTTAAAGCTGAAAAGCTTTTAAATTAGTCGATCGGGTTGTTTTTGATGTGGGGAAACCAGCAAAAATAATTTCTGGAGCGCTTTAATTAAATTTTTGTTTGTTCAGACTATCAGACCTGTTTAAACCTCCTTATCTGTATATGAATAAATAACAGCTGCAGGTCAACATAGACAGGTCAACATAGACATTTAGAAACACAGCAACAAAAGTTTTCAAACTTTATTCTGATTCAACCTTTAACATCCCTAAGAAAAACAAAAACAGATACACGTCATGCAACTAACTTGCAAATATGGGCGTTGCCTTGTGTGTGCTGTACTGTTTGTTGTCCTGAAGATCAGTACAATTTTATCAGCAACACATTTTTAATAATTAATGAACACCACAACTCTGAAGTAAATGAATAACGTTTTTTTGTTTTTTTTTAATGGATACTTCAACAAAAAAGCTGTGAAGTTGATGATTAAAGTAGAAGAAAACAGATTATCCTCAAACTGCCTTAGGAACATTGCTGACTTATTTTTCCACAACAGAATAAAAGTTAGAGAGTCGAATTGGTATGGAGACACTGATCTCAGTCGAACAACGTAAAAGAGGACAGACAAGAAAAAGATTATTCTTCAATAACGCAGTGACTTTTCCGCTACTAAACCAGGTAAGTCAAAAAGAGTTTTTGGGTGAGTGACAAAAAAATGTCACTAAATGTCATAAAGCCAGGTCTGACTGGTGTCCACTCAGCATACAAACATCGTCTATCAGTCGGCTGGCATTTTAGCCCGGGGTGAAAACACCATGTTGCGCTCTCGCCTATCTAGACAGATAACGGCGGCTCATTCTCCTATCGGCATGCTCATCGTCGCGCAGAATGTCAAATACGCCACATGTGACCACAGAGAAAACAAGGTGAGGGTTAAATTTAACACCTGCATAATTAATGTTGTGATTCTGTCGAGCAAAGGAGACGCTGAAAGCTACATCTAAACAAGTAAGGTTTAATAAATGCAGCTGGGGCTGGGCTAAAGCGATCTGTCAGTAAGGGAAACTAATCGCCAAGCAGCAGGCATTGGACAGAAACTTTACATGGCTCCCATATCAGCAGATGAATGCAACTTTAAAGTTAAGGTCACAATGAAAACAACCAAGACAAGATAAGACGTTTAATGCTGGACTGCTTGGTAAAACACAACTGGAGAAAGAAGAAATAGTGACGCAAACTGGTGTTAATGGCCAATTTAAATGTTCAGAATAAGTAAAACCTTATAGCAACATCTCTGTAAATCTAATATTGCAGTATATTACAAATATGCTCTTAAATATATATATATAGCTATATTTATTTATAGTTCTCCTCCTGTTAAAAGTCTTTTGCAAGAGAAATGCAACAGAAAGTACATGATTGCTGAATGGTGCTGCTGACAGTAAAGAAATAACTTCCTCCAGTCTGCTGACGGAAGGCTGGTTTTCTCTTCTATTTATTACAGAACAAACAAATTTGCTGCTTTTGAAATATTTCTGGAAGGAACAAGAAATGAGAGTTATGGGATGGAAACTCCAGGCTGTCTTAAAACTTTGGTTGGCAATTTAGAAACATAATTTCTGTCAGGCACAAGACTAAGACTTCATCCCAGCAAGAGAGATTTGGGATATTTAGGTGGTATTTATTGTAGATGTCGCATTACTTAAAATAAAAATTAAAATAAATTGATAAATGTTACGGGCAACAATATAATAATCGCTGATTTGTGATAAACATAGTACACTTTTTTTGCTTACTTCTTCTGCAAATACTGTGAAATCCAAAAAACAGTTTACTGTATTTTTACTCAAGGTTATCAGAGCTCTACCATCTCATATCCATCCAAATGAAACCAAAGAGGAGTTTAGAACATGTGATTCATCGATACCTGACAAACGCCGTTGATGCACATGTCTCTACTTTTGTTGCCTTCGTAACACGGAGTCCCATCAGCGACGGCGTCTCGCATTTTCTCAGAGAAGTTTTCATTGAGGGGACGGCAGTGAAGTTCACAGGGGTTAACTGTGAGGGAAAAAAAGAGCCAAACGTAGGAAATACAGGGGCATTGCAAACATATTCTAGGCGGGTTAAGATGGAGAAATGTGCAAACAGGTTCACAGATATGTTCATGTGAGGCTTTCCAGCAAAGCATTTTATTTTTGGGAAATAATCACAGTTTAGGACACCAGCATAAAATGGAACTTATGCAGTAGAAAATATTAGATTCTGTTTTTTTTTCCAGTCCAACATTTCATTCATTTAATCCAATAAATAAATAAACAGTTAAATCATAATTGGGGACACCGGAGACAAGGATCTTGGATGAATAATGAATAAAAGTTTTTGACACAAGGATAAGGCCTTTGATATGTATTTGGAAAAAAAAAAAAGCTAATCAATAACCAACCTTAATTATCCAATGCACAAGACAAACAAAACAGGCACAAACCATCTGAACACAAACTTGTTATAAAACAAAATGGCAGCCAAAAGATAGCAACACCAGTTTATGCATTTTTAAAAACCGAAGGAGGAAAACTGAGAGCGCATACCCTTCTCTGGACGAACTCACCTTTGTTGATGACTGCCTCCCACTTGTAGAACTTGCCCTTGTAGGGCAGGGTGTTGAAGTGAGCACACTGAATGTTTCTGAAGGAAGGCCAATCAGCTTGACACGGTGTGGTGTTACAGAGCCTGTACCGCCGTCGCTCTCCCAGACAGTATCTTCCTCTGTGCTTTGGACTGTGGGAAATTTAAAGATGTGTTACTGTTGATGTTTTGACAAGCAGTTCGGTCTGGGTAAATTAAAATGTCGGCATCATAAAATGTCAGATCAAGGTGCAAGAAAATCTGGAAAATCATGATTGGAAATGACAAAAACCTGTAAAAGTGGAAATTACCGGCAGTATTTTAAGACAGGACTTTCCCTAATATTATTATACATATTTATATTATACTTTCTATTATACAAGTAGAAAAGATTAGCCCTTGTTTTTAGTATTTGGGTTGGAAGTCAATTCTGACAAGTGAGACATGTGTCTAAAGGCAACTAAAATGGAAATTCCACAATATGTGACCTTCACCGGTGGAGACAGGGAAGCTAAATCGCTTATTCTGCTTGGCATTCACCACTATTTTCAGTACAAAATTCTCCGTTGTCCAGAGAGTCTTCTGCCTGTTACCAATGATTAAGCAGGGGTGTTTGGGAAATTACACAAAGTGACAAATGTGTCACTATTTATTTTAAATATCAGAAAACAACAGAATTTGCTTATATGCAAGCGTAATGAATTAGTTTTTAAAAAAGCAGCTGTTTCTGGAGATAGTTAAGGCTTTATTCTAGTATGTTTCTTTGAAAACCTTTCGTCTTTCTTTTTTCTGCAGCAGACCAAATAAGAACCGAGATCTAGAACAATAGTTAATTTAGATCTTAAATGACATCCGAATGAACAGAACCACTTGTGATGAGCTGTGACAAAATAATTTTTCATCTGCAATAAGCAGTGATGACAAGAAGGAAACCAAAAGTAACCAAACCATTTTTGTCTCTTATTGCTTTTCATCTCAGGACATGAAGGCACAGGTAACATATGAACCACACAGACAAATGAGTAAAATACAACCAACACTGATGAACCTGCATTGTTCAACTCTCAAGTTATAAAACCTGGTGACCCAAAATTTGTTCCCAATCATTATCAACTATGCTGACAATGCAGAAATGACCAGCTTACTATTGGCCTTTGTGAGGATCCTTTGGTGCAACTTGGATAAGGAAAACCCAACAGTAGGGTTGGTCAAGTCCAGTTCTCAAGAGCTCCTGCAACTCTGGTATGAATTACCTCATCAGTGTAACATTCAGTCCTGCTAATGAGGCATTAAATAGCTTTTTAGTGTGTTGGAGCTGCAATACATCAAAGAGATGCAGGACAGTAATTTTCCAGGATTGGACTTGGCCTCCCTTTATGGCAAAACTGATCAATTGCAGGATTTTTCTCATATTCCCACTACCTGATTGAGCTGGAATGCCCACGGACTAAAGCAAAACATTTTGGATTGTGGAATCCCGAGTGTCCCACCTTCAGCTAAAACTGAAGCTGCATCAACAGAGTCTCAGCCGTCACTAAGAGCCTCCATCAATCAACCATCTCACTGGCAGAAGAACAGAAGCACGAGCTGGAAAAACTTAGAGGATGCTTAATGGCATTCTTCGACAAGATGGAGGACTGGTAAATGGGAGAGTGTCTCCTCAGCATTCCCTGCACACGTACAGCCAGCCTTCAACATTCAGAACCCTCTCTCTAAAAGGTTCACAGAAAATAATCTGTCAAAGTGAAACAACTTCACTACGACTGTAAATCAACACACAAGGGTGAGTCTGTGTTTAATGTGATGCATCTCTTTGTAAAACTTCTGTGGTTTTATTTATTACACGGCAATAATATTTCTTCAGCATCTACATTATTAATTTCTAGGTTTACCTTACAAGTAAAAATTATTTAAATTAAATATGTAGCGGCTCTTATATTTAGAGAAATGCTCTCCAGCTGTCATAAACTCTGATTTATCCTGTTCTGACATTTACTTTTTCATTTAGTCTTGTTTTAACCAGGAAAATAAAATCCTGAAGGAAATGCCATGGGCTACACAATGGCAGAACAATATAAAAACCATTCCAATCCTTAGTCTCGTAGATACATTTGATTTTCTCAAAACAAATCCCACAAAACATCTACAGCCAGAAGTTGTTCTCTTTAAAAAGGCTCTGTGAAACCATCTCTACCTTTAGATGTGTTTGCAATTGGCTGCAGTAGTGAGGAGCAGCATTTTTAAAAGTTTTTTTCCCCCCCAGTTCATTCCTCTGGTACACACAGAGAAAAAGCCTCGGAGCAAACACTGTAACCGGTTGTACTTTGCCTTTGGACATAGGTCTGAAGAAATAGTCTTTATAGATTCAAACCCATCAGTCTGCGAGAGGACAAGTCAGACCATCTGACAGATGAATAGGGGTTGAGACTTGAGATAAGTCTTAAAGCTCCATTGTAAACATGTGTCCAACATTTTAAGGCCATGCGATGAAGCATGCATATGAATTACATCACCACAATCAAGCAGAAACATAAGAGGCATTAACATGCTTCTTATTGGTATCAAATAACTGGCTTAATCACAATTTAAAAACAAAACCCAACTTCAATGTTAGTCTTTTTAATAACCATTGAATTTATAGGGAGTCATTGATTGAAAGTCCAACTTACAAATGACAAAGCTGCTTTAAAAAAAAAAAAAATCCCATGCAGCCCAAGCAGCTCTAACATCAGCAATTATTACATTTTGTTCTACTCAAAGCAATATAGATTATGAAAAAAATGCTTCATGATTGACTAAAATAAGACGGTTTGGTTTAAGGGATTTATGTCTCTCTGACAGCTCCAGTGATGCAGTCATCACTGATCTCATTTGAAGAAACAAATGCAGTTCAATAATTATGTGGAGTGTTCATGATTATGAAGTAATGTAGATTGTTTCAGTCTCTTCCTTTTTTATTTGGCCATGTGTTTTTCTCCAGTAAATTATGCAGAAGGATGTAAAATGTCTTAGGTAAAGACTTACCTAAAAGCTACTAAACCCAACGACTGACTTGCCTGGACAGTGGGGTAAAAGATCAAAGTGAAATGAATAATTTCATAATTTCTATTTTTTTATTTTTTTTTAATGGGGGATTATGATTGACTTTAGGAGGGCAGGTAATGATGAAGCGCTGAGTGGCAACGGTCACGCCAAGTCACTGCAGCTTCGTATAAATTTAATGTTCAAGTGGTTCATTTCTGATGCTATTCTGTTTCAGCTGCTGCAGCTGTCAGCGTAGGTGAGCAGGGAGCAGTCGAGTGTAATTAACAAAAGCCAGCCATGTGTTGGAAATAACTTCAAGTCATTGATCATAATTAGATGTGCGTTACAGGGTGAGGCCAGCAGCTTTGTAAAGAAACACACACAGGCCCAGCAGAATCTCAAAGAGTGTGAGTGTGTGTTTCACATCTCACCCTTTTGCTCCACGACCTCCGCAATTAATGTCCTCCACCATCATTATATAATGCATACTTCAAGAAAATGTGCCCTGGTAGCCACTAACAAGGACAGCTATTATAGGACCTTCTGGTGGTAAGATGCAGGATAACTTTGAAGTTATGTCTCTTTGACTGAAAGTAATAAAAGCGCAGCCTCTCTCACCCTTCATTAGTGGGCAAGTTGCTCTGCTGTCTCTTACATTTTTAATTTCTCCTGCTATCCAAGGACTTATAGGCTGAGAGTGAAGAAAATATGAAGTGGAGCATTAGGTTTGATTTCTCTAATAAAATACATAGTATTTTCATATTCTTATTGGCCTTATTATGTTACATTTTAACTTGAATTAACAGAATAGCATTTTATTTTTGAGTTACGCAATGCGACTAAAACCAATTTTTTTGCCTAATGAGACTTGTAAGGAATAACATAACTTGTATTTAAAATACTGAACGAACAACTGAAATGTTTTAGAATCTATACATATTCACTTAGCAAGAGCCAGAACTGATACCATTATAAAAAAAGTCATAATCCATTTCAGGCTAATTCAGGCTTTTTGTCTTATCAATCATTTTCCTTCCATATTAGAAAACTTCCAACAAAACAAAAAGTTCAAAAATTACAGAGAGACAAATCAAGATCCAAAGTCACATTTCGAGTTTACCACAAACTGTGTCGTACAAAGTTCTTACATCCTTGCATTCAAACAAGGATTGCACTGAAAGGATGAGTTGGCAGCATCATTCAGGAGGGAAACTCATCGAAGTTGTTTGAAATATGGACAAACAAATTCCAGATCTGGAAGAGGACACAAATCACTTCAGGCTGGGAGGAGTTTTTACTGTCCAGGAAGACAGCAGCCGTAAAAAAATAAAGTTAAAAATGCAACAGACGAGTTCAGATCAAAGCATGTTACCGCATTTAATGAGAGCAGGTCAAAGTTCGTGGTTAAATCCAGATGACAATTCGTGCAAAGTTATTAGAGACATGCATGTAGAAACTAAACAAAGTAATTGCAATTATAAAAGTGGCTTCACAAAGTATCGATGGAGCTCATTACATGTATTTAATGAGCTCTATAACTTGTCTCCTACAACTTATAGATCTGTCTCTGCTTCCACACACCTGTGTCAGATAATCAGTTAATTAGCAAACCTATGGAGAACTTGACTGCATAGTGGGGAGGTAATTCAGCCAAGCTGGACAGGAGACACACCTAATAGTTGCAGGACGCTGGAGCTCGAGGCCTGCATGTGAAGAACCCTATTTGGGAATGCAAAGTCTCTCAAAAATGCTAAAGTTTCCTGCTGTAATGTGACAAACAGTGGGAAATGTGAGGGATTTAAATCATTTTGTGTTGGTACAGCATTGTTCAAAACAGTTTTAAACTTGATTCAAAGAAAAAAATAAAAAATAAAACCAAGTGGAATAGTGAAAATAGCAGATTTTACAAGTTTAATTTTTTTAATTTGTAAAGGAAAATAACTATTTCTACCGGAGTTAAATAGAAGCAGTTAAACTCACACAGGATTGTCACAGTCTCTCTCTGCACTCTGGACACCAGCTCCACACGTCCTGGAACAAGCCGACCACTCGCTCCACGAAGCCCAGCCGCCGTCAACGGTCTTCGGGCTGAGGCCTGCCGGCACGCACTCCCCATCGATGCACCACTGGAGGAACAAACACCATGTTTACACAAAGACAGACCTCTATAATCTTTGCATTTTACACCATCTACTTTCAGTTTGCTGGGAAATGAGTGCAGCTACATTTTCATGCTGCGTGGGTCTGAACTGGGTGGGTTTTACTCCAGAGACAGATGAGGTTGTCTGGCCCCATTCTAAGTTGCAAGAAGACAAAAAAAGTAAAAGAAAACACAAGGAATGCAGAAGTTGAGATGAATCTCAGACTTTGACGAGAAATGACAAGAGGTGCTATCGCAAGCATTCATTTACTAAATTAGTAGTGACAAGGGATGTCAGGCTGGGACGTGAGCAACGTACTCAGCACAAGTTGAATTCTGGGGGGAATCCAGAAAACTTTCTATGAAATGCTTTCCTAGAAACACAAAGTTGTACTGCTCTGTTTCTATATCGTTTAATTTAGGCTTAGTTTAATAACAGAATGCCAGGATTTATCTCAAGCATTATGTTGTTGAAAGAGACCGGTCATTTCCAACATGTCAAAGAATCTTATTTTAGGTGTCAAGGTAGAATTATTTTCAGCTGATGTGTCAGAAATCTCTGGGGATTCTTGTAATTTTCACACAGTGCGACTTCCAGTGCAACACTCCTCACTCCAAGAAAAAGAAAAAAAAAAGGATTGAGCAAAGCATTTTTTTGAACCACAACAGTTCCCTGTAGAAATAGAAGATTGACCTTTTTTACTAGCAAAGCCTTCAGATCTGTTTCGTAGTCATGAATCTGAGTATTTACCTTGTCCTCCCCACAGCTTGTTCCATCCACGGCGCCATCCAGCTTAGAGTGGCAGGTCGTTCCGACGGTGCACCACAGAGTGCTGCACACATCCTAGGAAGGCAGAGAGTGATTAATGTGTCACTTTGCGACAAGCTGCTTAATTGGGTTTACAACATGTCTTTGTGGGATTGCAGATTTCCATAATGAATCTAAAACTAATTTGGATTAAACTACAGTAACTATATGGGATCAAAGCACAAAAACCCAAGCTTTCTCATCCAGGTGTAAAGTTTCTCCTAAACTGTTTTTTAAAGCACCTTTTATTTAAGACTGACCATATTGTATAACAAATAATTAAGAGTTGTCTCTTAATAAACTAAAAGTGCTTCCAATAGTAATGATTTTGTTTTCCTGTCATGTTGATCTAAACTTTTTCTTCAAATATATATATTCATATAAGATTAGAACGTGCAGTGAAGAAACAGTTCGGGCTTTTCCTCTTGGTTAACCAGCGTTAGAGACTGAGGAACCGAAGAAAGGATTTATTTTGATGAGAAGCTTCATCTTGAAAGCCTCAATGTCAACACTGTTTGTTCAACTGAACTGCAAAAAAATTAAAAATAAAATAAATTGGTTGGTTCCATACGTTTATTGATATCTAGTATACTTAAAAAAAACTAAAGTCAGCAGCAGTGCTGCTAGCACTTCCACCATGCAGTCCTCCAAACCATATTCCCACTACCAGGTTGGAGAGACGGGGATTTTCGGAAAGACATTTGTGAGTGAAGGGAATCGGTAATAAATAGGATTTGCTTCACACAAGTGGAAGCAAAAATATATGAATATTTTAACCACGGAGATGCTAATAAACAAGACGGCAGCAGCAACTGTTGAAGCACAAAACTGAAATAAAAACCAACACTACTGCTTGTGCGATACAGCCTGGTTTGGGAACTATCCATCATCTGTACCACTTATTCTTAAATGAGATGAAGAGGGCAGGGCACACCCTGGACAGGTCCCCAGTCCATCACAGAGCCTCATGGTCTTTTTGTTGCCTTTTACAGACACTTTGGTTCTGCTGACATCTATAAGCTGCAACCTTCCCTTGTGCACTGGAGCAGTTTTGAGACGAGTGTGCAGTAACTGCTCGTCATCATTGGTGACATCAATGTCACCAATGATGACATTCTTCTTAATCTAAAAAAAGGTGGATTGCTTCCTCTGAAGCTGGAGAGATAAACTTCCCCACTGGTCTGGGAATGCCTTTGGGATTCCCCAGAATTATCTGCAGGATTCCTGGTTTTCCTTCCTGTATCTGTTACCACCAGTGACCTGAACTCTGACGAGGAGAAGACAAATAAATGATGGATATAGCTCAGAAAATAAATCTACACGTCTTGTTCCTGTTCACCTTCAACTTAGCAGGTGGACTGCAGTGCAAGTCAGTGATGCAGTAAGTTAAAAATACTAATAAAAGTAAAAAAGTTGTCAAACTATGGCGAAATATATTTACACAGTATGTAAGGACCAGCAGAATAATCCCTGCTGTCAATGCTCCCAGTGATATGTTTTATATTGGACGTCAACAAGAATACTAGTTTTATAAAAACTTGTTGTCCCTGAGACAAAATACAAGCATGGATGATAATCGGTCACCTGTGATGAAGTTTATTCAAGTGACAAAAATAAAATAAAATTAAAAAAAATCATTGCATCATTTGCAAAAACTTCTAAAGATAAAAGATGTTGGAAAGAAAATTAAAAGTTAGTTATTCTTACCATAGGTCAATATTTAGGGTTCATGTCTATTAAAAAACTACTTTGCACCAATGTGCTTGTGTCACACTACCTCTCAAACTAAAGTGTTGCTATTAAACAAAGAACCTTGGGCTTAATGTACTCCTTTTCCCATGCTGTTGGCCTTTAAAAAGTTTGTTCTTAAAAAGAATGCAGTGTAAACATGCCACTATCTGAGAAATAAGGTTTACTTTTAAAAGGAGACAAGAAGAGACTCAACAAATGAATGGTTGGCAGCCAGAAGTTAATTAGCTGCACTTAAACGGCAAATTGAAACTCCGACTTTGGTTACAAAAGCAACCCTTACAGGGGATTGATTTACATTTTATACAGTCCTTGATCTTCGCGCAAGATATTATGTCTTTGAAGATCAGTTATTTTACTGGAAAAAAATTGGGACATTACCGTATTTGACCACAAATTAAAGTTCTTCACACAACATCAAAATGGCAAAAAAAAAAAAAAAAAAAATATTGTAATTTTATAGTTTTTAATGCGATAATCTTGATTAATACCAATCAAATTTTAACTTTGCTACTATTCATGTTTCTTTTACGAGTGCTCTGTTTGATTTGCTCTTAATATTTATTCTGCCTCAATATTTGATGCAATACTGTAATCTTTTAGAAATTCAGCTTCATTGCAACACCAAAGACCTCGTGTAAATTTTGTTCCCCCCAAAAAATTAATAAATAAAAATGCAAAAAATATTTTCTATTCAACTCTTGTTCTGTGGTTTCGAACCATAATGTGAGCCTCACTTCATGTTTTCAAAGAACCCCAGCACACAAACTGACCATATGCAAATGATGCAAATTTAAGCTATTTTAAAATTTCTCTATTTTTCAAACTTTTCTGAGGATTGGAAGCCAATTTTGTGCAAAACAAAAATATTTAAACTTCACAGCAATTGTTCAACCCCTCCATAAAAACATTTGACTCTGTTGGGAACTCTGGGGTTTGTTTACAAAAGTTTCAGTGCATCTGCTTGAGACCAATGCAAATCTGTTCAAGCCCTATATTAACTTTATAGAAACAGTGTAGTGGAGCTCAGCTCTACTACACAGATCATGGAAAAATGTGCTTAGTCTTAATTGGTGCTGGGTTAAAAATACCCGTCATTCAAGCCCCAGATACTCTGTGTGCTTTATGAAACACTGACACTGAGTTGAGATTTACTGGGAAGCCATGTTTGCACAAAACATGGCTTCCCTCCAAAAAACATTTAGCATAGCTTTAAGACTCCAAAAGGAGTCCACCTACAGAAGACTTTAGTCAGATTACCGTTTGCACCGACTCAATGTCAGCGGTATTCAGTCAAAGTTAATTTTTCATGACTGCTCTAATCGCTTATGCAATGACTAATCCAAGTTAGCACAACATGCAACAAAAGATCTGAGGCTAAGTTGCAGAAAGAGTTTTAAATTAGTTTAAATCCAGGTCATGTCATATGATTCATAGGAGTTGGAGGCTCCATGTCGGGCCCAGATGAAGTAATTACAGATACAGAGGTAGCAACAAAGCCGTAGGCTGTTTTCAAATCCACAGTGACTTTAAGGCGCAAGTAGGTCCCACTAGATCTCCCTGTCAGATGGTCAGAGAGCTTCACTAACTCACATTACCCTCACCTTTTAGAAAGTAGAGAGAGGGATTATTGTAGAAAATATTGCATCCTTGTCAACCTCAAGCTGTGATTTAAAGACGCAGGCTTGGTTGGAACATTCAGTCATTGTTTAAACTAATTTAACATGCACTGCATGTTTTTCTCATTTCCTGGAAGCATGTAGAAATGTTTCTGACACTCCAGAACATCCTCCTATTTACATCACGTCCTCCTCAAAATGCAAACATACACAAGATGCAAAATGCCGCCTTGCCAATAGGTATTACTCCTTAAGCTTAATGCGTCCCTATTTTTGCTTTATATGTACTCCTGAAAGAACACAGAGTTGGCTGTTAACACTGACAAAAACTAAATTATAGTCATATACAGTGAGTCACTGTTTCTGACAGATAGCAGGAATATCCAAACATCTATGGCATATTCATTAGTATTCTTCTACTTGCCTAGTTGTGATTGATTTATCACAGATTTCCATCTATGATATTGGAGGAATAAACAACGGGGCTCAAAGCAGTTGTTTTTCTGTTCCCTGTCCCACAATTGCACTCAGTTAGATTGATATGTTCCTGTAATCTGATCTGTCAAAGTCCCACAACCGCCGTCACCACTGAGGCCTTCATGTCACATTCTTGCAACATCCTGTTGGTATTTCTCAGGTTTCTCTTTGTTCCTCTCTTGCTTTTACCCTGGATTTTTAGATCCTTTGCATATTTTACGATGTTTTGTCATCATTTTTGTCAGTTTGTCAGTCTGGATGTGGACATCCCACTAAGTCTCACAGTATCTCTGTTTCTCAACCACTAAACATATTTGACAGAAATACTGGCAACAGTGCTTCATGCACATTGGATGCGGTGCCCTAGTTAAGTTCAACCATTTCTCCATTGTCAAGTTTTACTATAACCATTTACTGTGTGGTTCAGCTCTACCCCACTTTACAGCAAGTTCTGCACTATTGTGGCTTTGGTCAACTCTGAATGATTGCAGCAACACTGGAGAATCTCGTGGTTGTGGTTTTGATGGATATTTAATTTTGTCTTTTCGAAATTCATTGCTGGCCCAAACATAAAGAAAACAGTCCAGGTCACCTCATTGTTCAAGTGCGTGTATAAATCATCACCTGTCATGGTAGCAATAGCAGAGCCAATGGCTGAGAAAAAATGTAACAAGCTGATAAAAAAGGCTTTCTCTATGCTGGGTAATGATGTGGAGCCAAACGATCCAAGTGGGGAAATTTTTTTTTTAAACATAAAAAAAAAAAAAGCAAAATGCTTTGAATCCTCTGAGCAGCACAGAGCAAGTCGTTAGGGTTGGCTAAGCAATTTTACGGTCCAGCGTATTCAAAGAAGTGTATCCACTGCCAGTTGGGTTCTCACTGGCCAAGCAAGGTTAAACCCAAATGCCTAACAAACATGACGCATTGGTATGTTTTGTTTTTCCGTCCCCCAATTGACAGATTGTTGTGTTACTCCAATAGATCCACACTGAAACTGAAGAGAGCAGTGGTGCGGTACGGGCTGGTTCTATGGGTTACATTAACAACAGAAACCAATGAAATGGTGAGCCAAACTTTACCGAGCCGTATCGGACTGCTCAGTGGAAGCGAGATAATAGGCAACCCAGAGAATCCTCTTTATCTGTCCAACAGTGTCAGAGTATTTTCTGTCATAGGCTTCTTCACATCTGCTGTCCACTGCGACAGGAGATATCGCCCACACACAGCAAGGACTATCTACGATTATCTTAAAAACACTTCCTCTTGGGACTTTAAAAGTGTGTTTTTTAGTTGAATATTTGAATCCAATTAAATTATTTTACTGAGCGCGTCTAGAGACAGTTTTATCCAGGATGTTTGTCTGTGATGCTCATTGTCCCTCATCTTCCCTTTTCTTTATGGCAGAACAACAACTAGACTGACATCCTTCAGTTCTGACCTGGAGCTTTCGTTTTCAGCAACCTATGGCTTCTCTTGTTATTTGGACAGATTAATACACCGGTAACTGATGGCAGGTCTGAGCATTAAGCTTTTTTCCCCATCACAGAGTCGTGGCTTTTCTGGTCGCCCATTCACCCAGTCAGGTTTGTAGTTTCTGTTATTCCTCTTTAACAGACCTTGATTCGTAAGGTTTCCAGACAGAGTGGGTCTCACCAGTCGCCATATTATTTTGCATTATAAATATTAAATCCAGACCAACCACACTCCTTTCAGAACAGACTGCCCTCATACTGATAGTGACATACTTGTTGTCTCTTGCAGGGTGTTTTTATTGAGGAAGGAGCGACTCTTTGGCTATTCAGAAAGAGTCCCTTGGCTTGATTTAATCATCCATAAATAAAAAACTAGTAAATTGGTCAATTGCCAATTTACTAGACGATTAGCCCTGTTGACAGAAACAATAGATAGAGGTGAGTCTGTCCTTCCAGCTGAGTCAATCAAGCAGCAGAGGCTGTGCTATGAAGGCATGAACAGACAGAAACGTAGACATATACTAGAGATATTGCCCCACACTTTCATGAGAAACATATTCATCTTTTACTTTGTAAGTCAGAACGAGGGACTTGTATCAGCATTCATTTGTGTCAGAGTTAATACAGTGTAGAAGTATGTGAAAAGAAACAAAGGACAATTGCAGCCACCTCAATTATAGTCCAGTTTTTACTAGTTTGTTCATTAGAGGAGGCCTGAGGAGAAACAGCTCTGACAGCAGCTGTTTTATTCCTTTAAGAAAAGATCTTCAGGGAGTCATCTGCAATTGATGGCATAATATACTTTTTGCCATAGTATTGTAAGATATTCTGAATGACATAGATCACTTTCTATCTGAAAGTTTAGAATCATACGGTGCTATTTGAATGGCTGTAACAGTGTTAAATGTGTGATATGCTGGCATGTTGGTGTGGGTTGATAAAAGCAGGGAGTTACCTGGATACGGGAGGGCAGAGCAGGAAGAGAGGAGAGGCTCTATGCATATTTATATAAATGTCCTGAAATAGGGCCTCAGATAAACACAAGTGTTTGTTGTTCTTTGTAAGGGGAGATATCACAATGTGGTGCATGCGTTTTGTGTAATGATGGTGAAGCATCTTGTGTTCTTTAGTCCTCAGATAATCAAACCAAGCCAGGTTTTGGCTGCAGGTTAGAAAGCCTGGATAATGAGACAAAGTTAGCAGCAAGAGAAAATAAACGTTTGTCTCTTTATTATATAAAATGGAGAGGTGATAGACCAACACAGGTTGTACATCTATTTATCATAGCAGAACTTTCTCTGTTTGAAAGGCTGTAATATTGAGTTTGTGGGTAAGTCAGAGGGATTGAGAAACCTCAATCTTCCTTACATAAAAAGCTAATTTCAGAGACGATTGTTTTTCTCTGCTTAATTCAATCTTTGTATATAAATCTGCATGCCGACGTATCTGTTTTTTCCCCTTCCAACAAAGTAAAGATTCATAAGAACTACTATCGCTTTTGGACAAAACACATAAAACAGAAAAAGTTCAATTCTTGCTGTAATGCCGTTTGAAAATGTGTTGCCACTATGGCATGAACTAGAAAACCAACTCTGAGAAATAAGCTTTAATGCAATGTTCTAATGAAATAAATAATAAAAAAAAAAACATTTATTTTCTATATACTGTAGGGTTTAATCTTAAATTAAATGTTTCTCTTCAATTCAACTAATTTAGTTTCCATCATTATCTGGAACTCGGAGCCAAAGTTGCTCATAGGAAGGCGGGGCTATGCTCTTAAAAAAGTCCAAGCTTGAAATTCTGGATAAGCCTTAAACCTTTGAAATGGTAATTATTCACCAGCTTCTATACTGAGACTCCTACCACTTCTAATACAACACCACACCTTCAGACTGAATGCATGTCCAGCCTGACAGAACTCAATGTTATAGTGTCTCTTGGTCAGTACCACTTGTAGAACTTTACAAAAGTTTTTCCATATTGTTGTTGTTTGGGGTGGCAAAGCCATACCAGAGGCAGCTTGCTTTTATCGGAGAGCTAATATCTGAAAGGTCACAGCAAACTCTGAAGCTCTTATCTGGACAAATGATTTTATGAAATGTAGTGAAGACGAAAAGCCACGCATTAACTTTGATGGATAGGCAAAAAGAGAGGATCAAGAGCTCCCACTTTTCATTTTCGTAAAGTAGAAAAACAGGAATTATTAAAGCTGATGGTCCGTACAAAAAAATAAAATAAAATAAAATAAAAGTCATGTATCGCCAATGCCATGACTGAAAACATGTCAAATGCAGAGCAGTGAGGAAGCTACACAACAATTCAAACATTATTCATCCACAACAGAAAATGTGCCTTCAGTGCCAAAGGATATTAAATTATGCACACATGAGAAAAAGATGCCTTGTTACACACATTCATGGCTCAATGCAACTCGGCGCCAACATTCGGTAAGCTGCAGTTTGCAATGAAGACTGGAAGTAGTTGATTTCTTGCGGATGTATGAAATTGAAATACTTTTGAAAAGCTTAATCAGGAGTTTCCTTCACATTAGTAGCTGTGAAGTCAGATTGTGTCTCCTTTTCCTCTTGACTTTAGGTTTTTTTTTCCTGCTGATGGAGACATATATTTCAAACAAAGTTGCTGCAGTTCGCTCAGAGCGATCGGCTTAAAAGGAGGCAGAGAGTGAGGAAGAGAGTTTTTTTTCGTTTTTTGATCATTTCTCTGCTGGACTTTGCTTCTGTATCCTTGTCTGAATGTACAGAGTTAGATTTTCCTGAATACATCTCTTCTTCTAATGAACACAGGGTCGGTATCATTCAACCAGTTTTAATACTAATAAGAGTAAAAAGCTATCTATGCATTGGTTATTTGAAATTCGTACCTAAAAGAGTCTCGTGGTGCATGCGATCAAAATGTTTTATCAGAGACATAAAACAGACTGCAGCATCATAAAAGTTAGAAAAAAAACCCCAATGTGGTAGATGAGCCACATCTATTTCATTAAAGTGCAAAGGGTTACACAGAGATTTATATATTACATCTCAATAAAACAGAATGTTAATAAAAAGTACAGTTGTTTTAGTGACTCGTTTAAAAAGGGAAATTCATAAATATTTTATACATAAGTTATCTTTCAAAAGTTTTTTTTTCCTCTTTATTTTGATAATTATGGCTTGCAGCCAATACCCAAACACTCAGTCGTGACTCCTTTTTGAATAATTTACTGCATCATTGCGGCATGGAGGCGATCAGCCCGTAGCTGTGCTGAGGTCTTAAGAAAGTTCAGAATATTTTGACTCTGGCGATCGGGTCATCTGTGATGTTGGTCCTGATGTTGCTCCTATTCACAACGTCCAAGGGAATATATGGTTACTAACCAGGTTCTTGGTACTTTTTGCAATGTTGGCAGGCCAAACACAGAACTCTACAGACTTTTTCCTCTCAATCAATTGCCCATTGCTGTTTTAAACAACAGCTGGCTTCTTTAATAATGACATTTTGTGTCAAGTAAGCATTTTTTATCACGTGTGTGTAGTCGGATAAATAAATTATCTGCATTGATAACATTTTGGTTCTGCAATTTAAATTGTATGAAAAAAAATGCATGTATTTTTTTTGTTCGGTCTTTATGCATGTTGTTGTACCACCTAGATAAGTAAATGTTTTGATTAAGGGAAAAAAAAACAATTACAAACAATAATAACAACACAAGCAATTTGGGGTTTTGATTTGGTGTGAATCATAATCAAAAACAAAAAGAGGACATGGTTGCTATATCGCTTCTAGTTGTGGGTCTATGTTAAACAGAAAAGAAATGTAATTTTCAAATTGATCAACGTTTGTCTGTATTGTAGCTCGCACACAGTTTTCGTCTTACATCCATGTCGTCGCAGAGGCGAGAGCCGGATCCGTACTGCAGGCGACACTGATGGACCGCGCTGTACAGCACTCCAGGAAGCATCGAGGTCAGAGACAGCCTGTCCTTCGCCGGGGCATCATCAAGGCACCAACCCCAGCCGCGACTGTGAGGGCAAAATAAAAAGAAAGGGTCAATTTTTAAATTATTATTCTTATTATTATCATTAGTTTCCTCCTTTTCAAGAAATTTGCTTAACTCCGAAACTTTTTCAGCCTCCACTCTCTGCAGAGCAGCTTCCAGCCTGAAAACCTACAGAAATGTTTTATAAATTAAAGCAGCAGTCATTTAAGAGTTTTCTATGAATTATTCAGGAATGCTTCAAAAGGTTCTCCTTGAATAAACAGCAAAAACTTTAATGAAAATTATTTCTTCACCCACAGGCAATTACATACGACACAAAACAAATGTCCTTATTCTTAGTCTATCGAAACAGTAAGTAGAAGATGCAAAAATGGGACAGAAAACCTCAAACTTTATTTTTTTTTATTGAATTGTTTTACAAGGTGTAAAGAGACAGCTTTATAAAGTGTTTATATGAGTGAATCCACGTTTGTTTTGCCAGTGGAGACACACGGATCCATTGTAAATTCAAACACAAAGTGCAGCTTGGTGCCACTGGGTTTACATTACTGCGACTGGCAGATGGAGGCAATGAAGCAAAAATCACAGCAAAGTGCCAGGAACAGCGAGCAAAACAAGCTCACAGCTAAATATTAATGTAAATAATACGGGTCACATCTTTTGCTACAAAGTCTGAATAAATTGCATATCAATGTCCTTGTTGAGGCACGCAGTATTCAAAAGAAGTCTAAATAGAGCCACAAGAAAGAAAACAAAACATACGGCACGTCAAAACAGCAAAGAGATTCTTTCACTGACAAGATAAGAACAAGTTGACAACAAACTAAACTGGATGTCTTGTCAGGATTCAATGCCTAACTAAATGGTCTTTAACTGCAGGGTTTAAATATTGGCACGTGTGTGACAGGACTCATGGATGTTTGGACAGTGCATAAATGATCTACTCTGATTACACAAAGTCTTTGTGCTCCTTTGACGTCAGCCTCCAGAGAAAACTGTAACTCTCCAGACTATCTGCGTCCACAATCAAATACGTGCCGCTTATCTTAATCTGCTCTCATTACCTCCACAACCTAATAATCTATATTCAAACAAACAAAGCTGGAGTGTTTTCAAGTACATGAATGCCAGCCTGAGCAATTCTTAATCACAAAGAACTCTTTCAAAGTAATTGCATAGAAGGATCAGATAAATATATGGTAAATATATGCCCAAACAAACATCCTGTTTAGTTTCGAAGGTTTTTGACATCCATTGGTTTGCGATCTAGAAATACAATTGCACTTTTCTATATTAGGTCCTGTGCAAAAGTATGTGGAAGTGGATTTAAAAAAAAAAAAGTATAACTGACGGAGATATTAAAACAATGAGTTTCTGTATCATAACTATAAAGTTGTATTGACTGAGTTTTGTTTTCTGTATTCAGCAATGCGCGCTCGTTTTAGTGTCAGGGAAGAAATGAGCCATTAACAACTCTGATTTTCCTCGTTTTCAGCTAAAACCTGAATAGCAATGCAATTCAGGTTTTGAATCGCATTGACCCCCATATCGGGGTCATTATAGATGACCCCGATATTTCCTTATGCATTCATAACATGAAAAAAGCCTCAAAATCTGAAATAAATCCCAAAGACCTCAGAATACCTGTAGGATACCTGTAGATACCTACAGGTAAAACCAATGGTTTTACCTGTTAGGTTATATTTTGATTTGCAGTTATTGAACATTTTCTTCATGGTATTGTAGCTGACCTGATGACAGTTGTAATAGGAGACAGAGCTGGTTGAGCCGCTGATGCTGATATAAGTTCTCGACAACAAAAGGCCTGCAATTCACTGTGGGTTATTATTTTTCCATTTGTCAGCCATCCAGGGTTAGCAAGTGGAAAAGATAAAATTGTCTCACAATCTTGGAACATATGCTGGATAAAATATGTGGCGAGCTAAAAAAGCTTGGTAAATTGTAGCTGAAGCAGCTCCAAATAGTGCAACACACGGCGTTGTCTTAAGTGATCGATCATAGTGACCATTTTCAGACCATTAGGATGGATTATTGACAGATTTGTCCAAATGGACAAAATGGATCCAGCTTCAACTGAGAATCTGTTAAGTTAAAAAAAAGAGTTTTGTGCTGTTTTTCTAGAAGTAATTTTACATTTATGTGCAGTCTGTCTCTGTGAACTAAGGTTTTATTGTACTCTTCAATATATAACTTTTCAATCTGCACCAACTAATGAATCGTCTGCTTGTATGGTAATAGTTTACACCGAGTCTGGTCTCAGGTGTCAGGGTGTTGGGTATCGGTCAATTTATTATTATAATAGGGCGAGATAATCCTTTATACTTTCTTTTTTTTTTCTCTATGGAACTGACTGAAAATGATTCAGTACTTAGTTGATCTAATTGTAAAAAGAAAATAGTGATAATATGATGGATATTAATGAAGCAAATTCATCAGTTCCCTGAAATAAAAAGTACATGATGAATTTTGTATGGATTTGCCTAATTTTATAGAAATAATTCAGAATGACTTGATCACGTCAGAAGCGGTGATTAAAACAAGTGGGTATAACTATATAACCAGGACAGTTCCCGTTTTTCTGCTGAAACAGCCCTGACGCATCGAGACAAACTCCAAAAGATCCCTGAACATGATGTTGCAACCAAAATGATGGCAACAAATCCTTCAAGGTTTTTATTGAGATCTCTGAGGGTGTGACGTCCACAGACACTCGCCGGAATGACAAACGGGAGAGTTTGAAATGCAAGTCCACGACTCATTGTGTTTTGGATGTGCTCCTGAAACCATTTCACCATTTGGCATGGTGCCCTGTCACACAAGACAGGCAAAGACCTCAGAAATCCTCACATTTTCCTATTTTACCTGCTTTTAAGAAATTACATTTGAGGGCAAAAGATCCACTTGCTGCTTAATTCATCACATTCAACAGCAGACGCCATAATGAGCAGGTAACCAATGTGATACACTTCAGATGTCCACAGTTATATCATCCCTGACTGCTGTGTAAGTAGCTTGAAATGACGCACATTTTGACATAGAGAATCTCAATAAAAATGGCTGTTTTAATAATAACTTAGCTGGTTTGTGTTCCATCAGCTTTTGTCATCTTTATTAGATTATTCTATCAAGCAATTATAAAAAAAATTTAAAAAAACGCACACAAAACATTCACTACGGCTGGAAATAATCAACTGCGGTGCATTTAAGCGTCCGATGTTTAATCGGTGAAAACATTTTCATAATGATAGTAACGTATGAGATAAAGCAAATTGAATAGTTAAGCGTGTCTGCAATTTTAACCAATCCTAAAACGTTCACAAAGTAATTTTAATGCAAAGAGTTTTGTACAGTTTTTTTCTCTTTCAAAAGGAAAACTTTAGAAGGCCTACAGTTTGGCAATTTGCACTTTTCAGAGATGAATCACTGTCTTAATTTTTAGCTCCATCTGGACTTAAAGAGAATAACTTTTGACATTTTTTAGATAAAAAAGAAACAAAACAAAAAAAACATTGCATTTTGGACAAATCAGTAGCAGAGTCTGAATTTAACACCTGAAAGTATTTTTCCAACAGGATATTTAAGGGATTTTAATCAAAATATGAGAAATTATGTCTACGGTCTTTTTTTCTTGCTTAATGCTACATTTCTCACAAGAATATTCCAGACATTCCTGGAAAAACAGCAGATCTCTCCCCACTGTGGACTAAACAATGTTTTTCTTTTTCTCCTCACAATCTAACATTTGTTTTCTTCATCTGCTGCATGTCTGGTGCCGTCCTCTGACTCAGGTTATTAATGTTTCCGCCAAAGCAGACAGACAAAGCAGACGAAAAATGGTGCTGCGTGTCACAGGCTCTGTGGACAATAAGGCACTAGAATGTATGAATTAGGCTTAAGATGTTTCAGGGAGACAAACTGTCTTAGTAAACAGGTAGAAAGATTAGATTTCAAATTATGGTTTTATTTTTTAAGAGAAAAAACACATATCTGAAAATGTAAGAAATTTCACCTTTGTCCAAACTGAACATTCTCCTGTGAAATATGTTTTGATGAAATAAAAAAAAAAATTATAATGAAGTAGAAACTCATGAGGTTTTGCTGTAGCATTCATGAAAAAAAATTACCCAATTACTCTTAGATGTCTCGTCAATAATAATGTTGACGAGACATCTACTGTTCTGCATCTATATCCCTCAAATTACATTCATAATCAATGCATCACGTTATAAAATATGTTTTAATTTGCATAGTGTGTGCGAGTTTTCCAGTTCCCAGAGGCAGTGAGTGGAAGAAGTTGTCCTTTATGGCCAGTCAGATGCTGGAATTTAGCAAATTAAAGGACGGCTCTGTTCTGTTCACGCTCGGCCATTCCATGCGATAATATCAGCCCTCCGCTCAGCATGGCCTCCTACACTCCTGATGAAACGACACCTACAGATCAAACCTCCTTGTTAGCATGAGTTGTGGGGCCTGTCCTGCACCGAGTGGCACAGACCGAGCAGAGAAAAGGGAGGCGAATGCCCATTGTTTATTGATCAGCGCCCTGCTCTGGAAGATGCATCTGCTGAGAAGCTTTGATATATTCGAAAAGCACAGCCAAACTCTGAAAAAAATTGTTTACCAAGGGCAGAGCCAATCCAGTCACACTGTTTCGATCAACTCGTGCACACTATGGCTGGGACAGATATTTTTGTATGCGTCTGTTTTTTTTTTGTTTTTTTTGGTTAGACATGCAATACTTTGTCTTCTTTCTCTTGTTTAAGCTTCTGATAACTATTTTAAAAAGTTTTCAATGCATTGAAAAGCTATATCTGCCCCAAAGAGCAAAAACCTCCAGGATGTCAAAAATGCAGAGGAAAAAGAAAAACCTGAAGGTTTATATTTCCTGAAGGCAACCTCTTAGCCAGCCAAGCAGCCAAGAGTCGGAATCTGATCTTCGCTGGCAGGTGTGGAAACAAGCATATGGAGAACCCATCCTGGCTGCAAAGACGAAGGTGATCAACATAATGTGCCGAATTAAAGTAAATTGTCCTGTTGATTTTCTGAGTTTACTGCAATCTGACTTATATTTAAATGAGTTTAAAACACCAAAGTTTTGCTTTAAGACTGAAAGCCTTTTTGTATATTTTAGGTTCTTAATCAGCTTTAATTATTTCAGCCCAGAATTAGTTTTTCTGTTTTGTCCAATAGTTGTTGAGCTCTACTTTCATTTGTCATCAATTTTTAGTTAGCTAAGCAGTAGCAGTCAACTGGTTTACAATATATTTGATTCTAGGTTATGGTTTGTATTAAAATTGATCTTTTTACTCTAAAATATTTAATTAATCCCAGGAAAACAGAATTCTTCATTTTCCAAGTACAAGTGTTAATAGAGAGAGAGCTAATCCTTCAGAGAAATTTCTGACAGATTATGAGATTGTTTTATTCATGCTTTCTTGTTAGACAAATTTTCTCTACTGTGATTTTTTTAAATATTTCACTGTATGTCAAATTTCAAAGAAATGTATAAAAGGCTTTTCCTTCACACAGATATCCAATCAAAGCAAGTTCCACATGTAAGTTCAGCATTAAAATACACAAGAAAATACTTATTTTTACTACCAAATATTTCACAAATACAACTTTGAGTGTAATGAACAGATTTCTTAAGCTGTGTTTCCCAAGTATTTCTGTCTGTTCCAACTAAAACATTATTCCAAATAGCTCAACAAAATCCTCAGACAAGGAGCTTTTGTGACTCCCACATGTGTGGATATTACCCTGCAACTCTGTTCTCCACCTCTTACCATGGAGTGAAGAGCTACCATGCTGTCAAATAGCTGTGCAGCCTCTGAATGAATTCCAGACGCTTAGAGCTGAGAAACTGGGGCAACGATCCCGAAACATTTCAGACAGTCGACACTTGTGCGGTGGAAGCCAGAATCAGAACTTTGATGTCAGCAGCTGACTGTATAGCTGACAAATATACAAACTGTACCCTGTAAAAATAGATAAGCAAGCGGAAAGATCCTCTGGGTGCTCGGCTTTAGTCGCTCCTATGAGGCGAAGAACAAATGCAGCATTAAACAGATTGTACTATTTAAACAGAATGACTCTACAATCAGTTTTTGATCAACAAAGCCCGAAAAACTGATAACATTCAGTTAATCACCAGCAGACTGCAAACCCAGAAAAAAAAAGGATTTTCTGTCCTTTTTTTAATGAAAAACAACAGAAGTTAGGAAGTATTACAAAACTTTGACCTCCTTTAATGTGACACACAGACAATCTGGCAACTGAACACTTTAGAGCTTTTACAAGCTAAATGTAGAAAATACAAAGGGGTGTTAATCTGGTTGAAACTGGTAACTTTTTGGAGCCTCTTGATTATCTAGAATAACTGAGTCTTATTTGAAATGTCCGTTCTTCGGAACCCGCCTGTAATTTTGAATGTTCATTGGGAAATTGCTCGATGTTTAGACATTGCTGTGCCACCATTTAAACAACACTGAGATCTGTTTGAAAAAGGGTCAGGGACTCCAAACAATTGCGATTTCAATTCTCACAGAAAACTGAAATCTTAACTTTGGTTTAATAACCCAAAGTTATTGGGTTATTAGAACATTTTGATCTTGTTAAAAATTATCACTCCAGGTTCATAATTTACGACAGATTTGAACTCAAAGAGGTCGATGGCAGAAATCAAATCTAAATTTGCACAAAGTTTTGAAGAATCTCTTGTTGTTTTGCATACCATAGGTGGAAAGGGCTATAAAATGTAATTATTGTGTCTATGTGTTAAAAATCTAGCATTAACTTTGAGAAGTTAGCTTCAGTTACAGAAGATAAGAAAAACTATACAAACCTACAAAACTGCAATTCTTTAATATAGTAAATTATTTGAAGACTCAAATACCTGATTGAATGGAAGCAAAAAAAATAAAAAATAAAAAAATGTCTGAGTGAAAAAAAGCCTCCTGATTCCCTTTATCAAATGAGCTACAGATGAAATGAAGCCTGCAGAGATTTCACCCAAATTAATTTCAAGCAATGTACCAGCAGGAGTCCCTGAACCCCCGCTGAGTGACATCCATGCTGCTTTATTTTGAAAGGTGTCGACCTCGATTATACATCATTTTATGCCACAACGCTCACAAGTAAAAGGCTTTAAGATATCAGAGCCACAGTGGGAACATTTAGCAGCAACAATGGTTTATGAGAACAGGATGTGCATAAATAAGGTTTCCCACTTTCTCTCCCGTCTACAGGGGCACATACTTGTTGAGTCATGAGGAAGTATCAAAGTGTGCTATTTTTACCAAAGGATTCAAAGGCAGTTGTCAATGTTTCGTGGTAAACAAGAGGATGAGTGTTCAGAGAGCAGACTTGGAAGTATGTTGGAGGAAATACTTGTATGTCTGTGAGGTAAGGAAACATCACCCGTAACTCTGTGTATAAGCAGACTTCTATATTTCCCAACATGAATGGATGAACATGCCAGGTCAGGTGTAAAACATAAGCACCATTTCACACGTTCATCTAATTCAGATGGCAATAGTACAGTTTTTACAAACGTGCACAATAATTTCAGTAGTTTTGTTATTAAATGTTATTAGATTCTGACAAATATTAAAAAGCTAATTAGTTCCCATGAATGTTTGGGAACGCAGCAAGCATGGATCACTCTGGTTTTCACGACTCCTTTTAAACTGGGCTGATGCAATTCAGCAAGATTAAGTGCGTCTAGAATGTGTGCGTGTGTGCAGAAAAACCGACTCATTTAGCCCTCCCTTAATGTGTAGTTTATAAGCTGCACTGGATCTAGATGAGAATTTACTTTGAGCTGTTGCAATTGGTGTCAATGGCGTTCATTTTTTATATATATTTCAGAAGTATTTCTGTAAAAGCAAGATGTTTAAAGCTTGGGATCCCCAAAAAGTCATCGCACACCAACATTTACTTGTAGAAGTGCAACCATCTTTTGATTTAGTTTTCGCCAGAAGCAATAGCCCGTTACATTCCCTCAACAGCTAGAAAACTCCAGCTACTGGTGAACCTATTGGGAGAGAGACAGCAGTAACCTGCAAGGAAACAAGCTGCTACACTCCTTATTTTCCAAGAAGAGAAATCCTGAACATCAGAAACAGAAAGCTGCCACATTTCTTCTCCTTCCTTTTGGAGAATCTATCGATGTCTTTTTGGTGTGTTTGTTTATTCGCACCGACTCCCGCAGACAGAACCCACACACTCAGTCACAGACGCCATTGCAACCATATCGTTTATGGTCTCGGGAATCTGGTATGAGCAATGGTATAGTCAAAAGGGTTCAGTTCAAAATATTTAAATAATTGTTTTAATTGAAATAAGTTCTGCTGTACCTTTTTGAAAAAAGTAGTGTGCCAATATTTGTGTGGTGTCCTAAAGCTGAAGGTTTTTTTTACCTCTACAGAAGCCATATTGATAACGACTAGACCACAAACCAAGAGATACTGAAGACAGATACTTCATTTCTTAGTAAATAGTTCCTGGTTTCCAGTTAGAATATTTATTTTATTGATATATAATGATATTAATTACATTACATCTGCTAATAACCTGACTCCTCATTGGTCCGCAACATGTTCAGGCAATTTTCTGCACTTTTTAAAATATTTCTCAACATGTTTTTGATGAGGGAATAAGATTAGAACATGATATAAAGCTCAAAAAGTCGATTTCACATCATACCCCGCTGCAAATTAGGTACATAAGAAGGCAGACGTTGGCAACAAGAAAGCAACCCACAAAGATATCAAGCAATTTATTCCACAACTTAAGTTATAGATACAAAATTAAGTGGAAATATTGAGCAGACTTTAGAAACCTATAAAATACTTTATTATAAAGCATGTTTTGTAGGGTAATGGTACCTGCAATAAGACTTGTGTGCACTCGCCACAATGTTGCTCAAATTAGATTTTTAACCCATTTTTCCACATGAGCTGTGATTTAAATCTCAAAGGTTCTGGGCATCCATTCCACGCAACCTGATCTTTACTTCTTTCCATAGATTTCCAGCTGGATGCCATTCATATGGTTGAGTGAGCTACACTAGTATTTCTTTAAAACTAATTAAAAGTTTCTTTGGCTGCATGTGTGGGACTACTGCCCGGAAACACATCCGTCTACTTTGAATTTTGCTTTATGAATACCCATATGCTGTATCATAACTCACACGAATTTATATTTAGGCATGTTTCTTTGGTGGGTGTAAAGAAACTTCCTTTCTGCAAACACGATGTGCGCAAAGATTTCAGTCTTCAGCCAAGTTCATTTGAGCTGATTATTTTCTGCCAGCTTGTCAAAATCTTCTGCACAAACTTTAAAAAGCTTCAACGTGTTTTTTTCTTCAGGAGTGGAGACCAGTGAATGAGCGGAAGATCTGTTATATTTAGATCATATTTGTTGTTTTCACAGGGAAAACTGTGCCTGCTATTTTCAGGTCTTTCTTTGTGAGTTTTTCTTAGGGCATCTGACCTGAGCTGATTTATGGTGAAATGATGCTATTTCCACCTCTGCATTATGGCTCCAATGGGTTTTAATAAACCCAGTTTATAAAAGCAGCTCCCAGGCTGGTTTCTTGGATTCAACTCTTTTTGTTCGTTCATGCTTTCTTCCACGGCTGAGCCCACGGTTCTCCACTTTATCTCACATATCATATTTGGACCAATTATATATGTTATATCTTAAAGTGTCAGAATTACTTTTGTTGTTGCAGACATCTGACGTGAATGTTGTACCAAGACATATTAGAAAAGAGCTACTGAGAAAAAATGTTGACAGGTTTAATATTTATCTTACCCACTAATTAAAGTGGGGCAAGTGGAACATAGAAGCTAAAAAGGAGGTGAAATATTGAAGGACGAAGTGTTCAAGCACCAGATGTCAGCCATCTCAGATGAAGATGGATAATTTTAACGGTGAAAGTGAAAAGTTAGATGTGAGATGTTGGAGATGGCGAGTCTGAGAAAAATACCAGAGGCATTTATCAAGAAGTTTTATAAGGCGTTACCCTAAACAGACAAGTTGAGAACCCTAACCCTAACTCTAACCCTTGACCGATGTATCAGCCTGATACATGGGTCAGGCTGAGCCCACGGTGTGCTATCAAGACGTGCTGAAGAAGGAAAGTGCAGGACTACACAGAAGGTCAAAGGATGAAGTAATGCTGGATATGAAGAGAATTAGTGTGACTTAATGTTAAGGAGAGAGTGAAATGCATTTATATGACAAGGTGAAGAAACTCTGAAAGAGCTGCTGGAGGAAGAGGTAAAAACAACCATCAAAGCCGAGATCATGTTTGAAATGCTATGCTGTTTTGATTTATTTTTTGTTTTATTTATTTATTTTTTCCACAATATTGATAACAAGAGTTATTCACTGGTATCATCCTCTACTTTTACAACCTACTTCACCAGGGTTGCAAGCACGCAGGGTCGATGTCAGAAGACTGTCAGTCATTCGAGCGGCTAGGCTCTAGTGGAAAAGGGTTGTAAAACACCCCGGTGTGACTTCACATGGGTAGAAGAGAAAAACGTTTTGAATCACAAAATCTTGCACATTCAGACAGCTGTCCGGCCAAACATTTAAAGCAGCACTCACTCGAGGAAGCGGGTGATATACTGACGGCTGCAGTGGGACCACCGGGGCAGGAAGGTGCCGTACAGGAGCTGTGGAGACATGACGAAAGGTCGTTTCCCAATGGGTTCACAGTCATTACCGTTGCCATCATGCTGACTCCCAAAGCTGCGACATAAAAGCAAATCCCACAAAAGGGGAAATTAATGTGAGTGGGCATGGCACGTAGTACATACATCAACATAAAGCTACTTTTGGCAACAAAGGAGACACGTCGGTCTGTCTGTCTGCCTGCCTGTCTGCAAACTGTTTGGATTCTGCAGCTTTGAAGTCAATATTTAATGTTCAACTCATTCACCGTGGGAGCAGCAGTATTGACTCAGACAGCCGCTGCAACAAATAAAGTCTGTGCAAACTGGTGATAAACACGAGCCTATTTGTTCTTCACTTTGTTAGCTGCAGCTTGCTTCTATCGAAAGACTTTCCAGAAAATAAAGGTTGCCGTCACATTACAGGTACGGCAGCGCTGTGCTCTTCTTGAGGATAAAAGCGCAGCAGCATGAATACTCCCTTCAGAATTAAGTTCAGCCCGGTGTATCTACGGGTTTTGTAAAGATGCTCCTTGAAAGGAAATTCTAAATATATGCGGAAAAGCCAACTCCTCTCAGCCTGGTGCGTATGTTTCATAATCTTTAACAATTCTTACCAGTCTCACAAGATTAATTTATTTTCAGTTAGGCGCTTTATCACCTGGCGCACAGCTTGCTTTGATATTCAAACCTTTGTAGTGAATTACTACAGAGGAGAAACCAGGTAAATTTCCCTGCTTGCTCTGCTGCATGCACGCTACAAAAAGTTTTCCAATTCAGGGAGCAAAATTGCTTTATTAGTATTTAAATGTAGCATACTATTAAACCAACATCTGTCACAGTTTAAAACTGCAATAACTGTTGCAAGAAGGAGCCGAGATGCAAGGAAGCGTCTGTGAGGCGAATCGGAAAGTGTTTAATGATTGTTGGAATCTAATTAGAAAGGCTGAGAAGGACATCATCACAACACATTGATTGCTGTTAGATGCTCCACTTCATTCAAACTTCAATTTCTACATTTTCCCTGCAACAGCCCTTGATTCTGAGGTCAATACTAAGAGTTTGAGGCCGTTTCTAATGTACTTAGAAAGCCAGAAGCTTTGAAAGATCGAGCGCTGCACAGGTTCACTGGTGCAAAAGGTTTTTGAAAGACTGACCCCTAAATGCAGTGGAACTTTAAGAATGCTCAAAGACAATGACAATGTAGAGTTTATTGTTATGTTCCAGAGGCAATAAACCTCTGGAACATGGCAGAGGTTCCAGAGGTTTGTTTGATTTTAAGTTATCAAACATAACTTAAAATTTTGATTTCACACCACTAAGTGTTTGCTGATTGCTGCTGTTGCTAAGCTACAGGAGCTGTGCAGACGAGGCATAGGGGAAGAGTGCTGTGTTAGGCAGAAAGTAAATGTTGGGTAAATAGGTGGTGCTTGATACGTCTGAATGGTTTCTATGGGTTCAAGGATTCCTTAAACATTCATAAAAGAACCAAAGCAACACCAGACATGACTTTGATGAGGGGATAACATTATTTATAACATGATATAAAGCTAAAGTTGACGTTACATAATACCCCCTGCTTAATATTTTGCAAAGATAGAAAACAACAAAGTAAATAGCAGACAATAAACAGCCATATTTATGCCACAACTTTACAGGAAATGCACCTTCCCCTAGATGTCTGGAAGCAGCACTGACTTGCAGACTCATTTCTATTTTCATTTGGCACTTCAGCAATTTACTTAGCTCATGTTTCCAAAACAGCAACTGGTTAAATGAGATGATGGTAATGTAACAGGTAAAATGTGAAGGTTATTCATAATGAAGTGAATGAGCAGAACAGCTTTTGCAACAGAACAGCTCACTTCTTTCTACTCTGATGAAAACAGCACACGTAATAAAACGTCTCATTTCGCACACAAATACAGCTGACGTGTCAGCTACAGTTTTCAATCTGACTTTCTTTACAGTGTAAATAAATGTTTGTTTTTCTAAAACCCCATCAGATTGTCTAATTATAATCAAATAAATGTAAAATACATATGAACAAGACTGGCCTCACTGGGATTTCAGCTGTAAAACATAATATGACAAGAAAGGAGAAGAGTAGCCAAGAGGCAAACAGATGTTAACAAGTTGACAGTGTAGCACAATTACATCGTCTTTTGAAGCACCATCATAACTAATAAAACACTCTTCACATTTGTTAATGTTAACGGCAAATATATGTAGATTCAGGAAAATGAATATCAATAAATAAAAACTTTGGCGGTTATTCAATGCAGTTGACAGGACATTTTTCAGAGACCAGAACAGAGGTGCAATTAGGGAGATGGAGTGTGTTTAGGGCGGATGTAACACTCTCAGCAGTGAGCAGCAAAAACGCATTCTGCTGCTCACTGCTGAGAGTGTTAGGCACATCCACACACTGCCAGGTTTTTGATGTTGTAATAAGCCTAATTTATTCCACACAGTTGAAAACAGGGGTTTAAGGTCTGCTGGTTTGACAAATCCTGTTTGTGAAAGGAAATGGATTAATTAAGTTAATTAATTACAGACACCGAGATCCACAATATATATTTCACTTGGTTTGTCTTGTCATATTAAATCACACTTCAACCCACAGAATCACATATTGGCTTACTCTCAAATTTCTGAATTGATTTGCGTCTCGATAGACTGGATCATCTGATACTATTTTATTTCATTTGTGTATATAAAATGAAAGATAACTGGGGATGTCTCAGGATGCATTTCACACACAAAGAGTTTTTTGTTGTTTTTTTTTTTTTTAAAGCAAGATGCCATACAACGTGTCTGACTAGATTTTTCTCCCACCACCTGTTGCTGAGCATGACTAGTCACCTGGCAAAAAGACAGTTATTACACTTTTCAGATGTTGGGAAATCTTTCTGCTTGCTAAAACCACAACAAACTAAAAACACTCTTAATTAAAATAATGCTGCTTTAAATGCTGTCAAGTTAAGAGCAGAATATCTGCACAACTGTAGAATCCAGGCTGACTACAGCAGCAGATAGCCTGACAAAGCATTCGGCTAATATCTGATTAATTCTTCTAGTGTTGAAAAGTCGTGTCATGATGAATCTATGTAAAAATAAACATAAAATGTTACGTCGAACATTGTTATAGTAAGTTGCTTCAAATAATTCTTTTCAATGACATTGAAAACAGTGATATAAGAAAACAAAAGTATTTCTATTTAAAGCTATGTACAAACAATGTACAATAAGAATCCCATATGGGCACATATATATAAACAAGCACTCAAAAGATTGACTTTTTTTTAACCTTTTCAGACGTGTGATGGAAAAGATAACAAACGTCTTTATTAGGGATTCACTAAGGATATTTTAATAAAGCATTTATATTCTGTCAGAATCAAGATTTGTTTTTCCTTGATATTTTTAGCTTGAGGTAAGAAAATAAACATTTTCCATATAAACACAGTTGGCAGCTACCTTATTAACCTTCTTTTATAATCTGATTGGTGATGAAGTGAACCAATCAGAAAGTAAAACAAAAGTTTTTTTGTACACAGCAGGCAGCAGTTGTCATAATGTTCTTAGGAACCACAGACAACCCAAAGGGGAAATGAGAATCTAAGCCGAACCGATCGTAGCTCGGTGTATTTACCTTTTTCTTTGCAAGAAAGCTTCTTGTACCTTCGCACTTTCAACCTCTGAATAACAGTCTTTGACTGTGAGCCCACTGGAGAATTAATGAATACATTTTCCCTTTTTAGAAAGGCCCAGCATTCACAATGGACTTCTGTCAATGCTGGACTTGGTAACACATTTGACAAACACCCCCAAGATACACAGAACTAACTGTGAGGCTGGAGTGGGGAAAAAAAGACTCCGTCTTAGCATATAATCAAGGGTAAAGTGCTGAAGGTGACTTCGAGTAAAGTTTTTTGCGGCAATCCAACCGCACCAGGACGTCTGCACAACAATCAAGTGGAAGGAAGAGAGACTGAAGGTCATTTCATTATAAAGACAATGCAAAGAGACAGGCTCATGAAGTGCAGCCAATGTTTTATTTAATCAAGGTTTCATATAACTAATTATATTTGTTCAAATCAACATTTAGTTGAGCAGATAATTGGTTCATACTTTATTACCAGTTTGTGTATACCCACTGTATAATTAAATTAAACTGGATGATTCATTAATGAAAAGTATTCATGTAAACAATGTTGTAATCTTTAGAACATTGCTGTTGTCACTGGGTTGTTTCTGCTTTAGGATTGTGTGTTTTTTTTAAAGCTAAAATCTGTTTATTGCTTCAGCAGTAAAAATAAAAACAAACCCAATCTGAATTAATGTAATACAATCTAATGAAGCAACAAGGAAAACACTCAGTGAAATAAAGTGGAACACATGGAAATGAAATAAGCAAGCCCTCAATGGTGATGGCTTAATTTAAGAGAACATTGAGAAAATTTGGTGTCACTGCAAGTTCATGTGGAAATGAAAAAAAAAAAAAAATCCCATTATTATCATCATCATGGATGTGGACGAAGCAAAATTACAACCCCCCGAGCGACCGCACTCTGCAAATAAAGTCAGGCTTCCTTTTCTGAATAGCTGAATTTGTGGCGGAACAAGAAAAGTAAACTCCACAGGAAAAACAAAAAGGCAGATGAAAGCAGTTAATTGACCAAATCATTCAGACAAATAGCCACTTAAATGTGGGCTGAGTTATTTCGCAAAGAAAATTGTTTATTGTGAGAATGATAGTGCACCACAAAAACCTTACTTGTGTCCCAGCTCGTGTGCCACAGTGAAGGCCATGGGGAGGCCCGTGTCTTCACTGATGCTGCAGCTGCGATGAGGCTGACACATTCCTGCCACATGAGACAGTCCCAGAGTCTCACATGGCATGTTGATGGCTGCACATATGTCCTTCCTTTGAGAAGCAGAGAGCGAGGGTTAGTCATCCGCCTCTTCACCCGCCAGCTGAGCTAATTTATTCATTCAGTGACTGCATGCAAGGTGATGTTTTTATTTCATTCAGCGTACAGATGAAAACAACACAATACAACACAATTTAAAACGAAAAGAAATTAATGCTGCTGTTGCCAAAAACATTTTTTTTTCCAACGGTGACTCAGTCAGGGCAGAGCACGGCGTCGAAAGATTTGACGCATCGACCTGGAAGTGAGCGAGGACAGAGGTGGCATGAAGGATATCTCGGGTGATGTGAACATCGGGTGGGGGTGGGAGAAAAGTTAAGCATGAACGAACATTATCTTAGCGCTGAAGAAGGAGATGAAAGTAGGACATCAAAAGGAAAGGACTCAGAGAGGTAAGATCTCATTTATTTATTTTTTTTTTTGCTAAACTTTGATCTTTCTACAAACTTCCCCAACTTTCTCGTTCAATGGGTTTGCTAGCTTTGAGTTAAAAATCCAGTAATTGGCATCCTCTCCAGTTAGGTGCCAATTTTCTTGTTGCTTTGTTTGTCTCGCACACAAACCAACCTTGCTTTCTGAATCGTCTTCCACCTGTAAGACATTGGCTCATGATTGTGTTTTCAATCCAACTAAATGCTGTTTTTAATGCAGATCCCCAGAGTAAGCTGGGGAGCCACTTTCGTCATGCCGTTTTTGATTTTGTAATTGTTTTCTCTGGAGACATCATTAGCAAGGACATTTGCATAGGTGTAAAATTAATCTAGCTGGATTTGAACATTTTAAACATAATATCAAGGTTGGATCTGGTTGTAACTTGCAATTTTGAATACCTTCAGCTCGAGCAAGAGGTCGAGTCATTGCAGAGTTCTTGTTACTGCTCTGAAGTTTACATTCAGTCACTATGGACACAAAAATCATTAACTTAGGGCTTTGCAATGTGATTGAAGATTTTGTTGAAGAGTGTAATAATTATACAACTTAAATTGTTCTGAAAGACAAATTTAGGTGCACAATTTTGAATTTGTTCTTGATTTTCTTCAGTTCTCACAAGGGCATATTTACACGAAAAAGACTCAAATTTGTGAAGTCATGTTCAATATATTTGAATAGTACTGAAATGTTAAGTTATTTCAATAGTTCAATTAACTAAGTGAGGCACAAAGTAATTACACAGACTGATGTTTTCAAGACTTTTTGTTAATTTTCGGGTAATGAAAATCCGACATTTAACAGAATGGTAGCCATATAAATTTAAAAAAAAAACATTTTAAGTACAAAAATGTGGTCTTGGTGAAAGATTTAGTACCTGCTCTAAGGTTACTATTTTGACTTTTAATTCGACAAACAGGCCTCATTGGAAAGCACATTTTTATTTACTGAATATGTCTTGTCAAGTTCAACTTAAGTTTGTTTTTATAGCAAATTTCAGCTACCAGGCAATTCAAAGTGCTTTAATTGACTGGCCGTACGCCTCCTCTAACATCTGGGTAACCTTTACTCCATACGTTGTTTCATCAGGAAGCTTTTTTATAATTCTGGGTGGATTGGTCGGCTCCTAGCACAAATCTGGCTTTGAAACATCTCAAAGTTTAACATAGTTTGACTTTTTGTAGAATATGCAACATGGGATCCAAAATTTTGATTTGTGTTTGGGATCATAGTACCGTTTGATGTCTCGAAGTTTCAGCAATTTGACCTAAACTGTTACCCATATTTGAAGAGAAATGGTTGGGATGTTCAAACAATCCAGGAATGATCAAAGCTGAATCAGTAACTTCTGGAACAGAAGACACCGTGGACCGTTCAACACCAGCATGGACAAGGATGACTCCAGAGAGCTATGTGAGAAGCCCAGTGGCCCCAAAACCACACATTCAGTCTGCTTCAAAACGCCCAAGTGTCCATGTCACCAAATCAAACAAGACTATAGATGATTAGAAAGATGACAAGAAAAAGGCTTGGATTGCACGAAGCAAGACCAAACCGAATCGGAAAATACTCAACCACTTGTTAAGCAGCTGGTTGACAAGCTGATTGTAAAAAGTAACTGGAAGCTGAAAATATTTGAACACCTTAAAATTACCCCCAAATTTATGATTAGACGGTTAAAACAAGAGATACTGTGTCCGGACAAGGAGATCCCAAATTTAATCTACTTGAAAATGAATGGACTGAGTTTAATAATCTTTAAAGGCTGGAGACAATACTTAAAAGAGGGGCGGTTAAATATTCAGCAGTCAATGATGACAGAAGCTTGTTAATGGACGCCAAAAATAGGAAAGAACCGCTAAAGGCATCAGTAAAACCTAAAAAAATTTTTTAAATCTATGTAAATATATTTTAGATAGTTGTTCAAAGGTAAATTGTTAGGTTAAATAGGTGTCATAGAATTTCTTTCCTGTGCGTTTATGATCTCAAAAGTCTATAAGAGGCACTCAGCCTTTGTTATGGTTGCCAGTTTGCAAATCTGACTTCCTACTCCATCTGCAGTAGTCAATATAGAATCTAATTACTGTGGAAACATCAGTAGCAACATCTTAGATAACCATCCAGCAGAGACACTCTGTTCTTTGAAACGTTAATGAGGATGCTGTTTCTATAAATCAGGAAGAGACACTTTCTCACATTCCTTTGGCTTGGGCAATGACCCTTGAAAAGAGAAGTGTGAAAAAAAGACTCATCTTAACCATAACCTGAGTATTGCCGGCATGTAATTTCTTTGAGTTTGCACAGTGACAGGTAAAAATAGTCAAGGAGAAGAAATGTATCTGAACAGAAGATTCTCATTTGGATCCCTGCAGTTTGAGACAAATGGTTTAACTTTTGAAGTCAGCCTTAATGACAAACCTTAGTTGTTCAAATTTATAACCATGTTTCACTTTAATGCCAAACTATCGCTCTACTTCAAGAGATGTGGTAAACGTAATTAACGATTTTTCATCTCAGTTTTTGAAGGACCATATCAAAACGTAAGATATGACATAAAACGTCTCCAAACGGAGGGCAGAGGAAGATGCCACCTTGGCGGAGCAATTACTACAGACAAGTATATATGTTTTATAACCACCAATGACAAAATATATACATATATATTCACTTCTCTGCAGAATTCACCAACTGCACAATTCTTGTTAAGAAGTAAGTGGCGTAAGATAAGTAGTATTTCAAAAGAGCAGAAGAAATGTTGTGTTTTTTGAGCAATAATATTTGTTGTTAATCTGTTGCTAATAGATGAACATGTTTTCTGGTAACCAAGTGCCACAAAGTAAACATCTGATTTTTACTTTTGCAAAATTTACCAATTATAAATTTCTTGTGCCTAGTCAGATAAACAGTATTTCAAAAGAGATTATGTTTTATAAACCATAATTAATTTGATTTTAAGAGATTAGCTTTTTTTCCTCCCAGCGAACTTTTGCCACAAAGTGTAAAAAAGTTTGTTTCTGGGTTTATAGTGATGTTCAATATGAAATAGTGAAATGAGATTATTCCCTATATGTTCAGCCTTTATTGGTAATCCTATGCTTCAAAATGTTTACGAACCTTGAAATCAATAATGAAAAAAATCGCAACATCACATTCGCCTTGAAAAGTGAATATCTCTCACCCCAGGCAAAGTCATTTATGCATTAAATCAGGTTCATAGAGCTGAAGGCAAATTAGTCAGATCTAAGAAATTCTGATTATTTTACTCACTGACAATAAGGCTTTACAACTTTATAATTAGTCAACCTCAAATATGTGCAGAATGCATTCTGGAAAGAGAGAGAGCGGAAAAAGGGCATCTGCTTTGTTCCTTTAATTGCTCTGCACACTCAGAATGCAGCAAAGACTTCAAGAAAGCCAGTGAATGCAACACTAATGAGTCGGGTCTGTTAATCAAAAGGAGTCATGAAGAATATCTTTTAAAGTCATGTATTCAACATATATGTACACAGCAGCGTTTTACTTGTGCGCGTTCGAGAGCGAGAATAAAAGTTACTCCTAAACACTTTATTAACTGGGACACCCCAGTTCTGACTGCTGTTTTCTCAACCATTAATAATTTAGGGCAGACTGGGACCGTGGCAAAATGACCGCTGACACGCTCCCACAATAATGTCACATTACAGATCAGCCATAATTACGCATAGAGAACTCCCGTCAGATCGCGAAGCGTGCCCGGCTCCCCGCTGTCCTACATAGGATGACAGCGAACTGATTTTACCCACGAATGAGCCGAATAAAATCTCTTGACAAAAGGTCAATATAAGAAGCCGTTCAGTCGTCAGTAACGATGATTAGAAAAAACGTCTAAGCACTAGTAGAAGAGCAATATTCACACCTATTAAACAGTAAACATAATTTCTTCCATGTTACAGCCATAAAATATTTTTTTTATAGGAAGGAAGGTGAATTTAAAAAATAATTAAAACGTATGGAATGGATTTGGGTTCAGCCCCTCGACTCTTGTATCCCTGAATAAAATACAACTATGTTCAGCCGTAAACTACCATGAAATCTACATGTAATGCAGTTCCCAAAACATTCAGGGGTTTGACTAAATAAATTCTAAACAATCAGGCCAAAGGGTAAAGTTGTGAAGAGCTTAAAGCAGGGTCAGGAAATAAACAATAATCACTGTTTAAATCAATATCAAAAAACTGAAAGTACATGGCAACTGAGAACCTCCCCCAAAACCGACAGGCCTGCACTGAAAAGGGGCATTTATTAATTCAATATTAATAATATATACTGAGCTAAAATCGGTTTTGTCTTGTTATAACTACAATAAGATATTCGCAGTAGGAACTAGAAACACTAGGTCAGATTTTGCGTTTTTTACACTGCATCAGAGAGAGAAGAACTAAGAGACCCTCAGCAACTCATGAAGAGCCACAAACATTCACAACTCAGGTGGGAGAATCAGCAAAAGGGGCACAAGAGAGCAAAATTAAATTTTAAGGCCCACAAGGGATTAGACACTTCTCAGAAATTAAAATAAGAGACGCCCACTACGGCTTTTTGTGGCCATGACCACCACGACCAGCGTGGAGGTTTTCATCACAACAAAGCAATCATTCATACTCAGAGGTGAGCAGTAACTTTCACTCTTACTTAAATAATTTTTTGGGTTAACTGTTTTTTACTTTTACTTTAGTAAAAATATGTTGAAGCAGTGCGACTCTATTGTCTCATCGACCCAGAAGTCATGGGACGATGGACGGAGGTCAGTGCAGCAAAGCGCTGAAAGAAAACCCATTATAGGCTGAAAAACACTTAAAACTGGGTCCTTCAAGCAGGACAACAACCATAAACAGTCAACCTTGGCTGCAACAGGACGGTTTACATCAAAGTTCAAGTCCAAGCCTAAATCCAAATCAGAATCTGTGGCAAGTATGAAAAACATCCAGTCTGACTGAGTTCAATGTGTTTAGTTAATAAAAATGGATCTATGATTTTCTCTTTAGAAACGTTGGTAGAGACATACCACGAAAGATCTGCTGCCATTTGCCTGAAAAGACATTTTAACAAAGTATTGACTGAGGATACTTTCCACATCCCCTTTTTTTGTTGTAAGGAAAATAAAAAGAATTTTAAAAATACTTTTCATCACTACATTTCAAAATCAATAGCTACTTTGTGTTGGCCACGCAGATAAAAATCACCAAACACAAACTCAAGTTTGGGGTTTTAATATGACTAAATGTGGCAAAATTTCTAAGGCAACAAATGTTTTTGCGAGCTGATTCATCTCTAGAAGTACAGTGATGGGCATATTTTCTATCGATGCTACAAAAGACAGACTTCTCTGCAAAGTCTTATTACAACCTGCAGCAGCACTCAAGCCGACGGTGAAGTTATGGTCAAAATCTTTCCTCTAACGTTAGCAACACCCCCGGCGGCTGACCTCAAGTATCCCCTCATATTGTATGTTGTTTTATGTATGACGCCCAACAGAAGGTAAAGCAGAGCTCACTGCTTTCATGACTGCAGACACACTAAAGCAAAGCCAGCAAAAATATAATTTACAATACATTTTAGAGAGAATGAGTCATCTGGGAATTACCTGGTGAGCAGAACAGCTACGTCATGGTGCAGCGGGTGTTCGTCTCCTTTCATGTTGAGTTTCTTCTGCCATTTGCAGAAGCTGTTCAAGCTGTTGTCGGCATGGTGTGTAATCTTTAGGTCATCCTTTTAGGCATCCGTCATAAGAACAAAAGAAAAGAAACTGTTAATATTCCTAAAACGATTCAAGTTCAACTAAAGTACAACATCAGTTCTACGGTTAATCTGATACTTTGGCAGAAACTTTTTTTAATTTAAGCATCATGGCAACGGACAGAGGAGGAAAGTTTTGTTTTATTTTTTTTTACTGCATATGCTTCCACTATGCTTCCAAACAGCATAGAAAGATTAAATGACTAAACTTAAAACGTACTGTGAATCATTTTCAACACGATTACAAACAGAACGCACTTCGCTTTCCACACAGAAAAGCCAGAAGAGATAGTCATGGTTAATTCAGTCAAATTAAGCAGCGGCATACAATTAACTTTATCTGCAAAGGAAAAAATGTTTATCCACGTCATTTTAATTGACACTGTAAACTCTCGAACGTCTGAGGCGCAGACTCACTCTAATTAACGCGTCCGTGCAGATGCTTGTTGTGCATACAATTTTCATTAAATTATTTCATTTTCACGGCATCAAACACTGACAAAAAAAAGTGAAGTTCAAACAGGTTTATGTGCCTCTTCAAACACATAGCTCTAATTACAGTGGTACCTCACACTTCTATGAGAACACCGTAAAAGAAAAAAAAAAAAAGAAAGTTGAAGGGAAGATGGGTCGACTGCATCAGATGGGATTAAATGAGATAAATGCATCTCTCAGATGAGGACATTTCTAGGCAGCTGCAGCCAATTAGAGATATTTATTATTGATATGCTGGAGGCAAAACCACACCGTGAAAGTTAAGATATGCGTTTATTTTACTCTTTAGTTAGTTATGTAGTTTAATCAAGTGAAAATCGAACGATGAATCCACAAGTGCACCTCATGAAATTAAAATAAATCAAAATAAGTCAAAAGTAGCCTGAAGCAGGCACTGAATGTTTAGATTGCACATTAAAAAAGCATAACATTTGTGGGTCAACATTTTTAAAAATCACTTTTTATAAAACTTTTTTCGTTATATTATATATACATAAAGGCATAAAATATTCAAATTCTCTGCAAATCTGAAATTGGGTTTTTATTGTTTGTGGGGCGGAATCATCACAGTTATCAGAAATAAACATTTGTAATACATCCACATGGTTGCAGTAAATCTAAACAGCAGCGTATTTAACTTTTTAAATTTCAAGAACTAAAACAATTTCCCATTTACAAAGATTTTGTGATTTATTTAGGCAAGTGTATTTAGTGTTTCATGGTGGCCTGGTTATGTACAGACATGTATAGTGATTAAGTCATTTGGAGAAAATGTGTCTGACAGCAAAACAAGTGGGAAGCTTATCCACAAATTTAAAAAAATCAAGAAAAAACACAGAAAAGCTGTGACGCTTTCTTCACCCCACTACGAGGTAAGGCGTCCAATCCAGATCATAATCAAAAGCTCTCCAGGACTCAGTTGCTTCAGTAAAGATTAATGTTGATAAGTGAACGCCATCAAAGGTATTGATAGCAATGTCAGCAGTACATCGTCAAAATACTGCTGGCTAAAGTCATCAAAATGTTTCTTGGCAAATTTGAATTGGGCTTTTTTCTTTTTCCCGAGACTCCAGGAAAGATTTTCTGTGGAATGATGAGATAAACAAATCAACTTTTAGGCCTGGTTACATCAGGGGTAAACTACACCACAGTACTTTACAGAGAGAACAAACATGTAGACAGTCAATGTCTTGACTTCTAAGTCACTGAAATCAAGATCTAAAAATGACCTAAATTAACTTTGGAGTAGCCTAGTTAAAGTCCAGATTTAAATGTGATCGATTACATTTTCACACAGCGTCAGGTGAATTTTGGTAGCTTGTCTCTTAAAGCTGTAGAAGGTAACTTTCATAGAAAATATATATATGTAATTTGTTTTTTGTTTGTTTTCCCACAGATTATCTGTCTCACATTGTCAGGATGCAGTGACCGTTTTATAAAAAAGGTGGAAACCTTCTGCAGCTTTAATAATGTCATTACATTTTCAAAACTGTCTTATGATGATGTCTGATGATCAGAAACATGGAGGTGTGACAAAAAAAAAACAAAACAACAACACTTGTGTGGAGGGAAATGCTTTTTCACAAAACTGCATATCCATGTCTGCGGAAAAAGATTAAAAACTAATTTATAGTTTCAACAATCTTACACATTAAAAATAGATTAGGAATTTAAGGAACAGTCAAACAGAGCAGTCCTACGTTTTCTGCGCTGGATTTTTAAACAAGCCAGGCAATGACGTAAACAAACAAACTGAATTTAACTCGAAGGCTCTGAAATCCAGGCTGTGACCTGCAGTGTTTATTTTTAATCAACTATTTCACACTGCAATCAGTGTTGCCTTGTAGAAAGAAGTTTAACCTTGTGCAATCTTACCATCGCCTCATCAACACACAACCAGGGCTTACCTCATCCTGCTCCAGAAGGATGAGACGAACAACCACAACGTTGATTGCATTCCCAATACTCGAATCTCTGAAGAGACCCGCCACCTAAAAAAGAAGACAAAAAAAAGAAGAACCACGTGATTTCTTTCTACTACGACACTTGCAGTGATGTTCAACCATCAAAACTCGGTTTATCCTACAGAAGGTCACATGTATTCTTCCTCAAATTAAACCCCAAGGACACACGCCTTTGGCATGTCACAGAGAGAGAGAGAGAAGTGGGGAGAGAGAGAGACAGAAAGGAGGAGAAGATCTACAAAGAAAAATGAAAGACAAAATAAGCTTCATGCTGTTGGGCTTCCTGCTGATCAGCAGGACACGTCAAACACACTGCATGTATAAAAATGTTTCCTGAATATAAAGTGCAACCTGTTTTGCTGAGTACGTTGTGCAACCACTAAGCAGCATGTCACCTTTTCTGTATTTTGTTGTTTTACAGCCTTAATTTGATTTGATTTATTTATTTCAGACAGGTTTTTAAAAACAAGAAAACAAGCAATCCAAAAACAAGTGTTGGGAGTATAAGTTTGGTTATATTAATTTTAGAAACAGTTAACCTTTGTGCAACATAATATTAGATGTAGCATGAATATTTTGAGTAGATTTTAAGTTAGGTAGATTTGGATAACGATTCAAACTAAAACAACTGCTGACTTTCTGAACTTACATAAATTACTAAAGAGGGCCTTCAGAAAGGGAGTGTGTTGTACCAGCGGACAGAAAGCAGAGGTTGAGGGGTCTGCCTGTTCACAAGATGAGTCACATTCTTTGGTGTTTGTTTAGGAGTTCAGTAAAACACTAAAACCTTTAGAAAACAATTCTTCTAGAAGTATAATCAAATGTATTAAGATATTTCTTTTAAGTATTAACAGCATGTTCTGAACTAGTTAGTGTCTAACCATACTAATTTGCATGCATCTTAGATTACTAAAATAGAACAGAATTATGAAACTAAAGCTTTAGAAGTAAAATATTTCAGGCATTCTAAAAGAGTTTTTTCTAAAAGAAGATAATCCTGCAATTTTTAGATCCAAACTCACAGTTATCATCTGACACCAGATTTCTGTGTCAGAGTGTGATTATAACAGGAATCAGTTTCTTGATGAATCGTTGAGGCAGAAAAACCACCAGGTTTAAGTGAACCATAAATTTTGGTCCGGAATGTTTAAAGCAGGGGACTGGTACGGAAAGACCCTGTTTGAGAATGACCTTTGTTCTCTCTGGATATTTGTTTTTGGGTTTGAACAGTTCTCAGACAAGGTAATAAAATTAACTTTAAACAGCCCTACAAGGGGAGGACACACCTTCAAATGCATAGATTTAAATTAAGGGATACACCTCCTGATAAAAGTGTCTGTTTTACAGCAGAAAAACAGATTGCTTTGTTTGCAGCCGTGAGAGCAATTCCCAAGAATGCATTCTTGTGTCTCTCCTATTGTGTTTTCCTCTCCAACTCGTTGCAGGTAATTGTATGTTTTGTTATGTGTTTGGACTTCTTGATAATCTGGGTGTAATGCTGGTGTGTTATTATATATGCATTGAATTCTCTGAATTAAACCCTAGATATGTCTGAAGTTATGTCGAATGGATGGTGAATGGTTGTTCTCTCTGATTTCCACTGTGCATACGGAGTCCCTGGATCCGGGGGACTACAGGAAAATGAACGAGCCAAGTAAATTTTATTCCTCTAATTTCAACACAAGCCTTATCCCAAATTGCTTAAAATGAATCAGTTTGGTACCCCATCATGGCACAGTGGATAAAAGACTGGCATTTTTTAGAAATACAGCTAACAGAGCTAGGTCTCAATTATTTGACATCTAACATGGAGTTAACATAACGAGGCAGTGCAAACCCTGCACAGGTCCATCACAGTCATCACAGGATGAAAAATAAAGACATGCACACATATACACTCAATTTAAAGTGACTAATTATGTAATCTCAAGGTTTTTTGGGGTTTTTTTTATAGTGGGAGCAAGACTGATTACCTGCAGAAAACCCACACAGGCATAGGGAGAATATGCAAACCCCATTCAGGGAGACACCAGCACAGGAAACTGAACCAGAAACGTTGCCCTTCCATAGCCAGGCAGTGGATAACACCAAAGAAACGCACTGCCTTCCTGCGGCAACCAGTTCACGCTATACATATGCTAATCTCATTCTCTCTGTTTTTATCCGTCATATATTTAATGAAATAACCTGAATTATTCAGAGGATTCCATTTCTTTTGGAAATCAACAGGAAAAGCAGGAGAGGTTTGGCATGATGCAGGTTGATTTGCTTTTTTCCTCTAAATATTAATACACCAAGTCCTCGCACCTTTCGCTGTCGGATCACATCGACGTAACTCGTTACATAATTAACCTTTCAGTCGGTTCTTCTCTGTTACCTCCAGCTCTGAGGCTGGAGCACGATGAGATGAAAGCTATGAAATCTTGAACGCTAAAAGGAATAGTTGATTTCAGAATGAGATGACGTGCTCAGATGTTTGCCGTTTTCTACTTTAAGGCATTAGGAACAAAGTGCTGTCGAAAACAGTACAACACCTGCTCTTCCATACAGCGTCGACTGTGACACGTCTCGATTTGAGGAAGGCTGTGGTTGTTTAGAAAGCTCTTTCAGAGCCTGCCGGAGGTAAATTGAGGTTATCCAGAGAAGAAAGAAAATGAATTAAATGCTTAGAGATGTGCGATAAAACTGTGAGCCTCAGCATCAACAAAACTAATGCTCACACGGCAGCAGGAAAGCTGCTCATCACAAAACCACATTCTTAAGGACTCTTGTTTTTAATATGGAAACTTTCCCCTCATCCACCACCAGGGGGAATCTGGAATTGGGAGGATTTAATATGAGAAATTTGGGTGGACTGACTACAGGGACATGGGAGAGGATTTAATAGGGCAAAGTTAACCAAAATTTGATTTCTAAGCCTCTCAGATGGCTAATTTTCTAATAAATCCCCTCATCCACCACCAGGGGGAATCGAGAGTTGTGAGAGGATTTAATATTACATGCGTTACTGCAGAAAAAATTACATTAGATGACGGGTCTGGGGTAAATGTTCGTTCCCTACTGTAATAAAAGCAAGAAGCTTTTTAAGTTTTGTCAAGGAAAACGTTGACATGCTAAACTATATTAGCTTAGATTTTCTTTCACAAAAACAAGTTAAATGTGCCACGGAGAAATGAAGACTTTTACCATTTTTTTTTTTTTTTTTTTTTTGGCCCAATCTAAGTCAATTTACACAAAAAAAAAAAAAAAAAGAAAGCCCAGAAACTCCCTTGGGTATGCAGGAACGTTTAGATGCATTTAGTCGTACGTCTCTAGTGTCACATGGAGAACTGGGACAACATCTGCAGAACAACACACGGGGGCTGGACTGACAATTTTTATAAAAGAGAACGATTGATGATGTTCTATCTTAAGAGGAATCGTACGCCTAAAGCCTGTGCAAACTTTTCCAAACAAACACCACAAATGTGCAGGAGTGCATTGTGCTTTTTCCCTTCAAATGAAAACTACTTATAATATAAAATTGTGCGGAGCTGAGAGACCTATGTCTCTCCTGAAACATAAATGCTAAAGTTATGTATTCGGACTGTAATAAAATCTGTATTCAGATTCACCTTTGTAGAAGACTTCTAGCTGCCCTTGAGACTATGTAACGCTATAAATTTTTGTCTTCAAGTGTTTTTAGATACATTTCATCCAAATGGCTCAATTTCAGAGACACTACAGTACATCCATCCATTTTCTGTCACCCTTGTCCCTATCGGGGTCGGGAGTTGCTGGTGCCGATCTCCAGCTGCGTTCCAGGCGAGAGGCGGGGTACACCCAGGACAGGTCGCCAGTCTGTCACAGGGCAACACAGAAACAAACAAGACAAACAACCATGCACACACACACTCACACCTAGGGAGAATTTGGAAAGACCAATTAACCGGACAGTCATGTTTTTGGACTGTGGGAGAGAACCCACGCATGCACAGGGAGAACATGCAAACTCTGTGCAGAAGGACCCCGGGCCAGGACCTTCTTGCTGCAAGGCAACAGTGCTACCAACTGCGCCACTGTGCAGCCCACAGTACAAAGAGCTGCAATTTCAGTTGAGGGTATGCTAGACCTGATGAGTTGTCATGACCGTGACATTTTTGTCCACACTCCATAATCAACGCTGCAGAATAGTTTGTCCAATATCAAATAAATACAGAGAATAAAAAGTAATAAAACATGTTTTATAGTCTCCCCAACATCGCTAAACATGCAGCGTCCTATTTTTTGTTCATGTTCAGCACAACAAATGCAAGAAGCACATTTCAGTTGAAGAACTTGGTTTTATACTTTAAGGGTGGAACCTACACCTACACCGGCATTTTAATATAAAAAAGGAGTGTGGTCAGTTATTCAGGAAGTGTACATTATGTTGTTGAATCTGCAGCTTGAGACATAAATGAAGAAGTTAATCAAAATGCGGTTCCAAGCATCGCAGACGTCCCACTGGAGTCGGTAACAATGGATGTGCATTTAGACTATTTTTATTCCATGTCCCCCTGTCATTGTTTCTATTGTTTATACATTGTATTGTTTATACATTGAGCTTCATAACAGAGGGGAGGTTATTTTGAACTGGTTGAAATGACTTTTGTCCCACAGACGTTTGTACTGCTTAACCCAGTGGGCACGTTTTGATTGGGCCGAGAAACTATTTGCACTTTGGCCTCAAAGTCCACATCGTGTCCCAAGAATTTTCAGAGTCATTTGCCTGAGCTGCTACTTTTAATTAAACATATTGATCCTAAACATCCTGGAGGAACTAAAATAATTAACCATCAGGTCACAATATGAAGAAAGTTGGGGAAAAACTCATTTGGTGAAGCCGCTGTGAGCGCACAGGACGTCATGGCTCCAGAATATGGATGCGCTGCGCTGCTGCTGCTACCCTCAAAGACAAACATCAGTGATGAGACAATGGAGCAAACTGTGTCAGAGGAAGATGATGACATTATTGTTTAGATACCAGAAAGAACTTGCTTCCCTTGAGGCTCTGCTATATTGTTATCGCAAAACAGGATTGTGTGGCGCTTTAATGTTGAAAGCTTTAAAAGACATCAAACAAGAACCAGGAGAGGAAGTAGAGAATAATGTCTGCTTCCTCTGTGTCAAATTGTCTGCTAAGTCAGTTAAACCGTCTCCGTTTCATCAATGAATTCCCTTTCCTGATGTTCTCTCAACTCATTTGATAGCACAGAAATGTTTATAGTAATCCATTAGGTGTTGTAAAAAAAAAATTATAGAAACTTCACAGTAGATTAAATATTAATTGAAACCTGATATAGATTGTTCTTAAGACAACCACACTTAGATCTTGGATTGGCTACTTTGCAATTGTTGCCAATAACAGCATTGCATTGTATAACAGCATTGTGCACAATCACTTCAGCTTTCTAAGCTGCATTTTTTTTTGACTATTTAAGATGCTCTCTGTGGAAAACATCCACAGAAATGGATTTTCTGAAAACAACTTGGAGCCAAGTTCCCCTGAACACGTCAAAGAACGGGGATCCGCTGTTTCAAGTCAACAAGTTTTACTTAAAAATGGCATATGTCAGCCCAGTTCAAGAAGTTGGCCTTCACATGCACAGGGGTGTATGTGATAGCGATTGGCAGCAGGTGGATTTCTTTCTCCACACTAGAAGACGACCTGTTCAAGATCAAGTGAAGCTAATCGTGTTCTAAGTGACTTTTAATGTCACAATGCAAAGTCTTGAAGTAAGTCTTAGAACTTGCTACATAAAATACAAAACTTTGAATGTTTTCCTGTTTTGATGTGACCTCTCCTTACACACCAGTGTCATTCAAAATGTGTGTGTGTACAAGTTGATTAACCTGAGGAATCAGGTTTTCAAAACCTTTATTTTTGTTGTTTGAACCCAACCCTCTGTCTGTCTCTGCAGCTGAATGACTATACTGGAGAGCATTTCAAAGCAGCAGGGTTTTTTTTGTTGTTTTGTTTTTTTGGCTGTTGTACGCAGCAGCTCTGCAGGAGAGGTCCGAGGAATTACAAGCTGTGAACTGGAAAGTCTGCAGCGCTTACGGCTTGCTGATGGGAATGCAGAATGAGGTGTGATCTCTGCTTTGTGTTCCAAAACAACAGATAACAAAACCTGTTGACAGTATCTGCTAGATCAGGCTCCTGACAGCAAAACATCCCTACTGCACATGAGCTACAACACCGGACCTTGTGTGAAGATCTGAATTTAGGGAGACGAAGGCGGCCGCTGGACTAAGAAGGTACGCAAAGCCTTAACAAAGCAGAACTGCTGGCTTGAAATCAAATTAAAGTTCATATTCATTTTTTACATAGATTATGAAAACAAAAAAATAAATTAAACTTGAAATTGCTACATTGGAGTTAAAAATGGCTGAAAAATATTATCTGGCAATTAAAATATTGAATTGCTTTCGCAAGTTTAAAGTAAAGAACAGAGCTGCATAATTTCATTTTTTTTGAAAAACAACAGATTAAAAAATTGCAATGACAATCTTTGTCATCCCTCAACTTCTTAGCCAATAAACATCTGAGAATTCAGACCAATCCAACTAGTGAGCTGTGTAATCAAAATGCAGTTTCTCAAATATAACCTCAAATATAACATCCCATCGGCGTGTCCTTTGAGATAACTACATTACACCCACCATTTGTAATTGTATGCACTACTTGCATTAACGAAAGAAAAAAAAGTGCAACTTTTATTAAGACATATCATAATTTTAAAGAGTCAACAAACTGAGGACCATGTGAAACAATCTCCTTCACTGTGCTTCATAGCAGTAGTACAGGAAGAAATACAGCCTCTTTCAAACATCACCAGAAGGAGGGATTTAGACACTATGTCAGTGTCTGTTTTGTTCTTTTTAAAGTGGGTTGAATTCAACCTGCCAGCGTTGCACGCCTCGACTCGCGTTGTAATCACTTCGCTGCATCATTTGATTTATGATACGGTATAGTTGCTGTTGCACCTCAAGAGTTTGATGTAGTAATTACATCTGGTCTGTGTATCCAGATGATGGGGGGATTTTGTGCGAAAAGAAGTAGAAGAAGAAAAAAGAGGCAAGACGGCGCACCAAGGCAACAGATCCCTGAACTTCAGCCAAATGAAGCTTCTTCAGTCGCAGCAAAGCTTGAAAATAGAAAAAAAAATTTTAAAAAGTTTTTTACACATTTATGTGTTCAACCTTAAGATACTTCTTTCCTGTGACCCCCGCTGAGCTCTATTCCGTACCTCATTTGGTTTTATGATGGCAGTTCGATATCTGAAAGCTCGTCAGTGCTTGATGAGCAGCAGCTGAAAGAGTGGCTCATCATTGGTTGATGACAGCATGTTCTGTGAATGAGGCGATCTGTCATGACCCATAAATGGTGGTGGGTTTCCTCTCTCTCCCCACTTCTTTATCCTTTTTAATGCCACTCATCTCTGCCGAGGGTAGAACTGCTTCTCCGTTACATTCCAGGGCTTTCAGCCGATTTTCTTGTTATGCATCCAATCTTGGATCCTAGAAATGCCTACCAGGAACTTGTATTAAGCCTCCACCAGAGCATCTCTTTGACCTTTTATTATATGTTTAAAGGTGACCTATTATGCTTCTTTGAAAAGATTAGGATAGGTTTGTGGGCTATACAAAAAAAATGTTCATTTTTTGTGAAACAGGCTTTTTTTAAGCACTTGGGCTGCTTTTAGATGCAGTTTCCACTTACTGGTAATCATATCGGGAAAATATCCCTTAACTTAAAATATTTTACCATAGAATAATCTATTGGAATATGTAGTTGAATGCACACCAATACGTCTCGGCAAACAAAAGTAGAAAAAAAAAGCTATGTTTCTCTGTTTAAAATACACTGTCGTCTTATGTATCCTTGGAAAGAAGATTAAGGCTAAATCACCTTTCTTTAGTGCTCTATCTCAAGATCACAAGGCTGTGATCAGTAATATACTCTCGCACCCAGAACTGCTAATGTTGTCACGGTCATTTATCAGTAGGCTGTAGTATCTGATATCCAGAACCACCTATAAACCATAAAAACCTGTAAAAAGACAGACAGTGCAGTCTTCTGCATTTCAGGGAGACTAAGCTCTGCCTGCGATGTGAGAATTTGTAACCTTAATGCCTAAAGCAGCTGTGAATGTCAACATCCCCACTTTGTCTTCATTGCCTTTAGCAGTCCTTTTTAACTTCTAAACTTAAATTTGTCACATTAAATGGGCCGATATATCAAGCTGTCTCTTACCCCGATGGTGGCTGACCAAGATTAAGGCCAGAGCAAGCCAGTAACAAACAGGATACATGTATTTTGGTCAGTCTTTGAACTCCACTTATAGAATAAGGGGATGCCCCGGAGTCACACAGTTTTCTCTTTAGTTATCTTTGCATTATTTGATGCGCTACATCTTTGTAGTTGCGCTGTGTACGTATGTGGGTTCACGTTTCATTCTTCATTCTTGAGATTGAGAGCTATTCCTGCAGCTTCTCATTTTCTTTTCCTCACAGAGTAGCATGTCTAATTCCTCTGTGGCAACTTGGCATCGATCATCTCACCGACACAAACAAAACTGATCAATGTTGAATTCATGTCTAAGGCCTCTTTTTATTTTGGCCACCATAAAACCCCGGGAAGCCCTCCACCTTCCCACCTTCACCTCACAGCGTTTTCCTGCCTGTATCGACCAAAGTCCACATCCACAATCTGCTCACCCTGCGCCACACCAATGTCCCTGAATGGTTGCCACGGGAGACTGAAAGAATCAAGGCAATACTCCACATGTGCTTCTGAGAAAGGAATAATATTCTAATGTAACGATAAAAAAAGTTGGTCTTACAGACTTCCTCTTTAACTTCTCAATAACTTTGCAAAGAAATAATGCCATAACCTGTTAAATGTAAAATTAGTTTAAAGCACAATTTCACATTCATTTGAATTTAATGCCTGCACTGTATTTACCATCTTAAATACAGCAGGTGTGGCAACATCCTGCAGCCACACGCTGAAGCAGTCAAAACACTAAAATATACATCACACCTCTATGAGGCATAAAGCTGAATGGCTGCAGGTGTCATTCATCAGGAAATTACAGCAGATTGCACTATGGGAGGATTGCAGAGCCTGAAGCTGCAGGCCGCTTTCTGATGAGACACTTGGATTCTGGCATCTTGACGACGGCGATTTAATATGCACCAATTATGACACAGAAAGACACTGAAGCATCAACACTACATTATGGCAACTACATTAGCCGATGATGGAATCCCGTTTAGTTAAAATAATACTGAATGCTACGCTGCAAAAAAAAAAAAACCTGTCAATTATTAAATAAAGTGTTGATTTGACTGTTCAGTTACTCTGAGCTCAATCTGACTGAAATACTTGCAGGGATGAAATGATTTTTATTGATGTTTTAGTTTCTAAATAGCACTGAAGGCCTTGGATGGTGCATTGACGAATGCGTCGAGACAATGTAGTTTAATGCAAACAATCAAACTGTTCATTTTCCAAAGTGCTAAATGCACTAACTGTCAAATGTAAAATACTCACAATGTTCATGACAGCGAGGACATAGTCCTCCACAGCTTTGCTCCCGTGATGGTCCACCATTTTGGGATCCGCCACCACTAAAGTCTCCACCCACTTTTCTCTGCTTACGGAGCGCTGACGAATTCTGTGCCTCCGCTTGTGATGGCGTCGTTCCCACCGCTCCCGCTGCCTCTCGATGTCGTCAAAACTCTGGAGGGTATCTGGAGATGCAAGGATTTCAGAGTGTTCACACGTTATCTGACATACGCTGAGATGTTTGGGTTATTTTATGTTTTGGGGACAGAAGAGTGTGCATGCTACCAACCGATGCAAGTTATGACGAGTTATCACCACTAATATTTGAGGGACAAAAAAAATTATCTCACCTTATCTGACCTTTCAGTCAGAGATTTTTTTCAGAGTTGCTGTATTACAGACTGCTACAGGAGACTTTTTCCCTACAGTCATCGGAATCCACAAAACATTACAACATTTCATTTCCCTTTGGGATCAACAAAATGTTCATCGACTCTCCATCACCATGCTCAGTGGTTGGGAAGAGGTGTTGGCGAGCTGCATTTGGGTTTCATCAAATATTGTGCCATACGTTGTGGCTAACCCATCTATGTTGGTATCTGCAGCCTTACTTGTTAGATAACCCCTCCGAACAAAGTCAGACGTACTTAGACTTTTTTGTAATTGCCGTCTTGAACACGTCAAAAATATCAACTGAGGACTATAAACTTTAAAACTTGGCTCTTGAGCTCCAATTAGGCTCAGCCTGCAGTAAACCTACAGACAAGGCTGGCACTTGTCTTGAGTGTTTTCTACTTGAGAACTAATCTCAAGCAATCAAGGAATCTAAAGTGATTGTGAAACGTCATTTCGACTTGGCATTGTGTCAACACACACCTCTGTGTGTGTTGAGCCAGAGTAACAAGCCAACCGAACTCCTCTTTCTCTACTAGCTTCAACTCATTAGGTGTTTTTTGATTGAAAATACCTAACGGGTACTTTGACTTTTATGAAATTAGACTTTTATAGCACTTTTCTGAACACTCAAAGACACTTTACAATTAAGACCAGGGAGGGTGTACTTTGTTTCTGTGGGAACAGCTTTGTTTTTGTTGATCAGCAACAGTGTAGTGTGTGGATGCCTATGTTCAAATTATTGTATTTTTACAAATATTTTATCGAACAAGAAAATCTTTTTTTTTTTTTTTTTATTTCAACAATTTAAATATTTCATTGGAAAATACAATGATTGTGTATTTTTTTAATTTTTTATACCTGAAATAAAAAATGTTTCTCTTTTAACCATTCTTTTTTTCCTATGAGAAATCAGGTGATTTTAAAACTGAGCCTCAAAACTGAATTATCAGTAAAACAGATCAAAATACCCAACACCTTTGTGCAGGATGAATTTATTTATGAACACAACACAAACGTCTTTTTGTGTTGATAGAAGCTCAACATCAAATGGAATAATTTACATATTTCAGGTACATATAAACATCTCACCCTTTTTACCCACCAAAAGTAATTCATCTGTTTACTCTGTGAAGGGCACTTTCAGTACATTATTAGTAAAAAAAAAAAAATGCTTCATACAATGCAGATAAATAGTCTTGGAACTGCTTGTTAGATTCATATGAATAAGGAAGAGTTATGACCAAAAACACCAGCAGCACATCAACCTGCATATTTGGAATAAAATAATTAAAATAGACAAACAGCTACGAGCGCTGCTCCGGGATCACTGAGAACAGAACAGGCTCTCTGAAAAAGTAATACAGTAAATCTTAAGCTTAAAGATAGATTTAGAATAAATTTCCCAAATAATTTTTATAGCAAGACAGCAGCTAATACAGTTATCGCTTTTCGGTGGATTAGTCAAACCGATATAAGATGTGACGGCTCAAGCGTAATGAAAGTCAAAGAAAAAGGACTTAAATTAGATTTCCTCAGGGGTTTTACAAATCCTGGAGGTGGAAGCATCAATCTTGAACTGTTTTTTATTTTGTTGTTGTTCATGAGCCAGAGTGCAGATGGACTGCTGCTTTAAATGCAAACACAAGAGGAAAGAAACGATAAGCCTTACATTGATCCCACACTAGACCTATAAAGGATCAGTACGGACCTTCTGCAGCTACTTTATATGTAAAGTACATGAGTTAATATGTGTTTAAAATGTTATGGGAGTTGAGGATTCAATAAGATAAAATATTACAGAAACTATCAAAATGACCAAGACTTGATCATTGACACACATGTTGAGCCCCATGGATAAACAGGTTCTAAAGAACATCCACATGATCCGTTTCACGGCTTCGTGGCTCCTGACAGACACCTGCACACTTATAACATGCTTGATTCTGAGCAACGAGACATGCAAAAGTTTAACCAAGCGTTCTGCGTGGAAACGGGGTTGAAAAGAGTAAGAATATGTCAAACAGAAAATTAACCTAAGGAATTGCAAATGCTGTTCAGCAGTGTTCAAACTTAGAGGAGACCGTTTTGAAACAAAGTCACAGTCGTGTGTACCAAGAACAATTGCAGCTACAATTGCTAGGAAAATTCAGGATAAAAAGAGGCACACAAAAATCACTGGGATAAGAAAGAAATGGCAATTTCAAGAATCAAAACTACCCAACACTTGAAGAAAAAAAGAGTTATTACTATGCCAGTGCCAGAGAGCAGCCTGCTTATAGCATGCCAAAAACCACAGAAGAAAAACAAAAAAACGCTAAACAATCTTTAGATTATGGTCGCACTACGCTTGGAGAGAATTTAACAAAATGCACACAATTCCTACTGTCAAAGACTGAGGGAGATCCACTGATGGTTTAGAGAACCAAAAAGAGATCTTATTTTAAAACTGATGGAAAGCATCTGGAGTAAAACCTTCACACTTGTGGCCAGACTCTGTGCATATGATGCATTTAAACGTTCCAGCATGGCAATGGTCCAAAACAGAAGGCCAACTGGACCTTTTAGTAGCTACACTGTGAAAAAGAGGAATGTTCAAGAGTGTGCTTCTCCATCTACTAAACTCATAATCATTTATCCATTTCGGGGAGGATGGCCCAGAGATTCTCTGAAAAACCAATGAAATAATTATTAAAATAGCAATCATTATTGAAAACTTTGTATGGAAAAACCTGTTCAAAGATTTTAAAAAGCTTAAATACATATAATGAACATGATCCACAGAGCTCGTGAACTGTGCAAGGTTTTGAATCATTCATCATTTCTTATAGATTTCACCTTCAACCAGTAAGACTTTATAATGGTCAACAGTTCTCCAGGGTCAGTACTCGACCCTTTCTAAAGGAGGTTTTCTGCCACAGAAACAATTAATAATAGAAAAATTCACTGCAGTGGCACAGAGGCAAAGCACAACCCATGTATGGAGGCCGTGGTCCTTGACCCGGTCGTCACAGGTTCGAGTCCTGGCCCGATGACTTTTGTCACATGTTTTCCCCCCTTTCTCTTATCCCTTTTTCCTGTCTGACCACTCTCAAATAAAGGCCACACGAGCCAATAAAACCTTTTTTTAAAAAAAGAAAAGACAGCTTGATTCTGTATGATTGGTTGAATATATGTGGAACCAAACTTTAGAGATAGAAAAAGGTTTTTTAGATCAAAACAAGGGGAATCCTAAAGAGCCAGTAGCTGAAAACTTTGTATATAGCAACAAGTGAATGACGATGAATCTCTAAGGTCCTGTGTTGCTGGATTTCTCTCTTTTTCTTTGCTGTAGGCAGTTCTTTTTTCTTTTTAACTCTAAAAGCTTATTTTATGCAGCACTACAAACTTAAACTTTTGTAAGCTTAAGTTGCTCAATATTGTGTTCAGGTCAGACAGAGGACAGAAAGAAAGCTGCCAAAATCAGACGGAGTGTTGTAAAAGCCTGGAGAAATATTAATAATGATCACATTCGGTTATATATATATATATATAATATATATATATATATATATATATATATATATATATATATATATATATATATATATATATATATCTTTTTTTTAAAGTCTAGTTTGTGTGATGCATATTTTTAACGAAATCATTTATGCAGTTGAAATTGAAACCTCGAGACGGTCAGAAAAAAAAAAAGACCTTAAAGGAAGGATGAAAATTTTCAACGTCTTAAAGCAAACTCTCGTAAATTTTTCACGAACCAATTCAGCTTTTGAAATGACTGACAAAAAAGGCTCCCTTAATGTTCTGACTAAAAAGTAATAATAAAAAAAATCTGTTTAATCTCCCAAGGTTCCTAAACAGTCCTTCAAAGTCAAGTTCAGCCAGCTCAGAATTTTAAACAGCTGATTTATGAGCGTATATATATATTATTCCTCAGACTGGAGCCAATTATTACCGAGGAATGAGCTGCAGAAAGAGACAGGATAAAGTAGGCATCCTTTTGTTTCACAGATCAGCATCAGTGGATTCATCTGTGAGTAAAACTCTTTCTGCATAATGTTGCCTTCATCTTCAGATTGTTCCTGAAACAATCCGACAACGTTAAAGTCTAATTCACCGCAAATTCAATTGGGTGAAATCCGAATAATGTCAAATAAAAATGCATGCGTGTCGTAAGGGTCGAGCCGTGACTTACTTTGGTTTCCACAGGTGCTGTTGAGACCCGGTTTCCCTGAGACGGGCTGGATGACTGGACGGTTGACAGGAGGAGACGCGTGGCGTTTGTAGATGGCGTGGGCCTGAGGTGCTGAGGTCTCAGCGCTGGACTTCTCCAGAGGCTGAATGAAAAACTCCTCCTCAGACAACTTAAACAGCCCCGTCTGCAGAAATAGGCAAACGGAAACATTCAGGACATTAGATTTTACAAGACCATTCATGAAATGATCTTATACAGGATCTGGGAACTAAATCTAAAACATTAGTGGAGTGTGTAATTACGCAAACGGCAGGACAATTTGAGTCTACTATTGAACCGGGTCGCTAAGAAAAGCTTGGATGGTATTCTTACTATGGAGGATACAAGATGGAGGAAATGTGTTTGTTCTTTTGTTAATGATCCCATTCAATAAAAAACATATTTATGAGCGGGTATGATAATACAAAAATGATGGTGACTTTACATCAAAAATTCAATTTATCATTGTCACAAATAGTGTATTAAGCTTAAAAGGAATATTCAATGAATGAATACAATCACTATTTTCAAAGTTAGGGTTAGGGTTGGGGTTAGGTAAGTTCTGTGCAGTTTTGACTATTTTCTTTTAAGCCTGGTAACAGAAACAGGTCAGGAAGCTTGATGGAGTAATATGTTTAATCTCAAGTAGTGGCATAAAACCAGAAAACATTTTTTTATACTAGCAAACTGTATCCTAACATAACCCATGCCATACAGAAAACCAAAAACTGTCTGCGAAAGCATTTCTCATCCACTGGGGAAATTGTCAAGCATTGAAAAGCTAAAACCTCACTTATTAGAGTAAATTATTGACTTTTCGCTTTGAAAATGATGCACAGTGGCCATTTCTGTGACATTAAAAGCTAAGAGTCACCATTAAGTGCTTCAGGGTTGAATTGGTCAATGACAGCTAAGTGCAACTTAAAGTTCATGATCTTGACAGCTTTCAGGTTTTCAACCTTCAGGACCCGGCCTGTTCCAGGGAACCACTGCCTTTACGGCACCTACGTTCTTGGAAGAGAAAACTCAGCGGGAAATTGCACGCATTTGAAAAGTTTTAATGTTTTTTTTTTTTTTTTTTTTCTTCATAAAACTCGGTTGTACACCAAATGAAAACATTACTTATTTTTCCATTTTGAAAACTACATTAAAACATTCAGTTATTGTTTTTTATTGATCTTGACTAAAAAAGACAATTCCATTTTAATATAAACAGTACTAGGAATAAAACAAAGAGGTTTTTATTTTTAAAAATAGAAACAACACATAATTATTTTCTCCCACAAAAATAACTGGTGCCAGAAATAATTTTGCAATTTTGAGAGTTTAGATTTTTAAAGTTTAAATGTACCTAATGAATATGTCTTACTAAGATTCATCACATCAAGTAGTTCCCTTTTGACTTCAAACGTAACCCACAACTTGCAATAAAATCACATTTTCACATAAGATGTTTTTTTTTAATTATGCTTTTAACCTATGTTGCAGTCTTCTGACCCGAGTAGCCAACTTATAGAGAGACGCGTTTGTTGAACCCATGTAATACACAAATATATGGCAGGTATGCAGAGACACATGCCCCAAATGTTCTTTTTTTCCCAGGTCAGAAATAGTGGAAGGACAGGATGAAATATACAAAATGAGGTTACAAAGTGATAAATTAGCCTGGAGCTGGAATAGATATAATGGCACAAATCAAATGCATCTGAAGCGTTGTTTGATTTTTACTTCACTTGCAGGAGTTGTTAGAAGTAAATTTGGAACATTTGACTTGATGTTTCTCTAAGCTTTAGCTTTGATGTGTCAAACAGAATTTCTTTCAAATGGGAAAGACAGGACAACGTGCAGCTGAAGTGAGTCAAAAGTATATTTATTTTCTATAATTCATGGAATGACTACCCTGAATTATACAAACTTGACCATTTCTCCGATCAGTGTCATAATTACCAAGAAACTGTAACAGACTAAGCTGGACAAAGACCGATGCTAATATTGGCTTCACAGACAGACCCTGTTTTGTGTGCAGCCAGAGATCCCAGGACATTTTAAACTTATGCAGAACACTAAAAGTGGTTGATGATTAGCTTCTCGACAAGTTAATGTTTCAAAAAATGAAAAAAAAAAAAAGTAAAAAATCAGCAGCAATAGTTCAGAAACAAATACCAACCATAGCCATGTCAATCATCCCCAGAACTAAATCCTATAGAAAACCAGCAGGATGAGCTGAAGAGTCGATGAGATGATACCCAGGACCCCCTGACAATTCAGAGATTGTGCAAAGACAAACAGCAGAACAGTCCCTCCATCTGTAAGCTCCTGCCCAGCATGACGTTCTGGCATTGGTGTTTCTCTACAGGAGAATTTGGTTTTCTTCCTGGGGTAGTCAGATTGAAACCTGGACATTTCTAACACTTTCAGTGTCCAAAAGCACAATAAAAGATTTTTACCAATAAACTAAATATTGTCTTGTAAAAGCACCTATAAAGTAGAAAAGACCTGACAGCATGCAATGCAGACTGATTGTTTTATAATTATATGAAACTTTGCTAAGGTGACAATCAAAGCAGCACATAGAAAATAAAACCTCTGTATTAGAATGAAAACTTAGCTGTGATTTGTGGCCTGCGACTCTCAGAAACCCTGATAAAATATGGAAAAACACAACTACAAAAGCTACATTTCCACACCATAAATTACAGTGACAGGGATACCAGAAAACAGTATCAGTGGCCACTCTTCTTCTTTTCCTTCTGACCATCCTGGCCTAATATTTAACTCCCGTCCATCATCTGCTCCGGTTGACTCTCCTTCAGCTGTCAAGGAGCTCCTGCGGCGCTCAGACAGGAGGCCTGGCATACTAAACGGACTACAAGGCGAACGCTGAACGGTGCATGAGGGACAGCGACTCCCGTCACCGACAGATTCAGAGACAGACAGGAGTAGCAGAAATGTAACATGAGCATGTTAAGAAGGTCATTTACAGATCTTGTGCAGCAGACAGATCAGAGGAGGAATTATAGCTGGGTTTTTCTGAGCAGATGCATTTATTCTCACATGAAACCAACCTGCCATCGAGCGTCAAAAGATACTCGGGTGAAATGAAAAACATTTCAACATTTGTCTTGAAGATCAGGCTGGATTCTAAAATGAGTGTCTTTCTTCTGGACATGTTCCCCTTTTGGAGTGTTGTGTGTTTATAAGTAAAGACAACGGTTTTTAAAAGAAAAATGCCTGGACTGATGCAATGAAAAATGATTATTTCCTTTTTAGGTCCAAGCCAGATCAGACTGCAGAACTCACGGAGGCGCAGAAACGTGGAAACGTCCCCTGTGAAGATTATAGCGTCACTTCTATAACACATCTGCATGGGCCTGGTGCAGATGTGTTTTATCTGGTGTCAGTAGTGGGATGAAGAGAACAGGAAGTAAGCAAGGAAAACCTATTTTGATGATGGGGAGTGCAGAAGTCATAATTGCCTTCACACTGCAAATGAGGTTTTTCCAACTATCCTGACGCCCAGACATATTTAAACAGTTTCAAGGTCCTGGGTATTGTATGCAGGGCATAATTTCCTCAAGAAATGGCTGAAAATCAAAGAACATACTTTTTTACTTCTTTTAGAAGTCAAGTTGTTAAAACTGCATTATGCAACTTTTGTAAATATGTTTCATGTTTTTTTTTTTTATGTTTTTGTTAAAACCATATCGTTATTGTACAACAGGAGGCAGAATCTGTGAAAAAAACAAACAAGCTCCTCTGCCCGCTTCCTGTTTTTCTTGTATTTTGTGGAAATATTACGCTCCCAGTCAGAAACAACCAATCAGAGCCAGGACAATCAGAGCCAGGAGGAAGGACTCGGCTCTGTCAACCATGCTCAATGTGCTAATGGCAGAAAATTGACTTACCGTGACAGAAAATCTGTTTATCCCCCATCATCGGTGGTCATGCTAATGACCCTCAGCATCAGGAGAGCAGTGTGTACACGAGGATGATTGACATTAAGACCCATCTCCTGGCTCTGATTGGTTGTTTCTCTACCTTAATCCTTAGCTGTAGCTATATAATAATAAGGTTATTTGTCAATCCTAGAAAATCACTACAGCTCTGAATAATCATTTTGTAGATTCTGTGAGCAACAGTCCCCAGCTGCAAAAATTCATATCAACGCCATTAAATTCTGCTACATAAATTTTTGATCTATTTCAGGCTCTGGTTGGGAAAAGTTATTTGTGACTTCAAAACCTCCAAGCTTCTCATATCATTTGGCATGGATGTCATAGTTTTATTTAAATTTACTGTTTATATTATACAGGTTTCCTTATGGCCAGTACAAAAACCTAAAATCAAGACAGTTCTAATAAGAAAGATCAATTTCTGTTTTTAAATATTTGTGCGTTCGTTTCAGAATTTTGTTCATTTCTTTGGACACAAAGTATGTACGCACCAGCAGACAGAAATGAAATGACCAAAAACAACAGAAGGCGGAGACATTTCAGAAGATTTGTGCATTGTGTTTATGGATCTGCTCCACCTCAAACAAACCTACAAGAACAAAAAAACAAAACAAAAACAAAGTCCCTGAACAGATGGTAACATCTGAGCTACCTGCTCTAAACCGCACAGCTCATCTGATCACATCTGCTCACTAAGCTGCAGCTTAGAAAACATCTGGTGTAACTGTTCTGATGTTACAGGTAAATCTCAATTTTTTGAAAGTTAAATCGAATGCTTTGTTTTTAAATTCTCTACTTTAAATTGTTCATTATAAAGAACAAAATAAAGCTAAGTTTGGAGGCTATATGCTGCTCCAGCTGGTGTTTTCAGCAGCAGCTGTCAGTCTGAGCAGAAATAGGCAGATGACAAAGGTTTAAAGTCCCTGTGTATAAAGTTTTGTATCGTATGAGACGATTAGAATGGAAGTCGCGGAGAATGAATTTCTAGGTATATGTGTGTATTTTTACTATCAGCTCCCAGGCTAAAATCTGGCTTCAGAGTGACAGTATAAATCATCTGCCGTCCTCAGCGAGATCAAATGTGTCCTTATGTGGGTTTTTAGAACCAGCTGGCAGTCTGAGCTCTGCCAGAGGAACGAGAGGCAAAGTAAACAAAGTCGAGCTATATCTTATAAGTCACTGAGAGACACTGGTCACCCAGGGGTGATTACTGGCAAGGAGAGGCAATGCCAGAATCTAAGCATACCGTGGAGGCATCTGCAGGTACCTTTACATGCTGCTTAATATTCTGCAGCCACCGAACCGGCTGCAAATTGACCCCAGTAGGGATTTTAACCATCACTTTTGTGCTTTGTGGTTGATTGGCGTGCAAAAATGACAAAGAAGAAAAGGAAACTGAGCAACTGGAGGTGCTTTTTGATCCACCTCTAACACAGCTTGTGCCTTTCTAGTTTTATCACAACATGTTTATTTTAGGCAGACTGATTAACTTTCTCACAGATGAAGCTGTGAGCAACTGACAGATAGAGGGGGAAAATAATTGGATTCCTGGAAGCGTTGAATGTTGGACACACACTGAGTCTAGATGTTTTGTCTCTGCTCATTTATGTCACATTTGAATCTTTGCACAATAAACTACAGTCCTACTTGGGGATGATGTTGAGATTCATACAGGATCTTAATTCAAACTAATGTCTCAAATTTGGGTTATAGGTCTTACAGTCAGAGTCATACGTCTTGGCTGTAGTGTCACTCTCTTATTTTATCTTGTGCCAATCTGCTGGTAACGTTACTGAAAAATGAGACAAATGTTAGACTTCATAAATGGGATTGTGATGAAGCTGTTCCACGAGGGATGAGCGTTAGAAGAAATGTAAGTTCTCTGAGAAAACAGATATACAAAATGCATATCTTTGATTTTGTTTTCAGACGGCCCAAATATCGCCGTGGTTGCAGAACAGCCCGTCTTTAATGATCTACATCAATCGCTTTACCAGTTCAGAGCACAAGGAACCGTAGCCCGACTTCAGGTCTGACCCCTGTTACTCTTAAAAGAGAGCCTCACTCAGGTACATTGCTTAACCTCATTCTGTCTCTAACACCCTGCAGCTCTCTGAGGGGGTATAATAGAGATTACGTGGTAAATCAGCAGCTCCACCTTTTAATTCAACTCTTGTCACCAAACAGAGCCAGTACAGCCGGTACAGATGGCACCCCAATCTCTGCCAATTACAAACCAAAACGGCAGTTCACATTACCGATCCCTCAGTGGAAAAAAGAGAAAGCACTAATCCTACAGATTCATGAATATTATTTAATGTATCTTAATATTCCGGCTTACTATTTTGTGAACTTTTACAGGCCACACACATTATCTATTTGCAACGTATTTTACCAATTCTGTTGTATTTCAGAAAGAGCCAAATTATAGTCATCTATTCTCCTCGTTGTTTGCCCGTGCAATTTCAGATCTGACAAAAGGAAAGTTTGCTGAGAATATATTGCGCTGCGTTGTAAAGTCGCCCAGCGAAGGAGGCAAGGAAAAAAGGTGCTTCTTACGCATATTTGTGAAAAAGAATGATATAAAGTAAAAGCCAAGGTTATAGGTCACAGTTGGCACATGTTACCTTCTATAGCTTTTTATGTTAGTCAGGAAAGGAGTAAAAGACTATTAAAATATTTAATTACAATAAGACACTGTGATGTTGCAACAAAAGTGAGCTACTGCAACAAGACAGTTCAATGTTACAGTGAAAAAGAACAGGACAGATGTAGGGCTAATGATTATTTTGATAATTGATTCTTCCATCAATTATTCTGCCTACAAATGGGATAAATTGGCACATTCTGCAGATTTTTAATCAGAAAATTATTTTCATTTTGCAGATATTTACCTCTTAATTAAAAATAATCATCGCATATTGTCTCCAGTGAACACCTGATTATTTGTTGCAAATAATACATCTGCAGATGGGGTTTAATACAAGTTTTTTTGTTTTTCCTTACATAATTTGAACCATGGGAAGTTAAACCTGAAACTTGAGGAGCTCTGGGTATTTACAGACAAAGGTTTTTTTAATATCTTAAATCTAAAATGTATCAAGTTTTGCTTAAATGCTGGACTGAGTACTTTGATCTTTCAGCAAATGGACATTTTTAGGTCTGTATGCTCCAGTTAACAATTAATCGATTACTAAATTAGTTGACAATTATTCTCAATCATTTCAGCCCTAAACAGATGAGATTAAATGTTTTTTTTACTTAAAGAGAGTCTGAAAATTTGATTCAGTGCATCCTTACACTGTTTGAACAGCTGTTACATCTCAATGTAACAGCTGTGGTTCTTGGTATAAATTACTTCTAAGTTTTATTTTGTAGGGATGCCCACCACATTCACCTTTTTTTAACTTGGAGGTCTTAGTCCTCAAGTAGTTAAGACTCAGTCCAAAAGATGTTGTCAAAAGATTCGGACTGAAGGGAAAAATTCATCCACAGAACAACTGAGCAGAATATTAAAGTGGATAAGTCTGATTTTCAAAACCTTTCCCACTGGAACCGACTTAAAATAAACACAGGCAGCCCACACCCATTGTTAACGAACCTCTCGGGGAACTGGTTCCACTCAAAGCGCAAAGACATTTCCTCAAACAAATATAAGGAATCGATATTACATCGACTACACACTTTAGAAATGCGCCGAATCCAAGCAACTGTAAGACAGGCTTCAAAATTGCACATCACAGCATGTCGCCGAGAGCTGGAGCCACGTACGGCAGGAAACGTGTTTCGTTCAGGCTGAAATCAGGGCTTAAATAATCTAAACGCCCCGAGGAAGAGGGGAATCTATAAAATATCCAAACATGTTTTGGTTTTATTCTAAACAGTTAAGCAAATGTTTTTATTAACTGACAATCGGCTTAACACATTTACCTAAACTTTAATAAGCTGCAAGTCAAAAATAACAGGCAGCTAATCCCATTTTAAGAGTAAAAGAAAACGAGGAGCGCTCTCAAGGTTCAGGCTGAAGGTGGACAAGCAGCCCAACTAACACCCAGACCTCAGCAGTCAAACAGGAAACACATCTGCTTCTTACTGTGCTTTGAAGATCATTTTTAACAGTATGTTTGCTGCACAGAAAGTTTACACTCAAGCGGAAGAGACAGGAAATATAAAAAAAAAAAAAGTTCTCACACAGTTTCCAAAGACTGGTTTTTATAAACGGGCAATTAGCTGGCTCTTGGAACACAAGAGTTTCTCTAAACAACAACAATCCAGCAGCTGAAGCATAAAAACAGAAAAAAAACCAATAAAAACTGTACCGTGTTATAACATCCAGTGCAATGAATCGCCTTGAGGAATCCCCCATTAGTAAATAGAGTCCACCTGCGTGTAATGTAATCTTACCATAAAACCAGATGTTTGTGCAGGTTTATTCGAGAACACCAGGAAACAGCAATCGAGATCAAAGAGCTCAGGGATGAAGTTGTGGAGAATTTTAAGACTGCGTCAGCTTACAAAACCAAAGCCCAAGCTCTCAGAACCTTAAAGCATTCTTACACTCATAATTTCCAAAACAAAAGAGTACAGCACAAACATGTGAGACATCCTGGTCCACATAAACAGACAGGCCAGGCAGGTGGAGGATTCATCCAAGAGGTAACCCCAGAGGAGCTGCAGGGAACCACAGCTCAAAGTAGGACGTTCAGGGAACAGGACAGCCATTATTCAAGCACTCCACACAGCTGCCTCTTATGAAAGAACGGCAAGAAGAAAGCTGTAAGAAGTCACTCTGAAGGCTGGCAAACGTCACACGGAGCACACAATGTGCGTCCAGCTGAAAACCCCCATTTTCTAGGTGTAGCGTGTCGGTGGCCGAATTACGCTCTGAGGCTGCTTTTCTTCAGGGAGAAGTTACAGAGTTGATGGGAACATGGATGCAGCCGAGCTGAGAAAGAAGAAAACGAGTCGAAAGCAGCAAGCGCCTCGAATCCGGCGTTTCCTCACGAGGCCGAGGCGATGGATCCTGAACATACGACTAGAGCTACGAAGGAGCGGCTTAAAGTCAGATTATTTTTGTGTGATGAAATTGACCAGTTAGGATACGAACCAAAACCAAATAAAGGATCTCGATGAAGACCCAGACACTATCCGTGTCTGTCAGGGTGCTCAGTTATATTCAGTGAATTAGGATATATTCAATACTAATCTCTGTATGCCACTTTCCATCCATAGCATTTGGGTCTGAAAAGGACTGAAGCAATAATGACATTTTTAGAGTATTTACTAAAATGTCCTTTTTAGAGCAGCTTCCCAACAAAGGCATGCGTGGACTTTTGGGGGGGGGTGAAATGAATACCTGAACTTGTGTGAATTTTTAATGGCTCTCTATCGCTTGTAATCTAGATAATCATTAAGTTTGGTTAAATTGCGTGCAACCTTGGCTGTAGACATGGCAGTGGATTAAGTGGAGCAGAAATCACCAGCTGCATTTTGAATGAAGTTGATTTAAAATTAAAATGTGCACAAAATGCCCCACGCTTGGCTTCTTAGTCTTATCTCGCCAGACGCCTTGAAGGGTGTACTCACGTCAACTAAACACAGTTTTATCTTTGTGATCCAAATGCAAGTGAAATAATGTCAACATGTCAGACCATGAAAACTAAATGTTGAATCCTCTGAGCAAAGAAAAAAAACTAACTCTTTAAGACACGGTGTGTTTGTTTCTGAGATTACATTTTTTTTCTCATTTGCTAAATTATTGTGTTAAGTTATCTTTTTGTTGGCTAAAAAAAAAAACGACTTTTCTTCTGGTATTGAGTTTTAGCTGCACTGTTTTAGTTCAAACACATTTCAATAAGCTTAAAGAAAATCTGCCGTTTATAACAAGTGACAGTGTTTTACATCACTGCCCCACTCCTCTTAGCAGATTTTCCATTCAGTCAAACTGAAGGGTTTTGGGTCTTCGAAGTCTCGTTTAATGTAACGCCACAGAATCTCAATCAGATTTAAGTCTGGACCTTCATCAGGCCACTTCAGAACCTGAACTGCATTTTTATCTTGCCAGTCTGAAGCGGATGTGCTGGTGTGTTTTGGATCGCTGCCCTGATGCTTCACCCGGCTGAACTATACTGTGTAGCAATGGCTTCATAATCATTTCCTGGCAGAGGACAAAGATTTTGTTTCAAACCGGTTGGCCCTAATTAATCTCTTTGAAAAATATCCAATTGAAACTGAACCACTTATGGTCGATCCCTCATTTAAAAAGTGCAAACTACATTTTCAGGCAAATAGGATTTGGATTACCTTTTTTATCTACAAGTGAAGCTGATTTAACTTACTCCACTTTTTTTAAAAGTTTGATTTAAGAAAAGAGTTCAACTAAAGTTTTGTGAAAAGTAAATTAAAATGAACAAAAGAAATCATTTTAAAAAAAAGTCAAGATATCCAGTCAATGTAAAACAATTACACACACAAACTGATGCTTGAATACAAAGGTTTCTTTTTTCAATAATTATTTCAAAAATATTTAACAAATAAAACCAGCCAAGAATAAAAGAAGCAATCGAAGAACAAGTGAGGTATTTCTTGGCTATTACCCTGCAGTGGGATGAAATGTTTAGTAAATCTCAGCCTTAGAAAACTGCTTCATTCAGGACATTGCAGATTTTTTAATTATTTTAAAAAAGTAGCCCTAGTATTTGAAAAGTTGTTTAATCAGACTGTTATTTTAATCCAAAAGCAGTATGCAGTGCTGAGCTGCTCTGCACAGTTGCAGATCATTTTAATTAACTCACAAAAAAACTAAAAATAAATAATTTCCTCACAGCCACTTCACATGGTGCTTCAAATCTTCTGACTCCAACTCCATATGACTGAAGGTCTTATATAAATCTAAAATATCTAAGCGCACTTTAGATTCTTGATTCATTACAAACCGTCTATATACAAAACTCTAGCATTTTTTAAAATGTTGGCTTTAGTTCTTCATGGTTCTCCTGGTGGAACCGAGCAACTGATGAGTGATTTACATTATACTTGATAAGCCTTCATATGAAAAAAGACTGAATTAGATCACAGATAAATCATGAAAGAATGGTTCTGAACTAGTGTTTAATTATTTTTCATCAACCTTTACAGGTAGGACAAGAATGAAAGAGCCTGTTTGAAAAATGGACCAAGTTAAGGAACAAGATGGGAATCCGTGTCTTTTACTTAAGTAGAGGAATAATTTGAAGACAAAATTGTCCATTTGTCCTGAGTCAATCTTTCAAAGCTAAATGGCACATCTTTAAAATGTTAATTTGCTGTACTTATAACAACAAAATGTTTGCTGTCTGATCAGATGTTTACATTCACTCATTGGCATATCCGCCTGTAATTTAGGTCTTTTTCCTCATTTTCTTGAGCTATTCCTTTTCTAAATTCAAAGAACTTTATGACCGACAGGTGCAATAACTTTTACAAATATTTGCACGTGAACCGAATTTTTCAAACAGATTCCAACTGCATTAGTCGAGGTTATTCAGAGATAATCGCCCTAAATCAGGGGTGCTCAAATCCAGTCCCCGAGAGCTGCCGTCCTGCAACTTTTAGATGCAGCCTTACTCAGACTGGGATCAGCTCTGAACAGGCCTGGTAAGGAGCCATTCATTTGATTCAGGTGTGTTGGAGCAGGGATGCATCTGATAGTTGCAGGATGGTAGCTCTCGAGGACTGGACTCGAGCACCCCTGCCCTAAACCAATTAACAGCAACAACTCTTTCTGCTAAAAATCCTGTCGCACCATCATGAAGGATGCCAAGAGGGGGGAAAAGACGAAAAAAAAAACATCAATCTTTTAAATTTGATATATCGGGGTTTGACAGAGAGCCGAAAGATTTCTGGAGAAAGTTTCACATTCAGTCGAGAGGTTTTGAACCGTCTTGGCTGCAGGCTTTCAAACCTCGTAAACCTGGTGGTGGTGAAGGCATCATGCTCCGAGGCCGGTTTGGTGTCACTGACGCCAGTGCACTGCACACAATGGATGAAATATTAATAATGATGACTACCTCCAAATTCTTCTACTACAACTTTAAATCCACAGCTATGTGGTTGGGGTAAGAGAACAATCATCCAAAACAAATCAGAAGTGGTTTTATAAAGAAGGCTAACTTTCTGTAATTCACTTCCACACTAAATTTGCTAATCAAATTTAGTGTGGCCTGCAGCAGGCATAATAATAATAACATGCAGCATAAATGTTGAGGCAAAAGCCGCTAAAAGAATGTAATTAGATATTAATAGAGTAGTATAAATATTGTCCTCTCTGCACATAAAATATTGACACCGTCTACATTTTAAAAATCCATACTGAGTTACAATTTGTGCACCCAATATTTTTTAAAATCATTAAAGTTTGAATAAGTCAATTTAAAAAAATGTTTTGACACTCAACCCTATGATATGTTTACCAGGTTCCTCGTCCTCTATCCTTTTTCCAAAAGGTTGATTTCATGGCTTCTTCACGAGGAGGAAATTGATTCTTCTAATGCGGCCGAGGCGACGTAACCTTTTTTTAAACCAGCTGGTGTCTGTAACAACACTGCTGAGGACAAGCAAAGCAAATACGCACAGACACCACTGCTGGATGCAGCAACACTGAAAGTCTGGCAAAGCATCAGAGGAGAAGCTCCTGTTCTTGGGTTACGTCCATGGACTCTGATTATTTTGATTGTTTGGACGCTTTCGCCGTGCAGATTAAAAACAATCCAGCTGAAGGAAAGTATGCAAATCTCCCCAGCACACAGAACTGATTTATTAAACAAAATTTAAGATGCTTTAATCAATGGGGTTTGGATAAAGCCCTCTAAATCAGGGGTCTGCCTGTCTTGTCCTTAAAATCTACCGTCCTGAATCCCTCTTCAACATAATTCAACCAAATAATTCAATGACATGTCCAGCCTGCAATCACGTCTCTTGATGAGATATTAATAAGACGCAGATGTGTTAGAGCAGGGATGAATCTAAGACCTGCAGGACAGTAGATCTGGAGACCAAGGCTCCAAATTCATCTCAGAATGGTAATAAACACAAAAATTCTCACATTATTGAATTTATGTCTCCAACAGCTGTTCTCACATATTAAAAAGCTGTAAGTCATAGCCTTCATTCGCAAACTTTAATGTGTGTACAATGCAATAACAATCTCACCAAGCATTTTTGGTCTAGTTTCTAGTGAAAATATCTTAGTACACTTGAAATAAGACAAACGTAACCTGTAAGTAAATTTTTTATGAGATATAGGTGACTGTTTTAAGTCAGTAAGTCCTTAATATAGTTGAAAATATATTAAATAATCTGCCAGTGGAAGCACTTTTTTTAGTCAATTTTAAATGATTGACTTAATAATTTAAGTCAACCATTATTGACTTAAATCGTGATGCTGAAAAGTTACTTAGTTACTTAGTCAGATAGTTTTATCTTCTTGCAAGTGTACTAATATTTGCACTAAAACCTAGATTTGTGTTTTTGCAGTGTATGTGCTCCCATACATTAAACACAAACGCCATGCTTTGACATTACTTCAGATCATCACATTACTCACCAGTCCATTGCATGTACTTATCGCAGCACTCCCCTTAACGGAGGTCCTGTCCCACACCTCGCCTAGATAGTGACACCTGGGGACTCCGGGCTGATGGATCTTGGCCCCTTCCAGGCCACCGTACCTCCTCTCTGTGGTGAACCCCGGAGCCAGCAGGTTTGGGTTAAGGGTGAGGTTAAAGCGCAAGCTGTGGCCGCCGTGTTGAAACTGGTAGAAGACTCGATCGCTGTCGGTTTTCTCCTGGGAGGTTTCCCGACGCTGCACACGGCGGGCTTGGTGAGACAGGATGTTTGACAGGAAGTGGCCTCTGGCATCGACTCTGGTGGGGTGAACCACTTCATACGGAGGCAGGTCACGCAGAAATCCCTCTGTAAAAGCCACGGTGGGAAAGAATTATGTTTGGGAAGATGGGCTAATATATTGTGGGACTGAAGAGGGCAATTAAACAATTAAGGGTCTGTAAAGCTGTAAATTAAACTCTGAAACTCTAAACCACGTCTCATGACTGCATAATCACGTCATTTATGTGCTTGGATGCAGACGCAGTCTTTCATTAATGCTTCAAAACCTAATTTCCTTTTCACCATTTGTCTTTCACTTTCATGTGCAGTGGGTTAATTATGGCTTTTGAAATTTGTTCTAATGGAAATGATCCTTAATTTCCTCCAACCTGAAGTGGATGCATCAGCAGGATCAAAAGATGAGTCTCTAAGAGCTCCAGAAGATTGATAAGGATGTATGAATTTTGCCTTCAAAAGGTGTAATATTAGTACATGTTATTCAAAGGAATGTGGATTAGTTAACCCGGCATGACATTATAATGTCTTAGAGCTCAATTAGAATATATATGAAAAAAAAACCACTTTTGCATCCATTCAGGTGTTGCTGGAGAGAAGATGCATAAGATGCACTATCCTTAGTTGAACTCAAATCCTTTTAGTTCAAATTTATTTTTGTGTCTGTAACTTGATCAGTTATAATTTGCACATGTTTTAAGTGACATCACGAGGACTGCCTTAAAGCACTCAGAGTGATCCCAGTTTAGAGAATAAGGGAGAACGTTTCAAAAAAATAGTCAAAGTTGACAGGTGGCTACAAAAGCTACATTCAAAGGAAACTCTGAAAAGCTGAAAATAATATAATCCTAAAAACGATGACATAAGTTTGTGTCGGTGAAGCGCATCACGTCACATCCCCGCCATTCCCTAGTCTGACCACACAACCAAACAGACTTCCCTATAAAAGTTTCTGACACAAAAGGTCATTACCGCTAGATGCGTTTTCAAAGTGTGACCTGAAAGTTGTGTGAAGCGCTTCGGGGTTCTCTGGACTAAACGAAGCGCTTCAGTTTACCATTTATTACAACATCGTGACAATGCCGTTGGCTCTCATCGCTCGACGTCTTTAAAATCGACCCGTAGACGGAACATCAATTATTCCTTCCATAAAAATTGTTCAACGTCAACATTCTTCATCTGTGCATGTAGGACATTTGATCACACAGACGTCTGATCGCAGCTGCATCACTCAGTGGCATAAAGGGCCATGCAAAAAATAAAATTCAGCAAAACATTGGACTTGGGCATATTTAAACAATATTTTTGTCATATACCAAAGGACACTAAGGCAAGTTTTAAGCCTTCAGTTTGATATTTTTCTCATGAAATAGTAATTTAGTTGTAGTACAACAAAAATAGCCCATTTTTATAATCTTTAAAACAGTCTTCGTCAGCAGTAAACAATTTCAGACAATCAGATTCACTTTTAATCCTCATAACCCTGGATTAAAGGATATGAAGCTTTAAGTAAAAGATTGCACGTATACAGCCGGGATCCCCAGATCACACCTGTCTTATATCAAAAGAATAAAGCCGTTTTCTCCGACTGTAGCCAGATTTGTGTTTCTTGTGTATACGAACGTAAAGTCAGTGTAATATCTGCTGACAGTGTAGCAATGGCAGCCAGAAGGACACATCACTGGAAAAAATCCATCTCATGGCGAACAGAATTGAAATTCCTTAACTGCCCCACAATGGACTGACGAAGTGTAGAGATTGAGAAAGATGCCACTGCCACAAAAAAAAGTTACAACAATGAAATGAATACAAAATGCGGAAAAACTACAGATTTGTGTTCAGGTTTGGCACAAAAAGAAGAGCTAGGTAGTTACATCTGAAAAACACTCAAGGTCTGTTGAACTTGTGTTGAACTTTTATTAGTATTCTGTTCGTCCACCTCAGATACGACACCTTAACTTTTATTTTCTTCCAAAAAAAGGCTGAGTCCACAGAGAAAACACCTGAATCTGCTGTGCTGCAATGCCACTGTCCCTTAACTCTGGTGAAAGAAAATATTAGCACATTAATCTTTTTATTGCACACACCTGAACAAAAACTTAAAGATGAGTTATTATGTGAAAAACTGACTTTTGAACTCTATACACTACTTACTTAGTCTCTTGTGTGCACCACATCTAGTTTATTTTTTACATTTTTCTTCCTTTAGTGACCCTATAGGGGCTCCGTAGCCATCTACCATCACCCTAAAACTCAAAAGATTGCTGAAAATGTTTAAGGGAAGTTCTAAACCAATGCAAGTTTCAGACAATAGATGACTTGTTGAAGTTATTGTCACTACATGAAACAACATTCCCACATCAAGCATGGCTGAACATGTTTTGAAGTGAAACAAGAACGTCACATAAAACTGAATCTTGCTGAGGAAGCGCATCTCATCAAGGGAGTGTGTGAGAGTTTACTCCTTTTCCTGACACGTGTTACTCGGCATAGAGTAAATTTAGGCTCATCATCATCCTTGGAGTCCAACTGAGCACACAAACCAATTTTTAAATGGATTGTAATCCAATCAAAAATAGAATTATGGCAGTGAAAATTGTCCTTCCATCACTGATAAATGTTTTAGTAAGTTTAAATGCAATACTTTTTTTTTTTTTTTCTGGTCACACTTCTTCCTTTTATTTGTTTATTTTCCAAAACCCAGGTTTTAATAAATCAGTCTGACATTAAAACTTTCATATTTATAGACATTTTCTTGGTTGTTTTGCTGAAATGATGCAGACTAATAATTGAACCCTCATGATTCAGAAGAGCAGTTTTCCCACAGCCAAGAGATGCGTTTGCTGACATTGTGGTTTCAGGAATGACTTGTTGCCAAGCTGAAACATATTAAATCTCTGCAGTCATTTCCAAGGGGTGGCTTCCATTTGTCTAGCAAAACACAAAGTGTGACTTTTTATTTTGGCCAGGCAGTCTGCACAGATACATCTGGACAAATGAGAATATCTTCAATTCATTTCAGTTATTAAATCTATAAGAAATCAATCACATTACATAGATTTAGTAGTAAAATTTTTATTAAATAATAGGAAATTTATCAATAAACGGAAAACTTGTTAACTTGAGAAAATGTAATGTTTGTTACCGATTTCCCATTTGCTGAACGTATGTTTCTATGATTTATTATTTTCTGTTTTTATGATGTAAAGCACTTTGAGCTGCCGTGTTGCTGAAATTTGCCACACAAATAAACGTGAGCTATTAATTGATCTTCTGCATATTTATGACTGGAGCACAAGTGGCAGCTGCTTGACTTGCCCATAGTTAAATAACTACAAGTCTCATCTTAAAATTTAATGGACATAATTTGAGCTCAAAAACTATAATAGAGACTGATTATATATATTAAAAAAAAAAAAAAAAAAGAATTATCAGAAAAAAAGAGTATTTTATCAGAGCTTCTTCTTCTTTTTGTTTTTTTTTTTAACTGATTGAGTGATTCCTCCCTTCAGCATCACATCTTTGTCTTGAATCCCCGATGGTTCGTTTTCTGTTCACTCTTCTGATGTGAACGCGATTCAAACCAGCTTTGGACTCCCAGACTTTGGGAGCGCTTTGGCTTTCCGCATCTAAAACAAACCGAGGGAATCGCTGGGAGGACAGACGTGTGGAGTGGAGCGGAGTGGAGCGGAGTGGCGGGGCGGAGGGGAGAGATGGATGCGTGGGAGTGTTTCCGACCAGAGATCAGATGCTCCTGTCTCAACGCGGCAGGAGAATGGGAACTGACTCGCGCATTAAAAAAAAAAAAAAAAAGATACTGCGCATATTGCATCCTGTAAATTCCCAGAGTAAAGCTGCGGTTTCCTGCTGCTGACATGAGAGGTCAGAGGTCAGCGTCAGAGCAGAAGCACTTCCCCTAAGGTTTGCGTGCCGGATCAGATGGAAACGGACGGAACGGCTGTAAAGCAGAGCTTTCCTGCTTTTCTCCGGAGAAAAGCCGCAACGAGCTGTAATTGCTGTGGTCGGCTGCAAAGTTTGCGAACAGAGGTCGCAGCTGCGCTTCTAGTCACAGAGACAGAAAACTACCCGTCCGGGCTCTCGCCTTCTCTGGCTTTAATTAGACGCACTCAAGGAGCAAATGAAGCGCCGCAGAGGCAGACGGCGCAACAAGAGGTCGTGTTGATGGAAAAAGAAAAGCCTGTGAAGGGGGTGGGGGTGTGGGTGGGGGGAACCACTGACCTGGTTCGTGAGGGGATCCGAGAGCTCTGCAGATCTCCAGCACCGAAAGAAGCGTGACGAGGACTTGAATGGGAGACGCTCTTTGTCCTGCAGCGTGGAGCCCCCACTCCGAACGGTTCATCTTGTCAGGACGGGGACCTGCGTGTCAGGAACATCTAATGCCTTCCTGTAAAGCTCCGCGGCGCTTAATTTAGATGAAGTCCATATGAGTTGGATGCGCGCTCGGCGTCACTTGGACCATGCGCTTCAGCCGCCACGGTCCTAATAAAGATCTCCGACGGAGGCCTGATCATCGTCCGCCGCTTGCTTTGGGCGCATTCCGGCTCCAACTGTGTAACTTCTGCAAAGTCGGCTTTGGCACTTTATTGAGCGGTCCTCGGTCTTCCTCCTGTCCTCCATCAGTCTCCTCCCGACGACCAGTGACAGCTTGAAAACTTTTTTTTTTTTTTCCCTCGGCAAACTTTTGCAGAGCCACCCCCACAGATGGGAGGACTCTCAGACAATAGGCTGGCTCTTCAAGGACCGTGCGGAGGCTTAAAGGGGAATGGCCGCACCGAGGAATCGGATACAGTCAAACAATCCAGGCTGCACTGCAAGCACAGCCCAGAAAGGCTGAGGTCTGCCGGGTTCTCAGTGGGTTCAGATGAGGACCCGCTCAAATGGGATGCATTCACTTAAAATCGGAGAAAACATTGTAGATCAGGGAGGAGGGGGCGGCGGATGGCACAAACAAATGATTTTTGAGAACAGTTATTACATTTGAATTAAATGTAATGCAGCTTAATGTTTTTAAATTATTTCTCTAACTTGTTTATTATGCCTTTTTTTTAAATGCACTAATGTCATTTTTGAAGAGAAAAGAAAATTAATGAACAACACCTCAATATACCTCAATATATGTGAGTTTAAAATTAACTTCCTTCTGATTTTTTTTTCTTCTTTTGCACAACTCCATACCACCTTAGTTGCCTACATTTTTAAAATATTTAATTACATGGTTAATTTTGCTTGAGTCTGATTAGGTTTTTTTTTACCTTATGTGCCTCTTAGGGTGACACAAAATCAGCAGCTATGTTTCACAGTGACTTTGTGTAAGTCACTTGCAGTCAAAGGGTTCTGGTTCCAGCTTGAAGGACTGCTGCACAAGGACTGGGCCAACAATGGGTACTTTGGGACAGGGGCAGCATCCTGTGCTCGTTGACAAGCATAAAAAAATAATACATGCTTTCTTGCTACAAACATTTCCAGCTAGAATGCTAGAAATATGGAATTAGATTGGTCTCTGGTTGCTGACGTGTGCATCGCAGGCGCAGGTATCAGCTTTCCAAAAGTCTGGAAAACTTAAGCAGGTACAGGTAGTTTAGAATCAGCAGTAAAGTTAAATGTGCTAGTAGCTTCTTAAACTTTTCTTAGCTGCTGTCGTCGGGGAAAAGCTTCATTTAATACCATTTCAGAGTAAGTGTCAAAACCATCCGCACATTATGCCTCAACGCAAACCAATTAGTTATTTTTAGCATACCAACCAGATGAGCAAAAACATGTCTGTTTAGGTTATTGAAACTAATTAGACACAGCAAAAAGACGCTGAGGAATTTTTTTGCACTGCCTTTGCAAAACTTTAAATGTCAAACGTGTCTAGGTTTCAAATGCGATTCGCTTTTTCCACATGTGACCAGATTCAAGTTAAAATCATCAGAAATGTTCATTTTCCATTTATCTATGCTGGTTGCAATCTGGAACATTTAAATGTGACAAAGGGAGAAACTGTCTGTGAGACAAATAAAAACCACCCCCTTTGGCCCTCTGAGGGAGCGAGGACACTCGAAAATACCAGGATTAATGTACTGTATGCAAATGTGGCGTATTTATAATAACAGACCTTTGTGTGACATTTGTCACTGAGGCACTTTAACAGATGATGTTGCTGACGAAGCAGAAGTTGCCCAGAAGAGTGATGCCAAAAAACTCAAAGCGCCAGCAGAAACGCAATGAAGATAGATGGACAGACTGACAGATGTGTCCTGTTTGACATTAAAAGATAGAAAGGACAGACAGACAAACCTTTATCTTTATTGAACAGCATACAAACCTGTTCGGAGTAATTCAGTAGCAGCTAAGAAAGTCCAAATGTTGTAGAAAATCAAACCACACAGTTTATAAAAGTTATGAAGAGGTCATGGTAGAGGCTATGATCCTGTAGGATCCTGGTGAGCTCGGATGGATGCTGCCCATGTCTGGGAGGGAGGAGTTAATCGCCCCCCAGCTGCCCTCACACCCTTTTCACCCTTTTCTGCAGCAGTGCAGCTTCGAGCTACACAGCGCAGCGGTAACTTAGGACGCTTTCACTTGTGCATCGTTAAACTGATCCGGGTCTTATTGTAAAGCCTGAAGCGTTTCAATGTTGTCCACCATGATCTCTACCGCGCGTTGCACTTGCCAGTATCACTAACAGTTATTGTCGTAAGTCCAGTTTTTTTTTTTGTTTTTTTTTTTTTTGCATTTTCTTCTGGCGTTGCTGCGCCAAAGTGATCAGTTTGGTTGTTTTTACGCACAGCCCGAGTGCGCAACAACTCCAGTCACAGACCACGCAAGCCCGTTTTGCATTAATGTAGAACATGATGTCTTTCGTTTTCACCAGTAAATTTCTGTCATCTTTAGACAGTGAATGACGGGGCTTTGCAGTCATTTCTAGCGCGGGACAGTCTGCTTCTCTCTCTTTCAGTTGACCAATCCTGGCGCGGCGGCGGAGCAACACACCTGTATAAAAGCGGATTCCGGGTCAGCTGACATTCAGAGGGTGAAGAGATGAAGATGACAGGGTGCTGAGGAAGAGCACAGAACCTCTCTCTCCGATGGGGATGCTCTGCGGGGCGCGAGTTGTGCGTTTTTAAGGATGGATGAGCTCTTCAACCAAAGCGCAGCGCCGAACCAAAGTTCCGCTGGAGATGACAAGTTCACATTCGAGGACATCGACGTGAGCGCGGACGGCTCTCCCATCCTGAGGATATTCATATCGGTGGTGTACTCGGTGGTGTGCGCCGTCGGCTTGGTGGGGAACCTTCTTGTGTTTTTCCTCATGCGGGTGCGACAGGGTCGCAAAAGATCCACCATAAATGTTTTCATCACCAACTTGGCGGTGACGGACTTCCAGTTCGTCCTCACGCTGCCCTTCTGGGCCGTGGACACGGCTCTGGACTTCAGCTGGCCGTTCGGAGACGCGATGTGCAAGATCGTCCTGTCGGTCACCGTCATGAACATGTACGCCAGCGTCTTCTTCCTCACCGCCATGAGCGTGACCCGCTACCTCTCCGTGGCGTCAGCGCTGAAGAAAAGGTCTTACAGAAGGTCGCGGTGCGTCAGGTGGGTGTGCGCGGTGCTGTGGCTGGCCGCCACCGCGGCCACGGCTCCCACGGCCGTCTTCTCCACTGTGACGGTGGTCGCCGGAGAAAAGCTGTGCCTCCTCAGGTTTCCAGAGGGACACGACTGGCTGGCCCTTTACCACATCCAGAAAATATTGATCGCGTTCGTCATCCCGATGTTCATCGTTTGCGTCAATTACATGATGCTCCTGCGCTTCGTCCGGCGGAAAAGCATGGATGGCAGCAACCCCAAACGGAGGTCCAGGGTCACCAAGTCCGTCGCTATCGTCGTTTTGTCCTTCTTCTGCTGCTGGATGCCAAACCATGCCATCACCTTCTGGGGCGTCTTGGTCAAATTCAACGCGGCCAACTGGGACACGTCATACTACACGGTGCACACGTACGTGTTCCCGGTCACGGTGTGTCTGGCGCACACCAACAGCTGCTTGAACCCGATCCTTTACTGCCTGATGAGGCCGGAGATCAGGAAGATGCTGAGCGGCTTGTTCTGGAGAGTCTCCAGTCCCACTCAGAGCAAGGCTTGCGCGACGCGCTCCGTTACGCACGTAGAAACCCAGGGAGTTGTGCCCCTCCAGATCATTGACAACACAGAGTACACGCTATCCATTATAGACCGTAAAGGTTCATCGAGTTCTAAGTCAATCCCATACACCCACTGAATGAAAAACTGCATTTATTTATTTATTTATTTGTTTTATTTATTTACTTATTTATGCCCCCTCAGCTGGCATTGCTCGTGCGTAATGTTTTTCCACAAATCTAAAAATCATCCAATATCCGTGCGTTATGAGTCACACGGAATGATCATTTCGTGTGAAAACTAGAAAGCAGTTGACTCATTCTGTGATTTTTCTACAATATTAATCTTTTCACTCTACAGTGACAAAAAAAAAAAAACAACTTCAAAAAGCCTGGGACAGGACGGCTCAGCCTGGCTACGTGGAGAAAGGAGGAGATATTCACTATTGGACCCTAAAATATGACAATGGTTTTATTTTTGCCATGATATTCGCCATGTAAAGCCTGACTGTAAATAAATTGCTTTTCCATCAAAGAAAAAAAAAATTGGCTGATTATTGCTCCAAGCTAATTACATTTTGTGATAGCTTTCTCATTTGTCTTTAATTATAATAATGACATTTCAGAATTTTGGCCAGAGTCTTGAATCGGTTTCTGGATGTAAATTGTGCACAAATCTTTAAGAGGTTTAATGACTTGGTTCTAATGCTGTGCCAAGCATCACCGCCTTCACCTGTAAAACATATTTATTTCGATACTTTGCCTCCATTATTTGTTATTTAGTGGGTAACGGTGAGCTTGAAGTCCAAACTGCATTAAATGAAACCAAGCTATGTTATATTGTGAAAAACTTAATGGATTTTGTCATTGAAATGCTAAATGGCCACCCTAGATGCTACTACCACTACAAGCTAATAATGTACAGACTCATTCAGTACAATTGAATATTATTGAAAAGTCCATTTATTTCAGGAACTTTATGACCAAGTGGAACATTATATAGAATAATTTCTCCAACTGGTGATTTCCAGTTTTGTTTTGGTTAATTATGATTTTCTGCTGACTATGAAAACACAACATTTAATCACAAAAGACCAATTAAAGAGAATCATTTTAAGACACAGAAATGTATCTTAAAATGGGTAAGTTACATGCTTAACTTGGCTATTTTCGACTGGTGCTTTTAATCTGACAAATGAAAGTATATTTTAATGTTTTGAATGTGACTTTCTTACCTGATGCATTTAGACACTGAAGCATGTTCATTAAAGAAATGTGTGGATTAATAAGATACAAAACAGACGATTAAAAAAAAAGGTGCATACGTGAATTTTAGATGGTGGTTGGTGAGAAGCTCTCTTTCCGAAACAGAAATCTGCCTGACGAGAACCGCCTTAATTTTTACCTCAAACTTGGATATTCCAACTTTTAAGCTAAAATGCAAACAAACCACTAAAGTTTTCTTCTACCTCTCAGCAAACTGGGTGAGCACAAATCCTGTCAGTCGGCTGCTCATAAACGTTATAAAGATGATGGTGGTTGGAAAACTTGGTGTTTGGTGGTACTTGTTATAAAAATGTTTGAGAATGTTGTGCTTCCTGTGAGTAAAAACAAAACAAAAATGAATGCAAATGTATGCAGTCAATCTCTCCTTGAGCACAGAGTGGAGATGCTGATTTAAATAAATACTTAATGGAGCGTTAGATTGAAGAGAACCGTTGAAAAATGATTTTCATCAGTCCAGCACTTGAGCTGGACTGATGTGTAACCAAGATACATCAGTCCTCAATTTCCATCTGTCATATTTTGGCTGAAGTGAAGACCCTCCACAGACAACCGAGGGAAGCTGCCCACCAGGGTGAGGGAGTCACCTGGACGCAGATGGCTTGATCGGCTTCCAGCTTTGTGTGCTGATGCTTCTCTTCTCCGTCTGCGCTTCTTGTCCTCTGCATCCTTTGGCGTCGAGAGGTTTTGTGTGATCAGGTCACCTTTTCCATTCTCCCTCTCGCTTTTCCACGAATGCATAAAAAAATAAGAAAAGCAGCTGGAAATCTGCCCGTTTAGTGTGTTTGGGTTGTGTGAACGAAAAAGGGGGTTTCACAAGCTCTTAAAATGAGGGAATATGTTTACTAAAAGTGAACTCAAATAAGCTTGCTTTAATTAAAACTGCAGATTTAACGGAGGATGACAAAGCTTTGGGCTCTTAGTCTCGTTTCTGGTGCAGCTAATACCATTACAGAGCACTTTTTATAGCCTGTTGGTGCGTGTCACCCAGCTGCAGGCTGCCCTCAGGGAATGCTTTTGTTAGTGAGGCGTCTGCAGAACTTTTTATATTGACTTACAGCTGTTGATTTATATTTATGCATCATTCTTCTAAGTAGACAGAATGTCTTTAATATTTCAATGTGGTCTTGATGCGTTTCTCTACAGACTTTCTAGATATTCTTAGAAGCTCAGTTTCTGTCCAGTACTTGACAAACTTTATGCATATTTTGTTTTTGACAACTTAACACAAATTTTGAAGAGCTCAGTTTTACTTATTTTGTTCCCTGTAAAGCTTTTTATTCCCATTTTTTAATCTTGAAAGAAAAAATATCTAAAAAAAGACAGGTGAAGATGCAAAGTGCCGTCAAGCTAAAATAAACTTTTTTAGGCAATTATCAACTAAGCTAATACATTTTATGGCAGATATTTTGTCTCCAAAGACATGATATATGCACATCTATCATGTGCATATGTGGAGAGAGTTTTTAGCCCCAAGCATCTTCTTTCAGACTGAAAGACATGGATTAAGAACATGAATGATTCCAAGAAAACCTTTATGGTATGAAGAAATGAGATGTAATTTGAACTTTTTACATAGCACTTCATATGCAGAAAGCAGATGAACGTTTGAGAGTCAATTGTCTTTTCAATTGTCAGTTTAAAAGTCACACATGCATCCTGGTTTGTCACTTTTTTGGAGTTTGACAGTCAAAAAGTGTATTTATGTTGCATTGATGTTGCCAGTTTCTTTTATTAAGCAACGTCATTGCAACATTTGCACACATTGGTTGTAATCTGCATCACCAATAACTAAAACATGTATCACGTTAGTTAATTTTAAGTTGTCTATTTTCAATTTATTGCATATCGCCTAGCTTGTTTTGGTCATTTCCATTCTCATAATTTTTAGCACAGTAAAAACAAACCTCGCCCTTGGGGATCGATGTGTTTCAGACATGCTTTCCACCACACAAATGACTGTCTGTTGAAACCGACCCTGATTTATTACAGTTATTTGAGGTTAAGAAAGCAATATTAACAATTTCATTTGCCTCTGTGCACCTGCAGGTCTCAGTGTTTCACACACAGCATCAGAATCTGAGGAGAACCTGGAAAGTATTTAGTAACTTTGATAGAAAAATGATTTCTGGATCCATTTAACAAAGTCTGTGTTGCGGGATTATGAAACTAGATCAACATAAAAAAAACAAAAAAACAAGATGCAAACAATGTGGCAAGACAGTAAAATAAAATTACTCTTAGGATGCAATTTTTTTAAGTGGCAAAAAGACACGAGTTTTCTACATATCACAGTCTCCCTGTTTTATTTCAACTTCTCATTAAAATATTTGATATATTTGATCTAGACAACAAGTAAATGTTTACATCAGAGGTTATTTGTAATCTAAAGACAATAATCTCAACACATTTTATGTCACATGCAAAATAACGAAACAGCAAATATACAGCTCAAAAAAATAAAGGGAACACTTAAACAACACAATATAACTCCAAGTAAATCAAATTTCTGTGAAATCAAACTGTCCATCTAGGATGTGTTATTTGAGTGTTCCCTTTATTTTTTTGAGCAGTGTACATAAAATCAATGAAATTGTTGTACCGTAGTTTCAGGTGCGTTTGGTAAACACTGCCCCTTACTGGTGGCTGCAGGTCAGTACAACAAAATCCTCAACGCATCGAACCGCACTTTTCAGAAGCATGGTGGATTTAAATGCCAGACTTCATCCAAATTAATATGAAATGCTCATCACAGCAACGCAACAAGTAAAACTGATTTAAATAAGTCCAATAAGCACATGGTGATGTATTTAAAAAGTGAATTTCTGCTAATTTTGAGTTTACCGCTAATGAAAAGGAATCAATTTCTCATAAATCGAGCAAATATTAAGATACAAAAAGAAAAAAGAATCTATGTACTGCCAATTTTGAAACACGGCGGTACTGAAAAGTGTGGCCATAAGCTCTAAGTCACAGGTGTCAAACTCCATTCCTCAAGAGCCGCTGTCCTGCAGATTTTAGATGTACCACAGGTACAAAAAACGCTGGAATGAAATGGCTTAATTACCTTCTCCTTGTGCAGATCAGTTCTCCAGAGCCTTGATAATGATCTAATTATTCTATTCAGGTGTGGTGCAGCAGAGGCTCATCTAAAAGTTGCAGGGCAATGGCCCTCGAGGACTGGAGTTCAACACCCCTGTTCTAAGTCATTGGTTAGGGATATTTTTTGCATGACTTGCATTGTGGCATGGAGAAAATCAAGCGGAGGCTGACATCTGTCAGATGTTCAGGAAGTTCAGATTGCTTACCAGCCTTCTGCTCACCGACATCCAGTGGCTCCAATGATTTAGGTGGAAAAAAATGTAATACCAGCACTCCACTTAATGTCATACAAATATAGGATATCACATGGGTGATATTTCATATAGATTTGTTGATCAATCATTTTATTGTACAGATATTAAAAACAACCAAGCCAGTTGTAAATCAAGTCCAAATGAACCAAATTCATTCAAGCATCATGGAGCCACTTAACCTCAAGCCTTATGGTGTCAATGTGGAAATGAATAAAACAGAATCTACTTAAAAACAAAGTGTCAGGTGAGGTACATTTCATCAAGGAGAGGTACAGTTACAGTAAAATGGTAACAAGCAGGAGATCTTATTGTGTTTGAGGTGCAGGGGAGCACATAGGGCAGAGCATGAGATATTATTTATAAATATATATCTACAGGGTGAGTCAGTGTTCATCCTTGTGTTTACAGGTCCACTCCAATGTGAAAACAGCAGCGTGCTGCGTGACAACGGGGCGAGCGTGACAGCTTCCCCATGGGCTAAACCACTGACCCACTCACCCATCGGCCCACTGGGGAAATCCCTGGTAGTCCTACATGCCAGTCTGCCCCCGGGACCAAGCATTTTTCAGTCTACTTCACGTTTCCAACTGGGTTTCTGTCCCATATTTGTGTGGCATTAAAAGGACCTGGAACTTTAGTTTTTCCACTGAAAGCTCTGGTTTACAAAGTAGATGCCATGTGAGTTAATTTTATGGGTGACACTCTGATGTCCCATTCTCCTGAAGGCAGCACAGAGCTGCAGCACCAGAAACTCACAGAAACACTGAAGAGAAGAAGAGTTATGATTGATATGGTTACAGTTCTATCCATGTTTTAATATTGCAGAGCTCTGTCTTTCTGCAAATAGATCAAAGTTTAAACTGGCATTTCAGAGCTTTCTCAACACGAAATGAGTAGCACAAGTCTCAGTGAGTTTTAATAGTTTTAGTCTAAAATACTAAAGAATTGCAACTAAGCTATAGAATTGATCTGTTGTAAAGTTGTTCAGAAATAATCTCCGGAAGTCAGTCACCTTGATTAAAAACAGCAATATTCTCTTACCATGTTGTCAAAGTTTAAATGAGTCTCAGCAGAACATTGTGAAGACGCTTTAAAAAGAACAAACAAATCCATTTCCACATCAATTTATTCTTTGCTTTTCTTTCAAACTGTACAGCAACTGGTACAAGTTTTAACAACAGAAACGATGTGAAAGGAACATTTCCAGTCCATTTGTAGCCCAAACTCATTAGATAACCAATAAAGACAAAAATAAACGTCAACCATGTTTCATTTTTGACCGTATTACAGCTTTCCACGTCATGTCAACGAAACACATGGATCCATATTTGTCTTCTTTGTAATATCTGCTTATAAGTTAGTATTTCATGCACACCTTTTGCTCTGATGCAGTGCACAATAAAAGGCATGAAACCGTCTCATACTGTGATCATTCTGTAGCACAAAGCTGCTTTTTTTTTTTTTTTTTGCTTAACTTAAAAAAAAGGAATGCTATATATAATGTGGAAACATTATTTAAAAAATGTAATACTGAAATTGAATTTAAAAAGATACTTGGTTATTTACAACTTCAAGTTAATTTTGTACAATGTCAAAAAAAAAGTGCATCGAAATGATTTAAAGAGCATCTTGTGTTTGAGGATGTAGGATTCAGGAGCGTCCTTTTCTGTAAGTAAAGGAAAGCATCTGAAAGCTAAACATCATGCATCTCATTTTTCTTCTTTCATAGATTCTGACAACTAAACACAATGCAGATTATTACTACGTAACGCCTTGACAGCGGCATCATCGGTTGGGTGGAGAGTCACCCACAAACCTTTTTTTTCCTTCTTCAAGATTAATTAATGTTAAATAAATATGCACAAATAGGAAATAGCCATAAAAACGTCGAACCAAATTAATAGAAACAGTTCCATTCGTTTTGTTTTTTTTGTTCAATTTTTTTTTAAATTTTTTTATTTTATTTTATTTTTTTTACATGAAGCCAGGAAGAAAAATACCACCACAGCTCCAAGATCTGTGGAGGGACGGCACCACAGGCAGTGGAACACGGAGTAAAAAAAAAAGTGGGACCGATGTTGTATCAGTGCAAGAATGCTGAGTGAGTGCGACAGTGCTGACTCGAGGGCCAGAGGCTGGTGACGCGGGGGCAGGTCCGGTGCACTGAATAAAGCCTTGCATCAGTGGACATGCGGTCCCCTTTGTGTGACAGCCACTGCGGGGCCGGGGAGCGGCGAGGTGGGACGGGGGAGGGGGGGCGGGGCGTTGAGGTGGTCCCTGAGTGTCTCGTCCCCTGTGGGAAAGGTGTCTGCAGGACTTGCTCAGCCTGTGTTACCGCTCCTCGGCTACTTTGCCGTTGGCCTCCTGCTCCTCCTTGTCTTTCCGTTTCTGTCTCCGGAAGAAGCCAAGCTGCAGGGACGATCGGTCATACGGAGAAACAAGGTTACGACTTCGTGCTGGAAATACACTTCACCACGACGTCACGCACATGCTCTGACTTTGCCATGGCATCAGGTGTGAACCAATTTCGGGATGTTTTTGAGGAAACAAACATTTTACGCAAAACAATGAGCATAAAGTGGCATGAAGGACTCAATTTAAACCACTGCTTCTCTCTTATGTAGTTTCATAACAGGATCTGTTATTATTACATGTAAACACAACTATTTCTTTTCATGAAGCACACTGGAAAACTAAGATGTAAACCTTACCTTCCACAGAGCCAGGCAGAGAAGAGCTAACAATAAGAGCCCCCCCAGTGTGCTGCCAACAATAATCCAGGTAGGGATTCTGTAATCTCCCTCCTTCCTGATCTCCAGGATTATCTGTCAAACAACATCAGAAACATGTCACTTCACCGAAAACACTCAGGTGTCTTGACACTTCATTACATGATTAATATAAATATTTCTTAGTGTCGTGTACATGATGCAATATGAGAAGTGACATTAGCAATGTTTGACAGCAATCTATGAAAGATGATAGATGTTAATCAGGACTGAGAAGTGATGGTGACACTTAGGGTTGGGTTCAATGTTGGTAGATATATGTGTGTGTTTTATTCTGCAGACTTGTAAATGAGTGAGGCTGATCTGGTTAATATCCTCAGCATTAATAAATCAGCCTGTTCCCAGCAGAGATCAGTCTTCTCCTGCTTTCTTTCAGATTTTTTTGTTTGTTTTTTTTTTTTAGTAATCTCAGTCTACTACGATAGATCTGACACAGGGTCTTTCTGTGCTGCCTTCTCTTTGATCACAGCTGCTAACCTCTTAAATAAAAGTTACGTTTTTGCTAAAAAGAAATATTGTTCAGTACTGTTCGTTATTAAAACACACACAAAACAAAAGATCGTTGCAGACCTTCAATTCGCCGTTTTTAAATGTTAATGATTTTCACTTTTCACAAATCATGAATTTTAATGATAAGAGGAAATGGAGTATGACAATGATTAACGACCACTAGATGGCAGCAAAGTTCAACATTTAAGTTCATACATTGACAGCATGTGCTGCTGGTCCTTTCGGTCCCTCAGCACCACAAAGCAAATTCACTCAAACAGGGACATTCATAGAGTGGCTACACCTATCAGTGTTTGTGCTCCTGATAGTTATTGTTACAGTTACAGTTAATGTTCAGTCAATAAAATGTGCCAATGACAAAAATAAATATTACTTTCTTTTGAAAATGGTTTTAAAGGCTGCTTTTCTGAAACAGAAGAAACCAAAATGAAAAAAAGAAAACCGAGACAAAAGCACTGATCATAGTCGGATGTTTTTAAGGAGCCAGTTTCGGATTGGGTCAAACCCGGGGCAGGAGCTGTTTCCAGTTGTTGACTCACATGTCTGACAGGCTTTTCTTCATGTAGGAACATGGGGCTGGCGGAGGGGAGCTCCATCGAGGCACTCGTTATCAGTTCCAGGACTTTAAACTTCAGCTGGAGACAAAAATCAAAGCATGCAGCCACTATTTTACCACCAAGTCTCACACGAGAGGTAGAACAGCAAACAGTGAGCTGAACAGCGATTTGGTGCTACGTTTACAGAATGCGTGTTTGGAGGTGCGAGCTCACTGCGTGTAACGTGTCTATCCTCAGCGCTCCTGTGATTCGAACTCCGACGTCTCTGTGGGAGGCTACGTTGACCGTGCACTGGATCGGCACGGTCAGTGTGTTGGACTGGTTCTGAGTGGAGAAACGAATTAAGGGCGATGACAAAGCTGAATACTATTATTTGTGGTTGCAGTTTATAGTTGGTCTTTTTTTTAACTTTACCAAGCGGGAGAAGCGGGTCAGATCCTCTGGAGAAGCTCTGCTCAGCGCGATGTGCTGCGGCGGTAAGCAGCGTGTGCCGTCTCTCTGAGGGGGGACAATAAAGTAAAAGTGCCTTTTTGCATCATTAATGAACTTGTATCCTGAAATGTTTGTTTACAGTAAGCAATTATTATTATTATTTTTTTGCAAGTTTTGCAGTTTCCAATTTTTTTTTCTGATTCCAGTTAAATCCAAGCATTTGCATCTTGGAACATGACAAACTAAAACATAATCAAAGAGCAGCCAACGGTGTATTTTGTTATGGAGGAAGTGACTTTTTGACCAGGGCGGGCCTCTCTGTGGTAGGCGCTGTGTAAACACTGGAACAACAGCTAGCTGTAGACCTGGAGATATTTACTCTGAATTGGTGCAACATAAATCAACTGGATTTAATGACACGAAAACTGGTGTCTGATTCACAGGTTGGATAAACCGGGGGGCTGTATTGAGGTTTTTAAAGTCTGCATTGCATTTTAATCTTATCTAGTCACACAAAAATCATACATGCGTTGACAGATTCACTGAACATACATTCATTAAGACACACAACTCAGATTTAATAGTTCTTTGACCTATTTGGTGGAAACTAGAGGAAACATTTTGAATGTTCCTAGTATTTCGATTTGAAAACACATTTAAATAAAAAAAAAACAATGCCTAATGCCTAAAATTAGAGGGTGCAAAATTGTAAGTCATTTTTTTTTCTTTATGATTTGCTTTCAAAGAACCAGAATGTATTTTGTGATCTTTTAAAGTGGTCATGATCAATTGTCGCCACAGAGCCTTTAAAGATATTTTGTTTTGCCTTGACATTCGGTCTAGTTCTCGTAAGTGATCATGGCTCCATGTTGAAAAGTGTTTTAACAAAACAAGGCTCAGGCATAACAGAGGTCGGTATACATCAATCTATGGAGTCACGTTGTTCAAAACGTCTTCAAAGTCAGCAGTAGACTTGCAGCCCTGAGAGATGCAACATCCTGCAGATAGGTGTGTCACATTTTAAGTTGATATAACTCTATGGGACTCACCTCGAAAGAGGAGCGAAGGCGTGAAAAAAAAAAAAGGAAAAATTTCTGATTCATGGGTCAGAATCAATATTTTAACATTAAAATAGAATTTTTCTGCAGTTAAAAATGAGTTAAACCCCAAAGGATGATTTTTAAAGATCTTTAGTAATAAGCTATTTATCAAGATGAATCAATTTCTTTTACAAGTCGGTGTGAGTGTTTGAAACGAAACATAAATCTTTTTGGGTTGTGTCAAAGACCATCACAGTTGTTTATCATTCCTAAACATTTGCATCGGCCATGTAATTGTCATTTAAATGAACCGCATTCACTTCCGGGTTGTGAACTCACCTCATCGATGTAGAAGTCAAATATCTGCAGGAGCTGGTTCCCGTTCTGTGTCATTTCTGGAATCTCGATGTTTAGCTGTAGATCTCTCACCGGGAAATACCCAAGGTTCTGAATCTGAGAGTCACACAGAGATAAAAGAAAAAAAGAGAGGGGGGGTGAATGGTGTGAATTGTTTTCCTGTATGATACATTACAGATAAGGAGGTGATAAAAATTCCTTCTCACCTGGAATGTGAAGTTAAAGGGAGGGCCGATAACTCCAGGCTCCTCCAGCGAGAGCTCTGGTTTGATCTCGTAGCGCGTCGGGTTTGAGTCCCTTTTGATGCAAACAATAAAAATAAACAGAGGTACCCCACAATTTTAAGTATTTCTTTTGTTTAAGTTTACATTCCATTTTCACGTGAACGTAACAAATAAATTCTGCATTTTCCAAGTATAAATAAGTAACAGCAATCACTTCAGCAGTGTTAACTGTTTGGTGAGAAGTTAAGGAATTTGACAAACCTGGTAAAGAGAAGGTCTCCCTCATAATTCAGTGAGTAATAAATATTGTTAACATTATCAGCCCTGTTCACTTCTTCACCATCGCTGCAGAGAGAACAAATGCACGCCTTTTGTCTTTCATAAATGTAGAAAACAATGTGTAGAAGAGATCCGTTACATGGAGAAAGTGTATAGTTTGTACCTGCTGGCTTCCAGGAGAACTCTGAGGTGGTCCAGGAAGACGGCACGACTGAACTCAAACTCCAGGCGAAACGACACCTACACCAAGGAAAAAACAAACATTATTCTTTCTAAAACCCTGTGATGCACAAGCGTTTATTTGCCATTTTGATGATTTGTACAGCTAGTAAAAACCAACATTTATTTTCTCAGGATGTTCAAATATTGCAGAAGTCCAGTTAAAAACAAACGACAGAAATGTCGGCCTTCTCAGTTCTATGTACTGAACAGTACATGCCACATAAGACCAGCAGATGATCTGGTTTCTCAAATCACCGCCGACTGTGGAAGCTTTTCACTGGTTCTCAGTTCGGATCCTGTGCGTTTTCCACTCTTCCTTCAGACTTTACGTTCATTATTTTCTAGTGCATTACACATTTTACATCCACCTCTAAGTGTCTGGTTCAGGAGTGCCTTAACTCAGCTCTCAACTCTTGGCTGGGTTTGGTTGTGTAACTTTTATTGTTTTTTAAAAAGATTTCTTCCTTCCACTGAATGTTCCACTTTTGTGAACAACCAGATTCTTTCACAATGATCCTTTATTGGCTACCCTCCACCCATTGGTGTCCAATGGAGAGCCAGCAGTCTTCGCCATGATTGTGTCGGTCAGAACATGGTCACATGATAACATATATGTTCAGTTTTTTTTTTTTTTGGTCATATTTAAATTTCTAAAGTTGAATTTGGGCTTTTCATCAGCTCTAAGTCAAAAGCATCCAAATAAATAAAGATAAATGTTTGAAGGTTTCACTCAGTCATTCCTTTTGGAAATGGATCGTTGATATAAATAGGCTTTTTGATAATTTTCTGATTAATTGAGGAGCACAGTAAGTCAAAAGTGTCTCCACAAGCTATTTTACAGAGCTACGCTTCCCAGTAGTAAAGGCTCTGAATTATGGATTTAGAACAAACACAGCTATAACCTGCTGTATTGTCTGGATTTAACCCCAGGCAGTCGTTGACACAGTCAGTGCTACTTAAAGATAGCAGGGGGAAAATCCCTTTAGTTCAGGGAAATTCAAAACTTTTACAGGGAACAAGTAGAAACAAGAGATGGCAAAAGCGAATGATTAGAATATGTTCCCAAAAAAGAGCAAAACAAAACCGGGGTCTCTCAAGGAGCGACGGCATGATCAGCACACAGAGCAGGAGCGGAGTCGAGTTGTGCATTGTTTACAATCCTCTGTGGCATAATGAAGTCCTGATGGATCCAGTCTGACCACAGAGGAATTGACAACAAGGTTACCGGAGCTTCCCTCCTCCACGGAGAGGCTCGTCTGGGATGAACCACAAACACAGTGCGAAGACCTTATTGTTTTTATTAAGACCAAACAAATGTGACTAGCACGTTACTACTGATGATGCCCTTCATGTGAGTGAGTTATGTTCCTTCATTAAAAAAACAAAAAACGTGCAGAAACAATTGCTATCTCGGTTTTCTCCCACAGTCTGAAAAATATGCTCGTCGTATTCAGTGGAGACATTAAAATCGCCTCTGGCTCTGTGTTGGATCTGTGATGGACCGCTGACCTGTTTTAAGGCACCATGACCCCAAAAACTGACAGCAATGATGGATGGATTTGTAATTATGTCAATAATGTGTGCAGTGAAAACAGAAACTGCAATGAATAATGAAATGATTGAAACTGTAATTTTGTTAAATGTTCAGAACATTTTTGGACATAAGTAATGTCATACAAAAAGTTGACAAATACATAAAATCTAAAACAAAAACTGAAATGAACAACCAACTATAAGAAGGTTGCTCCTAAAAAGCTCTTTGACTTCTTTTTTAAAAACTGACTTCTGTTCAACTTTAATTACAGTTAATGGTAGATAAATCTGTCTTTCATTGCTCTGTAAATAAAGCTGCATTTGAGAAAATTAGTTTTTTGCCCTGGGAATATGAAAACGTCTTTAAACTGCACGTCTCATGACATATTCGTGTGAATTTAAATTGTTCTTTAACCGAACAAACAAAAAACTTGGACTTTGAAATAAAAAAAAAATTCCATGTTGATGATAGTAGCTAACATCCCATCATAGCCAGTCTAAATTAAAATATGTGGTGTCTATGCTAGTCCTGTAGGAACAATTCAATGCTAAATAGCTTTATTCTGCATCATCTAAGTCTTTGCCCAAATTTTCTGACAACAGTCAAGATAATTTGAGATAATTAAAGTTCTTACTACTAGCTTCATCCCATCAGCTGGCAGAAATGTATCTTAATGAAGCAAAAGCTCTTCCCATACTCTTTTCAACAGCTTCTGTGTCTTGACCAAGATCATTTGTTAACTGTGTCTCTTTTCTTTTTTTCTCTTGATTCCTTTTTTCCCCCACTCGTCTCTTTCTTGTTTTCTTTTCTCCAACCACAATGCCTCCGAAAGGAGAAGGCTGACCAGCATTGTGAAGATTCCTGCTACAAGCTTGGGAAAAATGAAACAACCTCTATAACGAGGACATAAACTGGAATGAAACATGCTGAGAGGAAGCTTAATTAAACAAAGACACCAACTAATGAGCACCAATGGGTGCAAAACACAGAGAAAACCAAGAGTGGATCCACAAGAAGGTGACCAGGACAGCCACCAACATGTGCACAAGTTTAAAGGTTTAAAGTTTACAGTATTTTTTTGTGTTCTGCATTGGAGAGAATCAACCAAAGAATGCGAATCTGCCTTTTTCCTAAAAAAGAAAAGAAAAGAAAAAAAAAACTTACATCAAAGTTCCTATTTTCCTTTAGCAAAAGAGTGGTTTGGACTGGTTTGGCAGCTGCCCAGGTGTACAATCATCCTTGTTTAACATTCACCACATTTTTAAAAGGAACTTGACCAGAGCAGTCCAGCTTTGTGGCTCTGGATGCTGTTCAGGCTGAATGAGCGGGTATGAATCACTCTGGGAGATTTAAAGGGTGGCCGGGTGCTCCAGGTTCAGCTGCTGGAGAGAACCAGCACAGAAACGCTGGATGTTTTGTTGCCCGGGAGACGAGCATTGTTTGTTATAAATACATGGTTAAGCTTCTTCCTTTATTTCTCCACAGAAAATTTATGTGAATATTTAAAGCGAGGGGGATTATTGTCAGCACATGAAAAGAAAAGACGGATTTTAGACACAACAAGAGGGGTTTAAGTGCTTTTATATAAAACGAGAGATAAAAGACCAATGTCATCCTTATCTGGGTTTAACCAAGCATCACCTTCTAAATAATAAAGTTAAGTTTCTTCCCTTAAAAAAAACAAAAAAACACAGAACAATGTGGAATCCCGTAAATAGTGCTGACTTTACAGCAGAGTGGACAGGGTTAGAAACAGCAGAATTGACAGTAAAATCAGAAACAGATGAGGGCAAAATGAGATCACAAACTTTTTCTCTCCATTTCACCTGGTGCACCAGTGATGAAGCAAATGGAAAAAAAAAAAAAATCTTCCTTCTTACAGCAGGTTAGTGTTTGGAGGACTGGCCAGGTGGGGGTGCGCTGAGGACAGGTCGACCCGTTCATCGACTCAGACACACACAGCACAGAACCAGTCACACAAATATTCACTGCATGGGGAGAACATAAAAAACTCCATGAAGAGAAGCCAAAAATAATTCAATAAAAATAAATAATAAAAAGCTGTGTGCAAAAAAAAAAAAAAGAAAAAAAAGAAATAAAATAAACTAAACACAATCCACAGTTTTCTAGATTGCACAACCACCTTTAGCAGCATTTACTTGAATTAGTTATTTTAGTTATTTTGTGCGTCTCTCATTGCTGTGGAGACGTTTTGTCGTGCTTTCCATCCCATTGTTGCTTCAGTTCTTCGAGGTTTGCACACATTCTTTCTTGCTGCCAACAGAACATATAAAGTGTTTCCAGGCAGAGGAACAACTTAATAGAGAAGTACAGTTAAAATCACTCAAAGTTTTCACTTAAACTGCTACAATATTTGTATTTTTTTTGTATAATCTCTAGTTAACTTTTTAACTCAGCTATTCTTCAGTTACTATGACCAGAAGAATTTAACCTTATTTTACTTTCATACTGTGCTGTTTTTATTCACTTCCTGCTTGCAAATTTCTCACTTGTGGGACTAAGAAATAATTGACTTGTCTTATCTTCATTTCTAAATCTCTAAAATCACTTTTCCACAACATAACAGGTGTTTAGTTAGAAAACTGGTAACTGCAGCTCAGTATGGTGAATATGCACTCAAAGATCACAACCTGCAACTTATGACTATGTTCTTTGTTTAAAAATCCATCATAAATCAACATGCCTTTTTTAAAATTTCTTCTTAAGTTTTAGCGGTTTTTATTGCAAAGAAAGTGGACGTGGAATAGGGAGGGGAGAGACTCGGAGGCATGCAGCGGATGCCCCGAGACCTGGAGTCAAACCCAGGACACACTCTTATCAACTGAGCCATCCACCGCTCCCATCATGCCTTTTTTAGGACTCTAGTAGTTTCAAAACAGCAGAAATTAGCTTTGCTTAGCTGAAGAACTGACTCTTTTGCTTCCCTTTTGTTATCTACAACAAGTAGTATATTTACTGTTCATCAGCTTCTTAACAAGCCCCATTTTGGCAAGATACCACTCACAGATAAACAAACCAGACTGACAAAACCTAGCCAGAAACTTTCTAAAACTCATTTTGGACAGAAAAAAAAAGAGCAAAAACTGCTGTCTAATTCTAAGGAATGTTTAAAATCTCTTCAAGGCTTCGTTTTCAAAGCCGTAATTGAAATTTTACTGTGCAACCTTCTTGATTTCAGAGCCGACTGATTTTTATTTGCTTAACATAGGCAGTTCGTCCTCTTGCTTTGCGGTTGAACTTTCAGATTTAGAGTTCAAGCGGTTCAAACTGAAGTCAGGAATAAAGAGCATTAGGGAGAAAAAGGTATTACGTTGCAGCAATTTAACAGGGTTGTGAGGGATGTTATCTACTCCCAGGCCTATAAATAAATCCCACTTAAATCCATTCTGGATACAAATTAAGATATGAATGCTGATTGTAATCTTGAATGTGTTGTTTGGTTTAATCGAGCCGTTAACTCGGATGTAATAAAAAGAAAAAGCAGATGAAGGGCATCTTAAAGCGGCAGCTTATGTTTTCAAAGTTGTCATCTCTTACAAAATTATTAGTATTTTGTTTTTTTTAGAATGGAATGTGACCTCAGAGTAATTCACATTGTGTTTATCTTACCTGTGATTTGGCTCGCATGAACGGTGCACTGACATTGCAGACCTTTTCATTTCTCTTCTTCTCCTCTGTGTTACAGTCGATTTTGACTTCTGAGGTGTCCTGAAATAATAAACAACAATGTTCAGATTTTATTGCACGGAAGAAGACGAAACTGCAGACCAGATAACAGATGGAGGCAAACCTTCACTATGAGGCTTGAGAAGCGCAGATTGGGCGTGTATGTGATATTGACCAGGGCATTGTAGGCGTTCTCTCCTCGGTTCTCCAGTTTGACGTCCACCACCATCCTTCTCTTGTTCCCCTCAATGACCCGCAGTGACCCTTCTGACCCTGCTCCGCCCTGATGGCGGCAGAAAACGCCACGAGACTGCACAGGACGAGCACAGAACTGTCTGGGAGACAGTGAAAACAGAAGCCAGAAGTTGAGTTTACGGAGTGTAGGTGGGAGAGAATATGTTTTTTTCTATACGCATAATTGTGGCTATACATTTTGAGACCAACAGAAGTGCAGACTTTACTGCTTCGGTGCAGTTACATGTTTTTGTCAGTGTCTTGTTCTAGTTTCGTTTTCAACCTTTCAGCCATCATTCATGTTCTAGTCCTCATTAAGCTTTGGAGATTGTCACGATTATTTGTCCTCTTGCTTTTTGAGGATTGACCACTAAAAGGGAAGTTTTTAAGCCATGGATCCAGAAGTTTAAGGTAACTTACGTGTTCTGTCTTTCCATTAGATTCTTTTTACAATGTGATAATTATTGTTCATTATCGACTTGCTGTGGATTATTGGGTGAAGGGCTTTGATCCCATTTATTCATGGACGTATTTTTTTAGGAGAACAGTGAGTAAGCAATCATTAACAAAATGTTCCATTGTTGCTGACTCAGAGGCATTATTTCTTCTTTGGACAGATGTTGCAAACAGTTTCTTAAGAGACGGGGTCATTTTGACCTCACAAGCTTTTTACGCTATATGCTTTTTTTTTTACAAGGGTTTTTTTTTTTTGGAGTTTCGGGAACTGACGGTCTGACGGGACACCTTCCATCCCCCTGTTCCCGCTCTCCGACTGTAACATCTGAGTCGCGTAGAGTTACAGGATGCATCGTCTGAGAAAATAACTTCCCCCAAAGTCTCTCAGGTCACATTTCACAACTTCCTCCACAGTCCTTGATGCTTATTGAGAAGAAGCTACTTTATTGCCTTTCTTTACAATATGTTAGCCTCCAAAAAGATTCTGTAGGAACATTCCTGAGCAAGTTTTGCCCTGGTGGCAACCTTTGACCGAATCATTTTAAGGAGAGGATCCTGGACCTTCCTGAACTTTTTGGAGCATTTCATTCGCTTTTCAAACTTCTACCCACTTTCACCCACTGCTACATGTGCTGTGATTAATGTAAGTGTACCCACTTTCGAGTCATCAGGTCATTTGCGCTCTGCAGGGACAGGTCCGGCATGCAGCGGTCATCCTCATCACAGCCATTCCAGAAGGGCAGCTGCTCAGACAAATGGATCCTTTCGTTAGCAATTTTACTTTGACTCAGTCTAATAATTGTTCACCAACTTAAAAGTACCATCACCTCCGTCTTTATAACAGCAGGCCAGCTGTCATCTAGAACCGGTCCCTGGTCTGACTCTTCCAGTCCTACTTGCACAGCAAACACTATGGGTCTTGCATAATCTGTGGTCTCCTATATATAAATAAGAACAACAGTTCACTCAAACAGCAATCACTGACATAGGTCTGTCACTACAACTACATTTTCACTATTTCCTATATTTTGCCATAGATTTTCAAAAGCATCTCTGAAGGCATAAATTGTTTGAAATTTCCTTTTTGAACTCAATAATGACCAAAAGTTAAAGCTAATTTTTTATGAGTGAATTACATTTATTACTTTTTTATCTGAAGAAACAAAAGAACTGAGATAAAACGCCGGGTACGTGTTAGAACTGTGATTGGCCATAAAGTGTTGGAAAGATCAACCAATCAAATCCTTAATCTATGTGGGTGGGCTTGTTAATCATAGTCACTTATGTCTCTGTAGAGAAAAACAATAACAGTTGAGCCTGAGGGCTTCTTCATTGCAGAGTTAGCCGACTTCCCTCAGAAGCAGAGAGGCTATATTAGCTATGACAACAAAGCTGCTGAAGCCGAACAGCTCAGTGTGACATTCTCAGTCACACTTTTAACACAATGTCAGAAATTACGGCTAAAAAAGACTCATCACAATGCTCAGTGTAGAGCAAAAAGACGAGCATTTGAGTGGCTTTTCAGCTCTTCAGCCTGTGCTGCAGGATAAATTTTAGTTTTAAAAATGCATGCAACTTATTTTGGAAAAACTTTGCTTAAGACAGGTTCCAATTAAATTGATGGGACTATGCTCTGAAGTTTTCTTACCATTTACAGAGTGTGTTAAGCTGCTGGCCTACTGATAGACTCACTGAGACTCTCATCAGTAAAGGCATAAATGGAGACAACAGCATATTACTACAACAGACATAAAAACAAGATAACTTTTACTTTTCTATTATTAAATTGTGAGCAATTTGGATACCATGCTACAACAAATTGCACTTATATAGAGATCTGGAAATCACTGTGGAGCCAATATATAAAAGTAGGTCTTGTACATTTGCCTTACCAAAAGAATGACAGTTTCATTATAAATTTTTAGGTGCATAATTTTCTGTTTTTTTTTTTTTTTTTTGTCTAAAAACGTCTGTACTCAGCAACAAGAATGGCATAAATGTCATTCTTCTTTGGAAGACAGCACAAAGAAGATATGTTTTTTGGGGTTTTTTTAGGTTTTTTTTTTTTGTGGATTTTATTCCAGGCTTAAATCTGTAAGCAGTAAAATTTTAGTTATTAAGCTAATGTGTTTTAACTCACTCATTAGCTAATCTAGGCTAAATTACAATATGGCTGCTGCAGCTAACAGTCTGCCGAGTTGGTTCGCATCTTATTTCAGATTATTTTGAATAAATGGGTGCACCACATTCTGGTTTTAAGTCACAGTCCTACAACTGCTGTGGACCTCCTTACTATGAAATTAAAATGAAACCATAAAATGAGATGAATGAATGACTAATAAGTCTCTATCTGAATCAGTCATCTAAGTTGGAAGGAAAACGTAATATTCTTAAATTGTGGTCGAGGACGGTGCAAAATCAATCACATCGGCCCCCAGGACAACCTTTGGGTAACCTTGCAGTAAATCTTTGTTTTGAAATAAAGTGTGGCTTAGATTTCATAGATTGTTTCAATCACTGTGAAAAAAAAATCCTCAACTTCCCAGCTCCTGGTTTGTGTCAGCTTTCTTGTGCTTTCTATGTGGATGGTTTTGTGTGTTCGGTTACTGTCTTTCATTCTGCATTCAACCAAAGAGTTCCTGAGTGTGATAGTTTGATTAACTGTCAGAGGATTTACCACGAACACTAGAAATTTATTGTTTTTTTTCTATGTTAGTTTTCTTTTGTGTATGAATTATTGGACTTATACAACAGGATCTGATCGGAAGACCTTGGTCACTGAGCCACGGTTTACCACTGTACTTTACTAATGACATTACATCATATTCAGCTACAAATAGCAATCATACGTGTTTAGAACCCCTTTAAATGATCTAAAATACAAAAACATCAGAATTTTTCTTATGAATCCTCCTTGTTTGAGACATCAATTCTTTGACTATCAACATGTAATATTTACAAAGGAAAATAATCAAAAACATAACAATTTTGGCTCCATGCCTTCATGTGACTTTGTTTTTCCACATTTTGAGCCTCACCATGACATGGAAGTAGATGTGTTCGCAGGCTTCTCTTCCAGGAAGCAGAGTCAGGTTTTGAGGCTGCATCTTGCTCGGGTGATCCAACATGGCTCGAGGGTTGAAACGTCTCTCCAAAATGGAGACATTATACCTGATCCCTGTTTGGACCAGAAATGGGATTAGTAGTAACCCCTGCAATTTTATTAATAGAAGTTTGGCTGATTGAATACCATTTATGGAGAATAATATCACTGCAGTACTGCAAATAAAATAAAATAATAATAATAACAATAATTCCCTTGAATTACTGTATTTGATCAATGTGTGACCATCCCATACAGGAATCCAAACTCTGTGGCTTTCCCCAGAACACATTGTGCTAGATGTTATTTGCTTATGGGTTTATGTTGTAATGGAATGAGAAAAACTCTAGAGTCTGAAATTATTCATGCATTATGTTTGAGGTCAACAAGAGAGTTGGAAATCTGCAGGACTCTTAATGCAGAAATTAAATTCATATGTGGAGATATCAGTTATAAAGTTTTGGTTCTTTTTTTTATGCTACTACTCTAACTTTAAATGTTTAAGGACTTCAGAGCCAATTTCTGTTTCATAAAATAAATTACAAAACCTGAGTCTTACAAAACTTGAGTCTTGGTTTTGTAGACAATGCTCAGAAATATTGTACATAGATAAACATAAATGAGATTAACTTCGATCGAGGCAGAAGAAAAATTCGTCAGGCCACAGGAACCTCTCGATCACCAGAACATCTGCCATCCATTACTCGGCAGACATGACGAAGGGAAAAATCAAACAAATGTGTTCTGCAGCATTCAGCCATGAAGGGCAAGATAACTCCCCTTTTCTCTTCCTCTTTTCTGTTCTGGCACGAACAGCAGACTTGATAAAGATGTTGCCGGGTCAAAAGTTTAACTCCCCCTGTGCACAATGAAGCGGCACTCTGATGCTACTGCTGTTAAAACAAACGTTAAGTACAGTAATACCGTTTAGGATTACACCGATTTATCAATTTATTGCCGTCAATTTCCTTAATTTTGGGAGATAGGTGATCGGCAAATACTTACATGTGAGGCCGATCTGATTCCTCGATCTCATCTACCTCTGCACAGGTCTAAGAATCATTTGCTCTGCCAAGCGATAGGTTTGACTGGTAGACTGGCACACAATGTCACGTCTGTACGTTTGCAGTTAACAATAGTTAGCAATTGGTGCACCCTTACTTCTTTTTGTGCCCTTTGCAAGAGAGTGGTCAACATTTCTTTATTGTAAATAGAAGAAACTGGAGATGCAGATTTATTCACAGTTAAAGACACATCTGAATGTGCCAAAGTTGCACTGACGTAGCAGTTTTCAAGGCCGCAGCTTCATTTTGGCAGAGAAGAAGCAGCAAGGCCGGAATCTCTTAATGCTAGTAAAGCTTTTTCTCTGAATAGAACGATGCATTACAGTTTTTTACAGGCATCCAGAACACTGCAGGGCTTTGCAAGACTTTTATAAACTTATTTAACCACTTTAATAACCTAATACTTTTTCTCAATTTTGAAACAATTACATTTGAATTGTAAAAAGGATTTCTCGATCCTAAGGCCTATAAAAGAAGTCAAGAGATCTCACAAGTCTAATGGTTATGTGACTAAACATATTTCTGTAACTTATCTTTGTGTTTCTGACTGAATTACAACAAACAGCTAAATAAGTATTACATAAAACAGCTTGGACAAATGATACAGAAGGGAAGGAAGTAACAAACTGCAGATGTTATCCCTGCATATGATTGTTTTTTGTTGGCTTACCTATTTCCTGTGTGGGAGGAATGGCCGTCCTGGCAGTGATGTTGAAGCACACAATCGCTGACATGCAGGTCACGTCTTTGCCACCTCGCTGACAGTCTTTCACAAAGATATTCACCTTGCTGGGCTCAAACCTGACATTGGCGTAAATCCGCACAACGCTCCTTGACCTGTGAGGGTCACAAAGGTGAGACTGTGAGGCTAAAGTGCGTTTCTGGAAAACAATGTGTCTGTTAACATTTTCTGCAGAGTTTAGCATAAAATAATAATTGCATTGGCAGTTATATACAGACCAGAGGAGAACGGCAGCTCCGAGGGAACCCACTGCCAGGTCCACTAGACCATCGTCATTCATGTCCATGGTGCCATGGATGCTGCGGCCAAAGTACTGCAGGCCCGGAGCCAAATCTACCGCTGCTATTCTCTGGACGACAGACAGCAGATGAAGAATATGCTTTAATTATTACAACACCAGCTTCCATTCAAATGAAGAAAGTTTTATGTGTGAAATAACAAAAACATATTTTTGTGATGATGATTATTATTATTATTATTTGCATTTAAATATCACAGACATCTTGGAATGATAAAAGTAAAAAAAAAAAAAAAAATTGTGTTTATCTGTAATTTTTTACGGATGCCCTACCTGTTTATATTTTCGTAGTATTCTGTTGTGCTGGCTAAAGAAAATGTAAATGGCGCCTTTGTGGTCGTCTTCCAGCGGAGCTCCCACCACCAAGTCGTTGAAGCCGTCACCATTGAGATCAGGGACAGGAGCGAGAGATGAGCCAAAGCGAGCGTTCTGGCCACCATTGTGGATCTCCAACGCTCCTTCTGGGATAAAACGATTCTGAGCCAAGAAGAAAAAAACATGCATGTATCAGATACGTCCGTACAAGCCCCGGGTTTTACAAACGCTTTGGTCACACAAAATCTGTTTTTGAAATTTTAAGAATAGGATTTTTTTCTCAAGTGACCATCAGTAATAAGGAATTTTGAACATCTTTAATAATTTACTGTTTGCTAAACATCTAAATATAATATAAAAATGTACCCTGTTTACCCTTAGAGAAATCTTGCCTACCATTGGTATTGATTGTGGCACAGTTTTAAAAATATGGCATTTTATCAACTAATAAACTAGTTGATTTGAGCAACATTTGCTTTGGACATAAGCTAAAATGTGACTTAGATGACTTCGACTTTATATAAGAATACGGCTTACACTCCTATGTCTTTTGAATGTTTCCCATCAAGGGTTTTGTTTTGCATATAGAGAAAAACTAGATTTGTGCTGTGTAAAAATATCCTGATAAGCAACAACATCAACAACAGGATCCTAACAGGTTGCAGGTTTTCTTTAGTTGTGACTTGTTGAACTCCAGAGGATTTCTGTCGATGTCCTCTGATATCGTACACACAGATCTTACCAGTAGATCCTTTAAGTCTCGTCTACGATATGGAGCCTACGTAGACTGGATATCCACATTCCAGACATGTTGGAATACATTCACATGGTCAGAATTAGGAGATCAGATTAACACCTCTGACTGTTTTTGATGTTCAGCTAAAGAGCGGAGTAGTTTCAGACATCCTGCCGATGTATGACATCGCTGCAAAAAGCAACGTTTAGCTGCTCTGAGATTTAGACTGGTCAACAAAAATATTTAGGTGGGTAAGGATAAAATTAACCTCTTTTGTTTTAGAAGTTCCACAAAACACAGAAACTTTTCTCCAACCTTTGCTCCATGCAAAAATATCACTCATCACATTCTGAAAGACCTATGTGAAGTCTGAATGTGGTGCCAAAATGTAGCCACTGGTAATAACCAGCCTTGCACTTACAAGTTGTTAAAATCAATGGTTATACTGCACCTCACCAGATTTGTTTCAGTAGACTCAGTCTGCTGTGAACAAGAGTCAACATGGCCTCTCATGCACAGCAAACTGAACAAATAGTCATTTATGCTGCTTTTCATGCTATATACTTCAGCAATAAGGTAAGCAATGTTTTTAACTTCAAACAGTGCATATTGTTAAGAATCTGGAAAGATGGTGTTTTGGATAATCATAAAAAAGACCCAGATGTTGCAGATTAGAAACAAAAATCCCACGTACTGACATCTTTTTAATGAGGACACACTGATCAATCGTGAAGAGGCTTCAAAGACGTGATGGTAACGTCTCAGATAAAACGGGGGGAAGCATTTATTAAGTCTATATATTAGAAAAACCCAAGTTAAGCAGCATTTAAGCTAAACTTTAATCAGCTGAGTGTTGGCCAAAGATGCTTCAAAATAGCATTTTTACTATTTGTTTCTCAAAGAAAATTATACCCTAAGTAAGGGAACCGTATATGTTCTGTTTGTTTCCCAGTAAAACACTGATTGGGATGTGAAATGACCCTCCATCCTTGGACTGAGACTTTTTAACAAGTGAAAGAAAGTTATTGTGCTTTGCATTCACTCGAGTTTATTGCATCAATTATCTTCAAACCGTTGCTGATACAGAAAAAGTAGTCCACTTATTTTCTATCTGTTTTTTTTTTTTTCGATTAGCATGTGTCTTTTGCACATAACTCTTTGTTTTCCTTTTCTTTGAACTGAAACTTCAGGCACTAAAAAAATTTCTAAAGAATCTTACCTTTGGGTTCTGAGAGGGAAAAAAAAAAGCATCATAGCTAAAGATATTTATTTGAAGTTCTATTCTTAGGAAGTGCTAAGTCCCATGGAAGATAACCGTGACTTCAGAGGCAAGCAGACTGCTGGAAAAAGTTTCAGACAAAAGTCTGAGAAAATGGAACCGGAGTCCATTAGTAGTCATCCATATCATTGCTCTATTTGGCATCAAACAGTCATACAGTAATAAAACTCAGGGCTGCCAGATTAAACATGAGCTCACTTGTTTTTTCAGTTGTGTGAATGCAAGCGAAGTTGACTTAAATGGAGGTTTTTACTTCTCAGCTACCTGATGTGAGGATATGTGACAAAATGGCAGATTTATAAAGAAACAGGGAAACATAGTGCTGTTTAATTTAAAACATATGGTTTGTGAGGAGGTCACGACAAGTCCACAGCGAGACAGCTGTATCTGTCAGATGATATAATGTGTAGACTATTATTTTTCATCCACTTCCAGATTTCAGGACATATTGTCCAGCAATTGAAATCGACTTTGCTGTACCTGTCCTAAAAGCTCCTTCTCTACTTCAATCTCACATTTTCTGAGGCAAGACATAAGTCTCAATTGGGTTACCCCACTTCAATACTCCTTATTTGCACTGACGAGTCAACACACATGATTCAAATTTAGTAATCATGTGTGGTTAAGTCGGACTGCATCAGAATCACGAATATATACAACATGAGGCAGATAGTGCTTTTATTAATCTCATAGGCTGTAATTTTGGTATCTAGACTGCAGCTTAAGGTTGCTCTACACATTTTAACTGAAATTAATTGAAAACATATGAATGAAGGATTTTTAAAACCATACAATTTTCCTTCAGCTTCACAACCATGCCTTATTTTGGATGCTCTCTCACACAATTTCAAGTTAAATGCAGTTATGTTTGTGTGTTTAACCCTAATAAATGTAGAAAAGTTCAAGGGATATGGTGGCCAAGAAGCAGCCAAAAGAATCATAAAAGATTTAGAGACTTTCTGTGAAGAAGTGAGTCTTCATGGATGTGTGAATTAGGTGACTAACTAGTAACAGACTCAGCACTCTGCTTGCCAAAACAAGTTTTTCAAATAAGTATTAAATCCCATTTTGCTGGGAGATCAAATGTTATCTAAATGTTTTTGAACACATTTCCAAAAATACAACTGGGTTCAAATACTAATCTATTCATTGATAACAGCTTATAATAATAGCTGCCACATCCTTTACGTTCATCCCCTCCTGAACAAGAGATGATGTCAGAGGTGTCTCACCTAGGTTTAGGAGAAAATGGACCGGAAAGCTGCTCAGTGTTCAAACGTTCACTATTAGCTGGAAGTGAATTTAACACATGATTTGGAAACGTCCCACAGTAAGAGTGGAAAAGCACAGAATTCAAGTTGCTTGATGTCTAGGTATTTTCCAGTCAGCAAAGTTTTCAGGAGTCATGTCGTCTACTGCTTTCTGTAATTCCACTATTTGTACTCAAAGCCTGTATCAGATCAGCCACCAGAACATTTTAGAGCCCTTAATATTTCCCTCTGCTTTCTGCCTTTCTTTGTGGAAATGTGGATTTCATTTTCCAGCAGGGCTTGGCATCTGTCCACACTACCAAAGATGTCAACACCTGTGATTGGCTGAATGCCAATTGTATCACTGTTGATTGGCCGGCAGGTGACATAAACGCTGTGATGACTCTATGGACTATTGTCAAGAGGCTGATGAGAGACACCAGACTCAATGCAGATTAAAGCAACCTGCATCTTTTATATTTCCTATAACTCCAATTTTCATTAATTGCAAGCTATAATCATTTCTATTAATCCAAATTAAACATACCACTCTGTATAATGCATCTAAAAAAATGTAAGAGTTTAATCTTGAACAGAATTACTGAAATAAATTAGCTTTTAGGTTATCTTCTGATTTAGTGAGATGAACCTGTGTAGTCCTATAATATACGAGGTTCTGTTTCATTAGTTAATAAAATTCTTAGAAGATTTTTTGTGGCAAATATTTCTGAATGGATATGTTTAGACTATTTAGAACAAAGACAATTAAAACACCAAACAAAGAAAGCTAAAAGGAGTTGAACTGAACTCATCCAGAGAAAAGTTAGAAGATCTAGTGTGAATATAAATTGTAAAAATATTGGATATAACAACTCCAATAAGCAAAAAGTACAAAACTAAAAAAAGGAAAAGTTTAGTCATCAAAAGGCTCCGTAGATAGGTTTTTAGTGCTTATTACCAACGTGTCAGGACACTATTTAAACCTAATCTGTGGAAGCCCTGAGCACTTCCCAAATATTTAATAGGACCACAGAGATGTATGCAAGTGTTTTTCCAGAACTAATTCACAAAACAGCATATCAAGCAACACCTGAATCAACCACATCATTAATATTAACTGCCCTGAACATGTGGCATTTCTGTCTTAATGATGAGACACACTGCTAAGGTATGATTTGTTTATGTTTTGCTTGAAAGCTCAGACTTGCCACCTGTGATGTGGTTTTGGCCACGACAGACGTTCAAATACCTCATCCATGCCTGCTCTCTGAATTTAAACCAGCTGAGGACATTCATTTTCCCAACCAGTGAGACAGACCTGGAGCACTGGGAACATTTTTCTTTCTGAAGACGCTTCTCGCGTCCAAGATGGTGTGCTGGAACCGAGCTTGGAAGGGGCAGAATACTTTCCTCCTGAGTTCACTCTCCACATCCTGTAAAGTCTGCACGCTGGCATGAAGAGGTTCTCCCATTTGATCGGGAGAAGGTCATGTGTCAAATCCCGAATGTGCCAACAGGTGTGGTTTAAATAAAGCTGGGGACATCTGGTTTAGAGCAGGTGTTGACCCACTTTTGTGATGTTGAGTTTAAACTTAATTAAAATGGTCCTGAGCGTCTAGAGAGTCAATACCCACCATCTCAGTGACTCTGTAGATGTAGACCTTCCCTTTCTCCATGCCTGCACTGAAGAACATCGGGGCTGCCACCAACAGGTTGTCGGTTATGCCGTCTCCATCGATGTCCACGGGCGCAATCTCACTGCCGAAGTAGGAGCCAATCTAAAACAGAAACCGACATGCGATTATAAGTCAAGCGTCTTACACTAGTTGCACATTTCCGCTTGAAGGAATATTTTTCAAAACTCCACATCTGAACTTTTTCACACTCTGTCTTATAACAACTTCATTTTCAACACATTTTTTGGATTTCATGTTAGAGACCAACACAACTAAGCACTTAATTATAAAATGGAAGGGAAAAGAGGCATTTTTTAGGCATTTTTATGAATTCAAATAACAAAAGTTTACTTTATGGTATGCTTTTATAATCAGCACCTGTAAGTGAATACTTTGTAGGACCAAATTATAGGGGCATATATAATTTTATCTGAACAGTAGCTCTGGCTGTATGTTTGCAGCCTCGCGAAGGTAAGATTGTAAAAATTGTTAAACTTCATCCATCTTTCCATCAGCTCAGCTTCCATATCCCGTCTGAAGAAAAACGTTCTCACATAACAATGCTGCCACCACTATGTTTTACTCTCGGGGTCATATGCTGTGTTAGTTTTTCCTCCAGATTTACTGTTTTCCAAGTCGGCCACAAGGTTCAATGCTGGCCTCCCTCCATTTTTCCACTTTTTTTCCCAATCAGATTGTGGACAAAACAGATGCCTCACTTTTTTTCAACAGTGACCTTCTTATTACCACTCTTGCATAAAATCAAGGTTTAAGGAGCAACAACTACTTGTTTTCCTGTCATTAAATAATTATAGCTAAGCTGTGAATCCTTATAGCAACTCCAGAGTTTCATTGTGTCTCTTTGCTGCTTCTCTGATCAAAGCTCTCTCTGTTTGTCCTCCGTTTGTCCCCTAACCCTAACCCTTTAGCTAGACGGACATGTCTTGGTAAATTGGCAGCTGTGTAATACTTTTTTTAACCCCATTTTTTTGGGCATTTAAAGCTTGTCGAATTGTAACTCTGCTTAAAACTTTCTCCTTGACCTGTCCTTATTTTGGTCTTTAAGACGAGTCTTGTTTTTCATTTTTTTAATCAACCTTTAATTGTGGACTATTTTGTTTTGGTTTATCACCCAAAATAATAATTAAGTCCAAGTGAAGTAAAATGACAAAATAGGGACATATTTAAAGGGTATAAATACTTTTTAAAGGCACTATATTTGTATCGTGTTACACATTGAAATGCATCTTATTAGTTTAATGATTTACCGATGGGCTTGAGTGTTTATTGAACTTGAATGTTGAAAGCAAGAGCAGCATATGATGAGTCGCAGCGAGCCGTGGATCCTGATGCTTTTTAGGCTTTTAAAGTTTTATAGAGTCAGAATCAGATGCTTCAATAAAGGGAACATCATCTAGTTCTTTCAAAACAGATTTGGAACATCTGGCTATAAAAAATATACAAAAAGAGTTATTTGCTCAAGAGCTGTAAGTTCAAGGAATAGTTCAGCAAAAAATAAAAAATAAAAAACATCTGCTCTTCTGGATAACTTGTTCTTGACATGTTACAATGTAAGCTGAAGCGAGATCATTGCAGGCTGTGAAGAGTTGCCAGGTGTGAGCACATCAGCCATTGACACAAAAAAACAGCCAGATTCACAATGCTGGATTTGAACTTGGTTTTCTGCAGACACTAACATTAAACTTTAAGATACCATCTGCAGCTCTCTGGGAGTCCCCAAAATAATTGCACTTGTATCATGATGCAGTTCAGTATGCCTTTGTAGTTGGGACTGCTGCAATGGATCACAGACATTTTATTGAGCTCGAATGTCAAACTTAAATTTCCTTCTTTCTGACTTTTATTTGTAACTTGCACTGGATACACAAAAGGAAAATTGCAATTTTATATATAAATGATTTGAACATTACTTCTATGCATACCAAGTAAACTATAAAAAATATAGCTTCAAATGAAATGTCCAGAAAGTAAGATTTATATGAATCTATATTTTGCCTACGTTTAAAATAAGTACACAAGTTGGGTGAAAATTCCCATGTTAAAAGAAAATGAAATGCATTAAAATCTTTGAGCATTATTTACTTTCCACCTAAAATAATTTGACTGACTCTAGTCATAAAAACATGTTTTAAATGCCAGCTTCTGCAACCAAGGATCGGACAGCCAGGGCCCCTCCGTTGGACACCACCCACCCCACACTGCACCCAACTCCTATGCCCCTCCCACAGGTGTTGAGCCCAGGGGAAGGGCATACCCATGTCTCCTCTTCGGCTTTGTGCCTCGGTTTTAACTTATTGTCAGCTGCAAGCTTCTTTTTATTTGTATTTATATTGCGAATCTGATCAATATTGATCAGGTTTCAATAAATATCTAGCTAATTTACTCTTAGATTTTGATGTCTTACATTTATTACTTGTTTATTTAAAATGGGAGCGGTTTATCAAACTTTTTCATAATGTTGGTAAAGGGGTGACAGCTGCTGTACCTGGTGGCCTTTGAGTGAGTGCAGGATGGTGAGGTTCCCCGTGTTCTTCAGAGTGAAGATAATGACTTTGCCCGTGTGGTTAAAACGTGGAGCTCCTGCCACGAGCAGACGGCCATTTCTGGATGACACCACAGACGTTACGGTATACCCTGAGGATGTAAAACAGTCACACACATCATTTAACAATGATTTACTCCCAGACTGCAAATCTGTAATGCCTTGTCTTTTTTAGGTTTCCTTTCTCTCTTTAATTTCTAATATCAAACCCACAATGTAGCTGTTGGTTGTTTTCTCCATCTCTCAATTTCAAATTCTGTATCGTTCTTTTGTATAAGTTGGTTACTGATGCCAAGGCAAACATTATGGAGGCAAAACCTTTAAAAGAAAGATTAACACTTTCTTACGTAAACAAGTTATAGTTAAGACTGGTGTGGCTTTCCAGAGTTGCTCTGTCATTCTGCTGTTTAAGCTCCTGGAGGATATTTTGAGATAGTTGTCATTAATGCTGTGAATTCTTGAGTTTATCAAAAGAAGTACCAATGTTTTGTTTGTTTGCTTTGTGTCCCCTTCTTGCTATAAACCAGTCATTTTGTTTGCTTGCTCAGCATGTGGGATTTCTGCAAAGTCTGAAATCAGTTTTGCCTCCAGAGACTGATTAATTTTACCAAACGGCATTAGTGGACCAACTGTAGTGTACAATTATATATTGTAGTTAGTGCTGAAACGATTCCTGGAATGATTCGAGTACCTTGATTATTAAAATTCCTCGAGAAAAGTGCATCTGCCTTGAAGCTTCATTAAATTATTTAGAGCACTGTGTTCCGCCCGGATCATTATTTGTGGTGGGCAGCACTCCGCCTATGAGTTGTTATAAAGTTTTAGCAGCGTGATGCTGAATTGTGTGGCGTTTTGTCAGGGTTTTGAGGGAGAAATAAGGATTGTGGAATTTTGCGGTGCGATGGTTGGACTATGACAGCTTTTCTGGCGTCGGAATCGAATAATCATGGTTTTGGAACAAACAGTAGGAATATGAGAGAGAGAGAGCATAACTAAAATATTCTTAGAATTGGATTCAATTGGACTGTATGTAAATAGCTTTGAATAATTGTATTTTGGTGAATTGATTTGATTTGGTACCTATAACTGATCTCTGTACGCTGGACATGATTATGACTTGTTTGTCCTGTAAAGTGCCTGATTTGAAGTGGCATTTTGTAAATAGTAATGCCAACCTGTGTGGCAATTTCAGATACAATTGAGTCACAATAACAGCAAATGTCTGCGGTGCTAAAACGAAACAGGGAAATATGTGCAAGAAGCAAACAAGAGATAAATAGACTTTTTGATGGAGGGCTGCAGCGTGAAGAAGCGGTTCTAAATCACCGGCCCTCCCCTTCAGCATAACTCGGTAAAAAACGTAAACACAACTGAAGGCTCCAGGAATTAATGGGAATTGAAGGAATCTACAAGCTAAACAAAATATGTTACTTATCCTGCGTGTTATCCTGCTTCTTGATATTTTTCTTGATTTATCTTGTTACACTGTTTTGTTTTGCCTTACCTAAATATGCACCATGGTTTTTGAGCTCTTCAGGAAACTCCTGCGTGTAGGACGACTTTGGAGGGATCACCTTCCCCTGTCGTGTTTCCTTCAGGACCGCTCCATTCCAGTCGTAAGCTCCAACTGCACCCACCAAAATCCCATCCTGAAGGTGAAACCCAGGAAAGTGCTTACAATTACACAGCATAGCAAATGGCTTACTAATTACTATGTGTCATTACACTAGTGTAGTACTGACTAGAAATAAACTATAGTGAGTATCACACTACAGTGTATTACTCACTGACCACCAATCTGGAAAACAGCAAGAGTCTGATTTACTGTGGTGTGACTCAACTTGTTTTGAAAAGGGATGAACAAAAACTTATGAAGTGGCTTCACAGATTTACATAGGCATAAGGAAAAAAATGACTTGTTTTTCTTAGGACTCAAGCAGCATGTTTTTGGAACATAATGCTGAATAACAAAGACTGAAGTCATATGCACTAAGTAAGTTATTAGCATCATCCTGAAACTAGATGCTGTTGAGTTTAGGGGTGAGCAAAGCATGCACATTGTTTGAATTTATTATTATGAATGTGTGTGTTTTTTACACTGAACTCTAGTTAATGTCTATGTTTTATACATTGTTTTATTTTCTACTTTTTAATCAAGGAAAAGAGTTGGAAGATCAAAGGTTATGATGTTATTCCTTTTTTGCTGCACTTGACTCCAGGGAAATGCCCGCCAACAAAAAGGGAGAAATATAATTAGTCAATAAGATTTTGGGGGCCAAAAATGATCATTTCTGTTTTTCCAGAATTCAAATGAAACTTGTTAGTTATTCATGCTTTCAATGCCATTAGACAGACTTGTGTTTTAGCCACTTTACTAGTAAGGTTATCTGAAAGAAGGTTGTGAACGATTTTTGTACTTTGATGAACTAATGTTTGAAATTCATCAGGAAAGAAGTGCAGGAATCATGCCACTGTCTCTGCTCATTTTCTTTGACTCAGTGCAAAAGAACATTTGCAAAATGAGTTGAAAAGAAATTGACACATAACTGTTTATATTTAGATTTAATTTTTTAAAAATATTTTAGCAGACCCCTAACCTCACTAAAGTCTCATGTCATGATGTTTTTGTTTAATCTCAGATTCTTTACGATCACACACAGACTGATTAACTCATTTTACAGCCACAAATGTGCTCAACAACCTGGCAGTGACTCAAACCACAGCGGTCTTCATCTGTTCATTCGCTATCTTAAACTATCAAAAAGGAAAAGAAAGCAGCGTTTGCAGCATTTAGCCGTAAACAGCAGGAGAATTGGGAAAAGGATTTTCTATGTTCCATGGCTCACCATACTTTGTATGTCTGACACGATAATTATAGGGTTCCCGTGCATAATGACTTCAGTTTTTTGGTTTTTTTTCGTTGTACACCATATTGTCGACAACAGACTTTCCAGCATGTGTGCGGCAGGACTTGTGATTTCCTCCTGAAAGATGGAACTGCGTGCTCACCACACTCACATGACGTCACTCTTTAACAGCAACGTTGTGCCAGTGTGGTTGTCGGCTTTGGCCAAAATGGTTTCTCCATGGCAAATGGTTGAAATCCCAGAGCAGCTCAGCCTCATAAATGAGTGACCTATTTCTGCCATCGTTACATGTATGGACATATGACCCACTTTGCTAAGAAGCTCATCTGGTTGTTGGTACTTGTATACCTCAGATGGTGAAAATACAGTAAGTTCTTCAAACTCACTCAACAAACAAACAGTGTGTCCTTTAAAGACAATCTGACGTAAATACAATCTGACAAAAAGGAATACGTTTGTGTCAAAGCTGGAGTCTTCTTATTATTTTGCAGCATTAGTTAGAGGAAATTACAGTGAGAGAAGGCTGGCTGTATGGAGATGCATGAAACATCTGCAAAGTATATGACATAAGCCTCATTCAAAGTTGACACTAATTACACTCAGTAAAACCATCTGGGGCCCGAGGACTGTTTTTCCCTTTGAAACATTCTTTCCAAAACGTTATCCTACTTTCAACACTCAGGCTGGTGTTGTCGAGAATCTCTGGAATCTGGCCTTACGGACACAATTTCCAGCGATTCCTGCTACCCAGCTGCAAATTCTCCTATAGTTTTTATATTCTGAGTTGGATATACGTACTTTCCCCTCGACAAAATCCAGTGGGAAATAAACACAAAGTAGCTGCATTAAGATTTAAGTCTAGGGCCAGAAGGAGAAGAGTGAAAATCGGAATGAAGAAGCAGTACAGCAAAGGAAACGTATCTTTCTTCCTCTTCCAGCTGTCCTGCACTAAAAGCCAGCACACCTGCAGCCCTTCACTCTGAGATGCTTAAATACAAGCAAAAACTTCTAGGAAATTTCGAGACGAGCGAGTCATTCTGTGGTAAAACTGTCTCAATCCAGTAATAATCCTTTACCAGTATGTTTCCCTTGGGGATACAAAGCATCTTATTTCTCATCACAGCATAGATGAAGTGGAAAAAAGTCTCTCTGTCTGTGTGTGTTCCTCCTGAATCAGCGTGAACTTTAACATCTGGGGCCATGCAAGTGATAGATGACCCATTTATCACTTGCAAGTGGGGAGGGATTTAAAAAGCAGCAGAAATGGAGAGAATGTGTGTTGTTTTACACAGTGACAGATGGCATGAGACAGCGGGGCAGCATCAGTCACTCACCTCCACGTTGTGTGCGGAAAAACCTGCCTGAGACATCTGGAGGCCAAACGCCGTCCCATTCTTACTGGTTCCTGTGTAAACAGGACTGTGTAAACAAGAAGTGTCCTGAAGCACTGCTGCCGCAGAAAACTTCACTTTAAAGCAAAACAGCTTTCTAAGAGCAGCACACTGTTTATAGCATCCTGCTCAGAATTTGACACAAGCACAAAAATATTCTTTTTTTCTCTGACATTTAGCAAACAGAAGTGATTTTGGTTATTCTAAATACTCTAAATCAGAAAGCTAATTAAATGTTAATGTTGTTGACAGCTGCATATTTAAACACAGTTAAACACACAAGTTAAACAAACACTAATATTTTATTTTTCTTCAAAGCTATTTGCTTATTAGAGTTTTTTTTTTTTCTTGCACGGTACCTGAAGCAAACTTAAACTCAAAGTTGACATTCAAAATTAATATTTTACCAACCTTCAAGGCTGAAGATCCGCTCCCCAAGAGCATCAACAATATCTTTCAGAGCTGACTCGTCTGTCACATTAAAGAAGTGTTTGTCATCAGGGTCGCTGGCGATGTACTTGATTTCATTAAGGAAGGTCTCTGGATTTATTCCTCTGCGGTTGTAATAGCCAAGTACCTGCGAAGGTAAGATTTGACAAGCTGTCGAGGTTGAGGCTATTTCAAGGTTTCTGACTTCTTTTATTTTTACAGACATTGATAAAAAAGGGCTTTGAAATGAAGAGTTTCACAGGGTTTAAAATGATTTACATCTGACCTCAACGAGAGAATAGAGAAGACGCACCACAAATTTCAACGTCTTTATTTATTAACCCTCCTGTGGTCTTATGAGATGGGGTCATTTAGGCCACACAATTTTTATTTTTAAAACAAAAAATTTTTTGTGTAGTATCGAGAATTGACGGTATGACGGAACTACCCCCCCGGATGTCCCATCATGATATTGGCCATGCTCCTCCTGAGCGCTCTGCTAAGATCAGAGGAGGGTTAAACAATGATATAGCAAAACTTGGAAAATATAGAAATGAATAAAAAAAACAACAAAAAAACACTAACTACAAAAAAATATTTAAGACATAGTTAAAGTATGCATGGATAAGCCGGAGGTAGAGTCAATCATAAGCTCTAACTCCTGAAGAAACACTTTTTGTTGAGGTACACTGTTAACCACACAGAGTTTATAGTACTTCAAATGGGTTACCTATACAAGTGCCAGTTAATGTCACTGTTTCCAGCAGATATTCAGCCAGCTGACTTTATTGTTTTTTGCTCAGACGGTGACAGAATGCTAAGCTGCAGTAAAAAAAATGTTAGCCCCACCAGCACTGGCACAAGCCACTGAGCAATGTGGTCTGGGAAGGATCATTTACACCTTTCAACTATGTTTCCATACGATTATTGCTTGGGATTTGGAGAGGGTTTTGAACGGTATTACGAGTGATCTTAGCCAAGAAAATGGTACATGCCAAATAAACTATGCAACTAATTGATGTAGCAGACTCACAGCAATGGCGTAGCGGGTGATGCCATCCTTCTCGCTGTCTTCGATGGCTTGCTGGAGATCCGGGCTGTCGTGTGACTCTCCATCAGTGATAACAATCATTACCTTCTTAGCGCCACGTCGACCTCCTTGCTTGAAGGCTTGTGAGCTGCGAGAAGATAAATGTTTGGTTTCAGTCACAGAAAATGCACAAAAAGAGCTGGCTAAAAGGATTGATGTGCGGAGAGGTGCTGTACCGCGCTGTGCTGATGCCAAGAGCTGTGTTGGTCTCCTCTCCGCCGCGCTGATCGATGCTGCGTGCCCTTTTTACCACCTCCTCCACCGATTTGTAGTCACTGAGTTTAAATTCATGAACCACCTTCTCACCATACTGGACAACTCCAACCTGCATAAAATAAGCATTGAGCAAAATGTGAAGGAAGGCTCAGTCTGGCTGACATAGCTCAAAATAAGATTGATCTGAGTTTCTCCATAAGAAGAAGAACTAAAACTTAAAAAAAAAAAAGAATTTTCATTAAAATCTAGCGTTTGAAAAAGTATTTGTTCCCTGACAGATTTCTTCAGTTTTTGCTTTTCTTCAAACTAACATGCGATTAGCCTCAAAAACGTTAAAATCAGACGAAGACAAATTGTTAAAACCTTTATTGAGGAAAAAAAATATATCCAAACCAAAAAAGTTAATGTGTCATCCATCATGATTTAATTGTGATTTTCCACATTTTTCAAAAACCTTAAGTCAAGTCACGAGCTAATTATTAAGTATCTATCAGCTTACTGCAATCGGGGTATTAAGCTGAAACATTTCAGAAAGCCATACTTGATTCACCAAAGGATATCTCAAAATAGATTAAAATGTAGAACATCTATCAACCTAAGAAGGGCTACAAAGCCATTTGTAAGGTTTTGGGACACCAACAAACCACAGTGATGAGCTCTATCCACACATGGAAAAAAAACATTAAAAAAATCCAAAAACATAGAGCACATCAAGAGTGGATTACAGACTGATCCAGGACGACACGTAAGATTATAATATTACATGTCACAAAATGTCATCAGTGTGACAGCTCCAAGATGAAACACACTGCTGAGCAACAAGAAACACAAACATCTGTCTCCAGTAGTGGAGAAAGTACTCAAAAAATGTACTTGAGTAAAAGTACAAATACACAGACAAAAATATACTCTAGTAAAAGTAAAAGTACCACATTAACATTTTTACTTAAGTAAAAGTAAAAAGTACTGGCTTTTAGAAATACTTAAGTATTAAAAGTAAAAGTACTTGCTTACCTAATACAACACCATTAAGTGTACCAATCCTATTTAATTTTCATACATCAGAAATGTGCCATTTTAATGAACAATTAAAAGCATGTTTTATTGTGTTTACTCTCTGTGACAGTTTAGACTTAGATATGTGATTCTATGCATCATAATTTCAGGGATGGAAACATTTTGTCTCCAGTCCTAACATAGCATGAACTTCACTTTATTTTTTTGCCACTAATGGCATTTATTATGAAAGAAATCCAACAGAAAGAGGATGGAAAGAAGGTGGGTGGGGGAGGACATGCAACCAAGGAGCCATGTAGCAGTGTTGTAGTCAAGACCACCAAAACCGAGACCAAGTCAAGACCAAGACCAGCACCCTGCGCTACATGACACAATAAAGTTAAGTGCACCTATCAAAATGGCTTCTCAAATTGATCTGAAAAATCCACATTCCCATAAAACACCTAGATATTAAATACTTAAAGCTGAAATAAATGTAACCAGCTTCATTATCAATTCAAACTCTTCTTCATTCTGCTTTGCTCCCATCTCTGTGCCACAATCCGCAGAGGTCTCCTGCCATCCCTGAAACATAACGCCCTGGGCGGTTGCCCATATCTCTCATGTCAGAAATCACAACTGTCTGCATCATTAAACATAGCAATTAAGGCAATGCATTAACGGTAAACAACACTGTCCAACAACAACAAGCAAGAAGTAACCAAGCAGAAGAAGCACCATGACTGTTCTCACCCTGTTTGCCACCATGACAGGTGACGAAAACAATCAAAGAGCAATGAGCATGCTCTGCGTTCATGTTTTATTTATTCGCCAATTAAATAAATATATATATTTTTTATATTAAATAAAATAATAGCTACTGCAGTGTATGCAGAGCATCACAAAAACAAAGAACGGCTCAGACTTAGTAAAGATCCGTTCAGAAGAATCGGCTCGTCATTCATGGACGAGCCGATTCTTCTGAACAAAAGTCACTGTATAGCAGACTTTTGGTCACAGCGTTGTCCCATATCAGCGACACCTCAGTCAACACCTCCACACAATAATTCAACGCATGAGTGACAACTTTTTTCATCGCAGATGCAACATATGAGTCTCTGTTCAGCTAGCTTTGCTAACATCACGTCCACACAGCTTACCTTTCTTTAAGCTTCCTTTCCAAGTGACGCTAAAAGTTGGACGAAGCGCTGCTGTTTTTACATGTCGCCATATCTGATGATTTATGTAGCGGGATTCTATTTCTGACGGTTAGTCAGACATCTTCTCCCGCTCAGAGGAAACCACTGCGCATGTCTTGGAGCTCCGCGTGCGAGTGAAACGAGGAGGCGACGTAACTAGTAAGTCACGTTATTGCTTTGATTTTGCAGCGTCTTGTTAAGTCCCTGAACTTCACATTCGAGGAACGCGACGGTTTTGTAGAAATGCAGTGAAGTAGAAAGTAGAGATACTTTCTGTAAAATGTAGTGGAGTAAAAGTCGAAAGTATCCATTATTAAACCTACTTAAGTAAAGTACAGATACACGAAAATTGTACTTCTGGATAGTGGTGGGATAAGTACTTGTACTTCGTTACTTCCCACCACTGTTCGTCTCACATTTTCCCAAACAGCATCAAGACTTTTGGGAACATATTCAGTGGAAACTCGAGACAACAGCGGAACATTTGCAAGGCCTACATTGAATCTGGTGTAAAACCAAACGTGGTGTTGGTTATTGGTTGTGTCTGGCACTGCTTTGCTGACAAGACAGGCAACTTGCTGCAATTGATGAAACCACGAATTCTGGTTACTTGTAGAAAATCTTAAAGAAAAATGTTTAGCAATGTGCCTGTGAGCAAACCAACTAAATCCAGATCTGAACTACTCATAAGACCAGAAAACAGATCTGAAATGCAGAAATATGCCTCAGAAATAGAGTGGCATATTTCTGCACTTAATTCCAATTGTGAATCTCTGAACAAGTCGTTCATTTGCCATATTAGAGCTTTAAATCCTAAACTGTACAATGAAAGGGGTTTCTTTAAGAACTGCTCCTCGATAACGTAAAGGACACAGCCAGTTGTAACGACCATCTAAACTTGATGCCGCAAAAGTGACAAAATCGGTTCTGAGGTCTAGGAGGCAATTACTCGTTTTCAAGGGCCAGGTTGGTTTGGATAGCTTTTTATCCCTTAATAATTGTAATGCTGCATTTTCACAAACTCAGCTTACTTTTGTCAGATCTTGAAATTTGTTTGATCATCTAAAAAAAAAAAAATCAAAAACTTTAAATCTGGCAAATACATTTTGCAACACTGGAGGATTTAAAAACAGACATTTGATTTAATTCACTCTGGGTTTCTTCTTCTATAGTATCTGCACTGTAATGTTGTTTTCTGATCATGCCCACCTGTATTTGACCTGGTCCAACGTGGAACTTCTGGAGAATGTTAATGAGAAAATCCTGCACTTCGTACCAGGGATAGATGGAGTTGGAGCCATCAAGAACAATCACTATGTCCATAAAGGTTTCACATCCTGAACATAAAAAAAGAAACATATGTTCATGTGTGCAAATATAATCCCCCTGCTGTGATTTAGAGCCATCGGTGGATCCTTGTCAAGCACAAAATATATTCTAAAGCTTACTCTGAAAAGCAGGGATAATCGTCCTGGAAAACTTGAAACTTGCATTAACTTTGGAGCATAGTCCAGTGCTGTAGTAGGAGCTTCCACACTCATACGACCATAACGGCCCGCAAGCCTGAAATGTAAAAGAAAGTGTTTATACAAGCAACAACTAAGTGTGTTCTGTAAGAAGAAACTCAGCAGTGTAACCGTATAATCAAAAGACAATCTTGTGGGTTTGGCCTTTTTTTCTTTTTGTCAAATGCCATCTCAATAAATATGTTTCAAGGAAGCATGGCTTTGTTTACAGTCCCACTCACCACAAAGCTGCTGTCTTTAGGGTTAGACACGAGCGTCATTCCCAGTCTCATCTTGTCCTTTCGTTCTGATACGTTGGTCAGAGATATCTTTCCTTGAAGGAAAAGGAATTTCACTGAGAGGATCTCAGATGCACAGATCCATGCATGCACAGTCCTACAGCGAACAAACGGAGGCTCCGCCATGTGGGACTGCGGTTTGTTATTGCTGTCTGGCCAGGCAAAGCAGTGTTCACATCTTCAGATCCCAACGTTTACGCCACTAAACTGCAAGTGATTATCCAACCAACATCACATGTGCAACTCGCATGAATAGGGCATGCAGTAAAAACTGCAGTGTGGTGAAATACACACATGGAAAGTGTACATGAACCATTAAAAAGTGGAATGACTGGCATGGTACCCAGACTCCTGTTTCACAGAATTTACTATGATTACCATCATGCATACCATTGATAAATACATTTATTTTGGTCTTGGACTGTCAAATTGTGATAAAGGTGTTATGAAAATCAGAATGCTTTAACTGTTATTGTAGTTAGCAATAACTACAATAACAGTTGTAGTTATTGTTGAGTCACCTGTTTGAATGGTGACTGATGGTGCCGCCCTTTATTATTGCTGGTGCATTGGCTGTTATTGGTGGCTACTTAAAGCAGCAGTATGTAACTTTTATGAAAAAAAGTGTTGTTTTTTTTTTTTACATATTTTGTTAAAACTACCATTATGTTTAGACATTATAATATGAGATAGATAATCTGTGAAAATATCTCTTCCTCCTACTCCCTGAGCTACTGTTGCCATCTGCAGAAATACACCACTCCCAGTCAAAACCAGCCAATCAAAGCCAGGAGGAAGGTGTTAGTGCTGTCAGTCATGCAGAGAAACAACTTACCATTACCAGGAGAGGGCTAACCCTTCTCCTGGCTCTCATTGGTTGTTTCTAATTAGCACTGGGAGCACTGGGAGAAAGCATAGGAGCTTAATTTTTGCATCGATTATCTGTCTCACACCATACTGTCACATCATAGTGACAGTTTCAACAAATATGAGAAAATTTTTTTAAATAAAAGCTATGTAATGCAAGTTTTATCACTTGCAAGGTAAATGAAAATGTATTAAGTGTGCTTTAGTGGATGAATATGACCCAAGGACAAGTGCTGGTGGCTACTAATGGTATTACATTTCTTCTGAAGTCCAATCTTGGATCTGAATGAGACACTAAACCCAACTTAATTTTACTCCAGTGCAAAGTTATAGAACAGTGGGTTTTGCTAAATAACAGTAGACTAAATTCTAGTAGGTTCTTGTATATCTTGGTTATAAAGAGACAGTTCAGAATGCTTTCATTTCTTTGCAATTACGATATGTAGTCTATCATGTGAAACCTTGATGATGAGCTGCCATACTTTACCTAAATTGAGCTTTGAGCAGCTGTTGCCATTGGGTCTCTTGTTCAGCGCGCATTTATATACATCCCCTGTTTGGTAAGACCCAGTCATTTCATACGGCGCACCCACTAATAACCTGGAAACACAGAGAATTCAGACGTTAGAAATGTGCGACTGTGCTCTGCAAAAAGCCTTCAGGTGCTCCTTAGAGTTTGTAAACAGTACACAACCTCTCCCGTTCTCTCTTTCACTGAGCACAATGTCTGAACTATAACCAACTCTCTGAGGGAATATGACCAACTATTAAATTCAATGACCCACACTAAACACCTGGGTCGACTCAGAAGATTTTAAACCTCTTTTTCTGAGGAAGTGACTTTGTTTATTTACTCTGACCAGCAAAAGTCTCATATTGAAGGACTCTTCCACAGTCACACCCAGAAGCCACTTAGTGCAGCCAGTAGTTTCTGCTTATCTAAACAAAATGAACTTTGAAAAATCCTATAAAGAACCTTAGGAAGATATGTGTATTATCATGTGCCTGTGCTGTCTATCAGCACATGAGAGAGAGTGTTTTACCATTTTTTTCCCCCATAATAGTCAAGAACATTATGATAAAACTAAGATTTCTGTCTTTATTATTCCTCAAATAAATATAGACAGATGAGACAAAATTATATGACCATCGGTCAAGTAATTTTTCTCTGGTTAACATGAATGTCTACAAAATATTTCTGTCTATTCTTAAAAAGTGCTTTGGCAACAGATGTAAATGGTTTTATATGCAATGACTGAATATACACAGATCAGGCGTTACATTATGACAGTGCAGAAGTCATCTTTCGCTGCCTAAACAGCCCTGATCGTTCATGGACTCTCTTTACAAATCAAAATATGTTCCTTTGAGTCGGACATGTTTGTCTGGCAAAGAGACAATTTGAGAGAGAATTTGGAGGTAAACTCAAAACTTCGAGCTGACTGTTTTGCTCCTCAAACCAAACTTTTTGTTTTGTATGCCTTAGTGTAAGCCACTGGGAGACGGTACATGTCAAATCGACATCTGACCTCACAACCACATTAATCATTGACCCTTAGCTGCCCATGACCCTGTCACCAGTTCATTGCTTTTGATGCATATTGACCGCTGCAGACCAGGAACACCCCATCAGACCTACCGTTTCTCTTGAGATCTTTATACCTGAGCTATCACAATTTAGCCTTGATCAGCCTTAATAAAATGATTAATCTTCCATGCCTTTCCTGCTTTTTTTCCACATAAACTTTGACGATTAAAAGTTAATTAGTTGTGGAATATATTCTAATACTAACAGATTCCATAACAAAGATATGATCAGTATTATTCACGTTGCCTAACGGTACCTATTATGTTGTGTCTGTTCAGTGATAATTGTGCAATTGCTTGTATATTTAGTTAATTTTTTGTAAAGTACCTGAACTTCCAGTCAATGTTGTGCTGATAGCTTATTTGCTAAATTTAACTTCTCACCGCTTACTTATTTACCATCTCAGACCATATAAAGTAGCCTCCACCAGCAGTTTTTAACCCTCCTGCGGTCTCTACACAACACTAAGGGGGAAATGTCACCATCAGATAGCGGGGAAGCAGGAGGGAGTTTGTCCAGTCAGACCGTCAGTTCCCGAAACCTCTCGTGGTCTCGGAAGACCACGAGAGGTTTAAAAAAACTCACTGGCACAATGCCTTCATACGAAGTTATTCTGTTTAATTTGTAAATAGATGCCACTTAAAAACCTAACAATAGGATTATGATCCTTGGATGTTCAGATGTTTTCAATTCTCTTTATGTCATTATGTGCTAAAATTTCTTGCCCTATTTAGTTTGGTATTAAAGACACATCACATACATGTTTGAAAAAGGTCGTGTAAAATTTTAGGAAAGAGAAAAAATATATCATTAGAATTTAGCATTAATAATTGTGTCTTAACCCAGCCCCACACGGTGAAGGGGATTACATGAACAGATTAACTACAACCAAATCAGAACTCTGCTTTCAATGTTTTACGTTCCCAGTTATATCACAGGCACACGCCTAACAAATTCAAATATTACATCGCACTCGGTTTTCATAAATGTATCACAAGTCTGAAAAAGATCAGGTACGTTTTTAACGCAGACGCTGTTTAAAGTAAAAATCACAGGGAATGTAGCAGACATGGAATAACTTTGAGTTCAGTGGTACTGTAAAGGAAAGACATTTGACACCACCTTATGGGAAAAGCAGACCACAGTCAGACTTTGATGAGGTCAAAGTCTAACAACTACTGTCAGATCAAACTTATTCATTTCTTAGAAAAAGTGTGTACAGATAGGGAAATATGGTTAAATTTAGCACTGTGAAAGCAAAAGCAAACAATAAAAGGATAAAACTTTTGTATATTGTACAGTTTTGAGTTCAAGTCAAACCAACGTTAACACAACGAACAGGCAACTAAAGCCCAAAAGGATATGGCTTGTAAGACAAGGAATACTAAACTGTTGCTGTAAATTGCGACTAAATCTAAGATTGGATCATTCCATAGCGCTACTGTGTAGCCGTTTTGTCACATGGACATCAAAGGATGTTTAAAGAAGCAGTTCTGAGGTTTTTCAGCAGGGGCCCCAGCGCTGAGGCACTTCACAGTGGGAAATTTTCCATGCAAGATGCATTTTTACAACCTGAAATACTCTGGAGAGGAGTTCGACCACATCACGCAGGGAACGGTGAATGTTGCTTAATGTATTCATTGGAAATCTGAGTGTTCTGTTTAGGCTGCAGCAAAGTGTAGGATACTGGATAAAGCTCCCCACGCGTAATGAGCGGTGGATTTTCCTATGCATTAGCAGATTATTCCACTCCATTTTTACAGTTCCAACTGCTGAAGACATCTGCAAAAATCTGAGGTCTCACGCTCCTCTAAAAGTGTTTTATTGTAGCTAACAAATCCTCTTGATTATCTAATAGGATAAAAGAGAGTAAGGTGGTATCTGGCTCGGATTTCTGGTTTGCAGGCCTTTTTCTGTAAAGACCCTGTGATTGCCTGAGAAAGACCGCCATGGAAAGAATGACTGAGAACTATTACAGCCTGTTGCATTTGGATGATCTTTCTCTTCAAACAGTTACAGAAGCAGACTTTGGTGGATTTTTTATTTTATTTTTTTTGTACTGGTTATGATCTAACATATTGCAGCAGCAACAAAAGAAAAGGGAAAATGTTCAAATCGTCCATCACTGGACATCAAAGAGTGACTCATATGGAAGTAAGAGTGAGTGTTATTGTTCCTGTGGCTAATTTTTAAAGTCTCGCAGAATCTGGAAATCATCTCACTATTATGGATCCAACAGTGCTCATGTTTTCATTGCTATTAATATCATGATTATTACCGTACTCATTGGTGTCTCTTATGCTTCTTCGGTTCAGTTCGGGACAGATCAACCTCAATGGAGAGAGGGGGAATAAAAGGTGGATTGCTGCCGTTGAGTTAAATCGAATCATTTTGTGGAAGGAATTAAAATTTTATCAAAATGGCAAAAATGGCCATCTAACACGTAGCCTGACCCAAAGTAAATGCATGAGCATTTCTAACCGTGGTTACCAGGGAATACAGGACTTTTAGGGTTTGAGGAAGTGCCATCCCCAAACCCAAGCTGCCATTAATGTGGTAATGTCTTTCAGACTTGGAGAGGAGACGTATACGCTGTGAAACCACATCCCTGCTCCAAACAAGAGCTTCTGCCTGATGTCACGCTCTCCCATAACATTCCATCCATCTACATTAACAAGATAAGTGGCCTTTTTTTTTTTTGTTAATACCGTCTTATAAATCAAGTGAATTGTAATGGGGACGTTATGTTTTTTTAAAGACATTTATTTTTGTTTGTTCAGAATGCCCAAGAGCAATGGATAGACATTCATGGGAAAATGAGACTTGCAATGCAGTTAAAGGCAAATATTGCTTACTGTAAACTGTTGTCACTAAAGAGACCTTCAGGTTTTTTTTTTTTCCTTAGGATAAACATTTCTGGTCACATAATTACAGGCTCATCAGAAGAAGGGCCATTGAAAAAAAGCAATGCACCATTTTTTCCAATGGATGAATACGACTGGCACGCGTATGTAAGGGTCCCACTAAAAGAGCATTATTGACCTTATTAAGTGCTTTCCTTTTGTTTTTAGCACAATCAGCATGCAAAAAAATAAAAAATTATATATATATATATATATATTTATATATATATATATATATATATATATATATATTATATATATAATTTCAAATTTATATATATATGGGAAATCATTAATATATAGATTATATATATATATAATATATATATATATATATATATATATATATATATATATATATATATATATATATATATATATATATATATATACATATATAATATATATAATTTTCCCCATATATTTTTATATATGGGGAAAATTTTCAAACTGTTTCCATAAAACACAGAGGAAACTCTTTGCAGACGGCCTTGGATGGCACCACTAAGAATGTCAGCACCTGAGATTAGGAAGACAGCTCAGTTTGATGCATCCGTTTAAAATTATTAAGCTGCTTGTATTACTTCTGCAACTGTCACTTGTTATTAATGCACAACGTTTTCTGCACAGACAACAGTCCATTAACACTATATACCCGATCATCTTGCATCCTAAAATACGCTCAAGTCTGTACTTATAGAGATGTGCTTTCTTCCTCTTTTTTCTAAAAATGCCTAAAAATTATTTCTAGTTTATGTCTCTTGCTTCCAATAATTTAACGGATTTGGCATTTTAGTGTTAGAAAATCTTTCTCTGTTGAAGGAAAAAAAAAATCTGATCCAATCAGAGTTAAAGGAGAAACTGGGATTTACAGCACCTTCCACTTTTATTCCACCCGCCACATTGTAATTAATAAAATGAGCTAATCCCTATAAAAAGTTTTAAATGCATGGATTAAATGACAAGTTGATTTAGATTTTATCCATGGAGTCAGAGAGGGTAAACAATTGTCTAAATCCAGTCTTAAGCACTTAAAATGGTGGAATATATTGAACCGTTCACGTTCCAAGACAGAAAACACAGCTACAATATCATAGAAAAGGGATTTACTAAGAGATTTTACACTGAGGTCTGCCAGGGTGAAAAAAATTAAAGTTTGATAGTGTTGCAGTAGAAAAAGAACACTGTCATCATCATGCTCGATTTACCCGAAGAGCTCTGTTTTGGACCAGACAGTGAAAAGTAGCACAATGTGAGAAAAACAGAAGGTTAGTGACAATTAGGTTCGGTGGGAAAACGTACTGGAATGCAAAGTCAAAAAGTGTGTGGTTACAATGCTAAGCACAATACCACCCTGTAGTCTACATGTGACTCCATATTGAAATGTGATAATCAGAGAATCATGGCATCTTTCTGAAGATTGCATTCATTTAATAATAAGTCAGAAATATCACATCTGGAGCTTTCAACTCATGAACATAGATGATGCTTTTTTATTTTAAATCAGGAATGAAGTGTCTTGTGAAAGTGCCAGAGCAAATGCACAGAGGAAGTCCACTGTTACAAAGAATCCTTAAATAATGTCACATTTAACCTTTTGTTTTTCTTCAGCTCTACTCCAAAGGCGTTCAGAAATGCCTGAAAACTGTTTTAAACTGTTTTGAGAGTTTAAAACAGTTTTTAAAACCTTTGTTTAGATGGTGTAAGGAAGGAAAAAAATCGTAGTCCAGTCCAGCAAACAAGTTCAAATAAAGGAGACACAAACAGAGACTTCATAGACTCCCTGCAGTTCTCAGTGATGTGCAGCTAATGAGCAGAGGTCAGGTCTCAGCTGAGTACGACTGCAGAAAAATAAACAGTGGAACACTGAGTGGGAGGTTTCTCTGATGCAGGGCTGAAATATGCAGGTTTAAGTTTCCCATCAGCTTTGACCCAGGCACTTATCTGGAGGCCTATTCTCAGCTCCAGGAGGAGAGAGAGTCTGCACTGGCAAAGTGCTTAAGAGACTAAAGCTTAGTGTAGATATGTAGGGAAGGGCTCATTGATGACTACAGTTCCTTCATCTTCATAGCCATGCACAATCGTGAACCTTAAATGCGACAACTTTTTGATGTAAACAAATTGATTAAGTTCCAACTAAATTTTGATCTGCTAAAAAAAAAAAAAAATGCGAACGACTGCCTTGCCTGGAAAATAATTTCCTATTTCAGAGAAATTGATGAAAATTCCAACTCGACTTTCCCACTATCGAAGACCTCTTTGAACTCACCAGCATGTCTGCCTTTCTTTGGGTCGTAATGAACCATTTATTTTAACAGCTGAATTTCCAGCTGGGAATCTGCTTCTATCTAAAAAACATGAGTGTTTTCAAGATGCCAACAGCTCTGGAAAAGTTGAGTGTAAAACTGTTTAGCATAGATGCTCTCTGCCAACGTTGTTAGTAGTAGTAATTGTGATCCATCTCAAAGCTCGGCTGATGTGGGAACAACTTTAAACGCAAAACTGAGACCGGAACGTTAAAAGAGTGAGGATTTGACGATGGGATGATTTATGGCTAGTCAGGAGCTAAATGAATTAAAAACAGCTGCATAACCTGCATGATAATTCGACGGCTGTCACTCATCCAGCTGCCAGACTCTATTAAAATTAGATATTTGATCTAATTCAAGTCTTGATATTTCAACTCTAATCTGGAGAAGATCTTAATGTGCAGATATGTGAGCAGGTATCAAGTTTTGGTATTAAATTAGTTGTTCAGTCTATTAGTTTTTATGCTGATTGCACTGCTAAGATGCCAATGCATTGAGTTTTGATGGAATCTTAACATCTTGTTTCCATTGCAGAATAATAATTTTACCTTAATAAACATCAGAAACAAAATTCACATTTCACGTCTATGTACTAAGACACGTTTATACGGCAGAAACATTTCAACTTACGAAATTAGATTTATTTTTAAGTTAATTGAACTATTAAGTCTTATCAGATTATGGAGTTGCAGATATCAATAGTTTCCCTACTGGTAATTGTGTTAACATTTCTGTCTTAATATGGAATTTTTCCCTGGCAAAAAAAAAAAAAAAAAAAAAAAGGGTTGATTTTTCTGAAACACCCATTCTGGGATTCTGCTGCTGCCATAAGAGATGAATTTACTTTAAAGATCATTGCCACTCATGCCAAAAGGTGTTGGCGTTTCACCATCGCTTCTGGGCTTTCGTTTTTCAAAAGATTCAAAGTCTCGTCTTGCAAAGTTTAGATGAAGAAATACTTTTTTGTTGTTGTTGTTCTCCAGCTGAGAACCGTCGCACTCAGAGCCGCGCATGCCCTCAGACGAGCAAAGAAACTCTGTCTTGGATGAGCGAGCGTGCAGCTGTTGGTCCGTGCGGCAGGCCTCCGTTTTAAAATCTACAGGATGATAGCGCCACCAGCTTGAGAAACAGACAGGCCAAAGTGTAACACAAACAGGATGCTCATCGCTGTAGATCTCTGTTGGTTAGAACCGGAAAATCACTTGACTAGAAACAAACACCAAAATCTGTGGACTTTTAACCACATTAATCTTGTTCTATGCTTTATATATATATATTTTTAGTAGGGGGGTTTATAAAGATATTCACCTCCTATTTATTGTATGAGCAACAAACAGAGCTGCTCATGTGTATAAAGGTATGAACAATATATTTCCATCAATATATATGGAGTGAGGACAGTCTGTACAGAGCTATTCTTCCAGTAAAAGAATGTTTCCACTTCATTCTCAGACATTTACCTCAGTTCAGGCTGCGTCTCTGGTGTCCTTCATTCCACATACGTCAGCCTCATCAGGCCCTTCTCACTTCTGGTATGCACAGTTTAATTTAAAAATAAAAAAAGTTTCATTTCAAAGTGTAATGGGGAGTGTTATTCAAATTGAACTGGCAGCTCCCGTAATCCCCCCATCTCTCCCCCACTCAGACTACTTGAGGTCTGGGGCAGCAAAAACTACCATGCCTCCATAATCACAAATTGAATAACCACTAGAATCCTAACTCTACCTTCAACTTTAAGATCCAGCAGACTTTAAAAAACAAAACAAAAAAAAATAAAGAGCTCTTTCATGCCCCAGAACAATTTATTATCTGTGAAGACTGTTAGATCATAAGCACCTCATCAGTGTTCAAATAATTCCTCAAAGCCAACAGAACGTCATGTTTTAGTTCCAGTTTCTTCAGATGAACATGGTACTCTCACACTTTTCACACTTCCCCTTTCAGGCTGCTCAGAGGTCAAGGAGAACGGAAATCTTGCCAAGAGGGACACTAAAAGTTTTTTAGCATGAGAAAACAAGTTAAATGTGGAATTTACAACTACAAGTACAGAAGTATGAAAACACTGGTGATAAAAAACTTAAGTAATAAAAATAGCATTTCTCAGTTGTCTGTTTGAGAGTATTAGTGTTACAGAAGCTTAATTAAGTAAAAAACAAACAAACTCTGTTGGGATAATTGGTTAATCTTGGAGTTGGAATTAAGGAATATTTACGCTGCATTGGAAAAGCTGGACATGACCTTGTCAAATAGTAGCTGAGGTAATTTTCTGCAGGACACTTTATTTCATTCTTTGCATCGATGAAACCTTTTGCATTTGTCCAACTGCTGAAAAAATAGCTGGGGGGAAAACAAATTATAAATATGCACAGTGCCTTGCAAAAGCTTTCAAATTCCATTAAATTTTCCGTGTTACAACCACAACATCACTGTATTTTACGTTCAGTAACGCTGTACTACAAAGTACTCTATAATTATGTAGTGGAAGGAAAATGAAGCATAGTTCTTAAAAAAGAAAAAAAAAATCAAACCTCACAGTATTTAGTCCCTTTTATTTTAATATATTTACAGTTTTAGACCAAGGAACAAATCAGACAGGTCAGCGATAAAAAGCTACAAAGTTATAAAACGTCATTTCGTAGACAGAGCATTACACAGCTGGAAACCTACACAACACCTTAAATATGTAGCCACAGATAAAATGAAAAGGTTTAGATTTTAACACCACTACATGTTAGAATGGCTTAGTCAAAGCCCAGATTTAAATCAATCAAAGAGATTGAACTAGGTTTGAGTTATTTTTTAGGTATTTGTTTAGTATCAGATATTAAAAAATACAGAATTTAACAGGTAATTAATAATGAGGCAGTAGAGTGGAGATAAGAGAAATAAAATACAATTTAAATAGTTTAAAAATGACAAAAACAAACAAAAAAAAAAAGTGCTGTGCAGTTTCCTGTAATGCTATTGGTCCAACTGAGACTGTTGTCTTTCATAAAACTGGATCCAAACTTTTTCTCCAAATACCTAATAACATGAACACTGAAGTTTTTTAAAAGTCAAACTAAAAAATAAAAAAAAATGACATGATGGAAGTTGAAACTTCACAAAAAGCCAGCGCAATGCTTGCCAACAGACTCTGGGAATGCCAGAATCTAATTTTGGCCACCACATGGAGCCAGTGGACCTAATAATAGTGTGCAACAGGAATCGGCATCGGTTATGAGGTAATATGATGGATGCAGGGAATTCAGGTCAAGGCTACAGTTTGTTTCGCAATTTCAGGTTAACAGGAGAAAACTTTGCGCATCCCAAGAGAGGTACAGTAGATCACCGTCTTTCCAGGGAAGGAAAAGAAATGAGACATCCAACTGTCCTGCTGCCAGGTCGGACAGTATTTCAGGACTACAGCTTGTCAGCATCTGCCTCAAAGTCATAATGTACCAAATCTCTGGATCTTAGCCATCAAACGTTTAAGGTAAATTTAACATGACAAAAAATAGGACATAAATCGGCACAAAAGAGTTGAAATCAAGTCATCCAGGTGGATTCCTATTGCTTACCAAAGGCTAGAAATATGCATCCCCGCAGCAGTAGATACTTTTTAATCACTGGAACCAGATTATTAAAATCCAGTTCTCAAAAAAAGTGTTCATTGTAAGCAATATGAAGCTTTTTAATCAAACAAATAAACATTTTTGCTTATTTGTAGGAATGTTCACATGGATGTTTGAGGAATATGCAAACAATTGACAATGAATGAATTTTAGCAAATAAGCATGAGCAAACTCAAAGAGTTTTAAAAAAGGTATTATGACACAACCGTAAACATGCAGGAAGAAATATCTTTCTCTTGTATTTTCAGAAGCGCTGTATAAATTGCTCAAGTCCCTTACCATTTTTCTCCTCCTGCAGCAACATGTTGCTGAATAGTGTATCCAAACTGGGTTTGCTTTGGACCTTTGATGATTCTGGGCTTTTTTGTGTCAATATTGAAGCAGTCATGGAACCCTTGAAAAAGAGGAAAGAGAGATTTAATGTCAATGGAGTACATCCAGTTCTTAGAATAAACCTTTGCTACATCAAGTCGACACAGACATTTTCTGCATGACTTTGTCTCACATCACTGTGGAGAAATTTATCCCTCCCCAATTATTTCCCCTACATTTCTTAAGTTCAATAAGATTTGATTTCTCTGTCAAATCTTAGGCTGACCGCTCTTCATTAAAACTGGAAGTCGTACCTTATCTTATTATATATATGAAGTTCATGTACCTATCCTTCTCCATAAATTTTTCCTTCTCTCATTTTCCTGTCATTTTTAGAAATATGGCAGAGAAGGGATTATTGCCTAGGAGGAGAGAGACTTTGAACCATTTATTTTTTCGATCGTTTTCATTATTTTCAATGTGCAGAAGTTGAGTACCTGCTGCTGTTTGTGCAAATGGGACACAGGACTGTCCTCTATCGGGGATAGACGGAACTGCCTCCCCCTGAGCATTTAAAGAGTAAATATTTCAGTCATTTTCATTAAATATATTAGATAGACTGTGAAACTTCAGAATACATAAAACATGTATATTTAAATAATTATACTGGCGATAACAAGAGAGGCAGCAATGGGCATGCGCTGACTGCCTGCTTCATATAAGTATGTTTGCCACAGCGCCACCAGTGGTGAGGCACTGCATCATCCTGGACTTCTTCCATTTGAACAGACAATGCCTATGCTCAGTGAATTTTACCATAAAAACTGTGATATTACCAACAAAACCCATGTGTTTCACTTCCCATGCAGCTATTTTATTTGTTAGGATTACAGGTGAGGGCCTCACTGCCTTCCCTGACCGCAACTGCGGACATATAAAATACCAGGAAAAAAAAAAGATTTTGCATAAATTTATGCAAAAAAAATCTTGCATAAAGATTTTTTCTAAATCTTTGCATCCTATCAATGATAATGACAAAATTTCCCTTTTACATTTTTAGAAATTGAGATTTTTTTATGACGGTTTGAGATAATTCTTTTTGGGGGTAAACATTTTAAGCTTCACTCTCCTATTTCTAATGGCCTCAAGTCCTGTTAGTAGGATTGTACAAGATCCAACCAAAATAATATCATCTCAAACTGAGTAGGGATTTAATGAGGCTTGTGCTGAGTGAGCCCCAGTGATCTATATTTGAGTAAATAAAGATGAGAGTTAAACAGTTTTCTCACAGTTTGTGTTGCACAGTGAAGCTGAGAACACAGAGGTTTCTGCTTTCGGCCACCACAGACTTCCCACTGCTTTTATCTCTATTGCTCTACTCCACACACTGTTGGTTTATTGAATCTCTTGGTGTCACGCTAAACATCCCCACTTACAATCTCAGTCCAATCCCCTCTGATCATGTCAGACTTTTTCTTCCACTTGCGAGGGGAAACTCAGCTAAATCTAAGCCATGAGGTGAAGAAATGCTCAGCAAAAGTTGGACACATGTCGCCAATTAATCTACAAAGAATAACAGAGCAGATCTAATAACAGACGAGAGACTCAGCTGTGTCTCTTTTGCCAACCGTGACAGCGAATCAGGGTTTGTTTTCACCTTGTGAGTTCAACTTCCTCTCTACACCTGGTCTTCCAAAATGTCCTCCTGATGTTGCCAGCTGAGGCAGGAAGCACCACAAATTGTTTTAACATAGTTTACGTGTAACTACATGATACCAATGTGATGCTGTCACATTCATCCAAGTCTGAATCGGAAAGAGGATGCGGACCATTCAAGGTGTCAGCATTTGGTGAAACTCTTACTGGGCAGAGGCAAAAAAGAAAAATGCAATTGTAATTGCACTGCATGCATTTATTTTTTGTTTTGCAAGATCTGTCTTACTTTTAAGCATATCTATTTTTTTTTAACTTTCTGAACAAATCTGTTTTTTTAGCATGCCATTGGAAAACTTTGCTTGGAGTCCTTCTCTATGCCCGTATTCCTTTGCCGTGTCAGTATGACCACGGCAAATGTATTTATTAGAATCAGGAGTTCTGAAGCAATTGAACTGATGAACAAGTACTAAAATGAATTTAAATATTTGAAAATGGTAACATTTCTGAATCTTAATGTCATTTAAAGGTCTCATAATGCCAAAACTCTGCTTTTCCTTGTTTATCAGTAGATAAAACTTGTTTCCGTGTGCAGCTGTTGGCATTACAAATGCAGATCCTGATTACAAGGCAGCTGTATTCCTTGAAGGAAAATGGCTCATGGACAGAAATGGGAAATTGGCTGCATTCCTTACATAGTGGATGTTTAGGAGAGTAAATAAGCTGTCCAAACACACAGCTAGTTAAATATCTGCTTCTGCTGTTTCTTTCTTTGCATGCATTTGTAAATTCCAGGACGAAACTGAGAGTTTTATGATAGCAGGCATCGTCAAAAACAAGCCCAAACCACAATTTATGTGACTGTCAGTTGTTTCTCACTTTTCGTCATTTCACCACAAGCACATCACACCTTGATTGCCTCGACCAGAGGCAAACGGTTATGCTTCACAAGAGCTTTCTTTGAAATAAATACGCATCATTCCAATGCAAACTTTTTATGTAAATATTGAAACAAACCCATCATTTCCCATTTTCCGTTGTGTGACGGCTCCACATGTTTCTTTGTCTTTCATCCTATCTCCAAACATCTCTCTGAAGTCTGCGTTTGCCTTGAAAGATATAAAGGCTGACTGAAAATAATTGGTCGGGAACAAACAGGTGTGTGCAAGAAATAAAAATCAGCATGGCCCTTTTGACTATGTATCAGAAGAAATGGAGGGCAGCAATCTGCATCATTTTTACGTGTAGCCATTCGGAAAAATTTAAATGTCGGCTTTCAAGAGCAGAAAGTAAAAGTGTCTCAACATACCGACTCTGCAGCTGAAGGTTTCTACAGTTTAAAAAACATTTTAAAAAAATGGGAACTGTCCTAATGTGCCAGAGAAGTGTAATATTCTCTGTAATATCAGTAGTTTTGAATGCTGGGTCGGAATCTTGCCGGGTTTCCTGTGTACCGGCTTCAATGCCTAGATAAATAAACCTCAGGCGGGGGCCGCCGGTGTGAACCACACAGTCCGCTGCTGCCTTTGGCCTGACACCAAGCTGCTGGAGTCGCACCACAAACCCACTGACACAGAGCAGCCGAGTGGACGCGTTACGCAAACAGCTGGCTCGGATCGTCCACGCTGGATGACGTTTTTTATAACTTATCACATTTTTTTTATTATTGTCATTTTGTGGCAACAAACATCCCAGTGTTCATAGTGAGTTCTGATGTTAGGCGTTGCAGACTTGGTGTCATGTAACTCGTACCAACACGTTTTTGACGTAAGAAAGAAATTTTGCAAGTAGCAATAGAGTAGGATGATTTTCCATCGATTCCCGCTTGTGTTTCTTTCCAATATTTTTCCTCTGGAAAGATACTCTGCTTCACAGTGGACAATATACTTTGAAACATTTTGGCACCCTTCCGCATGCCAAAGTAAATACTTTGAGAAGCATGGGGTATCGAAAACCAGATGTTCTCGTCGTGCGACAGCCAACTGGGCACTGCTTAACAAGCTGTTAACCCTCAGAGCCAACAGAAAGCCTGAGGGGATTTAAGGTCTCCGTGGCTGGAGAACATAGGATATACCAGCAGCTGTAACACATATGCATGGCCGAGTCGGAGACCTAAAGCTTGAAATTTGGAACAGCAAATTCTGCTTATTAGTTATTTATTTCCGTTGATGACATTACCGTAATTTAGCACTCCAAATTCAATAGCCCGTGAATTAAGAACAGGGATTCAAACGTTCGGCTTGTCTTTCATCCCACCTCCGGATGTCTTTTTGAAGTTTCTGTTGCTCCGGAAAGGTGTAAATGGTGACTGAAAAGTTGATGATAGGGAGCAAACATGCAAAAGAACATAAATCTATTTGGAAAGGGAGGCATTATTTTAAAATGCAGCCATTTTTAGTTTAAAAAACCTAAATAGCTATGATCTGATGGTATATTACAGAAACATACACAGCTGTCTTAAAGCTAGCCAGTCCTCTAGGGCTAATATAATGCTATCAAATGCTTGAATTTCCTCATCTTTAGTCGCTCAGCGCTGCAGAGGCCTGGTAGCAGACTGTTGATTTGATTCAGGTGTGTTGGACAAGGGACATTACCGATCATAGGGCATTTATGCATTTATTTCCTTTTCTTATAGTTCCTAGAAATAATTATTTCAACAAATACATTTATTTTTACTCTTACCAAAAAATAGAGTGTGGATGTACAGGCCAGTTGACAGCCTTGCTGGGCAAAAGGTTTTGTTTTCCACCTTTGAAAAGGTCCTAGAAAACATTTTAACCACAGAAATCACACAGTAATACAGAAGTTATTCAATAATTTGCTATATATTGAATAATAAATTGGAATATTATATATATATATATATATATATATATATATATATATATATATATATATATGTGTGTGTGTGTGTGTGGGTGCAAATAAATAGTATTTAATTACTTTATTTAAAAAGTAATTTCTATGGTTACTTGTCAAAGTTAAAGATTGATTTATTTGACGCACACATCTACAATTTTGTTATAATTACCAAGAATAAATATCAACTTTAGGCCACTGCATGTTTTACCTGTTTAGATTTGATTTCCGTTGGGCCGGAGCTTCTTTTAGTTCAAGTTGTACAGTATATCTTTATTTTCATCACAACTGCTCACCATCAGCCACTAATCCTCCAGGTGCAGCAGTAAACTAAGCAATTAACTCTTTTACAAATATATGTACCTTCAACTAGCAGATACAGAACAAATCTCTGACAGAATTTGCTAAATTTGTTTGAGGCACTAGAGGAGAGGACACTGAGATGAAGGTGAGCAACACCTGCAGTTCTAGGCATGGTCCTCAGGCGAAAGAGCTCAGTAAATCAGTAACTTTATATTAAATTGACAGAGCAGAACCTTAAATGGGACCACCAGCGTCCCCTTCTGTCAGCAGCAATGTGGAAATTACAGTCACTGAAATGCTTCAAAGACAAAAGTGAATCGGGAGCATTTGCTAGGTTGCTGCACTTACTGTCTAAGATGTGATTAAGGTTAGAGGTTAGAGGGGGCAATTATGATGTCATAGTTTTCAGATGGTCGCATGCAAATCATCTGTCTAGAATCCAACAAATTTAAAAGGTCAGGACTTAGGTTGTTGTTGAAATTTAAGAAAAGTTGTAATTGTAATATCAACTCATTAAAATAATTAAGCGTTGGGTTTGAATAATTGCTGCAACCGGCATGGTACATCCCAGCATACATCGCTGTTAGCTACAAAAAAACAAACAAAAAACAAAACAAAAACACTTTAGCATTGAGGAAAGGTGTATTTTAAAGTTCTAATATATAACGGCACAATGTAAGAGCATGAAACAGTAACGAACTATGTGATGATATACTGATGTTTTAATGTTTTTACCAGAGCAGGTAGCCTCACTGCCTCTTGTGTCTCACGTTTCCTGCCTTAAAGTCTTTGCTTTCAGCAGCTTGTGGACGTCTGTGCAAATGAGTCTCTTTTGGAAGAAAGCAATTTCTAACCTGTTCTCCAGAAATAAAGGGAAATATGAGAATAAATAAGTTGACTTCACTGTAGACATGAATACATGCCTTCTTGTTGTCATCAAGTTTTGCTGTTTTAATCTTTTTGAATTTTGTAGGTCGGATCCATTTCAAGGGAATACAAAAGATCTGATTGCTTAAAGAAAAACTATTTAAGGACGCCTCAACAGTTTGAGATGGAGATCTCTGTATGTTGAGCCCCCTGTTTTATGGCACTTTAAACATGTAATGTACATCTCTCTTTAAAAATCCACCTTAAAGCCCAGCTTATTAGGAATATTTTTGGTAATGTTTCTATTTGTCTCCTATCTGTACCCACTCGCATGTCGCAACCCACCATTCATGGATATGACAGACTGATACTGGACAGGTAACCAGACCGACAGGAAATCGGGGATCTGATTCTTTTGGTGCTGATCTATCTCTGATGTCGGAACGTAGACGGTAAACTGAGAGCTCCCCCTCTTTTCTCTGGCTCTTTCTTCATCAAGAGAGGCTTCAGTTTGTGAACAAAAACCCTTCTGCTCAAGTCAATGATTGACCCAAACACTCAAATTAATATTGAATTAACTGCAATTGCAATTAATTCAATATTGCAGCCACACTGTTACAGAATGAATGTATAGAATATTTTTGGGATGACAGCAGGAGTTTGTCCTGTAATCAGTGGGTTGCTCTTTTTGTTACTAAACTGTCTCTGTTTCCCTTACATTGTTTTTTTTACAGCAGATTTAGATAATTTTCTTTTAGCTGAATAAAGTCTATTTTTCTCTTCATAAAGAAATCCGATAATCTGAAGCTGTGTGAATGAAAAAGGTTTCTTGATGTCAGGGATCAGAGTAAAATTGGCAGACGGGTCAGAAATTATAGAAAAGCAACACTTGCTCTTTTAAGCGTAAATTACAATCAAGAAATGTACAATACTATCTGTAAAGACATAACAAAGACAACCTTAAAGAGGAGACATTATCTATTTTCCAGGCACGTAGTGCCATTTTATAGCGCAGTCAAGTAACCTTCTGTTATGAAAATGTAGTATGTATCAAAAATAACTAGAACATTGCATCATATCTGATACCTTGAAATTGGCCTCTGTCTCTTTAAGAACCTTATACCCTCTCCGGCATCACAACAACGGTTCTCTGGAACATTCAGTGATGTTGCTTTCAGGTATTCTTAGCAGCATTGAAGTTTGTACAATGAGCTCAGCAGATCCACAGTTCCACCAGATGTTGCTAATGGCTGCTGCTGCTAGTCTGGAGGAGCTGAGTAGGGGAGACGCAGGTGAGTGGTGCTCCATGGAGCTGAAGCTCCAAGTCAGAGTCTTTGGTAAATAGGTGACGCTAGCTTTAAGGCACTCCCGAATGGTTGCCATGGAAAATTCAAGGATTTTTCAAACATACGTCAGTCAGTCAAAGCAACACTTTGTATACTTTTGATGAGGCAATAACATTATGACATGGTCTAAAGCTAAAAAAAAAAAATTAGCATAACCCCACTTTAAAGCAGATGACCTACAGCATACAGCATCAATCATCTCCTACTGTTGCAACTGATGACACTGAGTTCACTGAAGCATAATGCCTTCCATCGTCACCAGATCTCAATCATGCAGCAGGGGTCCAACACAGTATAAACGAAGTGTACCTAATAAAGTGGCCGATAATTCAACATAGCTTTTTGGAATGCTAGGTTGACTCATATATTATAACAAGAAATGTAACATTAAAAACTAGACGAAAAGGACCAGTGTCTGAAGTTCATTTGAAACTAAATCTTTCACATTTTCTATCAGTCAACATTGACACCAACTACAGTTCCGCTTATTCAATTATTCTCAGTGGATTCGGACACATTTTGTGCAATGATTCCACATTCGGACGGCTGAAAGTTCAAGTTAATTTCCTACATGTCAGCTTCATTGTTTCTGACACGTGCACTCTTTACCCCGTTGAAAGACATACAATTTATAGTGGAGCCAGGACGGTCTGGTCTTCTTCGTGAGGAGCTCAAAGTGAATGTCCACCAAGCGAAAGATATTCTAAGTTCACACAGGAAAACAAAACAGTTGAGTTGACATATCTTAGTGGGATAGTGATTATGAGAGCGACCGCTTCAGATGGGATCTGACCCTGCTGTTTCCATCTAATATACAGCACATGACCTCTTCACTCATCAACCTTCCACTCTCATTGCAATCTGGACAGGATCTTTGCCCCTACAGTCACAGCAATCCAAGAGCGGTAGAGTAAAATAAAGCCTGCCTTTTCACACTCTTGCCAAAACATCCTTCACCACAGTCAGCGTGAAATGACACTCCACGAACTCCAGCTTACAAGGTCACGCTCTCCCCTAATGTGGCGCTGCTTCAAGAACTTCCAAAATCAAACCAAATATTTATAACAGACTTCCTCCCATCAACTTCACGGCTTCGAACCATTTACATACAGTCTGAGCTGAAGATGCACCGAATTTTTCTTTCTGGATAAGTTCCAGTTTTCCAGACTTCAAATAGGTTAATAACCCGTTTCTTTCTGCAAATAGCAGAATTAAGTGAAAAACATCTGCAATGGAATAATAAGCAACCCATTATATTTTATGGAAAGAGATTTTAGACGATGCAATTACAGTGCAAGAGTGCAGTGAATTCAAAACCTGCGTATTGTGCACCACTCTAAAACTAATTGCGATACATTTGAAGCAGTGTTGGATTTAATTATCTTTACTACATGTGGCATCTCTAAATTTGTTTATGGGACTTCTTTAATGCTTTGTCTTTGAAACAATCTGTGAAATTTCTGCTCGGTTCTTCCTATTAAGTGTTTGTGGCTTTCTTCTTCTAGCTCTATCTTGATGAGGCACCAGTGATGGAGCTCATAAATGACCACAAAACTGGCTGTCCACCAAGCGTTTCAAAGCTTCTCGACAGTCTATTGTGGAGACACATCAGCTTCCACTTGGCAGAATTTGCATGTTTGCAGTGCGCTACAATGCACCCCTATAGATTTTTTTTTACTAGCAAATAAATATACCTCAATCTGCCAAGCTTATGTTATGCTGTGTCTCATCCAGACACTCCTGCATTTTTGTAATTGACATATAAATATTGAGACCTTCGTAATAGTCATCTTTTGCTAACAGTGATTTTTTGTTTTTCCTAAATAATCATTTTTGGGGGTCATTATTTTAGGGAGGTCAAGATCAAAACAAGCCTGTTTGATCTTGAAAACTGAATATTAACAAGATAAACTAAAAAGTTACACGGAATAACCTTTGAAAACATTTCCATCAAAGTTAAAATATTCAAAAATGCATTCCTGAAGATACGTGAAGTGCAAACAAACACTTGCAAACAGATGCACAACTTTTACTCACCTAAATGGTGGCTGCAGATCCAGAGCAAGAGAAAGCAGTAGTACTCCATATGTTTACCGCTGCAGGCGTGGAGGTGACGGCGTGTTGGAGTTATGACTGCTGTGAGGGTGTGCAGAAACCCAGTGGCAGGCACAGTTAAGGTCCGTTTCTGATTGACTCGAGTCAAAGCCCAGCCTATATGAGAAGTAGGAGGGGATTGTGGGAAGAGGAGGAGGATGAAGAGGTGGTCCACTCTTCCACAGCAGAAGGAATACTCTGTCTTTTAAAAATATGTTCAGCTCAGTTTAACTTGGCAAATAGAGGAAAATGGCTTACTTTTCATAAACTTTCTATTCTTTTTGTTTGTGGGAGGCTTTTTAGGAAAAGAAAATCAGCATTTGCACAAAGCAAACACAGTCTAGGAAACAATCAAAACAACGCCAGAGCAATACAACAGAAGGGCGTTGAGGGTTCATTAAAGAGACAAGCATGTGTAAGACATTAGACACTGCCAGGGTCACTGGAGTGGTAAGTCTAAAAGGAACAGAGTGGATCAGTAGCACCACAGTTCTTTTTCTCATTACAAACCAATCTGACTTCAGCCTGAAACTAAATGCCAACATACAATCATCATGCTCCTAACCACAAACTCGCCAGTGTGTTAACAGCAGAACATAAATGTAGGATTTGTACGTTACCTCACATTCCTGCTGCTGAGCCATCCGCTCCTGGGCACAAAATTTATAATGATCCCGTTTACGCATTAAGACGTAGTTTGTATGTATTGGCTCGCTTGAAATCAGCTTGTGGTGACCTGGTGGATCTCTTGTCCTCTGCTTTAGACGCAGCTTGTCACAGAAATGCACAGCTGTTCTTCACATTTTCACTTTTGTCTGGAGATGAAATCCTATGAATTTAATTCTCTTTCTAGCACTTATATTTTCTTACTTTCTTGTGTCCATTTTTCTATTTAGCACAAAATGTCAGCTACTTAACACCAATGGGCTGTGAAATGCTTAATCATGTCAGGTTTATTTCAGCTGTGCAAAGTGTCTGGCAATGTAAAAAAAAAAAAAAAAAGGTACAGTAACTAATAATCATCAAAAATATTCCTCGTCAAAAGTATGTCAAATATGTTAATCGATGTTCCATTTATTAATTAACTGGACTAAGACTAAACAGGTGGGTCTTTAGTCTTGATTTAAAGGAACTCTGTGTTTTGGTTGTTTTGCAGTTTTCTGGGATTTTGTTAGAACATTTTTCTGGGAGAATTAGAACTGAATGCTGCTTCTCCATATTTGGTTCTGGTTCTGGGGACACAGACAAGAACCTCAGTGATCTGAAGAGTTGATACAGCAAAATTATCTTTAAATCATTTTGGTGCTGAGACACTCTGTGATACAAAAGTATTTTAAAGTGTATCCTCTGAGCTACAGGGAGCCAGTGGAAGGACTTCAGATCTGGGTTTATGTGCGCTGTCTTTCTCGTTTAGTGAGAACGTGAGCAGCAGTGTTCTAGATCAGCTGCATATTTCAGACAGACCTGTGAAGATACTGTTGCAGTAATCAATGCAACTAAAAATAAATGCATGGATGAGTTTCTCTAGATTTTATGAGGACAATAGTCCTTTACTCCTGGAAATGTTCTTCAGGCGCTAGAAGGCCGACTTTGTAACTGTCTTTATGTGTCTCTGAATGTTCAGATCTGAGTCCATCTCTACACCCAGAACTCGGGCCTGGTTTCTCAGTGAAGCTGTATGCTGACTCCAGATTGTTCCTCTTTAGTGCCAAAGATGCAAACTTTTGTCTCTGTTCAGTTGAAGAAAGTTATGACACATCCACACATTGATTTATTCTAAGTGTCTGATCAGTACATGCAGCTAGATTTCTTGTCCTAGGCTGGCAGCTTAAGGCCTACTTCATGTTTGACAAAAACAAAGATTTTTTGTCAAACACGAACATTGACATTGCATCAATGTCTTGGCTATAGTTTGCTCTTGACACATAATCTGGGTAGAACTTTTTTTTTTATGGTACTTGGTAAGGATTACATAAACACAGAGGAAGGTACCTATGAGGATTCTCCAAGAATTCCTCATCTGAATTTGTAGTCAAAAGCAATGTTGTTGTTGTTCTTGCCATATTAGAGCACACGTTTATGGCATCATATGTCCTAGCATCATATGTCCTAGCCTTTACTCATGTAGCTTCATGTCACCATTTTTTTCACAGCAATGTTAAAGAGTTTTCAGAGTTGTCTTAATTGTTTAAGTTTTTTATTTGTATTTCTTCAACCAGCTGAATGGCAGACTGCAGCCAGCGAGATTTTGGGGAGAGAGCGTATAGTTTTGGGGGAAAACTTTGCTCATTCCGTGTGCCTCTTTGGGATCTCGTTAAAAAGAATTTAACTCAGTGTAGAACTAAATTTAAGTGGTTTAGAAACCACGACTTATGAAGCCCTGTTAGAGCTTGATTCCAGCTTGGAAACTGCATGGCTTTGATGCAATCTTTGAATTTACTTTGGGAAACAAAGGAATGTAAATTTAACATCTGGCCATGTGACGTTTCTTTGGGTGCAAGTTAAAACTTCCATTATGAATCCAGCCAAAATATAATCATCAGCAACAAAGCACCACAGGGTCTCAGTCTCTGAATGGATTGTCGGCATAAACCTAATCTCCTATCCCAGGATGATGTCAGTATCTGCTGCTAATAAGACTTTAATAATGAATGAATGATTGAAGGCTAAATGTCTACCGGTATACACTTTAAAAAAAGAGTCCACTGTAAAAGTAACTAATAAAAGCCTATATTGGTCAAACCGGTAGCCAAAGTCAATAGAAGCATCTAATAGTAGCAAAACGCAGCCAAAAACATAACATAGTTGATCTTTCTCTGATGGCTGTCCAAAGAACCGACAGTTATCTGAAAATCTCTCAAGTTCTGAAAGAAGCTCTTTCTGAGGCTGCAATCAAAGCCCATTTCTTAATCACAAAGAAACCACAGATCATCAAAAATCAACACAGCATGTGTGCTGAACCCACCAAGAAAATAAAAAGAACCAGGACTTGCTTTCATTAAGGGTGCTTAAAATCTCATTGGATCTACTCCTTCTTCAGCTCGGTGAAGTGCTGTCCTCTTTTGCTTCACCTCAAGTCAGGAAATTAAGCCCTGCGCCTACTGTGGGACTGCCTATGTGGATTACGTGTCTGCATAGCACATCTGATAAACATCTTGAAATTACTGCGAGGTGAGTAAAAGTAAGCAAAGTTCCACGGTTAAATACAGAGCACACATCTGCATGTGAAGTTACAGTTCTCCCCGTGACCTCAGCTAGAAAACTATCAATGTGATATTCATGTTGTGAGTTGCGCCGATTCTAAATTGTTGAAAGAGGAAAATGACGCGTACTTTGTCACATTATAAGCACATAATATTTCTGCTTTGCGGGATAACAAGACAGTACAAGAAAGGAGCATTTTTCAAGAAGCAGCATTCCCTGCTCTTCAAACAACATGGGCATGAAACATTTTCAAAATTGAAGGGGAAACCAAAAGAATGATGGCAGTTTGGTAGTCATTACAACATAATAGGGTCTCCATAAACATTAAGTCTTTCATAACAATTGTTTCATTCAGGATTGTGGGTGCACTCTCATTGCCGAAGAATCTCCTACTGTCAAGCTGCAAGACAAATGATGGCTCTGAGAGGAACCTGCAATTAGTATTAAGGCTCTGAATGGAGGCTGGATGCCGGTTCTGTTTGCAGCTCAAGAGGGTGCTGAGGGCGCTCTCCTCTGTCAGTACCTGAAATTATGGCATTTTATTTACTGTCTTTAAGCAGCAATGGGGGATTGAATCAGAACAGGCAAGCTAAGCAAGGTGTGAATGGTTTAGCTTTATCAATGCTTTCTTTCTTTCTTTTTTTTTTTTTTTTGAGATCTGGGAATTTTAAAAAAAACATATACTTTATACATATACATTTACATATTTGTATGATAATCATTGAAAAACTCTGGTTCCTCTGCCTTCTCCCAGAGTTAACTACAGAAATACACAGCTACGGCTACGCTACAGCTACCATCAATGTGAATGCTAAGGCTAGTTAGCATGGCCACAGAAAACAGGAGATAGTTTTCCTGGAACTGAAAGTTATTTCTCCTCCATTAGTACATTTAGGAGCGCATACCAAATGTTGACAGACAACCAGGAGACGGTTCCTTCTCCTGGCTCTGATTGGTTGTTTTTGACTTTGTCATAATGTGTGTAGTGATCGACCCAATTGCAGCAGGTTCAAGATGTAGGACGGAGTTGAAGATTTAACAATGAAAATGAAGAACAAAATCCAAGACAGAAGACAGAACAAAACCATAAATCAGGGAGAATGCTGGGAAGTAACGGGACTAGAGAATCTGGCTAGGAGTGACTGAGGACGAGGTGCTTAAGTACTGGGGAGATTGAATGCTGAACAAAAAACCAAGGCTGATGAGCTAAGAAGTTGCAGCTATGAGGGGAGAGCAGGAGGCACTGAGAACGAGCACACTGAGGATGAGGAAATAATTCTAACACTAAAGAATGACTAGACTGAAAGAAACATAATTAACCTGCAGTAACTAAGAAAAAACAAAAACAAGAAATGAACATAACTAAGAAAAAGAACTGAACTAAAGTAAACTAGAAACAGGACCAAAATAATCAAAGAAAAGACTAAGGAACATAGAATAATAAAACTAAAATAAATAAGTCAAACTCTAAAACACTTAAACAACCAGGGATCCTAACAGACCTGAAGCGGTGCATGTCTTCAGGCAGCAACAGTAGTACTGGGAGGAGGACAAAAATATATTTTTGTATATATATAAAAGTTGCATACTGCAGCTTTAAAGCCTTATAAAGTCGCTCTGTGTGGTGCAGCCTGAAATCAGAAATGCACAGGCGATGCGGTTACTTCACCTTTTTCCGATCCCTCTTCAGCACAACTGTAAGTAATTACCTCAACCACCCCTGGATTATCAGTTTGCGATATATGATCCTCCCAGGCAAGAACTGACAAGTCCCTTGGGATCAGATGTGAAAAAGCTCATTTTCATGCTATATTTTGATACTTTGTTCATGTTGTGACCTTGAGTCCATCACTTATCATGCTGTGGTCAAGTTTGAGACCTCCAATGTGGATTTTCAGAAGTTCCTGGCAAGTTGGTTCAAATTGCTTCTTCCTAATCTCTCCAGTATGATTTAAAAGGAAAAACAAAAAAGTAAAATGTGACATATAAATGATAAATTCTTTTTTTTTTTGCTAACGTTTAAAAGCAGACTCTGGCTGGATATGGTATGAAAAGACACTTAACCCTTTGTTCTCACAGTTTGACATGAAATCAAACTAAACCTCTCCTGCTTTAGGTCAGGTAGGAATACCAACATAATTACTGTTGTAAAATACCAGAATTACCAGAATGCTTTGAGACGAGAATACCATGAGGCAAACAATTCATACTTTACATATTGTACGAGAAGCTCTCAAAGACATGGCATCACCAAATTGTTGAAATGGATAATTTTAGTGTATATTTTAAAGCTTCTCCAGTTATTCTGGCATTCAGAAAATAGAACTAATTCAGGAAATGATAACTGACGTCAACCAAAAATAGTTTAAAATGTCATGAGTGAATAAAATATAGTTGTCTCTATTTTTATTTTTCCTGTATACCATTTAAGTAAATAGCTGCCTTCGGTTGTGAATTCAGCACAGAAACACAAACTTGTTAGAAATAGGTTTAGAAATTCAATAAATTTTCAGTTCAAGACAAAGACAAGATCTGAGATGAAACACACAAACACTTTGACATATTCTCCTGTGATTGTGTGGGTGACATACATTTTTATAAAAAACAATCTTTGAACATCTTTGAAAAGACCAACCCCAAGACTTTGATTTTAAAGCCAGAGAGGGATACAAACCTTTGTTGTGAATTAAATTCCCCTCTTTGACTCCTCTTTCATTTTTCCCTGGGAGAGACATCCCCGACCAGCAGGGTTCTGAAAAGTCGAGACAATTAATGAGTGTTCAGTCAAAATGGTGAACCGACTGGGACAGAATGTCCAGATTGTCGGGGTGTGAGGTCTCCTCCACATACTATTGTCAAAACCAACTCCTGTTATTTCTGTTACTTCCTGAGAATTTTCTTGGTATTGGTTCTTTAAACATTCAAGTCCACAAAGTGAAAGTTATTGCCCGTGGAGATGTAGCTTTCCATTAATCACAGCCAAGTAAGCCAAAGGTAAGATGAAACAATGAATGGGTTTTAGGTAATAGTACACTCACTAACAATCCTCCAAGGAACTTCTGCAAACATGCTGCTGCTCCAGGAGCTTGTTGTTCATTTGAACAATCTGCTGTAGAGACAGCAAGGGAGAAACTGCAGCATGCTTTCCGGCATGTACTCCTGGATAAACCATTAACCTGGAGAACGTGTTGGGGAAAGCTTCCTCTCAAGAGTTATAGGAGGTGGAATAATACATGATGCAAGCAAGACAGTAGAGGGAATGCTGTCAGATGAGACGAGATCGGCTTTTAAAAGTAGGACTTGTTCTGAAAAGTAGAACTTCTGACAATGTTTTATGTTCCGAGGCAGCGTTAAAAGTTTCAAAGAAGACAAAATTACTGCTGCTCCCATTCTAGCATGAACTTGTCAGGATCGGCTTCTATTGGACAAATAAAACAAAGTTAAGGGCACTGGTTTTGGAGTGAATGAAAAGTAGGAACTCAGGAATATGAATTCCTTACAGCATGCAATATGAGCCGATGTGAAGGAGGAGAACTCGGTAGAGAGTGACAGGATCCAGGCTGGAAGAAATGTTGTGGTTTTTGTGCCGGTTTGCAGAAAACCTGTTCCTTTTCAGCATGGGGACTGGAATGTGGATTAACTTTTGGTTTTAAAATTCATCCTGAAATGCTGTGACTGAATGCTATGTGCATGAATGCTTCACTGGATCATTCTTTTTTTTTTTTTTTTTTTTAGTAAAATGGTTTTTGTCTGACACTGTAATGTTTGGTTGGATGCTAGAAAATCGGTTTTAGCCCTCCTGTAGATGTTTATGAAGGTAGAGTACAGTGTACAACAGATCAGATGTACATCATCTTTCTAAAGTATCAGCTCAATAACAATGGTCATGGTGACGATGAGCTGATCAGTTCTGTGAAGCTTAGTATGTTGTTTCCTAATCTAATCTAGATTAGATTTGTTGATCTGTCAATAAATTATTTCTAAACAAGAAATTAAAGTTGGGCTGGCAGTTATGGCTGAAAAACATCACTAAATAAACATTTCACATCAGTTGATTTAGATAATTATTGATTTTTATTTTTGTAAGTGTCTGGAATACTGCCAAACTATTGGCATGACTTTTCCTGTTTTATCCAAAGTTGTTTTTTTTTTATTATTATGATTTTTTTAAAACAGTTATGAGGCACGGTGACAAAACTTGCTGTTGCTCAAGTTACTCAACAGGTTGTTGCTAGGTAACCAAAAGGCGAGTGAGATGGTTGATGCCGCCCAACTGGATTAGCGAACTGTGAGAGGTCAAATGGCTAATGTCTGTACTCTGCCTTCATCCCTCACAATCCTGGGAGTTCTGTGAAAATATTGAAAATGTAACAGACGTATCATATCAATTACATGTTTATCGTGGTATAAATTGTCATCAATTCTTTTGCCCAGTCCTAATTAAAAGCATGTATTATTTTTGCCTTAGAATTCTGAACTACCTTTTTCTAGTCTGTCACGAAATCAAACAAATACAGAGAATATTCAAGTGGTAACACTTTTGCAATGCACTATATAAAGACATGCATCCCAAACATAGCTATAGACAAGTAACTGGCACATTTTATATAATATTAACTCTGAAATGCAGATATTGCAGGTATTTTCAGCCAAATTAGAGCTTCCTGCATTTGTATCATTGCACAAATGGTACAAATGTGGATTATCTGGATAATATGATAAAGAGGGGAACTTCTGAACAGAGCTCAGTGCATAGTAAATTTAGCTTTTCTGTCATATCGGTCTACTCATAACTCTACGCAATGTCACTAGCTGATTGGATCTTGGTGTTCTTTTTCAGAGTATTGCTTTTGGTGGGAATCTAAGCTTTTTAAAAAGAAATTGCGTCAAACATTTCCGTTTGGTTAGATAATTCTTTCGAAGCTAAGGTGTGTCTTTCAAAATCCCAAAGAAATTTGAATTTGCTTTGGTTTATTTACGTGTCTCCTGGAACGGAAGGTTGAAAAACTAGCACTGTAAAAATAGCTGTGGATGGGTATCAGTGCAACTTAACTGGCACTAACAACAACTTGGACGGTTTTCCCCAAGATGGAGGCCAATCTCTGCCTCGACTGGAGAAACTCCAGGCTCCTCTGCCTTTAACAACTTTTTGAAGCTACGTAGTAAAACTTTAGAGACTGAACTTACAAAAAGGTGGTATTATTAACTTTATACTGACGATAAACCCTCGGGAAATCTTTTGTTACGGAAAAAAAAAAAACCTGATTTGTAAATCATTCCAAAATTATTGACATCCATTACAAGCAGTTTATGTGGCATTTTGTGTTGTTTTGTGAGTGAAACGACCTCATTAGTGGTTGATTACAAATGGGCAATCACAACATGTGGTTGAAAAATAAAGTAAAAATAATAATCTTGAAGGGCCTCATGCGGAGAATGAAAAGAGTAAATGTGTCTGTCTGATTTGAGTGAGTCAGTCTAATATTTCCATATCCCTGGCGGAGTCTTATGCAGGTTTAGTTGTGCCAGTAGCAATAGTGGGTAACAGACTAATGTGGAAACTAAAGCCACACGCCACAAGATGAACGACAAAGGAACGCCGCAAAGCTCACACATCCAAATTCAGAATAAAGCTGTGTCTCTCGTCACCCAGCTTAAGCAGAAAATCTCACAGCTCATATAAAGTTACTTCCATAGTCGGAGTATTGCCCTGTATGTCACGATCCCCCCCCAGTTCGTTTCTTGGTTATGGGTGCACTATATTTCCAATGCACAGGCAGCAACCAGCATGATCTCTATAACATGCAAGCCGTATTTCCTCTCTAACATGGTCACACAAAAAACACATTACTCACCACATTCCTACAGCCAATCGTTTTGTGGTTGAACATAAACATCTTCCTCCGCCATATCTTCATCATCAGAGCACACTCGTTCCATTGTCACTGCCTTTTGCTTTATATGACTTTTTTTTTTTTTTGAAAAAAAAAAAAAAGAAGGAAAGTTTTACCACTTTTTTTTTCTTGGGTCAGATCTCAATGGAAAAGCAAACGCTGTGCAATTTTGAACTTGCAATTTATTTATTGGATTTCATGAACATTTTACACAATTATCTGCTGCAATTAGACCCAGCTGAACACCAAATAAGGCTCAGCTGGGCAGACACTGAAGTCCCAGTCCTTGTGTGAGTCAATAATTTGACGACAAATTAATTCTGCATTTCTTGTGGCACGTTGCTTCCAAACGGGAAACGATTGAGTGATTTGTTGTTATTTTACAACCTGGTGGCTTCTGTTCCAGCCAGAGTCCAAACCCCCTCTGTTTATTATGGTTTCCAGCTTGGCGGTTGCTCCGGGCATGACAGATTGAGTTTTCCTAATGATGTTTGTGATTTTGAAAAGAACTCTTGGATTTGGAGTGATGGAGGTGACTGCTGCAAACAGGCAGCCATTTCTGCTTCAGATTATGAGGAAAACTATCAGCTGAGTTGTGGATGCGATGAGTCGTCTCCAGTCTAGACGAGCGGCCTGTGTGTCACAAGTCTGTCACAGAACCAAACAGCATCCCACGTTCACAATGACACATACTTTTAATATATAGCTTATCCACTATAATGGTTGTGTACAAAATATTAAGTCAGACCACCTACAACTGGAAAATTGTCTTAAATTTACAAGACCACAAACAGTCAGTGTGTTCAACTCCAGAACACTCACTTCTAGAGTCTGCAAAATTCAGGAAACTAGTTAGGATGTATAATAAACTCCAGGGCACTGACAGCTGTATATTTAGCCTGCATCCACAGAAAAGCCTGCTCAGAAGTTAAATTAGTCAGAGTTTATTTTTTGGTGGCTCAGTGGACTGGACAGGCCTGAGAAAATGCTTCGTAAAGGACCTTGCAGTGTTGTGGTAGCGGCATCCAATCGAACCAAGAGTGAAAGCTAAATCTCAATCCACCGAGTTAATATAAACTTAGAGCTCTTTCCTCTCTTTGTGGGAGTCTTTTCAGCTAACATATTTAATATTTAATCAGAATGTTTCAATAGATAGTTTAAAATATGCAGTTCTGGGCAAGAACCTACTAACTAGGCACAAACTCTAGTGCAATTGGAAGCCGACTGCCATTTTAAAAATAGTTCAACTTCCTATTCTTTTATTGAGGATAATTTCACAGGGTGTCCTCCAGAAAGTAAAGTTTTTATTCTGCAGTTGTTCTTTGTCAAATGCCTGCTTGTTTAATCTGACTGACGGCCTGCCCACACAGACAGACAATATATCATTCAAGTTAATATTTATGATCTACCTGTTGTTGACAGTGCACACTGAAGAAAATGGGAGGGTGAGAAACACCAAAACTATTAGAGAACTGCAGCAAAGTGTGGCACGTTGGGGTCACAACGTGACCCCAACTCGTGGGTGCCATGTGGATAATTTTTTTTGTCCCTCCTCGAACGGTGTGAAGGTTGCTAAACTTTACTTAAACTGCAAGAGATGCTTGAGATACACCTATGGGCGCCTCACACTGCATACTGTTAAGCATGGTGGAGGATCTGTTATGCTGTGGGTCTGTTTCTCTTCTAAGGGCCACAGACATCTTAGCATCTATGAAATAAATCTTTGAACACTTTAAGCAACAATCTGGAGGCCTCTGAACAAATTAAAAATGTTTGCGCATCGGGTCGCAAAAATCCAAAACAGCACAGCCTTGCTGCACATTTTACAAAATTCACCTTCTAACCATGACTGTCTTATTCTTCAAACCTAAAAAATCCCTTTGCAAACCTGCGGGGTGAGTTGAAAAACAGAACGTTCCAGTTTGGTTATGTCTTCGGTTATGTCAAACAAGACTACTTTCTGTACTTTAACAAGAGGGGGTGTTGGAAACACTAGAAGACAAGACATCAGGTGTGGTCCTCATTAATTTATTTGAGACAATTTCACATTTTATTGTGTGATAAAACATTAACTTATTTTACGGCTTAACCCCCTAAAAAAACGATCTTTCCTAGTAACTATACAAAGAACTATAACATGTAAAGAGCTCCATTATAAACTGGTAGAACATATAAACAGGCAAAATTAACATCCAATATTTGATTAAGAAAATGTGGGAATCCAAGTCACTGGGAAAAAAAAAATCAAAACAAAACCCACAACGACAGAGTGCTCCACCAAACAGCTGGTGTCCAGGAATGACATGTTTAGCTGGAAATACCAGCAGAGACTTTTAAAACTTTTTCAATGATCGACCGCTCTCTGATTTACTGTAAGAGAACGGCAGGGTTCCAGAGGCATCCATACGCTCTGGTATGCTGAGAATAGATCCCATAGTCTCAGGTAAATATGCTCCCTTCTGCATGCCCCACACGCTATTGCACAGTTTATGAGTGCCGAGTTCGTTTAGTACCTCAAGCCTTCTGGCCGCAAATACTTCTGCCATTTCGATGTTTCTTTCTGTTCCTTTTAGACTCATGAGAGGTCTTCCCTCGTCATTTATAGTTTATCAACTCCGTGTGATCAGAGAACCACTACCAGTAACAGGCACATTCAGACAATCACATAGGCTTTGTCTTTGTTGAAGGGAAAACAATCCAGGCTGTGCTGTGGTTTCACTCCCTGCTTGAGCCTTATGTCCCTGTTGCTAAAACTCTTTTCACACAGATGTGACTTGGTATGATCACTCAGATGCCACGTCATGAAGCGCGGTGCAGACAAACATAAGTGTCAGAAGAACAATCATGCTGCTGGCAGACGGTTTTAGTCAGACCCACACAAGAACAATGAATCTTAAAAATGCTCGATGCTCGTTTCACTACCAAATCACCTGACTTCTTTTTAAGTCAGGTACTTTATAAAATATATACGTATATATTTTTAGATGGCTTCAGGACGAAAATACATGCGTTTAAAGGTTTTTAATATGATTTAAGAAAATTGCCTTCAGATTGCTTCCTGTCAGGGCGGGTGGAAAGAGGGAAATGCTCATATTGTACAACACAGTGTGACTTGTTCCATGTGGCACAAACATGCCAGCAGTTCCAGACGGCTGGCTCTAATCAGCTTCTGCATGCATACCAGCTCAATCAAAAACAATCAAGAATCTGGGCTGCAGTCAGTCCCTTGAAGTTGCAATAAGAATCTGGCAGATAAAAAATAACCAAATACAAAACAAAAGGAAAGAAAAAAAAACCGTCAAGCGAGAAACCTCAATTCATTGTTTTAAGAGCATTTGAGTCACCAACCTGACTTTCGGACCTTCAAAAGGAGACCAGCGTGATCCAAAGTTCTTTGTTTTCACTTTAGGAGAATTTCAGAACAGACTTTAGCAAAGGGTTCAATAGCATTCCGTGGCTTTTAAGATAAGCCACGGCCTGTTGGACCTGAAGCCGCAAGTAAAAACTTCAGGCTGCCCGACAAGCTGTGTAAGCAATGGTGGGAGCTCCTCTAATTAAAGAAAGAGCATTTGACTTAGCGCTGGCCTAGGACTTAGCCTGTCTGTGTTTGCTACTTTGGACCACACAACCACATCAAGCCCAGTTCTGGTTCCGTTGTTCTTGTCGATCAAAAAGAACCTGCTCCTGCAGCCTCTGACTGTGGAAAGAAGCAATGAATTGCAGTTTGTTTTTAAGGAAGGCCAGAAAGGGGATATTTTTGTACATTAAACAACATTGAAGTATATTTTTTTAAAACAAAATTATCATGAGAAATGATCAATTACACTGCAGCTGGCTCGTTACTGATGGAGGATTTTGAGGAGCAAATGTAGATATTCACGTCTTTACATTAAGATTCATACACCATCATTGAGGCTGACACATAGATAGAGTTTCTATGAATATGTTTTCTTCAGCACTTTTGGAGGACAGCAAAGCCCTGAGATTTAAAGGCTCAAGCCAGAAATTTGTGACGTGCCAACATCAAATCCCTAAACTTGGCCTAACAGGGCATAAAACGCATTTCAAATTCAATGGTAAAAACATTGACGACCAAAGGAATATTTATAAGGGCAAATCCCGCCAGCTGTCTTACCCAATCAGCTCCACGGATGATCCTTTGAGAATTATAAGTTTGCAATGTGCTTTTCTCCTGCTTTCCGAATTTTATGAGACCCAAATATATAGCTCCGGGATATTGTTAAAAAATACAATGAATAAGCAGAAACAGCTTTGAGGTTTCAACGTCTGTGTTTCTGCTGATGTCTTTTAAATAGTGGACATTTGTTCCATGATACGATAGAGGATATGGGACAAAGGGTATCTCTTTTGATTATCACGTATTTGACAAGAAGCTCTGTGTTGTTTCCAGCTATTTTTTTCCAGGTTAGGTCTACTAGGTTGCAAAAGCTCGTTTAACTGCTGCCACATGTTGGGCTTTTGTTAGTTAACGAATGTGTGTGTGTGTGCATGCGTGTGTGTGTTTCCAGATATCGTGTGGTGAGTGTGTGTCTGAGGCAGACAGATACATAATGGCAAAGCGGAAAAAAATGAAACATTATACACAGCCACCTTATTGTTGGCACAGTAAAGATGAGTGAGAAGCATTAATATAAAATATTTTACTGTAGTGGCATGAACTGATTATGAAAATTTACAGCAGTCATCCAGCAGTTTTTTTCATATTATTTCATATCTCTTGGCATCCAGATTGTTTATGGTGTGTCATGTTCTGTGTTTTTTGGACTTTTTTGTCCACCCCATGTTCTCCGGTGTTCTGTTCTTTGTCATTCATTGTTTCATTAAAACTACAGTCATCTGACTTCTGACTGTCTGAATTTTGTTCCTGCTCCTGCAAACGTCATGACTTGGTGGTGAGATTGATTTTATATCAGAGTATAACTTTGTTTGTCACAGTTCTTGTTTTAAGCTTTTCGGTCATGGAAATAGCTCAATGTGGGAAAGAAACTGCGTTCTTATGACTCTTTCACACCTTCTAAACATAGAAACATTCCCCTTACATTAAAGGCAAGTTCTCTTGTCTTTCTGATTTTCATGAGTGGCTAAAGAGAATTTGATGCATGCCGTTATATTTTAAACCCAGAGAAACAGAAAGGCATGGAATACAATATGAAAATGCCTATGTACTCTGATCAACTAAAAATAAAAAAACATGATTTAAGAAAGGTATTCAGAATAAAGGTGCCATTTTTCAAAGACTTGTCAGTGAAAAATTAGGGTTCTGCAAGAAAAGATGAGTTTATTTTAACTCATCATCAACATATTTATTGTTTTCAGATTTGGCTCATGTATAAGATCAATTATCAGTCAAGACAATCTGAAAGCTGTCCTTTATACAATGTAATCATTATCATGTTCAAAAAAATTCAGATGGATACAACCTCAGTTATTAGTACCATAAATAACTGTTGATATTTCCCATGTCTGATTGTTAAGACTTTGCATTAAAAAATAGACTGAATTAGTTTTTTTAGACTTAACACATTGTAACTATTAAATGGTCTAAGTCTGATTCTGATTAGTAGATCAGCACCTGCAGACATCTTCTTCCTCAGAAGTGCAGGCTGTAGAGGTTCCTTCAGAACCAGTCGGATGCAGTTCAGATGTACAAACTCTTCCCAAGACTGATCGCCCTTTTAGAAGATTTGATTTGGAGAAATGTTTTTGTTTCCATTGTATACTGCATGACCTTACCAGTAATATTTCCATTTTGTTTAAAGTGCTTTTTTAATATTAGTGTTGATTCAAAATAAATCCTAATGATTGCTCTATGGGGAGGTTAAAAATGCAACCTTTCCGATTTTGAAAGATTGTGATACCAAGATAATTTAACACAGCAAAACTTAAAGAAATATGACAAGGCTTTTTAAAAGAAGGTATGAAAGAAATCACATACATTAGCACATCTAAACTGCGAAAGTACAAATATATATGCTGGTGACACTGTCATAAATCAGAGGTAAATGACTGGGACCGAAACTAGGAGGATTACTTAAATTTGCCCCAATGACCGGCAGGTGAGAAAACAGAGAAAATGAGAGGTTCAGGAAAGGGAAACCCGACTGGGAGAAAAGACTTCAATGAAATAAAATCCAGTGGAAAGACACTGAAAGAGAAGGTGTTGCTTGTAGTGGCTGCGTAGAAATGTTTACTGATAGCTGTGGAAGGCATCATGAGAACAGAGTCTGAATGGACCGTAAAGATTTATCTAAAACATGATCACTCTCATTGGCAATTTCCTCTTTGTGTGTGGAACTTCAGTTCAGTCCTTGTTAGTTGATGTACAATTTTTTTTCTTTTGGACACTCTCCTCTGTCTACCTTTTATCCCATAAAGAAAGTGTGTTTTTTTTTTTCCTTTTAATTTTTTGGAGAGTGCGAGTGGCTGGAACACTGATCTTTGCACCAGAGAAGCTGAAATTTGAGCCCCCCTACATTAAATGTTCCATGAGTGCAACGGTTTCTGTGAGGGTAAGTCATGCGGTTGCCTGGTGTCAGAGAATTGGATGAAACGTCGCCATTCTGGCGGTTAAGCTGGTTCGAAAGCGCAGCATAAATTGCACGGAAGTGCATAATCGCCTGACAATGCACCTTTCACGCATATCGTCATCTTTCCCACAACCCATTCATGTCTCTCTTTCTCCCTCTGCTGTCCGCAGACCAGCAAGGCAGATAATGTTAAATTAAAAGCAAGCAGCAGTTCGTGAGTTACAAATCCAGCAGTTGCATGAGTCATGTTTGATGTTAGTAGCATTAGATATTTTAGATATTTTAGTTTTGCAGCAATCAGTGATTTAAAAAAGGGGAAACACGCCTGTGAAACTAACGTGAATTTATTTCATACAGGAGATGCTGGAGCTGTGTCTTTTCAAAAGGCCACACTGTTCTTAAAATACACATTCACTCTGCAGCTTCTGCCAATTGTGAGTATAAGCTTTGCAATGGTGGCCATGTGCTTCTGTTGTGTAATGATTAGGAAAATATTGTCGTTGAACTATTTGGACGCTGTTGGATACCCTGATATTTTATTAACAGTAGGCAAACATCTCAGGAGGACTAAAACTGCTCCAGAGATGCTGGACTGATGCAGGAACACATAAGTAAGTGGATTGCAATTTCAGAGATCCTTGGAAGGTGGAATGTTTCATCTTGAATATTGCAGAGTTGGAATTAATCTGGAAGTTACCAGAGAAGACGAGTGGAGAAGCACCACTAATGGAGTCATTGCCATATTCTGTCCATTTCTTTTTAATATAGTTTCTTACACGTTTCCATTAGTTTATTAACTTTCTCTTGCTTTCTGCCTTTTGTATAGTTGTATTTATTTGTCTCAGATTAGTGTCAGACTTTAGAGTTTTTTTCACACTTGATAGTCCTGTAGACTTCATTGAATTGGGGATGAAAATTGCGACATTTGTTACATCTTCAGCAGGTGCGGTTCTCTTCGACACTGCACCATGTTAAACTGGTTGATAACTCAGTTGATAATCAATTGGCCAATAAACGTATCCTATATTATACTTGATTACGATGTAAACAGCCCTGCCAGAGATGCAATAACGTTATAGCAGGTGTGTGAATGATCTAATGATCTAATGATCTAATGATCGGGTTGCTGATTGCAGCCAGTCCACATTGTCAGCAGATCAAAACCAAATTTCACCCATGGAGGCTTGGGCCGGCCCTGATGCTGATGAACTATAAATGGAGATTCATAGGACACTTTGAATTGGAAAATGTACAACTTTAACTGGAGTAAGAGTATTTTTGTTTGCAATATTTTCCCATATAATGTCTGCTTCTGCTCGATGAAACACAGAAAAGAGCACATGTGCGACTATGGTTTTATTGCACTTTTTTTATGTAAATGTGCCTTTTTCTTTCTCATTCCATGAAAATAAATCCAGTTGTGCAGGCAATCACACAATAAAATCACTAGATGGCAGCAACCTGTTACATATGGCCTGTACTTGATCCACAGAGGCCAGATGGTCAAAACAGTCAACAAGGAAATGAAAATCTAAATTTGAAACAGACAGGATATAAATTGCTTGAAAATTAAAGTCATACTAGAGCACTATTGTTTAATATTGCTCTCAATTTGAATACAGATGTTCTTTTGTGATTGCTTTGAGCAGAGGCTCACATGTGGTGGTAATAACTGAGACATGGTGGTTTATACGGCCGTGCAGGTCTCCAACTTTTCCACCAGCTCCCTGCAGGTTTACGTGTTTTCCTTCCACACCTTCTAGCATGGAGTGAACTGGAATTGTGGTATTTTTCCAGGATCCCTTTTTATCATCGCAATGGCACAATTAATGAGCTTAAAAACAAGTTACTGCCCCGTGAATGTTCCTTCTAAATTACTTAAATTTAGTATTAGTATCGTCAGTGAAATGAAAAGGATATAACCAATGAGTGGAGTAGTAATGAACAGCCCCGTCTCTTTGTAAGTTCTTTACCTTAGCTTTAAAATAATACTGAGCATTCTTGACATTTATGACCTAGATAATGTATATTTTCTCTGTACTGTCTCCTGCAATTTAAAGACACTCCGCCTCAATTCAGAAATTGCACACAGACACAGGAAATTCTATTGTTCAAGAAAGGAAATGCTGTGACTGGGGCGTCAAATGACAACGAGGCTGAGGAAAGACACCACTAAATGAAAATTTAAGTGTACATAGTAGAACAGGAGGGGGGAAAAAAATCCCAATAGGTGCTGACTAGAATGAGCAGATATCTCATAACATTGCTGAGTTTGGTGTTTAAGCATTTAGACATTTGCACGCAAACTTGTAACAACTTTTATAGATCCACAACAACAAAGCCAGTATTGTGGGCTGCAGGCACAATAAAGAAGTGTGGGAGGATGAGCCATGGAAACGGTGTAGGAATCTCGCCTTGTCTCCAGTGCCCTTTTTTTTTTTCAGACAGTATGATAAAGATGTGTTACTCTGCAAGAGTAGGTGTTTGCTTTTTTTGTTACTACACTCATTTCCTATTGGGGAAAATCCAAATATTGCCCAAGAGCAGCACAGAACTAACTTAAACGTTAGCCTAAAACTTCGATTATGTCTTAACAAAATAGTAGTAACACTACTAGTTTCTAGTGAAGCTGCTTAAAAATTATTTTACTTACTTCCATTGCCTAAAGAAGTTTTAATCACACAACTCTCCAAATCCAGTCTTCGAGATCTATTATAATGCAAACGAAGGACATGGACGAAATAACTCAATATCTGGTTCCTGCAGAACTTGTCGACATGTTGAAGTAATTGAGGCATTTGATGCAGCTGTTTTGGAGCAGGGATCCATTTAAAAGTTGCAGGATAGTATTTTCCATGGACTGGTGTTGAAGACCAGTCCATGGTTGAAAACCATGGACATCCAGAATGAAGAATGACTCTTCATTCTGGATGTGCATAGAACCACCTTGCTTTGAAATCCTCCAAAATCACACTTTAAGGAGGTATCTGCACATCCTTATGTGGTCACCACAGTCAAAAATGGATAAATCATCACTTCTAAGTACGACAACCTGGATCCTCTGGTTTGGTCTGGTTTCCAAAAGAAGTCCATCAATTTCCACTTGAGGACCATGACAGACGAGCTAACTTTCATTTAGACAGCAAAACATTCATTTTCATGCTGAGGGTCAGAGCTGAAAGAAGTAGAGACGGGCCTAGGAGTTTTGGGAACCTCAGAGAACACACCCCTCCATGAACATCCTGGGCTGGATAAACAGACTCAGTTTGTTTGAAGGGCATTATTGTTCATTTAAAGTCAACTTCCAAATGTGTTCCTGTGCTACTCAATAAAGATTAAAGGTGCTTTTTTTTTTTTTTTTTACATCCTCTTCTTGTTCACAGTCATTTTCACCATTTGACGTGCCTGGAGTAGCAGACTGCGACACAGCGTCCAACTCCCTCCCTCCTCCTCTGTCTCTGCAGTCTGCCCCCCCCCACTCCGTCCCAGGCAGGCAGCTCCTCCTGCAGCCCTTTCTCCACTGCTCATCGATAAACTCTATCAGCCTGTCGCTGATCATATTGCGAGCGGCGGAGAGCGGGAAGAGCTGCGAGTGGCAGGCGGGCTTTGCGCGCATCATCTCTTGTGTGGGTGGGTTTGCGAGTGAGCAGCTAGTGAGGGAGGAGGGGTGTATCCAAGCCAGGAGCTTTTCCCCCTTGTTGTAGTAACCAGCCACAACGCCGACTGCCAGCTATTACTTCACTGCAGCAGGAGTCGGCCCCTTCGCAGCGACTGAGCCAAACACACCAACCTGACTGTCCCCTCCTCTCCCTGCTCTCCCCTCTGCATATTCAGCAGAGCTGCCCTCCTCTCCTCCTCATCACTGTGCCACTCCTGCGGCGCTCCGCTCTGCTGGAAGGGGACGTTGGCCTGCTCCTCACCCACTGGTTCTGCATGACTGTCACAAAGGTAGGGGAGGACTTCAGTTCCAGATGTAACTTTGACTCTGTCTTAAAATGTATGCCAGATGTTGTTGGTCAGTCAGGGTTTATGCTTTTTTTGTGGATGATAGAAGAAGAGCTCTTAAGTAGTGTTAAAGTTGACCCAAGGTTGCTGTTGGCTGCCTCAGCAATACCGATGGGATCAGCTCACTGAAATATTTGTTGTTTTTAATGTGCGTTAAAATGTCATTCTTGGCGAGTTGACAGGACTGCTGGTGTAGATCTCTAGATCTGCTGCTCTTTCTTGAGAAAAAAACATCAACTGACAGTCAGATGATTTGTTTGCCAACAGCAGCAGGAATAAAGTGTGTCCCTTTAGCGTGTAGTTACTTATAAATGTGACAAACAGATGAAACTTTACGGAGAATAAATCTAAATTATGGGCTCCCCACAAGGTAAATCATAACATTTCAGCTAGTGGCTCTGATATTTGCTCAACTTTAAAGTGGGAGTTAGAATTAGGTATGTGTCAATATGATTAGTTTCATGATGCATCCTCTGGGATTGTGTGTAAATAGTGCAGCGTCCAACGAAGGGGAACTGTGTTTGTATGGATATTAGTGGCCTGTCAGTGTGTGTGTGTGTGTGTGTTTTTGGTTGCAGTCTGTGCTTAACATGCAGCACCCAGATGAATCCTCTTAATCAATTACCCGGGAGGGAGAGAGGAAGACGCACACAGAGAGGAAACTGGCACACCTACTCCCGTGTAGAGACTTAACCTGGACTAAAATAGATGACCTACTGTAGACACTGGCACAATGGCCTATTTAATGCACCGGTGGTGACAAGACACCTGCAATTTCCGGCCCCAAAGATTTGTTAATAAAGAATGACAACGCTCGTGTTTGGAGCTGCAGTCTCTGACTCAAATATACAGACAGCTGCTTAATGCGCGAGAGATTGTGTGGGAGGTCTGTGTTCTGCTGTGTAGGTGAGCAATCTCCACTCTGAGATCTGGACGAGGAAAAGGTCAGGTGTTCATGTTTGGCACTTAGCCATGAATTAAATCTCACAGTAGTCAAGGCCAAAAGGCACTGGAAAGAATTTTAATGAATGCTGCCTTGCGTGTTGATTTCATAGAAAAACAGTGAATCAAATAAGGGTAAAGAAGAAATAAATGAAAATAGGAAGGTAAGACGGCAGATTTCCGAGTGGCATCGAAACGATGATCACGGATGTCTGTGTGGGAGATGCAGCGAGAGACTCCAGTGAGCTGTTTTCATGGCTCTGCCTGCCAACAACAGAGAAGTCACCTTGGGAGGGACACGGGACACAAGCTGCTGTGCTGACAGGACTAAACAGCCTCCTTCCCTCTAGCACAAGGACCCAGAGAGGCAGTTTTGAATGGGGGAAAAGCCCCTGCAACACAACAAACCTAGATCTGCACAATCTGGCCTGTACTTTTAAAATACACCAAGACCAGCCTGTCTCCTTGTTCAATTATTATAACTTTCGTGGGACACTCGATGCTTGGGATGGTGTCAAATTTTAGATGGTGGTTATTTCACCTCTTTGCCAAGTCATGCCTCTAGTTGTTTTGTGCCAATTTTTTATATATTTTTTTAATCCCATCATTTGGATGATTTGCACAAATCCTACCAACAAGGAGTTTATTCTGTGCCCAATTTGACAAACTTATTTATTTATTTAGTATATTTACTTTAAGCTTGTTGTAAAAAAATTAGGTTGCATTTCTTAATAAATCATGTCTGTCAGTAGGGGGTCATCTCTCATGTTCCTGATTCTGACAGAGTCAAATAGTCCAAACAGGGATCAGAAAACAATTATAAAATTTATAGAAAGACATATTTCAAGTAGAAGAGAAGTGAGGATTTTTTAATGACCATTAATTGTCATATTTAATGAAAAATACTTAAAGATATTTATTGCCATACAATGATTTGAATAGTCTTCACAATACGTTGTAAATGTATTATTATTGCAATAAATCTGTTTGTTTTGTTGGGTTTTGTTTCCTAGTAATATTTTTGTTTTACTGCCAGCAGGAATAGATTATTTGAGGACTTGTTTACTTATCAAAAGTCTTGTCAAAACTGTGAAATCCTTAAATATTATTACATGTTTTCCTAATATTATGGCCTCAGCTTAGATGGATGGGTATGACATAGTAGGAAAGAGCAAAAATGGAAAAAGGTAGGTAAAAAAAAAAAAATCAATATTTAGTTAATGTACAGATGAACTCACCTTGAGACAATTTAATGTCACTCAGTTCAGTTGTCAGACAGATCTACTTTTTCTTTTTAGTTCTAAGAAAGACCAAGTATTTTTCTTTAGTTGCTTTAAAAATAAACTAAGAAGCTGTTTATGAGCATATTTGGTCAGCAATGAGCCTGGAAGAGACTTCCAAGAATCACCATGAAAACATTTTTATAATGTTGGTTGAAATATTGCTAGTTTTTTTTTTTTTTTTTTATCAAAACTGTTATGATGTTACTGACACTTTTGGGTGAGAAACACCCATATTTATCTATTAAATGATGTCACACTAGAGAGAACACCAGCTGTAGCGTGTGTGCATTTTTTTTTCTTTCTCTACTCTAAGTTATATTCAGGCTATAATTAGAGGCTTTCTGTAAAATCTTGCATATCAAAGAACATTCGGCTCTATTAATTAAGCAATAAACTCCTAATTTATGGTAAAAGTGGTGAGGACTGAAATACGTTGGTTTAGGAAGGTGTTCATTGGTTTTAATGGATAATCTGAAGGAATCAGTTTGGTTAGTCACCAAGCTTGCTCAGTCAACCGAGGGAAAACCTACTGTTTACTCACATGCTGACAGAGAATATAGGTCATCACAAGTTTGCATTCATGACTGTTTGCCGTTCAACATGGCAAGGGACCCTTCTGGCAATAACTGACTGTGAAGGGTCATTTAGAAAATATACTGCGAAAGATCATTATAGATAAAATGAATGTTTATGACCTCTTTCCAGATCCAGATGCTCTTTATTCTGGGTGATTGAGTTGCAAAAAGCATCAGATAAACAGCAAATAAACCTGACTGAGCAGTTGGTTTGTATCCGTTTCCCCCTATGCCATGTATTCTGGCATATGGCATTTCCTCCTTAGATCTATGACGTTACACATGCTTGTTTTTGCATCATCATTAATCCATTACAGATCTCGCGCTGTGTGCAAAACCTGTGACACACGCTGCTCTATTGCAGCATATCTCTCTGTTTTTCTTAATGATTCTTAAGGGTTTTGTCTTTGCAAATGAGTAAATGAGCAAGAGGCCATGCTTCTAAAGGCTCTGACTTGTCTGAACGGGTCCAGTGTGTCCAACTGCTGTGGCGTTTACCTGACAAGCAGAGTGACCTCTTCAGGAGACAGTGGTCACTCTGCCAGATGGACTTCAGTCAGACATGTTGGGTTGCAAAAACTACTACAGAACTAAATTATGCTGCTAATTTTGTGTCATTTGTCAAAATCTAGCAAGTTATCTGTTAAACGTTGACCAATGGTTGTGCTGCAGGCCTTCAGAAAGTGTGGTGAACACCCTCTAAATAACAAAAGCTGCGATTTGCAAGACCACCTCTTCCCACATTCCTTTGTTTTTTGGAAGGATGATGCAATGAAACATTTCCAGGAATTGCATGAGATCAAGCAGGCATACAGTTGGAGGAAGAGCTTTTGCAATCGTTTTTTTTTTGTTTCTTTTCACGGCAATAAACAATCGTTTCAGTTAACACTGACGGTAGCCCATGTGTTGATAAATGTTAGTTCTTACAAACGCATAAATATATGTTGCTCGCCACTGAAGGCTTTACAGTAAACGTATTGACATGAATCCAAAATATTTCAAAGTAACATTCCAGCTGCATTTTGTGTGTGTGTGTGTGTGTGTGTGTGTGTTTGCAATTATATATCTGCAAACACTCCAATTATGACAGAGAGAGCCCCATGCTTCTCTGATGTCAGGCACACGTGTGGTTGTTAAGACGTCTGAAAGCCATTTTCAGTGTGTTTATGGTGCGGCATCTGCTCTTAACAGTACAGTGAGCCTATCAGGACTCAAGTGGGATAAAACCAGTCTCAATATGCTATAAAAAGCATCTACTCTTTCCTCGTAACTATAATTTTATTGTAATTTTACTTGTTTAAGTGAAACAGAAGACCAAAACTTGCCACAGGAAAATTACCACCATGTGCACACGCACTTAAACTGTCTGAATTCTTTACTTGGAGCACCTCGCCCACCATAAATCTTAATTGAGTCTGATTTAGACCATTGGCCACTTGTCAAGTCTGCTGTTTACCCACACACCCTCTCTCACACACACTGGCACTTAAAAACTGCAAGCTAAATCGCTAGCCTGGCAACCCAAAAACCTGCTTTTCCAGGGGCAAGAAAATTACACAACAGCTAAGCTGATTTAGGAGAAGCATTACAAAACTAAGCCTTTTTTAGGCAGAACAGATAAAAGAATGACAGGGAGGGAAAATTGTATCTATGATAGTTTTTTTTGTTTTGTTTGTTTTTCCTCTTTATAAGACAAAGCAGGGGAAAAAAGGGAATATTGTGTGAAAGCAACAAAAAAAGCCTTCATCACAGGAAGACATTCAGATCCAATGAGCTCATTGCCGGTCCTTACTAAGCTCAGTGTGTGTCTGTGTTGGTGTGACTCTATGTAAAACTGTACTCTGCAATTCTGTGTGGAAAAACCTGAAGTCCACTGGCAGGAGAGTTGGGAAGCTCTTCTTCCTTTTTTATTACCGTATCAATAATTTCTTCACTGAAAAACAAGACAAAAGATCACAGATTGCAGATTTGTCAAAATATGGCTTAAATGTATCGAGCGAAGTGCAAAGGTAAAGGCTTTGTTGTGGCTTTTGTTGGATCAGAGCATTCTTTTTTTTTTTTTTTTTGATTCCCCAAAGGGAAGGAGTTCAGATAAAATAGATGGAAATGATGTGAAATTATTTGTGAAGTTCCTCTGAGAAAATTAGGAGACGGGAGAGAATGTCCGTTTCCAGCATTCCCTTCATTTCCCCCTTCAACTGAGACTAAATGTACATCCCGTATGTGTGCGTGTGCACGTTTGTGTTTGTTTGCTCACAACCTGTCGACGGACTTTGAGAAAAATCAGAAATAAACGTTTCATTTATTCATAAAGGTTAGTTTCTGACAGAGGTGTGCCAATTGGCCAAATCTGCATTTTTATTTTGTCTTGTAAAATTTTGCTTTTGGAGATATTTAGAATAAATTATCCATAAAAGTACCACAATTTAAATGGAAGCCTTTTAGTATTTTGGTTTTGGTGTTTTGGTTCCGTTGAGGGGCACATCATGAATACCAAAAATCATAATACTTTTGTGGATTTCTCACTGAATTTAAATGTCAGCATTACAATATTACCTGCGCAGTGGGTTGCTTTATTCTTTCAGTGAAACAACCTGCATAGAAAGCTTGATGCGGTTTTGTAAAACGGACATTGAAATTTCCCACCCAGTTAAAAATCACTGCCTACAACAGCAATTATTTTTATTTTATTTTTTTATGCTTATGCAACTTCAACTCTCATTTATTTGGCAGGATCAGCGCAGATGATTAATGTTTTGTACTTTATCACTCACACATGGTTTTGTGAGTGGATACGATGCGCTGTGATTTTTTTTTAATATATATATATTTATATTGTTGGAGCTCTGCTTCAAACATGATGCATGCCACAGTGGAAGGTGCGCTTCATAAACTTATCTGTGGGTGCATAATAAAATTTGTGTGTTTTCTGCGACTACCATAAGGCTGTGAAACTGAGAACACAGCAGTCATTAGTGGGGAGTAGGGCAATGAGAGACCAAACACATGGAGGATGAACCTGCCACCCACACCAGTTCTCCACTACACAAATACACACATATCTGCAGCTTGAGTTCATTGGGGTCGAACTCAGCACTGTTATTCCCCATTGGCACTGATCACAGTGTAAATATGGGTTTTAGTCTGTGCAGCATTGATTACTGCAGGCTTCTCAGCTCTCTTTTTGTGCTTTTCTGCCCCACATGCTGTCTTTTTATTGTCTTTCCAAATGCTCGGTGTATTTTCATGCGAAGCGTTTGGCTGTCCTTAAGATGCAGTTTCACAAAGTATTTAAATTTTCTCTGTTTTTCACAGTGGTTCTAAACTGATGGGATATGAGGAGATCACACAAACTACTAGTGTGTAAGCCTCTTATAACGGTTGCATCACAGTGAAAATGTCGCCGCTGAACCATAGATAAATCCTGGTCTGAGTTTTTTTTTTTGCAAAGCAATCCATTTCATTGGCAAGATTTCATCGACATTTTGAAAACCTCATGAACCCAGAGGCGCACATGGGAAAAACTGTAATGTGAAAAACAAAACAGCTTTGACTTGGTCATTGAGGTGTTTGTGTTGTGCCGTTTTAGCAGCACATTATTCTTACAGTGGTGTGTTTGCAGTCATTTCCTCCAGCTGCTTTGTGGTTGGGATCAGGGATTGATTAAACGGAGCAGTTTGGCCTTGTGATGAGAATATGCTCGTCATTGAGCATATTGATCATGCAGGCCTCGGGGATACATAAACCCAAAGCCAGAATATTTACATGCACTGGCTCAACATATTAGCTTCCTGTCAATGATTTTAAGTCTGTTTTCTGTTTTAGGCCAGTTGGGATGACCAAAATTAAATTAAGAAGCTAAATACCAGAACATTGAGAGATTATTGGTATGAATAAATTTCACACATTCCCTTATTTAGTAGAATCCTCAAAACTACATGACTGTATTCAAATGTTGGGGGTATAATCTATAAGATTTTTACTGTAGTTTGCTAAGATTTTGGCCCATTCCTCCTAGCAGAATTGCTTTATGTTTGTAGGTTCCCTTGACTAGCTGTGCATTTTTAGCTCCAGCTACAAACCATGTTTGTCCCGTGTGCTGTCTTGTGAAGCCTTTGTGCTCTCATGCATTGTGATGTCAATTTCTTTTTCTCGTATTTTTGTTTCAGAGGTTTCTTTTTATCAGTATAATAGAAGCTTAATCGCAAGACATGAAGTCATTAATGGCGGTAAATGCTCTAGACTTCTGTTTGAGCAGATGCTTCTACACTATGAAATTCATCTTGTTTCGATTTTCTTAAGATTTTGTAAACCACTTAAAGTTTTTCTTTTACATTCAGCCAATCGTAGTTCTGCAGTGCTTCATGTTTGCACTCCACATAAGCTAAAGTTAAGCAGATAACCACGTAAAGGGTTAACATGAGATTCATGTCTTGCCTAAGATACTATGGTTGTAATCTAATCAGTTGATCCTGTCCAACTGACTTCATCTGATTGGCTGAAATCAGTCTATTTGGACACTTTAGCTGTTATTAAATAACCTCACCTATACATAGTCTTGACTAGTCAAAATCAGGTACTTGTAGCTACACTGTTTTCAATAAACACCAATACTCTCCCACATAGTTTGCATTAGACTCAATACCTTGTTTGAATAAGCCACATTTTAGTCTTGTGCTGGCTTTTCATGCGGAGAATAACATCTCCATGCAAAGACTCTGTAGAGACCAAATTTTGAATTATGGTATGCATCTTCCCTTCTTTATTGCTTACAAGATGGAGTCACCAGCTGAGAGCCAGCTGCGTCTTTACTTCAGCTTCCACCGTCTTCACCGCGGGTAAAACGATTCCTGGTTGCCTGCCGACAAGCGAGGTCATTTTTCTAGGTAGATGTTCTGCTGAAAGCTTCAAAGTAGAAAGTGGGGAATATAACACGTACGCTCATGCACCATATGCATTTGCGCTTACTCACATTGCAGGCTGGGGCCGCGACTGGAAAGTAGCCTTGCAGAAACGCGGGTGTTTCTTGCAGTAACTCTAGCCAGCAAACCACTTTTTCACTCCCAGTTAAATGCTTCAAAGTTGGGACTACATCCTGTTAATCATAGACCGGTTCCTTTTTTTAAAAGAAGTTGTCAAAGGCATTGTGTATCTCAATAAATAACAGCCTCGACAAGAGATTGTACGAAAATCATGTTTTTTTTCTAATTAGCTTGAAAAGTCAGATGTCCATCGTGTTTAAAGCAAAATAACACAAAAATTAAGATGAAATGAGGATGACACACATAATACAATGAGCCAAAGTCTGACACTGGGAATTAGCTAATTCAATTGGGACTAAATGGTGCCGGTAATGCTTCTGTTGCAGAGATATGGGCTACATTAAACATCTGCCTCCATAGAGGGTAGACAAAAATAGGTCTGAGTTTTACATCTGCCCTTTAAACTGGGACACACAGATGATCATAGCTCTATAAATGGTGGACATGCAACTGATGGATCAATAAAGCAGACTGGCAGCCGAGTGAGAGTCCCAAAACAAATATGCCCTGTTTTTACAAGCTACATTGTCTTTTGAAAGATTCTTTCCAAACTTTTTCTTTAAATCTTAATAACAGCAGCATCCATACTTGAGCCTGGTGGTTTATTTAACGTAAAGAACAATTCAGAAGAGCAGCTCCTTTGAGTTAGGTTGACTTCAAAACAACCTTCACTTACAAATGTGAAAGCTGCCCTTAAAAACGGTTTCCTCACTCATCAACAAAACTTTTCGTTGTTTGAATTCTCCTTTTTATTGTTATTATTAAGTCCTGTCTCCTTAAATTTCCACAACATAATCAGAGTTTCTGCTTTGCAGTAAATGATTCTTTTCATCAGGGTTCAAACAGTAAGCTGTCAGGAATGGAAAGTGTTTGGCTCTTGAGCTCGTCTGGCACTGAGCTGTCCTTTTTCATCTCCAACTCTTATCTTCTAAAGAGCCAAAAGGTTTGAGAAACCACAAGGGCCCCGACTCCGTCTGCTTACTGATACAGCTGAGAAAGTTCACCTGGCACACCGAGGATCTACATTCTTGGGCTTCAAAGCTTTGTGTCTCATCCAATTTGGACGAACGAGTCGCTGTTTCTCAGGCTTGGAAACGGGGAATGATTTGTTCATTGCAGTCAACATCAAATGAAGATTTGTCCAACTGATTTAGTTTTCCCACGTTGTATTATTTCTCCTGGGTCTGTTTTTTTTTTTTTTACATTATGTTTTGCTATTTTCAGTCAATTTAGAGCTTTGTCAGAAAAGATATTGACTTTCGCTAACAGAAATCATGACGCTTCTCCTTATTTGAAGGGGACATGTCATGCAAAATCCACTCCTTTTTGTCCTGGAGGGGGGCGGGGTCATGAAATGTATCATTCGCATTTAAAAAAACGCATTGAAATGAGTTTCTCCGAAATGCACCTCAGAACAGGGACAAACAAGAGGCCCCAATAACAAGAAATTCAGACCAAAACATTGACATTCTGCTCTATAGAGACCATAAATGAATGATTCACATATGAAGAGGAAGGGTATGATATATCCACTTTAAATGTCTAACTCATTTATATCCTCAATATTAATCTGAAATTAAAGCTAACGCAGTATCAACCTTGCTGTGTCATTTAGTAAAATATGTGGACAAGCCGGTGCTAAGGTGTTTAAGGCAAAGATCTCATATGGCTTGATAGATGACAAAAGACATGAGGCTGAGTTTTGAGTGCAGCTGGGAGACGGCAAACAGGTAAACAAAGGGAAGGTGAAAAAATGCAGAAGGTGTTAAACAAGATCTAAAATGATCTGGAATCAAAAGGGGAAAAGTCTGATAATCTGGGAGGAATAAATACAAACATACATGAAATAGATCTGAAGAATAAAGTAAAAAAAAAAAAATAAATAGATTTGGCAACATCCTAAAAATAATATTTATGAACTGGATATATCAAGACTTTTTAAACATTTGAACGATGAAAGTGCAAACACAAATAAAAACCGAAGCCCAGCCTCCCCAGGGTTGAGACAGAGCTTGTGGTTTAGCACTGGCACCAGTTTGGTGGAGAAAACCCAATAAGCTGAATTTCACACAATTTTGGTGGACATTTAAAGTAGTTTCTCAGAAATAGTAAAACACGCAGATCTTTTACAGTCCACCATGTGAAGAGGCTCTCAAGCAGCTCTGAGAAACCAGCTAATCCAACAACGACGCCTCAGTCTCGCGGCCATCGTCTGCATTAAAAGATCGATGATCCAAGAACCTCTAAGCAGTCACGCTCCATCAGCAATTACCAAATGCAATATCTGAAAAACAAAAAACCTCTGAAACCTGAAGCCACTGACTGCATATTCATTCCTGAACTGTTCCTGTGGTCTCACTTTAGTGATGGATTTCTGTAATCTGATCAAAAAACTTCTCCATCTCCCTCTTCATGATCAGTATCCCTATTGTTTGCAATTTAAAAGCTGTTGTTTATTAAGAATATCTAATGAATTATAGTGGGTCAAATGCATTTTAGGTGCTAAAAGCATAAAGTCGAGGCGTAATTTGACTTTTTTTTTAAGACGACTCTGGAAATCAATATTAATCTAATTCACTTTTAAGCAGCCTTTGTGTGCAGATCCACAGAGCAGCCAGAGGGGGCTAATCTGTCTGCTAAGATCTCCCTCTGCTCCTCCATTCTGTCTGCCTTTTTCCCTTTTAAATATTTCATCAATCAACAGTCCTGCCCCCGTCTCCTCCTCCTCCTTTATTTTTCCCTCCTTTCTCATCTCTAACCTGAAGTGGCACGGTCTCTTTTGGTTGGCGTTTTTCTGTCGTTGCCCTTTTGGTTCATTGTTCATGTTTCATGTCTTCCCTCTGGACATCTCTTTCACCCCGTGTCTCGAACCCAACCTCGGTCACTCCGGGTGCGAAGCCCAGCTCGCATCATTATGCTCCAAAAAGCACAGCCGGAAGCTCCTCGGGGAAAATGGGCAGCAAACACATGGAATATTATTAATTTAGACCATCTTTTTGGCTTTTGGTTGAATGACCTTTTGAAGGCAGAAGAAAGGAGATGTCTCTCATTTGTGTTTGAAAATGAGCTATGCCGTGCTCTGTTTCAGAAAAACGCTATTATCAGTATATCTGGAGAGCAAACCAGCATGTCATTTTGCTGGTTTGTAGAGCTGCTATGTTTTTATCCTGCAGCAGCAGGTGGATGGATTCCAGGACACCCACTCTCCTGTACCTGTGCATCCATCTACTTATAAGTGCCTTTCAGCAGTTTCTGTTTCCTGTACTTTTTGCTTTGCAGCTGCTTAATGGGCTTGGCTTCCCTCCTAAGAGCTACTCTTAGCTGAGCTTTATGCATCGACTGTGAACACCAAAGCATCCGAAGATAGACTCTCCAAAAATTCATACAGAGCAGACTCTTAGAAACATTCTCCATTGCATTTTCAGCTGTTTGCAAATAGTTGGGTCAATTTTTAATTTTTCTTTTTTTCATTTTTTTTTTTTTTTTATGGCGTTGCCACTGTAATATATTCAAATCAATCCAGTATTCGAAGCTGGATACGTTTAAGTGGCTCTGACTTCTCCTTCCAGCAGATTGGATTTCATACAGACTCAAATAAATTATTGCTTTTCCAACATTCCTAAGCTAGCCATCTGGAAAATTCAACAAAGCACCAGATGGAGATATTCATTTGGTCCTGCTGGGTCAATTATCTCACGTTCGTTTTTTCCATGCATTGCTGTGAGGGTACTTACAGGCACCTCTTCTAATTATAACTAAGCTAGAACTAGAACTACCTAGCATGGGTTAAGATAAGTAAAACAAGAATAGACAGTAAAATATGCAGAGTAACATGTTATCTTAAAGACTCATTAACACATTATAGTGAGAACATCCTGAGCAGCGCCTGCAGCTCTTCGCATCTTCTGGCAGCGTTGGTTTGGTTTGGTTTGTTGCTTTTGCAGAGTAACATGATTATCCAAAGGTACAGTAGACTCTTTTGTGGAGATTATTCTTGAAGATCTAAAACCATTGAAACTCTTACAAAACTGAGAACAATTTAAGATGGTCAAGGCTCAGAAAATTGTTTCTACCATAGCGATGTTGCTATGGTAGAGGGTTTATATTAGAAGTCAAAGTCTTATTGTTTTGGCAAGCATAAAGGGATTTTATGCAAAGGACCAACACAAAATACAGTTGTGAAATTCAAGTGAGTGAATGTGAGGTTTTTAGACATGAAATGGGCAAACATTTCTGCATCAGTAGTTATCTGTCGTCACGGTAACAGTTTGCTGTATACATCTTTAGTTTCATCTGTCTTTTATAACTACAAACACCCTGACAGGCATTACCATAGCAGTGCAGGAAACACTGTAGCACTTTCAGCTGCGGTACTTCCTGTTTGAGTCAGTAATCGGAGCGCTCACTTCACACTGAGTGAATATTCGGCCAAGTGAGTCAATGGGATATCCCTGTGAGGTTTTTTTTTTTGTGAAATTTGCTCCTCGCTGAGACGGGAAGACATTGAAATGACTGAACAGTGTCGGATCCAGGAAAGAACAACAAAAGACGGAGCATGACATGCTGGCATGACAGGCTTTAACTGTGTCTGAGTGACAAGACATGAAGTCACCCTGCAGATTTCTCCTTTGTGTCAATGCTGGCTCAGATGGTTGGACTTCCTTCTTTGGTACCAGCATTAAGGACATTTTTATCAGAAAAAAATGGATCTTTTCAGCGGCATTATTGCTGTTTGAATGGCCCTTTTTAGGATTCATAATGAGTCAGTATGGCACCATACAGTGGGTATAGTTTATCAATAAAGGACATGCCTGGTGCTGCCAGTCTAGTTGGAAATAACCAACCAGACTGACCGTACAGAAACTGCTGTTGCTGCTGCAGTGTTAAAACAAAATCACATTGTGCCGACTGCAGAAGTTAAACGTGTCATTTTCTATTTTGATTTCTTTGCTTTTTGATGAAGAAACCAGATATGTTTGGAAATCAGAATAAAGATCTAAAAGCTTTAAATTAGACAAGTGAAGTGTTTCAGCAGCAGCAGCAGCAGCGTCTTCAGGCGACACATAAAAAACACCCAATAAACACTCTGCTCTCCAGAGTGCTCTGCCTCGAAGACATGACTACCGCATAACTAGATGCTGGTGCAAACAGATAACACATGGATGCAGGGCTGAAATTCATCCCATATGTGCAACACATGAAGATTAAAAAAAAAAAAACCTGCCGGGCCAAACTCATGTCTCAGACTCAGACGATCGTCACAGGATGCAACAACACCTACCTCAGCATATCGACCCGACCGAGCAGGAGGTCTGGGGCATTTCCACAAGCTTCTTTGATTTGATTTGATTAACTTTTTTAAATCTGAGTTTTTGCAGTGACATGTTTAAGATGCACAAGTTGTGTGTAAATAATTTATATACTGTATATATATATATATATATATATATATATATATATATATATATATAGTTATATATATATATATATATGATAGGTTGGTCCGATCTAAAGAGGTGATTTAAAAGGGAACGGTTGTTCAATTTTAGCCAAATTATATATATATATATATATATATATTATATATATATATATATATATATATAATTTATATATATATATATATATATATATATATAATATATATATATATATATATATATATATATATATATATATATATAATATATATATATATATATATTATATATATATATATATATATATATATATATATATATATATATATATATATATATATATATATATATAATTATATATATATATATATATATATATATATATATATATATATATATTATATATTATATATATATATATATATATATATAATTGGCTAAAATTGAACAACCGTTCCCTTTTAAATCACCTCTTTAGATCGGACCACACCCTAATTTATCTCCACCGGACCAAAGTTACTTCTATTTATTAGTCTACTTATACTTAATCCAACAAATAACATGTTTATTTACATGTCTTATTTTTTTCAGCCACTTTTATTTATGTTGGACGTCTCATAAAAATAATAACTGAGTTTACAGTCTGATACATTCATGTGATTAACTCCACTTTTTAATTATGAGAAAACAAATTAGCAGAGTTACATTTCACTGCCTTGCAGCGAAATATTTTATTTTTAAATGAAATTCATAAATAATAGCTACAATGTTTCCATGTTTCTAACATTGATTAAAAAAATAGGTTAAGACTCTTGTCAACAACTGCTAGAGGTCAAGATAAACTAAAGGCTGCTGATCATAAATAAATATTCTCATGCAAGTAAACATAAGAGTATCATAATTAGCTGAGACTTTTGCATAAAGCCAATAATAACCTGAAGGATAATGCATCCTTTACTTCCCACAACTTTGCTGGATTGCTTTCTCCTGTTTCCTATTTCTATGAAACATTTAGGAATTGAAACAAGGTCTTCACACCTTCACTGTATTCCCTTCAGTTTTTCATTTATTAATTTAACAAATAAATATGCCGTCACGATTGATAAATCAGCCGAAAAAGCTTCACAGATTTCTAAAAAGCCAGGAAGAAATATTGATGAAGACCAATTTTGAAAGTAAAGTCTGACTTCTGGGTAGCAAAATACATAAAATAAGGATTGGGGGCAGGGGGAACTTTAACATTGTGTTGTACATCAATCAACCTGTTTCATTCTACATTTAGTAGCTATCGTCATCTTTGATCAATTTAAAAATATGCCTCTGTCATTCTGCTTTTTGCACTCATGTCGCTCCCGCCACGGTCAACAGGAGGTTACATCCGCCGTTACTAAATTCATGCAAGAATCATATCTGTGGTAGAAATAGTTGGGAAGTCTAGCTCAGACATTCACAGAGAAAAGTGAGCCGAAAAACCAAGAGTGTTCCTGGAAATCAGCCAGGAAGGCCTTGTGATTTCAAACACGCAGCAGGGGGTGGGAGAGGGAAGAGGATGAATGGCTACTACTACAGAGCAGCTGCTGCTGCTGCTGCTTGAGCTGGAGACAGAGAGAGACGACTGAGTGGCAGGATGGGAGAGAGGGCTGAGAGGAAGAAGGAGGGGGTGCGTGCCCTGCAGCTATCAGCACTAGTAGGAGGAGAAGAGGGTGGGAAGAGTTTAGAGAGCAGAGGGGGGGAGAAAAACATGAGAGAGTACGAGGCAGACACAGGCCGTCTGCGTACATTTGCAAGGAAGGAAGGAAGAGTGGAGATCTGAGCTGCTCATTTAGAAAGGAGGGTGGATGTTTGCAGTCTGACAAGGATACAGAGACAGAAGAGCCACTGTCAGGACAAGGGGAAGGTAAGGCGGTACTTTCAGAAGCTTTAGTGATTTCTTTAGTGATGTCAAAAATGAGAGGTTTCCACAAACAAACAAAAAAAAAGCCAGCAGGGTGAAACATCCAGCCTGTGGAACAAACATTCAAAAGAGGGGAACTGCCAGCAGAGTTAAAAAGGCCGCAGGCTGAGCAGGAAGCTCACAAGCCAGAAATCTTGTGATGGGGTGGATGCAGATTCATCTCGCCTGTGTTTTTGAGTCTTGCATGTCGTCGCTCATGATCTGTTTTTGTGCCTCCTCTGCTGCGCGTCCTCGTGAGATGGGGAAGACACGCTCAGACAGAAGTGCTCTGTGTGCCAGAAGCCAGTGACCAATGAATGAGCATCCTTGTAAGAGAGGGAGCGCTCAAAGCAGGCGAGTCTGCTCTGTCCGTCTCCTCCAACCGTCCCTCAGGCTAATTTCTGCTGCTCTTCTGTTCTTCATTAATTCCTTAGCAAGCTGCCACTTTGCTGCTAACGCAAACAAAGGTCCAGATCAGATACTGCATGTCAGGATGAGATGAGGATGAGATGTTTGTGTGCTCGAAGTGATCACCAAAAGTGAAAAAAATAAAGAAGCGCTTGGAATTTAAGAACCACTTTAAGGATTATGTTTTTTTCTGAATGTTATACTAATTACTAGATATTAAGTACTGTAGCTTTAAACTGTGTATCGTTTTTAAATCTTGGAGATTTTTATTAGACAAAAGCTGCTTTTTCAGCATTTATTTTACAGCCTGATTATAACACCTTATGGTCGAAAGCTTGAATATCTGAATGTTGTATCTAAAAGAAACAAAAAGAAAAACATCTGGCTAAGACTTGATGTACAACCCTTTAGTTGACATTATTTCAGCTGACAGCGCCTTGGGAGTCATTATATTGGTGCCAATACTATTTTTGTTAGCTTAGAAATTGTTCTGTAGATTCAGCTAATAAATTGTGACTGATTAAAAAATGCCCTCCCCAAACATCCAGTTGAATGTTTCTGAGCTCCAGACACTCAGAGATCAAAGGAAAAGGGATGGTTCAGTTTTTGAAGTGTGGTTCTGTTGAAATGTTACAAGCAGTCATTATCTTATCAGCAGTAGATTCCGCGGTTGGTATCTTTAATTTGATGAATCAGAGATAAGTTCCTCAGCTACTCGGAGCAGAATCCCAGAGCAAAATGGATTTTTCTCATGTTTAAATATAAAAATAAGTAAATTTATTCCAAACATTTATTTTGCATTTATAGCCTTGTTGAGTAGGCACATTGTTATTGAAGTTATTTATGAAAAGACCGTGGTTGTGATTTCTGAAAGGATCAAGACGCTTTGGTCAACAAAGTGACCTCAAGTCAACATGACTCTTTTATGCATGTGGCCGACCGAGCAAGGTAGTCACAGCTCGACATTCACTAACTGAGCTGTGTGTGTGTGTGATCAGTAGGCTAGTGGATGTAAGGTGAAGATATGCCTAAGCCTCTCCTCTTTGTGCTAAGACATGTACATCCTTTCTTTATGCCTCCAACTTTTTCTGAATAAAAGATGTCAAACACTCAACTTATACAAAGCCGTTTATAAAACCTTTTCAAACTTAATTGGTGATGCAATTCAGAGAACAGCTCATATTTGCAGATTTATAATAAAACATGTTTTCTAAAAGAAGCTACTAATATTTGCAAAGTGCAACAATATTTAAGTCTAAGGCAAAAGTAAAAGACCCAAAAAAATGTACATATAAAATATTATTGACCTGAAGAGCTGTTTTATTTATTTATTTTGCTTAGAATACAAATCTGCTGTTAAAATGAAAAATGGGATAATGCACTTAAGAGAAAATAAAGCTCCAACTTTTTTTTTTTTAAAGTGAATTTGTTATATGTAATCAAATCAAACTTACTGTGTATTATAAATTATAAGTTCAGAGAAAATAAAACAAACAAACAATCCCTCCAGACATCGCATTAGATAGCATTATTTATAATGACAAGTATTTGTGTTTGGCTTTAACTTGAAAGTAGTCCACATATTTGGCTGGAGGAAAAGCAATGCCATGGCAGCCTCTTGTGTTGTCAGCTTGAGGCCAATTCTTCTCTTCTGCTTAGAGAATGAGAAGACAACAGCAGCGTGTTTAGAGGATGTTTCTATTTGCATGCTCGCACCCCTCCCACCACCACTAGCAGCTAACCCCCTTATCTGTAGAACAATGCTGAATAGAGGGTCGCCTGATGTCATCCGGCATTGCTGCCACTGATCTGACTAGAGCAATAAATCCTCTGCCTGCAGTTCCCTTCGCATGCTCAGAAAACTGATCAAAATGAGATGAAATGCACCAGTGGGAGGCTACCCCCCCACCCCCACCCCCACACACACACCTCCTCCCAGTTTCTGAACAGAACCGTTTAAAAGTTAGCATCAGTGCCCTGCGGCTGAACCAGCTAATTCTAAACATCAAGAGCTGCACCAGGGCATTGATGTGGTGACGAAAACCAAAAAGTGCCTCCTGAGTCAAATAAAAGCAATTCTCTTTCTTGGTTACAAGCTGTAAACAATTGCTGCTTTTCTCTTGTACATGTTGCACAAAGACAAAATGCAGTCTGTTGTGCTGATTTGAGCTTTTTTTGTTGTTGTTCTTGTTCTTCTTTCCTTATTTTGTAATTTATTTACTTGGCTTAAATAGTAGGTTTTTTTCCTTTCCTGTACATTGAACGCAAAACATTGTCAAAGCAGTTTTCACCTTTCAAGAGTCTCGCACCCATCAGAAGTTTGGATAATTTCCCAGCGCTGCATGTGTGACTGCTATCATGTCTGCACAGATGGGCCAGCCCAGCCTGTGGCAGTGACTTTACAGGATGTGAATGTGAAAATGGCAGATTCTGTCTCTGCGTAGATTATCCTGAGCCTCAAAATACGTAGGGACAGGACCTGTTTCCATGCAAGCTGATTTTTTATTTTTCCAGTTTTGTCATGTTTGATTTCCATTTATATTTTTAAGTAATAAAAATAGTTCACTTATTCAATGAGTTGCAATAGAGTCTTAAAATATTTGCAAAAAATATTCAAAACTGCTGAGACCTTTTTACAGTTTAGTTTGTTACAACCAGCAACGTTTGAATTTTGTTGGGGTTTTATTGGATTGACCGACACTAAGCAAGGCATTATTGATTCAGTGGAAGAAAAGTTATTTTTTATTTACAAGCACAACATTTCTCCTGATTAAAATCTGATTGAGTGCCTTTTTATTCAGCCCCTCCACACTTTACAGAATCTTCTTTTGCTTCACGTCTTTGAGAACATTTCTACCAGCTTTGCAAATCTGAAGGCTCGCATTTTCTCCAGTATATTTTTCCAAAACTGCATGGGGATATTGAGACTGAGCTTCAAGGACCATTAATTTTCAAATCTTATCATGGATTCTTAGTCAGATTGGGGTCTGGAGAACGACTGGGCCGTTTTTACACATGAATCTAAAGCATGTTGGCTTTCGGCTCTGTCTGTTTTACTAAAACTCCAAAAGGATTGTCTTGATTTTAATACTGTTTTGCACAAAATAAATAGAAATATTGGCTTTGCAAAGCTTTCCAAGTGCTTGCCACACAAACTAGGAAAAAAATTAGGGGTGCGCCGATTTATCAGCCTGACGATTTATCTGAGATGATTTCCTCAATTTTGGGAGATCGGTGACCGGCCGATACGAAGCCAGTCCTCTGATCTTCCCTCAGCATAGGTCTAAAACTCAACCACTGTCCTCTTCTGCTGTTCCATGAGAGAGGTTTGGCTGACAGACTAGTCCAGCAGGTCATTTCTGCAAGTTTGCAGTAAACAATCGTCACCCCACTGTTGCCAAGACAACGACTTTCTTGCTATATTTAGCGCCTTGTCAGACAAAATGTTGGGTATTGGCCGAAATCGGAATCGCCTTTTCAAAAGATTGGTAATCAGCGATCAGCCAGAGAACTGGAATCGATACATCGCTAACGAAAATCAAAGTATTTATGTTTGCCATTTCTTCTTCCCTTCTAGATGTCATGGCGTCCGACCTACCGAAGCTCCAAGTTTCGAAATGTTTATGGCAAAGTAGCGAACCGGGAGCACTGCTTTGACGGCATCCCCATCACCAAGAACGTCCATGACAACCACTTCTGTGCCGTCAACTCCAAGTTTCTGGCAGTCGTCACGGAAAGTGCCGGCGGCGGCGCTTTCATCGTAATTCCCTTGTCCCAGGTAACAGACACACTTATTACTAGTCTGTCGTTTGCCAGCAGAGACCGGGCTGTCTTCCTTCCGACGAGTGTTAGACTGTCACCTTTATTGAACCTGCTTTTGTTCGACTACGAAACTGAATGTTTTCAACTATTTACTGGCAGAAATCTAAGAGCGGGGAGATGTTTCCACACACAAGAACTACAGATTGGATCTGCTTTAGCAGACACCCAGGATGTGGAGTCCATGTTTCAGCAGGCTTGTGTTGCCAGTCGAACCACATAAAAGCATAGCTGTGCTGCTCATAAACTGGAGAAAAGGACTTTGTTGAACTGCTAAGTGTTTTCTTCTTATAAGAAAACTGAATAATTCAGTTTTTTTTTAATTATAAAAGGCTTGTCATTTTAGATATAAAAACTTGAAATCACTGAAGAAAGAAAACAAGTCTATTTAACAGTTAATGTGTGGGTTTGATGTGGATTTCAGAACCAATGAAAAGGTACAGCAATCAAATGGAGAATCTTAATAAGGTATACCCAAGTATTTGGGTATACTTGTTGGTGTATTATTTTACACAATATAGGAGAACTTTTAACAGCCTTTTACTTCGGTGCAGAGTGCAGAAAAGCTCTTATCAGACAGAAGAAATGATGCTTGTTGTTTGAAGACGCCTGAATAGCAAAGGCTACATGCATCCGAAATGGCAACAAGTCTGCTTTAAAGCCTCCGATTTGAGACTTTCTTGGTTCCTTTTTAAATCTCATTTTGCTGCTCTAGTCACCTTACCTTCTTACTATCTCCATAACATGTCGTATGTGAAATGATGTCACATTGTCTGATGCCGTTTCACACCATCTTGTACTACTATCATTCTCACAATATCTTCTTAGGACTGGCGAATTTAATTCTCTAACCATAGAAGAAAATTGCTGTCAAACTGCTGCTCGTTTACCGAAAAGGCATTTGAGGGAAGCCAATCTCCATTTTGTCTGTCTGTGCTGCTTCGGTCAGATTAAACAGGGCAAGGCTGCGGTGCAGAAAATAGTCTGAGGCCTCCAGTTAATCGTCGTGCCGTTGTCTTAGTTTACGAGACTCGTTTCGTCTGGAGCTGTTAAATCCGCAGTGGCTTTGAGCGGCACACACTCTGCAGCATCTTGTTGACTCGGGAGATGCTGCTTCCTACTGTCTAGACTCCGATGTGACTCTGGGGCTGACTGAGAAATAAATTTACGGGTTAGACAAATTAGAGTTTAGGCTACCGACGGTATAAACCTTCTGTCCTGTTGCGCCGAATCAAACGAGGGAAATTATCATGAGACGGCGAATAGTTGGGCACGGCAGAAATAAAGATTTTGATTGTTGGTAACTTTTAATTGGATTTGATGACAGTTAAAAAGACGTCTGGGCTTCACAGCATCAATTATGTTTGTCCAATGAAACAAAAATAATGAGTCAAACAGCTGATAAAACCATAAAGCCATAAAACCTGAAGTAGTAAATATATGGACCTCTGAGTTGCCTTATAATCTTATATGACCTTCCAAAGGGATTAATACTTCATCAGGTTGCCAACAAAGAGTATATGAACTTGTTCATATTTCTCTTATATTTACTTCTACAGCTTTAAAAATGGCACATAGATTCCCTTGGATTTAGTGCCCTTCTCTATTTATTTGCACCCCATTCAATATGTCTAAGAATATTTAAAACAATTTAAGATTAATAACATCTCCTGTTATTAATAACAATCTTAATAACATGGTTTATTAAGAGGCTTATTATTAAGGTTGGAAAAAGCCAACCTTAACTTCAAATAGTTTTTCTGAGAAGGGGGAAATCCCCCCGTATTCAAGTAATGCATACATCTCAGAAAACAAGTGGATTATAAACTATAAATATGGTAGTCACTGGGTCTTGAAGCAGAAATATGATCTTAAACATATGACCAAATCAAAGTATTTACATTAAAATAGTTGGAAGAAATCCTGTGGGGAGACCTGAAGAGACGAGAGCACAATAAAGAATCAAGTCTCTGTGGGGAAAAAAGAAGCTAATTAGTCTTTAAATACAAGCTGAACTTTATTAGAGATGATAGAGATAATGCTATATCCATATAAGAAAAATCCTTCAGCCTAGTTTGATTATTTTTTCCCCCCTCATTTGCAAAATTCATCTTTGTTATTCCACAGTCGGGCACTTCGTCAGCATGAGGTAATCGAGCTGATCTGAGCCGAGTTTGGCTCACGGTGAGGCTCAGGCCCATCTGACATATTTCAGTGACAGTTGGCGAGACGGCCATATGTTCATCCACGGCCGGCGCCGTCAGGGAAGGAACTGCTGCTGACACCACCTGGACCACAGACCGGAGCAGACAAGGACACACAAGGCCACGACGGAGACGGACTGGGATGTTTGAGTGATGCTTTTACACCAGTTTAAATGTATATGTACTCTCATTTGGGCTTCCTGTGTTAACTATTTAGGTTTGTTTTTTTTTTCTGAGAACTGTGGCATATAGAAACTGATTCCAACAAAAAAACAGAAGAAGGAATTAGAAGATTAACCCCGAGAAAAAACCAAAGCATACGTCTCTAAAAGTAACTGATTCAAAGCTTAAAAAGAAAAGTGTGCTGCAGGTTATGATGTTTGATTACATGTTTATTTACCAATAAAAGTGGGTGTTTTCAGGTTCGACCATTTTAGTGAAAAGAAAAAGGAAATGTGCCGCACATAACCCACCAGTCAGAACCAGTGGAGGTGAAACTGGGTTATTTGTGTCGCCAGCAGGCTGATTGGTGTGACGCTGATATTAATCCTGCTTGCCCCGGAGAACCTAAAGTGACCTAATCTCCTGCTTTGTCTTTTTAATGGCTGCAAGGTGAGCGGCAGAAGGCATTTATCATCGTCATTTTAGGTTCTGTGACGTTTTAATTGGTAATTATTTAAAATGTAGTAGCCTAAAAACTAATTAGGGCAGATCTTTCACCAGAGCGGTCTCTCCAGCCCTGCCTAAAGGAAAGTTAAAATGCAAATTCTGTTTTGTTTGATTTTCTTTCAGCAGCTGTAAAATGCGATTATATTTAGTTTGAGTCAATTCCAGATAAACTGATGTGAGATACGACTCTCCAATTGTTCCTTTTTCACACAATAGCTCATGTACATCACCTATATTTTCAAGCAATGATAATTGCTTTTCCATTATTTTATGTCTGAAATGTTTCTACAGTGTTCAGATCCATGTGAACAAGGTTCTCTGCTGCACAGTGAAACACGTGACATGAGTGATCAAGTCCCTCTGCCGTCAGAGTGAAGTGGAGCAGACATGTATGAAACATCACCAGCAGAAAGGCCTGTTGAAATTAAATCATGAACAGATGATTTAAAGGACAAAGACGCAGTAACTCAATAAACGTGACTTGGTGCTTTTAGTTTTAGATGATTTAAATGCAGCGGGGCGTAAAGACGACACGCAATCTCATGAGCGCAGGCTAGCCTCATGGGAAATGTATTTTTTAAAACATCCAATCTCCAAATACTAGCGTGTGCTTTGTTATGCTGTATTCCCAGGGGTCGTCCACATTAGCAAAGATTTATTTGGGACTACAAATCAATGAAAGTTGGAAACTGGCGCGTCACTGAGAGGGATCATGTGTGACACAGCAGCCTGAGGAAGTGAAGTGAAGAGCCCTGATGTCGAACAAAGGGTTGTGTGGTTTCCTGGTCAGTAGTTAAATAAAATCATGATATCCCCCTTCTCTCCAAAGTCACAATTTCCCAAAGTCCTAATGAAGGGGACGGCTGTCTTTGATTTGCTTTGGTTAAATGCAGCATAATTACAGACCCGGAGCCCTCTGATACCATTTGTCTGTAGGACACTTATTTCTTTGCTGTTAATTAAAGACGGGTGTTGAGACAACTGGCAAAACTTTTTTTTTCTCTCTTTTGCAGAGTTGCGTACACACAAAGTATCAATGGTACGACTTGAAGGCTGTCTGAAAGCACATAATAAAAATTTTAGTAACTCAACAAGCTGAGATAAAAATTGTTTTTCAGAACATGATTTCTTTTTCTCCTTTCATAGATGTTTGATTTTGATCAGCTTTGTTTACCCCAATTACCTGATGCAGTGATTTGCAGTCATTCTCTTTGTGTTTGCCTATCCTCTGAAATGTCCCCTCAAAACACTGCAAGTTAGTGATTATTTGTGACCTAATGCTTTTGCAGGACTATCCAAAACTTATCCAAAAGATTTTTAATTCCTTGTTTGTACTTGTCAATGCAATGATGTTTATAATCCTTGGCTTCGTCGATGTAAAATACTTCTACGACATCCAGCCTTGTAATTTTGTCGTCTTTGCCCTTCCTTCATTTTTTGATTGAACAAAAACTCTTCCTCCTGCAGCAAACTTGCCACCATGTTGGGGGAATTAGTGCAAAACACGTTCTTAAAGCATGTTTCATCTCCTGACCTGTACATTTTCGTTCATACACAATGCGACACTAACTGTAGCGTTAGAGGAGACCTGCAGAGTTCGTTGAGGTCATGCATGCAAACACGCTGTATTTCACAAATTTATACCGTCATGCAGCTCAGACCCAAATCTCTAAGGAAATAAAAAGCAGGTCAGTGGACTGAAGTGACATGAAACATTCATAACAACATAATGGCTCCTGATAGGTGTCTGTCAGCCAGTGCCCCTCTGTGGACTCACCAGGTCATTGCAATAACACTAACCTGCCTTCAGACGTCCCACTCAGAAACCATGTCTGCTTTGTGTTCAAGAATTATTCAGCAACATCACTCAGTTATTTTTACATGATTTATGTGTTTCAACCAGTAAAATGTATGTTAATACACATGTTTTCTTTTGGGGAAAATTTTGACTTTCATTTACCTTTCATTGTATCCAACCCAGACATCTTGGTACTGGCTTATATTGTGGATTAATTTTCCATGCATGCTGTTTGTTTTAGAACAGAGAACGTCAGCGTTAACTCAGGAGCATCTGGGTTTTTCTTTTCAGGCTGGCCGTCTGGACTCGCATTACCCGAAGGTGTGCGGCCACCAGGGCAATGTGCTGGATATCAAGTGGAATCCGTTTTTTGAGAACGTCATAGCCTCCTGCTCTGAAGACACCTCGGTTAGTGACACACAACCTCTGTTTTTTTTAAATGTAAATTTATTACTTTATTTCTGTCTATTGTCTGAATACAGAAAGTGACATGGTCAGGCCATATAGGGGTAAAAATTGTTTAACGTAAGATTCTGTTTGGATATTTGACTCCAGGAGTTGTGCTTAAAATGGTAAGTGGTCAGATTTGAAATTTAACACAAAGTTAGATCTTGCTTTGAAACCCCATTAGCCTTTAACTTTCTCCATACACCACAGCTATAAAACCCTCATGTGAGTTTTTCCAACCTTTGCATCCACATGTTACTCTTCGTTCCTAAGCTCAGCAAAGCCGTAGTCGCCCTGTGTTCTGTGTAGTACTTTCACTTGTTGAATTATAATCTGATCTGATCCACGGCAGAGCCTCGGGCCCTTTCAGTAATCCTCTCTAATCCCGAAGCAGCGGGCTACATTGATAGCTCGTGCAATTTTTTGATCAGACGGATCTGCAGCGACATGATTTTGATTCTTTTTGAGGTCATAGTTCTACTGTAGCTTTGGAAAACACAACATGGCTTCTGACAAAAAGAGCCGCAGGAACATGAAGATAACAAGGGCAGAAGTCCATGTGCATGTTTTTGTTTTGTTTACCCTCACTGACCACTTTATTAGGTACATGTTGTTATCACACCATTATGACTTCAGACATCACGAGTTAGATTTAACAGAAGTATCCCAAAAAATAAAAGAGTCTAGTAATTTTATACTCTACGGATTTTTTTTTTTTTTTGCAGGTTAGAGTATGGGAGATCCCAGAAGGCGGTCTGAGGCGCAACATGACGGAGGCGGTCCTGGAGCTGTACGGTCACAGCAGACGAGTGGGTCTGATCGAGTGGCATCCGACCAGCAGCGGCATCCTCTTCAGCGCCGGCTACGACTACAAGGTTGCGCAAACCGCCACGTCTCGGGTCAATGCCCAGTTTCTAACGGATTTCCCTAAAATGAAAAAATAAAAAACTCTTCCTGGTGTCTCAGATCCTCATCTGGAACCTGGAGACAGGGGAGCCGGTGAAAATGATCGACTGCCACACTGACGTCATCTTGAGTATGTCCTTTAATACCGACGGCAGCCTGCTGGCCACCAGCTGCAAAGACAAGAAGCTGCGCGTCATTGAGCCACGCTCTGGGAGAGTCCTGCAGGTTACATCTTTGTCACCATCTACATGAAATAATTCTTAGGACTGTCTGCTACTGACTCTGTTTGTGTTCTTCCAAAGTATAGGATCCTTCATATTATTCGGATATCTTGTTTCTTGTAAACTCTCTCTCTGCCGCTTAGCCAGGAAAAGTAACACATCATTTCAGTTAGTTAAAGAAGTTAAAATCAATACATAGATGTACTTCTCCTCTACGTAAAGCATATTTATTTTTTATATGTATCGCTATCCATTGTGAGTGCTTTATTATGACCACAAATATAGGAGACAAGCAGAAAAAAAAAACAAAACATTAATTATTAAATGGAGCCATCATGGATCCATTTTACTCCATTTGAGAAATGTGCTCCTTCCTTCCTGAGCATCATCATTTCGTGTGGCCTGGAACAGACCCGGATCTTTTCCTGTGCTATCAAATTAAACTGCATCAGCAATGGCTTTGATAAGACCTGTGTGCCTCCTGCCTTCTGCCTTCTCCATCAAATTAAGGCAACATAGGCAGAAAGGAGCACAAAACAATTTCTTAAATTTCTGATTTTAGCTAGAAAACATTAATATTATCTATGGTTGTGTTTTTTTATTTTTTTATTTTGTTTATGTCCACATCATTGCAATATTTGCATTTAAAAGGATATCATACTCATACTGAAGCTCGACTGTGTCATTGTGTGCCCCTCCCACCAGCAAGCCAGTTACAAGAACCACCGCGTGAACCGAGTGGTCTTCCTGGGGAACATGAAGCGGCTGCTCACCACGGGGGTTTCTCGCTGGAACACCAGGCAGATTGCTTTCTGGGATCAGGTCGGGCAGTGCCTCGGTGTGGCCTTTTTCCATGATGTGTGGGTGGCCGGATGCGTTTAACTCTCTCCGTTTTTGTCCTCTCAGGAAGATTTGTCCATGCCTATTGTGGAGGAGGACATAGATGGTCTCTCAGGACTGTTGTTCCCCTTCTACGACGCGGACACACACATGCTGTACCTGGCAGGCAAGGTCGGAACCTTTTCCAATCTGTCACGCCATTAGCACGTCGTCGTTTGTGAAAATTGGAGACTTAACATGTTTGTTTTTTGCAGGGCGATGGCAACATTCGTTACTTTGAAATCACCACAGAGAAGCCGTACATTCAGTATCTGATGGAGTTCCGCTCCCCGGCTCCACAGAAAGGACTGGGTAAGTCAGAGCTTGATCCGACATCTACGGCAAAGGAAAGTCATCTTTATTAACAGTGTTGAGACATGGAAGAAGTGCTAGGAAGACTGAAAATGAGCTGTGTGATTGGCAGTGTAAAGAGCTCTGGTAGCTTAACCAGAGATGTCATATGACAGATGGATTTATGCATCCTGCTGATGATATTCTGGTTTGCCATGCTTCATGTTGTCAAGCTAACTGTATCACTGTGTTGGTCCGGTCTCCTGTGCAGGTGTGATGCCAAAGCACGGGCTGGATGTGGCGGCCTGCGAGGTGTACCGCTTCTACAAACTCGTCACCCTCAAGGGTTTGATCGAACCCATTTCTATGATTGTGCCAAGAAGAGTGAGTGTGTTCTTTCACAATCAGATGCGCAGTAGCTTGCAGAAGTACAATACAAACACAGAATTCAATGTTTTTTGCTAGGTTTTGATGAATTGGAGAGACCGTAACTTTGGTAGGTCGGAAAGAAAAAGTTGTTCCCACGTAGGCTACTTCACAAATAAAAATCTGAAAAGTGTGGAAGACCTCTTTACTCCGAGGCTAGATAAAAATCCAGTGCAACTAATTGTGTTCAGAAGTCACCTGTTTAGTGAACAGAGGCCAGCGTTCAGTGACTTAATTTGTGAATGCATCAGACATCACATAGACCAAATGACAAAGCAGACGAGTCAAGGAGAGAGTTGTGAAGAAGTTTAAAGCAGGGCAAGGTTTGAAAAGATATTTTAGAAACACATCAAGAACTACAATGCGACGTCTGAGCTCAAATCATGTCCGCGCATTTTACTGAGACCTAAAATATAAGTGCTACTCTGTGGGAAGACTTAAAAAATTGATCTTCACAGATACCTTCCCTCTTACACCAGAGTTCAGGCATTTCAAAAATAAGAATGAAACAACATTTCAGTCAAAAGTTGGAAGACAAAAAAATAACTTCCAGCTGTCGGTGCAGAGAAAGAGGGTTCTGCAAAAGGACGGACTCAGGAATATATGCCACACCTTTCAGATTTACATTTGTATATATAGGTTTTACATCCAGGAAGGTATTGTTAAGTAAAACTGGAGTGTAGTTTCTCAGCACTCACAGCACCAGTATCACACAAACCTCGTTTGTAAGAAATACCTGATAAACACTTAAAGTTAATGAAATTATTCACAAATGTCACCTATTCATATAGATCTCTAACGAGATTTACAGAGAGGCTTTTCTTAGCTTCTTGCTAAAACTTTACCAGATCAAATATACCAAAATCAATCAATCAATCAATCAAATTTTATTTGTATAGCACATTTCAGCAGCAAGACATTTCAAAGTGCTTTACAAGCACAAAAACACAAAGTCATGCAACCTAGAATCAACAATCAAAGCATTACATTAAGTTAAGTGCCATCGTTAAATTTGTAATTGATTATGCTTCAAATAAACTCTAAACAGGTGGGTTTTTAAGTCTATAAAAGTTAAACATATTGTAATGGGTGATTATGAAAGATATGGCAAAATTTTGTGTTTCTCTTTGAAAGCGCGTTTGTCCGTGCCCTGAAACTATGTGCTGCATCAAATGTTTAGCAAATAAGCTGCGCAGAGCAGAAGCTAAATCATCTGAAAATGTGTGTGTCAACAGTCAGATACATACCAGGAGGACATCTATCCAATGACAGCCGGGACCGAACCTGCCTTGTCCGCCAGCGAGTGGCTAAGTGGGATTGATAGAGGTAAACAAAACACTCAGCTGCTTCACAACTCCAACAAAAAAAGAAAAAATGCAAAAGAGTCCTAAAGACAAGAGATCCATCATTTTAATTTGATTCAGGATTTGCCTGATAATACTGCTGCTCCCCTCGTCATGCGACCACTTATTCCCTCTGGTGTTCACTCTCGACGCACCGTCTTCTTGCATCAGCACACCCAGTGTTAATCTACATGTGGGACTAAATTACTCAAAACCAGGAGCATTGCTGCTTCTTTTCTTTTTCTTTTTTTTTTTTATGTCGGTGAGTGAACCGTCTTCCTGCCGGTGTGCGAGCCGTAAGAGTCGCTTTTCTTGTCTGTCTCTCTGAGAGACAAACCGTTCTGCTTCACTCCGAGTACCATCCTCATGAGGGATGTCTCAGCAGAAGTCGCTGCCTATGCAGCCAAAAAACAGAAGCTGATTAAGCTTTCTTCAAGTTTGCAAGTGTTTTTGTTTTATCAGCTGAATAGTAAAGTGAAGCTGATTTTTTTTTAAAGTGTGCATGGTGGTTTATTAACAGAAATTAGAAGAATTAGATGTAAGAAAAACAAAAAACCCCAGTATTGATGAAATATTTTACATATTGTACATAAAGAATGCACTTACTACATTCTCACTGCATCACTCTTTGGGTTTTGTTGTGTTGGATACATCTTACAAAATGTTCCTAGAGAGTGTATTTTTAAAGACTAAATTCTGTGTAGCATCACAGAGGCCAGACTGAAAATTACGTAACATTTCAGTTTAGCCACAAGTACACTCTATTAGCAAGGTGAGGCAGGTTTATTGAAATGGTACCATTTTTCACAGCGTTTTTAAATAAAATCCTACTTTATTCTCTTAGACGTGCTCTACGACTTAGACTCTAATCCAGTCTGCTGTCTGAATGAACGGCGAGGTATTTATGCTCCTCAGCCACCTCTACTTCTCCTCCCAGGATGGAAATGGGATTTAACTGAACCTTATTGCTCTTGAAATCTAAGATCATTCCACAAAGTGCTCCATCAGATCTTTGAACTCAGATTCTTGTCCACAGACTCAGATACACCCGACAACTGCAGAATCTTCTGAGTATTTCTGTCGATGATAAGACTCTGCTTTGTACTGGCAGCTAAAGGTGCATACAGTGAAAAGGAGTGGTGAGAGTACAGTCCCCTGTGGTGCTCCGGTGATGCTGGCCAGACTGTAGTTTGAGAGACTACAGTCTGTTGGTTTGTCTGGTAAAAGCAATTGGAAATCACAATGATGTTGATTTATGACCACCTGATAAAGAAAATACATCATACATATAAAACAAGAATGACGCATAGCGTAAAAACGTCAAAAACAAAAACGCAATCCCACAAAGCGAAGTGTTAAAAACCTTTTAAGATGTATAATGCTTAAACATTATCACCAACACGATAAAACAAACTTCGTCCTGCACAGAAAGCTATAGTGATGATTCCGGTTTTGGTTTAAAGAGTCCCTAAAGTTTGTGAATACCTCAGGATTTCAGGTACTTTGTTGAAGAGGAACATAGAAACTAAATGCTGCCTCCTCTCTTGTTTGGCTCTGGTCCTGAGAACACAGAGTGAAGGGGTCTGGTATGGCCTGAGGGGACCACATGATTCACATCCTACCGGCAAATCTGAAATGTATTTACATCTGAGGCCGTTCGATGCCCTACAGTCCATCAGCAAGATTTCACATCTTGCCATTTGACAAACAGGAAACCATTGCAGCCATTCCAGGCCTGGAAAGTCTTAGATTCTTCTTTAAAACCTCCCGGCTTTCACACGTTTAACCCTTGACCTTTGCTTCTGGCAGACCCAGTGCTGATGTCTCTGAAGGACGGTTACCACAGACCAAACCAGTTAGTTTTTAAAGCCCCAGTGAAGGAGAAGAAGAGTGTGGTGGTGAACGGGATTGACCTGCTGGAGAATGTCCCACCCAGGACAGAGAATGAGGTTTGTGGATCTGCACACATTAAGACCCCCCACCCACTTTGGTTGTTTTTGTTTTGTTTTGTTTTGTTGTTTTAGTGTGTCAGAGGGTGTTTTTTGTTTTAATTCAGCTAAAAAGGTTCTGGAATATTGTGGAGATGTTAGATCTCAGTTGCATGAGAGTTTTGCACTGGAGTTTGTGCACATCTGAATAGACATGTTTCCAGAATTGGGGGATAAAAAAACACTGCTGTAGCACTCACCTCAATTAGACGTGTCATTTGGTTGAGCTTGTGTTTCTTTTCTTTTTTCTTTTTTTTTTATGCAGCTCCTACGGATGTTTTTCCGGCAGCAGGACGAACTGCGGCGGCTGAAGGAGGAGCTGACCACGAAGGATGTACGAATACGCCAGTTGGAGCTGGAGCTCAACAACCTGAAAAACGTTAGCCCCAAAGACGTCTGACCTCCGAGCCTCGAGGACTGGCAAAGCTGCTTCCTTTGCTCCCCGATTCTGACCTCTAAATAGCCTCCGAGTCCCACCATGTTGCTTTTTTAAAAAAAAAAAAAGAACTTTCCTGCATAGAGTACAAATAAATGTTGGATAACGTCTTAACCGATGCAATTACTGGATTCTTATGGTAGTATTTATTATCATTATGATGAAGAACAGGCAGTTCAGGGATTTCCAGTTAAAATGTGATCAATTGGGGGGGGGAAATATAGTACATTTCCTCTTTCCTCTATGGAGATAGCTGTTCATTCAGTCGTTTATTTTTAACTTCGGCACATAAACCTTTGTGCTTTTCTCCCTGACCTTTTCTTTGTGTAGAAATGCCTTGTTAGAAATGCAAAAAAAAAAAAAAAAGCCCCTTCAGCTATCCTACGCTTCTGACCAAATCTCCCTCTTTCTCACTTTCTGTTAAACCAAAACAGGATGATAGAAAGACTCCTGCCCATCCTCCCCCGGCTCCTGCAGTTTGCAGTAAGCTGCAGCATTATCCCAGAATAACAGAGATGAAGTAGTTTCACACCTGTCAAGTGGAAAAGCATTTTGCAGACATGGATCGTGTTGTTGGGTTTCCCCCCCTAAAAAAGCTGCTTATCCTGTAACTGCTTTCTTTCACCTGCTGGTATAAAATGACTTTTCGACATTGACTCACAGAGCCACAAATCCCGTCTTTTCCCCGAGAAGAGTGGATACTTAACTTAGGTTTTTGACTCTGTGTTCAAACAGAGCAAAAGTAGAGAACACAGATGGTAGACATGTGTAACTTCTCACACTGAGGCTGCTTTTTAGTGGGCCATTTTGAAGACTTGAGGGTGACGAACATTTGCTTCTATTTATTTGACCCATTTTAACGTTTTTAGCTGACAACCTGCCTCCTTATTAACCCTTTTTTTTTGTATAACATGGCAAAAGTAATGGTTTTGATGCTCTCGAGATAGTGCTGTATGTATGTGACTGAACCAATGCAAAATCTGTACGGAGCAGCTAATTATATGACTGTAACTGGGGATGCATTTGCTTTTAGTTGTCATTTTGCTTTAGTCACCTGTTTCTAATTCACATGTAACAGCAAACCTTGGCTGCACTGCAGTTTAAGTGCCTCTATTTAATGCTTTAGACGGCTCTAAATTACACTTGATTAGCAGTATTTTAACAGCTGGGTTTTCTATGCAGGCTAAATTCCAGCCGACCTTTTGTTGTCTCTGATTCTGATTCCTGTAAAGCAAAAAAAAAAGAAAAAGGAAGAATCCACCAGACGAAAGAGAAGAAAGCATAACAGGTAGGTTTTGGAGTTGGGGAGCACATGCTTTGCTCATCACGTCCTCGCAGAAATGTAAAGTTCAAATCTCTAGGAGGAATCATCAGGAAGCATAATAGTGTCATATGGTGCATGTGTGTTTGCAGGTTTTGAAATAAGGCTGCAATATGGTAGACATCAAAAGGGGAGGCAGGAAATTCTGAGTAGGTGGCCGAATGGTGTTTTTGCTTTGGTAATCTTGTCAAATGCTTCGAACTTGAATTTTTAACAAATCAATTAAATGTGTTTGCATTACACCGCACCTCAGATTTTGTAAACGAAAAACAGAAAAACTCATCCTTCTGATCATAAGCTTGAGTCTGCTCCATCTGACTGCTCGTTTAAACATTCGTAAACGAGGGACAGATTTAATTAGATTTTTTTTTCTTCAATTTCTTCAATTTGATGTTCTAATGTAGCCAGTTAAAAAATGAACACAAATGACTGAGTTTAATTGTAGGATTTTACAGTGGCAGCATAAAAATTATTTTCATTTCATCATTCTAAAAATGATTTGACACCCAAAACAATACAGATTATATATTTTTCTTAAGATGAATTATTCCCCCTCTTTATACAACGGTCCGAATTTTTTTGTATGTTTGTTTTTTTGGACATCTGCCCTCAAATTTGAGTCCAGATAAATTTTGTCTACAGAGAAGTTCAATTCCGGCTGACACGCTGAGAAAGTGGCTGCAAACTAATCCAAACACATGCTTCCTCCACCTCCGTGCTTACCAGCTGGCATAAGGCGTTTGTGCTGAAACTCCATACTTTGTTTTTCATCGTTATGGCTGAACATATTTCCTTTGACCTCAGGTCTCCTTGCATTTGCCATGCCAGCTGAGGTCTGTAAAGTCGCTGCTCCTGGGATTTTGCAGCTTTTCTAAATATTTTCCTCAGAATAAACTGGTACATCCCCTTCTCTGGAGACTGGAAAATGCCTTAAGTGTTTGCCACAAATGAATATTTTTTTCTGACTGAAGTGAAGTGATGAATTTCACAGCCTTTTGAAATTACTCTAATACGCTTCCCAGCTGACGGGCAGCAACAATTGCTTTTCTGAAGCTGTTGCTGGGCATCACAGCAATGTGCCGACAAGCACAATTCTAAAAGACCCTTCTTTTATAGAAGTCATTTAATGTCCTTTTATCAGCAGTACTTAGCTACTATCACATCTGTTTAATACATATTGAGAGTGTGGATGCTGCTGCGTTAAGAAAAATACCGGGAACACAATTCCTTTTTTTTACCATATTTCTTAGAATTTGATTCTAAAAGCAACAAAAATCATATTTTCATGACTACACTACAAGAACCACAGCCACACTTGACTTTTACAAAGAGAAAGAAGCACAACGTTTCAAACAGTTTATATAAAAAGGATTTATTGAAGTGAATGGGAGCGAAAAAGAAACAAAACTTGGATGATGACACTGGATTTATCAGAGTGAAACATTTCCGAGGTGGGCCAATTCCACCGTTGCAATTTACGAGAGCAAAGTCCAAATCTGTGTTCCAATTTTCTACACTTTGAAATAACATATTTAAATGCATATACACTGCAGTTGTAACTTCCAATTAACACCAATTACTTCTCTACGCTAACACCACCAGCTCAAACATGGTCACCTTCATGTGCCCCAAAAAAAGAGAGAATAAAAATAAAAACATGAGGGGGAAAAAAAAAAAACAAAACAAAAAGTTCTGATGGCAAACATCGTCTTCTCATGGAAGGATTATGCATATAAAGTTCAAATCCAAGAAATTTCACACTGCGCATTTTAGATAAAGCAGCATACATATTTAATATTTTATTACAATTCATAGTTTCACCTCAGTTGTCTGTTCAATGTCTGCCGTCATCAAAGAGAATACAAAAAAATAGATTTGGTCATTATTTACAAGAACACGTAATTTCCGAACTATCAAAGCTGAGGGTTTCAGGAGGAGGAGCGGCTTTGACAAAGGCAGACATGTTGGTGCCATAATTTGTTTTGTTTTTTTTTTTGTTTTGTTTTGTTTTTTTTTCCTTTTACAAAAAAAGCCCTGCCAGGGTCACACTGTGCACGTTCAGACAAAAAGGTTCACACCGGGACAGCAGAGAGAGTATTGGCTTATCGGTGACACTACAAATACATAACTTACATCATAAAAGAAAAAAAACAAAAAAAAGTATGATGCAAAACAATACATTTAAGACAAGGAAATGACAGCCATACATGAAATCCAGTAGTTGACTTTAAAATGTATAAGACATGCACTCTTTTTTTTTTTTTTTTTTATTTTTTGTTTTTGAAGGGGAAGCCTTTTAAAATGCATAAGTTATCTGAAACTTGTCTTACATAAACAGTGAGAAAACAAAACGATTTTCTTTTCAAAAAAAATTCTTATCTCTGCTATTGTTTAACTTTACAAAACAGGTGTCCACAAAGCAGGTAAAAGTGGACTGTTGAGACTGGAACATGGGATTATTAGAGGTGCAGGAAGCCGTCCTGTCAACCTGACTGGCCAATAATCAAAAATTAAAAAAAAAAAAAGAAATCAACAAAAGAAACACTCCTACTGCAATATGAAACTGAAAGGAGAGGCAGGGGGGCATTTGGGTTTGTAGGGAAGTGACCGGGAGAAACAAGTTTAAAACAGTTCACAACTCAGCTTACGCAAGACTCTCAGTCGTCTTCGTCTTCCTCCCCTTCTTCATCCAGGTTCCGTTTTCTCTTTTGACCTCGCTCTTCTTCTGGAAAACAAGAGTAAAATTAAGCTTCCTATTGAAAATCAGGTAATTTTTTTCTTCAAATTTGGTGCATATTTCATTATTATTTATCTATTTTCTGAATATGGTGCAGGTTGGGCCCAACTCCGTAACTATCCAACAACCTCAAGTTAACTGCAGCTCCTCATTATGTCATTTTGCACTTGTTACTGGGCAAGATAAAACTTTAGCGACTTGGAAGTAAGTCTCTGATAGGGTTATTTTTTAGATTTTTTTTTTTTTTTTTTTTTAGTGGTTCCGTCTTTAGTCCAGCTGCATCAGCAAAAACAAGATTCAGTTTAGCCCCAACTCGCCACTTCTGCTGATGTTCGGGTCATGGCCCAGTGATTTAACTTTAGTCAGTGAGGGAGTTTTATCAAATCAATTAGTTTTCATTTCAATTTGTACTTGCCTTCTTCATCTTCATCATCAACTTCTCTGTCATTCAAGTCTTCCTCTTCTTCCTCCTTCATTCAAAGAAAAGGTTGAGGAAAATGAGAGGAAAATCAGCTATGCTGGAAATACATATACATATGCACACATAATCTAATAAAAATCACCCACCTCCCCACTCAGGTCCTCTTCCTCCTCTTCTTCATTTTCCTCTTCATCATCCTCTCCTTCTTCATCTTCCTCGTCTCCAGGTGGGGCGTCCTCATCGTACTCTTCCTCATCTGCGTGTTGGTAAAAGCAAATGTTTAAAAGTCAAAATTGGCAACTTAAATGAAAGAAAGAAAGAAAGAAAGGAAGGAAGAAAGAAACAAAGAAGGAAGGAATCGTCTTGTGCTGCCTTACACCTACCATCTTCATCTTCGTCTTCATCATCTAGGCCCTCGGCGTAGACCTCGGCATCGGAGTCGGGGGCCTCTTTGTCTTCTTTGTCATAGCCGTCTAGGTACGTGAGCTGCGGTAAGAGCTTGAACACGTTGTCTCTGTATTCGTTCAGATTTGTTACTTCACAGTTGAACAGATCGAGGCTTTTCAGCGAGCCCAATTCTTTCTGCCAAGAGAGAAAAACGGTTAAATGAACACTTTAGAAAGACGTGTTTTCTCCACGGACGTGTTTACAGCGAAGCTATTTACAGGGCGCACGGAGTTGGAAAGCTAAAAACCCACTTTAGAACAATGCACCTCTGCCCCTCCCACACCTGTCGCTACCTACTGCTGATCGGCCAAATGAGAAAAGTTGAAGTCAGCTATTTTACATAAACTATAAAAAGACAACCTTTTTCCCCCTTACGTTGATGTGGACCCAGACTAAATCCTTCCTATTATGGCAATTATTACTAAAATACTTTTATTTACCAAATGATAGAAGAAATATACAGTTTTTTGACAGAATTCATTACTTAAAATACAAATATTTACATACACTAAAATTACTGTGCTGTTCAGGACAGAGCAGGTTTGAACTTTGAACTGTTGTGTTGCTGAAATGTGTTACACAAATTAACAGAATAGCAGGGAGAATAAATATGTGTTGATATTACTCACCAATGGTTCTATTGTGCTAAGATCTTTTATCTTGTTCCCGCTGAGATTCAGATGCGTGAGGTTCGGACATTTATCCGCCAGAACTTCTAACCCTCCTGAGATCCGGTTGTCGCTGAGTTCAAGCTGGTGAAACGGTTAAAACCATTAAAACCGAAAAGGTCGGAATTTTTGCACTCGTTCAAGGTTAGAAAGACCTTACCTTTTTGAGTTTCTTTAGCTTCGGCAGGTGAGCAACTGTTGTCAGACCAACATTGATTGTGCTTAGGAATTCCAGCTCCTCAAACTCATCCGTTAGACCCTCGATCTTGCCTTCGTTTGAGCGACAGTTGTCCAGCACAAGCTCTTTGACCTGCAGAGCAATGCATCCAGTTAGTGTTTATTATGAAACTTAAAGTGCACATGTGAAAAGATCATATGCAGTGGGCAGAATATGTCAAGTACTTTCTAATGTTACAACTGAATCAAACAAAAAATGTGCTTGTGTCTTTTTTTTTTTTTTTTACAGAGCAGGTCACTTTCAAATGTCAGCCACCCACCCTGAGCCTGCATAGCCCCCGCCCAGCCCCTTTCATATCTAGGCAGAACATATTAAAGCAGCATATTTAAATAATTGTGTACCTTACATTTATTGGGGCAAAAGAAGCAAATCAGCTGATTTTGGGGATTTGTGGTTTTATTATTAGGGGCTTAAATTAAAGCTTTGTTTAGAAAAAAATATTATTTTGAACCTAAATTTCAAAGTTCAGCAATTATTTTCGAGGGGTGCTTCTATGTGCATTTCAATATTTTTTAAGTATTGCACTGCACAGTACATTAAAACTCAATGATAGTCTTTTCTGACACGATTCAACCTCCCTCCATATGGAGAGCTCAGCTCTGTCATAAAGATGATAAAATACCATCGCGGTCCTTGAAGGGAAAGATAAACATGGGGTGTGGCCATATTTGGCGGAGGACGAAAGTAGAGCCAGTTTTTTTTTTTTTACAGTTTCGATTTTACTTTAGTTGACCTCACGACGTTAAACGGAGAGTTGCGGTCACAGGTGTGCTGTTATCTGACATTCCATTTGGACCTTGAACGTGTCTCTGCCCATCAACAACAGTCAGCGGTCAGAACACATCTCGCCGCTATAAATATCGCGATATCTTGAGTCTTCTTTCATTACGTAAATAATAGTACATTTAGGTCTATTTTTAAAGACAAGCCGATCAAAAGTACGCCTGTGCCTCTTTGTGAAGTTGTTGACTGAGCAGTAGAGCAGCAGGAGACGTGTGTGTTCGGTTTCCGAGCGGCGCAGATGTACATTTTGAGAACAGAGAGCAGTGGGAGCTGAGCAGACCTACGAGTCGTGTACAGGGTCATTTGTGAGTAGGAGGGGCCGCTAAAGCCGATTAGATATCCGCCAGGCAAACGTTTCGTTGTTGCTTCACCTAAAGCGTTGTCGGTCGGGACTAACGGCGAGTGTAGAGCTCTAATAAGATGAAGGTATGATAAACCGTTCGTCGTTCGTGTCAAAAGGACGGGGCTTCGGTGTGTTTCGAAATGCCTTTGTTTCGGAGGAAAATGGCGGCTTGTCCTAGTTCTGAAAAACTGGAGCAACAACAACAACGCGGCTGGAGCGCTTTCTCCGAGTTAGTCGACTGGTTATCCCTACAAAGAAAACAAAAGTTCCCCCCCTCCCACTCCACGGTGGTTTACACCGAGCCCGGGCGAGTTTATGATTCGTCCCGGCTTGTGTTCGCCCAGCCCGGCGGTTGTTGACGGTCCGTACCGAAAGCGCGTTATTTCGGCCATCTGTACGAACCGTGGAGGCTTCGGGGGGGAGGCTGCATGCTCTGCAGCCTCCCCCCATCACAAGCTGCTTAACGTTTCAATGCACTTCATGCCAAAATAACACATTTCACCTGGACGGTTTCAGGTACAGTTTCTACAGGTTCTGATCTTTATGCATCTTTATTTTCATGACTTCCAGTATGCGCATCCGCAACCCGCCAAGTGCACGACTTAAAATATTCCGGTGGACGAGTTTACCGGCGAGACCCGCAGATAGAACCAGAAAACAGACCGCGGATGAGAGCGACGCTGGGTATTGGAGAGGAAACTGGGTTCGCAGACGAAAAGTTACAAATATGGCTCCTCGTTGCTCGCCGTGTTTATAAAAACTGTGCTGCATCCTGAAAATGTTGGAGCGGCGCAGAAAGTTGGAAGCCGAGGAACCTGTCGAGTGTAAACACGACGCCGAACTCAACAATGTGACCCCGCGGTCTCCATCATCTTTTAACTTGGAGGAAACTTTGCATCCCCCTCCCCACGCCAAGACATCACACGAAATATTCTCCATTAGGGCAGCGTGAAAACATCGCAGGGGGAGATGCGAGGCCAACTTACGTCCGACGGAGTGCGGTTCCGCAGCTCCAGGTGAATTCTTTTCTTCATGTCCATCCTGGATCGGCGCTCGGATGAGGCGATACACACTTTTTAATAATTACTGCAAATGCAACTACCACCTCGGGAGCAAGACTGCTGCTGTTCATTCAAACTTGATCCGCTCGGTGGGCGGCAGCACGTTTCGGGATTGTCGTCACCGCCGTCCAATGGGAAGAGGCGATTAGAGAGGGAAGGGATTTACAGACGCGCAGGCCAATGAGGCCGCGCTTATACAACTGGGTGGGGTTTTGTTGTGAAGTTAGGTTGTTTGTTAACCAAAGTTTACATAGATTTACATTTACGATGCTGGAAATGCACATATATATGCATTTCCAGCAAGTATATATACTTTTTGTGTTTTTAATTTGGAGATATTTGTTCTGAAACGAAGTCCCCTCAATGGAAAACAAAACAATGACTTCAAAACAGTGGATATTAAAATAAACTATTTAAAAAAGAAAATGTATTCAAATTTTTAGTAAGTTAATAAGAAAAATAATTCTGGAACGATGCACAAAATGCAAAAAATGTTATGTTAAAATAATACACGAGTATTAAACATAATTTTAAGCCCACATTCGTGTGTTGAAATCTTATTTATTGGATTGATGTCATCCAGTTTTAAATGTGTTTTCATTAACTGTAACCGGACAATCCTAATTATAATAAAGGCTTAAAAACAGCAGTCTGTGTGTAATTAATTTATGTCATGTTTCACTTATTGAAATGAGTTACTAAAATACATTTACATTTTAGTAAGGTTTTAAGGTTTTAAATTATTGTTGGAAAGGTTGCATTGGTAAAATAGATGTGTAGATTATTTAGGAGACATAACTGAAGGTAATTTCTTACTGGAGTTTAAAACAAACCTTAGTGTAAGTATTTTTAGTAAATTCCATATTCCCACACTATAGCATTAATATATTTCCAAATTTTTTATCAGAGTTAATGGTTGTAAAAGACGGCAAAGAAAAAAAAATGTTTTGAATAATTAGATAAAACTACAACTTTAAAAAAGCACTTTATCGAATGTTAAAGATTGAAGTAGATGAACAGATTTTTTATATATATATAATTTTCACTTCTGGTTACAAATAAAAATAAATACAGCCACGTTGATGCCGTGCAGTATTTCTCCACGAGAGGGCAGCAGAGAGCTCGGTCTGCTCTCTGCAGACCGATCACAGGTGCAGATGATCACAGAGCATCACCTACTGAACGCCCTTTTCTTCCTCCAGCACCGTGTGAGCACTTCAAGCAAACAATTCAGGTGCATGAAAACCTTGATATCCTCAAATTTGCTCTAAGCAGCTGTTTATTCTCAACTATTCCCATTTACCTTCTATCTGATACCCAGATTGCACATTGAGACTATCTTTAGTGATGAGTTCTGAGCCTTCAAAGTAAATTTTGTTGCAGTATTCATATTGTAAAGTGCTGATTTATTGATTGTTATACTATTTTTTACATGCTGCAATGTATTTATTGGCTTGGAGAAGCCATCATTAAGACTTTAGACTTCATTTGGAACTGAACTACAATTATTTTGGGCAAAGCATAACATCCCATTCAAGGTTTTGGCCTGGATGTTTGAAAAAAAAGATGAGCCCTGGACGGAAGAGCAGAATCGTAGCTGTCACTGTTGTCCTCCATGTCGTGCGTGATCAGTCTGACGCCACAGCTTTTCACTGTAAATTACAATATTGTGACTATTGTGTCAGTTTCTCATTTCCACATTAACTCCCTGCACCTCTTCTCTGTTGCTCAGGAAGTACCAGAGCAGCACACAGCCATTCTTTGAAAATGCTTAACGAGCGTTCAACAGTGTAAAAGTAAAGTAAACCACATATTGTAACACTTAACCATTAGCTGTGTAGTGTTAGATATAACAGAGAAGATGTAATTCATCAATTTCATGGGAGTAGAATCGTTTGTCCTTGTAGGTTTCGCATGGTCTGATGTGTAGCAGACATTGGGTGACAGGTGGGGAACATCCTGGACAGGTGGCCGGGGGGAACACAGTCACACCTGAGGACAATTTGGAGTAACCAAACATGCAAACTAAATGCCAAAAAAAAAAAAAACCTCCAAGGAGAAGATCCTTGGACCGTCTTCCTTCAAGGCAGCAATGCTTAAAGCTGCTTCGATATGCAGCCCCTTCATGGATTGCAGATAAATTTCAGTCTAATGAAAAGTACATTCACACACAGTAAAGTGAACGCTTGCTTCTTTTGCTTGAGTTACTGCATCAGTGCGGTGTGCCCAGGCAACCATCGTTGTGTGGTACTGCAGAAGAGAGCCGAAGGAAGTCCAAAGAAGAAGGAAAATACTACAATAGTAAATGTTTCGAAAGATATGTCTATAGACATATTAGACATAATAGACAGTCTAAAATCAAATGACAGGAAGTATGTCAAAGATTAGGATCTGCACAAAGTAAAACATTTAGATAAATGGATAACAAGTTATAAATTTGACGGTCTACATTAACGTTTTGATTGTTTATTCTGTTACATTTTGTGTTTTTATGTTTGTTATGATGTAAAGCACTTTGAAATGCCTTGCTGCTGAAATGTGCTATACAAATAAAATTTGATTGATTGATATGTAATGTCAATGCTATTGTTGAATTGGTCAAGTTTTTGTTTGATCATTAGTTTTCCCTACATTGACAAATTTTTTAATGACCTCTCAAGTATATTCAACACAATCTTTAGCTAGACGCAAAGTAAACCAATCAATGTGCAGCCTTGACCTTTTGAAATTAAATAACTTCAAGGAAATATTAAATTTAGATGTGATTGATGAATACATTTGGCACGGATTACTTGGAAAATTGTTATTCTAATTGCAGAAAAGTCAAATTCTAACACGGTAGATTGAAGATTTTCTGTAGTTTTTAGATAAGCTGCATTTAATTACATAGGAAGAATGCAGACAAAATGAACAAAAAGACGGCTGAATTAAACAGCTATTCAGGAGTAAAATCAAACTGTAATTTAGAGTTAAATATCCATTTTTCAGCATAAAATTCATCTTGGCCTGTAAACACCAGGCGTCTCGGTAAAGTGTGGAACTGCTAATAGTTACGTAAACGTTCACCTCCAGCTATCATTTTATGTTCCCCTGTACAGACAGTTTCTCTGTACATCTTCACGAGCAACGAGTATTTCTTTGTCATTTTACTTGCATGTACAATGAAGCAAAATGGATCATTCCTCACAGAGAGAATTCAAATTGATATTTATCTGGTATGTTAGTAGAACAACACCTCAAAGTGTTGCTTGGTCTTGTAAATTGAGACGTATTCAACCAAAAAAAAAAAAACAAAAAAAACAAAACAACACACAGGTTGCTGTCATGGTCCAGGCATTTTGCTTGTTTGTAATCAAATCAAGGTCACCTGGCTCTTTCTGAAATGTTGTGTAAAATTACACATCCCCCCCCAATTACTAACTTATTAACTTTTCAGTTAATTTCAAAAATGATTTTAAATGGGGAAAAAGGCACCGAGATGTTCAACCTTTACCAGATTATTTAAGCTTCCTCATGGGCCTCTTTAATTCAGCCCAGAAAGCCTTAATACAATTAGTCGCATCTGTGCTCCTACAGAACTGGTTTCATCGCCAGCAGCAGTGTAAGCAGATGAATAAATAGAAACACCTGCGAGCCAGCGTGTACACTGCTTTCTATTAAATCTCGCTGTAAAACTGGCAGAAAAGTTTGCAAGATGACATTGGAATTGGAAGCAACAATAAACATATTTTTCCTCCGTAGTGACGCAATGAAAAGCGAAAATAAACTCACGAGATGCAGCTCCCTGCACAACATGCTTTGTAATACAACCAACTCACCACAAGAGGGCGACATTTATCAAAAGGTGAAGTAAGAAAAAAAAGATATATTCTCAAGTTAATTCCTTAATTGTACCAGCAGGAGACGTTAACAGCAAACTCCATTAGGGAAATATATTATTCATTTTGTCCTGTTTGCCTTCTAGGAGTAGTTCAGCAGGCTTTCTTCTCAACACGTCTAAGCATTAAATATTTTTTTCTCTGCTTTTTCTTTCCACATTCTTCATATCCTCCACTGTAAGAGCACACACACACACAGCAGATGTTGCATTCAATGGCACAATGCACCCGAGTTGTAATAAAATCTTCCCCCACCAGCTGCCTGCAGATTCGACGGAAATTGTGATCAGAGCGCGTTGAAGTCGGAAAGTTTTCTTCTTCTGCAGAGGCTTTGCCTTTAGGCACAAAGTTCAGGCAGGTGTGTTTGATGACGTGGGCAGCGTAAGCAGCTGCTGGCCTGCTGAGACTTAATTTAATTTACAGAGTGAGGCAGGACTCAGACATGTGGCTGTTAACAGTTGGTTAATTGTTCACTGGTCTTTGACAGTCAAAAAAGGAAATAACGTAAAGTATTTTTGCGGCTGTCTTTCAACGGTTTGGTGGTTTCCACCTGCTGACAGCAAGTCAAATCTTGATTTTTCTTAAACTCACGAGCGGAATCACTGTTTTGGAAAATCACGACCATAGAATTATTTTTTAAATCATTTTGCTACAAGCAACCCGTTATGTAAACAGTTTGTTTTAACTGTTTTCAGCTGAACATTACTAGTTCCAGTTAGACATGGAAACGATGGCTTGTCTTCTCACATGGGGATCCTCAAATGAATATAAGTTGAAAACTCAATCTCCTGCAGCAAAATGCCTTTCTCAAACCCTTAAGTTTTTTTTTTTTCTGATTTCTTAAAGATGTTCTTCTCAGACATTGGTCATGTTTTTAGATCTTGACTTGTCCAGATTCTTCATTTTGAGATTGAAAATTCCAAAATTGTTTGAAAACTTTAAGAAACTCCGTAGAACTACTGATCTGTGAACCATTTGTAAAGGTTACACGAAACCCAGGCCCCTCAGAAATATCGCTGGCAGTGGTATTTCCCAGTGAAAGTTTTTGATTTGAAAGTTTTGAACTCTGCGAAGGTGCCTGGTCAGCATGGTTTTTGGGTTTCCTTCACTACTGCTTTGTTAACATTTATCTTCTTCAGGTTCCTGACATACTCTCACCTCCCCCTTCTTAAATATATAAACCAGCTAAACTCTGCATTTAATATTCCTCCTTCTCTTTGGGTTCTGTTCTGCCTCATGATTCTTTAAACCTTTGGATTTGAAGAGGACAATCAGAGTTAGCTGTTAGGCAACTGAAGTTTAAAAAAAAAAAAAAATCTTGTTTTGATACCGACCAGACTGATGTCTGTAAGTCCTCCATCTGGTCAGGTCTGCAAAACAACCCTATCGATGTGACTGATGTGTTTTCATTTTAAGAGGCCTGACGGTTCTCGTCGAAGCCACGGTGGAGTGCAGGAGCTCTCGCCATGTGCTGGGAACACGCAGAGCCTCTCGCCTGGTAGGGAACATCCCAGGTCAGATCTGTCTTTCATAAGGCAGTTAGCGTCTTGTACCTGCTGCAAAATTAAACCGCCCCACGCGTGTGAGAACAATGAAAGCAGGAGCAAAATGAGCGCTCGGGTCCGGCAGTGTCGGTAGGCATCCATTATTGATGTTAATTGATGCTGGCAGTTTGGAGACAGTGCCTTGTAATGCAACACCCATCGAGAACAAGGAGGATGATAAACACGCAGTTCGCGTCCGGTGTGCATGCTAAAGAGGCTGCTGGTGAGACTCGTCCTTGTGACACAAACCTTCACCGGAGAAGATGACTGCAGCTCTCTTTGACTAACATTTATGTCACTGCTGCCTGCACATATATACGCGTTTACATCTGTCTGAACTTGGAGTGTTTTACATTTTTGTTGTTAAAAGAAAAGATGGGGAAAATTCAACACGTCTGTAGTCGCCCCACCTTCCACACACACACATTTTATCACAAGGTAAAGGGTGTGAATGAGATGAACAGAAGAAAAGAAAAAAAGAAACAAAACAAAGAAGGTCACATGCATCTTGATGATGGCATTGCACTCAACTTTGCGCCGCAATTAAATTTTAATGAGGCCTCTCCATTCTGCACCAGCCGAAGCAGTCAGATGTTGCCGTGCACGCTCCCCGGCTCTTCATCCGCTTCCTCCTCTGCTCACAGCTTTCTACAAAGCTTTCTTCCCCTCTGATGTGCATTTTTAAAACAAACCGCATGAAAAATGAAATCCCTCTGCTGCCGTACCGGCTTCTTTAAACATAAGCCAAGCCCAGAAAGGCCTTTTGGAGAGGATGCTTGGGTTTTCTTCTGCTTTTGGATCAGAGGACCTTAAATTGCACAATCTGGAATGTCGTACGTCCGTTTTATCTGCGTTAATTAAGCAAACAGTTCCTTTATCGTTCGTTTCATGTTCTAATTTTGACCCTTGTGATCTCATGCTGATCTCATTAAGCCAGAAGAAAGCTTTCTTTAATGTGCGAATAAAGTATATAAATTGTGATTTTGCAGGTCATAGGGACACTTTTGAGAACCACAGAGACAAATATATGTCTCTGTGTGACCTTATAGGGAAACGGTGGTTTACATCTAACACAAGAAAATGAGTCCTTTATTCTGTTATAGACATTTTAAAATGATAAGATCAAAGCACAATACTTTGAACAATTGCATAATAGTTGTTTAAAGATTCATAAAATAGTGTTACCATGAACGACTGAAACATTTTTTGAAATATCCTTTGTTCTTCCTGAGCTTAGCTAATCGCAGAGCCTGCTCTGTAGAAAATACAGAAATCCTTTTTACCTTTTTTTCCCCTCCTTTTTCTTTTCGATGAGCCAACACAACATATTTGTTGTGTTGTGTTTCAGTCATTCCCACGTGGATTTGCTGCCTTGTTCCGACAAATACATCCAAAAACATCCACTCCGCTCTCCAGAAAACATAATATTTGACTCTGGACCGCTTTGGCGATCGGAGGATTTTTTGTGGTTGACTCAGTGACTGCAAGGTGCCCACGTCTTCCAGCTGCAGAATCAGGCCTAACCCTTGGCTCTCCATGTTCTGTTTTCATCAAACGTGGCGGTATGCATCCTTTTTGTCCAAAGGATGTTGGAATAGAGTGGCCAAGTGAGGAGATTTTCCTAAATATAATTCCAGATCATCTATTCCATTTTCCAGACATTTTATTTGCATACTGTTGTAAATTTTAACACTTAAGATGCTAATTGTGGTAAATAAGAATATATTACGCATTTGTGAGCTAAAAAATAAAGATGATACATATATGTAAAAGTTATTGCTGTGTAAAATATTATTCTTTAAACATAAGAATAATATCAGTGTCACTCAGTGGTGACACTTAGGACTCGATGTGTATGGTTCACAAAAAAATGTTTTCCAGACAGTAAGAAACAAAGATTCCCATTAAATGAATGCGGGTCATTTTTGACCCACTTCTGGAAGGGGTAGCGATATAAAACAGGATATAATAAAATGTATAAAAGATCAATTAAAAATTCAAATTGCATGATATCAGCAGCATGTTTTTTTAGGAACATGTGGAATATGAAGTGATGAAAGTGTTTCATTTACAAAGATGTTGCAAAAAGATGACCTCACCGGGTCAAAAAAGGACGCATTAGAGGGTTAAAAACATGGTTCATGGGCAAAGATAAATGATCACCGCCAATGTGACTATATGGCCGGGTAGGTTACATTTAATCTTTTTAGCTTTTTTTTTTTTTTTTTCTAAAGAAATTTTGCAATAAGTCTCAATGAAATAATTAGTCTATGATTACTATCGCTAACGCAAAGAGTAAGCTTTTCCATGTTGTTTCTATGTTGCTTGGAGCTGTAAGGGCTGATCAAGGCTGCTTGCTTGCAATTTTAATTACTCTTCTAATTGCCTTGCTCCGCTGATATCACTCTGATGTTGTGTAAAACACACCTGACACGTAATTCTCAGTGTTTTATTTGCTTAATGCCAAGTTATCAGCCGTGTACTGTGAGTTGTGCTCTGCTTTTGCTCTCACTCTGTCTGTAGGAGCAGGTGACGTTCACATATCGCAGTGACAGCATCAAAGCAATCGCTGAAAAGACTTATAAACACATATCTCACTCGCCAAGCTTTTACTTTCGGTCTTTTGTTTCACAAGGGAACCAATTAATCCCTTCAAACAGAAGCTTCACGCTTTTGGTCTTAAAAGTGAAGTTTTTAATTGGGGCCGATTTTCTGTTCGAACAAAGGGAAGAGCTGTAAAAATACATGTAAGTTGGTTATAAGAGCTTTTCACCACTTCTCCTTTTTTTGGGCGGGGGGAGCTTTTTAAAACCTGACCAAATTTAATTTTTTTTTTCTTTATACCACAATAAGTGGCTTCAGCTTCATAAACTCGCTCCAAGCTGTACTCATTATTCTCCGCGTTTCTCTTCCAAATGGTTTTTTTCCCTGCCTAGTTAAACAAGGTTTTATCTTTGAAAATGAACGCTGATAAAACTGACTTAGCTCGAAGCCCTCACACCCCTTCACAGTCAAGTGTCTGCTATGCAAACAGAACATTTCGACATTAGCTGAATAAATTAAACCCACACCGGTTCTGAAGCGTCTCTCCTTCTTTTACCTGCATGAGTTCTTCCTCCTGTCTACCCCCCACTCCCACAGTTGATCAGTCTTTACAATGCGCCCGTGGGGTGAGCAGTCGCAAGGCACTCATTACCAAAACGCTGCAATCTGTTTCTTCCCGGCAACAAAAAGATGAGTTTCCCCACAGAGATCCTGTGTGCATTCTTTGTAAATTAATCTGAAAAGTTTCTTGCAAAAGTGCAGCAGCATAGTTATTCAGAATACGAGGAAAACAAGAAACACAATGGATATCTTTGTGGCCTGCTGTTTGTTGCTGGTGTTTGCCATGAGCGATGTGGCTTTCTGCCCAGGGCGCCACGGCTCAGGAGAAAAAAGTGTTAGCAGTCGGGCAACGTTCACAGATCTGATTTCCTCTTGTCCTTGTGCGATCTATATCCGACTTTTTTATTGCAGTCTGAAGGACCCGGGTCCAATCTGTTCAGCATAAAAAAGATCAGATTGGTGCCACTTCCATATGTGGTACCACTAAGGATACGTGGCTCATTGTTGTCAAATTGCTGCGGTCTGAATGGCCATTTTTATCCAACGTTTACGTCATTGACGCGATGTGCGAATCTGGACGTAAACAATGGCTGAAAAGTGTGGCTGAAAGCAAGCAGTCTGTGTCAGTGAAGCGCATCACAACTCAATCCCCCGGCTCCTGATCTCCCTACATATCCAAACAGGAGATAAACGAAGGATAAAGTTAACAAATAGTCCAGTTGCAGCTGTGTCGGCTGGTGCGCCTCGATTCTCACAGGTTTGTTTTTGTTTCAGTCGTTCTTTCACACAGGGCCACCGAGGCATTTACAAGTCGGTTTATTTATCCAAAGGAGGAAAAGGAGCAGAGATTCACATGTTTTGAAATAACTTTTTCTTTTGCACATTCTCAGAATTAGTTTTGTTCAACTACTGCCTTTGAATGGATGTATTATTGTCCTTTAACACCCTCACTTGAGCTTGATTGAAACATTTAGACTGACCCATTTATCTGACTCAACAGACATCAGTATATTTTTGTTCTTGGTGTTTCTGTTAACTTGCCTAATGTGTGTGTGTGTGTAGGTGTGTGTGGGTGTGTGTGCGTTTGTTTCTAATACCTTGTGGGGACCATTTTCCTGACACATGCTACGTTGTGGGGACCGAGGCCTGGTCCCCACAAGGGGAAACGCTGTTTTTGGGTCAGGGGTCAGGTTTAGGACTAAGGTGTGAATTGAGTTTTGGTTAGGGTTAGGTATGTAATGGTTAGGGTTAGGATAAGGGTAAGGGTAAGGCTTATGTTGTAGAAATGGAAACGTCGAAGGAGTTCTGCAGCATTAACGCAGGATGTTTAATTGACATTGGTTAAAAATGACAGCTCACAAGCAAGCATGTCTCATTTCACTAAATGCCTATTAGCTCATCTCCCTTCTCCTCGTGTCTTGTCCTCACATCCTCTGCTTCCCTCTCCGGTGGCAGGAACTGGTATCCTGCAGGAAGATGTCAGAAAGGGAATTAAAAGATCTGCTGTTTTGGAAAGAAGACATTGCGTGTCACTAATAGAAAACTGCCCTTATGATTAGAATTGAGATTAATCGGACCACTGAATGCAGGTGAAAGCGGGAGAGCAGGTGGTGAGAGGCAGGCGACGGAGAAATAAATGTTCCCAAAGTAATTAAAATGCCTCAAAAGAAGCTAAAAGGCACCGATTTGTGGTGAACACACTTTCAGCAGCGTGAAATCACTAGCACCTGCTGTACTCAGTTTTGCCTGGCGGAAAAACACAGTGGATGTGGTGCTAAAGTAGAGCAAAATCACCGAAAAAAATGTAATAATAAACATCTGAAATAAATCCACACAGGTTACAGAGCAGACACTTGTGTCCGGAGATTCAACAGAGCAGAGGGGTGTTTTTTTTATATAGATTTTCTAAAGATGTGGAGCAGATATTATGTTTTGTTATCACGGTTTGCTCTACTGTCGAGGTCCTAGGTTTGAGTCCCTCTTTCCGCACAGATTTCACCTGCTCTTCTTGTGCCTGCGGTGGTTCTTCTGCCTTCCTCGGCGGTTGTTTGTCTGGTTTGTCTTCATTTTGTCCAAAAGAGAAAGTCTTTCTCATTGTGCAGGTGACTGTTTCCTTTGCCAACACAAAAGTGAAGTGCCAAGAGACAAAAACTAACATATGTGGTGGGAAACAAACAAACAAACAAACAAAAAAAAAAAGGTTAGTTTTGCAGATGAGAAAAATACTAGGGATACCAGTCATAACCTAAACCTTCATCAGCATGTGTGTTACAGATTAAAATCCAGTGAAAAAATATATTGACCTAAATTATTTTTTGGAATATTTTTTCTCTTTTTTCAAATAAGGACTTGGGATGTCTGTTCACGGGCACTACAAGCAAGCTTACCTGGACTTGAGCTGTTTGCAAGACAGAATCAGCAAAAGTCAGTAGATGTGCAGAGCTGCTTTGAATCTGTCATTTTTGGAGGCCCTACATGGAGCTCTGTCTCCGGTCCCCCATTGGTTTAATTTCTGCTCTTTTGTCTCTGTGCACTTACTCTGAGGAGATCAGCCTTTAAGATCCACCAGAAGCAGCAGCCTCCAGTGTCTGTCTGAGAACAAAGGGCGTTCTCGTTGGTTCCTGAAGCGAGACAGCAAAAGAGAATCACTGCACATTTAAAAAACAAGTCGTCCTCTCTGACTCCTGACTGGATCACGAAAACCAGATCATGACAGGTGAAAATGTGGACGATATAGCGAATGCACCCTCTGAGAAATGCTCAGGGCTCAGATTTGTCAGAGTGCGCTTTAGCTCGGTGATGGATTGCGAGTGAAAGAGCTGAGCTTTCGTTTGGCTTTCGGGAGGCGCTGCCAGCTTCAGCACTTCTATAAGCTCTTAAAAAATGAGCTGCTTTATGGTAATTGCAGCAAAAGTGTTTGGGGGGGGCAGTGATAAATAACACAAGTGAATTGTTGCAAGTGTTTTGACCATGGCTGGTATTTACTCTGTGTGTACTGGCTTGTGAAACGGCTAAATCGCGTTGCTCCTAAGTGAGTTGTGGCTGTAGTAATGAGGATGACTGATGATTTTCCGCTGTCACTTTTTACATTTGTGTTTTATGCAGACCTAATTATAGTGAGTTTTAAATTTAGATAATTATTGCTCTTTTTGTGTAACCTCTGAGTGGCAGAGGACACACGCGGAATAGTCATTTTCACAACAAGCGGTTTCATTTCTGCTGATTTGAAGAGAGAGCAGAGGAATCAGGTGCAAATTTGCATACAAAGAGACAAAACTGAGAGTGTTTCTTTAGATGCTTTTGTTTCAGAAACATTTTCTTCATCTTTCTCACTGCTGCGTTTCAATGAAACGGCGACCCGCAGAGGAAAACTTTGGATTACAATTCTATTAAAAAATCAACTAACTTGTGCTCTCGCTTAGATCTGTGCAGTAATGTTCTTGAAATAGAAGAGGCGGCATTTTTAAGTTGAACAGCTTTGACTTGCATGATTTAGTTTTGTGAAGTTATGCTGTTTTTTTGTTTGTGTTGATCAGACGCACTAACCTGTCATCCAGAAACTGGAATCAGATCATTTCCCTTTTATGTCTCTGATCGGAGCATCAAGCTCTATTGTCCCCAGGCTTTGTATTTGATACGTAATCTGTGATATTCCTGTAATCTGAATAGAGGAAATCTAGAAGTGGCTGTAATGTTGATGTCAGCCAGGAAGAGTCTGATCAGTGAATCTGCTTGTTCTTCTGGACTTTCTGTTGCATTGCAGAGCTTTGAGGGGCCCTGACCTGCACAGAGAGATGGTCAACATCGACCAGGTGAGAGCCAAGAAGACGGAAAGTCCAAAGGTCTCTTGTTTCGTGGACTATTAGTTACCTGTTCTTGTAAGAATTTCTTTTATCATCAATAAGTGCTCGGAGTTGATCCATTTTCCTTGGCATCACCTGAAAGCTGACCGCAATTTCTCCGAGAATTGGAAAGTTTACTCTGCATCCGTCAACGTTCTGATATTTGAAGCGCTTTGTTGTCACTTTTGCTTTGGGACCCGCTACTCTGTTGGGTAGATAATTCACAAAATCGTCACCAAATTGTTGCAGGATTCTTGGAAGAAGGAGCTCTTGATCTCACGCTTTGTTTATGATAGCATTCAAATTGTCCAAATGTCAAGAAGAGAGGATTTGACGGCGAAAGAGCCTTCGCTGTAATCTTCTGTTTTCTATCCTTACAATTTCTGCAAAATTTCAGCCTGAACCTCATTCTGCAATTGGAAGATGTCCAAATTAAACCTTATTTTGGACATCTTCTGATACGTGACATGGAACTTTCTTCAGCTGTTTTACAAGTTAAATGTTTCTCGTTACTATTTGGCAACCATGAAAGGCCATTTTCTTTGTACATTGTCCCTGTTCTGGCTAGATCTCAATCCAACTGAACACATTTGGGATATGACGGAATAGAAAATTACGGATATATAGATGACAAATCTGCAATGAATCATGCAATATGGACAAAAACCTCAAAAGAACGTCTTAAACCGCTTGTTTGATTTTAGTTCACAACGACTCAAGGCAGTTCTGAAAACCCAGAAGCAGCAAAGTGTACCTACTAAGATGCTCAGTGATTCTTTTGTCCTTGCACTGCTTTTGTTTTTGGTTAAATAGGAAGTCAATTTTGGCTGCTCTATCAACTGCCTCCACACTAGACAACATAAATCCTTCTTTGACCCTGTGACAGCACACAAAAAGGGGGGAAACAAAAGAAGCATTGCTTCTGGCGCTCTCTGTCTGGACACTAAGATCAATCAAAAGTCAGACAGACTCACCTTCATGTGGAATCCTAATCGACAGTGACTCAGGGAATTTGAGGAGCGCTTACAGTACAAAGTGCTGCAGCTTTATACTGAAGAATTAGGCGAAGAGTCACATTGCTTCTCCGTATTCTTATTTTTACTGTTGCGTGGATTTAAAGTGCAATGCAACTATTTTGCAGAAAGTTATGGGACAACCGTGTCAAATATATTTTTCATCATTTAAAAGGATGTCATTTCATCCCCTCTGGATTGAGGAGCCACGTGAACGATCTGTTACTGAGGCTGCTTTGAGGCAAAATGTGCAGCAGGAGCTCCACATACTAGATTCATTTTGAGAGAAGAAAACTCATCACGGCTGAGATTGGAGGGCTCAAAACCTGCACAGAGAGCCAAAGAGATAAATGAATGCTCAATGGGTTGATTTTAGGCACACTTTGTAACTCATTGCTTATTCATAGGATTAACAAATCATTTTAATTTCAGTATCAGCAATTTACTTTTTTTGTCTCCTGCGATATAATTTTAATTATTTGTGTTTTGTGAAAGCAAAGCAGTAGTTCTTAAATCTTTGAGGACGACCGACAGCCAGTGACTCCAAACTCTGCTGCTTCTCTGTGCCAGTTGTAAATTTCCTAGTTGTGATTGAAGCCTGGCTGCAAAAGTTACAATACGTAAAAAAAAAAAAAAAACATACTGATTTTGTCTTAGACTAAAAATGACTTCAATATTCAGCCATATTCACTAAGTACATTTACAAGTACGTTTTAGATTAACCATGCACCGACGGATCAAAAGAAGATCAATACGAAGATCTGAAGAGAATGATTTTCCCTGATTTTATCCACATCAGCATAAAACCAAACATATTCACGGACAAAGCCAGTCCAGTACAAAATGTGCCACTGATTCCAGAAGAAACAAAGTGCCGAAAATGGGAAATAAATTGGTTACAATCGCAACAACTATTACGGTTTTGGCAGCCATGTTGGATTTTGAAGTCAGTGCGGTTGAGGAATCTCCATCTTTAACTGGTGGTATCCCATCCATGGGACAAATCTAGTTTGTTTGAATACTCTGCCTTTTTTGCCGCCAATCTAAGGATTAAAGGTTACCGTACATTCTGGCTGGTTGTTATTGTTTCCTGTTGTTTTACACTCTTCCAACTACAAATGCACCAAAGATCTTAAAAAATGTATAAAGTAAATAAAAAAAAATTCTTGATCTGAACTTGAATCGTCGGTCTTCGATCTCAGTCGGAACTGATTTCAAACTCACAGCCATGCGACATAAATCAAGCGCCATCAGAAATCTCTTGCAGTCTGACTGCTTCAGAAGCCGCCTCATCCTCCCCCTCTCTCTTAGCCGTATTGTTGAGTTGATATCTCTGATTGCTGTGATGCAATTCTGCTGCAACAACAAGTCACACAGCAGCGATTAATTTTTACTTAACACAGCTATAGTGATTTGGGTTTTCTGTGTGTTTATTTCGGCTCGTGTGTTCTGTAGAGTCTCTGTGTTGTCCCGTCTAACCAATCGATTGAGTGCAGCTCTTCCTTGCTGTTCCTGATTGTCTCCTTGTGCATTGAATCCCACCTGTGTTCCTTGTTTTGTCGTGTCTTGTCTGCCATTTGATTTAGTCCTGCCAGTTGCTACCAGCACGGAGCATTTTTGTGTCTGCTCATCTATGCTGCCTGGAATTTGGACTTCATCGCCATTAAAATCACCATTTCTTCATTTCAACCTGGGTCTTGTTAGTCATGTTGTAGTCATGTTAAAGATCTTTGTGGTTTTTGAAATCGCTCGGTGCGTGCTGGGCATAATGTGCTCTCAGTTCGATTCTTAAGTTTTGAACAACTTACAGAACATTGCTCTGTAAGTTAGTGTTAACTAACTTAGTCTTAGTCTTCAGTCTTAGTCTTAGTCTTAGTCTTAGTGTTAACTGTTTGTACAGAGCATCTGCTGGCAATGGATGGTATGTCAACCAGAGGTATGACCTGGTCATCCACCTAAACTTGCAAGCGGAGGAAACGTGAGAATTATACAGAGGAGCCAATTGGCCCATGGTAGCTCTGGAATAGTTGCAGAGATTTACTGACAGAACCACCATTCGTCAGTTCCTGTAACCTATGTGGAGGTAAAGCAAGAAAAAAGCCACAGTCAATGGAAAAGGACAAAAACTTCTGTTTACTGCTTGATGCAATCCAAGTAGAGCAAATAGCAGACATGTGTAGAGAAAATAAATTGAACAAATCTAGAGCAAAATAAATGTTTTGACTTGCAAACTGCTTAGTGTGCTTGAAAACTAGCACTGCAGGTCATAATGCAGTGTCACCGCGGAAACACTGGAAGCGGTATCAAAAAAAAGTAGGTGCTTTAATTGAAGCAAAAGGAAGTTCTTCAAGCTAAATTAGAGGGCTAAAAACTAATGCACACCAGACTTCTCACCATCCTTACTTGCAAAAATGTGTCATAGTAAGTAATTATGTTCCTTCTTAATCCATATTAATGCACTGTTTTCACAAAACATCCCAGTAAAACACATTGAACTCTAGGACCTTTATGTAAATGAATTGAAGGGGAATAACAAAGACGTCCTGTGGTTTCTTGTGTGAGAATTATTGTTGACTTTTTCCCTTTACTCTCTGGTATTATTTTCCTGCTGTCACAGATGATAAGTACAAAATCTTAATTGAACTTGTTAGCATTCAGATTGGCTCTCTGTTGTTTTCTGCAGCCGCACCGTTTCCAGCTAATGAATTTACTTCAGTTGTGTCTGATCCTAAATATGTAGTGGCAACACCCTTGGGTTAAAACCAAATTGCTGGGGAGACACAGCTGTACAACTACGAAGTTTATTTTGAATCCCTCTATCAGCTCCTCTTCTTCTTCAATCTCTGTCTGCACAGAGCTGTCAGTCTGTTTATTTCCCCTTTCTCGTGCCTGGGGTTAAAATCAGATGCACGGAGCAACACATTAAAGTGGCACATCTACCCTGCTTCCCCAGAAGTTAAAATGAAAAACACTTTTGGAATACAAATAAGCACCGATCAAATAAACGGCGCAGGTTTGAGGACCTTATCTCAGTCAGTCAGTCGGTTTGGAGTTGGCACGGTTTACAAAAGCCCAGAGATACCCCGAGACAGCCCTTTGGCTACATGGAAAACAGGTATGTCTCGCCCGCACACATCACATTAAAGAGCCTCCATTTTTATTTTATTTTTTTTATTTTTTTGATAGCATCTGAAAAACCCTGTCACTTTTCACCTGTTTTTAAAAATGTTTTCTCATTTCTCTGCTGCTGAAATGATTGTTAGCATTCAGACTGGTTCTCTGTTGCTAACAACAGCAGAGAACCAATCAGTTCTCAGTTTTGCTGCGTTTTGCCGTCAGACTCTTAAGACAGGGGGGTAAGTCAGCTAATCCCTTCTTTCCTGCAGCTGTTGCCCAGAAACAATTGCTGGTATTAGAAGAAGGACCCGCTGTTCAAAGCTTCGCTTTTCATAATGTGAAGCTATTAAAGAGTCAGAGTATTAAAGTCACATAAAACACCTCCAGAGAGGTCATATATCAAGCACAGTTTTTTTTTTTTATTTATCAGACTGCTTCATCGGCAGCATAGTGATTCACAGTGTTTGTGCAGAAGAACCTTAAAGCTATAAGTTCAGTAATAAATATATCCTCCGTTTGAGAGAGTTTTGTTGATTCTGTCTCATGACTTTCTATTTTTGCCTCTAAAATAGATTAAATGTCCAGTGTTAAGAAAGTCACTGTAGAATTTACAGTAACTTACTGGCAGCACAGTTGTCAGTCAGTTACTGTAATATTTACAATTAAAAAAATTACAGTCTTACTGTAAATCTTACTGTAAATTTTAAATATATTTTCATACACAAACACAAAACTTCAATACAGTGTTTTTTAAAAAAGTACTTTTTAAAATGACAGTTAAAGTCATTGTTGGCCCCGCCCCCTAAGCCCATGAAAGTTCACCTCCAACCAGTAAAAATCCCACAATGCAACTGTACATTAAAAATTTACAGTACGGCTGTAAATTTCCGCACCTGATCCAGCGGTCCAATCACATCCCACATACTTTCCACACGCATTTCAGATCACAGTAAGGAGCTGAATTTTCTAAACCCAGCCACCTTACTGTATGTTTAAGATGTAGTTTTTAAAGCCATTTGTTACAGTGTCGTAAACTGTCGGGTTATTTTTGCATCGTTTCAGCAATAAAACCGTTGAATGCAGAGATACTCTGACACTGAATTTTTATGAGTTAAACATTTGCTTAAGAAATTAAGTTGATCGACAATACTTTAAATGAACATTTCTGTCAGACGCTTACATGTCACATTGTTCTAATTACGTCTCCATCTTAGCTTGTAGACTTTAAGTTCCCATTAAAACTAAAATATCATAAATAACTATCTCCTGCAACTCAATGATTGGTGGCACAGCCTAAAAATCTCGTTTGCTGATTAATTTCTCATAATGCAGAGAGTATTGCTCTTCTCTGTTTTTAATTGGTCTGTTTGTTTTGCCCAATTTGGTGAAAACGATCCACTGTAGTCAGTTCTTATATGATTATTAAAGAGATAAAAATCACTCTGAGGCTGTGTGGGCCTTTGACAGATTAATAATGACAAACTTCTGGCGGAAAAATAAAACTAATTAAATTGTTGAAACTGCAGCTTGAAGAATCTTCCCGCTCAAACAAATCCAGTAACACCTCATTATGCAAACCATTTGTTTCATCTGCTTGAGTTATTTCGACAGTGTGCTATAAGGGCTCTAAGTCATGAAGACACAAGCTGCTATTTTAAAGATGCAATTAGAAAAAAAAAAAAATTCAACATTCTTTGCTCTTTGAATTGTCATTGTCAATTAAATGTTTTAGTCCAGTTTAAAGCTTTTTAAATTCTGAATTGGTACTAGTCTAACAATTTATTTGTGAAGTCCTTTGGCATTTCAAATGCTTTTTCCCCAGTGTTGCCTTGTCGCATAGATTTTATCTAAATTTGACTTGATTGCACTCAGTGAAGTCAAAAGCAGAAATCAAATGAATGAATAATGAAAGATGGGGCTTTCAGTGGGATAATATTTAACTTACACGTGGATTCGGTATCTGAAGAGGTAATTCCCTGAAGGAACATTAGCTTGGTGCTGAGTTATCATGGATTTTTGCAAGAGCAGGCCAGAGATTTTTTGAACGAGCACAGACACGAGAGACGATCTGGGTTTCTGAGACTCAGGGAAACCATAACCTGGAAAAACAAATATCATGGACCTCAGGAGGGGTTTGATCTTAATTACTGCGAACAAGACCAGACAATCTGGCAAAGAAGTGCAGCCCATGCTGATCCTCTTTTGACTTGATGAGCTGTTAAGCTGCAGTGTGCGGCAGCGCAGCAGAAAGCTGGCTCTGCCCTCCGAGGACAAGCAGCAGAAGCAGCAGAATCACAAAAGGGAGAGCGGTGAAAGAAGGGAAAGATCATGATGAGATCAACCTTCTAACCCCCCGGGGGTCAAGAGGCCGAAGGGGGCTCCGAAAAGCTGTAACGATCAACTAAAACCTTCCTCAAAACTTCAGTAATGTATGAAATGTAATATAAAAATCCTGAGGCGAGAGGCTCACCTTTCATCTCAGTTCAAAGGTGAAAGCACGGATATGAAGGGGGGAAACAAACGCCTGCTGTGATCCTGGCAATCTCTTCAAAATTCAGTCAATATCATAAAAAAAAAATAAAAAAAAAAAAAAATCAATGCCATTATGGCTCTAGATGAAAAAGTATTTTATATGCAGAGAATAAAGGCAGGAGGAAATTTATGTCCGGTCCACTGAATAGATTAAGCTCATCGAAGAAGCGAAAGGTTTGAGTCTGTGGTGCCGCTAAAAGACAGGCGGGGAATGCAAAAGTGAGATGAGTTGTCTTCTGGAGACCACAACCACATGCAAAGTACTGTAATGTAACTAATATTTGTGGTGATGTTTAACGGGGGAGGGGGCAGAGCTATTAATAGGTCAGTAGCTTTAAACCTCATTACCACAGTCGAGTTCCCGTATGATCAAATTCAGATTTTTATGCAATAGGTTTGTTTGTGCCTTATTATGCCAAAGGAGCTTCTGTAAATGTAGCGCAAAAGCGTCTTTAGAAAAGTGTATTGAAGGCATATTGTTTGGTTGATGGGCTCCTGAGTGGTATCTGTCTGAGGCTTAAGGTATGTTGCTGAAGTGTGTGCAGTAAACAAAATAATGCATGAATCGCTTTAAAAATGACTGCTGGCAGATATTGGATATTACTCCTCACAATTACTAACATTTTAATTAAGCATATTGGTTTGCATCATTTTTAATAGTTGTTAATCTGAACAGAATTAGCTAGTTTTTTGGTAACAAAGCCATGTTGATATGAACGGTAACCAGCATGTTGACTTAGGGAAAAACTTCGGCAGTGTCATAAGAAATGTGTTTGGTCAAATTTCTGTGCTGTAGCTAAAAATTAAGATTTAATTGGTCTGGCTAAAGTGCTAATACAAAAGTCAAACTTTAATATTTCAGTCACATTTTATGACATAATGCCAAACCAGTTCTTGTTTAGCAGAAATGCCAAACCAGAGGAACAAAAATAAGTTAAAATGTAGCTGTTAAATTCAACTACTTAACAGGTTTGGGAAATATATATATATATATATATATATATATATATATAAAACAAGCAAACAAACAAACATGATTGGGTTATATGTTATTCCGCTGTAATTTAGCTGCTAAATTTAAACAATTTCTAATCAGAAATGGAGATTTACACACAATTGAAATTAAAATAGCTTTTTTTTTTTTTTTTTTTTTTTTTTTTTTTTTTAAGTATTTTTTCATAATAATTTCCACTGGTATGTCTACATTTGGACAGGTCAAATATGAGTGGGTGGGTGAAAGTAACACTCCTGAACATTTCACTGGTGTTCCTTTACTGCAGTGTAAAATACTGCATTGCTCTCATATAATCATGTGGTGCCGTGCTTCTATTTTCGTTGTTTGAGAACAAAGGACAACTCAGCTGATAACACATAATGTCCACGAGAGTCTAAAGTTTAAGTTAGAAAAAGACTAAACAGGAAACGCAAACAGGGAAAATAAATCCGCCCAGCGAAGGATTTGTTTTGTGTCGAGATAGAATCGATGCCATACGTCTGCCCTGCGAGGAAAGCACGAGAAGTCAGAAATAATCTGCTGTTTTTGTACTGCTACTTTTACATCAGTGGCCGTTTCAAAATGCCAAGGGCATCCATAATGAAAACAGTTTCATTATGGATATTGTCACGAGTCCCTTTGTAAGTGGCAGTTACAACTTTCAACATTATGGGTCCGTAACATGGGGTCTTCAACTCCAGGCCTCGAGGGCCGGTGTCCTGTAACATTTAGATGTGTCTCTGCTTCAGCACACCTGTGTCAGATAATGAGGTCATTAGCAGCACTCTGGAGAGGTTTACTTGGTGAGGAGGTGATTCAGGTGTGTTTCCTGGTCTATAATAAAGTCTGCCTCAGAACATCAGACAGTTGTCTGATGTGTTGTTTCATTGAATTAGATTTTGTTTTTGCAGTCCAAAGACTGTTTCTGCTTCACACACACACATATATTTTCCAGTTGGAGGCAGTTTTTTTTTAAATGTGTGTTGCTTTATGAGATTGGTTGGAAAATGTATTGTTTTTTGATATTTTAAAACATAGCAGCTGATGTGAGGATATTTTAAATTATTGATGGAATTATTGACTAAACTGGGCAATGAGACGTCTGAAGATGCATTTTCTGTCTGACCGGTTAAGATACCAATGATTTTTTTATTTTTTTTTGCCATTGTTGACAAGAGATGATATGGGACGTGCTTTGCAATTTTCTCACATTAATTTTAATTCCAAAGATAAAATACAATTTTTGACAAAGGCAACTTAATTATTGGCATTTATGACCAGTGTCATCTATCTGTGTTGATTGTATGTTTTTTTTCATAAATTGACAACTGCTATAAACTCTTTTAATTTCACCTGTTTTGTGTATTGATTTAATTTTTGTCAAATTCTTAATAAATATTAACCACTTTGTAATAAACTGATTTTTTTTTTTCTGGTGAGGCAGCACCAGAAAAAATGGCTGACAGTTGGTCAGCCCAAGGGAATCCTGGGTCCAAATCCCAAATTTGGATTTTCTCCATGTTCATCTGTGGAGTTTCTCCTGCTACTCTGCTTTTCTGTAGCACTCAAAGAGGCTGTCTAGAAAACAGATTTTATTTTTTTGTTGTTGTTGTTTTGGTTTTTGTAGCTGCCACCTGAAGAATGGCTGACCTTCCCAATTATGTTTAATGAATAAAGTCTTAATTGAAATAAAAATAGCGGAAACTTATGTAGGTTTGTAATATCAAAAACGTAAGATTCATTGGGTTACAAGAAAAATATGCTGTAACCAAATCAAATCTGGCCAACTGGGGCTGAAAGGTCAACACATCAAGGAGTGGAAAAAGCAACTTCCCCTATTAACACTGCTTTACATTTGGACTGATGGTATGAAAAATGTCGCTCTGTGTGTCTAAAATCTTTCAATAGAAGCCAAAATTGACACATTTGCGTTGAAGAGACCGTGGAACTATTGTGCGATATGATGGTTTGCCATATTGCCAGCCGTCGATTTTAATTGGTCGATAGAATTCTCCCAAGTTCTCGTTCCATATCGCGATACTGAACATTCTTCCCAGTGAGAAGCAGCCCTTCAACTGTTTTCAGTCGCTGTTGTGGCTGCGAAGAAGAGTGGTCAGGCTGAGTGTTTGGTTCACCGTGATTCACCCCGAGGCTTAGCGGGACCTCTTTAAATTGACCGACTAACTGAACCAGCCCCCAGGGGCATCTGTGAAGAAACTCCAGGTCTGTACCAGCGCAGTTAATCCCGCAGGTAAGATTGCTGTCGTTATGTCTTGTTTGCTCCCTCTCTCCTCCAGACACTCTCTCGTGCGTGCAGTTTAACATCATCAAACCATCATTTAACTTGTATCCCGCTTTCCCCTCCGCTTCGCCGTTTCTTGCACATTTTTAGTTAAGCTGCGTTGAGCAGTTTTCCCTCAAACTCCGAGTCCTAAATCACTCAGCGTGGCTTTCGGAGGACCTGAGTGGGGATGCAGGAACTTCCCAGCTCTCTGGCGACTCTGTCTCCGGGATGAAATATCCCCCGTTAGCTTGTATGCTAACGATACATCTGCTTAGATTAAAGCAGCCTGGCTGCCTCGGCTCTAGCTAGCTGGCTGGGTCGCCTGGCAGCTCCGCACAGTGATATCAGTTTCCCAGTGTTGTTGTGCTGGACAGGCGGTGATGAGGCGGCAGCTTAACTTTTACCCCTGGTTTAGCTAACGACCCACGGTCTACATGAAGGTTTCTGTGTACTAACAGCTCGGTGTTGAATTTATGCCACCTAGAAACCATTGAAACAGATTTATAGCTACTTTGGTTGGTGTTGCTCTTCAGTATCTCAGTCCTCTGTCCACCTCCTGAAATATCCCCCCACCCACAAGGCGCTGGTTTAAGTCTGTGCAGCTATTAGGATCTTACGAATAGATTTTTACTTGATGTTTTTTTAGTTCATTTCTCGTCCGCTCATGTTCTACACCAGGTTTCAAATCAAGCTTTACCGGAGAGATGTTATTTCTCTGAAAACTTAATGGTATTGTTTTGATTCTGAACTCTGACGACGGTTCTCATGACTTTTTCATGCATTTGTTTTGTCCAACCTCATGATCAAAGGTGTGTAATTTGTAGAAAAGGTCAAAAAGTTGGAAAAATACTAACTTTTATTAAAGTTGCTTAAACTTTACCAGCAGAAGGAATTGCTTTTTATGGGTACAATTGTTTGTGAGCATCAACTGATTCAGTTTTTCAAAGGTAATGAACCTTTTGAAAAATTAATTTCAAAGGTTGAAATGAATTTTTCTTAATTTTATGAAAACTTATAACTTAAACAGCAAATATTTCATACCTTTTTTTTCTATCTTAAGCAATCAAGTTGTCTTGATAAGATAAATAGCTAGAAGTCAATATACATTAATGTTACAGATACCCAGGGACTGATGTCATGCTGATGCATCATAAAAATCAAACTATTTAGGTCTATTAAAAAAATATATATATTTCCAAAGTGATCAGTTTTAATATTTTTGAAAATTACCTTCCAGTTCTAATGTTTTTTGTAGTAATAAAAGTATGACATCTGTTTCAAATGAGAGTAACAATCCCTTTTGTAAAACAAGATCTCTTCAAATACAAACTTAAAATCAGACTCCTAAAACAAAACTCCATCTGCTGGAGTTTTGCTTCGCATTAAGACGTCTGGCGAGGTCTTAGACCGATGTGTTTATTTTATTTCCCTCTCGGTTTCAAAAATACTTTCAGATAATTATGCTATTAATTTGTTTGCCCTGTGATCCAAAATGGTTGCATATGAGCAAAACTTGTTTTGAATTTTTTGCCCGTTTCGTAAACCAGAAAGTTTGCCGTGAAGGCAGTAATTATTAATGAGCGGCGTGCGGCCGCATGCTGTGCTGGGCTCAGGTCTCTCCCGCATGGCTGCCAGTTGAACCTCTGCTGATGGTGCCATGAAAACAGGCTGCAGGGTGGGTCCAGGTTCACTTGCAGTTCAGTTTGGATCAGAACATCTACTTCATAAGCCATGTGAGTACATTCTTACCAGAGACTCCTGTCTTTACTTACAGCCCAAAAATATGCACATTAGTTTGATTGGTGTCCATAAATTACACTTTTGTGTGATTTATAGTTATAGTTCTTTTTCCTGTTTTTTTTTTTTTTTATGTTGCCCTAAGAGGGATTGGCATCTATTACTCACTGAATGATGGAAACGGGCACTAGCCACTACAGATATAGATTTTAAAGATGGTATTTTGGGCAAAAATAATAATTTTTTTCATGTGATTTTCTTTATGGTGTGCTTTTTGGACAGCTGATAACTTTTATTATTCAGGACTTGGCACACACTCTGTCTCAGATTGTGTAGCCAAAAGGAAAACTGCATTTAAAATTTCAAAAGTGAAGAAAAATAAAAACATGCATATGTGAAATGAAAGTTTGTTTTTTGGCATTTAAGAAAAAGAAGGTAAATAAAAACTGTGGAAGAGCAAAGAATAAATTTGGCAACAGTTGCAGACAACATAAGCAGATCTGCTTTGCCAGATCAGTAAAAGTTTCTAATCCTTTACAGTCTAATATCATTTCATAGTTTGACTCTGGTGAAAGTCCAGTTTGCTTTCAAATTTCTACAACCCAGAGTTTTTAGCAGAGAGCGCTACTAGCTCTACTGTTAGATTGGCATTTCAGTTTTTAGAGGGCTCTGATGTGAGAAGTGTTGCAACGTGCTCAGTATGCATCATTAATTCAACTAAATTTGTGATAAAATACAATTTGAAAAGTTGTTCAGTGTGTTTTAAATGGATAAAGTTTGATTATGTAAAAGTCACATTTCTATAGCAGCAGCCAGTATCACATCATCAATGGCCACAAAATGCTTAGAAATATTAAAAGATATCAACGGTGAAGGTTTTTTTTTTTTTTTTTTTAAATATCATATTCTCAACAAGTGCTTTACATATTTCATGCAATCACAAACTAGGGCTCTAACACACAAAAGACCACCATTTTGAAATAAACGTGAGAATTTTAAGAAAACCTTGAAAAAAATGAGGGCAAAGTTTAATCGTTTAATCAGCACAATTACCCAGCAGTAATCATGAGCGAAGTGGAGAAAGAAGCTGAAAATAACTGCTTAATTTTCAGATTTTCCTCCTTGTTTAATCTTGAACTTTTTAAAAAAAAAATTTTATGTGCGACCATCAAGCGCACAGTTGAGGCATTGGCTGGCTAATTCGTGCTCAAAGTGCTGTTTGTCCTGCACCGACTCGGATGCTGCTGGACCTCGGACGGGCCTTGCAGCATCATGATCAGGAATCAAGCTATTATCAGCAGATCCTTAAAGCCCTGTGAGTTTGGAGTTGCAGCCACAGCAGATCAAACTTGACATTTTGTCGGGTTCATTTATCCCACTGCAGACCACTGCCGGGAGCCACTCACCACTTATTGGTAGCACACCGCTAGCTTGGTTATTTCAAGGACACTCGCACACATTTATCTAGCCGTAATGACTTGCTTGTGTCAAAGTTGGTCAGCTCTTTTTACACAGCAAGCGGCAAGAGCTGGGTGTTCACTTTGCAGCTTTTCTTAAAGTAACAATATTTTTGGGTTAATTTAATCTTTTATTTTGCAGTGCAGAAATGTCACGTTTAGAAATTTGGACTCCACAGGGAAACAACCCGAGACAACGAAGTCTGTAAATATAATTTAATGACAATTATTTTTGTTGGAAGCTTTGATATTTAATTTTTCAAAAGGATCACTGGTTGTGGTTATTTTTATTTCAGCTTCAAAAATTGAAATGTGTTATTGTATTACCATTCTTTAAAAGCAACTTTCCAAATTGAGAAACATTGGTAATTTCAAAAACCTCCGATAAAATGTAACAAACTACAAAATTGTCTAGAAACTGTGTAAAATACATTTTAAATTATCAGTGTAAATACATTTTTTAAACTCTATTTAGCTTGAAAGAAATCAGCTTATTGTCACTATTTATGCTGGATTTATTTACTTTATGAAACCAGTTTTTGGACTTTGAATAATTTTTGCAATATTGGGTTAATATTGCAATCACAAAGGTCTGCTTTGTGTATTTAGTTCACTCTAACTTTCTGGTTACAATGTTGTGGTCAAATGAATTAAAAATTGTGTCACCCTGAGCTGCAAATGGAATATATGAGTATTTAAGCTTGGACGATAATTAGGAGTCCTTTCAATATATATTTACTCTATTTAAATTCCAAAAATCTTTTGATTCGACATTTATTACGCTGATAATAACAATTTACAAACCCCAAGTGGAACCGTCCGTGAAAGCGGATAATGTAGTAAGTAAACAAATCGTTGTTGACTAGTTGCAGTTATTAGAACGTTTTCATGTTTTGTAGTAGCGTCCTGAGACGTTTAGCAAAAAAAAAAAACAAAACCTCAACCCGCAGTGTGTATTTGTGCTATTTCTGAGCAGTGGCAGATTGCAGTAACGCTGACAGAAGCTGGCATCCTGCTAATTAGTCAGTGAGTTAATGAGAAATCCTTATAGAAGGCAGGATGCAGTATGTCGCACCACAAACTGAGAGTGTGTAGGTGAACCGCTTGGACCAGATTTTATTATGGTTGCGAGGAGAAGATGATTGTTTGAAGCTTTGAAATCCATACAAGTGCCTGGAAAAAGTAATCTAACCTTTCTTAGATATAGTACAGCAATCTGCTGTTTTGGGAAAAAGTGTGATTTTTTTCTTTTTCTTTTTTATTTGTGTTTGAATTAAAACCCCATGAAGCACTATGTTACTCTCTTCCTGGACGTGGGCATCAATGACAAATACTAAAAGCTTAATTTTTGCCTTCCCTTTTGCTTCAACCTTCTCTTTTGTATGTTTTTTCATACAGTTGTTTGAAAAATAAAAAAAAGAAACCAAAATTTTAGATTCATTCACTCACAGAAAAGACCCATGTCTAATTGAATACCTTCCACATTTTCACTATTTCTAAACCTCATTGTGAAGTTTGTTCTAAATCAACTTTTTTTTTTTTTTTTTTTTACATCCTTTCCAATGAATATTTGCTTTTTCTGCAAAGTTTCAATCTTGTTGTACTTTGATTTTCTGTTGACGCATGTCATTCCTAAAGGTTTTTCAGGCACTTCTGAGTGCCTTTAATCAACACATTGTAGCACTCCACATGGACAGTCAAGTGTCCTTGTAGCTGAAGCTCTCTTGAAACATTGAGGAGCTTGGTGGAGAAAACTGTCTGGGTGGTAACAATGTTTTGTACTGAATTCCTCTCATTTTTCTGCTCTTATGTGCCATTAGTGGGATAAAATGTGAGCCAAGAGGCAATCAGATTGCTGCTTTACTTCTCTGCACTGTATTCCTCTCTCTCTCTGAGTACATCTGTCTTTGTTAGGTGTTCAGTTTGTATAGCTCAGTTGCCTTTAAAAGAAAATGTGTTCCCTTTTGTGTGCATCTCAGCAAGTATAGTCATATCGCAAATTTGGGGACCATTTTGAAGTTGCTGAAGCAGTTTTTTTTCCCCCATTGCTAGACTACTGAGTCACTGCAGCTTTATTCAAGCCTGCACATGCTTGTAGCTTGAGGCTTGAAGTTCTCAGCCCAAAAACAAACATGTTTCCTTTTATACTTTTAAATTCTGGTTCTGATATATTGGATGTATCTCTAAATTATTAACAGCAGTTAGTGATTTAGTGTTTTTTCAATTAAGTGTTTTTCAAGTGCTTTCTCAGCTATAGAAGCTCAGATTTGACCTTTGCTGCTTATCTGCTAGACCAGCTTTTGTTGCGGTCTTTTCAGAATGTTCTTGCTGTTGCAGAATAGCTTAAATATGAAGAATCTAAAAGATTTCTTGTTGTTGTATGCTTGCAAATGCCCACCAGAGGCATTTGCAAGGGAACACTACAAGACTCTGCTGTTTTCACATATAGAAGTCCTTAAAGATAAAATAAATCTTCAGTAGCAACTTTATAAATGTTTTGTTGAATGTTGTCCCTTATTCAACGGTGGGATTAACTTAAAAAAATAGTACAGTGAAAGCTTCAGTCAATAAATTGTATAATGTCTAGAGTACTAGATAATAGGGCTGGACAATTAGTTAATAACAATATGTATTGTGTTAGACACGTGATCAATATCAATAGATAATACATCTGATAGAATATTCAATATATAGACTATTCACTGAACCGGGATCCAGAACTGCATGGCATTCTGGGAGGTGTAGGCGGAGGAAAGGATTTAGCTGCTCAACCTCTCTTGGCTTGCTAAGCAATGTTGGTGGCATCAACAACTCGCTCACTCGCTCTTTGGTTACCTAGCAACAACCTGGCGAGTAAATTTTGCAGCAGCCATTTCAGGTCTTGTCACTGTGCCTCTTTACTGCTTAAAAATAATTTTTTTAAAAATGACATGGAGGGAAACTGGATAAAAAGCATCCCACCAGTTTCAGTACTTCAGAGATTTAAACAAAAATAAAAATCGATAATTATCAATATCGACAATCATCAATGATGATTGACATGAAATGCCTATATTGTGATAACATTAGTATTACTACCACTACTACTACTCTTAATAATAACTTTATAAAGCACTTTCAAAGTTCTGAACAACTACAAGGAGATAAAAAACAAAATAAAACAATGCAGTTTAAAAACATTACCCACAAGTCTTTGTCTGATTGGCTGATCAGGCCCCTCGTGATGACTCCTTCCCTGGAAGCTCGGGTTCACCAAGTCCCGGTTCACAAAGAAAGACCCTTGGAATCCATTAAAAAGGTTTTGCTTGTTCGAGTATGGGTTCACCTTTTTTAAGTACTGATCATGTTACTTTACATTGAGTTTTGTATCCCTTGGTAACATTAAAGGCTTTTGCTTTTGTATCTAAATCGGTTCAGAATTCAACATAGCAAACTATAAGAAGGAGTTTGGGATTAATGTTGAGGATTTGTGAGCGAGATATGAGCCACATTTCAGACTTCAGTAAGGCTTTCTATTTTTTTTTTTTTTTTTGTAAGGGTTGTTCTGGAGATTGAAAGCAGATGGATCCAAGAGGTTTTGAAACTATGAATCATCCCTTTTTCAGTAATATCAGTTTAGTTAGTCATTACGGCTTGATATTTGGCTGCTACCTATTTGATCAGTTTACAACATTTAAAACAATAAAACTTTCTTTTAAGAACAACCAGCAGAGTACAGTTATTACACTTTTGCTAAATGTTTTAGTTCTTTCTCAGTTAATCATTAGGGAGTACATGAGTTGGATTATCTTAAAATACATTTTTTTTATTCCTTGATCTCAGCTAATGAACGGCAATCGGCACCAGCACTTTGGCAACCCTACAGGTGGTATAGTTTAGTAGATGGAGTTCCTTATTTCTTTTTTTGTGTGTCTTTGCATAGACTTTAAACTTCTGATCTAAAAATCCAATTCCAATTGAGATAAATATAAGACTTGCTTATTTTTCTTAAACTCAAGAGACTTGATTTTTCTAACACTAATGCAGTTTGAAGCATCATAAGCATGCTGCAGAGTTGAACTTGGATATCTCATCCAATATAGTCCAGTTAAAATTTAATCCAATACAGTTAGAATCACATTTAACTTGATCACCTTCAGTCCAATTAATCAAGTTACGATGCAGTTCAAAACAATCCTGAGGTTGAAGTAGCGGCATCCTTCTGGCTTGGCCAACTAGATATTGATATTCCAGGGAAGACAAAGATGAGAAGAAATGTCTTCCAACTCCTCCCATTATAGAAATAATATTCACACAAATTAAACAGCAAATGAATTAATGTTCTACTATTTTCTCAGGAAGAAAAGGGTTTGAGTACTTATTTTACTGATGTATTTGGATAAATCTTCTTCATTGTAGCATATTTGTCATCTTTTAGTATTTCAGTTCAATGCTTTTTCTTTTTTTTTTTGGATTTGTTTGAGGTGGTGAGAGTTCATTTCTGTGGGATACTAATGTTGCTCTTGTCCTCTGACCCCCACGGTACAGCTAACACAGCCTGCTTCAAAAGCAAGCACACAAACGGCTTATGTTTGCATACTTTGGAGCCACATCCCTCCCCCAGGCACTCTCCACTAAACCCCTCTCCACTATTAAATACCAACCACCATTTGCAACAAAGGAAGTGGCCTCAGTTGCTCTCAGGCATGCAGACACAAGAAATGGCACTGAATCATTATCCAATTTGCTCTTGGGTTTTCAGAGAAACAAGTATTTGCGAAAAATACATCTTAACACACATTTTGGATTACATATGTAGCTAAAGATGAGGAGCTGGTGGATCCCAACTGGATTTTGAAAAATTTGAAAAACTCTACAGGGAGTTGTTCTGCTTGGTTGGCTCATGATTATGTTTGGAGCACTTTTGACTTTGTCTTTTGTCCTAAACCAACATGAATCCTGGACTAACCACACATCTGATTGAGTAATGTTATGCAGGATTATTCTCTTTCAGAATTTAACCTGAAAAGAAACCAAGCATTTAAGAAATGCTTAAATGCTTGGTTTTGATTTTGTTATTGTTTTTAAGGGCAGACTTTCTTCCATATTTTTTAATAATCAGTTTGCAACAAAACTAATGTCAAAAATGTTCAAGTTTAACTTTTAAGTTGTTTTTCTTGGGTTTTTAATTTTACATTTAGATTTTTGTGTCTTTCATCTTGGCCTTATTTTCAAAATGGCTTCTGTTATTACTCTGGGTTTTGCTTACTCGACTGTTAACACCTCAGTAAAATAGGGTTGGGAACATGGACAGCATATATATGGAAGACATAAATGTACTTAAGGGAGAGATTAGCCTGACAGTGCTGTTAACTATAAAATGACTGCTTAACATCCAGCAGGAGCTGGTGTTACATTAGACCAAAATATCCTATTAAAACTGACTATATTTAAGAAATCTGTCTTTTTCTCATCAAGGATTTTGAGAACATACTATTCTCTTGTATTTCCCTAATTTGCTTTTTGTGGTGTTTAGTAACAGCCTTTGGGAAGAGAAGAATGACGGTGTGAGGACTAAAGAATTAAGTAAACTCTGTCCCCATATTTACTTCAGGTCCACATAGAGAGGCATCTATTTATGTTCTTTGGATGTGGACTTTTCTATAAAAGTGTATAATGGAGCATGTTCCTGCAGTGCTATAGAAAATATGTAAATTACTCTTGATTTTTCTGCTGTGCTCTGTGACTGGCAGTACGAAATAATGGAGTGCCACCGCTTTATATACTGAATTTACAAGCAAATGGCATTATTTAGTTCGCAAATGATCAGTTTCTTTCACCAAGGTGATTGCATGTCCTTTTTTTTTTTTTTTTGACATGCAGTCAAAAAAAGAGAGTAAAAACATTATGACCCGTGGCGTTTGAAATAAATATGAACAATTAAAACTGGAATTCAAACCAGTTTAAACACCTGAAATACTGTCGAGTTTCAATTGGCGCTAGGTCCAATTAAACAACAATAGTTGTGTGCACATTAGTGCTACAAAAGCTCAGAAAAATGTGATTGTGATATTATTACTGGATATTCATATTAATGTTGGTTACCATTAAACCACTTTTTCCTGGTTCTTTTCTTTCATCGTACCTCGGACACTAAAACCATAAATTCAGTGTGGGTGGGAAGAGTCCAACTAACAGGCCAAATATACACACACTCTTTTTTTTTTTTTTTTTTCATTGGACTGTTTTCAGCTTTAAACCACACATTTGCTGTGGTATTATTGGCAGCTTTGGAGATGTTGCAGCATTTCCTACCATTAGCGACTTGCATAGATTTTTTGCAAAAGTCTTGTAGAGAAGGTCATTGTGCAGTTTCCTTTCTAGCACATCTCAAAGGTTCACAGTGGGGTCTGGACTCTTTGGTGGCCACTCAATATTTCACACGACACTTCAAGGCAGGTTTAAGATGCATATCTGATGTTTCCATGAATGAAGACAGAACGAACGAATCAAATCAGCAAAGGTGGTTGATGCCAGGCTACTTTTGTTATGCACCAAAGTCTCCAAGCAAGGTCGTCAAAGGCCTGCATGAGCTGACTTCCGCAAGACGAATTGATGTAGTGATAATAAATGGTTTGTGCTACCAGCCAACATCCCGATATATCCATAATGTTGATGTCAAAGATCACGACTGCTCCTGCTGTCCCAGTCTACTGGCTTGTTTGAAAACTAACAGCTGTGCAGGACAACACCATAATCACTTGTGACGTACTGCTAGACGAAGGGAGCCCAGAAGTCATTTGTCTTTACAGGTTTATGACAGAAATGTTTTGTAAAATATACTCCTATGTGTAAATGATGTCTCGCTCTCTACTTTTGCAAAACATTTAAGCCTTGGCATTGTCATCTTGGAATATAGCTGTGCTATCAGGTAAGAAAAAAACCTCCATTGATGGAATAACCTCCTTTTTCGGGCATATTATCTTGCTGAACTTTGACATGACAAACTCAGCAACTTCTGATCATAGCACTGCCCCCACAGTCTTTTACAGGAGGCTCTATACATGCAGGTACATGACCTCATCTCTCCCAGTTCTAACCCTGATGTGCACATCATTCTTGGGCAGGGTGATGAATCTGAAATCATCAGACCTTCTACTATTGCTAGACAGTTCAAACTTTATGCTTGCTAGAAGACTAAGCCTTTTCCTCTGATTATCTTCACTGATCAGTGGTTTGCTTCAGGCTACACAGCTCGAACCCCATGAGTTCCCTTTGCGCTGTGCATGTGGAAATGCTTTTATTCTTACCACTGAACATAGCCGTGAATTATTGTTTTTATGTTTTGATTTCTCAAAATGTTTAAGTGAATGCCGATCATGATCATCCAAGATTATTCTCCCAACCACTTTTTTCCCACGAACATCATAGCTCCCCATCCAGGTTTTGATAATACTTTGGACAGTTGTTGACCTAATTTTCTTTCCGCAATTTCATAGATGTTTTCTTTGCTTGAGGCATGTGGGGATAATATGACCTTTCTGAAATATATTAACATCTTCTCCACAACAACAGGATACGTCTTCTGATGTAGAAGCTTCTTGCATCGGTTAGATTGTGTAATTTGTTGCCCACTGAAACACAATCAGTCATACAGTTTTAAGAAGTGGGAGTCTCCCACCTATTTTCTTTGTTAAATCCAGGACTTGTTCTTGAACTGGTGGTGCAATATGGTAACTTTAAATCCAGATGCTCCAGTCAAGCTGCAAGATTTTCTGTAAAAGACTCCACTAATGGGCCAGGAAAGGAATTCTGCGTGTTTATGAGGTTGCAGTCAGTTTGAGCATGTTATTTTCTACTTGATTGGTCACGATCCAGTTTCACTATATGTAACCATTGGTGTTTGTCAGCCAGCATGAGAAACAGTGAAGTAAACATCTTCAAACATTAATGACAGCTAAATATTTTATGTCGAAGCTGGGAAGAAGTCTTAAGCAGAGCTTCTCAAAAAGAAACCCAAGTGTCTTATGTTGCTATTTTTAAGGCAAGAACAAAAACGCTGAAGTAAATATTTAACCTTACAAGAACTTTAGTGTTTACATAGAAGTTCATTTTCAGCCAATTTGATAATTGAATCGCTTGGTGCAATAAAGTTGTGTATCGTTCCCTCGGCTACCATTTCACATTCACACTCATAACCGCCATCCGCTATTACCACCCAGTGGGAGCGAAGGCTTTCTTAGATAATTGTTTTAATAGCCGTCATTACAGCCCAGCACCGTTCAATATTGCAAAACTGGCACTCTCAAGACGTCTCATCCCTCTTCCCTGATCAGAATGATCTTTCTATAACCCTCCATTGCAGTGCCCCTATGACATTCACACTTGATTAGGCTTGCAAATGAAGTTTTCCTTATTTTAGGGCATGAGGTGCGACCTTGGCTCAAGAGTCCTGTTAAGTCTTATTGGATTTGCTGGACATACTAGGCTCAAATGATTTATTTTATTTAATTTTCTTCAGTTTCACAACTAAGCTGGGAAGATGTCCCAGTGGTATTATCTGCAACTAATTCACTTGCTTCATCAGCTTTTTTCTTTTTCTTAAATAGTCTACAGATAGTTGATTGTGCATCTTTCTTTGTGCCACGGGAATATTCACTTGGTAAATAAATGGCTAGCACAAAAACAAGAGCAACCAAATTAAAAAACTACCATCTGCGGATTTATCTTTAATCTCCTCCTTCTGTCCGCAACTAATTGTCGTAGTGTAATTGTTAATTGTTGCTGACAAAGTAGTTTTTTCTGGCTTCATTATAATACCAAATTACACCTGTGCTACTATAAAGGGTCAAAACACTTTAAAGGCATTTTGAGTCTCGTAAGGAATTAAACTAAGGATTATTTAAATCATGTTTGTACCTGACCAGCATTGTTGTTTTTACTTTAGTAAACATTGTGCGCTGTTATTAGTCATTATATTTTTTTTAATTTTATTTTTAGCTATAGTTTTCTTAAATATTTAATAGAAAACATAAAATTTGTGTTTTCTTTGAACACAATCTGTTGGAACAACAATTTGGCAAATGCATTATGAAACTTGATTTAAAAAATAACAATATTCCCATCTCACTTGTTCCTCGTTATCATTAAATAGTAAATAAACATTTCAGAAACATTTAAGTGACCAAAATATCCACTCTTCTGTTCAATAAGTCAAAAGCCCTCCATTTGCTTTAGTACATCAACTACATTTAATAGTGCCTGATTGCACCTCTGAAAACACAGTAATTTATTAATATCTTTAAATATTTTGATATTTATTGATGATTTCGTATTGTTTTTCAGTAATTTGTCATAATGACCTTCGATCCTGGAAGTTTCACCTGTCTTGCTCTTTGCATGTTAAAGCAAACCTCACATAAATGGCAAGTTGGGCAGGAAAAAAAACGTGGCCTTCCCTAGTTGCAAACTTGAAAACTTTTTTTTGCTCCAAGAAGAAATTCTTCAACAAATATATAATTGCAGTTTTCTTCTTGGATTTCGCCCTTCAAAGATGCATACGTCTTCTTCCTTTGACCCCGAGCATCAGTACGACTTTCGATTCGGTAAGCTCCATCACCCTGAATCAACAGACTGGTGCTAGTTCTTACCAAGCAGTTCAAGGCTATAAACCATGTGGCTCTGAGCAAACCTCTCCGTCTTTCTACAAACAAATGAGAAGTACTTTTTTTTTTTTTTTTTTTGTAATTTCAGCAACCTCTCTGCTAATGAGCTTCAGCTCAAGCTGGCAGGCCAAAGAGGATTTCAACCCTGGCTTACTGGTCAGCTTATGTCTTCTCACTCATTATCTCACTCAATGTATTATTTCCAGAAAATTAGAAAGGCATTTGCAGTAAGACATTGCACTCATATTGCTTAGCAGTCAACACTGCTGCTGTAAGACAGCAAGGATATTAAAACCTACTGGCCTTTTTGCTTGAGCTGCAAATTGTCTTTCTACAACAACCTTTCTTTTTGGCTACTTTAGATTTTCTATTGCAGAACATGATGATTATGTGGACTGCAGAACAATGGCGCAAGGAAACTGTAAATTAACACTTTCTGGTGACAGCTTCAAATGCTGTATTTTTTTCAGCTTTTTAGCTCAACTAAGCAATTCTCAACTTTTGAATTGAGAGCTTTCGAGTTTGTGGTCTCATACAAAACTGTACCTTTTCTTAAGTTTTGTTGGGGGCGGGGGAACGGTGTTTTTTAAAATTTTCGTTTACAACAGCCCTAGTTGGAATATTGAATTGGAATAAGTGGGTCAAACCTTGAAACACCGTTGCTCGATTTAAACGTCTACCAAGGTGTTACTGAGTTTGTTTGTTGTCTAGACCTTGATATTTTTCATATTTTGGGTGAGAGGCATTCCAAGTTGCAATTCTGTCTTCAAGCAGTAAAAAAGGTCTTGGTTTGTTAAGTTTCTACATGAAAAACCACAAGAGCTCTCCTAAGATCCTTGAGAAGCGAAAACAATAACATTTTCTGCAGTAGCTTCATATACATGTATGTTATATATAATTATAATTTGCAGTACTGTAAAACAAAAAACAGTATTTAGCTGAATTCTAGTTTCTCACTAAACTGTGCAATGCAGTTAAAAGTGTAATGGTGAGTGGGTTGTAATGTAAACACATTCCTTAACATATCCATAACAGCTGCTCTGTCATTGTTGAGTAATCTATTATTGTGATGCAGCCAACTGGATGTGTCATTGAAGTTGGGTTTGTGTCTTTATGCATCACGAAACAAAATGATTTTTTATAAAAGAACTTATGTTCATGCTTTCTCGATCTATGTTAATTGTGATGTACTTGCCATTAAGACTGTTACCAGTTTGGCTCTAATCTAAATGTAATCATAGCCATATTCTGCAGTGAACAGATAAAATGCAACTAATCCTGGCATTGATACACACACACACGCACACACACACACACACACACTGATTTCCTCAGATACCCTCCTTCTGAAATGGTTCCAGTGGACATTTGGACAGTGACAGAGGTGTGAAAGCCATGCCACATGGACACTCTGGGTTACAAACTCGGCTACAAATTGATAGGCTTCTGAAGTCCGTCAAACTGGCAGTGGCTTTTTACAAATCTACAAAGCAGGAAGACGACATATTTCAGACGAGGAATTCAGAACCAATCAATAGTACAATGTTTTCGTTGCCAAAGCATTTCATTGCTGCAGAAATAATGCATTTCATGTGCGGTGAAGTGAAGGAAATGGAGACGGCTTGCAATCTGCAGAAAGACAAACGGCAATTACATTCAGGAGAGATGGCCACAGATTGGCAGTGCGGCGCTGCCCTGATGGGAGATATAATTTGCTTGAAGAGGCCAGGAAAAGTTGCAGAATAAAATAGAGACAAGGTCAGTTTTGAAAGAGACAAAAATCACTTCAGGGCTCGTCCTCTCAACAGCTCTCTTCTCCTTGGCCTCACATGTTCAGCCTTGTTACCGATTGGCCTACAGACTCTTGACATTTCTCCTGAATTCTTTAGCTGGGTGTGTCAGGGTGCTTTACATGAAATCTCACGGTGGCCTTCTTCTTCTTCTAACCTCAGCTTTCTCAAAAATTGTGGGTGTTTTTCTTTTTTTCTTCCTGAAGACTAGATTTGAAGTGACCCTTTTGGAAAACGGCAGGTGTTGTAGAAGTGGGGGCAGGGTTGTCAAGCTGAAGTGTGATTGGAGTAGGACATGCAAAATAAGGCTAAATTTAGCGGCCTCAACAAGAGTGCCGTTAATAAGTCAGCTTGTTTATGTAAGAGATGCACGAAGAAACTAAAAAACAACAAAAGACTACATCAAAACTTGCTTATTTCCTCTATTCCTTTTAAACAAAAAGGCTTTTTAGGCCCTGACTCGTCGGCTTCGCTAAGACAGCTGTGCATACTCCCCAAATTAATTCTTGGTTATTTTTGATGCAGTTACTTTGGCCGTATTTGAATGTAAGCTACACTTATTCAGATTTGTTGAGCATTCTGTACAAAGGATCATTTTATAAGACCAACTAATGTGACGGATCAAGCAATAAAGTAAAGTAGTTGTGTTCTTTCATACTTGATTTTTTTTTTGTTTGTTTGTTTTAAGAAAAATACAATACAAGAATTCTGAGCTATTTGAAATTTATAACACGACTAAGTGGATACTTTCAGGATACTTTTTTATGTTTCATTGCAAATATGACATTTTTTTAGTTTAATGTTAGATAATTTTAAGCTTGCTTTCCAAAGCCTTCCTTTGCTAGTTGAGTACATGCAGTTGTGGAGCATCTATGTGTACCCAAGGGGTTGAGTTATAAAACAATAAGGACTCATCTTTTGCTGTTGTGTACAAAAACACAAAGCTTTTCGGTGGCGATGCAACATCCAGGGAGAATTACCTGCCTAATTTAGTCGACCTGCTTCCTCATTTCTGTTTCCAGGTCAGGGAAGGAAGTACACAAATCAGAAAGTTTTCAAAACTTTTGCATCTTTACATTACAATGTTAAACCACAGTTCAAATCTCAGGCTACTTCCTTTAACAATGCTCTGAGTTATGGGAAGCGATGTAGGTTTGGACTCTTATTAATAGTTTTAAGGTTTTTTTTTTTTTTTTCTTTTTTTTTTCAAATATTTTTACATTGCGAATATCTAGTAGTGAGTAACGGAGTGTGTCCGAATGGGGGGGAAAAACATTCGGACACTGCGATGCTCTACTTCTCACTACTTGTTCCTATTTCTGGCTGGATTGCTTTTCAGTCAAAATTTATGACATTTCAGGAGGAAGCCTCTCTGATTGACAGATAATGATATATGCATATGCAGAACAGAGGGGAGAGGAATAACCCCTTACCTCTCGTCTGTCCCCAGAGCTTCTTTATTCAGCTGCCTTTATTTTTTCATTCCATCATATCTGCTGAAGATTGAGCGATATATACCATCAAAGCCTTTTAGAGGCTTCCCACTCTCTTCCAAAATCCTTTTTATTTTCAACAGATTCAGCTGCTTAATATTCCTTAGCAGTCTGTGGCCTTTTTACAGAACTAACAAGGTTCTGAAGATGCAAGTCTTGTCTTCATGTGAAAGACAGCTGGGGCACAGCCCTCTTCTTCTTCTTTTTTTTTTTTTTTTTTGTGGAGCTCATGCCGCAGTGTCTGTGCTGCTAACAAGTTCAGAGCTACTCTCAGACACAAAAGCAAGTGGGAAGTGACTCTTATGTTATTTATATTTTATTGGATATTGTTTAATATTTCTAGTGAAAATTTGTTAAATAAAAATACCATAGTTAGCTGTGTATCTTTTTAAATGTATTCATTAGCTTTGCTTTTATTCCACATTTTTGATTTAGTAATTAGAATGACAACCATTGTGTTGACTCTTGAGCCAGTTCAGCATGTAATTAAATGCAAGGGTTGTAAAAGCTATTCAATGCAAACATTAATCAAAGTAGCAAATACAATATTTTAATTAATTTTTTGCCTGGCATAGTTTGCACGTTTGCATAAATACAATTGTTATGATTAGAGTTGCACAACACATTGAATTCAATCTACATTTTAATATCAGTGTATGCAATATTGAAATCACAAACGACTTCTTGTACACAATTGTTTTGAGGATCCTATAATGCAGCTATCTTTTGTTCACAATTTGCATATAGATGATACATTTGGCAAGCTGGATGGAGCTCCACTGACCTTAATGGCTGCATTAGGTGCTCATTTATTCTGTATATCCGAGACATCGGATCTCAGCAATAAATATGGGCACATTGTTTAAAGGTGGAGTAAGAAAAAATGTCAGTAGATTGTAGGGTAATCACAATCAGTTTTGTCAATATATGAAGTTTCAGCTTTAGCAGCACACAAAATCCTCTGTGGTATTTACATTGACCCTTTTTAAGCACTTATGTTTACAATGTGTTTGAAATGAACTTGCAAAAGTCTTGGCTTCACAAAAGTAGTCAAATACTATTCCTTTACTAAAGAAATACTAAATAAATACCCAAATGACTTTTTTAAATGAACATTGTGCACACAAAATTACTTCCTGTTTTCTAAACTAAATATTTGTTTAGTAAGACATTGTTCCGCTATTTGACAGTCAGTTCAGTAACTTTACTGAAAGTTATTGCCTGCCAGGGATGAGCCATGAGTGACATGAATTTCAAATAAAAAATCAGAAGTTGTAAAAACAACCAAGTTGTAGTCTGCCCTATTTTTCAACAACTACATAAACGCACACAACTTTATCATTAGTGCCTATATAGCTGCAGTTTGAAACATCTTACAAGCTTAATGAGGCAATTAAAGATCCCTAGGCCTTTAACGAATTTATTTCTGTTGCTAAATGTAGTTAGTCTTAACCTATTTTCTCATTCGGTGACTTATAGCATGATTGTAAGTGCCAGCTTCTGCCTACAAGCTTGAAAGAGTTCAGCACAGAAAGTACCACAGAGTGTTGACAGGCACCATGGGTATTTGCTCAGCTTCCAAATCTTTCCTTCCTATTTACTTTGAACTTAGTTTTCTCAAGCAGCTTGTATGTGGTGGTTCTTAGCCTAAAACCTATCCTCCCTAGAACACTTTGGCTTCCAAGTTTCTATTTTTTATTTTTTATTTTTTGGTTCTTGTTATATACCAACTCTACCTGCTGTTCCAGGATGTGCTTGGTCTTGTGACTTATTCCTCTGTCACTTTGATCTGAGAGGTTGTAATGACTTTTTTTTTTGCAAAAACATAGGTTTAATATTCACTTAAATGGACTCTGTCTCAAAAGGCCATTGGTGATCTGTTAAAAGTAAAATAGATTTTCCTTCAAATCACAAATCTAAAGTAGTGTCTGCATAGGAGAAAAGAACAATTGATGTGCATTTAGCTGCAGCATTCAAATGTAGCATCAGACCCGCCCCTAAAAGGAAGCAACCGAACCCCTCGATGCAAGCAAAGCACCTCTAAATACCATCAGATTTACTATCTATATTCCTAAATGCTTGTGACAACCGCACTGTTTCTCACAGCATGTGACCCCTTCCCACTGAAAAACTCTTTGTTTTGCTTAATCCACTGTGAAAATTGCCCTAATGTTTTGAGAGCTGGAGGAGGTTGCATGGGAATGGTGCTGTGGGAGGATATTCCAAGGACAACAAATTGGTTTGGGATATCAAGTTTGTAGTTTTTAAATTGTGGTACACATGAAGCAAAGACTGAGTACTAAATATCAAGACGTTTGAAGAAGTTTTCAGTACTAGTTTGCGTTCAAGTTAAAGAATGTATTTTTTTCCCCAATTTGCTGACAGTTGTAAAAGGAAGTGTCATTAATATAACATTCAGGTTAACCTGAATTACTCAGAAGACGTACAAGTGAATTTAACATGAAAGCCAAATTTATTCCAGTAATTTCCATTTTTCTGAAAAACGGAAAATTCAATTTCTCAAAAAACTGGAGTACAACAGAAGAACCAATAAATAAATAAAAAAAAAATGTGCATAAAAATGGGCCTTCTAAAGTTAAGTATTAATTATCGTATTGCTGTGTACAGTATATACACTTCATACCTGTTCATGGGTCCTTTTGCATGAAATGCCTCATTACTATGGCGTGGCATGGAGGTGATCTGCCTGTTGTTCTGTGAGGGTGTTTGGGAAGCCGGGGTTACTTAAATAGTGACCCCGAGCTCATCTGCATTGCTGACTCCAGTGTCTTTCGTATTCCTCTTGACAATAGTCCATTGATTCTTTATGGGGGTCGTGGAAATTTGTTGGACAATCAAGTTCTTTAAAGCGGTTATAGGTTCCTTTAGACTGTATGGACCGATGCCAAGTTCTGCTGGAAAATGAAAGCAGCATCTCGTTAAAGCTTGTCTGATGAGGCAGCATGAAGTTCCCTAAAGTTTACTCATGGACAACTTCAGTAGATTTGGACTTGATGAAACACAATGGACCAACAGCGGAAGATGAATTGACTCCTTAAAGCAACTCAGACAAACTTCGCACTGACTGTGCATTCACACGAGCCTGTTTAGTCCACTTTAATAAAATTCTAGTTTTATTAGTTTAATTTGATTTAACTCTATTAGGCTCTATTTTAGTCAAACTAAATTTGATTAAAATTTTATAGACAGACACTTTGTGTATAAAGTCTGGGGAAGTATGAAAGTGCAATCGAACTCTGATGCAAACCAAAAAAGCAAACTAAAAACCCAGGTCTCAGTTGGTTGAAGTGAACTCTGGCTAGGTTTGAATTCCTATGTGCATGCAAGTGGACCAGAGATTACTCCAAACCAGGAAGCGGAGTATAGCGCAGGGCTTTCTGTGTCAATAGAATCAAAACAAACACGAGTCTTAACAACAGAGGGCAAAAATGGCTTGTGGTTTTTCAACAAGGACAAAGAGAAATCCTTCAAAGGAGTCTGATGCCACTCCTTTTTTATGTACATTTTGTGAAGAAGGAAGGAAGGAAGTTGCGCTCATGTCGTCTTCGGCTATTTTTGTGTCATTTCCTTCAGTAGTTCTTGGGTTTTCAATTAGTTTGGATTGTTTGACACAGTGCAGTGTGAAAGCGAGCCACACCATTTAAAAATGTAACAAATATTGCAGTTTTGGTCCCCAGGCGAACAGAGTTTACCAGACTATCAGGTGTGAAAACACCCTGACTCTCAAGAAACTTGAGAAACAGAGACATCTCCCAGTTTAAAATTTTGAATACGTTTACTATTGCGTGTAAATGACATAAAAGCTTTATGTAACCATAAAATGTTGAAATACGTTTTCAATATTTGTCATTAACTTCAGAGACATAAAAAAAATATGTCTTTACCAGTTTAGTTAGTTTAACTTTAGTTTGGAGAAGAGATTTCCACTTAATCAGGTCGCTCCGGCTCCACATCTTGGATCTCTGCTAGTTTCGCTCTATGCTCGGCACGCTCTGAGTTCTCTGATAATTCTCCGGGCATCAGATGGCCGCTGATGGCTGGCTCCGTCGTGATATCAGTGGTGCGATCATTAAATGTTTTGCCAGCCACTCACTCCTCAGAGAAAATGAATGCATTATGAATGGCCAACAGATGGGTCTTCGGCCCTCGTTTTCTTACCCCGACTACTAGTTGTGATAGATGGCTGCATGTGTCAGGGGGCGGCAGATGTGGAGCAACTATAATAATTAATGAGAGAATATCCGTCCCAGTCAAACTGCTGGAAGACGCATCCTGAGGCTAATGTTTAAAACGTTTTAACTGGAGAGAGCCATAAAGTTGGTCTCGATGACTCGTGTGTCAACCTCTTCCTTCAGACAGGTCAGTCGAATTGGACAGTATGTAAAGGCAATAATGTGCATCAGCCCAGTGCTAATTGATATGCTAATGCAACCTTGAAGAGAGGATAAGCTGTTTGACCTTCATTTCCTTTGATGACACATTGAAAGATGATTTTAAAAACTTTTCTTGAAAATCACCATGGAAATCACCTCTAACATCGAGTTCAAAATGATTTTTACGCCGTCTTCAGCATAGTGAGGAATGCATCTTCTGTGCTAGTCCTATGATGTGTATCTTTCTCTTCATTGGGTCTGTGATACTTTCTATGTTTAGAGCATTGTCTGAAAGATAAAATACATAGAAGGGAAGAAAGGGTATTGATATGTTAACTTCATTCATCAAGTTGTTTTAAAAGGTCTTTCCTAATTCAGTATTATTTACAGGAAATTGGTTACCACACTTTGTAATCCATCACTGGAGCTCTTGATCACATCATGTCATTGCAAGTGTATTAATCATTTCACTCAGTTATTGCACAAGTGACCTTCACTGTGTGACGCTGACTCTCGTCCTTGAATCTTGATGAGTTTAGGAAGGTTGTGGGTTTTCTTCGCTGTCTTTAGTTTTCTGTCACTGGTGCCATCTGCTAGTTATCTCTCTCCACGTATTTCAGTCTGAAAATTAGCTTCTTTAAAGAGAGCAAAGAATGAACTTGAATTAAGAGAATCAGTTCTATGTCCTATTTAAACCCTGGCTTTACTGTCATCACTAGACGTTTTCATGGTCACTTTTTTGTTGTTTTTGGACGGGATTAGGGTCATCATAGCATAAGCAAACCTTAGCTCAATAAAAACAGATGTGGCACATTCCCACATACCTTACAGCAAGTAAACGAAGCCACAAATTAGAACACATCATCAGAAGCATGACAACCTGATTGCTGTAGGGACAAAACAAAATTTAAATCTGTTAAGTCTGCAAGCAGAGATGATTTAAAGTGAAAAGAAAACTATTTTTTATATTAAAACATTGCAGAATATTTTGTAGCACTTAGTGTGTTTTTTTTTATCGCATTATGCCTGGCTCGGTTTTGACGTGACTGAACACGACTTCTCCCAAAAGTGATGTAGGGAAGAAGCAAATTAGTGCACAAAAAAAATCCCCAAGAACGCAGAAGCAAGTTTGATGCTTAAAAATCTCAGCAGGAGGCCCTGCGTCTCCCTCCGCGTTCAAACGACACATGCTCATGCCTTGAAATGACACCAGAAGAGCTGCAGGATAAGCCTCAGGAAGAGAGAACCGCACTTGGCAGACATTTACTTTTTCTTTACAAATTTACCTTCTTCCTGCATTACACCTGCCTCAGAGAGCATTAGTGCTGTTACACGGTAGCCGGGGATTATTGATTAACATTGCTGCTGACATTTCTAGTTCCTGTATACTCCGGCTGGATGGTGATGCTCCCTTCTCAGCCTTCACACAGACGAGCATTGTTTTTATGTCTCTTCAGACTAATGTTTTGTTGAAGAAAATCAACTGTTTTTAATTTCAGGTTATCCTCTGTTCTGCGTAGTATGTACAGGCTTCCACCCAAAATCCAACATCCGCTTTTATCATTTCTACATATTTTAAAAAGACATTTTCTACAGGAAAGTCGGTTTGTTTTGTGTTTTACCTGCTCCATACAACTATGGAGTGTGTTGTCTCATTTTGGCACTATAACTACATGGGGGGAAAAATACACAAGATGTTAGATTTAAAAAAGCTTCAGATCTGTTTTTCTCTTCAAATATTGTCAAAAATTGCAATGGACCATGCAGTGACGGAAGGGTGTCCAGCTGGTTTCTTTGCTCCAACATCTAATTAAAGTGCTTTGTAAATTATCACATTTTATGAAATGATCAATATGCTTTCTTTGATCTGGCAATTTAGCACCGTCTTTAATGTAATAACATGTTTCCACTGGGGATGGAAATGACTCGGTTACATAAATTGCAGAGGAAACCATCCATGTCACACTCTGCACATACACACTGATGGATTGGCTGTACATTAATGACTCTGCTATCGAAAAGCCTATAAATTAATCATGGCAGAAATTAAAAATGTGCATTTGCGTTCGGATATTAATTTATAGTGCATCAGTGTCCAAATCCAAAAGTCCAATGTTACAGCTGATAATTACATTTGTTTATTAACTGAATTGTAAAGCTGCTGAAGATCAGTGATCCAAAATAATCTATATTGATTTCTTTTAAGTACCTACATCCAGCCTAAATCGTGACGCTCTCTGACAGGGTTGGGCAATTAATTTTCACAAATGGCCACATAAGCAATTATAACTGTAATCCAGGGCCAAACCACTGACTAAACACCATTTTTGTTCGACTCCATGTGTGATAGCAACTTGTTAATAAAATCTGTTATCGTCTGATGACGGTAGACCTTACAGTTGAACAATAAAATGTGACCCTATGCTGATGGCTAAGGCTTCTTGTCTACTTTTCATGGAAAATACTTGGAAAAAAAATTGTCAAAAATGATCAAGGTCATATTTTTCGCAGCTTAGTGAAATGATTTAAATTTGAGATGTAATTACTGCAAACATTTCTAGATCTATTTCTCTCATGCTGAGTGTACCACTTTAACTTTTGTATGGTTCAGATCTTTTTCAACCCTTTAGAAATGTTTGTTTTCCAATTAATCTTGTCACTGAATTCAAGGTATATGCTTTTCTAAAAGCTATAAACACCATCAACTTTTAATATGAAGGAAAGCAACAGAATATTGCATAATGGCTTATACCTAATCAATACAGTAAAATATAGTTACATTGTAATTGGTCATGTATTATTAGACATTTTTTAGACAGAAACCTTTCCTTTCATATGGAAAAAAGTTGAGTTTGCAAACTCAACACCGTGCTGGTGGGAAATGTGATGATAGCTGATATAGGATTTTTTTATATATGTATACAGACACCCTTGCTTCTCATGTATGATTCACATTTGAACGCTGTCCATTTTCAAGCTTCATAATAATGGAGTTCATATTTCCTCCCGTCATGTGTAGGTGCTGAAGCAGGCGGTAAAAAGCAGAAGATCGAGCGGAGGGCAGACTATGGTGAAGGTGGACGGGATGTCGACCCAGCTGTTTGTTTCTTTGTGAAAGATCTGAGGAGGTCAGTCACCATTCAGTTGTCTTTATCACAAATCAGGGTCTCCGTTGTCTTCAAGTTCGAAAAAGTACACAGAGATAATCTTATTTGTTACACGTCTTTAAAGCATGCCTCTTGACTATGACCTTGTACTGACATTGACTGTGTTTGTAACGCACCTTATCTACTCCTCGGCATGCAAATATCATCTTGACTTCATTATCCAAATTATTTCTAGCATCTTCTAACTGCATATGAACTATGAAAGTGACCTAGCCTTTCACATGGGTTCATTACCTTTTATACTCAGATAATTGACTCACTGGAGAAGCCTGAAACACTTCCTGCCTTTTATGCAGTCAAACATAATTTCCCACCGCTGATGATTTCTGAAAGAATGTTTATGGTTAGTCTGTTGCGCATATCTTCAGTATAGCTGTTTAGTTTTCCATAATGTTTTGTTTTATCCCTTTATTTTAGCTCTGAGATTACCAGTGTGACCATTTGACACGATAAAACATCTCATTTTACAAAATGAGATGTTTCTATTTGACAATATGAACAATATGATGGTTATTGTTTGCGGCTGAAATTAAATGACCACATTTTCCCTCTGCTGGTTCTGATTTTTGACTTTTCTTATTGTTTGACTTGTTTATATCCTGTATAGGTGGATATAGGCAGAGAGGGCACGGTCAGTAAAAAGAAGCAATGTTGTTTAGTGTAAAGAAAAATTCACCTAAAAATTCACTTTTTACAGTATGTGACCTTGTAGAAATGCAGACTTATGGTCTATGTTGGTCATTGAGTCATGATATTTCTGACAACACAAAAGTTTTTTGATCTCGTAAGCCGACACATGAAAACAGTCGTTCTGTGATAAATGTTAGCAAATCCTTGAGGACCAATTGGTGTCATTTGGTCTTGTTTGTTTCGACAGTTCAAGCCGAGGCTCCTATTTACAGTAAATATATCTGTGAGCACTAAATCTTACCTCTACGTTCGAGAGCATTTACATCCCTGCTTTCTCAACATTTTCCAAGCTTGCTTTGTGCTGGTAGGAAAAGCACTTTGCTTGACCTACCTCTCAAACAATCCTGTGATTTTTCTTTTATAACCCCTTCGTTTGAGTCATGGCTGTCTTAATCCCCCTGCAGACTTCAGCTGTAAGCTTTGTGGTAATGCCTTGCCTAATCCTCTTCAGTAAAACACACTCACGCATTAAGCTCAAAGCAGTTTACTCACTTACTGGCTGCTTCTGAACAAAGCATGATTGTTGTTTGCAGTGCAGATTTGTGTCTGTGTGACTATTTCTTAAAGGTCCTTTTAATTTTGCATCTTCCTGCCCCTTTAAGTAATTTGGAATAAAGATAAGCGCACGTAATTTACAGGTTCGAACAAGATGTGTGTGTTTTGGGGTTGTTTTTTTTTTCTTGGTTAAGTTTTGCTATGATTGTATGCGGCACCTTCTAAAGCACTGAACATTTTTTACTTTTTTGGTATTCATTTCTTTTTATTCACTTGTGGTAATTGATAATGGCAGGCCTGGTTAGTAACTAGTTGCATTTACTCAGCTACATTTTTTACTTGAGTATATTTACTTGCTGCTTGAGTAAAAGTTTTGAATACTTTGACCACCTCTGGTTATTGAACAGCCACTAATGTAGGTAATTAGCTTTGTGTCTGTCAGACACAGGAATCTTTTAAGGTAACCAAATGTTCCGCTTACTATGTAAATATTAGATCCTTTATATTCCAACTTATTATGATTCTAACCTGTATTTTTTCCATCTCTTAACAAAACATACTGAAGATGTGAGCTCATTATAAATTCTGAGTGACAAGACGCAATTGTTTCTTCTGCCTCCAGTTTTATACTTGCCTTCTGAGTCTTAGCAAACAATAGAGGTACTATTGTTGTTTTTATAATTAATCATTTAATATGCTTGCTTGTCACTCTCACTAAATCAACACCAAGTCTGCAGCTCTTTCGAAAAAAACGGAGCACTCCTTTTGAGTTACTTTTTAATTTTATTATTTTTTTTAATCAAATTGCAGACTCACACACACAACAGAGAGCCCAAAAATAAAGCAGCAGAATCACAAGTAGGTAAAACAGTTTTGACATGCGGCGTATGGAAAGCAATGCCCGTGAAATCTTATGTCGCCATAACTGCACCTTTTTTGATAACATAGCAGCTAACATGTTTTATTTTCCAGACAAGACCCGTGCGTATCTCACAGAATAAAATGACAGAGAGATAGGTATTAAGTTTACCACAGATTAAGTAGCAGAATATGTGTAAATGACAGAAAACAACTTCAGCTCGTCACTGGTCGAATCGGATATTTAATTTCCTCTTGCCAGAGCAGAATAGCCAGATTGTTTGTCTCTCAGGAGGGGAATTCCAGAACGGTACCAAATTGAATCAAATACCCAGTGATGATTAGAAATGTCCATCTTGAAGGATAGAAACTGGATAAACCAGGCAGTAAAGAATACATCAAAAATTGTTCTTCAAGCTGCAGTAGGCAACTTTTATAAAAAATGTTTTCTTATGTATTTAACATTGTCACTGTGTTGGGACAGTATGAGACCGATAATCTGAAACAAAATCAAGCTCCTCTGCCTTTGTACTCCTACTCCCATCTGCAAAAATACACAGCTCAATCAGAAGCAACCATACAGAGATAGGAGGAGGGTCTTTGCGCTGTCAATCATCATGATGTGTGCACTGCTCACACTCTTCCCTTAGCTCTCTGCTACGCTACAGCTCCTTTTAGCATCACAGCAGGATGCTATGCTAATTAGCAGCCTGCTGTGGATGCTAGTTACCATAGCCACTGATGAAAGACGATAAGCCAAGTTTCCTGTAATGGTAAGTTGTTTTTCTGCCATTAACACAGATGCAGCGTGTACATGAGTGTCATTGATGGCGCTAAGACCCTCCTCCCGGCTCTGATTGCTTGTTTCTGACTGAGCAGTGTATGGAGCTGGCAGGACTCAGGAAAGAGGCAGATGATTATCTGTGTCATGTTATTCTGTCACAATAAAGTGAAAAAAAAGGAAACTGAATTTTTGATGTAGTTTTGTGATAAAGTTACAAGCCGCCTTGGATATACCTTAAGGATTCACGGTGTTTTAATCAGACTGTGAAACTAAACAGAAACCCATAATACCTACTTATTTACACATGCAATCTTTAAATGAGCTGAAATGCCTCTCAGCTGCAGAATAAGCTGATTACCTCCTGGCTGTCACAGATTGGTACCTTACTTCTCCAGTGGAGGAGTGCACTGAAATGCCCGGAAAATTTGCTAAAGAGACAAAACCCCTAAACTTTCATCTGTTCCAATTCCCGCCCAAGAGTACTTCACAAGCACTTGACAATTTAATGCTGACTGCACATGAGTTTAGGGGGGGAGGAAAAAACTCATGGCATACATCTTTAAGATCATTGCCTTCTTCACATTTCACTTTGACAGTCGATGCCTCTAACAACACACCTGCATTGTCTCCAACCCACACTCCTTTACAAATGATAAAATGTGCATCTAAGATAAATGACACTAGCGCCCAAACCAGCACGCAGCAGAAAGTGCTTCAGTACATTCTCATTAACCCGTAGCGTGCCAATCACTGAGATCGTAGTTACAAGTCTGTGGTTTCACAGCTCATTTCACCCTGGAGTTTCTCCATCCTATCCTCATCCATCTCCGTCAGCTGCCTTCACCCTAAATGTCTAATCTCAGGGCCTGCCACTAGTGTGTTGTGGATTATAGTATGTAACCAGAGTTTGTAGGAAAGCATCCATGAAGTTTGTTTGCCCAGAGAATGGAACAAAATATACGTTATATAGTTTCAAGGATTACTTTAACATAGTCTAAAGAAGTTTGCTGGAAAAGAGAAACATTTTGACTCAAGATTAGATGAGGAGCTGGCACTGTTCATAATTCACTTTGCATCGCATTAATGTCTTTTAAATATAGTGTAAATGGATTTTAAGATTTCGATTTGTTTAGCTAAGCTGCTGCTGCCTTTGCTCTATTTAAATGAAGAGGGTTCTCTAGCATCTTGTTCATTACACAGTCAGAGCTGCTTGCTAAATTATAGATTTCATTTAGTCAGATCTCCACTCTGTCCCAGCTCCCGAAACAAAACTTACTGGATTAGTGCTACAATATAATGTATTTGGTGTTTAAAGTCATAAATCAGTAACTAGTTTGACATATATTAGCTTTTGACTACATTTTTTAAGACTTACAGGTTCCTTATTTTGTATAAGCAATCTGTGGTTGTTGTATGGCAACTTTACTTAGTCTTGTTCAGATTACCTGAACTTTGCTGGATGATCATCTCCTTATAGGGGCTCGTTAATATTAAAGGCGTGTTGCATCAGGTCATTTAGAGATCCTTTATATAAACACAGCAGCAAACAAATGTTCACAATCATTTTAACGTGCCTGATGTTCTGCGATAACAGCAAATATCTAAAGGCAAATGTGTTTCCTGTTTCTGCTGCAGTGTGAACTTGTCAGCATTAACTTTAGCAAAGTTAGGTGTTCTTGCCAGACTGAAAAATATGTTTTGTTTATTTTGAGTCCTGGGGTTCATTCCCAAACAATGAAACATCCAAGGCCACACATTGTTTTCATAAGTCATTGTAGAGGGGTGAGATACTATTTTTGTTACACCTTTTAAGCTGTAAAGCATATAAAAGTTCCTCTCAAAAACAAACAAAATGGTTCCATATTTGCTAATGAAGTTCATATCATAATGATTAATTACACACACACACACACAGAGTGACAACATTGAAAACTTTCTTCCTTGTCATTTGGGCTTAGCGCTCTCAACTCAGTTTCATAAAATTAGATTTTTATATAACATCAGTAAGAAAAGAATATATAAAACAGAATTGTCATGCTTCTGAAAAGCATGTTTACTCACTCAATACTGGTAGCTTCTTTTGCATGAATTCTTGCATCAGTGTGGCGTCATGGAGGCGATCAGCGTGTGGTTCTGCCGGGGGGTGGTAGAAGGCCTGCTTGGGTTTGATATCAGCCTTCAGATCATCTGGAGTATTCAGTCTATTGACAGTAAAAGGTACCAAAAACTGGTTCTGGGATGCAAGTTATCTATTAATAAGTTAATCTAAAGTTGATAGTTCTCATTGATCGACTAACGATTAAGTGATAGCCATTTCCTTAAAAACCAACATTTTCTCTTGTATCAAACATGTGGACAGTCTTTCCATAAAACGATGGGATAATTTTTTCAAAATATACTACATTTATTATCATTATATACTCCATCCTCAGTCCACTCCTTGTTAAGCTCCCTCAGATTTTATTCATAAACGTAAAGCTTATTGAAGCTTAATCAATAAGTAGTGTAATTACCAAATGGTGCAGAGCTCTTGACACAGGATGTTAATATCATCTGATCAGTTGGTCAAGGGAAAAGTGCCATTAACTTTTTTTTTTTTTTTTTTTTTTTATTCCTGTCTGTAAACAAGCATTTCTTGAAAATCTGTGGCAGAAATTAATTTTCATCAACTGGATTTAGATCAAATAATATTGCTAATGTTGACAAAAAGGCTCAGAAAACACATTTGTCCCCTGCAGGGAGCTTTGAGGATTGAACAGAGCAGCACTGAATGGAGGGCCACAGATCAGGCTGACGGGGTTAACTGAGTGGTCAGCAGAATCATTACACTGTAATCCTGTTGCTTTCTTTGTTCAAAGAGAACTCTGGACATTTCGAACAGACCTCCTGTCACAACAGAAAAATGTAATCAAGGGTTATGGCAATGTTATCCTATGTAAACTTTTCTTTATTTTTTGTCATAATCTTTTTACTTGGGGAAAAGTAATTTGAAGTGAAAATAATCACAGTTTGTTCTTGAGTGGTGTTTGCTTTACTAACGACCTGGAACTTGGCAATGTAGTTTTCCTAATCGATCATCTTGAACTGAGGCAAATTTCCCCTATGCTGACATTAAGCGCAGCCCCTTAGTAAAGTGAATTTTCTGTACTTTTTTCCAGTTTTTCCTGATGGGACAATATAATCTGAAAAGCTGCTTTGATTTTTGAGTGGGATGTTTTTTGCGTTAATCCTGTCCAGCACTGGTAGGGGAGTGAGTGAGGTTATCCTCCAAAAGGATTGCTTCTCATCTTCTGGCCAGCTTTGTGGAGTTTTTTTTTATGTATAAATTTCATCTCACATTATCATCAGAGGGATAAAATCAGCTGAGCTTCTCTAATAATTGCTGGATTGCACAGAGATCTCAATTATACCAACAAACTTTCATTTTCAAACTTTCCAAACCTAAAAAACAAATGTCAGTGATAGAATTTTCTAAACTTTTTCTGATTGTTCATTAGACTTGATGTGCCCTACAAGCTAAAACAAATTAGTAAAGATTAGTAAGATTGCGGCAGTGTATTTATTAGAAATTATTTTGCCCTTGGTACAGGATCTTCTGTAAACGGCTACATTTGTTTAATTTGTATTCGAAGAGATCTCTGACTTCCTCCCCAACATGACAATAACGCACAATAACGCTGTCCTTTCTGCAGATCAAGGACAGTCATTTATTTTCTAGTTTTGAAGACAAACACAAATCATTCTGAGGCTTTTAGGAAACCGCCAAGGCTCTTGTTTTTCGGATGAGAACATCCTCCCAATAGAATCACATAAATCTGGGTCAAAATGCATCGGGGACATTGCAGCACTCTATGTAACAAGCTGCAGAAATGCTGTTTGCTTTGTAATTAACTACTGGTTAGGAGCAAATATGATTTACAAATGACTCAATTTGTGCAAATGGATTGTAGAGGACAGTAATCAAGTAACATTTCATGACATGTATGATGTAAAAGAAAATGATAATACTCTTAAGTTGTTTATTTGGGAAATAATTTTTCTTTAGGCATGGATTAAGTAACAGCAATACTGGAGATAGCTTTGTTTTTTTTAACAAATTATTCAGATCCAGACTGATCAGTTTGAGTCACAGATGAATGTGTGGGGTAAGGTGCCAAATTATAGAGTAATGTTCTCAGAGATGACACCATTTGTTAATTTAGTGTGCCAGTCATGTTTTGGTCAATTATCCCAAATACAAAGGGAATTTACCTTCCAAATAATAAAATTATTTAGTTTCAATAGCGGAAGCACAGATTGGTCCAGTAAAACTATCTCTATCTTTCATTGCACCACTGCAAATGTCTAATCTGGTAAGTCTTGGACACGCTCTCTGTTTTATTTGTTGGAAAATTTAATTGCAAGGAGGAACTTCAACTACACAAATCACAATGTATAGTTTCATCCCAGATTTTCTACAATGGCTGCACGGCATTAGTAAATCATGCAGTTGTGATATTAAGTATTGCACTGGCTATATTAATTACAATAAATTTGTGATTTATTCTCTTTCCTGTTTTTTTCTCTGACAGTACCATGTATACAACTCTCTCTAGGACCTTTGGTACCTTTGAAACAGCCGTCTCTGAACATCTACCCTAGAAAAACATTATTTAAAAAAATTTCTTTTGATATGCAAAACCAAAATTCATGAAACTTGGAATCAACTAGCCACAAAACAATATTGAAATCCAAACAATCTTTTCCTCTATCGACATCCCAATTTAAGGGAAGATACAAAACAGCACAGCAGCTGAAGGCTAACAATTCTCCCAAAACAATTGCAGCTCATATTTTCTTAAAACAAGGTTTACTCTTTTTGTGTGGACTGGAGGTACAAATGAACCGAAAAAATATGTTTTGCAAAATATCCCGGCCTACTGTGGACAGAACATTAATGGTGAGGCTCTGAGGAAGGTTTTTCTCTGGCTGTGGGAAAAACAAACATTTTTGATTATTAAAAATCACTTATTTCCAATCAGATTCCAAATGATACAAACAAAAAGTCATTCTGACAGTAAAATGACAATTTAACCTTTGAAAGCTGCCTAAGCATAATAACCAGCAATTTAGATGCTGTTGGTCTGTGATGCTGGTCAGACTAAATGGTCAGAATCCATAACATATTCGAAAGAAGCAGCCTCTAAATGTCCTTCTGTTGTGGTGTTGTTGTAAAGACTGTTTACCACAGTAATCAGTCTTTTATGCGAAGCAAGAACTTCCCAGACATATTAGACCTTTTCAAATTTACAATGCACCTTTATCGCGCTTGCTGTTAGAAACAGGTTAAGGAAATGGCTTCCTGCTCATCATCTGCTTTAAAAAGGTCTGGCTGATCTCTTGACAACACCGGCTCACACCAGTACCTCAACCCACACATCTCTAACTCGATTCGCTCCTTTTATCTGTTGGTGACCCGGCACAGGCTCATCCATCTACTCAGTCAAGTTTCTCTTTCGTTTAATCTTTCCAAAAAGAACCTCTGGGATCTCTGACTTTAGGTGTTTCTTCATAGTCCTGTAGCTGCTGTCCTCACTTTGAATTTGTCTCTGAGCTCTTGACACCAACAACTTTCTGAGAAATGTTCGGCAGTTCTTCAGCCTGATTGGCCAGGTGGCTGGTGAGCTGCTCGACTCTTTGTTAAATGCAACTACAGAGTTTTATACCTCATTGTGTTATCTAAAAAGAACAATATTGATTTTGCAATTTAATAAATTTTGGAAGATTTCGGAATACTTTCTTTTTTTGTCATTTTAATAATGCATTGCCACAAATAGCAGGAGTTTGAGTTGAGCTGTCTCTTTCCCCTTACTTTTTTATTTACAAAAGAAAACATCTAATTTGCATCTCTGAAACAGGGCATTGTTTTTGATTTGTGTCCTCAAAGAGAAAGGCGATGGGATACTTTTTATGTTTCTGTACCTAAGCCTGTGTATTTCAAACTGGGAGTGTGAGCTCAACACCAGCAGCAGAGGGCTATAAAAAGAGACCATCATTTATAGAAAGTTGCTTGTCAAGACCAGTCCTACTTATCTTTCAGGGTGCAGTCTGTGTATTTTTTATTTTTTTAAACTTGCATTTTTCTACTAGTGTTGGAGCTCCAATCAGTTTTGCGTTTCATTACTGCGCTGAGCTGCATCGTCCCCAAATGTCAATAATATGTGTTTCAGTAATTGATCAGGAAGAGATGAGAAGTGTTTGTTCAGGGCAGCAGAAGATGCAATTATAATTTGATATGACTTGTGCATTATGCTTTGTTGAATTTGTACTCTGACAGTGTTTGCTATTCAAAGCACTGTGTACACCTCCCTTGTTGATTGGAGCCACTTCATAAATTAACATTGTTCCAGGCACCTCTTGCACAGTGATTTGACTTTGCATTGTAAAAGTAGATTACTATTGCCAAAATTATTGCACATTAATCACACCCACTTTCAGCTGTGTCCCATTTAAGATGAGGCAGTGAAATGAACTTGGATAGTAATGATTTCACCGTCTCCCTCCTCGGTCATCACTTCAACAGTAAATTCTGTGGGCAGTAAGCCGTAATTAGTGTGGAGGAGGAAGCTAAAGGTTGTGCATTGATTTCTTGTTTGCTTGGTGAAAATGTCAAAGAGAAACATGAATCCTGATTCACAATAGGGCCTGGAACATGTCTGCTTTGTGTGCTGCAATTAGAGCTCTTTCAATACCAAATATTAACACACTGATTAATTACAATATTCCATCGCGTGGTGTATTTATTTGGGAATGGATGACCAATGCGGAACGTGAATGATAACACGGTGGTGGTGACATTAAAGCAGGCTTATTTAAAAATAAAAAAAGTCTCAAGAATTGTTTCAGAAATGTCAATGTAAAACATGAGTGATGGCGTAAACCTTTCTAGAAAGGGTAATAGGGTTTAGACTCAGTTTGATCTGCAGACAGAATATTGACTGACCAGGTCAGAGACTTTGTGTCCTAAAGTTTAATGGCAGCAACATTAAAATAACGAACAAAACTTAGCATCCGAGTCCAGATTCTAGAAATTTGCATTACAGTCTTAACCATAAAAATAAACTCTGTAAGGGAGCAGCTTTTTACTTTAGCAGTACTGTTGTCCCTACTTGCTGTAAATTATACATTACATTTTGGATTGGATGTAATTGGTTAGATTCAGGAAATATTCCGATCTACTTCTCTAAACTAACACATTGTTTTCAATTGCTATAATTGCTGAAAATGGTTTTAAATACAGCATTCTGCATTACAATGTATAGATGTCTATTATCTAGAGTTTTCTATATTTATTATGCGTATTTTTGAAGCTCTTATGGTTTGCTACCTGACTCATAAAGAAATACTCCATGTTTTAAGCTGAAAATCCCAATTAATGAGATTTAAATGTTCTGGTTGATAAATCTTGACACCCCCTCCTCGTTGCACCCCCCTCATCATGGTTTGACCTTTCGTAGCTCCAGCTGAAGGAAAGCAGGAATATGGAAAACTCAACTTTAAAATGTACATTAGCCTTAGTAAATTGTTACTCGCTGTCAGGAACAACAGTGATTGAAACACAAAAGATATGCATGAAAAGCTGTCACAGATGTCAGCTTCCTTAGTGTTTTTGTCAAAGTTAATGAGAGGCTTTCAGACTCTGGAAATCAAAGCACAAACTAGAACTTCTTGTTTGCGACAAAGGACCGTCAGAACCACATGGCAATTTTTTGTTTTTGTTCAGAATGCACAATTTTACTCGTGGTACGTGTGGTCTAATTTAGTCCTTGTGTGTTCCTGACACACACGTAGGGCAGATTTTCCCCAAACATGCAAAATACCACAATAGTTCAAAGTGCCATTAAAAAGTAATTGCTATTTTAAAGATTTATTTTGCTTTTGAAACTTATTTTTTCAGATCAAACAAATTCAAAAATCACAAAAATCAGGTTCATATCATGCAGCTGGGAATCAAACTGGCAACCCACCAATTGAAAGATGAAAACATCTCATAAACCAGAAAGACTGTGAGGTCAGTGTTTGTGATCCAACAAGAAGAGACTGGAGAATAATCATATTTATGAGTTCCACTGATTTTAAAAAGACTCATTTTACATTAGGCAAAAAACATCTGGATGAAAACCAAGACATTTTTTGGAAGTACCTTTTGTATGTGTCACATACATAGCTGCCATTTTAACCAACTCCTGTATACTGTGTACAGCACCAGTCAGATGTTGAATACATCTATTTGTATGAATGTTGTACCTACTTTGAGCTTTTATATTGATGTTGAGATGTAAATAACTTCAAATTTGCTAATTTGACAGTTGCAAAATTTATGTTTCATCCATCTTTTTGTAATGAGGCAAAACTGTCTTTTATCAAACAGCTGACCTTCTGATTTTTCACAATAGGTCACAAGAAAGTTTATTTGCCCCCGTGCAAAGTGAGCACTATCATTTGTGTTTGCTTTTGATCCTTTATTTGTGTTTGTTTTATGTGGGCAGGTTGTGACCATGCGCTGCCTGGCTGCACGGGTGAACTACAAGACGCTCATAGTTATATGCGCCCTCTTCACGCTCATAACGGTGCTGCTATGGAACCGCTGCTCCAGTGACATCTCCATCCGTTTCCTTCCCCGGGCCGCCTTTGTGGTTCCAAGTGCAAAGATCAGCAGCAGCCAGCAGCAACCGCCACAACCCCCCGAGCCTCCACCTGTTGTTGGCGTTGTTGGTGGGATCAAATATGAAGAAATTGACTGCCTCATCAACGATGAGTCCACCATCAAAGGCAGGCAAGAGGGAGGGGAGATCTACCTGCCCTTCAGTTGGGTGGAAAAATACTTTGAAGTGTATGGCAAAGTGGTGCAATATGATGGCTATGATCGCTTCGAGTTCCAGCACAGCTACTCCAAGGTCTACGCCCAGCGGGAGCCCTACCACCCCGAAGGAGTCTTCATGTCCTTTGAGGGGTACAATGTGGAGGTCCGTGATCGTGTTAAATGCATCAGTGGAGTTGAGGGTAAGGAGATTTTAATTACATGGTCCACAGCAACATTTTTAAAGTTTGTGAACGACCTTAAAGTACCCTATATTTGTGTCTGTCTTTTTGAATACCTGCAAAGGTCAAACAGTTGCACTGTTTTCCACAGGAAATGTCAGGTGTCTGTGTTACTATCAAGAGTCTGTTCTTATTGGAAAAGTGACCCACAAATTTAAGTAACTACCAAATGGAAACGGTTTAAATTTCATTAAAAATGTTTGCTTTTCTTATCGTGACTATGTCAGGGTTTATCTTCTGACAGACACCTGGGTAAATAAGTCTGAGAGTCCACTCTCAGTTTCTTATCAGAGTTGTGTGTTGTTTTTTTTCTTCTTGTTTTTTGGTTCCTTTTAAAATAATTGCCAGGAAGGATCAATAGCTCATTTTAAAAGGCTATTAGTTGAAACCACATGGTCATCAATATAGTTCTGCTTCTTGCTTGCATGAAGAAGTGGCTCAGTACACTTAGCTGAAATTGCAGAATAGATATTCATTATTTTTCTTTTCACAAAATGGCTACAGCTACCAATAAGGCATACCATTGCACCGTAGACTTGTATATGTTACAATTTTGTGACTTAATGTTTGCATTGTTTGTATTTTTTTTGTAAGTTTTTGTTTTTGTGTGTAAATTTCAGACCTTTGTGACATACTGAGGTATTTTCAGTGTTTGTGAAAGAAAAGCAACATTAGCGAATGGGTGTCAATTTTGCTGAGAAGGATTATTCATTTGGCTTGGTTTTACTTTGGCTAATTAAAGAACACAGTTAACACTGAATCCATGTGAAAAAGTAAGAACCATTTTATAAGGTTTTGCAAACGGGGATAAAATTAAACAATGGTCGACTTCAATCAGGCCATGTTACACCATGTCCTGCCAACATGTTTTTTTTAACTACATAAAGGTTATAAACATGCTTATAAATATATCCTTTATGGGCACAAACACTGGTTGAAAAACTAGGGCAGCGCGTTGACCTCCGACCAACAGTGTATGATGAAACAGCCAGAAAGTGTAGAAGTAGTTAAACTAGATTCTTAGACTTTTATTATGTTTTTGTAATTTATGTGATTCAATTATATGGATGATCTATAGATTAATATTTGTTTCATCCACCCCATTATAACTTTTTCACTGTTTGTACAGAATTATAAGTAGGAAAATTAGAATCTTGAAACAGGATATAAGATAATAGTTACTACATAAGAGAAGATACAAGTCAAGACTTTGATACCATATAAGATGCCGTTAGCTTAGCACAAAATATTACCAAATATTATTTAGCTAATGCGGTGGCCCTTTATTTAAGGGGGTGTGCATAAGACTGACATGTCATAAGCACTACATACCACCTGTCATGAGCTTGAAGGAGTCTTCATAAATGTTTGTCATTCAGAAAAGGACACTTTTTCTGTCATTTTGCATTAAAAGTGCATTGAATTTGCATTGAATTAAATGGTTACGAGTTGGACATTACAAAATAAATACGTGTAGTTGATTCATGAAAAAACAATCAGTTTAATCTGATCATATAAACGGTTTCAATGTTCATTTCATACATTTATTAGTTTTTGCAAACATATTTCCTAGCATATTAGCTAGTCTGGATGTACTAGCTGGTTTCTGCAGAGATAATTTTGCTAGAAACAATCTACCTCATAAAGCTCAAAGAAATTGCAGTTTAGTGCCTAACTCAACAACAAAGGCTTGCACGTGGGCATGATTGACAGCGTTAAGACCCTCCGTCTGGCTATATTGGGAGCAGCAGAAGAAAGCAGAAGAGATTTATTTATTTATTTATTTTCCACAGATTATCTGTCTCGTACCATACTGTCACAACATAGTGACAGTTTCAGCAAATATGTAAAATAATATTTTTATCAAAGTTACATACAAGAGCTATAAGTAAAGTCTTAGCTTTAAATATAAGAGCATTAAATCTTATATTTGAGTCAAGTGTTTGTACTTTTTCATTAAAGAATGCCTTGAATAATTAAGTCTGCAGATCTCGCACGTCTTAACTTCCTACATTTATGTCTGAACTGTACCAAATGCACAGGGACAATTTACACAACCCTTCCTGTGCTGCAGGAAGAAGAGCACTCGTTGTGAACATGTGTCTGTATTGTGGAAATGGATCATAAAAAAAATTCAAGTAAACCTCTGGGCTCACTATTGATTCTTGTTTCCTATTTCTACCATTCGAAATAGATGAGACACATTTACATTTCTATACAACCACTTTAAAAGATCTATCAATATTGCCCAAGGCCACTTTGCTATTTAACATTCACATGTGCAAACATACACACTTCTTCTTAACTTGGTTTAATTTCAGAGGTGGAAGCAGCAGTCTATTAATTAACTTGTCACAGAGGTACCACAGGGTTTAATGAAGGTCATGGGAGTATTTTCCTCCCAGTGTGCATCACAGCCTACTGAAAAGTTATTTAGCAAGACCCTCAGCCAGACACGTTAATTGTTGTAATGACCAGTCAGCATCTGGCACTGGATATTCTCCCAGATGGTACAGTTATTTCAAGCTTAGGCATCCAATTAGAAGAAAATCATATCACATAAATGTAAGTGTAAGAAAAAATGTTTTAGAATGTTGTATTGTCAGCAGCCTTCGAAACTCTGTTTAACTTGTTTACCGATGAACCATAAAAACGAATGCAGGGTGAATATAAAAAAATTCACCTGGTAGCCGTCTGTGATAACAAAAGTGTCATTTGGATACAATCACTTTCTTGATAAAGTGACAATAAAGGATTGTCACTTTAGAAATGTCACTGAAAGTATGGACACTTTCTGCACAAGAAATGCACTTAATTCTTGGTCGGAGCTTCTTTTGCATTAATTATTGCACCGGTGCGATGTGCTATGGAGGTAATTAGGCTATGCCTCTGCTGTGGTGCTAAGGTGACCCGGTTCCTCAAATAATCACAGACTGCAGAAACTGCACACATCACAAGAAGAGGATTCTGGGCTTGTTTAGACTCTTTATGTGAAAACGATAGGCATTTATTTTTCAGATGGAATACTGCGCAAAACCTCTAAGCTTTTATTCATTGCTCAGATAAGATCCTTGCTACTTGAACACCATTTTGTTCTACACTTTTTTTTTTTGTCCACTCAACTTTCTATTAATGTGTTTGAATACAGCACTTGATGGCTGTTTCCTGGACTACTATTGAGTCAGCAGTCCTCATTGTAATGTTGTAGGCTCTGACGGACTACTTCTGCTTTATCGTTCTCTGTCATGTTTTAATGTTTTGAGAAACTGCATTTTTGCATAGCTGGTGTGCATCACTTTGTTTTTTTGTGTGTGTGTTTTTTTTTTTTTTTTCTGAAATAATTTTTTGACTATTTTTTTCAAAGTTATCAAAATGCACCTGTAAATTATCTGGATTTAGCATCCTGAAAAATAGTACTCAGATTTCCAGGAAAGTCGCAAAAAATATGTGCTCACTTTTAACAGTCAATTTCACACAGATTACTTCTCTTCAGTGCAGCTTCATGCTGCTGTGTTGGGATTTGACAGCCATTTGACTTAAGTTGCTGAGGGAGATGCCAGCACCGAGACAGGCGGAGAGGAAAGGCTGCCGTGGGGATGGAACTGAGTGCGATGTGAATCTGCATGCATATGTGCTCATGCTCTTTCCTGTCAACATCAATCACACAAATAAATACTCAGTCAGGTTTGAGATAATCTCACTATTGATGCTCTTGTGCATTTGTTCGTCTAAGCGTAAGCTTAAAATCTATTTACTCCAAGTAACCAAGATCACAAATGAAAACGCATATATGTGGCATTCGGGTAAATTATAATTATATAATTTTCCTCATAATATAATAGATACAGATGAGTTAGCAGCTAGGAATGACAGAGTGCTGAAAAGAAAACGCAAAAAACCCCTGATCTGATCAGATGCAGCTCACATAAGAGTGATAGAAATGTCTGTGTCATTGTGACTGCTGAAAGTGGGGGGGAAAATACTTCTCTCGCACACAATTGGTGATTTGGATTGGAGGAAATGTAAATGGAGTTCTGTAACAAAAACATCGCAGAGTAGCAGAAAATGGTGTGTAATCATCTGCTGCTACTATTAAATGCTGCTGACGGTCTGGAGTTAGGAATTGATTCTGCACAACCTCTCGCACTAATGTTTCACCCCACAGTCCATAAAATGATCTGCTTTTACTGTAAACTGGATATAATTTGCAGCCAGTTGTCATGGTTTTGTGCTATGTTTTTTTTTTTTGTTTTGTTTTGTTTTTTGGACGAGCATCATCTAAACAGAATGTTCCCAAGTTTAATTTGATTGGTTTATGAGCTTTTGTCACCATTAAGCTGAAAACCAGAGGAAGTAATTTTTTTTTTTATGTAAACATGAAAATTTTTTTTCAAGAGATGCTTGTGAAATTAGGTTTCTTTCAAAATGTGCCACAAAGGAAACTGAAGGAGGAACACCAATGTTTGTTTGTCATGAAGGGGGTGAAACATTTCCATCCCAATTTGAAGTTTATGAGCCTCTTCTTAAATGGATGGGCTTCTGTGGCACATGCATCCAGCTTGTCACAAGGTCTCAAAGTGAGCTATCTGTTCATCTAGTAATTCTCCTGGCTGAGCTATTTCTGTCTGCTGGGGACAGCCTGCAGTGAAATGCAGCAGATTAGCTGAAATTTCCCAGCATTTTTTGATAGTTTGCTCTCACTGGTGTTGTTTATTTCATTGTTTGTTTTTTTTTCTGTCTTGCTATTTCGCGTGACCTTTTTCTTGTTCAAAATTTGACGATGTAGTATCGGGTTAGATTTCTTCGTTTCTCTGCTTGTGAAAGTTGAATCTAAATTAAGAAATATTTGGAATGAAATGTATATTTAAAATCAAGCTTTTTCTCTTCCGCTCAGGCGTGCCTCTCTCCACCCAATGGGGCCCTCAGGGTTACTTCTATGCCATCCAGATCGCCCAGTACGGTTTGAGCCATTACAGCAAGAACCTGACTGAGCGCGCTCCCCACGTCGAGGTCTATGACACAGCCGAGGAGAAGGACAGCAGGGTCAGCACCGCGTCCTGGAGTGTGCCGAAAGGTTGCAGCCTGAGTCGTGTCCATGACAAGCCCAGATCTACCTCTGTGCGTTCGTTCAGCGCTGCAGGTACGTCTCCCCTCCTATTCGGCCAGATGGCCTCAGGGCGAGCTGCTTATCTCTTGTTTAACTGCGGCTGCAGCCAGCTCGATATGCGACTGCACCCTCAGGACAGGATGATGCTCTGCAGTGAGTCACAGCCACAGTGGGAGGACTCTGCCTGTTGTGGTTGACAGAAGACATGCTGCATAATGACATTCCTAGAAACTTGAATGATTTAATAATCAGCAGGCTCTGCGTCGGATCTTTAATCATGCTTTGTTTGCTTAATCATTGGGAAATTTCCACCTGATGGGACAGAGAGGAATACCTCTGGTTAATGTTGTTCAGTCAGAACATGAATATATGAATATAAGTGGCTGGAAATAAGACTCCAGGGGGCAGATGAGTAAATTTCTGCCATCTTATGAAAACAATGCTGCATTTTACTTTGTATTTAACATTGTTAAAAGGTATGAATCTGTATGATCATCACAAAATTTTAGCAATATAGAAATTTTAATATTTCAGCAAATTTGCTTAATCTACAGCCCACTAAGATTGTTGTTCCACAATAAACAAGGACTGGAACTAATGATTATTTTAGTAATTGATTGCTTTTGATTATTTGATGATTAATCACTTTACCGTTTAAAAAAATGACATATTCTACAGATTTTTAATTTTTCGTGCAATATTAGGAATGAATACATTAAAAGGTGAACATTAATGTATAATTAGATTTCTTTTTTAAATAAAATATTTCATTTTCCAAAATGCAATAGCAACATAAGTCTGAACCATGTGAAGCTAAAACTGGGCCACTTGGGGAGTTTTGGCTTGAAAACCTATTTATAGACGAAGGTGTTTTATATTAAATGCTATATATATCACCAATTACCTATTTTGAGTCTGTACACGCCAATTAATGATTAATCGATTTCTAAATGGGCAATTATTTGGATAATTGATTAATTCAATGAATTGTTTCAGCCTTTTAGCAAACAAAACCATGAATGAACCTTTCCGGATCATTCTCGTCTTGCACATCGTACGAGTTGAACCGATAAAATGACAGAATGTGTGAGCTTTCAGAAGGTTCAGCTGGGAATGTGAACCCAAAGATGCGTATCTGAGATTTTTCTGTGTTTTTTAGCTCTGTGTTGCAATAATATTTTTATCTGAAACCTGCTTATACCCAATCCATACACCCTCAGCACTTATGGAAATCATTGTATTAATGTTTATAACAGTTAAGTAGATAGAAAAAAAACTAAATTGAAGTTGTTTACTCTTGTTGTATCACAACAGTATTTGGCAAAGAGTTGACATCTTTGTCTTTAAAAATACTTGGGTGTTTTTCCACATCAAACGTCTCCTGTTGTGGAGCCAAGGTTTTGTGCTCCAAATGCCTCTTTCATGCAGACAGTGGCTATAAATAAAACCTTTGACGACTCTTGCTTGAGCTTTAAAAATTCTTCCAGACCAATGAATATTAAAAAGTATATAACCGTGTGTCTCCGTAAATACAGCAGTAATAGGTCTTCAGATGAAGCGAAGTTTCATTTCCTGTAATAAAACTGACTGGGGCGTAGCGCCATCCTTGGTGCCATTTCAGTGTGTTTCAACCCTGAGGAATCTAATTTAATTCGGCTGCTTTTCTTCATATCAGGGCTCATATGGAACTGAGGACACTGGGCACTAAGCCTCTGTCAAAGTCTACTTTCATTTGTTGTGTGCAGTCTTCTCACACATTCAAACATTGATTTACAAAGCTGTGGTGGGGAAAAAAGCAGAGCAACTTCAACGCTGAAAAAAAGCTCTGCTTTTAGGAGCTTGCACCAGGTTGATTGAGGTTTACACTAAAATAACGCAGTTACAAATCCAGGCTGCTTATCCAAGTATTGCTGCTGCTTTAAAGAGGTTATTTTACATTTTTACTTAATGTCAGGATTGTTAAGCGGATTTATATAATGTTACTTTCATTACTGGTTCTGTTTTCTTTGAAAATTGGATCATAAAAACTTGTAGTGTCCTGATCCAATATTGATTTCATATATCAGCCGAAGAACAAGCAACTGATTACATTGGCCTGCATCAAACATCTTCTGTATCAAACTCCAGCATTTAGTCTGTCCCAGCATTTCTGTTCAGCAGCGCGCATGTCCCCCATATAGACCCAATGGTTGATAATAAATGGCTTCATTGTTCTCATGTCTATAGTACCATCACTTGTGCAAGCCTTTTCTAACATTACACACTTCAAAATAAGTAATAAAAGTATGTATGATATCAGATCAATATCGGTTTCGGCCAATACTCAAAGCTGCGGTAATAGAATCACATCAGAAGGGACCAAGCTGTGTTGGGACAGCCCTCATAAAAAAACCTTAGCTGAACATTTTTGGAATAATTGTAGCAATATTAGTAACAGATATTTTCTTATAAAGAAATTTAGGCTCTTGAATTTAGGAAACTTTTTTTGTCAATAGTTGTTTCACATTACTTTGACAATAGGTGAAATAAGCACCTTCTAATAATTAATTAAACATTTTAATTATCAAAACGCTGCAGATTAGAAACAAATCCATTAATCTTGATGAGTCAGTCAATTATTTAAAGCAGTAGCTATTGAGCATCTCATGAAACTGTTAAAATTCCTGGACACCATTTTAGTGTAACATTATATTATGAAATATCAATATTTTGTGCTCTTATTTGTTCCTTTTAAAACCTTCCTAAAAGCTAACAGTTCGGCTTTAACACAATTTGCAAATCCTTTCTCGCTTCTTTTAACTCCTCTTGGTTTAAATCTAAATAGAAATTTTGCCTCCAGTCACAGACTATTCAGTTATTGTGCTGTCAAACAGAAGACATGCAATGTCTCTTGGTGGGCTTGCCATCAATAAATGGGACTTGACTTTGTATTTACCATTGAGATTTGGCATGTAGCTTAGGTTTACAGCTGTATCAGGACCAAAGCCATGAGACAGATGACAGAGTTATTTCTGGAAGTGGGAGAAAGTCGAAATCTTTTTTACCCAGAGCTGACTGTGAGCGGGCTTTATTCTCCTCTTATCTCATGCTGATATTTCCAGGACACACACACACACACACACACACACACACATTCTCTCCTTTTCTCTGTTGAGCTGCTGTCTCTATTATATTCCCTCCCTTCTCCCTATTCTCCAGTTTTCAGCTGCTCATCATCACCACTTTTCTTTTCATTTCACCACTCTGCACCCCCTGTCCCCATCTCTCCTCTCTCGGGTCAAGTCGTCCTCATGGCATCCTTTCCTCAAGATCATCATGCTTTCATCACTTCCCCTCCCCCTCTCCTCTCCTTCTCCTCTTTTCTTCATTAATCTTTTCTGTCTACCCCAGATTTCTGTCAGTCTTCCACTGCTGTTTACTCATTTCCACCCACTTACCATCCCTCTGCACTCTTGCGCTTCCTCGACATTGCCGTCATAGTTTCCTGATCCGTTCTAATGCCCCTTTCTGCTCCCTCGTCAAAACTTTCTCGTTTTCTTCCTCTACTGTCAGTTTCTCTTTCTGTCCCTCCACCTCCCTCTCTTTCCAATTTGAGTTTTTTTTTTTTTTTTTTTTTCCTCCTCGCTGTATCTAGGACACGGGTGTTGAACAATCTCTCAAAGTCTCTGACAAGTGGATCAATTGTCTGTCCCCTGATAATAACCTGCCATCTACCATCCACACATTCCCTCACGAAGGCTTTCTACCATTGAGCACCTTTATTTTCTCAGTCCCAGTATGGTTGCTTGATGCTTCAGAATCACATTTTGTACCGATCCTGATAAGATGTATACATGCAATTGCAGAAAAACTGCTTTTATCCATCCTTTATTTATTTATATTATATATATATATATATATATATATATATATATATATATATATATATAATATATATGTGTGTGTGTGTGACATGTCTGACTACTCTGCCTGGGTGTCCATGGTGCTGTGCAGACATTGTCTGACTGTTCACCTCTTTCCAAAATGTGTGGAAATCTGCTCTAGGCCAAATAAAGTCCCAGAAAACAGCTGCAGGATCCAGGTCTTTAGAGTAACGCAGTGCGATTGGTTGAATACAGCAATGTGCTGCTTATCAACCAACGGCTTTAGCTAATGTGGCCCAGTTTTTCGGTGGCATATAGCTGCACACACTCGACACCACTCCAGCCCCACAGTCTGAAATCATCCCTGGTTTATTCCTCTACCTTACAGACTCACATAGGAAAATGATTAAAATGTAACTGCTTATCAGAGGGGTTGTGTGTTCTAACATGAATCCAGTTTCTGCATGATAGAAAGTTCAAGGGCTGCACAGTGGCACAGTTGGTACCACTGTTTCCTTGCAGCAAGAAGGTCCTGGGTTCGATTCCCGGCCCAGAAAGCCCTTTCTGCACAGAGTTTGCATGTTGTCCCTGTCCATGCGTGGGTTCTCTCCGGGTTCTCCGGCGTCCTCCCACAGTCCAAAGACATGCCTGTCAGGTTAATTGGTCTCTCTAAATTCTCCCTAGGTGTGAGTGTGTGTGCGTGGTTGTCCTGTCTGTCTCTGTGTTGCCCTGCGACAGACTGGCGACCTGTCCGGGGTGAACCCCGCCTCTCGCCCAAAAAGTTTACTGGAGATAGGCACCACAACTCCAGAACCCACTAGGGACAAGGGTGTAAGAAAATGGACGGGTGCAAAAAGTTCAAGTTCATATGTCACTGGCTTTCGAGCTTGAGATTTGTCGTTTTTGCCCTATTTTACACGAGTAAAGCTTTAAGGTTGCTGTAGGAATAATAATGGGCAACCTCATTTATTTTTTAACTTGACTGGTTTTATATATAAATATATATTAGATATATTTTTATTTTTTTGGCCTTTTTAACAATACATTAAACATTCAGTATTGTACTAAAATGAACAAGGGAGCTTTTCTGAACATTATTTCTTAATCAGTGAGGATCTGAAACAGAAGCACATTTGCCTTGTTAAAGTGCTTAAGAGATCCAGCTGCCTTCCATTTGAAGCACTTTAGGATTTACCGTGTCCTAAATATTTAGCTTTCAATTTCTTAGTCTAGAAAATAAGTTTCTGTCTTCTCAGCCTTAAGAACAGGATATGGGTCACTCTTTCTCTAAAATGCTTGCTGTACTTTGCCAAGTGTCTTAAATTGGTGCGTGAAAGTCTGTGTTTGAGTAAGTCATAATGTTTTGGGCTTACTGTGAAATGAACAGAGGGATACTTTAGGTGTCCAAATTCAGGGGCTACATCCTTCAAAGCATTAGTTCCCAATTCTTTTGTGTTGTATTTTAGGAATATTTTAATTTGTGGGAAATGTTTTTAGCATAATGGGGTAGAGGCTTAATTTTCTATGATGTTTGTGGTATTTGCAATGATAAATTTGACAATAAATGGTCTTTGAAGCAGTTTCTGGTAAAAGTTAAATCAGTAGATCATCAGAGCCCCAGAAACTACAGTTATTAAAATGGTCTACTTCTGCACACCATTTGCAGTTGGAGCACTAAATAGCATGCAAGTATTGCATTTAATCATGTTTATTGCAGATCTCATGAAGCCAATCCCAATTATATTCTTACATGTTCCTTCAGAATATATTTCAGTTCTTAAAAAAAAAAAAAAAAAAAAAATCAAAAAAGCCTCCATTAAGCATGAATGTTACCAAGTTTTTCTGTGTTCCTGTGATTCTCAGTACAGGCCATTCCTCCTCTGCCTCACTTGGTGGATGTTTGAATGTGAGACAGCAGCAGTAGAAATTGTTGGCAGTATCTTTTCTGCAGCTCTGACAGCGCTGTAGGAGAGTGAACAGTTTACAGTGAGAGGACATCAAAAACTGTAATACTGGGTTACATGCGTGCGGCAAGTCCCCTGTGCATCATTAGGCAATCTGAATCCAGCACAGGAATAGTCTAAGCTGCCTCTGCCAATAAACATTGCATCACTGTGGGAAAAATAAAGACCATAAAGGGGAGAAACGGAGTTAGATTTGTGTTGATTTGCCAAAATGGAAAAAGATCTCTGGTGACTGGGCCCAGATCTCGGCCCTAAATAGGAACACATGAGGGGATTTAAGCCAAAGCTCCACTGACGAAAAGCTCTCCATTTGATTTAGATTTACTATAGTCCTTTCTTTTTCACTTGAGATGACAGAAAAACTAATAAGGGCCTGACTTATTTAGCTGAATTGAGGGGGATCGGTCAAGAAATGGTCAGCAGGGTCTCTCCAACGGCTCGGATCCAGAGATTGTCACTCAGTGATGGGAGACGGTATTCCCCATCACTTCAATTACTGCTTGGAATTAAGTTCAGAGATGCTCCACAAATCCAGGACAAACAATTTATGCGACGGAGAACCCCCGGCTTGCTGAAGGCACAGTGGGATGTTTGCTCCCAGCTGGATTCAGTGGTGCAGCGCTCAGAACGAGTCAAAAACACAGCAGTCTCTTCTTTCCAGGTAGACATGCTGTGTTTGCACTTGCAGCTGTAAATAATCCATCCTGTCAGTCTGGAAATGAACTTTGGTAGAAAGTAGTGGTGCAGTGGTTTTTATGCACTTCTGCTTTTAGGCTCCCATCTCCAACCGTACCGCGTTCTCTGCATCCTCATGTGGTGAGATCACACATTTAGCTGCTTATCCTCTATAACCAGGTGTCCATTGATATCTGTAGATCACCAAAGATTATTTCAAGTTTCACCAAAAAGTTATGTATATATATTTTTATTAATTATGTGTAAAAAAAACAAAACAAAAAAACTAGTAGCTTACACTCAATCATTTACTGTACCTCCCACCAGTGATCAGAGGGCAAAAGGTAGAAGTATTATAGAGGTCACAGTCAAATTACAACCAATTTGAAATGTCCGTGTTGTATTGTTAAACATACTCTTTACGACTCGGGGTGCAACAAAAATTTGGGTAACCGATAAACCAGCCACCTGAGTTTTCTTAATGTTTTGAGATCTGCAATCATCCATAAAAAAACGATCTTTTCCAACAATCTTATCTACTTCTGCAAAGGTCTGAAAATCAGCTGCTGTCTCCTTTCGCTCTGCTGTGAGAGCGCTGACTCACCTGCCAACCAGGTCATGTCTGTATGTGTGTAATAAATAATAATCACCTCTCTGTTCCCAACTTAGCAGTTTTGTCACAATATTTTCTGACTTTTCAGATCTAATTGGTTTCTGCCAAAAGCAGAATTTGGCTACTTTAAAGACCATTGATCTGCTAGAAAACTGCTATCGGTGCAGTCCTGGTTGAGAGAAAATTAAATGACTAAGGGTTTTAAGGCTGTTATCTGTAGAAAACCGGAATTACCTCCTTGGGAATAATGGATTAAATCATATGCAGACTGAAATGTGAAAAACAAAATGGACAAAAAAGACCCATCCTTTTTAGACGTACTCTCTGAGGACGGTGAAAATCTGGTGTGGATAAAACATGCAGCGATTGTGAATGAATAATCGCACGTGCGTTTCGCTGTCACCCCGTCATTTGTCACATGTCCCTGTGCCGTGATGTGCACTGCAGGTCCTAACCGTGCATATGTTTTCAAGCGCTCTTCTTTCTTACCCAAGCTCGGTTTGCGCTGATATATTTCCAGCAGCGTGTCATTTCTGTTTCCCGGCTGATTGCTAAACAGCCGCAGAGCCGAGCAGTGGAGGTGGAATCTCGTCTGTATTCCCTGCCCATCCTTTATTGATGGCAGAGTAATCACAGGGCCAGAGTACAAATCCACTTACCCTCTGCTTTGCCTTAAGTAATGGATTTATGAGTGCATTAAAGAGCCGTAGTTATCCAGAGGCCCCTGCCAGACTGTCTCTCTGCTCATTCTCTCCCTGATCGACTGTCTTTGTGTCTCAGTCGGACTCATCTGCTTCTGCTTTCCTAGCTCCTGTCATGTGAGATCTCTCTGTCTTCTGATTCCCAATTGTCTGCTCCTTGTTGCCTCATTTTCACTCTCTCTGGCTGGCTTTGGGAGCATTTGTGCGACCCATCATTGCATTACCCCTTTTTTTTTTCCTCCTTGACTTATATCCTCTCATCTTTTATCCTCTGGGAAGCCCTGATTAGGAAAAAAAAAATCCTTTTCATTTTCTCATTGAAGACCAAGGGAGCCTGGCCGACAGAGAGCTGACTCTTGAAGAAGTTGGTGCTTTGGGGGCTCGAGGCAAAGTTGGCACCAACTTAACTGCCTGAACTAAACCGACATTAAAGCAACTCTCCGTGCAGAGCTGGAGGAGAAGGGTGAAAAGCTGAACTTTCTAACTCTGAGCTTTGCAGGGAAGAAATGTGAGAAAGCAGATGAAAAAGTTGCAGCACCACATCACTTTCTAGCCAATGTTTTCATCTGCTTCTTGTCGCTACAAGGCCCCTTTTTTTCCTCACATACTCCTAATTAATCTCAGTGTGCAGTGACACATCTGCAGTGCGCATCCCATGAGAGGTTTGTCTGGGTGTGTGTGCACTCTGCACGTCTTCCATTTATCTGTCACACATACAGCAGGGCACTTCACACGACTGATAACAATACAAGACACTTGCTGGTAAGAGGAAAAAGGTTTTGAATTATTTCAAAGCTTGCAGATTTTTTTTTTTTTTGGAACATTTGGAAGTGGGAAAGTATTTTCTGCACAAGAAGAAAGTTCACATAAATAAACCAAGAAAGGAGAGTGCATTAAAAGATGCAGATAAAAAGGCTCCGAGTCAGTCTGCTGGAAAAGGTCGTCCAGAATTTGTCAGAAGCCATTTTATATAAGTCAAGTGAGGTGTGAGGTTGGAGCCTTCTTTTTTTTTTTTTTTCTTTTGACCCAGTACGCCGCTGTAAAATCTCAGCTAATTCTATTCATCTTTCACACTTTCCCTCCACTACTTCCCACCGACCCCTCACAGACTCCTCAGAGGGCATATCCCTGCAGTTGGGCAACTCAAAAGACTTCATCCTCAGCTTGGACTTAAAGTTCTCCTCCAACGGCAGTCTGTCGGTGGTCCTAGAAACCACAGAGAAGGGGCCTCCCTTCACCATCCACTACGTTACCAACACGCAGCTCATCGCCTTCAAAGAACGCGACGTCACCTACGGCATCGGGCCTCGATCCTCCTGGAGCACATTGACCAGAGACCTGCTGACCGACCTCAGGAAGGGAGTCGGGTTGTCGAACACAAAGGCTGTCAAAGCCACAAAGGTTGGTTCAAATCCCAACTCACATGTGGATAAAACTTATGGAAACTTTATTTAAGGGTTATTCTTTACAGTGCTGGTCATCTATTTTTTTTTTTTTTTTCAAAAAAGCCTTTTGAATATATTTTTAATTCTTTACAAACCACAGAATGAAAGTAAACAAAGTTTAAAATGTATGGATAAAATTCTATATGACCGCATTTTTTGAAGACCAAAAAATACCTGGTGTTTTATTAACTTTATGAATGAGAAATTAATTTAATTAATTAATTAATTGATATTAGACATCTCTATAATATTTAGTTATCTTTTCAGGATGCAGTTGAAGAATAAAAACTATTGACAAATGGTATCATTGCGAATATAAAAGTGACTTGATGAGTCCTGTGACTGATTTGACTTTGATAATTTGTTACTTTAGTTGAGTTAACATCCTGAAAAAGCTTTAAATTTATGTATATAAAATTAAGGCCACAAAGTAACTCATGTTCATTAAATAAAATGTTGTCCTTAAAAACATTAATCATAAGTCTTACATTTTAGATTTTTCTTCTCACAGGACTTTTCAGTCATGTAAAAGTTTGATTCGTGCGCTGAAATGTTCACTGCGACAGAACTGTGCTCTGTCTCGAGGCAGTTGATGGTAAAAGTTGCTAATAGTTGCTAGCTAGCTAACCCTTTTGAGTCTATCATAGCTAAGTGTAAAACTATCTGCAGTTGGCTGGACGATGTCCGTCTTCGCCACTGGCTCTCTACTGTTGCCAGCACATACGAAGCTGCATGCATTGTGTGCAAAAAATGTTTGACACTATAGTGGTTAATGCTGTAGCAGCTTATATGCCATGTGAGAATCACAAAGCTGCTACCAAGAGCCACAAAAAGATCCTAGAAAGTTGCATTTTGTTCCCCTGAAACAAAAAGATACTTTTTTTTTGCACATTTCTGTCTTAAATTTTGTAATGGTGGTTTTAAAAAGTCTTGAATTTGAATGGGAGAAACCTAACATTGATGTTATTTGTGGGTGTGATTGTTACAAAGGTTTCAAAATAAAGTCACTAATTTAGACCCTGATTCTTTCTGATCTTGTCTGCGTCTTTGCCCAGATCATGCCCAGACGGGTGGTGCGGCTGGTCCTGCACGGACGTGGCTTTATTGACAACGTCACCATCTCCACCACTGCCCACATGGCCGCCTTCTTTGCCGCTAGCGACTGGCTGGTGCGCAACCAGGACGAGCGAGGGGGATGGCCCATCATGGTCACCCGAAAACTAGGCGAGGGCTTCCGGCCCCTGGAGCCCGGCTGGTACTCGGCCATGGCCCAGGGCCAGGCTATGTCCACCCTGGTGAGAGCCTACCTCCTCACCAAGACCCAGGCTTACCTCAACGCTGCCCTCAAGGCGGTGGGACCGTACAAGGTGCCTTCAGCGCAGCACGGGGTCAAAGCGGTGTTCATGAACAAGTACGACTGGTATGAAGAGTACCCCACCACACCCAGCTCGTTTGTGCTTAACGGCTTCATCTACTCTCTGCTGGGACTTTACGATGTTGCTGACACGGCGGGAGAGATCCTGGGCAGAGAGGCGGGGCAGCTGTTCAGCCGCGGAATGGAGTCCCTCAAGGCCATGCTGCCCCTCTTCGACACGGGGTCCGGGAGCATCTATGACCTGCGTCACTTCATGCTGGGCACGGCGCCCAACCTGGCCCGATGGGACTATCATACCACGCACATTAACCAGCTGCAGCTGCTGGCATCCATAGACAACGCTCCCATCTTCAGGGATGTGGTGAAGCGCTGGAAGAACTACTTAAAAGGGATTCGTGCCAAGCACAACTAGTCGAACTCAGCAGATTTTACCGCTGAGTTTAGAAGAGAATCAATGTTTAGGCTGTAAGAGCAAAGCAGAAGATTTTATAGAGACGTGTGTGCGCGTGTGTGTGTGTGTGTGTGTGTGTGGGGTGTGTGTGTGTGTGAGTAAGTGAGTCACTTCTGGTTAACAGCCTGAAAGACGAGTTGCGATACTTTAACTTTGTGCGCACTGTTGCGGGTTTGACATTTTCTGCTACGTTGACTGTAGCTCAAAGTTTGTGTCCCTGGAGCGAGGGTTTGTAATTATACACAGACCTGGCTTCAGCGTGTGAGTGTTTGCATTCATAAAGAACGATTGTGTGTTTTGTTTTAAAAAAAAAAAAAAAAACTACATAGAAAAAGAAAATACACATTGGAACATTTTTGACTTTCTTTAATGCATCAAGATTTCTCTTATATGTTTTCTATTTTAAATCAGATTTCAGAGGTTTACTGAAGTAAGCTGTGAAAATCGGAGGGCGTTTTAAATGTTGCCAAGAGAAGTTAATATTATCAAAAGATAGTTTAACAGTTTACATTTCTCCAGTTTATATTTCTCTCATTGATAATTTGTTACATTTTGCAGATGTAATAATGACGGTGAAGGATTATCTCAGTTTTTTTTTTCCTCCTTTCTCATTTTGACATCTGTTAGTTTGTCCAAAAATATTCAAAAGACCTCTAACAAGCTGTTTGAAGTCAGCTCTGGAGGATAAGTAATGGAGGTAGCAGGTGAGATAAACCCATCAAGCTTTAATCTTTAACGGTTGTGAACGCTGTTGCTACCGACAAACTCCTCTTAGCTGCTTTGCTGTGTTTTTAACAGGACACTAAAACAGCAAACCAGGCCAGGCAAAAGGAAAACCTCTGCTTCTCTTTGGGTTCACCTTGGAAAGCTAACGTGTCGTCTGTGAGACCTGTTCCGAACCGGCATGAGCGCCAAGGTGATTGCAGCTAATCACAGATCAGGAAAAGAAAAATTAGCAAAAGAAACATGTGCAGCTTCCTCCACATTTATTGGCGCCCTGGCTAAGAATGCTTGAAACACCTTCAAATAAATTCATCTCATCTTCTATGTGCATAATGCCAGTCTAGACTCCTCATTTCAGTTTAATGGAATCAAGCTCAAGGATTTTTTTTTAAGACGGCATTCTCACCATCCTCCCCCTTGTGTGGATACCTTGCTTGTCCTCGTTTCATTGCCGGTTCAGTACTTTTTAAACTATAGAAATTTCCGAGTTATATACACGTCTTACTTGAACGCCGTTCTCTTGTCTTTCCTATTTTGAAGCCTGGCAAAGAGAAATGTCTATTCCTGTACACTGATCAATACACCAAAAGAACACATGAAAAAAGTTAGTTAAATTTGTCTTCCTCTGTTAGAGGCTCTAATCATTAGTTTGATTTTCAGAACTTCAGAGCGTGATTACGGTATTGCAATAAAGAATGGATTTATTTTAGGCATTTTTTTAACTAGGGGTGCCCACAAACATGAAGAGTTAAGTTTGTGACTCAGGAAAAGAACAGGTCGACACCAACATGTTCACCTTTCTTAAAGACATTTTGGCAACACGACTGCAACTGGAAATAGTTGTTGTTGCCTCACTTATCAATGCTTTTGTTTGTCGAGTTATTAAAAAAAAATGAAAATCCACTAAATCACTCCTAATTTAGCTGTCAAACAATTAAACCATTGTTCATTTTCTTTGCGAACGTTTCCGTCTTAAACGCCTTTCTTCTGTCGCACTCTAGCCTCGATTATTCCCAGAAACAAGTGTGGGTGGTGTGGACACGCGTGGAGGTAGACGGATGTGGGCAGCGGCGCCGCAGCTGTCACGTCGGTTCAAAGCGTTTAGATCCAGACAATCCCGGCAGCAGCTGGAGGTAAATTCTCCAACACGGACGTAGCCGGTCCCCCCAGGCTCCTGTTGCTCCCTCTCACCTCCTCTAAGAGCGTGAACCGAACCGTTTTTAATCCGAGCCGCGCGGAGGACGCTCACAACTCACCCGGCTAATAGGGTGGAGAGAGGCCGCGCGCGGTTCCAGTCGCTGGCTGCGGATGAGTCAGCGCCCTCTCCAAACAAAGTGGAGCTCCTCCTCGGCATCAATGGAGCGCCGATCGATCTGCTTTATAGATTAACACCAGGAGATTCGGGGTGATTCATCCTTTTTGGGGGAGCTGGTGGGGATTTTCATTTAGAAAAATTGTGTAATCGGAGATCAGATCGTATTCCCACACAGTCAGCTTTCAGGTTTTAATGCGCGCTAAGCGGACAAAATCGAAGGACCCTGTGATTTATTTTGATGCAGTGTTGGATTGAGTTAATCCTTTTAAAGCCGAGACATCTCATTCTGTTTGGTTTATCCTGGAAATGGAACCTTTTACTCACTCTGTTTCTTCTGTACTACAAAGTTTACTTTCTTTAAAAACCAAGAAGCATATGACTCATCGTTTCTCTCCTCAACAGTCTTCACCAAATTGACACATGAGCAAAAGTACGTCTTCGAAAAAGGAACATTCATAACTGGACGTTTTGTGTTTTGATACAGATTTCTATGTTGTTTATACCAAAGTCACTTAGTGGGTAAGTTTATTTGTATATATTTGTGCAAACTGACTTCCATTCGGCATTTGGCGTTAGGTCTCCACAGACACATTATGGAGAAACACTGCCTTTCGATTTTAGGTGTAGACTGAGTAGATTATAGCAAAAGAAAAATGAATTTAAAATAAAGACCATCTCATGTTAAGCTTGCATATAAGAAAAAGGAGATGTGTGCAGCCTGTGGTTAGTTTAGTCTGCTGATTTAGAGGGAAACGAACCGAGAGCTACAAGCGTCTTCTTTTCCAGGATCTGTCGGGTTCATAAGCTGCCTGTTTAAGTTTGTTTTGGTTAATAAAAGCACAACTGCAGGTTATCGTCAACTAATTTGTTGCATTTCTTCTCGAGTTTTCTTTTCTCGTTTTAGGATAATGTGCAAACAGCTTCACTAAGCTGCTATTGTGGTTCACTGTGTAAAAATGGGTATGAGAACTTGTTTTCTTCTCACTTCAGTAGTATCTCTGATTTAACAGAAATCTTCAACAAAGCGGCCTTTTGAGGTCGGTGTGATTTATGCAATAAGATGTTCACTGGGACTGGTGACTCCACCACAGACCCAGAGTGGTTGTATAGAGTTTGCAATCTAAGCACAATGTGCAAATGCTCCCATTTTTTTAGTCCAAGTAAGAGGTGTTTATATACAGAGTAAATCTTTGTGCTTTAAAATTTTGCTTTCTAAAAGTGTAAAAAAAAAAAAAAAATTAATAAAATCATTTTTCTTAAACTTCTGTGTTTCTCCATGTCTGACTGGAACTCATCTGTTTAGCTAGTTGTTACTATTGAGGTTTTTTGTGTCAGTACTTACTTACAGCAGCAAGTTTAGAAACTATTTCTAATACTTTTAGCCAGATTTCAGCTTAATTTGCTCTAAAATATGAATAAATAAAATCAATATTCCTGGGATTTTTGTTGGGAATCAAAAGCACGGAGTACTTTCACCACTTAAATAAAGCTGAAAGCAGAGGTTCACATACACTGTATAAATAAATGTTGCATTTTTTCCTTCTCATTGATAAATCAGTCTTATCTTATGTTAGCTCAGACAGGACTACCAAAAGGATTTCTATTTGCTTAATGCCAGAATAAAAGGATTTGTTCAGTAAGTTATGGGGGGAGGATACTTTTTAAAGTTGGGAGGCTGCATAACATTAAAATGCATTTAAACAATTTCATAATTTCCAGATGTATGAAATTGCTTTGTAGGCTTAAAATACATTCATCGGAGACACACCTGTGAATGTATCTCAAGGCAACACCTTAAATAAGCTGCTTCCTCTCACATAGAAAACAGAAATTAGGTAGGAAGAGAATGACGGGTCTCCACAAGTCTGGTTCATCCAAACATACAATTTCCAGCTGCCTGAAAGAGCCACATTCATATGTTTAGACAATTATCTTTCATTTGAAACACCACGTGAATGTCTTCAGAGAGAAGACTAGTCCTACGCCGCTGAGATGAATGTGTTTTTGCATAAAACACTATAAAATTAAAGTAAAATGCTGCCTGAAGCAGGTAAGCCTGAAAGAACCCAGGAGCTTAATTTTAGGACGTGTCCTATTTTCTGATTAAACTTAAAAATGAACTCAAAGAAGAAGCTTTACAACCCTCAGAATACCATCTCAGTAGTAAAGTGTAACATGGCGGCATCATTTTCTGAGGTTTCATGACCCAGGAGGGACTGGTTCACTTCACAAAACAGATTATATCACGAAGAAAGAACATTAGGTGGAAATGCTGGAGCAACTTACCGAGAGATAAGTTGAAGTTTGGTCACTTGTGGGTTTTCCAAAAGGCACACAGCCAAAGGTCAATGTTTAAGAGGCCATCACAAATCGTAGTCCAATAGGACATTTGTTGTCTGAGCTACAGAGCTGTGCGTGAGCAAAGTGGCCTGCAGTGTAGACCAGTTCTGTCAGCTGGAGCTGAACCAAATTCCACCAAACGCTTGTCAGATAACTCATAGAAAGATCCCAAAAATGCTTGTCCCCCAAAGTCATGCAGTTCAAAATGCAATTCTACCAAATACAAATGAAAGGTAAAAAGAAAAAAAACAAAAAGTTGAGACTTTAGAGAAAATACCCAAAAGTCATCTTTCTCCCTTTCATTAATCTGACATTTAGCAAAAAGAAATACTTTCATGACTAACATAAAACAGGAAACGTTTAATGATTTAACGTTAAACAGTGAGGATTTTTTAGTTTTATTATTTTAGTTAGTGCATGTAAACATGTTGCTTCAGCCGTACGATACGCATTGTGTCAGCTCACGCTTTCTGCACCATTCAGGAAACTGAATATGAGAGTCTTGACTGGATTAATGTCTTATGTTTTCATTTGGTTTATCATTTAGGTCTCTGTTCTGATGGAGTCACTTTGTCTGATCATTAATCGCCGCTCCTTTAAATATTTAGGTTCCATACTTCCTGCTCATCACACACACACACACACACACACACACACACACACACACACACAGCTGGGTTTACTCTGTTCAGAAATATTTGATTCAAGACTTCATCTCCTCTGCGGTCTTAAGACTTTACGCATTGACGCTCTGAACTCCTGTTAGAGATTTAAATCGGTTTATTTGACATCCTCAAACATTTTGCGTACAGAATACGTCTCTGTTTTCTGTTGACGTTTCTGGCTCAGGAAATCGCATCAAAGCATACGCATGTTGTTCTTAAACTCTGGAGATGGATTAAATAAATGACCAGTATTTTTATTTCCAGGACAAAACTGCCAGATCTTCTGCTCTTGTTTAGGTACTCTCGTTTTACAAAAATGTGTGTTTAGGAAACTCATATCTCCATCCCAAATTTAGTTTTTGTTTGTTTTTTGGATCACCTTTGTCCCAGATATTTTCAGCTCTTGATTTGAAGTGAAGTTGACAATCGGTCCCGTCTCCTTTTGTTTTGAAATTCTTACAATGACACTTCCAAGAATATTTCCTGTCATTATGGGCAAAGAGCTACAATATCTGCCAGCCTCAGTCAGTCGGTCATGATGAAGACGACGACTCCCCAGATTCTAACAACTCACAGAAAATCTCTCTAACCTTTCAACTAGCAGCTGCTGCTTTGTGAATCTGCTTAGACTGATTCACTTTAGACTTAGTTTTGGTGACAAATGTTCCCACCCATCGCTGAGCAGCTCTGACTAGGAGGCAGGCAGATGCTTTATTTGCAGTGAACGCTCTCTTCGCAAAAACTGCTGAGGAGAAAAGACATCCTGATAAATAATTTATCCTAATTAGGCTATTCTGATCCAGCGAAGGGCATGGACATCTGAGAAGGACTCTATCTGCCGTTTTTTTTCCCCCATTACCTTCTGGCATTATTACCATCCAGCCATAATTTCTTTTGCCACATACACACACTCTCTCACACACACACACACACACACATTCCTCGAATTGTCTTAATGATGTAAATGTCTGTCCTGACGACGGGCGTCTCTCTGGGTTCTGCAATTATCCCTGCATAAACCTGATCAGCTCGGCTTCCTCTGACCTCCGCTCAGATGCCTTTCAGATAGCTGCACTGAGACCACAGTGAAACCTCAGTTTTGTGTCTTATAAACACGTTTGTCTTTTTCATAAATGTCAAACTTGCCAAAAAATGCAGGTTGTTGAAACCCATGAAGTGTCAGAAGGTGTGGAAAGCATCAAGATACTGAACTTTGATGATCATATTTGTTCCCGCTGGACCTCACCGCTGTCTAAAACTCTGTATTTTACCGCTGTCACCCTAGTGCTTATTCATCTTTTGATGGCTAATATATGCAGACGCAGGCCGCTGTAGATTTGGTGACATGTTGATAACGCTACCTAATATCATGCTTCTGAATGCGGACGCTCTGTCTGCACTACTGAAGGTTCCCTCACCATGTCAGCCATAACCTGTATGTTCCTGTATGTCGCTGGTTAGAGTTTGACCTCTCTGTTCCATCCGTTCAGCAATAATTTGACCACTTGGGGGCGCTCTCACACTGTGTGTGGAGTATTTAACCTTAAGCCCAAGATGGTCACTGTAAGTCTTAAGCAACTCATCCATGTAAACATGTAAAATGTGTAATTAGGCTGCGTCATAAATGATCGTTTTTACATATCCACATATTTCTTAATGTCAAATAAACTGCTGCATAAAAAAAAGAAAATCTGAGTAAGTCTGCGTTCAAATGAAGATTTTAATTTATACCTAGTAAAAGCTGTACCTCATCGAACTGTTTAAGAAGCCTTGGAGATCAAAGTTTCCATCAAAGGACTTTAGGCTGGAAGCATAAATTAAATAAATTAAATACACAAATATTAATTGAGAGCAGTCATTGAGGATGTTATTTTGGAGGCTCACATTACTTTTTGCATCACTGGAGTGCAGAAGTGATAGAGGAAAATCCCATTTTCGCCACGGAGGATTGGAGACGGAATGAGTCCGAACTGATCTACCTTAATGAACTGAAGCTCAACGAGTGGGCTTGAACGTCCAGGGAGGTTCAGGGAGTTTCTGCTTTACTAAAAGTTATATTCACTAAAGACGAGGCACAAGCGTCCTCCTTCATCAAGAACATTATAGAGTTCACCACTGGGCTCCAGAATTTCCTGCTCAAACATTTTATTTAAACTCTGGATGTCAGCAGCGTTTGGTGTTTTCACCTGCGACAGGAAAACCTATGAAAATGTATTTCACTAAATTATCAATTCAGAATATTGCCATAAAATACTGCGAGTAATCCAGTTTTTAAATATAAGATATCTACACTGGTACAAAGTCCAAAGAGTGACTCTGAATTGATAGAAGTTTAACATTTTATTTCATGACAGCACCACGAAGCACAATAGAGCTTCCACTTAGAATCTCATCTGTGTTCAAAATATGAACTGGGACATGTGGGCTGCAGTCGTTTAATTGAAATTTAGACAACTGTTATAGCCGAGCTTTCTCAAAAAAGTTGTATTATCTTTGCTATCTTTTTATTAAACAAAATAAAATTATTTGCCCTTCAGCGAGGGACTAAATTTTTTTGTTTGTTTTTGTGACATTTACAGAAAACTTGACTTGCTAATGCAGCTTTTAGACTTGTTGGATGCATCAGTGCCAGTCATGAGTTCACAGGTGTGAATGTTACATTAGCCGTGTAAAAGTATTAAAGGTACTTTTACATCATGTTCCAGAGTCCCTGTCAGGCAGAAGCACTGCTCAAGTGAACAAGCTAAAGTCCTTCCTGTGGAAAATAAAGATTGAGTTCTTTGGTCATAAATATCAGAAAGACAGTGGTGGCAGCATCATGGAGAGGAGTCATTTTGCTGTCAATGAAAATGGTGGAATGATGAACTTTAGTGATTACCTGAAAATTCCTAAATCTCTGTGACAATTGGGCGATCCAACAGGACAGCGATCGTACAGACATTAAAGTTTTGGAGGGATTAAAGCAGGCTAACATTTAACTTCTGGAATGGCCTTAAACTCAACTCTACATTTTGGACTGTGTTCAAAAGCCAAGTCAGTGCCAGGAAATGAAATTAACTCTGAATGATGGAAGAAACTCATTGATGGCGACAAAAAGGCAACATTTAAATCCTCTCATTTTTTAAAATGTGGCGTTGATGTCCAACAATTGGCCAGCGTTGCAATTTATTCCTTAACGGACAGACCTGAGAGCGCTCTCGGTTTCTTCGCTGTAACAATAACAGAACCAGAACCTGGGAAATCCTTAAAATGTCTGACTTCATTAGCAGCTTACCTGTCGTCAAAGAAATCTCCCTCTCTCCTCCCACTCAGCCAAACCTTTTGGGTTTTTTTTTTTCTTCTTTCTTTCTGCTCATTGTGTCTTCCTTTGTGCTGTTGAGCAGACACACCTGTCACATTCAAGCAAGCCTCATTCTTCCCTCTGAATGAACGCCAGAGACGGCGAAACAATCTCTGCACTAAAATTAAAGACGGTGTCAGTGATTTATTGTTCCAGTTTTCCACAGCAGGGTTTTTGTTCGTTTATGAGCAGCAGCTGGCACATTTTACAGCACAGAAAGGAGTAAAAGTCTTCACCAGTCACCCTAATCACGAAACCAGGTATGATGATGATGATGCTGCAGGGGAACAATGAAGAGACAGAGCAGCAGTGGGGGTGAGAGTAAACAAGGAGGGGGGGAGAAGAAGAAAAGAAAAACATAAAACAGAGCTGTACGGGAGACAAAGCAAGTCTGTGGCGGAGGTGTTTGCAGATGAGCGCAGGAGTTGAGAAAGAAGAAGCCGTGAAAGGCTGAAATTCAGAGGAGGGAAAGCAGCAGTGCCTGGAGTCTAGCAACTATTAATAATGTATCAGGGGGGCGACTACCACGCTTGCTCCTCATCTGGAGACACCAACTACACCTCATCAACTAAAACACCAGGGAGCCACAAAGGCTTTGAGCAGCTGCAGCACAGCAGCCTGGCCGACCCCACAGACACACAACATGCAAGTCGGCGGGTCGTCACTGGGATTAAAAACACTATCATTTAGCGCCTCATAGTTCAGGGTTTGCAAATTATTCTTTTTTTTTTTTTTGTCATCATTGTCACTTAGTCTCTTGTGATTAATCAGGAACCTGATTTCTATTCGATTTATGTTAAATACTTTTATTTTTAAGCATTTTGCAATTATACTCTTCAGTTTTTCATTCTATTTCATTTCATTAATAGTTTATAAATATCAAAGTCGAATTGTTCTCCCTTTTTATGCATTTTTAATTTCAAATGTGTGTTTATTAAAAAATAAACATATTCTTCTTTTTAGATATTAAAAGAAAGATATTAGTACGTTTGCTTTGCTACAATGTGAATATTTTCCATCCAACACCATTCCAGGGTGTTTTCTTGCCTCAAAAAGTGGACTCCGCTCAGAAAGATTCTGCATAAAATTATCAGTGCAAGTCGCTTTCTCCCTTCTGCGTGTGGAACGCGCGCACACACACACACACACACACACACACACACACACACACACACACACACACACCTACATGTAAACATGCATGTATGGTGGTGTTGCCGTTTCCTTTTCTGTGCAGCAAAACAAAACCTCTGCACAGAAAACAACATCTGCAACACCTCAATAAATACTTAATGTAAAAAGCTTCTACATTGTGCTGATGTTACACAAACATTTAAGAGCCCCACCACACACACACACACACAGCATTTAAAAAAAAAAAAAAAAGCTTATCTGATGAATTTCTTTGGTTGTTAGTTTTTTGTTTGCCAATTATTTTTCTTTCAATGCACTGTTTTTCACCCAAAGGAGAGTTCACAGAACAGAGGAAGGGAAAAACTACAAATAATATAGATTAGAAACAAATCGCCTGCATTTGGAGAGTTAAATGTTTTTCAGTTAAACCCAATGATACACTTGTGAAACTGTTTCCTGAGCCCTGCAGGAAACCTGGCAGCAGCTGCTGACTGGGAAGCTTCCCTAAGAGAACACTGACATCTTGTGGCGGGACTGGATAATGCATGTAAAAACACAACAATGAACTTTTAGCATCTCGCGTGTCCTCACTTATACTGAGGTAACAAATCTATGCAGAAAAGATACTGAGAAATTATGGGGGTTTTTCGCAGCACTTTCTTCCTGTCCATCTAGAGAAAAGCCAAGGATACAAATCCAAGAAAATAATTTAGAACCACAACTATGTAAAAAAAAAAAACAGCTTGAGACATGCTTAATGATGTAGGTTTAACAATATAACCCGACAAGAGAGATTCATTGTACCATACATGTATGAAAATAGCAATTTAAAAAATTAGGACCTGACTAATCCAGCGTTATTTTAAAGCAAAAACTACCCAGGTTCCTCAGATTGTTTGATAACAAACATGTCCAAAAAAAAAAAAAAAAAAAGAAAAAAATGGACAGGATTTGACTAAGCTGCAGTTTCCATTATTTTCACATCTTAAACAGGATTTGTTGTTATGTGAGAAGAGCCAAAAACATGCCTGTAAGATTAAGAGTTTTTTTTTTTTTTTTTAGGAGTGAATGTTGTTTGTCCTGTTACAGACTGACAGCTTGTCCAGGGTGGATCTCACCTTTCGCCCAAATACCTGGTGAAAAATACCTGCCTTCCTGTGTCACTGTAAACATGCAAAATAGATTTAAAAAAAGAGGGACTTTTTTGCCTCTTTTGCTTTTGTTTTGTTGCCATTTATTCAATGTGTCAAAGATTACTATGTGATTTGGCCACTGCTAGCCAACTAAAGGACACAAAACATGAATGAAGTTCATCACCTATGCCTAAGATGCTTCCCTGACTATTCCTGGTTTTTCATAAAATGCTGACAGCTTTACCTCTCTTCTCTGTTAATTTTGTATTTTTTACCAGCAATGCTCCTTTTAAAGGGGTGCACCTGTTCACATTTTGACAAATATCAAGATCATGCTGTGGATCCAAGATTCCCCTGAGAATAAACTGTGCCTCATTATTTAACAGAGGTAGCTTTTAAAAATTAACAAAAGGTCAACAAGAGAAATCATGCAGCTGAAAATGTTGGTCATTCTCACTGTTACTAATCCCTGAAACGGCAACTGTGAATAATTCTCCAGCACTTTATTGTTTAATGATTTCAAACGTACTCACCACTTCGGCGGTGGATTTAACGCAGATCCTCTGTCACCGGGCTGAAGTAGAGCAAATATCAGACAGAAGTTGATGTTTGGTGCAGATACGATGTGTCAGATTTATGTATTTATGCTCGATGAAGAGATCATACAAAAGCGGCGCATAAAAAAAGAAAGGCTCTGATTTACAGCTAAATCAAAATGTTCAAAAAATAAAAATAAAATAAAAAAGCCATGCTTTTTTAAAAATTTTACTTCGTGTTGGGAAGAATTGAAAAGTAATAGACTCTGGGGTTGTGATCAAACTTTTTAATCAAATTAATTCCAAGGTCTGTAATTAATCGAAATGAATCACGCTTAAATCAAAAATCATCTATGTACAAAATAGCCATTTATAATTTAAAACCCCTTTTTTCACCCAAACTGTTAAATAAACACATGAGTTCAGAAACAAGTGAATTTATTGCTTATAATGTTTATGTTTAGCAGATTTTAATAAAAAATAAAAACATATCGACAAAATAAACATTTTCAATTCATAAACCCTTTTTACTACTGAATTATTGGATAAGTAGACTGATAAAATGAATGACATTTATTGTTTTCAGTCATTATTTTTAATATTTGGGTTTTTCAGCCATCAGATTGTTGAAAGTGCCACTATACGCATTCAGTTTTCCAGAGTTTCAGTTTTCATAATGTTTGGAAACATTATGAAAACATTATAAAAAAATCATAATGTCTTCAAGCTGTTGCGACGCGCCTCCTCCTGGCTCTGATTGGTTGTTTCGTGATCAGTGTATTTCTGCAGATGACAGTATCTTTGCTATCATGGTCTAAAACAACAGCTGGAACTAAGAATAGTAGTTTAAAGGAATCTTGAGGAAGTATTCAGTTCAAACCTTTGGGAAGTCTTTTAAAGATTACAAGAATTTGGAAGTAGATGAAGAAAATAAGGATCGCTCAATACATTTGTTTAGTCTAAAAAATAAAAATGAAATAAGAAAGCCTCAGGTCCACGACGGCAACATGTTTTCAACGGACGATCGTGTTTTCACGCTCTGCCTCTCACAGGTTATTGCTCTGGTGCTTGACATTGTTTGGAGGGTAAATTTGAAAGAAGTACTCATTAACACAGATCACAGCAGTAGAAACTGAGTCTGTGCCAATCCAACTCGGCTCTCAGTCACACACACACACACACACACACACAGGCATTGGCTGTTGGCTGCTTGTCTTGTGTTGCTGCACTGGAGAGTCTCCATCAGTTCACTGGGATTTTCCACAGGGTGGATTATTGAAGGTGGTTCTAAAACAAAAAAAAAGGTATTACTCAGGTATTAGACTGTTCTTAATCAATAAATTTAAGAATTTCCTTGATTAAGTGTAATTGAACATTCTGAATCCCATTAGTTTTATTTGTATTAATGCGTTGAAATGAAGCATTATCTCAAGCTCGTGATTGAACTGAGCATAGCAGAGCAGAGCCACCGTTACTGGGGGTAAGCTGCTGTCACCAGCAACATATTCATTTCCAGTTTGAGCAAACAACAATGCGCCTCACTTCCTAATACTGGCATCTTGTTTGTCTTCATAGCTGCAAAGTTTGAACAAGATACTCTGGCCCATCCCTCCACTGAGATCAGACGTCACACAGAAAAGCAAAGGAGCTGTTTGCTGTACTGACAGACTGATTCACACCCTTCATTCACCAGCCTCGCCTGGTCTGAACCCACCCAAAACTCGGGTGACATCCAGATTAGGTCTCTAGCTTTTTTTTCTTTTTTTGCAGAAAGTGGGCGAAATTATTTACTCCAGTGGCATTGTTTCTTTGTCAATGGGTGAAACTTAAAATGCCAGCACCGTTGTTTTGCAATGTCAAGATTTTGCATTTAGAAGAAGAGCTTGCATTTGTATCATAGTTATAAAATGTAATTAGCTGGTCCTCAAAACGTCCCTTCTTCTGCAAAAGCAAACGAGAATCAAGCCAATATCTTTTTCCTCTTCTTGTGGGAAAACAGTTGTTTGTGAGCGTACACCTGTTGCGCGTAGTCGGCCTTCACCTCCGCAGAGACAAGCAGGAGGAGTGGCTCACCGCACTGGATATTCCTGCCGGGTTTGAAGAGGAAGGAGTCGGAAGGGGAGGAACCCTGCAGACGGCATGGCAACGCACACCTTCATAAAGGCACACCCTGCCTGTGGCCTCAGTTCAGCTCTCCCCTCTCACGGCGGCGGCGTCCTGCAGTCATGCTCAGTCTCATCAAGTTTCCACAAGTCTTCAGCATCGATCAGGTGCCCAAAGTAAGTCCATCTTTACTGCACATTCACTACAAAAAGGTGAACTGATTTCACCTCTTTTGCTTCGACTTAGCTGAGTCAGAGGTCGGAGCGGTGGAGGAATGAGGAGAACTTTCAGTCATTAGGAGTGAAGAAGATTTATGTGTTAAAGAATAACTTTTCTTAAAGATTTCTGTTCTCATCTTGCTCTGAACTTAACTTTACCACTCATGTTATCATCCAGCAGTTGAGAAGAAGCATCTTTACTTTGATTCAATTTTATTGCAAATAAATCTGATACCTCCTGATTAATTTGTACCTCCCATATTAAACGTTTCCTGCGGTAATAGTTTCTCCGTCTCACATGGAAATTCATTTTGGTTTGCCTGCAGAGCAGAAGTGAAGAAACAGGTTTCTCAGATTTCCCTCAAAAGTGCAAGCCAAAAACAATGTTGTTGTTGTTACTTTTTCTGTGTGGAGGTTTACCGCGAGGACAGCATCATTTCTGGGTACCGGCACCCAAGCAGCTCCGCCACCGATTGTATCCTCAGCGTCTTCCAGATGACCAATGAGACGCTCAACATCTGGACCCACTTTCTGCCCACCTGGTAAGGCCGGAAAGGTTGAAGTATTTCAGTTTGTTTTTTTATTTTTTGCTATGTGTGCTAAAATAAAAACACCTGACAGAATTTCTATTCAGTTTTCTAAAAGACACGCCGACCCTCGAAGCAGGGAAACCTTCTCTGATTTCATCCTGTTATTCTGCTAATCGTTTGTCAGTAACCTCGATTTGACCGGATATCACGTACCTGAATTATGTAAAGCGGTAAAGAGATTGCATAACAACACGAAACACCCAAATAATGTGTGCCCGCGTCATGAGAAGGGAATCACACACATCCTGCAAAACCTGCAGGACAAAGAGTTTTCCAGACGTTTCTTACATAATGTCGGCTTTTTCTTTAATCACAGGAACATTCTTAGATTCTCATGATTACCTGTTTACTATCCAGGTCCTGCATGGGGTTAGATTAGATTTCTACATGCATACAGTTTTCCCAGTCTTTCACCAGCATAACCTGAGACAGAGTGAGCATACTGACAGGTTTTGTTTTCAAGTCACCATCCATCCCAGCAACCATGTGGTTCCCCCTCTCCTCTCTGCCTCACCATGTTTCCCTCAATATGCCCCAAATTTTCAGGCTTAGAGGAAATCCCTCTAAGTTTGCACATTTTATTCATTGTTAAACTGATTTGCCTGTTGAATTTTTTTCATAAGGAAGGAGTAGATTAGGTTCATGTGGCAAGATTAAGAGACATAATGGAAGTTTTCCATAGCGTCAAAACAATGACGGCTTGTCAACGACGCAGGGAGAGGAGAGAATCTTTAGATTGTTTTGGCATTTGCTCCTTGAGAAAACATCCGAATTTGTCCCGCAGATCCAGATGTGCATCAAATCACACTTTTTACAAAACGATTGTCGCTGAAAGCCAATCTAATATTTGACCATAAAATGCAGTGACAACAACTAAAGCCCGCCCACCCAAGAAGAAAGCGATCTCCTTAAAAACAAGAGAGAGAGAAATGCAACAGAACAGGGCAGTAAGCATTCATAGATTCCTTAGATTCCTTCACATGCCCAGCCGTAAATGAACTTCACAACTACATTTAAAAACGTTATGTGGCCTACGTTATTCAGCCAAGCAGGTGACCAAATCCAAGCATGATTCCCACGTACAGAAACATAGAAGAAGCAAAAAGGGAGAAAGAAAAGAAACTTTCTACTGACCGGGACGAGCAGTCAGCAAATATTTACAGTTTAAATAATGGGTAGGAGTATTTCCAGTACGAGCCGAACTTATACAAATATTTCCAATAATGCAGATCTTGCCAGATTTGTCACTCAGATTCTGAACAGAAGAACGGAAAACATGGAAACCCAACAAATGTGCGTGAGCAGACCAGAAATATTTTATGTTGTTACTGAGGCAAGACAGCAAAAGAACGCCACAGGTGTAACATCAGTGATGTGTTTATCAACCACGCCTACTTTGTGACAGAGAGCAGGTAAAGGGCCAGTGACCTTATTCAGGTGGAATTTTAATTTCAATTAACCAGACACATTCTTTGCGTGTTTTTATGTCCTTGTCTTTATTCATCCTTGTAAGTACAAGGTTTTCACCTCCACATTCCTCCGCTGTGGAATCACAAACATGTGTTCAGTAGTTAATAGAAAGTCTGATCAAATCTTTGAAAGGACAAATCACCTCATTTTGAAATTGTTTAGCAAAACTATCCTTTTTTTTTTTTTTTTTTTACCCCCAAAAACTCAGTGTGTGTGTTTGTGTGAATATCTTAAAGTGACAGCTGAGATCAGTTCCCCTCGTGGCGTCGCTTCACTTCCTGTCAAACGAGATGCCGGCTGTTTTGGCTGCACTGTCCAAAAGACAGGGGGGGTGGGTGTTCATCAAACCCGTATGGGTGTGTGTGTGTGTGTCTGTTTGGACTATCGTGAAGGCACATGGGTGCTTGTGTCAAGGGGGACAGGTGGACCTAAAGGCCTGGCACTAATGAGCAGGTTTGCGCTTCGGGCTTTCATGCGTATTGCCACAATTAGCAAGCTGCTCAGTGACGGGGAAACACTGACGGCAACACACAACGCACACCACAGCTGATCAGATCAGGTTGTTTGTGTAGTGCTCTTTGCTGTTAGGTAACTGACTGGTGCTGAGGGGGGGGGAAACGGGTTTAATTGAGGGATAATAACTCATGATTGCATACAGAGATTGTATTTTCCGAAGGAGCAGCGTCTACTTATTGTTTAATAATTGTGCTCATGATTTCCTAGGCCGTTGTCTTTATAAGACGATTGGCTCTTGTGAACATTTATGACTCACCTGCTATAAAAGTCTTATTTAATGCCTGTGCAAACAGAAGTGAACAAATAATATATTGTAGTACTAAATGAAAGCACTAAAGTTTCCCCACTTCGGTGCTGCGGTCTGGCAGGAAGAAGTCTGTTGACGCTGCACTCGCTCCCACTTTTAGAGTCCAACATGCAAAATGGTAGACACTAAATGTTGATATGCCCCTTCGTGTTCTCCTCTGCTTACATTTCCTCGTGTTGCTGACACAAAATAATAAATGTGACTTTTCCTGACACTGTTGTTTGAACGGATGAGGTGGTGTATTTTTTTTTCTCTTGAAGGTTTTATTTGGGATATTTGTTGTTTCGGGTTTATTTCACATCGTCTTCATCTTCGTTAAGTTTGTACGTCTGCCAATTATTACTTTGACAGCCCTTTGTTTTAAACCAGCACAATGTGAAAGATTTATCTTGCAAAGGGCAAAGCAGTTCAGTACAAACAATAAACAAAAATCTGAAATTGTTGCATATCATATATGTGTGTCATCTAAATTAGAGGGCAATTTAGTAATATTTAGTAATGTAAATAAAGTTTACCCACTTTGATCCCCTGTGTGTATTTCTGAGAGAAATACACTAATGATGGGGCTTTTCTTCATTCTATAAAACTCTAAAAAAAATCAGCACAGACAGTGACAATAAGGAGAAAATTTATATTAAACTGTCATAGTTTCTTTTAAAGATTTTTTTTTTAACAATACAGATCAGGCTATTTGAAAGATACACTATTTAACTCTCAACATTGTGAAAAATGTTTTCAGTTCACACTCTTAATCGTACAAAATCGTTCTTTCAGCTGTTGACACAGTTGTGGCATTTTTCGCTCTTCGGCCTCTGCAGAAACATCATTCTTGCTACTTTTGTGTTGTGGATAATCACTGCAGTTGACCCTGGCTATTACCAAGGCTTTTTTCTTTCTATCAGGCAGAAAAGAAAAATGTTTTTTTTTTTCTTCTTCCTCTTCTTTTTGGGCAGGTACTTTCTGTGGAAACTGGTGACGGTGGTGCTGATGCAGCAGGGATGGCAGGACTCCTTCACCTGGCCTCTGATGGTCTTCCTCCTCTCCTGCTGCATTTATCCGCTGGCGTCCAGCTGTGCTCACACCTTCAGCACCATGTCGCCACGGGCGCGCCACATCTGCTTCTTCTTTGATTACGGGGCGCTCAGTTTCTACAGCCTGGGTGAGCGCATCCTCTCTACCCAGAGTGGTGAACGTTTAGTAGCTTGTATCAGTGTAGTATTTCACTATACCCTTTTGAAATGTGCTAAACACCAATATTGGCTTTGAATTACACAATATGGTTGCAAAATGTCAGAACAGTTTGCATTTGCTCTCAATGTGGAAGCATTTATTTTGTTAGAATATTATTTTTCACTGGCAAAGATCTATTTTCCTAATTTTAAATAACTTTGAACGTTTGATTTGCGTTGCTGCAGGAACTGCCGTCGTCTATTCATTTTACGCTTTCCCCGACAAGTGGGTGAACAGCTCCTTTCATCAGTGGTACATCCCCATCGCTATGGCCAACACTCTCATCTGCACCGTCCTGGCCTGCTACTCCAGGTATGACGAGGAAATTATCTGTTGCTACTTCTAGCAGAAGTATGTAAAGCCGAGTTTGACTCTTGAGCCAAGTGAAGATCGTCTTACACACACAGACACTTTTATGTCATCGTCAGCTAATTCCTAACCTTTCATCTCATCTCTCTCTCTGTCACTCAGGCTTGGCTTTCCGTTCCTGCAATATAACAATGACTTTGTGAAAAGGTAAAGAGACAGCAAACAGGAAAAGAAAAACATGTTTTTTTTTTTGTTTTTGCACCGTCTCAAAAGTGTCGGAAAACTAAAATGCAGCCGCCTTCTAGACTTTTCTCGCGACTAGAAGACACTTGTTGCATATTTGGAGGAACTATTGAGCAACTATCTGCTCAGTGCAATGGGTGTTGGTTGGCAGTGATTACAGGGACCAGCCCTAATCTGACCCGCGTAGTTTCACATGGCTAAGCCAGGAACTGCTTAGCCATGTGAAGTGTAGTTTCACATGGCTAGGCCATGTGAAACTACACGGAGTTTAGTTGAGCAGCTGAATGTGTTGAGAAACAATCACCCTACTGTAAGAAAAGCGACGTGTAGCCCGATTTCTGTCTGTTATACATTACAGATAAAGTCAACCAGACTAAATAGATCCTCATTAGGACTATTTGACTATGATGAATTGTTAGTCCGTGTATTTTTATTGCACAGTCGTTTAAAAATATACATTTCTTTTCCTTTTTCCAGATTACCTGGGAGTCCGAGTTTCAGCAAATTCTTTCGCATCCTTGCCTTCGGCTACCCCTTCCTGTTTGACAACATTCCTCTCTTCTACAGGGTATGACTGCTTTGATCCTATTTACCCTGTACACCTGCCTCTTTGCACTTGGCTCACCTTGTGCAGTGGATACTATATACTACTGCACAAGTAGTATATGCAGTAGTATATAGCTTGATCAGATTTAGACATTTTGTGATCAGTGAGGCGAGAAATTTACAAATGCAAGTGGTTTTACATAACAGAAGACTAATAGTCTGTTACTAAATAGATGGAAACCTTCCTCACTCTTCTTTTGAGGTAGAATCTTTTTTTTATTTTGGACTTTTCATTTAGATGCTTGACCGGCAGGCGTGTACTTATGCCTTACATCATCTGAGCAGCGCTTCAGTTTCAGCCTCATCAGGAGACGTTAGCATGCTCAACATGCTTTACGGTTTCCTGTTTTTCACCGAGATCACGTTTGCATCGTGTTCCCAGGTGTTTCTGTGCACGGGGGACGGCTGCACTGACAACGACACCAACATCCTCCACTACAAACACATCGCCTTGGCTCTCCTCACTGGCTTCCTGTTTGCCACCCGCTTACCTGAGCGCCTGGCTCCCGGCAGCTTTGACTTCATAGGTGAGATTCCTCCTTTGAGGCGCAAGCTCTCATTGTTCAGGTCAGGTCACTGCAGGTAAATCTGTTGTAGTGCAAGTTGACTGAAACTTAACGAACAGCCAACCAATCAAAGGGCGAAGTTAGGATTCGTCACAAACTCAGTGCCAGATTTGACAAGCTTGAGAAAACTTTGTAAACCGGCAGAAATAAAGTGGAAATCATGCAAGACAGCGACATTAATACAATATTTGTATGTTTGAAACAAATACTTATGCAGTGTTTAAACGATCCATGTTTATAATAGTGACATTATCTCAAAAAGTAACAATTGGTTGAACAAAGATAATACAGTTTGAACAAACTTATGGACTCATAACTGTCAAGAAAATGCACTAACATAAAAAAAAAAAAAATCAAATAAATTACAATATTTCTGACAAAGGATAAAGATGGATGCCACACACGTGTTAATCACGGCTGCATGAAACAAACCTTTGATTACTTTTATTAAAGATATCCTGCGTACGCAGGAGCTCAGAAGTGAAAAGGTATTTACCTGAAGCTTAATGAGTCAGTGTCCCTGTTTGATTTGTTTGAGAAACATTCACATATTTTTCTCTTTTTTCCCCTACGTTTTGGTGTTAAACATTGCGAGAAAGCGTTAATGCCCAACCACTGCTGGAAAAGCCAGTAAATGATTTGCTCTGTGGTGGAAGGTGAGAAGCTTTGACTCAAGCGTGACTCGACTGCTCCCCCTGCAGGTCACAGCCACCAGCTCTTCCACGTGTGCGGCATCCTGGGCACCCACTTCCAAACGCTGGCCGTGGAGCGGGACATGGTGACGCGACGCGCCTGGCTTGCCGCTCACTCCATGCCCGTCTCGTTTGCCAGCTGTCTGGGTCCGGCGCTGCTCTGCGTGGCGGTGAATTTGGTCCTCATCTGCCTCTTCAGTCTGCCTCTCCTTTCTGGCCCTGCGTGGCAGAAAAGCAAACAGGGGAAAAATAAAACGAGAGCGGCAGCGGAACTCTGCTCCTGCCACTAAATGTCTTAACCCAAGTTTTTATAGGTGCTGTGATAAGAAACAGTATACAAGCATTCAGCTGTGATAGCTGCTGTTAAAGTATTCAAGAGCTGAGCTGAAAATTTTAGGGACGGGTTGCACAATACTCTTAGATGCAATGAACGTTTTAATAAATGTAGATGTTTCTAATGAAACTGATTCTTGTACAGAGCAGCTGGTTTGCTGTATTATGCATTGGTGCTTCATATGTTTGTGCAGAGGTGTATGTGTGTGTGTATGTTTTTTTTTTTACTGTGTTCTCTGAGTGTCACACTTGTGGTGAATGAAGAGACTACAGGGAACAAAAATGATGTCAAGTTCAAAATTCACTTTTTCATTTTGAATTTGCAGGCGGATATTGTCACTTTAAGTTTTCACGTTCATAACGCTCAGATCTTTTAGATGGCACTGTTGAAGGATTTGTTACAATCGGCATAGAGATGGCTCCACAAATTACTGAAGGTGTTGAAACTATTGACCAGGAATATTGTCATAAGATTCATGTGTCTGTCTACTTGCAAGTTGCTGCTAACATTGTTGTTTTTTTTCTCGCTTTGTTTTGTAAAATATGCAAAAAGAAAGTATTTAAGTTCAAATTTATTTATGATTTTTCCAAATAAAATTCAAACCAAGTCTGAATTTTGTTTTGTTTTTGAATCACTGTCTTGTCCATTCATCCACCATCTATAGTCTATACCTAAAAGATAACCCACAGATACCAAGTGCCAAAATGCTTGATCGCTCTTCTCATTATACTTTGCAGAACCTTACCAACAGGGCAGCATTTAGTTTTTCTAAAATGTGCCACATTGTTAAAGAATATAGAAAGATGTATATCTTTGCATGTTTTTCTTAGCACAATAGATTGTCCAGATTCCTGGGCTCTCTCTTCTGCTATTTCTCACATTGCTCCGGAAGTTTTCCAAAGAACTTGGCTCTGGTATAAGAAGGCTGTGTTTTAAACTTTTTCTATTTTATGGTGTGCTGACATATTTCTGTGTTTATTTGGCCATAAAATGTAGATAATTCTCTTGCTGAAAGACCCGGGGAATTTCCCATTTCATTTTGGTAGGGGGCACAAGATTGTTATTCAATACCTCTTGGCATTTTACGAGTTTTGAGCTATTTAGGCTCGAAATTAAAAAAGACCCATGTCAACCTGCACATCAAGCAGATTGACATGGGTCTTCCTCCACCATGGTCACTAGTGGCTTAAATAACTTAACCTGCTTTATTTATACTCCTGCAGAACAGAAAGTAGTATAAAAAGAATGTACAAAAACATTATTTTGATTTATAGATTGTTACTATAGATTTATTAATAATAATTAATTATTGATAATTAATTATTATTAATTCTACTAATTAACAATAATAATAATGGTTACTATTATTACTGTTAATTAATTATTATAATTAAAATAATTATTATAATTAATTATAATAAAAATAATAATAATAATAAGTATTGCTGTTGTTATTAATTATTATAATTGATTAATAATAATTAGTTATTATTATTTAATCATTATCAATATTCTTAATTGCTATTAAGAATAATAATTCTTAATTTATTAAGAGTTAATAAATTAACAATTTATTAATTCTTAATTAATAAGAATTATTAATTCTTAATTAATAAGAATTATTAATTCTTAATTAATAAGAATTATTAATTCTTAATTAATAAGAATTATTAATTCTTAATTAATAAGAATTAATGCAGTAATGCAGTCAGCATTACTTCAGACTGCATTACAGTCTGCAGTAATACTTAAGGAAGATTAAGGTTTGCTTTGTAAAAATTAATTTATGATTGGGATTTCATCCCCACTGTTTGTATCCACTCATCACCAAACTCAAGGTAATGCTAATTTTGGGGGATTAAACAATTTGTCTGAGACATTCTTCTTTCAGGAAATGGCAAATTTGATGTGTGTTTACGATCACTTACTAACTGGTACACTGAGCTGCGTCGAAGTTTTATTCATCTGACACAAAGGGACACTTCAGGTAGAAACTAGACAGAATAGGAACAGCCCAGAAATCACAAAAGCGCAATCCAACGTACGCACTTTTTATCTAATGTGCACAAAATCTTTTTGTTCTGTGGGAGGAAGCCGGATCACCGAACATGCAAACCCCGTGCATAAAGAACCCAGACCAGGATTCAAACCCAAGACATCTGTCTGCTGTAATAGCAAATAAATTTAACTAATTTATGAACAATTTGGTGGATTGTGGAATTTCCATTATGGGAGAAGAATTTAATTTGGTGTTCATCTGGACAACAGACTGGACAGTGAAGCGTCTATACGAAGGGACCAAGCAGACTGGAGGAAGCTAAGATGCTTCAAGGTTGAAACAAGCCAATTCTAAATTCTATTCTATTCTATTCTAAGCTGCAACAATCTACTAACCCCGTGACCCGACAGCGGATAAGCTGAAGAAAATGGATGGACAGTTGTAATTACTCTATCTTACAATTTTCGCAAGTTTTTTCACTGTTCTTTAACATGTCCACCCGTATCATAATGACTAAGATCTTTGAGCATGCTAAAAATCAGGCAGATGTAACTTGCTGTCAGTCAAAGTAACCGTCAACATGCCTTTTCACTGGACTTAACACTGGACTTCTTTTCAGGGCAAACTTTCTCAGCCGAGGAAGTTTGTTCTTTGAGAACATTAGAGGAAGTAGTCTCTTCCGTAGAAGAAGAAGAAAAAGTTGAACGTTCAAATATCGGGATCTCCATACTCCAACTACTGCCTGTAACATCACTGCAAAAATCCCCAGCAGAGGAAGCTTGTTCTTGAGAACGACTGGAGGAGTCCTTCCCTTCTACAGCAATCTCTAAAGCATTGAAGTCATCCATGTACTCATCCTCAGAAGAAGTCGTTTGAAATTCCCTATCAGTCAGCAGATTAAAACGTTTTCTGATGTCGGTGGTGATCGTGAAACCGGCACCGATTGACATGGGGAACAACACGCTGGCTAAAATCTCGTCCATGTCGAAAGTCCTTGTTAAACACAATGTTGTCAATCAAAGAGTTAAAGAGCTGCTCCTGAAACCAGATGTTTTGAGATGCAAGCCTTTATAGCCTCAGATGTTCTAAGATCTATGACATAAGTCTATGTCATAGATGAGCTCATAGCTACAATGAGCTCGCTGTAGTTCTGGGCAATGTCTTGCTACTGATCGTTGCTATGGAAACAGTCAGACCAGTTCCGCATGATTCAAACTATTAACCCTTTGCAACTGCATCGTTTAATCATTGGAGGCGCCATGATGGACGTCGGAAGTGAAGGATGGGAGAATCGAACAGAGTGACTTAAGTTATTTTCCCAAGTTGTTTTTACCAGTTAATCTGTGGCTTCTTCTTGTTGGAGTGGAGAGAACTTGTCTGTGAATGAAGCAAACCTGACTGGGGCTCATTGTCAGTGCTATTTACAAAAGTTGAAAATTGCTAGCTTCCAAACCGACCCATACTTTGTCCCTCCTGACGTGTTCATCAAATTATTGATTTGGCCTGAATTCACATCAAATTATTTATATCACTATGTCATAAATAGAGTTTCCCCTTACACCGGAGCAACATTTAAAACATACAGAAAATTTGATGCTAATCAGTTTTTTCCATACATACTAGGCTACATGATGGTGGGGCATTGTCTCCATGGTTACTAATTGTTACACGCTTACCTTCTCCATGAAGCAATATGTGATATCTTTCAATATTTGATTTCTTATAATCAATTAACCTTCTTGCCTTGTGAAACGCTTTTGCTGAAAATCCACAATTTTCCTAAGTATAAATTGATTGCTAAGGGCTGAAGAAGTATTTTTTTCACAGCAGAATTATTTCACAAATATCTGAGTGCCATCACGATGAACACTGGAAAATTCCTGAAGAAATTTAACCAGGGCCTGCCAAAGTGTGCCCGTCAGTTTGGACCCAGCGTTCTGATGCTAAAAATTAGCATCAATGCTAAGCTTAGCTAAAAAATTACAAAGTAGCCCGTGGAGAGTCCATGTTAAGTCAAGTTCATGTTGACCAACATGGACTTGAACTATTCAGTATGTTAAAATTATTGTATAGGCTAAAATTAGCCAAAATGCCAATGTTAGCGTGAATACTCTCATTAGCATGTGGGGCATCACTAGCATGTTGTCTGTAATTGACTTACTCCATTCAGTATACTAAACATGGGTAATAAGTAAGAGAAATAGCTAATACCTTATTTAAGATAAAAGGCTAATGCTAACGCTAACCTGAGATAATGCAAGCTAATCTTATGGTGGTGCACTATGGGGGGCAGTGAAATGCTAATGTTTGTGCTAATGTTAATGCACTGACTTGTCTAACACTCTACCCTGATTCATATCTGTAGCTCACTCACAGTAATTGCAGCGATGAGAGAAAAATGGTGTGCGCTGAGCTCTCAAATTTCTCAGAAAATTATGAAAATGAATAGCTCAGAGCGTCATTTACTCTGTCGCATGATTTGGCTGTGAAGCACCTTGACAGAAAACAGTAAGCCCTAGCGAAATTTCGAAAACATTTTACCAGAGCTGGCACTCGTATCGATGTCATGACCGAGTTTGATACCGATAGGACGATATTTGTAGGCGTGACAGCGATTTCAAAATTTTTTGGGGGTCAAAAATCCACTTCATTCCTCACTCTAATGGAGAAGCAGCTGGGCGTCAGTTATACGCTGCGTTTCGGCAGTTGGAAATTTTGCTCGTTTTTCGCTTTTTACGTCGGCATCGGAACTCCGAATCCCACTAAAAGTGATAGCAATAATGCCGGGATCTTGCCGCACGTTTTGAGGCGGCAAGATCCCGCCGCCTCAAAACGTGCGGGTTAGTGGGTAGTGCCCGGTTAGTGGGTGGGCACGCAGCGGTACGAGCCGTATTAATGGTAACGGAAGAAGTAATTTTAATAATAATATTAAAGTGACGTTAGAATAATAGGTGCATGCCATGGGCAGGCCCCAATTAAGCAAAAATAACAATATAATATTGTACATTTGTAAATAAAATTTCTTATAGAGACTTTATGCTTTACATCTGGGTTCTGTAGCTTTTTGATAGACAAAAAAAGCCCTTGAAAGTTGTTTTTCATCGTGTTTAATCACTACCTGATCTTCAGCAAAAAGCACTGTAAACGGTTTTTCTAGGCGGAGGCGGGACTTCCTCCTTTGCTTTGCGTCTGATTGGTTGACGTCCACGACTAGCGGAAAAACGTTTCATAAGAGGGAACATTTCAAATCGTGAACAAGAGGCGCTTCTCAGCAGCTGAGAGGAATTTCATCATACAAACAATGCAGCGAGCTGGGTCAGTATTACACATACTTTGTTTTAAAAAAAAAAAATTAACATGTGCTCATAAATTATGACCAGAGTTAGAGTCACATTTGGAGCTTATTTTAAGCTTAGGATTTTTTTTCTCCAGAAAAAGTCTTACCTGCTTATGGTAAATGAGAGATTAGCTACAAGTCGTTAGCTACAATTACGGTTGGTAAACTGCCAACCTTCTTCTGTGGTCCTAGGACCCATTCTCTAACAGTCTGATGTTTAAAACTTAATTGAACAAAGATATTGTCAAGCTATACTTGGCTGGTGAGCATAATTTTAACTTCATATTTGTGTATCGATAGCAAGCGGCATACGCGCTTGCTAGTTTACGGTCAGAATGACAAAAAAAAGTTAGCTGTGATTCAATCATATATCTCTTAGGATTCCGCTGAAATGTTTTTCTTTACTTGTTCGATGATCCGCATGATGGTAGTGAATTGTAGTAGTTTTTTGTTTGATATTAACTGGGTTACTTTGTCGCAGGAAATGGAGGACTCCTCGACGGCCCAAAAAGCCAAGCAACATAGAGAAAGATCCTGTGGGGGTATGTGACATTCAGCAGGAATCTGGAGGATTACACGGAGCAAAGTCAAAACAAGGCGCTGCTTTACCAACTAGTTGCTTATTTTCTGTTCCAGCTTTTCTTAAATTGCTGATCATGTATAGAAATCTTCATTTTTAGAAGAGTGGTACCTAAAGTCAAATAAATCGACATTAATGTATTCAAAATTCAAATGTATGGAACTTTACCAAATGTAACAAAGATAATGTAACAAAGTTTATGTGGCATAAAATATTCTTAATAATTATATATAATATAGTCATCTTCAAAAATACAATGTATAGTTATTAGTGTGTGGCCTTTGACAAACAAGCATTTATTTACATGCTTTATTTTTCCAAAAAGAACTGAACTAACATAAAACAAACGTATTCTCTTAGCTACACATCCAGATGATTGCGAATTATATTTGACATTGGGAATTGTACTCTACATTTTACCTTAATAGTCAGGCATTAGTCAGTTAAAAAAAAAGTTATATGAAATGTATATTGGAATACTTCACATTACATTAAGACAACATAGAATATATATATATTTTTTTAAAACACTATTTATTCCAGGTTTATTGCCGTATACGTCCACTTGGTGGAGAAGATGAGGAATGCTGTGTTGAGATGATCAGCAGCTCCACCATTCAGCTTCATGCTCCTGATGGACTGAAAGCAAACCGCAATGGCGAATACAAGGAGGTATGAATGTTACATATGAAGTAAATTATCTATCACTCTTGTCATTATTTGACAAAAAATAGCTAAATTGATCCTAGACTGTATTCGAAATTACAGTCACTATGACAAAGAGTGAAATACTGCATTTGAAATGACTGATTTTTCAAGTTCTATACATTCATGGAAAAAAAAAAAGATGATATTTAAAGACACGCTAAAGTGGATGGTATTGGACAGAACATTGTGATAAAATTAGAATTATTTGCTGTTATTTCAGTAATTTTACGACTGAATGCTTTCCTAGTGCCACACCACCCTGGGCTAAATAAACATGCAGGAAAAAAGTATGCACAGCTAAAGAGTTGTATGACCAAACATCAGCAATTCTCCACTGTAACAAATGTAACGTAGTTATTTTTTGAGGATGACTTTGATTTTCCATTTGTCTCTCCTGTAGACACAGTACTGCTTTAAGAAGGTGTTTGGTATTAAAACAACTCAAATTGAGCTGTTTGAAGATGTCGCCAAGCCACTCATTGAGGACCTCATTCATTGTAAAAACGGTAGGTGAACTGGGACTTCACAGCATTTTTTTTTAACGGATAACAGTCATTCAGTTATGTATAGTGTCAAATATTTGCACTTTGTCAACATTTGAGCCAATAACGTTTTTCCTGTAAGGGACAAAACACTTGTTATAAATTCAGTCATTCAGCTCTAATATATATTAAAAAGGTAGATTGCAAATGCCCAATTTATTGGCTGTTTGTTTAGTTACCTGTTGTTTGAAGTTAGTTAAGAGTATATTTCTCAAGCGTTCTTAAATAAAGCTTGAAAATAGAGTTTTTCTGCTTGGTAATTATATTTTTTCATGCTCAAGATTAAGTTAACAGCAAATGTAATTTTTGATTTGACTTGGCCATACCTCAACTTTCTTGTTTATGAAATGTGTGACTTTGTTGGCAGGTTTGCTGTTTACATACGGTGTGACAGGAAGTGGTAAAACGTACACTATGACTGGCTCGCCTGGAGAAGGCGGACTCCTTCCTCGTTCTCTAGACATGCTCTTCAACAGCATCGGGTCTTTTCAGGCCAAAAGATTTGTAAGATAAATAATGGTTTAATATGTTTGATCTCTCAAAATGTTTGAGGCAGATTTATTGAAGCGCAAGTGTCACTTTAGGTGTTTAAACCTGATGAGAAAAATGGAATCGAGATTCAGAACTACGTTGACTCTCTGCTCGAGAGACAGAAGAGAGACAGTCAGCTGTCGGTTCCCAAAACGCCATCTTCCAGGTATCTTGAGTGGTTCTGGAATACTGTCCTCATTTGTCAGCGCTATAGTTTCTGGCTTATCAAGCTTGTTTCTTTTTATTTTTGAATAAATCGGTTGCAGGCAGCGGGCAGATCCGGAGTTTGCGGATATGATCAACCCAGACCAAGCGTGTAAATTCGAGGGCGTCGATGAAGACTGCTGCTACAGCGTGTTTGTGTCCTACATTGAGATCTACAACAACTATATCTATGACCTCCTTGAAGATGCTCCATTTGATCCAATCAGACCAAAGTAAGACTGTTTAAACTGAGTTGATGCTTTTCTTCTTTACAGATGAGGTTTTTTTTAAACCTATAAAATCTAAATTTGACAAATGACCAATCCCCGCTTTCAATAGGTGGCTCGATGGAAACACACCAGTACGGAACAAAGAGTTCATGTATGTGGGCCAGTAATGCAGATTAGCTCTTTAGTTGCCCCCTGCCCTCCCATTTACTGTTTGTTCTTACATGAACCTTGGCTGTAGCTGATTGCATAGGTCGTTGGTCTGTTTCCATCCCTTTAACCCATTGCCTGGTCTTAACTGTGATGACTCCCAACTAGCTTTGTGAGATGTCTGGATGTTGTCTTATCATCTTTGCTCCTTATTATTACTGATAAGGAAACAGAAGATGCCTCTGAATGGCTTGGATGCTGCTGTGCATACCTGGCATGCTTGTTCCCCGTGAATGAACTTGTGTCTTCATAGATCTATTGTTCTAACTTCGCATAAAATGTTTGGTATTCAGCTTTGCAGCTTATTTTATGAAAGCAGAGGATTATTATGAAACAAAAAAAACAAATATAACACTTTGTTGTTTTTTTTAATTTATTTTTTGTCTTTTAATTACCGCCACGTTTCAGGCCACCTCAGTCAAAGATTCTGCGTGAAGATCAAAATCATAACATGTATGTGGCCGGCTGCACAGAAGTCGAAGTCAAATCCACAGAAGAGGCTTTTGAAGTCTTCTGGAAAGGTAAGTGAAGGTTTTCTGTATCAGTACAGGAGTTATGTGATTTTATAAATTTTCCTTTCCTCAGAAATTGACTAGTTTGTAGCAAATTGAAGCATTTAAAACATCACTGTCTGTTTCTTTTTAATATTTAAATTCTTCTTGCCACAGTGAATAGACTTTTTTGATGTTTCATATTGGAACTCTGTATTTCTGTTTTTTATTTTTGTAGGACAAAAGAAGAGACGGATAGCGAATACTGAGCTCAACCGAGAGTCCAGTCGCTCCCACAGTGTGTTCACAGTGAAGCTGGCCCAGGCACCTCTAGATGCTGATGGGGACCATGTACTGCAGGTGATTGGCTGCTAAAGTTGTCTATTTTAAGTTCTTACACTTAAAAACATATATTGAGGAAGAGCTTTACAATTAAAATAAAACGCTACTAAACAGAAGAGCAGTTAATTACCAGTAATGTGCAAATGTATGCATTTCTTACACAAGTAAGGAGAGAGATGTTAATTTAAGACTTGGATGATGTCGTATCCTAAAGGATAACTTTTCTACTTTTCTTGAACTGTAAAAAGTAGAACTTATATAGTCTATTTGCTGCTCAAACAGGACAAAAGCCAGGTGAATGTGAGCCAGCTGTGCCTGGTTGACCTGGCGGGCAGCGAACGCACCAACAGAACCAGAGCAGAGGGAAGTCGCCTTCGAGAAGCAGGTCTGTTTGAATCGCTTCCAATCGTAAAAATAGAACTTTCACACAATCTCAAACATGTTTTGTGACAGAGAGGGTTATGCTATTGATATAAAAAATGTTTAAGTAATTGTATGCTCAAAGATGAGAATGTGGGATTTAAATGTCATGTAAAATGGAAATAATTTAAGTTTACCTGGTGTTTGGAGATTTCATAGTTTATAAGTTGATTAGTATGAAAGGGTTTGGACCACATGAGATCTTGTCTTCTACATGCTCCTTTTTGAACAGATGATATAAAATTGCATGTCAATTGGGCATAATAAGTTTTTAATTTTTACTTTTTCTTCTTTCTTGCATTTCCTTTTGTCTGTTTGAAATAAATAGATGAAAAAAAAAACATGTTTACACCTCAAACATTTTCACAATTCATTCAATCCAGTTTTTTTTGTTTGTTTTTTCCCTATGTTTAATCTACAGGTAATATTAACCAGTCCTTGATGACACTGCGGACATGTATGGAGGTCCTGCGTGAAAACCAGATGTGGGGAACTAATAGGGTTTGTATCTCAATACAGAACCGTTTCCATCTCTGTTTCTGGTTCGCTACTTTGCTCTGTAAACTTTATTGTTTCAACTTTCTTTAATTTTCTATTCACTCTCTCATACGCTTCATGTTTTCTTCAGATGGTGCCCTACCGAGACTCTAAAGTTACACATTTGTTTAAAAACTACTTTGATGGAGAAGGAAAAGTCAGGATGGTTGTCTGTGTTAATCCCAAAGCTGAGGATTATGAAGAAACTTTGGTAACTGTCTCCGTTTTGTACAACTCCTGCTTAACTTTGGGGTCTTTTCTGTATTTGGCAAAATGTTCGTTGCTTAGGTAGCATACACAAGTTAATATTGCTATTTTTAAAACATTTTTGGATTTAATTTGGCCTCCATTTGCAACCTAGCAGTTTAGTTTCACATAATTGTTGCACTGTGTACACTGCAGCTGGTAATGCGCTTTGCTGAGATGACCCAGGAAGTGGAGGTGGCTCGGCCGGTGGACCGTCCGATTTGTGGCCTGACACCGGGACGCAGGCAGAGGAACCAGGCATTCAAAGATGAGCTGTCACGCCGACTGGAAGAAAGAGGGGGTCCAGTTAATGGAGGTAAACCACACCTCAAATTTGAACTTCTCTGCAGATTAGAGCCTTACTACTTGAAATCATGTGGATTGTGTTGTTTTAGACTATTTTACTCATAAGATAAACAGCAAAACTCTTTCTCATGATTTAATGTTATCTCCTGTAAAGATCCAGTTCAGCTGAACCAGCTCATTGAAAGCCTCCCACCACTGCCTCCCTGCGAGCTCTCAGATCCGTCTGACGATCAGACGTTGCCCCGTCTGATGGAGGTTTTGGAAAGACGGTACCGTATCCGTCAGAAGATGACTGAACAGTTCAACCAGACTGGTAGGGTTTTTATTCTGTTAACCTTCAGATTTTGTAGTTATTTATGGCCAAAAACATTTATTTATGTTTTTGGCCATAAATAACTATACAAAAAATCTAAGCAGGAAATGTCAAGATGAATTATGTGAATCTTTTTTTTTTTTCAGCAAATAATATGAAGTCCACACTTCAGCAGTTTGAGAGTCAGTTCAGTTCTAAGGAGCACGTACTGCATGATCAGCAAAGCAAACTGGGGGAGAAAGACAAAGTCATTGCAAACCAAAGGACGGAGATTGAACGACTGGAGAAAAAATCCAAGACTTTAGAATACAAGGTCTTGATCTTTCTACATTTTGTCGAAGTAATTTGACATTTGTAAGTGAGGTCGGCTTTGTCCTCACTCCTGGTACTCCTCTGCAGATTGACATCCTGCAGAAAACGACGGAGATGTATGAGCAGGACAAGCGCTCTCTTCAGCAGGAGCTGGAGAGCAGAGAGCAGAGGCTGCAGAAGGAGCTGGCAGAGAGGAGGCGCATGGAGCAGCGGATGCAGGGCATGGTGACGGACACCAAGCTCAAATGGGAGCGGGAGTGTGTAAGTAGAACAACACGGACACACCAACATACACTGGATTTCTAACAGAGCTGACTTAATATGACGTATATCTGCCAAACTATTGAAAAATTGTTTTTTTTTTGCATTTATGTGAAAAAAAACTTTTTTTTCCATTTTGAAAAGTAAAAATGTAGATGCTGTTCACTTAAAAAAAAATTAAATGAAAGCAGATCAACAATTTTACTGGAACAGGGGGTTTATTTCCACTGAATGAGGGGAAACTTTAAAGGTTTCTGAATTTTCATTGTGAGATTGCTGTTGCTATAGCAATACTATCATAAGTTGATGGCACTGTGAAACTGAGGGTTAAGCTTGTGTTAGCAACTGAGAACTGCAGTGTTTTCAACAATTGTGACGTTTTGTTTGTCCACAGTGTTCGCATTCGGAGGAAAGTGCATGCTCTGTTTAACGGGTTAAGAAAACGAGAAACTATTAAAAACGGTCGAAATCTGGTAGAATGGTTTTCCTAAAGGGACATTTTACCAATTATTTCAGTACCACAACATTTTCAGTCAATGATCATAAAAAAAGCAATCTGTCTTTACTGTTACTTGCGACCATTAGATACTCAACATAATTAGATGGCAAGAAACAAATATTGATGTTTTTGCAGGCATTAAAGCACATCCCTGACCTGCATCTTAGTTATTTATTTGAACTTAATCTGTCTTTAGACTGATAACTGTGAAATTTCTTAATTTTGATAAGTTTAATTGCTGATTAAATCCAGTTCAGTAGAAAGTGTGGACTTCAGGCTATTGATTGATGCGTCTCTAGTTACCATGTTGGGTGATTTGGGTATAATTTCCTCATCAGTGTTGAATCAACAAACTTGCAGCACACGGTTATTGATTCACTCTGACTTAGTGCCAATCTAAGATTTAATGGTTAGACAGATATGAAATGCATTTTGAATGTGCTGAAAGCTCATAATCATTTCCTGATTTGTATTTATTTATTTATTTTTTTTCTTTTTAGGAGAGGCGAGTGAATGCCAAGCAGCTGGAGCTGCAGAACAAGCTGTGGGTGAAGGACGAGAAGCTGAAGCAGTTAAAAGCCATTGTGACAGAGAACGGCGGTGCCAGCGGTGGTCCCTCGGAGCCGCCGAGGAAGCCTGAGAGACCCTCCAGAGAGAGGGATAGAAACGTTGCTCAGAAGCGCTCAGCTTCTCCTACACCTCTCTCTGTAAGTCCATTATTTCACATGGCAGCCTGTTTCACCAGTGGGACTCCACTAATCTCTATTAACTTGACACAATGTGGAGATTTTGCATGGCACTATAAATTGTTGTGATCAAGTTAACTGGGATATGCTGCTGTCCACACCAGCTGTTTCTGTTGTGTGTGTGTGTGTTTTGCCGTTTGTGTATTTCTGCTTTCCTTTAATTCATAACACTCACCACACCTTGCCTCATTCCCCGACTTTGCAGGATTTAGGCCAAAAGCCTCTCAGCCAAAACCGAGCCAGTGTTAGGGGAGTTCAGAACCCTATCCCCACCTCCGCTCCCTCCTCATCCTCCTCGTCCTCCTCGTCCTCCTTTCCCTCGGTTGCCTCCTGTATTTCAGATTGGGAGCACAGGTTCCCTTTAGACTCAGGCAGCCAGTCTAGACAACCAGGAACGCCCCAGTTTGGCAGCAGGACTCTCACCCCATGCCACGGCGCCAACAGCATGGGTCGCAGGAGAGGCCAGCGCTGGGCCCCAGAGACTGAGGCTCCTCGTGCAGCGTCTGTCTATGAGCAAAACAAAGAGACAGGAACAAGGGTTAGTGTGTTAGCAGCCATCCTAAAAAAGTGTTCAACGTTCGCTTCAAGCCTGTAGTGTCGGCTTTGTCTTGGTGTAGAGCAGCTACCGTGGAGTGTGCTTGTTTAGTAGAAACATTGGCGTAGACTAGAATTCCTGCTCTGATGTGCTCTTAGCGAAGTAGATCTTTGAAGCTTTCATTTGCGTCGTCTTTCCCTTTACGACTGCTAGCTACTTTGCTGTTCCTGCATGCTGCATCCCTGAGTAGTTTCCTTTTTAATGTGGCACTGTTGACTTGAAGATGTGGGTTTAATAAAATAAACATCTTTCTGGTAAGTAGCAATAGCAGCATCACCAGAGTTCTTTGTAAGTGTACTACATACGTTCTTATCATTTTAAACGATAATTCAAAAATGGCGTGTCGATAATAACCTCTGTAGCTTCAGCTTTAACTCTGTTAAGGAATTTGGAAAAGTGAAGATTTTGGATGGAAGCTGAAAAATACAGTTTTGGATATTGCATTCCAGGTATCATGAATTCACACTCGTATATATGCAAATAATATATTTGGACTGTTGGATTGGATAATTTCTAGTGTTGTGCAGCTCTAGGCCCGAGATGGTTCAGTTCAATCTGAGTGACGGCAAAAAGCAAAGATGGTTGATAATACTATCAATAAAATGATACGTGTCTGCCCTCGCTCAAAATTTCCTCTAAAAAGTTAAGTCCAAGTCAACAGGGTTTTTAAAATAAACAGCAACATTTGCATGATCTTTTCAGACCACAGTGTGTGACATAGTGATCATGTGTGACCAGAAGCAAAGATCCACCATCAACACTTTGAACCAAAGATTTTGTCAAGGTTGAATTTTGAGTAAAGTGACAGTTGCAGTCCTGGGAAAGTACTCGCTTATCGATTTATTTACTTTTTTGTCACACTTGTTGTTTATCAAACACATTTTAAAATGATAACTTGGATATATATATATATAGGAAATGTAGTTTTTAAATTAAAATGTCATTTGTTAAGGAGGACAGCCTGTCTCCCTAACAGCATTTACATTTGCAAGAGTTGGCAGTGACTCTTTGCTGATCATTTTAATTCATTCAGATTTGAATAGCCTGGTTAAGGAAATTCCACAGCATTTGAAAAATATTTAAAAGCAGTCTTTGACTAGGCCACTTCAAACCTGTCCCTGTTTTTTTTTTTTTTTTTTTTTTTTTTTTTTTTTTAAAGCCTTTCAGAGGTGGATGGTGTATGATGTGCTCAGTTTCACACCAGTTGCAATCTGACACACACTTTTCCGAAAATTCCACTGTTGTCTCTTCAGTGCACAGAATAATTGTTGAAAAATTGCTTTCCAATTTTTAGAAAGCAATTTTTCCAAAAATTGCTTGTAACGCATACAAAGTTCTGTGTCATTTGCTCTTGGAATAAATCATTTTGGCTTGTTTGCATGCTAACCGTCCTTTAGTTTAGTGACCTTTGCACGCTGAATTTCACTCTTGGGAAATATCCTGTGATTAGATGTATTGCTGATTAATCTTTTCTGGAAATGCAATTGGAATGATTTTCACACAAATGCAACAGAATCCATCCACTGATGTCTCATTCAACTTCCAGCAATACTGTTCTTTTCACAAGAATTGACCCACCTTTCCTGATCGAGGTTCCCTGCTGACCACTGCACACTGTTTTAAAATGGACCACATGTAAATAACTGATTTTTGTTTCTCACTTTGGGATCACCAGACGGTTCCTCCAGTTCATCCAATGCACAGGCGCTCACACTCTGTGGGTGGGGAGAAATGGGTAGACCACAAACCGGCCTCTAATTTGGATCTAGACACTGTAATGCAGCCAATCATACCCAATGCAATCAAGGTGTCGACCCCGAACGAGAAAGCTCTGTCTAAATGCCACAAATATGTGCTTAGACACCAAGAGCTTGCCTCTGACGGGGAGATCGAGACCAAATTGATAAAGGTAAAACTACTTGATTTGCTTAACTTGACATTTTTGTGCATGGATTTGACAATTCAACCTATTCACATCTGGCGAAACCTTCCTCATCGGGGTCTTCATTTGATTAATAATCGGGCTGTCTTACTTCTTTTTCCGACAGACTGGTACTCATATTGATTTTTTTTTTTTTTTTTTTTTCATTTTACACAAACAGGGCAATGTTTTTAAGACCAGAGGTGGAGGACAAGCAGTGGAGTTCACTGATATTGAGACTCTAAAGCAAGAAGACCCAACAGCACCAAGGTAAAGTATTTGACCAAATGCGTTGCACTTCACTGCGTCTGTTTTAGTGGCTGCTGATCATCAAATTCTTACCATGTTGATGTGGTACATAAAGACATGTTCAACATCCACCTAACTGTTCCAGTCTTTTAAAGAATGTATTTGGAAACTGTTCAGTTTTGCTTTATCCAAGTTACTAGTGGACACTTTGTGTTTTGTTTGGCTTTAGTCGCAAAAGGCGATCCGGCTCTAGAGAGGGACCGGCTCAAACAGATGACATTGAAAACAGGGTAAGCTCAAATAAATGTTGGAGCTTACTGACTTTTGTTTTATAAATTTTATAAATATTTAATATATAATGCTGTTCTTTGCATATTGTTAGAATAACTGTTTTGCTTTATTCCCCTGTTAAAGCCTCCAGTGGCAAACGTCAGTTCAAGCCATGGGAATCAAAAGTAAGCAAAACCATGCATCGCTTATATGTCTAGTCTATCATTTAAGGTCAGAATCAGTTTTATTAATGTTGTTTTTCTTCTAGACGGAGAAGACCTTAAAGTGCTGGAGAGCTTTTTTTTTTTTTCTCTCTCTCTTCCCAAAACACTCAAACTGTTGCCTGTTGAATCAGTACAGAGGGACCTATGCATCTGACAGCTGTAGAACGTTTCTGCTATTCCTGATTATATTAAACTTTACTATTGTGCAATTATAATTTAATCATCGCTTAATGACATAAATGACAAATGACATATAAAGTGTTAGTTGCTGGATTTTTCCTACAAATGAGTGCTTTTTTTTATTGCTCTTTGAATGCTGGAATCTCTTTTGCTAGAAGACTGAGAGTCAGTAACGTGTTGACTGATTGTACCTTGTCTTTTGTCTGCTTTATGCTGCCACCCAAAGTATCTGTGCTGTGGAAATGTTTTTATTTTTGTTTGGTTTTTTTGGGGTTTTTTTGTCTTTGCTTATTTTTTTCCTCGCGTCTTTTGATGTATTAAATGTCGAGGTGTTGGTGTCCATTTCTGATTGCAAAAAAACTATTTTTAGGATTTTCAGCACGTGGACCTGCAGATGTAAAAATGCTGTGCTGTCGCACAGTGCAGCTGACCCCCCTGTATATAACCTTTTTATCTTTTCTAAACAAGTGTAGCACACTAAGACTTTTGGCGGCATTACATTTATTTGGACACCATGTTGTAATTGCCATTTTGTCCACAAATAGTGATTTTTGTTTTATTTTCGGACCTTGAACCATTCCGAGCTTGGTTGGCTTTCGTTTTAACGTTGTTTGTAACGGTTTCGGGTCTGAAAGTAAAGTTGAGTAAAGCTTAATCACATCTGTACATGCACATGTATTGGAAATGTTGCAAAATTACAAATCAAAATTAAAAAAAAGTTTTTTCAAATTTATTGTGAAAGGTGAATGTGTTTTTTTTTTTTTTTTTTTAAATGGCACTGATCTTGATTTTCAGAATAAACCAGCAGGACTTTGAGATGTTTTGATGTTAAACTCATCCATGAGCTCCAGTGCGAAAAACATTATCAACATTTCAGGGTGAGAGCTTGTTGCCGCTTCGACTAATCTTATACCCTCTTGAACGGCAGTTTCCCATTTTCTTTCATGGCTTTCTGGATTTGGTTTTCATTCTAAACCACGTTCAGATTTCCAGAAGACTTCCCTACTTCCAGCTTGAAAATAATCTACTGCCTTAATCTTTAAATCAGGCTCACCTGTCTGAAACTTTTGTTTTTTCCCCCTCAGAATGAACGAGCTCACTGAAGGGCACACTGCTACTTTGAACGTGCCTCTTGTAGTTGATTCATTTACACGGCATCTGTATTATGTCTTGATTTTCTATTGTTTTACTTTTAAATTATTTTCCCCTGTGGAAATGAATTTCTCCCAAAAACGGTGCTTGATCTAGTTAGTGCAATTCTGAATATAGCTACATATCTTGCAATTTCTTGTCAAAGTGAAAAGATTTTCGTTATTGAAATATATAAATTCAAAACCTCCTCCATTCATTGACAAACCTGTTAAAACAACAATCTTAAGAAAGTAGCTATTTTTCTGTTAGTCCTGAACTTGATAAAGATTTATACTCTTTGGTATGTTTTCTTTGACGTTTTGATGAGCAAATAACTAATATACATCTATCAGTTTACACATTTATACTAGTGAAAACAAGGCCTGGACAACTAATTTCTACACGAGGTAAAGTTTGTTTTAAACTACTTGCATTTGCTTATCAATTTTTGTTTTAGTTGCTGATTGTAGTCATGGAGGTTTTTCTTTGTTCTCAGTAAATACATGCTGAAGTTCCAGTTTATAGGGCAGCTTTTTCTCAAAATGTTGAATCTTATGCAACTCATATATATGTATGTATATATATATATATATATGTATGTATGTATATATATATATATGTATGTATATATATATATATATATATGTATGTATGTATATATATATGTATGTATATATATGTATTATATATATATATGTATGTATGTGTATATATATATATATATATATATATATATATATATATATATAAACACACAGTAAGTGTATAGGTTGAATTGAGTGTTTTTCCATGTGAGTTTTGCTAAATCTGCAGCTCTGGAAAAAAATGAAGAGGCCACTGCACTGAACCCCATTTGGTTATTCCACCAACTATTGATTTCTGAACTAACAGCTAAAACCTTAGTATTGTGGTTATGAAATGAATTTCTTTATTTTTATTTTTTGCATTATTTGAGGTCTGAAAGCACTGCATCTTTTTTGTTATTTCTGCAAGTAAATACAAAAGTTTTGCTTGGGATTTCAGAGACATGTTGTCAGTAGTTAATAGAATAAAAGAACAATGTCTTCCCAAACATACCTATAAATAAGAAACTGATCATTTTAAGTGGGCTTTTCTTTGAGAGCTGTATATCAGTACAACACATACATACTTAGAAAAAGTGATAAAAGAAAATATGAAGTTCTCACATCATTATCCTGGAAAAGATGAACTGGTTTTGTTCATTGGTAGGAGCTGACAAAGTCGAGGTCAAACTCATTTCCTTCTGTGTTTTCGGGCTGTGGGCCCCTTTCAGGTTCAGTGCACGGTTTGCTTTACTGACAAGTGCACACTTGTTTATGCAGCTTGTGCATGTTTTTGTCTGTCAGCAGGGAAGAGAGGTCAAATGGAATCACATGATGGGGTGGAGGTGTAAACAAGCTTAGAATAATGTCGGATTGCAGAAACTGATGGATTTAGTTGTCTGTAAGCCTCTGAACAGCAGATGGCGCTACATACCTGCAAACCCGAAACTTCTTTAGTACATGACTATCTGCTCCATATCTGATCTTCGCGGCAATTCTTCTAACCTGTAAAACATTTAGCCTATCGTTACTGTTGGCCTGAGCTGGAGGCATTAGTGCATTTCCCGCCCCGCCTATTAACTGACAGCCGTTTCCTCCTCCTGCTGTGTCTGATATTATTTCACAGTGAATGCCTGGACAACCTGGCTGATGAGGTCACTGAGTTGGCGTGCTACATTTCTGCCTGGAAAATGAACTGTCATTTACGTGTCCCGAAGTCTGAAATCACAGCCATTTCACTTCACAGCAAATGAAGCTACAAAGTATGAGCTTTAATGTGCAAATTGACAACAGAAGGCATTTCTACTGCATATATATATATATATATATATATATATTCTTCCAATCATTTAGTTTAATTTTGTATGGACTCGCCATCATTTTTCTATTACAAATGAAAAGGTTCTATTCTTTTTTCCCCACTGCCACTGAGTTTTGCTGTGTGACACCTGAGACAATGAAAGCGCTGTAACTAGAGCATATTTTTCCAAACTACTCTGTCCTCACTTGCCGCAGGGGTGCTGTGGATCCTGTTTTGTGGGCCGTCCACTTTGCAGAGCGGTTGGAAGTGGTCTGAATGTGGGGAAACGGCTATCGGCAACCCTCAGCCTTCTCAAAATATTGACGTTTCCTTCCCCTGCCTGTGTAACTAGTCAGTCTTTAAGCATTGTCAGGGTAAATACTTCATGACAGCACGCAACACTAAATGGCTTCTCTGGCTCAAACACTTGCTAATGGCTTTGTAAACACAGCTCCTCTTACACATTGTGGACTCACTGTGTTTGCTTTGGTAGGTTGTAACACAATGGTCACCTATCTTGTGCACAGCTGTGAGAAGAAAGCATTTCATGTTTGCAGCTCGGGTAATTTTACTTCCACTGTAGAGCTCAGAAGTTTATATACTGTCCTCATAGGAATGAAATGACAACAGACTTTTTCAAATCTACTTTTTAACACTATTACTCCCTTTTCAGGGATTGCTTAAAAAAAATTAAAAATTGGATGCACAAATTTGGATTTCCCTCCAATAAGGAAAGGGTCAGAATTACAGGTGTACCCCGTTAATAAGTGTGTACATTTGTTTCGCGTGTTACGTCTTGATTCTAGCATTTTAAGAACTATTATGTTTCTTTGAAGGAATAAACATCTCCTTCAAACTGGCTCCAGAAGACTTTCACAACTTTTATAAATATGCCGGACGAGAAAAGCTACCAGATCCAGTCAAACGTGACATGACGGAGAAAGTAAATGGAGGTAAAAGCCAATCCTAATGCCTTCAGCACCACGCTATCATTTGTTTTAGGTCATTTTATATTAAAATTATGTGCTTATGTCCAAAATGCTTTTTAAAAATACATTGCTGGAGAGCAAAGCTGTTAGACCAGCTTATGTTTCCATAGCCACCGACTTTCAACCTAAACATTTGCTCAGCATTTCTTTGAATTGCTGATCTAATATTTAGTTGTATGACTTGTGGGAACTGCTTTGCCTTTGTTTAGCATGAAGTCAGCCAACTTCACTCACCTGAGGGAAGGTATACCAGGTTTTAGTAATGGAACTGCATTCCAATATTCCTTTGGGAATTTTACAGGATTCCAAGCCAGTGTTTCTTCTGCTTTGTCAAAACAAGCAGACAGATGACTGCACAGTTGGCACGTAATTTATCTGTCCAAATCACTATTTAATCACCAACAGGACAAAAACACATTTCATCTCCACTTGATCAGATATCCATGACCAAAACAAAACAGCAGTGATACAAATCAGTGGTGAACATATGTTAAAACTTGTCAAATTTCTGTTTTCACGCTTTGAGTGTGATAAACTATGGTCAACACAGACTTGATGTATTCATGAAAATAAAATAAGGCTTGTTTTAGTCTTCAGGGTGGGGGGGGACCTGCATGTCGTAGCGTTGCCTCACTAGCGCGCCTCCAATCACTGCAGAAGCCTGTTAATCACCCATTCATTTAAGCTGGGTGTGCAGCAGCAGGGGAACATCTAAAACATGCAGGACAAGGCTCCTGAGGACCTCTTAGTTTAAAGATAATTGTGGACTATAAGATTGGCTCAATCTAAAACTGGAGTGGCCAGTTTTAAGCTCTACTATCCTTCAACTTTTAGATGGAAATCTTCTCCGACACACCTGAATCAAAAGGCTGAATCCCCTCATCAGCATGTAATTCAGCGCTGATGAGCCATTCATTTGATTCAGTCGTGTTGGAGGAGAGACATATCTCAATGTTACAGGATATTGAGTTCAGTCACCAGAAAAACACATTCAGTGTTACAAAACAGCTGTTGTCCAGGACATAAACTGCAGTTAATTTGCAGGTCCAGTCTCTGTTGGGCTTATTCATAGATTTTCTGAGTTTGAGAAAAAGCCTGAGTGTCACTAGGCGCTTTAGCAAGAGATGAATTTGACATCTGCACACCTTTTATCTGCATTGTTCACTTGACATGACTGTATGTGAACCATGTGTCGAAACACTGTGCCACAAATGGCAACGGACTGACAGATCCATCATCTTAAAGACGGACCAAGAGGAAATGCACAAGCCAGATTTCACAGTGCTTCTTTTGTTCTCCATTTTTTATGTTAATATTTGTTTGGATGAAAACTGAAATTAAACCTTCAGCATGTAGCAGATTAGGACAAATCTAATGGTTGACGTTAATCGACGTCAATCCACTGTATTTGAGTTTATGCATTTTGTGATATGTCTTACAATAAATTGTACCACATTTGATGGTAATACAAAATACAGAAAGTGCTTTAAGGCAATTATTTAAAAAAATAACGGTGTTTAACAGGTTCTTTGTAAATAAATTCACGTATCACTCACATAGCATCCAAAATAAAATGAACACAGTTTGGGGCATCAAATCATGGAGAAAACTAGTCACATTTTAGTTATGAATATGAAACATGACCCAACTAGAATAGACTAATCATGACTGACAGTTCCAGGAATGATTTACAGCAGGTCTCCTCACATGGTCTCAAACCATTTGATGATTGATCAAATTAAGGCATTATCTGGACATTCATTTATTAAAACATAAATATTAGTCTGGGCCCTCTAAACATCAGGGCACAGGGCCAATGCTCCAGAGAGTCCTGGAGTTTGGAAATGCAAATCCCGTCAAAGTGTTTCCTTGATAATGCACTCTATTATCATAGCAATAATAGAGTGCATTTTTAAATGCCACTATTATCTGTGTTGTTCCTTAAATCAAAGTTTTACATATTTGGTCATCGAACTCAGTTCGGTGTTAGTGATGTGTCCGACCTCCGTCGTTGTCAAATGCCTCTTGCGACTTAACCACCGGTACAGATTGTTTTATTGTGATGAAGGTGTGGATTTGCAGCGATGGTTACTGGCATCCCGGCGCATTTCAGTAATCATTGAGAAAGTTACTACGGCTGATTTGTGTGTTCAAACGGTTTTATATCACTATGGGAAAACAGAATAAATCCATTCGGGCTCGTGCTTAGAAAGCGCACCATGCAGGGGACAGTAGTGAGATAAGGCTTTATGAGGCCTGTGAAAGTCCCACAATGTCTTGTTTTCACAGTTTAAAAGCTAAACGCCGCGTCTGTGTGTTGGGTAAAGCTATAACATCCTCCACAGGCGATGGCCACTGGGAAGCCTGTTTACCCACTTTGCCTGTTGATCTTGCTAAAAGCCTCTCACACCACCTCGCAGAGTGTGTGTACCAAGTTAAAGCAAACACATTAATAACAACTGTAATGCCATTCTTTGTCGAGTGCTTTTACAGGTTCAACATTGACCTTAGTGTTTAATCTACCTGCACAAACGACAGTCACTTGATATGCAAACAAATCTTTAGTCACTGTCAGCCAATTCCCATGTTCCTTTGAGAATGAGTAAGGGACCAGGCAAAGACTGTTCCCTCCTCAGTTAATTTAAAATATTTAACCAGCTTTATATATATATATATATATATATTGTGAAGTAAAAACTATATTTTGTGGAAATCAAAATATTGTCCCACTGTGAAAGCTGTGTATAAAGTCATCTTGTTTAGGTTTAGAGTTTGACTGTATGTCACATTTTCTGATTGAAAGGCATAAGTAAATTTACGTTCAGTAAATTGACAAATGTATTCTGTGATATAATATTTGCTTATGTTTTGAAACATTTATTGTATCAACTAAAATATATCAGAAAAATTATGTCTAAAATGACAAAAGGCCAAATTGAGGCAGTCTGGTACACATCTTTATTATCAATTATACTGAAATAATTTAGTATAATGGAGAAGCTCCCCATTTACCAGTATGACAACTTTTATTAAAAGGTTTGTGTGAACTTGTGAACTTCTGCCACAAGGTGTCACTGTACTCCACTGATTGTTTGCCTTCACCTTACCCTCCTATTCTCTCTCCAATAGGAAGGAAGACCTTTGCTATAGGCTACTGTCAATTGCTATATATATATATATATATATTATTATATAATCTGAATATATATTATACTGATATTTCTATATATACTATATTTATATAGATATTTATAGTATTATATATATATATATATATATATATATATATATATATATATATATATATATATATATATATATATATATATATATATATAATATATATATATATATATATATATATATATATATATATATATATATATATATATATATATATATATATATATATATATATATATATATATATATATATATATATATATATATATATATATATATATATATATATATATATATATATATATATATATATATATATATATATATATATATATATATATATATATATATATATATATATATATTATATATATATATATCCTGTCAGTCATTCATGCATTCACATGCTTGAAGAAAATAATGTCAATATTACTTTGTCATACTTAGTCTTTCATTGTGTAAAGTTTGCTTTTGTTCTTTTTAAAACACAAAACATGTAAAAAAAAAAACAAAACAAAACATCAAAAAGATTTGTAAGCTTGTCTCATTGTCAGCCATCTTTGAATGGCTGACAATGAGTTGAAAGGTTCTTCATATAAAGGCGTTAAGAAGCATCCAGCTTGAAATCAATTGCACATTATACAAATGAAACGCACTCATTTACGCGTTTACTGACAGTATTTACACTTTGACACAATCTGTTCACCTTTATCCTTTTCCCACAACTACTATAGCCACCAAATCTTTCTCTCATTACTGGTCTCCATCATACACAAATCTCTAGATCTGTTTGAGTCCCCAGTCTGGGGAGCTAAACACTTCCAGTCGAATATAAATGACATCATTACGTAATATTCAATCTGTTGCTGCAGCAATATCCTACTCCACAGATAGCCCCCTTCACTACCCTCCCCGAATGCTCCTGAGTCGCTGGTCTCCTGTTCTTTTTCATGGAGAATATTAAGGAGTTATTAAATTAATCTGTGCTCGCTGGTGCATGTTATTGAAGTGCAGAGATTTGTAGGGTGAATGAAGCCGTTAGGCTGCACCCTAAGCTGATTTATTAAGGGTGCTGGGGAATCACCAAATAGACCAGATAACCTGTTTTATTTTGCATAAGTGAACACTTTTCCTCAAATCCGCTTATGGCCTCTCTTCCTTCTATAAATAAGAGGTGGAGCCGCCTTCTCTTATTGAAGTGCAGCTTTTCTTGTATTTTGCTGTAAATTGCTGCTTCACAATGTGGTCAAACGTTGTTCTTTGTATATTCTGTGCGATAATAATAATAAAAAGGAAAAGGGTCAGTTTCACTTGTACAAAACATAAAGCAGCATCATCAGATGAATCTTTTTTCATTCTGTTTTTCTGTTCTGTTTTTTCACTAAAAGATGAGTTTCTGGAGAAATGGTAGATTTTATTTGATTATTTAATTAAAGTCTTGTGTTAGATCAACTATTTTTGTGCATGCTAACCAAATTTGATGTGTAAATTGAAAGCTTATATACTTTGCCACAGATGCTGTGTCGCCCTAATGATTTAGACTTGACTTGGTGCTTATTTTCAGGATAATACTGTTGAAGGATAGAGTTGTCTAACAAGAGCATATGCCTTGTCTCGGCAGACGTCTCTGTGCGCGCGGGCGTGTGTGTGAGTGTGTGTGTGTGTTTGTGCCCTGATAGAATCACCAGATTTAACACCCACTGATTCCAGCCCAGATTCCTAACCTCATTTATCAGAGTGTGTGCCAGCAGTAATCCAGCATGAGATTTTTGGGCTCCTTTGGGTCAACAGTTTAGCTGTTGCTGTTCCCCCAGCCTAGAGTCATGGTCTGCTTTCAATTATTTCAGCAAAATTGCTTTACCGGGTCCATGCATGATTAAATATTCATTATGTTAAACTGAGCACTTTCTTTGTATATAAATCCATATTAGATTTGGCTGGCAGGCTGCCTGAAACCTCATGAGAGGCATTTCTGTTGGGGAAGAAAAAAAAAGCCTGGAAACTACTTAGCACATATTTTCTTCTGGGTTTGTTTGTGATTTTGTAAATGATTGCTTGTTAATGATATTTAGCTACCTTTTTGTCCCTTGAGCCAGTAGTGTGTTGCCCTTTTCATATTTGTACAAGGGGTAAATGTTGTTGTCCTAAAACCTGCATGGGAAAAATAAACACATTCGTCTCAGTTGGTTTGGACGAAGTGGACCCGTTGCTGATCGTTCCAAAAATCTTGGAGTGTGTCTAAAGAGAAGCTGTTAGTTTGTGTCTCTGCTTCCAGCATAGCCAAATGTCTTCAGGTTTTTATTGTTGGCGTGTAAATGTACACACACTTGAAGGCAGGGAAGTTATTTCATTTCAGATATGACGAGCTCCCCTGAAAACATTTACGTAACATCTTTTTCTGTCCAAGCGAAATTGGCCTGTTTGATTTCAGCGCAGACCTAATGGAAAATAAATTCAGGATAATTTGAAATTCTTTCGTGGTTTTGCCATGATTACCTAGAGCAGCCCATGTTTATTTTTTTTCCCCTCTGAGGAATGGAAAACCCAGACCTTGGTTTTGTTGACCCAGAGGGTATTTGTCTTCTATTACAGATACCATGAAGAGGCCCTTAAAGCAAATCGCCAGATACATGCAAACCAGGAGCAGCTGTGCACACTTGTTTTATTAGGAAGCAGCTGAAGAACACACGTAATTCTTAAATGAATTAGACAGGCCACAAGACAGAACGCCAGGCATTTCTGTGAAGTGAAATGGAGAGAAACCCCCAAAAGCATAAGCCTCATTTAAGTATCCATGTTTCCTGCTCATGAAAGGGTAGAAGTGGCAATCATACAGGTTGGTGGAGGTCATTAGTGTCTGATTCTTGAGAGCAGGTGTCCTGCATAGTTTGAATATTTACTGGTTTCGCACTCATCCATCGAATCAACAAACCGCTGTCAGACTCAGGCAGAGCTTGACGACATTCTGAAGAAGTAATCCTACTATTTAATTATATGCGCCGGCGCAAAGGAGCCTCTAAAACCTGCAAGGCACAGAGTCCCTGAAACAAAAAAAATATATACACTGCTAGTGAAGGTTGCCTAACACGGAGCCCCATAGATGCATATGTTAGCTATCTTATTTATTGAAACACTTTTTTACTGAATGACAAAGAACTAGTGAAGGAAACTCATAGATATAAACGGTTTTTATTGCTGCGCCTTTGCTGCTGATGTGAATCACTGTAAATATTTCATTGCATTCACAGTAACATAAGGCAAACAAGATTGGGAGTTTGCATTTGTGTTAACATTTGTGTTAATAATGTGGTTCAACACTGCGGGTTTTCCAGCAGAAGCAATTCTAACTTTCTGGTTTCTTGTATTTTGACAAGTTCTTCCTTTATAAGTGCAAACTCTAGATTCAGCGCTCACGGACAAAAACTACACTAAAAAACTTGTATTGTTCTGCACTAACAAAATACCATATTCGTTTTTACCCACTTCTCATTTAACTTTCCACGGAGCAGATGGTCAGATTTGATCTTTTAGGAAATATTGGTAGCTCCTAATTACACCATTTAAGTTTGTCTGAAAAGTTTCTACTTTTCCAGTATCTGGCCACTCCTAAAATGTTGTTAAACAATGCCACAGTGAGCAGCAGCCACTTCAAGTTCCACGTATGATGAATCTGTCTACTGTAGCGCAAAATGTTTTGATTTATAACTCTTATTCTCATTTGAACATGTTTGGGCAAAGCACTGTAACATCTTGGCAACTAAAATTTGAACGGTAAAGTTATTCAATTACATATGAAGAAAAGGGCACAACTTTAAACTGATTAAAAAATTTGTTTTTATAACATGTAATCACTGTTATGACGTTGAAGCAGTTCAATTTTAGTTTTGCTACATTGCACAACATGTCTATAAAAAGGTAGGTCTTTGTCCCTGAGGGTCTTTGTAAACTGTAATCCATCCATCCATCCATCCATCCATCCATCCATCCATCCATCCATCCATCCATCCATCCATCCATCCATCCATCCATCCATCCATCCATCCATCCATCCATCCATCCATCCATCCATCCATCCATCCATCCACTTTCTAATTGGGTCAGGAGGTGCTGGTCTATCTCCAGCACCCTGGATGCAGCAAACTGCATCCATTTTATTTAGCATCTTTGTGCCTGAGTGGTGTTTGAGTTGTTGTGAATAAAAGCCACAGTTCATCGTGGATGTTGACTCCCATACAAGCTTCAGCCATCATCTTGGAGGATTTATCTGTTTTTATGTGTTTTTTTGTTTTGTACCCCTGGCAATACCAACATTTTTGCACCATCCTTTTATATTTTCTTTTTATTTCATTCCTGTTTCTGAACTTTGTTCATTGTGAAAATGTCAGTGCCGTTCTGTTCAAGAAGCCAAACGTTTAACTTGCACTTAGTTACTGCATAAATATTGATTATCTGTCACCTAGACCCTTACTGTTTGCCGTTCAGTCTTTGTCCATTCAAACACTGTAATTGCTGTCCAAAATAAAACCCTCCTCACAGGAAATCACCGTCAGATGGAATAAAGAGGGCAAATGAAGAACAATGGAGGAACACGGGCTTCTCCATTAGAGAATTAATCAAATCGCCGCTCCAAACTGCAGAGCAGGCTTTATTAATGGGGCTTGTACAGTCAATTATCTTAATTGTTCCATTTACGGACCCTGCATGTTTCAGGAGCAGGTGCTGGAACTTAAGGGATGAGCTCAATCACTCTCCATAATTGTAATCGTCAATATATTCACTTATGAATGTCAGGGTGTCCATAAGGATGATGAGGGTAATCGCAGGTTGTTCATGGGTGAAGACTTGGGGATAATGATGAGAAATAGACGATGATTCCCTTTGAACAGACCTGAACTTGTGAGGAGTTGGTGTTATACTGGGAGATTGAAGATAAGCAAGGTTTTAATTGGATTGGGTCTGGCCACTTTTTGTTGTTCACAGATTTGCCTAAAATTATCAATGCAGGTGACAAGCGACCAGAGGAATTGGATAAGCTATAGCAGAGAGGCTCGATCGTTGTGTTGGACAACATATTTCGAGTGACGTGTGATCTATTTGCAGCATGTGGACCTGAATACAAAACATTCTTACTGCTAGTCAAACCTTGGACAGCCTTGAGTTGCCGTAAGAGATTGAAGTTTCTGTACCTCTGAGCCACCAAACGAAGCAGTGACAGAGGATGTGTGAGAGTAAGTCAGCACAGTGTCTAGTAGTGATGATCTATAGAGCCGGCCAGGACTGGGATCCTGTGCATAGGCAGCCCTGTTGACTGCAGACAACGACTTGCCTCATGTCTGGAGGCGTAAGCGCACTTTGATGGATCATAAGAAAATTGCAAGATCTATATTGTTTTGGACAGACTAGTAAAAGAGAAAGGGTTGACAAAGATTTTAAATATCGTGTTAAATGCAAAGATGGTTAATTTCATTCCTATCCCACCTTCAGGACAACAGTTAGATTGGTACATTGAACTGTAAAGTGCCTTAGACAAGGGCGTCTCCTCGTGGGTTTATTGAGCGCTATTTCTCTTTCTCTGCTTGTCTTAAAATGTCACCTCTTGAGACTGAGAAATAAATTTGCTGGAGAAAAATATTCAACAGACACCATTCGGAAATGCCAAATATTGGTTGCTATGTGTGTTGCCCACTGTTGTGAAGGGCAATGCTGCATAGTGAATGTGCTAACTTGCAACTAGCATGTTGGTTGAAAAATTTAATAACCCATTTAATTCACCAAATCTACAGAATCCTTGCTATAAATTGCCAACCATGCACAATTCTCATCTGCAGTTCAAGAGCTGCTATTAACTTCAGGTCTTATCCAGATGCCCTTCTTTCTATAAATACCTCAGAGTGTCTTGTATTTGGTGGACAATCTAATTGGACATTAGCAATCATTCTTTAAAAAGCAGAGCTCCTACTACTACTTCAGAGTCGGCCAGACTACATCCTGTTTTAACACACAAGTGACGAGACAAGAAAATCAGCTTTTTTTTTTTTGCTAAATCGATGGTTGCTGTCTTCTGGCCGTTGGTTTTCAGCAACTCTTCAAAGTCATCTGGAAACCCAAACACAAAGCAGGTTTCAGCTGGGGTTCGGTCCATTTCATAAATCGCATTACCTCTTTGCAGAGCCGAAGACGTTTTTCTAAACAAGCAATCATCACTGAGGCAAATTTAATTCAGAGCTTCATAATTAACCTTGCGAGAAAAACTCATTTAAGGGCGTTGGATCACCAAACGAGCTCAGGTAAAGCTAAACCTGATTGAGCCGACAAAAAAAAAAAAAAAGTTCTGTCTTTAAGGTGGGAAAATAGTGTAATTTATTGGAGCCAAAGCAGCTCTCTATTTGAGTTGCTAAATTGGAACTCACACATCAGTACAATTAAACTCATCAAAGGAATAGTGACTTTCTGGTTGAATTCACAATGTTAATTAGCCGGTTGGGATTTTTTAAATAAGTTATTGCTGTGTTTTATCTCGCGCTGTGGGTGAGTGATTCTCATAAAGACTAGAGTCTTTCTCCGCGTCTTCCTATCGTATGCAATGTGTGGGTTGAAGTTGCAAACTAATTGCAAGGAAGGGTGTAACTAATGACTTCCACAAAGCTGTGGTGGATAATGTGTTGCTGTTTAAAATGCTAATTTCTCCTTGTTTATTCAGGTTTCCAACATACCAACTTTGAACTGTTCTCTGTTTGAATACATTTTAGTTCAGTTTCATTCTCTATTCTGCTGAGGGATTATGATTGCTTTGTTTGTTCTATATCAGACATGTTTTCTCAACTTTTTGCATTTTTATGCTCCCACAAATCACTTTTCATTTCCTTCTTAATTCTTTCTCTGTCTCCCATCACTTGTCCACATCTCCATCTTGAACTCCTCTGCCCCACTTGTAAAAAAAAAAAAAAGCCTTGCTGTAGCTCTCAACATATGGAAAATATTTTTTCACGTCACATTTGATTTAACCTCTTTGGGTGCTTTTGCAGTGGTGTGTGCGTTTTTAAAACGAGGACGGTCATGGCCAGGCTTCCTCCAGAACAGCTGAGGTTGTGGTGGTGGCTGCTTTAGCATTGGCCATAACCTTTAGAGCTGCCACAAGTGCCCCGCTGCAATCTATCAAGATCTAAACTTTACCCTGCTCTCCCTCGAATGCGTATCTTAGAGCGGCCACTGACATTAAAACTCAATTAGCAAGGCCACTTACTAAATAATACATTAGCAAAGTGCATTAGCTTCACATCTATTTCCCCGAGCGCAGTCTTTGCTCGACCTCTCAATATGTCAAGCCCACAATTGTCTGGGAGCTAATGAAATGGGGTAATATTGGAATGGAGAGTTTTAGCAGCAGCATCATTTAACACTAGGATGAAAGAAACTCAGTGTGCGTCTCAAAACAAACTTGCTGTTTTAAAAGCACTTATTCCAACCCAGGAAGATTGAATTATTGTTGCACTAATTATTTGATACAGTTGATTTATGTTATTAATTGTTTTGACCGGGCGCTGTAGCTGGGCAAGTAAACAACTTTGTTTTTAGACATTTTTGAACGTTTTTGTATTTAAAACTGCCAACGCATATTCTTTATTGACCCAGGATGGGTCAAAATATATATATATTTTTTCCCCTAAAGAGCACATTGGCGGTTGATCCCAAAAATAAGTTTTTGAATGGTCTTTGCAATGTTGTCAGATTTTATGAGCAACTCTTCAAATTTGATTTGTACACATTGTCAAACTCATGTGTAAATGCCACTCATTGGTATTAAAGTATCTGAAAATGAATAGAAATCTCAATTTAAGTAGCTGATTTTACATTTGATTGAAGCGAATACTTAATTCAACATATACAACATTTTCCAGTATAACGCAAATATGTAATATGTTTTGAAGAGACACTAATGGGACGTAATGCCTCTTTAGGTTTGTGTTGAAGACACTTTGATAGGCAGCTTTAGAAAAAGCACATAACCAAACTAATATCAGCTTATAACTTTCACCACAACCAAAATTTGAGATTCTGATTATTGAAAAAAAAAAAAGTATATCGTGACGATGATTGGGATTCAAAGCATTGTGCAGCTCTACTGTTACTTTTACTGAATATCTTCACATTCAGAGCTGATTTTAAAATCACCATTAAGCCTCAGAGTGAAGCCGTGGTAAGAAAAGCAGCATTTCTCTTGGATTTCCTCTTAATCTGTTGCAGTCGTATCCTCACTTGACCATATTTGTGTCATTATGAAAGCTTGTCAAAGCACTTCTAAATGTGAACACTTGTGGCATCCTCACAATGGCATATCCATAACTTTTTAATTTGACTTTACAGAATCCCATTCAGGATTGCCACTGTTTAGCAGGGCTGTGCCATCTGCCACGGTACAAACAAAAGACAAACAAATACTATAAATAGATTACAGGAGGATTTATCCTTTAGCTACACAAAAGGAAGCTTCCAGTATTTATTCAGAGGAGAGAAATGTGCTAATCTGGCTTTGTTTCACTTGGAGGCATCGTTTGTCAACCCAATGCCTGTCCTTGGCTCAAAAGCACACCAACTGTTAAAAAGGCTCACTCTAATCCGGCGGGTCATCTACATTCATCCTTTCTGAACAATGTTAAAGCATTAACATGTAAGACGGAGGTAGCATAATTCTCCTGCAGGAGTCCTAAATAAACCGTCTCTGGCTACGGCCAGGGTTAAAAACTATGAGCAATTACGAGCCGTAAACGATGAATACATTTGCAAGTAATTGTTGTTTTGCTTGTTATTCATGAAAGCCAGCCAGGAGATGAAAGTCTCTGCCAAAAACAATGGACGCTCAGGGTTTTAGCAGCCACAGAAAATATTGGAAGGCAATGTTGAGGGATAAACGCTAAGCCAAAGTGGGTTGGATGTTTTCCTTGTGCTTCTGGCCGGGCCTTGAGTTTCTGCAGCTGCCATTCGTGTGACTTTGCTCAGGCAGGGTGAGTCGCTGGCTGGTTTCTCAAAGGCTGTCGGGGCGATGACAGTTTTGAGACCTCCGCCACACTTGTTGAAGTTCAGGAAGCACTGTCTTAAACCTTTTACTGACTGACTCTTACCTTTGTTTTAAACTCACCCAGGTTTTCCCCTTGAGTTTTTAAATATGCAGTTTGCATGCCGAAGTTCATATTGTTGAATTGAAATTGTGACTGCAGCTGTTTGCATTTGTACTTTTATACAACAAAGTAAATGTTGCTATCTTTCAGTGAATTTTAGAACAATCTTAATGTAATGGAAGATATATTTTTCCCAGAAATTTAGGAAATTGATTTGATAAATTTATGAATTTCGCTCATATTAAAAAATGTTGTAATGACGCCACACACAGACATAATGGCTAAACTGCTTCAAGTACTTCAAATAACTTGATTGCTGAAAATCCTTGGTTCACAATCAGCATCAAACTAGGTTGGGTTTTTTTTCTCCATATTGCTTTAAATAATCATTTTTCCAAGGTTTTCTGAAGGTTATTTGCTTTTTTAGATTTGCTTTAAAACATTTTGACTGTCTAATCAGAGCAATTGCCTGTAGAAGAGTCTGTCACAAACCCTTCAATCCGCCCCTCTCCTCAAAAACACACAATAAAAACAATCCCACCTGCAGCTTTAGTAATAATGTCGTATGCAAAGATTTCGAAAGTCTGTGCACATCACATACCGCAGCAGTGATAGTCATTATATTATTATGATGTATTAATTTTTTATAGGTTTTTAACATGGAAATGTCCTGGGCTTTGCTAGTTTAAAGATTACTTAGATCCATCTTTTACTGTACAGTAAGACATACAAGAAATTTCATGATGTCATTACTTGTGAAGGAGGCGCGCTTTCCTTTTACGCAGACTGTAGAAAACACCAGTGAGTATTTTGGGAGAACCAAGAGGTTTGCTGAAGGTATCTGCCTTGGTGAGGGCTGCAAGAGTTCAACATACTGTATGCATTTAGAGCCAGTGGAGCAAACAGAGGCTCAAGTTTTTTTTGTGTTTTTTTTTTTTTTGCCTTAATTGTGAATCCATAAGTCTGTTATTGCAGTCTAATGATAATCTGTTCGTTATTCTGAGATTAATATCAGTTTAACACTTTGCAACACTCAGATCTGGGTGCTTTAGCTTCTTCCAAAACAGGGTTATTTTGGCAGTTAGACGTTATAAGAGTTATTTTAATTAGTGCACTAGATATTTTCTGCTTTTAATCTTGGCTACAACACATTCAGTCGGTTGGACTTCAGTCAGTATTGCATTCAGATCATGGAAATGCGAAGGAACATAAATGTAATGGCATCAAATCCTGGCTAGAGATTTATTGCTTGGTACATTTTAAGTCACTGGATATGAGTGGGACTTTTCACAAGATGTCAGAGATATAAATGTTTTTGTTTTCAATTGATCTCCTAATAACATAGTGTAACATACCTTTATCTTTTTACATTTTTATAAGGTTATTTTTCGGAGACGTATTGTGATTAAATGTGACCAGTCATTTAGCGCTGGCCCTGGTTCTTTATTCATTATCTTACTAATATTTATGCCTATTTTAGTGGCACACTTTGCATCTTGAAAGCTGCAATAAATCACTTTGATACTTCTAAATTTTTAATTTAAAAAATAATAGTAGTTTAGGAAAATTGATAATAGATTATTTTTTCATTCTAAAAAAATATGAGCTTTTTTTTTTTTCACAAATTAGCAACATTTCATAACATTTAAGAAAAGTTACAACAGAAGTCATGTGATATAAATTGTCCATTAGTTTAGCAGTTTTATGGAGATTATGCTGCTGTTGGTCTTTCTTTCTTGTCATTTTCTAAACAAGAAAAACAAACTCAAACAGGCTGTATCGAAGACCAGCCCTGCTGGTCCCATGGTGCTAATCGCTCCAGCCTGATCAATTACATTGTACTGGAAAATGTCACCGTCTTCATAAAACCAGGAGTTTAAGCAGGCTGCCTGTCTACAGGATATAGGTGTCTTTTAATAATGTGCATGAAGAAATACATTGACCTTAAAGAACCAATCGATTCTGCCCACCAGCCTAGAAAAGCTAGAACATGAAGTACTTTGGGACACATGTGAGATTGTCTGACAGCTGAATCTTGGCCCAAACAAGATGATCTTAATCAGAACAGAATAAATAAAAAAGTAGGTCAGGGGTTTCCAAGTCCAGTCTTCAACAGCTACCATCCTGCATTTTTTAGCCCCCCCCCCCCCACGTCTCCATCACGCCGGACTCAAATGATCTGCTCACTCCCAGTCCTCTGCAGAGCTGACCGGATGCCAGTGAGGGGATTCAGCTTTTCGATTCAGGTATGTTGGAGCAGGCAATCATCTAAAAGTTGCAGGATGGTAGCTCTCGAGGTCTTGACTCGGGCACCTCTAAAGTAGATCAAGGTGGACCGGTGTCAAGAGCTTAACCCAATCAAACTGTTGTGGATATTTATGCAGCCCTTAATAAACTGACACATTGTTCAAAAGAAAAGTTTCCCAAATGTTCTCCACCACACTTTGAGAAACTGAAAGTCGCGAAGAAATTAATGCAATTGTTGTTCAACTCTTCTGTGTATTCCTGCATGCAGTTAGGCTTCAATAGTTTTGTAATCCATTACAGATCAGACGTAAGTATATTTACCTGGATGCACAAATCACTAAATTAGAATTTTCTCTTTAGGGGTTAAAAATGTTGGCCATAAATAATTCTTCACTGGCCATAACATCATTTCTTTCCTTCAATACTCTGGTTATGTCCTTGTTAATTTGGTACCAAATTATGTGACTTACAAAAACTTTTCTTGTTCTAAAAGATAGTTGTTGTTTTTTACATGGTTTATTGTGTGAAGCATGGTGGTTCTGAAGCATGACTGTGTGTGTGTGTTTAGTTAGAGGCGATCAGACTACCTGTCAACCTTCAGGGAACCTTGTTCATGTTTTCACAAAACTAAATATTTGATGTTTGTGGTCTGTTTCACAGCAGCTCAGTTCTCAGAATTAAGCTTCAGAAAGAAAAAAAAAGGGAAAACAATATTTAGTTAGTTATAAAATATTTCCCAGATACCAGAGATGGCACCACACACACAAACTTTCAAGCTGGTCCAGGTTGCCCTTCAGGAGCGAGGTCATTCTGTTGCAAGTCAGAGAGTCTGTGGCCAAAGCGCCGAAAGAGAGTGTTTAAAAACGGAGAGCTGAGGAGACTCTGATCAGATGACGTCACAGCAGGACTGGCAATCGCTGAAGCTCATCTGATTACACTGAAAACTGACCCTGAAAGAACGACGACCTTAAAGGCTCTTCTGAACACACATCGTTGCGTAAGTTGTTTGATCAGAGGAGGAGCTCTACAGGTTATGTTGAGTTTTGAGGCTTAACTTTGAATGAGTGATTCACCTGCCCATGTTTAACTATGAATCTAAGCTACGTAGCTTTTAAATGCTTAAATACCTTAGTGTTATTTACTTTTATGAAGGGTCAAAGTTCAATCACATTGTTCAAATACTTGATGTTATTCACTGTCAGGATTATTTAACTATTAACCACAACTTGCTGAAAACAGTTTGCATTACAATCAACTCACAAATGTTTCTATTTATTAGGGTTCTTCACTTTAAGACAAAATTTTCTGTGCTTTAACTGTGTGTTAATCAATTTGGTAAATTATATATATGTTTTTTTTTTTTTTACTGATTCAAATGCAAATTATGTTGCTTTGTTCTAAACGCTGGTGAATGTAGTACCTCTACCACCATTAGATGGCAGCACTAGCCATGAAACACGCATTCCCTGCGATGACCTGTGCATGTTTTGACATCACCTCAAATCCCTGTTCATCTCGATCTGTCATCTTCTCTCTTCTTGCATCTTCCTCAGAAAACATTCCCATTCGTGGTCGGCAGTAAACTAAGTAAACACTGAACGGTAGCTAACGTACATAACCAATACAACTATCATAACAAACATTTTATGGATTGTTTGATAATCATTTAATTCTAAGTTGAATGGGCAGATGTTCATTTCTTTATTCATTTATTGTGCCACAGTGCACGTTTGGTCGACCTCTGACATCAAACTCCAATACTTGCAATACTCCAAGCTGCAGCAGAAAACGACGGCTCGCTAAATGTGTAGCTGGAGTCAAAAATGTCACCAACTCAGTCGCTGTTTTCCTTTCTCTATCTGTGCTACAACCGGAGGCACACTGGTCGTATTGCTCACACGGTGTTCCTTCGCTGTTGATCTAATGCTAGTCAAACATTATTTTCAATGGCCAAATTCAATAGTGGCAGTGTTCAGCCTGACAGTGTAAATATTAGCAGAGCACACAGAGGAGCAGGAGTTGCTATGTGTGTTTCTGTGTGCTGTATGTCCTCTGTCCGTTAGTCCACAATAAAGATGGGCAAGACAAAAACACAGAGGCAACGCGAGCAAAGGGGCAAGAATTTAGACACACTCTGTCCCCCAGGCTCCCACTTGTTTAACAAAGAAATGCGTTATTTTTCTTTTAGCTTTTCTTTTAAGCTTTAGTCGGTGCAGATTACTCTTTGTTTATCCCGACTCATCAATGCAGTGCCATGGCAACCCTGGGCTAATAATCTTCCCACTTAGAAGAACAGAGTCATCATATTTGTTTTGATTAGAGAGGTATTTTCCCTACCAATACTTCTTCCCAGAAGTCGCCACATAAACAACATATCTAGACTTCCTCCAGGGCTAATGAAATGTCTCCGATATGCACACACACATATATATATATATATATATATATATATATATATATATATATATATATTATATATATATATATATTCTTGATCTCAGACGTATTTAAACTGCAGTTAATGTGTAGAAAAATTAGATTTAGAAAAGATAAACTTTTATGTTCATGTCCTGTTTTTTCCTATTGCTCTTTTCCATTTGCATTCGTCTGGCCTTATATTTAGTCCAGGCCATCTGCTTGATGCTGTCACTGAGGTCGATGTATTTGTGAGGTGTCCTTTGTCAGTATTTGGCAGAACATTATAGATAAGCTACTGGTGCATTTGCTGATGCCCACTCTGTGTGTTATAACCTCATCTTTGCAGTTTAACTTGTCTTAACGTAATGCTTGCAGCTGTGTCCAGTTCAGTGGAGAGCATTTTGCTATTGCCTCTCATTAAAGAAGTCTGAGTTTAAAGTTTTGCCTTGGCGGCAAAATCCAGTTATGTGCAGGTGTGTGACTTCCCTCTGTGTTTTGGTTTCCTCCCACAGTCCAAAACATTCAAAAGTGGGTTCATTCAGACACACTGAAAGGTCAGTCGGCCTTTCAGTGTTGTTGAAAGGGTTTTGTTGGTCCCCAAAACCCTGAACAGGATTGGTCAGAAAAAAAGTCTGACAAATATGTGTTCTTGAGATAAATGTTACAACATTTGTTTGATCTGGAAAGACAAATCTGTAAGGGCTTATCTTTATTTTCGCAGTATTGTCATCGCTTGAATGATTTTATTTTTACACTAAAATGAACAGAGTTGGAACAAGGTCAGCACTCTTTTCAGATCATTTTGGGTATTTCTTTATTCAGTCTGAGTTTTTGCTTATGACATCATTAAAAAGACAACGTGGAGACAATGTGTGACAGGGGGAAAGGTAAAAGCTTGAGAAACACAATTCAGTCAATTCTGGTTTGGATATCGATCAAACTATATACTTTTAAAAGTAAAGGCGCTACTTAAATAACTCGCCGTTTTACTTTGCATTCTCCTTTCAGAAGAGAAGTAGCCAGGACGACTTTCAAAACCCGAGAACTTACCTGCTACTGTGAGGAAAAAAACCCAGCAGAGCAGCTGTGAAATGTTTGAAGTTTCATCTCAGGGGGTCGGAGGCGGAAAGTACGAGCATCTTCAGCTGGCTGAGAAGGATTCTCTTGAAATTATGTTTGTTCTGGGCACAGGCACAAAACACCAGTGTAAGTGGTGGGCTAGGCAAGCAAATAAACAAACAGGCTAATATTGATTGTAGTTTGATGTTTGTTTATGAGCCATATGTGCCTGCTGCTTCTGCCAAACAAGTCAGGCAAATTTAATCTCGCTAATTTTCCATTTAATATTGTTGGTAAAAAGTTCTCATGTTTGCTGCCGGTGCCAGAATTACACCGTAAAGGAATTTACTTTTTATTTTTCATTTTTAAAACGTTTGTAAGAGAATTGTTGTTCCTGATTATTAAGAGGAAATTAATTCCTGTTAGACATTTGGTACCAACCGGCTGGTTTATGCTTGTACTTCAAAAGTTATTTAATAAATTAGTCCTTGCGTCGTCACTGAACACTGGGCTCACCTGTCGATGTCTGCCTCATCGTTAGCCATTTCTCTTTTCACATTCTGGCATTGTTTTTACTATTGTATTTTAGCAAGTCAGTATTGCAAAAACGAACATTAGAGAGACCAGACAGAGACGCACCTCGGTGCATTAGCCACATTGGTATGTAGACTGTGTGTTGTATGAGTACACGGTGTGCAGTTTCAAAGAGGGGATGCCAGACGTGTTTGCATCGCTCAAGGCTCATTCTCATGCAGACCCACAGTGTGGGGCTGAGGCTAAGAGATAATTGCTGCTCTGAGGACTGGATGGCCTTGGAGCTTTCTTCATCTGGCGGTGCCAACCATCAAGCTGTCCATCATGCGGACCTGACGAGCGACAGCCTCTGAGGAGAAACAAAAGCTATTACCAGCGTATGTGCACAGCTGATGCACAAGCAGGCAAAATTAACTTAACTTGCTTGCATACAAATTAGGGAACCGGCAAACACCCAGTCAATATTAACCTTGTGTGCCGCCTCCCCTTTTTTTTTTTTTTTTTTATGTTCCTGCTCTCCCTCCCTTTCTTGTCCTCTTCTTGTATTTTCTAATCTCTCCTTCACACCTGCTGTCCGTGACATACGTGTTTCCCTTGAGAGAAGAGACTGGAGCTCAACTGAAGGGCTACAGCTTAGTGTGGGAGGTGAAGAGAAGACGTTTTAAGTGTCAATGTGGCTGTATTTTATGCTTCAAAGGAGGAGGATATCCACCCACAGGGCAACATTTCAGGATGAAAAGTGATGTCCTCTTTGTTTGCCACACACCCTTGCAAACAAAGTGGACATCACAAACCCATGAACTTTTTTTCTTCCTCGCGTTTAAGCAGGCAGTTGTATGAATAAGTTCTCGGAGTCTCCCACTTATTCACAGGTTGTTAAATCTCTGCGTCTTTGCCTGTAAAATTAGCTCCAATTCATTAGGAACAGACTGTTAGAAGCTAATTGTTAAGATGCTACAGCCTCTAACACCTTAACAAGTGATTCGAGTGATTCGGCTGCTGGTTTATTCTGAAACTGGTGTGTTTTTCAGATCCCTTCACAGCCCATGGCGCTCTAATGAGGGAGAAATTGGTGCTTGGTAAGCATTGTCAGATTTATGAGCCTGCAAGGCTCTCCAGCTCTGCACTGACAACAGACTGGACTCTTGAAGGACTGGATCACATGGAAAATCAGAACCAATCCAACTGTGTATCAGTCATTCTGTTTAGTGAATTTGTGAAAACACCACATAAAACTTTTTTGATGGGATGCATTTAATAGTTGAAAAGTTGATTTCAATTTAAAGCCTCATCATCTCCTTACCAAACAGGGACGCTGTGATCTTGTTGCTGTAAAACTGGAGTCTTTCTTTCTTCTTACCAATGCTTAAACGACTCCGAGGTAAAAACCTCCCCGTGGTACATGGTCCATTTTACGAACATTTGGACTGAAATAACTCCAGCACCATCTCACGTTGAAGATGTTCTGCCAATAGAAACATGTTAAGCATATTTGGCTGAAGCACAGTGGGAGTGAAATGTAAAGATAGTTTTATCAGACGTCTTTAAAACAGGTTTCAAAAAGGATATATGTTGCACCCGGCTGCTATAAATAAAAATGAAGCAGTGAAAATCAGAGTAATGTATTATAGCATTTTTGTGTTTTACATTGCATCAGGTTTACAGATTAATTTTTTTACCCAATTTTTTAACAACAAAATTGTGATCACATACATTTTTCTATTGCGTGTTAAAACTATTTAATAGATTCCACTCTGTCGTATAGTTCACCCATTATTATGCATATTATTTTTGCTTTTTTTAAATACTAATACTTGAGTTTTCTGGTAAGTGTGAATTTGTTACGCTCCGATAGTCTTTACGTTTTCATCCTGCCCTCTTCAGCCGGGACAGAGCATTAAGAAACACTCACACTGTCAGATAGCTGAAGTTTTCTTCCCAGCAGTTTCTTTTTATTTTTGTTTTTTGTTTTTTGACAGGCCAGCATTTGTTCTCTTGCTGTGTGGAACTAGTTTGAGTTTATAGTTCTGCTGTGCATGAGATGAAAGCTCTCCCGTCAGCCTGGCTTCGCTCTACGTGTTGGACAACCACCACCAACAAAAACACAAAACCGTCAGCTGCTCCCAACGCAGTCAGACTGCAAGCTTACATATGCAGTACTTATGCTGAGAAAACACTATTTATTCCCACTACTATATTTTGACAGAAATGTAGTGTTTAGACTTATTTCTTTTTCTACCTCTTAATGAGTTGGGGCTTTATTTCCGTATTGTTTTGGTCTAAAATGACACGTTCATTCTTCTCCTCATTCTTCTTTTTTTTTTATCACTAAAGGTAGCATGTAAACTGTTAATTAACAGGATAGCATACAGGCATGTAATGACCGTAGCTGCCCACTGTGGGTATTTGTGGATGATCAACTTTGTTGAATTTCTTTAACGAGTTAATGACTGCATGATAATAAAAATGGGTGTCAGTTTCTTTTTCTGTAATCAGTATTAATTTTACTCCAACTCAACAAAAGCCCCACTTCTATCAGGATGAAAAAAATACCCCCAGATTATGATGCTGCCATTACCGTGTTTCACTGAGTATAGTTCTTTTTGTGCCACACTTAAGTTTTGGAATTTGAACCAAAAGTTAAGCTTTAGTTTCATCAGGCCAATCAATCTAGAGATCTTAGAATATTTTACCCACTTCCTGATGTTTTATCTCGTTAACATTCTTCTTGGTTCTGACATAAAAAGAAAACTGAATATTTGTTTCATGTGGAAATATATTCAGTTTAATTGTCTAACGCCAATTTACGTTTTCTCACAGCACTATTCAAAAAAAGAAATTTCAATTCAAACATGCATATGTCCAGCAGCCAGTATGCAGCTGAAATTTCAGCAGCATTATTTCTATTGTCTTCTTGACAACCTTACTGAGTATTTTCTGTCTAGTCTTTTCATTTATCTTGGAGAACCAGACAAATGCCATAGTTTGAATTGTTGATTCTCGGAAAACAATCCAAAAATGGTTTCCAACAAACTACTGTCTTAGCTAAAACAATGCAATATTCAGAAAGATTCAAGGGCAGATAAACTTTATTTCTGGTTAATCAGATTCACTATAACTGGTGCTAAGTATGTAAAGAAGTATGTTGACCTCCACAATATATCTATGGCCAATACCAATTTATAAAACCCAAAGCACTAGATTTTATTTTGGTATTTCCAAAGAAAAAATTATGTCAACTAACCTCTTTGCAGAACTGCTGTAAATATGTTTATACAAAGCTTCGTACATATTGTGCCGTCATCATGCATTTTTTCCTTCACTTAACTACCTGTTCCTGAACTCTAGTCATTCTTGACTGCTTTCGATAGATTTCCGTTGTGGATTGAATTTGTTTTTGCATTTTCCTCTGCTTTTAACCAGGAATAGATGAATCAAACACTGGCGAGAGGCTTTTGTGTATTCAGAAGCCCTCATATCTTCTGGTAGATGTTATATGTGCTGGTTAAGATAAGAAGTACATCAGGACATTCTCGGTCAGGTAATCTTCTACTTCAAGCTTGAAAGGTTTTGGAGTTCCTAACATTTTTTTTTTTCTTTAACAAATTGCACGTCTGGAACGTGTCCTATTGTTGTCAAATGCCTGGTTTGGTTATAAATGAACAGTTGGTCTTGTTTTTGCTGCACACATAAAGATAATTATCTTCCCTTATGTTTTGCCTTCTACCATTAAAGACGGGTTGTTTTGTCCCTCATGGGAGGATAAGACCAAAATAGAGGCCTATATCTGATAGCTGATGACTTGACCCTGGTGAAAACGGACCACACACCCTTCTGCATGACTGTCTATGTCAGGTAAACACACACCGGACACGTAGGCTTTCCTCTGTAAATACTAAGGTTGGCTTTGCTATTAATTGAAATCGTGATTTTCTTGCAAAAAATGAACATCAGTCTAAGTTTACCTTGACAGTGTGTCCCTGAAACATTTTCATTTCGATGAAAGTCAACTAACACTTATCTAATTATACGGTTATTTATTCAGCTTCTTCAGTTCTGGGTTTGTAGGACTGCCTGCCTTTTCTTGCTCCAACCCATCATATTAAAACATAAAAAGATGACTATCATGTGATCTCTGCAAGGAACTCTTTCCTCATCGTCTCGGCTTCTCCATGGTTGAACGCAAGCCGGCTCTCCGGACTTGTTTGTGTGCACTTTTGCTAACCTTTCACGCAGCAGATAAGAGCAGCATTATTGATGTTTTGAGGGCATGCTCTAATGTGGGTGCATTCTTACCACAAATCTGTAGAGAACATGAGGTCAAGGAAACGTGGAAACAAACAAGTGTGGTGGAACTTTTAAACAAAAGGATTCAGAGATTTTTGACCAACATTGATTCATGGATTAACAGGACCCTATTGTTTGACAAAAACATGTCTTTTTTGGCTTTAAAAAAAACAAACAAACATATTTTTCATTAAGAGCTGCACTTTAAAATTAGCTTGGACACAATTACTTTGTACCATTTAGCAGTATAGTTTAACTGCCTAATGCAATAATGACTACATATAGTACTTGTCATAATAAACTCACGTTGCATGATTAAATTGATTTTAACAGTTTATGAAGCTCTGTTTATACCACAGGCCTTAAAGCTTGTTAGTACTCAGGCAGTTTGTCAGATTAACTCCTGCAAAACACAGACAATAAAAAATATTCAAATTGTTTATCCTGAGCTAACTTAGTTATTTGTCAGACAGATTTTAGTTCAACTGACCTTTTAGTCTGTTGACCCTCAATCTTCAATGGAAGATTTCTGTTGAACCAGAGAGGCCTTTTCAACATCAGTCAGGGAAACATTTGCAGTGTTTGTGGAGAAAACCAGGAAACGGTTAGCTGCTCGGTTAGCGGCCAGCAATGGGTCAGCAGACTGTTCTTTGTTAGTTGTGTTACGTGATCATCCTTCTTTTCAGCCTAGAAACTGAAGTTGGGTTAATGCAGTGCATTGTGGGATGAACCATTTTTATTCCCGTCTGTTTGATCCTAGTAGTTCAGTCCATCATGGCTGGATCCCGAACCAAAGGTATTGAAATCATCACATAGTCTGTAAGTTATTTCAGATAATACTAAAGTAATTTGATAATTTCTGCTGGGTGTTTTCCAAACAAACACACATTTTACAGAAACATTGTTTACCAAATCCAGTAACGAACAAGACCCTGCAATCGAATGAATATTTTTATTATTTTAAATTGTTAAACACTTTGCTAGCTTACTAAAATTTTCAAAAAGGAGCCATTTACACTTCTTCTATAAATAATAACACAAAATGTAGGTGCAGACCACGGCACAGGCTGGTATGATTCTATTTTTGACACCCTTTCGCTCTCCGTCTAATGACTTCCTCTCGTCCTCTGCCCTAAAGCTTGCCTCCCTGAGCTCATCGCAGCTTGTCACATCACTTTGGGGTCAGTTCATTCAGAGGCCTGCAGCAGGAGACCTCCACAGGTTCTAAAAACAGATTTGACAGGCCTATTAAAATGAGTGATCTCCACTGCCTTGCTCTTGTCTGCTGCTGTAGCCAGAATGCGTGCTAAGCTGTCCTCCCCAGGGTAGAGACTTGGGTAGCAGGGCGAAAAGCCTGGAAGATAAAATGACAGTGGCACATAGCTGGCAATGTGGCAGCTCCCAGAATTATCTCCTGATGAGGTTTTCAATTTTGGGGAAGGCAGTGGAACCTGAGCTGCTGTGCCTGGAGGCACTGAGCCACACAGGGAGAGATGAACACAGACAGGAAAGCTGATGCACATGTGCAAACACTGGATGACGTTTAAGTACAGGAGAATACGAACAAGTAAATGTCAAAGGAAGCGAGGCAACAAGAGAATATAGAACATAAATCATTAAAATCTGTCTTCCAGTTAACAATATTCTAAAAGGCATTGTTATTGTTATTTGCAGTGGTTACTCTTGCATGCATGGTGATGTCAAACATCTCTGAAGACCTGGACACAAAGACAAATTGTTTGCAAGTAGAGGAAAATCCTGACACAAGTTTTTTTTGTGTGATTTGCCTTTCTTACAGAGATTAAACAAAAAAAACTACATCTGATTTGAAATCTGTAAATCTGTAATTTACTGATAAATTACAGATTTATCTGTAATTTATCAGTATAATTTATATCAGTATAATTTATCTGTATCTGTAATGATGCCTAAGCCCATTTTGTTGATGCCTAAGCTTCTGTTTTATACCTCAGTTCTAGAAAAAACTTTGTTAAAATTCTAAATAAGAAGATATAGCTTAAAAAAAGTTGTTGTTTTTTTCCAATCTTCTATTGTGATGAATAAATAGTTGAAATATTTATTGAAATATTGACTCAAAAAGTACATTCAAAGCATCGTGTAAAGATTTGCTTGGTTGTCTTACTACAATTGAGGTAACAATAAATTTGAAATAACTCTGTGACCAACACAATCACATGGACTAACCTGTGGAACAGGCTGGTTAAAGAGCAGCACACGCCTGTATGTGACCGATGTGGTTACCAGTGTGAGGAGACACCAGGTCATTGTGATTATCTACGACTCTGCCACACAGGTTTGCAATTGAAGACCTTATTAATTTAACCACCATGTTTCCTCTAACTTTAAAATATTATCCAATAACACCAACCGAGAGTCAGTACAGAATCATCTGCTTGGCTTATTTATTTGCTTATTGGCATAAAGAAAAGAAAATTGATGCTGTTGCCACTACGGCTTTAACTCTCCATGTCGTCTCTATTTCCGCTTTGACCTCTTGGTGTTTCTCAAGCTTCTCACGACTCTCCTTCTTGGTGTTGCTGTTGTGATTTCTACATCTATCATTACTGGACTCTTTTCTGCGTGGTCTGCTAAGGCAATGCCCGGAAGATTAGACATTACCTGTTTTATCAGTCTGGATCTGGAAGTACCACATTCTCTGTTTCAAAGTCATCTTTGCACATCCTGCATCTTGGCAGGCTAATAAAATTTCTGCTGCCGTTTCTACTTACACACAAGATAGATGAAGAGAAGAGTTTGAAGCTACAACTTCTTATTGCTCCATCTCTGATCCATAAACAACAACAAAATAATCTGGCAGCATAAAACCTCTCCGGTTAGCCTGATCGTCTAAAGGGTTGGAGCTCAAGCCTTTAGTTAAAACCTTATGTATGAATCTTTTGTCCCCTCTCCGCTAAACTAATTCACTCTTAAATGATGTCAAAATAAACTGTGATACCTTCACTTAAAAAAACTAGCATCGTTGTCTTCAGAGTTCTCAAAAACAAAGCTGTTGTAAATGTGATTTCTTAAACAGTCTGAAAGTGTTAAAATAAAATTCGAAGTTTGTTTGAATCAGGGTCTTAAATGGAAACCTCTTGAGATGAAGCGTAATTATCTAACCTGTTCAGTAAGATGTATGTAGAGTTGAAACCAAGAAGAGGATTGATCTTTGTGCAAATCTCTAACGCGGATCTCTGTCAGAAAAGCTCGAGGTTGACACACTTCTACAGTGAACAAACCAGCTAGTCCAAAGAGGGCAGAGGAGAAACGAACTGCAGCACTTTTAAGTAGGCCTGCTTGTGTCTGGCCTCCACAGATTACAGAGAAACACTCTGTCAGACCACTGGGTAAAACGCAATTCATTATAAAAAGTGGAAAATGAAAAATTGAACGTTATTTTAGATTCTTTGAAGCGCAACATTGCGGGGGCTTTCATCCTTTCAACCTCTGTCAAATCTCTCATGAAAAAGAAGTCATGGTTTTAGACAATTCCTCTCCAACACCTTGCTCCATGTTTGAATTGTAAATTTGTTGGCACAAAGTGGAGTGGGAGCTGCTTCCTCAGAATTAGCTATTCTGTTGGAAGGGCTGCCAGGATGTGTGAGCGGGACTTCCTCTGAGGGCCACAGCTTTGAGCTGCTGTCTCCTGCAATCCACCCTGATCAATGGCTCATTGTACGAAGCCAAGTCCCTCACTGGCTCTGGCAGACAAAAGTGAAAAATTCTATTTTTTTTTTTCTTTGCATTATAATATGAGATCAAAAACATACACATGATAGTTTCTCATATTTGACGCTTTGTGTACTTGAAGTGCATGCGCCTGGTGATGTGAATTATGGAGAAGTTAAGCCCTATTTTACACTCACCACCATGAATGCATCACACATGAGCTGCAGACTCCTGATGCTCTTTATTGGACTGAGATCTGATTATTGTAGAAACCACCGGTTTCATCGTCATGAGCAAAAAAAAAAGCTATTTTAGAGATAATACACTGTGGTACTAAAGGAATACTCTAGATAAATAGTGTTCACTTTGTACTAATAGGATTAAAATGTGGCAATAAAATGATCTCCTACCTCAGCAGCCTTAATCGCTAATTCTCTGCAGGATGGAGCCGTGCTTTCATGTTCACCAAATTGTGAATTTACAGTCTGAATGTAGAATTATTATCCAATTTCAGTGACCCTTTGCACAATGTAAGTTTTTTTTTCTTTTCTGGCAGGAGTGGCACCCTGTGTGGTCTTCTGCTGCTGTAGCCACACCTTTTTTTAGCATGTTGTATATTCAGGGATCATATTCCAAATAATTTAGCTACCATTTCCTGTCTACCATTTGACCTGATCCCTCCATCCTCCACTGACAAAACAGGCATTTCTGTTTACACAAATATGGCTCCTTGTATATTCTTCTTTGTGTGATGAATGTTAAATCCTAGCAGCTCAGCAGTTTCAAAATACTTGGACCTTGCCCATCTGGCACAAACAAAGTCACTAACCTCCCCATTTTGATACTTAGCATGAACTGCAGAAATCCTAAATGAACATAGCTGTGGCCATGTGATTCACTGATTTGCTAATAAAATCAAAAATTCCATCCAAAAAAAAAAAAAAAATGGTGAATTTATTTAATAAAAATTGGAAATGATTAAACTCAGTCTTTTAAAGTTTAAGACATGACAATAATATTCAGGAACTGTGATGACCCAAAATTCTTCACGCTGAACCCATATATTAAATAAATGCACAGAGAAAACTGACTGTTTGGCTCCACGTGGATAGAAGGGCGGATATATGATAGGCAGCCATTATATTTTTAGCAGAACCTTACCTCTGGAAGGTTCTTTGCAGTCTGACAAAGAGGAGATGAAGAGAGGACAGATGTAGCGGCGCCAGCGGAGGCAGCGACAGGGGTGATGGAAGCTAAACTAGCATGAAACTGCCTTCCGTCATGGATTACCAAGGCAGTGCTTTTCATTACCTGCCTTTCATAACAAGATATTTATAGCAACAGGAGGTGTTGGAGAAGCATAAAACACCTGCAACCTATTTGCTTCAGAGATCAAAACCTGGTGTGTGTGTGTGGGGGTGTGTGTCTTTGCGTGACAGAGGTTGAGAATAAATGGTGCGGAGAAAAAGTGAATTGTATTGGGAAATGGCTCCTATGATATGCTATATTATTGTCTATTTCACACTTGTGTGAGTCTGCTGAATATATTGCACGGGACTGTTCTTTCTCTTCTTTTTTTTAAAGTCCAGGTCTGTTTTAAGTCCTATAGTGTGTTTGTTTTTACACTTGCAGACATAATATAAATTGTGCAGTTCTCTGATAAATAACCAACTGTGTGCATACATTTCAACGTCAGTCTTACCCAACATTGAAAGATTTGCTCACCTAATAAACTTGACTAAACCACACCAAACAGGAGCAAAAAATAACCTCACAGGTAAAGTGTAAAACATAGGAATGACTCTAACATGTAGTGGTGAATTTGACATGTTGATAGTAAAGCCTGGTTCCCACAGAAAGATATTAAAACTGTTGGACGATTTTTCAAAACCTGAGAGTCCGCACACATGGTGATGATAAATCTTAGGTATAGGAGTACGGTTGTGAAGTTTGGGCACATATCCACATGGCAGGAGCAACACACCACTCAAGAAACAGTTTTCACTCACCAACGTTCAAATTTCAAACTGGGAATCTCGCAAAATCAAGAGACCAAATGTGAGTTCAGAGTGAAAAAGTACAACCAACTGGGAAGAATCGATGGTGATAGTTTCTGGACCATCTCTCTGTGTTGACGTCACTTTGCTTTCTGATTGACTCAGGAAATGCAGACCAAGACAATCCAACATGTTCCCCGATTAGAGATCGAAGTGATCCCGACATCCTCCTGGGCGGACCAGATCACTCAACACCCAGCAGGTTCATGTCTCTTAACATTGACCTAAGAGCCGACCTGATTATCAGGGCGTCTTTAAGGTTGTCAGAGAGAAAAACTCAGGACAAAAATCAACATAAAAATCTGGCCATGTGAAACAAACATAAGTTTGTGACTGTTGGATTTGTTACTATCTTCTTCTTATAAATTATTTGCCTTGCAGGAGTAAACGTTCCACCAAAAATGATGAACTACAGATAAAGTTTCCAGTAAAATTGCTAGGCTAATGTTAGCATGCTTTCTCTCCGTGTGGAAATAGCCTGTGATAATATAACTAAGAGCATCTTTAAGTGTTTTGAACCCATAAGTTAGTTTTTATATAGATCAACATCGGATATCAAGGATTATTTTATCAGGGACTCCGATACGAATCATTAAAAAAACCGCGATTTTTGATGCCTGGAATCAGACTGAGACATTCCTTGAAAAAACCTTTTCTACTAATGATCGATGCCATGAATGGTAAATAGAATTTATATATATATATATATATATATATATATATATATATATATATATATATATATATATATATATATATATATATATATATATATATATATATATATATATATATAGTGCTTTTTTTGTTGTTCTGACATTCTGCGCCCTTTTAGACGTGGTCAGAGCCAGAAACAAACACACTGATCCCCTGACGTCCAGATAGGAAGACAACTAGTCCAAGGGTACATTGACATGTGGCAGACTGGGAGCTGGAATCAAACCCACAACTTTCCAATTACAGGATAGCTACTTTCCTCATTGATCACAGAAGTCAATATATGTAGGTGCAATTTGTTATCCATAATTTACCAGAACGCTGAAGAGGTGCTAAAAGCCTCTCAGATTAAAGCAAGTACTTCTTGTTTCCTCCTTTTCCCATTTTCATAGGCCATCAGTCTGTGCATGTGGGTGTCAGCCGTGTTGTTGTGTGTGTGTGTGTGTGTGTGTGTAGACCAATCAGTGCAAGCTGTGGACAGCTCGGTGCACTATGCTTGGGGGCAGCCATCTGTCAGCTGACGCTTGGTCGACACAGCAATCAGAACGCTCTGCAGCGGGTCCAATCTGTTCCACCACAGGTAGAGCTGTCTGAGTGCTGCCATCAATCTACACTCCCCCTATTTATTCCCTGTCTTTAGTCCAACCTTTTATAACACTGCCACTCATTCTTCACCTTGTTGTCTTTTTATCCCTCTATCATTTCTCTTTTCACCTTCTCATCCTTCAGCTGTTTTAGGCGTCGGCCCCGGTCAGGAAGCAAATCGTATGGATCGGATGAACATCACATTAATTGCGACTGTCCTTGTAATTACAAAGCCGAATTGCAGAGCTGTTGTTTTGAGCTGTCGACAATGCTCATATTTTCTCTGCTTACTGTGGTCCAGCAGGCTAAATGTGCCATTCTACCCTCGATCCGTGCCAGGCGGCTCTTTTCCCTCTTCCTGCTTTCTGCTGGCAAACCGCCGAACTGCTGATCTGATCAGAGCCATGTTAATGGCAGACGGCAGCTCTTCTAACCAGACTGCTTGGCAGGCCAAGAGGCCTGTGGCAGTAGAGGTGACATCCTAAACGCCGCACGTCGATGAATTATTGAACAAGACCAAAGCAGAACTGTAGGAGAGAGGATTGGTTGGTTTCACTCTGTCACAGCTTTGAATGATAAACGTCCAGATTAAGTTTGACATTAACTCTGGGATAGTTTTTTATGATGGATATACATTTTAATCTTTACAGTGACTTAATAGTTATTAAGTTTAAAATGTATTACAAGTTGGTCAATGATATTCTTGATTTCTCTCCATTTTACATTTGTCAACAAACAAGGTGACTAATTTTGGCTTCTCTTGTTGGTGCGTTTGCTTCCAATAAAGCACCTCCAGACATTTTTTTTTTACTTATTTCAGATTGGACATTCATGTAGACAACAAAACATTTGGAGAAAATGATTTTTTTTTTGTTGCTGAGAACCAAAGAACAACATGCCATACTTTAGATCACAGGTGTCCAAAGTCAGTCCTCAACATGCAGCATCCAGTATGCTGCATGTTTGAGATCTTTTCCTGGTTTATCTCATCATCTGGATTTGATTATCAGTCCTCTGCAGAACTTTGACATCCTGATTGGATACTTGGATCATTTAAATCAGCTGTGTTGGAGCAGAGACATCTGAAACTGGCTCCTGAGGACGGCAGCGCGACACAACCACAGTTTAGATTGACAATATATTTATTTTTAAAGTTTAAAATTTGGTTTCTGCTTGGTGACCTTATTAATGGTGGAAAAAAACTTAGATGAGAACTTTGATAATATCCAAAACTAATGAAGGTTTCCTCATCACTACCAGAAGGATCCAAACCTTGATAGATTTTAGCGATAAATACAAATGTAAAATTCAACTTTTATGATTTTGCAATCTTCTGCCCGTTTGTTTTGCGGTTTTGCACAGCTTCACTTCTCTCTTATTTTGTCAGCATCTACCCAGCATTAGCCAACATCCACTTCCATAAACAAAAGGTCTTACGTTATCTCTCTCACTTTAATTTGATGAGATTCCAGATGACTTTGAGTTACTACCAATTATGGCAGCAGCAAAATACTGACAGCTCTCCATGTGCCAAAGTAAAACTCTCACTACTATTGCACTTTCCTAGAAAGTCTTTGGTTATTCATGTCATCAACCAGTTCTGGTACTTTACTTTCTGCCAGCAGATGGTCTGCGCCAAGATCACCCACTTGAATGGCAAGAATCATTTGCATAAAATTATGCCCATCAAAATCTTGCTTTTGGACCATTTTCTTCCTTCAGTTTTTGCTCTTTTTTTTGTGGAATTTCTGTGCCAACTCGATCAAAACAGATTGGCAGGGTTTTAACAACAGTTTGAATAAATTCCCATGAATCATTAGCTAATGAAGAGATACATTTTAAAGTAACTCCTGAAAGTGGTTCTTGTTTTTCCTTTCTGAATTCCAGTGATATTATGCACAGCTCACAAATCCGCATGTTGGGAATTAGAGATTCTGTCCAAACAAATCAGTGTTTGAGGTTGACGTGTTTTAAGTGGCGGAAGCGAAACCACACTACATATTCAGTAGTTAAACACGATCCTGTTTATTTTAGATCTGTTGTCGTGTAGGAAAGGCAGAAGCTTTGGTTGTCAGAATACAAAAAAAATGACATTGTGCTTGTGACTTCATTTTTGGATGACAGCGCAGTGAGGGTTAGGGTACCATTTGGGTCTTGAAATGCATTAAATGACGTTAATAATACTGATATCTTGATTGTTAATAATACTCAAATTAGAAGTGCACAGTTGATTTATTTGTTTTAAATAAGCACCATATTGCAAAAAAGAGCCATAGACAAAAACAAAACAATTAAGTGTGGTAGAATCATGCTAAACATACTTGCATGTTCAGGTTTGCTCAAATATAAAAAAACATAACTGCAGTTGGGTTTTTTCTTGATTCACTTGCACTGAGTGAGATTATGGATTATCATTTGAGATCGACCCACCAGCTCTGATGATGTGGACCGCTATTTCATATTACAAAGAGTAAACAAAGCTCCCAATTTATTTATGTTATGTACTTATGCTTATGTCTAATATGGCTTGAAAACCTGGCCAGCGATTTCTTTTTACGCACAATGTTTTCCATTTCCTCAACATAAGCAGCTGTAGGCTTTGGCTTCTCTACTTCAGCTGGATTTATAAGTACTTCGTGTTTTCTGGGTGTAATTTTGCTAGATATTCTCACCATAAACATTCATTTCTATGATGACCAAAGATGAATGTTAATAAAAACCCAAGGTTTTGTAACAGTCCATAAACGTAACTGGCTCACTGAGAGACACCAGGACGCCGTTTTGGAAATGTAAACAAATCTCCTTGACTGAAAAATTTTGCCTTCTTTTATCTAAACACTTTTAGCGTTTCCAACTTCATGACACGTCCTTCGGCTGCCGTCATTGCAAAATAGTTTTAGTGGGATTGGAAAGAAGGCTCGCAACCTTTTCTAACAATTGGAAAAACATCTGACTCATTTCCAGCTGCAGAGGTTTACGGCTGCTTGTGTGATGACGGATAAATGTTGTGCTTTCAGGAGGAACACCTTTAGAAATGGGTGGATGTTTATTCATACCTGCGGTGCAAAGTTAATCCCGGGTTTTTATGGAGGCAGTTTTGCACATACGCCTCGTTTTTGTTTGTTTGTTGATTTAGGAAACGCCTGCTGTTTTAATAGCAGTTGAAAATAAGATCCCCCTGTTAAACTGGTTTACCTCTTAAATTGAAGTAGTCACAGCTGATTAAACAAGAGCAAAGCGTTTAGTATTCATTGTTTGCTGAAAAGCCTCTTTTGTTTACCCTCTGTCGGTTACTCCTATGAAGAAAATGTAACAAATGGATTATGAAAAGAAAAAGAGTACGATGGTTTGAATGACTATAACCCCATGTTCAAACAGATTAACACGGTCCCTTGTGATTTATTACCCAGGTATGAGCATTGCAATGACCATAACTAAAGGTTTGCACCTTCAGTGTTGTTCTGAATATCTTGTGGTTGTTTTTATGTTTTGGCCTTCCCAGACACAAAATGTGTACATGAAAACACTTTGGGTGTGCCTTGTGTCTGAATAAGATGATGAGCACAACATGCACCAGACAGCAACTCATCCCACCCTTTCTTTCAGCACTAAATTCTCCCTCCGCCGTCCATCTCTCGGCTCTCAGATCAGCTGTTTCTCCCACCCACTCCCAGCTATAGCTGTCACTAGGCAGGACTGCAGGGAGCCGCTGACGATATTTATAGCAAGCCGCCGCTCTAAGTGATAGATGTCACCTTCACGCCGCTGTCGCTGGAGCGCCGCGTCAACCACCCTGCCCCACTAACAAGCCGCAAAGTGCTGCAGATGCACAAGAGGAAGCGTGTGGTTGTTGTGTGTAGGGAGAAAGAGAGAGAGAGAGAGGGCACAAACACAAGCAAACAAATTAGTTTGTCATATTGTTTTCCCAGCCGGCTTGTTTCTTGTTCCTTTGCCTTTAAACCTTTTGTGCCGAGAAATAGTTTGTGACAAGTTTGAGAGTTGCATTCCTTACTTGTTGCACAGCCAAGTGATGAGTGAGGAGGAGGGCGGATGAGACGGGTTTGCGTTTTCACTTGGATGTTTTGGCTGGGCTCGTGTGGTTGTGGCTGCATTTCTTACCAGAGGACATCGTAGAAGATTTGCTCGTGATCGATCGGAGGGCAAATGTCACCACCAGCTGAGACTCCAGCAGAACAAATAAAAGGAAACGCGTGACGTCTCGACGAACGAACTAAACACGAGCACGTCACAAAACCACCTCCAGACAAAAACACACACACACACACACACACACACACACACTGGCTCAAACCTTGAGCTTTGTTCCTGCAGTGCAAAGTAAAACCCCACAGCTACTGTCACTTTTACAGGAAGTCATCCCGACACTTTCAATCATCTTTTTTGACAGAGATATTTTTGGCACAAAAAAACAGAGCTGTCCTTTGAAGGCGTCTGTAATACAAAATATATATCAAGTCTGTCTGACAAGTGGAATAAGCTTGTCAAAAAGCTGAGGCTTGAGGAAAGGAGCTACTGGCTGGGGGACTTCGCTCAGCACTGTTCAGAAACCCAGACTCCTACTCCTAACCGAGTTGGAGTTGCTCGTCAAACTTCCGCCGTTCGCCCCGAAGGCTGTGCTCTACTTAAACCTGCATTAGTTATAACCTTAAAGTGCAGCGCAATCCTCAAACGGAGCAGCTGCCGTTTTATTTGCAGCAGGATGACAAATGATGACTGTGCATATATGTTTGAGGGACCACAGAAATGTTTGAGGAAGTGGCGCTACATATCGATCAGCAGACGAGACTAAAGTGACAACTTGGACAAGAAAGTGCAACTGCTGATAGTAAATATGTTGGGTGTGTTGACTTATTCAAGGGTTTGTTGTGTTCTTTTGTAGGAGCCACTAAAAAGGAAAGGAAAGCCTAAATCCAAAGGCTCTTCAAAGTTTACATTTCCTTTTGAAACGCTAGGAGTTTTGATGTATACATTGAGGTCGTATCACCTGAGATATTTGTCAGTCCAGACATCTGTACAATCAAGAAGGTTATTGTCAACTCGTGGGAAATTCCTGCAACTTTTCCTGTGTTGCTGTTTGTCTTCATGCAGCTTCCCTGATAAGTTTCATTTTTTGTTTTAAAGAAATGTCCAGCTTTTCCTTTGTTCCTGTGATCCCATGTTTTTCTTCAATTATTGCTTCTCCTTTTCCGTACTGCACAAATGTGATGAACCTTTTGCAAACTATGGCTTCATAGAATAGATGGAAACAAGAAAATGTAAGGAAGTCCTACTAACCCGACAGCTGAACTTTATTTCAGTTTTAACCAGATTCTTTATAGCTGTTCTGTGTGAATCTTAAGGAGCTGTAACAGAATAAAAATAAGCATTAAGTTAAAGGCCTCGCTTTTAGGTATTTAATGTAATCAGGTCATAACAGTTCATTTGCCTCAAAGCAGTTTGGGATTTTTTTTCAGCTGATTCAGACAAAACATTACATTCAAGATTAGGGAAATGTATTACAATTATTATGTATATTATATTTCTTTTCTCTTTTTTTTCTTTTACAAAAAAGTAGTATTTGAAGACTGTGTATTTCTGAAGGTCTTCTCACCTCTCATTTTGCTCTAAATTCTGAATTAATAAGGTAGCTTTAGATTCCTGAACATTTTCTTTTGTTTTCAAAAAGTGGCCAAGAAGCCCTACTGTCCTTTTAAAAGAAAACAGAATTAGAGGAAAGTTTGTAATGGATTTGCTTTGACACAGCCTGATGCACATCAGCGCCATCACAGTGGCAGACTGTGGTTAAAAACATTCAGCACATGATTCTGTTTTACTCTCTTTGTCATAATGCATACTTGACTTTGATTAATTACACGAAAAACTATGAAATTAACAAATTATGTTTTGAAAATAATAGGAAAGCACTCAGTGAAATATTTATATTTTAACCCTTATATGAATTAAGCTAATTTAAATACATTTTTTTTGTTCCATATTTATAGCCTGGAGAAAAAGCAATAAAAAAATGAAAAAAAAAATCCTACATTATAGTCAGACAACATTGACAAATTGATGAACTGATCTAGTTCATAAATCCTTTAATGTTGGAATAGATATTACACGCTGTGTCATCTGTGTGTGTGTGTGTGTGTGTGTGGGGGTGTGTGTGTGTGTGTGTGCTGGGACTCTGGGTCACTGAATTGACCCGCCCCGTTCCAGGGCAGCAATAAAGTAGCCAGTGAGTTTCTGAAATTCCTCCCTGTCTGGGGAATGTGTTGACGTGGATTTAATTCCTCTTGCCATATGATGCTGGCCGTCTCCGTTAGCTTGAATAGCATGTTGAAACATTTCACAGATGCTATGGAAAGCATAGCAGCTGAAGGTAGATGACAAAACTTAAACCAAGATGTTTTGGATTAAAACAGCACAGTCAGTGCAAACTCATCTGTATGCTAAAAATACATGTTTTTACATGCACTTTGTTTCGTCAGTTTTTATTACCAAAATCTTTTCTTAATATGGTAATTTTCTCCCTATTAATATATCTCATTAACATGTTTCAGAGATTAAACAAAATTGTACTCAACTAAATGTCTTGTTAGAATTGTGATAGAAAATACAAAAAATTTGATCTTCATTTATTTACAAAAATCTAAGCTTTACACCAGTGGCGTACAAGATGGAGCAGCTTTACGTTTTACTCATTTTTGTACTTTTTTTGCATCATATAAAATAACTATCTTTGAAATTATATAGTACTATTTTGGAGAAAAAAAAATTATGGATTTCTTCATCTCTTTCCATTTGTTCTGTTCTGCAATATTTAATTGCAGCACATTTACATATGTGCTTTGTTGTAATCTTTTAAGATGTGGTCACAGTTGTGTTTTGGTGTGGTCACAGTTAAGTTTATTTGAATCTGCTGCCACTATCTGTGTTAAAATTATTGATAGGACATAGCTGTTCATATTTGCAGTGCATATATTGTCATCTTAATAAATACTCATTATTTTACTATCGATATTTATCACAACTATTCCTATTGAAATTTACAACTCGATTTATAAGTGTGTCCCAGCACTGAAGTAGAACAGTCAAAGATTTTACACATAAAACATCAAAGTTAACTAGAACAACTATAACATGTTCAATAGTTGCAAACAGATGCTTGTTTTGTTTTTTTCTTGATTGTTTCTATTTCTGTGCTCTGACTTTATGAAAATTACCAGCATGTTTGCTGGACTTGCCTTTGGAATATAAAACAGAAGACGAGTTCACTTTCTGGGATTGAGTCATGACAAACAGCTGATACTTCAGGAATTTTGTCGTCAAAAAATGCATCCATGCATCTTGATAAATAAGCATGGCTGCATATTCCTCCTGCTCCTCAGCATGGCCGGGCTGGTTGTGACGTCAGAATGTGTCAGGGAGAATTTGTGCCCGTTCAGGAGTTTCGGTGTCAACATGTACATGTATGAACCTTGTAAATGTGTGTGCATGAGTTAAAGTGAGAGACTAGAGACTGACACAGTGGGCAAATGTCATCAACTCCTGCTGCTTGGGGGTCTGCTGTCACATGGGTGAAGAGTGAAGACAGGAGTGCTGGCACCGCTCGGGGAAACGGGGACAGAAAAGTCAAGGAACTGGGGGTTGGTGGTCAGACAGTTGGTGGAGGATGTGACAACACAATCGTGCTGAAAGCAACCAGCCGGCCCCCACTGGCAGCCCAGGTTTCATTACCCAGCTTCCACCTGTTCTTTCTGCTTAAGCTCTTCTCAGTCCCTTTTACCGCAGCAGGGACAGGATGGTTGAACTCCACGTTAAAGGCCGCCGGTGAAAACTAAAAGGAGGCGCCACGTAAATGTGCCACGTTTGCTTAGGAAAGATTTGCGTTGTCAGATGTTTTGAGGCGAGGCGGTGCAAGGTATTTACACCTCTATATATAGGGGGCATCCAAGCTCCATCGCAAATCACAGTCAGATGCAAATTGCTTCATCCACTTACATAGACATTACAAGCACCTATAAAACATGCCACAGTGTGCATGTTATGCATTGTGGGCTATCTATTTTAATCAGTGCTTTCAAGGCAGGATGTATTGGAGTTGAAGAGTTGTTGGGGGGTTTTTCTTAGGTTGTGTTTAGGTTATTGATTGTCTCATTTTCACTGCTCTGATTAAATCAGCAGTCAGGATAGTGCATGTTCTGGAGACCAGCCATGCTCCTTCTTGTTAATTAATGGATTGTTAATCATGATCTGCCTCTATAAATAATACCAGGGTGCCTTAGGTGAACGCTTGCGAACTGTAAACAAACTGACAATGAATCTTGTCCTAAAACACAACCTCTGCTTAGATAAGAACAGCGGGGAGTGCGAGGCGCTGGCTGTTAAGACCAAGTTTCAGTTTGCACACCCTCCACCCATCTGCCTGTCCATAAATTTAATTGCGTCCATCAACAGTGAAATGCAGCTGGCACACCTCCTGCTCACTCACTAGGAGTCGAGTTTGCTCGGAGTGTGAAAATAAGATCTGCCAGCTTCAATAAATGCCTCTTAGCAGTGCGATCAGTCTGACATTCCAGCTATGTGCGACGTCCTCTGGCTAAGCTGTCTCATTAGCAGTGGGGGACTCCATATTTGCTGCACAGTTCAAAACTGTTTACAGTGCAGCATAAAAGTCTGTGGCAGAGCCTCACGTCGTCACATTTTGCTGCTGCCAGGCTTTTGTGTCATCTCTTCAAGTAGCTTCGAGTGGATCCTTTCTAGATGTAAAGATGTTTTTGGATGTTGGCCGCTGGTGTTTTCATTTCAGAGTTTGTGTTTGAATATTTTGAGTGCAATGCTCGTGTGGGACATTTATTTTTTCATATATATATTTTTTTAAATGCCAGCCAGGAGATGAAGTCGGTGTTATGTCTACACATAACTACCTGCTTGGTAAAGAACCCAGCTTTTAAATAGTAGTTCAGGCACTTTTTATGACAGGAACAAATGTTAGTAAATAGTTATTTCTTTTATTTCTGCAAATTATCCACTAAACAAGTTTGACGGGTATTTAGGTCTATTTTTGCACCTAAGATGCAAAAATAGACCTAAAACACATGCATCTTAGCCTGCATGTGTTTTAGCATGCAGGCTACAACACATCTCAGCGTATCAGAAGCAGATCAAGCAAAGAGCCAGAGAATCAGTCCAACCAATTAACCAACCAGTCATGGTTTTTGGGTGTTGGAAGAAGTCAAGAAGTCTTGCATCCACGGAGAGAAGATGTTAACTTCGTGGAGAAAGACAGCAGGCTGAGATTTAGGCCCATTCTGACCCTTTTCACTGCAAGGCAGCCATGCCACAAAATGCTCCATTGTCTTGTTAATATATATATATATATATATTTTTAATCTCCTATGCATAAAACCATCATTTGAAAACTGCATTTTCCATTTACTCAGATAAAAACCCAAACAAACCAGCAGGCAGCTTGACAAAGGCAACGGCCTGGCAGAGACCAAAAGAAGCTGAGCTCAGTTCAAAATGAGGGAGAAATTAACGAGGTACAAATGAGGGAAACAGCAAAATAACAAAAAAAAAAAAAGATAACCGCAAATTAAATTTTTGATATCTATTCCATTTAATTCCTGCTCCATGATCTTCCCGGGCCGACCCAGTGACTCTACACTTGTCCTCGTGTCTCCGCTGGTCAGACTCAAAAGGCGGCTTGGCGGCCAGACTGTGGTGCTGATTATAGGTGACAGGGACACTGCTGGCCAGAGGGACCTGGAAATGTTGGCATGACAATGGTGAAAGGTCATTACCACAGAACTGTCAGCATCATCACTGTGACACAGTGTTGAAAAACCCGCAGAGAACAACAAGACTGTAGACTGGAGCACAATCACACTCTGTGTTTAATTTTTTTTTTTTCCAGAATTGCTTTGGTCCTAAAACAAGCAGAAAAAAAAATACATTTCATTATTTTGATAACATACATGGTAAGGACCAAGTGCTGCTTGGTAATCTTTGGTTGATTTAAAACTGCACTTGTGCTCTTGTCTCATTTTCTTTGTTTCAGAGTGCCCCATGTTTTTTACCTGGATGATGCATTTATTCACCTAAACCTACAGGGTGGTTTTATGAAATAGTCAAATAATATCAATGTCACTTTTATTAGGGGTATGGAAAACTATACCTATTCCATTTGTGTTTTATTTAGGCATATTTAATGTGACAGAATTCATTTCAGGCATAGACACCAGATGGAAACATAAGATTACAGTCTGTATTTCTTTCCTTTTTGCAACTTTTTTACAGCCACCTTGAGACCTCACTTGTTTCATTGATCTCCGGCAAGCTATGCTTGCTTCATTTTGTAAACCTTTGCTTCATTCTTCGCTGTGAAAAGATGCACATAAAATCTTTTCAGTAACTCACAACCTTGTCTTCCAATTCCCGAATGCATGCAGATCTGCTTTTTGTCCTCTCTATGATTACTCGGCACTCATTACTCTCTTTTAGCAAACTTTTAATATTTTTTCATGGTTATTAAAAGCGAGGACTGAACTGTGTGCAACTGTGCTGCTGAACACTTCAGTCTCTTTGACTGCCTTGCACTCTTTGTCTCTCCATTCTGCACTCTCCCTCTTATAACTTCTCGACTACAAGTGGGAGCAGAGGGCAAGGGAGTGAGTGATTGGAATTCATTATGGTCAAATGATTGCAAACTCTGAACGCCGAGAGGCTTTTCTAATCACAGCTGAATGGGCTGGAGAGTTAATGTGGGCAGGCTGTGGAGTGGAGGGGAAAGGAGGAGTGAGAACTCCATCGACAGTGTAGCGCTTTCAAGGGCTCTTCACGCAGCTCTAATGGTGGAATTGTTCTGACACTGAATGGATACATGAGATGTTGTGTTTCATGGTCATGACTCACTCCTGTGCTTTGCAAAAAGAGATTTTTATACATGATTTTCTTTCACAGAGTAAGGTTGCCGCCTGAGGCGTCGGTGCTTGTTTCCTCAGCATGGTGTAAGATCATTTAGCCGGTCGTTGGGAAATTGATCAAAACAATAGCGCAGGAGTAGATCCACAGTTTAGTTTGCTTGTAATGAGGGGGGGAAAAAGGTACCGCATCATTTATATAGCCGTTCGTTGGAGTGTGTGGTCTTATTTTCTTTCAATCCTGCTCATACTGCGTACAGTATGAGCAGGATTGCCACCGCTGTTGTTTGAGAATCTATTGAACCAGGATGCTCATTTGCATCGACAGTCAAGGTAGATGCGTTTGTTTAATCTGCAACATCTTATTTCAGATTGTATATATTGCACCTAAATGTACTGAAATGATTTGTTAAAGGAAGATACAGGATTTCTTCTGGTCCCCAAAACATCTTGGCACTTGTGAAAAGACTGCAGTCTCCTCTGAATACTGTATCGAGCCAGAGAGGACCACTGCTGCTCTGGATCTCTGTGCTCCTCCTCTACCCGTCTGGACATGCTGGCACTCACTACAAAGGAGATGAATAGTTGGCCAACTGTGGGCATCTGAGGCCCGTGGATCAGAGGGAAGAGGAGATCACTCATTCTGCCATCTACTTGGCACAGGCTTTTGGGAGAGACTCGCTACAGATTAGCCTGCAGTGCTAACCTGTACGACAGCAGAACATTGGCGAAGCACACCAGTGGTGGAGAGACTCCCTGCAGGCTTTAAAGACATATGTGCACATGGCAGTTCAAATTAAAATGCTGACACTAAGGTGGTTTCATCTTTTGGCTCTGTCTTCCAAAGAGCCACCTGGCCAGTGCTGCATGCCTGTGCTCATCACAGTCCTCATTGCAGATAACTGCTGGTGTTAGCCTAGAAATTCATAGCTCATGAATCCAAAGCCCATATGTCTCTGTTAGGCTTCGCATAATATTGAGTATATTATGCTACATGCTGCTGGTTTTTCAAATTTGTCAAGATCTTTGAAAGTCTGGTCTAGCGGTAAGAGCAACATATGCAAAATAGATAATAAATCTGATTGTATTCTGGAATTAAATTGGCTTCCTGAAGGCATTCACCCATTTTGAAGTCTAACACAGTCAAACACCAGCACACTGGGTGTTGGGCTTTTCTTTTACAAGCAATCCTCACTCGGGTAAACAACTGAAAATCAGTTAAGAATGCATCTGAAACCTCCAGAAAACGTTATGGTTGCCTAAACAAAAGGTTGCAGAAAATGTTTTGCATCAAACACAGTGTAATGGGACCCAAAATGTTTCTGAATTAGAAACGACTGCAACGATTTCAGGAACAAAGATGTTCAAATTGCTCTAAATACACAATTCCTAAAAATGTAATTAAACCCAAGCTGCACGTCAACAAAGTCCCTCGCGTCGCTGCTGTTGTCAAGGAAAAAAAAAAAAAGAGATCAATTTGCTTCTGCTTTTATTTCGAATTGCCACTTTTCTGGCCATAAAAGAAAACTTCACAACTTTCAATTGTTCAGATCCAATCTAGTATAAGAGGCAGGAAAGATGGAGTCGTGATGGACCTTTACAGAAGACATATCGGCAAAAAAGTGGCAGCAGAAACATCTTGCATTCATATTGTTTTCCTCAAAGTGCCTCAGCATCCAATGATAAACATTTACAGCAGAAGACGAGCCGTAAATATTGTGCTTCTCTGACAACATCAACGGATTTAATGACTTTATTAGCCAATACAGTAACTAGCCAAGGTCAAGCTCAGGTGCAAATTAACGCATCTGCTGAGACACCGGTAGGCCAACAGGCCAAATCAAATTGATTAAAAGCTAACTTGAAAAGAGTTGATTATGAAAATGTCCTACAGTGAAAAATACTTCACTGGGATAAAAACAAAATGAATGTGCTTTTCACTGGACAAAAGATCCCTCTGCTCAAGGATCTTATTAGTTAGCATCATAACCTCTATAAAAAGACATTCAATCCCCTTCCTTTATTACTTTGTTTCAGTATGTGTATGTAATCTGTATCAAAGAAGTAAGTATTCATGAATGTTTCTCTATTCTGCAGTCACTCAATAAGCAGAGCGTTTATTCTGCAGTAGCTGCAGCCAACAGGGGTCTAATGCTTGGGAGCGAGCATTGAAAAGTGACATCACCTAAAACATAAAAAGTCACTTTCATGAACGCCCACTCCACTCCTCGTCCTCTCTAATAGAGGATCCCAGAAGTTTTTATCTGTGTTTATGGCTGTCGGATTCCTGAAGAGAAAATGACACGCTTCAAAAATGTGCGATTGTGTTTGTGTGATGTCTGAAAGAGGTTGTCAGCCCAACCTTCGTCCTCAGGGGGTGGTTTGTTGGTGACAATTTCTGACAAGTAAGCACAGACAAAGACAACACAGTTTCTGCTCATGCTAAAACGCACTAAGAGCATCCACAGAAACAGAACCAGAATTGGCTTTATTTCATTCTTACCGGCTGCTGAATTAAATACAACTTTGACTTATAACACATTAATGTAATAAAATGCAATGCTACTTGTTTTTCCTTGTGTGGTCGTTAATGTCCCCTGAAGATTACTGTGACCTCGAGGCCAAAAAAAAAGCAACAAACGTACAAAGTATTTTTGTTTAGTTGCTCGTTTGACTTTTTATCTTGGTGCATTGAGGCAGAGTCATAATATTGAGATGCATCTTACGATCTAAACGAATAAATTCTGACACAAATAGTGGAAAACAGAAACCTTTATCCTCTAACATCCATATCGATCCAAATCAATCGAATAAATTATGTTTAGATGTTCTTTAATTGATTCACTCCAAGTTCTAAAAGCTACCATCACATCAGAAAAGAAGAACATGTGCAGTAATCGGATAAAATTAATTATTTACAATTGAGAAATGTCTTTCAAGATTTTTATTAAACCTAATCAGACCAGAGGCTAATGTAGCAATGTTAGCATTACAGAAGTTGGGACTTTAAGTTTCCTTATAACTATTTTAACTTTAAAGTGCTAAAGCTTCAATGGTGTCTCTTCATAAACAAAAACTGTTTTTATTGCTAACGTGCTTCTTCGTACGTCCATGGCGCCGGTTCTTTGTGAAAGAGAGAGAGAGAACCTGCGCATGCACATGGATAACATGCCAGACTTTAAACGGAGCCCTTCGTTAAACACAGGCAGCGTTAACAGTTGCGCCACATTGAGTTTATAATAGCATTAATAAATTGAGATGGTAGATATTAGGTCATCTATCAGCCAGGATTCTGAGATGAACAACCCGTCTCCATCACATTAAATGGATCTTGTTTTCCAACCCTGGGTTCAAAAAAATGAACGAAATTTCATTTTTTTTCTGTCTTGGTTGTATTTTAAATAAATTAGCTAATTTGTAGCTTACAAGTAGATTTGGTTTGAAAGTCACCGGCATAATTCACGTGTGTTGAGGAGGCAGCTTCTCGACGCCTGGCTCTGGTGCGATGGTGTGCAAATGCATTATGTTTGATTTACAGTCAAGAAAGAAATTGCTCTAACACTTAGAAAACCTGATTCAGATTCTGTTGATCTGACCTTTCTGTTGGATTGACCTCTGATCTTTCCTGTCCATGTCTGCTAACCGACTGAAGAGATCACGTTTAGACGAAGTGACTTAAGTTTCAAACCAGACTGGAGCACTCTGGAGTGCGTTTGATCGCACAAACTAACAGCTGGGCAGAAAATTGTATTGCTGAAAACCAAACTGGTTCCTTTTATTTGTTTTACTCTATTAACAAGACTCTATTTGCTTCTATTTATCTCTTACATACATAGAAGCAGCATATATCTGCTTCTGGAAATTTTATGTAAACCGGGATACATGAACTGTTCAACACTGACAGGACGTAACACGCAGGCTGAAGTATGCTGAAAAAAAATATGTATTTCACTAACAAAACACACAGACCTTCTATTTATTTCACTACATAATCTTCACAATATTGTTTATTTGTTAGCATTTTGTGAACAACTATCATTCCTGGTTAAAGAGCAGTTGGCAGGGACAGATTGCAGGTGCTTTAGGAATCGTGTATTTATCTGGTAGGTGCATGTGGTGTGTTGCTGGTGAGTCACTGGTTGCTTGGCTGCAGTGGTGCCTGGTTCATTACCCTCCTAATGACGGACTGATTGAGGTGCCTTAAGAAGCTGTTCTTTCTCTTGCTCTCCTTCTGTTTCTCTTTTTCAGCTGTCATCCACGACACACGTTTCTTTCTGATTGGATTTTCACTGTCACAATTGAGAAAAAAAAAAAAAACTACATCAGCTACATTATTTATCTCTCCTGATTTAATAATCTTAAATGCTGTGTACAAATATATTAGGATAAACCTAAATCCATCCAAATGCATGCGTACGCCCATGCCTATCCATGTGCAACATGCTGCATTACATTTGCATGTCCCCACAAAGTGTGATGTTACTCGCGTCAAAATATAATTTAAACTACGTTTCTGTGCTCTGTCATGTACATGAAAAGCGGTGGTAAAGACGTAAAAAAGACCTGGCAAAGGACCGTGCTCTGCTTCCCACAGATAACATTCACTTATTAATTTGTTCCCGTTATAAAACCAACAGATTGTACATTTAAAGCTGGTGTCAGCTCATGTTAGATGCTCCCATTCATTTCAGAGGAATGAGGGGGGTGAAGGGCCCGACGCTTAGTGAATCTATCTACGACGGTTGTTACATGAAATGGGTAAAATAATACGCATTTCTTCAGCCTTGCTACCAAGCCTTTTTTTTTTTTTTCAATTTTAATTAACCATCTGTTTAATACTCCTCTGCTATTTTGGACTGTATGCGTTCCAACAAAAGTATAAATACAGCGATTAAAATGAGGCTGTTATTATGTGAAAATGTATTTTCATTTTAATTGGATTAATTCATCTGAGTCTGTGAAAAGTAGTCTAAATATAGTGTTTGTGTTTTTCATCTTGTGATATTTTGCTAAGTGACCATTGTGTTCTTAAGCTTGTAAACAATAATAATAAACAAACAAAAAAAAAAAACTTCAGGCATAGACGTGAAAATCTACGATATCAGCGATATTGTGCAGCTTTGCGTGAAATACATCATCAGCTTGGTTGCCATGACGCTGGTTTTTATCTTCTGCATTTATTTCACCAAGAACTAAATTGGTGAAACCGGTTATGTGAAACCGGTTTCACTGATGGGTCAAATTAACACAGGAATGCTTTGCTGAATGAAGGATGTGGGTAATTGTGCTTCTTTCCGCTCAGTGTTTTCAATCTTAGTCCTCATGTACAGACACACTTTTCTACAAATTCATGGCAGACGAAGAGAGAGAGAGAGAGGGGAAACATGGAGGGTGGCCATGCTGCAGGAATTCATCTGCCTGATCAAACAGGCCGTCGTGTTCATAATCATATTTGCATGAGGCAATGGCAAACGGCTCTTGCAGGGGTCACTGTTCTTTGACGAGCCTTTACCTTGTCGTGTTGTAGATACTCTAATGCAAACACGCCTGGATTTGCGTCGGGATGACCCACGCTTTGCCATCCGTTGTCCTTTCCCTGTTTCCTCACATCCATTTTTGTCACTTTCAGTTTATTTGGTTTCGTAATATTTCTGCACTCTCTCCCGCTTGTTCCCTCTTCCACTCACTCTGTCGGCCTGCCTGGTGTCTGTTTCACGGTCGACTCTCCGTGTTACAACATCATTCATTGATTTAAGAATTGCCAGGAGCATTGATCTGAAACAGTATTGCTCCAATGTGTTTTCCTGCCTGTTGGTTCTGCTAATGACATGGAGGAGCACACCCTGCTGCAGCAGCAGCACATACTATGTATGAACAATAGAAAGTTAAGCTTAATGTTTTCATATGATATTTTCATACCAGACGGGTAAACCCGATAAAGGATCAGCATTAAAGTGTCTTGCAGTTAAAAAATATAGCCTATAGTCCAGGCTCATAGTTTTAACATTGTGTGAAAAAATACTTTTACACTGTTGCCTTGTTAAACAGTTTAGATTGTGAGTCTGTTGTGGTTTTAATGTAATTTGAAGGACAGGAAATAAATAATCTGTGACTTCCTCACAGAGATCAACATCTGTTGCAATCTCATAATCAGCTGCAGAACTTGCTTTTCCTTTCAGACATGTGCTGTCAGCTTTACTCATGGCTAAACAGCCATGAAGGCTAATGTGCTGAACTACTGCACAGTGGGAGTCGTAACGGCACGGAAAATATCAGGAAAAACTGATATTCATCTTCTCTTCACAAAACGTTGAAAAGATTTTCAAAACTTGGACAGTGATGAAGTTAAATACTTTAAAGTTGTAAAAGTTGTAGCTTTAAACAAGGATGATATTTAGATTGTTACCATACTTGCAATTGCGTCTTACACTGCTAAATGCATATCTCAGAAAAACCTAAATTTGTTCTTACACTCTAAATCAGATCAGTATTCAGAAACCTCCTTTCGCCTGCTGTGAAAATATAGAAAATATGGACTAGAGTTGAGCAAAATGCTGAAATAATATTCTATCTTAACCTGGACGGTTGTGTAATTTGCTTGCACAGAGTAATGTTCAAGTGAGTTCAAGTGGGTGTTGAAAGTGTCTGCTTTTTAATACTGCGTCGTTATTAAAAGACATTCCCAGGAGTGCAGGTTTAAGACGAACAGAGAGCGCAAGACGTCAACCTGAGGAAAGCTTTGTGCTGTAGATGCCCACATTAGGAAGGATAGCTGTCGACAGGGGAGGGGATGTCTCCTAACACACAGTCCAATACCCTGAAGGCGGTTTCCCTAGAAACCAGAGAAATCTGTGACACACAAGCACTTTGAACGCACACCTCCTTCACACACAGATTCAGTTTATACACATACAATCTTCCACAACATAGTAATCTTTAGAGGTGCATAATAGTCTGTTGGATTGGCAATACAGACGCCTGGATGGAGGCAGTGAGGAAGGCAGAAATGAGGGATATGGATTCAGAGTGAGAGAAGTATGCTGTGAAGGGGTTGTTGGGTTTGGATGCGGGCTGGATAATGAATTATTCATCACAGCCAGTGCCAGACTTCTCAGATGGATTCATTATGGGGGCTGACCAGGTAATATAAGGGTTGTCAAAGAAAACACTACCAAAGCAGTCGAAAGAGAAGCAACTGAAAGGTTTGTGTGCTTGAGGAGGAGTGTGTGCGTGTGGGTGTGCATGTGTGTGTGTGTGTGTGCGTCTTCCACCTGGCCCTGCCCTGGAGCAGTGGTGGAGAGGTGACCCTGCCATGGTAATAATGTGCTGGGGATTACAATTTGATGGAAGCCAGCCACAAGGGTTCTTGCCTGCCCACTCGAATGACAGCTTGTTGCTGCCGGGACTGCTACACACGGCCCACTTGACGCACACACACCCACACACACATTTTCCCGCTGTTTTTCTTTAGCCAGGTCTGTGTGAAGTGATACAAAACAGAGTGGAGAAAGATTAGGAGAAATTCAAGGGACAATGAAAGTACAAGGGGAATGTTTTTTATGCAGTTGGAAGACACAATTAACAAAGCTAGCACTAGCTAACAAAGCTAATGCTAACTAACAAAGCTAGCAGTAGCTAACTTGGTATTTTTGTCATTGATAGGACAGTTTTTTAAGAAGTGGTTTGAACCATGTGTTCACGTTCGATATTGTTGCTAATGAACCTGAAAACCAGTCATTGTTTTTAGAGAACGCCTTGGTGTGGAGAACTCTTCAGAGACGTTTGCTTTCGCTCTGCACACTGCCTTAAACTCTTAGGGTTGTCAGCGATAACTACACGCTGCTACAGCAGACACATATAATTAATTAGACAAATGTGATACTGTCGTCGCAGATAATTGTTTGTCAACGCATCGGGAAGCTGAGCAGAAGCCAATCAGCCAATTAGCGAATGAGACAGACTGTCAGTCAGTACACACACACACACACACACACACACACACACACCCTCCCCCCACACACACACACTGCTGCTGCTGCTGAAGAGAGATGTGCTCAGGTCCTTTAATGGTCTTGTCAGGAATGTCTGCTTTCATTACACTTCACTTATCTGATCAATCAGAACGCTGACTCGATTCTGTCGAACCTCCAGTGATCCCTATGCTGAAATGTATGAATTAAAATGCTGTGAGAAGTATTTCTACAGTTGTTTTACTCCTATTAGTTTGTTTTTTTTACATCTTCCAAACCAGGTATCTCCACATGAACATCCCAGGAATTAAACTTTGAACTCAAATGACTTCGGGTCCATTGTGTTAAAGTGGGTCTCTGATTAGAATATCTTTGAAAAGCTTATTTATTTTAGCAAATCAGTAAAGGTTTTCAAATGAAATACAAACTTTACTTTGTATTTATCCAATCTAAAAAAGCTGCATAAAGCACTCTGTGAACAGAGACTTCTTTAGTGATTATCTTTTTGTGGTCACTCCTCATGGTGGAAGGTGATTGATGGGTTTAGCTTGTAGCTACTTTACAAAGTATTTTAAACATTAAACTGGGAACAAACAACTATTAGATGTCAAGGCTAATAATTATTTTTTCCGTCTGTCTCTATGAAACAATTTCCCTAAATATAGAAATGTTGACAGGAAGTTTATGCTCCACAAAACTGTTGGGCACTGACATTAAATTAATGCTCCATTCATTGTGGAGCTTAAAGTGCTGTTCATTGGAATCAAAGCAGTATGTTGTTATGTGCATAAATAACTTTGTATATTTATGTCAGCTTTTTATGTCCAGTATGTAATAACTCATAACTTTCTATAACAGAGATTATTAGGCGTCATGTGACTGGCTATGCAGTTGTCCTGCTACATTTTGTTCAGGGTTCCTCTTTATAACATGCTTTGCAACAATAAGTTTGCTTCATAGTTAAAATTAAATATTATCTCTCAGTTTATTCCCCAAGTGGAAAATTACATTTTGTACTTGAAAGTTCAGTGCCTGGATATCGGATACTAGTTTAAGAAAGCTCAGGAAGCATCGCATGACAAAATCTCTTAATTCAGGTTTATTGCACTTGGTGTTGATTGTTGTGGTCATCGGTCCCTGAGGTCATTTCCACCACAGTTCAGATATTGTGTAACATTTTCTTCCTATCAGTTGAAGTGAGTGCGAGCTGCCCATATACAAAACCACTGACAAGAGGTCAAAGTTGGGTTTACTCTATATCAACATCATTTAGAGGGATTAAAGAACTAAAAGGAAACAGTTTTTCTTCTTGTTGACTTTAGTTTTTTTTTCCTTTTCTTCTTCTTTATTGTTTCATGTGCAAAAGGTTGAGTCACTGGCTTAATAATTATCCCCGAAATTAGAAAACACCCCAATTATTTTTCATAAATCCCTCTTAAATGTTCATAATCTCTTTTGTTACACAAACTGTCTGCAGTGTTCTCCCCTGTTTTCATGTGTTGACTCATTCACTGAAAATAAGCCATAATCCTTCTCTTGTGGCAGGGTTTTTCTTTAAAGCTCTCAGAAATTAGAACATAAGAGTAAGGCAGGGGCAAAGTACTTAAAAACAAGCGATTATTGGCAGTAAATCACTAATAACAATGTTTCCATTAATACGCTGATGTTTTTTGTATACAAGACGAGACTGAAGTGACATAATACATTTCTAAAGGTGTTTTTTTTTTTTTTTTTAAACCTTGCAAGTACTTTGTACTATTTGTCCTTTCTCTTCGGAAAAGGCAAAAATAAGCATCAAGTAATTAGGTAATTTGTTCTGGTTCTCAATGGTAGAAGTTTAAGCAAATCAGCGTAATCTCCACGGCAGCCTTATAATAAAATTATATTGTAAAGTTTATTCTGTCACAGTTTGTCAAAGGTGAATGTAGACATGCTGCAGAAGGCAACGGGGACTGGGATTGAAAAATAAAACAAAGCGGAGCAGAAGTCTGGCAAAGGAGAGGGGTTAGTAAGAACAGAAAATGAATGCAGAAGGACTGCCAAGCAGCAGTGGAGAGAACTGACACTCATGATTGGGTCCATACCAAGGAGGCAAATAAAAGAAGCCCCCTAAGCCCTTGTAATCAGTAGAGAAACAGACAAGACCATGCTGATTTTTCTTTTCTGTTTTTTTCCCTGCCTAAGCCCTGGTTGTGTTTAGGGTCCAATGCTAGTCGTTTGGAGGGAGGGGGGGGTTCTGCCAAATGGCGCCTCACATCAAAGCCTGAGCTGTTACACTTCTTGCCTACTCACATCAGTGTCCTAGGGATTAGCATTAGCATTAGCATAATTGAGGTTTATGTACAGATGCTTAGCGTAAGGACTTGATGGGTCTCTCTACTCTGGAATGGGAATGTGTTGTGTAATGTGGATTTTGCATCCATTCTGCTTAAAACTATGAATGCCACCCCAGAGTCAAACACACCATGCAGAGTGTGTGTGTGCGCGCGTGTGTGTGTGTGTTGACAGCGTTGAACAAAAACACTCCTACAGAGACACTGATCCCATAAGGACAGATTCATATACAATTTCTCTATATATTGTTCATTTCTAAGAAAACACTGATAAAACACAGCCTGTAGGTTGAACAATTATGTCTGGAAAACAAACAAACGTATTCTCTGGTTTTAGCCACTGCATCACCAATATTCATATCTTAATTTGGACAAATAAGCATATTTCACTCAAGATCTCTGCACCCATACGGCTCAAACATCTTGAGTGTTTTGTGGTTCGGTTTCTTTTTTGTAGACTAGATTGATGCATCATCATATTTTCATGTTAGGGCTGGATAGGTAACTAACGGCAACAGATTTTAACCACCTAAATAAGTCATGCGTAGCAACATGAAATGCCTAATTAATACATATGTAGAACTTTTATGACAAGATGAAGTAGGCTAAGAGATCAGAAGTTGCACATCATTCACTGATGTAATGAAATTTAAGATCAGGTGTGAAACCAAGTCATAAACATCCATCAGTGATACAAAGTGAAGATTCTTAGCAAAAATTGATGTCATGTGTCAAGCCTGTTCCCCATCTGGCAAGAGAAACTTTGAATGATCTTACAAGACTTTTGGGAAAATATTCAGTGGATCGATGAGACAAAGTGGAAGCTTTTTGGACAACGTGCATTTCATCACCTGTTGCTAAAGTGACTCAGAAAAACAACACTGCAGTCAACCATGGGGGTTTGTAGAGTAAATATATGAGGCTGATTTGGTGCTTTTAGATCTTTTTATGCATTTTAAAATGAAATAATAATTTGAAACCTGCATTTTTTTTATTTATTTACTCAACTCATCTTTGACACACATTGAATTTGTTTGTGACCTTAAATATTTAAGTGTGATTTAAATAAAAGGAATCAGCTGAAATCTGTATGATCCATCACGGAGGAACTGCAGAGCGTACAGATTCTTTTTTTTTTTTTTAACTCGTTAAAGGCAGGTTCCAGGAGAAATTAAAGTGGTGTGATAATAGTAACCCGTGTTGACCTTTGCATTTATTTGCATGGAGATTTCATTCTTAGTGTTCAAGTTTGGACGTTGATTGCAACAATCTAGTTTTCACCTCCGCACACAAAGCTCACAGTATGACAGTCGTTTGTTCTGCTTCCCATTTTGAGGAGGTTACAGTTACGAGACATTTTTGGAGGACATTTAATCGTCTCCAAGTTTGTCAATATTTGAATGCAATATTGTGCCTCTGATTTGCATGTCGGTGCAGTTTCCAGCTTGTGTTAGTCTGTGACTGTGGGAGCTGTTGAAAAGAGCATGTGTTTGGTTAGAGGGAGAAAGCTTCATGCAAACAAAGTGGTCGGGTACCTGTTATGTATTTGCATATATTTTGGGAAGCGTACTTACAAGTTCAGCTTGCACCTTTACCTGTTTAGTGTAACACACAGGTGTGAGGCTGTTAAGTTTTAGGCAACGTTTTCCCACAAAAGGTCACATTGTGAAATACTCAATTTGTTTTCTGAGTGATTTATCCTGACGTATGATTACCTTCTTTGCTTTATTTACGTTTGTCCATATTAGAAAAATCTTACAAAATATCTAATGAAATTGTGGACAATCCTGAACATCCTCTTCATACAAATAAAACATCTAAATTATTATCTTTTGAGGAGGCAGTGGACAAACAAACATTTCAATATACAAGGCTAAGTAGAAAATAGAAACTCCTAAATTAAATTTTCTGGTGCAGATGATGAGATTCTTCAAATAAAAGCCCATCAGCAAAGTCCACAAGGCTCAGGAAAAGCACGTCTCTGTGGTGCTTGTTAAATAAAGTTTATTTTTCAGGCTGAAATTGTACATTAGGTTCTCACACTGGCACTAAATTTAGCTTGAAGTTATCACATTTGACTACTTAATGCTCAAATGCTAATAAAACATTTTTTTTTTTTTTTTTTGCCCCATAAAGATTTTGGAAACATGGAATCTTCAAAAATTCAATCCACAATCTGACGTATGCAATGAAGAGAAAGGTAACATCATCATCGCCCTCATTAGAAGTAATTGACCGTTAAAGATCACAAAGAGCAAGAGGTAATAAACCTCAGACTGAAGGTCTAATGTAAGTTTTTATGAGTCCATGCAGTGCTTGTCAGAGTGTCGTGGAATGTGATATTTAATATTTAATGGGCAGATTAAACTAAAACAAACTGTTTTATGAGTGACATTATGAGTGCAGTGCAGTTTGTGTGTCTGAGGTAACACAAAGTTTTCACATTTTTCCCCTTATAAATGTCCGTTACTGCATTATACTTTTGTTAAATTGAGAAACAATAAAAATATTTTTTTTCTTGATGTATATTTTTTAAGAACTATTGTTTTGTTTTTTTTCTTTCTTTAATCATGAGCACTTCACCTAATGCAGAACAATTTCTTAAGAGCTTTGCTTTCTGAAACGATGGATTGTTGACATGTCAGCCATACGAACCCAATAAGCTTCAATAGTGCAGAGACTGAATGTTTTACAGGTGCCAACGTGTCATGAAATATTTCAAGATTGATAATATTTCTGCCAGCTTTGGTTTAAAGAAACTATAACTTGACCAACATGTTTCCTTTAACAAGACGTTTTACTGTTATTGTTTTGGAATCTCAACTGGACCGATGGAGAATAACGTTGGGCGATGTAAACTAAAAGCCATGGTGTGGTTAAAATTAAATGTGACAACAACAAAGAATTGATCATTTTCAGTCTTTTGTTAATAACTGTATGACTGCGACAGCAGCTGTCGCCCCACAAACACTGATACCCCTCTGAGCAAACACACCCCATCTTGAAATGTGATTCTTCAGGACACCGGGTTTTTGTTTTTGCTAAACTGCGTAGAGCAAGTGGGTTTCATCATGATTTTGATTTTGATATTTACTGATGCACTCGTAGAAACAGCTGTGGAGAAAATGTCAATAATCTTGGCAAAAATGATTCAATGATTCAAACGTCCTGAATTGCAGTTTAGGATGCAGCCTTACGATAAATCGAAATGTTTTCCATGAAGTAGCACTTGATACTACCGCTTTAAAGATTTTGTGTTCCCTTAACAGAGGTCAAAAATTTCAATGTTGGACTCAAGTTTTGTTCGTGACGCTGTTCCTGGGCAGAATTGTGGGTAATAAGAAGTAATCCTAATAGATGGTACCAGCAGATAGGCCTGGTTCTTGTTGGGCACTCTTGGACATCTTGTGCAATGCCACTTCTGTGACTCTTTGAACTTCTTTTCTGTTGTGCAAGAGAGATAAGTTAAAGGATTATGTGTTTTTCTTCACCTACTGAGCTTCACACAGTCGTGCACTTGCTTGGCATTGTTCAGATCAATGCTAATCCACGGATCTTATACTGAGAAAGCGAGCAAAACACCAGAGAGAAAGAGAGGCTGGAAGCAATGATTGGCATGCTTTGTCTGAGCGGTGCGTTTGAGCGTGGGAAGTCAAAAATACTTCTCCTGGGTCTCACGGCTCAAAGCAGCGTCGTGCTGATGTGTGTGTGTGTGTGCGTGGGGTGTGTGTGTGTGTGTGTGTGTGTGTGTGTGTGTGTGTGAGAGCTCTTAGATGCTCTGCCTAGGTATTTGTCAGTCTTATCACCTCTCTAGATTCTGTGCTGGGGCTGCTGGAGAGTAATTGAGTGCTTAGAGTTATAGATGAAGTAATTAGTGAGAGCATTGAAAGCTGCGCTCATTAGTGAGGAGGAGAGAGGCCTGCGTCGCCGTGGCTCTGAGGGCTCTTTCATGTCCTCTCTCAGCGCTGGCAGAATACTACTCAACACGACTTCATTAAAGAAGCTGCAGGTTGAAGAGAACAAGACAGAGGGCTGAGCTCTGTAACTATAGAGGAGGCCGTGTGGTGTTTGAGACATGTATGTGACGCACAGCTTACATCCTAGAAGGCAAAACAGACGCAACAAGAAGACCGCGTCTCCTTTCGAGACACTTTCAAAGCATCACAAGTTTGAATCCAAGACAATTTCACAGATGCTGTGTGCATCAGCTTGTAGGTTACTGCTCTTTATAATAAATCGATCTAAAAATCCTGAGGTTTTTAGATCACCTTAATTTAACCTTAGAAGTTAAATTAGTAAATCAGAATAAGAAACATAATTTCAATCAAAACTAAAAGCTGCAGGAACTGACTTTTTTTTATTTATTTTTTATTTGACAACTTGTATCAGTCTCTGTTGTGTCGGTGTCTGTGTCATCTACACAGCCGAGCAGATCTTGTGGTGCTTATAAAAGGAGAAAATACATTCGTAACTCAAACATAACATGACAAGGAAAATAATCCAATTTGGAGAAGGATCAGACATCATAGGATACAAAAAGCTGCATCAAAATTTGATTTAAAATAGCCTGCTTTTAGCAATATATATATATATTTTTCCCTGCCAGAAAAAGCTATTTTGATTTCAGAGGTATTCTATCTGTCTTGTTGGAAAGACTGGCATACCAGCTGAAGTGTTTAACTATTTGGTCTTTAAATGGCAATTTGTACCAGATCTGTCTCTTTGTTGCACAAATGTAGCAAAACATCATACAAAAACCTTTTTTTTTTTTTTTTTTTCTGTTTCTGCTGATTTTTCAGTTCTCGCATGACCGACCTCCACATGCAAAGCTTTCTCCTCTGAGTGTCCTTTTTTTTTTTTTTTTTTTTTTTTTTTTTTGCATCAGAAGTTACTTTTGGCTTCCTTATCGATTGTTCAGGAAGGCCTTTTATCATGTCCATTAGAAAATGGAATCCAAGCACTTGTTTTAGATAAGGCTAAAGATTTATTGACTGCTGCTTTAATGACACAAGAAGACGTGGTGCACAGCTCAAAGCTCCACCGCTGCATGAACTGCTCACGAGCCTTTTTCATGTTTTTGAATTAGCACAAACTCAGAACAGAGAAGAGCTCAAATAAGATTGCAAAGAGGAGCGAGAGCATTAATAATATGCTCCCATGTGTCTGTCGGTCAGAACAGTCGTACATCAAAAGCTGTATTTTATACATATTTGTCTTTTTTTAACATTAATTTATTCAGAGCTTTCACAGTTTCTCATTTTTTACAATTATGAATCTTCACAATTCAGAAAGACACTCAATTACTAAAAGTATGTTTTTTTCTTTTGGCTATATGATTACAAAATTGATTGCTTGTAATCATAAAATAGTTGTAAGAATAAACATAAGGGCAGCATCTGCATGAATTATGAATTGAAGAATGGACAAGATGACATCATCTGAATGAAAACTTAAGATAGTTAACTTTGCAGCTTCGAATGCACCCAAACCTTGACTAAACTGTACCGTATGCTTCTTACTCATGTGGTGCATTAGTGACAGTTTCTCAGTTTTTTAGCTAAATGTTGTCACCTGAAAATATGCAGAAGAGCCTGCATGTGTCCAGATTGGAACCTGACTTGAAACATTTCACTACACTACAAAATTCTGGCGCTATTTGAGCTTTGAAAAAGTGTTTTCTTCAAATACTTTTTTTTTTTTCATAATGGTGTGTTAAAACTGGACCTGTAGCGAGAGCTAACCAGCGAGAACGGTCTTTAATACCAGGCTGCAAAGAGTTATTGTGAAGAAGTTAAATGCATTTTCCATCTAAAATCTTTATTTTCCAGAAGGATTTTTCTCAATTGTAGCTTTTAAAGTTTCTATGTAAACTGGGCATTACTTCTAGAAATGTCTTCATCCACAGAAAAACACCAGTGTAATATTCTCAAGATCGGTTATGTGGTGCTTTAGTGATGCAAAAGAAAATATGTGCCGATAAGCTAAAATTGCAGCGCTAAAGCATAATTTTGAACAGTTGCATATTGATTTTGTGATGTTGAATATTTAAATAACTGTGTTTGAACGACTTCTTTCACTTTCCCCCATTTATACTGCTGGAAGGTGGAAAGAAACAACGTAGTTCTTGGGATCAATTTGTTCTTCAGACGTCATCAATGGCTCAATAGCGACAACACAAATCTAGACTAAACCTGTTTTTCTTACTTAAAATTCCTCTTGAATGATTTATAAAATATCTTGCAGTCTTAACGGTCATTCGTATTCTATTAAAGGCATCCCCTGCTTCATCTGAAGCATCAAAATGAGCTCTTTTTCACTTGGTCACGTTATGAAAATTGTGTCATCTTGTTTCCAGGAGGCACAAGCCTCACCTTCTCCACGGCAGCCTGGATGTCTATGTTGCACAGGGCTGCATCTGACGTGTCGTGTGACTGTGGGTGTTTTATGCAGAAAGTGGTCAGATAGCATAGCAGGTAATTCCCTTACACTATTCGTTTTCATTCTTTTTTAGATTTTCACTTTAGCTTTTTTTTTTGTTGTTGGAACACTGAAAAATAGCCATTATGTGACTGAAAAGCTGTTTTTTTTTTCTTTGTGTGACAAAAAAAAAAAAAAAAAATTGTCAAAATGTCTGACACCAGCTCAGTGAAAACACTGTTGTCTTTCTGACAAAAGGCAGAACATCATCACATTACAGCATTACGTTAGTCGGTGTCGAAAGCCGTGTTACCTCAAAACACATCCTGCTTAATCTGCCTTTTTCAGCCTGAGTCCATCTCCACCATGATTCACAGTTATGAGTCCCCAGTACCACAGTGGGCGGGAACCATTAGGTGGAATGGATGCGGGAGCGGTGCCAGTCAGGGGCTGCCATATGAGCCTGCCTCTCCTGCTTCCTCATCCAGCTTGGTGCCCTTTAATGGGCACTTAATATGGCTGACAAATTTACAAGGCATTTAAAAATGACCCAGTCAGCCAGTGGGCCGAGGGAAGAGGAGGAGGCGGGAATGAGAAAGAGGAAAGTGTGTCCAATCTCATTTTCTCTTGCAGACCAGAGCAATAAACATGCTGGATATATATCAGAGCTGGTCCAGGGGATGAGCAGGTGTGTGTGTGTGTGTGTGTGTGTGGGTTTACACACTCTGTCTGGCTGTACAAATAATTCACCCTGAACACCTGTCGACATGAGTCACAACACCAGAGAATTCCTGCAATTGAGCACATCCTACTAATTGGTGGCAGCCTGCCAGATGTCCTTCTCTCCCTCTCGCTCTCTCCCTTCTTCTCTTCTTTTCTTTGACACTCTTCCTTCACACATATTTATTCCCTACATCTTATTCACTCCCCCTCTCCCTTATTTTTCCCTCTGCCGTCTATTTTAACAACATTTGCGGTTGAATGATTTAATGCTGGTTATCAAACCCCATCTTTGTGAGCGCGTCTCTAATTATGCTTAATTACAACAGTCTAATGGCTGCTGCTGAGTTGTTTTTTTTGAACGCGTCTTTTCTCTCCTTAGAATTGCCTCCCCTGACTTAAGCATTCTGTGTTCTCACTCAACACCTCCGACAACCAATCAACTCCAAATCCTCCACCCGGCTCTTGTCAGGTCGTTAATTACGCTCCCGAAGTGCCTAATGATTAAGATAACGCCGCAATCTAATAGCGAACAGGCTCTTTCCTCCCTCTTCTTTTTACAGCTTTCGATTATAGCACCCTCGAGGTGTTACTCCATCTTGATGAAATGCAGACAATTGACAAATCAGCTGCTGCGAGCCAAGCCTTATTACCTTCTCTGCATATTCATGAGTTGCTCAAGAAAGAGACGGATGATTTTTAATCAAAGTCACAGACAAGGATGGTGGGTAAGCAGAAGCCCGACAACACCGCTAACCAACCCCCCCTCCACCCTTCCATCCCTCCATCCATCCACCCACCCAGTCCATCAGCACCTTGCGGTGAATAAGATGCATCATTCATAGGATTTAGCTCACGTTTGCATAGATGCAGCTGTCAGCAGAAGATGTGTGTGTGTGTGTGCGTGTGTGTGTGGGTGTGGGGGTGTGTGTGGGGGTGTGTGTGTGCTGTTGTAAGGGCTGCTTCAAGGGGCCTTGGACAAATAGAGGTGCCACATGGTCAGACCAGATGTTCTGGTTCCTTATGTGCATGGCTCATCAAAAACGGCAACCGGTGCCTTCACTGGGCCGCCACTATCTGGTAAGGCCAGCCAGCCCATCTGCTTTCTGTACTCTACACCCAGTGCATTGTGGGTATTTGTCGGGCACACTTTGTTGGGGGAGCATTGCTGTCAGCATCAGAAGATCCAGATGTCGGCTCATCAGGGATCTTGTGCAGTTTCAAAATATGGAATCAGGTTTTTTTTTTCATATTTCCAAAGTATGGAAAGTATGGGCAGAAAAGTAGGAAAATAAATGCGGAGCAACGTTTTCAGATTTTATTATTTACATATTAGAAGTAATAAAAGTCAACACCGAATTTGCTCAGAATACAGAGCATAGATTTACTGAAGCTCACAAAATATGTAAACAATTGTTTTAATACAAAACATGAGCCTTTTCCTTTTCACACGCTTTTCAGTCTGTTGAATATCTGGAAATGGTTTTAGTGGAGCAGAAAAAAATGCAGCCTAAGCACATCATACGTAATATGTGCCTGCTGTTTCTGGATTTGGAAACGACATCTGTTTGCTTGGGGCAATATCGGTCGTTTCACTTGGTCTTGCACGTCTCTGTTTTTTTTTTTTTCCCCCCCCATCGACTCAAGTGACGCTCGACAAACAGGAAGAGCATCCGTGTTAAAAGGTACAGTGCTCTTAAATGCAGCTGCAAAAAGTGTACCCACAAGCCAGAAACTCTCATATTCAAATTTCAATTTTTTTCCCATTTTATGCAAAAACATAAATATATGGAAATAAAATCTAATTGTAAATTATATGTACATGTAAATATTTGAACAAGAAGGGCCTGGCTGCTCTTCTTCTTCTCTGGCTGTTTTCAAGTCTTTTCAAAATCATTTGTTTTCATTTCAGTGGCTTTTGACACTGTGCGTGTTGGTTTATTGTTTCTGTTTTTATTTTACTGCGGTCTTTGTGTCTTTGACTTGCTGTCGCTGCATAACTCTGCTAGAAGGAAAATGGTTTGTAAAAGAAAAGAATAAAGGAAAACTAGTGACGTTTGCTGTGCCGTTTAAAATCCTATAGGGAAGCAGGTCTAAGCTGTAGTTTGTGCTTCATTACTGACAATTTGCTATTAATCACTGATGCTTTTAAAGCAGAGAAGTTATGCTACTCGACTGAAACTCACCAGCAGCAAGACGAGGTTAAACCGAGAAATTGGATTGAGAAGTATATGACTCACAGCTTCCTGACTCTTCTCTTCCTTTACCGTAACGCAACGTCTCCGCTACACTGTGAGCTTCACCATCAGCAACTGCAAACATCAAAATGGAAACTTTAAAGATTGAAATGTCTATTTGGCTTTGTGCATCACCTGAGATCATGCTGAAATCAACTAAACATTCTTTGTCTTGATATATTTTTCCTTTTTCCTACATCAGTTCGTCTTTTTTTATCTGTCTCCTCAGACCCCCCAAGTCGGTCGTAGCAGATGGCCGTGCTACTGAGAAAGCTTCTGCGGAAGGTTTCCTCCTGTTAAAAGGGAGTTTTTCCTCTCCACTGTCACTGCAGGCATGCTCAGTTTGAGGGATTGCTGAAATGTCAGCAACACAATGAAAGTAATCCTCTGCTGCTTGTCCAGGGAGAGTTAATGCTACAAATAGAAAACTTTTTACACTGATTTGAATAGTTAACTGAGAACTATTATCAACTAGAAAATATGTGTGAATTTTTTGCTAAGTGCCTTGAGATTACATTTGTTGTGAATTCACGCTACTAAATTGGATGAAATTATTATTTTTTAAAATCTCTAAGCAAGTGAAGGTGGAAGAAATACTTGATTATAATGTATAAGGTATGGGCCAGATGCAAAATGAATAAGTTGGAAATGACCTGCTTTCACTTACACATGTTGACACATGTTTGACTTCCTCTGTGTTCATATTAATACCTCATGTATCTAAGCACGTTTACAGTGAGTGGACGTAAGAGAGAGCAGAAAACGTTAAAATAAAAAAACGCCTGCTGGTGTCCAAGATTGCGATCTAAACTATTTACTGCTGTATTCACACAGCAGGAGATAGATGATATTTATCTGCTGTCTATTCGGCTACTGATTACTAAATCTCTTCAACAAGTCCACAACAAATGATTTCTCACATGACACTTTCACCACGTTTCAGCTAGGCAGACAAATGTCATTTGCAGTTCAGCCTTTCATGACCTACAGCTGTAGATCATCACTTCCAGGGCATTTTTCACAAATCAAAACTCGGGCTGAAATCAGCCAAGGTAAAAAAAGAAAAAATAAATAATAATGTACGTGTGCAGCCAAGTGTGGAAACGAAGCAAACGGAGCATAATATCATCTTAATGGTATAATTATGCTTTTTATTTGCTTTTCAAATCTGTTTATCTAAGCTAGCCAAAACGATGATGGGGGAGAAAAGCTATTAATTCATTCCATCTGAAAAGCTAATGGCATGAGTTGTGCCTCACTGCCTCAGAGAAAACATGAATTTGGTGACCTGAGATTACTTTAAACCCCGCCGTCTGAAACTCACTTCAGTCCTCCCCCTATTAAGAGATGAAAGCAGGCTCTTCTCGCAGACAAGGCATGTTCTCGTAGCTCAGTAATTCAAAACGGTGTCTTATCCGAGCTTCATGCTTTGTGAAAGGCATTAACTTCTGAGTATCCAAAGGAGAGAAATCATTTCAAATCAAAGTTAAACGACTCCACCAGATCGTCTTTAAATGTTAGCAGGAACATCTGAAAAGTGTGCTTACCTGTAATGTCGGAGCCCCTTGCGATAAAGCAGGGTTCCACAGAAAATCAGCTGTATGCAGTGATTAATCCCGCACCATGTTTCTTCCTTTTGTCAGGCGCCTGCGTGTTTGAACAGAGCTGTTTTCTTCTCTGTGTTTGCTCATTTAGGAGCAAACATTTGCCCAAGCTCGCTGCTGCTGCTGCCTCAAACAAGCTCTCCTAGGAAGTGTTATTAATAGGATAATTAAGCAGATGGTAATGAGCTGGATTATGCCTAATTATGACAAGATTTGTTTTGGCATTTTGTCTTGTGAGGAGCCAGTGAAGTGGTAAACTCTACCTTGTAGTTCATTATATTGATGCTTATGCACCTGAGTGCATGGGACATACATCAGGGAGATAGTTGGGAAGCCGGGCACAGCAAGTTGGCGCGTGTGCCGCTGGAGATAGCTGGGAAGCAGACACCACCGCTGCCTGGCTGCCTTCTGAACCGGCTGGCTGTGTCACGGTTGTTGACCCCCGAGGTGCTGCTCGGGCAGGAGACCCCTAAACACCAAATTGCTAACCTGGAGCTGTTTAATTTTCTTTTTAGTCATGTTTGGGACTATGGATGTTTTTCAGAGGAACATGCACAGCCACAGTGACCTCCTGCAGGAGCTGATTGTGTTTGTTTACATTTTTTAAGCTCATATTTCTTTGCCCATCTACATAGTTGTTTTTTTTTATACCCTGGGGGTTCTGGTAATGTTTTCCTTCATCTGTATTTTCACAGGACGTATTGACAGTAACTGGGAGCGTATAATACTTACCCTCTATCTTTCTGAAGGGAGCATGTCCCCCACATTGTGTGATTAAAAGTACATGTAAAGTACGTATTTCAGTCCACTGCACATCACTGGCTATCGCAGACAGTTGGGGTGACATAAGACTTTCTTGCAATGACTGCCCACAGGTCAAATGTTGCATTAATTTGTCTCATTATCATGGTTTAGGGACTGCTGTGCTCTCAGCTCCTTGATCTTTTCTAAAGCCAAAGTCCCAGGAAATTCACAGCGAAAGTTGTAATAACCTTTTCAAATAGCTTTTACATCGATGAATGATGCTCTGGTTGACATTAACTTGTATGATCAGCTGTTTTTGAGCAGATGTGACAGCATAATGTGGTTTATCATGTTTCAAAAGTAGTTATTTTTTTAACAACCTATCTATGCTGCTGCTCTTGAGTGAGATTTTGTTTTTCCTTTTACCGCCCAGGGTGCAGGATATACAGCTTACCCAGGTTTTGGACATTTGTTATTAAATTCCAAACTGTCCACATGTGGATCTCAATAACTTGAAAGATATAGCCCTCTCTTCACTCCTATAGCTACATCCCTCCATACAGCTATATTTGAGGCAGGCACTTGTATTAAAGCCATAACTAACGCAGCAGCAAGATTTACGAACAGGCTGCAGAAACTGCAGCAGTGATGGCTCTTAGGAAAAATGTCCATTCTAAGCAATACTAAAAGTTTTATTTTTGGGGGGTTGGAGGATCGCGTGCATCTCTGACAGGATTGTAATTCAGAACGAAATCCCCAAGTGACAAACTAACTCACTACTTACCCTTGTAAAACAATGTTGTGATTAACTTAGCAATGATAATTCAGGAGAAGGACAAAGTGCCAAACTCAGAAAAGCTTGTATCAGTGAAGGAAAATAATTTATTTGAAGCGTCTCGGCAAACGTCCTGCTGCATCTGAACGAGAGGGCAGTCTCAAAGGCTTTGACTGTAATTCGCATTCTCTAATCTCCTGGGATGAGCCCAATCACCTTCAGGCTGTTTTTTTTTTTTTGTTGTTTCGCTCCTCTGATGGAAAACCGGGATGACATCTTGGTCAGGATATTACAGATGGGAAACCACTACTTAGCGCAAATCATATTTGATAAACAAATCTTAATCTCTCCTTCATGGTTTTTTTTTTTATGTTCTCAAGTAGCCACACTAGTATCAGAATGACAGCGCAGTCAATCATATTTAGCAGAGCTGAGTGTCTTAATTCATGTTGGAATGGTTGGAGCTTAAGAAGACCTATGTAGGATTCCTGAAATGATGGCAAAAAGGAAGAAGAAAAAAAAAAAAAGACTTAATGCATTTGCATTTACAACCCAGATAACGCCCTCTCTCATGCACACAAACACTCGCATATTGTACATTCTGCAACTGTGCACGTCTTCTATTAAAGTGCTCCTGCAGCTCTCGATAAGAAAGCTAAGTCTGGGATTTAGAGCTTTAGCTTATCGTCATCTTTATGAAGCTTTCTCTGCAAAGTGCAGCAAGCGTGGACCGGCAATCTGCATAGAATTTAAAGAGCGGGGCGGGCAGGGGGAGAGGAGACTGAGCCGGGCATGATTCACTGTGGAGTTTGGTTGTTTCAGGGGAGGGGAGGAAAAGAGGGTGGAGGAGTGACAATAAACGCATTAATCTACAGACCCGTCTGTTCAAAAGCAGGTGGATTTACATTCCTCTGAAATCAAACCTTCCACGGTGGGTGAAATCTGGCCTGCTGGTATTTATGAACCAGTGAGCATAGTCTGAGTGAAAGTGTGTGTGTGTGTGTGTGTGTGTAAGTGGAAGACAGCTTCATATGGCACACAATGCACAGCTAATTCCTCAACACTCAGACAGAGAGAGCGCAGTTGTGAAACGTCGCACTTTTCATTTACTCTGGAGGGGGAAGAAGAAGAAAAAAAGGAAAAGCAAAAAGATGAGATTATGGAGAAAGCTCATTTCCTGCTAAACTTGGACTCTGGCTTCCCAAATAAAATTGCTTTTATTCTTCACAACATGTGTTCCCAGAGATTAAGGGCCTGTAATCTTGCGAAGGCTTAATAAGACTCAGTGTGCGGAGTAGAGGCTGAAACAGAAAATGTGGAACGAGCCTCGCTTAGCTCAGTTCTACCCAATGACTTTAATCCTGTTTATTAAATTATAAAGGACCTTAAAGGATAAAGATAAAGCATATTGAGTCGTGGATTTAAATGATTCAGCGTTATTTTTTTCCCTCCCTGCACTGTCTTAGTGTTTATTTGATAGCACTGGATCACATTGAAAGATGGCAGCGGGGAAAAGCTCTGACAGACTTTATTTTTGCAAACGGAGCGCCGCTCTCCTCTCTTAGTAGAAACCTTCATTAAGCACAGGCTCAGCCTCGGCCCCGACTGCGGGGTATTAAAAGTGTAAAGTGTTTTCCCACAACCCACTAATCCTGAGTGTCACTGATCCCTGCGACAACTTTTAAACAGAGACATGAGACAAATCTAATTCAAAGTCTCTGCAGAGATTTTTTTTTTTTTTATTATTTTTGCTTGAATTTTTGCTGCATAGCTTTTACATTTTTATCCTGAATCAATGCAGTTGTGGTCCTGGTTATTGTTTGTGCAGACGTCATTTTAAACGTGTTTACAGTAGACGAGCAAAACTGCCAGGGCCACATATTGGTCAGATTACCTTTATGCTGGAAGATTTAATGGTCAAAAGAGGGAGTCTAGGCAAGCTGTGTGGACCTGTGAGCTTACCACTAAGAGGTTCTACTGAGATATCAGACTAAGAGGATTCCGGGTCACTAATCCAAATCAAAAGACATACCATGTGAATTACATCACATTCTGAGACAGATTATTTCATCCCCAGATTAGGGATTGAATCCAGCCAAATCTTCTCATGTCTTGCACGACGAGGAGAGGAATATGCAGAAAAGCATCTGAGGCCGTCACAGTTTCCGTGCTTGTTGCTCTAATCTGTGCCATGCGTGGCGCGTTTTTATTTGGTGTTCTGACAGGAAAATTTTAATTTTCCAAAAATAAAAATTTCTTTCAAGTTGATGTAACATATAAAATCATAAAATGAGAATTTAAGTTAAAGATGTAAATCTAATTATAAAAATAGGGGATTAGAGTAAAACCATAGCTGCTTAAAGCTGGAAAACAATCTGTGAAAATCTGCTTTAACACGAAAAAAAACAAAAAAAAACATCAAAATATCAATTCTAATAGTTGAAGATATTGTAAAATATTTTAAATGAAGGGCAATTTTATGTTAGATTTTTTTTTTCACAAGATTAAACAGTTAATTACCATTTAGCACCAATAAATTAGTAATTACTGAGCACGCCGTGGAATAGAAAATACATTACTTGAGGAAATAAATATTATTTTCTGGAGGTCGGCAATTAAAGCTCCCAGCCTTTTGTTTCCAATAGTGAGAAGTCTCTTTTTAAGAGATTTAATTCACTTCTCCAAAAAGACAGTTGAGATACTTTACCCTTCAGAGATGTTCAGGTAAATTGGGAAAGAAGAACACGATTCAGCTTTAATGTCTGAAAAGCAAACAATTTGATGTGCATGTATCACTGGGTGAGTGGTTAATGATACCTTATGTTTTATCATTATTTTAAGGCGACATAAAGAAAACAGAAGAGAGCCAAGGACCAGCCCTTGAGGTACGCCACATCAAGGAGACGGTCATTAAAAGTGATCCCAAAAGGTTCTGTTTGTATTTTAATTAGCTATGCAGTCAAAGTCATGGAGGGAGCTGATATTAATTCATTAAAGAAAAAGTTTATCCAAGTCTAAAATGATTCAAATGAGCTCTAATCTCTTCTGACGTGAGTCTGTTACTGTACAGCAGCGCTTCACAAAACCAAAGGGTGACATCATCCAGTGTCTATGCCTCATGCAACCCAGCCACAGATCAACTCATCGTTTTATTTGCTTTTGGTTGAGGAGAGGAGGTAATCCTCTGTTTGATTTACTGTCTCTCGCTATCTGGACAAGTGGAGTCAGCAAGTAAATGGAAAATGACACACATGGGTGGATGGTGCGTTTCCACCCAACTGTGGCCTAATCTCTCTGTCCGCCGTCCAAATGTGCCGTAAACATCTGGATCCTGTTTTTCTTTTTGAAAGAGGACCGGATCTAGACGTGTCAACACCTCTCCAGTTGCATCTTACGGTGCGGATGAGAGAGCCTGCAGACATTCAGTCCATCAGAGAGCGATTACCTGCTGAGGGGATTTACCTCAGCTGCAGAATCCAAGGTCCTCGGGGTTTAAATCTGCCCTCAGGGTCGTCTGATCACTCGGTTCATATCTGTTGACTTACTTCGGATCACTGACCCCCTCAGCAGAGTTCTCGCCTCCATAAACCTTTATATGCCTGCAGAAATGGTCTGTTTTACAGAGACTGATAAACAGCTCTGCCATTTTCTTTTTTTGCTTAGCTGGTAAGCTAAGTTCAGGAAAACAGGAAAACAGAAATGACTTGGAATAAAAAAATAAAACTAATTGTAAACGTAAGGAAAAGTAGGATTTTTGATGTTGATCTTAAAATAAAACATATCTCTCTTTATATCTGTATTTCTAAACAATGAATTAATTAAATATTGTTAAGTCTTTAGCTCTCCATCAGATCTAAGTCAGGACTTTGGATGGGCCACTCCGTCGTGAATATCACTTCCAGCCAGATGAAACATGATGGCAAAATATTACGATTTCATTAAACTTAATTTCTTTCAAGGTTATGAATAATGTTTGACTTATCTGTTTATAAACCCATCCCAATCAAATCTGATGTAATTTCCTTCCAATAAAAAGATAAACTAAGTTTGTTTGAGAAATCTTAAGACAATCTTTAGAAACATAAACAGAAGGAAGGTTCTGAAAATTGATATTTTAATATAATTTTTCAAAGATATTGAGAAAAACAGCACTAATAATAGTTGTACTGCGTTCTGAATGAGCCCAGAAAGCATTTAAATGTATTTCTAATGAGAATCTAGTGTTATAAATTTAAAAATGTATGATTCTGGAGATCATATGACAAACGGCTTTAGTTGTTAACTTTCCTAACAAAGTTACACAAAGAACAGCAAAAATTACATGGTAATTTATTAAATAAGAGAAATCACATCACAGTTAAAACAAACGTATTATTATTTTAAATTAAGTCTTGTTTTCTGTCAAGGACTCAAGCATTTCTGGTGGTTAGAATAACTTAGTTATACCATGTCAGCGATGTAAGAAACATAATCCATTAGTCAGAGATCAACAACAAATGTATTTTAAATGTGTTTTAATCAATCAAGAAATTCACTCCCTGGAGACCGACGGCCCGTTTTATTCAAATATGTGAACCATCTTCCTTATTTGACCTTGTTTGGCGCTGGCTTATAGAATAAGTGTGTGCAACAAAAAGATACTGTCATATTGCAGGTTATCTCATCATTGCACGGCTCTTCCTATTATTATATTCATCCCACACCTTGCCAGTGTACCACCTACTCACAGATTCTTCATCATCCTCAGTTGATGTTCTTCATTTGATACATCAGTGCCTTTGTACTTCTTGTTCTCATCTCTTAAAACTATCTTTACCTGACAGTCAAGCCGAATTCTGTAAATCTAGAGAGATTGGCTTTATTACCCCGCTGTCTGGTAGGAATTCAGTGCTTCCTCCAGCTGTGCGTAATAAAGGGTGTGTCTGTAACGGCGACAACTCCTAAGCGGTGCAGGCATCTGCTGAACATGGCGTTATCTGAGTTCTGTAAATATCGTTTGCGTCCTCCGCTTTTAGTCTGGCAGTTGCAACGGATTAAACAGTCATATAAACACACACACACACACACACAATCTTGCAACTGCACGTGTGTGTCTGACTCAAGGCCGGTGGCGACCTGCGGACCCCTCAGGTACGGCGTGTTCGGTAATGACAGCACGCCTGTTTGATCACCGACAACCTCAAAGCAAACAAAATCCTTTGAATGCAAAAAACAGAAGAAGAAAAAAAAAAGAAGGTGTCGCTGGCTTGCTATTTGCATAGATAGCAGATGACAGATGGCTGCTAGTAAATTTTCACATAAACGGCTACTAAATACAGCGGGATACAGCTGACACTGTTACAGGAACAGAAGGGGAGTATTGCAAATAAATGTTTCACAGCTACATGCCCACACATGAACACACAGAAGACACAGCGGGACGAGCCCGGTCTGAAATTACACTGAAAAGTGCAGAATATCACTGAGCATGCAGACCACATAGACCCAACACTAACATTCATTCATGGCAGCTATTTTTGTCATTGGTTCAGGGTTTAGTTTGTGTTTTTATAGCTCCTGTAACTGTACTGGGAGTTTGCTAGCATGGCTGTTCTCTGTGATGTAGCGCCGTGAAGGAAGGTGTTCGAATCTTGACCCGTTAGCTTCATTATAGCACACCGGTAAGACACGAAAGTCATCAGTCACACACAAAAATGTTTGAAAAGGTCAACCCTTGGATTTCCTTGTCAAATAGTTTGGATGCTCTTGCTGGAGAAATACTTTGTCACCAAATTAGTTACCTTTGAATAATCAGCTGCTCACTGTGTCACTTAAATGGTTTCTGTTTCAGAAAGGCTCAATTATTGATCCGAATCGAAGTTCAAAAAAAGGAGATTTTAAAACATTTCATATAACAGTTAAAGCAGAAATAGAAAACAATGCATAATGTTTAGAGTCAGATTTTGCAGATTTTAGCAAATCTATGCATGTGAGTATAATTTGCTTTTTTTTTTTTTTTTTTTTTTTTTTTTTTTTTTATTAAAGTGTTTCCTCTGAACCAGCACAGTGAAAAACAACGTAGTGACATGATATACCTCATGATTCATCTCAGGCTCTTAGCTAATATTTTTATCTGTGAATCTAAACCAAAGTGCCGCTGTGATTACATTATCCCAATTCAAGTGTAAAAGTTTGCTCTGTATTTTCTCTGCGAGAGACATTTCGGTTGCATGAAATCAATTCACGCAAAGCATCATGGGTCACAGTGATCACGGCGCAAAGTTCAACGCAGTTCTTCTGTGACCCTGTAGGGGGCTCTGAACTCAAGACAAAATTGATACAGCAGGCCTTTACGCTTCCAGTTATTTGTTTGTTTAATCTGCTGTTTGAAGGGGAGTCTGATCCGATGGCGACACCCCACCGATGGCTCTAACCAGCACTTTGTGTGGTGACCCTGCCTTGGCCTCTGGTGTCACTTAGTTTAATCACGGTGCCTGCCTGCACTGTGTAATTACCAGGACCAGCGTGGTGTCCGCAAGGTGAAAGCCACATGGAGCAGTGGCCGACGGCCAGGCATGGGATTTGGCTATGGCGCTCTCTCTGTTTCATCCCAAAGTCTTTGTTTATGTAAAAACAGTAGTGAGCCTTTTACCCCCAGATTACTCCACGCTGGGAGGATAAAGATATACACACACAGCCTGGGAACGGGCCTCAGGCCAGGGCCAGCTCAGTCCAGGGATAAAGAGATTGAGGCACAGAGAAGAGGCTCTGCTACAAAGCATCCACACTTTGTCGCAAGGTTTGCACTTGTTTGTTTTTCCTGTTGAAAATTGCGACAGGAACGTGCAGAAGCTGCTAAGCGTTCAGAGCCACAAGACGAATGTCAGAGAATCACAAAAACCAAAGAACATTAGCACATGCAAAATATTGTGAGAATCTGTACAATCACGTCCTCGTTATGAAAACGGATAATTTGCACACTTAATTTAAGCAAAGCTTAAAATTAAATTTCTAATCACATCTCTAAGGAAAGTGCTCATGTTGACATGTTATCGCCATCCACAGCAACTTGCTCAGGTTAGTTGGATGGTATGAGTTATGACAGCGTTTCATTTCCCTGTGAAATAAATAAGTTGTTTTTGTATTCAGTTCATTTGAATTGGCTGTATGAAATATTCTCAAAACACTATGAATCTTTCTCAAACACCGTGCAAGTGGTGTACACGTAGATTTAAAACGGTCTGCTGCTGGCAACGTGCCTCAACCAAAATTAAATATCCCAAATATTAAACAACTGACTTTCATTTTATTTTATTCTTTTCACTGCAGATGTACTGAAGTCTTCATATACTTACTGGCTTTATTAAAAAGGAACGTTAATGTTTTGTAATTTCCATTTCTCAATCTAGGTTTTCCTTATATAATAATTATTACCCTCCTGTCCCTTTGTCCTCTGCCGCACCACACCCACCTTTAGATGGAGCCACCTGTTAATTCCCTCCACTCCTTCTCCTAGAAATCAATTGTTTAATACCTGAGCTGGAGCAGTGAGACTTGACCTGCCCTTACTTCTCTAAGATGACAAAGCGAGTGCATTTGGCCTCCACTTTACCCCTTAATCCACCTCTGTAATTACAAACGCCCCTCCTCTCAGACAGCCTCCAAGAAAACACACTGAAGGTTGTTTATGGGTGGTGGCACACATTAGGATTCCTCTCAGATCATCATTTTTCTCTGTAGGAGACTAAATAGACTGAAAGAATAACTGAGAGAGCACACACACACACACACCCACACACAGACACAGAGCAGATAGATTTTGCTTCTCACAGATGCACAGACAAAGAAACAACTAGACACCGATTGAGGAAGTTAAACCAAATGAATAATTCTACACAACGGCACACTGACAGTTTGATGATGATTGTCAGCAGGGCTGATTGACCGATAAATGAATGCAAATCAAAACCTTTTTCTTTTCTCTTTTTTTTTTTCTTCCCGAGTACAATTCAAATTGCTGTTTATCTCTCCCACTGGGATGGAGCGGTAGAAGGAGGGCTCCCAGTCAGTCACCCACCCATCGCTGCTGGCAGCTTCTGCAGGGCGGAGGGAAGGAGAAGGGGAGACTAAAGTAAACAGCGGAGAACAAATGAGCTCTGTGATGGCTCAGCAAGCACTGCTTCCCTCCTTGCCTGTCTGAATGGCCATTCTTTGTTGATGGCTGAATAGAGGGCTAAATATCTTTTGATATCAGAGCCAGAGCCATCTCTCTCTGGATGCTATATGCCGGGGCAAAATCCTTTCATATGCAAATAAAATCTGGGTTATGATTGGTTCTACCCCTGTGGTCGACGTGCTATAATGGACATCCCATTTGGGATCAGAGGATGAGTAATGGGGCCGTATTTGGGTTTCTCATCTTCCGTTAGCTTTCAGAGTCTTTGATTGTTCTTTGGGGTTTTAGCATTGTGTTCATTCATGCTTGTTGACAAGAGCTCATTTTTTTCTTCTTTTTTTTTTTTTTGAGGGAAGACCAGATGGTGTCCCGTGAACTGGTGTTTAGCGTGGCACGCAGAAGGATTTGTGGCGAGGCTAATGCTTAGTTACAATTCACTGATGGATTAGTGTGTGTTTATGGGGACACATCCATGCGGGTATGCCGTGGCAACCCATTCATCAGGACCTGAATCACAAACTAATGCCCTCTATGTTCGCTAAAGAGGTTAGGCCCCCCCCAAAAAAAACAAAGGCACACGATGTAGGTAGATTTTAAAAGCCGGTGAGCTCTTAGCGACACCAAGGACATCCACAGGCTCGCATACATCTGCTGGAAAGTACTGTTACAGAAAGTTATCTTATAACACTGAGGTGCAAATATGACGCTTTACATCCACAGTATCTACAACCAATAATGGCCTTAGCCGACAACGCGCTTTTAGTTCGGGTCCGTAAATTGCTCGGAGTGAGAAACTTGAATCGCTGTGAGGTGCAGTAATTTTCATCCTGTCCAGCAAATTGATTCTGATGTGAACAATTCCACAAAAAGAAAGAAAAATATGTTCTGTCATTAAATAGAAGCAGTCTGTCAATAGTTTTTTCTCTCTCTCTCTCTTCGGAAACTCATAATATCCTCAGATTGGTGGTTGTCATGGGAAAAGGAGAGACATACAATTTTCTACAGCCTTGAAAACTACTTGAGTGACACTTAACAGTTTACATAAGAGCAGTCAGAACATTGGCCTTTGTCTGCTGCAGAAATGAGGGCAATTACCTCTGCCTCTTATAATCCTCTCTGTCTTCTGTAATCTTGCTGTGGAGAGGCAGAAAGGGAAATATAAAGGCCGACTTGAGAGCATCGAATGCTCGATCGAGAATTCTCTTGTTTGGGAGCGAGATTTTAGAGGTCAGTTTGGTCCTTCGCTGAGGATTTAGGTCTAGTTTCACCCTTTTAGTGGTGGTCTGTGAATAGAGACTCACTACTGGCCGGCCAAAATGTAGATGCACAGATCTGTTGAGTCGAGGAAACTGCAAACGCTGTATATATACAGATTTACTTGAAGTGTTGGCTTGGAATAATTTTACCAGAGAAATGTCCTTGCAGTGCAGCCAAAGGAAAAACACAAGTAAATGGTGTTTGTGGATTACGCTCATTGCTAGCGAAACGAGACTATTTAACAAATAACTTCATTTTGAGTAGCCTGACAACACCAGTGAAGAAGAACAAATGTAAAGTAGTCTGGGATATTATGTGTGAGATGAGAAAGAAAGAGAATAAGGAGATATTCATACTTAATTAAACCAAGATGTTTGCTCTGATAGCAAACTAGACAGAAGCATTAAAGCTAAAATAAGTGAAAGAGGTGTCAACTTTTCAAAATGTATTAATCTTTTACTTTTAATAGAAAATGTTTGAGAAAGATCAATGACCAATCAATTTTAATTCTTTTTATTTCCTTAGCCCCAATTCACAACAAATATCAAACTGAAGCACTTGCAAAAACTAAATAAAATCTAATTTAATTAATGCACACATACTTTCCAGTTAGTCCTACTTATCAATCAATACAAGAAGCTCTGTTCATTATTCAAAGTAGTTTAAAAAGTCTTCTATCAAAGGAAACCCAGGTGATTGTATAAGGTCGTTGACTTGTGCCATTCACTCCGTAAACTGGGGAGTAGTAGAAGAAAACCAGTGAGGAGAAGTGGTCAGTTTGTCCTCCAGCAGCCTCGGCCTGCAGCAGCACAGCTACACAGAGAAAACTAATCCCTCAGAACGATGCATGAGAGGCAGAGGCGGGGGGAAAACGTGGCTCGATGGATCTATCTGGTGTTTCTGTCTTTAATGAGCTCCACATTAATGAGCTTGTAAGACCTCCTTGTCATGACCCTAATCTTTGGCTCTCTCCACGGATTCTCCATCAGATTCAGGTTAGAAGAAAGATGTCCTTGGTTCAATGTTAAAAAAAAAAAGTAGAGCCAATTATTTTGTAGTGTTCCTTGGACTATCGTTGTAAACAACCATAAGCCGGACTCTGTGTCCTCACATCGAGTCCTTTTCCTTGTTCATGTGATTTTCTACATGGATTGCTGTAACCTGTTCAGATAGTCGTCCTTACAATTGACAATTTCTGATTAAATATCGTTTTGTATGAATCACATCTGTAGATGCCTTGCAGGAGTTTCAGGGTTTAGGAGGTTTGTCCAGTGATTTTTTTTTATTTTATTTATTTTGATTCAGTTTGTGCTGAGGGGAAAACACACACACGCATTGGCGCACGCACACACACACATATAGCTCCTATCATCTGACACACACATAAAACCTCTCTCTAACACTTTGCTTTTCAGTGACACACAGACAAAACCTTTTTTTTTTTTTTTTCCCCTCTCTCCACCTGAGGACAATAGCTGTGCAGTGAGGTGAGACCACAAGAGGAAAAGCATTTATCCCAGCGGAGCAGTGCTGATGACCCTCCCTGCTGCCTCCTCTCTTGCCCTCTTTCTCCCTCTGGGCCGACAGAGGATGCTTTTGTGTCGGCTGGATGGAGTCAGGGTGGTGGGGGGGCGCAGGGCTAGCGGCGGGCAGACCGCTGTCACACCACACACAGCTTTTTCAAGACACAGGCTGTACTTTTGACATGTGTCTACTGACATTACCCATGATGCTGCTCCTGCTCCTCCTCCCCGCCGGCTCGGGGTTGTCTGCTCGCCTCACAGGGGTAATGGTGTGTGAGACAGGTCGAGAGAGGGAATACGCTGTGACTGTGTTGGTGTCTGTTCGCCTGTGTGTACGTGACGGGGGGCAGCGGCGGCGGAGGACTCAGCCTGAGAAACAGGGCGAATGGAGAGGAAGTCATTTTGCTTCTGTGTGGTTCTAGAAATTGCCCGTTTGTCTGGTTTTTTCCTGAGGCAGTTTTTCCCACTAACAGGGCCAAATATAAAATGCGTTAGTGTTTACAAGTGTCCTACAAATGCTCTAAAAGCCCCGATGCTTCCAGGAGTCAGGGTGGCTCTGGCTGAAGCTGTTTACTTATTTAGTTTTTCGTATATCACTGCAACATCTTTGTTTGATGAAACTTTAATGGTCAGACTTCTAGAAAGAATGGCCTGCTCTATGAATTAAAACGAACCTTTGACGGTAACATGCTGAACATTCTTGACAGGGTGGGTGTTTTTCTGGCTGTAGTTCTGTTTCATTGATTGTTATAGTCTCTCTGGTTGGTCAGGTTGAGGGTTTGCTGTGAAGCAGGAAGGTTTTGGTGAAACCTTCTGGTTTCCTCCATCTTTTAGTGGCAGAATTTCAGCAGATTGAGCACAAATGAAATTACTGTAATTGGTCTCAGTATTTGTTTGAGAACAAATACACAACCTGACCTGCAGGGCCTTGGTCAGGGCAAGGACGACAACTGGTTCTTACACTATTTGCCTGGTAAAAGAAGAGTTTAATAAAGATAAATAAAAAAAAAACACTCTATCTTGAGATCATTTCTGTTGTGTGTTGGCACTATAGAAATTACTTGAATATAATTTAATTCAAGTAAAATTGCAGGTATTTACAATCAAAGTTAATTTCAGAGTGGAAACAAAAACAGGTGAAATCCAAACAAATTTACCTTAAAGGAGTCCCTCAAACTCCATTTCTTTCAAATGGGTTAGGGGTTCCTGAAACACTTGAAATCTAAATATTATAATGTATAGCACTTTGCACCAATATGATGGTAGAATAACCTAAATAATAGATTAAAAACCATAAATATTTTGTTTTTGATCTCATATGTCTATTAATTAGCAGCAAATGGGATGTTTGAATTGAGAACATTGCTTATTTTCTCAATAAATGGTTTTTGATTAAAAAGAAAATGAGTCCAACCACGTATTTAGATTCTTCTTCTTATATTCTCTATATAACTATATAAAGAAAAATATGATTATTTTGAGAATCACAATATTAACTCGTGAAATTTTAGCATTTTAGTAATTGTCCAATCAAACCAAACAATCATAAATCTAGCAATTAAGAGAAATTAGCAATGAAGATTTTCTTTATTACACTAAGTTTATTTCAGCTGAATATAAAGTGACTCGATCTCAGATAAGTAGGAGACGGATGCCTGCAAAAGCCTTTTTCTGAGTGCGTTTTGTTTTGTTTTTGTAAAAAGTTGAGCTGGCACATGATAGCTGTTTTAACTACACCCGGCATCTGGAGCATTTGTGCTCTGTGTTTGGATCATTAACCAAATCAGCCTCCATAAGAACAATAAACCAACAATTGAGACATTGTAACACCACTTGACATTCATCCATCTTCATCCTGAGAGCTTCAGTGTCTGATGATTTCCTTTCCTCTGCTTCGGTTTTTACTCCCAGCGAAACCATCTGGAGTTTTGCAGCATTTGGGGTTGTGTATAATTGAAGTGATTTGTTGATGGATATTTTTACCAATGTTCCAGGAAAACTCTTTAAGAAATACTGAAATATGTACACATTCAAGCCTCATCTCTTTGCAAACCATAGTGTCGATTTTTGCTACCATTTGTTAATTTGCTACTCAGCACTAATGCCCCCAACCTCTACACTCTGCTGCCACATTGAGATCCTACACTGAATTAGCAGTTTCCCCTTTTGCCTCTCACTTTGCATAAAGCCTGTCGAAATTTCAGGAACAAGCTCGCACTCATTTGCCTGTCACATTAACTCGTTTCCCTCGGGACTTTTTACCACACCGACTCACCCAAACAAATGACTTGTTCATAGAGCACAAAGCCCGTCTCCTTCTCTGTCAGGCTTCCGGCCTCACTTCACCTCCTCTCTAACCTCCCGTGACCTTTCCTTCCTCCTCCTCTCCCTTTGCTTTTATATATATGTATATATAATAGTGGAGATGGGTTTTTACCAGTAACAAATATTTAACATGGCATCGTTTTTTAATATGTACTTATGTAGACACATTTCTGCAAGAAATGTAAATGACTTTATTACTTTATTTCATTAACTGTGTGTGTATTTTGGTTTTGCTTCCAATGTTAAAACATGTTTGAAATGTGCAAATGTCATCAGATGAACTTTTTTCCCAAGCTCAATGCAAGCAAAAGCTGCAAACTTTGTTAATGTGGAAGAGTGGTTGACTATCTTAGACTGTGTAAAAAAAATAAAATAAAAAAAATATTTTCTAACAATATATTTTTGGAAGTCTGTACAGAAGAGTACTGGGTACATTACTAACCATCCAGTACAGTCCTGTCTGTTTGGTATGCATGTTTACCAAAGAAATACAGCGTTGATTTACAGCTGAACATGTGCAGAGTGTGTATTTGTAGCACAAAAGTTCCACTAAAGCAAAATCCAGGAATCCCAGCAAATCAACTCTGGTATTTCGAACATTAAGGCAGCCAGATTAAAAGATTATACGATAAATATGAATGTCAGGTGATATTATATTGAGCAAACATGGGAAAGTTTTGTTATAATGTGACATGACGTGGAGCGCATTTCCATAATTTTCTGAAGACACGCCATTTTGTATTGACTGTGGTTCTGATCCTCCGGTGGAGCCGTCGACTCTTCAGAAATATGAGAAATTACGACTTGTGATCAAATTCCCAAATAACTCTGAGAAATCATCTGAGCAAGATTTCCTGAACCACATAACCACATTCGTTCACAGAAGACTGTGATGAGCAAATAATCTAAAATTACTTTGAATAATTAGCATGAAATGTTTACTGGAAAACTTGGGAGAAAACAAAACTGCAAAAGTACAAAATGTTAACAGAGTAACATGTTTATAGGAAAGAAGAGCGTCATTAGTGTCTGTGATTGATTGCTGCAAGTAAAGTTAAGTTATTCCCCTTACAGGCCCAATCTGTTTTGTCAGACCAGAAAATATGGAATCAATGGAGGATATTCAGCCAGTTTTTTTTATTTTGCAAATTAAAAAAAAATCAAACAAAAACTCAGATTTGACAAATTATGTCACTAATGGAAAAACGTCATTAGAGTTTATTGAGACAAACTATCGGGGGAGTTTGTCTTCAGCAAAATCTCACTAAGGACGTGAGATTTTGCAGCTGTCGAGACCTTATGTTCACACATTGATAAAAAAAAAAAGATGTCAACAAAAATATTTATAAATACAAAATAAACACGTTTTGTAAACAAAGCGTGAACATTGTTAAAGAGTTAGCCAACGCCAGCAGCAAAAACGCCACTGAATGTATGTGGGTCATGTGTTCCCCAAGAGAAACAATATTTAGCTGTTATGTAATACTACCATTCAAAATGCACAGTCTGGCTAGGAGTGATCACACAGAGCAAACATTCGCACAAGGCAAGGACATCAGCACACAATAAATTCATGTCCAAAATAAGGTTTTAGCATGTTGGTGTTATGTACAGCTCATCGATTCGCTGTCTTGTTGTTTCTGCAGACAGAAGGAACTGACCCCCCCCAGTCAGTCTTTTGGTAAATCCGTTTTAATGCTAGCAGAGGTTGCTGGAGCACTAGAAGTGCTTCATGCAAACGAAGAGCGCTGTCTACAAGAAATATCAAGTTTAACCAGGCACTTCGAACGAGTTATGGCGCTTCGGGACGGTGGGTTAATAGACTCAACAGCTGAACATTTTGACACTAGTAATCTTGACCTTCCTGAAGACAAATTCACTGTGAGAAATAAAAATGGTGGATTCACAAAACTGGTTATGAACTGATGCAAATATTGCGGCAATATTTTTCAAGAAACATGATGGGGATCAGAGGAAACTGGACTGATTGAAAGACATGACTCAAATAGAATATAAAGACATGTACGCAGCTCAGGGAAAGACTAAATTCAACTTTTTTTGCTCTGCTGGAGATTCCAACAAAATCTATTTAAGGTGAATTTTGCACAAAATGTCCCCTTTACTGGACATGAACTGGTTTGATTTAGTTATAAACTAACGAGTAATATGAAAGTTTATTAGCAGTCATAACACACCGAGGTACAGTCAGTATTTTTTTTATTTTTTTACATGCTATCTCCTGAGCTCCTCATGCACACGACATCCTGCTAAAGAGCAAAAACCTACGATTCAATTATCGGGGGAGTTCTCTGCAGCTTTTCCACCTGACCCGGTGCAATGTGATCAAGGGTTAATTGAAAAGTGCAGACTGAGAAAATGTGCAGATGATCAACTCTTGTTGTCGGAGCATTTACGCTGTCTGACTGCCGAGAGCGGAGGACCCTCAGAGCTCCTCCCTGGTGCCACTTTTGCCCCGTGATCCTAATTATCCGCGAGGCCCTCGTCGTTGCAGCTTCGACTGGCAGAGGTGGAAGGAAGGAAGTTTATAATCATGTTCAATTAGTGCTCCTTCACATTTTATCGGAGGCTTTCCACTGTGCTAATGACTTATTTGTACCAATTATTTGCCTTGCTGCGCTTGTTAACCCACGTGTTCACCCCAGCGGTGCTGGCAGAAGTGTTTCACACTTCCTCTTTTGCTTGTAACACAAAATGAAGATCTGATTTTCTGTTGTTAGTGTCTGACTGCGAGACACGATTCTGCTGCGTGTTGCCAAGTAATTGTGTTCGATGACATTCTGACTTTGCCAGTGAAAACACAATCCAAGGTGTCGCGTTTGCTTCCTGTTTGTTTTTCTAAACTTTTAGGCTTTATTTTGGGCATAATGTAACAATTACTTCTTGCTCACTTACTTTTATTTAAAAGGACTAAAATCCTAAAAGTACTCAGGTTTGTTAGATTTTTTTTAAAATTATTATTATTATGTCAAAAAGGGGCCTGAAATGATATGTTTTTTGTGCAATAAATTCATAAACCACACCAATTTGCAAGAAGTTTTATAAATATGAATATCACCAGAATTATAAAGTTTTCCTTTGAGTTTTTTTTATTATTATTTTTTTTTAATTATAATTATTTGACATTTTCCCCTGTTTATTATTTACAAAATTGTGGAAAAATATTTTTAATGTTTTTTTTTGCGTCTTAAAACATATTTATCTGTGTGTGGGCGTGGGCACACGTTTATCCTAAATAAAAATTTTATTAACTTTTATTTGTCGGCTGGCGCTTTTTGCCAAAGCAAACTGTGACTGTGGGACGAAGCGAAGCAAAAATTACCAAACTAAAAGGAAGATGCAATGTAATATTTTGTAGATTTGTTCCAAAGGAGTAGAAACAAGTTACTTGTTTATATTAAGCGGTTAAATCTTATCGAAACATTGGCCAAAAAGAATAGAAATTAAGTGGCGTCATTTGCATTGTTCTGGTTCTTCTGCATGTTGGGGATGTGGTTATATCCTCTTGGGTCAGGTGCAGTGATAGTTTTTGTGAAAGTCTTTAATGTCCTGCAGGCCTCACACACGCACACACACTCAGTTTTCTTGTCTCTCTCATCCGACTCTTTCGAAATCTGCTGCGAAAGGCCGTATGTCAGCCACATCGCAACGTTCGAAGCATGTGGGGGGGGAAACAAGTAGCATCTTACAGTCTGGAAACTACAGTATCTTCCTGCAGCACGGCTTCCTCCACGGTTTTGATTGTTTGCATCTCGAAAGATCTCACTGTGCACAATAGAACGTGCAAAACTCCAGTTCGAGTATCTCCCTCGACGCTCTGTGTGATCAGAGATCAAGGCAGCGGCTTTTATGGGAGTGAAAGTATTGAATTATACATAACAATATGAAACGCACAAACGGAGACCTCCTCCAATTTGTGACGCTGATCCTGAGTGGGCTCTTGTGTCCCACGGAGTCTGATGAAAGCTTCTCATCTCGAGGACAGGTCAGATGCAGCGAGGCCTGAATGCTTTCAAAGACGCCCAAATGACCTCTGGGAGCTAAAGCACCAAAGCTCTCTGCCTCCACACAACCTCCCTTTAATCTTCTCCTGCTCTCTGCGAGCACTTGGTTATTCTGTGGCTGAAGGAGGAGAGGCGGGGGTGGAGGAGGCAGCCTCATGCCTTATGTTTTCTTCATGCATTCTCGGCTCTCCTTCAGGGTCTCTGGAAAGTCATGGGAAGCTCCTATCTCCAACGCACAAACGCGAAGAAGCAGAAATAGCAGCAGAGGAAGCTGAAAATGCTGAGAGGATGGCATGAGGAAGAGACGCAAATAAAATACAAAAACACTCAAGTCCTGCCTCTGTGAGGAGGAGATGGAGGGGCGGGGGAAATAAAACCCTTCGTGTTGTTCTCCATGACTTCTCGTAGTTCTTTAAAAGAGAGATGAAATCCCACGGCTGTCAGTTAAGGGGAGTAAAACTTTGGCCTCCTGCTGCAGCGGAGCGAGGAGAGAAATGAGAGTGACCCGCATCGCTTCTCCTTCACACGAAAAAGCTCTGCTCCATCAGGGAAATGAAAACAAGTTTCTCCACAGGCGCAGCCTTTCAGAGCGGCCGCGTTTCTTTGCGGGAGCGTGGGAAGCGCTCAGGAAGAAACTCGGGCTGCTTATGGATAAATTCAGAAGCCGCTTCCGGGAATCTGTACGAAAATTTAAATTGCACACAACGTTTTCACAACCAGTGCAATAGATTACCAGTTTAAAATAAACCCGGGGAAACTTTTTCAAAACAACTATTTTTTTCTTTGATGATCTGTAAGAGAAGCATGTTCCCGACGTCTGTAAGCTGTTATGTTTCCAGTTCAGTCTTCTGGAAGTCGTTGCGGTGAACGCAAATTGTCACTCGCTTATCTTCCAGTCAAGTCGAGATCATTTGTGACCAATTTGGTGTTTGCGTTGGAGATTTTTAGATGTTTTATTCCATCTTTACATCAGAATATCTAGTAATAGACCTCTCACTGTACATATTAATGTGGGGTTCATGCCACGTGAACTGCTGGACTGGATGTAATGATCAAAACTGATGAATGTGGTATAGTTTTCAATCTGTTCATAGCAGCAATCGGTATTTCCCACTCGTGTTTTGTTGGTGGAAAGCTGAAAAGTTTGAAAAGAATGGAAAACAAACATTTCCATGTGACAAGTTTGATTCAGTTGGCTTAGTTTCTATATATATATATATATTTTTTTTTTCCTGCTAGGTACTTGAGCAAAATATGTCCCTGTCTGCACTGGTAGCTCAGCCATATGCACAGCGCCTTCATCCCACAAGCTCGGCTAAAATCACCCCACATTACACTCCAACCCCACCCTGAACCTCCTCCACCCCCTTCTCTCACAGGCACAGTCAGAAATCACAGCCTTGCAGCCAGCACCCCCACAAAAGTGAAAATGAATGTACTCACCTCCTGCAGTGGCAGCAGAGCGAGAGTGTGGGAGAAGGAAAGACATGGCAGCCGTTCAGGGCGCTGAGTCAGTTCAGCACGACTCGCAGACATTATCAGTAGACTTGATGAAATGGATCCCCGAGAAGCTGCGACCTCCTGGTCACAGGGGTTGGTCGCCATTTGCATGTTTCTGATTTAGGGAGACTTTTTTTTTTTTTTTTTTTTAAGACCCACACATCACGTTGCAGGATCGCCTCTGAAATCGGAGCGCAGCTGCAAATTCCCAAAGTGGTGCGTCCTCTCCTGAGGTGTGTGGGAGCGTGTGAAATGGGAGTGTGACCGAATGTGTTTCTGCCGCTCGTGCGACTCGAGTGAAGCAAGAGTAATCAGTCACCGTGTCTCTTTGTAATTGTGGTTTGGCCAACCGCACTGATCTATGGCCGTGTCTCATCCCTCCCACTGCGACTCCTGACAGCAGGCCTGAAACCACAGACTCTCCCTTCTGGGTTTCCAGAACCGGTTCTGATTTGGAGTTTTTTGAAAGTACAAAGAAGGAAACGATAGGAAACACAAAAACAATAAGCAGGAAAATGAGAAACTCATCTTTGAGGCGCAAAAAGGTCAGGTGGTTGTTGTCTGTTAGCCTGAATAAGGAGTTTATCTTTTTCTTATGCATTATTAATATCACGCTTCTTATTTACATCCAAGCAGACTTTTTAAAACTATATTAGAAGTTTCAGGCTTTGATGATATTAAGAATATTTTCTTGGTGCACTGTGGCTTTGACACAACCTTCCTGAGTCTTGTTGTCAACCACATCCATTCATCAATGATCCATTTTTGACGGATGTTTTCATCAATAAAACGCATGAGGTCATGAAGCTCAGAGTTCACGACCTCAATCTATCTAATATTCATGTCGTCTTGAATATGACCACGTTGGCCGGTTCGCTACGCTTCAACAGGTGAGCTGCATCATGGGAGCTGCGCTCGACAAATCTGCTGTAATTGTGATTCTATTCTGTCTATTTGGACCAAATTCAGTAAAGAATGATTCAGATTCCTTGTTCTGTCTTTGACATAAAGAATTAAAACAGGTCTGGAAGCAAAATGTGGTCGTCTGCTGCTCGATTTGATGGTGACATTTTTGATTTAAGTTTTTTAAATGTGGGGGAAAAGGTAGAAGTCTGGGTTTTAAGCAATGTAACTCGCCTGCTTTTTTCCCTTCTCAGCTGGAAAACAAACCAACGTGCATGATCAGAGTTCTGCTAGCTGGAATATCTACACATATAATCACCCAGAATTTTCTTCTTTTGAACTTCTAAACTAAAAGCAATGTTTGCATGGCCGTTTTAAATCTGCTCCCATTGTTTTAAATGTGTTCATTTCTTATTTGCGGTTGTCTGCTGTGTGCTCACAATAATATTGGACCCAAAAACTAATTTCCAGTATTTATGTCTTCAGTAATAACTTGAAATAATTACCATAACATTGTGATAATCAATGAAATGTCTAGAAATGAAAATATTTATATTTCCATTTTAGTTAAATATCTGAATATCTTCTCATATTGAAATAGTCTAGCCAGTTGTTATTCCATGTTGGGGTTTATTCTAAAAATTGGGAGAAAGTTTTTATAATTTAATACCAGCGGTTTCATGGTAAAAATACATGTTTTGTGTCCTGATCTTTTTACTGTGAAAGCCTTTTGTTCCCACTGTCACTGAGTCTTGGTTTGTCATATTTATAGTTCGCTCGTTTGGCAAAACTCTAAATTTGTATCGAACTTTTGCATTTATAAAAAAAACAAAAGCTGAAAAAAGGAAAGTGTAAGAACAGGTGGAGATGTTTATCTGTGACCAGTTCAGGTGACAGAACCGAAACTCATGTTTCAAATCCATCTGTGTTCTTGACCAATGAACTCACTAACATTTCCCCCCCAACAGATCAAAGCCGCACAGAGCCTAACAAAGCCCGTGTTGTCGGCTCCATGGAAACGGTGCACCAGGTCTGCAGGAGTTGGGTCGTCACAGTGAGGTGAGCCAAAACAATCCCGCTTTACTTTCCTTCTGCTGAACTTCGCCTTGGTCCACCAGGCGCCATGTCAGCGATGTTCAAACTGAGAACTGATTCCTGCCAGGACAGCTGTGTGCAAAAGAGTAACGTCTCAAACCAGATCCATCCGGTTTTGGCAGAAATGATGTGGCGAATAATTTCCTAATAGTTGTAGGTAGTTAATCAAAATCCATCAGTCGTGACATCCACGCTGCTGATTCTGTGCAGCTGGAATTATAAATTGGAGTCAAACATTCGGGCCTCATTGACAGACAAGGCAGCACATGTTGTACATGATGCGCTCCACCCTGGAAATCTGGGTAGAACAGGTTGTTCAGAACAGGGTGCCTTGATAATTAGAGAACGGGGAATGTATAAACAGGCTTAGAAAGTGCTCAACTAGAATAATTTTAAGCGCAGAAGTATTTGGAGGAAAATGTAAGGCTCATCTTTGGGATAGCTGAATAGCCAATGATTAAGTCCAGGTCTCACGATAACAGTGATTACTGCACCAATTAGGAAATGGTAACGTAAAGCCAAGCTCTCACCAAAACCCTGCTGTAGTTCTGTCTGTGAGGAAATGACCTGATGGTGAATATTTTTACCAAAACTATGAATTCAAGCCACAGTTACGATAAAGCAACTGTAGCTCAGATCGCCTGCTGTGGATGTTTCTCTCTCTCTCTCTATATATATATATATATATAGGTATAATGTGGTGTTGGAGCTCTTTACCACAAATTATGCATTAGTTTAAATAACCCTGCACCCTGATAGCAGGGTGCTTCATAAAATAGCACCACAAAAAGTTGTGGTGCTATTTTATGAAGAGAAAATGTGTGTTTTCAGCCAAACAGAACAGTAACTGAGCAGCATTGCACTCCACTGAGTGAATGCTAGGAAATGTATTGATTGTATTGATTTTTCGTTCATGTTTTGATTTTGGATAGATATCGTTGAAGCAGAACTGTAGAAAAAAGTGAGGCGATTTTTAATCAGAACTTCGTCTTGGTCTGAGTTGCGAAACCTGTTGAGTCGGACACAGTCGGCTCAAAGGACGTTACCTTCTTCAGTAATCCCAGCTCTAAGCCACAAAGAGGCAAGCCCTTCTAGAAAAAACAGTTTTATTGAGTCATTAACAACTGTACATTTATTTTCAGTGCTGACAGCAGTTGCTACATACTTTGGTGTGAATCAGAGGTGCAGTTTGCCCCTTTAGTTGTAAATGCCGGCAGGATGAGAAGCACAGTAAAACAAACCAGAAGTATTTACCCTCCGCTTCGTTCGCTAACTACCGCATGTGTTTACATGTAAGTGTGCTTCCCTGTGTCCTTGAAAGCATTTACAGGCACTGAACATGTCTGAAGACAGACCGACTCTGCCTTCCTCTCCATCACAGCCAAACACACATATTCCAGGAATATCGGTGGGATGCAAAGGGCACCGGAATCCCAGCAGCACGGACTGGACCGCTGGAGTTTAGTTCGAATAGAAATCAGTGGAGCAGCGAGAGATCAGTAATAACGTCAAGTTAGAAAAAAAAAAAAAAAAAAAAAGCGCACAGTCATTCAGTTTGTGGCTTCTGCTGCCAACTGAGGTCCAAGGGTTAGACTGAGCTTTAACATCCCCCATCTGCCACAGGCGATCAACAAAAACAGGGAAAGCACACAGACCAGAACATTAGGACACGTGTACAGTTCTTTATACAGGAAGGAAATTTACATCCATCTCTTCTCCTGAATCAACGTCCCACTTGTTCCTGTGGAGGGTCCGCCTGAATCCGACCACGCTTTGTCCTTCAAGAGCGTTGTGACGCAAGGCCGGTTAAAAAAAAAATACAATAAATCTCCATGAAATGTTCATCATTGCAAGATTCAAGCTCCTCTGTTTGATTCCTGGGAAGATCAGCCTGCAGAATGTGCTTTAGAAAACGATCAGGGTGCAATAGTTGAAAAAGTTTCAGTCCGTGTTCTGGTTTCTCTCTCAGACGAGAGCGACCAAAACAATGTTCACAAGTACACCCAGGACATGAAAATATATATATATTTATATATACTTTAATATATAAAATGTCTTATTTAATCCAGTATGTACACAATGTACATGTTTTGAGGAATTCATTTCTCAGAGATGAAGCTCCGCTCCATCCCGTCACATCCAAAAAAAAAAAAAGATGCACGTCCCTAAAACAAGGGATTAAAAAAAATCCTTCCAGTATGAGTCTCCACAGGCCAACAGCACAGCTGATTTCCAAAATAAGTCAGAGAAAAATGTAGTTTGCTTCAATCTGTTGCAGCCCACGTTAAACCAGGACAATAATCTCAGTAGATGACCTCATAGACTGTCGCCTTCTTGTCACCAGATCCTGTCACGATGTATTTGTCATCTGCAGAAATGTCACAGCTCAGGACGGACGACGACTCCTTCGACTGGAAGTAAACACAAACAGTTTAGTTTGCTCATCGTGGTCGTGACATATCGTCAAGGTTAAACTGGTTTGCCAAGCAAACACTGAACTTCAGTGCGAGTGACTCCTGTTCACCGTTGGCTCCACACATTTTTACTGGCTTAATTTTCAGTCGTCACTATAACGTCACAAACAGCTGGTTTATTTACGCAGACAGTCCCGAATGGAGAAACCTTTAACCCCATCGATCTCTGTCAGAAATAGCCGCAGTACCGTTTTCTTTATTTCAGGATAACAACATGCAACTAAGCCACAAACGTTTTTCACGTGATTGTATTGATTTCGCAGCATTTGGTCAAATATTACAGAACTGCGATCATCACCTGGAAAATGCTGGCACCGTAAGGAGTCCTCCACGCGTTCAGCAGGTTGTCCTTCCCCGTGCTCACGAACCATTTACCTACAGGCACAGATGAGACACCTTTAACACACTGCAGGAAAGGGTCCTCGCAGACATAACAGAGCAACTGGAACCGTTTTAAAATATGCTACTTTAATTACCTCATCAACAATCATAAAACACATAATGAAGGAGACTTGCAGCTCTAACCCAGTTAATTATTCAAATGACCCTCTGATTAATTAACCAACTCGCTCGCTGGCTGCTGATTTAATCAGTGACACTAAGAGCTCTGTACTCATTTGAATGAATCAGTTCGCTGGTGGAGGAGAGGAGGCTGTGCTCATTGATTTTTGAGGATAAATTAATGCGAACGAACATATTCGAAGCGCTTGATTTGCTGTTAAATGGTCGTCGTTTGAAATTTTTAACCACTAGCCCTATACACATCAGTGAAGTGACACTTAAACCGCCATCAGCCCACTGGTGTCTAAAAACCGGTGTAATTTACATCTCATTAAAAGTAAAATTGTGCAGAATCATCTCCTTTTGTTATTAGAGGTTTTGAAGTCTTCCATGTGCTGCCAAATAATTCAGAGACGATTAAAACTCTGTTCACATAAAATTATCAAAATATCTTCAAATTCAGGTATTCAGTGTTTTTTTTTTTCCCATCTTCCACCCAGCTACAGTCTGTTGCAACCATGGGAAAATACAATGTGTTTTTGCTGTAACTTGATAAATTCAGTCTCAGAATTTGTCTGAATTGACATTCAGCTTTTTAAAAATTAGAATCTATAAAAGTGCAATATTCCTCGCCAGTCTCAGAAAGTGAAGCCTTCATTTTGTAGAGATTCCTTAAATAGTTAAATATTTCATGCTTTTATTTTACCTGGTGTTTGGTTGAGGAGATGTATTCTTGAATTTTTGTTTGCACAACAATGGTGCCATGATCCCTGTTGCTGGTGCATATTTTTTTTCCACTAAACTTTTTATGAATATGCTATAACCTTCTCAGAGTATACACTGAAAGTCATAATGAAAATTAAAAGAAATGGAGGCTTTAAATATTTCACCCTTATGAATCCAGAAACTGTTCACTTATGATTTGAACAACCAGAGATAGTAGCGCAGGCTCTCAGTAGAGTTTGGGTTAGAGGTTTTAATTTGTAAATACGTCTACACGCCCCAACAGTTTGTTGCTTCTGGATATTTAAAGATTGTCCTTCGCCATAGGACTTTCTCCAGCTCTTTGCAGGTCACTTACCACAGTAGGCAAACTTGAGTGAGAGGACGCAGCTTTCATGTAGATGCAGCTGGTACTTGTCTGGCTTGGTGTGGTGGAGTACTTCCACATTGCTACTCTCCATCCCCACAGCCAGCCATTCTCCAGTGGGACAGTAGCCCAATGAGAAGATCTGCAACAAAAACATAAATGAACCTTGGAGCACGTCTACTTCACTGCCAATAAATGTCACTGTGTGTTTAATTAGTGTAAGTGCTGCAAGGCTAAAATTTAAGCTAAAATTATTTTGACTACATTTTATAAAAATCTACTAAATGTAGCTAATGTTAGAAAACATGCTAGTGATGGTCAACATTGACAGCATTTCATTTAACGTCAAGTTTTTATCTAACATATTACACATTTCTGTTATCACACTTGATGGAACAATTTAATGTTGGGAAACATGGTAGTGACCCACAACCATTAGCATAATCAATAATATGATTTAGCTAATTTCAGCATATAAGCTGCTCTGCAGTAGATGAGCTAAAAATGATTTTTCTTGCAGTTTATATTCAACATATGATAAGCAGAACACCTTGCAATCTTCTATCAAAGCAGACTGTTTTATTTTGTAATGTTTCTGCTTATTACATTTCTGGAGGTTTTAACATTGAATGGTAGAGCAACATGCTAGTCCTAACCTGTAGACAATCGATAGTGTTTCGACTAGCTTTAACCTTATCCTTCATATTAGCTCATAAACTGTTGTGACCTTACAGTTTAGCTTTGTAAACAGTGTTCTGTATGAACTTATGGGTGGGATTTTTGTATTTGCAGAAAGTTTTCACTCTACTATAGTTTTCTATAGAAGAGCTTCTATAGGTAGAAGCCTTTTGCAGACTTTTACCTACTTTTTACATTTCTGCAAGTCTTCTGCAATTTCCACTAAAAATATTCAACTGACAGCATTCACACTGCATTTCTTGCAGGAAATGCAGATTGCTCAGATTGTACCTGTGAGGTAAAGTCGTGTTGCTGAAGCTGCCGGCCCTCCCTCAAATCCCAGGAGCGGACCGTGTTGTCGAGCCCACCGGTCCACAGTTTGGTGCCGTCATGGGAAATGTCGATACAGCTGGCTCCGTCTGTGTGGCCCTGGAACTGCCTGAAATGCACAAAACACATGAAGACAAGTGAGACATGTCTTTTTTCAACGCCTGAAAAGAAGACATGAATGTGTCTCGAGCTGCAACTAACAATTATTTTAGTAATTGTTAATTCAGATAAAAAAGATTTTTCATTTTACAACTTAAACCTATTTTACTTAAAATGCAAATAAACATTTTATTGCCTAAACTAAAGTGGCATAGCATTCCTTAAGTGAACGCTTCATAATTTGTAGCAAAGGATGAATCTGCAGCTAAGAAAATACTTCTAACATGTGAAAAGTTCAACCCCTTTCTGCTTGGCTTTGCATCAATACAGTCTAGGATAAGCCTGTTGATCTGTTGGATTGGAAAAGGTGCTTAATAGGAGATTTTTCTTTTTTTTTAACAAAGTTTCAACCAGGTGAAGCCAAACTATGCCACTCTGGTAGAATATAATTATGAATAAAATGTTTTTTTTAGTTTTTGTCTATATAGCACAATTAATCGATTACAAAATTAGAAGACGATTATTTCGATTCATCGCAATTAATCGTTTCAGCATTAGAGGCATCAAATTTAACATAAATGTGCATCATTTTACTTTTTTTTTACTTAAAAAAACAACTATATTTACCATTTAGAGAATACAACATTTGCAAACATTTCTTGCTCTTTTTTTGACTCTTCACAAAAAAAAAAAAAAAAAAAAGAAGAAGCAGTGCAATGTTTTGTTTTCCCTCAGCCTTGTGTTCAAAACACAGCCGTTTAAGCGAAGTACCAACCTGACCAGGGTCTGGTTATGGAGGTCCCACACGGCGATGTTTCCATCGGAGCAGCAGGAGAAGCAGACCTTGGCATCAGGGCTGATAGCCAGAGCATAGCAGGCCGGAGCAGAGGAAGTGAGCTCAGCCTTGATGCGGGGCGTCTGCGAGGCCAGGTCCCAGATGGTCAGCGTGCTCGCCTCGCCGCCGACGATTAGGGTGCGGCCGTCGGGCAACAGCTTGCAGGAGCGGATATAATTGTCTCTGTTCTGGAAAAGACAAAAGAGCGAAAATGGTTGGAATAAATTTGTATACATGCGCAAATTTCAGATGAGAAAAGAAAAAAAATCAGAGAAGCCAACATATTGCAGTACATCCACTGGTGACCAGGTGAGGCAGCTGACTTCATCTAGTGAAGATGTGAATGTCAACTTTAACGAGAGACAGTTGGGCTGCCGGCTCCACAAGAGCAGAAAGACAAATCAACAGTGCCGTAGAAGCTATTGGTCAAATTAAAATGGTACCCTGATGGCTTTATAAAACCAAACTGCACTCTGGACACACCTTAAGGGCGTAGGAGGCCATATGAGCTGAACAGCATGAAGACACCGAGTCAAAATGAGAAACGGGAGGCAGTTGGGAGAAAGTAATGAGCTGCGTAAAGGCAGACAGGGTTGGCCAATCAGAACATCATTACTCAGCAGGGTTTTTTTTCCCCCTTCACCAAGGATAATTTCAGCACAGCAGTGAGACATTTTACTGAATTATTCACATCTCTATCTGTTGGGATCTGTGGACAGCTGTAGCGGGATGGAGAGTCAGGCTACATTTAATGCTCAAGAAAAGCCTTAATGTATTACTTTGAGACCTCATTAGCACACTGGGATCCCCTTATGGCTGAACATCCTGAAATAAATGTAGAGTAAGGCTAACTCGACACAGTTTCTCCATCTTAAAAAGTGAAAACATCTGATTACCAGGCAGTCGAGTTGGGACACAGGACTCTTGCTGCCTGGCTGACTGATGTCCCAGATCTTGACGCAACCCTTTCCACCAGTGTAGACGTGACGCGTGGGGTTGCTGATGGTGACGGCGCACACTACTTCGCCGTGGCTCAGCGTGTTGATCTGACGAGCGTGGCGCGGGATGCCCGGGCCTATGAGAGCGTCTGGAGGGAAAGGCACGGGCTGCATCTGACCGTCTGCACTCACGTGGAAAGAGTAAGCTCTGGAAACGACAACGGAGAGGAAAGTGAGTCAAGTTCTGGGAATAAAATCTACGGTAGTTAAAGAGTGAAAGCAAAAATGTAAACATACGGTTTTCCTCCTGAAATGGAGGTGAGACTGGCTGGCAGGCCTGGAGCTCGCATGTGAGGATGAGGGTCAAACCCCGCCTGCACAAAAAAAAGAAATCAAATAAGCTTAAGTTTATTTTCAAGTAGAAATAAATCTAGATTTAGACTGTCAAGCTATAATTTCCAGCAAAATCCCTTGAAATATGCAGATTAAGTCTGACAAACAAGTGAAACACTGCAGCTGGAAGAGCAGTTCAAAGCGCTTTACATGAATTAGAAGGAAATACAAACAAAACAACAAAACCAAAAACAAAAAGGTAAAGGTAACAAAAGAAGGCAAAAGTTCTACACAATTTAAACTAATAGGAGTTTCTCTAGATTGAAAGTTTGTTCTCGATTAGTAATATGAACAAGAATAAGTACTGGATCTTAAGTATGTTCTGAATTAGAGAGGTATAAAACTAAATATTGCTTCCCCATGTTTAGTCAAATATTTTAACCTACTGCAATGATGGTGGTGCAGATGTTTGGAAGAGGATCTTTGTTGCATCTCTTTTTCTACATCTTGGGTGAGAAGTTCAGCATAAAATCTGTGGGACTTACGATTGGTGACCGTCCGTAGGCAGCGGCGGCTGCAGCAGCGCTCATCTGGGGTGAGATGAGACCCGGATAGACACCGGGGCTGGTCAGCGATCCGTTCATTTCATGATGACCCATCATGGCAAATGGAGAGGCATAAGAACCAGCGATCGACAGGGGAGTACGGAGGGCTGGGGCAGCTGATGGTGAGAAGGAAATGCCCTTTAACTGATTACTAAACTCTTCCTAGGTTTTAGTTTTACGGGTGTTTGTGCAGTAAAACTGTTGTAGCAATAAAAGGAAAGGTCACAGGAGCCACATAGTGAGACTGTGGTAGATATTTTTTTCCAAGCATTAACAGTGAAACTTGTGTGTACTTGCTTGTTAAAAAGGGTGCTCTGTTAAGGGCAACATATTGAATAATGAGGAGAATAACCGATTTGTCAGTAATTACCTAGCGCCTCCATGCCGGGCGGTTTTCCCATCGATAAAGGCCGCAGCCCGGGCGTCGTACTGGTCCCCGGTGTGGGGGCCTCATTCCTTGGTGTAGGCGTGTTGGACTTTAGGCTTGGTGTCGACGACTTGTCGTTCTGTAACAGTGAAATTATTTAGTCCATTTCCAAAGTTTGAGTCGAAAACACCCCACAGGCAGGAGTGACAATCTGAGTTAATCCAATCTAACATGGGCGCTTGTCACAGCCGTGTGTGATAGTGTGTCAGGATGAGGGTATAAACTTTTACTTAAAAGCAAAGCATGTCAGGACTTATGGAAGATGTTGGCCCAAATAATTATTTATTCATCCCTTGCCAGCTAATATTAATAAGGGAATGAAATAAACTGGGTTTTATAATGATGGTAAGAGGCAGTAGTAAGATGGTCACTTTGTTGATTATCTTTAGCAATATTCAGTAAAATGGTTTATGTAGTGAAAAATTTCAAGTCAGGTTAAATGTTTGTTTTTAAAAGGATGGAAGAGGAGCAGATTATGGACCTGGCGAACAAAAACCAGACAGCACATGTCCCTCTGCAGAGACGCTGGGTTATTTACAGCCTCAGAGCAACGGAGAAATGACCATTTACTGGGTAAGCCATAAAGGAGATTGATAGGACTGAGCCATAGAGTTTGATTTCCTGAGAAGACATCCACCCCTTTGCTCCCTCAAATCCTGCACAGCAGCCAACTCCTAAGCCTCCGTATTACTCTTTCACACAGCCACCCACTTCATTTGACAAATGCTCCTTTCGTCTGTCAGTTCAGGCTTCATCACCTCCACCATAACCCTCCCTTCTTCGCTCATTTCATCATCCTGATACACTCACATGGGTGTGGTCCTTCGCCTTAGACGACGGCGTGCTGCCCGAAGACGCAACGGAGGCGGGGCTGTTGGGGGCGGCGTCTTTCTTCAGCACCCGGGATTTATCCAGGCCGTTTTCAGGAGGGGAATGGGCGGGGCTGACTCGAGGGGTGGCTGGGTCCTGCGGAGTTAAACGAGACGGACGGAGTGCAAGACTGAGCAAACAGGCCGGAGGAAAGCCACTGGCATTTACATCTAGGTCAAACATGCTGGGGCCTCATGTGCAAACACAGATAAATATCCCGATGTATGCTCATGCTCCCCTCCACCCCCCACCTCACACATACGCATGCACTTCTCATTCACCTGTCACACCCTTTTCTCTTTGTGTTCTTTGTCTTAAATTCTGCATAAATGGCAGAGGGAAATTCACCAAGTAAACAGTCTCAAAGCACACAACCAATATTATGTCAGACGTTTTGGCAACACAGTGAAAGGTGCTGAGGCTTGGACAGACAAAAGAGGGCTGTGTTTGGGTTCTGTGCAGCCTTCCTGTCTAAGAATGTGGCTGAGCAGCCAAGTGCCCGTCTTACCTCGTTGGACACGTCCACCACAAGGTCGTCACTTTTCTCTCCGTCACTGTCCTGAAATAAAGGAGCAATATTAGTGGGAAGGGATTTATTTGACCTACATGCGCAAAAAACGCATAACTATTTAGATGGTGATTTATGGCTGGTCAATAAATCAGTAACTATATATATTGCAATAGATATGTGATCAATACCAGCAGATAATGCGTCTGATTGAATGTTCAATAATTTCACTGAACTCTGATCCAGAATTGCAAGGGATTCTGGGGGATGTAGGCAGAGGAAAGGCTTTAGCTGTTCAACCTTTCTCGTCCAGGTAAGCGAGGCTGGTGACATCAGCACACTCGCTCACTCTTTGGTCACCTAGCGACAATCTGTTGAATAACTTGCGCAGCCGCAGTTTAATGCGATGCGTCATAACTGCTTAAAAATACAAAAACTATGTGGAATGAAAACTATGGATAAAACAGAAAAAAGCATGTACCAGTTTGCATGTATTTCAGAGATTTAAAACAAAAAGAACCAATCAATAACTATCGAACGTATTGAAGACAATACGTTCTTCTGTCATATTGTCCGACCTTTGTATATATTAATCCAAGTTGTAATTTTGTCTTCCGAAATGCAAATATTTCATAAAAGAGCCTGAATAGATAGTCGGTCTTTAAAAAAACACACTCACATATCCTCTGTTGCTGTCTTTGTCGTCCACTTTGCGTTTCTTCGAGTCCAGGCCGTAGTCTGAAGAGCTGCGGTGCTTTTCGCTCGCTACCCGCAGGCTGTCTGATGGCGACACCGAGTTATTCTGCCACAAACACACCGACAACAACCGCATGAGACCCGAGTTCTCATCGAGTTACCTTGGCATGCTCTGTTCGTTTTAAATCAGTATCCACTGGTACACTGTGTGTACAGTATAGATTTACAGCCTCAGTAAATATTCAACTGAGAATCTTCTTGGAAAACAAATGTGGATAAAATGTGTCAACATTTCTCCATAGATGTTGGACTCTAAGCCACTAATGCAGAGCAAAACTGGAGCCGCTGTGTTATGCATGTCAGCTGTTAATGTTTAAGACATAAATGCAGCTCATGACCAATCATGAAGGGAAGGTAGTGTTTTCCTTTGTGAGGTCAGCGATAATATTGACAGTAAAGCAAACTGCACAATGCTGCTGGACTGATTTGGAATAAAAAAAGGGGGGGTTGAAGAGGATTCTTGGAAAGCTGAGCCCTGTTGCTGCTGCCAAAGCACTGGAGCACAGAGGAAACAGACGAGGCAGCTGAGCAAAACCATAAAGCTACAAAAACACTAAGTGGCAAGGTGACTTGTGACGAGTCAAACTGGAGAGAAAACATGAACTCTAAATAAAACCTGACAATTTTATGGACTGCCACTGCGGCCAGGGCAAAAGCCAGCAGAAAACTAGATGAACTTTTTATCATCAAACTTACTCTGGATTCCCAACACATGTTTACAAAACAACTAAAAATCAAAGCAACTGACATGAAAATGAACCAGATAAAGAAAAGGGGAAAGAAAGAGACCACTGAGGAATCCAGAACAGGTTCAATGTGGCGAGACAAAGTGTGTCGCCTGCAGAGAAGGGTCCTGACAGGGGCAGAGTGAGAAAATTAGTGGGGGGGAAAGAAGGATGAGACAAGAGACTAAAAACAAGAAAGGAACTTGGCAAGCAACACCAGCCTAGCAGTAAAGCCATGAGTTTTCCCCCCACTAGTGGGAACGTTCAGACACGTTGGCACTTTCTCAAAAGCTGCAAACTGGGTTTTTGTTGTCTGAGATGGTGGAGCGGCCCCGCCAAGCAGACTGAAGGTCAACGAGTAGGTAGGTGGGGTAAGCACATCTAGAGGTCAATTTTTGTTGTGAATCATCTTAATAAAGCGAAACAATTATCAGAAAGATGGAGGATTAAACAGAGGTAGAGCAGCTAATGGATAGCAGCCGCCTTTATAAAGGAGTAGAGCTTTCCCAAATGAGTTGGGCCAATTTTCCGCCTCCTCCTCAGGTCAAAACAGGCCGATGCATTCAGCTCCTGCTGCCAAAACAAAGCCACCAGTCTAGATTGGCAAGATGTTGTCTCCTACAGTATTACAGCCCGTCTGGATCTGAGCCGGAGGCCTTTCAAAGATTGCTTAGTCTCAGTAACCCTGCACTTCCCTTTAACTGTGGTATCAGATGACCTGAGACAACAGAACAGGAAGACTCTGTGTATGTGTATGTGTGCGTGAACAAAAAGAGGGAGGAGAGGCTGGCTGACAGAGCAGGTAAGGTGGTACTGCAGCCGCTTGTCACCAAATGAGAAGGTAGAGGGGGGTGGGGGGTTAGGGTTTCCTTCTGACATGAGTGCGCCTATTCAGGATGGCCAGTCAATGGGAACTTAATCTGTTTGAGCAGATCCAACAGAGCGTTACACTCCAGCTAACTGAGAGCCTTAAGCCAGTCTGATAAAACAAGGACTTTAACATGAGAAGAGATGGAGAGATGGGGACGACATAAGACGAAGGAAAAGAGGACAAAGTGATAAGATACCAAACACCAGGAAGAGGAAGGCAGCAGAGAAATACAACGTTTACTGAATGAGGAATAACAACAATGAGCTATCACAAGGACTCTTGTAATGGTAAATCCTCTAAAGTAGAAACGGAAGGCGAGTCAAAGTCACTTTTAATTGTGCTGAAATTAAAGGAGGTAGCAGACTACTAATCCTCGTCCAGTGATTGGAGTCATTTTCCACCTGGATTAGAAGGCAGTGGCTTATTTAGCCAGAAGTCATTTGGATTCAGGCACCGTACACCGTCCCCGAGCATAGAAATGTGTGTGTTCTTACACAGACAGCATGAATGTCTATTGAACGGTGAGCTCAGGTCTACGTTAAGTACACCTAATGACCAAACACGATGCGCTAGGAACAGAGTGAGTCGGGGAAGAGACAGACAGACAGACACACAGGAGGACGGAGAGCCGTAGAGTCAACATACCGTGCTGGACTCGCGTTCTTTCAGAGGAATGGCCAGAGGCGAGTGAAAAGATGAGGGGCCAAGAGGGAGGAAAGCAAAACACAAATTAGTATGGGAGGGCAAAAAAGACTGCAATCAAAGAGCAGCAATCAAATGCATGGTGTAGCTCGACAGGTTAGCTACAACGTGATCAAGAGGAAACGCTTTCAGTGAGAATTTAACCCCCAAAAATGTACTTTTTGATGTTATGGAGACCAAATGAAGCAGCATTTAAAAGTAACATCCTATAACATTTTATATATATTCTAATAATTTTTATTTTGCTACTTTCCTATTATTTGATTAACCTATTTTCACATCAAATCAGAACATTAAGGTTAGGGTGGGCAATAGTTTAAGTTTTATCATAATAGTTTGTTGTACAGTTGTGATGATACATATGACAATAAGAATTATTTATTACTTCTTCTTATTAGGTAACTGTATGGCTTGACTGTATAACATAAACCCCAAAACAAATACTTGAAAAACATTAGTTTTTTATGTAGTACACATAAAGAAGTGTGATCTGTGACAATGAACTGCACTACCATAAATATGCATTTAATCATATTTTCAAATGTTTTGATACTCTCATTGAACGAACAGTGGAGAAAATAGCAAAAATAATCCCAACAATACGTTTTGAGGTATTTTTAAATAATTTAAATGCCCACCCCTACATTAAGAAGAAGGAAATCTCCTAAAACACAACATTTTCCCTCACAGTAGCTCTGTCTACAGTTCGGCCTTGAAAACAGTGTTTATTGGATGAAATATATTGAAGCCGGTGGAAAGCGGTCCTGTCAGCAACAGTGAAGTGCTGCAGGCCGTTTGTGTGGCAGGCTGTGCTCCTCACCTCGGTGCTCTAGGTCGTGGTGGTTCTTCTCATCCTTCACAGGCAGGTGGGTCTGGCTGCCAAGAGCGCCCAGAGCCAGCAAACCGGATCCAGCACCTGTCACCGGGGGGAGGCCGGGCGGCTGCAGGCCTGAGGGGTGAGGGGGCAGCTGGACCGGGGGGCCGTGGGCAGCATGAGAGAGGTGCTGGGCCTGAAGCTGCTGCTGCTGTAAACAAACACAGAGACAGGAGACGAGACAAAGGACAAGTGGGTCAGCTGGGAAATGACTCCTCTATGAGTGACCGTGCTCTGCCCAGGCTGGCTGTGGAGACATTTTTGCTCAAAGCCAAACAATCTGGATTTAACTGTGGATCAACATGCAGTGGTGGCTTACTGCTGCTGCTGACCTGCTGTCTGCTGTCTGAGGGACAAAACTGTTTTCATGTGTTCAATGAATCATTTGGCTCAATAGAGTAGAACACATTCACTCCAAAACCTCTGTTATACTTTCCAGTACTGCAGCATGGCAGCTGAAATATGACAGCAGGAGGAAGCAGTACTATTCATGTTCCCATATTAAAACAAATTCATGTTTACTTGTGGCTAAGGGTAAACTAATGCAACTAAACGCCAAAGATTTAGATTAACCAAAAAAGAATCAAAGGTATTTATGTAACTAAAAAGATATCAAAAACAAATTGTATGCCTTCTAAGTAAATTTAAACCTGCAGTGTAAAATACAAAATTAATAATATATCTACATCAAACCGCAGAAACTAAAAACAACAGAGTATTTTATTTTTGGACACCTGCAACATTTGTTAACTCTTTAGTGGTCGCTCTCAAAAAGTTTACATTAGTCAATGTGACAGTTAAGTTTGAAATCATGTTTATCATTTTATCCAACATCTCCCTGAGATTCAAGACATTTTTCGGATCAAACTGAAAAAAACCTGAAGTTGTTTAATAATCTGATCAATGTTTCATCATTTTCTGCTTTATGGATTTTTTTTTTTCCTGACTCACCTTTTTCATTATGAAAAAGACCATGAGGCATTTTATTCTCGCTTTGTCAAAAAAAATGATTAAGCTATTTTCTAAACTCCACTCCCACTCTGCTGGAAGGGAATGTAGTTATGTGACTCCAATAAATCACAGCAACCAGCAGGAGATGAAGGCGAGTTATTTTGGTTTCATCAGCAGTCAGTCAATCATAATTTATACTGCCCCAAACAGGTGTTACAACCAGAAAGTAAGGATGCAAGGTGCCATATAAATCCTTTAAAAAATAGCCAACTAGACCAAATCATTTGAGCTTTTTTTCCAAAAATACTGGAGTTACCAAGAGAAAAACAGATTAACAATGGCTGACAACATGGGAGCAATATGGTTTGCTTAGAGACATTAAATATTTCAGTTCAGAGCCACATTAAATTAGACTGAATATCTTTATTTTTGGGTTTTCATCCAGATGAACAATGATGACTTCTTGACTTGGTTTATTGTAGAGGACTGGTTTTTCTTTACATCCTGTCCTCACATACCAGCAACTTCTATGTTTGTCCCATTTTCTTCTGTGATGGTGCATGACCTTCAATCAGCTATGTTTTGATTGAACATCACATTAGCTCTGGCCACCAGATACGGTACCAAACAGCTATGCTCAGTCCCAAACTGCTTCAATCATAACTGGGACAAAAAGAAGAAGAAGAAGAAGAAGAAGAAAAAAAAAATCAATAGGTCTGCTCATGAAAGCCTCAAATCCTTTCAACACTCTGGGAAACCAAGCCAGCATGCCCCGCCTCAGCAAAATACCACTAAGCAGAAGACAGTGGAGAACACACACACATCTCCCAAGAGGCCATGAATGTCTGTGAGAGGCAGTCAGAGCCAAGAGAGTAGATAGACAGGAGTTAAATAGCCACTCAGGCAAGAGGGAAGCAAGTGCTTTAAAACAAGGTTAAATAACACTTAGCACATCCATCAACTGGCTCTTCAAAAAAAACGAGGGAAAAAAAAAAAGATTGCCTCTCTGCTTGCAAGATAGAACTCCCAATAACTTGATCCATACATTCATTATACAAAATGGAGAAAGTAGACCAAAGTACATAGGGTGGGTTACCACATTCAAAAGTCTATTTAACAGCTGGCCATTATTCAGTCGGCCCATTATGTCACGCTAGACCTGGAACCGTCAGATGGATGCAAGCAAATAAGGGCCAGCGTTCTTAATCGATTTTTGCACCGGTGAGCAGAGCCGCCTTTCCGTTTTCTCATGAAAACGAGCAGAAGAAAAAAAAGAAGAGAAAGAAAACGAGAAAGGAAAGGGCAGCCAGAACAAGACAAGGAAGGAGAGGCAGAATCACAAAAATAACAAGAGAATAAAAGAGAGAGTGGGCGAGGGATTGAGGCAGGGACGTCCCTATTGAGTGTGCCTAATGAGGAAAAGCGTGCAGGGATCATTATCAAGAAGCCTCATTAGCGTGCTATGACTGAGGAGAAGAGAGGCGAGGGAGGGAAGTCATGAGGGGCGAGAAAGAGAGAGGGAGAAAAAAAAAATGGTGAGGGGGGGAATTTTCAGAAAATAAATTGCTTCCAATTCAATATTCATGGATAAAGAGCTAGCTCTCTTTCACACGTATCTTTTTTCATTATGTGTAAATGCTGCTGCAGCTCTGGCAACTTCCACAGGAAACAGGCAATTAAAGTTAACTAGGCGAAGCTGGCTCCCTGCAGAACAGTACTGTCAGGTGGAACAAGCATCAACAGAACCCAGCACAAACCAGCTGGCAGACTGGCTTAATAAGTCTGGCAATGATCGCCGCATTACCCACTGTGGCTTACAACAGGTTCTGCAGCTCATCAGCATTTCTTCTTTCATTGAAAGAAAACAAAATTAGACCGCAAGATATTTTAAAAATAACAAATGGGGCCGAGAGAAAGGACAAAGAGATTCCAGCCTGGCAGCGAAGGTTCTGCAGAATCTGTGGCATCCGTATTGGCCGGATGAAAAGGAAGAAACAGAAACAATCCAAGTAAAATTTTACTTTCCCTTTAACGCAAACAAACAACCCTACAAAGCCGACCGCAGACCAACTAAGCAGACACTATGAGTTTGATGGGAGAATTGAGCCACAGCAGGAATAAACCTGTTGGTCATTTGCATCATCAGATTCTCAGTTGCTTTTCTGTATTAAAAAAAGAAAGTTTTCACTTATTTTGATTGTTAAACAGTGAAAAAACTCATCCAACTTGTTACACCTTAAAGATAAAACTCTAGTACAGCTTTCAAACACTTTTAAAAGAGTAAAAAAAAAAAAACTACCGTAAATATATCCAAACAAAACAAAGAAGAGAGCATTGTGGTAAGCAAATGAGCCGTAGTGATATTAAAAGCAGGTGTAGAGGTTTCTGCCGTCTCCCACCGATTAGTATTTACCTGACATGTGAAGAGCAGCATGCCACGTCAACCAGTATCCAGCTACTATCTTGTTTAATGTAGGACTCATGGAAATGAAGGTAGGAGCATGCAAATGACGCAGCACCTCTGACACTTGTCAAATAAGATTCAATCATGTGTTGCCTCTGGCTAGAAAACTATGCAAAACGGAGGAGAAAAAAGGCAGAACAATTTCTCTGTGTCTGCTTTGTAGTCTGCAGTCCGCGCTGCAGCTGCTCAGTTTTCAAACTTCAAATAAAACCAGAGCTAATCTAAAGTCTTCTTGTCTGAAAGTGACCATCATTTAGTGGAAACTAAGGCCCAGTAACTGTTTTGGTCTCATTTGGTTCAAAGTTTTTGATAATAAACTCCAGTCCCATGGAAAGCCAGATATTTTCCTGTATTGTAAATAGAGTGAGAAATGCTACAACCAACGACATTTTAGATAAAAAGTTTGACATTATTTGATTAAAAACATGTAAAATCAAAAGGCTGGTTTTACTTCAAAGGTCAGTTAAGCCATCATTGCAAACCTGGAACTGAAGAAACATTAAATCTTGTAAATGTTAGACCAACAGCTGCACAAACCATCAAGTAAATTGAGATTTCTCACAGGTGCAACCAACAGGAGATGTCCCCGCTCTCCACACTGGACCATTCTGCGTAACCTAAACTTTAATCCCATCTATTTTACAGATGTTCAATGCCTGCGCAGTCCCCGTTACCTCAGCTGCAATCCCAAACCTAGTCCTGACCTGAACACTTTAGTTCTGTGGTCCAGAGGTAAAGGTAATCCAGTTGGCAGAAAACCTTCATGTAATTAAAGAGCAAGCAAAGTGAAATGTGAGAAACTCTATAATCTGATGCCAGCTGGAAGACCGCTTCAGAGCAGAGGCTCGCTGTGGAGCGGCTCCCTGTGAGCTGAAAATGGCAACAATCAGAGAAATTACAGTGGTGAACACCGCTTTGACAGATCATGGCAAACATTTTGTGTTCTAAAATTAATAAACCACTCAAGACAGGGACAAGTCTGCACAAGTGAAAGGAGCATGGCACAACTTAAAAATAAACGGAAACGGCAACACTGCTGCAGATTTTTATAAATTATTCCAATTTTTCTACCAGGTTAGACCTCCTTTTCAGGATTTCTCTTAAATGTAGCCCTACAGATGAAGATAGGGTTGAAATTAATCCAAAAGCATAATGTAGCACCCTATACTGGTCGATAAGTGTATGAGAAGTGCCGTTCCTCCTCTGTGAATGCAGTTTTGTCCCTGCTTTTGGGTTAAATGAAAGAAGAAGAGGGGGTATACACACAGTCAGAGGCAGATTGGGAAGTCCACGTACCCCGATGATAGCATTCAGCTCAGTCATTGTCACCTGCTTAGCCCTCTCAACAGCTTGAGCCACCTGCTGTTGATGCTGCAGGACACAAACACAAAAGATCAGACACAAGATAGAGAGGAGTGCAGGTAAAAAGAACACATTCACACGTTCGCTGCTTCTTGAAGTAGAAAATAGACCCTTCACTCCGCCTTCAAACTGGGAAGAAAAGTCTATAATATGTGCTTAAGTCTAAAGGATATGCGCAAAAGTAAACCCAGGTGAGAATAAACTGAGGTCCGAACAGTAAAATTAATAATCAGAGTTGTTTAAGTTAATTAACTTTATGGGGGAAAAATGTACTTTTAGGAGTATTTTTACTACATTGTACTACAGAACTGGGCATTTATCGCATTGTTTATCATTTATCATGATACATTGATAAGATTTTGATTTGATCGTTATGATAAATGAACAATGTTTATATTGATAGTGAAATAAGCTAATTTGGAATTTTTTTCTTTTGCCTAGTTTTGTTATGTTGTAATGAATTACTTTCCTTTTGACTTTGAGAACTTTATACTTTGGTTTATCTGATGATATAATCTTAAAATATTAAATTATTGAAATTTTAATCAGTTACTCGGTACTTGGGTTTTATTTTTGCCAAATTCTTTTCTGCTCTTCCTTGAGTAATTTCTTGGACAGTTACTTTTTACTTTCACTTGAGTAACAACATGCTGAAATAGTGCACAAAGTACAATTTTTGGGTTCTCTACTCACCTCTGTTAAAACTTAATCTATTGGAAGATGCTACAACAAGCAACCAATCAGCTATTGAGCAACAGCCTCTATTTTAATATTTTGAATTCTTCATGTACAGCATGGCAGAAACTGGCTTATTTTCTTTACGGTGCAGCTTGCACAAACTCACCTCTTGTGACAAGAACGGCATGATCTGAGCCAGAATTGCATTGAGGCGTTTGGCAATTTCCGTCTGCAGGAGAGAAGAAAGAAAATATTAGAAGAGCACGCTTACGATGCGTTGCATGCACCAACAGACTGAGCAGTTTAATTACCTATAAAACCAAACTGTTTTCAGCATCCATCTGGGTAAAACGTGCACTTTCTAACCAAATTGTATTTCTAACTAAATTTGGACCGCCCAAGAACAAATTTACTTCCCCCCTCCTCTCCGATGCTTCCATTAAGCTCAAGTCTTTATTTCATTAGGAGGCTGAAATATGCTAATACCATCTGGTTGGAGAGAGCCTAATGAGGTCCATACTTCATAATTACGGCCTATAAAGAGAGAGGGGGAGAAGGAGAGGGCACACTGAAGCAGACAGGTTTACTCTCCAGTCCTATCTATCAGAGCCATCTTTGGTATCGACCACATAATATTAGCCGGCAGAGTAAGCTGATACTGCGGGGGCTCAATGTACATAATGCACTTTACAGCGCCGCATTTGGGCAAATGGATGTGCTGCACTGCCCGTCTTACTGCACTCGGAGGTCCCATGACATTTTGCCCGAGCCAATTTCCCTTTTTAAATCCTGCACTTTCCGCAGAGTCGAGGAGCACAAGAGGAACACAAAAGTGGGAAGTGGAGTGAAAGGAGGTGGAAGCGGTGATGAATGGAGGAGAGAAATCCTCTGATTTGACACTAAGGTAATGCGGTTTGACTGAACCAAGGGAGGTGAACTAATTGATTCTGAGAGATTAGGGGTGGAGGCCCAGCAGGTGTGTGTGGGTTGAAGAGGTCCTTCCCGCCATTTTGGACGCTGCTGCATTCCGCTCATTTACTCCTTAACCTTGTTTGAATGTGAAAAGGGGGAGAGACAGGAGGTGCCAGTAGCTTTCTGGAAAACCTCTGTCACCCTTTTCATTTTCAGGGGGAGCAGGAGCCGAAGAGGGGAGGGGGGAGAGGGGCAGACCTTTGCTGTCCTGTCAGGATTTATCTCACAACCCCTGTTTGACCTCAAACGGACGGCGTCTTCTCCCTCCCAAAGCTTCTTCACAGCCCTTTCATGCTAATTCCACTCCTCTCTTCTATGCCCTTCCTCTTCCTTTCTCCTCCTCCCCTCTTCTGTTGCCGGGGCAACGCTATCTGGCACGGCTTATCGTTATGTAAATTGGGCTGAGGGGCTCTGACCAGAACAGCCTGTAAAATCATATTAGGAGCAGCACAGAGGCAGGTCATTAAATTGAATTTTCGGCCTGTCGATCTGATCGGCACGGGAAATTAATGAGGGATAACTGGGAATGCGGAGGCGGCAGAGGAGGAGGTGTGGGGGGCAGGCGGATGGCGAGCTGACACAGAGGAAGGGTGGGGGACTCTTTGGAGACTCATAAAGCATCATCATTACTGGGGGGTTGGAGGGGGGGGTGTATACAATGACACTGGCAGGGTGAATGTGTTTCAGTGTTACGCCACTTGCCTGGAAATGGCTGCAGGGGGAGCAGTGCAGGGCTTGTAGAAACAGCTGTATGCTGATGCACTCGGCTATTAACGCAACTGCATTATGCACAAAGGCATCCATTTGCTCTCAGCCAATCACCACTCCAAGGCCACCGTTTGAGGCCAGAAAAATCTGTGGAATTCAGGTGCTGCACTTCGCCGTTTTTGGTTGAATTTATTATCGAGTGGTGTGGCACAGAAAAGAGCTGGAGGAACGTGAGGAAAAAAAAAAGCTGCTTCTTTGTAGTTAGATGTTCTGAAAACTTTTGACGCCGATGTCGACTTCAGCCCAAAACTCATCTGGGGATTAGTGTGGTAAGAATTTTGACTCATCAATAAGATTTCACTTACTGATGGTAAATACAAAAGGAAGCCGGCAGTATGATAGGAAATGTCATATTTGTCATTTTGTCCACTGTTTGTTTTGTATCAGTAAATATTAATGACTTTGAAATTATTATAAAATGCAGTTACTGTGAACAGTTTAGTGATAAAAATAACACTTTAAGTGGACAAGTGGAAAAGCCTATTTCAAATGGGAATATTTTTCAAGAATAATATTTGTGTTTGTGGCACTATGATTGCTGTGCCATGCAGTCACAAACATACAGTTACCTAAAACATATATATATTTTTTATTGTAATCTTCATGATGATCGTAATAGTTCAATAACATATAAGATCCCAAGTCCATTATGCCCATCTCTATATGTGGCTTTAAAGTAAAAATAAATAGAAAGAATCAATGCACTTAGTTGCACAATTTTCTTAGTCCTTTCTCGATTCTGTTCCTCTGTTCACCCACCCAGTGAGGGTAATGAGGACAAGTGTGTTTGGACAGAGAGCTGACAGCTAAACATGAACATGCAGAAAACACCCGCTGTGGGCTTAGAGAAGCCAAAACAGGACCACTTCTTTTTTTTTTTTTTGAAGTAACCATTTTTCCACAGAGCTTTCAGCAGCAGAGACAGGTTTATAGTCACTTAAAGCCGCTGGAAACAGAGGCCTTTGAGCCAGCTGAAGCTTTTCTCTGCAGCGCCACAATTACAGGTACTCAGCGTTGTCTAGGAGCACCAGAGCTTGGAGAGGCCTGCTCTCTCCACCGCATCCCTCTGTCAATGGCGTGTTGAAAGCCGTTTGGCTGTTTGTCGCTCCAGGCATTAGCCCCCAGAGTCGAGAGCCGAGTCTCTGACGAGGATTCAATTGGCGAGGAAAACAAGTGGCATATGATGAGGAGGCAGAGATGGCTGTTTGGGAATTATCTTCTCAGCCAGGGCAAGAGGAAGAAAGAGCCACTTAGAGGTACCTTGTTCATTTCGAATGCATGAGGAACATTTTGAATGTGCGTGACAATTTAGTTAGAGTCAATATGCAGAGAAAGAAGCAACATTTCTGCAGGGAAACCTTTGGAAGCAGAGCATCTGCGACAGATAACATTCCTCTGTTTGAATCCTAACACCAGCCAGTTAGGAAACATACACCCCAAATAATAATAGTGCAACACTCCTTCACCAACTTCTCCGGCCTTGCTATCAAAATAAAGCACGTCTCACAGCCCCGAGTAACCTCATCAAACTCCCCTGAGCGTGGGTGTGTGTGTTCTCCTTCTCAGTTTGTTTTGGCTTTGAGACAGATCGACCATCATCACCTTGGCAAACAATTCCAGGAATCCCCTATAAATTATTCATTTGCACAAGCTCCGTTTCTCCTTCCTCCCTGTTCCTCCTTTCTCCAGGAAACAGACCCGATAACACTTTCTCCCACCCCCACCACCACTGCCTCAAATCATTCAACAAGTGACGAATCGGATAATCGGTATATCTATGAAAATGCTATAAGTTCACTTTGAATCCCTATGATTCCATTTAATCCTAGCTCTAATTGGAATGGACAGGCAAAAAAGCTAAGCTTAAAACATAAGGAGGCATGAAAGTGATAAACATCCAGCCAGACAGAGAGCCGAGGGAGTTGAAAACAAAGCAACCCCCCACGCCCGTCCACCCCACTCACACACACACCTCCACCACAGTCAGCAGGGCATGTTGCTGAGGCAGCCTAATGAGCTGCGCTAATTAAAATCACTTATTGACAGCAAGCAAGGGTGATTACCTCCACCCTGCACTTTTTGCCATCATAAGAGACACTGTCAAAACAAATTACCTCCCGGCAGCCGCAGCCACACACACACACGCACACACACACACACCTTCCCTTTCATGACAACCGCTCTGCTCAGCAGCAGCATCGAGGGGAAACAGTGTGCTGGAACCTCAATTACTGTATGTTTGTGTAAGTAGACACAAACAGTGTTTCTATGTTGGGATATTTATACATATGTGTGTGTGTCTATGTGTGTCTGTGTTTATGCATGAGTTCCTTTTTAGTCCAGAATTGTTGGGGTAACAACAAAGTGAATTCATGATGTGTTTTTTTTTTCTTCACACTACAATAAATCTTCAACGCAAGCAAAGTAACACGTCCGCCTGCTTCCAATAACCCAGCCTGCAGCCGTTCGTATGAACAACGGCGACGGCGAGGGGCCGTCTGTTTACCTCTCGCTGATGTCATCACAAACACTTGTTCAGCAGGGAAGGGAGAGGGAGAAAGAAAAGGGAAGGAGGGTGGCAGGAGCAATAAATTATTCAGAGAGCTCTCCGCTGGGCTTATTGACAAACAAAGGAGATGCACAGGACAAGTCGATTAACCCATTTACCCCGGAACGCCTAGTCTCCAGATTACATCCACGCTTTCTTCCCACTCGTTTGGGCTGCACATCACTCCTACCTGCTTTACCACTGATAAAAATCCCAGAAAGGGGCGGGGGCTGGCAGGCTTGGCTGCCTTGATGATCAGAAAACGCATCTAGTTAGCGTAGCACGTCAACTAACGCGCATGAACGGAGCGGCATCCAGCTCCTCCAACCGGGCTCCCCTCCCGCCGATGCCATTAACCTTCTGGATCTCACGGCCACGAGGCCGCCACCCCACCATTCTTCATCTCGCCCCCCGCCTCTCTCATGTACTGCCACTCTCGCACATCATATTGTGCGACTAATGACACGGGGGCCATCTTTCACGTCCCTTGCTGCGGTGGTGGGAGAGGAGATGAAAAAATACGACGGTACAAACGGGGAAACAAAAAAGAATAGATCTGAGGAAGCAATAAAAAGTTTAAAAAGGGGAAGTATTATGTGTTTTCCAGGCACATAGTGCCATTTTATAGCATAATGAAGTAACTATGTTTACTTCAGTTGTTATAAAAATACTACATACATTGAATATGACTTGAAAGAAATGCAACTTTATAATTTAACGCCTTGAAATCAGGCCTCTATCTCTTAAAAAAAAAAAAAAAAAACAAACAAAAAAAAAACTCCTGCTCTTTTTGAAAGTCCACCTTCAGGATGTCATCCCAACATGGCTCCTCTATTAACCCTTTAACAACGTTTTAAGCCACCACTGAACTGAGAAGTAGCTCATAAAATGAGCTAAGCTGATGTGCAATTGCACCAGGTGTTTGCTAATTGCTGCTGGCTAGTCTGAAGGAGCTGAGTGGAGGAGTCACAACGGAGGAGCTTCATCTTTCATTTTTGCACAACTGAATGGTTAATTCAGGAAGATTAAAGGATTTCTCAAACATGCATGAAAAAAATCAAAGTGACACTCCATCTAGGTTTTTGATAACATGGAGTAAGTTTACAATAACATTATAACATAATGTAAAGCGAAAGAAAAGTAGTCTACATTACATAAAACTGCCCCTGAAAAAAGAGAGGTCTACTTCTAAAATGTTAATAGAGGAGTTAACGGGGTCTATAAGTGTTTGGCTTTTACATGACATCTTCTCACACTCTAGGTGAGAAACTTTTATTTTTGGTGCCAACAGGAGAGATGAGGTTGATAATCCTCGCAAACTCACAGGTTTATCTATTCTACTACAGCCAACATACTTTTGTTTGTTTATACTTTTGATCTCATGCTCAATAACAGCCATGAACTGAGTTTTAAATCCCCTGATTACATCTTCCATTGACATAACACACCACTTAAGAGTCTCAAATGATTCACTCCTGCGAGTTTCACGACACCACCGTCTGTTATAGACGCTTAGACTAAAAAAAAAAAAAAAAAGAAAAGTTGAGTAAGGGGGTCTCCAACTCCAGTCCTTCAGAAATATTGTCCTTAAACTTTTAGAGATGCATCCCTTCTCCAACACACCTGAACCAATTGATTGAATTTACCTCTTCAACATGCCATGTCATTTGTTACTGGAGTGACATCTTTATGTCTGTTTTAAGTTATGAGGTACAGAATGATTAGGTCAATACCGATCCTTTTTTTTTTCTTTTTTCTTACATTTTCTGCATAGTGGTCATAAAAGTGACCACTGGGCAGAGAAAAACCACATGCATTACTGATTATGTTGCCTTAATATAAGCTGATTACTACATGCTATCATAAAAGCATCTACTACAATAAGTATTCAGTATTCACAAACCGAATGCTTGGAAAACGGCGAGTATGTGGGCATATTTATGTGAATGAATGCATGAGGGGCAGTGTGGGAAAGATAAACATATGATGCAATTTTTTTTGCTTGTCCACAGTTTCCACAGGGCTGTAACCCAGATAATTTAAGCCAAGGCTTACAAAAATAAAAATTCACCAGAAGCCAGGGAAAGCTAACTTCATGTTGACACATTGATCACTTTACATAAAAAGTCCAAAAGTCAAACCAAGTCACCATCTATCAAGCTTCCCATTTCTCTAAGGTATTCCTGCAGAAAGCAAAAGTCCATTCAGCAGTTCATCTGATTATTTTTCCAGGGTCTTTCAACTACCTTGGTGTTTCCTTCATTAGACTTGACTCACGTCTCTTCACATCATGAGCCTTTGTATTATTTATGGCACAAATTTGTTTTTTGCGCAAAATTGTAATAGTTTGTTTTGACAAACTATTACAATCCTTAACTTGAATCAACAACTGTCTCTAATCCATTCGTTGGAGCCTATTGCGGGCCTTACATGCTAAACATTTCTGGTGAGACGTCACTGAGCTGTAAACCAAAGTCGTTGAGTGTGGTGCCTCAACTCCTGGGAGCTCCAAGGCAGTTTCAGGTAGAGGATTGTGAATAATGAATTTCAGCAAGCCATCCAAATGAGTCACCATTACGTTCTATTGTTCACGCATTTCTGTAAAGCTCCGCTAAAGTTACTGTTGCTTCCTTCGACGTGTGAAACACGACAGAAACAAACTAACAAGATGGTTGTGAAACACAGAAACGACTTCTCTTCTACCGAAAAGACTCGTTAGGTGGTGTGAAACAAACTGCATATTCTTCCAGTTCATCTATGGGGCGACAGCAGCATGTCCGCTGATTAGATGAGCTTTTAAATTCCTTAGCCATGGAAATTCAAACATCTACTGGTAGAAAAAAAAACCTCAGCAACTCAAGACAAGCCACTCAAAAGCATACATCGCCAGTTTGTCTGCCAGATACTTTAATCTCATCAACCGCCTCATCAGAGTGTGCCCTTAATGTTGTTTAACCTGTCAGCATTTCTACAACAGGAAGCCTGTATGGGTACGCCTCTGAAAAGCATTTAGGGATGAGGGCAGGAACTAAGGTCAGATATGCATGCATGCACATGTTTATACTCTTCAAACAGTAGGGGAGGAAAAAACAAAAACACAAGTGTTTTGGATGTACATAGACCATATCTGATGTGGCCACATACCTGTTTGTGCATCTCAATGTTGAGTCCATAGGACATCTCATAGTACTGAAAAATAAAGAGAGACCAAACATTAAACCTCAAACTTTTCACTTCAAAAATACATCAGACTCAAAGGCAGGTATTTATCCTCAAATACACACCCTAATAGGTTTAACACAAGTGGTTCTAGGTAATTTGTTTAGACCCAGTAATGAGAAAATGAAAGACTAGGATATTTTTATTTTACCCATAAAGGAGATGCTGAACAGATGCTTTCGGAAAGGAGTAAACAAAAAAAGCAGAACAACTTTGACCAAAACAGTCGACGATATTTGTGTACTTTTTACTGCTGCAGCAACACAGGACTGGTTTCGTCTGAGTGACATGTTGTCTTTAAACACAACCCCAACCTATGACCTCAAAGACCTGACAAAAAAAAAAAAACACTTTCTGTGATGGTCAAAAGCCAAAGTAACCAGATCCAAACTAAAGTGTAGTTGTTTGCCAAAGATTTATAGCTGCTGATAACACCTTATCATAACAAAAAGTAGATTCAAGAAAGTGAAATCGACACCTTGTCCGTCATTAGTTCTTTAACACAAACAATAATATTATTTGGATACACCAGTAGGGAGACAGATTGCTCTGTGGACGCTCAATGAAGTTTGTGTTGGCGAGAACCTTTGAGTTGGGTCATGTTTACAAAACCATCTGTTTTTGTCCTGGTTTTATGAACTCTGAACTGAGTATAGCACAAATTATCTGAGTGTACTTTTACATTAAACCTGGTCTTAAAAGCAGTTGCAAGCATTTATGATTTGAAATACTAATAATCTTTTACTAAAGCAGTAATATCCCACCATGTTTTGTTCACCGTTTTACACTGAGCAGCATGAAAACTTCTAATTAAACTGAATCAAATTACAGCTAATATTACTAGGCCCAGATGTTGACTAATTTAAAATTTTGCAACATCAATCTGAGAAATTACGCATGACAAATTATTCTTGGGTTACAAATTGTGATGAAAAGGATTGTTGGGAGTTTCACCAGAGGGGGGTGGGGGGGGTAACAAAAGCCAATCAAAGGTGCTCACTTGGGGCACATGTGGTTCTAACACATGTACTTAGAGCTGTCCACTTGACATCTGATCAAACAGGAAGCATGTTGGCAGCAAGTCTGAGCAGACTCACACTCTTCCCCTGTCTGAGAAAGCTGTGGTTGTGACACTTGTTTCACTCTGAGGAGGTTACTAAAATAAAACAATAAGACACACACAGGAAACCCACTGATTCATGCACAAAGCCAGCAGAGGAGCCATTAACTTCCTTTGGATCCTGTGAGGTGTGTTAGGGTGGAGGTGGGGGGGGGGGGGAGGCCCTCTAAGAGGAAACCAGAGACACAGATGGGACGGGGTCATCACACCCTACGATCAATAGCTGGACATTTGACCCTGTCTAGAATTTCAACGGGCCCTTAACCCCCACCCTGCTCCTCCTCGTCCAATGAAAACAAGTATGAGTCAACAATCTAACGAGATCTTGGAAAAACAACTAGGTTGCACCACCTGTGACTTTTCACCTGAGGCAAATGGGAGGGTACGGCATTAAATCAGATTCATGGCTTACAATTATTGCACTTACCATGACATAGTGGCGCTGCATTTCAGTCTTTTCGTTGGCAAGTTTATCGTACTCAACTTTGAGACTTGCAAGAAGAAAGAAAAACAAAAAGAGAGAATGTGTTTACTGAATATGATCCGAACAGAGAGCCATCAGAAAAGCAAACACCATCAACTGCTTACAGTAAACGCGAGAAAGCAGTTTAGATTTTATACGCCGTGTGTGTCGGCCTGGGGTGCATGAGGCTACAATAAAGGAGCGACCAGTAGCAGCTTCCTCTTCCTATTGTTTCCAGGAAGCCAGAGCTGTTTACAGTCAGTTAGTCATTACCTGTGGTACTGGGCCTGCAGGAACTGAAATTCGTCTTTGATCCTATCGCAGGACTCTGCCACTGTGAACTTGAAGCCAGGCTGCCCTGGTTGGTGAGGTGCCTGAAAGAGTGGAAACACCGCAGGTGTGAACATCATCAGCAGATAACTTTCCTGCCACCACCTCCTGCTTTTTCTCGCTAAACCCAGCTCTTTATCTCTTCGTGGCTTTTTACGCATCTGCCGAGCCTCAAGAAGCAGAACAGAAAGAAGGCTGCCGTCATCCCTGATCTACCAATAAGTCACCCACTTAATCCATCCACACAGAAACTGCTGCATAAATGGCTTTTGTCGTTTTGACATTGCACGATTTAAACCATGCACAAGGTGCAACACACCTTGGCACCAACTCAAGCCATAAACAGCAACATCTCAGTTCTCAGGTAATTAAGCCATTCTTTTTAAAGGGTGCTTTATTTGCATCGATGCACAAACAGTGACAAAGACAGCTACTCACCGGATGCCGGCCTTGTGGATACATGTCGAGCCTTTTACACCAGGGAATCGATGTGTTTTTCCCCCCCCCCACCTTTTTTTTTTTTTTTTTAGTGGTCGTAAATCCCAGAGAAGGTGCGGTAAATCACCGCCACCCCCTCCCCTGTAAACGCAGGATGGCGGCGGACAAAGCCTTTTTTTTCTGGGCTGCCAGGCGCACTTTCAGACCGGTGGATGTGTCACCTCCTCAGCCTCGCTTTGGACCTGAACAAACAGAAAACGGAGCTGGATCACACAAAAAAAAAAAAAAACACAAAGCGACACCAATTTCACCCGAGTGACCTAACCGCGGAGTCGGTTACGTAAAAATAATAGTAATAATAATAATAATAATAATAATAATAAAAATTAAAGTGGCTCCGTGGGGGCGATTTTGAAAATGTTTCAACAGATATGACAGATTTTTTACCAGTGGGTTTAGTGTGCATCGCAGTGAGAAAAATGTCACAAATCCCCCAAGTATTAGAATAAATCCCAAAGTTTTAGTTTTGAATTCACCCGCAGAGACACGATGCTTCGCTTTTCTTATAAATGCACCGAGTTCTCCTTCACAATAAGAGAGAAAATCTACAGTGTTCTGGCGGTCCGAGGCGATCAGAAAACAAGAAGTCTGCTCCGATAAAAGCCGCACCACCACTCGCCTCGTTAGCGTCTCTCTCCGTGAAGCCCTTTTTTTTTTTTACCTTTGTCTCGACCGATTCCTCCCTCCTCTACACAGGTAAGAAATAGTATCCACACACTGCGGAATAGCGTCGACTTCCCGCCGCCACTGACGACTTTAAGAGCAAAACAAAGATGTCTTTTTCGTCGCTCCTATGTTCGTTACGCTTCGTCTTGTTCGGCCCGTTGAGAGTGCTTTAAAGCCCGACGATACCGAGGCGGAGAGCGTCGCTCCGTCCGTCCGGTCGGTCGGTCTCTGGACGAGTCCTCGACCGCAGACAACTTCAAAACAGGCTAAGTTAGATCCCGCAGCAGTCCGCCGGTTCTCCGGTAGCTCCTGATAGTATGAACTGTCGACTGAACCAGTTGTTTTGTGTTAAAATATCGAGCGTTGTGAAATTCACCGCCAGCCAGCCGTTGGGTACCCAGTTCCTCCGCCGCGCGCTGTACCACACACAGACTGTGCACTGACACGAGGACCTCACTGCTGAGAGAGGGCCGCGCACCAACCAATCAGGCTCCTCGTCGGAGCTCAGCATGAGCAACCAATCACTGAGCGGCGTCCCCACGTGGGGTTGGAGGAAAAGAGACGTTCTCATTGGACGAACGCAGTGACCTCACACGGTCGCCATTTTGGATGTGAAGTGACATTCTGAGCGTTCAACAACTTGTTCAAAACAAAGGTAATAATTTATATGTTCGTCCATTTCAGCGAAGCAGAGCAAATGCCGTCTACATCTATTAAACTCTGGTCATCCAAGGACGTCTGTGGTGTGAACGTCACCCCAAGAGGTCTGCCTATTTAAGCAAATTAAATGCCAGGTTTACATATATAAATTAAAGCAATGTCACCCTGAAATAAATATTAGTATTGGAACGTGAAGATAACACTTTTACAAGAAAGAGATAGATATACGAAGGAGAAAAAAAACACGCTCGCTTGGCTATCAAACCAAAAACAACAATAAAGCACAGGCATGTATTAAAACCTCAAATTCGCAGAATATAAAAAAAGACGCTTTATCTACAGTAGAGCGTCCTGTGAGTGACTTGAATTGATCGACCTATTTCTAACGAGACCTTAAGCGTGTACAAGCTTTCCTATCACCATCAATAGGAAGACTACAACACCTCCGTGCCTCCGCCAATCATGCGCTGCTTACTCTGCACACCCCACGTGGGGGCCTCCACCACCGCCTCACCGCTCTCTGTCCAATGGGGACCCGGCTGTCTTCCTGCGCCGCTCACGATTGGCTGAGTGCTGGAGGCGCTGTCAGTCATGAGTCCCCGTTGTCAATTAAACCCACGTTGGGTACCGCGCTGACAAATGCCTGTGCTACTCTCCCTCCTGCCTGCGAACAGTGCCTGGAATGGCTGCTTAATTAGCTTCGAATGGCTTTTCCTTTCAGCTCAAACAATCTGTCACTACCATGTGGTAAAAAGAGCCCTGCATAAAACAAAAGCAGGAAAAAAAGCTAGTAGGGGCTTAAATATCAGTTTGATTCCCCCCATGCCCTCCTCCCCACTCTTGCACCCTTCCATCCCCCATGAAAACATTTGCTGCAAAACAAAGCTTTTACCTCACTCAAACATTGGCTCCTTTCGCTCATCTGTTTCTGCCCTCAATTTCCTTTAAAACTACATTTGTTTGTTTGTCTAGGAGTCCATTTAGGCTCCTCATATTTTGATTTAAGCACTGGATTTCTGTTAGCCTTCACGACACTTGTGGTTTCGCTGGTTTATAAAGGCTGCTGTTAAATGTTGAACTTAATCTGAACTTAAGACACATTGATTATTTTATCTAACATGAATGCACGCCTCTTGAGAATATGTTTTGTAAATGAAAAATCAGCTATACTCATCATAACAAACCCAAGCGACAGATTAGAGGATTGTGCAAAATAAATCAAAATATCATACAATGAAAATCAAGATGCTAATAAAAAATAACGCAATTGGATTCACTTTGGAACATTTTGTTCTTCCCAGACCAAAACACCGCTTTGTAATACTTCATCATTTTTATGAAGCACAATGAAGTGCGCAAAGTACTGCATTTGAGTTGTAGCTAGCACGCTGCGTGCTTCGGCTGCTGCCTAGCAACAAATGGATCCCTCCTGCAGATGTGGCGACATCAGTTGGGATAATAACTCATGCACTGAGGGCATGTCGCAGGGTGACACACTGGCTGGGAGACTTTAAAGAAGGGTTTCACATAAAACGTCTGCAAATGATTAATTGTTCCAGTAGCAGTCGTAATCACAGACTCTAAGAGGCAACAGACATTTGAACAAGATAAAACTCAAGTCTGCTTTTGCACATCCAAGTTTCCTCGGAGGACATGAAAGTTTCAGAATCACTGCAATGTCGGGCGTCTTAAGCGCTGAAACAGATTACAGGTGAAAGTTTACGTTTTGTTATGTTATTCTGTGTTGTGAGTGCATTTGGCAACACATGGCAGGACTGCAGGTGAGGCTACAGCTCTCAGCTTGTTAACAAGGTTCCACTAATTACATTTCCTGCTGTAATTTAGTCAACAGTTTCAATTTCTTCGTAGATTAAAAGATATCCACCTGCTATCTAGGCTCTTTTGCTCTACTAGCACCCTTAAAGTGATTAAATAGCCAAGTGTGACTGTGTGCGCTAAACAAGTTAATGGTGTCAGACCACAGTTCTTTTTTTCTTTCCAGTTCCTGAAAAGAGCAGTGGCACTAAAATCCAATATAACCGCATTGCTCAACGTTTTTCCCAATGATTTGCACAATTTCGACTTTTTAGTTCACTTCTATTGCAAAATGACGGCGAGATGATTTTGAGGAAGCCTGCGTCATGCTCAGAAGCCACTTCTCAGATTAGCTTATTTTTGTATTTGCTGACGGTTTCCGTTATCACTTTTGCATGGGCGAATCATTTAACTTTAATTTGAAAGTAAAATAAATCTCATCAGACATTTCAGCTTATCCTGTTTATAGATCCAAATGGGATTTTCATTTGGGGTGTGCATACAAATCTTCACAACTATGTGCAAGACATAGCATGCAAAAAAAAAAAAAAAAAAAGAGTAAAGTCCAGTTTACAAAAACGAGACTGGAGATTGGAGTTCCACTCATGAATCAACAGTTGCAGGAGGTTTACTTCTCCTTTACTTTTACACTACACACTATTTCAACAGAATCGGCGTGAAAGGCATTATTACATGCGCCACTCAAGAGGAGCATTAACACACAAACATGGGACACATATTCATAAGATCGGTGCCTCGGTGGGCAGAGGAAGGAGAGCTGCTAGATTTCCAACATCATCGTCCATTCATCATATCTGTAGTCAAGTGGGCTTGTAGTGTTGATTTAAGTGGAGCTGTTGGTCAGTGGCGCAGATATTTGACAGTTTGCTCCACGCTGAGCTTCCTGGGATTGGTATGTGTAGGCCCTGTGTAAGGATGTGGGTTATCTGGGAACTGGCAAACACAGCGACGGTCTCCACTGGCCCGAGCCTCTGATTCAAGAACCGCATACAAACAGACATTATCGTATGGCTTCATCTGACACGTAGCCGGTCATGGATGCGTCTCACACACACACACACACACAAAGATTCACTTTTCATCCCACTCAACAGAGAGTGGCCTAGATTAAGCAACAACAAAGAAGTGGGCTTCACCGCTGGGAGAAGTGGGGCCGCTCCGCCCTTCTAGACCTCTGCACTGTTTATTTGCACTGGAAACCCAGACGCTGTGAAACTCCCACTCCGAGGCACTGCACAAATATTGAGGCTATTTGCAGAGGTGCTTTTAATTCTTTACAGAGCAATGATTGGTTCTTTGCACTCTCATCTCTGCAGAAGCTTCGTCAGTGGATTCCTTTGGCCTCCACTGCCTCGCCCCCCTCTCCAACACCAACTTAAAGCAGCCATTAAATAAATATGATTGATGTATATTTTCAATAGGGTTAGTGGCCTCTAAAGAGTAAAATCACATTTAATCTGCTTATGATATCACATTCTCTGCGCAAATAAATAATCCAAACCACAGTTTCAGTTGATTATACTTTCTTCTTCTCATTTTGTACAAGAAATAGGGGGCCAAAAAACTCAGCCTAGGATTACCCCTGGATGGATGGATGGATGGATGGATGGATGGATGGATGGATGGATGGATGGATGGATGGATGGACAGACAGATAATATCAAAAGTAGATAGATGGATGGCTAATGTCAAAAGCAGACAAACTGACGAACGAACAAATGAACGAACGAACGAACAGCTAAAAACAAATGTGAATGGATGTCTCATCAAGACATTGAACATGTTCAAATCCGACCCAGACTTTCTCAGTGTTTCGAGGCGGTGTAGGAGTCCTCACCAAAATCATGCCATGCACTCGGATGGAGAACTCCATCCGAGTGAGAATACGAATCAACTCTGCACTGCTAAAACTGCTAAAAAAAAAAGTCCAGCCTGAAGACCCTTTTCTGGACGTTGTGGGCTGTAAGCAAGGGGTGAAATTGATTAATGCTGTTTTTCTCTTCCTTTGAGAGTGACATCACCTTTGTGAGGCTGTTTATATTCCAGCATCCATGAGATTTATTACTTCATCCATTCAACTGCCGCCACTTCCAGCCATCCCAGTTGCTTTGAATTAGAGGAGTGCAGCGCTGGGGGCTGGATTTCCACTGCGGTGTGTTCAGTTTGGACGGTCGCTGTGGCGTTCTAAAGCGCCCACTGACTCGGGATTATTGACATGCTTTCACAGGCGAGTTCAGGCCTTGAAAGGAGACATTCCTCGACACAATGGGCCCAGTGTGTGTCGCGGGGGCAGCAGACATGAATAGAGCCCTTAAGTATCACTGTGACTCGTCAGCCTCTAATCAATGCAAACAAGATGAAAGGACCTTATCAAAAGAGACATGAGCAGTGCCTGATCAAAAAAGGTGAGGGCCTTTTTTGTGTAATCTCTGCATTAGCATGTGCTGTTGGCTGGTGTGTAAGGTACGGGGCCTAGTCAAAGCTGAGAAGATATACTATGAAAACAGAAAAAAAACATGTTTTTAACAGACCCAGGTCTTTTGGTTTACGTTTGGTCTTTAAATGCATAATGATAATGCGCTGTAACACCTAGATATGAAACATAATTAGAATATTTTCACGGCAGCGTTTTGCAAATGGTGCTTAGATGAAGTGTTATTGTGCTCCACGGCGCCGGAATGTGGCGCGAGGCGCTCAGGAGGTGTCGGTGTTTGCCATCCACCCTTGTTGATACCTAACGACTGAGTCTGCTCTACAGATCCATAATGAATTCAGAACGGCTTTGCTTCTGGTGCTGTTTGTGATTAATAAGCTCATTTAGAGAGCTCTCATTGTGACCAGGTCCACAGGCCGGCTCAGGCTAACGCTCTTTAGGGGGCCGGTGTTATTTTTTTGTGATTACCATCCAAGTGGCTGCCGCTGGAAAAGAAGGTCAACAGAGTGACCTGATCCTGTCCATCAGCCGGAGAGCGAAAGAGGACCTCATGACGATGGAGAGACCTTCTCTGCTTTTAACAAGCGAATGAGTGTTTTACACACACACACACACACGGCCAACACGGGAGCCTTTTCCACAGCTGTGGTTGGAGCCGGTGTCTAACTGAGAACCAATCCTTTCTGTTTTGACCAGAGAAACCCCTGGCTCCGGGCCACACCGACTCTTTCGATTTCCAGAGAACTGAGTTGCTTACATCCGGGCGTTAAGGTGGTTTTATGGAGAATAACTCGAGGCTTAACCATGCTTTGTGGTGGTGCACTTCTACATGTATCTTGCCAGTCAGCGGCCGCCTCAAGGAGTAAGTGGAACAATCTGGTAATTGCTGCTGGTTTTTTCGTGGTGACGTTGCTATGGAAACAATAAGTGATGCTGGTTAATTGGCCGCCACATACGTTTGCTGATTTTGCCTGAAAACATTGGCGCATCTGATTCTGACCACAAATCACTTTGCATCTTCTTGGAGACATTTCACGCACAAAATGACTACTGATGTTATAACGTAATTTTCCCAGAAATTTTGTTTGTAATCTGATGTAGGAAGATGTGGTCCAGCAAATCATATCTTCAAAGAAGAGGGTGCTTATGGGTGATAATCTATTGTATCTAAATAAACAAATAGAAGCTGACTGCCCCAACTGGGGATCAGAACCACAGTGCAAGATAAAATCTGTAGAAAACACACATCATTTCAGCACTTATATGAATATTTATGCTTGTAATTCAATGAAATATTTAACGAGATTTGCAATAACTCAGTACATGTATGCTAAATGGTTTGTTAATGAGTACAAATTGGGCAGACTAACTGGTGAAAAGGCAAACTGACTCTTAACCTACTATAAATTACAATGAACAAAGTGGTGGTTTGGTGGTGAAGTAAAAAGAATGTAAAGCTCTTTTACTGCAGTTTCTTGTCTGTGTTTCATTTGCTTTTTGGTTGGCTCATGCTAAATCCAGTCACTAAACAACAACAAGCATCAGAGGCTCTGTTGTGGCAGCTCTTTTGTGACTTTCCAATGCTATAATAACAGGGAACCTTCAGTCTGGGTAGGATGAAATCAAGATGGATGCCTGTCTACCTCTGAACCAGAAAATGCCAGGTTTAAAGTTCTGAAGTCAAACAAGACCCGGTGCGTAAGGCTCGGTCTTTGGAGGATTTTCTGTAATGCAATTTTTAAATTCTGATGAGTTTATGTGAAGCTGCCTCGGGTGGAGGCTGATGATACTTCATCTTTTTCTCACTAAATGTCAGACTGATTTAACGGCAGAGCAAGAAGAGGCAAAAGTTAACCTCCAAAGGAAGCACGGATACATAAACCTTTCTGGCAGACCACAGCCAATAAAATTACAACCTTCACTCTATTCCCAACTGGGACAGTGGCCACAATGTGGGTGGGCTGCTGAAAGCACAGATTAATAAATTTAGAACTATGTGGCTAAAGAAATGAGCCTCAGTGACATGTAGTATTTATACTCCAGGGATCAGAGAGTCATGGATCACTAATTAGAAGTTCAACTTAAAAAAAATAAATTAATCTCGAGTAGAAATAATCCTTATTGTCCCTCTGTGGGGTAATTCAGGGTTAGGGTTTGCTGGGAGGAAGGATCTATGGTAACGTTCCTTTGTGCACCGAGGATGCAGCAGTCTGTCAATGGAGGAGCTCTGCAGTTCTGCAACAATTTAATTTGCAGGTTAGGAGGCATTGTCCAACAGTAAAGAGCATATTTTGAGAAAAATAGTTCAGTCTTGTTTATTTAAAATAGATTTTTAAGGGTACAAATATAGCAAACCGCTATTTTCAGACTCCCTACAAAAATGCTTAAACCTGCCTATTTCAATAGGCAGTTTTAGGGAAAATATATTTATTAATGCACAGAGTGGAAACTTTCTTGGCACTACCACGGAAGCTGATATGTAAGGGCTTCCTTCTTTCTGCTCTTAGGGTCCAGCCAATCAGCACCAAGGAAAATAATTGCAGTTCTGTGAACATCAACTAGCATTGCACTCAGTAATTCCAGCTTCCCAAGCTGCATTTTCTTTCTAATAGTTTTGATATGCATTACAAAGCTAACCACAAATAGGCAGATTTCCTGCAAGCAGGTTGGAGAGAGATTCCACGGAAAAAATCAACAAATAGATGAATTCACAAATTAAAATAATATTGTTCTTGAGCCCCTAGTAATTCTGTTAAAAATAATTACTTCTACACATGTCTTTCTCCCCAACTAAATGAATATTTTTCATTCAAAGCCTGGGTTTTTCTCAATTTCTCAGCGTCAGATTATGTTACTGCAATGAAAGATGTGTTTTACTTTAAGGTTTATTTTTTTACTCCTATTTACTGGGGGAGAACCAGCTGCAACTTTAAGATGGTAAAACAAAGGTTAGACAGCAATCTTGCAAATTGCAGGTTTATAAGTATCTGTGGTTTGCAGAGAAGTAGTGCCTTGTTATTACAATGTAAACTGTCTATTAAAAAGAGGAAGAGGGATGTACAGAGTAGGTGAGAGCAGCCTGACATCTTACTGACATTTTAAATGTCTCCTCCATGTAATGATCTTTTTTTTTTTTTTTCATCAGCTGCTCAGCAGGAAACTAAAGAGCCGAGTTCATTATGGACCAGAGCAAAATGTGGTTTCCAAGGGAACAAGCACCTACATGCAGGACTGAAGACGAGATGAGGTTTTTGTATTCATGTATACCACAGAGGGAACTGTGCAGAGTTTGTGCATGCCTATATTGAGTGTAGTACACAGTGCACGGCGTCGTGTGCTGTTTTCGTTCATGCAAACCCACTCGGTTCTGAACTAAATCGAATGAGGTAAATCACCTGGGAGACTGTTGCCACGCCATTGATTTTATGGGTCATCAGATAACACCAGGGCTTGCTGAGCGCATGCCCTTCAGCACTAAGAAGGCTATCATTTAGCCAGATCGATAGCTCTAATTACCTCACTACACCCACTGCAATAAATTCAGGACAGCACGCAGTCTTCCAAGGATCTGGAATGCGATCAAATCACATCCGTGTTGCAGAGATACGGGATAAACTTTCAGCATCTCCACATTAACTACGACTGGCTATTTCAATGAAAGATTTGCTGCATCTGATCCCTTCTGCCACATTTCTGACCATTCGATACATCTACAAAGGTTATGTGAAACAGTCTTTTAAGAAAAGTTATTGACAATGAGCGACATGCTTCAGAAATCGAGAAAAGCTTCAAAAGTGCCCGTTAGCTGCTGTCAGAATGAGAGCGAAAAGCTGAACGCAGCACCACAGGATGTTTCTGAAGGCGGCCAATCAAAGCAGAGCGTGGTTTCAAAGATGTTGCATGACTTGAAACTTGTAGCAGAAACTCACTGTGAGATAAAAAACCCTGCCACAGTCGCAAACGTGGTTTGTGCTTTCTGAGACAGTTAGAAACGAAGAAGGCCAGAGCGCAAACGGAAGTCTGGGACTCGCCTTTGGGAGTTTCACCTTGACTTACAATCGCCTAGTTAAATTTTCTCTCAGCACCACTACTGCTTCATGTATCATTAACGCTACACACGGCCAAACAGTGTCTCGCGTTAATATCTTCAAGCTGTCCACTTAGAAGTAATGCTGTTGTCAGTGTTTTGCCCTTGCTGCCTCAGTCTCTCACCTCTAACATGCTGAGTGCTGCCGGCCCCACTATCTGGTTTCTCCACACTCATAGCACTGCAGTAGACCACTTATCACCGACGCTGGCAAGCCGCCCACTGCCCATCACTTTCTGACTTTCACACAGTCTCTCATTCAGTGGGAGGAAACAGCTCAAGTGTGCAAATTCTTAAGCTGAACAATGTGGCAAAAAAAAACCCCACAACAAAACACATCTTTGATAGATCAATTTAATTGTGTCAAGTGATGTTTTCATTCAAATCTGAATGGAAATTAGTAACTAAGGAAGACTGACATGCAGGATGGTTTAATGTAAGGTACAAAAAGGTTTTCGTACCCTTCCAGATTTCTTCAGTTTTTGCTGTATCGTTTCAGATAAACAAATTTAAGATCAGACAAGTTTTTAAATGATTATTGTAATTAGTACGGAATGGAGTTATTCGCTGCCCTCCACATTATGTGTAATAAATCCGAAGAAATACTCATCTACTTTCATCCATGGTTGCAATACAAATAGTGAAAGGTTGCGCTACCGTAGCAACGAGGCAGTGCATCTTAGCAGAAGCTGCACGCAGAGTGTCTCTGTGTGAGACATCGACATGTCCACCATATTGGGAAGGGCGACCAGTAAAGTGAACACTCAAGTGAACAAAGAAAAATTTTTTTTGTAGAAGAAGCGGTTTGCTGGTTATATTTCACAGAGAAATGCTAAAACATGTAGTTAGAGTAGCTATCATGTCATTTTCATCTGTTATTATATTGAAGCTTATTTGGCACATAGGAAACATCTCATGTATATGATGGAAATCATGGCCAGTGTGGCTAATGGTATGATCTAGTTTTTGTTTTCTTTAACTTGATTATTGCTCCAGTGCTGCAAGAAATAAACAAACAGCAAACAGACATTGGCAAGAAAATAGAAAATATAGTTAGAAGAAAAAAAAAACTGCAGATGACAACAAAAATGGAATATGAAGAAAGGATCATTAATTGGAAACAACCCTGATAAAAGTCAATATTAATATGATTTAAAGCTACATTATGTCTGCTTATTCTCGTGACTGTTGCCAGCAGGATAATAAGAGTTTATCAACAGATTGTAAATGTTAATTTACCGTCACTTCATGATACAAATAAGGAATACATATCTAGGGATTTCTGACTAACCCTCCCTTACTAGCAATAAAGAATGAATAAAAGAGAAAATTAAATATTCTTGTTCTACAAACATTAGGTAATAAGGTAAATCTATTATTTTCTAAATGGCACAGCTTTGTGTGTTTTGTCATTATACAGTCAAATCTCATAAATGTTTGATAACATACAGAACAAATTTAGGAAAACACAGTTAGACACTATAACTCATTTTGAATTAGAAAGCGTTTAAGATCTAGTACAGTGCTACCTAAAGTAGCAAATAATACTCCTGTATATGTAGCAAATGCTGTATTTCTATTTTTACCAGTTCACAAAACTCAGTTATTGCATGACAAACTGCCCAGACTCATCATGACAAGAGTAAACTTTGAACCACTGAAGCAGGAATCTTCTTCTGGCCAAAGACAAATACATTTCTAAGTGCTTTTACGGTGCTTCTGAGTCCATTTGTAAAGCGTCTGACAAACTGTACTGCCCCCATACTGGCAGGCCCCCGCAATTCAGGCGTGCATCCAAACCCATCTAAACATGGCCAGCAGCTGGCCTCGGGGCCGGTGTAACTGTTTAGCTCATAATAGTCACTGATTAGAATACCAGTGGCGAGAAGTGAACCCAAAGCAGTTGTTGACAAGGGATATTAAGCAAAGTGGGGAGTCCAGCCACAGGGATTTGATGATGCCACCGGGGAAACATGTGCTGGCCCACACGGAGGCTCTCTTTAACACCGTGGCGTCCAAACAGCTGATAACTCAATCCGAGGGACGAGTAGAGGGTTACACCGTTTCACCAGACACGAGAGAAACTGAGAGCCCAGGCCCGGCGGCATGGGTGGGCATCGGCTGCCCTCAGAGAGGCTGATCGTTAAGCTCCGTAGCTAAATGGCAGCGAGTGGACTTATGGCACCATTCTTCCATGATGCTAATATCTCTCTTTTTAAGTAAAGGTTTTTGGCTGATCCTTTTTTTTTCCCCCTTCGCTGCTGCTTCCACCTCAACCACAGCTCTGGGAACGTGACCTTTCCGGATGCAAGTGCCAAACCAAAACCTCAAATATTATTTTGTCTTAGTGGCTGCTTATTTCCACTTCATCTGATCAAACTAATCATGCTTCGCTGAGCGAGGAAACTCCTCAAAACCACATTTATTAGTCTGTTTTCACCCTCTAGGTTACTGTATTTCAAGTTTAATGACGTGGGATTTTTTTATTTTTTTTATTTCCCTAAAACTAAAACTGGAAGAAAGACGATGAAAAAGTGCAGTAGTGTTGAACTGAGATTGGCTGCATTTATTGAAGCAATGATAAAAATGACAAAGTGTTAAAAATACTTGGCAACAGACCCGTCACTGCACGTACTCCCAAAATCACAATTACTTTTCTGAAAATAAAACCTGAGATTAAGCATGCTGCTTCAGCGCAGCGGTTATTTTAAGCCATGCATTTTTATCAATGAACTCCATATTTCTTCAGTATATGGAGATTTAGCGATGCTCTCAGGACCAACAAATAAAAAAACCCACCAAAACAAGCATAAGTTAGAGTTTATTGTCAACATGACTAATCTTATGACTGACAGATTTTATCCAATAAGAATAAACAATATGACAGCCATCCAGTCGATCCATATTGTTCCGATATGTCAAGAACAATTTAAATTCACTTATTATCAGTTCAACATTCCTTTAGCAAACATCACTTTGTTATTCTTCTATGGAAAATTACATTTAAATTAAAAAGGGGAAAAAATGACCTCATTTCAATACAGAGTGCAGCACAGTGTCATAGTTATGTTTTCTAATCGATGACATAAATGAAAGTGAATGCTTTTATGTAACTGAAACACAACTCAGCTATTTTAAGACAAAACCAGGGCTTAAATTTTCCACTGGTTTAATAAGTAAACACACCTGAAAACTGATTTGCTCTTCACAACCAGCAATTAAGGTTGGGGCAAGAATATCGTTTAAATATCGTTTGGTTCTTCCTCTGTTGTGTTTTGAATTTTATCTCAGCATACCTGCTAGACTCAGGCAACGCTGTTTACAATCCCAGCCTGTACTTTCGATCTCTTATCACTTATGAGCAGCGCTCCAAACTGAGGTTACACAAACATTTCAAACGGGATTTATCAAAGCTAACAAACGTTAGCACTTACAGATAAATAGCTCTGCTGTGAACCCAGCTCTGCATCAAGTATCGATTCACGACACTGTAGCTTCATGTGTCGATATTAAAGCAGTTAGAATATTACAGACGGGGCTCTTGTTTTCTTCAAATGCAAACCTCACTTTTGATAAATGTTGTATCTTACATTTTGACTTGATTATCTCCCAGCTGAAGCAGGTTAAAAGCAGAAGTGCAGCACTTTAAACTTCCCTGCAATATTTTAAGTGGTTACTTACAAAACTGAGGCTATTTTTAAATGTGACTTTATTTTTCATCTGAATATCTTCAGTGCACTTAAAATCCAGCAACAACAACAACAAAAAAGCTGAAAGCAGACATCCTGAACAAAGTTTTGCACACTCTAGAAAAAAAAATCGCTATAACCTGTAAACTGGTTGATGTCGTGTGATCACAGAAAATCAATGTGATCACATCGTCAAAGTGATTGGATCACATCCAATCACATTGGATGATTTGGATACAATCATCCAAATGTTTGGATTTAAGAGGTAAAGCTGGTCTTGTAGTCAGAACAAGAAGCTGTTTTAAAGCTAAACTGAAGTATGAAAATAAACCAAATGACTCGTCTGCAAAATGTTTAAATCTAAAAACAACCCCCCAAAAACTTCTTCCACTTGAATTAATTTTCATTTAGCCAAGAAGTTTGTTTCTGGAAGGAAATAAGGCAGGTATAATTTACATTAAAGCAATGTAAAGTACCTATTTACTTAAAAGAATCCATTTTTATTGACATATTGATTTAAAAAAAAGGTTGAAAATTATTTATGCCCTTCTTAATAATCAATAACCAGTCCTTTATTTACATCAAAGCTACTTAATTTATTTTTAAGTCTTTGAGGTTGGAAGGCCTCATCTTTAGCTCTTTCCACAGATACTCAGTCAGATCCACTCAGAAATCGGGCTGGGTCACTTTAAACTTAAATCTCCCAGGGGTATGAATAATTATGGGCTCACCGGTACTTGCACATCATGCCTTTTCTACACCAGTTTATCTTTATTATGTTTTTCAAACAATTTAAATTACTAAACCAAGTGGAGTGGAAAGACCGGAGAAAAATCCTATTTCTTCAGACATTAAAGTATTAACGAGGTTTTTGTTCTTTAGGGAAATTGAATGCGACTCGTTTCGTCGTTGACAGAGTTATTAGCACCTTTCCACACGTCCCAGGAGATGCCCCCTCCATGTCTGATTGTGTTTTGCTACAAACTACCATCTCAGTGTAATGAGTTGTTCATAATTTGTCACCATTCTGTTTCTTTCGGCACTATAGCCTCCTCTTACTCTGCTTTGTTGTCCACTCCACTGCACTCTCGCCGCCCCCCCACCCCCAAAAAAAAGCTTTTAGAGACATTTACTTCAGAGAGGAGAAGCAGCTCTGTGCGTGTGGAAAAGACGCGTAGAGGACAACATGTCTTTTACTTGCATTATTCATGCAGAAAAATGCACTTACTTTGAGCCTTTTCAATGCTAATATTATGTTAATGAAAGGAATTGAGCACGATACAGTGCTCCTCATTAAAGGAGGAACACGCTGTTAATGCACCTTACAGCCGTTTCACGTCAGTTTGACGGTAATGGTTCATCTGGGCTGGTCTAAGGTCAGGGATGCTCTACGAAGGCATACATTTTATGCTAACCCAATGTTTCTTGTCTACATTACGGCTAACATGCAGAAGCAACAGAGCGACCCCCCACCCCCCAAGATTGTTGACGGTAAGCTTCAAAATTTTACAGTCGAAATAAAACAAAAACATCCTCGGGTATGCAGAACAGATCGAGTGCTTTTCTTGATTTGGGTCATGGCTTTGTGGAAAACGGAGTTGACGCAGATCAGGACAGATGGAAATGCGTCCTGCAGCGGGGTTTAGACTCGCTCTGATGTAGCAAATATGTTACTCTTGACTGGTCAAATGAAAGACTTTCTGTTTCTGCTCAGAGTATTAAAAAAAACCAAACGCTAAACATCACAGCGACAGCGCTGTCAGCAACGATCCATTACTGTGATCAGACAGGTCTGTGCTCATCACAAAACACGACAGGGGTAGAAACCAGAGTTTTTCAATCCCAGATACAGAGGAAAACAGAAACTTCTTGATCCAGAGAAATGTGGTTCGGGTTTAGGATTCTTGACACATTTGTTTTTACTTTTCATCTTATTTAACCAGAGCTCAACAACAGACATAAATGAAAAATAAACTAACTTAAGTTCACTCATATTTCTGTCTCATAACTTGACTAAAACATTTAAGTTACAATTGTGACCATTGCAACCACATGTACCATGAGATCACAACTAAATTTACTTCCCAACCAAATGAAAGCCAAGCAAGCCGGCTTCAGCTGCAACCAAACGGTTCTCGAGTATCTGAAGCTCACAATCCGTGATGCCCAAGCCAACAGCTTCAGTGCTATCATCCTGCCACTTAAACACAAAGATCAGTATGGACTGTGTTTCTAGTGGAAGAGGGCTTCCACTTTTTGTGCAGCGCACACAACTCCAAATTGCACGTTGACCGGTTGCTAAGACACTTAGTTATTCAGGAAAAAAACGTGCTGCTTTTCGGTCAGTACTAGAGGCAGAAAAGTATTATGGTTCTGCTAATGGTGGAATAAAGTTTTGTTTTTGTTTTTTTTGGCTGAGATCTGGTTATGTTTGAACAGTCTTGTAGGCCTTAATGATTAGAAGGATGAGTCGTTTGATAATCAAATGCTTGTGGGTTTGTAGAAATATCCTATGAGACTTTCTTGTTGTGGCTACTGAAAAGTTAAAGACAGTATGCATCCAGTGCAAGGTGGAGGTCACATGTGTGCAGGGAAGTTTCTAACCAGTCTGCAGCCAAACACACAAAAAAAGAGTCTTCTTCCAAAGGGTGGAGAGCTGGCAACAACAGACCGAAGGAAAACAAACATGAAGTGACTTCAGGAAGCAGGTCATCCTGGGATATTTGTATGAGTCATGTACAACCTGATGTGCCTTGTTGTTTTACTGGCTGAAAACTGACAAAAACTTTGGTGTTAGTGGTATTAATGAAGAAGTAGCTGGAAGCAACTCGCAGCAGCTCCCCTGTTCGCTGATCTGGGTGAATCTAATTCCCAGACTTACATTCCCAGTACAGCAGTCTCTGACCTTCATTCCTATGTTTACCTGAAAAATATTGCTTTCTGTTTCCACTTGTACATTCAGCTGAAATGCATGAACTCATTGGTAGCAATCAGCTCCATAAACCTGCTTCATTATTGTGCCATGTCATAGTGGTTATTCCCAAATAACCTAATTTAAAGTTAACAATGTGTCTGAAATATTGCAACAATTGCAATAGGCAGAGAAAATGATAGCATCAAGATAGACTATTTCTAAAGAAGAGTGATTGTTTCACTCTTAGTTTTTATGTGTAACTTCGTAAAGCTTTGCATTGTAATGTTTACATTTCCTGTTTTTGAGAGGATTTAAAGAATGTTTTTTTTTTTTTTTAAGATTATCACACATTTGTTAAGTTTCAAACCTTGATAATGTTTTTGTGTTAATGAAATATTGGCTGATTTTTGCAGGAAAAATTACCATTATAAACTTTTATTTACATTTTAAGTGATTTTATTTAAAATATATTATTTTTAATTGCATTTTATTTCTTGAAAAAAGCAAGAAATAAGAGAGTCTGCTGAACTTAAATTTTAAGTATTTAAAAATTCTCTGGTTGTTTCCTGATGACAAAATTCTAAATTAAATGCAAACATCTTCCAGAGAATTTGCACAATTATAGCTAATTTATTGCCCTCTTCAAGCAGATCTAAATTATTTCTGCTTTGCTTTGAGAAGAACTCAGTGTTATGCAACCGTTGAAATACTTAAAAGCTGTATTTACACTGCCATAGGCCCGCCATGAGTACATGAATCATTAAAGTCATTCTATGAAGTTTAATACAGTAGCTGATTTATGTATTCCATGTAAACAGACTTAAACCCTCTTTATGCAGGAAGTGTAATTACCTATTCACATCTCCTGTTCAGAAGCAAACAGCTGGAAGCACAGCCTTGTGCAACAAGAGTTTCTGCCTGTGGAACAAGCTCCATCCCAAACATCAGCAGATTTGTCTTTGAAGTGGTTAAATAAAGATCAAGGCTCTTTTTATTCACTGGAATTATCATTTTAGGCCCTCTTTTAAAGCGTCTGCCATTGCCATACACACAGAGTGAATTTAGAGCCAAATATCTGACTTGCCTTCATTGCATGCGGGGAGGATGTCGGATGGATTTTGTTTTCTTAAGCTGCTCCCCATAATCATTGTTACCGGTTATTTCCAATAGGTTTACTTTTATTACAGATGTTCAAAATATGTCAGGAACTCTGCAGAACGACGTAATTAGAATGTGAGAGCTATTATCACACATCAACAAAGATGTCCTTGTTTAGCCACCATTTAGTTAAGATGAACTGAGATGGCCAAGTTACAAACTTTGGGTGAAAAATATTGAAAGAGGTCTGTTGCATTGTGTTGTAGTGGTTCATTTTTTTTTTTTTATTAATTTTCCTCATTTATGAATTCCTTCTTGAAACTTTTAGAGATTATTTACTTTGCATTATACAGCTTTGGTCTTACTGCTGTTATAAAATAATCAGAAATTAAAATGTTGTGTTTTTCCTCTTGAATTATTAATGAGGTCATGCTGGAAAACAGCCTGGAAAATGGCATGAATAATGTTTGATTCTGTTTACCTCCAAATTTGCATCGTTTGGTTCTGATACCAGGAAACAATCTGAATTATAAAACAGGGTGAGCGTTCCTGCTGTGGGGTTAGATGACTCTACTTTCTCCAAAACAACTTGGGTTTCTGCTTTGGTTCTGTCAGATCTCTGTTCTCTGCTGCTCAGCCAGATGTACTGGTGCTTGGCAGGCTTAGCTTCAAACGCCGGTCTCTGTCTGTCTATCTGTCTGTCTGTCTGGGTCCTCGGACTCTACTGAGACAGGGATGCTGTTAGCTCTGTGGTACAGTCTGCGTTTTCTCATTGTTGGTCTTAGTGTATCCTGCTGTGTGGTTAAGTTTCTTTGTCCAGAGTCGGTTTCAAGACTAAAATCACTCTTAAAGATTTTGATTGGTTTCTCTTTTTGAATCCGTCCGTCTTAGTTGGTCAGCCCATGGATCTCTAGCTCTAGTCTCTCGCAAACTCAAGAGTTTACCAGGTTTCAGTAAGAAGAATGAATCAATGAATGGATGGAAGAACTTATATTCGTGCAGATTTCCACAAATACCCACATTTCAATCATCGGAGTTAGGAAATGCTCGAGTGAGGCTTCGAAATTCTGTTGGTCACTGCCTGATCTGGAGTCAGCGTGCTTTGGCCTCAAATCTTGTGTTTACTTCATGCCTAATCATGTGCAGCTGTGCTACAGCTCACTCCAGCCAATAAAGCTCATCATGTTCACTTGTTCTTGCCTCTGCTTCAGCTCTCCTTGTCCTCACAGTCTCTGCCAGATCGACTCCGTTTTCCTCTGCAGTCCAGACTTCATGTTCAGGTTGACGTCTTTGACCACGTGTCTGATTTGGTTCCTTGCCCGTCTTGGCAGCGATTTTGACCTCATCTGTTTCGAGTTTTGCCCTCAACTGGTTTGTATGGTTTGGATGTAAATTTAGTTACAGAAATGTTGACTTCAGCCTGTGTCCTTATTTGAATCAATAATTTCTGAACTGGACTGCATCAAACTGGAGCTCCGGTTAACACAAACGTTATCTGTGCAACTTGAATCACTACTAACTTGCTGCCTCTGTTTTCCCTCTGAGTTTAATAATCCTGTGTTTCTACAACGTAAAGGGGAATCAGTCTATGTAGTCTTACCTTCAGAGTTTGCAGATTTATGCTCCCACGTCGTGACGATGACTACCAACCTCACGGAGCTCCTCAAATATCCTCCAGCCTCTGCCTCTAAGAAGCTGAACACTGTGGCTATCTTGCAATGATGAAGACATCATTGCATACCAGTGGCGAGCCATGCTACTCACAGATTTGCATCCTCTACCCGGCCTATACCCAAAACTCAACTGGCTTGTGTCTAATTTAATACTTTGAATGTTTCCTCGAATCAACGCCTACTGTTCATGTTTACTTATAAAATCGTAGTAGAGTTAGAGATTAAACCCCATCGACACATTCTGTAGATGGGTAAGACATCAAAATTGTTTGTAACCGTTCTTGTTGTTCTGAGTGCCTTCTGGGTCCAGATTCTAGTTACTGAGCTCTACTAAGGTAATCTTAATTTAAAGTTTATTCACTATCACTGCCAATAAGTGATTGCTTCAAGAGATTAATCAATGCTTAACCCTTAACAACCGCTAGAGAGACTTTAAGTTCAGGAAGCAATAACTCATGTTTTTTTTCCCAGACCAAGGGTCTTCAAAGTTCTCAAAGGCCAGCGCTGCAACTTATAGATGTGTCTTTGCTTCAGCTTGCCTGAGACCAATAATGAGGTCATTAGCAGCACTCTGTTGACTTTGACTGCATGCTGAGTAGGTGATTCAGCCATTTGATTGAGGAGTGTTGGACCAGGGACACATCAAAATTGCAGGAAACCAAACCTCGAGGCCTAGAGTTATTGCTGCTTTAGGTGCAGAAGACTTTTATGTAGGAGATTGCATATCAAGCTTTGAGGAACCACCTGTTAGCACTTATCACTAGAATACTGGGAGTCTAGTAAATTGTGATGATTTCATAAGTCGACTTAAAAAAAAAAGAGAAAAAAATCCAAGTCTGTTTATGCATGAATCTGAGGAATTTTTCAAACGCTTACCAAGATTTATGCCCAGACACATTTCACAGTACTCATTAATACATTCACCTCACAACAACCTTGACTGGCTATAGGTTCACCCAGCAGCAAATGATCTCTGAGCAGAACACCTGGGAGGCAGGGTCCATGGAGAAAAACAGAACTATTGAAAACCGTCTTTGTATCGCTTCATTCTTCATATTTACCTGGAGTCTTATGCTGAGTGGGAACATGCTCAGGGAAGCAGAGACTCTTATCAGAGTGCACACACGCTTGCTGTGAATGAATATTAACAGGTAACTGTGGGTTGTCGTCGTAAAAACACAGCGGTGAATCCTCCGGACAGATGAAGTCTCTTCTGCAGCCAGGACAGCATTTCTAGAAATATATATATATATATAGCTCTTGTATGAAACCATCTTTAGACAGAAATGTGTAAACACGCATTTATAGCACCAGTCTGTTTGGATAGGTTCATGGTTAGCATTCATTGCATCTGTGCACAATGAAAACATGTTGGGTAAAAGCATGTTGGCTCTTTGCCTGCAAACAGAAAGCTTAAAGGCCTGCAGTAGAAATATGTTCTGCCACTGCACTGTTTTGTTGCTCCTAAATGAATATGCAAAGGAGGTCGTTCAGTTAAATCAGGAGCACAGAGCTGTCAAGTAGAGGAGATTGTTGCTAGAGGGGCCTCACTAAAATTACAATTAAGCTGTCACAGCCAGAGTCAAGAACACCCTCTTCAAGCTATTCTCTCATTAATTGGGATTTGGGGAGTACCTGGGTCTCCTTGGCAGCGAGGTTCAAGTGGTTGTTAGTGGATGACAGAATAACTACTTGAGCCGTTGCATCTCCCAGGCCTGAGAAGATGGGATTGTTACGAAACGTGATCAACAGCCTCTCAGGGGTCACAAAGCAGAGCTTTGGCATCTTCAGGAGTGTGTACTCTAGTTCATGCTTTTTGTAGCATCACTCTCAAATATGTTTTAAAAACTGACTAAAGTGCCTCTTCAACAGCAAGACAAGCTCTCTCAATCAAAAAGCAACACACACAGAGCCACGCCTCACCCAGGGTCAGGCTGCGTTTAAGTGGCTCTTCCAGCTGAGGCCTTCAAAAAGTACAAAAGTTAACCTCCTCTTAGGTTTACATTTGAGCACTGGAAGAGCAGACACAATGTATCTGCACCTAAGAATTAGATATGGCAGCATCCTCACAATGAAAAAAGTTAGCATAAAGATGTTTGTCTGCACCATGTTTCCCCATATAAGATTATTTGACCTGCAGATACTGATTTTAGCTGATTTCTCTTTAGGTGACCTATTAAAATGGCACTGAAATCGCTTTTTCTAGCCTTTGCTCCCTGAGCAGTCATGAGAAAGTTGTCTCTGTAAAACAGGACAGTATCAAAACAAAGACAAATAGGTTGTATTGACCGGGTCTATTAACAGTAATCTTCTTGTGTATTCCCTATATATCTTTACTCAGTTTTGAGATTTTTCAAAGGCTGCCGGCATTTCCGAATTTGGCATGACAGATGTTTAAAGTTGAAAATACAAAACAGAGCAACTTTGCTGTACTCCGGTGAGCCTTCGTGTTATCTTATTAAAAGTACTGCTCTCTCTCACCGTCTGTATGAACTGCTGAACATATTTCCTTTTAGGTAGCTTCTTACATCCTTGCTTCCTCTGACTTTATTTTAAATATGTCACTGATGCCGAAAAGGCTACTCTCGGTCAACTTCAAGACCAAATAGTCTGTTTACCACATGGGGCTTAGATACGAATCCGTCAATGGTCAGAAAAAGACTGAATATTTTAATTTCCAGTCAATGGACAGGTAGAGCCGATCAGACTGAAAATTGGAGTATGAAGGTCATGAGCCGATTTCTTCTGTATGCATCTAATGTATTTTGTTTAGCGTTAAATCAATTCTTGTTGCTTGAAATGTATCAGCTTTCTGGTGCTTTGGGAGATAAAAAAACAAAACAAATATAACCAAGTTCCTACTTCAGTCCAAGCCCATGTTCAAGATTTTCACAAAAAAAAAAAGAAAAAAAGGATAAAAGGGCATAGCAAAGCCCAGATAGATCGATTTGAATTTAAGCGTTGTAACGACACACACCAAAGGGCACAGTTTAATATTCAGTGAGGAGGGAGCAATTGAAGAAAGACTTTCTGTTTCTGCCAGGAAGAGACAGCAGCTACAAAAGCCGAGGGTGAGAGAGGTTACTACCATTCGATCTGTGTTAAAGCCCATCATCTGCCTTAAGTCATTTAGACGTGCTCCCAACGATAGCGGTTAATGAGATTAAAGCAGTGTGACCAAGCTGAGGGTAGCCATCTGAAGTGGGCGGATAAAACTGAGGGCTTTGCTGTATCATATCTGAGCGAGAACAGAATCCACTGTCAGTGTAGAGCCCCGCTGTGATCCAGGAACATTTAAGAGTTCAACATCATGAGGAAATGGGGGTGAAAACATAATGTTAGAATTAGGCTTTCTACACGAGGATAAAGATATCCCGAGGTGCGCCGTTATGTGTCTGGTCTCCAACCCTAGTATTTGAGATATAGTCGATCTCAAGGACTACTGAGTCTAGAGTTTTAGATGCATCCCTGCTCCAACACACCTGCAGGAAAACATCTCTGGAATTTGGAAAATAGCAGCTGAGTCCCAAATTAATTCTAAAAATAAATAATAATTATGGATTTAGCAGAAGAACCCTTAAAATACAATAATCTAAATGAGTTGCATGTGAAATGTTTATCACTCAGTGGCAAACTCCAAGCACTTCAACTACTTGGATGAACATGTAATTGAAAACAGACTAAGAGTTACTTATTATTTAGTTAAATCATTTAAAATGACCCATATGTTGCTAAGTGATGGAGCTGACAGTTTTATACCAAATTTATTTTTGTGTTTGGTTGATGATGGAAACACATTGACTCTGATCAGAAACTTTTAGTGAGAAACGTTTGGACTTCTGGTGCTAAACCTTCACAAGACAGAACCAGTCTGTGAAGTAAGAACCACAACCTGAGCTTACTAGGTCAGATCAGGTCGGGAGATTCTGCTGCCGAGGATCTCGTTGTTTGGACTCAAAATGATGCGGAGAGCTGAAAAAAAACAACAACTGTGAAACTTTCAACTCATGCAGCTTGAAAACATCCAAACATAGGAAGGATAATGATGGTAATGACAAAAATAAGCACAAACTACTGAACATTTCACCCCATTAAACAAATTAAGATTTAGAGCATCAGCGACCAGCGAGATGGTTTGACTACGGCGCTGCCGTCGTTTCAGATACCAGGCTCATTCTGGCGACATATAATGCAGTAATATTTATCAGATGAACTTAGAGCAGTAGCTATTACACCAGAGCTCCCATTGAGCTTTCGTCTTGGGACCCAAAGCTCCTTGTAGCAACAGCGGCACGCTACTTATGTCGATCGGTTCTTCTCTACTGTATGGGGAGGGGAAACAAAGCAGATGTGTCTCTGGAGGCATTTCTCTGACACATCTCTGAGCTTTGGCTCTTCAACCTCGCTTAAAAAAAAAAAAAAAAAACTCTTTTTGACTACTTGACTGTTCCTCTACTTGTTTTTGCCACACAGAGACTCAACCCCGACCCCCTCTAGGCACAAGACTTCACACAAACACCCTCAGCGCCTGGCAACTGACACGGGGCTCGCGATAAAAATACTCGGGCTACTTGACCAGCATGAAGTGTGGGAAGAGCCTCTTGTTCCAGCTGCTACACAGTCAATGAAGCGGAAAGAACAAAATGATTAATAAAAAAATTAGTATTAAATGGACCAAATCATTTCTTGATAAGATTAACATTCCTTGTCTAGATTTCATGGCCTTTGAGGAAGTAAAAAAATATTTCGAATTTCCTTAGAGTCCTTTTCAAAATGTGGACTGCCAACGCGACTTTCAGCCCATTCCTCCCTGTCATCAGCTTCTCAAACTATGTACGGTGCATGAAGTGATCGCTCCGCATTGCAGCCACAAATGCATTGGGTTTTTTTGTGGCCATGACCAAACAAAGTAGTGCATAACTGCGAAGTGGAAGAAGATTTGTATATTTGTGGTTTTTTTTATGTAGTACAAATGAAATTCTGGAAAGTGTGGCATACCTATACATTTAGCTCACAGAGTCAAAACTGTATTAAACCAGCTTTATTTGCCACAATGTCACCATCAGTTTGTACATCTAACAGATTAGATTTTTATCCATTCTTCTTTCCAGAATAGCTCAGCCGTAATTAGAGTGTCTGAACTCCGTAGGGCTTCAAATCCTGCAACAGGAGCAGCACAGAAACGGGGCTGAATACATGCTACTCCTTTCAAGTTTTTAATTGTATTATTTTCCTTTCATTTCCTCATAAACTTTGGTCTATCACATAAAATCCCAATAAAATACGTGGAACTTTGTGGTTTTAAAGTGACAGAATGCCAAAAAGGTTCAAGGGGTGTAAATATTGTCGCTACAGTAGTATTATAGGATTAGTAGTATTATAGGATTATAAACTTCTACAAGTTCAAGGCAAGACAGTGAAAGAGAGAAAAGCCAATCGGCATGAATGAATTTAACTTGGTGAGAGTCGTTTTTTTCTGCTTTGTTTGTCTTAACGAGGACACAAAGTTCAGATCCCTCCAGTGCTTAAATTATGTGTTTCCACCCATAGATTTCCTCATAAACAACTTGGCGATGGTGGCATTCGCCAAGCAAACAAGATCATGTGGGAACCAAAGAAGGCTGGAAATAATCTTCATGACTGAAGAGATTCATTTACTTTCTATTAAGACATCATGCTGCGTTGCTCTTGTTTAATTTATTCACTAAATCGTCTCGTATTTCAATCAATCTTCTGGATGTTCTTAGCGTACAAAAGTCGTGGCTTCAAGAAAACACTGGCCATCTGTGCTCCACATTTTCTGCAGCGGCTGTGAAAGCATCAAGAGTATGGAGGAGATTTCCCTCAAGCGCCTGAAGCAGCTACGTTATGAAAGGATTGGTTCGAGAAGCACAGACTCATTCTGGATATGATTCAGAAGATAGTTTGACTAAAAGCAGCAGCTGACGAGGCGGACGAGCCAAGTTTCCGCGCTGGCTCCGTTAACTACGGCCCGACTTTTCACAGCGCGACTGACTCAACGAGTTTGAGCAGAGTTGGACGAGGAGCTGATTACATTTACAGCTGAGTGACAATGCGCCGGGAGAGGAAATGAAGTCATGAAAGTTTACCCTCAGCAATTTTATAAATCATTACTCTGAAACGCAACAAGGGTCAGATTTGCTGGCGGGGAGCTGAGCAGGCCAGGCTGAACATCACATTTCGGGAAACTGAAAGTGCATTTGTGTTACCAGGGATTGAAATAAGCAATGCAGCTGCATTTCTTAAATGGTTGTTCATTTTAAAGATGATACGTGGAACAGAATGGTGAACTATCAGTCTAAATACAAGGTTTCTACACATGTCCAATGTCAAAATTACAGTAGGTTTAGAATTAAACTTTAAAACACAATAGTTCAGTACTAAGGTGTAGATACAAAATTTCACAATAAATGTATAGCTTGTTTTTCCACAGTGTCCAGACTTTATATGTGCAACCTGTAAAGACGGAGGGATTGAATACATCCAAACATCTTATTCACTCTTTTCTTTCTATAACTCATCTAACCCGGTTTTAACCAGACTTATACTGGAGCGTCTGGTTCAGAACTCACAGCAAAAAATACAAAACTTTTGTCCTTGCAAAAAAAAGAAAACCGATTGATTTTTACAACAATGTTTATATTTATCGGTCACTCAAAAGATTTGTTGCAAAATAGCCTAAAGAAAAGTTCAGTGCGTACATTAATGTTTTTAAATTGAAATTGCACAAAAAGGGAAGGATTGGATAAAACTTTTATTCTTTAAATCCGCAGCAGACCTTCAGTAACAAAAGTTCATTCAGACATAAATAAATCTACAATCCCAATTCATAGTTTCTTTTTTAGCTCTTTACACAATCATCAAATGCTCTGAGTGTTTATTATGTCCAGCGTTGTAGTGAAAGGTTGGCCTTTGGTTAATATTGGGCGACTCTCTGTAGGGCCGATTTAGAGGACAATCGCACTGGAAAGCTTCAGTTTACTGCATTTATCAATTTCTCTCAGGAACAACGACGATATTAACACAGCAGCACAAAGCAGCAGCCTATTCAATTGTCAGCAAAGCAGCCTTTCTCTTCACCCCAAGAATCATCTGCCACAAATCAGGAGTGGTAACATCAGTGCCTTCACAACACAGAGTAGTAACAAAATAAATAATTTAGAATACTTTTTAGCAATATGATGTATTTTACTTTTGCAAAATTGGGGATACTCAAAAATTCAAAATCCCTCGTTCTGGGAGACTCCAAAGCGTTAGGCACGTAAAGCGCCGCTGTGACGCGCCTCCACATAGACTTTGAATATGAACCAGACACGCCTGATGCGGTGTACGCACCGTAAGATCTTCTCACTGGAAATGCCAGGAAAACCAACAACATCCAGCGACTTTTCAAGATGAGGAGGAGGAAGCTGATCTCACTCTTCTGGTTCAGTTTATATGTCTTTAGTTTTTGACTGACCATGTAAATCCAGTGATGATGCTAAGCTAAGTGCCACATTTGAAGGGCCTTTCCAGCTGTAGCAAAACAACACAACTTTGATCATTACAAAAAATACAGTGGCAATGTAAAATGTATGCTGTAGAAAAGAGTATCAATCAACAGCTTCTCGAGCTTAAATTAGTGTCACCATTAGGGTTTAAAAACTCTGGATTGTGGAATGTGCAACATAGAAGTTGTCTGATCGATGCCTCAGCGATAATTGAATTTTTTAAATTTCCAAATGGATGGAGCCAGTGTTGGTGTTGCCTTCAAGGAAGATGTTACGGGTCAGAATCTCAGTCGGGGGTTTTTCTGGATGGAGTTTGTTTTTTCTCCCTGAGCTTGTATGTTTTCTCTCAAGGTCCAAAGACGTCCATGTAAGGTTAATTAGTTGTTTGTCCCCTGTGACTGGCAACCTGTCTATGACTCTTGACCAATGGCAGATGGATATAGGCACCACCTTCCCCTTTGACCTCAAAAAGGGTTAAATGGGTATAAAAATATGATCACAAGTTGATCACAAAAAAATACCAGAACTATGCATAGAACTACAACAAATTTAATAAATTTGAAATCTTTTTTGTATCTTGCTTTATTTCCGCTGAACAAATGAAGCTCTCATAACTCTCTGGCACAAGTTCATCTATTGTCAACAGTGGAAAATTAGAAAGCTGGAGCAGCCCACCATTTTCCTCCAAAAAATCAACTGAACTGAGACTTCCAATTAAGCCAATATTCATGTTTCATATGGAAGTTGATTAGTTTGGTTTGTTTTGTCTTGACCGTCACACTCCTCCCTCGCCCTTCCTCTCTCTCTCCTTTCAGACGAGCGTGTCACAGCGCTTTTCCGCGATGAGTCCGATGAGATCTGTCGTTCTCTCTGTCATTCACCTCCTCCTTCCATCTCTTTTTCCCTCTGGACTCCCTCCATCACTCGTCCGAGTGAGAAAGTGGTGTGACAGTGATGTGATGGGGCTACACAGACTGTCAAGATGGATTGCTACCCTGGGAGATATTCCAAACACACGCGCGCACGCCCAGCGCATGACGTTCAGGGGCGCAGACAGAATCCCACGCGCGTGCGCCCGTCTTCACACACAGTCGCACACATGCGTGACCGTACAATCACGGAGCCTGCTGCATGCACACACACGGTCCAGTGAGCTCCTGGGCCTGTCAGCTGAAGGTCGCTCAATCTGACACAGTGTTCCAGTTGGAAGCAGGCCCAGGGAGGCGTCATGGCTTCACCGCCTGCACCCTGACTTCAGACACACGTACACACACCTGAGCGGTTTTACTCTCTACCACTCACACATGCTAGTTTCTCATCTTTAAACTCCTCCATTTCTGTCACTGCCACTTAAAGAATGCTTCGAAAGGTTTCCGCATGCAAACATGAGGTCAGGCTGACTGAATGAAGGAGAGTAAATGCGCGTAAATAACCGCGAGGACGCAAACACGCTTGTCCTTTCGAAGCATAACGGCCACAAAGGCAGAGGTGAAGGGTGACACCTGACGTTTGCCGCTGTGAAACTGTCACAGATCGACATTCCTTTCTTCATACAAAGAAACCTCCATGCTCTGTAAACCACACAGACACAGAGCAGTCAAGGATGATCAGTGTGAATTTCTGCCAAACAGAGCTTCCTCTCCCCTTCTGACATGCGGCCGTACACAACCGAAGACGAGGACGCAGAGGCCTAACCCCACAGGACAGCATGTCAGGCAAAGATCTGAGAACACATTTTCGACTTGGCTGAGCAATCGAGCAGCCCGGGGCTCCGCTCGGGTGCCGGTCTCGGCCCACCCTCCGTCTGCCCCTCCTTCTGCATCGGCGATCAGCAGCGAGCAGCCGAGGAGGTCAGCCAGACAGAGCCGAATCTATACTCTGCTGGCGCGTCTGCTTATAAGACTCGATTGCTGCCTTTCGCTTGTTTTCTGCGGAACGGCGTATGATGATTTGATTCAAAAGAAAGTTGGGGTTTCAGCATATGACTCCTGCTCTATGGAAAACCGACTATTGATGTCGTGCCACGCGCTTCAAAAGTGTCCTGCCTGAGACACTCCTGCGTCTGCCAGTTTGGCTCAAACCTTTTTGCTAACACTGCTTTTATGCGTGCCAACTTTACTTTCAGAGGCGCTTTATTAAATAAAAGTGATCTAGATATAAAGGTCACTTACTCTTTTGTCCCATAATTTTCCAAGGAGCTGGCTGCCTCTATTGTAAAAATGGAAAGTAAAACTGATGAGTGGAGTGGTGTGATAAACCAGGGAATGAAGGGGTGAACAAGCTCCAGATTCCACCCACTCCAGAACTTTCTCTGGGATTTAGAGGTATGACAGAACATTGTAATGGTTCTGAAAACGTTGCTTTTTAAACCTGTGCTGTGTCCTGAAAATGGTAACTCGTCCAAAAATAGTCCCTGACATTACATCATCTTATATACACTGGAGGGTTGAGTGCACTTCCAAAGTCTTATTAATATCACAAAATGAATTAAAAGAATAGCTGTGTATATCCTTTTTAATTCCTTTTGTGATGATAAAAACAGATTTAGTGTTTCCAAGAACGACTTTTAATCCAGGCTCTCTTGCAGCATCCTAATGCGCAGAAAGAAAATAAAATTTGTGTGTGCATAAAAGAGACCTCAGCATCTCTGATGTTTGCACTACAAAGTTTTTTCTACAATTGTCTTTTGAGTCACAAGGCACAAAAAACGTTCACACTCACACACAAGTGTTAATTTGCACAATAGGCGATGCCACTTTTAGTGCAAACTTGCTGCTGTGCATTACAGTAACACCTATGAAAAACGAATACCAAGCCAACCAGACAACCACAAAATCTAATCTTTTAGTTGTACTGTTATTGTACTGAACTTTACTTTCGCTCTGCCATTTGCCAGCCGGCGGGGAGAAACTGCATTAGTTAAAACTCTCCGTTTCGGTGTCCGTCTGTCGTGTAACGGATGGCACAGTTTGGATATTCAAACAGGAAATGAAAGTGAGCTGGGACGTAAACAGGGCTGACAGAATTAGTTTCAAATGAAAAGTTTGAGCTTTTGAACAAACTGCAGCTGCATCTCTGAGAACCCGAGTCAGTGTGTCCTCTCAATCTCCATACTTTTACAGAACAACACAAATGAGGACACTCATTACCCAAAAACATAAACATCAAAGTTTGTTGGTTTTTTTTGTTTTTCCCAGCATTTATGATTGATTAGCTCCGCATTAGCAGAAGGGCTAATTAGGCCCCCGGAGTGCGGCCCCTGTTAGCACAGACATGTCACCGCGCCACGGAGACGAGCGCATTTCCGTCCCCTCTCAGCCCGGAGCCAGGTGGCCTTTGTTTGCGAGCTGCAGACGCTCTCGACAGCACTTTTTCCTCTGAAGACCTCTCTGCTCTCTGTGCTCCACTTAAAACCTCGAGTCTGAAAACCGCAGGGGAGATGAAACACACACAGACAGAGGAAGTGGTGGGGGAGGTCACTCTAGTGCAGAGACAGTTTATGGCACGACACACACACAGACTGCGTCACAGACGGGGCTGTGTCAAAACACAGACTCAGGATGCCTCAGCCGCCACCAGCGCCGTGTTTGTGAATGCGCGTGCAGATGTGCGCATTAGCATCGTGAGAGAGAGAGAGAGAGTCAGTAGCTCATGGTTCCTGGTCGTTATTTTTAACCAACACGGTGGTGGCTGAATGGGGAAGTGCATCTGTCTGGTTCAGCGTCTTGCTTAAGGCTCACCGATCATCTCCTTCTGCAGCTCTGAGAGAGAGAGAGAGAGAGAAAAAAAAGAGAGAAAGAAAGAAAATTAAATGCATATGCAAAGCTGCTACTCCGTGTTTTGATGTCAGGCGCCGCGCTGTGTTTAACAAGGTTTCCTATAAAGTCAAGCGTGTTGCTCTGTCGAACACATCCAACAGCAGGTGAAATGCGAGTCTGCTAATGAGCAGTGTGCACGAGCCCGCCCCCCCCCCGACACATTAACACGCGCACGCGTCCTGAGAGATGAGTGTGGAGACAGTCGTCCCAGTGTGAGAGGAGTAATTAGAATCCCATCCATTAACACAAGCGGAGGGGGACGAGCAGCAGCAGCAGGTGTGTGGGTGTCCGGGTGGGCGGGCGCCAGCGCGAAGACGTGGCTATATGCTAATGAGGGCGTGCACGGTGACCCTAAAAGTCTGGACGCATCTGTTACAGGAACTCGGCGGCAGGTGTGAACATGGTTACAGAGAGCGAGAAAGCCATGTTCAAAGACATGTTTGTTTACACATTCGGAGGCAATGAGGCGCAGAGGAGGGGGGGAAAAAAGCTCAAACTGCTTTCTCTCCGCAAGCAAGTAACGGGTTGGTAGTTTCTCACAGCCAGAACTCTAAATAAATCATGTCCAGCTTAGCACGTCTGTCCAACAACATAATTCAGAAGTAAGTTTTTATCTGGCTATTATGCAGAGTTTGAGCGTGTGCTTTCAGACAGCGTGCAGCGACGACTTCAAGATGACTTCAGCGTTTAAGATCAGCACATCTGCTGAGAGTGCTGATGGCAAGTTAATGTTCTCTCCTCACTTCGGCTGCCTGCTAATCTTTTAAAGGCGTTGTTGTGAGAACACAGCGGTAAAACTACACTGCAAAGATTTTATTCCTCAAATGTTAAGGATGTCTAATATGACAGTGGTAATATGCAATATTGGCTGTGTTGATTTACTATACTATTCAAAGACACTGATTTAGATCTTCAGAGCTTCAGTTTGCTCAGTATGTAAAATGCTATCTTTCTTGTTAATAGTGTACAGTAACTCTAGGTAGGGATAAACCTCAGTTTTCATCTCGTTTGTTGTGTTGTAACCCTCAGGTTTCAGAAGTAGCTAGTGTCAAATGAAGGGAATTAAAATGCACAAAGATAAGTGCAATTCCTGGATACTTGAGAAAAGATATGGGTAATAACAGGCAATTTTTTAGTGGATTCATGACGGTTTATTGTTCTTAAAATGGAGTGTCTATTCAGATAGATGCACCTTGCGGACATAAAGGGAGGTTCAGTGATGAGATCCTTCAGTGATCCTTCAGTATTATAAAATATCATATCGTAGTTTATTTCATAAATAATGGTCTCGCTTTGCTGTGAAGCGCAGTTCATGTCAGAGGTTCACATCCAGTCATCATCAGTATAAATGTCACAAGAAGTTTGGTCTTCTGATGATTTATTTCATAAAAATCATAAATCATCAAAAATGAATGAGGCCAAAAATGTTTTTTTATTTTTTATTTCACCAACTTGTTTTGATATTAACATTCTGAAGTGGCCCAGTCAGAATTGACCATTTAGTTTGACTTTTACTTTTTCGAGTGCTGAGTTTGTGTCACCAAATGCAAAAATGGTCTGCTGTGTAATTGTGGACCGTTAATATCTGTTAACATGGTCACTGTGAGATGTTTCACACTGCTAACGTCAGTGAAAACAGATGGTTTATGTTCCAGATGGTAAAAATATAAACACAGGAGGGTGTCTCAACAGGACAATGATGCTACACAACCTTTCAAAACTGTCTGGTTTGGTTCTGGCCAAGTTGGGTGTGTCTCCATTCCTCTCATATGGGCAGTAATGTGGAAACAAGAACACCATAAAGCGCACAAGAGGTGTGGTCGACGCCTGACAATGTCATTTTGTGCATGACTCCGTATTCCCTCTTCCACAAGTCCACCTATATGATTTATTGCAGTCTGTTGCCAATGAAACTGCTTCCCGTCAATACGCGGTTGGTGCCATTTTTGAGGTGGTTCCCGAAATCAAGGAAACTAACCAGTTTAATAAGAACATTGATCAAATAACCATTGAGAGTAAGGCCGAAATCTTGGTGGTGGCTACAAAAACCATGTTTGAGGTGCAACTGCATTAGGGACATAATTAAATATTATTTTGTAATACAGATATTCTTAGGACTGTGTGTATGATTTTCTACTTGGCTGAACGTGAGAAAAAAAAACATTTTGTATCTAGGCTGTCGAGTGAAAATCACGGAAATTAAACAATGAATGATTATTAAACCCTGAAGAAACAAGTGTTTAAATATAAAACTCAAAGGTCCACATTTTGTTTGTTTTATCTCGAGTCACCCTGGTGCCTTTTACATTTGAATACGACAGTCATTCGCTGGCCGCTATTAAATGTAGTCGTGTGAATTTACATTTCCAAACCTTTCCGTATCAAAACTTCCAACATGAAGCGTTGCCTGCATTACGTCCTACATGAGAAATGACACCGTCTGTCTTTTTCATCCGAACAGGGTGTGTGTCTGAGGATATCCAGTTGAACTGATCTTCAATTAGCCCCTGGGGAAGGCTGGATGAGAACACAGAGTGATGCAACATGTAAATGCCACCTGATGGGATTTTCTTTACTCTCCTTATAATGAGATCCCATTAGCTTAGATTTTCCCACAGGATTTGGAACCAGTAATTCGGAGGATTACTGCTCCCTTGATGAGGTCAGGAGGTTTGTAGGATGGAAGTCTTGCCAGAAAAGTTTTCTTTTTTTTTTTTTTCTTTTTTTTTTGTTGTATTGCTGGCCCTGCCGTGGCGACACCTGTGGGAAAAACCCACCCGAGCGACTTCACGTGCGAACGCATGCTTCCAACCTGGAGATATCTGTCAACTTCTCCAAAGAGCATAGAGAGCTGAGAGGGTCTGATTGTGTGAGAGAGCGACAGAGAGAAAAAGAGTGAAAGGAAAAGCAAGTGAGTGTGCGAGTATGCTATATACAAACCACAGCTTTGCTCCGTGCTGTAATTTACGCTGCCGCCAAAACCGCCGCTGCTTCTGCTGCTGCTGCGGCAGAGCTTCAGCTCCACCGGCTGCTTCGGTGGCTGAGGCGGGTCGGTGCTTGTAGACGGGGGCCTGTGTTAACCCTCTGACTGTTTGTTTATCTTGCAGCCAGAACCGACCATTAAAAGTGGGCCCTCAGTCAGGAGCACAAAAACAGACGCTTGTCATGTTCGAGGGCTGTAATTGTAGCTCTCGCGTGATGTTTTTATTTTCCCTCTGACCTCTTTGGATAAACTCAAGAAGCCACTTAACACTGGGTTTGGCTTGCCAGAGCCCAGAAAGAGAGTTACGCGACATGCAGTGAAAGGAGACGCGTCGGTTTCCCCTCCCTTCTTAATTCGTGGGAGCACTTGATGTCACTTTTCACTGTACTTCTTGCCTCAGCTTCAGACGTGTCGCTTTATCACCACATCTTAGCGCAACTGCCCCTGTCAACAAGCTAAAATCAGCTCCTCTGCAGGTTTGTTGAATGCTACCACACAGGATGTTAATGCTTTGTTTACTGTGAGAAAGGCCGTCTTTAAATTAACCTCGCGCAGATTGCCACGTGCATACAACAGACCGGCTCCACATGTGCAGGGACAAAAACATAGCTCATACTATAACGTCCCTCCAACATAACTGAGCGTATTCTGCCTTACATCTTTGAAATGTTAACAAAAAAGGTTGGAGGTTTCAAACTTGTGGTTCTCTTTGACAAAGTTGAAAAAAAGAAAAAAAAAAAAGGCTGCCTGTCTTTCCTTTCCTTCCTTCCTCTTTATCTGCATCGTTATCTGCTTAGTGTCATGACGAAATATGTCATTACAGTTGCATAAAAGCTGGTGCTTTGTCTTTTAACCGCTGCAAGCCAGAAAAAAAAAAAGGCAAAAACATTAGTGTGAGAGAAACAAAGGAATTCAAGAGAAGAAAGAGAAGAATTTGGCTTGGTTTCCATTTTCAGTGTGACAGGCGTAATTGACAATTTTCAGCAAGGCCAGGGGAGTTTCATCTGGTGCAGCCGAGGAATTAAGCAAGATTAAAGGTTAAGACGGGCTAATTGCCTCAGTAAGACACCGAGACAGGTTCAATACTGTTGTTACTCCGTCCTACAATCTAACAGAGAAGATTGTGACTGTAAAACTGCACTCACAGAAGGCACAGCGGCGAGAAAATAAATATTCCACCAAAATAACTGGCTGAGAGTTAAAGTCACATGAACAGCATCGCTTCAGGTTTAAGAATTAGCCTAAAATGTTAAAATAATATGTGGAATGTATCATCATCTGACTACAGAAACATTAATTTATTGTCTGAATATGAAAAATGGAGAAAAAAAAACTTTGGAAATCAGGCAAAGGTGTTATTATTCTCAAAAACTGAGAACAAGTCATGCATTGTGCAAGTTATAACATTATAAAATGTCTAAAAAATCCTAAAGTTCTCCAGTTTCCGATGTAGTACGTATTATCCCACTAAAGTAATAAGTGGTCATTTTTAAAAATGCTCTCTAAATTCAAAAAGTGCAAAAGTGCAACCTTTTACCATCAGTGAATGGTAGAGTTTATATAATGAGACCTGAGAATTGGTTCATTCTTCTCATTCCTCCTTATCCTTAAATACAATACCAAGGTTTCTCTTTGACAGCATGACAAACACATCTGAACTTCACCTGCAACCTGAAAACATAATCTCACAACCTAGCCCAACATCTAACGTGACTGTGCAATTTGGAGGTGTGCGCATCTCCTCAGTCAGAGCCCTACACCACACCAGTCTCTACATTACTCGGGTTTGTACAACTCTTGACTTGGAGAGATCAGAGGACTCTCTAAAGACGTCACAAACTCAGAAGTTTCTGTCACACATGCTGTGTATCTTTGCAAGTGGAAGCATTGAGTACAGTAGGGCTGATCGGTAACATTTTGAGGCTGATAACTATCAATGCACTGCACCATTTCTTAAGCCACGTGTCATGGCTAAGCCTCCTGTGCTGACACCTGGCTTGTCCATAGAGGACACAGATGGATATCATGATTATTGACCGCAATCATTTCATCAGGAAAGTTTTGTGCGCTTAGGAACTCTCACTCACCCAGAAAACCCCTCACTGATCACAGACAATCCTCCCTGAGGATCTCTGTCAGAGAAGTGATGCTGGATGCTAAAGCTGGGGGATGTAATGCATATATTTGATGAAATATTCTTTCTCTCTTCTGCTATGTTTAAAATGACACTATCTTGCCTATTTGAGCACATACCCACATAGCAATCTTTGCCTGTTAGTAGTAATAGTGCATTCAGAACTGACCTCCAGTGAATTATACATAAAGTCACCCTGGACAAAAATATTTAGCTTGTTTTGATCAAAACTCCTCAGGTGCTGCAGAGATTAGCTCAAATCTACAAACGAATGAAGAACTTCATTACTGCTTCTTTCATAAAAGAGAGAAATTTGGTGGTAATTCATTTGTTCAGCCCAGCAAAACCAGTTGGGATTTCTGTGATTGTTTAGTTTTCTTTGGTCTTTCTAATTTCTTTGGTTTGATTTATTGAAGTTCCCAGTCACTTTGTGCCGCATTTACTCTAAACCTGAAAAGCTCAGTTTTATATAACAAAGCACTGAATGTTAATAGGTTGCTGTTCTAATTGTTCATCTCTGAAAAGCGATCTAATGTGCCGATGCTTATTTTCTTCTTTCTGCCATGTATTACTGTCAGCTGTTCAAATTTAGTTGTTTTTTTTTGTGTGTGTTCGGGTTTTATTCAAACAGCTTTCCTTCTAATCTTTGTGCTGCTGTCTTCTATCCTCTGTCAAGACGTAATTCATGAAAGCCGCAGTCGTTATATGACTCATGATGTTTTAAATACCAATCACTTGACAGAGCTCCCAGTCACTGTTTATTTATTTTAAACCTAAAAATGAAATGTGGCATGTGCTGGAAAAGCTGTTCTTCCTGTCCCCGGCTGCTAAATGAATGTTTTTGGTGCTTGGTTCATTTAATTACCAACTAATTTAGGGATCTTGTCACTGTTTAGCACCTGCCTGGTCTGCTTTTGGGTCAGGTAAATTTGTATTTGTCCTACATCCTCCTATGAGGGAGAAAATGGCTTTAAAATGTGTTGCTTTTGTCCAGATGTTGGAAGAAGGGTTTGAGTCCGACTTGTTATTTATAGTGAATTAGGAGATTTAACATTATTATAGAGAAGTAGGTTCACTTTTAGATATCCAGGTTTAAAACATATTGAGATATTCATTTAAGGCCATTTCACCCAGCCATGCTGGACACTACTTCCTGTTTACAGGCAGCCATTTCTTTCCACTGTGACCACATGCTTGATCAGTTTAGCATTTTCACATTGTATGCTCATCTAACTTTGTATTGTTTTAATTACTATCAAATCAGATTGTGTGTAACTGAATTTGAACCCGGATGATGATCGGATGATGTAATTTGAACCCGTTTGATCTTTGAAAGTGCCTTAAGACGAGATGCGTTCTGAATTTGAAAATAAATAAACTGAATAAATGAATCTATGGCTGGGTTTTAATGTCGTGGTGCAGTGTTAGTCTGATGTGAAAGTGACCTCGACTTGTCAGCAGAGTGAAGTGTATTAGCTGTGCTTGTAGCATTTAAAGACGAGCTGTTAGGACAACGGTGAAAACTCACCGTCCTTTTCGCAGGTCGGCACGTAAAACACGAGGAGAAGGTGTCCAGTTAAATCCAAGTCATTTTAGAGGAATGCTATTTAAAAAAAAAAAAAACAACGCCTTATCTCATTTTAGAGCTGTGAGTCGGCATCATTGTTCAGTCACCAGTGTGCCGTTGTGTTCAGTTTGTGACAGGCAGGCCTGGTAGATGGGCAGACGCGTAGGGAGTGGTGCCACTGAAAAGCCGCAGTGGCATAAACGATGAGCTGTCAAAGCCAAAGGGTAAATTGCTGTGGAATAAATATATGCTATGTGTGGTGGAGGCCTAGCCAGGTCATTGTGGTGGGTGTATTGTGTGGATGGAGGAAGCCACAATGGTGAAGCAAATCTCTGTGTGTGGTGTGGGGGGGGTGTGTGTGTCTGTGAGTGTGTATCCATGCAGCTCTGTGTCGTGCCAGTGGAAAGTGAGAGCAATCCGCAGATGTTAATAGCCTGAACTCCGCTTTGAAACGTTCTTTGAGTGCTTGTTGTTCTGGAAGCTCAGAAGTTTTCTTCACCGACTCGGGTCTTCACAGGTCCTCATCTGCGGTAAGCTCCACTCATCAGTGAACCGGGAGACCGGGATAAAGAAGAAGAAAGGCCCAGATTTGCCTCTCCGCGGCATCGAATAAATAGCGGCCCTTTTTGGTGTCCCACACCGACCACATTTAGAGCGGCCCTTGTTAAACCTCCACCCTGTTCTCGGGCCGGTTTAGATCTCCTGACCACCCAGTGACTGAACACAGAGGCTCAGGGAGCTGGCGAAGGCGAGGTGGTTGTCTGAATGAGACCGCAGGCCGATTTGGATGGCTGTTCCAGCCTCCTTAGCAGACATTCGCTAAGGTTTCATTACAGGCCTGGGAGCTCAGGGCTGGACCACACTGTGTGCATGTGAATCTCTGTTTATCTGCAGTCAGTTTATATATAAATATGCACTCATTTAGTAAAGCTTTTTCCTAGCCTGTGCCTTTTAGATTTGTTCCAATGCAAATGTACTTGTGGCTTCATTTATTATGCAGTTAAATGCAATTATGAAATTAGTGAACAGTTAATGGTTTGTAAATTGTGTCGTCACTTGAGTCTAGTTAAAGCTTTCACGTAGCTTTGTAAAAAATCTGAATTTTTCTTGGTTTTCCATAATCCAGAGCGACATCAACACGCCCAGGGCAGCCATCTTGTTTGACGAGTCTGTTTTAAAGCTGTTTATTCGGACTTTGAAGTCAGGTCAAGTCTACGACAGATTATTTTCTTTTTTAATTACAAGAATAAAGTCATATTACCACCAGAATAAAGTTGAATTATTAAGAGAATAAAGTAGCAATTTTATAAAAATTCCAACACAATCAAAAAAAATGGTAACATTTTATTTGAAGACTGACAATACTGTCATAAACATGGCATAACACCTGTTAAGAACATGAAGAAGTCTTCATGTTCTTAACATTCTCCCTAAAGAAGGACACTTCTAATGCAAAGTTGATACTTTTAATGGACTTTTTATGCAACTTTTAGTACAACTTTCCATTAAAAGTGTCACTATTTACCAAAGGACACTTCATGACAACAGTCACAAACATCCAGAAAGACTCCTTCATGTTCATGACGGATGTTACGCCATATATATGACAGTTTCATGACAGTCTTATGGACACCACTTGTCAAATAAAGTGCTACTAAAAAGGTAAAATGAGGAAGTTTGAGCATCTTGTGAAGTTGTAGTTTGGATTTTTATTTTTTATTTTTTTACAGTAACAGAACAACTTAGTCTATTTCAAAGAAAGACCTTCAGAATATGACACGGTCACACCAGATCCTGATAACTAAACTTTTTCTCAGAACGACTTTTCTCATAATCTTAAGACTTTTTACATCTTTTTTTCTGTGGATATTATGACCATATTTTAGTAATTAAGCAAAAGTTCTTGCAGCTTGATCCTAACACTCTATTGTGCAATTTACTGAAGGAATGATTGAAATAAAAGCTACTTTATGAAAATGTTTTCTGTCATTTGTGATTTCTTTTTTAGAAAACAAAGCAATAAAAATAAAATCATTAAAACAAGATTTGGTATGACAAAAAAGAGAGTTTTATCATCAAGCCATGTCACCCAGATCTAGCTTTAACTTCTTCTTTTTAAAGGACAGAGTCCAGACCTGACATTAAATCACTGTCCTTGTACCATGGAAAAAAATAAGACTTGAGCCTCTTTAGGTTTAACTGTGCTACATTTCAAAGAAAATTCATGATGCGCCACCTGACTGCTTCCTTCACTACAAAAAACGAGAGCGCACAGTCAGACCCCTGGGGCCAAGTGTCGATTTAAATGAGACCACGTAGGGCCCTGATGTAGAAACGGTGTGATGATACATTATTCACAGTCAGAAACAAATACATGTACATACATACATGTGAAGTGGATGCAAATAGCAGGAGGTGGGGAGTAACTTGCCAAGGATGACCTCCAAATGTAGGTGGGGTCAGTGTGGCTGTGCGTGGTTAGAGTTTCAAATTTGGCCTGGGTGTCACTCAGTGGAAATGAATTTGCTGCAGGCATCTTGAGGGTCAAGGAAAAGAAGCCCTCCTTCCACAATCATCAGTTTTAGAACGTAACCAAGTCCCAGCAGCTTTGAGTACGTTTTGAAGCCGCACAAAGATTTGCATGAGTCACACCGCACTCCTTTAAAGACTTCAATTCACACTGGACTTTCAACCTTATTTACCAAAAGTATTTTAATAAAACTCAATGGCAAATTTTGAGACTAATGGACTCTCAGCTATGTTTTTCACTTACTGGAGATGGACAAAATGTCCTCCACCCTTGGAGATGCCGCGTCTCGCTGTCTAGGCATTTGAAATAATTGAAAAGAAGTTATTTTAAAATGCTCACTGCCTCTTATAGGATTTACAACCTAACTTTTTAATTTGTTGTAGTGTACAGATAAAATAAACTGTTGATTAAATGTGAGGTTATTGCAAACTTTGCAGATTAAAAATGTCCAGACACACAGTGGCAACCCAAAACATGACCCACTTAAAAATTTAAACCAGTCTTTACTTCCCATATTTCCAATATTTTCACTTTTTGGTCATATTTGCACTTTTTAGCTCATGAAACTTTTTAATACGGATACAATAAAATGCAGAAGGGGTCTTCAAATGACGATTGCATTTATTGAGAGGGAAAAAAGCGTTTCAAAACAACTTGAGCCCTGTGTGAAACATTGATTGCTTGCTAAACCTAATAATTTTTGTGCCGCCTTTGGCGACAACAACTGCCATCAAGGGTTAGTAAAACCAGGCACTAAGTCTTTCACATTGCTGGGGGCAAACTACCTTTCTGTAAAGCTGTTTTTATTTAGCCACACTGGAGAGGTCTTAAGCATAAACTTTGACTTACAGCCAGGTCAGACTTTGACTAGATGACTAGAAAAATCTTTTTATTTCATTTGAAGCCATTCTGTAGCGGAGGTCATGAACCGATGACCAGATTTGATCTTTTAGAGTATTCTGGAAGAGGGTTAATTTTACACAACATTGCAACAGATTTTGTTTAACTAGTCCAAGGAATGTTTCCCAAAACGCCTTTGAGATCATCGGGATGTTTAAGGAAATTTCAGACAAGCCTTGGGATTCTTTTTATCGGCTGCTTTTCACCTTGGCGCTCTCACATGGATGTAATTTATGTCCAGTGTTTCTGATATTGGATAACAAACACTGACCCTCACTGAGTAAACGAGGCCTGCAGCGCCACTGCAGATGCTGTTTTGGGTTCTCCTGTGACCTCTCGGATGAGTCGTCGATGACCTCTGAGTAATTTTGGTGAGCAGGAGTGGGAAGGTCCACCTCGGCTCCCTCCACGTTCCCTCCATTTGTACGTTATGTGGTTCACTGGCATGCCAAAGCTTTTCTCTAGATCTGAAGATGACGTGTTGCTTTTAGCCCATTTTATGCCATGTATTAATCTTCTTTATTTTTACAAGCCAATCAGGCCTGGGTGTTGCTGGAGAAATTAAACTTAGCTTTCTAACTATGGTTAATTAACAGGAAGGGCAATTGTTTCCCCACATAGGGCCAGGTTGACTTGGATATCCTTTCACTTTTAAATTGCTAAAAAGCTGAATTAGAAAATTTGCATTTTTACTCCTCCAAAGTTAGTCTGCTGATCTGAATCGCCTGAGTGATCCAAACACTTTTCCACTGACTGTTGCCGTCTTCATTGTTGTGTTCCTCAAAACTGGGCTCATTTATCTATATTTCTTTCATCCCTCTGGGTTTCCCAGGGGAGAAGTAATGGGATGATGGGTGGGTGGGCAGTCAACAGGACTTCTACCATGCGGCGGTGGCGGCAGCCTCTCTCACCTCCCACCACCTACCGAAGCAATCCATCTCCATAAGTACAGAGTGGGAGACCGCAGCCCTCCTCCGCGTTTCCTAGACCAACATCCATCAACATAAACAATGCGCTTAGAAAAATGCACACCCAACGCAGCCTAAGCAGGAGCACAGAACGCAGCGAGGACGTGGACCCGAGAAACAATCGGCAGGATTACGCTGCATGGTTCATATAATTCATCATTATTGGCTGCCTTATTTTAATTTGCAGCCAGCTGCCAACGTAACAAAACAACACGAGCAGAAATAGACCGAACGGCTCACAGAGCATCCAACTACTCCCACATCGGCTCACAGTCCAAACCTTTGTAACCATTTCACCTCAGCAGACACCCACACTTGAACCGGATGATCTGCTCTTCTTTTTTCAGAGTCACTCTCTCCGTCTCCCTCAGAAAAGCCCACATACAATTTGTCCTTGTAAAGCACATCTAACGGCAGCCTGAAATCAATGTCTAAAAGCAGACGGCCCCTCTTGCCTCGGAAAGCCGCAGCCTGGTCTCAACAATGCGGCTTTAAATCACAAAATTATTGGGTTTTATGAGTGTGATCTATGTGAAAATAATTGCTAATGTTCCAAGAGTAACCAGTGGAGAGGTGGGTAATGGGGCAATTTATACATTCTGATTGTAATACATGGAAAGCTTCCAGGCCATCTCCTCACAGTTTTATGGCTGCTCATAAAAACAGGCCAAGCAGCCCAACAGTTGCTGTGATTAAAATCAATACTGCTCCAGGATTACTGCAGCTTCTGCTGCCGCTCGTTTGTTATACAAGGAGGGCAGCTTTAAGCTGCAAATCAGCAACGCAAATTAGGGAAATTTGGAATAAATAAAGTTTGACTTTGAATCCAGTTTGATTTGAATTTGGGTTCTAATATCTGAAGCCCAGTCTGTGGAACAAATTGAGCGAAAGTCCATTTCGATGACTCTAATGTGTGTCTAATAAACGTGCATAGATGTAGAATAACAACCACCTGACAGTGATTGCAGCTAATCTAATCTCTATGACAGATTCGTACAATATTATCTGAACCAATCTAACTTGTTAGCTCTTCCTCAGGCAGATGTTAGCACACGTAAATGAAAACAGAGCAAAACATTTCAGAGTTTGTACAGATCTTGGGTTAACATGGGTTTTGAATGTTATAAATGAACGGTTTTAAGTACGGTGCTCGCACCTGACAATAAAATCCATCATTTCATTTACAGTACCGACCAGGATTTGAACCCAGAACCTTCTCACCTCAAGGCAACAGTGCTGACGACCGCTCTGCAAAGCCAACAGTTCAACAGTTTTGAGTCAACTCGAGGCAGCGCCTGATTTAACACCTTTTTACAAAGTCTGTGTTTTAACCAGAATGTATATATTTACCTGTGCAGTTTGAGGGGAGTCACATGTTGTCCGCAGACGATCTTTAGCTCAAAGTCAGGATGGTTTGAGTTTACACTGCCAAGTTAAGCTGATAAAAGTGCACCAGATCAGTCTGAGTGAAGCCATCGTTCATCATTAAAATCCTAGATTTGAACACGTAGTCCTCATAGCTGGGGACAAAAAACAAAGTCTCCTTTGATATGTTTTAGTCATCTGTCAGGATGCCAAAGATTTTTTTTCTAATTTAATCTTTTTTTAAGATCACTTGAGAGTTACGTTAATCAACAAGAGCAAAGAAAAAGGAAACACTGCACCGGTCTTTGACATCTTCTAAGTGGCAGACATGAAGGTCAGATTCTGGAAACCAAACGAACAAAAACATTCTCCAAGACCGAGTGACTGAGCAGCAGTTTATACACCATGTAAATGTCCTTCCTTACGTCCTGCTTCAGTCCTCACTCTTAATGGTCACTGCTAACAAAATGCTGGACCTCAGCTACAGATGACGATGCTTCAGATATGACCTAAAACAGAAAGAATGATTTCCCCCGAGGGTCATCTTTAATGATGCATGAAAACTCATGTTCAAATTAGGTTTTGGCTTTTAGCTGGAACAGCTAGCAACCTTCACTCAACCGCCTCAATTCACCTGAAATTATATCTGTCGGCTCAGCTGCACATCCTTAACGTGAATCTCTTGTTCCACCAAATCTCAAAGGATCGAAAGACAGTGAACTCACCCCTGGCTAAAAACGGCTCACGTTAAGCTCATGCCTGGGCAGAAATAAATCAGATAAGGACACAGAAATGCAACTGGTTCCTTTATTGTATTTCACAGTTTTTGGAAATGTCAGAACAGCCAGTGCCAAGACTCCCACTGATTTTAACTTTATTTCAACATGTGGTTTGAAAACTGATAAGTCTGGAAACTTGAACTTGTTATATTTATTCTTCTTTTCCTCTTTCCCCATTAATTGTATAAAATATGTCCTTATAGTCCTAATAAACAGGCTAAACTGTGTCCATAATGTTGGGTGCTAACAATAATCCCAACCTCATCCTAAACTGAATGTGGGCACTATTGATTCTGCAGTGTCTGCATAAACAATTGATTCTGGTATTAATGGTGCTTAAAGTTAAACTTTGTTATTGCTGCACAGTGCCACGACGCTACTTCTTTATATCTGTTTTAAGCCATTTTGTGAGTCCATTAATATTTTAAACCGCCATCTTTGTAGTCCATATCCACATTCAAACTGCTGCTGGTAACCAGTTAATACATTAATAATCAATTATCTGAAAGAGTGTTGATTTCTAAGTTAACAAATGATCTAATAAAATTTTACTTTATGAAAATAATGTTTTCATCTTCACTGTTGCTTTGCGTCATTGGTTTTTAAACATACTAATTCATAGGAACTGTCATATTTACTACACAGTAAAGTGCCTTAAGGTGGCATGTTGTGAATTGGCAGTGTATGAATAAACTGGATACATATTCTGTTATTTTGTTTTAGTCTTATATGTTTTGGTTACACCATGTGGGTAATTTATATTTTAGTGCAAACTAAGCTTAATTAGCCAAAGGTTCATTTGGATTCGTTCCAAATTTCTAAACATAAACCTGTTTTTTCTCTCTGAATTCGCAGTTCACACTGAACTGATAGAGAGGTGGCGCCCACACTTGGTAATTTTGATCTAAATCACTAATTTTGTTAATAATTGCCTTAGGAACGTTTTTAATACTTACTCATTAAACCCATTGTTCCACAACAAAGGTCTAATATGTACAGCAATAATTCTGCACTCTTTGTTTGTAGCAAGCTTTTATTTAGACTACTGCCTTTCTAACACGTAGAACCAGTCTGCACATTCTCCCTAAAGATCAATTAGGCATTTTCTGTCATAACACTGTGGAAAACTGGAAATTTTCTCTTTTTTTTAGGCTCAAATGTGTAATTCTGAGAGACGGTCGTGTGGAAACCCCGGAAGAGCAACAGTTTCTTAAATACTCGGATCAGTTTGTCTGTAAATATGGAGGTGACTTTAAGCACCCCCCTGCTGCATGTTGACGTTCAGTTTGACCTTCAGCAAAGAGTCTCCAGCACATTTAGTGGCCAAAATGCCTTGGTTTAGTGCTCCAGGACTGTTTGACTCTCTGTTTGCATTTAGAAGCAGGTCAACATACTACGTGTGATCCAAAATCCAGCAGAGAAATTATTTGAAAGAAAATAAAAAGCTTTCAGTCAATCGCAGGGACCTGAAGCTCCTCCCGCTTTTCAGCTCTTGAACAATTTTTAACCACTTCTGGGTTTTAACCATGTGATCTGAGGTTAGGCTGCTGAGCAGAGTGTGTCCTGCACAGATACCACCTGCTGTGTGACTCTGCTACACACAGAGACGCACAACTGAGAGTAAAACGAGGTCTTTGCCCCCCCAAAGTCTAACAACATTGTTTCCGCCTTTGAGCCTCTGCTCTCCCTCGGTCCAGTCAGCAGGGCACCACAAACAGCCCATTCTCTTTCTCCACGGCCCTCAGAAGGAGGCCGGTACGTTTGTGAGTCTGGTAACTTTTCACTGCACCTCAAAAAGTGGGTTGGTTTATACGCGGTCATGCCCACAATAACCAAAACTCTCATTTAAAAGTTATTATACATAAGGTCCTTAAATGTGCCGTGCTTCTTTTTTTAGCAAAGCATTTGCAGATACGCTTTTCTTTTTCCGAGCAGATTGAGCTGAATCTCTGTGCTACAGATGAGCCCTGCAGACACATGATTGATTGATTTAAGTGGGAAGATCTTAGCGAGGTGCTTCCATTTATCCTTCACATGCATCAGCTGGATTTGACGAATTCATTCTTAAAATATCTTATATACTTATATATATATCATACACACACACACCCACACAAGCAAAAGGAAGTTGTGTAAGTGTGCCGTGCGCTCACACACACATGCACTCACCCTATGCAGACAGTTGCGCTCAGTTTAGCCTCTGTTTAAAGATTTCTTCCAAAAAAGAAAAGCCAGCGTTTTAACAACTTAGCTGTCTCTGTATCAGAGGTGCAACATGTGCAGAGAGTCAGAAAGAAGAAGTCGGAACAAGCCGCAGATGCATTAGGTTCCAGTGTGGTTAATAAAAGCTTTCGGGGTGACGGTTTGAGGCAGCGTCTAATTCAGTCCACATTCAGTTAGAGGGAAGCCGCGGTGCCTGTGGGTGGTCCGGGGCCTCCGCGCTGCCATTTTGTCTTCTGATGTCACATGTTTGGATTTAAAGCTCAATTTGCTCTGTGCTGCAGCGAGTAAAAGATACGTAAAAAGGATCCACGGGCACAGAAGGGGAGAGGCGGGGGAAAGAAGTCTAAATGTGAAAAACATCTCTCTCGAATTGAAACCAGATGAGCAGGGGCTTGGCTTTGGGGATGTTTATGCTTTATCGATACAAAAACTGAGAGTGTAACAAGACAAATAACACGACCACAGAAATGAGACACCGGGAGCCTGCGGCCCGCTCAGTGCATTGACAAAAACAGTCATTTGATCCACCCCCAGAGAAATTCAATAAAGGCGCAGAGATCTCAATCTAAAATCTCTCAGCTCCACTATTCTATCAAATGCATCACCGTGATTTCATATCGTCCCAACTTAAAGCCGAGCGAGCCGGGTGATGACGAGCAATCCGTCTTCATCAGAGAACAATGCCATGAACAATCCCTCTAATGTATCGATGTTGACAACTTAGCCATGAGATTGTCATTGTGGGTTTGTGGGCGAAGCAGCGCAGCAACAACAACGTGCTATCTGCGCACTCGATGAAGTGCCGTCTGCAAAAAGACGGAAACCAAGCAATGCCTCTTAATCTCGTTGGTGTGCGCACACGCTCTTCACACGCACACGGTTTACACTCGCCTTCCCCGGCTCCGTTTTACACATTTCATATAGTGTGTCATCTTTGCACACTGGTGCACATTTACATACCCACAGATATGTATGACAGAGAGAGAGAGCGAGCGCTAAACACACAGTTTCCAACCCACTTTTGTTCTCCGTCTTGATAGCGGCGTATTGTAGGTCACAGTTATGCAATTGTGTAGGGGTAGCCTATTTTCTTTCACTTACTTTGCTCTTTTTTCCCCCTCCTCTTGACACCTTATTGACACCTTATTATTTGCGCTCTTCCTTTTACTTTAAATGGAGAATCAGATGCTGAATTTACCCAAAACAGCTTTATCGCACGTTTCACTTTTTACAGGTGGAAACCTTCCTGTTTTATTTGATTTAGTTGCTTCCATCTCTTGTCTGAGTTGCAGATTTGATTTTAATTTAAAGCTCCTGTTGATAATCAACATTTCTCAGTCGGAGCGGTCAGTCCAGACAAAACGTGGAGCACTTATCTCAACGTGCACATCTTTCTGGTCGCATCCTGACATGATCAATGACCGTTTTTACCGATTCGGCCTTGTTGGTTTGCAGCTTTTTTTTTTTCTTTTTTTTTTTGCCTGCAGCTCTTATCTGTGGTCAAGAACAGCTTCCGCCCACGTCAGCCAGACGAGAAAAGCCAGTCTGCTGTCGGCTCATATCACTGACCACATGCAGACATGCATCCACCCACATGCGCATGATTGACTATCAGATGGAAGTAGTGTGTGCGAGCCGATTTGTATGCTTTTTTTTTTCCCTGAGCACGTGTCCATGTGTGAAAGCCTTGACACTTTGCACAGAGGCAGGCAAACCTACAGCACTTAGCAGTGTGGGAGATAAGGCCCGAGTCATCTGCCTCCATTTTTGACTTATCAGTGAGATTACCCTGACAGTGCTGCTCTATGTACAGATGAAAGATAAGGGCAGCTTATAGGTCAAAGGAGGGCAGACCTGTTCGTGGCACATGTCTGAGAAACGTGTTCAGACATTGGAAAACCAGAAGATAGATACGTGTCAAGGCACTTTTGCTTAGACTAGTCGGTATTGACGAATGTGTGTGGTTGAAAAGAGAGCAACCTTGAGAGGCCCAAAGTATAGTTTTTGCAAGTTACAGAGGAGAATATAATGAAACATTTGGTGTTTCTGTGCAGGTTCGGGTCACAGTCTCTGTCTGAGAGGAAAGCGTGTGTTTACGGGAGTAAACACAACCCTACTTTCTCCACATCTGCAACCGGTTCTCCTTGCATCAATCTGATCTGGGCTAGCTCAGGGAGTTAATTTGTATCCTGCTTCTTTCTGAATTGTGGTGAGAGGAAAGTAAAAAAAAAGAAAAAAAGAAAAAAAAAAAACACAGTGAAAATCGGCTCACCAGTTGCCATGACAACCCATCATACCCAGTAACCTGTGGAGAAAAAAAAAAAAAAAAGAGAGAGAGAGAAAATCGCACAGAGAGAAGCACTCTGTCGGCCATGGTTTGAGGGCACAGGCAAATCTTGTTTACAGAGCAGAGACTCGCTGAGACGCACACAGAAACTGACAATCTGCACGGAAACAATCTATCCACTTCACCACAAGAGAACCTTCAAGCAGCTCTGTCGGCACATCCTGTGTAGATGTGAGCCACTGGAGAATACAGTAACCCACAACTGCATGCGGTGTTACAGTTCCTACGTCACATATCCGGACCGAAACAAGCTCTGTAATGCAATGAGAAACTTCAACAACAAAAAGAAAAAAAAAACAGAAAACGGGGCCGATAAGAACACCTCATTTAACAGTTGCACACAAGAGGCTGCAAAGTGCGCGCTCCCTCTTTGAGATTGTTCCGGGAGATCTGTGTTTGCAGCACAAATTGTTCTGGTGCAAAAGCAGGAGGAGGAGGTGGAAGGAGAGCGTTGGGTTAAGAAGGGCTGCTACTTGTGGTTTTTGGGTTTGTGGGCTTTTGTATAAGATATAACGGTTCAGTTTCCTTGTCAGCAAATTTAGGCCATGTAAGCCACTACTGGGGTTTGCGACAGCAGACACACGGAGAGAGAGGGGAAAAAAACACTAAAAAAAAAGGGCAGGTTTTCACTGCTTTTACATAAAAATAATACTTTCATATTTTTGTCTGTGCCACAGAAAGTAGAATTAAACAATGCTGCACGTTATAAATCTTTAATGAGGATATAAAAGGAGCATTGTTAGTGGTTAAAAAGTATTACATGTACAAGGTAAGTAGGTAACAGCAGTGGAAACAGAGAGGTAGGGGCGTTAATATATTTGCTTAAAAGCACTAACACCAGGGGGTTAAACTCCTAATATTCAAGCTATCAGTAAGGGCGGCGTTTCCATTGTCACACAGCAAGATGATGCTAGCTCAAAACAATGACCTCATTGTGGGAACGGGTGTCGTTCCCTCTGAGAGTACTCCAGTATTTAAAACGAGCGTGTTGGGTTTAACGCTAAATAACCTTCAGGCTAAAACAAATGGTAAAAGTTAAAGGGCTTGTACTTGTAAAGCACTTTATCAAGTCTAGAAGACCTCAAAATGCTTCACACTCTCATTCACACGCTAATAGTGGTTAAGCTACTGGATCTTTGCTTAACCAAAGCAAAGATGGGAAACCATTCGGGTCTGTGTTACTGCACATTGTTATTTCTTGTTATTTAGATTTGTGTTTAGATTCACTGTGAATTACAATACTGTGCATCTCTTAAAGTGGCACAGCGACATTGTAGCTGCTACAGTATAAATTAGCAACTCTCTGAGGTTGCCGTGTCAGACGTTAACTCGGTGTGATAAGCGCTCCCACATTCGCAGACTGTGGTGACGTTTCAGTCAGTTGCAATTTAAAAAAAAAAAGAAAAGAAAAAGTTTTTCACTCAAAGAAACAAATACGATTTCCAAAAGATCAAATCCAATCCGATTTGATCAGTTTCATGCAGAAGAACGAAACAGCGGGATGGGAAGACATTCTCTGAGTAGAGCTAATAATCCAATTCTGTTGTCTTTTTTTCTTCCTTAAAAAGGAATATTTAAAACGCAGACAATGCAGCAGGACCTTCGATGTTCTTATCCAAGCATCGTTACAGATGCAGAATGAAACCGTCACTGTCAAGATGCGTAAAGACGTCCAACCCCCCTTTAGAGCATAAAATGATTTTAAATATTCTACCTCCGTACCGTACCAATCTGCAGATTGTTGGGGTCTTTGAGAATGCTTTGTCACTAGCAGTAACATCCTCTTTTTGTGTGTCAGAGTTGATGGATTGCTGCTCTTTAAGGGAGGTTTCACACTCACATCCAATTTCACCTTCAAATTCAGAGATATTTCAAGAGGTTCTCAAACTTACAGACCTGAACAAATTTGTTGGAAGTCCTGGTAAAGATGTGTAAAATGGTTCTGGAGTTGCATAATCTGACGTGGGATCATTTAGAATATTCTAAAATGTATTTTGTGGACATTCCTGAGGTTGTGAACAAAGTTCCCTTTTATAGAAAAAAAAGGCTGTTTTTGCAAGAGTCCAGACTGGTGTGGATCATTTTCAGACTCAGACTGCACTTAACAGTGGTCATTATGTGCTTTTGCGCATATTCTTTGTTTTACATCAAATCCAACTGAGCATTTATTGCCAAAAAGCTCAAGCTTTGTCTCATTTTACCAAACCCTTAAGTGTAGAAAATGACTCATATTTATGTTTTTGCCCTTTCGATCATTTACGTAAAAAATAAAACAGTTGTAACTTTCTCCCAGTCTTCTCGCGTTAAGCTAGCTTCATCATTACATGTATTCAAAAGTTTAATAATCTTGTTAAAATTACCCTTGTTCAATTTGTTGTAACATGTGCATTTTAACATTTTTACGATTTAGAATTGAAAACAAAGGTTTTAAACGTGGATTTAGAAAACAGTTTCCCAATATTGGGGGGGAAAAAAGCCTAAAATCTGCCAAATATAATGGACAATGTGAAGAGAGACATGAACAGCTGTTACCTCAGTCTTTACAAATCCTAATTCATTCAGAAATCCACCATCAGCAGATTTTAATCTTCTTATGTAAATATAAAATGGGTAAATATTACATCTGAACAATTTTTGGATGAGAAACAATATTCCATATCATGAAAAGATAAAGGTTCATTAATATAATTACCAAATGTTCACGTGATTCATTAGACCTAAAGAAAGTACAGGTCTGGGATTCGGACCTACAGCGTTGAAGGGTCAAAGGTTACCCAGACGTTGTGACGTTGATGAGAAGATGTTTATTTCAGCTCCTAGAGACTCGGGACTTGAGTGGTGACTTGTGAAAAGTTGCAGATCATGGATTAAAAGCTTCCTTTAACTCTGGTCAACCTGAAGACATAAATTAGTTCAGTTACATTTAGTTTACAGGGATCGTGAGATATTGTCCACCGGTGGTTTTCTAATTTTTCATTTTCTTCATGAAGATTATGCTTCTGTCATAAAATATTTATTCATCATCAAACTTATACGTACATGAAGAAATGTACGTATACATTTCTTCATGTATACGTCCACGACCTCTTTGACTCGTGTCTCTTGACTCTTTGACTGTGATTAGATTTCTGCCATTTCTACCCCAAAGATTAGTAACAAACTGAAGACCTCCAAGTAGTTCGGTGCAGATCCTGCGACTGCAGCGCCTCGTGTGATTAAACAAAACGAAGCTTTCACACTCAAACATCTCACGATCGGCCAACTCTAAATTACTCTGACAAAAGACACACAAAATACTAAAATCCGCCAGAGTGCGTGGACATACTGCATTATCATCCTTTATTTTTTTTAATACTTTCTCTACACTGAGGTTTTGTTTTGTTGATGCAGTCCAGCTGCTTTATTTCACTCTAGGTGAAATAAAGCCTATGCAGTCACTGGAGAGATTTAAAAGCTTTGCACATGCACGTTGGCAAACGACCGCTATCTGCACAAGAGTTGACAGGAGGACAAAGTGTGGCCCGGAATCGCATTCCTCCCGATAAGAAGCACACAAACAGAGGATGACAAACTGTATACAAGCTCCCTGTAACTGCCAGCAAAATCTGCAAATTAAAATGTAAAGCCGATCTAAGCAGCACCTTGATGAAATCCCATATTAAGCCGAGCGGGGAGTCAGCGCGCGCTGGAGGGAATGAGAGTGAAGCCGAGCCAACAGGGAGTTCTGCCTCCTATCTCGTCTCTCTTTTGCACCACTATCATTACCTCGCCTGTCACTCCCCACACAATTTCCTCCCATTTCTCTCCCCACTTTTTTTTTTTTTTTTTGCTTTTCCTCCCTTCACTCACTATTTTTAGAACTTTTTCCTCATCTCTTTCACATCCCCTCCTGCCCATTTTCCCTCCTCACTCCCCCTTCCCTCAGGTTTCTCTCTCTCTCTTTCTATCTGTAGGTTCCACATCTGGCAGCTTTCAGCTCCAGACTCGGCCTGGCTGGCTGGGAGAAAGAGAGTGAGATAATCGGGCTAATCCCCCCCGTCATCCCAGAGGCTATCACGCTACTCTATAACCCCCTAATCCCTCTAATTCCCTCACACTCTGCAGTCAGCCTCGCTGTCAGACACATCGGGATCCTTATCGCCAGGCGAGAGCTGCAGGCGTAGTGTGCATTTATGCTTGCGTGTGTGCGTTTAGGTCTCTGCCGCTTCCTTTTTAATCAGCGGAGGATGTCTGAGGCCTCGTAGCCACGCTGACCTGACCTGAGCGTTCCACGAACTCTGGCAAACGAACAAACGAACCTTATCCATGCTGAAAACGAGGGAGACAAGAGATAAACGCCCCTCGCTTTGTGCTCTTGATGCTTCCAATTAAAGCGCTGTATGACAGCGTTATCCTCCCACAATCCTCCCTGTCCTCTCCGTCGTTCTTTTCTTTCCCGGCGAAGAATGGCCACAGATGCGCCAGAGTGCAGCAACAAAGAGCCGAGGATCCGCAAGTAGCTCGATCGATAAAACACATTTCGCACACAGATTCGCTGGCGGTGGAAGGAGGGATCTGGACGGCCACGATCGCTCCACAGCTGCCTCGTGTATTGCCAGCAGTTGATCACATCATCACATATATATTGATTGAAGTATCAAAGGACTGGGGGGGGCGCAAGAAGAGGTCCTTCACCTTCACACAGCTGGGATGCTTCAGCTCTTGTTGTCTGTTGTAAAGAAAACTCTATAAAAAAATAAATAAAACAGCAGAACTGTGGGTTTCTCCAGCTGCGATTATCAGCGTCATCGCTGAGCGCGCCCTTCAGGATCTGTTCAAAACCAGGGGTGACCCAGAGGTCAGCGGCTTGTTTTATTCTTGCAGCTCTTAGTAGGGCGGACTGTGTGTGATTGTGTGAATGTGCGCGATTGATCAACACTACACTTTAATATGTCTGCAGCTGCCAGTGCGTTGCACTGACTGAATTTACACCGGTGCTTTTCTGTCAGCCTGTGCAAGCATCTGTTATGGAGCCAAGACATGTTATCATGAAATATATTATTTGATGTCTTTATAAAATTATGAGTTACGCTACAGCGAGAAACTTTAAAAGGTAAAACCTGCATAAATACGCACTTTTACCAACTGCTTGGTCATGACTGGAATAAAATTGCTCAAACCTTATCAGGGGGAAACGACCAGGCTCAGGGGGAAACCTTAGATTCACTTTTTTTTTTTTAAATACATTGAGACAGGATCATTTCCAAAGATTGGTAGATCACAAAACCTGGAGAAGTACAGGGCTCTACTATCTTTGACGTTGTATAAGCAAATAATTCCCAAATTTGGGGATCTTCTGCGGAAATGTCCATGGAAATTTCACCCATTTCCGTATTTTTTCTTAGAGCTTACAGTTTTTTTAAAATAAAAATGTAGCTTGGAGAGTTGAAATACCTAAGCGCAACGCAACTCTAGGAAGTTTGCAAAGAGGCCAATCCAGGAGCATCATTTGGTTTTGGGGCCTGATTAGCTGCACAAGAAAATCAGCCAGTCAGCTGCCTTTCTTATGCAGCTGATTGCTACAGTCTCATCTACACGAATAAAGACTGTAGATGTGTTAATTAATTCATAATAAGCCGTATTTGGTGGTTGAACTGTTAAAGTAGCTCCAAGCTACACCTCAACACCTCAACAAAGTCCTGGTACGAAGATGTAGAGGGTTAATATCCACCAATTGGAACAGCTCTGAAAATTTACAGTTTCGGATGTTTTAAATAGTAAAGAAAATTAAAATCAGCGATTTTTCGATGTGTTAGCCGTCCAACATTGAGGATTTCTCTACTCATATGAGGTTATTAACCTAAAGCTTCCTCAAAGTCAAGTTCAGTTTGAGGCTCTGAACTGCAAATCACAAAAACCTGAGTGACCAATAAAAAAAACCTGGCGCCAGATCCCGGTGGTCCCGGTGAGACGGGTCAGAACTGCAGTGGAACCTGGAGGATTGATTCAGCACCAACACAACAGGAACCCAATAGATCAGCTCTATTTTTACATATTGGGATAAATTTAGAATTTGAAATTGTATATATGTGCACAATGTTTCCTACGTTTTTCTCTTTTTATTGTAGATGAGCGCGCTGTAACAATATCTGCTGTAACAAGATCAACTTTAGTTTAGTTCGTCAGGACAAGCTCTCTGCAGAATCAAAAGTATAGATTATAAACCTCCTTTGCGATGAGCCCGTTTTAAAACCATCTTCAATTTTACACAACTTTCAGAGAATGACCAACGTTTGCTTCTTGCTCTAGGATGAAACAGAGGTGATCATTTTTACAATTCTGTTTTGAAAGCCTTGTCTTCCTTAGATTTCCTTGTGTAATTAAATTAACGAGGACTCATTAATGAGACAGCTTGGTTTAGTACAGCATGTCTGCAGCTGCACAACGTGGCGAATCGCTACATCTGCAACATCAAAACCATGCAACAGGGAAGTATTCGTGTTAAATATCGGGGATTATGATATTAAAAGTGATCAAAATGTAACATTTGCTCTCATTTTCCTGCACCAGCATCAGCATCTAGGTCACTAAGCTCTTCGCTGTGAACATCAAGAGCAGGAAGGAAGTGTCTATGCAACAAGTCAAATACAAAGCACCAACGCAGAGAGACTTCAGCAGTCCTACACATGCAACCTTGTACATGTGGATGTTGCGATGACAATCATTTGATATATTTTGCTGCTCTACATAAAATCCATCTGCTTAGAAGATGACTGTGTTCGTTTCCCGTGGTTATTTCCAAAACGGGCGTGTAATCCTACAAAACAAAGAGAGAGAAATGAACGAAATGAAAACCTTTAGTCCTCCTCGCCTCTTTCATCCTCCTTTTTATTCGGTGTCGACAATGCAATGTGGCATCTGATGACACTTCCGCCCACTCCTGACAACTCTGTGGGGTTGTGGCAGGGATGTGAGCGCTGCCTGGCGTCGTGGCTAAAGCTGGAGATTGAGCAGAGCTCTCACAAGTGAGACAGCTCATCAAGCCGGGGAACCAGCCAAGTGGAGTGTGACAAATCTCCATTTACCATCAGCACACAGGGGCAGGGGTAAAATTAGAAACTCTGCCGCTTCTAACTCCCCGCTGCTAATTCCATTTCGTGCAAATTAATAAGTGTTTTTGTCCTCCTCCCCGTGCTCCACCCTCCCACACCCCCGTTCTCCCGCAACCTCACCCCCGCCCTCATCTGCTCTCCTTGACGAATTGCATTAGCTCAAGGAGGAAAAAAAAAAAAAAAAAAGAAAGAAAGAAAAAAAGCAGCTCATACACTAGTAATGAGACATTGTTAGGCAAATCCCAAGTCAGTTCTAGCGTTCTTTATGGAGTAAATGCCTGATTATAAGCTTTGGAAGTGCATCTGTGTTTACAAGGGATCCAAAAAAAAAAAAAACGCTCCACTGTTGGCTGCGGGGGGAAGATGCAACTTGTTTTATCCTGCTGATGTCCTTTTGTCTTCATCATTACGATTTTCTCTCAGATAAGGAATCATCACTCCTGACAATTTATAATAAATAATGACCCAGTGTGCACTGGATGCGTGGGATTTTAATGATCTACTGGTGAATCTGGACTGTGTTCACAGATTAAATGTCCTCAGAAAACTCAGATTTGTGTCAGCTATGAGGATATATAATATATATATATATATATATATATATATATATATATATATATATATATATATATATACACTCAAACAACACTCAAATAACACTGGATGTGTTATTTGAGTGTTCCCTTTACTTTTTTGAGCAGTATATATATATATGTATATATATATATATGAGGATGTTTAAACCAGAAGTTTGATGTAGTTTCTCTGACAAATAAATGATCAAATTGGGGGAAACAGAAACTTTTCTAAAAAAAATATTTCTTCAAACTAAGCATCATTGATGTTTCTCCTTCCTCTGCTTGTGAGACAACTCATCCTTTTCTTCATCTGTTGAGTCTTTACCCTCCGTCCGTTTGAATGGCATGTTTATTATTGCAGTCGGCACAGTCACAAAAACCAACACAGACCATGGATCCAAAGACACAACTTTACCATCAGACTGGCAACAGACAGCTTACAGGTTATCCTCCCAATACGACACAAAAACAAGAGATTTAGGATTATAAAACTGGATACGATTGCCATTTCAGTCTTGCCTCCCTTCCACATAGCAGCAGCGCACCCGAACATATCTCCCTAATAAGCCAGTAATTAGCACCCTCCATTGGAGAGAAAACACTTTGGATCAATAGAGCAGCAGAGAGGATCGATACGCTGCTCTGCTGAGAGTCTGAGGCTGCTGCTTCCCATCAGGCTCCTCTGGCAGCTCCAGCAGTCGAGCAGCAACTTTCATTATAAAATGAGCATCACTGTTCTATTGGACAGCATCATGAGCTAATGTGAGGTCACTAATGAAGACCAGCAGGAATTCGGTTCTGTTTCATTGCACAGTTTTATGCATAAAGCGAAAGAAGGGCTGTTCCTGATGAAGTAAAACGGCGAGGAGGAAGAACTCAAGGACTCCAGACAAACTGGAACCGACTGGAAAACGGAGGAAACGAAGCGGCAAAACAGAACGACTCTAATAGAGAGATATAAACTCAGAGTTTTCTCAACATATGAACTACTTTATGTTGGCTATTCTCTTGAAATCTTTAAGATCATTTTGTGGAAGCTAACCATTTTCACAGTTTTTATTGATGGCCTCCTGTCTGGCAGTTTCCTCACACCAACACTGATTTTAAAAGAACAGCACTTTATCTACTGATTTGCCTTTCATTGTGTGTGTGTGTGTGTGTGTGTGTGTGTGTGGGGGACACTTCTCATATTAGCGACCGCAAGACGGAGGCAGGAAGTGGAAAAGACGAGACGTACACGACTTGTCATTGGTCTGTCACCATAAAGCAAGCAACAGTGCTGATTTTCACTGATAAGCTGCACACAAACATTTCCTGTGAAGACGAGCATCGCAGAACAACCACCTTTGTTTTCGATGTGCCACACTGAGAGGACTGCATGTTGTTGCCGTCACGTTTTTATGCGAAAGACGATGAGAGGGGTAGGCGTCACTTTGAACTCCGGAGATTATTTTTCTTTCTCGTCTTTAACATAAAGTGCCTTGACAGAGTGTTCACACCGCTTCCACTTTTCTCACACTAAATTCAAAGCGAGGTGGCGTATAACAACAGAAGGGGAAGGAAATGGAAACTCCGATTTTATGGGTTTTTTTTTTTTTTTTTTTTTTTTTTAAAGAGAGTTAGTACGTCTTCATCAGCTTCTCACATTTTTCCCCCCGCTCTCCTTTCCTGAACAGTTCAGGCTCAGTCAGAAATCTGAGCTGCAGTTTTTGATTCTTGCCACCGGTTTCAGGTTTGGACTCCGTCTGGTGACCTCTCACCCAGTCTCAAGTCAACCCCATGGGATGATGCTGCCGCCTCCATGTTTCAATATAGGGAGCTGCAGTTTCCACTTTTGGCTGCATAAAGTTCTGCATGTAAAAGGTCAAAAGTTTAAGTGCGGCCCAATCTAATCAAAGCTCCTTTTAGCTGCGTGCCCTCTGTTTGGCTAACAAGTTTTTAATGCCATTCTTCCTCCCAAAGGCGCCAAAAATCATCATTCATGAAGTGAGTCACTGATGCTTGTCTTGTCAGATTCTCCCACCTGAGCTGCGAGCTTCCGCAGCTCCTCCAGGGCTACCACGACCTTCTCGGCTGTTCTGTCCACCCTGCATCTTTGATTAGGCTAAAAGCACAAAGGCACATAAATACTGCCGCACTCAGCCGCATGAATAACAATCGCTCGCCTGAGCTCCGTTTCCTCACAAATTAGTCTCACATTTTGGCTTTGCGAGTAAATTGGCTGGAAGACCTTGAGCTCGTTCATTTCCATGTCCCACTTTGGAGTTTCGCTGCCACCCCGGGCTCTGTGGCGGGACGTCGTCGGACAGCAGAGGCCCGATCGCCCGACCGAAGGGAAACCCATCTCTGGGCGCCTTAATAATTCAACACGAGTTTTATTTGCAATCACAATATCAGTGCTCGCTGAGCCGTTTGAAGACTATCCCTCAGGCCTCAATACTTATTAAAGACAGAAATTATATATTCATAACACAAGATATTGCTGCTTGTTTATTTATAGCTCCATTCCATTTTCAGTGGTGTTTTGTCAGTGGATAGCTTTCCAACCTATCCACCTTGATTTGCCTTGAGCCATATATACCTCTCCCTCTGCTCCCCCACCAGCCTGAAAAACACACACAGAAAGGACAGGAATGACTAAATTGAAAGCGCGCATTTTCCATTATTTTCAGGTTCGACCACCGCAAAGCTATTTCCTTGTTTGCTTGTGCCCAGACTTTGCAATGAGGATGATGTCTCTTTCTCTTACCGCCTTGCAGGGAGCATGTTTAGCTCAGCTGCTGTCAAGGGACTGCAGAAAGAGACAGAGAGAGACCGAGAGAAAGAGAGAGAGAGAGAGTTGGTACAACATTGTTCATGTTATCATGGGTTCCCAAGGACAAGATATGATTACAGCCAAAGTGCACACACAAGCAACAGCAGCTTACTTCAATGCTGGGTGTTGTTTCTTTGTCCCTTTAATTCTATGTTTGGCTAAAAGATTGCAAAAGTGACCCTCCTGCTGTAGCAAAATCAGACAATCCTGGCAAACATTCTGCACCAGCAAGATGCGGCAAATAGTCAACAAGCACAAACTTCGATGGAGAAAAAAAAAAAAAAAAAAAAAAAGAAGTGACTTTCACACTTTTAGCAGAAAAGACACTCTCTCCATTTGTTCTCTTAAAAGCTGTTGTCACAGCACATTTGCTCCCACTTGGCACTCGATATCCACATAGACGTAGTGAAATATTTGTTGTTCGCAGTCGTGAACAGAAGGGTAAAACAAGTCCATCTCCAACAACCCCGCTCCTTCTGAAATGCATTTGTCTGACCTGAGGAGCAGAGTTTTGAAGTTGGCCGAGTATTGACGAGCCAATCAGCAGAGGTCAGCGGGTTTAGGGGGAGGTAAGGACACCTGAGCGGGGACTTAATCTTCTTCGTCCTCTGAGTGAAGGATCTTGGATGAATAAGCAGGCACTGGAAAGCTATTACCTTCCCACCCTCTAAGGTCTAACGTTGGCCAAGGGCAGAAGGGGTCTGGAGGGATGCCAAGCGCACCTACCAACACACTCACACTCACGCCGGAGCCAGAAGTTGCCTCCCGCCTTTCTGACACTTTGATAGGCATCTGATATAACCTCACTCTGCTCCTTTGCCTCTCCTCTCCTGCTCACTCCTTCTTCCAAGAGCAAATCAAAGTAATGGGTGTACAGCTGCAGCCCACGTCCTTTGTTGGACAGCCAATATAATTGCCCGTCCCTCTGCTGCTTAATGGAGACGGTGTGCACATCTGACATCTGCTCAAGTGCACTAATTCCAGACGTGGCCCGACTGTGTTTACGACTCTGAGAGAACGATGAAAATTTTAACATTTATGGTTAATTGAGCCGCGGTTTACGGATGGCCGCATTACATAAACTAACCCGTACGAAAGTCTGACTCTCAGAGGAAACAACATGTCGGAAAGGGCGCCGCAGCTTAGAAGAGAATAATAATGATAGTGGAAGAAGATGCAATCTTCAAAAAAAAAAAAAAAAAAAATGGTAAAAGAAATGCTGAATTTGAAAAGGCGTAGAGTTTGAAAGGGATATTTGGTGCGACAGAAAAAGATGATGTGCTTCAAATTTGAAAAAAAAAAAAAGAGGATTTAAAAATCTGAAAGCCAGTGAAAAAAAAAAAAAGAAAAAAGTAATAGAGCCAACGTGAAAACCAGAACCAGCCTCAACTTGTTAATGTCGGTTCATCCCGAGAATGAACACATTTTTAAAATATCTCAATTACCAAGAATAGCAGTCTTGGATTGTGAAAGAAAAGAAAACACAATGACGCTGAAGGGTTTCATAATGCTGCCTGTAAAACCTAAAAAGACACAACTGCTCAAATTTCAAAATGACTCAATCTTGGTTTTTGTTTCCTAGTTAAACCTGAGTTTAAAATCCGGTTATGTGGTTTAGGAAAGCAAAGCAGGATCACAGTTTAGTCAACAACTTAATCTTCAGTAAGGAAGAGGTTACTGTATGAGTCACTCCAGACTGTTGTTGGTAACAAGTCTGACAGGCTGATAAGATTCAGATCTTTTTACAGAAAATACCCTGACTGAAGCACAACAAAACCCATGAGAAAAATGTACAATTCATTAATACATCTGAATCTGAGGAATCTCATTTCCTGGTGGAACCTGTTTGCTAGAGGACAGCAACCATTTCAGGTCACGAAGGATTGGAAGATGTTGACAATCTGCCAAAGCAGGTTGAGCGGGAGATTGTCTGCAGTTCTGCTCTCCTGCAGATGCATCAGTTTTATTTTTCATTTTGTCCATTGATCCAATAAACTGGCTTTCAAAACTGTGAGCTTTGCATCGCGAGACACGGCCGAGTAAACGTCTCGTGACAAAACAAATGACAATCATCGTTCCCGTAAAGCATAAAGTCACACACAACTTCCAAGATGTCCTCAGATAACGCTGCCAGAAAAAGCACCAGTTGAAATAACAGAAGATTACATTCCCCATGTTTTCCGCCGCTCAGCAACGCAGGATCTACTTCCTCTGTTTACGTTTGACACTCCTGCTGTGGACACAGCTGACCAACAAGCACACTCAACGTTCCTGAGTGGTTAGTAGTGACAGGATTTGGTTTAATTGGTCTCTTTTTGAAAAGAAACTGAATCGGAGGAAGACGAGAACTCCTTGGCCGATTCAGACCAGAGTAAACAAACTGCAGGTGTGAAAACATCCTTGAACAGGAAAACCAGCTGAAGACCAAAGCAGACCTAAAGTACAACATGTCAGGTTTTATAGGAACAATTTCATGAAATTAAAAAACAGTCTAATCAAAAGTATTATTTGGCATAAATGTACCAAATCTACCAGGGACTTAAAAAGATCATAGCAAAATTTACTGTAGAAAAAAAAAGGTATGAAATGTTTCCCAGAGTGCCTAAGCGTACTGAAAGTCTACGCCTGTTTCACCAGTGTAGTTAATTTGCTGGGATTCTCACAGTGTGGGAGCTGATAAAGACGCAATAAAAACGTATTCTCTTGTCTGTGCATGCCAGCTGCAGAAGATGACGGAGGATAAACAATGTTAAACCAACCACATCAACTCAACCATTGTTCTCATTGTCATTGATAAGAACTGAAATGCGAATACGTCAACACGCATTAAAAAAGAAAATCATAATCGCAGTTACTATAATGAATGTGATGCAACTGCTTACGTCATTTCATGCTTTTTGAAGCGATGCAAGCATGGGTTTCTGATCGGGCCAAACTAAACCTGTTCATGTTCACAGCTTTACTTGGAAGAAGGAAGAACATAAAGTGATTTATCACCAGATGATCAATGCGGTTCAGTGGGATAAATGATCCTCACTGGGAAACAGCAGGCCTCTCCTCCGTTTATGTTATTTTTCCTCTTCTGACCCGCTGTCTGGTTTCACTGGGTATTTTGCATCACCCATGAACTATAGTAGTTTCATGGTTGCAAAAAGTCATTACAATAAGAGAAAAAAAAAAAAACTGGAGCATCCATGGAGAGTCTGAACGTAACCTGGCGGGAATGGGAGTCAGAAAATGGACTGTTTTTCTGTCTTCCCTTATTTAAAAACTTGCAGCCTATTCCCTGATATTTAGTGATTGCACATTTCAATTAAACACATAAACATCAGCCTATTTGAATCTTGGTATATCTTAGTATACCAAGTTAGTTGGTATTAGTTGATGCCTGCAAACACACAAACTAAACTACGCGCTCAAAGTGAAGCAAATTCCACAGGAATCCAACTTATTGCTATCAAACAAGCGTTCATCTAATAAGAGAGTGAGAAAAAAACCCAGATAGAAATAATGAATCGATTAACAATGTTGCCAAACCAATAATATCTATAATTAGTTATAGATAGCGGAGAATGCTCTGCGAGCGTGCCTCCTATCTGGGAGCAATTAAAGCCGAGGCAGACAAATCACTGTGTCAGAGGTTTGATTGAGGAGCGGGCCAAAAGCACAGCTGTTGACATTGTGGCTTTCAGGCTCAGCGCCTTTAACTCTGCTGACAAAATAGTTTTATCAGCCACTTTTGTTTGTTTTATAGATTTTGCCACTTAGTATCACTTGACACGCTCCAACGGCAGATGTTTGCGATTAGGCAGCAAATTTATGTGCAATGAAGTCATTAGCAGCCGTAAGCCAGGAAATTAGATGTGGAAAATGGATGTTGGAGAGGCGTTTAGTTCATTCAACAAACCAACTCTCTGGTCACTCTGTGCAAATCTCTGGGAAAACTAAACAAGCTGAGCACATAAACCAGCTTATGTTGTGCGAGATCAAACCATTCTCTTTAAAATAAAAGTGCGTGTTAATTTAAATCGGCAGGTCAAACTACTTGCAAAGACTGTAACGTCATTAGCGGAGAATCTATGGCCTGAAGGTCGACCCAGGCAGGCTTATAAACTTGACAGACGAGCTGCAGCTGAAAAAGCTTTGTGCATCTTGTAAAGCCGGGCTCCTTAAACCTTTACTGTTGACTCTGCAAGTGAAAAAGAAATAAAAAAAAAAGTCAACCTATTTCGCAGAAGTGCATACTGAGACGCCAGTACTGTGCAGTGATGTATGACTGATTGTTTACGCCACAAAGCTGGAAGCAGGTGGCAGTAAAGGTCTGCAGCATCATTAGTGCATAGAGTGGATATTAAACGTGCGTGCACCCTGCTGTGATTTCAGGTTTTTGTGGGGTGAAATCAAGATGCAGTGGATCCTCGGTTTTCTGTGAAAAGCTGAAATCCATAAATGCATCTTTTAAAACCACCTAGAGCTGCCCATTTTAACAGTTCAAATCCTACATATACCTTAATTTGCATTAATGACACTATCGCAGAAATCAACACCTACACCTTTTCTTTTCTTATTAAGGGTGCAGCCAATCAGCAACAGGGAAAATAGGTGCAGCTCCAGGATTGGCTGCTGTGCAAATACAAATAGCCAATGGTCAATAGTAGCATTACATCTTGATATTTCTGCTTCCAAAGATGCACTTTGTTTTGAATATTTTAGATCCGTGCAAAAAGAATGAATAACTTGTGGTCACGTTTTGCAGAAAATATGTGACCCTGCAAATACTGAACCGCAAATAGGCAGGGCCCAATGTAGATCCCCTCAGAATGTTTTACCCTAAAGTGATGTCCATGCTGTATAATTTCACTTAAAAACAAACTAATCTGTTGGAAGGATCATAAGAAATAAAGAGAGGTTGTGTGATCAGGTTGCATAAGTGGACATTCTTTTTCAATAGTAAGTTGAAGCATCTCTTTACACACCGTGACGGTAAAGACCCTGATCAATACTTTGAGAAAATGTGGATGTTCTACACCTGATGGAAAAACGGGATAGAAGTTGGTCAAAGGGGCTGGAAGAAGGCCAACAGCATCACTGAAGGAACAGCAGGGATTTCTGGGTAGTGCTGGTTTTGTCATACATGCAACACATGTCTGAGGCAATAACATCACAACATGATGTGAAGCTCAAAAAAGCCAATTTTAAATATGACAGACAGACACAGAAACTAATTCTTCCAAAGAAAATATCCAAAAAACATATGCTCTGATCTGATGAAGACAATCTTTAACTTCCAAAAGAAATATTAAACACAAAAACATCACCAAAAGAAGTCCATGCCCTCAGTGAAATACAGTGGCGACAGCATCATCATCTGCAGTTATTTTGTTTCAACGAGGACAAACTATATACATTTTTTTTATCAAAGTTGATGAAAAGGTGTACACACCTTTTAAATGGTACGTCTGATAGTACGTTCCGATCCGAAACCTTCAAGTATCTGCGAGAAATCTGGAGACGAAGACAGATTTTATTTTTTCAGCTCTTGCAACTCTCAACATTTGTCAAATTCAACAAAAGAAGACCTCTGTTTGATCACTGTAGTTCATGCAGTCTTTCAGTAGAATTTTAATCATCAGACTTCCTCAAAGTTTTGCTTCACAATCCCACATGTAATAAATCAAAAAGCTTTCATTACACTTCCTGCCTTAATGCTGCATGCCGGAGCACTATCAGGACTCACAGGGACACCTTATGAAGCCAAGCCTTTAATAAGTGCTGTGCTTTATCCTTTATTGTGTGCAGTGACAAGTAAAAATCAAAAGAAAAGCGAAATAAAAGACTTCTGCAAGACCTACCGACTCAATAAAGTGAGAATATGTTGCATATTGACAAAAGGTCTGTGCTACGTCGACTGCCTGTTTACACTGAGTTCAGTGACTCATTTACAGTAAGTCCTGCTACTTGTCAACCCAACTGCAGTCGGAGTTACTGAAAACACCTGTGGGCGTGTGCAGAAACTCAGCTTTAGTTTGAGGCATGAGTGCAGATTTAAACCAGAGCAGAGCACACTAAAGTGCAAACACTCGCCGTTCTCTGTGATCAAGGCAGCAGGCCTATTAATAAAACACTGTACAGCATAAAAAAAAAAAAACGTTCATACTGAGAACACTGTGCATCTTTTTAACTCAACTTTGTTTGACAGCAAATAAACCAAGCTGGAGGTTTGTTTGGGAGGTCTGGAAAAAAGATTCAGCTGACGGGCGTCTCCACCGGTGGTCTTCCTTCCTGCTGTTTACGGTTGAAGATGGAAGCTGAAACAAACAGGTGGTTCTCAGATTTGGAGACGCTGCTGACTGCTGCACAGAGAAACAAATACCTGCTAATAAATACGCCAGAGCCTTGAATCTGAGATGGCTGAACTCAGCGCGTCGCCTTTTAAAGACGAGAAACACAGACTGTTTCTGCCAACAGCTGCACTTTAAGCATATCCTCTGTAGAAAAATGTCATAAAATTAGAACATTGAATATATATATATATATATATATATATATATATATATATATATATATATATATATATATATATATATATATATATATCAGAAGTTAGGAAAACTATATTCAAAGTTTTCTTTAAAGAATAGAAAATAATACATTGCATTATGATAATCTCATTACCATAGTATTCCAATTCCTTTCCTTTAACAAATAAAAGCACATGTGAATAAGAAGTTTCTTGAAAAACAATTGTGCAAAAGTTAAAAGGCACACCGATACAAATGGATACCGAGTGTGCCTCTAAAGGACACACACAAAAACGTAGCCCAAAGTGAAGCTTTGTGCATTTTAATATTAATAACTAACAAGAGACATTAAATTTAATAAGGAATTTACATTTCAAATGGAGGGCATACATCTACAAACTGTTGCCTCGCATTTCCTCTGTCAGTGTTAAACATGTTAGTATAAATAAACCTCACTGCAGAACTGTAATAATCTTTAGGCATGCTGCCTAATTAGTCCCTATATGATATTTTCTCACACATCCCTTGAAGATTTGTTCACATTAATATTTTATGAAGAGGGTTTTGCAGAATCTGGACATCTTTTTTAGATTAATTAGCTGAGATTGGGGTGTCCAGACTCGCATGCCAGCAGCTTTTTATTTTAAATCTGCCTTCCATATGTGCATCCGTCTTCGTGGTCCTCCCAGGAAGTAAATAGAAAACCACATATTTTCCTCACTCTGAATTCCCATTTCATAAGCAGAGGAGAAACATTTTGAATGAAAAATAAAAAAAGCAAGTTCATGCTCCCAAATGACAGAGATTGGAGATTAACGGTACATACGCTGAGCTTTTTCTCTCAAACTCCTGGAGCAAAATGTGTTTTTAAAACAAAAATCCACGCAGACCGATGTCTGTCCTGATCGAGATAATGCTGTCACCCCCGATGCAAATCTACTGTAAGCCTTTTAAGATGGAGCCTCTCCTGAATCGGATGCAGGGTCAACGTCCAACTTTTAAGTAAACTTGTGTCATGACAATTAAAACAACTCAGTTTGAAGTGTGCAACAGTAGGAAAAGCCGTGCGATTTTGCAGTAATGTTTGTGAATGTTCCAATAATGATACGACTCACATTGAGAAATCAAATAAATGAGCAGCCTTAATGTCGTTCTGCTTTTGGTTTACAGACTCCAGAGGAGCAGTTCTTCCAGCGACGAGAACAAATAAATAAATCTTTATTTCAGTCTCAACAAGGTTTTTTTGGAAACGTTGCACCTGTTAGGTGGCTGTTTTGGTATTGAAACAACACAGCTGTAGGTTTTTCTTGACTTTTCCACCTTGCATTCTCTTCGTCTTAAACTTATTTTGCAGATTAGTCACGAAATGTATGAGAGCATAGAGAGCCTATACGCAACTTAAAAAGTTATTTATTGTAGACAAAGCAATTCCTTGAGAGATGTACATCATGTAAAAAGATATTGTGATTATAGTATATTTGTGATATAACATTCACCCCTAATTTTTATATCTTTATGATATAAATTCACTCCAAACATTCAAAATGTTTTAGACATACATCTGATGTTTTTCTGAGACTTTAGAAACTGATTTTGTGCAAAAAAAATAAAATAAAAAAATAATCAAAGCCAAAAACTTTTTCCTATTGTAATTATTTCTAAGTCTTAGCTCATTATGTTCACAACTTCAGTCGGGGTCACAGTTATGGTACTCCAGCCTTCAGTGTGATCAGTAGTTTTAAATTGAAGCCATTGATTCTCAGTGGAGGAATTTCCGCAGACACACAGCGAGGCTGCTCATTGTTCCAGGTCTTACAGCCTCTGTATCGCCACGTCTTTGATCAACAGCATGATGGATTATAAAGGTGAAGCTGTGCCTGCCGGCACATGCTGCTCTCATCAGAAATGTGGTGAGCTCAACTCAGAACACTTCTGGTTGCAATAAAAGAGGTTTTAGGGCTACTTCTAAAATTACAGACATCATGTGGCAATTATCAGTTTCCTGACATGCAAAGAAAGCCTTCAGAGAAAACCCCACAAAGGCTGATTATTTGTGTCCGTGCAGATCAAGACAAACAGCTGACAATAAAAGGGGATTTGAGTTGGAGGTGATTCGTCCAGGAAGGTCAAACGAAACCAAATGATGATATTTGGAGTCGTTCACTGGGGTGATCTTCACAGAGGCTATTCGACGTCAAATCCGCCTTAGTATGTGCGGATCATAGCATTTATGAACAAAGGAAACAGACTGTTGAATATGCAACAAGGTCATGATGCAAAAATAAAACTGCGACGCCATTAGTCTTGAAAAACATCTTGTTATTGTGCATCAAAGCCACGAAGGAGCACTCCAACATCAAAGTGAGAATTTACTGGCAACGTCTCAGACAAAATATGTTCTGTTTTCTTGTGTTTTACATTTGGTTTCTTTTTTCTTTTTTTTTTTTTAAATCAACATTTCAAAATAAAAATTTTGCCAGTGAAAATTAACAGAGTTGTCAACCCGAGTATATAACAAGAGGCGATCGGTAGAGCAGCTGTGATTACATACAATTATTGAACGGAAATCTACAGGCAATATTTTTACATTGCCACATCAATAAATGTAATCAATTTAGAAGGAAAAGGAAACTTACACGTGAGATATAATCAATTAATTTTCTTTCTGGGAATATACAGTAGAAAGGGTTAAATATGGCTGCTGCCCATAAAAAAAAAAAAAAAAAAAAATGTACGCAGCGGGAGTAAACTTATTTGTAGTTCTGACAGGTTATTTCACATTAAACTAAAGGCTCACACAGAAGTTCCTATTCAAAGGCAAAGACAAAAATGTTGTCAGCTTGAAGTCGCTCAGCCTGATCCAATTAGTACAACTAGCAGACAATGAGCAAATCCCTCTGGCTTTCCAATTTACGGCAACTTCCAACAAAATGCTCTACTCAAGTGTGATGTCACAAACGTATCTGAGTCCATTTCAAAGTCAAAAGCAGCATTAATCACTCTAAGACCCAATTCTGGTGGTAAATACTTCTTTTTTTTTCAGTAGTGCCTCCTACTGTTTGTAAAGAGAACTGCTCTGCTTTTTTTTTTTTGGCTTTGAGTTCATGTGGAAATTAAAAAAAAAAAAAAGAATTAGGATCAGTCCTATTTAGGTGTAAATCGTCATATTTTTGATTTATTCTAATTTACTATGTCGTATCAGTTCACAAAGCATTACATCATATGTGGTCATACTTGTACGACGCTTTAAGATGCGCTTCAGACATGCGGAGGGAGTCCGGGATAAATTAACATCACATTTGTCCAAACTGTGAACAGATTGTTGCAAAAACAAAACATGAACACACTCTTAAGTTACTCAAACTTGAACTAAACTTTAAATATTTAAAGTTTGTGAGTAATCAAAAGCAGACCACTTGATCAGCGGTGAAGGCCTTGTTGCCACCATTTTGTATGAAATGGTGGCTGTAGTTTTTCAATGATTTCTGAAACTGTTTTCCAGAAGACTTAAAGTAAAATATGTGCAATCATTTATTGAATCAAATTCAAGCTGTGCTTCAACTGTAGCTGAAAAGAGACAACATTAAGACGCCATCTTTAAATAGTGAGTGGTATTCTTTAAGTGCACAAGAAGTCAAATCAGAAAGTGGATCTGAGTCACAACAGCAGCTCTACCCTACAGGCAGAAACCACAATGATTTCTGCCTGATTTTATGTGCGACATAAAATTCAGTTACACTCTGCAAGAGGCTGAGAAAAGCCCCAGCAATATTCTGCCTGCAGTCTAAACTGTGTTGGTAGATTCATACTGGGACATTTACTGCTAACCTACCCGAATGTTGGTGTTTTTCTCTTTATTATTAATATTCTGAATTTTTTTTTTTTTTTAAGGTAGAATTGCTTTCAAAGTTTGCGTATTGTACAGCTGACTTAGGGACGTTGCAAACAATGAAAAATAGAGTATTTTCTAAAATGTATTCTTATAGTGATTATACACAATAACGCTGGAATAGAGAGGCAACTGTGGGACATGAAAGAGGAAAAAAAAATAAAAATCTGCATTAGGAATGTAAGAGAGCCAGGAGGGAAAAATAGCAGCTCGGGGGGCAAAGAAAGCATAAACACAGGAAATTATTCATAGAGTGAATGTTATGTTATTCGCTGTCTTGGCAAAAACACTGAACGAACACAACCGAACACTCACAGGCACGCAAGCTAGTACACAGCTGCTTTGGTTTTTGCACAGCATTTGGGAGGCTCATCTCTGGAGTGCAGTGCAGTCTTCCACTCTGCTCAATATTGCATGAGTCTCCACTAAAGTTGAACCTTGCCTTTTGTTTTAGTTAAGTGACAAAATAAATAGAGCATAGCCGCAGGATCACAGGCACAATTAAATAAACGGCAGCGCGGGGTTTTAGGAGACATTGTCGTGCTAATCACTTCCTGCTCTGAGAGTTCTGTTCTGCGGTCCAATTAAATCACAGCCATTTGTTTAAATGGGGGCATGAAGAAGGGACGGGGGCGAGACGGGGAATCAGTGTATGCAGATGTGCAACATGGGCACTGAACATGCTTTCCTGTAAAACGGAAAATAATTTCTGTGCAGCAGAAAAAAAAAAAAAAAAAAAAGAAAAAGCATTAAAAAAAAAAAACTGAAATAGCAACTGATGCAATCCAGAAAATTTGACTTATTTGGTCCTGGATCGTGACCAGACAGTCAAATTTCATTCCAGAAACCAGAAATAATTTGTCTGTTAAGATCTGGATGACAAAACCCAGGAGTGGCTGAGATCACGGCCCTGTGGGTCAATATGTCACGTTTCTGAGTCTGCCTGCACTCGCACAGATGTCACACCACCTCCAAAACAAACATGCCGTATTATTTGTGATGGCGGTGCGTCAAACTGGTGATTGGTTCGCACTAAACTTCAAAACTGTATCTGACACGTGGCGAAATGGGTAAAAGTCACAAGCGTTAGCTCATGAAGAACACGTCGAGTGGGATTTTAAGTGGCTCTGATGCGTTTGTTTGTACCAGACGGGCTGGCCCGAGTAATTTCACAAACTAGTGATTTTTAAACATTTATTAGATGTTCTGAGTATCCAGTCCACCAGCACCCCTCACACATCTTCAAACTATTTGAAAACAGCCTTTAGATTTTTCCTCATCTGAAACTCTTTGTTGCGATGGGGAGGAGCAGAGCACAACCACAACATGATATAAAACGATGTCTGTCTGGCAAAGTGTCTGGGTTAGAGTGAACAGAGCTTTATCTTATCTAAATTGCACCAATTCAGCTCAAAGTCAGTTAACCATTTAGAGCCAGATGATAAAAGTTAACACTAACAAACACTTACCCTGGATTAGACGTTGTTTTTATATGGAAAACAGAGCATAATGGCCACAAACACCCTATGATATTAACAATAAAAGAAATGAATGACTTTACCAGGAAAGGTTTCAATGAGAAAAACAGAATATGCCTAAAGACAATGGCAGCGATAGAACTTCAATGCAGGAAGAGACACGGTGAGCTTTCTATGCGAAATAAAAACAAAAAGCACTCAAAGCTTTGGCCACAGCGACTCTGTAAATCACTCTATTTAGGTAAAAAAAAAACAATAGTAGCACTAAAACCCTGAATCAGAAATACATTCATTGGCATAGAAAAACCTAGATATTACACGTCGCTAAAGGCAGCAATAAGTTATCAATCGATCTATCCAAGAAAAAGACACAGCTAAACAAGGAGGCAATAAGCCTAAAGTACTTTTTATGCACATGGGTAAATGCAGCAATAGCTCCCCACACGATTGTCTGTGAAGGAATGACAGCTGAAAACAGAATCAATGAGCCAAAAGTGTCTCATAAACAAAGAAAACTGACAAAACACAAAGTTAATGGTAGCAATAACAGCAAACGATGCATGAAAGGCATCTTTGCAGAAGAAAAAAAGGCTCTGAATATGAAAACCATGTGGGGAAGACTTTCAAAGATGTGGCCAAAACCAGCGAGATTTATCCAATATCAGCAAAATTATAAGATACTGTATGAACTAATGGAGGCACGCCAAAGAATCAAGGGTTTGATTAGAGCTTATTCTGAGTATTTGTTTGCATAGTCTCAATGAGGAATAAGCACAGAAGTAGGGAAAGTAAAACAAGTATTTAAAATATTTCCATTGACTTGAAAGAAAGAAAACGAAATAAATTAGTCCGTCAATTTAGTTACGTTTGAAAAAGACAACAAACTGTCAGGATTTTAAAAATATTTCTCGTTGCCATGGTACCGGTAAAAACAAAGAGAGCTTTGCGTTGCAAAAAACTAAAATCAGCAATGGTTGCAGCTGAAGTTGTAAATGTTCCAGTGAGCGCCACTGGAGCCATAATTCATGGCTGGGAAGAGTCTGTCCATGGCTGGCTTCACCTTAAACCAGCCATGGACAGGCGCCTCTTTAAAACATTTCTGACAGGAGAGTCAAAAGAGTCATCAGAAGCAGGAACCAAGGAGCAATTGTATAGATCTTTAAAAAAAAACAACAACAACATGGAAATAGAAGTTTACCCAATGAAAACATGAGGCAATGCACTCAACCACAGCAGCCTCTCTGCACATTCACTGTGCAGGGCACCGGAACATCGCGGTCCAAAAAGAACAAGCCAAAAGTGAAAGTCTTACGGGTTGGAAACGTCACGGTGTGAGATGGTTTATAGCGCTTCATAATGGCAAAACTAAACGCGGGATGAATGGAGAAATGCGCTGCAACATTTGGGATAAGAATCTGAAGATGAAACGGATTTGGGTTTCCAAGCAAGGCAATAGTCCCAAAGTCATCAACTGGTTTCAAAGGAAGAAAATAAAACTGGTAGAATGGCCAAGTCCATCATGTCACTTCAATCCAATTAAAATCTATGTGAAGAAGCAAAAGCATAACACACCTCAGATTTACACATTTGAACGCAGTCTCTCTCTACATGTCCTAAAGTAATGTCCTGTTGACGACGGTAAACCCTAATCACTCATCTATTCACTCTGATACTGTATATATCATCTCCACTATTTGATTGTATTTGCTTTAAAACCAATGCAACAAGTAGATAATTATGGCTATAATTAAGCTGCAAACGCACACTCACACTCACACAAACACGCACACACGAGAACTGCCACATGAGCACCTTTGAAACAATGAGTGCTCAATTCATTAGCATCTGTTGTAAGCGTATTAATCATCTAACAGGCAATTAGCAAGCTGTTATCATTGGTGGCTGGTATGCAAATATATTCTTGGGTTAATTTCTTCCTCAGATAATAAAAGAAACATTATGAATATGAGCTCCGTCTCTATGTAAATGATCTATGCCGTTAATTGCTCTGCAGTGGTTCAGCTTGGATCTGCGCATGGCGGCGTGATGGCTTGGCACTCGGGTTATGTGCCAGGTTGCCGAGGAAATGAAACTGGTAGGCATCACACTGCAGCCTGCATGACAATTTATGGGCCGTTCGAATGCCTTTCGCCAGCCCTTCTGTCAAATAGATAATAAACCTTGGCTGGCAGAGGTGAGCCCGGAGGGACTGGCCATGTGTGAAAGAGTGGGGGAGTAAAAGCAATAAGTGGAAGAAGAAGACGAAGGGGGGTAAAAAAACTATGTATTTCTAGACCCCATATGTGCCAAACAGACCTACAACAGAAACAAAAAAGCAAAACAAATAAAAACAGCAGCATAACACCCAGAAGAGCTCTGGATAAATCGTAAAAAACTGGCGAAAAAAATACAAACCACGCCAACCCAGGGAAATATCTCCTCTTTTTTGCGTCCTCAATTATAAATGAGTTCTCACAGGACATGTCCAACGCCATGGTGATACTAACAGGATATCAAGCCATGCTGAGAGGATTTTCTGGCAATCTACTGCGAATTCACAGCACAACAACACTAATGACACTCGGGCCTGACATCCATCACGGCAATGTTCATAAAGCCTTTGCCAACATGTAGCTTCCCTTCGGCCCTCGGCGCTAATCTATGCAGTGCAGGCACAGAGAAACCATTACAGCTCTGAATACAAGATGAGCCTCAAAACTAATACTTCTCTCCACACCAGGGGGACGTTTCAGAACGAGAGGCAATATAATTGAGGCCAGGGGGCAGATTGTGATCTACTGACATTAGGCGAGGGCTCTTAATCTGACAGTTGTCCCCTCAGAGAAGCTGACAGACAGCTGGGCGGGTTACCACCGCCTTTCACATGGACGCACGCCACATAGTCCAGACTGCAATAGTCACACCACCCACCCGCTTCCTTTGGTTAAGTTTTCTGTCTGCACAGTAGGGCAGCATCAGGAGGGGGCTCACTGGGCTCAGCATGCAGGTTTCCTTTGACGGGACTGTTGTGGAAAAAAGAATAAATAAATCTGTGCCTTTTCAAGCCTTGCAGAAAGTGGCTTGAGGAAGTATTCATATTTTATACATTTTTCACGTTTTGTCATGTCACAGCCACTCCAGCTGGGGTTGTTTTATGGGACAGACCATTAAAAAAGGCATAATTGTGAAGTTGAAACTGTTTTCAAATGTTTTTACTCATCAAAATCTTAAAAATGAAGAGAGCGTTTATATTAAAACCACACGAATCAATGCCGCATTCTCCTGCAGTTACGGCTTTACGTTTTTGGGTTACGTCTCACTCAACTTTACACGTTTCAAATCGAATGTTTCCCCATTAATCTTTATAAAGTAGCTGAACCTCAGACAGGATGGAGAGAATGTGTGAACATCAATTTTAAATTTTTAGCAATTTGTTTTTTTTTTAAATTTGACAGAGACTTGGACTTAGCCACGTGAATATATATGTTTAAATCTTTCCTTTCTGGCTCCACCTGTCTGTTTACGGTCGTCCTGCAGACGCTTCGCTCCCTTCATCCGTTAACCAGCTTCCCTCTTCCTGCAAAAGATATCTGTCCCCTAGCATAATGCCATCACCACCATGTTTTATACATGCAGTGCTAATTTTCAATTTGTGAGTCGGCCAAAATCGTCCATTTTGGTCTTATTGAACTCGTAGTGTCCAGTCAACAGATCCTCCCACCTGAGCTGTGGATCTCTGCAGCTCCACTGGAGACTTACTCTTGGGATATTGTTTTGTGACCTGCTTTTAACTCCACAACTTTCTCCCTGACTTGTCCCATGGGTTTCTTAGTCTTTCTTATTCAGCTGTTCACTAAAAACCCTCTAAAACCTTCATAGAGCAGCTTATTGAAATGACCTGCACGGTGGAGGAAGGCTGATTATTTCTGCACACCAATGTTTTTTTAGTAAGAGAACATGTCTCGTCTCTCTTCATTTATACAAATATTCAGTAGACTTTGTGGATGAAGTTGAGACAAAACGAATCAAAGTTGTGAAAATACATCAAAAAATACATTACTGTATTTGGTAGTCTTATCTAAATAACCACTTTTCATAATCTAATCAATGAATTATCTGCAGTGCTTATTTAGTTGAGAAAATGTCACAAAATAAAGATGCTGCAGAGAAACTCACGTTTTACCAGCCAACTAAAGTATAGAAGTTATATTTTCTGCACTAGTTCACAAAGACGCGGAGCGTTCGAGCCTCCGACACCTACTGCTTCACGACAAAAAAAGACACACTCACATTAACCTGATAGTGCACTGGCAAGTCACATGCTGGATGGCTTTACCACTTAAGTGTTCCCAAACGGCAGCCATTTTTTCCCCCCACTGTCTTGAGTCAGCCAGCCTGTGATGTTTGGCCCAGTCGTCAGCAGACAGCACTTGTATATTTAAATATGCGTGACTACAGGGCACGCATGTTCCCTCGCCTGATTTATTGACGCTCATGACACAGGGAGGCGATAGGAGATAGCGTAGCAGGAATCCAATGCACCACAGCTGATGTGAAAAGCAGCCCAGAGTCTAAAACCATTTGCAGTTGTACTCCCGGCGCCCCCCGGTGATTTAAAGAGGCACACTTCAGAGGGCCTCGGCGCCTGGCAGAGAAATGCGGTCACATTACATTAAAACCAAAGAAATGCAAATAAACGGAGGGCCAATGGAATCAAACCGAGCGCATCACTGTTTTGAGATTTCATTCCCAATGCGAGAGCCTTCAAAGTTGGCTATTGAGTTTCGTTTAGCACATGCCTTACGCCTGCATCACCCGCATCTTTGATGGAAATTTTATGGTACACGAATCTTGAATTCTAAAAAGGAGGCTAATTTGCGGCAACCGCATCGACGGAGACTTCGACGACTCCTGTCAAAGTCCTCCGCTGTGCAATCAATGCCTGGTTTGAGTAACGCCGGGCCCATTAGAGCCAACCGAATCGCCGCGAGAGACAGAGAAACAGTGTCATCTGTTGTGGGAAATGATTTCTTAACATAGCAGCAGAGGCTGGAAGGAGTGCTTACCGGAGCACAGTCCACTGGAATCAATACCGACGGTCAGGCTATATTGTTTCAAATGAGGAAAAAGTGCGGCCGTGATAAAAAGGACTCAATATTGTTGTCTGGGCTGGTGAGACGCTGAGTCAGGAGTAAGTAATGCACTGCTGGGGGGCAAGATGGAGGGATGGAGGAGGGGCGGAGGTGTGAAGGGATAAACAACATGTGCAAGCTCCATCCATTTGAAGGTCAGTAAACCGATCTGCTGACAAACAGAGCAGAGTTCGTCTTTCATTTCTGTCGTGACTCTAATAGGAATATTTTAGTAGATTAGCCAATAAAGCTAGTAATATCCCAGCTTTAAAGTCCAGAGAATCACACAGATACAAAATGCACAGTATACATTGCTATATGTTCTGAAATTGTCTATGCATCAAATGTATTTTCACTAACCCTCCATTCTACTGTATGTATTTAAAAACATATTCTGAGCCAAAAGTGTTTTTGTTTTCCTTGTTAAGTGAAGTTCACTGTTCAGGTCTGTCGTACTGCTTAGGAGGTCATTCTTTATTCTGCATTTATTTTTTGGATATAGATGCCACAAGTCTCATTTGCAACAACAGTCACGTCTTTATTATTATTATTTTTTTTTTTTTTGCAAACTGTGAGATTTTAGTTTGATTTATTCCTCCCTGTACAAACTGAGCAAAAAAATTAGTTCAAAATCAGACATATGTTTCAGACAAACTGCTTTATTTTGATGTTTTTTATTTAGTTATTTGGGCACAAAGGGTTGTGTAGCAGTGGAGATTAAGACTCCAGGTTCAGAAAACGTGTTTTTTTGTCTTCTGCTGAAAATGTAAGCGGGGTCATGAAAATTAAATGAAGTAAAAAGGGAAAAAGTTAACTATGTAAGTTATGACGAAAACAGATACAAAGATGTGAGCCTGAACCGAATGTCCACAATGGGTGACATACTGACTACTGAAAACAACCCCATGTCTCCACCGAACCACTGGATTCCATTCATGCGACCAAAAGTCAACAAATGACACAGATGCATTTTGTTGGTTTAGGAATAGGGGAGATAAGTTGAATACATGAATTTAAATAAAACAACTTCTTTTCCTATTTCTGCTGATTTTTCTTTTTTTTTTTTTTAAATCTTATTGACTACCAAGTTCATAACACAGGCAAACAAACCAAACACAATCCACCCTCTGACCTATTGCACTGCGCCTCCCTCATCCTGGACTTAACCAGCCTGTGTATCTTTTCTTTTTTTTTTTTGAGCCTCTGCCTGGAGTCGAGCTCACCTCATCAGTATGTATGTACCTTCTTCATCCCCTGCAACAACAGAGGCAACAGGATGAAAAAACGAGTGGGATCCCTTAATAAAACAGGGCTGGATGAAACCTTGTGAAGCTGCATTCCCTTCATTCTGGAACTGATATTTGTTGAGCACAGGCAGCAGACTCTTCAAAGGCAGCGAACATTCCTGCAGGCCTTCTCAGATCAGAGCATAGGCTGCACTCACTGCACCCAGTATACACACACTCACACACACACGCGCACACATGTTTGTGTGGCTATCTTTGTGAGGACTTTCCATGGACTTCCATTCATTTCTACAGCCTAAACCTTACCCGTACCCCTATCTTAACCCTAACCATTACATACCTAACCCTAACCCTAACCAAAGCTCAATTCACACCTAAGTCCCAAATCTAACCCCCTGGAAACAATGTTTCCCCTTGTGGGGACCAGGCTTCAGTCCCCACAAAGTTGTACGTGTCAGGAAAATGGTATTACAAACAAACATGCACACACATATACACTGAATCCTTTAGATAATAGTTGAAATCGCCACTTTCCTAAAATAATGGCTTAAGTCATTTTTTTGCAAAAAGATTTTTTTCCTCCCAAACTAACTTTTGGTTAAATATTAGTTACTTGTTATTTTAGGAAGGTGACAAAATGAATGAATTTTGGTCTCTTCCTAGTGAAAAGAGAGAAATTTTTAGAAATAATAATAAAAAAAAAAACAATATAATAAATTTTTTTGGTTGTATAAACAACCTGCATGTTTCACAATGTTCATTTCTTGCTGGCTGATTTCGATCCAGCTTACTTCGTCCGTCTTGACCTCTCCACCCCCCAGAAGTCCTGGCAGCGCAGAAACTGCTCTGTACTCACAGAAACCCTGAAAACCCAGCAATAAACCAAGAATCCCAAACGGGTCAGAGCAAGATGGGACTACTCCTTCAGATTCGGTTGCAATAAATGTTTTTATTTGCATCATACACTTTGCTATGTTTGGCAAACTTTGTTTCCTCTCAAGTTGTTTCGTTTTACCTCCATGCGGGCCCAACTTTACCTTTTTTCACTTTTACTTTTTAAATGCAAGTTAAGTTTGGGCTGGATACAACTTTTACTTTGCATCCAGCCCAAACTCCAGGCCCAAAGCGATCGACCACCAAAACATCCAGCCAACAGAACCAGAACCTTCCAGAATTGGTGACTTTCCAGCCAAACAATGGATCTCAGCCACAGTGAGAGGGAGAGGATTTCTGGAAGTGCACAATCAGTTCTCCATATCAGACCAGAGTAGGCGCGAGGGATTGATTGAAAATCTGGACTGAAAAGGTTAGACAATATTTTGTGGTGATAAAATGTATTTAGAAACAAATTGCACTCTTTTTGGCAACAGAATGAATGGCTAGGACTGTGTGTGCTCATAAAACAAAATCAAAACAAACAACAAAAAAAATCAGCACAAACAGTTTACAGATTATCAAAAAGGTTACTTCAGGACCCCAGTTACATTAAAGAAATCAGTTCCAGCGGTGCACAATATACTGTATCAAATTCGATTCAATATTTTATGTATTGCTGCTACCATAGAGCCGAAAACAGCAAAAGTAACAACCTCGACAACAAGTGTTAGGCTCTGGGGGAAATAAAACAACATTTAGAGTTTATTATTGCCACAACAAATCACCATTCTTATGATAATAACAAAAATTTCACTATAATTGCAATAATTTCCTTTCTCGAAGAGAAGCATTTTTCTTATCTTGTGGGAAAATCAGACGCTGGAAGCGTCTGATTACTGTCATGTATTTTAACTCAGAATTAGCAACTTTCTTTAAACTCATTTGAGACTGGTAAACTTGGCATGGTAAATATTACACCAACTCATAATATTTTAAACGTTCAATTTCCTATTCATAGATCTCTGTGTAGTTCTTGTGGTAGTTTGTAGGGTAGAACATCCCCCCCCTTTTTGTTCCTTTTAATTTAATTAATCTTTAGAAACAAAGCATTAATTTATAATTCCATTATTACAAGTTCCTGTTAATTTCTTATCTTTTGATTTTAATTGAAGTCATCTTAATTCCCGTTCAAATTGAAATTTTAAATATACAGAAGTCTTCTTGTCCTTATAAGTTTGTCACTGTTGGTTTCAGCAAGAACCAAATATTTATTTATTGATTCAGACTGAGTTTTTATAGATTGTGGGACAAATGTATGTAACATTAGGACTGTTTTAAACGCCTACTCAAAACTACACTGCTCAACATTCAGTATTGAAAATATATTGCTTAAACTAAAGCTGGAAAAAATGCCAATAATTACAATTACAAGTCACCCAACGATAATAACAATGCACTCCAAATAATAATCCTCTCAAAACTTTGAAACCCCAACCTCAGTGCCATGGAGGAATAAATTAACGCTACGTTTAAGTTTAAATATACGACTGACTGAAATCTCAGTGTTGCTTGATAAAGGGCATACTTCATTCTAGGTCAATATTTGTGTCTGTGATTTATAGTCAAAAGACCGTTGAATCATTTTACTACCCTTTAAATCACCGTTGCTATAAATATCAGACATTATTATGATACATTTTTAAGTTCATCCCTACGTTGCCAGGTGAACATGAACAAATCACGTTCCAGAAGACAGATCCAAAACCTCAGGACAACCAGGAAGGAGGAGACACTGGAAAAACACTTCAACCAATTCAGAGCATACATAATCTGACAAATTTAAGAACTTAAGTGTTGAGTCGTCAAAGGTCCTTGCACATTTGACACAACCAAATACAGCCATAAAGCACATTTGATCAATCACATTCTGACCACATCATTTCTTGTGGTCATCGTTTCTTGAGAAAATCACAGACCAGCTACATGACAGGCTTTGGGAAATGACAGCTTCTTGTAGTTGCTTCTTATCCAAAGCCTTACTCAGAGTTTGGCTGCAAATCTGTGTTTTACATCCCGGAACAAACTAACAAGTAGAAGAGGAACGAAGCGACAGCTCTGTTTATTTAACCCCCTTCTAACCTCTGAACGCAGTCTTTAGGTGACAGGTATTAGATGTCCATGTGAGCTATGGTTTTATCACAATTTATCTGTCTCCAGAAATATTTCTGCGCCTGATATTTTAGTTAAAAACACAATCTTGTTACCCCAAGTAACAAGGGCTACTTGTTACTTGCTTAAAACTAACTTTGAACAGGATTTAATCTGGCTAATAAAACCCTGTGATTTAATTGAATTTGATTTTTAATACTTAAAATGAAAGCCGATTCCCAGCTGTGGATATTTTTCCAATTGAGATGTGATTTTTTTTATTTTTCATGCTAAATGACATTAGCAAGAAAATATCCTAATTTATCCCTCCTAAATCATGAACATGTCCTCATTTCCATCACTGCATCCACCAAAGAGCACCAACATACTTCTGGTGATTAGAGTTTAAATGCTAAAGAGTAAAAATTCATACTTAGCCTGAAGCTCCGAAAACCATTTTGCTCAGGCAATGTCCACATCCTGCTACACCAACACATCAAACCTGTTGCCTTGTTTGCCTCACAGCTCAGCTCTCCATGTCCTGCAAGAAATTACCGTCAACCAGCTTGGCAATTAAACACCAATCTGCTCCATGTTGCAGCCGAATCAACTTCATGCAAAGTCATGCTAAATGGTTTAGCACCAAGCCTGTTTGAAGTGCTGCGTAGCTGCTCTGGCTTATGACTGATTCACAAATCTAGGCTCATCAAAGGGATGCCCAGGCAGCCTAACCCTTCACTTTAGTCGTGCATCCACTGATTTATTCACATCCTGCTCTTCACTTGATTACTGAGGCTTCCCAACCAGGCAGCAAGATTGCAGGGAAGAAATCTGGGCGAGGAGGGAGAATTGCTAGTTCATGAACAAAAGCTGCCAGCTTAAAGAGAGGCGAGAAAAAAAAAAAATCTTTGATCGCTTTGGCGCAGCTTCCAGGAGCAAATCTTTAAGAAACCTTTTTATTTGGTGAGCATTCCCAGGAAGGCGCAGCAAAACACGAAACAAATGAGCTACACGGTTCTAATTCATGCAGCTTTTTGAAGCTTCTCTCCGTCACCCCGTTAAAATATTCCAAGAGGACTTTCAAGGACATGGGATTGGATGAGCCTCTCTGCAGTCTCCTCAACTGCAAGATTTGGGCATTACAACCAGAATTTGTAGAGGGTGGCAATATATTGAATTTTTTTTTTCTTTCTTTTTAAGGAATGATGTGTACAGGGGTGAAGATGGAGGAGAAGAAAGTCTTGCTTGATCTCTTGTCTGCCAACAGGCTGACAGCGTCGGCTTTTCCAGGAACATATTAGCATTCCTGCGGCGCACACCAATCCCAGCCCTGGTTGTTGGGTCAGAGAAATCAAAGCGGCGCACATCTGAGAAATATCAAAGAGGCAACGCATAGATTAGTGCCCACGGGTTGTATCACTAATTAATGAATAAGAGGGAAAAACGGCATTTGGCTGCTCTAGAAGGACATGCCGCCGTCAAGTGATTGGCTCCAGGTAATCAATCAGCTGCAGGGGCGGAGGCGGCGCGGAATCAAACCTTTGTTTCTGAATTTTGAATCAAAACAAGAGGATGAATAAGCCGAGTTACTTGTTTTACTTGGTCAAAGCGGAGGGGGAGGGGGAGAAATGTATAATCCATAAAGAAATGAAGGACACACTGAGCTGCAGTGGTGCTTAGAAAATATGAGAAGTTGGAACATAAACTTTTGTTCTGTGTCAGTCTCTGCTAGGGCTCCCGCCAACTTTCTTTTTTTCCTTTCCATGAATCTTTTAACAGTTAGATTCTTTTTCCTCCCACTGAAGCTATTTTATGGATTGACAATCAACTTTCATTGGCTGCATGCCACAGAACAAAATGTAAACAAAGAGAAGAATTTCCAGGCATAAATTACGTTGAAGCAAGCAAATAAAAATTAAGTCCTGACTGTTCATGTTTTTAGAAAAAAAAAAAAAAAAAAAAAAAGCAGAAGTATTCAGAATGTGAAATAAAGATCAGTTCAGTCGAGAGGTTTCTATGACAACTTTTGGTATTAAAAAAAAGAAAAGAATCGTGTTAAAATAACACTTTAAATAATTAATTTGTATCTGTTGCCTGGTTTACACAGATTCGTGTTAATATTCATGTTAACACAACCGAATGTGATTAAATGTGAATCAGCGGCCCTGGGGTCTGACTCTTCAGCTGTTCATGGGTGGCGCTGCTGCTGCTGCTTTTTATTAAACTCACAACACGTCTACATCTCTGTTGTCACCTAGCATGACGTTCATTCACAGTCTGGACCCGCTTTCTTCTTTAAGAACCTTGAACAAACTTTTATAACCCAGCTCCATTTGGCAGTCACGGAGAGCTTTTTCTGCCATGTCAGTTTTGAAGCTCCGGCTCATCAAACTCAAGACCTTCTTACTGAAAGGCAACATTGCAACCAACTGCGTCTCTGTGTCGCCTGATTAAGAATCGGGATGCGTCCACACCAGCCCTGTTTGGTCCGCTTTAATCAAACTCTACTTTGTTCAACAAGTAAGCTTGGTTCGCAGAAAAGTGAGCAATCGTAAGAGTCGAATGGCTCGCGGTCTTCCACAAAAAATCTGACGACACTCCATTTTTGTTTTCATTTTGCAAAGAATAAAGTTGCTCTCTTGTCTTTGGAGGTTTTCGTGTCGTTTCCTTCAGTGGTTCTTGGTGCAGCGCCACCACAGGCAAGGAGGAAGAACGGGTTTTTCAAGGAGTTTGGATCAGCCGAAAATGTAACCAACGTTACCATTTTGGCCCCCAGTTAAACAGAGATCTACTGCACTGTCAGGTGGGAAAACACCCTTATTTAAAACTACAATCAACTATGGAGATGGCCTGATGACTGCAGGTACACAGTTGCTGCATCTGATCCCGTGAATGATTGTCACAGTGGTTTGTGATCCTCCCTGAGTAAAGAAATACCTGAACCATGTCTGCAAGGATAACAAAGCTCTTTGGACACGCAGGCCAGTGTAATACAATAGAAAAAAAAGGGAAAAAGAGAGGACTTCTCATAACCTCTCCACAGTCTAGTCATCCCACAAAAACCCTGCTGTGATCACAGAACGTGTCCTCAGGGACTCTGGCAACCGCAGAGCAGGTAATCCTGCCTCACCCCCTCCAGACTCCATCATGTCCAGTTCAAACCAAGTCACTCTCCAAACAGAGCCGGCTCTTATTTAAACCCCACACTTGCACCTTTTATCCCTTCCGAGAAAGCCACTGGTTATTACCTTCCAAGCACTGCGAACTTTGCATGGAGAAGGAGATTCTTTGCGAGGCTAGACAGGAGACAAAGTAAATGGATTAGAGCGTAGGCAAGGATCGCATGCGGTTCTGTTTACAGCTGACAACGTTCCTTTTTCTTTTTTCTGCAGAGAAGCTACCCTTAATTTGCTGCTTAATAACTGACTTCCACCACCATGTTCAAATCCCCCCTGAGAGGCTTTTGTGGTTAGTTCGCTAGATGTCTCCGCTGCCTGCACTGCAAATTAGCCTTTCAGAAAAGCACCTCACCTTCCGGCCACAGCTTGCAACACAGATCAACCCCCCCACCCTCCATTAGTCTCACCGTGCTCCCACCCACTCCTATCTGCCAGTAATAACCTTCATCTAACCTTTAAACCACTGTGAATAATTTAAATCCTATTTTCATATCAATGGAGGAGTCAAGCCAAGCAATTATCTTTTATCTGTGTACTTTGCTGTCGGAGCAAAGCATAATAAACTCTTCCCAGGAGGAAAAAGGGAGACGGGAAGAAAAGAGAAAACATGGATAGTGTAAAGAAGAAGTTGGCCGCGAGGGCATAACTTTGGAAGATAGAACAGAAAAACAGTGAGGAAGGGGGAAAAAAAACATAAATACAAGAAAAGATAATGAGGTCTGAAAGCTTCTGATGTCATGTGACCGATTACAAGATTTATGAGGGTCGTCCCTTGATGTGAACCCAACATATCAGTTCTCTGACACGTCCAGATCAAGAAAATACTTTATCTGAAGATATGATTTATTCCTCCTCCAAGTGGCGTTTACGGAGTACTTATGAGCAGTCAGCGCAATCGTACTTTGGGGAGTCATGGTGGAGTTCAACCAGCAGAAAGTACGCTGAAGGATTTATCCCTTTTACATGAAATAGTTGAACATATCCTCTTGATTCCTAACAAAAGGCAATTTCAAGAGAGTTGCACCAACTGACCCATTCGTCCTGGTTTCGGATATTTGTTTCTTAGATCTTTGCTGCATTGAACATGAAATATATGCATCAGGTTCCTTGACAGAAGCAGTTTTGAATTCAGAAAATTACAGAATTGCAGGATTATTTTATAATAAAGTTCTACTTATTAGGAATATCTTACTCATCTTAAAAATCATAGAAATATTTTGTTGGTTGACGCGCATGTAAATATAAAATGATACTCTGCTCAGCTATGACGCATATATTGAATAGGAAATAAAAAATATTTTTCACTGTTTCACCTGCTGATTAAACAATTTTGATCACTGGTCGATTTGATGGTTTTAATCTTTTATTTTTACTCTGAGTAAAAAAAATAAAACCTGCAGGTCAAATATGACAATAATAATAATTATAATAATAATAATTTTAAAAAGTCTAAATCCACTCAATAGCTGATAGTAACTGTTGAAAAGAAGAAGATATGCAAATATTAAGAATATCGAGAACGTCGACTTCAACTTTTCTAAGATTTATCTGATGCAGGTATGATACTGCGTGCTTCTAAGCACTCCACACAACTCCATAAAAACTAAAAAAAAACAACAAAAAAAACATTCTTTTATGGTCATTTCTCAGTCAAATTTATGAGGCCATGTAAGGATGCCTCCTGAAAAGGAAAACTATGGAAAATGAGCAAGACAAAAAAAAAAAAAAGTGAAAAAGATATTCCCCCTGGTCCTCATTAAAATTCTACAGTGCTGCATCACTCCCTCTCTTTGCTCTTCTTTCTTCCACCTTTCTCTTCCTCTTTCTCATCCGTCTGTTCCAGCTGCAACCGTCTCGCCTCGTTGCCTCCCAACTCGCCTCCCCGGATCGTCCATGATCGTTTTTGATGTATTCATATGTGTTCTTGATTGAGACGGAGCGGCAGAAGACAATGCGGGGAGTGGGGGATTGATGGAAGAAAATGTAATATCCACAAGTAGAGAACGGAGGTAGAGGAGGCAGTGGGGGGGAGGTGAAGAAGTGAAAGTGCCTGGGAACGGTGGGATGCAGAAACAACAAGCGGTAGAGGGGAGAAGATGAGGGTAGGGGCTGCACGCGCTGCAATATTAATCTGTGGTGCAGAGATGAAAAGAACAGGTGGAAGACTGCATGAGAAAGCAGGATTTCCTTTGGTTGAGAGTGAATGTAGGGTACATTACTGACAGAGCTGCCATGTTTGAACCCAGACAGAACTTTTCATAACTTTCATGTGTCTCCTTCAGCAAATCCCCAAGCAGGCCAGAGGCAGAGCTTATAGACAGAGATGTAATCACACGTTGGGCCTCTAAAGGAAAAAAAAAATCATGTGAAAAGTTCTGAATCTGATTTTTTTTTTTTTTAAATGCATTATTCTGACAAGATTACACACAATTCATCAAAAAACAGAGACGTCTGCTCTGTCAGGAAAAGCACCAGATGACAAACTGCTGCATCTGTTCAGTATGAAAATCCCAAATACTGAAATGCAGTAGAACTGAAATGATTTTTTTCTTTTGTTGAAATAAATTAGTAGTGACAATTATTATTTTTTTGTTGTTTTTTTCTGTGTCATGCAGTTGTTTTCATATTTCTTTTTCCACTATCCTCCACGTGCAACGAATGTAACGTCTCCAAACTCAGTGAATAATTGTCTTAAGCAATCAGGATTTCACTATTGGGCAAAGTAACTGTGATATTCATCTTTTATTTCCCCCCCATAATCAAGCAGACGGTGGGGGATTAAAATGCTCTGCTTTGGTTGTGAGCAACGAATGTTTGTCTGACATGTTGCATTTACACTGCGACTGGTACCAGTCTCTGAAATCCACAACTTCTCATCTCCAAGACAGAAAACAGAGTGGAGGAAAATCTCACTTTATTGATCAGTAAAGTATTTCCACTGACTACAAACAGAGTTCATAAAATTTGTTAGTCGGATTATTTGAACAAAATTTCTTGAGCTACTCTAATTCCAGATGAAATGCAGCTGAATACTCTGGGCGCCTCGTCGACGTTGTTCTCAGCTTTGCATTCATCATTTTTCGGATCAGTGACATTTTCTTCTGAAGTGTGGGCATCTTGAAAACTAGCAGGCACGAACCAGTAAATCAGTGAATCAAATCAATCAAAAGCAAAACATTGATCGGTTTGACCGCTGAAAAGCCGGTTGGCTGTTACAGCCTTTTCTTCCTGGTCAGTGAACGAGCCATGGTGGATCATCCAATTCCCACAGGTTTCATTTTGAGCATTTTTACTGAGCGATAAAGACTGAAAGTTAGCTCATTTAAATCTCAGTAAAGGTTCTCAAGTCAGAAAGGACACAAAGGGTGAAAATCTGACTTGAAAGAAAACTTTATTTTAAACAGAGATCTGTCTGCTACGGCTATAGCCAGAGGGTTCCTGTTCCAGACGGAGCTGTCCAGCATACTTTGCGAGGAACAGAGGAAGTCTGAAAGAATTGCATAATTCAAAAACAGTTCTGTTTCATCTTTTTGAGCTTTCAACCTCTGTCATGGAACCCACTGGATCAGGAAATGGCTACAACTATTTTGAGCCAAGGTTTGTTGAAAATCTAGGCGATGCAAACAGAGCTCGCCCTTACAGTTCGTATTGCTAAGAACATCAACCGCGCCAGTTGCTGCAAATGCATACAAAACTTGTAAAAACTGTTTGTAAAAATGGCCACTTTGTAAGGGTTTTTTATCTTTCATCTAATAAAATAGAAACTTTCTGTTTTCCAGTTGAACTGTGTCCTCTCTCGCTTTACATATGAACTGTATAATTACTATCTTTGATGGACGAGTGACGCTAATCAGCTCTGTAGCCATCCTGGGTTGCTATGTGAATACCAAATTGTTGGTTGATACATAAGCCTCATGTTAAGGATACCATTAGAAGTGCTTTGATCATAAAGTAGTCAAAATACAACTTGTTCATGAGCACTGGGCAGACATCATGGACTTTGGTTGATGAATTAAATATGTAGTGTTGTGTCGTCCAGCACAGTTTTACTGATGTCTTCTACAGCTGGTGAGGGCCATTCCAAAAGTTATTTCTAATTTGGAATTGGAAGATTTCACTGGGTTACAAAAAAATTATTTTTGGAAGTCAGTCAAATCAGAACTATTGTGAATCCAAAAATGACATCCATTTTTCTCAATCAGGTAAGAAGATTTCTCTAATTTGATTAAGTGAGATCTGATCTTCTGATTAAATTGATTACATTTTTGTGACATTTTCAGTTTGTTTCTCATCCAGCAAAGGTTTTAGGAGAAAAACAAAATGTTTTCTAAAAGAGCGTATTAATGAAATGTTACAAACTTGGATTTCTGTAAATCGAATAAACACTGAAAGGTACGTTCATGTGAATTAAAGATTACGTCTCCATGTCTTTTCTGTCCTGATGGAGTCTCTCCTCCTGCTCGTCACTCATTGATCCCAGATTATCAGGAAACGGATCCAGACGCGAGAACAAGTCATGCATTTTGATGCTGATGTTGCTCCGTAGTGCACAGAGTTGACCTCCTTGTGATTTCTGGATTGAGCATATCAAAATTAAAACAGTTAAAAAAAAAAAAACCCAGACACTGTTTTGGCTATTAATTGGTGTTTTTATTGACAATAGGCTTTAATGGAATGCAAATAAGTAATATTAGCATTAATCAGCGTAATATATGATTTTGGTACAATTGTAGAAATTGTAAGCCTTTTCGTATTACATTATACATCGTTAAATTTAATGAACACTTTACATGATTAAAATCATTTTTTGTATGAAACCAGGGTTAAAAGCTTGTGGGAATATTATCGGCCCAAATTTTCTCATCTGTGCATCTTTAATTTTATCAGATGAACTTTAAACCACGTGGAAGGAAAACACTTTTGAAAATCATATTATACCTTCATGCGGGTTAATTACTTCTGGCTACTGGCCACCAAAACTATGACACTGGTGCACATTTGACTGAGCTGCAATGCAACACATGAGGTTACCAGTACATCCTGTTGTGCATCTATGCGTTTTGTTCTTAGGGGAGAACATCTAAAAATCAATTTCCCATTTTCTGAACTGGGACACCGACAGTCTCCTTGAAACAAGCAGAGCGTCACGTACATAATCTCCTCTCGCTTTGTTCTCTTCTCAGCCCTGGAGTTGCACACAGGAGCTAATTGACCACCATCCTGGTGCAGATTGTACCCCCTGAGCCACAGCAGAGAGGAGGAGAGAGGAGGCTGGTTAGGCACAATCACACTGGGAGCAGACTTAATGATGTGCTGAACATAAAACAATTCTTAATAAGCTGGTTTTCTCTCCCTTCCTGCCGCACTGTGCTTGTAGTCTAAAAACCCACTGTATGCGCTTCTCTAGGAAAGCACATTTAGACAATTACACCGAAAAAGTATAAATATCATTAAAACATATCCCCAGCTAATTAATTTAGAGCATGCTGCACTCTCGTGCGGGGAGAGGGAGACGGAAAATGCAGGAATAACGGAGGCGCCAAATGTTGCATTTAATTTTCTTTTTGTTAATTTGCAAACTTCCCGCTGGGAGACGTAAAATAACCCCGAGCCAGCATTTTTTTTTTCTTTTCTTTTGCTGTTCATATTAAAAAAGCTGTTTTTGTTGTTTTTTTTAAAGTATGCAAATAGTGAACCTAATCTGCATTGCTTAAAATGTTTATCACTGCAGAAATAGGGTGGGGAGAAAAGACAAAGCAGCTTTAGTGAGTTTTTGTTTTGGTGTAGTTTTTCCATCTCTCTACTTTAATGTGCTAATAAGCTGTCAGAGGTGGCTCTGGATTTTGGCACAGGTACAGACACACACACACCCCCACACACACACACCCACACCACACACACTTTGTCATTATTCCTTTATCAGTAGAGCTTTTTCACAGTGCCATCCTGACTCGTCTCTCACTCACAGCTCCTCTTGTCTCCTCTCTGCCTCCCAGGGGAAGGATGCCCAGGTTGTTTTCATGACAGATCTCCTCCCTGCAGATCTGAGCTTACACATCCTGCCTCACTTCAAGGTGACAGACTGTTGTTGGCTGTGCTTGAACCCAATTTGCCCCTAAAACACGCCCCAGTGTCTTACACTCTCTGTCTCGGGTACAAAGAGCCCGCCTTCACCTCCAGATCAGACGTCATTTCATCCTGAAAAAACTTCACCAAAGAGAAGCTTAGCACAGTGACAACAGAAACATCTGTACATCCCTGCATTACAGCGCCGCATAAATTAGCAAGCGAGTATGTAAATGTGCCTATTTGCAGGTCAAATATGAAAAGAAATGCCAGGCGGGGGGGGGAAACTTTTCTTACATGGGGCAATGAAAGAATTGCTCACTGAAAAAATTTGCTGAGTGAAACTCCCCTTGTGGTTTATTTACTGATGATCTGAAAGCAACATTCAACCAAATCAAGTATTTATTTCGCTCTGTGTTTTACAGGCTGATGTAGAAACATGGAATAGAAAAACAGTTTTCAGATTTTGTGTTTCCTAAGATGAAAATCTTGCATTTATGATATAAGCAATAATAGCATGTAACACTACATTGTAAAAAAAAAAAACAAACATGCATCAGCTTCATTTCTCTGGCAACAAGGCTGCTAAATCCAAAGTTACAAAGAAAAAAGAAAGAAAGCATGGCTTCATAATTAAATATAAAGAGATTAAACTTTAAAAACCAAAGCCAACAATATTTGTGCAAGAAGAATGACCGATGTGTGTGCGTATATGCGAGGGACTGTTCAGTGTTGTGGCTTCTGTGTCTTGTAATACGAAGCAGCACTAGCGGCTTTTTGAAACGGCTTCAGGATATTTGGTTTCTCATCACTGGTTCTGGTTCTGGTTCTTCTTACCTGGGTCTGCCAGCTTCTGGTAACTGATGCAGGGAGAATAGGCTGATCTGGAGCAGGTTGGAAATCCAACCCACCTGAAAGCATCGCATTCCCGCCAATCACTGATCTCAGAAAATTTGAAAAATAAAATACCTAAAAAGCAATTTGTGACTTTATCTGTTTTTTATCTTGAAAAATATCCGCTTCTTTTACTAAATGTGAGGATTTTAAAAAAACTATCTGGAGGTATACTTGTGTGACAGCTATCTAAAGATTATTTAGTGTTTTGTATTTTTTTTTACTGCCAAGTTCTGTGTAAATGTGGCTAAAGCAAGTTTGTTAAAAACACCAAGTTAAATGCATTAGAGAAGTAAAACTGTCCTGAGAAGAGGAGGAAGATAAAAAGATTAAGGGAGCATGCCTTGGCCCCTCTTCTATTATTTCCACTTGCATGCATGTGTAAGTGAACACATCCCCTTGAATGTCAGCGGAGAAACGTTAAATTCACCCACAAATCAGAAATATTTATGTGCCTAATGAGGTGTGGTGACAGCTGCACGTCCCCGCCTTTCAGATTTCACAGGGTTTCAACAAGACACATCAAAGTTCCTAAAATGTCCAGTGTTCCTCTCATCCATCACATTCGATGAATGTAAAGCAGCAGAAACTCGGGATGAGACTCATTTTTCTGCCTTTCTTCTCTCTTTTTTACCTCAGGCTAGTCAGAGCGAGTTAGCGTCTCTCCGCCAGTGTGTTCATAATTCAAATGGCAACACTGTCTGATGCTGCGATGTGCCATGCATTATTCAGCACAATCCCTTCTGCCTGCACACACACAAACACTGCACTATCATGGCCACACTAAGGTAAACAGTAAACAGAAGAAATGCCAGACATTAATTGCTTAATTAGGGCACAAAACAAATAGGGAGAGAGGAGAAACATTGTCAGGTTCATCCAACAGGTTCAGGTTTTCTTTACCCTTCACTTGGCAAATAATTTCAGTCAAGGATATTTTGCTTCTAGACGTCCACAGCAAGTTTCATCCATTTCTTTGGAATATTACTCAAAATAATATGAGTAATTATTTACTCATATTATGAGTAAACAGAGTCAGGCTAAACAGAATCATTAAATTCATAGGAGGTCTAACAAAGAATAAATAATGTCTTAGGGCGGTGAAAACTCTTGTTTGATAAACTTGAGTCAATACAGCGATGGGTGAGGAGTCTGAGGCTTCGACTCCCGATTGATTAGAGGCCGACTGCAGACCGTGAGGGTCTCGGAGGACAGACCCCGGCTAATGATCAACACGTTTATTATGTGAATACGCTACAGTGATCAATCAAACATTGATCAGAGAGAATAAGCCTCCAGGACTTGACTTACGTCCAGTGATTATCTTCACCAGTTAATGCGCAAAATGTGCCTGTTCACTAAATATTTCATTTTAAAGAATAAAACTTTTTTTGTTTTCCCATGCTGTACAACGTTTAGACACCTCTTGGCTATTTTTACATCCTTTTCACACACGTACAAGTTTTCAAATAAATAATCAATGGCTAGACTCACATAGAAATCCCATTATAAAACTGTTTTATTTTACTCGTCTACGTATTTGCAGGTTTCTATGAAACAGATGAAAGAAAGCTGGAATGGCATGATGTAATATGTTTACTGTGGAGCAACACAACATGGTCTATATAAAGTCTTTATCCAATTCCTTTAAAAAAGAAAACGTGAACAAAAACACTAAAATGTTTAAATCAGGGGTTTGCAGCATCAAACCTAAAAACTAAATTAAAATATTGTTTTATTATCATTATTATTATTGTTTAAAAATCTATACCCTAAAGTAAGCATGATGTTTTGTTTCAAAGAGCCATGTTGCATTTGTGCAAAACTAATTTTTCTTTTCTGGACAAAAGGGAAAAATGTTTTTTAGGGTTGCATAGGTTGCAGATTACTGGTTTAGATGACAAATAAACATGAATTAATTCAGTTTTTATCTGCGCAGACAAACTTTGGAACCCGTTTTGTGCTCGGAGTGAACCTGCCGCTACACAAGATTACATAAACTCCCGTCATAAAGGGCGTCCTGCCAGATAAACAGGCAGTTTGCCGCTTCACACTGACTAGTGAGTGTGGAAGTCAGCTAAGGGGAGAGGATGTTGTTCCACCTGACACGGTTTCTCCACCCACATGACGCGGCATTAATATGAGAGTGTTTTGTTTCTCTACATTTCCCAGAGGAACAGAGCCACCAGGTGGCTGCTGAAGTCTCGTCAAACGACGCTCAACTCTGCATGACAGGAGAGTCTGCTGAAACACGCTATGGTAAAATGTTGAACTGTTGTATGCACAAACAGGGGGGGAAGAAAAAAAAAAACCTGGTGACTAAATAATAATAGAGAGAGAGGAGACTTGTTTTAGAGAGACACTGATTTATATTCCAAACCACTCTCGTCAGATCCCGCCATGTAAAGCGGCTCCTATAACTAATAAATGAACCGACGATAAAACAGAAAATATTCCCTTCAAATCCTCTGTGTTACGTGAATCTTTTATGCAAATGGAATTGCCAATGAGGAGGAGCCATCTTCAGAGGCCTTCACAGTTTTTCCACAGCCCGTTTTTTTTTTTTTTTTAATTTATGCCACTGCTGATTTATAAAATTTATTAATAGCTGCTGGGGAAAGTGAAGCAAAAGAGATGAAACTGCTTCAGTTCTTCTCTCTCCGTTTCCTGTTTCTCTTTTCCATCACTGGTCCCTCGTTACTCTTTCATGGTTCCTCCCTCTGTTTCTTACACTCGCTCCGTCTTACTCCTCTGTGGTGGCTCATGGTGATTTTATAATTGGGCTGTGCTCATTGTTATTCAAAGCCCTGTAGAACCAATTAGTGCCAGACCTCCCGACCTTCAGTTGCTATGTAATGGTGGTAACTAAAAGACTTTAAGCGAGGCTGCTGAGAGTAAAAGTCTGAATATCCTTTAGTTCCTGATTAATAATTCCGTCAGCAGCATCGCATTAAACTCAATTGCTAGTTTGGCGCTCTGTCTGTGTGTTTGCTTCCTGTTTTTTTTTTTTTTTACAACATTTTATTAATCTTTAAAGATGGCCTGGATACCGTCTGTCAGGTAAATGTTGTAATGAAAGAATAATGAGAGCTCGCAGTGAACATGGTGCATTAGGATGGTCAGAAAAATCCCAGAGCTGAAGGACATTTCAACATCGCTGATGGGTGTGGATAACTAGGCAAAACCTTGATGCGACAATTTGACCTATGTGGTGACAATGAAATTTAGGCTGAATAACGCTTCAGGGAACTCAAAAAATGCACCTGTTTTTTTTTTTTTTCTTAAAAAGGTGCATATCTGGTACTGTTACAGGACAGATACTAATTTTATTTATGCTCATGCTATGCTGTGCATGAGTTCAGTCTGTGCTGATGAAGATTTAACTGGCTCGGGATGCTGAATTTTTCTAGTGATGACGTCCGATATTTTCTACCCTACTTTCTGAGTAATTCAGCTCATAATCATTTGACCACTTACACAACTAAAGTAACAACAGTGACATGCTGTACATTTTACACCCTTCATCACCAATAAACTGGGGGTTTTCAGGGTGACATGGAGACGTCTTTTCACTGACAGCGTTTACAAAATTCAATTTGCCTTCATCCGACTGTGACACCAACATTTTTTCTGTCGTCCGCACTGTTTGAACCAGACTACAAACATTGTTTCCTTTGAATTGTTATTCTTCCATAAAGGCCAAATAAAGGTCCTGTCAACAGATTTTTCCACTTCACCTGTATGTTTTGGCAATTCAAATTACTATGGGCCTCTAGATGTTTTTCTGATTAATTTTCTAGTGTTTTGACCTGCCAGTTTCAGTGGATGGCAATGTGTCAGTAGGTTTCCAACAAGCTGTCCTCAAGTGAAATTTTAAACAGAGTTTTGTGAGGCGTTACTAACTTGGGATATCATTTTATATCCCGACCCACCCTTATACTCTCCACAGCTTTTAATCCAGACATGTCGGCCATGTTCCTTGGTCTCCATGACGCCATTTGCCATAAGGTTCTCTTGACAATGTGGTCACAGAACAGCTGTTTATATATTGAGATTATGTTTAACATGTGGACTTTAAATATTGAGTTGCAGGGCAATTTGGATTGTATTTATGGGCATCGCAGTGAAAGGAAGACGTTTGCAAATCAAGCTTTTAAAACTGGTATATGTGAAGATCATTTCACCTTTTTCTTCAACTTCACAATTATCCACTAATTTGTGTTGGTCTTTCAGATAAAATCCCAGTAAATTAGATTGCAAACTGTGGCTGTAACACAAGACTCTGAAACACCTCCATGCTTAGCAAAAACCCTTGAAAGGCATTGCAGTGCAGGGATGAGTTTGGTCTCTGGATTTTTATCAAAGGACAAACTTCCTGAAGTCAGATCATCTGCACACTGAACACTAAGCAAAAGCAGAAAAGAAAAAAAAACAAAAAAAACATGGTCGTGTAATACGAGGACAGGGATGAGCCACACGGAGAGGAAGGACAGAAATATTCGGCTTTCACCTGGAGTCGTCTTTTGACATCCGCGGGGAAATGTCTGCATCAGCCGAACCCTAACAAAGACAACCTGCCACAGCCTGTACATGTCTGGCTGGTTGTGCTCCCAACAAACACAAGGTGAACTTTGTGTGACCTTGTCAACAACGAGTCACACCGAGAAAGTAAAAGGGAGGAAAAAAAAAAGAAAAAAAAGAGGCTTTTGTTCACCAGTAAATTCAGACAAATGTCATCAGACAGTGCACAGTCACAGCACATAACTCAGACGTAGCATTAGGCCCAGTCAGGCGTCACAGAGGAGCAGTTAGCAGCACCTGATGGCACGCTGCATGAAACGGGAAACATCCAACATGCAGAGAGAGCCTCAGGAAACGCCTACAAATATGGCGACAGACAGACTGACCAGCACAGATGTTGAGACAGAACCCGACCGAAATTTTACCTTCATTTTTACATATTTAGAAGATTTATTTTTAAGTACACATGACATTAACCAATGGTTTTAAATGTAAATATTTAGTCTAAAGCTTGAGCAACAACAATTTATTTCAGATTGAATTGCAAAGCAATAAAGATAAACAGAAACAAAGTTGATCATCTCCTCAAATTCAGCCAACTAATCATTAATGTCTTTATTATTAGGATATGTAAGTGTCATATTTCATTTTTTTTCATGCATGTATGGTCTAAATATTAAAATAAAGCTACATTGATCATTGAAACACATGAGGACTTAATTAGGACCTAAAACAGAGATTAGAAATGGAGCAGTCCAGTTAATTTGGAGAATGTTGCAGGGCATGTAAGAATAGGGAGAAATTTGAAGCTGCTGTTTAAAAGATTAGCTTATCCTTCAAGGTCTAAAAGGGATCCAAATGTAGCAGCCTTATCAACCTGAAGTGCCTGTCAAACTCCTGAGGGTCCTAATCAAATCCTGATGGACAGCATAACATGCTGTTGACCGGATTGGTCCCGAAACCTGAATTTCAACGAGGCATAAACTGTGATTATACCGTGAGCCAGATGGGAAAATAAACGGTTTTTAATCGCCGCTGGCATAATGTGCAATGATTGACACCAAAAGGGAGGGGCTGCCATTCCTTTAAAAGAAAATAATAATCAAGAGGGGAGGAGACCGGAGCGGGTTGCCTGATTTTTCCTTCCTGTATGCAGGTTTACAACAGATAGGATGAATTTGTAAATGTATGCAGCTGAAATTGTACAGTTTAAGATAAAGGCAATGAGTGCATGAAAGAGGAAAATACTGGGGGGTTTTTCCTACCAAAAGACTAAAAACTAAAAATACTAGCAGGCCCGTTTTCACTACTCATGTGCAGACGTCAGTTTGAAGAGGAAGTAATGAAACAGATGAGAAAATAGCCCTGCAGTTAGTCCCATTAGCTTTACTAATGACAACCTTTGAAACCTCTCATATTGTGATCTACGGTCTCTAGCTCCAGTTGCTAGAGGCCATTTGCTGTGCATCATACTAACTCATTGTAGTTCTACAATTCTCCTTAAATCAGCTAAATCCTCTTTAATTCGCCGAATTATACAAGGCTGATTCGCTTGTCTCCTAAACTGGCAAATAACAAAATCAATACAATCATAGATGTAATTTGAGAACTTGACTTCCACAGGACCCCAAAGCACTTCACACCACATTCAGGCAGTAGTGCGAGTGGGAATTGAACCGGCATCCTTCCTATTGCACTGCTGTCAGGAAAAGCAGGAAGTCCTCACTTGATAGTTTCTGCCTGTTAAAGTTATTTAATAACTGGATTACTTCTGATTTAAGGACAGTGGGATTTTTACATTTTTGAGCTATTTTTCTACTTCCTTTACCAGAGCAGGCTGCCTCTGTTCAGCACAGAGGAGCTTGACAAAATAGTACAAAGAATTGAAGTGATAGAAATGAAGCTTCTTCAACCAGAAGGGATCATCAGTGTCAAAACAGGCTCTGAAAACAAACCCACTGATGACAGAGAGATTTAATTTATATACACGCATAAAAATGTAAAACCTTTTGTCTTCAATTCTCCTTTTAAAATTCATCAAGTTTATTTCACACTTCAGGTTGCAACAAAACACAACACAAACCATCTTTACAGTGAAACACTTTTGTGTAACTGTTTGGGGGTTTTTTTTTTATTATTTTATTCATCAATGCTGCTTCCCCATGCAATGGCACTGCGCCTCCCCTAGGGGGCGCGCCCCACACTTTGGGAACCACTGGTTTAACCCAACCACCACTGCATCCACACTCCACATTGAATATTGAACTATTTCTATATTTCTGGATTTCAAATCACCTCATCACCATACAAAATTATGTCTCAGTTATGGTAGAAAAGATTTAACTTTTCTTATAGTACTAAATTGTAAATAAATACCTTATGCCACCCTTGTTTTCTCTTTTGTAACATGTGTTTTCAGTTTGTTTTTTTTAACTTTTTGTCATTAAATCTGAGGTCTTGTGAAGTTGGGGGAGGATGGATAAGCAACGTTGTCGACAGGATAGGAAATGAAGCTTCCTGCTTTTTATTGGGTTGCTAGTGGGAACACATGACTCTGCAGGAGATGTGTGGCTTATAGCAAGAACAAGTAAACCACAATGATTTCTTTCGATGGCTCTGTTACAAACATGTTTACCTAAGAAATGTAATCATGAAGCCTGATAGTCTAACATATATTACTGCACGACTAAATAATCTAAGAGATCAACGAACCACATTAGCATTGTGGTGAATAATTTCATCATCATTGTCCATAAAACAATTAATAGGTGACCTGTGTGTGTGTGTGTCATACATAAATGCTTGGATAAAAACCTGTCTCTTCCTGCTCACTACAGCATCAAAAATCAGACAATAAAGAATAGTTAGTTTAACCAATTATGCATCCGGTAAAATGATTCTTAAGCAAGCAGAGCTTAAGTGTTTTTGAATGCCTGGAAAGTGGCAGTGATAACACTCATTAAATCTGAAAACTGAAATATATATATATATATATATATAATATATATATATATATATATTATATATATATATTATTTTTTTTTTTTTTTTTTTTAATCCAAAAATGCCTAACACTTACATTATGACCCCTCCCATTTGAATTTCATGCAGTTCATTTTATGCGCCCGTTCCTCAACTAAAACAACCCTATAAGTCTACATCTAAAAAAAAAAAAAAAAAAATGGAAAGAACGGTGAGGTTGCCACTGTATATTTGGATTTAAAGAGGACTTTAAATCTTCATAAGGCCATAAAGTCATCAAATCCTTCTATTCAGGCTAACTGACTAAAATTTTCTACAAATGTTCTGAACTGAGTTGTGTTTATCCAGCGTAAAACAAAATATCACTCTAAGTGGAACGTGGTTTCCTGAATGTTTCCCTCCAGGGTCTTTTGTTCGGTGGCTTTAGTTCATTCCTGCCCTGCAGACTCCAGTCACAACGTGCACATTATGACGTATGCAGACGACATCAATGTCTTTAAATCGGCTAAAAATACCCACAAAGTCTCTTCTCTTGTATCCGACATTCTGGTCCCCGGAAAACAAGCAATAAAAATAATCACAGAGCGCACTGAATGGTAAACATCTGGATGGTAGACATCTTGGAGCAGTTATCAATTTGCCCACACAGTAACATCGCTCACTAGGTTATGTTCCATCGACAGAAGCTTAAGCACATTAGAAGTGGCTTGACAGGATGCTGCTAAGTCATCTATTGCCACAGGCATATTTAATCTCCAGCTAGTTGCTATGGTAATCAATGCAATAATGACCCTTCTCAGCATTATAAGCGAAACAAATAAACAGGTAGCGCTGCTCAGTCGGCCACTAATAGGCTTCAAAACTAGTATTAAGAGTGCAGCTGCAGTGACCTTTAGTTTCAAATTACCATATCTTGGTGTGAAGCAGAAGCACCACTGACTCGTGTTTTGACGGAAAATGGCAGAGCTGCAATGAAGTCAAGTAGTCTAGAGATGCACCAACATGACAGATGAACAAGCAGAAGTGTAGAAATAAGAAAAAAAAGTAGGTGTGAAATGCAAGACGTAGTAGTGCTTATTCTGGGTATTGGTTGAAGCATCATGCGGTTGTGGTGAGCACACATGGGCATCGTCCAGCCGAGAGGAAAACAGGTTGTGAAACACAAAATATGCTGACCCAAAACCCCGATGTTCCGCAAAAGATTGGTTTCTTTTTTTGCTTAGAGAGAAAACACTCAAAAACAAGCAGTGAAAATGCAAGCCGACTATCTGAGACATGTCATGTTCCTCTTTTAATGGATTGCCAAAAAACCCAAAAAAAAACAAAAAAAAACAGCCTCAGACAGCATCATGTTAAAACAGAGTTCATACTTGGCTTTAAATGAGAAGTTGACACATGTGCTTATCTTAAAAATTATGATGCAATAAAGCAACAGTTCAGCTTCACCTGGATTGCCCTGACATAGTCCTTCAAACCACAGGACAGATGGAAATCCTCCCATAAGAGAAGCTAATGCTGCTCTGTGAAGGCAGCCAACCACAGGACTCATTAAGCTCAAAGCCTGTAGGCAGCACAGACCCTGCTCATTTTAACTCCATGATGTTTGCACCAGTCCAGCTTTTCAACATTAGCACCTGCCCTCTGAAGAGTCTGTAGTTAAGAATGAAACTATGTTCCGACCCACTTCTGCAGTTTGCCATAAATCCTTAACGACAAACTCTATAAACTTCTCCAAGGCCTGAATATTTATGGATACCTGTGGTTCCCCAGAGTGTCGTTTCCTGTCTGGAGCACCTCGTCGAACAGAAACTTCTGTGGAGCCGCTCTGGGTTGTTACAGCTCTCATGGCGAACAGAGCTTCCAAATACAAACGCGGTGGTCTGTTCGGCCTGGGCTATAAACAACACGGTCCTCTGTGGTGAAAAGAATTAAAACAGCAAGAGTTTACACAAGTGTGCAACTCTTTTGCATTAACCAGACTTGCCATGGGGCTCCGAGTTCGCTCAGACCATTTAAAAACTTCCTGATTTTGATCCGTCTGCTAATTAGTCGGTAAAAAAAAAAAAGGACTTCAGGCTACAAGTTCTCTGAACTCGGCCAAGCAACGAAACAGACAGCAAAGCAGTGACTTAAAATGGTGAAATTCTGAATTGTATTTGCATTTGTGGCAGTCAAAGCTGTGAATTATCTTTAAGCTGTGAATTATCTTTAATCTGTTCCAGCTTTTTGCACGTCAGCTTGACCACAGCACTTAACCTCACAGCAAGAAGTCTAAAAGGTCTAGTATACAGTCCGGATGAAAGTCTTAAGACTGGAAAATGAAAGCATTTGCCTTTTGTGCAGGTGGGTGTAAGTAGGGCTTCGAAACGCAAATCTAAAAAAACAAGAGCAAGAGACATTTCTGCCGTTAGAAAACAGGGACATCCTCAAAACCAACTAAGACCCGTTACTGATGCTGACCACAGTTTAGTAACAGTATAACCATTTATGAGAGAATGGCTAAAAGAACAAAACCGTATTCACTGCAAAGTCTGCATCAAATATGTTGAGAGCGCTTAGATATATCTATTCCAGCATTATTGGCATGACACATTGGAGATGGCCTCATCAGAAAAGCCTTAGTCCTTAGTCTGAGGACTTCTTGCAGACAGTAATATTCCTCTTTTAGACCATGTTTCCCTGATCTTTTAAAAGAAACCAGAACACAATAAAAACGGCCAATTTTTCGCAATGTGAATTCCTGACCACTGACTTTAAATATAGTTGTAAATAGGATTTGTCTCTTAAGAAAAACGTTCCCGTCGTGACAACATGAAATACAAACAATGTTTTAAATTAGTGGTCTAAAAGACAAAGGTTATGTTTACATCTGTTCAACTAACACACCATATTCCTTCTGGGGACAAAGGTTCAAACTATGCTTAATAAAAGAATCCCACTTAGTTATTGTTTTGCTTTCTGTTTAAACGCAACAAATTATTGCATGGATAAAGTGTTTATGCATATAAACAAAAGCAGGAAGTTAAACTCAGCTTAACGGGATGCCAAAAATAAAAGCTTGATTGCTGAGCGAGTAATTATAATAAACACCATGATTTCAGAAAAAAAATATTACATTGTCAAAACTGCTAATATTCACTTCCACAACTTTTGTATCATTAATCATCAAGTAATTTTATGAAATGTAAATGTAGCATTTTAATGGTTCCTGCAAATCGAATACACAAGACAATTTTTACTGCAAATCTAAAACAAGCAACACTATTATAATTAATTATTAAATAAGGGATTACTTTATCAAGCAAAAATATTGATTGCATTAAGTTTTTCTAATGAATAAGTTAATGAAAAAATTCTTAATTGTACAAACAAGCACTAAAACTGAAATGGATAAATACCAAAAAAAAAAAAAAAAAAGCTTTTTGCCACAAAACTGCCACAAGGACAAGAAAGCGTTGGAATCAGAACCAACTGGGTCACTCCAGATGTGACCCGTCCACATCACCGTCTCTCCACTGAGCCCAGAGAGGAATCTCTTAACAGCAGCCTCCGTTTCAGCAAGAAAAGACACTGAGATTCTGGTTGTGTTTGTTGGGTGCTGCTCACTTTCAAGCCCTTTGAGACCGAACTGAATACAAAAGAAAAAAACGACTCTTGCGGAAAGTCACTGAAGAAGAGTGGGAACATGAAAACCTGGCAGGAGCTTCAAATGTAAAATAAACAAAAATAAAACACATATCTAAAAAAAAAAAAAAAAAAAAAAAAGGCATTCAACAACAGAATTCAACGTTGGTCTAAATCAATTGGGAATAAGATTTTTGTTAGTTCTGTGTATTTTTCTGACTTTTTTTTTAAGTCGGCGAACCACTCAGCTCCTCTGGGGGTGCAGTGATTCTGCCACATTGTTAAACTCAAGAGAGATGGAACAACGTAAACAACTATGATTGTAAACAAATCTGGTGCTTTTTCTCGTAGCTTCCAAACATGCCATTCTACTGAATAAAAATACAGAATTTTAAAGTTATCATGGATTTAAAAAGAAAAAAAAGAAAACCCTCTGAATTTCTAAGGATCCAAAATGATATTTCGGTAATGGTAATATTTTGGCATGCATCAAGACCTTAGGACAACACTTAGTCTGAGCATAACATTTAGAGCTGAGGAGGAGACATGAATTTCTATAATTAAAGTTCAATGTGTTTGAAAGGTCTGAGTTTTAGCCTGTGGTGCCTTTTTACTGTACAGCAGCTGGACAGGAGGAGAGAGATACTCTGCGTGGCAAAGAGTATCTCTTTTCTCTTATTTAAAAGAAAGACAAATTCAACCATCTGAAAACCACGAGGTGGAAATCGTGAAGTACCAACCAAATAGCTCAGAGCAACACATTTGGCCAGCTGACCAACACACCATTAACCTGCTAATGTCCGTCTTTTGTACTTGTCTTAAACTATTAACGTGCACAACCACAAAAAAATAGATTGTAATAGTACTAGAAAACCTCTGCCAAACTCAAACTCTGTCTTCTGATGCAACAAGACAAAAATGTTAATATCAGAACTGTATCAAAAATGTTTTTCTGTTTTAAGTAAAAGTAATGAGATCATGCTTACTTTTACCAACGGCTGAGTTATAGTCACACTTTTAGAGGTTCGCGTTGAGCACCCGAGACGAGCAAGCGGCGTGACCTTTGTGTATCTCAGTGTTCTCCGAACAGGAGTCCTCTGACAGATTATATACATGCTGGTACAGGAAAATCTTCTCTGCAACAACACCTTCCAAATCGTCCCGTTTGGTTGAAAGGTGACGCACGAACGATCCAAATCAACTTACCAAAATTTGGAAGTGCAGGACCAGGCGTTGCGAAAGTGCACACAAGGCCAATGCGCACAAGACCCATGTCCAGTGGCGGGAAATCGGTCCCTCCCAGGCCCAGTTCAGTCAATCAACAATAAACCTAGCTGAAAGACCATTATACCGTCAAAGTCTGACAATGGTATTTGATTATTCAGTATTCTGCATTCACTTGTTTAGTTTAAGCGGTAATATACTTGGTGGTTTGGGTAAAAGATAGAAATCTGTCACTGAAATGTATCCACAATCAGTTTTGTGGAAGGATGAATGAATGAGTCACTTTGCCCCATTCATCCATCAAACGCCAAGATAATAAACATGGCTCCTCTAAAAGAGCCTTGGATTTTTGAACCATTATATATGTTAATAGCTTGCCATGATAAAAATAATAGAAATGTATGCACATATTGCTCCTTTGTTCTTTTTTATTTATCCTGAAGATGATATGTTTATACTTCTGCCTGCACACTGTGAACGATTGAAAACCGAAGTCAAATTCCTTGTTTGTGCGCATAATCTTGGTTTTTAAAGCTTTTTATATGACAGTCAGTATTGCTGTATGAATAAGCTATCTCTGTCTTCATTTCAAGAATTCCCACTTTCAACACAAATGGAGGGGGAGGACAATGTTTGCAGAAAGCTCAGAGTCCTGTAGTTCTTTTAATAATTTTCACAGCAGGAAACTGAAGCCTTGCTTCACCTCATGAAGCTCCGTGTTAATATAAAAGAGCAGAATAGAAGGGGCACAGCATACGGTAAAAAACCTCAGAGTTTGGTGAAAAGGCTAAAAAAAAAAGAAAAAACGTTTTACGAGTCCCTTTGCTCCCTTTCACAGCAATAATGTTTCACTCGTAGATTTTCTAATAATTCTCACGCCATCTAATAACCATAATTTGCCCCCTTTTTAAGTCAAGTAATGCATATTTAGGAGGAACACTATTCATGGAGGTCTGCCGGTCCCCATTAAAAGAAGAAAAATAAAAACTTGCAGGTAATTTCCCTCTGGAGCAGGAGGATTAATAAGCCAGTCTGATGTTGCTGAAAATTAATGTTTGCCAGAGTCTAAGAGGATGCTGGTGGAGAGTACAAATGTGCAAGTGTTAATTTGTTGACATGATTACAATTCCCATCAATCATACGTTGATGATTCTTAACATTCCCACCCAACATAATGCTGCTTTTCCTCTCTTATGCAACAGAGTATTGAGCGAAGGCTTCTTTCCCCCCTCTTTTACTTTTTCCAGCTCAGTTTTCAAACTCTGCGGTAAGGAGCAGAGAGTTCACCAACAGGCTGTGTGTCAGTGGGCAATTATGAGGACCTGCTTCACGAAGCGTGTGGTTTCCACTGACAAATCCATTCACAGCCTGCAGAGAGCTGCTATTTTTGAATCCCGGCCCGCCTTGGCGTTAAGCTTGTAACACTAACATCAAAGTTCACCGAGCGTGAAAGGTCTGATTGTCCATTACAAGCGCCTGTGGTGGTATCCATCAGGTTCTGGAGTGACAGAGCTGACAAGCACAGAAGGAAATCATTTTAACAGGGAGTGGTACAATGTTTTTCCAAGGCTTAGAAAAACATCTTAATTAAATGTTGACAGAAAAATTCCAACCAAAAACCTCCAGTGGAAAAAAATAAAAAATAAATAAAAAAATAAAAAAACGCAGATTATGAAGGGCAGATGTTCGCCGTCTAACCTCCTCACCTACAGTAAGATAACATGAGGCCTGGAACAGCAGAGATCAGCCAGCGGCAGTAATAACTTCTCTGAATCTTCCGAACATACTTTCCTCCAAGTTTTGACTTTCCAGCAGTCTGGATGATTGAACACGCCTTTTGTGTTCTTTAACATATAATCACTTACAATAAGTACCTCGCTGTGCTTATATCATGTTTCCGGACCTGCCACCTGTCTTTCTAAAGTAGCGACTACTACCTGCTAAAACACACAACCAATCCACCTCTAACTCAAGCAGACAAAGAGAAGTTACGTCAAGATATTCGGCCACCGAAGCTGGAAGTAATTAACCTTTTTTTTGTGTGTGTGTTAATAAAAAAAATCACGGTATACACATTTTCATAAGAAAAGCCTTGGCCGTGAGATGGTCAAATCGGTCGTCCCTCCTACAACACATTTGTAAAATAACATCTAAAAGATAAATGGCCTTTACTTGTATAGTCGTTCATCAAGTCCAAAAGACCTGAAAGTGCTTTTCACCACATTTAGTCATCACACACACATTCACACACCGATAGCAGTAAACTACTACATTGTAGTCACAGCTTCCCATGGCGGGTGAATTGTTGATCAAGGCCAAGACAAAGTGGGGCTTCCAGCAGGCAACCCACCAGTCACAAGATAAACTCCTACTTCCTGAGCTCCAGTCACCCTGTTTACAGGTGCACTTTTAAAATGGGTCACCACCTGATCTTGACTCTGTCGCTTGAGGGGTTTTGGTCATGAAGGTCTACGCCTCTCATGTGCTTGTTGATCTATGTGGCATCAGTGTCTGTGTAGTTCTTTCTCATCTTTGTTTCTACTGTGAAAATATTCTTGTCTTTCTAGTGGGCCAGCGGTTTCTCATCTTGTGTCAGAGCCTCTTTTGGAACCTCTTTAGTCTTAAAGGGTACATCAAAGAGACAGACGTCCCTTCATCATAAACGTTGCAGGTGCTAACAAAGTGCCACATGACAGGTGAAGGGGGATATCATCATCTTTTTCCATCAACTGATCATTTGCATTCAAAGTCAGGCATGGAAAATGGCCCATTTTCCCCTTATAGTCCATGTCTACGCCACCACCACCAAAATCAGTGAGGATTCCATCCTTCTCATAACTACATTGTTGTATGCTTTTCTGGCCATCATTAAGTCCAACAGATCAAGAACCACTCTCAAAATTAATCTAGTCCTTGGAAGTAAGTATTGTGACTGGTGGGTTTAAATGGGTTAAAGTCCCAGTCAGATTTATTGTAATATGTTGTTGTTATGGGACAAAATGTGAAAAAGGTTAAAGTTTGGCATGACAGTAATTCACAAAGATCTAGTTCAGTCATAATAAAGTACTGTTTAGCACAATAACATCAGAGGGGAGATTTACAAATGCACACAAGTTGTCATACAGTATAAAAGTGACACAAAGCTTCACTCAGTCACTGCAGTGATCTAAACAGTTTTTATTGACTCGACCCACAAATAAACCAACCGCCAACAGCAAATGGAGGAGTCTGTTTGAAACACAACCTCCTCCATTTGTATTTCTAGCCACAACCAGCTATTTTCAGAGCAAAGTGTAGAAAAGATCAAGCATCTCAGGAGTTTATTAGTATCCAGAGCGTCTTGGATAACAAACCACCAAATACATAATTTATAGCTTTCACCAAACAGCTGGCCTGTTTCGAACATGATACAAAAAGAAAAATACTCAAACGTTTACAAAGTAAATACTAATTTTATAGATTCCAGAGATAAAGTTTTGGGCTCCATTGTGATAAACAGATGTTGGCACAACTCAAGTTAAATCCTCACAAAGCCTCATGTACGGCATACATCAGGTAAACATCCTCACACGTCAGACCAAAGACAAAAACCCATCAGACAAAAACGGCTGACCGGCTTCAGCAAAAACACCTTCAGACGAAAACAGAAACAAAAAAGCATCAAAACAACCAACAGGTTTAATTTAGCTTTTTAGCATTTCATTCGAAAGGTCTTTAACCCTTTGAATCTTTAGCTTGAAGCAGTTACTCATAGTAACCTAAACTTTCAAATTACAGTAAAAAAACAAAAATACAACTGGTCACAGGATTATTTACAGCCTTCTTTAGCCAAAAATGATCTACAAGCCTCATTTTTGGGCTTGTAGATCAGCTCCTAATCAGGTAAAATCAGCAATCTGGAAAAAAAAAAGACAAAACAAGCAAACTTTTCTATATTTCTGGTTTTTGAACACATGAGGTATTGCGTGACAGCGGTCTGTAGATGTCAGTTTTTCCATTTCGCTTCAAGATGAAATTAAAAGCGGTTCAGAACTGATCAGCAACCTTCAGAGGTCAAAGTTTAGTTCCTGCTGTTGGTTTGTTGGGAAAGAAAATGATAAAGAAGTGAAACTAAACCCAGAAAAGTGAAGCTGTGGAAACAAAACCAATGCAGGAGAAAAAAAAAAATGCGACTGATCCACAGTTTTGACAGGAAGTCGAACTCCGGAGGCGGCTCTCTGTGGGTTTGTCTTTACAAGAGAGTTCCCAAATCAACCCGATCATGGGATTTTTTTTCTTCTTTTAAATGAACATATAAAACAATGACTGCTGCTGACAAGACAGAAAGCAAACTTACAGACAGTCTGGATAGTGAAAAAAAAACAGCCTGTAAAAGTCTGAGTACGTTTCAAAATAGAACTGCTCACTATGTTAGAAAATGCTTTGCTGCAATTATCTGCTTAGCTGAATTTCAACACCAGGTTCCGACTGCAGCAGCGAAGATTAAAATATAAATGAGGGATTAAAGAGGCTGAGGAACAATGGAGGTGAAAAGAGGAGCTAATCTAATTAAGATTTCAATCACTCAATTAGATCTGAGTAGGAGAAACAAATGGCAAGTAAATTCTTTCATCATAACAAACCGGTGTAATTACTCCAAGACAGAGCGCTGACATCTGGCATGTCCCCTCCAGACTGCTGACAGAGTGCGTACGAACACACACGTGTATAAGAGGGAGAGTTTTGCTGCGACAATATGGAGGGATTTTTGAGAGCGGGAGTTCAACAAGGACTGAGCTTTAACTGAGCCCTGACTGTGTTTATGAGCAGGGAGGCTGGCAGCGTGGTGCACCCAGGCAGTCAGAGCAAAGAGTCGCATTAATGGCATTCGGGCCCATTTTTCCTACGAGAGCACGGCTCTCCGGCTGAGAATGAGGTCACAGGCCCTTTTCGGGGAGGAGAGGTGCGGTTTAACTCGACACACGAACACGAGGGCCTGACGGCGGACAGACAGCCTGAGGGAGGGGTTTGGGAGGCCGGGGGAGCCGCAGCGGTGGCCCGAGGTGCCGTGCCAACAGCACACTCAGAGGGAACAGCCAGGGCTTCTCAGTACTCAGCTGCACCACTTCTTGTTGTGAGTCTGTCTAACCACTTCCTCATGCTGCAGGCAGCGAGGTCAGGGTTCAGTCAGGTCCTCTGACAGCCAGAACAGGCTGCAATAACAAGAGTGCTGGAAACAAGAACTCTCTTTCATTTTCTCTCCACAGCTACTGCCCCACCCCTCCCCCGCCGCTCCGCCACTCTCACCCTCCCTGCTTTCCTTCCTGCAGCAAGACACATTTTTGCAGTCAATTTGTTTCTGTGGGGCCGCGGTATTTACAGCCCTGCAGCATGGACGTTTTATCATTGTACAATGAGCTGTTCCCTGAGCACAAAGCCCAAAAACAGGCTTGTACGGTCAGTGTTAGATTTAGCAAAATAAGCGATCCCAGAAAAGAAGTTTATGGAGGACAATAAAGATGAAAGCAAACCCGGAGGGAAATCTTTAAAGGCTTTTTATGCAACATAGATATTTTGGCTTTCATGTCACAGTTTAGGTTTTACGGAGGAGAAACAAACTGTTCAGTATTTTTTTGTTGCTGCTTTTCAAACAGTTTTTAGGCATGTCTGGAATAATGAGATGGTCACATGCTGCCCTCGTCTGGTTAAGAATGATATTGCAGCTGAAACTACAGTCTGAGTCAATAGATTTTGACTTGATGCACAAAGATAACCATAGTTAACTCAGGACAGTGCAGCTGCTCTCTGTGCAAAGTAAAACCTAGTTGACTAATGACACACTACTTCTTGACTGAGAAAGCAAAGCCATTTTTTTGATAAAAAAAATCTTAAAAGTTTTCAAGTAAAAGGTTTTGTTTTAAGAGCAAATTTCAATGAAAGACTTTGACTTTCAACCAAAATTAAAAATGCGACTTTTGGACTATTAGGGGATTTAAAAGACATCCAAAACATCCAAAACTTTTCATGGATGTCTAAAATTGAATTTAGTAATGAGCTTCTTTAATTATCATTAAAATGAAATAACATGAGTAACCTTCATTGCCTCATGCAAAAACGTTGACTGCATCTGGTTTTTATATCAGCAGAATGGCACAGCAGCAAGAAAAACAACTTCTGCTCTATGAAATATGCTTCATCTTGACTACACCGAGCATTTACGATCTCTGAACTATAAAATGCAGCTGATAAGATGAAATCGGCATGAGAGCAGAGGTAAAGGTTCAAAATCCACGAGTCAGTTCACACTGCAGGACATCTATTCAGTCCCTAAACAAAAGATTCAGGGTCAAATAAAAACCGCAGCCAGCACGATGAAGTTGTTGCTGCGACGCTCGCATCAATTTTACAAGAAAGAGTCGACCGGATTCGACAACAGCGGCACGAAAAGCAGAGCGGAGTCTGCATGGTGGGGGGCGTTTCAGCGTGAAGTGCCACATGTTTGCAAGTTGATCATACAGCACAAGCAGCAGTTTCACACTCCAGAGGGAGCGTGTTGGTATCAATAGGTCAGAATGGTGTGTGTGCAAAAACACAAGCCAGCTAAGTGGGTCAGAGACACGGATTCAGGGACCCGGGACGGGTCAGTGGGCAGACTTAGAGGTATATTTGCACATTTCTGGCAAGGGTATCTGCGGAATAGTTTTGCCCTGCAGGTCAGCTTCAATATTTGTTGTACGGATGATTTATAAATATTTCCCTTTGGTCTCACCAAGGGCAGAGCATCTTGCCAGGGCGAAAGCTCTCTCTGAAGTGAAGCCATAAAAGTAAATTCTGCGTGCCTCAACACACACAACCTGCAGCACCGTACCCTCTCATCTCTGCCAGACACACACACACCTCAGCAGCAGAATAACCTATGATCAGGTGAACACTTCTGAGTAGATCTTAAGGCACTCAGGCCGGAAACCTCCAGTCACTCCGAGTTTGACTCAAAGCAGTCACCATCAGGTCGGGGCCGCAGAGGAGAGATCAAGAGGCTCCCGCAGAAATAAAAGCGCTAAACACAGTTTAATGATGGTAATAACTTGTTGTCAGTGAGGAAAAAACGAGCGCGATTAAGACGGTGTCTTCACAGCGGGGATGAGAACTTCAAAAAGGTTCCGATATTCACGGTTTGGAAATGTCACAACAAACAATTCGCCTCACGTAATCTCTCTCTTTTTTTTTCTTTTTTTACAACCCGTCTTCTCGTGCAAGTTGAAAAAACGTTGTTAACTGGATGAAAATTAGCTGTGAAGATTTGAAAAAGAAGAAAAAAAAAAAAAAAAACTCTGATGAAAAGAAAGTAACAGAAACAGATGTCAGATTTATAACCGGTTACAACTTAAACTCCTGCACTCTCCTCCTGTGTGTCCAGTTGGATGGTGTGACAATACTACCTAATAAAACTCAGATCTTGACCTCTACCTCCATCCTGTAAAACGGCCCCGAGATCAGCCGACGATAACTCAGCCACCGAGAACCGCCAGTCAAACAGGAAGGCCGTTTTGACTGTTTGACCTTTTGGCCTACACGCTACTGAAATCCCAGCTCGGCGGAGGAAATGAACCCTCCGAGCCACTTCATCATCATCAGTTCACTACAAAGCAAATGTAATTCATGTTGGGCAAGAGGCAGCAAATTAGGGAAAGAGCTGAATGCTCCGAATTAGTCTCGGCGCTCGGTGCCCTGGAATGAAAACAATCACCGACTGTTACTCAGCCAGATCAAGAGCTGGGGATTTTTTTTTTAAATTCTCAATTGTTTGTTCTTTTCTAAAAAAAAAAAAAAAAAAAAAAACTACCAGGAAAATCACATTTTCAAGTCTAGAGAAATTAAAGAAAGATTTCTCTTGTTATCCTGAAAGTCTTGTTTATTTAGTGTTCTACCAATGGTGATGGTCAAATGAGGCATTTCCAGCATTCATATTAACCTTGGTTAATCAGTAGCACTTTCATCCTGATTGATAGAGGTGATTGAATTTTCTTTTGATGTGCTCTCTCTTTACTCCAGTCAAAAAACAACTGGAATAAATTAAATACGTGTTTCAATGACACTCTTTTGTCAGATTGAAAGCACCTTTTGAATTTGAAGGTTTGATATGGTATTGAGTAATAAAAGTATTTTAGTCATCAGTTCTGTTAAAGGAGCGTTTCTCAACGGGGGCGGTGCCGTCAGAGGACGGCAGGGGGCGCTGGCGAAAATTTTTACAAAATGGGGGCGCTGGGTTTGCTCGGAGGTAAACTTTACACCTTAAATGTACAACAATATCAGTTTAGACTTTGAGCAACCTGCTAAAACTGTATTGTGCAACATTGAAACATGGCTGCCTGCAACTGGATGGATGGCAGCTCTTCTTCTCTTCAGTGTTTGTTAGCTTCTCCTGCTAACGGTAGCTTCTCCCGCTAACGGTAGCTTCTCCTGCTAACGGTAGCTTCTCCCGCTAACGGTAGCTTCTCCCGCTAACGGTAGCTTCTCCCGCTAACGGTAGATTCTCCCGCTAATGGTAGCTTTATCATATCATTTCCGTTTGATGACGTTGCTGTGATTTACTTGTCTGGTGTCTGATTTTCAAATATTTTATGTTTTATGGAGGATTTTTGTATGTTGTGGCAGTGCTGTGATCGTGTCAAAGCAGCAACTTGTATTAAAAAGGGTTTTAATGTTTGTCTGGATGCTGCCCGCTTCCATGGAAGGACAATATATCGCTCTTATAAACATGTGATGACTAAAATCACGATACCCTCACTGTGTATCCCTCAGGAAAATGAAGTTAAATAAAGAAATCTCTTCATGGGTGATAACGCGATAGAGAGCGTTCATTTTATAGAGTTAACATTGGTGAGGTGATTGACATGATGAGTAAAGATTACTGGTGGTCAATGCAAATGATGAAAGAAACAAGAAAGAAACTAAAGAAAACGTAACAATAAACCAAGAGAGAATAATACTAATAAAAGAAAACTAAATGGAAATGAATGAAGAACAAAATGCAAGAATAAACTAAGAAACTAAATTAAATACAGAGGACTAAACCTGTATGGCAAGACCTTTTTGGCAATAATTAATAAAAAATTAATTATTTAATTATGGCGTGAATAAACAGGCCTTGTTTTCAGATAAAAGGTAAAATAATATTGTTAAAGTGCCATGGGTTTGTTGAGACCACATCCAATACTGAAAAGAAATATATTTTACAGACAATAACAATAAGGAACTTATTACTTGTTTATGTTTTTAATTAGATTTTATATATTTATTTCTTCAATATTACTTTTCATGTCATTGTTCATGTCATGATGGTGTCAAGTGACACTTTTACTCTGACTCATTAGGATTTGACTAAGAACCAGTTTGTTCTTTGTAATTTCTGTCCAGTGAAACTATGACTGGAAACAAGCATAAAATCAAAACATCAACAATAGTGATAGTAATATTAATAATAAAATAATAATCAGTGCAAAGTAGCCTACAAATTCTTTGATGGGGGTCGGTGAGGGACCTGGATAATGGACAGGTCCAGTTTGATCGGCCCCAAAAAGGTTGAGAAACACTGTTTTAAAAGGGTGATTTAATGAGATGCGTAAAAATCTTTGTGAAAGTTTAAATACCACGAAGGGTAAAACTGAATATCCACACGACAATTTCTTGCATGAAGCAACGAGTTTCACCCCGACTGCATATAGGTTCTTGCTCACTATCCCGCAACATCAATCAAACTGGATTGTCTCCCACAAAGTTGGTGTCATTTCTACAGCATTTCTTCAAGGACTCAAACCCAGACTTCCTCAGCCGCTCCAACAACTTCTAGCTAACACCCTCAGGCATAATGTAACGTCTCCGAGGCGACAGAGGCGGCCTCCGCCGTGTCTCCAAGCACAGACCAAATCCAAAAATCTTATCTGAACCAAAATGCTAAATTTTCCGTTTCAAGATGAGATGTTGTTGTGGAAGGAGTGACGGCAAGGTATTTTGGAGCGGGATATGCGGCGGTTGGGACCCATCTGTTTCTCGCTAAGTCACCGGAGGGAGGAAGAAAAGCCCAACAGATACGCTAAGCATTAGTGGTTAACCAACTACTAATGAGGGGAAAAGAAAAACATTGAACTCAGATGAAACTGTTTAGCAAGCGGGAGTGTGTGATGTCCTTACTGGGTTTCAGGGAAGGATGGCCAACACTCACGTAAGCCTCATCTGTAATAACCAAGGGGATAACAATGAGAGACGATCAGCTCTGTTTCTAATCTCTGGAATAAGGAAAGCTGTTTTCACACATGTATCCTATATACACACTTCCACACGTTGGATTCAGCAAAAGTCCCGGACTCTGGGTTCTGGTCTTGGCGTGTAAACGCAGAGCCTTCTGCCAGCGTTTGGGGGTTTGCTGGTTTTCATTTCTCTGATCCCCGCTCTCTTCCCTCATCCACCTCTCCAAGCCCTGGAATAAATCTTGGGAAAAGAGCGGGCCTCCTGCCCCCACGCCGAAACTCATTCCCAGGTGTGCAAATCCCGGGTCAGCCCAGAATCACGCTGCAACACTGCCAATGTGTTACATGGAGGGGTAACGCACGGCGGCGGATGACAAGTACAGAGGGATGTGAGGCGAACGGCAAGGGAAAGGTGAGAACCGGGGGGATTTGGGGGTGAAGAAACAGAAACGGGATGAAAATTAAATAAAGTGATGGAGAACAGGCAGGAGACAGGAGAGCCCGGGTTGGGAATGCGAGCCATGCTGAAACCATTCGGCTCAAATCAGCACCATGTGTCCTTCAGAGTCTTATTATCCCATAAATGAACTTTATTGAGGCAACAAAGTGCTTTGGAGCTCTGCGAAAACATTAAAGGGGCCCCCGCCTGTCTCGGCCTGGGGCCAAGAGGAGTCCTGTTCCTCAGGGGATGCATGGAAAAAAAAAAGAGAAACGCGGGGCCCCTGGCCTCATGTTTGCTGCCCTCAGACCACGGGGTATGTCTGAGTAATAGCCTATTAGTGACAGAGAAATAGTTTGCAATTACACAGAGCAGACAAATATGGTGCAGGCCCCCTGAACCACCTGACCCCGTGAGGGTAACCAGGAAGGAAGGATGAGAGGCGACAGGAACGGAGAGGAGGAGGAAAGGTTAGCACCGTGCTGCCAAAAACTACTTGACCCCTACAGAGATTTATTCTGTTTCTGCTTTTTCAGTCAAACTAAGAAGTTTTAGATCAGAGAAACTTTGATACGACACAAAAACAAAAAGAAAACAAAAATCATGTAGTTCTCAGATTAAATGTGTAAACGTGATTTCTCCACTTGTTAAATAATGAAGTAAATGAATTTTTGGAAAGCTGTGTTTTTAACTTGACTGGCGACACCCGGAGATATTTTGCATCTTTTTCACTGATTACAGCGGAGGATGTTCCAGAAAAACGTTTTGTCCATCAGTGCTGCTGGTCACCCATCAGCTTCACCATACTGACTCTGGCACCTTTAAAATGTGTTGCATTTACCAAGACAAACATGGGAACATTTACAAAAACCTAAAGCAATCAACAGGAAGAAGACAAAGCTAGAATACCTCTGTGACATACAGAATATCTAGTTTAAAGAGGAACCCAGTTGATCTTGAACATCAAAGTGTGTTTACTTGTCTTAGGGAGCAAATGATCACTTGTGAGGAGTTATACGAGGGTTTTTGTCGTTAAGAAGAAAGCTGCAGAAACGCTAAACTGCTTCGACCGATGAAGACTCCAAGTCTGAAAATAAAAACCATCTGGCGATGAAGCAAAAGGTTATCAGAGTCCAAAGTCTGCTTTTCATTTTCAAATGAAGCCTTCAGCTCAAATGTACCAACGCTGCCTTATACTGGGGTTCGCTTCTCATTCTGAGTAAACAGTTCAGGTTTGGTCAGTAGAACTGTTCGGCTCCAAAAACGTGAAAATAAAAACAAAACAAAGAGAGTTCCTTTAACTGGGACCTGAAAGTGTCAACTATTGAAAATCTAATCAGTTGGTCTCTCCTTGCAACACTCCCCCAGGGGAACGACGGCGCTTTTATCCAAGCTGATCAGAGTGTAAGTGCTGCATTTAACACGCGGCACAGTCACAACAAAAAGTTATCTCAATCCAGACATGCAGAGAGGCCCCTGTGGCCCCGTGTATGACTGGTGAACCGCAGCCGCTCCTCCGGAGAGACCGAGCGTGGGGGGAAGAGAAATGAGCAGCCACTGAGGTGGAAGAACTGCTGCGTTAGATAGCAAATGTTCATGACAGCCCACAGGGCCGCGAGGAAATACGTGGGCGTGTGTTTGATGTGTCTATAACCACCCGCATGGCTCCCCAGCCAGCTCACCACTCAGCAGGCGCGCAGCGGACGGCCGGGGCCCAATCCAACATAAATACTGTCTGATCCTTTTCGGGGCGACAAATTTCATAAGGATAGGATTTTTTTTTTCCATTTTTCTCTTTTCTTTCTTCTGCGGTGAGGAAAGGGGGTTATGATGGTTAACCAAACTGCCGCAAGTGGATGCATGGGACTGATTAGGACACTGGAAATAAGATTAAAGAGATTTCTAGCAACAGATTGAAATGTATTTGCCATGATTGCTGAGAACAGCTTATTCAGGCCAGACCGCAAAAATAGATCATAAAAGAGAGGAAGGAGGAGGACCAGAGAGATTTCCTGAGAGAAACTCAGGACAAACCTAGCAGAGATTAGAGGGTGTGTGTGTGTGCCTGAACAGAAGGTGAAGCAACAGATGGATTAGCTCTTAGTTTAACTACTTTCAATAATTAATCACTTGAGTTCATTTAGCCACATTTTGCTCCTGAAAACGAAAAATCTCCCTCCTGTGGTGTGAGCGCGCACCACAAGTTTTATCTGACATTCAGTTCTGACCTCTGACTCAGGCTGCCCCTTAAAATAAATAGGTTTTGATGAAAAATACATCTACTGAAGTCAGAAAGAGAAACAGACAAATCAATATAGGGGCAGACTCCAGGATAAAAGTGGGTGCTGTGTGCCAGAGAGATCCTCGCTCTCATTCCTGGGCTGATTGGATTTAAAGTGAAGCCACATGAACAGAGCCGCCGCCGCCAGGGAACGAGGAAGGCAAAGCAAACTGACGTCAGCGCTCACCAACCCTAAAACCGCTGCAGGATGCATTAACGTTCCTGATTTTCAAACCGCTTCACTTCTTCCACTTTCAGAGGTACATTTCTCTTTAAAAACCAAAAACAAACAAAAATGAAGCTTCACTCACCTTTTTTTTTGGTCCAATTTCTCTGCAGACCGTCTCAAGTTCAGTCAGGCTGATCAGGTATAACATTGGAGGGCATGCTGGGTATTTTATCTTTTATTGTTCCCATCTTTCCTGAAATCCCTGCAGTCTTCTGTCAAATTAACAGCTTTAGTTGACAATTTTGTTTGAAAAATCTGACTAAACGGTGAGGGGGGAAAAAAGCCCAGTGAGAATACAAATGGAAAAACAAAACAACAATCAGTTACCTTATGTCATGTACAGGAGGCATGCATATTTACAAGTTTATTTTAGAAGCTCTTAATTTGATGACAAAACTTTACACAATAAAATACTGATTGTATAAACATAAAACTGATGACATGTTCTAGGAAACAAGCTTGTCTATAAAAGTATTCACTCACTCGGATGTTTTAGCTTTTATTACAATTAGAAAATCGGTCACTATAAAGGAGATGAACTTTGATGCTCATTTTGTTATATATTTTTATTATAATTTTTGTAGAAATCAGCTTTTTTATGCAATTGTTTTTATTAAAAATAGCATAGTTTTTGTTTTTTATGATTGATTTGTAAAGGCAATAACAAAAAGTGTAAAATATTATATACTATACGAAATATAGGAGGGGGATACCTATTATAGACACTTTATACAATGTAGTTGAGCTTGTAAAGAAAAACTCAAGTACCTTTAATTGTGTCTACAAACATTTTCTACAGATTATTCCTGGCAAAAGTAGTTTGTGCATCAGAGAACTACTCGGGTGAGTTAAATTAAAGAAATTAGACTCAGAGAGATCATGACTCTAGCTTGGCCCGAAATAACAATTACATGCCTGCAGGTTTAAATTTTTATTTCTTACAGTAGTCTGGTCAGTTAGTAGATTACTCTAACTCTATTTCTACTCGTACACGTTACACCACCACCTCTGTACCAACATCAGTGATTCTGTTACTTTTGGTGACAAAATCACAGGAACATCAGGCACTGACAAGCATGTAGTTTTCTATGTTAGGCACTTTTATTGACGTATGAATGTTCAACAAACAGAAAGTGTTATTAAAGATAAACATCATCCAGTTTTAGCATAACAGTTGGACAGCAGGGTTCTGCAGACATGGGTTCAGTTTGTAGTCGAAACATATCCCAAAATATTAGCGTTAGACCTTTAAACCTGCAGAACACCACACACCTACCATCACTTTCCAAACTGTTTCAAGTTACAGCTAATGGGAGGGTTTCTCTACATAAATAAATGCACCATTTTGATTCTTAAATTGTCAATGTTCCTCTGAACATGTTTGTGCTGCTCTACTTCCAGACCCGCTGAATTATCTGATTCGTCACACTGTCGTAAAGTAATTAAAGTAGTACAAAGCTATGAAAAACATATCAGTGTAAAGGCAAAAAGAGACTTGCTCCAAAATCACAAACAGCACAACACAACAGCATCAGTAGTCACACAAAGCTGGCTCAAGGGTACCTGTTGCTTTAAGGCAGCTTCTGAGTTCACTGCAGCAGGAGTTAGATAAAAGACAAGATTTAGTTTTTCCTTTTTTTCCCCCAAGAAATGGGATTAATGTGGTTATGCATTAGGTTTTACATTTTCATTTTAAATATTAAAATTATTCTCCTTCTACTTAAATTTAAGCGTGCAGAACTTAGAGCTTTGAAAAACAACTGAATACCCCTGAGCTACAATGGTTATGTCGTCTATGGACTTGGCCTGCCAAGTCTTACCACTAGAGGGAGCTCTGGTTTCAACAAAAAAAGTGAACGTTTCACTGCAAACGTTGGGAAACAGCATATCTGCAGACTCCAACCCGGCATCATCGGCACACAGCCTCATGTAATCCTACTGATGGACACAAACAGCTGCAAATCGACCTCTGACCCCCTGTAGTCTTTTGAGTTTGGACCTTCAGAACTGGTTAAGCGGTGTCATAAACTTGAGTCCGATGTACAGGAAGTCGATTAAATGCAGCGACCGACATGAAACGGGTTAAAGGACAGATTCATATTTTCAAAATGTCACAGGCCTGTGTGAGTCCTGATTTGAAAGAAGTTGCTATTCCTTCTGGATCCAGAATTTCATGCTGATAAAAAATTTAGTATTTGCTCTGGTAACTAAGAAGTGGCTTTGAATTAAGACATTTTCCACCATTATAAGAATCATATACAATTTTCTTTTCAGAACTCTAATGTTGCAGACTTCAATTTCTGACATTACCAGGTAGTTCTTTTAGTTCAGTTTAGTTCTTTTTTAATATAACTTGATGCTGAAGTTGGCTTCCAGTTCTAGTCTCCAACACTTTTAAACTTGACCTGGATTAACAAAAGTACAGCTTTAAACAACAAAACAAGTTTAAAAAACACTTATTTAAGGTGATTTGAGAGCATTAAAGGGTTGAAATTACATCTTTTTTTTATTTTGTATGGGTGCGTATTCATCGCTCAGCGTGTTGAATACCAAACCTCTGATAACTAAAATGTTGAATATAATAAAGCAAATTCAAAAAGCATTTAATTTTCAATATGAATCTAACACACAAGGACTTTTTTATTCACATTGACCTTGTATCAGCTTAATCAGAAATGAAGTCCTGAAATTCAGAAATTCTGCCACACTCATTTCCTTTCTCGTGATTTACTTATCGACACCTTACAAATATTAAAACAGATTCCACACTTACCCCAAAATTTAAGGATTTCACCATACGAACCCAGAAGTTACACCAAGAGCAATAAATATATGCATCTTTTCTGAAAAGAAACAATCAGGAGGTAAAAATTGAAATATTAACTCTAAACATTTAATTCAAAGTTTTAAAAACAACATTTTAAACATTTTCTGTTGTTGCACAAATAGCCAAAACTGAAATTCAGATTGTTGCCTTTGACCAGTTTAAATCCAGCGTTTCTGACTTGTGAGACATAGTTTAAGGTTTCACTGTAGAACAAAGTTTGCATATCTTAATATTTTCTGAGCGACTTACAATCAGAAGGAATAATTACTGCAACATTAGTAGATCATTAAAATATGAACCTGTCCTTAAATTTTTCTGTAGCAACACTTCAATAAACAATGAAAACTTTCTGCAGTGCCGACTGTGAGGTGGGAATGTGAAAGTAGTCTTGTGATCATGTCCAGTTTTCATTTCAGCTGAGCATTTAGGAGTGTGTCATGAAGAAAAAAGAAAATAGACGGAAGAAAAAAACTAAACAAACCCACATTTCAAATAAGTTCCACATTACTGAACTAAATGGGCCAAAGCTGCTGGTTCTATTCCAAAAGATTTTACAAAAATGAATCATGGCGAAGAAATAAACTGAATTTAAAGCTGGAACTGAGATGTTTCTTTAGGTAATTCAAAGAAAACAGTTTGACAGCGGCACACCTTTGTACCTGTAAAAGTTGTCTGTTCCTAACCTGCAGCGACCGCTTTCAGATTTAAATATCCAAGAATCAAGGTGCAGAGATACTACAGATAAATAGATCTCAGAAAAAAAAAAAAACAATTGGAAATCATTGCTTGTTTCTCTTCATAGCTATATTAGAAAAATAAATGAGCAAATTGGAGAAGGCAGAGTTTTTTGTCGGTTTTTGTTTTGGAAACTTCAACAGACGAATTCCTCTCTCATTCGGAGGATCTGTAGTAAGACGGCCTGGACGTCCTCATCCATGTGACCCTGAAAGACACACAGTCAGAAAAAACATCTTCCACAACTCCCTGAAAGCCAAATGGTATCAATAACCACACTTATGAATGGAATTTTACATCTCTAAAATGTGGAAAGCTGGTTTAGCATAAAGTCTGCAGTGTGTTGAGAGGAAGGAACTCACCTGTGCTGCCCTGAGAAGATGAATCCGATAAATGGAAACCACCTCTCTGTGCTTCCTCTCAGCATCCTTATCAGGGAGAAAAGCAGAAGACATGAAAGACATGGTGTTGCTTTGATGCCTTTAGCGGCAGCACACATCCTCGGTGCTGAACCGCAGCATCACATCACTACAAAAGGTCCAGCGAATATCAGGATACTAGACAAACCTGCATACCAATCACTGACAAAACCCAACTGCACAACACTGAGAATATCAGATTTTAAAGTTTTACATATTTCCATTTAATATTTCATACAGATCCAACATCCCTTTTTTTAAATATATTTTTCCTGCAGTTTTTACATTTGACTAAAACAAAAATCCCTATTAGTGGGTTTTATTGTTGATTTTTACCTCCAAAAATCATGAAACAAAATCTGAAGTTGGCTTCTGATTCAGCAGTCGGCCAACGAGTCATTTTAGATCTTTTTGGCATCTGGATCAATTAATATATATTCATATACCAGAAGAATCCCTACTGGACCATTCAAGATAACATCAACTCTTTAAAATCACAGCTTGTTATCAGTCATTGATATTTTTAAGTTAAAAAATGTGCAAAATGATCAATTACTTAGACAGAAGCCAGTTATGTTGTATCCAACATAAAGTAAAGGTCATCGTCTATTTATAAAAGAATGTGAAAAACCCTGTAGTTTCCAGAAATAATGTTTTTTATTTTTTGATAATAGAATAAGATAAGCAATTTGGAACCCCATATTGGAGCCCTTTGTTTTTTTTTTATCTTATCAGAACCTGGAAAGTCTTAAAATGAAACTGTCATTTTCATGCCTGTGCAGAGGGTCTACATATTATATTTGAATAACCGGAAACTTTGTGTGCAACAGCAAATGTAAGTAAATTAAATGTCTACTTTTATACGATACTACACAGTACTCCAAACTAAACACTGACTGCATGCAGGTTATTATAGGATCCACTCACAGCCAGCTGCTGCTGTAGACTCGCGATCTGGGCCTGCAGGGCGTCCACTTGCTGTGTCTGTCTCTTGTTTGGTGTGCTGCTTGTGTACGTCAGCTGAGATAAACCGTTGAGCGCCTGCTTCAGTCGCTCCACGTCTGTCAGTAACTCTGTGATCTATAAACACAACGCATGTCATAAAACTTCTCTTTAAAAGGATAAAACTTTTTTCTTACTTTTTATCTCAAATGAAGCACGTTTTGCTGACTCGCTGAATTGTAAAGCATGTTTTAGAGCTGAAACGATTAATCGTATTAATCGCAATAAATCAATTATTGACATAATCTTCTACAAATTTGGTTATCAAATAATCGCCAACTGATCTGATTAATCAAAAAAAATGATCAGATTTATCAATTAAACATCAGAATAATCGATAGAATAACTGAATACTAAAATAATAGTTGACCATTATTGAAATAACTAGAGTAAACAAACTCAAAAAGGTAATTTGCTGAAAAAAAAACCCTCCAACGTACTCAGAGCAGTAATTTAGTCAAAACTGCACAAAATATAAATATATATATACTTTTTGCACTTAATATAAAAACACTTTTGTTTGTAAAAATGTTTTCCCCAACAACTCCTCAAGCAGCAATCTTTTAGATTCATCTTCTATAAAGTATTTATTTTGTCATCTTAAGTGAATTTAATTATTTGCTTATTTGGATATTTTAATGCATTTCTCATTTTGGGTCAAAAAAGAAAGGATTAAGTGGATAAATGAAAAATGTGTAGAATGAGCCATTTCACACATTAAACTGATACAGTTTTGAGAAAAATCAATTAATCATCAGGACAATTGATTAATAAAAACAGATATTTTTATTTAACTATGAAACAGTGATCAATCATCAACTGATTAATTGTCAGTATAATTCATTACTAAAACATCCGTTAGTTGCAGCTAAGGCTGCAACTAACGGATGTTTCTAGCGTGTTTGGTACCTTCTTGTCTTTGGCTTCAGTTTGTTGAGCCGACGCCTGAATCCTCCTCTGCAGATCGGAAGTGGTGCTCAGCGACTCATCGTACCGTTCCCTCAGCTCCCTGATTTCCCTCTCAAAGCCCCGGCTCGCCACCTGGGCGGCCGCCATGTCGGCCCTGGCCCTGCTCTCGCCCTCTCTGGCTTCCCGCTCCTCCTGGTGGGCCTTCTGACACTCCTGTGTCAAACTCAGCAGCTTGTCGTCCAGGCCGACAATGTCGTCCTCCAGCTGCCGCTTCACCTTCTTCAGCTCGTTCACCTGCTCCTCCTTGTGGCGGATGTCCTCCAGCGCCTGTGTGGCTCGCAGCAGCTCCGACTGCAGGGTACGCACATCTTCGGCCCTCTGAGCATTGCTCTCTTCCTCTTCGCGGAGTGTCGCTTGGAGTTTGGCGACCTCGGCCTCGTGCCGTTGCAGCAGTGACATTTGTTCTCTGCGCTGCTCCTGAAGTTCCTTCTGGAGGACCGTGACTCTGTGCGCTTCCTCCTGCTGGGCCTCTCTCGCCTTCTTGCAGTCGACCTGAGCTTGCTGCGCGGCGTCGTGGAGCGCCGTCAGCTCCGTGTCATAGGTCGCTATCCGCGTCAGCTTGGACTTCAGCTGCTCCTGCAGGTTCTGGATCTGAGTGTTGCAGAGGGCGTTCTGGTCTTGCAGTTCAGTTTTCTGCAGCGTCACCTCCTGGAGTTGCTCCTCCAAGCTGGCCGACTTCTGCGCCAGTGCCTCGAGTTTAGCCTTGAACTCTTCCTCGACTTGTATGTGTTTTTTGCTGCTAACCAAAGCAGAGTCCAGTCTCTGCTGGACGGATTCCGTTTCAACTTTAAGTTTGTCTTTCTCCTGTTTCATGCTTTCCCAGACAGATCTCTCTCTGTGATACTTCTCCTGTGTTTCTGCCAGTTTCTGCTCCAGCTCCTTCACCCGAGAGCTGTAGGTGGTTTCCTTCGCCTCGGCTGCCGTCAGTGGGACAAACTTGGACTGAATAGCTTCCTGTATGGTGTCTAGTTCGGCCTTCTGGGCCTCCAGCTCCTGACTGAGCTTTGCCACTTCCTCCTGAGCCAGAGCATGCAGCGCCGACGCTTGGTTAGCTCGGTTTTCGGCCTCGACGACGGCAGCATTCAGCTTGTCTGTGACACCTCTGTGCTCTTTCATATGTATGCACTCACTCTTCATCTCCGACGTCACTTTTTCCAACTGCTCTTTCAACTTTTCATTTCCTTCTTTCACATTCTTCAGCTCTTCCGCACTTTCTTTTAGCTTGGCCTCTAACTTCAACTTTTCGGCTGTAACACTTTCCAAGGTGGAGCTCAACTCTATCTTCACCTTCTCATGCTGTTGCCTGGAAACAAACTGCTCCTCCACGCTCCGTTTCAGAGCCTGCTTCTGCACCGCCAGCTCTTCCCGTTCTTTCTCTCCGTCTTCGCATCTCTTCTGCACAAGTTGGAGTTTCTTCATCAGTTCGCCGTTGTGAGCTTTCAGTGCGTCCAGCTCCCTCTGATTCTTTTCGCTGCCGCCCTGCATACTCTCCTGCAACGCGGCCTTCTCGGCCTGAACCTGTTGCAGCTGACCCTCTGCTTTTCCGTATCGTTCGCTGGCCTCCACAAGTTTGTCCTTCAGCTCCTCCAGAGCCGCCGCCATGTCATTCCGAATCGCCTCATGATCCTTTAAGGATATGAATTCATTCTCCATCCTGCTGTTGAGCTCGTCCAGCTGCTCTCTCAGCAGATCTCGCTCCTCTTCGCTCTCCTCCACCTCTTCGATGAGGGTTTGGCTTTTCGCTGTCACATCCATCAGCTTCCGTTTCAGAGTTGCGTTCTGTTCTTCCAGGGTGGAAACGATCCTCTGATGCTCCTCCACGGACATCCCCCGGGACGACGGGGCGTCCAATTTCCGGTGGAGCTCAGCCACTTCCTCCAACACGCGGTCGTAGTCCTCCCTCAGCTCGGCGAGCTGCCGCTCTTTCTCGTCCACCGCGTTGGTCAGCAGGTTCTTCATGTTGTCAAACTTCTCGGCCGGGACGGTGTTGTTCAGGAGGGTTTCCATCGTTAAGAGGGCTTTGCTCAGCTCGTCTCTCTCCGCTGCCTGCGCCGCCAGCTCCTGGTTGAGCCGCTCCGTCTCAGCGGCCAGCTGGCTCTCGCTGCTCTTGTATTCCTCCAAGGCTTTTTCACTCTGCTTCAGGCGGTTACGAACCCGACCAACTTCAGCAGAAGCGCCTTCGTATTTGGCCTTCACGTCCTGCAGCTGTGCGCGCAGTTCTTCTGTCGCCTGGCCCCCCAGGTGTTCCTTCACGGCGACGACGTGAGCCTGCAGCTGCTTGACTTTACACTCAGAGTCCAGCATTCGCTTCTGGACGTCGCCCAAGGCGTCCTCCAGCTCCTGGATCTGCTGGTCCGCCCGCTTCTGGACGGCTTCTCGGCTCTGAGTGAGCTCTAGGCACTCGCGGCTCTTCTGGTTCAGCGCCGTCTGAAGCGGACCCTTCTCTTCTTCTGCGGTCTGCAGTTTTTTCCGCATCGTGTCGAGTTCGCGTCGAAGGGATTCCACTTCGGGGTGGTCCCAGCCTCCTGCAGTTTGGCTCCTCTGGAGTTGTCTGGAAGCTGGACGGTCCTGTGGCATCTGAAGGAAAACAACAACAACAACACACAATTAGCATATTTTTATAGTATAAAAGTATCATTTTTTAAAGTGGTTTCTTTTAAGTGTTAAATATTGTTAAGCTGGGATGAGCTTTTATTGTATTCTCTCTTCTCATGAGAATTTTGATTTATCGTCATCACAATAAAATTTCAGTCAATGTTAAAAGGAATCAGACTAAATTCACAATTTCCTCCTGTTTTATTCCATGAGATCATCAATAAATTTGAAAATATAATTAAATTAGGTCTCCATGTGCAATTTAGTGATGTGATGTGGTATCCTGTGTTGTCTTCTGTTTCTGGTCTACTCTGCATCCCCAGATCCAGACACAAACTTGGAGAAGCAGCATTCAGTTTTTATGCTCTACTTATCTGATACAAACTTCCAGAAAACTCCCAACCTGCCAAAACACAGATTTCCCAGGTTAAAACTCACCTGGTTAGAGTTGCCTTTTATTAGTAGCAAGTGGAACGCTGATTAATATATCTGATGTACCTTTGCTTGATGATGGCATTTGACAAAATGTAATGTTTATTGCTTGTTTCTTGATTACTGGACTATATTTGTATGGCATAAAGCACTTTGTTGCTGAAATGTGCGATACAAATAAACTTGACTTATGCCGAAATTATTTATATGTGAAGGCTGAACGCCTCACCAATCTTTAAAAGATCAGATTCATAACTTCACATATTAGTACAGAAATACACTAATATGTGTGTTGTTAATTATACTGACCAAAATTTAAGAGCTCAAGGCTTTTGCACAAATCTGTAGAATTATTGTAGGCAACCAACAGTGTAAATGAACATTATGAAGCGGATCAGAACCTGCAAAGTATATGAAGTTTGAAGTCTGTGAATAAGTCTTAGTTAAGAATGTTTTGGCAAACAAATTATTTTAAAGGATGTTCACTTCATATCCAGGTTGCGAATGAAAACCTACCTGGTCAAAATCCAGACTTTGAGCTTGCTTGACTAAAATGCTTTCTTTCCCTGTAGGATGACAACACACAACTAAAACACTTAGAACTTCGCAAGCTGAGTTTGGAAAATTTGATAATTTGGTAGTATATTATTTCATTTATAAGGGAAAAAAAGGGTCTGACCTTTGATAATAGACTGGCCTGGATACTCCCCCTGTGAATACACAAAGTGAACATTAATAAGGCACTGTAGATGTTAAAAAAAAATATGTGTGTAAAAACAAAACAACAACAAGCTCGTTACATGCTTCGTAGTCATATTTTTTAGTAGTATTATTTAAAACATTTGACTGGGGGCAAACAAAGGTCCATGATAAAGTTAATACTACAAAAAAAAAAAAATAATAATGTCATTGATCAAAAGTCAGAGGTGCATAAAATCACTGACCAAAGCACTCCGGAGCTGAACCCTGACAGTCTCCGGACTACGACCTCCTTCCTCTTTGTCTTTGGCACTGAATAACGCCTTCAACTGCTCTTTCTGATGCATTAATAAGAAAAAGCAGAGGTGGGTGATGGGGCAGTAAGCAGATGTTTTTATTTAACTATGAAACATAAATGATGCCAAGTAAAGAACCTTTCTAAGGCTGTAAAAAAAATACCTAAAGCTCTGAAGCATAACAAAGATTATCTTTTCATGGATGAGTTAGGGAACTTTATGTCTAAACAGATGTCTTCAAAGAGCTAAGAGCTACCTCCAGCAGAATTGTAGCCAATTTGACATTGGGGATGAGTTTTTCCATCTAAAGGAAGTTTGGAAAATCCTACAAAGCACACATTGAATCAGCAGGAGATTTCACACCATAAAAGTCAGGCCAGTACTGGCTTTTAAGTCAGAGCATAGTTTAATTTAGAGCATGATTTAATCATGTGATTTTAGAACCTAAATCATGTGGAAAAAATGGATCCATTGATGGTTCTTCAAGCAGAGGCAAAATGCAACATAAACGTTGAAGGTTTTATTGTGTATTTTACACAATACAACAGCTAATTTGTGGTAGTTTTAAGATAAAGATCTAGATTTCAGCAAAGGATGAAATTTTCTGCTTTAAGTTGAGAAACTGGATGGCCTGGTGAACCACAGGGAAAACAAAGTTGAAGTTTCTCATTTAAGTTTTAGAATAGAGGTTTGTAATCCAAGAGTTTACTGCAGAGATCCTAACCTATCACTTTAGGAAAATTGAGCTTATTGAACGAACACACTTTAAATATTTTTTTTATAGTAAAATTAATTAAAATCAAACTCTTACCTCTTTTTGAGAATCTTCCACTGCTTTTTTCCCCTGCAGATAAAAAAAAATGAATAAATTACATAGCAGTAGATAAATTAATTCATAATCTGTATACATACATAAGTACATACATATATAAGTAATTTTCTGTATACAACAACTGGGTTTGGTGAATGATGCATTTTAAAGTCCCTGGTGACTAGACAAGACCATTTTGGATAAACCTTATGGACCCCTCAGGCCAAAGCAAATTTTCACCAAAACCTCATGAAAAATGACCAAATACCTGCACGAGTTGATGTTGCAGCATGTTGACCTTATCCGTCAGAAGTTTCTGCTCCAGGTGGTACTTCCTGAGGCCTTCCTGAAGAGCCTCGTTCTGCCTCTCTAGATCCTAAACGGAGAAATAAATCAAACACATAACAAATACAAAAAACACAAAATTTTACCTATTCATCATTGGTATTTTATGTGAAACAAATAACTTGGATTGCTGTTACATTATGTCAAAAAGCATAAAGAAGTTACATCAAAGAAGTTAACTTACAAATATGATCTGATCCTTTCTGTTAGACTCCACCACATCGGATCTGTCCACTGAAAGCTGAGAAAAAGGACATTATTTCTCCAAAGTTATGCTGGTTTAAAAAAAAAAAAGTAACATTTTGACATTTTATCACTAGGGGGCAGTCATGATCAACTCTAGAGTGCCCTACTACATCAAAGACAATCCAGAAATGTGGGCATACAGACACACAATTTCAAAATCATAGAAATAAAAGCAAACTGGAATATCTGTATATAAGTGTAATGTAGACTAATGTGTGTTTTTCTCAACAAGCACATTGTGAGCGATGATGTGAGAGTAAACCAGATCCCACTGGGTTACCTGCCGCTTCCACTGTTCGATCTTTGCAGCTTCTTTTTCTGAAAAAAATAAAATAAAAAAAATAAAAATAAAAAACATGTTCTCATTTCCTGTTTCCTTCCATTTGCAATCACGCTGAGACAAATGTAGGCATCATGTAGTTATTCAAGACATTAGACAGAAGTTAAATTAAACATTTCTTCAGCCACTGCAGAGCATGATGACACTTTCTCTTGTGTTCATCACAAACAAAACCATGCAGGTTGCTCACAGTCTGACCTCTGTTGGCCTTCTCAAGGTGACTTTTGATCATTGCAATGAGCTCTGGTTTGTTGCTGAGGCGAGCGTAGTGAAATGCATCGTGACCCATGTTGTCGACTGCTTTCACATCAGTGCCGGTCTTCAATAACACCTCCACGGCGTCCTTGCAGCCGAACTCGCAGCCCAAAATCAGAGGTGTCCTTAGGGAGGCAACAGAGACAGGTTTAGGGCGAGAACACGTCCAAACATCCCCCCCAAGCCTTTCAAAGAAATGTGGCCTGTTTGGAATGCTGAACAATGAGGAATTAACGTTTAGTTGTGTTGAGTTAAGTCATTTTTGGAAATTTGAATTACGGGAAGAAAACTAATCGTAAACATGAAAAGCAGCATTTTTTTTTTTTTGCTTTCTAATTTACAATATCTACATCTAGCAGTGTTACGTTTCTGACACAAGCTAATGTGTGGTAACTCAAAAAACCTGGAACAAGATATTGTAATGTCATGGACACCGCTTTCGCGTGAGATCCAACTCATCAATCCTACATAATCTGTCCAAAGCAGCTTTCTGTCTGCAGCTTGGATTGAAAATAATCAAAGCTGGCATGCAACAGGCTTATCGAAGAGAAACAGCCCGAGGGCTTCAGGAACTTACTTGTTTTGTTTGTCTCGGACATTGAAATCGGCTCCTCGCTCCAGCAGCAGCTGACATATATGGGGGTGACACATCTGTGTGGCCAGAATCAGAGGAGTCCTGCCATCCTGCAGAAAAAGCACACACAGAAATCTATACAAGCCTATAGACTAATCCAGACAAGTAATTAACGAAGACAAACTGCTTTAGACTTTACTTGCATTTACAAAGCAAAAGGATTTATCAGCAGAGCAGAAAAATTTGTCTTTCCAGAAAATCAAAAAAAAGCACATTCTATATCTAAAAAAGAAACGGCTCTATTATGAATGAAATAAACGGTTCATTGTGTTTCTTACAAAATCAGAGATGTTCACAGAAGCCCCGCGGTCACAAAGAATCTTCACGCTGGAGGTGCAGCCCGCCATCACTAAGGAGAAAAACAAAAAGCGACACACCTACAATTATTTCACTCCATTTAACAGGAAGAGGTACATGCAGATCCACTTTGTTTCAGCTGCAGTCTGTGGATTTAAAGCCCGAAGAGGCTAGTATTTAAATGTCAGCACAAAATTCTAAAATGAACTCATTTAATGCGGCATATATTAAATGCAAAGTATCTTGAGATGCAGGAATACATTCAGAAAGTCTGTCCTTTGAGGGTATTATTATCTCTACAAAGGAGAGAGATAACTATAGTTAGAATGACAGTAAAAGCTTCAGGATATTAAACTAAAGGTTCAGAGGTATGAGAAAGTATCTTCCCCCTTCCTGAAATAAATCCCTTGTTAAAGAATTTTAATTGTCCCAGTAAGACAGCAGAAAAAAGACTATTTATGATGCTAGAATGGGATCAGTTCTTCTGACGTTTATGTAGGAAGCAGGTGTGATTTTTATATGATACATAACTACCATAGAATCAAGCCACCACAAGAGAAGTGTGAAGTCAAGTCTGGTCTAGAAGTGTTGAGTCATTGCTGACTTTCTCCGAGTAGAAATAGTCACGTTAGCAGCAGCGCTACATTAAAGCTGAATTCTGCCACTAGCAGAGTAAAGTGGAGTCTTACCGGCATCATGTAGAGCAGTGCGTCCTTGTAGGTCCACGTTTCCAACTGGACAGTTGTGCTAGAATATAGCAAAAGTTCAACCTGACACACAATTTATTATTTTCATTTCAATGTTTTTCTTTCTTTCACATAAAAACTAAGTTATACATCCAGAAAGCTAAAATCCTAATTTCATAATTCAACCATTGTTTTTCATCTGTTATTACTTCTTCTGGTAAAGAAATATAACGTAAAATGAGCATTAAATGCAATATGACTCTTTGAAAAAGAATAAGACACATTTCTGATTTAGTACCACATATAGCAGTGACTCAAATCAGATATTTTTTACGGCAATAGATCAGAATTGTTGTAAAAAAGTATGATATGGGTCGCACATGGTCGCATTCGCCTGGAGTGTGAACATAATGTCTTATAATTTGGCCCATATGTAAAACATAAACTCTTTGGTCTAAATGTTACAAAGATTGGTTTAGCAAAATGCTCCCCCTGTGAATAAGGGTAGAATTTCATCATCAACATAACTTCTCCCCGAGTGGCTGGCCGGGCCATGCAATCTGAGCAACAGCAGCAGGCGCCTTGCGTCACACCCCTCGGACGGCGCTGCGCTGAAATGCTCGTGATATCTCTCACTCAGCCGGTCGGACACCGTACTACTGTACCGACGAGGGGCCGTGACGAAAACCTTGAGGACTCTAATAGGGGCCTGATGTTGCTGGGTAAGCCCTGCCAGCTAAAACCCAGCTCTCTCTAGCAACAAGTGGCAAAAATTATCTACATGCTCAAATGACCTGGCAGCGAGGGTAGGAGCAGAGGGGGGATATCCTATACCTGGAGGGTTCAGGCTGACTGAGAGAGATAGGGGAGGCTGTGGCTGTTGGCATCAAGCTGCGAGGGGAAGTGTGATGACGGCACTAAGAATGGATGGGGTGGGGAGGCTGAAGGGGAGTGTAGGAGGGTGAGCTTGTCAACACTGCTGACAATCCCCTGCCAACAGCCACAACCTCCATTAGATTGCTGCCATGTGAGAGATGGAGGCAGGGGAAAGGTCTCCAACAATGAGAGCACAATGCTGGAGTGAAATCCCTCTCATTGTAAACACGTAAGCCCCCAGAGGGGCCCTGGTGACTCAACAGGGCCCTGATATGGAGAGAGCTCAGCGGTGAGGGCTGGTCGGCAATAATTATTTAAGGGGGCCAAAGGGACAACTGCTCTGACCGACGAGGCGACTGGAACCAAAATACAATGGCGTGTAGACATGCTGTGTGTGAACACTAATGGAGAAGAAAACACATGAATAATAAATAGCACTGTGTGTTTTTTCCTTCTCTCTTATAGGTAAATAATGAAATGCACTTTACCTGCAGGAGTTTCTGCACACACAGAGAATTTCCGTACTTTGAAGCCAGATGAAGAGCGGTTTTTCCTAATGCAGACAAATAAGACAATTTTGGGTTAATTAAAATGCAAACTCTATTCCAACACTAAGTACTTAATGACTAATACAATTCTGTGGAAAGCTTTATTGAAGGCATGGTGTTTGCTCTCTAATTAAGATCAGGGAAGTATAACCAATAATTGTATGACAGTGTCTTTACGATCTTAATTAAGGCAGAATCAATTAGCAGCAAGCAATTCAGCAGCCACTTAAAAACATAAATGTTCCTTTTCTGTAAAGCAAAACAGGAGATAAGATAACACTAAGTGTTAATGTTCTTGAAGTGATATCTGAAGCTTGAATTCAATTGTGTGGTTAATTAAAAGACAAATTGTATGTGGTATAATCTGATCCATATATAATAAGGTTTTATTTTATTTTATTTTTTTTTACAGTGTACTGTTAATGCTAAAATTGTCAACTTTGGTGCCAGGCCAACATTTGCTGACCTAGTTTAATTATCACTAACATCACCTACTACTATTTCCTCTATGCAGGGTGGTGCACTGGTCATTTTTCCAATTAATCATTTAACAATATCTATGATTGAACTTTTTTTTTTTGCCAATTTCCATTGGTTTAGATGACCGGCTGCAGGAAGAGGAGGGAAGAGTGTTTGTTTCTGCCGCGCTGCTATGGAAAGCAATGCATAAACCTGGGAGGAAAATGCCAATTTTTGCATTGATACTGCTGCAAATGTGTCATCTTGAAATAACTCCCTTTTTGTATCGATTTTAATGAAATATCAAGTAGTTTGATGACCATAACCTGGGATTCATAACAGTTCAATGTAAATGTACCACTGTGACCGAGTTTGCAGAAGATTTTGCTCTTAACTAGTAAACTGTAAGATAACAAGCAGGTATAAAACATTTGTAGTAACTGACAAGAACTGTTTTAGTTTGGTTAGGATATTTATTCTGAATTTTTTAAATCATTTTAATACTGTCACTATGTTCTGACCGTATAAGATGAGACAGATAAACTGTGGCAAAAAGAATTGAGCTTCAAAAAAATGAATTGAGTTAGCATAGCCACCAATGACAGTGAAAAGTTTTTCTGTAATGGTGAGTTGTTTCTCCATCAGCACATTGAGCAGCACACACACAATCATTACTGACAACACTAAGACCCTCCTCCTAGGCAGTAGGACCCACAAGGAGCTGGATTTTTCCACAGATTATCTCTCCTACCACTATGTCATGACATAGTAACAGTTGAAAAAATATGTAAAAAACATTTTGATAAAAGTTACACATTGCACTTTTAATATTTTGAATTCAATGACACATTAGCCATGCTTTATGGAATCACTTTTTATTTCATTTGTGAAACCAAAGTTTCCTCTGCATATATTTGTCTCTCTTTTAAAAGCATATTTGCAAAACTAAAAATAACTTAGGCTAAATTAGACTCAATATTCAACTCAAGTTCAATACTAATTCTCTGTGGTAGCTTAAAAACATTTTGACTTCAACTACACATAGGCTGAATATTACGTTACACTTCAAAGGTTACATCTTGTGCTGAACCCAAACTCACCAGAGGCGTCTTTTGCAGTGACGTCGACATTGTGTCCCAGCATGAGATTGAGACATTCGAGCTGTCCTTGTGTGGCTGCCAGATGAAACCTGGGAGTTTAAATAAATGGCAAAAAGATATGACATGAAAAACAAATATGAGATGGATAGAGCAGCGAGGAGACGGCAGAGATTTAGGACAGGCAAATGAAGAAGTGACCTGGTGGAGAGGAGGGGGAGGGTGAAACTTAAGGACAAACTGAAAATGGAGACTTGGCTCCATACTGACAGCAAGATCAGCATTCTTGAGGTACACAACAAGAACCCTCCATAACAACAAATAGGGAGATAATATGGTGTTTCTTCTTTATGTGAGCACTTTTAAATTAAACAGAAAACACATCGTTCTATATTTGGAATCATACATTTTTATATGCATAAAATATGGATACTGGAAGCGGGCTAAAAATATTAGAACTTCATCAGTCTTAAGCTTCAAATTGATACATTTTTCAAATATTTCCCCATGAGCAAGTTTGTCTTGAAAAGAGCATCCTTAGCTGATCAATTTCACGCCATGTCTTTCATAATCAATCCCAACCTGAAACATTCCAGCTGAAATTCATTGATGTAATCCGTGGCTGCTCTGCTGCCACCAGCCGTGAAGGGCTGCAAAGCCGCTGTATGTAAACTAATCTCAGCCTGTCAGCCCTAAAGCCACATGAACCCGTTTATACACTAGGCCCCGAAGTATCTGCCAAGGAGACAGCTAGGCTGTCACCTCAACACTGGCGTGGATATTAAAAGCCGTGTTGATGGCGAGGAGATGCTGGTCCTCTCGGGAGCAAAGGAGGGTCATGACCTCGGAGGGGCAAAAAAGCAGACAGGAAGCAGACCAGAGCAAATCATGTTTGGTGGACACAAGTGACAAGTTCAGGAGCTGGAGCATTTTCTGTATAACAACTAAATAAATCATTCTGAACACATTTAACAGGATGACAAAGTGAAGAGGTGCACTTTCTGTAGTTATGATAAAGTTATGATACATCAGAGAGGAAGTGAGTGCAAATGTGAGTTACTTTTCCTATAAATGTCATTAATGAATTATCTGATGTTAAATCAAGATCAGTTTAGATGCAGAAAAGAGCAGGAAGTCATTCAGAGGATGCACAGAGTAAAAGACTTTTCCACCAATTCTCCATCAGACCTTAGCAGCAGGCCACTCCAAAACAAATTAACAGTAGCAAAGCTGACAGCTTTGTTACGGTTACTGGCATAGACAAATGTACATTTTCCATACATAGGAGCTTATTCACAAGCTTTGAAATTGGCCTTTCAGAAAGTGGAGGTGTCATTTCATCTTTACCCTCCACAGGACATGCCTGCTATTTTTAAAGGAGCTGGAAGAGTGATCTATAAAGTATATCCATGTTGCTAAACCATATAATGATCCCACGTCCATTTGGTGAAATTAGCAGCTGCAACACTGCAGCAATGCACTTTTTTAAGGCCATTTTCTGATACTTTAAAACTATTTTAATACCTAAACTGTACGATTTCCACCAGCAAATCTCTGCAAGTTAGAAGCTTTGTAATCTGTGATAGTGGGCATAAAAATTATTATTATGAAGGACGCCAATTGTGCATGTTTGGAGAAATTCTGTCAAAAATCATTACCTTCTACTCAAGAAGCCGCAGCAAGCACCTGCCTCAGTGTGGTATTATGTAGGCTGCTGTGCTGCTCAACCCCTCGTTGACACGGTGGCACAGAATAAGTACGGGTTATGGGTGGGCCTGCCTCGCAGGGACCCCGCTGATGCCAGAGGAAAGATGTGAACTGTTTACTCAGCTGGAGGCCGAGACAGAAAGGCTTGGGCTGAATTCATTAGCTGGACACAGCAAGGCTAATTCAAGGCACAGTCGATCATGTACAGGGGCTAACTGTTTGTAATTAGTTCCTCCTCAGAGGTTCGTGATTACAGGGAATCACCGTTCAACATTCCCATGTCTGTTTTTGCGAAGGCTGGGATGCCACGGACATGTGCGGCCTGTGTGTGGCCCTGCTGAAACTATATACAGACCGTCAAGAGTTGTGATTATGGTTCAGGTTTTTTTTTGTGTGTGTGTTTTGGACAGACTTTAGTAAAAGCTTGACCTCTTTTCCAAAATACTGAGTTATTTTGAGTAGATTTACAGTAGAATAGTTCAGATCAGTCTAAACACCAGATATTGAGAATAACTTTGTTTGGGTACAGCTGATTCTAGTACGGTCGCCATGACTCCGAAACCGTCAGATACGGTTAGTTGATGAAAGTGGTCAGAAATAGATGAAAACCTGATTATAACAGCAGGCAATTATTGGATGCATAAAGATGTTTATGCACACAACAGATGCCGATTGATCCATTAATCCTATATAACTCACATTTACTCTAATTCCACACATTGGACCAATAATCAAGACATTCTGGATGGGGGAAAAAAGAAACTCTGATTCCCACGAAACAGCTCTAAGCCAGTTCTTCAACATATCAGCTGATCCTGATCATTTTCTGCAGCTGGGCCTAAATGGATTCGTTATTGTCGGGAACAACATAGTGGATCTGATTTGACTTGGAAGGGAGCCATTTCCTGCAAGGACTACATAAACAGCCTCTGGTCAGCGTGGTCAAGCTCTCTGTGTCCACAAACATTCCTTATGCCAACTCCCACACTGACCTCAAGTAAGTTGGGCAGAAAAAGGGGAAATTCTAAATAGAAAAAAATAGACACAAAAATATAAAACTGGACCATATATAATTTACAGGGCAGCTGGATGAAACTTTTATTATTCAAACCTTGAACATAAAAAAAAGAGATCAGCTGGGTAGGTAATCAATAAGGAAATTCCATGGTAGATTCCTTATCTGAGGGTCAGGACATGGAATGTCATGTGGTGTGGAGAGAATGGTAATGTTTGGGGTTCCTGATGGGGAGTCTTTACTAAATTTAGGAGTTTGATTGGAACATATAAAGGTGCTTAGCACAAATTTCACCCATTTTGCTTATTACATCAGCATACAGTGTTTGCGTGCGTTTGTTTACTCACGCAGAGCGTCCCTCCACGTCGAGTTTGGTGGGAATGATGCCCTTCTTGCCGAGAACAGCGGTAACCTTGTCCACCTCACCACGTTCCACCGCCTTCATCAACCGATCATCGTGCTTGTTCCAGTCTGTATTCTGACACAAACAACAAGAAACACTATCAGACATGCAGAACCGAATGTGTACTCTCCACAGAGACTTGATTCAACATGTAAGGATAACTGCTGCCATATAAGGAAGAAGTCCCTCATGGCTTGATGGGTAAAAGTAAGAATGGGATTTTGGTTTCCAGTTCTTTTAGATTAAAAAAAAAAAAGACATCTGGGAATTTAAAAAGAGCAACACAATGGTTGAGTCATTTTTATGCTTTTCCACAGCAACTGCTTGGAACACAAGTTGGAGCAGGAATATGCGAAGAATGCGCAGCACATCAATCCCACTAAATCAGCACTGAATCCCATCAACCCATGAGTGACAGATACAAAACATGGGAACAGAGTCCTTCTCCAAGAAAGAAACAACATGATCTTTATACTGAACATCCAATCTCAGTACAAACAAACCAAACTTGATTGATTAAATGTAGTTGGTTAACCAAAAACCGCTAATCTATATGCATGATTAAGCATTCCTTTATTTTATTTCAACTCTTGTCTGACTTTACGTAGTCATATCTAGAAAATCACAAACCCAGATGAATCGTCCATAAAAAGAAAATAACTTAAAAGCGGTAACAAAAGAATACATACAAAGTGCATGGAGGTGCATTTCAGCCAGCGGCTCATCTTGGGTGAGTGGAGCTGGTCCTTGCACCGTGCTACTGAAAACGTTGCCACTGTTCCGGTTTACGAAATCAAAACAAAAATGAAGAAAAAAATATTGAAACACACACACACAAAAAAGAACTTCCTTTGTCTTCTCAGTGCACTCAACCAGTGAGTGCAACAACAGAGATAAGACAAAAGGATAAGAAGTCTTTCCAGCGGTGACCCACTACACCCCTGCCCACTTACTAGAGGCAGAAAAGTTTGTTAAGATTTTCTAAGCATTCCTTTAGCTTAGGAGCCCAGCTCGCAATTCCATCACTGCTCAGCAGTTTGGGTGATAGTTAAATGGAGGAGGAGTGAGAGGGAAGGAAGGAATGGAGGTGGAGAAGCAGTAGGGCCAGCCCTGCCAGCACCGGGACCTGCCCTGGCCGGCAACTGCAACTCCTCCTCTGGGGAAGAGTCAGCTCAGCCTGACTGCCTCTCTCCACCGATGGCCGCTGCTCCCACTAAGTCCCCCACCCCCTCCTCGCTTCTCTCCTGAAACCTTCTGCTTAGCTCAGTCTTCTTCTGTTTAAACAATCCTGCTTTCTGGAGTCCTATCTTCAAACGCTACTTGCTTATCAAAGCAGACTTTGCCTCGTCTCCCCGCTGTTCGTGGTTCCAGCTTCCTCACACCACTAAATGGCAAGGTCAGTCAGGCTCAGTGGGGTAAATATGCAAGCTCTCGGAGGTCTAAAATATCCCCCCCTCCCTGGTAAACAGCAGCAGTGCAGACAGCCCTGCAGACTGGTTACCTCTTTATTTTTTGACCCTCCAACCTTTCTGTAGAGACTAATAAGAAGACGGGAGCTAATAATACATTCTGAGCATGCCAGAACAATGAGTAATGGCTTTGGTGTCTTTCATCACTGCCAACATAAAACAAGGCCAGCCAAAAAAATCTTGCTTACATTGCCCCCCCACCTTGATCCCCTACTGCCTTCAAGTGAAAATATTAATGTCAGGGGGGATCATTTGAAGTAGTCTTGGCAAAGACCCTCACAGGACACGACAGAATCACAATCACCTCTAGATAACCCACTCATCTTGAACAGGGGTCTCTGTAGATCTCCCGAACTCAAATGCAAGACTTTTTAAAGACCATAAAGAATGGAATTTCAGGCCTGTATCTCCTCAGAAATTTACAAATGTCGTCCAGCCCACTCATGATAAATTTGCACTTACACATGCACTTACCTCACAAAAATCTGAGGTAGCTGCTTAGTAAGGGTATGTTAGCCTTAACTGTCACAAGTTACATGCAATGAAGAATTCTGCTAAATTTTTACCTGACCAAACAGCCCCACGAGAAAAAGCAAGCACACAGAATCTACAAAATTAAATAGTTCTGTCAAGACAAAATTTAGGATCTGTGACAACATCTTAAAGGCCATATTACTTTTTTAATATGAATTTTAAGAATGCAGGGACACACTGTTGAAGACAGAAGCACCACGATCCATTCTGTAAAGTAGCAAAGCTCAATCAGGCGATTTACACATAGTCGCACGAAACTTCAACCCCACATCCCCAGCTCAACTTTCACTAACTTACTGTGACACAAATTAAAAGCAGAAGTTTCACTTTTATGAGGCAAAACCTCTCGGTGGGAAAAATGCACAGACACAGCAACCCCAAGGAAAGGAGAATGCTTGTAGGGAACGTTTAATTTACACACGGCATCAGCTCTCTGTGGGCTCTGGTTACCGCCTGCTGCCAGACTGGCGTTTACAGAGCAACAGTGATATTCACAAACATGCAAAAAGACCTCCTCCACATGACATGTCATGTGAAGAAGTAGGTGTCGACTTACAAAAGCTGCTCACCCTCGCATGGAGACAAAGACGCCAAAATGGCACGTCGCCATTGCATACGGCGGTCACGTAAATATCTCACACGGGTGCACTTGTGTGTGGATTTGCTTGGGAATCCGTTTATGTACTAGTTAATAATAGGGATGATAGCAACAAGGGATGGAACAATACTTGTTGCACAAAAGAGGAGTCTAGATACCTCAATGCTTAGGTATCTTTTTTAATGTCCTGTGGAAAACATAAATCATCATGAATTCATCTTATGAATAAAGGGTTTTGGATTATGATCAGGATTTTATTTTTTTTTGACTCAGAGAACTTGAAAGCTCCTAATAAAAGCAAAAAATGTGATATAGCTAGGCATTATGACAGATTTCCTCAAGTTTTGCTGAAACAACAAAAAGTTCAGCAGCACATTCAACTCAATTCAAAAACAATTTCTTAATTCCAAAGAGAAAAAAAACGTAGGGACTATTCCTTTAATTGCCTTCTAAGAATCATTTGACAGGTGTTACAGGTGTGGGCAGGAATGATCTCCCGCAGAGTATGTATTGCAGCAATATCAGTAAGCCTCTGACTGAAGACCTCTTTGTTTCTGAATGACAATCTTGTGAAGATTGTCACATTAATCCTACAGTGAATCATCCTTCAGCTTATGAGGCTACTAGAGTTAATCTAATAGATAACAGCAGAAGAGATTGGAGTTTTCACAAATCTAATGATTAGAACTATTCATGAGAAATATTTATTCTGACATAAGTGCATAATTAAGAAAGATTAGCAAATATTTATCTTGATGTCTTTTAAAGTATGTGCAAGTACGGTAAGAACTAAATTTGGCAAAACCAACTTTGGCCAAATGACACCGCAATACACATGACAAAACACAAAAACAGGATCTGAACATAGAATCCATACATCAGCTATTATTCTCTGTGATAGAGGGGAGATGAATTGAGGGTGGTTTGTCTAACAGAGCAATTGGTAAAAATTTGTGGTTGGCTAATGTTTTCTTAAAAAACAAATTAAAAATATTCCATAATTGTATATCTTATGAAAAACAGATTTTTACTAATTGCCCTATAGCAGGATAGCAACTTATCACAATAATCCCACTGAATCAAGTTTCTTTTTTATAACCTGTTAAATTAATAGACATCTGCATTTATTAACATTATTTATCGACTTTAACATCCAACTGTGAGCTTCTTCCTTGATCAGTGAATCTGCAATTAAATCTAAAAAATCCTGCTGCTTTGTGTAGCAGATGTAGTTTGTAACCGTTCTTAAACAAACACTACCTGCTTGTTCCCATTATAGATAGAAAAGAGCCCTGTACTGGTTTTACCAAAGTCCACATTTAATCCCTTGTTTTCTTGTACTTTTTTGATTTGTTTTCATTTAAAAGGGTGTCCACAAATTACCTGTCACCTCATTCCAACAAATGGATTTTACTTTCAACTTATTTTGCCAAAAATGTGCATAAGACTCGTTTCGTTTTGAAAATTTTGTTATTTTATCTCTAGGGGGAAAAAAAACTGCTTAGTGCAAATACTGTAATGGTATTCAATCCTATACAAATGAAACAAAAACATTACCTAAAGCTTCTATTTTAAACAGAATGACCTTTGAGACATAACATCACCTGACACTGCATAAGGTGGCTTAGGTCCCTACCTGTCTTCACTGATTATTCTCGGTGTCTGTTAATACTTCACTTAGAATTCCTTGTCAACCTCACTTCAGATTTGCTCTCACTTGACAGGCTGTACATCTTTTCCAACACCTCTTTTTCCTCCCCCTCCCAGTTACCAGACGCCCTAATAGGTGTCTAATATCCTTACAGATGAAATCACCAGCAGAAAATACCTAACCGGTCATGACAACAGACCGAAGCCAAATCCAAAACATAAAAACTACACGCAAATGTGTTAGATGATAGTTGTGTTCAGCAAAATGAAATGACTGATATGGTTTTAAATTATGAGTGAGAAGATGATAAGTTATCGCGGGAGACATCTGCAAAGAGATATTAAGTCATATAATCTGAACCCTTTGACATTTATAAGCAAAGTACTTAGGCACTAAGAGATTTTTTTTTTTTTTTTAAATACAAAAAATATTAGTACTTCACAACAAAGGCAAAAAGGGAATACTCACATTCCATCAAGAATGGATCAAGATTTTTAAGAAATATTTTATTCAAAAAATGAATAAACCAATTTACACCAGAGATTCCTAAGTGTTTACAATGATTGTTTAACACCAATATGTGTCACCAAAAATAAAGGTGTTGGGCCTACTTTTACTCCACACCAATTAGACACAAAGAAAGAAGCAAAATGTGGAAACCTTGGCTGCTATGAAATTTACGAGCTGAAATCCCACTCTGCACAAGTAACCCTTCCAAACATTGATAACACCAAACCTGTGAACACTTGGGTTGTTAACTATGTAGCTCTCCAGCTGGCAGACATGTCTTTCTCAGAATAGTGTTAACTCAGCTACAACTAACTAGCAAGAAGTCTTAGGTTATGAAGGTTGTCACTGGTGTAATTTTTTCCTCCAGAAATTAGTGCCTATTGTTGAGCACTGTCCAATGACAAGAAAGCCATGCACAGCCAGAATAAAATGGAAATACTTTAAAATAAATACTCATTTATGATGATTTAATAGTTTTTGAACTTTTACAATTTTACCACAAAGCTATTAAGAAGGTGCAAAATCCACTGAGGATAAAATAAACTGGGTTTTATAAGAATTGCTAAAAAGTAAAATTTACAACAAGTCATGCCCCTAGTCAAAGTCAAAATGATCACCAAATCAGAAATTATTTAGGTTTAAATTATTAATCTGGCATCAACTGAAAAGCCTCTAAAGTTCTTATAGGAAATTTAGTTGGAAAGATTGATCAATGCATCCAAATGATGGTGCGCGGGTAAAATACAGGCTATGACACTCTCTAACCAACATGAGCTAAACCCTATTTGCAAAACTAAAGATAACATCTGGTGGCTCCAGGTCAGTTTGAGTCTTTATCAATTAATTTCCCTATTTTCTATTTATTTTTTTTTACAAGGGACTCTGACTTGTGGAAAAACCCCAAGTGACTGTTGAGCTTGTGGATTGTGCTAGTCACGGGATGAAATTTCTATGCAAAAGATGAAGCATAGAAGCACTCTGTGCTCAAAGTGCTGTTTGAGCACAACAGCACTTTGTTTGGACTGCTGAAGTTTGATAATTATTGTGAAAAATATATACATTAACTCTTCAAAATAATTTTGTAGGCATCTGTTGGAAGTGCATAAGTTGAAAAACAAGTATGCTGAATAAAACAGGAAATCAGTAATATGCACAAACAAAAGTTCTATTTAATAAGTGTGATCTGACATTCCCTTCCAGTACACTAGAGGGTGCTGTTTTATGTAGACAGGTGACATAGCAGAAGAACTTCATGCCATTATAAAATATAAACCATCTGTGTTTTAGAAAATGCTTATCATTACCACAGGACTTCATAAGACCTCTGTATGCAACTGGTCATCTCTAAAATATGTTGGAGTAGTTTTGCTTTAAAATATTTACCTCGAGTTCATCTGACTTATTTTTGAACGAGTTATGTATGCTTTATTTTTTGTGACTAATAACGTATCAGAAAATGGTGTCATGGTCATAAAACGCCACATTTCTTGCAAAGCTAATCTGAGTTTTGTTTGAAAACTGAAATGTTACTTTTCCAACAGACAGACAATATTCTTAATGTTTTGACCAAGCAGTTTATTTGACTAAAGCTGTGAATTTTGTTAAGTAAAAATAATTACTATTTCAATGAAAACAATTTAAACTATAGGTCCACATATAGTCTAAAAAAACTAAAACTAGTATTACTAGGACAGAATCTTTGTGCCTTTAAAGACATGCACAGAAATGACTCCAGTCACTGCTTTCTAATTTTATCATTTATCTCCACAGAGATACCTGCTTGTGACATTACACATAGCTGCATGCTGTGTGAATACCTCAGTGACAATTTGATTTATTGGTGCAATATACCACCATGGTAGTTAATGGCTAATACTCCAGCAGAGTTCAGAGTTACAGAGACCCTCAAATAGCATAAAATGTGCCTCAGAAATCTCCGCACATTATGTGAATCGCAGCTGTTGCCAAAGAAAGGTGAGTGAATATACAACACATGTAAACAATTAAAAATACAAAAAAAAAAAAAAAAAAAAAACAATACTGAGAAACAGGACATTTGACATCCAGGAGTATGGTGATGGCACGCAGAAAACACTTTGTAGAATATGTTGCAATACATCGCGTGTGAATTGGGAAAAATGGTAAGTGTGCCTTTAAATATGTAATCGAAATGACATACTTCCCTTTTTGTGCCATACTGTGAGCCGTTTTCATTCAAATGGGATTTTCTCCGACTGCTGTTTGTGGTTTTAGACCCATCCTTCTGATCTATGACTGAAGACCTGTGAACTGTACGCAACTGTCTGGGCATGTTGTGTGTAACCGAAAACCCCCTGGAGTACAGACAAAAAGGGCGGAGGAGGGAAAGACTGGGAGTGTGTGTGAGATAAACAATGTGGAGAGGAGTGTAAAGGATAGGTGTGAAAGTGACTAGGTCTAGCAGGCTTGCATTCGATCTGTCAGTAAGGGACAGGTAAGTCGATGCTACAGAGAGAAAGTCTCTTTTAGGATTAGGTCAGGTGCAAACTGATGTCCCAGACCACATGTCAGGTTTTTGGTATGCACATCAAGTAGTGGCCATAGGCAGCCATCACAGACCCATACACCTGGACTGAAAGTAGAAGAAGAGACTGCCTCACCCTCTGGTGGTGGACAGAAAAACAACAAGTTCAGTCCATCAAATCTACTGTATGAGGATGGATGGACAGATGGAAGTCTTATGATTGCCTGGTTTTACTTCATTTGCCCAACTGGGTGATTCCTGGTGAATCCCGGTAGACATTCTAACTCGGGTTGCCCACAGACCATAAATGGAGGTTATTCATCAATCCATCTGCCAGGTCACACACTTTTGGATGACTTGTGACCCAGAGGGCAAAGCTTTTTCAAGCTATTTTCACTTTGCTTCCGAGAGCAAGGCAGGAGATCAGCTCTCCAGTTGCCCAAACACCATGAACTTTGCCCTGCCAGTTTGCCAGTCGAGATAGTCTCAGCATAATCATAAAAACCATAAGTCTAGACAGACTGAGAAATTAAAAAGGCAAAATCTGAGTGGCTTTTCCAAATCTGCTCTAATCACCTTAGTTTACTCCAATTAAGCTGTAGAAAACATCTCCAGGATGATCAGTGAAAACAGAAGGTACCTCATCTAAATTTCAAGCTTTACGTAAATGTTTCACATTTTCATTAAACAGTGTTGAGGGGGAAAAATATTTTGGAATATGCTGAAATATAACAAAATGTGTAATAAATGATGCACTGTGCATACTTCCTGGAAGCATTGCAGTTTTTCAAAAATGTTATTGTTATGCTTTATGACATCTGTGTAAAACATATCTTCTTCCAATACGATGTTTCACTTTTTAGAACACATACAATTGGTATGAATTGCAATGATAACGTTTATGTGGCCACCTTATGGGCACATTTCAATTTAGAGTACATAAAATTACATAATTAATTTATAACGATTGAAAATTAAAGATGCTTTAATAATAACCAAGGTATGTGTTAGGTTGTGTGATGAGGAGGACACTGCTTTGCAAACTTATGAATGAGATTATACAAGTTTAGGTAATATTTTTAGCTCACACTTTCTTATCTTTGAACAACAATGTTCCCCTCCAGAAGAAATAAACTTGCAGCATAATGAGTTTTGGTTGGCTTGGCTACTGAGTTTATTGATTTTGTCCCAGCTGGGTTTGGTGATGTACAAAATAAATAATAAAAAAAAAACAAAAAGAACACAATGATGAAGCAGACAGAGCTGGAGGGAATAAAAACCAGACAAGAAAAAAATCCTGACACAAATGGAGGGGGGAAAAACCCTGTAGGAAGTTAATAATATAACAACTACGTTGAAGATGTAAAATACAAAACACGATTTGAATTTCTACTTTCAGGAAGGGTAAGTAAGGCAAGAGGACAAGAAATATGGACATATCTATCATTCATGTTTACACATGTGAAAGTGTTATTTGGCTAAAATAAATATTCTGAAGAATGAGGGCTGTTGTGAGCTCATCCCAACAAAATGATGAGACTGTAGAGGGATAAAAAAATATATATATATATTTTGCTCGTGTTTGGTTACACAAGCAAATATTTGGGCATGCTGGTACTTGACACTTCTGCAGCCAGCATTCACAAGTCATCAGATGGAGACGGACATAGAGATATGTGACTGAAAGGAGGTGGGGGGGGGGGGGGGGGTCAAACTGGTACTGTTTTTATTGAGATTAGCTCAATGGTGGTGTTGTTCTACTATTGGATATTTTCTCTCTTTCTCTGCCATGGTAAACTGCTTGTTCCAAGTATGTAGCACAAAATTCATAGACTAATGTAGTCAGCTAAAAAAAAAGTATATATAGATAAATGTTTCTTGAGAGAAAAGAAGAACAATGACATTCTTTCTTTTAAAAAAATAAAATCAAATGTTCAGGGTGAATATTCTTACAAATCAGAGGCTCCTGAATATCCTGGAATTTATAAAGCAGGTCTGGACTTGCCTGAAACATACTTGCTTTCTTTGTTCTGACCATTTTCTAATAAAAATCTCTTTCCAAATCTCAACATGTCTTTAACAAAGATTAACTTTAGATGCAACATTGTTTCTCTACACCATTTCTTGCTATTTATATAAACTTTCCTCTCATTTGGTTTTTTTCTATAACAAATATCAAGGAAAGATTTAATTTTGAACAAAGTAGTGTCATCTCACTTTTATGTTATTTAGTGAAGGTGTTTACAAAAGTTTATTAGAAATATTTCTAAACACTGGTTTGGTTATGGAGATGATGTGAACTTGAATCATTTTGGCACATGTCATTTTAAAGAATTAAAAACACAGCATTGCAGCCAACACCCTAAAATGGTTCACTGAATTTTGAAACAGAACTGCCTTCACCCCAAGAGGCACAAACATGGTATAACGTGTTGGACATGCATCTGTGAAATGTATGTTTGCTGTTAAGTATCAATGCTGAGAAAAAGCAGAATAGTTACTTATCATGACGGTAGTTTGACCTGTTCCATATGACTTAAACAGCCTGCGTGTTACTATCAGAAACTTGGGAGATAAAATACTTTGCATTAACTCTATGCTCTAAAGCAATGGTCCTCAAACCCTGGGACGCGGACCGGTATCGGTCCGTGGACCAATTGGTACTGGGCCGCGTAAGAAATAACTAAATATTTCCGTTTTATGTATTATTTGAGTCTGGAGGATTTTTTTATTTTGAAAATCCTTTAACCGGATTCTCTCGGTTACATCTTGCGCACCAACATTGAGCCCACAAGCAACAAAATGTGTAAGAAACAGATCAGATGTCTTCAGAAGGCTTCTTTTCAAAGGGGAAAAGACCCAGAAAAGAGACAGAATGGATTTATCCCGGTAGGTAATTCCCACATTCCAAGCCCACTTTGCATAATATGGTGACTGACTTGTTAATGAGGCAATAAAGCCTTCAAACCGCTTTCTGATTGGCTACCTGTCACATTTAATAGGCTGCGTTCTCTCTCCTAGTCAGGGAAAACCTCACAGACTGCGATAATCGGGCCAAGACAATGTTGAATATGCCCGATTTTAGATCGGGTATATTTGACACACACCACGTAACACCACACACTGCAGGACGTTGTAAGATTGTCGTAAAGGGAAAATCGGGGCAAAAACAAAAAAACAACAACAACAACAACAAAAAAGGCTTTAGCGGGAACACCAACATGCAGAAGCATCCCCCCCATGGTCCTGGGCCGCACCAAAATTGCCACGTAGACGGGTAATAAAAAGGTTGGGGACCACTGCTCTAAAGGCACAGAGTAGCTCTGTTATACATCAGAGTAGGTCATATGTTTATACTACTGAACATATGACAAAACGTATTACAATTTCTCCACAATTTCCTGATGCTTTTCTCTTTCTTTACAATGTCCACAATAATCTTTAGCACCTCTGCTACAACAAATATACTTCAAAGACCAGCAATATTATTAGAATGTCAAATTTGCATGTATTAAACTTAAAATCTATAATCCAACCAAATACAACATCTTCGCAGTTATTTGCAACTGCAGGCACTGGATTGTGATAAATGCGATTCAATATATTATGTACCAAAACAGTTAGAGGGAGCATTGAAGCAGAGGAACCTGGAAGTCCAAATTCACAGCCTGGTTAAATTTTACATTGGTTTGCAGGGTCAAGTTTCTTTGTGCCTAGAACATAACTGCTATAAAAACATTCATAGATTAATGTTTGATGGAGCTAATTCCCTTCATTGTTATGACAGCGGCTGCAATTTCCCTTCCTCAGCAGGCTCGTGGAGTCCTTTATGTGACTGAGGAAGTGCCCTTCAGCTCTCCTAATCTGTTAATGTTAAAACATTTCGACATGGTTATGAGTCTGATTTATCTGTAGCATAGACTGTAACGGTTATGTAATAATTATAGTTTTACATTTTATTGTTCATTCCTCTTGATTTATGTTTGCTGTACTTCATCCACTTTTGTATGTGGCATGTATTTTCAGCAAGCAGGTATAATTCAGGATGAGTTATAACACCATGTAAAAAAAACTATTTCTGTAGCACTATTTTTAATTTTTGGTGAGGTTATTCAAAGGTTACGCCCTCTAAACGGCATTCTAAAAAGCATGCCAGGTTCAGTTTTGAATTTCTCTCCATCGTCTGGCTTCTACATGAAAAATAGAGGTGGCAAAACAAAATGATGCCTTGCACGTAAAATGCAGCAAATACATGGATTGTAAAATGCTGTTTCAGTTTGACTGCAGGCTACTGACAAAAAAAGGAACACTGTCACTTGAACTAAGCTTCTGCACAATTTAGTCCAGAATTTAGTTTTGTTACTTAGTATCATGTTTTTTCATAGCTTAGAGACTCTTAAAAAACAATCTGGAGAGAGAAGAAAGTATGCAAACAGAGAGAATAGTTTAAAGAGGCTTTATCTGAGACAGTTTGTTCCACATCAGCAAAATCTTTGCACTCCTGTTGCTCAGTATGACTGATTGTATGTGCAAGTTTGTGTGAGAGCGAGGAACAGCTGATGTCAGCCCAAGCCCACCCAAACTCAGTCAGTAAACTCAGTCCCCTATCTGACATTCCTTTCCCCCAACACCGGTTATCTGTCTCTAAATGATACAACAAACACAGACAGCTCGTATCACTCCCACAGCCTGCCACAGTTGATGATGCCGTAAAAATCAAATATAACAAACAATCGGAAACGCATGGAGTAACTTTATCACAACATGCACATTTGTGTTCCCCGGTGACTCTGGCATGACTGAGCTCTAAGCTCCATGAAGCCCAGGACAGGCACAGCATGGGAACACAGACAGGCAGCTCTGCTGAGATGACCTCACGGCAGCTCCCATGGAGCCAGACCTTAATCCTAAAAATTATACGTCGCTCGACTGCCACTTACTGCTCAGCCAAAACAACATGCAGCCGATTATACACTTGTACAGCTCCTCGCTTACAGTTTGCTCCCTATTGTCCATATCCATCCCGACTCAAAATAGAGCTACTAGGAATTGATAATGTAACAGTTAATGAGGTTGGCTGTAATAATTGGTCAACATAAATATTTTCAGTCTATAAAAACATTTTTAGAAATTTACTTTTATTTTCTTAAACTCTCAGCAAAAGCAGAAGTTATTTTTCTCCAAATTATTGTGTGTGCTGAGAAGCTCTCCATTAAACAGGGCTGCATGAGTCAGTTTACTTTATCTGACCAATCTTATGGCGGGTTAGAAATGTTTTTCCAAGTTCTTAGAGACTGAAATTATTTAAATTTCATGGTATGATAACGCTGAATAAATATATCGCTTTAAAAACAAACCCATTAAGCAAAAACATATAACATTATCTAATTTGTTTTTAAAATAAACATGTTTATTGAATGCCGCCTGCTAAAATAACATGTTGCAGACAAGTCTATGACTTTCATTTGTTGTTACTGAGAACACAGTGTACAGACAGCCAGCCATAGTCAACACATTACAAATATGCTTTTGGAAGTACAAACATTTAGGAAAGAAAAAAAAAATAAAAAATCAATGAAATGCAGCTTCAGCCAAGTTAACAAAAACAAATAAATAAAATACATATTCTGGGGCAACTTAAACAAAAAAAACATACTAAGAGAGTTTGGAACACCACAGAAAAATGTAATAAATATTTGATTAATTTAGGAATAGTATTTAAGTAAAAGTGATTACTGTATAGAATATTATCACTTCTTGAGAATCTGCTCCTTATGGAATAACATTCAAAGCTTATATTAGCTTGCTAATCAGCTGGGTTCAGTTAGATAGTCTGAACGTTGCATAACAGCCGTTTTTAGCGTGACAAAATTATTTCAAATGTGAGATATCTTTTAGTTTTAAACCCATAATTGTTCACAAATAAATGTAGGATGGAACAGGGAAGGCAGGCTTGAGTCGGGAGCAAACCCACACCAAACTCCACACAGTCCCTAACTTCTTCTAGCACAGATTATTCAGCATCAACAGAAACCAAAAGAATTTGTTTGCATCCTCTTTCCATTCAAGTTGCATGTTTTTCTTTTGTATGTGTTAATATTCTTTGTCCGGTTTAAAACTGGTACATTTTAATGCAGCTAAATGTGATCAAACCTGGATGAACTAAAATTGATTTGGTTGGCTGCAAAAAGTTTACACATAAACTGTTAACATATTAATGTTCACATCATATTAACGTTCAAGAAGCTATTGCTTTAAAACCATTAAAATTTCATGTACATGTCATGTTGCTCCTACGATATAAAATTTAAGAAAATTCTAAGGAAAGGTAGGTACACAGCAAACAGATGACGGATCAGGGAGTCTGATCACAGATTCACCAAGAATAACCATAAACATTGTAATTTTAAGAAATTGAAGGTGGTACTCAATATATGTCAAATTTTGCAAATAAATAAATAAATAAAAAAGACCTTGCAGATGATGTGGTATGAACTCAGGAAGTTCACTAATGTGACCCATGTGAGGATATGCACTAACATCTCTAATGTATTACAGAATTGACCTTCGTGTTTACCCAGTAGGTTCAAGCATTAAGACTATATATATATATATATATATATAATAAAAAACAAAAGGGGGATGAGAAATCAGTCGACCTGACAGTGTAGTGGGTATGTTTTGCCTACAGGCCTTCTTCTATTCTTTGCTATTTAGGGTTCAGACCACAAACAAATGAGACCGAGACAGTGCATTCTGTTCAAAGAGTTGGTGAGCGATCTATACTCTATCATCTACCAAGGCTAAATAATGCCATCTTTTTTTTTTTTTAACACCAGTGTTTTGGTTTGTCACCTTGAACAGATCTCTAATCAGAGAACAGAATAACATAAGTAAGGAGTAAATCTGTATAATCCAAGCCCCAAAGAGTAGACATGCGTTTAAAAAGCGGAAGGGCAAAAAAAAAAAAAAAAAAAAAGAGGATTTCATCAAGCCTCACCCCTTCTGGCAAAGATTAAAGGCGACCAGTTAGGTGATGCAAAACTGCAGCCTTTGAGTCTTTAAGGTTAACAGTTTGGGAGATCCCTTATAGGTTTAAGAGACTAACAAAAACCCTCCACAGGAGGATGCAAAAAAACTATATTGCTATGAATCAGCACACTTTTCTTCTTTTGCAATTGCAGCTTTGAAAACTAAGCAATTGTCTTAAAATGGTACTTCTCGCACAAGGAAATCATCAGAAAGTACAGATAAACTAAAAAAAACAAGTCACGACATGAATGTTTATTTACTTTTGCATGACACGTCATTTTGTACAGCCAGACAAAACAGTCACATTCACTTATGAAATGATGTGTTGTGTCCTTCGGAGTACTGCTGTTCTGCTTCAAAAGCCTTTCCTAAAAGACTAAAGTTAACTCGTGTACATTTCTGGAGTAAAAATTTCAGCAGCAGCAGGAACCCATTACTGAAGTCTCCAAAGAGTAGCCAGTTCTAAAAGCCTCGATGTGCAACAAGAAGAAGGTGACAGAACAAAGTGGCACAAAAAGCCAAAAACGCAATGACAGAGTTAGATGTTTGATGGATTTTTATGTCTTCTCAAATAACTAATGACACACCAGGTCAAAGAGCTAAAACGCATTGCATGCCACTGTTAACCTTAGGAGGCAAGGCTGTATTTGGACACCTTTAACAAACATAGTAAGTCCATACGTTTGTACTATTGCTGAGAAATAAAACTTCTAAATGCTTGTGGATTGATTTGAAATCTGAACTTGTTTAAGGAAGATTAAGCAAATTTGTGGTTATAGCACTAGCAAAAGTGCCAAAATAAACAATATCACTGATTCTGCAATTTGCCAAATGGTTGAAGTAGTTGTGATGGTTTTGAATCAGTAAGAAATTGCAATAGCACGAATGAAATCTAGTTCACGTACCAAACTGCATTCTAAAATGTGTAATTCGAACATTTTTAAAACAGTAAATGTCCACAAAGGTCCCTCGTGAAGTAAAGTTGCAAGAGTTAATGTTTTTCTCTGAAGCAACCATCTAATCCGGGGAAAAGAAATGGTTTTCTGATAAACTGCCAGCTGTGATTCAAAATGAAATCAGTTCTCATTCAGCACGAACCTGTTACGCAAAACATTTGGTGGCATCCGGAAAGAATGTTTTCTTCTCCAAACCCTGCCCTCCTTAAACAAAATGAAAACAGCTATAAAGCTGGAGTTGGAGCAGCTTCAGCTGTCAGACAAGATATCCAGCATGTCCTATGTCCTAAACACTATGCTATCAACAATACAATCAAGCCAGCAACTTATTTTGTAAAACCGTGCTTCGAGGGGTGAAGGACAGTCTTACATTTCACATAAATGAGGTAAGAAGAGAAAAAGAAAATGCACAAAGAAAGAGCCAGTGAAACAGAAACATTTCAGAAATACAATCTTTCATGAACATTATAAACTGAGTGTGAACTTTTATTTTTAATAATGTGGACAGTGACAGGATGAGACCTTCAGATTACAGATCGCAGAAAGATTTGGAATCCCTAAAAGGATTGCAATGACCGACTCCACTGCTAGTTAAATTGGAGGCAAGTTGCTTTATAAGTTGAAGAATATGCTTGGCTGTTCTGGTAGAACAGCACATGCTGGATTGATTGCTTAATCCTTGATTTACTTCCTTCATTAAACTGCGCTGCTGCGTCTTTGCCTCAGGGAAGTTTCTGATTAGCTCAGCGTTCGAGCCATCAGAAGGCTGATGGGGGCTAAACAAAAACACCATTTGTGTTGACCAGAGTAGCAATCCTTAAAAAAAAAATATAAAAAAAGCCTTCTGCAACTAGTAAGCTGGTTACAGTATCAAAATATTTTTTTATAAAGCTCATGTTTCAGAACATCTACATTTTTTCCATTATATTGTCCCTGAGCTATGACAGATAAAAGTACTTTTTACGTCTCTTACAAATAAAAGGTGCAGTGTAAAATAGCATAAATTGAATTGATGTTAATGCAATAACCTTTTGCAGCTTCTTTTTCATAAAGTACTGTTATTTTGTATCATTACCTCTACTTAGTGCCTGTGAGCTTCTAAATGTGTATCTTTCTGAACAAGGATAGCACATCTTTCTGCAGCTCTTCTAAATAGGCAGCTGGATCTGAACCATAAAGGTGAATCAGATGAGCACAGCAAAGTTTTTAGAGCAGAACTGAGCTTATCTAAATGTGATTTTACAAAAATGTAACAAAAAACAAAACAAAAATACTCCCTGTACATGATGTACTCATCTGTACAAGTATGTGCATGTATGTTTCTGCTATGAAAGCACACAACCCAATCACATTCAGCTGCTTGATGTATTGTGTTTTAGCTCTCGACTCGTATCTGCTTCATCTTCCCCTGCAGACAGTTCTATTTCCATGGAGTTGGAATCAGCTGATGAGTGGCAGAATGAGAAATTCCACTGATGGCAAAATATAATACGTAAACATGTGGGTCCATACAGCAGGGCGGTTTGCAACTAACTCCAAATATTATAGTGTTGGCACAAAATTTTGCGTTATATAGCTACAAGTCACTGGGAGACAGAGAGAGAACACTGTTAATTTAATACTTAATGCATTTACATTGACAAGAGGTGTCGATAAAGCATCATAAATCCAATTCTAAACCATACTCTTGGAAACCACAGTTCTACCAAACCTAACTGAAGGCACACTGCTCAAAAATAAGCTCTAAAACATCAAGACACTCATCTACATGTAGAAACGCTTGTAAGAAAAAAAAAAAAAAGTATGAGAATGACTGACATAAAAAATGTAATCATCATCATCTCCACCAGCACACACTCGGACCAGTACAGAGCTGAAATATGTCTTAGATTATTAACTCGAATGTCAGCAAGCCACAAGGGGTGTGTTTTTTAAACATTTCTTTTCAGCCCACTCTCCGTCTGTCTTTCGCTCTCTTATCTAAACACAATATTTCACAAGAACTGTAATTCTGCAACTTTCTATCCCTACCACATTATTTCAGGCATCACTGAGTCCAACACATTCCCAAAACATAGTGTAATGCAGCCTCCCACAGGGTGATATTCTGGTCATCTATTCTGGTAGAAATAATATACTTTGGTGTTAACACATGATTTTATGCATCTACAAGATATGTACAATGTACATACACAGGTTTCTGTTATTACATGGCTGCCAGGAGTAGTTAAGGTCAACGCACGTCACTAAAATTGTGCGAAGGATTTTGCTCACAGTTTTCCTCAGGTCTTGTAAAGCCATGTGTTGACATGATTAGAACCAGATCACCATCACAACCACTAGAAGCTGGAGTCTACAAGTCTGCAAGATAAACTTTCAATGTTAAACTCCAACTGGAATAATAAAGCAGAAGTCCTTGATGGTTACAGTGCGAGAAGAAATCAAAACACCAGGAGCCACGCCTTGCCCATTGACTGACATTTCATCAAAGTTGGAACAACCGATGACGGACGAGCTTATTATTTCCGTCACAAAGAAATTGAACAAACCGGTTGGCACAACGGAGAGGTTTTGGTCTCTCTGACTCGACTGCACGTATAAAACAGAGGATTTCCTGAAGCTACAATGCAGACGTCCACTGAAACAACAAGCGGCGTGTGAACCATGTACACTTCTCTTGAAGCAAAACAGCCAATTTAAACTCAGAGTTTTTCCTGTCGTCCATACGTCCACATGATCCGACACAGTCTTCCCAGCTGTTTTCTGAAGAGAACTTAACAGAAATAACTCATCCCTTAGAGACTAGTTAACCATAATTACACATTCCATATTATCTAGGTTCATATTTACAGCAGAGTTGCGCTTGTCATTGTAATGTTAACCAGTTGGAAATCACATTATTTTACAATATTCTCTATATTGTCCTGTCCTGTTGACAAAAAAGCTTTACCTCTAGTATGATAGGGCAGTGAGGGAATCTGAAATCAATGTAGGAAAAAAATGCCTGAGTATATATTACATCAACCATTTGTCATTTTGGACAGTTAAAAACAGCCTCATAAACTGAAATGATTGCTAAACACACCTGGGCTGGCTTTTGAACTACACTGCTCTATGTGTGGGAATTCTTACTGCTTTTCTGGAAGGATACGATTTTTGATGAATGTCAGCTGCACCACTGCCAGAAATTTGATTGGAATCTACATACAAACATCCCTGTCTGTGCATCTTCTCTGAATACCTTTTAAATGTTGCTTTGATGCCAATAAGTCCTTTGAACAAATCAATTTTCATTTCGATTCTAATTGAACTGAGCTACGTCTTAAGTTGCAGAAAACTAAAATCTAAGAGAAACAAGACACTTTAAGATGTTCTGCTGCATTATCTGAAGGCGTTTAAAATTTTTATTTTAAATAATTACATTCAATGCCTATCTAAAAACATGAACAAACTCAAAATATGAAAACAGCATTTGCAGTCATCTTCAACTTTTCCGAGCGAGAAATGTTTCCATCACAAAAAAGAGCAGATCCAGATGACAATACACATGAGAGGCTTTCTAGAATAAAAGGCCTCACACACAAAAGGAAAAACAGAAACCTGAGTGAACAGAAACCAACAAGCTCTCATTCTATCAAATCCGCAGCCGGGATTAGAAGAATACCTTGGTATTTTGTATTCAGACTGCTAGATATTCAGCTTTGTTTTTTAGCTCCCTTAAAAGGGCATATAAGGGCATAGTTGGCATTCCTTTGCTAAAATAGGGTCTTACCAAAGCTTTACTTGCACACAGTGATTCAAAAACAATAAAGAACACAATAAAACCAAAGTTAAATGAAGGATACAGGTGTGACTTGAAAGTACGGATAGGTACACAGGGAAATTAATCACCAAATACTTTAGGTGGAACTCAACACAAACTAAAGTTGGTGAAGTTGAATGTTTTCACACAAGACTTTGCAATTCCTCCAAGTGTCTTTTTCATTTGCTCAAACCACTCCCAGTCCAAAACTGCTCATGTTTTCATAACAATTTTCCCAACAGGAATAGGTTATGTGCCTTACAATCACAATGGCCTAACTATCATCCAACATATTTCCAATGAAACTTAATTTCTCCCAGCTTCAAGGTTGATTTATGGCTGTGATGCACATGAATAGCCAAGGTTTTCTGACAGAAATGGATCAAAAGTGATGAGTCACAATCCATTGTATGGCAACTATGCTCTTTACAACTGGCAGCATATCAATTTTCAATAAGATACAGCAGCACCTCTTTCTTCACATTTATAAGTGCCATGTGCTTGAAGATTTTTTTTTTTTTTTTTTTGGTATCTCGCCTTCACTGGGGAATAAAACGGCTGTTATGAACTCTCCACACAGACCTGAGCAAAATGTCACGTCTGTTTCCTCATCACAGCTTACCGTGAACTTTTTTTTTCTGCAGGCCCCTGTAAACTACTGCTGGGAAATAAGTTGGTTTTCTTTTGTCCTCTTGATTTCTAAAATGATACCCTCTGCATTTCTCAGAGGTAGCAAGACACTCATCATCGAAGGTTAAAAGAAATAAGAAAATATATATTTTGAATGGCTGCTTTTCCCTTTCAAACAGAATGAGGCCTGACAGTTTGCCAAACAAAGATCTTATGGGCTCCATTTCTTTTTCATGGTAATCCTGGACAGAGGAAGCAGTGTGTGCCAAAACACACGCTCCAAGCCGGACTGTTTCAGAATTGTAATGACTCTCTTTTAAGTAAAGTTTAGACACCAAGCTAGACAATAAAGAATTAATTCAGTTTTTACGGATCGCAAGTAAACTATACATTAGGTAGTGCACCTATAGGTGTCACCATTTTGTTTTAGACAGGCAAGAAGAATAACATTCCTGGAAGGACTTGCATGTATCCATGGTGCCTTGGACCCTGAGAGTCATTTACTACAAATGCTGCAGAAGTGCCTGGATTTTGTGGCACTCTTGAAACTCACCAGTGCAGAAACACAGTTTTTAATTCAGTAGAACTTGGAGTCGGTTGTGCGTTTTTTGTTTTGTTTTTCGGCATAGTGTTATTTCACCAACAGATGATATCTGCCAGTAAATACTTTTGAAATGCTATTAAAAATTTGGCTTAATACTCCATATTTGCTCTCTACCCTGTAAATTTTTTGCAGATATTAACTAATTCATAGTAAAAATGCAGGTTTCTTCCTGGTAAGAGAGAGTTGTTCCTCTCCACTGTTACCTTGTATTTGTTCAGAATGAGGAAGAGCATTTTTTTTTTATGTCACTGTCTTGTGTGGAGGTGTTATGTTTTGTCCCATACTATATGTTGCTGTCCATTTGGTAGTGTGAGTACAAGGGATGGTCTGGGGAAAAATGTTTTCCCTACAGGGAAACAAAATCTGAAGTCTAAAGATTTTATTAAATCCATGGTTTCCTCTGACAGACATTACAAAACAAAAAAACCCACCAGGATATTATTTTGCTGTTCATTAAATACATCTAAAGTATGAAACTAAGCCAGTATTGGTCTATAAATCACACAGTTGTTTAAGCTTGATTATAGATTACACAGATAATTATAGTTGGAGACATATTATGCTTGTCTTGCTAAATCTTGTATTTCCTTCATTTTCAGTTGGTTTGAAAACTACCATTCATCCTAAATCAACAAAACGTAGATAGAAGAAAAAGGCCAGAAAAACTGAGATCTTCACATATTTAAACTGAAGACGTCCTTTGGACATGTTGTTGTGCTGTTAGTGATTCAAATCTAAATTAAACTGAATATCCAGCTGTCTTCTTTTCACATTTAGTTATCAGTATGCCATCTCTAAATAATTTCAAAAAGGCAGCAGAGTATGATAAAGGCAGTCCGTGTGAAATTAAAACTGAATTGGGTTTAATGTGTTCATGTTTTCCTCAAAAATATTATGTCTGAGAAGATAGCAAAAATGGATAGTAAAGAAAAAAAAACCATAAATGTAACATTCTAAACAGGGTCACTTCTTATAGTTGATGCCGAGTTCAATAAAGGGCAAAATAACAGCAGAACCAAGAGATTTGTCCGTATGAGTTCTGCAAGTTTCCACGAGAACAACAGGCGCATTGATTTGCCCTGTAATAAACCTCGACTTAGTTTTAACACTGCACTTTGTGATTAACAAACAGCATGGTCCAGCGGTGAAGAAAGAGCCAACAGGTCAAAGATACACTGACCCAAATCCGTGCAGGGTCTTTCAAAACGTACCGCTCCACATCCGCATCTCGTGCGGAGCTGCAGGTGCTCAAAGTGTTTTCCCAAACAGCCCACAACCACCGTGGGAACAAGACCGCGGATAATGTGGTCGCTAGGAAGGGGGGAGGCCGGGGGTTACAGATAATAACCCCTGGTGTAGAAACACAACGCCTGACAAGAGCAGCGTTGTTCAGCTCAAAACTAGCCTGAGTTCAGCGATAAAAGCAGGGATATTAGCAAAACCAAAGTATTCAACTTACTGTGATGGTAACTTCGTGTTTTTTCCGTCGATTTATGAAGCTCTTCATCTTGTAACGTACTTGTCTGTGATACTAAAAGTATTCTCCACCGCTAAAGTTAATAAATATAACGCAAACTGACCTAAAAGTTTCGAACCAGTAAAGTTTCTTTTTTGTTTATCCGTTCCCTCGCCTTCACAACCCGAGTTTCACCTGACGCTTTTAACTGTAAACGCTGGTTGCATTTCGCTTGAGCCTGCTCATCCAATCAAAACGGGAATGAGCGCGGCAGTTGGCAGTTCATCCAATAGGAGCTCCTAAGGGGGCGGGACTTCCCTTTGTGGTGCAGTTGGGAAACGTTGGAGACGTCCTGGGACAGAACAAGGAAAAATGTAAGCAGGTTTACCTGAAACAGAAACACCCTGAGCACTGTCATCATCCGCACATATTAATCCTAAAAAAATTCAAAGTGTTTTGTTTCACCACTTATACAAAATAACTTATTTGGGGATTATATTAAACTAGGTGTCTGTTCTCAGGGCTTTTATCCAAATAAATTATATACAGTCATGTTTTATGATCACTTAAGTAAGAATCTGTCAACAGTTTCCAATAAAATCAGAAACCTTTTTTGATTTAATTTTAACATATTATCATTTGCTAATGAAATCTGACTTCTTCAGACCATGCACATGAAATGTAACATACATACAACTATTTCTCAATTCTTGGACTTGATGATAGCTGTATAAGAATAATTTTCTCCAAATCTTTTTACATAGTATAAGTTTTATAAAGTAAAATAGTCCAAACGTCTAATTTGTGAACCAAGCTATTTGATTCTGCTGCTTTTCAGACAATGGCATACTTTTACTATACTTTATTTAGTTTTTTATAACTTTGATTGTGTTAATGCAAATGGCAGTGTTTGACCAGGTTGTTTATTCTTGTTTTGTTTCTTTTTTCTTTCTTCAAGTTTTTTTCCCTTCTGCATCAATTTATCATTTTTATTTGAACCACTGACTTAGATTATTATTTTTTTTGTAATGCTTTGTAAGTTGTTTTATTTCTTCTTTTTGCATTTACTCTGTGTTAAAAAAATCTCATGTTTTACTGTTTTGTAACAGATGAAGAAGAAATGAAGGCTATGTTTAAAAAAACAAAACAATAAAACATTCTGCATAATTTCAAAGGTAGGCAATTGTATTTTATACAAACATTTTCATATTTTATTTCAATAGTGTACAATTTTGACTAAGTGTATAAGGTAATTTTAAAATACTGATCAATATGTGTTCACATTTTATCAGTCTATTATAGCAGAATTTCCATTACTAAACATAAAAACGTCTAGAAATGTTATTACAGGTCATCATTTATACCTTTAGATAAAATAAAGGTATAAATACATTTATACCTTTATTTAGATGTATTTTAGATCTTTAGATGTATTTTATTTAGCTTGAAAACGCGATTAGTCACCTTCACGATCAGGTACAACTTATAAAACTGTCATACTCTTGGAATAAGCAACACAGTAAATGTGTAAATAAAATTGTGCCAAAATATCCTTCAACGTAATTCTGATAGTATTCAATATTTTTCAGATGCTAGCTGACCTTGATGATTGCACATCCCTGGGTAATTAAAAATACATTGTACATTTTCATACTGTAGGACAGTGCAAGGGTCCAGAACCTGCACAAGGGATTAAAACTTTCTCCAGATTGTCATTCCGATATATCAGTGTCGAGATTGTTGTCAGTGCTTCAAATTCTGTTTTGTCCAATGAAAGTCGTGACCTGCAGTGTTCTCTTCTCTATGTTCTGCCATCCAGCTTCTGCAAGCAGAATGTTTATTTATCTCTTAAGTTCTACCGTCAGTGCTGTACAAACCTGCATGAACAAGTCAGACGCTAAAGGACACTCGTGCAGGCTTCCTCGCGGTGTGAGAAGAGATTTGTCTGTGGTAGGGTTTTTCAAATCTCAAAGTGTCCTCAGGCTTTCCTGGAAAACAACTCCAAAAAGATGGACCGTCTTGCGGTCTGCCTTTATCTTCACCACTCTCACGAAACTTGGTCATAAGTTTAGAAATGGAACAAGGGCTGTCACGAAATAATTCGGCCACTCTGCAGGAGAACACCAGCTTCTTCCTGTTGCCCAGGCCTCACCTTGAAGGGACAACGTTGTGGCATGCTGCTGCTTGAAGCACACGCAAACTCATCTAGGTTGCGGGATCCGTGGAGACAACTGTTGTCAATTAGCTCTAAATCAGGCACCTATTATACCTGAGAGTGGCACAAACCTGACAGCCCTTGAAGCTCTAAATGAGAAAGAGAAGCAGTGGGAGAATTTCAATAAGGGATTTTAGCACTTTTTGAATGTTGGGTGGTGAGAGGAGCTAACCAGCTAACCTTTTGCTGTGTCGCTCATTTCACAGATGCATCATGTTTACACGTTATAACTTGTAGTAAAGGTGTCTCATCAGGCTGCACCACTAATTAATATAAAATTAGGGAAATTACCGACTTGGTGTTTCCAAACCTTTTTGTGTGTGTGTTTTGTGTGTGTGTATTCATTGAGTTACAAAGAAACAATAAAAAAGCAAATAGTTAGACTGAAAAACAATTTTCACACAATTTTAGTGTTTTGCAGCTGTAAAAATGTATGGTAAGTTGCTATTTGCTTTTAAAACACATTCCTCCAGTTTTCCTTCTTTTCAGCAACAACTATGCACATCCTTTTGTGCCTTGTTTGCTTTGCTTAAACTCTGGGAACATTTAATTACTTTATCAATTGTATGCAAACAGAAATCTCCAAAGTAGTGGGTTAAAACCAAAAACGATTTTTGAGAGAATCAGATAAAACTAGAGAGAAATGCTGCCCCCTTGTGTTGTGTCATATATCGCGCTATAAGGGGGGAAAATACCCAAATGGATCGACCTTTAACCCTTTCAAGATAAAATCCACTCCATCTATCCCATTTAAAATCAACATCATATGTTTAACTTTATTTTTTAATATTCTGGACATTTTTTAACTGGTAAATCATTGTGCTTTCATTAATCAAATGAATCTGGGGTTCAGCTGGTTGCTTATTGTAAGTCTTCTGACTCCAGCTGTGCTGGGTTGTAACAAGAACCAGACTGCTGTTGAATACTGTAATTATTATTTAATAATTCATCCATCATTACTTATTTAGATTTATCACAGGGTATTTAGAGAATAAATGTAGCCCGTTGTGCGTTCAGTGACAGCGTTAAAGATGGGTAAATTAAACAGGTTTTATGATTGTAAAATAAATAATAAAAAGGCATAAAAAGATGATATTTACACACTGTGAATTTAATTAGCTTTTTAAAATAAACTTACATTTGCGTCAGAAAAAACCCCTTATCATATTGTTTATTCAGATGAATATAAAATAAAATTTTTACAAAACAAATCTTGGAGGTTTGATATATATACCAAAGCAGAGAGGAGTTTCTGTTGTTTTCAGAAGACGACTTTTAACTTATTGCATCTTTAAAGAACAATAACAACACCAAATCATTTAAAGACGTAACCTTTGCAGACACAGTAAACAATTTGGAAGTTTTTAGACAACTTTTTCGTCTTCTTTTTTTTTTTTTCATTTTTATAAATTGATATAAATGCACAACATACAAACATTTTTATTGTTTGGCTGCTAACCTTGTGGTTCAGTATTGATTCACAGCTCACATGGCCAAAGAAGCACAAATAATAATAATAAGCATGCAATAGTAACAGGCACCTCTGCTGAAAACAAGCACAAAAATAGGATAAAGTTGTCTGTTGAAGTGTCTGTGAAACAGTTTATTTTGTCTCTTTTTAAACAAAGTGATATCAAAAGTAGGTTACATTTTCTTCCCCTGCAAACTGTCACGAGCGCCTAAGATCTTTTCGGATGAAACATGTCAGCCGAAGTGAAAAAGTTCCTCCGAATCTTCAATCCACACTGAACTAATGGTTTATTTTTACGTGTGGCCTGACAGGGTGGTGATGTGTCTCGCTCAGAGCGCTGCGTTGCTGAGAGCTCTCACACAGCTTTCCGGTGGTACTCAGGGGGGGCGACCTCGTAGTCGCTGGCGCTGAAGAGGCTGACCGAGTTCTTCACCAGGTACCTGGAGAAACAGTGAGACTATTTGTCGCCAGTGGAGCAGGCTGGAATCTGCCGCGGCAGACAGCTTGTAGGAAGGCACTGGCTCAGGAACATCAACGAAATCCACAAAAAGCAAAGCGTCACTTTTAAACTGTGTTTGTGTTTTTGTGTTGGACGTACTGACGTTTTTATTCAGAACTCATGCAAGTTACTGGATTAAACAAAAACAAATAATCTGCGATGAATGATCTACATATTCTGTCTTAAATCTCCACGCTTCAGCTCAATGTGCAGTAAGCTGCAGCAACTGTTAAAGCCATTCTGATTTAAAAAAAAAAAAACGCAAAATGAAAAAGAAGAGCTGCTTCCTGAGTAGAAAAATCAATTTCATAGCCTCTGTTTCAAAGCATTTCCGCCAAGCGTGGCTGCACTAATATGAAAGTGGAAGGAAGAAACTAGTCATCTGAGAATCAGACAAACATGACATGGAGTCTCTCATGCAGGGCCGGGAGGCGGAGCTTACTTGAGGAAATCTTGGAGGTAACTGAGCAGCAGGGCCAGACTCTTCTCGTCCAGTAAAGTGTATGCCAACATGGCTCCGATACGAACTGTTGATGAATATAGAATGAATATAAAATGTATTCTTAAGTTATGCTTTTAGTTCTTATTATAAACAATATTAAGAACAAAAGCTGGTTAAAGCTTCCATGTTACATGTGTGAAATCGGGAATAGGAACAGATCAAATGAAAAACATAAACCCAAATAATTAATTCCTAAGGTTTGACGTAGCCTAATTTATTTGCTTATCCATTTATAAAATCTAAATTACTGTCATGGTTAAATGTGGAGCATGAAATATTTGAAAACAAGTGCATAAGTAATTTCATACACGTAGTTGGACAAGTGATTAATCAATATTTCTGCCTAATTTAAATTGCTTCAACCAATTATGATAATTATTTTTTTGAAATCAGAAAGCGTTTCTCATCAAAGCCAGTGAACATAATCAACTGATCAAGTAAAGCTTATTGGTCTGAAATAACCTCACTGTAAAAGGAAACCAATCAGATGTTTCAGATTTTACATATTAAATCGTATTTACATGACATGGCTGTTTTATTATGCGACGCTACAGGGCTGCAAGGTGACTCTTTCTATGAGCTTTGATTTATAGTGATGACTTTGGTTTATCTCTGATTAAGTTTGTGCAAAGACTAGAAAGGCAGTTCAGCTTCTAACACAAGCTTGTCAGGTGATCTAAAAATCAAACAGTAGCGTGCGCCCGCGCTTATGTCTCTCAGTGAAATGTTCATCTTGTGATAATATTAACCGTGTTCACTTCGGTGCTTTTCGTTCGGACGCACCAAACAGACGCAGCAGGTGTGGAGCTCCGTACACCTGAGACATTGGCACATCCGGGCGCTCAGACAGGATGTCGGCGTACTGCGGCCTCTCAAACTTGTAAAGCAGCTGAGTGCCCAGCATGACGTTGAAGTACTCCCGGATCCCGGCAACCACCTCGTTCACGGCGTACTCCCTGAAGGAAAAGAAGAGGAAATCCGTTGCACCAAGCAGCACCTCAAAAGCGTCCAGTCAAAGCCCGGGCCTGAGCTCAAAAGTTATCGCTTTTGAGCTCAAACCTCCTCCACATGTTTAGCACTGTGCCATTTTAATACACTTAAAGAAACCAGGAGAAAGACTAGAAGACGTGAAAAAAAAAAATACACCAATGCCTGTAAAACAAGCTAAAGAGAGGAACATATTTTTGTTATGGCACTTTAAATTCAATCCACGTGAAGTGCAATTATAGTTGAGGCAACTGAACACGATGAGCACAAGCAAACCTCCTGGCGTAAAGCTCAACACAGAGCAATAAAACTGCTCGTAAAGTGGGTTCGGAGGACGCTAATGTGGAAAACGCATTATGTGACAGGCGGTGCAATGAGGTGGACACATGAAGAGAGGCTGACAGGATGTTGATGTCTCTTGTCTTTAGACATTCAGAAAACATCAGGTGGGCGGGTCTTACTTGTTGTCGGAGTTTCCTTTTGATTTCTTGTAGTTTGCATAGTCCTCCAAGATCACCTCCACGCTCTTCTTAGCAGGCAAATGAAATAACTGGAAGCAGGAAAACAATAAATGCTTTCTGAAGGTTATGAGGCATAGCTGTGTTCACGGTTCATTTTGGTACGTAATTATAGCATTTCCTGAGAATCTCAGTCGTTCAGGTTGGACCCTGATTGCTTTAGTTTTCTATTTTCTTCATAACTTAGGACACAAAATCTCCTTGTTATTATGGAGCAAGAAGAATGAGGAAAGAAGAAAAAGAGGTCATGGATAAAAAGAGAGTGGCAGCCGACTGCCGACTTAACAAGTCAGACAGATGAATTAGCATATTATCATCTCTGGGTTTTTTTGTTTTTTCTCTAAACACTGATTTTTGTTGAGAAATTGCTTTTAGTTTGATGATCCAACCTTGCAAACCAAAGACATGCTGCTATGTCGTATTCAGTGTGACAAGACCTTCTCCAGCCACACTCGTTTTTTCCCTCCACCACCTGGTCACGAACCTTAACTTTTAAAAGCCAATCGAATCCGGGATGGAGCTCTTAGGTTGTTAGGAAGCTTCCTGAAAACCGCACCGTCTGACCTCCAGCTGAACCCGGTGGAACATGCACTCCTGGGGAGATTGGAAACTGTTTCTAATGATTTCCGCTTGAATGAACTCTCAGAGCAGAACGACGGAGCCCAAACGGGCTGGGATGTAACCCAAGAAGATGGAAGTCGGGTTTTGTTTCTCACGCTTTAAACTGGTTTTGCTTGGTCAAAAAAGAAAGAAAAAAAAACAGAGATTGTTTGGTAACGTGTTGTTTATTTTAGGTTGAGAAAAGCAACTTTTGTCAGACCTGATGAGAACTGGTGAGATACGTTTTAACACCCAATACCATCTGTCAATAAGAAAGCATACTTCTGATCCTTTTCACATTGAAGCCAGGTTGTTGTTTTGTATCATCATAACATCATCTGTGAGTCGACTGGTGAGATGAGCTCGTAGCGCTGTGGACTTTATGCAATCAAATGCAGTATTAGAAACGGCAGAGTTGTGCAGCTATAACCCACTGTCTGCTTCATTTGATAAAGGCTGGTAAATATGTCATTTAATTTCTCTCAGGAAGATTGTGGCAGCAAGACAGTAGCACACCTATTGTTGTTGTTGTTATTTTCTGTGCAGCTCTGATATTTTTGTCATTGTGAGGCCAGGTAATTCCTGAGCTGAGGTGTAAGACCGGAAGCTTGTTACAGGGTGTTTTGCGGGTGTGAGTGTGTTTGTTTTTCTTCACACCTGTTTCTGTCGTGTGATGAGGTCCCAGTCGTCCACCAGCCAAGGTTTCAGCTCCTCGGGAATCTTCACCTTCACCTCCACACGGTTCGCAAACATTTCCTCCTGGGTAAACACAAGCCTCGTCTAATTTAATACTGCTGCAGTACATGGAAAGATTTAAACTAAATTTAAGATAAAAACTGCAAGAGACAGAGCAGATTCTTCCTTTTCACCAACTTTTCATCCATAAAGGATGATATGATTTCTTATAAGCAAAAAAAAAAAAAAAAAAAAAAAAACATATTTCACCTGACATGAGCCAATTACTGGCAACAAAAGGCCACACAGTTCAACCCGCTGATCACCGCAATTAGCATCAGTTACACAAAAGGACAATTTCACAAACAGTTCAGTGTATTCTGTTTGCATAGAAATGGCAATGAATGACATTAATGAAGGGGGAAAAAAGTCCACTGAACTGTTAAACTATGATGTAAGATGAGGTAAAACACACTGAAAATACCTTTAAAAGAAATCACCTATTTTTTTTTAACTCGTCCATAAAAATGGGGAGAGAAAAAGAAACACACAAACAAAATAACTTATGACTTTGCATCATTATTTACTTTACAAAAACCAAAATTAAATCGCAAGGGTGGGATAAGAAAAGCCTAAAATTGGTTCTTGAAATTAAATTTTTTTCTAAAGCATTTATTTGACTAACTGATCAATAACTCTGCTGCTCTACTCTGGAGAAGTCAGTGGGTTTTCACCGGGCCAAGATGGAAAGACATCAGCAATAATTGCAAGAGAATTAATCTGATGGTGAGACCTAACTAAAAAAACAAAACAAAAATCACAGAAGAATAAAGCTCTCATACCAACTGCAAAGCATGGTGTTGGGTGGGTAATGCTTTGGGTTTAATTTTGACCCACAGAACTGGGGATGCACTGACATGACTAGTGGCTCAATATGGATATCTGGTATTAATATTGCTATTACGACCACTAATATTTTATTTTAGTAATACTACACATCTCTCCCTACTCTATTAACATCACTGCTGACATTGTTTCTCTGCTTCAATTCAAAATCCCACAATAACCAAACTGCGTGAGGTCATCGCGTCAACAAGTGAAGCTCAACTAAAAAGATGTAACACAATAAACCTCAAACATTACTGAAAAGCTACAATAGAAATTTTGCAAAAAAAATAAAATAAAATAAAAGAGACAAAAAAAACTAAAGATGCTAAAATGGCCCCAACAAAAACCCAGCCATATGCTGGGTGAAATGCTCTGACGCTATCAACCTCTAAAGAAGCACACGGAGTTAAAAACGATAGTAGTTTCTGCTAAATTAGTAAAACAAAAGAGGTGTTTGCTTTTTGCCATTGATTACAAAGAACCAGAAGAAAAATGCTAAAACAAGAGTTGACTGACAAAATGACACCACTGTGTAATCACAGTAAAAAGACGTAAACCCAAGAAGATTCCCCAGTGGGCCAGGATACGTACACACTCCACAGTTGGATCGACCCGCGCTCGTTTCTTCCGTGGCGCCTGGGGTGTTTCGCCACTGCTGGTGCCTTCGCCCGATCCGGGGACTGGACGACACGTGAAGTGTGTTTAACGTAGGTACAATCACTATTTAATAACTTTTAATTGTAAAATACAGCTCCTCCAGCGTCTCATTTAGCTGTTTACTATATTCATTTTCTGTCGTTTACACACATTTACAGTGTTTTCAGAAACACAAACTTCCAAAGGAATAAACCATGACATTGTTTCCTTTTGCTTAAATTAAAAATGTAAAAAAGGTAAGTTTTATCTAAAACCGTCTTAATGGCATGTCTCTAAACAATATAAAGCATTTATGCATCTCGATCACTTAATACACTTTTGGCAAAAACATCCATGTATTACAATAGACTATCAACCGCAGTTAAAAGCTAATTACAAATAGGTCAAAATATTTTACTCACTTTTCTGTTTTGCCTTTTTAATTTTCCTAAAATGGATGAAACATAAATATAACGACAGTCAGTGCCACAAAGAAACGTGTCTTTTAGGATTTAAAAAAAGCTGCATGGCACAGATGTTTATTATTTCATTTAGAGTTAAAACATTTTTAAAAAATGGTCATTTTTGAACATTTTTGTTTTTGATAGGTCTGATATCAACCGCAACAAACAATGGGAGAAAAAACTGGTTTCCTCTGCAAGTTTAAGCCCCATCTACATTTTTTTTTATAGTTTCCTCTTCTTTCAAGTGACTGTTGAGTTTTCTGTACAAACCGCTAACTAATGAGAGTTAGTAAAATGAAAGATACAATTTTAATAAACAGCCCAAATTAAAATACGCAATGCATGAGATTGTGCAGAATGTTCAGCACATTGAAATACTACGACGATATTACTCTGACAGCAGAAAGAGGACATGCATGTACATGCATGAACAGTAAAATAGTACTTTTATAGTATATATACTTAGGATTTCCATATGTAGGATGATGGCAATTGTCCTCAAACATATGTACAGGCAAGCACGAAACAAAAAAAAACAAAGCAAACTTAAGTAAATAAACTTACAGATCGACATTTTTTTGCTGCAAAGCAGCAATCTTCTTGCTTGGTGCTAAACCCCTCATCTTTCCCTCAACATAATGATCCCTGAAAAAGAAGAAAGACAGAAGTAGTTATCAGGAATGTGCCTGCTGCACCGCAGACATGTATAAATGTATGCAGCATCACGGTCATTACGGGTTTCCCAGCAGGATAATATTTCACAACATACAGTACAGTACAGTCGAATAAACAGGAAAACTGTTCAAAGAGTTCAAACTAAACTTAAAATTAAATTGCCATTTCAGCTCATGAGCATTAAGGCAATAGAAAACTTGTGGGAGTGAGTTGAAGAGAAGAGAGCATAAACAAGGACTCAGGATTTTGAGAGACTGTGCAAAAAGGAAAGGTCAAAGACTCCCTCCTCTCTTTCTCTCTCTGTTTGCTGCAACCTTGTGAAATGTTCCAGGGGAAGACTAATGACCGCCGTAGAGGTGAAAGGCACTCGTACAAAGTCAGCAGTGTTCAAATAGTAGTGGATATGCTGTATAACACTGTTGAAAGCAGCTGAAGCAATCAAATCAAGAAATTATGTTCATAAAAAAACACAGAGAGAGAGAGGTCTGGTAAAATCCACATTTCTTTGTACGAAAGCATCAACTCACTGATTGGCCTTTTGAAGCTCTCTTTGTTTTGCAAGGTTGCTGTCCACATATTTGAGAACTCTGCTTTCAGGAACCCATTCATCCCAGCTGCAAAAAAAAACAACATAAAAAATATGAGACATGAAAAACATCTGTTCTCTGATAGACAAAATAACTCAAACGGCAGCACTTGTTAGAGGAGAAAACAACACCAGGCTGCTCACTTTTTGTTCCAGCCGCTGTAGTGAATGAAGTATTTTATCTGCTTGTCCTTTACGTTGATTTTGACACACTGGAAAGCAAGAAACACAAACACATTCTCATTAAGTTGGTGCCAGATATTTGTTTGTTTGTTGTTGTTGTTGTTTTTTACATAAAGGAAACAAATAATAACATCCAAAACCCCTTCAGGGAGACAAACCTTCGCCTCATAGAGCAGTGGCCCATGAAAGCACAGGACTCTTTCACCTGGAAGGGAGAGAAAATAATCACACACACATAGAAATAAATGAACATGTGTGCTTAAAAACTGCATTTTTCTATTTAGTGTATTATGCTATGCAGCTGATTAATGCATCCACTGTGTGACATTTTACAGATGCATCTCTCTCTCGCTCTCTCGGGGTATTTATGTTTAAACGCCTCCATTTTTAAACGATTCACAACAGCAAAAATTCATCCTCAGGAAGATTTTTAATCGGATTATTTTAACTAAAAGCTGCAAACGAAGCCCTTCTGTCCCTTCCTGGGGAGCTGCTCCTGCAGAACGAAAACAACAATAACAGACCCGCCCCCTTCCTCTTCCAGACATTCACAGCCACCATCCGTGTCATCCCCCCTCCACACACACACACACACACACACACACACACACACACACACACACACACACCTTCTTGAAATTTCGGCTTAGGGTCCTGTTTTGGCGCCATTCACAGACTCAGCTGGTCGGATCTCTGAGTGATCAAACTCGAGCATTGCCAGAGCCCATTTCCTCCAGATGCACTCCCCTCCGACATCGAGGAAGAAGCCAGAGATCAGCTCTGCTGCTGCTGCTGCTGCTGCGGGTCACCTGACCACGGCGGAGCCCGTCGAAGCCGTGGTGCGTTCAGGGGCTGCGCCCAAAACTCGGACAAAATAGGAGACTGCCATAAGATCTGATTCAAGGACGAACGCGCGAGATGCTGCGTCGCTGATAGAGCGAAAATAACTTGGTGTTTTTTTTATCCAGGGCTTGAAAAGTCAATAACGGCGGAAGTATGGAGCTAAATTGGGGCCATAAAGCTCGTTAAAAAAATAATAATTTCCACACATGGAATCACTAGGTTAAGTGTAACTTCTATGAAAAAGGCAGAAAGAAATGACAAAGGGAATGCCAGAAAATACTGGAAACCATGCATAACTGGAGAGAAATGGAAAAGTGGTCAGTATTTACTCCAGGAGCCAAAAGCAGCATAAATTTGCATGTTAACAGGATAACATGCCACTGTATCTACAAGCTTTTTCAATTTAGTCAGTCTTCATCTCACAGACAATAACTGGGGAGAGGAGCTTGTGATAAAAGATCTACCTGAAAATTTGCAGTCTAAGAGTGAAGTGTCAGGTTTTGGGAGCAAACTGTTCTAGGCTATACAGCGGAGCTCAATTATTGAGGACTTAATGTGAGGAGGGCAATTTGAAATTTTATGTTATCATAAATTTTTTTTAAAAAGTCCATGTTATTATAGAAGAACCACAGAGTTAATTTCACCAGAAGTCTTAACACAGCATTTTAGATAAGCTGCAGGCCTTTAGCTGGATTTTTATAGGTCTCCTGTAAATAAAGAATCACATTAATTCAGCCTTATAACACATTCATACAATATTTGTTACATAAACATGGATAGACAGATTTAAGTGTGTGGAGTTGCTATAGTAGGCAGTGACATTAAATATTTTAATATGCAAAGTAGCTGCTCTTCAAATGATTTTATCATTTGCTGTTTTACTTGAAATTATTCGGTAACTATGGTTAAAAAAAGAGACTAATCCTGAAAAACTAAATGCTTCAAAGCACAATTTAGAGACGTGACCCTAAGAGTCCTTGACAAACAGCATTAGCAGCATAATAACCTCATAAATCACAAAAAGGTCCTAAAGACCCTGAGCTTCATGGACATACTTTTCCTTCTATGGCGTTCCAGTGATTGCATCCATTTGACCAAACCAAATTGTGTATTTATTTATTTATTTTTTTTTTTTTTAGAGCGTTGACTGTTTGAAGAGAGAAAACCTGGCCTGGAAATCAAGTGGCGCATGTGAAAACGAGGGAATGAAATCAACCCTTTGTGGTTTCGGCGCCCTACAGAAAGAGACGACGTTGATTTATTCCATCGCAGCTTCTCAGCCTTTTCTGGTTACATAAATTTCTCATGAACCCAGAGCAAACGAAGCTGTCGCATCATCATGCAAGACGAATCGCAGTTCACATCTGTGTTATTTCTTCCCAATAGTGGTGGCAGACCTCCAAATGGATCAAGTGGTCATTCGTGTGTTTGTCGCCAGCTGTCGCGGAAATACTGACAATCTGCCTCAAACTACTGTTTGAGAATCCATGGCCTACATAAGAGATACTCAAATTAAGGCATGTGTTCAGAATGATGAAAGCTACATCTGCCAGAAGATGCAGGTTTTTATTTAATTTTATTCTTTTAAATAAAGACATGAACAAAAAAAGGCAGCTGCAGAGGCTTCTAAAATCCCCTGAGGATTGGATGTACAGCTCGAAATGAATTATCCTTTCAAAAGCAGTAAACATCTTTTCAGCTCCTCAAATGGTGTTTACCCGTGGATGGAGAAGTGGAGTACGCACAGAAAGTCTCCTCTTCATCCAATTCCTCTGGGGTTTTTTTTATTGATGAGGTCCTGCATGAGAAAAACCAGAGGATGAATATCTGTCACATAAAGTCACGGGAGCTAAAAAACATCTTAGGTTTCTGGTGGGGGGGTGAATGTGCACACACATTTTACTTCAATTAGGAATTTGTGAACAATGTCTCTGAAAAAAGCTCCCGCTCTGTATTTCTAACTATCATACATCCTGCCTCAGTCATTGTTATTTTTTATTTTCAAAATATAAAAAAACATATCACAAGAAATTTTAGCATTTTATAAGTGACTATCTGCAGAAGAAATCTACAAAAAGTGGAGCAATGATTTGTAAATTCCACCAAATCCTGTAAAAAGTTATAGAAAAGTACTTTGTAAAACCAAACAAATTGATTTATTCTGCAAATGGAATAAATTAGTTGTTGTTGATCATTGAGGACTGGGAAAATGACACGCACATTTCAAGTGCCTACAGCTTTTGGGAATGTAATACAGCACAGAAAACGTGTACTATTGTACTTGTACGGTAGTACAAGTACTATCCTATTTACTTGGATAAATAGTATAATTTTATGCATTATAAAAATGCATAATTTTTTTTAATGCATTTTATGCATTTGTACAAGAGATTCCTATTCTCTTGTACTGTTGTACAAGAGAATAGGAATCAACAACATTTGGCAAGGAAGCCTATAAATTCCAGAAAAGTAACATAACGTGTCCTGGGAATACAATCCCAAAAATTCTACAAATGGGATTTATAAATTACAAGAACACAAAGTATGTAATACCAAAGACTGTAACCTCTAGGATCCAGTTAAGCCATCTATGAATTCCCATAAAGCAATCTTTCTCATCTTCTTAAAAAGTAACCAATCACATTAAGGAACATGTAAATACTGAGAATGTAATCAATAGATTCTGGGAAAGTAGCTTGACACATATGAGAAAGTAATTCTTATGTTTCAGGAAAGAAATTTTCATGTTAACCTATAAATTAAGTTCAAATATGCCTTTCCTGTGGATCTGTCAGATCTAAATTTTCCCAGCGGGTAAAAGCTTCACATGTCAGACAAATTCCTAAACTCTCGTGGCAATTGTACATTCGGCGAAAAAGAGGAAAATGAGACGTAAACACAGCAGAAATCTTGTGAAAACGTGAAAGTGCTGACCCCCTAACTTAACTTAAGGCGCTCCAGAACTGAAAGCCTCCAAGTGCCTTTTAAGAGCGACACTGCACGGTTTCTGCTGAGAAGGACGTATGTAGATGAAAGTGGCTCCGTCACAAAGAGCAGAAAATAACCCAAAGGCATAAAAGCAGTAAAGGTTTTTCTCTCTCTCTCTCCACAGAAGCAAAGAAAAAGGGTTCAGTCTGACTCAGTGTCTGATGAAAGATGGAAGCTTACAGGTTCACGGTTGGCAGCTGCTTCCTGCCCTTTCTGTCCCAAAGTTTAACATTTCTAAATTGGAGGACCGGCTCTCAGCAGTCCGAGACACAGCTCCACGCTTTTCACTCGGGGGGGAAAAAAAGAAAGAACCACGTCTTAAACGCTGTGATGAAACTCCCCGACTCTGTTTCTAGACAGTCTTTTTTTTTTTTTTTTTTACCATTTGTCATGTTCTCACTGTAGGATTTTAATCTTTTCAGGATGATTTAAGGCTCCCAAAAAAGAGCTTCAAGTCTCTTTAATTTAGAGCTTTCTGAGAGCAGAAAGGGATGCTCTGCCTTGTTCCTGCCCAGTGAAACCAAAGGCAGTCGGAGCCGAGGTTTCCTGAGGACAAAGATAAGACTGTGTGATTGAGATTAGACAGCAGGAAAGTAAATCCAGAGGTCGCTCAGTTGGCAGCGGCTGTGACTTGAATTTGATTTGGGCTGTCTTGCGGACTTTACAGCGTAATCAAATGACAGGTGTTCTTTCTGCCTGACTGTACGCCAGACTGCGCTGGTCCTATGTTTCACCGAACCTTTCGGCAAGTCTGGAGGAAGGATATCACAGGTAGCGAGGAAAGGAGAGAGGAACAGTCTGCTGCTGCGGCTGGGCAAAGCACTGAGTCAGCTTCGTTTTCTTTGCCAAGCCAGGGTGCAGACGCAACGTTGTCAGGGAAAAACTGCTTTTAATCATTCGGGATTGGTCTCACAGCTTTTCAGAATCCAAAAAACAGTTACTGTGCTTTGAAAAAAGGATTCTTCACTGTACTTATCTCTCTATTTGTACTACTTAAATGTTTAGTATTGTCAAATGCACGTTAATAAAAGGCAAAGGTGTTCACTGAAATTTTTTAATGCATTTCTCTATTGATTAATTTATCGAGGGAAAAATCCAAACCAAACATGCAAGGTGTGAAAAATAATCAACACTTTCGTTAAATCATAAATACCCACATTTTTGTTTTAATTTCAACATTAAGGCCTCATACTGTATCCCCTTTTCCTGTTGACTCAAAAAACCTGCCTGACAACAAGAAGCAGACTAAAAATATACCAAGAAGCAACATCCGCTGTCGTTTCTTGATCTAAAAAAATAAATTCAGGAACCGATGAGAAGCACAGTCCCTGATGTCTATCGGTTTGGAAAGCCATTTCTAAAGACTCGGGGTTCCAATAAACCCCAGAAAGAACAATTATAAAAATATGGAGAAAACATGAAGCAGTGGAAAACCTTCCCAGGGTGACTGACGTACCAAAACGAGTCCATGAGGGAATAAAAAAAAGTCATCCAGAAGGTCACTATGGAACCCAGAACAACACATAGAGCACTGCAGGGCTCGCCTCGGCGAAATGGGCAAAACGTCAGCCCTCGTGGAGGGTTCAAAGGTGAACAAACACGCCCTCATATTTTCCACAAAGCATGTTGATTGTCTCTAGGACTTTTGGGGAAATAGTCTGCAGACATTTCATAAAAAGAACCAAATTCCTACAGTCAAAAATGGTGTCGAGGTTCTGTGTTCCTTGTATTAACCCGAGACGAAATTCTAGGTTCCAGAACCGCGTTCCAGATCACACTTTCCTATCTTTTTACTTGTGCAACCAGATCGAAATTTAAAGAGGAACGGCAAAAGCAAATGAGGTGGATTAGCAGAGCTTGTCAACAAGTGATGGTGGCATCCGGGGCATTCTGCTCTGCTTCCCGGATATGAAGCTGCCAGCCTCTCCCACCTAACAGGAAGACACCGCTAGCACAACCAAGCTAATTGAATGAATCTGGGGAATGGTGTCATGTTGAAATCCATTGGGAATTACCAACAGTTGAGAAGTTAAGCATAGATATTTCACCTAAATGCCAGCTGTATTATACTGTCTTTTGGACCAAGGACTTCTCCAATACCTCAGACTTTCCTCTGCTAAAGAGTGTTCTTTTCGAGTTTGCAATAAAAGCTTTCACGACGTGAACAAGCGTACTTGTGGTGGTGGAGGAGTTTCTGCAGCTGCCGCACCAAATAGACCGTTAGAGCCAGAGGGGGCAGGAGAGCTGAAGCTGAGTGCAGGAGATGGGTGAAGCGAGGCAGGATAGATAGAAAAAGGCTTCTGCTGTGCAGCCTGTTATTTTACAGCAAATAAAATGTCCCGGTGACATGAAAACGTCCCCTGATAGCTGCGCTCGGTCGACAAATTCACAAGTCGCTGGCTGACAACTGAACCTCATCACTCAGAAGAAGCATAACAGAATCATCAGCAGATTTCCGGATTACCTGTAGCAGTCGCTGCAGTGGAGAACAGATAAAAGGAAGCAACCCTGAGGGGGCTCCTGTGGATGATGACATTTCCACTGACAGGCGCCTTTTCACTCTTTGGAAGACTCCGGCTTACACTACAACAATTATTTATAGACATATTAATTGTGCTATAAACAGATTAGAACCCAGGAACGGCAGTCTGACGGGAGTTTTCTTGCCTTGGAGAAGACTCGACCTCGCTGCATGCAAAATGTAAATCCTCCTCATTCGAGATTGTGCAGGTTTTACTGAAACGCAGCGGATGCCAGAGTGATGTGGCCACTTTTGGAGCAGAGTCGGACACATATCCTGTTGTTGGCGTGACACAGTAATTGCTTTAGAGGAGAAATTTCGTGAACCTTACTGAGTTGCATATGGAAATAAGAAAAGAAAGAAAGGTTTTCATGCTGATATTCCCTCCCTTCACTCCAGAGCCTGAAACCGTTCCAGCCTGATTGTGAAAGTACAGATAGGTGGGTTGAAGTAATCAACCTCTCCTCAGTTCCACTGCTTTGCTTCTCACACAGTGTCTGCACACAGAAGTGGAAATGCAATAAATCTCACTGCCGTATGTTGTTACATTCATCTCTGCCCATTATTCTTCCCTGTATAACATCCGAGCTCAGAGAACTCTGTGCTTCTTTTGTCAGCCCACCTTCCCTCCAGCATTTCCCACATCTCCAGCCTTTTTCGTTCTTTTTTTTTTTTAATATATTGGAATAGACAACAAACTTGTCCTGCATTCAAAGTGAGATTACAGCCTCATTCTCAGCACAGACTCTAGCAGGTTTGGTCTTAATTGTATTTTATGTGGTTTTCATGGGCAGAATGTTAAAGGCTTGTTGAGGACAGGAGAGACGGAAACCTCAGGGTCTCTGCCTCGGTTTAAACGATGTTGTGTTTCCGTCTCTGAGTGGACCTTTGTCTTGTACTGCAGCAGGTGTCAGCAGCATATAAAGCACCTGAAATGAGAGGATGGTGGGTGAAAGAGCTGGATCGATGGATCTATGGTACTAGCAGCAGAAATGAGATAAGAGCTGTATTTGAATCGTTAAAGTGCAAACTCAATCTGTGGTGATTGAGTTTCACCAAAGAACTCAATCCTGAACTTGTGGGATTTCAATTTTGGAGATATTTAGTGCAGAATAAATAAGCTGCTCATGGAAAGGTTTGTGTGAAAGTTGTTTGCTGCTGCGTTCACTCAAGGTTTGGTTTTGTTTCCACCGGATTGTTATTGTAATACTAGGAATTCACTGATACAAAAATGTGGGTCAATATTGATATCTATTATTAATACTGCTGATAAAGCCAACAACTGACATTTACCAATATTATACTTTTTTTTTTAAATTTATGTTTGTGACACCATATAAAAGTGACCACGCTGCCTCCATTGCTTCCCCGCTTCGTTTAGACGTCCCATAATCCTTTGCTGCGTCTCTTCAGCAACACAAACAGCAACAAATTGGATATGGACATTGATTGTTAATATCAATCCAGCTTCACTTATCAGACTGATGCAGATACGGTCAAAAAACAAATCCTAAAATCAGCAAATACCGATGATGACGCCGTTATATTGCGCAACCCTAATTACTATGGAAACCCAGCCTCTAATGACAGAAAGATCCACTTTGAGCACCAACACCGTGCAAATATTTGTCGAGTCTTTCCTTGAATTCACCGTGCTCCAGCACGGCGAGCAGACACATGTTTAACGTCCTGCGGGCGGACCTCATCAGCACTTTTAATGTTTTGCCCAAATGTCAGCGCCCTCCTCGGCTCAGGAGATGACCTTTATTAGACCTGAGCACCTCGTCATGATTAAAGCACCTGCAAACACTGGAGACACTTATCAAAATGTCAAGAGACGCCATTGTCGAGACTTGACCGGTCCTTCAAAAGATTGCTGCCCCTGAGATTCAGTAAATTGTTTCAGGGGGTTTATGTGTTTCTGCTCAGGCAGAAGACATGAGAGTTAACTCCTCCTTCATCTCATACATTGCTTTGGGTCATAAGCTGCTAGACATGCAATAGAGCGCGGGAATTGGATCATCTGCTGAACTTTGCTCACCCACATTAACCATTTTCTTATTATTTTTTTTATGGTTTAGACAGAACATCAATCATAAACACCTTACAGAATATGAAATGATTTGCATGTCACTGGCTGAAATAAGTGCCAAACAAACACAATTTGGTTGAAGAAGTCGCTGCTTCCATGTATAACGTCAAAAAGATGCATCTCGCACTTGGTCAGCAGGTTTGAACACATCAAAACAGAAACTAACAGTCAGAGCTGGTTTAGCAATGATAAACTTGGACTCTTTACGATTTTCTGTGCACTTGAGGACCTAACACCGTCGTGATTTTTCTGCAATCACTCCTTTGTCGCGTTGGCAGTAGGTTTTGGGTCATAGTGTCACTGGACCCGTCTAAGATTTCAGGGTTCTGGCTGAGGGGGAAAAAAAGGCTCTTTGGATTTCTATGCTTGCAATGTCCTCTCAGTTCTGTAAAATGAGCCTGAACTCAAAGTAGAAAAACAACCCAAAGCAAAGCATTTCTTACACCACACGGGACTGAACGGTGTTCTTCAGGTCCTACTAAAACCAGGGGTGCCAAACTCCAGTCGTCAAGGGCCGCTGTCCTGCAGGTTTCACATGTGCCAGAGGCACAAAACACTGGAATGAAATGGCTTAATTACCTCCTCCTTGGGTAGATCAGTTCTCCAGAGCCTTGATAATGACCTAATTATTCTATTCAGGTGTGGTGCAGCAGAGGCTCATCTAAAGGTTTCAGGGCAGTGGGCCTCCAGGACTGGAGTTTGACACCTGAGTACTAAACACTTCTCTTCCTAAAGAAAGTAAATAAAATTAAATAAAAATAAAAACAAGAATAAACTTGATTCCAAAGAGCTGGAGTTCTGTCTCTTTAGTTTTCTCTTGGTCATATGGATCAGGGGTCTCCAGTGTTAGTCCTGAAATCTGTCCTGCAGTTTTTAGACTGACTGAGTGACCTCTTTAGCAAAGTTTAGCAAATGCCTGGTAGCATACCTCTCATTTGATTCAGGTGTGCTGGAGCAGGAACGCAGCATCATCCCCGACCGCCTGGAGTCGTTTCCGGTTTCTTTATTCAGCCTGAAAACACTTTGGCACTGCACCGCCCTCTGTTCTATACATCACAGCAATAAGTATAAAAGTCAATGGCTAAAAGTAGTGAGAGGAAAACTCCAATGCATAATAGCTTTACGTCCGCTGATGCTGAAGTCTGAAATTTGGCCTCATACACCCGTGTGCCAGCTCCAGGTTTCCCCCACTTCACAGGACATTGCATCACAGAGTTACATGTATCTCTTGCAGACTTACACTAACCTGAATGGAGTTTGCATAACCCAACATCAACTTCACACAGACATTTACATGGATAGCAGAAAGAAATTGTAAAAAAAAAAAAAAAGTTCAGGTACATCCTGTCACTACAAGCTGATAAAGAACATTGTGTAAAACACTAACTAGCAACAATGTCAGGAGTCACCTTCTGTGGGATTTAATCACCGTCTCATTTTTTAATATATTCTCAAAGCTGTCACTATGTTGTGAAAGTATATTTTTAAGACATCAAGCTCCTCTGCTTCCGCCTTGTGGTCATAGTGCCATCTGCAGTAATACGCCGCTCGGTCAAGCAACCAATCAGAGCCAGGAGGAGGGTCTTAGCGCTGCCAATCAAGCTTGTGTATGCATATGTTCTCACAGATTATCATGTTATACTATCACACCATAGTGACAGTTAATAAAAAAAACGTAATAAATTGATGAGCCATAAAGGAAGAACTCCTCAGTTTTTTTTTTTGTTTTTGTTTTTTTAAGTTGCTTGACTTCAATATAAGGCAACAAAAACATTGGCATTTCCTTTTTAAAATGTTAAAGCTGGAAAAGGAGTTGACAAGTTGACAGTCATAAAAAATATTTTTCTCATGTTAATAATAATAATAATAATAATAATAATAACTGTTAGATTGAAGCAGATCTGAGGGTTACGTTCTTTGCAACATGTTTACATTTCCATCAGAATAAAACATGATTATGATGCTTTTTAAAGGTCATTCCACCTGGTCACAACAGAGAGGAGAACTCCACAACCTGCCCATATATACTTTATATGTGTGTATCACCTACACACAGAGCAGAGCTGCCACTGGATGAAAAATTGAAAGAAAAACACAGACGCTGTGATTTTCAAGGTCAGGCTTAGACGTTGAGCTGAGCCTCGTTAAGCCGATATGGTGGTGGATTTAGGTCCTGACCCGATGAAAGCCGTTTTATGCTACAGTTACGTCAATGCAGGGATTTTTAAAATTTTTTTTAATTTTTACTCCATTTATTTTAGACATTAATAAATAGCCAATTGGGAATTGATGAATGTGTAAAGTTTCAAACTTCCTCCCTTTTGTATTTCAATTTGTTTCCAGGAGAACTGGAAACAGGAGCAGCAACTGAACAATTGGGTGATAACAATGAGCTAAAAATACAATGGTTTATTGTGTATTTGTTTTAAATTAAGACAGGCTCTGACGCTCCTGTTCAGTGTCTTCGTTTTGAGATTTTACAGAAGAAACATTTAAACAATGAGAACAGGATTGGCTTCTGAGTTTGTCCTTGCGGTTATTTTTTTTATGAAATGTGTCTCGTCAGAAATTTGCAAAAATTCATCTTGGACATGGATGCTCAGATTAATTGCATGCTTTTCAATGCAATTACATATGATGAAATTTGAGCTGCAACAATTAGAAACGAGAGGCGTCCTCAATGAGCTTCTCGTGAATAAAGAAAAAGCCGAGTCCATGCAGTTTCTTCAGGGACCAAAGAATGGTTCAACACAATACTTTCTTCCTGAGTTGATATAGGGGAATTTAGGAGACAAGCAAAACACCAGATGTTTCACTGCTTTCGGCTCTTTATTTGACACTTTGAAAGAGCTCAGAGGCTCATTCGCTGTCAGCAGCTCCTGAAGAAACTTTGGTCTGAGAAACAAACTGCTGAAAAACAATTTCTTAACTCCAGACCTTTTTTAAAACACCATCCGGTGGTGAATGTTTCCACTAATAAAGGTTTACTACTGAGTGGGTTTCTGGATTTCTGAAAATTAAGTTTTTCTTTTTTTTCTTCTTCTTCTTCTTCTTTAAAGTTCATTGATAAAAAACATTACATTGCGTGCATTTAGGATGGTGACCTCACCGTAGTTACGGCTGGCGTAAGGTGGACAAGAAGCTTGTGATGTTTCTGAACCATACAACTCATATTCCGGTTGCAAAAGACTAAAATTTTACAAGTTCAGAGTCTGATCCTGATCAGCGACGTTTGCTAGTAGGGCTGAGATTATGAATCTACCAGCCCGTCTGATATTTGTAGTGGGGGGAAAAAAAATGTCTGAACTTGATAAATCATTGACCAGAACAGATGTTTTCGAAAAAATTTTGCCCAAATAACCGCAGATGGTTATCATAGTTTGAGCTGGTCCCGTTTACAAACCAGTTCTGTGGTTTTCTTCTCTTTTTTCGGTCACCGATTTTTCCTGAAATCCACGCAGTGTTCTCACACACGACTAAAAGCGTCCATGCAGGTTACACACACACACACACATACACACACATGCACACACACACTTTTGGAGGTGGAATAGCAATGAAAAAATGTGAAGAAAAACAATAACAACAAAAAGCTGACGGACGTGGGCAGGAAAGCTACGCTCAGCATCCTCGTGCCCTTTGTTTCTGCCCTCCAGAGACCCTGTTTTAAAGGGCAGAATTGATTTCCATATTATATGAAATACAAATAAGAAGAACGGAAAAACAACTGCGTTACCCAAATATGTTATTTAGGTCAGAAACTTTATGTGAAGTGACTCTGACTGAAAAGAAAAATCGGGCTGGTAACTTTAACCTTTGGAGTTCAGTTCTTGATTTAGGAATCCCTTCTCATGATTTACTTTTAAAGCTTTCAGGAGGACGTTTATAGCCGTCCTCTAGGCTTCGGCTGTCACTGCTCTGCGTCAAGACGGTCCTGTGCTGCCTCAGAGACATGCTCTGCAGGGCTGCAGGTCAGTTTTAGACTTTTTGGTTGCTTTATATTCCGGTCTGGATAAGCTTTTAATTCTGACGACAGCGTATCTGAGACACAGCAGGCAGAAAAATGAAGGTCTCGCCAATCAGCCAGATGGCGCAGGAGATTAAAATCTGCTGGATCTTTCCTGCCTTTATATTTTCATCATTTTTGCAGCTCAAAAACATTATGACAGAGTCCCTTCGATGTTGCACAGCGGAGCAGCTCACAACTCCACTGTGCAGCTGGTCTTTCTCTCGTACTTCACAGTGCAAGGACAGAGAGTAAGGGACACCTATACCCTAATGTTTTACATTTGGACACAAATTCAGATTTTCTGTCTGATGTGACAAACTCCAGACTCTCCAATCATTTCCTAAATAGTATCTTTCAGTCTGACATTTTCCTTCTTCTGTTTCTAACAAGCTTAAAAATGATCATCCTGTTATTTTACTCATTTACTTCATCTCAGGTTTTAATAAATAAAGTTATTATAGGTGCTTGTCAAACTTGAAATTTGAGGCATTTCTCACAGATTGATCCAAGAAAATTAGATGCATCTTTATGACAGGATGCCATCAGCTAAATGCTGAAAAAAAAAAAAAAAGCATGCATTTTGCTCTGTGGTCTGTGGAGATAAAACCTATCGCTGCTTGGAGTACAAATGATTCATAGTTTAATTTTTGTGGATCAGGGGTCTCCAACACTAGTCCTGAAATCTGTCCTGCAGCTTTTAGATTAGACTCTTTAGCAAAGTTTAGCAAATGCCTGGTAACATGCCACTCAATAAAGACCTTCAGAAGTCAACAAAAGCAATTGAACCTTTATTTTCAGCTGAATGTCAGACTCCCTGGAAGCAAAGTATGAAGGAAAAGATGTTAGTTGGGCTTTCAGAGTCTGATTGTGGTCCATTCTCTTGCTTTGGACGGCAGCCGCTTTTACAACCATGTTTTTTTTATTTTTATTTTTTTAAGTTTTGTCCTTGACTAGGGATTATGTCTCACAATTATTTACTTTATATCTTGTAATTCTCTGTGTGTTCTCTCATATTTCCCGGCACTGCGACAAACAACCTCTGAAGCCTCTGAGGTTTGTTGGAAAGAATTAGAGAACAAACAGCATAATGAAGACCGAGGGACGCAGCAGACAGCTGTAGCCAAGTTTAAAGCAGGAAAACGCTTTAGAAAGCTCTGACCGTCCTGCAGAGCTCTGCTCAAGCCGTCAACTGAAAGCAGAAACTGCAACCCGACCATTTCTGTTCGCCTGAACCGACAGGCCAGAAGCAGCCAAGAGGTACACGACTCTGGAGGAGCTGCAGAGATTCACAGGTGGGAATCCAAAAAAAATTAAAAAATAAAAGTCTTTTTTTTTTTTTTTTTTTTTAAATGCAACTACAGCAGATATTCACATTTCTGAAAAAACTGTGACTCTAAACACACAGCCAGAGCTGCAAAAAGAATGGTCTAGATCAAAGCAATTTCTCTTGGGGTAAATTATTGCAAATGTAGCGAAAAATGATTGGAGGGCGATTAATACACACGAACGCCACACTTTTCCTTTCCCTCCAGTTGTGAACACATTAAATTAAAAACCATGCATCTTCATAAAACATCAGTAAACAATACTGAAGTTTGAGGACGGGATGTAACAAACGTGCACAAACACTTTTGGACGCGCTGCTCTTCCTCTGATGACTCTCATCCAGTCCCAGTCCTCAGCCATATTTCATTAACATGAACTGATTTAGTGCCTGGTTAATTATTTCCCTTCCAGTGCATGTGTGTGTATGCGTGTGCCTGTGTGTGTGTGTGTGTGTGTGTGTGTGTGTGTGTGTGCCTGGCAAGTCATCAGTTATTTACCAACTACTCTTTTTCATTTTCCAACAAAATGCATGGCCTCAAAAGAAGTCACTTTGACAAGTTAAGATTAGATGGAAAATTAATTTACAAAGATCTTTTTTCCTTTTCTTTTTTTTTTTTTTTACCTTTGAAAATACTAATTTACAAAGAAGTGGTAACAACCCAAGTGGAAGGACATCAGTACTTAAATACTTTTTCATGTCTGTGTATTCCTTTTTCTTTTTTTTTTAGTTCAAGTGAGTCAGAAAAATCTCTCTGAGGTAAATGAGGTGAGGTCAGAAAAGAGTCAGTGAAGGTAACTAAAATCTTGTTTTAACAAAGTGAGCCCTTTTTTTATTATTACTAAAAGAAATAAAAGAAAGAAACCCAGCACTGAATATGGCACAAAATGAGGCTGTTGGTAACTGGTCTCTTTCTAGTCAAGTCATTTCATTATACGTCCAGTTCAGTCAATGAACTAAATGTATAACCCAGTCCTTTAACTGCATGTGCGCGTTTTGCGCGTCCATGGATCTAATTTCCTGTGATGCGTCACACCGGGGGGAATGTCGGTGCCCATTTTAAAGTCCATTTCCGCTGCGTACTGCTTATGTTTGAGCCCCTCAGCTGTTTCACACAGATTTTATTCGCTGTTTTTGTCAGATCAAACTTTGACTAAAGCAAAAATATGTGATTGTCATCGCTCTTTGAGACACTTGGACAAATAAATAAATAAAATAAATAAATAAATAAATAAAAATAGTCCGAACTTGCTGTGTTTTATTGGCACACATGAGGTTTTGCTGCCTATAGTTACAATAATCATTTAGCTCTTTTTTTTGTGGGGGAGAAAACTGACGCGCGCGGCTCCATCAGCTTTCTATAAATGCACTTATAGTCAAAACATGGAAATGGAAAAGCGACTGACCACACATAATCAGCCCGGTATTACCAAAAGCACAACAACACACAGATTGTCATGCGCTTTTACGCACGATCCGTGAACGACTCTTTTTTTTTTAACGCATAAATATTCACGAAGCAACGTAGCAAATTAGTTTCTTTATAACTTAACGTAAAAACATTCATGTAGCTGTGAACGAGTCAGAACAATCTTATCATAAAAGTGAGCGACAAGAAGCGAGCTGGCGGATTCCGATTTGCGCATCCGGCGCGCCTTGGTTACAGTTTGCCGATCACATTACGCGCGTCATTAAGTCGCTCTCTGAGCCTTTAAAGCCTCTATGTCCGGCGGACCAGACCCCGCAGTTTGTCCCGAAACTCCTTCCTCATGAGGCAGTAAATGATCGGGTTCAGGCAGCTGTTGGTGTGCGCCAGGCACACGGTGAGCGGGAACACGTACGTGTGGACAATGTAATACGCGCTGTCCCAGTTGGCAACGTTCAGTTTGACCAGGACGCTCCACAGGGTGATGGCGTGGTTCGGCATCCAGCAGAAGAAGAACGACAGCATGACGATGGTGATGGACTTGGTCACCTGGGATCTCCGCTTGGGGTTGCTGGTCTTCATGCTGCGCTTGCGGATGATGCGCAGCAGCATGAAGTAGCTGACCGACACGATGGACATGGGCAGAACGAAGCCCACGACTATTTTCTGGATGTGGTAAACCGCCAGCCAATACTGGCCGCCCGGGAACCTCAGCAGGCACAGCTTCTCCCCCGTCACGTTGGTCACCGTGGAGAAGATCGACGTCGGCGCGGTGGCCACAGTCGCCAGAGTCCAGATGATGGCGCACACCCACTTGGCGGAGCATGACCTCTGCACGGTGCGGTTCTTCAGGGCCGAGGCCAGCGACCAGTAGCGGGTCACGCTCATGGCGGTGAGGAAGAAGACGCTGGCGTACATGTTCATGACGGTGACCGACAGGATGATCTTGCACATCGCGTCTCCGAACGGCCAGCTGAAGTCCATGACGGTGTCCACGGCCCAGAAGGGCAGTGTGAGGACGAACTGCAGGTCCGTCACCGCCAAGTTAGCACAAAGAAGTTGACCCTGGACTTCCGGCGCTCCTGCGTGACCCTGATGAAGAAGAGGACCAGCAGGTTGCCGACCAGCCCCGCGGCGCACACCACGGAGTAGACGAGGCAGATGAGGAATCTGAGGACCGGACTCCCGTCGGCCGTCACGTCGATGTCCTCCAGGTTGCTGAAGAGGTCCGGCCGCAGTGACCTGTTCAGAAAGACGCTCTCATTGACTTCACTCATGCTGCCGGCATCTGGGGAGGGGGGAATTTAATTTAAACGCCTGGACGTTTATTCCCAAACAGAGGCGCAGCTCGGACTGCTGCCATCCCAACTTCTCATCTCCTCTTGAAGACGCACAATCGTCTCATATGACAGCCTGCGGCTCCTGGTGACAGGACAGTTCCACCCACCGACTCTCTCTCTCTCTTTCTCTCTCTCTCTCAGACCAGGGGTGGAGTTAGATGCTCATTGGTGAGCAGCATGCAGGCTGGATTCATCAAGCTTGCGCGCAAACGAACGCACTCATTTTCGCCATAAGCATAAAAACAACAAACAACACAAAACAAAACATAAATGGTTTCGTTTAAATCTAACGGATAAATGATGATGACGTGACATTGTTAGATAAGTCGCACCTGAAGCCGCAAAGACGCACATTGGATGCGTAACTGAGTGAGTCCCCTTCAAAATAAGCTGAAAGTTCATCAACAACTCACTGCTGCCACCCAGTGGCCAAGCGACAGTGAAGGGTCGTCTCTAAAAATCTCTAAAAATGCCAGACTCAAGTCCAACTCCAGTTTTCAGTGCTTTACATTCAAAATACAAAATTCACTGTTATATAACATCTGGGGGAAGAAAAAGAGACTGGAAGGAAGAAACGTGGCAAAAAAAGAGGACAAAAAGAAAGGAAAGAAGGAAAAGGAAGAAGAAAGGACACATGGAAGGAAGGAAATTGGAAAGAGGAAATAATAAATTGAACAAGAAAAAAACAGAAAGGAAGTAAGGACAGAAATGATTAACAAAAGGGAGGAAAATGTAAGGATGGACATAAAGAAGGAAGGAGAGAAATGTAGAAAATAATGAAGGAAAACACTAGTAGAAAATCTCACCAAGAGTTTGAAATAAGATTGAAATAAGACAAAATCAACTGAGCAGCAACTTTTCAGCAAGAGATAAATCAGTTTTCTTTTTAAATGAAAAAAACAAACTACAGAAATAAATTGAAACAAACAGATGTAGCAGAATGCATTTTATTACATCTACTTTTCTACATAAACAAGTAACATTCAATAAGTAAACAATTTCTTCCAATGCAGGTAATAAATATTTTTTTCACTTGGTATATTTGTACAAACTGACATGGGTCTACTGTACACCGTCTTCCTCCTTCCCTCCATGAAAAGCCTTTTTTTAAATTTATTTATTTTTTTGTTAAAACAAGTTTTTCTTTCTCTCAGATTGGAGCTGTGAAACCTGTTAATAAGGCAGTGAGTGCAGATGTCGACTCGAGTCCGTCTAAGGAGATCATTTCTGCTGTGTGAGACTCTTTATTGGCCACAGTCGTCTTTTTTTTTTTTTGTTTTACAACTTTCGTTTTCTAAAAAATATATAAATTATTTTTATTCCTTTCGCTCTGAAGTGACGTACACACACACACACCCACACACCCAAAACAAAAACAGAAGCACACGAGCGTACACCGAATGGCTCACGTTCGGATCTGAACGTTCGGTTTTCAGGGTTTTCCCATACTGACAGAATATAAACACTTTTTTCCCTTTAAGCTAAGGTGAGGATGACCAAAGAGAGGAGCCGCTTTCCCAGAGTCCACTGTTAAAGAGCCAAAAATAATAATAACAACATTGGAGGGAAACCAGGAGGAGATCCAACTTTGTCGTTTTTGGTAATCCCACGCAGAAGCTTGTGATGTTTGAGCAGAAACACATTCAACACAGTTTGCTCTGGCGCCCCCTGGCCGTCATGACGTCAGCAGCATGACAAGAGGACAGAAGCTTCAATAAATTAAGCCGCAATCAAAAGCTTTCAGTTACAGTGACTGTCTCGTCAAGTATCCCAACACGGGAGGGGAGGAGGGAGCAGCAGGAATCTGGTAACGCTTTATAATAAAGGCACATGCTGTCTATGAGTCTGAATGATAACAATTAATGATTAACTGACTCCCTGATGGTCTGCAAGGAAACTCTCTGCACCTCCGTCCAGAAGCCCTGCAAGACTCTGCTCTGGTTTTAAAATGTTTTATTTAGGAAGAACGTCCTGTTTTAGTTTCATAATCAGGATCAATTTAAAATTCTCAAATGGAGATTTTTTTTTTTTTTTTTAATTTATTTATTTTGTCCTATTTTACAAAGGATGTTTGAGGAGGAGGACAGCTTGGCTGCCTCTCAGCGTTCAAAACAACAGGACGCCGTTGAACTCGGATCCAAACGGCTCTTTGGGCTGGAGTTAAAAGCTTTTCAGGCCGCCTCGATGTATTTTTCAGTATTGTCGAAGAGCGAACAGACAAGCCCTGAACTGGTGCCAGATGGTAAAATGAGGTAAACGGGCTGAGTTGGTGTGAATATGTACAAGACAGATCTAAAAAATGAGACGCTTGTTTATCGACGAGTCTCACACTATGACAACCTGCAATAAAATCCCACAGTGTTCACTATGCTATTAACAAATACTTAAAGCTATATAAAAATAATCTAATTGCTTTAACATAATGCTAAAAAGCAAAAAAACAACAAAAAAAAAACACAAAAAATAAATTATTACAACATGCTTTAGTTGCCATTTTGATTTTGATAGTTGCACATCACCGTTTAAAGCTCAACTTAAGACATGGACAAATTTTTGTCTGAACTGCTAATTTGAAAGATTTAGAAAAATAATAATAAAACAATTCTCAGCTTTTTTGTGTCTTAAGTTGCATGTTAGGATCCTTTTTTAAAAAATATAATTTCACAATAAAAATAATTATCTGCATGGCTTAAAAATCAAATTGCACACTTAATAATTTACTAACAACACTTTTAAAAACCGTTTTGAGAGCACACACTAGCAGTTTTTTTCAACTGATTGTGTGAAACATCTTAAACAGTAAGTATGTTTATCTTAATAAAGGGTCAAAATAAAAAGGTCAGTGCTGTATTTATTCGTGGTGATGCTTTGTCTTTTCTTTTTTCTCTGAGATGTTTTTTCAGGTTTACTTTTTAATCAGTGACCAGAAAAGTGAGTGTTCTCTTGTTTTGGTTTGTGGTAAAATGTCCTAATTAAAGACTCGTTTGGATAAACGACCAACTATTTTTATGCATCACTTACTGGGATCAGAGGAGGGTAGTAACTATCCATGTTTATTTTAAGTATCAGTTTTCTAAGGTTTATGGTGAAACAGATCGATTTGGAAAAGCTAAATCTTTCTTCTGCCTATAATAATTGTCTATAAAATACCACAATGTGAACATTACTTTAGATTTTTGTTTGTTTGCTGCCATCATTTTTAAATATCACAACAGGTGTTGCAATCAAACAATTACTAAGTACATGAGTAACATTTTGATCGAATACTTTTTTACTCTCACCTTACTAATTTCTTGTAAGGCAAAGTTTTACTTTTACTTGAATAAAAAAAAAAAAAGCCAACATAGTGCTTCTCTTGGTTGAGTAAAACTTTGTGTTATTCTACACATCTGACTGTAACCAACTCAACAAAAACAACTTTGTGCAGCTTAAAAACTCCCATCAGATGCCTGTAGATAATCTTGGACTTCTAGAAAAACCTGGACGGGTCATCTGCAATGCCTCAGTCCTCCACCAGGGAGTGAAAGACAAAAAATGGGGGTAAAATGTTGCAGGTTTTTGAAGGAAAATAAAATGTTATGTTAATAATGGTCCATTCAGCTTTATGAGGCCAGAAAAAACATAGAATAAACATTTGATACATTTTATGATACTTTGAGAGTTTATGCACAGGAAATAACTGAGTTCTCTGTGTAAGAGCAACTTGGTTGATAGGTGGTTCTAGTTCCCACACCTGCTCCAAACAAACAGGCACTTCCTCCCTGCACTTTCAAATTAAGAGGACATGGAACATAGTGGAAACCAGCCCACGCCTACTAGAGTGTTTAATGTGCATCATCTTTATTCTTTATGTTATTATCTCGGAAAACTACCTGATATTTGGATTTGTCTGCTGGGTTTCCGGTTATGCAGCCTATTTTATTTTTATTTTTTTCTGCACTCTTTTCTCCATCGCTGCATTCCGGAACACACGACACAATGAACTCAAAAGAAACTATTAATCACGCATGAATTAATTAAGCATTTGCTTTGTGCCCATAAAAGGATTACCAGAGTCTGCTACCGAGTAAACGCACGGTGGCATTTATTTCCCTAGAGAATCATCACAACACCTTTCTGAGTAGTCGAGCTGCTGCTAAATAATTATTCAACGCATATTAAATAAAATCATTTCACAACCGGCTCCTGCGTGACAGTGACTCACACTCGCTTTAAGCCACTGAGCAATTTGTAAAAAAAAAAAAATTAAAAAAAATAAAAAAAATTCAATATATAGACACGAAGGATACAAAATAAATAAAATACTGCACAACAGAGGAAACGCACTAACAGAACTTGTTCCAGCGGATGATGGAGTCACACGGAGAGGCAGGAGTTGGTTCCCATGAGAAGAGCAAGGAATGAAGTTAGAAATGCCAAGTGGAGGGAAGAGGTCACCCCGTGTCAGATCCCCGTCCGGTTATCGAGGAATGGGACGGGGCGGCGGGAGGAGGGAGGTGAGGTGGCGGGAGCCGCTGTCAGAGCCCATTATCTCGTGATCGCTGGGATAATTAGACGCCGCCTGTCTCCGGCGCCTGGAAGCGGGACGTCAGAGAGACGCTCATAAAGCCAGACGCTGGGAACATTTAAAGGATGTCGGGGAAACACGGCTTGGATAACGACAACCGAAAGCGTGTGTTGTTTTAAAAATGTACATTCACGAGCAAACCATGCGTGAAATACAGCGAACGCGCTTTTCTCCGACACGAAAGGCTTTCTCCTGGCAGGCCATGCATTTTTAAACAGTCTAATTCAGAGCGGAGCCCGCCTTGACCTGCCGAGGACGCCTTCTTTCACTTCTCAAGACGTCAACCACGAGCGCTCCGTCCTGACTCAGCTGTCCCCCCCCGGATGGGTGCGGGTAACCAGTCGTTGGTTCAAAACCGTCAGATGCAGAAAGTGACGATTTTAAGACATTACTGTAAGGTTCCTCAAACACGAGCACATAATAAACAGGCACTGCTTTAAGCTGGGTCGCATGCTGCGGACGCCTGCGTCTTCAAAAGGCCCGGCGTTGCTACGACGGCTTCGCCGGAAAATCCTTTTGTGACAGCCGGCGGCGAGAGACGCGAAGCAACACATTGAACCTGGAGAAACGCACTGAAAACAGACACACACACACACACACACACACACACATTCAACAGCATTCAGATCACTTTCATATTAGTACCTACTTTTTGGCATTGTGCAAAAAAAAAAAAAAAAAAAAAAAAAAATATCTTCCAGCTAAAATTGGCAAGTATAAATAGCTTCAACAGTTTAAATGCTGTACGCCGGCAGATTCTTTACAAGGAGTGAAAATAACCAACACAGAATCAACCTGAAAGTCCAGGGGAATGCATATTTCACTGTTTAAATATCATACATAAGTTAAAAAGAATATTAAAACTACTACAACATGATTCAACTGTTAATTCAGTCTCATTATAGAGAAAAACAAAATACACAATGAATCTGGACATGAGGTCGAAGAGGGGGGAAAGAAAAAGGAACGTGGTTGCTGTCGGAGATGCGGATGGAAAGTTAAGCAAACGTGGCAGCAGGTGTTGAAGGGAAAGGAGGTCCGGTCCTCCCTCCGCCTGGAGACGGCGACAGAAGCAGCTCACTACACTGAAAACGTTCCCGACGTAGAAAAGTAAAAGAGGAAAATAGATTTTGTTCTCTGGTCACGGTGCTGCGCCTTGTTTTTGTAGAAAGGGGGAAAAAAAACAAAAAAACAATAAGGAACCCTCCAACCTCGTGTTTTTTTCACCCGGGCAGCATCTCTGCTGTTTGTGCCAAGTTTGTACCAGTAAAGATCAGATGTGGTCCAAACGTCGGACTGGTTTCTCATCTGAGGTCAGTAACACCAAGTCCACATCCCTCCTTGCTCCCCTCCCTTTAAGTGATGTCACCCACTCAGATATTTAGTGCTTTTCTCCACATTATGGCTCCAAAAAGGCTGACAGAGTTCGATGACTTGGGGCCGGTCTAATCTCTGGAGCAAAAAAAAAAAAAAAAAAGAAACGTTTACCCTGCGGTCAGCACCGGGTCCGGCGTGGTACTGCACTCACGCCGGGCCCAGAGCGTCGCCCCCGGCCTCGGGTCAGTCCAGTGATATGACGTCAGGTATCCCGCCGTAGATAGCTGCCACTGCCGCCTCGGCGCTGCTTCGACTGGCCACCACCCCGGGGTGTGTGTGTGAGGGGTGTGAGGACGAGTGCGAAGACGACGAGTGTGTGGAGTGAGTGTCTCGAAGGCTACTGGACGAGACCAAGCCGCCGCCCGAGTTGCTCACGCCGTTGGTCGGCGCCGTCAGCGACGGGGTACCTGATTGGTCAAGGAACAGCTGGGAGGCCGACGAGGAGGTGCTGTAGGGCAGGAAGCGGTTGAGGAGGAGCTCGTGGTCCTCTGAGGCCGAGGCAGCCGCCGCCATGACCATGTTGTAATGCTGCAGGGCGGCAACGAGGAAGAGCTGTTAGTGGGACAGCATTTTAAACAAATATATGTGTGTGTGTGGGTGTGCGTTCTTTTTATCATGTCAGCCAAAATCGTCAGCTCAAAACTACTCACAGGACAAAAAATATCATTCTTTAAAAACTAAAATGACCAAAAATGAGCTAAGCATAAACTGTTTCAACTAAATGAAGTAATCCGACTCTTTTGTAGGATCTGCATCGTGGATCCAAAGCTTTAAGGGGTTTTTCTTGTTAAACAAAAGGCATCCCGTTCTCACTTATTGCTACTTTGATCTCGAATGAAGAAAAGTACAATGAAAATTTTGTCTATTCTCAGCATTAAAGCAGCATCTCAGTCAGTCTTCGTTTGAAAACGCTTCCTGTATTTATCCAAGTTTTACTGCAACAATTAAAAGCAGATTTGGGTGTACCAAGGTGAACTTTAGCGTAGATGTGTTCGTAGTCACCACGACAACGTAGGGAAAGCAGAAAACAAGAAAAAGATGTTCACTTTGTGTTGCATTTTAACTTTTTTTTTTTAAAAAGGTTTCGATTTAAAAGTCATAGTTTTGATCTAATTTATTCTTGAACACCCTTAATGTATAAGAAAAAAAGGAAAAAAGGAAATAGTCGGCAATATTTTGGTGTTAAACATAATTGAGCCATTTGCTTCTTTCGAAGGTGACATGTTAGACGAAACATTTCCAACACCGTGAGTCATATTTAAAATCCCTTCAGCTTCGTTGTTTCAGGCTGGCAGCAGAAATATCTGACACCGATACGGCGTAGTGAAAGCAGCAGGATATCACACGACTTTCAGCTAAGTGCCCCAACGTTTCTTCTGCACCATCCGACTTACATTTATCAAATGTTTTGCTCTCTCACAGAGCCAGTAGTAAAAGCAGTACAAAAAAAGAAGGGAACACAGAGTACAGGAAGGATTTTATGTGACGTTCTCCCCCATCATCAGGTTTCAGACATGTCAAATTAAAATTTTAAGTGGCTTCCTCAGAATTAGGATATGTCTTTTTAAATAATTTCTTTCTATGACAGGGAACATCTCGTCACTGAGAACCCACCGGTAGCTGGCTTCATATGGTCAAAGTAGAGAGGGTGCTTTAATGACAACATTGGGAGGTATTCCTGTGCTACGTGACACACAGAATACAGTTGAACGCACCTGATGATTGTCTCCTTGAAGAAAAGAGAAGAAGTTCAACTCTGGAAAATAAGCACAAAGGAAAGTCGGTGTTGATTACATCTAGAAATGAGGGGGATGGCACACGCCAGCGTAAACCTGCGGGCAAAAACGGTGCAAAAAATGAAGAGGAAATTCTCAAGTGAAAAGTTTGTGAGTGTTTTAGACCTGATGTGGGCAGGTCTCACATCAGGCCCACCCACGAAAACAAAAACCTTTTTGCAGCTCATTCTTAACAAGTCGTCAGTCCAAAGCATTCTTCTTCTGTGGTATCTGACAACTATTGTTTAACTGGTCCAAAATGTCCAGATAAGATTCCTCCGTGTTGTTCATATCTATACTTTTCCAGATCCAACGTTCTAGAAAACTAAGTAAGGGCACAAGAACGTAAGAAGAAACTGAAAAAAGGGAGGAAAGAATGAATGAAAGGACAGAACTAAAAAGAAGGAAAGAAACAAGGGAAGGCATGACAGAGGAGGGAAAGAAAGAAAGATGGAAGGTCAGAAGAGATAAAAATAAAGAGGTCATGGCCAATGGAGACACGGGGGAAATGACAAGAAACAGATAAAGCAGAAAAGACAGAAAGAAGGATGGAAGAAGATAGGCACAGCAGAAAAAACACAAACAAGGAAAACAAAGAGAGAAAGGACAGGAAGGACAGGAAGGGCACAGAGAGGGGCCCATATAAGGAAGAAAGAAAGAAGAGGGAAGGAAAGAGAGAAAAATGGACAAAAAGGGAACAAGAGGAAGGAAGGCCAGAGAGAAGAAAAGACACAGCATGACATTGGGACAGCGAAAAAAGATATTTTCCATGTCTATCCGGATCTGAAAAACGTTTCTGGATTCCTGGTTGTTACCTGACAGGTCGTTGGGGGTGTGGTAGTAGGGCCTGTAGTCCTGGATGAGTGGGGGCAACGGAGGGATGTAGTTGGTGTCCATGGCTGGCATGCTGGGGGTGCGGCTGACGGGAGAGGCCTGGTGGTGCAGGTTCAACACCCTGCGGAGCGTGTGCACACGCAAAACACAAAGAGGTCAGAGAACCGCTGCGCCCACCGTCATGCCTTCACTTTGTGCAGAATGCTGGGGTACAGCCAGCATTCTGCACCCTCCACTAAGCTGCAAACACCAATGCAAGATTCATCAAGGCCAAATGAAGCAGTAGAGTCTACATGAATGTTAATGTTAATCTGGCAGAAAAGGCAGCAATGAAAAAAAACCTCTGTATTAATGCTACTTTACTCAATTAAAAGTCAACAAAATTTTCCTTATCCTGGGTTTTTATTGTTTACGGTTGTTGAGGTCACCACAAAAACTGATCTTGAAAAATATTCTCTTTAATTAATAAGATTCTTTAGGATACAAGTCATTTAAAGAACTGCGATTTGTATCGCATCAAGTCACATTTTAAAATTTATTGACACTAACAATCCCAACAATACGGACCGTTTTGGAGGGTTTTAAACATCATCGGTTAGAATTTATCATGACAAAAATAAATCTAAATTTCTATAAGAAATTTATCGCGATAAGTGACAATACGAAGCAATAAACGTCCAAACCCTGCTTCTGTGGTCGACTCACCCTTTGTTTATGACAGGCGGCGAGGTCGGAGACAGAGACGGACACGCTCTTTTGACCGGAGGAGGAAGTGCTGCAGAGGACGGTGGAGGAGGAGGAGGCGGCGGCGGCGGGGAATCTGGTTCTTCTTCGTCCGAGGAGCTGTCGAGTGTCAAGTCGATCACTTCCACCTTTTTGCTGTGGCTGCTGTCGCTGTGGCTGGAGGACGAAGAGCTGTGCTGATCTGAGCCTTCGGACGTCCGACAGGAGCCTGAGGGGAAGCACAGATGTCTCAGTTTGAGTCGGGATTTACAGAGAAAGGAGCCTGAAAAAACCTGAAGGTTCTCCAACGCTCAGAAAACTCATCTGCTCTGCTGAACATGAATCATAGGGTGTTTGTTGACATAGAGGCATTTTATTCAGAGGTTATATTACTGGCAATTTGGCAAATTAAAACAGACAATCCAAACCAAGTAGCAGAGGATAAACATGAATCTGTTTGGTTTTATTTTTTAGCTGAATTGGCTTCCCAACCCACAAAACTCACCATCCAGCCCGTTGTTAAGGGAAGCTGAGGAGACCTCCTGCACTTCCTTCTTAGACCTCATGGGGGCCCAGCTGCCATCCTCCTTAAACTGGATCTCATCACAGTCTGAGCAGCTGTTCAAGATCTCTACAAAAAGTCTGGGAGAAGACACAGGGCAGCCACGGATTAGCTTAAAATAATCCATTTCAAATAAAAATCTGAAATCAACCAGATAATCTTGGTGGTATTTAGATTTTTTTAAAAAGCATCTTCCAGCACATTCTCTTTCAAAGTTCGCTCAAAACATATAGATAGAAAGGAAGTGACAGGCATAAAGAAACGGCCGCAGATCAAAAATGTCTAAAAGTCTTGGCTTTAAAGAGGAACAGAAATGCAGTGAAGAAAAATGCAGCAAATGGGAACAAGTTGTCTCTTTGTGACAGGCTGCGATGAACAAGTGCCTGAAGATCCCATTTAATATTTAGTCATTTTGTAAGAATCAGCCTGTCACTGAAAGACGGTTCGTCCCACTTTCTGTGACAAATATCAAATATGACAGCTTGATAGACAGAACGTTTTAGCAGCAGCAACTAATTTGTGGGAAAAAACTTTACTTAATAATAGATCCAACTTAAAATGGGTTTTGTCGAAAAGTGTAACGACGCAATTAGCTGACATGACGACAAGATGTTTACATGATATTGTTATTGTACGAACAAGACGAGATATTATCAAAATGAAGACTTCCGTATATAATGTGGTTTGGAAGACTTTCTCAAGTAAAGTGGTCCAAATGCCAAAGAAAATGAGAGATAATGGAAAGGAAAAAAAAAAAAAAAAAAAAAAAGCTCTTTTTAGTGTTTTAAGAAACCGAATAAAGGTTTGGAATTAATAAAAAAAAACATAAATGACTGAAGTTCACTATGAATTTGTGGCAGTGATAAAGCCTTAAATAAAGGAACCAAGAAAAACCAGAAATGGAAGAAAAAAGAGAAAGAAATAGCAAAGGAAGAAAGAGAAAAAGGAAGAAAAAGAAAGCAAAAATCACAGAAATAAAAAGAGAAAAAGAAAAACAAAAGAAGCAAAGACGGAAAAGAAAGAGAACTGTGGAAAAATCAAACTTTTAGACAACCTGATATAAAATCTAGTATTTTTAACACTCTAAAGTTCCTTTTCTAAACTGCAGAGCAACCATAAACATGTTAAGTCACATGAAGATCAAACTTGGTCTTCATCAGGGTCACTGTCTGTTCTGGCAAATACTTCTGCACTAACGTTAACCCTGCAGCTTCTGTGTCTCTGTCTTTCCCTTGTTTTTATGACTTTTAAATAAAAAAAATATATATTATTATTATTTTTAAGGCTTTGCTTATAAAATGTATCTTTTTTTCTTGGTGGACTTGTGACTTTGCTGATTGGTGGAGAGTTGTTTGTTGAGCTACAACAGACAGACCTTGACGAGGTTTACCCAGAAGTAAAATGTAAAATAAAGGCCTTTAGCCATTTTCCAAAATCAGCTTATCCATTGTGTACTGAAGCATTTTATTACCACCTACTTTTTCTTTCTTGTTTTCTGCACTGAATCCTTTTTACTAAAAGCTTTATGCATAAAGATTTTCTTTAAGTACTGCATGAAGATAGGAGAAAAACAGTTAATAAAGTCTAACTTAAGTTAGACTTTAGTCTATGTTAAAACACTTTTTTTAAAACAAATTCAAAAAGCTTTATGCCATATTTATTAGAAGATTTCAGGAAGCAAAGTTTGGAAAAATGAAAGAATATTTCAGAGAGTTAATCATCACATCTCCTTCATCAAACAAAGAGGCTGCTTGTGTCTTTGTCTGACTTACCCATCGATAATAAGATGCTCATACGGGGCCTTCTTGTCACAGACAGGACAGACCCAGGTGGGCTTCTTCTCATTCATCTGGATGTAAAGCGTGGCGTCGAAGCACTGCAGATGGGAGCACGTCAGTGCCCTGCACGGGATCATCAACCGCATCTTCCCCAGCTGCACCGCGAGCGCACCGACGGGCGGCGAACCCGCAGAGGAAACACGCAGCACGGATTAAGGGTGAATTACACTCTCGAGTGCCACAAACATACCAAAACCACATGACAACGCAGGATGTTGCTTAAGAAGAGTTACGCAGACAACGGCATGTTGAGCAATACGTGTGTTGGCAAGACTAGATTATTATATATCTATATATATGTATATTTTTAACACAAGATTAATCGTATGAGGAGCAGGAAAGGTGGTTACCGGGCAGAGCAGGGACACGCGCAGGCTGGTCGTGGCTATTTCACTGTCAGGGTCCGCTGTGAGCTTCTCTTTGACTGGAGGGGAGAGGAAAAGGACAACGGCGCCGTATGAGTCAGTGAGAAACAGATGGATGGAGCTCTTCTTCCAGATGTGCTCGCTCAGTCACTGTCAGACACCAGGCCGGCGCTGTGAATGAATGCAGGAGCTCTTCACGCTGCACCGCAACCTCCAGGTACATTTTGAAACTCTTAGTTACCATCTGACTGGAACAAAAACATCCAACGTGCTTTGGACTGAGGATGTTTTCCATTAGTTTAACGTACGTAGCCATAAGTCAGACCGGTGAAAGACGCTCGAGTCATTTTCTTTATGCGACTAATTATTCTCCGAACCTACGTCAATTTGGCCTGAGACTCTTTTTGAATGAATAAGCATATAAAGTTGGAGACTGTTAAACTTTAACAGCTGCATAACTTAAGAGCAAAGAATTAAACACAATGTAAGAATATGCAATTCAATCCAATATCCAAAATTTGATTAGAAATTGATATATTTAATATTACAATGGCCTACCTGTTAAAATCCCTGGGAGTTTGGATGTAGAAAGATTTCATAAATGATTTGAAAGTTTTTAAGGTGCAAATTCAGCAAAAGAGAGCGAATCTGGATGAAAATATATAAAACAGAAAAACTACAAAAATCTAATTATATTCTGGTTGTAGAATCGCACCATGCTGGAGAGCGCCATGCTGGTTTTTGTAGTCTTTTGTTTATATATATTTTTTTGAAACATTAGATTGTAGGACAATTATTTTGTCAAGTTTTGGATTCTGTGCAGCTGGCAGGATTTTTGCTCTTACTGTAGTTGTCATGATGCGTAACCGTGGATGCGTGCTACGAGACTGGCATTCAGCACGAAATAAGATAATACATTTAGTTTCCCTATGAGATAATCAAGTATTTTCCAAACTAAATTGAATTGAGTAAGTGTCTTCACACCTAAATTAACACTTTTCTTGACCTTTTTATTTAGTCTCAGCATTAGGCGTTGTGTCCTTCAGTCTCTTTTTTTTGTGCCTGACCTATTTGGCGCTGGGATTCTTAATGATGGAACCCAGATTTCCTAAGACGGAGGGAAGGCCGGGTTGTACGAGAAAAGAAAGCTGCAGGGTTTGCATGCTTATTTATGTCTGCAAATTAAAGCTTCACGACGAGATCCGATGAGCAGCAGTCCTGAACTTTTCGTAGCCTGGAGGTAAGGATGCAGCGGAAGTGAGGTCGGCTTTGGGGTAAAGAGAGAGCGCCAATAACTCTTTTGTGTTTCACAGACTCCGCTTCTTTCTTCCTACATCAATGCTGTCACTGGTACAGAAAGAAAAGTGTAATGCGAGGCGGCTGTTACGCCTGGTGTTTTTATATTTTAAACAAAAACTGTAATCTTTTGAAGTTCTGTGTTTTCATCACCAGTTTATTTTTTATCTATGTCCTTTTTAGTCTTTTGAAACACAAATCCTAACTTTACTGGTTCTGCTTGGGGTGTGCTTCCAGGGTGATTGAAGGTTCTGCCTCCAGGCCGTCATGACTGCAATGCATAGCAAGACTGGGGAGGAGAGGAGGTCAGGGAGGAGCTGCATGTGTGCAAGAGAAGCTGTCCGCCATGATAACCAGGAAAATACATTAAATCTTTTAAAATCCAAATCCTGATGTTGTAACAAGTGCCGGCATGATTTCACATTGCTTTCTGATCCAAAGTATTGGATCAGAAACACATCTGTAAACTGTCAGAGGAAATGTAAGATGTATCTGAGTGCGCAGCTGATTAAAATCGTCCCATACATATAATCATATAGCAGAAACAGTTGAACAGCAGCTTGTGTAAGTAAATTTCTGTTTAAATCTCCTTCAATGCACAGACTGAACCACAGAAAGAGGTCGGTGAAGAAAACTCCCAGCTCCCATTTAGTCTTCTTAGTACTTTTGATTCAACGTGGAGATTAGATCATTAGCAACTTTTTTTTTTTTCTTTCCCAGAGCCGAGGACAGATTTTAATCAGAACAGTTTTAGCCCTAAAGCATCCCAGCTTATCGGATCAGTTCATCTGTGAAGAGAGAGGCTGGCGGTTCTTACTGAGCGCTCTGGAGTGGTCTGGGTTTCTGATGCCTTTTGCCCGCAGTCTTTGTAGCAGCACTGTGGAGGACTGCTGCTTCACCAAGTAAACCGCCATGGAGTAACTCTGCACACACAAATTAAGACACAACATCAGTCACAGCCAGTAAGAGTCAAAAAGAGCTGATTTACAACTCATTGGTGTTGCAAAAGTTGCCTTCCTGGGCTGAGGATGTATTGTCAGGATTCGTTTTACTTAATCCTGTTAAAAATCAACATGTTAATTTTTAACATGTAATTTTAAAAACCAAAATTCAGCAGAACTTTAAGCTTCTAAACACAGATGAAATTTGTTTCACTGGTTTGTCTCGAGATCAAACTGTGAAAGGCCTAAATGAACCGACTGAGTTTTTGTTGGCCAAATAACTTGAAAGGTGTGAATATGATTTTAACAGGGGTGTGAAAACTTTAGGGCCCTGCTTATGGAAATGATAATTTTGTCTGAAAACTGACAAACGATGACAAGCAAAGGAGAACAATTCAGGTGGTTTAATACAAAAAGAAAAAAACAAACATTCAAAATCTCACTAAGTTTTAGTGAGATTTTTATGTTGAGAAATTCAAAAAATATTTTAAACTTTCAGAGAAAGAAAAGGGGATAAAAATGTGATGTTAGAGGATTTTTAGTTACATTTGCCAGAAATTTAAAAAAATGTAGTGGTGTATGAAGCGTCAATAAATGCTTGATCTAAGCATTTATTGACGCTTGTGTATCAATAAAAGTTGATACACAAGCATAAATGTTTATTCTCTCTTCTATAATTATTAAATGTGTTTAGCATAAATGCTGCCTCATACTTTCTGAGCTGGCTATGCTACGCTAGCTTGAGAAGGAGTTTGATGAATTTGACTGACAGCCAACCAGAAAGACTGGCATGGCAAATTTGAGTAAATTATTTTACCTTGTATTTTATAATAATGATTAAAAAACAGATTGTATTTTCTCAGACCCCACCACTGCCCGAGGCACTGAGAAAGAACAGATGGGTTTAGCTCCTACCCTTCCGATCTCTGCGGTCCACGATACCACGATGGTGTTCGGGACTGTGGTGGACAATCTGACAAGTGAGGTAATGTTGATCGGCCGGCTCGGCCGCTTGGGCTCGACGCCATTTTTGGTTGGAGGAAGATAACCCTGAAAATCAGAAAGAAACGTGAGACTCGCAGTAAATCTCATTAAACGTTAAATGCAGACCAGGACTCCTCACCGGCAGGTTGCATGGTTTCCCGTTGACTTTGACACAAAGATTGGGAGGGAAATGGTCTTCCTGAGGACAGCTTGTCTCCGACAGGCAGAACCGGAGCTGAACCTGAACTGAGAAGTCACATTTGGTCCCCGAGATGTCCCTGTGAGGAAAGGCGATGATTACCATCAGCACAACCTTACATGTTGTGGGTCATTAATCAACGGCGGTGCAATAATCAGCGTTGTACTAACATAGAGCTGCTGATCTGCTGGACCTGCTGCGGCGTTAACGCGAAGGCGAAACACGTCTCCTGAAACCGCTGGCTGTTGTCTGACGCTGAGGAGATACAAAGACAGAAGAGAGGGTTTACTAGTAACGAAACTCAAGTTAATTTTAACTTTAAGAAAATAGGGAAATATAATCACTAAAAAAATTGTTAATTTGATGGGCGGGGTAGGTCAAGATCAGGTATGAAAGCTTAAGCAAAGTTTAAATTTGAAATAATATTCAATAAAAAAAGCCACGTCACACAATCATGTATTGTCCTAAAGACCACCCTTTATTTTTTAAAACCATGTTTTCTTTCATCGTTTCCAAACATCCTGATTTTACACTTGCTGATAAAATTCTGCTCGATTGATGAGCTCAATCTGTGACCTGTTCTGCTCATGAAACCAAAACTGAGAGTAAATAGCAACAGTAAGCTAAAAAATAAAAGGCAAAAAAGAGAGCGAAGATGTCTGCGCACAGCAGGGTGCCGAGATTTTCATTCTTGAAGAAAATCATTATGCGGTTGATCTCATCTGCAGTGGAAAGACCTGCTAACGAGCGGCTGGATGTCAGAAAGAGACCTCACACTGAGGTGAGGATAAAAACCTGCTCTATTTATAGGCCCACCCACAGGTGGTGGAAATAACCGGAGCTCCTAACCCCGGCCAGCAGGTTCGTAAAGTCAGAGAATAAGTTCGTGTGGGAGGTTAGCGAGAGACAAAGAGGTGTTCTAATTTAAATATATTTGCAAAACTGAGCTACAATGGCCGTATTTTACTTTTCTGAGCACTTCTTTAACTTCCAGTAGGAGATTTGTCTGGATATAAAACTTCCTCAAAGATAAAAGATTTGGAATAATTGTCTCACAGAGGCTTTTCATGAGCTGCTTAGTCATCTGGGTCCTGCTTCCTTATGCTTCTTTAAGACGCCTGATAATTGTCTTGTGGTTAAACCGGTGCATTATAAAGAAAGCATGAGCATCCTGACTTGGGCTGGGAAGTGGACGAATTCAAGAGAAAGGAGCTAAAATGAGGCGTTTCGATATAAAATGCAGTTCATAAATAACTATGGAGACACTACGGGTTCGGTAGAGTCTCTAAAATCTGTCTTCATATGACAGATTTTAGAAGATATGTCACACTATTTTCAGCCAGAACAGAAACCAAAGAGAAAAGAAAAGAAGCAGCCTCACAGCTTGGGGCATTAAGAATATGCAGAATGCAAGCAAGCTGAGGCTGATTTGTCCAAAGGTGCAAAAAATTACAGTTATTACTCATCAACACGTTAGCACTTGTTTTAAATGATTGTATCTTCAACGGCATTATTAGAGCTGCAGTATGTCGTATTTTTAAAACAGTATGTTTTTTATTGTTACTCAGAGATGCAAATAAACATAAAGTGCAATTTTTAATGGGGAAATGGGGGCCCAGAGATCTCATAGGTACGGAAAGATGCTGGAAAGAGAGAAAGACTGGCTGGGGTTTGAACTGATGACTTTCTTTCTGTAATTTCAAAAATGAGTCTCAACAGAGTGCAGCTGCATTTCACACTGTTCTGGATGAGAATCAATTGTGCCTTTGTGTGTATTTCAGCAAAAAAATCTTTTAGACGTACCGTTTCGTAAAGTGTGAGTTTCTTTTCTGGAGGAAAAAACCTCGGGAAACTTGTAATATCTGCATTATTTTCAATATATTGCATGAACTAAAACAATGACTTTGATCATATATATATATATATATATATATATATATATATATTGCTACTACTATTTAACTTTTTTTTGAATAGATTTTATAAAACTTGAACCTTTCACATAATTCTGGAAACCCAGTCCGGAGCATGTGAAACTGCACGGCCGCGTACATAAACACAAACTCTCAGCAGGATTATGTCCATGCTGGTAATTTATTTCCATGTAGGCGTTGAGGGGGCTGAGAGCTATAGTTCCTGTGGAGGATTTAACAGGCCAATCCTGCTCCTCCTACCATCAGCCGTTCAAAATGCGACTAATTTTCTCAGTAATGACCCATCTCGCCTCCCACTCCTTAGCATTCGTGTGCAACGCATTTAACTTTACATCCATGTCGCTGCGTCCTTTGAGCTGCAGCCTTGTGTGCTGCAGAACAAACGCAAAGCGTGAGTGTGCTTTCGAACAACAGTCTCCTCTCCTCTCCTCTCCTCTCCGGGCACACAGGTTATAAATAGAAAGTGCTCTCTCTCCCCTTCTCTCACTCTCCAATCACTCTGAAACTCAGCCTCTTGTCTGTGGTAGTGGATTTTTTTTTTTTTTGCTAGCGTTTCAGTGTGCCTGGCCAGGAGATGTAAGATGGACTCCTTCATCTCCAGACAAAACTTGGGACAATGGTTTATTTAAGATATAAATGAAATGTTTGATCAGCTTGATGATGATAATAGATACATTAAAAACTGTGAATTGGAACCACAAAGCTGCTCTTTCTGCCCGTATTATTTCCAATGAAATAGGATCTGTCACATTTATCCCGTATTCTATGAAACTCAAAGTCCCCTTGTCGGTGCATGCTTCCTTAAAAGGAGAAATTATAAGTGCTTCATTTTCCGTCAGAGGGCAGGATCATCTTTCTCAGGTAAATATGAACTAGTCTCAGCAGTCCGGATAACTTAGTTCTACATAAACACCAGAAAAATGGAGGCTTTTTGAGTCCAAAAACAACAAAATCTGCCTCCCAGCTGCTCTGAAGCTCATTAATGAAGAATGCTGTTTACAGGAGAATGACAGAAATAACCACACAGGATGATGGAAAGTAGCGAGGGGACAGCGGAGTTTAAAATCCCTCAGCCTTCGGACTGATAACTGGGCTGAAGAGACACTTTGATGTGGTAAGTGCATTTTTCTGTCGTCGCCATTTCACTCAGCAGCGGAAACAAACTGCATCTAACATTAAGCTGCACCGAAAGCAAAGAGTTTATTTTACGCCCACAGGAGGATAACTTCGGTACCTCACCGAAACCCGGGATCCATAAAAGCATTTTCTTCACGTGACGCACAAATAACTTTCCTTCCTCTGCTTTGTTTTTTCAGTGCTTATGCAGGGCCGGAAAATATTTTAATCAAATTCCTAAAAAATCCTGGACAGCCGATCAGCTGAGCTCGGATCAGGAAGCCAGCCTCTAAATCAGGTGGCATCAGGTGTTCAGCAGCAGACAAACATTAACATCAGACACCAGAGACAATTTCCACCCTGGCTCATTATTAATGACATGTTTCCTTTCCCTAGTTCAGATGTTGCTCCTGTAAATCAGCTCCAGCTTTGGGATCTAGATTTTGTTTTTAAATTCCTGACTTGCTCTAGATTTTAAATAATGATTAGGATAAATGTAACTGAGATATCACTTTGTACCTCCTAATCCACTGAACCTTCTCTTTGCCTATCACTTTGTTGTTACTAAATGAAAATAATTTCCTCAAAGTCTCTAATTTTCTTCACTTACTGATTAATTGAACGACTAAGAATAAATGTAATTACTTGTTTTTGCTTGATGCCACTAACATATTGCCACTAACAATTAGCATATTGATAAAGCAGTGCACATTATTCTGGGTACACTCCTGGGCTGACAATAACACAACTTTAGATTATATCAGCATATGGACAGAGCATCAGACATTTATTCTGTTATAAACTTGGAACTTCTACGGAGAGAGAAACCTGATTCTCTGTGGGGGTTTTTTTCTCCACAAAAACTGCTCTGGTGTTAGGCCAGGCCTGGCTATTACCAGCTTCTGTAAAAAAAAAAAAAAAAAAAAAAAAAAAAAAAAATATATATATATATATATATATATATATATATATATATATATATATAATTATATATATAATTTTCCAGCAGAAAAACATCAGTTCTTCTTTTTCCATTTACCTGCAGACCATTTTATAAAATGTTGTTTTTTTAAAAGCGGTGCGTATCAAAGCTCTCTAATCGTAGCTGGGACTTCTGATTATTTATGAGCAGTCCTGCAAATGGAGTCACACCGTCTCACACAGCGTTCATTAACACCACCTGGTGATATTAAAACAACCCAACAGTCTACATGAATTGAGTTGCGAACATTGCGGATTGTTCTGAAAACAGTAAGGACCCATACATAATGTGACAAATGATTATCATAAACAGGAGAAAAAACAATAAATGAGTCAATGGTTCTGTGTTATTCCGGGAAAAACCTGGTTGTTTCATTCTTGTTGTGCCTCAGTGTTTTTCTTTTTTCTCTTTTATTGTCGTCGTTGCATGCGTTTGGGTCTGACTTGCTTTGGATCACTCTCACACTGCACTTTTAAGAGCATACCAATCCGGTTGGACAATGTTGTGCCGTTACAAAAGCAAACAGACCAGACTTCAATTAAAGCGGACTGCACAGGACTGGTGTGAATGCTACCTTAAAACGTTTAATGACATTTCCAGGTGGTCCAAAGTTCACTTGTTTGGCTCACACCAGACTTCAGACTTGAAGAAGTCAACAAAACCAACTCTGGTCCATGTCGCAGTAATGTTCTTATCACAGTGTTGGGCCCGTGGTTTGCTGAACGGAAAAACTGATGTTTTATGCTGCACAATCATTTTTATTTATTTAGTTGCTAGCCTCTAGAAAGTGTGTTTGAAAGTGAAGCGCTTTAGTTGCATTTTCCACACATTGATTGTGTATTGATCACACCGGATCCCGAGTGATCAAACGTTTAAATGTTTATGGTGAGTCTGCGCAGCAGATCTCAGCGGAGGTCTGTCCTTTATAAATGTGCCCAAACCGACTAAGACGTGGCGTTTGCATAACATTTTTACTAAAGCTTGGTCACAGTTTTTGTAACACAGCAACTTTCTCGTTCGCTGTGCAACTTCTCGTGTGAAATATCCAACGCTCCTCTGTGAGAAAAAAAAAAAGGAGCGAGCCGTTTGCTAGCTTCTGGCTACCGTAGCGCACGTTTTTGAAACAAATGAGCAGTCTAACAGCGCAAGAATAACGAGCCCAGAAAGTTTGAGCTGCTGATTTCATTCTGCCTTTAAGAGAAATTGCATGAGCTAAACTTCAGAGAATGTGCTCCACCGTGTAGCCCGTCTTCAGCACCACAAAGCCCAGCTGGAGTTTATTAACTTGTTAGTGGCTTTGCTACTTTTTTCTCTGCACCACAGGCACAAACACACAAAAAGCCTGCCAGGCACCGTGCACCAACACAAGATAAAACAACATTCAGCAGCAGAACAAAGCCAGAAATTCTTTCTTGTGTCAGTCAAAAGCAAAAATCTGACGCTGGAAGGCTCCACAACAAAAGGTCAGATCTGGATGTTTCGCCCACACTTCAACACAATGACAACGAAAAATTGTTCCACAAACGTTCCTCGCTGCCCTTCTGACAGCAGTAATTACCTTCATTATCTGCATATGGATGTTGTAAAGTAAGGAAAACTGACAAGGCTCATTTAGGGCCACTAAGGCTGGCATTTAAGGTGTCTGGGCAGTCAGCTTGCTCTGCAATCTCCATTACCAAATGCAGAAGGCATTTCAAATCGCCTTTAGGCCATGGCTTTATAAAAAAACAATAAAGATCCACATGGACATCATTTTATCTTTCATTCACTGCTAAAAAGAGAAAAAAAAACTTAAATGAATCTGTAGAGGAGAAAAATACTTATTTTTGCAGGAGATGAATGAAAGGAGCAGAGCTGCAAATGTTTACAATTTTAAAAAGGGTCGAATGTGTCTGATGAAACGACTCGCGGAGTTGATGATGAACCAACTCAGACAGAATAATGCAGGTTTAATAGGCTCGGAGAGATGGAGGCCATTCACAGCAAGCTGTTTATAGTTGAATGAAGCCAAGGCTCTTTTTGTTGATGTTCATTTGCTGCGAGAAGGCGGAGTTGTTGACAGTGAAATGAAAATTTCAGCTGGAGGAGGGTCACGCAGAGGTCAGAGTACGAGCCGGTAAATATCAGCTTGTGTTTTCGCACACAGCGAAGTGGTCAAAGGGCCGTGTATAGGAGACAGAAATACCCACCATGACGGCCTAAACAAATCATATAACAAACCTGTATACACAGGTTTCTGAGACCTAAAAAAACGTAGCTTCATTTCAAAACTTTTTCCACCTTTAATGTGACTCAACTGAAACACAAACAAATCTGTTAGCTGAAGCTAGTTGATTAATGTGCACACTGTGACACAAATACTTTACTGGTTCTTTTAATTCAGCTTGAACATTTATTACGAGGTAATACCAAAAAAACAACAACACCAAAAAATCTCCCTTGGGGCCTCCATAGAACATCTTATCAGACGAATAAAAAAACACAACACAGAAATTTAATGAAAAGTTTATGTTTAATACAAACAGACAGATCACAAACACCGAATGTTTCTCTGAAACTGATGAAAGGACTAGAAGCAAATTGGTGACAGCAACACTGGAGAGCTGCAGGACTTTATGGTAAGTACTGCTAATGTTCTTCACTCTACATGTGATTACAAGAGGCTCCTGAAATCTTTGTGTGGACAAGAGATGTAGAGATCTTTGGCAATGCACAGTGGGTAAATATGACCAGGTTGAGATCTGGTATGCTGACAGACTTCTAGCATGATGCACAAATTAAAACAAAATCTGATTCAGCAAAGTATAAGTTCAAGGGTGTGCACACATTTATGCAACCGGGTCATTGTAGTTAAGTTACATTTTTTCGAAGGTATGAAATAAAAAAATAAAAAAATAGTGTGTGATGATGTATTATACTTGTAAAAGCTGGACTATGTTCACTAAATACACATCCTTAAAGCACGGTTTTTGATCTTCTATAGCTTTATTTTTTTTCTCCCACATGTTCAAAAGAAGTATCTAAATAATCTATAGCCAAAAAGTCTAATAAAACAGTTTAACTTAGTCTTTTTAAATTGTTTTGTACAGCGCTATATGTATATTTACCTTTAAGATGACTCACTAAATACATTTTGCAACATTTTTCAGGGATTCTGCTTTTCGTTTACAAGGTAATGGGATAAGGATTCAAGCCTGAACCTTATGAGTTCTGTAAATAAAGGGCCCTATTGCCATAATAACCTTTAAAAATTACAACTCTAGACTTTTTAATACTACCCAGAAACTCTGGATTTCATTCTTTTGTTAGCAGCGGAAGCACAGAACAAGATGCCCCCACGGTCACGTCCTGCTATTGTTACAACGAACCAGGAAAATGATCAATGTGCTGCGTTTGATTATATCTACTCTGTGAACTTTAAGAGTGAAATCTCATGTGGAAGGCCAGACCTCGTATTTGATTTTATGATTCAATAATTCAAAACCGATACAGCTGCACTGAAAGCTGCATCAGCTGCTTTGGTGGAAGAGAGCTGATAATTACATTCTGACAAGTTATTTCACAATAAAATAGCTAATATGACTGAAACTGCTTCTGAACTCGTTCGGAGAACTTGGCATCAGCCAATCAGCAGAGCAGCAGGGAAAAAACATCAAAGTGTCTTAATAAAATAAATTAAATCTTATTTCATTAGCAGTAATAACCTCTCTCTAAAGACAGCCTGTAATACTAATAGAAGATATGATTTGGTTTTACTCATTTCCACTCTTTTGTTTTTTTTAGTTTGTGTAATAAAGTAGAATATTTGAAATATTTAAGGAAATTAATGAATGAAGCTGTGGATTTCCTTCTTTTATCGAAATGGACTCAGGCATGAAATAAATAATAGAAAAAGGGAACTAGACATTAGAACTAGACATTAGGCCACAGAGAAAACTTTATACTGCCCATTTCTGATATGCTCCAAACTGCTTGTGAATTTTGTTTTGGAAAGAAACTGTCGTCAACCAAATCGAATGTTTATCATCTTAACTGGTGGAAAAGGTTGCAACAGAGTTGTAAACCATACATTTTGTGTTCCTGAACAAATGTTGATATGGCTACTTTTATCATTTAATGAAGCAATTTTTTTTCCTTCTTGTTTAAAAAAAAAGTTACATTTTTAATGTTAATTACAAACCCTGGTGCTTATGATTTTTGTCCTAAACTTATTTCTCTAATTAGATGTTCAGCCCAGCGGCTTATCAAATAATTTATTGACACAGTCCAACTCCTGACTGTACAGGGATCCTTTGTGTTGCTCTCTAGTCGCCACAGCGGAAGATTGGAAATAAACTATAATCACCTGATTCAGAATCATTTGTTCAAGTAGGCGGGTCAGAATTTTCCTGATAAACTCTTGATTTCTTCTTACAAACAAGAGGTTACAGCAGAACGATTCATTTATTATTTAATTTGTTTGCATTAATTAACATTACATTGTTAATTTTTTATAATTTCATTTGAATCCGGTGGGAGTGAATGGTTTTAAGAGTAGCAGGAGAAGGCAGCAAAAATCGATGGCCGGTCCCAAGAATGTTGGAAGGATGGCGAATATAACAAGTATCTGATTTAATGAATCAAATTATACAATATTAATATTTTATTCACCTTGATTTCACCAGGGAAATCCCACAGAGATTAAAAATCTCTTTTACAATTCAAATCAAACACAAAAGTAGCAACTTAAACAATAGAATCTGTCTATGTCTTAAATAGACATAAATACATGTATGAATTAAAATATGACATGAACACAGGTTTTGTCACAAAAAAAAAGAGAATTTGTTGAGGAAGAAATAAGAAAATCAGATTACCCAGACCCAAACCAATGTGAGGAAATTACACAGAAAATGTTTACCTTCACAATAAAAGCATGCAAGTTTTATTTTGACAGTCCAGTGTGCCACCAGAGAGAGTAAGTGATTTTCACTTATATAGCGCCTTTTGCGGATTAAAAAAACATCACAAAATGCTTCAGCAGAATAAAATAAATGATAAAATAATTAACTAAAAGCCTGTATAAACAGGAGAGCTTTTGGTGTCTGTGAGTATTAAAAGAAAGATGCAACAGCAACATTTTTTCTTATTTTTATTACTACTCAGTAATTCCAAATCTAACCTATTTCTTCAGTTGTTTCTTGGAAGTTTCATTTGTTTTTGTAACATTCTTACATATTATTTTTTACACATGTTGTATATTTTTCTACAGTGCACTTACGTAATTTAAGTGCCAATTTGATATTAAAAAGAGATCTTTGTTTTATTTAATGTGTTTTATTTATTCTGTTCTAGTTGACTTGCACTAAAACATTCAATGGACACACATTCATTGAGCCACAAAGTGCCTCCATTTCAGTGGTGGGTGCAGACGGGATTGGTCACAGACATTGCAGGAGTGAAAGAGAGAGGTCAGGAAGGTCAGAAAATCAGCAATTAGCCACTTACAGGCTAATGTCTTTCTTTAATATTGACATCAGAATTATGCAGCCCTGCATCCTGTAGAGTTTTTTTTTCCACCAAAGTGGGTCCGGTTCTAACTCAGGTCTGGAGAAAATGCTGCTTTTTAACAGCTTCTATAAAAACCCAGCTCTGGTTTTCCTCTGCCAGAGAGTCGAGCTGCAGCTTCACTGAAAACGGCTCGTTCAGTAAAACGTTTCGTCTTTTCCTCTGCTTGATTCATAAACAACCTGCAGAGAACTACAAGAGGCAGAATCTAGACGTCATTTCATCTACGTTCAGCATTTCTTTTCATCCTTTATGTGAAGTGTTTAATCTGTGACTATATGCAGCTGTTCAGATTTAGCTGCCCTTGGTCTTAATTGTTTCCAGCTGAGGCTGAACTTCTATATTATTTATTTTTACATATTGTGAACACACCGCAGGATTTCAAGAGTGCAAATTATTACAAACTAAAAATAAATAAATAAATCACATTTACTCAGCATTTTACCATAAAAATATCTGTCATAACTACAGTGTTTTCTACTGTAGGGCATAACGTGCATCATAAGACATAATGCAGACTGCTTAGCTGATTAAAGCTTAAATTAAAAAAATAAAATAATAAAATCCTATCGAATAATACTAATAAAAAAGAGGGTTGAAGGTCTAGATTTTACAAAAACAACCAATAAAAAAAAAATCGACTTTGAAGGAGGGGAAACGCGCAATTTATTCAAACCTTTGTCCTTTTCCTTAAGATATGCTGATTTAACCATCGTGTGTGTGCTTAATGATAGCCATAATAAGGCATTTTTCTTTAAGAAGGACAGCCAACAATGGGGACGAGACAGAGTGCAACCCGTGAGGTCGTCATGGTAATCAAGGAGAGGATGGAGGAGCTAAGACCATCGAGCGGAGGATGCTGGCAGGGCTGAGCTGTGGACCGCCTAACCTTTATTCCCCAGAGTGATAAGACTCAGCAGAGAGCACAGGACTGCACCACGGGGAGGGATAATGACACGGAGAGGCGGGAGGGAGGAGAGGAAGATGGTGTGAGAGTGATAATAACTACATTTATATGCACAGAAGAAACCCAGGTATTGAGACAAATCAGTGTGAGGCAGGAAACCTGAGAACATGCTCCGACAGAGTGCTGTGTTTCTCTAACTATAAACTTGATCTATAAGCAGCATTAAGCATTCAAGCCCTCCTCTACATGCGTTAAGCTTACTGGTCACAGTTTAATCTCATGAGTCGGATTGTTTGTTTGCAGCAGAGGGCGTTTTGTCAAACTCATGTCTGACATTACATTTGATTTTTTTTTTTTTTTTTTTTTTATTGCACATTTTCATTACCTCAGTTGAGAGAAGCTCATATGATGCAAATCCAGTTTTATATTAAAAAAAAAAAAAAAAGACCCAGAAGCATTCCAGTCAAATTCGCTTAGCTAGAACTTACAAGAAAGCCCCAGTTCTTATTAAATCCAATTTAGGGACTTAAAAAATATCTTAGAAAATAGCGCAAATCATCTATTGGGGCAAAAATAAATTACTGCCTCCGACCACTGAAATGTTGTTAAAATTTAGGCAAAGACTAATGTAATCACCCAGTTAAAGGGGCAGATTTATAAAGCAGCTGCTGTCGGGAACCGAAAAAAAACAAAGAAGAAGAAAAATCAGAGTTTGAGCTGGACAAAAATCAGCCCAGCCCTTTCATTTGTTACCCATGTGTGGCTAGAAAAGGTCATTTTATTGATATAGCAGATTTTCAGCAACAAGGCATTTCAAAGTGGTTTACATGAATTAGAGGAAATACAAACAAAATAAAAGAAAAGTGAGAGAGAAACAAAAGAGCTCTCCACAATTTATAAACTAATCAATTAACTTCTCCGAGTAAACTAAAGGAAAAGATAAGTATTGGTATAGAAAAGACTTGCTTACTTTTATAAAAATCACTCACAGACCAACACACAACAGCATCTATACACACTCGTACGCTACATATTTTCATTTCATTTTTACTTTTGTAAAAATCAGTATTCACTTTGATATGAATTTGCTGATTGAACGTTAGCAACAAAATGGCTAAAACACCCAAAAAGGCGACCATTATTTTAGGCGCTGAATCTTAATAATTCACCTTATGTTCCAGTCATGACATCAACTTTTGTACAAACTACTATGACATTTATTATTTCACCAGAAAAGAAAATACAGAGTAGGAGAGGCAGCAAATAAGGATAAGGGAGATGGGGGAAAAAAAAAAAAAAAAAAAATGGGAAGAGGGCAAGAAACCAGCAAAGAAGAAATGCTCTCAGGTAAAAAAAAAATAAAGACAAGAAAGTGATGCATGTAGGAGAAAGAACAGCTGTCTTGAAGCAAAAAGATATGCTTTATAAATGGGAATTAAACCTGGTTTAGAAGGTCTCAGCTATGAGGGTCAAAGGGTTCATCACCTCAAAGCTTTACCTTCCGGCAAACACAAATATGCAGTTTCATCAAACGACGTACAAAATTCTCCGGCGAGTTTTTGCCTTTGTCAATCATCTTTTTGTGCTTCGCTGAGACCGGTAAGTGCAACACATGCATTATTTATCGGAAAGTCTGTTTCAAAAATATTGTAAGTGACAATGCTCGATTCAAATTCAAATAAGGTGGTTGGGGGGGGTTCTGCAGGCACAGGTGTACGCCTGTGTGATTTCATCACTCTACATGCAAATTTAGACCAGGGATGGCCATGGAGAGGAAGGAGAGACAAAAAGAGAGAGAGGGGAGGTGGAGAAGGAGGGAACATGTGCAGGAAACAGGGAGAAAGAGAGAGGGAAAGTAAAGGAGAAGGATGGTGTGATGACAAAGCTGCAGGCGCAGTGTTTGTACATGCATCTGCAGGCAAATTAATCACAAGCCAGCCTCTTAGTCCATTAAAATGCTAATGTAGGAAAATCTAGACATTTTCATATATTTGCAATATATCCCAGAGCCCAAAGATTATTATGCTAAGTACAGGCTGGCTGCCAGATGAAATGCAAAGACAAATCTAACCAAGATAAAACCCAAATGAAATGTCTCTTAAGTAATGAAGTAAAGCGTAGAGAAGAAGCATGGAGCAACACTGAAACTATGAGTCCTCATGCAGTCAGACAGCAGCAGATTCTCAGTGATTCACAAAGCGTAGTACTTCTTCATCAGCTACTAAGAAGCATACAGTTATGATAAACCATACAGAAGAGAGGATGGATGGGGATTATGTATTGTGAGATTTTGGGCAACAATCTCCTTCCCTAAACTCAGAAAGGGGTCAGTCGCTGACCCAGTCCATTTGCATAACAAATGTATGCAAAACTTTGTCAATACTGTGCAAAAAAAAAAATTAATTAATTGCAATTTCTGTGATTCTGTTAAGTAACTAAATTTAAATCATATGTGAATAAATTGTTGATGATTTAAGTAATTAAAAAGCATGCTGCGATATGATGCTCCAACTACTTCCTGTCATCTTCTTCTGGTGGCAACATTTGGTTATTGATCATGTGACTTGTGTGACACAAAAAAAAGTGTTTCCATTGCACTTTTACAAAATAAACCAATTTTGATACGGCCAGAGAAAAAAAATGCTTTCTAGTGGTGACAAAACTTTTCAGCCAAAAACAAGTTGTTTTTTTTTCAAAATTGGTGTGTTTCAATTAAGCAAATTTATTTCTGAAATGTTAGATTGTGTTTGTATATGGTCAACAGAAAACGCAGCTACTGACCTAAACACACAGAAAGCGATTAAGGAGTGGCTCCCTTCGAAGAATTTCAAGGTCCTGGAGTGGCCCGGCCAGTCTCCAGACATGAAACCAATATCAAATCTTTGGAGGGAGGTGTGACTGCATGTTGCCTAGCAACAGCCCTGAAACATGAAAGCTCGGGAGAAGATTTGTATGGAGGAGTGGAGCAAAAAATCCCTGCTGCAAACCTGGTCGAGAACTGCAGGAAGAAAGATCTGACCTCTGGTTTCTGTGCCACATGTGTTGTTCTGTTGTATCACGTACTTCTTTCACGCAACAATTATTTAAAAATCATACATTTTCTGGATTTTTATCTTAGACACAGTCACTCAGAGTTGGGATATACCAACGGCAAAAATTACAGACCTTCTTTGTAAAAGGAAAAACTTAATCAGCGGTATATCAAATACTTATTTTCTCCATTGCATGAGTGTGAGGTACCGGTTCAGTACATTTATTCATCAGACTTCAGCTCCAAGGTGAACATCTTCATGCTTTTCTTCAAATGGCAACTAAAATATTCTATTCTTTTCCATCCTCATGTCTGTACAGTCACATTCAATACGGGATTGTGAATATGTAAAAGTTAGTTGATAATTTAGCTCCGCGACAAATACACGAAGAGCATAGTAGGTTGTAATGTAAAGTAAAACTTTAAAACTTTTCCACAGCAACAAAAACATCTAACCACATTTTCAGCTGCGGCTGTACAATTCAAACTAAAACCGAAACGGAAGATCAGAAAGAGCCACAACACGAGTCCCTGTTTTTAATTAAGAAAATTAAAAATGTTCTGCAGCAAATATTTTTCTTAATATGTCGCAAATGACTGAAATCTTGTTTTACCTTTTCTTTAAACCGACCTGCATAAGTTGAAGGGTATTTTCACACCTGGTAGCCGTTAAACTCGGTTTGATTGAGGGCCAAAATTGCAACAATTGTTTTTTTTTCTGCTTTTGAAAAACCTCGTTTACCACCTCGCTTGTGGTGCTCCGACTTAAGAGGAATGAAAACCTTTTGACTAGTTTCAGATAAACTGCCACACACTTTAAAGAGAAACAGCACGTCTGTTAGGGGGGGAATACTTTTTCACATGGCAAAATAAATAAATAAATCAAAGAGTCATGGTTTAGCACGCCCTGAAACCTAACCCAGGACTGCACAATGCCTGAGACAAAATATTTATGTGATCATTTACGAGGGTAAAACGGCTTCTGCTGCGCTCGTTAACTGATAAACATTAACAGCCGCAGTCACGACCAATAATTACAAGAGATGTTTTAGGTTCTTTCAGCTTCACGGACAAAAAGCCCCGGTTCTATTTTCACCTCCAGTTCTCGGGGACCCAGAGTGTTTTGTGTTTATTCTGAAGCCTTGAGAGAAGTTTCCTTCGCCCAGTCAGCCCATTTTACCAGGAAGTGCGACACAGACGCTGGCAGGGAGCCTTTTTATATAAACAGGCGAGCTACAAATGTCGGTGTTTGCGCTGCCTGCCGCTGTGATTATTATAGGAACAATACGCTCATATAAATATCCAGAACCTCTCTGATAATATTTTTGGGTCAGTTTCACGCTCACAAGATATTTTGATGAAAAAGATACAGGAAGAAAACAAACAGAAGTAGGGGGGAAAAAATGACTCAAACTGTAAAGATATGCAGCAACGTAGAGGCTGAGCAGCAGGACTTGGTTTCCATGCACCTTGCATTTTTTTCACCTTTTTTTCATGTTCAACCACAAATATCCATGTATTTTGGAAAAAGTAGTTTAGACAGTAAGGAGAACAAAAAAAAAAGTTTGCAGCGGTTTTCTGATCAGAAAAATGTTTGAATATTTGTACAAAATTTTAAGAATAGAAGCTGTCAATTGTTATATCTCAGTAGTGTTATATCACAACTCTTTGCAGACGTGGAGCGGATACACGAGTTCGACTTGATCAAGTGAAATAAGAAAATTGAGAACTGTAGCTGCGTTTCTTATTCTTCCAGACTTGAAGTTGAACTCTTCAACTCTTCCCTTGTTGGATGATTAATGAATCTCTGTGAGATCAAAGTTAGATGTTTTATGCATCTAACTCCTACAACAGCCAAAACGATTAATCAATTCATCACAATGAATTGATTATTGAAATAACATTCGACTAATTTAGTAATCGATTAATTAGTAGCTGGAGTATACAGACTCCAAAAAGGCCATTTGTGCCCTAAAAAAACATATTCAGAGCAGAAAAAAAGCCAAACCTGTACAAAAATATATACATTTTGCAATTTAAGATCACAAAAACTTTTGTTGTTCCTCCTAAAGCTTCTCAAGTATGGATAGTCTGGTATATTCTCAAAGTCTGCACTGGCTTTTATTTATGGGTATCACATTAAAAGAGGCTGAATTTAAAATTGCATTTATTTATTTATTTTAAAGCCACTACTTAGGGTTGGTGCATCACACACATGAGTGCTTATGCAAGGCACTGTACACCAAATAAATATATTTGTATCTTCACTTTGCAGACTACAATAACTCTCTACCTACCTAGACTTGTCGGCTTGATAAGTTCGTCAAGCAGGTCGTAGAAAGGCAGCCTCTGGAGCTTAACATCCGGGTGGACCGGGTGCAGCGAGGCCGAAGTGGGCAGGTGGTGCGTCAGCGCGGTCAGCTCGTGCTTCCCGGGTCCGAGCAGCGAGAGGGGCAGTAAGGCAGCGGGCGACGGGGCGCCGCCGTGACCGGCGTGGCCCTCGTATGCCAGCTGCGTGAGGCCGGCAGGCAGCGCCGCCCCGCCTCCCCCGACGACTCCGACTGAAGCTGGGTGGTGCGGCCCGGTCAGCGCCAGCTCGGGGTGGGAGACCATTTTGGCAGGGAAGCGTCTTCGGTAGAGCTCTTTGATCTTCATGTGCACGGCGGGACTGCAGCCGGATTTCAGCAGGTGGAGCGCCTTGGTCAGCAGCTCGTGCTTGCGTCCATGTTTGTTGCGCCCAGCGTAGCCAAGCAGCACCTGCAGCTCCGACACCCGCAGGCTCATCACCATTTGCTAAGAGAGGGAGAAAAAATAATGAGAATAAACTCCTGCCGTGGAACCTCGGTGCGAACACCGCTACGGCTGAAGCGATTAATTGTGATGAATCGATTATTGGAATAATTGAGTTAGTATCTGACTAATTGTTAACTGGAATAAACAGACCAAAACAAAAAAAGTCATTTGCTGGAAGAACAACACACAAAGCAGTATTTAAAATATTTTGTAATCTGTTTTAACTTTGTTCAAATTCAGTAAAATTATTCTATGAAGCAAAGTTTGAATCCAATTATTAATTAGTGAATTGAATAAAAACTGTACTGATGTTCAGTCAAGCAGATTGATGTTAGAGATATTATTTAACTGCAGATGCATCCCTTGCAACAAATGATCAGTCGTACATGTATGCAATCAAATGTATATTTTCTTAGTTAAAAAGAGAATTGAATTACTTATATATTTTAATGTTTTTCAATTTTTCTTAATCCGATTAATTTATTAATTGTCAGAATAATAGATAGATTAATAGATTACAAAAATATTCTTTAGTTTGCAGCCCTACATCCATCTTTCTAAAATCCCAATATGTGAAGGAATCAATGCCGGTCTGTCTCTGCTTCACAAAAACGAGATCGCTGACATCCAAACCAAATCTTGACAAGTGTGATAAAATCCCAACATTTGACTCTAACTTAAAGTTTAGCATTTATCTGCAAGATGTTTCACAGAACACTAAAAGTAGCTTCAAATGTTAATGCACTATATGCTTTTACCAGCCTGTACCTGCCTGATTTCAGCAGGCTGTAAAGTTTGGCATTTTACCCCAAGGGTCCATAAGAACTGACTCACATTTGGAGCCAGTCTTAGCATCGCCACTTCCCGACTTTATTCTTCAGCTGCATGCAGCATGTCGTCGAGCTGAGGCGCATACGTAAAGTTTTAATGTTTTAAGCAGGTTTCCAAAAAATGAACAGAGAGTAAAGTTGCAAAAGGAAATGATCAGATTAAGCAAAAAAAAAAGCCCAACCAACGTAACGTGTGCACAGTTTCACATAGATAACAGGCACTCATTGTTAATACATGTTAACTTTTGATGTGGGGACAGTCTATCTGTGGGGAGAACTAAAACTCAGAATTCAATCAGTAACACTCAGAGGGATAAAAAAAATAACATATACAATTTCAAAGTTCAATCCGAGTTCCTCATTCACACCCTTGCAGTTTGTGATGCGTGAATGTTTCACTTAGTTTCTCAATCTAAGCATCTTGATTCAAAATTCTTGTTTTCGGAAGCTTTTTTGGGGTTTTTTTTTGAGTCTTGAATTTATTTCTCACCTGTTTCCTGGCCAAAAAAAAAAAAAAAAAGAAACTAAAACAAACATCTTAGAATGAATCAAGCAGGTAAAATCCTTCTCTGAATCACAGTACTCCTAAGTTACATATGAAAGCTAAAACTAAGTGCCCAGAAACCAAACATGGATCCAGAACAAAATCCACATGTTCACTTTGAAAGACAGTAGGTTGCTATTCATCGTTAACCTGGTGTTGCAGTCCATCGCCCCCTGCTGAGCCACGGCGTTTTAAAACACATCGGACAGCATTAACCCACAGCACACCTGCATTTCCCCTCAGTGGGACAATTAAGGACATTTCTGTTCTTTTTCTTTTCTGGGAGGGAAACGTTGAGAAAAGCCCAGTGTGAGCGAAATGCCAGCAGCAAAAGCTAACCGCATTCAATTGATTCCCAGTAAAACACGAGCACAGAGTTTTTGTTCTTGTTTACAATGGTGAAGTGGGGGAACTGGTTTGGACTCACACTCAGTCTCCCCCTCTCTCAGCCAACGTGACCTTAAAGTGAAATAAAAAGCACTAAAGAAAAACTGTGCAAAGGGAATTTTGAAAAATCCTCAATCCAAGCCTAAAGACTGTAGGCCTTTTTTTCCTCTTTTCCCTTTTTTATACAGTTTAAAATGAGAAATGCCAGAGTTTCATGGCACTACCTACTCCCAACTTGTTGCTGCACACTGACTGTTAGCTGGCTGATAGAAGGCTAATGCATTCTTCCCCAGAAAGCATAATTTACCCACCACCTATCACTCTAGTTGCAGTTTTATAAAAAGTGTAGCTGAAAAGCTGTGAGCAGGGTGTGTTAGCAGCCACCTGCAGGTTGGTTACTAAAGCACAAAGCTCAACTAACTAACCAGATTGTTATCAGCTTGTTATCCTCCTGGTGTAACTCTACAACATGTAGAACAGCAAAACATTGTTCACAATACAAAGTCAAGCATACATGAAAACTCTGAATCAAGCTGGTGTTTATTCTAACTTTCTGCTTCAGCTGATAACTGAAACAATGAAAAATACATAACATTGTTTTACGTATTACTGATTGCAAGTAGGATTGAGTTATGATTTTCTAAGCCACAACAATCTGTGGACATAAATATTCTTAGTTTATTATTTTTAGCTTTTTATTTCCTTCAAACCTTTGCCAAATCACTGTGTTTCAGGACTGGGTTTGCGGCGCACGTTGGCTGCCGTGTCAAAACAAACACGGTGAATAAAATGAGCGAAGCTGCTTTCGATGGCAAATCTGTTCAAATGTATGAAAGTGCTTCGAGGTTAGTAATAATAAACAGCTTTGAAGGTTTTCTTATGAAACACGGAGCGATAAGGAACTGAAAGCATTGCCTCTTAGTTGAAAGATATAAAAGAAACAGATTGCAGTGATGACTGAACCGATGATTATCAAAGAATATGTAATATTGTAATATAATCTGAATAGTCAGGGGTTATTTTTATATGGAACTGCATAAATAATAAGGGCTTCAATTATTGATGGATGTTAAAAATAACCATTTATACACACAATTCAAAGTTCAAAGAAAAACTTTCTTTTATTTTTTGCAGAACATATCTATGATATTCTAAAGCATATCTATGTTATTTCTGCTTGGGACGCAAGGCTTCATTTGCAAAGCAGCCAATCCAGGAGAAGCATTTATGTTCCTGAGTGCTGATTGGCTGAATCCCCAAGAGCAGAGATAAAGACTGTAGATGTCAGCTTTTACAGTCGTGCTAAGATGGTTTCCACTGTGTGTATTCAGGTAGATTTGGCGGCTCCAGGTGTCTCTTGAAGGGGTCTCAGGTATTCATGGATTTCAGCTCTCGGTGGTCGGCAATTGTTCAGAACCGTAACAAATACCAGGGGTCAAATGTCAAATTTATAGGAAAAAAAAAAAATCTTTCAAGAAGCATAATTGATTGTTTAGATTAATTATTAGTTGTGGTTATTGCAGTACAAGTTTCACACCAACTCATGCAAATACTCAATTCTGCTGCTTTGTTAGGAGCTTCACAAATGCAAACAAATACATAAAGTAACCATGCTGTGAGTTCCTAACAAAACAGCATTTCACCCAATCACACCACAGAAAAATAAAGATATCAAGTTAGAAATCTCCAACCTGTTCGCAAAAGCAATCCAAGTTTTGCACAAACAAATAAAACAAGAATAAACAATGAACAGGTCTTTTTAAGCAAGACAATTTTTTTTGGATTGGAATAAACCCACGAAGGCTTTTTTATTATTTTTTTTCCCTAACTTGATATGAGGCTGAGAGTCAAAGTCCCAGGACAGTAGGATGGAGCAGGTTCAGCAATAGCACAGAAAAAGGAAATAAATAACAAAAACATCCAGTTTTAGGCTTTAACAACAGTTTGCAGAAGAATCATCTCACCATACCAAATTATATAATTTAAAGGTGGTGCCTTAAACTCTGTTCAATAAACATAAATTGCGTATGGTTTTTACAGTTTAGCTAGTAACATTTTAAAAGATAAAACTGATTCAAAACTCATGTCTAAGTGTCACCAGGTGATATTTTAATTTTAGGACATAGTAACCTATTTTAAGTTAAACCTTTTAAGAACATTCATTCTCTAAATGTTTCTGTGTATTAAAAAAATACAAGCAAAACATTATAAACAACATTATTAAAGCTGTACTGACATATTTAAACAATGCAAGGTATTTATCAGTACTTATAATAGTTGTTGCATTTCTGCTTTTGACGTAAATGCAAATTGAACTTTTCATATACGTTTCACCAATAACAAACCGGACAGGCGAAAACGGTGGGGAAACCTCACCTGATATTCATTTTCTTACTTAACAGATTGAATGTAGCTTGATTAAAATGTATTAAACACGACCTCAGTTTCATGCAGCAATGTTCACATGAGCCACATAACTTATGTGTTTTGTATTCACTTGACATTTGAAATGACAGATATATATATAAAAAAAATAAAAATAAATTCCCTTCTCACCCACCGCGGGTGGTTCTTATCCTCTGAGCTCGGGTCCTCTACCAGAGGCCTGGGAGCTTGAGGGTTCTGCGCAGTATCTTTGCTGTGCCTAGAACTGCACATTGCTGGACTGAGATGTCTGATGTTGTTTCTGGGATCTTTGTAGCCACTGCTCCAGTTTGGGGGTGACTGCCCCGAGGGCCCCGATGACCACAGGCACCACTGTGGTCATCACCTTATCCAAGTATCCATATCCAAACTTGGAGATATATATATATATATATATATATATATATATATATATAATGAGAAATGTGCAGTTCTAGGCACAGCAAAGATACTGCGCAGAACCCTCAAGCTCCAGCATTTGGTAGATATAGAGATATATATATATATATATATATATATATATATATATATATATAACATATGTGGGCTACTTTCTGTCACCTAACCACAGCAGCTGCTTTTTACACAGAAACTAAGAAACGTGTTGCAAAAGAAAAAAAACAAAAACACTTTCTGACTGAGGGAAGACACCACATGTAATCAAATACCACTCCGTTTTTATTAGGGCAACTATTCCTAAAGGAATAGCCATAGTTTTCGGAGGTTATCCTTAGATGAAATATTAAACTGTAAAGTTTGATTTAAATTGTTTTGTCCTGGTTCTTTCGACGTCTGAGACAACACTGAAAACTGAAGCTTTTTGCACTTTGCTGTGACTATTATCCTTGAAAATGTCAACTTATTTTTATCTCGAGTGCCTCAGGTGTAAAGCGTACCTCTCACACTGGTTCAACCACAGACCCGAGCTGTGTGATTAAAACCAAAGCGCAGCAATAATACCAGTAAATCTGAACGGAACAGAAACCCCAAAACGATTCACGGTTTACTGTAAATCATGCTCCACTTTCGCACATTGAACTTTCACTCTCTGCAAATGTCGCAAAACAATTTCTGTTCTGCATTTACAGGAAGTCTTCCCGTACAACTATTCCATATAGAGTTAGATTAATTACTGGTGTTCATAGAAGAATGGAAACTGAGAAGTGTTTCAGCCTCATCCAGTTTGCTTAAAAAAGAAGAAAAACAAAGTTCGGTCAGTAGCAGCGGCTCCATTGGGAACCAGCCCCAATAGTTCATTTGAAATTAAATTACAAAATGTTTCACTGAAGGAAGAATGATCAGTCTGAGTGCAGTAATAAACAAACATTTGCTATTTAAATAAAACAGGTTTACAATTCCTATGGATTTCTGTTGTTTCCTCTGTGTGTAGCTGACGATTTCTGCCGTAGGCATCTTATTAAAAATGACTAACCATCAACTTTGATTATACGGCAACTTTAAGTAGTACTCTATGCAAATAATGAGCCTGCTAACCATAGTGGTTGATTTTAAATGCAGCCTTGCAAGAAGCTAATAACCCGCCTTGATCATCTCAACCCACTCTGCAGTGACAGTGACGGACAAAAAGTCAAAACCGGAGCCAAAAGTGACATACCACATTTGGATAATAGTTATCCAGGAACCCAGCCATGTCTAGACTTAGTACTGCTGATAATAAGTGGCTTAAACGACCCAGAGCAGAAACATGGCAACCAGATTATTCACAAGGCTGCAGGTAGGCCAGCATAAATTTGATGTGAAGATCTTTTAATTAGTTAACACTTTAACAAAACACTATAAATAAGGATTCTTTTGCAGACAGCTACTAAATAGGATGTTTTCTGACTTTTTTATAAGGAAAACTTGTTACTGCTAAATATTGCGATAATAATATCGAATGTGATGAACGCTTATCTTTCCCTCTAATCGTTTCCCTCGTCACGTTTGTCTTTACGTTAAATGTAAAGTGTTGGCACTCAGAGCTGCTAAGGTTTGTGGAGATTTTATGAGTATGAATGCCTGGTGTTAACAATTTAACATTAACACACATCAATATTGCAATTTCTGCGACATTGCCATTCGATTGTGCAGTTCTGATTTAAAAAGCATAATGTCTGAGTTTAATCAATGTTAATTAATCTGAATTGGGCATCCTCTGTGTTTTTCTTTCTTATATAAACCACTCCTTGCTCAGTACCTCAGTGCTCCTTCTTCTTCTTCAGTGGTTCAGTGATGTCTCTTTCCAAGATGGAGACATTCGACATCAGAAATCCCAAGATGTCTAAAGATTCAACATTTGTCCATAGTCCATTTTTCAGACTTCTCTGAATTTTTGTGTATTCTTATATTATATAAAATACAAACATTCACTTTGACTGTATGGCAGACATTTCTAGCACAAGAGAGGGAAGAGTGGAAAGAATAACGAAGGAATAATGAAGGATGGACACGAGGAAGGAAGTACAGGGACGATGAATAAAGGACAAGGGAAGGAACATTTTCTCTGTCCTTTAGACAAAGGAATCAGCAATAAAGACTAGAAACACAAACATATTTCCATATTGATGTGAATCTATTAAATACTGAAATCAGATTCCACAGTTTTCCAGACTGTCGATGTTCCCTGCATTTCTGTGAATATCTTTGTGCATTTTGTTTTTCTTTCCTATAGAAAATACTCCTGAAGACGTCCTGCTGTGTTTTCCTCTCCTTAGACCTGGACCTGAATCTGGATGAAATATGAAGAATGACTACAAGGTATCTGACTGGAGGAAGTGAATTTAAACTGAACTGGAATTAGAGATTGAAATGAATTGGACCAATTTGTTTGGTAAAGAATCTTGAAATTAGGATTTCTTCTTTTTCTAATTCATCTTTATTTACCTAGGAGGACAGATTAGAACAATTTCTTATTTACAATGCAGCTTTGCAAAGGGCAGGGGCTTTTGGGGTAACAGGTGGTCTCCATTTATTCCTTATATTTAGTAATGCTACAAAAAGATTTTGATTCATTCGAGTTAAATTTGACATTCGAAGCAAACTTACTTATATTTAAACCATCTTCCTTTAATCAACACCTCCCAAAAACCCTTCATGTTTTATGCGTTTCCCACCAGGCACTTATTTTATTTTATGAATCATATCCTATTTCTTGAACATGCACAAGTCTCACCTGATAAAGTGAGACTTCATCAGGTCTAACCTTTGCTTCCTGAGATGTTGGCTGCAGAATGACGCAGGTCATGGGGTCGTTTAACACCTAAGGTCTGAAAGCCAACCAACATTCACACCGTCTGAAGCGACAGAGCTGCACCTTATGCGTCGCTGCCACATAATGCGGACCATGCAATTTTTCACACAGTTTTAGTAAATCCCTGAGACCTGCTCTAACACTACACACTACTTGCAACCAAACTATCAGCCTAAAAATGTACCGAAAAGCCGAATCCTGTGCAAAACAGAAAGTTGAGGCTGCACAGTGTAACAGGTCCACCCAGACCTGTTTTCTGTCAATACACACAGAGGCAAGCAGGAGGCAGACGCCCATATGTGAATGCAATTCTAATGCCTCTGGTCTGAGCCACACTGCAGTCATAAAAACACATCATTCAAACACAAGACAGTAGGAGGCTCAATCACAGGTGCAGCAGCCTATAGACTCTCGGTGTGTAGATATGTGCTTCGTTCACGCCGGACTAGCATTCGGATAATTCAACATGATCTGGAATTATCCGAACATGAACACGCAGTTTATCAATTCTTCTGCTGCCGACATGAATGGTCAAGTTTCATGAAATATGCATGTAAATGTGGGAGGCGGTGGGGAGGGGGGGGGATGGTGACATTGGCTGCCGATCGTTTCACACACACGCCAAGCCCACCTCCCCCGCCCACTGCTGCCACAAAGCAAACACACACAAAAGGAAGACAAATACACAAAAGCACAAACAGTGCCTCAAATAAACCTGGCGCACACACCAGCACACACACACTTCCACCACATTGCGGATGTGTTACATTCCTCTGGCTTCAAAAAATAGAGGGAGAACAAACAGGGAGGAGGAAAAAAGAAGTGGCAAGGGAAGTGTTGGAGGAGAGACAGATGAACAGTTCACTGCCTGCCCCCCCCTTCCTCCTTTTCCTTTCTTTCCGCTGTCAATCATTCACTTCAGCATTCCCGGTCAGTGGCATGAAGCTTCGAGCTCTGTTTAATGAATGATTTATTTCAGAAATTTTTCTTTGTGCTCAATATGTTTTCCACCAAATGTTAAAAATCTTTCTCATCACTTTTTTTTCCTGCAGACAGACGGAAAGCTTTGTTCTTGAATGAGGAGCAGAGCTAAACCAACAGATGCTGCTTTGTTCACATTTCTTCCTCTAAAAGCTAAAGACCTACAGGGGGAATAAATCATTAGTGATAAACGGCACAGTCAAATCCTGTCTCGTTTTGCAGTTCCTGAAGCTAAATTAGTGCAACCAATCAGTGATCAGTAGGTCAAAAGTGACAAATCAAATGACAAATGCCTCAACACCGAAAAAGCCCACTTTGTTTTGGTCTGTGAATGCATCACTAAACAAATTCATTGAGGCACTACTTTTCAAATAAATCATTTATATGTTAAAGGCATATGCTTTAATGAAAAAAGGTTATTATTTTCCCAACTTTTTTTAAAGCCCAGTTTTTGTAAGAAATACAAATTAATTTCCCTCAGTCAAAGGTATCAGTGTATAAATACATTAAGCATTTTCTCTTCTAGACATTTTTGTAATCAAAATAAAATCATTAAAATACTAGGATATTATATAAGGCCAAAGTGAGATTAAAGAGAGTCCATTTTAGGGCTTTAAAGATGGTATAAAAAAAAAATAATAATTCATTGAAATTATGAACCGACTAATTGTTTAAGCTCAGTTTAAGTTCATGAAAACATGAGGTCAAGGTATATTATTTATGAGATGAGTGAAAGCTAAAAACACTGTAAATGATTCAAGAGCTGGGTTGGTAGGAATACAAATCAACGCTTCTGTGAACCAGCTGGAGGTTGTGCATCAACAGATAGTAAGGAGCATGTTTCCCACAACAATTATCAAGACGACTGAATGAAAGCAGGTTCGATTTACTGTAGATTTGCTTATTTTTGTGAGACAAAGATAAGCATCACACAATTATTAAGGAAACTAGACCCTAATCCAGACTCCTTTAAGGTCGGAGACGGACATTTATACACATATAAGTGAATATGAGCGTGTATAAACTATCAATGGGTCCCACTTCTTAGCTACCCTGGGAAAGTTTGCTTTACGTTGCTGGAAATGAGGCGCCGACAGATCGTTCAACCTCAGGTCCAGGAGGAGCAGCGTGGCCTTCGTTCTATCTGTGGACCAGACCGCAAACCGCTGAGGGAAGATTGGTTCTCCGATCCACAGGTATTTTGGAGAGGCTGTAGAGCACAGGTGTCAAACTCCAGTCCTCAAGGGCTGCTGTCCTGCGGTTTTTAGATCTGCCACAGGTACCAAACACTGGAATGAAATGGCTTAATTACTTCCTTCTTGTGTAGATCAGTTCTCCAACATCTTACTAAACACCTAATTATTCTACTTGGGTGTGGAGCAGCAGAGGCTCATCTAAACGTTGCAGGACACCGGCCCTCCAGGACTGGAGTTTGACACCCCTGATGGAGAGGGAGTACAGGGTTCCCAGGATGCTTTTATGAGCCATCTAGTAAAGCTCAATCAAGGGCCGCGTTTGCATTCCTGGCACACATTTGAACTTGTGTCTAGAGTGAGTTGGATTCAACCAGGGCTGCACCTGGTCTCTGATCCAGTTTGTTCATGGACAGGATCTCAAGGAGTAGTCATGGAGAGGAGGATGTCTGGTTCGGGTACGTCAGAATTTGCTCTGCACATTCAGTAGAGAAAGTGGTTCTGTTGGTGTCTGAAGGAATGGCCTTCAGCGAGAACCGGAGCGGCTTGTAGCTGAAACTGAAGCAGCCAGGATGAGGTGGCTCCTCTACGTGTGAAACAATAGTTCTCCACCAGAAAATGGTGGATTGCTCCTAGTAAAAAGGGCTTAACTCCCAGGGGCTGATCTGATACAGGTGTTCCTAAGTGTGAATGAGCCACGATGCCTTAAGATACTTAAACTCCTTGCAGTGAAGTTTAAGTTTATTGGTTTCTTGTTACGAGTTGTTTAGTGGGGGGTGAACAGATGGATTAGGAGACTCATCTACAATGTTACCGCTGCTCCGGTCTGTTGTGAAAGAAAAAGCTGAGCCAAATACCAAAATTCTCGATGTACCAACTCACATTATACCAGTCGATCCACAGATATCAAAGGCCGTGCGTGCTTTCAGAGCAAACAGCTGGGATTATGGAGCCAAAGGGGCGTGCTCTACAACTCCCAGCATTCAACAAACTATGGCACAAAGAACAGCAGAGAAAACTAAGTTCTTTGCAATGCAAGAATGCACTCAGTGTGTTAAATATGAGTGAAGTTGCTGTGCACCGTCCTCCACATTGGCATTGGCATCAAATTGTGGACCATGAGGTGCCTCTGCCCGCTGCACACAACAGATTCCTGCTGCAACTGCCATCTTTGCTTTGCTTCATAAACCACATTAAATCCCATTATATTGCAGTTCATAGAGGTTCAGTTCAGTTTGCAGCTACCTCTTAAGTTGCTGCAAACTTAAGAGGGAATATTATTCCCTGTGTAGGGGAATAATATTTGTAGATTTATGAGGATGCATAGAGAACAAAACAACATGACAGGTACTTAAAGGTGTCGAAGGACATTTCTTTAAATTCATAAAAGCTTAAATGTTAAAGTAAAAATTAAAATTTTGCACCAAAAAATTTTTGTTGTTGATTTGAAAAAGAAAATATTAGTTATTTTGTGAAGAAATGCACAAGAGTTTGTTAAAAAAGGAAGAGAAAATAATGAACTAGTTTGATAAGTAAAATATTGTGTTCTGTCGCTTTAAAGACTGAAAACTTTTTCATAGTTTTATGCGATGTACAGCTAGCTCTACTTAAAGCATGAATGTATGTAACCTCTATTTAATCAGGAATGTGTCATTGAGATTAAAAATCTATTTTTCTAAGCAAGACCTGACCAAGACTAGGAGCAGCAAACCAACTATTACAAATCTAAACTACAGATATCAAAACCCAATTAAACTAAAAGATGGATAATAAAGGAGCAAACAGCCATAACGGTAAAAATAGGAATAATATAGAACTTGACAGTACAAAGAAAAGCGTATTTGTTTTTTACCATAATCATTGTGAACTTTGGGCACAGTTAATAAAATAAATCCAAAAACTAAACCTTCTGAACAAGTGCGTCAGCGTTAGTGTTGTGTATTTTTATATTGTTCTGCCTAAGGTCAGGCACTGCTAGTGACTGACTGACTATTGATCAAAATTTTCCTGAATTATGATTCATTAAGGGGCGGGACTAACCAGGAGGAGAGAAGAAGGGGAGAGAGACAAAAGCAATGGAGACTGTGGAGTCTGCAGCAACTTTTGGAGGAGTTTGTTGGAAGTCTGCTCAATAAGTGCAACAACTTTTCTGTGCACTGGAGGGACATGCGCTGAGCTGGCTGCTGGAGTTCTGCATACGAGCCTGCTGAGGGGGAGAGACTGGCTACTGTGGATTGCTTTGCGTTTCCCACGGCCCTTACCGAGAAACGTGGATTGTTTTCTGAAAGACAAGGCATTAGAACCTTCTCTGCACCAGAAACTGTGGATCGAAGAACAGTGGTGAGTGAGACTGGAATGGGCGGCTTTTTCAAAAATATGGTCAGCTTTTATCTGTTTTATTTTTTGATGGGGCCACTTATTAAAAAGTGTCATTTGCAGTTATTTCATTTTACTAAGCCCTAGGGACTGTTATTTGATTTATTAAGAGATCCTGAGATGCAGTGCAAAATAGAAAGAACCAAGAACTTCAGAGTGTCAGCTACTGTTAAATACTGATAAAGCGCTGCCATCGTTTTGCATGGGCACATGCAGATAGCTGCTTTTGGACATGAACAAATGCTTAGCGTAATAAAATTCCCAAATCTAAGCAGCAGCAGCGGTACACTGACGAAAACTTGAAAATGGTGGAAGACGAGCAGCATCCCAGAAAGTAGCCTAAGTGTTGGTTAAACTTCCCACTGCCTGCACACCAGGCTGCAGCTTTACGGCCAATTAATGCTGCCTTTAAATTCATAAACAGTTCCACCCGTTTCTAGTGATGCTCAGACTCTCTTCCCCTCATGCTTTCAGCGTGCTTAGTAAGTTAAGTTGAGTTTGAATAAATGGCAAACAGCAATGGTGGAGAAAATCTTGATCATGTCAATTCTCTGAAAAGTACATAACGATTACCGCTGGTAATGCTTGGCATGTTGTGTTTCGGTAAGGGTCCCCGAGCTGCCTGAGGGCGGACTAAAATATGCACAAATCGAATGCAGAAAAAGAAGTGAAGCCTCTTCAAATTAGACATGAAAAAGAGCCATAAATCACCAGTAAACTGATGAAGAAAACAGGACTGTAATATTCATTTTTGACGCTGTGTCGTCAAAAATAGCGTGGAAGACAAAGATCTGATGGGTATTTTTTTTAAATATTGTTTTCATGACCAAATTCCAGACTAAACTTAGCACATTTCTGAATTTGTCGTGCCGTGTGGTTGGGTGAAAATAATGACTGTCAAAATGGGTTTACTTTATGATCTCATCTTAATATTATCACTAAAACATTTCCGCGAAATAAAAAAACTGCAAAATAAAAAACACGCTGTGAATGAAAAAACATCTTCTGTGTAAAAAAATAGACTTTATCTGGAATCTAAAACATCACCTTTTGAGCCTCTTTTCATCTTTTTCTAAAAAGAGTGTTTTATCTTTATACAATCTGTTGAACCTTATGGCCAAATGAGCAAATAGATTATTATACTCCCTGGAGGAAAACTGTGGCAAAGCTTTAGTTTCTTTTCTTTTCTTTTTTTTTATAAAAAGGACAGAAATTAAACTTTAAAAATTTTGATGTGTAAAACAGAAGGCATGTGGAGGTTTAGAGAAAGTGGAGTCAAAGTAGATAATACAAATTCACCAGTTAATTAGCAAGTGAAGAATTAAGTCTGGAAACTCAACCGTTTCTGCCAGCAAACTTGTCGAGGAAGACACACTTGAGGTACGTAAATATCAGACAAAGCCACTAAAGGTTTGAACCACTCAACAAAAAAACTACAGATTCCTACGACATGTTGCGGTTCTTCCCGTATAATATACTGGTTTTGTTTTTTTCACATGTAGTAATTCTGGCCTGGAACTCGACCAATGCATCAAGGGTTTGTATTAATTAGGTGACAATAAAAGGAAAACGAAGGAAAACGTCAAACCACAAAGGTTTCTACCTTTCTCTAGTTTCTTTTATTCGTTAAACTTTGTTCTTCGCCTACCAGGAAAGGGGAGGTCACAGCATTTAGCAGCAAATTTAATGTTTAAAATTATGTCCAGACAAATCCCAATATGACAATCTAAAACATGACAGCTGTAATAAATGTGTTTAGTAAAAACACAGTTTTTCCAAACAAGAACACCTAACAAAATACATGAAATCCTTCTGTATAACTAGAATTCAAAAGTAATAGTTAGATTAAAATTGCTCCACTTACAGGCAATTTGTAAATGAATGTCTAACAATTTAATCAAATAAATCAGCATAAAAAGTGTCCCACCACATCATGGAGAGAGATGGATCCACCAAGCAGAAATATCGACACTCAATAATTTTGTCCCTGATGGCCAATTTGTGTAACATCTCCTGACAGCTGAGAGCCTGTCATTTTACGTCAAACATCGTGAGGGTAAAATTATGCACAGCTTTCGGACCGACTCTGAGACCTTCTCCAGGAACTAATTTTTTTTTTTGTCTTTTAAGGGTTTTTAAGACCCGCAGACACCCAGCAGACTCCTGTCAGACTGAAAAGCAGTGTATAGGGTAATAATTTTCTGTCCAGAGCTGGCGAGAATGATGGATGGAGTGAGGGTGGGGGATGGGGGAAGAGAGAGCCTGCAGCTGAGCCTCCAAACCGAATGAAATTCTCCACAGCTCCAGTGAAAAAACTGGAGGGAGGGGGAGGGTGGGAGTGAGGCCGGGAGGGCGGCGGAGCTGATGGCGGGGGTCTAGATGGACACGGAAAAAAGAAAACATTTCTGAAATGAGCATGGCGATAATGCTGCAGCAACTAAATAAAAAGTTTGACCAGAAATTAATCATTAACAAGTATTTCATATTTTAAAAGAGCTGATTATTTGCTTTATAGATTTGTGAAAAAACTGGGAAAACCTATTAGATCTTGTAGTTAACCAAGATATTAATACAAATTAATATTTTATCAATTAAAAAAAAGCAATCAAGTAACTGACCATTTGAAATAAAATGCAATTTAAAAAAATGAATTGATGGTGAATTATGCCCTACATAAAATGGCTAACGTGTGTACCACATCAGGCGAACATGATGCAGATTTTGAAGGTTTTCCCTTTTTAAGCCTTTAGACATTTAGTTTGGTTCCTCTGACTGCTGCAGTGAGAGTGAACATCATGGCGACACTGAAAGCTCTCAGGTGCTCGGGCTGATTTGTTCTGAACGTCTGCAATAACGATATCGGGACTGTTTGGGTTTACACTTCCACAGCAACCATTGTTGGCCTGCGTCTCATTTGTTGGAAGTTCATTTTTTCTCAAACGATCTTGAACGCATCAGTCACGCCTTCTTCCCTGCCCATTTGGAAAATATTAGATTGTTTACTTGGTGAAATGAGGAAGCAAGAAGACTCAGAATCATAAACAGCCCAGTAGGGAGGCGACCCAAGACCAGGACTTCTGGGATAATTTTCTTCATAAACCAAATTCTGAAATCCAGGAATAAAAAAATGTTGAATAATGAAGCATTGGAAGTGGACGTGTTGTGATATGGGAAGGTTTGCGACAGAAGGACTTCACGTGATTTTCTAACCTGTCATAGAAAAATATGAGAAATCTGTAAATAAATGAAAGGTTAAACTCAACTAGATCCTTAAACATGTTGAGAACCCAAAACACGCATGTAAATTTGTAAGCGTCAGACTGAAAATCAAGAAGTGGGAAGTCCTTCCTTAATCGCAGTCCAGGTTTAAATGTGTTGAAATGCTGTGGGGTGACTTAAACTGAGATTAATCCAACCAAAGTGGGGTACCCTAACTATTACAACTTCTTCCCGAGCCAGAAAACACATTCATATTCATTTCTTTTGTTTAATTTGTACGTTTCATTCTGATCGTCAAACCAAAGTGAAGATTAGACATTAAAATCTCTTGATGAAGAACTGCTTCATCGTTCGATCAAATTTTTTCACAAGCGTATACAACATGGCCGTGTAAGACTTTACATAGTTCTGTGTCACTGCGTCTTCCTGATGCCACCGAGCCGAATTTCAAGAAGTTTGGTCATTTCCTGGAAACGAATAAGCTAAAAAAAAAAACTTTGAATGACTCATCCTGCTCAGCTCCTGACAGCCTATAATACATTCCCATCTGTTGAAATGATGATGAGATTCAATCAATCACAATAGAAAGTTTATTTCAGGCAGAGTTTGGACCACTTATTTTATAGGAAGCATTTAAATATGTGAGTATTAATGAGCAGTATGACATCTGCGGATTTAGAAAGTAGGAAGCTCTAAAAATAACTACACGTCATTCTCAGAGTGGATCAAAGTTTTATTTACACTTTCTTCTTTTAAACTCTGACAAGATAGGTGTTGTTGTCTTTGTACCAGAACTGATGAAAAATAACTTGCTTAGTCCATCACTTGATCTGAATGGCATTAAATTGGCCTCCAATCATTAAGTAAAGAATAACATATGCTGGTCTTTTTTAAAAAATGTATTTCCTTTATTTAACCAGTTGAGATCTAGATCTCATTTTCAAGAGGGACCAGGGCAGAGGCCTGCAATACACAGCAACATGGTTACAAAATAAAACTAATTAATACAAATGCACAAGTGTAAAACAATAGAAAACAATTTAAAAACAGTGACACTGTTGAATAGAATCTCATTACCTGTTTTTAAGAACCGTCGACCAGCATACGACATTTAAATCCCATGTTAAACAGGTTTCTAGGATTTCCTTCTTTCACATATGTAACATTGCCAAGAAGGAGAGATGCTGAAACACTAGTCCATGTGTTTGTTTCTTCAAGGGTGGACTGCTGTAGTTTTTTACAATCTGGAAGTTCTCAGCTAATCATTAACTAATCCAAAATGCTGCAGCTAGAGATCTGATAACATTAAAATGTCTATAAATGTCCACATGTTCATAAGAGAGCACTTTGCTCAGACTGCAGGTTTACTGCTGGTTCCTAGAATTTCTAAAACTAGATTGGGAGGAAACAGGAATAGTTTAGAAACAGGAAACAGCTCTCAGTCTTACTCCGCGAGGAAGACAGCCTGTCTACTTTTAACACTAGGGTTAAAACTTTTCTTTTCAATAAAAGTGACAGTTAAAATAACTTCCTCTCTCGTGCTTAATTCTAAGGATTAGATTATCTGAGCTATCGCTTTACTTTTGTTTACTTTCTTCTCCCTCCACGCTCTAATTTGTGTCATTGTTAACTACTTTTTGCTTTTCTTTTCTACGTCTTCCCAAACCCCCAGTCGGTCGTGGCAGACGGCCGCTTGTACTGAACTGTTAAAGTTTTTTCCTCTATGTCGTCACTCCATGCATGAGTTGAAATTACTTTTTTTGCAAAGCGCCTGAAATTACATGCTTTGTCAACTGGAACTATAGAAACAAACTGAATCGAACCTAGTGTTTCTGAAGTAGGCATTCGAGCGAGTAAAGCCGTTTCTGTCCCACTAAATGATTAGCTCACCATGAATTTGTGAGCTTTGTGATTTTTTTTTTTTTTTTTTTTTAGCGGAATGTCCTTGACTTCAGTCCAAAACCTCCACAGATCAGATAACGCACGACAAGGTCACTCAGATATTGTTTCAGAGATTCAGCTGGGATCAGAATTGCAACAAATATACCCTTGAGAAAATGTTCCCCAAAGCTAATTTTTCTCACACAGTTCAAGATTCCTGTAAACACCTGATTATAAAAAAAAAAAAAACACACACACACACACACACACAAACAACTAACCTTAATTATGCACGCTTCATCTCCATCCTGACACACACCTAAACTTCACAGAAAACACACTCTTATCAGCGTTGCGGTGCTGCAGCTCGGAGCAGCGGCCTGTACTGAAGCTGTAATGAAAGGAAACGGGCAGCATGGACGTCTGTTTGATGAGGGCAGACAGGATGGAACTGGCCAGCGGCCGACTGGTCCTGAATGGGCCGTTTTATCTGTCGGGAGACACAGTGGCCTCCGAAACGGCCGACTGGCCGGCATCGCGGTCAAGCTTCTGAGAAAATCTTCCTCGGTAAAGGTTGTGAGCGCCAAGCCATTGTTATGATTTATTTTTCAGAGAAGAAAAAAAGGCTGTTCCAGAGTGATATTGAGTGTCCCGTTTTATCAAGCTTTTTTTTTTTTTTTTTACATTTACTTATGGAAACGATAACGATTTGCACATATCATGCTAACAGAGTCTGAAAACAATCCTGTCACCTTTATTTTCTCATCATTGCTGCTAAAATATAAATCAAAGGTTAACATTTCCATTAAAAGTATCACTTTATTTGATGAGCTGAGCATAAGACTGACGTAATATTGTCGTAAACATGACATAATAACACCTGTCATGAACATGAAGGAGTCCTCATGAATGTTTATGACTGTTGTCATGAAGTGTCATTTGGTAACTAATGACACTTTTAATGCAATTTTGAATTAAATGGGTCATTATTTACCCAGACCAATTAACTTTAAATTGTAATGAACATTTAACACTGCAGCTGGAAGAGATTTTAAATATCCGACATAAACACAACAACAGAAACAATAAATAAATAAATAAAATGAATTATGAAGTCTCTGTAAACAAAAATGTCCTTCAGCAAAAGGTCCAAAGGTCAATTTGTCATCCAGTTTTTGGTAGAAAGCGAGAAAAACAGTAAGTCATGTAAATAGAAACAGACTTGGCTTCAATTTAGCATGCGATTAATTGCCTTATTGCTTCTTGCGACATGCCTAATACGGCATGGGAAGAACCTGTCTGGCCAGTCAGATGGACACTCTGCCACTGAAACCAAACTTGTCTCAACACCGGGTGGGTCAGATGCTTAAATGCTGAGAAATCAGAGAGAAAACATTGATGTTGGGAAACAAGCAGTAGCGTGAGAAAAACGTTAAATACCTCAGATATTTTTACCATCTGTTGCATTTACCATGTATGTCTACCTAACAAGCGTGTTTTTCTTTGGACAGTTTGAGAAACTATGCATGTCATCAGCCAGTACACACAGTGCTGTTTTTGTATGTGTCTCATATTTTATAAATGTTACTCAGTGTAAACTACCACGAAACGTTGAGGCTTGAAGCTACTAACATACCAGTAATGTTACTGCATGCATATAATTTTCAGTGCATGCATAAAATCTTGCAGTTTTTCTCTTTTCAAGTTGTATTTAAATGACAGTCAACCTTCAGAGCAGTGGCTGCCTGAACTGAAATTAGAGAGTAAATTCAGCCAACTTCCCCTGTACAATTTTCAATTCCACTTCATTTTTTCCCTTACAAAACAATTACTTCAGATATAACTTGCAATGCAAAGTATTTGAGCTCAAGTTAAAGCTGCATGCAAATCGCAGCCACGTTCTCCCGACCCGACACACAGCGGGTCAACACCGACGTACTGCTGGACACAATTAAGCTCACAGTGATCGCATATGGTGGCCAAATGGTTTATGCATGCACAAAACCTCAAGTGCAGCTCTCAGCCACATGACAATCATATGACACAAACACAATTATATTTTCCCCCATGTGCGTGTGAAAAATAAATCTGCAACAGTTCCGGGAAGCCTTCCAGTTCAAACCTTCTTTAAAAATACGAAGGGAGTTCTACCCATGATTATTTCCTGTACCATTTAACGAGGGGACTGATTAAAATGTTGAAATGCAAACATTTCTTTTGCTTCCCTCGCGTACGGGGACGAAAAATACCACGCATAGTTTCTTCCTTTTATGACGACACAGAGAAGTAATGCAGTGAAACGCGAGCCTCCAGACCACGCCTTGTTTTTGACGCCAGGCCTTCGACACTCCCCTGAATTTACGCTTGAAAACCTTCAGGAAAACGTCTGCAGTCGTCCAGGGTGGGGGCAGCGAACATTCATCACTGTGTATGAAAACATGTGGATTGCTTTTAGAGCTCCTACTGCAATCAATTATCTAAAACAAACACTCCAGCTATAACTTTATGAGACAGGACTCTGGGGATTATGATCTAACAGTTAATCTAATTACCAGGCACGCTGCTGGCAAATGCTCCAACTGTAAGAAAATATGAGCAGAATATGACCCATTTACAGCCTGGATTTGTCAAAAGAGAAGCTTTTTAGAACATATATATCCTGCAAACACAATGTCCATAAGGTGTGCTGAAAAAAACAGACATAAAAAGCTAAATATTTAGTTTTTCTAAGACAAATTAGGCTTTCAGACAGCTGTTATGTTTTGAATGTGAAGTCTGAAAGCAGAATGACTTTGTCAAAGTTATATGAGCCAAAATCCTGGTAAGGTTTTTTTTTTTTTTGTTTTTGTTTTTTTTTAGGGGACTGATGGCTAAAAGACAATAGAAACTGATTCCTTTAATCAGTTATAATTTATTTAATCAAAAAAAGTATTCACTTTTAAAAAGAAAAATACATCTATTGATTTTTACTTCTTAAGAGTTAAACCGCACGTGGTTTGTTTATCATTTACTTCTGAGGAGACAAACTTTTTTTTGTAAATATTATGAAGCAGTCCTAATTCTCCCAGAGTGCCTGAAAGCCTTTAAGTAACTTTAAGTCAACAAATTGTCAATTATACTCGTGAAACTGACCATGACGAAGTTTAATGTCCATCTACAACAAATTAACAGTATCTGAAAATTACATCTTTATGGATTTCTTTTGCAAAAAGTAATCCATCAAAAATTTTAATCAGAACCTGAGCGATCCATGCAGATAATTATTGGTTTTTTAAGCCGTGTTGACACAATACTGGACCATCCCTTGAGTTATTTATATCTGAATGATTCACAGGTCAGGGTTAAGTGGCTTACATAACAAAAACAACATTCCTAATAAATTAGTCAGGTACCGCACTAGACAAGAGCAGAAACAAACCGCAAGTGACACGATTTGTCTTTAAAAATCTTTAGAAACACAACAAAAACAAAAACATTAAAAACACATTTTGGCTTAGAAGAAGATCAGGCACATTGGAAGTAAAACATAAACAAATATGGGATGGTAAAAGCTTTCAAGTGTAAGAAAAATAGTTGTCAAAAGTTTTCACGACAACTTATTCAAGCTCCTGTTACGATGGTAAACATTTCCAAATTGCAATCAAATTAAAAACACACAAAATGAAATACTATAAAAATCATGTTTCATAATAATCACATTAAAAAGGCTAAAACCGAACTGATAATAAATGGTTTTAATATGCTGACTAGGGCTGATTATTGCCACCTATTGCCACCTATTGTCAGTAAACCTTCTCTCATGGTGGAGGAAATGGGGACTGTGGCTGATTTCCAGACCTTTCAAGAGGTTGATAAGAAAAATATACTATTGGTTTCACCTGCAAGTATCTGCCAATCTCCCATAATGAAGAAAATCAGGCAGGAATATCAGTGCACAGTGCTGATGTGATCCGCTTTGAAAAAATAAGTGGAATAATAATGCACAATAGTCAAATTAAAGACAAACCAAAACCACTCGCATGTAATCACTCTGTTTTTCTCTCCTGCTTGGCTAAATTACGTTCAAATCTGAGTTTGTTTCGTTTTATCTTCAAACAAACCCAGATAAACAAAATCTGGAAGTGTCCGCCCTAAACACAACCTGCAGCCACAAACAAAAATCATGAAAATCAATGACTTCATTTCACCTGTTCCTGTTGTATAGCCAGGATAAAAAATAAAAAAAATCACCAGGTAGTACAAATCCTAAATATCTGCCTTGTTGTTATCCAGAAAAACACAGCTGAGCTCTCTGTGTTTACTTGCAGGGCTAAAATAAACCTGTGCAGTTCTTTCATTTGGTTTTGAGAAGGTGAACAGTACTGCAGTTCTTCTGAATCCCTGGAGGCTGGGAGATGGTGAGGCTCATGTTGTGCCAGGCAGTCTCTGCAGGATGTGTGTGTGTGTGCATGTGTGTGTGTGTAGGTGTGTGGTGGATGGGGGGTGGAAGCAGAGGTTGAACACTACCTGGCCATTATATAAAGCTCCAACTCTCGGCTGCAGGGCTCTGTACTGAGCGCCAGCCTCCTCCCCTCTTTGTCCTCCCATCCCCCCACCTCTTAGCCTTCCAGCTTCTCTGACTCAAGCTTAACTATGAAATGCCTCCGCCTGTTGTTTTCTTCCTCTCTCCTCTCTCTAGAGCTCCAATCACGGTGTGCATTGTGCCTCAAACAATAGAACATTTTGGGGGTAGATAAAGACGTACATGAGTGCATGTCTTCTTGAAGCTGGGTAAGATCAGGTGACCCAGCTGGACACAGACCTGAAAGACGTCTCTTTTAATCATTAAACGCCATTCATCCACACCTGAGGCTACTGAGGTCTAGTCCCAGCTTGCCACGGGAAGATAGACATCTAAAACCAGCTGTGTTCAACGCCGAGCATCATGAAATGTTGACGAGGGCGTTTCTGATCTGAGGCCAAGATGGCGAAGGTTCAAGTCGCACCGTTGTTAAATGCAAACAAAATCGCCAGTGAACGAGAAGAACCAAATCTCCTGTTTTGTAAAGACAGAACGGCCGTCTTAAAAAGTGCAAAGCCGGATGTCGAAGACGGAAAAGAGGAGCTGTGCTCGCACTCTGCTGCAGCCTTTCAGTCCAGCTCGGTTGGCAGAGGCCGGCAGAACTTGAGATGAAGGGGAATGGCAGAGACGGGAGCAGGAGACTACAGGCTGGGCAGGACCACAGATGCCTTTTATCTTGAGAGGACCCTCTTTGATGTTTGACTGCATATACGGACCACGTAACTGTGGTTACGTCGCTGAGCTCCGGTCCGGAGTTTCATTCAGAGGAAAGATGACAGCATTGATGTGTTCATAAGATTTCATTTCTTTTCTGCTCTATATCTAACTGCAAATGTGTGACACTGATGCAGAAAGAGGTAAAAACACCACATTTACGTGGTTTGTTGCATCTTAAGTTTACGACTAAAGCACAAAATTACTTAAAACATAAACCCCTTTATTAATGTTTCGAGACTTCCCTTTAAAAATACCTAAAAACAGTTTAACACACGGTTACATCATCTTCAGAACTGCAGCTACCTTGAAAACAACCTATAAAGACAAGTGGATTCAGTCCCACAACACTCTCCATCCAAGGTGCCATCTACCTTACTGACTTCGCTATCCAAGTATTGTACTTTGAATAAAACCCAACTTTAAATTGAAAGTGAAATTAAAGCTGTGCAACGTATCGAATGGCTGCAGTAATTGAAATGTTTGCGATGTCAATGTATTCAATGTCGCAATCACAAGAACTCTACCTGATCTGAAGCACGTCATGCAAATAATTACGGGCGTAACAAAACCTAAAACTCACAGGACGAGACGAGACATGATAATGATTTCACAAGAACAAGATCGGATTTTAATATTGCTTTCAAGAAAACTTAAAAGATCAAGTTTATGCTACAAGAAGGCCTTTATTTAGCATTTTTATTGATTTTACAACAAATTCAATAAACTGACATCTTTTTTGTTAGGATTTCTTTTTCTCTCTTCAGATCTTAGCACAGTGCTTAAACTGTGCCTGGTCTGCAGTACAACATTTACCGCTGCCCTGCTCGTACTGATGGTGTGTGCTGGGACTGCGATGTAGCTCAACGTACTCCTAGACATCAAGTCATTGGTTGTCATAGCGATTCTTTCTACCTTTTTCAACGTCTGAACAACTCACTGTGCTTACATACAGTTTGTGTCTTTTCTTGTGTTGCCATTTATTGTTAGGGATGCAGCGATTTATTGGCCAGCCGATTTACGAGTGCCGATTACCCTAATTTTGGGAAATCGGTGATCGGACGATTTTTACATGTGAAGCCAATCGTAACTACTGATTTTATTTACCTCAGCAAAGGTATTTAAATCATCTGGTATCTTTTTCTTCACTGGCAGACCGGCCCGCCAGATCAAGTCTATATGTTTGCAGTTAACGATAGTCATCTCACTGTTGGCAACTCGTCAACTTCCTTGCTACATTTTGCAACATTTTAGACAAAAGAAATTTGGTATCGGCCAAAATCGGCATCGATAGGCTTTTAAATAGATCGTTAATCGGTGACCGGCCAGAAAACTGCAATCAGTGCACCCCTAGTTCCTACTAAAAACCCAAAAAGTTGCCCGTCAGAGGATTTAAGAGTAGTTGCTGCATCTTTGAGGAGGCAAAATCATACTGACCGCAACTGGCTAGCGCTCGCGAGGTTGGATTCAACTGAATGAGAAGTGCTGAGATATTTCAATATTGTAAGATCTTGTATAACGAGATCTTACGCTCCTACAAATAATATAACTAAACTGTTGGATTTACGTAAACCTTTCAGAGCTGAGAACACGAATAATGGACAGCAACATCTTCGATTAATTGAAAATCGCAGATTTTCAAAAATGATATAGATTTTGTGACCAAGATATTAAAACTTGAAGATGTAATTTAAAGGAAACAAAACAGTGGGGGAAAATCTGAGTTAATTGCAGCCAAATTTGTCACAATATTCAACAATTTTGCATGTTTTTCTAATGCCAAGCAGCTCCAGTTGAAGATACTCAAGTGTTCCTTCTAGGAACCCAAAATATCTCGAAGCATCTTTTATCTCATAGTGTGTTTTTTCCCCTTGTCTTTCATAAGAAAAAAAAGACAGAGGAACAGTGTGGCACATTTCCATCTCATCTAAAAACACAATGGAAAAACATAATGCATATAATTTACAATCAATCCAAAAATTCACTGTCAGATCAGTCAGATAAACCTTCGATGCATTTTTTTTGTTAGCAGCTGATATCCTGAACCTCACAAAATGTGGTGGGGACTATATGATGGAGGACACTGCGGATCACTTATAGCTCATATTTTCCGATGGCTTATTAGGACCTTTGCCTTAACAATCCACTCTGATATTGTTAGCTGTGATTCTAAGAATAGTTTCCTGTTTTCAACGGATCAAATCGATTTGGCCAAAGATCAGACTGTAAAACAGCAATCTCAGGAAACCTGATGATAAATATTACAGGCAATTACAGTTGTAAAAAAGGTGAAGCAGAGGCTTTATGAGAATACCCGGGGTGATAAAGGATGGAGAACTGTACAAAGCTCGTTAAAAGTCAGAGACGCTGTGGTCAATAAACAATATTCCCCAAACAGCTTTTTCTGACAAACAAAAACAGAGATTACTTTAAAACTCTGCCAAAGACAAATGGTCCACTAATTAAACTGATGAGGATAAACAAACAAGATGTCGATTTAATTAAACTAACCTTTATGTCACAAAAAAAATGAACTTGCTTTTTCAGTTAATCACTTGATGATGATTACAACATTGTGCGATGCTGTCCTCTAATTTAGAGATTTCACAAGTGGAAGAGTCTGAAGTTTTTTTGCAGATCCAAGAGGATCGGGTCGCTCTAAGCGGACTACTTCCTAAAGAATGAGGAGCGTCTGGTGAATCACAGAGTTCAGCAGTACTCCCCAAGGTCAAAAGGTCAGAGGCTGCGACTGGTCAGACTGCAATAAAAGCATATTTTCCAGTAAGCGTGAGTTATTACGTCATCTCATCCGATGTGTTTCATGTCAAAAAATATTTTCTTCCACTCTAGATGCTTCAGTTTCTAACCTCCTACTTTATATTTTCTTTCAACTGTAAGAAAAATGTAAAATCTCTTTTACCAGATGTGAACATTTACTTATTTCTTGTCTAAAGTAAGACCTGAATTAGCCAACAGTAGCAGATTTAGATTGAAAATTATTTCCACCAAGATGTGTTTTGGAGGAAAAAAAGATAGAAGTAGGTGGTAAAACAATGCTGTCTACTGCTAGCATTGCAGTAGTAGATAGCTGCTAAAATAAAATGTTTTATTTTTTATTTCAGATGGCAGGTGAAAAATTAGATATACTCTTCTAAATATCAATAAAGAATCTTTTGTTTGTATTACAACATCCAATCCCAATTTTTCATCTAATTTTTGATGTTTCAACTAGTATTTGGATGATTAATTTTTTAATTTGGGATCCAGATCTTTTGAGGATGGACGTATTCTTGCCATCATCCTAATATTTTATCTCTCTGTCCAGATCCTCTAACAGATTTAAGTCAGGACAACTAAAGAGGGAGCAACAATAGGAGAATTTGGGCCTATAAACATCAATATAAACATTGCTGTTATGGTTTATTTTTACCAATTTTATATTTATTTCTCCACCTTTTGAGATCATGAAATAACCACCACACCACTGACATTGCTTCACTGCTTCAGATCAACACCTCACATCCTGCACGGCATCTTTACCACCAGCACACCTTTTGCGTGGTTTCACAAAGTCCTTCCGTCTCCAAGTACTGATGAAGATTTATTGCAGATATTAGCTGTATCCCAGCTCCAAAACATCTTTATTCAGATGACTGAATTATCACCACAGTCACAAAGTTTTGCAAGGGCCAACTAATCAGTCATTCACTTCAACCAAAAGTGTTCAAAAGAAATAAGGCGTGAAAACTCCCGCTAATACTGACTGGGACTACATGTCTCTACCCTCAACATTATCTCATGTTAACAAAAAAATATATATATATATATTAAATGGTTTGTTTTAAGCAACATTAATGCCACCATTTTAACACCATCAAGGTACAGCCACAGTTTATACAGTTGCAGCTTCAAAACCACAAAAAACATTTGCTGTAGTCATTTTGTTGTTCTAATTTCTTGTTAAGACCAGAAAGAGTCAGTTCGCATGACAGGTTATTTATTCCACCGTCACGTGTTAGATCAGAGTAACGGACCCAGTGTGTGTTGCTGCACACTGTCAGTCAAGCTGGCTGGAGGAAGGAAACTCTCATAAATTTGTCTTTGTTGAAATAAAGACAAAGTTGGCTGATTGGAAATACTTACTGTTGCAAAAGAAAACATGAACAACTTTTATGCACTACTCAGATAAGATAAGGCTAACTTAAAAGAAATATCCTGCAAAAGCTGTGATAGAGTTTTTGCAGGTTTGTGATAATGGAGAAATAAAGAAAGAGAGAGTCAGACTCTTTAAAGAAAACCGGCTTGTTTTAGTACCCTTTTTGTACGTTACACTCTGCTGTTTCATTTCTCATTACCTGTTATCTTTTCAGCAAAACTAAAATAATTATAAGAAAACAAATATATCTATAGCAATATTTTAAAATAGCAGGGTTTCCCCCCAGGTATTATAAGCCTGGTGGGCCACCAGGCTTTACTTGTGCCCCCACCAGGCTAAGCATTGCTCATTTATTTTAGTTACATTATTTCATCATTGCGTTAAAAAAAAACAAAAAAAACTTTATAGTTGGTGTTTAGGTATTAATCTTCCAATCTTCCAATCAAGTAATATTTTCAAATTTCCTGCCGTCTTTAAACAGTTTTTAATCCAAAAACAATGCGGACCGCTGATTGTCTGCTTTGGGCCCCAAGCACCGGGCTTAGCAAGTTTTCTGGGGCAAACCCTGAGTAAAATATTTCATTTTGTCATGTTTTTCTTATTTAGTGGTAGATTTCGGTGATATAAAATATAAAATCTCATTAAATGTGATCCATCATACTGCAGCGAGAGAGTCCTGAATAGAGAGTCTGACTGTGGCTGAGATTGATTAAGAATTGGATACTAATGCTGGTGAACGTTATTCTCTGACTGTTGTGCAAATAATAATAATAACAATAATAAATGCATGATAAGTCATAAAAGTGACAATTCTCCATTGCAGAAAGCTGCAGATTGATTCTGAACACACGGCGCTCCTGGTGTGTGCCACAGTAGAGAGGAAGAAATATTCTTTGATGAACCCAACTTTTCAACCATTTACTTTTTCTTGTTTCCCAGCAGAACATCTCTAAAACCTGAAATAATTCAATCTCCTGGAAAATATGCTGGAAGAAAAATGCCCTTTCCCCCTCTCTCTCTCTTGTTCCTCCAGTAGGAAATAAACAATTGAGCTCCACACTGCTGCCTACCCAGGTCCATCTCAAATGTGACATGTTTCCACAGCAACAGCACTGTGCAACTAAATCACCACAGGAGTTAAGGAAAGCTCCGACTCTCCGAATACCACACAAAAGTCGATGGCTGCAGACAAGCGTGTACTCTCGCGGGGCAAGAAAAGTCTGATGATAATGGAGCTCGAATGGCGCTTTGACTGGGCGGAACATGTAGAACATATATCACGTTGCCTGAAGTGACAAAACATGTTTGTTATCTTTGTCTGGCAGGCCGACTGGTGAACCTCCCTGAATACTGAGAACATGGGTAAAAAGGTAACAAACCGTCTACAACAGTTTGCTCCAGATGTTTCGACGCTAAACATCTCTGACATCTCTGGGGCAGAAGAAACATGCAACATCTGCATCAGGTTTGGCATTGTGTGGTTTATCACATCTGTTTTTGCGCTGCTACACATCACAACTCCATTAATCAACTTTTTTATACATGTATATATTTCCCTGTATTCCTGGGTTGGGTAAAAAGCTTCACATCTAAACCTCTACGTCTTAAAAAGCTGCGTGCAGCATTCACGAGGACAGCAGTCACACAATCTGACATTTCCACCTGAACTTCTCATTCTGCTCAAACTGAAAATTAAGTGCGGCGATAATGACAACGGCAATAAAAGAAATAGGCAGGTGTTGAAAGGATGTAGGGAAGCAAAGACGAGGGCCTGTATCATTAGGGATTAACCTAGCCAGAGGCTCTACAAATAGACTGTCTCCACCTATAAGCTGCCTGCGCATAGACAGTCATTTGTATTGCCAGGTTGCTGCTGCAGCAGCTCCAGAGAAGAAAGAAGACAGTTCAAAGGAGCTAAAGGCGGATCGAGACTCCTCTCAAACAAAATGCGATGCAACAGGACATGCTGGAGAGAGAGAGAGAGCGGGCGGGTGGGCGGGCGGACGGGGGGGGGGGGGGGGTTAACAACATCAGAGGCTTTCATGAGGATTTCATCTGAGATGACTGCACGGCAGCTTTATGCATTGATTCAGGATGTAAAGTATTAAACTATACAACCAAGAGCCTAATAAATGAAGAAAGCATGAGCACCTCTTCCTAACGTCCTGGGGATGGATTTTCTTTAGCATGAGGGGAGTTTTAACTGAATAAAACAATCCTGGAAGTATTTAAATCTGTTCTGTCTCCTTTAGGACCAACCCAACTCCAGGTGGCTGCAAGATTCAAAGCAAAGCTCAATAAATATTAAGTCATCACACTCGCTTAGGTGCATGCAAATTTAAAAAAACAAAATATTTCACACAAGCAAGATATAATGAACATGATAGGTCATAAGTTCAAGCTTCTGCAAACTATTTAAGCCAGGATGTTATTAATCCTATTAGTTATGGTTCTTGAAAGCAAGTAAGTTATTTGATCTGCTTAAAGGAAAAAAAATAAAGTTTTCAAAAAAGATCTTCACTGAGTTTCTTTGCATATTCCATAAAAGCCGACATCATAAGAAATTCTGAGAGTTTGCATTGAGCTTTTGAAATATGTGACTGGCTCTTTTTCTCATAATTTTGTGATGTTTTATACAGCAAGTAAAACTTTATGACAACTCATTTCCACAGATAGCAAAAAATAAATATATTATATTAAGAGGATGTGTTATGATCAGGGCAAAAACTGTTTCGCTCAAACGGCAATGATAGAACGCAAACAATTGTTTACACACATTATAAATCTCCACACTTGTCACAACTGTAAATGTGCAGACTTGGCAACGACAGTGGTCAACATCAGAGCTGGTTCTGCTCACACGGAGAGAAAAACCCTCTTATTTTGAAAGGTCAACTTTCCTCCATAAAGTCTGAAACCAAATTAAAAGCATGATGGCTCAGTTATTTATTTCCAAACAAAGTGAGAGAGGAAGTAGATAAATCACAGTTATCGTAAATATGTCGGGACTTTATGAGCGCTAATGCTTCACTGGTATGAAAACGTCCAGCTTGATGTATCAGCATGAAACCTGAACCGAACGCAGATCTTCAGCAATCAGTTCGTTTAAAATGCATCGCTGGTGTAACGAGGATGACGAATCCACGAGAACCAACGACTGTGTCAACGGCTGCCAGAAAACACTTTGAGTCTAAAACTGCACATCTGAAAATAATGATGGCCTGTGGAGGCCAGAGCTATTTCAACTCTCTTACAGAGACGATGTTACCATCAACACATCACGTTTAGTTTCTTTCTGGACATCTTTCTGTTACACTCAACGCCTATTCCACGCTTAAAGCTCACCGACCTTTGCATATTTTTCTCTGTTCATATAATGTTTGAGTGCATGTTTGGTTTTTGGTCAGAGATATTGTGATGAAGAGTCTTGAGCATCACAGATGTTCAGGACATTGTGGCTCTAACACCTAGGGACACATTTAACACTTTTGTTTAAATTGGGAAGAAAGCAAGAGTGAATAATTTGGTAACAGGGTTTTTTAACTACAAATATTTTCATTCATTTTCCGTTGGGTTTTTGTAACATTGATATTTTTATACAAAAACAAAAAACCCAGACCGAAGAATGAATTTGTTAGATGCTTCTCTGTTGGACAAACAAAACCCACAACTATCAATAATTCTTAACAAAACTGTAACCTTTGATGTGACAAAAAAAAATGAAGGATGTAAAAAAAAAAAAATCAACCTACAGAGTCCTTTTATTTCTCTGATCTTTCTCTTACATCCTGTCTGGCGATGTGGCATTCAGAATTGAATTGCTGTCTGAGTGCCAAGAAGTTCATCAGCGACATCGTTATATAAACTTGGATTAGAAATTGCATCGGGTTTATTTCAAATGCAATAGATAGAATGACAGAAAAGAAAGGCAAGAAGAGAGGAAGAGAAAGGGAGCGAAGTATGGCAAAAAGTTTAAGGAGAAAGGAGATAGAAATAGATGAGGAAAAAGGAGAAAGCGAATACGACACCATAGAAGTCTGATTTACACCTAACAGACATGTCATAAAATCAAGTGTGAGATTTTAAAGTAAACCTTGAAAGACTTTTTGCTTCTTTGTGTTTAATCATCTGATATTTTCATCACTTTTAACAACATTGTTTGCTTATCCACTAATTTCTAGCCTTATCTATTGATTAATTTACTATGAAATTTCAACTGAATTCAGGTTTATTTCATCAAGGACAGCACATCAAACAATGTTGCATGTTAAAAACAACGCAGCGGCTGTTTGTACGTAGGTTTTCTAGCCCGGGGCTAATTTGCAAACCCAGTGTTTGGTTGAACCTTTTTAAAAAGACAAAGAAATTCAAACTACATCATGTTCCAAATTATTATGCAAGTGATATTTTCTCAGATTTTCTTAAATGGTCAGTATAATGATGGTCAGTATAATTTTTAAGTCATAAACTATTACAGTATAAATCAAATTTTACTGAACAAAGCTCCTCATGACAACAGTATTTTTTTTAAATTAAAAAACTCAAAATGCACTGTTCCAAATTATTATGCACAGCAGATTTTCTAAACATTTTATGGATTATAAAGAAATTCAAACATTCATTCTTTGAATGTGCAGCATTAAGTGGTCACATGTACTAAAATCAAAAGCTATTTCAAACAAAAACATCTTAACAGAGAGTTACATGTTAACATAGAACCCCTTCTTTATTATCACCTGCACAATTCTTCCATCCATTGAACTTGTGAGTTTGTAGAAAGTTTCTGCTTGAATTTATTTGCAGGATGTCAGAAAACCAGAGCTGCTGTTTTGATATGAACTGCATCCCACCATCAGATCTTCCGCTTGAGGAAACTCCAAAGGTTCTCAATAGGGTCAGAGGTCAGAGGAGGATGGGGACCACACCATGAGTTCCTCCCCTTTTATGCCCATAGCAGCCAATGATACAGTGATATTCCTTGCAGCATGAGATGTTGCATTGTTATGTATGAAGATGATTTTGCTACGGAAGTTACGGCTCTTCTTTTTGAACCATGAAAGAAAGTGATCGGTCAGAAAGTCCATATACTTTGCTGAGGTCATTTTCACACCTTCACAGTACGATAACGCTTCAGTTTTGGTTAAATATCTAATGTTTTCATACCGTGTCATACGGCACTACACTATCTGATGATGTTCGCCAGCAGAGATTCTTTCTCTTTCCCATAATGCTTGAAACCTGTGGCCTGTTTAATAATGTGGAACATCCTTCTTAAGTAGATTTCCTTTAATTGAGCTCACCAGACAAACTAATCAACCGGCTCTCTGAAATTAATTATAGTGATTCAAAGAGCCCTGACACACAATACCATCTATAAATCTAATAGCACAACAAAAAATTTTATTTTTATGACACTTAAATCCAATTTGCATAATAATTTGGAACACAGTGTAATTTGTCTTTACACAGTTAGTTTACCAAGACGTATCTGAATAATGGTATGAGATTGAAGCTACACAGAAGAAATCCGTAAAGTTTCGGAATTTGCTACCACTCAATCGCAGCAAACACCTGCAGAGAAGAATTTAATTGGAAGAAGTCGTGATGAAAATAGAACTAAAGATATCAGAACTGGGTCAATTTTCCCTTGACCAGCTCTGGTGAGCAGTCCAATTATTACGAAACCTTGGCCCTTTATTTTACCCTCAAACAAAGAATTCCCACTGTTTTATTCGACAGTTCAACTAAGAGGATCTGGCTTGGTGCAACAATTCAACTTAACAAAACAAACAAAAAAAGGTGACAGTTTAGGGAAATATCCTGTAATGCATAAAAGAGGATAACCTTGTAATCAGTTCATAATAACGAATACATCCGTAAAAGTGAACATCTGTATTCAAACTAACTTATGAAATCTGTTGGGTTTCAATGGAAAACTTTTTTTCCCGCTGCTTTCAATGACAAAATTAATTTTATTCAACCATTTGAGGATGAATTCAAACAGTACGTAATTAACACTTTACCGGTGTTTAATTCCAACTAACATAAGACAACCTTCGCTACAAACCAGGTCTTTATAAATATCGGCCAGGTCAAATCGAATCGGTGCAAAGCAATAAAGAAAACGAACCCAGTCGGTGTTTGAACAGGTTGGATAGATCCAAAAAAAAACCGGTGTAAAAAAAGCTCTAAAATCAGACGATCGATTAATTAAATCATCCTGGAGCTCATGTATTACCGATCCTGGGATAACGGGAGTGAGCAGCCTGCGCACCGTTACACACACAGGTGTGTTGGCTCATCAACAGGTAAACTAAACCTCGGGTTTATTGGTCCAGGCCAGGTGAGCTGCATCCACCTGCAGGCAGACCGGGCCTCCGCTCTCAAACGAGGCTGCATATCGACAACAATCTCCGGGTTGTGGATAAGCCCATAACAATGACCGGGTTTAACTAAGAATTCACAGGTGTGAAGAAGCTGCTCTCACGGTCAACCCGCCCCGCAGTCTGGAGGCTGCCGCCCCGGCACGCAGGAGAAACTCGCCTGGAAAAAACACAGTTTTAACTCCTGGAGACCGAGTTGGAGCCGGGATAAGTGACAGGAGCCCGGGAAGGAGCTGGTGCGCTGGGGAAGACCGTCCGTTTCAGCCAAACCAGCGCCTCTCAACATCAACATAAACATGTTCGCAGGAGCTGTTGGCGGATTGAGGAAAAAAAAAAAGTTTCTGCCGCATTTCGGTGGGAGACGCTCAACCCAACAGGCTCCGGGACCTCCCGACACTCAGCCCCCTCCAGAACCGCACGGAGCCACAATGAAACACTGCAGGACCGGCTTACATTGGTAATAATTTCAGGCTGCGCCTTACCTTCAGGTCCGCACTCTCCGCCATCTTCTATTTCTGTGCGCAGGCGTGCTGAGGTGTTGTCACATGACTGGGACGCGCAGAGGGGATTCGTGAACGCGCACAGAGCGACAGTGATGGGTTCAAGAGCACACCTGAAGATGGGAAAAACAAAAATCTCTGTCTGTCTGTCTACTTTTTAACAACGGCAACAAAAAAATATATACATTATTATTTTATATTATTATATATTTCACCTGTGCAAAGTTACTGGCTTGTTTTGTTTCAGTGCAGTCGTTTATTGGTAAACCTGTGAGATGAGAGTGAAATTGTTATGTCACCTTTAGTTGTGTAGGTTACTTAAACAGAAGCTATAAATAAATTTATAAGCTAATTATTATAATTATTTATGTTTATACATAAATAATTATTTATAAGCTAATAAAACTGCAATGTTATATGGTCAAATAAATGCAAGTTGTGAACCTATCAATCAATGTAATTGACCTAAGATGTTTCTATAAATCTTTGTCTTCCTGTAGCTTTTTGGTTTTTGTCCAGCTTTCATCCCTTTGCATCCAGCTAGCTCTACCACCTTTGTCCAAGAGGAACAACAATGACGGAGTGAAATTCTGCAGAAAGCACAAAGATGCACATCAGGAAACTCCTTTGGATTTTCAGGGTCACGGTGGGAGATAATTTGTCCTGAGAAGAAAAAAACAAAGTGAGATTTGATATGTGGCCGGCGTGGCACTCTGATACAATCTCTGTGTTGAGCTGCTTCTCATCTCAAGGACTTGGTCCCAATGCTTCACAAGATCACTGCCAAGAAAAGAAAAAAAAAAAAAAAGTGTGCAACTCTGTGCATCTGCTAGCATGATGGAGCGCCGTGCACTGGACCAAGAATAACAAAGTGAATCAAAGAGCAGAACCTTGAAATTGTGCATCATCTCTCTCTACTCTCTGCACTTTGACCCCTTTTTAACAACACACCCTTTTTTATTACCTGTGGTCAGTTCGCTCAACGCAGGTCAATGAGCAGAGCTTAACAACTCCAGGAAATAACACGTCTCCTAACTTTTGGTTCAACATCCACAACATTTAGACCTTTGCGTATCATAGATGCCTTTTATCATTTCTTCCAGAAAATTGCCAATTATTTTGTCCATACATCGATTGCGTCTATACGACACTGTTGTTTCGTAATGTTCTTATGCATTACATCCCAAAAATGTCTCTCAAACTGAACAGTGTCTCTCAGTTCTTACTGATTGTGTTTACAGGTGTGCACAGCTTTACCCACAGGCTGTTTCTAATGTTCGTTGAAAACAAATTTTTGCTTTCTTTTGCGTAATGTTGTGAACAAATAGGAGCAGCAACGAGCAGTAAAAATGCAAAGCATGCACATTCAGTGTCTGGCACTCATTTAACTCACAAAATACAGCTATCTGTGACTTACTGTATCTGTTAGTTTTCAAATGGCTGCAAAGTGCTGTCTTGAGTATTTTTAGTTAGTGTCACCAAGATCAGACTTTTTTCACACACAAAAAAAAAAAAAAACAGGGCAAACAGTAACAGTGAAATCATGACAAAGCTATTGGAATGTATTGTTCATAAACATGTAAGGACTTTTCATTCTGATGACACGATTCTTGCTTTTGATGAATGAAGAATCCACTTCGAGCATTTTGCAAGTTAACAGCCAGGCTTTGCAGTTTGTAGGTTTTTTTGTTTGTTTGTTTGTTTTTTTTAGAAATGCACAAGCTGTTACATAAATGTTAAGTGAGCTGAAAAATGCACCAAACGCCCTGAAAAAAACTGTCAGATTAGTCAGTCTTGACTGATTAGTCAGTCAAGAATAGTCAGATTTTGTCCGAGAAGTTGACAAAGAGAAAAATTAAAAAGTTATAAAAATTTGACACGAAAAAAATGAAACCTTCTGAATAGTTTTCAATTGTTTTGTCTTCAAAACCCTGTAAAAACTAAAACATTTAAAAGGCACAGAACCCAACATTAGTCCTAATGTCTAGATTTGTGGTAATCTGAAAAGCGATTTATTTTTCTTTCATTAGAAAGGTGTTGAGATAGAATGGCTACAAAGCGCAAATATAAATTAAATACTGAGTTGCTTTGACCATTAAAGGCATAAATAATGTCCAAAAAACTAATCCAATCGTTGCTAATTCAATTGACTGAAATTATAATGAAAATATTTCATCAACAATCTTTTATTGCTTTCACAAACTAAACTAAAACTAGGTAAAAATCCAAGTAGAATGAGAATAACTATAATGAAATGTTAAGGTTTTTGTCAACAAATAAAAAACAAGACCACAGTATTGCATGGATATTAGTGCTGAAAGATGACTATGCTTGTAATAATTCTTAGTTGTCACTGACATACACAAGATTTTTGATTCTAGTTTAGTAAACTTGGTTAACCGACTAACAAAACAAAATTAAATTGCATCCTATAGAAAAGTCTTTGACTAAAAATTTAACACTGATTCCAACATGTTGGAAGGCTTGGACTCTTTTCAGAAACCGTCGCCGGAAAGTTTCTACTGAAAGTTAAAATTGCAAAACTATTCACACCCTTGGGCTGTCATTTTTGTTACCTTACACAAACAAAACTTAAATGCAAAACTTGGGGGGAAATCCTTGTACTTTCTGTTCAATTTTAAACGACAGCCTCTATCAAACGACCTTCAGCACATTTTGTTCTCTGACAGCCAGTTTCTGACGATCCTTCATGCTGTGGCTCAACAAGCCGAAGGCCACACATGTTTACATACTGCTTCAGACCTTGGCCGTTGCATGATGTTTTCTCTGCCTCTGTAAACAGTGGAGCAGTTCAATTCTTTGCAGATCAGAGCTGAGGAATATTTTGGGTCTTTTTGATGATTTTCAAAAAATGTTATCATTGTAATGTTTCACGTTTTGTTGATATAAACACAGCTACAAAGAATGTCTTTGTTCAGCATGAATATTTGAGGTATTTGAAATATTTTAAGCCTTCATTTGTTTTATTCACAGTTTTTCAATTTGGCTCAAACTCAAACTAGGACTCTTCGTATTATTATGGTGTCTTTACATTTCAGTACACTTTAATTAATCTGCCAACCGGATATTTATGGAGAAAAACCCCCCACAAAACTATTCCTTACTTTGTTTTTGGAGGCCAGTAGGGGGCGCCAAGAGATTTCAAAAGAGAACAAATCCAGCATGAAGTGAATCCTCCAAAGCTTATCCTGCACAATTACCAAACATTCACATCCCTGCATAACATAATAGGGTTGTTCTACCACACTGCACCGAACTTTATAACACTAAACACATTTTGGCTTTGTGCACAAATCCGTTATGAAAAAAAAAAACCAAAATGCACAAAGACTTATTGACAAACCAGTTCTTTTGCGTGGTTCAGAGAGAAGAGGCCTCATTATGTCATCATGTATCGCTGCCATCTGTTGCATTGTTGATGCCCGGCGAGGGCACAGGTGTCCACTGACCACAAATGATTATAGAGCAAATAATCAATCCACATCCCAGAGAGCAAATACTGAGACCATGATCCAGAAGCAAAAATAAAGAGCTGTTCTTCTTACAAAATGCTTGATATGACTGTGAATGGGATCCATTGATGCACTTAAAGTTAAACATGCAGGCCTGATGTCAAACAAATAAACTCTATCAGTGCACAGACGCGTGACAAAAACGTCAAAAACTATATTGTGTAATCAAGATATTGAATGCAATGCAGTCAACTCTGAATCAACCCTTCTGATTAAACGATGCAGCAATAAAATAGAAGATAACAAAATGATTCATGGCATAGTTTGTATGATGCCATCCATAATTATTGCTAGTTCTGGTAAATATTTGCAAAAAACCTAGAAAATGTATTCATCTTTCATCGCTGAACAAAATCTCACACTGTGAATTTTAGAAAAAGAAAGCAAAAAACTCAAATAAAGTATTTATTCAGTTCAGAGAAAAAATCCCACATATAAAAGTTTTGTTTTCACCTTTGAATTACTGGTACCACAGTTAGCGGTACCGCAAACTCCTGCTTAAAATGTTAACAAAGGATTTTCACAATCGTGCGTCACCTCAGGCTGATCTGTGTCGCCGACGGCTTTTTATCACTAATCCACAACTTCCTGTTTTTCTAGAACATGGCTGTCCTCCGCCAGCCCTCAGCCAGGTTTACATGTGACACACCTGATTCACATAATCTAACTAGCTCATCAGTATGTCAGAGTCCATCTCATCAACTTCTCAAAATAGGTAAGACTGGAGAACATGCCAGTCTATAGCCCTACAAGAGCTGATTTATTGCACTCTACTCTTTGTTTGACTATATAGACAGTGACATGTGTGGCTCACAGGGTCACTGTGGAGATGCAGGTGCAGTTCAGTTTTTTGTGGCTGAATTGGTAGTTTTGCCTCCAGCCAGCAGGTGGCACCAAACACACACTATATTAAGAAAACGATGGCTTAGAGACCTTGGTGAAAGTAATATGAGGTGAAGAAGTTAAAAAAAAGAAAAGACACAGCAAAGGAAAGATGTGCTTCTTTTTCCAAAGTGGATCATTTATTTTTTTGTGATTTTCTTCTCCGTCTTTCACAATGTAGGAACCATCACATTGTCACCCCAGAAGAAGCCAAAGTGTAAACTGTACATCTCTGAGTGGAACATGGTTGATCGGTTGAATGTTGTACGAATAAAAGCATTTGCTTTTGCACAAGGTCCAAGCAGCTCACACACACACACACACACACACACACACACGGACACAGCAAGACCTTAAGATGGATTTATGTTAATCTTTAGAAAATAGCACAAATCAGAATAGCTGCTTGAACAGAATAAAACATAACACATTAACCATCACAGCTGGAACTGTTGGGAGAGAAACCTAGTTTATCTTGCAGCCAGAAAGAGACAGCAGAACTCGGGTATTAAAACCTCAAAGCTTGACGTTGCAGCAAACGGAGGCACCTCAGAGTTCCCAAGTCTTTAAAATAACCTTTGGATGCTATTTTTATGCACACCGGCTGTTTGGGAGTGTTATCAGGAAAAACTTGTGGAGTTTCCCAAACTGCATTTGGACTTTAAATGGACAACCTCAAAATATGGTGGAGGATCTGTGATGCTGTGGGCTCGTGCAGTGGACTCTTTAAAATTACAGGACATTTTGCTAGTCCTTTAGCAAAAGGGACTGTGGTGCTGATGATTTTATTTTCAATATTCCTTTTTTGTTGTTGTTTTGTTTTCCCCACTGAACAAAGGAACTAAAACTGAAGGTTGGATTTTTTGGAAAATGTTCTTCGATGAAATATCAATTTATTTTTGCTCTTTCATAAATCTTTAATGTTTGTTTTTTTTTAATTACAGTAAATATTATTCATTAATATGTGGCACTGAATTGTGAATGTTTGTCAAACATCTGGAAAATAACATCTCTAGTGTTGCATCGTATGTTAGCATCACACTGTGTCAGCTGTATACTGTACGTTATCCGGATGTTCAAAACTGCAAACCAAAATGTGTTTTTTTAATATTTAAATGAGTTCTAATTCATATTAAAAAAAAAATTAGTCTAAATAAGGAATTAACAAAGTTTTAAACATTTGGAAAGATCATTAACAGAAGTTGCTGAAAAATGTAAATAATCCAGTTTACCTTTTTGTCTTTGGGAGAGAGAACAGTTTTGTATGACATCTTGTTGAGGAGAGTTTTGTTCCTCTTCATCGCAGAGAACAGAAACTCCAAGGAAACCAGTAACACAAGCCTCCTGAAACAGAAACTTAAAAAACAAAAGAGATCTGATCCAACAGAAAGACAGACATATAAGAAATTGTCACAGAAAGGAATAACAAGCATGTTCACTTTGTTTTTTTTTTTTTACCATGAGCAACACGCAGACACAGAAAGGAAACCTGCTCACATCCAAAACCAGAGCCGCTTGAGGCTGTGTGAGACCCGAATTCCAGCGCACATTATTTCTGAAATAAATAGGCATAATTAAACTGTGGAGGCAAAGTATGACTTACTTGTTTGGTGTGACAGATGTGTGTGTAGTACAGAAGACTCAGCAGTCAGAGAGGAGCTTCCATCTGTCATTTATTTATCGATTGGTTTGAAGACGCGAGCAGCAGAAATGAGTCACCCAGCAATAGTAAATTACTTACGTTAACGTAAATATCAATGAAATTCTTCCTCGGTAAATTACTTGGACCTCAACCAAATAAAAAGCTGCAATTTTGTAAATTAAAAAAAATAACATCTCAAGTTTTGTTTTGAATATTTTTGAGGTTTTATCAAGAATTTATGTGAAATGGTCCTTTACCTGAAGCAGCCTAGTTTGCATATATGCCTTGTCCTGGCTCTGTTTCAGATCCACAATGTGTGCTGCACATCAACAATATGAACATAAGGACTACAAATGCAAGAAGGCTATAAAAAATGCAAAAATAAAAGATGATCAGATTTTTTTAAACTGAATTTAGAGTCTGGAAAACCCAAGCACACAAAATAAATGAATAAACATTAACAATAACACAAACACATACATGAAACTCTTCTCGAAAAACCACAATGACACAAATGATAAAAGAAAAAGGAAAATCACAGAACAACGACATTAAAATGACTACCATATTTATGACTACCATATTCTGTCTGCTTGTAAAGCGCCTTATCCCTGAAGAAGGCCGTGCTACTCACTGGGCAGACATTGCTGACTGGTAACATAAAGGATACAAAATAACCAAGCAAAAAATAAAAAATAATTTTAAAACATTTGCTGAAAAGATCTGCAAAAAAGATACAAATCAACAACAGGGAGAGACAATATCTCAAAAAAGAAATAAATAAAAAAATACAACTTAAAAATACCCCAAAAGTAGAAAACACACAAATCAGCCTACAAATATTAATAAAAAATAACAGCAAACAGAAAGAAATACAATCTCAAAACAATCACAGGCGAGTGACACGTGCCAAAAAAAAACCTCACAACGCACAGAACGAGCACAAAGAGAAACGCAAATCCTCCACATAATCCCAGAGACAGTCAGTTGATTAAACGAGATAAAACTCAACAAGACAAGTAATCCATCAGTGTTTGTGTCCACATATCAGCCCCAGTCATCCCCACCGTGTCGCGATGCTGTTTCGTCTCCTGGACCTTGTCAGCATTCAGAGGGAACAAGCTCTGCCACAGAGGGCAATTAGCATTCAACCTGCACCAGTGACATTATGCGAGTATCTGTCTCAGCATGAGGCACGCAGGGTAATCAATATCTATTAGTCGTCCCATCTGAAGAATTAGATTTCACCAGTGGATCAACCTGCCTCCCCTCGCCTCCCCGACTCCATGTCAAACATTGGAAGATGACTGGACATGTCATGCGCTGATGTCGGCCGCCTAATGAAAGAGATCATGTTGAGCTCAAACAGCCATGGGAGGCAACCCGATCCACCCCGGGGGGGAACAGGGGAGCTGTTCTGGAAAGAGGCCAGCAGGTGTCAGGCTCCCACCAGGGGACCCAGGGAAAAACAAAACAAAACAAAAAAAAACAGTAAAAGTCAGGGACGTGAAGCCCAGAGAGCTTTTCAGGTTTTATTTGAATTTGTACAGAGATAAACAGGAGAATGGTGTGTTTGTGTCAGAAAGCAAGAGTCGATTCTTCTTTTGAACGAGTTCAGCGAACGAGAGAGAGAGAAAAAAAAGAAGAAGTAGTTTGTAGTTTACACACTTGGAACAGTGTTCGTATAAAAAGCGCTTCAGGTGAAAAAAAAAAAAAAAGGATTTGGTTCAGTTTGCTGAGACAGAAAAATTCAACAGAAAGTAAGAATGAGAAACATTCTCAAACAGATGCATCAGTGTGTTTTGCTTGACTTCTTCTTCTTCTTCCTTTGGAGCTTGTTGCAGAACATTTCCTTACAGTCTGAAGTGAAAGCCTGAAGGCGTCGCTGCGGTAAGTGCTCGTTACTACGTGCTGCGTTTGTGACACGCAAAGACGGACTGGAGGAGGGAGTTTTGGTGTTTGGAAATGTCGTCCGTTTAAAGTGCTTCATGACAAACACAGTGTACAAACCCAAGATAAATTACAAATACATGTAAAAACATATTCAAAGGTGCAACAAAATCTAACAAATGAGCTTTTAACTTAATGTCATAATAAATACAAGCATTGCACATTGTCACATGATGTGTATATATATATGTATATATATATATATATATATTTGTATGTATATAATGTATTTTTCTCTTCAGAGTAGTGAAAGAGCAGACAGTTTCCGTTCGTTCCTTGGTTTGAGCTTTGCAGCTTCAGATCAGCAGTCCTCCGGTTCGCAGCGTGAAGCTCACGTTTCCTCTTTGACACAAGAGTCCAGTTCTTTGGAGGAGAGGCTGCGGCCCAGTCCGTCTCCTCCGGAGCCTTGATGGATTCTCTCAGAGACGTATCCACACAGCAGCAGCAGCACGAGGAGGAGGAGGAGGAGGAGCAGTCCCGGGGTTACAGGTGGGAGAGGTGAACACATGAAGGCTCTCGAGGCCGGATCTTTGAGTGTGTGTGAGCGTGTGTGTGTGTTTCCTCGGGCTGCTGGGGTGCGGTGGCACTAAGGGGGCAGCAGGGGCGGCTTGAAGGTGCAGGCTCCAGTGCACTGACGGGGAGTGAGCATCTTGCAGGAGAAATGGTGAAGGGCGTCGTGAGCTTCTGGGGGGGAAGGAGTCCAGCGGTGACGACATGAAGGCGAGAACAACAACAAAAGTTCGATTAGTGACCAGCTCTATTTTAATTCCGACATGTTTAACGAGGGCTGTCCAAAGCGCGGTGCTGGGGGACCGTTTGTGGCCCTCTGAATAATGAGACTTCGCTGGCAGAATGATGCAAACCTGACTGACCAGAACAGAATGTTGAAAAATTGCAGCAAACGCGTTTGAAGAAAGAGCAACACTCAACCTGTTTCTGTTGACAAACGACCGGGAAATTTCAGAAGTTAGAAAAAAGAAAAAAAAAATCCACTCTGTTTCTTCCATTAAAACAAACCATGTTCAGTTTATCTCTTGAGCATTTAAAAGTAAAAAAAAACAAAAACAAAAGAAAAACATGAATGATGAAACATAAAATTTGTGTTTAACTTTTTCATTAAATCTTAAATTTAAGTAAACTACTTAAATTTAAGTATTTTGAACTCGTCTTATTCAAGTCACCTAAAACATCACAACACCTCCAGAAAATATCTGTGCCTGGAGTGGAAGTCTAATCTATATATATATATATGTATATTAGGACAAATGAGCCTAAACTGGGGTCTGGATTTGACTCCTGACCTTTAATACTTTACAAACAGAAGCTGTCCTAAATAGAAATATTACATTTGATTTTGTTAATATCACATATCTGAGTGGGGAAATGACAGCAGCTCCAACAGCTGCCCTTCATCTCAGTTGGTGAGTTTCCTCACATCTGCGTCATACTGCTACTTGTTCTGGCTGAAAACTTTGCCGTTTTAAAGGAACTATTTAATTTACGTTTTAACTTTAACTGGACCGCTCTAACCCGGGAATACATTTTGATCTTAGCCGCTGCACTGGAGCTCTGGCTGCGTGTTTAGTGTCCTGCTTGAGGTGAATCTCTGCCACAGTTTAGAGTCTTCTGCAGCTGTTAGCTGATTTTCCTCCAGAGAATAAGAGAAATCAGTCAAAAAGCTGATTTTTCTTATGCTTTAGCTTTTTCTGCCTCTCTTGGTTAAGGATGAAGCGTCACACTTTCAGGTAAATAATGGTAGCAGTGTGGAAAAATAAGGAAGGTGTAGTAAATATATGCAAAAGGACACGATGATTAACACTTTTCAACCAACTTGCTCTTGATGTTTGATTATTTTATTTTATTTTAGTGAGACTTGTTGTGTTTTCCTGTCTGCAGACATAAGAGGTTTCATGTTTTAGCAGCTTAAAGAGTTTTTTTTCACACGTTTTTCAGAAACCACATCGACCGGCAACTTCGATTAATCATTAGGCTCCAAACAACGTCCAAGTGTCATTCATTGATTTTTGTCACATATTCTGGTTTTCATAAACTAATCGGCCAGACTTTTTCATACCTAGTTTTTTTCGTTACCGGTATTGTTTAGTAATTTTGCAAAGCAACCACCTGAACCCTGCAAATACAGAAGGTTTAACCATTAAACAGTTCTTCTTTTAAACTTGAACTTTCACATTATTTTCCTTTCTTTAGTCGCCCAGTTTCTTCTTTTTCTTAGACACAGAACAACAAACTTTTACTAGCACCATTATTTGTCTATATGCATGTGTGTCTAACAGGCCCTGGGGGTCTAGTAAAAATAATTGTATTTAATTACCAATAACTCAGGGATGGAGGAACGTCCAATAGCCTGAAGCTTCACAATTCATCTTGTGGGTTATTTTTCTTTTTTCCATGCAGCTTTGAAGTTTAAACTTTGAGCCCAAAACCCTGATTCGACCGCCACAAGAATATCATCAGAAATTTTAAAACTCATTTGCATTTTAAAGAAAATCTACAAAGAAGCAGAATTGTTTTTGGAAACAGTTGGGAAACCCAATTCTGACTCTTGCAGAATTGGGTTTCCCATCTCCTTTTACTGAGTTTTCCTGATGGCATAACTGTGAACATCAACATTCAGGGAGATATTTGTCATTTTAGCTTCTGTTAGAGGAAAGTAGCAGGTTTATATATTTTATCCAGTTTAAATGCGGGTCCAAATAGAAGTGGTTTGAGATATTTTCTGTCCTGCTGAGCACCAACAAGCCTCTCTGGTGAAAATAAAAAAAAAAGAAAAGAAAAAAAGGGAGTATTTTTGACAAAAAAAAAAAAAAGTTAAAAATCTGCTCCAGAAGTTTCTAAATCGTGTTGGAGGAAAGAACAACTCTGAGTTTTAGGGCTCAATATTTTTCTGATTGAAAAGGAAAATTAGTTCGATTTTATCTAACCAGTTGTGACTGAAAATCTGATAAAATTTGTCTTTTTTTTTTATTAAGAAAAATGAGAAATCATGTTTAAAAAAATGGAAAAGTCTGTTCCTCTTGTCAGCATGAGTCTCAACAACGATCTTGAAGCTCGGCTGTTGCCTGAACCGTCTACCAAACCCGTCATAAAGTTCATCTTTCCAGCTAGCAGTTGTTATTGCGAGAAAACAGGGTTTGTTTTTCCCCAGTTCTGAGATGATTATGATTTTTAAAAAATGATCATTTTACTCCATCCAGTCTCATCGTTCAGCATCACCGCCGTCACACACGGCACTGTTTCAGTTTGTTGGGTTTTATTAAACATTTGGTGGAGAAACAGGACTTCTTCTTGTTTTATATATAATGATAACTAAATAACATGTAAATAAATATATTACCCAAAGAGAAACAAAAATTACAATTGATATAATTAAAAGGGAAACATTTTAGCCTTGTACCGTAGTACACACTTTAAAGCAAATGTCACCAAAGGTGTGACAGAATAGGAGCTGATAAGCATTTTTCATGCATCTAATGAAACAGTGGGGAGTAGAGATGATTCTCCACTGGGAGCCAGAACAGCAGCAGCAGAAGGAGGAGAAGAAGAGATATGGGAAATGGAATCAGAAAAGCACCGGAAATAAGAGGAGAAATCTGTCATTATTGGGTGTTTTGTACGTTCATTTAATGACACTTACTATTACATACAAAATTGTCACATTTTGTTTAATTTGGTTTATAAATTCCACGTTGTTTTTGCAGATTTTCCCCTTGCAGAAACACATTTTGAAGGAAAATTAACGACAAACCGATTAGCTAAGCTCAGGTCAGATCTCAGAAACACAATTTCCTGCAAAATAAACAAACAAATAAAACAGTCGCTCTAAACAACAGACGGGTTAATTTTATTAAGTCAGATCATCTTTGTTTGAGTCGAGGGTTTTTTTTTGTCCTCCTCACTCACAATAAAAATACCTTCCAGCCGTTATGAAACAAAGAAATGAATATTGTGGCCAATGGTGCTTTCCACTGGAGGCAGGCTTGGAAAATGAGGGACTGCACTTAAACGTTTCCTTACACTGATGAAAGGAGGGCCTGACTGAAAAATAATAATTATTATTAAAAAACAAGTAGCACTTGCATATATTTTCTGAGCTTGTGGGTAAAATGTGAATATTGTTTTCTCCCTGTGGACCAGATCAAATTTACCGTTTAGCTTCTGCTGTATTGCATAACGAGCCTTTCTCTCTTGGCCCAACTCGCTGCACAAACTGTCTATTAAAAAAATAAAATAAAATAAAATAAAATAACTGGTCAAAAAGGGCTACTGAGGAAAGTGAAAAAAATCAAATCAAATCGTGAGCATTACGTGGAGAATGTGTGCCGTTTGCCCCTGTGGTATTTAGAGTGACCCCTCTGTGTACTTGAACCCTGTATTTAAACGACTGTAACGTTAAACCAATCCTTTAACGGGTGGCATTAGTTGATGTCTACTGCATGTAACCGATACAGAGCTACATAATGGTCTGTCTATTCAATTTTCCAGAGCATGATTTAGGAGAAAATAACATTTGCAAGCAAAACAATGTGGTTTCAGTTTTCACCTCTGGATGTCCATTAATCCCCTCGACCATGGCACGAAATAAGAAATAAACGTGGAGCTTTGCAGGAAAAAACAACTTCGTGTGTTGATATGTCAAATATGGAAGTGTGACTTTTTCCTTTTACGAGCGTGAGAAGCTCGCTGGATTAACGAACAGGAGTCGTTTAACTTAAAGGAGGACCGATCTGAGTCTGCTTGCCAGAGTAGCAGAAAGAGACCCACCTCGAACAATCTGCAGCTGCTGGACCATCTCCTCCCTGTAGGACAGCTCACGCTTCATTTGATCCTGGAAATTATCTGAGGAGAACAAGGAACCCTCATCGTATGGGTAGACTTGCTCTGCGTCTTGGTTTTTGTGGGTTTTTTTTTTTTTTTGCTTTTGTAACGACTCTTCGCTCGCTGAACACACTCACTTTTTGCCTCTCATACCTTTCAGATGCTGAAATTCTCTCTCCAGCTTCTTCCTCAGCTCCACTTGCTCCACCAGCTGCTTCTGCAACTCCTCTGGAAAGAGACATTAGCGTCAAGACGGATGATCCCATCGCATCTCCACATACTAATACAGTTTAAAAAATATATAAAAAACACACCTGATCAAATTCACATCCTTTTTTTTTTGTACTCATAAGGATCTGTTGCAGCCCCTGCAGTAAAGCGACTTCAGGTGTATTTCTATCCTTGATAACAACCATTCTCTCTCTCTCTCTCTCTCTCTCTCTCTCTCTCTCTCTCTCTCTCTCCCTCTCTCTCAGGCTGCCGCAGTAATTGCCATGCATTGCCTGGAGGTGGAGACGATAATAACGGAGTCCCAGGGTTTTTCCAAGCGTTGTAAAATAATTAGCTGCCGCGCCTCGGGGTTATGGCTCTGTTCGTTAAAATATTAATAGCCTCTAAACGATTTCCCCTTACAATAATAAGTCAAAACTCCTACATCTCGTGATTAAGTGGTTAACAACTATGGAAACACTGTAGGCCTATAAAATGCAAATTCGCGTTCGGGAGACTTGGGCGCGTGCGTGCGTCTTTAGCGGCTTCGTTTCAAATCAGGTGCAAATCTGCGTGTTAATTTTATTCACACGCGCGTTGGGTTTGTTTGAATCGCTAATGGGCCCCAGTTTCGCTTCGTAAATGTAAACGGAAGGAAAAGGAAACGAAATAAGATCCCCCCCCCCCCCCCGTTCAAATCGCTGCTACGTTGTGAATTATTTGCGGATAATGTGTTAACTTTAAGATTTTGAGGCTTAAAGCGTTTCCTACCTTTGGCCATGTTCTCCAGATCTCTCTCATGGACGCTGATGTCGATGCGTAAAGCTCCATCACCTGCAAATAAACCAGTAAAATAAATCACATAAATTTAAAACAATGTCTTTATTTACAAAAAAAATAAAAAATAAAAAATAAAAACATCTGATGATTTCAAGCTTTTAGTTTTAAACAATTACTACACAAGAGGGCACTTTAAAACCTTGTCTGTCCGTCTGCTCTGGATAGGACGCCGACCCGCGCTGCGTCTGTATTTCGGTCATGTGATGGACGCCTGGACAGAAACAGGAGGACAATTGTCTTGGCCTTAAAAAGGCTGCTCGAAATGCGGTCGACTAAACAGCCGGTAATGAATCGGATCGATAATTTCACCGCTGGGTCTGCTGGGCTGCTTGGAGCCGTAGGCGGGAGGTTCGTTCAGGAGGAGCACCGGGCCGTCCTTTTCATGTGGGTACACCTGCAACACAGAGAGCAATTACACGCCATTTGCTGCGGTTCTTCACGTAATTGCAGCCATTCAAAAAAATAAAAATAAAAAAAATAAATAAATAAAAAATTGAAGCTCTGTTTTTTTTTTTAATTATAATAATTAAAAGGCTTTTATTTAAAATTATGACCTATTTGGACTATAATTTAATCTGTGATCTATAATTGACCAGGTTCGTTGAAATAATAATAATAATAATAATAATAATAATAATAATAATAATAATAATAGTAAAAGCCGTTATTGTAGTTTTATATGTATATATTTAAATGATAATAAAATAATCATCACAGTCCTGCTGCCTTGCTCAAGAGCTATTAATTTTCTCTCTGTTTTATAAAGTGCAAAGGCCAATTGCCTTTGATTAAGTCCGTGCTGGTCACCATTTCCATCATATTTGCCCCTGCTGCTTCAGTCTAACTTTCCCTCCGGGGATCATTAAAGCTTCATTTCATCTAATCTCACCTCATGAAGCGGGGAGCCGTTGCGCATCTGCCGGTCCTCATCCGACGAGCCCTGCGGTGATGTCCCAGCTGGCCCGGGGCTGGAGGAGCCGTCGGGCCGCTCCTGGCCCTCCTCGGCAGCAGAACAGACCCGCTCGAGCGCGGGGGAACCTCGCAGGTCCCCGCCCGGGGAGATCAGGACCGACTCCTCTTCCTCCGGACCCCGGTTGGACTCCACGTCCACGTCCGGGTCGTCGTCTTCCTCGTCCACCACGCTGTCCCTGTCCGGAGAGGCCGACCTGTAGCTGGAGCTCTCGCTGATGAAGTCCGGGGACAGGTAGCCCGGGCGCGCGCCGAACCCGTCCCGGTTGCCGTAGAGTTTGGCGATGGTCTCCGCGTCTTTGACCACTGGCCTGAAGGCCGAGATGTAGCTGATCTTCCTCTGGGAGGCCTCGTCTCCGGACTTGTCCTCGTCGTTCCTGGCGGAGGAGGTCTGGGAGCTGGGACTGCGCTCGTGGAGGGGGTGCGGGGTTGTGTCTTTAGGTGTGTTTGCGCCCCGGTCGCTTTGGTCAGACAAGTCCAACTCGGCTTGCCGGACGCCCGGCCGCTCTGTCGGAGGCTTGGGCGGCGAGCTCGGATAGGGCGGCATGGGCAGCCCACCGGCTGCGGCCAGAACATGGGGAAAGCGGGGTAGAGGGAGTCCTTTGCGCCGGGCCAAAACACCCCGGGAACACTGGGCTTGCTACCCTCAGTCACCCCGTCGCTCTTTTTCTGACACAGCGCATAGCTGGGGAAGCCATACGGGTGGGGAGGGAACAGGGGTGGGGGGATCTTCTGGAGCATGCCAAAGCTCTTGCTGGGCACCGGGATGACCGGGTAGCTGCGCGCGCCGCCCGCCAAGCTTAAGTTATTGCTTCCCTGCTCCTCGTCGCACCGTAAAGTTTTGTGAGGGACCTCAGGGGAGTTAGTTGGAGCCAAACTGGACGAGGCCTGCGATTTCAGCGACGAGGACATCCCCGACCCGCTCATGGGCAGAGTCCTTTTCCTGCTCCCCCCGTTGAACATGGCCTTAACGTCCTCCCACGCGTGGTTTATATCCTCAGACGGCTTCTTGTCCGTCAGTTTCAGGTGCCGTCTCCACGAATTGAAGTTCGCCGCGTCCGGCTGCAGGTACTTGGACTCCGGGGTGCGGTGGGAGTGAAAGATGAACTTATTCGGGGAGAAATACATGTTGCAAAAGCTGCACTTGATGCACTTCGCCCTGGAGCTGTTGTACCTGGCGGGGATGAAGCTGCCCCTGCAGCCCCACGCGCACTCGTGCGACACGTCGAAGGCGAAATTCTCCGGCAGCTTCGGGGGGCTGTGCGCCCCCAGGAACGACTTGCAGAGCCGCTCGGCCTCCCGTTTGGTGATCATGCCGCAGCGCCTGGACGAGATGGGCATGGCCCCGGCGCGCCGCAGCAGCTCCAGCTGGACGGGCGTGCACTGCACGCAGGTGATGCCCAGAGCCACGCGGCGGTTGTGGATCTCGTTGTAGCTGTAGTTCTTCAGCAGGGTGTTGGAAATCTGGGCCAGGCAGAGTCTCTCTTTCCCATCTATGACTAGAGAGACGATGGGCACCCCGTACAGGGAGGTTTCACTCACTTGGTTCGGTTTGAGGGAGTTTGGGCCGGAGAAGCTCTGCGCGTCCTGCTTCAAACTCGGGGAAGAGCTGGCGTCTCGTCCCGCGTCTCCAAGATGTCCGGGCATCGACTCCATCCCTGGAAGCCTGACGGTCAGAGACAAAGTGCTGAAATGTAGCTTGGGGGAGAGGGAGGATGTGCAACTATTTATTATAGGTCTATATATATATAAAAAAAAGCATTAAGTGAAATTATATCAACTATTTAATCATAACTAATTTTTGGTGCTAATTTAAATCAAAATAAGTAATCAATATGCAAATAAAAACACTAATAATGCCATTAATAATTTTATTATTACTTTTAGAAATAATAATAATAAATAAATAAACAAATATGGAAATAATAATAGTTTATGAAGATTTTTATAACTGCAAAAGTGAAATCAGTCTGAGCTCTTCTTCTGCGCGTCCGGCCTAATCGACCGGATTTTTTTTTTTTTTTTTTTTTTTGGGTGACCTCCTGCGTGGAAGGAGGACCTCTCCTGCTCCCCTTATCTTCAAATCGGCTCAGCACTTACGGAGCAGCTACTTAAGAGTCACATAAGATCCTTACACACGGGAAAGGGACAGAAGGAGAGCGCAGCCTGAGCTGCGCCAATGCGCTTACCGGAGAGGAAAAGAGCAACTGTAAGCTGCTTTTCTGGTAATTACACGGATCCAAGCGTGCGTCCCCGCATTGTTAATAAAAGACCAGCCCTATATATAATTAAAGCTTCAGTGCAGATTAGCCTCAGACAGTAGACGGGAATTAGGTTGGAGCGGCCCTCTCTCGCGCTCACCTGAGCCCACGGACTGCGTAATGGAGGCCGCGGAGATCTGGCACGCGGGTTTTTCATTAAAGTTTAACGGCAGAGTGACAGTTTTCAGAATCAAAAGACGCGCACGTGCTCCAGTCTCGATTCGTGCTGGAGATGGCAACAAAACATATATATATATATATATATATATATATATATATATATATATATATATATATATATATATATATATATATATATATATATATATAATTGGTTAATTGAATAAAAATAAAAATACAACGACGTACCTTTCTCTCCCGAAAAGACACTCCAGCGACGATCAGAGTGGAAAAATAATACAATAAAAATAAAAATGAGAAGGAGATGAAATTTGCAGGATCAACGTGTCCGGATAGAAACGACGATTAAAAACAGGGGACAAAAACACCGCAGAGTGTGAACTTTATGTCAGTTGGCTGAAATGCGAGAAGAAGAAGAAGAAGCAGCAGCAGCGCACAGGACCTCCATCCTGTTGGAGCTCAGGGAGGTGAATGGCGTGTAGACAGGAAGCACATGGCACCTCTCTCCTCTCTCCTCCTCCTCCTCTCCCTGCTCTCCCTGCTGTCATGCTGATGTGTAACAGCTCTCCCTCTCTGCCTCCCCTCCTCTTCACACACATATAAACACACGCCGAGCCGCACAACACTTTGGATAATTCACAATTTTTTGACTCGCGAAGATGATAAGAGAGATCGTTCCCAATTAAGCCCCCGCTGACCCCGTGTCGGGAGAAATTTGGCCTTGAGATTATCGCTAATTCCTGCTAATTCGAGGCGAATAACAAAATGGAATTATAAAACAATTTATCAGAAACGTACAGCATTTAACGGAGACGCAGTCAAGTGGGCGATGTGTAAGGCGGCTCCTTTAAAACTCTAGTTAGTGAAGACCCTCTGGAGGCCCCGCTGGGGTCAAACCGATCATGGCATTACATTTGCATTAAGGATCAGCTCGGTTGCGATTGTGCGTCTTGCGTAATTTGCTCGCAGAGTCAAAGCGAGTTGCAGCACACGTTGCGCTGCGGAGGGCAGACAGAACACCAGAAAGGGCCCAGGATTATTTATCAAGTTACTCGGCCATCTGTCAGGTTTCCACGCTCGCCACGCATAAAAAAAAAAAAAAAAAACTTCTGCAGCTTCAGGGACGTAAAAAAAAACAAACAAAAAAAAAACAAAACAAAGGCTGAAAGGAAGGATGGATGCTAATCTAAGACAGATGCGTGGAAATTTAAGCAGTTTGAGTTCTGACTTATTGCAATAATAACTGAATGAAGCACCATAGTGAAGTAAATATTGTTAAAAGTCGACGTGATTCGAGGCGTTTTTCTGACACTCTATTGATATTAAATGCAGGGGTGAAAGCCTAGAAAGCCTTTCCAAGGGTTGATCAGTTGGGGGGACGAAGGGGGGCCCAGACCACCAATAAATAAATAAATATTAGATACAAAAAAAGACTTGCATGCTGCAAAGACACCAAAAACAAAATTAAAATAACAAAGAAAAAATGAAGAAAAAAAACATTACAGTACTTTGTAGCATTTTTTTCTAGTGAAAATTGAATAAATCTTTATTGATAAATGACCTAATAACATAACAAACATGTTAAATATGTCAAACTTATGTGTTTATTGATCTATGATTTATCGTAAGACACTGTTAAGCTAATTAGACAATGTGACACGCAAGTAAATTTTTTTGAGTTTCTTTGTTTTTGGGTCAAAATGATCAGTGACAAGCCAAGGTGTTTTTTGTTTTTTTATATAAACATATATATGTTTAACAGTGATGCAGAACATCTGGATGAAGTGCTCCAGATGTGGGTCAGTTTTCCCTCTTCCTCATTTTTATTTTTAACCAGTGTTGTACAATTGAAATCCATGCATTGTGCCCAGTTTTCATTAATTTCTGTTCTTTTCAAACAGACCGTTTTTGGACGGTCAAACTACTACATTTCCTTGGATGACGCCTAAAAGTACTTTCAAGGTACAAGTTGACTTACAGTTGGTTGCTACCAACCATAAGTTGCCAAATAGGCATATCTGGTAAGGAGTAATGACCTACATCTTAACCCAGCCCAGGAAACTCTGAACTTCCACCAAAAGAAGTTGTGCAAAGAAGGATTTTTTAAAAAAAAACATAAATCATTCTACAAATATTGTTTACAGCTGCTGTTCAGTTTGCCATTTACGCAATATGAAACAGCAAAACAGTCGGTCAGCTGAAAAAGTTTTTCTGATGGCTCCATCACGTGTCAAGTCTGTGACAGAACAATAAACTGTCATGTGCTTCAATTTGCTTTTTGTAACACGTTTGCATGGAAGGTGGTGGGTTTCGGGGGGGGGGGGGGGACCAGACCCCCTGAAAGGCTCTGACCGGCCCTGCTCACACAGCGAATTTGTTAACAGATGCAAAAAACGAGTGGGCTTTTTCGGACGGTTTGATAACAAACAACAAGAACGCCCTCATGTTGTCACTCATCGCGCTGACGGGAGCGTACAGAGTGTTCCTGTGAGAGTGGATGAAGTGTCATCAGCCTGCGTTTCTTTCTCTCTCTCTCTTACCTCCCTGCAATATTGATGCCGAACCTGATCCTATAGGCGCATCCTCTCCTCTTTCGCCATGGAGAGGTCCCCCCCTCCTCCTCCTTCTTCCACCCCCGCTAATAATTACAATTTTATACTGTAATTATTCCTCTCCTTTTAATTATTTAGGCCGCCGAGCTGAATGCAGCCTTTTGTCGCCGCTTATTCCGGGAGAAACGTGAGCTGACGCGGCCGCAGATCAGCAGCGAGCGGTTTTTTAATTAGAGACATTTCAGCGGTAATTTTACGCGAGCAGCCCTTTATTATTCCTGTTGGATACAAATTACCCCGGCCTCATTGATATGCGCTCGACAGAAAAAGCTTTTAACCCGGAGGAGAAACGCGCCTTCAGGTGTCCGTCCAAACTCAGCAGGCGCTCAAATGGAGGAGATAAAACTCCGTATCCCGGGAAAGATGATAAATAAAACTGCTTTTATTTTTTTTTTCAGCATGAGCATGCTAATAATAATAATAATAATAATAATAATAATAATAATAATAATAATAATAAGCATGCTCATCTGCTTTCCTCCCCCCTTCTCCTTAACCTTCATTAGTTTTAGTTTTCTTTCATTATTTATTTATTTATTCCCCCTTTTGTGTTATACTAAGAAAGACTATACTTCTCATTTCTGATGATATAAAAGCAAATAAAAAAACCCTAATATGTTAGATGGTGCTTTGCTTTTGACGCCACGCAGAAACTGTCCAGCTTCACAACAAATAAGAAAATATGCATTTTATATTATTAATAATATTCAGCCTCTGAAAGTAGGGCCATCTCCAGAGGATGTTGAGGCTGCTGGAGGACCAAAACTCACGGCAGAACTTCGAAAGTGGATAGTAAAAAAAAAAAGAAAAAAAAGTGGTGCATAACCCCCCCCCCCCCCAAAAAAGGACAGAAGTTAAGATTAATTAAATAAAAAATAAACTTTCAGGTTTGTTTTTTTTTTAAAGTTCTTCCTCTCCTGTCTGATATTCACTATAAGATATATATATATATATATATATATATATATATATATATATATATATATATATATATATACACAACAAGACAGTTTGACCACCGAAGCTGTAGAAGGGGCCCTGGCCTCCCTGGCTCCTTCTTGGTAGCGCCCCTGTCGGTTTACACCCCTAACTTCACCTGACCGCCACTGCGCTCTGATCGAAAACTTATATTTCGCATCCATGAAAACTAAATGAATGCATGCACGTTTTAATAATAATAATAATAATAATAATAATAATAATAATAATAATAATAATAATAATAATAATAATAATAATAATGGTAATTTCTTCCGCATTTTGTTATCATAATTTTTCCTTATGATGTAAAAAGATCAATGAAGCCCAGCTCAACCCGGACAGGTTTAATAACGGCAGGAATTGTCGCCAAATGTTTTATAATTAACAGTTGTATCAGCACCCCATAAAACCATGACCCCCATAAATCCCATTTTAGAGACCAATCAATCCTCCTCCTGGACTAAAGGGCCTATTGATCCCCCTCTGCTCGGCTCTCTTAAAACGCTTTCTCCGACTCTCTTTTTGTTTCCAGTTAAAAGAGCATTTCGATTGCACTTTTCTTTTTTTTCTTCTTTTTTTTTATTATTGGAGGAAAGACTCCGCCGAGAGGAAAGCGATGGCTCGAAAATTAAACGGTGACATTTTAATTACAGGACATTGATAAAGGGATCCGGGTAATGGCTGTGTACAGGGCGGCCACTCATTGTCCCGCCTGATGCGCTAATCAAGCCGGACTGCTCTGGGAGGAAAAAAAAAAAAAAGGTCATCGGGCCGATACAAAGCGGAGACGCGGCTCGGTTGGGAGTTTGGGAATATGAGGGTCCCGGACGGCTTCAAATGAAGACGCATCTCCAAACAAAGCGCGGTCAATATCCCGGAGCGCCCCCCGCATATCCAGATCCCCTCCCTCCTCCAACCAGACGTATTATCACCATAGGTCACAGGGAGCGCATCCATAGATCATCTGGTGCTACAATTTACATGTCACACAAAGCGTTTGTGACAGGTAAGAGTGACACGGCGAGGCCGGGCTGAGCGATCAGCGCCGGGGCCCCCTGCAGACTGCAGCTCAGTTAAATCAACACCTGGGATTTGGCACGCCTGGTCATGACGTAATGCTCACTTTAAATTAGAGCCAAATAAAATATGCTTCTGCTCCCTCAAATTGAGACTTTTCTAAAAAAAAAAAAAAAAAAAAAAAAAAAAAAAAGTACACAAAATTATTAGATGAAAAAAAAAAAATCCAAAGGTGCAAATTGATTTGGTACTATTGCTGCTAAACCCTTAAAGATTTGAGTCTTTTATCTCAATTGCATAATTTTACTGGAAAACTTAAAGGGGGGGGGGGGCTAGCCTTTTAAGCAAAATTGTTTATTGAAGGAAATAAAAGAAAAAAGTCCATACAAATACAACCTGATGTGTAGGTGTTTTGTTTTTTTTTGGCACTGGACAGCAGCTTGAGTAGGCTATGTATGTTTATCTTGTCACCCAATGAGCAGGACGGTAAGGGAGTTAAAGCCTCTCCAGTGCACACTGTTAGAGAGGCATCTCTGGGGCTTCAAACGTCCAAAACATCTTTTAGAGCCGCTCTAAAAGCCACCTGCTAGTTTGGGGCAAATGAGAGGAGTCAAGTCTTTTCGGCACAGACATAAGTTTGCAAAACTCTGCTGGGAGTTCAACTGGGAACTCTGTTTCAGCAAGAAACACTCCAGGCGGGTTTAGTGTTGAAACACAGGGCACTAAACAGTGGAGAATATGTGTTGCCATGGGCTATTTAAAAAAAAAAAAAAAAATATAATAATAATATATATATATATATATATATATATATATATATATATATATATATATATATATAGTATTTTATATTATGCGTGTGTATATACACACACACACATTTTAGCCCTGGGTACCATGTCAGAGTGCATGGCTTTCCTGGGTCTTTCAACAAGATTATTATCCAAAACATATGGAAAGTCAAGATAGAAGTGGTTCTTCAGACACACACCAACCCTCCATGGAAATCTCCACACCCTGACCTAAATCTTTTAGAGAAAGTTGGAAATCATCTGCTGGAAAGCGTGCATGAGATCGCTCTCAGAATTACAGAAATGGTTAAGAGACCTCTGACCATCACCATCAGGCAAGGCAGGTGAAGTATCTTGTCCAAGCACACAACAACGGAGACAGACGGAGCAGGGATTTAAACCGGCAACCCAATGACAGCGCAAGTCCTAACAGGTATTTTTCCGCAATAAATATGGCTGAAAATATAACAAATAAACAGGAGAAGATCAATATAGATGAAACTGAAGCCCACACCTTCTTGCTCCTCAAAAGGTACCTACCAGACACCTGAGTGAGTCTGAGCAGAGGGAATAAAAAACAACCAACGAGGGACGAGTGAAGGGGGCATAAGATGGACGGCAAGAAAAACAAAACAAAAAACAAAGCAGAGCTCTGGGGAACAACTGGTAAGTAAACCCAAGGAGGAATAAAGTTCCGGTTGATGTTTATGCAGCTCAAAGGAACCCATGAGATCACGTTTATTTTGATGACTGTGCGGCCTGGGGAACCCTAGAGGAACTCTAGAAGAATCTTAGGAGGTAGATGGCAGTGGAAATGGCTGAGAGGCTGGTCATGGTGACAGAGAAAGTCTGGAAACAACCTGCACAGGAACTTGGAGGCTTTTGGCAGCCAACAGAGCAGAACATCAAGCACGATGTGGTACAGAGAATCTGGAAGACTGCGAGACAGTGGAGTCTGGTGTCTTGTGGCACTGGAGTTCAGGGTGTGGTGACCTGCAGCGCAAGAAAGCAGGAGGTCTGTTCTGCTGGAGTGTTAGAAACTGCAGAACAGTGGCAAAAGAGTTTGGAAACTACAGTCCAGTGAGGCTGGAGCTCTGGGAAAAATGAGACTCCTGCATAAGCTTGGAGTCGGGATGCCAAAGGCACAGGAGCTTGGTGGCTGTAGGCCTGCAACATAGCTAGTTATGTTGATGTCATGTTGGTGTGGTTACTATGCCACACTGAGCTGTGACATATTAACCAGTGAGGCTCATGTCAAAGCAGGGGAACCCAGGTAGTTGACACAGATAATCAAAGAGCCAAGGTGATGGCTGGTCACGAAGGCTGAGGAACCGTCGATTTAGGAACCTTGAAGACTGGCGGAACGGGGATCTTGAAGCCATGTACATCTCCATGAAAGTCAGACGATCAGTGATAGATCGATGAAGCCTGGAGGCTGGCGGCGTAGAGGGTCAACAGGTCAGTGATGCAGGACTTTAGAAGCTGGTGGCAGAGCAGATGGGTTTCGGGATGCAGGTGGAAAAAGGAATCTGGGGACCCTCACAGAGGGTCTGGTTGGTTGGCAGGCCAAGAGAGTTAGAGGTCCCTGAATCATTCTCTGGGGAAGGAAACTCAGCAGAATGGGACACACTTAGAGAAGCTCTGAGGAACACATTGGAACCAGTGGTGAAGCTCGGGAATTGGAACCAGAGGAGAATCATTCTGGATCACTTTGGCAAGGAACTCAAGACCAGGAAGAATAGGGGGTAGTGAGATTATAGCAGGCCACTAGAACAGCTGCTGTAGCAGACAGGAGGACAACAGCAACAGCAAAAGAAGAGAAAAAAGGGGGCTAGAGGAGGAGAAATGCAGTAAAAATCTCAAGGTTGGGAGTCGAACCCAGCAAAGCTGCATTGAGGACTATGTTAGAGAGGTGCTTGCTCTCCCTCTACAACATGCAGAGCCACATTTGTAACATTAACATGTTTCTTATTCATGAAAAACCTGAAATTTTTTTTTTTGGCAGATTAATTGTCTTGACTCTTTTTACCTCACCATGTTTGATTCGAACATTCAAGAGTCAGTGTCTCAAGAATAGTTTTTCTGCTCTTCAGTTTGCAATTATGTGCCGCAATCCCCTCTATTTCTATCAACAGCAAAACAGTTTTAATGCTGCAAAACAGCCAAGCCTTTTACATGACCAGTTAGACACAGATATGGGTACAAATAGGACACAGTGTAAGTGAGAATACATTTACATCTACTGTTAATGACAAAGTGCACAACTTGTAAAACACATTTACTCAAAAACATGATTTTTCCTCTTTCCCATAACACTTTAATTTGTGCAATAGTTATAAGTTTTTAGACCAACAGAACACCAAATTGAGCACTTTACCATCAACAGCTGCTGTACCCTGAATATAGACTGTGTCCCATTTGCACCCATGAGTTTACCCCCTATATAGCTTAAAAAGTTTGGATGTTGCACATCATTGTTGGTGGTAGAAAAAGTGGGTGGAACGTGACCCATTACTGGAAACCACAGAGCAGAGAACATTCTCCTGAGACGCCGCGACTCAAATGTGTTCAGATAAAAGTTTCCATTTAAAAAAAATTATTCCGACGGAAAAAAAAACTTTCCAGGACATCGGTGGTCAGTCATATTTCAATTTGTTTTCTTATCGATATGCGGAGAGTTTTGAACGATGCACATTCCCACGAATGCAAACCCAAGCAGGCACGCGCTTTTCGGCTCCACTCCAACAGCAGGGGCGGATGAGGGGGTGAAGTGTCCGCATCCCGGCGAATCTGTGCCTGTGTTGAGTCTCTTTCAAAGACAAAGTCTCCTCCAGCTGATCGTCAAAGGAAAAGTCTTCCTCCTCTAGCGAAAGAGCCCGTTGAAATGAATAAAATCATAAAATAAAAATACTGAGTCTGATTCACGGCAAAAGGGTCTCCTCCACATCCTCTCCCTCTTCTGCTTGGTCCTTCTGTCACGTAAGGTGGTGAACCAAAAGTTTAACCCTGACCCGGGGTCAGTGAACACATATTTAATTCAATAAACATAAACACTTACAGGTAAATACACTGGTAACGTCACAGAAGATAATCTCAGAAGGCAACAGGGGAAAAAAAACATGGAAAACTGATGGACGAACCAATAGAGAGGGGAAAAAAAGATGATAGGCAGGTTTTAAATACATCAAGGGAGAGAAGAGAGAGGCATAGAAACCAGAGGGACTAATCAGAGGTAAGGAGAGGCAGCTGGAGAAGATAGCGATCAGAGAGATGGAGATGTGAAACAGCTGGAAAGGGAAGCTGTTTCACAACACGCACAAAGAACAAAAACACTTAGAAGAATTAAAACCAGGTCCAAGCAAATCAACAGGAAACTATGACCAAGCTGAAGCTCAAACACCTGAGAGTTGTGACACAAACACTCACAATGAGAAATGAGCAGAGTCTGACATTCAGGTGTTTAATTTGTGAGTTTATTCTAAACAATTTTTCTTCAAGTGTTCTTTTTCATTTGAAAGAATTGCTTCATTAGGAACTTAGTTTCTCACACAGCAAATCTATAAACAAGAAAGACGAGAATTGAAAAGAAACATTTCATCGGTTTCGATTGGCTGAAGAGATGGGTCACTGAAATCAAAGTTGTCATGCAGTTGAGTCGATGGCTCAGTTTGAGTCGTCTTGTGCTACTTTCACAGTTTTGTTGTTCACGTTAGCGTTCCTTCGCTTGGTTTCCTCTCCCTTAGCTTCCAACTTCACCCACTGTCTGCTTCCTGCTCTGTCTTGATATGAAACACTCAGCCTCAGCCACGCTAAAGGTCTTTTACAGTGGCATAAATGTTGAGTTTTGAAATTTTATAGCTTTACATCTGTAGAAACAGTACAAATTGAATGTAGATTATTGTGCAGAATAGTGATATGCAGCTATATATATATATATATATATATACATGGTAAACTGGCACCATAATTCATGATGCCAGTTTATAATGAGTATCTCTTTATCAAAACAAGAGAAAAAGGTTAATTCAATCTGATGATGCACACATCCATGTGAACCTTGGTATCAAACAATGCAGTTAAAACTGCAGTAATGTTTATAAAAAAAAGTAAATTTTTACACATTTGTTAAAATTGTCATTATGTTGTTACAGTATTAGACAGATAGTCTCTGAAAAGCTAGCTAGCTCCTCTACCTTTTCCCAGTGCTGCCAGTACTAACTGCATAAACGCACCACCCAGTAAGAAACAACCAATGAGAGCCAGGAGGAAGGCCTTAACGCTGTCAATCACTTGCTTTTTGCTAGCTACTGCTGATTCACCACAGCCTGCCACGAATGCTAACGCTAATCAGCTAGTCATGGCCACCAATGGCAGGCGGCAGATCAACTGTCTTTTCCACCGTTAGCACTTTGAGCAGCGCATACACAAAACTGATTGACAGCGCTTAGACCCTCCCCCTGGTTCTGACCAGCTATTTTTGACTTCAGTCATCGAAAACAACAGAAAGAAAGTCTGAAAACAGTAACCAGGTTGCTGTGTGTTGCAGACTTCTGCCCATGCAGGTCCCTCTTGAAAATGAGATCCAGATCTCTAAAGGAAACTAAATTAATTAATAGTAGCATCTGTTTAAGACCACGCTGTCATGACACGGTGACAGTTGTAATAAATATAGAAAAAACACGTTTTTGTAAAAGTTTTTAAGTTCAGTTTACTACTCAAATTGGTTTTTAAAAAAATGCTCTATCAAAGGAAATCTGGCTGGTTTTATGGAGCCACTGGCTTGCAGCGCGAATAGAGGAAGACCTTCAGCAGGACCAGAACGAGGCCGAGTAGGAACGACAGAAAACAGACAGAATAAGTAAGACAGAGGCTCCGACAGAGGAAAAGAAAAAGAGTGAAGAAGAAAAAGGAATGACAGCAGCAGCAGCTCGTGGAATGGCCTCATCTATAACTAACGTTCACATCCACGCACAGAAGCCACCCAGATCCAGGCAACTTATTTCATATCAAAAACACATTCAACGAATTATTGTGTTGCCTAATACACATGGGCGAACTAGCCAGTGAAAGGGATCAGAGTGTATGATTAAAATTTCCCCGCAGTCCTTTCATCGTGTTGCGGTCTGGACAAAAGAGGATGGAAAACTGTGGCAAAAATATAAAGTTTTTGATAGAAACGAGTTGGATTTAGTTGCGGCGCCATTCACATCAAACCCTTAATCGTTTTTCTTTTCTTGTTTTCTTTTCTTTTTTTTTTTTTTTTTTGCAAATGAACGACATTGACATTACACCTGTCGGAGCTCCAGCTCCATTCCCCGCTCCGCTCTGTGGTTTTTTCTCCCTTCTTTCTCTTTCTCGGCCTTTGTTTGAAGAAATGAAAAAAAGCGAGGAAGAAATACAACTTCGTTTTTTCAAAAACGAGCTCGACCTTATTTGCTCTTAATTTTTCCGCATAAAAAGAAGTGAGCGAACATATTTGAATGCATTGTATTAATTTAATACACGACTAAATGTAAAAAAAAAAAAAAAAAAAAAAAAAAAAGTTTTTCTCCTTTCTTCCTGCTCTCTGAACGCCGTTAATTCATCGGCCCGACATCTTTTCTTTTTTTTCTCACGCCATTCAGACGAATTGTGAGAGAAAACTCGAGTTATAAAGCGAGGTCGCTGCGACGCCACGCCGACGGGTTCGAGGTGAAAACTCTCTCGCGTTGCGGGTTAATGCGTGACCGTCGCTTCCTTAATGAAACGGCACGCGCCTCTCCCTTTAGGAGTTAATGAAGTTCAGCCGCACGAGAGGAGTTGTATTATTTTGGCTGGGACACACGCGCGCGGAGACATAAGAGATTGTTTCAAACTCGAGCTTTTCAAGTCGGAAGACAAAAGGCGGAAACGCGGCGCGTCCTTGTCGTTGTCAGCCTCGCGCGAACACAATCTGTACGAGATCCGCGCGCACCTTGAACCGCTTCTCACAGGTTACGTGGGAAATTAATTATCAAGAATGTATCAGGTGTTAATTAAAGGTGGACGGAGATTAATTATGAAATGCAAATTACAACTGAATTTATGGAAAGTGCTTACAGAGTTGGGTCACTTCAGTACAAGGTGGCAAAATTTCAGAATATTGAAGACAATGTTTGTTTTTTTTCCATCATGTTGAAGGCCATGTTAAGTGTGAAGGCCATTCTATGAATGCCGGCTATTATTTGTTTTATTTCAATAAAGACCAGCTGAGGCTCTTTGCCATCTGCCTTAATTACAACAAAGGCGAAACACAAAAAAAAAAAATTAAAACATTCCTGCAAAAGAGTCGGGTTTTTAATTTTTTTCCAACACTTGCTTTAAAAGTCTTCATCCACTCGTCATAGCACGAACGTCATTCCTTTGGGGCTTAAAAGTTTCATTTCTTAGGGTGAAACGATTGTACAGCAAACACCTGCAATGACCAGGAATGTGGATTAACAGATTAGAATTACAATTCAACTCAAGATCAACACATTAGGAATAACTGAGATTTGCGACAGATAAAAACTGCGCATAATGACAAGAGGTATGTGTGGAAGAGTCAAAGTGAGACTTTCAGGTTAAAGAACGCGGTAAGAGCTGTTAGGATGGTGGTAGCATCAGGTTGGGGGTCCGTTTTGCTGCCAGTCATATCTAATACTTAAAGATGAACATAATAGAAAAGATGGAGAACACTGAAACTTGGATAAACCTGTGCGTCTAGCCACAGCTAGTTGCATTGGACAATGATCTCATACTTCCAGTAAAACCAAGGCGAGCTAGGCTAACACATAGCTTCTGTTCCGACTCCTTTATTTATGGGTTATGCATAAAAGCCAGCTCCACTTCTTTGTTATTTGGTAAATGTGTGTCTGTGTGAACAGGGCTCCAACGTGGTGTTCCTCAAGGCTTCGTTCTTGGGCCTATTTTCAAAGACAAAATTTTCTTTGCTTACTGCAAAAAAAAAAAAAATATATATATATATATATATACAAAGAGAGAAGTAATAGATTTTAGTCCCAAAAATATCACAAGTACAGATTCATGTCAAAAACTGCTGTTAGCATTTTAAACAACAAAAAAAGAAAACCCGGCACTATTACGTCTTTTGAACTAGTTTTTATTGCTCATTTTCCCCAGAAAGATACATTTCTTTGTCTTAATTTTAAACTTTGTGAAAGTCAAGTTTAAAGCCAAGACAAATGCATTTGTTTTAAAGCAAACAAATAAAAGACTCAAAAGCACTTTAAATAGTATACCTGGAGTATGTGCCAACATTGACAACCAGACAAAAAAGGCCGTCGGTAACATCACAGCATTAATAACTCTGCTGAATCTCAACACTTTTTCAAGGCTTTGTGGTTTTGATGTGGAAAACAAAACATTAAAAACAGAATAGAAAGGTGGTGCTTATTGTCAGCAGACTGAAAAGGTAAGAAAAACAAAAAATAATTACAGAGGTGATGCTTTCATTACTACGTCACAGTTTTCTGAACTTGTTTCCTTTGAGTGTAAAGTATGCTTATATGTTAAAGCTGATGTAATGTCATACCAATGTTAGAAAGGGCCAATAATATAATATAGAATAGAATATACACTGCTCAAAAAAATAAAGGGAACACTCAAATAACACATCCTAGATGGACAGTTTGATTTCACAGAAGTTTGATTTACTTGGAGTTATATTGAGTTGTTTAAGTGTTCCCTTTATTTTTTGAGCAGTATATATACTTATATATATATATATATATATACTTTACCAGAAAATGACCACGTTCATACACTGATGTTCTTTATAATATTGAGTCTAAACATATATATAGTTTTATTCTGTTGACTTAAAACAATTAGGAGCTCATGTGAGAGGATCCTGCTTGGGAAATTACTTCCTCCCAAACAGTAACTTCAGTGCTTTGATTAAAAAAATTAGGTTAAACGAGCTTAAACTGAAACAAAGCCCAGCTGAGGTTTTTTTTATTACCCTTATGAGCTTATTTTGTAACACATTAGAGCCGCTTCTGAAGACTAAAATCATGAGACTGATGCCTGTCTTGGTCTGTGGCTTCCAAAGGTTTCAGAGACGAAATGTGTCTCTGAAACGAGCGGCCATGACAGTCAGAGGCAGACGAACTCCAGCGCCTCGGAGGCGGCTTGAAAAAGGTGTGGAGTGAGAAATGCGCAGTCGTCCTTCCATCTCAGAACGCAGCGCACAATCCTCTTCTTGGTTCGTGGAAAGCTGGTGAGCTTGCTGATTAAAAACAGTCAAACAAACGTGTTGCACACATACCTCAGAGTGATCTGATCTGTGACGACAAAATGTCACAAAACACACAGAGGCAAAAAAAACAAACCATCCATTGGCATCTTTTTCTTTCTTATGTCCTCCATTGAGTTTAAAGAGAAACATTTGTTCTGGACCAGAAGCACAAATAGGAGCTTTCTTTCTTTATTTTTTTTGGCAAGTATCAAATGACAACTTAAAGTTGCTGAGGTAATAAATGAAAGCACATGAAAACCAGGCACAGAAGACGGGCAGTTACTCACAGGAGGAAACCTTGACATTCACTTGAAGGCCGTGCTCAGCAAAGCTGACCACTCGTGGTCTTATTTGCAAAGTTGTTTACTGTCTCTGATCCTTTGAGTCAATTCTCAGGATTTCTGGATTCTCCAAGAATAATAATAGTAATAATAACAATAATAAACATGGCAGAGCACCTGCTACACAAGATGGACATTGAGACAGCGAAGCTCGGACTGCACGAAGTCTGGACACCGTCCCGGGACACGAGCTCCTCCGTGTTTTGTCCGCCGAGTCTTTTTAAATAAACAGATTCTCAAATAAAGTATGTAACAGTTGTTACCCAGTCGTTAATGCAGTGCTGTGGACGTACTTGGCCCTGAAGGCTTTTGTAAGTGCTCATGGTTTGGTGTCAAATGTCCCGGTGAATAACGTCTGGACAGCAGGAGGACGCCCGACGTGTCACTGAGCCTGCTGAGATCGCCTCTCCTCCAGACAGCGACAGACCCACATGGACACCACCTCGGCGTTCCCGTCGTTGTACTGGATTATAAAGGAATGGTCCTGCAGAAGCAGAAACAAGCAGGAAAACAATAGGTCGCTTAGAAAGGACTGACAGACGTCTTCAGGACAGATGCAAGCATTTCATGAGTTGACCAAAAACCTGGAATAAAAATCTTCCAAATGAGAAAAAAAAAAAGAAGTTTTCCCCACCTTTTATATATTTGATCATATTTCATTATATAAACTCACAGTTTTTAAAATTGCTCTCAAATGGTAGAAAATTATTAGAGATAAAAAAATGCTTTTACTCAAATTGATATTTTGTTTAGACATTTGACAGAAAAATATTTCACTTTCTACTTGAACAATGCAAAAACACAAAATTTTACCAAAAGTAATTTTGGTTTATTTTCTAGACCAAAATGTGCAATTTCTAGTGCAAACATCTCACAAGCTATTTTACAGCAAGATAGAAGGTTGTTTTAAGTAAATAATTCCTCCATATTGGTTAAAAAGCATTGGTTCCGCTGGCAGATTAATTCACTAAGACATTTTTCAAATAAGTGATCTGTCAGTGGAACTAATGCTTTTTCATCAATATTAAGAAATTATTTACCTAAAACAAGCTGCCACATCTTGCTGAAAAGTTAGTTTTGTCTTATTCCACGTCTAATAAAATATTTCCGCTAGAAAATAGACCAAAACGACTTTGTAAGATTGCATGTTTTTGCAGTGACACTGGTTTAATTGTATTTTGAAATGACAGTCGGAGTTTCATTAAATATCTGCTCATGTCGCTGCATGACCTCCACAGTAACTCTTAAGGGGTAAAATAACGGATTGGTTGTAAAATCAAAGGTAATGAGCTTCCTCACTAAAAACAAAGACACGTCAAACAGCCATTAGGTTTCTTTCACTTAACTCCACATTATTATTTTTTATTATCGAACAGACGGGAGTCGCAAACGTTATTAGGCCTTTCTGTAGAAGGGTGTGAGAATTTGTGAGATTTGTGTTTATCCCCAACTACGGACCAGGAAATGTTGATAAAATCCAAATAAAGTAAACAAGAACAGCAATAAAACCTGTTAAATATTAATGCCCGACAGATTTGAAGTGACGACGTTCCAGAGAACATCCTGGCTTTAACGACCTACTTGAGCTGTATCAGGATATAAAGTGAGATGTGTAATAAAAATTTAAAAAACCCAAAATAAATAAAAACGCTTTAAAAATAAAATTCAGAATAATTTTGACTTCCTTTCATTAGCAGAGCAAACAAATCAAAACGCTTATGTTCCACCTGGTGACTGACAGCTCGTAAAGGCTGTTAAACGGCGCCGGTGTACGCTTGCAGCGGGACTGGAAAAAGAGATGTCACATGTGATATCTCGGTCAGAGCGAACCCGGTCACCCAATCCCCCTCGACGGCTTTGCAGACAGAAGCCGGGGGGCGGTGGGTCGCGGAGGTCACCCGGAGGTCAGGGATGAAAGGGGAGCGGGTTGTAAATGAAACAAATCAACTCAGCCGGACCAGGAACTTTCGTCGAGATGTCTCAATGTCCAATTACATAAGCAGAGGTTTGGCAAGGAGGCTTTAATGAACTTGTCACCACTGATTTCAACAACATCCGACCAGAACAACAAGAGATCACCTCAGTGGCGCACAGCGTAGATCCTAACAAGGAGATCGATCAGAGGAAAAAAAAAAAAAAAAAGATGGAGACTATTGTTTGGTTTCGTCTAGATGGAGCAAACGTCTCAGTGATGCTGTGCAAGAAAGCCATGAGTTAAAGAATTTGAAAACAGATTTGAATCAAGTAGGATTACAATTGATCTTTGTGATCTGAAGTCTGTTTCTTCACTTCCTGTTTGCACAGTAGGATCTACACATTTACATCAGGCAGAATATGGTGGACCCCCAATATTAGCGGGGCTTAATGACCACAGACAAAAATCTATGAATACTTAAGATTCCCACTAAAAACACTTAAATAAATACTCGTTTTAAGTTCAGACACCAAATATACCATATTGTGTATTAATAAGCACAGAGGAAACCACCTAAGAATTATCACAGAAAGTGATATCTACAGTTTTACTTATTTCTACCCTCTAGCCAATCAGTGTTAAGGAAAATAAATGACACTCCCAGATTGGCAGCTTTACAATCCTCAGCCAATAGCGTGTCAAGTAGAATTGATGGGTATATCAGCTTCCAAAGCCACATTTTATTCGATATATTAGATGTGCTCTACAGAAAAATCCATAAATAATCTTTTGCAAATAATTTGGAGTTATGTTTCAAAGAAAAATATGTGAATATGCAGCAGTCCTCTGTATCTCACTGAATATTTAGAGGACAGGGATCTAAAATAACCTAAATAAATTTTAAACACATTAAAGTAGATTTGGTCTTATATGGGTACATTTGGCAGTAACTTCCTCAACAAGCATAGAGTATAACCTGAGCTGATATCTGCTGCTGGTTTAATACCCATATACACAACACAAATCTGCATTACACAGCAGTTACTGAATAAAAGAGGAATAAGTCACAACTGATAATTTTTCAGTTTCTTGAAGGAGAGTCATGTAAATTAACCCAGACATGAATTCAATGCCATGGGGAGAACGGATGGGAGAGAGTCCAAGTGACCCTAAATAATGAGGTTTGGTCCGATCAAAGTTGGTGAAAATGGTAAAAGGTAGGTTGGGTATCACCAATCCCCTACTTATTGTTGGTTATTGAAAACACAATAAGCAAGAACACAAGTAAAATGTCTCTGACCCTCAATGTTTAGAAGATTAAGCCTCCCGACTAACAACACGATTCTAACGTCCACCACGTAATTCTGCTGCCAACTTATTGTTGAAAGCTGTTTTAGTTACAGGATAAACCGCTTTCCATTTGCCATTTTCTGTATTCCTGCAGCTTTGCTGTCAGTTTTACACTGCGGACTCAGTAAACACCTCTCAGCAACAAACAAACAGGTTCACACCACGTAAAATTAGCAAAGAAGTAGGACACACTGGTGGTGATGCTCCACTTCCTCCCTCCTAGGGGTCCTTTGGTCTATTTCTGGCTACGCAGGGAAATGTGTGGGCATGAAAATTCTCTAAAACCAAATTCGGGGTGAACACTGTTGCTGCTTGCTTGCTCATCAGGATCCCTTACTCACAGTTAACGTTTTAACTCACCACAGTAGAGGAAGTGGTTGCATACTTCAGAGTGCTCTGACTGTGAACAAAGTGTACGGACTGTAAAGGACTGGCGCAAGCCCCATCAATCCTTTTGCCCTTCTAATGGGCAGCTAGGGTTAACACAGTCTGAGGTTAATTACTGTCATATCAGCGCGAGAATGTGTGTCAGCGAGAGACACACACTTCCGCACACACAGCGGACGCTCCCGGGTGCCCCTCTAAGAGCTGGACATCCATCTCATCAATCTTTCTTCTTTGTCTCTGCACCGAACAAGTGATATAAGAATAAAGAGGAAGTCCTAAGTGACGCTTTCCTTTTTTCTTGTTTTAAATCAATCTCTGGGACCTCTGCTCCAGAAATTAACCCCGACATGCCAGAGGAATCTGCTGGAGTCTGACCTGGATGAAGGTGGCTGTCAAAACGCAGCAGTGCATATGCAACATGCACACCATAATGAGGTGGGCGAAGCTTGGGAGGTGGGGAAATTCGCCGGTTTGACCAAAGGATTCGATGTGGTCAAACTTTGGACAGCGGCAAATCTTAAAAACAAAACATGTACGTACAATGAAAAGCACAAGATAAACACATGTCTAAGTCCATATGTTAAAACCCCTTGATTAATAAGACAGACTGGAAAAATACGGTATAAATACAATCTAGTAAATCCAGATGGAATTAAAAAAAACTTTCAGCCTTAATCCCTGTATGAAAATTAAGGATTTAAATATGAAGACTACATCCTTGTTTGTATGAAAAACAAACATCATCCACTTTTGAAAGACTAAAACTATTTATTCTGAACACAATCAATTCATATTTTCTTTGAAATAATTGTATTTCCCAAATAGAGTGAGTACAAGTGTCATTTAAAAATTGCTCTGTAGGAGCCATAGACAAAACCACAGGAATTTAAGGAAATTGAGTTGATTTCAGAATAAGACCTTGACAAATCAACTAGGAATCCTGAAAGGATTTCAAGAACAAATTCAGTGAATTAATATTCAGTTGCTTTGGTCACAAAAGAAGGATTTATTGTTTTAAATCCTCACAGTAAATGGGTAGAAAGGATAAAAATCTAAAATCTGACAATCAGTATAATACAAAAGTTGAAAACAAAATTTTAGATTAAAATATTAAATAAATTATCTGTGACGTTTCAAATGAGTAACAACATGCAGGTGAGAGAGGTTCAGATTATTTCTTGGCACAAATGAATTATGCAATATTCAATTACTGAAATGGTTTAGGATTTTAAGAGTTATTTAAATCTCAATCAACATGTTATTGAGATTTAAATTAAGTCTATTCATTTACTCTTTTATTATGTTTATTTCAATTGTTAGTCATATTTTTAGTCAAATTCAGTTTGTGGCCCTCAATTGTTTTTGGTTACTGTTGTTAAAGAAAAAGGAGGCTTGGACTATAAAAACTAAAGCCTCCTGATCTTTCCTTTTCCTCCTCTACACATGATCATGTAGTAATTAAATTACCTGCACCTTAAATTAAGTTTGAAACCTTCATTGGAAGAGTTATGAATGCAGAGTGAATAACTACTCGCTGGATCAGGTCATTCAAGGTGATGGACTTTCCGCCGTATTAAAGCAATGTCAGAGGTGAGACGGGAGAAGGACTCATTTAAAAGTTACATTAATCACCGTCTTGCCAAATCAAACCCGGATAATCACCTGCAACTGCTCTGCTCAGAAGGAAATGACCCAAACCCAGGGGAAATTCTACCTAACACTTTTATTGTTTGAAGCCTTTGAAGGGTCTGTTTAATCCAAGATTAATTTATGCGATTTTAAATAACTCTGCGCATGATTAATACGCCGAGATGAAATTAAAAGCAGTTTGGGGCAATTATAACAAGGGACTGGTCATCACCTCATTAGAATGGTGTTGGAGACAACATGGCGAGTGTGTGTGTGAGAGAGAGGGAGAGAAAAAGGTGAAGAGGTAGATAGAATAACTAGGTTTTTACGGATTTGCATGCTAATCACTACATCCCACTGGAAACTTGTCGGCGTTAGGTGTGTCCAACCTATGATGTATCCAAACTTCTCTGAGGTGTCTTAAAATGCCATTTACCCTCAACGTCTGAAAACCTGCGCATTTAATGCCCACACATCCCTTTTCCAGATACACAGCTCCGTCTCTGTCCAACGTTAAGTCGCAGATCTACCTTTGTGCGCCGGATGTCTCGAGAGAATTTGGATGTGAAGAATTAATATTTTATGCCCTCGCTTAAGGAGCACAGTGCTCCCAGGAGCTCTGATTTTAAACAGTGAATGTCGCAGCAACACAATTTGTCACAGAAGAATCTACAGAGGAATTGGAGTCCTTGTAGAAAACTCGCACAGCTACCTTAGAAGTTTGACCTTAGAAGTTCTTATTTCAGGCGCGTTTTAGAAGTGGGCGTAACATTTGGAAATATAAATAGAAAAAAACCTCCCTCCACGCTCTACCTTGGTGGTCTTCTAGTACCACTTGCACTCCTTATGGAGCAAGACCAGCCAAACAAAGTTTGATGATTCACAGACTCCTGTAAAAAGTCCAATAAAAAGTATAGGGATGGTGGGTTTAACTAAGGACCCTGTAATTACAGTAGATGGGGAATTTTGGTGTTAGATGGTATCTGCTGGATTCCTTGATTGTTGACCATTTGACAACAAGCACATTATAAATCCTTGAGTCTGACTGGATGGATTTGTGGTGCAGTGGATAGATTATATCTTTATGCCACTGAATTAAATGTGGGATTGACTGAACAACAACTTTACAGTCGTTTCTTGCAAACTCAAAGAGCTAGGAAAGAGTCTCTGGGGCATTCTCTGATGATTTTTACTTCCTGTTATGAGCAATATATGTACCTTAGCAACTCCACAGTGGATCCGTCTCACCCTTTGATTAGGATGCTCAAAGGAAGTCTTAAATGCTGAAGCACAAATCCCTTGTCTACTGTCCTGTATGCTTTTTCTTTTTTTAAAGACATGTCACTTGAAAATCAGATGGTCCAGGAGAAAGTTTGTACTCAGAAGTGGCTGCTAATGTAGGTTTACATGGTTCAAATTTATAAGATTACAATTTATAAGAAGCCATTTTTCGACATGGACCCCCACCAATGCATGCTGCCTTTTGACACTGCAGCAACTGACTGCATAAGATCACATACCTTCAGAATTGATTGGATCATTTTGGGTTACTGCCTCAGCGCTTTAGCTTTTCTTTTTCTTTTCAGTTGTATTTTAAAATACTGTTACTTTCTGTGCAGTTGCAAATCATTTTCATATTATCTCAACAACTTCAAACTACTGCACAAGTGTAGCAACATTGTTTATTATACACTAGCAATTATTGTCAAATTGCTTTTTAGCCTTGATCTTCATTATAAGGTAAGTTTTACGGTGGTTTTAAATCCAGTAACTAACAGCAGCAAAAACCCAAAGTGTAAATGGGGTTTACATCAACAAAACTCAGGAGTGAAATGTTAAAACATGCGTCAGGGAAGGAGCTGACAGAAAAGTTTGGAAGGGAGACGACACCAGTGGTTAGACACGAGATGCAATGATATAAAAGCACGCATGTAAAAAAAAAAAAAACTTTTCACACATGTATCGATGTCAACATTAAGACGTGTTTTTTTAGATAGAGAAAAGCTTAAAACTTTAAAACTACTTTTTAAAAACTATAGCTCATGATAAAAATCCCCCAAGACAATAAATTATTGGAAACAAAAAGCAAATGGAAAATCAGATTTATCATTCAGTTATTGCTTTGAAGAAAAAAAAAATGTTTCAGGTCACAGCATTAATATTAAAGGACTATAAAGTAAAGTTACAAGGTGCATTGGGTCTAAAAGATCTAAAAAAAAAAAAAATATGTGCATGAGATCTCAATGTACTATGGACAAAATAAAGCTCAATGGCTCCATTTTTTCATAACGTGTGCGTTTGTGCAAGTCAAAATTAACCTAGAGGCAAGTACAAGAAAAGAGGGGATTCTTTTGTGAAAAACCGAGGGGCTCATCTGGTCTCTCTGGGGCTAAGAAATTTGAGTGTATCTGCCAGCGTACACATGGATGGCAGAGAATAGACAAGCAGAATGGGAGAGCTACGTTTACAAGGGCGCTAAAAGGCGAAGGTTGTCACGGAGGACCAAGAGGAAAGAGAGAGAAACGGGGCGCAGAAACGATGCTGTGAAAATCACAAGCTATTGAAAGGTTTGTTATATTAACTCTTGGAAAGAAGCATTGAGAAATATCTTCCAATAGGATCACAGCAAAGTGCTTTTGGCGAGTCTTAAAAAAACTCACAAAAGGAGTCATTTTAGGAATTTGTTGATCGAGACACTTTTATTCCAATCAAATTACTGACACTACCTGATTCCTGGAAAGATTGTTGACTGACTGAGTTGAGTGGAGTTTGAAGTAATAGATGTTGTGGATCTGAGTTTTAACAGCAAATTTTCCAACTAATTCACATGTAAGTGCACACGTGCATCTAATATTCCTGTTGATCTTTTCAAATGAATGAACAATTTATTGTGGTATAATTTATTGTGGAATTATACCACTGCAGGAAACTCAGGATAGTTCAGAGACACAACATTACGTTCTGTGGCGACACAAAAAACTAAATCAAGGCTGAAAAAAATCTATATTTTTAGGACATAGTAACTATTATTATCTGTTTTATAAAAGTGTTGAGGTTATTAAAGAAAATCTAAATCAGCAGGTCAGACCTCATAGTAGTGTCTTTTTATTCCCGTTTATTTTTTTATAGCATGAAACAAAGTCTCGCTCGTACATTATAGGTCACAAGCAGATACCTAGTGACCCATAGAATTGTTGAATGTTTATATTGTGACGCACAAATTAAGAGTCATATAAGAAAATAATCTATTCCAATGGGTTTAAAGACAATTAGTTCACCTCTCTGAAAAGCCGAGTTCGTCAGCTGCTGAATCACACGTAAATGTTCTCCTGCTCAACAAAAATAAAAGTTAAACTTTGGCTTCAAGTATATAGCCTTAAGGTAAAATGCATCCGTGCCTGTTAGATATCAACAAAGTGGTGTGAGTCGGAGCTTTGCTCAGAGTGTTGGTGTGTGAGGGTCATCTTGAGGAGTGGGAAGAGGATGTGTGGTTTCAAACGCAGAGAATAAGTTTTGTGTTTGAGTGCAAACAGCCAGAGCACTGATAAAAATAGCTGACATGACAGTGCTCCCCTTGTTACTACAAGATTGAACAAAACTCCCAAAGAGGACGGATTCAGTTCTAATCACTTGAGTTAAATGAAAATTTCATAACATACAGTACATTAGCTAAAGACTTCAGTGTTTCATCGCCAACAAAACACTGAACAAGCCAGTAACAAAAATATAAATATTTTACTTCTCTGACCAAGAATAGTGAAGTAGCCTTCAGGTTTCATTAGATTGAACTATGTGATCTTAATTTTACCGTTTGTGCTCCTGAGACTGTCATAAAGCAATGACGATGATGTTATAATGACTTTTGTAAAACGTGAAAGCTTTTTAAAGTTATAATCGTTAAAACTCAACAGAATGTAACCTTGTCCTTTTATTCTCTGGTAGTTATACTGTACTGAGAGTCTTTCACGTCTGCTTCGGGTCAGTTTTTTTGCTTATAATCTGGAAAACAGTCTTTATGAAAAGAAAACAAATAGATTTGTAAAAACAGCAAAGCAAAATATCCAACAGCCTTCCAGTCTCAGGGTGAACTCCCTGGGCAGACAGCAGCTGTGCGAGCCAGGAGAGACCAAGCTGAGAGACCAGACTGAAACTGGAGCAGAAGCAGAAGCGGGTACCCAGAAAGTAAATAATGAATGTCCGAAAATAGAGGTACTCCCTGTCTGGTTACATGATGAGGCTGTTTTTCTGGTACCTGACCTCCAGGTTTTCCTTTGCTGGGGCACATCTCCATTTCGTGAATTTATCTAAACCTTCCCTGAGGCTTCAGTCAGGTACTTAGATATCCAAAGGTAAACCCTTAGTTCACCTTTATAGAGACCAGCTCTTTCACAATCTCACTTTAAATAGTTGTTTCCTGCTTGTTCCTGTGTTGTTAGGCATTATGTTAGTGTGATTACCACATGTTTAAAACTGATTCCGGCAGTAAAAGCAAAACACAATCTTTCATTCATTTCACAATCAAAATGTTTTAAATTGAGAGAAAAAACGTCATAACATGTGTTAATAAAACTGATATGACTCCTAATAGCAGCAGGATGCATGGACAGCCCATGCAACCCATGTTTCAGTTTTAGCAGCAAGATATTTATCAAGCAATATCCTCTTCGCTACAATGTTTTGGGATGTCTCCATAGCAACGTCTTTGAATCTAGCTGGACTTATTAGTGTGGTGGAAACTGGGATCCTTCTGTCCAGACAACTACTACAAATCCTATGTCCTTTTGCAGCGGCGTATACCTAAGATAAAACCAAAAACTGTAATGGAAACACTGATGACTATTGCTAACCATAAGATTGTGCAGCGGCTGGTTACCATGGAGACTAATTGCAGGCTTGTGGAGGGATGTTGTTGACCAAGAAGTAATATATTTTTCCAGTTGCTCTCAAGTGAGGATACTCTACATCTTAAAGACAGTAGTACTTCTTCCATATCATGAGAAGAAGACACACTATTTTTGTTTCAATGTATACATTACATAAAAACTGCCAAACACATTTTACAGGCACAGGTCTAACTAAGCCTGATCCATAAATGTTTCAGGGTTTGTGATAAGAAAGTAATAGTCGATGGCAACATTTTCTAGAAAGTTCTCACAAAGGAATATTGGCCTGAACTGGGTTTGACTTGGCAGAGGTAAATGCTCTTTCAGATATTTGTGCTGTGTAGTAAATATACCTCCTTTCAATAGCTTCCTTAATTTAGGACATTGATAAAGTAAGTGAACATGATGAAAAGGTTTGTCTCGTCAAAGAGCATCTAATGGGATGTAATCCCAGAAACAACAATAGCATCAAGAATAGCTGTGCCACTGCTAAGAGAGAACACAAGCTGAAAGCTAATGATAAACAAATAGCAGCAAGGTGAGTGTATACAGTCGTAAACCAACATTATTTGCTCAGTCCCTGCGCTATTGTGTGATTTTCTACATTACTTTCCATAGATAAAAAAAAAACCAAAACAAAAACGTGAGAGTAAATGGTTGCACTTTTTGTGTGCGACACAGGAGAGAAGAGGAGCGGTGACTTGGTGCATTAACATACAGATAGAATAGGAAAAGAGTTTTAATGTACTCAGGAGGCTGGAGGAATGGAGATGTAGAATGAGAGGTGCGGGGGAAAGGGCCAATGAAGACGAGGAGAGAGAAAGACAATCAGCACAGTGGTGACACAGAGGCAGGCATCCATGACCTTGTATCTCAGTTCATCATGCAGGAAAAGAAATGAAAGGCCTACAGGAAGGAAAGAAATATATGAGTAAAGAGAAGACAAGCAGGATGGAGGGGAAGATGGAGTCAAAAATAGAGAAAAATTCAACAAACAGCTTGAGTGTGTTACAACGAGAACGTGAAGAAAAAAGAAACAGTGACAGGAACGACGACGTAAACAGCTGCATTAGAACAGCACTGACCCGACCCGAAGGACAAAATCTGTGACTATAAAAGAAATATATGTAAAAGACAAAGATAGTAGCTATCAGGTCGAGTAATCTCTGACTGTACACAAAGAAGAAGGAGACAGTGGGGACACCCTGTGCTTGGGGACAAGTAGGGCATCAGAGACACTATCCAGGGCAAAACAAAGGGGACAAAAAAGCTCAAGGATGAACTACGAGGACAAGTCTGTGGGGTCAGAGTGACGCTTTGGGCGATGTTCTGCTTAGAAATCTTCAACCCTGAGTGCAATGTGAAGGGAACCTTCCTAATATCTAATGAATATCCTAATAACTAATTGGTGCATTCTGCAAATTTAAAAATGGTTAAGAGGTTAAAAGTTATGAGAACAAGAAGAAGCAACACTTATTTTCCTATGGAAAGTTCTGTGTGAACGGAAATGGCTATTTAAAGCAGAAAATAAATCTGAAATCCCTGTTCAACCAACATTTTACTTTACTCCTCCCTTCTGGTGCGAGACTGAGAACATGCAATCTGCTAGCGGCTCTGCATTTACACCTTGCAGCACTCTGTTCTGCAAGCGCCAACCTTCAGCACTCATTTCTCTGTGGACCCGCAAGTCGCCATCATTGCTCCCTCACGCAGAATCCTGACTGTGTTGCAACTCTTAAAAGCCCGTAAGAGTAAATGTCTGGTTTCGTGTGCTAATGCCAGAAGTGAGAAAACTGTCGAGGTCACACAGGGCCGGAGATGCGTTGGCTTGGCTGTCATACAAGATAGAAAGAGCTAAAACTTGGTAAAGTCGTTTGTTTTTGGGTGTTTTTTTTAGATAATTTGTTGCTGTTCTGATTATTGCCAAAATCATTCCCTATTAAATGAACCGTAAAGCCAAAAATAGCAACAAACTTTAAGATAAACAAATTAGTTATTTAGTTATTCTGAGCAAACAAATCTCATCCTGTTTGCCAAAACCTGATTTAATGGAATTCTTTATTATTTATTTATTTATTAGTATTTTATTTTATTTTTTCTAATATTTCAAGGACAAAACAAAAAAACAAACAATTTACCTAAATGAAATTAAACAAAAACTATGAATTAAACAGTGGAAAGAAACCCAACAACTGGATGAGAACTTGTAATTAAATTATTTTCATTACATTTTATCAGTCAACTTTTACTGAATAAAAGCTGACTGATAGGTTTTAAGAAGATGAAAGAGCAATGATGGATTTGTCTTTCTTTTTGTTTAGGTTCAACGCACATTAACAGTGCTTTCATTTCTTATTTAATTTCTTTCTGTCAACTGATCAAATTTTACAAGGTTGTGAAACCAAGTTTTTCAACGAAGAAATTATGTGAATCTCGTGAAACCAGGTGTGGTTCACATAAGATGGCCTTTAAAGAGGTGAAATTGAAAGAAATACTCTTGAAGGAGGTCTCACATGCCTCAAGGTTTTCTGCGATATGAAATCCTTCTTTGGTAGCAAAAAGTTCATTCCTGTTGTTTCCACACGCAGCTACCAACATGGCGGGTCCTTGACCCAAGACACCTCAATCACTGCCAGAAACACAACTGCCTTTCCAAAAGACACAGATAAAACTACTAGAAACTCTACCAGAACAAACAAATGTTAACGCCATCTGACACATTTATAACAACAACAAATAAAAAAAAGTTTTTATATCCTCAGAAGACTGTTTAACTTACCAAGAGATTATTAGGTGTGGGTCTCTCCTTGGGGTTCTTTCGCATGCTGAGAAAACAGAGACACAAGCGGAGGATATCCAGTCATCATTCGCTGCATTGCAAAGTGCAATAGAACTGTTTTTGTTCTATTAATATATGCATACTTTCATTAATAAATTGATATATGAAAGGAGTCTTTCTAAAAAGTCCCTCATGCCACAGATGCTGAGAAAAGAAAGAGTGAATAGCCATACAACACAGGTAATTTATTCCACACAATTAGAGAATTTGTGTGCATGTGTCCTCCATATTGTGTTTACTGTGATCCGTCAGAACGACCGACACGGGGGACTGTGTGCAGTTAGTCGTGAAAATGCTTTATGTATCATAATGAAAGGGCCATGACCGTCTAAGAATAGTCAGACAGTAGAGTACAAACGCTGCACCAAAGCAGGACGGAGCACCTGTGCAGAGAGGTGTCCTGTGTGAGCAAATACAGCCGCCATGGGGGACAAACAGCAGCTGCTATGGTCTGCTGGTGAGCACTGAGCACACACACTCATACGCAGAGCATGCATGTGGTTTGGGAGTGCATGTAAATGTTTGCCTAACTGTAAAGGTTACAAGTGGCTAATGAATCAGAGGCAAACAGGGTAAACACTGGATTTTGTCCTCATGCATTAGAAAAGCAGTCACTGTCAAAGGAACAGCTTTTAATCTATTGCTAGCAGCCCCAAATATTATGGCTCAAGCCAACTACGACACAATGAACACACACTTTAATGCCATTTAATACTATAATACCCTTGATTCATTCAGGATCATTTGGCCCGTTCACGACAAATATGGCCTGCGGGATTTTGAACTGTCGAGTCTGACACACTGGAGTCAGAGCTGGTCGGTTTTTGTTGGTCACAAAAACGATGCAAATGTCGTATAAAATCACCCAAAAACTGTTAACAGTTGAAAGCGTTTTAAGTGTAAATCATTTTAAAATACCAGTGACCTCTCGTCTGACTCACCACTGAGTGATGAAGTGAACAAACTTTTCACTGAACTGTCCAACGGGAAGAACTGGAGGGTCCTGTAGGAGGAAACAAACCCATTTGTTTAGAAAACAACAATTCAATTATGGACAGGAAAAAAAAAAAGTATTTTTAAAATATTTCACTCTTACTTTTTGCTAGGTCAGAAATTTACACACACGAAGCTCAATACGTCTTTAAAAATTTTGGGAACGCTCACACGATGATGATGTCATGACTTTGTAAGCTGCTGCGGCACAACTGTGGATGTATTTAAAGACAACACCTCAAACACACCACTTCCATGTGCGTAACTTCTTATGGGGCCGGATTTTGGGCTTAAGGAGGGTGTAAGAAGTGAACTTAGTTTAGGTTACGTCCAGGAAAAATGTCTGAGGTAGACATAAATGCAGTTACTAAAATAAATGGAAGTCAATACAAAGTCCTAATATGGGTAGAAATACAAACTTGTGTGTGTGTACTATGAGTAAACTTGATGTCCAACGTACTGATATTTTAGCTTGCCATAACGTTCCTGTCTCCAGGTGTTACAGCTTACAGTTATTATCATCATCTAATATTAGTGAAACATTGCTTTGAATTAAACATGTATTCATGATGGGCATAATTGTGTATTTGTATAAACAGCATACATCATAAAAATAAAAAAATTTAGACATCCGCTTTAATTTAAAGATGGTAATTGTGACACTGTGGCCGTCTCTACCAAAAGTAGACATTGTTAGACATTGTTACTGCTGTAATCGTATTTCACAATATATTTCATATATTGTATAGATAATCATGGTGGGCCGGCATGGCCAAAAATGTCAGGGCCATTTTCTGGTCCCTGTCCTGCGCTAGTTGTAGAGGAAATAAAGGAATCCGAATCTGAAGAGGCTTTGAGGTTTCAAATATAAGCAACCCACCAAATGGCACAGAAAGATGAAACCAGACAAAGAAACCAACACGACAAAAGCTGCTGTGAACATTTTCAGGTCATTCAAATCAAGGCTACATTTCTGAAGGAAAGGTATTCATGTATGAATTTTTTCTAAAATATATTGTTGCTTTTAAAACATGGCAGCGTTTTGTTCCCCAACTGACAAATGCAGAATGGGAACCAGATTTGTAGGAGATCTTTCAAAAATTACACACACTGGATGCATGCACTAAAGTACATTCAAAATATAAAAGTAAACTTGACTTTTCAAAAATCTGCCCAAGTAATAGAACATTTAAAAAGTATATATGAATCCATAAATCTTGGCAGACATAACACTGGGTTACTGGTTATTTTATTTACCTCTAAAATGCATATCTGAATTAAAACCAACCAAAAACTGGGAGAAAAGGTCCACAACCTGTAACCCCGTGCCCATCTTTTGACATGTACTTTGTCAACGTTGGCTCTCTGAACGCAAACCATCTGTGCAACCATCGCTTTACCTCATTACCTCATTTTGTTCCATTTATTCTGCTTCTGTTCTTGTTTTATGCTCTCAACAGAACAGTAAAATAAAAACAAATAGGGCTTTGTCTTGTTTTTGCAACTACCGTAGTCAATTCCAACAGAGACAAAGAAGTGAAGCAAAGTTTTGTCTTCTTCATATTCCTTCATTTTTTAAAGAGCTAATCAATTTTGAACCACTGCAACATAACAGAAGGTAATGTGAGCTTTAATAGTACTGATAAAAATCTTATTTAAAAGGAACCATCTGAAAACATTAGTTGGTAGGTGGATTATTTAGAAGATCTTAATTTCAGAGATCTGCACAAAAACACATTATTTATATATGTATATATATATACACACACAAAAAAAACCCCTTAATATCCTAATTCAAAGCCAGGCATTTATTCAAATGCCAAAAATTAGATCTCTTTACAAGCACAACCCTGCTGTGCCAGTGAAAACACCTCTGGGCTGTGTTCGCCATTCCTTAATGCTCTGATCGGCAGCCTCCCGCAAAGCATGATGCATGAACCCATTTAAATTAACAAAGGAATGGCTCCCTCATAATCTCACTGCACTTCACAGTCGTGTCGCCGCTTGGATGAACAATATATCATAGTACATACACAAACCTGCACCCACAAACAAATGCCCTTGAGCACCACACACTACAAGCCCGACTGTATGTTCTCTGCTTAGATGGTGAAACCCAGAACAGACATTAGAGTTTGCATGCACACTCAAAATTAAACCCAGAGTATGTTCAAAGAGTTGACCAAGCAAGTAAATGCATCCTTTGTGTAGATTAGACCTCTGTCCACACTCCTCACATATCTGCATGCACCTTAATGCACCGTTTTTTTATTTTTTTTTCGCAGACACAAACACGTTATGCATTTATTCATGTTTCCAGCTGAGCGCAACACTGCTGCAGCTTTGATGTGGCAGCAGGCGATGGCACAAAAGACAAGCAGGCTGATGAAAGTGACTGGCCTGTTTAAATTATTCCTCTGCTTGTCAATTTGCTCCACTGTAAGATGGCGCGCGCGCGCGTGAGCTATGAGGGTACGAGTAAATATACATGTCATTGCCATGAAGCAATTATTAGGCAAAATTAGAAGAGTAATTACAGGCTTGAGAATAAAGTGGGAGTTCTTTATTAGTGAAGCCGCTTGCTATTCAACAAACAGAGGAGAGCCGGCACATTAATGAGAGAGGACAGATGGAGGGAACGACTGCAGAGAACTTCCAATTTAAGACCTTGGCTCAACGGCGCGGGCGTTTTTCTCAGGGACACACTAAAACAATCTAAGTGAAGAGTAACTAAATTAACGTCAATTAAACATACATGTGGTCTTAAACGAGCCCCATTCTCTGTGTCATAAAGGTTAATAAAGCAGCAATTATTTGCTATGTAATAACAGTATATTTGCTTTCCTCTGCTCTGTTTGCCATCTTTATCAGTATTTTTCAAGGTGTTTAGTACAAGAAAATGTTGGACAAATGTAGCAAAATTACAATAAAGTCTGTTGGCAGAACCCCCCCCCTCCACACACGTTTTTTTATTCAGAGTAGCCACCTTAATGTCACACGCAGATAATTTTAGGGTGCATTCACGCAGGCCCTGTTTGTTTGCTTTTACTAAACACTAGTTCTATTGTCTAGAAAGTCAGATTTATTTAGGGAGGCGTGAACGTGCAAACTCTGATTCAGATAAAAAAAAAATCACACTCTGGTCCACCTAAACCCTGGGTCTCATTTTGGTTGAATGAACTCTGGTTTGAACACCAAGCAGACTGGACAGCGCTCCAAAAGCAGACTTCTTCAGATGTTTTTTTTTTTGGTCATTTTCTTCACTGGTTTTTGATGCAGCGCCACCACAGGCAAGGAGGGGAACTGTTTTTTCTTTTTTTGTTGTTGTTGTTTTTTTTTGTTTTAAAGAGTTTAGTTTGTTTAACACAATGCAGTGTGAAAAAGAACCGGACCAGGTAAAAATTTAGCAATTGTAAATTTGGTCCCCAATTGAACGGAGTCTACTGGACAATCAGGAGTGAAAACACCCCAAGTTCCCATCTTCATAATATTTTAGATGTAACTGAAACAAAAAAATTGCGCACTATTATCCTTAGAAGAAACTTTTAGATAAAACATTGACATCTCTGACTCATTCTATTGAGAGTCAGAGATGTCAATGTCTGTCATTTCTTGTAATAGAAGTAATATGAAGAGTTTTTATAAAAGTTTCTGAATCTGTTTATGGAAAAGTGATTGATCTTCAGCATGATGCTCTCTCCTCCCCCTCTATGCAACCGTACTTGTGACCCGTCTCCTCCCACACACACAGCTCCACTTGTCAAATGCCTCTGAATAAAAAAAAATAAAAATAAAGTTATTTTTTGTTTTAATATTGAAAGAAAAAAAAATATCAAAGATTTGATGTATTTTCCAGAAAAAACAGGTTTGAATACATGTAAGCCACACCTCCAAAAACAGAAAGCAGCAAGGAATAATCATTGAGGATTTCAAAGCCAAAAGGAGTACATGTAAATCTAAACACTGATCAAAAGAAAACATTTCTATCATTTTCCATTATTCTCAATTCTACAGAGTTCATTAGTTAAAATTTGTATTTCTTTTCTGGGGAGGTGCACAATAGTGTGTGTGTGGGTGTGCATCACTGAATCACTGGTTCTGATTTTTCTTTGCCTCTAAATAAGCCATTAAAAGTAACAAACAATAAGTACAAAGGAAAAACGTGCGGCAGACTGCTTGATGGAGGTAGTATTAAAATTCAGTAGAAAATTAAGACATTACAAAAATAAAAACCTATTTAAATTTCAAAGCTTATGCCCCTGATCTCTGTCGAACTTTTACTAAAGACAAAAGCAAGTTTAGTTTTATGACTGATACATTATAAGGTAAAATGCTTAATCAAAACAGGATTTCTTTTAACTCCCAGCAAGTCTTTTATTTCTAAGATTGCAAAGAATTCTAAGACATAAAATTAAACATATCTGAGAAGCTCCAACTTTAGCTTTTATTATAATTAATGACTACCTCATTCAGCAAAAAGCATATCTTTACACTGATACTGTAAATTTTAGCTCTTGGGATTCCTTTACCAGAAAACTTCTTGCTTTGAGAGCAAAACCTAAATTTCTGCTGCCATGTGTCAAATGTCCAAATTTGTTAGATTTTTACTTCATATTCAACACACAAACGCAGTAGGCTCTCCCAGTATCCGCGCACCAGTTGTGCCTCAACGATTACCAATGTACTTCAGATAAATAGTTAATTAGTCAGGATACACGTTCTCTCAAAGTGACTTCCATCTTTCCAGACAGAGCTTATCCTATTGTCTCCTCCTTGAAGGCACCAAATTAGCAGGGACAGTAAGGCTCTGCTGCTCCGGCAGGGACAACACAGCGCTTTCTCTCCCTTCAAGGGGAGACAGCAAAGGGCACGGGAAAAATAGTTTGAGTGATCGCTACGTCTAGCTGACTAATGAACAGTTCAGCCCAGGTCAATCCATTACAACCAAAAGCATTTAATTATTAATTACGGCCAATCCATAGGCAGTTAAGGACAAGTGACACTGTATGTTTAATGTGCAATATGGCTGGTGATGGGGGCAGTGGGTGGCTGTTGTTGTTGAGGCATTTTGGCTATTAGTGAATGTCAGCAAAAAGCTCTGGGAAAAAAAGATGAAGAAAATGTGATTGCTGGTTCTGATGAGGGGCAGCGTGCGCTCACATACAGTATTCATGAGGACGGCAGCAAGGCAATAAATCAAAAAACAAACATGCTTAGGTGGGTTTACCCTGCATGTTAGTCTGGTTTATACTGTATCTAATAAACTGTTTTTCACCAAAAAAAAGTTTAGATTTAATTGGTAACAGAAGCCCATTCTGAAGAGGATGAGTAGCTGATACAACAATTGTTAGTATTTCTACACGTTTCCATATCCAAATTTGACTGAGGAGTTCATTATCAAACACAAACATTCACAATTCATTTACTGGATCAATATGGAAGAAAAAAAGGAAAGAGAGAAAATTCGATGGATGGATAAACTAACGAATATAGTTGGACAAACAGGACTGAAAACATTTCACAGCTCTCAATAAATTTCAACGCCTGATCTTGTGTCACACACCCCTGTCGCGTGATGTCTTTTTAAAAGGAAGACTAGAATTGTCTACACAAAACATAATTTCTTCTTTCAAAATTGCAACATTTTGTATTGACGATTTTGCTTTGACTTATATTCCCATTAACTCCTGATTTCAGACATGTTTTCTCAGAAACAAGGATGCAACCTCAACCTTTAAGATAGCCATTACCTTTTTACATAACAGAGGTAGGAAAAAAATTCTGCTTCGACATAATTCTGGTTCTTGTAGTCCACACAAGTCAGAACTGTGTTTCTGTGCGGCTGTCACTCGTGACGAGTCCAGCCTCTACTACAGTAATGTGCATACGTCTGTTGCCGGGGGCTGTTGCATAGGGTGAAGGGTTGAGTGAATGGGGAGCAAAGCCGCCTGAGTGGTTTGCTTCATTAGGAAACAAAATATAAGCTTTCCGGGCCATTAGGACTGACTTTAGATGCAGAAGCACATAAGACGGCGACTCACCTCATCAACGATGCATTGCAGTAACTGGAGAGGCTGACGAAGAGAAGCAGAAGGAGTCGGGGGTGAAGGGAGGGAGAAACGTTAGCCTACATGGAATTTCTTGGCAATAGGGGAAATCAGTTGTGTGATAAAAAAAAAAAAAAAACTAAGATTAATCACATGCAGCAAGCTCAGGCAAAGCAGGGTTTTTATTATTCCATTACAGCACCTAATGTAATACCAGCAGTTTAGGCATAATCTAATAATTTGCTGCAAAAATCCAATCTGAGGGAGTTTTTTTTTTTTAAATGAGAGAGTCAACCAAGAGTGACAGACTATATGCAGAGAAGGAGACCTCTGGCTTCTTGCACCCTATTCCATAGCAATAAAACTTACCATTAGAGATCCTTGGTTTTTCTGAATCTGTAGGGCAAGACAGAAGAAGGAAAAAATAAAAAAAAAGAGAGAGAGATGAGGCAATATGTAATTAGTGTGTCATAATCAAGACGATGCACTTGGAAACATTATGATCACTAGGAGAAAATTATTGCTTTCCTGTTGGCAATTTGTGAGTACGTACTAACACCATTTACATAATGAAAACACACAAATGTTAATGGTCTGGCTCTCATTTGTGGGGAATGGGGGTAAAAGATCCACTAATGCTAATTTTCTGAGCATTTCTTTATTCCTGCCCTCCAGGTTATCTAGATGTGCCGGGATGTAGAATAACTGTAAAACAGCGTTGGAGGAGATTTACAATGGGCCACGCTGAATGTCTGCTTTACAGGTATAATGGCGCGTTTTAAGTGACTACTAAAGGGTAGGAGGTATTGCTTGTACGGGGAAGAAATGTGAGGAGATACGGGAGCAGATCTTTAAAAGTGAGGAAAAGAACATTCTGTAAAAGATTTAGGCTAGTTCTGGAAAGACGTTGGTAAAAAAAAAACAATAAAAAAAAACGCACACACAGCTATGATGAAAAAAACAACAACAGCATAATGTTCTTAAAAATGTATGAAGTAGAAAAGGGGCTTTTGATTTGAAAAATGTAGACATGCCATTTTAACTTAAAATGCATGAAACGGCAGTGGAGCTAAGCAAAGCATTAAGTCTTCCCATTCAAAACCCCTCCAGGGATGAATTCACTACAACTTGTTTTCATTTCTAAAAACCTTAAATTTATACATTCATCTCTCAGAATAAATGATACAAGGCTTAAAACCTGGGCTCAGCTGAACAGACTGCTCATTTCTCCACGTTTTCTGACAGTGCATTAGAGCACTTATTGATTCACTCAATTAAATACAGGTTTTCGCACTCTGTAAATACCAAGAGACTCCTAAACTGCCTCTATATCCAGTTTTGCCTGATTCAGACACATTAAAAGCAACTATGGAAAGCTAATTTGTTCTGAAATAATTACTAAAACAGAATTGCAAGCTGCTCCAGGGCTTGAAATTGGAAAGAGGGAGGCTAACTTATTTAAAACATAATTGAGGACCTATTGTACTTCTATATAGCAGCACGGCTACATTTCAAAAAGAAGAATTCAATAAGTTTGTGTGTTTACATAAGTCATTAGGTGAATGTTCATCCTGAGGGTAAACAATGCCTGATATGATAATCAAAGTGGGGAAAAAAAGAGAGATCTTCTGGCTTTCTTCTCTATAATGTCACATACAAGAAGACAGCACTGTGTATGAGGATGTATTTACTTCTGTGTATGTGTGTGTTTGTGACACAACATGATGAATGCCTTTGCGGAAAACATCAGCTTTCCGTCTCTGCTGAGCTTATGAAGTTTCGCTTTTCGCTTTCTTGGAAATATCGCAGAGAGCTCAGCGTGAAACCAGAAGTCACAAAATCAATATTCAAATGCATAACTTTTTTTTTTTTTTGCCTGCACAATATAACTTCACAAAATATATAAGATTGCGAGTTTATTCCTAAATACTTATATATATATATACATTTTAATCATAATTAAAAGTGTGCATGTTTTGACGTTGTATAAACATTAGATGTGCAACCCTGAACTACAACTTTCATTACCATGAAAACAATACTTGCATATCTTCAGGACAGCAGCAAACATACACCTCAAACTTTTCCACATTCATTTTACAACCACATACTTTCACATATTTAAGGAGGTTAAAATGATAGACAAAAAAGTAGTGCATAATTGAAAGAGAAAGAAAACAGCAACAATCTGCAGTTTGTGGGAGAAACTGTTGACAAGATGATAATTAGTAATGCTCTCCTCCAATCTATCCTCGCTGAAGTAAAAAATAAGAAATACCGTTGGAACAAACCAAGAAGAAGCTAGTCTGGTTGGATGACACCAAAATTAGACCGTATGACTTGTTAGTGTTTCATCCTGAACAGACCATCTGCACCATGTCACCATCATTTAATCCGATTAGTCCTGCAACACACCTCAGATGGCGATTCCCCTTCAATCAAACTTATTCTTACTTACTCAGAGGTAAGTAATAGAACATTTAGGAGACATATTCTTGAGGTCGAATGGGCCACACAAAGTCAGATTTAAATCTAACTTAGAATGTCTGGTTATAGTCCAAAACTAATTTTTATAGTTGCTATGCGTCTAATCTTTAATTTGGAAATATTTCTTTTCCTTACACTTTTACAGTTACGTAATACTGTTGTTCCATCACTTGCAATACAATTAAAACCTGCAGATGTTTGTGGTTCCACCATGACAGAACATAAAACATGGTTTAATAATTAATAATGAATATTATGGAAAAGTCTGGATTTCTTTACATACATTCTGTCTGCGCTCTCGCTTGTGTAAGTTAAACCCCAATATTAACTTTTTGGAAAAGGGTATTATTATCGTCAGTATCTGTAATCACGTAGGCTGCTGACAAACACACAGATCGTTGTTTACAACTACCCAGTGAGTAAAAAGAAGAAATAGAAACTATAATCTTTGTATTTACGTTGAGGAGAAAAAAGTAATGGCGGGAAAGTGTCTGTAGTCTTTGATAGATGCACTGATGTGTAATGAAGTATCTTAAAAAAGATTTAAAAAAATTAAAAAAAACTCAGAATGTCACAATATTTCATCCGGGAATCTATTCAAATATGAGAAATATGCCAAAAATGAACAAAACAATAGAGCAAACCAAAACGACAACAAATCAATCAGAAGCAATAGTGCTGGCGGCTGTATACACATCACATCATCAGGTCTGGTGTCTTCAAAGACTTTCAGAGCGAGCCGCGCAAAACTCCATTAACTCCTGACAAAGAACGCAAATGAATCCCAACATGTGGTGAAGTGGAATTAAAGAGACCATCTCTAATCATAGCAAACATGAGGTGATGACTCCACTCTGCATGTACACACGCGCACACACAAAAGAATGAATGAACGCCAGCTGAACAAAAAGCTGCAAATAAAAGCAAATAGAAAACAAGCAGACATCCTCAGAATTTTACAGTATGAATGACACATCCCAAACACAATATTGGCTTTCTTTGGAAGTGCAATTTACGAATGCCTCCAAGCCAAACGTAACTCTTCCAGTGTCCTTGGCAACTTTAAGGCTGAAATTCGTGTGTCACAGATTCACTCACGATCTTAACCAACTTCGTTGGTCTGTGCTGAAATGTTTTTTTTGAAGTATAGCGGGAGGTGGGGGGGGGTTTGCACAAACAGCTGTGCCAGCATCTGAAAAAAAAGGACAGCTCAGGCCCGAGGACTTTGGTTGGCTGCGCTTGACGAGCTGGATCCGAGCGTTCTCGCCACATAGCTCTGCCACAGCCTGCAGGTGAACTGTCTAGAGTGCCATATGGAGTTAGGGGAAAATTAAGACCGAAATAAGGAAACTGTTGGACACGCGAGAGCATAAACGACTGACAGGTATTCCAAATATTCTGTGCAATCCCTCAAAATCATTAGGTGAAGAAGGAACTACATAAGAATAGCAAACTTACGAACATCTAACCAAAACTAGACCAGCTCAAGATGAAATTCGCAAACACAAACTCTCCATATAATGACATGCAGATGTGTATGTTGCATGGAAATGTAAATTTTCTTCCCTTTCCCAATGACTCATTTTGAGAATGAACATTAGAAACAGCAATATCTACTAAAAAAAAATGTTTCTTTTACAAAAATCTAATGTCCTTACAATAAAGTCAAGAACTTTTTACTTTATTTTAAAGAGAGCTTGATTTTCACACAATACATCCTGAACATAAATCTGCTTCTTTAGATTCCTAGCAGGGGAGCAGCAAGCAGGTAACCTGAGGTGACCAGATTCAGATTGCTCAGGGCCAGATTAGCAAGTTAAAGCCAACTTAAAGTACTAATTAAGGCTTGATGGGATTGGGAAGTCACTTCTGTAGTCAGCAATTACATTTGAGGAGGATTTTAATTTACTGTAATGAGGAGGACGGAACGGGCCCAGACAACAACCTCACACACCAAAAGCTGTATCTAAACAACAAATATTTATCAGTATAAATAGGAACAAAAAAATCCAAGGATTATCGGTACATCAGTGTCACTTAGGAGCTATCTGCAGAACCTCCACCCCAAAAGAAATACCCACAGGAATTTGTTGGGGGTAAAACAACCTAGACTAGAAATATTATGACCTCACACTATTTGCACACACATTTCAAATTATATTAATTGATAAAATTATCCCTTTAAAACAACAGAAAAGCAACAACTTGTCCTACTGCTGTTGGAATTACATAAAATCAATGATCAGTGCTGTTGTTATATATTAAGCATTCATACTTAATTTGATTTTAATACAGATTAACAGGAAGTCTAGAAGAAAGCATAGCAGAAAAATTAAAAGAAAAAAACTGTCAAATCTCAGTACTGTGAAATTTGTACTATTATAAAACACTTAAAAACTATTGTAAACACTTCCAGAAATACAAGCTAGTTATTAATTAGGCTATGTGTAAAGCATGCTGTCGGCAGCTTAAATTCACTAGCTTGCTAAATGTAGTTTTAAAGTTGTGTTAACTAAATAAGAGTGATGGATGGTGCCTGTCATGACTAGACATATTTCCAAATGCCTTAATTTTTCTACCTTGTGAGGAAGACAAAAGTGCACAGCAACAAGTGGGGGAGGGGTTGTGCTGTAGCACTCTATGCCTATTAAGCCAGAGAAACCTCCAGTTATTGTGGTGCTATCAGTAGCCACTCATTAAGACGTTACTGTATTATAGAGAAGTTTTCAAACCATCGCTTTTAACAATCGTGCATAATGCCTAACTACATTTTAGATACTGCTATTTATCTGTCAAGTACAGTTCATACTTATAAATACAATACAAACACAAAAATATTAAAAGCGACTTACTTGAGGGTAAGGGAACATGCCAAGAGCCAACTGTAAGAAGAACAATAATTAATAAAGGAGATCTTAAAACATCAAAAAAAAACAAATGACAAAAACACTTTATACAATTTCTATTTTCCTTTTTGAATGCATGAATGAAAAATTACAACAGTGGAAAAAATTAATAACATCAAAATTATATAGCGCTTTATTAGGACACTCAATGCTAATAACAACTGGGCTGAATATTGTGGCAAATACTGACTATAATCTTTCCATGGGAGCATGTGCTCCGGGATGTAACTTAATTGAACACTATTAAGCTTTATATTGAAATGTATATTTAAATTTTATGTGCTCAAACAGCATTGTATTCCCACTTATTGTATTCAGACATGGACAGAGTGAGAGAATGTGGGTGCTGAACAAATGTACTAGCGGAGACATTCAGCCTTCAAAGTAAGCTTAGTGCCCTCCTGCTGGTAATACTTATTGGTCAAATGTCAGCTATTACTTGATAACCTCCATGCAATCCCCCCAGAACAACACAGACAGATAAAGAACAGGAGGACAATGCAGTGAATGCCTTGCATAATAAAACGTGTACCTGTGCTATTTTAAGTGAAACACTATTTGACACGTCGCCGCCTTTAGAACATGTTGACGAGATAGGTCTGAAAGTGTCCCCATGACAACAAAAGCCAACATTTTCTTTTTTTTTACAAATAGACGGAACAGTGGCTCAAAGATTGACCCAAACTGAGTGAAACTGAAGGCCATTCCTTTTTTTTTGCTTAATGCATTCACTGGTAGAAAGCGGCGAAGAGTTGGGTCAACTTCATCACACGGATTATTTGTTCATAATCTCAACAGGACTGCATCATACTGAGCTCATCCATTTTGTTTAGAGTGATTGAATTAAACATTATTGACAAACAAAGGTGAGACAGGGGCATGAATCATTTGTTGCGTGGCAGAGAGACGACTGCAGACAGAAACGGATGGAAAATCAATAGTGCAAATGGGAAGACGAGAGAACAGTCTCTAACAGGGAAGTCTAGCTGTTAAGCTGAAATGTTAGACAGCAGTATGTCTCTCAAACATGATCAACAACATGTGGAATGATGGAAAAAAGATGACCGTGAACAGAATAATTGATATTAGTCATTACATTTCAGCATCTTGTAGATGTATAAAGACATTCTTTGAGTAAAATCTGGGCTTATTCCTTTTTATATCCAGAAATTTCCAAAGAAAATGTTAGTGTATCTACTGAAAATACATTACAGCAATATCTTGACTAGAGCAACCAGATTTAATCCCAGTACAACGGAGTGCAGCTATGCTATTCCATGTAAAGGAACAGAGGCCAGCGTCCTGCATAAACTCCATCACAGGAAATTTCTAGAACTCCAAACATTTGGTCCCTATCACTAGTGAAGTGAAATAACTTAACATTTTTTATGAATGTTTAATGTGCATATATGACATTGCAGAATCAGAATCAAATTTTCTGATTTCCATCTGATTCATATACATTTCCATAATGTTCATAAAAGGTTTGAATATTTCTGAAAATGCCCAGCTCATCCCAAACCCGTGGAAGGTTTCTGAAAACTCCCACATTTGCATTTGATATTTTCCTCCTAGAAAAATGTTCACATTCCTTTCACATCCTGTATTTCTGTGTGAAATACAGAAGAAAAAGCTTTAAGTTATTGTCAAAAAAATAAATAAATAAAATTAAAAAAATAGCATACCTCCATGAAAGAGATGCCCACACTCCAGACATCAGCATGGATCCCATACTGCTCTCCTGATATCCTTTCAGGCTGTCAAGATAAAACAAGTTAGCTTAGTCTTCAAACAAACCAAAAACAGCATCAAAAAAATGTTTGTATCTAAAATCAAAATGCAAAATTTCCCTTAAATTACAATAAAAAGTAGAAAACTTACTGCCATGTATGCGTTGGTTCCCACATAGGTTTTTGCTATTGAATTCACCAGCTGCAAAAGGAAAGAAAAGATTCCTTCATGTTAAGTAACTAAGCTTAAAATTATATGAATAGTTAAACACAAATAACATTAACAGGTTTTACGATTTACAATGTCAAAAATAAAACAACAGCTAATGCTCTTTTTTATTCTCTAAATCTATTGTCATGCAACTGGGCTGCGCTCAGGCCTCAAACAAGACATGATGGCATCAGAGTGCATGTCATCAGTGACACAACCGTGAGAATGTCTGTCTGCTCCCATATGGCTTTTTTTTGTTAACGTCCTACTGAATATGAGGCAAGGATGAAGGGTTTACATGCATAAAAGACAAGTAAACAAAAAAACAAAAACGTGTTCACCTTTAGGAAACCAAAGAAGTGAAGGTTATGAATGAAGGACCAATTTTCCAAAGAAGGGTAACTGTTTGTGTGCCAAGATACTGAAAGGAAAAACCGAGTCCACGGCTCTGGGTGTTTTGGGGACGGTGAAGGTCTGTCCCTGATGATTACATTACAAAACACACATTGCCGCGTGCACACATACACACACACACACACGTGATGACAAGGCTATTGTCTGCCACCCACGCTTTCCCCTCCAATCTACTGAATACATATCAATGCGGCTCGGCGTTGTGTGTGTGTGTGTGTGTCATAATTATAGCAAGTGATTTTTTTCTTTCAGAGGATGCAGAACAATGGAAGGAGGGGGGGGGGGGCACTAATGTGAGAATATGACCCTGGGGATGGCTCTGATGTCTTGAGTGTAGAATAAACGCTGTGATTGACAAGCTGACCACGTGAACACACACCCCCCCCACACACACACCCACCCCCACACACACACTATGAATGCACAGGGCTGAGGCGGCGCAGCTCCACTCTACAGCTTCCTAGCATTTCCATCCTGCATTCTTTCATTCACTCCAACACAAACAAATCAGAGTACCTGCGTGCTGACACCAAAGTCACACAGCTTGACTTGTCCTCGGGTGTTCACCAGCATATTGGAAGGCTTGACATCTGTGGAGACAAACTGCTTGATAAGAACTGCGACATCAGCACTCTGCCGCTTGTCTTTATCAACTCTGCCCTTTTTTTTTTCCCCCTCTTTTTAATAACGCAGCAACCTTACTCACCTCTGTGAAGTATCTTCAGGCTCCACAAATATGTCAGGCCTTTTACAACCTAGGGACACGAGCGACGGGGAAACAGAAAGATTACGACTTTAAAAATCTGAAATTCTGTTTCGTTTTTAATCAGTCAACTGTAAAAAGACACGAGCAGAACTTGATAATAACACAATGCCAGACTCGTATCAGAGTAACAAAAAAAAAAAAAAAAATGGCTGTTTATTTTGAAATCAGCTAGTTGAAGCAGGTCAACACCCTGTTCACAGCTGCGCTCACGGCTGATTATTTTCCGCCGAATACATGAACTTGATCTCTGACTCAGTTCTGTTAGTCCTTTGATGTCTCCAGGTGGTGCTAAAATATTTTGCTCTGAAATCTGTGATTAACTCCTGTTTTCCACAGCTGGTATTGTGATTCACATGCCCTGTTAGTAGTTGAACAGTTTGAAGGACATTTACTGGCGTAACGTAGTGGCTCCTGCTCTCAGGTGGTGGAAAAGTAGACCGGCTCTTTCACAGAACCAGTCAAGAGCCGGGTCTAGCACCAGTCCTGGTTATGACCTGATACGTCTTTGGTTGAACCAAATCAATCTGGTGGTCTCACAGCACCAGAGTTTTCAAACAGGTAGAGGTTTTTGTCAGAGAACGCAACATTTAAACCCAACCACTCATGTGTGTTAAAGTGCTTACATACAAATACATTCATAATATCAACCAACAATGTAGAAATGTTAATTAAATAAAGCAGACAGGTCTGCTTTCATTGGAGCAACAATATATAAATGATAAGTTAGAACATTTCACACCATGTTTGTTTCAAAATAGAAAAAAACAATGGTATGGGTTATTAACAAATATTAAATATGGAATAAGCTACAAGGAAACATTCACTCATCCTGGTAGCTCCCCGCTGGCCGGGGAAGCACTGGTTAGCAGAGATTTTCCAGTCACTGCAGGGCGAGCCGTGGCGGCTCCCTCTCCGCAGAGATCTTCTAACACAGGGACGTGGAAAAATATTTTCATCCTCATCTGGAACGCCTAGCTCTATGGGTCTGGCCTGTGAGAGGGTAAATCTGGCAGCCAGTGGGCTTCCCCAGAACGTCACTGACCCGATTCAGAGCGCAAGAGCAGTCTCAACTCGTAGCGCATATGAGGGAAAATGGCGTGTATTTGAGGGCTGATGCGCAAAAACCACGTTTAGTGCAATGCAAATTCCTGTCAGTTGTTCTGACATTTCTACAAGAGCTACTGGATAAAGGCTTGGCTTTTTTCACTGTCAAAGTATACTTGGCAGCTATTTCAGCTTGCCATGTAGGCTTTGGAGACAAAACAGTGGGGCAACATCCTCTGGTGTGCCAGTTCATGAAGGGTCCCTCTCCTCCATGGGATTTACCGATGATACTTGATGCTTTGTCACATGTACCTTTTGAACCTCTGGAGCAGGCTGAGCTTAAAGTGCTCTCATTTAAGACAGTTAGTTACATTGATTTCTGCCAAACGTGTGAGCGACATTCAAGCTTTTTCAGTAAACCCCTCCTGCATGTGGTTTACTGAGCGGAATCATAAAGTTTTACTGAAACCCAATCCGGCTTATATACCAAAGGTTTTTAACCCGGCCTTACATACGCTCTGCCCTGTGCGAGTTCTTCGGATCTATGTGAAGATAACAGCTGGTTTTCGCAAATCTGAGCAGCTATTTGTGTCATGGACTTCACTACATAAAGGGAAGCCCCTAACGAAGCAACGCCTTTCCCATTGGATAGTCGGAGCTATTGCTATGGCCTACCAGAGTAAAAGCCTTGCACCTCCTGCAGGTCCACGAGCTGCAGGAGGTGCACTGATTAAATAGCTGCTACTCGTGGCATGGCCTCAACCTGGGCACTGTTTCAGGATATACCATTGGAGATGTACCCTGAAACATCATACCTTTGCGATGCTGCCAGCTGGGCAACTCCTCACACCTTCACTAGGTTCTATGGACTGGACGTCACGGCACAAACTCTGACTCACACAGTTCTGGGCGTGGGATCCACACTTAGATAACTGCAGGATGCATCTTTTGGTCTTTGAGTAAGCTTATCTGGCAATACGGGAGTTGCCATATCCCATAGTGAGATACCGAAAAGAATGTTGAAAGAGAACTTTAGGGAAAGGAATTAACCCTGGTTCTCTGAAATACAAGTGAGGTGTTTCACCAGATCACCCTCCTTGCCTGGAGCGAGGAAGTGGTGTGCTTAAAAGACTGAAGATCGCTTGCATGATGTCAGGCATTTATAGTGGGAGGAAGTCCCTCCTCCTGAAGCAGACGTCACTTCTATCGGCCAGTCAAGACTGGCGTAATGTAATAGAGATTCTGGGGGACAGGCGCTGGGGTCGTGTCCCATAGTGAGATACCGAAACGAATGTTTCAGAGAACCGGGGTTAATTCCTTAACCTCTTTAAGTTTTTAAAGATGTGTGGCTCATGTAAACTGTTCCTACCATCTGACAGATACTCTTTAGAAAGCCAAATGAGTGTTTAACTATTATTCATTTTCAAATGTTTGTCACACAATTTACACAATATGCAAGCCACTTCCAAGGATTTTGTCATCCACCACTGATATGCCACATAAAGAGATGAATGAAATTAACGAAACACAAAACTGTTTTGAAAGGTTGTGGTACAAGAGCAACAACTAGCAACCTCCCCGGGTGCTTTTCTTTCAGTGATAATTAACAACAGTGGCAATAGAAAGGAGGGAAAGCTGTGAAACAGAATTAGCACTGATTAAATAGCTGTCACTGTTTGATTACGGACAAAGTTAAAGGGGAAGCAACACAAAAGAGGAGCCGGAGCCGGAGGGAGGATAATGAGTGTGGAAAAAAGCCATGCATTAATCGACTTCAAGGCCGTCTCCGTCAAAAAGCTGGCTTTAACAGGGACAAGAAAACATGAGAGAAAAGGATCCGACACGCACACCACCCTCTCTCTAACTCTACTAATCTAAATGTCTGATATGACAATCGTTCTGCTCAGAAACTTACTGCCACAGCGATCCTTCCCAGAACGTGCTCCGGTATTCTTTTGTAGACGTCCAAAGATCCACCTGCATGGGAAAAAACAAAGATCTTTGTAGGCCTGGGTTAAACCCATGTAATGTGACTGAATGCTACATTTCCTCTTTAATATAAGAAAAATCATAGTAAGAAAAACATGTAAAATTCAAGAGGGGAAAAAAATGACTTGGCTTAAGATTTTGTTTTAAAGTAAATATCAGTTTAGTTTGAATTTCACTTCAAACTGTTTATTTTTCATAAAACGTAGTTCCAGAATCATAAGAAAAACTCCAATTTTAACATCACTGTGACATCAAACTACATAATGATTTTTGCTATACTCCATCTTCTATAATGCAAATAATTGATCCTAGCATAATGTTTACTTTTCCTAGTAACTCAGGTTAAGAAAAGTTCCATGAAGTAGTCAGAAGTTACAGACTTTACTGACGTACTGCTGAATGTGTGAAACATGGGAATCATTGCACTAACAAGCACTTAGACAAACACACACCTAAGAACCGTACTGTCCCCGATCTCACACCAGTGCATACATCTCCAAATGCACTTCAGTCAAGATTTATCACGCCCTTGTAGCTTTTAGCGCACAGCCATGCTAAGCAGCTCACAGCGATCAGACGATCCTTTGATCTGCAGAAGTGTAAATGGATACTCAGCAGAGAGACAGAGCTGGGCTGTTCCCTCAAGTCTCTTCTGCGTAGCTGTAGGTAGCGAGTGAGAAAGCAACGTAGCAGAAAAACTCACCGTCCATAAATTCTGTACATATGGAAATCCTGTTCTCCACAAAGAAGGCACTGAAGAAAGTGATGATGTAAGGCGAATCGCACTGCAAATAAAGAAGACGCTGATCAATTCAGAAAAACTCAAAGCATTTTGATTTATTTATAAAGTCGGAAAAGTGGATGCCATCTTGCTAGCCCAAAAAAACACTTTCTTTCTTTGCTAATGTAAACTACTGTTGTACTGTGTTTATCCTTTCAATTTTTTAGAAGAGATTTTCTTTCATTGTGTCTAATAATGGCGACAGTGTTTGTAGTACATCCTAAGGGAGAAATAAGGGATATAATATATTGAAACATAATGCAGAAGGCTTTCTCAATTTAATAAAACAGCCAGCAGTATTTTCAGAATTCCTTTTGATTTAATCATTGAAAGATAAACCATTTGCATACACTACTGTATTTAAGGACTTACCAATATTTATCAGCAGCTAAATATGACTCCACTGATAGGACCTAATAAATCTACCATTTTACTAGGTAGATTTTCCTTCACCATTTTGCCAAAAATATTGGGTCATCCCTCCAAATGATTGAAATTTGCTATGCTTATCATCCTCCATGTCCTGCGCTGTATAAAACCCAGCGTTTTGGCACCAACCCTGCTTCTACAGACATTTTTGAAATAATGGTTTGCTCCCAGAAGCAGAGCCGAGTAAATAACAGCGTGCAAAAAGTCCTGTTGTGGAATTTTATCACAAGTAAATCTGTTGGTATTAAAACAAAGTAGAAGGGATCAGAGAGTGTGCAGAGGTCACCTCCAAACCTCACCAGGCCTTCAGATGAGCTCTGGAACCGAGCTTCTTGCATTTTACCACCAAGAAAACTTTATTTTTTCTATTTGCTAGGAATCGATTATGAATAACAGATTATGTTTTGAGATGGACTCGAAGGCAAACATTTTGAGGCCTTTTTAAGACAAATAAAAGGCCTCAAAATGGCCTTCAAAATGCTGCAGATTCTCAAATCTGCAGCATATCCTGATTTAGTATCAAAAGTAGCCACACACTGTCGCAGCAACTTTGTGTCTTGATGTTCATAATAACCGATATTTTAAAAACCGAATATTTCATGAAACCCAATGAAGTGAAAGCAGGAGCCCTTTTAACAAGAAATGGATTAAATGATTGGTTTTGTGAATCATTCTATGCCTAAACTAATCCCAGTGATGATGCAGAGTTGCAAAATCTATTTTATATCAACAAATGTTATAACTATTGATCCTAATAAAGCACTTCAGAGCAGCACAGCAACTTAGCTTTGGCTACTTCCATAAACCTTGTGGTGATTTTCTTTTGCTATCAGAACAATAGCACCTCTGTATTTTTCTTATAGGTACTTCAACTTAAAATCTTTGTTTTTCAAAGTGAATTAAAACACATGTAAATGGGTATGTTTCTGATCCCTTACTTTGCAAGAGTATCCCTGATAAATAATGTCAGTAGTTCATTAACAGAGCAGGTCAAAAACATTGAGGATTAGGAAAAACGAATTGTTTTGCTGAAGAGGAACAGATGAGAGCTGGAGACACCAACCTTGTAGAGAATTTCCAGTTCTGACATGATTTGCTTCTGTAACTCCACTGTAATATCCAGAGGAATAACCTGTACTCACACAATACAAAAAAAGAGATTGTAGAGTTTATTAAATCAAACACGAAATAAAACCGAGTGCAATGGAAAGACACAGTAAAGGAGTCAATACAATCAGAGGAATTCTCACCTTGACAGCTAAAACGCGCCTGCTGAGAACATGGTACGCTCTAGAGGAGAAAAAAAACAAACAAATGGGCAAATATATTCAAATCATAATCTTAAAAATTGCCTTCCTTGCCTTTCTCTGTCATTTTCAACTGTGTGAAATTAAAAGAAAAACTGTATGCATAATTATTTTTTTATCTTTAGAAAGGTCATGGTCAGTTTTTAGAACCAGCTATGATTATGTTCACTCTTGATTTAATCACAGTTAAGTTCAGTTTTTTTTTTCTTTGTACTGCACAAAAGGTCTTTGCAAGCAAATCTCCACCTAGTTTCAGGCTTTCATTAACGTTCTGGACAGAGAACTGTAACAATCACTACTTTATTCATCTAAGAATACCATATTCAAGAGAAATAACGTTCCAGAAAACCGCAAAACTGATTTTCTTATAAAATACAGTAAAAGTAGATTTTTTTTGTTCAAATCAGCAAGCCCTAAATGATTAAAACCAGATCAAGGCAACCCTTTCTCTATTCGTTCCAGACTCGAGTCTAGAGTTGCAGGTAAAGCTGCAGTCGCCGACCGGCCCCATAATGATTTAATTAGCGAACACCTTAGCAGCATGCGTCGGCTTTAGTTACCGGCCTTGAAGGTCGGTTTACAGTGGCACCGACAATACCTCAACAGCTCTTAACATACAGTCTTCAAGGACGAATACTGTACGACAGCTGTCAAGTGATGAAGAGGAGGTGGGTTCGGTGTACGTCACGCGGGCCAGTTGATTTGCAGGTTTAAGACATGCGATCCTTACCCAACAACATGCAGCGGGCCCTCTGTGAGTATGGTACAAAGTGTGTTTAATGTGTCCAACTTTGGGGTGTCAAATTGCTGCAACACGCTTCTAAACTGGCCCAGAACTTTAATTAATGGCAACTATTAGAGCTGAGTTAGATATTAACAAACAGGGCAAACACCTAATGTGGCGATCCTGTGCAGCCAGGATGGTAACTAAAGTATGACAGAAAAATACCTTTCTAATAAAACAAAATTAAAAATGGATGATCATTTCTCATGCAGCCTAAATAAAAAGATGAAAATGAAAAGACTGCATTATAATAAACTTAAACATTTCCTGACTTATGTGGGATGTTTGATTTCCTAGAAGGAATGTTGATCATATGCCTCATCATGGCAGAAAGCTGATGGCCCCGTTTTCATTTTGATCTTTCTGTCCTCCTGTTAGCTACAATCAATAGCACTTAAGCATGACAGCTGCCTCTTAATTAAGAGGAGGATGTTAATTGATGCAGGACTGCAGGGATACACATGTTATGTACCGATTTAGCCATGTGTAGGAGCGATTCAGAGCAGAATTACTGCAACACCAAACGACTCGTGGTTGTAACAGAGAAGTCTCCACATGCTAAGAAGAGGAGTGACACAGCAAAATAACACATAGGCATCAATTTCAGTTTATTCAGAGTCGTAAACAAAGAGATGGTTCAAAAACAGATACACTGAGATGGAAACTGTGAGTATAAATTCCACGTAGAATAGTTAAAAAGGTCAAAGTTAGAACAAAAAGTACATCAGGGCTGTAAAAGAGGTCGTGACGACTGCTTGGTCAAAGCTTTATTCTCAGGCTGGCCTTGACCACCCCAGGGCCCAGCATCCTCGTATGAGTTACAGTGACAAGCTTGTGACAGCGGGAGGATAGGGGACAAGGTTACGTAGGCACCCCCACCGTCACTTCCCCCCGATCTGACCCTAGTAAATGTGCCCCATTGCCTGGATCTTATTTACACTCCAGCTTGCTCTGTAATAAAAGCTCCATCATGCAGTATTCATAGGGCCTCTCACGATGCCTCTAAACTTGGGGCTGTGGGTTACAGACACGGACCTTTTGGATCAGGGCTAACAGACATACGTGTTCGGCTGGGTTACATAAATGACACTCTATCTGCGCTTCTCGCTGGCCATCCTGTCTGACATAAATGGGTTCCAAAGAAGCCTAAATATAAACATTCATAAACTTATTTAGTTTCTTCCCTCTCCGCAGGAACTACAAGCATTTAAACTGTTGTCAAGACAACTACACACAGATGATTTGCCCAACTCAGAACTTGTGATTCAGACTTCCTAGTACAAACGGAACGACTTGTCCAGAGTCAAATTTCCATTGGTGTCGGCTCTTTCCATCTCTGTTTGTACTGCTAAAGTTCAAATTTAGGACCAGGACTTTAACCCATTCGTTTGTAATTAATTAATTATATAGATTTTTTATATATATAAAAGTCCAAAGCCAGAACCTTTGAATTTGCATGTTTCTTGTACACCAGTAAACCTGATGTAACAGCAACATCTGCAAACATCGGCCCAATGAAGGTTCATTCTTGCTTTAAAAAAATGAATGGATTGGACGCTAGAAAAAACTACTGCGTGCAAGTTGTGCTAAGAGGAACCTATTACTAATATACAGTCTCAATAGATTTTGGGAGGAAATAGGGAATTAGGTTTGCAAATACAAACACTTTTCCAAGCTATTTTAGTTCTTATCCAACTTAAAAATACTTCAAATCAAATCCAGCACTTTTCCAGACTTTAAAGACACTCTTATTTGACTTTTGCTGTAAGTGCAAATACATCTGGAGAATGTATAAGAATAAGAGGCTTGTATTATTCTGAAAGTGTTTCATTTGAACTGATTTCGATTTTACTAACAGAGACAATCTACTACTAAAGATACAATCCTAGAATCTCACAACCATTAACCAAATAGGTTTAGCCCTTCAATACACGCTCTAATCAATGAGGTGAGAAAACAAAATCAATGGAGAAAATGGGCTGCGATGCTAAAGAACCAGGTGTGGGTGTCTAAGGAGATGTCGCTACAGTCACAGCCAAGCAAATGTGATGTTTTAATTGCCCCGCTGGATCCATGAGTCATGTGTGTCCTTGCTAGAGTATTTATAAGCTGTAACACCGGTCAGATTGGTGAACAGTGTGTAATAAAAAAGGGGGAGGCAGACTTTGATGGATGAGCAGGGTCAAAGTGTGGCTGTGAAGAGCTGAAGTGTTGGTAACATTCAATCGAGTCGAAATGACTCCGGGTCATAAATAGGGTAGGAGGTTAATAGGTGGGGAGCCGTTTGTAGTTCTATTCACATGTGATGAACCCAATCTAAGCTGCACCAAACAGCAGCGACTGACAAGGATATAAGACCTTATAGTGTCCACTCACACCATGAGCGTATGTGTATAAATACTCCATGAAAACACAGCGGCTCTCTAATTGAACATTACTATAAAGCAGTGTGACTGAGGCCTAAAATAACCTCTGGCTCATTGCGACCATGTGAACATCTTGTTGTGGATGGATTTTTGTTTGTCAGCATTATATTTGTCAAACATTATACTGCTAAAATTTATCTCAACATCATTTCATTCACTTTGTTCCACTTACTTAATTATAAAGCACAAATAATTAAGTGCTTACACAGAATTAATGTGCTTACAAACACTTTCACCAAAGGGTTTGTAAAAGTAGAATATGCAGCAGACATTTGGAGAGTTTGGCTTAAAAACACAGCTAAGAATGATTAAATGTACCCAAATTAAATGATCAGTAGGTAATAGCTAAATTAAATGGAATTTGTTTCCCTCAAGTTAAACTTTACAACAAACTTATAAATAAAGTACTCATTCGATATCAAGATCCGCTTTATTAACCCCGTATTTTTTTTGTTAATCTTCAGTTTCAGCACCAATGCATATAGATTTTTACTGGACTAAATTGACCAGAGAATTTGTTGGGGTTGCATTATTGGCTTTCTTCAGTGCAGTGTAGCCATTTCTGGTGCCAAACTGATGAACAATCCTATTCCCTTTTAACTATTAAAGGATGAAGCCTACTGAAACAATTTTAAAAGCAGTGAAAGAAGTTCAAAAGGGCAAAAGATGGAAAACGAAACAAAGTGTGGTTTTGTGCCGACGCCATGACGGGAAAATTTACAGGTTTTGCTGAGGACGGTCTGAAGCAGAGCGCTCTGTCAAGTCAAGGTTAGTCTTAGCAGTGATCAATACTTCAATCTCAATAAAACAGCTCAATTGCAGAGAATTGATGGGAAATGGAAAGAAAAGGTGGGGAGAGAAAGATAGAAGAGCAACAGAAATGCCAACCTTGTCATAATGCAGCAGGTCTGTAATACATTTGTCTACTGGATGGAGCTCTTTACGGTGGCAGGAGGAGTGCTACTCTCCAGACCGATTAAGTCAATGGCTGTCATACCTTATAGCCCCCAAATCAATATCATATATGTTTGCAACCTTCGAACCAGAATAAACATTTACAAACCAGCCTGATAGATGTCACACCAACCACAGAGATGAATGACCAAACAGAGAATCAGAGGATGGTGGATTCTTCACATAGCAACATGTTTTTAGTATGAAAAGTTCACATTTTAGCATAACTAAAACCATTTTAGTTGCTTGATCAGGTACTTCAATATGTCTCAATCTGCAGCAGGTCACTTTGCGCCTGTTTTGCTGCTCCCCATGTGTGAGCAATACTCACTTATAAACTGTGCCTCCATTTCCATGGCCAAGTTGCTCCTGATAGTGGAGATCCTGAGCATTTATCTACAGGGCAGCAAACACATGTATGCAGGTTATGGTACTGTGGAAGTAGGGAGGACAGCGTTGTTTAGGAGAGACGGAGGGAGAGCATGCCCATGTGAAGCAGAAGAGGCTACACTGTTATTGGAAGCCATAAACAAGCCAGGCATCAGGTCAGCCCAAGTTCAGCGACACGCGGAGAGAAAACAGAGGAGCAGTAAGAGGAGATCAATACTACACTTGCTGTCCAATTTATAAAAGGATATTGGGTTTGGGTGAGAAAGGCAGTGACTTATGGATAGTTTAAAGCTGCCTTTTTCTCTTTTGATCATTTAAGTTCATTTGAACTGAATTAAAAAGAAATAAAAAAACATTATTTGTCCTTTCTTGCTTTTCTTTTAAAAAATAATATATATATATTTTAACTGGATCCAAAAGAAAATCCCTAACATGCTAAAACAAGCATTAAAGCTTCAATTCTGACTTCTGGAGAACTTAGCTGAATATACCTGGAATTTATTGATCGAAAAACTAAACAAAACAAAAAAAGACTCTTAAGACATAAACAAGCCATCAGCCAAAACATAATGACTTACTGCAAAAAATAAATCTGGCATTCACACCAAAGGTAATTCAACACATGCGTAAAAATATTTGCAAATTGACCAAAGCTCTAACTTTTATAAGCATAAAAAAGAAAACTATTCAGCAACTAATTTTTAAAGTTACACACTAGTTGTTTTTGCTACTTAATGATGCCAAAACAACATTTATCCCTTTTTGTAACATAATTGGGACATAAAAATCTGAGGTGTTGGTCTCATTATCAAGGCAGGATGCTATTTACATAATGTCGATGATGCACTCCTGTGCTCAATTGTTTCATTAAAGAATAGCTGCTTTTTTGCTTGAAATAAACTTTTGAATTTTGTACCTTAATTGTGGCATTTCTTTATATTACCTTCTGTCTTCCTTCATTGCATATAATGAGTGTAAGAATGGTGTTCAACAGCAGTAATTGTCTGAGTAGAGGTGGGAGGCTCTATTGATAATACACTGTAAGCTATCACAAAGTGATGATGATCTGTCAAAGCAGATAGCTTATGGGATCATCTTCAAAGGATATTCGATTCACTAACGATCTACTGCATGTTCCCACTCAGAAACTACAGTTTTCCCCATTTTCCTTTAGCTTCAAACATTAACTTTCAAGCAGCTGAGATAAAATAGTTTCTAGTTTTATGGATGAATTGGCAGAAAAACCAGGGAAAAGCCATGTGCTGATGATGGACTTAGGAAAATGAGTAAAGAGGGTACAACTACTACTACAAACATTAATAGTAACAATAAAGTTAGCTGTGATAACTGAAATAAATTTGTAAATAATAATCATGATACAAACGTGTCATAGCTGCTTATTTTTCTAAAGTACCTTTTTAAATTTTTGCAGCTACAGTGCACTTTAATGATTTAGCATGCTTGTAGAGTTATATAATGCCACCTGTGTTTTGACACATGTTGTTCAAACTGAATAAACTACGTTTCTAAACATTTATTTCACTTTGGCTCCACTATGTTTTTTCTTCACCAGACATTATGTTATTCATGTAGTTTGTAAAATAAATTGCAATTGTTTCTTTACTATATGAAAAAAAAGGGCATGATATTTTTACCATGTTGCCCATCGCTACACCTAATGTCAGACAGCCAGTGAGAAATATATAGTTGTAAAGATTAAGTTAAGCATGTAATTTGAGGCCACAGATGAATGCTGACTCAAAGTACATTTATTTAAGAATTTTTTTTAATAACAAAGGGGAAAAAAAGGATTCAAGATAAAATTTAAGCAAGACTGCAAATGTTCAAGCATACTGTTCATACAAGCTCCTTGCTAAATTTAAACCAACTTATTTAATTGTGAGCAGAGAGGTAAAAAGAGAGAAAATAAATGGATAAAAGACGTGGAAGAGATGGGAGGCAACAAATCTACTAGTTCAGCGGTTTACTGAAGAAACCCGAGAGGCTGACTATGAATGTGAGAATGAAAAATAGGTGCGCATAAAGTTTTCATTCATCATAGTCTGAAAATTAGCTGCCAATACTATATTGTGGAGTATATATATTTTTTGACAACTCACCTGCCCATTCGTCAAGATCGTCTTCAACTCTGCAGATGATTTCTTCAAACTGGACAAAGGAAACCAAATGTTTCTCAACTTTTCTATCCTCCAAGCAGCTGCAGCTTAACCTATGCACTGTCACATCAACTTCATGGTGAGAAAAACTCACCTGTTGTTGGCTAAGGAGTCTGGGACAACCTGAGTGCAATCGTTGGCTGGGTTGGGTCTCGTGTTAACCTGAAGGTGAGCAAACACAAATGTGACAAAAACAAACTAATATATGAAGCGAAAGACAAACAGATGGAAACACAGGCGGAAATGTTCATGAACGATAAATGTGCAGAGTTTTTGTAAGAAAGAGAAGCAAGAGCAGACGTGAAGAAAGGGAAAAATTAATGTACAGTAATGTGGCTTTACACTAGAGAAAATAAAACTGATTATATAAAAATAAATCAGCAAGTTAAGGTATTAAGATGTTATGCCTCATTGGGAACTTTATTCCCTCCTTTCTATGCCTAGTCAACTGTATCTGTTTATTCAAGAGCACTTCATAATCAGCCCAGATATATATTAAAAAAGAAAAATCAAGAGATAAGACCCTGAAAAGAGAATACTAAAAATAACTCCTAAATTGAGGTCAAAAGACCAATGTGTTGGGTTCACAAAAGCTCAGGGATTCTCCCTTTAATTAGTGCCCAGAAAAACCTAATTTAAATGCCACACAAGGTTCCTCTTAGCCAATTACTTTTGTGTTATAAAAAAGGGGAAACATTACCAACGAATAAAGGTTTCTGGAGAACGACATCTTAAAACAGACCCTTGACCTTAAAAAAAAAAAAAAAACACAGGAAAAGAAAAGAAAAACTGACACAGTTCAGTGGGTGTTACAAAAGCTCCTCTGAGGATGGGTTAAATAAAAACATTCAGTGTTTTAGTGGGGGTTGAGTTTGTCATTGAAATGCAGATGGATGTAATATGGATCATCGGGAGAGATGGAGGAGGTGTCAAGTCATTTAACCCATGATAATTAGCAGCGACTTTCAATGGCAACATATGCCGAACATAAAAGGGGAAGGTCTGGGGAAAGGCCATTTGGGGGCTTGTAATGACAATTTCACGGTTGAACAATGACATCTTCTTATTGCCTGATTTTGCTCTAACCAACGCTGATATTCCTCCTATCTTACGGATCACGATACTCAGGAGGGGAATCAGGATTTCTCAGGAACGCCGTTATGCTAAACGACTTTCCAGAGAATCCAGAGCGACTCAGGAGGAGAAAGTCGAGCCCTCTGACAGACGGAGCAGCGTATCTCCACACATAAACATGGAAAAAGGAGAATGAGTGAAAGAAAGGAAGAGCCTTGACTTCAATTGACATTTCAATAAGTGGAACACAGCATTACCAATCCATTTGACTCAACTTTCCGCCCTCCCCATCCCCCACGCTCCCCGTGTAAGGCAGCCGAAACAATTATTGAGATGGGTACCTTCAGGCCATGTATGTTCCGGATCCCTGGAGTCTTGCCGGCTGAAACAGTAATTGGTTAGATTGTAGAACACATCACTGGACCATTTACAAATGTGTTGAAAAGGAATCAGTTCTTTATAAATAAATAAATAAAAAAAAAGAATAAGGTGATGAAATGACACGAGGGTTGGCCTGAGAGTGAGAGTGACTGAGATACTGGGCTCTTGAGAGAGGTGGTGGTAGGTAAAGAAGAAAAAGAAGAAAAAAAAAACAATCAGAGTTGGAGTGGGGACATAAAGGAGAAACTAACTCTCGCAGAGTAAAAGAGACACAAAGAATGTTTTATCACTCTGCCCTTGAGGCCAGCGATCTTATATGACTTTGAACTGGAAACTAACATGGTGTTGAAAAAGTAAGTACTGGAGAAGCAAATGTGTTAAAACCACTAAGAGAAGAAGCTACACAATGCTGGAGATAAAAGCAAATACAGAGCTAGACAATGTGTTGAGAAGAAAATGTGACCATTTCTCTCTAAAAAAGTGATTATTATGTTGACATATTGGCGAAAGTAAATCAGCATCTTTCTTATCCATCACTATGGTTGTTGTTTTTCAATAATTTCTTGATCCTTCAGCTTTTGCATTGTGAATTTCTACACACAAAGAGGGACATGGGAGTTTAACTACACTTATCTCATAATCCATCTCAGAATCTCAGCAGACAGATGGCCTCATATCAACATCTTCCTTTTTAAATTTGTTTCCAGCAACATCCACTGTTCAGAAAAGCTGTATGATCCCTGATCCTCTGATATCTGATGTAATCGGTATCAATCGAGCTCCAAGTGGGTGTGACACACAGTGTCTCAAGTAGGGTCTATTTCCTAAAAAGACTAACTAAGAACCACTTAGTAAGTTAGCTAATAACTAAGCTGGAAATGCAGTTCATGGATTCACAACAAAACCTCAAAAGCAACTTGATCAACTCTAAGTTCTTCTAACAACTTAAGCAGTTGATATAAAAATAAGTGAGATTCTGGTATTTAAGTGTTAATTGGACTCTGAAAAGATGTTGACATGATGTGGTTTTACTGTGTTTCTCCTGTCTTAAATTAGGCATATGTGTGTATGTAGCTGTAGTTTTAAATATGGACCTCACATTTTGATTGGCTGTTGATCCCAATGGACCAGCCTCCAGCTCCTGATCAAAGCGGTTCTTTAGTCTGACCCACTGAGATAGCACTGGTTTATTGGAGCAGAGGAACCAAAGACCAGCTGATCTAACATCAGTTTAGCAAACTTGATTAAAAAACTCAATCTATGATCTTTAGTATTTTGGCCACTATCCTTCATCTGGAGTGAACATCAAATGCAATCACACTCCATCCAAAAGACTCAATATACTATTATTCAATAAAGTGTGAATTCACAATAGCATCAGTACTAACCAAAAAATATTACACTTTGCTCAGTCCTTTACAACATTAATATTCCACACTGCATACCACAGTAATGATGTTTTCAATTCCAGCTGCACAATATACTGAATCACAATCGTTACTGCGATATCGCAATTACCGGTTTAATGCATTATTGGGTAAGCTGTACAATTTGACATGCTTAAAAATCATCTTTTCTGCAATATTTGGGCCATTTAGATGGACCATTCCCCTCCTTTATTGTCCACAGCTAATAAAAATCCAACATCAGAAATTTCAGTGAGAGAGCAGGGGACATTATGAGGGTGGAAAACAGAAAGCAAAAAAGTAAAATGTATGTTAATCACAACCACTTCAACATTCCTCAAATATATCACAATGTCATGATTCCCTGGAATGGTGCAGCTCTAATTTTGATTTGTTGTAAATTTCTGCACTTCTAATTTGAGCTGCAAAATGCAACTGAATCGCAGCTGCGATCGCAATATCGATGTTTGCTTTGATAAAAAGCTTGGTGGGTAACTATATAAATATATCTTCAGCTTTTACATTTCATATTCCAACAATTTACAAGTACATGTCAGTAAACTGGAATACACATTCCAATAAGAACAACTTTAATGAGGTATTAAACACACTCTTCTTTAAGCTATTAAATGTTTAATCTTAAAAGTCATGTTTTCATTCACTGCAAGCACAAAATCCATTATGATTAACAAAAATAAAGGCTTGAAAAACACATTTCAAGTGTTATGAACTTGCAACCGGATAAATAATGCAATATTGAACACTTTAGCTTGGAGCAGATAATAACGTCGTCCAAAATTCTAAAGGTCACACAGTGATTCAAAGACAGATGAGAAACAGAAGAAAGAAGAAAACTGAAAAATATTGCAATATTTATCAATATCATAACCATCGCAAGATTTTCTAATATCGTGCAGCCCTATTTTGTTCCCACATCTGAGAAAGATTTTAGCAAACCAGATGCAAAACTCATGGACAAAGACTGTGATGACAAAACAGTAAGAGGAAAATTTGACTCAGTGGCAACTTCTGCCCTCACCTCGGTGCTAAACAGCAAAATCCCAGTACCATGTTTTCCAAATATCATGGAAACCTTTTTCTAACCTGGTGTGATTACAAAATAAGACTCTGTACCTCTTGGAAAAATCTGTAGCGGGTCTGGCATCAGTCCATTTATGCGCTGTTCATTCATTGTGTTGCAGTACTAAAATCAAGAAGAAAAAAAATAACATATTTAAGAATAACATTGGCTTGACCATTAATGCACAAAAGACAACTTAAACATCCTGTTAACCTAATGTTTCTAGAACAATTAGGTTAAAATTCGAGGAAAATAGATGTTTTCTAGCTAGGTTAGAATAAGTCTTAGTATCTTCAAAAAAAAAAAAAAAAAAAAAAAAGTGAGCATGCTGTGCTGAAATCTGTTGCCGATGAGGTCCAATGCCCTGTGGGCTTGTTCTGAGGGAGTGTAGCATTAACCCTTTTCTCCTCCAGGTCAGCAGCTCACCAAACACTCATATCCTACAGGACTAACACGAGCAGACGCACTCTGGAGCCTTTCAGCTGCTTGCCAAGACAATGCAATAATTGATGTTTCAGTTAAACAAACCATCTGTTAAAGTGTGAGCTTCTGCGCATGGAAACGTGTATGTGCGTGAGTGTGGGTGGGTGTGCGTTTGAGTTTTCCTTTCAAGATTTCTATCCGAATGCCCAAAAATAACAAAAACAGTGCAATGTTTGTATGTAGAGGAAACCTACATGAGTTCATTGTGTTTAATTTTCTATCCAGTGTGAATAAGGCAGTCGCCACAGCAATATGTAAATCTGCTCTCTCATTGTGAAGGAGGGAGGGAGGACGATGGGACCGGCTTGGATGGGAATGGATCAGAATGGCTACCCAAGTGGCACAGCTGTTATTAAAAGGCCTATTTATCACTGTCAGATCCCCTCCTCGCTCCTAGCCCTCTGCATTTACCCTCCAGCACTTTCACTAGGCCACATCTGAACAATACGTCCTAATACCAAAAAAAAGAAGAAGAAGAAGAAGAAAAAGAAGGGGGAAAAAATGCAATGTGTGTTGAGGTTGTGGGAGCACATCGGGCTTCATGTACCTTTAATTTTCCGCTCAGCTGGCTTATTGATTAAAGCCGCAATTACCACCTAATCTTTAGTAGGTGTGTTATTAAAAGACACTCTCCATTGTTGGCCAATAACTAAACAGTGTCCGAACTCAAACGGTATCGCTAAGCCTTAAGGGACACACGAGAGAAGTGTGGGTCTCATCATCATTAGCAGACTAAGGGGAAATGGGAGTAAAAACGATGGAATTAGAGTCACTACCTCCAGGGGGAGCCGCATGAGGAGTGGATGGGGGTAGGAGGGGTCACATGTTTTATTTTAGCACCTGACATAGACCAGTTTTTAACTTTGAACAGGGGCGTCTGTCTTTCAAGGTGTCGAACAATGATTAGAGATGCCTGGAAGTCGAGTCGGTCTCACAGGAGCACGCAGCAGCAATCAATGTTTGCAAAGAAGTGCAAGACTTTTTAGAACAGATGCCCTCTGCACACTCCCGTTAATTAACTTGTGAATTTGAGCATTAATTTGAGCAACCAGAAGTGTCATTTTTTTGGCAAGCAGAGATCTTGGGGAAGTAAAAAAAAAAAGAAGAAAAATTGATTTTGAAAATGTTTAAAAGTAATTATATTTTTTTCCCCAAAAAAATCAGAAGTATCCAAACAGAAACACCTGCATTCACAAAGTGACATACTAAATGAATTACCCCACCTCTGACCCAACATGCAGTTTCCTGTAATTCCTATTAATTTCACATAATGGCTGTCTGCTCACCTGGAATTAATAACACTGAAGTCAAAATCCACTGGGATATCTGCGGAGGGCCAAGTGGCAACCACAGCAAACAACCACAAACGGAAATAAAAATGCATTTAAAGTACATGTACTTGAGTGGTTTAAATTATATTCCAGTGTGTTCGGTATTTTCCAGGTGATCAGCAGCTTTTTGTACATCGGGCGGTCCCATGAGTGGAAAGCCATTACAGAACTCCTGGACTCATTTGGCAAAAATTCATGAACAAATGAGTTTTTAAATGTGTGGGCACAGAAGTGCAGCGTGAATACCTAATATTTGTGCTTGGTAGAAAGCTTGGAGGTCAGGGTCGTACATTACGCTCAGCCACGTCACGTCTGTATAAAGCACTAAGTGTATGAAAAAATGCTCGGAATATGATTGGCACAAATACATAAAAAGAGAAAGAAAATATATGCAGAGTTCCTACATGTTTATATTGTAAGCCAAAATTTTTTCCAATTCAAATCTCTCAAAAGTTCTTAGTGCCTTTTTGGCTACATTTTATAAATGGAGAGCAAATCCTTGCGCTTTGCTAGGACTTTAAATATGGAACCTATGAATACAATGGATGGATGTATGGATGGAGAAATATACTGCAATGACGTTTACAATACATACATATAGAGCAAAGTATATGTAGATATGAAAAATTACTTCAGAGACATTTGACTTCCTAAATTGACACTTTGAAATTGAATTCTGTGTCTTTAAGAAGCTCCTGCTCTTTCCAAGACTCCGCCTTCAGCACATCATTACAACAATGTTCCTCCATTATGTTGTCTATAGCCTTTCTTAGGAGCGTTGGACTGAGAAGAAATTTGTAAAAAGTTAATTTTTCATAATACCCAGCTCAGGTATGGGCAAAGTATTTCTTAATGAATTAATTGAGTTTCTCCTAAATCAGCTGCCAATAAAATTGTGCAAACTTTTTGTTCTCTTCTAGTTAAGAGGCCTATTCTTTCCACATTACATTAGGTGCTTTTACACCTAATGTAATGTGAAAAGATCAGAAAGATTATGATTCATGTCCATTTGGAAGAAATCAGGTAAACTAGTTGAGACATTTTGGTCAATCAGGAATCAATATGTATCCTACATCAAAATGTGCAGTTTACTACCATTTCTGATTGATTGTCCAGATTGTTTGAATATTTTTTAAATTATGTTAAGTCTGTTTTGATTGGTGGATAAAATACATAAAACAGGCCACACCACACATAGGACAAAATGGCAGAAGTACCACGCTGATAGCATCAAGTAAAACAATGATTGTGGCTTAGGTCAGTACTTTTTCCATCTCCTTCTAACATCTGCCTCTTTTCTTGTCTAATCACATTGCTACCCTATGCTGCATAATGATTAAAAAGCAACCACAAGTGATAAAAATGGCCAAAAAAACAAGGAATGTAAATCGTGCCTGTGGCAGTAGCAGCATCATTGTGAGTTGACGGGGGGTAAAAGACATCCACAGATGAAAGTAGATTTTGAACAATTCTGCAGCCCAGGGGGGCTGCTCTTTAATGAGGCAAAACTTTAACTACTGAATAATAAATAATAAAAATTGACAGTTCATTTAGCTTTCAGTGTACCTCATACAGAAACTAATTACATGCCATTACTCTTACTGTCCATGGCATGATCAGTAACTATGGTGGAATAGAAAAATACACTGAATTAGACGGCATCACTGAGAGGGTAGCTGTGTTATTGTGTATGAGAGCATTTCTGCTGCCTACAACTTTGTTTTTAAAGATGGTATTACCAAACTACTTGAGCTCTAGCTGTGTTATATTTATTTCAAGTTTCCAGCTCATAGATGTTAACTCAGATATTATGGAAAAGTCAAATTTATTGATATGATCGATTATTTATCTGTCCTTAAAATGCTTTCTAACAAACATGTCACTTTGCACACCAGACATGGAGTTATTAAAGTCAATTGAATCTGATCATTTATCTTTAAGGACAAACATGAATTGGATGGTTTAACATTTCACATAGATGGGCACAGATAAAACAACAATTAATTAAATGTTGTTTCTATGTATTTTCATTAATATACTCACATATGACAACATAGCTTTGAGTTCTTCGTCACTTCTTACTGTAATTCTGTCTCCCACCTCATCTTCATCTAAACAAAAAAGGGAAACAGAGAATGGTGAGTCTTAGATTGTAAGACTAAGAATATTAAATTGAGTAAATAAAAACTGAGCCTCCAACATACACACTTTGAGAAGTGATGATTATATTCAATAACTACTGCCTGCTCATAATGTTCCCTGAGGAACTGATGTAACATGAATACAAAAGATAACAGCCATCAGGATGAGATTGGTCATGGTTAGGTTGGTTTGATCAGTTTTGTTATGACAGTCAACTAGTCCAAATGATGATTAGAACATCAATGGAAAAAGAGGATAATATCAAAAAGCAAATCTTATCTTATGCGTCAGACTGAATTAATTATGATGAATGTGTTTTCTTTACAGAACCATGAAGAGAAATAAATAGATAAATACGCTACGGGGATGAAACAGGTGTAAGTGCCCTGCTGCGGCATTATGAATGGACTTCCTGAACTTAGACACATCGTCTTTCTGCTGTTTTATCAAGTTCATAAATGTCTGAGGAAAGTTTTAGATCAACACTTGACCTCAGTATACCTGTCAGTACACCTGTTTGTGTTCATCATGTTGACGTTGCTTTTTTTTTCCATCTATTTACAGATTTGAATGTGCATACAAATTAATCAAACTCTTATAAACTCATACATAATATTTGCAGTTAATAAGGAACAATGAGGTGTAACAATGCATGTATTGATCAAATTCTGAGTACTGAGTTCATGTTTTTATCCTTGGGATAAAATAAAAATGTATGCTTTTCACTAAGTTACATAATTATTCTGCACACTACTACTTCCCTACTCATTTAGTTTACACAAATGTTCTTCTACAGTAACACACCTCATTGTTCCTTATTTAAATATACAGATCTGAAGTTTAATAATGGTTTGGATACAGAGAACTGCCATTGTTCAATAATAAAAGCAATCCTCAACAGTACAACTTGCTAAATAATTATGCACACATTGTATTTCGTAAAAGAACAAATTAGCTGGACTCTTTTGCTGATTTATTCTGGTGTTGTTCTGCCACTCAGTGAGACTCTGTCAGCATACCAACAATGGTGATGTATGCAAGTACTGATACTGATGCAAAACCATTATAAAACAAAATATCAATGACACAGTAATATTCATTCTGTTTGATACAGTAAGACAATAAACTTCTATGACATTTGGTTTCTTCTAACCTTTTCACACACAGTCTGATACAAATCTCATTTAGTGACAGATAGTTAGCATCATGCATAAGCAGAAATATAGAAATCTGAGCTATCAAATAAATTTATGTACACAGGCTGTTTCCAGGGAGGAATGTTTTAGTACAATGGTTGTTTCTAATGCTCTTTCTAATAGAAAGATAAACTTACATTCAAACGCTGTGACAGTGGCTTCAGGCATCACGTCTCTGATTGCGACCTGGAATGTTTGGCAGAGAGAATTACAAAGATTTTAACTAGAAAAACAGCGATTTATTACATAATGATTTTACAAGTTTAGAAAAAAAATACATATATAAGAGCTGGACACGCTGATATAGAACAGATGTAGGTGTTTGTGTCTGGATTCAAATGACATAAATGTAGAAAAACTGTGTTTTCTTTTAGCTAGACTGACTCACCAGCAAATCGTTGAAATTCAACACAGACGGATAGTCCACGGACGAGTCCATGTCCCCTAACGGTGTCTTTATACGGATTACTATAGGCTCGGTGTCCATTTCCACAGGATGGTTTAAAATGAGCATAAAAACGGAAGCATGAACCTCATAATCCTCCTCGGTTGTCAGGAAGCTAGTGAGCTAATTTCCTGCTTCTCCCCAATTAAAGTGACGTGAAAATGTAAAAAACGGCGCTGACTCACAAACGTCGCGACATATCACCTGGAAACCCTCAGACTGGAAACTAAATGTGTTTTTCTTTTGCGCTCCGAAGTAAACTTTTATGCAGGAACACAAGATATGTTTTGCTAGGAAGCTAATTTTGAGGAAACAGCACGTACAGCGTTTCCGAATCAACATCCGCTCAGGGAATTTCAAAATAAGAGACGCATTTGGACTATCTAAACTTTCTGAAGTTCTCTAAGATTATTCAAATGAACAACATAGCTTAAAAAATAGCTCAAACACAACATAGTTCAAATGTTATGTTCAGTTTAAGATCATTGAAAAAATATTTTAAATAATTAACATCTTTATTCTTAAAAATAAATTAACTATTTGGGAATAAATATATTACATTTCATCTCTGTTTCGGAGGGTTTTTTTAAATTAATAATTTCTGAAGTCACACATTTTATGCGAGTAAAGAACACACTGTATCGCAGCAGTTTTAAACCGTTTTGTATGATAATCTGTGTTGAGTTTTCTGACTTTCTTGTGTTCCTTTTGCATTGGGTTGTGTCACCTCGCTCAAAGTTCTCTTCTTATACTTCTTTCTTTTTTAGTTTTTAATGGCAGCTTGCATTCAAAATGTTGCACTACTGCCATCTCTTGAGTCAATGGTTTGGTTAGTTATACAGTAGTATATTTTATTTTAGTGCCATTACCCACTGCATGACGTATCTCTAATTTCTCTCCGGGTTGTCCATTATCTGTCCAAAAAGCATACTTGTTAGATAAACTGGACAATCTAAATGGATAAAGAAACGTTTTGGTCAAAACTGTAATAAGATAAAAACTGTTATCATAAATAACAGATCTAAATATGTTTGTGTTGCCTAAATGTCCCTGTTTATACAGCTGATTGATCTTTTGATCCTAGAGAAGAAAAAAATATTTTTAATAAATTCAACAAGCAAATCAAGATTTCTTTGTTTTTTTGTAAAAATTTTATCCACACTGCCATGGTAACTGCAGTTGAAAACTGCACCAGTCTTTGCTCCTTTTTCACATCATTAACACAGCATTTGTATTTAAAGGTTTTCACTTGGCATCAGTCGTTAGAGCTTAATTGAAAGTAAAACAAAAGAGCACTTAAAACTGTTGTTGATTACGGCCTTATGATTGAGGAGCAGTGGCTCCGTGCAGCTTTGATTGCACTTCTAACAAAAAGGCATCGATCTTTGGACAAAGGGAAGTCTCATCTTGTGTTAATTTACAGCGCACTGATCCCAGATCTGATACCTGACTCTGTTGACCTGGGTTATGTGTAACGATAAGAACTTGTTAAAGCCTGCTCTTTCTCCCTATTCCTCCGATCTGGCAGAGATGTGCCACTTGAAATCGTATCCCTGGGGCTTGTGTGCGCTGCCAAGCACCGTGGTAGGTTGGGTTTCAAGCAGGTTACAAAACAACCTTTCCCACCCCTGCTTGGCCTGGGGATGAACTTTTCAACCAAACGTTTTCATTTCAAGAAAGCCGAAAGGAAACCATCAAAATTAACTATGGTGTGCACGGCTTCTGTGTGCTTCCCACAGACTCAAACAGACACACAAACGTTACGGGTCTATTGACTCTTTCTGAACTAATCTCATCACTTATACCTGTACCAACAGCTGGGCTAAAGACCCATTGATTTCCATGTAACGCCTGAAATTATTACTTTGTCTAATTGTTACGGGAGAGGAAAGGGGAGACAAGGCAGGGTCATCAAGCATTCTGATTAATGCCTCCACCAGCAGTGCCCTCTGATGAAAAGCACAGGATCTATATGGCACTTTGTCAAACATACTCTCCCAGGGCTTGACGTTAGGTCCTTCTGCTTTAGGGGCCGGCCAGCACGAAGCGCAGTCAGCAATCCACATTATCAGAAATCAAACTCCTGACTTAGCTCAGAGGGGAAAGTGGAAAAGGAAGGCCAGCATTCGCTGTCTGGTAATTAAGAGCCATTTTATCAGAGCTCCTCTTTTGCTCCATGCTTTTTCCGCCACTTGCTATTGACAAGCTGCTTAGCACAAAGTGAGTTCAGTTTGACTCTAAATATATGAGGCACACTTATTTAACTTTCTCAGCAAAGAGGGATATGCAAGTAAACAAGACAGAAATAATGCTGTCCGGCAAGGCTGCCTCTTTCGCTGTATGTTATGTTTTGTTTATGGCCATGTTGTGTGTGTGTCAGCTGCTTCTTACTTCCTGCCCCCCTTCTCCTGCAGATGGTTATTGTTTTATTGGTCTACTGTATTGGTAGGCTTGTTGTGTTTATTGATGAGTGAACCACTGTCTTCTTTCACTGTAGTGCTAATATAGAAGATCTTGAAGTGCTATTTGTCTGTTCATTAAGAATCAATCATCGCATTGCATATTTAGACAGACCTGATAGATTTAATTATGATATTCCCCTTCACATCATCTGTAATTATTCAAGTAAAGTACCAAGAAAAATCATTTGCCCCAGCAGATTGTTTTTGTTTGCTTTTTTGTTATGCTGAATCAGATCATTCAAGTAATTTCAGTAGCTATCTGACAAAGATAACGTGAGCCAATAAGACCTCCATATTATACATTATAACATTGATATGGAAGAATTCTGTTATGCTCTTCTTTACACAAGAGACTTAGATTTAAGTTCAAACTAGGCTAATACTAAATCTTAATTGTGTTTTTTGAGACTTTACCTGTGTAGTTTGGATCACTGTCCTAACCAGTAACCAATCTGTGCATCGGTGTAATGTCCTGAACATCCCTCTTCAGGACTTTTGACTTCTCCGGTTATGGCAAGTTTTCCTGGTCTTGAAGCAGCAGAGCATCTCCGAACCATGACACTACCGCCACCGTACTTGACAGTACAATCTTATTTTGAATTGATTTGTTAGTTTTACACCAGATGTAACAGGACACTCGACTTCCAAAAAGTTCCACTTTTTTGTCTCGTCAACACATTGAACATTTTTCCAAGTCTGGATGGAGTTTTTCTTCAAATATGTTCTTTTCAATGATTAGTGATTTTGGCCAAGAAGGCGTTTCTGCCCAGACTATTCATCATTGTTGAATCATGGATTCAACAATCCATGATTGGATTGTTGCTAAGGGAAGTGAAGTCTGCTGATTTGGGGTCTTTACTTCCTCCTGTATGAGTTGCTGATGCTCTCTTGATGTATTTTTGGTGGACAAACCAGCCCTGCAAAGGTTCACCACTGTTCCATGTTTTTTTGTTTTTGTAGCTCCTACTCTGGTCTGCTGGAGACACAAATGGCTTAGAAATGGCTTTGTATCATTGTCCATACTGATGAATGGCAATTCTATTTGTTTTAGTTTATTTATATATCAATTCACTACAAATGTCATCTCAAGACATTTCAACAAAATCTGTATGTAGAGATATTATGTAGTCATTCAGTCCAATAATCTAGGCAGGTCAAAGCTAAGTAACATGGATTCTAACTAGTTATAAAACAGTATAACTAAACAAACCTGTCAAATTTAATTTCAGATCTCAATCAGTGAAAATATTTTCTGTCTCTGGAGATTTGTTTCTCAAATGTTCTTGAATGTCACTAAGTGTTGCTTTTTGAGATTTTTTCATGACTCTGACAGCTTTTTCACATCACTGTAAAACCGTTTGATCCCATTTGTCTCTCAGGAACATTTAAATGTCTCTGGCTTAACAAAAGCACAGGATTTGATGCGAGCAACGTCAGAAAATTGCGTCCCCGCCATCTGTCGGGGGCCACGTGACGACCCAACTCAGATATCCAAGCCCTCAAGCTGAAATAGAGATGTGTCTCCTCATCCTTGAAGCCTGAAGCTGATTGTTTATTGGTGCTGCCAGAGTCGGTGCTCAGATCGATACCATCCACCTCAGATGGGCCTTCAAAACACGGGCTCCAAATTGAGGTCAGGATATGTAGAGGGTTATGGCACTCCACCAGATATGAATTGCCTGAGCTGTTTCGATCATTTGTTATACGTTCCTTTAAAGTTCATCTCAAAAGTTGACCTGTGATGAAGCACGGGGAGTTTGCGAGTCGCCAAGAGTTATGAGGAAGTGCTCCAATTCACGGACAAGTCGGGCCTGCGAGAAATGGATTGTGTGACTAACTCTCAGGTCTCTGAGCAGCATGCTTTCCTTGACGTTTCCAGTGTTTCAAATTCACCTCAAAGATGCCCTTTATGGCTCCGTGTTGTTTCTAATAAAGAGGAAATATTGGTGCCGTCCTGACCTGCTCATAGGGGCCATAGAAAATTTATGAGGTGTGTCCCCTCCGTTGAGGCTGCATTTTGAACAAAGCTTGACATAAATAACACATCTCACTATTTAACCTGAGCTCTATTGGTCTTGTTCTCATGTTGTGGTCAACTGACTTTAATACATGTAAGACATAAATGCTTCTTATTTTATAGTATCTTTTCACGAATATGCTCTGAACTATGAATCATGGAGAACATTTCTCTTCAGAATGGAGCTCAGTTTTCGTGGAAACCCGGTTCTCAGTTTTCCGTGAAGTTTGATTCTGATTCGTTTGAAAATAAAGGAGATTATTCTCATAAACACAAATCTTTAAACTTCATCTCATTTTAGTAAACTCAAAATAAAGAAAAGAAAATGAATGAATTGTTGGTGTGTTTCCAGATGGAAAAAAAAAGGTTGTTTTTCACTGTGAAGTAGTTGAAGAAGACGATAAAAAACTGTTTGGCGGCTCATCATTGGTGGTTGTTATAGACCCGGCCACAGAGAGGAGCAAATAATTTGAGGCCATCAGTCGCACTTTAAGCTTGAGCTCGCAAAAATGGAAGAACGAAGTAAGAAACACTCAAAACATTCAGAACATTAGTGGAACAAGCAACACGAGAACACAGCCTAGGCTATGAAAATCACAGGAGACAACGGGAACCAGTGGCTGGAAAAAAAAAATAAAGCAGAATAAAACTGACGGATTTGGCAAAGGGCTGACTAAACTGAGAGGTTTTATGTGCTGGGGAGGGTGATGACTGGAGGTTGAACTCATTACCAGAAGGATGTTTGTGGACAGGAACAGCTGCTAAAAATGGCAGCTCCAAAATATCAAACTAAACTCATAACAAACTGAATACAACACTAAAAGCAAAGTCCAACCGATCACCACATATATAAAAAATGATATTCACTGGATACTTGACGTCCTTCCTGCTGCCGGGTGAAGTTGTGCTGCAGTGCTAGTACCTGAACAGAAGCAGAAAGAGGGCATTTAGTTTGGACCGTGTACATCTTATTACCGTTTTCCTCTATGACAATGCTACACCTAACATTTTTGTTAGCATCCACACTTAACATGCAAGTTCATATTTTTTTTAGGCTGACAGTTTCTGTTGTTTTGTGCAAGAAGCAAATACATAAAAACCTCACAGTGCTTTATAGGGAGTGCATTAGCTTCAGACAGCCTGAAAATGAATCTAAATAGCAATAATAATATGACTTAGGTGAAAGACTGACTATGTGGGCGGTACTATGTGGGCGGAAAATGCCCCCCAATGCCCACCCATGCTGCCTGGCCTGTCTTCAGATATGATTAAATTAAAAATATTACTAAAAAGACACAAAACTAATTACAACACTGGAAAAGCAAACAAAAAAAACAAACAAAAAAACAGACAACTAAGAATAAAAATACTGAACTAAAAGTAACTAAAAACACTCCAAACAGCACAACACTAACACTGTGACACATCCATATATGTGTGTGACTGTGGCCAAGATGCATGACCTCTCTTCAACCACACATTGCTCTGGTGCAGTATTTCAGGTGGCCTGTTTGTCAGCTGAAATATTCATCAAACAGATCAACGGAAAGTCTGGCTGGCTTTTCAGCTGGGAGCAACATGTCAATAATTGATAGAAGATGAGGTAAATGACTTGGTGACTGTGTGTTGGTGTGTGTTGGGGTCCATCTCCTGCTGTAAGCGATGCCTCTGACCTTTGCTTTGAGAAAGATCTCATTATGGTCGGTCTTTACATGACCTATGTACGGCAATACAACAAAGCAAACAGTGAAAGTAGACAAGAAGTCGGACTGGTCATTGAAGTGTTTTTGTGCTTTAATTTTCTGAGTAGTCGTGTTTTCTCTGAGGCTGATTCGGCAGATATATCCCATGCATTAACTGTGAGTTCTCCCGGAAACAAAATCAGTCTGCAAGGAAGAGGGTACGTAAATTCAGAAAACAAAATCCAGTTTGTCACGTTAATTCACACATTCTGGTGTGAATTTCTAAAATTGCAAATGTGTCATGGGTCACACATAGCAGGTTGTGGCTGGTGAAGTAGGCCATTATGACCTATCTGTGCTTGTTTTTTAATTCATGACAAACTACCTACCTGATACTGCAGTGAGTCAGTGGAAAGTTGTGCTGCAGGTGTGTGTTGGTTCCGCCTGTCAGACGAGATCGCTTGGGCTTTAAAATTTTTAACCTTCTGTTCGCTGTCTGACCTTCAGCTCGAAACGGTCAATACAGGCTATAAATCACTGCGGTGGTTCCCAGAATAATTCTGCATGCAGCATCTGCAGGATCCAGTGTGCTACCATTGGCATGAAGAGTTGCACGTTTTCCTGTTTTTATGTGTTTTTCTTCATTTATTTTGTACTCTGGGAAGTTTACATCAGAGTAGATTTGTTTGAAAAATTCAAGGGTAAAATTACGACAGGTAACATTACAACTTTGCAAACTAAGGCGTCTCGAAAAAGTAAAACACTAACATTCTTAGAATAAAGAACCTCAAAAGTATGAAAAGAGAAATGTGCTTTCAAAGTCCAGTTTGTCACGTTAAAACCAGAAGCTGCAGTGTGCCTTCTTGAAACATTTTTTCCATTACCGAGCAACAAAATCAGTCTGCAAGGAAGAGGATACATAAATTAAGAAAGCAAAATGTGGCCTGCAGACGATTTCCCCCCCTTCTACTCTTTTATTCTGAAATAAAATGCAGCTCTTTGTGAAAATCTATCAACATTCTTGATAAAACTCAGGTGTTTCTGTCCAACTTGATAACAAACCACAAGTACGAAGGCAGGACTGCAGATTAAAACTTTTTATTTTAATAAAAATAAAAAGTTTTATTAAAATGCCAAACAGACAACAGAAACTTCCAGACGAGACGATATTATGCAGTATTTGGAGTTTGCAGGATGCGTGTGTGGCTCAGAATAGTTTTTTAAATGCTGGGCAAACATTTCCATTGGCACACTGAGTGATGGCTCCCCGGCAGCTGGTTTTGGTCAAATTCAAAAGTGCTCCATAGATAAATTTGCAGAAACGTAAATCACATGAAAGTTGCACTTCATCAATGCTTTTAAATGTTTATGTGGCTTTGTACAGGTTATTTTTCAGCTTTATAAAAACAAATCAACTTCAAATGTACGACTTGGTTATAAACTGCGAGGTTGTTTTTCTTGTGATTTATGCAAATACTGTACATATTAAGTGAATGTCGAAAAATACAAAAGGATTGATATAATACAGAGTGGAAAATGTTTGCATTTTAAGGCATTTGAGTCTAGAATTAGCAAACCTGGCCTTGAACCGCAAAGAAAAAAAAAAAAATCTGTTTTATGTTTTTCAACAAGTGAAAGGTAGGTTGTTTTTGTCAAGCACCATGTTTCATTTTCTAAGAATTTAATAACCTCAGCTGTTTAATCGAGCACTTAATACAGGCTTTGAGACATTTAATTTCTCGTGTTCATTAAAGAGTCTTTGAAATGATCAAGGATACGTCAGAAAATGTCCCCTTTCCATGAAAACACACGAGTGTCTCTATCAGCCGCTGCTTTGGGTTTGATTGTTGTCTTCAAAATGTGTATGCATGAGTGTCTGGGTGTGTTTTTTTTTTCCCTCTTTCTTTTTTCTTTTTGTGCCCGCACATGTCCCCTCCGCCTCATTGTGGGATGTAACAATGCCCCAGAAACACAACCTCCAGGGGTCTTACCTGAACGTGGCGGCCCCCAATTTTTCATTAAAAATTGCCATCCTGCAGCTGAGGCTTCGGTGCACCACAATGTGACAGAACGCTGGAAGGGCAAACATATGCGACCTGTACCCAACCTTCAAATGTGCCCCAGTAGATGGATGGATCTTTTGCTCCTCTCTATTTTACAAGTTTGTATGCAAATTAATGCAAACCATTTCCAAAGAATATTATAGGGCATTGTTGTCGGCTACGCTGCGCATCCACCTCCCTCCACCTCTTGTTTAAGTATTGGAGCCTCTGCAAATTAAAAGGAATATAAGATTTACAAGGTAACTGCTGAGACATGCTTTTTTTTTTCCTGTTCAACTTTTTACCTTTTGTTGAATATGATAATAATGGTTCAACTAGTTTGGTTGTCTGCCTTGAAAAAATAGTCAAGGTTTGCTTTAGTTGCCAAAATGTTGCATGAGACTAAACATTACAGTCTGTTGCTTCCAGCACAGTTGATGTCTCACATGTAATCTGAGGGCATCAGACCCGCTGAAGGGAGAAGAAAAAAAAAAAATCCTGATTTAGCCGGAACCAAACATCTCTGGCGAGATTTGGAAGCGGCGATGTAATTACAGGTCATACGTTGAGCGCCTCAGTGCCACAGCAGCTGTAGTGAAAGCTGAGCCTGTCAAACACCCTGATGTACATATAGACCAGCACAGATTTCATTACAATCGCAAATCCCTCCACCGGCTGCTGAATGAGCGACCTAAAATTGTATTTATTTATTTATTTTGTGCAAAAGTCATGTTGAATCGCATATGATGGTGATGATGGTCCTGATAAAGTGTTGATATAAGGATTTTCAAGAAGTCTTTCCATAACATAGTATCTCCTGTTGGTAAAATACGTAACCAAGCAACAGAAAAAAATATAAAAGAATGAAAAAATGATTGAAAGCCCCATAACCAATTAGTAAAATAAATTAAATTAGCTCAAAACTGAATGTTGGGCTCACAGTTTAAACAGGGAACAATCTTGAATCGATTTGGACACATCCTCTTCCTGGTCTAACTGGTTCATTGAGCCAAACCCCAACCCCCACTCCTGCCTCCCCATTTTGCACTTTCAAGTCATTTGTTATCACCTTGTGGTTGAGCTGTGCAATTGGCCAAGCTCTTCTAGGGTGAGAGGTCACGCCTTTAAAAGGGAATTACTTCACTGACACAATAAGAGATGACATTTTATTTGACGTCTTACCACCACTTTGCTTCCTCTCCCACATCCAGACCTGCCCTGCATCCTAACTGCCCCCCTGGGAGCACCTCAGAGTGTGTGTGGGTGTGTGTGTGTGCGTGTGTGGGGGTGTGTGTGTGCGCGTGTATACTGTTGGGTACATCACTCTTTCTTTTCAAAACATTTGAATGTTTTGAAAAAGTTAATAATACATCAAAGATATTCTAGAATGCAATATAAAGCAGTTTCCAAATGTCTTAACATATGTTGAGAAACAAAAGAAATTTAAACATCTGAAAAAAATAATTGTCCGTCTTGTTTATCGTGATTAGCTCTTTTTTGTTACAATCTACATCCCGATTTCTATCCGACCTGCAGAATCAACATGTAATTTAAAAACATTTCATAACAACATGAAATAGGCTAAAAATATCTCAAGAGCAACACATCAAGCCTCACTCTAAAAATATTCAAGAACAGATGAGAAGAAAAGCTATCTGTCAATCTGGGAAGGTTTCCTGAGCCTCTACTGATGCTCTTGAACGCCTCAGAACTATTACCCACAAATGAAGAAAACATTGAACAGAGTTAAGCCTCCCTATGGTTACCTGTTCCACCAAAATTACTCAGAGAGCACTTCGATGACCCATCCAGGAAGATACCAAAGGATGGAGAACATCTAAAGCGCCTGCTGGTCTCACTTCCTTCAGCTGAATTCGTTGATTTATTCCACAATAAGAAAGAGACAAAAAAAAAAGAGGGTTCAAAGGACCAGACAAGGCCTAACAATAATCTGACAAAACATATCAGTGCCACATTTTTACAGATTTCCAAAATAATTAAACAACCAAGCAAACCAAGAAGAGAAATGAGGTTTTATTGCTGAAATAACTTTAAAAGTCTAAACCCCTTTGCTTAACTCACCGTGCCAGCAATGTAAGTTTTATCTTCACATTACTTCATTTTCCAGATAAAATAAGGATAAATGTTTTCAGAACATGATTAAAAAGAACATGCATGACAGACTTATCTTTAAAAAAAATTAGATGTTCATTTTATTTGCTCCTTTTCATTTGTGTTTGTCTTGTAGAAATAAAAGAAATATTTAATAGAAGTCCTCAAAATTCAACCTCACTTTGATTATGCAGAAGGACGAAGATTCAAAGCAAACCTGCAAGTCTTCCTGTGAGAGAGTCAAACAACTAAAAAACGATAGAAAAGCTAAACAAAATAGAGTCCACAGTTAAAACCAAGAAGTCCAACATTCATCAAAGACTATGTCAGTTGTTTAAATAGTGTCAGCGTGTTCCTTAAAAACTAATTGATAATTATATCCAGCCTTTTTGTCTTTATCCAGGTTTGTTTCATTGCGACGTTCTTAAAATAATAAATGTGACAAAAGACATTAATTCGACTAAATCAATGAGAAAGCCAGTTGTTTTCAGAGAACAGTGGTGAATAAAGTCACTGCACTGGAAGATGAGGTGCATTCTGTTGTGTGTATTTATTACAGCATCCCTGTCAGGTGTATTTAGCAGGAGCAGACCGCTGATGTGACTCAGGATTGGAGTCTCTGTCTCTGCGCAGTGTGTGACAGAGAGGGAGTGATTGACATCGGACATGCGCGTCACACACCCAGGGGGATCGGCAAAGGCCGCACAGCCGGTCTGGCAGGTCATTATCAGTGTGTCACACAGCAGCATGACGGCTACTTCCTCTGAGACAAAACACACAGCCCACGCCGACTCCCTCCCCGACTCATCCAGAATGCCTATCCAAGCCAATCAATTGGGTGATCAATTGGGGGCCAACTGGCAATCCCCGACAATCAATATAACCCTTGTTGCGTGGCTCCAGAAACGGCACAATGGCTGTGGCACTTAATTAAGTTGTTAATTGCTGCGTTAAGCTTTCTCAGGTACCCTCCCTGGACGGTAATTGAGAGTGGCTGGACAATTCAGCTATCGGCAGCAGTTTGCTAAATTTAATCAAAAAATCCAAGTAATGGAGAGGGCTGTAACACGAGGAGCCAAAGGACACGCAGGAGAAGAGACGCGGCTGCCTGCTGGATCCAGAACACGGTCGGTTGGCAAGTAAAAGGACAGTGGTGCTAACGAGCAAGATGTTTATTGCACCAGATGAGGAGCTGAATGATGTGCCACGAAAAAACATCTCGTTTACAAAGCTTGTAACCTGAGTCAAAAGGTGGATTCAGAAAAGTCGTCCCATCACAAAAGCTGTAACGTTACATGCTATCTATTCCAAAATAAAGTTGCTCATTAATTCACTAGTCTATAGTGAGCTGCCCAAAGACATGCCAACTTCATTTTATTGAAAGGTAACAGAAATATCGTCAGCTACTGTGATCATGAGGAAGCAAACAAGCAGAACTAACATTTAAAACTAAATCAGCTGTTCTTCCTTAAGCTAGCATTAGCACTGCGGCACAGCTAGATCCTACAGCAGGTCAGAAAGGTCAAAGATTTAAACTCCCGTATTATTTATTATTTCAGATTTGTACCACTTATTAAGGAATACAATTGTATGTTTAGTTGTTTTCACAGAAGTAGATACTGTAGATGCTTGTGGCAATGGCTCATATTTCCCTCACATGTAAATGTGAGTTTTGCTTTGAATGCTTTCACAAGCTGTGGCTTTGCCTTCCACGCATAGAGTGAGTAAGACAACAAACAAGAAGGTTAATCAAAAGTTCAAGGTTTTGCAGGTCATTGCAATTATTTTGAGTCAATGATTTGACAACTGCAAGTGCATCTCAATAAATTAGAAAATCATCAGAAACGTTATTTATTCCAATGATTAAGTTTGAAAAGTTATATTTATTTATTACGCAAAAGTATCAACAGAGTGAACAATTTAAGTATTTATTTCTGTTATGTTTGACAATAATGTATTATTCCATATGTATTAAGCAAATAAATATGGAATGCTTATTTACATAATGCATAAATAGAGGGCTTTCATTTACAAGGTTCTAATTTTGATGTAATTACTAAGTAAGTACCTATTAAGTAACAGTGTACTGCTATGTAATAATTAACATTACTTTTATATGGTAATTACAATCTAATTACTTTTAACAGTGATTTAATTACCCAATATTTATCAGTAGTAAGTTGCGACATATTACCAGGTAAGTATTACAATGTAATTACCAAGTAAGTGCCTATTAATTTATTGTGTATTACTATGAAATTACAGTTAATACAGAGGGTAAATACAGACAAATTACTGTCTAACAGTCCCTAAATTACCCAATTGTTAGAAACAGCTTACGCAATAAATTGCCACATACTACAAAGTAAGCGCTGCTATTAAATTTAACCTGACAATTAAAAGCCCTGACTTTATACTCGATAAAATGTCATGAGCCAACAGAAGATAACAGGACTCATGAAACCATTACTGCATGGATGCAGATATATGAAAGCCATTCAGTGAGAAGTGCAAAGCATGGAAAACCAAAAAGTTGCCTTTGCACAGGGCAGGTCGGAGACAAAAGTGAAACAAAACTTTGATAAGTTCGTATAATGTCTTGCACAGGCTTTAAAACGGCCGTATGTTAATTCCTTACGACAAATGTAGGTAATATCCTGTAAAAGTCGACTCCAGTCGCTGTCAGTAATTTGTGGATCTCTTAAAACTTTAAATGGGCTTCACAACCCAGTGAAGTATCTCATAGTTCTCATTGCTGGTGGTGCAACTTTTTCAACCAGACTCAACTTTCCTGAATAAAACTCCCTCTGAGCAGCTAGCTTCTTTAGCGATTGGCTTACCTTTGTAGGCTTTAGTGATTGTCTGCAGACTGTTTGAACTGATTAACTTGAGTCATTTTTTATGTATATATAATATTAAGTCACTGTGAATCATTTATCTGTCATGAATATGAGTCATTTCGATGGCATTTTGCTAATGTTTTGATAAAATGGATTCTTTATCTCAGATAAATGCTTTAGAAAGTGTCCAGATGTAAAAAGTCAAGGCTAACACCTGTGGAGAGGCCTGGCCGCAGATTGGCTGATTAATCTGAAAATGTTCATGTTCAGAATAATAATAAAAAAACACAGTCTTAGTCACGCTGTTCTATGACAAAACCTTTAAGCACCCCAGTAATTGTTCCAATATTAAAGCTCATCTGATCCTGTCATCGCGACAACCATTAAAACAGCAAGAGAGCAGGATTTCAAACAAGTGGCTTCTACCTGTTCAGCATATTCTTTTCAAAAATGGATCCAATTTAATAAAAATACCAATGTTCGTGGGTGACGAAACCAAACAGCCAGCCTCCCCCGTGGGCCAGGCCTTTTATCCGTCTCTCCCCAACACGCGTTCACTCCGAGGGGGGTGATTACCAGAAGTGCCTCCAAACAGCGTGGGCTTATGATGGGGGAGCCAGACCACCGCTGGCTGGCACTTTTATGGTGTTATTAGCGCCCGTCTCCTCGCCTTTTTGTTGCCTAATTCCACAGCTTTTAACACTCGGAGAGGAATTCAGATGGAATGGCGTCACCCCCTCCTCCCCACCTCCCCACATTTCAAGAAACGGCTCCAGACGCAGCAGGCGCCGGCGCTCTCATCGTGCTTTGCTGGAAAATTAGAAAAGCACAGGCAGGAGCCAAAACTGCCGTATCAAATCATCATTACCGAGTAGACGCTTTTTTTTTGTTGTTGTTGCCTTACGACAGAGGGCAAATATTTCCACCGAGACCCCGGAAGTGTTGCACCGCTCTTCGGAGATTTGGTGAGAAGTGCCGGAGTGTAGTGGGGCAGGGAAAGTTTGGGTCTGCAGCGAGAAGATGGGAAGCAACCACTGCTGCTCCAGGCTCTGTGAACAGGCTTGCCATTGATTAAAACAGCAAGGTGTGCAATAAAGCGCAAGGCAAAGTGTTCCCTTCCATATGGACCCCCGAACCCTCAGGCTCTGGCCACCAATTGGGCCTTCCTGTCTGCCGCTGTTTCCCCCGCTTTCCCCTTTCCCCGCTTCCCCTCGGTCCCCAGATGGCAGAAACAATTTTCCAGGCCTCTGTCTCTCGCTTCTCTGCGACCACAAAAAAAAAAAGGGGTCCTGGCCGCGATTCAACCGTTTACTCCAGTAATTAACAGCACCCACACCACAACAACTCCAGTCACCACCAGGCCGCCGCAGACAAACTCTACACTCTGACACTTTGGAAAACGAGCAGCGTTTAAACGCGTCGCAGTGTGAACCTGAAGGAGAAATGATAGGTGTGGAAACAAAATGGAAACGGCACAGACTGAGAGGTGAGAACAACATGCTGGCTCCTCGGCAATGATTACCTCATAATTAGACGAGACAAAGCTTTCTGCCTATCTAATGGCACAACACTGTAATTAGTGCCCTGACAGAAAATCAAAGGCTACTTTGTAAGCAGCAGGAAAAATTAACATTTTAGACCCTGAAGCTGTATGTCCTGATTAGAACCATATTAAATCAATGCATTGCTAACTGCTGGACATAAATAAGCCCCCCACTGAAAGGGGCTGTAATTGCGAGAGTGGGGAAAAAAAAAAAGTGTGTTTCACTATCTCAAGGAAGTGGCATTAATGGTAATGGCTCCATCATGTGGGAAATAAACCAGGCTTTTGCTACAAGATGACACATTCAGCAGTCCATTTTCCGTTCAAATCTGTTTCTCAGGTAAAGATTAATGCTGCTTTTATTTTATTTTTTTAATGTTTTTTTTATTATTATTAAGGCAGAGGTGATGAATTGGAAATTCAAAACAAGAGCATCTGTTCTCGGAAATTTGGTGTCTTTTTTACTTTAGATTTGATTTGAATCTGAATCCATTGAACTGTATTATTACTGGAAAATAATGGTTTAAACTTGGATGGATGGATGGATGGATGGATGGATGGATGGATGGATGGATGGATGGATGGATGGATGGATGGATGGATGGACGGATGGATGGATGGATGGATGGATGGATGGACGGATGGATGGATGGATGGATGGATGGACGGAGTGAGGAGATGTAGCTGATGGAATAAACTAGGGGGCGCAGTGGAGTCAAATTACTTAATTTCTGCTAGACAAAATTAAATATTTGGGTCTATTTTGGTTCATCAGAACCAGAACTTGATGGTTCTCATTGAGTGTGCCTTGCAGCCGTGGTCAACTGTTCACTGCAGATCAGTAGAGAGTTCGTCACAGCTGCTGCTGCTCACATCCGGCCCAGTGAGGAACAGAGCAGATAATGGAAACGCTCACTTCTTGGGCCAGAACAGACCAGATTTTAAGTGGTTAAATCGCCAGTGGAAAACCTCCTTAATATACTTCATGTGAGGTGCCAAAATTGGTGCTTATTGAGCCAATTTCATGACAAAAACCGCTTTGTTTTGTTAGCAGAAAGGCATCTGCCTTTCTACTAACCAGTCGTGGTTCAACCTATTTCAACAGAGCTCTGTGCAAAGTGTTGTCTGATTGGTCAGAGGTTTGATGCCATGCTGATGTGGGAATGCGCTTGGATAGCAGTGTTGATAGTTCTCTTTGTAGGAAGGTGCTGAATGAAAGAAGTCTGCTACAGCTTGGTGCAAACATTGAGACCAAAGCTTGGACCACTGTTTTTAATGTATATGATCCTGATTCTGCATGTAATAATTTGATTTATGAATTATCTGAAGCTATTAGCATAACTATTCCAGACAGGACTGTCATTAACAGGAACAATGAACAAATACCCATGATTACCAGATACTGAACTCTATTAAACATAAAAACAAATCACTAGGGTTTAAGAAACGGTAGTGATTTTAATAAAAGGAAGTATCACTTGTACAAGAACAAATTAACAGAAATAACAAGAAAGAGCAAATGTAATTATTGTACTTATCATATAGATAGCTTTTCAGAACTTTGTATAAGTTGCTTGTGTTTTTCAGGAGTGAAAAAACTGAAAACTATTTCCAGATTTCTGAAGCAGCTTTCCAGAGCAGAGCATGAAGTATTGTGTTCTCTGTATATCCCACATTGCCAAGCTCTTTCTATTTTGTGGAATTTACTGACAATTTTGTGCACGAAACCTGAAATTCTGCAGGCAACTGAATGTAATTATTGATAGTCAGACGAAATCTAAATTATGTCAAAACATTCTGCCATAAGAACCTAAAATTTTGCAGGCAACTCTTCGGACAGCTTAATGGCAGTAAAGAGGTGTTTACATGCAATTAAATATATCCTGAATTATTATTCTTACGAGTCAGAGTGTTAATGCAGATATCTTAAATTACCATTCCACATAGTCAAAATGTAGTTTTGTCAAGTGAAAATGCATTTTTAGACACCTAGAATGTTACTACTGATAGTCAGACAAAAACTGAATTTATGGTAAAACTGCCTGCCATAGAGGTCCATGTATTCATGTTTATGCTGTGGCCTTCAAAGATGGCGCTGAGCGAGTGAGTCGAGTAAATGCAGATGATATCATCCGCAGTGTGCTCTATTGGTTGAATTAGAGTTGTGCTGTTATTTCTTTGGTTGCCTGTTATTTTTCAAGCTGACTGGTTGGTTGGCCTTCACCACGTTGTGCCCAGTGAGAATCCAGTTAGTATTTCACAGACACGCTCTGAGTGAACTTCATGTGTTTCAACCTTTCCAGACACCGGGCGAAACTTAACTGAATAGCTTTTGAGCATATTCTGCTGGTTCACCGACTGTAGGAAGGTATTTTTGTTGCGGAAAGTACTTGCATTTGTTTATTAAAGATGTTACGACTGAGAGTTTGTTAAAATGTGGCACGGTATTGCGAACAAAACATAAGTGCACACTTGGCAGATGTTCTGAGTTTAGAATAGCTCAGAGAATCAAAAAGGAAGGGCTGAGCTAAAGTAAAACAGAAAAAAACAACTGATCTAATAAAACGAAACTAAGAAATACAGTATAAACAAACCTCAAAACAGCAACAAAACAAAAAGTAAATTCTGAATCTAGAGAAAAAAATACAAATAAATGAGGACAACTCTGCACTTTTCCATTGTAAAGAACACCAGCACCCAGTCAGACACTCTTTAATTTAATATCAATTTTAAAAAGAAAATGACACACTTCTATGACTTGCATTATTTATTTACTTATTCTCATGTCATTTTTTTGTGCTTTAAACTCTATGCTCTCCTTCTAATCAATGACCTTCATCATCTCGTCAAACTTACCGACAGTACGTAAAAAAGTAATATTGCAGACAGATATAGAAATATGATATATCTGCATTGCTGGGATCAACGTGTTGTAGTAAATATTTCAAGTTCAGAGCCCAAAAGAGTCATGTTAATTCTGCAGGTGCCTGACCTCTCGGCCTGTACATGCTGGACACATGACTCATCAAAAAAAAAGTCTTGTGGGCCATGCGACCCGCCTCCTCCCTGCAACCCATTAGAACCGATCCGAGCTGCCTGTGGGGACGCCAGCTGATCCCCAGCATCTTTAACATGCTCACAATCGGCTCTGTGGGAATACGACTAATTACTTCACATCTGTATTTATTTGATCCACGTGGAATTCTCCCTTCTGTCTGCGGCGCCAGCCCACAGCAGCTTCCACTAACAGTGATTCATCTAAGCTGCTCTTCTGGCACACATTCATTCTGGAAAAAAACAAACAATACCAAAAAAAAAAAAAAAAAAAAAAAAACACCAAACCAATGGAGGAAACGCGGGGATGATGAGGAGGAAGAACTTTTCTTTTTTTTTTTTTCTTCTCTGTTTTTTCATCCCATCAGCGAAACTGTCATCCGGCAGCATAAATAAAGCACAGCGGCGCTTGCAGGTTTGCTGAATCACAGAGGGTGGAAATAAGACACAAGCTGTTTGATGGTGGTTGCTTAAAGAGAGACTTTCACAAACTATAGCATATTTTTGGGAGCCGACGCTCACAGGTCTCAGCAGGGCTCAGACGCAGAGGATGGGATGCCTTCACACAACAGCAGCTCCTGGTGCCCTCTGTTGGTCACCGAAGGAACTGCGCACACGTTCACCTGCGTTGACTGAGAGCACCCCAGCTGTACACCTCTAATCCTGCCTTTGTTTCAGTGCCTGTGCTTATCCAGAATGGCATTGAGGCAAACTTCTACCCTAAATGAATCAGTTTTTGTTTGTTTTTTGTCCATCCTAGAGAATGCTCATCAGAGAAAAAATTTGGTTCTATTTGGAAAAATTCTACTAATTGCACTCTAAGTCTGCCATTATCAACAAATTACAAAGAAAATCGCCTTGAAATGCTCATAAATGCAGAATGTTTTCCCGTGTGAACACCAGCAGAACGGCTGACAGTGGCGTCCGACTCGGTTGATGAGTTACCGTCTCCCCAGTGAGCCCTCGGGTGTTGTGAAACGTCCCAGCATGAGGCGGTGCAGCCTTTACACTCTGCCTCCCTCTGGAAAGCAAACAAAGTGTCTATACATTTAAGCAAACGACAACAACTACAAAACAAAGTTTGCCTTCCTTTGATTATTCCTCATGTCACACTTTTAAAGGCGATGGCCGCTCTCGGCAAAGCGTTCGTATAATTAATTTGAAACAAATGTACATCATACTCTTGATTATTTAAACCACAAGTTGGGAAAACAGGACTTTAAACTTCTTAATTATTCTTGTTCACACCGCATTTCCCATGCACACTGTCGCCTTAAGTGCAAATAAAGGCGCCCATCTGTTTGTAATTACAACTACATAATTTCCGTCATTGAGTCTAATTATTTTGACTGCACATTTGATTAAAACTACTGCAGCAATGGTGCAAGTTTCCACTTCTCATTTAAACTTTCTGTGTCACATTGGAGGGAGGTGTTGAGGGTCAAAGCTGCAAAAAGACTAAAATATGGCTCATCTGCCATGTGCGCAACACTCACTTTCAGACTAATTAAGTTAACAAATAAGTCGGTTTTAGCGTATCCACTCATAAACACAAACATTAGACAACCAGCAGGAAAGACTTGGCAAGCTTGATTATAATTTTTTTTTATTATTATTATTATTTTTATTTTTTCAAATCCACAAATGAAATTAGCAAGAAATTTCAACCCTCATGTCGTCAAGCCCTCACTCCCATCAGGTCTTATTTCCCTGTGGTGTCCATGAAATAGGACAAGCCGGCTGCATAGCGGGCTACTCCAATAAAAGAGGCTCTGAAACGTCATGTAACGCCACTTTACTGCGTCTCTATGTAAGCTAACGACATCATGAACCCCGGGGCCATGGAGGAAGCTAATGACGGGAGGATGATGGCAACACAGTGTTGCCATATAAGCCAGTTTCCAGTGGCTCGCCAGATGTTAAACAGCTAAAAGTGCATTGATCAGTGACAGGATGGCCCAAAGTGATATTTTTTTTTATTATAATTTCCCTGGAAGAAAAACAAGGTTTGACTATGATCAGTTTTGCAGGACTGGGGAGAAACATAACTGATATGATTTAATTACACATGTAAAAGTTCCAGTTAATTCAGTCTGCAACACAGGAATAGAAGCGTCTGGCTGATGTGGTTAGACAGAAAGTACATTTTAAAACAAACAGGAAAACATACTAATAAAATATTTTGAGTCATCCTTCCAGTTTTAGAAAATATTTTTTTAACTCAGATCTTTGAAGGTGATCAGTAGTTTTTCAGGCTTTCTGAAGATCCTTCAAAAATAATTATTTGGACTTTTCCCCTCTTGCTATTATTCCATTATTTTCAGTCCAAAACACAACTGAACTTTGACATATAGATAATTCAGTCAGGAATGAACACAATTGGATCTAAATATTGGAGAATGTCTTTATGAAGATGTTTCAGTTTTGGGGTGACCCCCTAAATATCCCAACAACATAAAATCTGTCCGTTTCAGATCAGCTGTTTCAAACAGGCAGAAGATATAACATTACCGGGTTGGAGAACAAACTGACTTGAGTTCTTCTGTATCAGTTGTAAATCTTCAATTTTGTCGTCTCTTTTTGTAGAGTCAGTCAAGCTCACATTAAACAAAGTTGCAACAACATGTAATAATCAGTTTTCTTTATACAGTGCAATGTCATTATTTAACCAAGATAAAAGCTACCCTATTAATAACAAGCTTCTGCTGCGTCTTGACATCACAATAGATCAGATTCATTTGAGGGCATCTGTTCGTGTTTTTCGTAAAGTTTTCCCTCCATATTTGCACGTCTCTGATCTTCCTTCAAAGGTGTTCACTTGTGTTCTGTAAGGTTGCAACAAAACGGTTTTAGCCCGTCTTGAGAAAACAGGATGGTCGTCAGGAAAATATGGCAGCAGAGTGAAGTGGCCTTCTTTCGTTCTCGATCTTGAGATAGTCGTAAAAAAAATAAAAGAAAGAACATGTTGATGAGTTACATTAGGATCATTTAGTCAGTAGGGCTCCTGCAGTAGGGTTGTGTCATCCGCTGCTCATGCGAATTAGATGGAAATATTCAAGCGGAAACATGAACTGCTAAAGTTATCAAAATAAAGACAATTTCAACCCAAACGCATCAACTCGGCCGACACCAGCTGGTCAACTCCATCCTCGAGCTTCTTGTGATGTCATCGACCCAAACTCACGCAAGCATTTTTTTTTTTTTTGCCTTCTGCCTTCATACTTTCCAAAACTTGCTTTGAGAAACGATGCAGTGGACATCCACTCTTCATTATCCAGCTGTGCTTCCATTGCCAGTGTGCATGGATCAACGAGAAAAACACTGGATAGCATCTTTACATGCAACAAAGAGCCACTGTGCTGTTTTCCAATTTATACCTTTTTGGCATTTATTTCTGAATTATAAGTTTTAAGGTGATAAATTCAAGTGTGTGCATGCGCCATGCTTGTCCAGCAAGGAAATAAATGATTTAAAAACAAAGATAATAGATTCTCGTAATGAATTGTGCCTACATTCATTGAATTAAGCAATTCCGAATTAGCTAATAATCTGCTCCCTAACAATTTGAGATGACATCCGAATCTGAGATGATTTTTAAAAATGCAGTTCTTCGTGGTCACAGATGTAACATTCAAGGAAGCCTCCACCATTCTTCTTGTTAATTTATACGACTCCAGACCGGCGGCTGAGGAAAACACCTCCGATTTGTGTCAAACTCAGCAGCACAAAATTTGACAACCGAGTGACAGGGCCTCACCCAGTAAACACGAAACAAGCAATTAACCCAGCTATTACCCTATGATCATGAACTGACTGTGGAGTTAGCTAGTTCCCGCAATGCTCGTGATTGTCCCCGTGATTCTGGCAGGAGAGGCTTTTGGAGGGAAAACATGGAACATCTGGTGGAAGCAGACAGGGGCTGGCGCTACATGATGGGAGAACAAGTGCCTGAAAGCTTCATTATGTCCCAGCTGTTGGGCTTTCTGTTGCCCTCAGCAAAAACAGCCTCGGCAGGATGATGTTCCTGGCAAGCACTCTGCAGATTATTTCATGCAAGACCCCGGCTTCTTCTTCCTTTTTTTTTTTTAAATTTTTTTTGGTGGGCAAACGTGAGGAAGAGCTTGTGGGAGCATCTGAGTGATCATTACAGTGGGGACTGGGGGGATAGATATGTTCATTGCTTTTTTAAATACATTGAAATGCTGCATGGAAATTGTTGGGGAAGGTGAGACAAACAGAAGCGTGGAACATGGGAGTTAGAGAGAGAGAAAAAGGACCAAAACCCTCAGAATAAAGGTTGCGAATAAGAAAAGAGCCGGAGTTTATTCTAGCACCATGAACGGATCAGCGGCCTGACACAGAACCAGAACGAGCCAGTTAAAGGCAAAAGGTTTTCTCCCCGACAAAGACTTTAAGCAATTAAAAAGAGATTTTTAATAAAATAAAAATAAATAAAAGGATGGAACAGTGGGGCATTTGGGGCAGGAGGGCGGCAACCTGTCCAGGGTTCACCCAAAGAGCTCTGGAGAAAGGAACCGGCTTCCCTGCAAACCTTCAACGACCAGCAGCTGTAGATAAATGGATAACTGAATACATTGACCTTTAATCCTTAATGGGCTAAAATGTTTCATTGCAGTTATATTTATTTCCCTTTCGTCGAAAACTAGAATGACAAGTGTATTTTTAACATCCAACCATCCAGTATTTATACTCGGAAGCTGGGAAGCGAGGTGAATCTGTTCCACCGTTTCCCTCGGTGCTCCCTGCTTGTTAAAGATGCCAACACTTGATGGTAATTCAAAGCTCAAAAGTTGAGTAAGTATTGCATGTGCGGTGCGTAGTGTGATGGGTGAACAAAGTGATTTCGAGCCATCAAGTCAGGCTAAGTGTTTAAAGTTCAAAGGTCGCACCCGAACGCCTACTTTGTTCCCCCATTTGAAAGTTTTCTTATTTCTCTTGTTTCCAGCCTGGTGCAGCTCAGGCGCCAGCAGGAGCTCCACTCTCTCAGGTTGGACAGCTTGTTCAAGTCGAATGCTATTAGTTCTGGGTCAGCGCCCGGGCTTTCTCCACACCCCAACAACACCTTTTCACCAGCCAGGTATTCCAGCCGCCATTAATCAGAGCGGTGACAGCCCATGGATGTCAGTAAATATGTTTCCTTCGCTGCCTCTTTCTTCCTCCACTTTTCTTTCACACTTTCTGTGCTTTCAGAGCCCCGACTCGGTCTCCCTGTTCTTTAGGGTTTTGGCAAACGGAAGCGTGCGAGATGGAGAAGCTTTGCAACATATTGTCGGAAAACAAGAGAAGCCAACTACCCAAGTGGCAAAAATCCCCTCGTCCTCCCTTACATTTCGACGCGTAAATGCATGTTTCGTGCTGAACATAAGCGCCGGCCAGGTGCTTATGAATCTTGTCGAAACAAAATGTCTTCTTGCAACGTGACATATCCTCTCCTCCTGCCTGTGCGGCTGACAGGCGGATGGGTCGCGGCCAGTTCTGTGGCTCCTTTACGTGTGTGTGTGAGAGAGGGTGACACGCGGGCGCGGGGCCAGCAGCAGCCAGTTGGAGGAACTGGGCACCCATCTTGGTTGGCAAATCCAGAGACAGCTGTAACGTAGCCACCCACGGCCGTGCAATCGGGTTGGAGGCTACAGATTGCTGATAATGCTGCAGACTGCACCCCCTGACAGTCGAAAAACAAAAAAAAACCATGAGGCATTTATGGGGGAAAGTAAGTAAATGAGAGCCGGAGCCAAATAAAGTAAGCAGACGATGAGAGGAGGCAGCACAGGGAGATAAAGCGAGAGGAAACGCCACGAAACGACTGGTGACCTTTTGCAGAGATGGATTTGTTTACCAACAAGCACGGCTCCTCCGAGTTGACCTTCACAGGAAGCCGGAGCTGACGGATCTCGTCGTTTGGTCTTCTCGCCCACGCGTATGCTCCCTCCACTTCAGCACAGGAATGTTTCCCTCTGTCTCGTCAATAGATGGAGCCCTATCACATCAGTTTAGCGGCACATGTTCATTTGGTCGTGAATAAATGGCCAAACTGCTCCACAGCAGCAGCCTCTTTACCATTAATTGCATTGCTGAGTGAAAACACTGCTGGAGAAAAAAAAAAAAGAGGGTTTTGACTGTGCAGTAAAGTTGCATCATTCTTTACCAACATTTCATTGTAGTATTTGGCGGTAGAAAACTTTTTCAGATTATTTGCTTGCTTCCTGTTACATTTGCTCCCTGAAGTTGAGATTGGGGCTCTACTTCCTGTTGAGAACATGTTTCAATGTGGACTCGGTGGATTCTGGGAGAGGGGGGTCAAAGGTTAACTGGTTGAGCCTAAAAGCACTTGTGGATAGCAGGTTATTATCCGCTGAGATGTATTTGTGAACACACCGAGCTCAAACGCAAACCGCAACCGTCAGGGTTGAGCTCATAGCGTCAGACTGTAACCGTGGTAACACAACAACCAAACAACAACCATCATTTTTGCATCTTTAGGCCTTAGCTTTAAATGCTAGACAATTAAAGGTATTCTATTTGGTTTATATTAAAACCTAATAAACTGGTAATAGTAGTGAAAAAAGGAAGTTTGATTCTCCCGAAAGTTGAATTGGTCAGAATGTTCTCACTGAACCACAAGTATTTAGTCGTTTAGTCAACGTCTGTTTTAAGAAATTATATGGCAACCAAACAAACAACACTGACTTAATACAATTATGACTGAACACCTCACTAAACAATCCAACCACAAAGTGAGAAATTAGTGGGAATAAGTGGGACTAACTTAGTGAAAAAAATGGAGTTAGAGCACTACATGCAATAAAACACAGTGATAATAAAGGAACTTTAAAAGTCGTTAAGCCCAGAGCAGTTTCTGTGCGGGGTGTTGATCCGTCCACAAAACAGGAGCAGCAACTGCAAAGACCTCCTACTTTCCAGCTTTGATGTCTGAACATTTAAAAGCATCTGTTTAGGATGGAGGAGTACCTTGGCGATGTGAAAGATTCTTTAGATAAGGTGAGCCAAGCCATTAAAAACAGACAAAGAAACTAAAAGCCACACGATAAAGTCTTAAAACCCATCCAGTAACGGACAGGAAGCCAACAGATGGAGGGTGGAGTTTCATGCTTCTCGTTTTATAGTTCCTGTCAAAGGTCTTGCAGCAGCAGCAGCAGCAGCAGCAAATACGATCTGCAGACAATAAAGAGATGACTGATACGTGTTCCTGTCTATATATGGTGAGACACAAGCAGGACTGACTCTCTCAGAACCCTTTTAAACGAAACACGGTGTGTCTTTGCCGTAAGAAATCATTTAAAACTTTGGGAAACAGGTTTTCTCTCATTACATTTGGAAAAATCTTTCAAAAATATGAAAGTTTTTTTCAGACAACAAAGGCTCAAAAACAGGTAGAATAAAATGTCTGATTTCCTAAAGAAGCTCACTTCCAGTTTCTATTAAAGAGACAGTTAAACATTTTTAAAGAAAGATTATGTTTTTACATATATATCAGTTATGTTGACCAAAAACCATTTGGGGAAATGTAATCATTGACTTTTCTTTTCTTTCTTTTTAATAACCAACCAGTACAAGTGTGGTGATATAATGAAGTTCATGAAATGGCATCTGTGAAAAAAAAAACTTCAGCTTGGAGTTTTCTGACTATGTTAGAAGTCTAATTATATTATATTATATATTATATTATATTTATATTATATTATATTATATTATATTATATTATATTATATTATATTATACATGTAGATAAATCAGCAAAAACAAAAAAGGGAAAAACATTTTTTTAAAATCTTGTAATAGAATCAGTTTGACACCAGCCGACAGATGGCAGCGTTGAGCTAAGACAGCGAAACAGTTTATTCACTTTCACAATTTCTCTACTTTCTTCAGTAGAGAAATAATTTCATCAAGGTGTTGACATATAAAATGAAAAGGGTTTGTAATTTAACACTTTGACTACAACTTTGTGCTTTTATGATGTAAAACACTTTGAATTACCTCGTTGCTGAAATGTGCTATACAAATTAAGTTGATGGAAGATTTTTTTTTTTTTCCCCCACATTTTTTGCATTTAAAACAGTGTGCGCCTAAATGTAAGGGACTAAATCTGTGAGGTTCCTGATTATCAAAGGACTCATATCACCGACTGCATGACAGAACAAATCAGGTCCAGATACTTTGAATAAGCTGCTTAAAACTGGAAACATTTATGCTAGTACATTTTATATTGCTCAGTTTTAGGACCAAAGCAGCCTCAATGTCGCCAATCTATTTGTTTAATAAATGTGTTTTGACATGATAATGAATAATTTAAAGAAACTTACAGACACACATTAAATTTGTACATTTGCAATACTTATGGTCCAGACAAGGTGACTTATCTGCAGGCAAACTGCTCAGCAGCCTAACAACTTAAGGTGTATTTTAACTTATTTTATGATCCACTATAGAACAAAAAATATAAAATACTGACCTATGTTAGAAATACAGTTAACTAAAGTTTAATGTATAGCTTTACTCATTTATTTGAACATTTAATCAATGATGTGTGTATTTATACTGCTATTTTATTTAGCTAAAGTGCTAATAAAACAGTCACATTCATCTATTTCTTAGACAAATTGCTTATTAAAACACAAAAAAGGGATCCTGAATAATCCTCAAAGTCAAACAGCTTTAGTCTGATTTAAATAAATACTTGAGACCCATTTATAATTGAGAGCCACTGCAATGTAAAATATTAACAGCCGTCTGTCTGTTGTTGTTTTTTAAGAAAGCTCTGCATTGCACCCTTACAGTCGGAGTCAATCTTTCATAATTGCCCTGCATTTGACCTCTGAGAAACTGGAGTTAATTATTGAAGGACTGTCTGACTCTCGAGCTAGAAACCCTGCAGGAAGCTGTGGTGCAGGCTGAAAGCGCAGACAGAGCTGCTGCGGCTGCAAAAAAGGTAAGAAATAAAAAGAGAGCAGACACATTTATAGGCACACTTACGGCCCTTAGAACAAACTTTCTTCTGAAAAGCTGCTAAGTAAAAGGCAAACCTGTCTGGGAAGGGCTATTGAGAGCACAGTAAAAGAAGTCTGCATATTCCTTATGATTTAGTTTTAACTTAAGATGAATGCAAGGAATATTAAAATTTTAACCACACCATTTTGGAGGAGGTTTAAAATTGGCCTGCAAAACGTGTGCGCATCTGTTGGAGTACAGCGACCTGATCTGACCCGAATCAGGGGTTTTAACACTGCAACAATGCTAATGGTAGCTTCGATAGTTAATCTCAGTAGCTATTGAAGGTACTGGCATGTGGACAGAAGGAACCGTACAGCAGTCCTGCTGTGGAGAAACCTGCAGCAAAAAGCCCTGCGAACTGAAAACAGACGGTGTGAGGCAGGACTCATGCAAAACGAATTAAAAAATGATTAAAAAGTGAATAAATGTGATATATATATATATATATCTATATATATACATATATAGATATATATATGCACATATAGATATATATATATATATATATAAACCCATTCCAATCCTGTTTCTCTGAAGCTCACAGCTGAAGTTGTGGTCTGCAGATTTCTGAATGCTGAGGAGGAAATTGAGTTTTGGAGCAGCAGAAACATCAAAACAACAGGAAGTTCACGATTTACATCGAAATGAAAACCAAATTGAACATTTCATGGAGATCTAATGGCTTATCTTTGCATAAAATAATCAAAGTTAAAGACTATTTATTGTACATTTCATAAATAAGTAATTTATGGATAGACTTATATTATTTAAAGATGGGTCAAAAGAACCAGAATCTACAAAGATTGCTGAGTTTTTATAAATTGAGAAATGGGACTGGACCAGGAAATGTGGTTCTATGGAAGTATCAATCACCCAAAGGGATACCGAGAAACTGACATGAGTCATGTCTTACTATTCTCCTGTTTGGTATCAACGGGTAAATACATGTTTGGTGAATTGTTACATTGTTGTCAGTGGGGAACATGCAGTTTAAACAAGCCTTTACACAAACCATGTAAAAATACAATTTATTACATTTTCAAAACCCAAACATAGTCTGGAATAATGCAAGAAATGGACAAAGGCCTGAAGCTAACCTCATGTCCAGTTGAATGAAACTGTGATCAATAACTACCACCTGTTTGCCTGTACAAAGGTAACTGGTAGTAAACATCCCGTTTTTGTCATAATGTCAAAAATTATGTTATGCTTGATTTTATGTGTGTAACGTCCAATGGCAGCTCTATGGCAACATGAAAACAGGTGCTGCAGTAACTGCAGTATTTACATTTAAGCACCCTTTTAATGCTAATATTTATTTTTCGCCATTTTCCTAAAGGCAGATTTTCATAAGCTCATATTGAGTCATTATACTCACCCAAATACTCATAGACATGTGATATTGATCATGTGTTTATCCCGATATATATTCTTGTTGATTTATTGACCAGTCCTCGTATGTACAGTAAAATAAATAAATAAATAAGCCATGTTTATTACTTTCTGATGACATCATCAATGTCAGAAAAACCCCCAACAAAAAGCGACACTGGAATTGACCAAAAACACATTCTGTCAAACTGCAATGTTTCTGGGTGAGTGTGGATGACACAAAGCGGGTGCTTATTGGCGCATTGCAATAAAATAATAATAATAAAAAAAACTTTCAAAGAAAAGAACATGATACCTATTGTATCATTGAGCTGCAGGGGGGCGCCCTCATTGCTGCATCTGTTTTTGCACCAGAGGATTTGTCAGTGTTCGTGACTAATGGAGACAACATGGTCTGATGTTTATTGGTTTTTTTTAAAGGAATGCATTAGTTTATTTTCTCTCATTTGATTTTCTCATGCAGACAAACTGTGACTATGGTGGACTGGCTCAAACCGCGTCTGGCAGTGCACTTCACTGTCTATACCTGAAGGGCATCTAAACAAAGCCAGCCTTTATGCTCCACATCAAGTCAGTCTTTTTTTGTGACACAAGCTATTATGCATTCAACTGACTGGCTCTACAGACATAAACAATAGTGTCTGCTGTGGGTCTGTAATAAGTTTTTTTTTATTCCTGGAGACTAAATTGTTCACACCAGATGAGGAAATATTGTACTCAGTCTTTAACTTACCGTGTTGAAAGGTCGGAAAGCCAGGTTATATTTTTGGCTTTGATTACATTTTTCAAGCCTTTGGTGACAGGATGGATCAAACAAGATAAAACTGAAGGAAGAACCAGAAAGCCTAATCCACCTGCTTTTGATCCAACTATCCATTCCACACTCAGTGTCCGCGTGTGCTGATTGAGTCCAAGAGTCAAAAACATCGTCGTTGATTTCAGGCAAAGTTGAAGAACTTTCTAGCTCTTCTTTGCCATTATTCTGTCCATTTTGTACAACCTTGACTCCTCCAAACACATTTCTTGTTGCCCCATCTTTGTTACATCTGACCATAAAACCGTTCTCTGTTAAGCTTTTTGGTTTGTCTGTGTTAGCAGCTGACGGTTTCAATTGTGCTTTTATGAAGTAAGGGCCTTTTTTTGGGGGTCAACACTTCAGTAAATGATGCAAAACTAGCTTCACGTTGGACAGACACGGCTTTTGACAAGTTTGATCTTAAAACAGGACGATCTGGGCCTGAAGTACTTTGTTTGTTGTACTCAGGCTGTTGTCTGGTGCTTGTGGGCCTGATGAGTCATCAAGACCATAATGAGTGGCTGTAAACTTCTTATTGTGTCCTTATGAGCAAACAGGATCTACCCACAGCACATAGAGTGATACAATCTAGTCGGTAACTCTGATTATCAATATTGAATTCATTTCTATATTGAAAAGAGTTCAGGAATAAACTAAAAACAAGGGTAAAATATGCTGCATCCACAATAAGTTTTAGCTCAAGTTTGAGATTTTATTTGTAGATCAACAGAAATACACAAAAATACAAAGCATCACATCTACTTTTTTTTTTTTTTTTTTAAGCAGGGGGAAAAAATGGAAAGGAAAAACGTATACACGAAATCTAAAAAGACCAATTCAGGACCGTAAACTGCCACTAATGACAACAACAGAAACTTTGAAATGGAAGAAACAAACACGACGGCTATAACCTTCAGAGTGTATAAAAAAGCACAAATCTGCTTTTAAAACATTCCCTACAGGGTAATTACATCAACCACAAGGGTTTTAAGATCCCAACAGAATCAGAGCTGCTGCGTTCAAGGACACGAGAAGCTGGCTTGTTTCAGACTGGTAGATGCTACTGTTTCTGAAACAAACCAACACTTTCAAAGTTTACACGATTAAAAACGATCGCTTAGGATCGGCCCGCGTACGTGTAATGGCACTATGTCGCTGCTTTTTCTTCTGCTGCAGATTAGCACCAATGGGGTGCCATTAACATCAAGGGCCAGGTTCATGTAAATAAAGACAGAAAAAAAACAAAACATATTGTTCATGCACGCCCACTGAGTCTTTGTCTAGTGTTATAGAACCAGAAGGAAATTGATCCACTTCCACTTGAGTGGGTGGGTGAAAGAAAATGGGTTCAAAGCTGTGACTGTTTTTATAATTTAGCAACAGCTTTTACCAAGTTTTTTTTTATTTGTTCTCCTGCTTCTAAATCCATCAACACTATGAAGGTTAATGGTCACAATTAAACACCTTTACATTGCATATGTACAGAGACCTGAAAATCATAATATATATATATAAAAAAAAACAATTAAGACACTACTGTTATTTACACGCTGCTGCAGCACGTATCCCTTTATAAAAAGCTTAAAACAAATCTGCCTCATGTTAACATGTAAAAAAATAAAATAAAATAAACGACAACCCAGACCTGCCTGCAGTGTTTTCTATCCTCCAACACTTGGACTTGGGCTAATCTTCCAAAAAAAACCAAAAACATAATATTTGCAAACATAAATTGAAATTCTCACGAGATGGTTAACTCCTTTTTTCCGTTATTTACGATTCAGATGTTTCTGTTTTTCTCCAGTCTTGAACGTGCAAAAAGTCGGCGTGGCTAAAAATACGACCAAAGCCAAATCGCTAACAAAGCAGAGGCCTCTTCCTGCTCTCTGAACACATCAAAGCTTTCTGCAGAGTATTCACATCACACTTAGGAGTGTGCAGTTCTGTCATTGAAAAGTGTGAAGAATACAACGCGCGGCATTTTCAAGTCCCGTTTCGGTAGACGTTATATGTACAATCGAAAATGCCGCAAACATATTCTTCAAAGTGGAGAGGCTTCCTGAAGGTAACGCATGTCAAACAGCTAATCTCTATATCTACATGCTGGAATATTGATTTTATTTATTTATTTATTTTCAAACACAAGTGCATTTTTCCTCCTGGTGACCTTTAGTGAGATTCACTGTCTCTTAGTACTCCTGTAATGTTTTTAAGAGCTTTACTTCCTGTTCTCTCCTCATGAATCCTTCAGAATCTGTTGATGGTCTGACTGACATTTTATGTGCTGGTGTAAATCTTCAAGCTCGCAAAGCTGACTCCTTTTTTTTCTTTTTCTTTTATACTTTTAATGTTTATTACACCAAAAATCTATCGTTTTTTTTTACCCAGAATAAGAGCTGCAGCATAAAATGAAAGTATAAAACCGCAACAAATACTTCTACCCTCTTTGCAGTACATTCCTACAGACGTCGCTAAGTTATGTATTAAATAAATCACTTTCAGTCTGTTTCATTGTTTTACATCTGTAGAAGTCTTCATAATCTAAGCAATGCCCCAAAACAATAAAGTCAAGTGAAATGTATTTGCCACGATCTTACATGTTTTTTTTTTTTGTTTGCTTGTTGTTGTTTTTTTTCTATTTGGGACACAATAATAATAATAATAATAAAATAATAAAAATTATTTATCAAATCTACTGTTCAATTTAAAATCTGTACAAAAATATGAACAGCAAATTTCAATCAAGCAAGAAAGAAAAAAGCAAAAACAAAACAAACGTAAAGTTTCTGGCTTGCGGATGAAAACTACCATCAAATTAATGTATTGAGATCCTATTAACGACTTTAATGCACTTCGTCCCCTTTTTGCCACAAACACAAAGTGTTTAAAAAAAAAGTGCTTCTGACAGCAGGTGTGGAGGTGGGGGGAGGAACAAGGAGTGTTCGAATGCAACGTTGAGATTAATGGAGGCGGTGCGGACGTGGCGAGTGAGAAATGAGTGGACGAAGGACGTCCCTAAGAGACGCTGGAGCATCGAAGGTTCGGGGAGCCCATTTGAGTGAGCACCTTGTCGAGCCACTGCAGCGGGCCATTGAGGTGCAGCTCGATCCAGCAGGGGGTGCTGGTCACTGTCTGCCGCCTGCAAAGGGAAGAAGAGGATGGACAGCCGTTAACCCTGCAGAGCCAGCTGTGTGGAGGCAAGTCTAGCCTCACAAATAGAATCTAGAGCGTTTTATTCAGATCTGCGCAGAAATAAAAGAGACACATGAGCTGTTTCCCCAGTGAATGGCTGCATATTCCCAAAGTAACAAATGCTGGGATCAGTGCATGAATGGGGCTCTGGGCGCACGAAGGAACACCAGGGTTTCCTTCAGGTTTCCCTTTACAAATCTGCAGAGAAATTTGTATATTTTCTGTGTTTTTTGTATTTCTGGACATTTACATGCAAAGTGCTGCGTTTAAACCTGCTTAAATAGTGCTTGAGTCTTATGATTTGTTGGTTCCACAAATTATGGAATAACACAATAACCAAAAAATGTGTTTCCAGACCTCGTATGCTGCCTTTGTGGCAACAAAACTAGCACACCTCAGCTCTATTTCAACATCTGTAACTTTGTCAAATCAGAAATGATGAGTCCAATACTAAATACAGATCATTTAAAGCATGTTTGTGGGTTTCATAGCTTTGTTTGGTTTGTAAAAATGCCCCAAATAAAATGTTTCAGTGTTGTTTGATATTTTAGAGCCAGATTGAGAAGCACATGGCCATATTATTGTTTTTTTTTAATAAGGGTTAATTTAGTATGATCGCGAGAAAGCCTTCGATCATTTAATTATAATAGAAAAGTGTGCTAACAAACACTTTTCAAAGTCCATCACACTGACTGCGTCGTAGCTGTGGATGACACATCCGATGATGTTGCGGAAAACTTTCTTTGTTACTTTGTCACATGTATCTCTGCGTGTGTTTCTGCTTCTGTTGTTCGATATGATTTTCTTAAAAGCCCCCGCAGATCTCCAGTTCTGAATCACAGACGTCACACTGAAAGCAGGAAATGCTCTACAAAAGCCTTGATGCAGATGTTTTCCTATTTATAAATAAGAGGACATCTGCAAAAGTAGCAAAAAAAAGACGCCACTCATCACTTCAGGTAGATTTACACACATTTTTAAAGGCTGGAGTAATAAATATTTTCTCAGTGTGAGAGGAGAGACTAAAACCAGTGTTTTAAAGCACAAGCCAAAAAGTGGAACAAGAGAAGTTAGATGGGAGAAACCTTCAGTATAGAAGACGCTTAAAGAAAAGATCAGCTGCAATAATTTGTTGTGTGTGTGTGTTACATAAAGATTTGATCTATTAGTGCTGCAAGAACCACACCTGCTTCCTCACTCAACCAAAAGGCTCTCTGTTAAGTCACTGCAGAGATGTGACACTCTGACACATGCATCATTTCCCTTTTCCTGTCTTTTGCGTTTCGCTCTTTCTTTAGGTTTTTGTTCTGTTCGATACTTTTTCAATCTTCATGCTAAATAGGATTATTTTTGGCTGTTTTTTCCCCCCTTAATTTCCTTCCAATACTTATTTGAATTGTTGTTTTTTCCCCCCAAATAATTTAACTGGAACAAAAAGAGACAGAAGGGTTCAAAATGAATGACCAGTGAAAACAAAAGAGTGTGGAGGAGGCAGAGAGAGAAAGGCGGGCCTGTCCGATCATGTAACCTGAATCCTGTTTTTAAGTGTCTCCACATGTCAGCGTTTGGTCACGACACGAGTGTTGAGCAGTTGCTCGCAGCACCAAGGTCTTTCCCTGGTGGAAACTGTCTCTGTCGGCGCCAACTTTCAACCAATCCGTCCCACTATCAGTGAGTCAGAGTGTGTGGAAAAATGAGAGGGGACCGAAGGAGGGGAAAGTCTGACATCTCTTTTTGACATAGCACATGTGTCTCTTCATGTGTGTGTGTGTGTTTAAAAATAGTCGGGCGTGCCAGCAAGGGGCCTGGCTGTATTGACGAGACCTCGGTGACGTCATGCACCGGATTCACCAGAGTGTGAGCAGATGTGAGTGGGGGCGGCTGGATTGTGGGGCGTGATTCACAGTCTGTTCCTATTGTCTCCGTTCACACACACACACACGCACACACACACACACACACACATCAGTACTATATCACCATAAGACTGTCAACAAAACTCCAGGGACAGAGATGAGGTTTATTTAGAATAAGGTGGGAAATGTAATTGGAACCAGTCTAATATTTCTATCTGTGAAGATTAAATTGTTAACACAATAAGTTTGTTTTATTGCAACTTTTCTAACTCAAGAAAAAAAAAAGAAAATCCAGTTTCTGTGCATGTATTTATTTTTAATAATCTAAAGTATTTTGTTGCTACCTTTAATGCCTAATGCAGAAAATGAAAAACATTTGGGCAACTTTTACCTTAATAGTAATTATTCCGTTTTTAGCAAGAATGCAGATGTTATAGAAGAGTTTCACTGACCGTTTTCAGACGTTTTAGGAGATTCTACCAAAATCTGCACAATTAAACTTGATGTTTGATGGTTTATGAATGCTTTTCAGTGTTTGGATAAAGTGACTTAATCTACACATGTAGTGAAAGACTAAGAAAGGCTCTAAAATAGGATGCTCCTATTTTAGGGTTGGTCAGGATTTTATATAATCAATATATGGTTGTAAACTTGGTAGTACTGCAGTATTGCAAATAATAACATTCTACATTTTACCATTTCTGAACCTCACTAACCACATTTTTTCCTATAATTCTGTAAAATGCTGCTCCCACATCTCAGTTCGACGAACAAGACACAATTTAACCGCCAATCAAACTCGGGTTCACCTGTATTCGGCTCCCCAGCCCTTGACGAAGCTCATGCGGATGGTGCACATCCGGGTGAGCTGGTAGACGGCCTCGAATCCCTGGTTGACCGACTGAGCCAGCAGGGCAGCGAACTCCTGGTTGTTGAAGATCTTCAAGTTGCATCCTGGAGACAAACAACAAGCCGAGTTACGTCGAGGAACCAAAAGCAGCCAAAGGCCAAGCGGTTACAGCTGGCTTGATTCAAATTCAGAAAATAATTACAAGCTGGCATGTGGGAAGCCACCCTGTGCATAAAACTGGAAGTGACAAGTGTTTCTCCTTTTGACTTATTCATTTGTTTTTCTGACTGTGTTCTATTTACCAGGGAGACGAATAACTAGTAAGTTCAGCTTTGACGTATTAAGAAACACTTAAAAATCCAGGCTCAGTCCAGGCAATAGTGAAACGGAAAATATTGTTTAACTAGAGGAAACCTGATAGGGTCTTTTGGGTTAGTGCTGCTCTGGACCCTGACTTTTATAGCGGGTGTGATGTGTACACACCACATCTGTTCTGCGTCATCCAGTTTACACAATTAGATTAGATTAATCACTGTTTCACTAATGAGATGCTGCAGTGTTGTCAGCTTTGTTATGGATACTGAGAAGTATTTTAGAAAACGACAATTTGCAATTAGAACTATGTAAACTTCTTACTTTTTCAATTGAAAATGTTAAAGCTGCACTATAAATTTGTAGTCAGTAATTCTGCAGTGGTCAGACTTTGAACAGAAAACCTGCAAAACAAACATGGTGTAAAGATGGACAGATGTACGGCTGAAACAACTAATAATTAGATTAATCAGAATGAATCGATTACTGAAAGAATTTTCAACTAATTTAGTAGTTGATTAATTGTTAAAATAAACTCTAAAAAGTTTATTTTAGAAAAAAAACTACATAATCAGAGTAATTAAGCCCAAACTGTACAAGATTTGAATAATTTATTGATTGCCTCATTAGTACAGTTTCAACATTGTATAAAATACTTAAGTGGTTAAATGAAAACTCTGCAAAATGTGCCAGTTGTTTTACTCGATTAATCCATTAATTGTCCGAATGATCATTAGTTGCAGGCACAAACGGACCGAATTTCAAAACAATGCACTGGTAACGAGGTCCAGAAAACAAAAGAATTTTCCATATTTAAAATTCTTTCCAGACATCTGTTAAATAGAGCTGAAAAACACTTAAATCAAACTCCAGGCTTTTGCAGAATTTTTTGGGAACAATTAAAAACGCAGAGCGCGCCTGTGAAAGGTTCCTGGCTGCCCGATTAGTAGCGTCTGTGATCTAATCTATGACGAGTGAATTTTTCCATCCACCTCCTCCTGGTTTTCTATAACACACTCCATTCACTCTTCAGTTTTTCCACAGACTCTGTGGAGTTGTCACACACCTGGGGGGATCTTGCAGACCGTGGCGGGGTGCCAACCATAACGCTGATTACAGTTGGGGCTCTGGACGAAGATAGCGCTGTCACTGAGACACTCTGCAAACACCTCTCCTCCGATGTAGTACAGCCGCACGCCGCGACCTTAGAGGGAACAGAGACAGATGTCACAGCGGCAGCAGATATTGGACTGATTTCGACGGGAGCGATGAGGCCCACCTATGTGTCGGCGCGTTAGCTCCACCGCTGCATTGCGGTTGACATTGGACAGCAGTCCCAGGCAGAAACGCTCGGAGTTGGAGGGGTCTGTGAATCCGTCCACCGTCAGCGAGGGCTGCGAGGCGTGGAAGGTCTCTCCTACTCGCTGGTTCAGCTCGTAGTACGAGATGGAGCACCAGAAGGCCGGCTCACAATACGTCACAGGGTGGAGGTCTGAGACAGACGCAGAGGAAGAGCACTTAGTAAACACTGTAGCTTTTATTTTCTCTAAAGTAATGCCAGGCAGATAGATAAACAAATTAAGAGAGGAAATGAGATAAAAGATAGGGAGAAGGTGGACAAATGAAACAGGGTTTCTGTGGATTCCACCAACTCACATTTAAGAGTTTATACAAATTAAACAAATAAATGTATAAAAGAACTGCTTTTATACATTTATAAAAGCATTTATAAAACTGACATTTCTGGGGTCTTTTTGTGATTCTTGGCAGCAGCTTCTCCCATAGCATATGGCTCTTTACAGCCTTACCAAGATTTTTTGCACAGAATGCAAGTAGTCTTGTATGGACTGGGCTAACATTTAGCCACCTACCAATGAATTTACATTCACCCATGACAGACGCTAAAAGATAGCTAGCTAAGATTAGTAGCTTGTTATTGTTGGCCTTCACCACCTCCAGACAGGGTGAGTGACAAGATCTGCACACGACTCAAACTTTTCCCTGATTGAAAATTTCCATAAGAAAAACAATTACATAGCCATGCAAAACTTAAGACTTGTAATTAATGTACTTAAGGCCAACTTGTATTTTCTTTAATCAATTCATGAAATTTTAAGGCCTTAATTTTAGACATATGTATTTAGGCAAGGCAAGGCAACTTTATTTATATAGCACCTTTCAGCCAAAGATTCAAAGTGCTTGTACAAGAAAATTAAGAACTACATACAGTAAGAAGATAGTAAAAAAAATAAATAAATAAATAAAATAAATTTTTTTAAACGTTTAAATGTGCGGCCATCCTGAGAAATGAAAAATGACTCCAGTTGGCAGCCAATGGAGAAGAAAAAACCTCAGAGTCATACGCTGCTTCCCAGAAACTTTGTCCAAACAAAGCGAGGAAACTCAACCCTCACAGATGGGATGCCAGAGACAAAAAAAGTAAGATTACAGGCTCATCCTTGGTTTTTTTCAGTGAAGTCAACTATTTCTGGTAAAACTGCAATGCGGAGCAGTCTCTGGAAGCTTCAATGTGTCCTGCCAAATCAAGTAGGAAGACATTCTCCCAGATGTTTTCTCATCACAACAGAATAAACATCGGGATCTTTGGTGTGGACCAAACACTGCCTTGGTCTGTGCAACTGCTCACAGGGTGGGCGTGAAAGACAAAGGATTCCTTCATCACCTCATTTCCTCTTACCAAAACCAAACAGACAATTCCCACAAGGGGGGGGAGGTATTAAATACTAACACAAAGACAGACACACAGACAGGCGGTTCTCACCGAGGTTACTGTGTGTGGGTGAAACAGGGTTAGGTGACAGGTTTGGGGAGCTCGTGTCCATGCTGTGTGTCATCTGGTGATCGCTGGTCTCTCCATCTTCACTGAGGTAGCCCGGCGGCGGCGTTTCTGAGACAGGAGAACAGGTTAATATATGAACGCAAAGGTATTAATGTTATGTATCAAACGTTAACAGAGGATGCAACATTTTTTCTGGATAATCATTCCTTAAAAATCAAGACAAATAGATTTAATTTATGTTTTTGATTAACAGTTTTGCAGCTAAAGTTCAACAAACATGAGGTGAAGAAGCTGCAGCTTAATGCATTCTGCCTCTTCGCTCAGACAACCATGAACAGCACAGATGGAGTAAAAAAAATAAAATAAGATACAGAAAAATAAAATAAGATACAGAAGCAAACAGAGCTAATCTCAATTAACTAAACCTCTGAAAATCAAACGAGCAACTTCCTGTTGAGGATGTTTACAGAGATTAAACTAAAGGAGGTTTCTCCCTGCACCTAGGTTTCCTTGCACTCTTCTGTCTCAAATTAAAGATCTCATCAAGGTGTTGTAATCACAGCTTTTCAAATGTGCTAAAAATGTTTGCAAATTTTTAGAAGTAGAAACGCTACTAATGTCTCGTGTACGTAAAATGTCCTAAAAGACTTCTTCTTAGGGAATCAGCTACTCAAGAAATTCCTCAGATTGTCTTGAACTGAATCTTACAAGCTTGTGTAGACAGACCATAAACCCGCCTTTGGTGTGAGTCAACTTTGGAAGCTCTCTGATACCTGGTATGTAGTTGCTCTGGGGCTCAATGCCAGCAGGGAAATTGGTGTTTTCAGGGATTGAATGGCTGTAGTCGTCCAGTGGCGGGAACTCGCTGGGGATTTCTGTGTGTCTGGGTACCAGCACCGGCGGGAGGACTGAGACACAAAAGGAGAAACGTGCAGATCAAAACGTAGCGAGAGTTGCATCAAGAATATATAAAAAATTTAAAATAAAGTGGTTGCACAGCACGGTTTTATAGCACGGGTCTGTTTCAAGATTAGCAGTCATACCTGGCGTCTCTACTCTCTGGTAGTGGTATGGGTTGACGCACACCTCGTCCTTCTTCGTGTGGAAGGCATATTCACACAGCTCTACGGCTCGCAGCTCATGGTGAGACTGCAGGTCGGGCCAGCGCCACAGCCGGCAGTAGATGACGTGAGGCAGACCCTTCCTGTGGGACACCTGCAGGCGACCATCCAGAGACCTGCAGAGAGATGCAAAAGAAGTCTGTCAATGATGCGTGATGCTGAGAGCTACATTCAGATAAAACGTTCACAAGAAAAGCAAAACTTTGGCTGCTTTTGTTGTCGGGGTTCTAAAAGGAGCGCTATTGAACTTCCCCCCAAATAAAAACAAGCCGTACAGTCCATTAGAAACTTGTTCAGAATGACTCACGACCAATAAGAGTAATGAAGAGGTAAGAAAATATCAAATCCAATCATATCTACTTCTCGTTATATGGAAGGATGTGATTTGTTAAGTTTGTTTGTATAGCACATTTCAGCAAAGTGCGTTACATCACAAAAACATCGCTTTGAAACAAGCAATAAATGTTACATTTTGTCAAAGTCATCAAGCAACGACATATCAAATATGATGATCAACTCTACTTATCAAAGGCAAATCTAAACAAATGGGGTTTTAGCCTCGACTTAAAGAAACTCTGTGTTTCGGTGGTTTTGCAGTTTTCAGGACGTTTGTTCCAGATTAGTGGTGTATAGAAACTGGATGCTGCTTCTGCTGTGTTATGATTTTTGAACCCTCCACCCCCCCAAAAAACAATGGGGGGGTGGAGGGTTGCTTCAGAAGACAATTATTCCTCTTACTCACAGTGCACTGAAATATATTTATTCCTCCCATCTCATGGATAAAGCTTGTCAAGTCCACTAAAGTGCCAGATAACGCAAACATCTGCCATTTTAAACAAGGCAAACACCAGTCTTGAATTGGTGCTTAGCGCTCTAAAATGACCTACCCCTGATGAGAACACAGGCTCTCGGTACATTTCATGTGACGTAGTGTCTAATAATAAAAGAGTGGAAATGAGATTACAGTATGGGTAACAGGAATTTCATTGTCTTGTAAAACATCTGCCCTCATCTGGGATAGAAAGCTACTGGCAGAAGGATTTAGGTCAGCAGATAGCATAGGGCTGTTGTTTGACACAATGGGTTCGTACAGCCTCTTCTTTTTGAGCACAATGACCTGTGGCAGAAAATATAAATAAATGAAATAGCCGCTAAGCTCGTCATGTTATGCAAGAGTCAACGACCGCATCCATGTCACTGTCTCACCCACTGCAGACTAACCATGACCAAGGGTCAACAGCTTTAACTAAAACCTTTTTATAGGGACAAATATCAGCTCCAAGAAAAGACCAGGACATTTTCTGTCTTTCTACTCAAAGCTTGGCAACTTCTACTGAATCCATGCTGTAACAGGCATGTTGAGTTTCAATTTTTCATGGCAAAAGCTTTTACTCACACTGTGTTTTTTAAAAGATGTGCGTCTGTGGAGCTTTAGCTAAAAATATGCTGTCAAATAAATATAACTAGAGACTGAATGAGATCTGATTTTTATAATTAAATCCTGGAGTAGGACATTATGGGAGGCAATTTTAAAAATAGGAATCGAACCATGTAGTCACTAAATTAACTATGGCTGCTTTTTGGTCACCTTGGTGATGAATTTAAACCAAAAGACAATACCTTAATTTATCTCTCTCTCTCTCTCTCTTGTGTGTATGTGCCAGCACTGCTGTGTGTTTGATGCAGCAGAGGAAGCAGTGAGAAAATGTTTTCTGGGATCAAGATAGCAACACCAGGAGTTTCTTCTGTCTAGCATGTGGTAGATAAGACAGTCTGGCTGACAATATGGCTGCTCTCTGCTCACAGAACCTTAACGACAAACAACTCAGCTCAGTGCAGAGTTTGGCTTTGGATTACAGTTTGTGGTAGACGTTCAACAAAAATGATAAATGTGGCTGCTGCGCTAAGTACAATCTGTAAACTTTCACAAAGTTGGTAAAATACCCCCAACCTGAGGTATGATGAATTCAGGTGCAAAACTCTGTAATAAAAGTTTCCTCCGCAATACTGTTAAAATAAATTGGCAACAAATCCAAAGTTAAACCTGCAACAAAAGAAAAAAAAAAAGATTTTGTAAAAAATACACTTTTCTTAGTGTTAATTTGAATACTCTTGTGACTGCTGTTCCTCTTTTCTATTTCAGTGATCCTGTTTGGCATATTTTGTGATGAATAACCGAGTCTGCTTCCTTTCACCAGATTTCATAACTTTGTGTTGTTTATGACCGATTGCAACAGAGTTTCAGGCCTTTTCGTACCTCTGGAAGTTTATTTCAAACCATATCTATAAACGTGGTCAGTTGTGTCTGTTACAGCTTCAATCAGACAATGGAGACATGAGACGGCTTTGAAGAGGGTTTCTCAAATGTCACCGTGACACAAGAGAAAACATGTATAAAGGGTAGTGATGAAAAATTTAAATCAAAAACTCAAACCTTCTGAAAGTGCAAAAGGGGAAAGAGGAGGTTTTTGGTCATATTTTAAGCTGCTCTCACTTTGTTATGACAGAAACATTAGTCACACAGTGTTGATCTGATGTCATTACTGTATGTGCTGGATCTGTGCTGATCAAGGAGAGTTGTAAAGTAGCAATAGTTAGGTTTACAGGACACAAAAACAACAATATCCCATGTTTGTTTACTTTTCTTAGTTGTGTGCAGACAGTCTTTCAAATTTAGCATGTGAGCTGCTGGCACTGATCAGCAGAGATGTCTTTATAACCCCTTGAAGGCATGAACAGAGTAAACTCAGGTATGTCCAGCAGACACAGGAAACCATGAACTTGAAGAGTCCAGCTTCTTACTCTGCAGAGTCACTTTACCCTCTTATATGTTGGTTAGTTTGATTCAACCAGAAACCACAGACACAATATAATTACAGGCTGAATGGGACCTGGTTGAGAAACACCTCCAGCACAGTATTAATCACTTTTGTTGTTAAGAGAACGAGACAGATTCAGATCCTGCAAAACAGTTAAGGATGATTTAAGGCTCCCTGTTTGCCAGCTATGTCAAAAAGGGAAAGCAAAGGGGGGTGGCTGTGAGCCCAAATTCCCTGCTGGGCTCTGTTGTGTGTGTTTGTATGTTTTTCAGACTCAAGATTTCCAGGGCAAAGGTATAAAGCCCCCAAACACAAACAAAACAAGGTTATCAGATCAAGAGACGACTCAGTTTATAATCATATGTGTGGAATACAGATGGATATATAGATACAGATACTCTAGACATAGATAGTTAGGCAGCAGACATTGTAGGAATGTATTGATGTATCAGCTTTTCCTGATCACTGTATTTTTTAAATGGTTGAGGTCACTGATCAAAATCAATTTTCTATTTCATGGACGTCCCATGTGCAAAGGCAACCATCTGGGGTTCAATTGCTAACCTTGGGACATTTTCTGCATATCTACCCTCTTCCTCTCGCTGACCGTCCTCAGTCTGATTGCTGTCAATGATGGGCGCTCGTGCCATGAACTGGTTCAAAAGGAAAACAATTCTTCCTGTTGCCAGGTCTGTGATTTTACACAGTCAGCAAGCCATCCAGTTGTAATTTGACCCTGGAAAAAAATCAAGGTCGTGAACATTTTTGTTAGTCTTTAAAAAAATCTGGATTTTACTTAAAAATCTTTTTATTTTCAACCATAGCACTGATACTCAAATGAAAGACTGTATTGGTTGTTGCAGTTTCATGTCTGTGTTGTTGCTGTCTAAAGGACCTTTAGACAGCTTTCGGTTTAGGAGAGAGCAGCTCTCTCCTAAAACAGAATATTCAGTGATTTAATATTCTGTAATTAAACGCAGAGCGTTAGCCAGGTTTGACTTTGTGAAGGAATGGAGCAGTATGTTGTCAATTAGATAATATCTTTAGAAACAATGAGATAGAATCTGAGACTGGAGTAAAGATTGATATGTGTTCTCAGGATTTCAGACAGGATTACAAAGGAATTGCTGCATACAACGACCTCCAACTTAAAGATGTTAACACTGAATCCATTAACCTGCTTTATTAAACAATTTCTAGAATTTAATGAAAGTTTTGCACATGTTGATGCTTTTGACCAGTGGTAATGTACCCACTGTGTTTAAGAATTGCAGAGTCTTAAAACACTTCAGAAACTGGACTAAATAACAAAACTACACGGCTACAAATGATAAGAAATATTAAGCATAGTTCTTGCAAATAGATATAAACAATACACAGTCTCTAGACTTAAGAGTAAGGCATTCAGATTCTGTTTAAGAAAAAAAAATAAAGAAAGAAACTAAAAATATCCTTTGGAGAATTTTGATTGATAGTTTCATAGTTTTCAAAACTTCTAAATTTATACCCTGCACAGATCCTAGTACTGAAACGAGAAATGAAGCCCGGAAGCCCATACAAGCGTCAGTTCTCCTTTAGAGCATCCTGATTCCCTTTTTTTTTTTGAGAGAGAACAAGAGCAGGATCTCTGATGCTGCTGTCAAAAGAGACAGAGAGCGAGCAAAATTGATGCCCAAAATGCAGAAAGCAGCAAATTGATATAGATTTGTTGCCAGAGGGAAAACTAAGCCATTGTCTGTGTGTTTCATGACCTGAAGCTGAGGGTCAACCTGACCTCACAGTCCATCAACTTTTACATGTTTGTGTGAATGGTGAGAATGACATGAAATAACTAGGATTGTTTTTATTAATGAACAAATATGAAACTCATCAATTTCAAGGAGCTCTTAAAAAATAAAACAGAAAATAAATATGCAGACGTATAAAGATTAGAGGAGGGATACATTTTTCATGTTTTTGGCTGACACACTGAGCAGACTCAGACGGAGCAGATTGAGCCTCACTAAGCTGGAAATGAGGGACGGGGGAGAGGGAGGGGGGGATGCTCAGTTGTGCTCAGAGGCATAACATAGAAACATGGCGTTCATGTGTTTGGGTTGGCAGTTGCCTGAAAAACACACCTCCCCATGGGCTTGGACCTTTTAACATAGGTTTTCTTTTTACAACTCTGCCAAGCTGCATGTACAAATTACATTCTCAGATCCCTGAAAGATCACAGAGGACCTGGTGACAAACTCTGATCCGCAACTTTTCTGCCATCTTTCAGGGCTCAATCTGAACAAAATGTATGTAGTTCAAAGGGTAAAATAGATTTTTAAAACTGTTACAATCACATGAACATCACTACTAGTCACATCCTGCCCCATAAGAGCAAAAAGGGTGATGGGCAACAACAGGAGGTGGTAGGGGGAGGCGTGAGGGACAATAAGTCTGAACAGCTCAGGGCAGCTCAGAGTGTCTGTGACTGACCCCCACCTCCAGAGTGCGCCGTCTGTCCCCCAACTGAGGGGCGAGGGTGGGGGTAGGAAGATGGAGTGTCTTTTGTGAATTTTATGTGTCTTCGATTAGTCGGTCAAGTTATGATTCACAGAGCTGCAATTCAGAGAGGTTTTCTGAGAGATGTGAAATGATAACTCATGAAATGACTGTCTGGGTTTGAAAACTAAACTCATCTCTGATGTTCAAAACCTCTCAGCGGTAATTTTGCAACGATCGTGTTCTCTAAAAAGTTTCTCCGTTTGAACTTCCATTTGCTAATAACAATTTCAAAGTTTCCCAGAACATTTGGTAAGCCCGACAGTTGGGTGGTAAAGCAATCATTCATCCAGCGGCACATTGTGTTTTTGAGTTAAAAAATGTTTTAAGTTGACAGGAAATTTTTAAATATCACTTGATAATAATGTGTTATCAAAAGATTAACACCTGAACACCAACTATAACAGCTTAAAAAATGCAAACATTTTAAACAGCCTGGTGGGGGCACAAGTAAAACCTGGGGGAAACCTTGAATCTGATGTAAGTGAGGATAGATCGACTCCTATTTGACTGAAAGTTCAACCCTGCAAAACTCGATCCTCCAGAGAACTTCAACCGAAGTATATCTTCATTAACATCCTTCACAAAATGTTAAATATATGAATTAGCAGTGCCTCCACTGTCAGGCTCTCTGACAGTTAAGTCTTCTCCTTTACACTTCCAGGATAATTGAAGTTATTCTTTTAATTGTATTTTAGCATCATGTTTACCTTGTAACCATTAGAAGTGGTGGATGTGTAAACAGGTTTTTCCAAAGTGTGCACATGAGTAATGGCAACTTCATCACAAAGCAGGATCACAACAATAGCAAATAATGCCAGAGATAAAAATCTTTTCACTAACACAGTGCATGTAATGGCACCTGGATCTCTACAAAAATCACAGAGAACGTTTTGAACCGTCTTCAACATGTAGAGGAACTTGATTTATCATGTGCAAGATCAGCTAATGAATATTATGAAATATGTTTACTTAACCATCTTTAACAATATAATTCAGTAGCACAATCTGTCACAGTAAAGAAGTGATCATGACTTTCATATTTGTTAATGATGCATTTCCTATACAACACATAAAAAAAATAAAAAATAAATAGACATGGACACAAGTTGGAATTTAATGCAGCAGTATGTTGGTAAAAAAAAAAAAAAAAAGATTTTTTTTTTACATATGTGTTAAGAAGCGTATATGAGGGTGATTGACAGTGGTAAGAGCCTCCTCCTGGTTCTGATTGGTTGTTTCTGACAGAGCAGCTTGTCAGAAACTAAGTTTGACAGTAAAATTCAACAACTCTGTTTGGTAACAATAGTTAAGTTAGCATAAACATTTTGGCTTCCTGGCACAGACAGAATTATACATATATTTGTTTTTTAAAACTCGTCTCAACTCAATCATCTCATCCACAATAAAAACACAGTTTAATAGAATCAGTAAAAGCCCCAAATTTCTATGGCATTCATGCAGATAATGGCTGTATGTAAACTTCTGACTGCCACTGTATATCCCAGAGCAATGAGTCAGACCCTCTTTCTGTCTTGGGTAAATAAGACACACACTCGTATTACAGCAGCCTCTCCCTTCATCGTGCACAGACATACGATCGGAAAGATGTTTTGTCTAGAACGCCAGTGTCACCTGAGCACTTTGAAAACAACATGTAGGGCCTTTCCTTTTCAAATCACATTTTCAATTAGAAAGTTTGGAGAAAACGCCTTTTTGTCACCACTAACCAGCAGCAATCAGCATCATTGCTAAAAGGAAGTGCAGGAACCTTGGCTGGTGAAAACATTCCAGCGGCAGTGAGACGAAAGCAGAGAAACATATTCCAAACACACCACCCACTCTCTCTGGAAAACCCATCAGACTTCTCCTTTTCTAACAAAGGGGGATTTGGGTGGGGGAGCAGGGGGACAACTGTAGACTGAGAGAAAAGTTTGACTGTGGTACATAGGTGATATCATAGAGTGCTGGGACTAGTGAAGGAGGCCCGAATGTGAAACACAAAACCAGCAGACAGACGATCAGCAAGCCTAGACTACAAATAACAGTCTGGACGCAAAAAACGGGGAGGCAGAGGAGGGCAGGGAACCATTCGTTTTACTGCGAACGGTCAATGAGCTGAGCAGAATATCTGAACAAAATGATAAATTACTTAGCTATATTGAGGATATAAATCATACATCTTTCCATACAGATGGCAGAGACATTAAGTGGTATCCCTACAGATAGGAATGGTGGAGCCATGTCTACTGGTTCCCAATAATTAATGTTTGATCATTCATTTGAGGTGATGCATTATCCACACTCAGTGCGAAGCACAGCACAAAGTTAGATTTCAGAAATACCTATCGGTGTTTTCATGCCTTATGGTTCGGTAGACTCGGTTCAGTTGGGGACCAAAATTGCAACCTTTGTTACATTTCAGCTGGTGCAGTTCGCGTTCAGACTGTGTCAAAAGAACAAAACACTATGATAATATTGATAATTCAAGTACTTCGATTATTAAAATTCCTCGAGGAAAATTTACCTGCCTCGAAGCTTCGTTAATTTATGTGTTATTATTTAGAGAGCCGGAACATTATTTGCGTTGTGCAGAGCTCTGAATTCCGACTCTGAGTTGTTGATGAAAGCTAAGTGTTAGCGGCGTAACGTCCAATTTTCAAGTTCGGCCCATGGGGATTTTATTGAATTATGATAATGCCCGGGTTTTCATCATTTTTGGGGGACCAATAGGCACCCTTAAAATGACTGGCGTGATGCCTGGAATACGGCAGCCTTTGTCCTCCGGGAGCTACTGGTTGAAAGCGAATGGCGGGAAGAGAGCTGCAGGAGTATTTATACAGATGAGCAGATAGACTGAACATGGCGGGCGGCTGAGTAGTTAATGCAAGTGTAGTTTACGGACGAACCGCACAGTAAGTTTTATATCATCCCGGTCTCAACAAACGGGTGGCGGAAATCACTGTGCCGGTACAAGGCTGGTAGATGAGTTTCTGAGTGTGACAAACAAAGGTGCCGTAAATATCCTGTATTGCTCCCCTGGTCTACCGGTTGTACATTAGGTTTTTGGCCGGTTAAAGCATGCCAAGACTGTTAAGAGACAGACTGGACTGCAACAGCAAGACAAGTCATTTGGGTGTAATGTCAATCCAAGATCCGACTTCCAGTGTAAATGAAACTCGTCATCATTCAATCAATCACTCAAACATTCCATATTCATTTATTCAAACAGCTAATATTTAGTTTTTACTGATACAGCTAAGATGTTCAGATCTTATATGTCAAGCATGCATAAAAGAAGAAAAGTTGCCTTTAAATGTCAGAATAAGGTTCAATTCCTAATCTGTCCAATGTGGGGTAAAAGTAACACTGATCTAATTACAAGCAAGGAACTAGCACTCAGCCGATGTTGATTATATGAATGACACACACACCGGCCTGTTCACCTTCACGGACCTCTGAGAATAAACCCTACTCCACCCAGCCTGCAGGCTGCAGAGCTGAGGGAGGAAACCAGAGCAGCCCCAGGTTCCCAGAAGTCCAGAAAAATAAGTCAAACACGTCTAGTATTGACCTACTAAAAGAACAAATTGCTTTATTCTGACTATTTTTTCTGCTGCACACAAAAGTAATTCTACACCGAAATACCAAACTAATCACAGGTGACCTCCTCTCAACTAAAACTCATACACGTCTCAATTCTTCTTTCCAGCTAATGGATGTCCTTGATGGTTAAGTGCATAGGAAGCTCTCAGCTTTACTTAAGCTTCCAGGTCTCTTACTCACAGATAAGTGCTGCTCTCACCTTAAAAATACATTTGAGTTTAACAAAACAGGGCTTTTTAAACATCTTTCCATCAAATATTAATGCCAGCAGTTCTGCATTGATCCGTCTGCGGAGGTTTGAGGCTAGTGTTGACCCGCGGTCTCATCTTCAGTGAAAGATGGCTCCTATTGTCGACCCTCAGTTACATTTACGAGCCTTTTCCGACAATCTATTTCTAAATTGATCCGTTTCTAAGGTTGACTTAAAAAAAATTACATTTGCGATTTTTTTTCATAGCACATCTGATTTCATCTGATTTTTCTTTTACGCTTGCTTTCTCTTCTAAAAAGGAAATGTTCAAAGACATTTTGAAAAGGTGTTTTTTATTTCAATCATCCTTTCTGTGAGTTTTACGACAAGCGTATTAGGGCCAGAAAATGCCCTAATTATTTTTTAATTATTTATGAGAATGTAGTATTAGGAAATAATAAATGCAATTTTACAAGAAAAAAGTCTTAAAATTATGAGAAAAAAAATGTGTTAATAGAAAAAAACATGTTAAAAGATGAAGTATTAAGTTCTCATAAAATTACAACTTACATTCTCCTAATGAAGCTGGAGAATGAATAAAAATGTTGAGATTTTTATTCCTTGAAAAATCTTACAATTGTTCAAATATTCTGTCATTACATTGCCCTGAATTCAAAGTAATATTAACAGAACTTAGCATAAGAAGCGCTTGTCAAGTAAGATGGTGGCTCTGAGTGTCCAGATTTTTCAAAAACTTAAATCTTCAAAAAAAAAAAAAAAATCTGATTAATTAATAAAATCTATTTATCGTCCAACCCGTCCTATTCTAAACTTTCTTTCTCCTTTAAAACTTTGTTTTTTTAATGCATATCCAGCTGTAGTCCTGCAAGTTCTGCAGCTGCAGTAGCAGCCAGTAGAGCACAAAGGCGCATTTGTTGTCTGCTGAGCGCGTCTGTGTGTGTTTGTGACTGCACGTGTGTGTGTGCGTGCTTCTGCCTCATGCATGTGCACTCCCCCGCAGATAGTGAGACGGCCAGGGCCAAGTCGAGGCAGAATTGTCTCTAACCCCTCCACCCATGGTTTCAAGCCGCAAACCAAACAGCAGCCCACGCCCTCCTCAAAGCCCAAGCAGGCACAGAGAGCATTCCTCTGAGCTGACTAACCCCATGCAAGCACGCACACACACACACACACACACGCATACACACAGAAGCGTGTACAGTCACAAAAAAAACATTCTAAATGTTGTTAGTAAATCAGATTTCACATGTTTACCCAACAGCTTCCAATAAATGTTTTTTTTTTTTTTCAGATAATTTTGTCTGTATTGAAATAACACAAGGAAATAAATTTACCCACTTTTAAACATCAGTGCACCAAAAAACAGCCACAAGAAAATAGACTGGCGTTGTAGCAGCCATACAAAGATGCTGAAGTGCGATTTAATTACTTGAAATAAACTTTAGAAGCAAAAACACAGACAGTTTATGCATCTCTTCTGACTCAAAGCCATATCTGCCGGCTGTCAAGCAAATCAAGCAATGGAAGAAATCTAAATCAGACTGAAAAGGCCAACAGATCACCGTCATCATCAGAGCAGCAAGCCGCGCGCAGACGAGGCAGACAAACACACATAAACTCTCCATGACCTGTCGCACACTACGTCTACGCCAAACATCGCCGTCTTGGATGAGTCAGGGATGAGACCTGACCTGAAACCTTGGCAAGTGTTGATTGAAAGTGCTTGGGTAAAGTAGAGGAACTGACCACTTTTACCAAATCTATGCTTGAACATTTTGATGTAAAGTAAATTGATAAATCACAACAATATTATTCATTATAAAGCAACAACAACAATAATGTTTATTGTAAAGTCAGATTTGACACCTGTAATGCTATGTGAACACTGAAATACCCTACAAAGCAATTTAAGAGGACTATGCTTCTGGTTGACTCAGTGGATTCTGTCTACTACCTCTTTTTCAAGTTAAAAAGCATCTTATTTTCGTAAGCTTGTAATGTAGCAAACTTCTCCTTTTCATTGTGTTGACCTTAAATTAAAGGGGACGAGAAGTGAGGATGCTGAAAGCAGAAACAGAGGAAACAGAGAGGAACTGTGGGTCAATACCACAATGCCAAAATAACTTGTTATCGAGTGACTGAGGCTTGAAGCAACCAAAAAGGTCAAGCTGTAGATTGATTACTATGTCATGAAACATTGCACGGCAATAATGTGTTTTAAGTGTTAAAATAGAGATTGAATGAAATGTTTTCTCTGCAGTAGCTTGAACCGACAGCATTCCTTAAACGTTGCTTCAGATTGGATAACTAACATATTCTCCAAACGTCATGATGCGCAAATGAAAATCACAAAGTTACCTGGTGGACAAAGGCAGCAGCCTTTTAAAGGACAAGTGTTACACAGTTAATAGGAATCAGCCATTCAGGCATCCAGACTATGAAGCGGTGAAGGTTTATGTGTTGTCTCCTCATTTCAATAGCCACAGCGTGTGTGTTTGTGTGTGTGTATTTAATAGTAGTCACTCAGACACATGCAGACACGCTTCTTTTCATGTCAACCTGCCATCTAACAAACCAGTTTTACCTCGGCTATCGGTCGCTTAATTTCTCTTTGCACGCAAACCGCTCCAGCCACAGACTCCGTCTGATAAGCTGGAAATCCCAGGCACTGCCTGCTGCCAAGCAGACTGCTTCTGTCTACTTCATCCTGACCCACATGGCTTTATGCTCCACAGTTCTCTTTCATGTCCTTGACTAAACCCTTTCCTCACATGTTCTTTGCACTATTTTCATCTGACGATCCCCACTGTCTCATCTCGGACAGTTAAACCCACGTTTTTCCAGTTCTAAGGATGCGCAGGCCCCTCCAGCGCCATTCGGAACCATGGGAATCCCCAGCTGCTCGTCAGGACGCTGCATTCCATGTTAATTGCTTACATGCTTTCGCTCGTTCCTCGTCTGAATCAGCATTAAAGATAACAACCCCAAACATAGCAGACGGTGCTTTCTGCAACATTATTCCTTGACACAGAAAAATCTACTTATCAGCAAGATTTGTACAATTTCCTCTGGGTCGATCATGGCTAATTAGTAACCCCAACTTGTTTTTAAAGAGACAGTGTCATTCATAAATCAAGAAATTAACAAATGGACCAACAAGTGAAGAAACATGGTGGCAGGGACACATTTCACCAGTTTCACCAACAGAAATTTAAGTCTTTTGAAGACATTTATCATGGCAAAATGTGCAAAAACAAGTTGCATATTTCATATAAAAGTGCCAAGGTTTTATGTGAGCCAGTGGCAAAGACAAACATCGTCCAGCCAACCATAATTATGATAACAGACACAAAAAAAACTAGCTGGTAAGCAAAGGTTTTTCAGCAGAGCTAGCGATAGCCTCAACTCAAACTTTTACCTATATACAAAAGTAAATAGTCTTTCCATTACAAAATGTAATATCTATGATTAACTTATTCGAGGCCAACTTACTTTATTATTTTAATATAAATTTAAGACCATTTTAAGGTTTTCTATTTTAGCTATATGTATTTAAGACTTTTCAATGATGCGCAGACACCCTGTTCATGGAAAAAGTCTCTCACTTCTCTGGTCAACTTTCATCTCTCTCATAGATGTACTCATTGGTTTTACTCCTTTACTCTTCCTAGACTTCACCTCCTTCATCTCCCTCCTGTCCCGACATGCAGCCATGTGAATCAGACTGCACACACTTGTTGCCAGGACAAATATATACAAACACAACAAACGCTCAGTGAGGCCTGAGGGGCTAAACCCAAACTAAGTTCAGTGAGGTAGAAGTAAGGAATCTGCTCCCACAAGCTCCTTGAGGAAGGACAACTTTCTTTAAAATGCTTGAAACACCAGTCCTGCTGTAATAAGCTGCTGCTCGATCCCCAAACTGCCCTACCCATTAACAATTTAGTACCAGGGTGGAACGATTTAGAAAGAACCACTTCACCTATGAGACTGATCTGTGCTTTGTAAATCAGAGTTTCTGCTAACTTCAAACTTTCTAGATATCTACTTTATCTTTATAACCTTATAGGATAATGTATTGTTTTGATGAGTGATGAACCAATCAATCAAGCAGTGACAGAAATCAGGTGGAATGGTTAATATGGATGAGAAATTATTCCATCACTAATTGCTATCAGGGGATAAAATATGACAAAATTATAATATATTGTAAAAATGATCAGATTAAAAGAATAGTTTGGCTTGTAACATTTTATTTCCTCTGTTGGTTATGTGACATATACTCAATAAATGAAATTATTGCATGCCTCAGAAAAGTAAAACTGAATTACTTGGTGAGGGAGGTGTCCAAGTTGTCAGTGATACTATCTGGCAATTTCTAAACCCAACACACTTGAATAAAATGTCTGAATTCACCCAAAAACATTCAGTCCTTGTTTGTTTGTTTTTTCCCTATAAGCAGAAATACATTTGTAGCCAAAAATAATCCATTTGAGAAATTTTAAGTCAATTTTTGCCATTCTTAATAGTTGAACTTAGACATGCTGGATTTGTTTCCCTTCTGGCTTAAAAAAGCTCTGCCTTTTTGAAATCTTTCATTTCCAGCACAATTTTGAAGCGCTTTTTTTATTACTTGCAGTAAATGTTTGCTATTTAATTGTTGAATTGAAGCAAATCAAACTTAAATTAGTTTTAACATTTTCTAAGAAGGACCTCACAAAAAACCTTAAAAATCTGTATTAGGCAATAAAACCCAATCAGTGCATATGATGATGCTGTTTTGCTGTAGGATGAATTCAAATGTCTGACTGCTCTTAAACAGTAATTTCACAGTGGTATTGTTTAGACAGGTAAAAGCCCAAAAGTAACACCATGAGGGTTATGAAAAGGCAAGAAGTCAAAACTACAACAACTGCTCAGCCAAAGTTAGGAAAACACTGTGGTTTGGTTTGGAGAAAAAATGACTTCCTTAAGGCAAAATGATCCTCGTCTCCCAAGTTTAAACTGAGTCAAAAATCAAAACCAGAGCTAAAAGAGGCAAACACGTTTAGATTTAAAAAGCAAGTACAGGATCAACATCAACCAGCTGCTGACTAGTCCAACAAAGCTTGGGTCAATTTTCCATCTGCATCCGATTTACAAATACTCAGCAGCACGGGTAACTTGTGTGTGTGAATCAGTGCTTTAGCTAATGAACAGCAAGGGGAAGACATTAGTCACATTTAATCCTAAATCGTGATAAAGCAGCAGATTACCATGGACTCACACATTTTTCAAACATATTCTTGTTACTCATACATGTTGTCAACTCAGAGGAAAGGAGAAATCAAGAGGAGAAACAGAGTAAAGCGGGAGGGAAAGTAGTAAGCACCACAATGCCAACATTACTCCATCCCCAATGAGTAAGACTTGAACTTGTTAAGAGCTTTGGCTTTAACTTTTTTTCCTATGATGTCTTAAGAACTAAAAATGCTCACTGTCAAGACTCAAATAATGTAAAAAACAAGAAAAGAAGCTCCCCTGTGCAAGATTTAGTCAAAGTCTGAAGTACTGTGTTCCAGCTTTAAATGAAAGTAAGAGTAAACCACTGATATACCATGAGTGCCTTATCTCTTATGTAAACCTATTACTAGGCCTGTCTCTGGAGCACATTGGCTGGATGATAAATTATCCGAGAAGTTATTGTGGTAAGTGACAATATTGTTGTTTTGAGACCATATTAAAGCAATATAATGGTAATGGCATAATAATGCAACACATTCTCAAAGATCGATAAACTTTAAATTCTAATGAACATTTGACACTGGAACTGGACAACATTTTAAATATACAAAATAAATAAAACGACAGAATCAACAAATAAAATGAATTATGACGTCTCTGTAAACAAAACTGTCCTTCAAAAAAAGATCTAGTTATGACCAAAGCACCAGATTTGGTTATGCAGGCGTTGGTAGAAAAACAAGAGAAAAGTGAAACACAATAAATTATGCAAATGGAAATTTTATTAATTGGTTTATTGCTTATTGAGATAGGCCTATGTATTTTTACACAGGCCTATAATAACCACCCACATTGATACTCTAGTTGCTGGTTGAAGACAGACAAGTCATTAAGTCAAAAAGTTAAAACGAATCGCCGTTTGGTGAGTGTGACAGAAAACGACTAAACCAGTGAAACATCTTCCGTCGTATTCCGCATCTTGTTCCTTTAAATGTTTCACTTCCCTGTGATATGTGATACAAGACGTGCTCTGCTATTCCACCACCTGATACAGCTATTGACCCAATCGATATGCAGCGCCAGCTTACTTCCGCACTCAGCATCACTGAGAAACCATCACAAAGCGCATCGGCCTCAACATAAAGTTCACGTGTCAGAGATATAGGAGCTGACCTCCCCGTGGACAGGCCTGAACACGCTGGCAGCTGCTGTCAGCATGCCACCACTTGGGGAATTAATAGAAACAGCAGATCTCCAGGACCCTGTTGGCCCAAAGTGATAGTCGGCTCTGGTCTGAGGTCATCTTAATGCACTCTGCCTCTTCCTCTCTGCATTAGCAGTGGGAAACATGAAACCTGGACCATAGCGGACGTTGTTTAACTTTTTGGGTAGGCTTAGCTCAGAATGCTGGCACAGGCTTCTGGTAGCTGTGATATGCACACTTGTGGTGGCCGAGAATGTAGGAGTGCCCTATTTGGGCTTCAGATTTCATCTGACACAGTATGCTGTTAAACCTAAAGGAGCGGCCCACCCAGGCAAACCAAATTTTATAGACCCAAGCTAAGGTTGGACTTATTTCTTTTTTTTATTTTTTTTTCCAATAATTAAAAAAATTACAAGGAGACCTTAAAAGAAACACAAATCCTTGAGAAGATGTAGTTTAGACTCAAAGCTTGACTTTCTCATTTTAATTATCTGTAGTTCAAGTTTTAGGTTACAAGATATATGGTTAATTCTGTTTATGGGTGCCTCAATAAGCAAAAATATAACATGTGTTTTGTATAAGTCTTTTCTAACTGTTTAATAGTCCCTTCATAAATATAAGCAATGTGGCAAAGTGTGTACTGTAGGATGCTTTTGGAAGCGTCTTTACGGGCTTCATTCAGGATGTAAGGGTGGTGAAAGTCTCTAAATTTGCTCAGCCTGTAAACACAGCGTTATTACGGAGAAAGGCCTGGTCATGCCTTTCTGTAACTTTCTGAGCAGCATCAGTGCCCTTCTTGGCCTTCATCTATAGATCCCTTTACTGTGTTTGGTGTCATATGAAATGAAACAGTTATTCCAAACTTTATGTCTGTTTTAGCAAAACATATACTTATATAATGTAATGTTTTCTGACAGTTCAACATCTTGAGCTTGAAAAAAAGCTCTGCTTTCCTCAACAAGGTGAATAAAATGGAAACTGAAATGAATAAGAATTGTGCTTTGGCCTCAATTTGTAATTTGCTCTTGACTCATCTGGTGTGACCTGGAACATTTATTATTATTATTATTATTATTAGAATTAGTCATCCAATTGCTCATCCAATTGCAACTACAGGTGAGCAACATTGCATTGTTGGTAATATACTGAATGCAGCCTAACAATTTGTCATCCTGCAGCAGCAACAATAAATTAACTGATGATATCTGCAAACCCAAAACACTAATATTGTAGTAGGAATAGTTGATTTACTTGGGCACGCTCTGCTCCAGGGAGAAAAAAAAAACACCACTGAACACAATGATTATTGTGTAGTGTTTGCTCAGTTGCAGCACTTAACATAATTGGTGAAGTAAATTAATGGGGAAGTTTTAATTGGAGTGTTTGTGAGGCTGTACACTGTCTGCAGCGGTGATTATAGCCAAAAAAAAACTTATAAACTTATTATAACTTAGATCGCAATTGCAAAAAAAATAAAACATATAAAACAAAGCAGCATTTACCCCAATCCATGTGGCCTATGTTATATCATTAGAATATAACAGAATATATTATTTGTATATTTTGGAATGCTTCTGGGATATAACGTGTCATGCTTTGCATAACTCTGAGCGATAATATATGGCTGTGGCAGCACTTTGGTGCAGGGGATTTATAACCTGTTACTGAACCACCAGCAGCAGTAATTTGACTTCACCTATTATTTATTATAAATAATGTATTGACAGACAAATAGCTGCAGGGAGACGTTGAAAGGAGAGAAGATAAAACAATCTCCACATACTCGCCTACGCACTAGAAAGCGTCCTAGATTAAGGCCAAGTTATATAACTTGGACTACATCAGTGCTTTTGCATTGCATGTGTCCTATTGGCCGGTTATGCGCGCACTGAAACGTGGTTTGGGCAACACGATTTGTCATAAGGTAAAAACTGGGATCGGTTTCAGTTTAAAGAAGATACACTGTGCATATGATTGCATTACCCTGACACACAAAGAGCAGGATATTTAGGCTCAGATCTGCAAACAGAGAGCACTGTTAGCTCCTCTGCAGCCTCCATGTTGATGTTTATTAAATGCAGAGGGAGCAAGGGTTTGAAATATCGACTAGAAAGAGGAGCTGGAGGTCAACTTCTCCAACAAGAAGTGGCGTTCAAAGTGAAATAGTTCGCTCAGACTCAAGACGAAAGCCTTCATTTTCTGTAATGAGCCTGTTATTAAATGTTGGAAGCCGACTTGCTGACTTTACGGCCACCACCATCCCCACAAGCCCGTCCTCTTACCTCGGTATTGTGATGCATTTCGTGTTGATGTTCTGCGTGGTGATGGCTTTCTCCAACTCGTCCAGCTGCCCCGTCTTCTTCAGCTTCTTCACGAGACTTTTAACCGCCTTCTCGCACCATTTCTCCTCCTGGCCGTTCTGCTCTCCCTTCTTCCAGCCCAGAAGTCTTTTGACGATGGGGGGAGTGAAAGGCAAGATTGACATCTTTCGGAGTTCAGCCAAGTCCGTCCGGTGTCGAGAAGTCCGCCGGTTTGGACCCAAACCGCCTGGCCCTACAACGGTCCAAACGGCGACGGTTTAATGCGTTGCTTGGCAAAAACAGGGGAAGGGGGAGAGAAAAGGAAATAAAGAAAAGAAAAGCAGTTTCACTTTATGAAGCGAAGCTGTAGAGCATCTCTAAGTTAAAACTCCCCGGCTGCAGCGCGCTGCTTCGCCCCGGATCGAGCTAAACGGTCGACTGTGCACCGGTAGTCTGTTGCGCCTTGGACTTACTGCTACTCCGCCATAAAAAGTAGTCCGCCTGGACTCGCTTGCCTCTGCGCTTTTGGAGCAAATACGAACTGAAAACGCGTCTAAACTACGTCTACAACTCGAGTGCCAAAAGTGCGAGCTGTGATATGAGCGCTACCTCGTCTCTGGGAATTTAAATCTGCTGACGGGCAAAGTTTTGTGAAGTTCAGAAGCCTCCGCCGGGTGTTGTGGTCGCTCGACTAAGTCTGCATCAAATGCAAATGCGGGAGCTGCTGCTGAGACTCTCCATTCAGACTTCAGACTGCACGCTGCAGACCTGTGGCAGCCCAGTCTGAGCAGCAGCTGGCCAAATGGGCCGTGCTGATGTTGCACAATCCCAGCCTTTTCTTCTCATGCTGATGAACGTCCATGTGGCTGACTAAATATGCGGTCACAATCACTCACAACGAGACCGCTTGAATCACTTATATAACACTGAGTAAGGTGTTTATTTTATTGCTCCAAAAAGCGTGGACACAAAGTTCTCTCGGATGCCGGTTTTCTTTTTCGAGACAATAGGCGAAATGAGGGCCAGAAGTCTGAAACCAGAATTTAGACATTCACACCATTGGTGTTGCATTATCAGACACCCAGTCACTCTGCTTGCTGTATAAGCACACACCTGAGCGCAGGGATTTCCAAGATTTTTTCTTTCCCTGATAGTTTGTCTTCCATGTGAGTGAAAAAGAGATGGAAGTTGATAGAAGTTATTGCACCCAAGGCAGAAGATGACACGCTAACTTGCTTCGGCTTGTTGGGTGTACAAACAGAGACTCTTCTGCCTCGACAAGGTGCCAATTTAGTTTATAGTTTGCTTCAGCCTCTAAATTATAGAAACACACACACACACATGCTCCCATGTGCATAAGTACACCCCCTTCACTCCTCCTCCTCCTACTCCTACTCCTGCATGCACTCATGCAGACGCGGTGTCAAGAAGTCAAGTGCCAGATGTACAATAGAACGCAACAGCAGTGGGCTCACCATGCAGAGAGAGAGTGATAGTAGTGGGACGGTGCTTTAGTTCGCCTGCCTTCAAAAAGCTAGTCCTTGCTGCAAACGTAGGAGGAATCGTATCAGCGAGCTTTTGAAAGAGTTGTAAAAGAAGTTGGGAAAGTGCAGCTCCCTGTCCATGTGCACCTCTTTGAGGCTAACGAAACACGGCAGACTCACAAAGGGTACGAGTGATCGTCAGATATCTGGTAAACCTTCCAGGTTAACTCAGAATAGCAGTGCAGGTCTGTGGCTTTGGTATGTGCTTGTGTCCAGCAGTCACCCCTTCCCCACAGCACACAGAGTGTAGTTTGTGCTAAAAATATTTCAGGGCCACCAGGACAGATGCCTCTCCTTTCATCTATTTTAAGTAACCCAGCAGTGTGTGTTTTCACAATGAATCCCGAGGTTTATGTTTGAAAGCTTCTGACATTTTGAACATTTGAACATATGCAACATGGAATACATTTGTTTCCACTCAACAGCTTCTGTGCCACGAATAGTTTGAATTTATCATCAGACCGTCATCCATACAAACAATCTAGTCTCCAGTTGTAAAACTCAGTCCCTCTGGGGTCAGTGGTGTGTCAGCAGGTTGGAGGAGAAGGACTGTGGAGCGTGCTGCCATGTGTCATATATGCTAAGGCCCCGCGGCCCTCTCGACACCTGTTTACGCCCCAGGGGGACCCGACCGGCCAGGACAGCTGGTTTGTTTTGGAGAGGTGCAGAGCGAGGCAGCGCGGATGTAGGGGTGCGGGGCTGGGGGAAGGGATCACATATGTGCTGTAGTGGATTGGCAGGGTGGGTGGGGGTGGGTGGGTTGGTGTTTGAGTGGTAGGAAAGAGTTTTAGGGGGGATCCTAGTGGTGGGAGGGGGCAGCAGTGAGAAGAATTACAGAGCAGGAAAGGCACGTCAGCAGTGGTGAATGGACAGTGACCACTCACGAGCCGGTGGATGATAATGACATTGTGTTGGCCTGAACCTCAGGGGACTGAGTGTGTGTGTGTCTGTGTGTGTGTGTGTTTGAGTGTCATGTCAGCTGGTGTCCCAGTGGAAAAGAAGCATTCCAAAGAACAGAATCTCTGGGTCTTTGGATGACACTGATAAGAAAGTAGATGGCTGGTGTTTGACAAAATTGTTAAAAAAAAAATTAAAATTGTTAAAAAAAAAAAAAAAAATGAAGAAAATCAAAGTTTTTCAATATAAAGTTTACTAGAACTGTCAAAAACTATCCAGACAATAAAATCTTTAACAGGCACAGCATTTGGCACTGATTTAATACTTGCAAACATATAAGTAAACATTTTAAATTGACACAAATATAATTTCTAACATGGTCCAAATGTTACACATGTCTAAATGCAAATTATAAAATTGACCGATACCTGCATTCGTGTCAAAGCTGCTTAACATAATGTGAATTTATCATTTATTACAATCGATTAACAGAACTGGTTTTATAAAATTTAACATATTTGTGACACTTATAAACATTTTATTGAAAAAAAAAAAACGAATTTGATTGACAGGTTTGATGCCAGGTTGAGTACGAACCTGGCATTTTACTCAACTGGAGTCTAAAATTGAAGTTGTGCCAGTTCCTAACTTGTCAGATTGCTGTAGATGTAATTATGTGCATACTTTTGTTTGTGTGTATTTTAACTCCTGCTTCTGTCACAATGTAAAAGTGTTTCACAGAGCTGCTTAAATAGCAGGACGCAGTGTTTTCTTGCTCAGACAGCCATCAATCCCTCAACAGCTCGTGAAAGCTCCTCCAGCAATGTTGGAGTACACAGTGTACTACAGGCTCAACATCATAACCATTCTTTACACACACACACTATCACACACACACACACACTCCTGCACAACCAGCCCCTCCTCTTTCACTTTGAGTCTGTGCAGTTTTTCTTCCTTTATCGATCTTTTAAATTTCTTTGCATCCCTTTTCCAAACACATTTTCCCCAAATTTCCTACAGTTCCTGCTAAAGAGTTAGCGATAATCCACTTGAGCAGAGGAAACTGCTCTTGGTTCAAGTCGTCAGCGACAAGCCTTTTGAAACTTCAAGCCGTTGCACAACTCTTTGCGCTATGAATAACAGGAAGACAGCAATTTTTCTTCTGAGTTTAATTGCCTGTCACCCAGCTAGATCAACAGAGGCAACCTGCACAAGAATGGCAACTCTGCTAAAAACTACACACCGTCCTGCACATGTTCAAAAATTCTCGTCTCTGTTTTTTAATCCTTTAAAGCGCTTCTGTCCTGCTTCACGAGAGCCAAGGGGGAAACCCAGGAGGAGATAGATAAAGCACAACACATGCCGCAGGACCTGAATCTCAGCCAGCGCACAGAAAACCGGTGCATGCTTTTCTAAGAGATGTTACTGAAAGGCTTGCACAGCTCAGATTTTGAGGACATCCTGCAGTGAAGTTACTATCTTCACCACACCAGCATCCAAAACAAGACAGTTGCTAAATCTTTTTTTTCACTTTACAACAGCAACAAAAACCAGTTCCATATTTGCCTATGCCAACGCCGAAGGAGCTGCAGTGATTTCAAACAAGTACTGGTTGTGTTTTACAGGTGAAAGAACTCCTGTTTTATCCTCATGTCTGGACAAAGAAGCTACGTAAGAAAACAGGACCAGAATAACACTGTGGAGTGCAACGTGGATTGACAGCATCATACTCTCTCTCTTTCTTCAGAAGGGACTGGTGTTTTTTGTTTTGTTTTGTTTTTATCAGAGTGAATGAAATTATGAGGAAATGTTTGTTCAATCTTGCAGATTTGGAGAACTGCTAGTGAGCAAAAAAACAAAAGTCAAGTCAGGTCATGGGACAGATTTCTAAAATTCAATCAAAAAATTGACTTAGCAGAGCAGTAGTTTAAGGCTCTGTACAATTTGCAAATGAGGTTTTGCACTTTTAATTTTACTCCTAACAGATGCATTAGTTTTACAGTGGAGAGGTTGTAGCTTTAACTATCACCTCAAAAATGCTTATCCAGAAACATTTTAAAGAGAAATGTCGCATTTAAGATGGAAAACGTAGTAAATGTCTGGTCGTGATTGGTTCAAGTCTTTTTGGAGAGATTTTTTTTCTAATTATAAAAGCTTTAAGACAGTAAAAGCTGAAACCACAATGCTTAAGTATAGTACAAGTACGAACGTAATATTTTCAGAATGATTTCAATAAAACTTTGGCTTTCTTTTTATCCCTTTCATCATAAAAAGACATGCTACTTTGTGTGGATCTATGACATAAATCCCAATCAACATTAATCAATCAAAATTCCAGGTGTTTATGATGTGACAAGAAAAATAAAAATTATAATTAATCTTTTGTTCAATCTGACTTTGACTGTAGAGCTGTAAGCATTAGCAGCAATAGCAATATTGATAGAGATACTAGTACATAGTTAGAAACTATGATCATGAGGCTGTAGTAAAATATTTTTTATTATTCAAATTTCTATATCTGTTTACATAACAGCCTTTGAATTCAATCATGGTCTGTATCTGTTTAGGCTGGATATTTCCAAATGTAAATATTTATTTAAATTTATCTGTAACAGATTTGACCAAAAGTAAAACCGGGATGAAGTGACCGTAAACAGAGAACACAAAGCAAAAGCAGAAAACAACCTAACAAAAAAGGCAGCTCAAATCTCCTTATAGCTAGCATAGTTCCCAGAGATTTCCCTTTTGAAGAAGAAGAAGAAGAAAAAAAAAGAAGTAACTGTTAAAATGGTCCAAAACAACAGAGCCTTGTGTTTATTGCTCATCAGCAGTGTGTGACTCTGCTGATGCCACTTCTCCCTAAGACAGCATGAGCTGAAATCATTCTAAACACATGACTCATGGCTCAGGCAGGTGTTTCCTTTCCCCTTATATGGTCAAAGTGAACTTAGTCTCTTCAATTGAAAAAAACAAAACAAAAAATCTTTTGGTTTATTCCACCTCCAGGGCGTTGACTCACCACATGAAAAGATAATCCCAGTGATAACCTCTTGTTCCTGCTGTGACTGATTAGAAAAACCCAAGTTTGTCTGACAGCCCACTCTGAGGAATGATCCACCTCTGAGTCACTAGTCACTGCAGATGATGGCTGGTCAAGCCCTGTGAGAGCAGAGTTCCCTGTTGAGGGCATGACAGTCAGCATCATCTGAGGACTCTTGCACCAAGTTACGGTTTCTGACAAGCAGTTATCAGTAATGGAGAAGAGCACAGTAAAAAAAAAGATAAAGAAAAACATGTTATGTGATAGTTTTACAAAGTGTTATTTTTAGAAAATGATACAATTCTACCTTCACACTGATGGCACTGATTTTAAATTGGAATGAATGATTCATATGAGAGGTTGAACAAGGGAGCAGCAAGAAGGTTCTGGACTCGAAACATGGCCTTGGGTTTTCTGCATGGAGTTTGCTTTGTCACACAGTCCAAAAACATGACTATAATGGGTCTCTCTAAATTATAAGTGTGTGTGTGCATGGTTGTTTGTCCTGTGTGTGTCTGTGATAGACTGCCAACCTGTCCTGTGTATCTCGCCTCTTGCCCAATGACTGCTGGAGACTGCTGGCACCACCTTGCAAGGATAAGCGCGTATAGACAATGGATGGATGGATAGAACTGAATAGATGGAAGAGACATTGAGCTCTTCGGGGACCAAAGACTGATTTGCAAGAAAATAGTTCCCTGTTATCTTTGTTTCCAACTGTAGGTGATTTGCCACTCCGCTGCACACCTCAGATAAATCAACCAGTACTGAGAAAACATTTGATTGTCCCAGGTTAATGCGGTTGAAGGTCAAAACCAACTACATTTGTTTGCTTGCTTGCTGCCAGCCTAACACATTTGTGAGGTATTATGCAATATTTCCTCAGGCTCAAGAGTTTAAGACAGGAGGGGATCCATTGCTGTGGCTGAGCTTCCCAAAATCAACCACAGCAATACAACAAGACTTTCCGATGTCAATTTTTGGAGCCTCCTACAATGTGAACAAGACCCCAGTTGAATGGAAAAAATCCACCTGTGCTCTCTGGCATTGGATGAACATTTTGCTTCCTCCTTTTCTCCAGGCAGTGCCTGAGTAGATGGAACCACCAAGAACAACTAGCAGAGGGAAGCATGAAATCCTCTAAAGCTTCCTGGTAGTCGGCTACGTTTACATTGGACTTCATTAAAACACTGTGGACTAAGATGAGGAAAGGATACGACTCCTCAAATAATCAGTGACTGTAGAGAGTTCACGCTGCACCTGGACCTGGGTCAGCTAGGGTTCTGTGCCCCTCCAGTCTTCTTCCTGTCTCACACACCCACAACGTGTAACAAAGCCCACAGAGATGTTGATTTAAAGAAACAACAAAAAATGTAAGATGATTTATTAAAATAAAGAAATAAACTGCTTAGAGTTATGAGATGTGTCATCAGTAAAGTGTCAGTATATCAAATGTGTCAGTATATCAAACAGAATAAGGGACTAGAGGTTTCTCTCTCCCTAACTTCATACTATTATTTATTTAACTCTTTTGGGAGGTTCTTGGGAAGAGTGACCAGTTCCTCAAAGTCTGGCTCGCTGACACCACCATGCAGCAAAACTGGCAAAACACGAAGAGCTCAGTTTACAAAATGTTGGACTTTGATTACCAAATGCAAAATTTACTTTTGTCTTACAAAATCACCAGTGACTCACAGTTCAGGCCTTTTTCTCGTTGGCCCAGGCAAGACGCTCCATTTAAACAAAACACACGTCAACTGCTCCCTCTAGAGTAAATATTGCTGTATTACAACTCCTTTGCAAAGTTACATTCAAAATCAGTTTAAATGTTTGGGGTGGGGGGGGTTTGTTGTTTGTTTGTTTGTTTTTTTCATTTCTGCATTTTGTTACTTTCATTTGTGGAGTCTCAATTTGTTCTGACATGATTTGTTGAACCCATATTAAAAACAAACAAAACAAAGAGTTTGGCAGAAAGAAAATATGTTATCTCCAAATAGGTGATCACCAAACCCAAATCAGCTGAAAAGATGCTATGCAGCAGATCAGCTGAAGATCTTTCAGTTGATCAGCTAATTCAGCTTTCTGATGTTTTCGATGCAACCGTCATGGACATTTTTTGTCTGTGTTTAATGAAGTAGTATAACGGGCTTTAAAGATGTAAAACCTCTCAAGATTACATTTGACAACAGAGGCTTTAACAATGTTCTGTTATCTGTTCTACTAACTAAACTAAACAACATCACTTGATGGTTTTCTGAAGATCTTCCAGTAAAGAATGACTGCACATTTACAGTATTCATTCAAACTGTCGATTAGTTTCTCAATATTATAAAGTATTGCTGATATTCCATAGACAAGTGTTAAATTTCTTAAAGTAATTGTGCCAACATGTTGTGTAGTGTGAGCTTAAACCTTAAAGGAGTGGAACCAGTGGTGTCAGGTGATATATTAGTCCTATATTTACTGCTATTTAATGTTTAAAAGTATTGTCTTACAATTACTTTTATGTTGCTCATCAGGAAAAAAAAAACATTGCTCATAAAAATTGTCGAGGCCTGACCAAAAATCTACTGAAGCCTCTTCCAGTCTCTCCGAGTCTTTGTCTTACAGTGAACACAAAGACCTCTGGGTTTTTGGAAGAGACATAAAAATTGTATAGCAGAACAGAGTAGGAGCTGCATTCATTACGGCATTAAAATATTTAAGTTCTTTTTCTCTGTAATGAGGAAAATAAACCACAACAAATCCCCATGATCTTCCGTGTTACCAGTTGTTCCCTTAATCATTTCTAAAATCTCCTTATGATCCCATCTGCCAGACCTCAAGGTTTTCGAAATAATGCCGTTGAGAAGAAGTAGAAAATCTGGGTATTTTAATGGTAATTGCACAATTCATCATCTGCAACACTAACAACAGTGAGTCATTTGCATTTCTGAGACAACAAATCCACTGAAACAGCATTGAAGACCGTACGTTGGTCACAGACCATTGCCCTTCTTGTGGTAGATGTCATTTCTCATTGTTCCAAAGCTGATTCACATTCACCCTTTGACATATAATGTCCCTGGGCTACCACAGAGGGAAAGTAGGATCCTGTTTCACAGAAAACTATATTCTGTTCTATACCTCACCACAATGTCCAAATCTCAAACCACTTTTGTTTCTCAGGACCATTAGTTTCGAACCATGTGACCTCGTCTTGCAGCATTGCACACTTTTCTCTGTCTTGATTGTAATTTTTTTTTAAGAAAGCAAATATTTTTGACAAAGAGGGTCTTTTGAAGAAAAACAGATTTGCACTATAATGGATTTTTTAAAAACATTTTTTCCCCACACTAAATACATTTCTTTTCACAAATATAATTTTTAAAGTGAGATTTTGCTACCGCAGTAAAATTTTTGTTTATTTTAATGTTTGTTTTAAATACTTTTTCCTTCAAAATAAGTCTAGAAAGAGAAGTATATGATTTTAGATATATGCGTCCACATTGTATGCACTACATTAAATAAATTGGCAGTGTAAAGCATGTAAAATGATTTGTATAAGTTTGTTTTTGTCTCTGTAAGCCTTTAAGCTGTTGTAATGACAACAGATCCATTTAAATTGGACACTCTTGATTAACGGGATGTCGTCTTAAGCTTTTCATCTGGAAACCTTTGTCATGCAGCTCATCATTTCTCAACACTTCTCAAACTCCCTCACCAGACCTGAATAAATAAAATCCGGCCCTGTGCCACAAGGGGGCAGCAAAACCTACAGAATTGACGGAGGGGGGGGGGAACTGACACTCCAGTGACAAGAAATCCTTTATAATCTTATTTTGCTTAAAGACAGAAACTGGAAAAATTAATTATCTTTGTTTATAAAAGTCACAACTGATACAAGTCTTTCTGAATTTATCAAATGTGATGGTGGAGTTTCTGTGTAAGAGCATATTTTTCTACAAAGTATAATTTTGTGTGTCCTTGTTGTTTTGTATTATCATATTACCAATCTTCACTGAATAATGTGTTTCTGCTGAAGAAAGAAGGGTAAATCAGCAGCAGAAGGCCTGAATGTATGTCCCTCCCATCCCTTGGAGCCAGACAGTCTGCCTGCTGGTCTGTCCATCTATCCGTCCATGTCTCTCTATTCAATAATGTAAAGCAGAAGGAAAAGTTAGATGCTTTATTTGAGCCACAATCCGATTTCCAATGTTCAGATTACTGTGGGTGTGTTAACCTAACAGCTTCTTGTGTCCGAATCCCTGTTATTTCTGTTAGCATGACGCCAAAATGTTACAAGATTGATGTTTAGATTAGGTAAATTTATGCAGCGTTATCACATCACTTTCTTTTTGTTGTTGTTTTTTAGATATGTATGGACTTTGTTTCAGCTTCAGACTTGAGTGGGTATTTTCATATCTGACTAACTTGGAGTTCAGAGAGGTTTTAATTAAAAATACCATCACTTTACAATAAGTGGGTCCAGTTACAGACGACAGAAATCCTCCTCTTGTCCACAGTGATGTTGTTTCCTGGCAGATTTAGTTCTCATATTCATTGTATTTTTGTTGGTATTGTTTTACTTACTTTGATAATGCTCGCTTGAATTCACTTCTTTTTTCCTTTTTTTTTTTTTTTTTTAATACCAAAACTGACTAAAACCGACCTCCATCTGAAGAAAAGTAAAAGCAAGAAGCATGCTGCTACTACTATATTCACTGTGACTGTCATATCTTCACTGTAATGTGGAGAGCCAAACATATGTGGGAACTGAGTTAAAGTTTGAATTCATCGGACGATGACACATTGTGGTTTTGGGAGATACAAGTCAGACCTGGATGTCTTATTAAGAAGAAAATACTTCCATTGCACAACCTTGTTTCTTCCAATGATCTTTATCTTTATAAAAGGTTTTCTTTCTAGTTCAGTTGTGCAAGGCATTCATCATATTGAAGGACAAACGTTTTATGTTTTAAGCCTCAAAAATCTGTGAAGACATAATTTATTTTAAGCCTAAATTGTAACCTTAATCACTTGGTTTTTCAAGAGTGATTTTTTCACAACAGTTCCAGTGTTTATAACTATACTGAAATGAAGTTAGCTGACAATTTACTAGTAGGTGGTAACTAAAAGATCATGGGTTTCAGACATAGTGTGAACCATTTCAGCCAATAAAACACATTTCAATTAAGTGATTTAAAAATAATGCAACTTTTGGTCACAAAAACTGAACACACAAAAATAAAAACACAAAAAATTGTCTCTTTCAGTCAGAGTTATTTAACTTTAGCCACTACGTGCCAAGTGTTCAGGACATTTTAAGTAAAGTCAATCATTGTGCCAATTCTTTCAAAAAATAAAAAAAAATAAAAAATTATAGGTCTATTTCAGACCATTTCAGACCTGTGGCACAAAAAGGCACTTATCTTCCTAGATCTAGGCAAGATTCATCTTTCAAATTACACACAAAAACTGAAATAATATCTGTCATATGGATAACATCTCTTCATTCTTTAGGTGTAATGTAAACCCACTTATGTGGTTTGCAGGTTGTTGTTGGTTTTTTTTTAAACTTGGCAAAGTGTCAAGGTTGTCTAAGTTTTCTGGACTTTCCAGAGTAGCAGAATTAAAAAGCATGAAAAACATGACAGAGCAAAGAGCGTGGTAGTGTAAGGGCCGTGGGGGGAGGCCCTAAGGTAAAAGTGAAGGCCGACAGCAGCACTGCAGGGCCTGCGCTGACAACGTCTTCTGCTATCTTCAGAGCATCAGCAGACGTGATAATGTTCCCTTCAGGGCTCAGGCTGGTACCTGCAACATCGCCACACTGACAAGCCGTCACATTTTTTCTCACCTCAGTCCCAGCTCGACTGACAGGGAGAAGAAAAGAAAAAGAAAACACAAACCCCATTAATTCACTTTGACAGCATGAAGCTGAACTCAGATCCAGCAGTTTCCCCTGGCTGCTGCTCTTCAACAGCCACACTCAACTGAGAAAAACTATCTGGTTACTGCTGCAGACAAACGAGAGAGTTTTGTTGTCTCTTAACAAAACGACGGAGGAGGGGAAAATCAGCTCTTTTTCTTCAAACATGTCGCCTCAGTAAACTGTCCTCGAAACTTTTGTGATACAGAGACGAGACCTCTCGGTTCGACCCTTTTATTTTTGTTTTTAACACCTTATACCAGAGACAAACGGGCGCGGGATGAGAAATGGCTGTGCGCCTCAGACTGCTAAGAGATGAGGTCGGACAATGAGGCTTTGTGGCCTCAGCCAGCCGCCAAAGTTCAATAAAGCGCTTTGATATGAGGAATAATGTCTGCGTGTGTAAAAGGGAGAAAGAAAAGAAGAAAGGAAAAAAAGATGAAAGAGTCACGTTTAATGTCTCCAATAGTTTGGGGTTTTTCTAATGATAGCCTGCACGTTTTATGTCAAGGGGCTGTTTAATCATGTCGCCAAATAAAGTCGCAGGGATCAAGCATGTGGTCTTTTACAGCAAAGAAAGGGGTTGTCCTCGCTTGTCAATTGTCTTTTCATTGTTTGATTGAATTTTGAAGCGCTTTTCATGCCAATGTGGATGGATTTCCCCATCAACGTCTGGAAATATGCAAAAAGTGAAAACTCCCAGTGCTTGTGTTTGACAGATCTGTTTTAGAGCTAATACCACAGTGCTTTGAATCCATTCTGGCTGGTAAATAGTTCTCCATGTCGAACAAAGGGAACAAAATTTGTTTAATAAAATGCCAAAAGCATCAGAAACGCCTCCTTAAGAGATGGTTAGAGAACTGTTGTTGCCTGCTAATCTGGGAAGGGCTGCAAGACGACTCTCAGAATATGAGGTCCAGCCTCCTACAGAGAGAAAGCTCGCTCACAATTCTCAAACATTTCAACCTGGGTTCTGATTCTGCCAATATCGTCTTTCTCTTTGCCAAAGTTGTCGTGAAAGAAAATCTTTGGTTTTGAGCTTCAATTTCTCTCTTCTGACCACAGATGACCTGGGAAACTGTAAAAAAAAAAAAAAAACCTAAAAAAGAAAAATGAAAAAGCAGAGCTCCATCTTAGACACCACAGACCTCAGTTGGCATGACAAAAGTCAAAATTAATGACCTCACTGTTCAAAGATTTGCCATGAGAAAGCCTCTTCTATGTATGAGTAATATGGCGGCACAACTTAGGTTTATAATGTTAACGCAGGGAATCATTTGTGGAGAAAGCAAGACACATATCTGCACTTGACCATAAAATCTGCTGTTTACCAAGGTAATCTAGAGTCAAATGGGTCCTCTTCTTACCAACGGCTGAAGCTCAGTTCAAACTGGAGCCGAGGCGCCACAATGGTCCATTTAAAGTCCAGACCTTAATCAGATTAAATAATCTGTAAACTAAGACCTATGTGGAAATGAACACCTGAAAAGAATAATATTTTAAATCAGCCCACAATGATGTGAAAAACTGATAAACTCAGATAAAACACCTGAAGTTATTGCTGAGGTTTGCCCATACAGAGTCAAAGGCTCTATTTGTTTAAGTCTTGTGTTGCATGTAAGGAATTTATGAAACATGCTTAAAGTTTTAAGCTGGAAAAGTTAGAGAAAAAATGTCGGTTTATTGCTTTCCTGATTTTCCTTAATGGAGATCTATTTTACAAAAATCACTTTTTGTGCTTTTTCGTCCTTCCATTTGGGTCTCTACTGCTTCCAGAAACAAAATAAGGGCTTTAAAAACAACAACAACAGAGGCGTGTTCTGGCAATAATGGCGTTTTTTTTTTTTTGGTATCTGGAAAACAAGTCAACAATGAGTGTTTTGTCGTTGACTCAGCATTCAGAAACTGCTTCTGCTGAGTCAAATATGAACCGTCCACCTGTTTCCAGCCACTTTCACAAGTAAAAAGTGCGAGCGTAAATGTCACATGGCCAGCAGTGGCTCATTTGGATTTAAAGTGACAATACGCACTGAAACGTTTTCATTCTAAAATTAGCTTAAAATGGACAGAACTGAGCAGAATGAAGTCTCGTTGTCTGAGAATGATTTTGTGCAAAAAATGCAATGCACATATTTTGTGCAACCCACGGACCTATCCTAACTTGTTGAAGGCAGCATAATAGGTCTCCTCTCAGTGAAGCATCTTGTGGGAAAATGAATTTATCACCATGAAAATGCGTCTCTTCCAGTTTAATTGCCATGTGATAAACCTCTAGACAGAAATGACTGAGACGCAGCAAAAACAAGCTAATTGCTGTTGAGTCATTCACACCGCACTACAAGGCTTGACATTTTCCCCCTTTCTTCTCTTGCCAGACAAATATGAAGGATGTGGCTTAATCTGGGATTTTTTTTGTGAAAACAGTTTAAAAAAAAAAAAAATTCTTGGAGAATGGGAAACAATTTGGCATTGTCTGACCATGAAGTTTACACAAACTAGAAAACCTGACAGCGAAGGAGAATATGCAGGCACTTTCAAATATTTTATCACTGTCTGTGTTGCATCTATACTTGCAAAGATATGAATACCCCTTTGAGTTTTTTATTTAGTTTATTTTTTTGTTGTTTTTTTGATAGATTAATCAAAAACAAATATTTCTCACAATTATGAAGTGAAAGAAAAATGCTTCTGCTTCTTGTTAACAACCTCGCCCTAGTCAGGCTCCTAGATGTCCAATGTTTGTCCCTGGCTCCTGTCAGTCTGCTTCCATGCCCTGCCTTACCCGTATTTGCTCCTCTTAAGTCGTTTATTTTAATTAAACTTCTTCATTTCTCACCATAGTGTTCATCTGCATTTGGGTTTTTATTGTTACAACCATGACAGAAGCTTTCGCACATTCACAGACCGAACATGTTGCCCATTCTGCTTTGCTAAATAGCTCATGCTCAGTCAGACTGAATGGAGAACATGAACACTTTTGAATCCGTGCTTTGATTAGGCCTTACTCAGATTTGAACAACTCCAGGGTAGTTCTGGCTGTGTCGGGTCCTTTTTCTGCTGGAAGGTAAACCTCCACCAAAGTCTCATATTTTTTCCCACCTCTGATACTTTTCCTTGCAATGCTAACCTGTGTAGTGGCTGCATCCATCTTCCCATCGACTCTGAACAGCTTCTCGGTTCTTGCTAAAGACAAACATTCCCACAGGATGATGCCGCCACCGCCTTCTGAGAATTTCAAAGAGCTTTCGTTCAACAGCGTCTTTCTTCTGGTCACTCTTCCATAACATCCAGATTTAAGGAGTCCTGGTTTGAGATTCTCCCACCTGAGCTGTGGATCTGTGCAGCTCCTCCAGAGTCACCAGGAGCTTTTTGACTGAATATCCCTGTGGAAAAAAGGCACAAATACTTTGCCTTTTTTCCTTCATATGCGGCTGATGAAATGTTTAGTCTAGTTTTATCCATCGTTCTCACAGAGGATCAGGACTGATTCAGAGGTTAAACAAAAGCTTAGAGTTCTGTTTGTTCTCCTGGGATATTTTTAAATAGGTGTAGCTAGAGTTTTTGTAAACCACTGAAATGTATACAACATACAGCGGTTAAATAGCGGTTCGGCAGTGGTCTGTGTAAATATCAAGCCTGGTTATGCTGGTGCAGAGACCTGGCACCCAGACAATAGCTGCAGTTCTTTTTTGTTTTCTCCAGAAACACAGAAAATGTTTGAGTTTTTTTTTCTCTCTCTCTTTTCTTTTACACAGAAATCTAAATGCCATTTATTTGACAAAGAACAATTCTACTCCCTAGACCACACAATCAAGTTTCAAACCGGCAGCCCCTCCCGTGATCAGTTTGTTATTGTTTATAGATAAAAGGCTTCCTTTTCTCAAACTCCGATTTACCCAAAAATACCACCACGAGCAACCGCAGCCTAACCAACGCATGACTTGACTTTTCTCCTTTCAGAGGCTGAAATGTTTTCCATATCGTGGGACTCCAAATGGATGCAGGAAATGCTGTCACTCCGCTCCGCTTTCCAAACTTCCAGAATGAGGTTTTGGCTCTGGTGGATGCCAGTGCGGTCGATCCCAGAGCGGTACTGACCCTGCTCGGGTTTCCTCTCGCTGGGGGACAGTTCAGGAGTGTCTGCCCCGTCTTGGTTCTCCAGCCTCAGATGTGAGATCAGTCTGTCGTCTCGTTTCAGAGAAAAATGACATACATAAAGTGCTGTTTTTGTTTTCTGGGTGGCCACTGGAGGATCCTCTAAACACTGCTGTCGGCCTTTCCTTCAGTTGCTCTTAGTGTCACTGGCAGCTTAAAAACAACATTGAGAGTCAAGCTGCATCTAAGGCAGAGATCAGAACCACAGGTGTTAGCTCAGGCGAGCTAACACCTGAGCTAACACCTGAGACTTACATGTTTCAGAAAATTATCATCAGACAAGTACACCCTGAGTAAGATCAAAACGTAGTTTTCAGCTGATGACTTTATATGTCAAAGGAAAAAGTCATTCCGTTGAGCATTAAGGTCATGCATCTCAATCAGACTTATATTACGACTTTTAAGTAAAACCCTCAGAATATTTATTTCTCTATCTGTTAATTTGGGCCATTATGAGGTGAACCTTCATGTATTTCTAAGTGAGCTTGAGGACACAGATTGTTTCTGCCAGAGAGCAGAGTTCCTCATCCAGTCAACTACGGCAAGTCGGTGGGAATCTTCCAGGTAGCAGCAACGTAGCCACACCACCACCACCGTATTCAGCTGCTGATTTGATGGCCTTTTTCTGAAGTCCTGTGTCAGCTTCATGCCTGATGCGGCTCAGCTTACATATTTTAAAAACTTCTTATTTTATCTTGGCCGTCCACAAAATATTTTCTGTTTTTGTTTGTTCTTTTATCGTGACACTGTCATGTACATTGTCCCTTTTAAAATAATAACATTTACTTGGATGCTATTTTTGTCTAAGCTCTTTCTCGTTGTTGATTTATGAATATGGACTTCTGCTGGGGCAAGTGAGGCCTACAGTACTTTAGATGTTGTTTTGGATTGCTAAATACCATGCAATGATCCGGGTCCACAGCCTTAAATTACTTGACAGGAATCATCTGAAGGAATGAGCCACCGGCTACACACTACTAAACTTCACAACACTTTGACCTGGCAGGTTAATTTAGAAAGCTTCATGTCGAAAGCGTCGTAAGTGTCTCAAACAACTGTTTGGAAAAAAAAGGAAAAAAAAGGTTTTAATGGAGACATAAGTTTACATGGAAAATGGAAACGGTTTTAAAAAACAAACAAAAAAAAAAAGCTAGTTGAGTCTGTTCCCATCGCGCTGTGTGCCACGTTCACCCTGGCAGACAGAACAGGAGGCACCACCAGCAACCGCCACTTCCTCAAAACTTGCAAGTCTGAACACCAAGCGTGTTTTTATGAGATGAGAGGGGAAGTTTTTCATCTTCCATGGACATCAGTCCAACGATGCCCTGCTGAGTTGTCCTGCAGATTGATCAAAAGCACCTATCTAATTATATATTATAATTATATAAAATCTAAATTATATATGTGTGTCTTTGAAAAACGCATGGCACATATTTTACTCTGATACTCCTACATGAAATTAAGTGAAAATAGCTGCCTTTTTCAGACAAGTGACAAGTGAATAGAGCAAAGATGTACAAAATTGAATTTTGTGATCAGAGAAGCAGCCAAGAGGCTCGTTTTAACTTTACAAGAAAGCAGCAGGACAATGACCCAAAACGTCCTGCCGGGTCAGAATTAGCCTCTCAAAGCCGAGACCTAAATCCAGTCTGTCTCAACTTGTATCAATTTTTGGTCTAGCGTTACAAAAATACTAACGATATTCATTGAACTTTGTGGTTATAAAATGATGTGAAAGGTGTGAGGGCGGTATCTGAAGCTTCCCACAGACCTGATTTACAATTGAACAAACTCATAAATTGTGCTCCACATGAGCAGAATGCCCAAGCTCCTGCATTTACAGAGGAAGTCACACTTGTTAATCGAGTGCATTTGATGATCAGCAGCTGCCATTTGCAGCAGTGGTGTACATTGTGTCAGTCCACAACCTTGTAAACCTGCATTGAAATTGAATTTCATGCAGCAAACACATTCATAATCTCTCATCTAACAAAATGACATTTTCTATTTCAACAAAAATATTTATTTATTTACAGTGACTCAGTACTCAGTAGTCCTCAGATTCAGACGCAGCAGTGCAGCTCACTGCTCTCTTTTCTAGGGGCAGTAATTTAACAACAAATGCTTGATGTGCAGTAAGATACCATCTCTCATTTTTGTGGTTGGGAGTTTTTCTTTTTGTTTTTTTTCTGAGACTGGCAGTGTGTTGGAGCCGGACTGGACTAACGTGCCTTAAGGCGGATCTGCATAATTGCTAGAAATGTTTGTAAATGTTTCACAAGTTATTAAAAAGTTCAGTGATGGACAATTTAAGACCTGACAGGTAATTATGAAGCCAAGCTTCGCGCGCAAGGAGCCTGATTTCTCCCATAAATCATAATAAACCGGCTCGCCCTCGTGTTTGCCATGTGCAGTTTATCCTCTTCCTCTCAGTTCAGATCAGTTCTTATGAAAACTGCGAGGTGAATTAGAAAGAAAAGAAAACTCTTTGGGTGATCTAAAGGGCTTAATGGGAGCTGAAGAGTCTCTTGGCTGCTTTTCAAAAAAGGCAAGCAGCTTCAGGCTGCACTGGTTGTGGCTCACAGCCACTGAAAAGGAAGGCTGTCTCCATGCCCCCTCCCCTCCTGCTCCTCTGTCTCCATATAATTACACTACGGCTGACAGACATGGTGCTTAAAGTAACAAAGACAGGCTGGAAAATAAACAGCACCTCAGTCATTTGCTGAAAGGGCGAGCCTGAGATGTGTACAGTGCTGAGTTTCCTCCGAACAGCTTAATGCAGACAGAAAATGGTCTCCAGCGAAACCCAAGCCGGCTCCTCGGAAGCCAGAACGACGGCGTTTTGTCATGACATTGCACGTTTCCACGAATTAATGAGGTCGCAGGAGGCGACGCTTACGCGGGTTTGTAATTAGTTGACCCTAATTTCATGCATTAAACGTTATTTATGTCACAAACAACCCCCCTGCGTAAACATCAGGGTCGGCTTGCAAATGATGAAGTGAGTGAAACATGACTATTTTATTTATTTATTTTTTTTTAAGAGAGAAAAACACACAAACGTCTCCATTTATCACTCATCAGGTAAAATTACAAACTCCAGGATCCACTTAGTTCTTTCATAACAAACAGAATAGGATCTGCAAAAATCAGAAGCGTACTTTACAAAAACCGAACTCAGTTCCATTCAAATTCTAAAACCCCTTTGCTAATCCCTCAAGGGGAAACTGAACGTGGCTGTAACTCATCCAATTTTCTTCAAAGAGTTGTTGTAAACACTGATGGCTGTGGGCTGGGATCATATCCTGCGGCAGTCTGTGCTACAGCGTTTTTTGAACAAGCCTCTGACTGAAGAAACTGTTGTCGTAAACGCGGCCTCATGAAGAGGATGTTTTGGGAAGCAGGGAGAATGACTGGAAGATTTCATCCTTTGAGGACTTTACTGCAAAATGCTTGTTAGTTGGGAGTTTTTTCAGGATGGTGATGATTCTAATATAAGAGTCTTTAGCTCCAGCGGGGGAGTTTGGGTGACTTTGTGTCTTGTTCACTAGTGATGGTAGGATGGTGCGAGATAGATGGATTCTGGCCTTGTCTTCAGCAGTGTGTGAGCTCTGGGTCTGTCGCTGCAAACAAACGTCCAAATAACGAAGCTCACAAATTCCCGGTTCTCCTGCATTCCACGTCTTATTGGCCTTCATGGGGTTCTCGTGGTTTTGTGACATTCACAGAAAATTTAAAAACACAAAATGTAAAATCCCTTTTATTTACAAAAAAAAAAAAAAAACATAGGACTAAATATGAAATGATGTCCACGACGTTATTTTGATTATGATACAGAATTCAGAATAAATACCAGCTTCCTTTAATCGCTTTCAAGAGCTTATTGCTCAAGATACTGCATAGATGATTTGTTCACCTCATCAAAGCATAGCCAGCCGACATTATCAAGTTAGTTAGTCAGGCTATCTGCTCAGGTTCAAAGTCAACAGAGATGCTGCTCATAAGCTGACAACTGTCGTAGCGTTACATGAATAAGAGTGACGGACGGCGCTTCTTCAGTTTTCGCTCGGATCTTATCCCCCCAAATTTATTTCAACATTTTTCTTCATTGTAAGGTAGTAAAAAAAATCTAGGAGCTTTTTTTCCAGCTGACCTGCAGTGTGCAGCAATCTGGGATATGTTACTCTGCATTTCAGCTGGAGCTCAAAGGTTAGTGTGAGTTTTATAAAGCAAACTTTTTAAGCTTAAGATAAGGAATAGAGTGTTGACGATAAAGACAGATGTCCCTTTTCATGTTGTTACAAGGTAGACAAATTACATTGATTACATTAATTATTAGTGCTATGTTCTGACTTGGGAACACTGGTGAAAAGATGCTGTTGTGCTCCGAGGCACTGGGTGGTGAATGAAATGCCGCCTAACTATATATAAACATATAGAGACGAGTGTTTGCTTGACGGACAACTGTTTATTTCCTGGTTTACAAGCTGTGAGAAACTTGTCTGTCATGGCCGCCTGGTTGTGAAGATGCCAATAATAAATACTGACGTGAAATCAGCCACAGAGCAGTGAGTAGAGGCTCGAGCTGGCTGTGGTTTCACACACTAGAGATCTCACTAACAGCTGAGCTATTGATCCCTGTCTGCTCTGAGAAGCAAAGTGACAAAACACTGTCAAGATGGTGATGATGATGAGGAAGAACAACACTGAGGAGTGTTTCTCTCCTTTTTTCTGTCATTTGTGCTGCATCATCGGTACCGCCTCATGGTTTGGTACTAATTGGCTTCCGTAGATATTTACCGGCAGGTTTTGTTAGAGGAGGTTTGTATGTATGTATCAGAGGTTCTCAATACCCAATTGCTGCTCAGGGCGCCACAGTCTTGGGGGCATCAAAACACTGACAGATATGGTAATAAATGCAAAGTTATCTCAAATTGCCCACTTAATGACTCTGCTGTGTTGTTCCTTTTCATGTTCAGTCAGTACTGTAAGAAAATGTTCCTGTGTACCACTTATGCCTGATGGTGCAGCCTGGTTAAACATCATTTTTCCTGTTTTTAAGGAGTCTGGACTGGATTTGTCAATCTGTAATAATTCACAATCTAAACTTCCCTGCTCAAACTCATATCACTGAAAACCCAGTTTAAGATTTATAAAACCATAATTTTAGATCCAGGCAAGTTTGAAAACCGTTAGTCTCTCCAGATCAATTGATATGAGGTCAGTAAAAGTTTTACGTCTCTGTGTTTCTGTTCAGTTAATTTTTTTGCAGATAAGGCTTCTTGCAGAAGGAAGGTCTCACCCAGACTCACCCAGGACGCCCTTCATACAAGAACTGCCACGTAGCAAAAAGAATGTACACCCTCTTTCAGCTGGTGTAGAGTAACACACAACAGACTCCATATGATCACTGATCAAACAGAGACGAAACCAAATGGAAAAGCTTTGTTTGGAAAAGTGAATCTTTGTGATAAGACTTTTAGTGCAGCTGAACATTTCCTTGTTCTCCAAACTTAGCTGAAGCTTTAGTTGTTTAACTGATGACCTCATATTTGACTCAACAAAAAAGTCATGAAGAGGAGATAACACCTAGCTTCATGACTCTAATCATCCAATCAACTCACATCATCCGCCTCCATATTGTAAGATGTTTGTGCTCAATTCTATGTTTGTCTTTCATCAACCATTACATTATGCGTATGACCAAGCATCTTCAGGCTTTCTGCTCATATGACATTGTTCTTACTGTCTTGTGGCTAGTTCAGGTGAAATGTGGTAAACCCGAGTTGTCCTGATATATCCTGTTTTGGAGAGGAGAGGTTTTCATCTGGAGACTCTTGAAACAGGACACTTTTGTTCCATCCTTTTCTAAAGGCAAAAACATCTTATAATTGCTGTCCTTCTTCCACTTTTTTATTTGTATATATTTTTTAATCTTTCAGTGCTGTGGCTGTGGCCGGTGCGGCAGGTGCCTATGGATCGTACTCATGTCAGTTGCAGAGCGTGTCTAAATTTGTGTCGTCTGTGACTCTCCTGCCGCATATAGCTTCCACTGGGTACGCTCGGTGTTGCCATAGGAACTATTTAAATGCAGCTGGGGTGTCCTCAAAGCTCACTTCTCCTAGTAAAGTCAAACTGATTATTGCAGCCAAATGTTTCCAGAGCCTTTCATGATGAACGAGAAATTGTAAGATCTCGTGACTCGAGACCTCATCACAACCCTCAGCATTGTATTGATACACAACGAATCAAGTTGCATTATATGTCGTATTTAATATTTCATATGTGCACAGTATATTGTATCATATCATATTGTGTTGTATTGGGATCCATCATGTTGTAAAGAAACATTTGACATGACAGAAAAATACCAGAAATCATCTTCTGGTTGACCAGCAATTTAGGTTATTTTTGTTCCTGTAAGACAATATTTCCATCTTGTAATCAAGACATCCATCTAGTGTTTGAGTCAAGAGCATATACTCACCTTTCTAAAATAATGGACCATGTCATTTTCTTTTTTTTTTTTTTTTTGGACAAAAAATGACCTATGCCGTTATTTTAGGAAAGTGATGCTGTGACGTTCTCCTCCTTTCAACTGAAGGCATCTCGTCTCCAAATTACTCTTACCAGTGCTGACTCGTGTGTCTCTGTGACCTGCCAACGTCCCACAGCTGTTGACTCTGGCCTGCAACCTTTCAGTGCTGCCTGAAAGGTTGCAAACAGGATGGACTGGTGATGCGTGGCGATTTCCATGGGTAAAGGAGGAAAAACAGGAAAACTCGATAGAAAATAACAAGCACTGCTTGAAAACGTGACTCCTCTTAGAACGTTTCGACGCACAAATTATAATTTAACACCGAAAATAAGGGGAAAGCCCGGCATCGCACTCTCTTTAATTTGCAGACCGTTGCGGTGGCTTCAGCCCACAGGATGTAAACCACGCCACATGAAGGTGAAAATTAGCGCCAGAAAAACACAAGCTAATCATTATTGATTAAAATGGCCGATTCAGAGCAATAACTCACCTTATTTGTGACAAAAACACACACAAAATGGTTTTCCATTAATTTTACGCTCATTAAGATAATTACAATGCCATGAGCTGTGCAGGGATAATTATACAGTGAAGGGGTGGAGTTCAAGAGCCAGTGGCAGGATTAAGCAGTTTTCCTTCAGGTCACTGTGAGGTCGGCAGCCACCGCAGCGCCCAGGACAAGAGCCAGGGAGCCTTCTCCACCGCTCGGAGCCTGGGACCCATTTCTTCTCCTCCGTGACAGTAAATCCGAATAAAGCAAAAAAAAAAAGAAAAGAAATACAATTAGGATCGGAAAATGGACCCAGGTGAAAGGAGAACAGGGTGGCATGGAAATGCGGTAAGTTCTAGACAAGTCCTGCCAGCGGCCACTCTCCCACCCCAAAGCCCCTCCTCTGAATCCTTTTACTGTATCCAAACCACAAATCCCACACTTTTCCTGGAAGAGCAAAGAGGAGACTGGATTGAAATATACATTGGAATTTTCTTCAGTGAGTGGGGGTATGGGAATGCCCCAGAAACCTTCGAAAAGATTAAGTCTCACTATGCAAATAGGAGTCGAAATCAAAGTCGATGCTTATTCGTTGGATTAGCCTCTGTTCCTCTTTCGCCGGCAGCCCTATTTTAAGCTCTCAATGTAAGTATATGGTGGCCCCTGGAAAGATTTTTGAACATTGAAATGCTTAATTAGTTTTCCTCAGGAGTGCTGCAAGTTTGTAATCAAACTCTCGTAGCTTTTTAGGCTGAGGCTAATTACAGGTTGGAGCAGGGAGCCTGCAGAGATTCAGGGTCAAAACAAAAAAAAAAGTCTGACTGCTTGAACCCAGGAAGCCTCGCAGCTCCTTTTCTCCTCGGACTCATGGCCCGAGTTTTGCTTTGAGCACCTTTTCCTGCTTACATTACCTTTTTAATCTTGTTCTTTCTGCTCAAATGCGAGTTTCCACAAATGATTGTGTTGTCAGGATGCCATCAGGCTGTGAACAGAGAGCTTTCTGCTGCAGTGGGTACGCGCCTGAGCGCCATGCTGTGGTTTGTTGTGTAATCTCTTAGTTATGCGCTTTATTTCCTTACCACTGGCACCGAGACGCCTTCCTTTCACTGTTTTCCATTGCCACTAGTGCTTTTAAAGCCAAGATGATAGTTAAAGCTTGATTATAGATTTTGAAAAAGATTTTAAATAGAACGCAATGTAAGAAGAACGGTGTTTTTCTTCCCTTCTTCTTCTCCTAGCAGAATAAAACCAGCATGTTCCTCTTGTCCTAAAGAGCTCAAATGTCTGCTGTCTAACATTTTAGCTTAACTGTAAAATTCCTATCTGCAACACATCACGGCCGTGCCTGAAGGCCCTCGTTAAAGCAAAAGCATTTTGGGATTTGTTAGCAGCCCTGTAAAGCTTTTCATGATGTGGCTTTGCTTTATAATCCACACAGTAAATGAGTTTGCATTCCTTCATTTGCTTTGCATCTGTGTGGAGTGACAGTAAGCTGCACGGTGGTTAGGACTGATTGGACCAGATAACCCTTTTTTTGTTTTTTTTCCTGTATGTTTAAAAAAACAACGGAGTGTGGTTGTTTTTAGGTTGGTATGCCAACAGCGGCTGCAGAAGAGGACGTGTTAAGGGAGATCACAAGGGGGAATGTTTCTTCTTTACATGTATAATGCTTAAAATATTGCCACGATGTGTTCGTCTCAAGTTGAACAAAAATGCAAAGCTACTTTGAGAAAATAATAATTTATTAATGCTTTGCTACTTAAGAGTGAAGCTCCCTTGTATTTCCTTAAGGTGTTCATGATCAATATTTCTCCAGGCTTTCTGGAGGTCTTTGTGTTTTTCTTTGCTCTTTTGATTGCTTTTATAGCATCTTCCTGCCCAGTCCCTATTTCTGACGATACTCGCAGATTGTGCAGCGCGTGCCTGAAAAAAAAAGGATGAGGAAAGTGTGTGAGTGCACGAAGAAAGAAGAGTCCAAGTTTACAAAACTGTCCACATCAGAAAAACAAAACCTGGTGTATCTCAAGGCTGTTTCTTTAAGAAATCAGAAAAAAATGCAGTAAAAACCAGAAACAAGGACGTGAGAGAACCATCAGCTGAAGGGGAAGTGCTCTTTTAGTGGCTCTTTGGTCATCATTTAAATACTTCAGTATAATTTTCTGTCTGTCAGTTGAGTTATTGATTCAACTAAGAAATCGAGAACAAAATGCGTTTATTTCCGTTTTTTAAAAAATCTACGTTAAGTGCAGACACACCAGTGGATGCATCAAACTCTCTGTTGAACTTTGGCATGATTGGGACATATTCTCTTCCTTATTTACATGAAATCAATGTGAAGTGTTTCTGGGGGGAGAAACCACTTTCACCCAGATGTGTCTCCTAATCCAACAGCAGGAGTTCACATAACACTGAAATATCTATTACAGATATAATATAATATAATATAATATAATATAATTTTTGATATTTTAGCTAAGTTAATTGCTTTTGAACCACCACAGACGCACTCATTTAATACAAATACTTTATTGACAATGTGTGTGTGTGTGTGTGTGTTTGTGTGATGCAAATATTTTAATGGAATTGAAAAATATTGAGAACATAAACCAAGTTTGTTACTTTTACAGTTTAGGTTTGAAAAAACAAGACACTGAAAGGCTGTAATGCATATAGAGAATCAAAGTGCATATTCTTGTTCCTTTTTATGTTGACAATATACACATTACACTAAACATAAATAATTGCATCGTAAAAATGACTCAAGTATTTACATGTAAAATATATTTTATATAATATATAAATTTATATTAAATCTAGGTAGATTACAATTGGGGTAGTGAGTCCGGTTGCTTCCTGTGAGCCGGGGCGTGGCGGTGTGCTATCTGTGGGTGTTGAGCAGCACCTCCAGCCAGCAGGGGCAGGAGGTGATGAACTGTCTGGAGTAGCAGGGGCCCCAACCCTTAGCGAAACTGATCCGGATGCTGTGGGGGTCCCAGGGCCCTTCCTGAGTCTCTGGCTTCACGCCGTGCTCCGTCATCCAGCTAGAACACTCAAAGTCAAACACCTTGAGGGAGAATCCCGGCATCACCCTCCTCACGCTCAGCCCACGAGCGCTCGGCAGGTCCAGAGTGGGCGAGTGGACGAACACCGGGTGCTGGCTGCGGTTGTAGACCCACACGCCGTCGGCCTCGCGACTCAGCACGATGCCGAAACCGATTTTACTGCGAATCTGTTGTACGTTGCCACCGCTGCCGCTCCCTCCCGATCTTCCTCCTCTTACGTGGCTGTGGTGCCGGTAAGGGTCCGATGCAGCGTGGCTCCCCGGGTCCTCGCGGCGGCTGTGATAGGCGTTGGCGTGGAGCTGGCCGAGGCAGAGGCCCGTGCCCTGAGGTAGGTCGTAGAAGATACTGAGTGAGGGCTCATAGGCCGGGTACAGGCGGCCCACACGGGTCCGCTGCTCCCAGTAGGCGACGCTGCACCAGTGAGAGCGGTGTCCGCCGCAGGTGGAGGAGCCGATGGAGGTACCAGTGTCTGACGGGAACACAGAGACGGGAGAGATAACGTCAGCATCAACAGGTCACTGTAGCGGAGGTCTCACTGAAAGATATAGGTCACTTAAAACAATGGCCCCCAAATTCAGCTCTCAGGGGCCGATGACCTGCAGCTTTAAGAGCTGCTCCACCACACCCAAATAATCCAAATAAATTTCATTACTTTCTCTGCATGTTGAGTTCTGCATTAATTCATTCATTCAAGTGGAGACACTTCTCTAAAGGTAGCAGAGCCCACAGATCAAAAAGTTTACTTTCCTCAGTTCAATGAAAAGTTTAAACTAAAAGCAGCATAAAAAAAAAAAAATCAAAACATGTTTTTACCTTATAAGTTGTTAATTCTGCACAACAAACTGGCAAGAATATATTCTTCAACAAAATTAAGTTCTGTGTTGCTGTTTTACCAAAATAAATAAATTCCTAATTCTTCCCTCAGACAAAATTTTAAAAATGTAAAATTGCTAAATTATTGATTCTAAAATGAACATTTTAATGTAAAGACAGAAACGCCATACTGCAGAGCTTTCTCAGTTCCCAGTGAGGCTGACCTGATAGTTCTCAGCTTTCTACATCACATCATATTTAGAAAGCTAAATAGGAAGCAATGTCTTTACCAGCCTGGACGTAATCAGACTTTCTACATATCTTTTCAAAATTTTATATTGTTTTCTGCTGCTGTTCTTTAACAATATTAAAGCACAAAATCCAAATTTAAAACTAAAATTCAATAATACTTTATTGATCTCAAAGGGAAATTAAACCTAGTTGTGTTTTTACTTTCTAATTACTCTTTGTAGAAATCATGATGTAACCTTTGATTTCAGCAATATGGCAAAGCCATGTTTGCTGTTCTTATGTTAACTTAGATAATCTGTATTTAAAAACATGTAACAGACATATTATATTACGCTAATGCAGATTCTTTACATAATTTGTGAACAAAAAATAAAAATCTGTCTTTTCAAAGCTCTATTTGGTAGCAAAACCACAGGTCTGCAGGTAGATCTAAGCTTTAGATTTTTGAATTTCCATGTATTTATTTGTTGTCTCTATTGACGATTATTAAGTTTGACATAAAACTTGTTGTTTAAATATATGTCAATATTAAAAACACGTTTAATACTAAGGAATAAAGCCAGAAAATTCACAAATATTTGCATATTGAAACTTCTCTTTTCAATACTAATCCAGATCTACACATTGCAGACATTCCAACACTGAGATGTGGTGTAATTCAGTGAGGAATCCGTAGATCTCTAGTCCTTTCAATCTGCAGTATTTATCATGACCTTAAGGGGGCGACAAAATGGGTGGCAGAACCACTGATTCATTTTCAAAGCAGGTAATTTCCTATGAGGTTTGTTTTCAATCAGCAGTTTCCTTTCCTTCAGATGTAATTAACTTTATCTTGATTCATAGAAAATTAATTATGTTCCAGAATAGGACCTGTCTTTCTTCTGGTGATAAATGTATGTGTGCAGAGATTCAGGAGATTCTGATCATTATTAGAAATAAGAAAAACTTTGATTACTTAACACAAAAGACCACAAACTGATCACCATAATTAGGTCCATCTTGGCCCAATGATCGTTCTCCTCTGCAAAACCCATATGGCAAAAATTCTGACAAACTGAGAGCTGGAAGATTAAAGACAGGCGGTTTTCTTTAGCGTTCAGTCAAAAATTTCACTTCAATTTGTCACCTGTCTGTCTCGATTTGAAAAAGCAGGTTCCCCCTCTCCTCCTCTGACATCCCTCACCATCACCCTCCACAACCCTTCCTCAGGTCCAGAGGTAAAAGAGGAGATTTAGAGCGGTAGAGAGGAAAGTTGGGGGGCCGAAAGCATTCAGCTCTCTGTCAACCTAGCATAAGCCCATGAACCCCTGACCCCCCAGCCCTCATGCTATCAGCTCACATTAACTCCCACACAGAGTGATGCCATTATTTTGCTCCAGAGACTCTATTGACACAGAGGATTTAAAGACCCATGTGCCTGTGGCCCCATTCCTTTCACATAACACCCCCTCTTCACCCGCGAAGAGCCAGATGATGGCTGCTCTCTGATTAACGCGCTGCTTTTAGGCGAAACCGGGATGGAGACGGGACCGGGTTCGTTTCAGCAGGTCTGAGCGTAAAACGTAGGGGCTCTTGTGAGTGCGATCGCTGGGAGACAGGGGGTCGCACTCTCTCTCTCTCACACACACACACACACACACCACACACACTCGTACAGGCCGAGCCTTCTGATTCAAATGGCACCAGTGCAAACACACAAACACCCCGCGCACAAAATTGCACTTCTCATCTGAGGCCCACGTGTGTCATTAGTGAATTCCAGGCTGGCAACTCCTGCAGTCTGGAGGTTTTACAGCTCTCCAACAAGAGAGCAGGCTGCTCAGATAGCAGCTCTCTCGCTCTTTCTCTCACACACCCACACCCACGCACGCACGCACGCACACCCGCACACACGCAAGAACTCGCACACGCTTTTACAAGCCGCGCTCTTCCCTGTAATAAGGCAACACAAACATGTCTGGGGAAACACTGGGAGACTTTATGAGCTCATGATCAAATTAATGCCCAAAGAAAACAAAGAACAAACTGATTTTTTAAAGCTTTTTTTTTTTTTTTTTTTTTTTAAGATGCATGCTGCAACAGGAAGTCAACAATTAGACTCTGACATGTGAAACAATTCAAGAGTTTTTACCTAATTTTTCAGTTTATGACTCGACAACAAGCTAAATATCTCGTTTTGCAAATGGCGTGCCTCAGGTGAGGGAGCTATTTGGGACTTCAAAGCGTCAGGATTAAAGTCACGAAGGAAAAATAAATGAAGTCTTGTGTTTCTCAGAGTTTTTTTTTTTTTTTTTTAAACCACTGAAACCGCTCTGGATCGATGGTTTGGTGGATGATTTTCTTTTTGTTTGGTAAGAAGAAATATGCATTACTCAGGTCCCGTTCGATGTTCGCTGGGTGTTATTTTCATTCACTTTGATCATGTTTTAAGCACAATAGAACAGGAAATGAATCTAAGAAAAGCATTCAAGTCCAAAGGAAACCTTCGGAAACCCCAGAAAGCCTGGAAATGCATTATAACAAGCTTTAAGAGCTCGGAAACACCTTTTGCACTTAAAGAAAAAAAAAAACAACAAGCACTAAGAAATCAAAAGGGGCACAAAGCTTCTCTCGGTCTTCTACGGTGAGAAGTTCAAAGCTCTAAATCATGATGTGCATCAGTGTTTGACAGCCCCAGAGGAACAGCAAGACATGCTTAATGTTTCTGGCACCGGCCCTCAGTGTCATCACGCTCAGCCTGGCTATCATCCAACTAAAGGTATGACAAGCTCGTGTGAGAACGCCGAGGGAGGGAGGGAGGAGCAGGAGGGAGGGGCGAGCGACTTCTTCAATGGAATTTTTAAAGAGGGGTTCAGACCTGAGGTTATCAGCGTATTTATGTTTGAGCGGAGGAAGTCGAGGTGGGGCCGGGGCAGAGGGGAGAGGAGAGGAATAAAAAAAAAAAAGAAAAAGCCGTGGGTGACTGTGATGTGAGCGTGCATGCCTGCATCTGTACCACAGGGCTGGCAGCAATTACAGCGTCCTGCAAGCGTTTAGACCGACCACTATTTAAGAGCTCTGTTTACCAATTAGATAAGTAGCCTTTGTTATTTCACTTCAAAATCGCTGTCTCTTAGTGCCAATCTCACCGAGGCGTCCACTGCGCTTCGCACCGGCTTCACACAAACAAACAGGATTAATTAAATGCGTAAAATGGCTATAACACTGAACAACAGTCGTCTACTTAAAAGGACTGGGAAGATTTTAGAGGTTAGCATCCGAAGTTCACAAGACAGACGGTCAGTCTCCTGCCGGTTCCCCCCACAGACGCTTGAAATTTGGACTTCAAACATCACGAACGCTCACTTCTCCTCCTTGATTTCCTCACATTTATTCCACAAAGATCACAAATGAACAGGCAGAATAAAATAGATGATTTAGCATTATTCTACCGGGGTTCCTGTGTGCAAAACCTGAAAATGAAAAGATCTCAGCTTTAAAAAATTGTCTTTTTTTTTTTTTTTTGTTTAATTCGTGGTTAATTCAAAGCATTAAGAGACTACTTCTTCCAGTTTTATGTGGTTTTAATAAGACCAAAGTCGGCATGTGTTGAGCTTCCCACAGGAGTCAGTGGTGAGTCCTGTTTTCCACAACATTTTAATTGAGTACGATACAGGCAGAGCTTCCAAAATAACAACGTTATGTATAACGCTCCACTGCTATTACCTACAATGATAAGTTCTGTCTCAATTTAAGGAGTCTGTGGTACACTGAGGCAAAGAAAAACAACACGAGGATGGGACATGAAGATGAGACGATGTGACCCAGAGAATATCATGGTACTTGTGGAGCTCTGGTTCCACATCCAAGGTTCTGCTTGCTGCTCAGGCGAAATGACTCAAAAACAGTCTACTGTATGTAAAACCAATGGTACAATGCACTTTAAGTAATAAAAAAAAGTCTATTTTATCATTTGGAAGAGTTTTCTACTTTGACAGTATGATGCAAGCTTTACCGAGCTGATTGGACCTCCACACCAAATCCATTGGTACACAACTCAGTAAATGCAGTTTGGGTTAAAACTTTGATCGTTAAGCAAGTTTTGTTTTTAATTATAAGCAATTTTGTTCAATAACTCAAAGAAAAACATTTGATTTATCAGAAATTCAACTTGGTTAATGCAGCATGAAATCTCCAAGGCAAACACGGGGTTATGTAACGCAAATCAAAATGTGCAATAAACGTTTTTCTGTTTTTTGGGTTGTTTTTTTTTTTTACATATCTGTGAATACATTTTTGTATGTTGCTGATGATAGAATGTAAAAAAATACACAACCATGTTAACTATTTAGATCAGTCACAGCATACTTTACAAATGTCCACAGATTATATAATTTAACCCAGCTGCTTTGTGAGTGAACACTTATTGGCTCCGGGTTGCCCATGTCTGTATAAAATGAAGACGCCTATATTTCAACTAATTCAAAAACCAACATTTTGCAGAGCGTAACCATCAAATATGTGACTATATTGAACACAAACCTCAGACAAAAAGCAGATAGAAATTTGATTTACTCATTAAACAGTTTCTCTGTTTCAGAGTTAAAACTTGAATTTAGTCACAAAAAACGAGGAACAATTTAAGACTAACAACCAGAGTCAGAAGGCCGTAGCTAAACAGATTTACAGATTGAAAATCAGATACATATGATAGTGGTTTAAAGGTAAACTTGCTTACAGCATTTTTTAACCATCTGGTCAGCAAAACTCATGAACTCACTTCCAATTAGGAAAATCCTTCGTTTTCCTTCTGCTCTTGTCAGTGACCAGCCCATTATCGCCTCTAATAGGTTGAGGTGAAAATACTGTATTAAGCTGTTGTTCCATTGAGCAACAACTGTATAAATAAGGGCGGGTGTTTTCCATCACCAAAAATATTTTTAGAAAATGTACTTTGCTTTTAAACAAAATATTTCCTTGTCTTCAAGCAGTTGACTGGGCGCTCTCAGCAACAGGTGTGGGAGGGGGGACGGCAACTGAACACTAAATCCGGCTGAAGAAAACTTGGCTTTCTCCAACTTTCTCACCGGCACCTCATCATAATTATTATTTTCCTGCACATTTTGATTTATTATTCCTGCTTTCATTATTATTAAAGCAGGAATCCCTGATAGATGGAGGTTTTGCAATCATGTCAACATGGTTCCTCTTCAAAAGGATTCATTTATTTATTCATTTCTACACTCAGTGATACGAGATCCATCTACAATAGTGTCAAACTCATTTTTACTTTTGGCGTTTGTGCCAGAATGTACTGATGAAGCTCATTAACAAACTCTTAGAATATTATTAAATATCTATGTCTGCATTCTTATTTAAATTCATTCGTTGTAATCATTTCACAATGATGTACGTTGACAAAAAACAATTTCATTTGAGTGATAAAAATGATATTTAAGCGCACAATTGTTCTATTTGGGTGTCCTGCTAAAGTTTAGAGGCCCACAAAAGAATCTATGGCGGGCCGCATCAGGCCCTCGCGCCTCGAGTTTGACACATGCGGTCAAATATTTTGAATTTTGAAAACTAAATGTTGAACGTACTCGTTTATTTGACCTGCAGTTTTCTTCATCATGTCATCAACCTATAGAGGTAGAGAGTCTGGGAGGAAAACAGGGGAAAAAGAGGGGGGAAAAAAGGAAGAAAAAAAAAAAGAGGTGGACCGGGTGAAAGAGGGAGAGAGAACCTGCCAAGCATAACCAGCATCCACGGAAAAAATGAAGAGAGAGAAAGAGACTGTGAGAAAGAGAGGGAGGGAGGGAGACCCTCGTCTTTCATCCAGTGCCAAGGATTAGATTCCCCTCCAGTTATTAGACTCTTCCACTGTGCTGAAAGAAGTGGGAGAGGGAGAGAGAGAGGGGGCGCGCGAGGGAGTCGGGGGGTACAAGAGTGAAGGATAGGATTTAGCCACTGACCATTGTCAGGAGTCGACATGTTTTGTTATCATCCTATGCCGTCGCGTTCGCTGTGGAAAACTCAAAGAGTAGAAAAACCGTCATGAAAAAGGGAGAGAGGAAAACTCTCCCCTGCCTGAAGAGAAATGGTAGATTCTGTGTTGTTTGAGACAACTATCATTAGAGGGCAACTTCAAACCAGCAAGCCACATTTAAGCTGGCGTCTCGACTATCTCTGCCATCAGCGAGCTGCCTTATCGCCAGACGAGGCCTTTACAGTCGAGCACAACCCAGGCTCTCACACGCATCGACGCACACGCACATTCTTGCACGCTTGCTTCCCTGCTGCCCCCCCCGTCCACTCTCTTGCTTTTCATTGCAAAGTGGGCCTAGTAATGGAACAGAATGCAACTAATGACGTTTCTGCGCTCAGAAATACACGGCGAGTCGGACGAGTTCCCTGAGCCTGGAGGGCGGCCGAGCTGCAGGGAAAGTCGCTGCGCGTCCCTGTGAAATTCCTGTGCAGATCTTAGAAGCAGAAAGCTCCTCCAGAAGGAAGAGAAAAAGTGACCAGCTTCCTGCGTTTCTGCTGCGACTTCAAACAGCTCGCCCTGAAGGAATGCCGCGGCTTGAACGTATGCGCAACTGCGTCCTTGACAGCCCTGATGTCATGTCATGTTTATTGACATTCGTCGCATCCAAAGTCAAGTGGTACTTTGGAGATTAATTCTGCAAACTCTTGTCATTTGTTCTTCTGTTGCATATGCAAACATGCTAAACGTGGGACGCCGACCCATTTAATTCAGAGACATGTCTGTTCTTGTTGAGAATCAGCAGAATCTACATGCAGTATTGATTTTGCGCAACAAAAGCGCAAGAAAGATGATTTGCAGAGACACAATTGCTGACTGAGACTCGGGGAGAGCCTGCTAGTTGACAAGTCTCCCCTCCCAACACATTCCTGGACAGGCCCTTTTCCTCAACACTTCCTCCCCCCGCTCAGAGAGTCACAAGGGTCAAGTTGACAAGTCTCTCATTGAGCCTCACGTGGTCCCACTATATGGCCTTCACTCCTCACAACATAATTACACTCATTTATTGATGGAATACATCCATTTGTTCCGCTGTGAACGAGGAATTATGAAATTTATGAAATTCCTCCGCACTCGTTATTTGGATAAACGATCCGGCGGACTGAAAGACGCAAGGCGCAGCGCCGCTACAGCAGGAGACGCAGGTCAGAACGAACTTTTCCACGTGTTTTTACAACCGGCCCTAAAGCAAACATTTGACCTTTTGAGATCTTTTTAAGAGGACTAAAAACTGTTAATGTGCTTTTTAGATGAATAAGTTCCGAAGCAGTGATAAAAAGGTCATTAACCTTTTTGCTCAAATTCTTTGCTGCATTCATAGATTTTTTGGGGGGGTGAGAGGAGGCAGGAGGCTGGGGGGTTATAAACTCAGACTCTGTCGACATCTGCAAAGAATCTTTAGGTTCTGCAGCATGGCAGGCTTCCATTAAAAGCCAAATTGCGAGTTGGCAAAAACTCTGAGGGAAAGCCACAGCCAGTCCTGTAATTTAAACCTTATTTTAAATGGCGATTGCCTGACAACATGGACCCAAGGAGAGGGAGGAGAAATGCGACTCACAAAGACGTAAAGAGGGAGGACAAGAGAGGCGAAGGCAGCAAAGGAGAGTGGGCAGCTGACAGCAGCAATAAATATTCTGTGCTTCATATGGCAAATGTGCTGATCAGAAGAAATAAAACGAAAACAGGTCAAACTAATAGAAAACTGGACTTAAATAAGAGAACATGGCAATAAATAGGTCAGTACAAGACAAACATAGGGTGTGTTGAATGTTTTATTTCCTGCTGTGAATTAACAATAAAAGCCTGTTTTTCTTTTTGATCTCGGGCGGCTGTCACAGCATTTCCCATCTTCTGATGTATTGAAATTAAAATAAAGGGGGGCTCGGAGAAACGTCGAACGCTGTCACGACTGTGAAGCACGCGTGTCGGTTTCAATGTGCTCCAACTTTGAATGCTGTTCTTCTACTGGGATTAAATGTGTGGGTTTTTTTTTACCTTATAATAATATTTTTTGCTGAGATGTCACTGTCACATTTGATTATTTTTCCATACTGAAGGATCACCAGAAATGTCACATGTTCCAATAATAATTAGACCAATGAATCAGATGGTTGGCCATCTTGTGAGTTTCATTTTGAGTTTTAGGTATCCAGCATGCCGAGGTAAGTGATGCATTGACACTGTGTAGAGGGCCAAATAATATTATTAATGGATAACTGCTGCCTTATTGAAGTCCTAGTTGCATCTAATCAAAAGTTCCAAAAGTCATGCTCAGACTGTGAAAACAAACATAAATGCACGGTGAGTTGATGCTGTGAACGTCGATTCCTGTAGGACATTGTGTCTTCCTATGCTATTAAACAGTCAATGGGAGTATTCGGGTGAAATGCAACTAAATCTGTTTTTCTCAACGGGGATAAATGCTGTGAGATTTAATCAGTATTACAACTTCAAATGGCTTGATCCATTCACATTTTACAGTATTAGAGTAGTAGAAGAGGCAAAAACACGAGGAATCAAATAGCAACAGTACCATACTCCTCTTCCTCTGACTTGCCCAGCTTTTCATTGATGTAAAGGAATCTGATAACGCTGGCGTCTTGTCTGAGTGGGCAGCATTATCACATTTCTGGGGAAGTTCTGATTACAATCTCACTGTGTTTGACCAAATAACGTTGGTGCTCTGTTTTCAGTGCTGGAAAAATCGGAACCACATGTATTAACACTTGTGCCAGCCCATATTTTGGCATATTTTTTGCTTTCAGAACAACAGTAGACAGCAGAGTAAAACAGAGAGAAGCTTATTTACTTTCTATCTATCAGTTCATCTTCCTATTATAAGAATTGTATGACAGCATCTAAAGGTAAAGGAGAGAAGAACATTGACTAACCTCCCAACATAATCAGTGATGATTCTGCAACCTTTCCTCAGTTCGCTCTCTGATTGGACATCTAAGGCTGCAGAGGTCTGTGGTTATGTTTGTCCATGTTAAAATCAACCATGCTCAACACTGTGACTGCAATAAAACATTTGCAATAAGAAACTGATAAGTCCTCTTTGTCACGCAAACTGTTCATCACATTCAAACTTGTAGAAAGGGACTGAGCTGTGACTGAACGGCACTTGATTTACCGTCCAGTTTGAAAGATCTCAAACTTCAAACATCGTGGTTACTGCCAGAGGTACAAGAAAAAGATGTATCTGTGTAAATCTCTCCAAAAGCCAAATTACTTATGTGACTCAATTTAGAGAATGATGACGCCACCCCAAACCATTCAATGGTTGCCAGAGAGATTTGGAAATGATAAACTAACTTGATCAGTGGCATGATGAGGTAGGTACATTAAACATGATTAAGTCTTCTTCTATCAATTTTTTGTTAATGTCACAGTTGTAGCCCTTCTTGATCCAGACCTTAGGCGTCAATCACACAGCAGGACTTGAGGCTCAATTTCACATTTCTTGCTTAAACCCTTTTTTTTTTTTTTGGATATTGATTCACGCGACTGATTGAATTAGACCACAGTGAGACTTCTGTCTGAGCAGTTTACGATGCCAAAGTTTAGAAGAACCTAAACGTCACACAGCAGTGCTCGTTCACAGAAGTAACAACGGATGCTGCCGTCTATGGATCCATTTTAACGTTTATCCAGTAATGAGAGCAGTATTGTCACAAGATTATAACAAGGTATAAGAAGCACAAAAAATAGAAATAACCTTTTATGGATCATTGATACACTGTGGTTATGGAAATGGTAAGCAACATGTTAAATTATGCTCAACTGGTACTTAGGAGCTAAATATACCCCCGACCATCACACCACCGCCACCAACCAGAACCGTTTGGGTTATTGTAGGACAGTTCTTCCCTGTTACTTATGCCTGATTCTGACCTTTTGACCTGAAATCAAGACTCATCAAACCAGGCAACATTTTTCCAGATTGTTATTGACTAATTTTTTAATTTTAGCCTGTGTTTGCTGGTCTTCTGCTCCAAGGTTTGTGTCGTATGCTGAAGGATGATATTCCACGTGTCTTGGCTGAAGTTATTTGTGTCACTGTTGTCTGTCAACCTCCAACCAGTTTACCCATTCTTCTCTGACCTCTGACGTTAACAAACTAATTATCCACACAATTGTTGGCCACCGGATATTTTCTCTGCTTTGGACCGTTTTCTGAAAGCCCAAGACGGTTGTGTGTGAATATCCTAGTAGATCAATATTGTGTAAAATCCTCAGACCAGCCCGTCTGGCACCAACAACCAACCGATATCAACAGTCTCTTAAATCCATTTTCTTTCCTGTCCTAGTCCTGGAATTGAACTTGAGCTGGTTTTGTTTACCCCAATTTGATGCCTAAACACACTGAGTTGCTGTCATGCGTTTGGCGAGTTCACCGCTTCTGGATGAAGTAACAAATAGGTGTACCCAATAAAGTGGCAGCAAACTGCCTGATTGTCATGCAAAGTGTGAATGTGACCAAGCATTGCATTTAAAACAGTCTTTTGCAATGTGAACATTTACCACACAGTGCAACTCCAGAGGGAGAATGTGAATACACATGCCAAAATAATTAGCATGAGATAATTAAAATATTAACCTTACAAATGCATGGCTTTACATTTATAATATGAAATCTAAAGCAAACACTCATACCCACTTTCGCCTTTGCCTTCTTTGTCTCAGAAAAATTTGAATCCAATTTCAAATTGAAGTATTTTCAGACTTAAGGACAATAACAGCAACCCTTTTAATCTCGAGTACTGAGTCCTTTGCGATTGGGAAGCAAAAATTAATGACTAAATTATGTGATTTGTCTCAAAATCATCGAACGTTTCACACACTTCACCTGAGGATCTTCAGATTAGAAAAATAAGTAGTAGGGAAGATGCAGAGCGTAGTTAACAAGTTTCCCCAAGGATTTGCTTCTTGTTTTCCACTTAACAGTTCACAATATTATTCTCAAATTTGATATTCAAAAGATAAAATCTGGCAAGACGTAAAAAGAAAGTTAAGTATCTCTTAAAACTGTTATTATGTTTTCTAGCAAGCTAGAGCGCAGCGGACGTGTGTGGAAGAGGGTGTTAGGTTCACATGAACAAATTAAAAAAGGATATTTGAAAATAAACTCCACTGTGGAAACAGTAAAAGTAATGTTTGCTGGATGTGAAGGGAAACGCAGCAGAAAAAAGATCACATGTTGCCAAATTCCCTCATACAGGAATGCGAACAGGGCTTTGATAAAGTGTTGGCGGTGCCTAACAACTATTAAAGGTTAGCATAGTTAACCTTTTAACTATGCTAATGAAATCAAAATCTTGGTGCTTGGCTGTACATTTAAAACTGCTGGTGAGGAAAATGCCACATTGCTGATTTTGGAGTAAATTGTGTGCCGCATCCCCGGTTGTGTTTGTCCTTCCTTTGGAGTAAAAGTACAGTGATGGAAAATATTTGAGGAAATGGCAAATGGTTAATGGGCCAGTGCTTGTTGTTAAATTCCATAGCCTAATGTGTCTCAGTCAGGCATAAGACCAAGTGTTGTACGCCTGCCAGAAAACAGTTTGGAGGTTCATCGACAAACGATTCTCCCTGGAAACACAAACACGTTGATTCCCTTCCACATCTTAAGATCCGGAATTACTCTTTAATCAGATTTTCTTTAATGTGTCTTAAAGTTCTGTCTGCCATTTTTCTTTTAAATCACAAGGCTCAGTAGATAATTTACAGAACCTTGTTTAACTACGTTCACCTTCACTGACCCGGAGAGCTTCACACTTACTGAACCAAACTCTTGAGCGCAGCTCAGCTTCAGTCAAACTCCCAAACCCGCCCTGCACTGACCAGGAATGTCAGTGCAGTTCAGTGTGTTTCTTAAGAGTTTATGCAGTATGTTCATACATATATCTGATGTCACTCTCCAGAGTCAGGCCCCCAGGTGGCCCCCCTACCACACCTCTTTCATTTCAAGGCCCCACTCCTGATCCCACCTTCCCCATTTCCCAACATTCCTGGGCCGTGCCACATCAGTCAAAGGCCCAATTCATGGGGTTAATGCTGCAGTGAGTGCAGACAGGACTTCGAGACAGGATGTTTGGCTGATACCTCGCTCTGCTAAAGCAAACAAGCCCCCAAAATATGATTACTGAGGGCAGACTGGGAGCAGCGCTCCAGCCTCACTTCAGTTCATCCAGGCCACACTAATGTCCTCTAAGTATCATAGCTTTACTTGTTTCCACATGTTGAACAACCCAAACCTGACGGCAAACCTGAAGGTGGATCAGTCTGAAGCTTATGAGGACAGGGGGAAGATGTCAGAGACATTTCTCTTTTGTAGACCCCTTTGAAAAACTGATCCCATGTTGGTACAATGATTTATTTCTGTTTATATCTGTAGTCTATGCAAGGTAATTAAAATATAAAAAATGTAATGTTATTCTACGCCCATAAATGCAGTGTTGTAAATACTATTTTTCATTTCTCCAACACATGGATTGAATCGTTAGACAGAAGGATGGCCCAAAAATGTCAATTTTATATTTCAAAGTGGATCACAGCCAAGGCTGATTCCACAAAATATAAAAGAAACCTCTCCAAGTCTACAAACCTTTGCCTGAGTCATTTAAGTTGTATTATGTCAATAAATGCGACAAACGGACAAAAAAAAAAAAAACGCTGCATACATAGGACAGAGCTAACACTGAACTAGTTAAAAAATTGAGTTGGGTCTTTCTTTAAGATCTTAATAAGACATTTCTGAGGAGCTCCACGCAGAAATCTGTGTTTTTTGGCCGGATATGGATGCAAGTGCAGCACATTTTGTGGATTGGCCTCACTGGATTTGACGCACTGGAAGCACTAAACACAGAGGACTTTTAGGCTTCCACCTTGTGATTGAAGCTTTGCTAAATGCAACAGCAAGAAACAACTTCAAAAGTTTAAAAAAAATTCCTCAATAACATAAAATAAATCTTTTTATGTTTATAAATAAAAAAAACCCTAATTGTTTACAGTAACACTATGTACAATAAAACAACAAAGCTGAATCCTATTTCCCACTTGCTCCAATTTGCAAGCCAACGTTAGCACTGCTGAACAGCTAGCTGCTGCAGGATGTTATCTTACTTAGAAACTTGCTATGCTGTATATTTCCTTGTGTAATTAATGGTGGTGTTACAATGAACCCAGTGTTTGTCCATATATACAAAGCGGTGAAAGCGATTATACATTGATATAGGTGGCAAAACTAGTAAATCTTCTTACATAGAAGTAAATAATGTGTTCAAGGGGTTTATTTCTGTACCATTTACTTGTGATAACTAGTAACACAGGCATCACCTCACATTCTAAGAGACTTATCTAATCACAAGCCTGCTCACAAGTTCCAACTTCAACAGCCAACATGGATAATTTACACTCAGAAAGAGGTGATAAAGGCGATAATAAACTACTTTTTTACACAACTTCAAGCTGTATACCTGTTGGTGATGTGCCTTATATTGAGAGTGTCACCAATAAAACATGGTTTTCACCATGTCTTATAAATCTCCATGCAAAAGAAGGGTAAATAGCTAGCTTAATTAATACTGCACAAAGATAAACATGTTAGATAAAGAATGGATGGATGTGCATTTATGTGGCACTTATATTGAGAAAATTGGGCTCAGTTTTACATTAGAGGAAAAAAAGTGATCTTGATTTAGTATCAGATGAATTTAACATGTCAAACCTACAAATAATCAATTACAGTAGAACTGGAAACAGCTTATTTATGACACTTTGTTATTCTCTGGTTAAGGTGAGCCACTGCACTAACCATCATGCATGAGTTTTATTTACTTTTTGACATAATATTTGGCATTTACTATGAACCATATTCATCTTTCTCACTGACAGTCGTGCCAAATGGAACGATTTCACGAACAGCGCTTGAGGTTATTGTGAGTCCAGCAATTTTCCTCCCTCGTTTCAGTAATTTGCATACCACATCAAAAGAGACACTAACTTTAAATACAGGAGACGGGCATTGTAATTTGAGAAGCGGCAACAGAAGCCTTTTTAAACACAGCCCAACACCCAGAAGACAAGCGGCTCTCGCCCAGACGTCCACTGTGAAGGTAAAAAAGCTCCTCCGTTCATCCCACCCAGCTCATTGCGTGATGGGAGAACATGTGTGAGAGTGTGTGTGAGGGTTTTGTTCCGATAGGGCCCCTATGTGAGCACACTGAGATGATCTTATCACCGAGTCAAGACAGAAATTCCTCGCTGTCTCTCCCCCGTCACACAAACACACATACCCACACACAAACTGATATTAAGCAGCTGAATCACGCATTTCGCTGGGAGCCTCACGCAGATGAGCCGCAAAGATATGAACCTACTAAACTTCCAATTTTTCCCCTGTCATAGCAGGCCTGTGGTTTAAAGGGAACGTTAACTGATGGAACGATAAAGGAGGCAAGGGCAAAGGTATGTATGGACCACGCCCTGCTGTGCCCCTTTTTAAGGCTGAGCTGGTTGATTTTAAAGGTATAAAACAGATGCCGAGGTGCCACACCGCTTATTCAGAGCTTGTTTTTGTTCTAAGAAAATATCGGCGACTTAAGGTGACACACATGAGGATTACCTCCACAATAAAAGATTCAGTAAGTCTCTCGGAGCATCTGTGTGAGATTAAGGCTTTTGTTAAAGTAGCGACAGTCATCTCTTCCATGCACGTTGGTTTGTGCTACGCGTTCAGTCTATTTCCTGTTATTTGACCGGCTCTGGCTCCTAATAAGATTCATACAGCCTGTCAAAGGGAACAACAAAAGACACATGCAGATTTCTTGGCTGCCTCTGTTTACCTAAGTCTCGCTCCTACTTACACTCTTGGCTTGATTTCTGCTTCTCGGCTCCAGTATTCTGGTGTGGGGGTCAGCGGTTCAGAGACCACACACACACACATACACACACACACACACACACTCACGCAGAGACAGATGGAATACAAGCACCATGTCTAAAACATAATTTATATCCATTTTAATTTCAACATCCTGCCTTTTCCTGCTAATCCATTTGAAGAAATCTTAAAATCACAATCTGAAGCTGGACTTGTTCATTTTGACGGTACAGATTTAGGGCTGCTTTCAATGTGTTCCCACTTTTCCTTTTTTATTTAAATGTGCCTCGGACATCAACAAGATGAGGCTGTTTAAGACCGAATGTCAACACTGTTGCTCAATTTTATGTTGTTGTTGCAGCCGCTTCTGTCAGGCTGCCGCAGGACAACAGTGCCAACAATCCCATCAGCATGTGAATGCGTGTGTGAATGGGTGAATGACAGAACGTAATCTAAAGCACTTTGGAGTCCTCTGAACTTGATAAAGCGCTACACAAGTACAAGCAATTTAGTGTTAACGGGTTCTGGTCATTTCACGCTACTTTTGTGGCTTTAGTCACTTTACACACAACTTATGATGACTGTGTGTAAATTTGCACCCACCAGTCGGACGTTTCATATCAGTTCTAACCACGAGGTGATACTAAGACATTTTTATGAGCTGCTGTATGAAAATGTGGTTAAATTACTCCAAAACACATCCTCCACAAACAGAAGATTTGTTTTGTTTAGTCGTACTCTTCCAAATTTTGAAAGAGTTTAATGGCCCAAATGGAAATGCAAATCAATCTGAATTGGATGGAAGATAAAGTTTTCAGAAGAAAATATGCAAAAAAAAGAAAATCCAATTATTTTCTTCTCAATAATTCAAACAAATACTTAACTACAACAAAAAAATAAAAATAAGCTGATAAAAACAACTTGGCTACATGGACAAAATGAAATGGTTTGTTCGTTCTCACAAAACTAAAGTTCAAAGGCAACGCATGGGCGTGAAAAGACATTATGAACTGGCAAAGTGGAAAAACCTAATGGATAAACCAGTAATATCTCTCGCTTTGCACGATCAGACAGTCTAGGAAAAAAAGTAGATTTTAAATGATGGATTTCGGTTCTTTGCTGCCAGCAGCAAGCAGCAGACAAACGTCTTACATTTATTTAGCTAGATATGTGGAAAATAACCTAATATTTCAACTAACTTTTAAAAACAAATATGACTTTAGCATTAACACTGTGATTCACCAAGACACGGGAGCTGAAACTTTTGCAAGATCAGCTGAAGAATGATGCAACTCTCAGGTCCTGTTTCAAGCTGTTCATTTTCAGCAGATAGTCGTCTAGTTCACTTCTTCTTCTGTGTTCATGGATGCTCTGCACTACAAGCTGCCACAGACATCGACAGGTACGAAACCAAACTTCAAAAATTTAGAGGACACTTAGTCATGGCCACTTTTAGAAAGCATTGCTGCTTGAAAGGAAACTATAAATAAATTGGGAGTGATTTAAAACTTGTCCAGACTGCACAGCATTTAAGTTAAAACTTAAAAATTGATATCTTGTTAGAGGCGTTTAATCTCAATGTATTTTTCCTGCAGAAACACCTCCAACAAATCTGTTGATGCAGAAAAACAAACTTTTGACGTTTGAACTTCTATACCTAACCAAGTGAAAAGACCTCCCTCTGACTGTCTTTCAGACGGCCGCGCCATGGCGTGGCTACACTGCGCAGGCTTTCTAGGTGCCCATTCACCTTTCAACACCGTCCACAAGTGAGCCCAGGGAGGCTTGATTGAGTGGGTTTGTGGGTTTCTTCTAACGCTACAAGGACCTCTCCACCCGACCCCAGCACGTAAACAAATAAAGCTCCAGTTTCATCATCTAGAGGGGGCTGTTTCCTGTCCCAACTCAGTCCTCAGCTACCCCCCACCCCACCACACCCACCCATCTTCTTTCCACATATACTCTCGCACACAAAACTCTACACCGCCGCCTCATCAGAGCGGCTCGGCTCCCCCCATCCCGCCCCCAAAGTGCCAGCCTCTTTCCACTGCTCAATTGCAGAGAGGAATGAAGGGATTTGAGGGAAGAAAGAGGGAAAGGGGGGGATGGGTGGCTCGAGAGGCAAAAGGGATTGGGAGTATGCACGGGGATCTTGTTGCAGCTTCGTCCCGGTGAAATATTTTGCCGTGGAGAAAGCATAGACGAGGAAGGAGAGAGAGAGAGAAATGCTACACTGCTGCGGCATCTAGATAGTGAGACCCTCAGACCCCCACCAAGCCCTCCATGCCACTCTCACAATAGGAGCTTTATGCAGTGGGCCTTTTGGGTTGTCCCCGCAGCCTTTGAAGATGGGGGGGGGAGCACAACACGATAACGTCAGTAAATATAATTTACCCCCTTGTGCAAACATCCAGGAAGGGGGCATGTTATGTACGTTTGCATTAATGAGTGTGTGCGTCTGTCTTCTGCAAAGCAACAGAAACGTTTCTTTGCCCGCACTGTGAGGAAAACCTCAGCAAAGACGTAACTTTTGGCACACCCCCTTTGACCAAATGCGCCCGAATACTTCTGCGGGGAAAAAAAATGCAGGTGACTCACCTGTGTAGTCTCTTGGCATAATGTGGGGCGGACTGGGAAGGAGGAAGGCTGCAGTTTCAGTGTAAGACAGAGCTGAGTCTGTTGTGTTTACAAAAAAAAAAAAAAAACACACACAAAAGAAACATGAGATCCAGATTATTTTTCTTTCCTGTAACATTTTTAAGAGAAAAAAAGTGCCAGGAGGTAAACGCTCTCCTGGAAATAGATTTTTTTTTTTTTGTCTGCAGTGACAAAAATAAATTAAGAAACAATTTTGTGGTAAAATATCTCAGATTCCCAAATATTGAGCTAATTTACATATTTCAAGTTTAGCCCTCTGCTGGATTGCGCCGAGAGTTTCCCGGAGAGCGAACTATTCTTGCTCAAACCGTCTCTCCTCCTAATAACTGGGTGTCACTTTCAACGGCGGCAGCTTTTCAACAGTAATCCGTGTTTCCACACTACAAATATGGCGGTGACAACGCGCTGCTGCTAGTACACCAGTTTGCTGTGTGGTCGGACATTTTCACCAAACTTACCCAGTAGCTTGTGTTCATCTGAGCGGGACTGAGAATATGGAGGAGGAGGTGATTCTGAAAACACAACAAAAAAATGAGTTATGGTTATAGAAGCAAAAATGTATTCATCTACAGTGAAGAAAAGAAAAGGTCAGCAGTGCAGCTACCCAACCATTTCAGCGGTGAAATTGTGTATAACTTGAATATTTAGAGGTACTTAAAGGAAATTTTGGTTCAATTATCTGCACAGCTGAAGCAAAGAAGAGAACTGTGAAGAAGAGCTAATGAGCACCGACACAAAAAACATGAGCAATTCAAGCACACTGATTTTTTTCTTAAGCAAAGTCTTCAAAAGAGAAATATATGAGGGAAAATTAGTAAAGCTCCCAGCACAAACTGAAGTGAACCAGACTCAACAGAGAAAATACGCTTATGAACTTGGATGTGGGAATGACTGCTTCTAGACAAATAAGATTAGCAACCGAGCTCACTGCTATTAGCAATGCAAGTTAATAGCAACGTACATTTCTGCTTTAAGTTCCTCAAAGCACGACACAAACATGTTCACTCGATAAAGCAGCATAATGCTGTTTGTGTGAAATGTTTTTTTAAGATATGACAACTTATTACTGCAGCTTTTACTGAGCTTTATCTGAAAGGCGGCCATGTTAGACGTTCTTGTTTTGTTTTGGTGGAAAACCATACTTTTGCACTCTCTATCACGGCTTTTGGGGACTTTTGTCCCTCCTGTATTCCTCAACTTCAAACATTACAGTATCAACAGCTGAGATACTGAGAGCAAAACTGAAACGCACAAACAAGCGTTTGGAGGAAGCAATATCCTCCAACAAATCAAGCAGAACCAACAGCTAGGATTTTTTTTTTTTCGGCCTCTTCTTCGTTTTTCTTGTGTTTTCATGCAAACAGCAAACTGAACATTTTAAAGACTGCAGGTCAATTTGCCCCTTTGCCGATTCACATCCCTGCTACATTCCTACTCACTTACTTTCATTTCTTTCAACTTCAATACGTGTAAAGAACATTTAGGGCCCATACTTAAACCAAGGCAGAGGAGTGTATTTTTAGTCCATAAATAATGGATGAATTGCCATAAAATGTTCAAATCTCATCAATAATTGAATTTGTTTGTACATGATTATTGCATATAACAATTGCATTACGTTCGACTCCAACTTATTAGGGTCCAAATTCCCATTTAGGCCCGAGCCGACCCTTGTGAAATGCTGGTAGGTACGACTCACTGAAGTCATATGACTGCACTTCCTAACAGCAGGCGAAGATCACAGTATAGAAAGTTACTTTCAATGAGCTGCTGTGCAAAAAAAAAAGAAGAACTGCAGAAGGAACAAACGACCATCGCCAGCTTCACGTCTCCGTCAAGATTGTGGTGCTTGAAGATGACTAAGGCAGCATTACTTTAAAAACAAGTGTCCTAAAACTGATCTTTACTTTCATTTGTTCAACACGAAGAATCTCTCAATAAGTTTGATTTTACCAGTCAACTGAGTTTTATGTCCTCAATCCTACATGCTAAAAGCTAAAAGCAAGTCATATTCTATTTGTTTTTGTCCTATTAAACATCAAAATCTTCTGCATGTCTTATTGTTTTTAACCAGACATGATTCACCGCCTTTACTGCTGTGCTTTCCCTGCATTTATCTCTTTTACTGCAGCACAGCTAAACATTTTTATACCATTCCAACTCTCTCAAAGGAAGCTCGGAGATCATAAGTAAAATAGCTGCTGTTGCTGGGAGAGTCCCTTCAGTACAAAGTGGACCTGGGTTTGTGGCTGCGGCCCCTTTAAGAGCAGAGCCAGTAATTGCTGGAGTCCTCAGTCTGTCAGATACCCAGCGAGTCTGTCTGGCGCCAGGGCTATGCAAACTGTATATTATCGGCACTCCTTCACCTAAATAACAAGAGGAGGACCTCCTTGTCAAAGCAAAAAGAGCCGAAGTGCAACCTGAGAGTGAGTGCTGGGGCTGTGTAGGAAGGAGGCAAAGTTTTTCAAAAAGGAAAAAAAGTAGTTTATAAATGTGTCTGGGATGTCCAGACGAGTCCAAGTAAAATACTGAGAGTTTAAAAGTTGTTTTTTTTTTCAAGTATACAAAAGGCAATAAAACATAAGAGAAAGTGTAACTTCGGACTTTTCTCCATTTTAAAAAAATCAACAACAGATTAGATTAAACCCTTTAGAAATATTTGCTGGCAATAACGCGATTATTATTTTTTGATTTTTTTTTTTCTCTTGACTGACACTTCAAACAACAACCCCTGCAGGCTGCAGGCAAACAAAGCTCATTTGTTGGAAATACCCATTTAATTCATGCAATCGTTTATACTCTGAGTCATCATCGGTCTTCAAGTGGATTAAAGTATAATTAAATTTGTGAAACCCCTTTCACAATCAACTTTTTTTTTTTTTTTTCCAGGACCTCCACCTAGGTTTGGACTTGCAGGGGGGTCTACTGGGTAGACCTCTCTGATCCGTGATGCCTGAATATGTTTGATCATTTGCAACCTGTCTTTTAGACCCCCCCACCCACCATGTGCATACACCTCCCCCCAGTTTTGGTGTCCTCCTCACCTGGCCCGCATAGCCGGCTGTAGTGATAGGGGTTGCAGCACACCTTTGCGCTGTCTCCGGAGCCGAAGCTCTGGCAGTGGCACAGCGCCTTGAGTCGGGCTGACAGCGGCAGGTCGCTCCAGCGAAACAGCCGACACAACAGATACTGGGGGGAGACGTGGTGTCCGCCGAGTCGCAGCTCGGTCCTCGGCACGGTGACGCACTCGCCTGGCACCCCTCCTTTGGTCTCCACGGCTTTCACCAGAGCATCAAGAGATCTGTCTTTGAGTCTCTTCAAAAAAGCGTGAGCGGCGCTCGCCAAGTCCTCCTCGAGTCCGGTGCGCCTGGGTGCGCACTGGCACGGGATCCCCGCGTCTTTCCTCAGGGCCCAGTAGGAGCTCCGTGGTCTGAGATCCCACTCCCCAAACAAACAGCACGTCACAGTCCTCCCGTCGCCCTCCTGCTCCGGCAAGGGGCTCCTGCGCCCCGCGACGCACATGACACCCCGGTCGTCGTCGGACTGCTCCTCTTCGTCCCTCTCGATGGTCTCCGTCATGTCTCCAGCCTCTGCGGAGAGTCCCGGCGCCGCGTCGGCGCGTGTCACCGACCTCTGCTCGTGTCTGTGGAGCCTTCCCGAGTGACCGTGCCGTCCCGCCTCGCCTCGTCTGCCGCCATCCCGCCCGTCGCTCTCGGTGACCAGACGGCTTCTCCAGAGTCGCCGAACAAGACCGGAGCGTTTCGACTTGAACATACGACAAACCTAGACAGTTTCGGATGAGTCCCGTCGGTCCCGTCCGCCTCTCTGGGGATGCCGCATCGATTTACGTTTGTTTCCAAAGACTGGGAGTTTGAGCACGGTGCGCACCACATGCGCAGCCGGTGGTCGCGGTTTCCCTGCTCGCCTGCAGCATCCGAAAGTTCAACTCAGACGCTGAACATCCTCGGCTTCCCGAAGAAGGCTGCACACAGTCACTGCGCCGGTCAACTGCTGTAGCCGATCCAATTAAGCCAAAACTTTCGCCAGCCGCCCGACAAAACCTTCAACTCTCCAAGTCTCGGGTGATCCAGCGCACAGTCCGCAAAACATAGTCAGACAGCATCAGTAACAAACACCTTCAGAAGCGAGCACCCAAAGTTTTCTAGAGTTTTGCATTGAGTTGCAAAAACGAAAAAAAAAAAAAAAAGAAATAAATAAAAAAAGCTCTCCTCCTTCACTCCTTAAATAAATCCTGTAAATCCTTTCCTAAATGTCGCCGGACGCCGCAACTTCTTTGCCGCTGTCCCGGGATTCCGTAGAGACGTCCGGGCGCTCCGGTGCCAAACAACCGGACGGGTTCCGTGCAGAGAAGTTGGTTCTAAGAGAGCTGGAATTACTCCACTCTCCACTCCCCTGCAAGTCTTTTTCGGACGTAGACTCACGCACACACACAAACACAAACACACGCACACACGCGCGCACCCAAGCACACACACGCAAGAACACGCAAACTTGCTGCTGCGCACAGCCAGTAATCAAGCCAGACGGAGTGACGTTCTCTCGATTTTATTTTCAAAGTAAAGCGGTTTAAAGAACAATTATCGAAAATATTTCAGCGGGGTTCCCCCCCTTTCCAATAGATTTACCACATAATCCACTAAAACAATAAACTAAAAAAAAAAAAATAGAGAAGAGCTAGTAGAAATTTAAATATATTTCCCTACATTTCTCACTTTACCTTAACCCTTGTTCCTTGTCTCTAAGATGTTCTAAGGGACAGAGGAATCCACTTGTTGTGACAAAAATGTAGGTCAAATACATCTTTGACTGATGCATTAAGTAGATACGTCAACATGGGAAGAGTCACTGATAATTGGGCCCACACAAACAACTAAACACCAAAAATAAATAAATAATTTCGGGTAAAACCACTTGGGACCATAACTGCCCAAAAATGAATAGCATTTGTTATTGTTATAAGACTGGAAACAGGGAAATCCCCATAATTTTTAGCTCGATGTGTTCTGAAATGTATAAATATTATGGTAAATATTTATGTTGTTTAGCATATTTGCAGACAGGCCAGTCATTGGTAATGGTGCTTGAAGAACTCTGCTCGTGAACTTGTGGTACATTTTTGCATGCATTGGCATTACGCTGTCAGCAATCTGGTGTGTTTTAAAAAGTAACTTACAGTAGCATTTGAAATAGGACTACAAACTGCTTATATTATGCAAACAGACATATTAAAATCATGTAGGGATAAGCCAGTTCAATTTCTCAGAGGGATTTTTTTTTAAATTGTTGTCTAAATAAAGTATAAAGGGATACAGAGAAGAGTAGGACTAGGAGTAGAGGTAACTCTAGAAAATAGTCTCGGACCTTGCTTTTTAGATGACGACTCATCCCCTTCACATTGAACTAGAAATGAATAAAAAGATCTTATTTCAAGCAAAGACAGAGAATGAAAAAAATGTAGCACTCTGATTAGTTTACCACCGTCATGCACAATTGCAATTTGTCCTAATAATTGCTTCCTAAAAATCACGTTGTAAACGTAAACATTAGGAGGTAAATCATTTTCAATTTCCTTCTGAGGAATAGCGATAAAAACCCCAAACATCGTGCTTTTACTTTGAAAGTCCAGCCACCGTGACTTCCGTGTGTCTCTGTCTGCATTGACACACTCTCTCTCTCTGTGTTTCTCTCTCTGTGTTTCTCTCTCTCTCTCTCTCCGGGCCCCAGAGGAAAGCTCTGGAGCCATTGGTTGATTCCCGCCATCATGTGCCAGTCTAGACACTTTGGCGGCTCGGAGCTGCTCTGATTGTTGCGCAAACACGGTTTCAAGTTTCTTAACTCTTAAAGACGCAACATCCCGCTCTGCTGAGCTCACCCTGGAAGTGCTCGGCCGCTAAATATCACATCAAATCCCCAGAGAACTCAAGAAAACTGTATGCAAAAGCATTTCAATAAATACATAAATGGCATATTTGTATTTACACAATTGGACCCTGTTCAATAAGGTGTAATTATAAACAGACACACACACACACACACACACACATATATATATATATATATATATATATATGACAAAAATCATGATTAATTTGACTTAGCTTTAAAAACCTACCCATCCATCCATTATTTGGTTGTAACCTGACAGGTTGTAACCTGACAGGTTACAACCATGCACACGCACACACACCCACACACACACCCCCACACACACACAAACACACATGTTTGCGTGGCTATCTTTGTGGGGACTTTCCATTGACTTCCAGTCATTTCTACAGCCTAAACCTACCTTTATCCTGACCCTAACCAAAACTCAATTCACACCTTAGTCCTAAATCTGACCCCTGACCCAAAAACAGCTTTTCCCCTTTTGGGGACCAGGCTTCGGTCCCCACAACGTAGCATGTGTCAGGAAAATGATCCCCACAAAGAAACAAATGCACACACACACACACATATAAGGACAATTTAGAGAGACCGTTTAACCTTACAGTCGTGTTTTTGTACTGTGGGAGGAAGCTGGAATAACTGGAGAAAACCCACATAGGAAAACATGCAAACTCCATGCTAAAAGACCCCAGCCTGGGATTTAAACCAAAGAGACCGGTTTCCAGCTGGTGCGCAAATTAAAAAAAAAAAAAAAAAAAAGTGAAGAAGAAGAAATAGATTTAAAAAAAAAAACAAGACCAACGCTTTTTTTTTAAAATAAAAAACAACAAATAAAATGTTTTACTGCAGGTTTTAAAGGGAAAGTTCAAAGAAATTTTTTATGTGTTCAATAATGCAATAATTTAAAAATGTTTCACCATCAGTACTTATTCGATGCCGTCACACAAAGGAATCTGCTAAAGTGAGTCACCTGGTGTTACGGGTTAGGAGGTCCAGTCCTCGGTCCCTCCTGCACATGTTAAGAAGTTTCTGTGTCCGACTCTCGACCTCAGATTGCTGCTAATGGTAAGGATAAGCAACCTGGATTTAAACTGGGGGTTATAGGATTTCAACCAGCAAGTTCACAGCGTGTTTCTGTGCCAACATGACTGCTCCCACAGATCTCCTCCACCAGCCTCCGACCGGCGGAGAAGGTTGGGGGTCAGCATGTGTGGACAGGAAGACCATCTCGACCTCGTGTCAAAAGCCTTTACTCCATATCATGCATACGTGCCGTGCGCGACCGGCGACTATGTGAGGGTCCAGGGCTGTGGGAGGGAGGGTCAAGTTACAATGGGAGAGGGTGTGTCGGAGAGTGTGGCTTCACCGGGCACCTGTTCAAAATGTGCTCCCCCGTGTAACTCAATCAGATGCTGAGATGCAGAGAGGCAAAGGAGAAGCGTGTGGGACGAGTTTTCTCCAGAGCTGCATGTTTCAGTGTCTGCAGAGATCACACTGAGGTCAGAGCGGACACCAGAAATTTCATTTATAGGTTGCAAAATGTATTAATACACCAAGGAATTCAGTATTTGTGAGAGTCAATCCTTACATACTAAAGATTACCATGATATGAATAATTTTCAATCTACCGTTTTAAAATAAAATGTCCATACGGGGGGAGGAAGAGCTTTCTGACTTTTGTTATTTTAGGCACACGTGCAGAGTTAGTGCAAAAGTATTCAGGTTTAAAGAAATCTTTTAATTTTACAAGCATGCTTATTCAGACTGGAAGCAACATTAACATCTTGCAGTGACACAGTCAGATTCCTGATTCAAATCTGATAATTTATTAAGCTAATCTCCAAAAATAAATAGTCAAAATATCAATGGAAACATGCTAAAAGTCAGTTATGATGCCAGTGAAGTTTTCTGCTGACTGAGGATGATATGAATAATTTTAAATCTGCCATTTTAAAATAAAAATGTTAATATAAACAGGTATTTGAAGTTACTTTATAAGAAACAGACTTTTTGGTTGAAAGGAAATAAACTTAAGTCTAAATCTACTGGATGTATGAATAATTTTGAGCCCAGCTGGCAAAGCAAATGTATTTATTTTGTGTAATCCATACACAAAGCAATCCAAAGAGCTTAATGGGACATTAAAGTAGAGATGTGGCCCACTAGTCCAGCCAGATCGTCCAGGTTTTGGAGAGTTTTGTCCAGACCCAAAACCAGTCTCATCTGACCACATGATTTTCTCTCCTGGCTCCTCTGGATCATCCAGATGGTCAATGGCAAATCCAAACGGGCCTGGACATGCACTGGCTCGAACGGGGGGTAGTTGTGCATAAGTGGTGACGGCAAAGTGTGTTACCATGGCTACCTTTGAGATTAGGTCCTCCTCACCTCGCCTTTTTCATGAAGTTTATTTTCATTAAGTGAGACCCAGGAAACACAGTGACGATTTCAAGCCAGTGGTGATTTTATCCTCACAGCTCTAAGAGATCAAAAATGTAAAACCTGTTTAAAGGTTATTTTTTAAAGGCACTTTTATTATGACCAACGAGCCTCATTGGAACAAATATGACTGTATTTTACACAATCAACAAAGCAGCAACTATTTTATGGCAAAGCATGTTGCGAAACAGAAAGCATGGCAATATAATTTATCAAACCGGGATTATAGATACCAAAAAATATCAAAAAGACAACATAATGCTCTGTTTCCTCACACTTTTCTGACACAAAGTATGACCGATTACACTGTGGAACAATTAAAAAATTAAAAAGAGTTATATATTAATGCCATAAAAAAAGAAAAACAGAACAAAATAAATGTGATGTGAGAAACCCTTTAGAAGTTGAACACAGCTAATAGTCCTGAACAGGAGTCCTGATGGGGATTGAAGAAGATTGATTCTTTGACTTGTTGATGGAAATATGCTTTGGATTAATAACCTGCTGAAAGCGTCTGGTAAAGGCCAGCAGCTTTTTGAAGCTTATGGCATTTTTTTGGACGTTCATGCATTCATGTAAGCTTTGGGTGTTTGGAAAAGAAGCAATTCCCACAGCAGCAGAGATTTCCCACCACACTTAACAATCAGAGAGGCATACTTCCCCACACATTCGTCCTTTGTTTTATACTGAACCCCTCTGGAGTTTTTGCTCCTGTAAAACTCATCGTCAGCTTCATCTGATCAAAGTTAAAGTCTCAGTAAAAGTTGATGAGCTGCCCATAATTAACTTTGGAGTGGTAATGCAGATAAGGCCTTTGTTAAGAAGAGGGGGGGAAAGCCTTTAGATCACATCATATTATTTTTTTTTACACATCTTTGACAGGATCTTATGGGTGCAGATGTTTTTGAACGGTGGATGGTGTCGTGGTGACGTATGAGCGGGCTCTCTCAGCTGTTGACAAAGAGGACACAAAAATCGGAGTCTTTAAAATAATCTGACCCAGACCATCAGTGGCCATTACTTTGACAGCATTAGCAAAAATAAAAGCATGTTGGTTGCTTTTGTCGGTGTGTGATTGTTAAGAGCGTGGGAAGAGGTGTGGTGGCGGCGGTGGTGTTAAAGGTTGGTGGGAGAGCAGACAGGGTGTCCGGCACCAAACCACCTCCCAAAATAAACGCCGTCCCTGCGTCTCTGTGTCTGTCCAGCGGCAGACCTGTGGGCTCCCACAGCAGCGGCAGAACTGGCGGCAGCAGCAGCAGCAGCAGCAGCAGAGGAGTCTGGGTCCATGGCGGCCCCGTCACAGGAACTACATGTCATCGGCTTCATCGCTCCCTAATGGCTCTGCTGCACCAGAGATATGGCAGACAGCGTGCTGCCCCGCCAAGGCGGCAGTTTATTCTGCTCTCACACACGCATGCATGCATACATAAACACTCGGGCCCGCACAAACTCCAGCTGCCCCACTCCCAGCCACTTACAGAACAGCAGTGGAGAGACTGGGAGGCCCCGTTATGAAAACAGTCCGGGGTGCTGGAGATAATGTCGGACCAGACCTTTGGAGTCAGGCCAGGCTGCCCTCTTAATCTGATGTCTGTAGGAATCCCTGCACACAATCACTGCCAACAGTCACTGACATTACCCAGCTACCTCATTTATCTCTCTCTGCCTCTTCCCAGCTAAAAGGGACTAGCCAGCATTTAAAGCACAGGCTTGAAAAAAACCTACTGGAATATAATAAATTAACATATAAAGACTGCCGACTTTATTATACCTGCTAATTTGCTAGTTAATGCATAGGACAACCACATTTTAAAGACACTCATTGCAACCAAGGTATGCAGGATAGTATCTCAGAATGCAACATGGGGATACTGGAGGCAGATGGGCTACAGCAGCAGAAGACTATACCGACTGACTTTTGTCAGATAAGAACAATAAAAGGTTGCTTTGTCGGGTGAGTCTTAATTTTCTTTTTCTAACTCGTTCTGCAGAGAATAGAAGCAGTACAGGGCTGCTGCAGAGCATGATAATAAACTTTAATTATAAAAGGACAAACATAAATGTCACCTTTTGATGAACAGTACCAGTTTATAGCAAAAGCCAATTCACGTCTGCGGCCCCTTGACTGTTGGAGGAGAACGGGTGAGCAGGAGTCTCAGCATCGTTGTTGGTTTCTATTAACTTTATTAAATCTTTGTGCAATTATTCTATATTTTCATGTTCATTAAAGGGGAATTTATGCACCATACCTGACCCTGGACTGGTCCACTGCAGGACTGAAGCCCAGGTTCAGATGTCCGTCCTCAGACCCCTGTGGAAACTCAGGATCACCACAGAGTGTGACAGCTTTGTGATGTTGATCTGTTTAACATTCTGCTGCAGGAGAAGAACAGTACATGACCGTCCGACTCTCCCTGCAGACACTCAAGATAGCAGGACAGCCAGAGATATGACTTGCACCAATTATGTTGCAGGTCAAAGTATCTCCATTCATAAAGCAATCACAGCTTTAACGTTCATTTAGTCTATTATTCCCTGATGCAACGTCTAGGATTTGTGACGTTTCTGCAACAGTTAATACGTCTAACTAGCAAAATTAAATCGATCTAATCTGAGGTAGGTAGTTGAATTTTGCTGGTTTAACTGCTTCACTATGAAGTTGGCAATATGTGGATGGATATTTCTGGTAGATATCTTCATGTGCAGAACTGGCACTGATTGAAGTGTAAATCCCAATCTGTGTCTGTCAACTAAAGGACAAGGTCGTAGTCTTTGTTTGGGAATGGAAGTGGAAATTGGCCCATAATGCTCACCTACAACTCTATGTCTTTCTGCAGCACAAACAGCATTATTAAATGAGTCCTGGAAATTATGTAAATGGTGAAAATAGAAAGTAAAATATTTGGACCAATGTGTTAAAAATGTGTTCTTCTGAGAGTTTCAATAATTTAAGTGCTTTACTAAATAGCCTGTGGTCTGTGGAAAATAATTAATTTTATTATTATTAAATACATCTATTTTGATGTAACTCATAAAAGAGTTATGAGTTACATACTCTTTTTATGTAACTCATAAAAGAGTTACATCAAAATAGATGCCAAAGTCTGAAGGATCTGAGTGTATTATCCTGGTGACAGATTCTCAAGGCGCCAGTGAATGAACTTAACCCTAAGGTTCAGATACTCCAGATCGGTTATCAGCGCTTCTGGAACTGAAAACACTGAGCATTCTAGCTCAAGATAAGCTAACTAAGAGTTCATGAAGAGACGAAGCTTATCAAACTTCCTCTCGGAACCCATCCACACCCAGAGCTCAGTCCAAATGGAGCAACTTTGGACCTGTCATGCCAACGTGGGCCAAAACCTATAAGGAATTTTTCAGCTCTCTGCCCAAGCTGAGATGAATTAGTGCGGTTCTGATGACGAGAAGGAGCCTGACCCCGTACTTGCGAGGTGTACCTAATAAATTGACCCACATGCATGCATGTCTGAACGATGAAAATGAGTGTTTTTGTTGTGTGACTTCAGCTGGCTGCGAAATTTGCAAAGTAAAATTTACTTTACATTTTACAAATGTATTTGATGTAAAATTCCAAATACATCCGGAAACATTGGCAGAATTAGGACGGATGTGGAAAAGACACAAAATGGCACCAAACTGGAAATTTCTGCACAAGTGTGCTTTATTAGTAGCATAATAACGCACCTAATAGTGCAACCTTTTATTGCTAATTTATTGCTGCAATTTATTCCAAGAGCAGGAACGTCATCACGGCTAAATTATCACATTTTTATTGTTTCTTCAATAAAACAGCGAACCAATGGCAAAATAGCAGCAAAAAATGATGCAAAATAAAATAAAATAAAATAAGACACATTGTTACTCAAGGGGAAAATAAATATGTTGAAAATTTCTGCTCATGTAAACTAATATCTACCTGGAGATCCGGTGTTGTATGACCTCTCCACACAATAACAAAGTAGATGTAAGAGTGCTGATGTTCATCACGTTGAAAGCCTCTCATTAAGAGACCATTTACCTTCAACTGAACAAACTTCTCACCTTGATAAAATGAAAGTCAAGGACCTGAAGTTTCCTCCATAACATTTCTCTGCTCTAAACACAGACATCAACGTCTGCTGGAGTCCGGCACCAGAGGAAACACATCAAACCTCTCTTGCCTTTGAAACTGAACCCGTCTAACCTTTCGATGAAATCTCATACTTTTTTTTTTCTTTTTCTTTTTTTTTACCGGTGCCCACATTATTTATTTTTCTTTCTTGCTCTGTCTTTCCTGCTTTGACTCTTGCGCTCGCCACTGGGTCTGAACGGGCTGCCGACTGCACTAGTTGGGTCATTAATCACTCGTCTCCTCGCTGCACTCTGTTCTGAGAAACAGAGTCCCTAATTAATGGAAAGCACTTTGCGACAGAACACACAAGTTTCCTGGAAATTAACCATTAATCTACACTTCCATTATACATGCGCTGTAATGGCGTGAGGTGGGTGGGGATGGAAGGGCTCGAATGGTGGAAAAGCGCGATCACGGGGCACAAATTTGGAAACTCTTATTACATAAAGTCGCGTTCAAGGACTCATTGACATGCTTGAAGCTGAGTCAACTTGGCATTTGATTCTGACTGAAAACATTTGGGATTTTCGTGATAAAGTCCGCATCGCACGCGACGGCAGGCTTATTGTTTTGTTTCCACGTGGAGCATTAAAATGACTTGCTCATGTCCCATCAGGAAATTATTATCATCGGAAGGATCAGATTTCTCTACCGAACCCATCCAGTGGAGATTATTTGGCAGATTCCTCTTGATTGTATATCCTGTTAGACTTAATGGACATTGTGAAGCTCAACGATAGCCTCCCTTATCAAGTCGATCTTTGGAGACGCTGCTGGAAAACATGTTTGCTTGGCCGTGTGCAGATGGGGCCTCCTGATGAGCTGTGTTGCATGCCACTTCCTGCTATCTTCTCTTGTTTGTCTATTGCCCATATTTGGGTGTGTTGTGAATGAAAACAAACTGCAAAAGCAGTTTGGAAACACAGACAAAGCCAACATTTCAGAAAATACAAGTTTGATGTATTCTTTTTGTTTATATGGCAAATGTACAAAAATATCATAAACATAAAAGTAATGTTTAATTTGCTGTTTTATATTGTATTCTATTTTTAATTATGTTACTTACATTATACTGTATATTTATGTTCTTGCAGTTTGGGTTTTATTGGTCTTGATTTGCTGTATGTCACTTCTACGTGATCTGATCTGATAAAGGAACAAAAAAACTAAAAATATAAATAAATCTCAAGAGCTCACTTTCTGAATAATTAGTCAAACAAATATTATGAAAGCTGTTTTCGCTCAAGATTTAACATATGACGTGACATTCATCAGCCTAAAACAAACATCTAATTCTAATGTTTTATAACAATCACAGTTACATAAAGTTATCCTCTCTCTGATGAAGCACAGACTCTGGTTTTGCTAACTCAATGAAAGAAACACACACACACACACCACACACACACACACCACACACACACACACACCTATTTTACTGCATCACAGTCACGTCCCACATTCATACACCATATCCCCATGTCATGTTTTCCCTTCCTGGGAATATATCAGAATCGTGCACCCTTTTAGGGTCCTCATAAACTGGGTCCCATTTGGGTTAGTGCCAACGTTGTGTGACATGATATTTGCACATTTGTTTACTTTCACAGCATTGTAGTTTGTTTATACTTCAATGGGGGGGGGACAAAACTGAAGAAAACGTGGAAGGAAGCGGGTCGAAAACAAAGGAAGAGGAAGGGAACCCGCTGCGATGGAGACTGTCCGTCACTGATCCTGGTTCAGCGGGAGTCATGCAGGCTCTGGCGCCACTCGCACTACTGAAGCCTGCAGTCATCCACTGACTCACTTTTATTTATTTTTTTCCCAATTAAAGATCAAACAGCTAAAAAGTAAAAAAAAAAAAAAAAAAAAAAGAAAGAAAAACAAATGAATGGAGAGAGGATTGCTGTGTGGCTTTTGAAACTAAATCATTTCCTGATCGAGGACAAGTTGTATTTTGCACCAAATCAGTGGACGATTTAAAGAGTGAGAAAAGAACAGCAGGAGACGGATGAAGTGATACAAAGATCGCTAATATGAGTCAAATAAAGTTCTAGTTCTCTGGTAGGCTGCACAGTGGTGCTGTCGCCTTGCAGAAAAAAGTTCCTAAATTCAACCTCAATCTGAAGGAGCCCAGGTTTTTAATTCAAATATGTTGAAGCAGGGATGCATCTGAAAGTCACTGGATAGTTCCGGCGCTGGTATATAAAGTCCTCCATCTTTCAGTCCTTTCAGGACTTGCTGCTTTGAAAAATCCTCATACCATGAAGATGCCACTGTCTTAATTTTTGGTGACGTTTGGGGCGACGAGCAGTGCTCAGTGTTTTCCAAAGAGCTGTCTGACGGACAAAAAAAGTTACATTCTTGTCCCATCAGGTGAGCTTTTTGCAGCAGTGTGTCACTTTCCTATGCAGATGCCTGATGAAGAACCAGGACAACAGCTGCTGTTTGTGGTCTCATCAAGTGGCTGTACGTGTTTAAGTGGCAATCACAATATTGTTTTGTGTAGGACGGTTCCTACACAAAACCGGCCTATTCATCATTCATTATTAAGAAATTCATCATTTCTTAATGATGAATTTAGCTAAAATTTCTGTGTTGTCCTGTGAGTTGAGAACCATTTTGTTCCCTACTCCTGACTGATACTTTTCTATAATCTTTTTCTTGTTAGGTGCTGGGAGTATTTTTTTTGTTTTGTTTTGTTTTTCCTGATGTTGTAATTGCAGCAGGAATACTGATGATCTCTGTTTTAATTTGGTCAGTCACTTTAAATTGGAACAATATTTATATACCTGTAAACACTTACTGTATGCTGCAGACTTTGAACTCATTAGTTGTGTTTCCATGTAACATAAAATTGCACAAATTGAATGCACAAAAAGAAATTTGCTTAACAGAAACATGCTAACTTTGAAAAAAAACTTTTTTTTGACAAAATTTGTTAGATGAATGAGTTGTTTTCCATCTGTGTCGAAATAGATAATTGCAATTGTGACACTTTTTTCACATCACCCGAGTCATGTGTTCAACGGCCGGATGTTACTACTGGTAAAAACTACAAAGGAGAAAACAGGAAATAGTCGGAGGACGATAGTTATTTATTTTTGTTTTTGGACAGTGCGAGGCTGGCTCCACCAGGACTCTCACAGCATCCCACAGTTCATAAAAAGTTCTGTCATTCAAAGTACTGCTTACATCTGTCGCTGCCAGAGGCAGTCCTAGCCACCAGAAAACGCCTATAGTCACTGCCATTATTTTGAATGACTTATAGCGTGAAGAAGCTTATTCAATCGTGATTTTGATTCCATTTCCCGTTTAGTGGAATTTTGTTTTTTTGACATCAGCCGAAAATCCACAAAGACTTTTGCACATTTGTAATGATTACTAAGCTACTAACATCCACTTGTAAAGAAAAGTTTTCACTACTTATGTTCAGAAATTCCAATTATATTAGCCACAATTTTATTTACATTGTAATTGGAAGTATGTGTTTAGGTTAATCTTGACTATGGCAACTGTAGTTTGTTTTAAGCTGCTCACCACTTTTATCTCCATGAAAAATGGCTCAAAGAAACCAAACTGGTTAAGAACAAACTTGGCGAACTTTATCAAAGAGTGTAATCTATTCATTTTAGCTAGGAAACATAAAAGATGCTCTAGATACGATTTGCACCTTTACGGCCTTTTGGGATTGCTTCACCTCATATTCGCCTCGCTGAGACAGTAGCAGACATTTTAACCAGCAGCACTTAAACAGGAATAGATCGTTTTCAACTAGGTGTTTACACGCCAACATTAAATTCATCATTATGCACGCCGCAGTCCCATATTTACAGAAGAATTTATGATTTCGGAAGGCTAATGGCAGCGGCTGGTGATTTGATTTATCTAATTAATCTATATTTAACTGTGGCATGCATGTGGAGATTTCAGATGTGTCGTTTTTGTGGTTTTATTGATCTGCATTCAGTTTTGCGGCGGTGACAAGCAGGAGCAGGTGACAGCCTGGCAGCGGGACGAAGTGAGACGTTTAGCAGAGGTGACAATCCCCCTACTCCCTAAGAGGGTGGAGCGTTTGCCACCAAGACTTAAGCTCAAAATGTCTCCATCACTTCACAGGACATTACGCTGACTTCAGTAAATTCCCTCCAGACATAACTGTGGCCATAAAAATGACCTGCCTCTCTCTAAACAAAGCTCTCACCGTAAAACTTAAGAGACTCGTTCAGTTTTTTTTGCTCTCACAAGGAGGCAGGTTGCCACAGAGTGACTGCAAACAGATGCATGTCCTCTAAACAAGAGTTAAACAAGCAGGCGCGCACACACAACCCACCCACCTACCCACACTCAGGAGTCAAATGCTGCAGGAATTCTTGACAGCTTCCTTTTAAGGCTCCGGCCGGAGCTGTGAACGCTGGCCGGCCGGTGTCATCTTTGAGCAGGATGATGGCGATTCTAGAAATAGTGAGGAGAAGTGGATCACCATCTGCTGGGTTTTGGTCTTTAAAGGGCTTTCTTGAGTCGAAGAAACCGGTTTGTTCACTACGACCCAAACGGCCGTAGTGAAGCGGCAATTTGGGTCGCTTTGCCGAAGCGTTTTGGGCCTTGTTTAGGCAAAACAAGGCCCAAAACAGAGTCCAGATGATGGACCTTAGAAGGTCTACACCCACAGCTCTGCCAAACACACTCTGAGACGCTCCGGTTCTGTTTACACAGCGCGGGCCGAACATTCAAGGGAACACTCTCGACGTTGCATGTAATTGCTTGTGATTCTCCCTCTGGACTTCAAAGACTGGGAGTGCTGGCAGTTCAAAGGTCAAAGACTCGACTGTCTCCCAAATGCCCTCCAATTTCCTGTTTTGTCTGACTCAGCAAAGTCCAAGGGGATCTGCAAAGGGAACATTTGCGCTTTGTTGGGCCCAGACAAAGAGATCTATTTCAATTGTCCTAAGTATCTTCTTTTAATCTCAACCCAGATTATTCTCAACGTGCCCACATTCATTTTCACTTTTAAAGTCAAGCCTAAAACTCTGTTGTGGGGGTTTTTTTCTCCCCAAGCTTTGCACACTAAGCAGGGAAAAAGGAATGCAACTCCAACTCCTTCATTTCATGTTGTCAGGATGAACCGGGTTTCATTGCCACTGTAAACAAAGACCTTGCCCTCGCACTCTTAAGCTGGAAGCAACAGAGATTCCTCCGTGAAGCGCATTATTTTAAGAAATGCTTCGGAGTACAGTTGGCATAAACAGCAACATTGGTGCACGGGCTTTTCCTGAACACGGAGAACATATGCGGGGGTTTTGGCGTGTTTGGGAGCGTGTGCAGGGAGGGGGGGTGGGACGGGTTACATGCAAGTGAGTGGCCCCAGGTCTAAATTACACTGCAGCATGGTCCATCTCATGCCCACATCTGGGATTGGCCCTGACAACTGGATGCAGACCTGCTCTAATTTTGGTTACTTTGTTTATAACCCTATAATAGAGACAGTATAGGACCGCAAGGCTGGGGACGAAGGAGGGAAAGTCACAGGAAAACAAGGAGAAGGCATTCTGGGCGCTCTTTAGGGAAGTGGGCGTAAATGTATAGAGTTAGTAGAAAGGGGATCTGCTTAGATTCCTGCACCAGATAAAAGCAAAGGTTTCTCGTTTTGTCCTCACACCGTGACAGAGACTCGGCGCTAAAAAACACAGCAGGTTTTAGCTTGTTGAGCAAATTTGCAGTTTTATTGGGAGTCGACCGGAGCTTTACCGGCCCACTGGCTCTCTTTGGAGCTGCGGCTTAATCACTCAATTCACTTTGTCAACAGTGGATACACAGAGCAACTCAGAGGAACCTACTAAACAGCGTTTTGCCTGGAGGATAAGGCTAAAGACACTGGGCGAAAACGGAAGCTGCACTGAGAGGTTTAACATATCTTCAGTATTTAGGGATTAGGTTGTCATCTGCGCATTTATCTGTCAGTCCCAGCGACTAATCCTAAATGGGCGAGCAGTTTCAAGAGCCGCTGAGTATTGACTTATGAGTGTTTTGAAGTGTTGCAGCTCCTGCCATTAATGTGACGCTCCAATTAATAATAATTTCTGACAGTGTTTGTCTGCATGCCGCGTGGAAAACCCACTAAAGCTGTCTGCTCATTCAGGAGGCCGCAGCGCCTCAACCTTAATGGCAAGTTGGAGATTATTGCTGACTCGACTATTGACGAACAATCAGCAGAATTTTTTTTTTTTTTTTGAGGAGAATAAATCAAATCGCGTCACGCTACACTGAAAACCAAAAATCTCTCCGACCTAACAGAGCCATGGAGACGCAGCTGAGAACAATCAGAGGAGATTCTCAGGCAATCCGAAACCGTTTTCCCCCGGCCTCGCACTTCAACAAAACTGAATTTATGAATCGTAATTGATGTTTATTAATAGCTGCAACTGAAACCAGATATTGGCACAAACTGTACAAACATAACCTGTTTTTGTTTTCTGGCTTTCCAACATTAAACCAGACCAAGTCTTTCCTGCTCGGGTTAGTTTACATTGCTGACATTACCTCCTAAATGTCTAAATAATGAGAGAATTTTTTTTAAAGAGAATGTTTAACTTCCTTCAGATTCAGAAGTTTACATACCATTCATTAGTGGTTGAACAGAATTGCTTTGTAAGCTGCGTGATTTCTTCTTCTCTTGTTCATTTCCTGGAATTTTGGCCCATTTTCGCTGAAAGAACTGGTGCAACTGGGTCAGGTTTGCGGGTTCACTTTCAGCATCTCCTCAAGGTTTTTGTTTTGTTTTTTTCTCCATCAGACTGAGATCTGAAACATTAATTTTGTTGTCTTTAAGTAAATTAACATCTAACTTGGCAGCATGTTTTGGGTGGTTCTGAAGACCCAACCGTGGCTAAGCTTCCTGTTCCCGTCGTCTGATATCTTGACATGTTGCTTCAGTAGCTCAGGATTTTCTTCATGCTAAACAAACCCAGGACAAGATGCTGTCAGCCTTTTGTCACACCACTGGATTTGTCTCCAGAAATTATTGCGTTTGTCCCCACTAGCAAAGTGGAATCTGGCTTCTTTTGGAGTTCTTCCTCTCTGAGTAGTCTTTCAGCCCGTGTTGGTACAACCAGCGTGTTCTCATGATCTTGTCGCTTTGCTTCGATGCTGATTATCACAGTTCACACGATAGACATCTGGAAATTGGAATCCAGGATAAAACCCGAATGAAGGAGCTCCACAATTCTCTCCGACACCAGGGCTGGTTTGTTTTTATTTCTCCATGACGTCACACAAAGAAGCAGTGCGTGAGGTGTGGCCCCATTTCTAATCAAATGTTGTCAATTAGCCATCAGAGTATATTTCATGGTCAGTGGTCGCTGAGTCAGGCATGAACTCCACTGAATACCTTCATGTTCTCTGGGGTCAAATGTTACGAAGGCTCAGCCTGGGCGAGCGGCTCGTTAACATGACAACGAACCCCAAACGCAGCAGCTAATCTGACAGAGGACGGCGTAAAGATTCTCCGTTTAAACGTAAAGCAGGAGGAAATCCTGCTGTGGGACATTCAGGGAACTTTGGAAAAATGAGAAGTTTGGAAACCTCAGCGACTCATCGTAAAGAAAAGTGGAGCAAAATCTCCTCCACAAGGATGCTGAAAACTGAATCTGGTTATGTGCTAAAAGTAGCTATTTTTTTTTCTATTTGTATTTCATTTTGGTTTAACAAAGAACATGATTGTGGAACTTATTTGTGTACTTTTCTGGCTGCATTTGAAGAACTTGAGGAACTTTTAAAAAAAACAACCTAGAACTAAAAAAGGTGCACTTTTGTTTTACCTTTTGTTATTATTGTACATTATATTTGAACTCTTCAAAGAGGAGATTATCATACAAAAGAGGAAAAATCTATTTTACTGAACCACACTGAGGTGGATGGTTGGGTGTGTTCCTCAGAAGGTTTGACCATAAACTGGTTGTACTGGTCACCGAAAGGTTTTTGTAGATTCGGTTTCTAAGCAACAAATTAATATGACATAGAACATGAGTATATGTACAAGAATAATAATTCCTCTAGTTTCTCTAAAAGAAAAAGTGTCCTTTATATTTACACACCAGAATGAAAACACACTTTTTTTTTAGCTATGTTCTTGTTTTTAGGATTTAATAACTTTGTTTATAGGCTGTTGTGTTTATTCATAAATAGTGTCTGAAATATGTGAACTCATGCTGGAGAACTCTTCAACTAAAAACAATTTTAACCTTTTCAGAAAAAACATTAAAAAAAAAAAAAAAAAGTTTTAATTCATCTTTGCGTTTTGCCAGAAAGCAGCGCTTCTGTCTTAAAAAACTCACAAACACACATGGAGACCCTTTATTGCAAAGTTGTTCCCATTCTCTTGTTAAGGCTTTTGAGTTTAATTTTGTGACAACAATACACAGATTGTTACAGAGGACTTTAAAAATAAAAAGGAAAACTAAAATTGAAGACATGACATTACAAAAGTTTGTTTGGACAGCGGTGTGGAACAACAACAAAAAACAGAGCTCAGCAGGGGTTGGTGGCATAAAAGCATTCTGCAAGAGCTAAACTCGTAAATCTTGTCATGAAGACAAATGCGATTTGGACGGAGGCATCATCTAAATAGGGAACATTTCATTTCATAATTTAGGGAGAAAATGTGATTACGGGAGAAAGCGGAAAGAAAACAAACACGGAAAACAAGATTCCACTGTGTCAGATTTCAACTGGATTTAACATAATAACAAAAAAAAAATGTCTTCCTGAATAACTTACGAGTTCCCCGCATTCTGTAGATTAGATTGTGTGTGTATAAAAATACTGCTCAGCCCGCGCCGCAGCATCAGAACCGCTTCACCTGTCTGCGCTCTTGCCTTCTCTGCTTTTTCTCATTCACCTCCTCTGGTGCAGAGGGGTTTTCCGCCATAAACCAGGGGCCCAAAAAGTTCACCCAAAGCAGGTGAAGAGCCCGACCAGGGGCCTGGAACACACACAAAGATGTTATCAGGGAATAAAGCATCAGAAATGGTAAGAATTGTCTTGACATCTTCTGGAAAATGCTCTTACCAGCAGCCAAAGGTACCAGAAATAAGCAGAGAGGGTGCTAAGCACTTGAACGATGGCAGTGAGCAAGATTACATCTTTTAGGTGCCTAAAACCAAAAGAAGCAGCACAAATTATCAGTAAAGAAGAATTTTGCCACATTTCCCCACAAACACTAACACTGTAATTTATCTACGATATTAAATAAAACTTACTCTGCCATTCCCTGCTCCATGTTTAGGTCTATTCCTCCATCCAGCAGACTCCCGTCCTCAGCAAACACGGGCTTGGCCATGGCCGACATGGAGCGGTAGCTCCCAACGTACACGGCGAGCGCGAACAGCAGCAGCAGCTTCGGGAAGCGTGTGTGTGACAAGGTCAGGCCCAAGAAATATGACAAGATGTGCTCTGACAGCTTAGGAGAAGCTTGAATTGACTCACCCAGGTCCAAAAGCTGGAGGAACTGTAGAAAGCTAAAAAATTCACAGCAGCATATATTGCCTGCAGGAGAAATTTGATTAGTTGTGGGGTTAACTCAAGCAATGTTTTTGTTCTCATTAAACAGCTAGTAATAGTTTTCTATTAAAGACCTCTGATAGGGCAGAATGTGTGATCGTTGCCATGATTAGTAAATGAGTCGTCCAATCAAATGCGAGGAACTTCATATGTAACCAACCAGTTACTAAAATAATTATTGTAAATTTCTGCTTCAAAACCGACTTTCCCACTTAAAGGTATTCAACAGTAAGAAACTTAGTCACGTGATAAACTGGAAATTATCTTCTATTGTTTAGATTAGTGCAACACGTGTTTTATATACTGAATAGAAAAAACTATTATCTTGTAGAAAACTCTGCAACAGACTTAACCGGAATCAGCTTAATTTATCAAAATTAAAACAGATTTTTTTGTTCTCTTTAATTTCTTTTAAGTATCTTTGTGACCTGGTAAAACCTTACATATCACATTGAACCTGAAGGTGTCCCAAACAAAGGGTTTGGGACTCATTTTTATCTAACCCAGAAAAATTGCTCCTTTATTTTAGGCACTCAGATAACAGCACCAGGGGATACCACCAATATAGTGTTTTTAAAAAGATGCCAGAATGTGATTGGAGTCTTCGCTGGCTGTACGGAGCACACACTAACATTGAACTGCTTCTGCCCTACCTGTTGCTGTGCACTGCCGCTCAGCAGGCGTAGAGAAGCTTTCTAGTTTCTACCCTTTTCTTCTCATTCGGAAATATTTCCTGGCGCAAAAAAAAAAATACCAACAGAAAACTAAAGGCGCTTTAGTTTTGTTTCTTCAAACATGCAGTTTTGACTAACAACTAGTTTTTCATGCCATCACCTTCACAAAATAGTGGCATAAGTCATTTTTTCCAAAACTGACTTTTTTTTTTTTTGCCTAACTTATGTTTTGGCTTTAAGTAAGACAATGAAAGGAGTCTTAAATCGATATGAACTTTGATTGTGGCACTAATAAACTACCTGTTCTTTACGACAATTGCGAAACAAAGCCAAGTCTAAAAATGGCATCAATGAATAGAATCTTTTCCAAAGAAAGACCATAAATGTGTGGCTGTCTTACATTGGCTCCCAGGATGACTCTGGTGTAGAACTTGAGCGTCGCCTCGTTCTCCTCATAGATCTGCTTCTTTCCTTTTGTTCCAACTTTACCTTTGGGCTGCAGGAGAAAACACAGTGAGCAATGAGGAGCAGCTGCCAATCTGAACAAAACAAAGTCAATCCATTTTAACAAACAATAAATTTGTTTGTTAAAAAATAAATTAATTGCTTCAATCACAGACTTCCTGCTTTCTGAAGGAAATGCTGTTTTCTCCACCGATTTCTCTTTCAGCATTATTTGAGCTGAAGCTTTTTAGAGTTGCAGTCAAAGAAAAGTATTTCCTTACAGTTAAATTAGTTGTGTGTCTTACACAATTTCACATTTTGTCATTTTACAAACACAAACTTGAATTTATTTTACTTAATTGTATGTGACAGACTGACAAGAGTAGTGCACCATGGTTAGGTAGAATGAAAATTATACAAGATATTTCTTTCATTATTGCAAATAGAAATCTGAAAAGTGAGTGTGCAATGCATTTATATTTCAGTAACCTGGAGAGCTCTCCTGATTAGTAAAATGACTGAAACCTGTGTGTAATCCTAATTGATGCTCTATAGGAACAAGTGGAGAGCGCATCAGGAGTATCTGGGATTAACATTAAAATTTCCATCTTTGATATCATTTTTGCTTTTGTCTGGATGCAAAACTGGTTCGTGTTTACATTTGGATGCCTTTTTAAAAGTTTAAATAGACCATAGGTGGGTTGTTTGTAAATATATATATAAAAATGATTACAAAAATAAACGTGGAAAGACTTAAACGGGCACCAAAAGCAAACTGTTTCTGCAGCCAGAGGGGTTTGATACAGAACTTCCTCTTCTGGGCTGAACCTGAAAAAGAAACTAAAACCGGCTGTTATGATGTTTCGGTCGCCTGCGATGCTTTTGTCGTGTCAGAAGGACTAACTACAGTGAGTTCGTGCGGTTATGAACCACTGTCCCAGCTCCAGTCGGTGCTTTCAGGTCAAACTGTCAGCTTCCCTCACCGCCATTCCCTCTGCTCGTCTCTGCTGAGGATCTCCTCCGCTGCGTCGTCTCTGTCATGGACCTCACTCCGGCCGCCGCTTCTCCTCGTTATTCTACCGGCATAAAATAATCACACCGTGGGGTTTCTGTCCAGTAAAATCCCTTAGAAACACATCAGCACTCAGGGCTTCGGAGAAGGAAACATTTCCGGCGCATGAATATGACGTCGCAAGAGGCGAGTGGGGCTATGAGAACGTGAAGTGATGCTGCCACCTGCTGATCGGAAGGTGTATTTGTCAGTGGTGAAGCGGTGAATTTATGTCTTTTTGAACTTCTTTTACACTGTGCACTTCAAGGGGCTTTCACTTTTTTTTTTTTTTAAACAGAGTCTTTTCCTTAATTTCTGTTTGGAGAGGTCAGACAGATTAGGTGGAGAGTATCTGTGAGCATCAACCTTTAGATTCTCAATTGGACTCTGGTCTGGACGTTTGACCATTCTAACAAATGCGCTTTTATCTAAACTGTTTAATTGTTCCTCTGGCTGTATGTTTAGGGCCATTGTGCTGCTGGAGGGTGAGCCCCCAAACGAGCTTCTTACCGCTTCTACCATGTTACTCTGAAGAGGTTTTTGGCCTTAATAAAGAAAATTATCCACACAGCATGACACTGTCTCCACAGGGTTTCACAGTGGAGATTGTGTGTTTCAGTTGATGTACTTGTGTTAGTTTTCTACTCCACCTAACTTTGTGGATGTTTTGTTCAATCGTTCAGTTTAGGTTTATCGAAGCAGAACACATTTCTGTGTTTGCTGTGTCATGATTTACAGCCGACTGCTAATAAGACTTCTTGGGGTGTGATTACTTTTGCGAACAGTGAACTATTTTACTTCTGCACAGCATAATAAACAATGTTTTTTGTTTATTCTTGTGAAAGAAACCAAGTTTAGCTACAGATGGAAAATGTAGTTTGTTACTGTTTGGATTGTTTAATCTGATGATACTGCATAACCTGTCTGCATTAATAATGCATCAGAGATAAAGAACAAGTTTATTTTAAAACAATTTGAAGTGAAACCAGAACTTCTGAATCGCTAGTTACACAGAACTTTTTTTTTTATGAATCTGGGCGTATTTATACTTTACTTTAAAGAGACACGGTGTAGTAATTTTCAATATTGTTTCTCAAAGTTCTACTAAGAACTTTTTTTTGTCTTACTAATTGTGGATTTTTATTTATTTATTCATTCATTCATAATTTTTCAGCATGTAAGCAATCCTAATAAAATCTTGTGATTGCTGTAAGTCAAAAACAAGAAGTCTACATGTCACGACCCAGTTAACAGAAAACATTTTCCAGATTTAAATGTGTTAAAAAGTAACTGTGACTTTTTTTTAATGGGGAATCAAAACAGATTATTCACACCACAATACAATCTAATCTAATCAAAACCACTGAAAGGCTCACGTGTTCCTCGAAACCGCATGCATTGGTCGCCTTCGGCCACCGTAGCAGCAGCAGCCTCAGTTTCTAAATATCTACACAACTGCTGTTTTTGCTTCAGTGAGTCACTCCTGGTCGGACCGTGATGTTATCAGCCTGTTTTAGGGCTTGATAGACGCTCCGATGTTTATACAGTTTCTGTTTGTACTTCTGCCTCCCGCTGTGACAGCTCGTCCTGACCATGGAGTATCTGCTGCAGGTGAAAATCGGAGCTTTGATCGGCTTGTTGCTCCTGACGCTTCTGTTTGGATTCATCCCGGCTAAAGTCAAATGGTTCAGAGACACAAACGGAACAGGTGTGTGCTCTACAATTTTTTTTTTTTTGACGTGCTATTTTAACTGTTTATTTGTGTTTAGTGAGGGAAGTTTCATTTAAAATATATATCGGCGGTTTTAAGAAGACATTGCTCTCATATCTCAGCTAATCACCACTTCTAATGCCTTAAAAATACATTTTATTATTAATTTACCCTTTTTTTCACAACGCTAACGCCGATAGGCAAAACGGAGGGTAATGCTTATTTCCAGCATCTCAACTTTTTATTACTATTTAGACGTATCAGCTGGGAAAGAGTTGAACCTTAAATTGAAAAAAATGTGAATGAAATTCCGTGGGTGGAAAACAAACAAAACAAAACAAAAAAAAAACGCTCCACCTCACATGTTTTGACTTCCGCCTCGTGCTGCAAAGGTAACCGGCCTCTGATGAGTTTATGTCCTCTGACAGAGGATGTGTTTGATTTAGAAATTAAAGAGCAGAATTAAGGCAGTGAACGGAACTAGAATCGACCTTTGAAATCCCTTAATCAACAAAACAATGCACCTCTTCTTGGCGTTTTTGGTATTGATTGTGGGCTTTAAAAAAAAAAAAATCTTCATCTTCCCTCTCAGCTCTGGCAGGAATCACCTGATGAGGATGAAGCCTGAAGCTCAGAACCCCCTCATCACATGATTACATTGTATTTGTTGCTAAATACACAAATCGAGTCTGTCAGGATGGCGAACCTTCGCATATGGAAGTGAAAGTATCATTTCTCCATTACATCAGTGTGTGCTGAAACACTGTGATCTACTATGATCACAAGCTACTCATATGTTCATTAGGTATTTCCTGTTTGGGATTAAACTTTAATTAAAAAAAAAAATAATTTAACTGCCAGCTGTTGCATTTATTCACAAACAGTCAGTTTAAAACTGTACACAGTACATCTATGCAAAATGATAGATCATGACAAATACTTTTAATCTTTTCCTGCCTTTTAACGTCAAAATTTATCACGCACAATTCAGCCGAGCAGCAAACAAATCGGCTTGAGGAGAAAAGACGGAAAGAATCTGCTCTGCGTTGGTGTTCACCTTGTCACACTAATGTATATTTTTAATTTAGTTGCAGCATTTGCTCCATTTTAGTTACTTACTTATTTTTTTGGGACAACCAACTGGTCAACTCAAATCCTCATTCAGCCAGCTGCCCTTCCAGCACTAAAACAGATCAGTAGGCAAACTGGGGCTAAGTGCCCCGCCCCAGGGCACTGCGACAAGGTGTGGACGAATTGAACTCTCAACCTTCTGATTGCGAGACAATTGAGCCATAGTGTTGGTTGGTTGAATCAAACATGAGTTCCTTGGCACAGGAAACACATAGAGGCTGATATGGGGATGCGTTCTAACAAGTCGGGTTTAAAAATATAGACTAAAGGACAGTATTGGTACTAAATGAGCATGTGTGTGTGTGTGAGATATCACTGCTGCTGTGCATTCACTGAATAAAGGCACAGACATACTTTCTTGTTTTAGCTTAGTTAGAATCACCAGGATTATTTCTATAATTATATTATTTCTTTAAACCAAAAATTAGATCTTAGTGATCAGTTTCAAAACCCAGACATGGAGTCGTATATAGTAAGCCTGAATGCTGACTCAGCAAAGCAGCTTAAGGGTGTGAACGTGTAGGCATCCAGCGTATTGGAACGCTTTTTTTTTTTCTAATACACATCAGCACTTAAAAAAATGTACAGAAAGAAAACATTTTGAAACGATTTATTGTGTTCTTTCCTTTTATTTACACATCCAACTGTCATCTTTAAATAGTTGCACATGTGACATTATTTCATACAACAGGATACACCTGCAGATTTCTGCTGTCTTGTTCATTCCTCAAACTTACGAGAGGTCTTCTTTGGATTCGCAGAAACTCACCGGATGGTTCTGAGCCTAATCAGCTGTTTTGCCGGCGGCGTTTTCCTGGCAGCATGTTTGCTCGACATCATCCCGGATTACCTGTCGGACATGAGCGCGGAGATGGATGCTCAGAAGTTGGAGGTGTGTCCCAGTTAAACCAGGACCACGAGTAACAGTTATTTCAAATTTTACCAGTATGTTTACTGTTACAATTTCAAATGCTAGATCCAAAACTTTACAAATCAGGTAAATATGTGTCTATTTTATAAGGTGAGTGAACACTTTAGTATGTGGAAGGACTGAATAAACAAAAATTGATTGAATAATCAAAAGGGAAGCGTTGATGTAATCATTAGGGGCTTTTTTGTCAATATTAACAGAGTTGTTGTTGCAAGAACAGTTTTGCCTGACTTCCCCAGCCTGATCCTCTGACCTCTGCATCAATCTTCAACAGACCAGCTTCCCCCTGCCAGAGTTCATCATGGCCGCGGGTTTCTTCACCGTCCTCATCCTGGAGAAAATGGTCCTGAGCATCCGTCAGTCGAGAGGAGCTCACCACGGCGAGAGGGCGCCGCTGCTGTCAGAGAGCGGCCAAAGCCACAGCGGGGCCGTGACGGCGCCCGACCTGGAGAGCAGCGGCCACCACGTCCATGTCGACTTCCAGGCTCACTCCCCCTTTCGCTCCTTCATGCTTTTCCTCTCCCTCTCGCTCCATTCGGTTTTCGAGGGTCTTGCTATCGGCCTGCAGAGCACTGACTCTAAGGTGAGACGACAGAGAGGGTTCTTTTTGATCCTCTTAAGGTGTCATGTTGCTTTGTATTGGTTTCTGTTTGCAGCATTACAAAGCTTTACTTTTGTTGCTTGAAAGAAAAAAAAAAATCAAAAAGCTTTTCCAGTCCAGCTTGGAATCACATCTACAGAAAAGTGAGAGATATATTTAGTGGGAACTTTCAGTTTAAAGCTTCAGAACGGACTGAATGGCAGTAGTTCGCAGTGGCATGACAAGTCTGGAATTGCCTCAATACTCAGGTTTTAGTTTGTGGATGACCATAGCCGGCCCTAGGCATATACAAACTAACCCACTGCTTGAATGTAAATTTTGACCACTGATCTTTCTCTTTTTTTAAATGAAGAATCAGAATATTATTAAGTTTGACTTTGATGGTTTCAGCATCAGTCAGTTAAAAGATTTTAATGTTTTAAAGAATTTGTAAAGTTTATTTTGTACACTTCACAAACCAAAGCTTTCTATTTGAGCTTCAGTTTGCTCATAATCGCATCTTAGAAAATAATGACCAATTATCCCCGACTGCTTTAACCTCCGGCCCCTTGATGTCCTGATCATGACGACTGGGCCCCAAATCCAGTTCTGCTCACGGCCCTATATTACTTTGGGCTGGCCCTGCTGACAACCTACCTAACTGAAGCATTGTGTTCATTACCGCTTTCCTTTATTAAACTGATCAATATCAGTGAATTAGTAATCCATAACTCCCTATACTGCATTAATAGGCGGTTCTTCACAATGTGTTTTGTGTGCAGTGATGGTGCGATAATGATAGATTTGCCATATATTGTGCAGCCCTGTCCCTAAGGTATAACTATAACATGATGCAGTCCTCTATTTTTCTTTTCTCGCTCTTCAAAATGGGAAAAGCCAAAATTGAGAACATGCCACTGAAGGGAAGCAATAAGCGGGAAAATGAACACAAGAAAACTCGCCTTAACTTGCCCAAATCTCCACTCAGAACCACAGCTCCTGCCGACATATTTTGTAAAGAGGATGCTTGAGTTAATGGCACTGCAGAATCTTTAAGTTGCGTGGAGATTTTGAAGAAAACATGGCGGGCTCTACCACAAATTTGGAAATAGGTCTTCATCATGTCTTAAATCATAAAATGGTTTACAACATATGACTAAATCATCAGGTAAATTGGTCACCTCCTCTGATGGTCGGTGTCTTTAGGCCTGATTCTTATGTTGTGTGTGAGCTGAAGAGAAAACCTGTGGAAAGAGCCGAGGACTCTGGACAATCTGGAGAGATAACGTTGAGAGAAATGGCCAAAGATCCCCTTTTCTGTATGCTCAGCCCTTGTAAAACGTTAAAGGTCCTTTGACCGAAATATTGCCCTTTCGGTCAAAGGAGGTTTGTACGAAGCATCGACAGCAATGGGGTCAATAATTGTGCCAATAAATGGTTGAAAGCTGAACACAGAAGTTTTCTTCTTACTGAAAATGTTAAGTTAAGATTTTTGGGGGGTAATTTTCTAGTGAGTTTATGCTGCTGCAATAAAAGATGTATTTATTTTAGTGCTTTCTTTTTTTTTTTTTTTTTTTTTACATGTCTGCAATGTGCATTTAGTTGCATAAATGAAACAAGCATCATGTGTACCAGTGGAGCAGCTTGATAACCAGTGTTCGGTGGTTTTCCATCTCTTGCCTGTTGCTGTGGTTTCCTATCGCACTATTCCAGTTGTGCTGGTCTGGATAAACATGTGCAGATAAAAAGTTCAGACCTCATTGCTCACTTTACAGTTGAAACCAAACATAAACACATTTATGTCCCACTGTCTGAAGTTAAATCAGGTCAAACTTTTCTTGTACTAGCTGAGTTATAGTTACTACTAAAATGGTTTCGGTTTGCTAAATTCCAGAAAATATGTTGAATATTTTTTAGATTTTCTTTTTGTGTAACTTCCCTCAAATTCATAAGCAGACATGCATTTGGTGATTATCGGGGATAGCTGTTTTTTTTAACCTGGCTGGTGACATATTTGTGCTTCTTTTGTTCCCTTCTTTAAATTCTTGCATAATCAAACTCACAGTAGGGCTCATGTGTCTCTTCACCCGTTGTTTTGTGGAAGCTAAAAGTCTGTGAACGACTGCTCTACCTCCGTGCTGTGAAAACAAAAGGCTTTGTACTCAAACGTCCAGAAGATTCTACAAGTTGTCGGTAAAATTTAGACATTTGAGTCTGGAAAATGTGTCGCTTTCCATGAGTTTTTGTCAAACTCTGTTCGGCCGTTCTCAATACATCTGCGTGTTTCTTTCCCCCCTCTCCTCCGATATCGCCTGTAGGTGTTAGCCGTCATCATTCTGGCAATTTGCACACGTTTACCCGAGGTGCTGAGAAGTGCGGAGGGCTTTGTATTTACAAGTTGGCTGCAGTGGAAACACCTTATGCAAAACTATTTGGATGCCTGGAATGTGGCAAAGTGCCTCCCAGGGTTTCCATCACATTACAAGAATCCCTAACAGTTTTGTTTGAGCTCACCACCTGATGCCAAGATGCAGAAATGACCAGAACTTTTCTTGGTTTTTGCAGGTGTTGGAGATCTGCATCGCCATTCTGGTTCACAAGAGCATCATAGTGTTCAGCCTGTCCGTGAAGCTGGTCCAGAGCGCCGTTCAGCCAATTTGGATCGCCGCCTACATCGGCGTGTTCGCCCTGATGTCGCCTTTGGGCATCGGCATCGGCATCAGCGTGATGGAGGCGCAGCTGGCGGCCGGCGCTCTGATCCAGGCCATCCTGGAGGGGCTCGCCGCAGGAACCTTCATCTACATCACCTTCATGGAGATCTTGCCGCACGAGCTCAACTCGGCCGGGAACCAGGTGCTCAAGGTGTTCTTCATCCTGCTGGGCTTCACCGTCATGGCCGCCCTGACGTTCCTAGGCTGAGCTGAGCGTCTGTGGGGCGGGGGGATGCGAGCTTCTGTGCTTTGTGCCTCCGACGCCCGCTTTCCACAAGCCCATTGGTCACTTTATTGCAGAGAATCCTGGCATATATTGCAGCACTGTTAAACTCTGGACAATTTTACAATGCAACAACTTTCACAACATGCTCGTATTGCAATAAATGTACTGTTGAGAGTGTTTATGGTGGAGGAAATCGGATGATATTTATATGTCGTTTTAAGATGATTTTATCTACAGAGAAGCCACTTGCATGCCTGCAATAAAGAGAACAGAGGTCGGTTTATTGCTTTTTTTTTTTCTTCTTCTTTTTTAAGGCTTCAGACCTGCATCAAATCGACTTTTTTGCAATGTTAAAAGAGCAGCTGGAAACAACGGACATCGTTTAAAGCTAAGGATGTCATTAATGAAGCATGAATGAAGCGTCTGTGATTCTCCATGCAGTATGTGAAATGTTTTATCTTTTATCTCCATGTTTTATCTCCAAGTCGAAGGAAGTTTGATGGCTCCCAGTTTGAACTGCACTGTTTGTTGTTGTTGTTTGTTTTTTTGTTGTTTTTAAGTTCCACTCCTTGTTTCTAGGTCACTCTCCACCTTAATAATTTCCTCTGAATGAAAGCTTTTTATGACTTTTACCCAACCTTCGTATTGTTTTTGCACTGACTGTTTTTCTTAATAATTCAGTGATTCTGAAATTCACACAGAAAAACCTGCTCAAAAAGTGAAGACTTTCCATTTTTGCAAGACTAGATGAGCTTTAAATATTTGTAGATCACGACGTGACGCCTTAATGTTGAACAATACTTGTTTACTGACTGAGAAGTAAAAGTCTCGAACGACAATCTGTCACCATATTTTCTATTTTAGTTTGTCATGTGTCTGATTGTTTCCTCATTGTGGCGAAGATGCAGACGACAGCAGAAATGTTGATGCCATCCAAAACTGCAAACTGTTCATTTTTATTTTTTTTATTTTTACTTATTACATTTCAAATAAATGGTGTCCACAGTTTTCACTCCTGCTTTTTGTGACCCAAGTATTAGTTTGACTCATCTTTTGCTTTGTAGTGTGAAAATCTGTTTTACGCAAAGACTCTTTATGGCTGCCTGTTTAACTGAGATTCTGCCTTATTGTTGTTCATCTTTTTAAGGATTTATAACCCTGATCAAAATAAAGAGATTATGACACTAAAAGAAACGTTGTACAGAGTGTATTTTTTTCACTCTTTAGTTGTTATATTTCACTAATATTAATATAGTTTTGATCTTGTTTGGACATCAAGTTGATTTACCTGCAGATTTTATTTTCTCGAGGTTTGAATGGATCGGTTTGGTCAACTAAATGATTTCTGTAGCCACCAGGTGGAGCTGTTGCTTCTCTGATTAAATTTCTTTCCTTTTAAGAAAAATGCATCACATATTCCTGACTGAATTATGTCAATTGTTATGAGTGGTTTGCATATTTGGCTTCTAATAGGTATTTTGACCTCTTGTGTTTTTAAAGCAGCTTGTAAACATTCAACAATATAAACAGCACTCACAGTAAAAAAATAAATAAATAAATTGACCTTTTTGGACTTATGGGGACATTTTTTTTGTTCTTTTAACCACATTTTTACTGGTTTATCAAGACTAAATCTCTTAAAGATAAAAACCTTGATCGAGTGTAAACTCCACACTTATTGGCATCTCTGGTAAAGATGACTGAAAACCCTTACATTCTTCTTTCTCTGCTTGACAAAATGTCACATTAGAAAATGTAACAAAAAAAATCTAATTTATTCAGCATTCAATGGGGGGGAATCCTACTTTAGGAAATAATTCATTTGTACAACAGCACCCCTTCCTGAAACGCTTTGTATAAGAGCTAACACAACCTTTACTAAAAGAGCTGCACGTCGTCTTCACAAGCTGTGAGCATACAGTCCATCCCTTTTCTCCTTAAATCTGTATCTCTCTTTATGCTTGCTTCAACTTCCCCATCAGGTTTTCCAGAGGAGGAGCTGAGATGGCAGAGAAAACGGTTAATTTTTTGTCTGGTGAACCTTTTCTGTGTTTATTGAAACATATGTTCTGGACCTGCTGGAAGACATTGAACATCCAGGCTTTTTTTAAAGGTTCATAATGCCATGCACTCCAAGACGGCTGCATGACAGAGAAATACAGTCCCAGTGAAAGACCCATTGGTGTTATGTGGAGTCGTTTTGCACGTTTGTGTTTGGACCAATATGACAGGAAATAATTGAAATAATAATTATTGTGTTGTAGGCTTCACAATGCCAATGTCATGTGCTACATAATGTATACTTAAATAACACGTTTCCAAAATCACGCGGTTCAAAGTGCTTCTCAAGGTAGATGCCACTTTTTGCTCAAGTGAGTTTTGGAGATTTAATTTACCTCCCTTTTCATCCTTACCAGTTTGATCAAAAATAAACACGGGTTTCTTGCATCCACTCCTGCCTGTGTATGAGTCTTCAGATGATGTGCTGTGTACCATCCAGAAGATTCATCATTCCAGGACCAGAGCTGAATGCCAGACGGGGGAAGAAGTGTCTGATGTAGCGCTTGGAGACCTTGTTAACCCCTGCTTGCTGCTGTGAGGTAATAGGAGGCCATCCATAAACATCCACTAATGAGGAATGCTTCTAGGGGGACAAAAGCACAGTAAATGTGCCAGTTTGACAAGACAGAGTCCTCAGTGTGTAGAGCTGGACGATGGAGTGCTCAGCTGTGGTGGGGGACAGGCGCTTCATTTGTTTGTCCCGCTCATTAACCTCGTCTCAGCGACAGGACTTGATTGTTTTCTCACATATTGCTCTCAGAGCTGAAACACGTTTCTTCCTGTTAGTGTTGACATGTTGTGCCACATGTGGCTGTGGCAATCTATACTATGTTACTGTACATTATGTTATGAGAAGAGACAAAAAAAAAAAAAAAACATCAACAGAGACTGATGAAACTAATTTTAATGGGACACATTTCTTCATTTTGTAATTAAATCTTTGCTGCTACATGTGAAATTGCATCTCTTCACCAATGAAGAGATGCAATTTCACTGCAGGTTTAACTCTGTTCTACCTTTAATTAGGCTAAAAGCAGATTATCATTCAACAGCCTGTTTAAAATACGTTGAGTTTAGCAGGTCCTGATAAATTTCAGTCAATATACGCCTGTTCAGTGGAGCAGAACATGCTGCACTACGGAAAGGCAAAGAGAACATGCTTTTGAAAACCCATGTTGTTCAGAGTCTGACGAAATGTTGTTTTTCTCTTGACTTTAAAATTCCTGTGCAAATATATATATATATTTCTCCCTGTGAAGCAGCTTTTTGTCCCTGAAGGGGAGAATACAAAAATCAATTAAAATGTGCAAAATTTGAACAATTGTGTTTGTCTATGACGTATTTCTGACCATAAAAAGACAATAAAAACAACCAACAAAAAAGCTGGAAGACTGAGTCAGGGGATGAAGTGCGAGGACACCTAGTGGGCAAAACAAAAGTAGCAAGACTAATATAGAAGCTAAGGTTTTATTTTCTGGTTGGATGACTGCAGATAAAACACAAGTAAATCATTCAAATTTACTGGAATATAAATAAAGCTTTGACCAAACTCAATGGAAATATTTCCCACAGTCATTCAAATTTGACTCAGAAATTGAATTTCTGGTAGCATGAAGACTACAATAGTCAGTGAAAGTTATTTTCAGCTGTAAAACAGAAAAGGTCTACAACATTTAAAACTCCCAAAGTGAGTCATTTTTTTCAATCCTTGTTGCTGCGGCTAGCGGCTGATACTTCAGAGACCCGGGTGTCTGAAGCTGTGCCATCATGGGAAAGTAATCCATAATCTGGGACAGAAAACAAGAGCTGCCCCCCCCCCGTTACACCCTCCCACCTCTGAGAAGGACTGCAAGGAATGTGCACAGAAATGCTTTATGGGAAATTAAAAGCATGATTTCTGCATAGTGGGTCACATGACGGCCCAACGAGCCCAGAAGAGTTGAGACAGAACCCAGGCTTCGCATCACATGCACTGGTTGGCTTCCAAACTTACACGGTGGAAAAAAAAAAAACATTTTATATGATGCTTAGGAAGAAGTGTTAGAGTCAATGTATAAATCATAGTTGAACTGAACCAATGTGCTCAAATGTTTAGATATATTCCAGTGATTCTTGAGAAAAGGGACAAAACATGGATAAAGCACAACCTTTTAATAAAATATACACAAAATATATATTTTTTTCAAATATCTGACTAAACTAACCTGGGCCATATGAGCACAACAATGTATGTTTTCTTGGTGTTTGCTGAATATTTTTTATTTTAAATTCTGTAGTAGGTGGATGGTGTCTTTAAAATCCCTAGTCCTGGAGCAGAACTCAATGCATTATAATAGTTTAAAACAAATAAAGGAATACTAAGAATATATTATGACAATTAAGTGTAATCATTTTTATATATTTTCCAACTCAACTGAATTTTATCCCAAGTTTTTTTTTAAAAATGACTGTAAAAAATGTGGCCACTGGGAGCCTGCACCTTGGCATCTTTACATTTCCAAAACATTATTTGTCATATATGAATACATAAGCTTGAGGAATAGCAAAAAAAAAAAAAAAAAAAAAAAAATGGGGGAAAAGTTTAACCCATTTTGTCCCTCTTCTCAAGAAATAATAAATATTGCTGAAAAGTTTTGTAATTTCAGTAAGTGACGCACATTGTTTGGATTAATAAAGCTTAGATTAATTATTTCTGTTAATTATAATAATTTGATGCTTACAATTAATTCCAATGTATGTCCATGACTCTGTCTGGCTTGTATGGAAATTACATTCTTGTCATCAGATTGTACCATCTTTGTAGACATTGTGGCTCGGTGTGCAGTTTTGTGTTTTATTTTTACCTTTATTCTGTGTTTTCAAAATGAAAACACTTAAAATAACAATATGTCGTGTAAAATTGGAATAAGCAAGCAAAAAGTAAGGGACTAAAAACCACAGAGTGACAAAATGGTAGCAAGAAAGCAAAACCAGACAGTTTGCGGGTCATCTGGGGAAATAAGAAACTGACTAGAAAATTACAAAATAATCAAAGTAATATCAGTAAAAAGGTGGCAAACAAAAGAGTGAAAACAACTTGAAGGATCGGAAAGAGGTAGAAATTCAAATCATTACCCAGCATCTTCTCCTTCACGGGCTGCATCATATTGATCAGCTGCTCGCTGTAATCTGTCCAGATTAATCCGTCTCTGAGTGGCGTTTTTCAGGAACTCCCTCCCCTCTGGCCGTCCTCTCCACGCTCCTGTCCTCTGCCACTCTCTGTGGGATTCTCATCCTGTTTGCACAAGGTAAGGCTGCTCAGATCTCTCTCTTTTTTTTCTTTTTTTTTGTAAAATAACAGACTAAAACAGATCAGCAAATACAGACAAATGTCGCAACAGAGTTGTTTCGTGTTATTTATTGATTAAAAAAATATATATATATATATATTTCTACACAAATGTAATGCTTGAAAAAGGCAGGCTGGGCTTCTTCTAGGAAATAAATATGTAATTTATTTGCAATTCATATTTATTTGATACTTGAGGCTGCAATGATATTTAAAAAACTATAGAAATACGTGTAAATGGAGAGACTATGCAGAGCATTGTTGTTTCAGCTGTACAGCTTTGCCTAAAATCAACATTTATAGCAACATCTCAACATACATGTGTTTTTTAAGATTACTTTAATTATCTTTTATAAACCTTAAACAACACAGGTGCCACCATAGTCACAGTTGTATGTATTTATAATAAAGGTGTATGACTGAGTTCTTTTTACTCTTTAAAAAAAAATTAAAACATCCATTTATTCATCAATACACAGTGGAAAACAGAATAAATTATGGATCTTTGTTCAGATGTGTACAGTAGACACACGTTAAGAATCACTAGAGCCAAGACTAATGTTTCTGAATGAATATCCATAAAATAAATGTTTTGTGCTGCCAAGTCATTTTAAAGTGTGTTGTTGAGTTAAAAACATTCTCTAAGAAAACATTTTGCTTCATCTGTTTGCGTCGTCGTAGATTTTAGTCTGGTTCTGGGACGGATCAGTGAGGAGATTGATTCATCTGTGACCTATTTTTTTAAGACAAGAAAAGCTTCTGTCTCTGCCTATTCTTCTGTTTTTTGCAGTGACAGTGTTGCCGCTGTGAGACGCTGCGACCATGGCTGCTGTAAGTTTAACTACTTTACTTTACACACCTCAGTGCTGCTGCTGCTTGTCTTTACCAATAATAAAAAAAAAAAGCATTTCTTTTGTCAGACTGCTTGTGCACGTTGTGTGAAATGGACCCCACGCATGTTCTTCAGCTCAGGGTGTTCTCATTTGATTAGTTTGGATTTAATCCGAAGATGTTAATCTAAAGCAGCAGACTCTTGTTCGTGCAGACTGGAACTTTCCGCATGGTGTCCGAGGAGGAGCAGGCCATGAGGTCAAAGCTGGAGCACCTGACAGTGAAGGACCACGGGCCAGTGTTTGGACCGTGCCACAAACTTCCTGGCCACACTGTTCAAAAGGTAAAACATCTGAAGTGAGGCTGCTGGTTTTTTTTAAATTTTTTTATTACATTTTGGGGTTTTTTGTTTTTTGTTTTTTTTAGGCGAAGGATGAGCTGCATGAGACGAATGAAAGACGAGGGTCATCCCTGAAAGATCTGCGGGCCATGATGAAGGAGAGGGCGTCAGAGGGAGACGACCTGGCCAAACTGGTGCTGGACCGCTTCGGGGACAAACCGGACTCGCTGCTGGTTCGCTTCCTCCGAGCACGAAAGTTTGACGTCACCAGAGCCCATGAGCTCATGAAGGGTGAGAGACAAGAGACAGCAACGATCTGCTGGGTCGTTCACTGCAGTGGCTGGAAGCAATAGCTATAGCTTTCTTTCTTCACATTACATCAAGCTGAACGTTTTCTTATATAATATGGGATAAAGAGAGACATTTTCGAGACTTTCTTCAAAGTCAGAAGTTTGTGCACTCTTACATTAGTATATTTTTAAACGGTTTTGGAAACCTCTGACTTTATTTCACAGCACTGAAGTTAAATTAAGCTCATCTTGCTTTTGTCAAAAATCAAACGAAATCTTTAAAGGAAAACATTGTGGACCTTAAAAATCCATGCTTGTTTTTTTTAAATTTCAGATATATCTAATCTAATATCTAATCCAGTGCGAAGACGGCAGCTGAAGCCATCTTAACACACAGAAATCAGCTCTGTGTGGAGATGGGCTGAAAGAAGGAAGCTATTCCTTTAAGAAGACTAAATTCAGTTTATAAACACACTCAGGGAAAAAAAAATAATGATAATTTTTGAACTCGTGTTCTGTGTTTTGCTGGTCTGGACTGCAAAATAACAGAAGTGGAAACATAATGTTGTGTCGGCATCAGCTGTGCAGCAGCAGTGAAATAAGTATATTTGAGTGCTTTCCAGGTCTCAGTGTTGTTTGGAAATTATCCACATATAGGCTCAACATCAGTCGATCGACGAAAGAAGCAGATGATGCAGATTGAAGCAATGCATGAACGTCCATTTAGCTTCCCACCACTCCCAGTGGGTACTCATTTTTCCAACAAGCTAGTAGTAATACATAGTGTGTGATTACCAATGATAATTTCACACAACCTCAATTTAAGTAAAAATATAAACTCTCCAAAGCTTGGGTGCAACTTCTGAATTTGAAGAAAGTAATAAACCAGCTAATTAGACTGAACTTTTCCAAAAGTAATAAAAGGAAAAAAAAGGTTGTCTCTCTCTATCAACAGTGGATGTAAGTAACTGGATTCAGCCGTATATGATTTAGTTCAGCTCCCGCATGTAACTTTCAAAAGCTTCAGTAATTCATTCTATCTTTTGTTTCCTCGTTTTATGCGTCTGTGAAACAGCGGGTCACATATTCATTAATTGGGAGCCTTTACATGCCTCTCAGTCTCCCCTGACAAAGCCCTCCTTTGTGTCCAAATTGGACAACTAGTTGATTCTACTTGTTGGCCCTCAGTGACATGCTGGGAACCGCGGCATGCCTGAGCTGAGCGGGAAATGTTGGAGATCGGAAAAGATGATAAAGCAGAAGACGCTTTGATTGGACCGGAGGACGCCTCCTGGTTCAGATCCATCACTAACCCCAACCCTAACCTACCCTATGATCACATATTTTACATCTTATTTTATTTTAACCAAAGGTTTTGAGACTTCTACCCCCAAACAACACATAGAAACAAAGGAAACACAAAATCACATTGGTGAACAATTGGGGTTTGTTTGGATGAGAGCAAGATGTAAACAGGGAGCTTTCTCTGTAGGGTTAGTTACTAAACAAATAGATTTCTGTTGATAATTGGTGCCTCAATACAGAAAAGGATTGGCTATGAGACAGTATTGTTTTGGTGTCAGGTTCTAAGCACCAAAAGTAAAAAAAAAAAAAAAAATTAATTAATTAAAAATAAATAAATAAATAAATAAATAAATAAAAATAATAATAATAATAATAATAATAATAATAATTTCTTTTTCAGTTTTACTATGCAAGTAGAGTTCAGGCTGCACACTATGAATTTCTAATTTATCATGACTGCAGGTTCTCTTTTCCATTTTGGGTTGAAATTAGTCATTCTTTTTCCTGGAAGTCTTTGACTTTTGAAGTAATCTATACTCCATCTGCATTTTTGTGCTGTCGAAAATGCATTTGGAGTTGGAAACAAAGAATTATATGGAATGGAAGTCAATAGCACAAAAAAGATGTATATTAGTTCAAAAGCCAAAAAAAAACAGTGCTATAAAAGATAATTTATTTAATAAATAAAAATAAACAAATAAAAAACACAACACATAGGGATCCAACAGGGGTAAAACCTTTGGACTGTACTTTCTGTGCTGGGTGTCTCCTCCAGGTTATGTGCGCTTCAGGAAGGATTACCCCGAGTTGTTTGAGAACCTCACCCCCGAGGCGGTCCGCAGCACCATCGAGGCAGGCTACCCAGTGGTTCTGCCCAGCAGAGACAAATACGGCCGTGTGGTTCTGCTCTTCAACATCGACAGCTGGGACCTGGAGGAGATCACCTTTGATGAGGTGGGGCTGCATAGATGCACCTGCCTCTCACAAAAAACCTCCTGCAAGAACTCAGGAGCCTGAAGCAAACTCTTTTGCAATGTGTTGCAGGTGCTGAGAGCATATTGCGTGATCCTGGAGAAGTTGCTTGAAAACGAGGAGACTCAGATCAATGGATTTGTCCTGATTGAGAACTTTAAAGGCTTCACCATGCAGCACGCCTCGGGAATAAAGACTGCTGAGCTCAAAAAGATGGTGGACATGCTGCAGGTCAGAACGCACCCAGAGGGGGGAGAAATGACCCTTCAGGACAAAAATGTGTCTCTTTTTATTCACATACTTCTAATTTATGTCTCTTTAACAAAGAGGCCCTCTGGTGGAGAATTTGAGTACCACAAGTAGCAAAAATAGTCTGAGTTCAAATTCCAAAATACTAGAAATAATAAAAAAAGATGGTTTATACTAAATACTTGCAGCCTCACGCTGTTTGACAACAACCTTTTGCTCCCCAAGAAAAAAAAAAAAAATCCCCTACAGTCCTTGAACATTTCATGTAAGATTTTTGCAAAGGGAGAAATCACATATCAGAGTGTTAATGTCTCATTTATTTACCAGAATGACATATTTAGCAGCTAAATAGGTATTTGTTTACAGTTTGGTAGAAAATCACAAACACTTGTATCTTGTAAAAATTCAACAATATGGAACAATATGAAGATATTTAGGAATCAAAGAAAATGAGTATCTGCATTATCACTTGGGTGGGAGTGAACAAAATGAGTTGGATGAATAAAACAAAGCAACATTCTCAAATACAGTGAAAAAAAAATCAAATATCAATGAATGTGGTGAAAATATGAGTATCAAATGAGAAACTCTGGATATGCAGGTCATTTGTTTTTTGGTGGATTTTCATGATTTAATTACTTTTTTCATTTTCAAGTTCAATTTAATTTACACTTACTGGAATAAGTAAGTGTAAATTACTTATTGAAATAAGTAATTTCAATAAGGCACTGACATTTGTCTTAGATGTAAGTTATTAGTAAATAATATTGTTAATTTTTATTTGGGTATTTTGTCCAAACCATCCAATAAGAAACATGATTTTCCAAGTCTAGATTGCTCTTGGACTGCTGCTGTCAGCCTTTAAGGGGCTGAAACCATCTTGTGTGTCAGCTGTCTGCCTGTGTTTCTCTGCAGGACTCCTTTCCTGCGCGCTTCAAGGCAGTCCATGTCATTCACCAGCCCTGGTACTTCACCACCACCTACAACGTGGTCAAACCCTTCATGAAGGCCAAGCTGCTGGAGAGGGTACGAACAAAGATACACAAACCTGCTCTTTATGCCGCGGGTCTGCTTAATTCATTTAAGAATTATCTAATACTTCCCTCGATGCCCCACAGGTCTTTGTTCACGGTGAAGAGTTGGACGGCTACTTTAAAGAATTTGATGCAGACATCCTGCCGTCAGATTTTGATGGAAAAGCCCCAGTGGCCGACTATCAAGGCAGCGCAATCCAACTCTTTGGCTCCGAAGACACTGCTCTCTGAACGAACATTCCCACGTTTTTTTAACTGAAGCATGTGAGAGCATAAAAGAAGCAGAGGTCAGTCTGCAGATAAGATTAATGTATAAATAGAGGGGAAATGACACCTAGATAGCATAGACAATCATTCTTACATTTTGTTTATACTGCAAGGCACTGGTATTGTATGTTGTTGAGTGGGGGAAGGAAAGCTACATGGTGGCATTATGATTCAAACAATCAGATAAATTTGGTTTGATTTTGTCTGCCTTAAATGTGGGATGCATAAGGCTAAACCTGGATAAAATTAATTCTGAGTGCAGAAGTTGCCGTCTTTCAGATTTTTGTGCTTTGCAACAATCAGTTGGACTTTATGAATGTTATTCCTAATAACAAGGGAGTGGATTTTCCTCAGATCAGTGTGGTGCCTTCAGAAAATGTCCATTCATCAGCAGCCATGTTTTCACTGAAGCAAACTTTCTTATCTGTTTTTTTTTTTTCTTGCATTGAGCTGAAAAAACAATATTCGCTCCAAGACACGTCTATAGTTCTGTAAAAGTTAGGTTGTTTAAATCTGTTAACCTCGTATTTCATTTAACTTGAGTGTAGCAATAAATCCAGTTTACACCAAGAGTTTTTTTCTTTATTATTTTGCCATTAGCCATGTTTAGTCTGGCCTGACCCACATTAATGAGCCACTTTTCTTCCTCATGCGTCACCTCAGGCTAAATTTCTACCACGAGTTTCCTGACTGGAACTACTTCTACCAAATGTATTAAATACAGAAATGCATACGTTTCTTCCAAAGACCATGTCGATAAGTGGAATCTGAATGAGTTTAGTTTCCTGGAATTCAAAATCAAATTCCAGGACTTTTTCTATGCTTTTAGAAAGAAATATTTGTGAAACTTAATAGTTTGACTCTTTTTACAGAAGATAAACGTAGCTCTCATTAGCACTGTAATAAATTATACTATTCCACAATTAATCATATTTATCAGAAAATCAATTATTCAAATAATAAATCTGAAAATACTTCCTTTTTCAAGGAATGATCACTGCTTTATAAAAACCTCATGGTTTAATTATTTCTCAGGTCTAAGATCCATTTTCCTCTGACTTAGGTTTTTTTATTTCCTCCTTTCAGAAACATTAATCCAAGTGTGTTAGATCTCATTTCACACAACATGCTGAGGAAACAAAATGAAAGGAGAATCTTTCTTCATTTGAGAAAATAATTTATTTAAGAACACAATAACCATGTTTCCTCACAATTAGATCACACACTCCACTGGTTTTCTATTTTAAAAAACCAAAACAAAGTAGCCAGTGTTGAGTCTTAGAGTACACCATGTTGTGTGACTGTGCAGGTCCCTTCAAGCTGTCAACACACTCCTTAAACCATACTCAAAAATAAAAAAATAAAAAATAAATTTAAGCTGTATGATACTTGTATGTTATTACCCAAGTGCTTTAGGCTGAATGACTTTATAATAAAGAAAGAAAGAAAAAGTGTCTAAATGAACACAATGAGCAACCCTCATACAGCTGAGCAATTGTTTGTGTTTTTATATATTTAAAGCAATCTGGGATAAATGATGTGTTTGTTTGCAAGCAAGTAAATATGAGTACAGAATCCTGGCGCCTGAAGCACTAGCGTTAGGATACATATCTTACATCAAAACTTTTTAGATTCCACAACTTACTACAAAATTACCCCAATGTGCACGGCATGTTTGGTATAATAGTTTTACCCCTTTTAAAATCACAATAGTGTGTTTAAAAAATAAAAAAAAAACATCCCTGACTGGTTATTGCCATGATATTTCTATTACTGGTCCCTTAAAAAAATAAAATAAAGTCCATCTAATTCACCTTTTTGTTTCTTAAATTTTTGGTTGTTGATGATCAGAGGTGTTGAAATGACACAGTATTCTCCCATTTACACAAGATGCAAACTCTGCTGCATTTACCAAGCAACAAGAGAAAAAGAGACAGAATGGAAATACAAAATACAAAACAAGAAAAATAATCTAAATAATACATCCAAGCAGGCAGTTTTGTGCAAAGTTGGAGAGAGAGGCCTTGAAAAGAACACCAAATGGCTTTTAGTGCAGAATCTGGGTTAGTGCTGGTGACGATCCTTCAGTGAGCCTGAAGAACCCCAAAATCATGTCTACTTAATAAGAAACGAGAGCTGTGGACAGGTGAAACCATGCAGCAAGACTGTGGGTGGACGAGAAGACGACAGGTATGAAGGTCTGGGAGTTGTAGTTACATCTCCCTGACAGCAGATGGCAACAGTGCCATTAGAGGCGAAGAACAACTGATGTGGCCGAGTACACATTGGAAAAAGTAAAAATATTGGAGATTTTTCAAGTTCTTTCAATTTTCTCCTCACAGAAAGTATATTTAACCATTTATATATATATATATATATATATATATATATATATATATATATATATATATATATATATATATATATATATATATATATATATATATATATATATATATATATATATATATATACATATATATATTTATGTGGAACTGTACAGACTTACAGATGAGCTTAGCGCTTAATCACAACCAATTTTAGTCCAGACTATTAAAGCAATGAAGACAAAAAACTAAACTGCACACTATGTCTACAGAGAATTAAAACGTTAAAGGCTCAAGATATAAACTTTTTTGTTATTCTAGCAGCTCAGTTAGTTTACCTGAGTAAATAAAATAAAGTTTGACATGGACCGGTTTTGATTCTTACAGCTTAACAAAAGGCACTGTTGTCATTCACGTCATCATTTCAAACCACCCATGTGTCTCATCGTCACAGTGTTCAGCAGCAGCTTTTCAGCCACAGGGTTCCCAGTCTGGATGAAGCGCTGACAGAAGCTTCCTGAGCCCTTACAACAAGGTTTGTGTTAACGTTCAACATAGTTCCTGGCTGTGACAGATCCATAAGTCCCAGTACTTACAGTTTGATTTTGACATCGTGCTGTGGCGCTTCCAACACTTTAAACACAGTATGGTGGAAAAAAAACATAAATAAATACAATAAGCTCTTAAATACATTGGCTGAAAGAAAAACAAAATACTCAAAAAGAACTGAAAGCTATTTTTCTTCTGACAAGCAGCCTCCTTCACCTGAATATACATACAGGACAATCGCAATCTAATAAAGTAAAAGTTTGGTTCGGCCTGGGTATCTTTAGCTCTCCTACTCACCACAGCTCACAGAAATACAAAAAACAACAAAACTTCTGCACCGCATTGGATCAGTTTGTGTTTTTCTACATCGTTTGGTCGTCATTGGAGAAACAAATCTGACTGCTGAACCTGCAGCTGATCAAAGGTAGAAGGAAGTAAGAGGGCTGAAGAGACACAAAGTGAGTCATGTAACCGCTTGTTATCATCCCTTTAACTCTTCATATTTGCCAAAGGACAGCTAAACCGTTACTAAACGCAGTACTCATACATACGCAAAACATCGTGGCATTCAGGGTGTAAAGTGCACTGAATTAAAGTGGTAGAATGTGCGCAAGGGAATGTGGGTTTCATCTCATCTTGTGGTTCGCTCCTGGTCATGTTTGCAGAAAAAACACTAAAGTTCGATTTTAAACAACAAACATAAGCAGCCGGAGGCGGTTAAGAGCTGCAAACGATGCAGAAAAATCCCAGGGTAATTCTTCTTTTTTTTTTTTTTTTTTACTGCGCAACAAACAATAGGTCATCAAAAAAAAACAACAGCCCAATAATTTGCTTAAAACAAAACAGTCTCTACGTCTCATCGTTGGTGACCAAGACACACGCAGATGTACTCTTAATATCTCCCAGCTACACACACACACACACACACACACACACACACACACACGCACACACACTACAAATACAGCAGACTAGGCTCTATGGGCTTGGCGGTGATAAGCAGTGAGCTTCTTATGGGTGCAGTAAATAGGCACCGGCAGTCGCACTGACCTCACTTTCTATTACTTCTTATGTGCTTGTTTCTCATTGGTTAAAAAAAAAATGCCTACTGGCATTTCTTTCCAATTAAAGTCAGCTCAACTTTGATCTTTTATTATATTTGGTCTATGCATCCATTAACCCGAGCGTCACCGCTGTTTGTATGGAGAATGACAAAAGGTTCCAGCTCTGAAGTGAAGGCAGTTTGTTTCATTTTTTGTGGTTGTTCTTGTTGTCCACACCATGTGAGGTGATGGTGGTTTCAAATGGGTGCAGAAGGAGTGTGTGTGTGTCTGGAAGTGGTGAGTAGCACCAGAGGAGAAGGCAGAGACAAAGAGCAGTTTAAAGTGTCTCCTCAGTGCCGTGTTGGAACTGGGGTGCTGCAAAGTGCGAGATGTTTAAATGAAGAATGAGAAAGAGAGCGAGAGATACAGAGGTTTAGGCCTTTGCCTCTACGCAGGAGCTCCCGGTGAGGTGGCTGGCTTGGCAGGGCGCTTTCTGTTTCTCCCACTGGCACATGGCGTTGGCGTAGCCCACGATCACTTTGTCCATCCAGGTGAGGGGCTGAGGGAGAAGCACGTCGCCCTCGAAGAAGCCCAGGTGGCCTCCGTGAAGCGTCAGGGCGAAGATCACGTTCGGCTTCTTTGCTAAAGAACAACACAGAGCAGACGTTAAGACCTCTACGTGTGTCATCACCACCATCAAGGATGATTCTATGTCTCTGACTCAAAGCGCGGCCACGTTTGCCCTGTGTTCTAGAACACATCGTATTCCAGAACAGCCAGTGCACTTTTTGTTCTGAAGCAATTTTTAAAATAAACCAGCTAAGAAGGTCTGCCTTGACTAAAAGGATTTTGGATGTTTGTTTGGTTTTCACAATACACCATTGGACACACCTCTACCTGTCCATCTTCAACAAACAAATGGTTCAAGAGTTGTTGTGTTGTGCAAACTTCTGTAGAATTTAAAAAAATTTTTTTTAACAAGAGTAGGGTGTTGTTTATTGACATTACTAAATCAAGTTTATTGAAGTCATTTGATAGTAAATTTTTAAAAACTGCACTAAGCAAATTAATATAAGTACACAGAAAGGTTGATGTAAACCTGTTAGTGAGGTGGTTATTTTGATTCTATCCCAAACCGCGTATTCATGCTAGCCTTATATGTTCAGAACTATAGTTAAAGTATCCTTTATGCACACTCTGAAACATCCATTAATCTCCTTCTGTTAGTTGCAGAGTGATGCAGCTGTTGACCATTGGCCATAGTGGTCTCATGAAAAGAACTGGCCTGGTTTTCTTTCTCTCTCCTGTCCTTATCTGGGTTAGTGGGGTAGCGTGCTGTGGATGAATAGTGATTAAGATCCCACTGGGCTTTCACCACTCAACATGACGGTTGCTGAGCGACTCGTGGACAAACACACACTCTCGCCCAGACCTTCGACACACCGGCTCACCAGGCACCGCGTGACAGGTGGGAACAACATGCTCTGGAGAACCGCTCATGGTTTTAAAAAAAGAACTGAACATATGGGCATGTCGTTCCCATCCAGTGTTTCTGGTCAACCTCTTCCCGCTAGCTATGAGTCAGTAACACTTTCACATCTAAGGGGAAAACACCAGATATTCCACTTGCCTCTGATTTTAAAGTGCAACTCCTTTCAGCATATGCAGGAGTCTATGTCAAGACTCCTGAATGGAGAACTTTCCATTTCTAAAATAATCAAGAATTCGGTAATAGTAAATATAGAACAGACTAAACAAAATGAAAGTTGATGGAAATTACAGCCAGTCAGTCTTTGCGTCAGGGCTGACTACACATCAGAAACCATTACTTACACTGGATGCTCCACCCCGACCCTCCCAACAAATGTGGAGCTGCAAAGATGTTTCTCTAACAACCTATTTAAGGAATCAACAGCAGCCCTCTGTCAGACAGGTCCAACACGTTCTGTGAATTTAAAATAGCTTTAGGACAAAATTCTGCCATGTTTGTGTTTTTTCTGTTGTTCACCTTGACACTGCCGCGATTTGTTCGTCTGGAGCTACCAAATAAACCTCAGCACACAACTGCTTAACTAGAGAAAGGCCTAATCTAATTTGGACTTAGAAATGAAAATAATTTGTCTGCAGATAATGAAAAATTATATTGATTTAAATGTTCCACATTGCCAGTGTAAGTGAGACCAATTATAGAAGATATATTTACTTGACTGGATGACTTGCAGCCACAATGGCTTCAACTCTTCTAAGAAGGCTTTTCACAAAGTTCAGTACTACATTTAAATGACAATGATGTTGGACTAGAACAATTGTCTCAGTCTACACTTTAATTCATAATAAAGGTGTTTTTAAATCAATTTAAGGTGAGGACGCAACCCAATAGATTCAGGACATCCATGGTCGTTCATCCATGTCTTCATGGACTTTAGCTTATGTTGTAGTGGACTATAGTTAGCTGAAAGTTACCTGCTAATGTGCGAGGGATAGCAAGCAGTGAGTCATGAACCAGAGGATCATCTGCAGCGTTTACCAGCAGCAGTGGCACATCCACCTGTAGGTCACAGCACAAATTTCCACACATAAAACACAAATACAAAAACAGACAGAAGGGAAGAACAGGGAATTACTGGAGAGGTTCTTACATTGTGGATATAATGTACACAGCTCTCCTTTTCATAGTACTCTTTCAGAGAGCTGTAGCCGTGGAACTTTCTGTTGAAACATGAAAAGAAACGAGAGTCACAACTAGACACCCAGTAACGTCCCCGAACAGGAAGTAAGCAACGCTAAGCTGTTTGACGTACCTCATGATGTTGTCGTCAATCTGCGTGAGGGATGTTGCTATGTACAGTCGATTGAGATCTGCATCAAACTTTTTCAGTAAGCTTTCCCCAAACAGACTGTGCCTGTAGTTTAAAAGGTGAAAAAAATTCTCATTGTGAGTCAAGATGGATATATTTTGTACTTCTACTTACTATCAGATTTCTAAATCACATCCACTAGGTATTGGCATTATTATTATTATTCTATCCAAAAGGCTTAACCAGAGTTTTAAAAAGGCACAAACCTAAAATAGTTCATGTCAAATCAGCAACACATTACAGAGTGTACAGAGAAAAGTCAATACACTGCAGCTATCACACCTGTGTGACAGGATAATTTTCTTCATGTTGTCTGCCATGAGGAAATTGTAGAACCGTCTGAACTGATCCCACTGTAGGAATGTTTCCTGAGCCCTAAGAGAAAATGAGAAATATGCAGCAATTAGCTTTGAAAAGGCATTGAAAAATAATAAATGTAAACATCCTATTTTTCAAGACATGAGCACACAAAGAACAAATACCCAGCTTCCTCAGTGCTTAGAGCATATTCACAGTGCATGTTTCCATAACACTGAACCCATCCACACTAAAAGCAGCTGAAACTGCACAGCATGAACTGTTCCGGTTCTGTGGTTCTATTGGTGTGTATGGTTGACCACAGAAACAGTTCTTCAAGTAAAGAAACGTGTCAGAGATTAACTTCAGAAGGAAAAAATGCAGTAATTATGATGATCATGATGATAGGAGATTTGACAGATTAAACAGCTGACCACATGCCTGCACATGTGATTATATTATGCAAGCTTCTGAACATAGGAATGTGGAAGTGCTGCTGTTACAAAATGGCTTCGATGAAACAACTCATTTAATCAGCAGACAAGAGGACTGAAACTCACCTGAGAGCGCTGTAGCCCTGACAGACGCTCACGCAGCACAGCACTCGCTCCTGGTTCACCCTGTTCTCACCCAGGAACTTGCAAACGATGTTCCCACCCAGACTGAAGCCCACAACGATCAGCTGGGTCTGAGGATATGCCCTCTTAATGAAGCCAACCATTGCTGCAAACTCCCAAGTGCACCCTGGAAGAGAGCGACTATAGAGTTACTAATCAATAGATGCAGCCATGCTTCAGCAGTGAACCACATTATTTCCTGCTCAGCACTTCTAGCTCAAGGTGCCCTTAGCTCAAGGTACCACACTTATATTTCTATATGCTCCCTGAACAAATATATTTAATTTATATTAGTGCACTTGCAGTAATCCATTTATTTTTTTCCACATACTGCTGTTGAGTTACATGTTTTAGCTTCAAATAATGTACCAATTATGTACCAAGTATGAAGTGTTGCACATTTCTAAATCAGAACAATTCTTTGATATTAGAAAGCACTGACAATAATAAAGCAATGCTATTGTTCTCCTGAATTTGATTTCTGACCCAAAATAAGAGAAAAATCTGATTCCTCTCAGGGTTGAACATCACAAATAAGCAGAATGTAAGAAGCTCTTCGTTCTCACCATAAGTGAACATGCGTGGAGACGTGAGCTCGATGTTGGGAAGAGCACCTAGGTGGTTCAGCACGGCACACCTGTAGCCGTCTTTCTGGGCGTAGTCCACGAAGGTCCGGATGTAGTGCTTCTCGCTATGGTTACCAATACCAGGACATATCACCATGGTGATGTCGTCTGGTGAAACGGGTAGATGGGTCGAAGAAAGATATGTGCAAGTGAGAGAAATGTAAGCAATGAAAAGGAAGGAGAGTGTGGCGCTCTCCAAGCAAAAGGTCATCACTGTAAATCAGCAGAGCAAAACTCTGCAGCCTGTCCAAATGTACGGTTGGACTCTTGGTTTGTCAAATACAGCTTTTATTTCAAATGACTATAACTTTTAAACCAAAGGAAGAAGAAGAAACTTTCACAAATACTTAGCAGCATCTGAGAAATCTGACACAATTGACGTGGTTCACATGAATCCCTCAAAGAAACAAAGCCACCATTAACACGGCCCTCATCAAAGTGAGATTATGTTGGATTTAAAGATGAATAACACTCAAAACCCAGAAGGAAAATCCAATTTCAACGAGTGGGTTCTGATAAAATAAGTTTATCTCGTTGTTCTTAGTATCACGTCAAGATCGTTTTGTTTTCTTCTTCTTAGATGGAGTCTACAAGTTATCCACAACACAATACTTTACAACATTTCCTCAACGCAAGTCTGTGTCCCAGTTGGGCTGACCACTCTATTTGTAATTAAGGAGTAACTTTGAAAGGAACAACAAAACGGGGTAAACCTCAGGAAGATCAGTGCAGGAGCGTTCCATCGTCCAGGAAAGACAAACACTCAATAGGTGTGGCATAAAAAAACTAGGCAGAAGTAGCAGCAGTAGAATTACAGTTTAAACAGATGTGATTACAGTTCATTGACATGAGGTAAAATTTCTGAGCTTTTCTCGTGTCGTACTATCATGTGCCAGTATCAAATAAGCTTAAAATTAGGGGTGTTCTGATAAATCTACCGTGATTTTCTTAATTTAGGGCAGTTCGGTGACAGGTGAAATCAATCTTATTTACCTTTCCATCCCACTTCACCATACTGTTATCAACTTTGTAACTTTGTTGTTATATTTAATGACTTTTCAGACAAAAATAAATAAATAAATAGTGGATTAGCCAAAATCAAAACAAAATTGGCAGTTCTGCCTTTTTAAAGATTGTGATTGGCCAGAAAACTGCAATCGGTGCACCCCAAATTATAATCAAGAGAAAATAGGTGATTGTGGCACTGTTTAATTTCAAATAAATCATTGGAGCATGCAAGAAAATGTGTGTGAACCCCAAGATAATAATAATGTATTGGAATCCAAGTCAGGAGATTCCTAAACTGCAGTTTTCTAAATAATAAACAAAAGTGAGAAAGTAAAAGCTGCTGAAGTTTGACCTGAGGAGAGCTGTTCATGCTTTCCGTCTGGTCGAAGTGACTGAACTAAGGCAACTTATATCAGGATTAGAGCTGTCGCAACAACCAATAAATCAATTAGTAGCATGATGAATTAAAACAAGCTCAATAATTTCCATTTGCATGATTTATCGTTTTTCTCTTCTCTTTCTACCAATCTTCAGTCTGGTGCTTTGGTCTCAACTAGCCCTTTTGTGAAGGACAATTTCATTTATAAATATTTCAGAATTCATTTTAATTGTTGTAGTTTTGTATATTTATTTTGGATATTTAAAAGGTCTACCAGCTCCAGGGTCAAATGGTCATTAGAATTGAAAGTTTATTGATCTTTGAGAATGTGGTGTTCTTGCATTATTATGCCATTACCATTATATTACTTGAAAATGGTCTCAAAACATTATTTTTTATTTACCACAATAACTTCTGGCACAATTTATCGTCCATAAAAATGTGTTATTGTGACAGGCCTAATCAGGAACATCTCTGACCTGCAGCTACAACAAGCGTTTGCTTGTGATAATCTTTGCTAAGGGAGGATAAACTATTCCTAACATCCAAAGGTTGACTTGGTAGCATCAACCCTTTGGTTGGGTTCTGCATTTAAAAGTTATAATCAGTATTTCGGATTAAAACTGTATTTATCTGTAATTGAGAAATAAATTAGGAAAGAAATCATATTTTATGTCGAATTATTATAAAAAATCCCACCCAAACAAATTGAAGAGTTCACCTAATTTTTCTTGCCAAGTATCCATAAAAAAAAAAGGTAAAAATCCTATTTTCTAAAATCAGATCTTGATAATAATGCATCACCTCCTGTTTGATGGTCCCCCAGTGGCTCAAAGAGGTCAAAGGTTGCCGTGGCTCCATCCTGCATAGGCAAATACTTCCTGATTCCACAAGGGTGAGGAGAGCTCACCCGACCCAGTTTACCATACAGCGCCGTTTGGAGGTGACCGCTCTTACCCCAGAGCAATGGCGGGATGTACCTAAAAAGAACAACAACAAAAAAAACACAGGGGACAATTTAATCTGATATGGAAACATGAGCTCCCCTTAATGTGCTGCAAATGAAGCAAGATGACAGCATGCTGGATAATGACAGACATGAACCTCAAAAAAGATCCCAAGTCATTTTCCTATTGCAGAATCTTACAGACAGCTGTTGAAGCCAATCATCCATGTTAGTTTGTTGCCATGTTATGCTATGTTGCGTTTGGCATGCCAAATGACACTTTCGTAGGTGTTATTGTAGGAGTGAAACACTTACATAATACTCCTTTTAGCATTTTGTGTATATTCATAAATTACCATCTTACTCCAACTTCAAAAATTATTACAGTTTTCACATTCAGTCCTTAAAGATGCTTTTCTTTTAGCTACCAAATCACTGTTCACTTTAACATACACCTCAATAATTAATTGGCTTTATGTCATGCTGTAGTTGAGAAATTGAATTTGGAGTTTCCATTAGCTATAAAACAAATCCATCAAATTAAGTAGGAAAAAAACACTTAAAATATATAATTGTGATGTTAATGCAGCTATACATGGCATATATTAGTTAGTTGATGTAAAACCATTTATCTAACAGTTCCTTAATGTCTCAAAAGTTTAATCAAAGACAGATTCATTTTTGTTTGGAAACAATTACTTGCAGACAATCCGCTGCAAGAGTCAAAAGCTCTCTGTTCTCACTTTATCTGTCAGAAATAATCCATAACAGATGCTCTGGCTGTCATTGAGGCCAGTTAGCCATCTGATAGGCAATGAGATGAGGCATAGAGTAACAGCACTGTGAAGGTAAAGCAGTACTGCACTTTGGTCAAAACGCATACAGCATATCCACCATAACTCAGGCGACTGCACGGCATGAAGGGTTTGGTAAGATAAGCAGTTACACAAGCCCTTCCACCTTGTGCTTGTTCATCTCTGACTGTCACAATAACTCAGCACAGAAAAGTTGTTGCATAAGAGTGTTGTCAAAGACAGGACCACTCCCGGTCTGCTGATAATGTAATTACTGCCACCGATGCTCTGCAACTGCAGTTAAAGATTATCTTCACTTTCCGGAAGATTCTGAGCGAGACTGTGGATGGACAGACAAACTCATTTGTCCTCCCGTTGACAGAGAGATGTGCAGTCAGATTAGCAGAGATTATCTGTAGAAGATTTTCTGTGTGGAATGTGGAAATAACACAGATATAAACCCGTCGTGACTCACGCTACCCAGATTAAAAGGTTATTTTTCAGTTAAACGGACTGACTGAATCGGTCTGTTTTCGATGTATGGGCCTCCTAGAACCGAACGAGTCACCTTAACATATAGCAAATGAGACAGTGTCCTTCACAGCTGTTAGGTAACAGACATGTCACTGTGGTTTTAGGAGACAAACATCTGAGGCTAAATAAGAGGCAAACTTCCCCAATTTAGTAAAAACAAAAGAAAAAAGAAACATCAAAGAGGAAAGACTTGAATTACAGAAAAAAAATTTGACGTTCAACAATATTAAGGTAATATTAGGAAAGAAAGCAACTGCGATATTGTAGTATAAATGCTGCTCTGATGATATGTTTTGTGATTACGTGTGTTTTAACACCTCCTCTTTTATGTTTCCACTATGATTTCACAAACACTTTCCATGAGATAAGGAAATTCAATTCAGCTGTATATCAGGTATGGGCATCAAGGCCAGAGAGAGTCTATCCAACTGACCGAATATATTATTTATTCGCAAGGAGAGCGTTAATTAATGTTACTTGACATATTATATCCTACTAAATATTGTATTTGTGCTCCTGTATACATTAATGTTGCAGTGATGGCTATATTGTGAAACTAGTACAGATGATTCCTCTAAGGAACAAGTAAGTTCATTTCCTTTTTTTTTTAACTCAAAAACTTGTAGGTGCACTTTTAGCAGCGTTAGACAACATTTCTGCTGCAATGTCAAAGACAAAACCATCTGCAAAATTGTTGATATCCCCCAATTCAAATAAATTATTCCTCACCGTGCTTTAGGAAAAACTCATATAATAAAGTAATTTATATTGTGTGTCTGGTTAAACACATTCTCAAACACAGGCAAACAAAAGTCCTGATGACTCTGTTAACCTTACATCACCCCTTCATTCCTCTCTCTGGGGAATCGATCTGTTACACAACAACATGGACAGGCATTATGAGACAGAAACGGGACTTTGTAACATAAACCAGAAGGACAAGTTTCAGGATTTTAGCAAACTCTCCGTGCAAAGGACCTACAGACTGTGTTTCAGGCAAAAAATGGCCATTCAGGGGGAAATGATAACAGACTGGACTCAAGTGTAAACAATGCTGATGCCTTATGACTCACTGACCCCGCAGCAGAATGGCAAAGAGCTGAGCAACAGCTGGTTATATAAGCAGATACTCCTGTGTGCTTAAAGAGGATCCCCTTGTTGATGCTAAAGTTCCCACCGAGCTTTACAAAAGCAGATGAAATAAGTTAGGCAGAGAAATTTTGTTTTATTTTAACAATGGAAAGTTGAGCTTTTGATAAATTCCAGGTGTGCTGGCAGAGCAGAAACATTTCCTCAGACCAACGCTTTGCATCAGATAAGCCTAGTTTGTCATAAATGTAAATGTCTACACAGTTCACTGAGCTGGTCTATTCATAAACCCAATATACTATCAGGATAAACCCAAAAACATGGTCTAATGCTTTAAATTGTTGGAGCAACATCTCTGGTCCAGACAGGAAGCATAGACGGTCAGGACACGCAAACTGCTACCTACACTAAACCGACAGATGGCCAAAAAGTAGCACAGTTTCCCTAGAAACACCCACATTGACCGACTCAAAACACTCACTCTTTGGACAGCTGAGAGCAGGACTTGAGCAGGAAGCGGTTGACTGCCGTGTCCTGGTAGGTGAGGTCCGGTGCTGCGGTGGGACTCTTCAGATTCAAGCAGCGGACGATGATGTAGAGCACTGTGGCAACGGCCGCCAGTTTCATGCCGTCAAACATGGCCGGCATCTCCGGGGAGATGGTGTGCAGGTCCGACTCGTGGGTGCTCATGATTACGCTGAAAAAACAAAACAGAGGCATGTATGACGCTTATCATTCTCTGTAGCGTAAAATCCAGCAAGAACATCACTTATGTACCCAGTAAATGATCTTCTAGTGAGGATGGAGCTTCTAATGAATCAATTAGAGATAAGATTGTGCAAAGAAATCCATCAAACATGTTAATTATCTCAGACTAACCTTGATACAAGTGCTTGTGCCGGTCAGGAAAAGATCTACAAGAAAACACAGCGAGGGTATCTCAGTAAGATAAGATTTATTAATGTACTATGATTACATAAAACCTCCACCAAAATGTCAACTAGTCACAGAGAAGACAAAAGAGCTGGCTCTACTTGGCAAAAAAAACAAAAAAAAAAACATGCAGCACAAAGACAGAAGATTGACACCAACGTCCTGTGTGGTTTACCTTAATGCACGATCAAAGTATCAACATCTGAGCTGTTTATAGGAAATATAACAACAGGAACTGCAAAAGGTACGAAAGTGCCACAGAAGAGAAGGAAGTTGCGGTATAGCACGCAAACCAGTGACAGGAACTGGCAGTCACTGTCATTGTTGCTCAGAGTAATTTAGTAAGAGGACAAAAAAATTAAATGCTGAAAAAAAATTACTTTACTTACAAACACTAAAATTTCTCTCCAGTGAAATTTGACTTGGAGGTTGAAAAAGTTTGAAGAGTCAACGTCCCTTCAACTCACAGTGATGGGGTCAAACCTAGGAAGAAAACGCATTTCAATTATGCTTTAACTACAGTACAATAAATAAATAGATAAATAACTCCCATGAAAAAGCAAGAAACGCCAATGTTCATTCTGATTTTTGATCCATTTAATGGTATTTATTTTGAGCATTTCTGAGCAGCAACATCAGCTTAAACCCATTTCTTACATACAACACTTCACATAACCTCAGTTAGCCTTAGTCTAGTAGAGGTAATGGGTTTACGCTCAGCTCTAAACACTGGCGGTGCCAGAATTATCCGCAGGGATACAAAATTGGTTTCATTAAATAACCACACGAAAACCTAAACTAAGAAACTGCTTTACAGTTTATTCCCACTTTTTTCAGGGACAACAATTTAGGTGCATTCAAATTCATTACCACAGTGATTTCCTTACTTGATACCTTTTTTTTTTATTTTAGGTATCTATAATGTTTTACCTGTAATATAGTCGCAACAGAAAGCACCTGAATGCTCCATTTTTAAATCTCGATTTTTGAAAGTACGTCTGTTCTGAGTCAATTTCAATTACATTTCACACAGCTACAATGTGACAAAATGCAACAATCACTCAGCGTGATAGCAGACATGGCCATGACACTCTTGAGTTTTTTTATTCCTTAAAAGGTAATCTCAACTAGACCTGCCACTATTTCTGATCATTAAAGGCATTACCCACTGAACTTTTTATTATCTATTTCAATTTGTTGAAACAGAAATGGGAAGGAGTTTGCAATCCCCTCACTGATTCCTTAATTTTCTGGTGTACTGAAAACTACAACCCCTCTCTAAGGACCTGCAGCAAATTTTTCCCCATTAGAGATCATATTCCTTCAAATTTTTAGATTGATAATAATTCAATCTTGATTTTCCTGGCTTATTTGTTATTATGCATTCTATTTGTATTATTATAATTATTTTGACATTCCAATTAATTCATAAATATTTAAGAATAGAGGAACAGCTAGATAAAAATTGAAGAAGTATTTGAATGGGTGAAGAGGGGGAGCAGCATTCCAGGATAATAAAACACAAATAAATAATAATAATAATTTAAAAAAAAACAAGAACAAGTGGTGTGGGTCATAAAGTTTAATGAGTCGTAAATTGCACTTTGTATCAGCTTCAGAGAAGTTGCTCTTTGCTCAGCTCTTCCTCGTTTGTCACGACTCCTGATAGTGGGGTCACCCTATAAGTTTCCCATCAATCATCCATACACAACGGCAGACATGTTAGAATATTAACAGAACTGCAAATCAGTCATTTGCTGAAAATAAGAAAGTCTAGCCACACCTTCAAGCCATGCTGCTGGGGAGGAAAGAACCGTGTTAGCTTCCCACCCACACCAAGTGTTTTTCCCCGTAGCAACTTCACACCCTTAGTGACTGCGGCCCAATCCACGCTACGTTTTATTAAACCGTAGTTTTAACGTGTCAGCAAGTAATTGACGGTACAAACCCCAACTATGGTTACGTTTTACAATGAAAAGTTAAACACAGCAGCCTCAGTTAGCAGTCCACCAGGAGCTGAAGCATCCTCGGCTTCACTCACCTCTGCCGAGGGAAAAACAGGTCAACTCCTCGCTGCTTATGGCGGCAGGCTGCTAAACCGTTAGTGGCCTTCTTATATGCCTGTGGCGTCTGAAGCGTAGGAGTCTGATGCGTATCATGCCCACTGCTGAAAGGAGAACAAAAAGGTAAAAGAAAACCAGGGCTAGACACACCAACTGAAGTAGAGTAACACCACAGCTCTGACAGCCCACTTCCTAGAACAATCTGCTCATTTGCATATCCGAGTTCTCATTGGTTCACACGACAGGTGACGTAACACAACAGATTTTTTTCGGGGTTTTAAAGATACCTTCTAAACACCGGAGTTGTTTTTTTCCGTTTGCCAGAGTCTGCCAAGGATGTCTTCTGTAAAACAATGTTGCTGCTAATGGTAAAATATCAAAATTTGTGTTTCGAGTGTTTTTTCTTTGCGTTTGATAAACGTGCAATGCAATTTGTAGCACGTGTGGGGAACGTGAGTTTTGACGCGGTTATATAACTTTGCACCTTCGCCTAATTTGCATATGTGGCGTTTATCCTCTGTCACTCTCATTAATATAACATTAAGAGCGAGTCCTCGGTGAGGGTTTTGAGTCATTGAACATCTTCGGTGGCAACGTCAAACGTTATTTGGTTATTATTTTTTCACATTGTATTGTAATTGTGTAAGGTTCAATGCTGCTTTTTTATTATTTTATTTAATTGTGAGTGTGTGTGTGTCTGTTTTTTAGGTCATATAACATCTTAATATTTATTTTGGGGAAAAAGTCAGTTTATTTGACAGAAGTCAGTGCTGCAACTTCGATATAACATCCACATGATGGCGACAGAGTTAAACAAAGTGGCCTACACTGAGGTTTATGTTTCAGATTTGATTTTAGTTGTACTGAATCAACAACTTTTTTTTTTCTAAAAGAACACAACACACAAATTTTCCAAAAAGGAGTATAAATTCTGAAAAATCTGTTCTCATTTATATTTTAAATAATAAAAACAACAACATCAATAATCAGTTGGAAAATCTTAATTGGCATTACAGCATGCCAATTTAATTGACATTCTAATGGACAATTTAGTGCTGGTGATCATCTCCGAATCAGTGGGAATGCTGCGATATCTATGATTCATATGATAGACCAAGCAATAAATGACCTCAGGTAGCTTAATGGTATACAGGCTGGCTAGAGGGCCCTCATGAGCACATAGCTTCACATCCAAAATACAAATCTCAAAATGAATACTTTTAAAACAAATAGATGCAACTTGGGGGAAACATTTGATCGTTATTTATTTTAATGTAGATAATTTAGTGATTCCTTCTTACTTCAGTGTTCCAGTCTCATTCAGTCCTCTCTTATCCTGCAAATAAATAAATGAGTTTGAGCTGGTGGCTGTGATCTCAACCAGAACGGGGCTCCTAAATCAAATTCTGCTAAGGGCTCTGTACATATAAAATGTCAATAAGTACTACTTGCACGGTTTTACTTCATTTTAAGATTATATTAACTTATTTTGTTTCCAGCTCATTTAAATACAAGTGCATTTTTGGGATGGATTTTAGCAGTCATCTAATTAGTGCTCCTGACTAAAGAAAGAAGAGGCCTTAGAAATAATACAGGCCAGGGGTCTGCTCTATTCCAGCTCTGCTGGCGGCTCTCGAAAGCTGAGTTTTCCCACAGGGATTAGGTGGAAGTACTTGACTGTTTTCCTTTTTCAAAATTTTCCACAAGTGTGGAGGTTGGTGGTGGCGATGGCGAATGACAATTTATTAGCACACTTTCTGACGATTCGTCTTACTTTTTAATGCTTATGTGTAATCCAGGGCTATTCGTGCACAGTTCTCAGAGGAGTCATCAGCCCTCTGCGATACACACTAAAACCAAAACCCTACTGCCATCATGACACAGAGGTACAGAAGAAAAAGCCAGTGTGTGAATGACGTTGAAAAGTCATGAAACTATTAGGAAAAAAGTGGTTTAGTTTCCCAATTCCTCCATGTCATTTCCACTTGTCATTTTGTGTCATGTGTGTTTCCATAGGCATAAAGAAACAATTTCACACCCATTTAACCATGGTACATGGATTTTTTTTTTAAAGCCTTTGTAGTTAAGTAATTTCACAAATCAGGGAGATATAGAGTTGTGCATTTTTTTAAAAGTACAACCAGTTTTACAGACCTCCATTTTAATTCAGATCCCTTTTGGGGCAAGTCACTTTTTATAAAAGTAAAAAAAAAAAATAAATAACTATGAGCCCTTATTAACTCAAAATTACCATGGGTGTATTTATGGTTGCAAATTATATTTATCAAAGCATGTAGCAGATTATGAGTGAATCGAGAAAACTTACTCTTACTCCAGCGTGTCTAGAAAAAACTCATTCATATGATCCTTAGGACTCAAACAGATGTATATTTGTTTTACATTTACTTTGAAAGCTTAAATATGTTTTTTTTTTAATCAAGGAATTAATTATGGATCATTTTAGAACTGCCACATTTTTTTCATTTTGATTTTCTTTCCCTTCTTACATTTCTTATGCCATTTTTGTAGTAATTGCACCCCGTATACTGTCAAGAGAACACAAAAAACGCAATAAATTTTGTAAATATGTGTAGTTTAAACATTTTTTGCCACAATTTTATTTCTAAGCAATAATGCAATAAAACAATTGTCTCAGTTTCTAACTCTGTACTATTCTGTCAGATGCTGCCCCCTCTGAGAGATCTGAATGAAAACCTGACAGAAACAGTGGAAAGACTACCATTTTTATAAATACATAAATCAATGTTACAATGCACTGAAGCCACATTCATCTTTAAATTCACATTAATAAAAAACATTAACATGTACCTGTCAAGGGGTCAGTAGAATAATGGCGGATAATGACCCTGCTGGCCCCTCCTATGGTGGACTTGCAGTAGAAATGATGTCAGTGATTGTAATTAATGATCACATGTTGCAGAGAAACGATTCTATCATTCTGGAGGATTCCCTTTTTTAAAGAATCACTTAAACATAAATAACGTTGGAAACAATAAGCAAAAAATCTGAGAAAATGTTGGACTTTTTCATCTTCCAAGTTACCAGTGCAACGTCGCAATGACGTCAACTCTATCGGGAATTAGCCAATCAGAAAAAAGATCCCAACTCTTTCTCTCTCTCTCTCTCTCTCTCTCTCTCTCTGGAGTGGCTGATCCGTCCGAATGCTGATATTTCCGACAGCACTTTAAAGCAGCGTTTGTTGAACTCAGGGTGACGCGCAGCTGTGACCCAACAAAACTCCTCGGAACAAACATAGTAAGGTGGGTGGGGGGAAAAACAATTATGAAAGCTACAGGTAATATAACTCCAGCGGCTCTTGGAGCCTTTCTCCTGCTGCTTTGCGCGTGTTCAGCCAGAGGTAAGTCTTCTCTATAAATCTGAAATGACACGTCTCAAATCAGATTTACTGTCTTCAAAACCTCGTAAGATTTTATAGCTTTTGGGTGTTGGCTCATAGGAACCTTTCTGTAACTGAATGTAGACTCCATCAGAGCTCTTTTCCCCCCGTGGTAACATTTTCTCCTTTTTCCGTTGAGATGTAATTTTTTAAATAGAGTAAAAAAAAAATTAAAAAACAGCTTGAGTCTGTTTGCTTCCTGCTTTGTAGCCGACAAGCCAAGGTACTAGTATATGCAATTAATGAATGAGAAACGAAAGTTTTGTCAGATGTTTTGCTGAATGTGGCGAAATGATAATTGATACACAAGTTAAATCCTTCCTTTAGCTACCAGGTTATTATTGTCATGAAAGAATGATCATTAAATGTGACTTAACTCTGTTATTACACGCGCCACTGTTATTACTAAGGTCTATTTTGTGCAGAGGGTTTTTTTTGTTGTTGTTTTGTTTTCTGTAAGAAACCGGTTGGTTAAATAAAGGCTTGCACTGGAGTTGTGTGGTTTGTATTATGCGCCATTCGCATTACATTGCAGGCTACACAATGATGAGCACATCGTGAGTCACCCCCCACGTCTGCACAAACTTGTGATCTTTCAAGAAAAGCACACAATAAGTATTTTTTTCAGTTTTTTGTTCTTATTTTGACATTGAGAGGTCTTTTTTAAACTCTTTTTTGTTTTTCCCCCAGTCCCTACATCTTAACATAATGACATATTGATCAGTATGGTCTCAACGAATCATAAAATCTCTTTCGTGATTCATTTGTTCTCTACTTGTTCCGACAAGTAGAGAACAACATGGAGTAGATCAAACAAAAACAAAACAATCTGACAGTAAGAGATATCTCAAAGTCATGTGGACAGCATAAAAATGGCAGCAACACGTTAAAGGTTTCTGCTTTATTTTGTCAAACCGTGTTGTTTTTGGTGTTAGGATGGGGACACATTTCCCTTATGTGGTAATAACAAAGCATTTAAAGGTCTGATTTAAATCGACCCATTGATAAGGTGATGTGTAGGTTCAACATTGGTATTCCTTGTATTCAGCAGCCAAAGAAGTTCAGGAAAAACCTTGAAGAGCACTGCAGAAGTAGCATCAGAAAGAACGTCTAAACGTTTGTATGCTAAATAGAAAGAAACCAAGAGTGACCCAATACATTTTCCATTGGCAAAGATATGCGCAAGCAAAAATATATTCCCTGTTTTGCCATTTTATTTTGTAGTGTTACATTTCTGTGACTGCTTTCTGGTGTCGGAGGTTGTGCAGATGGTGCAGGAAATAACACCATATGTGCTCCTGTCTGGGACAAGCAGGGGCCAGCTGTCCACTCACCTAACTTCTGGCCAGCCTGTGGAAGTGCCGCTGACCTGAAGGAATTACAATGTGCTAGTCAGCTTTGCGGCCACCAGGTGCCTTGGCTTACTCAAAAAATTGACCTCTTTCGCCGTCGTGTTTTCAAATGCCCACTTGCTCATCAGCCACATGTTGGTCAGGTGTATCCTCAGCTTCTCCTGAGCCGCTGCACTGAAATGTTGTGTAACTTCTCAGAGTCCTGAAAGAACTGCATGCTTCTATCCAACCCAGCTAATCCCACTAGATCCTAATCCTGAGGATAAACACAGTCGGTTGTCTCTGACGGGTCTACAGAGGCGAACTAAACTGTTTACAAATATTTAAATATCTGAAAGTTATGATTATTTATTCTTACCTGTTGACACATTTTTGTCTGTTGTAATTTTTATGTTTAATTTAAAGTGGGTATTTTTTTGAATCACTTGAAACTACTGGGTCTTTGTGGTGTCTTGTAGACTCAGTCAAAGTGTCGAGCTTTGAAATGTTTTTCTTGCCTTTTCACGTGATTTTTTCATAATAATGGAAAAATCACGTCTATTTTTTTTTGTAATTTCAAGGAAATATAAATGAAGTGACCAATCACTGCAAGTCAAATTCCTTGTGTGTGTGTCTTGTGTATTTCTGACTGTTTGTATGTTACTTAATCTGCACTTCAGTGAAAGGATGTCAGAATCGAAACACTTACAGGTCAAAAAAAATGTAGAGATGAATTGAGAATTAATTAATTAATCAGCTAAAGATTTCAACTTTGTAATCATTTTGCTTTTAGTTTTAAAACAGCATAACCCTGTTTTGCAGTGACTGCTCTCTGTTGCACGTGCCATTGTGTTGCCTCTGCTTATAGTATTTAATTAATTAAACACTCCTCATGACAGAAAGGTTGAAAATTATGTTATCAGTGCTTCTTTATTGTCTTCTTTTATTATGCGTTTCACATAAATTAATCACAATGGGCTGCGATCAGAATTGGCACGTCAAAACTTTTCCTAAATCCATCGTCATGGGAAAATCTTTTGGCCAATTTCAGATCAGGCGAGGTTGCTTAAAAAGTATTTATAAGAATAGAAACACTTGTGGCTTATTTGAGATGTTTTTGTATTATTAAGTGCGTCAGGTGCCATTTCTTAACATTCATAGTTCTGGTCCTGAGGCTTTTTGTTGTTGTTGTTGTTGTTGTTATGCGGGCAATTTACAGCAAACTTAGAAGATAGCAACTTCAAAGCAAGAACATCATGCAAGCAGTAGATTTGTAGTATTAAGTTGTAAAATGTCACATTTGTTTCTCTTTAATAAATGCACCAAAACTAGAAACTCCAGTTCTTTCACTCTGTAGAGCAACCAGCATCAGCAGCACACGTTGTAATTTTTTACTTTATCATCGTTTGCTAATTGTTTTCTCCTCACTTTGTCCGTTCTCCTTCTCGTGTTCAGGCGACTACTGCGAGGTGAACGCCTGCCACAATGGAGCGACGTGCGTGACGGGAGTAGGAGAGGATCCTTTCATCTGCATCTGTGCAGACGGCTTTGGTGGGGACACCTGTAACCTGACGGAGACAGGTAGAGTAGAGAAGGCAAGTTCTGCTCGTGAAGATGTGTGTGGCAAAAGACTAAAGAGATTTTACTTGTTCTTCTTCCTCCAGGACCGTGCAGTCCTAACCCGTGTCGGAACGACGGCTCCTGCGAGGTCATCGCTCCGACCAGACGAGGGGACGTTTTCAACGAATACATCTGCAAGTGCCAGCCCGGCTTTGAAGGAACGCACTGCCAGATTAGTAAGTTGCAGCTGTCTTTCCTTTGCTCGCTACTTTAGATCGGCATTAGAGCTCAGAGCTTGGTTTTGCTTTCATTTAATATAATTGAAGGGTTTCTTTTTAACTACCTGATCCTGGCATGCAACCTCTATTTTTTTTTTTTTTTAGGAAGACACTGAACAGTATTTGTGATAAAAAAGAAAAACCTCTTATGAAGTGCAATGAACATTAACTTTTGGTGCAAAAAAATAAAGAAAACAGTGCAGTATGAAACGAAGGCTGCACATTGGCGCACATTGAGATCTTCACGGCGTGCTAGCACAACGTCAGCAGTGAAAGAGATGTGCCTGCTCAGGAGATGCATGAAAGGGTCTCATTCAGTGGAATCTGTGGTGTTTTTGTTTGGCTAATCAGTGAAAGCCCACTCTAAGTCTCTTAGCATTCAAATGTCCTCCTCTCAGGGTCAACACTTCATCTATTTGTGCTGAAGCTCGACCCAAACATGTGAAGAATTTCAATTACCATCTTGGCATGCAATTACAGTAGAAACAGATGTTTTATCTTTGCAAAAAAAAAAAGGGGGATACTTTGAAAACACACATGAAGGAAAAACTCAAGAAAATACTCAAAACTGTGGAACTACTTATACTTTATTTTATACCCAGAAAAAGATTGAATAATAATGATGAAAGCAGGAGAAATGGGTCCACAGCTGAGTTGGGAGAGTCTGCAGAGCACAACTGTTAGTCATGTTTTCCATGAATCTGGACTTTATGGCAGAGTGGGGCAAGACTGTTGAACTCTGAAAGGAAATAAAAAATAATTACCTTTTTCCCCTAGCTAGCATTCAAAACAGCACTCATTTTAAAGTCTTAATGTAAACGAACAATCTAAACACATAATATAACGTGGCAAAGGCTTCAGCATGGTGTGTTTATTGGTTTTTCAGCAGGGTCAGGGAAGAAGATGAAGCCAAAACACAGAACAGTAATAGAAGTAAATATGTTGGAGGCTGCAAATGAGTGGAGGGAGATTCAGTTTTGAACAGGATAACAACCCTGGACATACAGTCAGAGCCGCAATACTACGGTTTATTGGAATAGCCTCCCATTCAGTCCAATTCCACTGGAGCTATTCTGGAAAGAACAACAGGCAGAAATGTCAGACTCGAGATGTGCAAACCTGTTGGAAATGCACCCTAAAAGTCTTGCCAGTGTGTGTGGTTGTAATAAAATTTGAATAGCTATAAGGGATAGAAATAGTTTTACAAGGCGCCATACGCTAACCTATATTGGTGTTTGTTTCTCACCCAGATCATTTGTAATACATGTAAGCTGCCCTGAGCCAGTGATGTCGCAGCTACTCACGTATTTGTTTCTAAATTGTGACCAATCCTCTTAGCATTCACAGGAGTAAGAGCAAAACAGAGTCACCTGGCATTACATCAACACTTTGTCTGCTTTAGTTTGAAATCCTGTAGAATTAGGGTGAACGGGGGCAGTTTCAGTTAATATTAAGTTTTAATATTGGTAGACCTTGCCAGCAACATGAATTAAATATGTCATCGGACGTTTATTTTACTGCATAACTAAAAGCATAGAAGAAACAGTTGTTATTTTCTGGTGTTGCTGTAATATTTGCCTGGCAGTGGTTCAGAAAGTTTGTAGAGTGAGGAGTCTAACGAGGTTTCTTTGAAATACACCTAGACCGAGGGCAGGGACACTCTGATGACCTCAGCTCCCCTCTCTATCCTCTGCAGGTTAGTGCAGAGGCTACTACACTGAGCTACGAAACACGTAGACCAGGACAGACCAGGACTTTGCAGGTTTACATCCTGGTTTACATCCAACATGTTGAATTAAATGAACTGCTCCATGGTGATAAAAAGAAATGTCAAATTTCACCGTGCAGAAAGTGTTACTGCCATGTACATTTCACTTTTTTAGCGAATGAATTTATTTTAAAGATATTATCTGTCTTCAAACTATTTAATTGGCTACATTAGCCCAATCTTGTGAGTTCCAATGTTGATTCATCTAGAAATTAAGACTCACACAGAATGCAGGGTTTATTAATAACCAATCAACTTTAAAGTAAAGGCTGGACAATGTTGTAGAGAACAGACTGGAGTTCTCCAGCATTACAGCTTGAATTAATAACAGTTGATTAAACCTTTTTAATTTCTTACTACAGTTTTTTTTTTTTTTTTTTTTTTGTTTTGTTTAGTTTTTGTTTTTTTTTGCCTTAGGATACATTTTTACAGTAAAAAGAAAGTAAACAGTTCCAGCTCTTTGTACTTCAGGCATTGTTTATTGTTCTGTTGCCGTGACGACTGTTACTAGGATCAAAACAAAATAATAGTTAGCGTTATGTGCTTTTGGAAGACTCAAGTTCAGCCAACGATCCAACAACCACATTTACTCACGTATCTTTTTGTGAGAATTACTTGCCAACCTTGGACATAGTCCCACATGCGAGGCATAAACAACCAATAGAAGTCGAGTTCAAGACAAGAAGCATAAGCAGACACTAATTTTACCTTCATAAAACATGCCTGCATGCATCATTTAACAGATTCGGAGCAGATCCGAATCTGCTCTGAATTTGTTTTAGTTTGGAGCAGATCCATTGTGAACAATGACATAGTTTGGTTGGAATGGGTTCTCAGTCCAGACATTCAGGCTTCCAGGTCAGCGTAATCTTTCTGTCTTGGCTGAAGTCACTCATGTGCCACTGACCCATCTGTCTGTAGCAAGGGTTGTTTGTTTGGGTTGTTCTGACCTGTGAGCTGCTTTCCTGAAACATGTGACCAGAACACCTGTTTGTTTACCCACCACCGGGTAAGAAGAAGATGTAAACAACAGCCTCCAGCGCTGCCATAATAAACTGTCTACAGAGAGTTTCATGGCTTCATCGATCCTCTGGTTGCCTTATTTGCCGTGTCAGAGTGCCATCTTGTGGAGATTAGGGTGCACTGTGTCAAAATTTGGGCACAGGATGTAACTGCAGCCCCAGTAGCAACGCAACAGTTTCTACTGGGGCTGAACTCCTGTGTGATGGTACAAAAACCCTAAACATCTCATTTACCAACTTACTTTCATGTTAGATTTGCAAATGACTCCCACCATCACTTATTCTAGTTGTAATTATTGGGGGGGTTGATGATGATGTGTTCACTTGTCCTATCCATCCACTGCATCAGATCTCTGACAATTATAGTTTTTCAGTGTTGAATATTTTAATATTTTCTTGCTGTGCTTTTTTTTTTTTTTTTTGCCAGATGTGAACGACTGTGCCAAAGAACCCTGTAGAAATGGAGGAACCTGCCGGGATCTCGACGGGGACTACACCTGCCAATGCCCGTCACCGTATGTCGGGAAGCAGTGCCAGCTACGTATGCTCACCAGTTACACTTTCTGCGTAAAAGAAATTAATTAATCAAACATAAGCTCTGAGGAAGACAAATATAATTTGTGAAGCTAAGTTGATGTTTTCATCCTAGGTTGTATTACCCTGCTGGGTATGGAAGGAGGAGCCATTGCAGAGTCCCAGATCTCTGCGTCCTCTGTGCACTATGGTGTTCTGGGTTTGCAGCGCTGGGGCCCCGAGTTGGCCCGACTCAACAACCAAGGCATTGTCAATGCCTGGACGTCAGCCAGCCATGACAGGAACCCCTGGATTGAGGTGAGACAAGTGAAGGTGAAGTCTTTGAAGCGCGGGACAATGAGCCTTCGGAGTAATCATCGTTTGTCTTCAGATTAACATGCAGAAGAAGATGCGTCTGACGGGCATCATCACCCAGGGAGCCAGCCGCATGGGCGCAGCAGAATACATCAAGGCCTTCAAAGTGGCCAGCAGCCTGGATGGAATCAGCTACGTCACCTACAAAGGAGACGGCATACGAAGAGACAAGGTCGGGGGGGGGGACTTCGTTTAACACAACTACCTTTCATTTCTCATTTCCTTCAGGGAACTCAATTCTTTCTATTCCTCCTTGTGTTTGTGGGCTGCAGGTTTTTGTGGGGAATGTTGACAACGACAGCACTAAGACCAACCTTTTTGACCCTCCTATCGTGGCACAGTTCATACGCATCATCCCTGTCGTCTGTCGCAAGGCCTGCACCCTGCGCATGGAGCTGGTGGGCTGTGAGCTCAATGGTAAACAAGCAGGAAACGGCTTCATATTTCAAGCTGTTATCAATAATTTGATATGCTTTGAAAAACGTGGGCCCATGAAGATTATGTGAAATTGCAATGACTGAAAATCTTTCAGAGAAAACAGAGTTAATGTAAACAGGTTTAAGTAATTTTGTTCTCTTCATTACCTGCATTTTGCTGCTCTCTACCTCTTTCAATTCCTGCTTTTTTTTATAACAGCATGATGTCAAATTGGTTGAAATCATCTGCGGTGGGTCTTTTAAAAGCTGGATAAAGTTGATTCTTCTTTTCTCCTGGGTGTATTCACTTTCTTTTCCCTGTCTTTTCTGCTCTTTCACTTTGTTTTCCCAACCCCCCATCCCGTTTTTTTTTTTTTTTTTTCATTTTGCTTCGGATTCACAGTTTATTCAAACACGGCAGGTTGCTCCGAGCCCCTGGGAATGAAATCTCGACTCATCTCAGATGATCAGCTTTCAGCCTCTAGCACTTACCGCACGTGGGGGATCGATACCTTCACCTGGCACCCTCAGTTCGCCCGGCTGGACAAGGCGGGGAAGACGAACGCCTGGTCTCCTGCTCAGAACAATCGCTCCGAGTGGATCCAGGTTAATTAAAAAATCCAGCGATCGATGTTGAATTGATGATCGGTGTCTTTGAATCCAGTCTAATCTGAAAAATCTTACCGTGTTTCTTTGTTCTGCTCGCTCCTTAGGTGGATCTCGGTAAAACTAAACAGCTCACAGGCATCATCACTCAGGGTGCGAAGGACTTCGGGGTGGTGCAGTTTGTTTCAGAGTTTAAAGTTGCGTACAGCAATGACGGAGAGTCTTGGAGTATTGTTAAAGATGGGAACACCGGCAGTGATCAGGTCGGACATGCATAAATACTTGAAATGTTTTTCCGTAATCCATTTTTGTTTTGTAAATCCATCACTAATATTGGCACCTCTGGCAAAAATGTGTAAAGAAATAGGAAAAACGCATACTGTTTCAGCTGCTGTAAGCCTCAAGTGTTTACCTCAAAACCTTAGCAGTTAATTAAACTTTATGCTTAAAAGTTTGGTTTGAACTCTTTATCTGCAGATTTTCCAGGGAAACATCGACAACAACACTCACAAGAAGAACGTGTTCGAGCCGTCGTTCTACGCTCAGTACGTCCGAGTCGTTCCCTGGGAATGGCACGAGCGCATCACTCTACGCATGGAGCTGCTGGGCTGCGACGACTAAACCGCTGATGTTTCTCGTCCGTTTCTTCCACGGAACGTGGATCTCATCATGTTGACGCTCTGCGGAGACAACGTCTCCCGAGTAGTTTGGACATTAACACTTATAGCACTTTCTCATTAGTGACCTTTTTATGTTTACATGGCTACATTAATTGTCATTCCAGCCTTTGGTGAATTACAAAGCACTTATTTGATTAGTTATAATATATATATATATATATATGTCTTTCATTTGGGTAATTTACAGCCTGAAAGGATTTAACATGTTTTTTAACAGTATGCAGAGAACAAATGCTAAGCTCTATTTTGGCGATCTCCAACTTATACAAAACTTGCAAAAATATTTGATGACTTATGAAACCCAGTGCAAGTATTTTTTGCCCCAGAAAAAGAGAATATCCAACATTAGATAGCTGAACTGGTTTTGCAATTGATGGTTTTTATGTCATTTACATAATTTTCAGTTTGTAACTGCTTTAATTTGATTTGTACAACAAACATGAAATATATTGAAAATATTCAATAAAAAGATTGTTCAGTTTTTTTTTTAAAAACTCCTTGTTGGTCTGGAACTAAGATTGTTAATAAATGTTAAACAAAATCTCTTCAGTGTGTGCTGTGCGTGTGTTTTGAAACGTGTCACCAGACTATCATTGCCTGGTGTTTTGAATCCAATTGCAAAGGACATCAAGAGTAAAACACCATGGAGTGATGGAGGCTGCTTTCTTAGGATCTGAGCAGTGTAAGGGGCTCATCACCAAAAAGCAACTCTGAAACCAAGGCAGCCAAGTGAAACTTAGCAATTTATTTAATCAGTTTCACTTGTATCTTCTTTTACATTCATTGCCTCAAAAACTAACCTCGAAATGAACTAATCTTAACAGAAGTTAAGTCAGTCCTGCATGTGTTTAATGCATGTTTTCATTGTGCAGAAGGTTAATCACCCCTCTATGTGTGTAAAGATTTAGACTTGATGTTCTGCAGATTTTTCTAATTTTGTAAGGCAATTCCAAAAAAAAAAAAAAGCAAATCCATACATACAAATCTTAAAAAAAAAAAAAAAACATTAAATGAAAATGAAAAAATAAATTCACACATTTGGTGATCTCTATGGTATGAATAGATTTTTAGAATTATGAATAAATCCATTGTTTAACCATTTTTTAAGTCAATACAATCTTTGCCAAGCAGCAGTGACACAGAGAAACACCTAAGGTTACCATTCAACATAAAAACATTGAACATGGTCTGAGTTGAGTCATGATAGGAAGTTATTTTGAATGAAAAACATTAAGGTTGGACAAACAGCTGCTTGACAATAACTGGTGCAGCCCTTAAAGGAACAGCAGTAACAGATTTGTCCTGCAACTGAGTATCTGTGCATAAATATTCAATTAAGGACCATCTCTCTGCAGTGAACAGTACAGGTCTTGTATCTCCTGTTATGACAGTTTTCACCTCTCACATTGGAAAAATAAAGCAATGATCTGTAACCACTTTGCAGTGCAAAGAGGTGCTTAGTGTAAGAAAATCTCCCTCCACACTTGATACTGCCAGGTTTCGAAGCCCTTGTGTATTTTAACGTTATTCCCATAAAGTGAGATGAAATTCGAAAAGGCTGTGAAATGCAAATCTCGCTTTGGCAGCATATGTAGTGCCATAAAGTATTTGCACATGACAGTAGTTAAGATTTTTGCATGGAATGCTGAGATTTTGAAAGTTTTGCTTCCAAAATGAGCCTCAGCAAGTACTCCAGTGAATAACTGTTTTTTTGACAGCAAAATGTTTAGGAGGAAGTAGTCTGGGCCAATAAAAAAAAAAAAACACAAAATATTTAGTATAACAGATTCAATGACTCCAATCATGTGCAGTGATGAAGCTAACTCATGTCTTCTCCTCGAGATCAATGAGAAATTCAAACTTCTACATGAACTCTGCTTCAAACAGAACCCTCTCGATTTTCATCCTGACCTCAGTCTTTTTTCCAGGATTCAACTTTTTGAACATTTTCACCAGGTTCATGAAGTAGAACTCGTCACAGTCCTGAGGTTTCTCCAAGTTCACTTGCAGCATTTTGTCCCGTTTGGTCACAGCCAGCTGACCAAACGCACCCTCTTTCTCCGCAGCATCTTCGCCCATGCGACCTTCCTGCTCCGCTCTGCTCAGAGAATCCAGAGCCATGTCTTCACTCTCGCTGTCATGGGTCTCCTGCAGAGACATTCACACCAAAATTAAAAGACTGTAACAATTAAACAGCATTCGTTTTTACAGTCAGGAATTATCTACAACCGTCCTTCAAATTACTCTTTTATTTCAGTTTCTTTTATGAAATGATACTGACAAATGTTGAATGCAACATCTTAGGAGTCCAACAAATTAATCAGAGGTTGCCAGGGGGTTTGCTGGCGAGGTTAAATATTTGTCAGTTTTCTTACCATGAAAAATGAGGGAACAGCTTTCTCTTCATCAGTCAGCATTTTGGCTCTGTTAACGAATCTAGCTCCATCCTGTGGGTTGTCTTGGTTCTTTTGCATCTCTTGGCAGAACTCGATGTGTTTGTTGAAATCGTGCTTGCTTCCCAGCATGGCTATGCAGTACAGACAATGGTAATGTGGTCGTTTGGCGCAGTCCAGTCCACATTTATGGATTGTGTACTCTGAAAAATAGACCGACAAAAGAGAGTGTCGACAAAGTACTGTCAAATCTGTTCATTTGCTCCCTTGAAAATGAAAAAAAAAAAAGCAGATTACCTCCAACATGGCAGGCTCTTTTCAGGTGATACTCCAAATGGAGCATGACTTTGGAGCGCTTCGAGGGCTTGAAAAAGGCCGACGTGCAAAAGGGACAGTGGTACAGACCTGGGAAGCAGCAGGTCATGCATTTCTCCAGAATAGGTAAGGTCATTCCTCTCTGGATGGTGACATGAAGCTTAAGGAAACAAAAAGAAAAGCGGAGACTTCATTCAAAATTACGTGTCGACATTTGCAATTGGCAAAACTTTGAATGAAATGTGAAATGCCTGGACGGCAAAAACAGAACCCCACAGTCCACTCATATTATTTAATTCATTGTAGTAAAGCTTCAGAATGATACAAACTATCCACATTTACAGTAGTTAGGTAATAGTCGAGGAGCTAGCAGTACAATAAGCAACCACCATTTGGTACAAATGCATTTTATTAAGAGTGATATTTATCTAGCTACTGACTGAGGCTAACCCTGGAGTGAAGCATGCTGCTCTTGAGGTACAAAACTATTTTAACTGCAAGTATATCTCATTACTTGTCGAGGTTGAGTGTCTTCCATCTTCTTCAAAAGTTCTTGTCCTCGCCTGCTGCTGTTCTTCTTCTTCCTCCTCTTTTTATTCCACATTGGTCGACAAGCAGCTGAGCGGCGCAGTAGCACCACCTTCTGGCCAGGAGTGCAGGTTGGAAAACAAATAAATTAGAAATTAAGTAAAGGCTTGACAAAATTTAGTTTTTATGACTACCTGGTCTTATGAACAGAATACAGTGCGTATGTTTGTTTTCATTCATTTAAGCTGTAAGTGTATCTGTTAGGTTACTGTCAATAAAAAGTGTTAACCACGCAGGTGGTGTGTTCACAGTCCAGTCCAACATGAAGCAGCAATTTACCATATAAGCGGAATTAACATTGTTTTAGAAGAAGAACACCATGTTGTCTTTATCAGTAAATCTCCATGGAGTCCTGCTGCTTGTGTTTATTTTCTTAGTTGTTACAAATGTTACGTGATCAATTTGTTCTCTCTCCATGTATTAAGTCCAATATGTTCTTGCAATTGCATAGGTTTTGTTATCATCCCTTCATGTACACTGCAGGGGATTTCAGCATTTCTGAAATCACCAGTTCTCTTTTGAATTCTGTCAACTGAACCTTTTGCTGACTGTGTTGCCAAATTGTTAATATTCCCCACCTAACTGATCTGTAAAATTGTGTTTGTATTTGCCAACATATTTGATTGCATAGATTTATTGTCACTGTACAAAAGCTTTTGCTTAATACCTTGTGATTCAATATTCAATCCATACAGTTTTTTTCCAAGGTCCATCCATTTAATTGATATGATCCCTGTTTTGGTGCAAATATTCTTCCAAAACTCTCTTACTCTCCCTTTTGTTAAATTACAAGATTTTGACTGATCGGTGCTTATATTTTGGGTTCCTTTGCTGTTTTGGTGTTGCTCTCATGATGTTGTAAATATTAAATTTCCTTCCTACTTATGTGTAAAATAGGCTTTAAGAGCTATTTGTTTCTTAAATTTTTATTTAGAAAACAACCAGACTTTTTTTAAACAATGTGTTCTCCATTAGACTGACATTGAGGCTGATCATAAAAAGGAAAATCTCACCCAGCAGCCAGCAGATGGCGGTCAGATGTTGGAGAAGAATTAAACAAAAACAGAAGCTGAAAAAGTCTAAAACAAGTAAAAATCTTCAAGATGGCTCACTCATTATAAAACTCTACAATCTTTATGAGTAAGAGGTTACATTCATGTTTATTTAGTCAACATTAATTGACTGCAGTCGGCTGGAAAACGTTTTACGATCAGGCATAATTAGTAAATTTGACTGCCAGGTTTTGTCCAGCTGGAATAAACAGATTTTAATCTATCAACTGTATATTATTAGATTGGATAGTTCTATGTCGTGGATGTGTTTTTCTTGAAAAAGTGATAGCAATTATGTTTGTTGTGAATTAGCACCACTAAAAAAAACTGAACTGAATTAAATTGACCTAAACAACAAGTTAACTTTTTTTTTTTTTTAAGTTTCAAGTCTGCTAAATTTGGGGTATGACAAAGTGATTTTACATAACAAGCCGAATTCTTCGAGTTTATGAGACATTTATATCAGGGCGAGTCCAGCATGACACTAATTTGATAATTCAAGTTAAAAAAAAATGTGTCCCTTCAAAACAAATCAAAGATGATTACTCACAGAGCTGTACCACTCTCAAACATAAGCAATTACATCTTATATAACAGTGGCTGGAAAACACGTAGCTCTGTTGGCACAGAACAAGAAAGGTTTGTTAAAGTTTCACATGCAGCCTTAACAAACCCTTGAGAGAGGACTGAGGAAACATCTTTGGAGAAATCTCTTGTGGCTTCACAGCGCCTGGAGTTCAAGGAAAAGATAGGAAAGACCATGAAACTGTATAAGTGTGTCATCTCATTTATATGGACATTTGTCCATAGCTCACACTTTAATTGTATTCCGTAAACTTGCACTGAGGCAGTTGAAAATCCCCCCATTCCTCCACGATTGAAACCGTCACTGGAAATCAGATGTGCTTAGACTTCTTATTGTTTTATATAGTCAATGCAACTCAACTAATGACCAATTTCTTTAGACAGAAATGGGAAACATATACACTGTATATGACTTCACTCTTACAAATCAATTAATAAAAGTCCCAGAAAAAAAACAAAGGCGAAACAGCCTGCAACGACTTAATGTGTTCATATGAAACATTTTTTGTCTTACATGGTTGTTGATGTTCATCCCGTGCAATAATTTCCTTATCAAACACAAGCACGGCGTTATTCATTTTGCTGAGAAGTATTAGAGCCTGCAGCATGATGCTTCACGTGTTTCAAAACAATTTGACATGCAGCTGGGGATTTTTGCGCTGCATTTTACTGAATGTAAAATGTGTCTGCATTTTACATTCAGACACAAACTAAACGTGTAGTTTAGTTCGTGCCTGTCATTTTGAGTAAGCATGAATGTTTTTGCAAAGCTGCATTTAACTCTCCATACAGCATTGGGCGTATTGGCGATGGTGGATGCTGCCTACCTTCTTAGGGGATGGTGTCCGTCCTGAACTGGTCATCAGTCAATCACAGTGGCAAAGAGATTTGCCACACTGAATGCAGAGAGGCAAATGTGTATCATGCTAACATGAAAGGGAATTGTGTGACAAAACCAGCTGAACAAGCCCCTGAATGCAGTATAACAATGCTCTCAAACATGTACGCTCATATTTCTCCTTTTTCTTTCAGATTCAACAATTGCTTTGTTTGATAAAATTCAACTGTATCTCAGAAACTTTACATTCAAAAGGCTACTAAATACCAACACAACACATCTTTTAAATACTGTACTTTTTTTTTTTTTGGTGGTCTACCTCTAAAAAGAGAAACCTGATTTATGCAAATTATTGCAGAGGAGTTGATGTCCAACTTTGTATGCAGTCAGAGATGAAATACATTTTTAAACCTTTCTGGATTATTAAAATGATATACCTCTAAGCTCCAGACTCAGTCTGCTTCAGATTGTCAGAATGAAAGTGCGCAAAACAGTAAAAAGAAATCCTACAGGCTGAGCTGAATCCCACATTTGGCCCTTTCGTCTTCATAGTTGAGGGCTGCTGAGGGTGTAAACCCCAGCATATAGGCAGCATTTTGGTGTAACCTCAGGAAACTGTGTCATGGGACTGGAAGTTTCCTTACAAAAGAGGGAGCAGTAAGCTGCATGATGGTGAAGCAAACACGACAGCAACAGGAATGTGTTCAGAGACGCTTGTTTGTTTTGTGTCTGGCATCTTGTACATGATGCTCACGAAGAGGTGTTGTGGTTTATTACACATTATTTCCAAACCTTTGCCTGTTTGATCCAGAGTACGATTTCAACAGTAAAATGATTGGTATTTTGGTTAATAAGTTCAAGGTTTTCTAGGAAAGAAAACATTTGTGGTCCCAACCTCCGCCTTACTTCAAGATGATTTGGAGGGTACAGCTATTATCATTGCTGCATACAACAACATTGACAGAAAATCAATGATGGTGAAAAACTCCTGAAAAACTGCGTCACAGTTTAGCCATTTAGAGATCATGTCCTCACCGATTAGATTAGCGCAGTAACAACCGTGATGCACTAAATAAATGCTCTTTATGTTCCCAGACCCGCTTCTAAAATGTAGTTTCCATCTTTTTCTAAAGAAGTTTCTAAAAGGCCTTCTTCCAGGATTTCCCTGCATTTAGTTTTCTTTTTGTCGAGTCTGACTGGTCCACAGCAGATGCTGCCACCTGCTCGAAGGACTTCTTGTTGGCTCTCCTTGCTAAGTCTTGGTAGGTTTGCACAACTGCCAGCAGATGATTGATTGAACACTACACAGTTATGCCTTTACACTGGATTGTTACATGTGGAATCTGTTCCCTAAACAAGCAGCTTCTGAAGGTAATTGTTTGCACTGGGTTTTATTTAGGTGTGTCAGTGTAAAGGAGGCTAAGTACAAGTGCACTGCCACACTTTTCAGAAATTTGTGAAAATATTGCAACTATCTGAATAGTTCCTTTCCCACTTCACAAATGTTTACTACTTTGTCTAGATCTATTGCATAAAATCCCAAATGAAAACATGGAACCTTGTGGCTGCAATGAGACAAACTAGGAAAAAGCTTGAAGCCTAAATGCTTTTGTGAGGCACTGCTGGCAAAATCTGGTTGGATACAGAAGTAGAATAGATTATGCATTGACTTTTTAATTTATTGTATTTACAAATTAAATGATTTGATAAAAAACATTGCAGTTTTCAATCCTTGCAGTGAATTCTGATAATGACACCCAGATACATTTGGAATATGTAGTATACACAGTAAACTTGTATGAAAAAGCGTTGGTAATGCTTAAAGGACAAAACTAACTTGAAGCATGTGAGTCTTCCAGGAAGATAGTTGGATAAACTGTCAAATCAAGGTCAGTATACAGTATGGTAAATTACTTGCTGCAAGGAGATGCATCTGGGAGTGGCAGGGGCTCTATTCAAATTCATTGAAAGAAAAATACACAACCTTGTACATTTGTATCATCTTTAACATGTGCATGAAAATCTGAATTAACTCCACTTGTTAACCTCTCACTGCCAAGAATCACCCGGTCACATTGGCAAAGGTGACAATATTCGTCCTGTCATGGTGGTTTAGGAAGGAGACGTGATTTAGATGAAAAGGCTTCTTATGACTTACTGATGATGGAAACGTTTACTGCAGACTGATTCACTTATCTTTGGTCAGCTCATGTGATGCACCGGATTTAGTTTGAGATTTGTCAGTCAGAACCGAATCCAAACATTCAGGAGCATGATTAGCACCCTCTGACATCTAAAGTCCTCTTGATTAACAACATTTTGGGGTAATCAAATGAATTTAAGTTTGGTTCTTGGTGGACTGTCTTCACTTTGATTGCAAATTGTTAAGTGTAACCATTAAAATAAAAATAAAAATAAAATACAGTACTCTCTTATTTAAACTGATAAGTGATGAAGGAAAATATATTCTACTTCCCTACAAGGCATGCTCATTAAAAGGATGTGATAAGAAAATAATTAATAAGACATTTCACATGTTATTTCAATTCTTGTTATGCCAAGATGCAATAAAAAAGGATCTGGTGTTTCTCAGCTCAAAAAAACTTATTTCAGTCTGTCCTTAATGGTATAAACTCACTGAACACAGTCATTAGAAGACAAAGCTAAAATGGAAAACGGTGCTTCATTAGATTAAGACATTGTACAAACTTAGAGGACCTATCTTGTCCTCTATAGGTTTAACTATTTGGGATAAATAAAGGATTTTTAACTGAATTGAATCACATTTATTATGACTTGATGCAAGAACACTAGAAAATAATAAAAATAATAATAATGTGTTTCTTCGAATGACTGTATATGTTGATATGCTCTGTGAACACTGAGTCACTTCTATTTAATTTATTTTTAGCAGCTACACATATTAGGTTTTACCATTTTGAAGGTGTCTGCTGTCCTCTATCTATTCAAGGAAGTGTAACAGTTTCCCAGTAACAGACACAAATCTGTCAACTTTGTGTATCTGTTGTTTGGCCTTCTTTCTAAAAAGAGTGCAGACATTGTCTTTATAAAAGTTTAGCCTTATTGGAAAGACATTGCAGAAGCATTTAGTGAGACTGGCTGGATTCCTCTCTTTCAAAAGCTCCTCAAGCCTCTTCTGCGCCCACTAAACATAAATGAAAACTTCAGAAAGAATTAATATGTCAAAAAAACACGAGCTTATTGTTTTTCCTTTTATTTATTTTTTTAAGCATTCATCTATATTTGTGTTATTCCTTTTTCTTTTTTCCTCCCTCAACCGAGCTGTGGTTTTTTTTTTTGGGTGGGCGGAGCCAGTGTGACCTACGAGGACACTCGCTCGTGATTGGTCACCCGGCAGACCTCAAAGTGTTTAAATATCCAATCGCGAGACCTTTTTCAGTATGTGTGGAAGCAACGGAACAACGAGGTTCTCTCTCGGTGGAAGACCGCGGTCCGTGTGACAGCTCGTCTCAGCTCTTACCCTACTCTCTAAACTCAAGTACCATGGAGGAATCGAGTAGTTGACGTTTCCTGCAGTAGCCTTTCTCTTTTAAGCTTTCTTCCCGTCGAATCATTGTGCCTCTGACCTGGTTCTTATTGACTCTGAACGACTGACTCAAGCTTTTACCATCCCACATCATGAAGTACATCATCGGCATTGGCGGGTGAGTCGAGATGCGAAGCTAGGCTATGCTAGGCTAGGCTAGGCTAGGCTAGCGAGGCCTTAAAAGGACGGTGCACGTGGGGCTGAGCAGTCATAGCATCCGAGATGAAATACTTGACTTATGTTTTTATGTTGGATGTATTTTTCATGAATACATATATTGCTAACCCAACAGTTAAGCATTATTATTATTATTTGTTAGCTTTTTATTAGTAAACAGAAGCTAACTGCTATAACAAAGTAACAGATGGCTCATCCGCTTCATTGACTCTTCCATTCCCTGGGATGCTTTTGCTTACGAAGTTCGGACACTTTCTTTTACAACACAGTGCATATGATTCTCTTTTGAAAACTTTTTTTTTTAAATGCATCGTTGCTGTATCTTATATAAATGTATTATTTTCACCTCTTTGTCGCACGCAGCGTCACCAACGGAGGGAAGACCACCCTCACTAAGCGGCTGATCCAGGCCCTTCCCAACTGCTGTGTGGTACACCAGGATGACTTCTTCAAGGTGAGCCCCTGTCCCACAAACGCCTCTTGGATTGTGTAGCTTCTAGTCAACCTAAGGGATCAGTCTGAGTGACGCAAGTCAATGGTTTGTCTCTCCTTGCCCACTTGCATTCGTAGATGCAGTATAAACTATTCAACTTCCATATAGCATAGTGTAGGCCTAGCAGAATGTACCTGGGTACATCTTATCAATGTATGTTTCAGCCCCAAGATCAGATTGAAGTTGGTGAAGATGGCTTTAAGCAGTATGATGGTAAGCCTGGGTTTTTATGAAAGGGTGTTCTTTTTGTGGGCGCTTCTGTGTGTTTTTTGCTTAAATATTGTAACGCTGTCTCATTTGTAACCTGCATGCAATTTTTAAAAAAAAGAACCAAAACAAACAAACAAAAAAAAAAAACATCAAATATTGGCTTTACTCACTCTACTATTTTTCCATACACCCCTCTTTTCCTTCCCACTTGCCTCTCTGTTTAGTCATCACTGCCCTGGACATGGACGCCATGATGAGCACCATCTACGCATGGCTGGACAATCCAGTGAAGTTTGAAAAGTCTCATGGCGTTAATAACACCCTGGACACTGAGATTATGCCGAAGTCTGATCACAGCAAGGATGAGGAGACTCGCATCCTTATTGTGGAGGGCTTTCTGCTTTACACCTATCAGTAAGTCCTCAACTAAATGCTCCTAAAATAATTAGCTTGACTTTTGCTTAGAAACACTAATCGGCTTCTGTATCTGCAGGCCTTTGATTGACGTGTTTAACCAGCGTTACTTTATGTCCATCCCCTATGAAGAATGCAAAAAGAGGAGGTGGTAAGTGCTCCACTATAGTGCTGAACTTGTGGTTTTGAAGTCTGTTCGTTATCATTTTGAACTTGTTGTGAATTTTTTTTTTTATTATTATCTGTGCAGCTCGAGGAACTACAAGGTGCCTGACCCACCTGGCCTGTTCGACGGCCACGTCTGGCCCATGTATGAGAAACACACACAAATGATGGAAGAATCAGGTGTTGATGTCTGTAAGTATGGTTTTATTGAAAAGATTGGACGGCCTAATGATGTGCCAGTATATAATACTGTCTGTTTTTGATTTTACAGTGCAGCTAGATGGAACCCTGACTAAGGAGCAGCTGTTCAACTTCGTCTATGGTGACATCCTAAATAAAATCCAGAAATCTCTCTAAACAAAGGTATGAAAATCATTTGACTGTCTGAGGTGAAGTCACATAATCCACATGAGTTGCTGATTTGTTGTTCTGTTTCAGGTCAACTGATCGGCTAATGAAATCATGTACTCAGAGCGCAACCAGAGGACCGTCTTGCCTTAATTATTTTTACTTTTTGCCTGGCAGTTTTTAACTGACTGTCAAGATTATTTTTTTATTTTTTTTTTTATACACAAAGTTTTACATCATACAACGTTGGCATGACTTTTCATCTTTTCGTATTTATTGCTTTGTTACTGCCTACACTCCAAAGAGAGATCATGGAAATGTTGAAGAGATGGTTGCACTATGCTGCATGTATCAATAAATGATTCTTCTGCCAAAACTTTGTTGTGTTTCTTCTTCTACCTGGAACGGTTTGTTCTCAAAGATCTGAAATTACAAAATCTCTCATCCGAGGCCCCTAAAAGTTGCCAGGTCAGACGTCAATGGGGTAACCACGAGAACATGATGTATCTCTCTGTGCTGCAGCTGGCACGGGTGATAAGTGACGTCACGAGTCAGCCTCGTGACTAGAAGTGGAGTACACACAAATTCAGATGTGGGGGACGAAGGTGGGTGGGGCATATTTCCTTGACTGCACTTGTAGCAGATTACAAGTGATGTAATTGTGCAGAAATGAGTAAAATGTGTGTCCTGCTGATATTGGCTAGTTAAATTCTCTGCTGTGTAAAGAACCAGTTATTTGTTTTTGAATGGATACCCATCATAAGGCTTCACTTGCCAAAAGCATAGCAATCCTATCACAGATATTAAAGTTTCAGGCTTCAGACTTTTTTTTTTTTTTTTTTTTTTTTAGCAAACTCATTTACTTGGACTTGAAATGGCACAGAATAGGATTAGTGGAAGTTTTCATTCATTTCAAAAGGGACAGTGCACTTTATAAAATATGCCAGAGATATCCATAAAGGCGTGTTTTGTTCTGCAGTTGCTGAGGGTCCGATCAAAAACCCTTTTGCAGAAACTTTTAGTTCTGCAAAAGTTTCTCAATTATTTTGACCAGATTGAAATGACTTTTAATAGCCAGTGTGAGAATTTTTATTTTGGCTTTTGCTACAAAAATACTATTTGAAGATTTTAGTTCAAACTTTAAGGATATTGCATTATCTTTGCCAGCTGCATCATATTTCATGATGTATGTGTAACAGTGTTTGTTTTTGTAGTAATCTAAGTGCAAATCTATGTTGAACTTCCACAGAAATCTAGAACTATGTGGACAGTGGGTGTGTCCCTCGGAGTCAAATTAATTGACTTTTTCCTTTGCTGGTGCTGCCATGGAAACACATTATGTAATGCAGCCAGCCATGTATGGAAGTGGGTCCGAGGTCTGCATACTGTTTGTTGGAAAGCGTCCGCTGGCCTATATTTGAGGTCATTTTCTCAGTGCAGTGAAGGTTCTATTTATCCTTGCGCCATGCTGTTTAAGGCAAGCTGATATTTTTAGAGCTTTCCGTCCGACAGGTCTTTTGAGTCTTCAGATTTTTGCGTGCACGTGCGGACAAACAAGCACACACGCGCGCGCTGTATTATCCACACACCACAGCGCAGTGGAAATGGTTTCTCTGGCAACATGACTTGAGACAGACTGTAACTTAGTAATAGCAAAAACCACACTGGACTTTTGTATTTAAACCAGTAGCTCCAACTCTTCAAATGGAAGCATAAAGGCATCAACAACCGTTCAACTATTTTTATCCATTTATAACTTCTGGATAATACCACACATAAAAATTATGGGAACAGCATGCGGATAAGTAAACATTTTGAAATTTGTATTTGGCAACCCAGGGCCTTTTCTTAAAAGCTTTTGTGCTTAGATAGAATTCCAATTACCGTATATTTCTATCTGGTGTATCTTAATGTATGTATTTACTTCATACGGATGTTTTCCTAAATTTATCCTGGCTCTGGGTTTTTTTTTTCCTCTGGTGTCCCAAAGTTTTGGCAGTAACTCAAACGTTAGGTTTTTCAAACTCTGAGGCTTTAGTTTTTACGGTTACAGTTCACATTGTTCTTTTTTTTATTGTGCACAAGCATCAGATTTATAGTACATTGTTGGAAAGAACTTGTCTAATTAAAAAAATGCTCTGGAATAAAAAAGTACTTCTTATTGTAAAAAAAAAAAAAAACCTCAAAAACAAAGCTTTCTTGCAGCTTGTAAAATTAACTTAACTCTTGGAGTCAAAATAACAATATCGAGGTATAAATACTGGAATTTGTTTCAAGTGTTTTCCAGCACATTTTGCATGCGCTGATTATGCATCTTCCATATTCGTACATGTTTTTAATTGATTTTATATGCTTCAATTTTCTTCCGGTTTTGAGTGAGTGTTTTGTTTCTTTCTCTTTTTTTTCACTGTGAAGCACACTTTGGACACGGTGAACGTTTTATAAATAAATGTTGATTAAAGAGTGCCCTCAATCTCATCAGAAGATTAGAGGGTTATATACCCCAAAGAAAAAGTGTGCAGCCATGTTTGCTTTGCATCAAAATGGTCTCACACGTAATGAATAGGTGAATCTTTCTCGGAAAGCCTACTTTGGTTTCAAGCTCAAAATATCTGCCTAACTTGCACTTTTGGAGCTTGAACCAAAAAAAAAAAACACACAAAAAAGAAACGTTTAAAGCTGCACGTTTTAATTTGTGCTTCAAGCTAATATCTTGTTGTTCTCTTTGTTGCTCTGTTTTAGATTTCATTTGTAGCCACATCCTCATATAAGTCAAAGCTTAATAGCTACTTGTAAAGCGGCAACTCCAGAATTAACACCATCTCTGAACGTTTATGGGGTGGGAGGTTAATTTTCCTTAAGCAGCAGCAAAGTCTTTATAAAATGGGTGTTACTTGAAGTGTGGAAGCTCGACAGTCTAGACTTGGGCACATCAGATTAGTAGTTATATAACAGTGACTCCTGCAGGGGAAAAGGAAACCTGATGATTCACTTGTACTTTGTCTTACCTTTCTGGTGACACTGCACACAAATTATCGCCTGAAGATGTTTCTTTTTTTAAACTATGAAGTGGCTTGTTTACAGAAAGAATGAAACTCATTGGGCTCACATTCAAATCTTAATAAGGAAACTTTTTTTTTTTTTTGCATGAGTGGACAATGACAATCCCAGCATTTTTTTCTGGACCACATCAACCACCACAATGTGGGTGATGAGTACTGGCCCTGACTGGATCTTGTTTGCTGCCTTTCCTCCTGCCTGTGTGTGTGTGTGTCTGATTTGCGCCCATCTGCAACGCGCTTCCCCTCGGTCTATCCAAAAAGCGGAGGAAGCAACCGTCTGCGCTGCGGCTGACTCAAATAGAGCATCTAAACAACCCTATAAATCGTGGCCTCAGACCTCTAACTCCATACTGTTACGGTTTGGATTATCACATCTCCACCTCACGCAGGTCAGACAGGACACAGCCCTGCAACCACTAACTATCCTGGCAGCAGAGGTGACTGCAACTCTGTGGCCGTCTGTCTCAAAACAATATCCCTGTCCTGCTAACAGTATCCCAGTGTACCCTTTAACATAATTCCTACCAGAGAAAACAACAGGGACAGAGCTCATTTATTCGGTCAAACCACCCTCTCAGCCACAACTTCTCATTTGCATAGCAGTTTTTCCTATATTTATCCCTTTTACAGCAGTCTTACAGGAGCCTTTTTTTTTTTTCCACCCATAAAAATGTTTCGTGACAAATAAACATTTCTGCAGGGACTTGTTTTGAAAGTGTGAGTCTCTGCGAACCTCCTTTGGCAGTGGAGCTGAGCAGGTCTCAACACTTCACCTGTGCGAGGCTGGAGCGAAAACATCTGCTGTGGTTCACCCACTCCCTCTGTGTTTATTCTGAGCGGACACAGTCTGGGGTGATTTTGACCGCAGCGCAGACACAACAGCACGCTGCGTAGCCCCAATATGGCGTTAGATATTAAACTGGCCACACTGCAGTGTTGTTGTTGTTGCAGCCTTAGCGTTCTGAAGGCGGTATTCATTCAGATTCAAAATAGCAATAATGGCATGTAGAACTGGCAGCCGAGGAACTGCGGCGCGACTTACAGTCACGGGGTCACCTTTGCACTTTATGCTTTTTTCCTGCACGATATTTGCTGTTGTATCTCACAAAGCAATGACCGATCAACGTTGAAAGCATTTACTGCCTAAAAGGCCATGCAACATTTTGTTCTTGCACTGTCTGACACGAAATGTCTGAGCTGTTATGTGGATATCTTGCTGCACTTCTCAAAATCTGTGGCATCACGAGAAGATAGATTTTTATGAAAACATTGAAACAACGGCTCAACGCTTCAGCCAAGAAATTAAACCTTAGGACTTCCAAATGGGAAGTTGACCATTTAATGCCGTTCTCCATTCTTATGGACAGTGGCATAAGAATGGGCCACTGGAATTTAAGCCAATTGTTTTGGTGAACATGGCTTAAATTTATGCCAAAAAATTGATTTAGATTATGGCAAGTTCTGGACTTTAATGCCCCATTGCAATATTTATTTTTTTTCCATTTAAAAGTGTTGCATGTTAAAAACATGTAAAATGTGTCTTTTGGTTTTACATTTTTACTTTGCTCTAAAAAAATACATAAAAATACAGTTTTAATGTCTTGTGGCCTGGCACTGTTTTCATTGCAGAGTTTTTCTTCTGGCAACCTATGAGAAAAAGCCATGCTTGCTCCAAAGTCAATTATGCAATTGACTTTGGAGCCCAAAATGCATGTCTTTGTTGTTGTATGTACACTGCTTAGTCTAACTTTGGGATGAATATACCAGGAAATTCACCCCTGGGAAGATGTGCAGCCATATCAAATGTTTTTTTCTTCTTTTTGAGAATAATAATTTTTAAAATGATGGATTTCGAGTTGTTTGGAAATGCTTCTACAACCCTCCCAGGAATGATGTCAGAAAAAAATTGCATGTCTGAGTTCATGGCAGCCTTTTCTCTATACCATTATGCAATCAACGGTGGCGTGCTCCAAATCACCAAGTTTCCAAAACGTCTTGTTTTATAGATGTGGTCTCGTTTGCTGATGATCAGTGCAGCAAATGGCTGCTACTTCCTTTATCAATATGGAGGTTGAAAGGTTTTAGTTTTTCCAATCGCAGCAGGTTAAGTGAGGGAGAAAATATTTTTCTGAATTCAAATGTAAAATTACTGCTTTGGAAAGTTGCTTTGGTTACGTGGTGAACTGTTTAAATAGCTGTTCTGTACCATCTGCTGCGTCATAGAAGCCTAATTACAAACGTCTTCATCGCCACACTACCCACTCATCCTGATCTGAATCTGAACCGTTACATAAGGCATGGTGGAGAAGGGAAAAATCACCTAATTCACCGTCGCTTTGGACAAAAACACCACAGCCATGTGTTTTCCAGCACTGCAGGCCAAACCTTGCACATGTGACAAACCGTGCTCAATGTCCACCACTCAAACCAAATGGTAAAACCTGGAGAGAATAATAATACCACGCATCTGTTCTTAGTGTGGGCCCCGAGGACCATATCCTGTTGTGGAGGGTCTGGGAGAGGCCTGGAGCTGCCAGTCTCCAGCAGACCACAACCTCCCACTCCTCACCCATCTGAATCACTGTTTACTCAGACTGGAAGGCTACAACATCATCTGTTTCTTCTGCTCCGTCTCTCTGTGACTCGCCTGCGGCTTTGGTGAGGGGAGGTTGTGTTTTCCCTGACGGGTAACTTTCTAAAAGTAGAGACAACTCTCCAATCAAACGCTCAGAGACAACACTGGCCTTGCCTCTAAAAACAATGTGCCTGTGAGCCATCTCCCCCAAGAAGCTTTAATGCCTCCATCTGCTGGACGAACAGAGTCGGTTTTAAATAACCTGATAAGCTTAACAGAACAGATTCTGTTTGACAATTATGAAGGTATTATTGGGTTGCATCAGTAAGTGCAGAGAAGCCACAGAAGCATCCTGTTTCTGAAACAGCAGTTGCAGGCTTCGCCTGTTTCGTCTGGGTCATACCGCATTGTGTAAGTACAAGGGCAAGGTTGTGAAGTTATTGTTCAGGTGGTTCAGTTACCTAAGTGCGGTGCCAAAATGTCACATCATGAAACAAATTGCTTAGGAGCTGAAAGTCATCTGCCAAACAAGGTAAGTAAAACAACCTTCTGTTACAAAACTACTGCTATGAATCTCCTCAGCCTCTAAACATTTATAAAACTAGAGCAGGAGGAAAGTACACACACACACACACACACACACACCACACACACACACACACACACACACACACACACACACACACACACGAGTCCCACAAGGTCACTGAAACATCTTGCTGGCTTGAAATCCAAACTGAGTGAATCTTTTGTCCAGCTGATTGTTTTTATTGATGGTTTTTTTAATATATAAATATATACGAATGTTGCATTAAAATAATTCCATATGACTGTTATTTTAGTTTAGTTTTTTTTTTTTTTTTTAAATTGACTTTTATTTGTAAAATATAAGGAGTATAGAAAGTTTGAGGAAGACTTAAATTGAGAAGAAAAAAATGTTTCTTTTGGTCTGATTATGAACCTTCTAATTTCAACTGACCCAAAAGTTATCAGAACAACTCTACTGGTTCTGGACTGGATTCATTCCCATCTAGAATAAAAGCTCCAGGAGGAAAAATCAGACCTCCATCTCAGATGACACAGAGGCCAGAAGTGACCTGACCGAGACCACTGGTGGTCCCGGTATTTGAACCTGCAGGGACTTCACCAAGTTTAGTGTAAAATTTCAATAGATACCTTCCTCCATAATAATCAAGGACCACCAGTAAGGGGCAGCGAGGAAATGTCAAAATTTGGTGCGATGCAAGTTGGACGGCTGGTGAGGGCGCATTTGGCTTCTGTGATGTTGAAATTGTATCCTGTTGTTATTTAGACAAAATGTTAGAGTCCAGCTTTAATAAACTCAATTCACCAAATTTCTGAAATAAAATAGACTAAAAACACAACAGATCTACATGTGACATACTCTAGCTGTTTCTAACTTCCACTGATTGTTTTTGTCGCAAAATCTCACTTTTCCTAAAACGCTGTACTGTTTTAGTTTCAACAATATTATAAAAAAAAGGCTTGCACAGTGACCCTCAGAACTGTGTTTTGTACTCGTTCCTTTTGTCAGTGAGATGCCAAATTGCCCCGACCTCAGAGTTCACCATTAATGTCCACGTCGTGTTGCAGTCCAAGACAAACCAAGCCGGGGGCAGTTAGAGTCTTGTGGGCTTTGACTCAGCTTCCTGCTGTAGTAGCTGAGGATAAAACTGGAGATTTATGTGAAATGGAAGTGGGTGTGGCAGACACTGAGAGGAGGAATCTAACCTACTTTCTCTGTCAACAAACTCCAGTTTTTGTAGCTGGAGTTTGGTCAATTCTTTTTTTTTTTTAACCTGTGTTTGCATGTTAAAAAGAAACATCCAATAAGAAAAAACAAGTTAGTCTGATAAAGCGCTACATGTTAAGTGTTTACGGTCAAACCAAGTTATAACAGTGCATTGCCTCAAGTATGGGAGTATGGGAAGTCAAAATTGACTTCCGCTTAACGAGCACGTTTATTCAATGAGAGGAGCGGTTCTCTGCTGCCACCTAGTGGGATAAAATCAGCATTACAGCTCCTGCTTTACATTTAAGAAAACAAAAATAACTTCTCAGACACTTAAATATTCATTGAGACTGGCAAAATTGATATTCCCGAAATATTAGGTTTCAGTTGTGTTATTGCAAATACAACCGTGGGAGGAAACTGCCAAGTTAAACATGTGAATGGAAAATTGACTGCGGATGTTTGCTAGAAAAAAATGTGCAAAAGTAGTAAGTTTCACAAAAGTCAAAAAGGATGATGAAATAAATCCAATCCGAGAGGGGAGATTACTAAGACTGCAGTGGACAGTAGCTGGAGTCAGAGGTTCAAGAATCACCACACACGCACATCCAGGACACAGTCAAAAGTGTCTTACCTGGGCAGAGGAGGAAAAAAATATTTGACACGTTATTTTCAGACGAAAGCGTAATTTTCATTCTGCTTACAAATAAAAGTCTCAGTCTGAAGGAGCTGCTTGAGGCCCAGCATTGACTCTCCATACGATGTGATCATCCGCTGGTGTTGGTCCTGTAGGTCTACAAACTACAGTCAGTGCAGCCGTCTACTTTTCAGTTCTTTGGTCTAAAGTATGCAATGTTGTCATTTTGGGTTTTCATTACATGTAAGCTTAACATATGTCAATCTGTGTTTAATGAAACTATAACATGAGTTACTTTGAATAACTTGAAAAAGATTTTCGATCATTTAATTTCAATTTTTGACAAACACCGTAAATTATTCAACAACCAGAGAAAAATCTCACCAAACCAGTCATTATGTTGCTTTTATTATTAACTCTACAAACCCTAGAATTTCAAACAAAACTAGTGCATAGAAGGTCTTTCCAAAAAAAGAAAATATATTTATATATATATCAAGGAGATTTGGAAGTGACGTTTACAGTTTGGTACATTTTACCATCTATTATCATAGTACACAACCCGCAATCAGATTTAGTGCAGAAAAAAAAAAAAAAAAAAAAAAAAAGATTTACATAACATACTTCTTTTGTAACATTCAACACTAACGGGGCTGATGGCCCATAGTACAACGCATATTAAACAACACTTTGACAAAACACAGCAGATGCAGAAGTTCTCCCAGATTTTTATCAGTCAAAGAGTCAGAGGATAATTTGTTCTGCTTTACAAACATGCGCATCGTCAGAAGTCAAACAGCATTGGATGACGTAGTTCAGGTCTTTGGTTTATGGTGTCCCTGGCTAAATCAGAAAGGAACAACCGAAATCAAGGTTCTGCAAGCTTTTTACTATTCCTATTTACTAAGCACCGCATTAAGTGTTTTATTCAGGAAACCATTTTCCAAAGTGCGCAGCAGATTTAAGGAGGTCTGAACTGAACGGAGGTCAACTTTTCCAGTCGCCTCGGTGAATACCGTTTTATATTTAAACCTCTTAGTCTGTTCAAAGCTGTTTCTCCTGCTGGAGAAGAGGTAAATTCAGAAGGGAGTGTAAATATTTTCCACCAAAGAAACTAGGCGTTTTAGTGAATGTAAAAAGGCCAAAACATGAATCCATACTGATAAACAACTGTAAAAAGTATTAACATAAACCTACCTTTCATTGCAGCACAATGATGTATTCTTTTTTTTTTTGACAAATCCAGCCTTTCAGTAATGTACTGATAAATTAAGAAATGAAAAAACACCATTCTCCTAAATGTTGGCACCCCAAACAAATTTTATAAAAGAAATCTCCCTGAGAAATTTCCTTTCCATTTCTTTTTAGGTTTGAGAATATTGAAGGGACTTTTGCTGAAGAATCCATAAATGTCTCTAAAAAAAAAAAAGGGAGGGGAAATTTAGAGAACAGGCCATTCAAGCAAGGCATATGAGTGTTTATATCGATATGTCATACAACTAAAGCAAATAGATACACAGCTGAATCTGCCCGAATACTCAGAGTGAGTCTAAACAAACTGGAACTGGAACAAACAAGGCCGAACAAGGAGGAAGTCAGATGTCATTAAAAAGAAATGACGAGGGAAGTAAAATCAAAAATCTCAAGAGTTTTAGAGAACCGCAGCTTAAAGTGGCATGGCATTGTCACCAGGTTGCCATGAGAACAACTTAGTTTATGTATAGATATAGTGTGTATATTGTGTAGATAAATTTGGAAATAAAAGCCCTCCACTGCAAAACTGATTCTAAGCAGGAGGTGCAGAGGAGCTTTTCCAAGTTCCTCAACAGTTTCTCACAAGATTTGTATTGAAACCACGCGCTGCCTCTCCGACTATCCAATGAACACTTTGGAAAATGGTTACAGGTTTGTGTTATTGATCGGAGATATGTAGTAAACAGAGTAAGACATGCAAGCCCCAAAGAGCGGTTCTTTAACATCGTCGGGATCTCTACGTTCTTTTAGCCGGTTTGGCGATGAGCTGCCTCTCCCTCTCCAGCTCCCGCTCGCGCTGCTGCTCCTTCTCCAGCAGCTCCTTCTGCTTCTGCTGCTGCAGCTTCAGAGCCCTTTTCTGAAATCCAACAACACCAAACACTTACCCAACATGCCATCAAGGCCCTTTTAGATCTCTTTTCGCGGCGACAGGTACCTTTAGCTTAGTTGTCTTTTCATGAAGCATGATCATCTCTTTTCTTATGTTCACCAGCTTGTTCTGGTAAATTTTGGCCTCTGTAAACTGAAGAAGACAGAGCGGGTTAGTCCTCCGTTCTGATCCGCGGAGTCCAGAAAAAAATATATTTTTTAAAGTTTTTTTTTAAGTCTAAACACACCAGCGAGTTGAGGTCCAGCAAGGTGTTGCACTCTCTGAACTTGGTGACTTCTTGATCCAGTGTGTCCAACAGTATCAGCTGATTTTGTCTGGTTGGGAATAGAAAACAAACACAGAATCGTTCAGGAATGCAACCTTCAAAGGAGAAGCAAGAGAAGTTTGTCACTATTAAAGTTGTGTCACAAACATAAAAAAGTGACCAGATGTGCTAAATTTTGATGACTGGATGAGAGGTGATGAGAGTGTTCAGTAGGGTGAGATTAAAATAGAAATAGACTTCAATGTCTGCCAAGCAACCTCAAGAGGTCACAAAAAAATAAAAAATAAAAAAATGGAATCAGCTGCTGCACTGTACAGAAAATAGGGTACGACGAAACGAGGACAAGTTCACTGAACCCAAACCATGAGGTTCTTTTAGATGGAAATGAAAAGCATGGTGTAAAAGGTGTCATGGTTTGGGAAGTGTTCAGCTAACTATTATAGACTCTACCATGAACATGTCATGTTTCAGAGGGCGATAAGGACTAAATGTGAAACCATCCATTAATAGCTAAAGCTGAAAAAGCCCCAAGGAACAAGAAATGGCTGAAAATGAAGAAATGGACATTTCTGGGTTGAGTCGAAAGGGGATTTACAACAGATTGATAACGCTGAAGTACTGAGTCTTTTTTTCTCTCTTTTATTTAGAAAAAAATCTAGAGCAAATAAATGCAGAATAGAAAATCAACATATTTTAATGTGACATGTTATATTTATAGTTTCATCACTTTGCACAGAAACTAATAATAAGCACCAACAACAGAAAGATGATCCACCCTGTTTTTTATGTTTTGAAAGACTCATGTTTGTTTCCTGTGAAACATGATCTCTGTGCAAATTATCAATCAAGACAACTGAATGCTGCGCACATCAAAACATGTTTTGCATATTCTTGTTCTGTTTTACTGCAGCATTGACGGATTTTTCTTTAGCTGTTCTTTCACATCTGTTCCCCTTCTGACTCATCAGGCTGGCTTCTCTTTTAGCCTCAATATCCAGGAGGTCATTCAACACATTATCACAGTGCTTCATCCCTTCAATTATCACTCTGGGTTTTTAAATGGTAGTTTTCTCTTTTTTTTTTTACTAATAATAATACAATTTTGAGTCCATCCATCCTTTCTCATTTCAACATGCTTGTCCATCTGACACCTGTTCAATTCGATTTTCTTCCAGGAATGAAAGCAGCAGAAGCTTGCTGCATCATGAAAACGGATTGTTTTAGCTCCTGATTTAGCTCACTTGCTTGCGATTTCTATTTAAAACAGACCGGATGGGCTCGAATGTATTGACGGATGAGAACCAGAAGCGTCTACTGTGTCATGTAACAGAAAAAGGTTGCAAAGCCAAAGGTACGGCTGTTTTAATTTTTTTTTGACAGCTTCAAACCCTGAATAAATGAAGATAGAATTTGTTTTAATTTACTCGGTTATTTTTGCCAGTTAGCTAAAAGCGTTGGATGACGTAAACATATGTAAGGGAAAAATAAAAATAAAAATTCTGTTCTACGAACAGGAGCGAAAACATCAAAACACAGAAAACGCAGAGACGTACGTGAGCTCCTGCAGGGCTCGTTTAGAGTTCTGTAGATCTGGTAGGTAATGGGAGAGGAAACCCTCGGTGAGTTTGTCCACTGCTTTCTGATTCACGCAGACGTTCTCTGCAGGCGTGGAGCTTTGCAGATCCGCTGGCTGCTGCTGCGTTGCCCGGAGATCTGTCAAGCAAGTTCAGAGAGCTCAAACAACACCATGCAGACGTATACTCATACAGACAGTAAGTGAGTTTTAGGTGGTCATAAAAGCACCAACATTCTTACAATCTGAAAGGCAAACCTTTTACTAATATTTTTTGTTTTAACATGAGAATTTAACACATTTTTTATTAAATTAAATATTAGGCTATGTAGTTGATGCTAAAGCAATTTTAAAACATTTATTTAGCGTTCTTCTTTTGGGAAAAAAAAAAGATCCAATAAGATTCTTTCTCCACTATCCACCACAATTGAAAAGTGTTCAACGTGATAGCATATCTGTGACACAACAAAAGAGATTCATAACACCAATTCACAACTATTCTGAACGTGTGAGCTGATAAAGTTGTCTTTGTTCTTTATCAAAAAGTGGAGAGGAGTTTTATTACCTGCGATATAATGCATAAAATATTCCTTTGTCACTTCCATATTTGTAACCACAAACTTTATGACTTGCTGTAAAACACCAACACAAAGTGGTATGTAACTAAAGCAGAAGGAAACGATTCATTGCTTTCTATATTTTCGACAAATTGACAATCGAAAAGCATGGCATGAATTATTATTATTATTGAGAATTTTTTAGTTTCAATCAATTCCACTTGTATGTGTGATCTGATTTTAATATAAATATTGCTGCTTCGTGGTAACTCTGGGGGACCTCCAGAGACCCACAGCTCAGGTGGGAGATGCTGCTGACAGGGCAACTACTGATGGTGAACTCAATTGATCTGCTCTTAATGGAAAATAGAAAGGTAGTTTTTCGGTGACAGAAAGTCACAGTTTGCCACAAACTGCGTAGGTAGAGCAACAAACATATGGAAGGGTGTGGACAAAACGGAGTACTTTGCGTTGCAATTCTGTCGTCTCAATCAGATCAGTGCAAATCTATTACCTTCAAACCTAATGTTTATTTGCAAATGTCAGACGCTGAAATACAGGAAACTCAAATCTGAGCAGGGATTTGGGCAACAGAGGTATTAGTTTGTTCCTAAGCAGGTCTCTTGTAGTTGTAATCTTCCTTGGAATGTAGCTCAGTGCTTGCTCTAAACAAACATGGCAACCTGAAAAAAATACCTGCCGTCTTCCTGAAGCTTTCCTCTCCACTCGCACAAGCAAACTGCTTTGTGCTTTTAAACAAAGCTGCAACTGTGTTGCACCGTGCAGAGGCACGCAGGCCTGGACAATGGACAGACACGGATTGTGCAGAGACATGTTTTCACTGTTCATGTACCTGGGAGTTCGTTCTGGGACGAAGGGCCTTCATCTCCCATCTCCTCTACCTCCATCTGCAGCTACTCGGTTGACCCACCAACCGAGCAGCGTCGAGCGGTCGGACGCAACAGCTTTATCTGATGGAAACAGCAAGTCATATGAGTCACAAAGAAATGCAGCGACTCTTCCTCTGTTCAGAGGAAGAGCAGCTCGCTCATTGAGCTCCTTTAAATGGTAGGAACACGACCGTCCTTATCATCACTGAACCAGAGGCTTCACTGAAAACTACCTCGGCCAGGCGAGTTACCTGTTGAGGCTTCGGCTGAACAGCAGCTGTCGGTGTGTTAGGCCCGCAGGAAAAAACAGACAAATCCGGATATTTTCGATTTGTTGTAGCATGAGACATCGTCATGTGACCGCTGCGTCATCACGTGATCACGTTCCAACGGTTGCCAACGCGATGGATCCGGCTCCCTTTGACGACTCGTTTACAGGAACGATTGGAACCGACTCGTGCGATGGGTCTTTCCTTTCTAACTCGTTTTTTCTTCTGAAAAGGTGTAACTAGTTTTGTATTTATGGTAATAAAATCAACTCATTACCTAAAATCAATTAAACCAAAAAACCCTGCCCTACAAAACATGTTCAGAATACCCAAGGAATCTTATTTGTGAATAATAATAATAATAATAATAATAAATAGTTGTAGTTTATCTATGCAATATGCAAGCAAGTCTGGCCTAAATTGTTGCAGAAGTTGAAGAACTCTGAGCATCATACTTGAAGTATAAAAACACTTTCATTGGTTTAAAGGATTAGAGACGCGCTATGTTACAATTTTAAAGAAGCACAATCGTGAGAAAACTGACCTCTAATGGGGACTTCCACTCTGCACGATAACAATACTTTCCGGTGAACTTAGCCAATTGATATGGATCCCAGAAATCAGCCGGAAATCCCAGGACTATGATCAACCCAACAGAAGCAAAGTTCCCTGTGTTTCACTGCGGAGCTAAGGTGGTGCAGGCAGGGCTCTGGCGTTGTTTACTCAACTACTATCATGACAGCGGAATAAGTTGGTCCTGCTAAACTCTCTTTTATCAGTAAGTCTTTCTCGGGTGTTTGTTAACAAACCGTCACGGTACAAGAGCTGCCCTTCAGTGTGAAAGTGACAGGAAAGCTAACATCTGCTTGCTAGCTTGTTACTGTTTGACTGGTGCTGCTTTTATGAGGGCAGGTGAACTTTCTCTGCTCACGTGAAGGCGTTAAAGGCACAGAGAATAATTATTTACATTGTTTTTATTGAAGTTTAGTAAACAGCGACTGCTTCTTTTGTTTGTTTGAACTACTCAGTTGTAGACACATGAAACGCCTCTCTGTCTGTGTTTGACATCACTTTCCTATTTGACAGGTCAAGACATGCAGCTTTACCACCGCGCTCCCTTATAAAGATGTGAATGATTTCCCCAAGAGGACAGGGACTTAAACACGGAGCTATCGACACGCTGAACCCCAGTAATTATTCACCATGTCAGGAGGTAAGCTTTTCGGTAAGGTGCGGTCCGCCTTCAGGAGGGATCGCAGCGACTGGAGCCTGAGCGACTCGGCTCCCTTCGACTTCTCCGACGAGCTGGTGGAAGACGACGAGGCTCCCAAGTTCAACAAGCTGAAGGTAGTCGTCTCCGGAGAGATGTCCGACTACTCGGCCGGGGCTCCGTCCAACGGGGTGTCGGTGAGCACCGTGGTGGTCCCGCCTGGCGGTGGGGGAGATGAAGAACAAGATGATGATGACTCCCTGCTGGACTCCTCGTCCACTCTGGGCAGCCCTGGTTTGAACATGGACCCGTGTGACAACTGCAGCAAGAAGAGGGAGAGGATCAGACACAGGAGGGTGATGAAGAGGCTCGTCATTGCAGCTATACTGTACTTCCTGTTCATGACGGGGGAAATTATAGGTAAGAACCACAATGGAAAGGTGGCTTTCAATGTAAATGACTAAAATATCCGAACATTATTATTGTCTCTTTTTTCTTTTTACACTTAAACGATTTCTGTATGCATGCTTAACCACCTCCTTTTTGTGTGCAAATCCTTTGAGTTTATCTCTAACTAAACAAACTCTAGAGATGAAAATGCACCCAGTTGAAAGTGAACTGCCTTAAGAGTAGCAGCTGGCCCCACTGTGAATCACATTCACCAGCTCTGCCCCAAGCCCTACCCCTCCCACTCATCCCTTCGTGGTTAAAATATCCCACTGTGAAACGAGACACTCCATCATGAAGCAGATGCATCCATCCTCTATTCTCACTGTTTCCAATTACATAGACATAATATGACTTAATATGCCAACGCGTCAAGTAGCCAGCCATCAACCCTTCAGCCGGCATCATGTGTGAGATGCACATCGTGTTATGATGTTATTCCCTCGTCAAAAACAAACCTGGAGTGTTGCCTTGATTCTTTCATGCGTGTTTGAGAAATCCTTTAATGTCCATGGCGACCATTCAGCTTTGCAAAACGCCTGGGCGGGCGTAGCACCGCCTTCTTTGAGATGTAGCTCCTCCTTTGAGCTGCAGTTTTCAAGCTTCTGAGCTTCTGCCCCACACAGCAGTCCTCCCTCGCACCTCCGCCACTCGGCTCCTTCAGACTAGCCAGCAGCAATTAGCAAACACCTGGTGATGAAGCTGAGCTCAGCAATAGTTTTGCTCTTATGATGATGCTTTTTAAATGGAGAAATGACGCTGTTATTCTTCCTATTTACTTATTTTTTGGCTTCTTGGGAACTGGATACGATTGTACAAACTTTTAGTTGTAGTAGTTAAATGTTTGAAGTGGAAAATGTTTGGCTCTAGTGTGTTTTCTAATGCCTGAATAATAAGCATACCAAAAGTATTATATTGGAACCCTTCAATATTCACATAACGCTGGTTACTGTGCGAAAGAAAGATTGCTTTGTCTCCAAATGTGTCCCTAAAAAGTTTTAAATATCTAAAGAATCCCCTGTACTTCCCCCTTGCCCACAGATGTACTTATAAACCACAGGGCTGAGGGCAGAGATGAGATGCAGAAAGAAGAGAACAACGTTATCTCTGAAACATTTATCTTGTTCTTCTTGCTCTCTGCTGAAATAATTTGTATCAATTTGTTATGCAGTAATTATGACAGGGCTGCCTGGAATTACTGGAGTTTTTTTATTATTGTTTTATTGCTGCTGGTCAAACGGTGATTTATTCCTGGAAAACTAAACCCAGTGAGCCACTAAAGGGATAAATCTCCCGTAAGCAACCTTTGAAATTAATTTAGTGTTTGTTTACTTTATCAGCAGCTAATAATCTAGCTGGGAAAGCCACCTCCTGTATCTTCATCAAACATTAACCTCTATGAAAGAAGAACATACAGCTGTCTCATGCGGAAGTTTGAACTTTAATTTTTTGTTTAAATCAGATCTGAAATTGTCTCACCATGCAGTAGCGGCAGACTTGTTTTAACTTCAGTACAGAGTGTATATTTGACGGGTTGCCATGCAGGAACTCCCTCCCTGTCCGTGCTGCATTTTTATACTTCCTTCAATTTTCCTTTTGTCCTGTTAGCTGTCCTTCGTTGTGTCCTTCTTCTTTCCTTTCTGTCCTCAACACTTCAGTCCTAACCCCTTCTCGCCTTATTTCCTTTCTTCCTCATCTCCTTCTTTGATCTTTCTTCCTTCTTCTTGACCTTACTTATTTTGTCCATTCTCCCTCTCGTTCTTTATGTTTTCTTTCCTTTCTATTGTGTCTTGCCTCTGTGTCCGTTCTGTCTTCTCCCCGTCCTCAATTTCTTTTCCTTCCTGTCTTTTTCTGTCTTTCTCTGTGTAAGTCCTTTCTTTTATCCCCTTCTGGCCATCACCTTCTTATTGTGCTGCTTTACTAAATTCAACCTAACTAGTGTTTAACAGTGTCTCCAATGTTTCTCCTATTTTCACTGTTTAGTGTGAAAATCTTTAAAATAATTCCCATTACACTGAACAGCACCAATCTCGCCTAGCTAGGATCTCCAGGTTTCAAGTTAGCATTTACAAATGATTTTTAGATAGCCAGTCGTAAACATCTTTCACTCTAATTGCTCTCATTTTCCTCCATTTTTTCCCCAGGTGGTTACATGTCGAACAGTTTAGCAATCATGACTGATGCTGTGCACATGCTAGCAGATGTGGTTGGTATCTTGTTTTCTCTGCTGGCCCTGTGGCTCTCCACCAAGCCGCCCACCAAGAGATTCACCTTTGGACTACATCGCCTTGGTGAGATGCTGAGGCAGCTAAGCCAATTTGTTTTTTTTTTTTTTTTTTTTTTCTGTCACTTTCCTTTTGTAGCTGCTCCCGCTGTGGCATTTCATGTTGCTTTTCCTGCTGAGTAATCATTTGGAGAAGTGTATTTTCAGCTGTGCTCAAAGCAGATAAGAATCCTATCTCTTTTATTGCATCTGTAACAATGGAGGCCAACACGCTGGCTGAATGATTGGGGTTGTACAAACACTGTAAAGACTTTTGTTAATAATGGGAAAATGGTAATTTCTCACATGAACTCATAGCCACAGTCTCCTAATTTCAATCTTCGGCAGTAAAAAAAATTCTCAAAGGCACAAAAACGTTTTAAAATGAGAGAAAATGCTTCAAAAACTTATTTGAAAGAGTTGCCTTTATATTTATGCCTTTGTTAACACAGTCAATACAATTTAAACAAAACAGGATAATGAAACCTGCAGCTACAAGTGAAGAAGCTGCTGAAGGTGAACGAGTTCAACTTGATTTTCAGTCTGCTTCTCATTAAGCTGGATCTTTGTTGATTACATCGCTTCTTCATTTTAGAGCTCCATTCTCGCAGAAGAAAAAAATTAAAAAATCATAAGGCACTTATTGTTTTTGCATCAGATATATCTTTTTTTAATGTTTTAATAATTTCAAACACAATTATTTCTTTAAAATTATTGTAAAGGTGAGATTTTTTATGTGTTTCACATTACTACGTCCTAATTAAGTCATTTTTTTGTGGTACAACAGCAGTTTTCTGTGTAATTTCCTCAAAGGAAAAAATAAAAATGATGAGAAATGTGAGAAAAATATGAAAAATTTCAGGAAAAAATGTATATTTTTTTGAGAATTATTATTATATTATCATTATTATTATTATTAATCACACATGTTAAGCTGGATGGTATAGTTGCAGATCTGTACCATCATGAGATTGTGTGAGATTGCAACTCAATCTCACACAAAGAGATTGTGTGAGATTAAGAGAAAGTTGCGACGGGATTTCTGCTTTTTTTTCTACCTGTTACTGTAACATTGTTAAAAGAGAAGTGTAATGTGGTTAAGTCAGACTTTTAGTAAGCGTGTGTTTCTGCGCTGACGTCTGATTTGTGCGTGGCTGTTGTAGAGGTGGTGTCGGCGCTCCTCAGTGTGCTGCTCATCTACATCCTGACGGCCATCCTGCTGTACGAGGCCGTCCTGAGGACCGTGCATCAGGACTTTGACATAGATGGGGATGTCATGCTCATCACTGCAGCTGTAGGGGTGGCGGTTAACCTTATGTAAGCATGGCCATTTTTACCAAAAAAAAAAAAACCTTTCTGTATCCTATAGAAGATACAGAAAAAATATATGTAAGTTCAGTCCAAAGTGCTGCTACCTTTACTGCAGGTATTGACCTGTAAGTTAATGGTTACCTGAAGTCTACAGGGTCGACTTAGTGATGTGGTCAGATGTGTGATGTAATGTCTCTGTCTTTTCAGAATGGGTTTTCTGTTAAACCAAGGCGGCCACCTCCACTCTCATGGTCACGGTCACAGTCACGGTCACGGTCATTCCCACGGTCCGGCTGCTCCCTCTGGTTCACACTCGGCAGGGTCGGGTCAGCAGAGGCCCAGCGGCAGCCTCGCCGTTAGAGCGGCTTTCATCCACGCTTTGGGAGATCTCCTCCAGAGCGTCGGCGTGCTCATAGCCGCTTATATCGTCCGCTTCAAGGTGAAATCACCGGTTCCAATATTCCTCCTGAAGTCATGGTTCGGATAATGTAAAAATCTTTTGCAGATTTTTTTTTTTCACTTCTTTTCTTATAGCAAAGTTAGGTTAACAGTACTGAGCAACATTATGGTGCAATCCATCATTTATGAAATAACAGCATGTTGCCCTAGTTTGTAGCCTCTTTGTTAATCCATCTGTCCCTGTTTACATATTGCTCAAACAGCATTCAAGCAGCGTTGTGGTTGATAAACCCAAACAAGTCATAATACGCCTGCGTGCATCTTCCTGCTTTTACTGTCAGCTAAAACTGGTTTTAGTGCATTAGTTAAATTAAACACGATTTATGCACAGAGGAAAAAAAAAAGTTTTGAAAAAGTTTGAAGCCTGTTGTATTGCCGGCAAGCTAAATCCAAGAGTAACATGTAACATATAAGCGTTGAAGTTCTTAGATAATTGTAAGGTAATTTGTTTATTCCTTGAATTTGAACTATAGCAGTCCTAAAAACCTCTTAAAGTCCTAAATGCCACTCATTCAAACTTGCAGAAATGTCAGTTTCTCAGAAAATTGAGTGGATTTAATTTGCTATTCGCCATAATCATCAAAATTGACAGATATCAGCACTACAGCTACATCACTGTATGTTAAGGAAGTTTTTCTTAAATTAATAAATGATTTAAATTCAGTTTTTGATGACATTCTTGCTGAGCTTTACCTGCATGTAAAGATTGCTAACAGTGAGTTGTAAAACAACTGATTTTGCTCAACACAAATGTCTGACTTCACAGCCGGAGCTGAAGCTGGCGGACCCCATCTGCACCTACATTTTCTCAGTTCTGGTCCTCTTCACCACAGTCCGCATCATTCGAGACACGATAGTCATTGTACTGGAAGGTAAGTCCGGGTTCATTTTCACTAAGCTTACTTTGGTTAGCTTTTATGAATAAGTTGCAGCGGGAGCTCTTGTGATCATTTTCCCATCCTCCAGGTGTTCCCAGACATTTGGACACTCAGCGAATCAAAGAGGACCTCCTGAAGCTGGAGGACGTCCAGTCTGTCGACGAGCTGAATGTCTGGGCTCTGACGGCTGACAAGGCCGCAGCGCTGGTGCACTTGCAACTCAGTGAGTATCTACAGCAAAGATGGGATGAAGTGGAAAGATTTCAGGAAATTCAGCTCCAGTTTAACATGCGTTACTTTTCAGCATGCCAGATCAAAGTCCTTTGTTTAAATTGAAAACATAACCTAGAATGGAAAGATCTTCTCAGCATATGTACTGAATATAATCAGATTCTGATGTAAGTTTATCAACATTTTTCCTTTATCGGCTTGATGTAGGTTGGTTGCTGATTTGGCAGTAGATGAAGTGTCAGTGACCTGAAAGGCTTTGTGCCATGTGTCAATGTGGCCTCTGGAGTTTGTTCTTGACCTTTGGCCTTTGGTTTAATAATTATGTACATTTTGATTTTACAACAGGATTGGTGCTTAGCGTGCTGATGCATGCTGTTATCAGATGTAACACTTTCGAAAACCCTGTAAACGTCAGCCATTAACAGACCATCTGATGTTCCTTATTTCATCTCATATAAAGTCCCTCTACTGTCTCATCCAACAACGAGCAGGTTCCTGGATGAAAGACACACAAAGCGCTTTACACTTTGCATCCGAATGTATTTTAGTTGAACAAAGTTTTCCATTAGCTGCAGATTGGAACGTTTTTAGCCCTATCTTGCTAACTCAAGTAGACGCCAGCCTTATGAAGGAGTGAAAATAATTATTGTTGTACAGTTGGCACATCCTGGATCGACCAGATAACAAGAACAGGCTTTTCTTTTGTTCCAGCTTATCTTTCTGTGTAACATTATTGTACAACAACCGAATCATCAGAATACCTCCAGCAGTAACAGGTGGTTTTTTTGCGAGGGTATTCTGTGTATTCAGCTACTGTCAGAAATGTTGTTTAGGAGAGAAATCTTTTATATTGTTAAACAAACTGTGGCATGACTATTCTTGTCATTTGGTCTGGATAAGCTAAAAATAAAGTGAGGGAATGAGTCTGTGTGAGACTCCTTATACTCTGTTCTCAAAAATGAAACTATAATTTAAAGTTGATTTATCTAACCTCTTGGTCTCTAAAGATTTTCACTTAACATGGGAATCTAGTATGAGATATTTTACACTGCAGAAGGCTGACTATTTTGAAATCACTTTGTTGAAACATAAAATCCACAGCTGAGCGAGCTGTGATAATTTCCACCCTTGTGTTCACAGCTCCCTCTAGTGCCAACAACTGGGAGGACGTCCAGGCCAAGGCACGCCACCTGCTGCTTCACACCTACGGCCTCACCAGATGCACAGTGCAGGTCCAGACTCACAGACAGAGGACAGTACGTAACTGTGCACAGTGTCAGCAGCCCAGCGTCTGACAGTCTCTGTTTCATTGACATTCGCGGTCCGATCCAGTGGAGGCAGGGATGAGCACACTCGAAGGGGCCGGGATGTCTCGGCGCTGCTCGGTGCCATTGCGAGAGCTACAGTAGAGAGACACGGATGGGTAAAAACGGCGGTGCCTAAGCGCAGTCAGTGGAACGACAACAGATGCACATTTCTAATTGGAGGAGAACTGCAGCCTCTGGGGGACCTAACGCCCTGTGCCTGCATTGCTCTCATTGGGTGGAAAATGATCTCTTATGCAGAGAATAATCTGAAAACTTGACCTTAATTCACCATTAAAGCCTACTGCAATGGGTGATTTTTATTTGTGTTAAACAATTTTGCTTTGTTTCAAATTATGTTTGGTTATTAAAAGGTGTTGTTACTTTATTCTAATATGTTGAAGCTGGATGCTATGATCTTAATGTAATAGAGTGGAAATCAGCAAATTTGATTTGATTTTGTAGCTGGCCTCAGTGCATGCAAGCTAAACCTTTTCATGGGTTATGAGACTTGTGTTTCAGTCCCTCACTTTTTTTTATTATCATTTCTATTTTGTCAACATTACACCTCATCAAATGTGTTCGCCTGAAGTCTGTTACTAGGCAGATTTCTGTCTCTGTAAAGAAAATCAATGGTGAGCACAAGGAATGATGTGCGCTGAATTAGCTATTCATAGTGTTTTCTGAAGAGTTGAGACAATGTAAAGCTAAATCTCCACTAGCCCAAAAATAGTATTAAAAACTGAACCACAGTTTTGGTTTAATAAATTTTTCAGTTGTGTTTGCTGTACTGTGTTTCTTATAATCAAGGAAAGCAGCAGTGAAGTGTTTCAGAATGTCGAATACATCAGAGTCGGCTTCAGTGTTCAGATTTGTGCACTCAAACAAGGGACTTGACTCTACACACAGTCTTAACATACACACATTCATATGTGTATTTATATGCAGAGAGACAGAGGACACAAAAAATTCAAAATGAAATGGTCTACATCCATCAGTGACAGCCGGTTTATGCAAACAGTATTGTGTGGCTGAAGTGTGAACAGATAGTGTCCTGTATGTGTGGGATCTGCAGGGATAACACCCAAGCCTGAAAACAGAAATTACTTATATAGAACCTGTTTGACGATATGAAGTAGGCTCAAATATCTCAATAAGTTACACATCATCCCTCAGACTAAATGTATTGAGGAACACATGAACTAGAAAGTCATTATCAGTCTAGAAAGGGTTACAAAGCAGGAAAATAATGAAAGCTATTATCCATAATGTATTGAAGTGTGTAGGTCTGATAGGGAGACGAATGTTTTCTCTATAACACGCTGCCTACTCCTTTAGGATGTCGCATAAGAACCAAGAATAATGCTGGCAGTACTGCAGCCCTGACTTTTCTCAGCTAAGGTCAGAATTCATAATTCAACAAAGAGAATGCAGAAAACAAGTGTAAATGTAAAACCCACCTTTCTAAGGCTTCCTGAGAAAAAGAAAAAACATGGTGGTGATTTCTAAGACTCTCTTCACCACGACAGGTACAGACCGGTACACCACCCACTTCATTGCAGACGCTGCACCAATCCGTCTCTCCCACTCTCTTTCACTCATTCATGAACTACATCCCAAGACACTTAAACTCCTCCACTTGGGGCAGAATCCCCCCCCCCGCCCCTCCACCTCACAAGTGGGTGGTTGTGGTTAATATCAAACAGTTTTGTTAAGAAAGGTGGGCCAAAAGTCCTCTGCCTCAATGAAAGACATATCTGAAAGTTTGAGGCTCAGAGATTAAACTGTTTTTGTAATGTAAAGGAAAGCACAACCATTAGTTGGTTGAGGAGACATTAACTGTTTTACATCCATAAAAAGTCTGTAAAATCTCTTTCAAAACTGCATTTTTTAATAAACTGTGGTTGTTTATGCATTCTACTCATATTCTACTCAAAAGTGTCCACAGCAAATTTGATCAGGTTTGGATGAAAGCATTTGATCCTTTTTTTTTTTTTTTAATGTGTGGTTAATTTTTTCAACACTAGGGGTCGCGCATGTGCTGAATTTATAAAGGACAATGCTTGAAGCCGAAATGTGATTAAGTGCATGAAGCAAACTCGGCTTTGAGCGAGTAATAAAATATACATTCGCCGGCTCTTTATTAGGTACACCGGTTCAGTTGCTCATCAACACAAACAAATCAGCCAATCAGATGGCAGGGTACTAGAAACACGGAGGTCAATGTGGGAATCAGTGTGGAGTAGGGTAGAAAATTCAACGACATGGTTGCTTACAGCAGACCACCTGGTCTAAGTGTTTGAGAAACTGGTGGACTGTGTACATTTTTATAGGATTATAGGATTTTCATAAGTAGAATGAGAATGTTTGAGATGAGGCATCAACCAAGGTATGCAAAATATAATCTCTGAACGCACGTCACCTTTGAAGCAGCAGGTGCCAGACCTCTTTGCTTTTAACAGGAAACTGAGGCCGCAATTGAAATTGCCACAATGGCATTTCAAGGTCAGCAGACCTTAGTTATTGAGCATCTTTGGGAAGTGGTAGAAGAAGACATGTGCATCATGGATCTGTGGCGGAGAAATTTGTAGCAACGGCTTGATGTTCTCCTGTCAACGAGGCCGAAGGTCTCTGAGGAAAGTTTGCTGATATTGTTCCATGGAAATGTAAGACTGAAGGAAAAAATGTCTTTTAAAGGTGTGTGGCTGGTCAGTGCAAGTGCAGGTAGTCAAGTATCGAAAGGCACAAAGAGAAAAACTTTGTGTTTTCTCTAATATGAATATACGTGAAGAGTACATCAGACTACATGAAAGAATTATCCTTTGATAGCCGCAACATCATCAACCAATCAAAGTTAATGTGTAAATTTCAAATATATAAAAAAGTTTATAACTGACAAGACAGTGTCAGTTTCCAGGCAATATAAGTGCTATAAAATTTTCAAACAGCAGTTAGCTCTTTGTTTTAGGAGAAGGAAACAGTTTCCCTCCGACTCCTCTGCCTTTCTGCCTCGTCTAACACACAACTTGTTTTTATTCTGTCTGAGTAGGCTCCATTGTAAAGCATGGAAATCTGTCCTAAACGAGCAGCACAACATAACTTTCAATAATATGATGTCAACAAACAGGTGAGATAAAGGAAGTTTCATGTTTGATATTCAATTACAGCTAAAGTTAATGTTTTTCATTTGCTGGTCACATGACTTGTGGTGTCGTGTGTGTGTGGGGGTGTGTGTGTGTGTGTGTGTGTGTGCAATAATGTCACGTACGCATATTTCAAGGCACACGACTGCAGTGCCGTGCCCTTCCTGACTCATTGTTTCAGTAAATAACTTGTCTGTCGAACACAGCTTGATAAATGAAATTGTGACAGCGATAAAGCTCTCTGTGTCTGAGGCTTGTTGTTCGCATTAGGAGCAGGCGTAGCCTTTCAGCCATGCAGATGCCTGGGCAAGTCTGAGCTCGTCTATCCAAAGCCATCAAATTTCACTGCTAAAAGCTCAGGAGGCAAAAAGGTCCACAGTGCAAAAAGGTGGACAATTTGTGTGGGGGTGACGCAAAGACAGCAGCACCTCTAATGCAGGTGGAACCAAAAAACAAAAAAAAGGAAAAACACTTCCTGGTTGCAGAGCAGGAAATAAAAGCTCCACTTTTTTCTCTTTGCATTGTCTCCCTTTGTTTAATAAGTCATGAGACACCCATTCAGCACCATGGATATCCAACTGAACTGCAGGCTATGGATGCCAGACACAGCCAAGGGCGGCTTTCTAGCACAGACACTTTCTGATTATTCGCTCTCTGATATGAGCGTTGGGAGGACTGCCTCTCTGAAACATAATGCGAGCTCTGTTTGCCCATCCAGCCATAAACTAAGCAGATTAGTTGCTTAGCTTTTCTTCCTGGGTGGCGGTTATTACTTTATAGCTGTAAAGTAATAAATCTGCCTTACTGGCTCCATTTCCTGCTAACCACTGTCGTCTGAACAAAATATGGAGATTTGTGACAGAAGAGTCAAAGTAACAGTGAGCTTTTAGTTCTTGTATTTGATATTAATCTTGAAAACAAACCAATCAGAGCAAATATCCATTCTCACTTTTTCAACATAATTGTTCAGAAGCTTCAGAGAGTTGATTCTTTCCCACCTTGTTGCTGCCACTAACTAAGCAGTACAGATATCGCTGGCAAAACTAGATTTTTTGCATTATTTTCTTTTAAAAGTAGAAAAAAACTCTATTTTATCCACATATCATATATGTAATTCAAATTTTTAGAGGCCATAGTAGACATAACATTGGTCCAGTGGTATATTTCAATCTTCAATGGAGAGGTTAACAACAAACAACTCACTTTATTCAAATAATAAGAAATTTGCTTTGTTAGTTTCATGTTATTTAAATGGAACTGTAAGCTACCAGAATAAAATCTAAATGCATAGATGTATTTTTAAAGTAGTTTTTTCTAAGCAGAACCAAACATAGCCCACCCATTTAGAGTCGCCTCTGATTAGTAGTAAATGAAACACTGATCAATATATTTGATGTGTGTTAATAATTTTGTTGATGACATTTGACAAAATGTAATGCTTATTGCATTGTGAATTGCCTTTTTGCTGAAATGTGATGTAGAAATAAACTTGGACTAAGGAAGGGGATAAACTTATACTTTATATTTTTTTTCTTTAGAGTAATTCAAAATGTACTTTTCTACTGAAATTCCAATAACCTCCTTTTTGAATATTTCACGCTAGAAACTATTCTGATATACAAGCCCAAAGAAAGATAAAAATATAAGATTTTCTCTTGTAGTGCAGACTGTAATGAAGACTTTTTATAAAAAAGACAGGTGAGTATTATTTGTTCTATCCACTAAAATAGACAAAAATGCCCTGTCACATATAAATATGGCACATTTTTGCAACATGCTTTCTGCCAACATAAAATTTTGCATTAAGTTTTTGTTTTTTTTAGTATGATTCCTACCGTTATTTGCAAGGAAACTCACTGCCTAAATCCCAGCTATGTATGTAGGTCATTCCTGCAGAGGGTAGTTTTGTGCCTCAGATGTGAACAAGATAAAAATAAGTTTCCATCACTTAATCTGGGAGCAGCTCGACTTTTCCTAAAAACAAGTGGGAGTGTTTTCTTGCTGCTTATTGATGTGCTTACTGAGAGATGCTGCAAAGTACCCAACTCAACGCAATCTCTGTGCAAGCTCAGGTTATTTGAGGGATTACTGTAAAGTCAATGACTTGTTGCAAAAGCTGGACTTCTTTAGAAAGAAAACATTTTGCAAACTTAATTTGATTGTAGTTTTGGATTAGATATTTATATAAATTAATCTGCCATGCAGATTACATATAATAGGGCAGAGTTTTTCTACATAAAGGATATCTCAAGATGACAACGTTTCAAATTTGCTAGAATAGTGAAAACAGCGGAAAGCAACACTCAGCACCTAAGAACGCACCTCTGTAGGTCATGGTCCGAGCAAACCACACAAACAGCACCGCACCAAGACCAGGGCAGCCGGACAACCCTCGAGCCATCCACAGACCTCCAGCACTTGCCAAACCAGCAAGGCTGCAGGGACGAGAACATAAGAATGTGTACCACGCCCCCAGCCCAGTCCCCGACACCCCAACCTATTGTGTTTGCCTCTTTTAATTTTTCATGTACTCTGTCAACCTGACATGTTCTCGCCATGTCAGGCTAAACATGATTAAACTCCTTGAATGTATTTGCCCTCACACAAACCGCATAGAGTAACAAAAAGGGTGAAAATTGCTTGTGTTTTAGTCCATTTCAGAGCAAACTTGACTTCCAGGCTTGTGTGGCATCCAGTTTCAAAACCTATTTATGGTCACAAACTCTTGAAGGAACAGTTGAATGTTATCACGTGTGCACCGTCACTCCGAGGCTTTAACTGGCATACATCTCATTGAACCTCACAAAGCGTCTATAAAAGGGCAAAGAATGTTGCTCTCAGGAAAAAAACTGCTGGAATTAGTCCAAAGAAAAGGAAAATGAGTTTCCAGTTAATTATTCCTGAACACAGTGGGAATTTTTTCTGCAGGACTGTATTGATCACGCTTCGTAAATGGCCACAGATAGATTTGGATCTTTCACACACCAGAGCCAGATGTGTGAAAGCTGTTTGTTGCAGCTGCCACTTTAAGCAACAAATCTACCTTGAATCACATTTCCCCTAAAAAATCAAAACAATTGCCACTACTAAACAATTGCTTTTGTTTACTAGTGGCACACATCAGTTGAGGAATCCTTTCAGACGCATGCAAGTATTTACATTATCTCTGCAGGAGACGCGTGACTGATTGAAAAAATAACCAAGTGTTCACATCCACTGTTTTGGGTTAACAGGTTCATTTTGATTTTCTGTTTTGGACAACAGGTGTCCTTCAGAAAGACACTTGTACATTCAACTGTTTAATTAAAAAGGCTGTTTGAGGAAATATATTTCGCTGTTTAAGTTAAAACGTGCTGTGTTGCTGTCGGCTTCCATGTTTTATTAAGGCAAAACATCCAGCTGTGGGTAAACCTATACGTTTTCCTGTTTTTGCCGAGTCACTGTGACTGAAGTGGAAAAGGCTGCACACGTTCACGGAGGTTTAACATTTCTGAACTAAGACGGAGCAGAAGGGTTTGTGCGTAGAGTAACTCCCAGTTTACATGCAGTCATCATGAGTATGGATATTAATCTGAGGCATTTGTTGAGTAGTCATACAACCAAATACCCAGGGGAACAAGATTGAATATATTGACTGTCTACAGAATCGGAACTAAACAGCCACCTGTGAATATATGCATGCATCTTTGATAAAATGTGGTTAAAAGTAATGTCCTAATACTTTTGGTAGCCACAAAAAAAAAAACCATTGCATAATTTTTGCTGGATATTTGACCTCTCTGTCTATCAAAAGTGCTGGAGTTAATTTAAAAAGGTTCGTTCGGGGTTTCAGGCATAAACTACAAATTTTCAATAAGACTGAGTGCAGGACAATCAAGCTTAATTTTAGCCTGCTTTATTGCAAAACCGGTTTTGAGCGCTGCTTGGGATCAATTTCCTGTTAAGAGAGCCCTACTGTGAACAGGTTTTAACCCTAATATGAAAGAAAATTGGTCAAAGCCTTCGGCCAAGACAAGCACAACAGCAAAGTTCTGTCTGTCCAAGACATTTCATGCTTTACAAGAACTGAAGTGCAGAACTCCTGGGAAGTTTTTAGTCAGAATAACACATTTTGCAAGACAATGAATAAGCTGTCTCAGAAATTCAAAGTATATAATAACAATAATATCCCTAAACACCGTAAAGTGTGGTAGTGGTAGCATTATGCTGCAAGGTTGTTCCACTGCCTTACAGCATAATGAGTGAAGTTATCTCCTTAGTCATATTGACAGTGCGTCGACTATAAATAAAATCGACCAATTCTGATAAGATTAAATATTCTGTCAGAATTATGTTGATGGCTACAAAGTTCATCTGGTAACACATGCCCCTTTCTAAGGGACATTTAATTAAATATTGAATAGGTTTTAATTAAATATTGAATAGGTTGTATGCATTTGTTCAAAGCCGTAAATATAATGTTAACACCGATTTGCCAAGACAAATTCAGCAAAGAATTCAAAGTAGTGCATTTTTAAATTCCTTTTGTTGTTTAATGAGTTCAACATGAACAGAATAGGATAAATCATATTGCCTCAAATTAAAATAGCATTCCTGTTGAGGACTACTTCATAGTAACTTCTGACTTCTGAGGTGTAACTTTACCTTTAATCATGACTGCATTACATGAAAACAGAAATCATTTGGTCTTCCAAGCCACATAAAAGCTCAACTTTATTGACAATATGCAGTGCAGTACTCTGGGTTTGTGTCTTTTTATATTTAGACAACAAACATTCCTATCGAAGACATCTGACAGATAAGACGAACCACAGCTGATAAAGTAAAAATTCATCTCTCCAGCTCTGGTCAGCCAAAAAAACAAAAAACAAAAACAAATAACCCGTCCTAATCTCAGACATTTCTTTTTCTGTTGATGTGGATAGATGTCCTCGTGTTGCCGCTACAGAGCAGGGTGAAACCCCACCAGTTGAGCAGAAGCATTTCCGCACACTGAGTGTCAAAGCGTCCTAGTTTGTGCAGAAAGGATTCTGCTAGACTGATGAGGGGGCCTGGCAAGAGTCAAGACTCTACATCTTCAGAGATGATACTGGCTCTTCTTTCTTTATTTGGTCATGGACTTAACCATTTCCAGAGCTTCCACTGGTTTCCATTGCTGATTGATGGTGATTAGCTGCAGCAAAATGTTACAGACAGAAAAGAAGAGAGAAGAGCCTTTATTATAGGTATCTTTTGGCTATTACAAGGATTGGCTCTGATGTCACACATGACGGTTGGTACAAGTGATAGTGACTCAGCAGTGTCTATCAGCAGCAGAGTCGAAGGCAGCGCTTATTTACATGCCGCAATAAAGAGAACTGAAACCCTTATCAAAATTACTATAACCCATAGAATCTTATAAAGCATAAATAAAATTAAAACACACCTTTTGGGGCTTTGATGGGTCCAGTCTTTCCCATGGTTCTGGGTTTTTAGTCTTGTTCAAACTGTACAGAAAATTTAAATAACAGATTATACTCTAACTAATGTAATTTAATCAAACGTGAGCTAAAAACGAGATAAAAACTCACATCACGTCGGATTTGGTGAACAGAAAGTAGAGGGACGCAGATGTGGCTCCTGTTGCTGCAAACGCCATGAATCCCACCAGAGGGATCAGCTGAAACAGACATACAAGAATCATTAACAACCACATCTGATCTTCACTAGAAGCAGCCCGACTGCACAAATAAAACCAGTAAAAAGCAAACGTCTTACCTCCTTCCTCTTCTTCAACATCTGGAGGAATCCAGGCATGTTTCCAAAATACTCAAAACACCTGCAGAGAAAATAGTTTGGTTTTCACTTGTTGTTGTTTACATCCTCAGTCTGAGTCTCTACTTTCCTAAAGGAAGAGCCGATGTCCCAAAGGCAGCTCAGTGCAACATGTCTTACCTGCTGCTTCAGAGCTTCCTGGTGTCTCTGAGTCCTGCACTGCAGGAGACAAACTGATGTAGGACAGTGCGTGAGGGTTTACGAGGTGACAGGCACGTACACACATGATGCTTCCTGTATTGTAATGTACAACTGAAGGGCAAAGCATCTATTTGGTCATGATAGATACAAAATACCAGTGTGAAGGGGCCCTCTAGTGGTCACACTTGAAAACTGAAAGACAGCTCTGCAGATGATTGTTGAAAACAGCAGAAATCATGTAATGGAAAATGCTATGAGACAACAACATGACACAATAAAAGTTACATAAAAATAACATTTATTTTAAAACTGATTTGTTTATAGCCTGACATAGGAGAACACTGCTGTTACTCAGGGATACACCAGTAAGTGAACATTAGCAGAAATCTGAAAATCACACCAGCTAAGTTCATTAGAGGACTTCACCTTTCTATTGTTTTCATTTCAAGTAACAATGTAAACTATAATCTCTTATATTAGATACCATGAATATTGAAAGTAGAGTTTTCTAACTAGATTTTGACACATTTGATGAAGCGATGTAATGTGAAAATGAAATACTTAAAGAACAACTTCTCGATCTTTAGTTATTTCATTAACTTACAAAAAACACTAAAGAAACTCAAATATATCTCTTGTGATTTTTAAAGACTCACTCAGGAGTAGTTATTTTTGAATATAAGAAGTTAGTCATTTCTTTTGTCATGAAATACAGGATATTTGTTTTGCATCTCTTGAAACTCTTTTGAGTACTAAAATAACAACAATGTCTAACCAGCACATTCATTTAATATAATTTCTTTTTTTAAGTCATTGACTGGAAAACATGTCCCAATCACTGACTTGAAAAAATTAATCAGTAAAAATGAAAACGCTCCTACCTCCATGACCACCCAGTGAACCAGCACGGAGTTCCCGACTCCAGGACGTCCCACACCTCTGGGACAGGACATCACCAGCTAGTGCATTAAAATCCTTCAGGTTTATTGCAAACTCCTCATGGATACAAACACTCCTAGGTGCGTCTTTCTCAAGGTCATCAACAACAGTAGCCTAAGAGACTCCTTTAGCCACCAAAACCAGATGACATAGCAATATAAAATGGAAAAACAAAAACACAATGCAATTTCCCCCCAGGTTTTGTGTTTAAACGTTAAAAACAAAGAACAAACCATACTCTGGATTATGATGACTAACGTATGTAGAAACTTCTAATCAGAGTGTTAACTTTAGCTTTAGTCAGGAGAGCATTATAACAAAGACAGAAACCATCTGCTCTTCTAAGCCACATAAAAGCTCGGCTTTATTGAAAATGTAGAGCGTAATAGCCTGGGGTTATGTCTTTTTATATTCAGACAGCAATACATATTTTATTATAGCTGAGGCATCCAACAGTAAAATTAAACAGTTAAAGTACAAAAAAAAAAAAAAAAAAAAGAGCATGAACATGAGCAGCTCGAGATAAAATAACAAATAACAGCTTCGGAAATTATGCTTGCTCCTCTTTCTTATTTGGTCATGGACTTCACCATTTCCAGAGTCTCCACTGGTTGCCACTTCTGATTGATGGTGACAAACTGCAGCAAAATGTTAGAAAATAAAGACATTTTATTTAAGGTATTTACCACTGTAACCATGAATATTTGGAGGACTGACTCTGATGCCACAGTGACAGTGAGGCAGCACATCTCAGAAGTTGGGTGGAAGGCAATGCTTGTTTACAAAAATTAAAATACACCTTTTGAGGTTTTGTTGGGTCCACTCGATCCCAAGGTTCTGGATTTGAAGACCTGTTCAAACTGCACAGCAAATTTAAGCAATAGACTGTAATGATTCAGCTCTAATTGACAAAATTCCATCAAAAAGAGTAAAAAAAAAAAAAAAAAAGAAAAACTCACATCACATCATTCTTGTGGAACAGAAAATAGATGGAAACTGTTGATGATCCTGTCACAGCAACAGCCATGAGTCCCACAATAGGAATCAACTGGAACGAGAAACATTGCAGCCACACCTGACCAAGCAGTTCGAGCCTTGCAAAAACTGTATATAACAAACACCTTACCTCCTTCCTCTTCATCATCATCTGGAAGAATCCGGACATTTTGTCAAAATACTCAAAACAGCTATGGAGAAAATAGCCTGGTTTTCACTTGCTGGTTTATGTACTTTCCTTACCACATGTGTCAGCCAACTGTAGAGTGCCGTTCGTAAAGCTACACAATAAAAATTGAACAGCAATAATTTGCTGTATTTGGCCTGTCGTAGAGAAAAAAGTGTGGGTGTTCATTTTTCAGACATATTTTCACCAAGCCATTCCAACATTTATAATTCTAAGAGTTCCAAACTAAATATTTAATTCGAAAGCTATACATTTCATTCAAAACTAAATACTTATTTTCCAAACAAAAAATGTTTTCAAACTAACAAATATTTTGCTTGCTCACAAAATACTTAGGTTGCTAGCGAAATACTTAGCTAAGTATTTAGCTTAGCTAAATACTTAGCTAAATACTTAGCTAAATACTTAGCTAAGTATTTACTTAGCTAAGTAAATACTTACTTAGCTAAGTATTTAGCTAAGTAAGCGCAAGTGGAATATCAAAATAAAAGCTCGGGGTTTCGTGTCTCTAAACTCCGGTGGTGGTGGCGGACTTGAACAGGCACGTTGTTTTCGTTATGACAGGCTAAAAAGAGCAAATTATTGCTGTTTTTTTTTTTTTTTTTTTAACTGTGTAACTTTGCAAACAGCAAACGGATAATAAGGTCTCCAAATTATTTTATAAACGTTTTTTGTAACGGAAATGCAGATGCGACAAACTAATAACCACGTTAAAGTTACGTAATACGTACACTGTTGTACACATCAACAACGAAAAACGGCACCTGCGTAAGTGCCACCCAAACAGGAAAATACCTACTAGAAGAAAGTTTTCCAAAATACAAAGCATTTAGATGGAGCTCACGAGGGTTTACTTTCTCCCAACTGCCTAAATTCTCGTTGTCATGGTTACCAGAGAACATTTCAAAGATGGTTTGCTGGTGACAGCGCTCACTCGGTCATATTTCTACAAATACAATTTGACAAAGATCCGATACAAAGTAAATAATATAGCAGATACCGCTTAAATCGATTGTGTTTAGAAGAAAACAGACTTTTTGAGAGCAAACAGTACAAATGTATGAAAACATGTTCTCAATTTGAAAATGTATTGATATTTGTCATTATAATTCTTGCATCTCTTAAGGAAATTCAAGTAATTTGCTGGACACACAGAAGAGAAACCAAACAAAAGTCTGAAGCTCATCGCAACAGCATTGATCTAAAACAAATACTCACTTTGAAAATTATAGTATTATTTAGATCAAAACGCCCAGACATACCCAAGACATTTTAACCATTCTTAGCATGAATTTAATGATACTATTTGCTACCTATGAACTTATTTTCCAACTTATTAATGTGACTTTTTTCACTGTAAGCTAATTTACTAATTTACCCCTACTAAATTGTCATAATCTGGATGGACCCTTTTGTTTTCTAAAGGAAATGTAGGGCTGAGAGAGAGGATTTATGAAGTATATGGAAAGTACATGGTTCTTTCTGTACATGGTTCTAGCTGAAGGACAAAGCATCTGTTTGATAGTAATAGATGCTCCAGTGGTCAGACTTAAAAGCTGAAATACAGTTGAACATATGAGTTGTAAAAATAACCTAAATAATATCATTGCAAAGCTTATGAGATAAAAAAAAAATCAGACAATAAAAGTTACATGTTATGACATTTATTTTAAAACTGATATTTTGTATACAAATACATCACTGGTGAGGTATTAAATATGAACTAATCTGCTGAGCAGTGAGAGAAGGATGCATTTTGCTGATGGAACGAAGGAAATGTGTCTGCTGGATGGATGAAGCTTCCATGTTCTCCTCCAGCAATGCCAGCAGAGCAGCCTAAAAAGCAGGAAAAAAAATAAAATAAATAAAAAAATATATATATATATATATATATCTTTGTTGGAATATTTTTTTAATGGTCAACAAAAAGTCCACTTTGGACACACTTACTTCCTTACACAGGTTTTCCAGGTCAGCTCCAGAGTAAAGCTTTGTCTTTGCAGCCAGCTCCTCCAGACAGACGTGTGAATCCACAGGCATAGACTTTGTGCAAACTTTTAGGATGGCGAGTCGAGCCTTAACACAGGTAATAAACATCAATGCACCACGAGACTTAACATTAAAAGACTCAGTTGCTCTTATGCAGTATTGTGTAAAAATTATTCTGTCTCTCTTTGCTGCTTCATGTTAAAACAGCCTAAGCCCAAAGACGGAGAGTTTGAAATGGCCTTTAGAAAAAAAACAAAAAACTGCATAACTATGATTAAATTTAACAACGTAAAGTAGATTTAGCACTCTACAAAGTAAAATCAAACCTGCAGATCAGGGGGTGGAACGTAAATGATGTGGTCCAGCCTGCCGGGTCTGAGGAGGGCGCTGTCGATACAGCTGGGTCTGTTTGTGGCAGCTACAACCATCACATCTTTGTTACAAACCTCCTGACAGTCCAGCTGTTAAAAAGAAATAATAAAAAAAACAGCTTATTTTTAAAGTCAGGGTGTGAAGATGAGAGGTTGTGTGATGTCAGCAACATGTGACCTCGTCATCTGTGTGACTCTGCTCCAATCCCTCTGCCTGCAGGACCTTATCTGCTCCCCTCCTCTCCACCGTCTTCAGGCCGATCCCGTCCATCTCATTCAGCAGCACGGTGAGCAGCCGGGTCTGCACGCTGTTAGGGGTCCCGATGTCGGACCGCGACCCGATCAACGAGTCGATCTCGTCGAGGAACAGAACGCAGGGCGCGCAGGCGCGGGCCTGCCGGAACAGCTGCACGTGAAAAGACAGATGCAATGGTTTGAAAGACGCAACAAAGAAGAAATAAAAATGATCTGCTCTCTGCTAATAGAAGGTACCTGAGCTAAAGCTTTCTCAGAGTCTCCGACGTACGGAGAGTACAGGTCAGCACCGCTGACGGACAGGAAGGCACAGCGGGACGAGGTGGCAGCAGCTTTGACGAGCGTCGTCTTTGCACATCCTGGAGGTCCGTACAGGAGGACGCCGCGCGGCCGACACAACCCCAGTCGGAGAAACGCCTCAGGGTGTCTCATAGGCCACTCAATGCTCTGTGGTAGAGAATTAAAGAGAAAAATCACTTAACTATGCTTTGCATGGAAACATGTCATCCTACTTTTCATTTCTAGCTCTATAAATCCAGCCACACTTCTCAGTCAGTGTAGTGCCCCACTGCAGTATAGTGATATAAATCACATTTATATAAGTAAGTGGCATCCTGAATAAGCCTAATTCAAGAACAATATTTGTTTTTTGTAGCACTATGATTGCTGAGCCCTCCAGTCACAGCCATATGGTTATGTAAAAAAAAGTAATAAATAGATTAGGATAAAAAAAAAAAGCGTTACCACACACCACCATAAGATATTGCGATAAAATTCTAAGTCCATATCGCCCACTCCTAGTTAGCCTACCTGTCTTAGTTTGGTTTTGACTTCCTCCAGGCCTCCGATTTGCTCCCAAAGCACCGGGGAGAGCTCTGTCCTGCCCAGGCTGCCTCTCAGGCAGGACGGGCCCACCAACTTCAGGGCCTCTTGGAAGTGCTTCATATCCACCACCTGCTCCCCTGAACCCTGCAGGCAACAGTGTCAATGAATCACAGAACACTAAACTCATAAATTGGTCCTGATCCAAAACAAAGATTTAACGTTTTGTCTGCACAGAACACGGTCCTACAAACTATGTCCCCCAATTCAAGAGCTTTCACAGCAATAATTCTCAGTAGTCGGTGTCTTGTCTGACTTCATCCCTCTCTCATTGGTTAGGTTTCTTCAAAACATTCCTTCAGTTTAGTGAGTTTTACATGCATTTGTTTCTGCATTGCTCTCTTACGGTTCCACCGTAAGACTTCAGCCACTGTTGAGGACTGGACATTGACCGGACCATTCCAGTAAATTGATTCGTTTCATTTTCAGCCATTCTGTTTTGCGCTTGCTGCTGTGCTCAGTGTCACTAAAGCCGTTGCGGTAAGCTGCAATTATTATATCTGGGCAAATAATACATTTTAAAATGATCACTTATTTTCTCTGCATTTACCTTTACATTCTCCCTCAAAGCGTGCATGGCAGCCTCCCTGCACAGTGCACTCAAGTCTGCTCCGACATATCCTGTCGTTATCTGAACAAGCTCTGCAATGTTCACGGTGGGGCCCACAGGCATTCTCTCACACAGAACAGAGAGGATGGCCTTTCTCTGCAGCAGTGTTGGAGCACCGATGATCACCTTTTAAAGAGGACAAATGAAGACTGAAGTTTACTGGTTGTGCTTTGCACGTTGCAGCTGTCGTTCACGCTATATACAGGGCTATATAAATTAAAACGCTCTGTCAAACCTCTCTGTCAAACCTCCCAGGCCTACGCAGCGCCGGGTCTAAACTGTCAGGCCTGTTGGTGGCTCCGACGATGAGGAAACGGTCGGACCGACTCATCCCGTCCATCAGCGTGAGAAGCTGAGCCACCAGCCGGTTCTCCGGGGCAGAGGAGCCGCTTCTCCTTGGAAACAGAGAGTCCAGCTCGTCCAAAAACAACACGCAGGGGCCCTCTTCTGCTGCAGACCGGGCACGCTCAAACACAGCCCGCAGCGTCTCCTCGCTCTCACCCGGTCGTGACCCGACAACCTGACAAAGGAGACCGCTGCTGTGACTCAGCTGCACTTATGCACCACATGTTGATCTCGTGTCATTCTCACAGCCTAATAACCTTGAATGCCATTGATTCATGTTCTCTATAAACATTTATTTAAAATAATTTGGGTCAAAAACATCAGAAAAAACATGAAAATCATAGCAGCTAAATTTATTTGTAGTCTTGTAGTGCTCGTTACAAAGAATATTCACTTTTACTGCTATCATTTCAAAAAACACTGCTAGTAAAACTACAATCTATTTGATATCAGATGAGACGAATACAGAAAGTGGAGTTTGACTCAAACTAGATTTGACAAATCAGAATGAAGGGATGTAATGAAAAAAATGAAAGAAGCAGCTTTTTGTTCATATTTTTTTTATTATTATTTTCATAAAACATGAAAGAAACTCAAATATATTTGTACAGTTGAGTTGAGTTTATTTTGAAGACTCACTCAGGAATAGTTATTCTTTGACAATATAATAATTTAGCCATTTACTTTGTCTTGAAACAGACAAACAGAAAGTGCAAAGACATTTGATTTGTATCCTTTCTGAGAACCAAAATGACAACTAAGTAGTTTCCAATCATAACGTTTCCCAGTCACTGACTTCGCAAAATTACTCACTAAAAATGAAAATGTGCACAGCAGCTCCTACCTCTGGTCCTCTGACCACCACCAGGCTGGCTCCCACCTCCATCACCACCCTACGGACCAACACGGTCTTCCCAACTCCGGGAGGTCCCACCAGGAGCACACCTCTGGGGCAGGACACCCCCAGCGAGGTCAGGGTGTTGGGATAAAGGAGGGGCAGCTGCAGCATCTCTCTCAGGGATGCACTCACCTGCAGCAGAAGAAAAACACATGTTGGAGTCAACCCTTTAAATGAATACAACAGGGGTGATACCAGTAAGTAGAGACTGACCTCCTCCAGTCCTCCCAGGGTGGGGGGGTGCTGGTCCTGCATTCGACTCTTATAATGCTGGACTGTCTGGATCTGAGCTATCTCCAAACCAGTCTTAGAGGTGAAGACTCCAACAGCTGCAGACTCTGGACTGATGCCGTGTACAGCAACGTATCTTACATCTGTATTAAAATCCTCCAAGTTTATTACAAACTCTTTATGGACATAAACGCCCGTCAGCATGTCCTTCACAAGCTCGTGAACGAGGCTGGAGTTCGTGTTTCTCTTAAACTCCAGACTCCGGACCACCACAGTCACTTTAACACTCTTCAGTTTGGTGCAGGTCGCGGGGCTGAGCTGAGCCGTGTCCACGCTCAGGTGAGCGGGGAGCCCAGAAATCAGGCTGGGGGTGAAACATTTCAGGTCCATCTGCAGGAAGCCCTCCGCCAGGTCGGGACGGGGCCAGGTGGCGCACAGGCAGCTTCCCCCGGGAAGAGACACCAGCAGAGGGGAGCCCAGCCTCAGACCCAACGCCGACATGAGACCCGGGCCCAGCCTGCATCTCTGAGAGCCCCGGTCAGAGGGATCCACCGATAGCAGCCTGAGAGACTCCATTGTCCATTAAAACCACATGATGACACATTGACAGCGAGACTTAAGAGCTAAGAGCATCGGATGCAGCGCGCACTTAGCAAACAAAAACTTAATTTAATGGCGTCCATTAGTGTTAAATTACTGAATTACACTGACACACTAGGTAACGCTGTACACCAACCAGCTGTGTCTTAAATAAGAAAATGGCAGCTACATTTAATAAGCTAAAGCGATTATTACATTAGCCGAACTGTAATGTGTTTACAAAATTCGCGTGGTGCCTGTTAAAAGAAAAAAGATGGCCAACAAAAACCTTTCAATGCGTGTTACGTCGGTCGGCGTTTCAACTACGGCTACCGCACAGGCTCAAACATCGTTTCAGCGAAGTCGAACCACCGCTATTTTGTCCGATCTAGTCATATCGGGCAAATATTATGAGGCCAAAAAGATGACTGAAAATAAATATTGGCTTGAAAAATATATTTGTAACTGAAAACATGAGCATTGATTCTGAAATAAATTAACAGAAAAATTTTGCATTGAGCGATAAACAAAAATCGATGGTGAAAAAAGAAATGAATTGAAACTATAATATAATATAATATAATATAATATAATATAATATAATATAATATAATATAATATAATATATTTTGTTTATACACCGGCTTGATGTGAAAGCTAAAAGTCACAGGAGTCCAGCACTTTCTGAGTTTAAGTTTTTTTTTCTCTAGTACTCTGTTGCCATCTAGTGCACAGAAAAAAAATACATTGAATCTAGATAATTGAAATGTAAAACTGATGTCATGTTCAGATATTAAATTGAGATGTAGTATGCGTGGTACATGTTTACATTATAATTATTTGACTTGTGGCTTTAGCTGATGATGATTTTACTGGATTTCTAGCCTGTTGAGGCATCTTTTAATTTGTAGCTACATAGAACAATGAGTTTTATATAGTGTACTACCTGAGTGGTCAGATGTAATGTTGTTGCTTCCTAAGAATACTGATCCACTTTCTCATTTCTCATTTTCAGAAACCAAATGATAGTTTAATTCAATTACTGACAAAGTAAAAACTTTGCATTGCTGAGGAAAACCGTTTTCAGAACAATTTGAATCCCCACAATAAATTACACATTGTTATAAAATATCAGAATGTAATTTTCCCATTTTAAATTGTGAATGGAGTCCTGCGTTTTACTCAACTGTCTCTGTGACCCCACTGAGCCTTTACGTCTCTCTGTCGTCACAATTCCAGATCTCGCGAACTGGAACGTTGCATGTAATCAACCCTAGGCCTTGAGAGAGAGAGCGAGTGAGTGAATGTGTGTGTGTGTTGTGTCCTGTAGAACTGAAATGTCACTCTGCTGCCTGTAGGCCTTGCAGCACAGACGGCCTGAGTGTGTTACTGGGGGAATCGGGACCTTCTGGAGGGAATCAAGATGTCCTCTGGTGTCTGACAGCAGATGAAGAAGCAGTCATAACACAGAATAATCTATCTTCTTGTTTGTGTTTGAGGGAGCCATGTCAACTCTCCTGCGCAGCATCTCCAGCTCCTGCCTGGTTTTGTCCCAGAGGAGGCTTCATCAGAAAATACTTGGGAGGAGGAATTTTAGGACTTTTCCTGTATTATGGGACCAAAACGCTTCTCGAGGTAGGAACTATACTGCTCAGACACACTCTCTCTTGATTTTGATTTTTTCCATCTCCAGTTTAAAGTTTCAATGCTCAAAGTTGCATTTTTGTGACCCAGAGAAGTGGAAGACTCCTTAGATCATAAAATGCTTTCAGAAGGTTAGCTGAGATGTTCCCAAACTAGGGAAAGCAGGCAGTTGTTTCACTCGCTGACTTGTGAGCGCTGCTAACTTGTAGGTCAGTTAAAGGTGACATGTTGAATCCTCACTGCTGCCTGACAGGTTTCCTGGAGCGATGCATGTGTTTGCTGTAACGCCACTGTGGAGACACCAAAGAGTGTTTGTGGCGGTTTTACGGGTTATTGAAAGCTTTAAAGTTGAAATTCTCAGTGTCTCTGTAGGAGCGGAGGCCTCTCTGTGAGCATAGTGGATCAGAGCCAATCACCTGCTACTTATGTCACCATGGTGGCGAGGTCACCAAGCCATGTATGGACAAAGAAATGTGCAACATGATATTGCTCCCTGGCCACACAATGTCAGCTGCAAACTCACACTGGCTCTCTCAAGCCAGAGCATGCAAACTTGTAGTATTAGGATCACAACTTTAAATATTCATCTGAAAATGCTTTTTGAGATCCTCTGAAGAAAGGCGGGCCTAACTCTCACTTGCTGTGTGTTCATCTAGGTGTGCCCTACAAAGATCTAGTGGTTGGTGTTCCTAAAGAAACGGTTTTGAATGAACGTCGTGTGGCGTTGTCACCCGCTGGGGTTCAGGCTCTGGTCAAGCAGGGCTTCAAGGTCCAAGTGGAGAGCGGAGCCGGAGATGAAGCCAAGTTCTCTGACCAGCAGTACAAGGATGCAGGGGCCACCATCACCGACGTCAAGGGAGCTCTCGGCTCAGATTTGGTCCTCAAGGTTTCACATGTCCCTTCTATTCCTCTTAATGTCGTCCCATAGTAATCTACACTGCACTCATTTATTCCCTTTCTTTTCCAGGTTCGAGCTCCCAGTTTAAGTGAAGCAGATCTCCTGAAACCCAAGTCCACTTTGGTGAGCTTCATCTATCCGGCACAGAATCCAGACCTGATGAAGAAGCTGTCAGAGAGGCAGAGCACCGTGCTGGCCATGGACCAGGTGCCCAGAGTTACCATCGCCCAGGGATACGATGCTCTCAGCTCCATGGCCAACATAGCTGGGTAAGGAAATATCTAGATAAACATGGAGATTCACGTATGTACAGACAAACACGCAGATAAGAGGTAATAACTGTTGCTAGACAACTGGTATCACTGCCTGATGATGTGTGTCATGTGCTCAGAAGAGAGGATCCGTCCATCCATCTCAACTTAATAAATATTCACTAACTGAGAGTAAATAAGTGTAAAATCAGGAGCAACTTATTTTATACATTTAATCTTAACACCCTGAGATACAAACAACTAGTCCCTTCAGCCAGCTGGACATGTGTTGTTATGAAACGAAGATCAGTTTATCGCAAATATTTTGTTTCCATTATAATGTTATAAAGTTTGGCATAGAAGCAGTCAAAAAGTTCTATGAACACCAATATATACGACCTATATCTTAGTTGTAAGACCTGTGCTCAGCAGTGGCAGTGCAAATATAAATGTAAACAGATATGGACACCCTGAAAGTTGCTGTTGTTTTCAGAAAAACAGAAAGCATTCCAATTATAATCAGTTTACAGAGGTACCCTAATCAGTGCCCTAATAAATGAAAACGGTGCCGTTTAAAAAAAAAAAAATCAGGCCTAAAATAAACAGCCTAATTCTGAAGACACAGAAGTCAAGATTGTTTTTATTTATTTTAATTCTGCAGCTATGCTTTTATGTATGTTGACAGCAAATTTACATGACCTGCAAATAATAATTGCAAAAGCATCAAATTAGACACGGTGTCATATCTTATTTCATATCAATAGGAATAGACTCATACTTTCTGCCAGATACTGTAAACATAAGAAAACTTGCTTTTGGCAACAAAGAATGTGGTTTTGTTAAATGTGTTATTTTGGCAGATACAAAGCTGTGGTTCTGGCTGCCAACCACTTTGGCCGGTTCTTCACCGGTCAAATCACAGCTGCAGGAAAAGTCCCTCCAGCTAAGGTAACCCTCAACTGAACTTTTTTTTTTTTCTGAAATGAGAGGCTTTTGTCCACCTTTGTCGTTTCCTTTTTAGCGGACACATTAAAAACTGTGAATTGATTCTTTTCTTGCTGTTTCTGCTGTTCTCAGGTCCTGGTTATTGGAGGTGGGGTGGCTGGTTTAGCAGCAGCAGGGGCAGCCAAGTCAATGGGAGCCATAGTGAGAGGCTTTGACACCAGGTATGAGATGAAACAAAAACGACGCCTTGTGTTTCAGACCGGCAGGCTCGGTGATGATGGTTCGTGATCTTGACGAAAAGCTGACTGTTTATTTCCTGTCAGGCCAGCAGCGGTTGAGCAGTTCAAGTCATTTGGAGCAGAGCCTTTGGAAGTAGACATCAAAGAGGCTGGAGAAGGGGTCGGAGGTTACGCCAAGGAGATGTCAAAGGAGTTCATTGAGGCTGAGATGGCCCTGTTTGCCAAGCAGTGTAAAGATGTAGACATCGTCATCAGCACTGCCCTAATCCCAGGTCGGTAATGAAACCTTCAACCATTTGTCTTTGTTAAATATCACATTTAACTGAGTTTTGTAGGTTAAATATTAAAAATGTTTTATTTGCATTGTTATGGCACTTGACTTAATTTAGTTTTTGATTGTTGATTCTATGTTGCATGACTTTGTGTTTTTGTGTTTATTATGGAAAGCACTTTGAAATGCCTTGCTGCTGAAATGTGCTATACAAATCAAATTTGATTGATTGACTGATTGATCTTCGGGTGTGTAAAGTTAAGATAAATGGTCTACTGTTTCTTGTTTGAAGGTGTGCATACATCCAGTGTGTTTTTTTAAGTTGATTGTCAAAGAAGAAGAAAAAGAAAAAGGAAATGAGTTGTTGCTGATTTTGTTGATGGATTTCAAGGCTAACATGCTGTTCTAAGGCTTTATGTCCACATGGTTTTATCCAAACATGGTAACTGACTTGAAGTTTATTCAGTCTTTGGAGGGTCCCCAACATCCGTGCAAAAGGTCCTGCATGAGCAAAACTTTGCAAGATGGATTACAGGGATCTGCATGTTAGGAAGATGGATGAACTAATTTGCTAATAAACAACTCGCAAAGCTCCGCTCGGAGATAAAATACTCAGCTCTGATGCTGACTGGTGAAAAGTATGTCGAAAGAGCTATTTACAGTTCGCTGCAAAAGCATGTATATCTCTTGAAAGAAAAAGGATACATATTTATTCAACTTTTCTGCAAATCAAAATCTAAAATATGTGGCCTGCTTTAGTGTTTGACCACCCAAGTCAGTACTTTGGAGAACTACCTTTCGCTATATTTACAGCTGCAGGGTACAGTTTGTCTCCACTGGCTTTGCACATATTGGACTGAACGTTTAGGCCTTTTCCTTTTGATAATATCTCTAACTTCAGTCTCATTGGATGAAAAGCATTCGTAAACAGTCGCGTTCAAGGGCTTACAAAAATTTCTTGGGTGGATTTAGTGTCCAGACTTTGTATTGGCCTTTCAAACGGATGCCTTTATTTGTCAAAAGTCGTTGCTTTGGTATTCTTTTTTTGGGTTCTGCTTCAAAAAATGGGAACTAACTGTGTCAGCCCATTTCATTTCGAGTCCAAAACTTCCAGTTTAGTCCAAATTTGCTTAAAATAGTTTGGTTCAAATTCAGTTTAGTTTAAAATTTGTTGTTTGTCTCCGATCATGCAGGAAAAAAGGCTCCCGTGTTAATCAAGAAGGAGTTTGTTGAGTCAATGAGGGACGGCTCTGTGGTGGTGGACCTGGCTGCAGAAACTGGAGGAAACATAGAGACCACCAAGCCAGGAGAACTGTACGTCTACAAGGTCAGGTTTCTGTCTGTGTTTTAAAACACAGCAATAAAAATGTTTCCCAACCCGCTCACCCCAGAGGAAAATTCACAGATTAAGAACGTTTTCCGTTTCAACCAGGGAGTCACTCACATAGGTTACACCGACCTCCCCAGCCGCATGCCCACTCAGGCCAGCACTCTGTACTCCAACAATGTCCTGAAGCTGCTGAAAGCCATCAGTCCAGACAAGGAGAACTTCCACTATGAGCCCCGAGAGGAATTTGACTATGGAACAATCGACCATGTCATCCGTGGGACTCTTGTGATGAAGGTTGGTTTTGATTTGCTGTAAAAGTCTCTGCTGGCGTCCTCCGCTTCCTCTCAGCATGAGCTATCACATCTTGTCAAGTCGAGCTCCAGGACAAAAAAAAAAACAACAAAAAACCCAGTTCCAGTGGGGTAAGGCTCAAACTGGAAACATGTTCAGGAATTTTGGTTTGGACACAATGTCTATAGCAGTGAAATCATGCGAGCTCAGTAGGGCATATCGACTTACTGCTGGTGGACCGACGCATGATTCAAGTCTTTCTAAAGTACATTCATCTTCAAAACCCTTGCTTACTGGTCAATGAGTGCTGTTTGCTTAGTGTAATCTCCTGCTGCAGGACTCCCAGCATCCGGTCCAGATGTTCCAAAATGCAAATCACATAAATATTGAATTTCCTGTCTAACATGTATACCTCATGGATCTTTTACTTGTGCTCACTAGGGTACATTTGTGTGTTTTTTTCTCCCCCGCCTGAACAGGAAGGTCACAACATGTTCCCGTCTCCGCTGCCTAAAACGACCCCGCCGGCCCCCGTGAAACAGAAAACCGTGGCAGAGTTGGAGGCCGAAAAAGCTGCAATAGTTTCGCCTTTTAACCGCACATTGACCTCTGCCGGGGTCTACACTGCAGGTCAGACACAAAGCGTCAGGTTCAGGGGGGAAATATTCACCTGTGCATTTGTTGTTGTGGATGTTTTAGCTCCACTGCATTCTGAGGTACATCTTCAGATTAGAACGCAGCAGAAAACTGTTCAAATGTCTGAGTCTCTGCTTCTTCCTTTATCCTCCATAGATGTTGAACTGGCACAGCTTTAGAGCAAACTTTAAGAAAAATTAAAAAAAAAACAAAAGAACATGCATTGTGTGTATTTTAGGTGCTTAAATGTGAAGCTGAACTGCTGTTCCTTCCCAACATGCAATGCAAAGTGACAATCGTTGACGTTACAAATCCAAATTCCTACTCAAATGGATGTTTTTGTGGACTGTCAGTCTCTTTGTTGGAGGCGTGCATACTCGGTTGTCCTTTACAGATTTTAATTGGAATAATGGTTAATCTTTTGCCTTTTTACAGAAATAGAAAGAGAAGAATCTTTGAAAATAGATTCTTCAAAGTTTTTAAAACTCACCGTTTTAAAAGAATTTCTGTTCTGCCATGGGAGTCATTGGAGTGAATCGATTACCTGTCACACAGAAGAGATACGTTCAGGACGTTATGCTCTAAACATAAATAAAAAGGTTCATATTGTACATGTTCACATATACTCAAGACATTTATCTGCGTCATCAAATGTTCCTTTTATGTCTCTAGTTTTGGTTTGAAGTGTACCAGAGTTCCAGCAAAGTAATGTAGCCTTAGTCCCAATACAACATTTAAAAAATGAGCCTTGCTTTTGTTTCTCACATTAAGAGACAAAAAGAAAAACAAAATGCTAAAAAAACTGTATTTTTCCTGCTCTATTTATTAAAAAAGTTCTTTGGAAACAGGGGGTTATTTGTAGGATTATCCTCATCCACACAAAAATACTATATGTGGTGCTGTAATAGTGTATCAGAATACACCACAAACAGAGACAAAGGGAAGGGATATGCAAATGTAATTTAAAAAAATGATTATATTGTACCTCCACCATGCTCCTAAGACAGTAACACACTTAGTGTAGCTATTTTGTGTACTCTTGCACTTTCAGAAATGACAGAGCACTGTGCTCTAGAACTTAGTGAAATTTTGAAAATGATTTCTAATCAGTCTCTTCAGCAGCAGATTGTAACGTGTGGAAACATGCAACGATTGTTACTGTTGCAAAAACATAAGAGCCCTGAAGTCGTCAATGACTTCAGACCAGTAGCCCTCACCTCCTGGTGATGAAGGCTTTGAGAGGATAAAGAAAAAGGGTGCTCAGGAACAGGCTGCTGGCCACTTTAGGTCAGTTCACTCATCAGGCGGGAGTGTGCAGGACGCAACTCTGTTTTTAATAAACCTTTTAGTGGAGCATCTGGAGGTCCCTAAAACACATCCAAGGCTGTTGTTTGTTGATTTTCCATCTGCATTTAATACTAGCCAGCCCTATCTTCTTGCGAATGAACTTTTGTCAGTGTTTCATCTGAATCCAAATCTTGTAGGCTGGTTGTTAGACGCTCTGTCAGATCGGTCATAATGTGTGAAAATTAATGGCGAGCTGTCACCCTTGTCCTTCCTGTTTGCAGGGTGGTATCCTTTCTTCAGTGCTGTTTATTCTTTGTGCAGTTCCTGTAGGAGCACGCATGAGAACAGACGCACTTTTGAAATTTGCTGATATAACTCCTTTAAACAACAGTGAAACTGAGAATGGTACCGTTGTAGAGGTCTTTTCAACATGGTGCAATTAATGCATCCAAAACTAAAGATAGGTTCACTGTCTTTCATAAATCACAGTCTAGCATCACTGTCATTCACAACCTGGAAGCTGAAATCGTAATCGATTATAAACTCTTATTGATAATAAGCTGGGCTTTTAATCAAAAACGGATTCAGGTCCCACAGCGCCCTTTTCTTTCTTTCTTTTTCTTTCTTTTTTTTTTTTTTTTAAAGTAAACTGGGTTCTTTTAAAGTTTGTAATTTATTAGTGACTCTGTTTTATCAGTGCTTTATTGATTCTGTTTCATTTTATTGTTGCGTGGCTTTGTTTGGTTTCCTTACCTTGTCTAGTAAAAACTGGTTGATGAGGCTCACTAATGCAAGGTAATTGGAGTGAAGCAAGCCCAGCTCCAGAACACACTCCAAGCGTGTGAGAACTGATCGTTAACAATGCACAACATCCACTTTAGAGCGAGTTTCATCTTCTTCCATCTGGCCGCCGCTTTAGGATCTCCAAGATCAGAACCTGGTGTGGTAGGGTTTCTTTCATTCCTGCCATTGCTGACTTTAATCTCCCTGGTTTAGACTGCAGTAGTCAGACTAGACCACTTTATATGTTTGTTGAAATAATACGCATTTTAAATTCTTGTTATTTTTGTCTATTATGTGCTATGACTTCAGATGATCCATTATTTCTCTTGACATTTGTAGTTGTCCTGTACTGGCAGTGGATGGTTTTTGTTGCTTTAATATATAATGCCTGCTGTAAACAAATTTGCCCTTGGGATATCTATAAAAACTGAACAGAACATGCATGTTTTTTGTCTAGATGAGGCCTGATTATTAATCCTGTACTTGTGTTCTTTTTGTTTTTTTTTTTTTCTTTTACGGGCACATTAACAGCTGTTAATGTTTAAAACCTCAGTAGCTCTACATAATAGTATGAGAATATATCAAAGAAAGATTGAAAATGAATGACATGGTAACTCAGCAGTCGCTGAGTTACCATGTCTTTCTTCTGTTTCGGGTAATAAATATATCTAAAGAGCGCAGTTTGAGAGATCCTAGCTTAAGAAAAGCTGTAAAGATGCTCATACGTCAATGATGCTTCTCTGCTGTTTTGTCTTAATATCAGGTGTGTCTACCTGTCTGGCTCTGGGCATCATCTCCCCAAACGCAGCTTTCACTCAGATGGTCACAACATTCGGTTTGGCTGGGATTGTGGGATACCACACTGTGTGGGGGGTGACCCCCGCTCTGCACTCGCCTCTCATGTCTGTCACCAATGCCATCTCAGGTCAGGGGGTCAGTGTATAGTCTGGCGCTTCGTGTGGCCCTTTGCTGCTGTTATTCATGCTGCCCATTCTGCCTCTCAGGTCTGACTGCTGTTGGAGGTCTGGTGCTGATGGGTGGAGGTCTCGCACCCTCCAGCCTGCCTGAGACTCTCGCCCTGGCCGCCGCCTTTGTTTCGTCCATCAACATCGCCGGTCTGACAGTCATCGCGGACACAACAGAGAGAATGTGATTTATTACCTGTGCAGCTAAATGCCTACCATGTTTTTTAGCTTTGTTTTTGCTGTGGCTGTGCAGGCGGTTTCCTCATCACCCAGAGAATGCTGGACATGTTCAAACGTCCCACTGACCCTCCTGAATACAACTACCTTTATTTGTTGCCTGGGGCTTCCTTTGTTGGAGGATATGGAGCTTCACTGGCTGCTGGCTACAGCATAGAGCAGGTGATGGGAGACTGTCTAATCTACTTATTCTTTCGTAAAGTCTTAAACAACTTTACAGAAATAAGTATACTTATTTTAGCAGATGTTTTTTTTTTTTTGACGTGACTTTTTCCATTTCTTTAATTCCATCAGATGATGTACCTGGGCTCAGGCTTGTGTTGCGTCGGGGCGTTGGCAGGCCTCTCCGCCCAGGGCACATCTCGATTGGGGAACACCCTGGGCATGATGGGAGTAGCAGGGGGCCTTGCTGCCACCATCGGCGCCCTAAAGCCGTCGCCAGAGTTGCTGTCTCAGATGTCGTTAGTTATGGCCACTGGGGGGACCCTTGGTATGCATTTTTAATGCTATCTCTGTGTTGTAGCTCTAACACAGCACTGCAATGCTGGAAAGTCCTTTCTCTGGCACTGATTATTCTCTTTTTAGCACTGCCTAATATAGGATTGCTCGCCACTATCTAGACCATGTAGTCTGAAACACGCTGTGTGATCAGACTATTAACCTACGAAGAAAGAAAGCAATGGGTATTGGTTTTTGAAGCGCAGTTTAGATATCTATCAGTATATATATTGTTAATTTTGCAAGTCTCTACTTGAGGCTTTATGAAAGATTTCATCTTTTAGTTTCAGTGTTCAGTAAGACAATTATTGATCCTCAATAATAGCGCCAATAATAGGGCGCTATTATGTAAAAAAGGCTTTTTTTGAGCTTTACATTATGTTATAATAAATAACATCAAAATGAATTGTATCAAGATATTCCCAAGATATTATTTCCAGGTAATAATTTTCAAGGCAATAATACCTGAAGTATCAAGATATAATATGAGCTAATTTTCAGTGTAAAGCTCATGAAAAAAAAATCATTAAAGGGTTAATAGAGGAGTGATGTTGTGATGATTTCCTCAACGCGGAGTGATGGAAATATGGCACCATGTGCTGGAAAGCAATACCGCCCCTTTAATTTACCATACATGCATATGCATCAGTGCTGCAGCCGCATCTCTTCTCAGCAAACCCAACTGATTACTTTGCTTACTTTGGCTTTGTAGCAGAAAACAGGTGTTTGCTTAATGACATTTAACTCTTCTTCGCTTTCAAACAATCTGAATAATAACAGTAATAATTTACTGATGTCACACCTCGACCACAGGCCTCACCATCGCCAAGCGTATTGAAATCACAGACTTGCCTCAGCTGGTGGCAGCCTTCCACAGCCTGGTGGGACTCGCGGCTGTCCTCACCTGCGTCGCCGAGTACATGATTGAGTTCCCTCACCTGGAAACTCACCCTGCAGCCGGTGTCCTGAAGACCGTGGCCTACCTGGGCACCTACATTGGAGGCGTCACCTTCAGCGGATCTCTGGTGGCCTACGGAAAGCTGCAAGGTTGGAGCTGCTAACCCAAACTGCGTTCAGCTTTTCCAAGATTCAAATGGATTGGAGACCTTTTGGGTTTGGGGCGGTCCTGAGCTTGCCTTCAGACCTTAGGTTAAATTTAAACTGCAAATTATTTAACCAGTAATTACATTAAAAACGTTATAAATAATGTTTGTAAGGATGGTTTTGACATAATGACCTTTGTTATTGTGAGTCTCAAGCTTAGAAGTTTATGAAACACTAAAACCGAGAATAAGCTGTGTTTTAAGCTAGACACAGTGCCTTGCAAAAATAATGCAGTTATTATCCACTTTGTATTGGTCTATCACATTGTTCCCTATAAACACCAGTTTGCAGTTGTAAACTTACAAAAGATGAAAAAGTTCAAGCGAGTACCTTTAGAAGAAACCGAAAAACTTTATATGTCCACTTGCATTAATTGCCTCCGAGTGGTTAAAGCCAAATCCTCCGTGGAGTCCAGGTCAGGGCTTTGCGTGCAGCTATCAGCAGTCTCTTATTTAAACTGTTGTGTGAAGTGATCAAGGGGAACACATGAGGAACATTCTGGTAAGAAGTGATTTGTTGACCACAGGGCAGTGGCTGTGGTTGCAGGATTAGTTGCTGTCTTGTAACAGACTGTAATAGATTCCTCCGCAGAGACATCTGGATCTCCAAAGGGGCGCTTGAAACTAATTGCGCTCTGTGTTTTATGTAGTCAATTATCCCTACAAACGATTGACAATCATTTCTGGCTTTTGAAAATAATTGTTCTCTGCCTGTAGGCATCCTGAACTCCGCCCCCCTGCTGTTGCCTGGTCGACACATGTTGAACGCCGGTCTGATGGCGGCATCCATGGGAGGCATGGTGCCCTTTATGCTCAGCTCCAGCTACGGCACCGGGATGGGCTGCCTGATGGGGGTGTCCGGGCTTTCAGCTGTCATGGTGAGATTTACAGCAACATCTGAGCCGCAAACAGATGAGGCAGCAGAGATTCAGTTTTGAGGAAACACATTTTCAGGAAAAAAAAAAAAAGTTTCCAAAAAAAAACCCCGGTCTGGATTCGGTTATGTTTTAGCTGGTGAAATTTGACGCTTCACTTTGTTAGATGCCAAGTACGTTTAAACTGCAAAGAGCTCAGTAGCACAGAAAGTGTGCACACCTTTTCCATGTTCTTCCAGGGTGTAACACTCACGGCAGCTATCGGTGGCGCAGACATGCCGGTGGTCATCACTGTGCTGAACAGCTACTCAGGATGGGCGCTCTGCGCTGAGGGCTTTTTGCTCGACAACAACCTCATGACGATCGTGGGAGCCCTGATCGGCTCCTCCGGCGCCATCCTTTCGTACATCATGTGTGTGGTGAGTAGATGCGTTTGGTTTCGGCTGCGCTTGTGATGAGAATCTGAGATGGCGTTCCTTCATTCCTCCAAGGCCATGAACCGCTCGTTGCCCAACGTGATCCTGGGAGGGTACGGCACCACCTCCACGCTCGGCGGGAAGCCCATGGAGATCGTCGGCACCCACACCGAGGTCAATGTGGAGCAAACTGTTGACATCATCAAAGAGGCCAACACCGTCATCATCACACCAGGTAGACTTTCAAAGCAAAATGCAGTGGTATTGGCACTACATGTGTAAAAACATTCAAATACTCATGTTTTTTTTTTTTTTTAGTCTTGCACTGAAAATCTTATGAAGCAAAAATAGTTTTTAGTGCATTGAAAAATTCCTGTCTTAAGAAGTAATTGCTTTTAACAAAGTAATGATTGCCTCCCCTTCTGTTTTTGTACTCTCTGCTCCCTTAGAGCAGCAATAAGTTTTCTCCATTTCACAAAGTTGGATCAAACAGAGGAGGATTTTTCGCCATTTTCATTTTGCACATTCTGTCCAGAACATCCAGATTCCTGAATGATCTCATGATCTCCTTTCTGTAGCACATGCAGCAGGGTTTCCATGGCATTTAGAACTGAGGCGGCTTTCGAAGAATGTTGATTTTGTGTCTGATATATCACTTATGCATCGATTTGAGCTTTTGTTTTGGATGATTACACATTAAAAAAGGAAGAAAAAAACTGTGATCACCCATTCTCAGTCAATTTCACAGCCTCCTGGTATTGCACTCCAACACGTTGGAGGATAACAAGGCCCACAGCATGACAGATCCTCCTGTGTACGTACTCGTGGGTGTTAGGCTGTCTTTCACACACTCATCCTTTGATTTGGAAAATCTCCATCTTGATCACATCCTAACAAGACAAACAGCTCCAGTTAGTTCAACCTCCATTTTTGCCTTTGTGATGGTAGAACAGAAAATGTTTTTTCCTGCCAACTAGTTGGTATGTAGATGCTGTATAATGGTTGTCATGGAGACTTGGAGACCCCAGGTGCCACTCTTTGCTGCAGTTCCCTTACAGTAAAATGTTTACATCTCGCTCTTCATGGTGGCAGGATAGACATTGGTCCTTGCCCAGCAAGCCAAAGGCTTAAAGAGACATTACACCCCAGGGAAAACAATAACTCATGAAATATGAAGTAAAAGGTTTAATACATTCTAATTAAATTAAATATTTGAGGTTATAATTTAAAAAGACTTCAGTTAAAGTTATTTTACAGTAATTATTGAGTGTGATCTTGTTTTTGTGTTATTTTCCCGATGTGGGAGTTTTTTTCTCCCGCTGTACTGGAATAAAATCAGTGGAAGATTACTTCACTGCAGTTAAAATTATGATTTATTTTAAATCTCTGCACATCTTCAACAGGAGTGAGAGTAACTGTGGAGGGGATTTTCTCGTCTTTTCTCTGTGTGCTGGTGTGTTTTTCTGTAAAATACAGGTTGAGGTCTACAATCGCAATCAGGGCAAAACATTTTGTTCCAGTCGATCATACAGAAATTCGCAGTTCCACTCATGGAGCGATTTGGATGCCAATAAATATGCAAATAAAAAAGCTACACATGTTTTAATTATGAAATTCTTGATGAGTAACCTGGGAATAACTCGCCATCTATTCTGTTGTAACATTTTGTCTGTTTTCTAAACAGATCGTGGACACACTGTTACACAAACTTTATGAACAAACATTAAAAATAATGCCAAAACTCAGCATCAAACACCGTCATAACATGTGGCGCAAAAACAAAAATATTCATAAAACTCTTTTTGAACAAGTTCAGAAGTATCGCATATCCCCGTGTGGGAGTGTTTCTGCTTCTTTTGGACGTTTTTGTTGAAGAATTAGCTCAAAACAGATGTAACCACATTGCAACGTTCCAAAAAAAAAAAAAAAAAAGAGAGAGAGACTCCAAAAAAAAAAGACAAGGACTTTTGGGAAACACCAACGTCTAACTTTGATCTTGCTTCAGGTGGGGCACAGCTGCAGCGTGGGATGATATCATGACTGAACAGAGTGAATTCTCCGCTCTGCTCAGACAGTCTGGCTCTGTAATAACATCTGTCTTTTGTTTCATTTACCTGACACAAAAAAGGTTTAGACTGACCGCTCTGCCAAAAGATGCATCCAAACGGCAGTAATGAAAAAACCTGGAATCCTTTGGAAATGTCAGCGACTGTGACTGATGGTGCTGATTAATTCATTTGAGACAACAAAAGAAAACATCAGGTACCACAAGAGGGAGCAGTGCACTTAGTAGTTGATCCCGGAATCATCTGTCAACCAACATAAAAAAATTATTGTTGAGATAATTACCAGATCATGCTTTTTTTTTGTCTTCTTCTTCTGAATAAAAGAAAAGCCAGATCTATCTGACAAATAAGTTGTTGTTTAGCAGCCTGAGCTAGAGCAACCATTCTGAAAATCTTGGAAACACATTGTTGTTGCCTAATGGCCCTGGACCAACGCGAGGACAGCTGTGTGGTCCAACACGCTGGTTTGATTACAGTAACAGGGAAAAGTCGAAGCAACTATTAGGTCCAGGCTCGAGACTTGTCCATGCGCTGTCAACAACAAAGGAGGGCAGTGAGGAAACAGAAGGCTCTGGCTGTCTGGGGAATTACCGTACAGGTCATGAGTGACTGCCTTTGGAACAACAACAACAGGGAAGAAAATCCTAACAAGAGGCTATGCTGAACTCTGTTAGGAACATGACCACCAGGGTTAAACAGTGGTGAGGCAAAGCGGTTCTTTGCACGCAGGGGTCCCGCATCCATCATACACACGCTGCAATTTCTCAGAGAGATTGATCTCAAACTTATTGAACTGCTGGGATTTGAATAAGGATGAGGACACAGAGAGGAGAGCAAAATTAATAAATAACACATGATTGATGGTTTTGGACTATTGTGTTTCTATTCAACTGTGAACAATGGTGCTGATGTGTATCAAGAACCCAGATCTAAGAAATTTTGCTCTTGCAATATAGAGCGTAGGAATGTGATTTCCTAACTCATGTTTTAACCATTTTTTTTGTTTAGGTTGGGGTTTGTGTGCAGCCAAAGCCCAGTACCCAATAGCTGACATGGTGAAGATGTTAAGAGAACAAGGCAAGACTGTCAGGTTAGTAATTCTGTCACCTCCCCACCCCGTGTGTTTGAATATTTTCTGGTAAGCGTTTATTTTGGGCCTTAACTAAGATACACACTCTTTATAATTTATAAAGTTAGTAAGTTTTTATAATTTAGAATTTAGAAATAAGTTTGTGTTAACCAGGTATCCAACTGTATGAAAATTATTGTTGCTTTTTTTCACAGTTTAATGGCTGCAAGGTAATTTATGCAATAACTGAGCTAGAGTAAAACTAGAGAACAGTGCAGTGTTTTCTGTTTAACCAACTTCTTGGCTTTATTTAGTATAAAAATGCACTCTGATACTTTATTCTGTATATATCTAACATTTGCTCTCCTAATGACCGTTTCATCAACAATAGCTCTCAGAAATTTGGATCCTTTCAATGTTTACTTCATTTATCTGTATTTTATTTCTGTACTTGCTCTGGAGTTTCCAAATAACATTATTTTGGCTTTAATCAAGTTCAGCGACAGCTTGTTACTGCCTGTCTGAGGAGTCAAACTTTCCTCCAATCTTTCAAAGTGATCTTGGTCTCATACAGAGGTTTTCAAGGCTGTTTAGATTTTACAAACCAAGATTTTATTGGGATTTGATGTGATAGATTAGTAAAAACAGTGATTTAGCTGTGAGAGCAAAGGAAAGTTCTGTTTTTTTTTTTCTTCTTTTTTTTTACAAAAAGGTGCAGGATGCAAATCTATTAAGTCTTTTAAAGTTAACAGTTTGTAGTAGACACCTTTCCATCTGTACACATCTTGGAAAAAAAAAAAAAAACGTCCGATTGGATGCTTCGCGTTTACTCACATTTTTGACGACAGCAGGTTGCATAGCAGATATATGCACTGAAAATGGCAAAGATAATGGAAGAACAGAAAATATGAACAAATGATGCATATTTCTTTAGGACTACATTTACTCATTTGAAAGATACAAGGGCTTTTTTTAATTCTCAGAAAAAGCAGGACGATTGATCAGAGCGAATGACTTTTGATCTGTGTCTCTGACAGGTTTGGCATCCACCCCGTGGCTGGTCGCATGCCTGGCCAACTCAACGTTCTCCTGGCTGAAGCTGGCGTCCCCTATGACGTGGTCCTGGAGATGGATGAGATCAATGACGACTTTCCAGGCAAACTCTTTTAAAAATAAATTACGCAGACAGAAACATAGTATTTATTGAGGCACGGTTATCACTTTGGCATGACAGTATAGGATAAAATTACAATATCAGCCTTTGTGTATTCAACACGTCCACATTTCCATTTACACTTGCAGCTGCCACGCATGTGTGTGTTAATATTCAGACATGCCATGTTATTCGGACAACCGTTGGTGTTTTCTTAGCAACCAGCACGCTGTCTCGTACACATGGTTCTTGTTTATGACAGCGTGAGATGGGGAGTGGAGCGTTATTCTTTATCTATCTCGTGGCTAAAAGTGTGAATGTTGGTGACCCGTAGAGACGGACTTGACGTTGGTCATCGGCGCAAACGACACGGTGAATTCTGCTGCACAAGAAGATCCCAACTCTATAATTGCCGGCATGCCTGTGCTGGAAGTGTGGAAGTCCAAACAGGTCTGTTGGGGAATATTCTATGAACTCTTACTGGATATGTGTAGCGTCTTGCTTATAAAACTGACTTGATGTATGTTTTACCTACAGGTCATCGTGATGAAGCGTACTCTGGGAGTGGGCTACGCGGCGGTGGACAACCCCATTTTCTACAAACCCAATACATCAATGTTGCTGGGAGATGCCAAGAAAACATGTGACGCACTGCAGGCGAAGATCAGAGAGGTCTACTACTAGCTACAACAACTCATCTTTTTCTTTCTGTAAAAATTAGATCCACATTCACAGGAAATGATTTAAGGATCTGGATATTTTTAGAGATTTATTGGATCTGCAAAGAATAAAACATAATACATTTCCATTGTCATTTCATGGTCATATTTAAAATCATGCAATCCCAGGAGGTTGCAAGTCAACAAATGCACACACAAGGGTATGTGCTTGTAAAATATTGGTTTTCATGTCTGGATGGCAAGAATTCATACGTTTGATTAAAAAAATAAAGTGCATTAACTCATGGACAAATGTATTCTGAACTGTAAATAAAATATTCAAATATGTCCTAAAATGTTTTTCTTGTGCAAATGCTACCTGCGAAATTTAGCACTGTTACAACAAAACGAGATTCCATTTGCTGAGTACGATCCAAGAGTTTCTGGCGTAAATCTTGAAGATATAAATATTTAGTGCAGTTTTAAGAATGCATAATTTACCAGAAGTATGAATACTTTTGGTGTCGACTGTATATATGTCACCAGCTCTTGTCGTTGAGTCTAAGTGCAGCAGATTGCCAGACTTCACATGACATATGATGGTACCGAAAATGCTAAAGATAAGCTACAAACCAGTATTAATTTTCTGATATCACATCTGACCGATTAAGATGACTCTTTTCTGAGGATTACAGCACCATAAAAGAGAAAAAAAGTGTTTCATAGATTTGAAAATGAAGGAATTACAATCATATCCTCATTTATCCAAAGTATCCTTCTAACTTTCATCTGATTGTAATTAAACTCAGCAAAGGCCATAAACTTACATGTATTTGGTCAACGCATTTACAAGCCAAACATAGTGGGAGTTCCTAGTTCTGATGTAGTAATTGTACATAAAAAGAAAAACCTGTTTCTCAGTATTTCAGAGCTCAGTGCCGGCCAATCACAGATCAAAGGGAAAACTGGCCGACTTTGATGTTTGGCTGATTGATTTGCTCACCTCTACAAAAGGTTGGAAACAATATTTCGACATTAGCATTGATATTGGCTGATGTCAATGATTGTTTAACCAAAATGTACAACTAGGTCGACAATAACAATTATTTCCATGTTAATGCCTTCTGTGTATGCGTAGGGCAGAGGGCAGGAGGGTGAGATTTGTTTGGGGATGTGACAGTAATTCAGCACAGGATTAAGAGGCGTTTAAATGAATGAGAGAAGCATTGCCAGCAGTGTGGAAATCTTTTAGTCCAAAAGGTTCTTCACTGAGGTCACGGCCTGTACAAAGACTCAGGTACTGGAGCTTTCTACCTGGCACTCTCTTGAAAGACTTTCTAAGTTTATGCTATCAATTAAAACACTTAAAAGATGATGTTCTTCCACCACAGCTGAAAACGTTAGTTGAGAATTCAGTGTAGAGGTTTGCTTGAAAATGTCACTTCACAACTGTCAATAAAACACTGAACCAGTAAAGGGTGATCCAGGTGCCTCTAAAAATAACTAAAGATTGAAAGCAAGGTTTTTCTTTTGTCTGACACTTGTTCAAAATCAGGTTACCGGGCTCATGGGTACAGGATGAAATGCCACTCCTTATAACACTCAAACTTTTTCCAGGGCATTCCAAAGGTCAAAAGGGATGCACAGTCCTCCTGTTAATTTCTGAGTCTACACTGGAAGGACACAATGGATCAAGAGCCTGGACACCCAATGGATGACTGAGCTCTTCATCGTCTCTCTAAGGCTGAACCCTGACCTCCTAACCGGATAGCATATTTGAGCCACTTGTAGTTGTGGATCTAGTTTTCCGGTCACAATTTTAATCTTACGATCATAATAAGAAAAACTTCTGAACTGGTCAGTATTTGATGAAGTCAAGTTTCATTCTGCCAAATCTGCTGAATCTTCAAAAACCCCCATAAAAGTTTGGTGATTGAAGTTTTTGACTTGTTTACCAGTAACTGAAAATAAAGCGAGGAACTTTTTGATCACTTAAATTGCAGTGATTTTGATCTTGACGATCAGAGCTTGGAATGATTGACGCTCAAATCCTGACGCAATTTTTTTTGCAACTGTAAACTAAAACAAAGCGTCATTAGTTTCTGTTCACATTAATAACAAATCTGTGAGTGTTTTTACATACACGGTATGTTTGTTTCAGATCGCCATGACACTTTTTAAATGTACCGACTCAAACACTCACAAGCCTAAATTGTAAAATCTGGTTTTTATTACATATTCTTATGCAAGGTAATGTCAGCCTTCCATATAAAATAAAATGTTCAAGCAATGGAAAATCAGGTTAAATAATACACACAAGCTTTTAAATTAATTGTTAATTAGACTCCCACTCAGTCACATGCAGCTGATGTTCTTTCCACACACCTTTCATCAGGACTTTCCAGCAGAAGCTTTGGCTTTGTTGATCAGAGAATGCAGGTAGGAGTAGAAAAACAGCAGATTATCATATTCTCCAGTGTACTCCTGACCCAGGCAGTGCTGGTGGAAGTCTTTGAGGAAATAATAGATAGCCTCAATCGTAGCAAGGTAAGTGTCCGGTTTGCCTTTCTGGCTGCGCCAGAAACAAGTTTTTCTCGTCTTCAGTTCCACCCTCAGCAAACCTAGAGAAGAATAAAAAAATCAAAATATGAACGTAACCTAAGATACTCTCCTAGTTTCGGAGTACGACTTTGACGACTACCTTGAAGCCTTTCGTCTGTGCTGATCTTGTTGGTCTGGTTCCAGGTACTGTCGATGAAGATCACCCTCTGTAAAGGATACACCCTTGACTCTGAGCTCTGAGCTTCATCTGGGGTCCCTGTCTGTGCGTCCTTAGCAGAGTTTGTGGCAGTGTGAGCTTCACCTTTCATCCTCTTTAGACAGGGTTCCTCAAAGGGGTCTCCCGACCTGCTTTTACTCCCATCCCGTAAACACTGGATCATTTCTTGAACTGAAACAGCCCCTGGACCTGGGAACACCAACGCTACCTAGGAAAAGAACAAAAGCAGAGACACCAAATGGAATAGCATCACTTCCATGTTGACAAAATGCAACAAAAAAAAAATGGAGTTTATAAAATCTCTGATTGTGCAGCACCTTGGTTTATGCACAGCTAAACCTGAGAAGCGGCAAAAGAGAAAAAGTTAGAACATGAGTACAACTCAGCTGAAAGAGGGAGGTGAGAATAAAACTCAAACAAAAAAGTTAAAAGCCTTTAAAACGGCAAATCTAAAATTAGCTGTTTGAAATTAGATACAAGAGCACAGAAAAAAGCGAATGGAATCAATAGAGAAAAAATAAAACTGAAAAACAGCTGTATGCAGTTAAACTATTTTGCACTAATGTTGCAGAAAATATGGAAAAAACCTTATTAAGCCACATCCATTTATGACCACTGACAATACATGGCTTCTGCTGATACTCTCATGATCCCAACAGGGTAGCAGCTCTGCAGTTTCCTGTAGAGTACAGAGTAAGGTCTCGACCTCTCAGCCTAAACGCTCAATGATTCCTAATAGCAAAACTAGTTCTGGGATTTAATGAAACCCATCTAACCTTGTCTTTCTCAAACTCAGGAATGCAGGGGTAGGTATACATTGTGACGTCGTTGGGTGCGAGAATCTTGGCGTGGACTGCTGTGCTCTTCCCGTCCGTTTCATTAGGATGCTTGATGATGTCTATCTTCACAGGGAGCTGAGCAAAACGCACCGATATGAAAGAGTTAGGTTGACAGGAAAGTTCATCACTGGTGTTGCATTAAAAAATATTCCGTCACAAATCACATCATGAAACATCTAAGGTAAATTTTCCAGAAGGACTGTGTTGGAAGAACACTAAGTAGATTTTTTAGGGTCTTACTGACCTTGATTACGGGAATTTCTTGCATGTTGACACCCACTAATGAGCAGCATGTGTAGCAGAAGAACATCCTCGACCCTCCGCATTTAGAGCACTTCAACCTGCCTCTTTGCTGGGCTCTGTCCAGCACTGCATGTGATGCCAATTTCAGCCCCTGGAGAGGCTCCTTGGCGAGATCCTGGGCATCTGATAAATCACCGGTGACGGTTGGTTTGTCATGGCAACTAGAATAAAATCGCTGGAATCCATCCAGGCTGCTCATGGTTGCCGTTTCAGATCTGTATTTGTATTGGGAGTAGACCAACTTCGCAATCACTAAATGTTAGAGAAAGAAAAAAAAACAAACAAACAGCTGATTTAGTAGTTGCATGATGTAAAGAAAAAATGAGTGACAGAATAACGTGAAAATTACATTTATCCAGCTGGGAGTTATTTGACAAAGTCCAAACAGAATTATTATTGTTTTTCTAAGACAAATGAGTTACATTGAGCAGGCCGTTACTGGTTAAAGAAATATGATACAATTAGCAATGCTGTCTGCAAAATCTTCTTTCATTCCAAAAACGTTCCCTTGAGACATATATGAGCTGCCTCCTGCCAAACTGTACTTTCTTCTATTAACTTCTGAAAACAAAGCCAGAACGTCGCATTTAAACACTTGAAACTGGCACTTACTGCTCCCAATAAATGTCACACAATACAATAAACATTAATCTAACAATGGTGTGCCATAACTAAAATAAAACTTTCAATCCAAGCTACTCAAAATTATTGGAATCAGTGAGTGATTAAATAATTAAATGTAAACTTGAATTAAAATGTGATGTCATTAGATGTTAAAGCATAAATAATCACTTCAAAATTTTCTTAATTATGTCGTGGTTTCTGTGTTATGGTTCAACAATAAGATTATTTAGACTGCAAATGGATCATAGTATTTGCCTAGTTAACTCATGAAAAGGGCAGTAACAATTAAAATGCAAGAAATATGTAAAAAAAAAAAAAATTACAAGTGCTTTTTATGGAATAAAAACAAATACAATTAAAAACAAAATTAAACAAAGAAACACATTTAGTTAATTGCTTATTTAATAAATTATTTGCGCACGCTTTTTAAATTCTTATTTAATTGTATACTTGGATTGGACATCGGACATTACTAAAAGACTTCCAAACCAGAACTTATCGCTATGTTTATATTTTAGTGGTATATGCGGCATTCAGGAAGAAGTGATTAACGCTGATTATCTCTCCGTCTTGGCGTCTGTTTGGAATCAGGTTAACTTCCTGTCCTCTTTCTGTGTTCAGAGCAGGAGAAACGGATTTAAGCATGTATAACGAGGAACACATGGTGATGCCTGGACTTTTGAAACAGAGCTTTTCAAAAGCACAGCTTTCGTGAGGGCTTCCCAGCCTGCAGTGGTTGGGATGACAAGTGTTTTAAACGAACCAACAGATGCACAGCACATCTGTTTTCGCTACAAACTGATGCTACATCAATCTGTGATGCTAATTGCTGTTAGCTTCCCCACACGTCAAGCGGTAACCATTAGCAGACACAAGGGCTTAGTTATTCAAGGAAAGCTCTGAGCGAAACAAAAGCTGTCGCAGAATATTTGCCGGCATCCCCGGTAAGGTAAAACCCCAAGCAAAACAGTTCAAGCGTGCCTACCAGTGAGCAGCCCGCGTCTTCCCCACATGCCGGAAATTCTGCGACGCAAGACGGAAATAGATACAAGAACTCTGTTGCCTAGCAACAACTAAGCAGTCCGATTAACCGAGCGCCCTCAATGGACTAAAAGGAGAGCTTGCATGCAAAAAGGGGTAAAAACGTTTTCCTTTTTCAATTGAAATGTATAACTCTTTGGCGTTTAACCACATCTACTTTTTGTTACTACAAAGTTAATTAACTTTAACTGGCAAACCTCACAATAGTTGTACCAAGGCAGGGAGGCTCCGTTTGTCAAAGTTAGTAATAACATTGACAAATGGCATTACTACCATTTGTCAATTACTTGTGGAAATAAACTACTGCAAGTAGTTTATTTCTTTAACTAAGATAATAACAACTCTGATGTCTGTTGGTTTGATAAACCAAACAGAATTAGAGAGTGTAATTAGTTTGGAATATTGGGATATTTTATTTTTCCTAAGCTATTTAACCACACAGAGGATCTGTAGGTCAACAATCCCATCTATGTCATTGGTGTTCTAACTGATATACACTGCTCAAAAAAATAAAGGGAACACTCAAAATAACACATCCTAGATGGACAGTTTGATTTCACAGAAGTTTGATTTACTTGGAGTTATATTGTGTTGTTTAAGTGTTCCCTTTATTTTTTTGAGCAGTATATATATAAAAAATTCAAAATTCCCTTCTCACCCACCGCGGGTGATTCTTATCCTCTGAGCTCGGGTCCTCTACCAGAGGCCTGGGAGCTTGAGGGTTCTGCGCAGTATCTTTGCTGTGCCTAGAACTGCACATTTCTGGACTGAGATGTCTGTTGTAGCCACCGCTCCAGTTTGGGGGTGACTGCCCCGAGGGCCCCGATGACCACAGGCACCTGGAAAAAAAAAAAAAAAAAAAAATATATATATATATATATATATATATATATATATATATATATATATATATATATATATATATATATATATATATATAGACCTGGGTTCGAATCCAGGCCGAAACCGGCAAAAATTGTGCTATCCCGTCTGGGTCCTTAGGCAAGGCCCTTTGAGCTACTGCCTACCTCAGACCATGAGAGACATTGAGAAGCAAGGAAACATGCCGGCTCAGACGTCGCCCGGCCAAACAAGGTCTGCGTCAGGTGTGTTGGGGAACCAGAGCACCTAGTCCCCGCCCAGAGAGGGAGTATGCAGCCACAATGAAGGAATCGGAGCTGAATAAAGCTGCAGCTGACCTGAGAGATAGGATCATGGCACGAATGACAACCAGACCTCCTCGGCGCCAATTACAACAGCCGAGTGAAGTACCATCAGAAAGCCTCATTGAAGATGTGAATGCAGCATTGAGAACGATCCCTAGCAACACCATAACGGAAACCAATGAGCTGATTTGCAACTCAGCATCAGTGATCCTTGAGCTGCTTGGCTATAAGAGCAACCATGAGAGACAGTACCCACCATGGAAAAGACGGCTAGAGACCAAAATCAAGGTGACAAGGAGGGAAGTGAGCCAACTATCAGAGCTCCATAGGGGTGCAATGAAAGGACCAGTACCCAGGAAGTACAGCCAGATGCCCATACCTGAAGCACTCGAAACTGCCAAACAGAGGATCCAAGCCTTGACCAGTCGCCTAAAGAGATACACAAGGGAGAATGAAGCCAGAAGGATAAACCGGCTCTTCTCCACCCAACCAGCTAAAGTGTACTCTCAATGGCAGGGTAATAACAATAACAACAGAGCAGACCCACCAAGGCTGGAGACTGAACAATACTGGAAAGGCATATGGGAAAGGGAGGCGTCCCACAACAGCAATGCACAGTGGCTGATCTCTCTACGAGATGACCATAGCAACCTCCCTGAGCAAGCCCCGGTAACCATCATTGTGACAGATGTCCAAGAAAGAGTCTCAGGTATGAAAAACTGGACAGCACCAGGGCCTGACATGATCCATGCCTACTGGCTAAAGAAGCTCACTGCCCTCCATGAGCGACTGGCAGCCCAAATGAACCAGCTGCTACAAAATGGGACTCACCCTGAATGGTTAACTGAAGGGCGCACAATCCTGATCCAGAAGGACCCATCAAAGGGCTCATTCCCACCCAACTACCGACCAATAACCTGTCTCTCCACAACCTGGAAGCTCATGTCAGGCATCATAGCGGCTAAGATAAGCAGACACATGGATAAATACATGAGCACGGCACAGAAGGGCATTGGCGTAAATAGCAGAGGAGCCAAACACCAAGTCCTTGTAGACCACACAGTTGCCCAAGACTGCAAAACCCGACACACCAACCTGTGCATGGCTTGGATAGATTACAAGAAAGCCTATGACTCAATGCCACACACTTGGATCATTGAATGCTTAGAGATGTACAACATCAACAGGACCCTGAGAGCTTTCATTGCAAACTCGATGGGGCTGTGGAAAACCACCCTTGAAGCCAACTGCAAACCACTTGTACAAGTGTCCATCAAATGTGGCATATACCAAGGAGATGCTCTGTCCCCGCTGCTGTTCTGCATAGGCCTGAACCCCCTCAGCCAAATCATCAACAAGACTGGTTACGGATACCGACTAAAGAATGGAGCCAACATCAGTCACCTCCTCTACATGGATGACATCAAGCTGTATGCCAAGAGTGAGCGAGACATCGACTCACTGATCCACACCACCAGGATCTACAGCACAGACATTGGGATGTCATTCGGACTAGAGAAGTGTGGTCGGATGGTCACAAAGAGAGGGAAGGTCATTCGCACGGAAGGGGTCTCACTCCCAGAAGGAACAATAGCAGACATAGAGGACAGTTACAAGTACCTGGGAATACCACAAGCAAATGGCAACCTCGATGAGGTCACAAGGAAAACAGCCACAGCCAAATACCTCCAACAAATAAGGCAAGTCCTGAGAAGCCAGCTCAATGGCAAGAACAAGATCCAGGCAATAAACAGCTATGCCTTGCCAGTAATCAGATACCCTGCAGGAATAATTAGCTGGCCAAAGGAGGAGATACAGGCCACAGATGTTAAGACACAAAAATTACTAACAATGCATGGAGGGTTCCACCCTAAATCCAGCACCCTGAGACTGTACACGAGCCGCAAGGAAGGAGGCAGAGGACTAGTGAGTGTGAGAACCACTGTCCAGGACGAAACATCCAAGATCCATAGATACATCAGGGACAAAGCCTCATCAGACAATGTGTTCAGTGAATGTCTCAGACAATGGGGAACAGAAGTTGAGGTGCTGGAGGTACCATAATGGGAGGACAAACTCCTACATGGGATGTACCACCGGCAAATAACTGAAGTGGCTGATATCAGAAAGTCCTACCAATGGCTGGAAAAAGCTGGACTCAAGGACAGCACAGAGGCCCTCATCCTGGCCACCCAGGAACAGGCCATAAACACCAGAGCAATAGAGGCCCAGATCTACCACACCAGACAAGACCCAAGGTGTAGGTTGTGCAAGGAGGCCCCTGAGACAGTCCAGCACATAACAACAGGGTGCAAGATACTGGCAGGGAAAGAGTACATGGAACGACATAACCAAGTGGCAGGCATAGTGTACAGAAACATCTGTGCAGAATATGAACTGGAAGCCCCGAGATCAAAGTGGGAAACACCCCCAAAGGTGGTGGAGAATGGCCGAGCTAAGATCCTGTGGGACTTCCAGATCCAGACAGACAAAATGGTAAGGTTGAACCAACCGGACATTGTCGTAGTGGATAAACAACAGAGGAAAGCCGTTGTGGTGGATGTAGCAATACCGAGTGACTGCAACATCAGGAAAAAGGAGCACGAGAAACTGGAGAAATACCAGGGCCTCAGGGAGGAACTGGAGAGGGCCTGGAGGGTGAAGACCACAGTGGTGCCTGTGGTCATCGGGGCCCTCAGGGCAGTCACCCCCAAACTGGCTACAACAGATCCCAGGAACAACATCAAACATCTCAGTCCAGAAATGTGCAGTTCTAGGCACAGCAAAGATACTGCGCAGAACCCTCAAGCTCCCAGGCATTTGGTAGAGGACCCGAGCTCAGAGGATAAGAACCACCCGCGGTGGGTGAGAAGGGAATTTTTTTAAATATACATATATATATATTTTTTCTATCCAGCTCACTTTGTTTTTAATACATTAACATTTCATTTTAACTCAAAACTCACATTGCAGTCCTCACTTCACAGTTTCAAAAAATTAATTGAGAAATCTATCAATTGAGATTGTTCAATAACAACAACGTGTCGATATTCATTATTAACAGCTTTAATTTAAAATTGATGTGGATAAGGGAATATGGACATAAACCAATGTTTAGCAATAATATTTTTGAGTTTTACAGTCTTTTTTTCTTGTTGGATTTGTTTTGCTGGTAGACAATGGATGAATATATTTATGTTCATCTTATACTGAAGCACCAAAGTGACAGCTGCATTAAATATCATATTGCTGTGACAACTTTCTGAATCTATAGCAACATGGTGAAGAAACTATGAATTATTCCAGATTTTACGCACATTTTGGCTGTGAAGGCAAAACGTGTGTAAGCTATTTTTCCCAACAGAAGAAGCTATTTTTTCAATTTAAACTAGGATACAGTCACATTCAATTAATTAGAATAATTTAAAAAGTTCATAATTTCAGTAACTCATGATTAATCTGTGAATTAATTATTTATTAATTACACTCAGACTGATGTTTTCAAGCCTTTAATTATGCTGATATTCTACTTACAGTTACAGCTAATGAAAACATGATATTTAGAATATTACATTGGACCCATTTAAAAACATGTTGTTCTTTTAAAGGGACAATATTGTGTATTTTTCACACATATAATGCCTTCTTACAGCACCATCAAGCAACTATGTTACATCAGTTGTTAAAAAATGTCCTACATATCAAATACGACTTTAAAAATGGCGCCTTGAAATTGGACTTCTCCCTCTTTAAAAACTCCTGGTCTTTCCGAAAACCCTCCTTGAGGATGTCATGACAACGTCACTCCTCTATTAACCCTTTAATGATGTTTTTACCAGGGTTTCACTGGTTGGGGTTGTCCATAATTTTTGCGATTTTGTGATGTGAGAAAAAGAAAAACCCTCTTTACTTTTACCTCAACATTAATTATCAATCGCGTTTATCATTCGTCTTTAGAGTATGTAAATGCTCGTTTCACTTTGCCAGACATTTATGGATTTCCTGTGCTCAAAGACTGTGGTTGGGTGTCTTTGCCATAATAGCTTTATAAAACAGTCTATAACTTTTTGAAGAGCTACTTGCCAAACACCAGACATTCACTGATTTTCAGATGAAAAGCATGTTACCCTTTCGTAGCTCTTACTTGAATTAAAAGAAAAAAAAGTAAGTGGAACACAAGCCGAATCTAAGTGGGACACAAATAATGACAGAAACATGTGTTTTTACTTGCCAAGAGTAAGACTGTTCCACTTTTACAGTGACGTCATTCCGACATCTACAAACTGCATCAGAAATAAGTTTTGGCATCTTTGAGGATGTTCAGATAATTCAAGAATTTATTACCTTGAAGTCCACTCATTTTTAATGCCAAACTCTTGAACAGTTCTAGCAACGATACTTTATATATTTCCTCCTCTTTAAGCAATATCCTTTGAAGGATGTTGCTTGAATGAACTGTTTCCAAAAAAAAAAGGGTTGCTGAAATTTACCATACATGTCATGGTCTCAGGCGTGATGATAAAGTAATTTATCACAGCTGTTTCAGGGCATTATTTTAGTGGGCCCATGATTTTCCATACTGGGATAGGAAAAACAAAAAAAACAAAAAAAGACTTTTAACTTCTGTTTTGAAAATTGTAAAACATGATCTGACTCATTATCTTTAACATAAAATTTGACCTTATCCCCATTTTACTGCTGCTTTATAAAAGCACCCTTTTTATATTCCTCCTCCTCCTGCAGAGTGTTGTTACATTTTTAACAATATCATCTAGTTCTTTGCAATAATTACAGCAATTTACCCGCAGATATATTGGAAATAACTGCAACATGTGAGATCTAAAACCGATTCACTTACTTTTTCACCTCGCCAGCAATGGTAAGATGTGTGCGCTGCCGGAACAGAGAGGAAAGATGGCGTGACTCAGTATCCCACGCCATCTTCTCTGTTCTTTGGGACTGGAACAAAAACACTTAGTAATCCTAATAAAAGCCATAAACATTGATGAATCATTTAAAGCCAGACAGATCGCTGACTACTTACGGTTATGGTAACTTTGCTAAATACAAATCCATGTGTTACTCGTTTGCAGAGAACCTTTTCAGCTTTTAAAGAAATGACCCATGAGAGACACTCGACTGAAGGCAATCAACCATTTCTCTAGGATTTTATGAGGTCATGAAAGAAAAACCTACTGCACTTGAAAATGAACATTCGTTTCGTGCAAGCAGTGACACATAATGACAAATGCAACCCACCAGGGTAACTTAAGGATGTTTAAGCACCTTATTAATCACTGCTTAATTCACTGCCTCTGTTTCCCAGGTTTTCTCCCGTTGAGATCCTAGATCTGTTTTGCAAGGGGAACCTGGCCAAGATATCAACAACACAGGTCAAATATAAAGATCAGAGTTTACACCATTTAATTTGTGGATAGTTTTGTGGATGACAGTCATACTGAACACCATTTTCTGGACTTCACTAAACTAAGATTTCCGTGTATCCATATCAAAACAGATCAATAGGTAAGAAGGAATTTAACACGGGATATTATGGTAACAATGTAGCAACCATATAGCAGCTAAATTGTGGCTGCTTAATCCATGCCAGCAAATCATATTAAGTTTGTGGACAGGAATATTAATGTTGTTACCTATTTTACATGCCTTGCCAATAATGTCAGGAATAAACTCAATCATCTTTAATTTCGCGACAGAAGCTGTTCTCACTGTTGCTTTCCACATGTTAAAAACAAGTATTTATTGTCACAATAGGCAGAGCCAAGGGTCAAGGAGGCGACATTAGACTACAGGTCAGCAGGATAAAGATGCAGGGTCTTATCAGGTAAGGAGGGATTATAACTCGATGAGAAACAAAGAAGGAACGAGAAGCTCAGTGCAGCAGTTTTAGATCTTTACCTTTGCAGAATTGTTGTCTCTGTAATGGAAGTAGGATTGTTCATGCCACATGTGTTTTCTGGAGGGTGTGTTTTGGGGAGGCTTTGCAGGAGTATTAGTTACTTGGGTAGGTTTTAGGGGCAATGTGGTCCCTGTATGCCAAAAACAAAAGCTGTAGCTGAACTCTTGACACAAAATTGCTCTTAATTCCAACGTTCCCTGTTTTTGATACTAATTAGCAGGATTGGATGGCAGATGAAGGTGTCTCTGGGAAGGGCAGGTTTCTGTTGCACTTTTCAGGCCATAAAATTCAACTCACACTGGAGCTGTTTAGAGCTGAGTGTGAACTCCCAGGGGACAATTCAGCTCCTTTAAGTCTCAAGTCGACATGATCTAATCTTAGATAAAAGGGAGAAAATACATGGATTGATATACAGATGGATCTTATCTTCAAAAGTTAGGTCTGCTGCATAAATACAGACTTAACTTAATAGAAAGTACAAATATCTATTCCAGTTCTCTGTCCTCATCTGTTATGAGAGTATGGCAGTGATACTTTTCCTTCTGGTCTAAAGTTTTTTGGAGCCTCCGTGCAAAGGGGTGCAAACACAGAATACCCTAGCAACAGATTTCCTTTGGAAAGGAAAGGTTTATGAGATGTATCAAGTTCAGCTGTGTCCTCAACCTTACTCTCTGTTCGTCCTTACTCATTGTGTGTGTCTTTTTTTTCATGCTCTCCTCCTGTCGGGTCTTCCTGGCTCCGTTGTTAACAGCCAGACTCAGACCTCACTGCTTTTGCAGACATTGCCCCTGTCTGCGCATGTAGTCTTTAATATGGGACACATGCGGTTTTCTGTGTTTATGCTAACACAAAAAATGCAATCCTGCTGTTATGAAGCTTCACAATTAAGAGTAAATCATTGTTATAGAACAGTTTTTCATCCTCAGAGGTTCATCAGATTGCACAGTAGCTATGTGCTTTTTTTTTTTTTTTACCACGCAGAAAAATAAAGAATCATGCGGATTTCTTTATGCTGGGTTTTGAAACAAGGTAACATCACCCACATAGATTTTGGAGAGATTTTGCTATTTTCACAGAGCTAATTGTTTGGTTTTGGTGGCAAAAATAAACAGCGTCTCATCATTAATGACGCAGAATGAAAACCGTGTAGACAAACTGTTAAACAATTCACGCTTATTCAGAGGTGGATTTACAAAGCAATATGTTTCACCATGCTGTTCATTTATCCACTGTGGATCAAAATATTAAAGAGAACTGTTATTTCAGGAAGAAAATGTCCAAAGGCAATCAGCGCCTTTCTTTCACACATTGCAGGTTGTGGCAATTCGCATCTGGTGTGACTGTGCTGCATCCTTTCTGTTGGAGGGTTCTCGCTGTCGTTGGTCGGCTCCAGCCTCACGTCCTTCCTACTGGGAATACACGGCCTTGAGCCTGAAATGTGTTTACGTTTTGAGCATGTTACAAATTATCTGCTAAGACTAACTTTGCGTGACTTGGCAGAAGCCTTCACCTTGCTCAGATGTTGTTTGGGTCAATCGTATTTCATAGGCTTGCTCTCTCAATTTCACTGTCTCCATCTGACAGGGGTTTTCCAAGCCAGATGTGAACCCTGGCAAAATGTGCTCTCCGTGTCGGTGAGCTTTTTTGGGGGGGGAATCCACTCCTGTGTTTAAATAACTAAATGCATATGTTGGTAACCTGCCGGTATGTCTGCAATATTACTTATTACAACGACAAGACTCTAGTTTTACTGTACATAAAGTAAACTTCGATGCATCTTCCATTATAAATTCATAATCGTACCCCTTGTGGCGTATTTTGTGTAGGTCTGTCTGACCACATTGGATGAATCTGTGTTATTTTCTCAGGGTTGTCCAGGGACACAAGCATTTTCCCCAAAATTTATTTACACCATGCAAATAACCATCCGAAGAACAAAGGAAGCATTTGAATTTCGTATATTGAGTTTGTTTTACTGGTAATAGGTTTTCTCAACAGGATAATGCAAAATCCAGAGTTAAAGAGTACATCAGGCTGCCGAAACGGGGTCTTTTTTACCATAACACTGAAATCACAGCAAATAACAGATCAGACCTCTTTGTTTAAGTATGACTATATCATAGTGAATATTACAGACATGCAAAAGCTGAGAATAAATACCATGTTTGTCTTTATTGTCGTTAATAAACAGAATAAATAATGCTGAATGTCATCACAGTATACAACACACACCTCTGTCTTCAAGTTCCCCCAGAGCTTTCTTGTCTTAATGTTATTTTAGTTTATGGCAGGATAAAGGCTCGGTTCATAAAGTTCACATGCAGTCTCACCCAAGCACAAGTGGCTGTGAAGATGAACAAAGCAACATCTGACAGAGAGCTGTGTGTTTCCATTTCAGTTTGACGTCCTGTTGACAAGTCGACTTAAGAAGTTTCATAAGCGACAGGATGTGAGTTTATTTTGAGGTTTACTATACCCTCTAGTGGAGGGGAAAAAAGATGCGTAGTGAAGCTTTGCTTCAGCATGTTGGCTTCGTGCAAAGAAGGAAATTGGAGGACCATAGCCAAAACGCTGGTTATATTTTGTTACGTTAGAGTACCAAATATTGAATCTGGGTATTTTTCTAGCTGGCTCTCAGTACAACAGGAATGTCTGAAAAGAAATATAAAGAAAAACCCTTAAAAAAAAAAAAAAAAATCTTATCTTTTAGTGTAGGGATTATTGTCACTTATTAAGATATTTGCTCTGTATATATATCTGGATGTCTGTTCAGCAGCAGCAAAACCTTTCAGCGTTTTAAGATGAAATATTGACAATGAAAAGGGAGTCAGTGAGCAGCTACAGTGTACTTGACCAGAGTCCATGCAGAAAATCACACACACACACGCACACACACACACATCTATCACAATAAGCTTGACTTGCTGTTTATTCATATTTTCATTAACTACATGCACTATGTCAGCTCTGTATGAATGCATCTGGTGTAGTGGAAGGTAAAGACAAGCCCAGCTTGCTTCAGCACTTTTTGGTCAAACCAACTATCCCCTCTGAATAATTATTTCTTTTCTTTTCTCTTCTTTTCTTCCCTTTTCTTTTATTTTCTTTTATCTTATTTTATTGTATTCTTTGATTAAATACGTCCCCTCATCCGGCAGCTTGATAGCAAATCATTTATAAAGAATACAGTCCAGACTGCATGTGGATGTTTTTTTTTTTTTTTTTATGGTTTGGTAAGAAAATACTTCTGTTTTAATTTTAATACAAATTTATAGTATTTACTTCAAAATAACTTCAGTCCATGTTTGCAGTTTCAGTATCCTGTATGATGGAGATTGTCGTAGCTTATGATACGTTCGTTTTTCAGTTATTGAGAGGAGAGCGGAGAGTGATGGTGGTAATGAGACTATATGTGTCTGGTATGATATACACACATAAATGTGACCTGAGTCACACAGTCTGGGACAAAGTCTTTAGTTTCTTCACTCCACTCTCCTCTCCTCCTCCCAGCATTTCATCGGGATGAAGTGAGAAGCTACGCTTGCCTTCCTGGTCCTCTTCCCCCTCATTGGCCGCCCCCTCTGATTTAGCGCTATGAACATTTCCTTTTCAGTCCACTTTGCAGAGGAGTAAGCATTGTAGTGGTTCTCTAGGAAACCCTCCTTAAAGTCGCAGTTTTTGCTGTAGGTCTTCTGCAATGACAATACATCGAACCTTTATTGCAACGTTTCAGAACTCTTTACATGTTAGTTCAACGCTGAATGAGAAGTATTACCTTGGCTTGCAGATTTCCAGCCTTGTTCATGCAGATGTAGTACTGGCTCTTTACAGCTTTGATGGCCAGTGTGGGCCCCTCGGACACCGTTCTGATCTCCAGGATACCTGCCAGACAGCCAGGCAGTAAAGAAATGAGACACACTGCAGAAAAGATAAGGATGTCGACATCCATCTTTCACTCCAACTCCACGCTGACCTCAACATTCATCTTCATTAACAAAACAAGATGGAGGTCCCTGCGATTAATCAGTCTGTGGTCTTTCTGGCTCAGTTCAATTGCCTGGGTGGCCATCAGACAAACCACAACCTGTACCATTGCACATATGGGAGACAGATTACGCTTCTCTCCCGTGAGATTGAGAAAACTGCCTCCCTGTATGTGCTTTGCACGCTACAGTCTACCTCTGCTCTTCAAATTTGAAGCAAGGCAGAGCATTTGTGCTCCATTTTATTGTTTATTTTGTGTTTTGAGAAAATATATGCTGCCAATAGAAAAGTGAGGTACACAAAAAAGCTTAAGTCAGATCCAAGTAAGCTGTTTTAAATGAAGGAAATGAATGAAAGTCTTACTTCTTATCGACAGTATCATCAGAGGTGGGTACTAATTAGTTACACATACTTCAGGGGGTAAAAAAGTGCTTTTAGGAGTAGTTTTACAAGACTGTGATTTTTACTTTTACTTCAGTAATATTATCATGAAATATCTCTAGTCTTAATTGAGTAAAATTTCCAAATACTCTATCCACTGTGACTTGAAAACAAGCTTATTTTAACAAACTATACACTAGAAACACAACCTACAGTTTTGGTTAAAGTGGGACATTGTGTTTATACACAAGCTTTGTTTGCTGTGCCATTTGGAGGGCGATATAATACACTGCATGAATCGTCATTGGAAGTTTTTCTCCTGTTTTACCCTGTTCTGTATTTGTGTTACCTGCTGTAAGTTTCAGTGCTCTAGGTTTTATGTTGAAATTTAGCTAGAAAAGTGTTTCTTTTACCCAATCTCATTAAAATCCAACTAAAGATACAGCCAAAATTTCCACCTAATTATACTTTTGTCCATCTGACAGAATTCTTAAAAATGAAATAATTTACGTTTTGATCAGTCACTCAGTATTTGAGTCGCCTTCTTGGACAGCTACTTTTTTCTTTTACTTGAGTAAAAATTTGTTTAAGTAGTTCAACTCTAACAATTTATGGCTACTCTGATCATGTCTGAGTATCATGTAAAACAACATATAAGCAGATGAAAGTCGGGGTAATTTGTCTGTTGAATTAGATTTAAAACTTGTCTGAATGCAGCAATATGTAGGGTTTACGATGTTGTTGTTCTCACTGACTCCAGCAAATAAATACACCATAAAATTTGATTCTTATCTTTTACATAAACACACATTAATTTCATGAACAACAACAAGGTCCTGATGACAGTTTTGGTTAAGTTAAAGCCTCAATGTCACTTTCAGTATTCTATGTAAAAAAACATATTTTATTTGACAAGCAGATAGAGGAAAAAAAAAAACAAAAAAAACAGGAAAACTCTTCTGAGGTTCTTCAGATTGACATTAAGCATGCATGCATCTCTGCCAGATCACAAACAGATGGTAGCCTCCCAATCTGGAGATGTTGTTTGCTCTCTGCTTGCTCTTTTAATTTGTCCTTCTAATTGTGAGCATTGACTGCTTTGCTCAAATTATTCTAACCCAGCCTTTCTGATCTGCTGATTGAACTCATGCTGATGTTGAATTTGTGTTAAATTTAAAGTAAGTCATTCATTTGTTCTTTTACAATCGTTTCATTTGGGAGCAACGGGACATGCTGCTGCTTTTAATGTTTGGTAATGTAATCCACTGGCCAGCTAATATTCTTTATCAGTTCCAGTCTTTTGGTGCATCATGAAAAGATGAGGCACATTTCCACAGACATGCATACACACATTTAAAACATTTTGGCTCTGAAGCAGAGAGCCTCTCAGGCAATCACCAGCTTAAATAGATTTGCCATCACTTGCTGCCTCTGGTGAGGCAAACAATGTTGTGGGTAAAAACCCCAAACCTGATTTCTCTGAAGATTGCTGAAGCTCGGATTTGGTTTTGCTGCTAAAATTCCAGCAGACAGTCTTTTAAGAACAGGATATTGTAGTGAATTTATTTATTTTTTAATTATGTTGTTTTGTCACGCTGACACTGAAAGCCCTTCCATGTTCTAAAGCAAAAGGAGCAAAATTTGTAACATTTTAACATCGGCTGCAATATTAAAAGGCAGCCGATAGGACTAATCTATGAACCTAGGACATAGGTTAGTCCTATGTCTTTCAGGTCTTTCCTATGTCTTTCATCTGGCAAATTTGGCATGCTTTTAATACTATTGGATAAAGAAAAAGAAAAAAAAATGATAGCTGTGGCCATGCCTTCACATGGGCCTGTTAGTGACTTTTTGCACATCTGAAAACCCTAAATGCATTCATTTTATGTCAAAATTTATATAAGGAAATACATTTGTATGAACATTTCATTACAATTTATTTGCACATTTTCAATAAAATTTTTTTTATAGCAATAGACCTTTACCCTATAAAGAAATAGTTTTATAATTTGATGGCGGTATCAGTTTTAGTACTGCCACGGAAAGCTTTGAAGATAAGTAAAAATGCATATTATTTTAAACAATATAAATTACTGTATAAGTAAAAAAAAAACTTCAAAGAGGAAATAAGATCAAATATATTGCACAGAATAAAAGATAAGTTCAGTGGAAGTGGCTGTTTTGGACCATATACTGCACAATCCCCTAACAACGTTTTTGTGGTTTCAAGAGTAGAAGTCGAGTATTCTCTAAACTTTTTTAAAAATTTCCAGTGTCATCAAAGATTGTTGATTAAAAAAAAGCAAAAAACATTTATTTGGCTCTTTGCGTGCAAGTCCCAGCCACATGTGGGTGTCTTAGATCTTCAGTCTTTCATTTCCAGTTGTTGTGCAATACATCTTTTTCATGAGGCATCTTCTCTTAAAGCCAAAATTTTTCCCTCTGTCACACTGTGAGATAGGAGGAAACGATAACCACCCAAAACATCCTCACTGTGACCGAGAGTTTTAGTCACATCCCTAAACGTCACAAAAAGAAATTTTCCACCGTAGTAATTTGAGCAGATAACCATGTTAAACTGCTGCTGTCAAAGCTGCCAAATAAAATGTGCCACACTTTAGTTGTGCTGGCAAGAGCTGAATGGAGCAGCAAATGCTTTTGTTTCAAAGTAGTTGAATTTGAGATTTTAGTTGTAGTTTGTTTTTACTTTTCTCCATTACAGCCAGAATTTGGCTTTAACCTGCTTTAGTTTATTTCTGTCCTTTGTAATATCAACACTACACATTACATCTCCTTATTGCTTCTTTCAAACTGGCCAAGCAAAGTATTAAATCTTCAAAATACTACATCTTAAGAGAAAAACATGACTGAAATTATCTTCATTCCCATTTAAAGCAACATCACGCAATAAAAAACAGAAAAACCTGTAATTAGCCCAAGCAATTAAAATAAGACCACATCCTTACTGTAGCAGTTGGTAGGATCTTGAGTTCCCGTAATGTTGCCCGAGTCATCAATCGTGAGGAACCACTGCGTGCCGCTGAACAGCTGTCGAATGCGCACATCTCCTCCCTCCATGTAATCATAGTTCCTGGTGTGGCGCTCGTGTTTAGAGCAGTTCATGATGGCAACGCGTTGCTCGGGGGTGCAGTCACTGTAGACCACACACACGCTGCCAAACAGAAAGATCGCGTGCAGGTAGAGTCCTGAGAGCAGACTTTGAAGGTTCCATGTCAGCATCCATTTGCGCATTATAATGCAATGCTGAGGGGATCAACGAGAAACATGCTGAGAAGCGAGCTCAAGAGCTGAGCGCTATTCCTCAACCCGGCGACCTCCTGACCCCTGCCTTGTAACCTTCAGGTCTTTGTTTCAGGGACTCCTAGAGGGATGGGAGGAAGAATTTGTGAGGTTGGGTTGAGTTCAAAGGTGAGAAGTCTCATGAAACAAAAAAAAAACAAAAGCTGTCAGAATGGGGACTTTAAAGGTTTGCTAGTCCGTATATACAGAGTTCGTCAACTGCTTGATCCCCTTGAGACGATAGTCCAACAAGCAATGTAATAATCCAGATTAGGGATGGCTGTACTGGTTGTCACTGTAAAAAAGATCGATTCGCAAGATGTCTTATCACATAGGTGTTGAATAATGCAAATATATGTATAAATATTCAAACACTTGTGTTTTAAAGTTGTATATCTCTATACTATAGTATAAATAGCCTCTTACAAAAATGTCTTTGAAATAGTAAATCAGAATTTTGCCAATGATTTTCTTTCTTTTTGGAAGTCATGCCTCCAACAGAGTAAAAATAATACTTCAGATTGCTTCGTAACTATAAAGTCTCTCCTCTTTCAGCAAGAGAAGAGACTGAACAAACAATATCTGTGGATCGTCGACTTACATGCACTCTGAGCGATGACGGACGTTGTCAGACGCGTGCTGCTTTTCAGCACCAGGGATGAGACTCCTCGGGTCTGAAGCTGCAGTTAAACCCAGGTAAACCCAGCTCAGTGATGCAACAAAGCCAAGCAAGAGGTGAGAACCACTGTCAGTCCTCATCTAGGCTTCCCTGCTTCTGGCAAAGCTGACTCTGTGCATCCTCCGTCGTACACCCTGCTTAGATAAATGCCTGCTGCTGACCTCACTTGAGAGCAATTAGATCCCAACCAGTCAGCTGTCCATGGCTCAGATGCAGTGGAGAAACACCCTCTCTCTGGCGCGCGCTGCCACTCGCCCACCAGACATGAGAGGGAGCTATAAACGCTTGAAAGCACCAGTCTGTTCTGTGCACGAGCTCCAAAGTACTGTAAAAACATGGACACACACACACCCATTTGTGGGGCATTTTCCACAACTTCTTTTAGCAATGTTCTAAATGGCTTTTTGTGTTGCATATCATAACTCTGACTCACTTTCACTCAAAAGACGGCTTAGATATTCACTCAAGTTACAAAGCTTCACAGACTTTATCTCCTTTCATTTCATATGTCATAATTAATTTGTGGTTTGACTTGGCTCAATGAATCATGTGAGAGGATTTATTGGCCTGAGTGAAAACATCAAAGAGGTCTTTTAGCTCTCACTCAGATCCAGCATAATAGTGGGAAGCAATAAGTTATGCTTCACAGATTTTACAAAAACAGAAGACATGACTGCGAAGAGGAAGTAGTCGTCTCCTTGTTAGAGGTCATGCACCCTTTCACCCTTTTTGTTTTTTGTATTCAAAGTCTCATTTTATTGCTCTGAATACTTCCCTTAGACTTCCTACTTCAAAAGTTTATATGCGCCCTATAAAGATGCGCTTGCCGCTGGGAAGGTCAGGACTCCGGCCGCAGCAGCTCCCCTGATCTGTCACATCACTCCGGCTTGTTCAGCTGTCCTTTATATCACCACAGAGACAGTTCATGTTCTGGTCTTGTGCATTAGCAAAGTAAACACCAGTTGAACAGAAATAACACAACATGACTTGTTGCACATGCACCATATTTCAGACTGGTTTACTTAAAATCACGCGGGAGGGTTTTCTGAAAGGTTGTTTCCCACGTTGGAGGGGTCTCTGAAACAGACCAGGGGCATGTAGCACCTGGTAAAGTCCCCCGAGGCAGATTATTTCAACGAGAGGGGTCAGACACAGTCAGGATTCCCAGAACCACATGAAATGAGTGACCTTGCCTGGAATTTGAAACCCGGACCCCCTTCTTGCAGACAGGCTTGCAGGAAGAGTTGCAGGTGAGACCTTAGGGCATTGCATGAAACAATGCATTTGTCCCTGTTGGCTGTGTTTTATTGGGGAATCTGTGTTTGGTTATGTTGGCATACCATTTGGGTGACAACTTGAGATGAAAGGTCTAACCCTTGAGTTTGAAATGACCCCGAGTTGCTGGGAAACAAGGTAGAGCAGGTGGGAGAGTGGCCTTGGCCTTATGACTTCACCATAGGGAGTAGCACTCTGTCCTTTTGTAAAAAGCCTAAAACGTGTTAGAGAGAGGGGCTTCCACAAAACCACCCACATCCCTGCTGCCATTGGCTATTTCTTTTTTCAAAAGAATAACCGCAACTCATTTATGGGCTTTATTTTTTCGTGTTGCATGATCTGCCTTTCGGGTGTTTTTGTGCACCAGTGTTGGGAAGTATCCATGGCTGCAATCTTTTATTTATTCCCGGAGATGGTGAAGATAAGGCACAATCTGTGATGTCAGCTTCAGGGTGTTTCTGTTACAAACAGAGGCTGGAGATTAACTTCTCTCATTTTAAGTCACTTCCTAAAGGGCAGGTGCGGTGAATAGAATGATACAATTACGCAATACGAATGGCATGATTGTAAGATGTACAACAGAAAATGCAATTGGACAGTTTCCATATATTTATTTTTAAAGTGGTTTCTGTGAAATAAAATTTATTTCTTAAAAAAGTAACATTTTTTAAGTCATATACAAGCCTGTGGAAAGGCTTGCACTTGCATGAAGTTCAATAGTCTCCTCTCCTAAACTCTTGTACTGTTTGTGCCAAGAACCTATAGATTTTGGCCCAGCGACAGTGAAAACGCACACGCACCTGGAGCTTTACGCCCTAATCATGCAACTTAATAGTCAGAAAATGAGATGAGAACAGTAAAGGGGAGTAAAATAATGTGTGAATTTACAGAGCTTTTACGCTCCAAGATTTTAGTTGTTACAGACCCATCTCCATAAAACACCTAAAGGTTGGCTGGCTGGCCGGCAGTCATCAGCTGCTCCACACGCATCTACCGTGCTTGTTGCTAAGGGTAATTAAATAAAGTAACACACAGTGCGCTGCAATAGAGCTCATGCTTTTGAATATTTGGAACTACTTCACTCATGCCTCTGAAGGTATTCGTCTGATCGATGAACTCTTTAACTTGAGACAGAAGGCCTTATTAAAGTTAGAAATCCAACAAGTTCTAAAAAGTTTAATACAATTTAATTTTAAAAAAGTCTATTTAGCGGTTTTGTAAAATAGACTGTGTTTGGAAAGATGGTTTCGAGAAACTTATCTAGTTTTGATGACTGTCAACAGCTGTTTTGTAAAACATTGTTTTTCTACTGCATCATATCCCAACTATTGAGTTTTTACGTCCGGATCTCTGACACAGCTGTTTCTAAATATTTGTCAGTGTTTGCATTTCTCGTGATGTTTGGTCATGGGCTGATTTGTATTTTGGAAGAAATGCTGACATTTTTATTGCTGCTGTTTTATTATATCACTAACCAGAGTGTCAAGCATTTCTTTAAGGGTGCAGTGTGCAACTTTTATTTGAAAAAACAACCATAGCCAGTGTGTTAGCGCTGTCAATCAGTCTCATGTACTCACTGCTAGATGTGCTTATGTTGGAGAAACAACTTACTTTTACAGGAAAACCGAGAACATGCTACCCAGCCTGACTATTCATGTCAGGCTTTGTTAGAGAGATGATTGGCAGCACTGAGACCCGCCTCCTGGCTCTGATTGGTTGTTTCTAGATCGCACTCAGAACTTGATTTTTTTCACAGATTATCTGTCTCACACCTTACTGTCACGACACAATAACAGTTTCAACAAACATGTAAAAAAAAAAAAAATATATATATATATATATATATATATATATATATATATATTTATAAAAGTTACATCCTGCTAAGCAGGCTTTATGTTTGTGCCCTGCTCAAAAAAACCATGCACTTGAATCTTTTGTTGATGTTTCTGCACTTACTTGAATGTGTGATTGCAGGTAGTTTGGCTTTATAGGCTGAATGGCTGCCTGCTGCTGGAGGATCAAAGGCCGCTGCAGTGTCTGAGTTTACAGTAGCATAGGAAGTGCAGTGGCCATGAGGCAGACACACAAGGCCTGCGTGAGTAAAACTCTTTAAATTTCAATGACTGAATGTCCTCATTCCCATCTGTCCTTCTTTATTTTCTCTCCCTGCGCCCTATGTCTCTTTCTCTCTCTTTCTCTCCTGCTCTCTTTCTTTATCTGTCAGTCTTTTGCTCTTGTGACAAAAAGAGGTTAACTTTTAAATTCTTACAATTCTTTTTAATTGATTCCAATTGTTGGATGGTATGTTGAATGTTGTTAAAGCCAGCAGAGAGTCTGCGAGTGTTTGGATGATTGCAGTGTAACACGCAAACGTGCCAGCTCACCATGAACTCGGAAACCATTCTGACTTCAGCTCCAGACTAACCACCAGCTCTGGTTTTTCAGCTTTGACTTTTGTCAGCCAATTGCTTTTTTGCATAAATTATCAGTAACTTACACGTGCATGTCATGTTGTACGTGCATAATGAGTATGTCTTTATTTTAAAAGTGGCAAAGTGTTTTATTTTTTTTTTAATTTTTACTCTGCTTCCATGAGGGACATATTTTGGGGTTTTCTTTGGAAGTGCCTTTCTTCCCCCCTTTTCTCTCCTGACATTTTTTAAAGGATTGTTTTGGGGAATTTTGGTTCTGTGTTTGTTTGTTAAACCAATTTAACAACTTTGAACAACAAAACATTGGGACATCAAAATTCCCTCCAGGCATTTTTTTGTAAGTAGAATGTCACACAAACAATTTGTCCTGTTGTTCTCTTTAGATCTGTGTGAAAAAAAAAAAGAAAATTTGTACAAATAAGAAGTATATTTTTGCATCATTTATTGAATTCCCAAAGAGTTATTAACACTGAAAGACAATACATTTATCAGGTCCTGTCTGCTAGACTTCATAAATACAAGACTTTTGCAAACAGTGTTGAAGCCTGGCAGCTCTCTTTTTATTTATTTGGTCTTATAGTGCAGTGAATACCTCCCAAAATCATGAAACCCATCTGATTTTAAGGTTGTGACCAGAAACTCAAAGTTGTTTCCAACCTTTTGACTTATGTTGTGTATGGACATGGACAAAGACTGCACAGAAAATGAATGGAAAAAGTGAACAGAGTTCAGACGAAAACTTTGAAGGATGTTTAGACTGCCTCCTGCTCAAGACCACTTTAAAGGCTTACAAGAATTGCTAGGTCATTGGATGCAAAACATTAGTAAAATAAACTTGGTTGGAAACTATTTTCTAACCTACAACCAAAAAAAAAAAAAAAAAAAAAACAACCAAAAAAGAACAGCTGTTGTTTGTCTAGTTATTTACAGGTCTTCCTAGTTCGGCAGAAATATTGCAGACTATTTAATCCCCTTTTTATGTCCAAAGCTTTTCTTTCAATGTTGACACCTAGAGCCACAGCCAGAGTTTTGTCATAGTTTCCACTATTACTGCAGAGACGCAGGCCGCTGTCCACGCTTTAAAAGCATTCCTGGAGAGAGAAGAGCCTTTGTGTCTGTGCTCTTTACCCAGCAATATGTCTGCATGTATGTTTGGAGAATGAACATTCACCTCGCTCTATTCTCAGCGCAGCTTTAGACTGCTTGGGTTTAGCTTTTGCTTTCTAAATTCCACAATAATTGGGGATCTCTCGGGATAGAGCCTCACAACATTAACTCCAACTATAAATAACTGCAGAGCCTAAGAAACACAAACTCCACTCATGTGCACAGACAAGGTAAAAAAAAAAAAAAAAAAAAAAAAAGAAAGAAAAAGAAAAGCTTGAATGGCTCCCTGCATGAGTTTTGAAGAAGATTTGCATTTTGAGTTTGGAGGAAACAATTGTCCACAAATTCCTGTGCAAAGCCCGAAAGCATTCTCCCCATGTTATGCACTGTGCAGCAAAGAATTGTGAAGTTTTGTCTGCGGTAACAGGCTTCCCTCCCACTATGAGTTGTACCCGTCTTTAACTGGGCCCTGCTTACTCTCTGAGTTAGTGCTGTGAAATTCAACACATGGCAACAGGATGTACCGTGTTCCTCTGAGATTTAAACTCAGAGGAACAATGTTGCTTGGTGTTGCTTGGTGTCTGCAAGTAAATATTATTGTCTGAAGCAAATTTGGGAGACTTTAGACAAGAAATATTCCACAGGTCCTAATTGGTGATAAGACCTGTGTGTTTGCTTGTTTCTAAAGCCTCAGGTATGGAAAAGTTCACGTCCAAAACGATGGTGATTTAAGCTCCTCGTTGTTGTTTTTCACGATTTTATGCTAGTTTATTGCCTCAAATGAATGTAAATTAGAATAGAATTAAATGTGAAATAAAAAAATAGTAAAATGTATCTGAAGTTGTATAACAGTCCATCATGGTTGAAGTTTTTGTGTTATTTTTCTTCTTTTGAGAGACAGAAGAGGTTCATCAGTTTTTGTGCCCTGGGACAAGTGCAGTGAGTCCTGTGAAGTGGTGTTGTGGTTCTGTCTGGGGAATACGCTGATCCCATTTATTCTAGGAACAATTGTTAGGGATCCAAGACTTAACCACTCATAATCTCAGTTTCAATAACAGAAAAAAAGAACATTGGCTTGTCTTTAAACACATGTTATACTTTAGCAAAGGAGACTCTGAAATAAGCACTTTTTAATTTCTTTTATTCTCTATAATTTTTTTTCTGCTTTTTGCTTTTCTTTTTCAACTTTGGGTTTCCTTCCTGTCTGATTACAGTTTATTTGGAGACTGAGCACAATATATACTGAATCTGTAAAAGGTTGTGGTTTTGTGAACACACATGTCTACGTAATCTGCTTTCTCTTTTTGCCACATTTGGACATCCAGAACTGTCTACAATATGAACTGCAGGATTTCCTATTACCAAATTATTTGTGAGGGTTGTCAGATCATTTGTGTTAGGAAAATCAACTTCATGCATTTATTAAAGTAAATAAATAAAGTTTTAAGGTTTAAGTTGTCAAATGATTTCTTCCAATTCCTGCCAACTTCAATACTAAAGATTGAAAACACTGGAAAAGCAAAGGCAGACATTAAGAACAGGGTAAGGCTTCACTGATGCAACATGCCGTGAGGGGAAACTGATAAGAAAAATGTGGACAACAAGATCCATTTCCTAACAAAACAAATACTGAAAAAAAAATCCACTTACTTCACGCTGAAAATATTTATTGTATCAATGTTGACAAGCCCCAAGTTTGTAGATTCCTAATAGGTGAGAAACACATAGCATAAAAACAGTTTCCATGTTCATCATTGAATTAGATTAGTATAATGTGCTACACATATGTTAAATAATATGTTGATTATTGACCTTAATGCAGTTTTTAAAGTGGAAAAAGTTGGTGAAATGCAATAAAGGCTACCTTCTGAATGATATTTTTATCATTAAAATTATTAGTTTCTGCTTGGAACATAAAAGAGACTTTTACGTGGAGCTGATCTGGAAGGTTTTTACTGCTTCACGCTGATTTGAACGATTTATTAATTTCATGTTCTTTCCTTTAACACCCTCCAAGATTTTTTATACTTAGGCCAATGAAGGTCAGCTCAAACTTTGGTTAGTGCAGAGAAATAATTTCTTATATTCTCCTTTTTTGAAAACACAATCTGAAAAAGGTGTCACAAATATCCCTAATCGTTTACTTTCAGTTTTTTTTTTAATTCTTGCTTCGTTTAATTTTTTTTAGGCTTAGAATGTTTCACTGAATTTATGAATAAAGTGTACCTTTATCATCCCTTATTTACACAACCTACATTTCCAAATCTGCAAACTACAAATTCCTATCTTTGCACTTTGTTGATTTTTTTATTTTTTATTTTTTTTTAGGGTGAAACGATAAGATGATAAGCTAAGTTTCAGTTCTGTAGCTTGTAAACAAATTGAGATAATGACCAGAGCCAGCAGAGAGTGATCCAAAAAGAGCTGCATTTAAATAATTATCTGAAATAAATATTCCAGATAACAGCTTGTACTTTATGAGATTCTTGTCACGACCAATTTCGGAGCTAAAGTTACCTTCCTCTTTAACTCAAAATACTTCCAGATGGGTGTCCCAGTCACAGCTTTTGTTTTCCTCGATTCATTACAGATCGCCCTTTCCACATTCACAGTGTGTTTGTCTGTGTGGCCACTCACACACCCTGGGGGAACAGGTTTCTCTCTCTTTTTCTTTGAGTTTAAGAACTCAAAAGGGTTAAACACACACCATCCATTTTAAAAACAGGCCAAAGAATAGTGAGCTAATAAAATATCATGGCTCATCTAGGTACAGCGACTTATGTTCTGGTCTCAACATGAAAACAGTATGATGGGGTTTCAAACAGCAGGGTGCATTGATAATAACAGGGAGAAGGTTCAAACACGGCAAGTGTGTTAACCTCGTGAAAACATGCAAATATGGAGCTTCATGCTGTTAAATTGGGAACTTAATGAAGTTGGCACGAAGCTGCACAAGACGGAGTTGAAAGGTTGGAGGTTTTGTTGGGACAGAAGTGATCTACATGTTGTTTCTGGAGCTTGCCTTGTGGGATTGGTCTGAGGGACTTGTACATGTAGTTTGATAAGATGATAAACTAAGTTTTTTTTGCTTTTATGTTTTTTCTTTTTCGTTTTTCGTGTATTTATTCATGGTTACTGTCCTTTTGGATGGGCTTTTTATTGTTGCATTGCAGTTTCGCCCCTGGTTCCAAGATGAATTTTCCTGTGGGAGACTAATAAATGATCTTATCTTATCTTATCTTATCTTATCTTATCTTATCTTATCTTATCTTATCTTATCTTATCACTTCTCTGTAATCTACAAATATGTGAGGGAGGGTGAATTCTTTCACAAGCTGGAATAAGCTTTGTGGACAGAAGAGCTTGATATTTTAAATATATTCAGTGCAAAGTGGGGAAATATTTTTAATTGTCTTGCTGTAAAAGAATTTGTCTAGTCCTCTATGCAGTTGCTTAATGATATTCATCAATGCATTTTGTATCACTGAAGCCTTCCCACTTGTTCAAATATTATTCTGGGTTAAATCTTTAATCAGTCTTCATTTGTATTCATCTCAAAGCAGCGGTAAGTAACTTAAAGATGTGTTGTTTACATATTTGAACAAGCTGGCACCATGTCCTTACAGGTCAGGTACTAACATGAGGTCAAGTTCCTCTGGGTCCTTCCGGTGTTCTCACTGCCATCTGCAGAAATACATCGCTTCTGGTCAAACAGAACCAGTCAGAGCCAGGAGGAAGATTTTATCTTTCAGGACATAGCATGAGCATTCTGGCCAGGGTTCCAGTGGGTCACGTGTTATCGGAGCTGGCAGTCCTTTTTTATTTTCATGGTCCACAAAACTAGTAGACGAGCTGAGCTGTTCACTGACCGGGCCCAGTCACATTAAGCATCAGACCCGTTCCTTGTGGGTCTGTCTGTCATGCAAAAAAATTAAATAAAAAAGTCAGCCAAAGAATCCAGCAGTCGACCACCAGAACTTGAAATATGCATTAATAGTATTAGAAAAAAAACTTACATTTTATGCACAGAGTAAAGGTTACTAAGTCATAAATCCCTTCCTGATGAAGCCAGTGCTTGAAGGATCAGGAAACCCCTCGTTCGGAGTCTTGTCAACTTCTGATCACTTCAAGAGAAAAACTGTTCTCTGATTCAAAAATTTTGGCTGAAGTGGTGTTTGTAGTTCCAGTCTGGCAGTAGAGCATAGATTTGGGCCCAGATTATCACCTGAAATCCCCATGAAAGTCATGTTTCTGAGAGAAAAGTCAAAAAATCTCATGACATTTTCACATGCAGCAATCCCACTTGAGACCTCAGATTACACACAAGCGAATGTACAAGTCAGGTCCCTTCGGAGTGGGAGGAAGTTGTGAGAATGTGGGTTTAAGTCACAGCAGGTGAATCGTTCAGAATTTAAGTTCAATTGTTTATTTTTATTATTTATATGAAGTTACATCATCTACAGTGGAGAAGAAAGTTACATATATTCTGCTTCATGCTTCTGATTCTCTGTTCAGTTGGTTTGACTTGAATATTAGTTAAGATGAATAAAAAGCTGTATTTTATGTGCCATAATAACCATTTAAAGGAATTGTCAGATAAAAATAAATTAAAATGGGATTTTTTACCTCCAGCTGTCAAAATGACAACGGGTTTAGAAGACAGACAACTGATGGGGCAACCATCAAGAACAACAACTGTTTCACTTCTACTTTCTATTTTTTTTCACTCACTTCCATCATTACGCAGAAAGGATTGACAAAGGCACAACACTGCATAGAGTTATAGTGTAATGTGTATTTTGTGTAGACCTGTAGGCAAGCTGAACCACCTTCTATTTACAGCAATCTAATCTTTTCCCACTAGGATTTGCTGTAGTACTTAGTGAAAGTAATCAGAGGACAAGAAAAAGTCATGATCAGAACAAGTCTTCTCAAAAAACAAAGTCCACTTCCAGTTCTTCCCCGACTGGGAAGAACTTGCTTTGGGCCAATCCAAAGTCCTCCCTAATCTTCTCATAGCTACTGGCTTTAGTGGAGCCATAACCATAACACTGAGTCACCCAAATGTCCATTGGCTCCTAAGAGGAATGTCTGTGTCATGTGTTATGACTAAAGTTAACAAGTGCCAATATTTGTTTCATCTGTTTTATTTTCACAACTCTCTACTAGCGAGAGCTGCAAAGTTCATTGAGATGTGAGCGCTCACAGCTACAGACACAGGCAAGGCTCTGAGCCAGGCAAAGTTTTTTTTTTAATCGAGATTACATCTGTTTGTTTCAACATGTGAGACAATCACTGACATTTATTTGCAAGCAGGTTATCTTTCATGTGCGCAGAGCCACGTGAGTAAACCTGTGCATGTTTATACAAGAAGATGCCGAGGCATATCCATGTACACGTGATGTATCCGTGTGGTTTTACTTTTGACAGGCAGCGCACCGTTGTTGACATTTCGTAGGTAGCGTTGCCTCTGTTGTGCACCCCCCTCCTGTCTCACTGTAAGGATAAATGTCTTTTTAAATGTAGAGGTAGAAGAAACAGAGCAAAGCGGGAGAATCGGAGTTTATGTTGGATGGAGAACTTAACAGTTTGCCCTTATAAATTGTGTCACTCCGTCCTTCTTGTGGATCAGCTACGAGATTGTGGCATGACAAGGCCATGAGCTTTACAAGGGTTTTTATCCATTTCACTTGTTTTGTTTTCCCCTTTTATGACTTTTATCTTGCTCATAGTGCTTAAAGTCATTTCCTGTTCTATGTTCGAACGTCTTGGAGTTTCATCAAAGTTCTGTAAAGCTGAGTCATGTCACAAAATTGAGAGTCGAATGGAAATGAATATGTTGAGTCACATGTGTGGACAGCAGGTGTTGTCTGGAGCAGAGAGACGTGTGTGTGTGTGTGTAGGTGTGTGTGTGTATTAAACCCTGTTTCAGTCGAAAGAAATAACTTTTTTGACCAGCTAAGTCCCAATTGCCCAGATTAATGAAACAAGGTGTGTTACAAAACTGCTAAATCACAAAGACAACATGCGTTTCTGTTTATCTGACGAATCTGTGGAAGGGAATTAGTCATAGTAAGTACTTTATGTATTTGCAAAAAGCCCATTCTGTTTAGTAACAAGGATGCACAGTTAACATTTTTGTGTGAAATTGCTAAAACAATTTCTAAATTAACGTAGATAAACAAAAACTGGGGCTGAAAAGTGTTGATGTCACAAAAATATCAAAATATTCTGCCCGTACGTACACTACAGTACCAGAAGTACTAAACTACATTTCCCTATACATGAACTTAAATGACACGATTTCCCAGTACATATAAAATCTTGAGTTGGACCACACTTTGCATCTGAAACTACTCAGGTTTCTTAAGGTTACAGGTGGCATTGTATCATAGTTGACCAATTCCTTTATACTTCGCTTACCTATGGGCTCTGGATTTGTACACCAGAAGCTCATAACCGAATATGTTTTTGTAACATATCACAATGTTTAATGCATTATTTCCAGTGAACTGTCATGATTGTTGGTCTCATCACTCTGGACAAGCACAGCTCATCAAATGAAACAATGGCCACCGGCTGAGGTCACTTATAGTGGAGACATGCATTCATCCTTCAGTATCTTTTCCTGACAGGTATGTTAATGCTCGATTCCTTTTGAACACCACCTGAATTTCCTGCTCTTAATGTTCTGTCCTCTTAATTAGAGAAGTATGACAACGTTCCCCCGTTTTGGGTGCTATGACGATGAAAACAGTAAACAGACAGCCCTGGCCACATGGAAGGCTAGCATAAGTTTACAGATTAGTCCTTCCCTCCAGGCAGACAGGCATGTTTCACAATGTGCTTTTACTCAGCCCATATCTTGAGTTGCGTGAGAGATTTCCATATCTCACACACTCTTGTAAATCACAATTGAACAGTAGTAACTCAGAGAATGAACTCCAAACACGACTGCTTTCAATTTGGGACCAGGGTTCCTGCCAAGGCTGGGGCGGCCTCAGAGAGACCACCCCCTCGGTGCGAATTTACAGGCCTCGTCACCTCTCAAGACTGCAGGAGCGCCGGCATTGCTCTCATAACACTGGGACAGATGTCTGACACCTCCAGCTGGGGTTTGTTGGAAGGTGTCGGAGGTGATAATGCCGAACCCCCACAAGTACACAAACAGCTGACACACACATAAAACAAAAACCTCTATTGGCTGTAATTCCCATTTTAACCTTTCAGCTAAATGTGTAAATCCCTACTACAATATATTTGGAAAAATGTAAATATACTGGAATTTCATTTCTTATCCCTTCTTTCAGGTACACACCTGTGAACAAAATAAAGAGCCAACCATGATAAGACTTACTGTGTATTTTCATCTTTTCAGTGTAGCTTAAAAGCAGTAGCACGGCATATGACAGTAACATTACAAAATGTGCACAGTTGTAACAGAGCCTCTGGATTGTCATTACCAACACTTTTGATGAAGCTATTGCTGTATCCCAGAATTGAATCTTGCAGATGGGAGCGTCCATAATGGAGGGCATGGGCGTCTATGAGTAACATTTTAAAAGAAATGATTAGAGAGACATAGCATAATTGAAATACTGTAGTTGGGACTCAATTTAATACCAATAAAAGAAGAAAATAAGAGTAGAAACCTTTTTGTACGGCTTAAAACCAATAATAATCCAGTTCCTGTAAATGCTGTTTGACTCTCAAGTGTTTTTTTTTTTCAAGTGAATTGGCCTGTTTGAGTGCATTGCTGCTCCTCTCCAAGTGTTTAATTTAACCTCAGTACCGATATAGATGTTTATCATGACAATGAAAGGATACAGAAGACAAGAGCTAAAGTTGTGGAGGGATTTAAAGTAGGTTTAGTGTAATGAACAACATCACAACCTTTGAACATTTCACAGAGTGCTGTTCAGTCTCTGAACATGGAAAGGGTATAGCACAACTGCAAGGCTACCAAACCATGACCACAGACATGAAGAGACAGGACAGGCAGGGGAAGGGTAGTCAAAAAAGCAGTCAAGAAGGCCCATGGTAGCTCTGGAGGAGCTGCAGAAGTCCACTGCCCAGGTAGGAGAATGTTTTGATGGGACAAGTATTTGTCATGAACCTCACAAACCTGGCTTTTATGAAAGAGCAAGAAGATGGCTACCACTGAACACCTCAATGACTGTTCACAGAAGCTGTTCAATCCCAGCTAATTAAATTCCATTGTTTTGATAGGAAGAGTGAGCAAAAACGTCAGCTTCCAGATGTGCAAGCTTAGTAGAATCCTATCTCAGAAGTTCAACAGCTGGAACCGCAGCACAAGGTGGTTGCATAAATTATCGACTCGGAGAGCTGAACACAAATGCACACCACACTTTTCAGATTTATTATTAAAGAAACAATCAGACGTTGTCATCTTTCTTCCACTTTATTGTCAAATCTAAATACTTGTGTCAGTCACTGCATCTGGTTCACAGATGGATGATGTTCATTTATGTCACTTCCCATATGTGTTCTCTCTTCGCGTCATCCCACTCACCTAGGAGTTTTTTTGTTTTGTTCCATACAGCAGAGAGCCAACATGTTTTATGAGTTTCTGTTTGTTATTGAATCATTTTTAAAGACATTGATAAACGTCCACACAGCTCCAACATTTATTACTTTTTATTTCTCCTTATTCCTTATTTCTTCTGGCATTACTATGAGTAATGCAGTTATGTCACAGCGTGGAAGTATTTGCTTCAGCAGATGGGCTCCTCTGTGGAGTCCAGATTCCCGAGACGGACAAGGAGACTGGATGACTAAATCTTAACCCAGTATCTGATCGTCAGTGAGAAAATATGTTGGATTTTTAACTGGTTTAAATCAACGAAACGACTGGCTTGATCTAAACAAGGCTTTTCTAAGGCTTCGGGACTCCAAGTCTTAGTGAGATCCTACATCCACAAATGCAGAAAACATGGCCCAGCTGTGACAGTCTGGAGTGGAAGACCCAAAAGTCACAACATAACCCAGAATGGCATCTGAAGCACTACAGGTCTCTCTTGTCTCAGGTAAGATCAGTGTTCATGTTTCAAATATATATATTTAAAAAAAGAGACGGGATAAAAATGGCATCAGTGGGAGAGTTTCAAGGCAAAAACCAATTCTGAGCAAAAAGAAGACAAAAGCCTGTCTCACTTTTACCAAAACATTTTGATGACCGCTGTGACTTTGGGGGAAAGTATTCTGTGGTCTGATGAGCTGAAAGTGTTTTAGATGATACGCATTATAGTAAAAAAGTAATGCAGCATTTCAGAAATATAACATTGTCAAACAAAATTTCTGCCACTAGAAGAAAATCCTGAAGAAAAAGCAACATAACAGTGTTTCAAAATAAACCTATTAGTATGCCTCTGAATGGCTGAGAATATATGAAATAAAACCAAGGTTGGAGAGTGACATCAAAGTCCAGAGTTGAATTCCCATTGTGCAACCTTGGATAGGTCATTTGTGTTCGAAAACCTACCAATATGGCTGACTTACAGAAAAAGAAAAAGAGGACATCAAAAAGACTCAAGATTACTTTTTCGCATATTACCGAGATCACGCTTTCGTTAAAAAAAAATTTATTTGAAGCTGCAGTTTGTTTTTTGCGTGAAATTCAATTTTATGATTTGATGCATTTAAATGTGGCCAAAAAAAAAAAGAAAAAAAAGAAAAGAAAAGTGGAATGAGGAGTCTACTTTTCCACAGCCCTGTAACTTGGTCACCAGGACCTCACAGGAATAATTTATCCACTTGAGTCATTTGCAGTTTCCACATCAAATTCCAAAGTGATAAAAGACAAGATGCTACCATTATAATATTTAATTCAAAATTTCAGTGCTGGTGGTAACAACAAGGAGGAATTGTGGAGTGGCCTGACAAGTCTTTGGCAGGTCGAAGCCCACAATAATTGTACAGGCCCAAAGAAGGGAGGTTGGTAGAGTAAACTTGGCTCTGAAGAACCACACACTGAGATCATGTGGGAAGAAATGAAAGCTTTTTGAACCACCCAGAATAATTCATACGAGATGCTTGACATTGCTGCGTCCATAACCTGCATAACTGCAACAGCTTCATTGCACAGAAATGGTTCACACATAGACGTTTGACAGCGACGCAAGTGAACCGATTTTTGGATCCGTCCAAAGCTAATTACCAGTCGTAGTATAGCCGACTGCATTACATAAGGAGGTTCAGTAGAAAACAAACAAACAGAACCTCATGCTCTTCTTGTGCCGTCACTGAGGGGTGGGAGTCTGACATGAAAAAGGCAGGACAGAGTTTTCTAAGATCCCTGAATAATGAGTTTACATTGGAGTTAAATAGGAACAGAGGGGTGACGGGTTTATGTTTGCTTTCCATTTTCAGCTCTGGCACAGATTCAGGCCACCTTGAAGAGTCTGAAAACCATTACCCAGGACAGTTGGTCAAAAGTGCACACTGTATAGGATATCATCGCGGTGTGCCTCACAGAGAGACAGAGTGATGAGGACGAAGATGGAGGAGGAGGGAGAAAAGAAGGGAGGGGAGGGTTGTCACGGATAAGATATCGTGCGAGAAGAGGAGAAACTGAGACTAACACAAGTTCAGTGTGCCCTCTTCCAGAGACGTCTCAGTTACAGCCAGCTCGCCGTGTCACTGGTGCAGATGTGTTTGGTTTCAGGGAAACAAAGGCATCCTGAGTGAGTGATGTAACTCGGAGTGGCCGTACCTTCATGGCTGTCTGGCACATCACTTTTTGCATGCAACTGCAGATTAGGTAAAGACAGGCCTGCAGACAGGGTTTTCTCCTCCATTGTCTCCTCCACACGCACCCACTGAACATGCATAAAGAGGGGTCACGCATATGAAGACAGCATCAATCGCTCTCATCTGGCTCACAGCGAGGCGCTGACTGATCCCTCTGGAAAAGAAGCAGAAACAAAGATAGGTGTGTGTTTCGGTGGAAGTATGTGAATGGGATCTGATGAGGATTTCTTTGTAGTTGGTTTGCCTCAACAAATGTTTGTTTGCATGTGCGTGTGTGTGTGTATTTAGGAAGCAGGTCAGATTGTGTTTTTTTTTAATCCTTTCTTCACAGTGTGCCTTCAAGGCTGGATTACTGCACATTTATTGTGCCCTAACATGCTGACGGTTCAAGGATCTAATGCTTGCGGGCAGCTTAGAATCGCGCTGTGTTGCTACTCTGTTGTTCACTTTAAGTAGGTTTGATGTATGGGAAGCTCATGCTGAAGGCCCAGAAATTCCTACCTCGTTATCTTAAAGGGCTGCACTTTAAAAAAGAAATTTTCAACGATCGCCATAAATCGTTTTTACTACCGGAATATATATTTTTTTATTTATTTAAAAGTTCACTCACCACATGTGTTCGAGTTCTCCCTGCAAACCCTGGTACTTCTCAAATCTATTATGCTCTGGTTTTTTTATGCAGTGATCAGCAGGAATTTTCAAATCCATTTTAATGGCAGCCTTCTGGTCCCTGTCAGGACGGTGGGCCAGCATCTGCACAACTTGGAGACATCTCAGCATGTTACTTTGATCTAAATCTCTTTTAGTGATGTGTCTTTCATGAACGTATGTCATATCTCACAAAGAGATTTATGATCACAAATTAAACTCTTATTTTTATTTATTTTTTTAATCCCCTGTGATTAATAATCTGATGACATTTAAGGATTTAAATTGTGTGTGTAACGACTGGATATTAAGACTTTTATCCATGTAGGTGCAATAAAACCAAACATTTTTATGTCCGAGTGATGATTTAGTTATTAATGTTTACCATAGCCAGCAAATGGTCCTGGGGTTTTAATGATTTTAGATTTATCGCTGGTTTTATAACATCTGTTTGACATAAATAAATCCTGGGCTCTGTTGCATCTAACAAGATCAAATCCAAAATAGCACCACTTACAGGGGCAACGTAGATAATTAAAGCGTCTAGGAGATTAATCAGAATGAATTATGAATTTACTACTAAAATATCTGACTGACATAAACTGGTCATTTATGTTATTGCATGTAAAACCACAAAATTTTAGTAGAGCACCAGCATGGGGCGACTTAGGTGATTAAGGAAGGAGGAGGTTAGAAAGAGGTTATACAGGGAGGAGTAGGGCGAGGATGTTTTGATCCTTACAAAAGCCATGCGGTTAATATCAATCATAATAAAATGACATAGTATATTTTACTGAGGCCATAAGTCGTGGTTAATTGCCATATTTGTGACTCATAACATCATAGACAGACAGCATAAATCATTACATAAATTATCAAAATTAATCATTTCTAAAATAACCTTTTGAAAGACAGTGTCCCTTTTCTCTCTATAGTTAGCAATTTTAAACTATGCTACTAAATTCAATTCAATTCAATAACACTTTATTTACCCCACAGAAAAATTAAATATGATCATAACTCATCTCAGCGTCTGCAGTCGTTGTGGATGGTGATTTACGGTACCAGTCAGTTTTGCAACAAATATGAAGGATGTTGTCGTGTGACGGTGTCATGACTGTCATGACATGCTAACAGTTCAGTATCTGGGCGGTATGATATGTCACAGTAACGTGTCCTGGAGAACAGGACACGTTACTGTGGCTTTTGCCACTCCTCTTTAATGATGCTCCCATGCAAAATAATACCTTGTTGTCATGGTTACTCATCATAACAACTCTTTTGCTTTTACACACATGCTTCTCCTGACTTGCGGTAATATTCACAGTTTGGAGTCACCGAGCCAGAATCTTGGGATCAGACCAGAATCTGCCAGAGGTATTAATAATTTTAAGGTTGACTGGATACACTCTGTTCTGCTCTGTTCACATATGTGTTCTGTTGGCAATAGTTGTTTTAAGTCTGTATTATGATTTTAATAACCTTTTCATTATTTTTCTTGCAACACAACAGCTCTGTGATGTAATATTTAGTGCTGTTGCCTCACAGCATGAAGGTGTCTCATCAAATCTTGCACAGAATAAATCTCAGTATTTTATGTTTGGAGAAAGCTTTAGATGCAGTCCAGCCAGTTTTACATTTTCCACCTTCTTTGTCTTCACTGACAACAAAAGTCATGAAGAAGAACAGCTTCTTCTTCATGTTTGTTCCCTACTTTGGCGTTTGTCAAATGTCAAACTCTCACTGCCCAGCCTGTCAGTTCACCACATAAAATCTTATTAAAATTCATTTTGTGATGTGATTGTAATTTAAAAAAAAACAGGTAACACTTCAGGGGATGTGACACTTTAGCAAGGCATAACGAAATAAAACTGAACATGGAGCGATGTCTTCATTGCAGATTACCATAGGACTTGTATTGGTCTAACATTACTCTGTGACAGGATTGTTTTAATCAAATGATGCTTTTGCTTTTCTTTGGGGGGTTTTCTTGACAGCTTTTAGACATTTTGCTCAGGTTTAAAGCAGCAAAGTCTCACGTGTGCTTAATCTCAAACACATAGGTTTGTTTCATCAAAGATCAAAATCTGTTTTCTTTCATTTTCTTCTGACCAATAAAAAAAACACAAATATCTTGAATTTTTGTTGCATCCGTTCTCCAACTGCACATTTACAATGTAATAAAGTCAATTTTTGTCAGCGTCTGTGCTGTGAAAACCCTGCACATGTTCTGCTATCGATCTCAGGATGAGAACCACCTCTCCAGAAACCCAAGGAATGCATCCAAATACAACAGAAGGAGAAGAAAAGGAGCCCAGTTGATAATCAAAGGTGTTGTATGATAAGAGCAGGGCTGTGGAGGACAATTCTTGAAATGTTAGATCATTAAATTAGTTCATCTTTAACTAATCATGTCTTGACAGCTACAAAGCGAGATCCTGAACAGTCTACCTCTGGCGCACGCTAATGTGCTGAGCTTACAAACCTTACTCTATAGACTGAATGTAAAAGTAATACCATATTCTTAGAGAATGGATTTTAAACATGTTTGATGTTTCAAATTGCCAGGTTTCTGTCACGTTAAAAGTGAAATCACACAAAATCACTTTAAAACCTTTTTCCATTTCTACTGGGAATAAAACAGAACAACAAACAAATCTATTTGATAGCATAATGTAATAATAATAATAATAATAATAATAATAATAATAATAATAATAAAAAACTGTAATAATCTGAAATGTACAACTATCTCAATTTCTCCTTGCATATCTGGAGTAAAGAATGGGTTTGGATCTGGAGTTATGGTCTTCCAAAGACAACTTTCATTTTTAGTCAAAGTCTACCAAAACCATGTTAACAAATGTGTTTGGGTCTGATGAAGCCAAACTTACATTGAGTAACAAATCCAAAAGGGTTTGTTCCAGTAAGGATGTTGCAGTGATCAACAACATCACTGCACATCACCGAAGGAGAATCATGCATGTTTCTGTAAAACATGGATTCAGTGGAGTTATGTTCTTGATTGTGCTTCAGGTGGAACAGAGGTTTTTCTTAAAACAAATCTTTTCTCTCAGACGTTGCCACTTTCTCCTCCAGTCTAAACCTATCCTCTTCCTCCTCTGTCCTCAATTCAACTATATCCATGTCTTCTCGAACAACATCCATATTTCTCCCCTTTGACCTTCCTTTGTCTTCTTCCTGGCTGCTGCATCTCTGACATCCTTCTGTCCCAAACCCACTGTCCCTCCTCTGCACATGTCCAAACAATCTCAGTCTGACCTCTCCAACTGACTAACTCTTATCTCCCAGTTGTGGACATCGTCATCCTCATCACTCCCAAGGAGAACCTTGGCATCTTCAGCTGTGCCATTTCTATTTCTGTGTCCTGTTTCTTTCTTTTTTTCAGTGTCACCGTCTCCAAACCGTACAGCATAGCTGGTCTTACCACTGTCTTGTAAACTTTTCCTTTGACCTTTGCCTTTACTCTTTTGTCACAAATCACTCCTGAAGCTGTTCTCCATTCACTCCCTCCTACTTACACTCTCTTCTTCATCTCTTTACCACAATCCCCGATTTCCTGCACAGTGCACCGTTGTGAACTCCCTCTCACTCACACACATGTTCTCTGTCTTGGTATGGCTAACTTCATCGTATTCATCGTATTTCAAGTGCATACCTCCAACTCTCCCAGTTGTCTTCCACTAGTTCTCTGTTCTCACCACAAATCATGATGCCGTCTGCAAACATCATCGTTCATGGAGATTCCTGCCTGACCCTATCACCACAGCAAATAAGAAGGGGCGCTGTAGTGAAGCTATCTGTCACTGCAGCACACCTCACCACGGTCCTGCTGCCTTCATGCATGTCTTGTGCCAGTCTAACATACTTCTCTGACACTCTAGATTTTCCCACACCGCAGCTCCTTCCTCGTCACTCCCTTGCATGCTTCTTCTAAAGCCACAACGACATAATAAAGTTCTTCCTGAACAAAGATGGCATCTGTGGTTCTTAAAGTTGGCATAAAACCATACTGCTGCTCACAAATAGTTGCCTCTTGTCTAAGTCCCTTCCCTCATGCAGAAAAGCAAGTGCAGAGGAGTCTCCACTGTGCTTTGGTCTGACCACCTGCAACTTGCTTGTGTCACACTTGGGCCAGTTAAGACATAAAGTAAATGAAAGCCATACGTGCGATCTGGGGTCTGGAGGGCTGCTAAATGGATGTGTAATGGGAAAGCAGCACACTCCCTCTGCACTGTACACAACAATCATTAGGAGACCTATCTGTTGAACGCTTGCATGCTAAGCTGTAATTTTCAGACTGTTTTGTGTGTGCGTGTGTCTGTGAAGGAGTTCCTTTTGTTTGAGTGTGTGTGTGTGTGCTTAAGAGGCCATTGGTGGCAGACGTGAAGCAGAAAAGCTGTTTTTTTATGTGCCTGTGTTGTGTGAGTGTTTGCTATTATCTGGATGTCATCACGACCACAGAAATCAGGGCCTGATAGAATCTTCCCGACTCCCTCCAGCGATCCCCAGCCAAAGTCACGAGAGCCAAGGGTCTCCTTTGACCACGCACACACACACACGCACACACACTTGAACACACACTGACATAGATGTAGACCCTGCATCACGCCTTGCTTCCACATTTTGCAGGCAAACAACTCAACATGTGAAGTGAGGTGGAATTCCCGCTTTTGTGGGAAACATGCCCAGAACCATTTGTAAGCCCTTCTCCTCCGCCGCCTCCTAACTCTTTACAGATTGTAGTTGTGTACTTCTATATTAAGTTACTAAGCTGCAGTTCTCAACCCTTCCTTCTATGGGTCACATAAAATAAGAGGAGCGATCACATTTTTTTGTGTGTGTCTGGCTTACATCCACGTGTTTTCTCAAATGTATGCATGTCAAAAGTACTGGAGAACCTAATCTGCAGCCTTCTCTATACTGATGTAAACATGTGGCAAGACTTTTACACAGTGTTGACAGTTTATATGTAGACAAAGCTGAACTATACAGAGAGTATTGCATTATAAGTTATACATCAAACCCTTGAGAAGTCTCTCATGAAGAAAAATGATGATTTCTCTGTCAGAAGATGGGAATCTACAAGATGGAGGAATTGGGAGACAGCCACAATTTGTGTGTGTTGAGCCAACTCAGATTGGCTGAGCACAATCTGAGTGTTGAGCAATGTGTCTCCTTCAAATCAATAATAGACAGTGGTAACAGCATTACTATTGATTTTATTATACTAGGCACAAAATTTGACACCAGAGTCTGAGTACATTGCAATGTCTGCATGCAAAACGCAGGCAATGCAGTTTTGGGTCTAACACAGGTTTCAGTTTGGGTCTTGCTCCAACTTGTGCCATTTTCAAGGCTTTCACCCGTCTTTTAGTCTTTGTCCTGTGAGTACATAAAAAAGAAACAAATAGCCAAATCCTACATCACTATTTAAAAGTGCCTAGAAAAAGCAACATTTTTACTTTGTAACTCTAAACTTTAATTCATTCTATCTAGACTTCTTGAGAAAGAGACCAGTACAAAGACAGCGAGGTTAATGCATGGTTTACATGTAGGTCAAGGATCTGCATCTCCTGTCCCTGAGTACGCCTGATGTGCGACTTTTGGACACAAATGTGCTCCAACACACCTGAATCAAAAAGCTCAATTACCTCCTTGGCATGCCAGCAAGTTGTGCAAAGACCTGGTTATCAATAATTTATTTAGTACAGGTGTGTTGGAGCCAAAAGTATCAGGGCAGTGGCATTTGAGGACTGGAGTTGATGGCATTGAAAGAATCTTTCCCTTTGTTTTGTTGGCAAAATCATGTCTATAAATGTGTTTTGCCTGAACTTCCACATAAATATAATGATCCAAACCATTCTATTGCATGTCTGGTTATTTTATGTTTTGCCAGCAGGTCTCAAACACGTTGTCTATATATATGTAGCGGTATAAATACATTTGCATTCCACTGTATCTCACTCCTTTCTATGTTCCTTTGCCTAAAGGTTGTGAACAACACCCTCGTCTTTAGCAGTGTTTGAAAGTGCTCCCTATGCAAAGGTAAACAAATGTGGTTTTGGCAGACATCTGATCAAACTTCTTGTTACCATCTCTGTTTATGAAAATGAGTGGAATAATCTCCAGCAGTGGCCTGAGTGTTGACAGATATGTGTTTCACCTTTGCTCAAGCTTTTTTTTTATTTTTTTTATCTCATCTGAGCAGAGATTTCATCAAGTGTGGGAAATGAAAATTAACAGCAGATCATCCATCTTATGGGAGGTTGTGCACCAAAGACAGATAAACTTTTACATCAACACAATGACTTACTACGAGAGACCTCTGCACCGATACAAAGGCATTCATCAAGCCACTTGCTGTCCACACATGTGAGGCTAAATCCAATGAATGCCCATTAATCCACTTTATGCAAAGTACACATACCTCCTATTTAATTGTCTTTCCTACAAATGTAATTGAGCTTCCTGTAATACTCTGAGGGCAGAGATAAGGTAATCTCACCAGGTTCCATGCAATGGAAACTTACTAATTGTGTTGTTGGTGTTTGGAAAACTTTGTGTGCCTCCCCCAATAGTCTCTATTCACAGCGTTGACGATGCAGTAGAGTATGAACAATGGATATCCAAACAGATATGTTTTTTTTTTTTGGGGGGGGGGCATCTTGTTTTAGGACATTTTTAAATTATTTAACTGGTAAAACATGTTAAAAACATCAACATTTTTTTTTTGTTTAAATATTTCTAAATGTGTCATTGATATACAATTCATATACCAGATCAGGAAAAATCAATTTTAAACACACATATAGAGAAAGCAAAGCAAATTAGTTCCCATATAAAGGTGTGTATTGTTAAATAACTGGAATGACTCAGGGAATAGGTGCGATTTTGATCTGTAAGTCCACACAAACCATCTTTAAATATCAAAGGTTTCAGCGTTGCTTCATATACACTTAAATTGTTTCCCCAGATTTTTTAAATTGGTTAAACGTGAGTTTTATTGCCTGCGCCATTGTATCAGTTCTACTTTCTTCATCTGAAACCAGTAAAGAGTTATATTGGCTGTGTGTTTGGAAATTCTGTTTTAATTTGAATGCAAAGTCTGCTCAAGTGTCCAAGTGTTTTGCTCGTTTATCCAAATCTTCTGCAGCGAATATTACACAAGCCACAAAGTGCTTTTTCTTTAGGAGTGGAGTCTTGTGTTGTGAGTGTGCAAAAAGACCATTTTAGATGACTCAATAAATTATTGTTTCATGGGATAAATCCTACCTACTATTTGAACTGTCTTGACGTCGTGGCCTCTGAGTTCTGCTTCGCTCTTGGAGAAGTCTTTTGATGAGCGTTTTAACTCTTTTGTCAGAAATATCATAAATGTCATCTGGCTGTATTTGGTTTATGTTAAAATCATGTTCTTTCCATTTCACTCCAATAGCACTCGCTGGAACATTCACAAGTTTAAAAATGCAGCTGTAACCATTGCTCTGTCAAATGCTACAGTAAAACCTATCTAAAATACATGTTTTGAGCCAAGTACTAAAAGTAGAAAAGGTGCCTGACAATATTTCAATCAAAATATAGCAGCTGAGTTTACAAGAGAAAGGTCTGATTATCCTGCCCCACTTTATGAATTACAGTCTCAGAGCAAAGTGCTCTGTTTGGAAACTAAATGTTTGGTCACTACAGTCACTTTGTGTGTTTGTACATTGATGATTATGTCTCTGCTACTTAAGCAATATGACAAATTTAGTATTCATCCGCTTTTACTCTAAAGTGTCAAATAGTTTACAGAAAAAAAACATCAAATTATCACTAAAGAGAATTTAATTTACATGGGTTCCTGCTTTGTCTTATTGGAAAGAAACTGCTCTGGAAGTATTTCCACGGTCAATATACTCACAAAATGTGAGATAAATATAAAGTTTACAGATTTTTAGGAGGGGTTTCGGAAAAGATCTTTGCAGTAAAGTGTATCTGCAATTCTCCTTTCAGTTTTGCCAAACAAAAACACGAACACAGCATATAAAGCTACTTGATAACATTTTCATTTAAGGCAGGGGACTCAGAAGAAAATGATAACACATCTGCTTCTTAAAAAAAGTGGGGGATTTATATAACCGTGGTAAGTATGAACTCAGGCAAGCCACTCAAGAAAAGAAAAGTAATGGCAAGCGGATGCTTTCCCACCCAACTCTGTCAGGTTCTTTCACACGAGCGGCTCATCTGTGCCTGGCTATAAGAACCTTTACATAAATCACTGCTCACTCTGACAGGTTAGCAGCTTGATAACTGCAGGTGAATTTATCGTCGTGGGCTCAGTCGGTTCACACTGCCATTTACCTTGCCTGGAGATTTTACTGCAGCAATGGGCCAGACTTTCAGATGTCTTCAATCAGCTCTATTCTTTGCTTACTTATTACCAGTAAAATGTTTTTTTTTTATTTGGTTGATACCTTTGATTGTGAAGGAGGGTGGTTCATCTGGGGAGCTTTTGCTATAAAAATCCACAGCTGAAATGTGTTTTGAGTCTGTTTAATCCTATAACTGTAAAAAAAAAAAAAAAAAGTAGTGAGCAAACGACACCATCCCATTGAGGGAAACAGGAATGCAAATTCTCAGTGGTTCAGAAAAAAAACTTTGGATGACTTCGATTTTTTTACTCATCTTTAGTATTATATGCCAGAACTGTTTTAATTATATGATTGACTTCCACTTTTCCAATCTGCTTGCTTGATCATGTAATTAACTACTTAAAGAGGAGTTTCTGAATTGTGTAAAAAAAAAAAAAAAAAGAAAAAAAAAAAAAAAACACTTTCATTTTTTTCCCAACACAATTACTTGCCAAGATACAGTCCAGTACTGACTTGATTTAGTTTTGTGATGGAACAAGTTAAACTGACATGTCGAGTAACACACCTCCACGTCCAGATGACCTCAGTCCAGATCAGTCCTGTCAAACTTTGTTTATGCTGTTTTTGTTTCTCTGATGTTTGTGCTGGATGGTCTTCAGGTCGGTGCTGTGTCATGAGCCTCTCCAAAGTTGATAGTATTTCTGCTCTCTGTGTACATTTATAACACATGGAGTCTCCCTGCAAACTTTGCGTAATCTGTTCAATTCACATACCAAAATATGCTTACGTGTGATGCAGAGGGAGAGCGTGCAGGCGGCCAGAGCAACTATTACAGCCTTTGGAAGTTGGACTTCATTTTGAGCCTCAGCCCCACATCAAGGAGACTGTTGCATAAAATTGAGACACGCTTCAGCATACCTTGTAAAAATGAAAACAGCAACAAAAAAATAGCAAGAGAAAAAACAACCCGGCTAGTCACGCATCTTGCATTAGTGGAAAAGTGAAAGCAGCCATGATAGCCTAAGGGAAAGCTATGCAAGGTTGCCAACTTTGCAGGTTGTTTGACTGTGTGTGCATTTTCTGTTAATGTATGAGGAATGACATGCAAGTGAGTCGGGTTAGCAGTTTTGGGTTGGCAAAACTGTGTGGTTGCTTGAAAGTAAGGGTAGTTGCACACAGAGAGGATGTTCCAGATTATGCATTGATAAAACATGCATGCATTTAATGGGGGTACGATTTCATTGATATTTAGGAGGGGGAATTAGGATTAAAAACTGAAAATAAAAAAGTTAAATTCCAGCCATTTTTAAAATTTACTTGGTGAACTAAATTTCATAAAATATGAATGATTACTAAGATGGGAGAACAAGTTGGTTTGCTCATCAAGAGGATGTTCAAAGTTATTTCACAATTAGACAAATTACATAAATTAGACTGTTTGAATTTTGTTTTATTTCATTTACCTTGTCAAGAAGCTCAACTTGCTAGCAAATTTGACGACAGCATTAGCACTCTAGCTAAACAAGATAAAGATGGAAACAAACTTTCTTGCTGTAAAACAAATACTTTCTCAAACAATTAATTTCACAATTCTTATTTTTTTCTAATTTAATCTATTTTTTAAAATAATACAGCACAACTAAAACTAACAGTTTTATTGTTCTCTGCCGGTCATCGTACACAACCAATGAGAATTATGACTGACCTCAAGTCTACTTAAAATGATAAGATAGAAAATAATAAAGTTGTGAATTTTGTTACAATTTAAGAACAATTGAATATTGCATGTACACAATATTCTCAAATACATTTTCCATATACATGTATATTTTTTTGGCTAATGTTAATTTCGCCCAAAATAACTTTTATATTGTATCATTTTGCATGAAGCAAAAAAAGACTTCTGTTGTTTTTTTGATTCTTGTTTTTACCTAATGAATTAGTAATAAGGAATTTATGTCACAATAGTAAGTTCATCAAATAATTTAATAACCATTACAAGAAGAGATAATTAAATGTATTTTAGAGGGGTTAGAATAGATTTACGTGCACAGGATTGCTAATTGTTAAACTTTATTTTTACTTTTATCACCCAATTTTCAGAAGTAAATATGTTCAGCATGGCACTAATCTCTGAAATGTGTTGCTGCTTACTTGTTACTTGCTGGGATTGATTCTGAGTGAGACTCACCGCAGATCTCTGAACAGCAGTTCCCAAAACAATAACATTAAATAAATAAATAAAACTCATTTTTCACATTTCAAGCTCGCCACATCTGTGCAAATCATACTATTTCTGTTGAAAACCAACACTGTCATTCAAATTGGGGGATTTTCAGATGTTCCAGCTTTATGTTTTCTTCTAACAAGTAATAATGGGAGATGTATTAAGCCAGCCAGGAAGATCTCTTCTTTCCCTCTGAATACTGTACTTTTCCCCTCTTCACAGCTGAGACATGCATTTTTTTCTTTTTTTTTTGTTGCGGATTTTCTTTCTGTAGACACGTCAGTTTTGATAACAGTCAATATGAGATTTTAGGACAAAGCCTAATAACATATAATTTTAGGAGGCTTATGTGGGCTTTGTGATCAAAAATTGAAGTAAATTATCACCTATTTGTCTCTGTCTTAGACCAACAGATTTTCAGGCATCAGTTCTTGTGTTCCATGTTGATGCTGTGCTGAGCAATCAATGACATGTTGACAGACAAAGCGCACGCCATCGTTGTTCATATTAAGCTTCTCACGCAGCCAGCTAATTGGTGCAAATAGACTGCCATGTCACTGAAGAAGCAAAGACGTCAGCTTCCCAGAGTAATCCCATTGTTCTTACTTCGACGTGAAGCTGGCACACAACAAAGTGATGCCGTTTTGTAAATAATAATTCTGTCAGGGCAAACAAGAATGATGGTATGGGTAAGGAAAACTCTCTGCCTGTGGCACATGAATAAACACAATCACAGAACCCAGAATACGAAACATTATTAACGATTAGCCTTATTACTCAGTCTGTGAAAACAGCCTCCTCCCTTCTAATGGTGTTAGTGATTTGTGTCTGGAGACTGTAAATATTATGGCCAGGCTGACTGCATCAGATCATAGGCTTGAGTTTTTCACCAGCACTCATCGGGTTTTTCTTCTCTTCTTCTTTTTCCCCTCAAACTTATAAAACATATGTTGATTACACAAAAGATGATTGCATAAAGCCTGTGTTGTGGAACTCAGACACTTTTGTAAAGTAATTTTTCACAGTGTTCGATGTGGAACCCCAGAGAGCGGTGGGGAGGTTGTCGATATGATGCTGCCAATGGTCTCTCTGTGTGGCAGCCAGCGCCGCCGAGTAGTCACGAAATCCGTTGACAAGAACCTGATTAATGGGGCTGACTAACATCTGACACACACAGCTGTAGTTCCTGGGATATTTACAGTGATGGAAATTACCAGTGTAATTTCTCAACAACTGCACCTTGTGCTGTACCTTAGCAGCTCATGATTAATTGTACATAAGCTCTTTTCCCTCAGATTGTATTCAGTAGAAACTGACACAAAGGCAAACAAATAATCTACTCTTAATATCAGTTGTACAACATGGTACAATTTGAAGTTGTTGCAATAAAAAAAGACAGGAAATGCTATATGTTATAAGATAACAAATTAATAGTGATTTATAAATTAGTAAGAAAATGCTGGCTGAAGTTAATTTTATGGTTAATATGGTTTGAGGTATGCAGTTCTCCAAAGGAGATGCATCTCAGATGAAAATATTACAGTAAAGGAAAAAAATACTAATTATTTCCATCTGAGCTGTTGCACAGCAGAAAAAACCCCCACATGGCATTCAACTCGAAAGTGAATTTTAATCAAATTATTTTCAATAATACTTAACCCTTCAGAGCTGAAGAAGTACCAGAATTTGATCAATACTAGCCTATGAAGTAGTACATGGTGAATTTATGTATTTGGTCGCTTATAGTGATCGATGTCACCAGGTGTAACCGACAATGCTATGGAGAAGCTGATTGGTCTGCAGTCGAACTGCTGTGCAGGTTAACCAATCAAATGGCAGTATTTATTTAAAATGCCATGGTGAATGTTTATTTGGTTTTATATTATGTAATGATGGATTGAAGTACAAGCAATATTGAAAAGTTCAACATATTTTGAAATTATGACATGATTTTAACATACCGTGAATTCAAACTTTTATTACCAAGTTATACATAAATTGTTTATTCAATACATAACTGACATACTGAAACAAATACGGATACATTTTTTATTCTAAAGTATGTTTTTAAATGAATTAGTATGACACACTAAAATATGCATTTACGAATTGGTTAGATTTGATTTGGTTATGTTTGGTCATGAGTTGCTGGAGAAGACATGTTAGGAAAAAAAAAATAAGAATCTTCGGACACCTGAGGCGGTGCAATAGCGCCATCTATGCCCAAAAGTGTGTCTCTGCTTCCTACCGCACCTCCTCACCACTTCTCTGCAAAACATACCACAGGCCCCGGCTGCGGACTGTCCCTGAAAAAGGACAAGAAACCCCATCAAAATGTCTGATATGGAAGACGATTTCATGTGCGATGATGAAGAAGATTACGACCTGGTAATTAAGCTTATTATCACCTGTTTGACTTTTAAATTTGCATCGTTTATCCGCTGAGAGCTATTACCAAAGTCCCGACAGCACGGGGCTAGTTAGCTTTAGCTCTTAGCTAACATGAAGCTGTCAGTATACAAATAACGGTAGCTTCCCCGCGAGTATTACTGCTATTGTTAGTAAAGGCTGATTTAAGAGAAATGTCACCAAGCATTAACACTGTCACTGATAGAGATGCTTGAGAAAACACGTCGCGTTATGATAATTTATTTTAGGGCAATCACTGAGCAAGTTACGAAGTCATGTTGTTAGCTAACTCCACGTTAGCTAATGAACCTACCATGCTTCTGCTTCGTGAAGGGAATAGTTTGATGCCCTGACGAATTCTGACTCTTATAAACTCAGGAATATTCAGAGGACAGCAATTCAGAGCCAAACGTGGACCTGGAGAACCAGTACTACAACTCCAAAGCCTTGAAGGAGGACGATCCCAAAGCAGCACTTAGCAGTTTCCAAAAGGTGCAGTTGAGCTCCATAAAAGCAATCTGTGTCGTTAGAGCAACACATGCACAGACTTCTTCATGTTTGTTCTGTACAGGTATTGGAACTGGAGGGAGAAAAGGGGGAATGGGGTTTCAAAGCTCTTAAGCAGATGATAAAAATCAACTTTAAGTTGGTAAGTCATGTCCTGCATGCTTAATTGAATTATTTTACTCTTTTTCCATTAAATCAGGGTTGTTGTCGTGGTCTTTTTTCCCTCAACACCATAGACCAATTTTCCAGAAATGATGAACAGGTACAAGCAGCTCCTTACATACATCCGAAGTGCTGTTACCAGGAACTACTCAGAAAAGTCTATCAACTCCATTCTGGACTACATTTCTACCTCTAAACAGGTATGTTTCTATAGTATCAGAGGGTTATGTGTCAAATTCTTATTTAACTAATCCTTCCCTCAAATTAAAATTAAAAAGAGAAAAAATATTTGCATATTGACTTTTGCAAAGATCTCAATAATTTTGTACGCAGCCAATCTTTGCAAAAATATACAGATACACTTTTATCACTTTCCTACTTTATCTCGTTTTTGCTGTTTGCATTGCTGTGCATCTTAAATTGCTGTCTTTGTGAACACAGATGGACTTGCTGCAGGAGTTCTATGAAACCACATTGGAGGCTTTGAAGGATGCAAAAAATGACAGATTGTGGTTTAAAACCAACACAAAGGTACACAAGCATCAATCCTCTGTCGTACACGGCCATTTACTAGTAAAATGTGCTCTACAATTCCTTTTTGTTTCATTTCTATAGTTGGGAAAGCTGTACTTGGAGAGAGAAGAGTATGGAAAACTTCAGAAGATACTTAGGCAACTTCACCAGTCATGTCAGGTAAAAAATCTAAATAATATTATGCATAAATAATATTTCTCTTAAGTTCGGAGGCTAGTTTAACGCAGGTCTAACTCATACATTGACTGGTTAAGTAGATATTCCTTTATTCATTCCTATTTGTATTTAAATCCAGACAGATGATGGAGAGGATGACTTGAAAAAAGGGACACAACTGCTGGAGATCTACGCTTTGGAAATCCAAATGTACACTGCACAGAAAAACAACAAGAAACTGAAAGCGCTGTATGAGCAGTCGCTTCACATTAAGTCTGCTATCCCTCACCCTCTCATAATGGGAGTTATTCGAGGTTAGCTCTCTTTAAAAAAAAACAAAAAACAGATCAATAATTTGAGCTGCGTGTGCTGTAACATTTTGCGATCCTAAAGCTGTTTGTGGAATAACTCGTCTTTGATTGGTCTCTGCCAGAGTGTGGAGGGAAGATGCATCTAAGAGAGGGCGAGTTTGAGAAAGCGCACACTGATTTTTTCGAGGCCTTCAAAAACTATGACGAGTCTGGAAGCCCACGAAGGACAACGTGCCTGAAGTACCTGGTCTTGGCCAACATGCTGATGAAGTCGGGGATAAACCCTTTCGATTCTCAAGAGGTATGGATGTTATGTTTGTTTATTTGTACGGCATATTTAGCTTCAGTTAAATAATGCAAATGGGAGGTGGGATGATTGCACCACCAGATCATACAGTTAAAATTTGTTTTAAAACTCAGCAGAAACAATTCTAATCAGGGTAATAAAGTATACTTTAACATTTACTTTTTGCAATTTTTAACTTCTTTTTCTCCCCCTAAGGCCAAACCATACAAAAACGACCCAGAGATCCTAGCTATGACAAACTTAGTAAGGTGAGTGTCCATGTATGAATGCATAACCATAATAAGAGGGCTGAAATGTTCATATTGACTGATCAATTTGGAATAATTACTGAGATTTAGACAAGTTCTAAGAATTTTAGACAGCAGATGTGGATCTTGGAGTCTGCTGAACTCTCACTTCTTCACACGAAGAAGTAAAGAGTTGTACTTCTTTTGTTGTTCGTGTTGCTGTAAGAAATTTTAAAAGTGAAGCAAGTTGGGCAAGCAATATGTTTGTAATAAGAAGAGAAGTTAATATGAATCAATGTTTCACATGCAAAGGTTTTGTCTTGTGGTCAGACGCTCACTGTGCCACTTTTGTATCGCCTTGCAAAAGTATTTACACATCGTTGGGTTTCTCACATTACAGCTAACAAATTTTTTTGAGCTTTTCAGATGGACTCAATGCAACAGATGAATGTGAATTTATTTATTTTTTTTTAAATACCAGATTTACAAAATGTTCTGTGAAAAATTTTCCAAATAATCAATATGCAAATGAAGTGTGATCTATATATGCACTCAGTCCCTTTTATTATGACACTATGAAAATTATGATATAAAAAGTTGTCCTATGAGAGTGTAATGGGATGAATAGAATATAATATACTTTATTGATCCCCAATGGGAAATTGCTTATTTGTTGAAAGCTATTGTATGTACACACCACATTTTTTAGATTTTAATCAAATAAAACCATGCAGCTTTTCCTTCTGCTTTAGGTGTTTTCTGCTTTATGTTGGTATATCAGATAAAACATGAAAATATGTAAGGGATGTGAATATTTCTGTAAGCACCGTACAACTAGAGTGAGCAGTTTTTCTTGTCTATGTGGAAATCATCTATAGCTTAGCCTTAGCAAGAACTTTTAATGTTTATAAAACCATTCACTGCAAATGACCGAACAGTTCTTCATCAACACATTTTATAGAATTTGTAGAAATATAAAGCTTTTACACATTTCCTGCTTCCATTTTTGCAAGCTTTTGTTCCAGTGTTTACACAGATACCAGATATTGTCGGTACAGCCTCATTTCCCGTGAACATATCTAAGATTTAACAAGAATTTCAAGAAACTAAGAATGGGAACCCAAAGCTACTACAATAATAGAGTTTAGAAGAAATATTTATATCATATTTTGCAATATGTTTGATGACCTTCAGGGTGGCTGGGGAGGGGAACTGAGGTCCCAGAGATCCCAGAAACATGGGAATTATTTAAACAACTAAGACTGTTTTTCATTTTCAGCGCCTACCAGAACAATGACATCACAGAGTTTGAGAAAATCTTGAAGACAAATCACAGTAACATAATGGACGACCCGTTCATTAGAGAGCACATAGAGGGTGAGTGGAGGACGTGACCACAGTCAGTTTGCCTGAACAGTCGTTAAACTGTGTGATGTTATGTGACGTTTCAGAGCTCCTGCGTAACATTAGAACTCAAGTCCTTATCAAACTCATCAAACCGTACACAAGAATACACATCCCCTTCATTTCTAAGGTGAGTCTGAAAATATGTGCCTATTTTCTGGCACCAGAACTTTTAGGACTTGACGTATTTTTTTTGTCAGACGCTCAAACTTATGGCTACCTGAAAAATCATTACTTGTGAATTCAGATTTATCTACTTACTCAAATGTGTATTTTTACAAATTACATACAGGAATCCAGAATTGTGGTTCTTCATATGACGAGATATATTGTCTACAATGTAGGACCTCTTATGTGTTGCTTTTCTGTGTTTACTCGTACATATTTAACCAGTTTGAGAACTTTTCTGCTCTGTGTTGTTCCAGGAGTTAAACATTGACGTGTGCGACGTGGAGAGTTTGCTGGTGCAGTGCATCTTGGATAAGTAAGTTTGGCCTTTGTGTGTTGAGAACAAGAACAAAAGAAGAAAAAAAAAAAACGCCAGCTTTCCTGTAAATAGCAATGTTTCCTCATAGTTTGAATCCCTTGACCTGTAAAAGTTGAGCAGTGTGAATTGTTTCACCAGTAATTAAGGCTTAGTTGCTCGTTTTGTAAGTTTTAAACGTTACTTTTCAAAAAGGGTTTCAGACAAGTACAGTGGAAGCTCAGGAAATTAAGGTAAGAAAATATTACATTAGTTTCTAGAAGAAAAAACTGAAATGTAATACTTTCAGAAGAAAAAAATATTGCAGATTTGTAGCACTAGTTTATCTGGAAACACACGGCAGCAGGATGCATTATGGGAACGCAAACCAGTGAAGTCAGTGTGATACTATGTACAAGGTTCTTTTCTTTGCTGCCATTCGTGTGCATGTTATATTGATCTGTGCTAACTATGCAAGCAGTGTTGCAGACCGTATCCACCTTTTCAGCATCATCATACAGCGTCATATTCAAGCTGTAATGTTTCACTTGTAAAAATGAACAATAACGGACAGTAGGAAATGAAACCACCTGTTTAATGTAACTTAAACAGGTGGTTTAAGTTACATTAAACTATGCCAGCTATTAGTTGGCACAGATTTGAATTGTGTTCACAATAAATGCCCTAAAACAGACTCCATGTTGAGAGTATCTTTCATCACTACTTATCCTTCGATTCAGTCAGAGTTGTCAAAGTGAGTTTTATTTGTTTGACCTGGTTCTAACCTGAATCATGTCGGCGGCTCTCCACAGTGTTAAAACATAAACTGACATTTCATTGTTTTAAAGTTTGTGGTTTTCCACAGCACGATCCATGGACGAATCGACCAGGTCAACCAGCTTCTAGAACTGGACTACCAGAAAAGAGGAGGCGCTCGCTACACAGCGTTAGACAAATGGACAAATCAGCTGAACTCCTTGAACCAAGCCATTGTTAGCAAGCTCACATGATGGCATATCGAATAAGAGACAAAGGAAAATGGCATGTTTGAAAACATCCATAATGTATGCTTATGTGCTTCTACGAGTAAATCTGCTCAGGCGAGATACACAGCTCGTGTTTTGAGAATGCATCAGTTTCACAAGGACTCCATGAACCCCAGGAACATGTTTCTTTCTGTTCTGATGAGAGGAAATCACAGACTCCTGTTTTTTTTTTTTGTTTGTTTTTGTTTTTTTTTTTTTTTTTTAATGTTGATTGGCCGTGTCTTTCAGGTGCAGCAGACAAATATCTTGGTTGTATAAAAAGTTCAAATGTGTATGAAAGTCTGTACACAACATTTTAATGTATACTGTTGCCTGTTGTTAATAAACTTGATTTCCCTCGGCACTATAAAAGGTCTGAGCTGCTTTCGGGTAGCAGTAAGGTTTAAAATGTGTCCTAAGATAAATGTGTAATTACGAATGAGATATTCACTCTAGAAACATTTTCTCTTAAGGCGTAGTTGAAATTATAATTTTATATATCTAACTTCATGTTGTGTTTTTTTTCTTGCATCACAAAACTAATTTATGTTTTTTTTATGCGATATTTACGTATAAAATAGACTTAAAGCCTTTGAAAGCACCTACAAATCTCATGGGTGATTTAGTACTTATGAAAATGGAATATAAATTGAAACATCTTAATGTCTGTAAATGGTGCGAGGTCTGAATTATTTTTATAATTCTGATCTATATCCGAAGTTTGACAGCTTCCGTTTCAGATAACTGGGTCCATTCCTTCACAGTTAGCCGCCGAATGATTTGGGTGGGAACGGTGGAAAACGGCGAGGGTGTGGTAGGTGGTATCTGTACTGGCGCAGAAAGATGTTTGTAACGTTATGCAACACCAATCTGTGAGAATGTGGATAAACACGCCATTAACTGTTGACAAATGTGCTGCATAGGATATAACGTAGCTAAGTGTATTAAGTTTGAAAAATGAGTTCATGACATCCAAATAACCGTGTTATGTGTATATCTGCCTTAAAGTGTGAATGATGTCGTTGAATGTAAGCGGGTTACAGTGTATATTAGTAGGTTAAAGTCCTGGATGTCAAATACAGCTCGAATTGAAGCGCAAACTCCTCCTAGCCGGCTCTCTGTATGGCTCGCCGGCTGGGAAATGATGCCGAGTCCCTCCCATTTCCTCATCGACAGCAGTTTTCCCTTTGTAGCCAGACAGCGCTTCACGCTCGCAGCTGACGCAGCAGCAACAGTTAACGGTGGAGCTCGTGTGAACAGCGGGTCGCTCTTCGGCTTTAGCGGTTGATATTATTTATAATGAAGAAACTAAAATGGGCCCCGTCCTGACAGTGTCCACATAGTGATCGATGACGGTCTGCGGCGGAGTCGGTGACTGACATGGACGCTGGTGACATTAAGGTACGCTTTATTTTGCTCTGTTTTTGATTGGTTCAGCTAGCGCTTTAGCCTGTGGACAGAAACGGGGCAACGTTAGTTTGGGTTATCGAGGCCGAAATTTACACTTTTTTTTTTTTTTTTTTTTTTTGCATTTGTCCAAAAAACAACCACTGTTGTTGTTAATAACAACTGCGTCGTCACTTTTTGTTGCTTTCAAATGCCCTCTTGAATATTATTTGATAATAGCTGAGAGATAGGTTTTGGTGTTTTTTTGCGACAGCTAAACAAGCTAACCTAAAAACAGCATTAATGGTATCTTACAAACCCGCAATTCCGCATTATTATTGAGCCACTGGTAGTTTGGTGACATAAACCAAACTACCAGTGATAATTATAACCGCATTCCTTTGCGTTTTGTTCCGCTGTGGTCGCAGGCTAGCGTTGTGGGCTAGCAGAAGCTAACTTAATATCTCTCAGCTGTCATAAGACGCGGCTGCCTCTTGGTGTAACCTCGTCAGATATATGTAAATATATACATATATATTGCTTCACTTTTGTATCAGTATTTGGATGTAGACAGATCAGATCTGGAGGGTTTCAGTCAGAAAGGAGTGGATGCATGAGCGCTGCTGTCACGAGAGGCGGAGACGTTTCAGTGCGTGGACCATCAGAAGAGGACTGTCCGGTTCTTCTGCATGTCTGTCATTCCTTTGCAGCTCTCAGCTATGCAGAAAGTTCACTTTGGTCGCGATCGGATTTTTCCTCCCTTTTTAAAAGCCAAAGCTTGAATGTAAGCTGCCACTGGAAGCATTACATAGCAGTGATGCATGACTCACAGCTGGTCAAACGAGTCGTGCTAAATGAACTTTCACGTCTTATATAAATGGCTGACTTGAGTGAATTAAGCAGTAAACACATTAGTAGCTCTGACGTTGTCTGCAGACATTAGGATTAAGGATTCTTAGATTTGTTAAAACAACACCATAACAGCAATGACATGTAGAGATTAATCTCCAAACCCTAATAACCTGTGGCACAATGATCTCAGAAAGCAGCCTGGATTACAAGAAGCAAATAGGACTCATAGATACTGTGGCACTAGGTGATTTAAGCACTTAAGGAAGTAATCTACTATATTTAATCCTGCCCTAAAAACCTAACTGCTGTAACAATGCCATGGTAGACGTCAGCTCTTTTTGTTAAAAATAAAAAGTCTACAAAGTTGTAGTACGCTGTGTTGCAACCACGTAGCTCAATTTCAGAATAGAATCAGAAACTCTCCCATGGTTTCAGAATGCTTAGGCAAACGGTGAGGTCAGAGAAGCCCGGTCGTTTTAGCTTGGTTCTGTCATCCCAAATGGATGCACATCTGGGTCTGACCTCATTGTCCTTTTTAACAATCGCAGCTTTTCTCAGCGACCCTCCCTCTTACTAACACATATGCACTGATCCACCCATGGTCGGACGGAAAGAAATCCTCTGGTTTTTCTCCACATATCTCTCTATGGTCATGCTTGTTGCTGTTGTTTTGGATTTTTTTTTTTTTCAGAATTAACATGAGAAGTCCATGTTGCGTCCTTTTGGATAATTAGCTAATCCCATGATGCAGTGCCTGCCTTATCCTCTCACACTTAATCCTATAACGGCACACTATCAGCAACAGTATAAGATTGCACAAGTCCAGAGCTACTGCACTGTTAAACTATGTGGCCACATCACTTTAGATTTGAAGACTATTACCGCTACGTTGGGTTTGAGAAGCTTAAAAAAACCCCAGAAATCTCAATTTTTAAACATAATTTGGACCTCTTGAGTCATCTGGTAGACTTTGATCTTCACTGGATGGGTTGAGGGCTCAGAGTCACCTAAGGGAAAGTGAAGAAACCACCCACAAACACCAGCAGTGGGAGACAATAGTTGTCTGTGCAACATCCAGTGGCTGCACTGACACTCCATTCATCCACCACAACCACGGTTTCAGAGAGAGGGGACATCTTTGTACGCTGAACCCTGTCACCTCTTCTTTCGTTGCAAAATGGCAAATTACAGTTTGACAACAAGTGCCACCACGATGTAGAACAAATGGTGTTAGGAGATAACAAACAATGCTTCCAGGTGTCAAAACCATTGCTTTGGTTGATTTCGGATCAAGTGAATACTTTCTAATGTCTGTTAATTAAAGGCTCGTCATTAATTAAAGTGCCAAGGATAAAAGGAAAAAAAAAATAAAAATTAATTAAAAATATAAAGGAAAAAAATAGCAGCTCATTTTCCTACTAAGGTTACTAAAATCTGGATTGATGGTCTTTTCGCCTCGCTGGCGAAGGTAATGATTAGTTGATGTAGTTAGATGTGTTTTTTGTGGGTTTTTTTTTTTGTTCTTCAATTTATTTTGCAGGAGTTTAAAAATAATTACAGAAATAAAGCAAACCAACTTCTCTTAATGAGGTAATTCAATTTTAGGAGCAAGTTGAATGCATGTTTACAATTACCTTTAGTTATAATGTAGTGATGCATCAATCAGAAATGTGTGGCCCATTTTCCCAGCGTTTGTTCTTGTAAAGCTTCGCCCTGCCAATGTTGTCATTAGCTGATTCCTTTTTCTAAGTAACAACTGTAATTAAGAAGCGCATTCAAAGTATTTATCTTTTTTCTTGCTGTGACCGGTCATTAACTTTTTACAGCAAGGGTGACGTTATGTTGGAGTTGGCACGTCAGTCTAAAACAGGGTCTTATGATTCTGAGAAGAAGGAAAATGATTATAGAGTTGGCATTTATCACTCTGTGTCATATTTTAGAGATCAGAGAGTATTTCATTCACCTCCAATAGAAGAATTACTAATTTTTGTGAAAAAAGTAGATGTGATTAATGTAGGTTGGCTAAGAGTTTTCTAAGAATAGTTTTGCTCTGATTAAAGCCAGAATTTCCTCCCGTCAGTGTTGTTTTTAGGTATTTTTTTTTTCTAGTTTTGGTTTGAACTTTTGTCAGTGATGCGTCATGGGGAAAAAAAAAACAAGTATTATGACAGAATGGAAAAAAGAAATTGTGACCCTTGTATCATGTGACTTTTTTATGGTTAATGACAAGTAGGGTTGTAAAGTGACAGTATGGCTAAGAGTAAATATACCTCCAGATGTGATCAGCTCAACACACGAGAGTTATAAACCTACAGGTGCGTGGGCTGATTATCTCTGACGTGCAGTGTTATTATGTAAGCTGACTTTGGAAAAACAATTTTCTTGTCTCTAAAAAATTTAAATGACAGACTTAAAACACATATTAATTACAGAGCAAAGTGTTTATTTCTTAATTTAATTTACATGTTTAAGGAGCCTAGTTCTGTATGGTCATTCAGCTCTTTTCAGGTGTTTTTTTTAAAGATTTTCTTTACTTACTTTTGTTCATAATATTTTCAATTTGTTTTTAAGTTTTTATAAACTGAATTGATATTTCCCTCATAATTAATACAATGATTATTCGATCCACTATCAATTAAGGTCAAATAATTTTTACCACATTTTTATTTCTTTTGCCACCAATATTGGTAATATCTGGATTGGTGGTCTTTTAGTTTAGACTGGCTGGCAAACATAATGATTATTTGTATATTTATTAAAAAATACAAAATATGTATGTTACTAAACTATAATTATAAAAAAAATCAAAGACTGAGAACTTTGAAATACTACCAGAAAGTTTGGGAATCTAATGCTTGACCCAGTTTTGAAAGAATAACTCCTAAATGAGGCGTCAAGTGCAAATATTTGAGGGCTGCCTTCAGACTTTTGCCCAGCACTGTAAATTAGGTATTCACTTTTTTGTTGTCGAGGTTTATTACTTTAGCCCACGACTGGAGGCCATAACCTTTCTAGAGTTGGGTGCTGCCAAGAAAAAGAGCCTTCTCCTTCAGGCCGTTTGCCGACAACCTGACAGCAATTCAATGAGCAGATCTCTGCTGTTTACAGCTGTTTGTTTCTCAGATGTGTCTTGGCAGCTGGTGATTACTCGATGTCGCTCGTCATGCGGCAGTAATGGTTGCTCGTTTGCGTCTGTGCAGGATGTGAAGCTTTCACCTGAAGTGGAACCATTTATCCCACAGAGGAAAGGTTTTGACGGATCACTGGTCAGCATGAGTCTCTCCGGAGAGGCGGGTGGCGGCGGAGGAGGGGGCGTCAACATAGGAGGAGGCAGCGGAGGGGTGGAGGCCGCACCCATACCCAGCTACCTCATCACCTGCTACCCTTTCGTCCAGGAAAACCAACCCAACAGGTACTGTGCTGCTTTCACTGTGGGGGTGAAAAAGTACCAGAATATGTATTTCATTTTTATTATTTAATGTCCAAACTCTATAAGCCCTCTAATGGCTGACCTAAGACGATTGGATTTGATGTTTTTTTTCACAATGTGGTTTGCTGCTATAAAAGCAGAACATTGTGTCCCCCATGTTATGTTTCACAACAGAATTATCATATTTTTTAAACACCTTACTTACTCAGAACCACCAAATTCCTCTGTTCTCCAAAATGCCTTAATTAGAACTGGACGCCTCACCAGTTTTGGTGTTTATTTTGAACCAAAATAAACTGTAATGTTTCCACCGACGCTTCCTTTGTCCACACTGATTGTCTGTATCCTGCATGCATCCGTTTCTTTGTTTCCTTTCCCACTATTTGAATGCAAGGAAATGCCCACTATAGTACACTGAGGCTGTGGAAATGTCATGTTGATCTTTATCGACATTTGCCTGTACTGTGTGCATGCTTGGAGCAAACCACACATAAAAACATCATGCATGTTAACTGCTCTGGCTAAAGGAATCTGGGCCTTGTTCAGCCTGGACTTGAGTTAATTCAGTTTTGCGTCTTTTGTGAAATCGATAAACAGGACATTTACTGTCTGCTTCTTTACAGGCAGCATCCTATGTACAATGGAGGGGAGCTGCGCTGGCCGCAGCCTAACCCCAGCCCCGGGGGTCCATACCTGGCCTACCCCATCTTGTCTTCCCCACAGCCTCCCGTCTCCAATGACTATGCTTACTACCAGATCATGCCTGCACCGTGCCCTCCTGTGATGGGCTTCTACCAGCCCTTCCCTGGGACGTACGCTGGTCCAGTGCAAGCCGGGGTGGTCAGTCCTGTGTCAGCGGATGTCAGTGAAAGGCCTCTGCCCCTGGGGCCTGCATATGGAATGGCCGGCCAGAGAGGGAGGGGCATTCCCCGATCGAATGTTCTTACTAAGGTGTGGAGCTTCAACAAGGTTTTTCCACTCATTTTGTTGCTGCATTGAGGCCATTTTGATGTAGCTTTAACAGACGGTTAACATCTATTTTTCACGTCCTGCAGCAGCCACATTTAGGTGTTTGCCAGGCTCCAAGAGGTCGTCGGCCCCCAACTAGAAACGTTGCAGTGCAAAAGGAGGTGTGCACATTAACGCCTGACGGTCGGACCAAGACTGTTATGTTGGTGGACGCAGCTCAACAGACCGGTAAGAACAACACGGCAATAATTACACTTATTTTAAAATTCAACTGTTTTTATGTTTTAGATGCTTTGCATTTGTACATGCTAGTTTGAATATCACTAATGCAGCAGAGATGTTGGTTGGACACACCAAGTCCAGTGCTGTGATGTCACGCCACCTCAACTTCTCTTTATTTATTTCAAACATGTAAAATATCAGAGAGAAATAAAATGAGGAGAAAACACAAATGATCAAACGTACAAAATATTAATATCTGGTTCGAAAGGGAATAGGGAAATCCTACCCCGAATTATGTCGTCCAATATATACATAGTGCATTTCAGTCCAGAATGCAGACTGTTGCTGTGCACTACTTGTCAGCTGGCAGAAGGAGGGATTACACATTTCCCTTGGTCAGAAAAGTTACAAATTCAGCCGTTTGGAAACACAGGCAGTCACTGGGTGGTAACTACAGGGCACTGCCCATAACTGTTTATTAACGTTTATGTAAAGCTGACGTTGGCCAGTTTAACTTAACTTAAGCAGCTAACTGTAAGCTGGCTACATGAGCAGATAACCAGACTTTATAACCAGCTTATAAAAGCTTGGCTTACCTGTGTTGTATTTTCCCTGGCGGTTATCATGCTGTTCATGAGAATCCCATGTGAGACCAAGATTAGTCTCCAGTTCTCTTGCTGATTGAACTGTGCGATGACCACATTCCAGGGTTATTAAAAGATTGCTGCTTTTTACATCATGACAAGGCACTTTTCCTGTCAGCTGCTAAGAACACAATAACAGTAAGAGCAGTACCAGACACTGCTCTTACTGTTATTGTTGATGTTGACGATGCTTCCTTTAGAAGAACTGGAATGCTGAGATTCCAGTGTGAGATGGGAACATGTGTGCAGCGCATGACGTCACCAATCAAGTCTCTGCTGGGAGAATGACCTTATGTGAATAGCTTATCTTAGCTGGGCTTTTCTGCATGCAGCGTTTGTACGGGTGCTCGAAATCGTTGAAAACGCTTGGAATTCAATCAGGTGTTTTCAAGGTTTGTAACGTGCTTAATTTCTGTGTAAAGTCCTTGAAAGGGCTTGATAAATGCATTCTAACATTTGATTAAAAGTAAATTTTGAAAACTTTATTTACAGTGGAAATTTTCACACACCCAATAAAAGGACACAACCGTTTTTTCCTCTCTTGTTGAAAGAATTACCAAAATTATTCCTATTTGCTAAATGCCAGAAAACATAATATTTTCAGATATCTTTTTGTTACTTCTTTCTTAGCATTTAATTTTAACAGGAAGGTTAAATTGTGACACAAATTCTTTGGATTATTTCAGTGTAAAAAGTATAATTTGTAATAGCTCAATGACTTATTGATCTGTATAATTGAAATAAAGGTTGGCTTATATTACATTAAGCAATATTATTGATTTTTATTTATTTATTTGTTTATTATTTTTGCTAAATTTCTTTAGTCAAGTGTATAGGGTGTATGAGAGACTTTTGTTTACAATGTCCATACATTATAGAATACTATCACAAGATTTTATTAGTAAAAGTAATAAGTTATATCTTAGTGAATCGAACCTCTCTGTTGTGGTGTAAAAATTTTAAAGCTACCTTGAAAATGCTTGAAAAGTGCTTGAATTTTGTTGTGTGGGGGGAAAAAGTGCACAAACCCTGTAAATGTTAGTCATTCTTAGTGTTTGTTTAGTTGGACCAGTTCTTCAGGGTCTGTCTCTTAATGATAAATACACTTTGTCTTTTTTTTCCCGCCTCCCTCAGACTTCCCAGGTGAAGTGACGGGGCGTTGTGCCTCTGAACAGGTCAGTCCACAGATGTGGAAAAACCGAACAAAGAGAAGACGGGCTTCGCACCCGGCTGAAGGCTACAACGAGCAGGGTGCCAGCGAGGCAGATATCGACAGCGACAGCGGCTACTGTAGTCCCAAGCACAACCAGGCCGCTGGAGTGACACAGCGAACTCCAGAGAACACCGCCACGCCGATGGTATGTTGAGTTTTCCGTGCTTAGCCGAAGATAAAAAAAAAAATCTAGACGTTTGTACAGAACTCATTAGTTCTGTATAGTTTTTGGGGTTTTTTTTTCACCTCCATCCTTTAAGCCGGACCAGTGCATCCTGATGTTTTGCTGTGTTTTATGTTACTGCGATCATACCAGTTTAAATTTACCTATAACTCAAATTATATGTAATTTGAGTTATACCTATAACTGGTATAGGTATAACCAGTTATACATGGTTGTTTAACAATTTAACAGCTAATTGTTAAAGACAATTAGCTTTAACAGACAATTAAAGCTAATTGTCTGTTAGCTTTAACATTGATAAAGTTTAACAAGCATCCTGTGGTAAAGGAGGGAGTAAATTCTTCAAAATATTAAAATCTTCAAACTGTTTATGGTCTGAGACACACATGTGAGAACATCTACAACTCTCCTGGATTATTGAAATATTAAATTAAGCAAGTAAGAGAGGTAGTTTTAGGTGAGTGTGTGTGATTAGGAAGTGTTGCATCGTTATCTCCAAAAGAAGACAACATGAACATCCGCGTTGGCAGATCTTGCTTTAAAAATGGAGATGTTTAACAAAATATTCTAGAAAAAAGCTATTGAAAACCATGAGATCGGGTGACTTAATATTTTTATTGCAACAAATCATCTTATAAACATAATTATTTTAACCTTTTAAATGCTCATCATATCAAATTCCTTTATATCTTTGTTTTCCTAGGGAGTGGAAACTGGCGTGGTGACTGGTAAGTTAGTCCATCAGATTTTTTTTTTAATAATGTAGGAATAATACCTCCCTGCTAAGTGGTATTTTTTCTTATACTTTAACATTTTCTTTTATTTGCCAGCAGGCACCTGGGTAAATGTAGCATCTCAGGCCACTCCGAAGTACTGGAGGGACCGAAATGGCCAGTTCCACCGAGCCGATCAGAGGAAGATTCCTGAACAGAGAAATTTGCCACAAGTAAAGTTTTTACACGGCGTCTAAATTAAACAACGGAGGTTATGACTGTAGTTTTATATCGGCTTAACTTCCTTTCCTATCATGCCCTTCTTACCAGAGTAGATCCACAAGCAGTGATGGGTAAACCTTTTATTTACTTGAATTACTGTTTTCCCACCAGGATTTCCATAATGGTTACTCGGGACATTTAACATCCAACCAATCAGAGCAAATAGTCCAGTCAGCTGTGGTCACTGGTGGGAATCTCACTCCAGAGCCGCTTTACTTTGAGGTTAGATGAAGCATTGATCTGTTTCTGTGTGAATATTAGCAAGACAAAAAGGCATTTCAGCCGTCGTGTTTCAAAAATAACAAAATTAATGCAACCTTCGCGTATTTTCTAGGATGAGGATGAGTTTCCAGATCTTGCAGCTGGAGGATCTGTCCAACGCAGCACCAAACCTGAGCCTGCTCTGGCTCAGACGCACACACAACCTAAACTGCCTAAAAATCTGGTGAGAGAAATGTCTTTCTACATATCTGTAGGTTTACAGTCAAATATCTCATCGACCAAAACTGCCTCTGAAGAGCCTTTTAATCATGTTGGAGAAAGCCTTCTACTTTTGAGTCGTCTTCGGAGTTAGAGCTCTGGAGTTGGTGTGCCCAACGTCTCTGCTCAGTAGCAAAAAAAAGTGTTTCTGACTAAGATTATCATGGTTACGCATTGCAGCTGGATGACCTACCAGAAAACTCTCCAATCAACATTGTGCAGACACCCATTCCCATCACTACCTCCGTTCCCAAGAGGGCGAAGAGTCAGAGGAAGAAGGCTCTGGCAGCCGCCCTGGCCACCGCCCAGGAGTATTCTGAAATTAGCATGGAGCAGAAGAAATTACAGGTATGGACAAAACATTCTGATCCAAAGCGCCACACGTGCAATAATATTTTTGTTCCTATGCGGCCTCTAATTGGTTTAGCATGTGCTCTTGCAGGAAGCGTTCACCAAAGCAGCAGGGAAGAAGAGTAAAACCTTGGTTGAGCTCGACTTGGGAGACATGTTGGCTGCTTTGGAAAAACAACAGCAGGCTATGAAGGCCAGACAACTCACAAATACAAAGCCACTGTCTTTTACAGGTATTTGTTGTATTTGCAGAGGAAATACTTCAATAAAAACATAACAGAAAGTCTAACGGCTTACTCTTGGATTTTTCCACATGATGCCCTTATTGTAGAATAACTGGTGGAGTGTTTCCTGTCTCTTCCTCTTCCCAGTGGGAACGACCACGCCATTCCACAGCTCGGGCTCCACCAGTGTGCCATCCATGTTGAGGGGTCACCAGCAAGCCCTCTCGGCCCCACACAACGCTCTGGATTCCACTGCACCGCGAGTAAAGAGGGGGAAGGAGAGAGAAATTCCCAAAGTGAAACGCCCTACTGCCCTTAAAAAAGTTAGCAAATTAAACTTAATAATCTGCAGCTGCTTGAAGAAATAAAAACTTGTTTTTCTTTGTTTTTGTTTCTTGTGGAATTATACGTTGACGGTCTTTTCCTTTCCCTCCTTTGCGTTTTCTAGATTATCTTAAAAGAGCGCGAGGGGAAGAAAGGAAAGTCATGTGCAGAGCAAGACTCTGCAGGCCCTGACGAGCACGGAGACGAGTGCCTCCAGTTTACCGATGATTTGTCGCGTGAGCCGGCGTCCCAGGAAGGTGAGCTCATCAATACACAGATTATTCTCCTTCTGTGGGAACTTGCGCTTCGACTAAATGCTGCAGACTCTACTGCGTTGATACTGGATCATAGAAAGAATAATTTGGAGAAATCCAAAAAAATTTGATTAATATATTGTGAATTAGGGCTGCAAAGATTAATTGTGATTATCGATTATTGAAAGGTCAACTAATTTAGTAGTTGATTAATCATTAGAGGATACAGACTGAAAATAAACAACATAGGCAGAGTAGCAATTAAGCTAACATTGTACAAAAAATATATAATTGTGCATTTAAGATAAACAAAACAAACCTTTGTAAATGTTTAATTCTGTTAGCATGATTTTTTTTTTTTTTTAAATAGAAATTTTTTTAATAAAATGTTTTCTGCTGGTGGTTTGTGTGACAGAAACCGGCTTGAGCGTCCCCAGTGACGGCTCCCTGTCCCCGGCCAGCCAGAACTCCCCGTACAGCATCACTCCAGTGTCTCAGGGTTCTCCTGCCAGCTCCGGAATCGGCAGCCCGATGGCTTCGAACGCCGTCACCAAGATCCACAGCCGGCGTTTCAGAGAGTGAGTGCCCGCTCCAACCCCACATGGAAATGTTATTAGCTATCTCTGGTATTTGGATGTCTGGAAATATTCACTACGTGGCGGGCAGAATTTGTTGGTTCAGAAAATTTGTGTCCCACTCCAAAAACACCTTGGCTGTGAGAAGCAATGGGTGGCTTTAATGGGTGGGAAAGGACAATAAAGAATTGTAGAGTGTGGCACAAATGTCTAGTACTTAGTAAAACTGGATGCCTGACGTCTCAAACACAGCTTTGTTCCTACATGCTCTCACTTAAAGGCCCTTTGTCCCAACCCACCGCTTTCTAGCTGTCTGTTTCTTTTTCTTTTAAAGTCTCCAAAAGGCCTCTGTGGCCAAAGCTCCTCCTCTGAGATCCAGCTGCCAGGACGCTGTATCCTCACATCACACCATGTTGACCTTTTGATGAATATTTCTGATATATATATTTTTTTATCTGTTGTGCTTTACCGTAAGGCTGATGGCAGTTCATTCTGAAAATGAATTGCAGCAAAGATACGCAGTTAGCTGTGTGGGTTGTTTTGAGCAGCTGTGTGAGCTGTCTTTACCAGCTGCAAAAGTCAACCACAGTTAGGCTTGAAAACCTAACGTAAAAGCACCAAGATGTTTCTTAAGCTATTTTAGCAGCTAATTTCCTTAAGTCTAAAACTCTTGTTTCTGTTTGCACTTTATCAGTCACTATGACGACTACGTTTTTCACAAATAACTTATGTTAATTGTTAAAAAATTTAAATAACATTAAACTCTTGGAAACTAACAAACAAAAAGTTTAACAAAATTAACTTTTGTTAATTTTGAAAAAAAAATGAACAAAAGTTGGTGTCAAATCAATATGAAATGTTAGCATATATTAGCCACTTAAAGTTTGTATGAAGATACCTGTAGCAAAACAAATACGTACTATAAAGCTATTTCTTTACTCAATTTTTATAGGTTTTCAGAATATTGACGAAAATGGCATTACACTTCTTTTCAGTCATGATTGCATCTCCAAAGAAAATTTCTGTTACACCTTTTTTGTTTAAAACGTCATAGTGGAAACTAACGTTGTCATACGACTTCCAGATGACTTGTATTTAGAAACTCCATTTACGAGTGTGTCTTATTTAAAACGCATTGATTTAGATATCGACATTATTGTCACAGTAAAATGTGATTGAAGCAGCATGAAGTAAAGTGGATTTGGTTGGCGGAGTCTGCTCATTAGCACACCCAGGTGCAGAGCTAGACTAGCATGCCACAAAATGTTTCCATAAACAAGATATTCATTGAAAAGGAAACCAGACAGAAAATTTGTCTAACTTTAGAGTGAAACCTTTTATGACTCAGCTCATTTGACGCAGGAGCTTTTATCTGCCTTTGACACTTGATCAGATGGCGCTAAACTTAGCTGACTTATGCAATGTGATCTCATGCACCACTGGGGTCTGCAGCCAGGCGCCGGATTGGACGAAAATATTTGTTTTGTTAAAAAGTTCAAAGATCGACTCTTGAATTATATGTTGGCCTAAAATACTGAGATTATCTTTGGCAGCTTTGTCCTGTATGGTGCTATTTGAAGCATCAGTAGTTGCCACTAACGTAACGACAACCTATAACCTTTCACCCCCCCTCTGATTGTAGGTACTGTAACCAAGTGCTGAGTAAGGAGATCGATGAGAGCGTGACTCTGCTGCTGCAGGAGCTGGTTCGCTTCCAGGAGCGGGTCTACCAGAAAGATCCCACCAAAGCCAAATCTAAACGTCGGCTGGTCATGGGCCTTAGAGAGGTCACCAAGCACATGAAGCTGCACAAGATCAAGTGTGTCATCATTTCTCCCAACTGCGAGAAGATCCAAGCTAAAGGTGAGAGTCGGGATGTGTGGGACGCTCAAGCAAAAGGGATAAATTCAGTCAGTGATTTGAGGGTCATTTTTATCGGTTAACGTTTTTAACAGAAGAAAATCCTTTTAATGTGACTACATGCTAGCTAAGCTGCAATAATGTGGATGTTTATAGAAAGAAATTCCATCTTAGTCCAAAAATCATGACTAGAAAAGTCATGAAATAATTTTAATACCAGGTGTGTGAATAATTGGTCGCATGCAAAGGGATTCCAAACCCAGCAGTATAATAGGTACCGAATGCTCCTCAGCCAAATTACTGTGTTGTTGCACCCTGTTGTTGAGGCTATTTGAGGTTCCAACTGTTTTATGTGTTGCAGGTGGTTTGGATGAAGCGTTGTATAATGTGATTGCCATGGCAAGAGAGCAAGAGATCCCGTTTGTGTTTGCCTTGGGCAGGAAAGCTCTTGGACGCTGCGTCAACAAGCTGGTGCCTGTTAGCGTCGTGGGAATTTTTAACTACTCTGGGGCCGAGGTAGAGCATCGCAATCGCCTCAAAGTTTCTCTTGCAATATTATTCTGGACTAAAAAAAAAAATCTTCAGGGATCCTGGAAACAGGATTATTTGTGATGATTTTCTTATTTGTCGTACTTGTTTTCTTTCTCTCAGGGTCTCTTCAATCGCCTGGTGTCACTGACAGAAGAGGCGAGGAAGGCCTACAAGGACATGGTGTCTGCCCTGGAGCAGGAGCAGGCCGAGGAGGCTCTGAAAAATGACAAGAAGGTCCCACATCACATGGGCCACTCACGCAACCACTCAGCTGCCTCCGCCATCTCTTTCTGCTCCATTTTCTCTGAGCCCATCTCAGAGGTCAATGAAAAGGAGTATGGTGAGCTCATGTTTCATGTCTGGCTTTCGGGTTATGTTTGAATTGTATGCTAACTTTTTCTCTTGTCTAGAGAGAAAAGAATGAGAGCAGACTTCTCTTTAGCTAGATATTTGTTCACAATTTAGAGTTTTGCAGAAAATCTGAGTCTCTGTCAGAGCAAGGTTGCTGTGGTGTCTTAAAATGTCTTTTAAAAAACAGGCTAAAATTAGAAAAATCTAAATTTAAGAACTTAAAAGGTCTTAAAAACAACTAGATTTTTGTCAGAGATCTTAAATTTAATTAGTCAAGTTTTAATTTCGGTCATTTCCGTGAAGAATTGAGGACAATAAAATGTTTTTTTAATTGAAATTTTCATATGGATCTGGTAATGTGTCATGTTGGTATTACATTTCATTCATAGAAGTCTAATAATTCTGACTAATAATGCTGAAATGATGAAGATTCTTCTGAATTTCCAAATCCACACAGAAAATCCAAAACTAATCCAACAGAGGAGATAAATGTGTTCCTTCATAAGGTGACAGGAAGAATGCATTTCTTTTTGGTCAGGACAGACTATACAAAAATGGAGAACACATTCTCAATCATCTTGGTTTGAATTGGTTGGTGTGCTTTTCAGCGCTATTGCCACCTGCTGATACAGTGAGGTTATTGCACCGTTTATAATTGGAGTCCCATCTCTTGTCGTTCCCAGAAATGGGGAAATATCCTAAAAACTTGAGTGTTACTTTGACATTTAGAACATTTGCAGTTTTTCTAATAGCTTTGTGCGGTTTAATGTCTAATTCTAAATATTTTGTGACAGCCATAGACAATTTCTCTGTTTATACTGAAGCTTGGGATAACATTCCATAATGTATAAAGTCCATCTACACACCTTCTTTTGTAATCAACGTTAGGTGCCCATTGTGTAAATGCTGCTTTTCTTCTATTTTGTAATTCGTGTGTGTGTGTGTCTTTAGTGTATAATAGTGTGATTTTGGGTATCTGGAGAGCAAGAGAACAGGAACTTGCTATAAAACTGCAATTACGCTGAGCCAGGCCTGATTTATTTTTGATTTTATCTTTTCTTGTTAAAAAACTACATAAATAATTGAAAAAAATGGAACAAAAAATGTTTCTTTTTCTCCTGCAGAGACGAACTGGAGGAGCATGATGGAATCATCAGATGCACCGGAGCCTGTAGAGACGGAGCCGTGTCGCCCCGCGGTTTCCGCAGTCTCCCAGAGTAATAACAGTGAGACGTCAGCAACCACCAGCACCATCACCACCACCAACACCACCACCACCACCACCATCACCATCACCAGCAGCAGCAGCGTCCCTCCAGGCTCCACTACCCCCCAGCCCAGGACAGGCCCCCCGACGCAGGGTCCCATCGAGAGAGACGAGGTCCGGGCCGACGACCGGCTGGAGCTGGCCTCTCAGAGCACGGAGACGGGATCGTTGGACGGGAGCTGCAGGGGGCCGCTGACCTCCTCGATTACCTCCACCACTTCCACCCTGGTCCCTGGGATGTTGGAGGAGGCCGAGGAAGAGGACGAGGAGGAGGAAGACTACACTCCGGAACCTATTTCAGTCGAAGTGCCCACCCTGAGCAGTCGCATCGATTCCTGGGTGTCAAAGACCCTGGAAAACCTGCACCTTGGGAAAAGCCAAGAAAGTACAGAGGAGGAGGAAGAGGACGAGGAGGAGGACGAAGAGGAGAGGGGGCAGAGCGGCGACGAGGACGACCTGGACTCGGCAGACATCACGGAGCCGAAGGTGGAGGAAAAAGAACAGGTGGAAGCTAAGAAAGCCTCAATCTGAAGCCACTACAGTGTTTCCTCTCCACATCCCGTCTGTCCTCTCTCTCACTCTTCACCCCTCTGTCTCCTCCATGTGTGACCCCTGACACCAGGCATTATCTCAGGAATCAACCCGTTGACCAACATTCACACACGTTGCAGAAGATCTGACCAGCTCACAGACCAAACCACCCCACACACTACAACAAGGATGCCCTCCTTTCTTCAACCCAGAACCTGCAACACTTGAATCCAGAGGGGGGGGAACTTGATAGTTGTTTCTTTTCCCTTCACCTCTGAAGCTGAACTCTTGATAGAGACTTTTTCTGGGAGCAAGTGTTGAGAGCGATGCAGAGTTTGGGGAATATTTCTTCATGCAGAGCTCTGAAGAGGTTTACAGCTCTACATATAGTTTGTCTGCGTGTGTGTGCTTTACAGACTCATGCGTTCAATTCACTTTGTTGTTTTATTGGCTTTATCTGTATATTAAATACGTTGTTTCTTTTGGGGTTTTTTTTTCTCCTGTTCATTTTCTTTTGCTTACCAAGGGGTGGAGAGATTGCATTTACTACCTAGCTGATTTTGTCATCTGCTTCTAAAGTGTCGGGGGGGCTTTTGTGTTGGAACCAAAATGGCTCCTCCCTCCCATCCATCAGTCTCCAGAGTGTTTTTAACGTCTAAACAATGAGTGTCTCATTCTGTACCTAGATTATTTGAATAACTTTACTTCTAAGAAGCAAAATAGGATTTGTGAATATAACTTTGTCTTGGTGGTTCTACTAAAGCATTTAATGGTTTGTCATATTGATCTTGCCTTGTGTGAAAGTATTAGAGGTTTTCCAATGAATTGGAAATGTAAAATCCCTGACGTGTGCTTCATAAAGAAAAAAACAAAGAAAGAAAAAGTGATCCATATTTGTTTTCTTAAGTGTTTATTTTCCCCCGACGGGAAAGAGGTTGTTGTCCGCACAACTCTTCCATTATAAACACTTGAGATTTATTTTTCCATTTAAAAAAAAAGAAGCATTTTACACGTGTTTGGGTAAATAAACGCCCACTTCACCGTCTAGGAAATTTGGGAATTTACCGGTAACCGAAATGCATTGATAGTTCCCCTAATATCCATTTCTGCTTCTCTGAAATGAATCACAATGGAGCTCTTCCAGATTTAATAAGCAGTTTTTTCTTTTTATGTTTTTTAATTCACCCAACTGCAAGCACCAGTAAAGATAAGAAGTTTCCAGTCTAACACAAATTTATGGACCCATTTCTGTAAATAGAGGCATAAAAAGAAAAAAACAAAATTCAGATTTGTATTTAAAAAAAAATGCAATCATCCTGTTTCTAAAGCCATTTAATACTTTGAACATGTGAACACTTGGAATCCAATTTGATAATGGTATTTGATCAATAATCAGACTATTCAGAGATGTAAATGCAACGTGAGGCCCTGTGCCGGGGGGTTGTCTGTGTACTTCATGCTTTGAGATAATGAAAGTGTTTCTGGTTTAATTAAAGGTACGCTGAGTGCGCGTGTGTGTGTGTGTGAGTGTGTGTAATGACTTCCATCAAAGTGTTTTGATGTGTTAATTGAAAGCTAATGTGTGTGTGTTTTTCTTCTTTTGCACTATGTAAATACAGTACCGGTTAAAGTCTTGTAACTAATGTGAACAAACAAAAACAGAAAGAAAAAACAAAACAAACAAAAAAAACGGTTCAATGAAGTAATTCTATTTTGAGTGTGTTGTCTTTCTATGGATATTTAAAATTGTCTCCCTCTGACTGTACTTCACTTGTGACACTGTCAGAGGCTGTTTCTCATAATCATGTTAACACTCTTAACCTATATGGACTGATGATTAACATCATTAAAATATTGTTTAGGTAAATTATTTTGGCTGATGCCTCATTTTTTTGGCCCGCAGCTTCAACACAAGTACTCTAGAGCTTTAGTTCGGTTTTTCTCCAGCGTTTCAACTCATGGCCTTTTACCTGGTTCCAAAGATGCTTGGTGGGATTAAAGCATACTCTTTACTGAAAACAAATTTTTATTTATTTATTTATAGTTAAATTTGCTAGTCAACTGAGTTGCACACATACAATACCTTCCGAAAGTAATAGCCACCACTTCCTGTAATCACAGTTGCCATAGCCACCACCAGATTTGCGCATCTATTAAAAGATATATTTACTCATTCTTCCTTGGAAAATATCGACTGTGTTTTATAAACATAAAAGGTTTATATTTTTAATGGTTTTCACGGCTGTTTTAACAGAAATTTAGTATCAGTTTAAGCATGAGGTTGACATACTCAGTGCAGTTTTACAAAATGACCACTAGGTGGAGAAAAAGCTCTGACAACTTACCAGTCAAAACTTCATACAAAAAGATAGGAACTTCCTGTTCACTCTGCCACAAATGTCATCTTGCAACAGTTTATTTATTTGTTGTTAAAATCAATTGAAAGTATACACAAAGTATTTTACTGTATTGTGTCCTCAAACAGTTATTTCCAACATTATTATTCACTGTTTAAGGTCTAAATGACGGTTTAGCTAAATTGCCATTATCTCCACTCATTTAACTCCATTCATTTTATTTCCAGTGAAGTTCATGCTTGTGTTTTTATATTCATTTTTATTTTACATTTTCAGACATATTAATTGATGCATCTTTTTTACTTTGTTGTTTGTTTTTTTCCCAAAAATATTTATGTGACATTTTGCTACTGTTTTATTTATTGCCACAATTTTATTGTTCATAAAGGGAGTAAAGGCACTTTTGGAAGTAAAGTGCCTTTACTTCCAAAAGGTAAATGGCGGGACGCTTCCTGTTTATATTTTCCAAATCTACAGGATTAGAGGAATATTCCATATTAAAATTAGCTAAATTTAGATATGTTTTTACAAAGTATTTTACAAATCAATGCTTTTGGAGGCACTTTTTTTTTTCATTTTACTTGTTGAACATGGACAAATCTTATTGACTTTGTGCTGAAGCTAATAACCACATTAACTTAATTTTTCCCCCTAACTGGTTAAAGGGAAATTGAGAATATGGAAACTATTCTTCAATAAACAGCATGTTTTGTGTAACACAGGGACATTTACATTGTACCTGCTTCAATGCTGTTTTTATTCTGATCGTTGGTTCATAGATCTCATCATATTACTGACATATTACTTACAGAAATGTGATGCGGAGAAATTTGCTCTCTTGTCAATCTATAATTAATGAAACTAATAGAGAACAAACAACACAAACTAAAATTAGCAATGGTAATGACTGAATTACCATTGCTAATTACCTGTCTTAATGTAAACGAGACAAAGCTTTTCTTGGCAGAACTACCAGAACTGTTTCTATTCGCTAAATACCAGAATAATGGAAGAAAGAACACGCCTCCAAATCTATATTCTTCTTCTGTTTTACTTTCCCATTGATTCAAACCAGAAAGCAGTGTATTTGAGGTGTGGACTTACAAAACATCCACAGGTGTGTCTCCAGTTTACACAAACGTCTCAGTTAACCTGTCAGAGATTTCCAAAGACATAAGATCATCCTCTATAGCTTTTCCTCCCAGTTTAATATGTTACTTGTTTTTGTATGTAATTTTTCTGATCTGAAGTAGGCTACATTAATGAACAGTTATGTGATATATGTATCTTTTTATTATTGATTGTAGCAAATAGAAGCAATTTTGGATATTCCATCCGACCTAAAATAAGAGAAGTTTGGTCTGATTTAACTAAACAAACAGGTGTGTCTTTCTTTTTACACACTGTAGGTAAAGTTCTCACACTTTACTTACACTAGACAAAGTTCTTAATATTTACAGTATTATATTATCACTACAAGATTTGCATGCTGTTGTGTGTTTTTCTGTCTCTTGTTTGCATGTTTTTATTTGATCTGCACAAAGGTCTGTCCCTCACACCCGAGTAAAATGTCATGAAAACAGTTCAAAAATAGAACAGTGGCGAGCTTTTTAATCGGCAGCAAATTCTCTATGTAAAATACCCTCAACACTGGCGCCGGGTACAACGCTCCGATCTGAATCACACGGAAATGCAAATGTTTCATTTAATCCACCTTCCACTTGCGCGCTAATGTGGGTCATTTGAATAACACCTTCATTAGATACACTGAAATGTTTTTTCTTTTTTTTTTTTTTATCGCAGAGATCAAGTCAGCCCGACCATGATCCTGCAAAGCAGAGGGTAGAAAGTTCATTTCATTCAGAACTCAGATAGGAAGCATTTTGAGGGGATGAAGCCAAGCTGGTAATGCATTAATAATGCGCCTTAAAAGCATCTCCAAGGTGCAAGTGATGTTAACAGAGAGGGACAAATGCACTCTATTGGCTCTGCTTCAGTGTATGACTGTAGGCATGTGTGTGTGTGTGAGAGAGAGAGAGGAGAGAGAGAGAGCAGAGCATGAGTCACCCTGCCTTTCTGTGATTGGATGGTAGTTTATTGGTGAGGGAGGGGCAACAGTGTCTCCGTCTGTCAATCTCTCCTCTGGTTCATTCATACATTCATCTCAGCGTCATAGGGAGAGACAGAGGAAGTGAGCCAGAGCCTCTCATTCATTCATAAAAAATAAAATAAAATAAAAATGTGAGTTCATTCATAAAAGCTGCTCAGTTGTTCCATGGCTCAGAGAGGAAACCCTGGAAGCCCGGTGAACTGACTGTGAAATTGTTCAGGTTTGAGACTTTACTCGGCATGACTGCAGCGGAGCAGACAGGATTGTAATCCACACAGGACAGCCCCAGACCCTGGAGGGTGAGTTGAATTTGCTGTGATGTGCGGTGAGAATCACATCTGATGATCTGATGATCCTCTCCACAAACACGGGGATGCATTTGTAAAGAGCAGCTGATTGGCATAGAAAACTAAAACTCAGAACTTTGTTGCTTTCCTCAGTGTTGTCATTGATGTTATCAGCTCCCTATTTTCTCCCTTCTTCCAATGTTCCAGTGCCCTGATTATGCGAGAGCAAACCATACCCAAGTTCAAACCACAGACAGGACTCCTACCAGGTGGGTCTCTTTCAACATTTAATGAGAAGACATTTTCTGCTTATTCATATCTTTACACTTTTCTCAATTGTCTGCAGGTATGCTGAAACGCACCAAATACAGCCCACTGCGCAACGACTCCTTGACCTCTTTGGAGGATCGCCCTGAAAGCTTGCTGCCCTCAAAGAGGGACCTTTGCCTAGACTCTGATTTTGCTCAGCTTAATCCTGGGACTCCATCTCCCCATGGCTCATCCACCCTGAGGAACTTCATCCCCCGTGTGGCCAGCATCCGGCTGCAAAGTCCCAACTGCCTGAGGAGAGTCCTGAAGGGACAAGCGAACACAATCAGAACTGTCAGTAAACGGGACGACAGAGCAGACTGGAGTTCTTCCCTCGGTGGGTCCTTCTCCTCCGGACCAGACCCGATTCACCCGGCTCTCCTCTCCACAAGGCGTCCCATCACCCTGCACCGGATGGCCAGCCTCCCCTGCGCCACGTGCTCACAGCAAAGTGACGGGCTCTGCAGCTTGAAGACAGTAGACGACTGTGCAGTGGTGAGGACATCGAACAAAGCAGTTCACCATCATGTTAAGGTATACTTCTGACCACTCTCCATGCCTGCACACTCAAAATCTAGTAACAACTAATGCTGAGGAGAATTTCCACTCCATGTGTTTGGGTATAAGCATAACCACAGATTGTCTTTGTGAAGCACAGTTGATCTTTCTGGATGTCTGTGTTGATTTTGATCAACAGTTTTTGGACAGTGGGACACGAAGAAAGCCAAAGAAAGAACACAGACCCTTATCTCATTCTGCTCTTTCCACACTATCATGCTCACTTTCATACATCCCCCCCTCCAGTTCTTACGTACAGCTTCCTGTGTAGGCAGTAGTGACTCATCCTGGCTCTATGCTCCTCTCTAGATCAACTCTGCTTGCTTATGTGTGTGTGCGTGGTTGTGTGTGTGTTTGGTATTAGCAGGGCTCATGCTGTCCCATAAACAGCGGTGTGTTCTCATGGGTGATTAGGATCAGGACTTGTGAACTGACCAATAGTGGAAAAGAGAACGGACTGTCTGGCTGTCCTCTATAAACAAGCACACACACACGTATCACACTTCTGCCCACTCACCCCACCCACATGTACACTTATTGATTTGAGCTGGGTTCGCATCAATGGATTTACTCATCCCGGCTCCGGCCTGTTTTATTCGAACCAATGGGAGAAGGCCTGCAAAAAGTGAGCAAACTGTCGCCTGCTTGCATCAATGCCTCTACAATCATCTACACATATTTACAAGTGGTGAAGACATATACAGTGGACTTATAGGAAAGTCACAACAGCTCTGCCTAATGCTGTTTTTGATCATGTTTCTGTCGACTTAGTAATTGGTGTTTTGTTTATTTTCTTGTGTTTTGAAGTACATGGGTAGCGTGGAAGTGGTCCAGTCCATGAGGACACTCGACTTTGACACAAGAATGCAAGTCACACGGTACGATAACACACCCCTGGCAAAGATTGTGAATACTTACGTAAATGTGATGTATTTCTTTGTTTCTCTCTTTCTTTCAATTTTCAGTAAATTTTCAAAACACTCAAAAACATTCTTCCACAGTTTTGTGTGAGTTTCCAAGAAAGAAATTAATTTAGTGCAATTTAGAATAAGGGCCATAACAACAAAATGTGCAAAAAGTGAAGTGCTGTAAATGCTTTCCAGATGTGCAGCTTACAGGAGCCCCTTCTAACATTCGGTTAATTGTCCCTTCAGCTACACCTTGATCAAAATTCTTTGCACTCATCAACAAACTTGTGTGATTATTTTGGATTAATATGGGACAGCAGGCCCTGCTTCCAAATTGTTCCACAAATTTCCTGTAGAGTTTCCAGTGTCTGTTTCAGTCAATGGGCTTTACCAGTTCAGCAAACCAGTTTATTATGTGGGACAATTTATTTTGGATTGGTTGGTACACTGCTCTTCAACTTAAAGGCAGCTCCAGCTTGCTGCTTTCTGTGTTGTACTCTGTACTCCATTTTATCCCACTGGAGAACAATCAGAGTATTTAATTGGGTCTTGCTGATGGGAACAAAGATGCTCCAGCAGTTTCCAGTTTATGGTCTACTGGACCCTTTCAGCGGTCTCTTGTTGACTTCTTCAATGATTTACTTTTGTCTGAGGACGACAAGATTTTGCAGCTTGTCAACAAGACAATAATCCCAAACACATTAAAACGTGTTTGGATTAAGCAGACTAGCTTCTGGCTCCGACCTATTGGAAATGAAATTGACTACATTTAAAAGCTGGCACCGTGACAGGAAGCCAACGAATTTAATCGAGCTCTGCCATTCTGCCAAGAAAAGCATCAAAAAATGTGACTGTATCTATCCCAACCTCCTGTCTGACAATGTGTAACTCACCCATAGGGATGTTGAAATAGAAGACGAAGGTAAACGTTTCACCAACACTGAAAGTGTTTGGGTTTTTTTTAGCAGTACAAATTTAAAGTAAAAGCTGCCTTACTTAAGCTTTGGGTGGTTTGTATTAATTTCGGGACAAAGGCCTGTAATTGCAAATGCAAATAATGCAGATTTTGAAGTATGCATACAATATAATAAACGGCCATGAAGATGGAGAAGCTCAAAGGAGAAAAGATGTTTTCTCTGTCAGTAATGTGATTTAGAGTGGTCCACATAGACGGACAGGAAGAGGTCATGGTGAGGTCTGAAGTACAAGTAATCATTCTGAGAAAAGAGCTCGAAGGATTCCAGAAAGTCTGACTACAAATGGCTGAAAAGCAGGGAAATTCACCAGACATTTTCTGCATTTTTACATTAGACCTATCTAAATTCAAGAGTCAGATTTTTTATTTTTTTCAAATCAACAGTGAATGAAATGCTCGAGTACTTTAGAAACAAATCCAGCAAAGAGATAAAGCTCATGTAGTTTGGAAGAAAATTAAACAACAGTTCTTCCAATTAAGCATATAGAAAGACAAAGTCAATATATGGTTCTACTGGAGACACTTTGAAAAAAAACTATGAGTTCTTTATTCTGCAAAGTTAACTGCTATCAAAAAAAAGAGAAAGCTGAAGACCAAAATAAGGATAAAAAGAGGAACGTTTAAGCACTCGTCCAATGCATTATTGATATATTTGCTGATTTTGTGCATGTGTTTTAAAAGAGTAGCAACATCCTTTTCACTCCCAAGCTTGACTTTATATTTGCCAAAGCGGGCATGTGTAGCTTATTATTTATTTTCAAAGAGGGGAAATGAAATTAAATGTATAATGTTTCATAAACCGGGGCTTTCTCGTCAACATTTGATATTGACATCCTAGTGCAGAATGCCAACACACAGCAGCCTCTGTTAACAACAGCGCTGCTGAGTGATGGGCCATAAAATTCAATTAGATGAATTTCCTCCTAATGATCTCTCATAGGCTTATTAAAAAACGAGCTGGAGAGGGAGAACACATCCATTACATGAAACCCGTTTCAAGGAGGAGAAATGTTCTTCCAGGAAAACAACCTCGTTGCCTACAGAGTTATGTGTGTTTTTATGCTTTCGCATTTCTGACCTGAGCATCTGCTCTCCAAAATCATCCAGGCTTTCGAATGGAGCTTTTTAACTTCTTCGGGGAACACATTTTCGCTGCAGTAAAACAAGAATCCAGTTATGTGTAACCATCTTTATTCTCTTGACCATAATTTGGTATGAAAAATTGACTTATATAACAACACATCTAAGAACTTTTCTTCTGAGAGCTCTTACTAAAGACATTGGTAGGAACCCCTTCATTTAAGGAACAGGAACATGTTTTCACACACAAAACACAAAAATCAAGTCAGCCATGGAATCTTGTTGCCTCCTGCTTCGCTGCAGACGCAGCACCAGTCCACCTGTCGACCTCCTCATTCGTGCACAAGACCCTGAGATACTCGAACTCCCCCACTGGGGGGTGGACCATGTCCCCGTCTCTGTCCTTTTCCGGCTCAGGAAGCCTCTGATTTGGAGGCACTGATTCTCATCCTGGCCATTTCGTCCTCAGCTGCGCACCACTCCACAGAAAGCTGGATATTGTGACCCGATGAAGCCAGCAGGGCCACATCATCTGCAAAAAGCAGCAGTGCAGTCCTGCTCTCCGCACTGACATGCCGGCTGGCATTTCACATTTTTGTGTAAGCTGTGTGCAAATATTGCTCAGCATTTTCCTGCTCCTTCTTCAAGCCGCAGTTTAGTGAAATATTTAACACTGTTTTACTAAACTGTGATAAATTTTGCTTTGCTGGACAACTAGAAAAACTTTATGGCATCACTCCGATCCACTTAAGGTCCAGATAGGTTTTGCGTTGTGCAGAGGCCTTGTAAATGCCTCATGTAACTAGATTTTTTCCCCCCTGGATTCTTTAAATTCTTTAATGCTCAGTGTTTCCAATTTGTTAGCAAATAATTCAGTTAGTTGTCAAAATGTCAAGTATTATAACTGTTCACCAGAGCACATGCGTGTTTCACTACAACAATGTTGAATTATTTCCTTCTTTTTTACTCCTTTTTTTTTAACACACTGCTGCAATTTTGGAACTATTTTCTATTATATTTAGAGTTTATCTTGATCGTGAATTGTTTTAACTTCAGAAAATAATTTCTATTTAGAACAATGTTTTTCAGAACAAAGAAAAACTAGTGATGCATGAATCAGTTGACCAGAGTTTGGAATGAAGATGGGAATTTCAAACAATTTTTAATCAGTAAACACATCCAACCAACAACAGGAGCTTTGATGCACTTTTGTGAGTTTAATTGTAAATAAAATTATCCAAAAGTTAGGGACATAAACTTTGAACTTAAGGTGCACTGAATGTTAAGCCTTTACAATTTGGCTTTATCTGGTGGCTTTGTTTTTGCTCAGTAGAGTTTGAATTAAATCCTTTAATATGATTTTTATTGGGTGGAGGGCACTGGGGTATTTTTTACCAAGTCTAAATGTTTGAGTTGTTTAGCCTAAAATATTAATTTTAGATTAAAAAAAAAACCCAAAAAACTGCTAAATGAATTATTTTGAAACCATATGCAATTTTAGCTTCTGAAATGTGGTAGATTTTTTCTATAAAGTAGGATTTTATTTCACATACTACTACAAAAAATTTTATTTGAGTTCTTCGTCTGTCTAAGTTACTATCAGGAACAAACGTAACCCTGCTTGTTGTGCAGTGGCTGCTTGTAATGTGGTTTTCCTCCTTTCGTCACATGCATCACAAGTCACAGGACGCACCGAATCCCTTCTTTACAAAGGTATCTCTGTGCTTGTGCGCTCGACTGTGTACATGCTTCAAATCTGTGTTTGTGTGCAGGGAGGCAATTACCAGACTGTGTGAGAGGACTTCAGTGAAATCTTTGCTGAAAGCTAAGAGGGTAAGTGCGGTATAAACACAGCAGGGAGAGCATTCAGATGATGGATCGGTGGAGTAACTGGGATTCTTGTCGTCATCAGCCTCCGTGTAAAGGGGTTTCTGCTGTTTTGGGTCAGATCAACATGCAGTTTTCTGGGAGCAGAGCCATCCTCACAGTGTCCACAGACAGTTTGTCTCTGATCACAGCCTCCAACTTACAGGTAACAACCTGTATGAACCTCCTTCATATATAAATAATTTTTTTGTTTTTGTTTCTAACAACAGAATCCAAAACTGTTTGCATTTCCCTCCCTTCTCTTCCACAGAGGATTGTCAACCATCCCATGCAGGGCATTTCATTTGCCTCTGGAGGAGACCCAGTATGTTTTTTGTTTTCGAATATTCCACACAAACAAACATTTTCAGGTTAATAGCAATGCAAAAAAATGTACTAGGTTGTATACAGTGTATTGTATTGATTATGCTATTATTTTTTTAAATGTAGAAGTAGGTCAGACAGCTTGAATTAAAATTTCTTTCCTGATTAAAGTCATTCTATTAGCTGTTGTGGCCAAGTTGTACTAAGACTGAAGATTTAAAAGCTTAGCATGATTTAACCCAGCTCGTTGATTTTCATTATTAAAATGCCAACTATAAAAAAAGCTGATTAACAATGAACTTCCTGAAGTCTCATTTAGGTCAGGTCTTTTATTACAATAGATTTTTTTAAAAAGGCAATTTTCTCATATATTGATGAAGAAGTTAATGATAAAATTTGGTTGCTAGAGGTCTAAATATATATATATATATATATATATATATATATATATATATATATATATATATATATATATATATATATATATATATATATATATATATATATATAGGTTGTTGATCATTTACCTCCCTGACTGATTTTTCTGTTGCTAGAAATCGTATGATTTGGATGAAAGAAGGAATCCTGAAGCAGCAACCTGTGGTCACAAACCCAGAAAGAAAGATCTCTGCTCAATAACTTACAGAGAAATAAGCACGCAAGAAAGGAAAGGATTATAGCTCTCTGCTAAATTAATTAGCTAAAACAATCCAGAAGTGTGCCTTAAAACTCAGCTTTGGAGGATGAGCTGAGGGGATTAAAACTGTTTCAGACTTGCTAAAAATCTTTTCTGCTGACTCTACTCTTCAATCAATCTAAAACAAATGATAAGGGGTTTATCAAACACACATGCACATGGAGCAGTTTGTAGGAAGAGGAGCAACTTTGAGTAAATAGCGACATCATTAATTAATCTATGCTATACTATGCAGCGGTTCAGTCTGTAATAATGAAGATTCACTCGCTGTATGGTCAGAGTAGCTCATTTAAAACAGTCTGACGAACTTCTGTTTCTGTTTTAGTCACCATGTACCTATTTGACATACTGTATTATCTTAGTGAGTGTGGAAAACACCTTATCCCAGTGAATTTCACACCCTTCATCCCATGACAAACGCACACACACATAACATGGGAATAACATCAGAGCCGAATTTGAAAACTTGTAGTTGCAAAACAGAAAACTTTGGGTTTTGCTAAATGTTGTGGTGGCTGACTGCTATTGGCAATAAAACTAATATTGATGTCTTCTCCTTTATTTTGATCAACACTGGTCTAACTCAGGTCAGGTCCAAAAATCTTAACTTTACCTCTATCTACAGAAGTTGGACTTTAATGTGACATAATTATGCTCCTATCTATGACTAATTATGCCTCTTTAAATGTATTCACAGGACATGTCAGACTATATTGCATACGTTGCAAAGGACTTCATCAATAAGAGAGGTAGGGCTCATTTTTTAGGCCACAAAAACCTCCAGATATTTGGATGATGGGAATGATGTGTCTCTTTAGAGTGCCATATCATGGAGTGTCCCCAAGGTCGCGCAGGCGAAGTTATCAGCACCATCGGGCAGGCCTTTGAGACGCGCTTCCGGCAGCTCCTCAGCCAGACATCAACGCTCCTCTCCCCAAGGTCAACAAGTTATTAGTGAGTGAGTCAGCATGTTGTCAGTCACAGCAACATCTGAACGTCACAGATGTGGTTTTTATTCAGGTCTGTGGTTAGGATATGTCCAAAATGGAGTCCCAAAGAGACATCAGTGGAGCAAAAGGCCAAGCAGACGGAAGAGATCACCGAGCAGCCGGACTACTATAACGCCATCACAGGAAAAAACTTTTTTTCACTGGTTGGCAGCAAAGAGGCGTCAAAGGAGGAGAAGAAGCAGGAGCCTGATATTCAGGAGGTAAGTGTGCTTTAAAATCTGTTATGTGCTCAGTTGAACTATCTTACCATATGCAATCATGAATCAAAACTGTCTTGGGTTACATTTTGCTCTTTCTAACATTTTGTGACTCATTTTGATGCCGTTTCCTCCTGCACATGATTCCTAATACCATCTATGCTGTTAGTCCATAACTAAAAGCTAAAAACCTGTAAGTAGTAGAAAGGAGATATATATTTTTCACTTAGCTAAATAATTGAAAACTAAATAAAACATTTGTCGTCTTGGTGATAATTTGTAATTTAACACATTGATCTTGGATAAATATCTTTTGTATAATTGAGCAGCTCAGTGACTCAGGTCCCCGATGGAAGCTGCAGGATGTAGCTGAAAGCCTTAGGGTTAGTTTATTCAGCAGTAGTTGAATTAAAAAAATAAAGTTCTGTCCTTCAATTTAAGAAATAGATTGTATTATTTGAAACACAATCACTTCTAAAACACTTCATTCTTAAAACAAACTTTAAGAATGAAAAATATAAGTCAAGAAATGTTATCTTTTTTTTTTAATTGTTCTGAATTAGTTCATTAAAGCCAGTCATTTCTACGATTACACCTCAGGGTGGCCCTATGCAGCATAACTCCGTCTGTGGGTCACTGGGGAGGAACCACTGAACAGGAAATGCCTTTCTCAGTAGTTTGTAATAGAGGACGCTCTTCAGTCACTTCCAACAATCGTTGTGAGAATTGAATCAGCGACTTTCCTGTCACGACCTCACATCTCTAACCTTCAGGCCACGGCTCTCGTTACGTTCACAAAGAGCTGCGCACGCAGGACACTCACGCACACACACCCGACCCCCCCCCCCCCCCACACACACACACACACAGTGACAAACATATCCGTTACATTTGGTTTGCATGACTCATCTGTTGCAGGTCTGCTTGTCTCGGCCGGTCTCGCTGCATGAGAACTACTCCGTCAGAGAAGAAACTTCAGCTCCATCTGCAGGTGAATGTCAGAGACGAGGCTGCAGGAGAGAAAGCGCCGTTCTGTGGACGGTGTAGGTTTACACAGGACTGACGCATAGAAAAGCTTCCAAACACTTTTTCAACGTTTTGCTTAACACTCAATAATCTTATTCTTAGGCTGCGTTCACACTGCAGACTGAAATGACCCAACTCCGATATTTTGTCAAATCGGATTTTTTTTTGCAGGGGCCGTTCACAATGACACATATACGCGACCTGTGTGTGTTCTGCATTCTGAACGGCAAAGGACCTGAAAGTGTTCCGCATGCGCAGTAGAGGGCGCAACAGCATCAGCGTTCTGCCAACCGCCATAAAAAAGAAGCGCTCAATGTTTGCGGAAGTAAACATGGAGGCTCACGATGGAGCATAGCTTACGTATTTGAAGTTGTCGTCCGACTGGAATAGCATATTAACAACTTAATCCTCATTATAGTCCGTGGTGGTTGTTGTTATACAGTTGTTTTCCAGTATTAGTGACGTTCAGTTCGGATGAATGCGATCTGAACGTTGGGTCACATTTGAATCGGATACTTATCGGATATGGGTCGCATTCGAAAAGAATCCGACCTGTGCTGTTCACACTGTCATGAAAAGATCAGATACAGGTCGCATTACGTAAAAAAAAAAAAAAAAATCGGGTCACGTGAGGAGCAAATAATTAATTGAATAAGACAAAGGCAGAGTTTGACTAACTTCATTCTTAGACATAGTAACCTAACAGGTGGACATCAGTTTGGTGTCTGATCTGTTTAAGCTGCCTGATTAATATGTTAAGGTGAAATCTGTCATGTATCTTAACATACTTTGTTTTTTTCATATTTTACTGTAGTATTTATTTATTTATTTTAGTATAGTAGCAGTCGGAGTTTTGCGGGATTATTCATTCACAACTTGAGTTAAATCACTGTTTATACAATGGCTGTGTGTGAGTGAGTGCACACTTGAGATTTAACAGGGAATCCCCGGTCAGTGTGATTTGATTAACTGTCCAAACATAGTCAAAACAGGAACCAATACATTCACGCCAGCTGCTAACACTAACGTTTTCTCATAGGATGGTATGATGTGCTTCTTAAAAAGGATCTAAATCCAACTTTGTGTTTTTTCCTTCAGGCGATTGTTCGGGATAGCCCTTCTCTGACATACAGGAGCTGGGTGAAATCTGTTTTTCTCTGTGGTGAATCTACTTACGTCACTGCATTAAAATGAGGCCATCAGAATATAGCCATTACTGGCTTTAGGTTAAAACACTATTTTGAATCCCAAGCAGGAGCTTCAGCTCCTTTACATGAAGTTTTTGTGCAAGTTGAAAATGTATTGCAGCTTCTTGTATGAGTGTACTGCACACCAATGAAATTCATCTCTCTTTTTTTTCCCTCTATGTCCTCTTGGTTTTGTCTCCACCAGACTCTGTGCGGTGTGGTGATAGTGGAGAGCAACACTCTCCCCTCTTCAACTACCCAGTCCAGAGCTTAATTTACCAGGAAGTCTGGTTCCACGGCAGGTGGGGAGAATCATCATACCAGCAAATTTTCAAGTTTTTTTTTTTTTTATGATTTCACAGCATCTTCGTGTCTTTCGTTTCCAGGCTGAACAGAGAACAGGCCGAGTCTCTCCTCACCTGCAGCGGGGATTTCCTGGTCAGAGAAAGCAGCTCAGCCTCCGGTCAATACGTCCTCAGTGGGATGGAGGGCGCCACTGTGCGACACATACTGCTGGTGGATTCACACGGTCAGGTAGTGCGCTCTTACCCTACCTCTTTAGTTTGAACTCATTTTGACACAAAACAGACATAAACTTCATTGCATTTTATCTGGATTTTAAGTGGCAGAGCGACACCAGGTAAAGCATACATGTGAAGTAAAAGGAAAGTGATATGTAGTTGCAAACCTAAAAAGTCGACACAACCTGACGAGCTTAGCTCAGCAAGGAGAGCATTAATCCCAAAGGAAGCCAAGAGCATCATATCGTATCTGGAGGAGCTGCAGTTATAAGAAGAGATCACTCAGGTGGGACAATCTGCTGACAGGGCTGGTTTTAGCTGCATACTCCACAAGTCCTGCATAACAGATGAGATTGACGAACTGTGGAAAGAAAACGATAGGAAGTCCTGCTTAATGTTGGTCTCAAGCAAATATGTGGATCTTTTATTTTTTTACTGCTATTTGTGGCAGAAACCTAATACTGCACACTAGCCTAAACTACATGTGCCAAAGTAAAGGACCGTGGGCCAAATCCGGACCGCCATAGCTACTTATATGGCCTTCAAGATGACAATTGGCTTAGATGTTATTTCATCAGTCAAATCAATTCAGTTTGTATCATGCCAAATGGAATTAATGCGAAGATATACCTTCAACTATTTAATTTTAAGAATAGGTTTAATTTTTTTGACAGTTTAAAAAGTCTATTTTTAATACATTCTGACACAGCAGGTGTCATGAAATTCAGTGAAGGTGGTGAGGCAGACGCAGCGGACGCAGGTTTAGGAAATGAAATGAGGATTTTAATGTCGATGCCAAAAAATACAAAGTCCAACAATCCAGGCAGCACAGCGAGAGCAGAAGGCTAAGGCTCAATAACTGGTAGCAAACTGGAAACTAAATGGATGCCAAGTAAGACAGGACAGCTACAACAAGGACCCGACAATGAACAAGAAACACAGGTGGGTATAAATACACAGAAGGTAATCAGGGAACAAGACACATCTGGGAACAGTCAAGGAGTAGACAGGACAACACAGAGACTCAATAGACACAAAAATTGAAAATAAACACAGAAAAACTCAAATCCCCACAGCAGGCCCTTTGAGGACATTCATAATCTCTGTGTGGCCAAAAATGAAAATGAGTTTGACATCCCTGTCCTAAACAAACAATCCTCATGGTGGAACATAGTGTGGGCAGCGTCATGCTGTGGGAATACTTAGTTTAGATGACGACATATTTATGTTTTAGGATGGTCTAGACTAAAATGAAACAGATAATCTTCTTTTATGAATACTTAAAGCGGAACAAAAAACGTTTTTCGAGGCACTGTCGATGTTTTCTTAGTTTCCATCTGTTTTTTGTGTAATCAGGTGCGAACGCGGGACCAGGTGTTCCAGAGCGTCGCTCACCTGGTGCGATTCCACATGGAGAAGCAGACGCCCATCTTCTCTGGAAGCAGCAAGCTGTGTCTGAAGCAGCCGATCCTGCAATCACAGTAACACAGAGAGACTATTAAATGTAAATACAAGATCTGAGTCCCAAAAATGAAAAAATAAAAAAATAAAAAAATCAGTAAATAAATAACGTTTGTCGTCACATTTAGCAACCTGACAAAATTAAATGAACTGTAAATTCACAAGCTCAGAATTACAGTGAGCTGTGACTTTTTGAGGGCAAAAAAATGTGTGTACAGTTCATGAGGTTTCTTCCTGTCCATTTGTTTCTGTCCGTCATGAGTAAGTCGTCAGCTCCTCCGTCCCACATTGAGAGCAGCTGCTCGCCTGCGGAACATCCGGCCTCCTCCATGCAGACTTTGCTGGCCTTTACTCGAAGTTTAAGCACAATCTCTGCTGCCTGGAGGAAATGACCAGAATGCTGGCTTACTTTTCCAGATTATTCTTTTAATTTCAAATTTAACCTGTGTTAATTATTATTATTATTATTTTATTTCTTGTTCTGATTTCGTGTGTCTGATTCATATTATGCTTCACTTTCTCTTTGCGTTAAGAATATAGACATAGATAAATGGCTGAGAAATGTTAAGATATTTTGTTTTCTGTGAAGCAAAAATAAATCTAGAGTTATTTTACATAAAACCTTTGCAGTTTTTTTTTTTTTACTCTCATCAGTCTTTAAACATTTTAATACCCCGTCTGTCTGTCTGTCCTTCTGTCCATCCATTTTATGGAGCGTTTCTAAGGCGTTATCAGGTGAAGAGATGCATTAAGATTAGATGCTTAACACCCCAACTGACTCATTTTCATAGAAAGAAGAATCAAATAATTGGGCATACTGCATTTTGTTCCGAATATGTCGATTATGTTTTCATATGACATTATTTATACTATACTAATCAAAGCTTTTCATTTGTATTTTAATTATTGACACCTCTTCAAGTGTTCAATCATTTATTTTGTTTTTTCTGCTCCACCTCTGCATTTCCGAGAAAATGCAGAAACTGAATGACGAAACAATAACTGGAAATGAAATTGTAATAGTATGGATATCGACATGTAGATCTTCCACAGAACTCAAGCTGCTTCTGTGTTTTCCATCCAATTTAAAAGGTTGCATCAGGGTATGTGACTCGTTACTGTTGTAGCCATTGTTGACCACAAGATGGCGCTGTGTGTCTTCATAGAGCCTGTGTCCTGAAAGTGTATAAAATATGTCCTGTTGATTGGTCAAATGGCCTCGTGAAGGACTGGCAGCCTGCTGGTAGTTTATCTTTCGCCTGGTGACAGCTGGGATAGACTCTGGCCGCTCCATGACTCCGGACAGGAAGAGCGGGTTTAAAAGGAAATGATACATAGAATAAAGCCTGCTAGAGTTTCCTAAACTATTTGTTTTCGTTCTCCTACAATGTATATTACGTCTTATTATGAAAAGGAGCCAATACAAGTTCGTAGAAAAGACAGACATAAATAAAAAACAACAATTCCCTTCGTTTCTGTGGCAAATCTGATGGTCTGAAACAGATGTGAGTGAGATGGAACAGAGAAAACAGCTGGTGTTCAACAGCCTACAGTAGCTGCTGCTAGGCCTGTAATGTGTTCACCTTATAGCAGTAAAAGACGCTAAAGTGTACTTAAAACGCAAATTTGAACAGCTTTCATGTGACTGAGAGAAGCCTGGGAGGTCTGTCCTGTCCTAATCAGCCTGAGTAAAACCTGTTAGGATGAGACCAAGGAAGAGCCAACAGCTGATAGTCTTTTGAGTGGTACAAGAAAAGATAAATACTGAAAAGATATCTTAGAGAAAGAAAAAACAAACACTTGAAGCCTTTCTGTTCTGAAGATTTCAGATGCTATCAGGGCATTCGTAACTTCCTCACAATCCCAAACTTGCCGAACATCTGAAAGTGCAGGAAGTGGAGCTGCTTGAAGTGTTATCTCCTGTGTTTCCTACGCATTTAATGCACAGTTTTCAGTTCCATCACAGTGTGAGCGTGATTTGGATTAGTCGGTCCAAAGATGCACGGGGGTTTCACGTTTAACAGTAAGTCGCCTACAAATACAAAACGTGAAATGAAATGAAGCAGACTGATTCGGTTTTATCCTCGCATATTTTCTCTGAGTCATAGGAACCTCTCCCAGAAAGTGTCACCAAGAACAACAATGACCTCCTCTGTGATGCCATTCTGCCGACTCTGAGAGGCCTGCTGACTGTCACAGCTTGTCGGAGCTGTGAGCTCATTGTTTAACCTCTAACCCCTCATTAATGTCAAAATAACAGCTGAGAAGCTGAGATGCTGGTGCATAAGCAGTTTTAGACCCTTCACCAGGCTAGGAAAATCTTTTTTTTAAATTTTATTACAAACCGTGTGCTTTAAAAAAAGATAAGAAAAATTGTAACATATGTTATCTTCAATTAAGCACTACTTCCACCCCCCATACTTCACTGCAAGGCTCATAGTCTGTGGTTCCCACTTTTCTTCTCAATGTAATGATGATCATGATGGTGGGAAGCTAGTGACCTGAAAGATGGCTTCCTTTCAGAAACCCCAAGAATATTTTGTTCAGACATTATTCCATCTGTGTTCAAAACCCATTTAATCCTGCTCACAATCTCAAACATTACTTCCCCACGCTATCTGTGATTGGAAACCACTTTAAAGCCAAGACAGAAACAAATGAGACAAGCTCGCTCACTATTGCACACAGCGAAAACAACAATCCAAAACTATGGGAGATCTACAAACACGCTGTTCTTTCTGTGAGGAAGAAACTGTAAAATCGTTTCTCCTGTAAAACTTGTTTATGACGAGTTAACTGGAAATATAAAGACCAGTAAGCAACGCATAGTGATGGTCACAATATTTTTTAAATATTTTTGTGTCTACAATACCAAGTAAAAAAAAAAAAAAGAACAAAACTTTTAAAACTTTTGCTTTGATGTTTGAAATAAGTCATAAAGTTGAAAAAAAAATTGCTCTGAGCGACGAGGAGACCTCATATTTTGCACCCATGTCTCCTGTCCATTTGTTAGTGTGAATAATTTTCCTTGAACCCCATCGGTGACATGACAGCCTCAGAAACAGGAAATGATAAGCATCCAGGGTAATCTCATTCTGTGGCTTTGGTTGAGAACCAAAAAAATAAAAGAGCTTGAGCTGTTTGGATTCCTGTTGCAGTATCAACTGAAAGGCTGATGAGCCTGAGGGCATTAACTTAAAACACACACACACATGCAGAGAGAGAGAAAGAGATGCACACACACATTTCACAAAACCATTCCCAGACCCTGAAGCGCCTTAATGGAACAGTTGAAGCCATAAAAAGCACCACGAGTACAAGAGCATGAAATTGTTTCTCGATTCAATGTTATCAGAGTCACACAGAGTTCAGATCTGGAAGGAAACTAAGAGAAACTTGGCTGCGTTGTGGCAGTCACTGCCACATGCAAGCACCTCTAGAGGCAGTTAAAAGAAGCAGACACTGAGTCATGTGAGGCTCACAAACAAATACATGCTAACAAAAAAAACAAAAAAAAACCTTAAAGGGTCTTGCGCCTGCTTCTGTTTCCTGTTTGCAAAAGTCCGGATCCAACAAGGACGTGCAGCAGATCAAGGCAACAATCGCTATAAAAAAAGCAAACGGCAAGAGTTTCCCAGAGTGAATGCAGAAGAAAAGTTTGCATCTAAATGTATCTTTGGCTGCCTGTATGACCAGCATGGTGGCTTACCTTTATGAGGAGAAACACACTCAGACTCAGGCCCACTCAGATGGAGTCATCTGCAGACCCTGGAGTCTTTTTACACCTTCCAAATTTCAAATCTTTCCATCCATCCATCCATTTTCCATTCACCCTGTCTCTCAAGGGTCAAGGTCAAGGGTGCCTATCTCCAGCTGCGTACCGGGCGGGAGGCGGGGTCACCCTGGACAGGTCGCCAGTCTGTTGCAGTCAAATCTTTCCACTCTTTCTTCAATTCTGTCTTTTCACAAAATAGGTCAGTGTGATTTATGTCATTAGCTCACACCCCAACTGTGTACTTGTGTGAAGGTTCAGCCATGAGCCATTTTAATCTGCCATTTGTTCTAAAGGGGCAGTAGGAAGTATTTTTCAGGCACACACAATCATTTGTTTTACAGCACAATCAAGTTGTTATCAAAATGCTGCACATGCCAAAATTTTTGAAAATTGACTTTGCAATTTGACGCCTTAATATTGGGTCTCTGTCTCTTTAAGGAGCTCCTGCACTTTCTGACAGACCACCTCACAACAATGCTCCAATGCTAACAACCGGTCTTAGGAGCTTTGTACTGAGAAGTAGTTTGTATGATGAGCTCAGCAGACTCACCAGGTGTTTGCTAATTGCTGCTGTCGCTAGTCTGCAGGAGCTGAGTGGGATAGTCATGAGGGGGGAAGGTGCAGGGGAGAGCTGCTCTGTGAGGGGGAAGCTCTGCTTGAAGACTGCATATCCAAAGAGGAGCATGGAAAAGGCAGTGCTTTCCATGAGAGCAAGCGTTTATTAACTCCCAAATGGTTGCCATGGGAGATTAAAGAATTTTTTTTCAAATATGCATGAAAGAATCAAATCAACACTCAATATATGTTTTTGTGAGACATGATATAAAACAAAAAACCCTCAATTTTACACAATGTCCCCCATCTAAGAATCTAAAGGACATCATTGAGTTCATCCTTGTGTTTGCATCTGTGTGTGTTTGTGTTCCTGTTTTTGGTTTCTCCTAGGGATTGTTACCATGTCCAACCTCGTCAGGACCAGATGTTCACTTTTGGAGTGAGGAGCATCCTGCTAAGTGCTGACATGCACTAGTGGAAAGTCAAGGCTTGGATGTACATAAGGAACACAGCCCATTGGGTTGTCCTAATAAGGAGAGCTGCACAAGTCTGTGGGTGTTTTCTGTGTAATACAGTAATGATGAAGAGGTGGGGGATTCCAGGATTCTTGTGTGAGGCAGTAGACAGATGTGGGAGACTAAAATCTAAACTCTTTTGGGCAAGCTACAAAAAGAGCCTTTAAGTCCAGCCTTGCTTTCTATTTCTCACCTCGTGTTCTGGCCAGCAGCTCCAACTTTTCTCTTAGACTCTGACAGCGTGACTTGGACTGCAGCAACCAGCAAGAGAGAGGTTTCCATGATGGGTTTTATTTCCTCATTCTGCTCTTTTAATTCGTAAATATAAAGACTTTCCACCAGAGCTTCTCTTCTGTTGTCACCTTGAATTTATTAAGTTTGCCTAATTTTTGGAAACTTTAAAAATTCAGAGGCAGGAAAAAAGAAAGTTGGTTTTATTCAATGTGTTATTTAACGAAACAGTAAAATATGATATTTTCCTTCCGTTTTGCCAGAGCAAAATATTATGGAGGTAAAAGAAAGAAGGGTGGCAAAATAACATTAAGGTTTTTTTTTGTTTGTTTAACCATAGCATATTTAAATAAATTGTGGAGGCCAAGTTAATGACACAAATGCTAAGTCATCTGTTTCATAAACTCTGGTCTAAAGACAACATCTTCTTCTTCATAGAAAATAGTAACATCCCATCCAATTTATGCTTGACACACGAAGGGAAAAATGTTCATGACAAAAAAATTATTCACACTTCTATCAAATTATGGTGATGTGGTATTGTTGGCTCTTGTGAATGACAGTGTACGTAAATGAAAAACATAGCCCCGATTTCTTTAACAACTTCAAAAATACCAATAATTTCCATTTTTTGTCAAATGTTTTTCTTTAATTCCCAAACAAACACGCACATTTTGTTCTTTTTAAAAATGATCTTACTCAGTCGTACATTTCATTGAATCTGACTATGTTATTTCCAACACAGCATTTATTTATCTTATATTGTAAAATTACCCCCTACTCTAGAGCCTCTTGTTCTTATTTTCTGTTTTCATAATTTTTAATTTTGTGTAAATCTCTGTTTCTGTTTTGCCAGTTACTTTGCTGTAGGTGCACCTGAATTTCCCCACTGAGGGAAAATTCAGGATATTTGCATCCTATTCTATTTCAAATTTGTATGAAAAGTGGAAGGCATTTTTATTTCTATGAAGTAAGCTCTGCTGGTCTTCTCTCTTTGACTCGAAGTCTCTTGCAGATGGTAGCTGTGAACAGTTCGTAGGAAAATTCAGCAGGGAATCTTTTCCATTCCTAAGATGGTCAGATTTGTGTGGGGGGCACAGACTGCATAGATCTCATGTAAAGGGGGGAGTGAGGGTAAGTAGGCTGTTAGAGCAGCCTGGATACTATCCAGTTTGCCCCACAAGGGTTAGACCGTGCATAAATCTGTGAGCGTTCAGACACAGCATGTGGACAGCGCAACATTAACACCTGATATCATATTGCAGCTCAGTGTTACAAACTGAACTATTGCATGCATGAATGGAGGACAATATGTCGTAAACGTTCATCATTCACTGTTAAATATTTGAAGTTTAGCGCTAATAAAAGCTTACAAAACATTTCCTCTGTGCTGATCTAAGCATTTTCAGTGTTTTACATATTCTATGGATGCCAAGCAAATACCAGAGTAAAAATCGTGTTGGTTTCAGTTCATTGTGTTAGGAAGAGATTTCAAGCGTCTGCTCTGTGAAGCTCATGTGGATCAGCGTAGTGCCAACTCAAAAATGAAGTAAACCCAATGAGAGGAGAGATAAACAGTTATTGGAGTGATTAAAGCAGCAAGTTATATTAAGGTGGAGTCTCAGATTAAATTTGGCCTTTGTTAATTCTAGTACAAGCAAACTATCCCATACGTACACAAGCTGCTTGAGAGGCTACTAGTAGTAAGAAAAACACTTGAAAGTGGATCAGTCAAATGTGCAGTGCTTGTTGCCACCTGTGGTCGTATTTCTGGGAAGGTGAACGCCAGACATGGAGGTTTTCTAATGGGGGAAACAGATTCATCATTTGCTTTGGAACAATCTTACATTAACGCATTAGGTCATTAGTTATTCAATGTGTCATAGCAAGTGTAGTTTCTAACCATTTCAATTCAGTGCAGATTTTCGGATAAGATTTAATGGCTTCTGGGAAGCTGTCATTCCAAAATGAGTCAGTTTTCTCTCATTTTGTTCCACATTAATCATTTCGCAACGCCTCCTCGTTAGCTTGGATCGTTGAAGTGCCGTGCTTCCCCAACGTCTCAGTTTTCGACCTATAAAACGGGGACAAGACGGCAACAAGCTTCCACAACTGTGGTACATTTTCCCCCCTGCTCACGATGACTTGGTTTTCATTATTTCTTTTGCTATTGGAGCAAAAATATACCTCTCCGATGGATACCGGTGTGCACAGACAGTTTTGGGAGTAAAGTGGAAATAAAAGGGCACCTTGCATTAAGTAATCACAGGCTGCAGATTACAGTACACTTTTTTTTAGAAGAAGTGCTTGAACATTATGCATAATCATGCCGATTTGGGCCTCATACAATAGACGGGTGGATTTCAGAAGGGCACTTTTTTGTCCAGAGCACCTGCTACTGTCTATCTGTGCAGTTCCCTGCTGACAGCCAGACTCATTCAACTCCTTAGTTATGAGCTACAAAACACATAGCAGTTTACTAATGCATTTAGGCATCAAAGAGAGGTGAAGGGAACTTATTGAAGTTTAATCTGAGCAATAGAATGGGGACAGTTTTGAATTTAGGTGACTTTGAACATGTCACGATTATTAGTGTCACACGGGCTGGTCTGAGGATCTCAAGTTTAAAATGATAGAAAGGCAACAGTAGTTTAAGGGACTTCTCGTCCCAACCAGTGTATGAGGAATGCTATCTCTGATTATACAACACAGTGAAACCAACACTCTGCATTTGTACCAACAAGAACAAACGTTTTTTTCATTTGAAAGCTCATATCTGGAATAGGTGACTTGGACCGCTTCCCTTAATCCATCAGGGAATAGATTGCAGGTAATCAGATTAAGTATCATTTCAGGGTGTGAGTAAGCACAAAACAACATCCATGTTAAGAGCAGCCGTACTTAAACCCTGTTCCCAGAGCGCTCCAAAGATGACTCACTATCCAGCCTCGTGCTGCTTTTCCGTCATTCCTCTCATTGCTTGGAAACATCATCCTCTCAGTATTTGTGATTCACTCCCATGGGGAAACCACGCAGAGGGTGAAAGAGTGCAGGCAGCACATACAGGTGCACGCAAGAAAACTGAGGAGACTGCTTCAAATATTTATCATTTCTTTGTTTATGCTGGAGCTGGGGCCTCTTCTGTAAGTAATGTTCGTGTTAATGACGGAGAGGTTTCGGGATAATAAACAGACGTTCTTAAACTGTTCAGTATTTTACACTAATAACCCACATAAACCACCGAAAAGCACCAAACTCGCCTTTGAGCCGGTTGCATACGATTTTACGGCGAGTTTGTGTGTGCATGTGGGTCACGGAGACGAAGCAGGAGGAGAGGGGAGAGAGTTGTTTCTGCTGCAGCTCATTTTCATGAAATATTTCACATGAATATTGGCAGCAGTTGTGCTGCAGAAGACAAAAGGAAATGAACCGTGGCTGCTGGAGCCAAACACAACACACTGTGTGAGAAAGTCTGCTCCAGTTGCTGCTCCCAAAACGGTGAGAGACAAAGCGAGCAACGCAAAGCGTCTTGGCCTGTGTTTTATGCACGATTAGTTAAATAAGAGCTAGAGAAAAACTGTGCTCCGTCATGTTTCATCGAAAACTGATTAAATATACAAAATAAATAGTTACTAACAAAAGAGAAATGTGACAGGCTGTAAAATTCGGAGCACAAACTCGCCGGCTGCTGAAAGATGTTTATCTGAACTCTGCTTCAGTCCTCAGACTTTTTAGCTCTGCCATTTTAGGCACCAAGGGTAAACATTTCCTAAAATGAAACCCACGCTTACTTTCCTGAAAGAAAGGAGTTTAACTGAGGGAAGGATGGGGACACACTAGTGGGCGTTTGAGTGGGTGGAGCGAGATGGGAGGGGTGTGTATCTTCCAGCAAATGACACTCTTTGTGTAAAGGAAGAGCAGAAGGCATCAGCTCTCTCCCATACTACACATCTTGTTGATGAAAAGCACGACCCGAAGCCTCCTAAGAAATGTTTCTGACGTCACCGCTGTGACTCCAGCAGGGTTGCAGGAGTTGTTGTGTGGGAGTATATATTACTTTCATGAGTCTTTCACAGTCCACAGCACTATTATCTACTTGGCATGTTGCATTTGTTGTTTCTCTTTGTTTTGCCTTTGCATGTTTTGCAAAATGATTTGCTGGTAGCTATGACTACTACTGGTAGCTTGGTTTTCTTTCTCCAAGATCAGGAGGAATTCAACGGCAACCTTACAAACATTTTGGGATTTGAATTTCTTACATCAGTCAAACCGTGTAAATTGATTTAATAAATAAAATGGTTGCTTTAAAAATGTGAAAGAGGTCGGTGGATCGCTTCTGGTTTCTAGGAACTGTTTTCTTTCAGGACATGAGACGTTAGGGAGAAACTGTGCTTCCTGTAGGTACAAGCTTCTCCAGGAGCTGCTAGAGTCGTCTGTACTGCCATCATTCAGTCTGTCCTGTTTTCATCCATCACATCACTGTGTGCTTTGGCTCATCCACAGAACTGAACAGGTCCAGACTGCGACAAACAACTAGATCTGTAGAGATCATAATTAACAGAAATAAAGGCCTTCAAACATCCCTCTGTGTGTGATTGTTCTAATGTTTTTCACTTAGTGATAAAAGTTCTTGAAATAAATGGGCTTTCAATGATGTCCTGATTTACTGAATGGATCTGAGTTCTCAAGCAGCCTGCTGCAAATTAGTGCTGGATACAACAACAAGACTTCACAACTGTGAAATTGGAGGCTTTGTAACAGCAACCTTGAAGCCAGTGGGGGACACACTGATTCTCCTCACCCAGTTCATGTGTATGTTGCACAGGTTGATGTCAGCTATGCTTGGAGAGAGAGAGAGAGAGAGAGAGAGTTGAAGCTCTAATATAATGAGGGAGACTCCATTTTACAGTCAAAGCAACACCACTGGTCCACAGTGGCCACTTCTCCCCTCTGCCTCTCCTCCAATCTGTCATTCCAACTCTGAACCCATTATCCTCTGTCCAGCTGTCTCTTCTGCATGCTTCTCATGCATAACACTTGACTTAGCTGATTTGTTCACTTATTACAATGTTTTGGGGACATTTCCGTTGTCATTTACTCTCTTATTTCTCCGGTATGAAGATAACTTTAATTAGCATTTTGAGCCGTGGGAAGTTGGTCAAAATAGTAGCTCAGACACAACTCCAGCATCTTCAAGAAATACTTGTAAAATATCAAATTTTCTTCTCTTTGCAGATAGAAAAATATTAAATATACATATACTTATTTTTGGCACTAGAAGAAAACCCCATCTATTTATTTGTCCTGTTCTGTTCTGAACTAAGCAATATGAGATGAACATTTTTATTTTGCTGCCAGTGAGGAGGAACTTACATGAGATTTAACCCAATCTCTGATGTTTCTGGGGTCAGAAACATCACAAGGAGTGTCATCTATGAGCCTCCAAGTCACCATGATGCTTTTGTTTCAATCAATTGTTCAAAGGTTGTCCCTCAAAAACCCCTTATGTGTCCTACCATCACACAGTTAAATGTTTGGAGCTTTCTAAATGCGACAAATACTATGATTGGAGTCCAGGCACCTTGTGTTAGATGAGCCTAAGACCAGGCTTTTCTGCAAGGTTCCTGCAGGTGAGTTTGGAGTAAAATACAAAGGATCGGGAGATAAAGAAGCACATCTGTTATGCTGTGGATCTGTTTCTTTTTCAAAAGCCATGGGAACCTTTTGCATGTGTGTGACATCATGAACGTTTTTAAATGCAAGGAGATTTTAAACAAAATTCTGGTGGCCCCTGCAAGAAAACTGAAAATGGCTCCTGGTTTTCTCTTTTAACAGAATAATGAGCCAAAACATCTGGACAAATGGATACCAAAATGTTCAACCATCCTCCATTTGTAGAAGTCAAGAGGAGATAAGGAAGTAATATCCTACTGGTATAAGAAGTTTTTATCAAGTATAATTATTATTATTATACCTGATAAAATATATTGGTGTTACTTAAAAATAATGAATAAATACATATTTTAGTTTTTTTTTTGTCTCTTAATTGAAGTGTACCAGAAACTTCCCAAACTGCGACTTTAAAGCAAAGGTTTGTAGTAAACGGACATTTTTGTGTGCTGTCATATTTCAAACTGTTTAAAGAAACATCCATGTGCATAAATAAGGTCAGCAACATGGAGTCATTTAATGTTTAGTTAGGGCTCCAGAGTAGTCCTAATAGGGCTTAACTAAAGTATGAGTCACACTCTTTTCAAGCCCTCTATTTAGAAAAAAGAGCAAAGCAGCAGAAATGCACAGAGGTTTAACTCTGGGTGCCCTCTGACAGCAGGCTGCCTACTGTCTGTTAGGTAAACATGACCTTGTCAGCAGTGATGGAGAGGCCGCGCCAAGGGCAGGACTTACTGCAGAAACAGCAGCAGAGTATCGATGAGGCTCAGAGTCAGCCATTTTGAGGTGGCTGACGCACTTCCAAGAGAGTATGTCAGAAAGACAGGAGGAGATCTTTGCCGAAATGACAACTTGATGAAGCGAAGCTGACACACATCAGACACAGTGCTGGTGAAAGTGGGCTTTTAATCAGGCGCTGAAAAACCTTTTGTCTTTCTCAGAGCTCTTTCCCCACATATCAAAACAGAATCAGCTTGGAGGGAGTGAAAGGTGTCAAAGCCAGTTAGCGGAGAAAAGAGGAAGAAACGCAGCCCACAGGGAAGCCAGTGTGGAATATAATAAAAAGTGACTGGCTGCTGCTGGATTCAGATAGGAAACTGGGGCAGGCTGACTGTATATTTACAGGGCGTGGTGACAGACATCAGGCAGAGTGTGAAAACTATCACTGCGCTGAACAAAATTCCTCAAATCACACAGTCTGTGCAAGGTAAATACTCACAGGGTCTCCTATTGCAGCTCCAAAAGGCACCGAAAGCTCTTTTATTGTGTTCGTGTTTGTTGCAGACGGAAAAAAAAAAGTAACACAACTAAAGAGTCTTTGATGTGGAGGTCTTCAGAAAAGCCGTTGACGAAAATTTGAGCTGCGGTAACTTTGTGAGCAGATGTGCTTTAAAGCTACACTTTGGTGCTACTTTTCCGCAGAGTAAGATGTTTGCCAATCGTGAGCCTAAAAACGGCTCACAGTAAAAATCTACAGGTGCAATGTGTTAGTTCATCCTCCAGCAAATAGAGATTATCAAAGATGTTGGCTGTCTGAACTTGGTAAGCCAGTGATATTTAAGAGAACAGTAGAATGGGTTCATGAAAAATGTCACACGGCCCAGTTAAAATGAAATAGACAGTAAGGAGTCAGCCTGTTGCACTGGATCCATTTTAAAGAAGAAAACATTAAAAAAGATAAATTAAATAAATTCTAAAACGAATTTATTATCTGCCCCTGCTAAAGAAGAATTTCATAATCCTAAATCAAAATTGGAATATAGTTGCTCTGTATCTTACAATTATGGGGTGATGAGATTACAAAGGAAGGGGAGGTTCTCCCACTGATGAATAAAAATTATATATATCATGTGGTATCTTCTAGTTTTGCGATGACTTGAGGTGGTTTGCACTGGAAGAATCAGGAATCAAGAAAAAGTTCCATCAACAGGGTAAAATTAACTTTTAGATGGACCCTGAACTAATCTCTTCAAATAATTAAGAAGATGCTGCTTGTGCATCAGATCAAACCTTTAACGTTATTAACGTGCTGCTTATTACTATTTTTATTATTTGGTCTGATATTATTATCTTAAGTTTTGTGTTTTTATGCATGTGGACACTGAGGACTTTAAGTAAGACTGTGTGTGTGATTATTTCAATTCGTGCTTCATTTGGTGAATTGAGTTCCTGAAAGAAAATGCCTTTTCATTAATATTCTAATTCACAGAATATGACAGTAACTGTGATTAGTGTGGGGTGGCGGGATGGAGGGTGGGACACGCTTCTATGGTAGGATGCCGTTTTAAATGAACCCACGCTTGCTTTTGTATCGCGAGAGCACACACACACACACAAAAAATCTTTTGGGGAAAGTTGAGCAGAGCAGGGATGGGGAAAGAGCTCTGCGGAGAGAAGGGGGAGAGACGCAGAGAGTTTCACCATTCCCATCCTCTGGAATGCATCCTCTGCTCTGACTTACCAGTGCAGAAAGCAGCGCTCAGCTTACGCGCGCATGAGTCATCTCCCAAAAGTTACAATGCGCATCCACTTATAGCAGCCGCAGGCGAAAGCTTTAAGTGACTTTTCCTCTGCGCAGTGTTTTTTTTTTTTTTTTCCTGCTCAGAGCGTTTATTCAGCTGTTACCTGGAAGTAAGAGTGAAGCGGTCCTGAGTCGGGTCCAAGGCGTATCTCCTTCTCTGGAGAGAAGGTAAAGCACCCTGTTAATTTTTATGCTTTTTTTTTTTTTTTTTAAGAGTCATATTTGATGATGTAACTGTGTTTTATTTATGCATTTGTTTTTTTTTGTTTTTTTTTATCATTTTGTTTTTCCAGCTTTGCCTCCAGACTGCAGAAGGTCCCACGGAGCTGTGGTGGAGCCCCGTTAAGTTATTATTAAATCACCGAGCACCGACCGGAGTTGCGCTCTTTGGAGAGGACATGCCGGGCAGAAAGCGTGCAGGACGGCTGCTGCAGTTGGCCGTGGCTCTGCTGGCCTCGCTGTCGCTCCTCGGCGGACTCGGAGGCGCTGCAGAGGAGGTGGACACCGAGGACAGCGAGGCGGTGACCAGGCACACGGACATCAGAGTCAACAGGGCCAAGAGGAGAGGGGGGACTGATGTCCTCAGAGGGTAATGCGTTTCTTTTTTTTCTCTCTCTCTCTCTTTTTTTTTTTTTTTTTTTTTTTTTTTTTTTTTTTTTAATTTAGATGGGCATCATTTTAAGCTGTTTTATTTGAACCTCGCAGCAGGTGTCATTACCTCAAGTCCTGCTTTTTTTTTTTGAGGAACACTGTAGGTCAAAACTCATTTTTGTTTGCGTGCGTGCGTGCGCGCGCGAGTGTCTTTTTAATAAGGCATGCTGAGACCTATGGGTGACATTGTGTGTGTGATGGGAAGTTTGGAGAAAAGTTTAGTAATTAAATACTGGCAGGAATACCGCATTCCTGCTGACTGCAATAATAAATTACTTCCAAACAAAGAAGGCCATTGGTCTTGTGTGGCTGTGGCAGAAAGAGGAGGGGTAGGTGGAGGGGGGCTGAGGGAGCGGAGGGGCTGGAGATGGGGTGTGGAGGGGGGCGGGGGGGACTAACAGCCTAATCCTCCTTTTAGTCAAATACACCACACCCCAGTTGTGGATAAATCACATCTGCAGCTGTTCACAGTGGGTCACTGCTGGAGAGGTTGTGTGTAATGTGATTTTGTGTGTGTGTGTGTGTGAGAGAGACAGACAGACAGACAGAAGGAAAGCAATAAAGAAAGGAGCAAATGCATGCGTCCAGTGATGACAGCAAACAGCTGATGGAGGTCAGATAGCAGACAGCTCAATGAGCTCTCTCTGCAGGCGTTTCTATTTGACATGGCCAACTTTAACGTGTCGCAACATCTGGGTTCAAAGGCAGGAAGTGCATTCAGCCTGCACACTGTGTCACGCTGACTTACCACTGCTTCACACACCCGAGCTGATTCATTATTCACCTCACGGATCTGCTCCAAGTTACGATGCACATCTTCCCTCCGGGACCAGTGTGGGCTCAGCGGGTGATCACAAGTTCACACATGTTGACATGTTCCAGGCCTGTAGGTGGCAGGATGGTCGCCGTGTTTTCTGAGGATGTTTTCCTTCTGCAGATGTGGTAAACAGGAAGTTTTTCTTTTGTTTCTTTTTTTTAACTCGAAGTTCACACCAATCCACCTTCTTCCTGCCAACACGCGCAATAATCGCTGTTTCCAATTATGACCAAATCCCATTTCTCTTAAGGACAGTGCCTCATGAAAGAGAGGAATGTGCTGTAATGCTCAGCGAAGGCAGTTTTGAATCCAACTACAAGATTGTCCAGATATATGTGTAGCTGTAAATGTTTATACATTTTTCTTAAACTAAAAAAAGTGCCATCAGATGTAAAGTCATTTGATGTTTTTATATGCCATAAATCTTGGGAGTTCTTGGTTTTGATTCATTTTGTGAACTGAGATTAAAGGGCTGTTGACGCTTGTTTTAAGATATAAATGATCTGCCTCGCGGTGCTAACAAAACCTGTTTTTACCATTTGTAGCATTTATTAAGAGCAGAACAATCCACAACAGAAAATTTGAAAAAGAAAAATAGAATAAGCTCAATATACAAATACATTATATGTAAAGCACAATAACTCAGAGGGGTTGTAAAAATGCTCCAATCAACTGGTCAGAGGTCAGAATAGGACGACATTCGGGTCGAGTGTTGGTCCAAAGATTACAATGCTCATTCTTAACTCATTTGATTTAGTTGTCATTGGGCAAACCAATACCCAGATTTTGTGCCAAAATGATTTGATCCATATAATGTATTTTGATGCACTTTTTCTGAGCATAACAAACATTACACAAGGATTAGGGACATGTTGTTTAATGAATAGATGGGGAAATTGTTTCATTTTCAGCCGGATTAAAAACTACTACTGCTTTCAAGGAACCCGCACCATTTTTTTTCATTTAGCTGCAACAGTCAGGGGAATAAAAAAACTGAAATTAGCCAGGCAGGCTTCAAAGAAAACCAGAAATGTATATTTATTTGGAAAATCCTGATTACTGGCATTCTTGGGCTGCGTTTTTATTTTAACATGACGGTCTGTCCAATTTAGTTAAACATTATGGAAAGCTGCATTATCATTAATCAAGTAAACTTTGGAAGGAACTTAGGATTTTAGTTACTTATTTAGTATTCAAAAGTAACGGTGCATTTCTGCTTCTTGTCAAACATTCAAAAAAACCCAAAGGCCTCTGTTGTATTGATATTACGAAAAGTATTGTTTTCTAGCTGTGTGTGGGAAGGAAGAACAGTGTTTGATTTCCTAGCTTATTTCTATAAAGAGAGAAAAAATCCTCGCAGAACTTTGACAGAGATGAAGGTGAACTAAATCACTGGGATTAGAATTGAAATCCTCGTGTTATGGGCTTTGTCTAATAGAAACTCGAGCAGAGAGCAGCTGTGAATCTGGAGCTCAAGGAAGCTGTCGGCGATATGCGCTATAGTCACTTTGGACAAATGTGTGGACAACAGAAACCTAAAATGACCTTGTTTTCCACAGACCGAATGTGTGCGGCTCCAGAAACAGTGCCTACTGCTGCCCAGGCTGGAAGACTCTTACAGGAGGAAACCAGTGCATTGTTCGTAAGTACCGCCTCCCACCATTCACTGGTCTTTGATTCGAAATGTCAAGACAGGACTTAAGTCCCGCTTCGCAATTGGCTCAATTGAATCGCATGTATTTCAGTTAATAATCAGCAGCAGTGGAAAAGTAGGCTCAACATTCTTTGACTTGCTGCAGCAGTCAGCAGAGTTCATGAAAAAAGAGCTGAAGTAGAGTGAAATAAAAACATAAAACAGCAGCACCAGAGGTTCACTGCAGTTCAGAGTAAATTGTGATCCGTTGATCCCACTTTTACCGCCACACTTTCACTGACAAAGTGTAGAAAACGCCTTTGTTTATGAAAAGGAGACAATAAATTAAACGGCAATCAATTTAAAATAGTGATGGATGACCTTCTTATTCTAAATTGCATAGTAGTTTTTAAATTGGAGAAGACATGAGTGAAGAAGACTTTATTTTCCAACTAATCGCTTTGAAAGTTTAAAACAAAATCCCTTATTGACCCGTGGAACATGTTCTTGAAGGCAGAAGCGCCGCAAGGAAAAGTTAGGACAATTCTAAGGGCCCCTGACCGATAGGGGGCCCTCCACAATTTCTTTATGTCTTTTTTGTTCATAGAAATAAATTTTTTTTAAAATTTGGGGCCCTGTCAATCACAAAATTAATCATATTGTGTTATCGAAGATTGTTTGTAGCAGTAAATATTTCATGTTCCCACTCCCAGACCAAATGCACACATCCATATTTGCTCTGAACACCTGGATCTGCATGAAATGGTTCCTTCCTGCTTGGAGCTTTATGGTGTTCAGCAGCAGTCAGTGGAAGACAACAACGACTGAGGCGGTTACTATGCTGCTAAGAGAAATTATAAAGTCAGGTTTTCAAAAAAAAAAAAAAAAAAAGAAAAAGATAGAGGGAGAGAGAGAAAAAGGCAAGAGTGTCACTTTACAGCCCAGTTTTTCTCCAAGAGGTGGGTAGACTGGGAGATTATCAACCATTTAGCATTGTTAGCTTACCTACAGTCTACTGTTTGCCTCCATTTCACTAGCATTTAATGAATTAAGGAAAAAAAATTACCAACATATTTATATATTGAACTTGTCCCTGTACCTTTTACCACTTAACAACAGGTGAGTCAGTCAGCAACAGCTCTAGTCCCTCCTGACTCGTCCTCTAAGTGAAATTAAAGCTGCAGTATGTAACTTTTATAAAAACATATTTCTTTTCTCACATATTTTTTAAAACTGAGATTATGTTGTGACAGTATGGTACATAGATAATCTGTGAAAAATCTATTTCCTCTGCTTTCTCAAAGTACTAGAAACAACCAGTCAGTGGCAGGAGAGTTTTAGTGCTGTCAATCACAATCTCATGTGGTGCTGCTCATCCTTCCTCCCCCTACGCTCTGTGCAATGCTGCAGCTAGCATAGCCTGTTGTAAATGCTTAGTCTAATTAGCACTGCTACCAGTGTCGGCAGAGAAACAATTTTCCTGTTATGATAAGTTGTTTCTCCACCGTTAGCACATTTAGCAGTGAGTGAACGAGGTTGATTGACAGCGCTAAGACCCTCCTCCTGGTTCTGAATGGTTGTTTTGGCCGGAATGTTTCATTACTTTAGCCAGCAATAGTAGCTCAAGGAAGAGGTGGAGGAGATTGATTGTTTTCACAGATTATCTGTCTCATAACAAAATGTCTCGACATGGTGCCAGCTTTAACAAATATGGAGAAAACATCCATCCATCCATCCATTTTCTTTCACCCTTGTCCCTAATGGGGTCGGGAGTTGCTGGTGCCGATCTCCAGCTACGTTCCGGGCGAGAGGCGGGGTACACCCTGGACAGGTCACCATCTGTCGCAGGGTGGAGAAAACATATTTTTTTATTACAGTTCTATACTGCAGCTTGAATAAAATGTAACTACATAACATTTTTTGAAAAGTCTGGATTGCTTTATGTGTATTTTGCATGTTGCTTTCGACTGTTGCTCATAGGGAGACATTTCAGCAAACTAAAACTAATAGAAAAACTTTAAGCAACCGACTTGCATACTGTATACGGACTGATGGATGTAAAATTCATGAGCAGTAAATATTGTTCTAGTTATCAGTTATCTAGTCATGCAAGCCTTTAAAATAGTGATGCTTTTTATGGGTCAAATAGACTCAAAAACTGAAACAGCAGCTGCGCAGGGGGCCCAAGATTCATGATGCTGCCACCACCATCCTTCACAGTGTTGAAGATGAACTTGTGGTGACGTGCTGTGCTTGTATTCTGTTTACGTCACTGTTGCTCTGTTGGCGCATTGAGGGAACAGTCAATACAAGCCTAGAAGTATCTGGTAACGAATCAGTTCTGGTCTGTTGCTTTCATAGCAAACTTAATGCAAGCAGGTCCAGTTAAATGTTAAATATGGTCCGGTTGTAGTTCGATTCTTTCAGAGCATTTCGGTGCATAGCGATAATTAAACTGCTATTTGTTCAGATCAGAGTGTATCTAAGGAAGCTAAAAGACAATATGCTGTCCTGAGTGTGGAGATAAAAGTAAAACCAACAGGAAAATACCCTCGATAGATGAGAAAGTTTGTTTCAACTGGATGGTGACAGGAATGAGAAGGGACGAAAGAAGCTCAAAAACGCACAAACACTAGTTACGCAAAATGAAAATGTAGTTAATGAGCAATAATCGAATACACACATCTAATGGGAAAATGTAACTATAATATCTTTAAAACGCGACAGAGATTGGTCCTCTGGAAGAAAAAAATGTTTAGACAGTTTTAATCATCTGTACTTTCTTTCACAAATGTGCTTGAAAGAGAACATGAAGACATCAGCCTAGTTGGGAAAAAAAACAAACTTTTGGCACATTTTTGAGAGAGGATTTCTATAGTTTTGCAGATACTGAACAGATGCAAGAACAGTGCTCTTGTTTCATGCTCCAGCAGCAGAACATAAAAAAAACAATAATTTCTTATGAACAGAGATTCGATTTTATTAACCTTGGGACTTTAGGAAGAAGCATTTACCTTTATCTTGGATTTGTACTTATTTTTTTCCTGATGTTTGTTCATGCGCTCCACAGCATGAACTGTGGAGCAGTAATACAGTAACCTGTATTACTTACTGTAATACAGTAATTAGGAGTAATACAGCTGCTGAGAGTTTGAACAATGTTGAAGTTGGTTCTGATGTTATTTTTTTCTCCGATGGTATTGTTTACCTATTTTCCCCCTCCTTCGTCTCCCGGTGTTTCAATCCGGAGACAGAAAAGTTTGAGGAGTTTTCAGAGCTGTGTGACTAAGCTCAGGCTGTGCAGCTGGCAGGATGCCGGTCCCGGCTCTAATGACATGGTTTCGCAGTGGGATTCTTAGAGAAGGGGTCAGTGGCAGGACTTCACCTGACAGCAGCTCGGAGCAGTGGACCTTGCCAGAAACAGTCTGGGTGGAAAAAAACAAAACAGAAAAAGGGAGCAAACGAGCAGACTGTGACAACTGGAAACACTCTCTGGCAACGAAACTCTAAGCAGAAAATAGCTCGAGTGCCAGGTGTGGTTTGTCAAATTTGAATAATGTTTTTGCGATCCTTCTTGAGATTTTACGAATGAAAGTTCAGTCTGAGGTTGAGATCACTGTCTGAGCTGCACCAAAGGAAACTCGTGGCAGAAATTTAAAACCTGCAGTTGACAGGTTGACAAGCAGCAGACACAAAACATACATTTTCTCACATGAATAATGACGACAAACGCTGGCGCCACAGCTCAAGAGTTGCACAATGTTTTGTCCTTTGAATTACGAAGGACATTTCCACAGCGTGTTGTTTGACCAAGAGTTTTGTTCCCGTTTTCAGCAATCTGCCGGAGTACATGCGGAGATGGTTTCTGCTCCAGACCCAACATGTGTACCTGCCCCAACGGACAGATTGCCTCAACCTGTGGATCGAAGTCAGGTCATTCAGCAATTCCTCTCTTCTTGATATGTTTTTTGTTTATTATTATATTTAGTGCATCGGTCAGAGTTTAACTGGCTCTACACCAATAGATAAGAATGGAATGGATTTTAGAGAGTTCAGTCCAAATCCCACCCTTATCTTTACATTTTCATTTGGATGAAATAGTTTTAAAATCACCTTTAATCACCTCACAATCAGTAAGAATGTGTAGATCACGAAAGTATGCAGGACTGCCAGGTTGAGTCTTTGCTCTAGTAAATATAAAATTTGCTGAGCACTGACTAATGTGGCAAAAATAATACTAGGTCAAAGAATCGTCTGAAAACATCCAGGACGCCGCCTCCAGATTGGAGCAATTGATACATGTTGCAATCACGTTTTTTGGAAGAGCAGCCAATCTCGTGGGCTGTTGTGTTGGCATGTGTATGCGTGTGTATGCGTGTGTGTGTGTGAGCGGGCTATCTGCGGTCGTGTGTGTTTTGGAAGATGTCCACAGTCAACATCTCCTCCGTCTTTCTCTCTCCCAGTACTTCAGCACTTCATATGTTTAAACAGCAAAAACAAAACAAAAAAAAATCTCTTGGATATTATATCTCAGCTCAACTGTTGAGAAAACGTTTTGTCAATCTTGTTTGTGCTTTAAACATCTTCCAAAGTATAACTTGTTTGGGCAATCTGTAAACACCTCCAACATTGGTTTGACTGTATGTTTTCACTTTGTTCAACCCACAGTCCAGAACTGTAACATTCGCTGTATGAATGGAGGAACGTGTGCGGAGGACAACTGTCAGTGTCAGAAGGGCTACGTTGGAAACCACTGTGGCCAACGTAAGAACCTCTGCCTCCCGTCTCCTCCAGACAAAGATGTGCTCTCTAACCCTCCAATGAACTCCTACTAAGTATTCAGCACATTTATTTTGCTGATTGACCTACACCATCAAGCTCCATTCAAAATATGGGCGTAAGCACTTGGGGGGCGACACCCACTGGGTTGTGGTTGTGTTAAAGCTGCGGTTTTGGTGTTTTGGCTGTTGTTGCTGCTGATTTATGGAAACGAAGGAAAGGACGTCAAAGAACAGAGTTCATGCCTGTAAAGCAGTGACTTGGTCATCTCAATAGCTGCGTATTGCACAGCTTATCGGCTACTTGACTGTGAGTGGTGCCGTAATTTGATTTGAAACTGATCTGGGTTACCGAGTTAATAAATCAGTAGAGAATTAAGGCCATATTTTTCCAGACTTCTACACAACCTAATGCTTATTTTGGCAACCACAGGAATCCGGGCGCATGAAGCAGACCTTTCTTTACAAGGGGTGTGAGAATAGGCCGGGGGGACAGCAGGGACCTCACATTTATTAATCTGTTAACAGCTACATGATATCTGCAGCGCGGTAGTCAAAATAATTTCAGCCCATTTATGACTCTTTGGGGGAGAAACTGTGTTCATTAATCACAACATATTAAAAATCCTGATTGAGACCAGTGAAGTATTTATATGCCGAAGTGGCAAAAATCAGTAAACAGGTCATAAGTCTTGGTCTTACTTATGAAACACATTATGAGGTTTTTAAAACTCTACTTTTCTAACTTTCTATCACTGGTAACTGTACTGCAATGTGAACTGGCTTGCAGAAGATCAGGAAAACAAGCTCATATTTGGTTTCAAAGAGTAATACTCCATACAGACATCTGGTTCTGCTTATCTGAGCTTATCCAATCGAGGCAGGTCCAGTTGTTTAAGATGATACTGGAGGAGACACCCACAGTCTCCTGTTTCTCAGTTCCTGTTCTAACCCATCATGCTAACAACTGTTAGCAACATACAATCTCAACCACACATTTTTCCACATTTTAAATGAACAGGAAAATGTTAGAACAAAATGTGTTCACCATCGGCTTGTTTCAGTGGATTAAGCGTTTTCTGAAGACACAAACAATTAGACGTATTTATTGGACCAGCGTGAAGATTTCAGTTTTGTCAAGAGAGTAAAGGGATTACTATGGAGACAAGACTGGAGAACTAAAATGTGAGCAGTATGCTTGAAATTCCCTGCTTTATCTATGTTGATTGAAATTTTAAAAAATCAAAGCGCTGAATTTAAACTCTGACAAAAGCAAAATGAGAATGAAAACAGTACTAATCCATGCACGGTGCAAGGAGCAGCACAGTTTGCTAGTAAAATGTAGTGACCTGCTGGAGTTAACATGAATTGTATTTAAAAACGCTGTCAACACCAGTTCGAATATTAGCAACATAAAAGCAGATTGTAAACAGTTTTGATGGAAATGAAGCCCGAGCTATGCAAACAACACAATGTTAAATCTGACCGTATTTAGACTAAACTCATCGTCTTATACATAGACCCTAAAACCCACTGTGGAAATGTGGCTTATTCTCCCATAAAAAGGACTAAGCTGTCTTGTTCCCTCATAACTCACAGAGATCCTGGGAAAGACTTTAGCTCAGCAAACAGCTGATTAAATCATTGAGCGTTTAGGTTTGAAGAGTTACTTCCCTTCAGGGAGATGCAGAATCAAACCCTGCCCCCTACATTAAATGAAAACAATAAAAAAAACAAAAACAAAGTCTATCTGCTTTACACACATGTTCACAGTCATTGATAAAACTTTAATTTAGAATCAATGTCTTCGTGTCGTCTCATGGTTATTTTTTTTCTCCCCCAGCGGTTTGTGAAAATGGCTGTCTGAACGGAGGAAGGTGCGTGGCTCCCAACAGATGTGTTTGTACGTACGGCTTCACCGGAGCCCAGTGTGAGAGAGGTAATGAATCCCGCACAGCTTTTCTCTTCTCCCCTTCACCCTACATCCATCCCACTTTCGATTTCCTCCACATTCCTACTGTTGCTTCTGCTGCTGCCAGACAGGTTTTCAGATCAGCACGTGCGGCTTTTGTAAAAACGTGACTCCACGCTGATCGTTTTGCCGTTTCCTGTCACGCCGCACAATACAAGAACTCGGTTTGTCGAGGAACGTTTGTATGTCAGGCTCAGGTCCAGAAATGACCGTTATTTTCCACTTCTGCTCTGAAACGACACTCTGGGGAGCGTAACGACGCTGTGATAGTGCACTGTTTGGTAACTGAAGACCTCCCGTCCTCCTGTGGTTGCTCTTTGGCATATGTAAGCAAAGACTCCCCATTGTACAAGCACACTCAAAGTACGGGCAATCAGTGCTGCGTTTGAGGAGAACGTGCATGTGCTCTAGCTTGTTCTCGTGCGTGTTGCAGCAGTGACCTGTGGGGGTCAGTGTGATGGCCTCGTAACACTAATATTTGGGCTGACAGTACAGCTCTTAATTAGTTGCATCCTTTTAACAAGGCGATGCTTCATGGACCTCTCTGTCAGATTTGTCCTGTCATTTACATGATTGTTTTCTTTAAACCATGTAACTAGTGAGTACAATCTGGTCGGCCCTCGGTTTGTTGCCATGCCTTATCTTGTTGAGCGGCCTGCTGCACGCTCTGGGTTTGTGCTTTTTTTTTTTCATGTGAAAGTCTGGCTAGATGGTGTCTTAAGGTCTACTACACACACGTTTGTGGCTACGGGCCCGAAAGCAGAGTCGAAAAGCACATCTGGTTTTAAAACTTAGATTTGCTAAGCAGAGTGAGGAGAATGCAAACAGACCATTTGCTCTCAGCTGTATTTATATCTTGCATCGAAATGTAACTTTGACTGGAATCCCGTCGTATTTTTCTGCAGCGATTCCATAAACACTGTTCTTGCAAACCCAACCATACTCCTTGACCTTGTTTCACACTGCAACCTCAGATTTCAATTTATTTTATCTGGACGGAGTGTGACAAACAAACACAAAGTAACACGTGTATTGGATTTGAAATTATACGCGATTTTCATTATTGCTACAAATAAATAAATAAAAGTGCACATCCGTCTTTCGCTGCAGTTTCAGCTGCAAAGTCTGTCGAGGTCTTTCTCAATCAGTCATGCGTAGCGAGAGACTTAAATGTTTTGCCCATTTTTTCAGTACTTGTAGCTCTCAGTCGGATTTGAATGTTTTAAGTTTGGCCACAGATCCCCAATTAGATCTAAGTCAGACTTTTACCAGACCATTGCGTTTGTGCCACTGTAGGGTCTAGTTTGGCTATTAGTAACAATAAAGACATTCTTAGGCCAATTATTAATGGAACTATTAATTTGCCAAGTTGGGCAACCACTTAATTATCAAGAAAATAACAGCAAAGCTGTTCAGTCTCAGTTATTGTCTATAAATCCCTGCCCAATGAGGCCTCGAGTTTGGAATAACAGATGAAGGCGTAAGTTCAGCACTGGCATTTTTTGAGCAGCAACATACTATATGTTCTTTTGATAATAAAAAGGAGTTTATTAACAAAAAGACGTCAGACTTAAAAAACACTTTAATCAACAAATTCACTATCCTAGGAGCCCCAAACTAAACTACTGGGAAAAAGATAAAACAATGATGGAACATATAAACTACTAAAAGCAAAAACAAAGAAAGAAATATAAAAACACAGCCAATAAAATGATACAATTATGTCACAAGAACTGCAAAGGTTGAGAAACCAGTTTTGTTGAAGGGGCATTAATAAATGGCTAAGTTAGTTGCAACTAATTCAGATTAGTTTGCACCAAAACATGCTTAAGCTTTGATGAAAAACATGTCAGTGTAGCTCTATGTTTAAGCTCGTTGCCCTGCAGGAGGATGATCCATGAGCTGACGTTAAGTTTTCTGCCCACATAGCAGTGGGAATGTAGATCAGAAAGTTTTGGTCCCATCCAACCAGAGCATCTTCTTCTGTGTTTTCTGTTTTCCCACATGGTTTGTGGCAATCTGTAAACAGGACCTCACATGACTTTCTGTAAGCCAAAGCAGGCTGGGAGCCACTCATCCACAGCAGCCAGACTTACAGAGTACACAAACAATAATTGTCTCGTGTGATCCTTCCACCTAAGCCGCGGATCACCGCCGAAGTTCCCATGTTTATCTTGGATGCTTCTCCGATTAATGTTTATGGTTATAGGTGGATCGCCAAGGCTCGGTAGCTTTGCGGTTGTGCCAATTGCGGTTATTTTGTGATCGTAAAATATGATCAAAGACTGTGATCATTTTTTATAACCCGAATCTGCTTCAGGCATTTTCCATAACGTATTTTGTGCTCTTTGGTCATCCTGATACACTTTGTTCACTAATGTTCTGAACGAGCCTCCGAGGTCCTGATAGAAGAGCTGGATTTATGCTGAGAGTAAAACACGCACACAGGTGGAGTCTACTTACTAAGGCTATTTTCAAAAACAATTTAAACGCTAGAGTGGATGGGGCTGACTTTACATCACAAGTTACAGTATAAATATGCATATAAAAAAATCTGTCATCGTTTTGTGCTCTTGTGACGTGCTATTGCATAAAATCTCAGTAAAACACATTGCTTATACAGTATTTGCAAAGTCACTAAATGTAATAAAAAGTTCAATTGCTGTAAATATTTTTGCAAGTTTGTGCGACCCTTTGTTTTATTGCACCTTCTCCTGTTTTGGTCAAAATGTCACTTTTGAGGCAAAAAAAAAAAAAGATAAAGCTTCACATCATTATATATAAATAAGATGGATTCATGTGATGCGAGGTTCCAGCTGCAGGAGGCTTGGACTGATTTAACCCAGCTTCACCCCTCCAGGTGTTTGGAGGAGAAATCTGGAGACCTTGGCTGGTATCTGTGCTCAGCCCATAATATCTGTTCATTTAAAAAACCAACATCCCTTCAGGCTCAGGTAATGAGCTGCTTTCAGCCAATATTAAAAACAACAGTTTTATTTGCTGAGACTCTGTTTAGAGAACTTATGTCTCGGTGTTAAGAGTGCCATGGCAAAGGTTTTCGCTCTTTATCCTGAGATTACGTCACTGTGCATGTTTTCCAGATTGCTTTCCCTTGGCTTGATATTCTGCATAATATCCTGTGGTTGTTGTCCTTTTCGATCATGCTGCAAAGTTGTGCTTAAGCGTTAGCCGGTCGGTTTCTTCTAGAAATCAGATTCAGCCGTTCTCATCAGTAACACAAAATCTCCCAGCTCCCGAAGCAGCAAAACCGGCTCCCAGACCATCACAGCACCGTGTCTGACTGTCGGCGTGTTGTTGGGACCCAGTTCTTCCAAAATGTTCCACTTTTATTTGTCAATCCACTGAATATTTTCCGAAAACCCTGAGGGACCATAAAGAGGTTTTTGGCACATGTCTGATGAGGGAATTTGTGTTGCTTTAGGTTCCTTTAGCGTTTTACACCTTTGGCCATTTCTGCCCAGTGTTTTTCAGCGTTTAATCACGACCTTGGATGAGTGGATAAGTGAGATTGTTCCATATTTTCTCTTTTTGTGGATAATGGTTTCAGTTCAAATTCGCAAGCCACGCCATAAAATGTGGTTAATCTCAGTTAATTTATGATTTAACATAGTTTTTCCACATCCCTCAAGTTGGTTTAGATCACTTTTTCCCGTAATAACTGAAATCATTTGAAAACTTCCCTGCCATTTGCCTTTTTTTAAAGCTTATTTGAAACCTTTAAGAGCGACAAAAAGCAAAAACAACAACAACAAAAAGAAACGTTTGAGGGAGGAAATAACTTTTAAAGCGTCATGATTTGTCTTTTAGATTAAAGCTACGTTTTAAATATACAAATTTTCTAGCAAAATAGTTGTGAAGGGATTCCTCCTCAACATTCTGTCATGTCCATCTTCATTTAGCATTTTGATTAAACAAAAAGACCTAAAGGAGGTAGATGTATGGATGCAGTGGTATTTTAGGCTGACTTTTCTTTGTGGAATTTCTTTGGCCGGAATCCATCGCCTCCCTGAGGGAAAGTCATTGTGCTCTCACAGAAACACAAGCACATGCTTAAAGCACATGTGTTTGCAGACCCCACTTGATTTTAATGCAATTTACAGAACTGTGCTCCATTATGGCTTGATCTTATCACATTAGCAAAATCACGAGGTTTCTAAACACATGTGATCCGATCAGGGGAGCAGTCGCACTCAGGACTCCTGAGGTTTTCTTGGATGTAGGAAAATGGGACGAAGACATCACTGCAGCAGAGAGACGCATGCTGCCTGAGTGACTGATGACCTGCTGACTGGGAACAGCTGACTGCTGCTTCAGTGTGCTTCTTTGTTGGTTGCAAATGCGATTTAGGTTGGAATGAGGAATTTCTAGAGACGCGGCCACAGTCCGGCTCCTGTTGCATCCGTCGCTGTTTCCTCCTGCTGCAGTCATTCGGCTACGGAGCAATAAAAGAAAGCATTAGCTATGACGCCAGTGAGTTCACTTGGGATGGTGGAGGAAGACGGGCCAAAAATGTGCAAACACGTGAGCTACTCAGTCAAAAAAAAAAAAAAAAAGAGAGAGAGAGAGAGAGAGAGAGAGAGAGAAAAGTCTCCAAACAGAGCACTGAGGGAAGTCGGTCAGTCAGCTGACGGATGCTTTCGGTTCCTATGCTTCACCGACTTTCTTCTGTCAGCCTCTGTTTTATTCTGATGCAAATCTCAGTGGATAGATCACTAAAGTGTTTGTGTCTTCCCCATCTGTGATCGACTTCATGCTCAACTAGTTTGTTCTGGGAAAATGGAGAAATCTGTTGACCTGCCAATAAGTAAACCCCACCCAGCTATATAACCCAATAATGGAAACACACACAAATTACAAAAAAAACTCATGCATGCACGGCTGCGAGGGTAGAAATTATTTTTATTCAGGGGCATCAAAGTAAAAGTTGAGTGAGCACAATGTGGAACAACTCTGAAAATTATATGATTTTTGTGAGTATAAATAGATCATATTTTGGACTTCCAGGACCCTGTTTTGACCCACTTTGAAGCTGGGATTTCTAAATTTACCCCGGCAGAAACATTTCTGCATGGAGTCACCACAAACTTTCCACTGTCCAACATTTCTATAAGTTTGTGGTGTGTTTTGAGATTATTGCTGGCTCTAATGAGCTTCAGCTCTGCATGTGTGCGCACGCTTGCGTTTATTTGTGTGTGTGCGCACATGAGCGATTGCTCCCAGATGTACTTACATGACTTGGGTGGGTCCCCCCAGCTGCATGCAGCAGACAAAGACACTGAAGGATGACGAATGAAATGACACCATTTTCACCCTTCGGCTGTTTACCTCAGCCGACTCTTAAAGTCCCGTGATTATATTTATTCCCTCTCTAATATTCCAACTTAATATCCTTTTTAATCTCTTGCACTAATTAGAGCTTTAATAGTGTTAAATATTCATGTGCGACAGTGAAACAAATATTACATCTGAAGTATTTTAAACAAAGTTGTTGTGGCTTGAGTTCTCCTGATATTGAAACGTCTTGATTTTGTCATCTAGACTAGAGGAAGCCCTAATCACTGGCAGCCATCTTTACTTTTTGTTCATGAGCAGAATAAAGAGAATGTGAATTTTCCAAAACCAGAATTGTTACTGGAGAAATCAGAAGAAACCAGAAAATCTATATATAAAAAAAAACAACAACTAGTTTTTGTATCACTATTTAGAATTGAAAGAATATTTTTGTAGATGTTGATTATTGGATGTGAAGTTCTTGGAATGTGACGTGGAGAGGCTGATCGGTTTGGAGAGTGATCGAAACGCCGCTACTTTGTGGCTGTTTGGAGACGGAATTGTGCCTGGAAGGAAAGTTGAGTAAAAGTCAGAAAGCCTTTGGACTCCAGTCGAGTCTGAGCGCGAGGGAGGGGAACAGAATGAGAGATGACCCAGTTCTGTTTCACACAGGACCGGTGCCAGAGGCACAGAGACCGTGGAGGCTGTGGTGCACGTGACGGGCCTGGGCTGGGCCCCGGTCCACACGGGAAACGCACAATGTCTCGTTTGTTTTAAATGACTGTACTGTTGGAGCTGGTCTCCCTCTTCCCTTTTGCTGTCTGCTGCGAGCTCTGAAATGTGGAAATGATTTTTGCCTTTGGATTGCAGCCAGACTGTTTTGGGGACCGATGTGTTTTTCCTTGTCTTTCTTTTCCGCTATCAGTGTTTTACCATCTTCCAAAATCTTTCACCTGATAAAACTCTGTGATTTTGTCAAATCGGCTGGGAGTTTTCGACTAAGGAGTGGCATTTGGAAGGAGAGCACAAATGCATACCAGCCGCTGGCTCAGGGGAAAGAGATCTGAACTGGTTTGAAGGGGAGGAGAGGAGAGTGGTCTTGATGGAGGGACTTTCTTCACACTATCATATTTGTTGTAAGCCATTTAGTTTTACCTCTGGGGTGCTGTAGTTAGTGTGGAAATCACCGTCTATGTTCCAGAAACACACCCTGCCAGCCAGCCTCTGCTGACTTTAAGAACTTATCCCCTATATTTTGTATCATTGGAAAAATAAAAGTTCTCCAAACTACACCTCCCCACTAGACACAACACAAGGACTGAAGTAGTTTAAAGGAGTTCTCAAAACTGAGGTGTTTTGCCCATTTAAAGCGAACTCTGGTTCCTTTCCCTCCTTGGCGTGGTTTGTTTGTGTACCCAGTCCATTTGGAGGAGGTGGGCTCGGTATGCTTCCAAACGAACTCTAGAGCAGTCCATGGTCTACCGTGTGAATCTGATGCAGACACAGCTACCAGGTGCAAGCTTGATCTAAGCGCCTTGCCGTAGTCAGGTATGTGTTGCATTGTGGGATGTGGTAGAGTAACCAAGCCAACAAACAGTGGCGGCGCACCCTTTCCTATGCAACTGTTAAAACATCTTCTCATAATCATTCAGTATGCTTCGAATTTTGCCTGAAAAACAGCCAGAAACACACTAATGATGGTATTTAATGGTTTTTCATTAGTTTAGAGCACGGTACATGCTCTCTGTATTTACATTTAGTACTCTTGTTCTCATGCGGTTTGCAGTGACAGGTTTGGATTTCGCTTGCATTTTTCTTGATCAGCCCCCCTCCCACCCACACAAAAAACAACAAGTTAGCGAACTCATCGACTGATTTGGACTGATTTGCTGAATGTCTGCACACCAAGTGGTGAGGCTGCTGCTTTAGCAAACTGTGAGAGCTTCATTTTTTCAAAATAAAAGTTATCTGAGTCGGGTGGGAAAACGCACCAGATTGTATCTTGGCAAGCTTTGTGTTTGATCGCAAAGGTGGGGAAAACAAACTATGGTTGTGAAATCATCCTTAGATCACACATTTTTAGGTGATACTTACATTCTGCAGCTGTCTTCTAAGATTACCCAGAACTCCTCTTTACCTCTGGGTTTTCTCAAACACAGACAGACAAGTGCAGCGTTATAATGTTACATGCACCTGAGAGTCTGGCCAGTTCAAATGTCAAGAACAGACAATGAGTTCATTACAGAGTGCCTTCCTATACAATCTGTGGCCCTTTCATCACGTTTGATGGACGTGCGCTGCAGAAGTTGGATTCAGGCTTAGCGCTTTTGTTTATGCCTGACATAGTTGCTATGTTTGCCTGTAATCCACCGAAAAAGGTTTTTGATGTTTTACTGTTTGAATCGTGAAGCGGCATAGGGTGTAATGAAACATCCAGATCTGACATTGGGTTCAGAATACAGAAGGAATCAAAATCTTCTTTTGGTTTAGTTTGTTTTTAAAAGGTTTTATGAAAACATTGAGTGTTCGAGTCAAAAGCAGACTCAAACTGCAACACAGGCCTACAAACAGGATAGGAACCTTGAAAGCAGATGCTAAATTAGCTGCTGTTAGCGACGAATAATCTATTCAATCCTATTTATGGGATTCTCACGGTGCTTCTAAATCATTCTAATCCTGTAACAATTTCTTTGGCTTGCCAAGTGCCACAAATACTTAAATATGCTTTTTAAAAATGTGGGAGGTTTCTTCAGTGGCTTTACCAGGCAGAGAATGTCTTTTTTAGGATACCTGGTTGAGAAAATACTCCAACAAACTACTATTACAACTCTAATCAAATATTGACTGAGTTTAAAAAATATTTAATTGGTAGTTCAGTCAAACCGCAGTAGGATTCTCATTTTCAGTAGTTTTAGGTGGAAGGATTTTGTTCGTATATGGCCCTGCTTGGAGTCTGTGTTTGCTTTTCCCCCCAGGAGATTTTCCTCCTAACTCTGAAGTCGGATCCCTACCGTCTACTGTTCTTCAACAAGTCCAACTTCAATCCCACTAACATATTCCTTTGGCTTTCTTATCTCAGTTTGGATGGGCTTTGTTGTGTCAACATGTCCCACCGGTTACTGAGTGTTATAACCTCTTTGCAATTAGTGCTGACGGTAAAGAGGTAACTTCACATCTTGTTGGTTTCTCCTGGCAGACTACAGAACCGGGCCGTGCTTTGCCTCCGTGAACAACCAGATGTGCCAAGGCCAGCTCACAGGGATCGTCTGCACAAAAACCTTGTGCTGTGCCACAGTCGGACGGGCGTGGGGTCACCCCTGTGAGATGTGCCCCGCTCAGCCTCACCCCTGCCGAAGAGGGTTCATTCCAAACCACCGCACCGGGGCTTGCCAAGGTAAAGTCTGTTCATAAAGCCTGAATCTCTTGTTTCTTTTTCTAATTTAGTCCTGTTTTCTTGCCTCTGTCTCTTTTCCCAGCCACTTCTGTCCCTTTGTATCTTAACTCGCTTTTCCTTCGACTCTTCCCCTCTTTTTCTCTGTCATGCCCACAACCCCCGCTGCAGAGGATTAGCTCTAATTGGGTTAAATTGGGTGGGTGGCAGTGCCTCCCACATGTGCATGGAATGCCCACAGACACCCGCTGTGACAGGACTGTCAGAATTGGTAACACGGGTCAGTGGCAGTGCCACGTGGGAGAGCTCATTTCTGGTAAGACGGCTCGGTGCCTCGCTGCGTCAGACCCAATAACATCAGAACCTCTGCAGGGGAGGCGGACCTGAGCCAGAGACCTACTGGAACATGGAGTACTCTGAGACCACTCAAGGTCAAAGGGTCCTGCAGATTTTCTGCCTCATTTCTTGATTTTATTTGCTCAAAATTGTTAAATGAATTAAACTGAGTCATCAGCATAGCGTATAAACCCGTTGCACTGTCTCAGCGATGAGTATCCCTTCAACCTCGGTAATGTCTTGTGATTGAGGGTTTAGCACTCTGTTAAACTCGACACCCTGCTTCAAATACTTTGCTAATGTTTCCTCACTTTTCTTTGCTTCACTGTCTGTTCCTCCTGCAGGAAATCTTCTCTTTCTTTCCTCTTTTTCCCTCATCACAATGATGAACAAAGAAAAGTCAAAGGAGGACACACCCAGAAAAGATGTATGCTGCCTAATGTGTTCATTTTTTGTAACTATGGAATGGGATATAGGCATTAATTGCATGTTTGTTTGTTTGTTTTTTTGTCCAGATGTGGATGAATGCCAGGCCATCCCTGGCATCTGCCAAGGAGGCAACTGCATCAACACAGTGGGGTCCTTTGAATGTAAATGCCCTGCTGGGCACAAATTCAACGAGATCTCGCAGAAATGCGAAGGTGAGTTGTAAGCTTTGAGTCGTGGTGGTGAGGATCATGTGAACTGACTGACTTTTAGAGTCAGCATGAATGACAGAGTACACTAAGAAATATTTAAAAGAGCCTAAACATTAAGAGAGAACCACATCCGTCTGTGTGGTTTACTTCATCTCTGTAATGGTATTTGGGTTTTTACTTTGTGGGGAAAAGACCACACACTTTTCCCTTAAAATAAGTTTAATTAAACCAAAGTAGGAGTCAGTTTTATGTCAGCTGTACAGCTCTTAAAGCTGAGGTTTTAGAGAAATGCTGCTTTATTATCGTTTTGCTCTGCATTACAGTTCCCTCATAGTTACAGTACAGTTCTTCTGTTTTCACTGTTTGTCGTACTAAAAATATTTCCGATCAGGCAAATTTACGCTGAGTAAAATACAAAAAGGCAGTTTTGAAATGCTGATTTCATTTCTTTAGGGTGAAAACTATCCTAATGGATCCGGCTCTGTTGGAGAAAAACCTTTAACCAGGTTGTGTCACCTGCAGTGGCAGATATGTGTTGTACTCAGGGGTGGGCATTTATTGCATTGCTTATCATTTTTTGTGTTAAATTTCTTATCATGATAAGAATTTAGATTTATTGTTGTCCTTATGAATTCCAAATAATAATAATAATAAAAAACTATCCATATTGTCAAGATTACTTTATTTTCTCTACTGTTTTTTTTCAATGAGTGTATCAATAAATACCAATAAAGTAAAAAGAAAAAAAAAAATAGTGTGAAGAGTCTAGTGATGCAAACCAGTCACATTTCTTTGGTGTCCTAAAAAAAACAATTACAAATGGTTTCAAGAACAATATTTGTATTTGTTGGGAAATGATTGATGTGCCATGCAATCACTGCAACACAACTAACTACAAAAGAAGCAACAGATACCCCAATATTACCACAAAATGACGTGAAAAAACGACCATATCGCCCACCCCTCGTTGCACTGTGGAGTTTTATCGACGTTAAATAAGAAAAACATGTAAAAGATAAAGTTTTTATGTATGTGTAGATAAAACTGATTTGTTGAACATTGTTATTTTAATTCCAGCCTATTTTATTAATCTCAAATTTGGCTTCAGAACGACCCAGAATGTGTTAAATATTTCCATCTTCGTCATGACTTGAATAAAACAGTAAGTCTGTGAGAAATACTGGCTCTGAAACGCATAAATTTTGATCATTTCCAGACCAGCTTTAAATCTGTTATTCTGGCACTCTTCTTCACAGAGAATATGTGCTATTTTATGCCCAATAATAATTGCCGGAAAACCTCTGGACTGTGTAAAACACATTTGAAACACGTCTAAGTTACAGTGTGTTCTCTAAAAGATGCCGTGTCTGATTATGAGCGCTTCAAGGAAAGTTGAGTTTTGCTCGCACAGGAGAGAATCTGCCATGGCCTTTGGATTTAATATCCTGTGACCATGTCTCGCTTCCACCCTCTCCTCTTCACAGATCTGGATGAGTGTTCGAACATTCCTGGTCTTTGTGGCGTGGGTGAATGTTATAACACCGTTGGCAGCTACTTCTGCAAGTGTCCCCAGGGATATTACACCTCTATCGATGGATCCAGGTGTTTGGGTGAGTTCCAGGTCACACCGACTGTCACGCCCCGTTAAAGGACAAACAGGTTCATTGTGTTGTCCGCTTTGTCGTTGTTTATCTCTGGCAATTCAAACACAGGAAGTAAAACATTTCAGTCAGGAAGGTGATGCTTCAAGCTCGTTCTTTTTTCCATGAGTCCTATGTTTGGCGCTTAGGGAAGAAAAAATTGAAACGCCTCCATCGTTCCATCTGGAAGAATTTAGGTCAATAGTCAAGTGCCTGTCTGTAGTTCCACAACAATGGACTGCAGTACTGTGCAAAAGTCTTTGGCCTTTCTTTATTTGCTTTATGTATGTGCATCTTTAGACTTTTATTGTTTTAAGTGATCATCGTGAATAGTTTATCAGGTTTTTCTTTTTAATGTTTTGCTGTTAGTTTCCTTAATTTGTAGTCCAGTGCCACTAACACTAAAGATTTTGTTTTTGTTTTTTCCACTTGATTCACGCTTGAAAAATTGAGAGATAAGCCCAAACTACACAGTTTAAGAGCCAACTAAATTTGTTCTTTTTAAGCTTTTTAATTTTTTTAAAACCAGATTTCTGTCAAGAAACAAATTAAGTTTCCATTATCTAACCCTAACCCTCTATGAAAATGATCAAAAATAGTACAATTGTTCAGACAAACCTGAATCACTTAGCAGTGCTATACTGAATCTTGAAGACTCAGTCCTTAAATCTGACATATAGTAGATTGTCAACAGATGTTTAAAGATTGGATCGGAAATCAATAAAAAAGCATACACAGTTCGAAGAAAGATTTCAATTAACCTTCAGAAAGTTTGGGATAATACTAAGAAACACTGGCTTCCCCGAAGCAAACAATAAAAAAAGACAAGTTTAAGCTTTTGGGGGAAAAAAATGACACATTATGAGTGAGGTAAGACGAGCTTGACTTTTGGAGGAAGAGAAATGTGCGTGCGTTTGACTGTCAGTCCACCGGAACTGCGATGATGATTTCCAGAAAAGCTGAAAAAGTCCCTCCTTAAGCTCAGTTTCAACCAAAACAGACCAGGGAAGAATGCGAGTCGGAATAATCCATTTGACCTTCAAGCGCATTATCACACTCGCATGCATGCACACAGAAACATATGCAAACACACGCTCGCATTACCCCCCTCAGGAGAGCATGCTTGGAAGGAATGTCTGCGTCTTCCGTGCCAAAAAGCTGCAGTGCCAAACATTTTAGTCTACTTCCCATGCAGCAACGCTACAAGTCTAGACCCTAAAGGACAAATTCTTTTTCTTTTTAATGTTAATTTTTCAGTTCATGCATACCTGGAATCATTCAAATTAACCAACGATCCGGTGATGGAAAATGGCTCTATGCTGGCGCACATTGGTTTAGCTGGCTATGAAACAAAACGTGAATTTTTATGTCGATAGGCAACTTCAGTGTGACTCATGCTGGAGCAAGGAGCCAGAAACTGCAGGATGGAGAGAAAGTTCTCATAAAATATGAATTGATGACTTTTGGAAGTTACCTCCATCCCCAAATAATGGAAAGTCTGAAGCGACGACCTCTGTTTGATTCTTCTCTTGCCAGTTTCTCAACATGCGGACAGCGCCGGTCATAATCATGCAGCGTGATTTGTTTAACTCACTTCACGGCGTGTCGTTTTTCACAGACGCTCGCGGTGGATACTGCTACGGAAGCCTGGTGGACGGACGCTGTGCCAGCCAAAACTCACAGCTGATGACTAAAATGCAGTGCTGCTGTGACAGTGGGCGCTGCTGGTCTGACGGTTCCACACCGGAGATGTGCCCCATTCGTGGAACAGGTGGAGTCTCGAATGATCTCACATGATCTCAATGTCTTAAAGAAAAAAAAAATAGAAATAATAACCCAAATATTTTACTTACATTTTGTTTGTAATGGTGATCGCTGTAGAGGAGTTCCAGAGACTGTGCATCCAGATACCCGATTCCAACAACGGAGTGGTGATTCCCGGTCGGATCCCTGGGACTCCTGACCTGCCCAGCATCTACCCAATCCCAATACCTGGAGAAGTTCCTGGTCAAATTCCTGGTCAAATTCCCATCCAGGTTCCCGGTCACATCCCAGTCCAAAGACCAGTCATAACTCCAGGCCAAGGTCCAGGGCCGTATCAACCACAAGTACCTCTTCCTCCCCCTCCAGGTGCTTTCTGGTTTTCTTACAAAAAAAAAAAATTTTTGTTGTTTAAGCTAACGGACTAGAAGGCATTTGAGATCATAAAACAGGTTAAAGCACGACAGGTTTATAGGCAGAATACGTCTAAAAACATTTGAAGACTAATATTCTTAAGACAACACATTATAATTTTGTGCAACTCTGAATTATTTTATAAATGTAGAGTAAACCAGCCTTCCATCTCTGGAGACTTTTTGCTCTTCTGTCCACATTTGCTTCCAAATATTCTTCGATTGTCCTGCTTATAGAAAAGCCATCAACTGCATTACGCTCTCTGAAAAGGGACAAGACAGGGGAGCGTGAAGGTTATCTTATTTTATATTATTAAAATTGTATATAAATCATTATTTGGTGCAGTCCTGAATTACTTCTACGTCTCCATTTTGACGGTGAATTCTGCAAGTTCTTTCACGTTAAAGCATGTTTGGATGTGCCAAAGGACACTTAGCAGACAGTCTTAGGATTAAATGTTATGAGGAAGATTTCTCATATTTAAGCTCTTAGTTGTTGGAGAGGAAGAACTGTTTATTGGCCATGTTTCCAAGTTGGCTAAAAGTCTGTGTCTAATTTAACGATCAGACATGGTTTACATGATCTGGTCTTTGTGTGAGAGTAGCAGGCGGATTCATATTGGAAAGGTAATTTATCATCTCTGGATATTCCTGGTCTGTTCCATAAGAAAGCTCTTTCCGACGCTAATGGAGAAAAGAGCTTTGATCTTTAGCTTGACCAGTAATGTGTTGTTGACAAATAGTTAATTTTCCTGAATGTATCAATAGGAAGTAGACATTGATTAATGTTCGATGTGGTTTTTCCTCTGCAGCCTTCAATGGTCTTTAAAGTCTTTCATGTTTATTATGTCAAAAATTATTAATCGTAGGAATATAAAGAAACCTGCTCTTTTTTGTGAATTCAATTGTGGAAGGAAAACCGTATTTCACATTTCAGATACAGTTTACCGTGTTAAAAAGTTCTGAAACTGTTTTTGTTTGAAACAGATAAATTTGTCTTGTGAATTTTGGACAGACAAAACTGGAGAGTAGTTGCCTTATGAACATAAGATTTAAAATACTTCACAGAGACAAAATACTGTAATTTATTTCAAGAATGCATAATCGTTCATCTCAACTCTAGATAATACAAACACATATGCTTGATGTAAGTATGTTTGCTTGCTTCATTTGATTGCTTTATTTCCGAGTTTCCATGTTTATAATGGGCTAACTTAGAATTCATGTATTCATTTTGAGTTTGCACATCCAACTTGAACTTGGATTCAACAACCTTTTACAGCAGCACAGCTCTGACTTTGTCTAAATGCTTTTTGGTACCGCATAGATTGTTATACAGTATGACAGTATGTGTTGTTGTTGTTTCTGTCAGGTCCTGTCATCATCCAGACACAGAATATCACCAACATGTGCCAGGCTTTCCGTAACCTCTGCCTGAACGGCCGGTGCGTTCCCATGCCGGGCATTGGATATCGCTGCGAGTGCAACATGGGATTCAAGCTGGACAACAGGGGCGAGTGCATCGGTAAGAACTGTTTAGCTGCCTTTTTTTTCAGCTTTCTTTACACGAGAAAGCTTTTTGAAGCCCAGTGTGTATTCAACAGATGACGATGAATGCGACAGAAGTCCTTGTCCACATGGTGAATGCATGAACACCCCTGGTTCTTACATCTGTCAGTGTCCTCCTGGATTCCAGACGACTGCGACTCGGACAGAGTGCCGAGGTGACACCCACACTCACCCACCCTGCAGAAGCGCAGGCGTGCGCTTTAAGAAGCTGCGTGTGTTTACTGTACTTTTTGATGCTTGCAGATCTGGATGAATGTGTCGCCAACGGGCGTATCTGCAACAACGGGCGCTGTGTGAACACCGAAGGCAGCTTCCACTGCGTCTGCAACGCTGGATTCGAAATTTCAGCAGATGGCAAAAATTGTCAAGGTCCGTCAATTTGTGAGACCTACACAGAGCCAGGCTTTAAAGGGTGGTTGGGCTTAATGGTCACAGTAGGTGTGACGTTTATTTTTAATGGAGCACGGTTTCGTTCGGGGTCTGGAATAGAGTGGGTGGGATTTTAAAAGGTCATCCTGGGAATTTTATGGGGATTTCAGCTCAGTGAGCTTAAGAGGACATGCAAAAGTCTTTACCAGAGTAAATAATGTTATGGAAATACTTGCACTATTTTCGCTGACTGTGAAATCCTTTATTGTCCAAGACTATAAGGTAGGCTTAATGTGAACGTTTTGGATTTTAGTTGCGTTGCAACTCTCTCTTTGCTTAGTTGCTATTTTGTATGAGGTTGTCTTTCTTTGTTTTGGTTCAACAGTCTGTTAGACTTTATCCAACAACTAACATTAAAACATTAGAAACCTTCAACCAGGTTGAAGGGTAAAATGACATGGTGCTGGCATTGTCATTTTATTATAGTAGTTTAATAGTGTCTGTGTGTATTCCTTACAAAATGATGACTTCTAACTTTGAGATCTTCAAAATCCAACAGTTCTAGTGATATATATATATTCCATTTACTCTTACTGCTATCTGCTGAAAGTCTCCGTTTCTTTCGCTTCTCCCAACCTTCTGAATGAACCGCAGTCATGCCTCAACATACCATAGGAAATACTGTTTCCTGTAAATCGTGAGCTCCAGCTATCATGCCAGTTTTAGATGAGTCTCTGCCCAAACACAGCTGATCCTAATAGTCCGCAAAGTTCTACAGAGAAATGCTGTTGTTTGATTCAGGTGTGTTGAACCAAGAAAAGAACTAAAACTTTCAGGTCACCAGACCTTGAGGACTTGAGGACTGACTCTGGACACTTCTGCTTTAAGTAGCGTCTCACATCTCTGTGCTTTCCTTCTAAGCAGCCTACACTTACAGGAAATAGCTAACCCTGCACAGTACACTAAATAAGTCAGCGTATGGTAAAAACATACAGTTTATCCACAGAACAAAAAGGTCACGTTTTTGCTTTTCCGACTGTTTGATCACCATCACGAATTGAACTGAAAACTTGCAGTTTCTTTGTAGCCTATGTCTTATATGACAACCCATGCAGTTTTGATTTTTAGTTTAGCTATTTTGCCCTCTGATCTAATTGGACAAATTATTATCGGAGGAGAGGTGTTTACAAAAAGATGCTACTAATGTGTTAGTTTCGAATTTCTACGTGTCTGCGTCACAGAGGAGAGTTTTAAGAACTTTCTTTTAAAATATTCTTGATTATTGATCTTCTGGATGTTTTTACTTTCACTTTACATGTAATCGAGCAAGCAGGTTTGGTGACAAACACGTTGTAAAGAAAATATATGGAACCATGAGGCAGCACAGTTGTTAGCGCAAACCCTGCGTTGAAGCCTTCTGGTGTAAAATTGCTGGTACTGCAGCTGTCCCCATACAAAACCTCAGAGTTTGTTAGGTAACCATGCTAAGTTACTTATAGGTTTAGTGTATGTTTGTATAATAGTCTGACCTGTTGGCTTGTTATTAAATGGTGATTTGCCTAAGTCGAGTTTTGGCCCATTGACTGATGAAAATAGGCAGGTTTCCCCAACGATCCGGCTGGCTGGCTGGATCTTCAGACTCATTCAAAGAACGTTACCTGGAGCCTTCGCTAACAGCCTCTGTTTCCCCACAGACCAGGACGAGTGTCTGATCAGAAACATGTGCCTCAACGGGCTGTGCATCAACGAGGACGGCAGCTTCAAATGCATCTGCAAACCCGGTTTCCTGCTGGACACCAGCGGACGCATGTGTGTAGGTGTGTTGGTGAGATGGTTTATTGTTCAGCTGAAAGTTTCTGTTAGTTTTTCCTTTTTCATAGCATGTAGTTTGCTGGGTGGCTGACTCTCTGGTATTTTATTGCTGCTGTTAAGTGAGTCTGAACAGATGGGGTAAAAAGCAAAAAATCCCCCTGTCTTGGAAAAAACAACAACTTTTGTTTCCTGACAGGACAGCTGGACATGTCGGCAATCAGGATCTGCCTTTTTCTGCCTAACTCTGCCTCAAACAGCCAGTCTAAACCTATTTGGAGCAAAGAGAAACTGCGTCTGACCTCTTTTTAACATTAAAACAACAAAATGACTATAGAATTCCTTGAACAGATTTATATACATATTTTTACTTGACACTATCAGATGCAAAAAATGAAATTCACATGCCCTGTAGATAAATGGGAAACATTCTCCCTTCAAATGTGTCTTTCCAGGGTGAACTCCCCACGCTGAGTGCATCAAGTCATATTAGATTAAACAAACAGAACAAGGGCGTGGGAGAAGTGTGCTCATGTATGCAGTCACAAATGAAATGTGCAGCTTAAGAGGATCCTGGGGGAGAGGAGGGCGGGCAGAGGGGTTCATTGTGTTGCAGTAAAATCTGGCTCAATTCCTTCCACATAAACATGAGCATAATGGCACACAGGCCACAGCGCCGCTAGGAATTGTGACTGCCACTGCCGTTAAACGGTGAGATGCCACAGGTGTCACTGAGACTTTGCTGCAGAAATAAGAGTAGAAAATAAATGTTCTGCTTCTGTTTCTAGACATTGATGAGTGCGAAACTCCGGGCATGTGTATGAACGGACACTGCGTCAACACAGAGGGATCGTTCCGCTGCGAGTGTATGGCGGGGATGGCGGTGGGTCTGGATGGACGAGTCTGTGTTGGTGAGCTACCATACTGCAAGTTTTGATGGGATAATTGAGTCATTTCCTTCACTGTAAAATAAATATGGCAAGCAGAAATCTGACACTCGACTTCTTCCCTGCCGCATGGTTAAAGTTTGTCTCATGCGTCGTCTAAAATGATTGATGTGGTTCAGTCATACTTATTCTGCATGTAAGTAATGTCTGATTTTGATATTCTGAAGTGTGAATACCATCACAGGACCACTGCCACACTTTACAGATGCACAGCAAGAATGGTCAAACTTACTGTAAACACGGGTTGGGATGTGAACCCACCTGTGAGCTAACAGGTCTGACAACTATTCAACTTATTAAACTTTTATTTTCAACAGGGATGAATAAATGTTTGTCTGCTGGAGGTTTGTGTTGTTTAGTCACTGCTGACTCTTCTGTTTTCTGATACATCAGTACACAGTTTTAATTCTTTGTGACTTCTAACCCTGAGTTTCACCCTTTTTCTCTGATTAGTTTCCCTAAACTAGATGAGATGATCTGCCAGTGCATGTAACAAGTGAACAGGTTTCCATTGTTGTTAAATTAGATTTTATGGCCAATTTAATCTCTCAGGATGCTACAGTGAGGAAAATAAATAAATCACCTGCTGATTCTGACATTCAACAAATGTAATTGTATGCCGCAGAGTGAAATAACTATTTGAGCTCTCATAATAAATGGTGCACCTGCAGACAGAACCGGTTTCTTCAGAACCCGACAATGGTCCAGAATATTTCAGACATGTAAGCAGATCTGCTCAAGTGTTTTTGTCATTCTCTACTAAAACTTAATATATCCTAAAATTTATGATGATTCCTTTTTAGACAAGGGATCTTAATATGAAGACAAGAGGGATTTCTGCCAACTATCTGAATTGATTGTTTTTGAGCCTCACGTCTTGTTGAGTGCTTATTGAAAACTAGAACTTCTTCTGCCTCAATGTTTTCAACATTCCAACATTTCCCAAAATGACACCGCATTATTATTTGTGAGACATGTTGAAACACTGTTGTTCTCCGGGTGGGTACTCATAAAGATGATATCAGTGCAGGAGAATGCCTTAAATCCAGGGAGAGAACAGATTGAACAGCCATTTGTTTTCACTCGTGTGAATGTTTATTGGAGTTGCTGACTGTTGCCATTCTTTTCCCTCTGTGTTGGTCTATTTTCATCCGCTTTTGGGATCTTTTTTTTCTTTCTTACCTTAGTTTTGGTTTCTCACATACATGCCGTCATGTTTTTTCTTCTCCAAAACAGACACACATATGCGCAGTTCTTGTTACGGTGGCTACAAGCGCGGGCAGTGTGTCCGACCTTTATTTGGAGCGGTGACCAAGTCAGAGTGCTGCTGTGCCAACACGGCATACGCCTATGGAGAGCCCTGCCAGCCCTGCCCACCAGAGAGCTCCGGTACTAGAACTTAAGTCTCTTTTCCCCTGTAGATGTATTATACCCGATCCTTCTTCAGACGCACTTTGAAAGCACTCTTTGCACAGTACGTTTAATAGGTTTTACTCAAATCAGAGTAACTAGAATCCATTACCAGATGAAACAATCCTCAGTGAGCATTTTCCTGTTAAAAATCCAACCAAACGACGTCTAAGTGCCTCAAAGATTTTTAGGCTAAATCTGGTTTGTATTTGATTTAAAAGCGAAAGTTATTTTTGGTATCTGAATTTGTTTTTAAGACATTATATAAGTTTAAATGTAGACCTATTTTAGCTGAGCATTAAAAATAAAGAATGACCTGTGCTGATTGCAAACTCAGACATCTATTACCAACACCGAGCTTTTTTTCAATTAATTGCTTGTAACTGCCAATATGTAAATAGTCTTTGACATACCATTTTATAATAAAATGAAGAAAAAATATCATTCTTTGTAAAAATGTATACATTATATCTTTATAAAGGCATCTTTTAATAATCCTTAGGTGGATAATAAACATGGTTTTCGTAAAGCCTGCAAAAAGTGCTTAAATTTTTTAATTTGATGTAATATTCATGTTTTCATTAGCTGTAAGCTGTTCACTATGAAATACTATGAAAAATGAACAGAAAAGGCTTGAAAACATTAACCTGTGTAAGTGGTTTCACTCAGTAAATTGAATTAATGAAAAATAAATAAACTTTTCAATAACCATCTATAATACAAAATATGCTTTTTGGAAATGTTTACATGGTTACCGACTTTTGTTTTTTTGTCCTTAAAGATGTGAAGTTATTTTTAAACTCATCAGCCTGCGTTAAACTAAATCTAGACTTAGACATATAGGTCTGAATCAGGCCAGTTGACTCTATATTGACTTTTATAAATACGTTTTACATGCACTACATAAATCAGGTCTATTGTTCCTGATTTATGTAGGAACAATAGACTGTTGTTAGCTCACCTGCTGAGATTGGCTGAAAGACAAGTCATCTGGTCATGAAACACAGGACACAGCTGTGTGTATCTCGTATTTCTTGTGTTGCAATATAATTTGTTTAGTTGCCTCTCATTAGTCCTGCCAGTTAAAGAGTTTAAATTAAAGGACACCAGAGAAACACCACATAAAAGGTGCTTTATATACATTGCAGCAAAATAAGAATGCATGTAAATGGATAATGGTATGGTACGAAATATCCTTGCATTTTCTTAAACTCTGGTAAAAGCTACGTTTTCTTGCATGTAAATTATTTGCTTTCTCCATCCAATGTGTGTTTGTGTTTTGTTGCAGCTGAGTTCCTGGCTCTGTGTCCCAGTGGACCCGGCACAGCAGGCGACGGGAGAGGTGAGGAGAAAAACGCAGGCTTGTCCTTAACTGTTGTCCCGGTTAAAGGAAATAGCAAACAATCGCATGTCAGACAGGCAGTGCTGCTTGAGCTGAAAGTGGTTTGTGATCTGCTCATTTTCACTCACATGTTCAGCAGGTTGTTCTTTGCCTTCTCAGATATAAACGAATGTGCCCTGGACCCTGACATCTGTCAGAATGGAATCTGTGAGAACATGCTGCGGTCGTTCAAGTGCAACTGCAATGACGGCTTTGAGGTGGACCACACGGGCAAAAACTGCGTTGGTAGGTGAACTTCAGTAAACGTGTGCTAACAGAAGCCCGGAGGAGAAAACTGATGGCGTGTATTGGTTTTTGATTTGTCCTTTAGATATTGACGAGTGTGTAGTGAACAGGCTGCTCTGTGACAACGGCCTGTGCAGGAACACTCCCGGGAGTTTCACCTGTCAGTGTCCAAAAGGATATCGCTTTGATACTGAAACCATTGTCTGCGAAGGTTAGACCAAAGCTCAATCCCTGGTGCAATGCATCGTTACATATAGATTATCTGTACGATAGTGAATATCTGTTTGTGCCTACAGATGTCAATGAGTGTGACTCTTCCCCGTGTATCAACGGAGACTGCATCAACAGCCCGGGGTCCTTCGTGTGTTCGTGTTCAGTGGGCAGCACCTTGGACAGCACTGGACTGGAGTGCATTGGTAAACAAAGAGAGGTTTTATTTCAATGCCGAAACCACAAATATTCTTGAAATGAAATGTGCACTTTTTTTCCCCTACATGCTAAAGTATTTTTGTTCACTACGAGATTTCCTTTGATGAAACAGAGACAACTAAGAGCACCTGCTGGCTGAAGATAGTCAACAATCGTTGTGAGGTCAACATCAATGGCGCTACCCTGAAATCGCACTGCTGCGCCACGCTGGGAGAAGCCTGGAACAGTCCATGTGCTAAATGTGAAAAAGGTGATCGGCGTTTTCTGTATTTTCATGATGCCAAGGCTTTGTCTGCACAACGCTGCTAGCTGGAAACAGACGGTATTTCTGGATGTCGATTGAGGAAATATTACACCGTATGGCGCCTGACAAACCAGCTGTTAATGTAACACGTGTGTACATTAACACATGTAGCTGCATCAGAAGCTACTGAAATACTGAAAAGGTGGACTAGTTCACACAGTATGAACCATATCTACATTTCTTTATGTGTAGAACAAATCATGTTTGAACAACTTTGAAGTGTTTTGTGCATAGCAAAATATAGATTTGTTCTTTAGAAACATGTTTTCCACTTCTGTCACTATTACATGTTTATCTTTAGATCTGTGTGTATATTTCTGCTAAAGTTACCATCTACATTGACTTCATCAGCCTGTGGTGTCCTCCTTGTTGTCAATCAGACATCACTAATCACTTGCATTGCATTGCACCTCTTCCTCTCTTCAGATCCAATCTGCGGTAAAGGCTTTGCCAGAGTCAGAGGAAATAACTGTGAAGGTAATGGGCTGCTGTGAGGACTTCATGATGCAGAACATTGTGCTTTTACCTTTGAGTTCAGTAATGTGGAGCACTCAGCTCGGCTCTCGATGTTGCTTTCTTTCTTTCTTTTTTTTTTTTTCCCCCTCTCTCCCGGCTGACTCGTAGATGTGGACGAGTGTCAAGTGTTTCCGGGTGTGTGCATAAATGGCAAGTGCGTCAACACACAGGGATCCTTTTTCTGTCAGTGCCCTCCAGGGATGACTGTTGACATCAGTGGAAGGATGTGCATTGGTAAGGCTTTCGTTCCGTCACTGAATGATGTATGCATTATTTAAATTCAGATATCTAATGTGATTCGTCCTGTGATTGAAAGACCTGCGTACCGAGCACTGCTACCTTACCCACGACGACGAGCGCTGTGGGACGCCCATATCAGGGAAACACAGGGTGGACGCCTGCTGCTGCTCCGTCGGTGTTGCTTGGGGGCCCGAATGTGATGAATGTCCAGAACAGGGCACACCAGAGTTCAACCAGCTGTGTCCTCGGGGCCCTGGCTTCTCGCACAGAGGCGACTTCATCAATGGCAGACCCTTCCTCAAAGGTATTGTTGGTGGAGTGTGACCCTACAAACGGTGTCCCATTGGTTGAACTCTAACCGGTTTCTCCTTCCGCTTTAAACCTCAGACATAAACGAGTGCAGGATGATAAACACTCTGTGTTCTAACGGGAGATGCAGAAACACCATCGGCAGCTTCCGCTGTCGCTGCGACAACGGCTATGCCCTGGACTCGGACGAGAGGAACTGTACCGGTGAGCCACTTTTATGAAAGTTGTCAAACAAAAATGTGGAACGTCTGGTATCACATTTGTTACGATCCATCCGTCAACAACCTGTCTTTGGCAAATTACACATTTAAAGCTTAATATCTGTGGAAATATTCAACAATTCATTATGTATTTCATACTCTGTCTTTTAAAACTGGCCAAAAGAGTATCAAAATCAGAAATAATACTAAATTTTGAAATAAAAATGGGTAGGAACTCTGTAAAAAAAAAAATCAGAAATCAGTGGTTCAAAATGCATTTAGACGTATGTTTAGCTTCTATGTTTACGTTAGAAGTCTGAAACTTATTCAGTTTGGCTGGCTTTCTACCATTTTAGCCTTTCTTCATCAGTTCTTTTCACCCCATCTTTCTGCCAGCTCTAATCACGGTAAAGCGATGTTTAGCCATTACTTAAACTCAGCTCATTCAGTCTAATGGGAACCTGGCTGCTGGGGATACGCTGGAGCTGGTCTCACGCTGTCTGGTTAACTGCGTTTCTGCTGAACTGAAATGTGCACACATCACTTGAGGTTCAAATGGCATTACAGTTTATGGATTCCTGAGCTCTTTTAAAGGGCCTAAGTAATTAAGTGATACTTGGGATGCGTTACCTCACGTGAGTGAGATTCCAACCTGATTTCTCAGTGTAAAGCGTTTTGTAATGCGGCCTTAAATTGGAAAGGTCAAAGCTTTTAGACTGGCGAGGAATCTGAGAGAGGAGCCACCGTATCTTTGCTTAACTTCACTTTATGGTGTTCTGTTCCTGCAGAAGTCTCTTTTCAGCTAATTTGAACTTTTATGATCCATTAGCTCGGCATGGAAACGACCTACGTTGGCCTTTTGTGTTAGTCTGTTTTTTAACAAAGTAGGAATTCATCTCCAATTCGGAGATGATAGTTTTTCTTCTTGTTCACTTTCCTAAAATTTTACAGCAGCTTGTTTTCGAATACTATTCAATAATTTCATACAAAAATATAAGCTAGAAGAAATAGATCAGTGGTAATGGCATAAACTGACTCCTACAGGATATTAGAGCTACAAATAGTAGCAATAAGTGTTTATATAAACTATATTACCAAATCTATGGCGTCTTCCTTGTAAGTCATTGAATTCAGTCATTACACTCAGTTTTATGAGTAAAAATCCAACACTCAGGCCGCCGACTGCGTCAACAAACTGTGTCTGAGGTTCTCGGTGAATTCCAGTGTAGTACTTAATAGTTCTTGTGCAATAAGTCAGGTCATGAAACTTCCTCGCTCGCTTAGTCATGGAAAAATTCCAGAGTGGAAGACAGAGCAACACCGAGGTCCGCACTGTGCTGAAGTCACCAACTATCTGCAGAGTGAACAGCCTTAAACCTCCAAACTTCGCTTGGTTTTCACATCAGCTCAACAGCCAAGTAGAACGGATTTTCAGAACCAGAGGGAGTTGTGCAAACATGCCGCCACAGCTCTCTAAAGCAGTGGAGATGGGTTCGCTTGGGCGACAAATTGAGGAATCTGAGTTTGGTCCATTTCATGCTCCTAACTTTACAGGAACAGTGAGTTTATAGGAACAATGCTGTGTTTCAAATTTTTTGACGAGTGATTGAAATAAATGAAGTCAATAGCTTGTTTTCAGTATGTTTGATCGAATCTAAAATGTATTTCTCTCTTTTTTTCCCCTGTAGACATCGACGAGTGCCGGATATCCCCGGACCTTTGTGGCCAGGGCAGATGTGTTAACACACCCGGAGATTTTGAGTGCGAATGCTTCGAGGGCTACGAGAGTGGCTTCATGATGATGAAAAACTGCATGGGTGAGCAATGACTCGATTTAATAAGCCAGATCAGCTCTGCTGCTGCTGGTAAATTGATTGAGCAGAGTGCAGAAATGCCTCATTTATGAAAGGTCGCTTCGTTTGAGAGCAGGAGTGATCGTTTTAACGCGGTCAAAGCAGTAGGATCTGAAAGCAGGGAGCTATTACAGTTTGTAATAGTCTTCAGCGACAGGGAGGACCTGCAACACAGAGCCAGCACCAGAGCTCCCTTTAGGTTAATAAATTCCTGATGAGGTGCTTATAAGCACTTATGCCAAACGTGGAGCAGCCCACTTTTGGGTTGGGGGATGTAACCTAGTATTACTTTGGCTGTTTTTACTCACATATTACATACATGTTGGAGCATGTATGTAATATAAAATGGGAGTTAAAATCATTCTTCCACCTGATTTGTGTTTGGAAAAGCCCCAATTTAGGCTTCCCAAGTTGTCGCCACAAAGAGCCATAAGGGTGGTCCAGATTTATAATTATTAGAAGACAATCCACAGTACTGGACCTCGAGATGGAGCAGATCGTCATGGCTCGGCAATACTTTGCATGCTGCTTTTCTTTTCAGGTCATCGATGGCACTCAATTGCATTTTTGTTATTGTCATGAATTACAGAGTTTTCATCTGAAACAGCAAGATAGAAGCTGATACAATGTTGTGGCAATGTTGGCATTTAGAAAGGGAAGTAATAACTATAATCATTTATCAGGTTAGATAAGAAGACAAAACATGCAAACGGTAAATACATCCTTGCTCTTGATGCAACAAGCTTCCCTAAAGCGAATCCGACATGTTCAACCCAGTTAATATAAGACATTTTGAAGTTGTGGAACAAATATGTCAGAGCCAGAGATCTGACATCTGTCATTTTGCCTGTGTTGTATGTTTCTCTGCTGCCAGACATTGATGAATGTGAGAGGAACCCTCTCCTGTGCCGTGGAGGCGAATGTGTAAACAATGAGGGCAGCTTCCAGTGCATCTGCCCCGAAGGACACGAGATCGCCCCTGATGGCTCTGCATGTTTAGGTGAGCATCTTCAACTTTTTTATTCCTCTTTTCTCCTTTTCTTTTCTCTCCTCTGTTTAGGGATTTTTGTTAGGGTGTGTAATGTCCTGAGGATGGTGATCAGAAAGTATGAAGTTACCGATTGGGACCGTCGGGACATCTGGCTGGGTTTCTGTCTCTGTGTGTGTGTGTGTGGCCTCACTGAGCCTTGCAACACCTGCTAATGTGTGTGACGTATATTATTGGACAGATGCGCTGATGGTGCATCAGTGTGAACGATAATATTCTCGTTGTATCTTGTCAAATCAAAGAAAACCCTATTGTAGTAATATATATTAGGAAGATAAAATAAATTTTTTGCTAAATATTTAACATTTAAATATATTCACATCTAAAATAAATATATATTTTTAAATACTTTTCACTGTTTTACAGGATTTACCTTTAATTATTTTGTTTTCATAAATATGTTAAGTATTTTCAAGCTTGGTCGTTGAGTTTTCTGATCTAAAATGGAATTCTGAAATAGTTATAGTCATTTTTTGGTACAACTTTGCTCTGTGCATTAAAAGCATGGTTGGATTATACCACTATACAATGCCACTTTTACATAAAAGTACCCTGCAAATCCCAGCAAGACTTAAATAGCCACTGACATTAGCACTAAGACTTCAGAACGGATATTCAGTCGCATTGTGTTGTCTAAATGTGTGAACAATGAAAATGCTGCTTGAAAATGCCAAAAATATTCTCATTTAGATGAGAAACAAATGTTAAAAGCTGTAGCCATTATAAATATGTCGACAGAAATAAATTTTAAAAATCCATCTTAATCCAAACATCTGTTGTTTTTTCATATACAGTTAGTACTGCAGCAAAGCTAACTCCCGTGGGAAGTTAGAAGGCACATTTACACAAATCTGTATTACATAAATACAGATTTGTAATACAAATCTGTATTACATAAATACAGATTTATGTAAATGTCTTTCTTGGTCATTTGTTTGAATTGTGCCTTTTGAATATTATTTTACATAAGCAAGTACATATACTTTTTATGCTATTCTCGTCCTAATCATTGTTCTCATTTTTAATTCTACTTAACGAACTATTTAATGTGTTTTTTTATTTTTTATTTCCTTTTAAATTTGCCCAGTTTTCATCAAGGCTTTCTTCTTTTGCAGATATAAATGAATGTGAGTTGAGCGACAGGTTGTGCAGGAACGGCCAGTGCGTCAATATGATCGGCCGCTACCAGTGCACATGCAACACAGGCTACAAATCCAGCGAGGACAGGCTGGCCTGCGTTGGTACGTGGTAAAATATGTGACTGATTCACAGACTCTTTCTGCTTTGTTGATTTATTAAACCTTTTTTGCTCATCTTGTTTTTTTCTGCTGCTCAGACATCGATGAGTGCACCATTGAGAACGGTGGCTGCGAGTCTTTCTGCACAAACTCGGAGGGCAGCTACGAGTGCAGCTGCAACAGCGGCTACGCGCTCATGCCTGATCTAAGAACCTGCACTGGTAAGTAGTAAGTTTTGTAGTGTATAGAAAAGTTTATCTTTTTATTACTTATGGACTATAATATAATTTAATTTGTATATTTATTCCTACTTTCCACTTCTAATCTTGAGATTCTCACTGGCATGTTCAATGCTTCAACCTATTCTTTGTTTACAAAGTTACAGACGATCTTCTATATTTCTGAGAGAGTAAGAGTGGTAATAGCAAGCCATTCTGTAGTGATTATGTCGCTACATGGTTATGGGAAACCTGCACTCAAAATGTAAGCCATAGATCTAAAACCATTTCTTCTTTTGTTTCCTACTTTGAAATGTCTTCAGGCAACGAAAGATGTTGTTCCCTCACTATTACCTCTTTTTAGCTTCAAAGCTGGCTCGTCTGCAGGTTGCATGTCCTGTTCACAGTTTTGCTCTCACTCCTTTAATTTCCAACAGAATTCGAGGCTTTACAGTGGTAATTTGAGAGCAATGTTTCAGTGTCATGTTTAATTTATGGCGCATGCTCTTTCCTGGATTGACCCGACTAAATACACACCAGCGTGTGTGCCGTAAAGGCCTGGTTGTAGCTTTGATTTGCCTCTGTGTGTCTTTAATCTTCAGATATCGACGAGTGCGAGGAGAGCCCTGAGGTCTGCGATGGGGGCCAGTGCACCAACACCCCAGGGACGTTCCAGTGCCTGTGCTTTGATGGGTTCATGTCGTCGGAGGATATGAAGACCTGCCTGGGTGAGCGGGTGAACGCTACAGCCCTGACCTTATTAAATCCAGGAGGTTTGGATTCTCTGGGATTTACTGAGACAACGTAATGATCCACTTCAAGGGTATCCAAAGTATGAGTCATGAGAATGAGTTTTAATGACTCATTTCTGTGAGTGTGTGGCTCTCAGAGCAGGGAGTCTTTTTTTATTGTTGTTGATTTATGGGCTAGTGTTATTTTCACTAAGGAGGGAGGAATGTGTCACATTTTAGACGTCTGGTTTCCCTGCGCGAGGCGCAGATACATGCCTCGTATGAAGGCGTGTATCTGCGCTAACACGCAACTGGGTTTTTCAAAACAAACAACATTTATAGTCACAAAAACTTTTATTAATCACCATAAACCTTCTCTTTATTGCAGGTCTGTTTAAGCAAAGTACCGTGTTTGATTGCTTTCCTGCAATTTTCCTTCCCGTCGCTATCTAGATGTGGATGAGTGCGAGCTGAACCCCAACATCTGTTTGAGTGGAAACTGCGAGAACACTAAGGGGTCGTTCATTTGTCACTGTGACCTGGGATACTCTGTTCGCAAGGGAACCACGGGTTGCACAGGTGAGTGTAAGCATATAGGACTGCACACCCGGGAAATCGCGGATGGCGGTGAAAAGGATGTTCGCGTGTGAGCAGAGGTCTGCTTGTTAAAGTTGGGTTGTGTAACTTTTCTAAAAAAAAAAAAAAAAAAAAAGATTTTTGATGGTTGTTAAAACAATGACATGAAACAGACGATCATCTGTGAAAAAATCAAGATGATTAACAATCAGCTCGTTTATTGTTAATGTGCTAACGACGGATAAACAACTTACCGTTCCAGGAAAACTGTTTGTCCATGTTAACTAGGCGGAGCATTCATGGTGGGCTCTGCTGACGGGGGAGAAGCTATAGCTTAGCAGAGCGCAATGGGGAGGGTGTGAGCAGCGCATACACAAAGCTTATTGGGAGCACTGGAAGAAGACAGAGCAGCTAGATTTTTTTCACTGTTTATCTGTCTTTTGTACACAACATATATAAATATATATATTTTTTATAAACTTGCATACTCCATCTTTAAATCACAAACATTGTGTTTTTCTGTTGCCCTGTGGGAAGGAAAGAACCTAGGAAAGACGGGGCAGGACGCTAGGAGAGTTAGCAGAAGTGCTGCCAACATCACCAATTCCCCTCCGGAAGCTTCTGTCTGACTTGATGAGAAACACGCAGATAAACACCCGCGGGTTAACGCGCTCAGGCGCCCTCTGTAACAGCAGCAGGAGCAGTGAGATCACTATCTTGCATCAGATGCATGCATCACATTGCACCTTTGTTTATTCCTGGGTTGGTCTTTCATTAAGGTCGGTTAAACATTACGTGATTGTTGGAACGCCTCACCGGCACGTAATCACCTGTAACGGCTCCAGAACACATACATACAAAGTTTGTCCGGCTGCTTCGACAGTTTGCTAATTTGGAGCTACTTACCGTCCAACGAGAATTAGGTCTGATTTATAACACCACTTAGTTGGTGATTAAAAGCTAGTTGTAAGTTTGGTCAGTGATTTTTTTTCTGGCTTTGTCTTTAAAATGAGTCAATGAGCAGCAGCAGCAGGTCTCACTTAAGACACAAATAAACACGTTTGTCAGAATTTGGATGCAGACTGCCCCACTTACTCTCAATGATGAGTGCTTCTAAAGACAGACACACATACACTCTGGCTCATTTCTAATCCCATTAAAACGTCCGTATAGAATCCTCTTGGTGCTGAGAAAGATGGTGACCAGCAGAGCGTTTGGGTCTGAATCACACGTTTGGAATTTCATCCCCAGACTGGAGAATTACGGCTCTAATTCCTCTCAGCGGGGCAACATGTCTGACGGACAATTTGGCAAAATCTTCTACTCTTTGTGGAACATGCCTCCTACCGGCACGTTGATTTGTGTAAAGGTTATTGAAGACCCAGATTTGGCCCAGCTGGTGGTTAAAGCTTTCCCCTGTTTTGCTCCATAGCAGAGAAATCATAGTTCAGCACTGTTGTGTTGTGGTTATGTTTCTTCTAAAGTTTGGACAAAGTGTGGGTGAGCTTACTTAAAAGGCATGGGTTTCAAACTTAGCAAACATCTGTATCAACTGCATTTAACACACAGAGAGGCAAGCTCCAGATTTAACTATAACTGTTGACGCGCTCTTCACATGCAGCAATTTCTGAGTTGCACTTTGCGTTTTCCTCTCGTGTGTCTGTGCGTCTGCTCTGCTCTCTCTGTCATCAAAGCCTCGGTGGGGAAACGATCATTAATTCCATCTGTAATCCAGGAAGATTCGCTTGCTGCCAGCCCTCATATTAACTCCATGATCAAATGCAGTGTAAATACACTGTACCCTGTTCTCAGGAAGAATGTAAACCAGAAGCGCCATAATCTTTAATTGACAGTGTTTCTGAATTACTACCCTCTCAGAGACCCGACACGCGGAGAGGGGAACGCGTCTCTCTGGCTGTTAAATCACCAGCTTCTTGACTGAGTTTGCGGCACGGCTCGCTTTTGATATGTGGGGGACACGCAGTCGCGCCGCTTCCTTATTCTCAAGGCCAGGTATTGTGTAGGTTCAAGTTTCACGAGGTCGTGTGGGGCTCAGATTAGAAGTCGTTATTGTGTGTTGTGGCCGTAAATAGAATCTTTTTTTTCCCCGCTGTGGTATTTAGGTATTCCTCCGAGAGTTCCCTGAGAGGCAAGAGTTACGCACTCCATTCATTATATCACCACCAGCTGCTGCAGTCAGGTCTTTATTAGCTTTACTCTACAGGATATCCAGGGCTTTATAGGAAGGGCGCAATTTAATAGTAGTCAAAAGTAATTGTTCCCGTTATTTACTGTCACTTGTTTATTAGAGTCCAGGGCTCCCTCACATCAAGGGAAGGTTTCTCGTTGAATTGAACGTCTTTACATCACACTTTCAAAGAAATTGTGCTTCGGAAAAATGTTGTTTCTTTGGAATGTGGAGAAAAAAAGAACATCAACATTATAAAAAGTAATTTGAGCAGCGCAGAGTTTATAAGTAAAGCGAAAAATCCTTAAGCCCTCAGTAATACCAGTTCAGGGGAAGCAGACAGACTGATGCCTCGGGGCGGCTGTTCTTCCACATGTCTCTTTATTTCTCTCTTGACACGCTTTAACAATCAATTTCCAGCTCATTAAATCCTCATAGGATGGCTATTAGTATCAGAGATCAAGAGAATGCCACAATGTCTTTGTGGCCTGAAATGCAGCTCTCATCAGACCAAACTAGCGAGCCGGGAACATTTAGCTCTGTCGCCTGTCTCTTTATGCAGTGCAAGCCAAGCATCAACTTTGGTCACTGTGCCAAAAACCCCAGAGAAAAAGACCCAAATCAGCGGACCATCAGAGCCTGGTTTTTTCTTTTTTCAATTTCTTTTCTTTACTTGGAATTTTTTTTATTTCTCATCAGATATCAACGAATGCGAGATTGGAGCCCACAACTGCGACCGGCATGCGTCCTGCACCAATACAGCGGGCAGCTTCAAATGCAACTGTGCACCAGGTTGGATTGGCAATGGCCTCAAATGCACAGGTAATTGAATGAGATAGGCAGAGGTGTGGATATGGTATGTTTTAAAATATCTTATATTTGCAAGTTTATCTTGACAAATCAAAGTACCACAAAAAAAAATCAGACAAACTCAAAACTCAACAGTAAAATGCAAATTATGTAGTTTTATCTGTGCTAATTTTGATCATGGGCTACGGGCAAAGAAAACCAAAATTCTGTTTTATCAGAAAATTTGATCGTTACATAAAACTGAATAAAAAGACTTTCAACACAGCAGTGATGTGGACATAGTAAGGCAGAAGACTGATGACTTCACAGCTGCCACGTCAGTGATACCCTCAATGAGGACAGAAAACTTCACTGCTGAAGAAGCTGCTTGTACTGCACACAAGCACATTAGTGGGAAGTTAATTGGAAGGAAAACATGCAGTAGAAAAAAAGTGTAGTAACAGTCTTGATTGTGATGCAAAGCCTCTTCACTAGTTTGTAGGAGATTCACAAGCCACAGACAGCAACCTCGGTAGATATCACATAGTGAATGCATCAAAGGATGCATTCACTACTTCATCCCTCGAACGACTCCACTCTTCAGCCAGACACATCAGAAAAATGGACTGCTTTTCAGTGGCCCAGTGTCATCTTTTCAGATGGAAGTACACAATGCATTCTTTTGGAAATCAACGTCCCTGGAGCAAAGCAGGAAGACAAAAAAGCCAAGTTGGCCTTTTCTAATAAGAAACCGATGATTGGGATTCTGTTAGCTGTAAGTCATAATCCTCAAGATTAACAGAAATAATCACTTGAAATATGTCAATATGTCTGTATGAAATCTGTAAAATCTGAATTTGAGTTTTTAAATGGAAATCGCTATATATTAACTACAGTATGTGGGAAAAGAAACAGAAGATTAAAAAGAATCTGCACTGTGATCCTTCTAGCATTTGTTTTCTTCCATAAATAAAAGCTTGAAGTTTTTATTTATGGCCCAGTTCTCCACAGTTATTCAAATGCAAATGAAAACCAATTTTAAAAAAACCTCAAATAAATTAACCAAATAAGATTAATGTGCATATGTTCATAAAATAATCTTTTTGATTTGGTTCTGCACATACATTTTACATAGATGTATTTTTACTTCAACAAGGAGACACTAGATATTTTTGTGTTTTATTTGTGATTTATCAATATAATTAATATAGAATAAAAAGGATCACAGACATGGACAATTTTAAAGGAAATGCTGACAATATGAGTTTTTTTTTTATTGTTGTTTTGTGTTTTGCATTAGATTTGGATGAGTGTTCAAATGGGACACACATGTGCAGCAACAACGCCGACTGCCTCAACACCATGGGCTCGTACCGCTGCGCATGCAAGGAAGGTTTCTCAGGAGATGGATTCCACTGCTCAGGTCACACAAGCAAACCAAAAAACACAAGTTCCATCAAATTTGTTTTTTTTTAAAAACCCAATTGCGATAAAGTCCACCTGTTCACCTCTGCAGACAGCGACGAGTGTGCGGACAACGGCAACCTGTGTGAAAATGGCCACTGTCTAAATCTCCCTGGAGGTTTCCGCTGCGAGTGCGACATGGGATTCATCACCACTCCGGATGGGAAGGCCTGCGGGGGTAAGGCGCCGCTAAATATGGACGTTCTGGTTCCAGCACCTCTGAGTTTCTGGCCATATTTGTTACAAGTGTTAAACATGTCCTGTGTTCACTCCTGTGAATGGCTGTTTCCCGTTTAGAGAAACAGACCGTCCAACGAGAACGGGGCTTTCAAATGTGACTCATACAACAGTTTTGGATACAGGAAGTTTGCAATGTGCTTAGCATTAAAGTGCCTTCAGTTGTTTATTTGGGAGTGACACAAGTGAAACTTGCCACATCATGTTTTCATGTTTTGAAATATGGGTGATGATTTGGTGTTCCAGCGTTCCAGTCAGTACTGAGAAATGATCCCTTTGATCACTGGAAAGTTAAGTGTCATAACTTATGGATAAAAAAGATGTTTTCTCACTTTTAGTAATTTGTTTATCATGTAAAGTGCCAAAGGGAGTGACTGATATCAAACTTAAATGTCTGTTCACCATTAATTATACTTACTTCGTCTATATATATATATATATATATATATATATATATATATATATATATATATATATATATATATATATTATATATTTATTTGGAAAATTTAAACCCATTTTGTCCCTAATCTCAAGAATCACTGATTTATTAACAAGCTAATTCCTCTGGGAGGATGTTAGCTTGGAGGCTAACATCCAAGCTAGTTTTAGCGCAGATGCTAAAACTAAACAGTAAGATATTACTTAAGGGAGGAACTTGTCTTTAAGGAAAATAATTTTCAGACAGGACTGTGGATAATCTTTAAATAACTAATCAAGTCGAAATTTCCTTTTGATATTTTAATAATATGATGAAAACGTCCTAACCCAGCACTCTCTGTACTCAATTTTAGTAATAGCCAAGCGTGTGATGATATGTCTTGCTAGCAAGATGACACATGATGCTAGCTTTGCAAAACCAAGACAAATATTCCTTAGCAAAATTTTAAAAATATTTTGTCACTCAAATAATGTGACCGTGTCACAGGATATTCTATTCCTTACACTTGTCACTGTATGGGAATTTTTTTTTTTTTGGCAAACTGGAATGTTTGTAATCCTGAAGAAAAACACGGTATGTTCTGTTTTTGCGTGTTTGTCTGCCGTGTTCACTGTGCTATTTTCAGGTTTCAGCTTGTTTACCTATTTCTAATTTTGAACCATTAGTGCACATTTGTTGTCCAGATTTCTTAAACACAGCCTCAGTTTAGCTGAGATAGGGATCTGTGAAGAGTCATTAGGCGCTATTGCTTAGCTACGTGCTTACAAAGTATCACAACTTATCAGTCACGGTTTGTTTCTCGGCTCCTCAGCAGTGACGACCACTTTTTTCAATAACTAGTAATCTAACGCGTTGCTATTTCAAATCCAGTAGTCAGACTGCAGTTACTTATTAAAAACTCTTTGCGTTACCATTTTCTTTTGTAATTAAATTTTACTTCCTCTACGCGCCTTGGGGAGAGTCTATGCGACAATATAAGCAGCGACAGAGGAGGGAAGAGGAAGAGGAAGATGCATTTTGTTGCTGGAAAAACAGAAACTATTTTGAGTTTTGCTCACCAAGTTCGATTATTATAAGCCGCTTTGTTTTTGTTTTGTTTTTTTAAGTCGCTTGCAGATTTAATGAGTCGCGGGGTTGCGGTTTTTGGGCTTAATAAGCAGACATAAACCCCAGAATTGGTCTGACATTTTAGTTCGAATCTCCCTGTCCATCATTTTCCGGATGATCCGTCCCGCTGTGTCTTTGTTAATATCAAGTTAATATATTACCTCTGAATGACGTCAAGCTTCGCATTGCGCTCCAGAAAATAGCAAACATCGAGACTAATAGGAACATCGCAATAAACGTGAAAACAGCCACGAATGACCAGTCCGTAAAGTTGTGCAACCAAACGCAATCCAGACAATAGAAACACATGAAAACACACACAAATTACTTTAAAAAATCAAGTAATCAGTAATCAGATTAAGTTACTTTTTCAAGGAGTAATCAGTAATCAGATTAAAGTTACTTTTTCAAAGTAACTATTCCTTTAATGTTTGTACTTATGCCTAAGCAGCATTTAGAGACCAACTAACTAAATTATAGTGACTTCAGACTGAGGCAGGAAGCCGGAGCGCCCGGGGAGAAACCCCGGCGCTCCGGAGCCGGTTTCTCCGGAGCGCCGGGGTTTCTCCCCGGCCAGAATCTATTAGATCTAATAGAAATCTATTAGAATTCTATTAGAATCTACTAGAATTCAAATAGATTCTAGTAGATTCTAATAGAATCTATTGGAATAATAGATTCTATTATCCTAATAGAATCTGTTATTCTGTTAGAATAATAGATTCTAATAGAATTCTAATAGATTTCTATTAGAATAGATTATTGTCTAATCTATTCTATTAGACAATAGAAATTAGACAATTTCTATTGTCTAATCCAGACAATAGAAACACGTGAAAACACACTCAAATTACTTTCCAAATCAAGTAATCAGTAATCTACCTAAGTTACTTTTTCAAGGAGTAATCAGATTAAAGTTACTTTTTCAAAGTAACTATGCCTTTAATGTTTGTACTTATGCCTAAGCAGAATTTAGAGACCAACTAACTAAACTATAGTGACTTCAGACTGAGGCAGGAAGCCGGAGCGCCCGGGGGGAAACCTGCAAACAGAAAACTACTATTTGATATTTGTGCAGTTTAACTGCAAAACGTATTTGTGACATTTGCTGAAAGTAGTTTTGGCCAAATCTACTTTAAGCAAAAGAATGGGGAGAAGACACAGAGCAAAGGACAGCCAGCCATCTTTTTGGATTATGGGAGGAAGCCTGAGGACGCGGAGAGAACCCACTAATGCACTTGGAGAACAAGCCATGAAGACAGAAAAACCCAAGAACTGATTCAAACCCAGGGACTGGTTTTATTCACAAAAATAAGTGTTTTAATCACACTAACAAAATTTAGAGACCAATTAACTAAACAGTGGTGATTTCAGACTGCGGCAGGAAGCCGGAGCGCCCGGAGAGAAACCTGCAAACAGGAAACCTGTCTAACCTTTTTACATTTTGTCCCATAAATTTAAGTCACACACATGTTTGGTCCCAGTCAGATTTCTCCAGCCTCAAAATGGTTACGAATTAGGTCTTCTAGAATTTTTTCTTCTAAATTTAATATTTTTAGCTCCTCTCCAAAGGCACCTTTATCATCTGGAGGAGGGGCTGGAGAAACTGTAACATCTTTCTTTACTTCTCATAAATATAAATCAGTCCCAATATGGACTGATTTATATTTTCTCGTAAATATAAATCAGTCCATTTTGGGACATGTCTTCACTGCAGTCGCTGTCTGCAGTGAAGACATGCTCGTTCTCTGCCTTCACAGTTTGTTCTCCATTCATTAGATATGAGTAGAAATTGGCTGAATCTCCACAGATAACAGAGGACAGGTGGTACGTCTCCGTTCCACCGTCACAGTCTGCAGGAACATCCAGGGTCTGGTTGGCCACAACTTGACATCTCCTGGTCAACCTATGTCAAAAAAACACCATGACGTTGTTATTGGCCAGGCAGTGTCTCCTCTTTAAGGCTGACCCACAGCTTGAACAGCGTAGTTTGCCCCCCAAATCCAACCAGTAATACAAAAGGGATGCAATACTGGTTGAAAACATTGCCGGTGGCACGGCAATCAGGGGGCCATTGTTCAGTTGCTCGAGGAGCGAAGCCTGACAGTTGGAGCAATAGTTCTTGTTGTATAGCTCCCTGTCTGTGACTCCGCCAAGAGAATTCAAGTAGGCCAACACAGACTCCAGCAAACATTTAATATTGTTGACCCTCCCCACATCCGACGGCAGCTTCCTCTCCCTCAGCTCCGTTAGAAGTGGGGAAAGGTCTTTACGACAAAAATGTTTGCCAGGCTGGCGGACAGCAGAGCCAACGAGGCTAACACAACAGGGGATGGACGTTGCCTCCAGAGAAACCCTGTCCTAAGCAAGACACCTCCTGGTGATGCTCAGGTTCAGGACACTCTGGAGAGCAGCGTTCATCCGGCTGTTGTGCAGCTTGTTGGAGAACTTGAAGTAGTTCTCCTCCGCTTGTCTGTGCCCTGCAGCTGTTGTCCTCAGTACAGCGGGGAGATCCAAACCAATTCCGTCCTCTGAATTAAAGCCCAGGGACCGACATGTTTGTACTAATGTCTCTGGACAAACCTCCCCAGCCGGCTTGGTTTGTCCAGAGACGGTACCGTCGTCCCCTGGACATATAATCTTACTTGGTTCAGAGTCTGACGTCCCACTGACTTCCATCGCCTTCTTTTGATTTGGGTTGACAGTCCGTCCAAAATAAATTGTCGTCCTCATCTTGCTGGTTACCTTCGCCTGAATCCTTCCCTGGAAAGAAATGGTCGCAGACCTTTTTAATCCCAGTCGTCACTGCGTATCCTAATCCCCAACCAAGGGGGATGATAAATGGAACGAGAGCTTTAGATAAATTGAACATTCTGCTATCCACAAATACTAGTGGATAGCAGAATCCACTGCTATCCAGAATCAGAACCGTCCTGATCTGACTGATGCTTTGAGATTCATGCATTTAAGAATCAGAACTTCTTTGATCTATTGTGATGTACATGATGTCATCTATGACCTCATCCGTGAGCTCACTGGACTTTTGATGCAACGTCTTGCTTCTGATCGTTGCTATGGAAACGATCAGATCAGTTCTGCACTACTCAAGCTGACATAAATACTTTAATAAAAAGTAATATTTTTTAAAATTTATTTAACATGAAGAGATTAATAGATTTATATATGATTTAATTTTTGCATTTGTGGTTTTTTATACCTGCTGTGGTATAAATGAGCCCTTTGATGGGTCCTTCTGGATCAGGATTGTGCACCCTTCAGTTAACCATTCAGGGTGAGTCCCATTTTGTAACAGATGGTTCATTTGGGCTGCCAGTCGCTCATGGAGGGCAGTGAGCTTCTTTAGCCAGTAGGCATGGATCATGTCAGGCCCTGGTGCTGTCCAGTTTTTCATACCTGAGACTCTTTCTTGGACATCTGCCACAGTGATGGTTACTGGGGCTTGCTCAGGGAGGTTGCTATGGTCGTTTCGTAGAGATATCAGCTGTTGTGGGACGCCTCCCTTTCCCATATGCCTTTCCAGTATTGGTGGGTCTGCTCTGTTGTTATTACCCTGCCATTGAGAGTACACTTTAGCTGGTTGGGTGGAGAAGAGCCAGTTTCTTTAGGCGACTGGCCAAGGCTTGGATCTTCTGTTTGGCAGTTTCGAGTGCTTCAGGTATGGGCATCTGGCTGTACTTCCTGGGTACTGGTCCTTTCATTGCACCCCTATGGAGCTCTGATAGTTAGCTCACTTCCCTCCTTGTCACCTTGATTTTAGTCTCCAGCCGTCTTTTCCATGGTGGGTACTGTCTCTCATGGTTGCTCTTATAGCCAAGCAGCTCAAGGATCACTGATGCTGAGTTGTAAATCAGCTCATTGGTTTCCGTTATGGTGTTGCTAGGGATCGTTCTCAATTCACATCTTCAGTGAGGCTTTCTGATGGTACTTCTGATGGTACGTAGTTAAGCCCCACCCATCCTGACATCCAGGTTCCTCCTCTTTGCCGTAGCATCTGTGTTGTACCTCGTCAATCTCAAGTTGTGACAGCAATTGCCGTTTGCGGATGTTGGAACAGTCTTTGCATATAGCCTCTCCGATTAGGGCTACTTGAGTAGTAGCATTCCAACAGATCCAAGTTTTCACCTCTCGCCCATTTCCGTCTTGTTCCAGTAGCCCATTTATCGTCAAGGTGCTGTGGTTCCCCAACACCTGACGCAGACCTTGTTTGGCCGGGCGACGTCTGAGCCAGCATGTTTCCTTGCTTCTCAATGTCTCTCATGGTCTGAGGTAGGCAGTAGCTCAAAGGGTCTTGCCTAAGGACCCAGACGGAATTTTACTTCCTCTATGCGCCTTGGGAAGTGATTTGGCAGCGACAGGAACATAAACGATGGAGGGAAGAGGGAGATGCATTTTGTTGCTGGAAAAACAGGAACTATTTTGAGTTTCGCTCACCAAGTCCGATTATTATAAGCAGCTTTGGGGTTGTTTTTTTTTTTTTTTTAGATTTAAGGGGGGTCCAAAATCCTATTTGTAGTTTTCCAGACAATAGAAACACACAAAAACAAACACAAATTCCTAAAGTTTTTTTGCAATGTTCAACCATGTAAGTGGAGACACATTGTTGATGTAATCATTATAAAATAACTTACTATTAAGTATTGGCAAAGATCAATGTGATTTTCACAGGTGGCAGAGCGTTGTTGTTGTTGTTAGCAGCTGCTGAAAGTAACTAAAAAGTTACTTTTAATGTAACTTAGTTACCTTCCAAATCAAGTAATCAGTAATCTAAGTTACTTTTTCAAGGAGTAATCAGTAATCCGATTAAAGTTACTTTTCCAAAGTAACTATGCCATCACTGTGTATATATATATATATATATATATATATATATATATATATATATATATATATATATATATATATATAGTTGTTTTTTTTTTTCTGAATTTAAAATTTCATCTGCTGTCTAAAACAATGCCACAGTCTTAAAAAAGTCAAAAGTATATTTTCTATGTGTTTTTGTCTTCTAATGGTTTAATATTGACAGTATTTTTCTTCACATTGATTTCCTAGCCCCGTAGCTCTCACACACCATTTACATAGAAAGTTCTACACAGATGTAGTGTTTATTAGTTGTACGAGTTTGTGACTCAAATTTCACAGTAATGACCAATAACGACCAATCAGAAATTTCACTTATACCTCAACATGTTTAAGCCTTTAAAATAAGAGTGAGTCTGACAGGATGACCTATTTTTGAATTACCTTTGCTAATATTTAGCATAGCCTGGCTTTCTTGCTGGTTTAGTAAGTTGATCTACAAAGTATAAAATATGAAATAATGTAAAAGAAGAAAGTGATTTCAATGAAAAGTGATCTACTTGGTCCTGATGCAGCGGAACACAGTGAATCCCACACTGTTGATTTCAATACACACACACTTTTCAGAATGGGAGTGCATCAAATGCAACACATACACCACCTACATGTCAGTACTTGTATGTCTAATAAATTTAAATCCTCACTTTACATCAATTTCACTCATTTTTTTCAGTACACCAGCATAAAAGATATAAAATAAGTGACACAATCTGAAGCTTTTAAAGGGTATGAATTAACCTAGAGTAAACTGCTGAGTCCATCTCTCTCCGTCTTTCCCACAGACATAGATGAATGCAGCTTTGATGACATCTGTGTCAATGGACGCTGCCAAAATATCCCAGGCCTTTTCAGATGTCAGTGCAACCTTGGATATGAGCTGGACAGGGGTGGAGGCAACTGCACAGGCAAGACACATTGAGAAGGGAACCATAACTGAGCTGAGGAAATGGGGGATTTCATCGGCTTCTCTTTGTTTCTCTCTCAGACATAAATGAATGTGCAGATCCAGCCATTTGTCTGAGTGGGATCTGTGTCAATATCCCTGGAAGCTACATCTGTAACTGCCCACCCGACTTTCAGCTGAACCCCACTCGGGCGGGCTGCGTAGGTGAGACTCAACGCATCATCTCAACCAATCAGTGATGTTTATTGTCAGATTAGGAAGGAGCAAAATCCAGAAAAATACATGCATATATGTGTGTGTGCGGACAGACACTCGTACTGGAAGTTGTTACCGGGATGTGCGTTTCCGTGGAGATTCATCCGAGAGTTTGGACTGCTCCAATGAGATTGGCGTTGGGGTTTCCAAGGCGTCGTGCTGCTGCTCCGAAGGTCACGGCTGGGGGAGTCCATGTGAATTATGCCCACCTGGAAATTCAAGTGAGTCCACACTTTGCTGCATATACTTAAAGAGAAAAGATAGAGGGATCTGGAAGAGGAGTAACACAACAAAACACTCCCACTATTGAACCTTAAGAGTTATATCATGTTTAACTTCTTAAGAGTTATGTCAAAGTCTTATATTTTTTCTATAAGTTATTGAAAAGATAGAGAAATTAAAAAAAGATAAAGATATATTATGGCTTCAGTTATTTTTTTAGCAAGTTAGTTCTTTTTTTAAAGTTTTGTGTTACTCCCAAAGGTTTTGGATTATGGTTACTAGGTAAACTATTCATTCAAGATGCTGTTTTATACCCATTCAGCCAACAGTGCAGTCATTTCCTCCCCCATTTTATTTATCATTTCTAGCAGTAACTCCAGAGTTTAACACAAATGTAAATTTCTCCTCAGTGCAAGCTAGCTATTTTCATGCCGTGCGATGAAGGTTCGCTGTAATTGTTGCTGCTGGTAAAGACGAGACAGCTTGGTCCTGCTAACATGGAAATTACCACCAGATGGTTCAAAACAATGCAGGCAATGACTCATCCCTTTCAGCTTGAGGATACGCCGGCTGCTGGGACAAGAACAGACAGTTATCTCTGAGAAGTCGCAGTCGTGTCCAGTCCACCAGACTCCGATATTCTCTGGCAGATCTCAGACGTCTGATTAGAAAAAAAAAAAAAAAAAAGAGCATCTTTTATGTGACCTAGTTTCAGGCAACTGTTCCCAGCAGATCCTGGAATGCAGCAAACTTTACTGGTGTTTGGTTGTTGTGTGGCCGATGTTTATTGTGATTTGGTGTTACATGTTACAGCTGAGTACAAGACACTGTGTCCTGGAGGAGAAGGCTTCAGACCAAACCCTGTCACAGTCATCTTGGAAGGTCAGACAAAGACATGCTGTCATTTATCTACAAGCCCACAGCCAAACACGGTGCCACTGATAAATTGTCTTTTTTTTTCTCCCTCCTCTGCAGACATCAATGAATGCCTAGAACTTCCTGGCCTGTGCCAGGGAGGACGGTGCATCAACACATTTGGTAGTTTCCAGTGTGAATGTCCAAGAGGCTTTGCCCTGAACCTTGAAACCAGAGTCTGTGAAGGTATTACGCATGCACACACCCTCATAGGGAACACCCGCACACACACGCACACAGGGAACCTCTCCCTCTCAATTAATTGCCCGAGGATGCTTTCGTGAGAAAACTGAGGTTATTATTGAGAGTAAACAAGAAAATAAAAATATTGGACCACTGCTCCTGAGTCTATCCCGGAAAGTCTCTGTTCTAGTTCCTGCCTGCTATCCCAGCAGTGCTCAGCCAGGAGGGTGAAGCAGCTAGCTGAGTTCATAGCTTTCAGAGGAGGGGTGAGACTCTGATGTGGTCAGCCCTCTCTTCGGGGAGGTGGACTCGGTTTCTGAAAGACAGGCCAAAGATGATAGAAAATGGGAGGAATGGCAGATCGAGGGGAAAATATAAATAAAAAGGGTGTTTAGAAAATAGTAATAGGACCAGAGGGGAAAGGAGGAACCTGTGGGTAGGACAATCGTGACATTTTTATGTGCACATGTTTGTTTGCTGGACTATTGAGAGCAAATGAGGACACCACATCCGTTCATTCTTAAGTAAAAAAAAAATTTAAAAATCGCTTCTATTGTTTTTCTGCAAGTAAAGTGACTGCAGTAATGTTGATGCAGAAATAACTTGTGCTAAACATTGTTAGTGACTATGATTAGCATCCAGTCATATTCTGTTTGAATTATTAGCATTGCTAATAATTTCTCCACTTTTACCTTGAAGGAAATGACATCACATTTACAAAACTGGTATTTTGTGTGTATGTTTGGATTAAATTTTAAATGTAAATATATTATAAATTCTTACTGCAAAGAGCCATCAGGTTAATTAGTTACTATGAAGACTTTAACTGGACGTCATTTCAGACGTTTCCTTCCTAGTTTTGAAGGATTTGAAGATTTTTTTCCCCCGTTTGGTTGCTTCTAAATATTTTCACACATAAAAAAAATTATCAACCTAAGGACAAAGAAATGCTAGTTTTTGGTAACCATTCAGTGAATGCGCTTATAAAAATTCAATTCAAACTTATTGTTTTGGAATTATGTGTTGAAATCTTGTTCCCATCCAAATTATGCACATCTGCATCCAGAACAGGTAGAGACCAAATTTAATTCAGTTCAATGGAAAACTTTGAAAGTTTGCTTCAAAATATATAGTTCTGTTTGTCCCTTACTGTTAAATTTATTTTACAAAAGTACCCGTTTTGCACTGGTGAAGCACTTTTCTGTTCTCTTAATGTATCAAACCCAAAATCTGCATATCAAATACAGTATCATGTTTCTTAAAACTTAAATCGAAATAATCTTGGAAACGTTTTTACAACCTACAAAAAAGTAGGTTGCTAATATCAACAAATCAATAATAGAAATATTTATTGCTTGTTATTCGTGTGTTTCAACAAGTGCAAACCAGATGCATACAATAATATTTCCTCTCTGTTTCCGGATGAAGATATCAACGAGTGCGAACAACCGGGAATCTGCGGCCCCGGCCAGTGCTACAACACCATCGGCAACTACACCTGCATCTGCCCCACTGACTACATGCAGGTCAACGGCGGCCACAATTGCATGGGTGAGTCTGAGTGCTTCACAGGAGCAGGAGAAATGTCTCGGCACCTTTGGTGCCAAACTCACATTTGGCTGTTTTTATTTCTCCGTATACGCACAAAGACATGAGGAAGAGCTATTGCTACAGGAACTTTTACTCAGACAACAGGACCTGCGATGGAGAGCTAACCTTCAATATGACGAAAAAGATGTGCTGCTGCTCCTACAACATCGGCCGTGCTTGGAATAGACCATGTGAACAGTGCCCTGTGCCCAGCACCGGTGAGCTCTGATGCTAGCATCTGTTGCTTTGGTACAAACATCATCTTTCCCTGGTTAATTCATGATTTATGTACACTTAGATGAGTTTGCCATCCTCTGTGGCAGTGAGAGGCCAGGATATTACATCGACATCACGACTGGACGGGTTATTGGTAAGATTTTATAATCCTACTCCTTGGTTATGGAAAACAAGTTTTTAAAATTATCCTCTGCGTTGTTGTCATTCCATAGATATCGACGAGTGCAGGGAAATCCCAGGTGTGTGTGAGAACGGAGTGTGCATCAACATGATAGGCAGCTTCAGATGCGAGTGTCCCGTTGGCTTTATCTACAACGACAAGTTGCTGATTTGTGAAGGTGATGTCCACACCCACACGTTGATTGAAATTCCGTTTAGACAAAGGCGACTGACTAATTCAGGTCAACTAAAGTCTAATGTGTGTGAACACGCCGTCTTTACGGATGCCAGATATTGATGAGTGCCAGAACGGACCAGTGTGCCAGCAGAACGCAGACTGCTTGAACATGCCTGGAAGTTACCGCTGCGAATGCAAAGCCGGATACCGCTTCACCCCCACCGGACAATGTCTGGGTAAGGATGGACACTTCAGGTGCCTTTAGAGTGAATGCAACACTCAGTTAAATTATACATGGAATTAAAGGCTAAAATGTGCAAATATTCTAGGAAATAAGCTGTTGTATGATCGCACTTATGCATTAAATGAAGTGAGAAGGAGCTAAATGGTCAAGAAGAGTATTGGGATTGGCAAAGTAAGACATTCAAGAGGAAAGGAAAGCTCTGATTGGAGCGAGGTTGAGACACCAGGATATCTAATCTCACTGTCTTGAAGCGGAGACAGCCTGCTGACCCGGAGGGAGCGGCCCATTTTCTGACTTTGCCCTCAGACTTGAAAGAACTGACTCATCCGCTTCACACTTGGCTGCGATTCGCTCGAGCGTATGAAGAACTGCTTCACAAACAAAAAAGGAAGAACGAGAGCCTCCTCTCCATGACTGCAGTTTGAAGCTCTGCCCAGGAACAAAACAAAGGTCGGAGACGATGAATTCATCCTCCAGATACAGCTGAGGCTTTAACCTTCTGACCATGTTAGTCTTGCTCACGATTGAAATATTATTTTTATCTGACATCAATTCAGAGCATTGTGACAGCGATATTTAACCCCAGAAACAGCAGAACATGCCTATCTCTACTCCTTTCCTTTATATCCTCCCTCGGCCGAAAGAGCCAAAATATATATATTTCCTCAGTGAGCTAGGGACAAATTTATTTCTGAAAAAACTGTCTGGTCTTCCTCACTAATGAGAAAGTTGTTGAACTTTATTTTCTTTCACTTGATAAGCCAGAGTTGAAGCAGCAGAGGAAGCTCGGCGACATTTGGGGGCGAGCAGGAGTTTTTCATGGTGTTCTTGATACTAACGAGGAGAGAATGCGAAGCATGTGTTGAGCTGTTGAACATGTGCTTCAGCATATCTGAAACATGTTGCTGTCAGGGCGATAAGGAAATGTTAAATCAACATCCTGTTTTGCTTCCTGCTTTTCATGCAGTTCCCAAGAACAAAACAGACTCGTGATAAAAAGCTTTCAGGGTCGGAATGCCTTCCAACAGATTTGGAGTGTATTTATGTTGCAATCATGCCAATAATTTAATTTGCGTAGAGCAATAAAAAAAAACCTAATATTATTAACTGGTTTTTTAATTGATTTCAATCAACTTTGACTTCCTCTTCCGTTTTCTTTTTGTCACATTTATCAGCATAAATTGTAAAAATGGCTTTGTGTAAAAGTCCTTATGTGAATTTTAGCAAATTCCCATAATAATAACCTTGAATGTTGTTCTGACCATATATATGGATACATTTAAGTGTTTTATCACTTCTATTTTCTAACAATAAATATAAATTTCTTAAATGGTGTGTTCTTGAATCCTCTCCATTTTAAAGAGTGGCTAATTGCCCTGGGAAACAGGAAGCCATGGATTACTATTTAAAAAGTACTCAACACACTTAAAAAATTAACATTAGTAAGTTTAGATTTATTTTACAGGATTTATTAAGGATGCCATTCATGTAAGCTCTCTTTATGTTGGTAAAAAACATAAATGTTCTTTATGGGTCAGAATACAGTAATGTGTTAAAGGCTGAATTTATTTCAAGGTTAATACGTAATACAGACAATAAAAAATGAAAGGTGATTTATTCACTTTTTTTATTTGATTATTATTTTATTATTATTTTTTTTCAAAAGTGCCACTCAGTTTAACCCAGTGCTGACAATTGTCTTTCACTGTCTTCAGATCGTAATGAGTGCATGGAGATCCCCGGCATATGTAATCCTGGTCAGTGCATCGACACGCTGGGAAGCTACCGCTGCCTCTGCCCCAACGGCTACAAAACAACTCCCGATCGGTCGATGTGTGTCGGTACGTCCTTCTATATCGTATTTTTCTTCCTCGTTGCATTTGTTGTTCAGGTTTTTGAAGTGAGAAACGTAAATGTTGTTTGTGATTAAACCTTTCCAGACGTGGACGAGTGCGAGAGGCAGCCCTGTGGCAACGGGACCTGTAAGAACACAGTGGGCTCCTACAACTGCCTGTGCTACGTCGGCTTTCAGAACTCGCACAACGGCGACTGCATAGGTGGGCGCTGCTGGTCACTTTAGCGAGGATAATAGAAAAGCTTGGTGCATTCTCTGACAAGTCCCTGTGTTTTGATCAGACATCGATGAGTGCTCCACGCAGAGGGGCTTGTGTCGAAACGGGCAGTGCTTGAACTCGGTGGGAAGCTTCTTTTGTGTGTGCAACGACGGCTATGAGATCACATCAGACGGCAGACTCTGTACAGGTAATAACCTTTGCCTTTTTCTTGTGTTACTAAACGCACATTTCGTTAGTTTTACTGATTTCTTTTTGAAATGTCTTGCTTTTTTCCAGACATCAATGAATGTGCAGTGAATCCCGGCACTTGTGGGGCAGGAACTTGTGTGAATATGGACGGCACCTACAGGTGTATTTGCCTGCCTGGCTACTATCTCCACGAGGAAACATGTGAAGGTATACAGGAAGCTGTAGGGACCTTGAACACAAGTAACAGCAAGGATCTGCGAAATATAATAAAGCATACACACACACACACACAAAGCGATAATTTTCACATGAACAAATCTGATCTTGGACTAATGCTGCATATTCAGCAGACCCAAACGCATTCCTGCTTCTTGCCTCGTTCTTGAAAGCAGGGAAGAAGTGCAATGACTGCTCTGCAGCACCAGGAGTTTTTTATTTATTTATTTATTTTTGACAAATAAACAAAATTTAACAACCACTGTCAATGGCATGCCTTTGATTTCCCTATTATTCCAGTTATTAATCTGTTTTCTCATTTGTCATATATACTGCTCAAAAAAATAAAGGGAACACTTAACTCCAAGTAAATCAAACTTCTGTGAAATCAAACTGTCCATCTAGGATGTGTTGTTTGAGTGTTCCCTTTATTTTTTTTTGAGCAGTGTATATATATACCGCTGAAATCACTGTAATCATCAATTCTGTAAAAAAAAAGCTGTGGAAATACCTCCATAACTTTATGAAATGATAATAAATCATACCTAACTATGCATTTTACATATCCTTTTAAAATGTTCTTATTCTTAATTCTTCAAATGTTTAAATTAATACATTAATTTCGGTATGGAAACAAAGCAGTGTGCCTTTAAAATTATGCATTAAATTATGTTAATTATGTTATTAAACAGATTTAAATAGACATAAAGATAGGTTTTGTGAGAAAAATGCATATAGATTAGGGATGGGTTGTATGCATTTTGAAAGTAATTAAGTCTTTATTATTGTGTCCCTAAACATGGTTTTGATGTCGGATGGTCTGCTTGTTTTTTTTTTATATAAATATATTTAAGTTTTTTAAGCATTTCATTTTTTTTTTATCTAACTCTTTTTTGACTGAATCTGCAAACAAATACCCTTTTGTAGGAGGGAAATAGGTGAGGGTACTACACTCATATTACAAATAAACATGATCTCAGCAAAACAGTTAAAAAGTGAATTAATGCAAACCAAATTGCCAGGATGGAAAAAATAAATGAAAGAGTGAAAAGACAAAGAAACAATAATAGAATAAAATAATATCAATACATATTTAGCTGTTGATTTTGCCAATTTCAATCCTACAACTGTTTGTGACATTGAATCATTTCTAAATAAATGTAATCCCAAATGTGTTTTTGAAGTTTTAATTTCTAAGCACTGTGGCTGATGACATTCCTAATCCCTTGTCAGATATCGACGAGTGCGCCCAGTCTCCTGAGATCTGCACGTTTGGAAAATGCACCAACTCCGAGGGAAGCTTCACCTGCGAGTGCCCCGAGGGTTTCCAGCTCTCTGCGTCGGGACGCAGATGCTTAGGTGAGCGCAAGTGGATGAAAAGAGAAACTGTGACGCTACTGCATGCATCTGCTTCACGGGACAAGGTTGGGAAGCTCTCAGCAGGGAGATGAAGTAAGGTTTTAAGGGTGTTTCATGACAGCTTACTCTGTTCCAGCTGGTTCTGCTGCCTCAGCCTCGAAGAGACCAAGGGTGGCTCTGAGCAGATCAATTTTCCATTTCCTCACTTGCGTGCATGTGTGTGTGTGTGTGTGTGTGTGTGTGTGTGTGTGTGTGTGTATATACGTGTGCCTTTACACATACTTAGTGTGCGCTCTTAGGCTGGGTGGGGTTGTGCTGAGTTCTCTATAAGGGAGTTCCCTCTCCAAACACTGAAGTGATGACTTCATCAGTTTACAGCTTGCGTTCCACTTCTCTACAGTTTTAGAAAGTGCTAAAATTTGAAGCCTAAGTCTGGCTGTCAGAGAAAATGTGTTTCTGTTAATAACGACAGGGAGGCATTTGCTAAGATCAGAGATTTATAAAGTTTATGGTAGATTTTATGTCATATACTTAATTTTCTGAGGTATTTTATTTTATGTTTTTCCTGAACCAGTGTTCTAGTGGGGTTACCTCCACTTCAGTGAACTTCAGCCATAGCGGTGCATGAAATATTCTTGTGATTTTATTTTGTGTAAATATGTCAATCTCTGCATCGTTGGACTAGGGGAAAACGAAAATGTTGACATTTCAAGTGGCATGCTCAAAACTATTTTCTTCTCCGAAGGATGGTGAAATCCTTTTTTATTTCCTCAGATTTCCATTTTGAAGAGTCAGTCATCCTCACTGTTATAGATCTCGATATATTCAGTTTGTAAAGGAGAAAACTAGGTAGTACGTCACAATCTCTGATGTCAAACAAACCGGTATGTGCTCAACTTTTAGTGATTGTGTTTAATATGTTCTGATTTACCACTAGTCAAGGTTTTCCACATCAGTTGTCACCAATCACTATCAGATCTTCTACCCTTTTCCAAGTTTGCGTTTATTTCAAAACCTCATTTTGAGCTTTTTATTTATTTTTACTCGTTAAGAGGTTGTTCTTGCGTCTAATTAAAAAAAAACTGCCTTGTCGACATTTTTGCTCGCCACATCGTCATAAAGCTCCATCAGACTCCCCAAAGGAATGGCTGAAAAATCACGGCTATGGCGAAAAGAAACGTGACACTATTGAACATTTTTCTCACAGCACCAGGTGTTCATGTTTGTGGTTTTTGTCTCTGAGCCAGGTGTGTGTGTGTGTGTTTGTGCGTGCGTCCGTGTGTGTGTGTGTGTGTGTGAAGAAAGCTTATTTGTGTTGAGTTCAGTGAAGGCCAGAGATTGCAGGAGGGCACTGCCATGTGCTTCTCATTACAAGAAAGTCGCTGCTTAGTCAAAGAAGAACAAGAAAAACACACAACTCTGTGCAGAGAATTATACAGTTTATGTTCTTGAGGGGGAAATTTTAAAACATATTTGATTTATTGAGGAAAAACACAAACATCTTTTAATACACATGCATACACATGAAAAACAAGACCATTATCATTAGGGCTGCAATTGAATGTTGCTTGTACACAGTTAAACAATGGCCTTCTGTTTGGTCCCCGCAGCATGACTAATACCATGTTTCTAAGACCTAACAGAAGTTTTCCGAATTAAACTGAGCTCAGTTTATTTATAGAGTGGTAATTAAAAACAAATGTCATCTGAAAACACTTTATCCATCTGTATCATATCCAGTCGTGTTGAATTCAGTTTAGTCCAAATTCTATTCAGATCAATTCAATTCAGTACAATTCAGTCAAACTACATGATCCAATTCGGATCCACTGGGTGAGACCAAGAAGTCTCAAAAAAGTTCTTTTTTTTAGTTAGAATAAAAAAAATTAAGCATTATGAAGCATTTTTTTATGAAGTGTAATATGCTCTGCTCTAAATACATCCACTTCAATTCAACTTGAAATAAAATTCAATCGATTTCAGTTAAAATACGCCTGGTTGACGGCAGCACCAGCTCATCCTTTGGCTCTATCTAGGAAACGTTTTCCAACTCACTTTTGACTGTCTCCCAAAGAATTTACATTCTGAGAAATTTGCATTAATCCAACCAATGCAGTATTTCAAAAATAAAAGTGTTGTATTTACCTGTACAAATTGGTCATGGGTATTAGTTGTTGGGAAAAAAAAGAAGAAGAAATGACGCAAAGAAGTGAAGAATCGACAGTAAAGCTGGACCAGTGAATTCACTGGCTTTCTGTCCCTGCCAGCCTCCTCTTGTTTGAGATATCGCCTTTGAATCTGAAACAAATGATGTTTTTGGAGGGCTTATGAAGAAGGTGGCTTCATGGGTCAGATGGAGATTTGTCCGTCTGTTTCAGTGAGTGTGTGGGGAAGAAAAGGTCCACCTCCCCGTAAGTTTAACAGTTTCTCTGAAAAACAGCGGCCTCCTCCCTCCTCCCTCCTGGTTTGTCAGCACACTCTTATTGTTTCACACATAAGTTACAAATATTTCAATGACATATTTATATATAAAAAAAGCTTCATAATGTATGCACGCTGCATTTAACTGGTTCAAGGACCTGATGGAGCCATAATATGTTGTTTTTATCTTCTAATACCTAAAACTTCAGCTGTGACATGAGATAGCTTTACATATAGGAACAAACTTCCATAAATTTATGAAACAAATGTTTTTCTAAACTTTTTGTAGGACTTTGTAAAGCTGAATCAGTAGACTTCCTTTCTATCTGCTACATTTGTTCTCTTTTGTGGGTTTTGACCCTCAGATATCCGTGTGAGTTACTGCTACACCAAGTTTGAAAACGGACGCTGCCTGGCACCGAAGGCTCTGAACACGTCCAAGGCAGAATGCTGCTGCACTTCCATGCCTGGCCAAGGATGGGGAAGTCCCTGTGAGATCTGCCCCAGGAAAGATGAGGGTGAATATCCTTCCTGACACACATATAAAATCAACAAAGCATACAAATGTTGGAAAAGGGCACAGATATTACCTTTAATTTGTGACTTTCCCTATTTCTTATTCGCAGATGCTTATCGTGTTCTGTGTCCTAATGAGGGATATAAGCGGGGACCAGATGATAGCCCTAAAGGTTTATGACCATAATCTAAGCAAAAGCTACAATAAGTTTAATCTGCTCTATGTTTCTTGCATGTGACAAAGTTGTGCTGATTTATTTATTCATTTTAACTCCAGATATCGATGAATGCCTCAACGATCCATGCATTAACGGTCAGTGCATCAACACAGACGGATCCTTCCGCTGTGAATGTCCAATGGGATACAGACTTGATATCAGCAATGTCACATGTGAAGGTAAGTTTATTTGGTTTCACAGTGTCAGCATGTAACCCAATCTTATTTACTCATCTCATTCCCTCGTTCCTGTAAGACAAGGTTTAACCAACTCCCTTTGATGCAGATACAAACGAGTGCGAAATCGGAAATCCGTGCGGCAACGGTACGTGTGCTAACGTCGTCGGCGGATTTGAGTGTGCATGCGATGACGGCTTTGAGCCCGGGCCTATGATGACCTGTGAAGGTATGAGAGGCGGCGTCTGAAAGTCCATCCTCTGTCCTGCAGTCTTGACAATTGACTTTTTCTTGATTCCTTAGACATCAACGAGTGTGCCCAGAATCCTCTGCTGTGTGCGTTCCGTTGTGTTAACGTGATCGGCTCCTACGAGTGCAAATGTCCCACGGGTTACGTCCTGCGCGAGGACAGGAGGATGTGTAAAGGTACCGCAATGAAACCACTCAGTCTCACCGTGTTTTACGTATGTGGTCTACTTAATAGGTCATGTAGTGTGGTTCGGAAACTTTCTGTGCCCCTCAGACATAGCGGTCCCACCTATAAAGTTGCATAACTTGTTCTCTAAGCGAGATACTCTGTGAATCTCTGTCTGTGATGAACTTAAAACAGTCTGACAACTGTAACCAGTCAAGTCCCTGTTTATACTTCCACTCTCTAAAATAGTTTAGGTACCATAGCAACAGATGTATTTGTGGAGAAGCACCGAAACAGGAGGAGCCCATCAGCAATCGTAACATCACTGTTTAGAGTAAAACTTCAAACAGGTTGTTAAATCTGCAACTTCATGCCTGCTAATCCAGAAGACCTCAGAGTTGGAGTATGTTGAGGAGTGTCTTTGTGAGGCCACTGATAAAGTTCTTAAAAACCACTCTGCTTCTTCTTCTGACTTTATGCTTGTTGTTTGACTTTCCAGACCAAAACGAGTGCGAAGATGGTATAGATGACTGTTCCAGCCGAGGAATGACTTGCAAGAACCTGATTGGTACATACATGTGCATCTGTGCACCTGGATACACACGGGCTCCTAATGGAAATGGATGCATGGGTAAATATTACATGGCTCTGGCTCTGCTTTCACTGACATTATTATGATTTTCAAGTTTCGGATATATGTGCAGTATTTAACATAATCCTTTGGGACTGTTCAACTACTCTTACAAAGATTGGCGAACCAATTTCAAAAGCTTGAAAACAAAATCTTAAGAGAAATATCTCCACACCTGCCCAAACATTTAACAGAAAACAACAACAGCACGTTTGTTGTTCATTTAAATTCTTTTCAGTTTATTTATATAGCTCCCATTCACATCAATCCAACGTCAAAGAGCTTCCAATTTATATCTTGCTCCGTTTGGTCAAAATTCAGTCCAAATCAATCCAATTCATTCCAGTTCTATGCATTCATATTGTCACTGTGGCGAGGAACCACTCCCTTTAAACAAGAAAAGTTTAGGCTCAGTAGGAGAAGCCATAGGTTTGAGAAGGCAGAATACACAAAGAATAAAGTGATTCACCAGAAGTACTTCCTTTAGGGAAAAAAAAAAAAAGAGAATGTCAGCGATAGTGCCATCAAAAACTGAGCCGGTGAGTACTCCCGATGGGAAACAAAAATGCAGCAATAGTTTTTGAGATGACTCATTAAGAAAAGAGATAAAGCAAAATACAGGAACATCAGGCCAACTGTAACTTTTATGGAAGTCTGATCTAATCCAAGCATATTGAAAGAACATTAAAGACTTTCTTTGGCAATGCAGTGTGTTGTGACAGCTTTACCCCAGAACCTGGAATAATAATAATAATAATAATAATAATAATAATAATAATAATAATAATAATAATAATAAAAGTCTTATCTTAGCACACTAAATTAAGTAAACGTGACAACACAGCACAACACAACACATAATTTCTGCCTTTTGTTGTGGATTTTGTCTTAGACCTCAATGAGTGTTCGGCCAAACCAGGAATCTGTAAGAACGGCCGCTGTGAGAACACAATTGGAAGCTACCGCTGCAGATGTGACCAAGGATTCGTTGCTAACCCCACACAGACAGAGTGTATCGGTATGTAGTTGTTAATTAATCCACTCTGCGTGCCTTGTTAACCCTCATTGTCTTAATTTCATTGGCATTTCACTTCATTGTTTGGTCGATGCTCGGACAGAGACGCTGCTCTTACTTGTTTCATCGTTGAGTGTTCTTGAAATGGCTGTGCTGTCTTCGTGGGAAGTGGGGCCTTTTTTCCTCTGTCTGCTTCTATCCAGACAGAGACAAGGAAAAGCTCTCCTACCTTGTCTGAATATGCCCGTCTGGGCAGCTGTACCATGTTAAGCTTGGTGAGAAAAGCTCCTGAGGGACACTTTAAATCTCATGTCTGTGTAGCTATCTTCCTCTTCACAGACAGCAGTGATAGAGGTGTGTGGGTTATCTAGCTATGTCTGGCGTGTGAAGTCAGGTCCCGTCTGGGTGGTATCGTCTGCTTTCCACAGGCTCTGCTGGTCTCTCCCTCATGTTTCCATCCTCTTTGCCTCTCTCCTTCTTCAGATAACCGCGAAGGGTTCTGTTTCACTGAAGTTCTGACCACACTGTGTCAGATGAGTTCTAGTAACAGGAACCTGGTGACCAAGTCGGAGTGCTGCTGCGACGGAGGTCGAGGCTGGGGAACCACCTGTGAGCTCTGCCCCCTGCCTGCCACCACCCAGTACAAGAAGATGTGTCCACTTGGACCTGGGTTCACCACTGACGGCAGAGGTATTCCAAATTCACGAGTTTTGCACATTACTCCCATATCTCAGCTTCGTAAACTTCTGTGGGGTAAACCTTTCTTGTTTCCTTCCAGACATTGATGAGTGTCGTGTGATGGGAAACCTTTGCAAGAACGGTCGGTGCCTCAACACTTTGGGCTCCTACAACTGCGTCTGCAAATCTGGATACACCACTGACATCTCTGGCACACAGTGCGTGGGTAAGCATGACATGTACTCCAATTGTTTAATCCTTACACACGCCATCCCTTCCTCTTGTTCTTGTTTCTGTTGTCCGGTGAAGACTTGAAACTCTGTTGGTGAAGTTCTCACAACCCAGATCTACCTGTCTCCGTATGCCCCACTATGGAGTTGCTAGCGGCAGCATTCAAACTCTTCTGCCGTTTTGTTTTACTCTTTGTTTTTTCTGCTCACGCTTTAGATGTGGATGAGTGCATACAGGCACCTAAGCCTTGTAACTTCATCTGCAAGAACACCGAGGGAGGCTACCTCTGTTCCTGCCCCCGAGGATACATCCTGCAGGAAGACGGAAAGAGCTGCAGAGGTGATACACAAAACATGCATGCACATACAGTGAAACACAACCCCGAAATATTCAAAGAACCCTTGCATGATTTAGCTTCCAGGTTAGAGCAGCTGTGCATGTGTGTGTTCAGGAACTGTGACGCAGTGCATCCGTCTGTGTCTCTGTTTATCGAGCTTTTTCACAAGTCTAAACAAGTGTATTCATGCTGTCCCTTTTTGAGGGCCCCTTTCATCTTTATTTACTGTAGTTTCAGTCCTCCCCCCTCGGCAGTATCCCTCTGTGTGTCCGGTGTCTGCTGCCTTTGCAGTTCATTTGTAGGCCAAAAGCTGTACAAGCACAGGGATTTAGCTCAGAAAAGAGCGTGCAAGTCTTTTCACTGTATTCTAAGCACATTAGTTCAACATCTGAGCGGTTTTGAATTTTCAAACCGCAAATGCTTCATCCCGTTGTACCTCACACTTTCAGATCTGGATGAGTGCTCAACCAAACAGCATAATTGTCAGTTCCTGTGTGTTAACACCATTGGCGGCTTCACGTGCAAGTGTCCCCCTGGCTTCACCCAGCACCACACCGCCTGCATTGGTAAGTATTACCTCATCATCCATCTGCATTTTAATAATATTCATGTCTTTGTTTGTAAAATGGCAATGAAAATCTTAACTAAAGGTAGTTCAGTCTCACTGTATTTACCGGTGTTGGTCTAACTTGAGACTAAGACCAGAACAAGATTTTGAGTGAGATAAAACAAAGACCAAGATCAAAGCAATGACAGGGTTTTCCGCCAGCACAGTCCAGAGTTCGAGCCAGTTCCCAAATGCGATTCTGAACCAGTGTCTTGTGGTTTCAATGAAAGAATGAGATTCTTGAGTGCCAAATCTGGTTCAACAATCATGGAATACCTAGTTTTTCAGCGCAAGCCATGACATCACTGCTGCATCACTCATAGGCCGGTTTAACTCTACCCAAAGAAACAACAATCATTTTGGAAAACATGGTCTGCTCAGGAAGACCAAGAGTAGGTTATATTGTCCAGTGTTTCAGAATAAAGCCAAGTCAAGCACCCAGAATGAGAAGCCATATGCTGAGCTGTTTCAACAGATGGAAAATGTGGGATTTATTGAAACAAACATTTTTAAACAAAGTGGCACTTGAAGGGTATCAAGGTCCGCCATCTTGCTGCTACCCTTTTCTTGTACGGCCCTTCTGTGTTGTGTAGAAAAACAGAAGAAAAAATATATATATCTACAGTATAACTTTAAAAAATGTTTTTACCATGAGAATGTAGCAGCTTGCATTACCTCATATCAAAATTAGCACAGGGAACCCTCAGTTGGGACATCAGGAATGACCTCAACAAGGCCCCATAGACGATATTGAGGTCTGAGAATGTACAAGTAATGAGGTTAGAAAAATATGGGTGTGACATGAATAATAAAAATTATTTCTTGACAGAATTGCAACCTTAAGAACCAAAAGGGTCTTTCATGTGAAAGCTCTTTAATGGACACCTGGAATCTCGACCGGCTGTTAAAACATTGAGACTGCGTTTTTGACTCATGTGTTCAAATGTTTGTTCATTCTACTGAAAATACTCACGTCTGTTGAATAAAACAAAGCATTCAGGTTCAATTAGAACATTTTTTTATCAAAAGTTGAAAAAAATCTTGTTTTTTTTTGCAACCTTATATTAGCACTGATGAATTTTCACACCGTCAAATTGATCAGATTCAGAACTGTAAAGAAGTAAGCATGTTATATTTCAATTCTTGTGTTATACCTATGCAAACACTGAAAAAATGACAATCTTTACCCGACTCCAAAATTATTTAAAACTTTTCCATCTTCAGAACAATATTAGATCCTGGTCAGTTTTATTGAGGCTGGAAGAACTGACTGAATTTCACATAAAATTCTGTGGACCTTAATTTGCCGAAGTATTCATGTTGACCACCTTCTTGAAATACACATTTTGTACAGATTTATTGGCATATTTTAAGATAAAACCAGATATTTTCATATGCTGTATTCGGCTACATACACCGTAATACATATGAGACAAGTAAATATAGTACTTGTTACCATATTTATTTCATTTTCTAAATACTAAAATGATAAGTGAAACAATTTGTTTTTACCGTCTTCAAATCCAGAATTTGACATACATTTCCTTAGCGCTTTGTAGAATCAACCTTCCAACTATATGGCTTTTGCCAGATGTTTTGAGTCTTCGTCCACAACCGTCTAACAAATAGTTTATTGGATTCTAGTCCATTCCTACTGAGAGAACTGATGTAACTAAATCAGGTTTATTGGCCACCTTACTCACACGCTCCTCTTCAGTTCTGCCCACAAATTTTCTATGGAGTTGAGATCTGGAGTTTGTAATGGCCAGTCCAAAACATGGACCAATTGTCCTTAGGGTAAATATCTATTTGGAAGACACATTTGTGTCCAATACCGAACTTACTGGCAGATGTCTTGATCTGCCTCAATATTTCCGCATGTTTTTCTTTGTGATGCCATATTTAGTTAAATACACCAGTTGAATGAATGAATGGATGAATTCACACTTTTAGTCATGTGGATATTGAATCCAGGCAATACCTACACTTGCACTGCATACATAAAACTGTAAAAATCCTATCTGAATTCATATCAGACTGAAAGAAAAGTCTTTTTAAACAGTGAACACAGTGTATGATTTCAGCTATAAATCCAGGTCACAATCATCTCCCCGTTCGCTCCCCTGCCTGAACCTCCTCTTCCCTCTGCACAGACAACAACGAATGTTCAACTGACCCAAATCTGTGCGGTTCCAACGGGGTCTGCCAGAACACTCCGGGTAGCTTCAACTGTGACTGCCAGCGGGGATACTCATTAAATCCCAGTGGACAGAGCTGTGAAGGTCTGAAAAACAAAAGAGCAATCAATGGACTGGTAACAGAAACAAAACACTTTCAGTCATGGTGATTTGTGCTGCTTCCTGGCAGACATGGACGAGTGCGACGGAAACCACAGGTGTCAGCATGGCTGTCAGAACTTAGTGGGTGGATACAGGTGCAGCTGTCCCCAAGGCTACCTGCAGCACTACCAGTGGAACCAGTGTGTTGGTGAGCACTGTTCTTTTTTTCTTTTTTTTTTAATGGCAACGTAAAAACTTTTTGTGACACAGGACGATGTAGTTGCTAAAATATCAAACAGGCTGTGTTTTAAGAATGAGCTGTTCAAATGTTTTCAGTGTCACAAGAAATTGAAAAACATTTCTTACTATCTTCTTGTTATTTTTGCTTAAAATCTTTTATCATTTAAATAGTAAATGACCTGTAAGTGTATAGCACTTTATCTGGATCAGAGGACCCAAAGCGCTTTAAAATACATTGTCATTCACCTATTTAAACGCTGACAAAATAACATTCTAACACAACTCATTAAGCCAAACATTTTTTTCCCCAGATAGAAAAAATAAAACCATAACTGGATCACGAGATTCTCCACCACTTTAAAGCCAGGCCCCTGTTTCTAGTTTAGATCTCTCTACATATTGACAAGATTTAGAACAGACTTTCCCAGCATTGTTTGTGTCCTTTCACTGGAATGACCTCCCCCCATGTTTGTTTGCTTCCCACCAACTTCCTTTGACCCAGATGAGAATGAGTGTCTGAACAGCCAGATCTGTGGGGGAGCGTCATGCCACAACACCCTGGGGAGCTTCCGCTGCCTCTGTCCCACCGGCTTCAACTACGAGCAGACCAGCGGAGGCTGCGCGGACATCAACGAGTGCTCCACCAGCCACAACCCATGCAAGTTTGGCTGCTCTAACACAGACGGGGGCTACCTCTGTGGATGCCCGCCTGGATACTACCGCGCTGGACAAGGGTACATTTAAGACATTCGAAGAAATAAGAGTGTTTTCAGTTTGACTGATTGCTTTGATTCTGCCCCAGGCACTGTGTCACAGGTCTTGGCTTCACGAGTGGCAGTGTGAGCGGTGGACAGGGAGGTGAGGAGGATGACAACTCACTCTCTCCAGAAGCCTGCTATGAGTGTAAGATAAACGGGTACCCGAAGAAAGGACGCAAACGTCGCAGTGTCAACTCGACACATGATAGTGCTGAGGAAGACATGCAGGTAATTTGTTTGAAAGACTGGAAAACTTGAGGAGGATATTAGTTCAAAGACTTCGACTGGGGCAGCATGCTTAATGTAGTGTTGGCAGTCTGTCAATTGAAAAAGCCCTTTCAAGGAGGATTTAAGTGCTCAAAATATTCATTTCTGACACATCATCGGTTCGAACTTCGAATTTGTATTCATGTGCTGTAAGGTTGAATGAAGGACGTTTTATTTAGATGCATTTTAAACATGGATAATGATGAGACATGCGTCCTTGTAAATTCACACATATCTAGCATGATGTGAGCAAACAAGAAACCAGAAAATCTAAAGTACCTTCGAAAAGCACCATTCTGTTAAAAGTATTTTGTCACAATTCAACCATAAACTTTGGTGCTCCAGTTGTACTTTCAGAGTTGCTGCCCTGCTGGAACAGAAACCTTAACTCCTTATGTGTTTTGCTGTCTCTAGCAGGGTTGTCTTGTGTTTGCTCAATCATCTTTACATCAGATCTGACCAAATCTGATGAAAAGATCCATCTCTTTTTTAAAACATGTCCTTGTTTAAAAAACAAAAAAAGAGCATCTTCACAGCACGAATACTGCCAACACCATGTATAACTGCAGGGACGGTGTGTGCAGGGTGAGGTGGATATTTTATTTTTAGATTACTGCGTCACCTGTGTGTTTCAAATTCAAGTTGGCATCACTCCAGACCACAATAAACTGCAATACTAAGTGATTTATCAATTAGCTAAGTAATTAGTCATGACATCTCTCAGTATTTAACCAAATCTCATTTAAAAAATTACAAATGAGCATAAAATCGTGTTGGTGCATGATTGAAATGTGCAGAGTGAGACCTGACTATAGAATTAGTTCTGCTGAAAGGTGAGCTTCACAAAGTCTTGTTTTAATTCTTCAGCTCACTGAAGATAACACAGTAAGCCTGGCCAGCATGGACATCGAAAACACGCTCCAGTTGCACCTGAACGTCAGCGACCTCAGCAACCGCGAGCACATCCTGGAGTTCACCCCGGCCTTGTCCACGCTCAGCGAACATGTGCGCTACAGCATCGACAACGGAAACGAAGAAGGCCTCTTCAAAATCAACCAGAGGGATGGAGTCAGCTACCTACATTTGAGTAAGAAGAAGGTCCTCCTGCCGGGGGCGTACGACCTTCAAATCAGCAGCGTCCCTCTGTACAGGAAGAAAGAGCTGGCCGAGCTGGAGGACCAACACGATAAAGACTACCTCACAGGACAGCTGGGAGATGTACTGAAGATGAGGGTGCAGCTCATCCTCCATTAACCATCACCAGACTGAGAGGGGCAGATGTTGCTGGCAGCTGCTGATCCAGCGTCATGCAGCAACGCTGCCCTAAAGGCCAAACAATTGAGACTCTGAATAAGTAGCTAGGGGCAACTAGGGGCTCGCCACCAAAGAGACGAAGTGGGAAGGGGGGATTACGACACCATTTGATCACCAAAGATGATTCTACATATCATAGATACAGATTCTATGAAAGGAATAGCAGCTAAGTGAGGAAATGTTCGCTTGAAGTCTAAGGAAACACATCTCCAGCTGTGTTTAGAGCACTATCGAGGATGTGAATAGGTGTTTGTTTTACTGTTAAATGTCATATGATGATATGTGGAATCAGATGCCACTTGGAGGGGCATGTGGGCTGCAGAAAGCTATTTTATTAACTCAATTTGGTCGAAAGAGAAGAATGGGTTGAGTCACAATAGTCTGTTATCAATTTATTTCATCCCCTTGAGAAGTTAAGGAATGTCTTCTTTCCCAGACGCTGAAAGATGAAAACGGTTGAAAAAAAATGTTTAGGAGAGGGAAGGAACCCACTGTGGACTATTGAGATGTAACCACATCTGAGCTTGAATGAATCCTACTGCCTATTTAAACTCTGCTTTCCCACTGATCCAATAATCCGTATCTGTATTGGTGCTAACAACACATCTACATAGACTTCTGAATGCACTGCACTACAAACCCAAAACCTTAGTAGTCAAATACGATCCCGACGGTCATTCTGAAGATTCCGTGTCCTTGCCGCTGCAACAACTAGCATCAAAGCCTGTCCGCTCTCTTCTGTGTATGTAAATTGTGTTTATACTGTAATAATCAGTGCCACTTTTAATCTATAAAGCATTTGTAAACTATAGGAAGCCCCTGGAATAGAGGGGGTCATAATGGTGCTTATAATGACCAACTACTTCCTTTGTAAACAGTGTATACAGACATGCAGTACACACACACACACACACACCACATTTGATGATGCCAAACCTGGGCCTTCATGATTATGCACTGAGGTCTCTGTGGCCACATGTTCTCTCACAAGTAAAATCAGTGCTGCATTGTTACAGACCAGCCTGTTCTCTGTTCACATCAGTGAGGGTTTAGCTGTAAATCCACACAATAAAAACATATTTTTTTGTGTATGCATGTGGTTTTATTTCCTCCTCCCCCCCTCTTTCATCCAGGTCAAAATAAAAAGAAGTTGTAACAGGCGAGCCACACCGCTCCTCCTCTGCAGTTGTTTGATCGAAGTGAGGAATGTTTTGGCCACTGGAAGTCAGATTAAGTCAAACAGCCGGATGTGATACGCTGACGTATCTCACACTTTCACCTCATGTTGGAGAAAAACTGCACTTGCAAAGGAATGTGATTTGAAGCACAAGTTTGAATTCTTGTCTGTTACTGCCCCCATGTGGCGGTTTGGAAGACTTTCGCCTTGTGGAGGGCTATTGAATGAAACGACACGATTGCAATTAACTGAAATTAGTAAAAAAAAAAAAAAAAAGACTTTTCTGTATGACAAAAAGGACTTTATTAGCACCTAATTTTTATTACCATAGAAAAAAACATATTGCGAATACAGTAACAGTATGGAGCCCTCAGTTGCGCCCAGTAGATCCAAAGCCTCCAGCACCACGAACAGTTTCATCGAGAGTCTGGGGAAAAAAATTGAGCAAATTAAACACGCCAAATAAAAATGATTTAGCTTACTTGTGTCTATATAGACAATTTGGAAATGTATGTGAAAGAATGTTGAAAAACCTAGAAAATGTCCTTGTAAAAGTGATGATATTAAACAATTTCTGATCGATGCATAATAGCTGTTTTTTTTCCACTGGATGCACCATCAAGAAGCAAAGAGTTAAAACTGTAACCAGACTGAACTTTCTCCTTATGTTTTCAGTTCATACTTTGCATAGTTCAAGTTTAGACAAACTGGAAACACCTGAAAGACAGGGGTGTAAATGAAAGTCAAAATGGTCGTAGTTTACCTCTTCCTCCACCAGATCTGGGTAGCAGATTTTCTCACACACCAGCTGAGCAACTCTGTCGCCCTTTTTCACTGTGAGGAGAAACATAAGACAATGATTAACTTGGACTATAAACAGCATGTCCTTTTATGTCATTCAGGACGGTATCAATTTCCTGGTTGGCGGAAAAAAAAGAATTCCCTGAGATAAAACAAAGTTATTTTGTTGTTGGACATTTGGGCAGTTACTTTACATAAACAGCATGCGTCTATGGATAAAAACTTTTAGTACAGATGTGAATTAAGTGAGAGGCACAAATTAAATTAATTCAGTGACATGGGCAAAATGATGACAATTTTAAAATTTAAAAGATTTATTTGCAATAAAGTCAACATTCATTTTACATGACCTTTTAGATAACACAAGAAGAACATTAAATCAAATTTACAAAAAGTGTGATTGAACATTCTAGCTTTTAGATCAAATGAAAAAACTTGCCACCAGGGGAAACATTTCTGGCTGTTGCCACTGTGTTCCACCAGGGGGCATAAAATTTATTTCATCCAACAATGACCTCAAGTGTCTGTCATTGAGGGGCCTTTGATAAACCTTCCTATGCCTAAAAACCAATGACAGAACTCACCTTCAAATGTTTCTTTGCCAAAGTTGAAGAGCACGACTCCTACATTACCCCGGTAATCTTCATCTACAACACCAGCTGTGAACACACACACACGCACACGCACACACAAGCAATCGAAATGCATAAATGCATGATCTGATTATGCGGATCAGAGGCACACATTTCTGCTCAGACTCACCACCAACATCAATGAAGTGTTTAGCTGCCAGTCCAGATCTTGGTGCTGAAAGGAAGAAATATCAAAGTTTGAATTCACATGAGCCAAACAGGTAGTGTGACTGAGGAGCACAAGCTGCATGTCAGAAACTCACCAACTCTGCCATAACAGCCATGAGGAACAGCAATCTGGATGTCTGTCTTCACAATCGCCTTATCCAGGGGACCAATGGAGTAATTATAAGCACTGTTGTATCAAATGAAAAGCAATGCAGTTATCCTTAAAGAAAACATTAAAACAGCTTCACACAAGTGACAGTGCAGAAAACTCCACAACAAATAAGATTTCTAGACACAGAAGACTGTCTATTCTGTTAAAGCAATGTAAGATATCTTGAATTAAAAATAGCTGCAAAGAAAACAGAGTAGCCCCACAGCAAAAATAATAATAATAATAATTGAAACCAACCTGTAGAGATCATATCCTGCTGCTTTTGCAGAACCTCGTGTAGGAGTTGTGGCATGCTCCGAAAGTTTAGAAAATCTAAGCACATATTTTTCCTCTTCAGGCTTTGTTTCTGTTCTTGCTCTCTTGGATGGAGACACTGCAGACACGTCTGTAACATCAAGGACAGGCATGATAGCGATATGATCCCAGTGCAATTAATTTAATCTAAAAACTACACTGTTTTTCTATAGATCCTTCTTGCCGCGTTTTACAAATTGCTCCCGCCGTCCACGTCACGTCTGCCTACGTCACAAAACGGAAACAGAATTATACGACACAAAATGCTAACTTTTCATATTTATCATCTCCAATAAGCTGCTATAATACAAAACTGCATAGTCCTAAATTGGACCAGAAATAAAACTAAAAATATGACTAAATCACAACGAAGCTTTGTTACCATAGTAACTACAAATGACGCTAGACATGTTCTCGCGGCAGTTACAGGTGTAAACAAACTAAACCTCAAAGCTACATTAGCTTCTTGAGTTAAGCCATTTAAAAAATTGTAGATGCGCTTTACGTAAATGGCGTACTAGAATCAAACAAAGAAGGTGGTGAACACACTGTCTGAGCACGATATGAACTGTGACATGAGACAAAAACCAAAGCTGCTCAATTAGGTCGGCTTATGCTATTATGCTAGGTCGGCTAGCTAAACTGACGCTGCGTTTCCGTCTTCTTGCCTTTGTTTTGAGAGAGCATCTGCGTGTGAAAATGTCTTTCAGAGAAACGCGAAGAAGGTTTGGACACCGATAAGCATCGCAGGAGGTCATTGACTCTGACCTGTATTCCTTTCATTTTTCGTTTTCTGATAGCAGCTCACATTACTTAGATCCTGCTAGACGCTTCATACTCCCCCTACCTCTTCTTCCTGATCACGCAACCAAAAGAGGCGTTCTGCATAGTAATGAACAGAGACATAAAGCACACAGACCTAAACGCGCTAAAATGTATAAATATTTTTTTGTCAATTCACCGTGAATTTCTATTTTTGAGATGTGGCGCAACATTTTCTCTTATTCAATATGCGCACAAGGCCAGTTCTATGTGAAATTGAATGTGTTCTTGCTTGAATAGAGATGCCACATTTCCCATGGCTCTGTCATAAAAGCACACCAGTTTTTATTTTTTTTATTTTTATTTTTCCGGGGATTTTCAGATTTACTCCTATATTCTACTTCCAAGATGGAAAAATATACATATTCCCCGTAACATGTTGGTGTGTGTCATCATAAAAAATTATTTGCAGATGCATATAGGCGGTTTTACAAAAATATACCATATCTTGTGAAGTCCACACAGTATGTTATGTTGAGATTTTATTTTGCACGTCAACACATGGCAGTGCACTCATGGGAAGAAACCGGTGGTCTGACACATGTCACCAAATCTGAAAAGTTTGTGCTATTTTGCCATTTTTGTTTGCAACTCCATTTACTATTTAGGTGACTTATGAAAACAATTAGATGCCCCCCGTTTCAAATCTGTACACTACTGTGTGCTCATGCTACATCAATTCCTGATGTAGTATCAAAAAAGAATGTGGGAAAATCATTTTGATATATAATCACTTAAAAAACACAGACATGGACAAAAAAAACTTAAAACATATATAATCAAATTTCTCATATTTTTTTTTATTTCAAACAATCCCACTTATTTAAATATAATCACAAAATGATGAGTAAAAATACCAACAAAAAAAAAAAAGAGAAAAAAGATATTTAATAGTGCCTTTGAATCACTCAGCTTTCTTCAAGCAAAAAAAATGTGACGTGGTAACAAAATTAAATTAAATTTAGGTGGAATGGGTAAACAACAGGATGCAGTTTTAACTTTAAGAATATTAAAAGTAACTAGAACAATGTACAAAAAAATAATTAAAGCAGTACTACCACAGTGAAGAAAGTACTAATATTAAAGTAGCCGGTTTCATAGCTTACTAAAAACCTCATCCTGTCTTATCTTTCTCACCGACTTTCTTTGCCACCACTATTCGCTACCTTCGTTCCTCTGACTGTAACTTCCCGACCCCCATCAGAACCAAACATCGTACTCTCGGAGCGTCCAGCCTTTTCTCCCGCCGCTCCTCCCCTCTGGAACTGTCTTCTTCATAACATCAGGAACTCAGACTCTTCACCCACCTGCAAATCACTACTGTCGAACCTGGCACATCCATCATAATCCCCTTCTCAATTTTCAGCTACTTGTTTTATGTTGTTTGTGCTTTTCTTGTAAGGCATCTTTGAGTGTAATAATAAGTGCTATGTAAGTTTGATGTGTGATCATTATTATTATTGGTAATTATTAAAGCTTTTTTGACTTCAAAAAATATGCACTACAATGTCCTATTTACATTTATATTACAGTCACAGTCACTCGGTTTAAGCACTCCAGCAGCGCCTTGTGTGTGCTGGCTCTGTCTTCTCTATCTTATATAAAAAAAAATGGTTGCATTTATTAGTAGCCACGCCAAATCAAGCAGCTTATATAGCTGTCATATTGTCTAAAGCACACCGTCTAAATCCTACTTTCTTTGTCTTTTTTAAATCTACTGCATTTTCTTTGTTTACTTTCCCAAATTGATAATCAGAGCATGAATATACGACTGATGTGGGTCTGGAAGACAGTCTCACTCATGTACCTGTACCCTTTATGAATATATAGTTCAAAGTATTGCCTTTGTAATCCCCCTTCCAGCAACATTGTTCTTCGGAGTTTGGCCTTTGAGGCGCTCACGAGTAGAAAGTAAGAACACTCTTGTGGTTGCCCCTGATAAGCATGGTGGGTGGAAGGTTTTTTGTCAAGCTGTCCAGCCAGGCCATGTAGAGAAAATCAGAGATGGATCCCTTACGAGCGATGGGCAGGCTCCTGCAGAGGGTTAACCGTACAGAAAAACGTAAAATTAGATCAACTTTTGGAGTGGAGAAGGCAGCTGGATGTCATCTGGTCGTCTGACGCTTGTACTTACAAAACAATCAGGTTGGCCGATTTGGAATGTTCCTGAAGGAGCTCGTTTAGTCGTACCTGGAGGTGTGTCTGTAAAAGAGAAGAAGATATGTTGTTTTCTTCTTTTAATTCATGAAATCCCATTGAATCACCAGGAAAGAACCGTAATAAATGATTCTTCACCTTCTCTTCAAAGCTGCTGAGCTCTGCATCAGTGATTTTCCAGGGATACTCCTTCTGGATCCCCGCAGCCTGATCCCTGCCTTTAGACCCCTCATGCAGACGGAACGGCTCAATCATGTCTTCTAGTTTCTTTATGCTGGACGAACGGCAGACAAGAGGGTGAGCTGACTTTCATAATGTGTGGATGACTAAGCATTTAAACCTGACTGTAACCGTTGTACCACTGCACCCGGCAGAAAGCAGCCACTCACTTGTCATCGCTGGGCTTAATGTGGATGTCGTCGATGACGGTGATGTCGCTGCACTTTATTCTGAATTTGTGCAACAGGGACCTCATCCTGCAAACCAAATCACCAAGCAAACAGATTCAGCTTTATTCAAACACATGCTGTTATTTCTGGCATCTTTATGTTCACATGATACGTTTTCACCTATACTGCCACATGAGTTTGTTTACTCACTCCTGTTTGTCTATCTCAGTTCGTCCAGGCTGTCCTGCAATAAAGATCCTTAGTTTACAGTCTTTCCACTTCTTTCTGGTGGTGAGGATGTAAGGGAGCAACAGCGTCAGACCTGAGAGAAGGAAACATAAGTAGGACACTTGAATTGAAAACAAGTTATTGTTTTCCAAGCAACCATGCCGGTTTATGACATAATTTTAAGATCATAAAACACATGTAAGGTGTTTTTTTATCATCTTGTTCTGCTAGTTCATAACTTTGCTTCCAGGAAAAAGGGATAAAGGCTGAATGCCATTCCCATTTCCTAGGATAACCATCCTTTTCTCACTATTCCTTGGCATTGTGTAGATTATGTAAAAATTTAACAGTCTTTCAGCAGACATTATTCTGTGCTGATCACAAAAAACAAAAATTTCATATCAAAGGTAAGTTAATGAAAAATCAGCGTGCTTTCTGAAAGGATTCAGATGATTGGCACAGAACAGGCAATATACCGACAAGTTTCAAAATAATAAATGCTGAAATCAACAAACCTGAAACATATTGGTGAGTAGTCTTACTGCAACTTTGCTTAAATAATTCAGAAAATGTAATATACCTCCTGCATTTATTCTGTAATAGCACAGTACATCAAATCATGCATTTCGCTAGTGCTTCTCAAGCTTTCTATAAATGCTTCTTTTTTAAATATTATAATTTAGGATTACTACCGCACCATCAAAACACTTTGAAATGACACTACAAATAAATATGGAATTTGTTTGTTATGATTTGTCTTATGCTGAACAGAAGATGTTCTTGTGTTGAACATTTCATATAATTATGAGATAAGAGCTGACGTTAAATTGTTACAAAATCAAGCAACATTTTGTTTTGTTGTGATAGGAGAGGTATTTTGGACCGTTGACTAAAAAGCTCCAAATTGTTGACTTTTTTTCCCGTTCAGTATAATTAATTCAGAAGTAATAACTTCACATTTAAATAATTATAATAATGAACATTTACTGTGTAAAAGAAAACTGCTACAACACATGGTTTGTGGTAAAAAGAAAAAAAAAAGTGTGTAATACTGTTGATCGTCTTTTTGTATTGTGTAACAAAAATACACGATAAAAAATGTATTAAATTGAGTTGAATACATGTCAGATTGTGTCATCATGCAAAATAGATTTTGGATTTAAAATTCAATTAATTTGCTGATGCTGTCAAAAACGACATATTTGAAGATGAAAGTTTGTTATTGTTTGTCAGTTTATGTTCTTGTCACTGTTAACCTGATTAAAATCATGTAAGATCTCAGGTGTTAAATACAGAACATAACAAAATTAAGTTAAGCCTACTTAATTCATTTGTGTGGGATCTGTTGACAAACTTGAATTTAGTTAACTTAACTATAAAATAATTAGTTAACTTAAAAAACATTGGTTGATGGGAAGCTAATTTTAGTTGTTAAAGTAACATAATTTTTTTATGTTTAGTAAAACATAAGTTCACTGAAAGAGTGTTTGCTTTGTCAGACTAACACAAAAGTTAAGTTGGTTCAACGAACTTCTATTTTGTCAATGTGAAGTGATTTGAATTAGCTGGGTTGATTCATTCATTTTATCTTTGTTATATCTATGTTATATTTCTATATCTGTTTTGCTTTCAACTAACATAATACAATTATGTGGAACCTGTCAACATAAAAAAATGATGTTAAGTCAATGTTTACATTTCTTTGAGTGGATATTAAAATTTTTTTTGCAATCCTTTATTTTTTATATTATTTTATTGACTAACTCTGACTTTTTGCCTTTTTTTTTTTTTTTTCTTTGCTACTTTGGCTTTCAGGGAGGATCTGATGTCTGTCCTGATGAATCCGTCACACTCTGTGAGAAATGTACCAACCAGAAGGGAAGTGACACCTACCTCCATCATCAAACAGCCACCACACGTCAATGGTGCCTTTCGGCTGTTTCTTTTTAAATTGACCACTGGCCTCCACCAGCTTCTCGTTCATTTTGGCGACCTGAGGAGGCGGGGGTGCACACACCGACACTGGCGGACACAGAGGGAAAAAAGACACAGGAAATGAGATTCAGTAGATATAAAAGGTACATGGAGAGTTTACTTGGATGGTGCCAGTGAGACATTTGAGGTGGAGCGGTCATTAATAGACTGACACAAGCATCTCTCCAGGGGATGTAGATGGTATACCAACGAGTTTCACTGTCTTTCCATTATGCAGCGGAGACATAGATTGATAGAGAGGGAGGCTGCAGGTAGCCTCTCCTGTCTGGCTTACAGGACTGCTCTTAAGAGATGCTTCTTAAAGTGGAACGAATGGGAGCATGTTATTGGATTACACCCACAGAAATGTCTTTAGTAGAAGCAGCTTATTCAATTACGTCTCAATAGGAATGTGGGGAAAAGTTCCACAGAAAACGATGCGAGTTCAATGACTTAATTTGCTAAATGCATGTTCTTTTATTCTTTGATTCAGCAGGAATGTGTTGAAGAAGGTTTTCACGCACACTTAAAAATCTTAAATGGATGTGTCCTCCGCTTTAAGTAACATGGATTTGTCTGTGCTGAAAGGTCATGTAGGTACATACCTCTAGTTGTGAGCACTTGCTGAGATGAATGCCTGGACTTCCTGAAGAGTCCCTTTGTTTTCCCCCCATTTGGCATCATCTCATTATCCAGGGCCCGCTGCTCCTTCGCTGCCTTCAGCATTTCCTCTGAAAGGCACAATCAGGTAACCGATCAGATACAGGGAGTACTTGTATCATTAATCAGAGTTACCCAGACAAGAAAGAAGGTACTTTTATTTAAATGTAGTGCCCTAGGGCATTTATCCGCTTTTTATTGGTAAGTTGCATTCTGCTTCCATTCTAAGTCATTTTAGCTAGAAATAATGGAATTACTGCTTTCTCTTCATATATTTTACTGCGTTTCAGTTGTAACATTTTAATCTTATTCAAAGAATTATATGAATTACAGCCATAAGGATGAAATCTAATCTTTACAAGTTCCACTAAAAGCCATCTCTTTTTCTCAGAAGGGAAGAAAAGGGAAGATCAAGACTGATCTGGTTGTAGTTTCTTAACTGGGAGCCTGTATTTCTCTTACTGGTCTGGTAAAATGAGCAACTTTAACAGAGCATTTTACAGGTCATAAAGTTAATATATATCTGAATATTCACTTTTTCCATGACAGTACAAACAAACTTTACAATACTATGAAGACTGAATTAGTAGAAATGGGTATTGGGTAACACAAATAAAAGTACATAGCAACAGCTCTTTTATGTACTTTTGTTTATATTTTTTCATCACATCTTTTAATTTTTTAAGTAAAATGCTTTCATAAGCTTACACCCAAATATTTTTAAATTTTCAAATGTCATCCAAGAGTTCCTATGAAATACATGTATATTTTTTTGGACAGTTTCCTTATTTACGTTTTGATGGTGATTGATAACAGATTACTGTATTCGCTGCCAAGCGGAAATTTCTGTGCGCCTGAAGAAACCTCCCCGACAAAACGTCTAAGCTGTAATTGCTTTATGGCATCATTGCAAGTTATTTATTTTATTGAAACAGGCCAACCACTGCAGATATTCTGTAATCTGCAGGTCAAAGTTCCATGACAAAAGTTCCTTTCACATGAGGCCAACTACAATTCCTCTTGTATTTTTAAAAATATATACAAATTTGTAGAATTCAGCTTTAGGATTAGTTCTTTTTTTACGTTTTCTTTACTATTTTTTATTATTTTATTTTGTACCTTTATTTTGTTGAATTATCAACATATTTGTTTCCCCAAGTCTCCAGTACATGAATTATTTCTCCCAACAACTTGGAGTAAAAATCTGTCAATCTTTACGAAGTAACCAAAACACCTCTTTCTATTATTGTTCCTGAAATTTGCTATGTTGAAAAGTTTGAATTTATTTCTATTGTATTGTGGAGAGAAGCTGTGCTGCAAATCCTAGCAGCAGGTAAGTAACCATTAGCTTTCAAATAATCCTACATCTAGCCAGTATTGTTAATGAAAACCTGTTAAACTGTGCAATTGTTGTGGCATTCACTGGTCTTTTACAAAGTGAGTCAAGTGAACCAAGGTAATTGCAAAACCTTGACCTAAAAGATTTGCTTGTGAACTTGAATGACGAAATGCTGTATCATAAATCACACAGTAACTTCATGCTGACCTTCTTCTTCTACAAGATGCGACACATCCAGTCCCTGGTTCATCCTCAGCACCACTGTCCCATATTCGAAGTCAAATGCATCGCTGTAATAAAGACCAACAATGGTTAGCATGCAGATCTGATCGAAATTTCTAACTGCTGACATTGATTTTAGCATGTTTGCGTGTTCATTTTGGGTACGTACTGCAGTATTCCCACATAGCTCTGCACTGCTTTTGTTTCTTCCGTTCGCCAGTTCCTCTTGAAGCCGATCATTAACGTGTTGGGCTTCATGCGGCCAAGACCAGAAGCCTGCGAACAAAACAAAAACCTTCGTAAAACCTCACCTGGGGTCAAGCCGATAGCTGAAACAATAAGCTATTGTTTATTGTGTCACGCTGTGATACAAAAGACTGATGGACTTAAGACCAGAAATCATCAAAATGTCCTGTACACAAGGAGGCCATGACTCTGTTTTACAGCCAGAAGTTATGACCAGCGAAGCCAGCAGGTTTCTTTTTGTCTGCAGGGACTCGTCCACTGCAACGTTAATCAATTATAGCCTTTAATCTTCTGTGCTGTTTGAAGTGAGTGATCCTGGCAATGAACGGAGGCCTTATCTCTGGAGGATGATAGTCAGAGCCATAACAAGGTTTCACTGTTTCTCAATAATTACCTACTTTTCTACCTGCTGCTTCGATGTCCTGACAAGTTTCTCAAGATAGGTCATTACAAAGTAATTCACAGGCAGTAAAACGAATGATACATGCTTCTGCACATTTCCCATGTTCCTTTGATAAGATTCCGCTGATTGCACATTGTCTTTACAGTCATATCGTGTAAATGCCATCCACACTGACCTGCAGCAGAGTTTCTGCACCTTCCCTGAAATTATTGCAGGCCACAGCAGCATAAAAGGCTTTGCGTTTGTTCTTATTGAGCCACAGCTGGTTCTTTTCCATCCCATTGTTCATCTCTGGCAGGATCTCTGATCTCGGACCCTGAAAAAAAAAAAGTCAGAAAATGTAAAGATAGGATCAGTTCTGAGCACAAGACTTCCCACCCAAATGCGAAATCAGAGAAATGTTAGTCTTTGAATATCCAGAGAGTTTACATTTTTCTCATTCTTGTTTGATATTCTATGAACCATACACTTTGTGTGGAATTAGTACTGTTGCATCATTTTGGGGGATTTGTAAATAATAAATTAACTTGTAACCTACCACCAAAACATCACAGCTGAGACAGAGTCCGTAGTTTTTGGTGAAGGAGTGAGCTAGATCTAGGAGGGCTGGCCTGGCCCGTACTGACCCAGTTAGAACCAAGATCTGAGGTCTGAATAAGGAACAGGAGCATGTCAGTGTTACATTGCAGATAATCATCAAGTGTAATGCTTTTATTATACCATTATAATACGTACTGCTTTATTAGGCACATTTATTCAATTGCTTCTTATCACAAGTAATGACTCTGCCAATCGATACATTTAGACATCTAAATGTAAATATCCAGTGAGTGGTTGCTGTGTGGACAAATGTGCCTTGTTTATGTCAAGAATGGAAGGAGCTTAAATAGCCGCGTATTACTAGGCATGAGGAATGCCATCTCTGCCTCTGCAGTACATAAAACTTTGAAGTAGATGGATTACAGCGGCAGAACTGAGGCTACAATTCACACAGGTTCACCATTCTTTTTTTTTTTTTTTTCAAACAGATTTGAAAAACTGAAGCAACATTTTCAGCTGTAAGGTGAGAATGTGACATAAACAACATGAGAGGCCGGATGCGTCGTCCTTGTGTCAGTGGTCAAGGCAGCTGGTGATGTAATGACATTTTTTTAGACAGCGCCGAAGGCTAAGGCCGACATTGACAAGTTGTACCTAAGTATAAATGGGGTAAAAGTGCATCAGATTGTTACCTGAAGTTCTTGATATGATCTTCCACTCCAGAAAGAGACAAAGCATTGCTGACTGCGCTCACAAAGGTCACCGCCTGCGTGGACGACCCCCAGTTCACATCTGCACACAAAGGTTTAGATTCATCAGTGGTTCGTTCTTTTAATGTTCAGCAATCCCGGAAGCACTTCCAGGCTCGATAACAAGCTCACCCGGCTTCTTGACTGTGACGTAAATGTAGAGCAGAATTTCAATGCCATATGTTAGCAGAGCGGCCCACCAGTTGATGACAAACATGACAACACAGCAGAGCAGGGCTCCCAGCAAAGACAGCCACATGTTGTAGAATTTATACGCCGGTCTCCAGCCTGGGGAAAGCATCACAAAAAGAGGCTGGTTGCTCAAACTTTGTGTTTCTCTGGCTTTGTATTTTCTAAATAAAATACTTCTTTTTGAGCTGCTTGATCGCGACTCACCAGGAGACTTGGCATAGGAAGCATGGAAACAAGAGAAATTGATGAGTGCGTAAGATGCCAGGAAGAAGTTTGAGATGATCGGAGCGATGGTGTTGAGATCACCTGCACAAAGAAGGACTAAATCTTAAAATGTACAGCTTGTGAACTGAAACAGGGCATGCAATGATGAGATTAATATGGAATCAAAAAGTCTCCAACTGGAGGTGAAATCCTCGGCTTGGTGGACTTTCTTTCTTTACAAAAGATTCTGTGACGCTCACCACACAAACTGCTCTGGTACGAAGATAAATGGTCTGCTGGTGTTTGGAACCAATTTACTGACATGAGGCCTCTCTGTGCACGTGCAACTTAAATGATAACTGACTTAAACTGATTTAAGATTTTTGTCTCAATCTCTATTCAGTAGAGCTCTTTAACAGTGTTAATAAAGGAGTGTCAGAAAAGATGTGGATGTTGTGTAACAGCAGAGTAAGGATGTTGGTGGACTAATTTACTGACCAATGAGAATGAAGGCAATGGAAATAATGAAGGTGAGGACGTAGCCTCGGATTGGCTCATTGTTCTTTCCGTGTCCTTTGGCAAAGAAGTGCAGAGCTTTGTAGATGTTGTCTTTGCACAGGGCCTGAACAAAGACAGAACTTTGATTAGAGACGCTGATAACAACAAAATTACCTTTTTTTATTATTATTACGGTGCATTTTAATCCTCCTGTTATGTTGCGGGTCAAATTGACCAGTTTTAAAGTTTTTTTTTTTTTTTTTTAAATAGTTGGAAGTATTTTTTTGCATGAAACTTTTTCTATTTGTCTATTTGCAGAGATGCACTCTGCAAATAAATTGAAAATTAAATCATTTTTACACATTTGTAACCCCCCCGCGTCTACTTTTTACATAAATACTGTTCGGGTCAATTTGACCCGGCAGTCAAGTTGAAGTGCAAAAAAAAGATAAAAAATATCCAATTCTGTATGTTTCCTTGCAGCTATGGACCATATTTCACCACACAAACACCACACACATACATGCACACATGGACACACACAAACCCATTTTCTCACTATTCTCTTTACTTCACTAGGAAGCTGCGAGAAAGCAGGTGTTCATACAACTTTTGACGGGAACCTTTCCTGTTCCTGTGGGCAAACTCCACCCACACTGAGTGGACACTCAGCAGAAGTGGAGGGGAAACATAAATACTCTCTGCATGACTCATTTGTCTTGAGTTTAATCAGCGGGTCAATCTGACCCTGAACAGTATGTGTGTCTCAAGTTCAATTATAAAGATCACCCATTAAAAAAATATTTAAAAAATTCACAAAATATCAATTTCAAGGACATTATTGTTTTTTGTGTCTAGGTTTTTTTCAGTAAATTCCATTTTTTATGTCCAAATGAGTAACTGAGTAAATTGTCGTCATTGATACTTAATTTCTCAGAAATAAAAAAAACATTGTACAAATATTGAAATGGTTAGTATTGGAGTTAATAATAAGATACAAAAATGTTTTGGAGGAATTGTTTGGTTTCTGACACTATTGCGTGTTTAAACACTACCCAGGTCAAACTGACCCACGAACATTATTGCTGTACCTGAGAAACGAACAGGGTTAAAAAATGAAGTTCCCTACCTGGAAGACTTTAGGAGCACTAACAAGAGAGGCCAGGGCTGATGAAAGTGTGGCGGAGAAGGTTCCTGCAGTGATGAGGGGCCCAAACCCAGACACCATGGTCATTACCTGGAAAAAGGGGAGATGACTAGAGCACTTTAGGGGAGAGCAAAAAGACTTTTATTCTTTAAGAAAACGCGATGCAGATTTGGACATGGGCAATATGGCTCCCTGTGAAGGATGCCCTTCTGTTGTGAGATGACATAACCCCAATGTGTTTGAAAGGTTTCCTACCTGGAAGTTGTTCATCAAGCCAAACTTGCATGGCTCTGTTTCGCAAGAAGAAAAATTATAGCCAAGTTCACAGGCAATTACTGATGAGCCGTCACAAGGCATTCCAGGAGTAACAACGTCGGTTATGTTTCCTGTGGCATCCCGGACAACGGTACCGGCTGACCAAAAAAAAAAAACAAAAGACAGACATTTTGCCTGTGAGTTTTTCATCAAAATGCTTTAAATCTTAAGACAAGTAATTCTCAGTTTGTTAATAAAAACAGAGAAACAAGTTACAGTGAGAAAGGTAGAAGGACTGCAGGTCACTTACAGACACAAAGCGCCACGCCGAGGTAAGTGACACCAGTGATCAAAATGGCCAACAATGTACCTTTGGGTATGGCAGCCTGGGCGTCCTGTAGTTTAGCAGACCACATATGTGTGTGAGGAAACGTTAAAAATGTCGACTTCCGCAAAAACATCTGCTTTGAAAAATTACCCGCAAGTCTCCAGAAATGTTTGCTCCAGCCAGGATACCGGTGGCCGCAGGGAAAAAGATGGAAAACACTGAGAAAAATGTTTCACCATCCCTAAAAGCTGGCTTAAAGTTCTCCATAAAAAGTTTTGCTGTTTTAAAAAAATAGACATTTGGAAAAGAAGAGTGTATTAGTTTATACTTCGGTGTATAAAATGTTAATATTTTTCGGGATAAGTATGAGGTAGATTAATGGGATCTTACTGTTGTATCCAAAAAAGCCCTTTGATTTCTTATCTTCAGTTGCAGGAATTGCTGTTCCTACAAACACATTCACAATGGCCACCAGCAAGATCACGAGCAGAACAATTTGGGCCTTTTGGGAGGGGAGGGGAGACGTGAAAAGGTTTGAGTGAAGTTTAATCTTTTACAACAACAAGTCCAGGGTAATCACAAGAAGCATGATCTTAATGCCTCACCTTTGCCTCCCATTCCATACCAGCCACCGAAATGCCCAAGAGCAACACCACTGTAATGCAGCCAATGATCCTGATGTCGTTCATTTCATCTACCATCAGATGGGCATATTCCTGAGCAGAACAAATAGAGGTAAGGTAAATAAGCACTCAGATCCCTCGGTGTGTTTTCTGTAGTACTCAGATTGTTGAAGCATTACACACCTTGAGCAAATCCACCACCGTCTCTGCAAAGCCCACCACATACATGGCCACAGCCACTGCATTGGCGAAGGCGAAAATGAGTCCAATCGACCCTCCAAACTCTGGTCCCAAACTGCGTGATATCAAGTAGTAAGCTCCACCTGTTGTAACAAAATGGTTCAGAAAGATTCCCTTTTAGTTTAGTTAGTTTTAGAAAAAACTTGTTTAAAAATAAATGCATATTTTCCAATGTCTTGTCATGCAAGGGTTTTTTGTTTGTTTTAAAGGTAAACATTAAAAAAAAATAGATGATGTTACAAAATGATTTACCATTTGTAGTAAATAACATAAAGCGCATGCAATCAAACAGAATTGATTCTGTGATTCTTCTAATGGAACAGAAAAAAAACTACATATGTTTATGAAACTGAAAAAATAAACATAGATGTGAAAGTCATACATCTTTTTATGTGTGGGTATGACAATAATGCCACAAGGTTAATTTTAGGCAATTTAGGAATTTAGCTCATCAACTCTATCGACAGTGGAGATATAATATTTCTGTTATCATCTCCTTTAATATGAATAAAATTGTTAGGATTGCTTTTAATTTTTTATAAATTGATGATGATGATCATTAATAACAGTGTTGATACAACTGTGGATAATTATGAGAATGTGGTGATATTTCTGCTTTTTTTTTGTCAAAACACTTAGAAAAATGTGTGCATATTTAAACATAGAACTGCCTCTGGCAGCAATTGTTCAAGAATACTGCCAAAACTGGATCATGATTATCATTTCCAGCAGGTAATTACAGCAAAAAGTGCTCCTGTGGGTGTTGAATAACTTTGAGACTGCATTATGTTGTAAATGTGGGGGGGGTTAAATTTAAAAAAAGCTCTTGTAATATCAGCTCTATTGAGCTTTGAAAACTTATTTTTAAATTTTTTTTATTGAAACAGTTGTAACAGCAGCTTGTCTGGATGTAGCTGCAGATGATGAACCAAACTTGCAGTCATCATTGAATAATTTTAGTTATGAGTGTGTGTTTAAAATCAGTAATATGTCAAATGAGCAGTAGAGTCCTTGTTTCAGTCGCTGACACATTTCTAAACACCTAGTGTGAGAGCTTCTGGCTGGTGCGGGTATCTGCAACATGTTGTATTTTTCCACATACATGATCAGGGCACATCTGAAGACTGATATCGGTCGTGGATGATTAATCACTAAATCACTGAATGATTGATTTTATGTCAGTGCAAAGCTGTAAAAAAGTGAATAAGGCTTGGAAAGGTGACATTCAGATGTAGCCTCAAGGCTTTGTGACTTTATCTGCGAACACTGTTCTTTTGGTCACTTCATTCTCCCACTGAAAGATTTTGTGTCACAGACAGGGTGCGTTATCGCAGCGAATACTTAGAAATAATGTTTTATTCGTCCAGGCTGGCTGCAGTAGCACTTAGAAGTTATGAATAAAATACCAGCATTGAAGGCCAGTCAATAATTGCGCTAAATTATCCCGTCACTGTGCTTTTCTAAATATGAAGTATGGCAGCTGATTCGCTGACCTACCTCCTCTAACAACTCCGTTAGTGCAAATGGCAGACATGGAGAGGCCTGTGATGGAGGTGACCACACAGCTGAGAACGATGACCACGATTCCCAGACCTGAAACGTTAGCATGACACACTTCAGGATTAAGATGAATTATAACTCAGCATGTTCAACAAGAAAGAAATAAAACAGTGTTTTATCTAAAAAAAAAAAATAAATAAATAAAAATGTCTGTCTTATAGATATTTAGAAAATGTTCATTTCTGTTTAGGGCCACAATTTTGGATTTTAAAATCATTAACCCGAAACTATTATTGAATAATATTCTTAAATCATTTTATGCAATTCTAAAGACTATTATATTTCAATCATTTACATTCACTAAATGAGGAAACTTTTTATCTGTTGAGTGAAGCTCAGAAAGGCAATGAAATAATTACTCCAAGATATTTCCATTTCAGCTTTAAAATGTGTAATTTTGTAGTGTTCCTAGTCTCTTCATTTACAAAAACCTGCCGCATCTGATTATTCTGAGAGAATTTAACTGGACAACACTATGAGCCTGAACCAGAATTTTGTAAGAAAGTCAAATAAAACTCCTCAAAAATGCAAAAGCTTTGATTTGGAAGCCACCAGTAAAAAAAGGCAAATAGAAATTAATGTTAAGACTGTGTAAAGAGCATAAATGTTTTTCACTTACCCCAGCCTGCCTGACCAAAAACCCAGGACAGACGGATGAACAACATAACACCCCAGATGTTTAACATGCATCTTACCTGCGAAATAAAAGAATTGGATAGCATAGATTAAGATTTGTTAAAGCACTTTCTATGGCAAGTGTAACATATTTATTATTTTTCTGTTAGCAGAACCCATAATTACAGAAAAACATATACATAAAAATAATGTCAATTTGCTTCATACTCCAGTTTTTGAGACACAGAGTCATCATGACAAATATGCAAATACCTTTTTTGCACAGATCTGTGTTACTCAGAGGGAACTTCAAGAGCAAAACTCACCAGAACCCCCCTTATCCAACCAAACTTCACTGCTTCTTTGGTGACATCAATCGGCGCAGCAGACTCCAGATCATCAGAGGGGGTCCCTTCACTCTCCTCGCCATCATCTGTCACCGTTTCAGGTACAGAGATCGCCCCATTCTTTAAAAGAAAGAGAAAATAAAAAAATTAAGTAGTTACATTGGAAATTAGTTTCATCTGTATTGGAAACATTCACAGTCACATCTGTCCCCTGTCTTTTCATGAAGGGAAGTTTGTATATTTCCTTTCCCTCTGTGCATCACGTCTTAAGGATTGTTTGTCAAATTTCTCTTGGAGGTGAATTTGATATTTGGATGGTGCACATTAACATCTTACGATAGAGTTTATTTGCAAAAATCAAAGTTCCATAATTGTCATTGGAGCTCCTGCTTAAAGATCCATCATTTTTATGTCCATTCATAAAAGATTATCTAGTATGATGCTATAAACCTAAATGACTCAAGACCTCATCATGTCTTAGGCCAAATAAACAGCAATAAAACCAAATAAAGTGTGTCAAGTATGCTGTTTGCTGCTTAGTTTCAAAAATAACATTTTAACAGCTTAGTTTTACAAGGTTTAAGGTAAAGAGTTAGCTGCAGACAGCGGTGAATTTATTTTATTATATAAGTAGCAACACTCACTCTACTCAGAGCGTAATTATCTCTCAGAAGCAAAACTGAGTAAATGTTTAAGAAGAAAGTTGCTTTTGGAACAAAAACATTTTAGAAAGAAAAGAAGACACAACAAAAGAGAAAAAAGGATTAAAGAAAAAAAATAAAAGTCAGCTAGTTCACACCGAGCATCATGACTCCAGCAGACTCACCTTCTGGAAAACATCATGGAGTTCCTGCAGGGATGGTCTTACCGCTCGGTGACCACTCACGCTGCCTGCATTACGGTAGAAGTCGATGTTGGGCACCCGGTCTAAAGTGTTGTGCCCGAAAGCGCTCATCACAGAGGGTCTGACCGTCCGGTGCTCATTGTTGGAGAAATCGGTCTCTTCATAGATTGGAGGGTCACCCAGGGTGGAATCATAAGCTGAGTTGACATGACCCCCTCCGTTTGACTTCAATCTCTCCATTATAAATTCTGGACAAGATTCTCAGAGGTCAATATGAAAATAGTAAAACAGCAGTCTTCAGACATCCAATGACTCAGTAGCAGGTGCAGGTCTGAGTATCAGTGATCCTTGCCTATTGAATGCAAAATCTAGGCAGTGATTAGATTGACAGAGATCTCTGCTGCTGTGTTGAGTTTCTAATGCATGAACTTGCCAACTCCCAAACGGCCCACCTTTATATTCATGGTCATACGCCGACTGCCAGCTATTGGTTAACTCCTCGGATCAACCCTCAGAAAACTTAACGAAGGGGGTCAGATATGTCCTCCATCCTAAGGGACACAAAGACATTGCTTAACCATTAACCAAAGTCATAAACGGCAAACGAAAGATAAAGGCGCTCATTGCTCGAGTTCTGGAAAATTGATTACTAATATTATATGCTGAATGGCACATGTTGTTCTGTGGTTGCACTTTATAGCACTGTGAGTAGTATTTCCTCAGTTCTGGAGGCTCTTTGCATGAATCACCAGGTCATATAAACATGGAAACTTTCAAACAAAGCTCCAGAAAAACACTGAAATGTTACAGTAGGAAAAGTTTCAAGGTTTCAGCACTTTTATGATGCCTGCAACTAAAACAGAAACACGAATGACTCATATTGATTGACAGGAAAGTCTTCATTTTTACAACTGGTATTTCTGTCTGCATATATCCCAATGCAATCAGTAAAGATAAAGCCAGGAGGAGTAGCCTGACATGTACTAAGATATTGAACCAATAATAATTATATAACTGACTGAATAATGTCTCTAATGACGCTCTATACTCAGTTTATTGAAAGAAGAAATTTAGAGAGAGTGAGCTGGCTCAAGAGAAATGTCCTCATTTGTGAGGAAAATGAGAGTTAATATAAGACCACAAATTACAGGAATATGCCCAAGGCACTTCACATGACTTCTAAAGAGCCATTAAAGGCCCTCTTAACAGGTAAACTTCCTTATTACTGATACACCACGGTGATTTATGTGCACAGTGAAAGCCTGGCTAATGACTTGAAATCTGACCTTGGCTGTATTGTTTGCTGACAAAAGAAACACGCTCCGGCATGTGTTTTTATGTGGAAAGTGTGAAAGAAAGTGTGAAAGAAGAAAAACAACTGTACAGCAGGGCTCATCAGCATCAAAACAAGGTTGGAATGATTCTCTGCGATCACGATAAAGGCCGAGTCATGCTGGAGAAAGAAGGACGTCAGCGTGTAATGAACTAACTGCTTAAGCACAACTCCTAACATTCGTCTTCTCAGTCAGATCACAACAGTTTGTTTTCACTACAAATATGTGAATACTGCTCTGCTTTGTTGTATTTTGCACTTGTTTTGAGGCTGTGTGCCAGGAAGGGAAGACTTGCTGATTCACCAAACCTTCCCCTGTTCTTTGCGATGCTAAGTAGTGGGATATGGGTCAGGGTTAGGGTTCTCACTATCCTTGGTCCAATAACACCTCTGTGTCCCTTATTCACCATTTCATGTGGAAGAAAACCATTCCCATGGTATAATGGTGCCACCATCTGTATCACCATGAGGATGTTGCCTCAAGAGCAATGTGTGTTAGTTTTCCGACTCACTTAGATCATAATTAACAGTTACTCTCTCTTGGTCTGTCACGTAAAATCCCAACAAATACAATGATGTCTGGTTGTAATGTGTAAAAATGTGAAAAAGTTCAAATGGTATGACATCTTTCGATGCGTATTGAAAGAGTTGACTGATGTCAAAGTTCGGTTCGTATTTGTAACAATAAGTCGGGCTCATTTCCAGTGGGAATTGGACTCCAACAAGGTTGCCGTTTGTCACTAATTGTGTTCATAATCTTTATGGACAAAACTTCTAGACCCACTCAAGATGTGGAAGAGATCCATGTTGGTGACCTTGGTGACTGTACCACTCTGTCGTGGTGAAGAGGTAGCTCGATTTACTGGTTGATCTACATTCGTACCCTCATCTATGGTCATGAGAAGTAACCAAAAAGACAAGATTGACGATACAAGCGGCTGAACTGAATTAATGACTTTCCTCCACAGGGTGTCTTGGCTCTCTCTTAGAGAAAAGGTGAGAAGCTCGGTCACTCAGTAGGACTAAGTGTGGAGTCACTGCTTCTCCACATTGAGAGGAACCAGTTTGAGGTGACCTGGGCATCTGGTTTGGATGAAGTGATCTGGACACGTCCACCAGGAGGAGACCTAGAGGACGACCCAGGGAACACCTGGGACTACGTTTCTCGGCTGGCCTGGGAACACCTCAGGATTTCTCCTGAGGTGCTGGTCCAAGTGGCTGGGAAGTCGAGGGCTCCTTAGTTACGCCGTTACCCCAGATAAGCAAAAGATAACGGATGGATAGTTTTAAAGATTTTGGAAAATGCCATCACTTTTCTATTTGCTGTTGTTTCCCAGTGCATGTCAGAGGAAAAAAACCAAATAACACATACTCTTCAGCTGTGCACTCCACATAGAAACACACAAATCTTCTAAAAGAATCTGGTGTCATATTAAAGCTTCATATATGTATTAATGTTAATAAACTCTCTGAAATTGCTCACTCTAAGGTCTTCAATGAAAAGTTAATATTCATTTAAGGTAATGGCCAAAAGCCACATAGCAGAAAATCCAAGAAGAGTATGTATTAGCTCAAGGAAAAGTGTAGCTTTGAATCGATTTAAAGTAAATAATTAAACTTAACAGTTTTCTAATCATTAATGCCTATTATAAAACATGAAGATATGTCAAAGTTGGTAAGCATTTATGTATCTATTTTCACAGGACTCTAGAGGCGACTGGAAGGGTCGAGTTTATAAATCAGATTGAGCAAAGTCTCGATTGATTTTAGATTTCAACTTGTCTCACCAGATCCTTTCACCCAGCAACCATATCTGATTGGACAAAACAAAACAAATCCTAATAAAGCTTAGCAATTGACTACCGTGCTAATCTCTACAAGCAAAATACCTATTTTTTGAAATTGCTGCGGTAAGTCTATAAATATATTAATCACATAACTTTTGATGACTAAAATAATAAAATATCTATTGTATCAGCTGGCCTTATCACAAAAACCATGAAGGACAAAACCTGTGAGTTTCAAAAACCACAAGTAATAAAGCTAATGCCTGATAATCAGCAAAGTTAAGGTCCATTACTCTGCCACCTCATCAACCTGCTCTATGAAACAAGAAGCTATCATGAGCTCTTACAGAAGCGTAATGATTTCTGCACAACAATACAAAGTAGAAATAAGAAATAAATAAGCAGAAAGATAAATAACAATTCTGAAGATTTGGATTATATCAATTAATTGCTGTGTGTAGAACAGAGAGTGAGACTAAAAGTGTAATTGTTTCATGCAGCACTCTGGAAGCTTTGACTCAGTCAATAAAAGAAATCAGATAATTTATGGTTTTAGTTACTGATGAACAAAAGTAGATTTTTAGTCATTAATTTAATGTCTACCTGCAAAAGAAATTAAGTAATTTAAAAAAAAAATTAAACATATTCAATCAATCTGTGATATTCAATTGTAAAAGAATCACAGGTTCTAATGGATTAGCAACATTAGGCTTCATAGTTTAATTTCAAAAGGTCAGCATGAGCATTTTATTCTGTCAGATTTTAAGGAGAAGGTCATGGGAATCATTATCTTACCTGCAGTAAGTAACTAGTTAAGTTTTGGAGAAAAAGCAAATACCTTGCGACTAATCGATGGTCAGAGTGGAGCCGATTGCTATCTTAAAACAACTCCACTCAAAGTGTTTGAGGACTTCATGGAAATACTATTTTATACCCTATGAACCACTGTTAGTAATCGTTACACATCCACATGATCTCACTCAGTGTGTTATTTCTATACGTATGCATGTCTGCAGACAGTAAGATAAAGTATGTCTCAGATTTCTGTCATCTCTGACAGAAGTCTGATTGACCAGTTTGATTTTTTTATTTTTGTAAACTCCTGCGAGAGCTTCAGACAGGAGAAAAGTCTAAATTTAGCAGAGGATTTTATAGCTCAGACATTTAAATGTGTCCCTGAACTACACAGGGTAAGAAGCCAAAAAGCTTGGAAAAAAAACTAGGTTAAACTTTAACCACACATTAGTTTTAAGAGTCTTTTATATGGTATCAAAACTTTATCTTCAAAGTAAATTGTAACTAAAACAATCAAATAAATGTGTTGTGATGAAGGAAAGTGCAATAAATCTTTAAAAGGGGATTTGAATTAAAGTGAAAGTTTGGTTTTGTCCAACCAACATAAAAACCACAAAGATTTTTCTACAAAAATGCAACTTTTCTGACAGTAATTCAGCAAATTATTTTGTCATTTCCTCTTACTGGCATTGGATCTAAAAGAACATGGATATTTCATGTCCCTTTTGGAGGAAGTTTCCAACTTAATTAAAATGAAACACAAGAAAATGTGGGAGGAAGAGATTTATGGCTCAGTTATCCTTGTTTCATTCATTCAGGTCTGTCGCAGTAGAGAGAAAAAACAATTTTTATCTTGCTGCAAATATTTAAAGATAAGAATGTCACAGAGGTGATATACATAATGGTGCAATAACAATTGCATTCCTGACTAATGATGCGGGAGGAGTGCATGGGATGAGCCCATGATGCGTCCTATTGCAGATGGATAAAGGCCTGAGTGACTCTCTCTCAGCTTTCTTCACAGAATCCCTACGTTTTACACAGAATTCACAATTATTGCGTTTGAGCTTGTACTCTCATGAACATTACTACAAAAACTAAACATTTTTATCACTCTCTCCTTATTGGACAAAATATTTAAACCCCACAGTTACACCACGGATTATAAAGTGCTTGCTGCATTAATTGGCAGCTCTGGTAGAGATTCAGGTTTTACTTAAATAGGACAATCTCATATAATCTCAGATTAAGACCTGTTGGAGAAACCTGCCTTTAGTTTCAAGGCATTTATTCAAAGGAAAAAAGAAAATTAATCTCTGAAAGAAATACGGTTCTGTCGCACAATTATTGGTAGCCTTTTCAAGTAAATGTAAAGTAAGCAATTTTTTCAGTCATATAGAAGAAGAAGAAGATGATCTGATGTCCAACAGGAAAAATGGGAAATGTAAAGTATCTGCAGCAAAGCTGTCAATGACATGGCACCAGTGATTTTGATAAAAACAGTTATTTCTTCATGTTATAGATTCCTTCCTTCTTAAATTGTGTGATTTTCTTTACATTTTCTACATGAGAACATGCTACTGCAACAAAATCAGATTTTTTTTAAAGGCTTTTTATACATCTACACTAGGACATGCTAGTAAACATGTCCATGAATCACCCAAACTGCAAAAACGCCGAGTTGCAACATATAAAGTGAATAAATCCTTTTTATTTCACATCATCAAATCAAATGAAATCAATGCAAAATCTCTATCACCAGCGGAGCAAGCAACTGGCCTGTCATTATGATGTGACACTCACTCACAGACACACTCACTCCCTCCCACACACCCACAAACAGGTGCTCTAATGTTTCTAGATGAAGGCACATAAACCCATTGAAGGTCACAGTAAGGCAGATTCACAGCACTAAGGAGAAACAGTAGACTGTAAAAATTATCAACGGAACAGTCCAGACTCTAAACGGTCTGCTTTCCGGACCGTTCCGTCTTCCTCCGAGTGGAAGGAAGAGATTGGAGCAGAGGGAGTTTTAGGATGGTCTGGAAATATGGTCAAGTGTAGAGCTGACAAACATCCCATCCTTGTTTTATATGACACCTCTGCTGAGTGAGTTCCTCCCAGTGATCTGGAACAACAGTGCTGTGAGTGGGAAAAAAAAGTCTCTTGTCTTATGCTCATCAGTCAGTCAGTCAGTCAGTCCATATAACTTTGGCCACCTTTAGTTCACCATCGCTCTGACGCAGGAGCGGTACAATCTCTGAGCTCATTTTGCATTATTTAGAAACAGGAATACCACAATGTAGGTCACAGTTTGCTTATTTGCCGCAGGACGTCAGGAAGCAAGACACCAGAAAAAGGACCGATCCAACAAAAAGTGGCTGCTTTCCTTTAGCTTCCCGACAGACTGGGTTTGAATAACTCACAAAGCACTAGATTGACATAATACCCTGTATCCATCCAGGTGCAGTCTTGTGCTGAACTGTTCCGCTTGTGCAGAAGTGCAACCGCGCTGTCTTCTGTTCTAAGTTCGAGTGAGGCATCTTGTCCCTGAGTCTTCAGTCTCCCACCCTGTTCCACAGAAATCCACCTCATCATGACATTCAGCTTGTTGTTGTGGGTTAAAGGGAGCTACAGCCAAGTTCTGTGTCAATTGATGAGCTAAAATACACGCCCTCTGGCAGAAGGTCACCCAATGTGACACAGCATCTGCCTCACATCCAGTCAGACACACACGCAGTTTGCATATACTCACATACAGTAAAGGCTCTCTCACCCAGCAATTCACACACAACACACACAGACACAGCTTTGCAGCATGAGCTTGGTTCATCACTTGGGGGTGTCTTAATGGGAGTGTCGGGAGCGGTGTTTGTGCAGGCTTGGGCGTCTTTTCTCGTAATTTGTGTGTATTCTTGTCCCATCGTTAGGTGAGGGTGTACTCGAACGTCCCTTTCTCCAGCCCCTCGATGCCATCGGCCCAGTTGGAGGAGGGCATGCTGCTGTAGGGGTCCAGCAGGATCCTGAAGCAGCGTATTATCAGCAGTCCCAAGAACACCAGCAGCATGCCCACGAAGGCAAATGCCGTCTTCTGCTCCAGAGTCAGAGAGTGCGCCATTATGTCGTTTCCACTCATGGCAGCAAGGGAGTGGTTGAAGTGGACGCTGCTCATGGTAAGCCCACGTCTAGGTTCCTCATCTCTTCACAGATGGGGTCAGGCGTTTAGAAGCCTGCATGTCACCTGGACAGGGGTTAAAGGATTTACTCGGATTAGTCCTGTTTTGCCTCTTGTCTGTGGGAGATCTGTGTAATGCACCTCATAACTCACAATTAGCACTGACAACATGAGGAGGAATAAGAGTGCTGACGTGGTGAGAGGCAGGCAGAACTTTCTTATTTAAATGCAGATCTGAATAAAACATGAAGCACCACAGGTATCTTTAAATAGCTTCTTCTGATTTAGACATCAAGCAGATGTCCAGAGATCTGTCCAGCTCTGCCCCTTTGGGGATGCTGCACACAGCAAGCACAGAGGTGCTGCGATAAAGACTTCCTGCGAACTGGGTGTAGGAAAATGAGCCAAGGTTGTGTGGCTATATGCATTCCTTCAGGTCGGATTAGAATGACAGTGTGTCGCAGTGCACAGCCAGCCGTTAAAACACAAACAGAGCCGATGTGCGAATTTAAAAAACAGCAACAACAAACACCTCTCCTGAAGATGCAGCCCTGCATGTGTTTGGCTTAGGAGGATCACATCTCTACCTGTTGCGTGTGAGCAAGATGCCTGCCAGACAGCGTAATTCTGTAAGGCAGTGAGAAGAGAGTGACTGTAATTGACCACACATAATCACAAAACTGGCTCAGTCACACGAGCGGACTGTCTGCCTCCATCAGTCAAATTTGCTTCTATGGCAAGCAGCAGGTGGGTGAAGTTATAATGGGAGGTGGGGTGGATTGGCTAGGCAATACACACGAAGAGATGAGAGGGGGGGAAAGGAAGTGGAATGAGGAGAAGGAGGAGGAGGAGGACACTGCACAAGTAGGGAGTGGGGAAAGGGTGAAAGAGAAGCACTGCATTGGCAGATTCTCTAGTTAGGATGTCTGAGGAAGAAAATGCAGGTGCCTCACCATCATTTCCATGCCATCCTTACAGACCTGTTGCTGCCGATTCCTGCAAGCAACTCTTCCTCCTCCTCCTTGGAGCTCTCAGATGTGTATCCGTTAATCCACCCATTGCTGGCATGCTGGATGCGCCAGGCTAGCGGCTCACATCTGAGCAGAAAAAAATAAATAAAAAAATAAATAATTTTAAAAAAGCTGAGGGTAAAGGGAAAAAAAGGAGAAGACAGAGGAGCAGAGGCGTGGGGCTGGATCAATCCGTTCTACGTGTTTCTCCTGAGAGATGTGGCTCCTGTCCTGGCGCTCGCTGCTGCCTCCTGCTCATTATCATTCTGTTTCTCTATCTCTCCCTCTAGAAGCACGCACGCTTGCTCCTGCTGCATGGCAACCACTTGTTAGTCTCACTCAGCTGCTCTGCTGCCTCACTCATTCACAACAGATCCCACACACACACAAGCAACCCACACCCATATCAGCAATGCCAGGATGAATGCAGCGGCAGACAACAAGCAACCTGCATCTTTCTGTTTATTGTAGGACAAAAGTATTGCGCTTTAATGAAAGCGTCCCTGGCTGCTGCTGCCCACGAAAACCTGCTGCAAAGGTATTTTTGGTACAGCACAGCCTGGTTTTATGATATGTCCGTAATTGGTGCAGTTGTCTGGGGACAAATTGAATTAGCCCCCCACACTCCAGCTCAAAAGACTTACAGATGCAGGTAACCTAAACCTGCTGAGAGAGAGAAAAAAAAGAGGAGCATTTTCAGAAGGGGATGGAAAGCAGCATCACACAGGAAACCAAACAGCAGGTCAGCTGTTTGTCCACAGTAAGATATTGCAGCAGAGAGAAAAACCCGACAATTTGTTTGCTGTCAGGCGTTTCAATTTGAATGATACTATTCTACAGACAACAAATGTCATAAGGGAGGTGCTCATAAAACTGGATGTGATGTACAATAATTCATGCCATCATTAATTTTTCAGATGTGCACAGCTGGACGATTCCCAGAGATAATATTCCCTTTCAAGTTTATGCGTCAGTAATTATCACACACACACTCACACACACACACACACACACACATATAATATATATATTATATATATACATATATATATATATTATATATATATATATATATATATATATATATATATATATATATATATATATATATATATATGCTGTGTTGCAGGTTTGGAATATGAACAAACGAGCTGCATTTAGATTTCACATTCAACTCACAGACTTTTCTTGTAATAAAATAAGGATGTTTTACACTGTAATTTACTAGGAAGTCATGAGATGTCACGACACTTGCAGTTTATGGCTTGCAGTAATGAATGATCATAAATATTTTGATTAGACTATTAATTATTTTTACAGTGAGTGAACATTAGAGACTGGTTTGAAGTAGTTTTTTAATATTACTGCCATGAGCAAGCAGATTATAATTAGGTCAGATTTCTATTTGTTTTCTTGATAACATCTGAAGAGCTGGCCAGTGGCAAAGCAAAGCTGAGCCGATGCGGGGGGCCCATACAACATACTGTAAACTGCATACTGTAGGTTCAAGTTTTGATTTTCATTGGTCATTTCACCTTCTCGTATATTTATAGTTTTTCTTGATTTATACCCCACTTTTGTGGCCAACTTGTGTTCCAGCCAAGTGTCAATGCATACGCCAAGGGCCCATTTCATGCTTGTTTTACCAACTCACATTTTAACCAGCTGTTGAAAATATTTTTTTTCTGCCCCAAGAAAATGGGATTAGATGGCACCGTTTATAATAGACCAGCAGGAAGTCACTTAAAGTTATGATTTAAACAGAAAGAGAGGAGAAAATGGCTTTTATGGCTGCAGTTCACAAAAGATGCAAATTTGAGCTATCAGCAAATATATATATATATTTTTTTCTTAAATTAAAATAGTGTTTGGGTTTCAGTGTTATCATAGTAAGGAGGGTCACAAACATCCAGAAAATGAAGAAGCTCTTAACAACATACTTTTCTTTTCACTTTGCTTAATTAAAGGCTGCTTGTTTTTGCTTGCAGTGCAGATAAAAAGAAAGAAACTCACATAAACAACTATGTATTTAAAGAAAATACTTTCAGCAAAAAGGTTGGTCCCACTGACAAATCATTTCATGCTCATGTATCTAAACTTTAGGTACATAAATATGAAATAATTTGCTTGCAGAAAAAGAAGAGAAGCAGGAAAATACCAAATGGCAACACATGGCTATGAAATAGAGGCAAGTACCAAAGGAACAAATTCACCAAACACCTGACACGTGCTCTATGTTTAAACGCACAATGCATTGATCATTGTGTTGGTAGTTATAGGTTTTTTGCACCTCAGCGTTTTTAATGTTCATGTCCAAAAAGGGTCACATTCAAACACACCGATACGGTTGATAAATAAACCTCGACGAGTAATTGACATTTTGTGCTCAATGTTGCGTAGATCCTTGACAGGACAACAAATTAAACTTGTCCTTCCTTTACAACTTTGAGTTTGGATTGAAACAATGCACACTGCAAATGTGTATGTCTGAGAAACAAACTGAGATGATCACATTTAAACAGTTAGTAAATTATTGAAAAGTTTGTTTCTTTAAATAAGTCAACCATGTTACATAGATTAATTACACAAAGATGTTCCCACATTGTTCAAGCCTTTACTTCAGTTAGACGGAAATGTGGGCTTAATGAAAGATATGTTTAATAGCTGCTATTTTAAAAGGTACTTTTGATCTGCCAAACGAGCCTCATCAGATTTCTAGTTTATTGCCTTCGACTATAAACAATTTATGTAAGTTTTCACCTTCCTACATACTCCATGTTTTTTTAGATGGCAAATAATACAGTCTGATTTACATAATCAAATAACAAGGGAACACCTTGTTGGTTCACCGGTTAAATTGAGTGAGGGCAATTCAGGGAGCCGGAGTTTGTCCTGTATATGTGAGTTGGTGGTTCGAACTCTCGCTCCATCCGTCTCCATGGATGTTGTCTTTGGGCAAAACACTTGTAAATCCTGGTGGACGCAGCAATGGTACAGCACTCTCTCTTTTATCAGTCTACCAGGGTAGCTGTGGCTACAATGTAGCTTAATAGCATCAATATGTGAATGTGTGTACGAATGGATGAATGACTGATCTTTGTGTAAACTGCTTTGGATTCCTTGGACTTAATAAAACACTTTACAAATGCAGGCTACTTACCATGTAAAAATAAATAAGAAAGACTGAGCTGTAGGACAAATGTCCTATCCAAAGGTATGCTCCAAAATCATATTCTCCTCAGTACCCAGTTCAACCTTGGTCCTTTTCTGTCTGCTGGTAGACAAAAGGAGAACGCTTTCTTTTTTGTGTCTCAGTGCAGAGATTGTAATCTTTTGGCACTGAAAGAGAAACTGCAGGGCCACAAACTTGTTGCGTTAAGTATACTTCAGCGTTATCCAGCATCCAGAGGACATATGGAGAAAGATGTCGACTTTTATCTTATCCAAACAGGTCAGGAGCAAAGCTGACACTGGAAACTATAAAACATTTGTCCAATAAAGTGTCCCATTTAAAGCCACAGGACATTATGCTGCACCCGTGCATAATAATGAAATATTAGAAGCAAGTACAAAGACAAATGCTGATAAAATTGCAGACATTTTAAATGCATCGTCAGCCTCGAACCCCCACTAACACAATTGAAGTCATTATTAAACTAACTTTGGCCAAGCTTCATCAAATATACATAGCTCTAAGAAAAAGAAAAAGCTTTAAGACATTTTGATGTATGACTGTAATGAAATAAATATTATGCAGACTTAGTTTTAAGGGCTGCAACAGTGAGTGGTATTTTATTAACAAATCACAGTGAGAAATCTGATCTACCTCCACCCCTATGGTTTCTCTCCAAGTATTAAGACTTAATTATCTGCAAATGTGACAATATTTTCAGCTTCAGTCAGACCGAGTTTCACTCCAGGGTCGTAAATCAGGTTTATCTGTCAAGCAAGCCGACATTATTTCAGTGTGCAGCATTCAACTGCAGAATACCTACTGAGAGACCATCTTGTGATTCATGAAACATGTTATCAATTTATTGACCTTACAATTTCATGCACAAAGTCATGCATGTACCTTACATGTTAAAATGGACTTTCTTACTGTCCTGTACATCGCTTGCTTCTGGGCTTATGAAGGAAGTTTCTCTTTTGATCAAATTTGGATTAATGTATTTCATTTTTATTTGCTGATGCTAAACTAATAACCATCAGTCTGCTTGTGAACTTCACTAAGTTGATGTGTTTTCGCTACTTCTTGCAGCTGTTATCAGACAATTGTTCAGAACAATTGTTTGATAATTGAAAAGTCAGCTATAACTGTATTTCTTTTGCAGTGGAGCGTTCTCTGACTTGTTTAATAGGCCTCTGTAGATATTAAAGCTGTGTGTATAGAAGAACTGAAATTATTCCTCCAGTGAAGAAAAGTGCATCAGTCAATAGTTTTGGGAATGATGAATTGACTTGGCAGTGTATTACAATCAATAAACGAGAGCATTTAAACTGACACTGTGTCTGTGCTGCCTAGAAAATTGTAGGCTTAAGGAAATGCTGGAAGCATTAATTACTTTCTGAAATTAAAAACAAATAGAATGGTACCTTAATATATTTTAATATTTCCCAAAAGGGAAATTAAAAAGCTGCTGTATTACCAATATTAAATAAAAATGAAATATAATTTACAACCTATTACACAAGCAGTTAAGGAGGGGTCACCTTTCCTGGCACTAGACATAGCTGTATTAAGGTTTATTCCAGTCCAGAACATATCTCCTCTGCACGCTCTTTCTGCAGCAAAACAGAAACTTGCTTCATTTTAAAATATTTTTTTAGGCAAATCCCACCGAACATTTCAAAAGATTTTGTGTTAACTGAAAAGTCAATAAAATAACATCATTGTTTCCTTGTCTTGTTACAGGAGTTTTACTGTCTCTATAATAACTACATAATTGGACAGATACCTAAATAGGGGATTTGTGTAAAGGAGGAGAGACTCCAGTGTCTCATAGCCTCCTGAAGATAAGCCTGAGAAGAGAGTTTCTGAGAACATTCAGAGAGCAGTCTATGTCCGTTCTTGAAATGTTACAAAATCCAGGTTACTCTTTGGAGGTGTGCAATTTGAATCCACCAAAAACAAAGAAAATGTTTGAACTACCAATTTAGATAAGGATAAACCAGCACTCATGACATATGGTGTCTACAGCCTGCAGAAGACATGAAGAAACACTAATAAAACAAATTCACCTACCAAAACATCAAAATTATGATGCTTTAAGAAAAGGTTTTGGTTTTATAATTTCACATACTAATTGTCCAGTCCAGATGTATATAGATCCATACACAGCCAAAGCAAGAGTTGTGTTTGCTTTCCTCCTGTAATACAGGGGAAGAACCTGGATTGTGACCGAGGTCGTGGTCCTAAAGACAACTGGCAGACCTCTCAAATAATATCAAGTGGTCTAGGGTCTCACAATAAAAAGTACCCAGGTAGGTCTGGCTTAAAAATATGAAACAGAAATAGTATACAAAATATATTTTATTTGTACCAGTCTCTATTCTTTTACAATATTGATATATTATTCTAATTTAAAACCCAGTAAAGCACAGGAACCCATGACAACACTAGAAGCAAACTGAGACTTAAACAAAACAACTGCAAACCAAATTAGTAGCAACGCAAATTACTGACACAAAATAATGTTACACAACAAAAGAAAAGCAAATCTCACATTGCGTCAACCCAGTCCTATAAAGCTGTGCCCAATCAGCTAATTCATAAAATAAAAAAAGAAATATGAACTGTTGTTCTGGTTCTGTAGTGCTTGTGCTACAACTCCAGCTCCAGAGGATGAGAACCGAGAGCATTGAAAGAATGCGGCTTAGTGAGAGCATAACATGCAACAGCAGCGATCTGTACTACCCAAAAAAACATCAATAAAGTGTCTGCCGACAATAATAAAGCCATATAAGGTCAAATGAAAATCTGGTTCCTTAATCAGCCACACAAACTGGTACATTCAGACACTGCAGTGAAAAGCCACTGAAATGCATCCTAAAAAGCAATTAGAAATCATGTCAGGAAAAACCAGCTGCAACAATATAAAAAGCGACCTGAAATCACACAGAACCAGCCACAGGCGACAACAAAAATCCATATGCCCTACCAGCAGCACAAATATCCGTGATCTAAATCCTGAACATCTGATCAGGATGCCTCCTGGATAACTCTGGAGTTTCTTGCTTGCACTTTTTTTAAAATGTTGTTTTATATAACCACTGTCTTTTAGATTAAATCTGTTCAAGAAGCTTACCTCTGCCTTAACGTCTAAATGGAACGACATAGATGCCATATGTTTGATTTGTAATTGTTTTTAATCCTTACTAACTATGCTACCTCGGTCACAACATTTCCCCCCGTCATACTTTTGTAAATGAATTTGACCTACTCCCTGCAGGTGGCAGTAATGCGCCATTCAGTTAGTTTGCAAACCTCCAGGTACACGCGCCACGAAGGAGAGGAACAAAGCCTGCACATTTCAACTGCGTAGGAGCATCTCGTGAAGTGTGTGAGATTGCTTTAGGAAAATCTCAGCATGGCAGACGTTGCAACTACTGACGAGGAGCCAAAGCAAGAGGAAACTACCGCATCGGTTCTCTCCGAGACAGACGAGACATCCCAGGAAACACCCAACGGCGTGAAAACGTGAGTAACAATGGTGCTGCGCTCCTCCCTTCAGGAGCTGCTAACCACATGAGCTAAAATGGAGGCTTCGGGTGCTAACTATTGTTAGCCTAAAAGTAACCGACTTCTGCTGCAAAAGAAAAATAAAAAATACTTTCGACTGTGTGGCGGATATTATATTACACACCATCTTAAGTCAGAAGAGTTGCCTTACAGGTTTTAAAAACGTGGTGCTAATTTAAAACACATAGCACTGGGTATGCTATGCTAATTATCAGTTCGCTTGAGCTAACAAGGGTTTGCGAACACTTAAAATTCAATGCTTGGAAACAAATCTTGTTTAGTTTTATAATAAACTTATATTAGGCTCGTAGATAAAAATGCGGTAGTCCAGCTGCATTAAGTCGGAGGTGTGTTTTCTGTGGCCGTCAGGTACGGAAGGTCAGCTTCCCGGTGATGATGAGCTAGCATATTGTTAGCATCTTAGCTTGTCAAAATCCCACAGCATACATCTAATCGCCCCGAAAATATGAGAATGAGACCACTTACCAGATATGTTAAAATTCAATTAAAGTATTTTTTTCAAACATTTGTTCTACATTATTAACGTTAAAATGTAAATTTTTCACACATTTAGACATAATCAAATTGTACTATATTTGGTCATATAGAATTGTTTACATGTTAGCTTCTGTAATTAAAAATCAAAACAAATAACTAATGTGTCTCTAACTCTCTGGGAAAGTTGACTGTAAATTTTAATTGAATTGAGACATAATATGACATTATAATGATGGCTAAATTTATTGGTTTGGAATTGGCAGCACAGCAGTGTTAAAAAATATATATTACTTATATTGTAATTTTCTCACCCATACTGTATTAAGCTAGAGTACTATTAAAATGCATTGGGTTTAAAGTGAAAGATAGTAAACAAGCAATTACTTATACTCATGTTATTGCATAAACGACTGCATGACTGCAATATGTTGTTTGTCTATCGATGGGTTATTTAATGTTTGGCTGTTGTCTCTTCTTAGGGACAGCGAAGAAAGCAAGCAAAGCAAGGAAAAGCATGATGGGAAAGAGAAATCGTCCACCAGCAAAAGAGGAAATCGCTATCATCCCTACAAGGAGAAACATGGAGGGGAAAAGAAGAGTGCTCATAGGAATCGAGTGTTCATCAGCAATATACCTTATGACATGAAGTGGCAGGCGATTAAAGATCTCATGCGTGATAAAGGTAATGTCCCCAGGGATGGGGATGGTGTCTTCCCTTCTATCATCTGATCTGACTAGAAGTTCTGGACCTTCTGATTACCAGAGGGGACATCCTCCTTCTAGTCTTTTAGTTTGTAGTTTCTCTGGTAGTTCTTATAGCAAAAAAATAAATAAATAAAAAAATTAAGAAATATGACAGTGTGATTTTTAGGTTATTGGTGTTTTAGTAAAATTCAGTTTGGGCTGATATGTGATAAAAGGGAGATGAACTTGGTTACATTGTCACTTGTTTTTTTTTGGGATTGTCAGCTCCAAAGTGAATCTCCAAACCAGTCTTAGAATTGATTGTTGAATGTTTATTTACTTTTTTGTATGTGCTGCAAGGCAAATCTTGATTGTGAATCAAAAATATTGTAATGTTTTCACTTTTAACTTAGGGGGGAGTCAAGAAGCCTTTTCTGAGCTTAAATGACAGCATTAAACACTCTTACTGCCATGAATGGAATCTGTTGCTAAACTGATCATGTTGAAGTGTTTTGAATTTCCCAGGTTGATTGTAGCTGTGTTTCTCTCTGGCCTTGGCCTTTGGGTGTCTCAGTCATTGCCCAGAAAGGCATGGTGTTGTCTGGTGGGATGTTGGTCTGGGCTGACTGTTGATCATTAATGGGACATCTCCATCCGTAGCGGCATTGCCAAGGCCAGCGGCGACTTGAAGACTTGGTGACTTAAATTACTTTTGTTCTTTTGGTATTTTTCCTTTGTATGTCTCATGTAGTTGGTGAGGTTACATACGTGGAGCTCTTTAAGGATGCTGAAGGAAAGTCAAGGGTAAGTGATGTGGCCAACTTGCTGCACGAGGTTTTAAATGCCCTCAGCAGGCTCTCATTAATCATGTGCTCTTTTAGGTTCTGATCCTTTGGCTCTACTGAACTGGAGATACTGTATGTTGTCTTTAGAGCCTAATAGACGGATAAAGATCGATTTTTCATTTAAATGGGAGATGTCCTGTAGACTTTTGGAAAATGTTGTGCAAAGAACTCTGCCGAGTAAATTTCTGCATTTGTTGTTGTCATTTCAATTGGTTTAAAAGTTTGATTGTTTTTGGCCATTTTCCCAAACTGGAATGTGGGTTGTGGGATTTTTATCTGATTGGTTGAGCCTCATGTCAAAGAATCTTATTTTTCACAATATGGCACAGCTTTCTCTTCAGTGGAGCGAAACTGTTTTGAGCATTTTTTATTTTTTTTATTTCTCAGTGTTTTTATATTAATTTGCACAACTGCATTTCAGAAAGTAATTGCAATGTAAGTTTCCTTAGTTGCTAAAATCATTTTTTTGTTAATGTAATTGTGTTGCAAAGTAAAGGCTTTAATTGATAGTAATATGCTGTGCATATGAATGCCCTTTCAATGAATTTGAACCAAAATGTCATGTTTACTTTTTAAACTCTGTATATTATCACAGATGAGCTCAATATTTATAAAATGATGCTTTTAATGTTTTCAACAAACAACCAAAAACCTCCAGCTCAAACCAATTTACATAGCATGACAATACATCTCTGAATATTGTAGACACTTGTTGATACATACACTACATATATTTTGTTCCATTTGACTTTAAACATGATATTAAATGTATTTTGTTTACTCCTTGGGTGCCACCTGGATTCTCCTGCTGCTTTATGATCAGGGTTGTGGGTAAGATTCTACTTTATATTTTCAAACAGATAGTTAATTTTTTTTATTTTCCCTTTTTTAAAAAAATGTGTCTCCTGTTGTCTGCTTATAACAGTGTGGTAGAGTTCAAAGATGAAGAATATGTTAAAAAAGCTGTGTCGGCTATGAATAAGCATGACTTAAGTGGAAGACCGCTCAACATCAAAGAGGTGAGCATAAAGTATTTTCTCTCAAAACATTTAATTTGTGATGAGTTTTAACCAAATATTTTTCATGGTTTACTTTTAGTAGCGTCCTAATTTAAGGGGAAATAATTGTGAGCGGATTTAATTGTCTCTAGCCATAACAGATTTCAAATTTGAAGTTAAGTTTGCAATGTGGGTGTAACGGTACATAAAGCTATAGTGGTTCACAAAAACAAAATATATTGTAGAAAAATTTAAAGATTATAAATGTTAATCTTGTAGAATATTTTAATACAGGAATGATAGCTGCAAAAAATCATATTTTTTGCATGTATAATTTTAAGATTCTCTTAATGTCAAAAGCTTATTAAAGTCTTCCCTCTTTTTTTTTTTTTTAGGGCCAGGTTTCAAACACAAATAAAAATAAAATGCATAAATGCCGACTACTAGAGTTGCTATGGCCAAATCCTTTGTGTTTGTAAAAACAGAGTCTGATTCACCAGTGAAGCCTTTGTGTAGCAGTGGAATCTGCAGCAGAGTATGGATCATGTTGATATTGTATAAACTGATCTCCACATGATGGATTGCTCTTAAGCCTATTTTGTTGATGTCCTCATAGAAAATTGCTGCAGTTTCCAAATTTCTTTTGCCGAGTGACAATCTTCATCCTTCAACAGCAAGTCACATCCAGTCTAATAAAAGACTGCATTTAAAATTTTGAATAGTTTTTCAGCTTTATTTTGTCCTGCTTAGTTTACATAAGGGAAGATATTTAAAACTATAATTGATTTATTTAATTTTTGCCAAGTGGCATTAAGTTTAAACTTTAAGCCTTTAGTTGGAGATTATGTTTTCATTTGTTTTGTTTTTTTTTGTCTTGAAACATGTTTTGTATTTAAGGACTATGATGGTGAACACGCCCGGCGTGCTCTGCAGCGCATGGGAGGAGGTCAGCATGGGGGTCGTGGGCAGGACATGGTGCCTGGTGGGATGAACATTCCCCCTTCAATTGCCAACAACCCCAACATCCCGCCTGAGGTCATCCTCGCGCTGCAGGCTGGCAGACTAGGAAACACCGTGTTTGTGGCTAATGTAAGCACAGAACCACAGGCCTTTGCTCCCATCCAAGTAGAAAAGATTTAGTTTAAGGTACATTTGTGTTTGTGTTCTGCAGCTGGACTTCAAAGTGGGCTGGAAGAAGTTGAAGGAGGTGTTCAGCATGGCAGGTGTGGTGAAGCGAGCTGATGTAAAGGAGGACAAAGACGGGAAAAGTCGTGGAATGGGAACGGTTACTTTTGATCAGCCTCTGGAAGCTGTGCAGGCCATATGTATCCTTTAAAATCTAAATATAAAAAAAAAACAAAAACAAAAAACACAGCCCTGCAAATATCTAATTTTACTTTTGTCCTTAACTATTGTCTCAGCCATGTTCAACGGCCAGATGCTTTTTGAAAGGCAGATGCACGTTAAAATTGTATGTTGAATTTAAATCTTACTTGAAATTATTGCTTCTAAACTGGCAGAGATCATAAAAAAAATTTTAACATTTTGTATATGGACTTCTAGGATGAAAAGTCTCTTCCCCCTGATGATTTTCTTCCAGTAGAAAAAGCACCACAGTTGCCACGTAAGTGAATCGTTTGCACTTTATTTTTACTTCAGAAAATTCTAATGTAGATATTGAAAATATTGTAGATGTTGGTAATCAGAAAACACAATTGTAGGACATTTTCATTGTGATCTAGGTGGATGATTTTAAATTTCAACCTTTTTTCATGGGTTTTTTTCCTTTTTGCTGTGTTTCAGGGGGCCTTGGTGGCATTGGCATGGGTCTGGGGCCAGGAGGGCAGCCCATAAATGCAAACCGCCTGAGTGGTGGAGGAGGAATGGGCTCCATGGGACCTGGAGGTCAGTCAAAAACATGTTTTAGTTGCTTCATGCTGTGCTTCATACTCTTCTTATTTTGATGCAAATACAAACTATCTTAAAGAAGGTTTTCATGAAAACATACATTTTTGTGCATCACTTTGCTGTGGCCTCACTGAGACATTCTTCTGCTGCAGGTATGGATTCAGGTTACGGAGGAATGAGCAGGCTTGGCGGTAAGCTTTTGTTTACAGAGTTTAGTTTAGTTGTGATTGTCCCTGTTAACGACTGAACTGATCCCAGTTAATGCTGTTTTTAACAGGAATGAGTGGGGGTGGAGGCTACGGCAGCATAGACAGCATTGGCAGCATGGGGGTCTTTGGAAGCAGGGACATGGCGCCAGTTGGCAGAATGGGAGGTAAGTGGGCATTTTCACTCAAAATGCTCACAGTTTAGGGTCAGTTGAGTCACATACAGATGTACTGGCCACTTCAGGTTGAGGGAACGTTTTAATCTGTGGAAATCTGTATCGATCAGGAATGGGCGGATTGGATCGGGACTTTGACATGCCCATGAGCCGAGGATTTGGGGATTCTTTTGGAGGAATGGGTAAGAGTGAAATTCATTTGTCGATTTCATATTCATTTATGAATTTTTGTCTCATGACATCTTTGAATTTTTCATCAAAACCAGCAAATTGTGTAAATTAGCTGTGAAATGAACTGAATATGGACCAATGTGCCTTCTGTCCTTTAGGTGGTAGTTTTGGAGGAGGCATGGGACACATGGGAAGTGGCTTAGGTACAGCAAGAACTCAAAACAATTATTTTGAATGTTTCACAACTCTTATCGTAATGCATATTAATATAAAGCACAATCATGTACAGTAGAATCTGAAACCAGCTGTGAGGTCATGTGTAGCTTTAAATAAATATTTTTATGAAAGTCATTTAAGCATTGTGACATGTAAAACTCTAGTCTTTTTAGCCTTAGTGTGGTTCCCAAATAATGTATGTCTTTCATGACCACATTTTACTGCAAAACAATTCTATTTGACAGTTTCCATCCCTCTGCATTTTTATTTTATGCTTCAAACTAAAGCTCCACAGGGGCCTGGTTATTTCAAATAGAATAAAAAGCTATTTGGGCACTGTCCAATGATATTTAGTATTAAAATCCCGGTCATATAAAACAAAGACAGTGCACTGCTGGAGTCAATTACCTTGGTAAAGCATTCATATTTCTGTATAACAGGTGGTGGAATGGGCAGCATGTCCATGGACAGAATGGGCCCCAGCTTCGACCGTGTAGGCATGTCGGGAATGGACATGAACCGTGGCTTTGGAGGCTACGGAGGTGGCGGACACATGGGTGGAGGCATGTCGGACAGGAGCTCAGGGTCCAAAGGCGGCTGCCAGATATTTGTACGAAATGTAAGTGTGACTAACGGCTTCAAAGGCTGCTAAAATCTTATTTAGTAAATATTAGTTATGAAACTTTCAGCTAACTGATTCTTTTCTTCTTTTTTTTTATCACTTTATTAATGTTTGTAGCACTTGTATTTTTGAGGTGTACCAATCAGGGAGTTTGACTTTTCAATATTTCATTTAAAAATTAGCTAATCTTAATCTCTCCTTGAAAGCATTGGTGCATCTCTATTTTACATACTTCTTTTCGGCATCTGCATACTGTTCTTTGCCACATGCTGATTGATAAATCTGTGTTGCAGCTGTCCTACGACCTGACATGGCAAAAGCTGAAAGACAAGTTCAGTCATTGTGGTATGAATTACATTTTTTGTTGCTCGATCCTTTGACATTTCATTGTTATTGACCGATTACCTCACCTTGTCTTCTATTCAGCCTTTTAATTGATGCTAGTTGTGTCATTCAGTCATTGCTGATTCTTGTTTCCTGCAGGTCAGGTGCTGTTTGCAGAAATCAAAATGGAAAATGGAAGGTCAAAGGGTTGCGGGACGGTGAAATTTGATTCTCCAGAGACCGCAGAGAAGGCCTGCAGGATGATGAATGGAACCAAGATCAATGGCCGGGAGGTGGACGTCCGCATTGATCGCAACGCTTAGAGATTTTGTAGAAACCCCCTCGTAACTCACTTTACACTTTCAGACCCCCGTACCAATCATTGTTTTGTTTTAAAAACACTATGACTTCATGTTTCATTTGTTTTGTTGGTATACGACATAGCTGTTTTATCTTTGTTTTATAAACCCAGTTATGATTTGTCAGTTTATTTGAATAAATAAACTTTTTAATTTTTAAACTGTGTGCTTGGAAACGTCTTCAACTTGTAAGCCGGACCTAAGATTTTGCTCTTATGAGTGTCACTTCTCAACACCCTTGTGTGTCAGTTTCAAATGAGTAATGATATTTATCAGGACACTAGTAGATGCAAAGTTTTGTATATTTGAGGAAGTGGGAGAGGATAAACTCCCATTGTTTAAATCATCTCGCTTGATGATTTTTACTTTCAGTCATAAACATGAATGACTTGTCAGAGTTTAGGATGGTTGTAACAGGATGAATGATTTTTTTTTTTTTTTACTATTTATGGCTTGTTCTTCCTGGTGATAAAACCTTATCAGGCTGCATTTCTGACTCAACACATTGAAAGCTGATACTATTTCGCATCTTCAGTTTATTTTTGGACACGTTTATTTGAACTTGTCACACTTCCACCTTTTTGTTAAAATCTTACATGGTAAAGATCTAAAGAGGTAACCAAGCATGCATCCGCTTGTGTGGTAGTTTTGTAACTGGGGCCTTTGCTCCTTCACATTTGTTGATCTCAAGCTTAACACTTGGTGGGTGCTGGGGCTGTTGGCCTCAGAAAACGTGTTCGGTCCTAAGAAAGTCAGGTCTCAGTCACTGCACAACCGTATGGGATTATTCCCAATAATCCCCAACTCGTATAAAATGGACAGAGTGGCGAAGAGGATGTAGCAAAGAAGACAGACAATTCCCAACTTCCAGTCCAGCCTCCATCCATTGACGTGCACGGCTACAAAAAGGAAGACGATGGAGAGAAGCAGTGTGGATGAAATGAAGATCAGGCCAGTGCTGTTGACCTCTACTGGGGTGTTGGTGTCCATAAAGGCAGTCTTGATAAACCAAGGCAGGCCCAGGCACAGCATGTCAAAAACATTGGAGCCCACAATGTTGGACATGGCCATGTCGGCTTTCCCTGAAAAACAGAAAATGTGGTTGGATGCTGTTCTGATTCCACTCCCATTGGCTGGGTGTTTTGACAGTATTACCTTCTCTAGCCACCATCACACTGGCAACTGTGTCTGGTATACTGGTTCCAGCAGCGAGTAAAGTGAGTCCCATCACTGTGTCTGGTATGTCAAGGGTTTCACCTGTGAAAAAAAAATCAGATTACATCTCCACCAACAAAAGCAGGCTTTGAAGGCGTTACCATAAATCGTATTGATTCTCTACAGACCGTTCAGAGCATGATATCTAAAAGAACATCCATTCATGTAATCAGTCTTCATAGTTTGCTGTCTCTTTAATCTGAAGCAACCAGTTTTGCAGTTCATTAGTTTTAAAAAACATACATAATTATTGTCTGCGCCCTTTTGTTGTCAGTGTGTTCTTGTCTGATGGGATGCTAATCTCATTATGCTTCAGAAGCCCTATGGCTCTTGCATGACATCTGTCCTGATATCTTAGTTCAGCTTTGTAGTTCAAATCCCTATTGTAAATAGAGACTGGATCTGTTGGTGAAACACTTGCCGGGTATTGTGTGTACGTTCTGCGCTCACATGACTTGCTTTCCTCAGGGTCGTAATCCTTCTATGACTGGTTTGGCACACAGCCCACTGGGGCTACACTGTAATAACCCCCCATTCTCTGGGACAATGGCATCTCAGGAATTAACCAGCAGACCCACATGTGACTCTGTAAAGTACACATTCTTCTCACAAGTCTCAAACACTTGTGATCCACTATGGTTTGCTACAGATCCTGCTGGTTTAAGCCTTCCTTATACTGAAAATGCACAACTATGGAGTACAGGACAATAACGGCTTGTGAATTTGGGTAGTCTAATTTTAAATTTTGAGAAATGCTTTTTATAACACTGAAATAAGTGAGGACCTTCAAAAATTGTATTGAGATCACCTTAAAACAGGCAACTTACCTACAACTGTGACCATCCAGACCAGCACGTATGTGAAAGCTGAGATCCAGACTGCTGACATGAAAAAAGTTATCATGAACCATTGTTTCCAGAAGCGTCTCCTGCAGTCGGGGATGGTGATGAAGAGCAGAATGATGACTGGCAGAGACAAAACCCACAAGATCCTTTTCAGGTCGCTCTGCGGTACAGCAAAGACACTTGTTTGCTCTGTTGGGATGAAGTTTGACAACAAGATCTGAGACACGGGGTCAGAGCTGCAGTCAAAGACATCATTCTGAGAAGGCATTGTATTTTGTACCTTCAGTAATCTCATTGAGCCCATGGAGGCTGAGCGACAGGTGAGAATACCCTGAGTCATCTTGAAAGATGCCGCTGTCTGTTCTGGAGCGTCCACGGACTCGCAGGCTGGTATCATCGTTCCAGCCCATTAGGGGCTGCGTCTCACGCTTCTCAGCAGAACCTGAACCTAGACAGGTGCAGCATGGGCTCAGCTTCCTCAGGACAAACTCGCTGATGCGGAGGTCAAAGCACAGAACCACAATGTAGACCCCGTAGACCAGCAGTAGACAGGCTGCCTCGTACCTGCCAACACAACGGATGCAAACATTCAATACTGGCTGAAGAAAAATCCCTTAATGATGTGCTTCATGGAGAACCTGAAGCACATCAGGTTCTCTTAGTTAGGTTTTTAAGTTAGGTTTTTTTAGTTAGGTTTCTTCTTGTGTAAGGGAAACTTTCCCTTCAAGTTTTGCAACATGACTGGTCAGTGTGAGGGATTGCCTCAAAGCCAATGACCATGCATGTGACTGGCCGCTGTCCCTACATGCTCATCTAGGAAAAGTGAATACTGCAAGTCAATGACTCGATGCAGTCTGCTGGGTTTTCTTAGACAAAACACTTTTTAAACCAGTTTGAATAATAAACTGAACTTGACTGGATTGCTAAGTATTTCAGTTGGAATGTATGTACTTTACTTTGAATGTGTCTGCATGTGTTTGGACTGAATTGGCTTTTCATTTTGCTTTAAGTTCCTTGGGATGTTGTTGAGAATTGGTGCTTTATGAATTTAATTGAATTAATATCTGAATTGATCTCTGTGGGAGGCTCTCCTCAAAAAACCCAAACATTCATCTGTCTTGTGCTACTGCAGTTATTCACTACTTGAGCCCAATGCACCCTGGTCCTGCCATCCATAAACTAAATGTCACTAATGAAGAAAAAAATGTCTACTGATTTAAAAAGCTAGTTTAGGAATATTTTCAGGTAAGAATTTAATTTTGGGGCACTGAAATGTACAGAAATCAGACTGAACTGGTGCAACTCCAAATCACAACAGAAAAAGCAAGGTCCACCTTTATATAGTTTCCAGGACCTTTGAACCCAATAGCTTATGATTTATTCCAATGAAAGGACATGTGGTGCCATAAAAAAAACTGGATTTTCACCTCTCATATCTTTCTTAAGTTCATACTGTTTTGGCAGTCCTAAATGTTTCAAACTAATTGAATATCAGGCAAATGCAGACACCCAAAATGGATAAATACATAACACATTTTCAAATAATATGAAGGGAAAAGCTTTCCAAACCAATCTGGACACGGTGGTAAAGAGAGAGGTTGCCACTCTTGCTCCCTGTTCCATGTCCAATATGGCTGTTTCACATATAAAACAAAGTGAAGGGTGCAGGTCTGAGCTATTTATCAGCTCTACTGATAAATGATATATGTGTCACTGTCTGCAGTGACCCATATAATATCATCTACATACACGGAAATGTTTTTGTTTTTTCTTAGTTTATGAATCCATAAAATAGAGAGAAACAGATAATAGTACATTTCACCAAAACAACTTTGGCGTGACAATGTTTCCCAGATCTGAGGCAAACTAAACTAAACATAAAGCCAAAAACTATGGCAGCGTCTAACTATGCGTGTTTCTTTAAACAATAAAAACACTTTTTGTCCAAAAGTTGTTGTTCTGTATTTTATATGCAGTTATTTCTAGATTACATACAGAGTAATACATATCTTTTGACCTTTTTCTACACGTTTGTAGTTATATTGTCATGTTGATTGTTTTATTTTTATTTTTGACTGTAAGCAGTCAAAGTAATACAAGAAGGCCAGTAAGAAGACTGTGCATTTGTTTTGTGATTTATTTTTATATTCTCTAGGTCACAGGTTTGCAATAAACATCTGTATTTGTGCAAGTTCTGAAGATCATGTCGCCGTCAGGAGCTGAGTCACTGCATATAAATCAAACACAAAAACTCACCAGAATACTTTGTTATCGGAAATGATCCCAATAACAGCGGCAACACTGATTCCGTATGCCAGGCAGTCTCTGAACAGGGGCCAGCAGGTGAGACGCCCTGCCTGATAAGGGAAACAAAAATAAATGGTTTATATTTTATACAAAGCAACATAGCCAGACAATCTCTGACGTAGTAAAGACACTGCTCTCGTACACTAGGAGGTGATAAGGGAGTAATTTCTACTGGGATCTTTGGGTTTTATAGTTAAAATGTACCATAGAGGCCAAAAGTCCACAGGCTGCACAGATTCCGAGAAGGTTGTATACGGCGGATCCCACAATGGTGCTGATTCCAATGTCCCCCTTGGTCACAAACACCCCTAATAAAAGAAGCACACAGCAAAGTTTGATGTTGGATCCAGGAGCAATGAGGAAGTATTTCTAAAAATAGTGAAAAAGACAAACAGCATGCCAGACCAGGTCGGGGAACATATATCCAAACTACATAGAGTAAAATGTACAAATAAAATGTTGTCCCTATGCATGATTACCGAGAAAAGCTGTGACCAATTCAGGTGCAGAACTCCCTGCTGCCATGAACGTAGCTCCTGCCACATCCTGAGAAAGTCCCAGACCTGAGAGACACCCGAGAAATAAAAAAATAATAAGCTATTTGTCTGAAAAAAAAAAAAAAAGCTAGCAAGAAAGATAATGTGTAGATTTCTACTGTAATCCATTTACAAAGCGGGAATACAGATTTATTATCTGCAGTGCCGGCCCAAAACATCCTGAAATGAAGCAGGGCACCATAAAGATTACTTTTGTATCCATATATTTAAGAAAAAAGACGACTTTTAAGCTTCATGATTTTTGTATAGCAGATTTTAAATATTCCAAAGTATTTTAAATGTAATATACGTATGTTTTTGTTAAACTTTCAAATGCAGAAGTTGTAAACTTATAAAGAAAAAATTTCATAGTTTGATAAGTGTGCTCTAGAGGTCATAATTTATCGCTATGGCTGATGTCAGCTCTGCTGCTTGCATGTCTGCTGGGATCAGATTTTCCTTGACAATTGTCTTGTAAATTATGTAATAAATAATTTACAACTTACTGTCTGAATAATTGGCTTCTCCTTTTCAAAGGAGAGTAGAAACCTGTATTGCCACACCAAACGATTATGTCAGAAAAACAATCTTATCTGCACAATTATTTGTATAGCTGGTATTGTTGAATCACTGCAACTGAGTTAATAAGTAATGTGAGCTAATAATCCCAAGTGTTTAACAATAACTTTATGCAACATAGATTATTTAAGTAGTTGTGTGAAATGCACAATGGGCAAATGATCGGGCTTGAGAAACGTCGGCGCTGTGGTGGCTGGTGAGGGACGGGCTGAACAGGAATTTCAGCGCCAATAAGCTGAGGTTAAGCAAAAGTCCTCAGACAATGCCAAGGATAGCAAGCAGCTTTCACAATCAGCCTTTGTAAAACACGCTGGCGAGCACTTTAGTCCTGGTACAGCAGTTATCAATGAAAGTCACAGGCCACCAGGCAGTTTGAACACCAAATTGTTTTAACTTAATAAAGCAAACACAGTCTGATTTGCACATGATATTAGAGTAACATAACCATTCCAAAGTAAGAGCATCTTAATTTTGTCTTACTTTAAATAATTGATTAAACAGGAAATAATTTACTGATTAAACATATAAGCTGATGAACTCTTGCTTGCCTGACAACTTAATGACTAAATGATTACAACCACCTGATGTGGCATTCGCACATCTTCAGCACACAAATTTTCAATCACATATTCATGGCCCTTACGTTCACTTATTACTTCCAGAGACGGCAGAAAGTAATCGTCGCAGACTATGGAAACAGCCAAAAGCATGTAGAATATGAGCATGAAATATATGACCAGGCCCCCATCTTTCCTCTCCTGCACCGTGAAGAAGCCTTCAGGAAACTCAGAGGCTTGTGGTGCGACGCATTCCGTTTCATTCTCTAAAACGACAGAAAACACACAGACACGCTCCTTTAGAGCCATCACTGAGAAAATCTGCTCAATCAAAGAATTCAAGCAGTTTGGAGAATCTGGGAAGATTGTCTGAATTCTTGATGGAATTTACTCTGTGCCAAATAAAATGTCAGGCTAATCTTTAGTCCACAATTAAATCTTCTTACAACCCTACATTTGGTTATGTTTCACGTGTTTCTGATGGAAAAATCTAAACGTTGAACGCTGCTGAATTTGAAGTCATATGAAAAGTCTGTGATAAGCGATGACAGGGGTATTACATGTTTTATATAGGACACTGATTTGTTAGTTGTGTCATCCGATTAAGAAATATGTTAATAAAAAGATATTCTGTTTATGGGTGCAGGGAGATTTTCACCACATGGGTAAAAGACAAATAGCAAATAATATAATTATGCTTCAATTTTCTCAAAATTGGACAAAGCCTTGATAAATTTCCAGGCTGTCGTGATGTAAAGAAAACATCCTACAGGATCCCAAAGCGATCATATTGGATCGCTTTGGGATCATGTATCATCCAATGTATATACAATGTAATTAGATATTAGATTTTTGTACATTTCTGTTTTCACAATGTATTTATTTCACAAGATCCATTTTAAAGGACTCAATGACACCTTACAAATAAAAAAGCAAAGCAAGATTGCTCCCTTCCTCTTACTGATACATTTGTGCAATGATGCATGTTGATTCTTTGTAACATATTTGCAATATACAGCTTTGGCTGGAATGTAAATGAGCAAATGTCAGGTAAGTCCAAAGACTAAGATTTATTTCAGATTAATCAGATAAAAAAACAAAAAAAAAAACAGGACTAGGCTTAAAAGTAGACTACAAATTTATATGTTTCAATAAATTTTAATGTTATGTTTCCTCTATTTGTAAATGCAGCAATTTAAGCCAATATGACAAAATATGGCTACTGTTTCTTTAAGAAACTCATTGAACCATCACTCCTAATATTCACCGTCTTGTAATCCACTTTTTTGTCGACTTTCTTTACTATTCCTGGGAATTTTATGGCATTGTTGTTTGTCGCGACTTTGATTAATCTCCATGTTCCTTAATTGTAATTTTTTTTACATGCACATTTACTGGTACGATGCAAATCTGGTCTTGAATGTGTTTAAAGGGATTTGGGAAGCTCTCTCAAAATACCTTCGTAAAAGCAGGCCTAGATGCCATAGTCTGTCTGTATTATTTAAACTATTGACAACAAGCTCCATCAGAATATTCAATTTCAGTCTCAAAAGGATGATCGAATTCTCTTACCTTTCAGAAGTTGGTCACAAAACCTAGAACAAACATAATATTTTCTAAATTTAAGATTTAGCCAAGTTTCTCCAACTCTATTAGTGTAAAAAAAAGAAATGATGACACATTAATTTACATGTTGCTTTAAAGAAAACTTCTTATGGAATTAATGAAAGAAAATCTGTTTCTATAGGGTTTGATGAGCAGACAAAACCTTAATCTACCACACAAATCAGAATATTTGCATATGCTTACCAAGAGCCCGGCGCACCCTGACCGACTGGTTCCCCTCAGCAGTTTTTGTTGTAAATGATGCAAGATGCACACACGCATACAAAAAAAGCACAAAGCCCAAAAAGTAAGGTATGAAATCCTTTCTCCTTTTTTTCTGCACAGCCGGAGCTTTATCCATAATAATTTGACAGATAAATAAAATAAACTGAAATTAACAGCTCTTCCAGGGAACCATGTGTCGTCTTGGTATAATTAGCTTGCAGGGATTTAAAGAAAGTTGGAACTGCTTGTTAAAGCTGCATCTAACTCTACTCTAAACTACAAGCTGCATGGAGAGGACACAAAGCAGGGGAAGCATCCTTTAAGGTCTGGTGGTACCACAGTGAGAGTGAGGGGGGTGATCACGAGTTGCGAGTCATTCCACTTGACTTGAATCGACTCCTGCCTGAGGTGCATCAGAGGGTGTAATTCCTCATAATCAGGCTTTAGTGCAGATCTACCAGTTTTTAAACAGGCGGAAACGTGTTAGTTTTTCAGTGGTGAAAGAATCAAAGTAAAAAGGTCTGAAGCTGAGAATTTTGGGGTTAACGCTGCCATGGATTAGATTTCACCTTTATCCCAACTCATGGCGTAAACCCATAAAAATGAGGACAAATAATGATTTATGGTCTTCATATCTTCGGCAATTGGATTTATCTTGACGCATATTGAGATGACATCCTGCAAAGTCACCTTATTGACAATAAAGGCAAACTCCAAACATTATTTGTTAGCTAGCCATATATTTTTCACTACCAGTCTTGTGCCAGAAGAGGGGTGTGTTCAGAGTCCGATGGACAGCACTTGTTTGGACATGCCTCAGGTCACCCCGAGTTTGAGCAGGTAGCTTTTCCGAAACTCTCATTCCAGATCCCTGGTAACATCTGGAATTACTCAGCTAAGAGTGAAGGTCTGCAGCACTAATACACAGAAGTAGTGGGTGAGTTTGCGTGTTAGTTTTCAATGCGAGTTACTCTTAAAGATTGTCCTGCAGGAGCATATGATACCAGCAAAAATGCATTTGAAAGAAGTAACATTGATCAATTCATTATGTGTGTTGCATGATGGTGAGTCCATAAAGCGCATGCTTGTTTGTGATGGGTCAGTATTGTATGTCTGCATGTAAACAGCAGTGTGCGTTTCCTCTTTTCATAAATATCTCTGAGTCAATGGCGCCCCCTAGTGGATTTGAACCGTCATGTCGCTCGGTCTGTTGCAGGAACACAGAGAAATGCTTGATTCAGTGATTCTCCATAGACAGACCCCCATTGCTGGTGCACAAGGTTTATGTGACTCCAGAAGTCACACCATGATTGAACCAAAATGATTCCCAAAAAATATGTCTGGCACAAAAACAACACCGGAGATTTCTAAGAGAAAATTATCTTTACAGCAAATTATGGTGGTGATAGGGCATCATGCTCTGGGATTACTGTCTTAATCAAAGCAGATAAAACAATGAACCGTTTCAATACAGGTTTCAGTGCTAGAAAGGTGAAAGTGTGAGTTCAGTCATGCATATATGGGCCAGCAAAGGAATGGCCAGAAAAACCAGAAGGAAGTAAATTTTTAGAATGGACTTGCGAGTGCAGCGCTGGAGCTGACAGAAAACTTGTTGGACCAGTTGAAGAGGGGCGATTCCCACACAACCTGACCGAATATGGGAACTTTTGAAAAAGGCTGTATTGCAAAATATGTAAAGACAACATGTGATGTGTTTTTGTAAAGTCCTGCTTCTACAAGGTGCTTCAAGAAAGTATTGGTTTAAAAATACAATCTCATTCAACCGGGTTATACTGAAGCTCTTTTTACATTTTCTTCTGATATTACACATTAAAGGGGGAAAACAAAAGATTTGAAATCATTTGCCATTACACATTTTTTAATTGAAAAAAACAAACACATTTTAACACACATTTGAGGATGGGCCTTTATCTAATAGGTTTTTATAGCTTAATGTTGTACTTTAATGTCTTTGAATTGGTTTCAGTTCTTTCTTAACATCCAATCAGCTTAGTCATTGGACCAGTTAAAGTAATTGTCTTTTAGTGTGGTCACCAGTTTTGGTTTTGGTTCATCTCATGTTGGCATTATTTGAACCAACATGGGACCAAAAAATAATCTATTTCTATTTCCCATAGTTTGTTTCTGAAACTCAGGCATTTCTTCACGTCTATATCGCTTGCCCAGAGGAATTTCTGCTATCTTTATTCCTATAAGTGCCTGTTTCTCTTGCCTGCCCCTTTTCAATGAGTCACACAGGCTACTGAAATGTCTCTAATATTTGGACATTGAAACCACTCCGTTGCCAGGGATCCTTATCTGGTCAAATTGTGCTCAGGGTGGCTTACACAACAGTTTATTGACCATTACAAAAACCCAGCAGATGCCAGCATTTCAGCAGAAACCTGTGATGATAGTCTAAAAAGTTTCATCTAATTCCACAGAACAGGAGAAATTCATGAAGAGAAAGAAACATTGTTGTTTTAATTCACTGTACGTCACAACCTGTGTTGTTAGGAATTTGAGGGTCATAGTATCAACATAGTTTCTTTTGTCAAGAGCTCCGAGCTGCAGTTGCACAAAGAATGAAAGCATGACTTTTTTATTTGCAGACATTTCTGCAGTCATGTTTTATTATAAGCAAGTTATTCAGACCTGCTGCCTTCTGTGGTTTGTGTTCTTGTTGGTGGGCTAAGGTACAATATCAGCTTGGCAGAAAACTTCACCATCTCATCTAACACTGGAAGCCTCTGTGTGTGTGTCTCTCTCTCACTGCTTGTGGGTTTTCACTTCTGTGTAAGAAGATACAATGGAAACTTAACAATGCCCAGTTCCATCTCAGTTATCACCAGCGTGGTGAGCCTCCGTTCGTCTCAGTAACTTACAGTCATTAATAAAATGTTATGATTGAAAAAACAACAAGGATTTTAATAAAGTCTCAAGTGGACGCGGTCTTTGCTTGGCTCAACCATGACCTGAATAGTCACTGTACTTGCCAGTTTGCTCTACAGAACAATGAGTCTCCTCTGAGAAAAAGGGGAAGGAAACAAGCTAGGCGAGAAAAACTGGTCGAGTTGCTTTGCTCATCATTACAAAACCAAGTCAGGAGCGTTTATTAGTCTTAATGTTTTGCTCTGAGTTACTGATCTACAAATTTCTCCTTATCAGTGGATTTATCCCACCTTTTCTTCTAGAACATTGTTCCATTCCTTTTACTGACAGCACACCTTTAGCTGTATTTTTTTCGGACTTGTTGAATAGCACCACCCCGCCCTCTATGTGGTTTGCTTAGTGTTCAAGGTTCAGGAAGATAATGAGAGGTGAGTGGCTGACGTAGAGCTTGTGTTATGTTACCAGAGGATCATATTACCGGAGACAGCAGGTTGGCTGAAACTTTAGCTGCCTTCAGATCGCTGTGACTTGAAGCAAAACAGGAACTGGGACTAATAAAAGGAGTTTTTAAGAAGATTTTCACAACTCAAAGAGTATTCCTGTTGTTTGAAGGCAAGAGTTACCATGGGTGAGAAGACACAACCGTCGTTGTTTCTAATTTTGCTGTGTATGTCGGGGCTTGCTCCTCGTTCTGCTGCTTTCATGTTTTGGACAGCCTCGTTGGACACAAGCTATTATCACAGCAGCAATGAAACTATGACAAAGTCCTGTGAGGACTGTGGAGTGTATGGCCGTAACTCTGAAGTGGAGCCATTCTCAGGCTATGTGGCTGTTCCCAAAGAAGATCCCACAGGCTGTGGACCAGACACTTCCTACAGCTGGAACTCCAGCAAGGATTGGATCGCGCTGGTGAAAAGGGGCAACTGTACTTTTAGCGAAAAGATCAACATTGCCATGCACCAGGGAGCAGCTGGGGTGGTGGTGTACAATATGGACGGCAGTGGAAATACCACCACTTTCATGTCTCACCCAGACACAGGTGATGCTATCGCTATCATGATTGGCAACTTACAGGGCACAGAAATCGCCAACTCGGTGAAAAATGGAACTGTTGTGAAACTCTTCATTAAGCTGGGCAGTCCTCGCGGGCCTTGGATGGACACGTACTGGCTCTACTTTCTGTCTATCGCCTTCTTCATCGTGACAGCCGCCTCAATCACCTACTTTGTGTTCATCTCTGCAAACCGTCTGTACAGCATGAGCAGGCACATGCGCACCGAGAAGAGGCTGAAATCTGAGGCCAAGAAGGCCATTGGGCGCCTTAAGGTGGTCACACTGAAACGAGGGAATGAGCTCACGACGTCTGACGCTATGTGTGCCGTTTGCATTGAATCCTACAAAGCGGGCGAGGTGGTGACGGTGCTGACCTGCGACCACATCTTCCACAAAGCCTGCATCGAACCCTGGCTGCTGGAGAGGAGGACCTGCCCCATGTGCAAGTGCGACATCCTGAAGGCTCTGGGAGTGGAGGAAGACGACAAAGTCAGCATGTCTACGAGTTCTCCACCAGAGGTCACTGTGATCACAGTGACAGGAGGAGACGCTCTGTATGAAGTCCCACTGAACGAGCCCATGAGCCATGAACCAGAGCAACAGCAACATCGCTATGACAACAGGGCCTTTGAGGAAGACTCCGAGGCTGCTAGAGGATGAGCAAAAACAACAGGAAGAAAATAAGGAACAATAACAACTGTAACCCTCTGAAATGAACAGTGGAATCAAGGTTCCAATCAAAGAAAAGGATCTTTCAATCCAGATATACTTAAAAAGAAAATAACTTGAAGAATTTATGTGAAGAGTAAAGAGGTTGTTAATTGCGTTTCTGTTATTTTATTTCTTTGGTTATAAAGCATTAATGAATGAATAGTAGAATGGCAGTCAGTAGATGGATATGAAAACCAATAAGCTGCAGAGTGACACGAGTGTCACTTTTCTGTTTTGTATAGCAAGCACAGTCGGCAATGTTTATGGACTCAAGGTGTGGTATAGGTTTTGAATATCTGTTTGCTGTTGGGGCCAAATTTCTTCCTGTAGCTCAAGTTACTCTCTGCAGCTAATTCACTGATTCCTTATGAGCAAACCAAATGTCTATTCATCGACAAACTTAATTGTTTTTTACTTTCTTTCTGTCCCTGTTAAAACTGGTCTGGGTCTTTCCATTTTCACTCAAGCAACAGGACATCATTTACATACACTCCCTCATGATCACGCCCTTGAGTGGAAAAGCAGGATGGTTCACTTTGCACTGCTACGACCAAAAGAAAAAAAACAAACAAAAAAAAAACACCTGTAAGCTGTGGCGCTTTAGAAATGTTTGTGCTGGAACTGGCGTAAGCCTAATCATGGCAGTGAAATGAATGTCTTCTTAGATAGTGGGGAAATAATGCATTCTTCTTCTGTAAATTATGTATATTTACATCTGTTTGTAATTTATGATATACATTTTTTGTTATTATAATAAGGCGATGCAAAATGTTTGTGTAATCTTCCATGTCTAAAGAACAGATTTCCAAGCACAAAATCTCGGTCTTCCTGGTTGTCGTTCGACATTTTAGAGTTTATTTGGTTCATCTGGACTTCCTCTTAATGAGCCGATATGAATCTCAATATAGGCATGTTTCACTGTAAATGATGGAGTTTTTTCCTTTCTTTGATTGGTATGAATGTGCTGAGTATCACACTTAATAGCCTTTCCTATTGCTGATTTATTTTCACGGGTGTTTTACAGATTCCAGGAGTCTTAAATTGACTTGTAGACACAAATATTACTTCTGTATTAAATCACATTGATGTACATAAGAATTCAATAAATCCCTCAAAATGAGGCCAACTCTGAACAACAGATGTCTGCATGGATCTGTGCGTAAAAGAAGGGAGAGTGTATCGTGTGCGTCAGAAAGGTGTGTGCGTGTGGTAACGGTTGTACTTATTTAGCGAGTTTTGGGTTCAGCCGTTGGAGGCCTGGGAAACAATAATTACCTCTCCCCAGGTGGGAACAGAAACCATGAACTTGAGCTGGATAATCATCACACTGCACCGGTAAGGGGGGCCTGACAGAACAGGTCGAGATATGCAGCTGCACGCTGACCGAATTATTAAAAACAGAATATTCCCATGAGCTTTCTGTCAAGCTTTTGAGTGTCCTCACAGTCCAGCCTCTAATAGACCTGGGTGGTTATGAAAGCCTCTGGTAATAATTTATTAAAGAACTTTCGGTGGCTGGTGTTTGCTCTTCAGACTATTTGTCTTGTAACGTCATGGGTTGTGGCCACAAATGCAGAACTCTTTGAGTTCCCCCATACTTCCTTATGTTTGGCTTCCAGACAGTCCAATAAAACTGTGATTCCTTAATGTGACCTTCAGTAACAATTCCACAGGCTTTCTTATGGTTTGGCCAAACATTTATTTAGAGGTTGGCAGCTTTTTTTACTCCGCAAGTGTTATAACATGGCAGATTATGATCAACTAAAATGACACAGCTCTCAGGTGGTGTGTCAGGTTTTTCATGAATTTCCCAAGCGCATGACTTTCAGATGCAGTTCATGTGCTGTAGACAGTTTTTTTTAAAGCTTGATTCTTCCCCTTTTTTCCTATACTTCTTTAAATTTTTTAAGTTATTTTGGCTCTAGTGACATGTGGTAAAGGTCACCAGGCCGGGATTCGAACCTGCGACGGCCACGTCAAGGACTAAAGCCTTAATCATGATCTGACTAGAGATTTGAAAGATCCCCAGAAAACTCAGACAACTTGTACTTTGGCCTTCTAATTAGGATCTGTCTTGGAAGCATAATAAAAAGGGCTGATTTGAAACTTTTGCACAATACTCTGCTGCAGACAGTACCTCAAGTGTGAATACGAGGTGAGCAATCAGATATTTTAGGGATGTTTCTGACTGTTACATTTTATTTAAACATTTTATTGAGAAACATAAAGAAGGATCCACAATTTTAAAGTCTAGAAATGCATCAATCAGGTGTAATGAATGAATAATGGGATTATAACTATTTACACGTCTGCAACGACTATCTGTTTATCCATAAACTAAAAAAAAAACGGATAAAGAGGAATTACAACCTCTTGCTGATTTATTTGTGCTTCTCAACCAATTCTGTCACAGACTCTAGGCGAAGATCACACACATAATCATTTCCTACTAAATAGTACTTTCTGTGCCTCAGGGACTTTCGGTTCAAGTCAGATGTTGATTTATTTCAGCGCTACCTGTGCGAGTGTTGAGAAACGCTGGCTGAGAGGTGTTGAGGCAGCAGCAGGTAGAATAACAAGCCAAGATGTTTCCTGTGACAACACTACAGTCGGAAAGCACAGATGTGGGTCTCGCCTCTCATGGCGTTTCCTCTTCCTTTCTGGGCAGCATGTTCTGAATTTCAGTTTTCTGCTGTGAGTCCTACACTCCCGGGTCAGATGGTTATAGTGGCACAACATCTAGACAGAGGATCGATAGCGAACTAACTGGCTGGGTTGGAAACCACTGGCAAGCTCCGAGTTTAGAGGCGCTGCTCCGCTCAGCAGTGTCGCTCCTCTGATTTATTGCTGTTGTTAAGGAGAAAATTGAGTCAGAAGGTTTTCATTTAATGGCACAGTGGTTGGTGGCTGCGCCTTAATTCCAAACTTGACCTTCAGTTTCTTGATAAGAGTCAAAATACTGGAATTAACAGTATTGAGAAGCTTATCTGCTTTTTTTTTTTTTTTTTTACAGCACATAAAATTCAGTTGTCAACAACTAAACTTGAATGATGGTTTGCACCTGGGTGACAAATACAGAAAATGGAGCAGTGTTTATGTCTAAATATACTCAAACCCAGGTCTTCCTTCTCTGTGGATGCAGTTATGGCTGTCTTGCAGCACCACCTAGTGGAGAATAACTTGCAATGCATTTAACTGCCTGGCCTTCCTATTTTTGCTGTACAGTATAGGGATATCAAGGCTTTTCTAGTCAAAATGCACAGAATAATCACATTTTCTGCAGTAAAAATAGAAAACGTAATTTTATGTAGAGTTCAATGGAGTCATCTTTTTTTTTTTTTTCTCGTGAACTTTAAATCAGCTCACAGGCCTCCCTCATTTTCATCTCTGCTTGAGCACACACACCCCCACACACCCCTACACACACACACACACACACACATGCGCACACATATTTGCGTGCGGTCTCTCTTTCTGCTGCACTGCTTCAGCAGGGAAAAAGACAGTCGTCCTAATCAAATTACAGTAAGTCTTGTCTCAGCCTCTCTCGTCCCAGACTGTCTTAGTAATTATCTAAACGAGGCAGAAAAATTAGATTACAAAAGTGCAGTAAAACCTAAATGGATCCATTTTGTCATGCAGTGAGTAATTTACAAACCCCAAAAACATTTATATTTTGCTCAGATAAACTGATGGATCACAATCCTCTTGTTTGTGTGGAACCAACTTGTTTTTCATTAGCCTAGTAATGAAGTGAAAATGCACAGAAATAAAGTTACAAAGAATGCCACACAAAGCTTTCGCTCATACTGTTGGCTAAACTGTAGCTTTGCTGCTAGTAGCATCTTCATACGCATTTAGCGAACCGACTACAGGTGCTGCATTTCAGGTTTATCCAGGAGGGAAACTTATAGCCTCCACTTGATGTTTAAAGCTCTTCCTTCCCATTGTTCTCCGTCCAGCAGAACAGATACTGCTGAGTGCACCGGACAGGGCAAATCTCATCCTGTGTCATTGTTGTTACTTCCCCCTCCTGCCCTGTCTTTTGACATGTCTCCCGCCTCAGTCCGCTCTGCTCTTTCTTTCCTGCTGACAGAAAAAGGGCAGGAGAGCAGGGTCAAAGTGAATCAGAGGATGTCTGAGGAAGAGACATCTCTTCCCCTTTGACTCAATGGAAGGAAGCATTGTCGCAATGTGAGAGGAAAAAGCTGGCCCTCATCATCTGTTTGTCTGCTTCTTGTCATTATTGCTGCTCTGCATTCACTTGAACAATTAAATCTAGATTATTAGGACTCCTTAATAGACTACAGATATTTCTAGCCTGCCACCTACTGGAGAAAAGTGATTGCAGCTCTTCTGGACTGAAAAGGTGTTTTCCACCTTTCAAATGTGTTTTTGCTTTTTTTGTCACACTTACATACCCCCAAATGATTAAGGTCATTCAACAAAGTTTTGCAGCTGAATTCGATTATCAAAGGAATAAACAATCCACATGAATATGGCCCTGTTAGAAAAAGTAATTGCTCCCTAAACCCAAAATGCATCCTGGTTGACAACAACTGCCATTAAATTAAGCGCTTGTAATAACAGGGAATGAGTCTTTTCCATCATTGTTTGGGAATGTTGACCTACTCTTCTTTGCAGAATTATTTTAATTCAGCCATTTTTTTTAGCATTTTAGTCAATAGTAGAGTTAAGGTCAATAATTCTTAAACTGTGTAAAAATATTTGAAAATGCAGCTAGACCCTATATAGTGCCTATATAGTGTCTTCCTGATGTTGCTCACCCTGCTGATGCTATGAAAGCAGCATGCCTCATCACAGATAACAATGAGCAAGAGGAAGTGAAGCTGCAGGTCATGTGGTGCTATGAAAACAGTTTCTCCCTGAAAGGGACGAAAACAGAGGTTGAGATTCACGCACTGCAGGAAGCTTTGCAGTGTGTACACGCCCACTTAGCATCAGGTGATACCGCTTTGAAAAACGTCATTAGCAACCAGTTGACGACGGTTCCGTCTATCATGACTTGGACTGCTGGGTCGATATTCAAGTATTTACCTAGAAATCTTTGAATGCTGAGAATAGAAAAGGCAAAATTTCCTTTTTTCATCAATTCATTACAACAATGTATAGCTCTTAGGAGCCAATGTCTCACTCATCATCTCTAGCTGTCACAGAAAGCATAATGAGAGCAGAGGACAAGCACACCCTGACATAGTAGGTGTTATAAGATTAAAACATTTGGGCTCATTCACCGTTCTCATTATGGCTTTTCATCTTCTGCCTTTTGGAGTCGGGCTGTCCTAAGATGTGGACCAATTAAAGTAATTTTAAAATGGAAAATATAAGCTCCAATACACATTATTCATCTTGTATCAATTTTTAATTAATCCATGTTTTATTTTAAACCAAAGGTAAATATTGAAAAGCTGCTTAAAAGCAGACTTGGAATACCCGTTTATTAAAATTGATTAAACTGGTAGCTAAGTGCCAGAAAGTTTAAAAAAAAAAAAAAGAAACATTTTCATTTTTCTACCAAATTCATCAACTGCACAATTCTTGTTAGGTAGTATAAAAATAATTAGTATTTCAAAGAAAAAGAAGAAATCTTATGTTTTTTGAACAATAACAATATTTGTTGTAATTAGCTGTTGCTAAGAGATGAGCGTGTTTTCTGGTAACCAAGTGCCACGAAATAAACATCTGATTTTTACTTTTGCAAAATTTCCCAACTGTAAATTTTCTGTGTCTAAGCAGAAAAGCAATATTTCAAAAGAGGTTATGTTTTGTAAACAATAATTAATTTGGTGTTAAGAGATGAGTGTTTGTTTTCTGGTAATGAACTACCACAAAGTATACATTAAATTTTTATTTTTGTGTAGAATGTCTGTTTTGTAATATATATACCAATGACAAAAGAAGAAGAAGAAGAAGAAAAAAAAAAGAAATCACTTTTTTGCTAAATTTACCAACTGCACAATTCTTGTTAGGTAGTATAAAAATAATTAGTATTTCAAAGAAAAAGAAGAAATCTTATGTTTTTTGAACAATAACAATATTTGTTGTAATTAGCTGTTGCTAAGAGATGAGCGTGTTTTCTGGTAACCAAGTGCCACGAAATAAACATCTGATTTTTACTTTTGCAAAATTTCCCAACTGTAAATTTTCTGTGTCTAAGCAGAAAAGCAATATTTCAAAAGAGGTTATGTTTTGTAAACAATAATTAATTTGGTGTTAAGAGATGAGTGTTTGTTTTCTGGTAATGAACTACCACAAAGTATACATTAAATTTTTATTTTTGTGTAGAATGTCTGTTTTGTAATATATATACCAATGACAAAAGAAGAAGAAGAAGAAGAAAAAAAAAAGAAATCACTTTTTTGCTAAATTTACCAACTGCACAATTCTTGTTTGGTAGTATGAGAAAATTAGTATTTCCAAACAGCAGAAGTCTTATGTTTTTGAACAATAACAATATTTGTTGCTAATCTGTTGCTAAGAGACAAGCATGTTTTCTTGAAACTAAGTGCCACGAAGTAAACATCTGATTTTCACTTTTCTGCCAAATTCACCAAATGCACAAATCCTGTTAAGTGGTAAGTAATATATGTGAAGTAGTATTTCAAATGAGGAGAATGTTTTTTAATGTTTTTTGAACAACAATATTTGTTGTAACTAACTGTTGCTAAGAGATGAGCACGTTTTTTTGGTAACCAAGTGCCACGAAGCAAACATCTGATTTTTACTTTCGCAAAATTTCCCAACTGTAAATTTCCTGTGTCTAAGCAGAGAAGCAGTATTTCAAAAGAGCTTTTGTTTTATAAACAATAATTAATTTGGTGCTAAGAGATGTTTTTTTTTTTTTTTTCTAGTAACGAACTGCCACAAAGTATAAATCAGATTTTATTTTTGTGTTAAATGTCTGTTTCATAATATATTTACCACCAGTTAATCACTTTTTTTGCAAAATTCACCAACTGCAGAATTATTGTTTTCTGCTCTTTCAAAAGAGCAGAAATTTTTTTTGTTTTTGAACAATAACACCATTTGTTGTTATTCTGTTGCTAAGAGATGAGCACATTTTCTGGTAACAAAGTGCCACAAAGTAAACATCTGATTTTCACTTGCAAAAGTAAAGATCAGGTGGCCTTTAGCACAAACATTTCTAATGTAGCTACTGTCCACATTAGCAGTAGCCTTTTCAATAAAGTAAGCTTTTTATTATTTATTTGTTAGCCATGTTTAGCACACTGAATGGAGCACGTCAATGTAAGGCAACATGCTAGTGATACCCCACTAGCATGTTGGCAGCATTGAGGCTAACATTAGCAATTTGGCTCACTTTAGCTTATAGACTAATTTTAACATATTAATTGAAGTAAGTCCATGCTACTCAACATGCGTGTGACTCTCCACATGCTATTGAGTACATTGTAGCTAACTTTAGCATTGATGCTAATTGTTAGCATCAGAACGCTGGGTTCCACAGCGTGGCACACTTTAGCAGGCCCTGTTTCAATTTTGAACATTTTCTACTGAAAACCTAATCTTCTCTTTTCACCCATAAAGTTTAAACATCAACTCAGTTGTAGCAACATGATTCATGTCCTTCTCCTTACTTTACAAACAAGTATCTTTGCTGCTATTGCCCCAAATTGGCAAATTTTAAAAATTGACCTAATTTTCACATTTATTGGCACTTCAAGTGTAAAGATGTTTTTAAGGATAGTTTTAACTAAATATATACACATATAAAAAAGCAACCGCAACGTACATTTTTTCCAGATCCCATAATAATAATAAACATAAAATTTTTAAGTGGTTTCTTGGAATTCTTTTTTCGTAGGACATGTTTAAGAAGCGAGCCAAGTAAAAAAAAAGAAAAACAAAAAGAAAACTCTTCTGTCCAACTAGTGCAAACATGGATCATGTAATTGTCCAGTTGGGTCTGGCATGTAACAAATGAAGAATACGTGGAAAAACACCCATGCTCTCTACTGAGTATGTTGGAGGATCTGTGATGCTGTGTGCCTGGTTTTCTTCCTCGCAAACCTTGTTATAGTCTGAAGAAATCCAAATCCATTTGTTTTGCAGAAAGTGATTACTGTGCTTGCCTTTGAGTTTGTTGTTTTGCCACCGATCCAACTGTGACTAGCTGACAGTCGCAATGCCGTATCTCAAATGCGACATGCCTCGTTAATTAAAAACACATCTTCAAAAATCAAGTGCGCAAGTGTGTTTGAAATACCAGCACACTTTAAATTAAAATCTGCAAGACCATACCAGTGGCATGAAAATGCAAGATCATGACCCAAATTAACACAAAGATAACCTGTCGGATGAGATGAGACTAGAAGAGCAGAAGAGAGGGCATAGATGAGAGATTGTCCAAAAACAAATGGTCAGCCTTACGCCAACCTTGTGAAATGTGTCTGTACAGAAGCTCATCTTTAGGTCAGAAACACTTTAAGACGTTTCGTCTGCATTCACAATACAACTCAGCTTCTGCTCCCAAACTGATGCCTCAGCACTGAGCTCTACTTACAAGTCCTGTACTTCGAACAATATAAATCCAGCCTTTAGAAATCCTGTTTGGCTTTTCCCAAAAATAGTCTTATTTGTACACGCTGCATACAAACGATTTGTCAGCATGGTTTAGCCGTAACACTCAACACCTGAGCTGAACACCATCAGGAGCAAGAGAGCATCTCCTGTTTATTCTGTATTCTCATGGCCTGAGGTGAGGATTCAAGCTAAATTTCCGTGTGGTAAAAACTGCCACTCAGCACAGTTTGACAACAGGAATCAATGATCAAGCTGCTTTTCATCAGCTCTTGCCATTTGCTGTAATTTTATTCATGCACATTTTACTGGAGGCTCCCTTCTCTGAAATATCAATAGTCGGCATTCGAGGATGTGTATGTGTGTCGCCGTGTTTCCCAGCAGTCCATCCATTCAGCCTGATTAACTCCTTGTGTGTCCTGTTGCCTGCAGCGATTAATTAATGACCCATTTGCCTAATTGCAAAGAGCCGGGAGGACAAAGAGAAAAGCAAAAGAGTGATTGCGTGGGGATTAGCTAGGTAATGTTTATCTTTTGGTTTGGCTGCAAGGGAGAGTGGGTGTGATGCTGATACGGATGCAAAGCTTAAGATCAGGTGCCAAAAGAAGTAAACTGGCACGTACAAGTCCAAAAATCTCCTGATTGCACCAGGGAGCATTATTCCGTCACACCGTGCATGTGCGTGCCTGCGAGTGTGACCCCGCTCTCCTGCGAGTGTTACATTTTTATATCTGTTGCGAAATTGCAAAAAGCCTCAGGTTTTTCTCAGCCTCCTTGCGAGTCTTTGTGCTGATTGTGCTTTTTTAAACGCTGTGCTCATTCTCAAAAGTCACCCGTTCACGCTGACCATCTGTCGCAGGCCTGCTCGGGCTTTCCGACACAATTTGTCCACAAGCCGCATCCGCCATTTGGTTCATCACTGAAAAACAAAAACAAAACAAAAAAACTCCAACTCTCTGTGAAGTTTGTCCTAATTTTTGCTCAGTAAGGGTCACTCCTAAGAAATGGCTCCACTTCAATCTTAGCTTGAGGAAATCTGATCATGATACAGCAAAAAACAAAAAAAAACAAAAAAAAAAACACATGGAAACAACTAATTAGGAGTTTAATTTGAAGAAATAGATTTTTAGGTGTAAGCAGACTCAGCATGTATCGTAGTTTCCACACTTACTGACTCTACTAACAATTCCTATAAAATAAAAGCATGCACTGATGCGCCGTTCTGGGGGAGCTGAGATTACCTCTGCTGCGTCTGATGCCAGCAGCAGGTGAAACCAACTGTATCAACCGCAAACGAGTGGAAAACCTGTCAGAATAGATTACCTGTTTGGCAAAACGTCTCATTGTTGCCCCGACAGTGGACCTGTAGGTGACTTCATTTCAAGACAGGAGCTAAAACTTATTTACAACTCTTTCTGACCTCATTGATATGCAAGACATTTACCTGATGTAAAACTATAGTCTTATCATTTAAAAAGAATGTAGCAACAATAAATTCCAATTAATGATCTTTGAAAACCTCAAAAACTACCTGAGTTTCTAATTTTGTTTTTTTCGTCATAGATGGCATCAGTAAATATCAATAAATGTAGCAATATGCTTAAATGCGATTGCCGTGTGTAGTTTAGTGGAAAGAATCACACTTTTTTATGTCATCTGTGTCCTGAAGAATCCTGATTTGCTGTGACTGCAGTGATATGCAGTTGTATGAAACAGACTGAAAAACATTTATAAACACCTTATTGTCACTTCTGTTGCAATCGCAATAAATTTCACCAAATAATAATAATTCCACCAATTCCAGGTTCATCTCGCCCATGTCTAAATCATGCTTTTCTTTAATTACTGCGTTTCTTAAGTGCAGGGTTATAATGCGCTATAATCTGCCAGTATTAAATTCTGCTGAGGCAAAGAGAAAGATTGTTTTCTCTCACTGTAACCTTTGTTTATTTGAACAGGGTTTTTTTTTCTCTCTCTCAAAAATATCAATTAGCCAAGAAAAGAAACCAGAACCTTTTTTGTTTAGGGGCATTAAGGGGGAATTTTCTTACTGGCATGAATAAACATTCAATTCATATGTATGTGATGAGGATTGTGGCCTTGTTGAACACTGCAGATTTTCCATGTGGTGCTGCAGGAGAAAGATATGTTTCTTCTTGAAACTGGCAGCAGGTTTGGGAGTTTGGGATTTCCTGTCCATCTTCCTCTTAAATAGGGTCCAAGCAGCCCATCTTTAATAATAGCGACTTATATAGTGCTTGTCCTCCATCTTCCTTGGGCCTGACTCAAAGTGATGCCCTCTATTCAGCCGCGAGCTCATCCATCTGCTCCTTTAGAAATGGATTTTTACACAGTTTTCCAACTTTGCAGTCTGTGTGAGCTCTGTGAGCTTTCTTTTATTCCAAGTAGGCCACTGGTTTGCAAAATAGTAACCCTAAAAGATGACACAGTGTTAGCATGGCGAGAATGTGTAAGTTAATTCCTGAGGTATTCTGTTTGTACCCGTCAGTTGTCCATTGCCCAGGTCATGGAGAAAGTTGCGGACAACTTTCAAACACGATTAAGTTATAAACCAATATACAAAAGCTTTGAATATCTCACGAAGTACTGCTCAATGCTTTATATGAAAATTTAAAGAGGATGGATCAATTACCAACCAACCAAACCATGACTTTCATGGCTTTAATTGACAGGCTTCGCAAGGAGAGTATTTGTCAGAGAAGCAGCAACCATGGTGAACAGTAGAGCTCAGGTGGAAGAATCTGCAGGACATTTATTACTGTAGCGATGCAATCCAAAATCCTAGCCGTCCTAAAGAAAGTTTTAGATGACAAATAAAAACATAAGTTGCATTGCAGTTTGCCATAAGTCATTTCGAGGACAACAAAAATTTGCGGGAGACGCTGACGGATCAGATCAGATGAAAAGTGAATCCTTTGGCACTCATGCAAAACACACTGTGTGCTGTGAAAAAGTAACACCACGCATCCATATGAACGCCTCATTCTTACTGGAGCATCGTGCTTTTATTCAGCATTATGCTTTTCCTCAGCAGGTGTTGTCCCTTTACCTACCACCTGCAGCCCTGTCGTATTTTTACAACTGTAAAATGTCTCCTGTTCATAACACAAAGCGTTTTCACTCACACCGTTTCCTATTACACAAATAAGCAGAAGACAAAAAAAAACAAAACGAAAGAGCGTTTTTGTGATTCGACTCCTGTTGCAATGATGTGAGAATAATTTGTTGAATCTGTGTTGAAGGTAAAATTCATAACATACTATATGGGGCAGTGCCTTCGTAACGTCTGCCCTGTTAAACAATCGTTCTCTATAATCATGTTGAAGCAGGTGTAAAATGTCTGTTTTCTTCGTCCTCTATTGTTCTGTCTCTCTCTTTTGCATCTGCCATGTGTTTCTTTTAGCAATATCAGGTTCCTCTGTGCTGATATCCATACCGTGCCAGGCTGGGGTTATGGTTTGCAAATGCAGCAGATGCTTCCATAATGTGAGAGCTTCCTTCTGTTTTTTTTCCTTTGTCGCACGTAAATGTTTCAGATTATCATTTGCAATTTTAATATCAGACAAAGGAAACATGAGTAAATGCAGAAAGCAGTCTAGTTTTCAAGTCATTATTATATATTAAGGAATTGCTGCCAAACCTAATTGGTTAATGTGAAACAGTAATTGTTACGTTTTTGAATCACTTTCTAGTAATTTTGCACTGATTCCTGTTAAACCAGCCAAATCAAGCAATCATCTACATATAATCTATCTAAGCACATGAGGTAGGCTAAAAGAAAAAGTCAAAAAGACACACCATGCCCCGATTTAACAAAATTCCTCAATCTGAAAAGGGTTACAGTGTTCTTACTGAGGCATTGGGACTCTGGACAACAACAGTGAGAACTGTTTTCCACAAAACAGTGAAAACGTGGAACAGTAATGAAGCTTTTCAGGAGAAGCCAATGCACCAAAGTTACTTTGAGGCAGAAAAAATGACTCATCCAGGAAGTCACACACACACAGAAAACATCTGGATGATTCCAGTGCTTATTACTGGAAGCACTGAAGGTCAGTGGTCAAAAAAATCTGTAAGACTTTTGGGAAAGTATTCAGTTGACTGACAAGACAGAAACACTACTTTGTTGAAGTCTCTTGTTATATCTAGCGTAAAACTAACAGAAAAACAAACGTTTGAGATGAAATTTGTTGTGAATTGGAGCTCTCTAAATAAACTGAATTAAATTGAATTGAGACATGGTGGTGTTGTAATGGTCTCGGACTGATCTGCTGCTTTAGGTTGCTCTCTTTTCTTGATGTGACAAGGAGTTTTGATCTAAAGCAGTCTTGTCCTATCATCAGTTTGTGAAAAACACTCAGGTTATGCAGCAAGTCACCTATAGTAAAACAGCAAGTGTACATTAAAAATAATGAAAGCTTTGGGATGTTCCAGTCAAGGTCTAAATTGGATTGAGCTAATGTAATATAACGTCAAGTCAAAATGATTCAGAACTGAACAAAAATAGAAACAACTTCTTCCTCAGATAGAACCAGGTTAGTTTGCATTGCTTTTCTCCTTAATAAATGTAATCACTATTTGGAAAGCAAGGAGGCAGACACTTCTTTCTCTACACTGACTGATCCCTGGCTGGTGAACAAGGCTGAGGTTGGGAGGCCTTCAGTCTTGGTTTTATTATTCTGAACGCCTTGACTCATTTTTGAGAAACAGCCCACAGTGATCAACATCCAAGTAGCATTTCAAAGGGTGTTGTCCCAGGTTCTTATCTTGTTTATGGAAGCAAAATTATAATTATACTGCTTCCTTATGACCTCAGCATTTCCAAAGAGCAATTTTGTTTGATTCTTGCACACATTAGTTCTCATGTGGCAATTAGATAAACGCCAGGTGGGAATCCAAAGTCAAAGATGAGATTGTGATAGCAGAAACTCAGTGTTATTTTCTCTTAAGATATTCTGATTATATATTAGATTAGCTGGTGTCTGATAAATGTGAAATGTTCTGTGGTGTTCTGTGTTGCTTCCATACCCTGGTCTCTATTTCTTTTCCAGCAGATTTCAAATTTGTCAGAGGGGAACAGTATGTGTTGCTGCTGCAGGAGATCTGGAAGCTTTGTTGTGACTTTTCATAGGTGCAGACAAAATTACCTCTCAACAAAGTATTTGTCCAAGCAACAGGATACCTGGGCTATGGCTAAGCTGAAGCCCGAGCGGGGCGGAGGGGTGTGGAGATGAATCTGGGAAATGGATAGCTTCAGGTCGGGTCATCGAGAACAGCCTCTGATGCTGCATAAACGACGAGGATCGTGGCCTCAGGCTGGGAGACCATTGTTACATCAGTGTCACACAATGGAAGCGTCACCTGGCCAAGTTTGTTTGTGTTCACCTTCTCTTCACCACAACCACAACCATTAGAGTCCCAAGTGTGGCCGAGTCAGAACAGGGATTTGTGGTTAAGGTGACAATAGGTAGGGACTCAGACTGCAGATACTCTGGGTCTCTCTGGGTCAAAGTTCTCTAACCACCAATAGATTTCAGGTTTTCAGTAATTATTATACAGCTAGCACAATGGTCTGGAGATTAAAATTTGATGATTTGCTTCAATTATCCAGTATTGTATTATATTTTAGTAACATGCAGTTAAAAAAAACAAAGAGTTTAATTGTTGCTCACAACTGTGTGTAGTTCAACACAACCATAAAATCTACATAGCGATAAAATGGTTCATTTTATAATTTCAACAATGTTTCCATTATTAGAAAATTAATACCAATCACATGACGATGGATTATTTAAATTTGACAAAAAGTAATGCGTCTGTACAATTGAGATGAGGGTCTGATTTAAGTCATGAAGGGTTAGATTAATTAGCCAGCACTTTACTGCTCACCATACCTGTAAGCCACTTAGCATAGCACTTGTGCTTTAAAAAAAAAACTAAATAAGATTAGTGACTGTCGATTCTTTGGCTTTCACACCCTTAAGCTCAAAACTTCCAACTTTTTTCTTGTAAATTATAGAAACTGGAATTGCACTGAGAACAGAAAGGAAAGAGGAACCGCTGGAAACTCGACTTACTGCGAAACTTTGTTTTGAAAATTAGTAATGGAGCTTTAACCCATAAGGAAAGTATGACCAGAACCTTTGGTGGTTTAGAAACTTTATTTATCCGGGACAAAAACTCCTACAACCGCCCCATGTGTAGCACATGCGTGTGCATCCATTTGGGCAGAACTCTTCCATGGAAGCAAAGGGGAATTATGGGTGACTAACCACGTAAAACCAGAAACACGTGCGGTCTGTAAATATGATACATAACACAAGGGTCTTTTGACTGTAAAATAAAATGAAAGGAAAAGGTCTAAACCTGTTCTTGAGGAAAGTATCCCATCTCTCACTCTTTCTCTGGCACAAGCAAAACAAACCAGGCAAGCTGCGGTTCTGTGCCGCATCCTGCTATTTCCAGAGCTAACTGGGTCCTGGCTCTAGCTGCATTTTGTCTTGTAGATATGCGTGTGGATTCAGTAGTTTTTGCTTGCCGAAGAAAAGTGGTGAAAGGCTCACAGTTTGCTTAACATACTGCCTACAAGGACAAAGCGGCTGTCAGGAGGAGGAGAATAAACACTGAATGTTTTCACAACCTGGGAACCCTAAAAGTTGTTATGTTGGTACTTTAACTTTCAAAGAGGGTGACTTATTAGAAAGGGGGCTCTGACTAGGCTTGAACACACACGGCGCGGACACCGATATAGCACCGGCACATTTTTCTCCTGTTCCTGATCCTCTTCGCAAATAAATCTAATTTACGGCTGCTGAGAACAAGAGGTCTTCTGAGTTCAGACACAGCCAGCTCAACTAAATCAACTTTAACGGCAACAGCTCCCGCAGCAGGCCGGTCATCGAGGAACGGTTTGGATACCAGATCAATGGCAGAGGAGCAACAGAGAAAAAGAGGAGACACAGACAGAGAGAGACGGCTTGAATTGGGAGGAGGGGGACATGGGGGGAGTTGGGAGGGATAGATAGACGTCCTTCACTTACATGCACAAAGGTTCACACACACAATCTCACTCTTATCGACAGCCCGAGGGTGTCAGCAAGAGTCGGCGAGGTCTCCTGCACAGAAATAGTCGCCATGGCTCTCTGCGCTTCTTGATTACTGCTTCAGATCTCAGCAGGTGAAGGACAATATTGTTCAGGCGCTGGATGAGAAATGTAGCTTCAAACCCACAGCTGTACTTCGCATTTGCATTTGGTTCTTTGCTCGTGAACTCATGGATCTCCAGGCTTTTGTGTTGAAATCCCTCTGGAGAATATGTGTTGTTTCATTATTCATACTTTTAAAACTTGTCCTGAGGGACATTTACTCACTGATCAGCTTTGGTTATGATTACGTGTGTGTGTGTGTGCTTTACATTAAACAAGCCAGCCTTTCTGGGCACCCATGTGAAGTGATCTGTAACTGTGGTAACTGCAGGCTATGATGGGACATTTTCCCTGTGAGTGACTTGGCCAACTTGTCATTCCCTCCGGCTTTCTTGCCCTTCAAGTCAGGTCACATGTGTGTGAGCGTGCGGTATCATGACTTACTTTAAGTGTGTGTGCCTCTGTGGAGGGTGAAGAAATGGGTCTGTCAGAAGTGAATGATCAGATTAATCAGGTGGAACGGAGCAGACAGCAGGATTAAGATATGGTGGAGAGGGAAAGCCCAAATACAAGCAGGAAAGGCACATTCATGTGTTCGAAAAAAAAAAGAAAACTGTAGACCCTCTAGTTATGCGCTCAATAATAAGTCCTTTTTTCCATTTCCTTTTGTGTGTCTCTAAGATATAATTAAAACAAACTGAAAAACCACCAGCTGGTTTTCTAGTGAAACATCCATAATAGTTGTTAACCCCTGAATTGTCCCCCCAAAAACACCAAAATGTTATCCAATGGGTCCCTGAGGACACCAGTGCCATCGTGACAGTTTTGAGGTTCGGCAAGGTTGTGCTAGAAAAGGATGAAAAGGAACCTATTTACTGTTTTATTTTGTTTTCATCACAGATCATATTTCCTGAGTTGGGAAGTGTTTTTCCAGCTCAACCGGAACTGCTTTGGCTTTCTGGGGCGCATTTAACTTTGTTCTAATTCAAACATAACATTTTGAAAACCATAACCAAGGACATAGTCCTGAAAAAAAGAGGGAAAAAAAAGCAATTCCACTCACATTTGCTACAATGAAGGGAAAGAAAGCTGGAGCTTTACTTAAAACTATGAACTCAACAAATCCACTGAAACGGCATGACGTTTGCAATTTTAATACGGAAAATCCTAAAGGTCAGCTCATGTTATCTGTGGAGGTGGCAGGTTCAGTTTATTATTAATAGTTTATGCACTATTGATTAACACACGAGAACTAGAGTTACACAATATAATGGCCAGCAATCTCTGGAATATATGAGTGGGGCTATTCGATGATGGAATACATCATATATATATATATATATATATTATATATATATATATATATATATAATATATATATATATATATATATATATATATATATATATATATATATATATATATATATATATATATATATATGATATCACACTTTAGCACCAATTTCAAAAATCCTGTTTTCAGGAAGAGAGAAAGTAAATGTGCTGCAGTAAGGTCAGGTTCAAAGACAAAACGTTGCACCATCTGGCCTTAATAGCATTAACTGTGAAGCAGAATGACTTTTACAGCAGTAAAGTCTTACATGTTGTTTACCATTACAGTCAACCTGTTTAACATAAATGAACTTTGCTAGCTTAAAAGGATAGATCATCAGGCGGGGTGAGATAACAGCCTGTGTTTATCTCCCCCATCCATTTAGTCTTCCTATTGCTGATGAATGTACACCTTCGCACATTTATTGATGCTTCTTTGTTTGCTTTTTTTTTTTATTTAATGAACTGGATTAAAAACATTCATCAATATTAATGACCAGCCTATTTTTGAGATAATGCTCACATTCATTACCATCCATTAACGTTTGTTTACCTAATTTGATTGCACTATAACCTTCACACATGCATATAATGCACTGCTCAGCTTGCCTGGATGTGAGTAAGCCTGATGGAGTGGGAGCTAATTGAAGGGGAAGTTGAATATATTCTGTCGATGTCGCTTCATTTTTCAGTCGGCGGGATACTATCATTTGAGTTAACCTTAATCAGATTTTACGTTCTGTTGTATTCATCTAGTTACATTTCCAGTCGGACCTGCTCAGAGTTGCTAAAATGTGCAAATTGATTTTTTTTTTTCTTTTGCTTTTCACCAGCAATTATGTTTTTCATTTATTTTTTATTTTTGGCTTCTTATTTTAATCTTTTCCAACCTGCTCGTCCTTCTCCATCTACTTCTTCCTCTCAGGTTGTCTCTCTAAAGCTGCTATAATTAAATATAAGGTCTGCGGTGGTGCGGGGTCTTCCAGCCGAGCCGAGGAGAAAGACTCTAATTCCAGCTCTCAGGATGAAACTGTGACACACAATGGCCCTGCCATCCTCTCTGCCCTCCCATAGATTCCCAACTGAAAGTCCTCTCCTCAGGCAGCTTTTTAATAGGCCTCTCTTTCCTTTGCTCTAGTTCATGTACACACATTCATAGCCTGCACACAAGCACACATGCACCTGTGCAGAAGCACACGTGTACAGTGCGTGGCATGCATGCACACAAGCCCGTGACCCCCTGCGAGTGTCTGTCACTTGAGCTGCAGCTCACACTGGTTTGGGCTTTTTGAAGTGTTCTTAAGGCCAGACGACAGCCTTTTTACTTCCCACATCGTGCAGAGGCAGATTCGGTACTCCACTTGCCAGCATTGTCAAAGCAGCACTCAAGGGCATGCAGTCGGGGCCTAAAGGTTTTGGCCATTTTTCCTGCATTATGTAGTTTTTAAAAAGCACTTGAAGGATGAAGATTTAGCATAAAACATATTTGAAAAGCTGATATCTGGAACTAAAAGGAGTTTCCTGGTGAGGACATTAGGTTTAAATAATAATTAAAAAAAAAAAAAACAGTTGCTGTTCTTCCAAATGGACTCCATTTATTCCAACACAGGGTGCAAATTTTGCTCTTGGCTAACATTTAGCTGTCAACATTTCTGCTTTTTCCAGGTTCAGAAGTCCCCTATATTTGTACACAAAGCTTTTGTTGCTCAAAATCAGATGGTGTCATGACAATGAAATGTAGCAGTGGATGTCTTTGTCAAAAAAACAAAACAAAAAAACAAACAATTTTTTAGCCAGGTTGTACCAGTGGTCTGTTTTAAAGGGCAAGATTAGATTTTATGAAATTAGTTATTATCAGCAATGGTTCCCTTTTATACAGCTTCACCACAGAGTGTTGTTACATCTGGTCCACGATCCTCTGTGGCCCTGTTTGAGTCTGCGGGTTGTATATCGGCCAGATCAGCTACACACTTGCGGTCCGTTGCCTGCATGCACTTCTGGTGTGTTTTTGTTCATCAGATCACAGGTGCTAAACATGAACATGGGGCAACAGTGGTTCTGTAATTGGTGGATTGCCGGTTCAAATCCCCACTCCTTCTGTATCAGTTGTTGAGTCCTTGTTAAGACACTTCGTCTGCCTTGCCTGCTGGTGGTCAGAGGATCCAGTGGCGCCGGTGCATGCAGTGGGAACAGACCATTTACAAAGTCACCAAGGCACTTACAGTCCTCAGCTTGAGGCAGAAACTAACCCCAAGCCCAGAAAGAATGATGGTCTTAATGAGACGGCATGGTCAGGCTGAAGTTGCCTGGTCATGTGGTTGCAGGACATTCGTTTTCACACAAACCCTTCCAGGTCCTCAAGTCACACGTCTGTGAAACCCCTCCCACTGCATTATATATCATGGTGCTTTGACATGAGTAAGTGACTAACAGTGTTAGTCACACACAGGAATCACAGCAGAGGAACAACTTTTACGAGTTCCCAAGTTTTGAGGAGGAAATAATGATTGACGAGCTGGGAAATCTAATTTTATTTCCCATGAAGCCAAAAAAAAAAAAAAAAACTGAAGTTGTTGGTGGAACGTTCTCGCTTCAAAGGACCAGATCCAAGCAGGGAGAGTTCAGTGTTGTGGTCCAAGAGTCGCTACAGATGAATAGTGAGGTGAATTTCATCTTCTTTAGATGATCACTGCCCGTTTTGACAACATTGCTGTTAACCAATAGGGTCCAATCTGACCAAAAGATTTGCATGCAGAAAGGGCAATAAGTTTGTCAGGGTGGTTGTGAAAAGAAAGGTTTGGATGACGAGAGGCTAAGAACAAAATTTTGCGATTTTCGTTATGCATCTGCAGCAATGAGAGCCGATTTCGGCCCGACCGTGCAACGTCCTTCAGACTTAGAAGAGCTCCAGAGTCACAGCTGTGGATGCTGGAGGTCATGACCTAAGGAACCCATTAAAACCATGTCATATTATGATATAGTTCTGATCCTAATTTTCCCAAACCAAACTATATTGTATGTGACTTTCTGTAGTAAAGTTTGATTGATTGACAAATTTTGAAAGGAAAACACATTCATTGAATGTATTTCATTTTATCTCCTTATTTGGAACATGTTTTGTCATGACTTCAGATAGGAAGGAGATACCGTGGAAAGAAGCAAGATAAGAAATTTTCTGCCTCAACTGCAGACATCAGAATGGCTGGAAGCTTCTTTTAGATTATGTGTGGGTATGTGCTGGTGGGGATGGGGGTGGCGTTAAGCTCTATCCTGTGCACCCAGGGTTTTTGGATCTGTGTCGATGTGTTTTTGCCCTGAATGATAATGCTGCCTGTTGGAAAGACTAGGGCTTGTTGTGCAACATCTTGGCGCTCAGCTCTTCCCTCCTTTTCGTGCCATCCTCTCTCCCCTCCTTTGCTCTCTGTCCCTGCTTCTCTTTCTCCTTCCAGCGACTCGTCCCTCAGTCTTTTTTTGCGCCGTCTGTGGCCGTAGATGTGCCTTAGCAGCACAAAGAGACAGTGTTCAGAGAGGGTGGGAATAGCGAGAAGGAGCTCATCTGCTCAGTGTGGCGCCCATTACGTATTGATCTGGACTTCTGGGCAGGGCGGCGAGTGCAAGTTTATGTTGGTAGCTAAATAGATAAAAGAAGAAAACCGCAGGAGAATGTTGGATGTGCATTTGCCTCAGTGTGCTGGTATCATTTTGTCTCGGTGACGTGCGAGGTCGTTTGCCGGACGACTGCAGAGTTGAAGTTGAAGTTTTGGATGCAGTCGCCTGCGTGTAAAATCTGCCTGTTGGTGCATGTAGCCTCCTATGGGGCTTTTGATCTGATGGGGGAATTAATTTGCTCCAGCACTAATGCAGAAAGGAGCAAACTTCATGTTATGAGTCGGCGTCTGATCAAGGCTATGTTCACTTAAGCATGATAACAAAGGGAGAGGAAAGCATTTACAGGTGCACCACTTTATCTGATCCATGAGACATAATTAGATCTTGGTATATTCCTCACTCATTAGTAAATAGGGTTTTTTTTTATTTGTACAGTTACATACATTTCTAGATTTGGCGAGAGTAGTAATAAAAAAAAGGTTTTTTAGTGAAGAGTTGTTACTTTAATCTGCTGTAGGCTGTTTATCTTTATTAAGGCGTGCTGCTCACTCAGCCAATTTATTTGAGTGAAGGTGGTGTCACATTAAAAGCTCTTTTATGGGCGTTTTTGTGCTTTCCCATGCGCAGGTTTTCACAGGTGATGACTGTCCGTTGCCTAGCTGCGTGAATCTCCTCGTTATCCCTCAAGGCAGGGCGTGTCTGTTGATGCATCTTTTGGATATGTGTCTGGGAATATGCAATTTCCCAATGATAAAGTCCCATAATGGTAGGGTAGCTTGTAGTCATAAAGCAATTGGGATAATCTACTGGTTTACCAGCAAAGCTCTCAGAACACCCACACTGTAAATGGTCTGAGTGGGTTTCACTCGACGGTTGAGAAAGACCTAAAAAAAAAAATAAAGCAAGAGAGGGTTTTATATCTTGATAAAAACAGATTAATGGTCACGGTGTTATCTTCTAGATACTGTGTTGTGATAATCCTAAATCAGGTGGACACATGATATCTCTCACCACAAGCGTCGGACTCTGCGAGGTGTTTCAGAGTCCCAGCCAGTGAGTGTGAGCTTGATAGGCTTGCTGCAACTTGCTCTGCTCGCCCAGCTCTTCTCCAAAGCCTACACTTTCATCACACACAAACACATTCACGCATCTCGGTGGGCAGATTAAATCTGACAGATAAGCACCTTTCCTTGCAGGTGCTGGAGCAGGTTCTGCGAATCTTAAAAGAAGCACATTGGACAGATATTAATCTCACTCCCCCCCTCTGTGCTTTGCATCGCTCCCTCGTTTTGTCTGTTGGTTCTTTTTATGCGGGCTGGTATACATCATTTTCTTAATATGTTGCAGCAGAACGTTAACTTTTTTAAATCCCGACCAAATAACATCGTCAGTATGAGTTTCCCATCTTGTTGGCTAACCGCTGGACTAGCAAAGAAGCAGCAAAAGTATTTCTTAGATGCACCGATTTGGTTTTTTCTAGCCAATACTTGTTTCTGTCTATTTGATTTTTAAACAGTTCACTGTCTTCTAAGGACCAAAACCAAAACATATGTGGCAGGTTTCAGAGCTCGGAGTTTTGAATCCAACAAAAATGAAAGAATCACAATATCTTGAAACAAAAGAAAAGCTTTGGGTTGTTACTTTCACAGACCAAAACTACATGTAGTTCTTTTGATGCTGGTTACTATTAGGGAGACAAATGGTTTCATCAGTTTTTTTTGTGTTTTTTCTTGAGTTGATCATCAGTCTGATAAATTCATGGGAAAGCTGGCAAAATCTATTCTCAGGTGAATTGACTGGTGCATGGGTAGTTTTTCTGGTTGTGCTTTCTGCAGAACGCGATGTGCTTCCATGGCTCACATGTGTGGGAGATTTCTTCTCGCTCAAGTGAAAGCAGGGAACTTTAAGCTCCTTTGAGGTGATCTGTAATGAGGAGGAGGACGAGGTGGCGGGGGAGCGGTGGAGGGTGTCTGTGTTTATTGCGAAACAACGAAGAAAAGCTAGCATCTCATTTGCTTATTTGAATGGCCCTGGTTTAGAGAAACTAGAGTCATTTGAATGGCAAGATCAGGCTCGGCTGACAGCAGTGGAGGGGCTTCATGAACTATCGTGCAATTAAAATGACATTTGTTTTAAAAAAGGCAAAAATCTGATTTGAATTCCAACTTTAACTCTTCCATCCTGTTAGCTTGATTCTCCAACGGGAATTTCTGAAAACTGTTTCTGGAAAGTTGTCTACCACAGATAACACACTGACCGCTAATGACGGCTCAGTAGAACTCCATTTAAAGAAATCTCTGCCACATTATTCATAAAATGCTACGATCTATTTAAACAATGTTTAACATTGTTTTTTTCCAATTACTGATATTAAAATCAAAACAACCTCAGTGTGAGATTTATGTGTCCCAGTTATTTTCTCTGTCCTCTCTGCCTCACTGTTTTTATCTCTTGTGTCAAAGGAACTGATTGTAGCCGCTCATTCACAGGGGAGTAAGAAATGTGAATGTCAGCAGCGGCATTTTCTCTTATTAGTTTGCTTTGTTTGTAGTTTATATAACTATAAATTATTATGAGTTAATTCAATTGTCTGAATTAACTCATAAAAGCCCAGGCGGTGCTGTTTCTTTTCTCTCCGCGCTTCCAGTCCTTGCATTTCTACAATCTCCCGTCTTCTCACTGCCGCAGCCTTTAAAGTCACTTTTGAAAGCAATGACTGCCATTAACCAACTGTCAGCGTGAGGTGGATTAGATTGTGATGGGATATATATATATATTTTTCCCATGGTTTGTGGATGCTGTACTGCAGAAGTGTCAAAACTTTCTTCAATCCAGCTTAAAGGACTTTTGGCTTCTCCTTCCCTGTCATTTAGTTCTACTTTCAAATAACCCATTTCCTGAACACTCGGATTTTAATGCATCTAAAAGAACGAGCGTTCTTGTTTAAGCTCACAGAGAATCTCTTTTACTGTCACTGTGGCATATAAAAGTAATTGTGGGTTTTCTCCCCTGGGCTTCTGAGGAAAAAGGACAGGAAGAGGAGCAGATAGTCTGGATGACTTTTAGTTTAATCATCATCTTTTTCTCTTGAAGACATGTGGTGGGTAGAGCTGTAAAGTAAAGATGTGGCGCTGACTATTTCCCTTGAATGCGCTTTTTGTGGCTTGCGGGACTTTATTCTTCTATTTTTGTGTTTCATGTTTGCAAGAGAGGCAGATCTTAATCTAAACTCTTAATGTAGACAGCCACTTTCATCTGGCTCCATTTAAATGAGTGACCTTGCTGTGTTCCACTTATACTTAATGAAGGGATGTGCTCTTATTTTTTTTATATTGCATCTGCTCTGATGTCCTTTGGGAGACAGAAAGTACGCACTTATCCGCGCGGAAACGTCTGCATGACAACATGCACATGCTATTTGTCCGGGAACGGTCGTTGCTGGTAATGAGACTAAGTGTGGCGAGGCGGACAGACAAATGAATGAAACGGCAACAGAATCACTGGCTCTGTTTGATTTGCCTCCCCTAATTCAAATAGACCATCTGATAAATTGAGAGGATGGGATGTACATCAGAATAGCAAGAGGCGTCTCTTTGTTGTTCCCCATTCACAAGCAAATCACACCCCAACCCCCGCGAGAACACCCAGAGGGGAGAATGTTTCCTTATGTGTGTGTCTCTGCATGTGTGTGTGAAAGAGAGAGAAAGAATGAGCCTGGTTGCTAAGAGGTGCGAGTTTTCGGGAGGTCCTGTTGAAAGCGAATGAAGGAGTACTTGTGTCAACATTCTGACGGCGATGATGAGCCACAAAGCCCCCTGGCCAAGCAGCCGAATGGCTCCAGCACCAGCCTGTAAGAAAGCAGGAGGTGCTCCCTCACGGCGCCCTTACGTTCACTGCGTCCTACATCATTGGCTCATTATTGATCTCAGGCTGCTCTGCCTTTCCTGTTCTGTTTGAACAGGCTTGCAAATTTTGTAAGAGAAATGGAGGAAAAAAAAGTTTCAAACATTAGAAGCTCAAATGCTTGTACTGCAAAAGAGTAAATGTCGAGTTAGTTTGCATGCTACTTTTGAAAATGGCCCGACTTTGAGGTCACTTCCTGGAAAGACACTGTAAATACCTCGCAGTGCCTTCCTTCTCAGCATGCATAAAAATTTGGCATACTCTTCGGGAACTTATTCAAATTTTTAACAGCATTCTTAATCATCTGCCATAAGTTTTCCATAATCTTTTGATCTGGCAACTACAAGAACTAACGTATCCTTCCACTGTTTCCAAGGGTCTGAAGAAGATCATCTGGGTCAGATATTGACCATATTAAGGTGCATTTTGATTGTGCAACTTGTTCCATTTAGCTGTTGTTGTTTCTTTCTCACAGTTTCTGTTTATCAAAATTCTTACACAAAGTGGGTCACTCCTCCTGTAGCAGGAATCTTTGACAGTGTTTTGCTTAGTGTCTGAATGTGAAAGCATTAAAGGTTCCTGTCACAAGAATAAAACAATAACCAATAATTCTGTCAGCAATAACATCTTATGACCTACATAAAGTCACAAAGTCCACATGAAGGTGAACTATGTTAAACATTATGGGGAGTTTTGCTGATACGGACTGCGTGTTATTTTTGTTTTTAAAGAAGAAGAAGAGACGGTTCTGGCTAACATGGATTTGCAGAGATATTAGTCACAATTTTTACCATGTGAAGCTAAATTATGATGACTGCAAGGTCAAAAGAAATTTAAGACATTCACAGTTACTTAGATAGTGTTTTTTATAACCTTAAGCCTTTTGTCTAGAGCTTTAGAAGGTAGAGGTGTTTTAACAAAAGTGTTTCAATGAGTTTAAATTCTTCCAAAGCACATATTTTATTTTGTTAACTTTAACTGCATAGGTCTTAAGTAACTAGCTGCAGGTGTCAGTTATCTGTGGAGACACAAACTAAAAAAGTAAACAGATTGCTAGCAGGTGTTGCTATTGAAGCAGACCGGGCACACAACCTAAGAACCAACCCAAACAGACTCCAGAGCTATTTCAACCCTGCTGCTACTTGAACACTATTGAAGTAGTCGACGTAAAGCTTTATTTACGTCGACTAAATGCAGAGTCGGCGTAAATACTGGACATTAGGCTGGACATGTCACAAGTGACATGTCCAGCCTAATTTATTACAAATGTGATAAGGTAGCATATTCCTTTTGTTTATGAAGGGATTCTTGTTTGGTTTCAGAGTGTAATTGCTGTGAAGCCGGGTGGTAACTCAAGAATCAGGTGGTTGTAATTCTGACTGGCATTTTAATTCATCTGCTTTCCGTAATTAAGACCTTTGCACAGACTATACAGTCACTCTGCATCAGTTTCCCTGTCAATTGCTGTGAAATTATTATTATTGGTTATAATCAGGGGCGCTTCTAGGATTTGACCTTTAGGGGTGCTGAGCCCCCAGCAGGAGAAGATATCCGTTCATGCGTTTTCTAAATCTGCTTATTTACATACATTCACAAACAAAATTAAGAGACATGTCAGTAATTCATAGAATAAAAGAACAATGTTAATTTTACTCAAACTTATAAAGAGTAAAATCAGAGAACCTCAATTGTTTCCAGAGGTGTATAAACTCAGTTTGAAACAGAATCTCAAGACTACATCATACCTGCTAACATCTGCTAACATTAATGAGACACATGCAGCTGTGGAGGGACACAGTCCTAGTGGAATCTGCTGCCACAGAAATTAAAATAAAATCTACTCGAAATGATGCATTTCCAGTCATTTGAAGACCATTTTACTAAAACCAGTTTATTTTCTAAGTAGAAGTTCAGGTAAATGACTCATGAAAACTAGTTATTAACCCGAACGTTATTTGAAAATCATACTTAGAAATTGCATTACCATTATTTTTATCTGAACGTTATGCAGCTTTTGGCCTTTTTCTTTAAATAAGAATGTTTGTCCATCTATGGAAAAGTGAACATTATGAGTCGGGGTTTTACTATTTCAGTTCACAGTTCATGAAGTGGGTCTATAATAGTTACAGTACCAAACACCTTTCTGTTCACAGACACAGAAACAGCCTAACATTCTGCACTATTCTTTAGTTTTACCTTATTTAAGTGACTCCAGAGAGATTTGGGTAATTAATTACAAAACAGCACAACAGTCACTAATCAAACCTCAAAAAAGAGAAATAAGAACCAGGATCAGACTAACCCATTATTTATCCTTTTTTTTTTTTTTTTTTTTACATATATACACAATTTTGTACTGAACTACAAAATAATCTTCAAATTCAACACTGTACACAATTTCCATTCATAACTATAAAAATAATTCTAAATTAAGTACTGCGTTGCTACTTAATTGCAATGCCATTTGAATTGAAGTGCTGATGATACAAGTCTGGCCCCTTATAGCTGATATATATATATATATATATATATATATATATATATATATATATATATATATATATATATATATATAGTAAGGACCAATTTAAATGGTGTTTTCTGGCCTGGGTAGTCAGCGTTTTTTATGGAGACACTAAAAGGAGAATTAAACACAAACAGAGCAGTATTTCACCATTTAATATGTGAACCAAAGAGCCTCCTGTGTCTCCGGAGATTCATGTTGCAGATCCCTGATCTAGCAGATAGAAAGTTGATCCTATCTCAATACAGCAGCTAAAAGTGCAGCACTATAATTTTTAATTTATTGTTAAAATAAAATTGTGAAGACTTAAAGAAATATCAACAACTAAATATTTTAAAAATACATTTATTTAGTATAATTTCTTCAGAACCCCTGTTGACCCCCATCTAGAACCGCCCCTGGCCTGCAGGTCTGGGTCTGGTGCATTTTTGCTTAATATGCTTTTTCTTCATTGATAGGAAGTCAGGTTATCCAATCTGGTAAACAATATTAATAAGATATTAATGAAGTAAGACATTATTTGACAACTGAACAACTATTCATAAAATATATCAACATTTGTGAATAAAACACACAGAAAGTAATGTAATGTAGAAAATATTGATGTATTTAGTGTTAATCTGTTAGTATGATTTATTCTTTAACTGGTCACTTATTGAGGCCAATGCTATTATTTATTAAATATCCAAACTCAACATCCTAAGCAATAATAATATCAAACTAAATCAACTAAAATCACAATAAGAAACTGAATCAATCATAGCAAAATGTTCTGTATTATATCAGCCTCAGGAGAGCCTCGACCTCATTATGCTGTCCAACAACCATAATGAGGAAGATAGAGGAACAAAAGTATCGACATCTATTAGTTTTCATAAATGACGCTGGCAGAAAAAGTCCAGACAACAGTCTGAGAGGGGATTTAAGGGAGGGTTTAAGGTAGATAATTTCTGGCGGAAATTGCAGGGAAGCAAACTGGAAAACTACCTTTAGCTTTAGTCTTAATCACAACATAAAGTAGTCTCTTAAAATAAAAATGTTCTTAAGTACGAGGTGTTTTGTATATTTCAGGTTTTCTATAAGTACAATTATTTCACAGAGCACACTAGCCTGCTCTTAACATTTTGGAGACGATGTTTCAACAATAGATTTATTCAGTTCTGAGTGGGGAAGCTTACTGCTCCACGCTGAAGGAAAATACAAATGTTACTCATGTGCGATTTATCTTTGACACTTTTGTATCCTCTCGTCAGAAAAAGTCTCCTCTCGAGCAAGTTAAGTTTTTGACTAATATTCATAGCAGTTATCTTGGATTGTGGAAAGATAGGGTTTTAAGTTTTGTGTGATTTTTAAGGTGCACACAGATTATAATTCTTTGACACAAAAGTAAACATAGATATAAAATCTATGAGTGTGAGTGTTGGAGGGTTGTGAGAAATGAGACTTCATTCAATGTCTTCTTAGCACTTTACTCCTATGTCCAGATCAATTATGAATAATTATATGCAGCTGTTCGAATTGATGCAGATATATCCGCGTACTAAATGTCTGTGTATATATAAATATATCCTTAGACAGCTGGATAATTTCCAATTCACTCGGTGTGGATGCATAAAAAATAATCATCAGTTATTCACTCATTTTGCTTTTTTTATGGCTGTTAGGAGGTCTTCTTAATAGAGAAATGTCTGTAAAATTATGCATGTATATTATCGGTATATGCGTCTGAAATGACCACTGTTTGTACATTCCTCCACAACTCATTCGGGCTCAGATCTTTGGCCCTAAGAAGTAGTTTGTCCAGATGTTTGGGGAGTAGAAGAACATATTACTTTGGAGTATTTCCCACATGCTGTGTTGTGTGGCCGACTCTGTGCTGACCTCAAACATCAAAACAGCCAAAATCTAAAAATAGGCTTAATCGTTCCTCAGTCGTGTGTCTGATGGGCTCACAGAAACCAACTGAGACAAAGCATCAGGCCCTCATTTTCATGCAATAACAAACCAATACAAATTATGGTTCCCATGTCAGATTCTAAAGATCAGATGCATTATTGTTTTTTTTTGTTTTTTTTTAATAAATGCAATTGTTATTTTTAATTTTGATGGCTAAAAAACACCACAGAGAAACAATTTCTGTGCAGTAATATTTTATTTCAACTATACGTGCCGTGTTAAAAAAAAATAAAAACATGAAACAAAAAAACAAAAACAAACATTATTATTTACACATTCACAGTACAACTTTACACATATCTACAGGCCCAAATACTCTGGAGATAAAATATACAGCTGGCTGTGCATAGCCATTATGCACAGTATTTAAAACAAACATACGTGAGATAAAATGTTTCATCTGCACATACATTAAAGTCTGACTGAAATATAAAGGCTTCAGTTTGGATTGCAACGAAAAGACCCAGGTCATATTGCAATGTACAAGGCAGTTGAGCAGTGTTTGATGAGTGCATGTCTGTGATGTCAGTGTGCATGTGTCGAATAGAAAACAGAGCATAAACACTGGTTAGATGACGGGCAGAAAGCCTCTACATACAATCATCACTTGTAAACAAAACGTGGCTTTGGGCTAAACAGGCAACTGACACTCAAAAAAAAAAAAAAAAGACTGCAAAAGTCACCCAAATCATGTACCCACTGCTACAAGAAATTATCCCCCCAAATCGTCCTTTCTGGCAAACAGAAACAATCCCCTTCGCAACACGTCTTGGGAATTACAGAATCTGCACCACTGCCGGCTATGCTAAGGGACAGCTTTCATCTGAACATTTGAATACTGTGTTAATACATTGACTGTGAGCAGGACGGGCTGCGTCGAGCCTTTTATGCAACAGCGCAATGCTTTGACCGCCCCTACATCCCGTCGTTATGAAGGTACATTCACTGCATGGCACCACTTTGACGTGGAATATCACAAATCTTCGCAACACTGGCAGTAAAAGGGAATAAATAATTTTAACCCAATAAGTGTTTTTCAGTGTCCTTTTGGGGGACTTAAACTCCCAAGTGGAATTAGTTAGAAACTTTTTTTGACAAACATCCTGCTAAATTTCAAATTGCTTGTATAAAAACATTTGCAGTACATGTGACACATACAGAGAACCAATTAACATTGCCAACAATACATACTGTACTAATTTGTTTTGTGTAATAAGGCACACAATGCACAGATTCAGGTTCAGTTGCCTAAAAATATTTATACCCTTTATTTATATTATTTAAGTATATACAGGACCTTGTCATTCCCAGCATGACTTATTTGGACACATTAGTGAATGTTGAGTTGATTGTACACTGGCCTTTTGCAGAAAAAAACTGCACTAGAAACACAGGCTGTGGAGCACATGACAAGAATATTATGTTGCTGGACTGGACTGAGTTCAGATTTGTTTTTCCTCCTTAGGTTTATTGCAAGGGCAAACTCCTGGTAGCCTTGTGTTATTAGGGGGCATAAGTCTAAGAGAACAGAAGTACGCTGAAATGTCAACATTGTATAAAATTATTTTGCTACTTTCACAGTGGTACATTTAATGAGACAAGAAACACTTGAAAATAATGTTTAAAAGTATTTCAAAGCAGGGCAATATTATGTATTTTAATACTACTACTAATGATAGAAGACCAGTAGAATTCCTAGACATGGGCAATTAAGAAACGGATACATTTCAGTCCCGGAGAAAAACATTCTATCCATGTTCCAGTCTCAACAGTGTGTTGATCTGTATTTTCCACCTCTGTTTACAGTATAACACACATACTCAGACACAAGCAAATGTCCACACCCATATCAGCTGTCCTAGCATTGGTTGAGGAAACAATGCATTAATGACGAATGCTCTGTCTAAAGCCCATAGCAGCAAATGTCAAGCAGTCAAATTTCCCAGTGAGTAACAGAGTCCCTGCTATCAGCTACACCCAGCATAAGCAACTTCAGCCCAACCAAATGATCATTAGTGTGCGACACAAAAATGGATGCGTCCTCGATTCAGATTATAATGTTGGAATAAAAGACAGTGACTCAAGTCTTCAACAGATCTTAAGGTGCTTTCACTGACACGTGGAAACTCAAGACCAAATATGTACGCTACGTTTTCAGAAAGCTGCTTCTCTGGTCGACCGAGACGCATTCAAGCATTCACATCCTTTTTCACCTTGCCTGGTACTCAGTTCAGTTGCTTGTAGTCAGATGTAGCTAAAGCAGAATGCACACAATGAATATTAACTTTATTTCCCCAGGCGTATCACAACCACAGTCATCGCCTACCTCTTCTCTGATCAGTTCACATTAGAGGGAAAACAGTGCTCAAGGGCAGTGACAATTGAGAACCATTCTTCAAGTATTCTACTACTTTTGCCCACACACGTATGCCTCACTGGCCTGTTGAGGATGCCCTAAACCTTATACCTTACATTGGAACAGGTGGCACCAAAACCCAGGAACAATGGTGAGCAGCAAATTCACCATTGTCTGCTATTCATTTCCAGGTGGCTACTGGGTGCAGGGAGGCAGTTGGGGTTTGAGGGAGGCCCAGTAGGTTTCTTTGGCCATGTGGTGCTTTGCCTTTCCAGTGCAAGTGAATGCACATGCCATTTAAAGAGCATTTAAACACCTCAAGTTGATACACAAACACACACAAGGCCTTATCCCATCCAGTCACCCCAAGCCCTTGAGCACAAAGCTCTACAGACCAAGAGCCTGTTTAGAAATGTCCATGGTTGTCCATGTTAATAACTGTACTTGTTGACCACTCGCATCTGTGGAGTCTGTGGAGGAAACCCATTGGGTTTTGGGGGCACATCTGGCTTTAATGATGGGGTCCTTTTAAGCCCTGTTCGGGGAAGCGAGCCATGCCCACTGTAGCTGCTCTGTCGAGAAACAGAAGGTGGGTGGGGTGAGTGCATCCCTGGTGCCACCATTGCACCATGAGAGTCAAGTCTAGAAGGAGGTGTTGGGGGCATGTATCCCCCTCTGTTCATACTGTGCTGACGAGACACAGACACCCCCATGGTTACTCCATTTGGTGAGGTTGATAAGGACTGCCTGTGAGAGGCACTCCGGTGGAGTTGGTAACCCCCTCTTTGCCTTTCAAGTGTCCCACCCATGCTTAGGCTTCCTGTGGGTGTAGTGGGAGTGGAGGACATGGGAACATCAACCCTTTTAGTGGGGCTGTGCCTTGGTAGAGAGGAGGAGGGAGAATACAAGGAAGCTTCACGGCTGGGCACAGCAGGGGGTACTTCAGTCAGTTCCTCCATTGGCTCCAGCATGAGATGAGGCCTTGGGCGAGGCCCTGATTCTTCTTGTAGAATGGCTTTTGGGTTGGCCACAGAGTCATTAAGATGTTTTAAAAGGTCATTCAGGGTATTCCTGGCATCCACAGACCTCTTCTGATCCTTCCTGTTTCCTTTACAATCTGGAATCTTCAGTTGCTTTTCAGAAGAATGTGGCAAAGTTTCATCACCATGATCAAGGTTAGGCTGGTCATGTGTAGCATTGGGCAGCACAACTGCACTGGGGATGTTGGAGTGCCCCAGGGCAATATGAGGGTGGTTGGAACTTGCATTAGCAGGTGCAGGTGAAGAAGAAAGAAACTGTGGACTCTTTGCTGATGGGTTGGCTTCCTTACGGGGCCCGCTGACCTTTCCATGAGCCTTTTCCCACTGGTTCTTGATGGGCTGTAGGCCTTTCTGCTGAAGTACAGGAGTGGACTCTGGAGTAGGTAGAGCAGCCAGTTCCGGGGGCTGACAGCCATCCCGTAGAATCATTGTCTTGGTGTCACCATTGGGCGTATTCAAGTCTTTACCATTGCTCAGCAGATTGGTGAACAGCTTGGGAGAATCGATGTTGGTTTGGTATTCCTAAGAACATAAAAGTAAAGGAAACACAGTAAGATAAGACACATCTTTCCTTAATTTTTAGGTACTTGTTGTCAAAACATGTTGAAGGATAAATAACTTTTTCTGGTTGTACCTTTACAGGGCTGTCAAACAGACCATTGAGTTTGACAAAACTCCCAGTTGAGTCTGAGCAGGATGGTGCAGACTCCATGTCCTTGTGGACGTGCCTTGGTTTACGAAGGACAGAGTCTCGATAGCAGAAAACGATCAGCCCAGCCAGGAGAGCCCCCATCAGAAAAGCAGCAAAGACGCAGGTGATGAGGATGTTCATGTGGACCATCTGGTTACTGTCACCCGTACGGATATCCCATACACCTACAATACAGTAATACAATGGTTAACACATGAATACAATTGCCTTAGGGGTTATTGAATGACACATACTTCACCATATACCAGAAGAAATGTTTGTGTGTAAAACAATCATGCTGGATTTTTCATTTTTACACTTCTCCCATACAAAGCACCTACATGCAAGTCAACTACTTCCAAATTCTTCCAACTAGTAAAGCACAGATAAAGGACACATATGGTGAAATTTGGCAGTCACTGCTCTGTACCTGCATTCATTTCACCATCTACAGGAAGCACTGTTAGTTCAAAAGAGTTGACTTGACCAGCATTCCACAAGAGACTGTCATGCTTCTAAGCATCAATAGGAAAAGAGTGCTCTCTTATCTGAGATGAAGCCAAATTGACTTTTTTTTTTTTTTTTTTTGCAGCAGGCTTTTGGTTGGAGAATAGAGATTCAATGTTTGCATTCAGAGCATCCAGGAAGCTTCTGCACTACACAAGGTTTGTTAGTAACCACAGACACGGAAGGGGGTTAGTGATCCACTGTACAGCCACAGCAGTGGTGTGGCATAGGAGGCCCAGTCAATTATCTACCAGCCAGGATAATCTGTCACTAAAGCTAGCTAAAAGATTTCTAGAAAAAAGGATAGAAACAAATAAAGAAAGAATGTGATAGGAAGTAAATAACTTGACAGGGAACAAAAAAAAAGCAAAGAAAATGAAAGTGGTGACACAAAACTATAACAGACAAAAGCAACACAAATAATGTAGAAATTCTGTGCATTAAGTGCTCTCCACAATTATTGGCACCCCGGGTAAAGATAACGACAACATCAAAAATCATGGAAACACGTTATAGAGACATTTGCTGGGACATACTGTTCTTTTTTCAGTATTCAAACAGGTGAGTTTGGATTTTGAATGTTTTTCAGCCTTTTTCTAATTGAAATACTGCTCTGACTGTGGATATAGAAAAGTTCAGATGAGTATCTATTGTAGCCATTTGCTGACTTGTAAGATCAACGCAAATTTGCCTTCATTTAAAGACACTCTCCTGTATGTTCCATTCAGAAAAATGACTATGAAAAAAAGGTTTGTGTGTCATGTAATATTTATACCCCAGGTCGTGGATTACCCTTTAAATACTTCTAAACTTTATTATCAACTCAATAAAAGTATAAATACATAAAAACGTCCGATTTGGTTACATTTATTTATTTATATATAACATTTTTTTATTTAAGAGTAGGCATATTCATAAACCTAACATATATTTATATACATACACATACTCACTACTCACATAATACACAAAAAACATTTATTTAATAGGATTTTTGTGTAAGTTGTGACACTGGGTATTCAGAAAAAAGTAATTTGATAACACTGAATAAATGTAGTCAAATTAAAGTTTGTTTTCTAAAAGCTAAGGCACTTTTAAGGCTTTCAAGCTATCTCTACCAAGGTTGCCAATAGATATGAAAGACGCTCTTGCTTTTTGCTGGTAACTATTAGACCAGCTGTAACGCAGCATTTTTGGCCTCCCTAAGAGCCTTACCCTCTGGCCCCCCTGGGAGAGAGTTTAAAGAATGGGATGTGGCTGGGTCATCCTGTAGCACAAAGCCTGAGCCGTAGAGCTCTGGACGAGGCCCTGAGCTGGGGCTTTGACTGGGTATGAGTACTGGGGGCTGTATGGGCCCACTGGGTTGGACAGTGACTGGTGCAGATGAAAACGCCATGTCTGTGGTGACAAACAAACGGTTAACAAATTGTGCAGGAGTGTAAAGCATACTGTTATCCCAATTAGTAGGCATGAGCAGAGCATTTGTGAGAGAACAAAAATTAAAAAACAAAAGCAAAACAACAAAAAAACACATTTACAGAGCCAAAACAGTGCATCATTGAACATTCTAAACAAGAAGAAAAATATTGGATTAAAGTGTTCAGAGGAGTTGGTACACAACATTATGGATGCTGAAAGTTGAACGGTTGGCATGCATAAGAGAAGATGGATGAATCAGGAAAGAAAGTGATGCTATGAGTGGTTCTGTGCTGTGGTTAGAGCACCTATGTGGACTACGTTGTTTGTGACGGTGAAAAATGAAGCGTTAGCATTCAGAGTAGTTGTTTGGAACAAGAGATGAAAAGTAGCAGGGATGGAAAGAATAAGGGAGGGAAATGCTGAACTCAAGGAAAGAAACCAGTTGAGTAAAAGATCAAACTAACCAGAGGTAGGGTCGCCAAATGATTTGTAATCTGGCGCTGAAGTAGTGCCCAAAAACACTAAAAACAATTAAAAAGACAAGAAATCATTATAAGGGAATTCAGAAGTAAAAATAAAACTGAACACTTAAAACCTGCTTTGACAACTAATATTTAGCTTCCTAGCAGTGTTTTTTTAATTTTTTTATTTATTTTTTTATTCTGACTGGAAGCCCTCTGGTTCTGATCAATACTGAGGTTCAGCCTTGGTCATGTTTAGCCAATACACATGGACAGAAAATTGCATTTAAGTGAGATACTGTAGGATTACAATTGTCCACTCATAAAATGTAATAAGACTTCAGTCATTTGCATGAGCTAAGCATGACCTTTTAATTGTACATGTCCATGTGTGGGCATTACAGGCAGCCATAGTTACATTTGGCCATGTACTGTATGTAGATGTGTGTGTTAATACTGCGAATACATGTAAGGGGTAAAGTTACTGGAGTGGTTACTGGTTGTGAGTGTGCAGGCTTATGGTGTATGCAGAGATGGGTTTGTGTCATTTGGGTACAGTCTGTGTAAATGTGAGCATAACTGGATGTGTTTGTCCGCGTGGCAGGATCAATGGCACGGCATGGGGATGAGAGTCATACCTTGACAGTCTCCAAGGTGAGTGGTATTTCCATATTCAACATCCTGTTCGTATCCTTTCCTGAAAATACGAAGGGAAAAACTTGGCTGTTACTTAAAAAGTTGCAAACGGCTCATGCAGTTTTGTTTTCTCATAGTTGGTATTTTGTTCTCTTTTTTTGGCCACCGGCGCTTGAACTCACAAAACACCAGGCTGTATCCTCTCACAGGCTCCGTGAGGCTTCCAGCCACAGTAAGGATCTCTTGATGCAATGCATGACCTGGCACGCAAACACAGTGAAAAACAGGCTTAATGATTATGGAAAGAACATCGTTATCATTTGTGACTGACTGAACATTAACCACACCGTCGCCTAAGATCAAACCACTATGATGCCCTTTATGATGTTTACATGAAAAACGCCTCAAATAAGGTCAAACACCTATGAGTGACAGTACAACCCCATGCAATGAGTACGGTCTCACTTACTTTTGGCAGGAGGAATGCCTTTCACAGCGACTCAGGGGAATACGGATGACACAGCTTGAAAAGGCAACATAAAGGCTGTGTGTGTTATTGTCCACATGAAGCGACAGGACACGCTTGTCATCCTCACGGTTAGACGGGCACCTGGAAGGAGACGATAGAAACCTGTCACCAAACCTCTAAGTGACAATAGATGGAGATACTTAAGGTATAACTTTTTGTCCGAGCCTAACAGCAATTTAATCTTTAACATGTGACGCTTCATCAGATAAACAATCACTTGTACTGCAATTGTGGAGAATGCGGGCAGGCAGACGCTGCCATGTGCGCCGGGCGCTTTTATTTTAAGAGTTGCTGACTCACCAACTGACAGACACAAAGGGGAAGAGAAACGGAGAAGAAAAGCAAATACAGAGATGGAAGAAGGTTAATGTAGACCTACTTGGCCCTGTTGAAGACATCAATCTCCTCCAGCAACAGACTGTCATTCAGGGACAGAAGGGAAGTCTTCGCTAAGACCTTAAGGACGACCCCCGACTCAGCACCGATGAAGACCACCGTGTAGTTCTTGTGGGGTCCTGCTTGGCCGTCTACAGCCAGCGCTGTTAGTCGGTACCTTCATAAGTAGCAGAGAAGCGTCAATGAAATTATTATATATCTAAATAATGTTTACCTTGAACATCGTAAGTTTAATCAAAACTTCCAAATGCCAGAAAGTCAAATGCTAAGAATCAAAATACAAGGCAAAGCAATAGCTCTCAAGCCAACACATTTCTTCATAATTCACTGCATGTCTAGTCCTGCATACTCTTACTGATATTTAAACTTCAACTGAGTGCAGCTTTCCCTGAAATTGCAAAACGGCTATCTATTTGGGAGTGAACCAAAGATCTACCGTGGGAAACATTTAAGGCAAACAGAAGTGTCACAACGCACATCCCTGCCTCTATATGGACCGAAAGGGGGGTGCAGCCCAATTAAACGCACGGGTGTCATCTTTTATCTAAGTGAATATTTTGTTTAGCTTTTAAATAGAACTGGGATTTTATTAACTCCCAGTATTTGTAAGTAAAAAATGTAAACTGGAAAACACGTTGGATAAACTTTGTGCACCAAAAAGTCATATTTACCCCATAAAGATAAGAGCTTGTTTTTTTTTGTGCATGTTTCATGTGTGATTCCAAGTTTTGTGAACTTCAAGTTGAGATTGTTTTATTTTGCTTTTCACTATTGATATTTTGGTGAGTATATATCTATCACTTGAGTAATGAAGATCAACATAAACCTGCCTTACTAAAAAGGCACTTTCTTTTCCCATAGCCATCTAAACTACACATAGTTTATCCTAATGTGAGACTGTTATATACAGAGAAAACCGTTGTTTTTCTTTTTGATTTAGAAACCTTTCGCTCCCTCTAAAAATAGTCATAACACGAACAACGTAAAAAAAAAAAGAAGAAAAAAAACAAACTAGAAAAAACATTTTAGGTTTCAAACAGGTCGAAGGAAGCCTGTATCCACAAATGTGACATATAAGCATATCAGTCATGACATAAAAAACTTGGAACAGTACTGTATATCAGACTGACACATACACCCATAAATTTGTGTGTCAGAGTGTAGGTCTTGTGTTTCCATCGACAGATATTTTTCCACATATACTTACCGGACACGTGTCTTGGTGAACCAAGGCTCGTCCCCAATCGAAGGCACAGCTGTGTCCATAAGGGGGTGGGACTTGATGAACTGCAGGGTGTCGTCTGGAAACTCCACAGAGCTCTTAAAGGATGCAGCCGGACCATGACCTGCACAACTCCCAGGTCTAAGAAACGGAGAGTGCATATGCACAGAGGGCAAAAGGTCAAAGATCAGGCCTATTCCGTCAAACACCAAGGAGCAATTATAACATATAATGAAATGAATGAAAGATGCCTGGACAGTTTAGGGAGGGGGGAGTAGCAGGTGTCTTTTGGGGCATGGAAAAGGCCTCAGCTGGAAGCATAAAATATACATATGCATGATTATCCCTCATCAATGATTTACAGGGGTAATGAGGTGCAACGCAGACTTTGTGTTTTGGACGCAGGGCATGGCTGCCGATATAAGTGCCAACACTAAACTAGCTAAATATTCAATGCATTTAATTATACCAAATTAATAATTTAATCACCAGCAGATGGCAAATGTGTGTGCTGGGTCAAAGCTAATAACCTGGTGGCTTGTTTGTGAAAAAGATTTGATTTCACTGGGTTTAACCATGACAAAGAAGGACTAAGAAAGAGAAAATTGAGGTGGTGAACAGCTGCTGCTCAAAAAAAAAAAAAAAAATTCTAACCGAGGTTTTGGCAGCTTCTCCTCTGGGAACGGCGTCCACACAGAGTCAGGGGTCTTCTGCTCCTTGAACCGGCCCATGAAAACTTTCTCTATATCAGTCATGGCGAAGGCACACACTGCTGACCCCGGAATACTGTGAAAGGGATATGGCACCAGTCAATAGGAATATATTTGAAGAAACATACAGCCCAAGATCCTCCCTCAGTGGCTCACCTGTTCATCTGTGTGGTGAACACGCCCACCACGGAGGGAACGCCGTTGACGTCGATGATGTCGGTGATGGACTGAAGCACGTCGAAGTAGAAGAAGGATTCCCCCGGCACGGAACAGTTCAGCCTCGCTTTCACGAAAGAGGTCCAGTGCTTCTCCAGCACTCGCTGCGACCCCCCGATGTCATTTTTGCAGATCCGGGCCACTCGGGAATAAACAACCTGCGGGGGGGAAAAAAAAGAAGGTTGGAGAGAGGACTGAGGCGAGCGGAAGAGGAAGGCATCTCCGTGAGAGTGTCACTAAAAACACTTCAGGTTCTTGAATAATAAATAACTCCATCCTGTAACAACTCAACACAAATCACTTAACACACACAACTCATATTTAACTCAGTGTGAGGAGATTGTTCACCCTGAATGAAACAAACACAAAAAAATGTACTTAAAGCAGCATTGTGCAAAAGTATGTCTGATTGCACATATTACAGGGGCAGAGAGCATAAATGAGGTACATGAAGCAGCCGGCTTAGACGCTTTTAATAATTCACCAGTGTAAACCTCCATCAGAAGCCAGGTGTCACCCCAGCATTAGTAGAGGTAAAATATTTAGTAGCTAGTGGCTGATGGAAGACGCCGGCTTCCTGTGGCCGGCCCAGCTCACCCCAGGGTGAGGCATGGTCAAACGCAAAGCTGGTCTCCAACGTGGACCGTCCTAATTCCCCTTACATGACTGTGTGTGTTGGAGTGTGAGGGAGATACAAAATACAAAGCCTGTAGGGGGAAAATCCTTTTACTGTGTAATGGTCTTACATTTGAAAGTCATTCCCAGTAAACGCTGGATGTTGAAATTTCACTTTGAACTGGGATGTGGTTTATAGCCGTCTTTGCATCACCACTGAGGCTCATTTATCGCAGCAGTTCTAACCCATCCACTAAAGCAGGGAAGTCCTGCACACTGTGTTTTGGAGGAACATCTATGGTGTTTAGATCAGAGGTTGCACTGTCTTACCTTTCCCAGATTGCTGTGCTCCACGGCAATCTCCCGGTAGAAAAAGTACACGTAATTCCCAAACTCGGCTGCATGCAGGAAATGAGGTTCTGAGGTGAGGAGAGAGAGCGGGGAGGGGGCAGACACAGGCAGAGAGTTAAAGTGTATTTCTGCACAGTCACCACTGCTGTGCATGTTGAATATTTCAGAGATTTGTACAAGGCCGTATATGACAGGGGTGACCTAGATTGCCTGGGAGAGAACAGGCCATATTCCCATGAAGCTTGGCAAGGCAGGAAAGCTCTCCATCACTCCAAAAACAGCTCTGACAATCACGTACGTATATGCTAAGGCACAGATGGCTTTTTATTACTAAATGATACGGTACTATAGTTTTGCTGGAAATATTTCCTCCTCTGCAACAACATTCTCAAGACTTGGTTGAAAACCAGCCAATGACATGAATCACCTTCCCTTAAAAGGATTTAGTTTATTGTTTGATTTTTATTCATACAGTTCAGTTCAGTTTTTACGCTAGGAGTTTTTACATCTTTTTGATTGATCACAGAAACAGCACTTTACGGAGCCCAACCAAACAAGATCAACCAGGAGATTAATCTGTACGTCCTCATGGCGGGTTAATAAACCTCCTCATGCATTGGCTACACAATGAGATTTCTGGTAACTGCGTTGTAAATTGTGAAATGGACTTGTAGAGGACTTCATAAAACAAGCATGTGTGGAAGTAGTTTAATAAAAAAAAGCTTGGCATGCAAGAAACCTCAGCTAAAAATGGTCTCATTTACATTTCAAGTTTAAATCAGTACATTAAAGTATCCAAAATGGATACGTCCAAAGACCTATTTTAAAATCAAAGTAGATTTTTACAAATGCCACCAAAGTGACTCTTCTTAACGCCTCAGCAGAGTCAAAAGCTCATCATCTGCCATTTAAGATTTTTTTTTTTTTCTGGCTTAATGTACTATGTAAATTTTCTGAGAAACTACACTTTTCATTTTTATTAGCCACAAGATGCAATCGTCAAAGTGAATAGAAATGAAGGCTTGAAATGTTCACCCACTGTGTGAAGGAATCCACGTGTTAAGTTTCACTCTTTTACGATATCCTTATTGACTGAGGTGTACCTGCACTGTTCCGTACAATTGAAAAGCACAGAAAGGGCCATTTTCTCACCTTTCAGCCATTTGGAGTCATATTTGATGGTTCTGAGTGCTGATCCATCACCCATACTACGGTAGATGACAGAATCACTGGCCTGGAAGTCAGCAACTGTTGCAGAATACAGCTTTCCCTCTAAGAAGCCAAAAACAAATACATACACGGTCACAAAAAGTAGAAAGAACAGATACCACTGCTTCTCGCCGCTTTTTTTCTTTTATAACACTTAATTGGCTGAGCCGTTATTGCTGCAGGCAGTTTTACCGTGGCAAAGACACAGAGGTGATAATGAGAACATAAGTAGAAACGCATTAGTTGTTCTCCTGCAAGACTACATGTGCATGCAGGCGGGCGGGTGTTCGACCCGTACCAGCGAAGAGGGCCACGTTGGTTTGCTTGGAGTCGAACGGGCACCGCGCCAAACCATTGATCTCTTCCCCATCAAACTCGAGGTTATCCAGCTAAAGGAAACACAGAGATCACCCACACATCAGAGGAGACCCGGAGGAAACATGGACACATCTAAGCAGCTGCATAAATTAGTCAAATTTGTGCAGCTAAGCGCATTTCAAATGGAAAAACTGAAATCATCCCGGTCCACTGACCCTGTAGTATCTGCACATGGGGTTGAAGCCATTGGTGCCACAGATGAACACCAGGTCATCATTTCTAGGAACCAGCACTTTAATAAAGTTGTGGCACTCATCCTGGAAACAAACACACACATAATGAAAATCCACCCGCCTCTTTCCTCACAGTGGACACTTTGTCCCTTTTTTTCTCCATACTTACTCTATGTTTTCCCTTCACAGCACACATCTCTCTGTCACCTTGGCCCGATCGCCATGTTAACTTCTGTAAAGACACACACAGCGTATTAGACATGTGCATGTCAAACAAAATACACAAGACTTGCACTCAGATCCAGCGCCCCCTGCTCCCCCACCTCCGTTTTTCCACTCTCATTTTACAACCCGTCCGGTTTGTGATGAATGGCTCAGTATTTTCTAAGGAGCCCTTTCAGAGTTTGTGCATTGAGAAAGCAGCTTGTGGCGAGAATCTTACCCGGTAAGAAATGATCTCATTCCTGTAGGATTCTCTCAGACTGACGAGGTACACCTGATCCCTGCAAACACACAACAACGTCACACACACACGCTTCAGTCAGAACAACAGCAAGGAAAATGCTGAGAGGTTCGAATGAATGTGTTTTAATCTTCATCAATTTGTAACCCAGATTGCATTACCATTTCTCTATTCTCAATAAGATTTTACATATGTAAAAAAAAAAAAAAAAAAAAAAAACTTTTTGTAACCTCAAACTAAATTCACAGGGTATCAGAATGTTTGCTTTTTTTTTTTTAAAAAAAAGAAAAATACTGAAATAGGTCTCCGTCAACATACTTTTAAAATTTTAATACAACTGAAAATTACATTGTGAACAAAACACAATATTAAACTCTGATCTCATTGACTGCAGTTCTGATTTGCATTGTGCAGAATTATTTCCTTAGCATAAGGAGATGAAAAAATGCATTCCAGCAATAGACATTTACAATATCTATTATTCTAAAGACATTCTACAAATGTTTGTACTGCGATTGTGCGGCTATTATTGTAAATACATTTAGAATGTGTTTCCGCACAATCGCAGTACAAACATTTGACACCAATTTTGCTTAATTTCAAGAAGGTGGAGGAGAAAAATTTCACATTTCAGACCAAAAGAAAGTCGGTATTGGCCCAATCGGAATCTTCAGGCAGAAAACTGCGATCGGCGCACCGCCAGCTAAGAGTGATACGTCATTCTGATATGGTAACTTCATGACAAGTTACGACCTCCACATCAAACCAAAGCGGCTTAGTTATCTCCAACTGGTAGACAATATTCATTTAAGTCTTGTTCTAAGTAAATATTCTGACATAATAAGAAAAATTAATATCCGGTATGAAATATTTTTCACACCTGACCTTATTTTAATTTTAAAACTAAATTACAGATTCAGTGCTCAGTCCCAGAAATGCTCCAAATTGATACTAGGTGAAAAAAAAAAAAAAACACAAAATAAAATGATAGGTATATTCATTTTGTTCTGTTGATAATGGCGTGCCAATAGAGACCATAATGTCTCTCTTGGCAGACAGAAGGTCTTAGGACTGCAATGTGGGTAGCATATGTCCACAACATATTTTATCTACACCTGCTGAGCTGGACGTACACCGCCATGACTCAATGTTAAAAACACAAAGGTCAAAGAAAAATGGAGATTTTAAATAACAAGCGAGACATCATCAGCATACAGGGAAACTTCATGTTCAGGATTGACTGAATATCCTGAATGCTCTCTCTGCATGAATATTACCAAGGGTTCGATAAGTTAACTCATATGCCGATGGCTTGTTTAAGGTGGTCTGTATAAACAAGGAACGGAGGGTTGATACAAGTAGATAATCAATGAATTATAATTTGAAAAGGTTAGTAAAAACCATCCCAACACAGCAAGCAGATCAATATGGTCAATGGTCTCCTTGGCATAAGGAGATGGAAAAAAATGCATTTCAGCATGTTGTCTGCCTGAGTAAACAGAACATTGAAATGGCTCTGAAGAAATAGAGACAGGCAACAATTAGGGCTCGCTTTGGTTGCTCTTGATGTATTTTCATTCATTGGACGATTGATCAGCCCTTGGACAACAGATTTCTGATTAATTTTTTTTACTGAAGGCACAAACTGGCAGGAATAGGATCACACCTGACAATAAAGCACCATGTGATGGTGGCTGCAGGGACTTTAGAGAGACTTTTCATATTGTTGATGTCAAAGCAATTTTGAGCAACAACATTAGTGCTAGCGCTGGCCATAAATACAAAAAAAGACATGTAAGGATGCCAAGAAACCCCCCTGAAAGCACGTCAGGCGGGCGTGATGGACGCCTTCGCTGAATCAATACCAGCCATATACATCAGATGCAGGGCTGGAAGCCACAGATCCAATAACACTAAGAGCTTTTTCACCCGTATGCTTGTGTTTACGTGCCAAGCAGTGACTGAGTATATTGATGTGGGGGGATGTGAGAAAGGGAAAGAACGACAGATCGAGATGGCAAATGTGTGTGTGTGCGTTAAATATACCTGCCAGCAATGAATAGCGTGTCCTGTATTTTGGTCATCAGCTGAAAGTCGAGGCGATGCTGGGAGTCGTTGACAGAGGGCCTGCCTCTAAACACAGGGTACCGCCGAGTAACTGCAGAGAAATCACACACATGCACGTTCAGTCGGTATATATCTCACTCCGTTAACGTGACTGCTCTGATTAAAATTAAGTAGATACTAAGGCTTGTATTTAAGACACACTGCAAATCACAGTTGCACTGTTGTGTACGTTCTCAACAATCAAACCTGTATGTCATTAGTTTCCTGTGTTGGGCGGAGGCTGCTTATGTCAGCGTTTTTGCTGCGTTGTTCCAGTGTGTAGCGGAAATGGAAATGAAATCTTCCTAACGCTACAACTGGCCGTACAGCAGAGTGATTTTATGAATGTGGCACCATGGAGTGTGAACTGCTGACAAGGCAAAATGGATGGGACTCTGCATTTTGTGTTAATTCGGTGTAGTAAATGAAATGAATAAAAATGTGGAGACAGAGGAGGTGGAGAGGTGCTACATGTGATATGAGCGTTTTGCGCGTGTCCACTCACAGTGCGCATCAACGATGTCGAGGGGCACGATGTCCTCCGGGAAGCTGACTGCGAGGAGAGTGCGTGAGGCTGCCAGCAACAGCAGAAGCTTGCTGAGCAGAAGCGCAGCTCCCTGGCCCATGGCTGCTCACAGACGACGCTTCCTGTTGCACACTGCTGGAGATGTTACCTGGAGACACGGAGAATAATGCAGGCTTGTTGTTTCCTTGGATGTTGGTGGATTTTGTGCTACGGCTCAACAGTGACGTCAACTCTGGTCCTACAAGACGCGTGTGAAAAGCAGGCAAACGTATTAAAAAGAAAAGTTCAGCTGTGACGTAATGGCGCACACTTAAGGTCGCCTCTGATTTATTGATGACTGGGTTGTCGATGGCGAGGCTTGGCCACTTTCCTCCCCCAGCCTCTTGCTGCATCTGCTCTCTAAAAGGAAGGTCAGCCAAATGGAGTGGTGGGGGGTTTCTCTGTGTGTGTTGGAGACAGCGGAAGTCCGCCCTGCAAGGGACGCCTGCTGTCGCCGTACATCTGTGCTCTGATTCGTTTTACCTGGCCGGGCCCAGCACTAATCAGCGCATTGGCGCTTTATCACCACTGGTCGCGCAGCCTCTGCTCTGACCTCAGCAGAGTTTTATCAGTGCTCTGCTGGCAGGTGTCACTCTGTGCTTTCCGTGGAGCTGGTCTGCTCTATTTTTATAGCGGCACAGTAATTCCCTCACTTGCGTCTGCACTGCGACATGTGTACAGTTGTTTTGACATGGTTGTAATTTTAGGAGATAATGGTTTGCACAGTGTCTGATTGGAGATATGATATGCCCACGGCTGCTACGGCAATAATTTATTGTGGGCGTGGCGGGGGGTTTAATGTGTAAGTCGGTGTGTGAAGGAGTACTTTAGGGACAGACTCTGTCTGTGCATATTAATGACTGGTGTACATTCAAATATTTATAAGGCAAACAAATTATTCATGGAGGTAAAGCCTGAACGGATATAAACAATTTACTGAGAGACGTCACACAGGCAGGGCGATGGATTAGCTTGGAGCACACTGAGATACCCAGACACATACATGAGGCTGCGCATGCATAATCACACTTTCAAATGCTAGAATGCAATGGCTGTGTTGGACGCACAAATAGGAACGCACACACAGAGAGAAAGTATCGACTCATTTTTCAATTAGCCCCAAAGCACACCTGCTCCACTGCTGTCTGTGTGCCCGGCCCTGCCAAGCCATTAGCGCTTTGATTGATCCACACAGGAAACATGGCTGATCAGCGGCCAGAAAAGACAAATCTATAGCCCTCACCCTAATTAATGTAGCAATGCGAAGACATTGTAAACTGAAATCTGATTGGTTCAACTTGTCAAAAGAATCACATATTTGATGCCGGCGCCGCCAGAGTAATTCTTCAGGTATTGAAAAACCTACACCACATGGTTGTTCAGGTACCAAATTAGACTGTGGAATCAAAGTAGGAGCATCATGTGAGCATGCAGAGTGCATAAAGACGGCCTTTATGCTAACACATTGATATAAAACATGCTGCTTTTTCACCCTGATCCTGTGTTGATCTAAACAGTTACTGCTGGCTGATCAAAGAGAAGGGTTGTTAGCTGGAATTAGAGTAAAGCCCATGTGTTTTAGTCATGAGCAGTGTGTAATCATGGCTATTCAGCGCTCTGTGGGATACTGAGGCCTTTGAAAGAGCAGTGTCATTAACTCTGAGTAATGTAATGCCTGTACGAGATGATGCTTAAGCTTCATCAGTCCACATAATAGTTAAATTAGGGGTTTGATGTGTCAGCAGAAATTGAAAGATTTCTGGTTTATTTTCACAGAGATCTATACCGAGCACCTGTTAGGATCCTAATCAGAGGGAGAAGTGATGTTGCTGCTCTGTAAAACAAAAACAAAAAAACAATGCCTGCTGGTGTCCCTTAAAAGCATCACATCTTTTTTTTATTTTTTATTTTTTTATTTTAACTACCTTCCTTGGATGCACTCTTGCACTGAGAATTGTGCTATTTTAAAATCTCGTGCAATAAACTGCTGAGGTTCGAAGAGAAGCTTGGGACAGGAATAGATACCAAATGCTCAACAGTGGGGAAAAAAAAAAAAAAGCAGTAGAGCTATGAAAAGTAAATAAACTGAGCTGTGCAGTTCTACTTTATGGTGCTTTCATGAAAGCTGCAGGCTGTACACATATCCCAAAACTTGGCGGTGTTCGCAGGTAGATCATTTCTTCACTTGTCAAAAATTTTGCAGCGCTTCTCTCCATTGCCTCGTCAAAAACGTTCCAGTTTTTTTTCTTTTTCATTTCTTTTACTAAACAATCCAGGAGGAAAACACTCCAGGGAGACACTCGAGATATAATCTTCCTTGCACGGCTATCGCCGCCGACTTCTGAAGGAGCTTTCTATAGAAACTTTAGTGTAAGGTCAGCGATCTAAAATTACTTCTTATTCTCTTATGAGCCCCGGTTTGTTTTCATTTGCCTTCGCGCTCTCTGGTTCCTGCCCTCCAGTGTGTGCACGGGGTCGTGTGCACGTAGGTGTGCGTGTGCGTGCGTGCGCGCACAGCGCCTCGACAAGTCTGGAGACGCTCGGCTTGTCACGCAACTCAGTGCCATTCAGCGCTGCCTCGCTCTGCCTCTGTTATTACAGGCTTTTCAGTGTCCTACAACCACGCACTTTCACTGCCGACGCCGCTGGCTCCGGTCCACGGTGTTATACATGGGGAGGGGGGAGAAAGAGAGGGGGAAGGGATCTGCTGGATTTCTGTTTCTACTGACAGTGGGTGACTTGGGTCTCTAGCCCAGTTATGGTGGTTGCAGCTCCAGCTTTAATGTTCCAAGCTTAACGCGACAGATTAACACTTATCCTCCTCTTAGCTGTGTTTTCACTGGCACATGTAACCTCACCTCCATTGTGACACTGGATGGAAGTCATTGTTTTTTTTTTTTTTCTTGCAAGGAGGGATTCGGGATCATAAGAAAGTGTGGCAAACAGCAGTGCATGAGATTTCGTAAATTGTGTGCGAACTTGTGGGGTGGATGTAATCCCAGCAGAACAACGGCTGCTGCTCCTCCGCTTGTCATCTCACACTACGTGAGCTGTGAAACTCACACAGAAAACCAGATAACTAAGGAGTGGGGTTTCAGGCATTTCTCTACACTGTGCATGTTCAAAAACACATGCAAGCATGCGTGACTTTCAGGCCTAAAGCTGTGTACATCCTGTAACATGGTTTTTGGTGCTTTCCTACTTGGCTCGGTGAAATTAATCCAGATGCAGCTCCACTGGAAGGCTGAGTTGGCCAGATGATTAGAGCAGCTACCAAACACGCTCAGAAACAAAATCTATTCCCTTCCCACTTCAGTAATAAGCATAGCACTCCTAACTGCCAGCTATTTATGCCAGGATTACGTCTGATGGGCTTGGTCGGACTTGTTGCTTCAGAGATTTGGCATAAAGGGAAGTTGTTTGCTTCCTTGAATGCATGCTTCCAAACTTTTTCTCCGTAGCTCGACGAACAGGAGAGTGAAACAGGAGAAAGGCTGCTCTCAGCGGTAGTTCTGCACAAAAGCCGTACATTGCAGGTGTGACGAAGAAACAAAAGGGGGCTTTGGGCAATAGAACACAATAGAACCGCACCCCCCTCTGGCCTGTGGATCCACGTTTACTGGATGTTTCTGATCACTAAACAAACAAACTGGAGCCAAATGTTGCACACATGGTCAAGCTTTTACTACTCTCTCTATTTAGCCCGAGCAATCAGCGATCAGCATTTTAGGGAAACCATAAAGGGATAAAAGTGGTCACTGTATGGTTTAATGGTGGCTGTTCCGGGGTTACGGCCGGCTGTAGAGGAGGTTAATGGTGGTCGCTCTGGTCACCGAGCTCTGACCCTGTGTCCAGCCAGGCGAGAGCGGGACACACAAACCAGCTGTGCTGTCCGAAAAAGGTGGAAAAAAATGTAAAAAATAAAAATCAGGGCTTGTTTCATCTGGCCCATGGCGTGGTGTTCCTCCACTACATGCAGTTTGTAATTACAGCATGAGCTAAGCTCTGTGATCTCTGTGGCAGGAGTTCAGATCCTTTAGACTTTTGGGGATTTAGATGTATTTCTAAAGGAGAGTGCGAGATTATTTGGCAAATATGGAACCAGCATTTAGGCCATGAGTCAACTATCATCATGCTTAAACATTCATTGAGAAAACAAAAGAAGCATCAAGATAGTTTAGGAGTAGCTGGGAGTGTTTGTTAAAGAATAAATAAAATGATATAAAAATAAAAACAACAACATAAGCACCTCCTGTTGCTTTTTTCATCAAATTTTCCCACTTTCTCTGACACAGCAAAGTGCTTCTGAAATCCCAATCCGCACATTTCTTCTTTCACTTCAAATTTTCCAACTTTGCATGAGGATGTTTCACCCCTATCCTGATTACAGAGTCTATGCTCCAGCCCCTGCTCTAATGCATGCATTGTGCAGACCGGAGCATGAAGGCATTCGAGTTTAGTCCATGAAATCCTTTCATGGCCCTTTTAGTCCACATGTAGGACTCATACAAAAGAACAACAAAGACTCGGGGGACAGCGGTGGAGTGACAACGGTGATGGGGCTGCGTTTTTTTTAATGCTTTAACTGCCTTCACTGCGCTTTATTCATGCCCAGAGCTGGGCTTCCATGCCCCCTCTGCCTGCAAAAAGGTTAGCAGCGCTTCTGCTGTTTACTATTCAACGTCAAGATGGCTTTAAAAAAAAAAGAAGAAAAAAAACTAGGATGCTTTAAAAATAGCAGAGGCATCAGAAAAGGAACCACCTTCCTGGTAACTGTCCGCCCATCTCCTCTTATTGTTTATCAGCCCACTCTTTACCAGCCCCTCCAGTCATGTGCACCGCCACCAGAAGTTGATTTTAAGACATGAAAAATAAGAGAAAACACTGTCATAATTTTACTCAACATTTCATCAGCAGCTCGGTTCGTTCTAGTAACAGCAAATATGGATGTTTGTATAAAAAATAAACCTTGGAATATATGAATTTTACGCACAGCCTGAACGGGCTGTAACCCTTTTTCTACAGTCAATCATCAGCGAGAAATACTTTAATTTAATGGACGTTCCAGCCATTGATTAGCTTTTTGGATTAAAAAAAACAAAAACAAAAAAGAGCAGTAAACCGTCCAGTTAGGGATTTAAGGTGCGCCTTGATGCTCGCACACAGCTTTGGTCTCAAAACGTAGGAAATTAGACACTTTATCCTGAAGAAAATCCCACATGTCACCTACCTTGAGCAGCCAAATTCACGCATGAATGAGATATTCCGACTGAACGTTATAATCCTTTGATAATCCATATGCGAGGAAAAGCCCAGCCTGTGATATTCCTGTTGTTTTAAGCTCCATCCGGAACCCCACTTTTTTCTTTCTTTTCTCTCTCTTTTTTTTTTTTTTTTTTTTTTGTCCCTCCTTCATCCAGATGCGCTCTGTGATTTTTCAGCTCCGCTCTCCGCACGCAGCAGCGTTCATTCTGACTCGGGCTCGGTCTCCGTTCCCCGGGCCCCCCTTGCGCTCTGATGAGTGATCTTCAAAGCTCTGCCACGACCACACAGCCCCCACTATACCACCATCCCCTCCCTCCCTCCCTCCCTCCCTCCCTCTCTCCCTCCCTCTCTCTCTCCCTGTCTCTGTGTCTATCTCCCTCTCGTACACCAATACACCAGCCCCTCTCACTACTATTAACTTTGGAAACCAGTAAAGAAGGGCACAAACAAGAACGACGGTCTCCTGGCTCTCCAGCTTTCTGACTTCATTTGCACGAATTGATTTGGAAAGAGCGGCGCGCAGGAATAGCTCCCGATTCACCGACGTTTATCGCAAACTAAATCACCTTGTCTGTTTATATAAAGCAATCCAAGTCGCACGTTTACGTCAACCGGTTTCACTCATTTAGTTGTCGTATTAAAAGTTGCGAGCAAATATCGGGGTAAACAATTCAAATGTGGTCCCATCTTTCTCCAACACCCGGTGGGAAGAAGCGTCCGATCTGAGCAGATTCATTTTGTCACCTAGAAATAAATAACGAGCAGACTGGCTTGAAATAAAAACAGTCCAGGGTCCCACTACTCCCCACTATTTCCCTAATTGTTTTCCCCCTTTTTAAAAAATTTACAGACCAGCACAGCGCCCCTGTCAGAGGGAATAAATTTGTTTTCCTAGGAAAGGACTTCTCTCTAGTTTTCCTGCCTCTCCGACTTTCACCGTACAGTGTGTGGCGCAACAAAAAGTACATCCACGTATCATCTGCAAGGGACTCACCTCATCTGAAACGGCTTATATATATATAAATATTTTTTATGTATAAATATCCTTTTTACGCGCCGCTTTTGGTAATCCAAAAAAAGCCGAAAATCTCTTGTGCGCGTCGTAGTGAATCAACTTCTCCTGGCTGGGAGAAAAACAAACTAATGCACGGCAAATGGTGTAATTCGACCCGAGCAAAGTCAATCCATCCACTGCGAGGACCGCAGCCTACCAATAAGCAGCGCTCTTGCTCCAGTCCCTCCCCCCCAACAGTCATCCATCTCGCCTCGGTTGGTTTGGGCTTCTCTCTCTCTCTCTGAATTACTCTGGCTTCCTTCCCTTTCTTTCCTAAAGCCTGGAGAGAAAGGAAAAATTGACCCCCCCTCCACACTTTTTTCAGTTCTGCTTGTGACCCTATATTGCTGCCCCCCAACTATCCAGTGCTAAACCCCATCCCCCCTTCTTGAAGTCAGAAAGAGAAGGGATCCCATTTAAAATCATTTCAGCTGAGTTGTGTCAAGTCAGTTAAACAGCTCAGGACCTGTTTGGGTTAAAAATGGAGAATTATCCTAAATGTCCTTCTTCTTCTTGAGGACTATGTTTTTTTTTTATGAAAATAGTGACTGAATCACTTAGCTTCTTGAAATTAAATTTGAAGTTTTACCAGAATTACTTTTGCATGAATTCTTTCCGTTTTTTTCCCTCTGCGTTGTTTTAATATAGACGGAAAACAACAGACACATTCAATCTCACAAAATAAGAGCTGTTGCAAACAAGATCTTGAATTTCTGTTTTAAGGTTATAAGTGGGCCACGTCTTATCAGTCGAGTCATCTCGCTTGACCACTTTAGATGCTGAAGCTAATCAGAGGATATTCACAGTGATCCAGATGTTTACATATACACGAGTAACGCATGTGATTATCTAAAGCTCGCTGCAAAAGTGAGATAGTTCATGATTTCTCAAGCGGGGTTACGTGAAAAGGTTAGAAGTAGTTAATATGTTACCTGACGTAAGTAACTTATTTGTCATTTTCATTTGTTACAAATTCAGATTACCTGGACTTGGAAGCCGGAGGTAACATGCAAGGATCCAGTTGGACACATACAATCTTGAGCTATGTTTAATACCCAAAGTCTGACTTTTTAGACCAATTTTAACCTTTATAAGATTTTTTCCCCCAATAGTTTGAGGATCACAAATCCAAATTGTTCTTGTAATTCAAGCCCAGCCTAGATGCTTGACCTTAAACCAGATTCACATCTGACGTACTTAAACGCAACTGTAGTCTGTGTGACAGCCAGATGTTTCCAGTGAAAGGAAATCTCTCACCTAAAAGTGAAATGTTGGGGAAAAACTGAAATATTTAATCAGTTAAAAGAAATTGTATCTTTTGGAATTGTGAAAATGCCTTGTTTTCCTGGATATTGTGGCAGAAAGTGCTTTTGCATATTTGGTTTTTTGTTTGCGTTTCAGAGAGGAAGATAAATGGTGGCACAATGTAAATTGGTAATGCAAATTAACCATTCAAATAATCGTCTGCTACTCTCTAAATAAGAGCTCAGTGGTAACATAACAGTTTTAAGGGTTCACAAAACAGCGTTCACAAATTATGTTTTTGAAACATTGTTAACATGGTAAAAGTCCACTTAGGTCCAATTAATCCAAGTAGCTGCTACATTCATCCACTAGAATCAAAGACGACTCTGGATTTATCCTAAATTAAGCTATCAAGAGTGTTCATCTGCTGCAGTGGGATAGGCTATTTAAAAACCTGAACTGTCCCTTTAATCAACCTCTTTTTGTAGTCAGCTTTTACACACACATCTAACGCATTCTTGTGTGTGCGTGCAAACATCAACGTGTCAGTGTGAGCATCTTCTCGTTTGCATGCGAATCTGAAACGGTCCCCGAAAAGTGATAGGTCGTTCCAGTCGGGCCTGTGAGGCCAGACAAAGGAAGTCCATTTGCACCAAGTCGGAGAATCAGGTTAGCAGATGCGTGAGAATCCACCCGCACTGAACTTCCTCACCCACCGGCACACATGCTCCTGACAGCCCCCATTATTTGCTCCAATACTCAGATCTGCATCTCAATACTTGCTGATCCTGGTTTGGCATGTTTTTGCCCTGGCTTGCTCCACCCTCTTCCTCTCTTTTTGAGTCTTCCACAATATTCTATCTGTTCTTCTGCAAACCCTTTCTTCTCCTAAGGTGTCACACGCTGTTGTTCATTCTGATCTCGCTGAAGTTATCTTAGCTGATGCGCTTTCCTTTGTTGTTTATGTGACTTTCAATCAGCGTCTTATTGTCTTTCTCTGCACCATCTAATCATTCCGGTGTCGCTGTCAGTCCTGGTTATGTCTGTGTGCTGTCCCGGTTTCCTGTGGGGACTGAATCAGCATGAGACTCTACGTAGGAGAGGATGTATCACATAGATAAATCAATGTGTCTAGCAGAGGGAGGTCTTATCTGTCAAAATGGATGAATAAATATCTGGATCTGTGGGTGTGCAATGATTGGCTTATTGATTGGCCTTTGTATTGCGGGGAATTGGCCATTTAATTGGTTATGCAATGACAATGTGACAGAATTTCATTTGCTGGAGAATCCGTTCCTGTCTGACTCTAAATACTTAAGAGCCGCATTTTCAGTCAAACCAGTTTTCACACAGATAAACATTTCACATTAGTACCTTAGTACACATTTTTTTAAAAGAGATGCTTTGTCAAAAAAAAAAAAAAGTTTGAAAACCATTCATCCTTCTTTTTCAACCAACTGCTTTCGTTGGACTACTCCATAAAATCACAGGAAAATCAAAATCTGTGGTGGTAACACAATAAAACGTGTCCACTAATTTGCAGTAGATAAACTAATGTGATTTGCTGAAATCTCATCATGTCTTTTATTTAAGAAGTCGAAGCGATCTCCCGAGTGAACGGAGACGTGGTTATTAAACGGCGACACAATTACAAACATGGCAGCAATAAAGGTGAAACAGATGGGTGAATCACAAAGGTCCTTAAGCCACAGATAGCGAGAGTGGACAGATGAATGAGTTGATATTGGGAGATGGGGGAGATAGATGGTGGGAAAGTAGAGTTATGTGCATGGAGGGTGGAGGGGTGGACAGAAGACAGAAGGCCTGAGCTACTCCCTCTGTTCTGATAAGCTCCCCCTGGGACCTCACAGTGTGTCGGTCGACCCCAGGGGGTGTGAGTGGGTTGGCCCAGGGGTGCAGAGCAGAATGTGTGGGGCTTGGCCTTAAGATGCCTGTACAAGAGAGGTGTGCTGCCCTCCACTCCGATATTTATTGACTTCATAGCTCGTCCAGATGGCTTTGAGTCGAGGTTCGGTGCCAAGCTTAACCGCGATCGAACTTTTGTCAGCTGACTAAACAGCTATAGAGTATAAAATTGAAACATATTAAAACACGCCGACCAATTAGAAAAGTCACTGAATTTAATCTGAAAAGAGGAAAAAACAGAGGGACAAAAACAACATCCTTAATGGTTCCACGCTGGCTAGAGTAAAAGCTCCTGCTTCTTGGCTTGGCATTAAGTGTTCTGTCAGATGGCTGCCTCTGACTGTGGAGACAGTCTGGATTGAGCCTACACGCTGACCCCTGATTGATTAAGAGGCCATTTCTGGCGCTTGCCTGGCCTGGGGCACCATTTGTCACCTGACTGTGCACTCCTGTCGAGATGCCTCGCGTCCTCCAGTCTACATGCAGACTTCTTTCCACTAAATCCCCACCTCACCCTGATCCATCGGGGCCACCCGTGTCAGAAATCTGTCCCATCTCTCTGGTGTTTTGGATTAGAGCAAGCACCAAATGCTACGCTATACCACAGAGAAATGTACAAACGCCGGAACACTTTCCCTGCAAAGGATGTGTCACTGTTGCCGTCTCAGTGGGGTGAAAATTAAAACGGGTCTAATTAGGAAAGAGTAAATATATTTATCTTTTAAGAGTAGAAGCAAATTATTGAGCACTTTAGCAGAAATGAATTGCATGCAATCATGCACAGACTGTTGAGGTTATTGGAGTCGTGCAAGCATGAAATTTGACAAGTCAGACATTTGGCATTACTAAACACGTCTGTGTGAGTAGGAATTTCTTTTTGAAGAGTTATAACATGGATTATTGGAGATATAAACATTTATCCTCACAAAGCATCTGTTAAAACACAACCTGTCTTCAGCTGATCAGATTACTTTGGTTATTATTTTTGCAATTTTTAAAACAACATACAAACTTTCTATTAAAACATTTCACTGGAATATTCCTTCAGTCATATCCTTCAAAAATAACAACAACAATAAAACAAAACTGTGCTTTCAGATGACATGTGATGTCAATTTCTCCTGATTTTCATGGCAGCCATTTGGGATCCAGCTTAGCTTTAGATAAAGTGAAAAACTGGTTTTGTCGTATTTAGTCAAACCAAGTGGGCCTTATATAAACATGTTGGTTGTGGGTTAAAATTAATATTTTCTTCTCAAAATGTTGTTTAAAACTTAAGCAGCAGTTTATCTATGCATAAAATCAAATTTAACTGATATGCATCTTCCAGCTTTTCCTGATTTTTTTCAGCTAAGATGTGAAGGTTTATGAGCTTTTTTATTTGTTTAGAGATTTTCATAATTTCTAAGGATACAAGTGAACATTTTAAACGAGGCACCTGATGTGCATGTGATGAACCTCCTGATATTCAATTTGCCCTTTTCTATGCGGTTCCACATTCAGCGTTTAAAAATGAATCTTCCTCACCAGGAAAGCACGGCGTTGCCTAAAGTCCAGAAATAAAGGTTTATCTACTTCTCAATAGTTTTATGATGTCAATTTAGTATGAGTAGATGTGACTAGTCATGGTATCAATATGAACAAAAGTCTACAAAAAGATCAAATCAGAACAAAAGTCATAGAGCTAACCCAACAGGCTACCAATTCTAGAATAAATTAATTATTTGGTATTATTTAATATTAATCCTAATGGGAAAAAAATGAACAAAAATGGAAAGATTTAATCTGACTTTCAATCATGAGCTCATTATATTTTCAGGAATCGCAATGACTCTTTTTATGAGGTTGAGTTGTAGATTGATTACAAGTCTATCAAATTAACTAAATGTGCCACCGTTACAGGAAACTGCTCCTTTACAAAAAGGAGCAATTTCAGTTTTTTTACAGAAAGTCACAGGACGATGGTGAGGTTCACGCTTCGTGCTCCCTGTTGTTTCATGCTTTGACAGCAGGTGGAATCGAAACATATAGCTATAATTTACAAAATGACCTGCGCTCTCCTTTCCCACATTGCTCCTTCAGCCCAGAGATTAGATTGCCGGAGTGACGAAAGCAAATCTGTTTTGTCACAAGTTGTTTTCCGCTGTGAACCTGAGGAAATTACAATATCCCGGCCCGCCTTGATATTGGAACCACGTCTACTGCCACATTAACTCCAGGAAATACACAGAAAGGGAAGGAATAAATCCTGATATGATGTAATTGTGTTTATCTGAAATTTTCCAGGGGAAATGAGAATGTAAATCGTATTCATAGCTGCTGCTGTGGGCAATTTGCCACCGCAGATGAGCTGGGGGCCGTATCGGTGAAATTCTGATGATTGAGTGGCGCACATGACATTTCTTGACTCATTATTTATTGATCCCACATCATTTCCCACCTAAATGTTTAAATCCGTTTGGCCGCCGAGAAGCCCTCGCGCATGTGGGAAGGCGTCTGAGGTGGGTCGCGAACCAGAGTCGACGGTGACGTGGTCGCCCCGTTTCACATGTAGAAGATGAGTGACGAGAGGCTGGTAACGTTCTGCCACCTTGGCACCATTAAGATTACATTCCTGGCAGTTCAGACAAACCATACCTAAGACTGACATTCACCCTGCGTGGGAGAAAATCTGACGTTCAGGGGCGAAACTTTTATTGCGCCTGATAACTATAACAAATGCTTCCACCCACACACTTTGCTCTTTATTACAGCATTGATCTCTTAACATCTCAATAAAAATCCATCACTGTAAACCAGTTAATGAATCCCCTAAACATTGCAGTGAACCACACACATGATCTACGACCTTCTCTTTTGTGCTTGATAATAGAAGTTAAACAACTCGGTAGGAAAAACTGTGACTTTTTTTTTTTGTTTGTTTAAAGTGTAAATAAGATTCCCCTTGTCTAAGTCTGGCCCGAAAGCCCACAGATACAGACGTTCACACCGACTTACACATGCAGACAGGTGCCATGTGTTGAACTGACTGTACAGCGAACAGCTGGGCGTTGGAGCGCTGCCCTCAGCTGTGGATGCAGACAGACACATGCTTAGAGGGCAGCTGCAAGGTGCCAGTCAGGAGGCCCCCAAAGGCAACTGCACCCACCGCAAGATCCGCCTGCGTCATTTGCCCCAGTCGTCTTCTGCTTGTTATCTGTACCGTCAGGGGAATATCCTTCAACTGTGCCCAGTCACCCAAAAACCTGCAAAGGAGCACACATACTGTAACTGCTGGCCTCTTACACAACAGCAGCTTCATTCACGAGACCCCAGTCCTGTCCCAACCTCCCGTTCTTGCTGTCACTCACCAGTTAAGTCCTTGGTGCTTTGGGACTATCTGGGATTTGAGGGAAAAGCCTTCTATCCTGGACTTTCTCCACAGCAAATGTCTCATGTCAGCAAAACACCATAAATACTGCAAATGGCATCTTTTGCTGCCTCCTCAACCTTCCACCGCCTTTTTACTTCCACAAGCACAAACATGTACACACATGTGTATATGTTTGTGATTTTATTAGCTAAATAAATCATCAGAAGCAGCATGAAGTGACTATTTACTCTCACAATAATAAAATTTATTTGTATGTATTTGTTAAATATCCTTGCAGTTATTTCTACTTGTGTGGGTGTACGTGGAAAATGTGCTGCCGGGATGTGATGCTACTTGCCGATTAACCCCTAGGTGGATTTTAAAGGCTAATCTAGGGGAATTAAGTTCCCAGATCTCAGGACTGCCGTGGGCTTTGAGATCCACACCAGGTGTCCACACATACTCAGCAGGGGAGTGTGTGTGCGCGTGTATGTTAGTGTGTTTGTTGGTGCCTTTGTGTTGTTGCTTGTTACTGCAAATGACAAGAATGGCCTCGCCTGCATGACAAGAGCAAATGGGTCTTTTGCAAGGGGGACCGCTATGCAGGAATTCGCTGGACCGTCCTCAGCTCCCATCACATCAACTCTTTATATAAACGAACATGTTTTTAACCGCAGAGCAAATGTTTACGCGTACGCCCACATCGTATTGAGCTACCCCAGTTCTCGCCGTGGATGTTACCCACTCCACCAGCTCCATTTCTTGTGTAATCAGTCACACGATCCCCACTTATCTTGAGCCAGCATGCACAGACCTGTGAAGTACTGAATACCGTCAACGCAGTGCCACATATTCTGAGAGCAGAAAGTAAATTAGGGCTGTGTTTGTTACCCAAGGTGTTCCTGGGATTAATCTCGCTCTGTGTCCGGTTAGTTGGCTGTGACAAACCTTTCGGCCCCCACCGCGACGAGGAGGAGACGGTGCCAGCATCTCCTGTCCCTGTAATAAAGGTGGCATTAGTAGAGGCAGCTTTAACAGGGGCAGCTGAAGAAGGTAATCTCTCCAGGTCAGCCATCACACAAGCTGCAGCAGGCCCTGTTAACTTCAGCCTAATTAACACACACCAACAGGGAAATCTTCTCTACTTAGGCCCACACATCCAGTCATCCAACCAGCTGTTTCAGGGTTCTTACTTCCCCGGCTCCACACTCAGGAGTTCAATCGGCTTCAACTTGTTCAGCTTTCTGTGTCACGCCTCTTCGGGGAATCACAAAACACATTGCTAAACTACGATGGTAAATTGTACGTGATTGAGTTTTTCCAGAGAAATGTCTGTTGTGTGTCACAATCCTGCATATGTGTGTGTGTGTCAATGTGAGGCCAAATTCTTTCACCTATTCTTTTGGGTCAGCCATGCATTTTGAGCACTCTTTTTTTTTTTTTTTTTTTTTTTTTTTTTTTTTTGCTTAAAGGAAACATTCTTGTGTTTGTTTTGAAGCAGCTGAAAGTAAATCCAGTGAAACATAAATACTGTGATCATCATTAGCTGACATTTTTACATAATTGTCAGATTAATTTGAAATTAATTTCAGAAATCTCACTACATCGGGTATCACATGGTGGAGCAGTTCTCCACCATGTGTAGTTCTCAACGCGACCTTCCTGCGTTCGATTCCCAGCCTTGAAACCTTTGCTGCATGTCTTCCCCCTTCTCTTTCTACCTAGTTTCTGTCAAATTAGGATGCTGAAGCCCCCCGAAAAATAAAAAAATATATACATATATACGAAAAAAGAAAATGTCACTAGAATGAAATGTGAATACAGATATTGTTTTAGCCTTGTTTTATGTGAGTAAGTAAACCTGAATTTATTCTATCGACCTCGGCAGCTCCAGTGGGGAAGCAGGTCTGTGAAAGAACAGCAGCGAAGTGGTTTGGTTGGTTACGGTCAGAGCCAGCTCAGCGCCACATCATTTCGTCACTAAAAATATCCGCACCAGAATTTGTCTCAAACAGCCTTAAACTCACATCTTAATGTCGGTGCTAATTTAAGCAAGATGCAGTGCTTGTAAATGCTAACCATCATTTTAAATCTAGCTTGTAAGCCTTGGTGAGGAGTTACACACACTGTTTTTAAACAGGATTTATAAACGCCTCCTGGTGATTAAGCAAAGATCTCAGGGTGCGCAAGAACATACTTTGCTTGTAAACTCAGTTTATATTGACTCATTTTGTACTTTATTCCTGCAACTCTGTATAAACTTTGATTATGAACTCAGTTGAAAATAGGGACTAGAAACACAACTTAATGTGGAGGCCTGACCTACATTCACCATGTAAATGAACAATACCGAAACAAACTAAATGAGAACATTTATCTTCTGTTTGTCCATTTGTTAATGTCAGAGTCAGAGCTTGTAGTTTTGCAGATTACAAACGAGACTAAGCTAAAGGTTTTAACTGGATTTTGGTCTCAATTAAGCCTTGTTCACTAGCACCTTTACAGTGTGGTTTGACTCAATTTCACTGTACATAATTTGGGGATTTTTCATTAGAATTAAATAACAGCTCTTGTGGGTTTACAGTGGGATGTGATCTGCATGGGACATAAACACAACGCAACAATGTGGACATGAAGGCCATGTTGAACAGTTTGTTCAGAGTGTGGCTTTTTGTCTGACCAGAACCGGAAAAGGCTGCTGGCAAAAGACCCCCAGCTATTTCTCCTTCTAGCGATAGACACGACCAAACATGCTCGGCGTTTCATGTTTGGTCCTCATCAGAGTTCGATTGAGCATTCACACCGCCCAGAGCAAATTGGACTTTCTTGGTAAACGAACCACAGTTCAATTAAAACAAATTAAACGGGGCTGGTATGAATGCTCCCTGGGAAAATACAGAAACAATTTTGAAAGTTTAGAAAACAAGAGAATATGGACCCAGAGCAGAAATTATTAAACATAACACATTCTTTTTTGCTGAGGGACTCCTGTGAAACCAAAAGATAGATGGGTCATTGGTTGAGTCTTTTATTTTAAAAGGAAGAGCAAAGTAGATGAGAAGTTTAACAGACGGAAAATCCCAAATTCTGAACAGCTGATGAGTCAGAGGATGTTCATCTGGTAAGACTCAAACTGTGAAAAATATCACTTTTTCTCATGGCTCAAAAAAAGGAACCCCTGTGATAAGGAATCCAAAGACATGGAATGATGTTGTGCACAAAGTGTTGGACCGATTAATTTGCTATCAATGTCAAGGCTCAAAGATCTTTTACTCCAGCATGAAGCAGAAAGTAGAATGAGATCTTTATTTCTGCTAACTTGTTTATTTTCAATCAATAACTGAAAAAATACAAACTAATATCACCATTAACTTTTGAACAATCTTAAAACAACAAATAGTGAAGAAAATAAAGCTTCTGGGCTATTTTAAGACCTTACTAATATGTCTAGTGTTTTGGTTTTGCTGTTGAATGGAGAGAGGACATGTCAATCTTTAATGGAAGAACTAAATCTTGAGGAAAATAGAAACTATTTTTCCTCAACCTTGTAAAAAAAGACAGTTGGATAAATATCTCTTATTTATCCAGATTGTGAGCTGTCGTGCAAACAGAAACTGCTGCATATTCATACATTTCGTTATATGAGTTTTCATGTCTGGACTCATCATTTTAGAGTCACATCAAGGAAGCACAGAGATGTTTTGCCAGCTGAAGGAAGGTTATTGCTATGGTTTAACTCTAACATGCCCCTCAAAGCCCAAAGGCAGTGAAACGGTGCCTCTCCTCTGTTAAGGGCATGTCATAACATCTGAACTGCATTACTGTCAAAATACCTTAAAGTTTCTGAGATGTTACTCAAAGGCCTACTGTTAAAAATCCATGAAATGATGTTTCCTATGCCGTCTAATATCTTTACTCATGTAAAGCCTAATCGTTTGCAGTGTACCGACACGTTGTAAGAACGATGAAAGGAAAGAAAAAATAATACGTCTTCCATTAAATCTCACTCTTAACAGCAGTGAGATTTCATTCCCTTACTTTCCCATCTGCTTGTACTTTCTGTTCATGCAGTTTCTCATTCATTTTGTACACCAGTGTTCAAGCTGGTGTACAAAATGAACACCAGACACACCTTTGTCTGCTTAATGCACTGTGAGAAAGGGCATGGGTTGTATTCGGAGTCAAAGTTCACCAAGATTCAAAACTTGGCAACAAAGGGAAATAAAAAGCAAGTCAGCGTGCGAGTGAGTGATATCTGATTTCTTAATCAGCTAAAGACGTGGCTTACAGTTCTGACTTAGTTTATGACTTAATTAGCTCAAAGAAAAGCTGGTTCTTGTCTAGTAAGAATCCACCACAATGCAAGGATAGTTATTCTGAAATCTGTGCTGGAAACAGGCATTATTTGGCTCTGATCAAATACAATCTCACATCATAACTCTTCTGTCCATCACAGAGGCCCACTTTTTGGGAAAGGGCCCCTGTGCATGTAATCACATTGCCCTGCTGGAAGATATAGGCAGTCTGCAGCTGTGAACCCATTGACACGCTTCCTTGTTTTATGCAGCTGTTTGAAATTCCAGCAGACAACATACACACAAAAAACATAAACACTGGTTTTCTAAATATCTATAAGCTGCATATGTTGGTCTCTGTTAATGATTATGTTGTACCGGCAGTATTTATTTCAGTCTTTTTTTTCTCTGCTACAATAAAATGTTACCTTAATCTTAAAAATGGATTCTTCAGCTACTCGGTGATCATTACTCTTGAACTGAAGCCAATAATTGCCCTAAAACTGGTGAATATTAAAAATGAATGGAAATAGTTACACAGAAAAGAGCAGCAATTCTGACCTGTTTTAACTATCCACTATGTACTTGTTTAATCCTTTCAATGTGTTGATTGTAGTGTCATGTTTAGCAATCATTTTTAAAAAACCCCAAAACAAAACACAAAAGCATTGATATTTCCGGGGTACATGCAGTCACCAGTGGGATGTTCATAGTCCTCCTGCCTGAGTGGGCAACAGCACTGATGCATGCAGCTTTAACCAGGCTGTCAGCTGCTTGTTTAAACTCTTTCAGCTGTGATGAAAGTTTAAAACAGACATCCTTATTTACGTTGCCTGATTTCTGTAACCTTAAACAGACCTCCTCAGCTGCACAATTTCAGCACAACCAAGTCAGTCTGAGACTTCACTCTGACCGTCACACACCAAGAAGAGTGGAGAGCACTTGGAGACAGTTGCGTGTGGTGGCTGGCGAGCGGACGGTGATGTTGCAGCCCTGGCGTCTGATCCCTCCCTTCGTCCCCTGTTTTACCCCCCACTTCTCTGTAACAGCACTCAGCACCCCCCACATCCCACAGCCCTCTCTCTCCCACACAGGCGCTGGCTCAATGACGCTGCGGGGAGGAGGCGTCGGGGTGGGGGTGATGGTATCAGGTGTCATTTAAAAAAGCAGTTGTCAGGGCTGGCTGAAAATGGAGCATGACTTTATTCTGTCTAAATTGTATCCCGGTGAAACAGCGTGTCCTCTTCGTGCCCTCGCCATAGTGGAGTGGCCATTTCTGTGTAGCTTTTAGAATCACTTTAATGGAACTCTATTAAGTGCTCTGTTTTTATGGGATTGATTTGTCCTTCCTGTTGTGCCAAATGAATATTTCTATAGATTTTTGGGTTCCTGCAGAATGCCAGCTAATACTGAATAAAATATAACATTTTATGTCTCCCATGGGTTGGTTGTGTTAAACAATGCAAACCTTACTAGTGTTTCTCTTAAAAGGGGCAGTATTGTGTATTATCCAGGTACATAATGCGATTTTATAGCACAACCAGGTAACTATGTTAACTCCAGTTGTTAAAAAATTGTAAATATCTAGAATTACCTTTTTAGAAATCTTACTTTGTAATTTGAGTCTCTGCCTCTTTAAAATGCCTGCTTTTTCTGAAACTCTGTCTTGAATAAATCATCACAACATGGCTCCTCTGTTAACCCTTTAATGACGTTTTAACCAGCGTTGGAATGAGAAGTAGCTTGTATAGTGAGCTCAGCAGAAGTGCCGTTCCACCAGGTGTTTGCTAATTGCTGCTGGCTAGTCAGCAGGAGCTGAGTGGGAGGTGTCACGGGGGAGGGCTGCTCTGTGAGGCAGAAACTCAAAAGCTTGGAAACTGCAGCTCTCGAAGGCGGCATGAGGTCCAACCAGACGTTTTGCATATCGGAATGGTTGCCACGGGAGATTAAAGGATTCCTCAAACATGCATAAAATAATCAAGATAACATGCTAGATATATTTTTGATGAGGTAATAATATTTTAACAAGATTTAAGGCTAAAGGAAAATAAAGGCCATTTTAAACAATCCTGCCCCTTTAAGCTGACTGATTTCAGCAGGCGTTTGAAACACAGCACTCTCACGCGATCCACCTTCGGTTGAGCTTTTCTCTTCCCGTCTATTAGCCTCACACAAAAGTGCATGTAAGCGTACACATCCAGATGGTTGGGATTAGAGGAAAGGAAGCTGTGTGAGCACACAGGGTTTTGGAGTCACAACAACAGAGCTGGACTTGACCTTTGACCTGCATGGCCATTCATCTGTTGATAACATCAGCCTGCTCCATGAGTTAGCTCAAACGCGTGCACAAGCAGTTAAAGCACACCACAGACGGACAGACAGACAGACAGACAGAGAGACAGCACAGAAAACCCCTGTCCTGGAAGGATTCGGCTTCAGATTCTGATGACTATAAAGTAAAAGGATGTATGATAATTAATGGCTTCCATTAGAGGGAAAACCCTTCCTCTGCACTTTTCCTGGTGGAGGGAGAGCTGAAGCAGCTTAGCTAAAGGGGTTCTGTCCTACCGGGGACTGCAGACAAGTGGCCTCCTGCATGTTAAATAAAAAGAACCCCTCGCCAGTTTCTGATCCCAGAATCCTGATCTTAAATCAATACCTCCTTCTAAAAAAACACCTTAATCAGTGATTCATTCCCTTTGAAAATGTTCACATTTGATCATATCACAGCCACCAACTTTAATGTATTTTACTAGGATTTATTAGGATGCAAAGTAGTGCATAACTGTCAAGAGAAAAGAAAATGATAAATTATTATTATTACTTTTAAATAAAGCTTCTGGGTAAAGAAGCGTACGTTCTTATCCAGTCACCTCAGTCATTTCTTCGTACACAATTTCTGTGCTACTGTGAGAGGTGAAAATCTTCGTAGGGGAAGGAAGATTCCCCTCCGAAGAAATGTAATGAAATGTAATCTCAGTTACATTTCAACATAGGCCACAGGTGTCCAAAGGGTGGCCCTGGGGCCATTTGCAGCCCCTGGACTGGTTTTGTCAGCTCAGCAGGTCTTGCAGTCGGTGGAGTGATTTAATTTGTCAGATAGGAACAAAAGTTTTACAAACTGAAATCTTTCTGAAATGGAAAATGTTTGATGCAACAAAAAGTATTCATCTTTTAGTATTCATGCTTTTTGCACGCAGTACAATTTCATATAGAGCACAAACTTTTACTAAAAATCAGACTTTGCTGCTTCCAAATCGGCATTTAATTACTTTATGAAAGTTCCCTAAGTACGGCAAGTGTCTTCAAAGAAATAATGGCCCAGATCACGTTTTTATTTCTAAGAACATCAAAATCCTTCACCTCAACCCACCTACTAAAATATTACTTGTTTACTTTATCAATTGGAGAAAAAAACAATTTAAAAGATTTTTCTTTTAATTTTTAATGAAGAAACACATAATTTTGTGGCCTGTCAGTATTTTGAACCTGACAGTTTTGGCCCCTGTTGCAAAACGTTTTGACAACCATGAAAGTGATTTGATGCAAACCATTTGCTTGCAGCTCTAGTTCTTTGTTTCGATTCGTGTTCCTGTTGGAAGCTAAACTTCTGGCCCAGTCCGAAGTCTTCTGCAGCCTGCAGCACCTTTCCTTCCAGGATTACTTTGTATTTATCTCCCACCATCTCCCCATCAACACTGACCAGCCTCTCTGTCGGCGCTTAAGGAAATGATTCCCACAGTGTGGTGCTGCCACCGACATTTTTCATGTTGGGGGTGGTGTGTTATTTTTCCAGCCCACATATTGACTTGCATGAAGGTCAAAACATTTAGTTTTAGGTTTATCTGATAAATGCACCTTCTCCATTGTGTCTGCCGTGTCCCGCACATGGCTTTTGGGCAAATTAGAAAAAAAAACAACACACGACTAATAGTCTCCTGTTTATAGATTCTCCCTTTCCACCCTCTCCTCTTCAGGGTGGAAAGGTCTTTTATTGTTTCTCATGATTATTGTGTTTCAAAAAAGAGACTGCAACTTGTATTTATTGCTGGTTTTGTTATATGTTCAAAACCAAATGCCCAGACACATTTTTTTCCCTCAATTCCCTTCAAATGACATCATAACTCAACATAAGAAACTGGAGTTTTGATAGTTGTTAATCGATTTAGCATCGTTTGCAACTTGATGCGTTGAGAAATACGACTGATGCCCAAAACCCACAGTGCACAACGAGAAGCTTGGGGTGAGATTTTATAACCTTAGCCTGCCCAACTTCCTCTCTGAGCTGTCTGCTGTGATCCTTGGTCTTTATGATGCTGTTTTTCATTAATGTTCTCTAAACCCTCTGGGGCCTTCATATAACAGTTGGGTTTATATGGAGAATAAATTACACTCAGTTGGACTCTGGTTTCTAATTATGTTACTTTTTCAGACATTGTACTAGTACTTAATATTATTTGAGGGTAAAGAAATAGGTTAGGTTAAAATGCACATGGCTCTATTTTCATATTAATATTTGTAAAAATATGAAGCTACAATTATGCACCATTTTGTGTGGGTCTGTAGCAAACAATGACAATAGATTTTTGCTGTTTTATGTGAGAAAATTCAGTAGGAGTTCATATTTTATCTTGGTTCCTTCTTCGCTAAAAAAAGGAGCAAATATGCATAAAGAAGGAGTAAATATAGATTATTTCAATCTTCTTAATCTACTTTATTAGTGTACGATTTTATCTTTACAGGAACTAAAGTTGTGGGTGGCAATGCACTTCTGCTAAGGGACATTAATTTTATCATCTACTGGGCTGGGTGGCGGACCAAGTAGAGTCATTTACCAAAGGTTATGAGCTGCAGTCACTGATCCGAACAGATGATAAGTCATACCAATGAGCTGCTTTATCCCCCAATATCCCATTTTTATATTCAAGGATTTTCTGTCTGCTTTATTTTTTAAGCCTTTTCCCTTTCTTTCATCTCTGAAATCCCTCTAATTCACACATCCGCTGCTTGATAAAGGAGAGCTGAGCAGCATGTAGCCGTCAGCGGGATGTTGTACCATTTGCCATTTTCAGCGGATCATGGTATCAGCTATACCATATCATGCTATGGAGCTTTGGAAACGAGACCGCAGCTCTCGACGGGGGCTTTCAAAAACAATTATCTGAACGCCACATTCATGGGACGATGATCCTGTTGTCCAGTGGCCTGCGCTTTCTCATCTGTCTAAAAGGCAAATGCTGCTGATGGAGCATGTTTTCTCTGCATCAGCCTTGCCCTTGTTACAAGCAGAGCTGAATGCCAGCCTTCTATGTAATAGCTTGTCCTTGTTTTTGGAGTCCAGCATCCGCAACAACAGGTATTGTGCGACAGCGAAGGTGGGAGGCGGAGATAGGGAGTTGTTTGGCAAAATAGAGAGAGCGTGGATGGAGTTTTGGAAATGAGAGTGGGGGGAAAATGTGTAAAAGGATGTCAATTCCTGCCAGATTCATCATTTATTTTTATGGCGGCTAGGCTTGAATTTTCTCCCAGAATTCACAATCTGTTCATAGAAAGTTGGACAGACCCGTCTCAGGAGTTAAACCAGTGAAGAGCAGACAAGGTTTTCTCCAGAATGTTCATCAATTATCAGGACTACCTGCATTGTTGAGTTTGACATTGCTTTTGCAAACATACGCACCGAAGTGACACTAATTTTAGTGACCTCTGGTGTAACCAGGTATCATTACCACCAGTGTGAATAACAATCTTATTTACTCTTATCCTGAGCTAACCCTTATCTGGTTCTAGGTAAGAAAGTGCTTGATACAGAGAAACTTCCTGCACTCGGGTGAAAGCCAATGAGTTATACACCAAACCCCTTTGGTTCTGCAATCCTGGCGTCTTGCTCTAAAAACAATAAAAATACCTGTAGGTGCAAAGGTAGCAGACTGGTTGAACTGGTGTAAATTTCCTCTTTGTTTGCAAATGCAAACGGTCATACTAGACTGTGATATTTCTGTATGTCATCCTGTTAGTTAAGATAGCCAACTTGGCTGCTGCTATCATTGAGTTTGAGGTAAATCTTTAAAATGAAAATTGTAAAACACTTTTAGAATATGTCAATAAAGTATTTGTCACATCCATGTCCATAGAGATCACCCTCACCTGCAGGGGGAAAAGCTTGACATTAAGAAATATGCTTTTGGAGTTCTGTTCATCTTTGTCTCAACTAACTCATGCAAGGAAGTTTCCTCAAACATGAACTTCACAAACAAATGAAAGCCTACCATCCTGTGTGAAAATCAGTCTCATCCTACAACCCTGAGGATTTGATTTAGTGCCATGTGATTGTATCATTCACTGGAAGTGTGAGGGGAAAAAAATGAAGGCGTATCTATTGAAGTGACAAATGAGTGTTTTATCCCTACGTCCTCAAGAAAACTTGAATTTTTTTTTTATTCAAATCAATTTTTTCTTCCCAACATCAAAATTTAAGGCCTCATTTGACAGATTTCATGTGGGCTATTCCCAGTTTGTGACCAGTATCTCACCAAATGTATTTCTCAAAAGCCAACATGTTCCTGAAAAATATCTGTTCCTGGTGTGTGCTGCTGAATCCTTGAGCATTTCATCAAGATTAATTTTTGTTGTTGTTGCTTTTGTGCCCCTGTTTAAGTGCTTACATGTAGGGGCAGGACTTCTGGCTTGAGAAGAAGCATATGTGGGTGAAAAATGAGCTAATGTGTATGAACAAAGTTCTGACTACATGCTCACGAATCAGCCTGCAGCCCAAGGGGGTCGAGCCTGTGGTTTTAATCTTCTGAGCAGAAGTTGTGATTAGGCAGCAGAGTCAGACTGATTTGTGTGTCAGTGGCATGACAAACCTTATGTGAGCGCAGGATAAATGCTCTGCGGTAAGCTGGAGTTCCCCTACATCAAGCCTTCAGCCTTTTCAGATCACTGTTTTTAGGTACAGCTGTTGGCTTGTGATCTGGACATGAAAGAGGAAGAAGGACGACATTTTAACGCCGGGACCCAAAGAGGGAAGAAAAAAGAAAAGAAAAGTCATTAATTCAACCTATTCTGTGCGGCATACAGTCTTTTGATGATGAGAGACAACATTGCTGCCTCAGCATGCCCCGCGCTTCAGGCTGCGTCCCTGACACACCTGGCTGAGTCAGCTGAGTCAGGACATGTGTGACTGGAGTAATATGGGTGTGTGCATCGTCATTTGAGTGAGTTAGGGATGAATATGGGATTAGAAGGATTTTCTCCTCCTGGCTTGCCTGCTCGTTCTTTGTCTTTCTCCCCCTGCGGACTGTTGTTGTGCTTCTCCTCCTTATGTTATAATAGCTTATGTTTTTCAGGGCTCTGTGAGCGGAAACAGGCCCTCCATTGTGGGTTTGTGTTTTCACAGCCCCGCATCTCACTGACCACAGGAAAACGCCCTTTGTTCTCCACTTATGAGTACTGAGTGGATATTGCTTATTTTGACTCTTCACCGTGTCAAACATTTGCTTGTTCGCGATGTGAAATATCAAAACTTCTAGTTTAACGTTTCATACCCACTTTAACAATTGACCATGTGAAATTATTTGCTACTTTCGACTCGTGGCTCTCACTTAAAACTGACACTAATATCCATCCTGAGCTGAATGGCGGTGTCAACACGCAGGACTTATTGAGAATAATTTCCTTCACCCCATCTTAATAAGTGGTTGGGGAGACTTATAACAGCATGAGTTTAGGCGTTTGAAGACAAAGCAAACATTGAACGACCCCCAGCTGACCTAAAGTGACACATTCCTCATTCCTAGATGAAAAAAAGTGACCACTAACATAATGTTAGTGGTCATAAGGTTAGTGGTATTGCCAAGATCAGCACTCTTGTCAGCAAGTTTGAAGAAAATTAAAGATATCCTATAAGAATAGGTCTTTTTTTCTGTTAAAAGTTTTTATAAACTTTTTGGTATCTTCCTCAATGGGACAAAAATTTAAGACTTTATAGATGGGTTGACATCGGGACCCAATAGGTGTACAGAAAGTTTTTCTGTATTATATAGATGCTTCAGCGTTTTTAGACCAGATTGTGTCTTTTTTCAACTTCTTTAAGAGCATATTTCCACATATAACCATAAGGAAGCACTCTGTCATTTCAGATCATATGACTTGATCCATTAAGATCTTCATAAGGATCGTCTGGCATTAGAACCAAAATATTTAGCAACAGGTTGAAACACAATATCTTAAAGGAGCAGTAAAATCATTGCATCATTGCATCATACGTGTTGATTTTGATTGTTAAAATCAAGAGTTGATTTGATTCTTTCATGCATGTTTGAGAAATCCTTTAATCTCCCATGGCAACCATTCAGCTGAGACAAAAGCCTAAGAGTTTGTCTCAGCTTTGTCAGCTAACGCCGCCTTTGACGATGAATTTCCTCTGCGGAGCTGCAAGCCAAGCTTCCAACTCCACGACTCCACCAATCAGCTCCTTCAGACTAGCCAGCAGCAATTAGCAAACACCTGGTGGAACGGCACTTCTGCTGAGCTCACTATACAAGCTACTTCTCAAAGCAACGCTGGTAAAAAAACTTGCTGGAGGGTCAGTGAAGAAGCCATGTTGTGATGACTTCCTGAAAGCGGCGTTTCAGAAAGAGCAGGAGTTTTTAAAGATACAGAGGTCCAATTTCAAGTTGTTAAATTACAAAGTCAAATTTCTTTTGAATCATATTTTATATATATATAGCATGTTTATAACAAGCTATTTGATTGTGCTATAAAATGTAACTATGAGGCTGGAAAAGACATAACCTAAGATATTAATATACAATTGAAACAAATGGAATGTGAAATTTGATAACTATTTTCTAACTGATTAAAAAAATGAGAAAAATAAATGTATATGTAATGGTTTAACAACCACATGGTTACAAAACTGGACTGGAAAGCAAGAAGGATGAAATGGAGAAATGGGGTATAAACTGGTAGAGGGGCGAACTGACCCACAGCCCAACTGAGCATTTAAAACGTGACATCACACAAATGCTGCGCTCCCGTGTCTCACACTGGAGACATAAAACGTTCTGCACATTGGTTTGTCTTTCGGACCGGAGCATTTCGTCGTGAGGAGAATCCTTGAGAGCTCCCAGATTTCCAGCGCAGCCTCTGCTCAACTAAAATCATTTAGTGCCCATTTTGTTTTCTCTTTTCTTCTTCTTCTTCTTTTTTTCTCGCCTCTGTGTGCGATGTAGGAAATGTAGGAGATGTTTGTCTTTTCAGATGGGTTCCGTTGTCTTTTGTGTGTCTTGTCTGAAACAGCATGTCAGCCAGGCGGGGCAGCTCAGGGGAGGATGTGTGTGTGAGAGAGAGAGAGAGAAAAAGAGAGTGTGTGTGCTGAATGAACGTAAAAAAACCGGCACGCCTGCTTGCACATACACACACACACACACACACACACACGCATACACAACAGCCTTTGGCCTAATGGGAGCTGACACTCTGACAGGCTCTCTGAGCTCTTTATCTGGGTCTCTTGCCTCAGATTTTCTTTGTGTTTGTGTGTGTGCGTGCACGTGGGAGTGTGTGTGTGCGTGTCAGTGACTAGTGTGTTTTCGCTTGCACGCGTGTGTGTGCATGTGTGACCCCAGCGGTGGTAGTCGCCAGGCCCCTAGAGAGTTCTTTAACCTCCTAAGAGAGTTAGTCTCATTTACATTGAAATGGGAGAGTGGCAGGGCCTCTTTATGGACTGTTTGCTTTTTCTCTATAGAAAAGCCTCAACTCCTCCTCTCCTCCTCGCACACAAGTGCGCACACACATGCATATTCACGCACACACACACAGGCACAAATGCAGACTCGCATTAGATACATGGGAATTTGCTTTGCTGCAGGTCACACAGTTTGTTTTTTAAACTGTAGGGCTTTTTACGCCCTTGTTAAAGGCTGGAATTGTGTGTGCGTGTGTTTTTTTTATGTAGATGTGAGTGGATGCGTGAGTTATGATAGTGCTGTTAGATGGGGTCTGTGTGGTTGGGGCCATGAAGCTGTTAGATGGGTTGTTAGTTCTCCTAATGACTGCTAAACAGAGCTGATTTGAAGTTCACCAGGTTCCCATCAACGAGCCGGTCCCACACTCTGGGTGCTGAGGGAGGGAGGGAGAGAGAGGGGGCTCTAAATCTGAACATGTGTCTGTGGCTGCTCAAGGCAGAGAGTTCCCAAAGTAGGTGGTGGTTTGTTAGAGAGAGCCCAGGTCTAATTATAGCAAGCAATAAGTGGGGGTGGGGGAGGAACACTTTGATGATCCATACAATCATTATTATTCTGTCAGGGAGGTAGCGTGCTGAGCAGGGCAGCATCTGTCCCCTCTCCCTTTGCTCAAGTCTGCTTCTCCCATTCAGAACAGGACTCTGTCCTTGTTGCAAGCATTTCATGCCTTCGTGTTTTCCTCACTATCTCCCTTCTTATCTTTTCGTAAGGGTGTTTGATAATCGCAAAAAGAAAAAAAAAAGCAGAGCAGAGTGCACCGTTTGAAATCAAGTGGTTGGGGTAAAGAGCAAACAGAGCTGATGTTTTCCACCTGTCTTGCTCTCTGTTCTCTAATTCCTGCCCTGATAAATGATCACTTGCACCAGCAGCCGGTCCCCTCGCTGCGGCCATGGCATCTATATCTGCTCTCCATATGAGTTTCACACAATTATACCGTCTGTGTTTACGGCGTGTTTCGCATCCGCACACAGACACTTCAAAACAATGCACCGAAACTCATTTATTCAACATAAATACATTCAGCAGTTGTTTGTTTGTGTAGATCAAGTTAGTGTCTTGCAGGTGGTGCAAAAAAATACTACAAAGTCATCGAGTTGTGTAGCTTCAGGTGGTGAAGATGATTGGCCTATAGGGATTACATTTACATGAAACAAAATCTATAGAGTCCCTCTGACTTTTCAATAGAAATAAATAGACAGAGTTTGAAAACTTCACCGAAAGAAGGAAGCATGCAATTTAGTACGTTTTGGGTGAAAAAAGGCTCTTGAATATTCTGCAGTGAGTTTTGAGTAAGATGCATTTTTTACCCTTTTTATGAATGGGACACTGCCCTGCACAGGAATGCTCTCGCAGTTCTTAGCTGGACCTTTAAAGGATTCTACAATTATTTTAGGTACTGGTATACATGTTGTAGCTGCACACCACTTCCTTTTCCTGCTTCGGATGACTCATAGTGTGTGTGCGTGTGTGTGTAGAGAGTCCAGTCACCGCAGCAAGAGCAAGCCACTTTCAGTCTCCCTTTGATGAGATCCAGATGGGAATTTTCAGTGGATTGCCCATTCTGGTAACCATTATAGTTCCTGAAATGTTTCCAGAATCTTTTCTTTTCTAATCCTAAAGTCTATTGTGCCTTAGGATGGTTTTATTCTGCAATATACAGTGTTGTTAACTCGAAAAAGTTAAACTCTCAAGGTGTTTTTTTCCAATTTTGCTGTTTTCTCTCATCAGGGCTGAGTTAATAGGCGATTCCAAAGTTTACCTGTGTTCACTCGATTCTTCGGGTGAGGGAAATGTGTTGGGTTTCATTCCAGACTTTCTCCTAGATGCCTCATTTGAACCGCCACAAACCAGATCAAAACGAATGCTTCAAGTACAATCTTTGTTTCTAGGAAGCTTTTTCCACAATCCAAATATGCACTAAAGCGTTCAACCCACACAGGGACAGTCACAGCCGCTCTGAACGCACAAACAGAGTCAAACACAGTGTTTTGAGTGGTGGCAAACAGACCCAACGTCCTCCAAGCAACAGAGCTTTCAAGTTTGGCCAAGTGGTGTACCGCTCATTCTGTCCGTCAGCTCTCCTCTGGGTATGAGAAACAGATCCAGGGTCAACTTGCTATTCACAAAAGCCTATATTCAACCCTGAGTCAAGATGCTGCCTGAATAGTGTGGTGACAGATTTCTTCCTAGTTTTCTGTCAGGACTTCCTGCTTGGGGATTATTGTGTTTGACTTCCCTGGTTAGATACCACAACAACAGTTTCAAAAGGAAAACCAAATGACTTCAATATGCAGCATAAAATACATGTGTTTGCATTTGGTGTATATTTACTTATTTGTATGAATATGAGATACATGTAAGAGTCTGAAAAAAGAATATATAAAGTTGCTATGGGTTGAATAAATTGTGAAAGTTTGTCTTGTGATCCAGTAGAAGTTAAAAGTGTCTCTCCTTATTAAAATGTCCTTAACACTGACTTTTCAGTCAAAGAAAAATCAAAGGGTTTTTGCTACCTATTACATGAAAAAAATCTTATTTTTCATTGAGGAACCATCATATATTGACTCTTTATCAGAGTGTTATATCACCCCATTTTGCACTATTTCTAGAACCCATCCATCTGTCGGGGTCCGTATGGATGGATGGGTTCTGGGTCTGAAGATGTCTCTTTGACATGGCTTATGAGTAAATATTTTATTCATATAGTCTCTGTCCTGATTACAAAGTTATACATCAATATTACTTGTTGCTATGTGTAAAAGGGAGAGAAATTTTGTGGCTACAGTTTTGTGTTTTGTGTTTTTGCAGTAACTGTTACCATTGCTGTTTTTGGCTTTATAATTAGTTGCTTTAAGTCTACAGATTTGTCCAAAATCAGGTTTTGCACTCTATTCTTTGATAAACACCTTTAAAAGTAAACCTCCAAATAAATATATGATCTGTGCATTTCTGTTTGAGTCATCATGCTTTGAAATAAATCCATAACGACTCCTTTCCGGTCCGGCTGTGTTTGTTTAGAAAGCCATTTATTTGGATCGGTGGCCTCTGGGCCAGCGAGCCATGTTTGCATAAACGAACGCTCGTGCTGAAAAAGGCCAACAGCTGATGAATTCTTTCCTGGTGTGAGGAGGTCGGCCCGTTACGTCGAGAACACATGTGCGCGCCTCCTCCGTGTTCTGCACTGAGACAAAAAATAACAACTGTACATTTAGTTTCGTGAATAAACTAAAGGATATGCCAAACGAACTCTGAAGTCCAAGATAAGGTTACGCTTATAAATTTTATCAGATAAACCTTTCAATTTCCAGGTTGAACACACTTTTTGCCATAATTCAGCCATACATATTCAACAATGTGTCATTAATATTCCTCTCCAATACTTAACTATATTAATGTGATGACATCACACAGTAGTTGCAGATCTGTTGGCTGCACATCCATTCCACTATATCCAAAAGGTTTTCTATTGGACTGATACCTGGTTACTAGACTGACGCTGAATTTCACAGCGTCAGTCTAGGACAACGCGTTTAGACACCTTGTCCAGGCGTCTAAACGCGTTCACTTGTTGCCATTTGATTGACTGATACTTTATTTGTGCTTACAGGCGTTTGACCAGGTGTACCTAATAAAGTGGCCCATAAGCGTGCCATGGACAAACAGAACCAGAGCGAAAAATAAAAACAAAACATGAATTTTTTATCGGCCCTCTACTTTTTCTCTTTTACAGCCAGTCTTTGTGCTTATCTCCGGCTCCGTTTCACCTCTCCCCGCCTTTTACTGCCCACTAAAAACTGCAGCTGCAAACTTTGCTCAAACCACTTTACAGTCGGTGACCTCAAATCTCAGCAGGCGACCAGCCAGGCAGGCAGCGCACTGGAGTCGTTGCGTAAATTTGTGTATTTTCTTTTTTTTTTTTTTTTGTCAGACTTCAGCTGTATTGAATAATTCACCAGCAGGTCTATATATGGGGAGATGGCTGGCGGGTTTTGTATTTTTAGCTACATCCTGGATTTATGTAAGGCTCTTTATGTAATCATAAGGTTTAATGGTGCGTTTTGCTGTCAGGCCTCACTCATGATGAGCAGATATATGGACGGGGGAAGTCTCGCAGCAGACGTGTGCAAATGTCCAAACAGGTTGGCCCACTTATCAGCTCCATATATGTTGTATGATGTGTGAGTGGACTGCATGTTTGTACTTCTAGTATGCTGTAACTACCTGTCAACTTTGCCCCCATTAATCAAATTCCCCAAAAAACGCTTGCGTCACCATCTTTTATCATGCTGAACAGACCTCAGTAATGTCACACCTCGGGCTTGTCCTGCACTGATGAGATTGAGTCATCAGCCAGCGTGCGCCAAGCAGCCTAAATGGAGGCCGTGAAAGAGTTATTAGTAAACACATTTATCTTCCTGATGCTTGCGATTTGAAAAGGCTCTCCAGTCGACACGTTCCGGCATCCTGCAGTTTCTTATCTGAGGCTGAATGGAAGTCGTGGTGACAACCACAATTACGCGGGACAGCACAGGATGAGAGCGGGTCACACGCATTGTAATTATTTAGTCACCACGGCGAGGCCAGTGACACCAAAAACAGCTCACAGAGGCTCACTGCTGAGACTTATCGAAGGTAGTGATGGTCACTGGAGGTTTGTGTCTGACGCGGTGGCTCACAAAACTGTGCAGCTTAATTGGAAAGGTGGAAAAACCTCGTAATCAAGATTAAATTAATACACACACATCCATATAGCCACTTGGAAATATTCGCATAATGTTGTCTGATGCTATTTGCTTGGAAAGTAAATGGATTTAAAACAACAAAAAACTACATTTGTTTAACTTATTAGACAAAATACCTTAGCAAAAGTATGTTTTCTAGCTGACGGAAATGTTAGTACATAATAGTTAGTGTTTTCCCACAATGGGTGAAGTACTTGGAGTGAGACATTTCTTGTTGGCACCTCCCAATCTCTTAACATCAATCTGAGAAAGGTTGGCCACACTTCTTACTTTAAACTGAGAGGTGACCATTTCTTAATTCCCAGAAAATGATTTCATTGGTCACTCTTGTCATGTAAGCTCCAGTTTATGTCAATATATACGTATACAGCTCTGGAAAAAATTAAGAGACCACTTAAAATGACCCGTTTGATTTTACTTTTGATAGTATGCTTGAGTAAAATGAGCTTTGTTCTTTTATTTTATGAACTTCTGACAACATGTCTCCGAAATTCCAAGCAAAAATTTAGTATTTCTGAAAATGAGAAATGGACAAAATAACAAAAAAGATGCAGTGCTTTCAGAGCTCAAGCAAGTTCATATTCATTTAGAAACAACAATACTAATATTTTAACTCGGCAAGAGTTCAGAATTCAATATTTTGGTGAAATGTCCATGAGGTTCTCAATGGGGTTCAGAGCAGACGTCTCTTATTTGTTTCCAGAGCAGTATAGATATGGCCTTACATTTATGGTGGATCATATCATGGTTAGCTGGCCAGGTCCTGTTGCATGATGGTGTCCTCCATGCATGACATTTCCAGCTCAGTGTTTCACAGACATGCACTTTTACATCAATAGTAGCTGCAGTCCACTGTAAGTCCCAAGATTTCAGTGATATCAGTGATTTTGGAGACTTATTGCAGCATCTTGCAATCCACTCAGGAAGAACATGCCTGGATGGCCACAGCCTGGGCGTGTTGGTGGTTCTGCTTGTCGATTGTATAGTGACCTCTTCAGGGCGCAAATTTTGTCTGTTTTACTTGGGAATAAATTTGAGAGTTTCCTTTTTTTCTTTTTTTTTTTCCATTACCACCAAGTATATTTCTTATTACATTTTCCAGCAAGTTTAAAAAGTTTCTTTTGGTATCACCACAATTTATGCTAAATATCCAAAGAAAAGCAAAAGCTGCAAAAAAGGTGCCCTATTTTTTCCACATGACTAAATCAGGGACAAAAGGTATGAAGATGGATTTAATTAACAGATATTTGTCCCACTATGAATCTGTGCATCTTTTTAATTAAGGTGCAGAGAGAACCTTTTTAAACCTGCTCAGAAATAAATCACAATTCAATTTAATTAAACCGAGTCCTGTTTGCATCCTGCTCTCTGTGATGCTTCGCACTCACCTCCCCATCACTGTTTGCTGTTCAGCTGTGAAGGTGAAAGTATTGAAAGTTATCCCCAGAGTGAGTTATTATTGCAGCATGGGTCTGGGCAGGCCCCTCAGAGGTAAAACAACAGTCTTGGCTTGAAAGTCCTTTGAAAACAAAGCTAAACTCTCGCTGGCACCGGACACTTATTTATCCCACAGATACAAGCTTCGTTGCTCGGGGCTGGCTGATATAGCAAGCTGAGCTCCGTTATATATATTTTTTTGTATTTCCACACTGGATACGCAGGCTCTTAATAGTGCTGCTCACATTGAAGTATGCTGAGATGCTACAGTTTGTGGTTGTGTGTGTGAGTGATAAGTGATAGAGCAGCTCTGCCTGAAGCAGTCCTACTTTGTTCAGTGATTGAACTGTCCTGGTCTAGTTTTTTTTGTTTCACCACCTTTTATGATCCCTTCCCGTTGTTGATATTTGTTTGAAATCTGCTGCAGCCTTTCCATTCCCCCCCCCAATATGAAACACACTGAGGCTCCTCTGACATATTGATCAAATACACATAAGTCAGAAGGCAGAAACAGATTGAAACGAAAGGCAGCAAAAAGTCCCGAACACATTTCACAGAGTTTGAGACTTGTTTGGGTGTGTGTGCGTGTGTGTAGGGTGTGTGGGGGTGTGTGTGTGTGTGTGTGTGTGTGTGCTTGTTTTCCACTGGGTCAAATATATTCTCTGGGATATTTACGCTGGGACCTGACTGATAACATAATTAAGGTCGTGTAGTGATCTGTGGCGGCTGTGTTCCCGCTGCACACTAAAGCGAGCCAGTAAATAAAGCCCTGGCTCAGGAGGCCATCCGGTGACACGGCATATATTCAGCCCGGCCGCACGAACACAAGCAGAGAAACAGATTTAAATGAGGAAGCAGGCAGTCATGTCACACTGCAAAAATGCAGCCGTTAACGGAGGCCGTGCTTATGAGGTGAAAGTACAGTTTTGTTAAAATGTGACGAGATAAAAACGGTTTATTTAACCACACATATCCTTTTTATAACCGGCCGAACAAAGAAGCCAAGAAAGTCATTGTTTTATGACAGATTAATAATTACTCCACTATGTACATTTCATCCACTCAAGAACAATGAGTGTTTTTTTTTTCTGCAAGTAAAAGACCAGAGGGTGAACAAAAAGTAAAAACTTTTATTTTTTATTTTTTAGTAATTTAAAAATAATCTCTAATCCACATTAGACATGTTGGATAAGTCCTTAACTCAGCCAAATGGGGTTCAATTCCTGACCTTGGGATCTTTGTTACGTGTTTCCCTGCCTCCTCTTTGTCTGTTTTCTGACTGAGTATCATGAATAAACACCCTTGGTGAAATATTTTTAACTAAAAAAAGATTCGATCCACACAACAACAAAAATATTTAGATATATGCTAAAGAAAAAAAAAAAAAACACAGTTTTTCCTCTTTCCATCAGTACGGTTTGGGCATGGTTGTCTGTTTGACCACTTTTCTTGGTAAAATTTTTATAGCCTTTTTTAAACATTTCTAGCACCATTGAGATTCAAGCCATTCTGGATAAATGTGTTATAGCCAGATGAAACAAAGTTTACCCTATTTGTTCGTAAAGAGAAGATGTAGCTTTGTAGGAGTCAAAACTTTCCGATCTAAGAATACCGTACTCACCAAAAAGCATGGCATCATGGCTTCATGCTGTGGGCCTAAGTCACAATCAGTGACACTGGTACATTTCACAGAGATACCACAATAATAATAGGAATTCATCTAAAAACCTGAAAACACATTGAGACATGATGAGGTTTTTGGAACAAATAAAGCAAGTTGACAATAAGCTGTAACAAAAATCTAAGGACAATATTTAAAAGCTGCGCCCATGCCAAAGAACCGATTAGTTTAAATTAACTCCACAGAATCTGGTCTCACTGTGTATCTTTACGTTAGAGCCCCCTGCCGACTTTCTCTCCTCCACAGCTGTTTCTAATCCCCCTGATTAACTCACCTGCTTTCAATTGTATTTTACTCTCTTGCCTCAGTGTGAACACCAGCTGGTTTTCATTGTTCCTCCTGTGCTCCATGTCCTGACCTCCTCATTTATGAAACATTAATTTAAAATCCATATTATTGATGTGTGGGAGGGACCTGAGCAGAGATAACTCGGAGAACATGAAAACTTCATTCAGAAAGACCCCAGGATGGGATTCAAAACTTCCTGCAAGGCACCGGTTACTATCGCTATCCGAATCTCAAATGAAGTACTTTAAAATACTCATCAGGTAATAATTTCAAAAAATCTACCCTTTATTTGTTCTTTTTATAATTTTGCTGCTAAGAAGGCCTGAAGCAAATTACTACCTTTATTAATCCCTAAAATTGTCACCTTGTTCACACTTTTCATAGTGAACAGTGAACATTTGCAGATGATAGTGAAGATTTCTCAAAGTTATGAAGGTACAAACACAAAACTCTAGAAACAGTCCATATGCTTATTTCCATTTTTGTGTATGTACAGAGTTTGATTCATCCGGCCCCTGGAGTCTTCCAGTCAGGTCTGAAAAGATCTTTTATATTGATGTTCTGAATGTACTTGACTTGAATTTTTAATGCCAGGAAGACTTGGAGGTACCGCATGGTATTCAAACTGGCCCAACTTTCCCAGTAAGACTTTGAGCCGCCTTACCATCAGAAGGTAAGGCTTTGACTAAGGCCATATTTAAAAACTATTCTTTGGTAGTGACCTAATTATGCTGTGAAAACTCTTCATTTTAAATATAATTATTATGTACAGACTCAATACTCAACATATTTTCAAGGTCTTGGCGCTTTAATCAGACAAGCGGCCGGGTACAATCAGTTCAGCCTCCCAGGCCCAACGTGACAAAGAAAAGAAAAACATCCTCATAGCCGCACTTTTCCGGACCATTTGGATCCATGTTAACCTAACATGAAGGTATCTGGACTGTAGGAGGAAGCTGGAGCTCCCTGAGCTTTACTTTGAATCTACACTGTATGCTTTGACATGACACTGAAAAAATCCCTTTATTAGCGGGGGAAAAAAAAGAAAAATCTGAGTTGTTTTTAAAGTCAAGTCAAGATATTCCTTCATCTAAATCCTGGAAACATATCAACTCAGAGTTCTGCCAATAAATACTAAATATTCTGCAGAGCAGAATATGGTTCAGGGTGATGTACAGTGTTTGCTCTGATCCACTGTCAGTAATTTGCATGTAGAGTTAAATTGTGCCTCATCTGAACAAAGCAGCTTCTTCCACATGGTTTGCTGTGGCCCCTATAAGTCTTATGGACTGCATACCTGTTAGTTGTCAAAGGATTCTCACACCCGAGTTCTGGATTTCTGCAGCCCCTGTGATCTTCTTGGCTGCTTTACTGATTTATCGTCTCTTTGTTTGACCTGCCAATTTTTAGGTTCTACATTTATTAATCCCTAGCAGTTCTGTCACATTATTTCATTTTTGAATGATGGATTGAACAGAGCTCTGTAGTGTGTTCAAAGCTCCGGGTATTGTTTGGTAGCCTAAACCTGCTTTTACACTTTTCCATTACCTCCTTTCTGACGTTTCTGTGTTCCTCGGTCTGCATGATGTCATTTGTTCACTAAATGTTCCCTGGCAAACCTCTGAGGCCTGCATAGAACAACTGCATTTGTGCTGAGAATAAATTACACACAAGTTGACTACTAATCAGGTGTTTTATAAATTAAATTATTTAGCTGTGTAAGCGTAAAGAGGCTGAATAATTGTGGACACGCCACCTTTTGAGTTTTTCTGCGCTAGTATTTTAAAAACCTCTGCTTTTTTTTCCCATTTCCCTGTGATAAACTGCTTGACATGAAAGAGTCTGAATGTTTTTAAAAGGCACTGTGCGTGTTTAGACTAAAACGAGTGCATAGGTTGAGATACCCAAGGAATTCTTACCAAAGCATTAAGCCTGGTTATTCCTTCAAATAAATGAGCAAAATTGTTTACACCGCAAACTCACGCATGCTTACCTCATGTTGAAAGATCAAAACCTCACAATCATGTAAACTGTTTACCTTGCACGGTGATGCATATCCCCCTTATACACAATCCCTTGATGCTAATCTTAACTGCTAACCTTTTTCATGTGTTTGCACTTACTATAAGTCCAGATTTGAATCTTCAAAGCAAAAGACCACTTCTCACACGATCGAGACTGACCAGCCAGCTGCTTCGAGACTTGCGAGAGAATTAAAGGAACTTTCCAACCAAATAGAAAAAAAACAAAAAACCTCCAAATCTGAGCAGGAGCAACAAGTAGGATGGAAGAGTGGACAGAGCAATGTGATCTCTTGACTGAGAAGGCAAAGGAAACATTGCCACAGAGGTCAGTGGAGCAGTGCAGTCCTCACTCCTTTGTTACTCAAAGATGTCTTGTTTATGTGATCAATGACTGGTTCTGGATGGTTTTTCTGAGCTGCCATAAAATATGGAGGCATAGGATCAGATAGTGCTGTTTGTGATATAATAGAAGAAAAAGCTTTTGTTTTTTGTCTTGGGACTTTAGAAAAGTGATTTTCTTCAGCAGGAACAGCAGGAAAGTTGGTCAGTGTTGGTTGGGAGATGGACGGAGTTAAAAAGAGGGCGATCCTTTAAGGAAACTCCTGAGATGCTGCAGAAAACTCTGAGCGTCCAACCAGAGCTGCAATTTAGCGGCTTCGATCGAACAATTACCATGAGTTATATTGTCCTAGTAAAAGTCCAGGATCCAAATCCTACCTGGCAAATAAGGACTTCAAAACCAAACTCTCTATTATCTTTATTTCAAAGCGTTTTAAAATACTTTTGCCACAAAAAAACCCTCTGCTGATTGGTGGCAATTTTCTGAAAAATAAATACATCCTACAATTTTTTTGCCTAAACAAAAGTGTCCCTCCATAATTTCAAACTTAATTGGTTTGCATGTTGTCCAGCCAAATGGTAGTTAGTTGTTGATTAAGTTGCCCAGTATCTAGTCCACCAAATCGCAGTGTTCAAACAGTCGCAGTTTTGGACTTAATTGCAAAATAGCTTTTTTGGATGAGCAGGCATAAAGTAGCGTTTCTGTTTTATCCATTTGGCTAAATCTACATCACAGATGTTCTCAGTTTTACTTTTAAATAGCATTTCTCTCACTTGTGGTTGACAAATTGCTGGCTGTGCGTGTAAGAATGCTAAAAAGAGGACAATAAAGATCTGCAGTGTTCCCCTGCAATTGTACCAGCAAGCAACTTAAAAAGACAATAAAATAAACAATATATAGTTACATTTCCTTTTAATTATGTATACCTCCATTCCAGTAAAGATAATAAGAAGGTCGAGTTTATTGGACACTTTAAATCTCACAGGTTTGAATTGACTGGGTAGTAATTTGAGTTGCATAATATAGAAATGTAGTTTCTCAAAAAAAAAGCTACAAGAAAATCTCTTCTGTGAATAATTTGAGCTGTTAATCACAGCGTGAAATGAGTGTGAATGTCAGATTGCTCACTTTGCAAGTTCTGCAAAGTGAGCAGAGAGAATCCTCATCAGACCCGAATGGGTGATTGAGATTCCAGATGTAAAGCAGTAATTCAAAGATTGATCCGCTTATTAGTAATGCTCAGGTAAAAAAAAAAAAAAAAAAACTAACCTGGTTTCAGAAATGAACAAATTTATCCTGGTTATTTCGCTAAAGATCCTCATATATCACCAACTACACACTTACACACTAACGGTGTCTTTTTAAGTGCATAAATCTTTCACTTTTTTATTTTACAATATTTAACAGCATTCTTTAATCTGAACATCCTCCACCCCCACGTTAAGTCGTGGAAGTTTTTCTTTATCACAATCACTGCAGACAAATTGACTGGAACCCAGTGACGTTTCTTCGCCCATGTGAAAAATCATTATAGTTATAGTTATCATAATGATGACATTTAAATGAAATTGTGGGAAGCATCTTGATAGTTATATGCAACAGTAAAGCAGCAAATTTTCTCCAGAAAAAGATGAATCTCCTTGGTTCCTCCCCATGGTACCAATCCTATTCTAAGAGTAGTTTATTGGATAAAGTATGAATCTGCATTGCACTCCCTATTGTTAGATTTAATTCAGAAAGACCCCGGGCAAGGAATCGAATCCAGGACCTTCTTGCTGCAAGGCGACAGTGCTACCAACTGTGCCACTGTGCAGTCCTAATCGCAGTTCCAGTTGGATCAAACCTGCAAATTATTTTGTTGCAACTATTTCTTGGTTTATGAAGATAAACAAGTGAATGACCTGTTCACTTGTCTTTCTCATTTTATTGAGTTGCCAAGTTCCGGCTAACGATAAATGACATTAAAACCTGCAGAGGTCTTAGACGAGTTGGTACGCCCCTGAATCCAGCCATCCTTCAAATATGCCCGACTGTAAGGCTTGTTGCTGCAGCAGAATCATGTCAAGATATTTTTGATGGATTTCAATCCATCAATAAAGAGACAGACGGCGATTTCCAGGTGTTAACAGCCTTATTATTGGAGCAAACACTGGAAGGAGAGAAAGAAGGATAAAGGAAAGGTGAAAGCAATCACTTAAAGTAGAGCAAAAACAAAAAAAATCAGATGTTGGTTGCAGCAGCACTGCTTCTCTGTACCAAAGCCATTTTATTTGTTGAATGTTTTTTCTTTAGTGTGTAATGAAAGTTAAACCAGGGAAACAGAGTATTTTATTACTATTGATTATTATTATTCTTTATCAACTTTCAACTAAAAAGAAAAAAAAATGCACTTATTGTTACACTTATTACAGATACATTTTTATTGATTTTTTTTAGCCAGTAAGAGTTTGTCTATTTTTTAAAATAAAAGTCAATGTGCATTACTGTGATGCACATTGGTAATGTGCATTATGGTAAAATAAAATTATTTTATTTTAATAAAATAAAATTAATAAAAATTAAAAAAATACATTTTTCTGAATATTTCTGTTTGAGATTATTCTGCTGCCATAAAATATGATTTCAATGTAAGGCTTGTGTCTGATTTTTACTTGGGTGAACAATGCAATTCGCCACAGGCTTAAAGCAAGAATTTTAATTGTTAAATACTGGGAAGTAATTGGATCTTTCAGCCAAAACTTAACAAAAGCACGTTTTAGTATTTAAACATATTTTAATGTTTCTTTAAGGCTAGAGATTTTCATTCAAAGCCAAAGTTGGAAACAAAAGTTAAATTTGCAATCTAAAAATAGCATTAAATCTACTGAATGAAGCCTTCATCTAAGCCTCAACAATAACATGTGTTCAGTGTATTGTTGGCCTGCAAAAGTCAACCACTGGCTTTCTAAATAAAAACAATGGGCCTGCCAATTAAAAGCGGTCATTCTGTAGTTTTTGAAGGAGGCTCTGTGTTAGCACATCAAGCTTTGTGGGACCTGTCCAGAGCTCAATTCATAGAGACTGAGGGGCTTTCATCTCTCTAGAGCCTATCACTCTAAGCTGGAAAACAGGAGCTAAGAGACTCTCAGCTCAGAACCCCGACCCTGGCTTCCCCGTCCTCAAACCCCTCCTTCTCCTGTCTGTCACAGCAGCGGCCCCTTCTCAAAGGGAATCTTTCAGCTTTGTTTGTGGGACCCCGGCCCCAGGTCAGTGTGAGCCCAGAGATGTCATGCTGCAGCCTGGGAGCAAACAAACAGTTTGCTCGGTGAGCTTCAGACATTGTTTTAGATGTGTCATCAGACCGAAGCTACCACTGATTGAAGTATTTAGTGTTGCTACGCCAGAACTAATATGACTGCGGTGACAGAGGTGCTGGGCTCTGCGTTAGATTCTATTACCTCATCAGCGGAGGTGGGCTGTAGGTTCACCAGCAAAAGTTCACACACTTCTTATTGATGTGGCAAAAACTCATTCGACACGTCTCAACAAAATGCCACGGAACGTCTAAGATAAATTAAAGCTGGTGACACCTGCTGTGGCATTTTCAGAAACACAATTATACTGACCTGGATGGGAATGGCATTTAAAAGAAACATATTTGCCCCACCAGAAGGATTATTGCAACAAATCCCGTTTAATAGACAGACTAATATAACCTGCGCTGGGCAAAGACCTTGATGTGTTTCCCCCAACATTAGGGCTGAATTAGTTTGTGTCCATCAGAATGTTCTTTCTGTGATCTGCGCCACGATGGGGCTGTTTGCGCATGTACAAGGTCGTGTCCTTGTGCGGTGTGTGTTTTGTCGTGCCCTCTACGACCCCCCTGAGTGGCAGCCCAGCTTCATTTGGGAGACACCACCGCTGTCTTCCATCTCCTGCTGTCTTTGCTCAAGCCTTTGTGTGAGCCTCAGCTGCTGATTGGGCTGTATAATGTGACTGATGTCCTCTGGGCAATCTGCTGTTGGGACAAGGACGCGCTCAGGTGATCCAGAGGCTGATTGGCGCCGGGCTAATGGAGAGGACGCCGCGACCTCTGGGGGTGCCAGGTGCCAAACCGGGCCTGTTAATTATGCATCGAGGAGCTGCTGGAACCAGCCTCCCTCTGCTCATGTGGCGTCTAAACAAGCAGAGAAATTCACCAGTAACACAATCTTGCTAGTCTGGGTACATGTGTGTGTGTGGGGGGGGTGGGGAGGGGGGGTGGGTGTGTGTGTGTGTGGTGGTGTGTGTGTGTGCGTGTACACCAATGTGTGTGCGAGAATTTAGACCATCTGGTGTCATGCTGAGCTGTCTCTCTGCGCATTGTGTGAACATCAGAGAAGAGGATACTTAACTACTGTGCATAGGTGTGTGAAATGTCCATATTTACCTGAGTTAGGATTTCATGGCTGGGCTGGAAGAGCCAGCTGATCACATTTATATTTTCTCTTCTTTCTTTCCTGTCCTCTGCACCTTATTCATCCCTCCCTCCTCTTCTTTTTCCTGCATCTCGCACTATTTTAGCTTCAGATGGTCTGCTAGATAGGCTAATTCTCCGCTTCTTTATCATCTACTATAATCAGACAGGCGTAAAGAAGCTGTGTTACGGCGTGTTACATGTAGTGCGTGTTTGTGTGCATGCGTGTGTGTGTGTATGTGGTGGACTGCGTTGTTAGAGGCACTGGCTGCCAACACTATTTTTGTTAGACAGACAAAAAGCCTTGTTTTGGATGAGGTATGTTTATTGTTCATGCTGACACCACTTTTATGACAGAATGACTAACGAGTGCATTTTGTGTAAGTGCAAATGTGTGGCACAAACTCTGTTGAGAACAACAGAAATTAGCAGAAGTCAAAGTGAAATTTATAGTTTCAAAATTCTGAGGTAGCTGGAGAGCAACGGCTCGTTGTAACTATACACATTTTTTAAAAGTTAAAAAAAATAAATAAATTAATTATGATTTATCTCCATTTACACAAAAAATAGCTTAACATCAACAAAATGTCATGTATTTTCCAAAGTGTTCATGTTGCTTTGTTTTACATTTTTTATTTTTTATTTTTGTTGCATTGCAATCAGAAACCAATCTAACACAGATGTGTTTTGATGTAAATAATCCCATTGTGGATTTGTTGTTGTGTCATTTTCTGCTAACAGGGAGACTTCTTAAATCTTTCAACACCACCAACAGGTTTTCTTCTCGGACTCCCCCGTACTCATCTCCATCCAAACTTCTCATTAACTTTGACCAGCTATGCTCTCGTTGCTGCTCACATTCCTCCTCACATGATGATGTTCCTGCATTGCATCATGGGTAAGCCTTGTTATGGGTGATCTTTCAAATATTGCCATCGTCTGACTCCACTACCTTCTTGGACAAGTTCTCTGTGTACCCCAAAGATTTTAACAGGCCTTCTTTTAATGATCATTCTTGTCAGTCTAACAATAAAAGTCAGATTTGGGGAATGTCCATCTAATGCAATAATCCTCAGATTCTCAGTAGTTGTGGATTTCTGGTTGAAGGCAAATAAGTGACATAAGTCTACAACTGGTTAAACCTCTCAGCACTTTTCTCCCTGACCTGTTTGCTGTGGATTTCTGCTTTTATTTGTCTTCATGATGCCATTTGTGTACAAATGTTCTCTAACAGAAGAGCTGGATTTATACAGAGATGAATTTACACACAAATGGACCTGATTTACTAATTAGATGACTTCTAAAGGGGGTTGAGTTCATTTGATTTTATTTGGAGGGGTTAGCGTAAAGAGAGCTGAAAACAAAAGCATGTAAGCACTCTTAACGTTTTTATTTGTAAACTTTGTAAACCATGCATCACTGTTTCACTTTATTTTGTGCTTGTCTGCTACATAAAACCCTTATGAAATCAATTTAAGCTGGTGGTCACAATGTGAAGAACTAACTATAAAAAAGTTCAGGGGGTATGAGTATTTTTGCATTGTATTCTCTTTTGTGTAACATCTCTTATAACACTAATTGCTCATGCATAAACATTTCTAGTGCACTCGTTTCTTTGCACACGTTGGGCAGTTTTGACCTTTACATTAATATTACAAAAAATACTTGATAATGAGTAGAGGTAAAAGTCAAACTAGATGATGCTGGAGATACAGTAGAGGGGTTCATAGCATTTTACTTTGAAAGAATTTTTCCTTTAATGCTCATATTATTATTCTGTGACTGTATCGTTGTACTGGAGCTGAGATAAAGAGTCTGTTGTAATGTCTGAAAGCAGCTAAAGGTCCATTACGTAGCTTACGTCCAGACAGGATGATGTCATTAGGAAGAAAGCCTAAAAGGATCTGGTCTGAAAGGTGATTCTTTGTTTATGCAGCTCTGAATACAAAGCAGTTTGTTTAGATTGTCTTTTTTTTTTTAGAGCAAATTTTATCAGCTGAATAGATTAATGTGTAAAACATTGCTGAATAATAAAAAAAGAGAGAGAGTCATCAATCCATTTTTAGTACCTGCTTAAACCTCAGAGGTTTGCATGGAGAACTGGTTCCTCTGGTAATCAATAGACAAAATTTGGAGTACACCCAAGGCAGGCCATCGTAGAGACACACAACCGTGCCCATACACACACACTTCACAACTGCAGACGAGATGGAGAGAGTATTAACCTCAAATGGAGGGAGAACAGAGGGACGATGCCAAAGGAACCAATGAGAACCCATAGATGCTCATGACCCCAGCTGGGGTCTGCATCCAGGATTCTCTTGCTATGAGATGAAAGTGTGGTAATGTGACCTTGTTTTCTTTTCTTGAGTTAGATTTATGATTCTTATATTGGTTGGACTGTATATTTTGAAGTTAGTTATTTTTCTAAATTATTTTGGGTTGTTGTGTTGCATGTTTTTGATTGTTTTAAGGTCACGTGCCGCATGCGCCCCACTGCAGCGACACAGGTGATCTGCATCTAATCAAGTTGTGTGCAGATTAGGAGGGAAGAAAAAGTCATCTGCGTGAGACGGCTGCAGAGAGCGGCAGACGGACCAGGCTGGCTACAGTGTTGGTTGCAGGAAGGCGGAGGTGGACCGGAGGGTTGGAGACGGAGAACTGGCCCAAGGAGTACTACCTATCTGGTCGCCGTTGAGGAGCGGGCGGCCGGCTGTAGGAGCGGGAGTTACTGGATCGCTGCTGAGGTTTCGCTGAGGACCGGAGGATCGGTCGGAACAAGCCGGACGGGTTGGCAGTAGAGGACCGCGCCCCCCCCTTTGGGCCAGCTAAGACTCTCTCATAGACTTGTTTATCGACTTTTCCGTCAAGGACTGCCTATGCCTTCTTTTAACCATTTATCTTTTTAAATAAATTATTGTACATTTTTATCACCCTGAGTGAGACTCTGTTCACAATTCTGCAGACTAATTATAAAATTGACCACTCGGGTCCCACAATGAGATGAAAGCACTAAACAGTTCAAATACAATACAATAGACCAAATACAAGAATTGACATTTGCACTTGACAAAAGCAGCATTGTACAAGTGAAACAGATACAGTAACCTTTGTGATAAACAACTTTAGTTACACATTTAAAAAAAAAATCATTGGGTTCAAAGTGTTTGCTATAAATTCATAGCAGACATGGGTTCATCGTAAACATGGACCCAGTTCAATAAGTAATCCAGCTACTCAAAAAGAACCCCCTGTCCTCGCCAACTCCATTGTTTTCTATTAAAATGTTTTATTGAAAAAGTAACTTCTAGTCAGTGTCTGTTGATTTGGCACTGAAACAACTTAGCTGTAGTTAAGTAATGATTAGACCACCTTAATGTCACTTTATATTGCGTTAAGCAAGTATCTATAATTGGATTTCAGGCATAGAGAACCTTGATGGTTCTCCATTACTACTACATACATAGAGCATGTAGTAGTAATTAAACAATGATAGATTTGCATTATATTATGTGACTTTACTGCTTAATTATGACTATTACTATACTGGTTTGTGATTTTCATGCACAACGATCCCTCATATTTATGAAAAAAAGGAGACGAAATCTAGTTGATTGAGATGATCAGAAGGCAATCGTAACTAAAAAAACACACTTCTTACAACCAAGGAGAACTGAGTCATACGTTAAAGCAGATGGGTTTTAAGGTAGCAACAGAGTTGCAGAAAACTACCAGGTGCCACTGCTGAATGTTAAGAACAGAAAACCTTCCCTAATTTGCACAGGCTCACCAAAACTGGACAATTGGAGACTGACAAAACAAGGTTACCTGGCCCCTGAGTTTCTGTACGGGTAGATCTTTGCGTTAAAAACATAGAAAGCTGAATCCATCCTGTCTTGGATCAGTTGTTCAGGCTGCTGGTGTTGGTGCAATAGTGAGCGGAATAGGCACCACTTTGTATCAATTGAACATCATTTAAGGGCCACTGACCACCTGAAAGTCGTTACTAGCCAGGTCCATTTATTTAAGACCACACTGTACCCATCGTTCTGCTTCCAACAGCCATCATATTATTATGAAAAAGAAAAACCGAGGAGTCATTCAGAGACTAAGACATCTCTAAGCACAAAATGGGAGTAGTAGCCAGGTGTGCCTAATAAAGTGGCCACCATGTGTGCATTTGAAGAATTAAATTCATTTTGATTTAACTGAGACAGACCACGCAGACAGGCGGGAGGAAAAAGTAAAAGGATGAGAGAAAATGATAACTGTGAACTACAAATGTTTATCACCACCCGGCTTGCTGTAATCACTGAAAAATGTTTTTTTTTTTTCATTCGTTTTAGTTGATTAATATATACTGGAACAATACTAAGTCATAAAATAAATTTATATTTGTTTCCCACAACTCCCAGAATAACAAGTTTTACTGTTGAATTTTTATCTGCATAGTCTAGGGACATCTGTGGTTTAATTCATTAGAACAGAGCAGTGTCCGATTGAGCATTGTCATTTATCTGTTTTTGCAGACTTACTGCTGAGGTCCGACCCCTCTAATGGCGAGAACTTTCCATCTAGTTAGAGAAACATAGGAAGTAGAGTTCTGCAAACTCCCACGCAGCTTGAAAAGCAAAGTATGTCACATTTGAGTTATTGTAAGAATGGCGGGTGCAGTTTTTGTAGCTGCGTTTAAAAAGATTAAGTTCTGAAGTCGCACCGAGCAAACATTAAATTCATTACTCTTCATCTCTCTCGTGGTTTTCTGCGGTCGCGTTTTCAGCTATCATATTTCATCTACGTCGAGAGAGAGAGAGTGAAATACGTTGTGATAAATGTGAGATTTGTGCGCAGTCGAGTGCAGAGGAGTTCATAATAAAACGTTTTATTGTCTGCGACATTTTTGGTTGTTTGGCTCAGACTCAGTTATCTGACAGTGGCTTTGACAAATAATCCGTCGTGCAAATGCTTCAAACTCCGGGTCATTGTCACAGAGGGGAATGCTTGTGTATTTGACGCTGCACCAAAGCTCAAACGCATTAAACAGCAGCTTAAATTCTTCGAGTCATGCCAGCAATGAGCCATGACATACTGTAGGTTTGGTTAAATCCCCCATGACTGGAAGCTTTGATGTGACTTTAGATAAGGCTCCGCCAGCTTTTTCCATAGTGTGTGTGTTTTATTTTCCTACCATGTCTGCCTCTAAATATTCCCAACTGCCTCAGTAGATTACCCGAGGGCATAATTCACACAGATTTCTAATATTTCTACAGAAGCTGGATTGTTGTGGTAATCAGAAGAGTGATTCCCGGGTCATCTAAAGGATCATTTATAATTAAATATTATTGATCATCCAGACATTAAGCTAGAAGGCACAACTCTTAACTTTTATACTTAACTTATACATCAGAAATATTTAATCTTTATTGGCATTATATAAATCTGAGCCATATTATGGTTGGTCAGCAAAGATGATTTATTATTGCTGATAAACTCCAAGTCTTTGACATTGAAATGCATCCTTGCTCTTCACCCCAAGCTTGAGCTCCATTCACTGATTTCCTGACAGATTCAAGTATGGACTCTGTCTAGGCAGATCCAAAATGTAAATACTTTTGTAACTTGAGTATTTCTTCACCTCTTTAGTTTTTTTTTTGTTTGTTTGTTTTAGGTCTTTGTCAAGCTGACTCGAACAATGCTACACAAGACTGAGTTTCTCTGCTTGGTTGAGAATCTTGATGGAGACCTCTTTCTTCATGACATCGTTTTCTTTAACGCCCACAGATTTGACATCCATAAACACGCTTGTAATACCATTTATGTGTCATGCTAATAAAACATAAATGGTTCACCAAAGGCAGCAGACAAATGTCACATAGGACTCTGTAAGCACACCTTTGAGTGCCCAGTATGGACCAGGTTGTACAGTGAATAATTATAAAAATATCCTGTTTAATTGTTGGCAAATATTTGTTTTAATTGACTAATTCCTAAAAAAACAAACTATTTTTAGTTGAACAAAAGAATCTAAGAAGTAGTGATTGATTAAGGTACAACCAGCACTGATGTCACGACATTTCTGTACATTTGAGGCTGGCTGTGTTTCAGAGAGCAGCGAGGAGTTGTCAGGAGAGATTTAGAAGAAAATAAAGCAAATTCCAGCGAGAAAAACAATACTGCATAGTTTAATAGAGTAATGGGAACAAATTTTCAGAGACTTTTAGAACGATGCATTTAGTAGCGATGACAACAGGGAGCAGCCATTTGAGAAAATTATATCTCTGTTCATAGGGTAAACTAATATTATACGTTAAACTATTAAAAATATTAAATATACAATTGTTTTAATATTCCTTTCATATTCATTTGCTTATTTTTGCATATTTATTATTTAATAATTTCATTTATTTATTAGAAGGAAGTGTGAATGGTATTAATAATGACTTGCTACTGACTAATATTAAGAGGAAATGGACTTAATGTTGGTCATATTTATACAGGCAGTTCTCCATTTATTTTACCTTCTACTTTTACAAGCCTTCCACGGCTGATGCTGAGAGGCATCTCCACAGCATGATGCCACCACTGCCATGCATCTCAGATGGCGGTGTGATGTTCAGTGTTTGGTGTCTGCAAAGCCCGGCGTCTTCTCCCACCGTGAAAAAAGTTAATTGTGTTTTCTTCACCTTGACCATGGCGTCTCCCTCAGGCTCTTTGGGAAACTCATATCAACCCTTGATCTCAGTTTTCTTCAGCAGTGACTTTTTCATTATCGCCGTCCCATAAAGTTTTGACTGGTGAAGAATCTGCCCTACAGTTTTCTACAGAGTCTCTCCCAGCTCAGCTCCTCAGCTTGTCTTCTGTGTAGTTTGTTTGTGTGTATGGTTTGATTTAGTAATATCACATTTACACATATTTCATATTCCTTCTTGGATCTCTGTTAGATTGGGTCGGGCACTTTAAAAGGGGTGAATATTTATGCATTCACTTATTTTTTTTGTAGCATATTTTTACTTATCATCATGTTGTAGAACATCAAAGAAGTTTAGTTTGTCCAAAAATCCTGATTACAAGACTGATTTTAAACGCAATAAAAGGCTCAAACTTTCAAAGGGACAAATACTTTTTATAGGGGCCGTATTTCTCTTGACCTTTACATAAGGACTGTAATGACGTCTGGCTCCTTGGAAGCAAAATATAAAGGAAATAGAGATGACATATGTTTTATATAACTCATAAAATCCTCATACCGTATCTTCAGTACAAATATTTCTCTTTTTGACTTTAATATAGCAATAAAACGGACGCTTCAGAGAGACAGAAAGGCAGAAAGTGTAACGTTGAGATGTGCCTAACTTTGGGTGTTGTAAACCAGGCATGTATTTTTATAGTCGATCTTCAGACAAAACGAAAAAAACAATAACCTAAGCATAAAAAAGTTGCAACTAGTTTATCAGAACTAATGTAGTGCGGTTTGCAAATGTAGTCCAAACCGATTTAGCAAAACAGACTTCCTCTACAATGATTGTGCTGCTTCCACAGAAGTGAAAAATGTTATCATAAAATAAAATAACCCTGTAGTGAAGAAAAGCATAACAGAAATAAGAGAGGTCCAAACATTTGGGTTTTGGAGAGATAATAGTCTTTTCTAAAGTGAAGCAGATTAGAACAATGACTCATTCCCCACGGTGCACGTACAGTAGGAATTTTTAGACTTAATAAGTTGTCCTTGTGTACTATAATGATGACACGGCTTGTCTCCAATTACAGTGGGTATTGTGTAAGCATGTACACTCAGGATGAGAAGCTGTTCCCCTGATGCTGAGAGCCAACGTCACTGGTAGAGACAGAAATAACACACAATCTGTTTCAGATATAAATCCTCGGGGGATGCGGGAGGATGTGCTGCTCTCCTCTGTTGCACCGCTGGAGTCATACATGAGACCATCCTGACACGGCTTTAAGTTCAGCGCAAAATAATTTTTACATAGATTTGTTTAGGATGATGATGACATCAGAATTAAAACTGTAAGATACGTGAAGCAAACTTGCAAGGTCACATCCAAGGGCGAGTCAGCTCAAGGGATGTTGCAGATATTCGCCAGGTGTGTTTCCTCCTCTCCTTCTTCCTGCTGCGTTTTTTTTTTTTTTCCTCTTAGTCACACATATTACACCCACTCTCTTCTACAAAATCGGGCCAATCTCCTCCTGTCTGCGGAGATTGAACTGCTCATCAGAGTCTGTTAATTACATCGTTCTCTAAAGGGATGACAAGTTAAGCCACTTTCTTCTCGTGGTTGGGCTTTGAGACACAGATTGGGCCCTAAAGGCTAACACGAATAACCCATTGGGTGAAAATAGCACCGACGATTGGTTAGAGGGAATTGACTATCTTAGTGTTGTGCTGGCAAAGACAGGAACATTAGGATTCAAAATGTGTCCCTCCTTGGCACTTTACAGTTGTGGTCTTTTCCGCCCTCCCTCTCTCCCCTGCGGGCTCCTCTATTACAGAGAGAACAAGCACATAATTGGAATTTAATACAGTTACAGATAGAGAAGACATATGATTGTCTTGTGGAACTTAGGGACTCGTTAAACCTCAACAATGACATGTACAACAAAGCCAACGGGCAGTAGTGATCTCTTCATGAGGGCGGCGTTACGTTAAACTTAAAGGGCCCTGTTGGATTATTAGAGTTTGAGCTGCGCTAAAGGACTCTTTCTAATTCTTATAGCTGTCGTAGACGCTGCCGTCTGATAGCTCAGCTCAACCAAACAAGATGTAAAAAGGCCAAGTGATGTACACACTCTCACTTTCAATAGAGGGCTTTTAACTTGCACGGCCAGCTTCTTTTATAAACATGTGATTTATAAACATTTTGATTGTAAAAACTGCATTCGTTTCCCATGTAACTTTTCCAACACATTTCCCCCTTTTTTTCCATCAAGTTTTCAAACTCTGACATGATTTGAATGATGTCAGGAAAATATTCAGTTCAGTTTGACGTTTTATCAAAAAATATTGATATGCTTTTCAATAATTAAAAGGAAAAAATACTATTGGCATTACATTAATCAAACCCTTCTTATTCTTGAAAATTTATTTGATGAAGAACTCAATGTTCTTCTTGGCATCGACCTAATCCTTAGCTCTCGCCACAGATTTTGTAAGAGGCTCAAGTCAGGGCTTGGACTAGGCCATTTCAGAGCATTATTAATATTACTTTCAGTCAGAGGAAATAGAGATTTTTTTTAAATATGACTTTAAACCTAAATCTTGCAGGGGTGTGACTAATTTTGAGCTTACCTGTATCTGTAACACACTGCATGAAAACATAGCCTAACTTAAAAATCACAGACGTAGAAAGCTTCTCAAATCACAATCTCTGATCCTTTGAATAACATGTTTTTTTTTTTTTTTTTTTGCGGCTTTCTGATTTGTATTTATTGCTCCTATAGTTGATTGTTTTCGTTGATAGTTTAAAGTAACAGTTTCACTTTCACTTCTAGATCCGATCAATATCTGATGTGTCCAAAGTGACCTCCGTCTGAATGGTTATGTTCCATTTCTTCTGACTCATTGCTGCGACACACTTACAGGACTCCACTCGAGTCAGAGGCTCCAGGAAGTGGAAGACAATGCCGATGTTGTGACTGGTGCTCTGTTGAGTAACTGCAGCTCACACCTTTGTTTGGAGTTTGCAGATTTCAAATGTGTGTCTTCACTTGCACTGCATGGACAAAGCTGCTACCACATGCATCAAATGAATCACTTCACGTCCTTTTATTACATCTTTAAAATGATTCATACATATACATATTACAACATTTCACAGTGGTGTTGGCTCAGATTGCACAACGTTGTAATGCACCTATCCATTGTTGTTTTTTTTCTGAATTCCCACATGTGTGGTCATTGTTATTAGTTGGGAATGTTTGATCACATTAAAACCCCATTATTACTCAACACCAGATATTTGTTTTAATATTTTTGCAGCACTTTCTTTTAATAAACCTGCTGTTTTTTTTTTTTTTTTTTTTTTTCTTTTACCAATTTACTTTGAATATTAGAATAAATATGTCTTTGTTTCTTGGAGATTGCACATATGTTAGTTGAAGTGATTATAACTGTGTCATTGGGCGTTTTATCAAATTTCATGGGAAAAGCCCTGGACAACAAGAATGTTACTCAGGACATTGAATCTTAGAATATGTCTGAATGTCATTCTTTCTAGTTTTCAAAACTTCCCCATCTTTCTTCTTTGCAGGCATACATGCCTTTGCGCCTCTCCTTTCTCGTCTGACATTGCCTCTCGCGAGGAAGTCCGTCTACTTCAGGCATATTTTCTTACAGGCCAGCAAATATCAATAGCATCTGGATGATATTTACTGGTGTGGGGAAGATGAATGTCCTGCTCTAAATGCTTCAACCTCATTGCCTTTTGGAATATTAGTCATGTAAACAACGTCTGCTTATTAATGGTAAAAGCTTTCCCTAATGATCCACACCTCACATGAGTCTGAAATATCAAGTCAGGATATAAAGAGCAGCCATAGATCATCATAATGAATGATGGGAGGCTGACGGAAGGCTGGGGGAGGAGACCCGTCTCCATGCTAATTCACTCGCTATTTCCCTTCTTGATTCATATGCTATTTGGTCATAATACATCAAGGCTGTATGATTCTTCCATTAATGCAGCAAGCTTTGCCTTCACTTTGCTGATGATGATTTGTCAGCATTATAGAGCACTTATAAACCTGAAGATTTCTTTCAGGTCTAAAGGAAGAAGACGTACAAGTCACTGTAGTTGTTTGCAAGGTTGAAATCGCAATCTGACGTGCTATTTACACGTCGATTTATTCTGCCTCCTGAAATGAACTCCACAAGGAATGGAAATAATTTACAAACCTAATCAAATGTGTTCAAAAGAAGCAGTATGTGTCTTTTAACGAGCGCTCTGATATCAGTCTGACACAATCAGTCTCCTGAGAGAAACCATCAAAGCCCTGTTACTTTTCATCATGCTGGATGATTTCAATGAAAATTGGCATAACTGTAAATTTGCTTCTTGTCAAACGTTGAGTAATCAGAAGCCAGCCAGCTGTAAATAAACAAATGCACTTCACTACCCCCCGGCATACTAATCAGCTCAATCACAATATTGCTGGTAATGGGGGGTGGTGAGAGTATTTCCTTTCATGGTGCTGCTAAATGGTCAGTGTTAATGATAATTCTGTAATGAATCACAAATATACCTCTGAATTTGCTCTAACGGCTTCTGTCCACGTCCGTGAACAGATTGGCTTTAATGCGACTGATCTCTGTAAAACACCAACTGGTTCATATCACAGCAGTGCAGTAATGAAAGTGCTTCTGGGAGCAATGGTTAAAGGGGTCACATGTCTGTAGTGGTGCATTAGCATCGCTGTAAGGGTGTAACACTACCTGCGATGCAGGTGGATGTGTCTGTTCAGCCTCTTAGATGGAATAATTTAATTCTCCAATTAGCTCAAAAGGTTTAGAGAAGGTAATGGATGGGAAACTTAAGTGGCATTCAGCTCATCTGTTGTCAGTTCTTGTCTTTCTTTTAAGCTTCTGCTATTGAACGATAAATGCCCTGATATGATTATGAGAATGTTATCTGCTGTCACTCAAAAATTATGTATGCACGGGTGTATTGATGACTTTTCTGATTGTACTTTACAAACTGCAGTGTCTGTTACTGGTTTGCACAACTGTGTTGCTGATTTATGGTTTCATGGTGTAAAGCTCTTTGAACTGCCTTGCTGCTGAAATGTTCTCTTCTGATTGGTCTTGATTGATTGATTTTTTTTTTTTTTTTATTCGATTACATTTGTGTTTAGCGTATATGTAATACACAGTTGAATAAGTTTTAATTGTTAATTGCATCAGGTCTTTCACTTTGCTTAAAACTTTACGTGCAAAATGTTTGCAATTAGATGACTTCATTTGTCATCTATCAATGACAAATGAAAACATTTTTAAATGGCTTACAGAACAATGTTTTATTTGACATGGATATCCAATTAACTTAATTTAAAATATTCCCAGTTTCACTTTCTGCAGTTCGATAGTGTGTATAATTATTTTTCAAAGCTTAAGGGTTTATTTGTATGAAACCAGTGATGAAAGACATTCTCTTGTTTGCGTGACGGTGTGTGTGTGTGTGTCGTGTGTGTATGTTTATTTATTTTGAATTGTGAAATTTATTGCTAACTTGCCAGATTAGTAGAGATGAATACATTATTTTACACTCCACAGATGATAAAAAAATAAATAAAAAAACATTAAACAGCCTACAATGTTTTGATAAAAGGCAGGAATGATCCAGGTTTTAAAGATCAGAATTATAAAAATGTTGCCTGGATTTATTTTGATTGAAATGTCAAAGAAAACTGCTATGAGTGTGTATTACTTTGTTTATTAGTTAGTGTTGATTTTTTTTTTTTTACTGGGAACCTAAGCAGGAAGTTTTTAACCGCGTCTTGGTGTCTAAATGCATCGACTTGCTGCTCTCTGGTCTTGGCAGGTTTGCTTTTTGTGGTAACAAGTAATTGAACAGATGGGCCTGATAAATTGACCAGTGAGCCCAAATGGAGGACTTGCCTTAAAAATAAATGCACCGGACATGGAGGATCTCACAGAAACCTCTGTTGAATGGCTTTTTTTATCCATTAAAGTGACTGAATGCATCTCAGCATGAACCTTTTCCATCTATGCACAATTCTCCTGCTTTTAGCCTCACCGACTTTATTCGAATTGAAATAACAAATCACTTTAGGTAACTTGCTTGTTGAAATCAGTGCAGTGTAGTTGTAATAATGTATGAGTGCAGAGCAGGGTAATACATGCCTAGACATGGATTCATGTTTCAGATACATTGCTATTCGGCCCACTGAGTCTGGATCTTTCAGTTTGCATAATCATCATCCGTCCTGTTGGCTGTGGAGCCAAAGGGAGTGCAGAAAATTAGTGGATGTCTGCTCGGAAAATTACTTTACATGTTACTGTGGTGATTTCTCAAACGAGGCCGGTAACAAAAATTTATAAAGTGGAAGTAATGTCGGCAGAGAGGATGTTACTGTGCATGAAATCTGGTGCACTGAAAATTACCAGCATGGCATGCAGCATGTAGTTTAATTCACTTTTCTGTTCACATTAGTTTTTGTCAGCCTCTTTCGAGCCCAGGATTTTTTTGAGATCTAAATTTCCAAAAAATGTAACGTTTATGCAAGCGAGCAAATTTATCCATGCCCTTTGAAACGATGTTTGTTTCTTAATATTGATTAATCTCTTGTTGCAGTAGGATAAGCCTTATCCTAATAAGGATTCGACATGCTACTGGCATGAAACAAAAAGGGAATATTTGGAAATCACCTCATTCTGTTAAGTATGATGGAGGATATGTGATGCCAAATGGTTGTTTCTTTTCCCAAAGCTCTGGGAACCTGATTAGAGTGCACTGCCTCTTGGAAGATTTGAAATATTAGGACATTTTACAGGTAAAAAAACAAAAAAAAAACCACTGAAAATAGGTCATCACTTGGTATTCGCAAAGGATAATGGACAACAGATATGGATGATTAACTAGACACAAAATCTAAAATTTCTCATTGCCTTCAAAATGAGCAGACCTCAATCTTACAGCAAACATGAGCTAAACAGAGGAACCCATTAAGGAGGAGTCAGGACTCTGGACCATTTAGAGAGGTTTTGTCAAACATAAATGATCAAAGATGCCTCTTTTTTTTGTGCTTCAACCTTGTAATATTTCACAGGCTTCATCTGTTCTATTAGAAAAAAAGGTTTGGCAGCAGTGGTACTAATATTAGTGGAAAAGGACATTTTGTCAAAAACGAGTTGCTTCTTTTGGTGGGTGCAGTGCTAGTATTTCTAACTTCTCATGTTGTCCAAGGGACTGTCATTTCCAATTAGAGCCTACCGAAACTGTATTGTTTACCAATCATGTTGCGTAGCGGTAAAGTCTTATGAGCCTTAGACAAAACTATTGCAAGACAATTTTCCTTCCATGGACACAGTGCAGCTTGCAGAAATGTATAGTTTGAAATCATTATATCATTAATTTGTGCTTCTTGCTCTATCCAGTTATTGTTTGATGTTACATTTTCTGGACAGTTTGTGTGAACATGTCTCAATCCTTCATGAAGTTCAGTTGAGCTTGTCAAAGTTAGACACAACAACATGTTAGAAACAGAGGAAAATAACAACAAGAAGAACTTGTAATGAACTTGGAACCTTTTGTAATTTAACCTAGGAAGTAATCTTTATCCCTCTGCTGTTATATTGACGACTGAGCCAAAAAGCTTCATCCAAACATTGAAGTCCATCCTGAGTTTGTCTTCGGAGCGTCAGAGAGCTGAAGAGAGAGGCTGCTAATCTGTCTGCTGGCTGATGGCCTGAGATCCAGATGGAGGATGATGTTTCCACAGACATGAGGTAGTAAAAGTTCTGCTCATTAAATATTTCCCTCTTTTTCTTAGATCAGATACGATTGCTTAAAGTAAGATAAGATTGCTGAGATCTTCTCATGTTAGGTTTGACAAAACCCTAATGAAATCTGATATCCAGCAAAACTTAAATTGGCTGAACAATAAGAATGCTGAATATTGCTGTTTACTCAGATCCCTTTTATTTTTTATTTTTCTGACTGTAAGTAAGCCATGGAACCGAGTTAAACATCTGGTTTGATTTAAGTTCATAGCAATATGGGAAAATAAAAACCATCTTTATTAAGATGCATGAACTGACTGAAACAAAATATTGAGTTAATAACACAGTAATATAATTTAAACCAGGGCTAGTAGTATAGTAAATGGAATTTCTTCTTTGTTGATCAATTACCTGAAATTGAAGTTTGGATTATTCTAAAAATTTTATTGTGTGATTGATTTTAAGTCTGTTTACATTTTTTTTTTTGTCCTGGGTTGCCAACAAATTTATCCATGCAGGTACTTGAGCTGACTGAGCTGTCGCTGTTTTACAAAGTGGCAGTCAATATACAACTTCCACATATGATAAACTGAGTGCCATGCATCATTTCAGCCCTTACAAAAACCCCGAGCCATGTCCGAGGAAGGCTGATCACACTTGAGCGCCCGGATTCAATCAACCAGACTCGCACACAGTGCATTACTTAAAACAGGAAAGCCACTTGACTCAGGAGTGGTCAAGATTATTGCTTTATTGGTGCCTTAAGTATGCCACTGGAGATGCAGCACAAGTAGCCAAGCTTTAAAAGCATAGTGGCTCTCAGATTCCCACGTGTAGAAGTGCTATCGGACTTGTCCAGCCATCTCCGGCGCCTGTTCTTGCCTTGGCACTGGGACTAGCTTGGAACCGGGACTATGCCCGGGGCCAGCAGCAGATACAAACACAGGGACTTATGTCCTGTGGAAATACAATACTGCTGCCCCTTCCCCCAGTGTCTACTTCTGAAGCCGGGCCCTTGGTCTTGTGGTTGGCTATAAGCGCTGGCGTCTATGTAGCTGTTGCTATATAAGGGCAGGTTAGGCTTTAGGAGTCCAAGTGTTGAAAAGGACACATTGTGCCTCCGTATCATCCAATCTTTTTCCTCAAACATGAAACAGATTTTTTTTTTTCTATAAGTGTGACTTTCTGGATGTCTCACCTGTCAGAAGGGATTTTCTGTAGCTCTTGATGTGAAATTGTCTTTGCGGAGGCCTGACAGTATGCTGATACATAGAAAAGCGGCGCGGAAAAGGATGACACAGGCTCACTTTGTTTCACCCCGGAGTCCCGGCCCGACCCTGGGCTGTATCATAATAATAGCTCTGTGTGACAACCATACTGGTCCACTCAGAGCAAATGTGAGCTGACAGTTGCTTCTGTGTGAGGAGCTTGCTGGCTGCGGCAGTTGCTGTTGGCCTCTCTGCAGCGTTATTGTACTGTAGGTAATAAAAGCCACAGAGTGGTTCTGTGCCAACACTGGTGAGCTACAGCCAGGGCAGATATTGCGCACAGCAGCCAAAGCATCATGTACCATGAATAATGCAGCTGGGTCAGGACACACGGAAGAGGACGGAGTCAACAGTGACATATTCAGCGTGAGCGTCACGTCAGAGAAAATGTAGAGCCAGAATAGACAAGATCCATAACTCGGAGTGGTTTGTGTTTGATGCGCACAACCTCAAGGATAATGGGGCAGACGCAATGAAATTACACGCTGAGCTGGATGTGCTGGATTTATTTTAAACAACACGTGTTGCATCTTCCACAGGACGAGGGGAATCCCCCCAAATCTGAAAGGAACGGCCCCAGTTCGCTGCAGACTGTCCAGGTCCGTTAAGCTTTGACGGAGTCTTTGTTTGTAATGGGCATTTTGTGGTTGCAGGGTACACGGAAGGGTCGAGTATCAGACCGCCTGACCAAACAGTCACCCCACTGTTCTCCGGCAGAGAACACTTGGAGCAGCCTCAATTAGTTTCTGCAGTAATCTCCCATTCCTGTCACATGATCTGGCCTGTTTGTAATAACACACAGGGGGCCCGGGCTGGTCTGCTCAGGAAATGAGATGATCCATGGCTGACAGCTTAGACACAGCTGCCATGTATCTGTTATTAATATGCTGCAAAAACAGTTTACTCTCCCCTGCCTGTGGGGAGGCGCATGCACATTTGTGCATGTATTTGCCGGGACACAAACAAACGCGCGTTGGAGATCAGTGTAGATCAGAGATCAGAAGATTAGCTCTAAAGCTGATCAGATTATTGTGCGTGCTTCATATTGCCTGTGAAACATAAGCTGAGCTCAGTGATGTAGCTCCAACCTGTTGATACAACTCAATAGCATGGAATTTATTACTAAGCATGCTATTGTAGAAGCTTCAAAATCATTTTCCAGTCTGTTCCATTATCTATCCCATTATCTTCATTTGAGACCTAAAATCTCAAACAATCACCGCTAAAGTAAGCATGTCTTGTTTTAGTGCTGATGATACGAACATTTTTGCTTTCACCTGCGTCACATCAATCCACAGCTTTTCCTGCTTGCATCGGTTGTGGAGTGGGATTGCATACGATGACTCGGTGAAGTGTTCGCAGACTCCTCCATAAGAGAGCAGAGAAATACCTCGACTGAAAAGCTCCAGTTCAAAGGCTGAGATTTGCTTCTCCTTGGCTCTTGGCAGAGCGGGAGATCAAAGCTAAATGCTGAGCAACAAATGTGTGTTTCTGTCACTGGTGATTTGTCTGTGTGTTTGATCAGCAGCCTCCCTTATCTGCCTGCCTCACTCTGCTGCTAATATGCAGTAATAGACTGCCTTTCGTGAGACAAGAGACGACGGAGTTGACTTGAAGGATGTGACGCATGAGTGGCGCAGATGGGAGCACACTTTGTGTTAGACTGATGCTGCAAAACTGCAAAGAAAATGTTTGACCAACGTTCCTCTAAGCCAGTTGTGTGTAGCATTTGATGCATATGGCATACTTTTTAACATAAACAATAATCCGCCGTAGCAATATCTTGGAGATATCCACATATTTCTGTGAAATGTTTTTACTGTCTTAAATGTTTCAGATAAACACATTTTAGTACCAGACAACATATTAAAAAAGCAGTTTGACAGGCTATACAAACAAATCAGGCCCTGCATGGAGAGACATCATTTTCACCCCTCACCGCTTGTTAAATCACAGTTTAAGCTGAAAGTGAACATATCATGCTTTTAAATTCTGCCTTTTCACATTTAAAATGTTGAGTTGTGGTCCATACAAAGTGGAAATGCAATGCTGTGGTCTGAATTCCTCTTCATTGTAGCCCCACAAACCTGCTTTTTACCTCTGTTTTGAGGTACATCACACTCTTTTTTTTATTTTGTTCTGTTCTTTTTAAATCACTTTAAAAAGGTGGATTTTGAATGATATGTTCCCTTTAATTATCAGAATTATTTGGTTTAGTTTTCACTTTCCACACCTATGATTCATTACTTTCCAAATAGATCATGTGTGATAACATAAAGTTGGCTCAAAAGGCTCAAAAAGCAGCCAATCATCTCCTAAGAAAATATAAGAACAGATCAGAAACAAAGTCACTTTTGTCCATCAGTCTGGAAAAAAATTATAAATCTATTTCCAAGGATTTTAAACTTCAGAGAACCACCAGAACTAATGAAAAAAACTGGGAACGGTGGTGAAAGGAGTGCATCTTGTGTAGAACATTTCAGAGGAAAACATCATGCTGACAATCAACCATGATAGTGGTAGTGTAACATCTGGGCTGAGTTGCTCCAAAACACATCAACTGGCCCACTGCTCCATGGCTAACAAAACATTTTGGCATGGCCCAGTCAAAGTCCAGACTTGACTCTGAGTGAATTGCTGTGGCATGACTTTAGGCTACCTTAATGCAGAGGTAGAAAACCTTCCAGTGTTATATTGAACAATTCTGCAAAGAAGAGCAGACCAAAGTTCCTCATAGCAATGTAAACGATTTATGGCCCGTTAACACAAACATTTGATGATAGTTGTTGCTGCCAAGGACAACTATTTATTAGGGTCAGGGAGCAGTTATTTATTTTCACATGAGGCCTTTAATTTGGATAACTTTTGTCCCTTAATAAAAGAAACCATCATTTGAAATCTGCTTTTAACGTTTATTTAGGTTATCTTTGTAAGATTTTAAGTTGTTTCACTGCTTTTAAAGTGGGCTAATTAAAAAAACAGAAGAACTTTACAAGGAAGGCAAAAATGTCTTCAGAGCCCTCTCCTTATTAATCCTACACCCTAATCTCAAGTACAGATTTTTTTAGTCAGCCCCTGTTTGTCCCTCCTCTTACTCCTTTAAGACTTTGCATAAATTAAGACAGCAGTCAAATAAAGCCCCTCTTTTACTTTACCAAAGGGAAATCCCGGCTTTGACCGGGTAGTTGTAAAATGCATGTGGTGGTTGGCAAAAGGAAAAACAATTCCCACAGGATGGACTGAAAGACCTGTTTTTTTCATGTCTTGGCTGCCTTTGGTCTGGCAAAAGAGGAAATAGCTTGGCTTTTCAAGTCACTATGTAAATACTTGAAGAAGTGTGCCACTGTGCTTTAGCAAAACAAAAAACAAAACAAAAAAACCAGTATGATGTTTTACAGGTCATATTTAACTTCACAAGCAGGCACGGCTAATCCACACAGTGGTTTTTGGCTTGAAAGAATTAAACACATTCCTGTGGGTTATATGTTTGAAAACCGCAGTACTTGCTGGATGTAGTATTTTCCTCCTATGGGCACATATTGTAGGTTTTCTCACTTAAAAGAAAGGAGTGTTTAAAAAAAAAAAAAAGAAACTACTAAATCTGGAGAAGCAGAGCAAATTCTATCTTTATTTCTGCTCTAAAAGTGAAAATGTGACACCATCAGGCTCCCCGCTGGATTACTGGCCTCACTGACCCCTAACAACAGCATGATGGGTCTAATTAGAAAGGTTATATGTAGCTACAGTTTGAAGGAGACCAGTCCACAGAACAATTTGTTCATGCAGTCTTTGAGAAAACCCCCTGCTGATAAAATAACCACCCTGAAAAGAGCTGCTGCAACCTACAGCCTCTTCTCAGAAATCACCTTTATGGTCCAAGTCTCCAATGACGCCAGCTGGCTGGCCGGAGCGCAGACTGCAGGGGGTTAGGGATTGTCCACGTCCTCCTCCTCCTCCTCTTCCTCCTACTGCCAGCTCAGTCTCCTGCTGTGCACAGCTGGACAGGATCTGGATCAATGCTGTTTGTGTGGCGGCGTTAACTAAGAGTGTGTGGCGGAGGTTGGGTTTGTTGTTGTTTATCCAGAGGGGCAGTGAAAGGTGATGTTAGACTGTGACCGTTTGTTTACGTCAGGGGTCACTGCTGGATAATTAGAACTCATCCCTCCACCCACGCCAGAGTTTTCTTCTTTCATGGAAACAAAGTCCTTATAGCTTCAATTACCAACAGCGACGATGATTAAATGCAGTTAGATATTTTTATGATGATAGATATTGTCTTATAAAATGTTATAGCATCATACACATCATATTGACTTCTGTTTTAACTACACCATCAGCGAAACTGCTTTTCATGGTTCTTTAGGTTTAGTCAGCCTGAAATAGATTATGTATGTTTAAGCTGTAAAAAAAAAAAAAAAAAAAAAAGAAACAATGCAAACACTCTGTTACTGCTGACTCAGACAGAATTGTTCATTCATCTTCAGATGTCCTTTTATGGATGCAATCTGTTCCAAACTTTTGCTCTAATCAAAGGGCCCAGTTTGTTCCGAGGTAGAGCGTCTTAGAGCCTCTCCGTCTGAAGCCTTTGATGGCTGAATCTCGCCGTGCAGAGTCTTTATCAGATTTTCCTCTGAGCCGAGTGTCTGGTTCCAGGAGGCAAAGGGACTGAGTTAGCAAGAGTCTCATGGGGGATAAGGTAACAGGTGGGCTGAGTGCCATTGACGGGGGTCAGACTGCACAATGCTAGCATTTCTCTTTGATCCTGATACCATCATCCGTGTGTGTGCTCAGCGCTGCTCCCTATTTCACCGCTCAGCGACTTTACATCCAGCTGCCTCCGACTGTGTCTGCAGAACTGCCCCCAGATCCAATAACACGGCACCACGGTAAGACAATTACCCGCTTTAATAACGGCCGTCATTACACACCCAGTGGATGAAATATGAAATACTAATTTTGGATGCGAATGTGTGTTATGTGCGTTGTACTGTATGTGGGAGGGAGAGGAGCATCAAATCCCATCTGCAGCCTTGCTGATTATTATGGGAAGTCTTTATGAGTTTAGTTTCATTACACTCCAACACTCTCTTTAATCTTCTTTTCTTTTTTTTCTTTTTTTTTTACATATAGTCACCTTTCTATAACTACTTAGTGTGAATCTCATGTTTCAACATGTGGCTTCAGGATTTGACAAGTCAATTCTAACAAAAGCAGAACCACAAGCAACAAAACGAAGGCTTTATTACCAATTTGGAGCTTTAGAGCTGCAGAGCAGGTTATAAATTTTTATTGGCCCCTTGGACCAGTGTAACCAGCCATAACATAAGTGAAGAAAAGGAACTGAGAGAAGGAGAAAGAGCTGATAACTCATTTATGCAACATGAATTATTGATAAGCGCCCTAATGGCAGAGGAGAGACTGAGAACACACGATGACATCTGGACTTCTAAGATGTTTTGTCAAAACAAAGATCAATAAAATAGAATTTATCAGTATGTATGGTTTTAATTGACTTAATCATATGTTCACGTGTTGGACGTAATAGCATTTTATTGCAATGCTTTAAGTATTGATATAATTTAAAAATTCCTCTCTGCACAAAACTCTGAATCTGAGTAACAGAAGGAGTCCCGTTGCTCCTTCTGCAGACGCATCGCTGATATTGAGTCCAAGCAAACAACCAGCATACTAAATGACAGAAAAGTGATGCAAGCACACGCGACATCTATAAACTCACACCTACTTACCAAATTAAAGTGACCTCAGTTTGTCCACACAGGTTTGCTGTAGTGACATGGCAGTGAATTATGGCAGTAGATAAGGGTGCTTGGGATAGAAAGTGACCTTTTAAAGTAAATAAATCTTATTTTCATTTCGTTATAAACTAAAAGCATGGGAATGCAGCATTTCAACCACTAGATTTCTCTGTATTAGCCAATATGTTGACTTATCAGAAATTAGAAAGTAAATTAAAACCAAGAGCATCATCATCAGGTTTCATCATTGTCAAGTTTGTTTGTACAGCACGTTTCAGCAACAAGGCAATTAAAAGTGCTTTATATGATGAAAACACAATAACTAAACAGAAAATAATTACGTTGCAACAATAAAGAGAATTAATCCAGACTAAAACTCTTTATGTCGAAGTAATTATTAAAATCGAACCCAGCTCTCTGATCAATGTATTACGTGCTGCACTTTGGTCCAAAAGGTTCTTTCGCGGTTTTTGTTGGATGTCATTGAACACTTTGATAAGGGAACCAGAATCCAGACTGACAGACATCAAAGTGGTTGGTCATTGTTAAGAAACTATTTAGTCGTTGACACAAAGCCGTTTCCATTACTTTGCTGATGAATGGAAGGTTCTGTACTTTTCCGATCGCAGCTTGTCCAAATTGTTCTTTTTTTTTATCAGTGGGTTGATAAAAAAAAAAAAAAGGTGTTTCCCCCAGGCTTTAAAAGCACAGTTGAGTTTACTGTTTGAATCGAACTAGATGCAATGCATTGGTTCTGATATTAACACCTCAGGAGGAGGATTTTAATCAATGTATGATTTCTTCCAAGCTTTTATAGTTGAGCTGGTGGCATCGTTTCATTTTCTCTACATTTCATTGGACACAGGATTGGTGCAGGATTTGATGTTGATCTTACGGGTGTGGCAAATCTCCACAGTTTTCTTCCTGACGGAAACGACCTTCACCTCAGAGGGAGCAAGACTTCACAACGCCTGAAGTTTTAGACTGGAAGGAGTAAGCTTCATTAAAGGTTTCGGCTATTTGCTTTGAGACTTTACCCAAAGGAGAAATGATTGCTTCAAGAAACCTCCAGATTAAACCGTTCTTAGATGACAGATGTTGTTATGACTTATGGCTCTTGCCCAAATGGAAGGAAAAAATTGCTGTTCCAAATCAGACAACAGCCCTTTGTCAGCCTTTTTAGTGAAAACGCTAAAATATTATATATTGATCAGCTCAGACTGTTTTCGTAGATGGGCCAGTTGCACGCAGACAGAAGTTAGTAAGAAAGTAATATGTTTGCATAATATTACACTATGTCTGTGTCGTGATGTTGTAAGGACACGTTCTCCAGCATTTCCTTAATATTTGTTTGACACTAACACACATAATTTCATCGCCAGTTTGAACTGCTGCACAAACAATAAATCCAGATTTTATTTCTTGAAAAACACATTTGTCTCCTTTATATTTTACAAAACCTACAAAGAATCACTAACTGTCTATCTGGTGTGTGTTTTTCTTTTTTTTTGTTAGAAATAGAGAGTACATTTCAGACACAATAACATTTTTGATAAAATGTTGGTATAGCAATTGATTTTGATGCTGAGTCTCTGCTGTATAATTACTGAATCTAAATTCTTTCCTTTAGTCATTTTCCTGCAGCTTTAATTCAAATGTAAGAAAAATCAGCTCTCTCTGAATAAAGACTTTCAGAGAACCGCACCTCTGCAGCATAAGCTATAGGATCGTGTCCCAAGCAGGTGTTTTTGTGAGCGAGTTGGCACCAAAGTTAATATCTGGGGTAGAGGGATGGGGGGGAGAAAAAAAGAGAAATCGAGAGGAGAAAGTGAGAGATTCTGTCATGCACTGGGTCAGAGGAATGTCTGACTATAATCATCTGTGATGGTATAATCACAGCTCAGTCAAACTTTACTCCTGGCTCCTCTACCCCCTCCTCTCACAACTGAGCAAAGCTCCCTCTGATTTGAGTGAAACTGGCAATAGGACTTCTGAGAACCACGTCTCAACTTCGTCAGAAGAGTCTTTATTATTCCCAGACTTTATATTTTTTGAGGCTAATCTATGAGTTCTTTGCCCAATATAATCTGCGTCCATGTGTGAAGAGTGTCCCACTGCGGCTGCCATACGCTCAAAGATTAATGAACCCAATTTGCAAAAGTGACCTTTTGGCTGCTAAATCACTGCCTCTACTAAGCCTCTTAATGCCTGCTTTTTTATGAAAAAAAAACTAAAAAAAATGTTGTTGTTGAGAACTACTCTTCAGACAGGAGAAAGGAAATAAGTGCACTACAATTTAGAGGAGGAGTCTGGATTAAAGTCAAGATGATGTGGAGAACATATGAGGCCCTGGAGGAAAAGTTTCATTGGTGAAATGAAAAAATTGTACTTCTCAGAGTAGTTTTACTGCATCATATTTTTTACTGAACTTGTAACATTATTTTGAGGTAACATGAATCTTTTTTGAGTACAATTTCTGGCTACACATCCAGAGTTACTTCACTTAATAAAGAATGAATGCATTTTAGCTAAAGATTTACCAGACAGAGACACAAATTTAAGGTGTATGTTAGTGAGACTTCTTGTTAGTGCTTTAGTTTCATGGAGTTTGCATGTTTGGCTGTAACTGTGATCTCAGCTACAACTATAGAAAATACAGTAGACTGGATTTTTACTGTCAATTAGCCATATGTCCACAGCAAACAAAGTAGTTATTAAAGAAAAAAAGAAGTTCAACAATGCTTCAGTTAGAACGTCTGTATGTTGAAATGTGACCTGTTTTTGTTATATGCTGGTGGGTGTTTGCAACAATCACCTTATTTTGGACAAGAGATAAGTCTTTATTTGTAAGATTATTAAGACTCTCCATGTACTCTGGTTTATTAATTATAGTAAATGTGATGCATTTGCTTTCAGCTGTTTGCAGGGGTCTTTTCTCTGAGATCATTAAATCTGTCTAACTTTAGGGTTAACAATGGGAGTGCACCCAAACTGGAAGAGTTTTGAGGACACCGTTGGAAACAAATGTACAAAACTGTCTCCACATGTGTTTTCAATATTGCAAACAGAGACTGCAGTTTTCTAGTAATATGTCACAATCTGTACTTCTTTAAATCCCCAATATCTGAGTAATCATAGTCAGAGTTTTATAGTTAATTTGTCATGCAGCAGCTGTTTTAAGTTTGAGTTACAAACTCCATAAGATGTTGGGATATCTTATTTTAAGGTTTGATTTTTAAAAATGATATTTTTATAGCTGTCTTTATTTTTTATTTTTTAGAATACACAATAAATTAAACATCTTTATTTGCAGATGCATTTAATATCTTCGTTGTGCTTATTGTGTAATGCAGAAAAATTCTTGTCAATGCTTCAAAAAGATGTCAAATTAGTTTTGTGTAACATAAACACATAACTCCAACCTAGGACATAAAAGACCCCAAAATGGTGTTGAGCATTTAAATTGTTTTCAAAGTGTTAACATTTATGAAGTAATTTTTAAAGCAAATTGGGTCAGAAGTAAAATGACATACTATCCCCTAAGTCAGTTTATGAAGCCCTGAATCAAACACCCAGAACTAAACTGCATGTGGCTTTGGTGGTGAATCTCTGGAACCAATCCTTAATCAGAAGGAGGTAGCCGACAAACTCCGCCCTCAATTTGGCAGCAAGAGACTCAAAACATTAAAGTAAAACCAGTCCAATGAGTCAATTGTCAGCAAAAGATAAACCAGTTCAGCTACAGCGTATGTGTTTGCAGGATTTATGTTTACGAAGTAGTTTCAGTAACCAGGAACAATTCAGATTTAAGCCCTAATGCATTTAGCTGTGTCCTACAAGTAGATTGAGAATGGACTCTTACTAATAACATTCTATTTAATAAAATTTAATAACAATTATTCTAAGCAGACTGATTAGAATAAGATGAATCTTAAACAAAATTAACATTGTTGTTATAACCCTTGTGGCCTGCAGTCACTGACATTGACTCTGGATATTTGCTCCAATCTCTCTGAAAGGAATGATCCTAATTGTTAATAGTAGCAATCCAGAAAACCTTCATAAAACAATCTATGTTTAGTCCGAGGGACTTGTTAAATTCTGCATTTCCAAGCCTGTCTCCCTTAATATTTTAACATGTTTTGGGATCTTAAATGAGTAAGCAGCTTCAGCTCAGTGTATCTTAACTAACAGCTTGTTTACATGTTTCTTCCCTCTCTCACAGTTTAAAAGGTTTGGAGAAAATAGTATTCAATATTTCTGACTTGTTATGTGACCTGGGGCCTTAATTTCCAAGATTCTGTTTCTGATTGACAGATTATGCCTGGTGGGGTTTCCTCTTTATGAAATCTCGATTACCTACACTTTTTAGATTCAAACCTAAAAATACACCAGAAAAGCTTGAAGGCTTGTTGATGCCAACCAGGACTGGACTCACTCTGTTTGTCCAACTCTGCCCAAAGTCGTGCAAACTGCGTTTTCCCGTTCCACAAGGGAGATGACCTTCAGTCAAACCAGCAAGTTTCATGCTTATAATTTGTAGAAAGCAGTTCTAGATTATTTTGCCGAAGTCAAATTTATGTCAAAGTGCTTTACATGATAAAACATAATATAGAAATTAATTTTGAACAAGCAATAAACACATTTTGTGAAATGCCATCAAAATCAAGCAAATATAAATAAAATCATTGACTGAATGTAAGTGTTTTAATCAATAAATAAACAAATACTATTTTATCACCATACAAAAACAAAATCCAGTTGTTCTTTCAGTGTTTCACTGAATCTTTCTTTGGAATAAGTAAAGACCATCAGAACTGAGTGTGAGGATGCTGTAAATACTACAATATTAAAGTCGCCATCAAGTCTGCGACATGATTTGTCCAGTGGTTCTGGGTCCATAATGGTAAGTTTGTAAGCAGGAAAAGTATTTTAAGTAATCAAACATCTTATTCAGCAATATGGTCAAATTTACAATTACCTTTTAAATTTTTTCAATGAGTTCATTGACAGCAGAAGTAATTGAAATCCGAATGTACAGGCAATTTGAAGCTGTAGTTCCTGAAAAGTTTTTTTTTTTTTTTTTTTTATGTATTCTATTCTACTCCATAGTTTTTGCTTCCTGGAAGCGCATGCAAAGATTCATTGTTCTGCATCTTAAATACACCAAGTACATTCACTTTGAAAGGCTCATTTAACTGCAGAAAATGGATAAAATATTTCTCAGACACAGACGTCTGAGCATATGGCAGATAAATGGGATGAAGTTGGTATCTATGGGAGACGTTTTAGCATAAATATCTGGCATCTCAGGCTGGCTTAAGGGTAACCTGCCTGAGAAGTCCTCTGAGCCATCACTCGTGCTATTATGGCATCACCTAAGCTTTTAGTGGTATTAGAAGTGCACTAAATTAAGATTTAGCTGAAGTGTGCAGCTGTAGGTTTTCCATCATTTCTTGTATTCCCTTATTTAAAATGAAATAAATGCAGTTGATTGGGCTAAACAAAGCAGCATTGTGTCTGACCTCACTTTTTTTTGCACACAAATTCATCAGGGTGTCTCTCTGTACCAGTACAGTCAAAACCTGGTGCTGGACGGGTTTGTCATTGAGTCTGACATTGGCAGAGAGATTGATTGTAGCGTCATTCACTCGACACAAATATGTTTTCAAGCAAATGAGTGAAAAATCAGATCTGTCAGGAATATTGATGAGGAGGTTTTTGCCGAGGCTGCCTGATGGCAGAAATAAACCACGTCGACTAGGAGTATTTTTATTCCTCTCGGTTGTTTTAAACAGTCTGTGTGTGTTTGTGGGCTGCATCAGCTTGTGTCTGCGTGCAAGAATTCGCTAAGTGCATGAGGGAGGCATGCTGCCTGCACAGTGCTAAAAAAAATCCTTCCATTGACTTCACCTTATCCAAAAAACTGATAAGGTGTGTGCTTCCTCTCTGTTGTGGTCCTTCTCTATATACTGCTAAGGTTAGAAAATTTTAAAAATCTTTTCAAATGTCCATCAGTTAGTTCACATGTTTTATTTTCTTTCCAGAGGAATTACAGCCCTGTGAAACTGCAATACGTAGAAAGTGAAATAGGTTAATTTGTGACAGCAAAGACAGTGTTGCATGTCTACCCTGATCTAAGAATTATTGTTTTTAATTATTTGTCTCTTTTTACTTTCTTGCCACTACTGGCCTGTATTTGTTAGTAGCTGAAAGTCAATGGCCCAGAGTTGGGAATCGAACCTGGGACAGCAGCGTTGAGGACAATAGCCTCGGTGCAGGGTGCACCCGCCGTGCCACTGAGGCCCCTGTGACTGAACATTTCTCTTTTTTTATGTTTGAGCAAAGCAAGCAGCAACATGAACACATACAAGGTGAAGATTCAAGTCTGGCTCCAGTTGCAACACTGTAATTTCTAAACTTGAGCAAAACATGTTTTTTTTTTTTTTTTTTTTTTCTACTTTTGTTTATAAAGTAATTATAAATGTGCATCCTGCACTTTTATAATTGCATGCTGCACATTATGAAAGTTCAGCCTGCACAAATGGTTGCATCTATGATAAAAATGTACAGATAAAAAAAAGTGACAATCATCTACGTTCATAACCTATTTCTGTAAATCCAAGGTTGTAAAAAGTATCTTGATTGTTTTTCTGCTCCAACCCTTTAGTGTCTTCAATTCATACGACCTCAAAAATATTTTCTGGTTCCTGCTCAGCACTTTTTTGTTGGCAGATAAGCAAAATTGTGAAGAGAAACAAGAAGCTACAGTAAAAAGTAAATGGAGAGATGGTATTTTGAACTGTATTTGATTGCTGGTAGGATTGCATTTGAACTTTAGATCACATAAGAAATTTTAATTCCAGTGACGTGTTCTTTCTTGTATCTGACTCAGCATTAATACATTTAAAGTATTTTGTTCAAAATCAAGTTCAGTCACATATTTGAATTATGCAAGTTGAATTTTCTACCCTCATTTTCTGCATTGCAAGTGTATTGGGATAACTAGTGTAGATTTTAGTGGACATCTAACTTTTTATTTTTCTATATTTAGCGATTGTCTAATATCTGGGTATTAAACTTCAATGCTGTATGTTTTCCTGCAAGTGGCCAAATAATTATTACTGAATTAGTGATAAAGTAGGTTGAGATGTTGTAAGTTTGAGCCACAGCAAGCATTCAGCATACTGAGGTGAGTGGAATTTTCATCAGTGAAGATGGTGTCTGTGTAGCATGTTATCAGGTTAAGTAATTTTCTTATCGAATCATCAATGCGTCAAATTGTGGAGATGTAACACAACATGCATAAATATTTCAGATAAGACTTTTGCACATTTGAATAACATTGTTTTAATGCAGTCAAGCTGCAGAAGAACAGAAACATATTAATGATTGAGAATTGTCACTTTAACAACAAAACACCAGAATATTTTTTCATTAAATATTTTAGTGGCCATTTTAAAGTACTTTCTAATTATTAATCCATGACTTTCTGTCTCCCTGGGGCATAAATATGGCAAGAGACACACTGACATGCTTCACTGGCAGCTTGGCTGGGCGAAAAACCCACATTTATCTGTCAAAAACATGCTGAGCACGACTGTAAGGAAGTCTCCAAACCTCACTGTTGGAGAACTGTGGCAAAGTGTGACATTTTGTAGTCGCCCAGTCTTCACAACAACCAGTAGATGCTATCTACAAGCTAGCCTGTCAGATGTGTGGCTTGGTCGGAAAAAAGTGTTTTCCATCCCACCAAAAATATTTTAAAAAGTGATGTTTGCAGCTATGTGCTTTAGTGAAAGAGATGAAAACTGAATCTCTTAGCAGCAAACAGTAAGGAGAATTTGGCATGAAAATAAAGGATGAAGATGCAAGAAAAAAAAAGCCTCATGTCTACTGTTAAGTATGGTGGAGGAGATGTGATGCTCTGGGCCTGTTCCTCTTCCACAGACAAGCTTAATAAAAGAATGTGTACAGAATTAAAAGTATAATTATGCTAATAATTATTTTGGCAAAAAATAATTATTTAGTATCATCAGGCGATCTGCCCACTTCCGAAATATACTTAAAAGTAAAGGCTGTCTGTCGTAAAATATTTATTTATTTTGAGGCTTTTCACACATCTTTATTGAGGGGGCTCTGCATATCTTGTATTTTTTTTGCTATATTTACTCAAATACAGAAATTAACAGTAAATTTAGAAACCAAATATCTTCACTCTTATGTTTTGTGTATCACTGCACTGTGGTGTCAGTCATACCATTGCATAATGCAAGAAAGTCTGGCATTTAAAAGTCAGCTTTTGGTCTTTTTGCATTAGTTTGCATGCATGACTTCTTTCTGGGTACTCCTTCCTCTCACAGTTTAAGAACAAGACTGTTTGGTTAATTGATGTATATAAATTGTCTTACGTGTGTCTGTGATGGACCAATCACAGACACACTGCTACTACTTGCTTACACCTTTGATGATTCTGTCAGATTTTGCCATTGAAGATGCAGTGATTTTATTTATGCATATACCCTGATAGCGCACTCGTATAGGGAATACTTGAAGCAGTTTTACACTTATTTTGTATACCACACACAAGCAATGAGATCAATGGTTCCTGCTTTTCTTGTGACATTCATGTGTTTAAATACCTTTGCATTACTTGTTTTTTTTTTTGTTTTTTTTTAAACTTTAGAATGCATTAGACGACACTTGTTGGGTATTAGCGCTTTTCATCCTTTCTGTGTCAATCTGTTTGATTACACTAAGGAAGTAGCATAATGTTTTTTCCCTCTGGACAAGGGTAGTCTGTTGAGAGGGTGGTCATTGGGTTAGGACATTAGTTACCCCCTCCTCATTCACACAACGTGCTCACAGCAGCTCAGGCCCTCTCTTAGCAACCAGCAGAAAGTTTCAGGGAAATTCTTCTGTGTGGTCGTGCTCCCCTAAAGAAATGTGATGATGATTCGACCTGCTAAACCAGAGCAACACTTTCACATTTTTGGGCACTCCTATCAGACTCAAGGCATGGCGTGGGGCTTTCAGGCAGGTCTCCTTTTGTCCCGCTGCCTCTTTTGGTCTTTATTCATGGGAGAATACTCTGCTTTGGGAGGTAAACACACGCTGCAATGTTCTTTGCTACTTCTTAAGTATTTAGCATCTGTCTCTCGACAAGAAAAGCTCAAAACTAATTAATACCATCTGAGAAAAGTGTGCAAAACTGCTTCCATGTCCTCACAGTGTGGGACTTGTTCACAGTGGGGAGAGGGGACAGACAGACTGAAAATTAATTTGAGACAGGAGTGTGCTGTGAAAATGAAAGGAGGAGCAGAGGCAGATAGAAAGGGAGCAGAGACAGCGTCCAGGGAAGCAAAGAGTCTGGCCCAGGCGGGGTCTCTGGGTTCTCCCCGTGCTCCTCTGTTTACACATAGAGAAATTTCTGACAATTTCACAGCTTCGCTTTTCAGTGGCCATTGAAAGGGACAGATTCCTTCCTGGTTACTCACCCTCTATCCACTGAGAGTGGTTGCTATCATGGGAAAATCCAAACCTTTGGCATCCTCAGTGGGTTACCTCTCTGCGTTGTGCTATAGCCTCAGTGCAAACAGCGGCCCCACGTAATGCCTGTGAAATCTGTGTGCACGCGGGGTCCGGGGCACATTGCTGGGATTAAATCAAACAGGACCCCTCATTCAGGGGGTCCGTCTGCAGCACTGGTGTCTGTTTGCATTCATGTGTCTCTTTCAGCTCGGTCCAGTCGGACCGTTTCTCTCAGTTTTCTCTGTGCAGGAGAACGTATTGTAAGATTCTTCCTAATATGCGGGCTGACCCTGCCAGATGTCATGGCCACAAAAGCCTCTTCTCCCTAATCAGATGAGGGCGCCTTGAGGGCAAAGTGGCACGGCGGCCTCATACATTCAGGATGATGATGAGGGGACGGGGGGAAGCAGATTAGCAAGGCACAGCCAGCCAAACATCATAACAGGACTCAACCTGGACCATATTTCAAGATGCAAGTGGCCACGTTCTCTTTATGACCGCCTTAAATATGCTTAAACTAGCTGCGGTCTCTTTGCCCTCCTTCACTCAGAAAGGAGCTATGGGCCTCTTTACACCTCGTCCCAGGTGTCTTATTACACAGCCACCTTGTGCACACACACACACACACACACACGCATGCACACACACTAGATCAAGTGGAGTTATGACCATCTTGGCCTGTGTAAGCTGAACTACTGGAATAACATTCAGCCCATGCACAAAGGCAAACCACAGAAAGCTGTCTGTTTTTCTTTACTTGTTTGAAGGTTATGGAGTCAGATCAGTGTGCATGTGTGCACTTTGGGTGAGCGAGAGAATTTCAGCTCCAGTGTGAGCAAAAACCGTGGGGTTCTTCTGGTAAAGCCCCACTGATACAAAAAGAAAGCCCTTGCAGGCTGTGTGAAGGTTTATGACTCATTCATGCTGCTGTGTGTTTAATGAGCGTATGAATAGAAGTAATCAGGTGTGCTTGGCAGTGGTCCTGTATTCTATTAGTGTCGAACATGGTGCAAGTTGATGAGTTATGAATGTTGTTTTTGGGGCAAACAGCGCGAGACAATCTGAGGCACAGTTCTGAGGTGAGAATATATTGATCAGGCGCAGCATCAAGCAGGGACGGCAGCTGGGAGACGACGGGAGAGCTCTGCTTCGACGAAGCCCACTGGCTAGCTGGTTCTCATATTCTGCTTTGTTTGTGTATTACAGCAACCCCAGGAACACCTCCCTTCTCTCTGTCTCTCTCTCTCTGCAATGACCACTCAGAAGGCTTGAGAGATTGGCAGAGAAGGGGATGTGAGCAGGAGGAGAGTGCAAAAGAGAGCACTTAGTCTGTAGGGCATTAATAAGCATAGCTCTTGGCGAGCAAGTGCTTCCTACATTCCCACACAGTAAAATCTCACACACAAAGCGTATATTCCACCACTCGCACGTTCAGCGATGGTTGGCCCTTCGCCAGCACCTCCCTGGGCTTGAAAAGAGGGGATGTGTAGTGCAGACCTCAGCAGGAGTGTCTGTCTGAGGGGACGGCAGAGTGTGCAGAGCACTTTGCCACTGTGGAACAATCCATTATCCATACCCCTCGGTCTGCATCTCAATGGTTCCTGCCAGAAAAGGAAGAGCCAAAGTGTCAAGCAATGGGCAAGGGCTTCCTCTCCTGAAAATCGTGGCTGCGGATCCATATACCAATGCATGATTCATATTCAGACTGAGTGGGAGCAGTGATGTTGTCTCTGTTTTAATGACCTCTTGGGTCATGGAGCTTGTGTCCTCTGTCATGTATGTATGACAACTACAGCTGTGGGACCTTGTCTGCTTTGGAATGGGCTACTATGTCGGAGACAATCACAAGCCAAACACCACAAAAACAAACCAAAAGACAAATCAACTGACTTTGCAGACCCTCAAAGCAAACCTTTATTTTGTTTCACCATAAAAGGGGACTTCTATGTACCTGTGGTCACTTCAATCTGCAAGACGTTTATCCTAAATATTTAATTTGAAGCCGAACAGGCATCATCCACCTGGACGACACCGCTCCCGCGTCAGTGTGTGTTGCGCTCCTACACACTGGAGTTCCCATTTCTTCCCGTTTTCTTTTGTTTTGCAGTCACAGAGATATTGCTGCACATTACTCCAGGTGATGAACGGCAACATTGCAGTTTCTCTCTAGGAATTAACTATTCACCAGTGTTATAGTGAAGAATCATACAAATGTACATAATTTGCCACCGTGTCAAATAAATGTTCCTCAAAATTATTTGTCTCCTGCAAATACAAAACCTGGACAATGGAAGTGTAGAAGAGAAACATCAACATGGCTGTCTGAATCAAACATGGCAAAAAAAAAAAAACAGCAAAAAAGTCTATGTCAATGAGAGCCGAATTTGGCACTTTGGATGAAGTATGTTGTGGCCTTTAGGTATTGACATGACCAGCGATGTATTTGTATACCTGTCCAGATGTGGTCACGTTATAATCATAAACATCTATGTATTTTATTGGGATTTCAAGCTATAGACCTACAGAAGTACAAAATTAGAGGTGGAGGGAAAATTATTACTTTTTCCATTGTTTTGTAAATAAAAAATTTAACTTTAACTTGATTTTACGTTTGTGATCTTTACTTTGATACCCAGAATAATAACCCATTGCAATAAATTGCCTCCAGAAGTCACCTAATTATTAAACACGTGTCATTTGATTTTATTCCAAATGTTCTGTGAAGATTTCAGAGGTTTGGTAGAGAACATTAGTGAACAGAAAACACCATAAAGACCAGGGCAAAGCTGCAAATAAACCACAACATGTCGGACCTCCTTAACCTTGAGAGGAGACATTAGTGAGAGAAGCAGCCAAAAGACGCATTAAAAATCTGGAGTAGCTGCAGAGATCCATGGCTTAAGACAAGGAACCTGTTGACAGTCCAGCTGATTGTTGTCCACTTCATAAATCTGGATCATTATTCATGAAATAGTGGGAAAAAATAGCAAAATTAAAAAATAAAAAAAAACATAATCAGGACAACACAATAAAACATCCTTCCAAAGCTACAGTAGAGTAGTTTAAGTCAAAGCATATTCATGTCGTAGAGTTGCAAGTTCTAAAATCATAAAATTGTTTTCAAAATGAGATGGTTGGAGACGCAGCCCAAAAGACTTGGAAAGCTTGGTTTGACCAAGTATTGCTCAGGGCAGCTGAATACAAATACAACCCACAGTTTACAGATTTTATGTTAAAAAAAAAAAAAAAAAAAAAAAAAACAAGTTCACCAACTGTTTATCTTTTTTTTTTTTCTTTTCCTGCTTTGTGTTTTTCTACCTCATAAAATTCCAGTAAAACAAAATGAGTGGCTTTAAAGTGACAAAACCTGAAGTCAGGATGTACATCCTTTTTTCCCCTTGCAAATGCATTCTGCCACTGCAGGAAGCAGGCAGAGACAGAAGGAAACACATTGAAGCAAAATGCCCAGCAGAGAAAGTGGAAACAAACAAGAAAGCGGGTGAGTCATGGGAATTATTTTGAGTGACTGGGAGAAGCAAACACTCAGCTGCTCTGCCAACAATTTGGCTACCCCATTTCCTTAAATCACGCAATAGCGAGCACTTCCTACAAATGTTGTTTTCATCTAATTAAATGCAATTGAAAGAGGAGAGATTATATAACCACATTACAAACTTTTTTTGACTAAAAACTATTTTGGAGACCCGTGTCTGTGGGCACGGATAATTTAATTCCAGTATTAATCTGAAAGAGAGATCAGTCAGAGCTAAAAGGCCTCAGTGAATCCTTTATAAACTGAATAAAAGGCTCCCTTCTTCTGTCTGTGCTCTTTAATTATTAAAAATCAAATCATTTTTAACATATTGTTATCTTTTAGGACTGTTGGTTTTCATTTAGTATCAAAATGCTGCACCAGAATATTAACAATAAAGATGCTGCAATACTGTTCACTTCTGGTCAATTTGAATCATTTTGTAAATAAAACTCTGCAGTGTGTTCATCCAACCTAAAAAGTATTTAAGCACCCAAAAATCTATCATATAAATTTAACTGATTAATTACTTTCAACATTTACACAAGCAATTGCCATCAAGCACACTTAAAAACATTTTACAAACACATTGAAGTTTGTAAATAATAATTTAAAACAATCAAATTGTGTTCCTTCTTGTAGAAGAAGGAGAAAATTGCTCTTAGGATGAAATAAAGACGTTAGCTTTAACACCAGAGAGTCATTTTAGTGTAAAGCGGCTGGAGCGGCCTTTAATTTATTATTGATCTCCAGGTTCCGTCAGACTCGTTCTTTGTACATTAAAGAGCACCTGTGGTGTCTTTCAAAGTGCTTTCTGTTGTGTAAAATATTCCACTTTTTTTTTTTTTTTTTTAATCTGCTTTTAAAAAGAGATTCAAAGCCTCCAGAGAGGAATTGAGTTTTTCATTTTACCTTACAAATGTTCAGACAAAGAAAGTCCGGATGTTTCTGTGGTCTTCCTGTATTGACAGTCAGCAGAACAGATGAACTTGTTGCACTTGCATATTTCACCTTGTTTGTTTGCTTGTGAACAAACAAGCTTTCAACATCTCTAGTCATACTAATTTGCATGTGAATACTTCACTTTAGCTTTTAGCATTTGTAGCTTTTGCAAGACAATTCTCCAAAAACCCAGAAATCTGAAGGACATGTTCTTTTGTAGAACCAGAGACCTGAATTAAGGCAAAATTAGGGTAACAATTATATTCCTATAGTTCCATCTCACCTGTCCAATTCCCTGCACAAAGTCTTCATGGTCATTTTCATTTGCTGTTTACTTTGAAAAGTTATATTTTCTGTATTGATAATTTACACTGTAAACACACGGCTGAGCCACAACAGCTGAAACCATTTTGAACTCGCCTGATCTTCAGGAGGAGGAAAAAGCTGACAGTGTGTTTTGAAAACATTGCATTAACTGCATTGTGGATGGACTGTCTTCTCATCCTTATTTATGTGATGCAACTCAACACATGCCCCGTGTCCCACATGCAACAAATAGTAAACCCCCTATTCCTCTATAACAATCTACCGGTGAACGCATGAACAAGCCAAAAACGACTAACTGAAATGAAAAACAAAAATCCAAATAAAAAAAGTAATTACTTTTTCACAACTCTACCTGTTTGGCCAGATTGAGATAACAATTACTGCGGAGACAGAATAAAAGGGTGGAGTTTCAAGTTGCATTACTCACAGAAAGTTACAGATATTTGGCTTTCAGGTGAAATTTCTAGATGAACCTAAAATGCACAATAACATTTACTGGCTAACTTAATGTGACCTCTAAGCTTATGAATGCAAAGCATCCAACTGTTAATAGTTTCACAACTTTTTCTGCCTCTTGCTGCTGTTACGACATTGAGCTTAAACTTCACATCAGGCGTTTGACTGATGTGAAGTAAATTGATGTAAATTGACAAATAAATGTCCTGCTTCAGTCAGAATTGACTCTTATACAGATCTCCTCATCACGCTGTTCACCTTTTGACATCATGAGACCCAGACAACGCCCAACCACTGATCAATGCCAGGGTGAGGCTTCAGAAAGGCCCTTCTAAGACTGAAGGAGTGTCATCGGCAGGTTGCAACAGAAACACAGAGTCTGGATAAGTCAGAGAAAGAAAAGCAGATTTCCTTTGGCCACCTCCCACACCGGGGATGGGAATCAAGAACCGGTTCTTGTAGAGTGTTTTTTTTTAGTCTGGACTGTGATTCATTAAAATTTTGGTTTCTTTCATTCTATTTCATGATGACCTTAAGTGACATGCCTAAAAAAATGAAACTAATTATTTTATTTATTTATTTATTTTTAAGTCAGCCTAGTGTTTAAGAGAGCCTAGCTTTTTTTGGTGGTTTATTCCTCACCCACTGGTTGTCCTTCAGTGCACTCAGATTAATTACACATGACTAATTTAAAGTTAACTACAGCAGACGTGCTACACGGCAGAGTATTTCAACAAACACGGTCGTTGGCCCTCCCACCTCCTACATACACACATGCGTTTGAATTTTAATTAGCTTTATTCTAACGTTCTTCTCACTTCATTAACATACCGTGCTGCCTCAGAATATCCGCTATGCATTAAACATGGCTGGTAATGAATGTGACCAATTTGATACCGGCTTGCTTTGATCTACATGAAGGATCATGAAACATAATTAGTTATAATCTTTTTTCGTGTGTGTATTGGTATGGTATGTGTCTGTGATTTGGACCATGGTCTGATACAAGCAGCTCTTGTTTTCGGGGTATAGTGGTGACAGAAATGGAGGGATGTTTGCTGGCCGGCCAAGCCATCTGCCGGCAGAATTCATCATTTAGGCACCTTAAATAACAACAGGCCAGGTAGCCACCAGCAAGCTTCAGTGGGCAGACAGCCTGCCAGCCAGCAAGCAGACACGTCAGCCGGCTTCTAACATATTCAGCCAAGTCGCAGGAAGCAGCTGAATACATTTGAAATGGATGAGTTTCAGAGTGATAATCGTGGTTTTCCTGTGAAAAGGGAGCAGAAGGGCAAGCAGAGGGTCTGGCTGAGAGGGTAATGGGGCTAATAGAGCCGGTAAATGAAAAGTCAGATGATGATAACGCTGCAGTTCATTCCGTCTACGCTCATGTGTGACCCTCTTGTATATGTATGTGTGCGTAAAAGAGAGCAAGAGGAAGAAAATAGATGCCAGCAGTTGAGCAGAAGGGAGGGGTAGGAAGGCCAGTGACCTCCCTCTGGGTCTGATGAATCCTTCACAGTTCTGAGAGACTGATGAAACATTCATGACGGACGTCATCCCTTTCCGTTTCCCCGTCATGGTTTTCACCGCCCCATCTGCGGTGGAAACCACCATCCTTATATCAGATGGAGACGTGAATTTCATTTGTCCAAAATAACACACCTGTGTTTATCTTCCTCCAGTTGAGCACATTTACATTTTTATTCTTTCGCCAACACAGATTGAAAATGCCTCCAATGAAAGTAAATAATTTATCCACGTATTAACCTCCATACTTGAGGTGCAAAGCTTGTGGAAATTCTCCGTCCGTCACACGCAAACACATACAAAGGAGGCACGATCCGAGAAATGAACTGTTTATGATTTATTTACTACTCGCTGGAGATGGTTCATAATGTGAGGTTCTTCACACATACACAGACATGCGTGTTTAAGTGCACCGTCAACAAACCAGGGATCAGTCTCTCTCCCATCTGCTGAGTGTGCCAGTTTGCCGCAGGCATTAAGACACCTTCAGTTGCTCCGCACACAACGGAGGAGAGCGAGTCACGCCACAATAGCATCCTCAGCTCCAAACTGGAGCAGACACTGTAGTAACAGGAATAAATTACTCCATCTCCATGTAGACAATCTGGAGTAAAATGCAAATGAGACTGGAAGGAAACATAGTTTAAAGTTAAATCTCGCTGCCATTTTCTGTAAACGTAGTCTAGATTGTTTTTAGAAACCTTATCTCCAGCTTTTTTTTATTTTTATGATGGATTTGGGAAGCATAAGAAATATCCCAAGAAATTCTTCAATTTAAAATCTTCAAGTAGCTTTTGGATTTGTACTGTTTAATTGCTCTCGCAGCAAAGTGAGCAACATTAGCAAGCAACATGGCAGAATCGGTGGACGGGACACCGGCCCAGGCTGCAGGTTTGAACCGTGGCTCTTTGTTCAGTTTGATCTCATTCCAGCTCACGTGCACCAACCGCGTCCCTTTCCTACATCCCTAAGTCTAAATTGGATTGGACAGTTTGGGGATCGTGGCCTTCCGCTCCACTCTGAATATGAGCACAGCAATGCGGATGGCCGTCAATGTGCTCCCATTAGGACCCCTACTGTATGGATTTTTCTTTGAATATAGATGCATTTCACTCTATAATACTGAACTATCCCCACAGTGACCATACACACATTCACCATGAGAGCTCCATTTTTGTCTGATTAGTCCATTATCCTCCATTTTAAAATCAATATCCCAAACCAGGTCTGTCTGCCTGATAGCAGAGACAAAACGTATGTTTTTCCATGTCATCCCATTAGTTAGTCATCCGCTACATTTTTCATCCAACTTCAGCTCGACGTCTGACGTACTGCAGTTTCCGTTTCACACTTCTGAAAGTTTTACAACAGTTTTAATCTTCTCTGCAGCATGCTCAAAGCTCACCAGGTGATGCGCTGGGAGGGCTTATCTGCTGTTTAACAGGTCACAGGCGACCAGCTGGCTAAGCCCTTTAGCTAGTGACCGGAGGCACCCTGACGTTATGTGACTCGCGATATCTGACACAGATAAAAGCTTATTACAGCCACACTTGGCTGATGGTGCTTATTGCTGTTCTGCGAGAATGCCTGTGGATGGATACAATAACAAGCAGGCAAGTTTGCAAATATCATCCGTCTGGACTGTATCTGCACAGCCGCCTGCTCTGTGCTCTCAGGTGTTCGTCTGCAAACTGAGGTGCATCTGCAGAAGAAACGATGTGAGACGAGTTGGCAAAGAGTTGCGAATAACACCATTTTAGCTGTCGATTTCCATGTTGACAAAGTTGACTGTGTATTTTGGAAACAAACCATGTCTGTATGTTAGAGTGTGTGTGCGCAAGTGTGTCTGTGAAATACTAATGTGTAACAGAAATGGTCTCTGACGTCCAACAGCTCACAGCATAACAGGCTGTTAGAGCCGTCCTGCCACAGAGTCCAATGAAACCATTTTGCCGTTTCATTTGCTCGTCTCCCTAATGAAATTTTTACAGAGTAATTTAAAACCTAAAAAGAAGGCCCCTTCCCTTCCCTTTCTTTTCTTTTTAATTAGCAATGTTGAACCTGTAGCTCCTTATGAAAACTGCAATGTAGGTGAATCTGTCAGGGTAGGTTAGGATAACTGACTTTCTCTCTATTTGCAAGTGTAAGTGCTTGTACATGCGTGTGGTACATATGTAAGCTCTGCTCCCTGGAACAGTACATCTATCCTTGCGCGCATGTTTGTGTGTGCAGAAAACACCATCTGCCTGTGGCTGCTGAGCTGAAATCCCTGAAAGGCTCTTGTTCCCATTTCAGAAACAGCTGATCAGTCATCCAACAAGCGGGCTGGCAGCTACATCAAAGACAAAGTTGTCTCTGGAGAACCAAGTGTTACTCATTCAGATAGATCACTCATAATAGCAGTGACTGGTTCAATCTTGTCCTTAATGGTATATACAATATGATAAAAATGTTACACCATATTATAATAAGAACAGATATTTTTATTGTCTGTCATTAAAACCCTTTAGCACATGGTACGTTACATACTCCCATGTCAGGAATTTTAATGCGATTAAATAATTTTTCTGCTTTGGATCACGTATTATGATTAAAATTTATTTGCTGTGTGTATCTGGCCGCTGTAGGAATGCGACATCCAAACTGGGAAAACTTGGCGTCTGTAGCGCTGCTGTCAGCTCTTAACCGAGCGTGGCCCAGCTCCAGTCAGAGACAAATTATTAGACCTCAGCAGAAAAATGCACAGGGGACTCGCCTCGGCCCGGCCACGCTAATTAAATCTTCCAGACAGTCCGGCTCTTAATAAAGCCTGACATGACAGCTTGGCCTGTGAATGTAAGGATGACCCAATAACCCGGAAGTCGCCCAATGTGTTTGTATGCATGCAGATATGCTGTGTGTGTGAGACACTTTTAGTAAGGGTCTTGCCATTGAGAGAAGGGGCAGGCACCCGTCCACAGCTGAAAGAGAGGTCACTGTCTGGGGGTGTGGGAACAACCGTGACTCAGCAGCTCTGCGACTATATTTGCAAAACAAATTACTTCTCAGAGAACCTAGCACTTGATTAGCTCTTTCTTTACTTTGTCTCTTCCCTGCTTACTTTGCATGATATGGATCATGATGCAGATGCTGCGATAATTAAATGAGTCCTTTGAAAGAAGTAATTAGTATTTTTTGCAGTTTTCAAATAAATCCTAGATGCTTCTGAAGAACATTAAATATATATCTGTATGCAGACGTGCTGTAGCACCTCCTTACCTGCACGACTTATAAAATCTTGAATCTCTTGTGCTCACTAATTGTCCACTATGCGCAATTCTTATATTTTCCAAAGACTTGGCCAACAAACAAATGGCAAATATTTTAATAAAATTACTACAGTAGTCCATTTAAATAAAAATGTTCAAGTCACGTAAGTTCCAAAACATAAAAAGGGTCTGCTATGTTCACCTAGTTTTAAAAAAAGTATAATAAAATTAAATCTATTGTTTTGTTTCTTCTTAATCTACAAAAAATGAAATTTGTGCCTTTCTTGAATTGCGAAAAAAATCATTCCAAGTGTTACAAAATGTGGACATCAGAGTTAGGCTGTAGCCTTTTTTATGTGTTATTAAGGTCCAGGCGATCTAGACCTGAGTCCAGTTGAGAATCTGAGACTCGTTGAAAATGTATGTACTGCATGTAGACCCAGAAATCTAGCCTGGCTTTGGTTAACCTATTCTAAAAAGAAGTAACGACAAAACTACAACAGAAGTAAAAGATATCTCTATAAAATGTTGACTCTGTTGAGATAAAAACAATTGTACATCACATTTTTTACACAAAAGAACTCTTATTTTGCTTTCACTTCACAATGATGTGGCCTGTCACATAAAATCCCTAAAAAAAATCACATAAAATGTGACTAATTCAGGCCAACAAAATATGGATACAAAGGATATGATGGTTTCTCTAAATGTGTGTATGAGTGGACGTCACATGCATTTGTTGAAATCCTGAGTCCTTAAGATTGTATTCTTTACAAATACGTCTGAATAGCAGTCTGTATGTTTAGATATTGTGGATGCTTACTGTGTCAGCAGGAAAGCAGAGAAACTCCGACCCACTGACCTTGATTACTGCAAGTATGGATGCATATAAATGACCACAAAAAAAAAAAAAAAAAAATTTATATGCAACCAATTGTGGGTCAAGGGCAACAAGCAGCTAATAAGAAATTCATTCTTGATTAGCAAATTAGCTTCATTACTGACACATCTTTATGCTTTGTTTGATCTATTTTGACTGTGTACTTATGAGTCTACAGAAGTTTTTTTTTTTAACAAGCAATAATTAGTTGAACCATATTGGAGCATGTAATTATCTCTGTGAAAGGAAAACACACACACACACAAAAAAACAGGTAAACTGGGCCACGTTCTCTGAGAAAGGCATTGACCTATATTCAGAAGCGCAGAGTACTTAATAGAGCAACTCCTTCACAAAACTACAGTTTTGAAATATTCATACTGCCACTGGTGCGGTTGTGTTACTTGTTCTTTCTGTTTCTTTCTGCGATATTTTTAAGTTTGGTCATTTTCAGTTTTTAAATCCAGCATAATCCAGGCGAGATAGATTTCTTTAAAGGGGAGTCTGTGAAATGCAGTGTCCATTCTAATTCTGCCTGGGCACCACACCCACGGCTGCTGCCTGGGCTGAGGGCAAAAGCAGCGGGACAAAGCTTACAACTACGGCTGCATGGGGCCAGCCTGAGAATATAGGTCAGTCTGCTTCAGAGATGAAAGATGCATCTATGCAGTTTGCCAGAATGCAAAGCAGCGTGGAGGTACTGTAAAAATAGACCAGCTGCCTTTTGGTGGTCATCCCAGCAAAAGGCAGCTGGGATGTCCACTGGGAGGGATGGAAGGGGGCATGTAGAGGGTATGTGCAGAGTGGAGGACGGAGGACGAGTATGCTGGAGATGAAGTGCAGGGAGAGGCATGGGTGGAGTATGCGCTGTGGGTGAAAAAGAACTCACAGAAACAAGAGTGTGTTTGGTGTCTGGCAACCAACGTCGGATTCTTTTTCTTAGTGATGAAAGGGAAATACAAAAAGCAAGCTGCCTTCCTCTGAGCAGCTGCAGCTGGCACACAATATCATCCTCTGTTCGCCTGTGGCTGGTGGTGATAGGCGAGGGCCCACTGTTAATATTGCTCTCACAGTTCATATAACCTTTTGTTTTCTTTATGAGTTTAGACTGATTTGGTTTTGTAACGCGTTTATATTTCCCGGATATTTCCACTAACGTTGTTAGCCACTTGGAATGTTTTTGTTTTGTCGCCACTTTTTAAGATTAAAATCTCTCTTAAACCAATTCATCAATCATATGATCAACTGCTATAAAGCTGCTTTGTACGCAGGTGATGCTTTGAGGCGATGCTTTTCCAGTGTGCTGCTAGATCTGCAATAGGGCGATAGCACAAGTTTAAAAGCATTTCAGAGGACATAAATACACAAATATGAAAATTAGGTTGGCACTGGGTGATTACTAGTACCAGGGATGCCAACATTTTAAAAAGTTAAGATTAAAAATGTGGCTTTCTGTCTTGTTCCTTTAGTCTAAAGTGAAGTTCTTTCAATGAGAGAGCAGATAAAGAGGCAGGGCTTTCTGTCTATATGGAAACAATTCCATGCAGCTTGCTGCTGTGCATTTCTGGTCAGCTGGCTGAAAGGCAGCATTTACATATTAGCTGTTTGCCAAGTTATTCTCTCACAAATCATGGGCAATCACAGCTCGGAAACTAAAGCACTGTTTCAAAACTACAGCTGACAAGCCACAAATCAACGCACGCAGCGTGGCTTCAAAAGTTGCACAGGTCTCAAATGTTTAGCCAGACAAAAAGATTTGTTCCTGCAGCAGAATTGATTCATACAGAATTTAAAAAGATCAGGACAGAAATAAGTGGAAAGCAAGTTATGGGTGCTAATGTGGAATAATCAATAAATATATGTCTATCTGGTCATACTGCATGATAACTGACACTGCTTGATCTTTGTCGTAGGTTGTCAGTGCATCAACAGCCACAGGCCTCCAATTTAGACTCACAGCAGATATTACTGCTTATTTGTTCACAACAAAAGATTTTTCAGACAGTCAAGAACTGGGTAATGAAACCCTGGCTTTAGCTAGTTGACTGCAGGTTTAGTAAGCACATCTTCACAAGAAATTACTCATTAAAAAAAAATGTCATTCTGACAGCTGGAGTCTGCAAGGAAAAGAACAAAAATGAGGATAGCTTCCGAAATGTGGCCAAACCGAGCTAGTTTTTCAAATGATTTTAGAAAATGTGTGGTGTTCTCAGAGAATGAAAGTTCAAAATATGGCTGATGTGTGAAGGTAAAATTAAGCCTGTTCCATAATTTGGTGATTAAAAAAAACAAAACAAACAAAAAAAACAACTTTTTTTTGTCCTTGTACATAGTTTATCTCAGAAACATTCTGCTGTATTTTAAGTCACAGATAAGCACAAGCTTTTTGATAAGTGCCGTTTTTGGAGCTATTATTTAAAGAGAAAGTTCTTGTCAAAACGCCTGGTTCCAGAGGCAATGAGAAATATATATGCACTGCAAAATAGAAGGCACAGCAATCCTTCACCTCCTTTCTTTATGAAAACCTAATTATTCTCATTATTCAATCAAATCAGTACCCCGTCCATTGCCTGGTGCCTATTAGTAACATCAGATAAAATTTTAAATGACCTGTAAAGGCTGAAATTCAACAAAGTGTGGTGATTATTTCCACCTCTGCATTCAATCACTGTGCTGTTCGGTGCTTTTGGCCCTCATCACACTGTCCCTCCTCCTTTTCTCCAAAGTCATTTTGTTGCATAAGCAAAAACAACAGCCGGTAGCATATTTATCCACCCCTGCAACTCCGGCTAATTATGATATATTTTTTTAAAAGACAAAGAAAATTCCCTTATCATTTAACAGGTGCCATTATTCAACTCACTCTCACACAAATTTCCTCGCATTGTGATGTTTTTTTTTTTACAGCTGAAGTGTCTGGAAAGAAGGAAAATGCGTCATTGTTTCCTGCTAGTGCTTTCATTTTGGTAGATTACACTTAATTATGGTTTTAGCATCAGAAATTAGACGACTGCAAAGAAGAAAGGGGCAAGAAAAAAAAGCAGGATTATGTGTACGGATTGGCAGATTGGGGAATTGACGTGCGTGGGTGCGTCTGCAGAGGTGAGAAGGGCACCGAGGTACAAACCCGTGGTGAAGGGTTAAAGGGCCTCTCTAAGAATGATTAAATGTGAAGGGTCATTGCTGAGAGGGGAACAGAGCATGCTGACAGAGACAGACTGTCTGTCTCTTCTCCACTAAGGATCTCAGCGACTCTCAGTCACTTTAGCTGCTGGTCTAGACTACAGTCAAATAGAAGAAATCAACAAGGAAAACGCATTACAACTCCTCCAGTGTCCTTATGTTCTGCAAACAGTAGCCAGAAATCAATCCCCAAACTTAAAACCATTCTTTTTTTTTTTTTATTCTGTTTAGGCTTATCATGTGGAACATGTAGTGGTTTCTTATTGCTACTGCATCATTGAACAAAGTGTTGAACCAATAAATGATGTGATAGTATCAATATGTCAAATCTGAAAGCATTTTGCTGAACTCTGCATTGCATTAACATTATCAGGTCTGAATAGTTTCCAGCTAAGCATGTGCAGCAAAACTGCAGAGTGGGGAACGGGTTAGGGAATTGTGACCTTTATCAACTTCAGTCTTGTGGCGTACGCAACCCTTAGAAATATTTGGACACATTTCTCTACCATGACCAAGAGTCTTGAAGAACGCTATCAGCATAACATTAAATTGAGCTGAAAAGAAATATAAATAAATAAAATGCATTTCTAACAACTTTTAGGCATTTCCACTTGCTTTGCCTTCATATTATTATAAAGGATTCCAGAGGTCACAAGTTACTCATTAGCATAAACATGCATAAATTTGTTTTTTTCTTTACTAAATGTAGGGGTTAATGCCAGATTATTCTCATGCGCTGATCATAGAGCAAACAAACTGTGAAGTCAAGATAATGGGAGAGCTGCAGATGTTGGCGAGAAAATAAATTGGGAGATGTGTTTATAGTGACTTGTTAGTTTTGGATGCCATAATATGCTTTATTACTGCGTTACCGCCTGATCCTAATTGAAAGCTAACTGATCAAAAGTTTTCAACTCATTACCCCATATGTCAGACCCAGTCGCTCAAGATGAATGTGCATGCAAAGGCAATTTGGATCAGCAAATAAGTTTTACTTTAGGCATTGTGAAATGTTTGCCTTTTTTAAATTTGCAAGAACAAACAATCCATCATTTTGTCACTGCTCACCATATCTATGTCACACATAACAAAAATTATTAGGGCTTTGATCTATAGCTTTTCTTTAAACTTTAAACAAACCTAAGCTTTGCCATGTTGCTTAATGTGTCAAAGACATTAAAAATGTTTCACTTGCATTTTTGTTCCCCAAACTCTCATACGGAGGATGACTTTTACCTGGAGAAGGAAACGTCAGGCAGGCACTGAATGTTTATGCCTTCCACTCGAGTACGTTGACTACTAAAGAAGGAAGCCAGATATTTGTAAATCATTTCTTGTGAAAAAGAGGATGCCAGAACTCAGATATGTAATTTGTGGCAGGCTGTCATATGTGGTTGAGGTTGTGACTCAACTGCTTGAAAGACTAGAGCCAACGTTTAAATGGTTTACTGTAAAGTGAAATGTTTGCAGGTCTTGAGGTCTATTGAAAACCTCAAGGCCTGAGAGGGGCTGGGGACACTCAGGTGAGTTTTATTGATAATTATAACAATGTGACAAATCTTGTTTGTTGCAAGACTTTAGCGTTGTAAGCTATGGACTGTAAGGAAAATGTGGTTTTGTTCTAGCTTACCTTCACTGAACTGTGGAAATAAGTACAGGCAGGTATGATTTGTGACATATTTTGCACCAGAGTCACAAGATTCTCCAGATGAACTGCTATAAGTTCAAGTAAGTAGGTTTAACGGCCGCTCTCATGAAAGTGAGTTTCCTGGTCAGTGGGATTGCATTTCTTTGTTCTGGTGTTTTAGGCAAAAAAAAGGAAATTGTTTAATTGTTTCAGGAAGGCCAGGAAAGGAAGGTTTTTGTTGAGTGTCATGAAGGAATGACTTTTAATTAATCTAACATCTTTGTTCATGTCTTTGCTGAATTTGCTTAATGGCAAGGCAACACTCATTGGACGGTCCTCTGTAGTTGCTGCCACAGGCTGTTGAGGAATCGCAGATTCTTTATCTGTGGTAAAAGGATCATTGTAAATAAAAGACAACTTTTCCAAAGTATATCTTTCAGCCATGAGGAAACCAGAGAGTTTTATTGGAAGCTATAGTGTGATTAGATAGAGTAATATCCCGACTCTGAACAATAAAAAAAGAATAAGATTGCTATATTGGTGCCTGCCAGCTGCTTACCATACACCTGCTGCGCCCTGGGAAGGTCATCATCAATTGAATCCCACTGTAATTTGTATGGTTCTCTGTGGCTCCAAGGGAGAAAGGCTAAATGTTTCGGCCACAAAAACCAGCAGGTTTTTGTGGCCGCGACTTTCTCTGCCAACGTGTCTCTTTGTGTTCGGCAGCGAGGTGCAGACGCAGCAGTGCAGATGAGCTGTTGCAATGACTGGCTGGTCCCTGTTGTGTGCTGATAGGTTTCTGTCTTGTTCTGTTCAAACAGAGGTCTAATCAGGCACTTTAACAGGCTGCCTAGTTCAAACACATCACCCTCGGCAATGGGAACCTGGCAAACACACGACTTGTATTTATGAAGAAAAGCAAGTGCGACAGACCAAGCTAGTTAGTCTTGCGGACAGTTTAAAACATTTATTTTATTCATCCAATTCTGACCTGAAATCTAAAAGAGGTGAAATGAACAGAACTAAACCTTAGCAACTCTAGGAGCCTAACCCCAAACTTATCAACAGAATAAATGCTGGTTGAGAAACTGAGGAAAAAAGGGAACTTAATTGCTGACCAGTCGAACGCTCAAAAGGCAACAAAAAGACACAAGAATTGTTCTGACTAGTTAGCATGGCTACTGATGATGGCGGATAAACTGTTTTCCTGGAACAGTAAGTTGTTTCTCTGCCACTGGTAGCACATACACAAACATAGTTGGCAGCACTAAGACACTCCTTCTGGCTATGACTAGTTGATTCTAGTTAGCACTGAGAGAAGACAGGAGCTTGATTTGTTTATTTATTTATTTTTTTCAGATTATCTGTCTCACACCGTTATGTCACAACATAGTAACAGTTTCAACAAACTTGTAAAAAGTTTTTTTGTTTGTTTGTTTGTTTTTTTTAATCAATGTTGCATATTTAATTTGATGCTGGTTCATTATTAATTTTAAAACTCATCCAACTTTAGGTAAGATAATCTATCTAATACCATGATGCCTGAATATTTTGCTAATTTCTTTTGCTCCATCTATGGTGTCAGAAAAGTAAAGAGTAAGTTTGAGATGTTGAATTGTTGAAATTTGAGATGTTAATTTTCTGGGCTTTCCCAAATTGCTTAAGCATTAAAGTAATACAAAGACTCTCTAATATTATTCTGGCATTGCACAACTTGACATACTTTGCACACGGCAAGGAAGAAAAGGCTATTTGGTTTGTTAAGTGGCGTATGTCAACTTTTAGTTTCAACTGTCAGCATGGATCCACGAGACGGGAAGCGAAAGCCCAAGAGTTTGTGTGTGAGAATGGCCAGAATCCGACTGAACCTGGTTCTGGGCTATTTGAAGTTTGGCAGGTTTGCAGTGAGCCCACAGCCAGATCTCTCACACACATGGATGAGTGCGGCACACACTTACAAAGATCATGCCTCTCTGCGTTAATCCCTTTGTGCTTGGTGGCTCAATTCCACTGAGGTTAATTAGCGATAATAAGAGGAAACCACCAATCTGCCACAGAGCGAACTCCTCTAATTTATTATCACTGAACCCTTTATATTCCTCACAGGCCCTCTTCCTTTTCTTTCTTGCACCTGTTGTGTGTAAAAGTGTGTGTGTGGCTCAGTGTGGATGCATGGCTTGCATGTGTGTAGGAGGGATGCTGCAGGTAGTCGAATATAAGTAAAACTGTGATGATGCATAAAACAAATGTATGCATACAGTAAACTAACAAAATAATTTTTTGCTTGCTTATATATAGAAATTCTTTTGTCTTTATATCGTTGTGTTGAATGAAAGTTAAACGTACCCACGATTTGGTCTGATTGAAAACACTCTGAAACAAAGACCAGTTACAGCATGTATGACCTCTGAACACAAAATTATTGCAGAAAATACGTGTATGAGACAATTTTTGGAAAGTCTTCACTCTGAGAGTTTATGTGCACTTGAGTTGAGAATGTAATTACGAACCAGTAGAATCTGGCCTGTCTTCTCTCTTTTGCTCCGTTTTAAAAAGCTGCACACAGTCACATCTTACTCATCAGCACTGGGACTGAGATCATCGCTGGATGTTTTTATCTGGGTCTGATATCCTGAGGCTGCCAACATGTCCTCTAAATGAACTGTAACTCGGTGCAGCTCTTAATCAGTTTTTCTAAAATTTTTGTTGAAATAAGAAATACTAGATGTCATTGTGTGTTGTTTGGAACCAAGTTATTGTATTTTCTTCTAATGCACAGCAAAATTACCATTACCCAGGGTTAGACATAAGGTGATATTTATTCTAATCAACATGCTCTTTTTTAAGCATTTTGGAGGGCTCCAAACTGCAAACTAATATGAGAGCTCAAAGAGTAAAGAGAGCTCAAAATTAAGGTGATGGTAAGGATGCCTTACCAGGAAGGCTTTAGTGATTGGAGCTCATCACTAAAGGGAAATCATTAGATGAATACAAAAAGTTGGTCAGTAATTAAAAGATTTTGAATGCTGCAATGTCAATTGATATTTTATTATTATTATTATTATTATTATTATTATTATTATTATTATTATTATTATTATTATTATTATATAACTTGGGAGTTAGTATTAAAATGTCAAAAAAATTGACTTATTCTTCTCCTTCGCATCGTTCACGTTGTTTGATCATATTTCTCCTTTAGCTGTCTGTAAAAGCTGCTCCGATGTGTCTCATGATCAGCGACTGTAATGGAGAACAACACTAAACTTTAAACAATAAAGTTTAATAAAGGCTGCTAGTGAGTCGTCACTTGGTGTTTTTTTTTTCTTACTTTTGTGAAGGATTTACAGATTCAATTGAACACGACTACTTGTTTATTTGAAACAAGAAGCCGTGAGTAATTGTTATACGATCACTATGGACAGATTAAAATGTTAAATGTAAATGTGAATTAGTAGGGATCCGTGTGAACAAAGCCGTTGCTTCTTCAGCTTTGATATTGGCTTTGAGTTTTGAAACATCTAAGGATTTTTGGTCTGAGTTGATTTTCAGTCTCCCCCTTTTAAAATGTCTGACAAGGGAAATGAAATGGCTGCATATCAGTGAACACATGTGACTGCTCAGAAGGTGGCATGCACGCAACCTGAGCGTACAGTGAACGAGCTCTTCCAAATTAGAAGAACAGGTGGAAATGATAAATCATCTTTAGGTTAAAAGTCCTTCTAGGTCTGTGAGCTTCCATCATGACTCACAGCAACAACTGTGAGCTACAAGCCTCTGCAGAGTTGGACTGTGACTGTGCATGCATCTGTTCAGCTGTGGCAAAGTTTAGCAAGAAAATAAGAAGCTGTGATGACATGCGAACAGAGGTTAAAAATATCCCTGGGCATGTTTTGGCTTTTTTTCTTTTTCCGCTCATATTGATAGAAGAATCTATCATTGCCATCAGTTTTTTTTACTGGATTTTTTTCTGGTTCCCTGGTGGTGTTTTATGAAAATATGAAAATCTATCATTCTAATTAACATGAAATAACCCAAAGCAGGTTAGGTTTACTAATACTGAGAAAAGTCTCTGCTTTTTAGCACGAGAAATGTGCAACTTGCTTTAATGTTGTCAAACAAAACAAAGCAAATAAAAAAAAAAAAATCCTCTCTGAAGTTATGCTATGATAAACAAATGATCAGAAAAGCTGAAGTTCTTAAAATAAAATGTCCTTTTTTAGCAGGGCTATCTTGGGATTCTCTGTAAACAACACAGCATCACAGAGTACTAGAGCTGTTCCCAGACTAATCCATTCTGTGGTGATGGCTGTGTTAATTACATGCAATGAAAAGTAGTTTACTGAAACAAACTGGATGTTGCTCAGATTAAATTGCTAAATCAAGAAAAGAGAAAAGAGAGGTAAATTGTGGTTGATTTTTTTTTTTGTTTGTTTTATTTTTAGGGGGGATTTTGTTGTAATCCATGGGGGGCCAGGAAATCTTTGGGAACCACTGATCCGCTGGAACAAGAGGTGACCTAAAGAGAGTGAGATTGTGGCCATCATTAGTGACTTCAAGTGATTAAATGTTCACACTTTCTGAATAGCATGCGACAACAGAAAGAAGCTTCGTCGTGTTGTTACCGTATGAGTCCAGCTTTGGTCCACATGGACCTGATAGGTTTGTGCAGAGCGAGTCATCAGAGGAATTACAAGCAGACTGCCTTAAGGGCAGGTTAGAGTCACTCAAGTGGGACCATTAGAGTTTGCGGGCTGGTTGTCTTGCAGCAGTACAAGTGAAAAGGGAGTGCTTGATGAAATAATAAGCTCTGGCACGTACTGAGGAACTTCACTTTCACATTTTAAGACTAACCAAAAACAAAAGGATTAGCACAACTGAGGTGAGGTGTGGCAGGATCCACAACAAACAAATTGCTCATTGAAAGTGTGTTATTTTTCCAGAAGAATATTGACCTAAATCTCACTGAGCACTGAGATAGAAATCTACAGATCTCACCTTATCTAACAGAACAGTTTGTTCTTGAGACGCTCAAATGGCCCAAGTACATTTGAGGATGCAAACATAATCGCATCCTTTTAGAAGCAATTATGTTTTGTACAATTCCATATCAACTCCACGCTCTTCCTTCCCAGAATACTTTCCATCCAATGCAACCACAGCCATGCATTTTTAATACCAAACTCTGTTTGTGGTCACTGTGCAGTATATGATGAGGCCATATGGATCCCCTTTTTCAGAGAAGCAAGACAAGCGAGTGTGCTGATGCATATGCAGGCGGTGGGGCATTTTCAATCAGCAGCGCTTTCATATTTATGTATCGGTGTGTATTTTCTAATTTTCTGAGGCATATAGGTCAGCATGGCTCTTTGTGTGGTTGGTCATGTACTGCCACAGATCATTAATAATATATCAGTCCTACTCTCGTGCATTTAACACTTGATTTCACATGCTTTACTCATATGGCTTCTCAGCCGGAGAGTTGTCATTAAAACATCTCTTTCCATCAGCAAATTCACCTCTCTTCAGTGTGTGCAAAGAACACGTTCAAGTTTGTAACAATAATAATAAAACTGCTCCCTTGCTACTGTACAAAGTAAAAACTTTCATGTCTGAAATCAACACGTCTAAAGAAGTTAGATTTAAATGAAATTAAATGGACAATAAAGTCTAAATGTACACCAATGCTTCAGTTGTAATATTCAATATGATTTTATTTGCAATAAATTAGTTTATATGCTTGGATCAGTCTACATCATAGCTTGCAAATTATTCAAAGCCCATTGGCCCATTTTATTGTTTTATTTTTTCGCATTGGTGTGTCGTCTTTTATTTAAAATTAATTTTATGATATTCATATTGATTTTTACTGACACAAATACAACAAATTGTGACAAGACTTCATGTTCAACAAGACACCATTGATTGATTTTTCTCAAGTTCGTATCTTTGTAACTTGATGCTTTTTTTTTTTCAGTAAGCAGTCATAAGTGGCATGTTGGACAATATAGTTTGATCACATCTGTGGTCAAACTACACACTTTATAATGATTTTATTTTATTTTTTCCTGCAGGGACTTTCAATGTTTTCTGCCTTCATGTGTGGGATCTCTGTCTGGCTAAAATGGATGGATGAAAACAAAAACAGTGTTTTCTCCAATACTGTGAGGATTTTTGTTTTTTATGCTTCATAAAGTCTGACGGTGAAATAAAATAATATACTAAAATTACACAAAAGATTTTGTTTTTATTTAAAAAGGTACGACCAGTGAATTCAAATGCTAAAAGGTGTTTGGTTGGAGGTAAAAATTTGTCAATGATTTAAGAAAAGAAAAAAAGAAAACACAATAAAATACTGCAAAGTGTTGTGGAAACAAATTGCCAACCACTGTTAGATGAAATCACACGGGGTTGTTTATATATTGCACAAAATATGGGAAGCTTTCCAGACCATCAATAATGAACAAGTCAGAGTAAAACAGAGTTAACTCGGGTTTTATGCCAAAGACAAGGAATCCAAAACAAGGGGGACACAGTCTGGCTGCAACAACGTCCAACCTTGTGTGTGTTCATCTGGTGAGAGTTTATTATCACGTAGAATAAGGGCATAATATGACCATCAGATTAATAAAGCTGCAATGTGTTACCTTATAATAAAACTCTCCACTGCAGTAGTTCTGATTGTTATTAATGGAAGAGTAAATATGATCAATAAATGAAATCCAAATTTATCATTTGACTTGTAGAAGCTCAAACCCAGAAGAATGGATTTTATTAAAATGATTTGAGCAATATGTAAGCTGTCCATATTTGTTATCATAATTTGAATAGAGAAGAGAAAAGAAAGAGGAGAAAACAGCAAGAAGTGCAGAAAAGAACCAGAGGATGAGACGGTGAAATAGGTGTGTTTATGAGCACCAGCATTAATCTCTGTCAGGGTTTTGGTCAATATTGTTTGTGGTCTCAACCAGTGGATGTCAGTGTAAATGATTGATATGGCAATAATCTGTTTACCCATGTGGCTCAAAGCAGTGGTGTGCTCTGGAATATTGAATAAAAAGCACAAATCCTCTTTGCTTTGCAATACTTCACAGGTTCATGTGGGCAGGCAGACACGCTGACTCTCACCTAGAGGTACAGCAGTGAGCTGGCAAGGCTGCTGGGGGTTAGTTAAAAACAAAGTCTTTAGCTTGACCAGTTTGAAGCATCCCTCCCTATGGGCAAGATCTCCACTCTGTTTCTGCTCTGCCTTTGGTCAAAGATGTTTGCTATCCTGTGTTCACACTCGCTTTGCAATCACCTTGGGATAGGATATCAATGCCCTACTTGTACTGAACCAGAAAGGATGGAGACTCAATCTGAACTTATTTTTTCCACCTGCCTTTTTCTTGTAAAAATGAGCAAAGCAACAACAAAAACCGAGATTTATTCAGCTTGAAATGAAATTAGATTGACTGGTATCAGAGGCTGAGGAGAAACAGAAACTGAATTCAAGTATTTCACCACATCTGAAGGTGGAAAAACCCGAGTAAAATGTTTTTAACCTAGCAGAGATACAGCAGAAAGGGGTTAGATGTAGTATTAGTTAGATTATTATTCTTAGATTAGTTATAAAGATGGACAAATATGTTTTGTGTCCACATTTTCACCTTTTTTGGATTTGTAAATGTAAATGTAATTAAATTAATCTCTTAACCGTTCCAATAATGCCTCATAGAAACACCATAACTGGACGACTCGAGCGACGTCTCGACATCTTTGCCGTCACTCTAGACGCAAAGTTGTGTCACCGAAGTTGGCTTTGACTGAGATTTGCCCTCTGTGATCTAAATAACCTGCATCTGGCTCAGGGCTGAGGATCCACTGAGAGGCAGATAAGACGTTGCTCCGCTCCCAAGGCTGCAGCCGCTGGCAGAGTCGCTCTGACTTCTCATCTGCAGCTTTTGCCGCCTCCACCCACCTTAAGGCTGCAGGCGTCTCTTGATCTCAGCTGGTCAGCTTATCGGCCAGAGTTGCTGCTTCAGAGACTCTCACCCACGTACAGACGCACAGAGGTATAATGTAGATCTGGATATATTGCTACGCTTTAAGGCTCGTCTGAAATCTCAAAAACACTTTCATGAACTCTTCTGCAAACGTGAAACATCAAGTGAATTTTTATTGTGACGTTTCTTTTTCTGTAATGATGTAATTTTTAACTGCACAAGTTTACTTGAACGATTGTGAGTCATGCTATAGCATACACAAGCATTCCCTATTGAGATCCTGCCTGCAAGCAGTTCATGTTAAAAATTTATTTACCTCTTACAGCTGCATTTGCAGTTTTTATAACCATTTACTTGTTTTAAATTATCTATTAAACATTGTAAAGCAACTAAAAAAAAAAACCAAACTACTTCATTTAATTGTTGCTGGAAATTCCCTCATTTCAGTGAAAACAGTACCGTGGAGAAGTGGAGGAACATGATGCACATCCTTCCCCATCTCTCTGAAGAAGGTGGATGATGCTCTCTGATGGCTATTTTAATGTCAGTATCGATGCGACACATATTGGATCGTCCCCACATTATCGATGATCGAGCGGAAAGGGACAAAAAAAGGTCAGCAGACAAGAGGATAAAGCGCCAGCCGCTATCTACGCTCACTCTCGGTCACTCAGTCATCTGCCGGAGGATTTACTGCTACATTTGCACATTCTCTAACCTGCTGATTGTTCCAGACGTCTCAGCAGGGGGGACTGCTTTGAAAAATCTTCAAAAAGAGTTGAAACCAAATGGTGAAGTTCTTACATGCTCCACCCCTCTGGAACATCTGTTGAAGATTTAAGGATTACAAAGCAAAAGAGAAAATGGATCAGCTGCCCCCAAAAATCACGTCAAGCTTGAATGTGTCAGTTTGGAAATGGAAAGATGTATTAAATTATTAAATTGATGTAAGTCACTTAATGTGTTAGACTGAATTAGTATTGGGGATACTAGAGTAGCTCAATTTTTTTCAGATTTTTACTTTATTGAACTTTATTTGAAGGGGTGTGCATAAGACTGACATAATGCTGTCATAAACATGATATGACACCTGTCATGAACATGAAGGAGTCTTTATGAATGTTTGACCTTTGTCACAAAGTGTCATTTGGTAAATAATGACACTTTTAATTCAAGTTTTAGTGTCGCTATTTACCGAATTACACTCCATGGTAACCTTCATAAACATTCACCTTACTGTTCGTGTCAGGTGTTATGCCATCTTTATATTGTCAGGCTTATGCACACCCTTTAAACTAAAGCACTGCAGAATCTTTCATTATGTTCTGACTAAAATGAATTTTGAAAAATGACATATTTTTAACATGGAGGGTGAATTGAAATGCGTTGCTTGCACGCATGCTTATGCATGTTTAATGCTCTAGACCACAAGCACACTGACTCCACATATGCTAATGTCATTTTTTTCCACCAAACTAGCTGACAATGATGTTTTGGAAAATCGCCTAACGTACTCCTGCCTTGCTATTGCAAAAATAGAACTTGCTAGCGAGCCGCCATATGCAGCAAACCCCTTCGTAAGAGAGGCTGGTCACATTCCTGTACACTGTTGACTTTTTTCCCCTATTTTAAGCCATTTCCTTTCCTTTTTTTTTGATTTCCTACAAGAAATAAAAGGAATTTAGACGAGATGTGGTTGTAAGTGGAATAAATATGTTACAGCTGAATTAAAAGTCATGGGAAGACTGTCCTGCACTCTACCCGTACTCATGATCTCACACTTTTTCATTTATTTACTTTTTAATAGGGTCATATTACATATTTATGAGCAGTCGGGATCTTAGCTGCTCCATGCTAATGAAATCACGAAGCTAACAGAGACAGAGAGGAGGGTGGATTTCCTGTGACGTGCTTCTGTATTTCTGCATTTGTCTGTCTGAAATTCTTCATTTTACCTAAACTAAAAGTTGCATTTGGAGATAATTTGTCACGATGAAGATGAGCAAATTAAATATTGATACAACCACGGCATCTGGTTCTCTAAATTTGTCGCACTTTATTTATGTTTTACTTCTTTGCCCCGAGCCTGTTATTCTTCAATTTCTCGCCCATACATAATGGATGCCTTGTGAGTACGTCAAGACGGAGTCAGACTGCGGGCCTTTTGGGCGCTGCAGCGAGCGAGAGAGAGAGATGTGGAGAGCCACAGACCGACCGGGAGTCTGAGCCAAGTCTTGGCAACTAAACAAACAAAAAAAGAAAAATACGTTTTCTTTTTGTTTTTTGGGGGGTTTTTTGCCTCTGGGAGAAAAAACTCATAGCTGACAGTGGCAGGACCACTGTTTATGACTCCTGTTTGGCGATGAAAATAAAATGTCATAATGTTTTGCTTCCTATCACTTTTATGCAAGTAGTACAGCTGAGTAAAATAATAGCCTTAAATCTCTTCCAATAGTGTTTTTATTTTTATTTTTCACACAGCCAAGCTCCAAGAAACTGCAATATTTCCTCTGTCATTTAGCAAAGAAGAGATGTACCTGAAGTCGCTTCGAAAACAATATTGCTTTGGACAACCTGACCTACACACTCAGAATAAAAGTAATTTTGATCTCTAATGTTTTGAGACTGAAGAAAAGACAAAAAAAAAAAAAAAAGCCACTGTCACTTTCAGAACCAGATGTGAATTTTACTCTATTATATCATCGCTCTCAAAAGACTGTTGGCAATTTTGTTATGGTCTTCTTTACTTTTCATTCACAGCACATGATGGAGATCTTAAAGCTGTTTTTTTTGTTGTTGTTGTTGTTTTATTTTTACACTGAGATGCTAACTGTTGATTGAGTTCTACAAAATTATAGTAGCATGTAGCACATATGTCTGAATGCCATGCAGAATATTTTTTTATCTAAGGACCACAAAAACAATGTCTCACAGGTTCTTTGATAAAGGTTGTAGCGTTGAGTGAAATAGAAAATGAAGGGATTACAAGATGATCCACTTTTATGTATAGGATACTATACATGCAAGAATAGCAGTTCTTGCATGTATAGTATCCTGGATGCACAGCTCCATGAAGTGACCCAAAGCGTAACATCATTAGCGCATCAACTCCACACACTTTTATATGAATATGCATATATGGGCTGCACAATGTTGCAGTTGGTAGCGCAGCTGTCTTGCAGCAAGAAGGTTCTGGGTTTGAATCCAGGCATGTTATTTTTATTTTTCTATTTTTCCATAAAGTTTTTTCGCGTCTGTGCATGCTTTTTCTCGGGGTTCTCTAGTGTGGGGGGGTACGCGGTGTGTGGTTGTTTTTACTGTGTGTCTGTATTGCCCTGGGATGGACCGGCGACCGATCCAGGGCTGCATTGACAGTGAAGGAAAAATTCGATTGAAAAATGTCAAAACTATAAGGCTGGAGTAAAGCTTTGAAAGGTTTGACAAAGAAATAATTTCATTAGGATAATTATTGTGAGTTGAACCATGAATCACCGACTTGTGCGGCTGTTAGGAGAGACGTTTGCCCATTGAAATGAACTGTGGAATGACACCTGTTTTCATTGAAAGAGGGCTTTCAGACCCAGATTGTATGGCTTGGACTGGAGCGTGATAGACAGTCTCAAGACTTTAGAGATGTCTTTTCGAACAGGCCTCCTTCCAGGTATTGACTGATGGGTAAGGCTAAGGCTGATAGCTGAGCTGCAAGCAGCGAGGGAGCTAACTCCCAGTGCTCCTCGCTGCTGACACGGCCTGGACCGGCATCATTATTACAGCACTAAGCATTGGCAGTCAGGCTGCACTCTCCCCTCGCTCCCTGTGATAAACTACTGACGCGACTTAAGGCAGATAGGTTTTTCAGCATACATCAGCTCCAAAAAGAACATCAATTATTCAGCTTCACAGTGGCCTATTGTAATTACTCTGCATTGATGGGCTGCCAGGCATCACAAGCATAAGTCAATGAAATAATCAACGAGATGCGGAAACTGTACTCCTGCAGCGTTGCAAGGCGCCGCCTGATTAGGTCGTCCTTGCAGGACAGTAAGCCACTGAGACAAAGCCTGCTGGAGGGAGAGAGAGAGAGAGAGAAAAAAAGGAAAACACTGTCAACTTGTAATGTAGACACTGATACTCTGGATATTATGTTTTGTCTGACAGATGGAAATGCTGCTTCTTTCTGCACATACATTTTTAATGTAACCAAATCGAATCTGTGACTTGTTGGGCATTTTAATGTGCTGAAGGAAGATAGCGTTTAGACACTCAGAAACAACGATAGAAATCGACACACAGGCGAGCCCCCACTTTAATTTAGAATTAGAAAGACTTATCAGTGTCTCCCTGTTTGCATTTCACACAAGTTTATCGTTGCCGTCGCTTTTACAAAGCCTCTGCGATCACAACAGAATGGAGATGCATTTTTCTCTCAATCAGTGCAAAAGCAAGAGGAAATAAGATAAGGCAACCAGGGAAAGAAGTGTAAAGAGGACAGAAGGGAGAGCGGAGAACAGCTCTCTCCATGTCATGTCTTTTGCTTTTTTACTAACTGGCAAAAGCTCACTCAGATCAGAAGGAGAAAAGAGGAAAATAAAAAAAGGAAACACTACAGAGTGAGGTTTCTGCAGACAAAAAGTAAGTACTCTAGTGATTTTTTTTTTCCCTGAGCCTGATTGAGACGTTTTAACCTCTGCTGACACATGTGGACCAAAAAAGACAGGGAATATAAAAAGAAAAGGAAAGAGGTGACATGCGGCAGGCAGTTTCACTCACTCTGCTGGCGATGCTTTGTGTTGCACACTCTAAAAGTGAGTGCACGTGTGTGTGTGTGTGTGTTGGTGTACTCGTATCATCAGGGATTCCTTGGATGGGCTTGTTGCAGATAAATTTTGTCAACTTCCTCTTGTACATTCAGCGCCAAGCTTTATTTTTTTTCTCCACCAGATGCATGCATTATTATCCGTGAGCATACAAACACGCAGGCATCCCAATCTTTTCAGCTGGAGTTTGAGCACCAGGCAGATAATGCCACATTGCTGGCTCCCCCCCTTGCTAAATACTGATTCATCGGCAAATAATGAAAGCGTGCCTGCTCAGAGCAGCCAGGGAGTTTTGGTGTTTCGAAGAGATAAGAAATTTGTATTTTATTCACACCAGAAGTTGCTGGGGACAATCTGATATTCCTCATTCTCTTGGTCAGTAGTTTTGTAAATGAGCATAATGCAGAGTTCTATCAGCTTAGTGGGAAGATACATTAACAGATACACAAGACATTTTATTAATGTTGCATTAAGTCAATTTTGAGTCTTACCAAGCTTCCTGGCGTTTTTATCCTTGGAGAGTGCGGAAAGCTTTTTGCAGCATGCAACACGAGATCTGTGTGGGCATTGTTGCAGAGAATGTGATGAAGCCATAGAAATCTGGGGTGTAATGATAGCAGGTGTGGAATTAGTCTGTTCCACGGCGTCCTCACTACCACAGTGGAAGCTCTTTCACAACAAGCTTTTCTCATCTCTGCAGGAAAATTTAATGTTGCGGTGTCAGAAACTCTCAAACGACGATGTCATTTGCAACACTTGCTTGGCATTAGATGCCAATATAGTGCGTAATAAGCAAGAAAGGGTGTATTATTCAGTTAAATTTCATTGTAATCTTTTTTTTCTCATAACTCTAAATGCCCTTGCTTTTATTTACAGGTCTTTGCTAAAGTATTACCACAACTCGGTACAAGCAGAGACACCAGCAGAGATTGTTTCGCCCATCTTCATTGTGAAATGACCTGAGCTCAGTTGGACAGGATGGAGGGCTCCTGTGAATACCAATATTCACAGCCTGTTCAAAAACTGTTCAAACCTCTGGGGCTCTGTAGGCACAACGATATTAACTAATTACTAATCAGATGAATGCAGAAGTCACGTAGCCTGTTGACATGCAACAGAGTTTACGATTCATCCATAAAATTCCCCCCAAAAATTGACAAAAAGTGGGGAATAAAAGCCCAAGGATATGAAAGAATATGTTTGGAGGCTCACTGCAGCTCCACATGCTAGTTCAGCCCATTTCTTTTAGCTTTTGCTAATTGTCTCGACCTTACCAATGTTGTTCCACAGCTAAACCATGCTAGTTTAACAACAGCCGTATAAATCTAGCAGCTCCTTTAAATCTATTTCTTTCTTAGTTTCCTCAGTTTTCTCAGTTTGGGCTGCAGCCCTGTAGCTCGGTAGCTGCCCTGTAACTACACTAATACATTCCCCTTAAGGGGCTTATAATTTATACCTTGTAATACTTATTGAGAGGTTTCATTTGAAAAAGGCATACACACGAACACAGAAAACCACACGCGCAGACAAAAACACATAAGCAAGACGAGGAGAACGAGTTCAAAATGCTAATTTGGGACAAACATGCACAGGGCGTAAATCCAGTCCTCATTGTGCATTCAGCACATTGGCTTTATTTTGCAGCGGTGAGCCCCTTATTCAATTGAACTGCCATCCATCCTGGCTAGCAAGCACGTACAGGGAGCTCCCACAGGAACTTTAGACTCTCTCTTGCACACACAACAGGCTGTGTGGATACACTACGACAGACAGTGTGTTGTGACAAAACCCATTAGAACTGTAATGGCGTGATGTAGGTCTCTGCAGGGTCTTTATTATCAGCTGAAATATGCCAAAATAATACTTTGCAGCAAGGAAGGTGCCTCTGTGTGTTTTTGTTGCCATTTGTTTGTGCCTGAATATGTGGCGTTGCCATTTGTTCTAATCTATTATCATTTCTGAATGTTTATTTGTGGGAGAACTCTTACTATGATAATCATCAAAGATAGGGAAACAACACAACATTTTTTGATGCAAAGAGAAGTCCACTTAAGAAGCCCACTTAAGATTTCTTGTTTTGTTTTTTTTTCTCTCACTTTTGTTGCAAGTTTCAAAATTAACTAAACATAGAATACTAAGTGGAATGCCCATCTTTTGTGTCTTAATGTGCATGCAGCATTTTTAATTATCCACCTTCTTCACTCAGTTTGTTTTGAGGATGGAGGTGAAACTGAAAGCAGAACATTCCCATGGATGCATGGACCGATCGGAGAGCTCTCCAAAGCTGTTGAAAGTACCTGGTGTATTCTGTGACCTCTACTTTTGCCCCAATTATATGCTCACAGCAGACACTTTAGACTTTTTAGCCTCTCCTACTTATGAATGTCGTCCTGGTGCTTTTGCTGAAACAAGTGTTTCTTTGATTCTCTGGAGTATCTTTGTAAAGGAAGGAATGCTAAGTTGCTGTGTTGTAAAGCAAAAAGAAATATATATATATATTTTTTTTATTTAAATCTTTTTTTTAAAAAAGGGCAGAACACGTTATAGCTCAAACTATTTAATCAATTATTCTTTAAAATGGTGAATGATTAAAACACCTTCCACATTTCCAAAAAGTCTTTATTTACACTTTGTATTTCCAAAAGTACTTGGTCAGTTGCCTTTCCACACTCATTCAATGACATCTTGTTTTAATATAGTGCATTAACATTTTGAAGTCGAGTCGTCATCAGTTTAGGACGGTGTTTGTTTTTGGCTGTTCTTTAAAAGGCATGTTTATATGGTCAGATGCAGGTTTGGTTCACGTTCTCTGCTCTAATTAATCCTGAAGGTAATCTATCAGGTTGATAGTTCCAGTCCAGTTCCAAAACTTGGTCACTGACATCAGTACCTGGTTTTATCTCCAAATTGTTCCCTCAGAGTCGGGAGCAGAATGTTTTTTCTCAAACTGTTTTGGATCCTGGAACATTGAGAGTTTCTTTCACTGGGACTATGGGGCCAAACCAAACCCCTGAAATGCAACCAAAAACCACTAGCCTCCCTCTTGTAACATTTATATAAGGCGAAATGAGGTCAGACGAGGTCAAATGGCAATCCCACATTGGATTGCTGTGTGCTTTACACCACTGCATCCAAATCAGCAGTGGCAATTTATTTTTAGGCAATAAATCGCCTAAAAATATAACCTACAACAAAATCTTGTGTGAGACATCCCTTCAACAAATTTGTATTTACCTTTTAGTTTCTTTTTGTCCTTGACCACGACAGTTTAGATCTGTTGTTGGACATTACTAGCTACATGTACAGCAGCCAAGAGGAAGCTGGCACTGCACAAATCCCTATTAAGCTCGAGATACGGCAGACCCACAGCGTGTACCCCTCTCATCTGTCCACTGATGGATGGTGAGAACTACAGCAGTAATGATGGGTGTAGGGACCACACAAGTCTAGAGAGCAAATATGAGGGTGTTTTGCCTCTTAAGGAGAGTGGTGGTAGGATAGAGGTGAGCACTGAACCCTGGTCTTGTTTGTTCTCATGCGGAGTTGGAGACCTCCTCCACCCTCACCAATCTGTACACACAACAATGCCAAGCCACAACATGCAGTCTTTCTGTATACACTGTAAGTAGAGCTTCCACCCATTCTCTGCTAATCCTGTTTTTTTTTCTTCTTGTTTTTTTCTGTTCTTAATTACCAGAGCCAGTCTCCACTTGTAGCAAGAACTCTTCCGATAATGAGATAGAGACCCTATTGGCAACTCTATATTATAGATCTGCTGATCGGGAGGTTTTGAAGATTTCCGCCAAAGAAGCGTCCAGGGACGGTTGCTGCTTCACATGAAAGGCACAGTAAAGAGTGAGAGTCAAACCAAAACCTGGCCTGTTTTAAATGTAATTAATGTTCTCACTTTGCACATCATTTCAACAAGGGCATCATAATATCTCCCAATACATACAGCGTGTACCTAAAAGCAATTATGTTTCACCATGACTGTGCATTTTATCTAGATTTCGGTTCGTTAAATGCACTCATAAGTGAAATAAAGAATCTGTACCAGTAGAACCATTGAAATGGTAGAAAATGGCTAGAAAATTCAGCTAAAGTAAAATCGTAGAATGATTACGATTATTAAAAAGTTTTAAAAAAAACTGATTTGTGACAAACAGAAACTTGACATGAGTATGAGGAGCTCAGTAGGAACCACTTCAAAAGAAATGTTTAGGGATTTTCTCTCCTTTTCCCCTCATTTTTAGCCGACTGACAACTTTCAACGCCCGATGTCGGAGGGGGAGCAAAAACCAAAACTTTTTATTGTTTTAAAGCAGTATTTCTTTTTTAAATCTTAAAACTCTTGAGGCTTGTTGCCACAAGGGCAGCATATCAGTAGGAAGAAACCCCCACTGTGAACACAGCAGTTTGATGGCTTTTTCCATAAAGTTAGCAAGCAGGAGAACTAAAGCCTTAATACCAAAATGATTTTTTTTTTGGAGATAGAACAAATGCGATTGAAAACAATCTTGAAATTGTTGCAAATGTATGAGCCAACACCTGGACTACTTTGTAGATGTTTAGCAGAGAAATAAATTTAGTTTTGAGGCGAAAGTCTCAGGATGGGTCTCCGAGAGCGCCGCTGCTGTTTACACCATGCTACTTTCCTTTGTCCTACAAATCTCATAGAGAAAACATGGCAATGATCGTTGACCTTTGCCATTAATTGCCATAAGAATCACTGAAGTGATTCCAAACTAATTTACTTTATAGCATTGTCATTAACTGCCAAACCAGTTAAGACAACACAATGACAACATTGCTTTTTTTTCCCCCCCTGCTGACGTAAACTAGCCCTTTGAATTTCCCTAAATGATGCCCAGCTCAAGGACAACAGGACAAATGTTTTCATCTGCGAGTGGAGCTCACAGATCCACTGGGTGGATCTGTGGTGTATAGTTGAGCAGGAAACTGGCTGTCTCATGGGAAGCAGAGGGATGCCGCTTTGATGTCAGAGGACGTGAAAGATGCGGCTCTGGTGTACTCACACACATTCTTTAATATTCACTGAAGCTCAGCAACAGAACAGTTTGACATACTTCCAAGAAACCCAAAAACAAACCAGGAAGCAAACAAAAAAAAAAATCATTATCCCACCCTACATCATATTCTCCAGATCCATGAGATCACGGACATGAGAGTTTTTATCATAGGAAGCATTTTTTTAAAAAAGGGGGGGAAGGGGACTTCAAGTCTTTTTCCAAAGTAGATGTTTATTTGCATTGGTGTTGTGACTATGAAAGAAAACCTTTACTGATTTTGTCCTGTATTTAAATGAGGGGGGTTGCATACACACCTGACAGACATCATGCAGCAACATGTGGGAGAGGGACACACTACTACATGCACCTACCAACTAGAAATGCCCTGTTGTCTATGGATTCTCATTGAAATGTTATTAATCTGCAGAAATGTTGTCATGCAAAATGTTTGGAACTTTTAAAAAAAATATATGGTGAAATAACAACCAGCCAAAGCCGAGCACATAGCTGAAATCTATCCTTTGGGACCACAAAGCTGCTTTTTCCTGGAAAAACTTTACCAGATCGAAATCTGAAGATAGGGATGCTGACATGAGGGTAAAAACACAAACGTTTTTGTCAAAACAACATATGGAGCTGGTGACAAATACAGGGAAGAAAACACAGACACTTTATAAATCAAGAAAACAAACTCATAATCGCAAAGGATGAAAAAGAAAATGATGAAATGTGAGTGGCAGAAAAACACTATTCCTCATGTGACATCCCTTGTGTCGTTGCCTGTTGGAGCTTAACGCTGACATGCAGTGACTAGCAAAAGTCTGACAGGAGGAGCCCTGCTGTCTGTCACCCGCACCTCCTGCTGGGGAGGCCTGTGCTTGCACTCCAGGGAGGAGCGCTGAGGAGCTGGAGGAGACAGATGAAGAGGGAGAGAGAGGGGAAATTAAGTTAGAGCAAATGGGCCAGCAGGCCTTCTCCATCTCCTTATGAATATGTAAAACCGACAGGTCAAGTAGGCACCAATGACTCTCCTCCCTGTGGAATTTCAGGGGAATGCTTTCAGTCAGCAAGGGTTGATTTTTTTTCTTCTCTTGCATGTATAGGTGAGTGTGTAAGGGAGGGATGTGAGTCCTTCTGTCTCAACGTGGGATTTAAGTGCCAATGGAAATCACGGCAATTATTTATTAAGTAGGCCAGAATTGCTCTTTCTAATTTAGCTTTTCAATAACCTGCCTCTTATGTCAAACTCTCTTAGAAATCCAGAGGAGGAAATGAGCGAACTCTTATATTTCTTTGTCCTCTTAAAGCGGAAATGGGCTTTGGGTTTTTCCTGGCAACGATGTGAAGGGCATACTTGTGAAAAAAACAAAAAAACGAACCATATTTTGATGTTTGTGCCAGAAACCACTTTTTTTCCTCCTTTTTCTTTATGTTAGCAGTGCCTCCAGCAGCATATGTCTGAGTAAAAGCTATTGGCACAGTTTCAATGACTGAACATACCTCACAGTCCTTTAGATGGTTCAAGACAAGAGGCTTGGTTTTAATGTTGTAGCAAACATTACCCCATACAGCACAAAGATTCTTATGCTGTGGATCTACATAAAGAGAGCAGATGTGACCTGCCATGTTTGCTCCTTCTCTTCTGGAAGTTTCTTTGTTAGTGTTGTCACGGCCACAATCAGCTTTTTGAATATTATTTTCTCTTCAGCAATTTAATATACAATTGACTTTGTTTAGAGTTAAAAATTGGGAATAGTCTGTCATTATTTTGTATGAAATTAGAATTTTCATCCAAAAACAAAACAAGTTTTATCTTAACTTGTCCCTCTGATAAATACAAGTTGAGATGAAGGCTGAATTAATCAAAATAGAAAGACAGGTTTTATGTTTTATAAAACATAAAACCTTTTATCAGTGATAAAAGGTTTTCTTCTCCTGATGTGAGCATGGCCCTCTTCCCGGCTCGTTTTTGACTGGTGTATTTCTGCACATGGCAGTAGGACCACATGGCGAAGGCAGAGGAGCTCTACAGTGTCACGACATAGTGACTCTTTTAGCAAATGTTTAAAAACATATTGTTTATAGAAGTTACATTCTGCAGAATTAAACCAATGATAAACTTATCCTGACCTGACCTGAGCATATATGTATAAATTTATTTTATGCTCTGATATATTGTTATCAGAGCACAAAATGGGAACATGAAAATCACAAATGACAGTGATGGTCAACTTTTGCTATTATATTCTATTTCACAAATCCAAGACTATCTTGAGGTGCATTTTCTAGTGACAATAAATGTATTGAAACGGATGACAAAAAATTGCATTTTTGCAGTGTTGAAAATGGGACATGTTGAACCCCTCGACATTTACACTGCTCTGCTAGTGGCTTCAACAAAGGAGTCCAACACAGTTCTTCCTCTGCGCTCAACAGCATGGAAAACTTTCCGTCTCTGTTTAAACTTTTCGAGGGCCCACAGTTTGGGCGTTGCTACATTCCATATTGGTTCTGTTTCTTTTCTTTTTCGTTTTTTTCACATCTTGATTGGTCCACTTTGGCACCATAACCACAGGCGGACAGCACATTTTTATTTCCCTGGCAACACAATACTACCTCATAATGATTATGGATGTTTGTTTCCCTGACAACACTCCCTTCCTGTCTGTTCGTTTTGTTCACCCCATCAGGGCACATTCTTGTTGCCCCCTCCTGGGCTTCATTCCTCCCAGTAGCAGTGACAGGAATGTCACATATTTAACTGCTGGAAAAGTTCATTATGACAAAATTAATGCTACGCTTACTGTTTTCAGTTCATTTCTGTAAAAAAGTTGCTAAAATAACAATTTCCACATATTGTCAAAGACATCACAGATGACCGCAAGAACCGACAATACAAAGAAGGGCAAAATTAACACCAACAATAACGAGTGAACAGCTAGTGTATTTGTGGGTTTAGTTGTGGTGGATAAGGAAATTTTTGCAGCTTTCAAAGTGTGATTTAATACAGCTCAATCGTTCTTACACTTTTCCAAGTAGCATCTCAATAAACACCTGCTTTTTCTGATTATTACCGTCATTACTATCATCGGTATGTGGTAGGATTCGTGTTAGTGGCCTTTATTTCTGTGTTTGTGTGAGAGTTATCTCCTGAATAAAGGATCTCTGCTGTAGACAGCGGTCCACCTGATGCAGCCTCCACACCTGGCAGGACACATAACCTTAAAAGTTATGTTTCCTGTAACTTTTAAGGTGCAGTGAGCAGCTACTTGGTGCCTGATGATCAACCGCAGACAGACGTTTCCTTGAATGTTCATTTCAGAAGAAATCTTTGAGTTTATGTCTTTCTTGTTTTATGGTTTTGTCTTCTGTGTGCTTCACAGGTTGGATTCTTTGTGATCCACAATGGTTCCAGCCCTCTTCGCCTCATCTTCCCCCTCCAAACCTTCATTACCCACAGCTGTCCTCTGCAGCTTAGCCACTGTCAGTCTTCGTCAGCCTGCCCGCTCTGTAACACGCTCTGTTCAGGATAATAAGGACCTCACACAATGAACCATCGGCTCAGTCACTTACCTCCTCAGATCTACTTCTCCCTCTACACTGGAACTTCACGGCCAAACCGTAAAACTTTCCCTCATCACTTCTAATATAAAACATTCAACTTGCCATCATCTCCACTAATTACTCCTCTCTGCCATGAACCCAGAGCACCCTTCCCCTGCTTTATCGTTTTATTCCAAGTGAACCTTTTTCGCTTTTAAAATCGTCTTTGCCTATGTTTTTGCATACAGAAAACAAAGCTTTCTGAAACCATGATAGTAGGTAAACATCTTGCAATATGAAAGGTTTTTGGTTCAATAAAAATCAATAAATCAATCAATCAATAACTGTATATATATATATTTTTTTCATTCATTGGTATGCATAATAATGTTATGCATAAAAATGACCAGACATCTTTTCTAACCAGTCCCAAACTTGGATTTTGGACATCAAACTCAGAGATCTTAAAAGAAAAGTTTATTTGCCTTTCTGGTAAATGCTTTAGTGTTATTGGATATTGGTAAAGAGTTTGAAAGTAAAAATTTTGCTATTAGCAGTTAACTTAATTACAGAGAAAAGAAAACCCCACTAGTTTCCAAAATAGAAACTTGAACAATATTATATTTGGTTTCATCAGAATTCAGAAGTAAGTAAAACAAAGCGCTTATTTGTTTATTGTTACCTACTTATTTCAGTTAAAATATTAAACTTCAACACTAGATTGTCTGAGGCAGACCAATTACCACCAGTGGATTGTATACCAACATCTTAAGAATCACAGATCTAGTCTGTTGGATTTATTCCCAGAAGAACCAAAAAGAGCAACCACTGCAAAAGTTTGAGTTGTAATCACGTTGGCCTCCAAACCAATATGGAAACTAAGGTGAATTGAGCTGTGATAAATCTAATATTACTGTTTGAAATTCTGATTCATTTCCCTGTGTGTTCACCACTAATCAGTGCCATGCTCTTTGAATCTACCAAACTGGAAAGCCAGTGCAGCGCCAGTGTGTGCAGTGCACTGTGTGTCCTCCAATCAGAGATGTGATTTATTTTTTTGTTTGTCTTTTTTCCCCCTCTGATGTTGACTGGAATGATTATGACTGTTTAAACTTTTACTGCAGATGGAAACATGGTAACTGATAAGATTGGGTTCATTGTAAATAATAAGTTCAGCATCATCCTGCAGTGATCATGATGGTTTCAGAAGTGCTGTGAAGTCCAGGCAGGAACTATTAATAATAATTTAAAAAAATATCTTTTATCTTCACCTTCACAGTTGAATGCAATGGAGGGCCATGTGTTTTCTTGCTAACTTAACTAGAAGCATGTTGTTTATTAGTTGCCAGTTTAGACATTTTCTAATTTAATCACAATTTGGAACAGAAATACAAAGCAAACCAACAACAAATCGACAAAACTGACGAGCTAGATTTGAAGTGAGTTTGACTGATTTTACAAGAAGGTTTTCTGTGAGGTTCAAAGTATTATTTGTTGTGTCGTGTCTGAACGAAGCCAGATGGGATAAAATTTTAGACTTCTCTTAGTAATGCACCTTTGGATCTTTTTCACTATAGGCTTATGCTTTAAAAGAGAAAGAATCCTCATGACAAAATTAATGTTTTTCCTAATTCTTTTTTTTAATCCACACACAATATCTACACTTTGTGCAATGAAAAGTGTAATTATTACAATAAATCCTTTTAATACCTCTCATTCATTCACATGCCTACACACATATTGTGTTTTGTGTGTTTAAACATGTTTGTTGTTATATTTCTGCAGGTCATAGTTTCGTTATAAAACCCACACTTATTAATGTGATATCTCATCAGGCTAATGGAAATGCTCTGGTTAGCAGACTGACATCTGAGCCCACTAATGCTCCTATATAATAAAAGAAGGATCAGTGGCTTCCTTGTAAAACCACATCAGAATCGTGACTGTGACATTTTCCGATCTATTCAACGTCCTTATGAATTTTATTATTTTCCCGTCATCCTTTAATCCTCTTCTGCCCGATCTACCTTGGGCTGACGAGTGTGTGTACACATGCCTGAACGGTCAATGGGAGTTCTCAGGTACAGAATTACTCGACTGTGGGACGTTTGTGCGTCTCAGAGTTCCTGTGAGGGGTGAAAGTGAGCGGCGGCTGACGCATATCTGAGAACAGAAGACAGATAAGGGTAAATGTGTGAAAAAGAAAGTGGGAGCACACATGACTTTTGACAACATTGTCATCTTAATCCCTTGTCAGGGACTGAGCCTGGGTTTACAGCAGGATTACAGCTCAGGACCAATTATTACCTGAGAGACTGAAGGAGAAGCGCAATGTCACAGCTCCAAATTGGCAAACCAAACTCATTGTGACAAGCCCGCAGTAACTTGACCCATTGCAGGTCAGCATATGGTCAAAATAGTGATGATGTGGCACTGTCAGGCCGTATTAGCTGAGTTTTGCTGCTTTAATAGTCAACTACATCGTACAGTGGCTCAGACACCTGCCAATCAGGTTGCATTCCCCCACAAGGAGTGTGTTGATTCATTGCGTGCCTCAGTCACAGACAGGGTTTGTGCATAATAAGCACACCGCGGGTAACCTCTGCGTTCCTGCTGACAATATTATTCCTGTGTTTGCCTCTTACACCCCATGAAACACAAATTGGATTGTGAGACATTTCATAGAGCCATGGATGGCAGAAAATACAAGTAGCTGTCAGCAGGAGGGAAACCTCTTTTATATTCTGGCGTTCTGGCTGCTTCGACTCAAGGGTAATGTATGCAGAATCATGGCCAGGCCGGACACATGCAGAGAGAGGGGTCATCTCTACGGCAGGGTAGTCCAACAGCTCGTCGGGCCGTTCTGTGTCAGACAGAAACGGCATTATTCACCGAGCGTACGCGCACGTTGTTTCAAACATCTCGTCGGAACGATCAGCTAATGACTGCTAATCTAGCAATCGAGATTTGCATCTATTAATTAGGCAAGCACAGCTCGTGAAATTGTTAAAAAAAAAAAAAAAAAAAAAATGTTATTCCCAGAGTCATCTTTTTCACTGCTTTTACTTTTCTGGATGAATAAGCACAAGGCGACTCTAATGTCTTCAGATCAGTAAATACAGTCATCAGAAGTTTACAGGTGCTCTTTATCAGCAGGAGTGTAATCTTACTTATGCTTTTTCTTCTTTATCCTTCACTCCAATTAGTGCAAATGCATAAGTATCACAATCAATCCATCTCCATGCTCGACAGCTGGTACAGAGTTCTGAGGTTTGATGACCTTTGGGTGGGCTCCCTGTTGGTCTTCTTGGATCTGTAGCAGTTTTTTCTCTGCAGACATTGGCATTAGAGTTGCAGCAGAATAAACCTTATAGAGCTTAGGCTGGTGGTTTTTGTAATCTAAAGGGTACAGTGCGAGTCAGATGGTTGTGCCAGACCAATTCAGCAGGACCTTGATCCCAAACACACATCACAACTGGTTTGGGAGTGGATAAAGTGGATGGCATTATAAGTTTGGAAGGACCCTCACCTAAACTTGAAAATACATGGACTGTGGTTTAAAGCCAGGCCTTTTTCTTATGACATCAGCCAATTCTGATCAGAAGAGTGATGTCCAGTCAGAACCGTGATAAAAGCCTGATGCTCGCTAAAACTTATGAAAAAGTAGGAAATTGATGGAGATTTATCCAGTATTACCATATATTGGCCTCTACATATAATTTGTACTCTGTGTTTATTAGAGAAAATGATTTTCTGTCATCTGAAGAATATTTACACCTATAGCCTCTGGTAGTTTGGTACAGTTGATTTCTGAATCACTGAGGTGACGTGCCTGTGATCAGATCTAATGAGCATTTGGAAACCTTGCGACTTCCAACAGCTTTAAGACTAATGGCTTTCATTTGAGACTCTGTCCTAAAGGTTATGTGAAGACAGACTCGGTAATTAGCGCAGCTGTTTACTGGCCCCGTAGACCCTAAACTATTTAGGCTTCACTAAACACTGCTGCGTGTTGATGGAGTCAGTGTGGTCAGCTCCTGTGAAGACGTAGCTGCGTGGCCTGGAGGCAGGCAGGGACTGTGGTGACTGTGGGATTACCATGGCAGAGATTGTGATGGCTGCTGTAATGATGTCACATTATCATAATTAGCAGGAGGGTTGTTGTCGGAGAAAGAGTGAGGAGACGTGAGACCGGGCGAACAGAACAGGAAGGCTGAGGAAGAGAAACAGGCGGCGGCAGCGAGGAGAGAGAGAGAAACGGTAAAACACAGAGTTAGTCAAAGACAAAAGGCGGAGGAAAAATAGATGAAGCAAAGGTGGGATGTGGGGAAGCAAGACAAAGGAGATGGGAAGTGTAGGAGGATGTTCATTAACTAAATGAGGAGGGATAGTTGGCATGACTGTGGGCTGTAGAAGCTCCTCAGCTTTAATTTTAAAATGCTTATCTCACACGGAGAAGGAAGACAGCCCCCCCCCCCGCCGCCGGCTGCAAGCTCTAAATCCAGGAGATGAGCATCACCTCATCAACATTTCCCTCTTCCTGGCAACTTCGTTAGTTTTGTTGGCAGAGTCGTGTTACTGTACGTCCCACTCATGCTCAACTTTAAAATAACGGTAGGCTCTAGGAATAATATGCTTGAAAGAATCGTATTTCAAGTGTGTCTCTCGTCTCTATTTTCCTTTGAGTATTTTGGAATTGCTCTCTGAAAAGAAACCATTGAATGGGTGAATCCACAACAACTGAATCAGGAGTAGGTGGGGTCCACTATACAAACAAAGCAAACTCAAGTTCACACGTGTTTGGTGATGGCAAGTCTTTTAAGCTCTAATGTGGAAAAGTTCTCAGAAGTCCAACTGCAAAGGAGAAACTGTGAGTCATGTTTATTTGTGTAAACCTGCATCAAATAACTGAAGGAATCAGAGAAACTCCTACAAAGACCAGATGGACTGTTTTCTTTTTAGCACTCATGCAATCATTGGCTGTTTCAGACCAATTTTAAAGTCTGTCAGATTAACAAAATCTCCACTGCACATGGAAAAAAAAAACAATTTACCTTTGAGATATTTCATTTCATTTACATCATTATCTCACTTCAGATATAGGTGAGATAATGGGAGCGCACCGGTTGGTGGGGGAAATTTTTAAAAACCCAAACAAGCTATGTTTCTGGTCAAATAACCAAGCGGTACAAAAACTCTTTTTATCACTGGGTGTTTTAACAACCACTGCATAGCAAATTCTTCTTCTCATAGTAGGAATGTTTTTTTTTTTCTATTATCTTGAATCAAACATTTCTATGAACTACAACTCACTGCAGCTCCTGTGGTGCAGACAGAAATAAAAGGATTATCTCCAAAAGTTGAAAGAGAAATGAAACAGTTCCTACCAATCAGGATCTAGCATACTCAGATGGATCATTGATTTAACAAATACGGGTAAAATGCAAAGTTTACAAACAGACTGAAAAGATCTACATGGAATATATACTGACCACAAGACAGACATTAATAAACAAGCTGGACATTTTAAGGTCTCATAAGTAGATTAAAGAAATACTAAGCATTGGCATGGGACGGGTTCCTCCCAGTTCTAAAAACTAAAACGCTGTGCAGTATTTCAAGTGTGTCTTGAATTTTTATCTTCAAGATAAAAATTTACCTCGTTTATTCAACAAGGTAGTGAAAGTGTGACAAAATTAGAAATCAGGTTTCAAAATCTCACAAATATATTATGAGCACATCTAAATCCTAACAAAAAATGTAAAGAAATGGTGAGAACCCAAGCAAACTGTAAAACTGTAAAATCAGTCCTGGGTTTGAGTTCCTGGCCTCAGCATTCACATGTTCTCCAAGTTCACGCAAAGACTAAGAACCTTCTTCTCATAATCCAAACTTATGTGGGTTTAGTCATTTGGTCTACTTAAATTTGTCTCAGTGTCACCCGGTGATGGGACTGGTAACCAGTCTAGAGGTTTATTGACCATTGTGCAACCATCAAGGAATAAGCAGCAATTAAAAATGGACGGATGGTATTTGCTGACAAACTAACAAATGATCAGTTCCTGCCCTTGTGACTGTTGTTATCATTTTGTTCTTTAACACACAAACACTCGTCTCGGTGTCTTAATTAACACCTTACTGTGTGCCGCAAACTCTGTGATAATTATAGATAATTCTCCTTACTGTCGTTGCCGCTTCCAGGATTATTTCCCCTGTGAAGCAAGGTGTACCTAGACGTACTCTGAGGAATATTACAAGCACAAAGATTGAAGAACAAATGACCTTTTACCAGTTGTCAGCAAGAAGAAATTGTGAATTATCAATTCTAGCAGATTTAAGTACTTTAAAGTCAATTTATTAGAAACTATATGATGTTTGGATTTGTTGGTTTAAAACGTAAGTGTTTAGAATACATAAAACACCTTACTACACTTAAAATGATACAGAAATGAAAAAAGTGTTACGTTTTGGAAATGGGGAGCAACAATTGTCCTTGGTTCAGGCTCAAAGCAGAGACTTCCCATGTACACATTGGAAACTGTGACTTTCTACGCTCCATGATTATATTAGTGAGCACCCAAAGGCTAGCATAAAGTGCATTTCCTTCACTATCTTTAAATAACAAATCTTTGAATAAGTTTATATTTTAAAAGGAGGGTCAGTGTTGTTGCCGCTCTACTTTAGTTTTCAGCCTTCATCTCTTCAAACATATTTTTTTTGGATCACCTTGTATGTAGTCTGTGAGAAAATTAAATTAGAATTTTCTGTTGCGTTAAATCTGGGGATTATTTAAAATGTACCAAGAACCGACAAAATCAGAAAATCCTACTTATAACTAATTCTAAAGTATATAGTATATTCTAGAGTATATATGTGGCACTGAATAAAGCACAGATGATCATCTGAACAATAACAATAGTAACCCCAGCACTTCTCCTAGTAACACAATTTATGTTTGGTGTAAAATATGAAGGGGTCAAGTCTGAGTGAGGTCACGAGTCATCGGTGCAAAAGTCAAAGTCAAGGCCAAAATTATATTATTTCATCAAAGGTAATTAACTTTGGAACCTTGACTCTAGTCTAAGTCACACGAATGTTCTGCTTTCTGAAATTTCTTTTCACTCAGCAAAATAGCTAACTGGTTCCATAACAAAATCATAGTCCTTTTTCCTTTAGATTTACAGATTCCATTATTTGCAAAATAAGGTTTCGTCTGTCTCTTTCTTTTTTTCTTGTTTTTTGAAGGAGCCACTTTAACAGTTTAAAACATTTACCACCATAATTCCCGTTGAGTCCCATAAAGCGTTTGTCACATCTTCGCTCTGTGTTTTGGATTAACCTAATCCCACCCTTATGAAAATGTTAAATTCAAATCTTCCTGTTTTACTCCGGAAAACAACTTTCTGCCTCTCTGCTGACATGTCCCACTGACCTCCAAAATCTTAGCCTCTAATTTTCCTCTCCTCAACTGTGAGTGAAGGGATGGTTTATTCAGTTAATGAAAGGGAGCGCGATGCTTGCATGAAAGCGAGAGTTGTGACAGCCAGTTAATCCTCCTCTGCCTGCGTAGCCGCCGCTCCAGAGACCTCTATATGTCAGTTAGCATTATGCTGTAAATAGCTAATCACAAGGCCGGGAGCCGAGCTGTTTCAAACTTGTGAGAAATTTCGCAGCCGTAATGATGATCTGCATTAATGTTCTGATAATTTGTTGCTCATCGTTTCCCCAACATGAATGAGGTTGTTATTCATGGATTAAATTTTTAAACTCGCGCTCCGGCGAAACTACAAAGAAGCGTGGTGTTTGTGCCACTCTTGAAATATTTTGGAACACCTTACATGTATTGATAAGTCCCATCTGTAGCGTTGACTGCAGGTATTGAAGAACTCAATTGTTACTGAATGTTCTTTGCCTCCCTTCCGAATGCATTCTTAGTTGCACTTTGCTTGGTGTTATTTCCAGCATAATTTTGAATTTCAAATGTTGCATCAGTTCAGTCTTTTTGTCTGAACTGATGCAAGAGTTCAGACAAAAAGTATAGTGTCAAAATCAAAATTTTGTGATTTGTTCGTGTAGCTGTTCTAAAGAAAATTCAGCAACAAATTTTTGGTAGTTGATGGAGAAGCCACAAAGAGCTATTCATGTTGATGTCACACTAAGTATTTTTCATCTTGAAGGTTAATTTTTTTGTTGTTTTTTTGAGGAATGTTTGCTTGAGAGAGGAAAAAAAATGTTCAGAATTGCAAAAATTAAATAAACCTGTGCAGTTTGACCTCAGAAGTCATGTTTTGTTGCAGTTATTTTATTTTCACAATGTCAATCCAGGTCAGCTGCAGCTTCATTGCTAACAGTTCTACCTAAAACTGATAATCTGACATGTTTTTATCTTTTGTGTTAAATTGACTAAAACATTTACAATATTTTTATCTTTGTTTTGCATGTCCTGGAGACCATGTTGGGTATTTCTACAAATCTATTCCCTCAACCTTTGAAGAAAGAACTTGCTTCCTTCAGTTCTCATGGGTCACATTATTGTAGTCGTCTTTAAACTGCTTTGTTTCATTGTTTTAAAAAACATGCCAGAAGAAGTCAATATCATGTCATCGGCACCTTAATAACTCACAGCTGTGGTAATGTTTGCATATTTTTATTTGTTTTAACAAGTACTTTTGACATAAAGTCAAACACAGTGAGGACATTTTAATTTCATTAAAGATTTTTAGGTCCATTTAAAACAACGCAATTTCAATCTGGATGGACTCACACAGAGAAAGATAGCAGTTCGAAGATTTAATGGTACAAAGTTCTTTGGCGCTCGAACCCGGTAGAAGACTTCTGAGCTGAGGATCACCAAGGGCAGGTGGTCGGCTCGGCGAAGCTCAGGCAGTCTTCTCCCCCCGGTTCGAATCCCGGTGATGGAGCAAGTCGAGTGAAGGAATGCAGAGGGAGCCTGGAAGGTGACCGCTGGGACGAAGGAGGAGATGGGGAGGTGGCGGGTCGAAGCACGGTTGACGAGCAGGAAGACCGAACGCGTCCTTTTGGAGGAATCCGTGCGCAGTGATTGGCTGGAGCGGGCAGCACGCCAGACCTGATTGGCACGGCAAGGGCGTGGAGGATGATGATGCGGATCAGCTGTGTTCCGTCTCCCAGCTTGAATTTTCGCCTAGGCTTCATTTCAAAAAATGTAGTTGCATAACAAATATTATTTGGATAAATAATAGATTTTATCCGCTGCTGAACTATCTATGGAGGAGCTCACCTCTTTCCGTGAGAAATTAGCCCTGTGTGGCCGTACAGGGACAAGATGTTATCGGGGTGGAGGTTATTGAATTGGCCCTTAAGCAAACTGTTAATACTTGAAAAAATATGACTTTTCATGATTACAGAGTATTTCCAGGAGCATTTTTTTTTAAAGAAATAATCAAATTAACCACAAATTCCAATTCAATCAACACAATAATAACGAGAATCATTTTGCTCTGTTGGTGAACAAAGAGATTCATTATAACAAAGAAAAGATGATCAGGTTTTATCATAAAGCACTAACTCCATATTTTTGTTCATATAGGATCTGTACAGCTGAATCAAGATCTTGGCAATTAATTTGAATTAAGATTCAAATCCTAATTCTATGACTGCGTCCTGCTACTGCTCACAAATCTGACTACTTTCTGAATAAAATTGGATTATGTCACTAAACTCCCACCTCAGGTAAGGCAGTCTGTGAAGGAAAACAAGTAGATGGAAGGCTTCTTAGATCACCACTGAATCCTCATTTCCTTCATTGAAAGTTTAATATTTCATGTGTGAGAGTAGTAGAGACATATGCTAGAGAATTAGTCAGTTGCAAATAATCCTGTTATTAGGCCAAGTTAAAGCAGATGTCCTTTTGCATCTCTGGTGTGAGATTTATTCCAAAACCATTCTTTGCCTATTAGGGAGCAGCGATAATCCCACGTTGGAAAATGCCTGTTCCTCTTTTCTGGCTGTGATTTCTGACAGAACAAAAGTCTGAACACATTTCAAGGTGACCCAAGGTCATCTATTAATATCTGACTGAAAAAGGCGAAGAATCACCAAGGAAGTGATAGATACGATGCTTGTATTTATGTTGGATGATTTTGTTTGCCTTTTAATCGCTTTAAATGCTTTTCTGACTCTCAGAATCTCCCCCTTCTCTCAGATGTACACGTTTGGTATTTTGCCATGCTCAGTATTCAAAGCATGAACAGCTTTAGACTACCTCTCTTTCTGGATGTGTGTGTGTGTGTGTGTGTGTGTGTGGGGTGTGTGTGTGTGTGTGTGTGTGGGTGTGGGTGTGGGTGTGTGTGTGTCTGAGTGTGGAGTTGGAACTGGCCTTTTCATCCACTCTTATTGGTAATCAAGCACCATGGAGATCCTTGTGCCCGCTGAAGGGGGAATATGGCTGACATCGCCAGCCCTAGATCCAGCCGCCGCTGCTTCATGCAGTGATTTGTGTTACTTATTAGCAGGCCCCTACTGGCAGGGCCCATCATCAGAATTATAACCAAGGATTAGGCCTCAGGCTAATGATTGGACTGCAAAGTAGAGCTGACCATGTGTTTAGCCGTGGCGTGTTTTCAGCACAACAGATTACAAGCCACATGCAGAGAGCCGCAAATATGGGAGACGGGCACGAACAAAAAAATAAGGTCTTAAAGCATACGTCCAGATTAAATAGACTGACACATTAATACACACCAGTGGAGAGGCAGCCTCTAAGTACTTGGTTTTACAGCTGTGCAGCTTAGATTATCTATAGTGACCCTCCAAACCATCATCTCTCCCACAATGATTCCAGCTACAGAAACCGTGAACTTTAAGTATCATGGTTTAAATGGTTTTCTTTCTATTTGAACAAATATTACACAGCTGAACATATATGAAGCACAAAAACCTGATAAGTGTTTCACCCTTCAAAAGAACTGAAAAAATCATATAGGTTTTCGCTTTTGTGCAACTTTATTAAACAAAGTCCACGGTTCTCAAGCTTGTGTAGTTTTTCTCTTTTTTCGTTCACAATCACGAGTCATGAACTTTCAACTCCCATCATGCATTGTGTCGTTCTTAAAGGGGTATTACCATGACAGAAATATATTAAATAAAAATATTAAGTAGTTTTAGCACATATTTAGCCATAACTCAAATTAAATTGTTCTAACTAAATACTAAATCAAATAAATGCTTTCCCAATCACATTATTGTACCCATTAATTGAACATCGTCACGTTCTTAACATATTTTCAGGGTTCTACACTAGCAGTAATACAAATTTCATGCTTGGGTCAACGGTTGGGTAGACATTGCTCCAAGCTGATTTTTATACACTCCGTGCTGCTCATTTCCAGTGTGGTGAAGTAATGACGTAGTGTGACATAGCCTCCAGCCGTTACATAACCCAGTACAAGCCTGCTAACTGACACTCATTGTTTCTTTTAGTAGGAAAGATTGCAGTCTAATATTGTCTCACATCTGTGCCCTCACAGTGTATACTTTTATTCAACATGCTCACCCTCTGCCACTGTTCTGACTGCCTGGAATAAATGTTGCACACTGCAAAGATCCCACGTCACTGCATTCCCACCCTGCAGCTCACAGTCCTGCAATCCAATCACAAGAATCAATACACCCCTGGTCCTTCATGGACAATGCCAACAGATTCTCTTTTTTTTTAGTTAAAGAGTATTATAGAGGTGATTCCATGAACCCATTACGAGTTGAAGGGTAGGTGTAGTACAATCAATAAAGATTCAGCACATTCTGCCTCTGTAGGAAGGGAAGAGGTTCAGGTAACACAACAGTATTGTGATCGTCACTCTATTTTTCTTTCTTCTCCTCAAACAGCTGAAGTGTCTGGCTTCCAGTGAATTATTATTCTCTAATAAATCTGGCTTTAATAGATGAAGGATTTTCTCGATTGCACCACTGAAAGAGGCCGTTTGAATACTAACTTCAGGACTTTTTTCTTGTAGCTAATGTGAATCCCTGTTTAACGAAGCAGCTGTGTTGATATGAGAACCTCAAGTCTGGATCAAAACATGCCTCACCTCCTCCTTCTCAGCACCTGGATTAATTATTAATTATTATATATATATATATATATATATATATATATATATATATATATATATATATATATATATATATATATATATATAATAATTATATATATTATAATTATATATATATATTTTTTGTTCTGTAACCAGGTTGCTGTGTTTTGCAGACTTCTTCCCAGGTTCCTCTTGAAAATGAGATCTAGATCTCAACAGGGCTTACCTGGTTAAATAAACAAACAAACAAATAAATAAATAACTAAATAAATAAATATTAATTAGATTGTGTCCGTGGTGTCTAACGTTTTCAACTTCTGCACAGAATAAACTCATCAGGTACAATACATGAAAATATGTACAGATACAAAACTGCAAAATAGTGAATAATTTCTAGAATTCCTACAACAGAAGAAAATTGTGCATATCTACAGTTCTGTTTTTTAAATTTTACCTGAAAACCAAGTGTTTTAAAAGCAACAGTAGAAGAGACAGTAATTCTGTGCAAATTTACAACTCGTGGATGCAAAATATATCAGCGCGAAAAAATTATAGGAAAACCTTGAGTAGTTCTCCAACAGCAGTCACATGACACCGTACAAACTCTAGTTGTTAAGCTACAGTTTACCCACTTATTATTGAAAATCACAGAAAACTGTAGAAGAGCCTCTCGAATGTCTGCAAAGAAAACAATTGAAAATAACTACTGCTGGCTGCTGACAGGTGCACAGAATTATTAACAAACACTATTAACTATTATTAACAATCCACTGTATTAAATGTCAACACGTGAAGCAGTATAAAAGAAACAAAGGAGCCAAACACTTAATGTGTTCATTTCAAGCCACTGATTTAGGTATAAAATAAAAACGCCCATAATGTCTCCATTCGTTTCAGCTGAACAGCTGTTCGCAACCTTTCCTTCCTTTCTGTGTATGATTATCAGTCAAACTGGAGTTTCCTCAAAATCTGAACATTTTGGTCCCAGCAAAGTGATGTTGTTCTCAAAAATGACTCTTTGATTAGCTCCTGTTTTAGTTTCTTCTTATTACCAGATCTATTTGCCTACAAAAATAAGTTGTTCATTTATTCATGTTAGATCCCTGAAACTGAAGACTTGGTAAATTTTACAGGGTTGTAGAGTTGCACTGTCAGCCTCCTGATAAACAGTGTGTATGAGTTTTTATGATGGATGTGTTCAAGAACACTAGAAGCAGAGCTTACAGCTGAAGATGTATATTTAAGATTCATGATATGTCAAAATAGTCATCAAACCTTGATAAGTTAAATGAATTGCATGTATCACTCTACCCTACATCCTGCTGATGTCGTCTTTATTTCACCAATAAAATCTTTCACATCTGTTTTCTTTTCCTCACACTTACTCCTCTCTCATTCCTTCCCCTTAATGTTGGACTATCACAAATAAATGTTGTGATTCTGTTTCAGCAAGAAATCATACATGTTGCCATGTATTCGGGGGTTTGGTAGCAAGATTTTTGATACATTTGTGAAACATTTTTAAGAACTTTGTTTAAAAGTCATTTAAAATATTTTAAATCACATCATGAGTGCCAGCAACAGAAAGTTTAAACATCAAACTTTCATATATTTCTGGTTTTCTTATCATAAATGGTTGCTGAATAATGTGGTTTTGGCTCTGCTGATCAATTTGAACAAATCCAACTGCAATTGTCCACATTTCATTTCCAGCAACAATTGTAGGGCTCTAAATTGTGTCTATGATTGAGTTTGAAGAACATAAAGGAAGTTACCAGACCATAGAGACTAAATATAACCTTCAAATGTGATTTTTACTTTTTTGTAAAGGCTTATACGCTTGCATTTGGCCCTCTGAAGGGTGTAATGGCCTCCTTGTACAGTCTGTGTATGCACACAGATCTGGCAGTGTGGCAAAGCCAAGTCTGTCCTGTGAGATTGGTTAAGTCTGATGAATTGTTCAGAAATTGCTCGAACGGCTCCCAGATCAAATCATAGGTCTTGTTTAATGGTCTTTGACGTTATTATTGTGGATGATTTTTAGATCCTGGTGCGCCACTTAAGAGGAATTAGGGAGGAGCAATTTGGCAACAAGCACTGTAGTCATGGCAACCCGTCTTAAACACAGACCCCCTGGTCAACAGTAACTACAACATAAAAAAACGATCACATTTTCTTTCCCTTTTGATGGGGTAGCAATTGTTCTGTCCTTTTGTGTGAAAGCAGTGGTTAATGTGGAGCTTTGATTTTCCAGAGCATACGCCAATAAACTAAACCAGCCTTATGTTTGCTCTATGCTAGCTCGTGCATGTCCCCCTCTGCTGCCTTACAATCTAGTTTGATACAGAATTTCTGGCTTTTATGAATTAGTCTGTAGCGTGATTTTTTTTATTATTATTATCATTATTATGATGATCATTGCAACAAACACAGTCCCTTAACTGGATGTGCTTTTTGTTTTGTTTTGCTTTTTTTGTTTCTTATTTGCTAAATGTATTGCGGAGCCACAGGATCAGCTTTTACTTTTTTTAAACAGTCTGATCCTTTTTTCCACCAGCTGAGTCAATAAAAGTTTAACAAAGCCATATTCACTTACTTTTTAATTTGCATTTGACAAAGTTACAAAGTGTGTTCTTTATATTAATTGTGCTATGACAGAGATTTTTCATCTTATAATACTTTCCCTGAATTCTAATTTACACCGTGCCAACACAACTTGTCCCATCATGCAGTGCAGCCTAAAATTTGCAAGGTATTTGTGTAAAACTGCTATATTGTTTTACAGAAGGACTCAGATCATTTGACATTTTCACATTTGTCTTGCTACAACCTAAAATGTAAGTGTTTTTGGAGGATTTTATGCGACAGAAACTAAAGTAGCGCTTAACTGTGAAGCGCAAGATAAAAATGACTTTTTTGCAGTCCTGGAAAAGAAAAGAAGGACTTAGCTAAGCACATAGAGCAAGAGAGAGAGGTAAGCACTATGAATTCAGGAATGTGGAGTTTTAACCCAATTTCTTAACAGCTTCCAGGAAGGAGGAGTTTCACATCACATCATATTACAGCATACAGCTAGAAAACTGTATAAAGCAAATTCTTTTTCTATTTGCCAACAGCCTGCATTTTGGGGGAAGACACACGCAGGAATGTCTTGATCTCTCAGTGCAAGTAAAAGACTGCATCTTTGAAGAAACGTTGGATCCAAATTAAAGTATGATCTGCTGTTTGTGTACTGCAGCTGAAAATAAGACTAGCCGGCTGAAACTGGCTTATATCCTGCAGCAGGGTCATCTGTAATTATGAGGCAGTTTTCCTTGTGTTGCCCTAAAGAGGACAACCCTCACAACCACAGCTTTGCACACTTAACGTGTAGACCGGTGCTCCAGCTGTTAGACTGAGAGCGCCTGCCGCATTCTGCAGTAGTTACTGGGACCACGGTCGGTACATCTTATCAGCTGCTTGACGTGTGAGGCCACAATGTGGATTATCTGTTCAGATTGGTAGGACTGAATATTAACTATACTGAATATAAATTAAATGTAAATGAATGTTATTATCATTAAAAAAAGAATTGACAGGTTAAAGTCAGACAGACAATGACAGACAACAAATGTTGTGGCCAACAAATAGCTCTACCTCTCTCTACATAGAGAGAGAGCTACCTCTGGATAGAGATTTGCTCAGACTGGTGACCATGATATACTCTTCTTCATGCCAATCACTTGAGATACACCAAACAAGTGAAAACTGGTGGAAAATGTGTGAATTATCCTACTAAACAGGCTTTTTTAAAATGTAGAACCTCATATGGATTAGTGCAACAAAGCTGTATTAATATTTTAAAGTAGAAACTTGAATGCTTCACTTTGCTCTCGTATTAAAAATCCCAAACCCAGTTGTGTGAGTTAATTCTTCATTCTCCTTTGAGCAACAGCAGAAACCAGGTGTCTTTATTCTTTGCCGTCTGCTATTTAAGTTGTTTTGACGTCAGTAGGGTATCTGCAAGAAATTCAATACGTCTTATTTTTGGAACGTTGGCATTTATGACTTGAGCTTCTGCAGGTGCTCATGATAGTTTACTCTTTTTTTCCCATCAGGGAGGTGAAAGAAAATTGACTCTTAACAAATTCCCCTTGAAGCACAATTATTTGTTTTTATCAGATCTCACAGTAGTATTATTCATTGCTAAAGGATGACAATAAATATAAAAATTAGACAAGGTATGTCTGTAGGCATGGAAGATATAAAAATGTTTCTGATGTTGCTTGTGACAATATCGCTATAAGATACACAAAATGCATATTGTGCTTTAAAATACATCAGTCTATAATGTAAATACATGTAAATACATGTTGGACACAGACTACACCAGCTTTACCAACCAAAACAACTATTTCCTTCGCATAGCTGTGGTTAAAAGAAAAGCTTTTTAGGGAGTCTATTGTGGCATGATTCCTTCCTATAAAACTTTATATTTTTAGAGTTGTATATTTTTGAGATTTTTTTTGTGTTATGTTGGTTCACTGGATTTTCGTGCCTGTTGGTCAACCTTTGCTCGTCTTTCTACAAGACACAACCAGATATTCCACTAATTATGGGTTGAATGTTAGAGCAATGTGGATTTAAAAATCCCCTTACTTTGGAGCCTGAAAGCAGTTGCTCCTGTGCTATATCATCAAACTCTAAAGGAGTTTTAGGAGCTTAAGTTTAATTCATGTTACCCAGTTGAATTTAAACCAGGCAAATCATTTCATTTTATTTTTTTTATTTCATTTACTCAGTCATAAATAGGAATAGTCCATATAACAACTAAAATAAATCATGAAGGAAAAGGAGCAGAAAGAATCATAAACATAAATCTGCCCCATACTCATAGAAAGATAAAAATTTGTTGTGAACGATGATGTTGATTTTCTGCGCTGTTTTAGAATTATAGGTTGCATAAGGTTCTAGTTTTGCAATGGCAGAGGAGGAAGTGAAGCCGTTCCGTACTAAAAATGTTCAGTGAACATTAAGAGTCATCTTGGTACACTCTGCACTTCTTGATTCGCAGTGGAGGATGGCTGTTTATAGCAAAAGCAATTTACAGGAAGCTACACATTGTTGACCGATGCATTACATTAGTCAATACAAACAGCAAACCCAGGTAAACATAGCCCTCACTAAATTTAAGCCTTTTCATAAAGATAGCTATAAAACGGATAAATAGGAAATAAATAAATACATAGGTCTTAAACTGTTCAAAATATATTTAAAAAATGATAATTACAGACATTATTAATGCTGTATTTCATGTTCTGATATTTTATTTAGTTTAAAGCCGTATAAAACAGATGTATTTTGTCAGTAGCTTAAAACGGTCAAGTGTGGAAAAAAAATCTTACTCTGAAGGGTCACATTGATTGGCTGGAGCCCACGTGACCAGCTCCAGCCAACCGGGTTGCTACGTTCTCTGGCGCCAGAAGAAGAAGCAGAGAGAGAAGAAGAAGCTAAAAGAGTTGTGCTGTGAAAGAGAGAAAGATAAGAGAAAATCGGTGATTAAAAAGTCTACCTGTTGAAAACCTTTTTCCATTTTTGGAGGAGGAGCTTTCCGCATTTTTTTTTTAACTGACTACGTTCAGGAGTGTTATATGTTACAGAACTGGACTTGGTGAGTTAAAAATTTATTTTATTTTCTGTGAAGAATGTTATTTGTTAGATTATTTTTATTTTATTGAAAGATGAGCTGTTTTGGGAAAAGCATGCCCCCTTCCACACGCGCACACACACACACAGACGAATCGGCGAGTATATTACTGTTTTCAGTACAAAGCTTTTGTTATGCTTGGATGGTTATTAAACCAGGCCTTTAAGGTTCTGCTGGAAATTATACCTGGAAATTCCGAGTCGATTGCTGAGTTGGAATCCGCCAGTGAGAAACAAGATGGCGATCCGTAATCCCTGTAACCGCCGTCTAGCAGGAGCTACGCCTTCTGGTGGACATTGCGAATCAACCAAACTGATATGACCTGCCCACGTTTTCCTGCTGGAAAAAAAAAAAAGCTGTGGATTCAGAGAAACAGGATTAACCCCTTCGGAATAATCAGAGAGAAAATACATTGATTTGAAGCACAAGTTATTCAGTCTTTTGATGGATTGTTTTTGTTTTGTTTTTTTTCTCGAACCGCATTCAATATACATTGTTACAGTGTGTAGAATGTAAAATTGTCTGTTGGGTTATAATAGAAACAAGAAATGGTTAAAACAGGAAATTAAAAAACCTTAGCTTCTTAAAAAGAAGTCTAAATGACTAAAATGGATTTTAAAAAAATAAAAACAAACTGTAAATTAAATAGATTAACAGTATCAAATTTAACTTAAATTGAACTATAACATAGGTTTAAATAAATAGTATCACTATCACTTCACTAATACGTAACATTATGTTTACATTTAAAACAGGGATTAAATCAAATATTCTGAAGGAAACTATGTTGGATTGATTTTTTGTGTCATTGTACATCAACTATTTGTAATATTGCTGTTTCTTTTCAACAAATAATAAGCCAGCAGTTTAAACTCATTTTCTGGTCTGTGGTCATTAACACATTTCTCTACTTCCGTAGCTGAATTACCTCTGGTCTTATTGTCTGTTGTATTAACTGTAAACACACCATGAGTGTTACACAAACACCCGTGGAAGCCTGGTGAGTCTGCTCAGAATGGTTGTAAACAACATAACGGAAAGGCGTTATTGTGATGACGTGCTGAAGGCGCAGTGTCGGAAATCGCAGGAGCTTCTAAAAGAGACGGCGCCACCCTTGGCCCTGCCTTGTGGCCCCGCCTTGTGGCACCAATGGTTCCTTATTTCTTTGTCAGGTCCTTCAGTTACCTGTCATGCCAGTTTGACTGTTCTCCACCTTTTGGCCATTTGTTTCCTTCAGTTCCTGTCAGACCTGTTTCTTGTTTATAAATTCCTTTTGGAAAATATAATCTTCAACACAAAACTCCAGGTATCTACATGAGCAAATGATCAATACAAAAATACGCAATATTGCCCACCTCTACTAAATGACATGAGACATATAATAATGTCTGTTCTTGAGTCTGACTTCACTAATTCATAGCAATAGTGTAATGTAATCAGAAAATTATTACATTTTCTGTCACATATCAACAGACAATTGTGGCAGTGAATTAATATTTTCACAATATTTTACATAATAAAATTAACAGAAAACAAAACTATTTAACATTTAGAATAAGTGCAAATATTTCCTCTCAGAAACTATCACACAGGATATTTTGTTAAAGAACTGATTTAATGTAAGGGTGTTTTTTTAGTATATAGAAGTGCTTAAAAAATCTTAACAAATGATTCAAAGATGGTCAGGATAATAACTTTCTTTCCCTTAAGTGAAAGAAAATGAAAGCAAATGTGTCTGTGCTTGCAATTAAGTGATTACAACGGAGTCATTTACTGACATGATTGTATTTGGAATTAGATAATTTTTTTTTTTTTCTGGTGCTTCTCTGTTTGCAGAGTGAAGGACATCTCAGTGTCCCACCCCGGGGTCATCTGGACAGCCAATTCCCCGGGGCTTTTCCCACCATCTGACTGGGCTGGAGGATCCAGCTTAGAAACAGAAACACAAGATGTCAATTTCTCTGTTGATTTAGTTTGGGGAAAGGAGTTTATGAGATAAACCTGGTGTTATTTATCATTGTTAAGGTAGCGCTCAATATTGAGTTATGTTAATTAGACCTCGGTCGCAAAAACCAATGACTGTGGGAAGCAGTGCTTCCACAAATAGTTCCTACCTATGGATCAATTGATCTGCAGTCAGCTGTTCTTGGGCTTTCTTTGTAGAGCGCTGTTGGAGGGGATAAATACCCGGTAAGGTAACAGCTTACTTACCACGGACAGGAAAAAAAAGAAAAGAAAATCAAGGTAAAAATATTTATAACCGTTTTATATTTCCAATGTATCCTTACAGTAATTGAGTGCATTTAATTTACTGCTACTATTTGTTATAGCTTACATATTTAATGGTATAAACACAAATTTCTCAATATGATATAGTGTCTGATGGTAATCAAAAATAATTTTAATTGTTAAGAAGCACGTTCTGATCAAGACAAACCAAAATTAACCAAAATACAAATAATGAACCCAGATAAGTAAAGGTGTGCAATACTGCAATGCTGATACTCGTACTCTTTATTTATGTTTGATATATCATCGAACTTCTGACATTTGGGTGTTTTTGTGGGTTTTGAATTATTTTGTTCAAATCTGGGACAGAATTTAAAGGACGTTTTTACATATCTATCACACACATTAATAAAATTACATTTGTGTGCATTGTTCCTTGATAGACAAAAAAACTTTGACCACAAATCAAAGCAAAATCTGTCATGAAGAGAGAGCTGAGACAGTACAACAATAAAATAGATTTCAACACAGAATCTGAAACTCAATTGTAGAACTTACCATGCTAGTATCGATCTGATTCAGACTTGGTATCAATATTATTGATATTTTGGATCAATTCGCTCACCTCTGGGGTTTTTTTAGACACTCTGAACAGGTCTGAGAAGGAAACAGAAATATTAATCTCTTAGCTGACAAATTTCATCTGTTTCAAAACCAAAAAATTTCAGTTGATGGTGGAAAAAAAATAAAACAAAAAGAAAAACCAGGTCAAAGTGTGAGTGCATTTCTAGAAGAGGAAAGAAAGTGGAAATAAAATAAATAATAAAGACTAGTGACTTCACACCAGAGTCTTCCAGGAATGGGTTGTAAAGCTTTCCTGGGTTTGAGCACCGTGCCTGGTGGTACCAAGAACCCAATAAAGAAAACGTAATGCCTGGGATGAGTCTGCGTGGAAAAGTGCCCCAATAGCTGTGGAGTCAGCATGGAGAATTGAGTCAGAAGAAACAGGCTGTGGGTGGCCAGGCAACTGTGATGCTGAAAGAAAACTGTGGTGCCATGACGGAAATTATGGGGGCATTCTTGGTGCTGGAGATATTCGTGGAGATAAGCAGAGCAGGGCTGTTTGCGTGGGCTGCAGTGGAATTGTGGATCGAGGCTGTAAGTCTTGGGAGGATGGAAAAAGCGGATAGAAAAACACCTCAGCAGGGTGAGCTTCAGGAAAGAAGAAATGATTCAAAACACACAGCTAAGAAGGAGTCATGCATGAGACACATCACTTAAAGATGTCTAAACGTTGCAGAGCTGCTGGGGAAACACTGTAATCATAAAATCAACAGAAATCTAAACATTCACATTGTGCCCTGGAAAGTGACAGTGATGAGCAAACAAGTTTTCTACAAACAGAAAAGGGAGGTGAGTTAGTTGTGGTTGTTGTTTGACAGAGTTCTTGAGCTCATGTTGATGGGGAGAACAGCCAGACTGTGAAGCACATACGCTTCTTCACGTTTCAGACAGTGAGTCTGAAAAAAAAAAACTAGTGACTTCACACCAGAGTCTTCCAAAAAAACTGAGGCTCTGACGCTGAGACAGAATCCTGCTGAGGAAGCCAACCAGAGACTAAATGTAAGGCAGCAAGGTGTCTGACAGGAAGACGGGTTCATATTGTTCACAGAGATCTCACTCCAGCTTCCAACGCCGGTGTTTACACTGCGGCTGAAAAAGAATAACAGGGTCCGTTGATAAAAGATCTTTATCAATGTAGAACAACTTCAGCTGTGATGTCTAAACCCAATCAATGCACAGCTTTTCTCTCTCATCATATGGTGATAATTTTAATCATATGCAAAAAAAAAAAAAAAATCAATCAAATTTTATTTGTATAGCACATTTCAGCAGCAAGGCATTTCAAAGTGCTTTACATCATAACAAACATAAAAACACAAAATGTAACATAGAATAAACAATCAAAACGTTAATGTAGACCGTCAAATTTATAACTTATCATCCATTTATCTAAATGTTTTACTTTGTGCAGATCCTGATCTTTGACATACTTCCAGTCGTTTGATTTTAGACTGTCTATTGGTTGATTTTTACTTATCCCTCTCCCTATCACGTCACGGAATTTAAGCGCCTGTTTTCGCCGGACTCCGCCGTCCGTTTCACCACGGGTATTAGCCGTGGTGAAACATACATAAACAGACATAAAAGCTGTCATGAATCTCCTTTAAAGGGTATGTGCAGCCCAAAAACTGGCATTCAAAACAGAAAAGACTGTGCTCTGTGAGCTAAGGATTTATCACATTTTCTTAGGTAATAAACAAACAATACATTCACAGTTTGCTTTATCGCTCATTGGAGGGATCACACTGCCTCAGGGTTATTTGCATCACCAGGCCAAAAGTGCATAAAAACTCTGTTTTGACAAACTGCATCCATTTAACAACTTATGCTTATGATTTAATATATGTATATATATGTTAGCTGTCTTGAAGTATTTGAATCTGTTTCAAGTTATTGTTCGTCCACAGTATTGGTGAGTAACGCAGCATTCATGTCACTCTAAGGTTGTTTCTTGTTCGTCTTCCATCTAACAAAAGAACATGGCAGTGGCTTCTTGAACAGCTGCATGAGGAAAACACTTTCTTTGGACAAAAATTATTGTGACATTTTCATTTTTTCATTTTCATTTTATTTTGGTAAACTGTCCACATCACCAGAAACAACAGAAAAAAAACAATAAATAATTTACCAAAAAAGGAATAAGCTGAAGCAAAGCTAATTCTAGCCTACCCTGGTTTTTATACCCTATAACCTACCAGGATATTTTCACAATACATATATAACTCTAAATAGTAGCATAAGATTTTATCATTTTACATTTTAAAGCTCTTTTAAAATTCACCAAGAAAGGACATAACTTAAATTAATCTTTCAGTTAATTCCACAGTTTCACACCAATAACTGAAACACATCTAGACTTTATCTGGCTCTTCTCTTTTGCACATTCAAATATAAATAAACCTCACAAATTATATTTATTCTCTCTTAACTTAAATAATTTCTGAATACCTGAAGGAAGACTTTTGTTCAGTGCTTTAAACATTACTTCCAGTATTTTTATATGAACAATATCTTTAAATTTTAAAATATTACTTTGACTAAAAAGTTTATCCGTTGGTTCCCGGTATCCCACTTTATTAATAAACATTATTAACTAATATATCAATAGTTGTTTTACTTGCATTTCCCCAGATTTCTGAGCAATAAGACAAATAAGGCATAACCAAAGAGGAATAAATAATATGCAAGCCTTTAACATTTATTAAATCTTTTATTTTAAAGAGTATTCCAATAGTTTTTGCAACTTTGTTTCTAATATATTGTATATGAGGCTTCCAACTAAATTTATTGTCTACAATGATCCCTAAAAATTTTGTCTCGTAGACTCTTTAAATTTCAACTCCATTTATGCATAACTGTACATTATTGTAAATCCGATTACCGGAAAATAGCATAAATTTAGTTTTCCCTTCATTTAACGACAACTTGTCATAGTCAAACCATGTTTTCAACTCTACTAGCTCTTTTTGTACTATTTTAATTGTTTCATTCACATTTTTTCCAGAAAAAAATAAAGTTGTATCATCTGCAAACATTATAAACTTTAAAATACTAGATACTGCAAAAATATCGTTTAAATAAAGTATAAATAATTTAGGTCCTAGAACTGAGCCTTGTGGAAGGCCACATGTTACTTTGTCTGTTTGTGATTTTATGTTGTTAATTTGTACATATTGTAATCTATTACTCAAATAGCTTTTTAACCACTGATATGTAACCCCCCATAGGCCATACAATTCACATTTACTTAATAATCGTGCATGGTCAATAGTGTCAAATGCCTTGCATAGGTCAATAAATACACCTACAGTATTAAGCTTTTGGTCAATTGCTGCAGCAATGTGCTCCACAAACTCCATCACAGCTAAAGTTGTGGAGCAGTTGTTCCTGAAGCCATACTGGTGCTCGCTCAGTGTATTATGTTTATTAAAAAAGGAGTCCAGCCTTTTTGTGAATATTTTTTCCAAAATTTTTGAAAATTGTGGTAGCAATGATATCGGCCTGTAATTTGTTAATATTTGCTTGTCTCCACTTTTATGGACTGGAAACACCTATGCTATCTTCGTTTTGTCCAGAAAGACAATTATTATGGGTGTATCTCATGAGATCTTGTTGGACCACAAACAAAAATACTATAAAGAGATTCAACTCTGGGAAGAATATAATGGGGGAAAATAAAGATAGTGATGCATCTTAAAACCACAATCATGCTTGCTTTTCATTCAGGGTTAATGGAAACTGATAACTATTCATCACAACCAAATAGTCTCTCAATCTTTTTCCCAAGGAGCAGTTTTTTATTTTTATTTTTTAGTACTGCTTTTAAAAAGCACGTTTTTACCAGTGCTCACCCAGTTGCATTTTTGCGACACACGAGTGCTTTTGCAATTAATTTGCTTGTGCTGCATCCAGAGGAAAAGGCTCTGCTTATTGGTTTGGTTTGAACTGCAGCCGCAGCCCTTTGCTCCGACACGTTCGCAGCAAATGGGGTAGTGTGGGGGCATAGCAAGCCTAGCCGAAATGAAAGATGTTGTCATTTCCACTGGTGATAACAAAACAACAACTTTGCTGGAGTGAGAGGCCGAGAAAAGTCCTTAATCATACCAAGAAGTGAAAACATGTAAAGTTACATCAGTTCACTGGCCGTACACCACTGCACTAGAAGTCCCAGCCACGCTGTAAGCTGTAGAATAATTTTTACACACCTGCATAAAGACTCTTGTGTTTTTCTCTGTCTCCGTTCGGATAAGACACATTCCTCACTCTTCTCATTTTACGACGTGTTGTTTTCTTGCCTGTAGGCTCCTGTTTGGCCCTGTGGGTTCTGTCGTACTTTAATATTTATCAAAACAATTTCAACTGCATCCATTAAAACTCAGAATAAGAGGACCTCAGGTAGAGCCTGGAAAACGCTTCCAAATGTACTCCAAACAACTTTAAATCAACTGGGAAGCGGTCCTCATGGGAGCTGTCTGAGTGAAAGGACTCGTTATTAGTGGAAGTAAGTAAAACTTTCACTTTTAAAAACTAATCTGTTTGATGCAAATATTGTAATTAGAGCCTTTTCAAACATTTTCTATAAGAAACAATGAAACGGGTGATTTGCATAAGACGGTTTATGTGAATAATAACTGTGGTAGGCTGCAGTGTCTGCTGAATGTTAAGCACTAACAGATGCCTGAAGTGCCATTAGTGACAGCATCATTACTTAACATTTCCATGGTTTAGTAATAATCACCCAAGCGGTGGCATATCTACCATTTAAATATTACATGTACATCCATTACCAGAGACACACATGTGCATATACATGCGTGGTAGTTAATGCAGTGAACAGCTGATGGATCCGTCTTGAGTTTATGTGTTTTTTCTTTTTTTTTTTTTTCCCCCGTAAATGGAGCTCCGTGTTTTTCAGACAGGCGCTCTCACTCACTGCTGCCCCCACGTCTCCCCAGGCTCTGTTTCCGTCCACCGCCACAGAAACGCATCAATCATCTCTCATGGCCAGACACCTCAATGGACATGGAATATTGATATTGCTTTCAAGATGTGAAGCATGAACATGATCTCTGACACCTATCATCCTCACTTTTTTAGCTCCTCTACATATAGCCGCTGAAGTATTGGTGTGCCTGGTTGAAGTGCATTTATTTAAAGCCAACTTATATCTGGGGTTCTGAAAGGTTAGAAGGGTAATTTCAAGTTTGCGGGTGGAGTTGGGTGTATAGAGTGGCATGTAAAAGTATCCATAAGTCTTAAAGTTTTTTTTTTTTTTTTTTTAAATCAGTCTTTAATGTTTTTATATGCAAAATGACTTTATGGCAAAGATTAACACAAAATAGCAGGAGGATACATGGTTTGAAGTTGTTACAAACCTAAAAAGTGTTGTTTAAATTTGAACTACAACTCCTCTGCTGGGATATCTCTAAGTAAAAACCATTGGATTCAACTGCCTTTAAAGGTCACGGATGAGTGTGTGAAGCTGAATCTAAATATCCATTTGTTTTGCGAAACACAGTATTGACCAAACACAGTATTGAAAAGGAAGGGAGCCACCAGACAAAGGTAAAGATGAGGGAAAGTTTAAAACAAACTTGGGTAATTAAACAATGTGCAATGAACTGAGCGCTGGTCAGTTCATTGTCAAAATGGATGCAAAAAGAGATGGCTGTCATCATAAACTGATTGGATAAGGGAACCAACAATCAGAGCAGAGGCCTTAGAGGCCCTTGTTGACTATGCAGGAGCTGCTGAGATCCATACCTTAGGCAGGAGAAGATGCAGATATGACAGCTGTTCTGGTCTAACCTTTATAATAGATTGCAATAAAATAAAGGCATCATATGTCTATTTGGAGCGTGCCACTCGTTATGTAGGTAACAAAGTAAACATGTGGACCAAAGTGCTTTTGTGAAGTAAACAAAAATGCAACCTTTTGGCTTAAATGCAAAATGCAACACGTGCCAGAGAACTAACACTGTACCACTCTGATAGCATCATCTCAGTTGTAAAAACGGTGGCAGCAGCAGCATAATGCTGTAGGGACACAAAATCTGGTCAAAGTGAATGGGAAGTTGAATGGAGATAAATGCAGGAGTAATCCTGGAAGAAACCCTCTCAGAGGCTGCAAAAGTCTTGAGATCAGACAGAGATTTCATCAACCTTAAAAATCTGTGCAGACGTGAAGCAGAATAGTTCAGCTCAATGGATATTCATGTGACGACCCGGTTAAATTCTTGACCTAAAAGCAAATAAAAATTTGTGGCAAAGCTTGAAAATTCATATTTATGTCCCATCTGACTGACATGGAGCTATTGCATCAAAACATGGGCGGAAAGTTCAGACTCCACATGTGCAAAACTCAGTGGAGACAGGCCCCAAAAGACTTGAAGCCATAACTTAACTGAATATAATAAATGGCAGAGATTTCAGATTTTATTTTACTAAATATTTTGAAAATTATATGCCATTTTCCTTCTGCTTTACTATTTCGCACAAGTCTGGCACATTAAACACAAAGTTTTCACAGAATAATTCTTTTTCTTTTTTCTCTTTTGGGGTTGGGGGAGTTAGGCGCTCTCCAGTCATGTAAAGTGCCAGTGTTGACTTCATCCGCATCTGTGTCGCGATACGGTTAATGCGCCTGTATTTCTGAACTCACACAAACTGTGTGTCGGTGTTCCACAATTAACGGGCGAATGGAAACTTCTCCCTGCAGACGCCTCCTCATTACCTGCTCTCTGTACTTGGAGCTCACCCACCGTCTCCTCAGCTGGAAAAAGAAGTGTCGCTGTCACCATAAATAACATTTTTTTCCCCCCCTCCTTGTCTTCTGGTTTCACGCAGCAGTCATTGGACTTTCTTTAGACCTATGTGCAGATAGATTTACTGCTTTATATATCATTTGAGGATCAGTTTAAGACTGTTCCCAAATGTTTGATGGATTTATCTCTGGATATGCAGCAGGACAAAGATCACCATAAATAAAATCTGACTTCCATGCATTCATGACTCCTGTGGATGGCAGCTGGCCTACTGATACTTTTGCACAGATGTGCTGAGAAAGAAAAGTATACTTTTCTGAGTACACTCAACAGGTCTTTTCAACAGGTTGGTTGAAAAGATTTGCAATGTGTATGTATTTTTGAACAAAACCGACTTTAATCTGTGTACTAAAAAACCTTATATGACTGTATTTGGTTGTAAAAGTGTACTGTATGGTATGTAGCATTTTGATGGTTTTTGCCTTGCAGCTATAATGGATCTTTGCCAAAAATGTGGGCTCTTCCACCCCCTAAATATGGGGGAGTTTGTAAAGTTCAAATAACAGGATTTGGGTAATAGCATAGAAGCTAAAGAGGTGAATTTGATTTTACATATAAAGTTGCATCATGTTCCTGAGGAGGATGAGAGGAGTTTGTTACGGACATTTTTGGCCCCAACATTTACTTGTAGGTGTTTTTCTGTGCGCGTTTCTATTTACAGCAATGTAGCAGTCAAACGTTTGGATGCCCACCCTTTTATTTTGAATAAGCAGGTCTGCCCATAAATTTAATTAATGGATCACTATCTGGTGTGTATTTTCTGTTGTTAATGGTATCCAGTTATTTTGTTTGTTTTTGCTTCAACATAAACTCCAACACACAAAGCTTTAGGGTTTTTGGAGCATTTGCTAAGATTTCTAACACGTTAAACGGAGGAGAAAGAAATAAAGATGGTTAAAATTAAATTACTTTTCATTAAAAAAAAAAAAAAAATTGTTTAGTGAACTGATCAGATTATTATTGAGAATTTTACTCAAATACATCACCCATAAAAAAAATCATAGACTGAGATCTTTCTACCGACACATAATTTTATGCTTAAACTTGGCAATGATTGAAGTTACTTCGCCCTGGGTTTACATCTCGGCTGGGAGCTTCATGCCAATCGTTCGCATGTCCTCCCTGTGCCTGCGTGGGTTTGTTTCTGGGTACTCAGTCTTCCTACTACAGGCCAAAAGCATGCGTGCAAAAACAGGCGACTCCAAATTGCCCTTAGGTGTGAGTGTGGGCGTGAATGGTAGTCTCGTGTTACTTAGTGATGACCCTGTGATAGAACGGTGGATCGTCCAGGGAGAAGCCTGAAGCTTGTTGGCTGCTGGGAGAGGCTTCGGCTCTCTCCACACCCTTAAAATGTTTTATGCATTACATTGGCAATAAAGGTAGCTGGTTTAAACGAGGTACAAAAAGTGAAATGGGTGCACTTACAAAAATGTTCCGTTACAATATTCTGCACCAGTGCAATCAAATAATTTACCTCATTTACGCATGGACTGGACCTTAGCATCTGCTTGGAATGCATTACTTTGAAGTTAATTATTTGTCAAATAATAACAGAACAAATATACATATATATATATATATATATATATATATATATATATATATATATATAAAGGTAAGAGGATATTCCATTTGTAGAGGAGCTTTGTGCTTTGAGTTATTCTATATGTCATCGACTGCATCAGGTAGAACCAGGTTAAAAATTTCATCCATCCATCAGCTGCCTATTTCTGGTGGTCATTGGGCGAGAGGTGGGGTACACTAGAGACAGGTTGCCAGTCAATCATAGGACAGACACACTCATAACACTCTAAAAACATAACACTCTACATGCTACTTTAGAGTGTTATGTGAAACCCAAGTTATGTATTTGAAATGAATTGTATCAAAAGCCAAAGAGAGAACCAGAGGGAGAACATGCAAACTCCATGCAGAAAGTTATGAGGAGTGGATTCGAACCCAGAACTTGATAGCTGCACTGAAACGGTACCGGTGGCTTCACTTTGCAGCTCAGTTCCAAAAAACTATCAAAATAAACTTTACTAGTTTTCAAACAGTTGAAACAGAAATTCAAAATCAATTCTGGGTCAATTCAATCAGTCTGCCTGAATGTCTGAGGTGGCTCACAGAAACGCATCACTGTTCATGCAGGTTGACAGAGTGAGACAGAGTTTGTCCTTTCATGGTTAGAAAGTGGAGACATTTCTGAGGAAAGCAGAGATGCAGCAAAAGACTGCACAACCGTTGGTGGTCACAACACACTGCATACATCTCATTAGCTGCCTTCAGGCTTCACCTCTGTAAGAGCTCTGTTTGTCGCTCAGAGGTCTGTAAAAACAAAAACAAACCTCTGGACAAACTTGCACACAAATGCATGCAAACAGATCTGTCTGTCCTGAGGACACAGACAGCTGTGCGGATTTTAACAGAGCTCCTTCACTCACACATGCATACGCCCGGACACATATGAATAGACAACACTGCCACCTGGGGAAGCGGATTTGACAGGCCCATCCCGGGGGTCACTTGTGGCGCAGGTGCTTCCTGCAGCAGAAGCTGTAAAAACCCTCACCTGCTCCCATATAATCTCCCCCTCTCTCTCTGTAACTGCACCCAGATTACTTGTTTATATCTGCAGACAGTCCTTTTTGCCACATCCACGCACATTCTCATCTCAACGAGTTGTTGCTTTTATGCTGTGGCCAGACCGCTTGAACACTTAAAGCCACCATAAGGGAGGATGCATGAGGGCTTTGCTTGCTTTACAGGAGGAATAAGGTACTAAACCAAAGTGAGTTTGTCAGATTCAGAGAGCATGGATGTGCAAAAAAAAAAAAAATCCCATTAGTAAATCCATATTCCAGCAATGGATTTGCATGGAGCTTTTCCCGAAAGTTCATTTATTTTCTCTTTAAACTTCTAAAAGTAAGGACATGATCTCCAGCTTAAAATATATAACCTGCTTGGCCTTATATTTGTAGAGGGGGCTCATAAAAAAAAGTCTAATATCTAACATTATGCTAAAAGTGAAGAATAAATATCCCCCATATATGTGGAAGAGTGATTCTCGCCCTGTAGCACTGAACGTTATTGCTGATGTGTTACCCATTGCAGCAGAAGACGGATCGGCCCCAGCAAGACAGTGTCTCACCGCATGATCAATATCTATCTCTGTCTCCCGGTTAAATGAAAAAAAGACAATCTTCCGCTAATGTATCTGCTTTATTACTCATATTTATCACCAAGTGAAATGAGAAAGGAAAAGGAAGGCGGGTGGCAGCAGCCTGGTATGTTGAATATGAACGTCGTGAGTCACACATAACAGCCTGTCATCTACAAACAGGGCAGCCATGCCTTCTCCTGCCATATGCGGAAGTGTGTTTTTTTTGTGTTGTGAGAATATCGTTAACCCGGAGCAGATTTTCACCTTTTTGGTGCAGTGTCTGCATGCTTCAGGAGTCTCCTGTTCCCCCGCAGTCTTCTGTGATGGCCGCTTTAATTTTTGATGAACCTGTTAATGGAGAGCATAGAATATATTGAGAAACTGGCCTTTGCAGGACAACAGGCAGGTTGAAGAAGGAGCGCAGCACTATAGGCTGCAAAGTGGAAATCAAGTTGGCGCTGTCTGAAGCAAGGAGAAATCTGGGAAGCACTCCGCAGGCTGGAGGGGAAGGAGAGGCAGAAGGAAATCACTCCCCTCCTCACGCTCCGTTATCCCCATTAAAAAGGCTTGGCATTGAAGAAACACCTGTGGTTTGAGCAATGAGAAATCCAGAGCCTCCCTCTTTCCTCCCCTCTCAGCATCCCTATTTGGCCTAGGGTGTAATCTCTTCCCCATACAAAAAAAGAAAGAAAAAAAAAAAAAGGAGATGCTGATCAGACGCTGACATGTAATAAAAAAGCGGCTTGGTCATTCCACACCCAAAAAGACGAGATTATTTTCTGAGGGATGTCAGCTAATGAAGTGTTGACAGGTCTGGTGAGAGGAGCACTGCTACTGTATGGAAAATGATGGGAAGAAGAGAGGAAAATGAAAGGGTAAAAGGCTGAAGAGCGAACGGGTGGGGAGCGTGCGCATGAAGCTATCTTAAGCCTGTGTTTTCCAACCTCAGAGCTGCAGCATCTCCAGGGGAACAGATAGCTTTTAGCGAGCTACCCTGAGGTGGAAAAGCCTACTCAGCCTCCTTCTTTCTTGCTCTCTACTTGCTTCTACTTCAAAGCATTTTGGGTTATTTTTTTTATTTATTTTTTTGCTTTTGTACCCAAGTGACACTTTCTTTCTGGTACAGATTTGGATATTTTTTCTTGTGTCATGTTGTTGCTGCTGCGGACAAAAAACCTTTTCCATTCAAAGATGTGGGTGCTGTCATAGAAACATATCACCTCTGCTTCCTGCCCTCTCTCACAAGGGCAGAGTCATATTTTCAGTATTGCGGGAAAAGAGCAGAAAGTGTTTCTTGATGACAAGCCTTTTCCTAACCAAAACGGTCAGCTGTGTTTGTTGTCTTTTGTTTCCCCTGTAGATTTAAGCCAAATGGCTAGCATATCATAGGTGATGACACACACAGAGGGGGTAGAAGGGCTGGGACAATACAGGGCACCTTTCATTATACAGTACAAAATGTTAAAAAGACGATGCTACTAGCATTGCACCTTAAGTTTTTTTCCTCTTTGCAGAAGAGACAGATGCCCATTCAGATTGTATGGAGAGTGCTTGAGAACAGCAGTTTTCTCTATTTGATCGAGGTCCAGTCTGCTCCAACGCCAGAATATTTATTGATCTAAACTGGTGGTCTGGTTTAGTTCAAAGAGCTGATGCCTGGGGACTTTCAGGTCTATTTCTGTTTCAACACAATTGAACAAAACAATTAAATCTGGGAGTTGAAAAGTGCAGTCCGAGACTCCTGACCAGAGTTACCGTTCCACTGTAACCCTGACTCTAGGGTCATTGTCCTGATGAAAGGGAAAACAAAACATCTTATGTTGTACCATTGGTACACCAGGAAGTCCAAAGTGCTTTACAGACCATTGAAAAGATGCTCCAATGCAGATTTTAAAGGCATAAAAGAAACAAATGTATCAAACAGTTAATTTGTTAGATTGTCTATCAAATGCTTCTGTAAACCAAAATATTTTCAGTCCAGATTTAAAGGAATAGTTTCTTCACATATCAAGTTTTCCGAGTGTTTGTTCAGTTGTGGTCTGGGGCTCATTGAGGAAGCAGGTCTACAGACCTGACAGGTCTAAATGGTTCAAATCAGAAATGGACATGGACCCAAGATTATTCAGTGTTTTCTAGATCAGAGGCAAAACATTAAAATCTCTTTGACAGGTAACCAGAGCAGTGAAACAGTCAAACTGTTGTGACATGATCCATTTTCCTGGTGCTGGAAAACCTCCACTCACCTCTTCTGAGGCCTCAGACAGGTTTTCTCCCTCAGTTGTTATTTATCTCTGGTAATTTACCTTTTAACTCTACACCAGCTTCCCTATACCTGCTAAATAAAAGCATAACAGCAGCATGATGCCTATACTGTATTGTTTCATGGTAGGGATGCTGAGTTCATGGTGTCACTTTTCTTTCACACTTTGCATTTTGGAAGTAGTCCAATTAGTTTGAGTTGGATTATTACACAAAAGCCTAATAAGAAAATAGAGGATATGGTGATGAGAAAAATTTCAGGGAATATAAACATGTTTACTAGGCTCTATAAAAGCTCAGGTAAAAAAAGTGTTACCATCAACTCCTTGGATCTCCACATTTGACTCAAAGCAGGACTCCTTGAAAACTTCTTTGCTCAACTTTCAGTCTTTTCAAAAGTCCCTCACTTACAGTAAGGACTTTTCTTGCACTGTCTCCATTTTCTCCCTTTGTTCCTGTGAATCGAGCACCCAAGGTCAGCTGTCTCCTCCCCTCTTAGCGAATAAATGTACTGAGAAACAGCCATTTTGTTGAGAAGGCATTGCCTCCTGCAGCGCCAGATTACAGCTCATTAGTAGTAGCGTCAGAGTGGCAGCCCACACCAAGACGCCCCTCTGCTTCTCTCATTGTTTCCTGTTATCCTAGAGCAGCGTGCCACGGTGACAAAAATAGCGTAGGTGGCGATGATGAGGGTTATGTGGTTGGATTGAAGACAAAGGCAGGGAGGCACTTCACAGTTTGTCAGCCGTTGATGAATGTGTGAAAAGGCACTTTTAGGAATGGAACAACACCAAAATGGAGAAAAATTCAATGGGCAGGTGGAAAAATTTGGGGTCATTTATTCAACGAGAGTTTCGGGTAGTATTTTGACGTTGGAGTTTCTTATTAACCTCAGTTTTGAGATTTTCCCAGAAAACGCCGGTAGTTTTGTTGGGTTTGCAGGGTCGTGTAAAGGGCATCGGATGAATAGTCTTTCCTGCTTCCCAGCTCAGCTCTTGGGCATCTGATTACGTTGTTCTTTTGTCTTTTGTTTGCAAGAATAAAACACATTAAGATCGCTTCTCTCTAACTGTCAGCTGTGCCAGGCACTGCGTGGTAATTGCAATTGAATAGCTTTGTCTTTCTGCATCACTCTCATTATCTGTTTTTTTCATTCTCTTCCTTCCTGCTTCGTAAAAGTGGTAGAACTTGAGCTCATTTCTGCAGTGTTTCCGTGTTCTTAGAAACATAGGATAAGTTTTGGCGAAGTCACAAAAGAAATCGGATGCCAGTTGGAAATAAAACAGATCTTGTCATGAAGTTCAAAAATGCATCACATCAGTGTTGCTAAGAGAGTAATTTGACCTTTTGATGTGTACAGTTTCTGAAAATCTATTGTTGAGAACATAACATAATGTTCACAGCTACCTCATAATTAGCCTTAATTTAGAATTACTTTAAATCGAAGCTGCTGTCACAATGTTTACTAGAGTATCTTGCACAGACAGGCGACATTTGGAAAAATGCATTTTATAGGTTTAAATGAGGAGGAAAGGAATTTTCATTAGAACAAAAAAATAAATCTTATTTATTTTTGATGTGCTCCTGTTCTGAATAATTGGTGTATCAATGGAAATCAACGTTTTCTGCAAAGTGGTGACTGGATATGTCGTGTCTCATTTTGTTTCTATAATGGAGAACTAACTGTTTAACTGGGAATTAAATTTAGTTGCGTGAGAATAGGTAACATTATTATTGGGTCGTTGTTTTGGTTTAGAGTTAAATGTTTGCTCTTGAATATCACATGTGCAGCAGCACATGTGATATTCAAGAGCCAATGTGATGGAATATTTCGACTTGTTCAAAAACCTTTTGCAAAGTGACTTTTAAAGTGATCAAATTTATGAATAGGAAAGTGGTGTGTGATTTATTTTTTCTCTCTGCCCCTATGTCAAGTGACATTAAATTAAAAACTGATATGGTATGCAATACTGTGACTGGACACAATATTTGTTTGCCATTTGCAATTATTTAGACGGTATGATGATGCAAGCCATCTGTCTTTTTGACTCTGATGCATTCGATGCCTCAAAGATTCATGACTGATGAGACACTGACTCCTTTGAAATTGACTGGAAGCTCATATGCATTTTTATTTTATCCTTAATTGAAACATTTAGTAAGCTTTTAATCATGTTTTAATAAATTATTTACAACAATATAGCAGTAAAACTAGAAGAATATATACTATAAGGTCAAATTTTATTTTATTTTTTATGCTGCAGTATGTAACAATATGTTTTCACACATTTGTTAAATCTGTCACCATGTCACGGCAGTATGTGACCAATAATCTGTGAAAAAAAAAATCAGACAGATTATTTGATTAGTTATTAATACTTAAAGGTTTTAAATGAAAAGTAGACTATTTATCTCTTACTATATGTTCTAGCATTCAGAACATCCGGAGGATCTTATTGTGTGTTAAACAAAGAACATATAGTAAAAGTATGTTCTTTACACACAGCTGAGGGGAAAGTATGCAGCTGGTCATGAATTGGTTTATGCAATAGAGCTTTAAAAACAGTGAAAGTTAAGAAATGTGTTTCTTAACTTTCACTGTTAAGAAACAGTTTGAATTAAATAAAAAAAATAATATTAAAACTGTAAGTTCACGTTGTGCTAGTATAGTATCACAAAAATACCCTGCATAGCATGAAATTATAAGAAGAACAATTTAGTTGATGGATTGTGTTTATACAGCAATAGTAATTGAAAACAAGAGCACGAGTCAACCTTTGAAAAGGGTTCACTGTGGTGCATCTACTCCAGCTCCTTAAGGGAAGGCTTTCCATCCTTGCACAGTTGGATGATTTGCTCAACCCCCCCAATCCCTCCAACCCTATAACCACCGAGGATCATACAGACTGAGAAGCCAGGATGATAACAGTCCTGTGGGCAATTGGGAACAATGAAAACAAAGACAGTGCGTCTTTTTGTCCGCCCACAAACGCGATCTTGCCTCGAGCTGCTCTCCCTCCACCATCCGTATCCCAACATGGCCTCTGACCTTAATGTGGCGAGCAGAATGGCTGGCAGCTTGTCCACAGCACGGTGGAGCGTGAAGCATGCAATACGTCATTACCGAGATGCTGAGTTTCAGACTGTCAACAGGCATCAAACCTGACAATGCCTTGATTACAATTTTCCATCTTGAGCAGTCGGCAGGATGCTGCGGGCCGCTCTCTTCACGCCGCTGCATTCTGCTTTCTGCATTCCTCATGTGATCAGTTTATTTTAAATAAATCAAGCATAAAGCTGATTATTCTCCATGTTAATTCAGGAATAAAAAGCTAAAATAAATCTAATAATTTGGTTTCCACTTGAAGACAAGGCCATGAAACACTGCTCGCACCGTTTGCCCCTTGGGTCACATTTATTTATTAAAGGATGCATTTCCTTTTCTTTTTGTTTCTCCTCAGGCTGAGCTTACCTCTCTTTCAGCTTATGCCTCAGCTGACAGTCAAACGGGGAGCTTTACCCCTGACCGGCTACGAGGTCAACCCATTTACAACCTGAGCCCCGCAGCCGCCCTAATGCAGAGAGCAACAATTCTTTGAGATTTGTTTTTCTTACAGGAGGAGAATTTTGTGCAAATGCTTCAGGAGCAAGGTAACAACAAGCAGAATCACTTTCCCAATTTGTATACTGCATTTGTTCATTTCTTTACTGGTAATCCAACTTGAATCTATAACCACCGTCATCTCTGAGCTTTTCTCTGGTTTCACCCCAGCAGACTTTCCATCTGTGAGGCCCCAAATCCCACACTGTGCGCCGGCATGCCTGGGACACTCACTCGGTCACATCTCCCATCGAAATAATTCTGTCTTCATTTGTCAAACTCGTCTCTCCCGCCTGCGTCTGGGACCAACGCTTAGGTGTGAAAGGTCCTGTCACGGCTCACGCGTTTCGGCACACATGCATGCGCGCCGTGTGTGGTTGATAGAGACGAATGCGTTGTGCATTTGAGCGTTCTCCAAAGTGAGTGCGCTTGACAGACAGTCAATCAGCCCGTGATGAAAGGCAATCCCCACCACGGACGGATCAATTAGTTACTTTCCTAGAAGACAACCAGAAGAAAAACACCAGTGTTCTCCAGGTAAAATGATTTCCATTTTAATACACTTTTATCCCCCCATTCTTCATATGTGTTTATCTTTCTGTTTTCTCTTCAGCCCACTCCTCTGTGCTTTGAATTTGTCTGTTTGGTTGTTTATCTCTTTCTCCTCTTCCTTCTCTCACAGGGAGGGAGGTGAAGATCCAACTGATCGAGGCAGATTAATGGCATGAGAGCGCAGGCAGTGAGAAAAGAGAGCTCCCCTTGGCTGGATTATTTATGCCGGACTTTGCAGAGAGAGAAAAAAAAAAAAAATGTGTGTCTCAAAGGCATCGGAGATATTCCGAGGCTGGGTTTGACAAATACAGTCTCAATAACAAAAATCTTTTGGGGCCTTCAGTGTGCAAACGCCAGCCACCCGTTTGCTGTGTTTAATTTTCAGACATGTGCAGAAGATATAACACGCGACATGGCTCGGGGAGGGGAGTCGTTTTTAAAATCTCTATTTTGTTGTTGTGGCCGCTTGTTTTCTTGTCTTCCATCCAGTCGGTTGAAACTCACATCATCGGCTTTGACTGGAGGAATTAGGACTGAGATGCATGTAGGTCATGCATTGTTTTTTTCTTCTGTTTACTTGCCGAAGCCGTTCCCTGAGGTTGCTGAAATGTGGTTCACTCTGAACTCTCAGTAGAATCACATTGTCCTTCATGCCCATTTGGACTCAGATTAAAACAGAGAAATCTTTTTTTCCCGGAAAACTCCATTTATAGGACTAACTTCCTGTTGAAACCCACAAACTCACACACAGGAGATCAGAGAAGGTCATTTTTTTTAGTATTAGTGGGAGCATAATTTAATGACATAGATGTTGCTCTATCTACTGTGTGTTTCTGCCGGTGTTGTGTTGAGCTCAAACATCACACAAAACAGCTAAACCAAAAAATATAAAATCTTGAAAATACAAGCAAGCTTAACGGATTTGTGTGTGTGTTTTGTTTTTGTTTCAGATTATTTGAAAAATACAAATGAAACAAATAATTTTAATCATATTTTTAGGAAGCTAAATTTACGTTCTCTGGACTCAGACCTGATTGCTGCCTGACATCTAGACTCAACAAATCCTTGCGTTACGGCCTGGGCCTTATGGGCCAGGTTGTGGGTGTTTTTGGTGTCTGCCTTTGTGCTCCTCCCCCTTACAGGTATTGCTGATCTGTTCATTCAGAGCACAGAATATTTAAACCTGGCCGTCTCCACCTTCGGGGTCCACTCTGCCTCTTGACGCTTGTGGTGCCGTGCTGTCAGGCCTTAGCTCCCCTCCTCATGCACATTTGAGTTTGTCTTTGTTTTTGCACTTCCTTATGCACTCATTGTGCTCGTCACACTCAGACATTCACAATCTGTTGTGGTTTTTGTTAATAAACATTAATTTTCTGCACCTTAACCACTGCATGCCTGGTCATAACACTTGAAATGTCTAACAACTTGAAGTCGCCTGAAATGAAAATATCAGGCCCCAATTTTAAGAGATTCAAAAACAGGTATGACTGAGTTCAATTTCAGACTGACATTTGTTTAAGATGCTATGACAAGCCTTAACACTAAGCGCTCAAATATGACTGAATTAACAATAATCAACAAAAACAAGAGGGGAAAAAAGGCTCCCATGTTGATGTAAAAGACTAATAAATAGTTATCACAAATGCCTAATGTAAGAAATTGTCAGCTGTCATGTATTTTCAAAATCATTGTTTGAAAACCACATTTTTATGCTTATTTAGAATACCTTTGTCTAATATCAAAATTGAAGAAATCTAGAAGACCCAAATAGTGTTTTTTATGGTACTCTTCATGTTGTCCTGTTCCACTTTTTTAATTTTAACCCAAATGACTTAAAACTAACTGGAGAAAACTAAATGTTAGGCCATTTAGTTTTCACTATTTTGTTGTGTTCCTTCTCTTTCATATTCCCATGAAATCCAATGAAATTTTTTTATAGCATCTACACTGTTAATAATGGTAAATAGATAAAGGTCTTATACCATGCACTCTTACACATAGATTATAATGGATAGCCTACAAAAATAATCTTTTTATCCAGTATATTTTGTCTTCTACTCCTTCGTGGTTTTCTCCATTCGTTCGTGTTGGACGCTGTTGGTTCGTGTTGGATATCTGCTTGTAAGTTTGCTCTTCCTTCATTAAAGCCACTTATCACCGCCTGTTTGCTTCTCTATCTGCCTCCTCCTGTGTCACACTTTAACAAACGTGACATTAAGTTGTTTTAAAGCCATAAACAACAGATGCCAGCCAGAAACAAAAATCCGTTTGCGATGTTAATAATCTATTTCTTCCAGCAGCTGGATGGACCATTCATTATCTGAGGTCTATGGTTGTTTTGAACTCAACACAGAAAGACATTAAGTCCATTTACTTATTTTTTGTCTCAAGTCATATCATTATGAAGACATTTACCAACATAATTGCACGCTGCATGCTTTCCTAACATCATAGAGCCCTAGGGAATAAACAGCATTACATTCATTAGATGTTTTGGTCCAGAGTAGTTATTCAGAGAGTGTGCGGTCAGTGCCATTATGACACACCATATGATACATGTGTGTGGTGTATGATACGGGTGCCAGGGATTTGTCACATTTTGATTTTCATCCATTTATTCAGTTTCTATGCCTGAAGATTAGTTGTAGGTTGACTGGTGCTTTTCTCTGGCAGTGGTTGGGTAAGAGGTAGTGGACCGAAGGTTGTCCATGGACAGGTTGCATGTCCTTTACACAATGTTTGGGTCCTCCACCCATCTCTGATGTGTGCACAGGGAAACCATGCAAAGTCCATTCACACACCCCACTGGCCAGGATTTAAACCCAAGACTGTTTTACTCCAAGACAACAGCACCACTTTCATAAAAACATAAAGTTTCATGCACAAAAACGTATGGCTTCATGTTAGATTTAAAACACACGTGTGGTTAGTTTCTCCAGTGCTGCTGAAGCTGAAACACTCGCACTTCACCGAAGCTGCCGATTCTTTCTTCTCTGCTGCTTCCAGTCCTTTTGTCTTTTTCTACTTGTCGACGGGCCCACGTGGTGCTGCTGCTGCTGCTGCCAGTTGCCAGAATTTGGATTAACCTACGTATCAATGTTTGAAGGACCGGATCAGTTCCACCATCGAGCTACAGACACCAGCTCTGCCTCTCACCCTTCAGAGACTGTGGCCGTCCTCACTACCCTGCACACATGGATGCATGGCCGCTCTGGGATGACGCTCACCCCCAAGAAACACATTCAAACTGTTAATTAATGCGTCCTTGTTTTTATTGCTTTCTAGTGGCCCACGAGGGAGCTTGTTGGGTCTATGCTTGTGTGCCGTGGCACTTGGAAGCTCATACACACCATCTCATTTGCACACTTAACAAGAGCAGAGTGTGCAAACAGATGAGCTTCAGCGAGTGTAAAAAAGAATAAACTGGGTAATAAAAATGTCACAACAGAGTAAAAGTGTGTCATTACAGCTCTGTGCACTGAGTATGTGCAGACAAATACGTGTGTTGTGCATGTATTTCTGTTCCAATAAAAGTGTAAAATGGACACGTTTGATCCTTTTTCTTCCCACAGCCACTATAACACAGGTCTTTGTAACTTTTCTCGTTCGTGTGGTTTGAGATTTTCACTAAAAGATATTTTAAAGTGTGAGCAGACTGGAAGCAAAGTTTTATATAAGCTGTAGATGCTTCTTCCATCATGCTGCTGGAGAATGCCCATTTCCTTGTGATTAAAAAACTCCCAAACAATAGTCAACATCTGAACTACTCACCCGAACTCGGGAGAAAAACGACAGGATTGTTGTTCCGTAGTTATAAAGCCTTCGCTTTCCGATAGAAGTAAAGACTGAACTTTATTTTTGGGATCAATGTTCCCAGAGTCTGGTGCAAGAGCGGAGAGGCGCATGACTAGTTTCCTTGAGGTCTGGTGTGGCTTTTCTACAGAAGTGGGTCATTTTGCTGGTGTTGGTTGACTGTGTTTTAACAAGCCCTAAGTCGGTTGTCTACTAGGAATCTATAAACGACAAGGCAGAGGTTGTTGCCTCTGGACCAGAACCTCTGAAGGAAAAAGCTTAGTTAGTCACTTAAATTGGTTAAGCGTTAGGTTGACTTCTGGTAATAAAATAAAGACCATCTGTGTCATCTTTGGCAAAGGTATAAATCCCTCATTTAACAGGTTTCTAAGATTTCTTTCTTTTACCGATGTAATATTTCAAAAGCCAGAAGTATCCTGTCCAGGCGCTGAAAACCTATCAGATTGTTGCTAAAAGCCTTCAGCTGGTCCAAACCACTCCAGCAAGATATCTGATGATTTTTTTTTTTTTAATTCAAATTTCTCCTATTTTAACTCCTCTTTTGTTCCCTGTTAAACTCAATTTAAGATTTTCCTCCTCACATATAAAACCATTATTAACAATGAAGCTCCATCATACATCAGAGATCTGATTGGTCCATTTGTTCTGAAGAGAGCACTTTGCTTTCACTCGACAGGTTTGCTGCTGTTTTCTAAAGCAGAATGGGAGGCAGATCCTTTGGTTTTCAGGCGCCTGTCCTGTGGAAACACCCTGTCTTTTCCCCTTGGGCATCAATAAAGTAGCACAATGTAAACCATATTCTACTTTTGAGATCAGGCTTAAAACTTTCCTTTTGGATAAAGCTTACCGTTAGAGAGGCTTAGGTTATTCTGAGCTACTCTGTAGTTATGCTGAAATAGGCTACTGGAAGACAAACTGACCGCTTTCCCTCTGCTACTTTCTTCTCCTACTTCTTTATAATTTGCATCACTTGGTGCTATTTCAAGAGTTAACCTTACGCTTTCTTTCAGTGATTTTCTCTACAGAGACGAGAAAGGGTTTACGACATGTCTGGCGTTCTGTTTATCTGTTATACCTTTTATGAACAGGGACATGGGCAGAGATACTGCTGCCAACAACTAAACATTCCCCTTCTCCTCTATTAACACTTCACTTTTCTTCTGTGTACTCTTACATTAGTTCTTCTGTTATTTTTTCTCATGTCTTCTCAAACCTTGAGGGACTCCCTGTACAGGAACTCTCTCAGGTTACTCATGTTTCCTCCCAGCATAAAAACACATGCGTCTCTGAGGCTATAAACTTTAGTAGGAAAACGTGTCTCTGCGTAGCGGTGTGATGAATTATGTCTTCTCATCCACTGACAGCTCAACCAGCACGAACCTTAATGGGATTAAGTGGTTACAGGGAATGAATGGATTAACATAAACGACAATTTATGCATTGTGTGTGAAGCATGTTCACACACAATGCAATGAAAATAAAATCCTTAAGACATTTTTTTCTGCTTAGAGCCCAATTTCTACACATTCAACTCTTGCGAGGATTGCAATGACTTCTATGGTTATTAAAAATCGTCTCTTTTATATTGTGTCAATAATAAGACAGTAGGATTACGTTTAATTATTGTTTGTTTTTATATATATTAACCAAAGATAAGACTGAGAATGAAAACTCTACACCCACCCAGGCCAAGATAGGTTAAGAGAAACAAAAATAATATCTTCGGTTTATGCAGTTTTCTGAATTGTGCTGAAGGTCCAGGCATCATAAAAGCTATGCAAGTTGGAGACAATTAATTGGTTTCTCCCACTATAGAAATAGCAATTACTGATTTACATTCTGGTTCATGTTGTTTTCAAACAAGAAATAAAGAAGCTCTGCAGTTCCAAAGGAAATAGTACGCAGGGTTATCATTTATGAACCCTGCCTGCTGAAACCCAAAATGACTCATGCTCTTGTAAAACAGCCATTTCGAATTAAACTTTCACAAAAGAAATTGCTTTTGTTTCAGTGGACTGGATAGAAGTTGGAGCTGTGAGTATTGATATTCACCCCTTTGCCATAAAACTGTGGTATCAAGAGGGAGCAGCTTGAGACCAGATGTCACGGGAAGACACCATTTCACATTTGTTATTCACTCTTGGAATAGAAACTGCTGGAATTAGAGGTTAATTATGACAGGGAAGGTTTGGGAGGGCGAGAGGGAGAGACAAACGAATGAAGGAGTGTGTCGAGGAAAGTTAATCTTCGCCGATGCTCTTGCTGTGTTGTACTGCAGCTGGTGATGAATGATAGACAGAAAGCTCTCAGCTGGAGGAAGGCTGCTAATGGAATTGTCCTGCATCAGTCCAAAGATTTGCGAGCTGCAGATGCTCCGACGGCAAAAAACACGTCTCAAACCCCTCACACCCACCGAAACTCATTCTGATGATTATTGTTAGGATTCATTGGGAAATTGGGAAAAATTTGAAAAGTGGGAGAAATGTCTCGACTGCATCTTGACTATTGTTTCATCTCTATCCATGCGCCGTGCAGTACTGCTCTGAAAAAGGAAGTGAGCTTCAAATTGGATTACAGAGGTCATCAGCTGCAGATGAGCTTGATATTGTTAACAAATGACAAATACGGAAGCTGCAACGACAGTGGGTGGAAAATGACTTGAAATGTATGCAGAGTTGATTCAGTTTGAGGTGTAATTTGACACTGATGATGTTCAGCAGAGCATGAGAGCATCCGAGATGAGAATGCCTTCTTATATTTCTCCCCCTTGCAGGGAGACTGCGGTTGGCTCTCTCTGGGCTTTGCTCAAGTGCACCCTTCAACTGACCGCACTGCTTTCCTCCACAGGATTTACAGTTATATTGATTCCCAGTTGTATTTACTGTATTCACAGCTGGCATTATGCACCATTAGCCTAACTAAGAGCACACACGCCAAGTGAATAAAGTCCTCTTATATGGTGGCGTCGATTATGCCCATTTGATTCCTCCCTTTCCGCTTTGCTCCCTCCCTTTGTCCTACATTCTGCCTCTGTCTCTTCAGTCAAATGAGTTGTGGCCAGTGGCCGAGCTATGATAGGCAGATCATTACTCTGCGCTGTGTACGCCAGGAGAATCGTCCTGAAGGACAAAGGAGGCGGAGAAGGAGACTAAAAGCAGGAAGGAGAATTGGAAGACAAAGACATCAGGTTATCATAAATAACCCAAAATGAATCCAGTCTCTGGGTGAAAGCACGCTACGTTTGGTTGCTGCGCTTCCCATCCCCCACGCCACACTGTTTTCTTCATTTTCCAGTCTGCAGATAACTTCTTTAGAGGATATTATAGTTCCCTTGCCATCGGGAAAGCACATTACTCCATCGGCAAAGCTTTATCCACAGAGCATAGCTTTAGGTTTCTACTTTCCATCTCTCTGTGTGTGAACGTATCTATGATAATGTAATCAGTACCTCTACCGTTGTGTATGGTGATATCTGCACCTGCATAAATTCTCATTTGCTCGTATGTAAGCTCAAGACCCCGAAACCGGATGAAGGTCGTCATTAAAAGCTGAGCTGTTGAAAGAGAATCATTTCAACTGCTGGCACACAATTTAATTAATCTCTGTGGACATTTCCACAAATAAACAACATACATTTGTTTGACATTAACTCCTCAGAGTCTTTATGTTCACAACTAAAACAGTGAAAAACAGTGGGTTACAACATCGAGCAGCGAATAAACAAAATCTTAATTGTTGGCACCCAATCTTGGCACTACATCCAAACAAGAGCGTTCAGTAACAATGCTTGCAATTTCCCTTGATCCACTTTGACTTTCTTTCAGGAAGTCAAATGTTGAATAATTAATTTTTTTTTTCTTTTTTCATTTCTGTTTGTTAAACCTGAAAACTCCTGTTGTACAGTCTGCAAACATATAAACAAATACTATTCTTTCAACACACACGTCTTTGAGGTTGGAAGTCCTCTTTCCCATCACCCCAGTCCTTTTCCTCCAACATATGTAAGTCTGAATTCTGACTGGACCTTTCTAAGGAATTAATGTTAATGCCAACTTTTGTCAGAAGAAACATTTCCCCCAACATCTTTAAAACAAATTAAAAGTCAACTTTAAATCAAAATCTCCCAGGGGTCTGAAGACCTAGCTTCTTCTTAATTTCTGGCTTTTCTTGAGGGGAAAAACCAGAAGAGCAATCTGCCTCCATTTAGATGCTCTGCATCTTCTGCCCTCACATCAACTAACTTCATGTCCACTTTCACTACATCCATAAATCTCATTTTCGGTCTTTCTCTCTGCCTCCTGTCCCGTGACTCCAACTTCAGTATCCTTCTGCGGATACAATCATCATCTCTACTTTAGACATGTCCAAACCAACTCAGTCTGGTTTCTGTGACTTTATCCCTAAAATACGAAATGAACCTCTGAAGTACTCACTCCTGATGGTATCCATCCTCGTCACTCCCAAAGGGAACCTCAACATTGTAACTCTGTAACCTTTGCTTCTGCTTCCTTTCTTTTCATCACTGACATTGTTCAACAGTGCATGTTTCACTTCTGTCCTGTACATCTCCTTGCAAGAAGGTATACAGGACAGGTGATCTCTTCTTCAGCAAGAAGAGGTCATTCTTGCTGATCTCTCACGCCTAACATATTTTTCCACTCATTCCAACCTACGTGGACCTGCTTCTTCACCTTTTTCCCACACTCTCCAACTTCTCCATCTAAATCACTGACTATAGGTCCTTAAAGTCCTCCAGTTTCTTCACTTCTACTCTCTTCTGTGCTCTGTAGCATCCAGTCATTTGGACACATTCATTCTGTCTTCCTTTGACTCATCCTTACTTCTCTTTCTCCAGTACTTACACTCACTTCTCTAGTGTTTCCTCTTCCTGCCCCCTGCTCTCCCTACAGATTCCAATGCCATCTGCAAACATCATAGTCTCCCATCTAACCTTATCAGTTAGAATGTCCATCACCAAAAGTAAACAAAAAGGGGCTTTGAGTCGATCTTGGATTGGAATCCCGCTGTCTTACAGGTCTCATGAACTGCACCACTCTATCATACTTCCTTTCTGCCATTCCAGTCTTCCTCATTCAATACTACAGCTCATCTCTCAGCACCCTGCCATACCTCCATGTAAACAATAATGCGTGTACGTTAGAACAGCATAATATTTCGTGACTCACTTTTTGGGACGTGGATGTTCCTGTAGCTAGGTTAGGCTACAATGATGCATCAAATAGTCATTCTCTGCACCAGACGTTCACAAGTTTTGTCCTCGAGATCTACTATCCTTCAACCTTTAGGTGCATCTCTGCTGCCACACACCTGAATCAAATGGATGGCTCGTAACCAGGCCTCGGCAGAGATAAAAGATGCTGATGTGCCATTTGATTCAAGTGCGTCGGAGGCATCTAAAAGTTGCAGGTTAGTAGATTTTGATGGGTGGACTTGGGCGCCCTCCACAATCTGATCGGATTTCTATTTTATATGTTACACCTGTTTTGTTGCAATGTTTTAAACAAAACAATAAGTTATTCTAAAAGGAGAGCTAAAAACATGGCTTACGGAACATTTCTTCATTTTTTCCTTTTCTTCTCCCTACTTGAAGCCAGATTGCCCTTCACAAGAGGTAATGGAGCCACTCTATCAAACACCTGTATAACCACCCGCATGCCGCCCACCCCCCACTTATTTCCTAATGGGACAATAGCAAATGCGTTTGGTTGAGCTGCATTGCTACAGGAGGGCATTCCATCTTACTGTATCTTTTGTCTAAAACCTGTTGACAAGATAGCTTACTGTAATCCATAACTAGCAGTGTGAGAACTATACTCACTACCTGTCAATGTGGATTGATGTTCTGCGCTTATTATTCCATTCCCTGCAGTCATGCCATGTTGTTCTCCACCTGAATGACCTTGAGAGCCCGGGAGGATTTTTGGAGAGTCGCTGTCTTCACCTGACAAGTGACGTCAACCGAATGGACAGGGCTGCACGGATCAGTCCTTCACAGCTGAGAGGCTTTATGAGCATAAATGACAGAGAGATATTTTTGGGAATGAATCTCTATTTACTCCGTGGAGAAGCCAGCTTTTGCTCCAACTGTCTCTCTGTCTTTCCAAATGTTGTTTTTTTTCCCTCTCCAAAGAGTGCGCTGAACGGGGTCACGGCATTGGCAGTGGCAGCTTTGGAGAGGAGAGAGGCCAAGGAGAGTGAGCGCCTCCTGTCTGAATCAGATGTCTCCAATCCCCCAACTATCTTCCTCCTGCTAATTAACCTGCTGACACCTCCTTACTGTGTATATTTCGGATGGGCTGGAGGGAGGGGATGCAGCAGGTGTGGACGGGAGGAGAGGCTCCAAATGATTTGAACTCAGAAGCATATGCTGTTTCATGTCTGAATACAGGTTTGCACACCTTACCATGTGGAAAGCAACATGAGGTATCTGTTCATGTTTGTTGACATTTTGGTTAGTCAGCAGATTTCATTTTATTTTCCAGCGACAGGATCCAGGTTTTGTTTTATTGTTTGTTTTCTTTTTCCACATGCAAACATGTCAGACGATTTATGGAAAATACTGTTTCTAAATTCGTTGTTTGCAAAAATGTTCAAGTGTGATGTTTTTAGAAGCATGAAAACACAGAAAAGCACCTTAAATGCACGTGTAACAATGACAGCATATTACACTGGTTTTTACCCCAATGTCATACATTCACTTTTTGAGTTTGTGCTTTCTTGTTTCAAAACTGTACCTGTAAATATCCATGTTTTGCCAATTTTCCTCAAATGTGTCGGCCTATTTTTTATTGTTAAGTCCAAAATTATTTATACCCCTGGCAGATTAAGATTTAAAATCTCTATATTTTTTAACCAATCTTGTTGTTTCCGACAGAAAATGAGACAAATATTACCAATGCATTTGTCCTAAAAAAAAAAATATTGTTGAAAAAAATACTATTGGACTTTCAGGAATCATGCCATTTTTCCAATTGCTGTCTGACCTTTTGCATGGGCACAGCCACATGTAAGTGATGTATCTCTTCCAATGAGGTCCCAGTTTCTGAGGTTGTGAGGTCTCCTTCCTCTTTCTCTCCCTCCTCTGTCAGATTCAAATCTGGACTCAAGCTGGATTCGATTTCAGTAAATATTAGCAGGAGTTATTGTATGCATTTTATAGAAAAGCAGCCGTTTATAACTGATAGCTAATATAACTAATAATATATACACTTTATGTTACAGTCAGTTTTCCTTTATTCATATTCTGTTTCTCATTTGGGGCAGTTGACTCTTATAAAATATGACAGATGATGCCTCCTCTGACCAAACCATAATATCTCTGAGTGGTAGGCGTTATGTAATAGTGTCATTTTACCACATTCCCTGATTATGAGTGGAGTATTGAAAATTACTGTAAATTGCTGGTTGTCAAAGCACAATTTCATAGCCAAAAAGTAAGGTATAAAGTAATCAAATCTGCAATGTTATGAAACGCAGAAGGAGCTAAATGAAGCTCTAAAACACTCTGATTGAAATACGCCAACAAACATAAAAGCAGGCATAGAGCATCCACCTGAAGAAACTTTTAAAACAACTGTCATATTAAAGGTAGGACAGAGGTATCTTTATTTTTCAAATGCAAAAAAAAGTTGCATGTATTTGGAAGGAAATTTAAGGATGAAGCTCTGAGACGATTTAGACAAGTTGCAGTTGGTGTGCTTAGTGCCTCCATTCACTCTTGATCAGAACAAAAGTTCAACTGAGTTAAAAGCAGCATGAATGCAGGTGTGTGGGTGCCAATAAGATACCAACCTTGTTAGCCCAAAAGGCCAAAGGATGCCGAGGTTGCCGAGCCTGAAACCAGTTGGTTGAATTTGCAAAGCAAGTCCAAGTGCCAGCCTCTTAACCCGCAAACTTTTATATCCACTTGCCACAATCCCGTTAGTATCAATTCTGACTTTCTCATTTTGTGGAGCGACTGAGCACGTTTGTTTGTTCTGATGAAAATGGGTTCCTGAAGGTAATTGCATCCGTGTTGCGTTCTGCGTGTTGTTCATTAGTCGAAGGAGTTATAAATGGGAGCTCTCACAGCGTATGTTCACGTCAGGCTCTGCTGCTTCCTCTGCCACCATGGACGACATGTGCATCGCTCACTCCCTCGCAGGAACAGATGAATTTATGGCTGCACTTTGCCAACGGGAACAAAATGCAGAAGGCAAGAAGGCAGTGGAGTGCGTGAGAGGGGTGTAAGGAGTGAAGGAAGAGTAGGGAGACCAAGGCTTTGGAGGCCACGGAGGGATGGAAGAAAGCAGAGGACAAAAGACACGTTTAGAAATGATGACTCAAAAGATAAAACAAAGCAAAAAAAAAACTTTTTGCTGAAGCTGAAGAGGTAGAAAAAAGGAGAAGGATGGGAGGTACAGTGCGGCAGATCAGGCAGACGGACAGAAGAAATTTCCAGCACTCCACCCATCAGAGAGCTCAGCTGTTCAGATGTTTGGTTGGCGATAAAGGCAGACAGACAGATTGCAGCCAATGATATGTGTTGGGAATCATCTCAGAGATGGGCTAATGACAGGAGGGGAGAAACAGGCAGATGGCTCCCGTCATGGAAATACGCTTGTAGTACTATCCCAACGGTTTACCCAGAGTCTGCTTGAACATTTGGGATTGAGGAGAATAAGAAATTATCAGTAGAAAGTAAAGGGAGATTCTGACGGGCATGAAACTGTTGGCTAAGAAATCTGAAAACAAGGACCTCCTTATTGAGCTCGGTCCACATTTTACATTCCTCGAACATCTACTGCCTTAACATTTTTGTTCCATCACAACATTTCCTTTTATCGGAAAAGTCTTGTCCTGAGATTGAGATTTATGGACATTTTGCCTTGAATTTAAGGAGACCTAACCCTTATGATGGAGTCAGTAAATTATTCCAAATGATCCCTGTAAGTGTGGCAAGCTCTCACTAGTCTGGCTCCTTAAAGCTCTTTCTTACGCGACACATTTCTTCTTCTTCTAAAAAAAAAGAGGTCTTGAATCGGACGGTCATCTTTAAGTCTTCACTGGACTTTATAAAAGGAAATAAAAATAACACACAGATTCAAAACAAATAGAAAGTGACGGTCAAAAGACTGCGTTACTCTCAAGGTGTCAGACTTCTACAATGAGCAAGTGCTTTCATCTTTCATAAACTAATTAGTCAATAACCAATCAAAAGCTTAAACAATTACAGATGCTTATCTTTTTCACATAGCAGAGTAACAAATGAAACTCGTGTCACCACAAAATAACATTTTGTATAAAGTTTAAAAAAAATGTATATATATCTCCTACAATGACATTTAAAGCTAATGTACAATAAAAAGCTGAAGCAAACTGCCATGTTTGTGCTTTCTTCTCCTCTTGTAATATACCATAGAGGAACATTAACGTGCTCAGTCCAACAAATGGAGCACAAGAAAAGCACAAAATCATTGTAGGTATTTTGCAAACTGTCAGAGTACTTGTGAGTGCAGGTGGGAAGCGAACAACCCCACTGTGGGAGTGAACAAGAATGGTCAAGAATCCAGCAGGAGTGGAATTAAGAAAACAGTCCCACAGAGGGCCCACACTCTGTAGTTCTTCACTCGTTGCTACAGCCACTTGTAAGTAAATTGCATTTTAATGGAGCCCTCCACATTGTGCCTTGTAGCTTCCCTTAAAGGGGCATTGCTGCCAAACCCACATATAAACAGAGCCGTTAATCTTGGCTGAACTTCTGATTTGATTATTCCAATTCATCAGCTTGTGGTTCAAGCATCTTTATGTTCAGACTATCTTTAAGTTGTGTAATTTGATTATGACAGTGCACATTGCAACCCTTGCTCCACACAGACAGAAAAATGACCTGGAGCACATTTATAATGAGTTGTTCAAAGAAACAACACAGCCACTTTATATATATATATATATATATATATATATATATATATATATATATATATATATATATATCATGATATATATACTATATATATCTATACTATAATAATAGTAGTATATAGATACAGCCAATTATCCGATGCTTTTAACACACTGAAGAACTTAGAGCTACATCTCGATAAAGTAAAATGTCACCAAGCAGTTTTTCATTTAATTTAATTCAGATTAAATGCATCCTCTGGTGTGTAATACACCAGAGGAACATATTTCATACATTTCTTTCAATTAAACCGTAAGCTTCTACATTGCAACTAATAGCAACCAAAAATTTATCATTTTTATTTCTTGCTGATCTATTTTGCATCCTCTATCATTTTTATATACATATAAAAAATACCTTGCTAAATAAATATAAAAGAACTGTTTTTAATTTATGCTTTCATTATTTATTAAGGGAAAAATGCAATTCCAAACATCCCACTCTTATTTTAAAATACAAAAGTGTCCAATTGCCACTCATCATACCTCAGAGACCAAGTTGTCTATTATTATTATTTATTATTATTTTTGTAGATGTAACATCCAGAAATCATTTTCAGATATAAACTACATGGTGTTCTGTCATTCGGTTGGATTACTTGATTTATTTGATTTTTATGATCCTAAAACATTTTGTAGCACTTCGAGCTCTGACACTTCAACAGTAAAAAATGAATTTCTACATCATCAGCTCTGAATACTGCCATTGTTTTTTGGATGTGGGTTTAATTCTTCAGAAATTCTTATCTTTCTGTTGGAGCTGTGACACTTCTTAATTTTGACACGTCTGATGAGGGGGGAAAAAACTAACTTTGATGCAAAATCATTAACATCCAGCATCAAGATTTATTCATAGTTCTGTAGATTTCCACAGACCTTGAGCTTAAACTTAGCATAAAGCTCTAAAGCGAAGCCCTCAGCGGGATCTCAGCTCTTCTTCTACCTTCTCTATAAAGGTACATTTTCTGAATTCAGGAAGTTCTTTATTCTTACCATACATATCCTCTCAACTCATTACTGTCAAATTTCTTTGAGAAGCATCTAAACAGATAAAATCAGAGACATGTGTTTCCTGCTCCACTTGTTTTGACAGTCTGTTTGTTTGCATCATGGACTGACTGTCCAGATTGGATGATGTGCCGCTCTGCCGAGGAGTTCTGGAAGAGCGGCTGTCAGGACCGCAGCCAAACCGAATGTCCACTATCAGGCTCACAACCTCCTATGAGAATATAATGCACAATCAATTAAGCATAGACAAAAGCAATGCTAAAAGTGAAACTACATTAGATTACACCAGAAAATACAAATATGTTTTCTGCTTCATCTAAGCCCAATGTGTTGCTACATTTGTAATTTACACATAGGTATAGGATAAAAGATGTCCACTCCTTTCCCTAAATTACAGTTCTCTAATTTCCTCCATCTCCATTTTACGTTTCTTCTGTATCATGAACAAGAAGCGGCATTTGGCTCACTGGAACGTGTTTTGCGGAGCGGGATGCCCAGTTACAGGAGAGGGCAGCTAATCCATGTTCATTACATTCAAAATGATCTTGAGTGAGTCATTTTTAGTGGTTTATCTTACTAAGTCCTTCCAGTCTGCGTGGGTGGACCAGGAGTCAGGCTGACGTTATAATGGTGGCTTACGCATTCAGCTGATGCTGCTGTACCAGAACGAGGAGAAGTGCTTTCTAATGCAACAGGGAGATGGTCATTAGTTTGGCAGCTTCATCATCATTATGGGGCTTAAATAGGTCAGCCATGGACTTTATGGTGGCAAAGGAGCTTCTGTTTTATAAGAGGAACAGGGAGAATTTATTACAAGGGTTAAAATTACAAAAATAATAAGTGTGGTTTTTATTTTTCAGTATTTCAACAAGGTTATCAGTTTTGACATTTTTAAAACCAATGAAATAAATTGACAAGCATAAAAATCCCTTCAGACGTTTGTGAGTTCAGTTTATGCAGATTTTGTTAATTGTGGCTTGTAATGTATCAATGTTCAAATTGATACATGGTTTAACCAGGTAAACTGAGTTTACCTGGTTAAATAAAGGAAATTAAAAAAAAAAAGTCCAAATACTGAGCTAGAACTGTCGACGTTGTCATTAATTAGTTGGAAAGCCATTCTTGCAACATGGCAGGCTCGGACAGTTTTTTAGATTCTCAAATAATCTAAATCTGCTATTGCTGTCAAAAATGCCCAACATAAATTTTAGAAATGTGGACAGAAACCAGATGATTTTTATTTTGGTCACTTTTATTTGGCCACGTCTTGTTTGCTGCGTCTCATCCTCCTGCATCACCACAGTTGCTCTTGAAGACGTCGGTGATGTTCTTCTGTTCGTTTGCCGACTCAAACAAACCAACCACAAAATGTTACGCTCTTGACTCCTCTGATGGTTTCCATGAGTCAAAATAATTTTAAACCTAACGGAAAATGGGATGGAAAACAAGTTTTCACTTTCTGCCACTGATCACGCTGCGGTATTTGTCCCAAAGTTAAACATTTGAGTGGTTTGTTGCCATTTTTTAAAATATTTTTATGAAAAGTATGAAAAAAAATTGCAACAACTACTGCTAAGCAAAACTTTTAAAGTACAGATCTCAAGGCAGTTTTGTACCCATGTTTTTTCGAGATTGTTCTTTCTTCCCTGAGACAACAAAGGACTATAACAGAGCCACAATGTGACAAAAAGCCATTTATATGCCACAGCTAGAGCGCACGCCTACAAACTACTCCCCTCTGGTGAAACGCGGCGCAGAATAAAGTATGTTCTCTGAGACAGTAAAGGTTCTGCGGGGGCAAACATAAATTTCATTTCACTCACCAATCATATCTTTATTGGAGTCTACCTGTTTGATAATACTCACACTGTGGCTTGTATTGTGATTTTCCTGGCTGAATGGGATACTTTATGGCCTAAACAATAATAGAGACAAAATATGGATTAGACATAAATTTATCATTCACTGTGAACAGGAGTGTGGAAATGCGCATATAAATATGTATTCTTCTCTGCCAAGGGGATAAACAGGTCTGTATATTTAGAAAAATGTTCTTATTATTATTCAAGTATGAGATTCATCTCAGGGTGTTTCGCTGATAGAAAGTCGACTTCTTTGATGTTGTGACTCAAGATAAAATAACAGTTTGTAGTAGTGTAGCCACAGCTGCTGATCTACATATATATAATGTATAAATATATATTTTTTCACTGTCGGTATGTTATGCTTTGTTGCTTCTTTTGTTGTTTTAAAGGCAAATGTTTAAGGTTTTGTTAGTACACGGTGTAAAGGTAGGTAAATGTTTTCTCTCTTCTGTGTTATGTCGGAATAATGGTAAGCTCCAAGGAATTGTCTTATTCAGACGGCGCTAAGCTCTCTGCCACATTTTGACTTCAGCAGTTCAGGTCAGACTTTATTTTGTACATATTTGTTGCTTGATGTTAGCAGAAAAAAAAAAAAGTTTTTTTTTTTTTGTTGTTGTTTAAATTCCAGCATACAAACAAACAAAAAGAAAAATCCAAAGGTAATCACTAACCCCATAAAATAATTGAATTCTGGTCTTTCGATCGATTAATTCTACTCAAATTTAGAAAATTAAGAACATGTGCATATAAACATTTGAGAATAAAAGGGTCACTCTCAGGAGCTAAACGAAGTGTGGTAGCATGATGCGATGCCAGCAATGCAGTAAGACATATTTGAGACAAATTAAAGTGGAGAGTGTGAGCTAGTTTTTCTCATCCAGCATCAGCGTCTGACCTCATAAATGTACTTTGGGAAGAATAGTACAAAAATCTTAAACTTGTGGAAAGCCTTCCCAGAAGAGATGAAGCTGTGCTGCAATGCAGCTTACGGCCATCAGCATGTAAATGTGTGAGTGAGTGAAAGACTGAACGTTGTGTAAAGTGGTTTAGAAGTACAGGCCATTTACCATTTATTAGTGTGAAGGTGCACGCTCAAATATTTTTGGCAATATAATTTGTGAGGGCACCACTATTTATTTTGGAGGTGTTAATTCTTATGTAGGCAAAGTGAAAGTAAAAGACGTCGTCATCAAATTTGTGCCGTTTATCCTTTGTGTTCTAAGTTTCTTTTACTGCATCAGATGTTCTTGTCTGTGTTATTAAAGGGTTTTCGAATGCTTGTGCCCGTAATGCTAAACTGCACACTTGAGAAACAGAGACTTGCTTCAGCGCAAATTAAATTAACATGGCTGTGCGGGGGTCTTATATTACAGGACATGCTTTTTGATATTAGTGCTGCCTTCTGAGCAATGAGAGTCTCCTCCTTTGTTTCAGCAATGGGAAGTTTCCTCACGTCGCGTTCAGCAGAGCTGAATATTGAATAGCGGCATGACGGCTGTCTCTGAATGAGCGTTAAGCCAGTAAGCATTGATTACATTTTCCATCTACAAATGATTTATACTGTGATACGGTTACAGTATGGGGTGCAGCATCCACATCAATTTGTCATCTAAAAAAAAAAAAAAAAAGACAGTAGCTACGGTAAGTGGATGTCGTTTCGCCCTTCTGTCTCCAGAGATGTAAAGAAAGTGCTGGAGGCCAACTCTTTGAAATATCTTTGCAACGGTGCAGGCTTCCACCTCGGCTCATATCTGCCTAAATGATTTCAGCTCAAGGTGTGAAATCCCAGTCTTTGATTTAGCAAGAGGGCACACAGGCACAGATTTCCCTGTGGGCTACCAGTTCACAGATACATATCTCAAGAGGTAGATGTCTTCCTCATTCCCACTTAAGGTTTAATAAGACGGATTGAGGTCAGAGCCAGAGAGCACGGCCATGGATACCAGCCATCAGACACACTCGTGGGAATGCCAAAAGGAGAAAGGGGGTATAAAGGGGTTGGCAGGACCATTGGAAGTCCTCTCACGCCACCCTGAGTGAGAGGAATGATTTTCCCTCTGTGGCTGTCCACTCTTATTCTTGCATGCAGTTAGGGAGCAGCCAGACGCCCGGGGGGCCAAGACGATGCCAGTCGTCCATAAAAGCCCCGGCGATTGTGTGTGGAGTACTAACCTAGCAACATGAAAGAAAAAGCAAAGTAGCCAGCTCTTTTCTCTGAGCTGGCTACTTTGAGGCTGTGTTGCTGGACAATGTTGTCCACTATGACAACTCCCTCTGCACAATGCATCATTTGAGAGGGGTCTGGGCAAAAAGTGCTTTCAAGTCAGCGAAGAGTCAATGATATGGAGAGCAGGGAGGTGGCAAACTAGTTTAGACCGGAGGTTTGGAGACTGACTGAAGGACGCATCACAGCCAGCCTGTTTTCACAAGCTTTTCTGTTGGTGGGACAAATCATAGCTTCTTTTTAAGTAATTGTTTCAATAACCTGTACTAGTTAGTAACACATTATACTTATTTAAAATAAAATGCTGTAGCTGCCATCTAGGTAACAGAGATTTCATAAAGAAACATTGAAACTGGCCTTCAAACTGTAAGACATGAAAAAGCAAAACATTTGGTTTTACATTTAAACTGTTCTTCATCGATTAGTTTGGGTTTTCTCAAGTTAGATTCTGCAAAACTGAATTAAAACAAACAATAAGTTGTCCAAATGGCATATTAGTATATTTTTTAAACAGTATTTCATCAAAACACATTTTCTTTTTCCTTTTTTCTATTTCTCTCCAAACGCCAACTGCTTAACAAGGAAAATAAAGCTGCTGGCCTTTTTTAAAATCAATGGTAATCGCTAATTTGCAATTGAATTTCCGTCTATTTACTGGTGTGTGTGTGGGTTTTTCTTTTTTATTTATTTATTTATTTTTTTTTTTGAAAGTGTGTGATATTTCAAAACACAACTCTTTAATTCTAGCTTGGGATTTTAAAAAGGTTTCCCAAAGTAGAGGCTCTGGCAGAATAACTTAAACTTTATTTCCATTTCTTAATTTCTTAATAATTTATTGCTTATGATTCTCGAATATCTTTTTTCGCTAATAGTTAGACTTCGATGCATTTATCTCCCTGTCGATGCATTTGAAAGCAGCTGCACTGCACATTCGTAAACATCACCATAAAGTGAGTCACCTATAGCGAGACAGAGCCAGTTGGTGTTCCTCTTAAAAATAGATGAGCTTATTTGCTTCTGGTGTTGGTAAAGTTACAGCCGGTGTTTTTGTGCAGCTCTGATTCTCCACACAATAAGTGTGTGATTCAATAATAGCTGTACAGAAAGAAATGGACTTCTGTGTGGCTCTTCAGGCATTCGCTCACTGTGCTTTTCACACCCAGCCAGACGGAATGGAAAACAGACAAGAAACAAGGGAAACGGACGAGCCGGATCTTTGTAAAGGTCACCGTTTTGTCCTTACAGGTTACTGTTCAGGTTTTTCATTCAGCTGTCTGTGTCCAGTCGGGGATTCTGTATGTCTGAGAGCAGCTGCTCCAGGTCATGTACGCTTTTTGTAGGTAAAAGGGCAAATGTTCACAAAGAGCTTGTTGCAACATCCCATTGATGATACAACCCAGACCACAGAATGAGGCTGTACATGACACCAGCTTAGCTTATGCCACACTGTGGTTAGGAAAATACAAAGTAATGGCAACCAAGCAATCTGCTCCTGACTGAGGGACTGCAGATCCAGCTTGTGACTTGAAAGATGAGGAAACCACCTGAGAAGGAGCAGGAAATCATTCACCTGTTTATGTCTAGTAGCTCACAGGTTGGCTTTCCTCCTTCTCCCATAGCCAACGCTTCGATGTAACCCCACCAATCTCTCTGACTGTCAGTGTGTGTGTGCCCATCTCTGAATGCTCGTAAATCTCTATGAGAGCTACTGTCTGGAGGAAAACCATCGTATCCATCAGGGAAGAGAGAGAAATCGAGCTGTATGTTGTTCCTCATCTTAGTCCGGAACATACACACACACACACACCTGGAAAATTACAATAAATATCCCACACCGCACAGTCAGATGTGAGTGATGATATCAGGAATCAGGATGATATCAAGACATATTTGAGACAAATTAAAGTGTCTCAGTGTTTCTCAGCCTCAACTAAAATGTTTCTCAGCCTGGTGAGAAACCAGGCTGAGAAACTTTTTTAGTTCTTTAATTAGTCGGTCAAAAGGCCCCCATTAAAGTGTCTGCTTTATTTTACTTTTCTTTTTTTTTTTCCACAATGAATAGTAAAAGTAAGGGCATCATGAATTAGTAATAATCTTTTTATATCTCCTCCCCTTCTAATCTTTTCTTGTTAAAATCCTAATTTGCTTCACAGAAGCACAAGGCTAAAATAATTTAAATTATAGACCACATGGTGATCTATAAGGGAATAATCAGCATTTCAAAGTTTATGATCCACCTGGGAAAGATGTGTAGAGACTGATATGCTGCAGTTTTCTAAAAGCAGAATCTGGATATTTTATCATATCATTATGTGCGGTGGCACATGGCGGCCTGTCATAGATGTTGTTTTAGACTTTGTACTCATTGCTTTGAAGTTTAGGTGAGTAAACTGGCATGTTTTCTGTCTATTTTATCTTGAAAAGTAGTTTATAGAAATGAGCCTCTGTCACATCACAGTGCATTGAAGACGGAAGTGATGCATCTTTAATGAAGTTTCCTCGACATTCTGATCAAAAATAAAAAGTGAATAAATTACAAGCATATGTCAGTTAATTTTCATTTTAAAAAAGTGTTGTTTCTTTTAACATTGTCTCCCTACTGGATAAATGTATGTTTCCTTTTATTTCAGGTCATGCATATGCAATAAAAGATGTAATTTATTTAAAGGAAGTCGTTTTGGGGTTTTTAAAAGCTCTAATCAATTCTTTCAGACATTATCAGCCAGAAATAAGTATTCCTAAAAACTTTCAATAAAATATTATTTCTTTGGAAAATAAATTTCCCATATTTGATATTTATGTTGCTGTTGTTGTTGAAGATGAATTGTGTCGTAATCCTGCCACAATCTTATGCTAAAAAAAAAAAAACACTCAATGTGCTTTAATATTACCTTCCCTTTCTGTCAGCCGAAGTAACAATAACCTTAATCAGCGTTCCGCAACCATAGTTCTTAGATGACAGGTGGCATTGAAACATTTGAAATCTTTATTTTCTTCAGAACAAAGATAAAAACAAAACAACATGAAAGAAAATTGGAAACAATTACAGAGACTTTGACTTGTAAGGAAAGAGGGCAGAATGAGAAAAGGAATAACAGAGCAGGTGAAACAGAGCAGACAGTTGGGAAGTGGAGAGAAGACCTAGAAGACGAGTCAAAAGCAGAGGCTTTGAGAGAGGAGCGGAGTGGGTTGTATTAGTGGCGAAGATTAGTGCAGCAGCAGAGGAGATAGCTGACAGCGTCTTTCATCACTGAAGAGGGCGTTTGCAGTGCGACGGCTTCGTTGCCACTCAGGTCCTGACCCGTGTTATTACAGAGCAGTTCTCAGCAGATCGCTGAAGTAAATGAAGCCATTGTACTGGCTGGTGCACAACCTGATGTTGTTCTAATGAAGACAAAGCCCAGTGTCAGATGCCATCTTGCAACTGTTACATGATTGCAGCCACACAAGCGCAAGATCAGACAAGGTCACTGCTTTCTCTGTGTTTTCTAGGCAGATGCAGGACATAATCAGGCAAAAATCCATACATTTAGTCTTTTATTGTGACTTATATTATCCGTAGCTGTAGGCTATGAAGGTTATGAAGCAAAGACTTGCTTGCAACATTTTAGTAATAAAGTCTAAAATTTTGAAATTTTATTGAATTATTTAAAAAAAAATTATTTTATCTTAATATTCACTAGAAAGCTATTACATCACTGCGATTTGCGATTATCCAGGAAAACGAGATAGTGCCTGGTGGTGGAGGTTTGTCCTGTATTTGGTGGGTTGCTGGTTCAAACCCCTTTTGTCCCAGTTGTTGTGTCGTTGAGCAGGACACTTCACCCGCCTCGCCTGCTGGTGGTGCAGGCAGCCTCTCTTCTGCCAGATGGCCCCAGGGCAGCCGTAGCTACAATGTAGTCACTTACCACCATGCGTGCGTGAATGAATGAATGACTCATTCATGCACACAAACTTCAAAACTTCAAAGCACATATGAAGCGCTTTGAAGTTTTCTGGACTAGATAAAGCAGCACACAAGTACAGGCCATTCACCATTCACAATGAAGGATCTTGTGAAAAGGTTTTGCCTACCAACTGGACTAGTAATGGGACTAGTAAAGAACCACTTTTTGTTCCCTTTTTTATCTTGTTTATGTAATGTTCATGCTTTTTGTATCCAAGAGATAAAGAACAGCACTGACTGGCAATGGTCAATTGCTCTTTGTTTTCGTTGAGCACAGGAATCCAGCTCAACATTTTGTGGGATCCTGTATTTCAAAAGCCAAATGTTCAAATTCTGAATGACAATAATATGTTTGGCCTGTTGGATATCGTCTCTAGGCTCTTTTTCTGCTTCACATTGCCTACATTTTCAAGTTCACTGGGTTAGATTTACTGACACCTATTGGCCGCACTTCATACTGCAATAAACTCACACGGCTCTTTGTTGGACGCCTGATTTCCTTATAATGCATTCGCCACAACTCTGAGCAGAGTCAAACAGATAAAGCAAATTGACGGATCGATCTGTGTAAACAGCTTCGGCTAAAATGTACAAATTTGTTTAAGTGGCAAAATTACACTTTCAAGACCCAAAACATGTCCCATGACCTCAAACTCCACAAAAACCCTCAACAAGATAAACACTTACACTCACAGAAAAGTCTACAGGGTCCTTCTGGTTGCATTGACTCACCCTTGTGTGTGGTGCAGAAAAAACATTTGCTCTGTGCAGCGTTGGTACCACAACACACCTGCAGCCCCGGATCCCCGCAGCCATTAGAACTGCAATAACTGATTCATTCATTAGATTCCTGCTCGCTGTGGAGAGCATCTGGGCTGAGCCTCATAGGTGCAAAATGGGCTGGCAAGTAGCAGCACAACGGGGCTTGGAAGGATTACAGAATTACTTCAACGGTCCAGATTTTTGGTGATAATATTCTCTGTTATGTATTCAGCTGTGCAGAAGACAATTCTTTATCCACAAAACATTAAAAATCCATAACATGGTTGGTTTGTTGAATTCTCTTTGTGGGTTCGGATTGGGGTTGAGTGAGAAATATTTCGGCAGCTCGAGTTAGAAGAGAACAGCAAGAAGTTCTTGAAAAATTCTGCATCGTAAATGAACACTAAATGTTGACAACAGATAATTTTAAAGAGTAGAATGACTCTCTGGGAAACTATTTAAATTGATCTCAGCAAGATTTTTACTTCTAAGATTGTGGTTCTCTTTGGGAATTGCCTGCTTGACATCGCCGTGAAAAGTGGTTTATTTTCAGAATACCACTGTAAAACAAAGGCATGAATAAACCCACTGTCGAGATGTGATGTTTCACACGCTGTTTTTATTCCAGCAATGCTTAAGTCAAACTGAGGGCATCTCAGCCTGTCACTTTTCAAGTGAGCCAGAGCAACAAACCTTAAAGAAATGGCATCACGCTGTAGTGTTTCCTTTTCAGAAAAATAAACTCAAAGCAGGAGTTAAGACAGATGCAGTCAGGAGAGGTGACCTCAGCTAGGTTCTGTACTGACAAACTAGACTTATTTTCTTCTGGGAAATAAAATGACATAAAGACCTAACATTCTCGAATCCTGGTTTTCGTACAATTATGCATTTTGCTTGTTGTTTGTGGATTTTTTTCTTCAGTCTTTCCATAAACGGAATTACACAAACTAACATTAAGTTCTAGAAGTTATTCTAGATGAGGTCAGGTGAATGTCGGATGGATATTTTTAGGTAGGTTTTAGCAAGAGCTTATTTAGTCATAAAATGTGACTTTGTAACTCAAGAGCATACTATCTGTACTGATGACAGACACCATAAAAATAAGTTTTTTGCTGACGTGTTTCCAAATCGCCTAGCTTTCTAAGACTGTTTGTTTTTACCAGTTCTACATTACATTTGGTTAATGTTTTCTTTTGCTGTCTGTATTGCTTTTTTGTTTTTGTTTTTTGTTTTTTTAACCAAAATATCAATTGTCAATAGCCTGCTTAGAGTAATGATGCCAAAACACCTTTGAGACCAGAAAAGAGTTTATAAAAATCAGGAGTTTTTGATCATCATTCGAGGCCATGGTGACAAAAATGCAGATCTCGCTACAATTTGCATCTCAAAGAAACGTTGTCATGCAGCGGAGTAATAACAGTCTTTTCAGTGATAAATCTCTGCCAGAACTCCAAAGATGTAATTTCATGGGATTTATCTCGCCTTTCTTATGACGAGTCTGGGAAGACATAGGCTAAAATTCTTCCGACTTACTCTTTGACTCTATACATCCATCACACTTCCTGCATAAATCATTTATTTGATCTCCTTCATATATTATATGGCCTATGACAAGATTTGCAACCAACTGTGTTAACTTTTCTCCCACTATATTCATCTATAAATCTTGAAACTCTTTCAAGATTTATAGATGTTGCAAACCTTATGTAAAAAGGTTTGCAATCTTAACAATGATATATTTTTGTATGATGTATTGTTTCTTTTTTTCTAATCCAAAAACGAAAACAGAGCACTCATAGTGGCACTGTATAAACTGATTTATGTCTTGATATCACAATTCGCCGATGCCCACACATACGCACGTGTGCATGAACATTCCCCCGCCCCACACACACACACACACACCCACACACACGCATACACACATTCCTGACAACCGAAACATTTTTTGATGGTTTCTCGTTCTCTGCTCCATCTCTGCTGAGTTGAATTCATGAATCCCAGGACTTAATGGATGATAACTGTGGCCATGCAGCTTTTCACAGATAATATAGAAATACTGTCAGAAGCTTGCAAATTCCCATCAAGCCCCCTGAGCTGAGACGACACATTCATCATTAAGTCAATGTTCTTGGACGAGCTGAAATTTCACACCACTCTTATTTTAATGGATTTGCGTATTAAGGTCTGAGATGAAAAAAAAAAAAAAACGACTGTATCTAATGTTCTGATATTGAAAGCATCCGATTTTTTTTTATACGCATGTAAACAACTCGTGTTGTTTGTTTATTCTTTCCATTCAAAGTGATGGCATTTCTGTGTCATCAATTCTGGAAATGTTTTCTTTGCACATTTACATTTCTCTATTCCCTTAGAGACATTGCATTCAAGGTTTTATTTTATTTTATTTTATTTTTTGAGCATTTGGTGGTTCTATCCTCCTGCTGACGCACATTTAATTTCTGCTGATCCAGTCAACCCTCTTCCTCCTGATTTGGCATTAATGGAAGAGCTAATGCAAATTAGAGGTAGGTGACAGTCGGTGCCCGCTTACAAACTGTTTCCCGACATTAGTGAATTTTTGACATGTTTAGTGTATTCAGACTCTCTTCTGGATGGCAGAGCCACTCTGGTTCTTTTTGTTAGGGTACAGTAAAAAGTTAAGGAATTTGGTTTGTAGCCTTCATTACTTTCTGGAAACCGGTTTGCTCTAAGAGCCAGAACGACATTTTAGCAAACCAGAATCTCCGTGAGAGATGGATGACTGAATGGATGGACCACTGATGGGATGATAGGAGGACTTCATGGAAGAAGGATTAGGCAGTTTGGCTGCGACAGATGTTGGAGCAGCAGGTGTCTGGGTGGGTAGAGACCAATGTTGCCATCGTCAGCTTTCCACACTGATGCTTCTTGACAGCATGGGGAATGGATTTGTAGGAGATTCCATTCTCTTTCAATTAGCATCCTTTCTACACAAATGCAAATGCAAAGTTTTGTGCATTTAGAAATCTTTGGATTTCTAAAGATTTATTTTAACCTTTAAATTGGTCACCTCGATGAAACCTGAACAAAAAAGTGCACCGAAGCAAATAATTAATTAATGTAGAGAAGAGGTAGAAAAGTAGTCAAGTATAATAAGTACCAACAGGAACAATAAAATACTGGAATAAGGACAATCTGACATCCTGACAGGAGGCCCCAACCCTAGTTCTGGAGATCTACAGCCCTGCATGTTTCTGGTCCGTCTTGGACTACGTCTTAACTACTTCATAGACACAGGAGGAGAGATACTGAGACCAGATCAGGCAAAGACCATCTTTAAAAGACAAACAGGTCAGATAAACGATCAGGAGCAGATCAGGTTGATAGAAAAGAAAACGCTTCAAAGTTGTGATAGGAATTGATGACAGGCGATCTTGCACCCAGAAGGTGGAAGACACGGGCATGAACAGCCAAGAACACAGGTGAAAACAACTGAGCCTTCAGGCGGATAATGGGGTGTGGAAGGGCAAAGCAGTGAGCTGACATGAGATGTGGCAGAAACAGAATAGATTGTGACACGATGTCTAGATTCCCTCTTGGACCTGTTACCTCCGTGGCCTGATCTTAGAAAGGCAGCAGGGAAAAGGATGGATTAATATATTTATCCATGTGGTCTAATGTGAAAAACATAAAACCACTTTTTTAAATTGATGGTTAAATTATAGTCAAAGAAGCTCTCTTCCTAATTCTCTGCATTACTGTTTTCAACTTCTAGTTCTCTTTCTCACAATTGCCCTTCATTTTTGCATATATACATTTTAGCGTTTGTATTCAAATCTCATTCTACATTCATTAGATATTACTGAACCGAAACATGAGATCCAAGTGAATGAGCAATTTATTCCAAATTTAGCGATACCAAGCATCATTAATGGAAATTACTATTCTAATTGACAAATGACGATCTGCCTGTAATAAAATTATAGGGTGAAAAGCTAAAGAGTTACTTTAGGAGAGAAGAATAAGGTGGTGTTTCTGGTAATACCCGTTTTTATCATGAGAGATAATAGGCGAACTCTAATTGGAGTGTTGATGAGGACACTACAATAGGGCCTCCCTCGAGAAGGGATTTCTAGGATCTATCATTTAAAGATAGACCCGCCATTTCACACAGATTTTAATTGAAATCCTGTGGAAAAAAAGGAGGAAGAAAACTTAATAGCTTTTGCCCGAGCACTCAACCAATCAGAGATAGAGGCACCCATTGACTTGGGTAATTATTTCAGACTTTAATTCTTGCGCCCAGCGAGTGATTGTGTTTGTTCTTGACTGAGAAGCCACTGTCAAAGACGTCATGTTTAGAGGATTTTGAGGCAGGAGGCTGTGCCTGGTGGAATTATTTTTAACGAAAGTTAATTTTTTGTTTTGATTTGAGCTGATTTGATTGAAGGACCAGGGAATATTCAAGGATCTGCTCGCCGAGGCTGTGGCTTTTCACTGACAAAGGCTAGATGAACGATAGATGACAGTGATTTATGCCTGGATGTGTAATTTAATCACAGCTCCTCTCCAGCAGGGGAAGTACAGTGTAACCATGATGAGGATATTAATATATGAAGATTATTTGCTGAGTTTTAGCAAGTGGTTACCTTGACAGAAAAAATACTTCATGCTTTCAACTGTATAGTTCAATATTGTGATATGATATTGTTTGCTGCAGTCATTATGCCAACAGGTATAAATATAACCTTACACGGTTCCAGCTCCCTTTGACCGAAGAACTTGAAGTTTAATCATGATTTTGACACTCTGGCCTCATAAGCTTCCTGTAAATACAGCAGGAGAGCCATGAAGGAAAATAAGGACAAATTGTTTGATTACAAACTTTTACATGTATTCATTTATTTTGTGCAGATATTTCCGAAATTAGTTTATATCCATGTGTGTCTGTTTTGAGTTTAGGGTCACTGTCGGCACCACAGTTCTGACTGGGTGGTAGGTGAACAAATTGCAAATCCATAAACACAAACAGGAAACGTATGCAGTCCTCCAACTTTTCCAAGTTACAGTCATAATCACAAACTAAACAAAACACTTTTGGGACCATCGAAGGAAACCAGAGTAAAAAAAAAACCCCAAAAAAACCCAACTAACTTTATTTGGGGAACATGCAAGTATCACACAAAAACGATTGTTGGGAACACAAGAACTTTATATAAAACTTAAGTCACGTCGATTGGCCGATTACATCATGGCAGCATGATCTTCTTAAAAGTCAAAGATTCAAAATATTGAAAATAATGTGCTTTATAGTAATTTGATGTTTTTTTCTTCATTTTTGTTTCTTAGGAATGTCTACCACTTTCCAGTAGCATTACCAGTTCACAACCTTCTCATTGCTGGTCTTCATGCAGCTTTACTTAACAGGTTGGTAAAAATACAGAATAAGCCTCCAGTGGATTTTTAGGCATCTTAAAATCTCATAGGTGATTATTTCTAACTCAGCTAAGTCTTCATGGCCGTCAAAGTCTAAGAGATAGAACATCCTATAAGTCCAACTACTTTTAAAATCCATTCATCTGTTGTGTTGCACTTATCTGGCACAGACACATCATCTGAAAAATGCAAAGAGAAGTTTGTAAAGTTCCCACACACACACACACACACACACCCCTTTCTATGACTAAACTCTGAGTTCCTGTCCACAAACAATACAAATGGCATCACGGATATCAAGCAGCCTAGGTGGAGTCCAACACCCATTGGGAGCAAATTTTCTTGGTATGCAAGGAATAGATTGCCTGTAAGAGCCACGTCTGTCACTTGAAGAACCCCCAACAAAATGCCTTGAGTACATGATTGTAAGGATTTTCTGAAGCACATATAAAGCAGGGCAAGAAATCTGCCACTCTGATGGTAAAGATGTGGTCCATGGCTCCACAGCCAGAAGGAAGCCACACTGGAGCCTCCAGAGTCTCATTTAAATTCAATACAATTCAGCTTACTTACGTAGTGGCAAACCTCAGTGCCAGCTTTTGTGTGAAATCCTTTGCGCTGCCACTGAGGAGCTTTTTAAGTAGCATGGAAACTTCGGCCAAAGTAATGAACTTTGCTTCTTCTAGAATCAATCAGGCTGTATAAAGGTGCTCCAAATATAAGATATCAATCTTGAAATAAATTACAGTTCCTTTAAGTCAAGTAGATTTTTTATTCTCTTGTTTATTTGCTTTAATGCACATTTTGCAAAATTTGTTCCGTTTTGGTGCATTTACCAATTTCACTCAGAACAATGTACCAAGTTATGTATTTGAAATGCCTTCGTTGAGTTTTTCCACCATGAGCACATTCACACATCTGAGTCAATGTGCCTACTGTACACTCACAATGTGTTACTCTATCTCTGAAGGGGCCAATTAAGCCTTCATGTGTCTCTGCATGTCTATCTTTTGCTTCTCTCTGTGGTGTTTGCATTGGGTAGTTATTGTTCTTTTGTTTTCCGCTCTCTTCAGTCCCATTCGCACGGAGTTTCGGAAATTAGAAAGTGTCCAGTTGCTTATCTGTTTCTGACTGAAGGTGGAAATTTGTCTTTCTCTGCCACATCCAGCCTGTCAGGAGGTTGTTGTCTAAACTGGGCAGCATGCCTAAGACAAACGCAACACAATAACTCTCTCAGAGGAAGAACCCTTCTCTGCCAGAGGTGCTGTGACGGTCAGCTTGTCCCATATATTGTAAAAAGACTGAAAAAAAAGTGTGGCAGTGACATTTTACGGAACATCGTTGCGTAGTTTTTTTTTAATTTATTTTTTTACAGAGGATGACATTTTTAATTGACATTTTCTGCAACATATTTGTGTGGCAGCAGAATTACGGCGCTGATCTTTAGAGAACTACGACTCTATTGCTGACCGCTATGTATGTATATACGCCTATACACTAGGACTACACACTTTGAGTCAGTCCAATGTCTAAAGCCATTATGTGAATATATTGATCATTCTAATGAAGCAAAAAAGCTACCTAAGTATGCAGACGGGAAGGTCAAGCAGTGGTACAATTGGCAAGTAAGTGTCAAGGACAGGACAGATGGAGATTGATTGAGTGTGTTGGTGTTTTTGTGTGTTTTGTGTGTTGAAAACCAAAGATACATATAGAACATGGGTTTTAGACAAGGTTTTTGGTCTTGTTTGTAAAAGTAAGGCTACTGTTGGTACTATACGCAAACACTGTTTTAATTAACTGCAACTTTTTTGCTCTGAGGAAAAAGTCAGTGGATTAACTATGTTGCTTGATGTGTGATGAATGCTGTCACCTTGTGGCATCCCTGCTGAGATGGGGTGCGTGCAAGAATTTATCTCCACGCAGACAAAATGTAAAGTAGCAGCCAGAAAATGTCAGAACTGGGAATACTGAACAGACGGCAGAGTGCTTCCATGGCGGCCGGGCATCTTTTGTACATGCGTATCGGGAGTGAGTGTCAGAGGGAAGAAGTGTTCCTTCCCCTTGCCACAGATAAATCACATTGATCAGGCACACCATAGAATGAGCCATGAGGTACGATGGAGGAGTGCCATACATCTGCTGTTGCTTTCCTTCACAGGGGTACATTATCCTCCTGGAGCTGCACGTCTGTAATTAGGAGTGTAGAAACTTACTCTAAGTTTGTTAGTAAGAACACCTGAATGATATTCCAGAAAAGTGTTCATAGGCATGCAGCTTTTTCTTGGTGACAAACGAGACTGTTGTTTGTTTCTTTGAATTACTCTTAAGAATATGGAGCATGAGACGCTTAAAGTAGTCTTAGAATAATTTCCACTCTATTCATTTGGCTTCACCTGAGCTTAAGACATCCTTTATGTCTTTTAAAATGAAATTACTAATGTGCCAGGTCTGGATCTCGTTTTTATGTGATGCCACTGCAAGAGTAAAAGGGAAAAATGCTGAGTGGAAGAGCAGTGGGCTGGTGGATTCCTGCTGACTTGCAACATGAACAATGGAAGGCTTGGCGCTGAGAACAACTCATCACTTTACAAAACACACACTGGGCTGTGTTCACACCTGCAGCTTGGCTTCACTGGGTCAGACCGAAGTGTGGGGAAAGACGGCTCAATGTTGATGCTCACTTTTAGTTCACTCAGTGTAACTTACGACAAATGGATTTCTGCAAACAGCAGATGGATAGAGAAGTAACACGTCGGACACTAATGTGTGGTGTAGTACTTACAGCAAAACAAAACAGACACAATTAAATTTACCAGTTTAAAAAAAAGAAAACATTCCCAAAATGCTTTACTGTGATGACAGTTTTCTCATACATTTATACCTCCCAGTCTGTGCTACTGTCTAATGCTGGAGTCTTTGAGATTTTCTATGAGAAATTCTGTCATCTGTGTCTTCCCTGTCTGCAAAGATCCTGTGCTTGCAGATCTGATTTCTGTGACTTCAGACTAGAAAACAGCAATAAAACTTCAATTCAAAGGATAAAGAAATTGGCAGATAAATAAAACAAAATTATGCACAAAACAAAGACAGAAAATACGACATTGATTTTTCTAGTCAACACTTAGTCCAGGAATTATTTCAGGAGAACTCTAAATTTGTCCCCTTATTCACAAGACAAGTGGTTATAAGTGGGACACCAGAGAAGTGCTAACGTAACTCTTCTTAAAGCAGTGGTGATACTGTTTTATATCTTCTCATGGGTGTAAACATGATGGGATAACGTGTATTTAGTGAAACATAACGTCATTTAATGTTGTTTCATACACTCCCAGTCTAAATAGTGCTGGTATACTGGGATTGGTGGAGTGGAGTTTATAGCATTCTGCTGTGTCTGCTTAATAATTTTTTTTTCCAATATTAAGGGACTAACTAACAATCTGAGATTTGAATTTCCATAATGTTTGAGTGCCTCCAAATGGTTAAATTGATGTCAGACGAAATAATCACAGTAGGTCAAGTGCAATAATTTTGCATATCCAGGTGAGTAAAGCATTTCCATATCTGCATATCTGCATGAAATTATGTTACATTATTTGGGTCACCACTGCGATGCTGAGTTGCACTTGCATTAATTCTGTTGCACTGGGGCAAAAGTGAAATCTGCAGGATTTTTAGACATGTCCAGTAAAAATCTGTGGCAGGCTGGCTTACAGACGATCAAAATGTGTCTTAAGTGAGTCAGAAAGGTGAGGTGGGAGTGTTCATTTCCAGAAACATGCTCAAGGCCATTAAAACAATAATCAGATACCCAATAGTGTAACAGCCCCTCTATTTGACCAAATAGTAAATTATTAGGATGTAGATGGTGATTGATGCTTGGTGAAATGTATTAGCCTAGCATAGATTATATCCAAGCTGTCCTTTGTGATTGCAGTTTTTACACACTCTAAAGTTGCAGTGATTATTGTGTATATTGTGCAGAACTACATTTGTGTATTTTCAGTCTTCCTTGCTACTGCAAAACCTACTTCTTTCTCTTTTCAGGAGACCTGTCCAAATTCGTTCTATTTGGTCCAAGGTCCAAATAGAACGAATGGATATCAAATGACACAGCTCGTAGTATTCAGCGTGTTCCCCGTCCCAACTCTACTCCCCGGTTAGATGGCTGCACAGACCCTCTGTCATCACTGCACTACATCTGTGAGCCACAGCATTTTTTAAAAATTTTTCCCTGAGTTAATTGTTACAGGGCTGTCGTCACCACATTTGGTACAATCTTCGGCTTTCTTTTAACACTAAAGGTTAATTCCTGGCCACTATCTAGTTTACACATTTAACGAGAACATCAAACTCTGTTGTGATATTTAGCTACACATAATGAACAGCAGATGGGATTTTGCTCAAATCTGATGGAGCCAACTGTAGTGGAATCAAGTCTGTAAGTTTCTGTTTCTCTTACATCTAATAAATGAAATGCCTCTTATGCCGGTTATGCATCACCAACAGAAACATTGCCGTAAGTTTCTGTTAAGTTAAACATGCTTAGTTTGTCTTGCCAATAACTATTCTGTGCACTCAAAGCTGAATTTGAATGGAGGAGATGTAGAAAGAGGAGCCGATGGGATGTGGGGAATCTGAGGGAAAGCCTGACAGTGTGTGGTACCCTGAGGGACTCCCAGCTATCTTTTATTCATACTAATTAGCTTTCTAACTAAATTAACTTCCTACCCCATAATTTGCAGAGAAAGACATTTCTAATGCGCACACACCCTAACTATAAATTCATGCATACACAACTAAAAGAATCTTAATATATGCATATACATGTGTGAAAATGGGCCAGTATTCTAATTATGTATTACAGCAGGCCATTATTGTTTTTCCACTCCCAGTTTACCTTGATTTACAAATACAATTATGAGCGTATATGAAGTTTTTTTGTTTTTTTTTAATGTACATTAATGTACTACATGACCACTTAATTACCCTTTCTAATCATATGTGAAATACTTTCTACATGAGATGAAAGGACATAAAGTACATAGCAAGGACAGTTCATTTGTTCATTTCCATTTTTTTATCTAGACACTCTAAAAAAATGGTATTACATAAAAATAAAGAAACTTCCTCCCATTTACTTGGATTCCTCTGGTATAATTTCTAGTGGGCCAGTCAGTGAACAGAAGGAGAAGTTGTGAACGATGACGCAAATTTTGGACCGGGCCTGCATAGGACAGAGGGCAGGTTTTTACCAGGCTGCCTCTGCCCAGTCATAAAGCCTTACTTTAGTTCGCCTTCAGGAAAAGTGAAGGTCCTTCAATGAACAGAGGAAGCTGTGATAAACTGATCCGAGGGAGACCTTTGCAGTAAGGAGAAACAATGGAAAGGTCATTGCGGTGGATGGAAGAAGGGCAGTCTTTGCCAGTTGAATAAACAAAAAGGGGAACTGTGGCATTGGCTGCTCGGCCAGCGGTGGACGGTGTGTGTGGGCCAGTTCTTCATCTCTCTCATAGGACAGTGATGCGGCATCAGTTCAGTGATGGGATCAGACTGTCATTCAAAGAGTCTTTCTGCAGAAAAATAAATAACCACAGTTATTGATTACACAGACAGTTGACTGAAATTTTATTTTGGATCCACGGTTAATTTGAAGATGCACTACATAACTTTTCCACCAGCAAAGAAGGGGAAACTGGACAATCAGTCCAAGTTTTCTGACCATGTCGTGTGATCATTTTGTAAAGGGAGATTAATGCAGTGCATTCTGGGATTGACAGTTGTCATACCAATCTCTTTCTTTGTGTGTACCACAGTCCTTCATGACTTGGGTCCAACATGTGAAGCCACTCAGATTTAATACATTGAACCTACAGAATTAGTCACCGATTTATGATGTAATAAAAATAGCAGCATAAAAAGCATTGAATAAAGAAAACATTTGTGAAGTTTGTATCCACATTTTCCCTGTTCTGTGATGTAGCAACTAAGTCAGATGTACCACAGATGCATTCCAGCCACAAGGCAATCTCAGAACTACGCCAGACAGTCCTTGTGCTGCCACCAGATGTACTGGTTTAATCTAATGTTACCACTACATTCTGTCCACAAAACAATTTTGAATTTTGAAAATACAAGGATGCGAAACCAATTTTTTGAGTCAGAAATCTGACTTAAGAAGATGTTCTAGTTGATTATTATTATTTTGTTTAATTGCATAAGCATTAGGCTAACTTTCTAAATTGTCTATATCTATTGATGTGTGCACAAAGTGTTTGTTTTTGATGTCAATTTTGGTTAATGTGGCATTCAATCAATTGGAGCAACTCAGTAAAACTACTAACATCTGTTCTTTTCAAGCATATTTGCCCTGTTTTCCTTATTTGCTCCATTTTAAGTTAAATAAGGATGTTTTAGTGGTCCTTATTTTCACTTGGGTGTTCATTAAACAAAACCCTGTCATAAATTAAAATGTTGGCATGTTGTTTTCCTATACAGATGGCAAATACAATGATTTATTCCAGACTCTCCTATTTTTTAATTATTTATTTTTTTACAGGCACCTTTTTTGGAAACACACCATTTGGTGAAAGTGTGGATGGCTTTTGCAGCCACATGTTTGCCTGTGCGCTCCATACAGGTGAATAATTCACAGCTTTGCTGACTCTACAGAAATTTAATGAGGCTCTGTCAGAGTGAGGAGTAGCGGAAAGTTTCAGTGGGATCAATAAAACAGATTTCATTCTCAATCTGCTTTATTGATGACTTCTGCTGACCAGGAAAAAGATGTCTCAGATCCATACCCCAAACCTCTTTTTTTAAAGTAGCCAGTTTTCAGCTTTTAGATTCATTCTTGTTCAAGTGAAAACTTATGGAGACCTTTGCAGTAAGGAGAAACAATACTTACCTACTTATGGCATGGAAAAATGCAGTTTGAAAAGTGCAAGCTTTATATAGACAGCCTGGGAAAACTTTTTACTTTATCGTGATGCTGCTATATTCTGAGCTGTTTAAACTGGGGACACCGCTTTACAGATTTAATGAGCAACAAGGGTGAATTTAGAGTTCAGCACCTTGACCAAGGACAAACACAGGTCACGCAGCGAACATGTCCACAAAGTACTAACAGCACAAAATCATTAGAAACTTCTCAACTTCTGTACTGAATTTACAGAAGTCAATTTCACACAACTTTCCCATGCCATTCACAAGACCTGAGAGCCTTATCTTTCACCAAAGTTGTGCATCAGTTGTACTTTTATATTTTGAAAACACTATTGAAAATTTAAGGCTAAAATAATTAAAGAAATACTGCAAATTAAAGATGTTTGACTTGGTTATGCAACACAAGGTTTCCTGTTTCTGGTGCTGTTTTCATGTGGAAATCCTTTGGGTTCATACCAGCCTTTTTCACTCCCATTGGACTGCAATTAAGCTGGTTGGAGTGATGTGATGCCAGAGGCCTTAGTACGAGCTTCTTCACACAGGTCCACAGAGAAATAACAGAACTTACCTCTCTCAAACTCTCTGTCTTACTCACCCCGCCATCAGACCCTCTGCTTGATTTCTTTTTTTCTTTCTGTCTCAGAGTTTCCTCACTTTCTGTCGCTGGTATTTCACTCGGCTTTCAGTTGTTTTTCCTGTCTCACTCTCGCTGCTTCTTCTATTTTGTTGACGTTGTTTTCCTAGCTGACTAATTTAAATAAACTGCCAGGGTTTAAATGAATTATTGATCACGGTGCAGGCTTTTAGAGGAAGACTAAGGTCCTATTAATCGTGTTGTGCATTGGATTACAGTTATCTTTTAATTAGTCAACGAAAAGGCTGGACTGAATCCTTACTACACAGCATCCTGCCATGGCTAATTTAGTGAAACGCAAAGTAAACTGAAAATTAAATGAATGGGTTCTTGAACGGGTTTGTACATTTGCAATGTGTCAAAAATAAATAAGCAAAGCTTTTCTTTGGGCTACTATTTAATAGTGTTTTTCACATGATAATGAACTCGCACCTTCGTCTGAATAAGACCTCGGATGGATGCGTTTATTTTATAGTCTGAACTATAAGAAGAAAAATAATAATGTAAAAAAAAACAATTGCAACATCATGCTCTTTCATATTCTCCCTGGCGTACAAAATGCTTCCATTGTCAAATACAGCATCATGTTCATGCGTTGGATTTTCCTCTTACTGAATGTTATGGTTTGTTTCAGGACATGATGGATATGGCAGCCTGAGCGTCTTAACAACACATAGCACACAGAGCGTTTTAGGCTTCAGAGGATTTCAGGATCACTGCCTAATAAAGATCTTTTACATTTTAATCTGCACACGTCTTCCAATTTTCCAAAAGGATGTTCGGTCGCATAGTTCAGTTTCCTTAATTTATTCAGTGACTACAGATTAATTTCCCTTTGCCATTGATTTTTAGCTCTTGCAATATATGGACTCCATTGATCCACCTCTCTGTCCTTTCTTCATCTTCCGCCTTATCTGATGCAAACCTCCTTATAATGGCAGAGGTGGCCATATAAACGAGGACAGACCAAGAATAGGAAGAGGTATGCATGGCTTGGCAGAACAAGAACAAGCATGTGCAAAAAAAAACAAAAATCCAAGATTATTATGTCATTTTGTTTACAAAGAAATGGTAAATGAAGTCTTTTTATTTAACCCTCCGGCAGTCGCAGCGTGACGCTCAGAAGGAGCGCAGCAAAAGTCATGGCGGGACAGCAGAGAAGCTGCGGGGTTGTCCCGTTAAACCATCAATTTCTGAAACCCCACAAAAACAAAAACACACAGAAAAAAAACAAAAAACTCAGCAAAAAACCTGTGGGGTCAAAATGCTCGAGGGTTAAAGTACAATTAGGTCATATTTGCTATGAACATGTAGAAAAGTGAATAAATCCACAGAGCAATGGCAAACAGCCACTCACGTCAACTAGGTTTAGATAATTTTTCACAACTGGGAAACACCACAGTCATATTTATTAACAAAACAAAAAAACACAGTCATCCACAAAACTATGAGCTGCATTGTGGGTCCAAGCAAAAGTAGAAAAAAGCAGACCTGCATATCTGCAAAACCTTGCACACTAACATGAAAGATGTTTGGGAAATGCAACACTTATACTTAAAAGTGTCAGTAACGGAGGTTACACAGACATAAAGACACTTTTAATGTGTGCTGTTCAGATAACAGCAGAAGATCATGTCAAACATGTTAAGCTTAATAAAAAATGTTTGCGACCCACGTTTTCATTTTTTTTACAACTGTTGCAGGCACTTGATTAAATTTCCATTTTGTTTTCTACAACTCAATTTTCAGACTGCATTGAATGTGAAGTTCTAGTTCAAACTAAAATAAGATACAGATGCCTCTGTTTATTATGACAGAAGTTACAAATACCCTGTATTCGACAGGGTAACATTCTCATCAAGCCAGCCATGCTTTAGCTGATATTGAGATTAGTTTCTGTGCATGCAGGCAGCATTTGTGTGTGGGGGTGTGTGTGGGTGTGTGTGTGACAGACTCAGACCCCATACAGTCAAGTAGAAGCTCTCACCTAATGGGAAACTTATCTCTCTTGAACACACGCCGACCGTAGCTGACCTTCACCACCTGCTAATTGGCATAGGCAGGTTTTAGCTTTTACAAGACTGCTGTCAAGTGTGTGCATGCCCAAATGTGCATGTGTGTCTTAGATTTCAAGAGGAGAAGTTGAGGAAACGTCTGCCCTTGCGTCCTTTTCCAATTACCTCATTTAACCCTTTTGGGACCCTTTTCCCCGCCTCCTCCGCCCAAGAGCACCACTTATGGTGAAGTATCATATTCCTCTTGTTAGCCTGTCACTCCTACCAGTTATAAACACTCCAGCTTCCTGTCTGTTTTCATTCTTTCAGCAGTTTTCCTGTGCGTTTTGAGGACACTTGTATGACAGAGTTGGGTTTAAGTTGTGAGAAAGAATCATTGTTGAAGTAGAAACTAAAAGGATTGTAACACAAGTAAAGCGATATATTTCAATCAGTTGAGGGCCTGTGGTTTTTTTTGTCGTTTTTTTTGGAATCTGTCTCCAGTTCTCTAAAACATTTTCAGGATTCTAACATATTAGTTCAATACAATAGTTTACTGTGAATCTACCACAGCTTTTCCAAGAGGGATGAGACTTTAGATTTGGAATGGACAGAGTAATCACCGCATAGAAAGAGATGGATGGATGGCTGGATGGATGGATGGATGGATGGATGGATGGATGGATGGATGGATGGATGGATGGATGGATGGATGGATGGATGGATGGATGGATGGATGGATGGATGGATGACGACAGATCGGCAATTAATGGATATGTTTTTAGAAATGAGCGCAGAGAATAAAATCTGTATGTTTAAATATATTTTCATACTTTTTAATATTAGAGCTTCTTTCTAAGAGCAACAGCAAATGTCGGCATCTGCTGCTGTTATAGAATAAAGGATGAGTGAAGTAAACAAGCTTAAAAAATCAGTTTTTACTCAACTTCCTTTATAAAGAATACCATAATAATAATAATAAAAGTTTTCCCGACCTTCAGGATATTGTCTTTGCATCGTTGCGTGTTAAAGCAAGTTGTCAGTAAAATCCTTGAATAGCCTAATTTATCTCATGCCACTAATGTCTGTCAAGCGCGGTTCTTTGCATTAGGATAACGTCGAACATTTCCAGCGGTAAGAACATTAATCATTGCAGTGTAGTGGCCTTAGATCTGATTGCTTTAACTGCTTCTCCTTCAGAAAGAAAAGAAGCAACGATCAAAGTCGGTGCAACCTGGCTTGCCACATCGTGTCTCCCCGTAATAGGAGAAAGACAACATTACACATCGCGTCCTCATTCTCTGAATTATTCAGTCGCACCTCAGGCTATTGTCTATTGATGTTTCAGGATTTATCCAATCTACGGCTGACAATCCTGACACTAGCTGCCTCTAACACTCCTGCCCATACCAGCACTCCTAATCATCACTATTTTATTGTGTGGACGTGTCGGTTTTAATATTCATAGTGAGGAAAGCGCTGCAAAGTTGGCTGTGCGGTGATTTCATTTGATATTCTTCCCCAGATGTTGTAAAACATCACTGAGCAATTAGCATACTCCAGTTGAAAGTAATGTAATAATAATTTCATGAGGCCACACCCGCTAATGCAGGAGCATTGTGGGTATTCTGGGGCATTAGGCGAAACACTGTGGCTTCTGGCTAAATGTATGTTTCATTTACATTTGCAAACAGCAGCTGATTGAAAGTCTTAAAAGCTTTAGTGATTTAAATTATCCACACAATTCTGATTAACCCCCCAAAAAAACCCCACTTCTCCAGCTTTAGGCACTATTTTATTTTCAGTGTAACACTTAATGGAATGAAAGTAGTTTGACTAAGACGTTAATCGTGTTTCCAGACCACTTGGTTTCCAATCTCAAATTTGTTGCTTAATGCTTGCTATTTAGTACAAACAGAATAATAGTTGAATTTTTGTCCTTGCTAACAGCTTACTGAAGTCAGCCCACTGCGCTGCTCACACACTGGAAACGGACTCCGCACATGAAAGCGGAGACTGAACCTAAACATTTAAACGTGGGAGCTCGTCCTTCTGCCGTCATGTTTTCTACCTGGCTGGACTTTGCTTCAGCGAGTAAGAGCAGCTGTCTCTCAGTGGGTGCGAAGCCCACACACACACTACAGACAGGAAATAACAGCTTCACCTGGGCCAGCACTCACCTGTGCTGCATCCTGACTCTGTGTCCGCTTCCCTGTGGGAGGGAGAAAGTCTCCAAACCTCAAACCACACAACCTCTTTTTTTTTTTTTTTTCCTGCCTCCTCTCTCTGATGTTTTGCTCTTTATCTTAGTTTTTGATTAACTAAAGAGTTTTATTTATTTTTCCTGCAGTTATTCAACAGGTTTCCTTTCTGCAGGGTCAGCAGACAGTGTGAAACATGTTTTAGGTTCACATCGATGCAGCTCTGAGTCTGTGCCTCTCTGTTTGAGCTCAAGGTAATGCCAGCTGGATGCTGCCTGGATTTTGGATAAACAATCGGTCGCTTGCCCTGTTGACCTCATGTTCTAAAGCACAGACAGAAGACAACGTTGGCAAGAAGAAATATTGTATTGTTGAGGAGAAACTAAATGTCGATGCATCTTATTCAAAGTTTTATGAACACGTGTTATTTAATTTGCATTCCACATCTAGAGGTCTCGATGCATCGAGTTCCTGAGTTTTTTTGTTTTTCTTAGCTTTTTTTTGTGAACAAGCACATAAACTCAGTAGCCATCTTATAAAGTGGCTACTGAGTGTATATATTATTTTGTCAAAACCAGGAGAGAGGCTTTCAGTCTAAAAAAAAGATTTAAACAAATCCCCCAATGTTCCAGATGAATGTAAATGAACTAAATGTCGAGCTGACACTGTCTTAGCCAGGCTTCATTGACTACCGAATGTGATTCTGCTCTCAAATTGCCATTAATACAATTACTGCCTGCCTAAGACACTTTAAGCATCTTAGGCAGGCACATGCTTACCTGTGTAAGGTAAGCATGAAAAAAAGCATGTAAAACCAAACTATATACCTCCTGTAATGGTTTAGAAGCTTATCTAGTTCATGTCACTCACTTGCTGTCGTTGAATATTTTGTTGCACAATTCTGATGCAACGCATCACTACAACTCCAAAGGTTTATTTGCATACGCACTGAGGAATTAGAAAGCTGTCACATCTACTATTTGTTCTGGTAATTAGTCGCACCTAAAGCAACAATGGCCTCGATCTGCATGATGTCTTCAAAGAGGAGAGTGTAAACACTAAAAACAGACATTTGTTTTCCTTAAATGATAACATTTTTTTATTTCTGTCTAGGTGCAAGCAATAATCTTACTGTCACCTAAGGAGATACAAGATGTATATATTTATAGAGATTAAACTGCAGTTGTGCAGCCAATAAAACAATGTTTTATATATAATGCACAATCTCCACTGTTTGTTTAACAGACTGAGCTACAGTTCGACCCTTAAGGCTGCAGATGATGAGCTCTAACAGTCTGTCAGCGACCTTTCTAAGCTTTCTTCCTGATCAAAGTCTTCACTCAGCATCACCCACAGGTCCCAACCCTCAGTCCTTCACACTCAATGCGCTGGAGAACAAAGGCTCGTTGGAGAAGGACGCAGAGAGGAGACAGGAGAAAGTGAGACTGAAAAAAGAAGAGGACAGGGATAGATGGGCCTGTGAGGTCACATTTGATGAGAACTCTGGATCTCCTGCAGATGCACAATGAGAAAGGTCGGCTCAGCTCATCCGATACAGAAACGTGAAGGAGGCGGGTAGAGGACAAAAGACTGGGTGGAAACAATCTGAAAACTCATGAAGAAGAGGAGGAGGAGGAAAAAAGGGAGGAGGAGGGAGGTTGAGACTGAAGGGGAACCTCATCGGACAGGCGAAGCAGCTTCAATTAAGATTGGTCAACAGATAAAAAGCTTCACATGTTTGTGTGGGAGAGTGTGACGACCTCAATCATTGTGGATGTGTCCTTTGTGTTATTGTGAGTCCATACATATGCATCAGCTGTTGTGCAACTGTGTTTGTGTCCGTATTTTGCAGTAATTGCACAGTTATGCAATTACTTTGTATAACCTGAGAGAATCCATACTGAAGAAAGGAAAGTGCATGAAGAGGTTGAGCTTTTTATTTTGTTAGCCCTTTTTGCTTCCAGTCACTGTTAAGGTAAGTTAATAGTAAACAATAAAAGAAAAAGTGTCAATAGGTTGTAGCATAGAAATAAGTCCAACATTTTTTCATCCTCCTGGAAGGTTTAGACTTTTGTCATAAGAAATATATTAGCCAAATAAAAGAGCATTTACAAGCAAGAGCTTGTTTGAAAACACAAATTAAATTTCTTGTTTTTGTTGATGCTTTAACGCAAAATTGTTTGTTAAAATTATTTATGCCCTTCTTAAAAATAAAGAAAAAAGATTTGGAGTTACATCAATCAAACGCTTCATACCGTGACTCGCACTCGTTCTCAAACGAACATTGCTTACGCAATCTCCACAACCACAGGCTTGAAACTCAACACTACTAAACCACAGTATTGGCAAAATGTCACTGGCAGAAAACACAAGTAACTATATAAGTGAAGATGGACAGAAATTATGCATTTGATAGAGTTTTTATTTTATTATTCGAGCATGCTGCAAATGAATTTTGACTATCACCTGCGTTCAGATCAACTTGGACCCAAAATTATTCACATGTTTAAAGTAATCTTTTTTGGTTGTTAGAAAAACCTTCAGTCGTAGCCAAGGACAGGGTAGTAGAATATCATCACCCTCACTGTGGCTCAGCTTTTGTGACTCTCCGACGTCCGTCTATTGTTGTCTCTGTCCTTGTCTGTCTTTGTCTGATGTTCTTTTGTCTTGTATGGTGCTAAGTATAACCACAGTTTCAAGATCAGAAAGGTAAACAATCAGAGTGAGGTACATTATGAAAACAGTCTTATTGACTTTGAGGCGAGGCTTCATGTGTTTCTGACATTGCTATGAAGACAATCGGGATGAAATGATTCTGCATCTCATATAATCCCAGTGAGACGACTTGCATTTGTGGTATGTGGATGCTGATTTCCAGATGGTGATTTACGGCTTTACCTAATCTATTTATTCAAGCCTTAATAATAGTTTGCATTTTACATAATTAAAGGAGAATCTTTAAGTGGTTTGTGTCCATCTGTTGGGATGTAATTTCAAACTACCCGTGCCCTGGTTTCCTATTGTGCCTGAAATATGCCGAGCACGACGTGCCCTACAGCGAATTCTCGAGATCGGCCAGCTTGGAAAGTTGGCAGGAGTATCAGGCAATGAACAAAATCCTCCCTGTGACATCCACCTGCTAAGCTATTCTGTTCGATTTTGACCCCACGGTTTGTGAGCTCTTCTTTAATTGAAGGTACTCTGTGTTGATCTTTCTCCGTCTTGACAGTTCCAGATGTTGCTTTACCATCTAAGAAGACTCCAGGGAGCGGTTTGGAGTTCCAGACAGACAGGTATGTGATGACCTTAAGCCTCGCGAAGAGGAAAGTATATGAGAGCCAATATAACTAAGCCTGCTGTCAAAGCTTGTAGCATAAGCATGACGGTTCATTTACATGAAAAAGTGACAACTTTTCTCTTTATTTTATCGGATGCATCTCTATAAAATGAAAACACATTAAAACCAAACTAATTCACTTATCAGCCTTCAAGCACATAAGATTTTGAGTGACATTTCATCCTTTTTTCATTGGGTCTAAAATGATGTTGGCTTTGCAGCTTATCATTTCAAGCCGCAACACCATCTCTTTTAGGGTTTTTCCACAGGGTTTATGAGTATGTTTATAGAAAACATTGACAAGTCTTCTTCATCCCAGCATTTTGGCACTGGCATGGAGGCATTAATATACTGTAAATTAACTCCATAATCTAGCAATTACAAAAGTAGTTTCTCAGCTGACTTTGCATTAAATTAAAATCCTTTTTTATCAAGGAACTAAGGAACTATTCCCAACACCTGACAGCCCCACTCCATAATCCCCTCTGCACTAAACTTTAGAGCTGAGTCAATACACACAGGTAAGTACGATCCTCCTGATACCTGCCAAACTCAGACGCCTTCATTGCATTGCTAGACAGAGTGGGATGATTTGAAACTCTAGAGTATATGTTTCCACTCTTGTAGAGTCCAGTGATGATGCATTGAGGCTTTGCATTGAGGCTTGGATGCATCAGAAACCCATTCGATAAAGCTGTCTGCACGATTGACCAGCTAATCTGAATTCTTGAACATATGAAGCTTGAAGGTCTGAAATTAGACTCTCTGGATAGTTGGTGACCTCTATGCACCTCAACGCCCTTTGATTTCACTAACAAGAAAATTTCCAACTGGACTTCATGCACAGGTGGTATCCTGTCATGGAACACGCTGGAAATGCCTAAGCTCCCGAGAGCGACCCATTCTTCCACAACTGTTCATAGAAGCGGTCTGCATATCGGTGCTGGATTTTATAAACCCGAAGCCGTGAAAGTGAATTAAACGAGTTGGAGGGGTAAGCAAATATCTTCAGTAATATAGTGTATTATCCTTCCTTCCTTTACTGCTGTCATCTTGGAACAAGTCGTATTCAGTTATTAACTGAGTGTTACATTTTCTCTCTTTGTGACAGCTCTCAGATCATTTCAAGTTTCTCCCTCCGTAACTTTAATTTCCCCTTTCCTCTGCTTCATTCCACACTATCCTCTGTCCTCTATGTCTCAGCAGCTCTCAGAGGTTATATTCTCCATTCTTCAAGGCTCGCTGCTCACAGCAAGGGATCTGTTCTCACCGCCCACCAGTCTGGGACCTTGAAGACCTGTAACGATGGCCCGCGAGCATGGCTTTATCCTCTTAGACTAAGCAAAAGCTTCATAGGATACGAGACACAAATCTGCCTTAAGAATTTCAATGGAGATGTTTCAGTGTTTTTCCTTGTGTGGATAAATAAAAGACATAATTCCTTCCTGACCTGTGGTGGGCCACAACTAAACAGCTTGTGTGTTTTAATGCTTCCATTAACGTCTCTGCTGTGCGGTTTTCACTATGAAATAATTATCAGTGTTAAATACAAATAAATTGCATTTAAAACAAGCTAACAATTATGCGGCGGAAACAGCACAGCAAGCAAATGCAAAAATTTTAGCTGCTTTAAATTCAGATGTTGGGCGAAAAAGCCGCAGAGCAGGTACATAATCCGGGTTAACAGAATTAGCATCGCGTCCTCAACAGAGTGGTGGTGTAGCAGCAGCCAAGTGCAACTGTTGCAGAGCAGAGCAGCAGTAAATGTAAATGCTGTTACCCTGCAGAGTCCCAGAGCACTGTGTTCCTAGCAGGCTTTAGGGGAGGACAGAGCTGTCTGAAACAAGGCTTACCCGTTAGTTCTGTTGGTGTCCCATTGCTATTCTCGCTCTTTACCAGGATCTTTCTAGCAGAAACACCTTTTGGTCATTCCTTGCATTGTTTCCTTGGGGGGGATTTCTATCTGTGAAGACTGTGTAGCTTTTGCTAGAAAAACACTTACAAAACCTCATGTGTGTCAGTAACTCTGTGATGCTTTTTGATATTTTTATTACGAAGTGATTAAACAAAACAGATTCCTTTGTGCAGAGTCTTTTAGCTGTTGCGGCTCTCTGACGTGATCCTGGTTTGGTTATGTTTCCCTGTGTTACTGTCGGTGTTTGATTCTCCTCAAATGCAGGGCTCAGTGGTCTGTGATGAAACACGTTTACTGATAAACACTATACAGTGCTCTGTGCCACTAATTTAATCAGAAATGAACTGACTAAAGGGCCACACCATAGTCCCCAGAAGAGTCAGGAGTTCTTATAAATAGTTTATACGTAACACTTTAATTTTGTGTTAAGTGTTACAATAATGTTGGATATTGAAATCAGGACTTTCTAGTTGAATTTCAACTTGTGGTCACAAATAGAACATGGCTTAACATGTAACGAGTCACTAAAATGGCTTATTCTGGCACTTATTAATGTCCTTACAACAGACAAAATAAAACGTTTCTATAATTGTTTTGGAAATGTTATTCAGCACTCCTCAAGGTTGGAATATCACCTGTGTGACATCTGATATTGAAATGATAGTCCAGGAACTTTTATATGTATTTATTGTTGAGGGAAGCTATCATTTGCAACACCAACAGTTTATCTATTGAGCATAACACAACATCAACACGAGCAAATCAGTAGAAACACGTGAGTAAACCCAAAAACCACTGCTTTCTATTATTTACAGTACCAGGATATTAAGGACACTTCTGGACAATTCTGTCATTTACCCCTAAGTGACTCATAAGTCTTTGTGAATTTATCCACCTTTTCAGCTTCACAGCACTTAAACTGAGACCTGTCTATTGGTCTCAAACAGAATGGCATTTGCAAATGTGTGTGCAAGGCTTTCTTAGCTGGAAAAGCAAATTACTCCTATTTTTATTTCATCCCCGGACAAAATAGCTGACAAAGAAATGGAAAATGGAAAAGGCAGTATAAAAAAGGAAAAGCAAAACATTGATGGACGATGTCTCAGGGCTTCCTTGAAACAATCATGAAACCAACCACAGTATGTGTTTACACAGTATACAGCATGTATCTTACAGGGGTACTTAATAATAAGGTGACAAGAGGAAAATTAAGCCTTAAAGTATGAATTATAAATGGGGATTTTCTGAGATTCAATATTGACCATTTTTGAGATTGTGTAACGTTTTATAAGCATTATATAAGACTGTTTTCTGACTTTTGTCCCCCATCCTGTGACCTTTCCGTTGCAGCTGTGTTTGAAGTCTGTGTACAAATTAAAATTGTGCGATTGGTTGGAGTTGGAAGTGATTGTGTTTCCTCACTGATTGTGTTTCAGCTCATTGTATTTTTTCAGAATCGTTGCTTGTCCATTTGTGCAGCTGTGTTACAGGTTTAAATTCACATGGAGGCATTTCCGAGTTCTCTGAAGGCCAGGAAACGCAAGCTTTGAATGGATGAAGGAATCAAAATATTGTTAAGAAAAATCTAAATGAAATAAAACCTTTAATGGATGGGGTTCGGTCGCAGCTCTGCTCAGCCTCAATGCCCGATCAACCTTCGATCCACAGGACTCTTTCATCTCGCAGAGCAGCCCTGTCTCACCTCAGGGTCGGCTCTCACCTCCATCACTCAGCCTTGTTAGCCATTCACACTTGGCCTGTGAAATCACACTCTCTTCACAGGGGCTCTTCAACATGCCACACTCTTCCTCTCTCTTTCCTGGCCTCCCCCGGTTCCTCTGAGTTCGGACTGACTAAACAATGTGTCAATCTCTCCGTCGCCTGTAGCAAACAGATGGGGCACTGCCACTCTCTGCCCGTCGTCATTGTTGTCGCTCTCCAGCTAACCTTGTCACTTCTTCTGTGGTCTGAATCTCTCACTGTAACCTCTCTCAATCACAGCATCTAAATGTTACTGCACTGTTTTATTGTCAACAGCAGTTTCTTTGATTTGCCTATATGACATTTTAGTGCATCCCTGCAGAGATGTATACCAGAGCCAACTTTATTCTTTTTTTTTTTCAAAATATTAATATATTGCATTGTCTGTTAATTCAGTGTGTCAATGAAACTGCAAACACAAACTAACTCTAAGTTTGTTTATCTGCAAAGCTGGATGAGGCAACAGAGAACACTGTTTATTCAAAATAAATTTGCATATACTTCTGACAAAGCATGACCAAAAATAGCTTCACGCTTAAATAAAGACAGAATTTTCCACATGTAGCCCTGTCTAAAATATTTATTACAAACCTAGAAGGCTAAAATTGCTGGAGTTAGTAATTGTTGTGTTAATAAATGTATTAAAAACTAATAAAAATGCTGCAACTTGGATTAAAATACAAGGATATCTGGTATATTTATTAGCTAATAGTTTATAAATAGTCTTAAAAAGGTTGTGTTTTACCAGTGAACTCCATGTAGCCAATGATGTGAGGCAAACTCCAAATCATCTGTCGAGTGCTACAGGCGTGAGGACAAGACCTCATCCATCCCTCACACTTTCTAACAACTCGAAGGACTTGTGAGTAAACTAAAGCTCACAAGTTTAGTTGTGAGCTTTAGTGAGCGACCAATTGTGTTTTTGCATCACAATGAACACAAGCCATGTATCAGACCTGCAACAAGTTTTCTTATTTCAGCAAAAGAACTTATTTAAATGGTCAACTTCTGAACTGACTTTAAAGGGGAACCATTTTGTAGGACGGTGATATTCAACATTTTTGTTTTTTTGTTGGGACTAATATTGATATTCCAGATTTGTTTGAACAAATCTAAACTCTATTGAATGTATTGCTACAGATAAACACAAGGTTTAAAAGCTGACATTTTTTATTCTTAGTGAGTTCAACATAAAGTAGTTCTTATTTTTTCTGCTTATTGGAGACACCATTTAATTTAGAAATCCTAAATAAGTATAAAAGGTTAAATCGATTTGTATTTGTTTCTCCTTTACCAATTGCTTTGCTAATTGCTTATTAGTGAGACATAAGTGTATGCAGGGTCTTACCCAAAGTACTCCCATCACTTTGACCAAGGGTTACTATTTACTTGCATTGGGTGCTACGTATTCATTATTATTGTTGTAATAAACATTCTAGTCCTGTTCCTAGTATTGTTGTGGTCAGTCATAATTTATTTTGCCTGGTATGGAAAAGCATAATCTTTATAAACATGGATTGAACTGTAGTGGTATTCCAATCTAGGCTAATAATAGCACAGCATCTATAATATCTTTTTCTAGTTTATTTTTTATTTTAATTCTTCTTCAAGAACTAAATACGTGTCGACTTGTGCTCATGTTTACAAAATTTCTTTGATTTTTGGAAGGTGGGGATAATTTGATTCATGTCGCACATTCCAAGCATGTCAACCGCGGGATCTTTTATACACAATTTGAAAACTAATATATATTCATTTTATCTATAATATACCCATGGTGAACTCTACCATAATGGAATTTGGTCCTGCAATAAGAGGTCATGACTTCTCTTGATTCATCAGAGTCGACTCACTTAAATGGAGATCAGAACCACAATGGAAGCAGGATATAACATAAGACATTCAGAATATACAATAAACGTAGATCAATAGAGAGAGATGTGACCATCTTGTAATTAACTGCCAAGAGAAAAACATAATAATGGTTTAGTACATGGGTACAAACTGATTTGTTTACAGGTGTAATTTTGGAGTGGGTTGGGATGAAATGGGAAGATGTGGATAGGAATTGGAAAAGAGGAGAAGATCTGGAGCTTATTTTGAAATTACATCTGTTCATGTACAAAGAACCATTCACAACATATCAGCTTCTGAGAATGGGCAAAATGATTCGGTACAAAATAACTCAGTTAAAAATTTGTGCATTGCTTTTAGAAATCTGGTAAACCGTATAAAAAAACTGCATTCTGTGCCAACTTTTTAGGCACGTCTGCTTTCCAAAACGAGGCATAAATAATCTTGCTAAATGGCTGGCTGGCTCACAACAGTTGGATGGGATAACTCACATTTGTGAATCTGTTTAAGTGTGACTAATTACTGTGATGCTGATGATTTGGTTTTAAACTGTTCCAAAGCTCAACCAAACCAGCAGTTGTGGCATTTAGGAACATCTAACACACAATATGGAGATAGACTGCTCGCTTATTCATTTTTAGCCAACAAGTTATTGCCTGGAGAAATTTTGGTGCCAAGATCTGAAGGGAGATTTTTTTCTTTTTGGTTGGGGAATAAGTGGGAGATGGGGGAGGCAGAATCTAATCAGCCTCCTACACACTTCACACTGCAGTCAAGCCAACGCAGCTCCGAGACTGATGGTGTAGCCGTGCAGTGCAGTGCAGTGCTGGGCCGTGTTGTGTTGTGCTGCGCGATGCTGTGAGGGATAATGATCCGTGGCTGTGTAAGCCATTAGTGAGTAAGTAGTTATGTTGGAAACCCCGTATCCCTGGCGCCTGCTGTCACTTTGATAAATACGCAACACCTAGGTGCCCTCGCAGAAAACAGCTCAAGCTTCTATTTAGTTTAAGTTCCTCAAAATGTACAAATTCTCCTAAATATTTTGGCTTGTTTGGTGCTTAAAATGAATCTTTGCTGGTATCTATCGCAATAACATTTCAGCAGGTTCGTGTCAATCAGCTCCAAACATTGCATTGTGCTGGGGTTTTAGCTGGTGTTGCTGGGATTGCACGGTCCTGCAAGACTGAACTACAAACCACGTGACCCGACATCAGTAACTCAGGCACACATTTCTGCAAACAGAAAGACAAGCCTGCATGCGCATGTTTCCCAGTGAGTCCTCTTCAAAAGCTGATTTGTTTGGGTCACCTCAGCGAACCCCACCACGGACATTCGAAGAAGACTTCCTGCTAAGCCGTCTCTTTCAAGTCTGCTTATTTTCACCTCATTTCACACCAGTATGAGATGAACTCTGGAAAAAAAAGCCCAACTCACGGTCGACTGGGCAAAACATTTTTTTTTTTTTTTTTAAGAATACATTAGTAGATTCAAATCTTGAATTCCCTTTAATGTGATACAAGTAGCGAGGCCTCACTACCATATGGCCTGCCCTCATTCACTGTGTTTGTGGGTGTTTGCTACAAAGCATATGCATACGTTTATTCATGGTGAGTGTTTGTTTTTCGGCAGGGAAGCTCTGTCCCACATTCAGATTAACGGCCCTGATTCAGACATGGAAAGGAGACGTGGCAGCTTTTTGTCCACATGAAAGGGTGGAGGGAAAGAGGCTTTTTCATGGTCTGAGCCCAGTTTGAATCGGACTACAGATTCTGCCTAACTCTTTTGCAAGCGGATCTGATCCAAGTGCCATTGTACCGTAAGGTTCCTTAGAACAAACTCCCTTTCTCATTACTTTTTTCTAATTATCTAAATCTTTGTTGTTTAATTTTTTTTCCCCCTATGGCTGAAAAAAGTAAATAATTCAACAGGATTGTCAAATTAATGACAAGTAAATTTGCCTTCCTTTGATTTTCTCATTCAAGGGAAATTTATGGGTCAGTTAATGTGAAGAAATCGTCCTTCCTGAAGTCAATGAATATGGAGTGAAATGTATTGTGCAAATTCACTTGAGGGAATTGTGTTGGGCTTGCTTTATTTTGGATGTCCAAAGAAGTGAACCATACACAAAACAGAAGACAGTTTCACAATAAAGTCCCTGAAAGAAAAGATCTGGAACCTTTTCCAAATGTGCTAGTAGGTTAATCCCCGCCCCAGTCCAAGACTGGTTTCTATGCAAAGCTCACACTGGAAACGTTGGTCTGGCAATGAGCTTTACTGGCTTGCTGAGCCTCTCTCAGTTAAGACTGTCACTACTGTGGCCAAGTAACTGTTCTGACAGAGTGGAGATACCAGCTCGGCTTTCAGGATTGAGCCAAGACCACAGTTTTGTCTCTATGTGACAGTGAGCGGAAAAGTCAGACCTCTTATTAATACTAATCTCCGGATTAGGAAAAGCAGCTTTAGGCTTGAAGTCATTCTCTCCAATCATCATCATTGTCTACAACAAATATGATCTGCAACTTCTCGTTCAATCTGCATCGGCGCAAACAGATAGGGAACTGTTGCAAAATCAGAGCAGCGATTGGGCCAGAACAGTTGCCTTGGGGCTGGATTTTCTTCAACAGCAATACATGAACAAAAAGAGGCCACAAGGGAGGGGAGCACCATTTTTTTTTTTTCCCTCCTTCTTCAACTAAGTTTGTATGATCACAGATCTTTTGTGTTCGGTTAATCTCATAATCTATCAAATGACCTTCACTAATCAAGTGCTAAAGTGGACTTTCAAGGAATGGCATTGGCATTTCAGTATGCTTGCCAAATCACTAAAAGCTTTGTAATGAACTTCAACGTCCCCTTTGGAAGGCCAACTTTTCATGCTAGATCTCAGTCATTTATATTTTATGTTTTATACATTTCTCCCCCGTTGATCACTGGAGTCATAAAAGATGTGAATAATACAAGATCTCAGAAATTTTCTGGCCAATATAACCGATTGCCTGCAGTGATGGCACATTCCTTAATATTCCAGAACACAGCTTGTGTGTGCGCGTTCGTGTGAGTGTCTGTAAGCAAGAGAATGAGAGGAGAGGAAAGGGCTTCAGAGACGGATGGCGGTTTTTCCTGGAGGCTTAGTGCTTTCTGGATTCCTAGAAATAGAATTTTGATCTTTTGAATGTGATTAAACTTCACTTTTTTTGCATATGATGGAAGAGAAATTTTAGCAATCCAAAGAAGTAAGGGTGCAGAAATCGTGTGGTAGTAGGCGTTTATGTGCTTCTATGTATGCGTGGGCCCTCCTATGTCTTCCTTTGTATGTATGTGTGAGTGCAGTATGTCTGTTCACCTCAGCCAGATTCCCTGGGGTTTACAGATGGTAACCCAACATGCCAGCTATACACAAACAGACAGACACACAGTAACACCAACACACACACACACACCTCCAGAGCCAACCTGGAGTCAGGGCCTTGTATCCTGGAGGTGATCCATGCCAGATTACGGCTCTTTTGCACAGCATGACACTTCAAGATGTCCCTCTCTGATCTCAATCTGAATAATGTCTTCCATGCAGCTTTAGAGAGAACGACAACTTATAAGCTAGACTGCACACTTCTGATGAGGATACATTTTTAGAAAATTACACTCCATATCAATCAATATTTTGCTTTCATATGTGAAATCTTGTCACTATAAAAATGCAGTTTTTCCATAAGATACATTATAATTGCTGCTATCTGCATTGTCCTCTCAAAGTCAATGTGTCAACGAGAGACCAAGGAGGAGCAACAGTGACTTTATACAGGGCAACTAAGAGCATGTACAACTAGAGGAGGTCACACTAAATCTACTGAATGTTTGGCCACCCTGGCTTTATTTAAGGTCTCACATTTTCCTCAGAATTGGTCCCAACCTGTCTGTCCCCAGCAAACATGTTTTTTTTTCATCCAGGGCAGGTTCTGTTCTTCCTTCTTTGTTCCCCCACCCCATCTTTCATTTCTTGTAAATTTCCTTCTGTTCTCTATTCCTTACATGTTTCTTTCTTTTTATTCCCGCTTTCCTAATTTATTTCCCTGGCTGTGTCTTTTTTCCTTTCTATATTTATTTCTTATTTCCTGCTTTACTACTGTGTCCTACAGCTGTTGCTTATGTGATTGATCCCCTTTCTTCCTTCCCTTGTCTTTCCTTTTCTTCCTTCCTTATGGCCTTCATTCTTTATTATTGCCCAAAATGTTGTCAATATCTTGGGAGGTCAAACCTTTACCAGTCTTCAATGACCTTACAGTATATTATATGGTTTTATTGTGGCATAAAGGGCAACCAACATGGCAGTGAAAGATGTTATTTTTTAGTTTTTTATTTGACAAACTATTATATGTTTTAGTCAACTGACAGCAGTGGTGTCTGGTCATCAGCTGATGGTTCAAGACACAATGCGAAGGTTTCCTTTTACAAATCTGTTTATTTGCTTCACTTTACCTAAAGGTGCCAATCAAAACATGCAAACTGACAAGATATATTGTGGTAATGCTTTCTAATGCGGTCTTTTAAAAAGTCAGGCTGATATCTTTGGCCAAAAAAAAATCCTGCTTAAGGTACTCTCTCTCATTTCTCCAAAGAAGATCTAACCTCTTTAGCACCAATTCATTTCTCTCTACCACAGAGAAAAGAAACGTTTTATAATGTTATCTGATCTTCTACACCTTTATAAAGCTCTTTTCACATACAAACTGCTTTAATCAGTGAAAGATTGTTCCAAGGCAGTCTTCGCTTTTTTTCTTGACGTCAGTCAGTTTTATTTATATTAGATTCTATAATAACAAGCTCTGCCGTACAGTCGACCCCGACCTATTCAAAGTGCGGGATTCATGGATTCACCTGTTCACAGATTTTTCGGTGGAGTTTCTATAATGTAACTCCATTTATAGAAAATTTGCCCGTTCACCCCAGGGTACATAGTGCTCCACAACAATTCACCAATGTAGACCTTCTTGGCAAGACATGATGAATGAAACGGCTCGACAGTGGTGGAAGGACTATGTCCAATGTAAGCCAGGATTTCACATGAATGTAATCTATTTAAAGATTAAGAAATTGTTTCCTTGTAATCCTCAAATTTGTGCAGTAAAATGTAAATACAATTAGATCAGTTTGTCAAAAGCAATACAGCATACACACAGGCCACTGTGAGCTTTTAGCAAAAATAAACCAAGGGTCAAAATTAAATATTCATTCTCTGCAGTGGGGTAGAGGAGAGTACAGCCCAGGGAATTGTGTCCTGTGAAGGAGAGAGAGCTTGGGTCCTCGGTCCTTACAGTGTGTGTGACAGGACTGACCCTCATATCACCTCAGACTTTTACACTCACCATCATCTGGCATGAGAAAGGTGGCACTCCACCGCGGTGCAATAACCGAACAGCCTTACCTCTGACCCAGTCTGCAGCAGAATGCGTAACGGTGACACCAATGACAAGTGGAGGCAGTAACTAAACAAGGAACGAAATGTGATTTTGAGCTAAAAAAAATACACCTCAGTAAACATTTTTACGCTCCTGGATCCCAGCTACTGCCATTAATCACTGCTGTCAGTCACCGTGCATGTAACTTACATTTAAAAGAAATCTTAAGTGCTGAATGTGCTCCTGTACCATTATGTATTTAAGACAGACCTCACTTCATATCTCACAGAAGACAAACAAAACGAGGGAAAAAGAAACGCCCCTGAAAACATCAATAGTTAACCATGCAATCGTGGGCCACTGTGGAATTTTCTGGCATGAAGGTTTTCCATTTTGATCCTAGTTTCTCTCACATTTGCCATTCTTGCTTCCGTCCCATGACGCTTCCTCTGTCCAGCTTTCTGCAAAAACAGAAAGGACTGAACTAGAAAAGAAGTGGGGCATGGAGCTAACCCGACTGCCTAGCCAGGCATTCCTTATTTCTGTGGCTTTTGATGCTGACTGGTATGAAAAATGTATGGCTTGGCACAGAATGCAGCTACTTAAGGTGGACTATTTGATGTGCCTATAGTGTGTGTCTTTTTTTTCAAGAGACTGTATTTCTGTTTAATACATACATAGATAATGATGTAGAGGTAGAAGTGAAAACATTCCTCCTGCTCCCCTCATGGATGATTGCCTCTCCATTTACAGTACATATATCAAATATCATAGATGAACAGGTTTGTGTCCCAAAGGTTGAAGATCTCGTAAAATGAGGTCATCCAGGATGCGTTGAACATGTAATAACACAGCAGTCCATTTGTTTGTGGTAAAAAAATATGAAAAAGCAACACATTAGCTGATGTTATCATCAGAACAAAGTGCAATCCAAAAGACCACACTGCATTTTTACCAGCTGGTAAAGTAGATCATAAAACAACATAAAGTGAATCAACACACTTCCCGCGGCACAAAGTGCTACTGTCAGTAAACTGACTTCACTTTCATCTCAACAGAAGCTTTCTTCCATTTTGGTCAACCTCACAGTTATTTATCAACAATTTCTCAAGGTGACTTGAAATGCTAAGAGGTTTCACTACTAAATATTACAAGCTTGGATTCAGTCAACTTCAACTTCCGAGTCCATGGTGTCTCAATATCTCAGAGCAATTTATGGCTCATCTTTTTAAATTAAACTCCCCCTCACAACTGCGTCTGCAAGGAGATCAGTTGAGAGAAGGCAGTTTGGGTAGCCCTGTCACACTGGCATTAACTTAAAGAGCAAAATCTAATACATGCAACAAACATGAGTTTGGAATAGAAAACTACATACACATATAAGTATGCTTCAATATAATTAAGCAAGCCTGAAAAGAGGGACTAAAATGGTCACAATTGTAGTTTAATCAACTGTACTACAACGGCTTCAGCAAAAGTGCAGGACAATTGGCTCAATAAATAAAAAAATGAAGTGAAAGAAATTGGACAAATGCTTGTAATTCAGTACAAGCATTTGTAAATTTGAGTTAATACTTGTCCTTTCTGTTAATTATATACTAGGCAGTGTGTTGAGCAAGGTTTACTCAACCAGGACATTGATGCAAAGATTAAAAGTTACCATCAAGTGTCTTGTTGTTGGACCAAAGATGAAAGCAAAGTCTTAGGCAAGGGTTGGAATTAAGAGACTTTAATAAACAAACACATACTTGTATATTTGTATGAAGGGATACTGAACTAGCAGGCAGTCAAAAGGCTTAGAGCCATGAAGCAACTGGAAGTAATGTTATAATCCGAGAGTCTCAGAGAATGAGGAGCTTTAATACTGGTTGATTAAGTGACAGGTGGTTTATTAGGAACAGGATGCAGCTGTGAAAGAACAGACTGACGGCCACACACCAATCTTTTAGTTTCCACATCATGACTGTGTTTTGTACGACTGGAACAATCGACTTTGTTATTCTTTTAAGGGAGAGCAAAGTACATAGCATCACCTAGTCTTTCTTCTGAAATCTTATTAAAATAAATTAATCTGAGAACTGTATGAACCTTGTGACTTTAAAACTGTCTTTTTTCATCCTTATTTAATTATGATGACAGCAGCAGCTCTATTTTTAATGTCTGTAGTCTGAATAATCTTAGCAGGTTGCAGGAATCTCTGTCAACCTTAACTGCCTTTAATTTACAATGAAAAATTCACTTCCTGTACTGCTGATTAAATAACCGTCAGAGGGACCAATGGTTTACATTTTGCCAGAGATATGCTATGCAGAGAAGAGGCTTCATGTAGAACCTCTGTTGCAAATATATTTAAAAAAAAATTTCAACAAATGGCAGCTATTTGAAGAGTCTCGGGGCAAAATCTAAAATGTTTTTCTGCCATTTTCAAATTACGCATGTGCTTTATTTGAGGCTTTAAATAGAAAAGCCTGGGCATAATGTCATGCGTTTCTTTTGGCAACACGGAGCTGCTTCTACTGAATCCTGACCTTTTAAAGTGAGCAAAGTAAAATTAAAGACAGAAACGACCAAAAGGGTAAAGTTGAGTTTTAGAGCCTGATGCATGGTTGTTCTACGTTTGCAGTCCCTCTTCATGAAGTTTGCCTATCAGCCTTCATAGCAGCTGGCTAATGCCGTCATCAGTGTCACTTTAAATGATCAAACCGGCTCACAGCACTATGGAAAATGAGAAAATTCATCATTGTGAGCCCCAAAGGACGCACATAACCTTGTTTACATTTACTGCTAATATTGAACAGATGAGCATGAAAAAACACAGAATCAGTGTTTTGGTTCTTGCCTCAATGCTAACGGCTTTCTGTATCTGACCCGGGTCACTGTAAACTGCTACTGCAATGTTTTCCATCTCTCTAGATATACTGTAAAACACTTTATGTGGTCTAAATATGAGTAAGTGAATCCAAATGAAGAACTCAATACTCTTATTATGTTGTGAATAAATCAGAAAGTTGGCAAATCTGCCAGTTTCCCTTTCATTCACCGCATAGTTGATTCACTATGGTGACATTGATTCTTTCGAGGTGTTGCACATTTGACATTTTGGACTCATCTGTCAACTTTTTTGACACATTTTAAAATTCCTGCTTAGGTCCAGTCTTATGGGAGAAGTAAAAATGTTGCCTAAAACACGAACAGAACATTCATTGAATGTGCACATATTGTAACAAAATGTCTGACACAGTTACACACGAGCAGCCATGTCTTCCGGCAGGTTAATCAAGCCAGTGGCAATGATTGAGTCACACCACCTTTAGCTGGAAGCCAGTGATATGGCTGTGTTTGCAAGTTATCTGGGCTAATAAAAGCTCCCAACCCCCATTTCTGATTAAACAGCCGCAAAATAACACCTTTACTAAGCACCATGCCCCCATACTGCCTCAGGCTATCGCTGTGGTAATTATAACATGCTTCTACAATTTTCAAATCTTAGCTGTCTAATTTCTTAGTACCCATAGCCAATACATAATTTTGGCTGTAAGATGTAATTGTTTAGAAAAACGGTACAAAAAAAAAAAAAAAAAAATCAAGCAAGTGACCAGTCTTTTTTCTCAGGCTGTAATATGGTACCCCTGTATGACATAAAAGGCAACTGAGGGACGTATTGGAGTCTTGTTGCCCTGCAGTGATACCAAAGACACTTAAACATGGCATTCGTCTTTTTCCAATACTTCCCTGCCTTGTGCTTCTGCAGCAGAGGTCGCCGACCCATCCTCAGCCCTGTCTTTTTACTGCTCTTCATTCTCTTTTGCTGTGAAATAGTGTTGAGAAAATAAAGAGCAAACACAAGAGTGTTAGTGTCACTCAAGCTTCCTGGAACGGCAAGTTCAAATTTCTCAGCTGAAAAATAAAATAAAATACAGCACAGCAAAAAAGAAAAGAAAAAAAAATAGGGACAAAAATTCAATCTATTGGAAAACTCTCTGGAGATAATATCACTGCTCCAGCCAGCTACTGATCTTTTTGAGATAAACTGGTGTAGGAAATGCTAAGGCAGTGATTCATTAGAAAACATGCGCTTCTACCTGCAATGCTTGGCATCAGCAGACACAGCCAATTACTAGTAGGCCAAGGCTGGCAGTTCAGGACACAAGCCATCATTTATATCCCTGGGAGAAGATGTGTGTATTAACTAACAATAATACTGATGGTAGTAAAGTACAGAGAGTGGACTGACTTGTCAGTTCACATTTTTACAAATACATTTTGCTTGTGCCTGAAAAAATAGAAAATTATCAATCAACCCTACTTTTATTCATGTGAAGATGAAGCGCCAAGTTCTTTTTATTATCTAAAATTTGAAAATATTTTACTACTGACAATTATTGTAATGTCTGATTTAAGTTGCTATACAGTGCATCATTCCAAATTGTATTTTTCCATCACTTTCCTCAAAATTAGTATGCGAGTATAAACTTTTGAGGAAAAAAAATAATTGGAATAAGGCTGCAACATTAAGAAATGTGAAAAAAGTGAAGTGCTGTTTACTTTCTGGATGCACTGTATAAATAATACTAAGACAGGGTTATGGTTCTAAATATATTTTATACTAAGTGTGCTACACCATAAGAAAAAACTTAATCCTCGTACAGCTCTGCTACGACAGACTCTGACAACGTTAAATGTTGGGAGTAAGAATATCATAACAGATGCATGGAGGTAAATATATATATATATATATATATATATATATATATATATATATATATATATATATATATACTTTTTACTGAAAAGAAAAAAAGAAAAAAGGTATAGGAAGATTATTACTTCATCCACCCCCACAAAACTGATCCTCTTCAGTGACGAGATGAAAAATCCACAAAATAATTGTGAAGATGATTGACACTTGCAATAATTCAACCAGGGAAATTTATCAGTGCTTTACATTTCCTTTGTGTGTATGTGTGTGCATATGAGAGACAGGTGCCAGCAACATAAAGCTCAAATTAAAACCTAGCACATTGATTCTGACAGAACCGTCAAACTGGGACTTAAACACTGACTGTGTAGAAATGGCAAGCTGTCAGTATCGTGCATATGATTGAAAATAACAGCTATTCAGCTCAGACTGTGGACCCAAAGAATCACTGTTTTCTGTTTATGTCTTTGTACGCTTTTTTTATATATACATCTATTATTTCAATCCCTGCTCTATCTACAGACAAGGCAGAGATTTATCTGTTTTGCCTCCCTCCTCATTCAATTTTAACTAAAAACAAGACAATTAAATGTAATGAAAATTTTTCAAGGAGCTTGTTGTGTCAGGGTTTTAAACTCTGTGTGATACAAGTAAAGCGCAACCTTCATTGATTGGTGGACCACAATATTTTTTCTTAAAGTAAAACAAAAACAAAAAAAATCAGATAATAACCTTTTGTCTTTTACTGCTAGACAGCTCAGACTGTGGTTTTAGCTTCTGCTCTCTAAAAGAGGGCATCCCAAATGAACAGAAGGACACCTGCTGAGCAAACGACTTGAGCAAAGTTAGAGGGAAAGCAAGGTCAAAAAAGTCTGAGTGACCAACTTCGTGTCCATACTTCTCTTTATGGAATAGGAAAGAGAAACAAGATAGTAGAAGCATTTTGTTTATCATTAATTATCTAACAATGACACAACCAAAAGTCACATAAAGCTGATTTATATAATGTTACAGGAACAGACTCACTTTCAAAGTATCTACAGACTGATAATGTTCTTCCTTGTGGTTTAAAGAATTGCTTCTGTGAGATATTTATTTGTTCCTGTGGAGAAACCAGCTACGATAAAGTGCTGTAGGATGCATTAAGCATTAAAATTAAGTTTGGATTTGCGACATATTTTAATGGCCAGTTACTATTTTATATGGGTTTGAATTATTTTTTGAAATTATTATTTATGAGATACAGATTTAAATACAGGGATTTATTAGCATGTGACTGTGGGTTGATTTGTTCAAATAATTAAATGTTCTCTTTTCTACTTGACTTAAGAAACCAGTGTTTTAGCCATTTATTGTGGATTATGAAGGAGCTAGATTAGACGAAGGACGTCAAACTCCGTTCCTCAAAGACCAGCGTCTTGCTGCAACTTTTAGATGTATCCTTTGTACAAAACATCTGGACTAAGAAACTGAATTACCTTCTTAACTTGAAGTCAAGTTCTCCCCACTAACAACCAAATTTTATGCTTTACGTTTGTTGAGACTGAGACTGAAACCTTTGTTTCAAGATTTCTATTGATCTCTCTGAAAAACATTTACCTTTCAAATAGGCGTGGATACATTGATAAATTAATGAATTTGCCTGGCTGAGATCAGTGTGCTTTAATTTTTTTACACAGCTAATGATTGGAGATGGTAGGATTGTACTACTTGTGATTTGGTTTTTAATGATTATTCAGCTATAAAGGATATGTGATATTTGTGAAAGTGGTGCTTTTTTGTAATGTGCATTTGATTTTGTGGATGTCCATCTGCCTCAAGAAGATGACTGAATGGACCAGCTTTGGTTATATTTAGAATAGTCTAAACTGCCAAAAGGTTTGATGTGGAGCCTCATTGCATGTTTTCTGAAATGCAGACATAGCAGTCAAATTGGAGAAAATGTTAAGTGAGAAAAAAAAAATCAATTCCTTCCTTTCATAAAAACTTCAACATTTCTTCACAACCCACTGCCTCCGATCACGAGCGTTTCCGGTCTTTTATGTCCCCAGATTCACATCTTTCATTCCAAATATCACAGAATGACATAAAAGTGGTCTATGAGAAACCATGAAATAGTAAGAAGGTGGTAAACATAAGAGGATAATTATAGAGCCCAGATGGCAGCTCCTAACTAATAGTCCAAATTATCAGTAATGGGGACCGTTTGGAATCGGAGCGGAAAGAGGTGAAATCTCACCATGACACCCAGCTTGTTGCAGCAGAGGAGACTAACAGCCTCTGATTGGGGGGAATTGGTTATAATTTACCAGCACACTGCCAGCTTTAACCAATCATGTGTCAGAGGTTAATAAACCGCATGTCACTAGATTCAAGACAAATACATGGAAACGCAGTCATTTGGAGTAATTATACTTTCTTATCATCGTTGTAGGCAAACACAATTGAATTTTAGAAAGTGTTGTAGATACAAACTAATGTGTGTGGGCAGTTCTATTGCTCAGTACTGCAGGATATTGCATTGTGCAAGTTAACACATTTTGGCTTGATGTCACATTTTCAACAACAGAATTAAAAATCATACATTTGTGTAAAAGAACAGTTTTGTGCATAAAATAATTATTTGTTCAAATTCTGATGAAGGAAGAATGTAAAAGAAATTCACATGTATTTCTCGGTTCCCTTTTAATAGCTAAACTACCTGTGATCTGTGACAGCTCATGGCAGAGTCTTTAAATCAAATTATATTTAATTATTTGTGATGTGGAAACAAGAGTCCATAAACGAGAGCAGTGCTGATGTCTTTCAAGAAGGATGAAGTAGGGTATCCCAAAAGGAAGGATGACACATGTTTGTCTCATCTAAGTGATCGATTAATAGTTGAAGTAATAGTTACTGAGATAGCAATTCTTGAGAAAGGTAACTTTGAAGCTGCGAATGAGGCTATTAGTAGATTTATTTGGTAGTTATTTTTCATTTTTGAGGCTGCATCTTTTTTTTTCTTTTTTTTTAACGGTAGGTACATCTCTTCTTTTGGTTCTGACTTCACTTTGTTGCTCCTGGCTGGTCAATAGGAATTGATTTGAGTTGTATAATCCACACATTACTGAAATGGTGATATCCACAGGGGGACATGAAACGTTCCTAGGATTTCATTGTGTGGGCTGCTATACATGGCAGCATGCCAGAGCTTAGAGACCACAGACAGATCCCACACAAACACAGGTCAACACAGACATTTGACTCCTCTATCCTCTGGATTGTCCTCTGAAGCTTACTTCATCAAATAACAGTGAACCTGCTGCTCAGGTTGTACTGTATTTACACAAACTCACCAAGATGCTCACATTACTGATGTGCTCTGATGTACTAAAAAAAAAAAAAAGACAGAATTTCTTGTTTGTTCAAATGACCATGCAGGTGTAAGTTACAATTAATATGCAACAGAAAAAGTAGGATGCATAATCCAGCCATGGATTAATGTAAAGTTCTTGTAATCTTCTTACATACTCCAGTATCATGCACATTACTTATGAATAAATTATGCTAATATATTGCAGATTGAGGAGGACGGCAAGGGGCTACATTTTCAACAGATGTTCCTTTAAGCAAAACCAGTATGAGTTTATGATATTTTTGAAATGCGATGTATTCAATTCTCAAAAGACACCGCTGTTTCAAAAATGTCTTCTAATTAGCAAACTCATCTCCTCTGTGGTTTTGCTGTTTGTGTGAAAAACAGGCTTCAGATGCTCAAGGGACACAAAAAATTTAGTCATATCAAAGCAGATCTTTAGCACTGATGTTGCATTTCCCTATGATTATGAAATTATGTAATCCCATGTGTCCCATTTGATGTCCTTGTGAATCCTCTCTAATGCTTAGGATAAATAATGGGGGAAATAAGAGTTGAAATATGTTTTATTATGCATGGGAACTTCTGTACACTTCTTCACTAACTTCATTTTTAACTTTCGGTCAGAAAGACAACAAACAGCATGTGTCACCGAGGGCCAATGATGAGTTGATCATCAGGTGCAAATTTGACTGTGATTGCAAAAATAATTTGTAGTCAAATTTGATGATGAAAACAGAAGGTCGTTAAATTTAAGCATGGATAACTAAAATAAAAATAATGGAGAAAAATAACAGAGATCTGATGTAAGGTTTGGCTTTGAGTTACTTAAACCCTATGTGATTATCTTTTGAAAGTTTAACCTGATGGAGATGTGTGTGACTTTCAATGAAGTCATCAAAATCCACACAAACGTCTGGGTAAGCTCTGACCTCGCCTGCGATCAGGAGCATCAAACTCAATCACAGAACTCGCCAAACGTGTAAATATGGACTATGTTGCTGTTGAAGAGGAACAACACTTAATACAAAAGAACATTGTGCTTCTTCGTAATCTCTGTTTACTGCGTCTTACCAAGCTGCAGTGTCTGTGAGTCTAAGTACTGGATGTACATGTACTTCCGTGAGTGTAGGTTGTAGTACCAATACTGACTTTATAAGGGCCAAAGATTAAATAAACATCAACTACTTGGAAGTGTCCTCATCGTTCACTTTTATTTATGTTGTACTTGGAAAAAATTAGGTGTATGAGGAATTTTTCAAAATCTTAGCATCTGAATTTCAACTTATTTCATTGCAGCTGTGTTTCAATCAACAATGTAAATTTGAATATTTGGGCGCAAATATAAGTCTTAAAAGTATTGCTTCCTTGATATCACAAATGGTAACATAATGACACACTAAACCAAAATAGATCTAGGTTTTACTTTCTCTGCTATAATTCCGTAACATCTAATGAGGATGCTTGGCATCGTTTCTTGGCATCAGGTTCATTAATGTTTGATGTTTGATTCTGAGCCGTGGAAACTCCAACACTTCATAGGTCCACATCCCAAAGAGCCTCTGTGAGGCGTCTTGTTCGTTTTCATCAGTGAGAACAGTTGGTCGCACAGATCTTACATTTATACGTTCAAGCAGCATGGAGGTGGAGTTGAGGCATCATCACAGGAATGAATCCTCATTGCACAGCATGTTCAGGTTATCGACAAAATGTGCATTTAGAACGCAGCAGGAGTGACTTGGTTTTTCATTAATTGATTGCGAAGAAAGTGCCACATGTTTGCTGCATCTGAGTCTCCCACAAGTACAGCTTGTGCGCCCTCATTTTCTCTGAAAGGAAATCTGTCGTCTTCTATAAAGCCCAAGTTTGTCATTTGAAATAACATATGATCAACACCGAAGGAATCAAGCTGTTTGTGGGTTTTTTAATATTTAAACAGAATTTGCAAACAGTCTGACAATATTGGACACAATTCTGAATGCTTGAGAAAGTCTTACTCAGCATTAATGATCATAACTATATCCAAACATTATAGACAGCCCATTTATTGTGGGAACTGCATTTTTTCTAAAGAAGAAATTGTGAAACAATGGTGGTTACAGTAGATAAAAATAGTTTTCAAGAGAGTTGAGTTGGGCAAATGAACATTTGCTTGACTTCTAAAGGTAACCTGAGCAAAGATAATAAACATTAGGTTTTCTTATTCCCTCAACTATATCTGACTTTAGCTGTACTTTCTATGTACAGCTTTGCAACATTCACTTCTCAAATTGATATAACACTTGCATGTTATATCAATCACTTTTTTCAGGTGCAGGTCTTCACAAGTAATAGTATTAGTTTGGTGAGCATTTTGATAATATCTCAACCCATTAAAGGTGTTGGAACTCTAAAATCATCCTGCTTTGTCACGTGAGTATTTGCCTTACTGTTTCAGGTTTCGCATTTCTGCTGAAAGTTAGACTCAAAGTGTCTTAATAATACCACATTATACTACATCTGGTATGCATCTCTATGATGCATATTCATCCCTTTTTTCTCCTGTTTTTGTCTGACAACATGCAAATGTATGAAGGGAAATATCATATTTCCCTTGTGGGTAATGCACAATTAGTCTAACCATATGTCTCTTCATGGAAGTCTCACTGGCACAAAGGGCATGAACTGCATTCAATTTTGCATTTTACTGTTGGAGTAATGCGAGGAACAGCTGGTGCTTAGAACTTTGGTGCAGATTTTATGATTATTTTATTGAATTGTTCTTGTGAAAAGTTGACTGGAAAGGAGAAACACTTCCAGATCAGTCCATGTGTGACAAAGACGCCAGACTGTAACTATTTCTAACTATACTTTTTGATGTAATATTATTTACTGCCTCGATTAAACAGCCTTACTTTATGAAACTTTTACAAAATAGGCAAAGCTGGATCTCAACAGTTACTTTTTCATTTTCAGTGTTGCTCCCATCATAATAAGGGAAATCTGGAATAAGCATTTGTTTAGTTTGTGCTTACACACACACACACATACTCCACATTTGGCCGTTTGCCATTTAGACTAATTGTGTGGCATCCAACAGGGTCTCAAACTGTTGAGTTTTAATAAGGATAAAAATACATTTTCCCAGCAAGTCAAGGTTGGACTTTTTACCCCCTCAGATCAGTTCATTGTACTGAGTTAGCAGCTTTACACAGGTGATTAACTGGGAGATGGGCGACGTCTGTTTGCTATAAAAAGTTATTTAAATGTGAGGTTTAGTGTCAATGGGGCTCATCAGGTGGTTGACCCTTAAGTTGATAATGACAGAACCTTAACTAGGCATAATTTGAGCCCCCACGGCTAATAAAGTTTTGGTTGCCAAACCAGCCTTGACTAATCAAGATATGGACTCCACTAAACCTGTGAAGTGTTGTGGTGACATCTGGCAATAAGTTGCTGGCAGCAGATTCCTTAGGTGAGGCCTCCATGAACTGACTAGTCTTCAGCTCTGCAGCAAATTGTGTTCCACTCTGTATAGTGACACCTTTCTATCAGAACCAGCATTAACTCATTCAGTTGTTTGAACTAATGACATGCCTTGACCCTGTAATCAGGTCATCGCAGTTCATTCCTTGGATTACTTTTGACAGATCCTGACTACTGCGAGAAAACCCTGAAGCAGTAGTATTCTAGTATTTTTGGAGATCATCTGACCCTCTTAGATAGCCAAAACAATTAAGCCCTTACTAGTCAATTTTTAAGCTTTACCTGCTTTCAACGTATCACAGAGAAAGTTTTTACCCTCTTCCTAATATAGACCACCTACTAGCGATCCAAAGAATCCCATGTTTGTGGAGCTTCAGAATAGATCTTACATGTGTGGATAATCTTCAGTGAACTTCTACAGGCTAGTCTCTAACTACACTCATTGCATATTATCTAGTCATTGAGCGATTCAAACAGAGACTTGTAGCAGACGTTCTTATACCCTCTTCACGTTTTCTTGCTGCATCATATCTAAATTGGGTTGACTGACATAAGGTCAAAGTACCTAAAATTGTATCAGGCATTTTCAGTACCAGTAGAAGCAAATTGAAAAGAAATTAAAAAAAACTAATTTGCTACAAAACTTGTTGTTTATCATATCCAATTTTCTTTGTGAAACAGATTGATGAACTTACAACCTTAAAAACAGATTGCCTTAAATATCAGTGATGCTAAGCTTTCTGGCTGTTTCAGGGTGGGTCTGCCCCTTTCCAGAGTAATTGTTTCCCCAGTCTGTTCTTAAGTTGATTTCCTCGGCCTGGCAGTTTTTCCGGTTTCAGGGTTTCAAACGTCCTTTCATAGAGCACCTTCAATGTGATTAATTTTTCTCAGGTGGTGTCAAGTCATATTACCAAAACCAGAGTGACTCTAAACTTAATTAAGCAAGATTTTCATCAGTATCTTAACATTGTTAGGAGCCTGCATGAAGAAAAAAACCCCTTTTGATCTCCACCTGATGTAAGCCACACAATTTATATTGGCAGCTATTGTTAGGATGAGGCATTGATTCCCCTGGGTCTGACGAACAAGGTCTGTGAGGTTTTCTTTCTTTTAGTTTTTTTTTTTTTTCCATTCTGCTCAATGATTGATCTTTGTGATTGTGAAGGCTGTTTTCTATCGTGAATGGAAATGCAGTGAACCCAGTAGAAAGGCGACATTCCTGCTGCACAGAGCGAAGACTGATGGCCTTTCTCGGACTCAACTGTCTACACTTAAAAATCTGAAATCCAGGTAAATGTCAGGTGTTTTTAAAGAACGTCATAGGCTACATTTCACTCCTCTTTATTTCACTTTCAGCCCCCCCTCCATCCTCATCTTTCATTGCCTTCCCTCTCCATGTCTGTCTCTAATGTCAGTGCCTTCGGGGTGAGTAGCTCAGTGTGATCTTTTTCCCTTCATCTGTGGGTACACTCCCTTCTTCTTCTTTAGTTCTCTCCTCGATCTCCTCTCACCTTGTTTCTGTGATTTGCCCACCCTCATTTCCTGTTTCATAAGTCCAGATATTCCCCTCTCTGTCACTCTTTGTCTGAATATATATAGATATAAAAATCTCTACGCTCTGAATTATGTGGCTGGGATAAAGGTCACAGTCCTAATCATCCTGGATGACTGCGACTGGAACCAGCGGCAGTCATTAGCGGCAATCTGTCTGGAACTAAACCAAAAATGGATTCCAAGAACAGATTTTTACCTCCAAATCAAAGAAAGATCTATTTGGGGGAACAGAAGTTGCATCTCTTGATTAAAAAAAAAAAGTTTAAAAAATCCACATATAATGAGACTTAAGAATGGAGTAAAAACGTCTTCTAATGTTACATTGAAACAGGACGACTACATTTATTGGAGAAAAGACTGCACCGACTCAATACAATGAAAACAATAAGCCAATAGATCAATTACCTGTAGTTGTCAGACAAAATCAAAAGATCCTCTAAAGGAATAGCACACAATAGCAAGACAACGTGGAAATAACATCAAGACAATAACAAAAATATACTGAAAGTTAAAGGTATAAATTATGACTAAGAAAAGCTTGATGCAAAATATTGTACCAACAAGAGTGACACACGTTGAACTGAGCTGAATAGAAAAGGCTTTACATGTAGTATGTCGAGCTCTTGGCTTCAATTCAACTTGCAGGCAAATTTATGCACACACAAACAAAAGCTCAAACTGAGCGCATATGATAATTATTTAATTTCTCTTCATGACAAGGTCATCAAATACCAACATTTAGTCAAAGCCAGTGGCGTCTCGGAGGCAGGATTCACTAACTTGACACACCAGATGGTTTGTTGCACAAAACCATCTGGTTGCTTCTTTGTGAAAATAGCTTGCTGAATGGAAGGATTTTTCAAAAGTTGATGAGAGAGTAGACCATGTAAATGGCATCTCCGGTATGCCAGTCAAACACAAATCTCAATAAGTTACATCACCGAATCGCTGCAAATGAGGAGATTTAGTCAAAATAATACAGAAAAAATGATGTCCTTTTTTTTGACATTCTAAAGTGTTGCCGTATCGAATGATTCAAAAATAATTATTGACCGCACGACAACTAAAACCTAAATTTTCACTACGCCAAAATTCTATCCAAGATTGAGTTTCTCTTGTGAAATGCTGATAAGTTTAAAATGTGCAAAGCAACCTCAAGCAGACAATGTTTTAGCTAAAAAAAAAAAAAAAAAAAGAAAACAGACATTATACTGAAAAGACACTGTTTCACTCTTTGCACTCATTGACTGGATGATGTGATGCAATTCCCAAAACACCCGCAGTACACTTTTTATTGGTTGATCAGTCCAGCTTAGTGTGATTTGGGTGGATCTGCATTTCCTGTTGTAAGACTGTTCTTCAAAACATTGGTAACAGAAATGTTTCTAAGGAAGTCTTGTAGACGATCCTGTGACCTGTCCTAAACATAGTTCTTTATCATTCATCCATTCACTCAGCATGTGAATTCAAACATTCACACAGTGTAGTAGTGTAGTCCAGTGGTCTCCAAAGTCTCTGCAGAAGCCAAAGCAAGAACGCCTAATAAAGAGAACTTTTTTTCCCCCCTCTAACTTTTCTCTCAAAATTACGAGTAGTTTGTAAAACTCTAAATTAGCCCATCAAAATAATGTTTTTTTACATATGGGAATTAAACAGATACTTGATCTCTTTTAGCTTTTAATAATCTTTTTTTTTTCTTAATCCTTGGTTCCTTTTGCTGTCTTTGTTAGTTCCTATGTGATAGCAATATGGTGCATTAATATTGACACATTTCTCAAATTCATATTCTTTCAATAAATACCATAAAACACCCTAAGCAATTCAGCTTTTGATGCCTGTCATTTAATAGTGCAGATCAAAGAGGGAAGCCCGGTACTCTGAAAACACCTTGAACCACCAAACAAGAGTTGCTGTCAGCAGGTGGAAGGCCATCACGCCTTTACCAGTGTGCCAGTCAGTCAGCTTTCTCGCAGTCCTCCCAGCATCTCTCTGATAGCTCTCTATCAACTCCCCCATGCTATCTATTACTACAGCTTGGTATCACTCCATCACCCCTGCAGCGTATCTCCTCCATCTCTCAGAAGCTCCCCGACCTTCCTCCTTTACCACCTTGCAGCTTTCATGATCTCCCTCGCTTTCACTGTTGTGTGCGGATCGATGGCTTAGTGATGTGCTGGATGTCAGGCCACCTGACAGAGGACGCGGCAGGCTCCAGAGGGACGCCAGGGGACACGGCATGACTTCGCGTCCGCTCAGCGTCAGAAGGATGGCCGTGGCAGGGAAGATGCAGGTAGGAGCCTGCGTGTGCCTGTCCATTGATTCTCCGCAGCCACTTTAAGTCCATGGCAAGTAAAAGTCAGAGGAGAGTAACCCCAAATCTGCAGCATGAGTCAGCAGAGATTTAATGTTAAGTCATAGCAGCAAAGAGCATTCATGGCAGAGGTTGGGCTAATAATGTCACAATATAACAATTTCATAAGCAGAAACTGAATCACGTGGGAGACTCGTGGTGCTAGTGTGTGCTCTTCATATGTAGGATTTATTGCTGGCTAAAGCAAAGTTTTAAAGCAGACCGACATCTCTCTGTGGTAAAACTAATTTCCCATTTGTCTCTTTCTTTCTTTCATTCATTCCTTCTCTCTTTCTTTCCTTCTTTTCTCTCTCTCTTTTTTTTTAAGGCTGTCCACTTTTCTTCCTCGACCCCCAAAATAATGAGTCCTGTTCCGCTCTTTTAACTGCCCCAGACACATGTTCAGACTGCTTGATTACCTGTGTGCCATTTGTGGACAAGCCACTGGCCTCAACTGTACTTCCCTCTGATGGAAGAAAAATGTCACTCTGACATTTTCTGTGTGCGATCCAAGCTAAAAACTCCATTAACCGTTCCAGGAAGAGACTCGCTCTCATCAGATCTGACTGTTTTTATGGAGCACACTAATGCAGGGTTATGTGCACTTTATATAAGTTTGTATCTCTAAGGACAAGTGATAACATAAAATACAGATATTAATAAAGGGAATGTTTTTATCTAATCGATATTTTTGAATATATTCCAGTTGTTCGCTGTGAGGCAGAGCAGCAGGGAATTATGGGGGTTCACATAATTCCTTCATTTCTTGAAGATCCCATCATTTGGTTTATTTTTGAACTAGATTCACAAATTAATAATCACTACAAGGGCGCAAAAGTAAAACTCAAATTGTCACGTTTTTGATGCAGTTCCCATGTCGTCTCTTTCCAACCACAAACAACTCTTTGTATTCAAAATGTTGTCTACCTCGAAATAATAACTAAATAAATATATATATAAACAAAGATCACTCTGTTGTTTTATAGATATATCTAAAAAAAACTAAATATACAAAGATAAACATTAGTTTAGTCAAAGCACTTTCACTTGCAAAACTGGCTCAATCAAAGTTCAGAACTAAATCCAACTGAAAAACTTTAAAAAGTGACAGACACTCAGAAATCCAGTGACCGAGTCTGAGTTTTCAATGTGTAAAGACGTGACTCCAAAGTTTTGCAGCTCTAATTGCAGAAATGCTTTTATGATTCAGGGAGGCCAGACAGAAATTTGTTTTCTCAGATCTTTTTTTTTTTTTAATTGTATTTTCAAATATCAAAATCCATCTTTCAAATTAACAATTATCCATTTCTGTCTGTCACACAAAATCCCCATAAAGTTTACAAAAAGTTAAAGATTACGAAGCTGTGTAGGTTTACCCCTCCACTCGTTGACGCTTGCCTCATTTTGAGTTTGTTGTGCTTTCTCTCCAGCTTGATATTCAACCAGAAAATAAATGTGAGGACTTCCAGTCGATTCCTAGTGTTTTTCCTCACACGTCAAAACAACAGCTTGCATCGCACCTGGTGAAACAAACCCAAAAAAAAAAAAAAAAAGAAAGAAAAATGGCGCCGTGTAACAGGGAATAAATCATACTGGATCCGAGGCAACGTTTATCTCGAGTTGTGACATTCCCGCATCCCTTTTTCACTTATTGCTCCTTTCCGCCTTCTTTCTTCCTCTGCTTCACTGTCAGCTACCTCACAATGACCTGGCAAACACACACACACTCACACAAACACCACTGCTCCTACTACTAAGTCACCAAAGGTCAGTCTCTTTAATCTCCACTGACACAGTCGTTATTGGATTCTCCTCCACACCTCTAATGAATATGGATACTCATACACACATAATCTTGCTCACGGACATGTGCATACACACACTCGTTTTGTAGATGCATCTTGTTGCCATTATAGCACCCCTGTGACTAGCAGGGCATCAAACAGGAAAATGTGTCCTCGCTGATACATTTGCAGACCGAAATGTTTTATCAAGAGAAATAGCATTCTCAGCCAGATGGAAGGTCGTGATAGCTTTAATTTCACACATGTGTAGGCACAACCAATGTGAGCATTGTGTTATGCAACCCTTGAAATATGAAATGTGTCTCTTTTCCCACTTTTTGAGCAGGGCAACATGTTAAGAGCTACAGATCCATTTAATTCTTCAGTGATCATTTTCAGATAACCATCTTCAGGCAAATCTTAAAAGTTAATTCCTCCTTATGATAAATTCATTTTCTTTTCAGTTGGAGATAAACAGCATAAATCCTAATGCAATCCTACAACAACCAAACATCTCTCATTAAGAAACGTTAAGCTAAGTGGCTCATGCTACATTTTGGTTCGCCGTTGCAAGATGGATCATTACCGTGACTTGACCTGTGTTAATCCTTGAAGAGCAGAAAAAGAATCTCGAAGGGCTTTGTTTGAAGTGCCAATCAGTTTCTCCACATATGCAGCAAATGTATTTGTGTTAAACAGGTTTAACTTTTCACCTTTTCAGCTGCATAATCATCATGTGGCTAAGCTTTTGACAAACCACAGAACCTATCTTTATACTGGTACATGAGCAGAAAGTGCCACAAAAATGAGCATTTTTTACTATAACCAGGTAAATGACAAAATAACTAATCAACCAAATAAATAAAAGAGTAATGTCATTACTAATTTATGGGCATGTTTATGGTCATTATCTATTTGGAATTTGTTCCAAAGCTTCAAGTGTGTGGATGACTTCTTAATATGTTATTGCTACATTTCCACATAATGTTTTTCCCTCACATTGAAATTGTTTGAAGTGCACCAGACCCTCCTCCAGCAAAACTAAACATGATGCTACCACTTCTGCACTACTTCACAGCTCAGATGGTTTCACACCAACACATATTCAATTTGGGACATAGCAGACATCTGCAATTTGGACAGTATGATGACCAGGCGATTCCCAAGGCGTTCATAATTTGCATATAATTGTTTGGAAAGATAAACATAAAGCGTTCAGGCATATTTTCAGGCAGACATCGGTGTGAACTGGAAAGCTTTCATCTCAATAAACTCAAACAATGATGAAATTTACTTGTGTTTTACTTTTCAGGTTAGTATTTATGTAGTTTTTGGTCTGACTTGGAGCACAAGTACATCCTGTCCCACAGTTTTCTTTCCAGGGTCTGGTGATCCTGAATTATTTAAATTAAATCGCTTGGCAAAAAGTCAGCAGTGACAAAATATTTAATGCTTCCTACAAGATTTAACGCCCAATATGACTTTCAGGAGACAGAGCGTGATTAAAATACAAACACATGTTTGTATTTTCTTCAGTTAATGTAGATTTTATATTTATTTAAGAAAAGGTTGTTCTGTCTCTGATTTATTTTGATTGCTCTCTAGATACAAATGTGTATTTTTATGGATTTAAATAATGAATTTTGTCTGTTATTTCTTTCTTCAATCTTCCTTTGCTTACCTGAGATAATGACTGCCTCTTGCTGAATGCTCATTTACTGCAGCAGGTGTAGAAACTACACAGATACTGACACGAGAGTCAGTATCTCGTCGTTGCTGCTTGGAGGCCTTGCCTTGTTTCTGTCATTCTGTCGCTGAACTATGAAATATATAAAGGTTAATGGAACAGTTAGCTAAGTCATGTACTGTAGTATTAACTTAATGACAGTACTTACATCTGATTCTAGGCGTCTGGTGCTCTCACTGCGTAAAAGCCTGAAGGCATCGCTTGATAACCATCTAACCATGATGGCTTCTCTGAGTGGCACTTTCTAAAGGAAAGCTGCCATATTAAATTTTGATTGACTCTCCAAGACACTCAAAAATCTCTATGCAACATAAAATATCTGTAAAAGATAGAATAGCATTAGTTTATGTTTTATTGAGTGACATTTTGTATCTTTTTAAGGTCTGGCCATTTCAAACTTCCTCATTATAACAGCGGGTTGAGCTAAAATCTAACCTCATTAGCCTGACTTTCAACACATTCACTTTGACAAATAGTTTTGTTAATATGGAACCTGTTATCAGTGTTATGGAAATGTTTGCCTTTAGGGTAACATGAAGGTACTGATTTAACACCCAATTAAGAGAGAGCGAGAGAGTGAGAGGCAGCTTTATTATTAGAGCTTTCAGCATAAACATGTTTGCTTGCATGCAAGTGCAATGCAGAGAGATCTCCTCTGTTAATATGCTCAGACTGTCATCGGCTGTGCTTTTTAAGCAAGGCGTGTAGACAAAGGGATTTCCCATCAAAAGACCACTGGAAGAGAAATCAGCAGAAAGATTTCACTTGATATGTAATAGATATCACTATATTGTAAATGACAATAAAATTCTCAATGGCAAAAAATGAAAATCCCATCAAGGATGAAGGGGAAGATAAACACTGTCCAACAAAAAAAGATCAGGATACAAAACAAGTCCGCCTTTATTAATTAATTTTAGATTTGAAAGAGCCTTAGAAATATTATCATTGAAAAGAAAACGTCTGCTTCAAGGTGTTTAGATGCAGCTATGCTCTGATTTTTGAGGACGGCCTACTTTTCAAACAGTTTTGCTCTAACTTCTGATTGGATCAGATTTGATCCTTGGATCAAGACAGCAAAAAGGGGAAGAGATGTCAAGGGGCTAATAGGAATATTTTATATAAACTAAACACAGTGATTATGTATCTATATACAAACTCTTTACATGGGCTTGCTAAGCTGTGTTCAGCTCCCTTTTTAAATGACAGCTACACAGTTTAAGTGCCAGTCTCTTCAGAACAAAGTGACCTGAAGACAAGACTGTTGTCGTCTTCAGTGTCATGGTGACAGTGACTTCATGGCAAAGGCACAATTTAAATGCAGCTTTGGAAAGCTTTTTGTCCTTTAAGGCCTCTGCCTTTAGTTGAGTCAAACAGTTTTTGAGTTTAGATGATTTCGTTCTGGATTAAAGGTTGTCAGTAACACCTTCAGCTATAATGAAATATAAAAAATAGTTTTGGAAAACAAAATAATTTAAGGCTTTGGGCCATTTGAAATGGAACTGTTGGAACTTGCTTGGTAATTTCTTTAATATGTTTAGGTCAAAAAGAAATGTAAGTAATAGCCATATTATCCATTTATGCGAGTTTGTTGTATATGACACTTTCGTTCTCACTTTGTAAATTAATGTATTGGTACGTGCATCATCTGTGGTGGACAAAATGTAATTCTTCACTCTTTACATGGGAAATGGAAATATATTTGTGTCCAAAATATGAGCAAACGGCAGAAATCTTTGAATCTAAATGCTATAGGCCACATGTGGTGCGTGGGCGGGATATGAAGGGAAAGATTTGAAATTTACATAATTGATTCGATTACTTTGCCAGAGTTTAAATATATGTGGAAAAAAAGGAAACTTGAGGCAAATTATTCATGGATTGTCGCTGTTTTTGAAACAGACGCATGCACCTTTGTTATCCTTTACGTCTAGGGAAAGTAACCCTGAGAGGTCAGTTTTCCTCTTACGCCTGCATTGCTTTCAGCAATCGCACCCACGTGTGTTTTCAGAAACTGCAGGTCATCTTGAAAGCAATAGGAATCATATGAAATAAATATAAAGTAGCTACATGGTGTAAGTTATATATATAGATAGATACAAAGTCAAGAGCAATTAAAATGCAGAAACCAGTATCAATAAATGCTGCAAAGGAAACTGGCATTCATTTACAGATTTTAAGCCAATAATACAGAGCCAACTTAAATGCTGCACACTATGCACTGAATTCATCTGTCTGACCTCCAGCAATGGGTTTGATGTGCTCAGCCCAAATTCAGTTCCCTTCATTAGGTGGAGAGCCACTTGCAGACTTATACAGTTTTAATCTGGTCCTTTTTACATTAAGCTTTGCTTACACACCCGGCATGTGTTGCTTTAAATTCTGCTCTGTCAAAGCAGTCAGGATCCACGGTTCTCCTGTTCTTAACCTGGAGTTAATATTTCATACGTGGGGAAATTCGTAGTCGGGGCCCGGTGCTCCCAGTGCTTCCCATTTTCACTCAGGTGGACTCATGAGAGAGAATTATTTAAGCATGAAAAGAAAGAAATGTCAGCACAGGAGAAGGGGGTAGGGACCATTAGCACAAGGCTGTTCTCTTCTGCATGGCTCTGTTGCTGAGCTGTGGTCAGATGTTGCATCAGGCGCTTCAGGGAGGGTGTAATAATTTTACATAATATTTCCCCGGTCTCACGGGAGGATCATCAAACTTCTGACCTGTCTGGTACAAGATTTTCACGTGCTGTAGTGTAACGTTACCCCTCCGCAACGAGCGATCCCATTGGTGATTTTATTTTTGTTATTAGAGAGACAGTTTTATTCGGTGGACGGTGGCAAGTTTGCTGCCCAGTTCATTATAAAATGATGAGGCTTATAAAACAAAGTGATGAACTCTCTCCCAGCTCTCTGAGCACCTTCATACATCTCCCTATTACACACAATAAGTGCAGCAGCGTCCTTGTAAACAGACAAAACCTACATTGAAAAACTAACGAGCTCCTTTAGCGTTGTTTCCCCATAACTAGACAATTTTTCATACAATTTTTTTTTCTCTGCCTTGATTCAGTGGTGCTCGACATCGCTGATATTTTTATGGCGAGTCATTCCTACATTCTGAGCGCCGTTAGGGTGGCAGGATGGCATGAATATCAAATCCCGGATGTCACCTTGCGAGGCTTGTGAGCTGTCCAGCATACGGAAATGAAAATTTGTCTGTGAAATTGAGTCGCATCTGTTTTTTCAGTTTACTGTGATGCATTTGAAGATGATTCAGAGTCATTTGCATTTTAGATGCTTCCCCGTGTTGATGGGAAATAGATGATATTCCTTTCTCTTTGTTGGAACATTTTCTGTGCTGCAACAGCATGAGAGACATGTACATATTTACAATTTTGTTTTTGTCACCCACATACACACATTACATGCAACAATAAAATCCCTACCTGTGAAGATGTTTTATGTGCATAAGACAGTAAACTTTTATGACTACAACTAAAGCTGCCAAGACTTGATGTAATGTGTGTGAGCTACAAAAATACCTTTGTCAGGTTTGTATTTTTATTTCTGTACCATTTACTTCCAAATAAAATCCAGATTTTCATATTCTACTTTAAAGATAAGCTCTGCAAATAACTTCATATTAAAATACACTTTGATGGCTTTTGTCTTATTATGTAAGCCAGACTAAAACCTCATTGTAAAATTGGCACACTGTGCAATGCAAATTAATATAACTGAGAAACTGAATAATCTCATGACCTTTTTCAACCTGAGCAATTTGTTATCCTGTGTTGTTGCTACATTAATTGAAGACAAACTGATTAGCTGTTTAACAAGCACAAGTGTGTCCAGTTCCAGCTGCAATGCTGACCCGTCTTGACTGAAACGTTCTTAAGAAGCTACGTGGATGTGCAAAAATATTCATACCTATTGAACTTTTGAGGCCTCAAAAGAATTTTAAATTATCAATCCATTTTGAATTTCAGAGAAACAGTTGTCTACATGCCCTGATTTGGCCATCCAAGCACATTTATCCCAAGAGCAAATACAAAATGTAGCCCCCAAATACACTTTGAATATAATCTTGGGATCTACAGCAGGATCTTGTTGTTGTTGGAGTGAAAGTACTGATCAGAGAAATTAGAATACTGCGAAAGTTTACCTTTCATAGGTAAAGGCTGAATTATTTGGATATCAAAATAGAGAACAATGTTTGACACTAAACAAATGCTGTTAAGATCATTGAGTGATCAAAGCTTTGAGAACGTGACACCAAATGTTTTTAATCCTTTATTTTTGTAGGATTAAGAAGATATTAAGAATTCTCAAAAATTTGACTTTTTCTTTTGTTTTTAATGTGTCGCATGTCATATTGCCTGCCATTTCTGAGGTAAAGAAAACTGATTTACAAATTTCCATATGAGCATTTTGGTTTCTCTTTCTGGAAAAAAAAAAGACCAGCACCAACTTTCAATTGTTGCCATAATGTCAAAGAGGAAAGTGTGTTGTACAGAAACTAGTTTTATCTTCACCTGATTGTCTCCAGTGGTTGTGGCAGAACCTCAGGACCCATTTTTTACTTTTTCTTCTGGTTTCCAGTGGTTTACACCTTTTATTTGTATTTTAGAAAATTTGAAGGCAAACTTACAACACATACCTGGATGTGTTTCTTTTCTATGTTTTTTTTTCTATCAACACCTATCTGCACATCTTCCACCCCAACTCCCACTTGGCAACAAACAAACCTGGAGAGACTCATCCTCCAGGATTATTCTTCCAGGATTAATCACCTCCTCTCTCCTGCTAGTAAACAAAGGAAAACAATTAAGACATTATTCCAACCTCACATTGTGTTCCTACTGTCCTCAGACCTCCAATAACTCTGCTCTCTCCCACGACGGAAAAATCTTTGGATTGACAACTTCCCAGCTTCTCACAACCAATAACAAGAAGCTGTCATTAATCTGTTTATTAAACTTCAGTCAGCCTTTTACAACAGCTTCTCATTGACAGTCGGTACAAATTGACGATCTATGCAAAACTTGAAATCATAGCAAATTAACTGTGGTACATGTTGTGGTGGGAGTGTGTGGGAAGGAGATTGGAAGAAATTATTTAAGTTTCGAACGGGTTGACGTCTTTTATTTTCAAAGACTACTAGTCAGGATACAAACTGCCTGTTTGAATAAATTTGGGATTCAGTGGTTCTTTGAGTCTTCTGCTGCTAAACGCTTCTCCCACACACGGTCATAAAACGTGTTTTAACCGTTTCAGTGATGGCTCAGATCTTTGGAAGTGCTGGTCTACAGAGGTTATGGGTGGATAATAAACAATGCTATTGTCTTCAGTCTGAAACACGTTGGTTTCAAAGTGTCACAAGAAACCAAACATTTGGCTGTTAAACTGCAATCTCTACATCTTAGTGTGTAGGTGTGCACAAAGTTTTAAAAGCTTCCAATTTTTGCCATGTTTGTTTTATTTTGCTTATAAATTATTCATTTGAGGATGGAGACATCAAAACTTTGGGAAACAAAGAGGGTAAGACGCTCCTGTAAAACCCCCTCCAGTTACACACTGGCTCAAACAAACCAGTTTATATCCAAGCAGTTAAACATTACCTGGTGTCTGATGGTTGCTTTGTTTACATTTTTAACTCTCATGCAATTTGTGAAGTTTCACAGTTTTTATTGGCATTTCTGTTATGTGAGTTCGAGGCCTCGTTCGGGCCTGTCAGCTTTCACAAAAACCATGAGATTCATGACCTGATCCAACCAAAATAATGCTCAACTTTCTTCTACAAACAGGAATAGTTAACAGACAACCATTTTAATTTAGGTGGAGTAAATGCAAGAATAATATATATGGGGAAAATGGGCATACAAAAAACCAAATCTGTGAAAGTATAGTGTCATCTGCTGGTTTTGGTCCTCTGTGTCAATGTAGCTATCTACCAGAAAATTTTAGAGTACTTTCTGTTTCCTTCTGTTGATTAGCTTTATGGAAATGTTGATTCATTTTCCTTTAGGACTCATTGGATTCAGGTATGTAGGAGCAGGGATGCATCTAAACGTTGCAGGATAGTAAATCATTTAAGTCTGGACATGGGCACCACTGATTAAATGGCTTGGAAAACCAATGTGAGTGTTTTGAGTTAACTATCTGATTAGGGTGTTAAACTGTGAACTTCCAATATTGAACGTTTTTGTTTTTCTTTATCATTAAGCCATAATTATCAAAATCACAAGAAATAATGGCTTGAAATGTTAGTCTGCAAGTTTCACTTTATGAAACGAGTGATCAAAAAACTATTTTATATACACAGTGTTTCAGCCATGCCTCCTTCCTTCCATTCTTTCCCAGCTAACTGTGTTAAAAATACCTCCTCATTTTATGAGGGTTATTCCATCAGGCACGGTCTAAATCCGTAGGCACCCGATGGTTGAATCCAATATTTTCACTCAACAAAAGACAGAGAAATCTTCTGGAAAAACTTTTCTTTTTTTTTTCAATAAAACTTTTATGATGAAAGATGAGTCCAATATGAAGCAATAACACAAGCACATCCTCATTAAAAAGTACTTTGTTATACTTTAACTCCAAAGGGAACCTAGGACAAGGAGATTATTATTAACCCATTACCATGGCAATTATTCCTGAAGAAGAACAACCCTGCCAGGTCACGCTCGAAGTGTGTTTTAAATGTCTTCAAACATGCTGCAATAACCCATTTATTATTAATATAAATTTTAGAAACACTGCATATACCGCGATAAAAAACTGCATTGTGAATGCAATGAAAAGAGCGTGTTAACAAATTCTTGTTTTGTTTTTTAAAAACAAAAAAAAACAAGTTCTAATATCCAGAAAAGATGGGTTTTCATTTTGTCTTTGTTCAATCATATTTGACTAGTTTTTCATCAAATGGCTGTTTTCTGCACAAAAAGAAAAGGATGTTAAAAGTCCGTCGTCGATGGCTCTATTTTGAATGACCTGCATTCTTGTTAAATAGCTACAGGCTGTTTCTTCCCATTGTGTATTAGAAAGAGTTTAAAAGATTCTTGTTTGAGAGGTGATTATAAGACACAAAGAGCCAATTCCAGTGCTGAGGGAACAAGCTGGTGCTAACACAATTGTCCAGGTGATGAGGTTAGGGTTTAAGATAAGAGCAAGGACATGGCTTTTGGCCATGTACAAGAACACACCGGAGATAGATCAGACCTCTGTACATGTGTTTCTTTGTGTGCTCCTGTTAGCCAAAGACAGAAAGACAAAGAGGGGGAGTTTAATGGAGTGTCCCAGGGCGAGGCTCCGTTGTTCCCCCTCATCAAGCACGCTGGCAGTGCTTTAGCCCATAATGGCTACCGCGTGCCCTGAGCTAGTACATGCTCCACAGTCTCCCTTCACTCATTGCTCATTCTTATAGACCAGGTGCATCCACAACTGTACCGTTGGGGGAAGGGGTGGGTGGGTTGAAACTATGCTCCACGTTAGGAGACAAGAGGCAAACGGGTGTTGTGACAGGGGAAACAAAGGCGAGACGGATGAAACAACAAGGAAGGCGGGAATAGGGACTGACAGGGCGAAGGCTTGGTTTATAAGGTGATTATGAAAATAAAATCACACAACAGCAAATTGTAATCACAGAAGCACACAGCTGCCAGTCGCTTCTGGTGGCATGCCTATCAGTATCCGGTCACACATTACCAAACGCTCAGTCACTTTGACACGAGCGAATACAGAGAGGAGGAGAGTAACACTTGGCTGGGCGAAGAGCAGTTTGGATCAACTGGAACATTTTCTCAGACTATTTATCGCTGCCAGACACAAATAAAGTCATAACAATGTGAGTCTGTCAGCAGAGACACGAAGGACACAAAAAGCAAAGCTTGAATGGGGACCCTGTCCATCCTCACACGAGACCTATAAGTTTCCATTTGTCCCTTCTCTGGGTGATTTGCACAACTGCTTCTGTGAGTTAATCTAGAAAATAATTATGACAAAAGAAATCTCTACTTAAGCTGAAAACAACACTTTTAGCTGTTTAAAGCAGTTTTTTTGGTCTGGTCTCTGCTGCCCCCTAAAGGCAACACAAACACTCACCTTGAAGTACAAAGGAACAAATCTACCATTTATCAAACAGTTTTTTTTTTTTTCATGCAGAAACATGCAAATAAAATGCATGCAAGTCATTCAATTTAAAATAAGTAAAAAATAATTAGTTCTTCTCCACTATCACATTTCACACAGAAACCATCAGTTAATAAAACTGCAGTGCTGACACTGCACAAAGATCTGGAAGAAAATATAAAATCCAGCCTTAAAACTTCACGGTAGCATATCTGAGTCTGCTAAATCACATGCTGTGCAGCTCAGTGCATGCTGAGTGACCGCTTTTTAAATCTCCTGCTGTCAGGGGAAATTATCAGACTGAGATTGGTGTTTTTAACTTATTGGTCCAATCCACCAATCAGTAAGTGTCAAGCAGAATGAGGAAGGTGATAATAAGGAGCGTCTGACACAGAGCTGCTGCTTAATCTAAGGGAGAGTCTGACTATTAACCTTTGTCCTGCATGTCACCATAGGCTTTTATTTTTTTCAAATAAGAAACCTCTTATCAGTTTTATTAATTTCATTTTCTTGCTACAAAAGAATTGAGTTATCAAGTTGCAGAAAATCAACCCATAAACCACCTATACCACATCTACAGGCTGGATTTTAATTTTAATTTTATTTTTTATTTATGCTTTTGAAAATGAAAACCATAATTGGAAAGTGATACTTGGAGTTAAACTCCTGCTGCACATGGGTCTCATTGTTCCTCCTCCCTCATGGCGGTGCTTAACGAAGCTTGTGTGAGCAGGTATCCTATAAGGTCGGCTGCACTCCCTCCTCTCATCTCAGACCACTTATCATTGTGCTTTTTTTTTTTTTTTTGTCTCCTGCTTTCATTGTCTCTGAAGCAGATAAGAAGTCAATTATGAGGTTCTTGTAAATTTTTACAAGGGTTCAAGCAAAATGACCACCACCGTCAAATCCAAGGTCCTTTGAAACAGTACAGGTTTACACACCCTCCTTTTGTCTGGGTACACGCATGTCACCCTGGAAGTCATCTTTTAGCTGCTTTCCCTCTTTAGAAACATCTTATCAGACCTGATAGTTCAGATTAATGATCAGCTGGAGCACAAAGACACACACAGACAGGATCATTTACAACAGACCTCTTTTAAATCATGGCCCTTGTGAAAAGCACCATCTATTATTACCGTCTTTTCCCCATAGCATCTAGTATTGCTATGGGGAAAAAAAGTATATTCTTTTAAAAAAAGCCTGATTAAAGTTTAAAGACTCAGAAGGGCCGTTTGATTTTGTTTTTGAGGTTTTGATTTGATTTGTTGACACTTGAGTTTACTGTTTGAAAAGAAAGTGGAACATGTATGATCTTGCATAGAACTCTTAGTAGACTTTAAATTATATTTATAATCATCTTAATAACCACCAACATCACTAACACCAGCTTTATCATCATGATGTAAGCTGCTTTATAATGAAATGACAATAAATTTATTTTCTGAAAATAATGAGACCCAATGCTGCTTCACAGAAAGAACCAGAATAAAATCTGTTTCTCCAAAAAGTTATTTGCTTATGTGGAGCAGCAGGATGATGAGTGATGCTGTAGTCCTTTGTGGATAACAACAGACAGCTCATCGCTCTGGGCCAGGGCTGGGCCGCTGAAATGCCATTGACTGTTCTCATTCAGATCATATCAGAAGACCACCTGAGGTTCCAGTTCGAGATGTAATAAACTAGCCTGAGGAGAAGAGCTGCACTGTAATATGTGCTGCAGGTGAGAAGCAGACTGTCGTAACAGGCTGAGGCTTCGCTATAGAGCAGCACCATAACAGTGTTGTGTTGTTTGGAGAGAGAGAGTTTCTCCCAGCAGTACACCGAGCTGGATCATAGCACTGGAAACCTCCAAAAACACACCTTAGTTCAACATCTGTTGTCGTAAAGACAGTGAATTATGTAAATGGGAATGAAAGTGCCAACAGAAAGGCACAACATCTTCATGTTTTAGCAGATTCATTACGATGTTTGCACACATGTAACTATATGGGTGAGGTATTTTATTTCATAGGGTTTTACCCTTTTTTATATAAAAAAGTGACATTCCTGGACTGTAGATGATTGGACAGGTCATACTAGATAGGTCATACATTCACTTTTTTTTTATTTTTGAGCCTTTTTTGTGTGCTGGTCCTTATTTCCTCTAGACATATCTCTGTTGGTGGTCTCTCTCCCCACCACCACTTTTCTTTTCCCGTTCTCCTTGGCTGCTCACCTGATACCTTTTTGAGTTTTTCCCAGGAGAGACTTTTACAAGCTAGCTTTACAAAAGTGGTCTGTCATGACTCGATGTCCTCCTATATCAACAGTTCTTTTTTTTTTTTCTTTATCTTTTTTGGTGATTTGTGTATGTGAGGTGAATAGACAATTTAACAGGTGCTTACAGAAAACAAGCTTGAGAGAAAAAACATGTACCCTGGTAATTTCTGTATAGATTGTTGAATCAACAGAAGCAGAAATACAAGGAGGAGAGCAGCTTGTCTGAGCTGTCCAGCAGCAGCAGCAGCAGTGGAGCCATGTGGGATAATAATTTCCTCCTGCCCCATAGGCTCCTAATTTCCTGTGGATCACCCATCTGCCTATGCCAGACACCCGAGAAAATGTATGTATGTTCCATGTGTGCTTGCCAGGAAAAAACTCACCAGTGGACGCACAAACCCTCACATACTGACTAAATTAATCTGTGCAAAACCACTGTGGGAGAAGACATTAAGTGTGAACTTAGCTGTAAATATGCAGTTGTTGCATTGTCACAGTGCAGAAATACACAAATATTCTTGCTTCTACTCCTAAGCTTTTACTACGGTTTCTAAAATAAAAAAAGAAGAGAGAGCGAGAAAAATGTCAGGTATAATTTGCTTCTTTTTGTGTTTTACTTGTTCTGATTTTCTAACTGTGCAACATCTTCATGTACCCGGAAGAGAGAGGAGGCTTTGGCAACAGTGCCATCTTCAGGTGGATACTCATTAGTGCACGCTGAACTTGTTTCATGGCTTTTATTTAAGAAACCTGTCCTTTTTTTTGTAACTTATAAACTACAGAATGCGACTGTTTATATTTTATTGGTTGCAAATTTAAGTAAATCATCAAAAGGCCACATCCACTAAAAGTTAACTCAGGAAAGCCATTCTCTGTCCACAGTAGGACAATCTGATCAGATCTGAAAGCAGACTTTTCATTCACATAACCCTTTTTTATCATTGTCTGAAAAAAATATTTTCCTAATTTATGGTAGTTGAAATTACTTAAATTATTCCTAAATGCCTGGATAATGACAACTAATGTATTTATTTTTATTTTCTCTACTTTTTTCAGAGTTACACTTTACAGTTTATTGGCTCTACCTTTTAAAACTAGCTTCTAACCTATTGCTTCTAATAATAGTTCCCTGGAATTTTGGCTCATTAAATCCATGTCTGGTTTGTGGGCCGGCTTCCTTGTACATAAATGTCATAAATGTTGGTGCAAGTTTTTAATGGGACGGAGATCAACCTGTGAGTGCCACTCCAAAAACTTAATCAATTTCTAGCTAATTTGGCTGTATGATTAGAGTCACTGAAAAGAGTAATTTAGGGCTAAGGTTGTGAAATTTTGAAATGTCCATTATTTCAACATAATGTTCTTTCCTTGGTAACACCCTCACCGCATGATGCGGTTCTGAAACTTCTCACAAGTCTACGATCATGATTATTGCTAAACCTGTCAATAGCAGAAATAATTTTATTCTAAATGTTTTTGCTTGACATATTTATTGTTCATACAGTGACTGTAAATTTCTGCTTTGAATTGTAAACCTGTCAGATTTTTTCACAGAACGAAATTAATGTGTAACTAGTAACAGAATTAAGTTCATCCACAGCTTTGTTCTTCAAAACATTGTTTTTAATAATTGATTGAAAAGCAGATGATCCTAAACATAATTTAGGGCTAAGGTTGTGAAATAAATAAATATATATATATTTATCTAAATTACTCTTTTCAAACTCGATGGGGCTGTGGAAAACCACCCTTGAAGCCAACTGCAAACCACTTGTACAAGTGTCCATCAAATGTGGCATATACCAAGGAGATGCTCTGTCCCCGCTGCTGTTCTGCATAGGCCTGAACCCCCTCAGCCAAATCATCAACAAGACTGGTTACGGATACCGACTAAAGAACGGAGCCAACATCAGTCACCTCCTCTACATGGATGACATCAAGCTGTATGCCAAGAGTGAGCGAGACATCGACTCACTGATCCACACCACCAGGATCTACAGCACAGACATTGGGATGTCATTCGGACTAGAGAAGTGTGGTCGGATGGTCACAAAGAGAGGGAAGGTCATTCGCACGGAAGGGGTCTCACTCCCAGAAGGAACAATAGCAGACATAGAGGACAGTTACAAGTACCTGGGAATGCCACAAGCAAATGGCAACCTCGATGAGGTCACAAGGAAAACAGCCACAGCCAAATACCTCCAACGAATAAGGCAAGTCCTGAGAAGCCAGCTCAATGGCAAGAACAAGTTCCAGGCAATAAACAGCTATGCCTTGCCAGTAATCAGATACCCTGCAGGAATAATTAGCTGGCCAAAGGAGGAGATACAGGCCACAGATGTTAAGACATGAAAATTACTAACAATGCATGGAGGGTTCCACCCCAAATCCAGCACCCTGAGACTGTACACGAGCCACAAGGAAGGAGGCAGAGGACTAGTGAGTGTGAGAACCACTGTCCAGGACGAAACATCCAAGATCCATAGATACATCAGGGACAAAGCCTCATCAGACAATGTGCTCAGTGAATGTCTCAGACAATGGGGAACAGAAGTTGAGGTGCTGGAGGTACCATAATGGGAGGACAAACTCCTACATGGGATGTACCACCGGCAAATAACTGAAATGGCTGATATCAGAAAGTCCTACCAATGGCTGGAAAAAGCTGGACTCAAGGACAGCACAGAGGCCCTCATCCTGGCCGCCCAGGAACAGGCCATAAACACCAGAGCAATAGAGGCCCAGATCTACCACACCAGACAAGACCCAAGGTGTAGGTTGTGCAAGGATGCCCCTGAGACAGTCCAGCACATAACAACAGGGTGCAAGATACTGGCAGGGAAAGAGTACATGGAACGACATAACCAAGTGGCAGGCATAGTGTACAGAAACATCTGTGCAGAATATGGACTGGAAGCCCCGAAATCAAAGTGGGGAACACCCCCAAAGGTGGTGGAGAATGGCCGAGCTAAGATCCTGTGGGACTTCCAGATCCAGACAGACAAAATGGTGAGGTCGAACCAACCGGACATTGTCGTAGTGGATAAACAACAGAGGAAAGCCGTTGTGGTGGATGTAGCAATACCGAGTGACTGCAACATCAGGAAAAAGGAGCACGAGAAACTGGAGAAATACCAGGGCCTCAGGGAGGAACTGGAGAGGGCCTGGAGGGTGATGACCACAGTGGTGCCTGTGGTCATCGGGGCCCTCGGGGCAGTCACCCCCAAACTGGAGCAGTGGCTACAACAGATCCCAGGAACAACATCAGACATCTCAGTCCAGAAATGTGCAGTTCTAGGCACAGCAAAGATACTGCGCAGAACCCTCAAGCTCCCAGGCATTTGGTAGAGGACCCGAGCTCAGAGGATAAGAACCACCCACGGTGGGTGAGAAGGGAATTTTTTATATATATATATATATATATATATATATATATATATATATATATATATAAAATTTATATAAAATGTATAAAATTATATATATATATATATATATATATATATATATATATATAAATTTTATTGACAGAAATACATTTTAATTTGAGATTTTAAAAATATTAGATTCTCACATCACAAACATATAAAATATTTCTGTTAAAAATTATTGTGTGGGCAGAAGGCTGACTCAACTCACAGTCACCATATCTACCTAATGGTAGAAATAAAGTTGATTTGATTTTGTATTTTGGGGTTTATGTGTTTTGCTCTTTGTATTTGTAAATTCTCTAAAATCTATAGAATCTAAAATAATCGGAGATGTAATTTGTGACCTGCAGGATTTGCATCCTGCCCTCTTTTTGACAACATAATCTAAGCATGCTAGAATACAACAAGATGGGGGGAAAAAAAGTTTACATTTCTGACTTATTTGAAGGGTTTGAGTGTTTTACCTTTCACTTGGTGACGGTAAGTAACGTAGAGTATAGGATTTGTTGAGATCCAACCAGATTACTGGGTTTTATATCCAACTGTAGCATGTGTTTACATGACACATTTTTCTGAAGCTCAATAAATTCCTCCAAAACTATGTAAATTGCTTAAAGCATTCAGTATGACCAGATAAATGAAGGTGGAATGCTGGGCAGAAACCACAGAAAATATGAGGCTGGACAAAGGTTACTTGTCACATTTTAGTCTTGATACTGGAGTTACAGGGCATGCACTTTAGACAGCATGTCACCCACTTTTACTGACTCAAAGAGAAACCTTTGCAGTTGAAAATGGAAAAGTTGAAAATGAGACAAGTCACGCACTGTTTGAGGGAGGGCTATTTAAAGTTAAACACAAAGTGTTTCATATCTATGGCAAATTATGATTCAGTTATTTTCATATAACAAAGAAGTTTGACATTACTATATGAAATAGGCCTTTCTCACTAAAAATAAAACACAGAGGAGTATCAATATTGAAAAGACTATTTGTTTTGTATTTTAAGAAAACTATCTAAATTTATCAATACACGCATTAATAATCAGTAGAAAGTTCTCAGACTACACTGGTTCTCCAGTTTCTCTGAACAATTTTTTATACATACTTACATGTCAGCGGTCATAATGTTATGCCTAATCTATGCATACATGGGAATAAGGCATTTTACAGGAAAATATTTTAATTTCTCACAATTGTTCTCTCTCACCTTTAAGCCTTTATAATATTCATTGAGATGAATGAGTGAAAAAATGTAGCAAGTGATTATATACCTTTTTGTGGAAGAATTAAAAATCAGTCAGAAGTAAATGACTCCGTTATAGACTACATTATACTAAAGTGCTTACAGATTTCATTAGTTTTTGCTTTTTTTTTTTGGTCACACTCAGATTTTCTACATAATCCGACATTTCACATCTGAGAAACACAAAAGACTATTTTCAAATGCTGACTTTAAAGATAAAACTATCCAAGCAAATCTGGTCCAATGTGAAAAAATAAACAACATTTTTGAGGATTTTATACTCTCAAAATTAACTGGTGCATAACTACGTCAAATAATGACCTTCAGTTTATAACTAAAATAGCTTTGCATATACTACATATTTTTCTTCTTAATGAAGGACTGCAAAGACATATAGGTTGAATAATAAACAATATCATAAAAGATGGAAAATATTAACAGATAGAGGACAACAGATAAAAAAAAAAACACTTGTGTTTTTTGTTTTTTTTTTAGTGTGACTACTCACACTAAAATGGAGCAGCCATAAAGGCTTCGTCCACTGTCTAGCTGACGAGTGTCCAGCCTTTTTACCAGAGAACTGCTCCAGCCTTTAACCCTACTGAACAGACTGAATATCACTGACTGACTGTCAACTGATGCTTTCTGCTGCTGGAGCGCAATTATTAGGGTGTTACCCATTTAAAATCCACACAATCTAGTGGGATTTTTACCTTGGATTACAGACTAAGGGTTGTGCAACATTTACATATGTTTAAGTACCACTGGATCCCATGTTAAGCTTTCTTGCAGCATGTCATCTGTTTTCTCTGATATGCTGCTTTGTTAACAAATAACAATCAGTGTCTGAGTAACTTGGAGAGTCTTATGTGAGATAATGAGCCTGGCGTTATTAGTGGAAGTGTGTCTGTATAAATGTGTGCGTGCCAAGCCCTTGATCTTCTCCTCACACTTTAGAGTGACCTTGCAAATCTGTTTATGCCTGCCATCTGGCCGTTTGTTAAATACTGTGCTTTGTATTTAGCAGCTCACCGTGTGTCCATACATGTCGTATTTTTGCACGGATATCTGGAAAACATGCTCATGCGCACAATGTAACACGAAAACCTGCTAAAATTAGATCTACACACAGTGTAAAAGATGCCATCTTAAAGCTCAATGATGTTGGGATAAAACAGGTAATCCTTTTAAAGCACAGTGGGTGGTGGGGAATACAATAATGCACGCAGAACTGCAAGAATTGCATTTCTGACCAAACTATCTGACCTAAATAGAAATCTAAATCCCCAAAGAGTGGAGGAACTAATTCACACAAACACACACGCGCGGTGCCAGAAAGGGCCGTGAATCATCCCTGAAGCAACTGCACTTGTGAGAGATCCATCAGCTGGTCCAAGGCTGGCAAGACAGGAAGGCAGCAGAGACAGATGGACTAGTTTAACCACAGTAAGAGAGGCTGACCTTCTTCAGAGAGGAGAGAGGCGAGGAGAGCAAGTGTGAAGAGGGAGAGGGAAATGAAGGGACGATGTCAGAGACAGAGACCGTCCTCTGAAATAGCTGCCATTAATCTTCTATATCTCTGCAGGCACAGAAATCTCTGGCAAATCAAGCTTCCTCAGCACAAGCAAATGACGTGAAGAGCAGCATTAATTAGATCGTGGGACGAGGAGACGCGACTGCACTGGAGACTCAAAGCAGAACTACTGTTCCTGCAAAATGAAATATATTTGAATTACCAGATGTATGTTGTTGCTACTTTACTCCAAGACAAAAAAATAAAAGATGAGCATATAACCAAATAGAACAAATCTTTAATGAAGCGCTTTCTACATTAGTGTTCGAATTATTTTTAAAATTATCTTGTAGATGCTACAAAGATCAAGTCCATAACTGAACAAGCCCTCAATGGAGCTGAACCCCATCTACAATCAACTGGTAATAATCTTCCAGCAACAATCCCAGTTAATAACTGGTTACTGTAATCCACAGTAATGATGACTAATGGTGGATATAAAAAGTGCACACACATTTGTTATAATGCCGGGTTTATGTATTGCCAAGAAATGAGACCAAAACAAACCAAATCAAGATGTTTTTCATCTTTACTTTGCGGTAATGTTTCAACTTAAAAACAAATAAAGCTGTCTGAGGGAAAATGTCTAGTTGAAGGAAGTCTGCATACAAACAAAGCTGAGAATAAAGCATCACAATGACTTCAAATACATGTCAAAACAAACTAAATAATAGTTTTACCACAAGAACAAACTAAAAAAGTCTGTGTGCGTGCATTAAATTGGGTCCTTTGTACACAACCTGTGGGTCCTTTCACCACCGTGCTTTAAAAAGGGCCTGTCTTTTAATCTACCCTCAAGACATTATCGGATCATCTCAGACAAATGGAGGTCTGAACGCAGCAGTTGACACGTCTATATTTCATTCACCGTTCAGGCATCATTGTATAAAAGATCAAAAGTAAAACTTAGAAAAGACCTGGAAAAACTTTGTAAAAGAGTTTTACAATTAATGTCCTGATAAGATGAATATGTATGCATTCAGATATTTGCTTTTCGTTATCAAATCTTTACTTTTACTTACTTTGATATATTATGTGTCACATTGTTTGCTAAAACCCAACCAAAGAGACAACTATGCATAGAAATATCCAGAAAAGACAACAACTTCTAAAGCACAGCTTGCACTGTGCATTACAAAAATAACTGTACTGTCAAAGTCTGATTTAATCACGTCATTTTCCAGCAAGGGTAAAAACTTATACTTGTTTTTTCTTTCTATGTAAACAATAATCAACAATAACCATCGTACTATCTGAACCGTTATGCAGTAGTTAGTAAATAAGGCAGTGAATACCACAATGTAGCATTTATTTTTCTATGCCCGTAACTCTCGCAGACCCACGTTTTAAACGGTTCCTGAGTTCTCATTATACATTTATCTCATTGTAAATAATTTTTAAAAAATTATTCACATATTCTTTTTATCTGAGCAGCCATCATGTGATTGCTTCTGGCTCCTTTTGTGCAGCTGAACACATTTGGCTTTGTGAAACGGTCAAGAGGAGCATAAAGACGCTGCAAATGACTAATCGCTTCCGGATCTGAGGCTGGGAGTGTGTTCAGCACATCTGTGCAGAGGGAGGGAAACCAGAGTGTCCTGCTTGCTTGTACGTCCCTCACTCATTCTGCTCAATTTGAGATCCATGCGGGCGTTGGTAAAAACAGCCAAAGCGTTTCAGTTGTGTTATTTAATATTGCATATCTGCCATTAACAAAGGAGATTTCATTCTCTCTCTCTGAGAAGATTGTTCACTGTTTCGTTCAAAGATTTTCTGGAGAACTTTGTCCTGAGGTTACACCGTCTTTCTACCGCAGTCCAAAAAACATGACAGGGCTCTTAAATGGTCTCTTGTAAATCGTCCTTAGTTGTGGATGAATCAATTTTCTGAGCTTTATTGACCTGAATAAGAGTGTGTCTGATTACTTATTTAGTGCTTTTATCATTCCAACTATGAAGTTTAATGTTTATTGCAAAGGAAAGGGACATGTTTGCATTTCCTTTGCTTTGATTATATTTAGCATCCTATGCAAACCTTCTTTTGTTTCATACAGAAACAAAAGAAAAAATCAAATTTGTATCCGATATGTTAAGAGTTCACATCAAAACACATCGTTTTAATTGCCTATTATTCCAAATTTTTTTGTACTTTTTTTAAAAACATTTTTTAAATTTCAGAGGTAAATTGTGTTTCTTTCCGATCTGTAGTTAATGTAGAGTTTGAAACCAAAGCCAGAGGAGTAAACTTCTGGTACAACTGAGATCTTGTCATACTGACTTTTTGCTCCTCAGGTTCCTTTACTGCTAATGTCGGATTAGAGCCTGGTACTCTTGGTAGGTCTAACCTGGCTGGACAGGTCAAGGAGTATCAGCCAGACCAAAGTGTGTGCTGTGGTCCAGCAGGCTGAATTTTGTGAACTCACCTTTCATACTGCTAAGATAAAGAAGAAAATGCACAAAACCACAAAAGAAATGGGGGTCTCCATGTGAGGAGATACAAAATATCAATAAAACATTTTTATTATTTTAAAGACTTACTTGTTTTATCATTTTTTAAGCCTTTGAAATGTTTAAGTTAGAATGACACCATATGTGACATATATCAGAATGTGTTGACACATGCAGACACTTCATACACACATTCATATCGGTATGGCTCAGGATGCCACTCGCAAGGGAGAAGAGGACATTAAATCTAAAACATTCTCTACAACATTTTAAAGGAACCGAAAGAAGAAAAAAAAATTTTGCGCTAATTCGATCTCTGATGGCTCAGAAATAATATCTTAGAAATTTCTGTTTGTTTGTGAGGAGTGTAATCTAATTCACAAACAGGTGTATCCTGCATTTCACACACCATTTTCCCTGTGTTTCTTTTTTTTTTTATCTGCAGCTTACAAACATTACATTTCACCAATATTAGTGACACATCTGTTTGGGAGCATGTAGAAGGTCCATTACATTTTCGCCACAAGGAGCTGAATGTTTTTGCGCCTCGGGGGCCAGACTGGAACTCCCTTCAGCAAGCAGCCATCCATGAAATGGGAAAATCTATAACACGTTTAATTCTGTTCTCTGTAGATCACGGCCTTCTCTCCAAGTGACACGAGAAGGCCTGCAAGCAGCGGTAACCCGCAAACAACCTTCTCCCGACCTTTCTGCAATATTGAAATAAACAATGACTCCTATGTTGTCCAGGCCGCTCACACTGTTTTCTTCTGACTAAGCACTTCAGTATTTGAGTTTCACAAGACTACTACGTTTATATTTAGACATATATTTTCATTTCAGCATTCTTGGCCAAATATTCAGGACTTCGTAAGCATTAATTAAAAGCTTTTTACAATCTACACCAGATTTCTCGTAATCCTTGCATGAATAAGCAGTCTGTGGAGCTGTCTGTCTGTTTTTCTCTTGTTTGATTAACGTAGTTTGAGCCACAAACTGTCAAGAAATAGACTCATGAGGACGATCACCTTTTCAGTTAAAAGGAAAACATTTCAAAACCTCAGCCTCAAGGGATGCAGTCACATTCTTAGTCACTCTGGCTCACAGCAGCCTGCCCTTTAGAACTGTTCAAAGACTTAAAAAGATGAATGAGGCAGATATCTGGCAGGAATTCATTGTATTTCAATTTACTGGATGGGTCCGTAGGTTACATAATGCCAAACATGGATTTTTTTCCCCCCTCCACCTTGTTGATTAATATTGCTTTCAAGGGCATGTAGCATCCTGGATGCAATTTTAACCAACTGTTTTTAGTTCATTGACAGCTAAAAATATTTAAAAAAAATAATAATAATAGAACTAAGCCAATATAATTGATCCATGCTTCTACTTTTTCTTAAAATAATTTCTTTGCAGCTGCTAAAATTTAACCCAAGTCGTGTAAGACTTTTGGTGACATTAAATGGGAAATGTGGAGATGCTAAAACACTTTATGACTCTGTTAGCCACGCCGTTGTTGTTGACGCGTTTATGCATATGTCACGTTCTTTCTGAACTTCTGCTCTTCAGCTTCCTGTTCTTGTTGTCCTATGTGTCACTGTGGCCTGAAGGCAACTCCTGCCTGATTATATCAGTCTGGTGTGAATAAGTAGGCCACCGACATGACTGTCAGCTGTGTATCAGTCGTATAGATCTATCCCCTATTTATCTGCAGGCAATAAAGCAGATTGCTACTGTGAATCTGTGAATGGAGGTGTAAAAGTAAGCGTAGATGTACAGCAAAACCACCTTGTGTGCTGCTCTTAATCACATCAGTGAGACAGATGGGAGCAGATAAGGAGATGAGAGACCGTCACCGTGAAGTTTAATTAGATCTGGCTTACTCACCTTATACTCTCTACAAAATATGATAAGTAGATATCACTCCTTTTTTTGTGTCAGTGGCTTTTAAAACATAGGACAATTGCAAAGAACTGAAAATGTTCTACAGATTGCTTTCTTTCTCCAAAAGTAAAACATTTTGGAAAAAGGTTTTTTTGTCACTCTTTTGACAAAGGTAAAATCATATGTTCTATGGCTTCAATACACAAGGAGGGAAATATTGCAAGCCTTTATTTCTTGACATTTTGATGACTATAGCTTACAGGAAATGAAAACCAAAGATTTCCAGTCTTCCAGTAATCTTCTAAAAGATCTAAAAGATCCTGTAATCTTCCAGTCAGAAAACTGGAAGATTACAGGATCAATAAAAAAACAAAACAAAACAAAAAAAACAAACAAAAGAAAAACATAATTTAAAGAGAATTTTCAGGCTTTTATAAAGTATTTTGATTTCCATGCACTATATCCTTTTTTGAACCTCCATTTGCATTAATTTGCCATTAGAAACCTTATTAGACAGATATAACCAGACTATTATCAAGGCAGAATCGCATCAATTGATTTGCAAATATTAAACTTTTATCAGAAATATCTGCATTCATGTCGCCCATAATTGAAAATATATAAGTATTTATTAGTAAATTCCACATTTAGCAGTGTTTTCAGGATTCTAAAATTGCTGGCCATTTGCTGACCACCAAATAGTGCCTTGATCCAAACGCCACACAAATTCACTTTAGTAAATATGACAAATGATGAACTACAGCTACAACTGAGCATGCAAAACAGAAAAACGGGCTTTCTTAAGTGATGAAGCCATAGATCAAGCTTTATTTTACAAGGACAATGTTAGTTCATGAACACATGAGAAAACATCCCTGCTGTGGCATTCCACTCACAATTTCCTTTTGTTAGAGTATGTTTTCATTATTACGTGCGCAATGTTTACTGTTTTGTCTATTATTTCATATAAACTCTTGCTGCTTTTTCGCCTCATATGATCAATATCCTCAGATCCACAAACTGTTTAGAGCAACAATTATAGAAAGGCAAAGGGTGTAAAGGGTAACAGGAGGAGTTTAACACTATACTGAAACTTATTTATGTAAGTTATTGCTCTCTCATAGACACAATAACAGGATATTATTGAAGGACGCAGACACGTAATTTGTCTGCATTATTCAGAAATTCACATTTGCCTATCTAGAGCGCACAGATCTATGGCCATTCAGTCGTGCCTTGACAACGTCGGGAACGCGCATGTCAGGATAGTTGCAGAGATCCTGCTGCCTCGGCTCTCACGATCAATCGTGAGGATGGTGTTGTCCGCGAGGGGCTACGGACGGCTCGCTTTTTGTTTTTAAAGCAGATGTCGGGAGCCGATGAAGTCACATGAAAACGGGCGAGGCTCTAAAACCCCCTGAAGCCGACTGTCTGCGGAGAAGAAGGCGCCTCTGTCAGACCAAGGACAACGCTAATATTACTGATGGAATTCCCAGTCGTTGCTCGATGGAGAAACCGAAAGGGTGGACTCGTTATAAATAATTAAAGAACATATCTGCTGCTGAAATAGGAGGAAAATGCATCTGCACCAGGTGCTGACGGGAGCGGTGAACCCTGGAGATTGTTGCTACTCGGTGGGAAGCGTTAATGACATTCCCTTCACGGTGAGGCTTTGGATTTTATTGCACAAAATGACAGCGGTTCGGGCTAACCACTGACTAGCTAGCTGGGACGGTTCGCCAGCTGACGCTTACGGCCACGGCAGACGGGGCTGGCGAGCGAGCTAAAGCGCCAGCTAGCCGGGTTACCTTAGCACCGCTATATTCCCAGCGTCCAGGCTACAAGTAGCATCCTAATCACATCCCCTTCTTGATTTACTCCCACGGCCGGTCAGTCATTGATACCTAAATATGCTGCGAATGACATGTTATATCGCATTGACATGATGGGCACTCAGGTGACCTTTAGCTGCATCTTAAAACGTTAGAACTACCGCAAGGGAATCCCTGTTTTTTGCGCAGCCATAAGGTTATTGAGGAAACATATGTACTACGGGACACACTCGGACTAAATAATGAAGCTGGGCGGTGCAGTTTTACCGAGAAAGTGTGTTTTGACGCGATTCTACGCCAGAGTAGTGTTTAAGCATTGAATATTGTTGTATCTGGTCGTTGCACAGGCTAAGCTCGCTACCATTTGGCGTTAAATCCTCACGGATCATTAGCAGCTCGCAGCATCAGCTGCGCCTGCCATGACGTAGAGAGCCTTATATGGATACATGCGCTAAAAAAGCCTTGAATGGCACTATTTGTTGTTCAGATTCAGAATAATATCATATGGATTATTTATATTTTAGATAGTAGTGTAGAACAGCAGTCATTCAGTAACAATCTGTTTATAAACATGCTGATTAAACAAGGAACAAACACACCAAAAAAAAAAAAAAAAAATCAGTGTTTGTGATTTGTTGACCCCTTTGGGTTGTAAAAATCAATGGGTCAGTCTGTGGTCTGGCAGCTTCCCCAAATTACTGTGTGCCTCAAGTATATAGCACAGAGAAGCCAAATCAATATTCCATTTTGTGCAGTGGGAGATGGCAAAAATCTACAGTCTCTGGTATGCAGCGTGCTCCTACTCCCAACACCCATTGTTGGCGTTCTTTTGCATTAAATGGATCGGTCCAGGCAAAGCATTGAGATGAGGAACGTAAATAACAAAATGGAGGAATTCTTGAGTCAGCTGTGTTATGAATACCTGTATGAAGCTTATCGCATATCTTGTAAGAAAAAACCCCCCATCAAAACCTTGATTAGAATAACACAATATTCTGAAATACTATTTTGCTAAATGGTCAGTATGAAGTGTTGAAGGTGGCCTGTGTTGTACCTGTTTGCATGACTTTGAATCTGCTGAATGTGTTTTAGAAATTCTTTAGCAGCTTTCAAGCACAACGGCAAACAAAAACAAAACTCTGTGGACCTGTTCCTGAAGCACATTACTTATTTATAACATGTTTTAACATCAAAACATGCAGATGGATTGCTTTTCCTCTTCTTTTTCTGATTTTCCCCAATCTGCTGGGCTATAAAATATAAATATTGTTAAACTATGGGAGAGTCTTATCCATCCTTGCGCTAGAACCCGGTTTCCAGATGAGGGCAGTTCAAATGTAAGCAGGCGGATGTTGAACCCGCGGTCATATCTGCTCAACAGCAAAGGACACGGATGGTTGTAAAGCTAAAGCCTTGGTAGTCGCTACAGGGCCCTGATTTCTATGTCTGGTGTTTTTCTTTCTGTTTGAGAGGGTTATTTGAAGAGCACTAGACATCATGTCCAATGCGTTTACGCTCACACTGACCCCTAAGGCTCCTAGGCTTGACCCTGACAAAACACACACACACACACAAATACATAGCTTACATCGTCCATGAATGGACAAGCTTTGGCAAGGCATTAACAAAGTTTCATGGCCAGATTTATTCTTTTAGATATGATAAGAGATTTCCTTAAAGTAACACTGACAATGAACCTTTTCTGACCTGTTAGATGGTGTTTATTTATTTATTTTTTAGAGTCTGCCTCCAGACTAGCTAAAGGCCTTTTATGTTAGTAACTGAGAAAAAAATAGATATCAGAAAATAGAACGCTGACCAATTTTTAACCAGCATTTAACACAATTTTCCCCCTACAAATAGTTAGAAAGTGACACTGTTTTTATGAATTTGCTGGGTTTTTTTGGGGTTTTTTTGTGACAGATGTGCTTGATTTTGGTGCAGACTAATGGCACGTTCACACCACAGTTGTTTGGATTATCCAGTTTGTTTGAGCAAGATTGACTGCTGGTGTGACCCTAATAAGCCAATCTATCTATATGATTGATGGAAATCTGTGTGAGTTTTTAGTTCTGACTCATGTAATGAATCGGAGGAAAACAAAAATAACGTTTTCAACATTTATCCATCAATGAACAGAACTAAACGTGACGCATAAGAAATCGTCTGATACTGTTCTCTGTTGAATTAATTGGACTGTTTGTTGAAGAACTGTAAATAACAAGACTACTGAAAGCCTCTTTTTATTATTATTAAACAAAATTAAATTGCGTGTTGAGTCATTAAGGGGCTTTTGTAAATCTAGGACATTTTACAATGACTTGCCTATTGCCTAAATAAAAATCACCAAAACTAATAAAAAATGCTGACAAAATACAGTAATTATGATTCTTGTTTTCCATCTCAGTGTCGCACTTTGTAAAGTGTTTATGTGTGTGGAGTCTTATAGTTGGCTGAACAAAGAGGCCACTGTTAAATATGCTGTTTGTATGATTAATGTGATGATGGAAAATGTTAAATAATGTCTGGGATCAGGTGGAGAGCACTTTATGTTTAATGTGAAACACTGTGTACACTTACCCTGTGAAACTGGGTGGACTGAATAATGGCTGAATCTTATTACATTTTTTAAAGGTTTATGTCTACTTTTTCTTACTTGATTTACAGAAATAACCCACCAGTTTAAAACAAAAGCAAAACATTTTGGGCAAGCGTGATTCGTCTCTCATGCAGTTTTCTCGTTGTAAGCATCTGTTTTGTTTGCTGTCATGTGACACAATAGCAAAGGCCCCAAAAGTATAACTGCACACAGAGGGTCAAAGTACAGGTTAAAGGGATAAACTGTGCCTACAAACTGACATAATCACCACTGGTTATTACAGGACAGAACTGATCAACTATAGTCAAAAATGTACCCCCTAAATCTGCTAGCTGAGGCAAACATGGATCTCACACTTCATGCTAGCAGCTGTGGTTGTGTAAAATGTGTTTTTATGCATATGGAAGAGGCAGTTTTTGATGTATGAAGGCAGAAGTGTTTTATCATTCTCCTTCCTCTTATCTGTTTCCATCAAAGCACATGACTGCGTTTGCTCCTTTTGTTGAAAATACACACAGTTAAAAGCAGCTTCATGTTTGTCCTGTGGTAGTTTACCTTTGCTATCTTTCAAAAGTCCGCAGTCTGCTGACTTAGCTTACAAAAGTGATACAGGAAGAATTCTAACTCTAAACTATGTTGTTGATTTTCTTAGAGCACTGATTTTTGGGGTTTTTTTTACAGACGGTGTAGCTGAAAGCACAAAATTAGAATGACCTCAAAAACCTCAGATTTATTTTAGAAAATAGTTTATTTTAACATGACTTTCAAAATTGCAGTTCCCTGTTTTGAGGCTCTGCTTATTGTTACACCATATCCAGTTGTATTCTTGCTAGATAAGGCTTTTATGTCAAGCAACTTTGGGGATTTTGCTGCATTTGCATTGCACTAAATAAACCACTGAATGTTTATGCTGCCTGAATTCAGTGTAACAATCAAAAGCAGTCAGTGACCTTTGATCTAATCTGATTTAATTAGATCAAATAAGATTGTTTGATCTATTTTTTTCTTGGATCAATCAAATTTTCTAGCTTCATAGTGTTGTGATTGGATGAGGTTTTCAAAAGATGTCGGAATTTCATCTTATTTCATTTGGAAAATAAAAACATCTGTCGATCAGTTCCATAATCTCTAAATATCTCTAAATATATGTATCTCTTTTGTCTGTATTAAACCATTTGTTGTTGTGGATATTTCACAACTAACTTTTTATGTATGAAAATGAATCTTTCTGTAAATATATTAGTATTATCTGTTGCATATCTGTTGCATTGTGCATTGATTAATCTGTCATTTTTTCTAAAGTGTGGCCCAAACGAGAAATGGAGCTGTTCAAAATGACAAAATCCTCAGAAAAATATCTGGATAATTAAATTTCGTTTTATTTTATTGGAGCATTGCCATGGAAATGTATCTTCACAATTCTTCAGAGTACTTAACAACCAAGAAACAATGAGCAGAAATGTAAAGGTACATTTAGTAGGAAATGGTCTGGTCCAGGTGTACAAAGTAGATTTTTTTTTGGATGATGATTGTGATTCAATACTTAGAGTTCTGACAAAAAAAATAAATAATAATACATGCTAATATAGGACCTTAGTTTCTCATTGAACTGCTGTCAGATACATTATTGTTTTTACTGAAGTCCTGCATGTGGCCGCAGCCGACACAAGGATAACAGTTTGCCCTTATCTTAGACCTTAACTACTGCTAGTTTACTGACAATTATAAACAGCTTTTATTTAAGAACATCCTTCAGTAAAAACCTGCAAATTGTCAATTTGTATTTTCTCAAGAAAAAAAATGATTATAACATAATGTTCTAAAGATTTTTTATTTTAATTTTAACTCTTAAGTCTTCCCCTTATTGCTGTTTCTCAATTTAAAACATGTACTTCTTTTTCACAGAAACCAGTCGTCACATAATGTGCTAAAATGCTTTTTTGTTTCAAATCAAGGCACACAATGACCTGTGTGCCACAAAACATATTTTACAGTGAATATAAAACTCTGTGGTTGGAGTTAGAGAGTTTTAGTTGTTTGGGCCACATTGTCTTTTAAAGTACAATTCTGAATCTCTATATCATGTGTAACAATAAAATTAACTTTTGAATGGGACCAAATTTTAAATTGCCCTGTGATCCCAAAGCAATGTTTAAACTTTGAATATTTTTAACACATCTTCTTTTGTGGGAAGAAAGAAACGATGCAAACGCACTGAAGCTCAACACATCCAAGGTGTGAGGTGTGCCGCTGACAAACTGGGTAGAGTGAGCTCTCATATTATGCTTGCGTGTGTGTGTGTGTGTGTGTGTGTGGGTGTGAATAAGAGAGAGGTGCAAAGCAGTCCTAGACAGTGCGTGACGGTGACTGCTTTTAATTTCTGCTGTAATGTGCAGGTGGAAATGCTGCAGTAATAGTAAAGCAGCAGTTGCCTTTGTGGTTTCTACATCCTATAACCTAAAGCTTAGTGAGGACCAAACATGAGCCAGGATCGGTCTCCAGTATTAACTTCACCCACTGGCTGTGGCGTTGTGCTGCTCCGTGACCCAGCAGTTCTCAGCTTCTCCTCCTGTTCTCCTGAATAATGAAAGACACGAGTCGTCATCTCGGCTGCGCTGTTGCTTGTGAGGCCAAGCTCGCCTGTCTACCAGGTGCTGTTATCATCTCTGCCATTCTACTATTGCACGCTAGCTGACAGCTCTAACTACTCTCAGATCAATTTACCTCTCAGTTCATGCTCCAAATCCAAATACAGGAGCCTGGGATCTAAGCCGGTGCTGTATTTATTTCAGCAGATGGTTACTTTTGAATTCTGCAATGTGTGTGGGTTATCGGTGATGTTATATAACTGCAGCAGTGTGTTTAATATTAATTAGGTCTGTTGGACTTTTGGGTTTCTTTAACAATAAATAAAAATGCTGCAGTAATTATTCTTCTGCTGTTCCTTTGAGAATGTTTCTCTCTTTTTCCCCTTGCCTTACAAAATCAGCATGCTGTTTTGCAGGACTGTAACGTAGATTGATTATAAGTAACCTATAATCAATCCTTCAATCAACATTAGTATTTAGTAATTCACAATATTTTTAATGTCAAAGTAGAGCCATGTTTGTGATTTTCTTTTCAAAGACGGTAAAATCAAGAGATAATCTTTCAAGGATGCTTAGAAGAAGCACAAATGGGGGAAAACACTGCTTTCCTGCAAGAAAGTTAAAACTATGGATACCTCGGTGTTTTACCAAGACAACAGATACTCTGAAGCTATCCGCTATAAGGATCAGTTGTCCCTCAACATATGTAGAAAGATGCTTGAGCGTGTTGAAGCATGCTGCTTTGCATGTCTCTTTAGGAACTAACAATATAATAACAGACTTTGAAAGAAATGCCTGTACAAGGTTTTTAATGCTTGCATTTTAAAATACCCTGGGGATGTTTCTATTGATTACAATCAACCTGGTAATTTGCGAAATACATAAACATTTCAGAGCAAAAGCAGGTTCTTGCACACCCAAGGTTTTTTCTATGAACTAAATTGGGAAAGTGGCAAATATAGGAACACCAAGGAAATGCTGTAAAAGGATGTGCCCATTTTTATTTTCATAGTTGGCTCCAAATCATCAATAAATATCAATTGAAGATTTGCCATAATTGTGGAAAGTCTAGCTCTGCAATTTAAATTAAGTTTTATTGCAGCACTATTTGCAGTTGTGGAGCTCTGATTATACACAGTGAGATATGTTGCCAGAATGTTTGTGATTAATTTTCTTAAATCTCTTGTCAGCCACTGTTATGGTTATTGTAATGAAGACCAGAAAAATGTTGTGCTAAAATCCTCATCCCTAATTATTCAACTGCTGTGCTTTTGTGCAGCACCTCCCACAGTTTCTTTTTGCTTAGTTGGATGCAAATGATTCTTATAAAGTAGAACTTTGCAAATATCCACTTCAGTTTTTATCCAGCACTATTTTTAAGTTGTTAAGTTACAGTTTTGCTCCTCTACTTCCAAAAAAGAATAACATCCTGTTTTAATATTGTGATTTAAAGTAACTTAACAGAGTTGATCTGTTGCTTGTATGCCGCATTTTGACCTCCAGATATTCATACAGGATTCTAATATTCAGCTATAGTCAAACTTTATTGCATATTTATAACAGCTCATGTTTCTGTTAATGGAAAGCTGGTAGTTTGTTGCAGCCAGAGATGCTTTTATTTTCCATCTACCAACTGCACCGCACAGCTGGATATATGAGTCATGATGACAGGTGCACAAGAGTCTCCCACACTGTGTATGCCTGTGTATGTTTTTGTATATTATAGAAGGGCATGATAATTTACTTCTATATACACATGCATTGCGTATCCCGAATTTTAATTGGCTTGTGTCGAAATTGAAAGCTTCAAAAATGTGGACACAGTTGTGAAGAACTAGAGTACAAGATATCATCTTAGGCGTGAAATTTAAAACCTTTCAACCTTCTTTCCTGTGTGTCCATCTCATCTTCAGGCCTATGGATCAGGATGCGATGTAGTCATCTTGGCTAGTGACTTCGACTGCGTTCAGATTATCCCGGGAGCTCAGAATGGAAACATACAGGTGGGCTGTGTGGAGTGCTCCCACCAGCTTGGCAGGGTAAGTGTTGATTACACCCTTCAGATTCATTCGCACATAGTTTTTGTCTGTGAAAACCGAGGATATTATCAATTATGTTGAGGAGAATGAGGAACATTCAGCCCTGTTTTCACCAGTCTTGTACTGCCCAAGCTCTGTCTGCTATCCTGCACTCTTGTTTCACTCCCCTCTCTGCCCTTCTGTCTTCTGGGAATGACTGTGCATAAGCGCTGATGGGGTGAGTAATGCTGTGATGATGAACATGGCTCTTTATTTTTAGATTGCCGCTTCTTACGGAAACACAGTCTGCATCTTTGAGCCGCTTTCTATCAATCCCAATAAACGCCACAAGGTGAGTACGGACACCAGCATATTTCACAGATTTTTGTGATTTCAGACAGCCTTCAGTGGATTTTCATTAAACTTGTGTGCAAATAACATTGCATGGTGTGTCTCGCTCTCCTACCGACTAATAGCAACTTAACTATCAGTGGCAAAAGACAGGACAGTTCTTTCTTGATGCCATCACCTACAACCTGGCCTGGGACCCGCAAGGTATACATACGCTTTCTGTGTTTTAACCTTTTCGCAGAATAAAATGATCCTCATTTTTACACAGCTTCCACCCTTTGCCCTTTTGATTTGTCTATAATGACATCTGCAGTATGAAAACATGACCCTATGCATGCTGCGTTGTGTGCTGTGGGAGTCATCGTGGGATGTAGGGTGTGTTAATGAAGTGCTTTTGTGACCTCAGGGAACCGTATCCTGGCAGCAGCTGAACGACTCCAGCTGTGGGCTCCTCCACTGGCAGACGCTCTCATAGAAGAGGAGGATGGGCAGATGATTGAGGACAAACCCCACCCTGTCCTCAGTGACTGGAACTGTGTCTGGCAGTGCAAGTAAGCGTTTGCCTTTTTCTATCCATATAAGCGTAAATCATCAAACGAGTTTGTTGTCTACAGTCAAACAAATATCTGTTGATCCAGAGCATATGTCATAATTTTACAACTATTCATTTGCAATCATCTCCAAGCATGGTAGTTATGTTCACTGCCATGTCCAAAATCAGAAAGTACTTAGACCAATTGATTCACCAGGAGAGTTCACATTATACTAAGAAATCATTTACTGGTTGTGCAAATATCTCCCAGAGAGTCTGTCATTTTTATTTATACTACTGGTGACAGTATTTCAATAAAATGTCAAAAACACTCAAACTCTTAGATTGTATGCAGTTATTTTTCTCCCATATTTTCCTCTCATAAACGGTTTGAAAGGGAAGTTAAAACTAAGATGACATCTACACTCGTATATTCTCGACTTCATTTGATTTCATTTGGAAAAAATCAATTATGCTAAAGGTAATTAGTTTGCAACTGTGCCGGTTTTTCTTACATCACATTTAGATTGTTCCTCAACTTAAATCTAAGGTTTCAATTGTGTCATTAGCTTGCGGTTTAAATGGTTTTTCTTCAGAGAGAGTGTCTTTGATGGGTGAAGAGAGAGCCGCGCTCTCTACTCTGTTCACTTCCACAAAGCTTTTCCACATATCCTGCCAAGATGATCTTAATTCTCACTCCTTCCCTTTTTCTGTTTTGCCAAAGGGTGGCTACTCATGAATTTGAGTAATTCTGTTAAAAGGTATCAGTTCCTTCTGTGATTTCCGTGGAAGTTTCCAGATTATGCAACTGAAGACACTTTATCATTGTCCGTGCGTCGCATTGCCTTTCTGTGACACGAAAGGCTTTTTATTGTTTCAGAAAAGTGAGTTTGATAATTACTTGATCACTCTGAAAAAGAGATACTGAGATAATTTTTTATGTTTTGTACTTTTAACATTTTCACTAAAAAATGATGGTGTATGCACTTTACCCTTTAGTTTTTAAATGTCACATGATATAAAGGATGCTGTTTTCTCTCTAAAAACCACTGTCCATGTTTGCTGTGGGAAATGTTACCATTTCTAAGTGTTTCTGCTTTTACAGATTAAAATCGAAACCAAAATGATTTATTTTGTTACCTCCCTGTATTCTATAAAATTATTAACCTACGTTTTACACCCTGAACCTTGTGGAAGTGTAACTTTTCCACATAAAATGTTATTGGCAGCTATTTTTTCTCCAATGTCATTGACACTTAAATGACTTTATGCCCAGCTGTAAGCCACTCCACAGTCACCAGACCTAGCTTAAAGCTGTGTAAACACACACACGCCATGTTACTAATTGGTAAGTGATGACATAAAAAGCCAGTAAAACAGAGAAGTGCAAGCTCACAATGAAACAGCACTCTGGACTTCATTGTCCAGAGTGCTTCAGTGCTTCAGAACTGTTTCATTGTTCTGTTTTGTTTTTGTGCAGTCTTCCCCATTGAAAAATGAACATAGCCAAACCTGTTTGTGGTTATTGTTTTTCTTTTGCAGGACCGCTGCAGTCTATTCACACCGCCAAGTGGTCTCCTGATGGAGAGTACTTTGCAACGATTGGGAAGGTATGACTTTCACTTAAAAAAAAATGGAGCAAAAAATTATTGTCTGTGCGATGTTTGTCTTGTGTAATGCCATATGTTTATCTTTGTGTTTGCACAGGATGACTGTCTACTTAAGGTGTGGTATCCCACCACTGCCTGGCGCTCAGCGGTGGTGGTCCAGGACCCATCTGATAAAAAGTCTCCACCTGTTCACTTTTCCTTTGTTTACTTGGCCCATCCTCGCTCGGTCACTGGTATGTCTTGGAGGAAGACCAGCAAATACATGCCCAAGTAAGAAAAGACAGGATTCTAGTGAGAATAATGTCTTTTTTTTTTTTCTTTTATTGTGACCAATGCATGCAATAAGTGCACTCTTTTTAGCTGTTTTTTATGATATGATATCAATGATATCATATTTTAAACAGACTGTCATAAAAAATGTTAATGTTAATGGTTATGCCTACAGTCTTTACCAAACTGGGTTTTTTTTATTTATAATGTTCTAAAAACTATGTCAGTGCATCTTTTTTATGCATGATTCTTTGTACAGAACACGCTAGCACATGCTGGACCTTACCCTAAATTAACAATCACAGCTAAATATTTAGCTGTGCCTCATAGCTTAATGATGATTTACTAAAGTGCCTTGTTTTAAAATCACATAGTAGTAATTGCATGAAGCCACTGGAAAATCTTCCTCAGGTAGCAGAAAAAAAAGGGACTGCTTATAACCAGCAATAAAGCGCTTCTTCCTTGGCCTACTAAAATTCAAAATGAAAACACAGTCAAACTGTCTCTCAGGGAGTTGTGTTTCAGACAGCATCCGAATCCCAGGATAATTCAGAGCTGGCTTTAAATAGCTCCGGCAGAAGAAAAGGCATTCTGAAGAGCTTGATCAGGCTGTGTTGTTGCAGACGAGATGCTTCCCGCATTGATTTGTTTGACAATTGAAAATATACGCACATATTTTTAAATATTAATGAAGTTTTTATCTAATCTAAGGTTTAATTTGATCCAGCCTCTTTACTCTTTGTTCACAATTAATCTGCTCCCCCCCAAAAATCATATTTTTCGTGCAATTTCTGGCAGAAATGCTGCAGAAATACCACAAAAAACATATAACAAAACAACAATATAAAATAAAAGTTTTATTATTCTTGATCTGTGTTTCAGCTAATATTTGCCTAGTGCCACAATATGCTGTAAAGTCTTGATCAGTCAAAGTATTTTTGATTTGAAACTGGTCTTAATCAATTGGAGGCCAGCAATATTTTAAAAACCAGGGCCGATAGTCGTACTACTTAAATATGACTGTTGGATCTATTTTATTCCCCAACCTGCAAGAATCAACCAAAGACACAAATTACTTTTCAGCAGAAGAGGGGAGAAGAACCCGACGCGGAGACCGGCTGCCAAACGCTGTCTGGGATCAACTCCACCAGCTCTCAGTCCCCAACTGCCTTTTATTATGTTAACAACACAGAGATTGGCTTTTTCACACAGTCACACAAACAGTTGACCAATAAACATTCCCAATAAACATTCCCACGAGACGTTCTGGAATCTTCTGTGGACATGCCCTTACCAGGACCCAGGACTGATGTTATAAATCAGTTTCACAGGAAGCTGATAACAGACAGTTGATGATCAAAGCAACTCATGACAAAAGCAGCTCGTAACACAAGGATATGTAAACATTTCTAACCCCCAAGAAAACATCTGAAAGAAACGGTTAAGAATATACCACAAAAGAGTCAATGAAACAACACACAGAATAATAATATGAAAACATAAGCTTTCAAATAAACTCATAAGCAAATGAACTTAGATAATTTTCCTAACAATGACTCTCTGTCTGGGTTTACAGTGATTGTCTTGACATCTTTGCATCTCTAAAGCGGTTCAGAAAGTTTTAGTGAATGAATCACGAACATTTGATTTGTTTCTGATTTTTAGGGGAACGGTCTGCAATGTTTTGCTCACGTCCTGCGAGGATGGTGTGTGCAGGTTATGGTCAGAGACCCTACTACCAGAAGACAGTCTGCTCGGTGGGCAGATCACTGAGAACACACATACTTTCAGCTCCAGCCTCCCAGGTCTGGCAGGAAATAAGGACAAAATCCAGCACGCTTTAGAGGTATGTTCTGCCTCAAAGCGTTATTTTGAAACCTGCAACAGATATTTGTAAATCTGCATTTCTCATCGTTTTTGTTTCTGAACTTTGCTTGCGTAGTCAATCCACCACCTGAAACAGTTGCGCCGGGGCCGGCGGCGATCCTCTGCTCTGGTGGCCCACAGTGACCTGCTGCCCTCTCAGCTGGGCACACAAGACGCTCACACTCACCGCCACATTGCTCACCATGCCAACGCCCTGTGTCACTTTCACATTTCTGCCAGTATTAACCCAAATACAGGTAGGTTTCCTTTTGTTTAGATGTTTTCACCCTCATGCAGAGTTTTCATCTTTACCACAGTTTCTTTCTTGCTCCTTTTTAGACCTCCCCTCAACGCTGGCTGACTCCTCAGTATTCAACCTCGAAGACAGCACTGGAGGCTTTGTGGTCCACTGGCTTAACAACAAGGACCTCAGTTTCACTTCATCAATGGACCTTTTTATGACTCAGCTCCGCAAGTTCTCTGAGCAGCACCTGGACCAGACTACTGACGAGCCTCTAGACGCTGAGGGATCCCCTATGAAGTTTGATTTTGGTGTGGTTCACTTTCAGTTCCTCCAATGACTGTCTAAACAATCCTAAAAGTCCCATGAAGTGGTGAATACAATATATGCTTTCTTTGTCTTCTTAGACCTAGATGAGATGTCTGACAAAGCGTCATCAGAGCACGGAGAAGAGGGTGATTCAGGGGAACAAGGAAGTACTAAGGCGTCATCCCCTGGATCCAGCTCCAGCATGCCGTTACCGTCCATGCTGCTGGAAAGGAAGATGGAGACTTTGTCCATAGAGTGGAACAAGAGTCCAGACATGTTGTTCACGATACACCCCACTGATGGTTCTTTCTTGGTTTGGCATGTAAAGTATTTGGATGAATTCAACCAGGGGATTTTCAGACAAGTTCAGGTAAGCAAAAAATTAGCTCTATTAAAATTAGCTCTTTAGCTCTAATAGCTAAAGAGCATCAATATTAAGAAACTAGTGGTGCAATAAGATAATTTTTTGTTAAAGACACTATCCAGTGATGTATTTTGTCAACGCTAACAAATGTAGAGCGACATTAAAAAAAAAAGTGGAAAATGGATTTCCACTGTGGGGTTTCTAAACACAAAAAAACTCAGGCTTGAAAAACACATTGAAGAAAAATACAACTAATTCTGCTTCGAGTGTTCGTAGTCGATGAACTTAAGAGGCAGAAGAGCTTTTATCCAGCTGTACAGAATACAACAGAGCATTTTTAAAGTATCAATTTGATTACAGCCACAAAAAGAAAAAAAATCTCTATTAACTATTTCTTTTTCCTCCTCCAAATCTTCTCCAGGTCTCCTTCTCCTCCCGCATTCCGGTAGCATTTCCTACGGGTGATGCTAACTCCCTAAGTAAAAACATCCTGATGTATGCCTGCACTTTGACTGAGGGTGAGAGCGCCGGGACCGGCGAACAGGGAAGGATGATCCAGCGGATGTCCCGCTCAGCATCCATATCCACCGGCCTGGGCTCCACCGCTGTCTCCCCCTCACCAAAACTTCGCCCCGGCATTAGCCCTGCTGTCATGATGGTCTCGAAGCACGTCGACGGATCTCTCAACCAGGTACTAGCGTGTTATTTCTCATATGAATTTCAAATGACATCTTTTATACTTTACATAATGTCCTTCTAAGTTATAACATCCTACTGAGCAGATTTACTGTATATTTTTCATCACAAGCTGTCTTCGTTCTCTTTAACTACAGTGGGCAGTGACATTTGCTGAGCGGTCCGGCTTTTCCAATGTCCTGACTGTTTCTCACAAGATTCGGTACTGCGGCCACCGTTTCCACCTAAACGACCAGGCCTGTCACACCGTGCTGCCGCTTCTGCTCACCTCCTCCCACCACAACGCGCTGCTCACCCCTCCCTCTGCCCCCAGCAGTTTAGAAGGGGAGCAGCCCCAGTCCTTTCCTCCACCAAAAGGACTTCCCAGGTACAGAACAGACAAATAATGCGAACAACAAATCCCTTATTTGTCAGGCTGAGAGAGAAAACAGACTGTTAAAAATTTTTGATATCAATCTGAATATGAAGCATTTTCTTCTGTAATTCGGATCTTCTTACATAATGAGAGGGACGCCCGTAATCATTGCTGTGTCCTCCAGATCAGAAGTGCTGTGTTTTGTTTTCTGCTGCTTTTGCTTGCAGCACGTAGACTAATCAATACTGCCACTCGAGTTGCCTAAAAATGGCAAAAAAAAAATCCATCCTGCACTCAGAGAAGCATTCCACATGATAAGAAATGGATTGCTTTTTTTGTGTAAGATGAAGGCTGTGTCCAGCCAGAGCCTGATGGGTAATTTACTTTGTTTGGAAAATTCACACATCTCTTAGTGTTTGTATGTGCTTACAAATGCAGCTTTTTTTCAAGAATAATGTAAAAAAAAAAAAAAAAATTAATTGGAAGCGTATTGCAAAAATGTCAGAACTTGCTCACTGCAACACATCCTGAATGACGATTGTAATGTTTAAACTTCCGGTCTCCTTGAAATAAGATTTCATCTTCTCCATTTGCACCGACAGGAAGCAGCTTCGTAATGCAGCTACAAGGACTTTCCACGACCCAAACGCCATTTACAGTGAGCTGATTTTGTGGCGAGTGGACCACATCGGACCCCTGTCCTGCACTGGAGGAGTCTCTGAACTGGCCCGCATCAACTCTCTGCACACGTCTGCCTTCAGCAATGTGGCTTGGCTGCCTACACTAGTACCCAGCACAGTACTTGGTAAGTGCTTCATATAAGGCTGAATGATGATGAATTGTGAATATATCATCATCAATGTGTGCAATGTTAATATTGTGAGGATATATAACATTCTGTTAGATGTTGTATTCATAATGGGGATTGCACTAATCAATAATTTGTGTTCTATTTCTAACCTGTTCTTTATCTTTAATCAGACCAATTGGTGTGTTCTAGTGTATGAGTTTATTTCTAACACGAAAAACAAGAGTTAAAGAAGCAAGAAATATATAATGGTAAATGGTAAATAAAATGGCTTCAATGATTTTACATTTTTTACTGTGTAACAGCTCAATGTTATGTTTATAGGGAGAAGAATAAACTTATTAAATCCTGTAGCTCAACGTGAAATTTAATTTTGGTGGATGTGTCAGTAGCCATTACACTTTTCTTAAACATTCATCAGTCAGTTATGTCAAAATAGGATTGTTACAAAGTTAAACGTTGCATGATTAGATCTGTGTTTACTGAAGAAGAGATCCCAGACATTTCCAGCATAATGCCAACATTTCCAAATCTAGCAATTTGCATAAATAGACGTAATGCTTAAACATCAGTGTTGTGCTCCTTTCAGCTGAAAGTTTCACTGACTTTTCTCTTGAAGCCTGAATTAATCTCAGACGTGTCTCTCTATGCACAACACAGTTTCTCTTTTAAACAGGTCATTGCATCTTTGTTTCCCATGATTACGTTTTTAAATGCTTCAGTGTTATTTTTTTCAGTAACAGCACGACTTGTACTTGACATAGTACATCCACTGGCTGGAAAAAGATCACACTGTTGCATTTGCAACTGGAACGATAATGTTGTTTTTTTCTTCTTGTTATATTAAAACACAAGTTTTTATTTAGCTAAAATATCAGAATTGTGCTTGGCAAAAGAGTTAAATTATATTAAGATGATATGCTTGAACAAAATAATGTCACATATATACCGAATATCAAGACATTCTAGCTACGTAACATGTTTGTATGACAGTGCCTTGTATCACCTCACACAATTCATCTCACTTGAAATATATTTATCAGCACATAATAATTAATTAATTGAATATTATGTTGTATTTAGGTGTTGTATGTTATGACTCTGTAATTTGGTTATAACATGACCTATAAACGGTGTTGTTTCTGCCAGGAACCTACTGTAACAGTGCCAGCGCCTGCTTCGTGGCATCAGATGGTAAAAACCTGCGTCTCTATCAAGCCGTTGTGGATGCCAGAAAACTACTGGATGAGCTGTCAGATCCAGAAACATCTGTGAGTGAACACATTCACTGCTGCTCATTGGAAATATGTTATTTTTCTCTTGAACATATAAAACCTGTGAGAATATATTTTCCAGATTTCTTTACTGTAAAGCTAAGGAATCTGGATTTTTGTTTTTCTCATCTTTCTCATGTTTTTTTCTTTTTGCGAAGACTAAAACATGCTTTACATCTTTAAAACCCTCTATACCTAATTCATGCCATGCATAATAATTAGTGGCGTTCACGGATAATTACCAAATGCTCATGCATATTTCTGTTCAGAAACTGGTGGGCGAAGTGTTCAACATTGTCAGTCAGCAGTCCACAGCCAGACCTGGCTGTATCATTGAGTTGGATGTCATTACAAACCAGGTTAGCAGCTCTGCTTTCACACCCAGCTCACATCAGCGTTGTGCAGCAGTTCCGTGAAGTCCTAGTTAACCTTTCTGATCCCACGTCTCTGTGCATCCAGTGCGGCTCCAACACCCAGTTGCTTCATGTCTTCCAAGAGGATTTCATTTTAGGTTACAAACCTCAGAACGAATCAGAGGCTTTCACACCAGCCTTCTCGACTGGAGAAGGTAGAGGGCAACTGCAAATTTAACTGGGATGTTTTCTTTCTGACAATTCAGTCATTAAATATGCTTTTTTTTCTGTGCATGCAGATTACCAACCTGCCCCATTTTCTGAGAAGTTCTTCTTGGTGGTAATAGAGAAGGATCTTAATGGGAACTCTGTGCTGCAGATGTGGCACCTGCACCTCCAATCTGTGCAGGCCTGTGTTGGTAGGTGCAGCTTTGCAGCAAAAGATAGAAGTCAGATTTATTTTGGAGATTATTAACGTTAAAGAACATCATATTGAATTTCTTCTACGGAGTTATAGGCCAGAAACCTATGTAAATCTTTCCAGATGAACCCAGCCAACCATTTAGCTTCCAGAGCCAGCTCCTGGTTCCCAGTCAGGTCGTGAATGTCGACTCGTCCCCAGAGACCTCTCCAATCAGACCCCTGCCTCGATCTGCTTCTTCAGCCAACTTGCAATCAGCAAGCAAACTTATCCTCAGCTCCAAGCTGGTGTGCAGCAAGCGACTAGACTTACCGCATGGGGTGGAAGTTACCAGGGCAACGCCATCTGCAGGTTGGCCAAAATTAATTTTTATCTGCTTTATATGACAGTGTTATTTTTACCTTGCTGGCACAAAATTTTTCACCTTTTTTTTTAGCTATACTGAATTAGATTTGAACTTTTCCCATGTCATGGATAATTTGGAGCATGTTTCCAGACATCTGATTAATTTTGGTAGTTAGATTAAACATTTCATAAATCTTCTTCTCGCTGCTCCTTCTTCCAGGCCACCTGAGCTCCTCCTCCATCTACCCTGTGTGTCTGGCTCCGTACCTGATCGTTACCACCTGCTCTGATTCTCACGTGCGCTTCTGGCGCTGCGCTGTGGAGGGCGACGATGGAGACGGCACCGACAACCGGGTGTACCGCTGGGAACCGTGGGTACTCATGAACGAGGAGGAGGACAACAATAGCGCAGTGTCTGTGTCGGGACGGCCTGTCGCCGTTTCCTGCTCCTACATCGGCCGGCTAGCCATGGCCTTTAAACAGCCACGGCAAGGACTGGTAGGATATGAGAACTCTGTCTTTTATTACCATCTTAATAGCTTTTAAAGAGTTTCTCATTAAAACCTTTTCATAAGGTAAACATTGTAATATTATAGTTCTGCTTAAGCACTCATAGATGAAAACAACAGCATATATAATTTAAATGTACTTTAGGTAAAGAAGTGAATGGAGCAGAAAGATGAACTAGATTTGAGGAGATCATGTATTTAAACTCGATGTGATTCAATAATATCTACTGATTATTTTGACGATCAGATAAAAAACATTGGCACATTTCTCAGATTTTTCAGTTAACCACTGTAGCTTGTTTAGACATGGATTTGAGCAAATAATCACATTTATTTTTTAAATCAACACTTTATTGCCTAAAATGCAGCTACACCAAACTACACCACTTCAGAAGTTTTGGGTAAAACATATTTACTTCGTGCTCCGGTTATTGATTAATCAGTGACTAGATTTGTTGATGATTATTTCAAGAATTGATTAATCACGATTGTCTGCAGGACTTTTACTTTTTCTCAAGCAGGATTCTCACAGAGTGTCCTTTTTGTCTTCAGCTGCACAATTCTGTGGAAGACTTCTCCATGCACGTTTCCATCTATGAGTGTGAATCCACTGGAGGCTCTGAATGGGTCTTAGAGCAAACTGTTCACCTTGATGACTTTGTCAGACCTTCTTCAACACTGGATCCGAGAGTCAGTGTGGACTCCAACCTTTTTGTCTACAGCAGGTCAGAATGGAGCCATTTACTTTATAATATTTGATATTTTCTGTATCTTATGGACGTGGTTTGTAATTCTTTTTAACCCTTCAGGTCTGATTTGTACATGAGCAGAGACCATAGCTCGCCCAACATCAAGCACTTCGTCCACCTGGACTGGCTGTCGAAGGAGGACGGCTCCCACATTCTCACAATTGGGGTGGGCTCTAACATCCTCATGTACGGCCGCATCTCTGGCATGGTCAATGAGCAGACCAGCAGCAAAGAGGGGGTGGCAGTAATCACCCTTCCTCTAGGGGGCAGTATCAAACAGGGCATACGTTCACGCTGGATCCTGCTTCGCGCCATTGACCTCCTGTCGTCCGTGGACGGGACACCTTCGCTGCCGGTCTCCCTCTCCTGGGTGAGGGACGGCATCCTGGTGGTGGGTATGGACTGTGAAATGCACGTGTACGCCCAGTGGCACCAGGACAAGAAGCCCGGTGAAGGAGAAGAGGGCAACCTGTCATCCGCAGACATCGCTGGAGGTCAGAGCGCGGTTACCTCCTCGGTCTTTGAAGGGAGAGCCAGGTCCAAGAGTGTGTTTGAAGGGAGCACTGGAGTGGATGAGGCGCTCCGCGCCCCCGCAGGACTACAGGAAGGTGGACTGTTTGAGGCAGCTCATTCTCTCTCCCCCACTCTACCGCAGTACCACCCAACTCAGCTGCTGGAACTCATGGACTTGGGAAAGGTCCGACGGGCCAAGGTGGGTCCCTTTCCGCTCGAAAATGAATATTCAGAAATAGCTTCTTAAAATCTAAAGCGTATGTCTGAATTTGGTCAGGCCATACTTGCCCATCTGGTGAAGTGCATAGCCGGAGAAGTCGCTGTGGTCAGGGATGTGGAGGCTGGTGAAGGCGGATCCAGGAGGCATCTCTCTCGAACAATCAGCGTGACCGGAAGCACAGCAAAGGACACCATTGTGGCCGGCCGAGACGGAGGGAGGGATTACACGGAGATCAACTCCATCCCTCCACTGCCCCTCTACGCCTTGATGTTGGCCGACCTTGACACCTCATTCAAGGGAGCGGAAGAAAGCGCCAAAACGGCTAAGGTTGTTGATGGTGATGCAGCTCAAAAATCCTCAGAAGACCAGTATGCCGACCTCTTCCAGGTGAGCTATCAGAATTACTGTCTCTTTACTGAATGTGCATTTTGATCTGTAGGTAGCTAAAACTGTTTCCTGAATGTTGAAACAGGTGCCAACAGTTACTACTGATGACTTTGTGAACTTTGCTACTGATAAACCAGAGAGGAAGTCTCGAGTCATCAACCTCTCTCAGTATGGACCCTCTTATTTTGGACCGGAGCATGCTCAGGTAATTGCTCACTTTATTGACCTTGCAATTTCTGTACAGAGTTTTTTTTTTATTATTGTGGATAAAAGTAGAAAAAATAATACAGTAATAAAGAGAATTAAGCACATTTTGACACGTTAGTACTTTATTTTGATATCTCATAATTTTATTGCTGTGTGGGTAGAAAGCTGAGAGAAACTTAACTTGTTCAACATTTTCCTTCTCTGCACAAAAAGGAAAAAATATATTTTTCAATTCTCTGTTTCAGTTGTTTTCTTTTTCTTTTTTGTTTGTCCCCAGGTGTTATCCAGCCACCTCATGCACTCGAGCCTCCCAGGACTGACCAGGCTGGAGCAGATGTTTTTGGTGGCCTTGGCCGATACGATTGCTACCACAAGTGCTGAAGTTACGAGCTCCACTGATCAGCAGTACACAGGTTACTGTAGGCTTTGTCTTTACCTGTATCCACTGCTGTCTCTTGTTTTGTACCTTAATGGTTAAACATGATTGAGAATTCTGGCTACAATGTGTTTATTCTACTTTAAATGCTGCTTTAGTTTCATAGTAAAAGTCAAAGATCAGATGGTAATTCTAATGGTATCTACCCAGCAGCAACAGATGTTTTGCTCCTACATTGATTCTTCTCATTGAGTGTTTATATTAATACCAGAGGCGATGTCACACTGTGTGAGAACGAGCAGTTGCTGTAAAACAAGCTTCTTTTTAAAACGCTGTGATCTGACTTTAAAAAATGTATGTTTGCTATTATCATTACTAAACACTAAAAACAATCCCAGTGTTTGTTCCTCAAAGAATAAAAACTCTTATCTTGACTCAATCTTTTTTTAAAAACCCTAGAAACATTTACAAATCCAGCATGGACAGTAACAGTCAAAGACTGAAAAGAATAAACGAAAACCTCTTAGCTCTTGTGTTGTGTACTGTAATTTCTCTTTGTTGTAGCAACTTGATTGACATCCTTCCGTAGAAAATAGTTTCAATTCTAAAAAATTAAAACAACTGAACCTGGACTGAAATCAGATTAAGTAAGTTTTTAGCTTTTCAGTAACGATTGACTTTGCGATTGTAAGAAATGTATTTCTTAAAATTGTTCTTGGATCACAATAATTAAACTTTTAACAGCGTTCAGTTTCAACATTTTTTAAAACCTAAAAATACACTGCCTTTCATCCAGTATAGCTCCTATTTTCATATTTAGGATTTAAGATCATGAATGCCTTTGAAACGACAAGTCAATCAATATGTGGCGTGTTGCCCTGCCTTTTTGTCTACCATCACTGTAGTTAATAACCTTTGTAAGAGACGATACTCTTTAAAAGTTGTCTAAAGGTTATAAGCGTGTAAGACAAACATGCTGTTTTGATTGTGTGTTCCAGCGTGTCTTTAATCTCCAACCATCAAATCTTCAATGACCAAATCAGCAAAAAGTGCCTGAACTGTTCCTCTGTACTTTCTCATTATCATTGTCTTTTTTTCTTCTTTTTCAATTTTCCCTCTTGTTTATTTAGTCTTTTGAGAGCAAGACATAATCAGGTTGTTCCAGGGCAGAGTAATCACAGAAGAAGGTTCAGGGTCAGGAAACATATTTTCTTTGACTGGATTGCATGAACTGATATGTTACAGGAGGTGCTTTTTTGCATTTATTCTGTGGCTGTTACTTGGTAGTAATAAATTCCTTCTGTTTGTTCAGGTGGCGAGGCTCTTGATGAGTGTGGACTGAGGTACCTGCTCGCCATGCGTCTTCATACCTGCCTGCTCACGTCTTTGCCTCCTCTGTATCGTATGCAGTTGCTTCACCAGGGTAAAAAAAAAAAAAAACATATTTTGTAAAATCACCAGTTCAGGCTGTCAGGTGAATTAAATAGGTTTCGTTATATTGATCCATCTTGATCTGGAGAACAAAAAAGTATTAGAGTGATTTATGTATCTGTGTGAGTGAACATGAAGTTAATGAAGTTTTACTCATTTAAATGAAGAGAAGTGCGACTAGTTACAGTCAAGTGTACACATGGTTTCTGGCTCCAATGTGCTGCAGCTTCTATTTGATATAATCTGTATAACCTATTTGGAAAGTCTTTAATTCCAACATTTATGTATGTTAGGAGGAGATGGTTCAGTGAAATGTTATATATTTCCTAAGCAGTTATCCTTTATTAATTATCCTCCTTGTAGAGGGTGTTACTGACCTTCTGCTATCAATCTTGTAATCTGTCTCATGATTTTGTCAGACATAATTTTTATTTCTGTACTAATACTCCTGTTATTGCCCCTATGCAACATTCAAATCTTCCAAGAATCTTAGTTTTTTTGGTTTTAATTACCTGACAGCTATATGCATTCTGTGTAATAAACACAAGTTTCACTTTATCTATTAAATTACTGAAATAAATTGAACCTCTTTGATGATATGTTTTAGCCTCATCTCTTTTCAAGGCATTTCACAAGACTGTCTCGGGTTCATGTTTCACTTTTAATAAATCTGTTTCTGTCCAAATTCAATTCAAGCCATCTCTCTTCTCTCCATCCCTCCATCCATGTCCATGCCAGGCCTTTCCACGTGCCACTTTGCATGGGCCTTCCACTCGGAGGCGGAGGAGGAGCTGCTGAACATGATTCCTGCCATGCAGAGAAGCGACCCACAGTGGTCTGAGCTGAGAGCCGTGGGAGTGGGATGGTGGATACGCAACATCAACACACTGCGGAAGATGGTGGAGAAGGTACCGATAAAAATAAAAAATCAGTCTGAATACATTCTAAAATCTAGAATGAAAGTGTGAAATAACCAGATTTTTATTGAGAAAAAATTTTTATTCATTTTTTGCTTCATCTACATATTTACGGTAGCAATTTGCTGGATGATTAACTACTATCAACATTTTGCTCAGCATGTCTGTATATTTGCTGTTGTCACGTATCATTTTAAAGTAAAGCAAGTAACTGAACTGTTCTGTGTGACATCAGCTGGGCAAAGCTGCGTTCCAGAGGAACAGCGACCCTTTGGATGCTGCACTGTTCTACTTGGCCATGAAGAAAAAAGCTGTTCTGTGGGGTCTGTTCCGGTAGGATCATGTCACAGGATACAATGCTACTCTGTGTGTTGTATGTTTGTTTCCAGTGTATTTTTAAACCTCATTGAGATATTCAACAGTCTCATTTCCATGTCTCAGATCTCAGCATGATGAGAAAATGACTCAATTCTTCAAAAACAACTTCACTGAGGACCGCTGGCGAAAAGCAGCTCTAAAGAACGCTTTCTCCCTGCTGGGAAAGCAGCGCTTTGAACAGTCTGCAGCTTTTTTCCTATTAGCTGGCTCCCTTAAAGACGCAATAGAGGTGAGGAGAAATACACACACACTTCCTGATTTACACAGATAGATAACCAGGCACAGCTTATTACTTCTGAGTCTTCTCCTGGTCTCTCTTTTCATTTCCCTCATAGTGGCAGTAAAATGAAAGAAATAAGAGTCTATGACATTTAAATTTCTACATGAAGCATAATAATAAAATATGTTGCTGAGAGCAGCCTGTCAGCCTTTGAGTAAACACTCAATGCTGATAAAATTCATAACAATCTTGCATATTTTTCTTTGGCCTGAGGTTTACAGCCACACAGTCAAAACATACAGATAGAAAATAACAAGAAAGCAACTTTGACCATTATGTGTTTCTAACTCAAGGTAAAGTGAGACAAGAATGACCAAGTTGAGGAAATCTAGAATGACTACATGCAAATTAATTTTTTAGGTCCATGCTCGGCGAGCTCTGTTGGATTTTCAGAGCAACAAAATAATAGGGCTTTTACATAGTTTGTTATTAGCATGAAAAAATGTTTTTTTTTTTTTTTTTCACATTCCTTGACTTTAAGTATGAAAAAATTACATCTTGCTTTTGGAAAAAAGTTTGAGTTTCTATACTTTTTTCTTATTCTGCAGAGACAAAATAATGGCATTCTAGCAAAATAAAAGCATTTTTATATAAATTTATGTTAAGATGTTGATCTATGTTTCCGGCAATGCTAATCATAACTTTTTTGTCCGGTTCGATCACAGTAGTTTATGACTTACAAACATATTTACGATTAAACATTTAAAACAAAATCCAAAAAGGCTGTTGTCATTTGTTTTTGGTCACTACTTCAGCTTAACTCTGCATTTATTCAGTTAATTTGAGAAGTGAAGACATCGCTGGTCATCAATTACAGGGTCTAATCTAGAATTCTAGGAACAATTGTAAGAACCCTCAAACTTTTAGCTCTATTAGCTGTTGCTCTATTATCAATCAGAATACCTGAGTATTATGAGTTCAGCCGTTTGAAAATATGTCGTGTTGTCTTGTTATTTTATCCTTCATATAAAGTTTAGTTGTACTGTACTGTAGACTCAACGCTCCTTCACGATGTGCAGGTGTTGATGGAGAAGATGGAGGATCTCCAGTTAGCCATGATAGTAGCAAGGTTGTACGAAGCCGACTTTGAGAATTCGTCCACCTGCCAAGGCCTGCTGTACGAGAAGGTTCTGGGCTGCAACCGGGACGGCAGCGCTTATCACTGCTCCAGGCTGCATCCAGACCCATTCCTTCGCAGCATAGCCTACTGGATCATGAAAGATTACACCCGAGCCCTGGACACACTATTGGAGAGAAACCCAAAAGAAGAGGAGAATCCGGGTAAGCAGAAAACCTGGGGATAAAATGAGCCTTACTTGCTTTCATCAGGATTTTTGTTGTATGCAATCCTTATTCTTCATCTCCTTCTTTTCCCTCTTGTGCGTCAGATGTGATGGTGAAGTCTTGCAACCCTGTGGTGTTTAGTTTCTATAACTACTTAAGGACACATCCTTTGATCATCCGTCGGCATTTTGCGAATCCAGAAGGCACGGTGACAAATGTGGGCCTTACTGCTGAGAAAAGCGGTGCAGATGAGATCAACCTTATAGAGCGCAAACTGTTCTTCACTACTGCCAATGCCCACTTTAAAGTAAGCTCAGTTCTGAAATGGTTACTAATCCAGTAGATGTCTTTTATCTTTGATTTGTCGTAATTATGTGAGGTTAATCTGTTTACTGTGTTTATTTTGTTCTGCAGGTGGGTTGCCCGGTTTTGGCTCTGGAAGTGCTCTCCAAGATTCCCAAAGTAAGCCGGAAATCTGGCTCCTCGTCTCCCAGCAAAGCTCCGTCGAAGGCAAATGTGAATGTGAGCCAGCCGTTAGAAAATGGCACCCAAGGCGGTTTGGACTGGGGCTCCTCCGCAGTGCCGGCTCCTGCCTGGGGAGCCAACGATAGTGTCGGTGGGCTGGACTGGAGCCAGCCTGTTATCAAGGTGGAGGAAGACGAGCTGCAGCTCGACTGGGGCAATGACAAGGAAGATGATGAAGATGAGGATGAAGATGGCTTAACCATGAAGAAACCAGAGATTGAGGACAAAGGCTCAAAGAATGATGGTCCCAAACTGCAAAGAGAAGACTCACAGGTACATATATCTATTAAACACAGCTCAAATCACAGATAAGACCTGTCTTTATTTATTTTTGTTTTCACTTTGCTTTAATATTCATATTTTTATTTTCATAATCAGTTTGAACAAAATGCTACATATACAACAATCACACATAAAACAAATGTTTTCAATGTTCTGCCTCTAATTTTCCACAATCTCACCAACAGGATACACTTTTGAAATCTTTCTTTATTTTACTTATAAATGTATCTAATAAAAGGCCAGTTGAGGAACTAATATGTGGTTTGGCCAATGCTTTTAAAAATATCTATGATAAGTCTCAAACGGGTTAAAAAATTGGAAGAAGATGAAAAGGACTCTAAGACTTTTACCAATTTCACAATATAAGTAAATGCTGTGAAATTTTAAATGAAAGAAAGCATCTTACTACAAACAAAATAATATTAATTTATAGTTCAGAGTTCAGGATAAATTTTCTCTAAAACTCTGAGGATCCTCCAGAAATGAGGAAAGTTTTTTATGTCAAGTACCTCCTTGGCACTGAAAAAAAAGCCACTGTCTCTTTTTATCTGGTGAACAGTCATGTACTGTATCAGAGTTGATAAGTTTGTATTTAACTCGCAAACAGTTAATAGCAAGATTTGTTCTTTGTGACACTAAAAGCAGCCCAAGTACCACTAGTGGAGCTTGTAGAACATCCTGAAAACCATGGCTTAGAGAAGATGAAGTAATATTTCATATTTTATAGGACTGCTTTTTTTATATATATAGTTTTTAAACCCTATAAAAACTGAGTTTTTCTGTTTTTTAGGGTGAGTCCGAAGTGGATGTGATTGCAGAGCAGCTGAAGTTTCGTGCGTGTTTGAAGATCCTGATGACCGAGCTGCGAACGCTGGCCACGGGTTTCGAGGTAGATGGAGGGAAGCTCCGCTTTCAGCTCTACAGCTGGTTGGAGAAGGAGATTGCAGCAATGCATAAGATCTGCAACTACAAGGTTAACTCCAAGAAAATGAACTCAGCTGGGGAGATAAGAATGCTTTGCTCGTCCTTTCTGATTTAGTAATTCTCTTTACGTATTGGTTAAAATACACAGGTGGAGGGAAAAGAGGAAGGCCCAGAAGTCGAGAGGGATCGTACGGCGTCTGTGGACATTTCAGATGAGGCGCTGGAGAACATGGAGGCCGGGGCTTACGAGCGTCACCAGATGGAGCGACGTCGTCTTCAAGCCAAGCAGCAGCACTCTGAGAGGCGTAAAGCCTGGCTGAGGAAGAACCAGGCCCTGCTGAGGGTCTTCCTGTCCTACTGCAGCCTTCACGGAGCCAAAGGAGGAGGGGTCACCTCCGTCCGTATGGAGCTTCTCTTCCTTCTACAGGAGAGCCAGCAGGTGCACGCCATGCTGCCATTCACACATCCTTTATTTGCTGTTTGAATGTTTGGCACAGTTTTGAACGCTTCCTCTGTGTTTGTGTAGGAGACCACAGTGAAGCAACTGCAGTCCCCTCTGCCTCTGCCTACAACCCTGCCTCTGCTGTCGGCATGCATCGCCCCCACCAAGACGGTCATAGCCAATCCCGTTCTCCACCTCAGCAACCACATACACGACATCCTTTACACCATCACAATGATGGAGGCTGCGCCACATCCGGACATCATCGACGATCGGGTCAGGACTCAAAGCGAGAATTTTTACATTTGAAACTTGCGGGGATTGAATAAATTATGCTTTTGTGACCACTTAGAGTACTTCTTGTTAAAAAATATGCGGTAACACTTTATTTGACGGGTTGTGAATAAGACTGTCATGACACCGTCGTAAACATGACAACACCTGTCATGAACATGAGGAAGTCTTCATAAATATTTATGACTGTAGTCACAAAGTGTCATTCGGTAAATCATGACACTTTTAATACAAAGTTGACATTATTCAAAATCTCTTCGTTATGACAACTTGAAATCATAATCTGACATAAATTTGTTATAAAAGCACTACTGATTGAACTTGAAAATTACATAGCTTTATGTTATTAAAGCTAAAGTTTAATCAGTAATACTTTTATAACAAATTCATGTCAGATCATGATTTCAAGTTGTCATAGTCTTATTCACAACTCGTCAAATAAAGAGTTACCAAATATGCCAACTTACAGAAACTCTGTGTTGTAACTAAGGTGATTTTTTAAAATCTCCTCCTTAAAGCACTGAAAACTGGAGCAGCGGCTTTTTTTTCTCTTCATCTCTATTCATATTTTATGGCAGAAGTTTGAGAGCAGCTTGGAAAACATTTGGCACCACCAGTACCAAATGTCACTGATGCTTAAAACAGAGAACAAGTTGCAAGCTTCTTGTCAATTCATGTGTCCTTGAGTTTGAACGCAACCCAATGTTCTGCCAAAAAATGTACTTTATAAGAAAAATGCTGCTAGAGTTGAAGTGTGCAGCTTTTCCTTGTATTTGTTGTTCATTTTCATAATATAATAACTGTTCTTTCATCCTCAGGTAAATGCTCTTCACACGCTAGCAGCATCTCTTTCTGCCTGTGTTTACCAAGCCCTATGTGACAGTCACAGTTACAGGTAACCAGTGGTCCATCATTCAGTGAGAGTCTTGATTTAACCTCCTGCATGGTGAAAATAAACACTTTTCTCTGCTTTTGTCCTCTCAGCAGTCAAACAGAAGCCAACCAGTTCACAGGGATGGTGTACCAGGGGCTGCTGCTAAGTGAAAGGAAGCGGCTTCGCACAGAAAGCATTGAAGAACATGTTACTCCGAACTCTGCTCCCGCGCAGTGGCCTGGTAACCAGACACTCTTCTTGGGGTTTTCAACATTTAGAAGAGTTATCCCGCCCTTAAGGAGCAAATCAAAACCTGCATCCCACAACTACATTACTGAGATTATTTCTGTAAACATTTTGCTGTTCATGTGCTTAATGTGCCATTCACACATATTTCACTGATGTTGTGGGGTCTGCCTGCTTTAGATTTGATGATTTAAGTTGCAAAATGTACTGAAGAAATAAATAAACGAATAAATGGACATTGCATATTTAGACAAAGTTAAACCAATGACAGAAACCATTCCCCCGAAACATCAACATTTCAAAAGATGCCAAAAACACCACAAACATTAATGAATGAGTCAAGGGCAGTTTAGATGAATTGAAACATTAACTCAAAATAATCAGTTGTCCTATTTCAGGATCTTAAATAGTTTTATCACAAACTTATCAAAAAATAATCAAATTTCACTAATGGTAAAATTAACAACCTTTAACAAAACCGCTAAATTTTGAAACTCCAAATCAGGTTTTATTGAGTTTTGGGATGTAAAAGCCAGACAGATTCACTCCAGCCAATCACTGCCAGCACTTTTACAACAGCGCCACCGGTGACTGGGTGAATGAACAGGCCTATAGGATTGGTGGAAGTTGGTTAAATACCTGCAGTTACTTTGCTCATTCCCCCTGTAGAGCTCTGGCACCCCACACTTTGAAAACCCTGCTCTACATGGAGCAAAAAAGATGACGGAGACCATAAAAATTTTCCAGAATCTTCACTGTGTGAGCTGGATGAGGAAGTAGAATATATGAAAGCATCAAAGGGATGACTTGGATGAAATGTGAATAGCAGAGGGAGGTGTGTGTGCGTGTGCATGTGAAGGGGGGGCGGGGGAAGCAAAGCAGACAATCTGTGTTTATGCAGAGAGGCAGATGGTGTTCTATAATAGGAGCTCCATGGCCTCCAGGAAAGAAATAGAAAGACAGAGACTTATGCAAATGTTTCATAAAAGAGCTCTTCATTGTGTCTGTTTATATATATATATATATATATATATATATATATATATGACTTTGCAAAGAAAAAAGCACCGTGTCCCCCCTCGCTGCAGGTGTGTCGTCTCTGATCTCCCTGTTGACGTCTGCGAGGGAGGAGGACCAGCCGAGGCTCAGCGTTTTGCTGTGCGAGGCGGTCGTGGCTGTTTATCTTTCGCTGCTTATCCACGGCCTGGGCACTCACAACAGCAACGAACTCTTCCGCCTGGCCGCGCATCCCCTCAACAATCGCATGTGGGCAGCTGTCTTCGGAGGAGGAGCAAAAGTCATTATTAAGCCAAAGAGGCCTGAACTTCCACCAGGTAAAAAAAAGTAGTTTTGTATTCACACTCTCACGGTCCTCACATCGTCTTCATCCCCCTTTCCCCTCTGGGTATTCACATCCCAACTAACTCTGATCACATCTTGCGTCCGAGGCGACCGCTCCATCCTTCTGGAGCCTGTCTCCATCATTTTTATTCACCTACCCCTGAACTGATGATGTTCCAAAGATACTGCTGCTGCCACTGGTGTGTAGTGTCTTGTGTGAGTGTGCCCTCTGCCCTGTGTCCCAGTGCCAGCTGAGTTTGAGGCAGCCAGTCCAGAGGAATCTCAGGAGACAGGAAGACCTGAGCAGATCAACCTCCCCCCAAACCCCTCTCCCATCCCCACTGAAATCCAGCACCCCAATCGACCCCCTCCTCCTGTTTCAAGGGGAGAGGGGCTGGGCACTGTGGCCCCAGCAACTAAGGCCAGCTGTGAGTAACGAGGCTGGTAGATTGCAGTGCTGGTTTGCAGGATTGCGGTGCATGGTAACTGTACAGGTTTGCGTTGTTGCCGATGCTTGACTGACTCCCCTGCCTCTCTTTCTCTCATGAAGCTCCTGCTGAATGCCCTTCGAGAACATTAGAGCTGATTAGTGCTATGAAGACATTTGTGCTCATTGTTATGATAAGCAGCAACCATGTGAGGGTGTGAGTGGATTTGTGTGCGTACGCAGCATCGCATGTTCATGTCGTAATGTCTTCTGTGCTCATTTTTGTTGTGTCACTAAACAGCTACCCTTAGCCAGGAGTGTTCAGTGGCCAAGGCTGAGCAGTCCTCTCAGACTAGATCTGAATCTGAGACTAAACCAGGTACACTTGAAGAGGGTTGAAGAACTATGTGTTATCTAGAATACTAGAATGACATCTACTATTTTTATAGCTGTATTTCATTCTGAATGTGCTGTGCCTTGTAACTTTTTCACATCTTGACACATTACCACTTTGAGATTTTATGTTGTAGACCAACACAAAAGAGTGCATGTGAAGTGAAGGGGAAAAAAATGAAAAGAATAAAAAAACGTTGACAAAAAACTCAAAAGTCACTAATGTATTTTCCAGGCCATTTTAGAGCACAATCAAGTAGCTGCATTACAGTTGTGTCAAATTGTTGTAAATATCAAACAGTTTCACACTTTGAAATCGGCCTCTTTCTCTTAAGAAGCTCCTGCTCTTCCCAACACTCTGCCTTCAGTATGTAATTGCAAAAACAACTGTTATGGCCTAAAAACAAGCGTTTTTAGGAGTGTTGGATTAAGAAGTAGTGTGTATGATTAGCTCAGCAGAAAAGCACGTCCGCCAGGTGTTTGCTAATTGCTGTTGGCTAGTCTGAAGGAGCTGAATTGGGGAGAAGGAGGTGAGGGCTGCTCTGTAAGGCAGAAGCTTTGGCAAAAAATGATCAAATGTGACCAAATCCACAGGATTTGTTGTTGATAATGAGAGAAATAAGCATAAACACTTGTTGGTAAATTAATTTGTTCCCATGTTATAGAGGGGGAACTGATTATTTCAAGTGGCTAAAATATATGATTCCCCCCTCCTAACTTTGGCAAATAATGAGCAAATGTTTTCAAACTTGCAGGATTTATTATTCATCAAGAGAGGAATAAACACAAATAAAGATTTGCTGGCAAATAATTTGTTCCCATGTGAGGGGGAACGGATTATTTCAGGTGGCTAAAATATATGGTTCCCCCTAGTAGCTTTGGCAAAAAATGATCAAATGTGACCAAATCCACAGGATTTGTTGTTGATGAAGAGAGGAATAAACAGAGTTGAAGAGTTTGTGAAAAAATAATAAGGTCCCATGTTATAGGTGGGGAACAATTTATTTCAGGTAGTTAAAATATATGGTTCATAACTATGGAAAATAATGTGCAAATGGTACCAAAATCAAAGGATTTCTTGTTCATTAAGAGAGGAATAGGGGAACAGAATTTGGCACAAGACCAGTTTGCGGCGAAAGTCGAATCCATAATCACGCAAAGCCTCATGGAGGCTAGGAATAACCTAATCTACAGGTGCACTACCTATGCTGTTAGAAATCCAGGTTTGTGGACAGAATTTAACACCGATCATTAATAGTATTGCACTCTCCAGCTGTTTTTGTGTGGAGGGAAGATTGGACCTGGCATTTGGATGGCGCATCTCTGTCATGTCTGATGTAGCTCTCAGCGCGGCCGGGAGGCTTTCAAAGAGCTTATTTGGAGCTCAGACGATCGTAAATGTCAGACTGTTGAAAGAGATCTCTTGTTGAAACTCTGCCCTTTTGGGGTTTGCTGCAGTCTCACCTTCATGCTGCAGAAACTCAGCCACGCAGAAACGACATTTATTTTTAGCTCCTAATTGACATCCTTAACACTTTTTAATAAAATAAAAAATTATCTCTGTCTCACTTGAGTGCTGTGGATTGAAGACAATCCTTTGTTTATGACTACTCAGCAAATGTGTCATCTGTGTTTGATGTCGTTTGTGTGTTTTAAGTATCACTTCCTGTTATTTATTTATTTATTTTTTTTTTGGTTATGTAATAGACTGTGTGGTATCTGTGTGTCTAACTGCACTGTCCACTCTGGTTTGTGTGTTGTCTTGTTTTGTCTGGTGCAATGCCAGAGATAGTCACCCAGGATGATGGCGCAGGTTTGTGCATACCCTACAGTGTCTTGCCCTGTGTCTCCATCCTAAATGTCTGTGTGTTTGTCTTCATGTCACCCTCTCCCAAATGGCTCAGTTTTCATTTGGGTGGTAAAGAGACAAAACCAGTCCTGGTATTTCTGATATGATTAAGGTCGTGGTTTGCAGTTTTCACTCCCAAGTCCATGTGGCTTAGGCCGCTGATAAGAGTGTGGATGCAGTGTTCCTCCTTCTGATCTGCTTTTAACTGCTTCTGGAATGGAAATGAGGCTGAGTCTAAGCTCATCCTCATTCTTCTTGCAGCCTCCCAATAGCTTTCCTTTTCTGAGGTTAATCGTAAATATCTTAAACTCCTTGTTGCTCCTTCACATGCCAGCGGCACCCCCTCAGCCGCCTGCGGAGGATGTGGACCGATATAGGCGCAGATTCAACATGAGGATGCTGGTTCCTGGACGCCCTGTGAAGGAGACCCCCGCCACCCCGCCTCCAGTGCCTGCAGAGAGACCCACCTACAGAGAGAAGTTCATTCCCCCCGAGCTGAGCATGTGGGACTACTTTGTAGCGAAAGTAAGACATTAAACTGACAAGCGGTTCGTGTGACGCACAGCCTAAGTGTTATATAAAACAAGCATTTTTTTTTCTTCCCTTACCTTTATTCCTCTTTTCCTCTCAGCCTTTCCTCCCGCTCTCGGAGAGTAATGCTTTGTATGATTCAGACGAAAGTGGCGCTGAGGATGACGACGATGACGATGATGCCTTCCTCTCAGACACACAGATGACGGAGCATTCGGACTCCAACTCCTACAGGTTGACTCCATCTTCTCCTGCTCAGATATAACTTTCTTTTTTGAGCCGGTGTTTCAGAGTGAAGTCTGACTGTTTTTTTCTTTTTTTTGGACTCAGCTGGGCTTTGATCCGTTTGGTTATGGTCAAACTGGCTCATCACAACGTCAAGAACTTTATCCCTCTCACTGGACTTGACTTCACAGGTACTCTGCTTTATACTTCTAAGCAGCTGCTTAAATCGAATGTGGACCCACACATGCAACATATCAGTACACTTCTAAATATATTTAAGCACACCCTTTCTCTTTGTTTGCTATAATCTCAGATCTACCAGTCACTTCACCTCTTAGCAACGCAGTGTTGAAGACTTTGGAGAACTGGGAACAACTTTTACTGGAGCGGATGAACAAGTTTGAAGGTCCGCCTCCCAATTACATCAACACCTACCCCACTGACCTGAGCACAGGATCTGGGCCCGCCATACTGCGACACAAGGCCATGCTGGAGCCGGACAACACGCCCTTCAAGTTAGTGTATTCACCAGTGTGGGTCGATGAATTATTTGAAAAAAAATTTCATTTTTATTACATGTCTCTAATTTCACAAGCATTTGTATTCAGACCCCTTTACTCTGATGCAAGTACATAACATTTGGGGACAAGTGCCTACATTTTGTATATCCATACTTATGATTGGACGCTGTGAGTGCTTGAAAATTAAAGTCAGATTGTTTGTTTGCATAGAATTATGGGGGAAAAAAAATACTATTCTGATAGTATCACTAGTGTAGAGCAAGTGTTTTACAAATTGCTGGAAAAATCTAATTTTAATAGAAAAGAATTTGCTGAATCTTTTTTATTTTTGCTCTATTATTGTTCCCAGGAATAAAAGCCATCAGTCCTTCCCAGTTCGACGTCTTTGGCATTTCCTTGTCAAACAGGAAGTTCTCCAGGAGGCTTTGATTCGTTACATCTTTACCAAGAAAAGGAAGCAGAGTGAGGTCAGCAGAAGATTAATGAAGAGAATCCTGGTTCAGTTTTCCCCGATTAGCTGACTAAAAACAACATATCTACTTATTAAATGGTTCTTTATTTGATCTGGCCCGTTGGATCAATCTTATTCCATATTTTGTCTGTAATTAATTAAGAACATCCTCCCACATGATTATTTTGTTGGTTTGAAGAGACCCTTCAGATTTTTTCAGTGATGGTTTTATTTAGATGTTGTGAAGAGTCTTATCTGTGATGAATAACTTTCTTAATGTTCTCACTTTTATTTGACACATAAGTTTTCCATCTGGTTGAAAATCAGAGCAGGACTAAAGCAAAATCAGATCTTTTTTTTTCTTAATTATTTATTATTATTATTATTATTATTATTATTATTATTATTATTATTATTTGCATGTAGCCACATGCTAAATATAAACAATTACTGTAACATCTGTAACATTTGCAGCCTTAGCAAATTTGCAATACCCGTCACCTAGATATAGATAGACCTATAACAACACAAAACACTTTAAGACAATAAAGCAACATAGCAAGATAAAATATCCTACAATTAACTTAATTGTAGGAATTGTAGACCACAATGAACGAGAAGTCATGGAGGCATCATGGGCTTGCTGGTAACCATGACTACAAAGCTGGTCTTCTTTAAGAAAGTCTTAAAATGTTCCAGTCTGGAGTCAGTGTCAAGTCCACATATTAAAACTTTATAAAACATATCCATTTTAATAAATGTCATAGAGGCACAGGCAAAAACTGTTTTATAAAACTTTAAAATGGTTTTACTTTTGAATTGAAAATGTTGTGGCAATCTAATGAAAGTTATCTACTGCAGATAAGACATTGACTGCTCACAAGTACATGATAAAACCCAAATTTGAAAATTTTGAACTATTCCTTTAAGGAAAGGGCAAAATATCCATGTTTGATGACATTGCTTTTTAACCTCACTTTATCTTGCAAATCAGCCTTTTTTTTTTTTTAGATGAACAGACCAAGAATCGCAATGCTAGATTGCGATTCTTGCAATAACCATTATTTCCTCAGTGCGAGGATTAACTAGGCTTATTTAAATGAAGCAGCTATTATTTTGTTTGGTCAAAGGAAGAAAGCCATCGAATCTTTCTTATGATTTTTCCACGTGTTTGTACAGTTTTCCTCCAGTATGAACAAACAATCTACAAAGAGCTCATGCAATTTTGCATTGAAAGCTTCCTGCTTTGATGTCTTTTGAGACCTTTTAGTGTGATTATTTGGACCAGTGAGGAATCATCCATCAAACAGAGTGCAGACCTGACCGTCCACCATAATGCTGTCAGCCAGAGGAAGTTGCCCACTGAGCTTTCTCTTTCTCTCTGGTTGTGTTTTTTCTTAGTTTCATTATCTTTGCTTTGACTTCTATTCTTTAAACAAGCACAAGACAGATCAATGCCTTCTGTGATGTCTGGATTTGTTTGTAAGAAAGTAATCACTTATAACCCAAAAGAAAAAGAAAAGCTTTTATATCTATGAGACACGTTCCAGAGGATTCATGTGCTTGGTCTCGTGTTATTACAAGTGATTTGACGAGTGAGATTTCAGGCAGCAGCTACAAATTATCTATAACATTCAGATTCACTGTTCATCCATTCTAATGATGAGGACTTTATTTCAAGAGACAAATTTAGTTATTTCTATTTTTAACAAGATTATAATGAGATTCTGAGTCCTCTTCATTTTCATTTCATGTTTTTTTTTTTGTTTTTTTTTTTCTGTTTGTGCATGTGTTTTGTGTTGTGCCATGTTGGTTTGTTCCGTGTCTATATTGCCTCTGTGTGTTGTGTAGTCTTTAGAGAACCATGTGGACCGTATAAACCCAAACTGCATAGCTGGAGCTAGCAGTCCCTATAAGGTAGTATCATTTACTGTCCCAGCCCGGGTCCTTTTGTCTCTGAGCATCACTGCAAAGCCAAGCTCGAAGGAGGAAATGCATGAGAATGTTTATAAAAAATTTTAAAAAGTAAAAAGTCTGCTGCATAAGGTTTTAGTTTACGGGTTGTGGCGTCACCAAACTGGGTGAAGTACTGGTTTTCTCCTCTCCAGCTTGGCCTAATAGTGACCGCTCCAGTCTTTTGATTTATTAATTTATTTTTCATAAAGTCTCCTCCTGGCTCTGAGGCTTAGGTCTGACTTTTGATCCTTTCCTCTCACTGGGACATCCGTTCACATTTCTCCTCACAATCAAATCCTAAAAATAACACATCTCCCTTTCACTCCTTTTTTCCTGCCTAACTGGATTGATTCTGCTGGACTTAAAGCAAGCAAGCGATGGCACACTCAGTAGATCGACTAACTTGCATGCTCACTGTCAGGGCTGCAGGAGGCTTTTGTAGCTGTGCAGTGTTTTTTTTACAAAAATGTTATACTTACATTGAAGCCATGCGTCTGCCATGCAGTGGTGCATCTCCATAAACTAAAGTGATATCAGAAAGTGACATTTTTGTTGGTAATTCATTTGAAAAAGTGGAACAATTTTACAGATCCACTGCTCATAAAGTGATACATATTTGTTTCTACCAATTTTGTCTAAAAAGAAATGTAAAATTCAGTTTCTGAGAACAAAATAGTTGTAATGCAAGAAAATGTTAGCCTACTGAAACAAATGGGCGGTTTCAAATTAAGACTATTTCGCACCCAGTGGCTGAAACTTCCTCGTCACAGGAGGTTATATCCATTACATAGCCGGCTACGATCTGATTACCGATAGGCCGACACCGGTAACTGAGCAGACAACACTCACAAATAAGGAAGAGGCTACTCAGTTGCGTTAGCTTTGGAGAGGCTAACCCTTCTCTGCGTGCTTGGAGACGCTGCTAGCATGCAGAGGCTACATGCTAGCAGCCTCTCCTAGCATGGAGAGGTTTGTCACCAACTGCGTCTCCTTCTTTCTCCACCGGCCACTCTGATTTTTAAAATGAAATACAAAATACATCCTCCAGTCCTTTTTCCCCTCAGTTTAGCTAAGTTGTTTTGATATAATATCTGGTTCAGGATTGGGTTAGCACAACCACAATAACAGCTGTTGCTAATGGTAATGTAGGTTGTGACATTTCTGTGTAAAAATACATTTTTATTTGTTTTATGCAATAAAATATTCAAAGAATAATACATTTTTGATTGTATGAGTTAACAATCTTAGAAATGAACAGAAATAGATGGCTGAAATATGTGTAACGAATCCATATTTGTTTCATTTCTTAAAATTGAATTACTGACATAAATAAACCTTCCGATATAATTCTAATTTACTGAGATGCATCTGTAATATACTTATTACTGTCTTTCTCTTTAATTTGAATGAAACTTCCTGGTGCGGGAATCTTTTCTGAAGCAACTCAAAAAAATCGAATGCCCCAAGCCCAGATTTGAAATTTACAGTTCTTTCCTGCTTCACTAATTTTACCGGGAAATTAATTTAATCTTTCCTTTCAAAGAGCAAATCTCTCTGTCTTTTACTGACTAGCTCCAGATCCCTGAGCTGCAGCTCCGATGTCTCCACAGCTTTGGTTTTTCTTTTGCTGTTCAGGTAGAGGCAGATCTGGGCTATCCTGGAGGAAAGGCTAAAATCATCCACAAGGAGTCTGACATAATTATGGCGTTTGCCATTAACTGGGTAAGTATTTTCAAATTTTATGTCAGAATTTTTCTTGGAAATATGTATATATATTTTTTCAGCGTGCAAGAAGTGAATTGACATTTGTCAGAAAATGTCCTGGAATTGAACATATTTGTGTCATTTGCAATAAAGTTAGAAGCAGTTCCCCTCTGTTAATCATTGCCTCTCCTCCTCCTCTTCCTCGCTGCTACCTTCTTTTCTCAGGCTAATTCCAATGAGATCGTGTTGGCATCCACCCACGACGTCCAGGAAGTGGACGTCTCCACTCTAGTGGCCGTCCAGCCCTACACCTGGATAGGAGACGACTTTGATAAGGAATCGCGAAGGTCGGAGTTGCATCAAATGAAAGAATAACTTTTGTTTACTGTTGTTTTTTCCTTCCAGCAAAAAAAAACCCCAACTAAATCTGCACAATGTTTGTTTTTCTGTTTTGTTTTGCAGCTCAGACGACTTAGACCCCCGCTCCTCTCACACAAACATCGCTCAGGCGAGCTCCGTGTCCTTTGCACCGCCGCCGATGCCAGTCTCTGCATCCATGCCGTGGCTCGGTAGCGGTCAGACCAGCATGGGGGCCAGCGTGGTATGAGCTACTCCAAATTTTGCAGCAGGCAGTGTTGAGTTTGCAGTTCTTAGCCTCTAACAGTAGGGGGAAACCAGGTTCTTTTCCCAATTCTGCTGTTGGGTAAAACTCTGTGAAGTGACTCTCCTTAGTCTTTTTTTTTTGTATGTTTTTATTTTGGTCTGATCAACATGCGTTAAAATTTGTCGTATTTACAAAGAGCAGAAGGAACGTAACGCGTCAGATTCAATCTTTAGCTCAAACTCTCCACTCCTCCGCAAACAAAGTTTATGTTTTTAAACCTTATCAACATCGAGCCAAACAGAGCCGCGCCGACTAAACACCTGACCTGCTGCTGAGTCTATGAGCGCTGATACAGAGGAGAGGGCAGCTTCGCGCGGCAGAGATGGCTTGCTTATAAACTCAGATAGCTCTCACAGCCGTCTGCCCAAGGTGCAGATTTGCGTCACAATGCCTTATAGCCAGAGACCTCGGCGTCCCAGCAAGGCTGATAAATGTTCAGCCTGGCACGATACAGTGAAGAGGACGCAGCAGGCGGTGATCCTCTGCTCTGCTTCTGTCGTTTTTACAGATCTGAATCCTCGTGCTCCGCTGTGGTGAATTGGGAAGTTTTTTTCTGTAATAAGACCAGCAGATCATTTATAATGTTCCTGGTGTTTGTTTTTGAATCTTTAGCAGGTGAAAATTTTGTTTAAAAGCAGAATTTTCTCCACTTTTAGGGAGTTTATGTTATGCTTCTTTTGTTTTGTTTTTTTTTACTCCTTTGGTTTTTACAAAGTTTCTAAATGACAAGAAAAATGCTTCACAGCAGCAATAAAAGATGCAAAGCACCAGAATTGCAAAAGTTACCAGATGAACGACAGCTGTGTGAGCATCACCGAGCCTCCTCAGTGCTTCACTGTAGACACAGATTTCTTTATTGCATGTATTATTTTTCCTCATCCGTAGCTTCAAAGCATTCTTGTTTTGGTTCCTCGCTCCACAGAACAGAGTGGGGATGTTTAGTGCGTCCCTTACTTTGGAAACTGAAACCCCAGTGGCTGCAGCCACCAGGTGTTGTCACAGTTTTCTGCCTCCTCAGAATCTGGTTTCAGCCGTTACTTCCTCTTCCGGCCACTCATACACCAATACAATGCTAAATCTTTTTTTTTTTTTTTTTTTTTTTTTTTTTGCCAGTAAACCTAATTTGCAGAGGAGGTTGAATATTTTCAGATTCATCTCTAATTGTACAGTTTTAAAGCTGATATAAATTAACTGTTTATAAATGTACATAAACTCTATTAATTCTCTAAATCACTTCCTGTAATTTCTTATTTTACCAATCTGGACTGTTGGATGTTTTAGAAGACTATCGATATTAACTTTATTATTTAACTTTTTTTTTCCAGATTATGAAAAGAAATCTAAATAATGTGAAGAGGATGACATCGCACCCTGTTTATCAGTATTGTAAGTGACTCCGCTTCACTGGTTTCAGCTGTTAGTTGTGATGAATTAGTTAAATAGTTGTGAACATGTTGGCGTGTGCCTCAGACATGACGGGGGCTCAGGACGGCAGTGTGAGGATGTTCGAATGGAACAGGCCACAGCAGCTCATTTGCTTCAGACAAGCAGGCAACGCCCGTATCACCCGGCTCTATTTTAACTCCCAAGGCAATAAGGTACACACACACACACTGAGAAAGAGAGAGAGTATTGGCTGTGTTTTGTTTGCTTGCTGGGTTGTTCTGATTTTTCTGAATTCCTGTTGCAGTGCGGAGTTGCTGACGGAGAGGGATTCCTCAGTCTCTGGCAGGTCAACCAGACCTCCTCCAACCCCAAACCTTACCTGGTGAGGTCGACTCCCCGCCCTCACGTTAGACTGTCAGCGACAAATTAAACGCTTTCAAGTAAATCCTGAAATCCTTGTTCTTCTTTTTTGTTCTTTTGTTGCTGTCAGAGTTGGCAGTGTCACTCCAAGACCTGCGGTGATTTTGCGTTCATCACGTCCTCCAGCCTGATCGCGACAGCCGGACAATCCAATGACAACAGGCAAGCGTCCGCATCGAGAAACTAAATCGAAGACGTTTTGGTTTTAAAAGTCAGGTTGATTATTATGTCAATATATTTGCAGAAATGTTTGCTTGTGGGACACTCTGATTTCACCTGGCAATACTATAGTCCACGGTAAGAAACCTGATGTTTAAAAAAAAAAAAAGGTATTATTCCACCTTAACAAGCTGCTCTCTGACGCGTCCTTCATGTTTCTTTCCTTCCCGCGCCCCCTCAGCGTTCCCCTGCCATGAGAACGGGGCCACTGTCCTCGAGTACGCTCAGAAGCAGCAGCTGCTCATCACTGGAGGCAGGAAAGGCTTTGTGTGTGTGTTTGACATCCGCCAGAGACAGCTGCTGCACACTTTCCAGGCCCATGACTCGGCCATCAAGGCGCTCGCTCTGGATCCCTTTGAGGACTTCTTCGTCACCGGCTCTGCAGAGGGAAACATAAAAGTAACCAATTTTTATTGGATTTTTATTTTTTTTCAGTTTATCTTATGTTTTATTTTTAGTCTGATTTACATATCTTATGTATCTTATGGTAACTTAAATAAATACAGAGCAGTAGATATGACATAAGTAAAAAAATAAAATAAAAAAAAAAGAACTGAAATGGATCACATTCCACAGCCTCTAAGTCTTTGGACACTCCTTCTTTGGTCTCTATCAGGTTTCTGTTTGTAGAAACAAAAATGAAGCACATAAAAACAAATAAAAGTCAGAGAAGTGAACTGTTCTAGGTATAGCACTGTGTGGAACTATAGATCAAAATCACAATAGATTGAGTCAATGAACCTTGGTACTAAAGTACAAACTAGAATCAAGTAAATTGTAAATGTCATAAATTATTATATCCGGCATTTTTTCCAGTGTTTTAAACCGTAACAGGTTCTAGATGCTCACACGTCATCAGGCCAAGACACAGTTGTTTCTTTGATCAGTATAAACAACGACAGTGAAACATCCTCCACAAAAAGGTTCGTAAATGTTGACTGGAAAAAGAAGATATCAGATCTGTGTTTTTCTTTCCAGGTCTGGAAGCTGGCGGGCCACGGCCTCATGCACTCCTTCAGCAACGAACACGCCAAGCAGTCCATCTTCCGCAACATCGGCAACGGCGTCACAAAGGTGGAGACGCGTCCGGGGAACCGCATCTTTACCTGCGGCGCGGACGGCACCCTGAAGATGAGGGTTCTCCCTGACCGCTACAACATCGCCAGCAGCATTGTTGACATCCTGTGATGCCTGCTTCTACATCTGAGGGTCCAAAGATGAAAAAGACGAGTAGAAAAAAAACAAAACAATGCGAAGGCTCGTCAAACAGCCTTTAAGTGAGGATATTTCGTCAACAGCTTGCCGCGCTTTTTGGCACCTTGGAGTGTGCAGAGGTCATGGGTTTACTGCGGAAGTAGATGTTGTCCAGAACGACAAAACCAGAGCTGCAAACGTTTCTTTTCGCCAAAAAGGCTGAAAACAAAAAGTTACAAGCAAACGGTATCATACTTGATTTTAAAAGCTAGATTTGTTGTAATTTTATTGATGAATCTCTTCTCATAGAGTGTGTCCATAGGGAAGCTATGCATGTCCTGTTCTCGTTCCGCGGTGCAATCACAGGTCTATTGATAGTGCTCTGTAAAAGTGCTCAAGCAAAAATTTTAAAAAAGCGTGTAACTGTCGTCATTTTGTGCCCACAGCTGAAATCTTTTAGCCTCTACTGTAACCAGCACTGTGGTTCGTTATTAAGTCAGTGGTTTCCGGTGTGATTCGAGTCGTTGGAATCTGCTTTTCATTTCAATAGTTTTGGCCCCTCTGGCTTCTCACCGAAGAGTCGACGGCGCGTCGCTCTTAACGGCGACGTCTCTCTTCCCCTGTCCCCCCCCTCCTTCCACTGATCACTGGCTGCCCATCGCTCACTGTGGCCTCTCCTGGTTTGAGTTCGACCTGATCCAAGTGTGTGTTCTCTCTGCCGTGTCTGCCTACCCGCCCGCCCGCCTCCGCCTGTTAGTGCGACAGCTCCCTGCTACGCCATCGAACGCCCCTCTGCCCCCGTGACTGTAACTTTTAATGTTTCATCTGTGTTGTCTAACGCTAAACACCCGACCGCCCAGAACAGAAACACAAAGGTTCACTACTGGTTTTTGCACAAAACGATATCAGTTCTGTTTGTATGTTTGTGGGTTGTTTTCCTTTTTTATTGTTGTTGTTGTTGTTGTTTTAATTGAGTTGATTTCAATATTTAAAGTATTTATATGTTTGTGTTTGGTTTACTGCTCCTTTGAAGAACTGTTTTAACTTATTGCCTTTTATTTTAGGAATGTAAGAGCTTTCACTGTTTCCGATTGGACGACGTGCAACAGTCTACTGTTTATGTGTTTACCTCGCCAGCTGTTTTTATTTCATCCATGAGAAAATAGATATTTGCACTCAAATTCTGAAGACACTAAAGGTTTATTTCAAATATACAGGTTATCAAAGAAACTGTTGTATACAAATGAATGTCTGGCTTTATTTGCCCTGGTAGTAAAGCGTTTAAGATAGTTTTACTATATAAATTATATAAATATATATATATAAATATATACAGTACGAACTACAACAACAGCTTGTACAAACATGAAGACATTTCTTTATTTTTTGGTTTGTATCATACCAGTTGGATTAGTTGTGACTTTTGTTAAGTGTGTGGTATTTATTAAAGAGATTAGTGTTCCTCCCTCTTTCTGCCCACTACATTTGCTGTATGTGTTTTAGGAGTTTTACCAATGCTGTTCGTTGTGTGTGTGCGTGTGCGTGTGCATGCAAAAAAAGCCAATATCATCGTTAGATGTTTGCCAGGGCCATCGAGCCTGGGGGTGTTTGTGAGAGACGGGTCAAGGTAACAGTTTTACCTCTGTAAAGTGAATAAATGATTTTTATTTCATCGGGTTTGCTTTCTTTTTCCTTTTAAAGGTTTTTTTTTTTTTTTTTTTTATTGAGCAGTGTAATCAGTCGGCACTGATGCTGTTTCACCACAAACGGTAGAAAACATGCAAACATGCAGCTAAAGCCAAAATTATTCAAATGCTTGGCAGATTTGCTTTAAAACTGTTTTCATTTAGCCAAAAAGTTTGTTTCTGAAAGGAAGTGAGACAAGCCTTTCTCAAAATCTGAGTTTTTCCTTTTTTTTTTTTTTTTTAACTGCTTATTTTCATATTTCCACAGATTATCTACAGCCACAATAAACTGTAGTATTACTTCTAAACAGAAGTAATATGTTGGTAAAATTAAGTTTAAATGTAAATCTGCCATGGAGATGGATAATTGGGGGGTATAAACTTTCTACATAATATGGATTGATTTCCATGCATTTGTCATCAAAAACAGATACAGAAGGTAAATCTTTGGTCCAGTTTGCAACAACAGGTATTTATCACAGCTTTTTTTTTTTTTTTTTTTTACTTCTAGTGGGGAAAACAAGTCATTTTTGGTGTTTAAAAAGATGTTGGTGCCTTCACTGCCTTCCCTAGATTAACTGTTAAAAGTTGCAACATTAAAGGTTTTGTAATGTTAAAATGTGTGCAGTAAAAAAAAAACATTAGTGTTCAGTCTGTTAGTAACACTGAAATCCCACTTTCAACTCATGCAACAACAAATGCACAAACAATATAAATTCAGTTTTCTGTAGAAAAAAAAACTATTTAAAATCTGTTCAGACTCATTTCGTCTAAATGTTTCACATGGCATTGAAGACTAATGTATATATTTGTTGTAAACGTTAAAACTTTTTTTTTTCTCTCCTCTAAATCTAGTAGTGCGTAACTTCATCAACACAGGGTTTGCTTATGAGCATGATGCAATGATTGAGTCTGCGTGGTTGTCACTCATCAGAGATGTAATGGACCACAAAGAGCCTGACGTAGCTCTGGTCCCAAACGTACAGGTGTCTGTCCTTCGGGCTGTAGGAGAGCATAGCCAAAACTCCCCCAGGAGACCTCAGGTCAAATGTCATGTTCACTGCCTTCCCCTTCAGCAAGTCGAAAGCAAAGGTAACTCTGGCGTCCTTGGTGTCGGTGACGTACAAGACGCCACAGGCGATGAAGGCGTTGCCGGCCTTGGTGCGGGGGTACGTGGTGTTTACGTAGGACGTGACGGAGAAGGTCTTCTGGTCCAGCTGGGCTACCATGATGCTCTCATCCGCTCCCGAGGCAAATATCAGCCACAGGCAGTTTTCATCTGCCGCCATCTTGAAGTAGGTCTTGGAGTTTGTCAGCAGATACGACAGGTTGTTGAACAAGGCGTTGTCTATGTAGAGAGTGTGAAGCCTCCTGGTTCTGAAGTCAAATCTGGGAAGGGATCAAGAGTTTACCGAAAAGAGTCTAGTGAAACTGGAATGGAACCGCTCTAAGACAAATAACACTTACCTGGCGATAGTAGAAGTACCGGCGATGTGGTAGTAGAGAGAGCCGTTGTGGACGGTGTGGCCGCAGCCTTGGTAAAACTTCTTGACATCCACCGTCTCGCTGCTGCCGTTCTGGAAGGCAGCCATGTTTTGGTACTCCTTCACCATGCGACCTGAGGAGGTTTTAGGCACAACCTTCACCCAACCGCCGTCTCATTGTGAGGCGTCCTTGGTAGAAACCAGGAGAGTCAAAGCGGCTCACCTGAGAAGTGCTCTGCCACCCATATCCTCTCATCGTTCAGGTGAGCTGTGTCTTTCATCCACGTGCCGAAGGTGCTCTCCATCTTCGCCACAACTCTGGGATTTATCAGGGACTTTATGAGGCACTCTGAGCGAAAACAAAACACGATTAGATGTTGACGTCTGCAGGTCGTTGATTGTTAGCGCTGTGAAAACAGCACGCTCACCGTTCTTAACCGGCTTTTCGTGAAGTTTCACAGCTTGTTTCACGGTCAAAGTTTCGTCGTTTGACACGGCGTGCAACAGTCCTGTCAGGCACAGTGTGACAGGTTTAATGTTCCGAACTGCTTGAAAACCTCCAGCAGTAAACATGTCAAATTCAGAAATATGGGATGATTGTTTCATCAGCGTTAAGGTTATGGAGTTCAAGTTTACCCAGAGTATGAGCGGTTTGCAGGTGAGCTCTGTGGTGCCTCGTCCTCGGAGGTCCTTGAGGCCCAGGAGGTCCCATGGGTCCAGGAGGCCCTGGAGGGCCAGGAGGACCAGGAGGCCCTGAGCAACAAAAGATGAAGATGTCTAAACCTTTGCAATTTAAGAAAAGGCTTCTTCTAAACTGTATTTGGGTTTGACTTTGTCACCTTACCCTCAACAATGACTTCATTGGATGGTTCAGATGCCTCTCCGGGTGGACCAGGCTCTCCTTGCTCTCCTTGTTCTCCTGGTTCTCCTTTCTCACCCGGAGGTCCTGTAGAGGACAACATGTTAAACAGCACAAACTCATCCAATGTACAAATTTTTTTTTTTTATTGTGAAATACTAATACACAGGCTTTGTTGCATCCATAAAGCGATCCATTGTGAAGTGGAAGTGGGAAAATTGGGAGATTTTCCTAAGTCATTCAGCTGAAGGCCAAAACCGCAGTAATGAGTAATATTTGCTGGAAATGTGGGGGGAAAAAGAGCTGTTCCCACCTCCTCTGCCATTCAGGGGTAAGACAATGCAGCATTGAAAGATCTGACTAAGAGAGATGAACTAGCAAAAAAAAAAAAAAAAATCATCATCTACAATTAGTCAGCCTGCTTAACAATCAACATGTTCCCTTTTTATTGTTGCAGATTTACTGTGTTTACATAAAGAGCCAAAAACATTATATTTATTTGCATGTTAAGGATTCAAACACAAAATGAACATGTCCGAAACGCTTTATTTTCAGATTCCCTTAAAATTGTATTTTATTTTTGTGCCGTAGTCCAGTCAAAGTTTGAGGTAGAGTCTGAACTCAAAAAATGTTTTGTTTGGATTTGCTCTCAAATGATCACTTTTGCATTTTTATTTAGGAAAACTGCAAACATAATCATGTCAGTATCTCATTAAAGTTTTTCGCAGATTAACTAAATGCTGTCCGAGGATTCAACAAAAATAATTAAAAGAAAAGGTCAGAAGTTTGACAACATGTCAAACTTAATGAAAATATATTTATATCGGTATCGGTATCGACGATATGGGCTCTGTATTTTCTTGGTATTGGATTGATACCAAAATATGCAGCATCACACACCTCTAGTGTGCCAACAATTTAATGAAGCTCAGTTTGTTACTGCAGCTACCTTCAGGTTGTGGACATGCAGCAGCCATGTGACTTTGAGAATGATGAGGCTTTCAACCTTCTGAAACTGAAATTTAGATTTTAAGCAGCGTTCCAGCTGATTTGTCTTACCTGGATCAAAGAGAACAGAGAGTTTGTGCCATAAACCTAATTAATAGTTATTTAATTATTTACTTATTAAATCATTCAATAATTTAATGGTTGTGTTTAATAAACTGCACTATGAAGGTCATGCCTATGCTCAAGTGAAAGGATGTACAATTCAAAAGTGTAAAAACGATATGTAATATCAGTGTATTACAAGATTACAAAAAACTTTCAGCCCCAAAACATTGCTAAGCCGTCCCCAGCCTGTGAACTGGGCTTATGTTTATTTGTCCCGTATGGATCTGAATTCTCGAGTAGAGCGCGTTTGTTCGCAGTGGACGTTTTAACCTCAGGTTATCCTTTGCCCTTTGATTGTTCCATTCTGCCAGTAATTCTTCTCCATTATGTCCATAACTGCCTGGAGCTTTAATGAAAATGGGCAGAGTAGATCTCTCCATACCCTTCTTCCCTCTTTTTCCATCCGCTCCAGGCAGTCCATTCAGTCCTGGAGTGCCATCGGTCCCATTGTGGCCTGGCAAGCCGTCTGCACCAGGCAGACCTACACAACAAATGGATAGAATGGAGAAAAAAAAAAAAACAACAAACAAGCAGCTCCTCCGCTAATGGGAAAGATAAATGGGTGGCATTTCAGATTTGGGTTTAAGATGTAAGGCTTCCCTCACCTGGTGGCCCCGGCGGTCCTGCAAAGCAAAGCGTGAGGTTGTTGTTGAGTAAAGTGTGAGTTATGTCTTTACAGATAAATTTGCAGCTAATTCATGAAGGCATACCAGCGAGGCAGACTCCCTTAGTGCTGTTGCAGATGTCAATCAACAATTTGATCTGAAGAGGAAGAAGAAGGAATATCTAAATTTATGATGATGGTAAAATACATCGGATTAAAATAATACATGTCAGGTGCAGATAGACATTATTTTCATTAACGTCCATGCTGATCTGTACGAATAACAATGTAGGAATGGTATTGGTTGAAAAGCTCTCCTGTCGTTGTAGTAGTTTTGTCATCTGCAGATTGCATTAAGCTGCTCATCGTCTCGTCATAATAAACTGAAATCAATTAAAATCTGCAGCCTGTGATCGTAGAATGAGCCAATTTAGCTCAATTAGATTTAAATATCAGATTTAAAACTTACTTTAATAAAAATGATTAACAGGACAACCATCTCACCGGCACCATGGAGTAAGTCATCATCATCATCATGTCATCCTGTGTGCTGTGATGCTGGCCATGTCGGTGCTTGTGCTTCAGCTCGAGCTTTAACTCGTCCTTCTCCTCTCCGACCTCCTGGCTGGCCTCCCTCAGCCGCAACCCCTTCCCTTCGTCGTGATGGTGACGCTCCCGCTGCAGGTCCTTCTCCAGCTCCTCACTCCTCTTGCTCCTGGAGTACTGCTGGCCCCCGGGGCCCGCTCGCAGCCCCGCCGCTCCCCTCGGCACCTCCTGGAGGAACTCCACCACCGAGCTCTGCTCCACCTCGGCCAGCCTCGCCTCGGTCCTCTCCAGCCACGCGCGCTGCTGGCTCTGCTGGACCATGAGGACGAGGAGGCCTACGGAGTTGACCAGCGCCACCACGCACGTCCCGTACAGCACCATCCGCTGCGGGACGGTCATGCTGGGGGTTGGAATCCACATTGTCAGAACCTCACCTCCTCGCTTCTGAGGGTCCACAACGTGCTTCAACATTCACGGGAGGGCGACGTTCCAGCTCGGGGTCGGAAGTCCAAAATGCCAAATCACTGTGGCCGATTGAATTCAGAAGAAAGCCTCCAAATAATCCTCAGCGTGTGCCCTCTACCATGGTGGTTTAATCTGAAGTCTGGCTGGTAAACACAGTTGTGGATGTGCTGTTTCACCCAGTTGCAGCAGGGGTGGTGTGTATGTGCGTGCACGGCTAGTGTAGGAGTGCGCATTACACAATCTTCTGAGCTGGCCTGGGAAGAAACCCCAGCCTGTTCAGTCACCTGATTTATATTCATCAGAAGCCATTTTACTGCACCGCCGTGGGCAGACTGACATCACGCACATCGACACACGCACGCACATTTTATTTGTGTGATGCACACGCAACGGCACTCACGCGCATAACACATGCAAACATTCATGCACGCTGGACAAAGTTCTGTGACGTCGCGTTATAATTTGGATTCAGAGAAAGCAGACACAATCAGAGAACATCAATGTCACTAAGTTGGTTCATCTCCCTCGGTTTCCAAGCGCCTTTGTCCTCCCCAACGCCCCCTCCGGCTCCTTCAACCCTGTCACATCTATGCGGCTTTCATTCACCGACGGCACCACTGACCCATTTCTATTCCTTCAATTTGGCCCACGACGGGGACATTTCACCTGAGGAGTGACAGTTCAGGAGGGAATCACATAAATAACAACCTTCCAAACGCTGAGAGGTCTCAGGGCTGCTGGCGGTACCGCTTTGGGGTTCTTCAAAACCGAATCACTTGATTTGTCTCTCTGGAGATGTTCACTTGAAACAGACTTGGATGTACTTTCCAGCTACTTTCTGTAACTTTTGCAGATAAAGACGCACAGATTTCACATGGAAGGAGGAAGGAAGAAAGTGGATTCTCACTACTGCTTTTAGAGTTAGTGTGAGGGGCTCATGCCTGAGGCTGTGGGTCATGGACAAGCAGCTTGAATTGCTCCGCCAGATGTGCAGACATGTACGCAGATAACGTCTTAAAAACATGGAGGCTGTTCCTTTTTTGCGCGTCATTCACTGCCCCAAGCTTAGCTGATAGAAAACAGAGAGAAGCCGCCATTTGGCAGATGAACGCCAAAGGAAAATGTCGACTCCTTACAAATGCCTTAGCTTGGAGTAAACACTTGTGTTTTGATCATTTCCAGTTTTAATGATTTTCCTGCAGAGCATCTTCATGTCTTCTTCCAGGCAGTTCGACTCCAGAGTTCATGAAGGGTGCGGAGATAACCTGGCGTATTGTCAAGGAAAGTTCTCCCTCCTGCTCAGTGTTTCCAAGGTTGAGTTTCATTAAAGCCTGTCTGGTGCAGTTCAGACAGGAGGCCAGCTACACAAAAAGCTATGATCAACATTAAAACACTGCTTTAGAAAGGAAAATCTTAATCAAGGAAAGCAGCTGCGGCTGTTAAAACGTCATAAAAGGTCTGAGTTCAAGAGAACTTTATCAGAACAAAAACATTTTCACTTCATATTGAATCCTGTGAGACTCACAAGATTAATATGCCTGTAAGATATAAAAGTTACTGCTATTGTACACAATAAGTGAAGTTAATTGCAAAATTCAGGGAGTGGACCATAAAACTGCACTCTCTCTGGCTGCTATCTCCACGTTTTTATGAGAGCTTAGGGCTGAGGCTATCGTCTCTCCATTATCATATCTTCCTTCCTGCAAAGCCCTTCTAAACTTGATCCAATACATTTGTCAAGGTTTCTTAAGTAAGTCGTACAGCACTGAGTTGGTGATTTAAACTGAAGCACAGTCACATTTTCTTTGTGTGCTAATCCAATGCACATCTTTCGCATTTTCTTTAATAAAATATGGGCAATTAAATATCCAGCAGGTGGTTCTAAAGTTGTAGATTTTGATTGCAAGACAAAGGCAAACATGTCATCGTCTAACATTTAACTGTTCAATCATCACCTTCAGATGCACTAAAGACAAAGTTGTGGCTGACCACAGCCCTGAACCCAGAGACAAGTTTACCGAGGGGCTGTTGTTGCCTAATCACCCAGAACAATCTTGGTCTAAGAAATCACACAGGCCTCAGTGATTGTGGCAGGCCTTGAGCGCACAGTCGTGCGTTTGAACCGTGCGCATTCTTGAACTCGAATGTGGGTGGTGAGTGAACTGACAGAGCCTTTCATGCAGAGCGATTAAATGCAGCGAAGAGAGAGACAAAGCCTAACACTGTGGACTTTGTCTTGAATTACAACTCTCAGCTCCCAAAACAAGATGTAAAAGGAGGGTGTTATGTATATTCCAGGCACATGGTGCCATTTCATGGCACAATCAATAAACTATTCAGTTACCTTCGGTTGTAATAAAAATGCTGTATATATCAAACATAAATTGAAAGAAATTTGACTTCGCAATTTGATGCTTTGAAATCTGTTTCCCTCAGAAGCTCCTTTTCTTTTTGACACGTCACCGTCAGGATGTCGTCACAACAACGTGCCTCGTTATGTCCACCAGGCGTTTGCTAATCGCTGCTACCTCTAATTTGAAGGAGCTGAGTGGGGGTGTCAGTGGGGATTGGGGCTCTGTGAGGTGGAAGCTCAGCTGGAGACTGCGACTCCATGGAGGATGTTTGTGGGAAGAGGTAGTGCTTCGTATGAGCAAGAGTTTAAGGTACCCCCTCATGGCAGCTTTGCTAGATCCGTGTAAAATGAAAGTAGTACAGAATGAAACATAGAGTTTGGGCAATAATTTGTTCTTCCACTTTCTGCTATTTCCACTTTTTTCCACTTTCCATTTCAACCACTTTTCCCATATTCTGCTCATTCAGTGCACTGGAGATATTTTTTTATATATTGTCATGATTTATGAAATATTCAGCTTTTTGTGATCATTGTGGCTTCCGTTGAGATGAATGGAAGCCACAATGGAAGCGCTCTTTAATAACTAAGTACATCAGTGTACTTAACATGAAGTCAAATCCTTCCACTACTTCTGTGTATTTTAGGTTTTTTATGCCTTTTACAGATTTCATAAAATCACTCTTGAAATTTTTAGTTCGCATTAACCTGTCTTCAGAAAAAACAGTGACCCACTAAAACACTAATTCCAACCTGAACGCTCCTTCCATCCCTAACTCTAATTCTAATGTCAACCCTGACCCTGTGTCCAACCCTAATTTGAACTCTAATCCAACCTTCGTTTGCAATCCAATCCTCCCTCCAACACTAGCCCTCTTGCTCATGTTAGCATTTTATGAAGTAAAAATTTGGTTTTCATATACTCACACATTACCATTTGCATGTTGCACAAATTAATTTACTTTGTCAACATTCAAGTGGGGGCTAAGATTTTACCTCAAATTATTTTGAGTACATTTTATGATAACCTACTAAATCTAGTAAACGTTAAACAATATGCTGGTGAAGGTCAGAAGCTATTGACAGCATTCATCAAGTTTTTAGCTAACATCTTATACATTACTAGTTGTCACACTAGATTGAACAACTTAGTGTTAGGAGACATGGTAGTGACCCACAATCATCAGAATAATTAATATACTTTAGCTAATTTCTCTGCACTACATCAGCTAAAAATTACTTTTTCTTACTGTTTATATTCCTTAACATTTGATAAGCAGAAAGTTTTGCTTGTAAAGAAGATTGCACACTGCTTTATTTCTTTAACGTTTCTCAACGTTAAAGAAATAAATGTTGAGAAACGTCATCTTTGATAATGATGATCATCTTTCATCATTTGAAAGATGATAATTTCATCTTTCAAATGATCATTTCATCTTTCAAATGATCATTATGAAAGAGATGATTTCTATAAATAATAAAGATCAAAGTTTGATTCTAACAATCATATTTATTGAATTACATTATGAGAACAAATTATCTTCCTAAAGTCAGGAAAACTGTTGATCATGAGACAACAAAATCCCAGGACAGTGTGGATTTCTGTCTTTCTTTATAAAAGCTTTGTCCATCTGCGCGATGTGGTGGTGGTATTATGGTGTGGGGCGGTTTGACATTATACTAAGAATTTAGAGAATCTGAGACCGCATAACATTTTATTTTGAGTGATTCATGAGTAAGAAGGCAGATCCTGTGAAGCTCATGTGCTGCTGAAATCTTATCCAAATGAATTTAGAAAAAGCAAGTCATGATTTACAGGAATTCAGTAAAAAGCTGTTAGAAATCCTGGATGGATGGAAGGATGGATGAATCTGACCAAACTGAAAGCGACGAATCATATTAAATAATGATTGTAGTCATCAAATAATGACTACAATCTGAGAGATTGTAGTGTATCATCCCAACTTTATCAGCCCTCCCTGGCCTGCAAATATGAAAACTACCAATGAATTTGGCTGCAGAGATAAACCTCCCATAATGGCAGCGATAACACGAGGTTTCCCATGCACTCTGAAGCCAGCTGTTGTGTGTAGGATCGCATTCCTCTGATGTTCAAAGGACGACGCGATGCTTCTCATCAACAAAATGACAAACAAATGCTCCTGCCAACATGCACTCGCTCAACTCAGACCTGTACGCTCAAGGGTACAGGCACAAATCCAGCTTCCCAAGGTCTTTCCAGTATTGTTTACCATTTTCCAAAGATGTTGTGGCTTTTGTTTTACCCTGACCTGGCTCGTCACCAGCTCAAAGAGCCTATAAAGAGAAAGCTCAGACAGCTTTCATCATTTTACACCGATTGGGCTTGAGGAGCTACGTTGACATCGTTTTGTACCCTCCGTCCTATGGATTCGATCTCTTCCTGTGGTGGGACCATGTCCACTGTGGATCTGGATGGCGCGGTGACAGACCTGGTGTCCATTTCCTTAAATGCTACAGCACACCTGTCACCTGGCATCCCGATAGTAACAAGAACCCTCATTCTTCTCGTTTGTCTGCTGGTGGTGGCTTGGAGTCACATGGAGAAAAACACGATTCCAGGTAGGCCCAGCTTTAGTTTCTTAGTCTCAGACAACGAGCTCCAAGAAATTCACTGTCCTCTACCAAAACAGGCCCTTCATTCTGCCTGGGTTTTGGTCCACATTTATCATATTTGAGATTTATCTGGACTGGGATTGGCACAGCCAGCAACTACTATAACAAGAAGTACGGAGACATTGTCAGAGTTTGGATCAACGGAGAGGAGACCCTTATACTCAGCAGGTTGGTTTTCTTCTTGAACGTTAAACACTCTGTACAAATCCTCTCAACTTTTATGACAATCCCTTTTTTTTCCCTTCATCAGGGCCTCAGCAGTTAATCACGTTTTGAAGAATGGAAAGTACACCTCCCGTTTTGGGAGCAAACCAGGACTCAGCTGCCTCGGCATGAATGAAAGAGGCATCATCTTCAACAACAACGTAGCCCTGTGGAAAAAGATACGCACCTATTTTGCCAAAGGTATTATCTGAGAGCCTCAAACCGGCGCTGTAGAGTGCAGATAGTTCACACGACTCTAAATCACAAACAAAACAAAACCCCGTTTTAGCCCTGACAGGTCCCAATCTGCAGCAGACGGTGGAGGTTTGTGTGTCCTCCACGCAGACCCACCTGGATGACCTGGACAACTTGGCTCACGTGGACGTCCTCAGTTTGCTGCGCTGCACCGTGGTCGACATCTCCAACAGGCTCTTCCTGGATGTCCCGCTCAACGGTGGATAGAGCCAGGCATCTCATGACATTAAAAAGTGGTGATTCAGAGCACATTAAGATAATCATTCGTGTTGTCTGCAGAGAAAGAGCTGCTGCTGAAGATTCACAGGTATTTCGAAACGTGGCAGACGGTGCTGATCAAACCTGACATCTACTTCAAGTTTGGCTGGATTCACCAAAGACACAAGACAGCAGCGTGAGTCAGTGTGCTGTCATGTGCATATGTTGACCTGAAGGGGGTTATTTTTAACTGCAAGGCAACATTAATTTATCTGCTCACAGCCAGGAGCTTCAGGATGCCATAGAAAGCCTGGTGGAACAAAAGAGGAGAGAAATGGAGCAGGCAGATAAGCTGGACGTCAACTTCACGGCAGACCTCATATTTGCACAAGTTAGTGAAATAATTGCATGTTTCCAAACAAAGCCCTGAGTGTTTTTATTGTTGTTATTTTCTCCCTATCTCTTTGTACGTCCGCTCCCAGAACCACGGAGAGCTGTCGGCTGAGAACGTGAGGCAATGCGTGCTGGAGATGGTGATCGCTGCTCCGGACACGCTGTCCATCAGCCTCTTCTTCATGCTACTGCTCCTCAAACAAACCCCCCATGTGGAGCTGCAGCTGCTGCAGGAGATAGACACAGTCATAGGTAAACACAGGTTGCAGCTCGTTCTGTAGTGTTGCATTGATGGCGGTTTTTCTCATCAAATGAGTCGGATTCAACATGAAACTAAAAAGGTTGCATTCGGTTGTTTTTCCTGACATTTATTGCAAACTTTCTTAGCTGGTTTGGCTTCGCTGGCTGTGGAATATCCCAGCTTCTGGTAGCAAAACAGGATTTTCGTCTTTCTTTGAAGGCGACAGACAGATGCAGAATGCTGACCTCCAGAAGCTGCAGGTGCTGGAGAGTTTCATCAACGAGTGCTTGCGCTTCCACCCGGTGGTGGACTTCACCATGCGGCGAGCCTTGTCGGACGACGTCATCGACGGTTACCTGGTGCCAAAGGGCACAAATATCATCCTGAACACGGGCCGCATGCACCGGACGGAGTTCTTCCACAAGCCGGACGAATTTAGTCTGGAGAACTTCCAGAAAAATGTGAGTGGTGAGAAGGTCCAAAATGAACTTTTAAAGACTGTGGCAGTTCTAATTTAATAGTTTAAAATGTAAATGTAAGACAACAAAATTAATTTTCAAACTCTTTGATTGTCTTTTCCTCTTTACTATCCTCACTGATGTGGATTAAAATTTGATTAAACCACTTGGCAGAAGTTGAAACTTCGAGGCATTTGAGGATTCTGCTGCAACATTTTGAATATTCAGTCTGCAAAATGAATCGCATGTGAAATTCTAACTAACTGCTGGAAACACTTATGATTACAGCAGTTAGTCAATGTAAATATTAGCTATGGAGAAATTTAAATATGGCATTCATTGTCTGCCTGAGCAATTCCAGTGTTTGAAACTGTAGCTTTTAGTTTTTTGCTTTTCAAACTTGACCATTTCAACCGGCTCAGTCCTCCCCCTCAACATGCCGCCTGTCCTCTTCCAGACTCCTCGCCGTTACTTCCAGCCATTCGGCTCGGGCCCTCGCGCCTGCGTTGGCAAGCACATCGCCATGGTGATGATGAAATCCATCCTGGCGACGCTGCTCTCGCAGTACTCTGTCTGCCCCCACGAGGGCCTGACCCTGGACTGCCTCCCACAGACCAACAACCTTTCCCAGCAGCCTGTGGAGCATCAGCAGGAGGCCGAGCAGCTCAGCATGAGATTCTTACCCCGACAGAGAGGAAGCTGGCAAAACGCCTTAGACGCATCAGCAATGTTCACATAATGTGGTATGGATACGCCCTCCATCACTACATCTGTTTATTGTCTTGTGATTGTACAAAAGCACTGCTGTTTCATTTTACGAGTAGTATATTTTGTGTTTATACTTATTTTGTTATGAACTATGTACAATGTAAGTGTCTGTGTGCTAACTTTGAAGTAAATGTAAATTATTATGTTAAGAATGTGCGTTTTTGTCTTTCTTTTGGTGGTTTTAACGCTATACGAAATACAGCAAGGGCAAGGAAAGCTACTTAATGTAACTGAAAATACTTAATAAAGAACAGCTATTGTAATACATAATATATATTTATTAGTACAACCAAAATTAAATAGAAAGTGTTGCATTAACAACATTAGAAACATTAACGGAAGTTAAATTAAGTGTGAAAATGCAACATTCAGTAGAAGCAATTTAAATAAAAGCACATGGTGTACAGGTCAAGACATCTATAATTACCATAAGTATCTACTTATAAGTTCAGATGAATTTTGAAAAGCCAAAAAAATAAACAAAAAGTTACATTTGTTTTGTATGATGATATTGATCAGCAGAGGGCGCTATTGTACCTCCAAAAGGCCTGCGGTTTATGGTTTAGCAGCCACGTCTAAATAAAGTAACCAATCTGTTCATTATGCTCAATTGGACTTCCTCTGGGCAAATTTCACAAGCTGATGCTTTGCTTTCTGTCTTTCTTTCCCTTTCTTTCTTTTCTGCTTTCTCATTGTCAACACCACTTCAGGAGTTTAGCAAAAACAACAACAAAAAACCCTCAAGAGCACGTCTCAGAAGTTTTCTTGCCTCAGGATGCCCTTAAAACAATAACAGAGATAAATAGTGGGAGAAGGTTTCCTCTGCACAGCACAGTCCCTCTGCAGATGTCAGGCGTCAGCTGTCTGTCAGGGATGCAAGTCGGCAAAACATCTAAAATGAGTGAGTGGGCTCCGTCCTATACCGACACAAAACCACCGGAGACCTGCTTTTGCTGATTAAAGGCAGACGAGGAAAGAAGAGACACCCATATCTTTTGGAGCAAATCAGCATCCGCAATAAAGCGTTAAAGTCAGCAACAAATTTATTGATTGTGTTCGAGTTGGGTTGACTCCTGCTGTAGGATAAAAACAGATATATGTTAAAAAAACCCCAACAAAACAAGTCACATCTGCAAGGGAGATTAAGTTATGAAACTTTGCAACAAAACAGTTTTACGTTAAAGCACAAATGAGAAATTGCTATTGAGGTAGATAGAGACACGGCTTTATATGGGTTAAATTTATGATTTATATATATAAAAAAAACTCTTATTAAAGAAAACGTGTAAAGTATAGAAGTAGTGTGAAAGAACAAGATGTGATTTGATTTCCAACCTGTTCACACCCACTATTTTAAAACAGTTACTGCAGAAACACAAAGCATGAGCATCCAGTAGAGATGTCACTGAGTTCCTGTTCAATTTGACAGTTCCTCATCTGGGTTTTGCTCTGTCTCCCAGCATTTCTTTTTTTTATTTATTTCTTTTTTAACCTGTCACATACTGGGAAGTTTGAGCACAGCCTGAGCCACTGATGACGACAAGCTGGATCCAGTGAGAGTCTGATTTAAGTTTTTTAAAAAATGGATAGAAGAGGATCTGTGTTCAGCTGAAGTGTTTCCTCCAAACGCGATCTGACAAATGTGTCAACACTTACTGAAGGGTACAGAAGTGGCTTCAGGCAAAAAAAAACATGCCAAAATTATGGACTAGTCACACCAGGACCCAACTACTGTCATGTCCGTTTTGAAACAAGGTGGTGGTAAAACATGCCCATGATACAGTCTACCTGAGCTTGGCCAATTCTGGCAAGAGGAGTGGCTGGATAGATGTTAGTGAAGAAGATTGTACAAATCCAATAAAGGATTTGCAGGCTTGATTTGTTTCCTTCATGTAAATAAAATAAGACAGAAGACATTCTGAAGTGATTTCACTGAGAATAATGGGATCCAAGATGGAAAATAATAAAAGAAATGTGGCTCCAGACTAAGGGATGCCAGACATGTGCTGAATAGATCTGTGGCAACATTTAATTCACATGCACTGCGATCGTTGGATTGATGTGTGTGTGTGTGTGTGTGTGTGTGTGTATGTGAGCTACAGTTTTTGCAATACTTTTAAAAAGGAACTGAAAAATGCTTGTGTTTTCATTTTGTTCATCTGCACTTGTTTGTGACGCAAAGATTTTACTGCATGCAGCGTCATGTTGTTGTTAGGATGACTATGATGAGACGTCTGTATTACAGCCCGCTGAGCTGCATTTCGATTGGAGTCGATTGTCATTACCAACTAAACTTTATGTATTTGCTCATGAGAGTCTATTATGTTTATTTTGTGGCTATTGGAAGCCTAATGGTCTATGTATGCATCTAACTCGGCTTCCCAATTACAAATTCATGCAGCGAGGACGACAGATGGCCTTTAAAACAAAAAAAAAATCCAGCCTCTTAGCAAAACTTTACACAGTCTTGCCTCGTACTCTGATTGACAATCTGATTGATTACATACTGCTAAGGACCCACACAAACACAGCCACCGACAAACACACACCCACACATCATTTTCAGCTTAGATTCTCAAATGCCAGCGGCTATACTGTCTTTCTGTTTAAGTCCCCTGCTGGATTAGTGCTTCATTTAAAAAAAAAAAAAAAAAGGAGCACTGGTGGTCATGGAAACATCCAGCAGAAAGGAAAAACTGGCAGTGTACTCATCTCCCTTCATCGTCGGAGCGCTGTCACTGTGAATAGTACCTCCTACAGTCAGCAGTGACACTGTTTTCCATGATGCTCCCAGACATTCGCCTTTTTGCATGCCTCTCTGCCTCCCTGGTAATGAGTGCACCAGTTTTCAGAACGTTTCATAAGAAAGTGGGACAAAATATCTCACTGAGTTCCAGTCCTTCTCATCAAGCTGCTTTGTAACAGGAAACCCAGACAGGCGGGACGCAGTCTGTTAGGGAGCTTATACTTGCCAAACTCAACTCATTTGTTTCCGGTTAAATAGCAGAGAAGACTGGTGACACTCATCATCCCAGCACAGTTTTCTGCTACATGTTCAGGTTTTTTTTGTTTGTTTTTGGGGGTTTTTTCACAAACAATCCTGGGGGATGAAGTTTGAAGGTTTTCAGAGTTAAACATTTCCCCTTAGTAATTTAAGTTTGGCTCTTAGCATCCAACATAAACAGCTCTAAGAGTAGAAATCTGTGACATTCTTGGTCAAAAATAGTTGCAGAGATGTAGTTTCATATATATTAATATATGATGTAGTATCATATATATTATAAACCAAATTAGCAAAACCAGGCTTTTGAAGGATGCTTGATTCCCAAAACAGAATGCAAAAATAACTGAGATGCACCTTTAGACTGTTTCTACAAACATTTCAGCATGGCGCCTTGATGGCATGCCACTCTTGTAACAAAGTTAATCTTTAAATTTTCCAAGGTCAGTTATTGGTGGTATTATAAAAATCTACAAGAAAGTTGGAGCAATGTGACCCATCTTGAAACCAAGGTTTGGGATGCACACAGGTTACCAACTCTGATTAGATTCAAAGGCTACAGATTAAATGTCATGCTATGTTCAGATTAGATCCAAAACAGCACACAGAGAGCTTCATGGATCGGTTCAGGTGGTGTTAGCTGCAGCGATGTAAAGAATGGTGCAAGGAGACAATTCCCAGACTAGAGTCTGAGCTCATAAATGCATTTCTGGTAGAATGGCCATACATGTCCCGAGCGCACTTTTAAACCTTTTAGATAGTGTTTAATTCCAAAACCAGGTTGAGGCGGTGAACTTAAACATGATACAAAACTTGTGTAAGGAGGTGAAAGGAGGTTAAATCCTGCAGTGCCAGATTTGAGGATCTGGATGTGACGTGGAGAAGCATAGTGGAAATGGTGGGAGTGTAGACATTACACAGACATGGCCGGGTCATCAGGAGGTCTGCGTCAGGATGTGATGCGATCGTGTAAATGACAGAGTGGTCATGGGAATGTGCAGCTGACGTGTAGATTATGATGCATGCAGTTAAACCGTGCAACATGAGGAATCCCTTCAAACCGAAGGAGGATTTCTGAATTTGCCACCATCCAGCCATCCTATGAGATTCTCTAGATCTCGGTAGTGGGTTTTCATCCTGTTTATATATTGATTCAAACATTTTAATCACAATCCAGTATATCTGTGGATTGCTGATGGAGACAAACGTGAGCAGCATAGTCTCTTTTAAAACTAATTTGATTGGATTGCATGTTCTGTTTATTTCATTTGTCAATTTGTATTTAACATTCACAAATCTGCAGGTATATCTACGCTAGTAAAATCTTAAGGACCCATTCAGTGCTGATGATGGGCGGCACCAAAAGGCTAAAATTAGAGCTCAGCTGGTATGACATTCACAGAAACGTGCTCACTGATAAGATCTGTTTTGGTTAGATATTTTGGTTTCTCCAAACACACAAAGGTACAGCAGACAATCATAATGCTGTTCTATCTCAGACCAGGAGCTTCTATTCATGCCCACACAGGCCTCACATCCACTCTCCATTTCACATCAGGTCAAAAAAAAAAAGAAAGAGAGAGAGCAGCTTTATTGCCAGGATCAAAGAAGCGCAGCTTGTTGTTATTACTAACACATCCTTTTTTTCTTTATTATTATCATTATTATCTGCAGAATTGCAGAGGCGAGTCGACGTGACACGCAAACAGGCAGCAAATGCTCGCCTAGTCAAAGATAAGTGAGCCTCGGGCAGTGGGGAGGAAGGCTGATGCCATCTGGTCCCCAGCCTTCCCACTGAGCAGCTTTCAGGTCCACACCTGGGACGGCGGTAATGCCTGTGAGTTCTGTCGGATCACCGACTGACCGCCCACCTGCCCCCGACACGCCGCCCGGCCTCATCTAGCAGAAATTAATTCACGTTGATTAAAAAGAAAAACAACTTATGATCTGTTTACACATGCATGGTGCCGGTGTGTTGCATTTATTACCCTCGACGGGTTTCGGTAGGGGCCCTGACGGGTTTGTAATCACCGGATGTATAAGGGCATTTTAACAGCATGAGCTAAAATGACCACTGACTCTTGAAGACGTTTCAGCTGTGAAATTATATCACTCTTTGCAAGTCGTTGCAGAAACATTCAAAAATAGATGCTGAGAAAAGATAGTGCTGAGCCCAAAGGGGTGATGGACCCTGTTCCTGCAGACACTGGGACACAGCATCAGTCCATTGTTACGTATTCACTTCTAAACACAGTGTGTGCAATTAAAACCGGACCTTCAACAGCACAGCAACACCCATGAATGGAAGACAAAAGCTCAGACATCAGCTGGCGGACATAAGCTCTAATTCTCCACCAGCAGCAAGAGAAATAAAGAAGCAACAAAATCAAGAAACGTTTGGATGTTTGACATAATCACAGCAAATTCAGGTCCGTCTAAAGTAAAAGCTCACTTTACATGCTCAGTGTTATAACACGCTATAACATGACCAGTTTTAATTTGAAACAGTAGATTGGGAATGTTGAGAGATCAATATCATCTACCAGCACCAAGACCTATCAGTCTGTCCATTCCGTATTCACTCCTAGAAATATTAAATTGATGCCTGTGACTAGAGGTGAGAGGTGGTGTACTCTATGGTCAGGTCGCTAACCCATTACAGTAATAAATTTTTCGTTCTTTCAAAAAATATAATTTGTTTTTTTTACTGCAGCATGATTCTTCTTCACCTTTTTCTGTGATAGGCTTGGAAAAATGGACAAAATGTCAACTCTTTAACTGAATGCAGCTCTTTCAAGGTTGTTTTCTGCCCTGAAAAATCTGAACGATACCTTCGTGTTTCTTTCTGATTCTGAGTCCTTCAACATTAATTAAGTTCTGATGTGATTTCAGCTGAATGAAAACATTCTCCAGTGGTGTATCCAAGGACTTGTTCTCAAGGTAAAATATGACATTTCCTGTGAAAGAGAAGAAATAGTTCTTCCTTTTGTGTTTGAAAGTCGATGTTTCTTATGCAACCAAAGTGATGGTGTTCTAAGCTCAAACGTAAAGCCTCTATCACACCTTTGATCACCTCCCAATAATCCTTGCAGCAGACGCTCCCATACTGCACACTTTGCCCAGTGGTCTTGACTAAATCCTCTCTATTCCAATGATCCTTACCTCGTCTCTACACATCAGCTTTCCACAATTAATTCTGATTCTGTGATGTAAAATTTTCTGGCCAAATCTTATAGTGACATGCAAAAGTGTTTCTACAATTTGATGTCCCACATTCTGGTGTGTTTCAACCAGAAGCCTAAACTAAGATGTATTTTATTCAGATTTTTTGAGATGGACAGACATAAAGTAATGCCAAATTGTGAAAGTGATGAAAAACGATACGGAGGACTGAGTCCTGATATTCACGGGGGAGAATAGCTGAAACCTGTGAATATTTGAAACCTCTCTGAAATGCTTACAGCTGCATATTTTAAGTCAAAAGCACCAGAAATGCATGAATAAACATTAATAGGCACACTGGAAACTGCACCACCGCAGAAACCAACATCTACAGTCGGAGAATACAGCCAATCAGCACCAAGCAAAACTGAATGAGCCTGGATCGGCTGCTTTTGAAATGCAAGCCAATAGCGTGTTGACTAGCATAGTAACATAGGACCGGCTTCCCAAGCTGCACTTTCTTTCAAATATTTTAAATGTGCTCTATGGGAAAAAATTTGCAAATATTAAAATGGTCATTCTGATACAAACTGTAGTTGGAACCTCATGCTCAAGTCTTTCTTATTTTACCTGTGACCTGTCTGGTGTGGTACATTATGAAGCTGATTGCTCTGCGTTTGTCTTCACAAAATAAGTACAACCATCATGTGCATGGTATTTGAAGTTTAATTTTTTTTAAGTTTATTGCTGCGCATCATTTTGCAGGACGGTCAAAAACGTCAGTCCTCGTCTCAATTAACAAGAACACCTCAGTCTAGACGTTTTCTTTTGGAAAGCTGCACACACAATTTGTTATGGCTCCTTTTCAGCATCTGCATGCTGGAACTGATAAATTCTGTCAGCAGATTATCCCACTGGAGCTGCGGCTCTCTGCTGCTCCTCCAAAGTGACCACGGGCCTCTTGGCTGCTTCTCTGCTGAACTCTCTTTTTTAGTCGCACTGTTTGTCCTCAGATGACAGATTAAATATGTAAAGCTTGGTATATTGTTTTATAACCGACTCTTAGATTAAACTCCCTCACAGAACAGCTGTACTTACCCGAGAATAACTTAACCATAATTAGACTCTCCTTTTCAGTCACTCATTTAGGCATAACCTCCATCATGGGTCTTCTTTTCAAACCGCTAATTGTCAAACCCCCTATATGAGTCTCAGTCTGCTGATCTGCACCAGCTGACATACATTTCAGTGGCGCGCACCTGGCGACTGAATCACCGGCCACATATTTGAGATGATCTATGAATGCTGGTGACCAGCGTTCAGTAAATTGATCGAATAAGTCCGCGAAGTTTCAGAAGAAAAATCTCAACGTCTCGGTTTCTATGCCAATTAGGGGACGGATGCAGTGTTTCAGTTATGAATCATCAACCGAATAGCAGGCTGAGTGGCCCAAACATGTCTGAGCCAACCAGTGACCACAAACAAATACCACATTCCTGATTTTAAGACATCCAGCTCTGAAAAAGGTCATGGGATTTTTTTTGGGTGCTGCAGTTGCATTTCAAGTCTCCGTGAATGAGTCCTTCCCATTGCTGTGCTGAAACACAGGCAGCACTCTTAACCAGCGACAGAGAGGGAGGGAGAGAGGAAGAGCAAAAGAGGAAGAGACAGCGCTCGCAGCATACAGAGAGAGGTAAAGGGGAGGGGGGGGGGGGGACTGTTTGAGTAGAAGGAGCAGAGTCACAGCAATGAGGAGGAGGGACAGAGTGGCAGGAAAAAGGCAGGGAGAAAAGCAGAGGGGGACGGACTGAGAGTAAGCGAAGGGGAGGGAGCACCAGAGAAAGTAAATGAGAAGGAGAAGTAAAGAGGGAAAGTGAGGGAGCGTAACAAACCAGCAGCATTCCTCTCGCAACTACAAAGATCCAGGCAGAGGGAGGAAGCTGAGCTCGATAAGAGGGAGAGAATAAAACACCAGAAGTTCCTTCTTTTTTTTTTTTTTTTCATGTCTCCTTTTTCCCCACTCAGTTAAGAGTCGCACTCTTCGCTGAGAAGGAAAGAGACGAAGGTGGGGAGAGGACTAAGAGTTTCTGCAGCCTCCGCTTGTCCTAAAGGGGAAGATGGATTCAGACTCTGGAGAGCAAAGTGACGGAGACATCTCAGCAGGTAAGCTCCAGGGGTCATTTCACTGTCACGCAGGCAAGACTTAGTTAGGCAAGACTGAGGCTTTTTACAAAGACTCACAAAAAAAAAAAGTTCACCGTCAGCTTTAAATGCGTCATCAGACTCCCAAACTTCATCTGAACCAGCAATTTGTTCCCAAAGCAACCAAACCATTTGACATTTTCCTGATGCTCTCCGAGACGTTGGAGAGGAGACGAGCTTTGATGCTGGTGGCAGGCACAGCATCACCGAGTGTCTGGATGAAAGCTGCCTCAGTCACCACCAGGAACAGGCAAGCTCTGACACGTGCAGCCGGTTTGTTCATCAACACATGCACCCAGAGAGAGAGGGAGAGAGAGAGACTGGAGGCTCCTCGAACACCCCGATCCTCCTGATGCATCCTGAGGATGAAAGCCTTTTCCAGTGGATCCACAAAGGTTGTTTCTTAAAAAGGAGAAAAGTTTACGGTGTGAGTGCTCAGGGGCAAAAGTTTATGAGGAATGAGGAGAGTTACACATTAAACACTCGGGCAGGGTTTTACTGTGGGAGGTTATCTGGATTGTGGATCTTTATAAGATTTGAAGCCAATTGGGGATGCATTTTGAGTTAGATTGCAGGACTTGACACATCAACAAGGGAGGTGTCTCTCTCCTGTTTGTGTGCAGACAGCCAGATGAGGCTGTTGCTCAGTTCTGCTGGGAAAGAAGCGTTAGCTGTCCAATGATTTCCTTCTTCCATTTATTCCTTAATCATGCCGATGTGGCCTTTTCCATGGACAACATGGCGCTTTCTGTATTAATTATGCCCGGATGAACCATCTGTCCGTCCATCTGGACCTTTGTCTGTCTTTCCATTTGGTCCATTTGAAAGGAGAAGGGAACCTGAATATAAGAGGCTTTATTACAGCCTTATTCAGATCATAAGAAGAGAGTAATAATACAAGCTGAGCACAGAAAATCACAACATTCATGGATGAGTATGTGGGTTGCGCCCTAAAGAAATGTGTTAAATTCAATCTACCAATGCACAACAAAATGTATGATGAGGATGGATGATGAAGGCTTGTTGTCATTGGAGGCAATGGAGAAAATAAATTCTGCAACCAAAGGCAATCCCACATCACTACTACTAGTGTTTGCTAACCCTACACAGCGGCGTAGGTTTAGAGTGAAAGAGCTAGCATAGCCAGCCTGCACTCCTGACCTCAGTCGTATTGAACATGATGCAACTGTGTGTGCCAAGTGATCAGCTTGGGCGTGTTGTTGGCGACAGAGATGCCAACAAAACCATATTAGCTGTCAGGTCACAATTACTGGTTGATCAAACACTGCTACCCCACAGCAGTGTCTGATCATGCTGCTGGCCAGCATGTGGAGGAGCACCAAGAAACTCCATGTTTGTGAATGAATAATCCACGAAGGGAGAAAATCAACAGGCTTTCCTGTGGAGTATGATTTATTAGCCTTGGAGCTAAAACGATTAATCGGATGAATTGTGATTAATCGGTATTGAAGTAACTTTAGCACTAGATTAGTCATTAGCTGGAGTGTACTGTTTATATACAAACCCAAAAAATGGCCATTTGCTGAAAGAACAACACACTCAAGCAGGAATGAGCTCAGAACTGTGCAAAAAATATACGCATGTTGTATTTAAAATAATAACAAACTTTGTGAATATGTTTTGTCCAAAACTCTTCAAATGTGTTTTAGCTTCACCTGGTTCAAATTCTGAAAAAATAAAAATACAAAAATTCTTATTAAGCACATTTTGTTATGCAATTAGTAATTGGTTAATCAAAAAACAAACAAAAAAAATCAACGTACCAGCCCTGTATTGATGCCAAGTCAACCACACAGGGCTGAACTTTTCACATGTTGATGTTGGAATTAAGTTTTAGCTGCCAGTGCTTCGTTTGCTACAAATAATCAAGTTTATACTCCAGGAATGCGATGTTGCATTTCAGGCAACAAAATGATTTAAAAAAAGTTGAATTACTTGTTTTTTGAGTCTTAATGTATTTCTAATATTGCATAGTAAAGACTTCAATAAAAAATGTACAAAAAGTGTCACTTTTTTCATCTGATTAATCGGTAAATTAATCGATAACTAAAATAATCATTAGTTTTAGTCTTACTACAACTATATTTTTAGTATGAATGTATGAAACGATAGTCCCAACTTATTTAACTTGGATTATTTTTCAGTGCTTAATAGCATGTCACCTTCACTCCCCAGGTTTTAAAAACCTTCTGGAGCCAAGCCTGCATCTGAGAGAAACGTTTGTTAGTTACTTTTGTTTCTCATGCTGAAAGGAACCGTGAAGGCCGGATACTTTTGCAGATCGAGAGTCAGTGAGAGCCTGACTCATTCTCAGAATGCATCATGTTTTGCTGCTGTGCTGCAGTTCCTGCTCCTGTGTTGCTACCACTGGTGTGGCTCACTTTATCCCACAATGAAACCCAATATTCTGGAAACAGGTTTATTTGGAATCTCTCTCACACACTGCCAACAGTTTTTTTTTTTTTTTTTTTCCAGTGACGATGTGTGATTGATCTCTCAGCTTGATGTGTGCATACCCTGATCCACAGCGTCAGTCGCATAAACACAGAGGGATTTTGTTTCAGGTGACTAGTCAGCCTTCAGCTCTGGCCTCAAGTCGCTGATAATTGCTGTGTGCGGAACCTTTCTCTGTTGAGTTTATTTCACCCTCACTTTTCTGCTCAGGAGCCATAGATCAGTTTCCTTTCTCTGAATTTCACAAAAGTCATCCAGCACTCAGAGTGCATGCCTGCACTTGGATGTTGAGCCACTTATTAAGCTTCTTTTACCTTAATCTCACACGGTTGTTTTGAACACAGAATGTCAGCACAGGTTTATAATGTTTGCGGAGAACATTTGGAAGGTAAAGTCACGACAGCGCCGTTGCTGACAAAAGGAAAATACGGTTTTAATCACCCGGGGGGGCGGGAGCTGGTGCGGCTACGCATGCACACACGCCAAAACTGTAAATAAAGGCAGTCGACCGTGTGTTCTTTGCATTTTGTTGTATGTCAACATGAAACCTGCCGAGCAGTTCCAGCAGCACGGCGCAGATCCACTTCCTCTGTCGCAAGAAAGTGCTGGTTTGGCTGTAGCGCAGCTCATAATGTAGATAAAACCATGCTGGAACTGGTTCCAAATCATGTGAGCCATCAAAAAATACACCTGAGATTTTTAATCTGTGTAAGAATCTTTGTTCTTTTTTATCTTTGTTTTTGGAAACCACATCAAGCTGCAAATCAAAACACGGGCCTTATTCTTGAAATGCTCGACTGATGTCATACAGATAGATGCAAATCTGGCTTAAAGTCTATTGAGACGTCTGTGCAGCATAAACACGAACAGAAGGAAAGGCTTGTGTGCTACAAGGCTTCTGCTTCCCAGCCAAATGTAAACGCTGCCATATGTTCAAAATGGTCTATAAATAAAGTGAACATTTTCTCTCATCTAATTTATTTCAGATACACTGTGTCTCAAAGTCAGGAAAAGTCCTTCACATGTTGCTCAAAGGGAGAGAAAGACATTTTTTTAGGTACACATGTAAATGCCAGCATTAAATATTTCCAAATTCTGGTTCCAAAATTATGGGAATCAGGTCCAGCATTTTTTATAAATGATAGCGATTCCTGCTTTATTTTCCAGCTCGCATGTTTATACTAAGCAGTAACACAGCAGGAAGTATGGGATGCAAATTTAGTTATTTTTCTAGGTATTTACAAAAAACGACCACATCATTTACTTATTTCATTTGAAACAAATGACAAACAAAACCTTTCTGGTGAAGCCTGAGCTAATGGTGAACATGAAAACAAGCTAAGTCATTCGATATCTAACATCTGACCGATTGGTTTTCTTTGAAAAACCCCGAAAATTTGATTCTGTCTGTACTCGCCTAATTTAGAGCACAAATGATAATAGTGCATTCTGTTTGTACATATAAGTCAGAGACAAGTTTTCTTCGTGTTCAAACAAGAAGAACATGTTTGAATGTTACAAGCTGTTTTTAACATGTAAGGAGTGCAGACGTGGTGCGTCAATTAGCAAAAAGCATTTGGCTCATTTGATGCTCGATGTTCACATTAAGCAGATCATTGTTTGACTATTATCTCATCCCCGACTTTTAGCTGCAATGTCTTTAGGAGTCAACTATTGTAGTAGCTAAAATTTATTTTTGCATTTCATTTAAATGTTTGTACAAGTCTTAGAATATGATCCCATTTGAGTTGGTTGGTTGAATTTTAAGTTTTTAAAAGACAAATCTGAATTTCAAAACTTAAAAATCCTAAATTAATAACAATTCACACAAAGAAAAGGGTTTCAAAATGTGCCAATATGGCAACATCCTGTCTCGGAAGAGCACAAGTCCTGAATTTCACTACAAAAAAATCTTACTGTATTTGTTTTCTTTTCAATCCTAGCTGGTTTGTCTTAGTTATAATCACTCATCAAGCCTCTGTCTATATCTGTGCCCATTGATAACTCTTTCCTTTCATTATACGGTCACAGTCTGATCTCCTGTCGGTCCGAAGCCCACACAGACTAGACGCTGCATTTCACTGATCTATCAGATATCTCTAATGTCCGGTTTGAATGCCTCTGGAGTCGTTATATCATGTTGGTGGAGAGTGAGTAATCAACCCACGGAGAAGTTTTGGTTGAGTCATCATGGTGATGCGACTCTTAACACCGAACCCCAGTCAGCCATCTGCAGAACTATTTCCAGCGTTTTGTTTCTCAGTCCATTTTTCCAGGGAAGATGGTGTTGATGAAAAGCTCGGCTGTTGTAATAATAGATCTGCGATCCATCAGGGCATGAGGGCGGCCGATGTGCTTCCGTTCCAAACTCGTACCAGCAGATGTTTCCAATGGCGCAGCTGAAGTTTAATCTTCAGCCAGCCGAGGCCCAACTCTCACATCTTTACAGACCCGCAAACAGCAGCTTTACCAGAAACGAGTCGTACCGCTTGAACTTTGCCACATTTTGTCACATGACAACTGCAAACGTTTAACGGGATCCTCTGTGATTGGTCGACACAGACAGTAATGAGTTAAAGTGGATGAGGAGGACGTGTGGTCTTCTCGTTTTCTTGATGTTGATGTTTGTATTTAGCCTAATTGTCTCTGGTTGTCCAGAATTTTAAATACATGCATCAGTTACCTTTATATGTTGACTTGTTAATAATGAGCCCACCTTGTTCACTGCATGATGAGTGAACAAGAAAACAAACAACAGATTTTTGTACTGAAATTCAGTGTGTGATTTAATTTTACCAAATGCAACAAAAATATATTAGTAGCATGACACAGTGGTGGCAGCATCATGCCATGGAGGTCCATTTCTTTAGCAGAGACAAGATTAAAACAGAGCATTTATAAAATTTATTTGTTAGAAGCTGTGAAAAAAATAGAGTGTGGTGAAATGGGTCTTACAATGTCCTAGACTTATTTTAGAAATCCTCTAGATAATCTGCAAAACTTTCATCTACTTTGTAACCATGCATTTATTTTATTGGTCTATTACATCGCACACTCCTTCAGTGAGAGACGACTGCCACATCCTAAGTACACAAAGGAGCGTAACCACAGATCCTTCCTCCCAGCAGCTGCTGCTGGATATGGAGTCACTTATTAAGCTACTTCTGCCTGAACCTCACAAGGTTGTTTTGAAACATAATGTCAGAAGTGGGCTGCACCCAATAAAATCAATGAATATTTACATTTAATTTTGTATTTTATACATCGATGTTGGCATTTGTACATCATCTGCTCTGTTAGTACTCATTTTTTAATAATATTTCCATTGTTATTGCACATCTGTTTTTCTGCACTGATACAATCGACTGTAAATAGTCTGTATCTTGTTTTTTTGTTTCCAACACACATGCACATTATGTGATCAGTTGCACATCCCTTGGATGATGAGTTCGATGTTCCTATTTCTAATAACTGTCCAGTATTTTTTGTCAGACTCTTGTTCACTATATTATTAGTATTAGTAGTATTGTTGTTGTTGCTTGACATTAAGGTTTTCGTGAAACTTACTGCTTATTGTTGTTGTTCACTTTTGCAGGACAATGAAGGCTGCTTCTATTCTATTCATCCCCCAATAAAATACACTGAACCTCATAGTTGTGACACTTAAGGGTTCACTTTGTGAAGCTCTGTATTACGCTATTTATTGCCGTCAATCTATTTTTGTCAAAACATGCCATGTGCAGAGCAGCTTCTGCTTCGTAATGGCCCTGTTGGCCAAATGTTTCACATGAGAGAGGCAGCTAGATTGTGTCGGCCTGCAGTCGCTGCAACACGTTCATATATGCCTATCCACACTCTTTTCCCATTCCTCTAGTCTTGAACGCCACAAACGCATGCAACCCCGACTCTCCCTTCCTCTGCCTTTAATCTGGCCCACAGATGCAGTCTCCACAAAACCAGCTGCACACACACACACACACACACCCACACACACAACTACAGGACACCGAGAGCTGGGTTCTGGAAAAATATAACACTAACTGAAGAGAGGAAAGAAAGGAGGGAGTTTAGCTGTAAGTGGAAAAGACGACTCAGGAGAAAGTTTTCCTCTCGCTGCTGCAGAAAACTATTCCTACAACTCCCAGGTCACTGCTGGAACATTTTCCCCTTGTGTGCAGATGCATGTGCTGACACTATAACTCAGTGGCATTTTATAGGGGTAGTGGGACATTTGAGAAGGGATTAGTCTCCCCCTCCCATGGCAGAGCTGTTATTAAAAACTGACATTAAATTGCGTGTGCTATGATCTGTATGTGTCAATGGAGAGTTGGGCTCCGGCTGACGTCTGGTCCCGATGTCTTAAACGTTTGCTCTGATGCAGAAAGTCTGAGATGTGATGTTTTACGTTTTCACTGCTCAAAATAGTTTTCTTCAGCTTTCAGTTTCAGCTTGGTGACGTGTTTGTGGAACGGCGCCGCCATCTGGGTTTCGTCCTGGCTACCTTTTCCTAAAATACACGCTTACTACAGCATATCCAGATGGTATTAAGCTGAAATTGCTCTCCGCAGAAGGAGCTAAAGTGTGTTTCAGAGAACAAGGTGAGGCAGGAGGCTAGTTGTACGCACAGCTTTTCACACTTCGCTCTGGCACAGACGAGGTGAAGTGTGCTGATTGTGGCATTTTTAAGGCAGTGGCAGGAAAAAGTGGAATAGCTATGAACAACCGGATCAGCAGTACATCAAATGAAGGCGTTTTATACCTGGGAGTTCTGGACACTTTGTCAAAATAAATAAATACTTTGTTTCCCACATGAGAGCCAGGATTTAGATTAACTCTAAAAAAGCGTTAGAAGAAAGAATTCAGTCAGAACACAAAAGCAGAAATGTGCATCTGGGTATTTATGTGAGTGTGAGTAAACCACAGTTATTTCCTGGTCATTAGTTAGCGGTAAAAGTTGGGAGTAGAGAGCTTTGGCTTTTACACTACGCCGTGTCAAGCAGGCTGAGCTCCTTAAAGGCCAAAGCTCACAGCATTTCCAATTTTATGACTCCAATCAAAGCGAGAGCAACCTTTTAATTTAGGCGCACAGACAGCTGAAGCCCTGCCCCATTTCTGGGTTAACCTTTGCCTTCTTAACATTTGTAACTGGGTGTGCTTTGGGGATTACTTCAATCTGTTTGCTACTGTCCTGTTTGCCTTTAAATAAACATGTGGCATCAAAAGCCCAAACGGCAGAGATTATAGGCCAAGTATCCTGGAAACATCTTTTTTGTAGGAGACGGGGGTTATGGGGCAACGTATAAATCAGTCAGCGGTCGAGGCAGCATGTCTCATTCATGTAAAAACCCAGTTAAAAGTGAGTAAACTCAAACAAACCAGGAAGAGGAATCTGTCTGAGGAATGATGTCGGTGCGCTGTTTGTGTGCACACCTCTCTTTGTGGAACGATGCGTTGCCACAATGAGTCTTGGCCACGGGTCGCTGAAGGAGAGGCTTACTAAGGGGTCCATAAAAAAATAAAATAAATAAAAAATTTTAAAAAATGCTTGCTTCCTTGCCACTCTGCATTGTGGATGTGGTAGGAAATGGACAGATATGAAGAGACAGACAAAGAGAGACACTACAGCCAGCTCCTCATGCAGCTGCAGATGATGTTAGAGGTGGTGACAGTGTTTTAGGTGCAGGTCTGTCTCCGAAGTAACGGACGTAGACAGTCTAAATATGGACATCCTGTCTCCTACAGCAACACCTTCGTTGTTCTCTCCAGGATCCCGTCACAATATCTTGCAAAACTTCAGAAAATTAAGAAGTCTTTGGTTGTATTCATTCCTTTTTATGACAGCGAAGTCAGAAAATCCTTCCCAAAAGTCTTCCCTTCCTTTTCCCTGCATCCCTTCTACTTTCATGGGATAACTTCTATCAATCTTGACTGAAAGGTGTGAAATTAAAATGTATATACTGCCCGCTCCACTCAGTTTTCCTTGCCCTGTCTTTTTCTTGACAAAACCCGCAGCTTCCTTCATTCGGATGATAAACACGGAAGGAACTTTGAGTTCAGGACTCGGGGGGCCGCAGCACTGTCTTGACTTCATTATCATCTTCTGCGTTTTATTGAGTCCTGGTTTCACGGTCTGTCATTATGACTCTCTGTCGCATAAACAGACACACACTTGTGCTCGTCTTTCTATAAATAGAGAGGTGCTCTTTTATGAATCAAATAAATTCTTGGGAAGTGCTGTGGCTTCATTCTTTGCTCAGCTGCATATCCAAATTGTTGCTTGTCTACAATCCAAACAGCAAATGTAGCAAAGGAAGGAAGGAAAAAAACAAAAAAAGAAAGAAAAAAAGCAAGAAAGAAAGGAATGAAAATGTGTGGCGGAAGTTGCCATTGCACAGAAGGAAATCTGTCATTTTCTCATTTAGAAGTCTTGAGTATTTTTGGCTTCCACCAACACCCATATAACAGGAGTACTTTTCCAGAGACGCTCCCAGAGGAGGGAAGCTGAGAAGTGGGATCGCCTCCAGCCAGTTCACAAGCCCAGCTAACCAGCTAATTGTTGGCCTGACTCCGTTCGCTGTGCGAACAATAGCGCACAGGAGGGAACTACATCTGCCGAAGACGTCAGCTGCACAGGGTCGAAGTGCCGCATTCTCTCAGGACCCTGCGGTCCAGTGCTTGTGCCCTCTCCGGATGTCCTGGATACCTCGTTTTGACGTCATCAGCTTCTCTTGCATTCACAAAAAGAAAGGTGCAGCTCTAATCGCCGCTGCATCTCTCATTCCCTCTTTCGTGAACGCATCAGGCCTTTGGCACATTAATCAATCAAACTTCCACTGCCTCTTCCTCCTTTCGCCTCGTCTCTCAGGCTCAGCTCTTTAGGGATATGGCCATTAAAACTGAGAGACAAAGCACGAGATGAGGGATGAAGCATTAAATAAGGCTGAGCGGCAGCCAAAGGCAATCTGTTCTGTGTCCTTCCTGATTCAGAGAAGTTTCTAAGTGACTTCACGGCAGGTTGGTTCGTCACAAAAGAGACATTTAGACCATTCCCCAGATAAATAGAGCTATTCTTTCAGACGCTGTCTTATAGTGTGAGACTTGTCTCTTACCGGTACGTTTATCTACAAGCTTCTGAGGTCTGTGGCTATGGCTGACAACTCTTCTACCACTTTTAAATTGTTCTTGCGACAGCATTGTGGCTGATCAGCAGAGAACAGACAGGATATAATGATGCTGACTGAGATTACTGTAAAGTTTAGACGTTTCCGTACAGAAACCCTGGTATGCTTTTAAGTCATTTGAGAACTCCCAAATGACGACGAGATGCAATCCAGCTTCTTAACACCGCATGTTGTGTTTAATTCGGGGACAACTGTGGATGAAGTTGACATTTTCCAAATTCCAGCCAACAACTAAAAAGCAGCAGGAAAGCTCAGACCAGCGGTGCCTAAAGTTGGTCTTTGAGGGCCGGCATCTTGCATGTTTTAGTTCTCTCCCCGGTTTAACGCACCTGGATGAAATGATGGCTCATTAGATAACCTAAGAAAAACAGTGACATGCTGAAAAGGTTGTTCCTACCACCAGGGAGAGAACGAAAACATGCAGGATGCCGGACCTCCAGGACCGACTTTGGGCACCACTGGCTTAGACAAATGTGTTCAACTCCCATCATCATACGAGTGAATTTTTCATCCAGCCTTCACTGGTAACATCTGTAAAATCAATGCCCTCATGTAGTTCTAGGGTAAAGGCTCAGCAACTTACCACACGTCGCTTTTCCTCTGTTTTTTTGAACATCTGAACATCTCTGACACCGCTGCCTGTGCTGGTGAAGCATCATCTTTTGCGGAAATAAAATTGGAATCTAGATGTGAAAACAGCAGAAGGGACAGTTTGTTCTAGACGTCAGATTTTAGAAACGCGTCGTATTTGCAGCCTCTCCGAACACGGCCTTAAGGTTTCAGCTCTACATAAACAAGACGATACCAGCAGATTTTGTTCAACAACTGACCCGTGCAATTAAAATATCCAGCAAGTAGTGATAAAAATTACTTTGAAAAGTTATTGAACCTTACATTTTAACGGGAGAAGGAAATGAAACTTACTCACTTCTCAAATTCTGCCAAAAGAGAGTGAAGATGTCACCATTTTAACTTGTTTTGGCATTTCTGCACCAGAGAATTTGGTTATGAGAACAAACCGCTTCACTGTCAAATAATTTAGTACGCAAGTTGTTTGCAAAAACTAAAGGAAATGTTTTCACCATTTCAGTGGTTTAAAATGCACATTAGAGATTAAAAAGCACCATCATCTTTTTCCAGCACCTTGATTCAAAACTATTAACCAAACAAAACTATGTAAATATAGATATTAATTGAAAACATAATAATTTGTCCTTTTATTTACATGTCGAGAATTATTGATACCTTAATTATAATCAATAGAAAAATATTTTTTGACACCAACTGATCAAACATTTTATAATTGCTTAACAGCTTTTTACATGTTTACTTTTAAAGCTGATCTCTAAGTTATTAAGGATGGAAGGGCTCCTTGTCATCACCCTAATCTTTAGCTCCTCCCACCGATTTTCTGTCAGATTCAAGTCATGTAAATGTTACATCCTGTGACAAGATCACTTTAAACATAAATGTGAGCAATTTTATTCACTTACTGTCTTGTTCATTTCTGTTCTTTGTCCTCAAGTTACTGATGGTTTCTTTGTGTAATCGCTGCCTTTTATTTATTTATTTTTTTGCCTCTTACAGTTTCCACAAATAAAAAGTAGGCTAAGCAGAGACAGTATCACCTGCATAAAAGTAAAACACAGCAAAAGAAAATGAAGAAGAAGAATCACTGACTTCTTTAGTAAGAAATTGATTCCTAAGGTTTTAAACCTCCTGAGGCGCCTTCCGCCCTCACATTCCTGCTTCAGCAAGAAACTCTCAATGATCTACATCTATAGAGGCTGGTGACTTGAAAGTCCATGACCCCACCTCATTCAGGTCCCAGGCATTGAGATATTCAAACCCAGTTATTTATTAACCTTGAAGCTCTGACTGCTCCCCTTCATGTTGAGCAGCTGTCAATGACATCTTCCAGCTCAGGTTTGGCCTTTGCAGACTGCCGCACGGTCAGACTGCGCATCGTTAAATAGCACAGCGCTACGTTGTCCCTGTGGTCCTTCTCCTGTTTGATATTGCATCTTTCTCAATTGCAATCACTTACTTTCATCCAGAAACAAACACACACTGCGATTGTGCAGGGGCGGCATGTCTGAGTCATCTGTGTCGTGTTGTGGGAGTCAAAAATACATTTTCATGGTGCAGATCCAAAGTGAGAAAACAAAAATGACTACAAGACAGTGCATTTCATTCCTTCTGGTGTTTTTTCCCCATTCTCCCCTCACATATGAAAGTGGGTATATAATTTACTATCTATTTGTGTTCCCCAGAAGAGCAGAGGGAGAGCGAAGCTCTTGAGTCTCGGACCCATATATAAAAGCCTTTCCTCCAGTGCTACCAGCTGGCACAGGCCGCCTCCTCTGCTCCTTTCCTAAATCCACTGGCCTCTCAGGCCTGTTTAACACTTTTCCCAGCAAGCTATTAAACCCCCGTTTAAGTCTTGCCGAGTGACCCGCTCCATTGTTCTGCTCAAGCCTTGTAAATCCAGTCAGAGAGGCTCTGCTGCAGCTCCTTATATTCAACCAAAGGCAAACCAGTGAGCCGAGGCAATGCAGAAGGAAGTTCAGCTGTCGGCCTTGCTCACTCCTGTCCTGTGAGGAGCTCTTTCCCCTTTCGTGACTTGTTGAAGCTGAATTTGTGCTCTGTCAATTTAAACTTCACAAATAATTGTCTTTTTGTCTTCCTTTCGTTTTTTTAATCACGGTCCAAACGCGGGTTCCTTACTTCTATGTGAAACGCAAATTCTAAAGGTCGACTTTATGACACACCTGGAGGCCCAGAGGAAATTAAGGAAATTGCGAGAAACGGAAAAATTGTCTGGGGAAATTATGGCTGCCTCAGCCTTTACGGGGTTCAAAGTGTGACCTGGTATCCACTCACTTTAGAGCCGCGCATTTACAAAACAGAGCTGCCTGTGAATGGAAAATCGGTTGCAGATGGAAAAAAAATGATCAGCCAAAACTTTTGATGGCAATAAATGGGTTTTGGAAAAGTGTGAAATCAACGGTGGGTTTTTTTGTTTGTTTGTTTGTTGCTGTCGAAATAGCACTCTTCCACCTTCCTGCACTTTGGAAAAACAGGCTGTCTGTCGGCAGCTTTTATTGTTTGGCTGAAGTAACAATTTTTGAATAGAGCAATAAAAGCAAAGCTATTGGGAGGAAAAGTAAATGACTATTTTAGGTATAGCCAAATGAAATGAATGTCCATGGACCTCTACGTCTCTAGTATACGCAGACAGTAATGTTCAGTGTTGGATGGAAATGAGTCTCTTGCACCTGTTCTGGTAGAGTAACCAGATTTTGTTCATACTGGACACATGTTATCAGCAACAACCTCAAACTGGTTTTGTGTGTATGAATCTGTGTTTGCATTACTCATATTTTTCTTCTTTTTCAATGTCACGATCTAGGAACAGTAGTCCTTTGAAGGGGGCAAAACGAGTTTGTCCATGTCGACCTCGTGATTGTAAGGTTGAGGTGGGGGCCCAACCTGGACAGATAACCAGATCTGTCCAGACGCAAGAGAAACTGGCAATTACCACACGCCCTCAGCTCAGGGCAATTTAGAATCTCTTTTTCACCAAATACGCTTGTTTGGGACTGTAGGAGGAAACCCGAGTCCTCAAGAAAACCCACACAAATCACTGGGAGATTATGGAGACTCCTCACAGAAAGGCCGCAGCTGCAACTGGACCCTCGTTACTCTGAGGGAACCAACAAAAAGAAAAAAAAAGTCCATATAATGTAAATCAATTCATTTTAGTGGTAAAGCCGACTGTAGATGACAATTGCAGAGGCAGATTTTTGTAATTTTGGTGACCGCAGTCAAAATTCAAGTTTCCTTCTTCTTCACTGTTTTCACCCGCCTTTTTGTCCGAGACATACTTGTTGCTTATCGTTGCGTTGCAGAGAAGGAGACATTCGTCTCAGATTTGGACTTGAGTTACACTTATGTACCAAAAAACAAAGTCTTCAGATTGGAGAATGTGAGTCTGTGGTTTACATACCATCACCCATAATTAGAGGTGAAAGTAAACCATTTGTAAGCCACAGACCACATGTCTGACAGAGCAGTGCCGAGTCTTCTCTCGTTTGATTTATTACCCGGGAACTTTTTTTCAGAATGCAGGCGATTAATTGCTCACATGTTCACCGCTGCTCTGACAGTCAGTAAAATATTATCGCGTCTCCGTCAGATTCGTTGTTGTTGCTCGGCGAGCATTGTTAAAAAGACACATCTGGCTTTCCCAAATGAAAGCACTCCCTGTTCTATCCAGATAGTTTACTTTCTTAATGATTCTCACACGTGCACCACTTCCACAGAATAACCAGGATTGTAACTTATTAGCAGTTAACTAATGATAACCTTATTTAATCCCATGCTGAACTGAGCTGCTTGCACTAATGAAGATTTCTGATACTTTCTGATTGAGTTGCCTCAATATCAATTGAACCCTTGAGGATATTCGTGGAGCATTCCCAGACCACCTGTGGTCTATAAGTATTAGACGTGCCTCGTTCAGCAAAAATGTGTGAATTCGACACCCTTGATCCCTTTATACGCGCACAGTCCAGAATTGCACAAATTTAACATCCATTCGCTTAGATTTTATGTTTTCTGAGAACCAACATTAAATTATTTGTGTTAAATAACTTCACTAAACTGCAGTTAAATGTTATTTTTCACTTTAAATACAAATATTTGCTTTGAAGGCCCTTGTATTTATTTTATGATAATACTTCTGTTGACAGAGACCTGTAGACAGAGGAGAAACTTTTGCTTGCACATCACTCTGCAGTGAGTTTATCACATACCTTTTTAGGAAACATATTTCCTAGCTTTGGTCCACATTTTAAAGCACATAAAAAAGAATAAAAATCCTGCGGTAAGTTTAATATTTAGGTCTTTGGGATCGTATCTGCCCGGCTTGTTGCCAGTGGCAAATTCCACACCTGAAAGTAAAATTAACTTAATATCACATTTAAACTGCTTTAATTAAATTTATGCTTTTTTATATATCATAAGCCATTCAACGCCTCCTATTCCGATCCTTGTGAAGTGCTAGGTTGTATTTGGGCTTCTGGAGATATTTTATTCTTTTTTCTAATTTATATGACAACAAATTCAAATCATGTGTGCTCAATTATTGGGTAAAAATATTTTGAAAAGCATGCGCTTTTTCACGTCCATGACAGAAATGTCATCAGATCCGCCACAAGGAGCAGAGACCAGTCCTATTTTCTCCTACGTCTATCCAGGCGCCATCGTCCACCCGTTCCTAAAATATTCCAGATATCCTGACAGATACTCATTCTTTTCATGGTGACGACGGCTGGAAATATTCAGCTGCCCTGAACTTGCTGCTTTCTGCTACTGAGGCATGAAGCAAAGCACACCTAAAATAACTTACATTCTCAGGCTTGCAGGGCCGTCTCAGTCAGACTTGTGTGCTCTGCTGCGATCCGGCTGATTATTCCCCCCTGGCTTTGACTCAGTGAAGGCCAGCCGCGCTCCCCCGCGTTAGCCATCGGCCCCCCGCTGATGGCTCACTCTTCTGGTTACCCTGGAATGAGACCAACACAAGCCTTGGGATCCGAGCCCCATTTAGCATCCAGTCTACTAAAGAAAATGTCCAGATAAGTTACTGACTTGATGTTTGTTTTTGCAACACATTCAAATCCGATAAGGCGTCAAAATCAACTTTGCTAAGTCTGTTTTTATTTTTCTTACTTTATAAATAATTGAGTGATCCTCATTTTTTTTATGGTAAAAGGCAAAGGTAATTTTATTTATATAACACATTTTCAGCAACAAGGCAATATGAAGTGCTTTACAGAAATTAAAAAGAAATACAAAGGAAAAAGCAAAAGAAGAAAAAAATAATCATGTTGATTCAAAGTAAATAAACTAGATACTCTTGTTCAGGGTTGGTAGATAAGTACAAGTTAAGATAATAAAAAAAAATCAAGAAAAAATTCCAGTTCCTTTTCTTTTTTACTCAATACAAATTTGATTTATTCTTTGCTGATTCTTTTCATCATGGAAAGATGATAATAAAACGACATGAGGAAAAGCCATGGCTCAGACACTGAATTGTGTTCACAAATGCAAAGTTGTCATTATTTCACTTAAGCAATTATGATTCCAGTCTCATAATTCAACTCCTGAGAGAGTCAAAGTTAATCTTTAGATAAGTCATTATGCATTAAGCCACAGAGAGCAGCTCTGACAGGTGGTTCGCATATTTTCCCATAAAATGGTACGTTTGATTTATTAGCCATGGGACATTCCTAGATGTGGATTATTAATAACTCATAACAATTTAATTATGTTAGTTGTAGATTTAAAGTCGTGAGCTCATGGATTTAACTCTTAAATATCTTAACTCAGGTCTTTTCAAAGCTTGTCCTTGACATTTCACTCTTTCACTGCTCAGCTGGTGTCAGTCAAACAGTTACTTCAAAATAAAAGCACTTCCTGTTCAGTGCACCGCAGTAACAACACGCTTTCATTCTTGCACTACTTTGTGCACTTATTTTGTAACTTGTAATAAGTTACTCTTATTGTGTATTTTATACACATGGCTTACAAATAATAAACCCTACAACTCAGAACATTCTTAAGAAAAGGTTCCGACTCTTAAACATCCGGCCAATTTGAACGCAGGGACTAAAAAGTGTCAGCTCTGTCATTACGAATACGTTTCACAGATTCTTCACAGAACAAATGTCATCTCATTGTTGCTATTTTTCTTTCTAAGTAAATGTTTATTTACATTTCTAATGGGCTGAATATAATTTCTTACTCCATCCATCATCTTTACCCGCTTGTTGTTGACAAGATGTCATGCATCCAGTGAGAAAATGTTCATCTAAGTCATCAGAGCAGAGAAATGAGACCTGACTCTGGTTTGGAAAACAGATTTGTGATCTTCTCTGTATCTCTGGTCAGATTGGGGGAAAGAGGAGAAGTGTTTTTTTGTTTGAGTTGCTGCAGACCGGGGCTCAAATGAGAACACAGCATTACTTATTCGATAAAAATGAAAACTACTCCATCCACAAAGGTTTTAAATTATTTATCTTTCCTACTAAACATTAAAAATGTGTTGGCTTGTTTAAACATGCTGCTGTTGCCTCACATGGATCATTTTCCTTGGCAGTCAGCTCAACATCTAATCTCAGTCGCATCCTGAAGCTCATCATTCATTACAAATCTAAGACCCTCTTCTTTATACACTGTGAGTGGTTCTGGCTGACGTGGAAATGATCCGTCCAGTTGGACGCTTTCTGCCAAAAGACACCTTCAGCAGAGCTGGCCTGGCTGTTCTCCAGGTTCCACACTGGATGCATGTTCTGATGCAACGCAGCAGAAAATGTTGACTCAGGCCTCTAAAAACATCAGGCGGGACAAAGAGAGACTGTCTGGTCAACAGCGACGGGCAGAGAGCAGCAAGCACCTTACTAATCCTCATGTTAAAGTAAACTCCACAAACTCCCATAGCACTTGTGTGTAACCGCTTTGATGGGGCCAACGCTTGTGCAGCGGCCCCAACATCGGCGGTTTGTTTCCCAGCAGCGTATTCCCACATGCCACATAGAGCGCCTGCTTTATTTTAACGCTTCAGGACAAGTGAGGCAGTAAAAATAACGAGCAGGTAGCGGAGACAGTACAGGAGTGGGATGAGGACGAGGAACAGGGCGGACAGTTTTCTCTCCTGACAGCTTGGACTCTTCTCTAACTCCTTCTGACACTCTGGTTCATGCATGTCGTTCATCACAGCCTCTGGGTGACAGGCTGTGTGTGTGAGTGTGAGAAAGCTTGGACATCTCAGCGTCTTCATGTGCACTTTCCGTAATCATCCACCCTCGTTCGCTCTGTATCTTTAGCCAGACTCTGAATCACCCGCCTCGTCAGAGGACTGTTTATAGCCTCGCAGAAGCAGAAACAGAAACAAACTCTCTCTACAGTGATTATCTCAATCTGTGTTGATTGTAATCATCAGGGATCTCTATAATGAACAAAAGATGAATGCGCTTAGAGAGCGATTGGCTCCACAAATTGGCAAGTTTCACATCCAGAGCAGCTCCACAACCACGGGGTCCGTCAGCAGGCTGTCTGTCACCTTTATCGGTGCGTCCTGTTGGGTTTCTGAATATCAGAGGCTCGCTGGAACAAAGAGCCACTTGATAGAAACGGGAAATGACAGAGACAAAGAGAGCCTGTTGATGAGCGGCGCAGATTTGACTAATGAAAGCCAGTGTCACACCCTGATGCTGATATTCAAATAGCATGGAAACTAGCATGCACTTGTGATATTCACGTTGATAAATATATTTTTAGCATATACATGATGCTGATTTGACAGCTAACTTAAGCATAAAGACATAGTGAGAAAAAAATATTTTTTTTGTGCTGAAATGATTAAACAAATAGCTTAAATATAATGAGTTTTGGTAATTACCTTTTAAAACTGAGCAGATGAAATGGCCACATTTCATCTGCTCAGAATATTTAAATATTTCTGAGAATATTTAAATATTAAACATTTAAGAGTTTGATGAAATGTGTTAAAGCATTATTCGACATGGCAATAATTACTAGTTCGCCTGGAAAAAGAGAAAAAAAATAGAAAACCCAACACCAATATGTGCAACTCCCTTAGAATCAAGTAAACGTACTGAAACTATCAGTTTTATTCCACACAACCTTCATATTCATATTAAATGCTGTTTAAATATGAAAAGAAATATTTAGATTTTTAGTTCTGGGTATCAAATTTCACAGAAATTGTCTAAAAACTCCTAAAGATAGCTCTCTCAACTTCAGAGTGACAGTTTCACACCCACCAAGCGACATTGCAAAGGTCCCTGTGAACTCATTTAAGTGAAGATCTCTGCTGCTGTTGTCCAAACGGATCAAACATCTGGACCAATGACTCTTCCCAGAACAAACCGTGTAGTTTTGCTCCGCCAACCTAAAATATAACCACTGAAATCTGAAAGTCTGGGGCAAGATGCCACTGAAATGGGGCATAAACTCAAAACACTACGCAGGCATCCAACAGCTAGTTTGTGTCTCTCCCAGCCACCAAATGTGGGTTCGTCATTAGCCCAGTTAATACTTTTGGTTGAGAGCAGCAGATCGGTGGGAGGACTGGGAGGGGCGTAGTTGTGGTGGTGCTGGGGGAGCAAAGCAGAGGGTGAACCACTGTAGACAAAGGAATTTGCCTTATTTGTTGTTAAATGTCATGGTGGGCTAATTGTATTTCATGAAATGTCATTTAGCTTCAGACCAACAGATGAAATGTCACTTCTCTACATTCATGTGAAATGCCACAGATTAGGTTTCTCCCTGATGTGGGTGGGGGCGCCGTTCAATCTCTGCTCTGTGTTTGTATTTCGACAGCATACGAGCAGATGACGTGACGCTGGTGTGAATTTAAAACATTCCAATAATATCCGTCTGGTAGAAACAAAACTCAGCCACAACAAATCGTGTGCTGTTCCTTGAATTTGGCCTCCTCTGAATGTCTCCAGAGGAACATGTGGAGGAGGAAGAGGAGGCTGGTGATGTGCCCGTGGAGCAGGAGAGCAAAGTGAAACCTCTCTCCTCGCCTTTAATCATAAAGGAAGTTATCCGGTGTGTAATTTGAAGTTGGGTGGCACCTAAATAAAGCCCCACTCCTCACATTCACACTGACACGTGCCAGCCTGCCGGCTCCCGCTGGATAACCGAACCCAGAGCCTTTCATGTTCGCTTCTACAGGACAAATTGTGGATCCAAATGGGCGAATTTTTTTGTTGTTAAAGACTCCTATCAGAAGACAGCTGTTTGATGTGATCCAGAGCCGACAGCAAATCCTCCCAACGACGGCGGCCTGCTCCAGGGAGGACGCCGCCCTGCCGCAGAATGAGGCCGCGCCTCGTTTGTGTGCTCATGTTTCAAATTTGTTTTGTTTTATGTGAGCTTTATTCACTGTGACATCAACATGTTTACCTGACATTTGTCCATTGTTCATGAATGGGTTGTATTTTGCCGTCACATTTACTGAAACTACCTCAACTGCATCCAGCTGCGTAAATGCACAACGATAAATTCAGAGAACATAGTTTTACATCTGCATTGCTTTGTTAAAATAAAACAACACATACTTTTGGGGGGGTTATGAATGTAAGGTCAAAGAAACATTTGGAAAATGTTATTTTTTATTTTTTTAAATAGGTCAACAGTTTCAAAAGCTAGTTTATCCAGATGGACTTCAGCTGGTTTATGCAAACACACTGAACACCACGGAGATTAGTCAAAGCTCATAGTATAAACACATACAGGGATGCACTCTGTATTTTGTTTACAGTATCACGATAAAATTTCACAGACTCACTGTTCTCAAGATAAAAAAAAAAAAAGACAAGACAAGACTGCAAAGTACTTTCTGGAACCCACAGGCTGCTTTCTTAAACAGCTTGTAGGTTTCTGGTACTTTTTGACACTTAGTAACACAAAGTCATTTCCTAAGAGATTCAACTTACTTTCCCAGAACTTACAAGGTGCTGCTCGGAAATGATCACTTTCAGAGACAAGTGGGAGTTTGCTTTACATGCATCCTGTACCAGTAACCTGAAATATGCAGGTAGGCTAACAGGACTTACAGGGTATTCTTCTCAATTTATAGTCTACCAACATAAAGATCACTCTCCAGAACGTAAAAGTTTCTTTCTTGAAGACTTACATATTTTCAGGTTTTTCTGGAAATAAAATAAAGAAATAAATAAAATAATCTTTCTTACAGCTTGAGAAAACATACTTGGCAGTTTTGTGAACCTGTAGGTTTTGCAGAAATATCCTTGATGTTCCAGAAAATGAACTTAGAAGGACTGGAAGAGTTACCATCCAGGGTCCAAGGACGTATTCACAAAGTCTCAGGAAGTAACTTGCCAGCTTGTGACAGAAACATGTAATTCTCTTGGAAAGTAAAGTATCCCTTAAGTACTCCTTAAACACAGTGTGAATTATTTTGGTAATCTGAAGTAAGCATGTAATTATGTGTCATTTTCAAAGTGCAAATAAGTTGCCTCATCATGCAGCACTCTGTAAAATGGAGTGAGCACCTTGTGAGCTCTGATAAACGACTGGTTAGCATTATGAACGCACACGCTGTAGAAAAGCAACATTTCAGCAATATCTACAGCTGTTTTTTTAATGTGAAACTTTGAATTACCTTCTCATCTCACATCCTGCTCTCTGTCGCCTTTGTCTTCCTTCAGGACAGGAGAGCTTTAACTCTCGCTCCCTGGCCATGCAAGCCCAAAAGAAGATCCTGAGCAAGATGGCGACCATGGCGGTGGCCAACATGCTGACGGACGACACCAGCAGTGAGATCCTGGACGAGCTGTACAAAGCGACCCGGGAGTTCACCAAGAGCAAGAAAGAAGCGCACAAGATCATTAAGGACGTGATCAAGATTGCCCTGAAGATTGGCATCTTGTACCGCAACCACCAGTTCAGTCCCGACGAGCTAGACACCGTGGAGCGCTTCAAGAAGAAGATGAACCAGGCGGCCATGACGGCGGTGTCGTTTTACGAGGTGGAATATACCTTCGACAGGAATATCCTGGCGGAGCTCCTGCTGGAGTGCAGGGACCTGCTTCACACCCTGGTGGAGGGGCACCTGACCGCGCGCTCACACGCACGCATCGATCACGTTTTCAACCATTTTTCCAACGGGGATTTCCTGGCAGAGCTGTACGGGGACGGAGAGGAGTACAGACTCTCTCTAAGGAAGATCTGCAACGGCATCAACAAACTGCTAGACGAAGGAACGCTTTAACCTCTCACACCTCCACTGCTCCTTCTCTACTCGCTCCTTTCCCTGCCTCCCGTTTCCTTTCCACCTGCCACTCCTGACAGCAAACACCCTGCCTCTTCCTCATGTCTCTCGTCTTCCTGTTTCTTCCCCATCCATTTACATGGAGGTTGTTGTAACATCCTGCTACTGTGGGCCAGTGAGGGATTTCTTTTTTTTTTCCACCCCCTTTAGACTGTCTCTTCCCTCAGCGGATCATTGCTGCAAACCAGGACACCGTGTTTCACAATATAAGCATTATACATTCCTTTTGTGTGCTAAAGTTGTACTGTACCAACGCCAAAAAAAAATAAATAAATACTGTAGTAGAGTGTTTGGATTTGGAAGATAATCAGTGGTAGTAATCAGTCTCTGTGTACTTTGAGTGTGTTCAAAAGTACGCGATTTGCTTGAGTAACGTTGCGTACTGCGTCATGGTATGTTTGTTATGAGTCTGTGTCAATCTTCTCAAAAAAGGGTGATAACACTTGTCTTTTATTAAAGATTTCTTTGAATCAGTACTGCGCAGTCATCCATTCATCCAAGAGGGGGAGGGTGGGTGTCCATCTCATGAGGTCAGAGGTCACCAGCATCACAGAGCAACAGAGAGACACGAAACCATGTAAACACATTCACGCACACGTTCCTGAAGTAGATTTAGAGGATCCAATTAATGATTTCAAAACTTTTTTCGTACCCTACTCAACATTTATTCTGGAAACAAAAATGCTTCAAAATAACCAGACTGCACAAAAGTACAAACCTTTCAACTGGAAATGTTACTGAGTGGGCATTTGATTCACTTTAAGCATTACACTTAACTCAGCCAAAGGGAGTGTTGAGTCGCCCCTTGCTGCTGGGAAACAGTCAAAAGAAGAATTATGTTTAAGGTCATTATTAATATTTTAAAGTCTGTTTTAAAATGTGGTATCTGTGAGCTACAATATAAGGTCAGAAACCTAACATGAAAGGACTTTAGCAAATAAAGTCAAAATGTTAGATTTGGGGTGAGATGAGCCTTTTGACAGGAGAATGTTAAGTCACGACAACTTGTTTGGACATGCTGTATTATTAAAATCGTTATAGTTACACTCGTTCTGTTTGAATTAAGGAATGCACAGTATTCTGAAATATTGTGCAAGTTAGTAACCAAAGCATAGTTGGTTTGATGTAATGATCCTCTCATCCCAGTCTCCCCTAATACATCTCAACATGTCCCCTCAAACTTATTAGATTGTATTGGATCTATCAGATTGTGGGGTCTTCTTTTGTCCACCGCAGTGATTTTTCGGGCAGATTTAATTCTGAACTTTTGCTTGGACTTCATAAAACATAACATTTTGTGATGCTTGGACTAACTGTGATGCTGAAAATTTTAATTTTGCTTCATAATTCTTGTAGGAAACTGGAAGTTTTTGGTGAAATCAGGCTGTTTAATACTTTAAAAATACTTTAATACTTTACTTTAATACAATTAGATCATTTTAATAATTTGCAGACTCTCCAAACTATGACTTCAGTGATAGGATAACAATTAGTACATGTCAAGAAACTCCAACAATCAACTTTTATTTCAGATTGATCTACCCTCAAAATGACTTAATATTAAAGTGAACTCAAAAGCTTCTCCAACACAGGTACTACTTAAGGGTTGAAATCACTTTATTGTACATTTTTATTTGTTATATCTGTCCTTCTGTTTTGAAATTTGCAAAATATCTGTCGCATCATTTCTGAAAAAGGCTTTAAAATAATTTATCATGGTCTCATATTCTTCCAGGCACAAAAATCAAACATTTCCACAGGCTGTGTAAACTTTTTATTTCCACTGTACATGCAGTGGCTCTGATTCTCCAGTCAAAATGTACAAAAAAAAAAAGAGATTTGTCTCAACACAGGTCAGTCATTTTCAGGAAAATGTCAAACTTAGTGGAAGTTTTTGCTGCCTGGATTGAAAAGCATATTTTCATATTTTTCAGGCTGTATGTACAGAGGGACTAAATCCTTGGTTTTCCATGGATATGTAATATCCATGCTAACCCTCAGTGTGGACACGCAGAGCTAAATGTAACAACACTGGCAGGAAGGAGAGCCACATGCATATAACACAGAAATGCAAAGAGGAGCAGCTGAACAACAGACACACTAAGCTGACTTTCACAGCTGATGGATTATTTTAGGATTTGATTTGACTACCAACTAAATAACACAGCTAATAATGTGTTGCGTCAGAAAAAACAGATCGCTCGTAGTTTCCGGCTTTGAAAGTTTCCTCTTCCTTGAAAGCCAAAACACTGTTTGAATATGCAAGACAGACCAGCTCTGACGAGGTGTCGACTGCTTATTTATCTGATTTCGAAGCACAAAAATCCCCATGCCGACGAGTCTGAAAAAGATTTTTCTCGTGGGATGTTGTGTTTGAAATTAAATGGTAAGGTTGCAGATATATTAGGTCTGAAGAAGGAATAATAAATGGCCCATGAAGCTGCTTCTTTCCTGCCCATTTGATCCACATGCAGACCGGGGAGAAGATTTAGTGGCTTTTCAAATTGAAGAAGGGAGCAGAGATTTCTGGTTCATTAGATGCCCTCTGCTCCATTCGGCTCCTGGTCTGGGGAAACATATTACTGGTGGCTTGGTGTGACTCCAGCTGGATAATGTCTGCAGCCAGCAGAGAAGACTTTTAGCTTCATGTCTCTGTCTGCTTGCAGCGTTGCACAGCAGACAGACCACCCACCTTCTAAGCCCCCGTTTGCGCTCACACAGTCACACAGTCACATTGATGTCATTTACGTTTCTGGAGAGTAACACTGATTCATTAACCCTCAACATAATCTGCTCTCTTTAACCTCTCTTCTTCCTGGCTTGCCCTGAGACTTGATGAATAACAGTCTGAACACGCAGGAAAAATGAGGCGCGATATGAACTGTTAGTTCAAATAATGATCCTCTATGGGGAAAAGGAGAACTAGACTTGCACACACATATATTGATTGTGTGTGCAAGTCTTGATTGATTGATTGATTATTGAATTCAATCCCTCTATCTTATCTGTTGCAACAGTTCTTAAGGGTTGCTTCTTTTCTGATCAGTGTACGCAAAAAGATGGCTGGGTAAAAAATGACGATTAGTTTGATTTCTACCGACTTGAAATTACCTCTAGTCATTTTCCAAATGATGCTTTATGTTTCCACTAAGTTTATGAGCATGGACGTTAAAATAAAGAAATCTAAATTGGGAGTAAGGGCTCTGTATGGATGTGAGTAGAGTGATGAACTTATAGGCTCTAGGGGGGCCTGCAAAAAGGACAGATGTGAAGACAGCTACATGTGTGAGATATAATAATTTTTTAGAGAAAAATTACTTTTAAGTTAAATTAGCTTTAGAAATTTAAATAATGGGTGCATGTATTTAAAAACAAGCATACCTAAAGTACACATATGGAGTTAAATTCAACAAATTAGAGTATATTGAGAGATTTATTTCAGCTTGTGTCATGTACTGTTGGATCAATCTGAAGTCAAGAGTTCAGAATTAACGCGACAGAAAGCTGGATGAAAACAATAAACTCACAGAAAGAGCATGAGGAAGACAGGAAATGAATCATAGGACTCATAATGGAAGAATCAGCAATACAAAATAATAATAATACTAAAAAAAACAGAGAGTTTATACCAACAAAAGAGGGTTGAATGATATTAGTTCCCTCCAGGTCAGATTAATTGGGGGGATTTGGAACAGCTTTGAGAAAAAAGAGAGAGCCAACCAGGGGAACTGATTACCACAGTGAGCACAGCAGGAGGTGAACTAAAACACAAAGCAAGAGGAACTGATGGAAGAAATCAAAACAAACAAAAAACACAAACTGTCACTTATTGTTCCTACATTTAGCTAAAATAGATAACTATGAAAAGAAGGAATGTGTAATCTGATTAAAGATTTATATATTGTATGTAAATAGAGATTGTCTTGAAAGCTAGCAAAACTGAACCAATGGCATAAAATGGAAACAAATGCAAGGGATGCTGAGATGTTTTTCTGAAGTATCTTCAAAACTCTACAGAGCTAAAAAATGGTAACCTTTCACAATGCCCCTTAATATGAGACATGGAGTCAGTGAAGCGTCCAGTCTGCCCGCAGTCCGACTTGAGAGGCAAAAAATATATATACAAAACCCAGATCCAAGATGGGTTTTGCCTTTTGTACAGTTAATGGTTCCATCTTGTTGTGAATCGCGCTGAAGGACACGCGGTCAACGAATGAAGCCATGAAAGCAACAAAAACAGAAGCCCTTGGCCAAATGGCTTGTTTTCTGTTCTAGTGCAGAACTGCTTTTTCTTTTGCAGCACTTACAGTTCCTCTCAGACACCACTTAGCACTTTTTCTGGCCAAGGCCACAGGTCCCCTGTCTGCAGCAAGCTGAGGCCCTGTCGATTTCCTGCAGATTAGCACGCTGGTCAGTTGCATGTTTTCCTCTACTTGGTGGGGTCGTCTAGACCAGGGCTCTGCAACTCTTGCTAGAACTGCAGCTCTTAGATGTGTCCCTGGTTCATCACACCTGAGTCAAACACCACAAAGATCTATTCCTGAATGCATATTTACTTACTGTATATTCCAATACAATAAGGGATTTTACAGCACAATCAAGTCACAAGTCAAATGCGCAGTTCCACCAGCTGTTTGCTAATTGATGCTGGCTAGCCTGAAGGATCTGAGTAGGGAAGTCGGAGGGGAGGACTGCTGTGTAAGGCGAAAGCTCAGCAGCTAGGAAACGGCGGCTCTAGGAGGAGCTGCACCTAAAAAAGAGGAGGAGAGGCGCCTTCTGTCCATCCAAACGGTTTGCATTTCAAATTTTCAAAAAAGTCAAAGGCATCACTGGGTGGTTGCCACAGAAGATTTAAGGATTTCTCAAACATGTATGAAAGAATGAAAAAAATACATTCCGAGTATTTTATATCTGGGAATAACATGATGTAAAGCTCAAAAAGTCAATTTTATATCATACCCTCCCTTTAATTATTAGACTCTTCTTGAGTGAGTCTACATGTGGATCAGATAATTGCCTACCGCCTTAAGAAACAGTACAAAAAATTCTTCTAAACAAAATAAGATTACTTACCATTTTTGATATTTTTCTTTAAACACAATCTTTAAATGTTAATCTTTTGCTCTAGCTTCATGAATGAGTCTTAATAAGATAGTTTCCTAAACAAATAATGGTCAAAACAGAAGCTCTCCGACCCCAAAGCTTTTCACCAGTCATTCACGCACACATTCGCACTGATGGTGGCGAGCTACTACGCTGTAGCCGCAGTCTGACAGAAGTGAGGCTGCCATGCACCAGCACCACTGGGTCCTCTGACCACCAACAGCAGGCAAGGCGGATGAAGTGTCTTGCCCAAGAACACAACAACTGAGACAGACGAAGCTGTGTTTGAATCAGCAACCCACCAGTTACAGGACGAGCTCCAACCTGAGCTGTAGAAACAGGGCGTCAAAGTAGAGTCTGACTAAGCAGCCTATAAAAGAATTAGCATGAGGAAACAATTAGTAACGCACTAATCCAGCTTTTATTTTCCCGTATTTGACCTGCCAAGCATTAGTGTGTCTCTTAATCGGCAACAGCAAAGCCAATAAGAGCATAAGAGAACTGGAGACAACGACAACGATCTGACAAGGAACCAGAGAAAACTCTCAATATGTTATAACTAGCAAAGTTATGGCACACATGTGCTAAGTGATTGAGAATAAAACAAAGCTTACCCTAAAAAAATAGAGTGGTAAACCAGAACTGTCAAAAACCAAATAAAACCTTAAACAAAGGGGAAAAAAACTTCGCAAACCACCAAATTATGACAAACTTGTGTGATTTTTATGACAGCAGTTTAGAAAAGCAGCTTAAACACGTAGTGTGAGCTGATGATGAGATGTTGGGTTGTTGACAACGACCGTAGGAGGTCATATGTGTGTCACTGCAGGACCTGTGACCTTTTAAAGGTTCTGGAGAAACACAGGAATGCTGGATCATTTACTGCAGCTGCCTGCAGGTGGTGAAATGTTTAAATGGTAAGCCCGAAAAAACGTCATTATGAAGCTTAATTAGGCAGTGCGGTGTAATGCATGCGAAGTGGCATTTAACCCACAATTAAGCCTCATTAAGGAGCAGCCATTTACTTCTTTGGCAGTGCTGAGGTCATGGACAAAGGAGGAAAGCATAAACCTCTGGTGGTGAAGCTACAATCCCGGATTAATACATGAAGCACTGCTCTCCGCCCTGCAAATAGCAAATAAAGAGCCGACTGCTCCCTGATTTTTTGCTGTCACGAACTGCCTTTGAGGTCCCATCAGCTTTCCCCTGAGACTGTTAATAAGAGAAAATGTTTCTCTTGCCATCTCGGTCCCATGGGTTTCCCAGAGAAACCTTGTGCTTAAACGTTCCCAAAACCCGGGGTCAAAAGGCAGCTATAAAGAAACTGGATGGACAAACAAATGCTGCCATTGGTGTGCCGTGTCACTTGTTTGTGTAAACACAAGTTCAAGTTCACATGCCCAACAGAATCCAAGAGGATTCTCACAGTCGTTAGCTTGCTCCTTCCTCATTTAAGGTCTTCTGGGAAGTAAATGAAAGGTACGACTGTTTTGGAAGTCATAAACTACACAAAGGAAATGCAGCTGCTGAACGCAACCTGAGACGACTACACCACTCCAATCTTATCAGCAGAGAGCGCCGACCAAGGCCACAGACTGAAACCAGAAGTAGGGCCAGAAAAAAAATACAAAAATGTTTTCCTGTTGCTATTTCTGCATTTGCAATCACTTCCTCACCACTTTCAGAGAATATCACTGTATGTAGTATGTAGCAAACACACAGTACTGGTACAGCCACTCAATAACGTACACACACACATTTGTGTAGATGGTCACAAATCTACACCTGAATGTGCAGAAATCTCACCAGTGCATGAGAAACCTAGCAGGTCAAAAACATCTCACTAAGAGACAGAAAAGAGCTTGTTTTTTCTGATTAATGGAGATCTGTTTTAATGGTTTGGACTGGGGTTGAGTTGTTATTCTGCAGCTATGCTATGACACCTAGTGGCTTCATGGGTTGCATCAAAAACCATCTATACAGTTATTCACACTTTACTGTAAACTTGACAGTAACACAATTACTGGTTCCTGCTGTTTATGCTGTAAACAAATAACATTTCTTCCAATAGATTTTACAAGGTTGGAGTCATACAGAGAGGTCTTTGACCGTTCCTCTTGTGCAATCTTTATCATCCAGAGACCCCAGTCCTCTCTTATGTTAGCTCTTTTAAAATTTAAGAGAAACTGCTGTGCTCTCCATGTTGCCTTTTTTGATCATGGCTCCACTTCTTACTGCTGGTTCTTCATCCTGCTGAAAGGTTCGACATCAATAAACCTCCAAACTTGCTTTTTTTTGTTTTGCTTTTTTTATATCCTTACCATAACTCTGAGTGGTGGCATTGTTTTTACTGTAGTTTTAAACATTTTAACCACTGCTGAAAATATAGTATACATATGGACAAATATATCAGTTTTTTTTAACTATGCAGATGAGCAAACATCGGTCTTACACAGTATAGTTGGCAATTTCTTATCTTTGTCAATTTGACAAGAGTAGGTAAAGGAAGAGGTAAAGTAGGTCTCCAGAAGCAGAAAATCTGGGTTTACCTAAGCTTACAAGAAAACACTTCAGCTATATTTACCACATAAATGTCAGCAGTGGTAATAACTATTGTCCCAGCTTTTTGTTAAATGTTTCTTAGACTGGGGTCCACTCCAGATAAATGTCATCCAAATCCCAGATGGACTTTTAAGTATTTAAGTGTGAGATTACTCCACAATACAAGATTACATTTATTTTACTATACTGCTAAAAAAAATAAAGGGAACACTTAAACAACACAATATAACTCCAAGTAAATCAAACTTCTGTGAAATCAAACTGTCCATCTAGGATGTTATTTGAGTGTTCCCTTTATTTTTTTGAGCAGTGTATTTTGTTTTACACAATGAGTAGTAGAAAAATAATTTTACTTAAAAGTTTGTGTCCCAAAACCGCATGCAGGATTCAACTTAAAGACAACCCCTTAAAGTTTATTCAGTTATAAAGTCGTCATTTCATATAGGTAATTCATTCTCAGCCATAGAAAATCCTGACGCTTTAGAGCCCAGGAAGCCATGCTTTCTTGGCTGCACAGTTCCTAATCTGTATCAATGTGAACAACATTCACAAAGAGCCTGCAGAGACCAAAAAGAGACATTCTTTACTTTTTGCTCTAGAAGAAAAGCACGCTGATTGCTTGGTTGTTGGAAAATCACTGGTTAATTTTATCATGGTGGTCGAATGTGTCTGCGTTGGTTACTGACGTGTTTTGATGAAAGCCACTTATCCGTTCAGCTGCGAGAACAAACATGACTGACTTATACATTTTATTAGTGTTTTTACTAACACATTTGCTTATACATACAACCATATTGAATAAATTGGGTCAATACTGAAATTTCTATTTATTTCTTGACTTTTTCAACTCATCTTATTAAGTGAAACGCATACAGATGAAATACACACAGAGTAGTGACTTGTTCTCAATCACGGAAAACAAAATGAACCTAATCACTGGGGGATCTGCTGCGTCGTCCTCCTCCTGGATCCAATGAATAAACACTTCAGGTCACTTTGATTGTAAAACATTTATTGATGTTGCGCTCTACAACATCCAACAAGAGGCGATTTTTAATGTTGAACACTTATAATCAACTTAGTACCGCCAAAAGGTTTCCAACCCAGTGATAAACAACAAACCACGACGATGACGACCTGTTGAAAGGTAACCTGACTCCACTTAACCATATGATGCCACCCACTGGGACTTTTGGGTATTACAGCAAAACAAAAATAAACACATAGACCCCAAAAAATGTGTTTCTAATTACAAACTGATGGTTACAAACAATTATCTAAGTTAATCATGATGATTTTACATTTACAGACAATAAAACATGATATTTAAGATTTGAATATTACATGAGACCAATAGAAAAACATTTTCAATACATAAATGTCGGCTCCTTTAAAAGGATACAAACATACATACTTACCATCCCAGACTATGACATTAAACTGGGTGTAATGTAAAACATTTTAAAGAGCAATCCCGCATGTTTGGTTTATATACTTTACTCCTCGAGGAGGCCGCAATTTTCACCGCCAGGGGTCAGTGCTGCACCACATATACTGTGAGACTGCACCAAGACATGACAGGGAAATGGAAAGAAGATTAAAAATAAGTGGTAAATATATTTAAACAGGAGTAATAAATAAATAAATATGAGCATTCCCGCATCTAAGTAGCATTGTTTTTAATATTTTTAGTGTCCATTAGGGAGCCAGTAGACTGAGCATCTGCTGCACTTTAATCTCAGAAAAAGCTCCGTGATTTCTGATTTTGGCAGGACTTGTGTTTTTCGAGGCCGCTGAGGCAAGCAGAAAGCAGGAAGCACAGTCACCGCACAGAATGAGGCCAACATCCCATCATGCATTGCTCAAGACAGATCAGCATCGCGATCTGCACGGCGATCAGTAATGTCAAATAACTCTGACTGGGTGCAAAATGACTAACATTTTCACAGGAAACAGAGAAAACTGAATTATATATTTATATTTGTTAAAATGTGTCTCTGTGTATGGGGATGAATTGTCATCACAAGTTCTGTGGGACAAACTTGTGGCCATAATTGATGTGATGTAAAAGGCAAACGTGGAGGCCCGACTATGAATCTTTCCAGGTCTTAAAGTAGGGCAGCAGCTAAATTTGCTTCCTCCTAAAGTCCGAGCCTGAGAAGCAGATTGGCTGCATGAAAACTCTGCACCCAAAGGGAGTGAAACGCCGGGATGCACTTTAATCTCACATAAAGCTCTCATAAATCAAAGGGAGATCAGTGGTGGACCACATCATCCAAATCACATGCCTCTACAGATTCTGCAGATAATAATTGAATAAAAACAAAAGTGTTACACAACATGCTCCCTCTGCTCCTCACACTCAAACCTACACACACCCAGAACATGAAAATGGCACTACAAATAAAAGGTGTTATTTATTTATTTTTATTTTTCTTAAAACTAGCATTTGCTTGGTGCAATCTATTTTCACATGCAGTACCCTTGAAATTTGACTTTGGCTCCAACTACCAACCATCTATCCTTTGTCTTTTGCTTAATTGGGGTCACTTGTGCAGTAACTTAACCTGAGAAGTTCAGACTGCCCTCACCTCCATCAATTAGGCCAAATCCTCTGAGAGAATCCCGAGGCATTCCCACACCAGCCAGAGGACACAGTCCCTCTACTGTGTCTAGGGTCTTCGTCTGGTTCCCAAAGGAGGCATCCTAACCAGATGCCTGAATCACCTTGACTGGCTCCTAAGGAGGAAGGCTAAAGCTAGAAACACCAGCCTTTAGAAGGCAGGGTGTCCTTATTTTATTTTTTGTTCATGGAGCAAAACAGTGTTTCACTGGTTTTCTTGTTTTGTTTGTTTAAGTGCCTTTAAATCACTGAGTCAGATGCAAATGACCACATGAACATTTTTGATGAACACCTTTCAACCAATTTCCACCAGAAATAAGAATCTCTGCAGGGGTAAATAGTTAAAAACACTGGATAAGTGGAGGGATTTTTAGTAGAGTGTCCTGATGTTTTCATATGACTTTGTGGTTATTGTGTGAACGCCACCCTGCATTGGACTTGCGACCTGCAGGGTGACCCCGCCTCTCGCCTGAAACATTTGCTGGAGATAGGCATCAGCACCCCTCACGACCCCGTAGGGACAAGAGTGTTATGAAATGGATGGATGAGAAAACACCAACTTTTGGGAGCTCCCCGTTGGCTCAGTTTTCTTATGTCTCTGGCTGACTGCACACTTTAATTGAGTTTAAAATAAAACAAACAAAAAAATAAAACAGTCAGGTTCCTGCACTCTTCTCTTGTTCTATTTTGGCCCTCCTTGGTAAAAGTGGTACTACTAACAATCGTTTTTTTTTTTTTATGTTTATGACAAAATGTCCAAGATCAAAATATGAAAATACAACTTCTTTTAAACTCTCCTGTTAATGTATCAGATTATATTATTTATCTGATCTTTGTCCATAACACATAAAAGAAGAAGAAGGAGTTTAAAAAAAAAATAATAATTCAAGTTACAATTGTTGAGAGGCGCAGCTTAAGGTTATGGAAACCGACCAGATAATATGATGAGCGACATCAGATGGGAGAACGTTATTAAAGCAAAGCAGCAATAAAACTGGTATAATTTATGTTTCTCTTTGCTTCTGTGGCTAATTGCTGCTCTAATAGCGTTTGCTATTGACCGCTCAGTGGAAGATCTACACACATGACGCAGATTGTGGGTGACGCACGAAATGGGCGGGGTTTTTTTGTTTTGCTTTGTTTTATTTTTTGTTTGTTTGGTTGGTTGTTTTTTTTTTGTTTTGTTTTTTGTTTTTTGTTTGGTTTTGTTTTGTTTTTTCTGGTCAAACGCTGCAAAAAATGTTTCATTACTTAAATAATTGGATCTAAATGGGGGGCTGTTGTAAAAATGGACACTTTAATTGCAAACAGTTGCCTGCACCATAGCAACCTGGTAAAGATGCTTTATAATTGCGGTATCACTGATTCCAGAAGGTTTAAAAAGCAAGAAACGTGTTTGATGGTGCAAATTAGTAAACTGAAATTCTGAACATGATTTGCGTTTTTTTTTTTTTTTTTTTTTTTTTTTTCTGAATCTATACTGATTCCAATGCAAATATAGGTTAACAAATAATATTGGTTGACAAATAAAATCAATAATGCAGCCAGAACATGGAGGGAGAGAGGGAGTGAAGCCTGCGCACTTCTTGCAGTGTTCATCCGCTCCTTCTCCTTTGTCCCCCCCCACCATCGTCTCCTCCCCTTCCTCTCTGATGAGGGGGCAGGTCTTGTTGTAGTGGGCTGTATTACTGCCTTGGCAGGTGATGCTGCAGCTCACACGGGGCTGGAACAGCCTCCTTGCTTATGCTTTTAATTAGACAGGTGACCTGCTTTCAGCACCACCGTGCGTCAACAGCTCCGGCAGCAGCGCACATCTTCTTTTTTCTTTTTTTCTTTTTTTTTTTTTTTTTGTCCCCAGCCTTTACCCGCCCGGTGCGTCTACCAGACAGAGCCGCTTCGTCCCCATCCAGACGCAGCCTTTCCGCGGCAGTTTCAGCATCGGGTTCTGGAGCTGTCCAAGCATTCAGCACTTCTTCTTCTCTTTTTGTTTGTTTGTTTGCTTGTTTTTCGTTCCTCAGGAAAAGAGATTCCCCCCTCCACCACCACCAGACTCACTCACGCCGATAGGAGCTGGTTTCCTGCGCGCTCCGTCGTAGATCATTCCAAGGATGGCGTCCAAATGGGCTGGCCTTTTCGTGCTTCTCCAGCTTCTTGTTCTGAATGTAGTGAGCCAGACATCTGCCTTCCCCACACCTACAGCCTCGGTGGATGGTGAGTTCGCGGGAACTGGGGGCACCGTTTGATTGATTACCAGAAATGTGCGCAGTCGTTTTTTTGTTTTTTTTTTTTTTTGATTTGTTTAAAACTTCCCCAAAAGTACCACGAAACGCTAAATGGAGCGCATAAAGAACTATACATTTTGTTGTTGTTGTTTTTAAATGTTGTAAATTGTGTTTGGTCTGCTGGTTTGTTTCCCTTCCCCGTTCTGTACGTACAGTCTAAATTCAAATGAAACATACTTGTCGTGTCACCCTAAGAGTTGAGCTCCGTGCCACTCGGTATGGCGGCTGCTGGTGTTGTTAACGCGCCCCGTGGCTTTAGGCCGCTTGCGGTCTATTTTCGCCACAGTTTAATCTTTTGTTTGATAATCCGATTAAGCTCTGCCTCTGGTGGAGAGTTAGGAGGGCAGGAACCCAGCAGATCACATCAACACGAAAGGTCTTTTGTTTTTCCCACTGAAGCGACTTTAAATTATATCTCAATTAAAGTTCGTAATTAAATCATCTGCACTGTTAATATGTTCTGCTTTTGAACGCCTAAAGCGGTGATTTTGTTGCAGATAAAACTGTGTACAACAGACAGCTGACCGAAGAGAGACCTTTACAGGAACAGGTTGGTGACGTCCCTGTTGTCTCAACACCACACAGCTTATTTGCTTCTTTTAATATCCGGCCAAATGTGTTTTATGGTCACTTTTCAAACAACCTAGGGTTTTTGTTTTTTTTCTTTATCCCCACAAACATTAATTATCAGGCCTCATATCCTGAATGACGATCGATTGTTTGTCCTTGACCAGATTGCAGAGGCGGACAGCGTGAAGGCTGCGGTGCAGTCAGCAGGTAAGAGGACACCTCGCGGCCAATTAATCGATGACTCGGTTTCCGCCTGCTGCGCAAGTTTCAGGTTGCGGCAGCCTGTTCCGGTAACGGAGCCGTCATCTGCGCCCTTTGCTCACTGCTGTCTGCGTCTCCTTCTCGACAGAGAGCAAACGACCCGCGACCTCCAAGGACGCGGAGTCGGAGCAGGGCGACGACTTCACCATGCTCAAGTCTCTGGCCGACGGCCAGAAATCGAAGGAGGCCCCGGAGGGCCCGGTGAAGAAGGGGGATCGTCAGTACGTCCCCGACGAATCCGACTCGACGAAGAGCAGACGTCTGGTTGACGACTATGACTCCACCAAGAACGGGATGGACTACGGCAAGTACCAGGGTACATATATATACATATATATATATACCTATATATATATATACCATATATATATATATATATCTATATATCATATATATATATATATATATATATATATATATATATATATATATATATATATATATATATATATATATATATATATATATATATATATATATACACACATATATATATACACACACACACTATATATATATACACACACACACATATATATATATATATATATATATATATATATATATATATATATATATATATATATATATATATATATATATCGCACTTCCGATTCTTCTGTTCCGTTCATCCATCAAAACGCAGAAAGGAGCCGATCCCATTAAAACAATGCTGCACTTTGTCTCCACAAGTCACTGACACGAGTCTCCAGTCTGAGTCTTTTGTCTTGTTTTTTTTTTTTTTTTTCCTCCGTCATCAAGGATAGGCCCATTACGCTGCTGCTGCTGCCTCTATCCTTTTTGCTGGCAGGCCACTAGGCAGACATTTTAAGAAGGAGTAGGAGACACGTGGGGTATAATGGAGTTGAGCTGCAACAGAAAGAAAGGAGTCAAGAGACAGAAACAAGTGATCCTCTTCCTCCTCCTCGACTCCGATGCGATGAAAGCTGATCTACTGTCTTCCATCAGAATGCTTTCATCGCTCACACAGAAAAAATACCGCATCTTTTTAACGCCTGTGTGTTTCTGAGCATGTTTCCACTATATAAATATGTAATATAAACATGACAGATAACTCATAGTGAGTATAAATGATGAGCAACATGTTTTAGTTTGTTTCTTTAATGAATTAGGATAGAACCCCAGATCCTTCTTAAAATGTCTGAAATCTGGTGTGTCACATCCTATGAGAACATTTTTAATGATAATTCTCTTACTTTTTTTAAATTTAAATTTTATACATTTTGTTTTGAGCTGCTTTTACAATCAGATTTGGCTTTCCAACTCTCTAAGCTGAGATGAAAAGTTTTTTCTCCATAGAGTCTAAATGCATTTTTGTACAGCTTCTGTTACACGTTTAGTTATTTTTTGCTTAAGGAGTCAACCAATTTGAATTTTTGTTGCTCAAGTGCAAATAAATTACTTTATGATTAGGCATCAACATGCAAATGTTTCCTAATAAAATAAGTTATATTGATGGCATTAACATTTTTTTCACATCACTTTACCTTTACACTCATATTAGGTCTGCCCTTCATGAGAGAACCATCAACATCTGTCATCGTTTCAAGGGGGCCCACATTTACTGCAGTCTGACCTTTGAACCCCATCTTTTGACTTCCAGGCGACTGGAAAGATAGAGCAGCATCACTTCCTCTGCTCCTGCATTCGACCCAGCAGAGGCACAAACCTTTTTTCTTCTTCCCCCGCTTCCAGGTTACGCTCACATTTGGCGAGCTCAGCAGTCAAGATCTGTTCAAAGTGAGCCAAAAATAGATGGAAAGAAACGTATCACTTATGATTCAACCTGCACACACGGACAAAAATAATCTGGCACTGCTCCTCGTTTTCACTCAGTTTTGGGCCTCGGGAAGCAGCCGGCGCCGTTATGCAAGTGTCAGACTGTCGCAGTTGCACATTTGTCGCTCGCGATTGCTGTGACACGCCAACTATTAGGAACACTTTCTTTTTTTTTTTTTAGTGTGTAAAGAAAATAATTGTGCTCTGCGGGGCTGAAAGGAATGACATCGATGGGTCTCTCTTCACAGATGACCCAGAAAGCTTCCGGCAGGTTGACGGCTCCCCGCTGACTGCTGAGGATATCGTTCAGAAGATTGCCAACAAAATATACGAGGAGGACGACAGAGGGGTGTTCGACAGGATCGTCTCCAAGCTGCTCAAACTGGGGCTGGTAAGCGCCGAGCTCAACCTCGTCCTCTGAAACTCGTATTGAGTCAGGCCCAGCGGGTCGCTTGATATTTTCCCCCGCTCCACCTCCCTCTGCACAGCCTCTGCCGTCACCATAGCAGATGAGGATGTGCAAATTGCATTTATTGTTCCATGAGTTCAGCTGGGAATTAGTTTTTTGTCACTCGATGGACAGCTTGTCTTTGCCCCCTGCGTTGAAATGAGGTCACCGATCAATAATTGCGACTCTATCATCACAAACTTGCTCTTATTGTCTGTTTTATTTGTTTTTTCTCTGTAGATCAATGAAAACCAGGCGGATACTCTGGAATACCAGGTGGCCGAGGCACTCCAGGATCTCATCACCAAAAATGCGAAGAATAATGAAATCGAGGACATGGACCAGGAGCCTAGGGGAGAGCAGGACGACCTGGGTTCAGACACGGTACGGCACGAGACAAAAACGTCACAGTCATGCTAACAGCTGCTATGTTCTAAAACCTGCCGGGTTTTTCCTTTTTTTTCCCTCTCAGGACGCTTGGGAGACACCCAGGCGGCGTTACGATGAAGAAGATGATGACGAAGCAGCCAACAGTGACGATGAGATTGCGGACGAGGTGGACAGGGATGCGGAAGAAGATGTGAACAACAGCTGGAACAAAGAGAAAGAGGAGGGCAACGAGGTGAACCCGGAAGACGGGCTCCAGGATCTGCAGTACTTCCCGAACTTCTACCGTCTGCTCAAAAGCCTCGATTCAGGTGAAAACTTAACTCCTCCTCACAGAAGACTATTTTATTTTAGTCTTTAGAGGACGGGTCAGGGCCTTTTTTTCCCCCACATTTGTTTCAACACAGAAAAGGAAATGTGGATGATAAAACCACACACACATACACACACATGCAGGCACTCCAGTGAACTCATTATCGACACTCCAGTTGCGAAGAATTCAGCGGTCAAACGTTTTAGAACCATTTTCATCCATCCATACGTCCGTCCTCATTTTCCACCGGCTCTCTGCTTTGTTTCTCCAGAGCAAGACGCTCAGGAAAGAGAAACCCTGATCACCATCATGAAGACGCTGATCGATTTTGTGAAGATGATGGTGAAGTATGGGACCATCACTCCAGAGGAGGGAGTTTCATATCTTGGTAAGATGTCAAAACAATAATTTGGAGGTTTAAATTTTAAGGTGCTTCATCTGGTTGTTGAATCACTATTCCACATAAATGCTTTAGGCTTTGATTGAACAGGTTTTGTTGCTCATGTGGTCGATGTGGAGCTCAATTCTCAATGTGGAGCTTAATTTTGGAACGTTTTCAAAGTTGTCCACCAAGACTGTTCGTGCTACCTTCTAAAGTGCATAACAGGAAAAGAGAATAATTACAGCTTATCTTAGTTAAAACCATCGATCCATCCTGTTTTCCATAAATATGATGCTTTGTGTTTAACAGTGATTTTGAAGCATCAAGACATTTTTTCAACTGTTTTTCATGTGGGCATTAAGCCTAGGGCGGCATCCCAACAGGGGCTCCAAAAACAACAAGACAATTTACCTGTTAGTTGCATACCAAATTTGTTTTCTGTTGTCTACTTGCACATCATGACACCAACGTCTTTACTTAATTTGAATCTTGGTACTAGATCTTATTTTGTTATCTCTAATCGACAATCTGAATCGTTTAGGTTTAAACTTTATTGTTCCACACTGAACACGTTTCATTCTACACACAATTTCAGATTCGTGAAACCTTTTTTAAGGTTTGTGAAAACTCACAAAAATGTTCATTAGAAATGTATTTGGATTCAAACCACCTTTAGATCGAGACACTCACTTGTACGCAGTGGCCACTCCCTCCAGTGACATTATCTCATAGCTCCAGCTACAGTATTAATACTTTACAGGAACGGTGTATAAGTGAGGATTATCCTGTTACTGTTTGGTTACTGTTCTGTTTTCTTTCTAAGAGGACATGTTCAGCCTTTCTGCAACTTTATCTTGACAATAATATCTAATGATCTAGTGATTTATTGCCAGACATCTTTTGTTAGGCATAACAAACTGCTGCTGAATTTCTCCATCTTATAAAAACATTTTATAGTCTGTTCCAAATTTCAATACAATATACAATATTAAAAAATACAATATTTGCACCTCTTTTAGAGTGTTTTGCACTTCTTGATTGGCAGGTTATTTTAAAATCAACTCAAACATTTGAGGTCCTGTGAAAGGTTTCTCTACATACAAAAGGTACATGTGTGGAATGCTATAAAATGGTGTGACGAATTTGTTGCTCAAGCTTTTTTGACGTGAGGCTTACAGCATGATGAAGGATTTCAGATTTAGACTTTAATCCATCCAGTGTGCATCCATTTTATCCATGTCTGTTGTGTTTTTTTGTTTTTTTTTTCTGTGTGCTGTTGGTCTAAAACAGTTGAGCGTTTTAGACCAGATAATAAATGTCAGGGGGCTTCCAGTATGACCAGTCTGGTTACGTTATGGGCACCAGTAGCCGGTGGAAAGGTCAGCCACCTTTCACAGTCAGCACAGCCGTCATCTCTATCTCCGCCTCGGGAAATCCCAAACCCATCCGGTCCTCTCTCTGTGACATAATCCTTCCCTCACTTCAAATCAGCATCCAGTTGAAAAGAGAAATTCAAACTCAAAATTAGCTTTAAAAAAAGAGATAGAGAGAGAGAAGTTTTGATTAAATGATTAGCTCTTTTCCTCCCTTAAATTATATTAATTTCATCTCACAATATTTAGGAGAAAATAAAAAAATGAGGTTCAATATATACAATATTTACAATATATACACGATATACGTGTATATATATGATACGATATAGATATTGAATTTCTTGTTCATTTTTAATTTTAATGAAATTTCTAAAAATTTTTTCATTTTGTTTTTTAATTTTATCCATAAATACAGTGTGATATCTAATAGTTCATATTGTTTTTTTCTCTTTCTTTTATTTAAAACGTAAATAACTTGGCAGCCATGTTTCCTTTTCACATCTGCTGTTGACATGAATGAGATAAAAACAAATTTAGCTCCAAGTTTGTCGTCCACTAAGGCTGACCCGCTGCGTTTAGCCTTTAGACGGATTATTCAATTCTCCTTCAGATGACCGTTCCCAACAGATGGCCTTTACTGTCTCAAACCGCTGCTGCGCTAGCTGCTACACACCGCTACCGAACATAATCTATCATTAGAAAAGATGCAGGTCTCCATGGCAACCGGGCCCCAGCATTTTCCTAGTCCAGGTTATTGTATAGCAAGACACAGAAATGGATTTCCTCCATCTCCTAGCGACATGCACATGCCCTTCCTCCTCTCTCTCTCTCTCCCTCTCTCTCACCGCTGAACTGGTTGTGATGTTCCAGTGAGTCACAGCAGGTTCACCACTGAGTACCCAGAGCTGCCAATCATCTCTAATCTGGCAGGGGGTGATGCTGCTTGCTTCAAGATGCAGCCAGCGAGTGAGCGAGATGCAGAGGCAGGAAGCACGAGAAGGGAAAAAAGAGTGGGTTTTTCTGCTTGTGTGTGTCTCCAGGTGTGAGGAGGTGGACGGTATACATAGAAAGAGCAGAGGAAAGTGGGCTGATAGTAAGATAGTAAGAAGTAGAAAACACAAGATAGAAAATTGGAAAACATTTCAACGTCAAGCCTCGTCACACCCTCTGTTTGATCTGTAAAATAAAAAGACGCACACAAAATTCCTCACAGTTGTGGACTCGACCAGAAAAACAAAACTATACCTCTGGTCTCATCTGCATTTTGTCCTCCAAGCTTTTTACCACAAAAACATTTTTTTACTCAGTATGCAGAATGTTAATTAAAGCAGCTCAGATGGTAACATTTGACAAACAGTTTATAACTAGCAGATATTTCTGCCCACGTCAAGAGGAAATCAAAGTGCTTTAATCTGTCTGTTAACTGTTTATGCAAAGCTTTTAAATTATAAATTAGAAGACAAATGGGAAATCAGCACAGAGGATGTGATTTTAGCTGCATTTATCCCCAGAACGTCTGCTTCCTTTATCTTTACGTGTAATGTTTCCCTCCTGCGTTAATCCAGAGAGGATCTGTTGTCCTGTCCAGTCATATGATCTATGTTTGTCTCCTCATTTCATAATCGCTCTGCAAATACATAATATCCCAAACTCCCCCCTGACATGTACAACACAACCTGAGGATTACTTGATTAATTCATGCAGAAATGTAAACATTTCTAAAACAAACAGCAGCATTTGGTGATGTTAAACAGGTCCAGTACACATACAGATAATTAAACCACACATAAATTATTCCTATAAAGGCTTTTTCTTTTCTTTTCTTTTTTACTCTGGTTGAGATTGCTAATTAAGCCACTGGAAATGAGAATGGAAAAAAAACCCCACAATGTTATGTTCATGACTGTCGTCACGCTCCCAAGCCTCATATTCGTTAATGAGAGCGAGGCTTTTTCTCATGGTAATAACCCTCTGAGTCACACAGGAACAGCGTGAGACACCGAAACGGTCAACAGGCGTCCATTCATCATACGCAGAGAGAACTGAGCGACCGCACTCGACCGATGAGATCTGAAAGTGAATGTTTGTTCTCTCCTGTCCACCTGCAGAGAACCTGGACGCTATGATCGCCATGCAGACAAAGAACAAGCTCGGAAAGTCCCTCGTGGTCCCGGACATTTCAAGTCTTACGGGTAACGTCTTCAAAGTGATATCTTTTAGGTTGTATGATAGAGCCAGTGGCAGGACTGAAAGTTTGAAAATAACCAGTTTTTGTTGCTGAAAACTAAAAGTATTTTAAAAAGATACATAAAATTGTTAGGAAAAAATGGCGAATTGTTTTTTCTTTTGTCAGAAAAGGATTATGTAGAAATAATCTACATAGTTAGATCATTTCTTTGGCTAAATTCATAGGTAACCTGCAATAAAATAAAGTTGTTTTACATTTTATCTGGTCTTTATACTTTGCCTTCCCCGTCTACTTACACCTTGGATTGAAATCTTAACAATCTTAGAGTAGATTATTTTATTGCATAATATCAATCTGAAAGTTTTTGATGAATCAAGTCTCCAAGTATATTTGCTCAAGGACTTGAGCACGGGCCCTTGAAATAATCAGAAAATAGCTAAGCAATTAAACCTGCATTTAGGCAACAATTAAAAACTTTAAATGATCTGGAATAAATCAGGCTGAACAATAAGACCAGTTAAATTTGCCAACACAGACAATGACGAGGATAGCAAGAGAAGTTTAGAAAATGTCCAAAGTTAATTTTTTTTCCCCCAGTAGATAATTATTCCACTGCAATAAGATTACTTTAACTCAACTTTATGTTGGTATCAAAAATGCAACATAAAGTTCTTATGTTCTTGAATTCAAGAACATAAAGGAAACACTGTGGGGGGTTATTTGAAAGGCTATTTAAGGACAGAAGCACCTGGATCCTTGCAAATCAGATAAAAAAAGAATCAAATTACAGATGTTCAATTCACTGAACAACCACCAAGTGATTCCGCCAAGAATTCTTTTACCATTTTTATTCTGCTTCAGGGAAAAACTTTGATGAAGATGACAACACCAAATCCGAGACTGCCAAGATGCAGAAGGAGTACGAGAACCTGAAGGACTCGACCAAAGAGGAGCAGCCGTCCACCGAGACCAGTCAGTCCGCAGAGAAATCCTAACGGCCACCAGACACACGTGTAGCTTTTTGTTCTATGTCGCCAGCTACAACTCTTTGACAGTTTCAACTTCTTTTTTCCATTTCACGAATGAAAATGTCCAGCCTCATCAGTCGCGTGACTCATTCTTTGTGTTTTTTTGTTATTGTTCTGTTTGCTCAAATCACAATTTTATTGTTTTTTTGTTTTCTTTTGTTTTGTTTTGTACCTCCTCATCTCTCAAATAAATACACAATTTTTCAATTAAGTAACTTATCATACTCAGTCTACCACAAAATTGGTTTCATTGCAGTGGAAACCAGTTCAGACATTTTGTTTTTCACAGCGGAGCTCCTGGGAAATAAACAACACTCCGCAGTTCAGGCCAATCATAATTAAGCCCCTGCTCGTCTCTGAACTAGGCCAGTCCAATAAGTCACCGGAAAAGCTTGTCACAGCCTCGTTTAGTGTGTGTCCTGGCAGACTGCACACGCTGCACATCAATATAATTCACATCTCCACCCAGACAGAAACATATAAACAAAGAACAAAATAAAACGCACACTACGGCTGTCGGGTTAATAATTACTAAATAGAAAACTGATTGGCTGATTTCACAGTCTCCAGTGACTTGTCCTGGTTTTAAGACAGAAAACATCTATACTAATGCACATTTGATCTGTGCCTAAATTGAGAATATAACTGTATATATTATATTCATCTGATGAGGCTTGCTGTTTGATACCATCCTTGCAGCCGTTGTGTTTTCTATGCAACTGGGGAGGAAAAAAAAAAAGAAAGCATGAGGGTTATGAATAACTTACAAATCTACTATATGACTAGATGGTAAAATTAAGGTCCTTGTACGGTTTCACAGTCTTGGCAAACAAGTAAATGTCTTTCAGGAATAACACCACTTCAGTGAGGGAAACATCTCACCTTTGGTCTCCTTTTTTTTGAAACCCCAGATCAGCCGGGCAAATCGGAGAGCTACCTGGAGGCCATCAGGAAGAACATCGAGTGGCTGAAGAAGCACAACAAAGAAGAAGGCAAAAATGGTGAGGGATTTTTGTTCATTACAGGAAAGTTGATGATGCAATCTTGGTCCTGATTCCTTCATCTTGCTGAATAGGGTTGTTGGTTACATGAGTTTGCTGATGTAACACGCAGGAAAAGGTCCTTATTTCCAAATCATTGCTTCTTCACTTTTCATAAACTGCCACGTCTGGGGCGAAGGAAAATCGGCGACCCTTGTTATCCCCTATTTGCATTTTAAAGGAGTGTGGCATATTAAAATAAATGCTTCGCTCCAGACCTCATCAATATGGATCATCCCTAATCATGCTATCCTAATTGCTCCAGAAACAGCTGCTTGCTCGGGGGCAAAACACTTGAATCTGCTTCACTGAAACACCAAACATACAGTAGCTGAAAAGGAAGGGTGTTGTTCTCTGATGCTGCTTACTGTCAGCTTTGGCCTGCAAAGCGGTAAAAACTCGGTGTGGCCGGATGCAGTCGGACGTCGCCGTGTTGCAAAATCAATGCCCTGCTCTGCTTAATTAGGCAGAGGGGAATGAATCGCTAATGAGTTCTCACCATTCAGATCTATGCGTAGCAGATGAGCTCAGCGTGATATCCCAGACAAGAAAACAAAGGTTCAGGCTCCGTGAGATTTATCCGTACCGTTTGCTTTATTTGTGCCGACCTGATCCGAGCTCAACAACAAGGATAAGAAGGTGAAGACAGAGGGATTACGGATTAAAACCATGTTTGACCCAGATTCTGGATTCCCTCCTAAACTCAGGAGAAGTAAAAACGACAACAACAAGAAAAAAAACGAGGGACTCTGAAAGTGTGGTGCTGAGGAGGAGAGGGGACATAGGAGGCCAGATCAGCAGGGATGTTTTGTTGGGAGCTCATCTTTAACCTTGCCCTAGATAGGACACTTCATTAGCATTCAGGAGTGTGCAACGGTTGTCCGGGACAACTGGGGGCTCCCCGCCTTCTTGCCAGCGAACCGAGACACACAGATAATGGTGTAAGAAGAGGCACACACTGACAAAATGTGTCCAATCACCCAATTTTCCCATGATCAGGCTCCATTAGGACTAAAGTAAAGCAGCATCAGGGTGTCCATTTGTAGCTCGTTTTGCAGCACAGTGAACTCCTCTGTGAAGCCCTCGTCCTTGTTCTGTTTTTGGGAGCGAACAAAGCCTTCGCGGCTGAAAACAGTGTCATAGAAACAGAGCAGGATCCGAGCCATTCATTGTGTTTACTCTACCAGAAGCCTCCATTAGGACGATCTCAGCAGCCCATTTGTGTGTCTTAATGAGTTCATATGAGTTCATCCTCACGCCTACACTCTGTAAAGATTAGCCAGAGGAGCAGATGGACGCACACGGAAACATTCTGGCTTTTGCCACTTGGCTTTTTACGGCCATGGTGACGACGACTGACGCCGCGTCTAATCGCGTTCTTTTGATGTTTTCCACAAGTCTTGGCCCACAAGTGACTTTAACCCTAAAGCGCCGCAACGATCCGCCCCACTGCAAATGCTGGGAGGTCGCAGCGTGACCTTTTAGTCATTCTCTATTCATCCGCTACTGGTTTAGTTGGAGTCTATGGACCTACGTTGGGGTCATAAAGTTTGTTGAAAAGAAAAACTATTTCAAACTGAAAAAAGTATTTGAAATGAAAAAACTTAACTCAAACTAAAGATTCGAAACTGAAAAATATATATATTTTGAAGTTGAAAAGAAAAGGATGGGAAACTGATTTTTTTTCTTCACTGTGATTACTTCTTCTGAAACAAACTGAAAACAAATCATGGGGGTTTAATACATTTGAAAATATGTTGCGGCACGTGACTAAGATGTGCAAAAATACTTCAAATGTACTTTTTTATTGCAGTGGAATAATCTCACACTGAGAAATATAATCCCCACATCTAACTAGAAGAAATGTTGGCACCCATATTGTTAATGTTTTTTCACATTACCAATTAGGTATAATAGGGTTCCAGTCTTCTTTTATAATGTTTTGTACTGCTGGAGCAGAAAAGGGAACTTTGAACATTTCCTTTACATAATCCCTCCACATCATCCAGAGTCTAATAGGTTTTCTATATAATTCGGGTCTGTAGACTGAAGAAGGCTGGTTTTTCACCTGGAGAATCATTTCTGCGTCGGCTTGGCCGCATGCTTTGGTCGATATCTTATTGAAACAACCGATGAAACCCAATTTGTAAGGTTTCGCTTTAATATTTTCAGGTATTTCAGAGCTTGTGCCCTCCAGCAAGAATTCCCAGGGCATTTTGAAGTCCACAACATCACATGCCATACTTAACAGTGGGCATAAGGTGCTTTTATTTACATTCGTCTTCGTTTCACACCAAGCCCACCTGCAGTGTCATTTATCAGAAAGTTTAACCTTTGGCCACGTTTTGCTTGCAGGAACCTTTTCCGTGCTCTGTTTCCACAATATTTACAAGAGTTAAATTACGTTACCTGGGCAACGACTGTTCAAATACACCATTAAACTGCAACTATATAAAGCTTGCGTCACGGTTATAGCTGCAATAATGGAAACATGACTGCATTTGCTGTAGACACTGAGATCAATTTAGAGCTGATGTTGGATGCTGTGTGTGTGTGTGTGTGTGCAGTTTATAATGCTTCATATTATGGATTTTCTCCCAGCACTGAATAGATGTAAGGAAATTAAATGTTAATTTTTTTCTCAATGATCATATTTTAGCAGGAATGCGAATAAAATGATCTATTACAGTATTTACATTTCAGAAGCATAACTTGGCGATCGTCTTGCAGCACGACCTTCTCATTAAATGGCTGCAAATCTGGCATCAGACAAACATCCTTTGACCCTAATCCTCCTTGGACCTTGTTTGGGTGTGGCATCTCAAGGGTTCCCCCTAACCACAGTATCCTTAATGAACTTGCTGTGAATGTCAGATTATAAGCCGCTCTCATCTGCTACTTCTTGTCCCCCCAGATTATGACCTGTCCAAGCTGAAGGATTTCATGGACCAGCAAGTCGACTCGTACATCGAGAAAGGAATCATCGCCAAAGACGAAGGAGACACCATAAAGAGGATCTACAGCAGCCTGTGACAAGATAATCCTTCCAAAGTCCATCACTAAGATCTCCTACAAGAACACAGACTCTCTCAAATTATTTTAAATTGTACAATTAATTACCTGCAGTATAATCAAAACCCCATTTCCCAGATGTTCCAAAAATGAACCCAAATTTAAATTAGGTCTCAACTAAATTGAAATTTGCACCTGAAAATGGAAGACAGCTAGCAAAAATCCTTTCATAAGGAACCTGAATACTTTGTCACATCACACCGTGAAGTCTGTGAATGTAATTGTTAGAACCGCATTGCAACAATAAATCCAGATATCAAATTATACTAATGTGTAACCCTGTCTTAGTCAGCCATACTTATCTTATTTTATGTATTCCTGCTTTTTATTTTACCATAATTATGTTTGTGACGTCATGATGTCTGTGCGCCTTGTAGCTACCTTTTCTTTATCCTGTTCTGCTGTAATCCACCTGGAGCCCGCTAGGGGGCGGTGTCGCAGTCAGTAATTCTCTCTGCATGTCTCTACTCTGTGTTTTACGTCTCCATCAATGTAGAGGCAGATGATAGAAGTATTTTTAAATGTAAATATTTGTGGATTTTTTTCCTAAAGTTGTAAAAGCAAATAAAACATTGCCTTTTCTTTATATGTTGTTTGCATTGTGCTTAACTACAAAACACCTGATGAAAGAAAAATATATAAGTTTTTTTAATTAAGCCTTTAATAGAACCCTTTAAAGTTTATAGAATAGCTCATTATTATAAACATTGCATTTTTGTATCATAAGTTGATACATACGTTTTCGGTACATTTTTTTTATTATTACTTTTGTCAATTTCAAGTTAATTCAGTGACCATGGTTGGTTTTTCGCTCATAAACAGGTCAGCAACATTTTTTGACTGCGTGTGTAGGTCCATCTCTGGGCGGCTTGAAAAAGAAAAACGACGTTTTGGAGTGGCCTAGTCAAAGTCAAAACTTAAATCCAATTGAGATATTGTGGCGCAACCTTAGATAACACATTAATGCTTGAAAGTCGAGTGTTGGACTCACAGGAAATCATGGGTATAGGCTACGACTTGCTCATCTCTTAACTTTGTGTGCCTAAAATGTTTTACCAGCTTAAACGTAAATTACAAATTTTGCTGAATGACAGATTGTCCCCAAAAATATTATATTATTATTATATTATTGTTTTGAGACCGTTTTTACTAACATAATGATAATAATGCAAATTCGCTCTCTCAAACACTAATAAACTTTAATTTTCTGCAGGAAACTCTACACTGGAAGACATTTTAAATTATCCAACCAAAAACAAAAAGAAAAAGGAAGTAAAAACCATCCACAATCAAAACCTTCAATGAAATTAATTAATACGTCTCTGTAAACAAAATTGCTCTTCAAAAAATATCAGAACGCAGTTTTAATTTGTCACGCAATTAATGAATTAACTGGTTACTGCGAGATAAAAACACACTTGACATGTCGTGGTATGGCTTAAATACATATTTATTTCTGCAAACACAACCAAAGAAGTTTAAAAGCACAATAAAACAGCTGTTACAGACATGTTGTCCACGCACATAAATAATGCATTCACGCTTCAAAAATAGAACTCTCTCTGCACTCTTTTTTCCGACACAAACAAAGACTTTGATGAGGCAAACGTGTTCAAAGGCTTGAGCCCATCCATCACCTCACTTTAGCAGGATTTTGCTCACGCAGGGAGAAAACACTGATGAGAAAAGCTTCAGCTTTCCGATGATTGGTTTCTTCTGAGGACATTTTTATTTAAAAACATCGGGGGGGGGGTTTATGGTGCCTAGTCTCAGCGCGTCACGTCTCCCTGTGAGGACGAATGCGGCTGGTGTGAACTGTACAGCAGCTTCGCGTGAAGACGCTCAGAAAGCAGATAGAACAGTAAAAAAGAAAGAAAAAGAATTAATAAAACTAATAATTACAGTTTAATAAATAAGAAGGCAAACATGACACTTGTTCAGCAAGGTAAACTGAAACAGATGAGGTTGAACTGGTGGTCGCATGAACGGACTGCTGCCTTTAAAGCTCATGGTAAGATGTTTTGGGGGCCGAGTTGTTCTCCTCGTTGTTCCTGAAAACATGCAGACAGACAACATGTTTACAGATGTGATCAGAGGTTTGAGCTCAACACAACAACGTGAACTTGTGTCTTTCTTTCTTTAGTTTTAAAGTCAGTGTCAGTGTTTGAATAATAGGCAAATTACCATTTGTGAAAGAGCCATTTCAAAATATGCATGTATGTCATTTTGCAGATGTAAATTTCCAAAGTATCCCAATGAGAAGGATGTAAAGCTTTGCCTGGATTGAGTAAGGTGGGAAGACCTTATGAAAGTATTCACACCCCATGAATGTAATGAGACAAACTTTAATCTATTTCTTAAATAGTTTAAGAAATAGTTAAACTATTCCTTAAATAGTTTAACTGGATGGATTTGTTTTCTGCCACTCTCCTTATTCTTTAGACGTTCAAAAAATCTGCTGCAACCAACTGCTTCAAGAGTTTGTCTGTGTTCGTACCCTTCCTTCGTAAAACGGAGAGTACGACCCCAACTGCACACCTACCAAAACATGGTGGTGGATGCAACTCTTCACCAAATCAGTATGACCTAGTTATTCACAATTATGGATTTTATTGAACAGCAAGATGAAAACGACAACTGAAAGAAAGCCTCAAAGCTGAAGCATTTAACTTTTATGAACAATGTTTTTTTATTTATTTACGTATTTCTTTCAAACTGTCACTATGCTGCGACAGTGCAACATGAGACAGAAAATCAAAGGAGAGGGTGTGAGCAGCACATACTTAAGGATGACTGCGAAGACCCTCCTCCTGGCTCTGATCGGCTGTTTCTGACTGAGACCCGTGCAGAAGGATGCAGAGGAGCTCATTTTTTTCCACAGATAATTTGTCTCATACTATACAGTCACAACATAGAGACAGTTTTAACAAATACAAAAAAAGTATTTATTAAATTTCCATAACTTTAAGAAAACCCTTTAATAGTTTGCCCTCAGCCATGTTTGCTCACAGAAAACATGGACAAGATTTTGCTCTTGATTCCCAGAGCTGACAGAAAGATTTTCCTTCAAATTCTTACACACAAACTACATTGTGCTGGTGTAACACACAAAACATATTAAAGTGTGTGTTTGTAATGTGACTTTTACAAGGGAGCTGACTTATTGTCTGCGTCTTCATCACAGTCTTTCCACAGAAATCCAATGGCCACGGCTCAAAGAGTTGCGTGTCCGTTAGGATAATCCCTGCTTGAAACTGCAGTTCAGACTCTTATCTGAGCTTAGCGTGCGATTGCCAGAAGTTCCACTCAGCACGTAAGAAAAGTAAAATGTTATCAAAAAATGAAAGGCTAACACATAAGGCTCTGTGTGTTGCAGCAGCCAGATGCCTTGTTATGCAACCGTCAGGTTCTTAGCAGGAGATTTAGCCTGGGCGCGTTCTCCTCGCCCTGCGTTTTGAGACAGAGGGCCGCTCAGCTGCAGGGCTGCACTGCACGCATTCGTTCATGTCAGCTTCCTAGTGGTCTGAGTCACGCTGCATACTTTATTTCCACCTCAGCCTTACTCAAAGTGGTTCAGTCGGTCTGTTATTGTCAGAACGTGGCGCTTCCTCTAAAACAGCAGCGCTGTTTCGGACATGTTGCCCAACGAGTAAATGAGCTTTTAGCCTCTGTGTGTTTAGGCAAACAGAGGCGTGCATCGTTGTTTCCACACCATCCCAGGGCAAACACAGGCGCACATTGCATCCCTGTTTAATTTTCCTCTTTTAATAAAATAAACCATAAACCTCAGATTAACTCGGGGAGGAACAGCAGTGATAGCTGCTTATTCATTCATGACAGACTATTCTGCAAAATCAACTTTCTTTTAGACCTGATGGGAAGCTTTTGAAATCTAAAGCTGTAGTTTGGTAGCCACTTACTTCAATCTTTTTACTTTGTTTCTGTGCTGCGCTGCATGAACAGGAAGTCCTGATTCTCAGATACTGTGATAAGTAGAAAAGCTGTGTATTCTAATATTTATATAATAATAAAACTTTAAATCTAAACATCTAATATTTACTTTTAAGAACATTTTACATGAGGATATTTTTTATTCTCTTATAGTGGATCTCAATATCGGCAGTTTCTTTTCTTTTTTTTGGAACATAACTCCAAATTATTTGCAGAAATTCTACATAGTAGCTCATTTTTTTGTGCAGTGTATCTAAAATATTTTAAACAAAAATTCAGGACAGGAAGCTGAAAAACCTAGCCACCATCTGCAAAGTAGCCAATCCAGAAGCGCCGTTCATGTTTCTTGGTGCTGATTGGCTGAGATAAGGAAAGCTTCTGTGGCAATGCCAAGATATTTTCCCCTGTGCGTATTAATGTGTAGTAAGTTACATTTGGTGTTTGAACTATTAAAAAAGGCAGCCATAAGCGTTTGTAGAGGGCGTGTAAGTATTTGTGAATTTTAGCTTTTCGTGAGCCGTTGGTTTTGTAGAAACACGTTTCCTACTGAGCCAACAAGTTCCCCAAATAACAGTTCCATGTAGGCTCATCGGACCAGAACAAGGCTCCCACAGGGATCGTGCCAAAATAGGAGGGCTTCCACCAACACTGGTTTTGCCAGCACTGATCACACCAAGAACTGGTTTGTCTCAATCAGTGTTGCACGAAGCAATACTCAAGTCAATAGTAACACCTTGAACAAACGTTCTGATGTGAGTTTGTCCGATTTGGACGGTGAGAGAGGACGTGATTCGTGAAACGCTGTAAAACAGAACCTGAAGCTCTTTCAGCAAGGCCTGAAACTGCGACGACTCACATCAAAGAAGCTGCTGCATCGTGAGGGGAGGAGGGAAACTCACCTTACTTCCTCTTCCTTCAGTCTCTGTGCAGCCTGCTTTGACTGTTTGATTTGCAAGTCCAGTCTGTGCAAGAAGTCTTTGGCTGACAGCTCCTCGGGCTGAGGCTGAGGCTGGGGGGCGTTGGAGTTCTCGGGAGGCGGCGACGAGGGGGGCGAGGGTCCCTCGATGTCCTGTGTCATAACGTGGGGTACGCGTGCATCCTGGTTTGCCGTCTCCCCGTCCCCGTCTGGAGACTCCAGGGACAGTCCGTTAAAAATGGAGCGCTTCTCCGACACCACGGGGATGTTGAGGCTGTTCCTCAGGAAGATGCAATCGTTGCTGAACAGCTTGTTGGCTCGTTTGATTTGCTCCATCTGCAATATGAGAGCGAAATAAAAAAATAATAATACAAATAAAAACCACAATGTTTCAGGTTTTTAATAGTGATGCTTAAAACAGCATCTAATGAGCTGAATCAGGCAATATTTCCTTGGTTATTGGGTAAGGAACTGCAATAAGGAAAAATATCAGTTTTCCCCCGAATGCATCAAAACCAAACACCTTTTCTGAGTTAGAGACATTTGCTGTATACACAACTGGATTGAATTGTTGAATAAAACTAAATTTGCACATATAAAAATGGACGTTCCAATCTCTGGATCTTAAAATGAAATTGCCCCTTAAAATGCAGATTTAAAGGGAAGGAGGAAAAATGATCTGCCTTATTTGTTCTGAAAGTGAACATCTCTCTCTGTAGGTCAGCCAAGAACTGGCACAAACACAGAAACTAAGTGTAAAATCGAGAACTGAGACCGTGTTCACACCAACTGAGGGGAATTACAACCGTGGCAGAACTTCCTGTGGGAAAAATAAGTGCTCAAAAATGCACTTAACCACAATGGCCAACCTGAGTGCAGAGGGGTTTCAGGTAGGACTTTTCTGAGCTCATACTGTTGTGCACTGACGACTTTAAATTAATGAAATTGGTGAACAGACACACAAGAAGAGCTCAGGCGTAATTATTTCAAAGTGACGCTGTGACCGGTTGCTGCTTATGTGTCAGGCGGTTATAATTACCGTCATGTTTAGTTCCTGTGATAAACATGAAGGCAGCAGCAGCCTTACCGTCACACCGTATTTGAGAGCAATCCCCTGCAGAGTATCACTGTCTGTAACCCGATGCTCTATGTATTTCTCCCCCAGGGATGCGGTGACGCTGGCTGTACTTCCGTACGAACGGATCTTGGTCCGGGCCAGGCTCTGGGACAGTTCGCTCTCGGACTCGGAACCCGACCTGGACCGCGGGAAGATGGGCTGGGCAAGTCGACCTCCTCCTCCATCCCGCATCGGCAGGACGGGAGAGAACTCCGCCATCTTCTCTCCTGAATAAATAAAGAGGGCAGATATCTCTGCTCGTCTTAAAGCTCCGGGTGTCTCTCTGCAGCCGAATTACAGCGAAGGTTTAGGCGGCGGGCAGAGCTCCATCCCAGGTCACTTTGGGTACGTCCACCCTGGGGAAAAGACGCATGTTTAGGGGGTGACAGCCTCACCGCTCCCCTCTCTCGCGCTGATCCTCTACGTTGATCGTTGTACGTCCAGAGGGGACGTCAAACTTCCGGTTAGATTTTCAAAATAGTTCTCTGATCGTTATCAGAAAACTATCAGAAAAATTACATTCACCCATAGTATTTCTAACAATGACTATATATATATATATATATATATATATATATATATATATATATATATATATATATATATAACAAACCAAAAAATGCACAGATATTCACTGATGTATGTTGACAAGCTACTCAGAAATATGTTTGTTTCCACTATAGTAAATTGTAACTTGATCCAATAACAGACAAAATAGCAACACAAAGACAAAAACTGACCCTGGTGTGAGAAGCAAACGAGTTTGGTTGATCTTATGGAACCATGTGTCCAGTATCTTGAACTGTCCTTGGGACAGTACAACAATGTCCCAAGCACAAGGGGTCTGTTTGTCATACAGTTCAAGAGACAGTTATCCCAGATACTGACCTTCTGTATGTAACATTTTGAATTAAATGAAAGTTATCTAAAAAAAAAAAAGTTCAAATCTTTTCTCCAAGTTTTCTAGCATTGAACAAATAGAAATAATTTTGGTAATTCCAACTAAGCTACAAGAGAAGTTTGCTCTGATTTGACTTCAGACAATGAGAGAAAAATGTATTTGTGCCTTTTCTTTCAGTGTATATAAATATCTGGATTCAACTGTATGCCATAACCTCTTTGAATTGAAGAATATTAGAACGTGAATTTGATTTTAAAAAAAATTGGCTGCATCGTTTGATGTTATAGTTTTATCTGCATTGATATTAACACTTAATGAAAAGATTCAACATCGACTTCCAACCTGAACGTGAAATAAAACATAGTTGTTGTTTTTTTTAAAATTGATTGTTAATCAGCAAGTTTTGTTTTTGTCTGACCTAGATTTTAGGACTCCATGTCAACTGGATACTTTGACATTTTAATAGGCAATGCAATTTGGCAAACTACAAATAGGACAAAACTCCATTATGTGATTCCAATCTGGGATCCTGTGAAAAACAGAGGCCTTCTGATCATGTATTCATTACTGGACGGACAGTGAGTGGAAATCTTCACCGCCACCTGCCACTGCCGTCTGTGCGGTCTTTATTGTTACTGGTTATTCATACGGCCAAGTGGTGGAAAGCTCTCTGACGTTGCTTGGTTTGTTAGGGAACTTTGTTCATTTATTAAAACACGCAAAGGGCTTTGCCATATTAACCCACTGATGAGTTAAAAAAAAAAGGGCTCTAAATGTGGCATCAATAAGAGATAGCATGTTTTGCAAGAGAAACACAAAGGCTGCAGGTGACTCTTTGAGATGAACAGGATGTGCAGAGGTGAAACTTGATCCAGCGTGGAACAAATGTGGTGGAGCAATAAGTAGATTCGTGATCTTTGAATGCTTTATTGATTCAATCAGCACCTCTCCAGGACATACATGGAGCTGCACTCATCTCACTGCATGACATCTTCAAATGGAAATCAGGTCATTAAATGTGTGCAAGGAAACACAGAGGGACCAGGAAGAGGGAGCGTGGCGCATTAATTAGTCATGAAGCTTTCGATATGACATGACACCTTTTTTTTTAATCAATTCTGCATTCATGTAATATTTGTTTCCCCCTTCTTTAGTCGTGGCTGGCTTCTTCTGGGAATGCCCTGTTTAAGGATGATGTGGAACGGACGAAAGCACGCAACAGAAGGCCACTTACACAACTCCATCCCGTCTTTATGCCGTAAAAAATAGCAAGGGAAACAGCTGTCTCCTTTAGACGGAGGAGAAGGAACAGTTTGTCTCTCATGTTGTAACCATGATAACAATCAGCCTCCTGGTCCAAGTCCACCTACAGCTTTATAGGAGAGAGGACATGGTGGACCGTGCCAATTCACTCCTACCCGTGGTTTACAGTTGGGAAGGCTCCAGGCCAAATGGAGTTCAGCCTTTCTAGAGTTTGTTTCCTCTCATGATTTGTCAACCAAATTAATAGTTTAGAAATCTGAGAACATTTCTGTACAACAACGGAGCCTGTTTAAAATAGTTGATTCATAACATATTTGTTTACTATTCATAGGTGAACATAGACGTCTTTGCAAAGCCACAATACACACAGATGTAATACTGGAATAAAACAAATGGAAAGCTTGTTTTAGTCTGACCCCTAGTGGAAATGTTTAGTGTTGCAGCTCAGTCGTTTGAGCAAACTTCATTTCTGTGATACTTTTCATACAAACTGCAACACAAAATGGTTAGTAGATTAAAAACACAATAGTATGATACTTAATGGTGATGGACGTGATATGGGATGGACACCTAACAATGAAAACATTCTTATTAAATAAGAGGAGAAAAGAAACGCTATCTTTACTCCACAAGAAAGAAAAATGAGACAGATGTTTGTCTTCTGGAACACAAACATAAAATAAACCAACTAAGTAAGAACAGTCAAGAATAGCCGCTCAACTACAACCATAGAATAAAATAAACAAAACTAAATAATTCAGAGGTAAAATTGCTGATAAAATGCTACTGCTTGTGTGCCTCAAAACCAAATGAAAAATACTAATAATAATTGATACCTTGAATATAAGATACGATAAAGGACTGAGACCTAAGCTACACTAAAAGCTGAATAAATATAATAACGTCAAAAACAACTCAGATAGATGCTACATTACACTGATAGGTTTGACTTTATATCTGTGGGTTCATGAACCACAATGGACTGACCCAGGAAAGAGCTTTGAAAACAAGTAAAATACATTTTTTAAAAAAAATCGAAACAAATCTTTAATGTAAAGATTTTGAAATATGTCAGAAATTTGTGCTGGTTTTTGTTGAAAATCAGACAGCTGGATTTTGGAGCCTTAATATTTCGTCCAGCAGATGGCGCACGTTAGTTACTAATCTTGAAGTAGAGCTTAAAGGTTTTACATTGGTAAAACCTATATGCTCTATATATGCTATATATATAGGTTTTACATATACATAGAGAACTTATTTTTCTATCTTCGCTCTAGAAAATTAAGCTGTCCGCTTTGCTGGGGAGGAATGTTCTGACATAATCTCGATTTGGCTGCACACAAACTTATAATGTGGTTATTTATCCAAGATCATTTCAGCAGCCAAGTTTATTATGAATGACTGGTGAGTTACGCAGAGCTCGTGGTGTAGCAATTAATCCAGCTGCTGCTCCTATGAAGTGTAAAGTCCTGAAATGAGCCTCTGAGATTAGTAAGCAGATGTAGCCAGAGGCTCCTGTTTCCTTTGTGTTGGCTGAAGGACAACAGAAACTCACTGCAAAACAGTATAGTTCAAATGAACCAAGAGACAAACAAAAATACAGCTTGCAGACTGTTTAGAGGATAAATTTAATAATAAAATTCTGCTCTGATGTGCACTTCATTTCCTGAGCACTTGGCTCTTTAGTTTGGGTCTATTTTAATCCAGTAACTTTCCAATTCTTTTGTCTCAGTTAGACTAAGAAAGTTCACGTTAACTAAGTGCATGGTTGGATATTGTACCTGCATATCTTGTGTTTGCCTTTGTAAACAACATCTTGATGTCACTCCACAACTTCCCAGCAGAATTAAGGTTTTCAGTGTTTGCAAAATTTAAATGCTGCATTCTTCATTCTTTGTAAGTTTCAGTGGCTGCCAACTCAGATTCTGTCTGAGAATTTGTGCCTCTGTAATCATTGGTGAAGGTCTTCTTTATGGTTTTTCTTCATCTGTCTTTTTTTTTTTTGTATGAGAATGAGACGCAGCTTTGTTTTCCAGATATTTGTTTTTGCTTTACAACTCTTAGTTTTGTGATTGCATGTTGTGCTTGAGCTGTCCCTGAACTGCACATTTTGCTACATATAATAAGAGACAAACTCTTCTCCGGTTTCTTTTTTTTAAGTTGAGATTAAATATAGCTTCCTGAGAGACCTGTTTGAACATGAAAACCTCTAATAAAGGCTGCGAGGTTTATGTTCAGCCTATTCTTCCACATGTGTAGGCAGTTTAAAGGAGCAGTTGCACGGTGCTTACATAAGCACAAATGTGTGTGTTGTTCTCTCAGTTCTAGGTTTGTATTTTTCCTTTGTGAAATGATTCCTTTGTGACTCAAGAGACACGACATTAGGCCCTTGTTCTTTCTGCTCCCGGTGTTGAAACACTTGAGTCATTCACCTCCCACCCTCGCCAGGTCAAAGTTGGGTGTCAGAGGTGCAGCATTTTCTCTGTCAGAGAAGCTCTGGCACGGCAAACCTACAGAGGGATGGAGTCATGTTCATTACATCATCTTTCAGGCATGCGCAAACAAGTAGAAAACTGGATCTGATTAAAAGCTGCATATGTGCACCACACGCAGACCCTCGGCAAGGCCAAAAGGCCCGTCAGCAATCGTAAACTCCTAAAGCTGGAAATCTGGAAATGGAGACTTGAGATCCGCAATCACAAGGCCACAGAGTGACTTTTGTAAACACTGTGATTCTGAAGACGGCAAAATTAGTTTGTTTGTTAGTTGGTGTGTTGCCAAGGAGGTTCTACGGTTTCTCTGAGGATTTTGTGTTTTTGCTCTAATGTCTGCTCCCTTTGATCTTATAATGAAGTCGGACAACAATGCAACTTTTACACATTCATCATGTTTGACCTGCTCAATAAACAGCACATGAATCAGGCTCGGCTGTTTTGCATTCATGCAAATATCACATCAAGGTCTCCAGAAGCACAACTTAGAGGTCTTAGTTTCTGGGTTTTTTTCAAATAATTAAATATTTTCAAGCAGTTTCTGTGTTTATTATCTTTCTATAGAAGCATAATTTTGAATCATTTGTGTCTGTGTTATTAATTTCTAATAAAAGATTTTTTCACAGGCTGCACGGTTATAACTTTTGGTCTTTTCTTCACAAACTTCTCAATGTTGGGATTATCCATGCGGCTTTTCTTTTCTTTTCACTTCGCCTTCCATTACACTTTGATATAGCACATTGTGAACCAACCCCACTTGCTTTCATGGCTAATCTTCCCTGTGGAGGAAAAATAACCAAGAGTTTTTACAATACCATGCAGATTAAAGTTACTATTTTAGATCTACGGTAGTTATAAATTAACACAAACAAATCCCAAATACACTATATGTATATATAAACATTTATTGTTGATATTTTATATTCAGCAGTGCTTTTTAACCTGTCCTTTTTTTAATAATAATAATACACATTCTTTGTGTTATCAGAGTGTGGAGTTCAGGTACAAAAAAAAAAATCTCAGCAGTGATTTGTGGGTTATGACACACGTGTGTGTGTATCTGTGTGCATATTTTCAATCTGAGATGGGATTTTACAGTTAATATACATATTACAAGCCACCAGATACCAACAAGCCCGAGGAAAAAAAAAAAAGAAAAGTTATCCACTTTAGGTGACTGTTCACCAGAAAACAAAGGAATATAAAAGCAATCTGTCTGGAGGAAATATTAGAGGATGTGGACATGGAAAAAGTGCACAAATATTTAAAAAAAACAAAAAAAGAACCGAGTAAAATATTTTTCCTAAGGAATGTTAAGCTTTTTGGTCAACAGAACTTGATGTTCACAAGCGAGGACGTCATGCCAGCATATTGTTCCTACAGACAGTAAATACAAGGTTCAAGTAACTCCTGAGTAAATCCTGGTTAGCAGGTTAGAGGAACGTTCTGTTCGATGCACCTGGATTCCCAACTCGGCTCTACCGCTGAACCTGTGACAGTTTGTGTTGGGGGAGGATGAAGGCCAGCTCCATCTTCAATCTGCAAGATGGAGCTGGAAGAAAACATTTTAATGTTATGAAAAGCAAATTGTTATGAAAAGGTCAAAAAAAATAAGGGGAAACGTCATGTAAAATTGTCCAAATTTCTTTTTTTTAATTAAAACTAGATTTTGTTTCCTTGGATCTACACTGTGGAGTTAAAAGCACGTGGTCTACTGTTGCATCATCTGCACTACGTGTGTTAGTCTTTGGCATGATTGAGCATCAAAATCTTCTCTAACTTGTATTTTTCTACTTTATTTCCCCCAATATAAGCTCACTTTTGCATTATACTAAACTTTTTGACCTAGCTATACTTTTTTGATCGAAATAAGTAACATTAAAATTGCAACTGTATCAAAGCAAGAACTTCAGCTAGATCAGAATAGTAAATAAGTAATTAGTTTTTGGGGTTTTTTTTTTAGATAAACCCAGGTTATCTACGTGATTTTAACACACGTCACTGACTAGATTCAGACCAACCATTGCAGCAGACCAGGTACAGTGCTGCCGGTTTTACAAGAGGCTTTTAATAAACAACACGTGCAAAAAAAAACAGCGCCTGCTGCCGCGCTCCGTTAGAGCCAAGAGTCATCAAAAGTAAGCACAAACTTCAGACAAATTCTGCTGCTTTAACACGTTGTTTCAAAAGAAGCTCTTATCTCAGCCGCAACACAAGTCTCCAAATGTTTTTTTTTTTTTTTTAGATTTTCCTCAAAGCTGTTGTTTGTTACTTGATACTGTGCATGACTACTTCACATGTATTATAGCATCGTATAAAAGAAAGAAAGAAGAAACAAAAACAACATGTAAAAATTCTGGGCAGGTAAATATAAAGGCTCAAAATAAGAGCAGCTGAAATGACATGTTTTAAAAACTAATGAGATTTACAACATCAAGAACAAACATAAGAAAAATGAACAGGGAGAGGGCAATTCCAGTTATTTCCCTTCTCTGATGTATTGTTCAGGCTGAGCATGCCTTGCCCCATAGTTTGGCACAGGACTAAAACTTTCACACAGTGAGATGAGACCAGGGCAACGGCTGAAATTATTCCACGCGATGAGATGAACAGGAGGATTGGCTCGGAGGAAGGTACCGCTCTGTCTCTACTGGTCCCTCTCCACTCGCCTCCTGCGAACTGAAAACAAAAAAGCATTTTTAGAAAAATCATTCATATCAAAGATGAGCAAAAAGCAAGCATGCGGTATTGTCTCTAAGCTTCACAGGTCTGTTAGTCCGACTTAAAGAAGGGAAATAGCCATCGTCAACTCTGTGGTTAAAGTTTAAACCATTTCAACAGCGTGTGTCAGCATGTTCAGGAAACAAGAAGTGAGATGTCGTCACTCTCAGGGTTTTCAAACTGTTAATGCAGTGAATGCATCACTAAGACACTGTGAAAGAAATCCCTGTTATGATCAACCCCTTGACACACCCCATGCATCAGACCTGAGAAATGGCAGCTCTGACAGGAAGAGGAGCTAAAGGAAAGAGGAGAGTTGGTCACTGCTGACTGCAAGCTGAACAGATGTTCACAGAGGTCTAAATTTAACTTGTCAGGATATTTCCATAGCAACAGATAGCAACTTCTTAAATAGGAGGTTAATTTCGTCTGTCTTTACGTGTGTATGTGAATCATACCGAGGTCGTTGTTCTTGGTGATGGCCGCAGCAGCCCGGGACCGAGGCCCCTGCTGGGTGAAGTGGTAGCCGAACTTCACTATGCTCTTGTTCTGTTCCAGCATTTTAGCTATCTCCATTTCCGCGGTGGTGCCCAGCTGCTGCCGCTGAGGAACACACAATCACAAAGAGGTTAACGGGGAATGACAGAAGGAAGAAGCTCCCACCGCACAGAAACAGTTCAACTTCCTCCTTTCAGCTGGAAGCTCGTGGCGCCGTACTATTAAAACACACATGGCTGTCAGGACAAATGACAGCTAATTATTTGATCATCAACATGAATTTTTGCCTGTTTATCAAACCAGAGAGATCTAAAACAGGGGATCCAAACTGCAGACTGAGGGCCATTTGTGGCCTTCTTGAAGATTTTGTGTAGCCGTTCACCTTAATGTTGGAATACACCAACCTGAACATGGCCTAAAAAAGATACTCTAGCCCACAGTAAAACAGTATGTCTGCCTTGTAACAACTCAGAGTTAAAGATCCTTTGTGTTTTTTCAATCTACAATGATTTTAAGATCCTTCTTTTACAAAAGTCTCTTTAGTTAATTTAAAGAGAACCTTGTACATTTAGTTTATTATTGAGCAGATACAATTAAAAAAGCACAAGAAATGTGTATGTAAACTTCAAGGGTTTTCATCTTGATAAAACTGGCCTTGGACACCACTGATCTAACATAGTAAAGAAAGGCCAAAGAAGAAGGGTTTCGTGTTATTCCTTTACTTCACGACTAAAATGAAATTAAACCTGTAACTCTATTATATAGCTGCCATGCAGAAAAAAAATGGAAAACCAAGAATATTTTCCTGAACATTACCAGCTAAAATCCAGCTACTATTACCTACATATCTATTTTTGGCTTAGAACATATGATGGAAAATATCATTTGACATCTCAAAGTTGTACTTTTGCTGCATGTGACAAGCAGAGCAAGTTTAATTGTTTGCTTTACTTTGCTTTACTCACCTGGTTGTCTATCTTGATCTCGGTGAGTGTGTCATTATCTCGCAACGCCTCCACCAAAGACTGCACTCCTGCTCCAGTGATGAAATTGGACTCCAAGTTCAAACTTCGCAGCGTCTTGTTTTCCCGCAGCATGTCACTGAATGCCTAGAAGATGGAAAGCAAAAGAAAAAGAAAAAAGAAAGAAAGGTGTAAATACGCAGTTACGACGTGTCAACAGAACCAATAAAAGCCCACAAACCGCTCCATCTCACCACAGCAACTGGGTCGTTACTTCGTGTTGCTGCCAGGCTGAACTTTGTGACGTATGTGTTCTTCTCCATTGCTTTGGCAAAGTCTTTCAGCGTGGGAATGGGAATGTTCTGGGTACAGAAAAACACTGGTGTTGGTGGAGGCTGTACCCTACGCAGATCAACTCTCCGTTTGGACTTGTGCGTACCTTAATGTTGTTAAGGTTGACCTCTTTTAAGGAGCCATCGTTGTTTTTTACCCTCTGCAGTGTTTCTTCTACGTTGGTAGGGTTGGGAGGCTCATCAAACACCGGGTTCATCTTCTCTCCTTTCACCACATCTGTAAGAGACAGAGAGCCAGAGGTCACAATATTGACCTCTTTGGGGGTAATTATAATAAACAAAACTTCACTGTACTCACTGTTGTAGCCCTCTTTACTTCCAGTTCCATCATATGTCTGATTACTGGTGACCAGTGTGTGCACACCCAGAATAGCTGTAAACCAAAGGAGGAAAATCTGTTCAATCACTGGTGAGAAATAACTGTGTAAGCATAAATTCTGCAGTTCAGTGTGAAGGTAAGATGATCTAATCTGGATAGCATTGCATATGGGAGGTGTTATGCTGCTCAGTCAGCCCTTTTTTCTTTCATCCATCAGCACACAGAGTAAAAGTCGGTGCCAAGGGAAAGGCTGAGGGAGGAAAACACCTTGTATTTTTCCATCCAAGGAAAGACTCGGATCGGACAGATGTTGGCTGGATGCGGCTACAACTGGATTTTCTTTTCAATGAGTCATACTGATGTGTGTTTAAAAGCTGCTGTTCCCCTGCAAGAGTATATATATCCCTTTCCACACATAATACATCATCTGTAATAATTCAAAAGTGGAAGGAAAGTTGTACAATTTTTGTTTTATTCTATGGAAAGTGTGGACGGATCTGTTGCAGGACACCATCTATCGAAAACGCTTTCTGACGGCTTTCTATAAACAGCGGTTTTCCCCATTCAACTCTTCCATGCAGGTCTGAGTTAATGGATGCAGAATCAAGTTGTCCAGGAAACAGATTCTCCCACCTGAAAGTGCCACCATGAAATGTTTATGAAACGTTTTCATTCTTACCTGCTAAATCACACAATTCGGTGTCTGTGGCGCTGCAGAGAGCTTCTTCTAATTCTGGATCGAGGGTTGTGGCTTCTTCCTGGAACATTTCTTTTGGTTTCTGCTTGGGAACAAATACTTTACCTGTGGAGGAAGGACACACAACTGCCAGTCAGATGGGAAACTTGCATGAGATTTGTCATTCATTAGGAGCTACATGTCAAAGTATCAGTGGGAAATTACATCAAAACACCATTTGTCCTGCTTTGTGAATCAGTGATTTGTTGTGCAAAATTAACTTGGGGGAAAAAACAGAGTAGTTAAGTTATTGTAACATGAAGAAATTAAATATCCTTTCCAAAGTTCAAAACAAGAAACTGAATCTTATTTCCTTCTTTCATTGTCTGAAAGTCGTAAGTCTGAAAAATCCCTTCTTGTTCTGAGTATGAAGGCCTACAAGCAAATTACCATCTAAGACATAAGTAGTTTTCTACACTTTGCAAATTATATTTTTCTTCAATATAGACAGAAATCAGGATCTTAGGTGTTTTTTATTGCTTTGAAGACTTCAAAGGCCCATTTAAATCCGCAAAACTCCATTTGTTTAATCATGTTCAGTTGTTTTTAATCAGAAATAAATGTACCTACATATGCTGAATCTTTCTAGCACGCTGAAGCTTCAACCTAATTGCTCACTGGAACAAAACATGAGTGAAATTACTGCATTTGATTTTCTTTTTGAGAATTATTTTAACCAGCTCTAAGTGATGCGTTCCTGGAAAGAATATTAATTGTGACATAGGAAACGTCTCAAACTAAGCTATGAGCATCCATGACTTTCTGACAGGATTTCCTTGGCAACCTATCTGAGGAAAGACGCCAACAGTGTGAAGGAAGTCATGCAACAAAAACTTGAGTCTAATATAAAGTGCACTGCTGAGGCAACAAGCACTTACAGCTGGCAGAGCAGCCATGCAGTGGGAGCTCTCTGCCCGTCCCTTTCCACACAAAAACCCACCAACGACCCGCCCTCCCTCGTTCTCTTCCTTCCAACTCACTCAAGTCACTCAAATTGTTCAAAGTGCTCCCCAGTGGGGGCTCTGGCACTTCCTGCAACCCAGTAAACACTAAATACAGTCATTAAGCAGAGCCAAGTCCTCAGTGGAGATATTTAACCCAGAGCACCGGACAAATGACAGCGACCAAAGGACTGTCAAGTAAAGAATTTGTCTTCTGTGTGATCTTGTGCAAACATTGAGCGAATGGGAAAGTCACACTGAACCTTAAGAGTAAAAAAAAAAAACAAAACAAAAAAAATCCAGGAAAACAGAACAGCAATGCCTGGACAGGACATGTGGTGCCAGAACAGTTTGGCAACTAAACAAACAGATTCCACCACAACAATGTAACTCTTTCTGTTCATCTGTTTCAGAACAACCATGAAGAATCTGTCTATCTGACATTTAAACAAAATCATGCATCAGCTACGATCTGAAGCTTTTACTTATTTTTTTAGGCAACTATGTGGCTGTGACTGCATGGCAGAACATTCATAGTGTCACAAACATAAATATTGTTCTTGGAAAACATTCCCAAAAAAGTGGACACAGTAACTGCATTTCACCATATTTTCAAGCTTACTGGTATTAATTGATGCTCTCGAGCATCAATTAATACCAGGACAAACTATGCAGAAAATGGGAAAAAAAAAAACAACCTTTTTGTTTACTATCAGTAACTACGACAATACAACAAATGTCGGCCCCTGTCCTGTAGAAGTGTGTATTACTGCTGATCAGAACGAGTCTCACTCTGAAGACGTTGTTGTTGTTGTTGTTTTGGATGAACAGGAGCCTCAGTGTGTCTGTCATGACCTCCATTTTCAGAACGTTGTTCTTTGTGCATTCATCTCCAGAGCTGACCCCAGTGTCCTCTCAACTTTTTAACTCAGATCCCCAAAAGGTGATGGCAAAGAAAATGTAATAAAAAACTTCTTCACAAAGTATAGAGTGCTGTAACCCTCTTTGTCTATCTCTTGAAGTAAATGTGAAATGGGAGGTTGGCTCAATTAAAGTCTATTATACTCTTATTTTGTCACTGGACAGGTTAGTAGTCTATGTTACCAGCATAGATAGTAAAACTGAATTTTATTCAGGCCAACATGCTGTTTTAGCAGACCAAAGCAAAATAGATGCTGTAATAACAACTCATTTCCAAAATGTTTATTGGATATTCTGTGCTTTCAAAGATGTCCAACTTAAAAAAAAAAAGCCAACTTAATAGATTTTTAAGTTACCACAGATTCTCTGCTTCGGTGACCACAACATGAGTTAATAAGGCCGACACACCCTGAAGCAACTCTAGAGCAACTGAAAGGAAAAACAATAAGCACTGAAATTAAGTCATTAAAGAGCTGCAGTGGTTTCTATGGTATTTGAGCAAAGCTGTCTTCCACAGACATTATTAACATCATTGAATGTGAGCCTCACACACTCAGAACCACATTAAATATCAGTAGGGGGTGAGTATAACAAGGGAGGACAGAATCCACAGAACCACTGGCCAACAGTGATCCATGTTTTCCATGTTGTCATAGGAAGTTATTGAACACATGGGCAGACAGAGAAAAGGAAGCAGAGAGAGCGGGAGAGAGTTTAATTTCCAACTTGCTGAGGGTAAATCAAGGAAAGACGTCTATTCCATGTTTCCTCTGGTTTTTTATGAGCGTTCAGATTTTCATCTGCTTCTTCTGCTGTGTTTGTGACAAACATTGCATTCAAACAGTGGTTATGATTACCAGAACCGTATAAGAATAGAGCACACATGTTGATAAAAGTCTAACTTGTGTTTTTACAGCAGTCTGCTTCTACAGGAACTATTTTTTTGTAAGAGACGCTTCCTTCCTGAGTGTATTCACTCTGATAAAATAGATTTCTGCTTTTTTGGGAATGCTTTTTTAATAACTGTTGGGAAGAATTATAAACCTGCTTAAGTGTTGATAAAATAGGAAATGCTGCAAACCTGACAGCTTATGACATTAATGGAAATGATATTTCATTTTCTTAAAGTTGAAGATTAACTTATTAGATAAGAATAGTTGAATAGATATTGTGAAAACAACAAATGTTTTAAGTCTTAACCCAATTCAAATAAGGCTTAAGCGTAGATTTGCATAGCTGCTTCTGAGAAAGAATAGTGATCACCCAGACTGGTAAAAAAAAAGCTGAGATTTTCACATCACTGGAAACTAAAGCCTCTGTAAAATCCATCTTTGTAAGTCTGTACATGCTACAACAATCAGCATTTTACACACTCATGAAAATGTCTGCTTTGACTTTCCCGTTTGTGCGCTTCACTCTCTACTGTAACAAGTCTGTGAAAGTGACGGGAAGAGCTGCAGTGTGAAAATGATATTTGTATCAGTGTGAGATTACACATAATGTTAAGTGTCAGCTACAATTTTAGAAAAGCTTATTAGTATTACAGGTTTCTCACACAAACATGATACCAGGATGAAAACTCAGATAGATGTTCCAACAAGGAGGAGGATGTGATAACAGCTACACATGCTGCAGGATTTGGGATAAATATTCAACAACTCTTTGAGCTTTAACATGTCAGCTATTAAAGAAATAAAAATATTCTTGACATTATGGGAAGTAGGAATGATTCAACTGCACAAATATAGTCTAGGTACTCTTTTGGGTTTGTATTTCTGCACACACTGATAGTGTTAATGATTGTGATTCAATATATTGAAATGTTGAAGCTAAATGATCTGCTGACATTACACCCCAAAGAGTTTAGCTGTAGGCTAGTGAAATCTAAAAAAAAAAAAACAAAAAAAAAAAAAACAGATCTTTCACTTTTATTGCAGTTCATTTCTGATACGACATAATAGAGCTTTTTCAGCCGTCAATCTCTGACATCACACAAAGCATGCTAAACCGTATTCAACAAAATAAAAATGATTGGAGAACAAAACTGCTAAAATGATTTTAATCATTTTTCCTGCCAACTTTAGATCAAACCATAAAAAGTCAGAATCATCAGAGTGGGGTTTAAGACACACCCCTACTGAGTGCTAGTAATAAACACACATAGTCACGATGAAGAAGTAAACTGGTTTCTACCTCCCATTATGTAGCACAAACCTTCTTCTGCCACAGAGAAGCATAAGTAATCCCAGCAACAAACAGTAGAACAGGAATTAGTGCTGTGTGTGTTCTCCTGATACAGCCTGAATCCTTTTCTCCAAAGAAATACAGTTATTAGCATGTGATAGCAACCAACCAGTTCTTACTCAGGTGGTTTTATTCAACATAAGCCACAAAAACCTGCAAATTATCATGGCTGCTGGGTTTCTGTTGGGTAAACAAAAATACCACAATGTCACAGAATTAATGTCATATCTGCATAGGTCAAAATAAGCAACTTAACTTAGTATTATTTTCGTTCTATAGCAAAACAAATCAAACAAGTATTTTAGAATTTAACCAAAATATGTAAGTGTAGGTAGGTTAAGGAAGAATAGCTGAGAAGAAGATTTACTTAATTCCAAATTTAGCTTTTAGTACAATCTCTTGCGTCACTTTTTAGTGAATAAAAAGCTTGCAAATTCAATCACTGTATACTACATGGAAAACTAAAGCTGAGGGTGTGCACTTTGTAACATGTCCTGATGTTAGGATAACAATGCCACTGAGGTTTTGTACGCAGAAACCCTGTAAACAAAACATGGAAAATTTCCAAAATTTCCAGAAACCCCGGGAGAAATAAGCTTTTAAAACCATCATTCCCAAGTAAAAAAGAAAAACAAAAGCGCCTTAAGCTAAACAGCTCTATCATAAATACACTATATCAACGATCCAGCTAGAATGTTTGCAGATCCGGTTTAACCAGTTTACCTTAATAAATGGGTCGAAGCCAGGGATTTGATTCTGCAGCAGTTTGGTGCACAACCAGTGAGAAAATTTTATCTTTATCTTTTATCTTTAAACTTTTGAAGTCTGAAAATTTGCAAAAATAAATTAAGGTCAGATATCCCCTCATGTGAGTGGATCTGTGTCAGGTTTTTTTTGTCCACAAGGAGAACAAATCATCTTTCTCTGAGAATCCTTTTTCTCTGCTGTCTCTGTTTCATTCTCCAGATTAATAGCAACATCTAGCCAAACAAAACAACCTTAGAAACAGCAGCCTAATCCTCGGAGAAACCCTGACACTCACCTTTTTTCTCTCCAGTGAAGGGAACGATGTCGTCTCTGTCCTTGTACTCCATGGCCTCCTTCTCCAGGTATTTGAGCAGCCGATCTCTGTCGAATGGCCCAGTGGCCGACTTATCGGTCTGATCTTTCTGCCGCAAACCGGCTGGAAGAAGCGCATTCTGCAGAGGAAGGACAAGGAGCATTTTGAAGCCATGTACGATTCACTGTCACACGTACCTAACATTTTGTTTTTATTTTATAATGTCTGGAGAAACACTTTATTAATGCAGCTAAGTGAAAAAGACAATATATCGGACCAATTTCTTTCATTTTTGAAGATCGGCTAATACACAGGTCATGTAGTACAAGTCGCCTTAATGTTGCAAATTTAGAGACATTGTTGCTACAGTTGGTGACTTTTCAGTCAAAAAAAAAAATCTGAATTGTCAGATCAGGCTTTTTAAAGTTCAGTGATCAGACAGAAAAAATGTAATCAGTTCACACCCAGAAAACAAACAAACAATCAGTCAGGGGGCTGACTGATTCACTGCAACATTTTACCTCTCTCCCATAAAATGTTACAAAAAACTTTAAAGAACTCCCCACTACAATAGTATAAGAAATAAAAAAGTAAATAAGATTGCTAAATAACTGCTTTTGATGGAAACGAGTAGAAAATACTACAAAATGCAGAGCAAGGAGCAAAGGCTAAAACATGGATTAAAAAGCAGCAAATAAAATACCAGCTCCCTAAAACTGCAAGAAAAACAATGTATAAACCAGTTTATCAAGATCCAGATGGTTTAGCTAAAGCAATGCAGAAGGAAAACCTGAATCAATAAATAAGGATGCCTGCTATAAACGTTTGTCAAGCCAGTTTATTTCCAACGAAATCCAACACTTCCTTTGCAAGGCCGATGAGTTTAGTCTTTCTCTTGACATGCGGCACAGAAGGAGCCTTTCTCTACTGTTGCTAAGTGCTTCCTGTTGGTCTTGTGAGGTTATTTGTCCTACATCAAATCACAGACCTTTAAATAAAGCCTCCACCCATTGTGGAGGCAATTTATGATTTTCTACAGTTTATAAGATAACTCATGCAACATGACTGAGGGAGGTTGCTGCAGATTTAGCTCATTTTCTGATTATAGCTGCTTCTTAGTGAGAGGTGTACAAAGAAAAATAATTCAACTGTGTGAGAAAGACTGGAGTTCAAAACGTTCAAAGAGAATCAACAGGAAAACAGCAATAATTTGAAGAGGGATTTCCTTCTAATTAAAACGTCTTAACCATGTCACAGTCAAACCAGTTCAATTAGAAGGTTTTTATCTGACATTTTAGTCAAATCTCCACCACAGAAACCTCTCCCATCCCCACTGAGGAGCCATGGAACTCCCCCAGCCCTCACCGGGACCTGACCTCAGGATCCACCTCCTCCAGGACCGTCTCCAGCTGCTTCAGCTCCTCCTCCGACAGCTTGTTCAGGATCTCATCTTCGTCGATATCCTTGTACTTGTCGAGGTCCTTCTTGAACGACAGCGCCATGGTGGCTATAGCTTACTAGGCGACAGCGAAACCGCAGCAGCCACTCTGGTTCTGCTCAGCGTTTCTGCTCCAGATCAGGGAGGAGGGGGCTGTCTGTAGGGGAAAAACAAACAAATTATTTATGTTTTCACAACAGGTAGCGTAGCAGAAGAAAAAAAATGCTCGGAGCTGATAAATGTGCGTGCGCATTCCCAGCCGAGATAAACAACGTGAACCTGTGCTTGTGAAACAATAGTGGGACACAGCTGTGCTGGAAAGCAGCCTTGTCCTTCCAGCGATGCAACACGCAGCTGGAACAAAAGACGAACTTTCTCAGGCTCTGGCAAATCATCCGATTACTCCCATAAGGGTCAGAAAGAGAAAAAAAAAACTCTGGTAGTGATCTGAAAAACATGATCAACTTCAGAAAACAAACAGAAGCTTTTAGTGGTTTTGCAAATGCAAAGAGATGCATTTGTTTTGAGACAACAGTTGATGTTAAATAAGCTCTAGATAAGAGGAGGAGCTGGAGTCTGGATAAGTTTACAGTCAAAGAAACTGAGGAGGATTCAGCCTGCAGCTCGCTCTCCCATGCCACTCTTTAAATCTTATAATGACCTCATCATTTCCAGATCACCAGCAGGACTTCCCCAAAGGTCCTCCTGCCTATCACGCAAAGACGTTTGTGTTTATACACAGGCTCACACATGCACCGTTATGAAAAGCTTGTGTTTAACACCTGTTATATTTCAAGGTGATCTTTATGCTTTTATGGCAGGTGAGATTAGCTGGGAGTCCTGAATGCTGCCAGACTACAGGAGAGTTTGATTTATCTCAAATCTACAAACTAAAAAAGAAAAAAAAAAAAGAAAAAAGAAACAACTCTGTGCATCGCTGCTGCAAAGATTCTTTATTTTTTCTGTCCAGAGAGCTGCATAAAGCTTTTTCTTAGTCTCCCAGACTGGTCAGTTCCTCGATCACTTCTACTCCTGCATCAAATATTCATGAAATGATAAAAATGATCACAGGGAATTTATAAAACTGACTCACAGCAGATCAAGCTGAACCGAAATGTTACTAATAACTATAATCAAAAGCAAATAAATCCAACAACCTGCTGCTTTAATCGCTCCCAAATGTTCTGCTAGAACCGCCAACGAAAAACAGATTCAGTTCAATCAACTTCAATCTGAATGTGGGTTTTTATTCTTTTGCCTTGTGGTTTGGACAGGAAACCAATCTAAACAAACTTTAAAAAATAAAAATTATTAGATATAATTTACACATGGTTCACACAAAGAAACAATCAGAACATAACACAGTAATATAATACGATACAACTACATAATAACAATCAAGCCTGTCACAGTTAATCAATTAATCACATAATGAATTAAAAGGAGCTAGATAATTTACATTCTGATGATTAATATGTTTTGAAGGGCAATTTTGCTTACAGAGACATCATAATCTATTTTATTTCTGGTTTTGGTTGTGTGTGTTTTTTCTGCTTTATTTATTGTTTAAAGCTTTCCTGTTGCACTACAAAACTAAATTTATTGGACTTTGAGAGCATGAGCCTGCATTATTATGCTATTATTAATATATAACTTGAAAATAGTCTCATAACGATAAATATTGTTTATCGCAATAATTGCTGAGACAATTTATCATCCAGCAAAATCTGTTATTGTGACAGGCCTGATAATACAGAGTAATTATATTAGAAATCTAAATACGGACTGCTGATCAGATCTACCATAAAATCTTGCAAGTGTTTATTCAGTATTTTTTTATATTTTAACAAAAGCAATTTATTGTGCTGTATAATTTTTGCTTATTTTTTGTGAAATACTGTGACTGTGCTCTTATACCTTCAGAAATAAGCTGCCCGCACCTCCCTGGTGTGGAATCACACATAATCAAACTATCTGCTTCTATCCTTTGTCTAAAAAAGTCCCATAAATCCAAATAATATCCAAATAAATCTAAATCATCCAGTAAATACATCAGCAGTCGTTTGTGCTGTTCTCAGACATCAGTGGTATGATTTGTTTTCTTGTGAAATCACAAACCCTCCAGCTCGTTTCGGTACAGAAACGAGCTGGCACACCGTGACACAAGAACCCAGAAAAAGACCACCAACATTTAAGGCTCTTACACCTTAAATGAGTTTGAGACTAAGTCTGAATAACACCACCCAACTTTCCCTTATGTTCAAGATGCATCATTCATGCCGCTCTACAGGCATTGTGCTGTAAGTGAGGCCCGGCGGTTTCAAGTGTGCAGACAGAGGAGTAATGGAGCATGCACACAGGGATAATGATGGCAGAGGGTGGGCTCAAGCTGAGGTGGAGACACTGAGAGGATACATTAGTCCAACCTGATTGATTCCTTTCTCCCTCTCCTCTCCGCTAATCCTCGAGGACAACAACAGATGGCAGGATGCCAGCAATACAGCAAACTCGTGAGCCCGACGCTCACCTTGACCTTTCCTTTGCCGACTTGTGGACTCAGCCAACCAGACGACTTCATGTCATTTTTACAGGCTGCATGTGTTCCACCTTCAGACTGCATTAATCACAGTAATCTCGAGGTCAAAGCATGTGACCCCTGTTAGTGAAAACAACAAAATCACCACTGTTATCTGTACATTCTCTCAACAAATATCCATATTATCTCCACTGTGCATTCCTCAGTGACTCAAGCTGGAGGAAGAATAATTGGTAAGCTCAAAACGGTGAGACAGGAAGTGGTGAGTAGAATTAAATTATAATGGAACAACGCCCCAAACATACAGAAATGGACTATAGTTAGAATAACCCAGCTATAATTCCCATGGGACTCAGCACTGAACTTCCTCCTGCAGTTTTACTCTCCCCTCTCTCTCTCCATCCTGTTGTTACTCTCCTTGCTGGTTTCTATGTTTGGTCTCCAGAGGTGAACAGCAGTGGGAGAGAAATGATAGAAAACAGATGGTCCGAGATAGCAGCAAGAAGGCAAATATATATATAAAAATCCACTTTTATGCAAGAGACTAACACAAACATACATGTCTCTTCAGAGTTTGAATAAACTTAACAATTCCGAGACAGGAAGTGGAGTGTTTTACCAACAAACACACACGATTTGTATATTTTCCAGCAGTCTAAATCCACCGTATGATGTTATATACACAAGGGTTCATCTTGTACTTCTTCACATGAAACTGATGCAAATGCCGGCGTTCAAACAGTGCAGCTTGATAAATGTATATCTTTGCTCAAAAACTCCTGCTTCAGTTCACTTTTCTGGCCAAATGCCAGGCTACACTCCCCACTTAATAGGTATGCGGGGGTGGGGGGGGGGGTACACAAAGGCCATTTGTTCCTATGCGGCTGATAACTTGGTGCAAGAAGAAGAAGAAATCTAAAATTGGCAAGAAACAAAACCCCTTCTCTACCTGTCTCACAGCATACGTAAAGGCCACCAGGCTGTAAAGAAGAACTTCACTTCTGTAAGATTTGGGCCACACCCTTCATTCACCACTCTGCAGTTTACTCTGCCTTTTGTGAGCAACGCACAGGCTCGTTTTATCTCTTGAACGGGAGGGTGAGTTAAAAACACTTGCTGACAAAAATGCACAACAGCATCTGCAAAAACCAATGAAAGTGATAAGACCACCTTTCTCAAAATATCCACCCTGGTGTGAGTCATTCCTCCCTTAGGAACCCTGAAACGCCCGACTCAGTTCTCGGAACAAACACAGAGTGGACACAACATGCCCCGTCTCGCACATGCATTGTCTGACTACGTAACAGAATTGGCCACAAATAATAGTGAAATAAAATCAGCCACAATTTACTTTAAGCTTTTAAAATCCCGTAACCTCATAAATCCCAATATGACCAAAGGTTGATTATCCCCGTCAATAAAAATCACACCAGAAAGCGCTATTAGTCGCATACGTCCACCAGGAATGTTACTTTGGTGACACCTCAGCTGTCAGCATCTTCTGGTTAAAGTACCTATCGAAAGGCGTTAGCTAACTCCCTCTGACATGTTTATGACTTACAACTGGCAATAAATGTGTTGAGAGCAATTATCAACACCAGGCGAGACCTTCCACTCCTTAGTTATGTAAAAGTTCAAACCAAACGAAGCCATTCATGGGACACTTTCGTTAGGCTACATTTGTTGAATGTAGAAAACCGTGAATGAGATGTAGAAGCTAACACGCTAGCGCTTGCAGAGACTCAAGTCGCTAGCCGCTGAGCTAAACCCAACAGCGGTAATACTCTACCGCTGGCTTCAAAACTAGATACACGTAGTTATTCCAGTCGGCGCAGAGAAACCGCTTCCCTCACCTGAGTTAAAAGACACGTCGCTGGGTAAAACTCCAAAGAGCACCGGACTCTGAAGCGACTGCGGCGGCGGATATTCCCGTGTGTCTGAGGTTTGTCACTCCGTCCAACCAAGGGCGGTAACACAGGAAGAGGGAACAGAAGGAAGCTGTGATTGACGTCGAAAAGAACCAATAGAAAGACAGAATTGCCCACGTAAACCAATGGCGTAACTTGTCCCGCCCCCTCACACAAAATGCTAAAATAAAATAAAATAAAATAAAATAAAATTCAAAAAGGCATATACGATAGTCATTTATTTATATACGGTGTATTTAAAATATACACAAATATGGCAATATTTCTGATGTTTGGTCATTTATTTACATTTTATTTCAAATATATAAATATTTAAATTTCTTTTGACTATTTTGTAAATATTTAAAATGTTTCACATGTATATGAAACTAAAGTATTCGTCTTAATATTGATCGGATACTGACTTGGTAATGTTATCCATGTTTTGGATTTATATATATATATATATATATATATATATATATATATATATATATATAAATTCCCTTCTCACCCACTGCGGGTGGTTCTTATCCTCTGAGCTCGGGTCCTCTACCAGAGGCCTGGGAGCTTGAGGGTTCTGCACAGTATCTTTGCTGTGCCTAGAACTGCACATTTCTGGACTGAGATGTCTGATGTTGTTCCTGGGATCTTTGTAGTCACTGCTCCAGTTTGGGGGTGTCTGCCCCGAGGGCCCCGATGACCACAGGGGCCCTGTGATATATATATATGTATATATATATATATATATATATATATATATATATATATATATATGCATCATTGTAGTTTTCTAGGCCAATCACCAATTGCACATCTTTAAAAAGCCTGTTATTTTGTACCAATTAATTTGTCTGAAATGTTGCTAAATATTGCAAGAAAGTAGCTGAGTTGGTAACAATGGCGTGACTGTTATTAACTGCAAACGTGCAGATGAACCAGTCTGTCAGTCAAACCTCTGTTATGCAAGAGAAGAAGGACACAGTGGTTGAGTTTTAGTCTTTTGCTAAGGTAGATAAGATTGGTGAATAAGATCAGTTTCACATGTAAGTACCGGCAGATCACCGATCTGAAAAAAAAGGTAAGAAAATTGAACAGATAAATCAGCTGGTCAAAAAATCGTCTGGTTTATAAATCAGTGCACCACTAACACATGTAAATTTACATCTCCAAATGGTATCTATTACGTTAGTCCGCATTTGTGAAGTGTTGAATAAACATATTTTCCTGAATTCCATCATACAGACGTACATTCATCAGTTTACATAAGATATTATCTGCAACTCCCTAGTGAAACTGGAACTCTGAAACATTGTGAATAAATTGAGATGCTCATTTAAGGTATGAATAAATGTAAAGTTACAGATACAGTGACAATAAACAAGTGTTCATGAAAATAATGGAGGATTATTTGTAGCTGACTTAAATATAAAACATTTACACACTGTGGAATTGAGCCACATATATATCTCCATCTTGAAATCTTAGTTTATTCTGTACTTATTTATTACTACTATTTTATTTGTTCTCAAAAGAAGTGGATAATAGGAAAACAGAGAAACGGCATCAACATCATCTGAAGAAGTTGAGTCTTTCACGGAAAAAATCCAATACCGCCCCCTACCGTCTGACATACCTTACTACGACAGCCTGGCTGTGACTCAGAAGTAAAGCACTTCCGGTTGCTCGGTGATCACTTCCTGAGGATCCGAGCCTCCAACAGTTTGGAAGAAATGGCGGACCGCGGTGAATTATTCGGCAGTGATGGAGACAGCGACAACGATCAGAGAGGTACTGAAACCTCCCCGCCGCAGGCAGTGTTGGGTAACACAGTTGTCTCTTTAGGAAATGTAAATATTGTTTGCAACGTGACTATCAGAATGTGAGCGTGAACATTGCCCTGTGAAAGTGGGAGTTTAAACGCAGCTCTGTGCGTGAGACGTTAATCAAAGTGATTTATTTTGTTTGTTGTTTTTTTTTTTTACGAGGCCCGTCTGAAAACGTCGCAGAAAAAAACTAAATCTTTAACGCTGAAACTTAAAGAAGTCGTGGCCATGATTTCTATATTTTATTTCTCCGATGCCCACAAAAGGGCTGCGTAGTTTATCCCATTAAACATCTGAGATCATCGAAATATTTTAACTCCGCATTTGCTAAAGCATTAACTTACAGCGCTGATTTCTGATCAGTTCTGTGAAACTGATCAGCGTTCAATCTCCCAACACGAATCAGAGCTAAGTTTATGCAAGCATGCAACATGGATGCCATCATGTTTTGGTTGGATCAGAAGACACGAGAAAACCACAATATGATTGTAGTTTTCTGTATATAACTGATAAATAATTAAACACTTATAACAGAAGTTCTCTTCAGTCTTTTGGCTTTAACTGCATCAACCAACAGCGTGTATTTTGATGCACTTTATCTTACGACCAGGTAAATAAAGGAGTATTCTTTAATATGGTATCCCAAGATTATTGAGATGATTTTGGTATTCCTTCTTTTCATAACTATGAACTTTAACAAATAATCTACAGCATCTCTTTTCTCTGTCACACCTACTAATGCTTGAAAAGTAATCTGGTCAAACTTGGAATCGACAGGACAAAACCTGAAGCCCACATTTGTCACGAAAAGCCTGATTGGTGCATCTCTTGTGCCACGCTTCAATAATAAAAATTTGTTTTCTTTTACGGCTTAGCAGAGTCCAACTCTGGCTCCGGATCAGACTCGGAGCAGGAGAGACCTCGATCTGCCAGCAACGCCTCAGGCAGCGACAGTGAGAGGGAGCGGGATGATGACGACGATGATGAAGGGCAGGAGGCAGGGAAGCCGAGCATGAACAAGGTCAGCACCCTTCCGTGCAGTCGCAAAATTTCACCTCTGCAAAGTTTCCATCTCGATTTTGTGCTGTGACGAATCACTTTTTTTTGTTATTGTTTCAGAATTATCAGTTGCGTAGGAATTTCCCCACAGATAGCTTTATTAGATAAAAGGCTGCCTTCAAAAAAAAAAATAAATAAAACGCAGGTAGCGTTAATTCACATCAAAAGTGAAGCATATCCTCCACATCCTGCCTTACAGGAGCTCTTCGGTGACGACAGCGAGGACGAGCAGCGCAGTGGAAGCGATAACCAGTCGGAACGCTCTGGGAACCAGTCGGACGCCAGCATCCACTCTGACCAGGGGGAGAACGATCACTCGGACGCAGAGCAGCACAGCGGGTCGGAGCATGACCAGCGAGACGAGGACGAGGACGATGAAGACGCAGGGAACCGGTCAGACGGAGGGAGCCCGGCGAGCAGCGGGATGTCCGGTGCCGGGAGCCCTCGTTCTGAGAGGGGCAGCGTTCGTTCAGACAGAAGGTATGGGATACAACCAGCACTGTCACCATGACAGGTTTTGCTGGATGATAAGTTGTCCCTGAAGTTTATTGCGATAAACGATAATATTGTTGTTTTGAGACCATTTTCAAGTAAAAATAATGGTCATGGCATAATAATTCAGGACATTCTCAAAGATCAATAAACTTTAAATCCTAACGAACATTTAACGCTGGGACTGCAAGACATTTTAAATGTCCAAAATGAATAAACAAAACGAAAAAAACAACAAATAAAATGAATTACGTAGTTTCTGTGCACAAAATTGTCCTTTGTCAGGGACGTATGCTTTAAAGCATAAATGGGAACAATGCTGTAAAGTCTTTTATTTTCTTTTGGATTAAAAAAAAAAACCTCCATACATTGTTGTATTAAGAAAATAGGCATTGACTTAAAAAAAGTATGAATTGGTGTCAGCTGGAAGAAAGAAAAATCTGGTTGGTCATATTTGTGACAAGTGAATTATGACATTTCCTTATCATGCGGATGATGGCTGCTGGGACCAGACAAGTCATCTGAGAAATGAGGACAGTTTGTTGGAGCTTATGAGCTTATACATAGGTCTCAAAACAATTTGAAGTGTCATGGTTTGGGGGACGAAGCAGGACCAGGGCAGTCACCGTCATACCATCCTTTATGAAGTCTACTAGGTAGACTTCACATTTTCTGTTTGAGGAAAATGTGGGGGTCTGCAATATGAACATGACGCAAAACATACCAGTGTATCCATCCAGGTCTGGCTGAGAAGGAAGAAATGGAAAGTCCTTGGGATAGTCAAAGCCCAGATTGAAACTTTACTGCGACTTGAAACAGGCTTTATGTTCAAGCATCTCAGAGCTGGAAGTGAGGAAGGTGAAGTTTCTTCAGAATGACCTCAGAGACTTGAGCCATTACAGGGCAAGGTGTCCTAACTTTTCCTTCCTCACATTTTTTATGTTTAGTTAATGTAATAATTACTACTTTTTCCCAGAGATAGAAAAAAAGCATTGAAATATGTGAAAATCTATTTCATTGGGTGTGCTAACTTTTTTACATAATTGTATAGCTTGAAAGGAATTACAAATAAAACGGTCTGTTAACATGACCGTATTTCTCCAATTTGGGAATGTTTGTTTTTAAGCCGTCAGTCTCATTTCCTTGACTGCCTTCGTTGTGTTTTTTGACCAGCATGCACAGCGATCCCGGGACTCCGCAGTCGGGGCCGGGCACCCCTCACTCCGAAGGGGACGCTTCGGGCCGGGAGAACCAGTCTGACGACGAGAAGTGGGAAGGCGGCGCCAAGAGCGACCAGTCCGAGGACGAGGAGGAGAAGCGTCACTACTCCGACGAGGACAGGGAGAACTCTGACGACGACGGGCCGAGGACCAGGAAGCCAGGTACCGTCCCGTGGTTCTGAAGATGAAAGGGCAGAGGCATGTGAAGCGGATCACGAGGCGATGGCACGCTAATCTTTAAACGTTGTTTTTTTGCGGATTACTGTAAAATGTGATTATTTTATCTTGTGGTTAATACGAGACGAAGTTCTTGGCTTGACCTTTCAGGCGTGATCACAAGCCTTTCTTCAGTGAAACATGTGCTCAGGTGGGAGTTGCTTTGTTTTTTCTTCACATGCTCTAGATCTCATTCGTTGCAGAGTCTGCAAAGGGCAGCGACAGCGAAGATGACTTCATCAGACAGAAAACCAAACCCAAAGCCACGTCGGATTCAGATTCAGACAGCGACGGCGACACAAAGAAACGTAGGGGATGTTCCTCCTCCCCATTAGATCTGACATTTTGTTGCTCCTTTTTTTTTTCCAATGTGGTTTATTCTACCCTCTGATCCGCAGCAACAAAAGCGGCTGCGGACGATTTGTTTGGAGAAGCTGATGACATTTCTTCGGACAGCGACGCAGAGAAGCCGCCAACCCCGGGGCAGCCTCTGGTATCCATCTGTTCTCATTTAGTTATTTATTTTTTCTTCTTGATCTAGTCGTAGAAGCCTCATTCTGCATTGAATCCTACTATGTGTGTGTGTGTGTGTGTGTGTTTGCCTCTGCAAAGGATGGAGAGGATGGCTTGGAGGGGGAGCAGGCGGAGGAGGAGCCTGCGCCTGAAACGCGCATAGAAGTGGAGATCCCCAAAGTGAGCACAGACCTTGGGTCAGACCTTTATTTTGTCAAGCTACCCAACTTCCTGTCAGTGGAGCCCAGGTCAGAACCCCCAAAATGTAGAAATGAAAATTGAAGATGGTTGAACGCGTTAAACAAAAAAAAGAAAAGAGGTTTATTTGGAGTTTTTCCTTTCTTAGACCCTTTGATCCTCAATACTACGAGGATGAGTTTGAGGACGAAGAAATGCTGGATGAGGAGGGACGGACCAGACTCAAACTTAAGGCACGTCTTTGCTGAATCAAAATAAAATAGACAATTTTGTTATTGTTGCTGAATGTTTGTTCTTTTATGTTCCTTTTATCCCACCACAGGTGGAAAACACGATCAGGTGGAGAGTGAAACGAGACGAGGAAGGCAACGAAACACGAGAGAGCAACGCGCGTATTGTCAAGTGGTCTGACGGAAGGTGTGTGTGTGCGTGCGCTAATGTTTTACAGCCAGCTTAAAGCTGCAGTATGTAACTTAAAAAATAAATTATTTTATTTTACATATTTATTGAAACTGTCACCATGTCAAAACAGTATGGTATGAAACAGGTTGTGTCAAAAATTGAGCTTCTTTGTCTTCTTCCAGTACTAACTAGAAACAATAAATCAAAGCCAGGAGGAGTGTCTCAGTGCTGTCAATCACTCTCATGCGTGCGCTGCTCATCCCATTCACCTTCTTCTCTGCACTTTCTTCCTGATTGCAGTGTGGCTCGAACACTCAGACTAGTTACAATAATTGCGGATAAACGATTTAAGGAGTTCCACTAGAACATTGAGTAGCGAATACTCAAGGTTGATTGACAGCGCTAAGGCATTCCTCCTCCTCCGGGGAGTGGTGCATTTCTTTAGACGGCAATAGTAGCGCTTGGAGGAGGTATATGAGCGTGATTTTTTTTTTAAATTCCACAGACTATCTAATATTAAACTGTGACAAAGTGACATGTCAAGTATGTAAAAACATATTTTTTTATAATAGAAGTTACATGCTGCAGCTTTTCCGTCGTGGTGTTATCTGTGTTTGACATGTTTTTTTAAGCGTCCCATTCTCACCGCAGCATGTCCCTCCACCTGGGCAACGAGGTGTTTGACGTGTACAAAGCTCCTCTCCAGGGAGACCACAATCACCTGTTCATCCGACAGGGAACGGGACTGCAGGGACAGGCTGTGTTCAAAACCAAACTCACCTTCAGGTACCGTGCAATCGTTGCACTCAGGACTGAAATCTCTCCCTCTCTCTCTCTCTTTTTTTTTTTTTGAGCAGCACAGAATGAGTAGTTAGAGATAACCCTATTGCGTCTGGTGCTCGGACAGCAGAACAAGCAGTAAACACGCGTTAGTGTGCCAAAAAACCCCAAAAACAATCAGGGATCATTCAGAAATGTTCTCTATGCTATAAGTCTCTGGAGCACCTTGTACAAGCTGGCCAGGTTTCTCTCAATAAGAGCCATTTAAGCCTCTTACTTCCCCCTCATGCCCACCTGAATATTCTGTCTTTTCAGAACACATGAGTGCGGTCAGCCGTCGTCCAGACCTGGTTTAGTGTGCCTCGACCCCGCCGGCTCCCGCACTGAACATTACAATATGTCTTGGTGGATTATTGGGAAGATTAGAGTCAAAGCTGTTCCCAAATGTTCTCTCTCATTTGGAAGATGTTTTAATTTACAAGATTGTTGCTTAAGTATAAAGAAAACAATGTTTAGGTATTTTTAATTTAGGGAGTTCAGCTCATGTGATGAGGTGCATCATAACCTGACTCACTCTGGTCATTACAAATTACTTTACAGAAGACAGTACCAGGTTCTTGGAAGCCTGGTGATTAAAGGTTTCCTAGAAAGTACAAAATTTGTGCTACATTTTTGATAATACAAATTTCACAATGAAGTAGTTTGAACTGGGTTGTTATGATGGCGAATAAAGATCCAAAATGTAACATCTGAAAGTTTCCTTTAGATTTTGCTTTATTGTTTTGTTTCTTTGGTGTTGTTAGTTACTCTTGTTTAGAAAATGTCATCTCCAAAAAACATCACTATCCACGTTCAGTAATATTACTACGATTTGTTGTGTTTTTCTTGTGCGTCTCCAGACCCCACTCCACAGACAGCGCCACCCACAGGAAGATGACGCTGTCTCTGGCCGACCGCTGCTCAAAGACGCAGAAGATCAGAATCCTCCCCATGGCTGGAAGGGATCCTGAGTCACAGCGCAACGAAATGATCAAAGTAATGCTCGCTGGCATTCTGTCCATCTATGCCTTTCCATTTTTTTATGTTGACCTTTCTTTGTGGAGTCCTTTTGTCTCATCTAAGGCTGAAGCGGTTTGCATAAGGCTGGTTGCTGATAAGCATCGTACCGGGTTACATAAAGGCATAACCTGCTGCACTTACGTAACGAGGTCAAGCAGCTGTCAGCGAAATTTAAACTGTGTCAGCATCAACACCGAGACTGGATGGGGATCCGCGCGCGGTCAACCCAAACAAGCCCGACTGATGGCATCACATATAGTTTTATTGCCTGAGTGTGCCCAGTGGGGATTGGCTGGTCAGGAGGAGCCTCAGTCGGTGAATCTTCAGTCAGCGTGTGTTCCTGACAATTACCGTAACATGTGGCTTATCGCCTGTTGTTTCTCAGTAAACAGCATTATTACCATTAGACAGAGTCAGCAAAGCAGCTTTTGTTCAGAGGAACAGCTTATTCAAGCGAAGGAAGACTGAGAAGATTTGGTTCACAAGAATTTCTTTTTTCCAAGCCAAAGCAGACCAGGCTGGCAGGAGGGCAAGAACCCACCTTTACCAAACCAATGACGTCTCAAAGGGATACTTTTAAGTTTATAAAGGGATTGTGTTGAACTGATATCGCTGAATGTATCGTTTTGTTTTGTACTGAAATCCACCGCAGGCTGTGTAAATGTGATGTGGGTTGAAGTTTTATAAAATATTTGCTCTGAATAGCAGAACTTTTGCCTCCATGAGCAACTAATCTACTGAAGTACACAACAATCTACTGCAGGTATGATAATTGCTGCTCATAATTGCCCAATTGAGCCCCATTGCAAACAATCTAAACGTTCCCCATATGCTTAAGTTACTTACGGTACATATGTTTCTATTGCTTATTTGGTTGCTCCTGGCTTAGAAATGAAAATGGAGAGAAAACAAGGTGCTTTCCTTGGCTGAAGCATGTTTCAGGTATCGATAAATGTGGGCCAAAGAATAGGAAACGCATTTATTATTTTTAGACCCTATACACTGAAATTTTAAAAAGACCAAAGTCTGAATTAAAAAAAAGTAAATAATGCTTTCACATTTTTTTTTACATAACATCTAGATAGTTCAACTTATCTCCAGCAGCAGTAGCTTATATGCCAGATTTCTAGAGGAAAAAAGGATCTAAATGAAATTAGAAAACTGTAACTACAGGTCAGCATTCACCACTGTATTAAAAACATGTTGAGAAAATATGTTTTGTTTTATTTTGCAGATCCTTTCTGCTTTTTCCTTTTTGCTCCTTTTTTGTTGGTGATGAAATCTTCTAATTGCGTCCGGTGTCTATCGGCAGAAAGAGGAGGAGCGTCTTCGGGCGTCGATCCGCAGAGAGTCCCAGCAGAGGAGGATGAGGGAGAAGCAGCACCAGAGGGGCCTGAGCAGCAGCTACCTGGAGCCCGACCGCTATGACGATGAGGAGGAGGGCGAGGAGGCCATCAGCCTGGCGGCCATCAAGAGTAAATACAAAGGAGGAGGAGGCCTGAGAGGTAGCCGCACTCGTTTTCTTCTGTTCGTTGTTTCTCGCCGATATCCGTTCCTAACAATCCCCCCATCTTCATTCCAGAGGAGAGAGCGAGGATCTACTCTTCGGACAGCGACGAAGGCTCTGATGATGACAAAGCCCAAAGGCTGATGAAGGCCAAGAAGCTGGACAGTGACGAGGTAGGCGCAGCGCCCCGGTGGACAGGCAGGGGGCAGTGTGATGTAGCACACTGGGTAAAACGCCAACTTTTTCCACTTATCCTGATGTGAACTGAACCCGACAGGAAGTCCTGACTGTTCCGAAGTGCGTGCGTGCGTGTGTGTTTACATCCTGCAGCGGTGCTTTTCCCTCAAATCAAGACTGTGTCAGAAAAACACACAGCTTGGCGTGATAAACGCAAATCGCCAGGAAGCCAGACTGAACGTCTTCTGCTGTCAGCTCTGTAATCTCTTCTTATCCTCTGTTGTTCTCAGGAGGGCGAGGGATCAGGCAAGAGGAAGGCAGAAGACGATGAAGAAACGACCACTAAAAAGGCTAAGAAGTATGTCATCAGTGACGAAGAAGAGGAGGAAGAGGACGATGAATAGCTTTTTTTCTATTATTTTGATTTAGTTTTTTTTTTTTTTTTTTTACCATTTCCACTGTATCATCAGCGGTCAGTCCACCTGGCGTATGAATAGCCATGTTTTGTATATTTTCCTATGATCTGTGTGTGGGTGTGTTAGTTTGTTTATTTTCTGTACAGCAGAGAGGTGAGAAGTAAACGGTCGTCTTATGTAACCGAAGCTTCCCCGGAAGCCTCCGCTTGTTTTTATTTTTGCATTATGAATCATGCATGAATCACACGGTTGTTGTGAGATGATAAAACATAATGTTTAGTTCAGCTTCCAGACAACAAACAAAACCTTCATTACACGGCCGCCGGTAGCGCGACGAGGAGCGGATCGAACGAGCCTCGACGCTGCGACTGCTAATTCAGTTTTAGTAAATGCTCTGCTGGTTTTGTACTGGAAGAATGTGTGGCTTCAGCAGACGAAACTGACCCTTGAGCAAAGGACTCGACAATGTAGTTTTACAAGAAACGGCGAAGCTTGGAGGGCATTTTTGGATTTGAGATTTGGAGATGAGAGAGAGTGTAGCGCTGGCAGAGAAAGTACATTTTGTTCCACTGTTTGTTACTAAATCACCCTTTCCACTATTCATTTTCTTACAAATAAAAACATTAAGAATACAATTTACCTTATACGTTCAACTGAACACTAAATGTTATCATCCAGGGCCTTGATTTGCTTTAGTTCATTCATTTTCACCAATGCCATGCCAGCAGAGATGTACATGGAGCTCAAAGAAAATCAACTTGGTTTATTTGTAAAGCATGGATTCACAACAAAAGTTTCTCGAAACAGTTCATCAAAAATGTGAGAAGCAGAACGAGGTTGAGGACGAGCGGCACAGCTGCCTCGACTGGCTGAGAGCAGAGAGACGGCAGCCGCACTGAACCATGTGAGCTTTTCAGAGCAAAAAGAAATAGTTAACTGCAGGAATCATTGCAAAATAGATGAAGAATGCACAACATGAAGACAACGGAGATAAGCAAAAGTGGTCAGTATGTCCTGCAGCAACCTTAAAATGTATCAGCAGGATAACCCGTGTCGCCTGAACTATGACCTTTATCAAGTTTTGATCATGTGACTCCATCGTCCCTGTCCCAGAGTAGATGACATTAGGTTTCTGGAAAAAACATTGCTGTCTTAACTTTATCAACTTGATGTTAATGTAAAAGTGTTTTTTTTCCCCCACAGTTAGTTAGTTCATGGTATTTTCTCTGTAAAGGATTTAAAAAGTCAGAGTGCTGAGAAACAGGGGAATACAAAGAATAACTCCTCTGAAATGAGCGTCTATGATGGACATTCGCTTTCTTTAGTACAGCATTTCAAATTTGTTTTATTTTTTTTTCTCATATATCCCCTAAACACCATAGTGCTTCTTCCCAAGACAACTTTGACATCAAGGTATTTAGGATTTTAGGAAAAGTCAGAGTATATTCTGCTGGTTAAACCACAATTGTTTTATTTTGTTTCAGAAATACAACCTTATTTAAGGGGAAATAAGTGGGTTTTCCAACAATATGACAAAATCTACCAGGAAGAATTGCTACAATAAACAAAAGGTCAAGCAAACACAATTCCCCTTAATTGTTATGTTAACCACATTTATACTTTTAGTTCAAAATAATTGACTGAGATGCTGCCTGATTTAGTTCAAATCACTGTATTATTCACAGTAAATCATAATGGATACATTTCTTTTCTATCTTGCTTAAGATTCTGAAAAAGGATCAGAATGTTTGTGAAAACTGGACCTGAGTGAAGTTGTTTGAAGAACCTGCCTCGACCCCCAACATAAATAAAATTGAATAAAGTTGATATGATTTAATTGTGCTGCATTTGCGCAGCAGAGATTCTTGTGACAGCAAATTTGGTTGGGCTGTCTGACCTTCGACAACCTCTGGAAAAATTTGTTAACATCTTTAAAATGTCAGCTGCACATACAAAACTTTTTGCTGCTGCAGCACAAATATTTGACACCAGTTTCTTGTAATTTGCAGAAGGTGGGCAAATTAATAAGGACAAGTTTCGTCTGCAAAGATACTCAAAGAATGTCACCGGGCTCGTTACAAACTCACAAAGTGATCCACGAGAACCGAGTCCTATATGTAGTGAAAAGTGAAGCGCTTTCGTCACATGGTACAAGTCAAGTTGTACCGTGTGATGAACATTGACATAGGCATGTATTATGCAACTGCTAATGTTGTTAAGTAACTGAGTAAAAGCCTGGAGTTCAAGCAGGGCAAATCAGGCAGTTTAGAAAAAGGGAGCACTGTGGGAGATAATAACACCCTTCAGAGGCATTTTCCCTGGCTGGATCTTTTTAATGGTGGCATTATCCTGTTTACCCTCCAGCAGATCCTGAAGCCGTGGCAGGATCATCAGCAGGTATGCAGCTCAGTTATCGACGTCAGTGCTCCAGCTGTTGGAGCACAGCGAGGTGAGGCATTGTGACTTGATCCCCTTTGAGCCGCACAATAAGAGGAGAAAGGAGAGAACAAGAGCCGTGGTTACTGATTCATGTTCAGCTGCCAGAATGACGCACAGCGTCTCACTCTCTCATTCACACACGCACATAGACAAGCAGAGTGTCCCAGAAAAGGACGACAGTCCTCCAATGGGACCAGTCTCGCCACCCTGTCCAGACAGATCTGGCTGCAGCAGCCCAGAGTGCAGAAATTACATAAAATGTCTGCATCCTCCCCCTGTGTGCCATCTACTCAGGACTGCGGTGTTTTAACAGAGCTGTTCATATTATTAAGTGTTTGAAAGACCGTTAAAAAATTTATAATGAGGCTGCGGTGGGTAGCGCATCTCTGGAAACGTGAACTTTCCCATCGTTGACTCACAACAGGTCTGTGCGTAGAAGAGTGAAGAAGCGCGTCTCTTCAACCTACAGCCCGATCACCTCGTGGCAGACGCAGAATTCAAATTTGACTACACTGAATGTAAATGTCTGTGTGTTGCCTTTAAAGAGAAAGTGCCATCAGCAGTGGTGTGTGCTGCGTTATCACAGACTGCAGTGTGTTATGTAAACCCACTTTCACTCAGTGAGGAGAAGGGAAGGGAGGGGAAGACACTGCTACAGTCAGCACCGACTGAGAGGGGTGGAAATGAGGGGAGGGCTGCAGCATTTTACTTCTTTTTTTGTTTTTGTTTTCTCCTCCCAGATGTTTTTTTTTTTTCTTTTTAATTTATATTTTTTCAATCTGAATCTTTTCTTTTCCTCTATTAGCAACCAAAATCTTTCCTGTCCTAACATGGTCTGGAACTCTGGGACATCACATTCTCTGCAATGGAAAGTGCAGCCCTGCAGGCAGACTGTGAAAATGGCTGATTCAAGTTGCATAAAAAAAAAAAAAAGAAGCTAAATAAGCAACCGTTCTGCCAATTAGGTCACAGTAATGACACTGGGCCAGCAGTAAGCCGGATTGCCTGGGAGGAAACAGTCCTCCAACCATTTTTTAATGCTGGTTTTTATTTAATCCTTGCAGGGTAGCTGATATTTGACTCCAGTCGAGATCTGGGGTACACCCCGGAGAGGTCGCTGGTTCATCCCAGGCCAACACACGGAGACACACAAGACGGACAACACGAACACGCTCACACCAAAAGGGCAATTTAGAACCTTCAATTGACCTCACATAGTGTAGTTTAGAGGTTGGAACTAGAGTGTTCAATGCTTCAACGCACCAGAGTCTTAGACAGGAGATAGTTGAGTTACCTCCTCAGCTTGTCCATACGCAGGAGTTTGTCAATGGCTTAAGTGAAGCTGTGGTTAAGTTCAGTCAAAGAAAATAGAGGTGGGGACCAGTGAAAGCAATGGCTATTATAAATGAAGCTGCACAGTCTTTGGTGCAAAAATATTTAAAGAATGTACAGAATCTGTTTATCATTCTCCATGAGTAAAATTGCATTAAAGTACAATTACAAATAATTTAAAAAGATCTGTTGCAGAAAGCGATTCTTTAAATTCTGCATGATAATGTTTTTTTTTTTATTCAGATAATCTAAACCAATAGGATAATAAAATTATAAAAATATCATTATGTTTGGTATGCTACCCTGACGTGACCTCCACTTTGAAAACAGTCTGGAAACAACCTGGATGCTGGAGTATGTGTACTTTGAATGGTATGGATTTTTTTTGTTTGTTTATTTTTTTTAACATGTCCAAGCAGCGTGGCAGTCAGAATTGTTTTATGAGTGTTATGGTGAGGTCCAATATATTTACTTTCACAAGTGGAGCAGTATGGCTTTGGTGAAACTTTGTTAGAAATGGCGCTGGGTTTATCTCAAATGTAATGAACACAGAGATGAAGAAGAAGGGATAAAATGAGAGGAAAAAGTTGAAGGGAAAAAGAGATAGAATTAGAGGAGAGAAAAAAGCACATGGCACAATTAAACATCATGGTAGTCTGGCTCCAAACCTGCAGAAAGAGAAACAAAAACAAATCTAAGGAACCATAGGAACAAGCAACATATCAATATCTAATGATAACATTTATGGTTACAGATAAAAGGGTCAAATACCTTCATAACAGCTTCTATAATATCTGTTTTGACCCCATTGGATTGAGCAACAGCTGGTGGAGGTCACAATCCACAAACCTTTACAGGTATAAATAGATGGTCAATAAACAATCATTATTAAGGTGACTCATCGTTATTTTTGAACACTTCAGCATTATGTAACATAAGCATGAATCTGCACAATGACATGCACAGTATAGTTCCAGTTTTTGGATATGTAGGTCAGCGGACACCGTCTCCAGTTCCAGATGGTCGGCGTCTTGCATGTTGGGTGCAGCCATGCTTCAACACCTCCTGGTCAAATGAACGCCCTGCAGATTCAGATGTTCTTCTGAGGAGACAGAAGAAACCTCTTGAGTCGAGTGGTTAGGAGCACAGGCTCATTAAAATGTTGAAGGACGAGGGCTTTCAAGAGACGTTTAGTGAGGAACCGCTGACTTAGGATCTACTGATATAAATCCAATCTATTAAAATGTTGTAAAATCCATTTACAACAGGAGAATCATGTAAATATAAATTACTGTTTTGTGGCTTAGAAATCCGTTTTTTTCTGTGTCACATGACTTCTTTCGCTGTATGTTGCGATCTATATTATCACAGCAGACCAAACGTGGCTGGTTAACTGTTTGTTTGGTGGTCTTTTATTATCATGATATTAATATGCATGTTATCCAGCTATTGCTGAATATCAGCCATATGCTTGAATGTAGTAGATGAGCACCTTGGTGATGAGGCGAACACAAACACACACGCACACACCCACGCATGCACACACACATGCATGCACGCGCACACGCACACAGCACACACACAGCTATGAAGTGAGCTGCAGAAATCATTATTCATTATTCAGTCTAATTAATAATAGACTGGTTGAGATTTTTTTTTATCTGAACCTCTCAGTGTCACTATAGCCATTACTATAAAACCATTACTTTGTATTGCCTTTCTCTGAAGGTATGAGATTACATTTGAGGAAAATGAATGCATTTTCCACAAATAGACACAAACAGTTAAAGTCCTTGACATGTCTAAAATGTAACTGAATATGTGTTTGTCTAGTTCACACATCTTCAAGAATGTACACACACACTCTAACACAAGTAATTCATTAGTTAAATGCTCTAACTGGCTGACGAAATAGATGCAAAAATATGGAAAGATAAGAGTTCTTAAAAATTTATTTGATCAGCATTACGGCAAAGTTTTTATGCTAAGATGGTAGGATTCAATAGTTTTTTTAAAAGTCTGTTTTTTTCTTACATTGACTCAAACAATCACTCCAATCGATATCGCTGTCTGTTTTTCATCTATATGCTGTTTGCACCACCTCAACCTAGACACTCTACCCTGCTTGCGTTTCTGAGCTTGGTGCCCTTTACTCCTGTCTCAGGATGTTCCTTCCCCCGCTGGTGCTTATATAAGCGGCTAATAAATAAGAAAAAGAAACACAATACTGTACTCTCACAACAGGATCCCTACACACTCACACAAGACAGTGACCCAGAGCTGCGAGGGTCGTAGCTGAAACATTTTCACACAAGCAGGTGTGCGGCCAGCAATCACACGCGCGCACACACCTCACGGAAAACAAGCCAATTCAGTATCATCTGTGTTTTTTTCTGTGCCATGTGACCTCAGCAATTTGGGTCAGCATGTTCTGTTGAAGGAACAGAGCCTAATCTGTAAACAACGGGTTACCTTCAACTGTGAACAGCTTAGAACAAAGATTACACTTGAGCTTTTTGAGAAAGAAGAGGAAAAACAAAGGAACGGAAGGTGACCTCCTGTGCTGCAGTTCCTTCACACACAGGGAAAAGTTTTTTTTTTTTGGCAAAACGGTAAGATGTCTGCTCAGAAGCAACGCCTTTTCAACTTTGCAATGAAATCCCTATTCATTCCTATAGACAACAGTGCTGCCATGCAACCAGCTGGCAGTACATCAGAAGCAACGTGGGGTTTAGTGTTTTACCCCTGAGCAAAGCTGGTGGATGGAAAACCCAAACCGGCAAGTCTCCCAAAGTGTTTTGATTTATTTTGAATCTGTGTGGATGATACACTGTTAGTATAGCTTAAAAAGAACTTGGTGACATTTAAAAAGAGGCGAGCTTTAAGGAATAAAACTTCCAAATAATTTCCCCTCTTTTGCTGCCGTGTTTCAGAAGACCATTACCCACAGATAGACTCTGGACCAGCACCAAGTGAGTTCATGAGTTGGTTCTTTCCTGTTTACTCCCAGCATATAAAAACATGCATGTTAAGTTAGTCTTTAAATTGTCCGTGTGTGCGTGCGTGTGCGTGTGTGTGTGTGTGTGTGTGTATGTGTGCATGCATGTTTGTGTATCTCTGTGTTTTAATAAAAGTAAAGGTTAAAGACAGTGAATTGGACTGGAGTTTCTTTAGTGGTATCAGGGTGAATAAAGTTAAGTACATGTATAAAGTATAATGATTTATTTGCTCTTCTACTTTATGTTGGCCTATCAAAGGAAATACTAACAAAATACATAGAAATTAGTAATCTCCATGACAACCATTCAACTACACAAATTGTTGAATGGACGTAGCACCGCCTGTGAGATGCAGCTCCTCCTTTCCCCACGGCTCCCCCACTCACCTCCTTCAGACCTTCAGATATGGTCTGAAGGAGCAGCAAATTAGCAAATAGCTGGTGGACCTGGGCATCTGCTGAGCTCGTTATTTGAGCTACTTCTCAGTGAAACGCTTGGTAAAAATGTTTAATAGAGGAGAGATGTCGTGACAACTTCCTGAAGGTGGAGTTTCAGAAAGAGCAGGAGTTTTTAAAGAGACAAAGGACCAATTTCAAGCTGTTAAATCAGGCAGTAAAATTTCTTTTAAGTCATGCTTAATACATATAGCATTTTTTTATAGCAAGTAAAGGTAACATGGTTACTTTATTTTAAACCTGGAAAACACATAGTACTGCCCTTTTAAGCAGTCAAACAGTAGAGAAAGCTGTCTGGTGCGTCACAGATGCATTAGGTAGCATTGCCAGGTGACAGTATTTGATAGGGGCTACGGTGAGAGTTTACATGAGACTAGGTTGTCTCATTGAGCCTCAGATACTGGTACCTTTTGCCTTTGGGTACATGACAGCACCGCATACATCAAGTCATCTCCATCGGTGTTTTAAAGACTCTCCAGCTCTCCAGAATGTTAACGTGTCTGGAGCGCTGAAATGCTTTAGCAGATAATAACTGCTGTCTGTCTGTTTTGGGGAACCAGAAGTGTATGTACCATTTAACTTTGTTCCCAAGTGAGGCTTAGATCAGATCACTGGTTTATGGGATTTATTATTTTTGCACTGAACACTATGTAGAAGATAAGCTTTCTCCACAGCAAATGTTCGTACTTGGAGATTTCAGTCTGTTTCTACTGGTTACTCTCACTGCACATGTTTCAGTATACAAAATTCATTTGAATTATAGAATATTTAATTTTACAATAACAATTTTATCTACAAACATCTGGAATATTGCTCTGAGTGAAACTTTTATCAAGGGACTTGTACATACACACAGAAGAAGACACAAATACCCAGCGGAAGTTGTTGTGTCCTAGTTCATGACCGCAGTTTTGTGCCTGCATCTCATGCAAACATCTTTAGATGAGGGCAGTCATGGGATATAGTGTTTGGGCATAACAAAGACCTAAATGAGTGAGCTCCATGCAGCACGTGAGTTATGGGCCATAGAAAAAGTCATAATTGTAAAATGTCCTCTTCCACTTTGCAGCGATGCTCTAATGGTGGTAAATTAGCTTCAGCCTGGAAAACCTGGAGCCTTTGGATGGGGTCAGCATGTCTAATGGGATCTTATGTTTTCTGTATTAGCCTTCTTCAGGCTTGTTTTACTGACATTACATATTTTGATTTCGTGGGGAAAATATGAAGGTCTCATGGTGCTCTGTAAGCTTGTGATGAAATTGCTTTTTTGTAGAGATAGAAAACAATTCTTCATTCTTTATTTTGAAAGTTCAGCAGCTTTAAAGGCATTGGGATGCAGAAAGAAAAGTCTCTGCTTCCTCACACATCAGAGTTCTTTCAAAGACCCACCAGTTTTTTCTTCAATACGGGTCAAAAAATCTCCAACTAGCTTTAAGACAAGGTAAAATGAACATGGCTTGGATTAGAAAAAGGCTTGTGCAAAACTGTCAAGGTGAAAAAAAACACATCTTTTACTGTAATAGGACGGTGCTTCAAAAGCCAGGGTTGTGGAACTTGGTGTCTCCGAGTGAATTCCTCCCTGATTTCTCAAACAAATCAATTTCTACATTTTTTACTCGATGTTAGATACTGATGACCCATGAGTAATACAGGTAACCCTTCATATAACAGGAAAAACAAAACTGTCCCTTTAAGACAGAGGTGCATAGCTTCAGAACCCAAAGCTTAATGTCCTGCAACCTTTTAGATCTGTCTTTGCGTCAACATGTCTCAATCACATAACGAAGTCATTAGTTGGACTCTGAAGCTGGAGAGCTTGAGGAGATCATTCAGCCATTTAATTCAGATGTGTTGGACTTGGGTCACAGCCAAAAACTGCAGGACACCGGCACCCTGGGACTAAAGTGTGACGCGCCTTCGGTAGCAGGATTGAACTTCTAAAAATGGCAGGACAACGATTGGCACATCTCCTTTAAAGTCATGATAACTTTTAAATCTTAACTACCTCATGATAGTCTTTTGTTTAGATTTTTAAATCCAAGCCTGCAGCTCCAAAGGCAGATATTTAATCTCTTGAAGTCACTTGGAGCAACATGTGTCATATTTCACAAATAATCGCCATCACACATTTGAAAATGTTGTTGGAATTATTTACATAAAGTAGTTCAGTTTGGAAAAGGTTGCGGTAGCTTTCATGTTTCATCAGTCTAGAAATAGTTTTGACAAAACTGGGTCAGAGAATTTGTAAAATCTATATATATCCTGTTAAAAACAGTGGCTATGAGTACAAAGTTGCCACTTGTTTTAGTGTGTTAACTCACACTCACACATTAGCAGCTCTGTGATGTTTGAGAACCAAAAAAAGAAGAAGAAAAAAAAAACAAACGAGCACACGCCAGCAGACCAAAGAGTGCAGGTTTTAGTCGGGAGGTGAAGAGTGAGAGGTTTGGTGGTTGCTGTGGAGCAATAGAAATAGCATAGTGCGGAAGAAAGAAGGGTATGAGAAAAAGGTGCTGAGGTCAGGTGTGGGCAGAGAGCACGCCCAGTCTCTCCGGCCTGCGGTATTTCAGAGCTCGCTGCAACTCAACAGCCACGGCGCTCTCTGCTTCTGACCTTCACTTATCTAACCACCCTGCCTGCACCAGGCCAAGTCCCTGTCTTTCTCTCTTGATTCATCTACCGTCCATCCTTTGTCTTATCGTTTTGGTTAGATAAGCAAACTATACAGAAGTATAGTTGGAGACTAGCGTGGCATATCGAGGCGATTATATATTGTGTGTATAAATAAATATATATAAAACAAATCAAGATAAATTATGCTCCAATCATGCTTGATAGTGATTCTTCATTTTATCTGCTGAAGACTTATGTAACAAGTATCATTAGATCATTGCAAATTAGAAACACACAGTTGATTTGTTTTTCTAAAAGGAAAGTCAGAATTTGTTTTTTTTTTAAAAAGAAGAAGAATCTAATCGCTTTTATTCTGGTTTCCACCAAATTAAACCCTGCAGACAAAAACTTATTGATTTGAAGCTTGGAGCAGAAATGATAAGAAAATCCGTAGCCTCACAGTTCTCATGAAACTGAAACAAAACAACAAATTAGGATGAGAAAGAGCTCCTGCTGTAGGGATAGACAAGTTGTCTGATTCTTACCCAGCCTGGATAAGAGTATAACTTTCAGTATTTTATGGCCTGGGTCAATATAGAAGGAAAAGATAAGGGAAGACATCTATATTTTTGGATTTCAGATTGCCACCCCACTGTTTAAACTAAGCTGCCAATCGTTCTTTATTTAATAAATCTTTCTTCGTGCACAATGAGGGCAACAAAAAAGAAATTCTTCACAAGAGATAAATGTTTTGTCCATTTCAGATCCTTCCTTCATTCTATCCATCGTTTTGTCCTCCTCATATAGTTCCTGATCTCCTTCCTTCTCTGTTCGCCCATTTTTTCTGGTATACCTTCTTCTCTCCTTTCCTCCCTTTTTGCATTCTATTCTTTCTTTGTCTCGCTTTTTCTTTTTTCTTTTTTGTTTGTTTCTCTATTTTCTCCATCCTTCCTTGTAACCTTATAATCCTAATTCTCTTTCTTTCCTCTTTCCTTCCTTAGAAGTTAAGTCTGGGTCTTCTCACATGAAAGATGTGTAGAAACTCTTGCTATAGACCTTTAGCTCGTCTATTTTACAAATGTACTGATGAAGCCTATAGGCAATAAATCAGGCGTAAAATGATGACCAACTGGCTACTTTTTGTCCTTTCTTTTACCAGCCCAAGGCAAGAATTTGAAAATAACGTTATGGCATGACCCAGTCAGTCTCAGTTTATCTTCCACCAAGTTGGTAGCAGCAGATCGCAGAAGTCAATTACATTGTAAGATGGATCTAGTTTTTGGCAATGAGCTAACACAATAGTTTACCCATCGTAATTTGCACAGACAACTTTTATAATATAATATATCCTGCCATATTAATTAAACACAAGCGACGCCAGGGAACCAAAACACCAAAAACAAAGCAACTCAGGCTCCAAAACTTCAAGTGACCCTGGCAGTCCCTGCAGATCAACGATGTGCCGTGGAACAGTTCAAAATGCGTGGCTTCAGTTTGACCTTAAAATTCCTCACATGTGCAATCTGCTTTATCGTCACGACAAATAGTTATTTACTATTCTTGACACGCTGTGTTGAAATGGACAATAATCTATTAACTCTTTTCTTTATCTTTGTCCACTGTTAACACTAGAAGATAAATTGCCTACTGTGTCTATCTTTGCTGGAATGCATTAACACAAACAGAAACTGGCTTGTTACAAGCTGGTTTTGGGTGAAGCTCACACATTTATTTTGCTCCAGACCATCCTGTGAGGAAATAGTTGGGTTAAAATTTAAATGAAGGTTCCACAGGTGCAGTGTGAGGGGCCTTGACATCTACCTTTAGCTACCATCTGACATAGAGGCATATATTTCAGACAAATTTTCAATCTTTAGATTTGTGCCTGGTGTTTTGTTGCACAAAGATCACTTTAGATTAAATGAGCCACAAAACAGGATTGTTATTGCCTTAGGCAGAATGGTTATGCAATCCATGCTCTAGAGGAGCAAATAAAGCAAAACATGCAAATTTTAGTTATATTGGGAATGCATTTCTTCAACCCCAGGCTCTCACGCTTAACTCCCTGACAGCTATTTGGTCACCTCATAATTCTGTCGTCTTGAATTTTCCAGAACGTTCACCGTCATCCTTACTTTTGTAACCCATATCGAGTTCAACCCACTGCCCTCCGCAGTTGTTTGATTAGGTAAATAGTCTGGCAGTGAGAGCAGAGATGTCACCATGTGTGCCAAATAGACATATCCCCATGTCCATTCGACCTTTTTCCATGCCTGCAAATCACTATCACCATGGATACTTCCACAAATAGAGCATGAGTTGAATAAGAACACCCAGTACATTAGTGAGAAGTCAAACACACTCATATATGCATCCACACAGTCATTTTGCTATGATTAATGGAGACAATTTGAATTTGGTTTATAAGGACTTAAATTTGCCCAATTTCTTCCTTTGTTTTTTTTTTTTTTGTTGTTTTTTTTTTTATTTCCTTGGAAAATGATTTACCCTGCAGTACAGACTGGTTTCTGCTCTGTCCACTTTGAGTGTTTTGTCTGCCCCACTTTCTTTAGATAAGAAGGAGGAGCTAAGAGCAGAAAAAGGAAGGTTGAATGATTGACATGATCATACTGGGCAAAGACGGAAGTGACAATGGAAAAAGCCATTACCGTGTGTTAAAGTTCACGTTACCTTTGACCTGGAGAGAACAGAATCATTCAAGTGAGATTTGTGTTAAATCTTTTGGATTCTTCTGAGCACTGCGAGCCAAGCCTGCCTCAACGCAGTTCTTTGCATCGATTTTCTTTTTAATTGTTAACATTCATTTTTTTGTAATGCTGCTTCCACAAATCTAACAGCTGATAACAATCCTGATCTGCACTGATCCAAGTTTGTTCCACAATTCCAGCCAGATGAACTGCATGAATGCGAGGACTGCAACCTGCCATAAAACCTTAATCAGTTAAGAGGATTGATTTGCAAGGCCACATACCTTCATGGAGGGATTTCCTCTTTCCACATCATGTTAATAACCAGGGCCAAAGACTAAACACTCAGACATTTCACAAGGAACACAACAGAGGCATTTGGTAGGAGCCGAGAAAATCTGAGTTATATTTTGTGTAAAAACTCATTTCAAACTGATGTAGCGTAACTTACACACACACACACATTTTATATATGAGCTTTATGAGTTTTACACTGATATTTGCAACTCTAGTCTTCTGCAACTGCTTCATTGTTCTCTTACATAAAAGAAGATAATCCAATAAATTAAGACTTAAACCTTTTAACCCTTTAAATTTTTAATCAAAGGCTGGTGTTTTTATTTTTTTTATTTTTGTCAAATATGATGAGTAAACTGTGAGTGTGCAAGCATACAATCCCATAGTGATTAGTGTTTAAGGTCAACATACTGTAGGATCTCCATTTATTCTAGCATGAATGTTTTTGGACTTCATGGATCAACTGGAAGACTCGTAGAAAAGCCACACTTGCATAATAAGACCTTAAAAACCTAGCATGGAGAGGCCCAAGCTGACACTTGAACTCAGTATCTACTTCCTGTGGCACGGCTAACCACCATGCTGCTTGCGCCGCTTCCCTGTTGTTCTGTTTTGTTTCCAAATGCTTCATTTTCTGTTTTTATTTTATGCTAATACTGTGGCTACTCAACTACAACCATTCTAGAGTTCTTTCTTGTGTACTTGCTGACTTTTTGTCCTAATTGAACTAATCCATCCAATTCGTGAGTCTTTTCTTTACCTTGGAGGACTGGAAGTTTTTTTTTTTTGGGACTTACTTTGCTCTGATCACACAGATAGCCGTGACTAAAACCACGTGAGACAAACGATTTTTCACCAAAACGAGCTAGTTTGGTCAAAAATTCATAATTGTAACAAAAACAAGTTGTTTAATGGATTGAGCTGGGCTAATTATAAGTTGTTCAGTTTTAAAATTTGCCTTCCTGATGAGATCTGGACTCACTAACACAAACACTGCAGTCAGAGCTCCTTATTGAATTTCAATTTGAACCTTTAGGGCATCCTGCTTCTGTTTGTCTTGTTACAACGACAGCAATGGCAAAGGCATGAATTTTGTCAGTAGGAGCGCCTTCCAGTAATTTAAGTGTATAGAACGGTTTGAGAAAAAAACCCATTAGAAGTTGTGTGCCTTTTTACCATATGAAACTGCCAAGCTTTTTCTAAATCTCCTCTCACTTTACATCCATAAAGATGTTTAACGTGGCCTAATCGAAAGTCAGAAATCAGAGTTTGCGCTCTCTGGACTGGTGAGGTGTTTAAGTTTTATAGAAAAAGTGATTTAATTACTTACTTATTAAATGTGTAAATGAGTGACACTTACATTTTTCAGAAATGACTGACTGATGCAGCAGTGGAGGTCAGCTCGTCTTCATCTCACTTAATGGGTGTGGAGATGAACAAAAAGTTGACTCCGTATTCTTTGTTGCAAACTGAATATTTCGTAGAAAAAGAGCCGCAGCAAATATTAAATAAAATATTAAAGCCCATGATGAAAATTTTCATTGAACAATGTGTTTTGCAGAGCAACGTGTTTACCACCGTCAGAAATTCAATAAATATGTAATACTTAAAAAAAAAATACCCTTCAAGACAAAATTGTTTACTATTACCTATTTAAAATTTTAATGTTTTCTGTTAATGCCTGGATTAACATCTTTCCACATGAAATGCAAATGTCGAAATGAGCCGCAACTGTAAGTAGGCCCCGTTGCATGCTGGGAGGTATTTCCTCTGTCTTTGCAGAGCAATTTCCATGATAATCCCAAAGGGGAACAGTAGCACATTCTGTTGAGAACTCAAATTCCTCCCTAGAGTCAAACACTTCCTCACTCCAAACCCACTGAACCCAGGCCGTCACACCCACCTCATTTACAACCAAGAATTTCACTCGTGTTTATGTCCAATAAAAGGCAAGCAGGAGCAAAAACAGTGAAAATGGGAGAACGCTGAAAAAATGGCTATAGCAGACTGTAAGACATCCATCTGTCTGTATATTTTATTATTATTATTATTATTATTATAATCATTATTTCGGTGAATACGAAGGTATTCATGACAATGCAGACAAGATGATAAGTTGCAGGTCACTTACCCAGGAAACCTTGGTAACCTTGTATGAACTGACAGAGGTTTAAAAGTAGAACATTTTTAAAAATAGGCTGCACTAAATGCAGTGCTTTGAAAAACTCCCACACCCACCAACAGATTTGTTCTATTTTTGTTTTCTTTGCCTCACCTCGGTGTCAAATGATCAAATAAAATTTGATAGCAGATGTAAATAGCCTGAAGAAAAAGAAACTGCACATTTGAAATGAGCACTTTGTTTCTAAAGGAAAACCCTATCCAATCCGTCCAGGTATAATGTGAAATTTCATTTAGCCCCTAAATATCATATCTGGTTGTGACAATGTCCATTAACTCTGTGGAGGGGTTTCTGTCTCTCTCTGCTTTGCAGAATTGTTTTAATTTAGCCAAACCGAACAATTCTCAAGCTTGTTTAAGGTTATGCTATAGCAAGCAATCAATCAAATTCAGGTCCAGATTTTCACTAAGCAAAAAGTGCAAAACTTTTACTTTTTCTTTTGAGTCAGTTCTAGATACTGCATGGTGCAAAAAAACAAACAAAAATCTGAATTATCCTTCACAGTGTAGCTGAACTTATTTTGTGAAATCCCTTATGATAACATTGTAAGTCTGTCCTTTTTCTTCCTTTTCTTTTTGATTATTACGATTCATTATTTCAAATGCATCTGTTGTTAACACTTTACAGAGTTGTTCTCCACCACATCCACCGCATGATTTGTGACTGGATTAATCACATTGGCTGCGTTCTTGCCCACTGTGGCATGTCTCCTTGGTGAACCCCCCTTGATAGTCGCTCATTAGCTTCTTCAACCCATTTGTTCTCCTCGTTTCACTGTCTTGGTGTCTGGATTTCTTTTGTACCACTCTGCCTGACAGCTGGTTGGTAATTACGCTTCCCTGTCTCTGAATAACTTGTCTCTCCAAATCTTCATGGCATATAGTTTAAAGGTTGACCGAGTCTGCCTTGAAAGGAAAGGCTCTGCTATAGGAGATGAGAGGCCTATATATGTATGGGAGACCGGGGATTTAAATGTCTCAGTAGCAGCACAATGTTTTTCTTCAGATTACTCTGCATTATTTTATTACAGATTATATAGTTTTAATACATCCTTTTGACAAAATTCTTGCTGGATGATTAACTTTTGTCCCTAAAACAATTGAAATCTAACATTAACCTACTTTATTCATGCCCTTATGAATGATATTATGTATCACTTTCTTGTTAAAGCACCCATAATTAGCCAAGTTTCAACCATTTGACCAAAATTGGACATTGGTTAGGTTGTTAGGAAACGACTCACTAACCTACAAGGCTCAACTTTGCATAAAAGCTGAAACCGTAGTCATCAAAGGGTCTAACTACCAACCAAGAAAGAAGCCTAGAACCTTGTTGATTCCAATTAAAAAGATATGTTTTGCTGCAGCTTTATGAGAGCTTTCATCCAAATATCAATGTGAGTGTATTAGTCTGTATGTATAATGTCGACAGCCACAGTAAATGTAAACTTCTGGGATTGATTATCAGCTTTAAACCAAATCCACCCCGAAAAGGAAACGGTTTCGATAAAGCTTTAAAAAGCTAAAGTTAACATGATAATTGTGTCTGTGACCATGATTGTAAACTTCTAATCAGAAAATAAGTAAAACTCTCTGCAATCTGTTGTTTGTCTTCAGCACAAAAGGTCACAGTGTTGTCTAGGTCAAATCTCAGCAGGCGTTGATGACATTTACAGACTTCTGTTCCAGTCGATATGGATGTTAATGTTGGTCAGAAATAAATCAGATCATTAATTTCATCAATGTCCTGATATGTTCTCTTCTTTTAAGATTCATTTTGCATTAAATACAGTCTCTTATTTTTGGATCTGTCAGTGCCACAACATGTACAAACATAAAGAAACCCTATAGCGTGATAGTAAATGTACTTTGATTTAGTGATATATTACAATTCCATATGTTACACAATTTTTTAAGTTTCTATAGCCAAACCAAACTTGAACTACCAACTAATCCACCACATTTCGACCAAAAAACCCCAAAAAACTATTAAAATATTTTAATACTTGCCTTTCTTAAAGATTATCAAGAAACTGCATACACAGTATTTCAAAAGGTTGTTCTTGAAAGTCATGTTTGTCTAAAACAATAAATATTAAAAGAAAAAGCAACACCTCAAAGACACTACGGGAGATTTAAAAAAAAGATGTCACTTTTCCATAGCGACAAAAGCAAAAATGGAAATAATTTTTTTTTTAAAATAAAAAAAAAACTTGCTCCAGTTCTTGATGATTTTGCAACAGAAACTGTTTCTATCTACCTAGTAAATGCTGATCTTTAGAAAACATCAGCTGTGGAAAACAGTGCATTGTGCAAACTGCAAACTATTTAATCTGCAGTTTCAAATGCAGCCTCTGTGTCACACCAACAAATACAAATGTTTCTAATGAAGGAGATTTATGAGGGAGGGTAATACCATTTACCATTAAAACCTTGCATCCTTTGGTGCTAAAAGGAAATTATTATTACAGGAAACAAATGCAGTGAGAGCTTTATTGCTTCAAGGTGACGCAAATTCAACATATCTAAATTGCTTTCTAAGAAAATGCTTCAGTATTTTCGCCTTATAAAACCCAGTGGGATAGATTAGATAAGGCTTATCATTTAAAAGAAACACAAGTATAGAGTTAAAATTTATTTGATAGCAATAAACATCTTCTCTAACTTAATCTGGAAATGTGTCTGATTACTGATGTTAGGTGTTTGGTACAGCGCAGCAGATCAGGTGTCCACATCGCTGTCATTGGTTACTGACCTTTGGACGGAGCCTCACAATGACGAATGTGACACAAGATATTTATCAGCTTGACTTAATGCTCCGAAATGTCTGGAAGGTACAGACATTTCATAACACGTTTGAATGAAACAATATAACTGATAACTGAAGGCGGTGTTCTGAAGCTAGTTTTTTTTATGGTATTTTGTTCCAATCAAAGTGCTTTCAAAGCTGATTTGGGTCAACAAACGTCACAGTTTTCACTCATGCAGATTGGCTATCTCACTCTGTTTGCACGTGTAATGCATTTCACTTTATGTGGTGAAATCTCTGAGTTCTGCAACAGTGGCCCCTGAGTCTATTTGCTTATCAGAGAGTACATGACATTCATCGGTTCATTTGGGCCGTGTTTACCCCCGAAGTCTGACCACGGCCAGCAATTTTACAACCAGTCCACTCTGAAATAAGTGGGTTGCCTATTAGAGAAAGATGCGGCAAACAGCAGCGCATGAACTCCATGTGCTCACAGGAGTCTCTGCTGGCTTGCTGTTGTTTGCTTTTGCCGACACTCGTGTCCTTATTGATACACCAGAGGATAGATTGACATAACAAACAATGCCCAGGTGATTTTTTTGAGTTGTTGATGCTGAAATGTTGCATTATCACAGTGTATGCTAGAACCTGTAGTCAAAATCAAATGTATTTATTTCACATCAGGCTACTTGTGTTGGAATTTAGTAAAGTTAAACATTTTAAAATGTTTCCACTTCTTCTCCGCAGAAACGTTTTTGGCTCGGTGTGCAATGATGATCTTTTTTTTTCTACTCCATAGCTGCCATACCAGGTAGGGTAATAATACCTGATTAGTTGCAGCATAGCATGCAATTTGAGTTTTTCCACTCCTATGTTATTTTGCATGTAGACTAAAGTGTTTGCTTTGCTTGTCTCAAACTGGAAACAACATGCAGCAGTTCTGCAACTTTGCCAGCTCCTCCACAATTGCCATGTTTGTAGGGTGGATGGCCCGTAGAATTAATAATGAACACGTTTTGAGATATTTTAGTAATAAGAATAATTGTGAATTTCAATAGAAAACATAATAAGAAAAGAACAACAAATAGAAAAGTTAGAAAACAGCTACTGATGCCATTTAAAAATGTCAAAAAATGACTAGACACATCTTCAGTAAATACTGTCTGGAGGAGTTGTAGGCAAAATGTGGAAATATTCAACATAGAAATGATTGCAAGAATGTTAGGGTTGTGTAGTTCAATTTGCTGTTAGTAATTACTTCAAGTAAACTTATTGCACTACACCTCTGTTAAGGTATCCAGGTAAAATGAATCCGTATGCGTACTTAGGTAAGGTAAGCTTATTGTCAGTAAACTGTTTTTCATAGAGTTAAGACTAAATCATGTATTTTACATCATTTCCTTGTCCTGGTGGGATTTGTAATTGAAAGAAAAAAAAAAAAAAAACATTGGCCAGTGAAATGTCTGAGTGGCTGCTGGAGAAATTTTTTAACTTCCACCCCTGGTCTGATCAGTACTCTGTGGGTTGTTGGTCTTCATAATGTGTGTGTGTTAAAGCGTCCCAATTTATTTTTGCAAAGGACTGCGTTCAGGGCCGTTCAGCACATACCCTGCCTCTCGCCTAATGATTGTTGGAGTGAGGAAATAGGCCACTGCAACCTTGTGGCAATAGGTGAGTATGGACAATATTTAAGCACAAAATTAAAGCATGACCTGGAAGGAGCCTGGGAGACCTTGTCCTCTGTAAACTGGAACAGAGGACACATGGACGCACATTGAGTAGAGGCAGCTAAGAGATGGTGATGCCTTTGAGTCGATATTGTTAGAAATCCCTCTAGATGAATCTGAGATTTCTAGATCGTCATTCTGATAGAGGCTTTAAATCAAAAGACAAATTGTTGACACAAGAATAAAGTTGAAGAGGAAAATTGATCAAACTACGTTTGATGAAGTCGCTCGCTGAGGGACCAGAGGGATATGTACTCAATCCTGACCTGCTGCCTTGCATTTGATTTGTCTTAGAGCATGCAGACACCCTGTCACTGGCAGCTATAAATAGAGCATGTCAAGGCACACACACTCACAGCACATAATTGCAGCAGTCCATGTCTATTGATTTTTTTCTATCATTAGCCGAGCAGCTAGGTTCTGACATAACAGAGAGTGGGGCTCATTTGAGCAGAGAGCTGGTTCAGCAGGCCTGTAGGACCTTCTCTGCTGCTGTTATATAACCAGATAACGGTGGGATATACATCCAACCTAAAGGCTGATTCACTCCTCAAGTGCTACAGATTAACTCCATCCAATCGACTCCATTCTCATATCAGCTATGCAGGGAGCAGAGGAGTGCTCAAAAGAGGCTGAGGCAGACCTCGATGCCATTTCATTTGCATTTTGTCCATTATGCAACATGTTCCTCTGCGGTTGCAGAGGAGTGAGAATGAGCTGAACTCCAGTGACCTATCCAACGAGGAACCCCGCACCAGCCCACAACGCTTGGACAGCTGTACTGTGGAGCAGCAGCTGAGAAAACACATACGGACATCAACAACACAGACACTTCTCCAGATTACCCAATGAACACACTCCTCAGTGAGTAAAGGAGCGCTGGCATTGCACATCACATGATATTGCAACACAAATCTGGGCTCAGTGTCCTCTGTTAGAGGAAGAATGGAGTGCAGCAGCAGACAAGGAGCCAGGTGTTTTTCCACCTTTCTGCCACATCATGTGTTAGTGGCACAAGTTAATGATTATTCATTTGCTCGAACCAAGTGACAGCCTGTGTATGTGTGTGTGTGACTGGAAAATCCCACTTGAGCATTTTTGTTTACTTTCACAGGAGATCTGTGTTGACTTTTAAACTTTGAACGATTCCGACGGTAACTGTGATATCTCCCCACAGATGAAGATCTGAAGTCAGAGCAGATCTTTCCATTTCCTCTGTTGCGGGTGGGCAGCTGTCCTCGACAGGTTGGTGTGGTCAGAACCAGGCTTGGCCAGACAGGCTCCCCATTTAGAGCTGCCGCTCTGCTGATGGGAGCGAACACTGTGTGCTTTTTCCTCAACCCGGGTGCCGCATCGATCTGCAGTGACAGACGGAGCCAAAGCAGGGCAGAGGGAGCAGCTGCAGTAGTATTTGTTAACTTCTGACAACGACGACAAGGCAGGACCGATCTCATGAGAATCTGCAGAAGCCCCTCGTCAGCGCGCCACCCCGCCAGAGTTCTCCTGAGTGTAGCCGATAGGAAGCTGGAGATGGCAGCGTGCCAACCTGCTGGGCAGTCTGTGAGGTTTCGGGCTTAGCTAAGATTAATCGGGAGTGCTGCTGTGTCACACACTCAAAACGAAGAGGCCAGTCAGTCCTTCGCGTGCAGCTGCAAAAAGACCCAGAGTGCGATAAGAGGCTTGATGTGGCAGCAGCTGGGCAATAAGGCCAGCTGCTCGATCTGCAGATGGAAATGTGTTGGAGTGAAGGAAAGCCTGAGAGGGAGAAATGGGCATAATTGTCAAAAATTAAATCACCCCTTCTTTTTATTTGCTAAAATTGAGACAGGCGATGTGAAAAATGCAAACATACAAGTGGTGACTGACCCACACAAAACGACAGGAAAGCATCTGATTCAGGAGCCGAACTGGACAGAGGAAGATGTAAGCAGGAGTTATGAAAGCCCGGACATCGGCTTGCTGATAACAATGGCATAAGATGTCCTAGATCTTATTTGGAGCCCAAATATTATGACCAAGGTGCAGCTGTGATATTACCTCATGGCAGATGAAACACAAAGTGCTTTAAATTAAAAGTGTCTCATTGAGCATTTGATTTATTTTATCAGGGAAATTAATTACAATATGTCCGTTGCTAAGTGAGCACAGATTGCTCCAGGAGTAATTATTCGGGGTTCCAGTGTTCAGTCCTCCTGCCTTTGCTAACATTTCTAAGTAAAAAAAAAAAAAAAAAAAAAAAAAAAAAAAAAAAAGGTCAGAGAACTTGTAACTTTGACCTCTTTCTCCCAATCTTTATGAGTATATTGCAGCTGGAAGGGATCCACTCCTGCGTGTGTCATCAGACGTTTTGGACAAATTGGAGGGTTGCTATCAGAAAGCCAATAGAATCAAAGTTGCAAAAGATGGCGGCGATTTTTATTTCACTTTTAATTAGTCGATTATCTCTTGTGTCGACTCAACAGATCTGCAGACGGGGAGAGGAGGGCAGATAGCTGCTGCTTTATCTCAGCCTGCTAGGAAGACCAAAACACTGTTTCAGTGAAAGGTAAAAGGTTTCCTGCTGTAGTCCTGGTCCCAGGGCCTCTGATCCTCTTACATCACTAGCAGTTTTATCTCTGACCCCCTACGTACAAATTCAGTCATATCAAACACACACACTACGTCAGCATGAACACACACACAACGCCCCCATGTACCTGCCATTTTATTTCATAGTTTCTTTTCAAAATAGCCTGAGAATTTGCTCTTTTCTTTCTTCCTTTCTTTCTTCTAATCCTATGGCGAAGAGCGGGCCAGACAGGTTACATCACACCTCAGAGGAGGGAGCTGTGGATATACTTAATTAGGTGAAAAGTCAGCTTGAGAAAGTGCTGCTTGGTAAAAAAAAAAAAAAGAAAAAAAAAGTAAGTTAAGAAATATTAAAGATCTACATTACAATTGATACATTACAGACTCTGCAACTGTAGCCAAACATCATTGACTGCAACTAAAACTTAGTTTTTGTACAGATTAATCTGATGATAATTGCTTGTAAACATCTGAGAGGTAAAAGACGAGAATCTGAAACTACATAAACAAACCTAACCGGTCATACATTATGATATTTTTTTTTCCTGCATGTTTCTGAAAGACTTTTCCTGTACAGACTTTTAGAAAATCTGCCAGGAACTATGGACATTTTTGTTGGTGTTTTAGTAATGCCAAAAGTTTGCTCTGATGAGGTACATTATCAAGTGTATTCTTTTTTTTTATGACAGTAAGTGCAAAACACCAGTATAATTACAAATATAATTTCCCAGTTACATAACAGGAAGGGGGTAAACAACATCAAGCTGAGATGCATCCACAGTGGGCTGTGGGCCTCAGGATGTTCTGCTAGCAGATGGTGAGAGGAGAGCAAAGGCAGATGGTCATCTTCTCCTGCTCCCCCTCTGATTATTCCCGATTTCAAAAACCCTCTGATGCAAAATTGCTGTCAAGTCGCATCAAAGACGACTTGATAGCAAGCAGAGCTGCAACTTGCTGCAGCTCTGCAAGTTGATTTTTTGTTTTCCCTCCAAACGTGGGCGTTTTTAAACCTGACATTCATCTTAGTCATTTTATTGATGAGATTATTTGAGGCTTTTTTTAGTTTTTTTGCGTCACCTCTCTGTCAATACCTAATCAATCGGCAATGGAGGGCATTTCCCTTTGTTCTGCTCTCTCGTGATTGATAAGAATTAATGATAAGCGTATTTACAGCGTAGTGCTAAGCTAATGCTGCGTCAGGATCAAAGTGTACAGTACCCAATAACTAAAATCTCGATCTAACGTGCAGTTTTCAGGTCAGTGCTGGAAGCAATGTGCATTGCGTAATATTATTAACATAGTGACAGTGGCAGCATAAACCAGTGAACTAGCTTATTGAAACAAGCAGGAGAGAAAAAAAGTAGTGCATGCAAATTTTATTTCTTTCTGAATTTTGACATTTTGTGAGTGTCAGTTTTACACGCAGGAAGAAACATCCAGATTAATTCTGAGATCACAATTCCACCAATAAATGAAATTGTCGACTAGTTAATCACATGTGAAATAAAATAAAGACTACACTTCTTTTTTTTTTACAACTAAACATCACAAGTATGGTCTATATTTTCATTCCAGCCTCCTTTAACAAGACCTCTAATTAAAATCCAGTTAAAGCAGCTGTCTTCAAAAGTAAACTAAGTAGTAAATATAACCCACATCTGTATAAATCCAGCTGTCCTGTGAATTTATTTTTTTTCTCAACAATAGTGAACAAGTAGCACGGTGAACATCAAGAAACACAGCCAGCGTGTCATAAAGTTGTGGGGTAAGTTTACAGCGCGGATAGGTTATAAAACAAAAATCCCAAGCTTTGAACATCTCATGACTCGCCGTTCAATCCATCATCTGAAAATAGAATGAGTGTGACATAGCTGCAAACCTACAAAACACATGGCAGTCAACCAGAACTGCTACATACGCCAACAATGCTCACCACCCTGAAGACACCATGTCCACATTGGGACATGGTCACATCAGGATCACACTGTGTGAGAAAACCTGAAAAGGTTCATTGGATCTGAATGTCTTTGCAAAGCTCTATAAAAGACGATGAACACAGAAAAACAATCCAGTCTTCCCAAGAAAATAATTAACGCTTTTTGCATTAATACATCAACCTGTTTGACCCCTGGAGTGAAAATTCAACTATGCTCAGGAAAGTAGAGGCATCTTTCACACAACTCTGAAATACCGGAATGGCATGCTATTTAACATGAGCAGTGTGTGTATAGATAGCATTGCCTATGTGTATGTCAAGAGGTTTTTCACTAGAGTGCAAGAACTGCTGCTTGTACTTGATGTTTCTGCTCCTTGGCAGAATGTTATACAACCAGAGGCGCTGTGGGGGAACGCAGACGAAGCATCGCTGTTTGCTGATCTGTAGGCAGAATTCTTTAAGGTTGCATTGCATAAGGATTTCCTTTCTGTACTCTAGGCAATCAATGGCTCATTTACTAAAGGCATCTTGCATATCGAATCCCAAGCTTACGCTTGATGCATTGCAGATCATTAATAATATATTTGGAACGGAGACAATAACATGAAAAGGCAAAACAGTCGCAAGACAAAACTTCAGCTAGCCCACATGTCCTCATTCGTCCACGCAAATGTTTTTGATAAAACACAACATGCTTATACCCAGCAGCCGTCCGGTTTGAATATCAAACAAATGGGCACGCAAACACACGTTCTCACACATCAAACACGCCAACAGGCAGCGATGCCAGGAAACGGCCGTATGACCAGCTGATCAAGGCTGAGGAGCGCTGCCAGCAGACCCAATAATGAGTGCAAGGCAGCAGACTCCGGTTTTATTAGGAAGCAGATAGAAAAGCGGGCAGATACTGAGACCTGGCATTTGTGAATTCACAGCTTCATGAACCTCCTGCTGATACTGTTAGCCTTACCGAAGATAAAAGAGAGCTGTGAAGCAGCAGGACTTCCCTACCAATGGACAAACACTTCAAAGTTTTTGTGTTGTCTTCTTCACACTGTTCTGTAAGAAGAAAAAAATGCAGTCAAGCATGTACAGTAGTAAAATAGTTTCAGCTTCTTCTGCTATGTTGTGCTTCTGAGTGTAGACATGATTTTGTCTTCATAAAAATAGAACTTAAATATTTCATCTTATTCAGAGCAAGAAAAAACCCCATCATTGACATGTAACCCTTATAGTTGAATTGATTGATTGAAAAGGATGGATGGAGAACAAACAGCAGAATTTGATCATTGTAGCCTACAAAATATTATATTTTTCTTCTCAGAAAACATTGCTCAGAAGAAACACTGATTTTTTTTTTTTTCTTCATAAAATACAAAATATTCAGTTTACACTCAAGAGTAGGAAAAGGCGGCGTTGATGAGCTTTTATGGATCCGACACACTTACAGACCAAACCAAACACAGAGCAGTCTCCTCCCCTTTCTGGCCTGGCCTATATTAACTTTCCATGGAGCTCCACCTCACAACTAAAGCCACATGGAGTGGGAGAAGGCACCATCAAGGCACTGAGAATACCTTCACATATCCGTACAGATGTAGAAATCTGGACTGCTCTGAACTTTTTCCTCCTGCTGTTTTGGATGTGTTTGTTTTGTTTTTATTTTCGATGTGTGACTAATCCCTCTCATTGTTGGATTTATAAAACTTTTTTTTTCACCATGTTGCTCCGGTTATTCCATGAGAATTTCAGCCTTGGTAAGTGAACACTTCGGGGTGTATGGCTATTTTTCTGTACATTCAGTCAAAAACTCAAATAGAACAATTATAGATAAAAGAGGAATCAGGAAAACTTACTGTTGCATGTACTCATACACCTGGTAAGAGATAAAACTTCATGCCCATTTTGCACTAAAGAGGCATCTTGACAATCAGACGGCTACACAGACAAAGCTGCATGACTGCAACTGCGTTTGTTTTGGGTTCACAGATTATAACACAGGGCTAACTGTGAGCGGTAAAAATAGAAAGCTCTTCGTCAGATGCCGGTAGGACTTGATGTCAACTGTTTGTCTCATGATGTAACAGGAGAGGCCAGCAGAACAGACTGAAATGATGTCGGCACGGGGACACATTGTTAGCGTTTAGGAGAAAGTCACAAAATGATCCAAAGTAGAGACGGTTGACTTGCGTAAGGTGGAGTTTGTGGTTCATAAGTAGGGCAAAGAGCAGCAACAGGGCAAGAAAAGCCCCTGATCTGAGTCTTAGTCATCAATGAAGCTTTTATCAGAAACAATCAGAGAGTCCAGTAGAGGTCAGACATGATGGAGTCAGTTCACTAATTTCAAATTAGTTTCTGCTGAAGGAATTTGTCTGGATCCTCCTAAAGATAAAAACACCTTAAGAAACAAAATGTTGTTCACTTCTGAGTCTATTTAGGATAAACCATGTAGTACTGGTGCATTGAAGTAAAAAAATAAAATAAAAAATAGCTGCAAGCATTTATTTATTTCTTTAAAATGAAATGAGGTAAATTACATAAGCTTAAAAAGACAGTCCTGCGTTTGTTGTGCCCCCGGTCTTAAACAGAAATCAATGCATCATGAGATGTTGACACTTATTAAACCAGTCTTATGAATCTGGAAACTGCACTTGGAGAGAGCAATATAAAAGTCGACTCAAAACGCCACCAGAGGAAGCACAAAGTCTTTCTCGCTTTTGGTTACAATTTCTGCGCGCTCCGGTCAGTGCGCACCACGCTTCAGTCCGCATGCAGCTTCCTCCGTCGGAGAGCCCATCCCATCCCGGCCGGTGAGGAGCATCTGCATTCAGGGACACATGGATTCTCACATGGTCTGGCTGCGGATGCTGATGTAGGCTGCTGCGGCTGTGATGCTGTCATGCTCGCCTGCACACGCCCACCTGCATGCTCATCCATTCACAGTATCCACAGTCTGGATGACTGGCGATCAGGATCTTCAGTACGGATTGTAAATATACCGAAAAGTAACTCAAGGATTCATATCTTGTTTTTCATCGTTTTTTTTTTTTTTTACGTCTCTCCTCGTGGCGGATATGACGTGAGATCCAGGGGGGGTCACCCACCTCATCTCAGTGCCAGATGGGCTTCCCAAATCCGCAAACTGCATTGAATGACATGGCCGCAGGATTTTCTCACTGCAGAGCAAATGTAGCCTAATGCTGCTGAGAAAACAACATTAAATCATACTAAATGCAAAAACAAAGACAGATGAAAGGGATTAAGCGATGCTGAAAGCAAGGGCTTAATTGCACCGAAAAAAAACCCAACAACAACAAAAACAAACAAAAACAACTCTGATCGCATGGATGACAAAGTCAAAGACCAGTCACGGTAACAGCACTGGATACTATAGGTCAGTATGTATTTTATACTTATTAAAAAAAAAAAAAAAAAGTGCTTTAGACTATTCAGAAAAAACATGTATAGTGGGGAATTCTCGTTTTCTTAAAAAATAAATAAATAAAAATAACATTCTTACTTTGGAGCATGAATGATTATCCACACATTCAATTTTCCTCTGTATCTGTAACGAAACGTGTTGATGAAGATGGTGTTAATTCGTGGTCACTTAACTGGATTTAAACCGTGTCGGATTCTCGGGGTTTGAATGACTTCTGCCGCTTTCATGTACAGCTCGAAGCTCCAAGATCCTGATGCAAGTGTACACATTTAGTGCACTGTTGTTAAATTAGTTAAATGCTTTAAAAAAAAAAAAAAAAAAAAAAAAAAAAAAAAAAAAAACATTTTTAATTCCACACAATCATGGGTTGTGGTCAATTGAATACACTTACAGATTAAAATTTGACGAACACTTAGTAATGAATGCTTTTGGGGAAATAAATGATATGGTTAATAAGAAAATATTTTTATGAATATTTATCTACTACAGCTAAAAAAAGCATATTTAATTTGTGAGATTCATAATTTGCCAAGTAAAAGTGCAAAAAAACATCTAATTTAAACCCTCTAAAGCAATTGATTAAGTTTGTTATTATTTATCTAAAGTAAACAAGTAAGTTATTTTGTAAAGAATAAAAATATTTGAATCGTCCTGATTCAATAAATCATTCATAACGCGCTTTCACCATAATTGGAGTATTTCCGACAATCCGTGAAGTAGCCTCGTTACGTCACGCCTTCCCTTCATAGCCAGCCTCAATGGCGTTTGCAGCAGATCCGCAGAGCTCGGGGAGCGAAGCGCACGCAAACCTGGTCCGGGTTTGGTTTTAACAAACACCCAGCTAATGCAACGAATAAAGACAGTAAGTAACGTTTCCTATGTTGATCCTCATCGTTATTACTCCCACTCTGTGTGGTTTCAGTGCTGGGTTTGTGTCGCTTTGAGCCGTTTTACGGAGCTCGGCTTTGTGTTGCTTAGCACTGTGAGAGCTGGACCACGTAGTCAAAAGCCTCAGCCAACAACGGTTCCTTTGTTCGTGCTGTTACAGGGCTGCGTTTTAACGCTGTCTATAATTAAAAGAAAAAAAAAGAAGAAGTGTTTAAATAAAATGTCTTGCATCTAATGTTTCGGCCGCGTAAATGTTGCTCATAAATGCGGTATTGTGATAAATTACACCGAGCCGGAGCGGCTCGTCGTTATGGTAGCATTCTTGTCGTTTTTTTCCGCCACCCGCTACCTGCTCCGCTAAAGGCTAATAAAGCCGTTAATAACTCAGCATTATAACCTAATATGTATCTTAAAACACGTGATTATTTTTACATTGTGTTATTTTAAACGTATTGATTATTAAATCTTGTGTTTTTTAAATTTATTTCCTGAAATGCGTCTTTACCCAGAAACCGGACTGACAAGCGCCTTTTGCCGGGTAGGGGAGGGGCAACAGCCTCTTACGACAGTAGACATGGAAATTACGGCTCTTTTCCGAGTCGTGGGACTCTATTCATCTAAAGGAACCGGTTCTGTCGCTCCTAAACAACCGAAATACTCCAGATTCATAAACGGCTTATTAATAAGGGAGAGCAAAGACGTTACAAAAGCCTGAGGCGAACTACCAAACATGACTGGAAAAAGGCGCAGCGTGAATAACTAAAGTATTAGAGGGCAGAAATACTAATGAACTAAAACGGAAAATTTAAAACCACACCTATGAAACGCATCTGTAAAACCGTCTTAATAAAAACAAAAGTTAAAATAAGAGTAGTTTACATTACTTATGAGATGTAGTGTTTATTGAGAGGCTTATATATTTCACTAGATTTGATATGGAAAAAATTGTTAAAATTGATTGTGTGTAGCAAATAAATCACACAAACGACATTTTTTTGGGATTTGGATATAAAATGAAATCTCCAATGATTGAGGAGCTTAAGGAAGAATTCCTTCTACTCAATCATTGGTAGAGATTTGAATATTTATCTTGAGTGTTTTAATAAAAATGCTATAAGGTAAAACTTTTTTCACCGTTGCGATGCGGTCCAAGTTTTTCTAGTGCTGTAATCATTTTTCCTTAATATTCTGATTTTGTGATCCCATTTAGCTAAAACCTCTTAGCTAGACCTACACTTGAAGTCAAATGATTGCGTGTCTCTGAAAACGTTTTGATTTGGTAAAGTTCTCAACTGTGTTTTTCTTTATCCCCCCATCCCTGTCTTGTCTTCCAGGTTATATCCAAGTAAAATGGAGGATAGTTTTGATTGTGACTGTGGCGAGCTTGAGCCACCTGATCACTGAGTAAGAATTTATTTTGAAGATTTAACAAGGCCAGACACATTTCATTTTTATATATCAGAAGACTTGACCAGAAAAAACAAAAAAATTACTAAAACAGGAAGAAAAATTGTGCATTTCTTATGAAGCTGCTCAGGACCAGTCATACACTGAATGTATCTGCACTGTGAGGATGCAACTACATGCTTTTATAGTTTAATATAGCCCCAGTGCTATTTTTTTTCCTTTTCCAATTGGCCTCAAAGTCCATTCCATTGTAGTCTGTAAATCGTAGACCTTATCAGCTAAAGATATCCTTGTACCAAAACGGTTGAGGGGGAATTTCTATTTCAAAATTTCTCCCAACATTAAACATGGAAAGAAAATATGATATACTAGAGTCCCATATCTGAGGGTGACGGCTAGCCAGGGGGGACTTGGTAGTCGTCTGTACGGGGGTTAGTTCAGCCTCTGAAGCAAAGGGGGGATTATTTGATAATTCCTCTGGTGGTGTTAACGTTGGGCTAGGAACAAGCCAGGAAATAGGCAGAAGTTTGACGTAAAAACCAGTCGTCATGGCGGAGAAGTTCGAGTCGCTCATGAATATCCACGGGTTCGACCTGGGCTCTCGCTACATGGACTTGAAACCTCTAGGTTACGGCGGGAATGGCCTGGTGTTCTCGGCGGTTGATACCGACTGTGACAAGCGCGTGGCGGTAAAGAAAATTATCTTGACCGATCCTCAAAGTGTGAAGCACGCCCTGCGGGAAATCAAGATTATCCGAAGACTTGATCACGACAACATTGTCAAGGTATGGTTCAACATCAAACAGAATAACTGATGGAGCGTCTGGGCGATGGGATGGTTGTTTTTACAAGACACGAGGCTGTGCCAAAGCTGACCTTTTGGTCTGTACCAACAGGTTTTTGAGACCCTGGGCCCCTGTGGCCGCAGACTAACGGAGGATGTGGCGTCACTCACAGAGGTGAACTCAGTCTACATCGTACAAGAGTACATGGAGACTGACCTCTGTCAGCTGCTGGAGAGGGGCCCCATGTCTGAGGGCCACGCACGGCTCTTCATGTACCAGCTCTTAAGGGGCCTTAAGTACATCCACTCAGCCAATGTGCTTCACCGTGACCTCAAGCCTGCCAACCTGTTTGTCAACACAGAGGATCTGGTACTCAAGATTGGAGACTTTGGGCTGGCCCGCATTATGGATCCTCACTACTCCCACAAGGTAAGGAACACTTATTTCTAGCTTAGAAAAAAACTCATAGACACTGTTGTTATCTGTACCGTGGTTGGTTCTGCACTTTCTGCCATGAGATGAGGGTGCTGCTGCCCTAACTCAACGTGTTTATTGGCCGGTAGCGTGGTGCTCCCCTGGGTGACGCAGTTTTATACCAGGAAGTAAATAAGACAGGATGTGGTTCCTTGAGGTGACGCCTCAGCTTCCTTTCTCAGCAGAAGTGGGGCTGGAGACGCCATGCGCTGAGAATTTTCCTTGGCCGGTTGCATGCAAAGCAAAACCTCTAAAATTAGATGTTAAATTGGTTTAGACTGGAGCATGGGTGTCCCATGTTTTTGCTAAAGGTTTTTTTTGTGTTCATGCAACTAATTGACAGAATCCAGGAATTGAGTTTCATAATGTTGGTAAAAAGAACTTTTCATTAAAGGCTATATGTTTATGTACCACATGTGAAATGCATGTTTTATAGCTCTGTATACAATCTGCATTTGTTGCTTTTTCCTTTGAATGTAAAAATCAAGGTTGCAACCAGGCGATAGTCCTCTGTAGCTTTGCGGTGTTGTTGACACTTTATCAAAAGGATGAAGAAATGCCTGTCCATGGCCATATGGTGGTGTGAGGTGAGGAAATCTAGGTTGGCCGGACCCTTTTTCTCTCTCCCCCACTCTCTCCCTCTGTGGTTGGATCTGGACCTCTGTTAAGCGTAGATGGAGTCAGGATGCTTACACGTGTCTCAGATTAGTTATCGGTAGGTCTAGAGTGAGCTCACGTGGTGTGATCTGTTCGACCGGTATGGATTCATCCTCAGCCAGGACTCTGGCACCTCATACAAGACGACTGACACACTGATTCACCACGTTTTCAAGCAAACACCTATCTACAGTCGTCTAGTCGGTTCACATTTTCACTTCTGACTTGAGTGTGCTTATGAGTCATATCCTTAGAGACTCTATCACTGAGCAATAGGAAAAGGAAGGTGGAAGCTCATTGTTGATGGGAAGAAGTGAGGTTTTCATACGATTCAGACACTGTAGAGTGGAGTGTGGGGTTTGCATTATGGGCGTTTTCTCTCTGTATAGGCAGATTTCTAATGAGAAACATGCATGCTAGTTGGTATTCTACAGCTGCCTGGTGGAGGGGGGTGGTCTTTTGTTTCCTTGTAACCTCTATAGATTTTATTTGTGCTTAGATGGTTTGAACCTTCTCTGGTCTTTGTAGACATTTAGTCATCTCAGTATTGCTATTGTGGCAGGGGAGTTAAAGGTGATTCATTGCAGTTCCTGTAAACTGATAATTGTTTGATGCCTAGCTTGTTTTTAAGACTCAGATCCACAGTGATGGTGAAAGCCTGGAATGTTGTTTTAGAATTCCTTGGAGCAAATATGCTTTCATAAGCACCATCCACGTCATAGCGAGACAGTGACTGCGAGTGTATTTAAATGGTAACGCTAAAAACAGAAGTGCTCTTTTTCTAGCGAACCCCAGTTCCTGGTTTGCTTTGAGTCGTGTGATCAGGCCACCTTTTCAGTATTTTTAGTTGGGTTTTTTTTTCTCACCTTTTTCACCCCATTTTTAATCCCTCGTGACTTTCTGGTGTGTTTTTGTGCTGGTTTGAAGTGTTCTGAAAAGGCTGTGTGAGCTTAAAAGTTGTCCCTTATTGACCAGGGCTCAAGAATGACAAATATTCACGTGCACTCATCCAGTTTCTCCAAGCCATGCCCTCCTCCTTTCCCCAGCCAGCTCTTTGTCTTGTTTTGGGAGTGGGGGGGGGGATAAGGATGGGGATTTGCTCAGGGCTTTATTTAAAATTTCTAGTTGTGGCCTGCCCTTCAACAAGAGCTAGACTTCAGAAAGTCCTCCACTACTTCTGCTTAATCAAGCTTCTGCTGTTGTTTAACGTTCTAAGCTACTGCACGTTATTTGTAATAAGTTCTGTAGTTACTTTTTGCACGTTCTTCTTCTACTGAACCCGTTCAGATTTGTCCCTTACTGTGAACACTCGTTTGTTTTAACTGCGATCAAAAATCTCTTGGAATGAAACCTGTGGGGTTCATTCTTTAGTCTTTGGGGGTTTTCCATTTAGTCAGGGTTAGCTCCACCAGAGTAAGCTCATGATTATTAGAATCATGTGCTTGCTTGATGTTTGGTGAAAGAGGCAGTAATTTGAGATGCTGGAGGAATGACTTCAGTTTTTAGTGATCCTTTAAGAAGAGTTCACTGAGGTCTTTTCTGCTGCATGAGCTTCCAAACCACAAGCACAGCAACACTCAAGCATTCATTTGACCTAGTTTTTTTTTTTTTTGTGTGTGCCAGCAACAGGCTGGTCTGGCAGAGAGAAATATGCAGCAAGAAGTCAACACATACCGGCTTTCTGTTCACAAGCTATTAACGCTTTGTCGCAATAGAAAGCAGTCAAACTAATCTGTTATGTGTATTGAATATGTCTGTTATGCAGTGAGTCATGGAACCGTACTGAGGTTTGCTCTGGTTATCCCCCTAAAAGTCACATTGTAGAACCGGAAAGTGTTTCATGGGGTTGAGACGCATTCAACGTCAGAAATAACTGAGCTATATTAAATTAAATTAAATTAAATTAAATTAAAAGGATCTGAATGGTTTTAGTCATAAGTTTCCAGTATTGTCTGAGAAATGAAGATGTATTTGTATTGTGTGTGTTTTTTTTTTTTTTTTTGTTTTTTTTTAAATCTTGTTTGACCAGATTCAGGAAGTTTAGACTAACACATTCAGACACAGTGAGCAAGCCGGTTATGAGTCATAAAAGTCAGCCTGTTCTAATCTTGATCAAGTGGTTGACTTGCTCACCAGCTGTTGCCAAAGGCATTTGAATTGTTAATGCATTGACTTGGTCTGTTTATGGTAAATTGTCCACTTCATTAAAAGAGTCAGATGTTTACCGGCCCACTTTATGCTTTCAGTTATTGGCGACCTTTTAATTTACTCCTCTTCGTTCAGTTCTGTTTCCACAGTGAATCATCTTTGCACAACCATGAATGCTAACCTAATTTGCATCCCTCTTTCTAAACTGGTTATGTGGTTTTCTCCACTGGAGTCAGCTGCAGCTGCATTTCCATTGACCATATAATTGCACATACTGGAATTACATTTAATTATTGAAATTCATGCCTACTATGGGGAAAAAAAAACCAACACATTTTTCAATTAAAAAGTTTGTAGACTAGATTGAGGAGGTTTTTCAGCTGTATCAATCATGGTATTTTGCAACATTACAATGGACTTTTTTTTTTTTTTTTTTTCCTTTTGCGTCACAAAAGTCACGTGATCAACAACCGGATGTTACTACTGGCAGAAAAGATGAAGAAGACAAGAGAAGGATAATGACAATGGTTTTGAATATTACACAAAGTTATTCTTGTCTTATTTTAAGTATGTTTACTATTTAATAGAAACACAGCAATTATAAAATTGTGAGGTTTTTTTTCAACATTAGCGTAATAATGACAGTTTTGTGCACATTTTTGTTGTGGAAATGCAGCTAATTTTCTGCCTTAAAGTTAAAGTTGGCTTTAATAGCAACTAGCCAGCTCCAACTTGGGGTCAATAATTGGGTGCAACCCGTCTGTCCTCCATACTGCGTTCTAATTATGTCCGGCCTCTTTCTCAAGCCGCTATTCGACAAACCGATTAGCTGGTTACCTGGAGGAAGGAGATATGTCTGCACTTTGTGCCATTTATAGATCCGTCAAACAAGGGCTTGCAGAGCGTCGATACACTTGAGGATAATGTGACATCAACTATCTGCAGCTAAATTAGGCAAGAAAGAGGAGCCTTGCTTAGTGGTGAGCCGACCAATTTTGTCATACCATGAACTACAGCTGCAGGTGGGGGAAGCAAGGGTGTCGTTTTACTACAACCCCTTCCCCCAGACTATATTCCCCGAACACACAGACACACACACACACGGGGAGATGGACAGTTCACTTTCCTTTGTGTTCAGTGGGTTGTGATTTGTCGAACCGACTGTGGAGGGCAGGTTGGTGTCACCGCTGTGGCAGCAGGGGGATTATCCTGCTCTCAGATTGCTGACATGGTCTTACACGTGCCTCGTCTGCCCCTCTTTTCATTTATCCTCCGCCCCCCACCTCCTCTCTGGGGTCTGTACTGAACAAGAACAGAGCAGGTCTGTTTGGGAAGTTCCATCGAACTAGCAGCATTGCGTCAATTTGAAAAAAAAAAACAACAAAAAAACTCACATTTTGTGCTGGGACGAGGTTGGTTTTTGTTTTGTTTTTGTTTTGTTTGCAAATCTGTAATGCAAACACTGTTTTCTTATCAGAAAAGTTTGTCTCTTTGGAAGATGCAAAAATTCCACCAAATGTCTCAAAACATCACCATGATTTTGAATAATTTGCCATTTGTGATTTTAATTGCATTTTTTAAATGGAAACACTGCAATTGGAATTGTTTTTCAACATTAGCAGAACATTGAAGTTTAGAAGACATTTCTAATATTCGCTGCTACTGTTGAGGGTAGTTCAGTCTAACGGGCAGAGTTCACATGCAGCACTTGCCATGTTGCATTTCAAAAGCAGAAATCAAGAAGAAATGCCACAGCAGAGTGGCTGTTAATGTTTGCGTACTGATTTCTAACCTTTACTTCCCATATTGAAGATTTGATGTTTTTGTCTACACAGGGTCATCTGTCTGAGGGTCTCGTCACAAAGTGGTACCGATCCCCTCGCCTGCTGCTGTCACCGAACAACTACACCAAAGCCATTGACATGTGGGCTGCTGGCTGCATCTTTTCCGAGATGCTCACTGGGAAAACTCTTTTTGCAGGTAATTAGTGGCTCAGTTTGAACTGTTGAACTTTCCGTAACACCAGTGGAAAGTGGCTGAGAAGTTCAATTTAGGAACGGTGGGGGTTAAAGGTAGAGGCGCGTTGTTTTCATTCTAAGTCTAGCTGGGGCCAAATGAAACCTTCCGCTTCTGTAAGAACCGCCCTAAGCTGGGCACAAGGGAAACAAAAGTTGTTCCCATGATCTTCCACACTTAACCCTCAGTCATGCAGATGGTGGCTGTTGTGTAACCCTGGGAACAAACCAACGTTTGTCCATCCGTTTCAGGAGCACATGAACTGGAGCAGATGCAGCTGATCCTGGAATCCATCCCCGTGCTGCGAGAGGAAGACCGGCAAGAGCTTCACAGCGTCATCCCCGTTTTCATCCGCAGCGACATGTCGAAACCTCACACCCCGCTGGTCAACCTGCTGCCTGGTGTCAGCCCACAGGGTGAGTCACAACCACTTGCAGAGTCACGCAACACTCTGTTCAAGGTCAGGTTGCTCGTGTGTCGCTACTCCAGTTCCTTGATTGACAGTCTTAATTTTCCCCGTTCCTCTCTAGCCATGGATTTTTTGGAGAAGATCCTCACCTTTAACCCCATAGACCGCCTTACTGCCGAAGAGGCCCTGGCCCACCCCTATATGGCCGACTACTCCTTCCCCCTGGATGAGCCGATCTCTCTTCACCCTTTTCACATTGAAGACGAAGTAGATGACATTGTGCTCATGGACCACAGCCACAGCCATACCCATACCTGGGAAAGGTGCGCTGGCAAACTTACTAAAAAGATCTGATAACCATGACAACTTTTTTTTTTATTATTTCTGTACTAAACGGTGTGTTTGCTGTTTTAGGTATCATGAGAGCCAGTTCTCAGAGGCTGATTGGCAGTTGCACAGCACCCATGACCCAGATGAAGTTCAGGTTGACCCCAGGGCGCTCTCTGACGTTACAGATGAAGAGGAGGTCCAGGTATGTAACTTGGACTTGATGAAAGTGGGGATGAGAGGTTGAAGAAGTGAGATGAGATTTAAAGAGGAACAAAAGCTGAACCTTCTCCGTTTCTGTCCAGGTCGATCCTCGTAAATACGCTGACGGCGATCGGGAGAAGTTCCGGGACGAGCCATCCTTCGACTACTCGACCCTGCTCCCGTCAGAGCGGTCTTGGCAGGAAGACCACCACGAGAACAAGTACTGTGACGTGCAGTGTAGTCACACTTGCAACTACAAGGCCGTGTCCCCCTCCTACCTGGACAACCTCATCTGGAGGGACAGTGAAGTCAACCACTACTACGAACCCAAGCTCATCATCGACCTGTCCAACTGGAAGGAGCAGCAGAGCAAGGAGAAGGCCGACCGCAAGGCCAAGAGCAAGTGCGAGAAGAACGGGCTGGTGAAGGCGCAGATCGCCCTGAAGGAGGCCGAGAAGACCCAGAGTCCGGCCGAGAAGGACAGCGAGCAAGAGAAACATCAGGCGGAGAGGCAACAGAACCAAGGTTTCGACTTCGACTCCTTCATCGCCAGCACCATCAAGCTGAGCCTGCAGCCGGAGCCGTGTCCGGAGGTGACCCTGCTCAGCGAGGTGGGCCTCCTCAACGAGCTCAACTTCTCCGTCTCCCAGCTGGAGGCGCCCCGCTCTACTTCCATGTCAAAGACTATTAGTCAGGAGAAAGAGGAGAAGTGCCTGGTGAACCTCGCCCAGTTGGGCGGCGTGGTGGCCGGGGACTGCGTCTGGCCCGCTGAGCCCTGGGAGAGCTTCGGACCCGGGGAGAGCCTCGGCGACGGCGGCTGTCTGATAGACGAAGCGTGCTGGGACCTCCGCAAGGCGGACCAACTCCAGAAGGAGAGCTCCTACACCAGCTACCTGGACCGCTTCTTCAGCCGGAAAGACGACAGCGTCGCCGAGGCCGTGACCGGTTTGGAGATGGAGCCCTCGGTGGTGAAGGAGCTAGACGACAGCTTCCTGGACACTAGCGCGGAGATCGTGCTCAATATGCAGCTGGACTCTCTGGCCTTGCCCGTGTTTGACGGCCCTGACGACTTGCCTCTAAAGTCCATCCAGGCGTCCCTCTCCCCTTGTGCCGTCAAATGTTCCCCTCAGATAGCCCACAAAACCTACAGCAGCATCTTTAAGCATCTTAATTAAATATATCTTTCCTCACAGTGCAAAATCTAGGCAGTTTTATTTTTATTTTAATACGGTGTTATTGTACTTGAATCATTTCATACCATTTTTTTTATGATAGTTTTATTTTGAGGAGTTGATGGGGGCTGATTTATTATATTTGAAGAGTTTCGTCATCACTCTGAGCCTTGATCACCTGGCCTTCATGGGTTATTGTCTACGCCCTCATTGCTAAACCGGCATGTCGTTGCACATGTAAGTACTGTAGATGGAAGGGATGGAGGGAGGAGAGAGGTGGAAAAATAGAAGGATTTAAGAAAGGAGATTTTGAAGGAAAGATCGGTGAACAAACATTGCTGTAGGCTTTTAAAGTGCTTTCAAACAGCCTTCCTGGGTTGGGTGTATACATTTGGGGGGGAAAGGAAAGAGGGTTGGGTGGGTTCTTTGTCTTTTCTTTTCTTTTTTTTCCCCTCCTTATTCGACTTTCTAACATGTTTCCCTGAAGAAAGCTTCCGTAACAATCCTTTCATAGTGTAAATCTGACACATGATGCCAGCAGCAACCATTATCGTAGGCGTTAAAATGTAAACGTGTTATCTACCTCAAGGTAACAGCAGTGAGAGACACTCGAAGCCACACTAGTGCTTTACACACATGACCATCCTCATACCATGAAATGAAGTGGTCGCAAAGATGAAATCTGTCTCACTTCGGCATTTAACATAGTGAGGTGTTTCAGTAATCGTTATTTATTTCTAGCAGATGTGCGATATTTATTTTACGAAACTTTGTTATGTCAAATGTGATTCTTGAAGGTTTGAAGAGCTGAACAGACTTCCATTCTCATTTCGGCACTATAAGGATGTGCAGGTGTTCCTTTTTGTTTTTAACGTAGGATGCAAATTCATGGGTTGTTTTTTTTTTATGAAATTGAGGCTTTCCATTCTTTTGTTCTACTGGAGTATTGTCTTTGTTTTGTTTTTTTTACCGTATAGGTGCATTCTGTCTTTTTTTTGTGAAAACCTCCTGTTTCGTTTGAAGAAGCGCCTAAAAGTCTTATTTTTATTTTAAGAAATTCTAAGTGTTAAAAAAAGGCCATGGAGGCAACGGAAAGGTACATTAAAAGGCAAAGCTAACGGTGGGTCTAAAGTACGTCAGTTTTAATTGTATGTTTTTTGGGGGGTTGGGGTGTTTTTGTTAAATTTCTATGTACTTTTTCCAGGCAAGCATGATGAAATAGGTTAAGGTGTAGCATGTAGAACACTTACAGACTTTTTTTTGTAATTATCGGTTCCCCTGTTCTACAAAATATCTCAAAATAAAAATTACTGGCAAATAAAATGTCACTGACTCTGTTTCATTTGCAGACATGCTCTTGTTTCAGAAAGGATAAACTTCGAAGCGTGTCTGTGCTCTTGTTTAGCTTCATAGTTTTAGTTATTAGACTAGTGAGCGCTTGGCATTTGGCTTCAGTCACTTCCTCAATCTAGTTTGAGACTGAACCACTCAAAACTTTTCTCATTGTGAATAGAGATGTGAAAATACCTGAAGAGATCTGCTGAGTCACCATTCTGGATTGATCCAAGCTGCAATTTCCTGTTTCTGCCAAGAGACACAGGTGACTACAAGGCTACTTTAGTCATTTCTGCAGAGATAACTCATTTTTTAGAGGGTTGGGAACTATAATTGAAATTTAAAACTTTTCAGATTATTAATTAATGAACAATGGATGATAGATTGTAATGGTATCAAGTTCTCATTGGCTGTCTTAGCCTTGCATAGGCTAAGACATGGAATAAGTGAAACAACCTATTTTTGACGGCACAGTAATGGGGAAAATCAAATTTTCACATTAAATGTTACTACCACGATTATATTTTTTAACTTTTCCACTACCTGAAATTATTTACAGGGGTGGTAATGTGTATCTTTCAGACACATAGTGCCGATTTATAGCACAATGAAGTCACTGTTCCCTTCAGTTGTTCTAGAAATGTATTTGTCAAACATAACTTAAAAGAAATTAGTCTTTCGACAGGCCAAGTCTGGCTGAAACATAAACACGACACGAAAACAGAAGTTGTAGTACAAAGATTGGATCTGGGTTGCTCCCTCTAACCAGCTGCAGCTGGATTTTTCTCTCTGCTGCCACTTCCTGCCGGGACAAATCAGGCCATCTACTGTCTGCAATGTTTCCCATCTTTTCCAACCACGTGTTTCTTAATGGCTTAGGCCTCCAAAATACTGATGAGAACTATGTTCATCAGTTCTATCATTAGATGTTTGTATCCAATGATAGAACAAGTGGCTAAAATAAAATGTAGGTCAGACACTGTTTTCTCTTTGACCAACTCAGTGTCATCTGTCCTCTTTCCACTACATGTCTCTGTTTCCTCTGCTCACAACATCAATCCATCCACCTGGGGAGTTTTTGTTTACTAACGTATAGCAAAGATATATATAAATCGTATAGCAAATACGATTAGTCCTAGCAAGAACTAATCGTAATCATAAAAGTCATATTAATTTGAGGCTTTTATTGACTTATTTGAAACACTCTAAACGGCTTCAATAAGGCTGTAATTGACTTTAAAAACAAGAATTGGTTGCCTTTGGCTTTTGGTGTCATTCCAAGATTGTTGGTTCAAGTTGCTCTATGTCAGAATGTGTGTAGTTATTTTAATATTTCACAGCTTTCCTTAGTCCTAAAAGAAAACCCAAACTGTCGTCTGGAGATAAAACTTGAAACATGATTTTGACTGTGTGAATCAGAATAAAGTAAAACAACTGTGTCCAGTTTTTACAGTTAGCTGGAGTGGATTGAGGTGTAATTATTTCATCCAGCGAAACAGTCTAAGTCATTGAAAGTCCAAATTGAATGTGACATTCAATATCTTTATGAATGCATTAGCTTTTCTGTGCTTAGAAGTGTCCCTCACCATCAATCCGTTGATGAGACATCACTCGTTTAAAGAAGGCCATGATGAGTGGCGTTCTCTCACTAATGGAGGAAATAAAAAAAAAATCAGTTTAGACATGTCAAAAATAACAAACTACTGAGTTTTATCTGAGTAAATATATGAAAAATAAGTGGATAAACTGATTTCTGAGAGATAATGCTGTGCAGATGAATCAAAAGAAAGACGACCTGGTCATTCACCAAAACCTGAGATGGCTCCTCAGTGTCAGAACACGTACCCTTATTCAGAGCAGAGCTCCAGGTGCTAAAGTTAGAACACAAAGTGCCTTCATAAATAGAGCTCAGCCTTCAGGGTCCTGCACTTTAGAAGCTTTGGCCCCTGACAGAGATACGCAGCCTCCTGACCACTGATATCAGATCAGAGTATCGCTTTTTACACCTCTAAGCAGCCTGTGTTTCAACATTACTTTATAAATCCCTCACTGCTTTCCCAAACTGGGGACCATTAATGCAGACGATCTTTAAAGCAGCTAAAGTTACAGGCTAATATTCTGAACTTCGATAACATGTGAATTTAAAAGAGCTGCAGCCAACGACCGGAATGAGTCATCTCTTGATTAGGCTCAAGTACTGGAGCTGACGTGACCAACGGCAGAGCCGGCAGTAATTTGTGCCTTGCTCAATAAAAAAAATAATAAAATCATAAGAGCTTTTTAATATTCAAAGTCCTCATAATAACGCCATGTTCCCTCCGTCTGAAGTGGCCACAGCTGTTCCTGATCAAGCAGGTTTATTTCTCAGGGCCGTGCCGGTTGGCTGTAGACTTTCCAAAACAGAACATTTTTTTTGTTTGTTTGCATAACAAATAAAAGCCACAAAATATGACATTTTGCTGAGCGACGGCCCCATCTGTGCAGTTTGCTTGCAAAAAAGAGATAATTACTATACTGCTGCTCTGGTTTCAAGTAAACACTTTTTTTTTTTGCTCTGAAAAACAAAAATATAGGAGTGTTTAGAGACCTGTGTGCAAACTGAGCTCATCAGAAGGATAATGATTTTTCTTTTCTTTTTTTTAAGAAGAAACTCTAAAACTCAATAAGTCTTAAAGCTCTGTTTCATGAGAGTATCTTATAGTAATCAAATCTTGTTTTATCTTTCACCGCGTTTTGACCAGCTTAAAGTATTTGGGCGGTCATGTGACATAATTAATAGTATTCTTGACTTTATAATCAAACCAACTAGTTGTTCGAAAAATAAATAAATAAATAAAAAAGTTGTGCCAAAGAGAAATGACTGACAAGGAACTGTTTTAGTTTTAAAAAAGCCCCCAGGAGGAAACTGGGTGGTTCATATGATTTGGTATGAGAAAGAGTGCTGGAGAAACATTTCATAAAAGGCGTCTGCCGTTTTGAAATCAAAGTCCTGTTTTCCACGCCAAATGTGTTTAAAAATAGGAGTGAAAGCAAAATCCTTTTGTGAGTGTTGTATTTTTGGAGGTTAGCCTTTTACAGAGAAAACATCTCACAATGAGGGAAAACAGCTTCCCAGCAAATCAGGCATCCTTCTCTGGGTGCAGTTGTGCTTAAAGGGATATTTCTCTCGTAAAGAGATTGTGAGCAGGCAATTTTTTTTACCTGCAGTCAAAAAAACATCTTCCCTTTTTATAAAACAATGATGACTTTCCCTGTCAGTAATGGTGGGGCCAAGACAAAACAAGATTCCACTGTTTTTAAATCAATATTAATTTATAAAATGTCACAATGTTTGATGTGCTGCTGTATCATCATAAACCTTTAAAGACTCTCCCTTTTTTCATTAGATGACTCTGAAGTCAGAATTGGTTCAGTGCGCGTTGTGATTGCGGTCCCATTAAAAATCCATCCTGGAAAATAAAATGTGCACAGGGTATTATGAGAAAATACTTCAAACTGATGTAAACAACAAAAAAACATAATAAAAATCCAAGCGAACGTGATGACTGACTCACATTTTCACCAGCTGCAGTTTCAGCACTTGCTGTGTTTGTTCAAGTGGGGAAGTAATTATTACAGACAGTGTTTGGCGCATGTGGTGTTAATCTTTTTAAGCCTGTGTGGTTTTTACATGACAAAAACCCAGAGCACAGCTCTTGTGACTTCGTTAAACGGTCCTGTATTTGGAAGTCACCGAAACACGTAAACTAAATAACCTGTAAAACAAATTTCAGCTTTTTCTTTTTTTTCTTTTTATGCAGTTTTAACATTTACCCCTAAAGGGCCCTGGTGACTGCTGTGTTTGTGTTACCGCAAAAGAGTCCAATACAGGCAGGAAGAGGGAGTTCACCGGTACAGTAAGGACAGAAAACATAAGTTACAACAATGTAGTTGATGTTGTCTTCACATTATGAGAGCAATGACTTTGTTTAATCCTCGCTGTTTAATAGCAATGAGAATTTTATGAAGCAAAAAAATGTACTCGCCATTAAATTACAGTTGTTATGAGCGAAGAGAACAGGAGAGAATTGAACAGATGTAAACAAAGTGTCAAAGGTGATGAAGATATAATTAATATCCTAACTGATGCACGGCATGTTCTATGCATTGTAGACTATGTCATTATAGTTATGAATTAATGTTGTTTTTATTGAAAAAACTGACTAATGTAACATGTCAATTGTTTAAAGTGTGTGGCAGGATTTGCATGAATCTGCCTTTGTAATGTCGAAACTTTGACAAGCCACTGGCTCTAAAACTAATCCGTTTCTATAAATTAAACATTCCTTCAGCAGAATCCCGCTTCCAGCAGTCTGAGCTATCCCTTTGAAAACTGTCCTGTCAGATGACAAAGCACAATTCAAACTTGCTTTGTAGTTTGTTTTTTTTCTTGGGGAATGATTAAACTGTCTTGCAGGGCAAAGTGGAGAGGCATCATCTAACCAGCACCACAGTACAAAGTCAACAGCAGTGACTGGACAGAGGCAAAGTGGAGGCAGGGAGAGGCAAACATCCATCAGGGTGAATCAAAGAGTGAGAAGAGAATTACAACTTATTAAAAATATGTGACACATTCAGATTTAAGATTCATCTAGGGAAGGTCAGAACAGTTTAATCTTAGATAATGTTTTCTAATAGTGTCACAACAGAATGGTTTCTAGTGCTGACATGCCTGGAGTTCAGACAAATGTGATTTCTTGAGTAGGAAATTAAACGTTGACAACTAGACGTCCAAAACCATTGAGTAAATTAAATCTTATGCTAGTGTTATAAGAAACATCAGCGTTGCAACACCGGTAAGCGCGGTGCAGTCCCAATTGTGGGACTGAGTAATGCCGTCTGTATTCTCGTGGTATAATTTCCCAGATTAACTGTCAGGTGAGTTACAAAGACGTGACTGAGACAGATGAGGCCAGGTCAGGTGTTGTTAAAACAGGTAAATACAAAACCTGGACTTCTCGTTACTCAGTTTCCACTCATCTCAAGGTCACAAGACCTCCAGCACACTTCTGAGCCTCAGTAACAATCTCTTACTTCATCCAAATAAAGCCGGCCTTCCTCAGGACATGGACTTTCCACTGCAGGTTAAAAACACACGTGTTTTTGGCCTCAAAGAAATTTTCCAGTCCGTATCGCAGCAATGATTACACACCCCGCTTCACTCGTTTCTGCACTTTGCCTTTGTCCGTGGCTGCTCACCCTGCTCATAAATTAGTAAATATCCTGGATCAGAGTTCAGTTAGAGTGAGGTTAAGACAATTTGTTCTTCTCGGAAGAACACAGATAAGCATGTGCCTTATTAAACCCACCAGAGTGCAGCAGCTGCCGCAGCATCAGCACTTTCACAGCAGATCACTCTGTGTTCTTGCAGATACTTCAAAACAAATTTTGAGGTGCTAATTACTACCTGTGTTTGCATGCGTGCAGGTGTGTGTGTGTGTCCGCTCTGTACGCAGATAATAAGTGGTTTTATGAGACTCTTACTCAGACAGTAAGAGACCAAGGTATGACTTCACATGAGGGGACTTTATTTCGAGAGGCGTCAGTGATGTGCTGGCTCATGTAAATATGTCATTAACAGTGACAACAAGTAAAGGTTGTTGTCTTCCACCAGCATATTTACAGTTAACACTACATCTGCTGGTGCTGCTCGCTGGCAAAGATGTGAACAAAAACATTAGGATGTGTTTTGGTGTTGGGAGACCTGGAGGTAGATGCCATTATTTTGCTGGAGTCCAAGATGTTTTAAACTTTTTATTATTGATGTAGTAGATCAGTAATAATAAGTAGATCATGGCTGCTCGTCAACTATTGACAAGCAGCCATGTAATTTTCTGTCCTCATTTCCATGGTCTATGAAGATCCAAACACGTTAGGCCTTAGTTGAATGGTAAGTTCTCTTGAGTTTCCCAATTTTAAGGGTGAATAAGCGAAGGATAGTATGCCACTTCATATCTGTACTATGAAATCAGAGCGTTCTCATCATATGTAAAAAATACTTTGGTTACAATTATGTTGTAGGACTAATTAGACAAAATCTTATCAGTGAACTTAATTAGATTAAATGCTGAATTTTTTAGTTTGTTTGTTGAATTTGTTCTGCACCAAAATCTCTGAAGCTGAACAATTTTGAGAGCTCCTCCATATTGTGTTTAAAAACATGAATAAAACTATTTTTTGTTACATAGATCTTGTGTACAGTCACTTGGCACTTTATTAAGTCACTTCTCAACTTATGGAAATGATCCAGTCACATAGCAGTGACTGAATGAATTTAGACATCTAATCATGGCAAATATTTCTTGCTAACATCTACACTGACCATCAGGGTGAAGAAAATAAGGAGTTTAGGCGACTTTTAGCATCCTGTTGTTGCTGGTTGTTCCCAGATTGTTTTGGGAATTTTGATGTACTGGGATTTTCATTCACAACCATTTTGTTTTGTAGCTGGAGGTGAGAGAAAAAATTACATGCTGGCGTGAGAAGATGCAAAACCAACAGAAACTCAGTTATCCATCTACAACCAGAATCCAACCTCTGAAAGCAAAACCTTACAGAAGACGGGCTGGAAGAGCTGCTTTTGTCACAAAACGGGACAATAACAGATTGGAAAAACGTTGCCTGGTTCAATTAGAGTTGATTTCAGCTGTGGAATTCAAAATGTGGTGTAAACAAAATGTAAGGACAAATCCTGTCTTGCATCAACAGCTCAAGCTGGTAGTGGAAGTATAATGGTGGGTGGGGGACCTTACTTGGTACACTACTTTTTACCAATTGAGCTCTGTTTCGACCAGCAGAGTCCACACTTTTAGCCATCACAGTCGAAATTGTTAAGTGGAGCAAAATCCAGGGCCGCATTGTTTTCAAACTTAAACTAAAAAGATGATCTCCTCAATAAAGTATTAAATATATTTTAAAATAGAAATGTAGACAAAATTTTTTAGAAAGCGAATCTGTGAATTATTCTTGATTCAAAAATATAAACAGCTTCTTGTGCAGTTTCCATATTAAATAATGGGTAAATAGTTTTGAAAACCTTTAATCCTCAATTTTTCCTCTTTTTGTTATTTTGGCAGCAAAGGTTGGCCATCGCTTGCTGATTTTATTGAAGCGTAATCTATGAAAACAGAAACATCATTAATAAAGGAAAAATAACTGCCTTGTACATAAATAAATGTTTACAAAATGGTATTTTTCTGTAAAAATCTTGATTTAACAGCGAATTTGCTTCATTCTTGAATGGGGCCAAACAAAATCCTCCAGACGGCCACAAATGGCCCTTGGGCCGCCCTTTGGACATCCCAGGTTGAGATGCCTCAGCATACCAGAGTATATAGCTGCTGGTCATCACTTTATGAGCAAAGTGTACCCAGCTTCTCATGATAACATCCATCATCATCATCATCATCATCACCAAAAATCATCAGCAAAAATCTTCTCAAACTGTTTTTTATGAAACGCACCAATGAGTTACAGACGATTATTAGAGAATAAAAGTGTGTAGGGAGAACAGAGTAAACAATACTTCTCTACCACTTGGTTCATAGGAGTTCATTTTAAAATTTGTGTGGTATTGCTAAACTAAATATCACCTACACTTGTTACATCAGACTCCCACATAGGATAAAATTACCACCAAGCACGAGTTTGCTTTCTCGTGCGTCGTGTGCGTGACCTGAACTTGGACTCTGACTGCAGCTCATCGTGCTTCAGTGGACACTCAACTATGTTCCCATCAGTGAAACGAAAAGGCGCTGAGATTGGAAACGACTGATCTGAAAGGATGTGCTGAACGTGGGGAAAAGACGACCTCTGATTTAAACGGATCAACATGTTTTCGAATTGAATGCAGATTTGATTTTATGCAACAGAGCTTACGGAGCCCTTGGTGGTTATTGTGTGACTGTGCCAATGGTGACAGAAAGCTGGGATTTATCACAACATTTTGATGCTTCAAAAAGCTGAGTATTAATGCAGAGGAAACAGCAACAGAGTTCATCTTAGAAAGTGTTGCTCTTTCATTTGTTTAATCCTGCTCGCAGATGACAGAAATGCAAATTGCACTGCAGAAAGTAGAACATTTGAAGAGACAAATGTTTATGTACGTTTAAATAAGTGCAATTCAGATGAGTGTAATGTTATTTATTTCTTTTTTCTGCTTTAAAAGAATCAAACAATTATTTAATTAACTTCAAGAAAGGTTTAAATCCCAATCTGTCAGTGATATGAATATTAATATTGGGCTGTACTACAGTTCTGCAAACATTTAGCGACATTTAAGTCGGATTCATAGAAGAAATCGTGCATGTCTGCATTAGCGTTCACACCTTGGTGGCTTATCTTTCTCCTCAATAATTTATTTACCTTTCTTCATCCTTATCGTTAATTTAAATGTGAAGACTTACAATGAAGAAAACTTCACTGAAAAAATTGAAAATAAATTTATGAACAAACATTGGACATTTACTGCAGCTCTCAAAAGTTATGCAATAAATAAATAAATAAATAAATAAAAATATGTCAAAATGTCTTCTTTTTTTTTTAAACTGGGTCTAAAAATAATGAGACATTTACAAATCTGTGAGAAGATGGCGCAATGACTTAGATGCACCATCTTAAGGTGAGAAATTGGATTCATTAACAACAGCTGCAGCTTTTATCCATATCATGGAGTCTCTTCTCCTCCATGTCTCTTTTCTCAAGTAAATAGCTTCCAGACTAATACTGTTGACTGTATATATAGTTGTTGTTTTTTTTGTCCTTTCCTACTTGTAAAATTAGACCATGCTACTTCTTTATAGACTCCCTGCAAAGATGTTTGGTTTAAAACATGCAAGTGAGGAAATATCTGGGAAATATTGTTAGGAGAGCTGAACTTTTTTTCTCTAATGATTACAGCAGGCAGGAACTGAGGAGCACTCAATTATGTGCCTCAACAAAGTGTTAATTTGATGGGGTGCACATTTGTAAAATCAAGTTATTGTAGCTCTTTATTGTTTACACTTTCCCCTTACTTAAATGTGTTTTTTTTTCTATTTAATAGTACAAGATATGTCACATGTGGCAATCGTTTTTAATATATATATATATTTTAAATAAAACTTGCTATTTTATTTAACCACCGCAAACTTTCCTAGTTGTAGCTTTTCCTTTTCTCTGCCTGTAGGAGGCGCCAAAGCCCTTTTATGAATCCACAAAACTAAAGCTGCTAAGTACAGTTTCATGTTGTTTCCACTTTTTAGCAACATACTAAACATTCATAAGATGCCATAAAATATGTATTGTTATAAAACCTAGGCACTGCATAAACAGAGCTATGTAAGATCTGATTGTAAATGCCTCAACTGGTAATAAATATTCTGTGTTTATCATTAGAGACCTAATGGATGCTCAGCATGAGAGACTGATGCAGTCAATGACACAATGCGAGCAGCTGTTGTATTTAAGTAAAACAGCTTGATAATTTTATTGGCATTTCAACCAATTCCAAACCGTTTAAAGAAAACGACTCGCTAAAAAAAAGGAACATGCATTTCGGTTTTCAGGTGACGCTGAAATGAAACTTTCTCACACAGACGACACAATGATTCCTTTTGTTGTTCAGCCTGTTTACGGCCGTTTGTTTCTGAGCACCTGTCGCTTCCAATTATTTGAACATTTTACCTGAAAACTAAATGCCAACATGCAACTGCCAACATGGCAGATGTGTTGACTCACATCATGACGCACGGTGCATCTAGTTTGTAGGTTTTACAACGTATTCAACCTGGTTTTTGCAGCTTATTTTATTTCTTATTTTTATTTTTGTATTTCCCTCTTAGCTTATATGTTTGTTGATGAATTGTATTTTAAACAAAAACTAACATTAAATGTGGAGGAAGTTGAAATGATTTTGCATATGCCTGAAACGTTGCAGGGACATGTAAACTTTTAAAAGCGATTGTATGACGGATTGTAGCTGATCTTTGCTGTGTCTGACAGAGTTTACACATTGGGAAAGCGGCACTGCTTCAAGGTAAGTGTCTTAAACTGAACTATGAAGCAACATCGAGGGAACAAACCAATCATAAAGAGTTACACTGCATGTAAAGTCCCTGTTTGTATGTTGCCAAGTCTGTGTTATCTGGCTACTGTTGATCCCAGATGATTTACCTTAACAGCAGATTCTCATGTGTTTTAACTTTAGCTGTCATGTACATTAGCAGTGCACACACTCTGGCTCGTATTTGTCGGAGATCTAGTCAGTGTTAACTTCATATTTTGGTCTCAACGCAAATAGAGGATGGTTGAGAATTTTAGAAAACAGTAAGGCTCTTTCTGAACCTTAATGCTAAGGTGATTTTGGATCAAGAGGCTAAAGATGAAGGCCAGCAGTTTGTCAGTAGAGGAGTGTGTTTGGACATCCAAGGAGTGCCATCTAGTGGATGGAGATCTGCAAGGAGATTTACAGATGGACAGGGTTTGCTTACCAAACATCTTCAGGCCCAAAAAATGGAAGTCACTCATAAAGACGGGAACAAGCCCCAGTTTTCAGGTTTACTACACAGCCAGAGAACTTTTCCTGGAAGTGCTGGACTTAGAAGCCATCAAGGAGCTGATTAGGAGATCTGCAGGAACGAGGGCCGCAGCTCAGAGACTTCCACACAGCCTGAGTAAGGAGCGGAGCATCTCTGTCTCTGATGGGGAGTACGGTGAGGCTTTAACGTTGTTCTCCATTGTTCTGCAAAGTGGTTTGTCTCTTGGGGACAGCTGCGCCTTTGCATATGAGTTCACCCTGAAACTGGACAGGCAGCACGGTCTCCTGAAGAGAAACAGCATCCACACCCACCTGCTGTCTCTGACCAGGCTGAAGCATGAAGACCAGCTGGAGGCTCTCTCTGCTTTCTGCAAGCATTTATTCTGCCGCTACCAGACTCTTCACAACCCTGGTCCCAAACTGGCGGTGAAAAAATACACGCTCTCCCACCAGCACGGTCTTTGCTCCCTCCATCTGGCCCTCCTCTGCGACTCAAACTCTGGCTTCATCTGCAACATGTACCTGTACTCTCCAGAGCAGCTGCAGCCTCAGAATAACACGCCTGTCGTTGCGCAAGTGGTCAAACGACTGGTAGAACCTTTCTGCGGCCAAGGACGGATTGTTCAGCTGGACAACTCGGCGAGGATGGAGGGCAGACTCAAAACAATCCTTTCTGAATTACAGATTAACATTCAATTGCCACCATCAGAGAAAAAGCAAACAATATCCCTGAAATCACCTTCATCTCCATCTAAAGCTTCAGAGGAGTCAAAGTCAGAACTCACAGCCCACCTTCAGGGCTGGACTGGACCTGCTCTGCTCCCTCTGTCAGACCTGAGCGGGTCTGGGGCAGATGCGTTCATGCTGGGCTTTTGGGCGGCCCTCCACACCGTCTGCATCAACACGTTTGTGCTCCACACTCTGCAGAGACGGGCCTCAGGCAGGACAGTTCCTCTGCCAGGGTTCACCAGGGCTCTGGCCTCTCAGCTGGCCGCAGGCGGCAGCAGCATGGCCGTGCCCGTCCTGCCACAACTGAACAGCTGCTCCGACCAGGAAACCACAAATCTCTCAAAGCAAAGGTCAGTCACGTTTGTTGGATTGCAGTCTTTGCTACACGAGAGGAGGAAAAACCTTTTTCAATAATTGAATCACTGTAATGTTTGTATTAGTGAGACGTTTACTACAGCAGAATCCTGTTCATTACAGTCAGCAAAACATTCAAATGATCTCTTCCTAAAAAGTCTAGATCTGAGATGTTTTGGGGGTTTTTTTCCAAGAGAAATGTCAAACATTTTGGGAACCTCAAGACTATTTTCTCCTGTCTTTACCAGAACAAGGATACTTTCTCAGTTAGACTCCTCTGTTTACCTGGTTAGAAATCCACCCAAGAAAATGGCTCTATAGTTGGAACGTAAGATTTTTTTGTTTTTGCTGACACTAACCGTATCAATATTTTTGCTTTCAGATTTTATAGAAAACTGCAAAAAACATCAAATCTCACCGAGTGTTTTTGTCAAGTTTTGAGAGCAAATATCTCAGTACACTTGAAACAAGACAAAACTGACTTACCAGTGACTTTTCAGCAAAGCATAATAGCTTTTTTTAAGTCAATAATTCTTTAATGTTGATTTTAAAAAGTACTGATTCTACTGGTAGATTTTTCTCTTAAAGCAAGACACTTTCCGATGTTATGAGTAAAAAAATCTGCCAGTGGAGAGAGTCGTTTTAATCTAGATTCAAGAACCGTTCACTTAAAACAAGGTCCTTCATCTTAACTTACTAGTAAAAATCTACTAGGCAGTTAGCTTTGTCTTATTTTAAGACGAAACTAACTTGCAATTTCTAAATTTAGGAGTTTCTATAAGAAACTGGTAATAAAAGTGCCATCAAAAACAGCATTATCAAATCTTATCTTCTGATTTCCAGTTATAAAACCATACATATTGAATTACCAAATTCTTACTTTTGTAGTACTTTTTCTGTTTTAAAATAGTTACCACTTTAAAAAAAAAATCCAGGACAGTTTAGAAGCAAATTAGGGATTAAATTAAGGTGATATTTTTCTAAGTGACATTTTCCTTTCGAGGATTCGTTGCTTTTTCCCTGAAAGCGAAACTGTTGTTTCTGTTTTCAAGTGAACCGCATTCAAACAAGAGCATTGCCACGATTGAGACAAATTGGTTTCTGGCATTCTGCTTGTTTTCTTTTGAACCGAGTGGATGCAGAATGCTGAGAACTGGTGTAATGTCTCCGTTACCAGGCTACCGTTCGATCTGGGAGGAACCACACTAGTCTGGCCTGGTAAACGAAGGCTTTTTTTCCCCCCCCCCACTTTAGAACCAAACTGATCATGATTAACAATACAAAGTAAAAGGCTGATGCATGTTCTGTCTGTGATGCTGCAGGTCAAACACAAATGGCTGTTTTCAGATGATGGAGGGCACGAGCTACAACTTGAGAAGTAGGCGCTGCACGCCATCGAACAAGCACGGCAAACCAGGAGTAGTTGGGTTAGACAACATCGGCAATTCGTGCTACTTCAATGCTGTGATGCAGTGCCTCTGTTCAACCATGCCCTTTGTAGAAGACCTCCTCAGTCACGAGACACGCAGAGACCTGGCAAAGTACTCGGCGGCCCACCCACCACCTCTTCTCTCGTAGATCCAGACCAGACGAGCTTTCCCCGGTGATCTGACCTCTCTGTCCGTGCAGGTGTGACTGCAAGATCGCGCAGGTTTTCATCCAGCTTCTGGAGCAGATGTGGCAGGGGAATAGCACCAGCTGTTCCCCTGTGCAAGTCATGTCTGCGCTGCCCTCCGTTTTCCCGCAGTTTGACAGCTACACCCAGCAAGACGCACAAGAACTGCTGCTCCACCTTCTGGACGCCCTGCACGAAGACTTAAAACAGGTGCATCAAAATCTCCCGTCTGCAAACACTGTTCTCTGCTCGTGTCTATTAAACGTCGAAACAGATGATCCAATTAAATAATTTCTAATTAATTAAGCATAACTTTTAATGTATGATTAACATCATGTTTTATGCTTTTGGGAGTCCATTTTTTTTTCTTTTATGATTTGGTTCGATTATGTTCGATTTCTGTAAAGTGTCAGAGTTTTTAGAAAAGCGGTATACAAATAAAATGTATCAATATTATTATTATTATTAGTAGTAGTAGTAGTAGTGTAGATTTAAGTTCTGGTTGCATTTTAAGAAAACATCTCAACTTTTCAAGTTTGCACTCCTTTTCCCAGTTCATATTTGTGTTCATTTGGTTGCAAAACGTCAGATGCATTTGTCAAGAAAACAGCCAGGAAAGAATCAGAGCAGAAGCTCCAAAACTGAGTCCACCATTATCTCGGATCTGTTTGAAGGCCAGCTCAGCTACCTGACCAGCTTCCTCCACTGTGGTCACGAGGTGCGCAACAATCAAACCTTCACTATACTGTCACTTCCCATCCCGAACGACAAGAAGTGCTCCATTCAGGTACGCTTCACCGGATTCGTCGCAACGCGCTCTTCTGGGTCCTGGTGGCTCGTCCTTACGTTCATCCAGTTTGTGTGTCTGTGCAGGATTGCTTATCCCTGTTCTTCGAGGAGTCTGTCCTGACTGGGGCCGAGCAGAGCGACTGCTCATACTGTGGCCGAAGAAGAGAAGCAACAGTGCAAACTTACTTAAACAAACCTCCAGAAATTCTCATTTTGCACCTGAAACGGTGGGTAAGAACATCATCAGAGAATGCTATAGCTGTAATTCTTAAGTTCTTATTGAATTTGTTAAATTGGATCCAATATCTCACCTACTGATCCACGAAGAACAGCAGCTAATCGGGATTGAAATCTTCAGACCACACTTGCATGTAGTTAGTGGGACTGCACACTTGGGCTTAAATAATAAGCTTCAGTGATCGTTTTTTGCCTTGTTCGTTATTCAGCGACATGTTAGCTTTGACCAAAGCGAAGGAATAGCCTGGTTTCAAAGAATTTTTTTCATTAATTTTTTAAATTAAATAAATAGACCTTTATTTTTCTTAAAGGTCTATTTAAGAAAAATACAATACCTTCAAAGTGACAATAAATGCGGGTTTCGGAATTGGCCTTGACTGTAAGAATGGCTGACATTAGTTAAAGGGGCAGTATTATGAAAAGTCAACTTTTTTTCTTTTTTTTAGCTTTACATCATGTTATAATAATGTTATTCCCTCGTCAAAAACATACCTGGAGTCCTTTAGTCTCCCGTGGCAACCACTCAGCTGTGCTGAACGCCAGGTGGGACAGAACGACGCGACTTCCCCACTCAGCTGCTTCAGACTAATCAGCAGCAATTAGCAAACACTTGGAGGAACTGCGCATGTGCTGAGCTCATTATAGACGCTGCTTCTCAGCTGGTGAAAACGTTGTTAAAGGGTTAATAGAGGACTGATGTGATGACTTCCTGGAAACAGACCATTGGAAAGAAGAGCATGACATTTTTAAAGAGACAGTGGCCCAATTTCAAGGAGTTAAATGACGCAGTCAAATTTATTGTTAGTCATATTTGATATATAGCATTTGAACACAGTTACTTGATTATGCTGTAAAATGACGGCGTGTGACTGGAAAACACATAATGCCGGCCCTTTAAGTGTTTTACCAAGTGTCTCAAGCACCCTGTAGGTGGAATGTAAATGTCTTTATTGATCCAACATAATTATCTTCTTTAAAGGTTTGGCTGCAAGGGGAGGAGGCAGGTCAAGTTGTCAGCTAACGTGTCGTTCTCCATGGAGCTGGATATCACTCCGTTTCTGTCCGGCTCGGTGCGGAGGCGGTCATCTTACCATCTGTATGCTGTTGTGGTGAGTGATCAGGCGACAGACTGCAACAAGCCGCATCACTGATGTCATCTTGGATTTCAAAGTCCTTCTTCAAGGGGGTCGGCATCTTGCATGTTTCAGTTCTCTTCCCAGTTCGTCACGTAAAATCTTAATGTTCTCACGAAACATTCAGATGAAGTAAATACAGTTGAAACCCATTATTTACACATGTCTTCTTTATTACTGTCTGAAGTCAAATCAGACCAAACTTCTATTGTTTTAGGTCGGTTAGAATTACCAAAGTTGTTTCCATTTGCTAAATGGCTCAATAATTAGAACATATTAAAGGTTTATTTATTAAAGGGGCAGTATTATGTGGTGACATTTTATAGCACAGTCGAGTCACTATTTTTTATTGCGTCTGTTAAAAACGTATGTATCAAACGTAACTTAAAATAAATTAGACTTTGTAATTTGACACCTTTAAATTGGGCGTTTGTCTCTTTAAGAAGCTCCTGCTTTTTCTGTCACTCCGCCTTCAGCATGTCGTCACAACATGGCTCCTCATTATGCCGTTAACAAATACTCTTCGAGGCCTGGACTGAGAAGCAGCTAGTGAAGGTTCAGCAGACATTACCACCATTTGCTTGTTCCTGCTGCCGCTAGTCTGGAGGAGCTGAATGGGGAGGGGTAGGGGGTTCGCTGTGAGATGGGGGATTGGCTGGAGGCTGCAGCTGCAAGGAGGGGCTTTGTAGAAATAACATTTACAAAACTTGCAATTGAGCATTAAACAAATTCACTTTCACTGTGATGTCTTTTGGTTAATTTCTAAATTACTAAAATAAATTCTAAAATATCCCTTTGTAATCGATGCCACATTCCAAGATTTGGAGCCAAAAAAGAAGTTCTGAAATAGTCCTTAGGATTATGCGTCTACATGCAAGATCACAAAGTGTTGTGACTTTGATGTGCTATATCAAAGAAAAAAGATGGCACCTAGATATGAATAAACCCTAAAACCTTTTAACTTGAAAAGTCAACAACATGCAAATATTTTCCATTTTTTCATTGTCTATATTTTAGTTTTATCCCAGTTGTTGCTCATATTCAATAAATTAATGAAAAGTTTATGTACTTCAGTAACTCGCTTCACAAGAGAAACATGATGTAGATTACACACAGACTGATGTTCAAAGCTTTTATTTATTTTAATGAAGATTTTTTACTTGATGGAAAGATGGCATTTAAGATTTAAACTATCAGACCAATATAAAAAATTCTTAAAGCAGGGATTGTGGGTCTAATGAAAAGATTAATACCTGCTTAACGATTGTTTTAAAAGCTACTTATAATCTGATTTTAAAAACTGGAACCCATGTTCTGATTTATTGAACATGAATACGTCCTTTCAAGTTGGCTTGGAAACCACATAAAGGAAAGCAAAATAAAATTAAAAAAAAAAAATAGATAAAAAGGCAAATGAACCATTTTCTTTCTCCAGATCCACAGAGGTAACCTGGACATGGGTCACTACACGGCTCTGTGCTACAACTCGGTGCTGGAGGAGTGGCATTGGTTTGACGATTCCCTCGTCAAGGAAGTGCACGGGAACGTCATGCAGTCTCCAGACGCTTATGTTCTGTTCTACACCTGCAAGCCTTTCTAGACCAAGAGCCCTGAAATCTCCATCCTCAGCGACAGATAATAAAATGCACTGCCACACGAACGCAAAACATGTTGCTTGTTCTGCAGCTGGCTCCTCTATAGAACGAAAAAAAAAAAACACAGCTTATACAGTGTATATTCTTATTCTGGATCAAATTGAAAAAAAATGCGCAGACAATTTATTTGAAGCAGTTTTAATAAATAGTCATACAAGTTGTTTTGAGGTTAATATAATCATGTTAAACAATTCGCTTTTAGAGAATTAAGAATAAAAGATTGAATGAAGAAAAAAAACTGATTATAACTTCATGCTAGGCCATAAAAGATTACTCAGAAGTAATTAAATCCTTTTAGCTCTAGATCTCGGCTCCATTAAGAAGCAGCATCAGTCTCGTTTATTGTTTCTCACATAATCGTTTGGTCAAAGAGTCACGCAGCCAACGCTGAAAATTCACTCAGTTTTTCATATCAGGCTCAGAACACAAAAACAAAATAACGCAAAAAATAAAATAAAATGTATGAATAAGATTTAGATAATCCATCCCATTAAGTCCACTCTTAATAGTGTTTGAATATGATAAATTTGAAGGTAAATAGAACATTACAGGAACATGTTGAGTGTTCTGCACTGGTTGGAGTGAGACAGACAGAGATGAAATCCCAGCATCAGCATCGATTTAAAGCATTCTGGGATGGAAATAAAGGTCTGCTGTCCAAATATTGTGTTTTATGTTAGCAACTTAAAGCGTTTGCATATTGGATGTGCAAGAATGTTGGTTAATATGAACAAGCAACAACTGGCCTTCTCTTAATCTCAACAACAGATCACACAGCCTCTCCTAATGCCTTCAAACAGCAGAAGGTTATACAGTTAGAGCCCAGAAGCCAATGGCCTAATATGATCATGTTTCACTGGCTGCTACTCTTAGGGGAAAAAACAACAGTTTGGTCAAGAGACAAAATTATTTACACAGAAACATCTTTAGTGTGCAACCTCGGCATTGCTAAGAATGTATATGGCATCTAACTGTTAATCCTGCGTATGCAGTCACTGCTATCTGCAACAGAAATGACTGAATCGACCGTCGACCCTAACACAACTATGGTAAAGAAGTCAGATTAGCATGAGCGTCGGTTTAGCTTCTGGATGATCAGTGATGTATACAGGTGGCATCGTTTTAACAGCTAACGGGTCCTCTAGTAGCTGAAGCGCTGCACAGAGTGCCTCCACCGTTCGCTCGTCATGATCCCAAAGTGGCTCGCTCGATCGCGACCTCCCTTGTCCTCCATACATGATCAATTAACCACAACTAACGTCGCACCTGGCTCTTCACGGAGCAGAAGAAAATAACCTCTAGGCTTAAGCGTGGCTGCTGTGCATGTGTCTCGCGGCGGCATCACAGGGTGGAGTAAAACAGGATGTAAGCTGCGGACGACTTGACCGAAGACGAGGAGATTTCCGTCACTTCGTGGTCATCGAACTTGTACCAGCGCTGCTTGAGGGAGTTCTTACAGTAAGCCGTGTAGTGGCCGCCGTCTAAGCCCCCGTAGTGATTCTGCAGTGGAAAAGAAAAAGGTTAGATTGAGATTTACTTCTCACCCTGAAGCAGTTTGGCCTCGTCCCTACTCACAGACACGGCATAAAGGTTGTATCTCCTCAGGTTCTGCTTGGGGCCAATAACATACTGGGCCAGGTCCAGACTGTCTAGAGGGAAGTCGACAGATGTTTGTAGTTTTTGTCTCCATCGGCCTTCGTAGGAGAACCTGCAGAAAGAGGTTAAACGAGTTAAAAGTCTGTATTTCCTATAATGCTCATAACCTCCTGCATCGACGACGGACCGTTTTAAGTGAACCAGGACAATAGGAGGAACCTTCCAGATCTCCAGCTTCTTGGTGGAATCTCTGTGGGCTTTGCAGTGTCTGCAGAACACCTTGTTGTTGTCGGTGAGCTTTTCCTCTTTAGAGAACAACTTTAGACAATCCTGCCAACAAGAGAGCAGAAAAAAAAAACTTTCAGCGCAACTAATTGTACCCAGATTCTGTATGAATTGCCTTTTTGTCTCTTCCTACGTTCATTTTGTATGTATGAGCAAGCCATTTCATGTCCATGTACTACCATAGAGTTATTCTGGAATAACTATTCCAGCATAACTGGAATAGAGTTATTCCAGTTATATAACTGGAATATATAACTCAATATTTTCATATTTGAGTTATGAAAAATACTCAAATATCACATTTAATTTAACTCAACTGTAAATTCTGGTTTGGAAAACCCATGCTAACACACTTTGTGATTTAGTTCCACCATTTAGTCTCTTTGTCTCACCTGCCATCAATAATAATAAATCTGATGGACTTGAAATAAATTCCAGTTGCCCCGTAGGATTTCCTTTACATTGAATTTGTTGTATTCTCTAGTTTAAACCACTGGAGCTAATTTCTGGTCCAAAAGACAAGCATCCAGACCTGGCTATAATCTCCCCAAACCTTCTGGTGGGATGCGAGTTAAATTAAATTAAATACAGGCTCTTGTTCTACAAAGTTGTGTTTAGTACATAAATGAACACCAGGTGGCAGCAGAATGATCTGGGGTTAAAATTAAAGCTAAAGTGCAGACAGACTCAACAGAGAATCTTGTGGGCTCAGATGAAAAAGTTTAGAGACAAGACATGTTTTTACTGTGAGATAAAAATGGAGAAATTTGATCAAACCGAAGAAGACAGAATGCTGAAAAATGCTAAAAGATGCTTCAAAACAAAGTGCAATATTTTGGGAAAAGTTTCAAATGTCTGTCATGGCTGTCCTTCACAAAACCTGAGGAAAACTTGCAGAGGAACACAAGTATACAGACAGTCGTTACCAGTAAATAATAATTTTAAAAACAAACTACTTTGCAGTTGTTGGAGAGAAAACTCCTAGCGCTGCGTTCATTGTCGTGACTGACCTGCAGGGAACACTTGCTGGTGGAGGCCAGAGGCAGCGACAGGTACATGAAGGTCTCAAAGGTGCGCGATTTGCGATGGCAGGTCAGACACTGGACCGTGGACTTGAACTGACCCTGGAACAGCGCCACGATGATGGACTCGTTCAGCAACTTGTGCTTGTTCCAGGCCACGTTGGCTGCGTTCTGGTCGTCCAGGTGGTCGTTTTCTTCCTCCTTGTACCGCTTCCTGTTGTCGGCCTGACAACGGAGAGGCAATAAAGAAAAACTTAGTGGTACACAGCAAACCGCTATAAGTCTGGTTAGTAACACATGCCTTCATGATTCCCTAAAGCTGTCAGAAAAGACCCAAAGAACTTCCTACTTATATATAATATACACTGCCTGGCCAAAAATAAAGAACCATCACATCTAATTAAACAAACAAGTTGTTGTGCTTGTGCTGCAAAGTGCTGATTTCTCAAATAAATGAGTGTTGAAACATCTTATGAGATGAAAATGAGTGAATCTTTTGAGTTAAATGTTCAAAGATTGATTAAGGGGATATGAGAGATAATTTTCACAGATAAATGAGCCACAACATGATTTAGGACTTTTAGGATTCCTTCAGTGCTAATGAACCAACATCAACAATCCAACATCTGCTGGAAAATAAATAAATGCAAGCTTAGTGAAATTGCTCCATTTTGCCAGCATGCCATAATCATAACTAAAAAAAAACCCCAGGGTATATTAATATGCAATCAATTTAACTTGTAATTACGTATGTGGTAGTTTTAGGAAAATGTAAATGTAGTTTAAACTTTGGTCAGGCAGTGTTGTAAGCTCCATCAGTATGCAGCTCAATGAGATCAATCCAACCATGAGAGGGCAGGAAAATATTCAGTGCCCTGAAAAGTAATCACGCCCCTTGAACTTTTTACATTTTGTTGCACAGCCACAAACTTCAGTTTATTTTATTCTGATTTCATAGAAATAATTAACACAAAGTAACTGAATTATAAGGAAAATACATACATACCTCACTGTTTTTTTTTTTTTTTTTTACAAACGTGTATAATGTTTTTCTATTTTTCCTTTTACTGCCATCTGTAAATAAAATCATTTATTTACCTAATTAGTAAACACTCATCTCAGGACTCAAGGACATTAATTGTATCTCATTCTTTCCACTTCACACATACACTACGCACCATTTAGTGTTGATTTATTGCAAAGTTTCAATAAAATACACTGAAGTTTCTGGCTGCTATGCAGGAAAAACATGATTCAGTTGAATGAATATTAGCACTTTTGAACAGCGGTTCAAGTGGCAGGTTACGAATATCATCAAAAATTGTTTTAAAATTATTTGAAATCTCAGAAAGAGTCAAATGGAGCCGGAAGTGGGACAACCTGATGGCAGATGGTCTGGACATCACACAAGAGGAATGTGATGGAATGGAGATTGGGTTATGAGAGATGCACTTTCCTGACTGCTCCACAGTTTTCACTACATTATCTTCCAAATCAAAGCAGACGTACCAACCTAATGTCAGGATTCACAGTATTAGACTGAGCTTCTAATGAACAGATGTGATAAAAAACTGGCTTTGAGAACAAGTGTTTGGAAATATTACGTCTTGAGTTATTTATGGAGTTAAAAAAAAAAAAAACCTCAACAGATTTAGGAATGAAACTGAAGAACTTTTGTTTGCTCTTTAACTTTATCTAGACCTTTTTCTTTATTCGAATGCACATGAAGCTGGTAAAAAAAACAAAAACAAAAAAAACAATCAGATGCAGGCAATGGGCATGTTTTTGGGTCTACATGCACAGAGGTTCTGAAAGGGCATCGGATTGGACAGATGTAGACACAACACATTCACACTCCTGCAGGAGGACCAGAAACACACAGCTTTACTTACTCTCTAAATTTCCATCAAAATGATACCAGGTGAAAAATAAATAAATGAAAATAAAAAAATAAACAGAAAGAAAAGAAAGAAAGAAAGAAAGGAAATGATAATTGACTTATGCTTTTAACTGTTTCCAGACACATTAGCAAAAGCATACAGGTGTAGAAGAAGGTAAGTGATGATTTAAATTATTGCTGCAGCAAATATTTTATTCAATCAATTATTCAGATGATTAATCGAATTTAAAAAATGGCATCTTCTTCAACCACCTATGCTTTTTCTATACAATATTAAAAGTATATCTAAAACATGAAAATAAGAATTCAATTCCCTTTTCTAAGTAAGAAAAACATTCATTCCCTAAAATGTAATAGCGTAGCAAAAGATGAATCTGCAGCTAAATAAATACTGAAATACTTTACATAAACCTTTCTGCTTTACTTGTAAATTCAGTGTAGGGCTGAACTTCTGACTATTTTTTCAATTAACCAATTAGTACCTGAAGGCCAAAAGATGCTTAATTGGAGAATTTTACAGAATTTGGGGAGTTCTGGGCAAAACAAATAAGATTTTTTATCACAAAAGCAGAATGTATTTATATTTTGTACAGTTTATTCAGGAAGATAAATATTTTTGAGTCGGTATACTCCAATTAACAGTTGATTTCTAAATTAATTGATTCTTTCAATCATCCATTAATCAAGATTAATCCGACTAATTGTTTCAGCCCTAATTTAAATGAATATTTTTGAAACAAATGTTAACTCAGAACGAGCACATCCTGCCATGAATGTTTACCTTTTAGATAAACGGGAAGCTCCATGCTGGTGTGAAATGAAAGTGTGTGTCCCACCTTGTTGAGGTCTTCATGCAGGCCGTCCATCAGGAACAGGAGCAGCTCCTGGGAGTCCTGCTGGTCATAGCCTGCAAACTGATCATTTATCTTTCCTATGGTGCTCTTGAAGTCCCGCGGACTGATGCACTTGTACAGACCGGCCCACAGCGCTTTCATTATTACTCCAAACTCCTCTGCAACCTCCCCTTTATGGCCAAGAATGTTGGACCTGGCAGACAGAGGTAACAGAGATGAAGTCAGACCGTTTCACACCGAATCACCGGGTTCCACCTGAGGAGGACCTCACCTGTTGATGTCATCAAGGTAAAAGTTGTTATTGAAGTAATCGGCCATGCGAGGAGTGTTGCAGAGACACTGCAGGATGGAGTTCATGTAGCAGGTGTTTCCTAGGTTTCGAAGGCCAGTCAGCGATGCGCCCAAGCCTCCAAAGGAAGGATTCAGGTTGCGAAGCTTAGCCGCAGATGGCCGCACGCTCTCCACTTTAGAGTAAACCTTTACACTGGCAGGTCTGGGAGAGAAAGAATGGCCAGTTTAACAGATGATAGACCTTTTACTATTCTGAAACAGCAAGACAAAGACGCAGAAAAAGCTGATTAAAAACATTGGGATTTTTGTCCAACAGACTATTATACCACACCTACTACATAAATTCCCAGTGTTTTAATTATTATTTTATTTCACATCGTTTACTAGAGAACAATCAATGGTGTTGCTGTTCCATAAAGCCCCAAAGTGCTTTTATTTTATATAATCAGCTTTATTTTAAAGTATACTTATGTTCCAATTTGAATTAATAATTCTAAAGTAAATTGAGCCCAATTTGATCCAAAGAGTAACTTTAAAGTGATGCATTCAATGTCCTTTTTGATCTGCAGGGCCACAAATGTCACTTAGTACTCCTTCAAATTTTACTAAATGACTGAATATTTGTTTTGCAGTAGCACAAAACCTTATTCAACAAAAAAAGAAAGCGGTTCTTCTACCTACCTATACTTGCAAATGGGCAAGTCTTACAGCAACAATTATGTTACAAACTCTTAAGTTTCCTTTATTAAAAGCCAAGTTAAGCACAAACGGGCAGAAACAAGTACAAGAGGATGCAAATAAAGGAGTTCCAACTAAACAAGATTTGCATGCTACCTCAGGAAAACATATGTACAAAAACTCTGATGTGTACAATAGTATATCTGTTCCACAGAGGCTAAAACAAAATGCTCAAAAAGAGAGACTAAATGAAAAGTATATGTAGATTAAACTGAACTAAACAATGAAAAATTACTTGTTAATAAATCTATCACAGATCAATTCAGCTCTAAGAAATACCAAACAGAGAACAACTAAATAACAAAAGTGTTTCTTACTTGGTTTCTCTGTTGATGGTGGGTATGACTGCAGCAGCGGTTGGAGCTGTCGTCTTTTTCTGCGCCTCCTCGCTCACTTCCTGGCTAATGTCCGGAGAAGAGTAGGAGCGTTTCAGCTTGGACTGTTCCCGCTCTCGCTCATGGCTCGTGTCGGGCTCGGCGGGCTTCTGGGACCGAGGTTTGGCGGTCGGCGGGGTGGACGGTGGGGTCTGAGGGACGGTGACCTCGGGAGGGTAAAGGTGGACGCGGTTCGTAGGGGAGTGGTAGTATCTGTAGGTCCCAGTCACTGTGTCCAAAAACTAACCAGAAACAGGAGGGAAGAAAGTTTTTGAGTTGAAATAGAAAGCACTTATGGTCAAATAAATGGAAATTTTAATTGACAAGATTTAAAGTGATACCTTCATCCAGCCATCTGGGAGGCCTGGCACACTCCTACCCATCTCCTCACTTCTCGCTCTAGTCAGAGGCTCCCTCTGTGAAGCAAACATTCACATAACGGCTGCAATCAATGTGGGTTATAAGGTAGCTTCCACCACTATAATAAAATCCAAAATGTAAAAAGTCATTCTGTTTCTCCAGGTTTGCCCTTGAAAATAAATCACCAAACAAAGTAAAACTGTCTCACCTTGATTTCACTCACAATATGGTTGGGAGCAGGAGAATCCAGAGACATGCTTTTCGAAGGCGTGTCCGGATTTTGTTCTTTCCCCCTCCGCTCTCTATCGTCCCACACTTTCTTCTCTTTGTCTTCCTCCTCCTCTGCCGTCTGCCTTTCAAGTCTCTTCTTCTCCTGATGTCTTTTCTCCTCTTCCTCCTTCTTCCTCTTTTCACTTTCCTCCCTCTCCTTCTGTTCCTTTTCCCACCTCTCCTCTTCCAAGCGGCGCTCCTGGTTGCGTTTTTCCTGTTCCTGTTTGGCCTTCTCCATCACGGCCACCGCCTCCGAGTGTATCTGTTGTTGCTCGTCTTTGGACAGAGAACCACCAGAACTGAGTGGAGGTTTAGCTGAGCGGTCAGGGATGATGGGGCCATTCTGGGTTGACTCTATCGCAGACCGGTTCTGGCCACTCTTGGTTTGATCGGTCAACGGGACAGACGGTTTCTTGGTTCTGTCAAACTGAAACGTGAAGCAGAAAACATCTGATGAGCAACAGTTGAATGAATACTTAACCAAAATTTAAGTTTCCAGGATGGATGAATTACCTGGGGGAAAACTCTGGCTGTTGTAGGCGACTGGCTGACTGCAGGATCCTTCTTACTCAGGTCCAAACCAGAATTAGTAGGTACTGTAATCGGGAGATCCACGGTATCTGGCAATCTGTCGGCAACCACGGAGGTTTTGGATGCTGGCGGCTCAGCAGGTGAGATGCCGTTTACCAGAGCAGGAGCTGCTGGTTCCTGAGGTTCAGGTGAAATCTCTCGCTCAGGTGGAGTTGGAGTTGGAGGCTTCGGTTCCTCCAAAGACGGGTAGCTAAAGTTCACTGTTTAAAACATGGCATATAATAAACATAAGCATGGCGATACTAATAACTCATTGTGCTTAAATAACGTATGACTAGCCGTGATTAGCTCGGTCTCTGCTAGAGACTCTGAGCCTCGTTAATGCATCACTGTAAAAGTCTCTGGTGTCAAACTCCAGTCCTCAAGGGCCGCTGTCCTGCAGGTTTTATAAGTGCCACATCTACAAAACACTGGAATTAAATGGCTTAATTACCTCCTCCTTGTGTAGATAAATTTGTCAGAGACAAATTTAATTAATGACCTAATTATTCTATTAAGGTATGGCGCAGCAGAGGCACATCTAAAAGTTGCAGGACTCCGGCCCTTGAGGACTGGAGTTTGGCACCCCTGCAGTAGATGTTTGATCCTTTAACTTTCTATTTTGTTGCTCATCATGTTGCAAGGAGGTATTTTAACTACACGTTTCAATATTTATTTTTGTATCCCTGCAAACAGATGTCCTGATAAGAAAAGCTTTCTGTGTTTATGCCGCTTTAAACAACACACTGTGTTTGTCTACACTTAAAGATCTCAATCAGTTGATACTTTGATCTCGCTGCATGGTTTTATCTTCCTATCGTTCAAAACATATCTGAGCCAAGTGAATGGTTCATTATGAAGTTAATATCAAGCCAAGGAGATAGCTATGTCATTAATCGAGCTGTGTGGGACAGTCACTCTGGTTTAAGATCTGAAATCGTGTTTATGGATTCAGCAGTCTCAAATCTCAACCATAAGCGCAGCGCCATGTACTTTAACTAAGCGATTAGTGATATGAAAATAAAAAGGGGGACGAGCAAAAACAGCCCGGCGATGTCCCAAGGCCAAACTACCATGATTCATTCTGACGTTATCTATTTTTACTGCCTGTTATCTAAAATAAGGACGACCACAAACAAGAACACAGATTTCCAAACATGACGCTCATGACCTCTTTGAACGGATGTTGATCTCCATGAACATGACCGAAGCTCATGACGAAAGCATTCATTTCCTCTGACCCAGTTTTTGTCTTCAGATGTAACGCCGGTCAGGTTTAATTTTGACAACACAACCCAGAGTTTGTAAAAACGATAATTGAATGAATGTTGTCAGAATCAACACTGAAGTTCAGTTGTTTCTGTAAATGCAGGGCTGGTGATACTCACGCTGTGGTAGGCTGTTGGTGATCGTTTGCCTCGGCGGTCGGACTTTAGCGTTGGTCGTATACATTGGATAAAACAGCAGCCAGTTCTCATAGCCCCCCTCCAGCACCAGTGGCTCACTACGCATAATGGTTAGGCTGTCCCACTGTGAAAAAGTGTTTGAAAATCATTGGTATCACTATAAAAATAATCTCCTCATTTGGACATAACGCAGACGAAATACACAAGGTAGGAAAGACACAATTACCTTAAAAATGGCGTCTTTTAGACTCATCAAGGTTGTCCCTAATTTAAGGTCAGATGCAGAACTAAACCAGTCGAGCAGAACCACATAGTCAACAACTCCTCGCCTTCTCCAGTGATCTTTAGACGCGTCAGGCAACTTCGCCTCAATCAGTGTCACGGTGATTCTGAAAAGTTGCAACAAAACAGATTAAAAAGCCACCCTGAACTGAGACATACAGAAAATATAAATCGATTTCTTATATGTAAAATTATTTTGTTATACATTTATGAATTGGACCTGTCTTTCTTCCCCCAATATGACTCTTTTGTGGCTTGACGCTGAATAAATAAAGTGGAGCGTCGTCTCTCACCCTGGGCTGACGGCCTCCTCCGGCACACTGATGCAGGTCTGAGCTGGGACCTGAATGTGAGACTCCTCGTAGTCTCTTTGGCTGCGAGCATCCATCACCAGTACTGAGATGGTCTGATCCTTCATCATGTTAAAAAGTTTCTCAGCTGTGATGCCACCTGCTGGTTGTGCAGCTAAAATGAAAAACAAACCATATTTAATGAGGCTGTGCAACCTTTTTCAAAACCCAGCGAAGCTCAACCAGCATGAAACGTCAAAGTACAAGCAGCAAAATTTCACAGCAATCACTTTGTGATTGGTCTTTTGTGTAATTTACCTTTAGTGATGACACTTTTCAGTTCATTCTGCTCTCCTTTCACCTTACACACACAATCAATTCTCTCATTAGTATAACAGGATTTTAAACATTTTTGAATTCAGGTTTCACTTTCTGATGCAAAATGCTGAGTAGTTGATTTGTTCACCTTTTTGCTGTCCTTCTTGTTTATTGTTGAGGCTTTTGGAGAATTTCGACCATCTTTCTCCATTACTTCGTCCCTTTTCTTCTTCTCCTCTAATCGCTCCTTCTCCTCAAGCTTTTTCCGCACCTCAACTTCCTCATACCTAAGTGAAACATAAGATTAACTTGAATTAATAAAATATAACTCCTTACGTGCAATCTTAAAGCATGACCAGACTATGTGTGATCTAAGATAAGCACAGCCTCTAACCTGAGTTTAAGGCTTTCAGACAGCTTCTCAGCTTCTTCAATGGCTTTTTTAAAGCTATTTGCTCCAAGCATAGTCATGTAATAATCCTAAACAATTCAAAACAGAAAAAAAAAAGTTTTAATCAAGATAACATTATTAAATTAGTCACTTCAAATCAAAGTTGTCATACCGGTTGCTGCTTGAAATCTGGCCTTTTCTTTATGATGTCATAAACCGTCAAGTACTTCATGTACAGCACATAAGCTTTCTCCTCATCCCTGTCAAGACGACACTCCTCTGCCGCCTTGAACAGTTTGCAGGCACTCTGAACATAGCTGCAGCAGAGAAAATAAGAAAGAGAACCTTTATTTCATTTTTTTAAAAGTCCCTCCTTACAGGTAAAGCATATTAAAATAAAACATCAAAATGTTCATTTATTTCAGTAATTCAATTACTTCGTTAACTCAATTTAAGGTGACATCCATTATTCTGATTTCATATAATTAAGAAAATAATTTTTTTCTACAAAAGTGTTATTTTGTGTTATGCCCAACACAATCATGAGAAGACTACAGACTGGACAGTCTGATATCAAAAGACAGATCAGTCACAAAACATCATTGCCAAAGCAGCTGACTTCAAAAAATAAACTATCCAAGAATATAAACAAAGGTGAGCAGAAAGAAAAAAAACTTTGGCAGAAAAAGCTGCACAAGCAGAAGAAGAAGAAACCACATCTGTAGCAAAGCCCACTCAGGTCTTGAGCTGCCACTGCAGTCAAGAGTGTCAAGAATTATCAAACACAGACGAATACAAAACGTGAGCTATGATTGTTGCTCACGTTTCCTGTTTCATGCCACTCCTGAAACAGGAAATGTGAGAACTGAAGCGCCTTGGTTTAAACATATGCAGAAAAAATAATGAACGGTTGCTTTGTGGTTCTAATCTTTTTAATGAAAGTAACATTTTGCCTTTCATTTTGAAATCAAGGTCTCAGAATCTGCAAGAAGAGTGAAGAGGCACAGAATCTAAGCTAAGTGTGAAGCCAGCCAGTGATGATCTGGGAGTCGTTCATGTGCTGCTGTTGGTCCACCAGCAGGTTCTATCGGCTCCAAATTCAGCCCGGAAATTTCAAAGCACTTCCTGTTTCCCTCTGCTCGCAAACTTTATGGAGATGCTGATTTCATTCCCCTTGGCACCTTCCCACACTGCTACAAGAACCATTTCCGTTTAATGATAATGGCATTACTTTGCCTGGTTGACCACGGGCAAATTGCCTGACCTAAAGCCCGTAGAGAATCTATTGGTAGAGTTAAAAGCAAGAGACAGACAAAAAAAATAAAATAAAGGCAAGCAAGCTGATGGGGGCCACTAAACCAATTTGAGGTTCATCAACACCTCATCAGTCACAGCCGGATTGCCTTCAGTCTATGCTGCATTTATGTGCCAATCTATAATCAAGGAGAATTTAGTCATCATCATCATATCTTTATTCCAGACACTAAAAAGGTACACGGGTTTGACTAAATAAATAAATTCTTCAAATATGTCAATCCGCGTGTAATGTATCTATATATTTATTTTACTTTTTCAATTAAACGTCTCAATTACATTCACTTTTATAAATGATTGAGAGTAAATATGAATAAATACAAAAAAAACTGACTACTTTTGCAAGTTAGTATTTCTTTTTTCACAGTGGGTTAATGACTGTAAACATTATTACCTTCTGGTGCTCGTTTTGTCTGGTTTAATTTCAGCTTTTTTGTTGAGGTCACCAAGAGATGTGGATAAATACAACTCCTTGGCCCCTGTGGAGACTGCAGGCATCTTGGTCGGCGATGAGTTCAGAGTTCACAAGCTGATGACCAGTCAGTGTCTGACACAACCTCTGGACATCTCTAAACACATTAGAGGCTAAAGTAAAAGGACACAAAAACCAGTATTCGTGTGAAGATAAAAACAAAGTGCTCACATAAAAAAAATGTCATTACGATAAAACACAATTCAGGCGAAATATGTTCAACTTGGTTTCCATGTAGTGTCATTTTTAACAGCCGTAAATGTTACTTTCACTATCATCATGTTAGCTAGCTGTAGTTAGCTGTAGACAACAACATTAAGTTGTTTTCGCTAACGTTAGCTAAGACGACTTCTTCTAATAATATAGCCAAACCTAAGCTGACGGAGTACTAAAGAGGGCTTGCGCTGTAAATTGTATGCGCCAACTCATTTATTCATAAATGAACCGTTTAGGTAATAAGATGTGACAAGAACTTGTTGTTGTTATCTTCCTAGTTAGCTGCATAGCTGCGTTAGCATGTTGCGTTGTGGAATAGCGCACTACACAACTATCACTGCTCTGACATTCACAGCTACAACTGAATTCAACGCGACGCCTACAGGTTTCCCCGGGGGTTTATTTTTACAATAAAATACGTAGCAAGCGCTGTTTACTAAAATTTACTCCAACACAAATTACCTTTTCTCCGACCCGCTGATTACATTTAAGCTACTTTTTTGACAGCTGATTTCTGATCTCTTGTTCCGCTTCCTCCTCCTTCTCTTTCTTCTTAGCATTAGGATATTATTGTTTATAATCAGCTTGGAAGCTCAATACCGCCACCAGCTGGACTGGAGCGTAAAAAAAAAAAAGAAAAGGAAAAAAAGACGCCCAGTTTTCTAAACTATCGCGCTGTAATAATAATAATAATAATAATAATAATAATAATAATAATAATAATATAATAATAATAATAATAATAATAATAATAATAATAATAATAATAAAAGAACTGTGGTAGAAAAGGCTTACCTTACAGAACAGACAAGTCTCACAGACACGTTGTCCTTTGAAACATACAATTTAAACTCAATAAAGCACGAATAACCAAATTATTGAAAGAAAAAGGTGATATGATGTAATGCCAATGATGCAGCTGGAGCAGTTATTAACTGTTAATTTGTATTTCAATTTATTTCAATTTAATTTTTTCCACTTTGTAGTGAAATTTCTTCCCTTTGCAGTTTGAAAAATTTTTTTTAACAATACTATTATGTTTAGACAGTTTTTCTAGTCATTATATTCCAGCTGCACATCTGAATGTAGCCATTTACCAAAGAAAAAGCATACCAAAATATTATAATCTAATTGATTTTTACGCCTTTGAACACTAGGACTAAAACTTAAAATAAACTTTTTAGCTAAAAGTATTTTGTGTTTTTTTCTTGACCCTGTATTCATGAGCTATAAGGCAAAACCCTATGAATTAAATAATGTACAATTTTTAATTTCATTCAGAAATTCATTGAAAATGAGATGTTATTTAAAGCTCTGTCTAATCTGTTTGAAAAGACATCCAGAGAGATCAAACAAATTAAATACTTTCCTAATCAACATTATTGCATTTAGAAACTTATTGGAATTTATGTAGCTTCAACAAAATGACCCCTTAAGAATTTGTCCCAAATTAATATTTCACTAGTCTGTTCACCTTTCAATTTAAGTTTTGCTAACATTAATATTTTCAGGTGGATATTTACATTTGTGGGATCATTTGGCTTACAACGTGACATAAGCACCTGCAGTGTTGTGTAAATGTATTTTATTTAAACTTAAATGCTGTGTTGCATTCAAGCAATGACCAGTTCCTGTTTTCTTTTACATTTCGTCTTAATTTCCACTAAAGTTGACTAAAAAATGTAAATAATTATATTTCATTTCTTCTGAATCATGGACATTTTCTTTGTAATAAAGGCAGATGTCAATTAGTTTTTTTTTTATCAGCTTATTTGAATAAAACAACCAAAGTAGGACCAAACGTAAAGCACTTTGTCTTTGATGTCACCAAGTAGCAGTCCGTCCTGGATTGCGCAATTATAATTCAACCTGCTTTCATCAGGCTCTCAGACGTGAAGCAACAAAAGGGTAAAGGCACAATAGTCGCAGTGTTTTCGATTTCACGTAACAGTTGTTTGAATATTTATGAGCAAGCAGCGACTAGGCAGTGCGATAAAAAAGCATTTCTGTTACAGAGATGTTTTTGTTTTTATTTCTGTAATGAAGTTTGAGACAAATTCAAACTTCATCTATGTTCATGTGTGTTAAATTGACAATTTATAGACAAAAAAGCTATAAGAAATGTAATTATAAGGCAAATGAAAAGCTTGGTCAAATTAAAAATACATGGTCCTTTCAATGAGATAAGCTAAAGAAGAAATATGGCATTACTCTAATATGTAAAAAAAAATCCTAATGCTTTCAGATGACAGAGAGAAAAAGCTTCTGTATAAAAAAGGTTCCTGATAACGTGTGTTTATCAGACCAGTGGTTTCTGTCCTCATGAATGAAGATGTAGGATTCAATGCCTCAAATATTTTCCTGAGTGTTTTTTTTCTCCAAAGTACTGTTTGCTTGAAACTGCATGAGCTCCCTGATTAAACACTACTCAAATCATGTAAGTGGTATCACATGTCGAGCACAAAGCCCTGGAAACGGCCCGGTGTTTGAACAGTCCAGGTGATGCTGCAGCTTTTGTCATGCTGCTTAAAAGCCATCCATAAGTTGCGACATGTGATGGTTTTGGTCTGGTCATCTTTGAACAATTCATTGTTTGTTTTTTGTTCATTTATTTTGCATAATGTCACCTGCGTCTCACTTTTGTCTGGTTTGTACATTCACCGGTCCTTATAGACGCTGAAAAAATGTTTTGGAACAGCATTTAGGCAAGATGTGAAAACGTGAGTACTACTGTACTATAGCCATTTTCTTTTCTTCTATTTTGGTATAAAATTAACCGTCACACTTTCACAGGTGGCGGAATCGCATTTTCTACAATGTTTTGTCAGTTTTGTGTCAGACAACCTTGCAGAGAATGTTTTAAAAAAAAGTTTTGGGAATCATGAAAATGTTTCAGCAAAGTAGGAGAGTGCATTTTATGGGCTTTATGGTTTTAAACTTGGAAATCTAACACACCCATACTCTTGTTGTGTTATGAACTCTGACCCAACTGGGTCAAGGGAGGCCTCGAATGAGCTTCAGATTTTGTTCGGGATCCTTTGTGATTTTCTGGGTGAGTTGTTGATGGTCCTGGAATGTCTGCCCTTCTTCCGTGTTCTCTCCATTTATGAATAATGCTTCTCACCGTGATTCAATGGAGTCTCAGTATTAGAGACATTTTATTTCGTGGGGAAAAAATAATCTTTGTGAAGACAAATATTTTCCAAGTAAAAAAATATATATATTCTTGCAGAGATACTGTTATTTTTATGTACCAAATATTTTGTCTGAGTTTACATTTTCAAAGTAGCACACAAGAATGCTTCAATACTCACTGAGCAAAGGCACAAATAAAGGTAGAAATATGGAATGACTAGAATAACAAAAGCATCTGTTTGATGGTTCAGTTGCGTCACTTACTCAGGGCGTGTTCCTCACAACGACGTCTATATAGTCCTGTGATCCTTGATGCCGAGTACACAACTCATCTCTGCAGCCAGTTGTCGCTCTGCTCAGTTAAAGAGAGGACTCTTCTCCAAAAATGCAGGTTGAGGAATACAATCGCAGAGGTAACCTCAGGTTTTCTTTTACGGCAGTTACTCCATTTCATGATAAATAAACATGCAGTCAGCTGGAAATTTGTAAAATAATTTTTTTTAAATTATAAATACAACTGGGGAGGTCACTGTGATTTCAGTGCATGTTATTGTGCAGGCAAGGAGCTGGTGGACTACATCACAAAGTACCTGAGCTCCATCAGGGAGAGGAGAGTCATCCCAGACGTGAAGCCCGGCTACATGAGGGAGCTGCTTCCTGAAGCCGCGCCGACTGAACCGGAGGACTGGGAGGACATCTTCAACGACGTCGAGAAAGTCATCATGCCTGGGGTGAACGTTTTAACAAATGTTAAAAAAAAAAAAAAAAGATTATACGCTTAATTCAGCAGTTTGAGTGTTTTCTTCTGTTTTTGTCCAGATGGTTCACTGGCAGAGTCCTCACATGCATGCCTACTACCCCAGTCTGACCTCATGGCCCTCCATGTTGGGGGACATGTTAGCCGACGCCATCAATTGTGTGGGATTCAGTTGGGTAAGAGCGCAGCACGACACACAACCTCCAAAAGTGGAAGCTGTGTGTCTTACGTAATTCTGACTTTCTGTCAACACAGGCCTCCAGCCCAGCCTGCACAGAGCTGGAAATGAATGTGATGGACTGGTTGTGCAAAGCGCTGGGACTTCCCTTTTTCTTCCTCCATCATCATCCTGACAGCATGGGTGGAGGTCTGCTGCAGGTTTGCAACTGCATTTTCCATTTTGAATCCTTTGCTTTTGCCTGGACCTCACGATTTTTCTCCCCCCTTCGATCTAACAACTCTTAGAGCACCGTCAGTGAGGGGACACTCGTTGCTCTTCTGGCGGCTCGGAAGAACAAAATCCTGCAGCTGAAGGCCGAGCTGGAGCAGGAAGTGGACGACTCTGTTCTCAACTCAACTCTGGTGGCCTACTCTTCAGACCAGGTCCACGTTGCCTCCTCTCTGTCAGCGACTGCCCCATCATCGATCCGTTGAAACAAACCAGGACTTGTTTTGTGGCTGCTCTTGCAGGCCCATTCGTCTGTCGAGAAGGCGGGTCTGATCGCTCTGGTGAAGATCAGGTTTCTTCCCGCAGACGAGAAGCTGTCTCTGAGAGGAGAAACTCTGAAGCAAGCCATTCAAGAGGACAGGAGGCGGGGCCTCGTTCCTTTCATGGTATAGTTTAAACGTTTTGTTGATGCTTCGGTGGGTTTGGGCGAGGAAAAGTCACTGGCGTTTTATGTTTTTAACATATTTAGAGCGTTTTGAGTTCTTTAAGTAGAAAGTCACAGTGTACCCTTTGTAGTTATTTTAAACAATTTAAAGCATATTGATTATTCTGCATTGAGCACAATCAAACACAGTCAAGAAAAGTCATAAAGTGTTAATTTTGGCAGTGTTTTAACTAGGGAATTCATGGTTTGTATTAATAAGTTTCTCATATCTCTTTTTGAATGCATATGGTTTCTTTAAAATGTGAAACCACAACCCAGTAAATAAATAACACGATTTATTAAGCAACTATTAATTGTATTGGAGTGCTGTATTAATAACTTTATGTGTGTTTGATTAGCCGTATGCAAAGCAAGACCTACTTTGGATCGTTTGCCCAAAACCCTAAGAAAAAAAAAAGGAGGACCATTTTTAAGAAATAAGACATTTCACCTCTTAGAATATAAAAGATCAAAACCTAGAGAGGCATTGGAAGCATCCGTCACTAAGAAAATACAAGAGACACAAATAGACAGGAATATATAGTTAATAATTAGGTAAATTAATTGCAGTAACATTTCCTGACACAGCTCTCTGTGATCTGGTTTCTCTCCTCTTCAGCTGTGTTCAACTCTAGGAACGACAGGAGTGTGTGCATTTGACAAGCTCTCCGAACTGGGACCAATCTGTGAGTCTCCAAGCTTCACTTCAAAATATATCACTGATGAGGCAAAGTTTGTGTTTTTGCATCACCCAGTGCAGCAATGGAAATAATATACATATTTTTTGCACACAGGTGAAGAAGAGGGACTCTGGCTTCACGTTGATGCTGCCTATGCCGGCTCAGCCTACTTCTGTCCAGAGCTGCGCTGGTCCCTGGAGGGCATTGAGTTCGCACAGTCTTTTGTTTTCAACCCTTCTAAGTGGATGATGGTTCACTTTGACTGCACAGCTTTCTGGTGAGTCAGAACATTATCTCACCCTCAGAGTCAAATTAACATTTTACATTTCAAAGGGGGTAAAAAAACCCAAAAAACAATCAGATGTTTTGAGTGAAGATGATGGACTCAACTGCTTTTTTTTAGGGTAAAGGACAAACATAAACTCCAGCAGACCTTCAGCGTGGATCCCGTCTACCTCAGACACGAAAACTCACGGGCAGCCACAGACTTCATGGTACCAGAATCATCGCGTTTTTCACAAAGTCAAACTTTTCAGCAGCTTCTTCGTCCTGTAACACTTCTTTCCCTCCTGACGTCCAGCACTGGCAAATTCCCCTCAGCCGGCGTTTCCGATCTCTGAAGCTTTGGTTCGTCATGCGCTCCTTTGGGCTGAAAAACCTCCAGGCTCATGTCAGACATGCAAGTGACTTTACGCTATTCAATTGTGAACGATTCTACAACAAATATCTTATATTTAACAAAATAAATGTGAATTTATCCACTTAGTGGAGGTTCAGCAGCATATTTATTTTCTGTTTCAGGGCATTGAGATGGCAAAACTCTTGGAGTCTCACATAAGGAGTGACCCAAATTTTGAGGTTCCCGCTGAGAGACATCTTGGCTTGGTGGTTTTCTGTCTGAAAGTAGGCAAACATGACACTAAACAATAAAGATGTGCTAAAAGAAGCTTTATCTTTTGTATGAGGCAACATGCCCTTTGGTTAATTACTGCTGAGATGCATGAATGTCCCAATCACACCTTGGTCAAAGGGTCAAGCAATACTGCTTAGCAAGAAAGGTTTGAAATAGATTTAGCTCTTCAACTATTTTTGTTGCACATGCTGGTATTTTTATTTTTTATTTTTATCCCAGGGAGGAAACGCTTTGACCCAGGAGCTGCTGAGGAGACTGACCCTTTCTGGCACCATGTACCTCATCCCGGCAGAAATCCACACAAAACGAATCATTCGGTTCACAGTGACGTCACAGTTCACCACGGCGGATGACATCCTCAAGGACTGGGCCTTTATTTCTAAAACTGCTGGCACTCTGCTCGCTGAGAAGCACAGCTTCAACAAAGCCGACCAGCCAAGGTCCGGCGAGCAAAAGGCGGCAGGGAAAGAAGAGAATCCAGATCCCCACCTGGACGCCATAGCTGACGAAAAGGAAGATGTGGTCACCCAGCTAGAGAAAGCCCACATAGATCTGTGGATCGACAAAGCTTGGAATCGACCCAGACGGCCGATGCGCTCCCTCAGCTGCAGCAGCGAGCCCCTGCCCTACTGGGCGCTGTTTAGCTTTGACTGTGAAACGACACCTGGTCTGAAGGATGGAGCACACGGCCTCCCCGTGCCGCCGGCCACAGAATCCGGCCCTATGTTGACACTCGCCGAGATGCCTTCAAGTCTTCCGGGGAAGCAGGTCCTGAAAAAGCTTACAAAGTTCTACAGTGTTCCCAGTTTCTGCAACCAGTGGGCCCAGTGCAGTAGACACCCGGTAAACTGCCCTCTGAAGGTCGCGCACGCCGGTCAAAAACCCCTCTCCTCCAGCTGCAGGAGGGTGAACTGCATGCTCTCTTCTCCTGCTGCAAACACGCCTTCTACCTCTCCATTGGAAAGTACCAATGGTGCTGAGCCTCAATAACTCTCAACTCAACGAACAGCAATTCAGTCAGCTCACAACTTTCAACAATGTCAACAAAAATACATTTTTGTACACTTTGTGTCTTCTATGTTTTTATTTCCAATAAAAGTACACCCCGGTCATCGTTTCTGTGTTTCACTTTGGTTTTCTTATGCACCGAGTCGTAGATGGAGCATCACCATCATTAACTGTAAGCATGCATGGTTTTTTGTTTCGCTGTTGTTAGAGAGTACTCTATTTCTTTCTTTAGACAATAGAAAGTATTTCTGACTTAGTTCATTCAAGTTTAGCCAGTTTTTGGTTTGTTTTTTGATTTATCTCAATTGAGTCACAGCTCAAACTTCTAATGCCATTAACCATATACCATAACTCTTTGTATTTTCATTATTATAGAAGTGACTCCTGGATCAATACCACTGCTATCAACCTTTTATTTATCTTAACAGAGCCAGGAATGGAGCTAGAGCTGGCATGTTCTTTCTATAATTTTACTTTTTATTATCATAGAAAGTATTTCTATCTCAGTTTTTTGTGTTTAGTCTATTTCTTTGGTTGACACAGCTATTACTACTGTTACGACCCGTCTAGGGGTGGCCAGATCATTATGAAGGATCCATCCTCTTCAGATCATAAGCAGCCAACACACACAAAGTCAAACATTTTATAATATTATTTATTTTAAAAAGATGTATTTTTGATTGAGGTGTTACAACAAGTGGAGCCTATAGCTTCAGAGTGAACTATAATGCCGAAAACAACAAACAAAAGGAAACTATCTGAATATTAACCAACTTACCTAATTGAAAGTAAAACCAAGGGACAAAAACTTACCTCCCTTATTAAGAAAAACATGAGAAAACTAAGGAGACATAAACGGCAGCTCACTCCTACGACTCCAAGAACTTTACAAGATGTTACAAACAGTGCGACCAGTTGAGAAGAGCTGAGGCCACCAATTGGACGTCTCCAGTGTCTTCTGGGGGCCAATCAGGGACGGGCACCTGCACACTCATGTTTGCGTGATTATTTTTACGACACCAGTCATAACGCTACCAATAAGTAAACATACATATTCTATATTATTAATATAGAAGGTAACCCTGATTTTGCAGTTCGTGTTTAGTTGTGTGGCGATTTATTTATTTCTTTTTTTGACTAAGCTGTGGATGGGCGATAGCTGCTATAAACTGAATGTATCTTTTACTTTTTTCTTTAACACAAAAAGTTCTCCTGGCTCTGTGATTTTGTGTCCAACCTTTCCTAGACAGAATAATTTACAGAGGAAGTATTTTGTGTTTTTTTTCTTGCTTCATTTTCCCATATATAAACAAACTCCTGGCTCAGGGCTTCAGTGTTTCCCTCCTGCCCTCTCAACATTCAGCTGCTGGAAATAGATGCTCACACTTAGCCTGGTTCTGCTGGAAGTTTGTTTGAATCCTTTGTTTTGCTTCAGATATCCGTTGTAATTTGGGGAAATAAATAAAACAAAATTATGAATGAAATATGAACTGGATTTATTTAAGAAATGTTTTATTTACGTTTGAATTATATGTAAAAAGAACAACTGTAATCTATAAAATATTCCTGTATGAAATATTTTCCCTTTCACGCTCTGTAAACACACCCAATGTATTGGTCATTTTTGCATTACTCTGCAGTCTCTATTACCTAAAACATATAAAATCAGATACATCATTCGACTCGTTCAGAGCTTAAGCGTTCCCTCTGTGATGGCGGTGAGAATCTCCTGGGTCATGGGTACGTAGCCTTTACCGTCCTCCAGAAAAAACAAGGGGTCTCGGATGACAGCGGGGTCGAAGCCCTCCTCAGCCAGTTTCGCCTTCAGCTGCTTGAATGTCCCAGTCACCGCTACAGCATCCTGTCCCAGGAACAATTGTTGTCACTATGAGAATTTTAAAGTTGATTTTACAAGCATTTTGCATCTTTCTCTCCACATTGGGTTACCTGGATCCGTAAGAAACGTGGCCTGGCGTAGCTGGGCAGGTAGTTTTTGACATGCTGATATATAGTGGTGCCGTCAAAGTCTGTGTTTTCTTTCAGCTTCAGTGCCGCCATTCCAATCCTCCCTTCGTGCCCTAATCAGTCCCAGTCAATGGGGAAAAAAAACAACAACTTTATTAAAGCATAAATCTTTAACTTGAGAACAACTTTTCCAACAATGGTAGAAAAATGTATCCTCAGAAGTCATATTAAATTTTTTCATTACAAGTTAAAAACAGAAATCAATATTTCCATTTACAAAGTTGTGAAACGGGTAGTAATGACGTAAAGGTTACCTGGAACCTTCACACCGTAAACATTAGCCTCCTCAATAAAATCCACTGTCAGTAAATGATCAGCCACCTCTGTGGTTGCCACGTTTTCCCCTTTCCACCTGCACAAGACGGCAACACAGCCAGAGCACATGGAAAAGTTAGCTGCAAAATCCAATATTGTGAAAACTATTACACCTGGAGAGTAATCAATAAAGCAAAAAGTTAAGTATTTAAATTTCTCAACAGCTAATGTCCCACATAGAGTGATTAGATTACTTAAAAAACTTCCAATTTCAACATTGATATATTCTACCTTAGACAACTGAGGCCTCGGAAAATAGTAGTATTTTAAGTGAAAACTTAAAATGCATGTATATCAGCTGATACCACTTTTACATTAGACCTTTTAGTGCTTTAATCGTCTTTACATCTGGAAAAATAATGACGAATGATGACCTTTTGTGTCCATAATGGCATTTTCAGCCTGTCTACTATAAGTATAACCAACAGGGCAGGCTTGGAGGCAGAATATTTAAACCCTGCCTACAAACTGCAGACAAGAAGTCCTGATACACAAACACAACAAAAAACAAAAAACTAAAACTAAGAAAACTAACACAAGATATCAGTCAGAGATCTCTGTATTCAGATCGTTAGAATTATACATCTATATATTCTGATTGAAACTATGATACAAACAATATGTTACAAAAGTTTAAATATGATTGCACCAAAAAGGGCAACTCTTTTGGTGGTAAACGCTATCAATTAACCAACTTTCATTGTCTTCATAGGCTCATTGTCTTCTATAAGTGTCCACCTGTATAGATTTTTACATTTTGTCCCGTATTGGGGACACTGACCTGAAAGTGTCCCCAATGCGGTCCTGAAAGTAGACAAATCCCTCCTCGTCTATCCTTAAAAGGTCACCGCTGTTAAAGTAGAGGTCTCCCTGCACAAAGACGTCTCGCAGCTTCTTCTTCTCCGTCTGCTGTTTGTTCTTGGCATAGCCATAGAAAGGGGTTTTCTGTCCTATCTTCCCCACCAGCAGTCCAGTTTCGCCTTTACATTAGAGGAAAAAAAAAAAAACACGGTAAGTTTTGAAAAAAGACAAGGAAGGATGTTAGATTTGGATCCGAACAAACTCACCTTTAGGGACTTCAATGCAAAATCCTCTGGAGTTTCTGACTGGCTCCTCTTTTTCTGTGTCATACCTTATAAGGGCGTACGGAGATGACATCTGAAAAGGAGTCGGGAGATTATGAAAAAATAATAAGTCATTTGAGAGCAATTTGACTGTATATGATCATGTATCCTGTAAAGATAAATGATGCTAATTACGATTCTCACCTTGTAGAGAAAATGCTCTCTGCCGATGGCTCCAACTTTTCCAACGTAGTTGACAAATCCAACGTTGGATTCTGTCGCTCCATAGCATTCGCAGATGCAAACACTCCCAAACCGCTGCAGGAAGTCAACCCAGGTGTCCGACCTTATCCCGTTCCCCAGAGCCAGTCTCACTTTATGATCCCTGTCATTGTCTTTCTGAGGGGAGGGTGAAGGAGCAGTCAGACACAAATAAAACATCTTTACGAGCAATGCTGCACACTGATGCAAGATCAGAGTTCGGTGTCGTCATTTTAGTGGCTTATAAAATGTATCGCCATGTTGTTGGACAAATTAAAATGAGAAATTGGACAGCAGGGGAACAACAACGCAGTATTGTAAACATAGCATCTGGAATTTTAATAGGTTTTTTAAATGAATATAGTAATTCAATTCAGATTATTTAGATAAACTGGCCTGAATAGAAATCAAATACATTTTTTGAATAGAGAAAAAAATGTGGATTTTATTTTGTTCTTACACTTTTGACATGCAGGATTTGGTTCAAAAGTCACAAATGAAAAGTTACTTAGCTATTTAGTGCTACTCAGTTTAAAAAGCTTATTTGTGCTTTTTTACTGGAATTTTAATAAGACGTTTGTGTTTCTTCAATATGGCTCTTCAACCCTTATCCATACATAAAAAGCAGTATGCATAAATTTCATACGAATGATGGTGGCCTGAGGATGCAGCGATGGAGTAGTGCCAGTCAGATGTTTGCAAATGTCAGTGTACCAACTTGTGCTGCCGTGCTTTGAAACATCATGCACAGATGTATGTTTAGGTTAACAGACTGTGAACAGCATCATTCACACTTTGACCAACCCTGTTCAAAACTCAGGAATCACTGGCGCCTTAGTTTATATGTCTGATTGTTTCTTGTTTTTTATGGACCATAATGATGTCGCAATAAATGGAATTGATTGGTTGGTTGGTTGATTGATTATGTTACTGGTTGTAACATATGAAATAAAATGAAAGCAAATCTTTATTTTGAACGTGTAAATTGGCAGGGAAAAACATTGAGAAAATACAATAATTAAACATAAAAAACAAAACTCTCGCATCTCGACAACTAACGGCTCAAAGGCTAAGAAATTATCAGCAAGGTTTCTACATCCCTATTGAATCCATCCTGGTTAGCTGCATTGCTACGCTGTAAGGAAAAGAAAAACAGAATACAGAGAGTGGAATCAACAGGAAAGCAGCCGACCTCATAAACAACACAACCCGCCCCTGTCTGGCCTCCTGGTCTCTGTCTCAATGTGCCCACAGCCTGGCTCCACCAGGCTGAGGACAAGCTTCTCACACCAGGCTGCTACAGTCATAAACTCTCCCTGCTTTTCACATCCCTCCCGATATATCAGTGTAAACAAGCCCCTTCCACTGGGACCGCAACCACACGGCACTCTTAACACAGTGCTCCTGTATGTGTGGACCAGCTCCTTTTATATTTCTGCAGGTTTTTAAATGTAGTTTAAATGTTTTCAGGTTATCAAACAAATCTTAATTTCACACAAACATGAGTAAATAGTTAAAGCTAGCTAACTTGCTGGAGAGCTAGAGGTTTTGAAATTCTGATCTCATTTATTAAGGGAAAATTAAACGTCCAAACCATCTGGTAAAAGCAAGTACTAAATCTAATACTAAAGTATCAAACCTGACAACTGCTAGTGACTCGGCTTTGTTTCTCGTCTGTTCTTGCCATCCAAACTGTGTTGCTTTTTTACTGTTTTTAGCCTCCTTCATGTCAGACAGGTTTAGTTTTTTAATGATTTATTTAATGAGTCTTGCAATAATCAGCCCTGTGTTTAGCTAAAATAAGTGACAATCCCCTTTCCTAAAAATGGGGTAAATCATATTGTCATGATATTCTAAGAGAAAAAATATAACCTTTTCTTTATCTTTTTAGGTTATTTAGCATTCAAATTCACATGATTGACTGAAGCATTTAAATTGGACAAAAGGCCATTTTTTTTATCAATTTCTCAGAAATGGCAGGAATCTTTAACGTAATTTTATTCTGTGAATAAAATCGTGATCTTTGGTTATGCTGGAGGTTTCTTCCTGTTAAAAGAGAGTCATTCTTCTTCTCTGTTGGGGAGATGATTAAATTATCCAAGTTCTTGGATGTTCAAGCAACGACTAAACTTTTTAAAGAAGGTTTAGTCTTCTTTAAAAAGACTAAACCTTTTTGATCGAAATGTGCTCTAAATTCTGCTTGATCAAAATGTGCTCTAAATTCAGCAGAATTAATAAAGGTCTTTTGGGATCATATGACATCAAACTAAAGTTTACCTTCGGCGTGTTGCACAGGTAGCGCATGATCTCTCCTATGTACTGAATGACGGTCACATTGTGCTTTCTGCAGTCATTCCAGAAGCTGGAAACCGAGAATTTCCGTCTCAAAACCACAGTGGCGCCTGAAAAAGGAAGATGCACAGATATCAGCAGAAACAAGAGACAAGGGGGCTGGCTGAGGGCTCAGTAGTGTTTACAAGTTTGTAAACTGACCTTTGAGTCTTTCAAACACAAACACTGGAAACCAGAACCAGGTTGCGCGTTACTGTATATTGTATATTGGCTTAACCTTTCCTAAGCTTGATGCCATCATTGACACAAAGCAGCAGACAGTCAATGACTAAACAGCTACTGGACATTGTCACATTTTTGAGCTATTGATTTAAGATAATTGACTTTCTTTTAGGTTCTTCTCCACATTTCTCCTAACACTCAACATCGCTCTAGCTACTCATAGACTCTTTCGTTGTGGTAGACGACATGTCTGGTTTAAGTCTCTCGTGGATTACCTCGCTCTATGGCTCCGCAGAGTCCCATCAGAAAACCAGAGGTGTGATAGAGAGGCAGGTACAAATAGAGAACATCGCTGGAGTGCACACCAACCATAGCCTGGAGAAAAGATGACATCCATACCCTCTCGTGGTTAACTACCGCTGCCTTGGGAAGTCCTAAAAAGATAACGTTGACATTAAAAGCCTTTTTATGTGCAGTTCAAGGCCACGGCCAGCGAGAACAGGTCAAGGTCAGAGGAGGACAGCTGATTACCCGTGGTCCCCGACGTGTAGATGTAGAGGGCAGGAGTTTTGAGGTTGATGTTCGCCCTCAGCTGCGGCGACAGAGGCTCGTCACAGATCTCCTCCAGCTTATCAGAGAGAGTTTCGATGCCTTCTACATCACTGTGGTCGCTGAGGATGAACACCTGGATGCCCTGCTCCCTCAGAGCTGGCAGAACCTCTTCTACGGCTCCTCGCAAGTCTGAGAGAAAGAGAAGGAAAAGTGGCATCGGAGCTCTGTGCAAATATGAACGGTGGTTCTCAAGAAAGTTACAAATCAATCCAAATATTGCAAGTGTAATTTAATGTAGTTATTTGATTTATTGTCTATGACACAAAGGTGGCGGGGGAAGGCAAACAGGAAATTGCACGACAGACGTGACATTTATGCCAGTATAAACTATTTAGTAGCACTTTTCAGAGTGGCACACATGGTGCTGCACAATGTCTATTTTTATCTGCTTTCACTGTCAATAGTTCAAGAGTTGGTTTTCAAACAGAATGTAGAAAGTGGTCAGTTTGGATGTTATGGGTTCATTTTTCAATTTCTGAAAAAAAAAAAAAAAAAGAAGGGGGGAAATGAACTCTCTGCAACCCGTGTATCTCTATATGGCAACAGAAATATAAAAAGCCTTCAATTCTGTTCTGGTTTGAATCGTGTTTATTGCCATTGCATAGTTGGTTGAACAATGCAGTTAAACTATGCATCCCATTGTATTCCACGCATCCCATTTCTGAGCAAGTCACGTGACAGTAAAAGGGTCTCGGGAAAAACACACACACACACAAAAGAAAAACTACAAAAATGCTACAAATGGACCCCTCTGAAAAGTGGCCCCAGCTTACCGGCGCCGGCGATGAGGACCTTGGCTTCGCAGCAGGAGAAGCAGTGCACCAGAGACTTGGACCTGATGTTGGAGTTGAGGAGCGACGCCACGCAGCCCAACTTGGCCAGACCCAACCAGAGCCACACGAACTGCGGCTCGTTGCCCAGAAACAACGCGGCCGTGTCCCCCTCCTTCAGCTGGGCGTGCGTCGACAGAGCCCTGGCGACTTTGTTGCTCTCCCTGTCGGCCTGGCTGTACGTGTAGGAGCTCTCCTCAAAGATCAGAAACGTCTTTTGCGGATGCTTCTTCACTCTGTCCAAGAAGCAGTCCAACATGCTGGAAAAGTTCCTCTTGATTTTGCTCCTTCGCATGCCGATGCGAATCGCAGTGACCGCGTACCTCAGGTCTCCCAGAAAGTATGGATTTCGCAGATAAATGAACAATGGCAAAATTGTGAAAACGGTAAACAGGATGTATGCAATCATTGTGCTCTGGAGTGCGGACTCGGTCTTGAGGGTTAAGAGAGCCTCAAGCACTGCAGTGAAAAGATCCGACTCGTTTACGCCTCCTGAACTTTGCCCAACCCTCTTCTGGTTGTCAAAAAAAAACAAAAAAAACAAGGGTCCACATAAGATTTTCATTTACAAACCACTGCTGAAAGGGAAAGTATGTGTTCCCAGTGTCCTATGTGGCAAGGGTTTTGCACAATCATTTGGGCTTAAAACGTCGTCATTATTTAAAACATAACAATGAACAAAAAAAAAAAAGGCGTTTGTTAAGATTTATGGTTATTATCGCTGATTGAGGTCAATCATCTGAGTTTTATTAGATATTTAACATTGAAATCATCACATGGTAACCAACTCAGTGTGGTTTAAAGTATCAATCTGCACTGTGTGGTAAATCAGACCAAACTTATAACTGTTTTAGATCAGATATCATTAACAGTAACAGTGGCTTTGTTGACATTTTTATTAAATATTTTAATGTATTCACACATTTCTGAGTTTAACTTCTCAGCTCTGCACACACACCGCGACACACAGCTCAGGGCTTTTTGAGGGCTACTCCAAAACTTAGTCATTGCCTGAAGTTATACTGTATACATGGAAGTTTTTGCAAACATGCTGAGTTGCTTTTAAAATACCAACCCGAGTTACTATTTCAGCCCCACATCGACACTGGACTTGTCTTATGTTTTCATTCTGGATTTTTCCTCACATTTCGCTCGAAAACATTGGCACAGCTCTGAAATGCAGGGATTGTCTCCTTTCCACACACTCATATGCTTAAAGAACAGATGAGCATGTTAGCTTCAGGCTTCTGGAAATTAATTAACAAATTAATTTGTTGATATCCACAATTTGCATCTGCAGAATAAGCAAATTTCTTTGAATTTTCCCAATGTTTGACCAAAAAGTGCTGTCTTAATATACCCTCAGAGGTTTCTTTTCATTTAACTTTTTCACCTGGCAATGTCTGCAACCATCTGCTGTGGCAGCTGCATTCAAAGTAACCTCACATTTCTGAAACAGTGTTAGCTGAAGCATTTTTATAGAAAAGAAGATTTAAAGATAACAACTTAAATATTTTTAACGTATCTGCAATATAGACAATTTGTTTTGTATGGTGCAAGCACATTCAGATAGTCTTATGAAAATGTTCATGTGTGCATTGTTATAGCAACCAGTGCCTTTAAAATGCATCAAAACAGTAAAAAATTTAAGCTTTTTTTTTTCCAAATAGAAAAGTAGTGGCAAACTAATTATTTTTGTTCTTGGTTTTGTATGGCCACATTTTCTCTTGTCCTACCAACTATTTGTTTTCTCAGTATTTAAAAAAAACAAAAAAACCAACTTGAAATAAATCAATAAGAGAAATAAAACTGTAGTTGAGATTGGCTATGAAAAAGATTTTCAAGAATTTAAATAGTCTGTTGAGTCATCCAACATTTGGATGAAATCAAAGATTAACATTTGAAAAAATCAAAGATTAACGTTCATTGCTCCCTCATCTAAGTAAGTAAACTGTCCATAAAGGAATAACAAACTATATAATATCTAAAAAAAAAAAAAAGAATGATTTGCTTGTATGAAATGAGACCATTTGGTTTAAATGGTAGGCTGTGGCACGCAGAAAAATTATTCATTGTCGTTTTGTTTTTGTTATCACATGATGATTTACAGTTTAGGACTTCCAAGTCGATGCCTTATGGGTCAAAACAAATGTTGGACTTTACTAACATTTTGCCTGAGAGAGCTGTTTTTATAAACCGATATCCTAGCTCTCTAAAACCTTTCACGGTTCTGATTATGTTCTTAGACAAGACAGAAGTTTCGATTTTATCTCCGTCTCTTTCCAGGGCAAAGTCCGAGACTTTTGTTCTCACCCCTGATATGGACTTGGACTCCACTGTTTTGGGTTTATTTTAGATTTCTGGTAATTATTTAGACCTGTTTGTCTATAGAAACACCAAAAGGAGACATTTGTGTGAATTGACCCTTTTTGAATCAACTGAATAACTAAAAGATCCTTTAGGCTCTTTAACAACATTATAGTCACTACAGAGAAATATGCAAATCTCTTCCACTACTTCTCTGAAAAGCATTTCAATATTTTAATTACATCTTGTCTAAATTTCTCAACTAGAAATGTTAGTACACATCCCCAAAATACTGTTTTTGCAATGCACATCATATTAATAACGTACATGATATAAAAGTAGGAAGTGATACAAATTGCTAGGCAAAATATCTTCATTATCACTGTTTAAATTAAAAGTGCAAGTAAATACATATTTTTAAAAAACAAACATAACTTGACTTTCTTTAAACATATGATATTTTCAGACTCTGGTTGTGAAGGAATATTTTCAGAAGTTCAAATCAAATAATAAAAGTTTGATTAGGTTTATTTTTTGTTAGCAGTTGTACCTTTAAAATGTTCCTTGGTCTCTTTCACCATAAAAAAAAAAAAAAATGTCAGCAGTAAGAGGAAAGTCAAAGCATGGCGCCACCTTGTGTTCTCCTTGTCTTTTGACATCTGGACTCGTAACATTTTGCTCCTGAAGGGCAAAAATACTGAAAACCTACACAACTTACTGTAACAGTAACTTTACGTTTCGGCAGCTTATTTTCACAGACATTCATCGATAACGCCACCTTCAAATATGGATGCTATCTATATGTTTTTATAGCTTACAGATTATTACTTCAACTGAGCCCTTAAAGGTATATAAAGGCAATGCTTATGAAAAAAGGTCACATTTTTAAAGAAATTGTGAAATACTGTCCATGCTGTGTTTTAGCTGTAACAGGATTCGCCACATTCAAAGATAAATCTAAACACAGATATGACACTGAGTTAAAAAAATAATTAAAAAATCTAAGTAGTTAATACAGCATGGTAAGCAGTTATCATGCTATTTACAACAATGTAGTTTTATGATTACCTTGTGATTGTCCTTTCTGAAAAATTACACTGATTATTGTGTATGTTTAAAAAAAAAAACATAAGGACATTTAAAATAACATTTGTCTCCCTGAGCTGGAAATCATAAAAAAAAAAAAAAAAAAAAAATCAGACTCTATTAAAGCCTCTCGCACGGCCAGTAGAGCTGGTTACAGCTTGATGCTTCCTGACAGGATGGAGCGGTAGGTCTCAGCCATCAGCGGTACGTAGCTTTTCGCTCTGTCGTCGAGGATGTAAAGAGGCTCCTGGATGTTCTCTGGATCAAACCCCTGATTCACTAGCTTCACTTTCATCTGCTTGAAAGTCGCTGTGACTTCCACTGAATTCTGGAACGAGAGCAAAGACCACGCACACGTCACTGGGGTCGATCACCGCCACGCGTTCACAGCAGAACAAAGCCCGCCTGTTTGCACTTGCGTTCCCCCAATATCACAAAGCTCGTTTCGACTGAATCACCTGCAGCCTTATAAAGCGGGGCCGTGCGTATGAGGGCAGGTAGCTAACAACGTGGTCGTAAAGTCTATTTCCATCAAACCGTGCACCGTTCTTCAGAGTGGCAGCTGCCATTCCCACGCGCCCCTCGTGCCCTGAATGACAATAAAATAACATAAATTAAAACAAAATTCAGCTGTAAGTAAATTGTGCTAAACGATATTTGCTGAGTGACTGTTACCTGGGACTTGGACTCCATAGACATTGGCCTCTTGCAGACAGTCACTCATCGAAAGGATGTCGGAGACCTCAGTTGTCGCAACATTCTCTCCTTTCCACCTATGTCCTCAAAATAACTTACAATCAGTTGAAGTCTTTTTATTAATTTTTCTTTTTCTGGTTTAGACATCTAGTAAAACATAAAACAAAAGTTGATTAACGATTTGGTAAAAAGAAATTCTGGTTCATTCATAAATGTGTCCCGCTCGCCCACCCGAAACATAAGCAGAATTAAAAGAAAAGCGTGTCCTCTCTCCTATTTTATCTAAACAAGGACAAATCCACTGTGAGGAGAAGGGCAGTACCTGAATGTGTCCCCGACACGATCCTGGAAGTAAATGAAATTGTCTTTATCGATCCTCATTAGGTCACCGGTGTTGAAGTACAGGTCTCCTTTCTTGAGGACGTTGCGCAGCTTTTTCCTCTCTGTCTGCTCTTCGTTTTGAGCGTATCCGACAAAAGGTGTGAGGTCTGTGATCTTCGACACTAGCAGTCCCGTGTTACCTGGGACAAAATACCAAGTTCAGAATAAAAAGACCAAAAAAATAAAAACTAATAATAATAATAATAATTAAAAAAAAAGATCTGTCACAAACGCCTGTAATTATTCTTCACCTTTCGAGGTCTCAATGCAGAGACCGTTAGCATCTCGCACCGGTTCGTCGCACTCTGTGTCGTACTTCACAAGTGTGTAGGGAAACAATCTCTGCAAAGAGTATTAAAATTAGAGTCCAGTTAAAAAAAATTGCTTTTAATGCACTGCCTTTATAAGCATTTATCCATCCCACCCTCCACATTCAATTGGGTAAACAAGGTCAAACCAAGTTAGTAAAGAACTTAGTAAAACCTGTGTTTGGTGGATTTAACACTTCAAACGTGGCTTTATGCATTAAAAGCTCGTGTGCACAGTTCAGGTATGCACTGCATATCCTCATCCTTACCTTGTGCAAAAAGTGAACTCGTCCAATTGCTCCTATTTTCCCTGTGTAGTTGAGGAATCCTATATTTCCCTCTGTGGAGGCATAAAACTCGAAAATCTGGATGTTTCCAAAGCGACTCAGGAACTCTTTCCAGACTTCTGCTCGGATACCGTTGCCGATGGCCAGTCTCACTTTGTGATCTTTGTCATTGTCTCTCTACAGATTCATGCAAAATAAAAAAGGAAACATTAAGCAATTGATTATTAAACACCAGTTTACAGGCTCCGAGTATTTAGTCCCTATTGCCATTTTTATTAAATGTTCGCCTGGAACCACTGGAACAGTAGTTTTATCTGCAGGTTTGACAAACACAAAATAGCAGAATGTTGAAACAGGCTTTTGATTTCTAAACTATTGTGCAGATTTATTTGCATCTGGACTAACACAAATCAACTCTAATACAAAACCTGTTTTGTATTAGAGTTGTGCAACTGTTTCAGCTGCACTGCATTAGGAAAACATGTGATATACAAAAACACTGGTGAATGTTGTGATAATAAATTCAAATTAATAATAAATCCCTCAAATATCTGTCTGGTTTGAGTTATAGCAAACATAGAGTCCAGATAATGAGTGGTCTAAACAACTAAAGAAAAGTGAAATTTACTATCTCCATCTCAACAAGATTTTATTGAAATATTTGTTTCAGGCTGACATCTGATTTGTTGCTTATCAGACAACTTAGTTGCAGTTTCCCAAATGAACTGACCTTTTTACGCTGGATTTAATAAGTCTCACCGACATGGTGAAGCTTCTCTTGTGTTTCAAATATATTACAAGCATTGCCGAAATGCTGTGCTTATGGTTAAAATAATTAACTAATATTTATTGCAGTCACTTTTATTTTCAAAAATAAAAAGTCAATTTTAGTGTGGTTTAGCATTTTAATCTATCCTACTTTATGTCCAGCTAAACTTGAAGTTAATAAAAATCCAAAAAGTAGAAAAATAAACTGGAACTTTTTTCCATTATATGTGCATTTAGTGAGTAAAGCCAGCAGGAAAAAGAATGTTTTTATGAATACAAATTAATATAAAAAAAAAAAAAAAAGATCTGCATTTATTAAGGATTATTTGAAATTATTTGATTTTGTTACTTTTGAAAATTGAGAATAAAAAAATGTCTGGAAAACCTTTTTAATACTCGGTTTTTCCCCTCACATTTATCTAGATCTGGAACTTCAAAGCTTTTCTACGCTTTCTGACGCTGCATGGGAGGGAACGTGACTGCAACAGGAAAACAGAAGCTGTGGGTCTATCAGCTCCATTCTCAGACAGAATCAAACACGGGCTGGCTTTTCTGCAAAACTGCAGGAAAGCTTGATGTTTTGCTAATTGAAGTGACCAATTTTAGCTAAAATTGATACCATTTTAAGAAGTAATACGTTCTTACTCCTTGAACGCAAGAATCAAAACTAATTGAAACAAGTGAAAATATGTGCATTCCCTGGACTTTGTCCCATGTGGCTCAAATAGAATCACCATCGACTTGAACTGTAAACTGGCACAGGAAGACGTGGCCGCCTAACAACTTGATACGTCTTCCAAAGTAAAGGCCAGCATCTATTCTGAGAGATGACCAGATAAAGAAATCTGGCGACTCGTGCGACTCGTGTGACTCGTGTGACTCGTGCGCGTTGCAAACTGACACTGAGCTTCATGTGATGTAACAAGATGCTCTGAATGGCATTACACGCAGAAACTATGTATCCAGTACTACCAAATACAAATAAGCGTTTGTGACATGTAATGACGATGTCAGTTCTAATACTTAAATACATTTTTATTTTTTTTTTAAACGGTCTTATTTTCATGCTGCCTCGAACGAGGCAGATGAAGTGGGTGAAGACTGGAACACGATAGTGAAGATTTAATGATTTCTATTTTGGACAGCCAGCTGTGCTCTGCATTGGGAATGTACAGATTTGGAAAGTTCCCTCTGACAAGACCTGCCTCTGTCGCGACTTGTTGCAGCTGCTCTGCCTCTGCAGTTGTCTTTGCCTGATTTATTTTTATTTTTATTTTTTACAGTAATTAAGGTTGCCAAGAGGAGGGGAGTGTCTATAATATCCTGCCAAAAGCTCCTGGGTAATCTTGTTGTTGTTGTGTTTTTTTTTGTTGCAGCTGCACCAGTAAGTAAAATGAGGGGTAAAGCCATTAAAAATTAAAGGTTTGGTCAATTTGTTACACCGAAATAAAAATAATTTGTTGCATTTGAGTTCCACAAAGAGTTTGAAAAATAATTTCAGAAAAAAGGATGTTACAGCAGTGGACTTTAGAAGAAGATCCTAAAACAAGCTCTGGGAAAAAAATGTAGTCCAAACCAAGACCAATCTGGAATACAATAATGTCAGCTGGTACTTTAAGATTTTTGTTAGTTTCCCTAGATTTAACTAAAAAATTGGGGAAAAGTTGTGTCTTTGATCTCAATCAAGACTGGATCCTTAACCAGTCCTGTGCATAACCACACAATCACTGATTGAGTGGTTATGTACCAATCAATCAGCCAACTTTTTTTTTCTGAATTTGCTCAGACTTGGGATTCATAAGTTAAATTATGAGAAATTATTGTTCTGCCCCTGCATCTAAAGCCAGAAACTAGTATCAGCCAATAAAAGCCTGATGGTTGCATCTCTGATCCAAATTAAAATGTTTTTTTTTGCTAAAATGTTTGTCAAACGTCAACACAAGACTTGGTTAGGAGCCTTTTCATGCTATGAGTCATTCAGCCCATGAATCAAAAATAATGTCCTGAACCTGGTCAGGTATTAAACTCAAACTAAGTGAAAAACAAAAATTAAACACTTTAAAAATCTCCCGAAAGCCTGAAGAAATCCTGCCTCGTATCTCTTTAGAGCACACGTCAAACTCAAGGCCCGCGGGCCAAATCTGGGCCGCCAAAGTTTTTTATGTGGCCCTCCAGACTCTAAATTACATCAATAAGTCCTTCCAGTTTTTCACAAATCTGCAAAATTCACACATAATCAACAGATCGCCATGATTCTTTCTGATTTTACTGACATTTTTTTCTTTAAATTGGCCAAAAACATTGGGTTTAAGTGACCGCTGCCTCAGGATTCGTTGATGTCAAGCTGTAGTCTGTGCAGTAATTAATAAAAAGTCACATTTAACATCATACATTATTGAAAATATTGTAAAAATAAAAAAAATCCTTACACATATTTCTCAATTAGCACCACAAAATCTGTGATACAAAATCCTGCATGGGTTGACCAGTGTGAAGAGATGTTCAATATTATTTAAATTTAAGAAACACTTCCTGAATGCTGAAACAAACAGATGTATTGACATTTTAACAATTTAATGGGTTTTATCAACACTTTCTGGCACAATCGGCCCTTTAAAAACATTCGGATGTTTGATTTGGCCCAAAATGAAAATGACCCACGCTTCCTGCTTTAAAGGAAACCTGGCTCCTGGGACACAGTATGCAAATCAGTAATGGTTTACCTTTAACTGTATTGTAAACATTAATGCCATCATTTCAATTTTACCTTTGGTGTGCAGCAGAGGTAGCGCATCACTTCTCCAATATACTGAATGACAGTCACATTGTATTTCCTGCAGTCGTCCCAGAACTGAGAGGCAGAAAATTTTCTTTTCAGAACTAGAGTTGACCCTTCAAAATAAAACATCACAGAACACAAATTTTACAACCTGACATATGAAAAGTTCATTCACTTAAAATGTGCATTCCCAACAAATACTTCCCTGTTGCTAAAATTACCCTGTAACAATAACAGCTGTACTTATGAAAAATCTGATATTATATTCAATCTAATAATGAAAATAAAAAAATAAAAAAGCGCCATGCACTCCAGTTTTTAGTTTAAATATTCATCTTCCGTTAAATTAATAGATGAACTATCACTTTGCACAGCCATTTAAAGGTTTTGCGTCCACAGATTGAGGAATTTTAATACTTGAGGTACTTGAATCATTCGAAGATTCGTTACAGCCCGAAACATGCAACGCTACAATATTCGATTGCATCCTTCTATTTCACCATAATACATCCTATCGGAAAAAAATCCTAATCCTATGACACAGAGGAGTGCAGCTGTAAATGTCAAAAAGGTCTTAATAATAGTTGAAGCACCTTCCAATTGCTTACTCAAATATTGAATAGTAGCAAGAATTAATCATTTTAAACTGTGTGGCAAATAAATAAACACATCATGCAACAAATCTGTGGTAATTCTGCACAGCACCAAACTTCATCAAACACACACAATGCCTGCACACACAAACACGCTCTGCGTAACCTTTCGCCTATTTATGGAAAGCGCAGCCAGAGAAGGATCAGTACAGATTATTGGCTCCTTGTGACAAAAGACTCTTTCACTGGGACTGAATAGGAGCAGGATAATCAGGTTCAGTGCAGTGTACAAAGAAACAGAATCCATCTATAGTTTGCAGATTTATCACAATAATTGGAGCTTAAAGAAGACTTTAGAAGATCTAGAATTGCTCTGGTCATAAATAATCACAAATCTGATTGTTTATTGAGGCTAATGAGTGATTATATTCTGGTTTATGGAACTATAGTTTTAAATCACATGTGAAAAAGCTCATCTTTGTGTAATAGAAGATTTTACAGGTTTACCTGGCTTAACTGCGCAAGTTTGAGACATTGCACAAATTGCAGAGGAATAACTGATATGATCCTTAGGTTTAGGTAAATGCCTTTATTTGCAAATTGAATGAGTAGATTTATATATATATATATAGATATATATATAGATATATATATATCTATATATATATCTATATATATATATAACATTTTGAAGACTGTGAAAGCCAGAACCATCAATCTGTGTACTCAGCTGCCAGGTCAGCGTGCGCTGGGCCAGAGGTCAGAAAGGCTAAACAGGGCCAGCAGCCGGGCCCAAAGATTTTTATTTCTTTTTTACTGAATGTGTGTTTTGCAAACATTGCACTTTAAAACTCATAGGTCCAAATTAGGTGAGTTGCATTAATATTTTTTCGATTTTTATGGACACAAACAACAGTCAAGTATTTGAAATTCATGAAGTTCTAGTCGATTTCTTTGAGAACAACATGGAGTTATTAGCTGTGGGACACATTAAGCCTTCCATGCTTCAGTTCATACCTGCTGAGGTAAAGGACTATCTGCTAATATACTATTTTTTGCAATAGTAGAAGAATTTCTCATTAGTGGAGAGGGCACCAGAAATGGCTTCAGCTCAGGGGCCCGGGTCCTTGTATTTCCGGCCTTGAGCATACAGGTTAAAAAAAGATTAAAAAAAAAAAAAAAAAGGTTATGGCTAAAAAAAATAAAATAAAATAAAAAATAAAATTTAAAACTTATTTGTGAAAAGTAGAAACAAGTCTGCAGAGCAAAAACAGAGAAAAAGATAAAAACCATCAATTTCTGAGAAATTATTTTTCTAAGTATACTTGTTAAAACCTCTTAAAACCAGTTTCGATGATTTTAAAATGATTAACTCTGTGTTTGAATTCAGATTGTTAATGGAGAAAATTTGGGCAGTTTTATTAAAATTGATCAACATCTCATGTATTTATTTCCCTGCAATTTAGACGCAGTGTAAAAGTGTCCACACTGCTTCCATTGACTCAAATAAACATCCTGCACTGCATCACTGACAGTCACATGAGTGAACAAATACGACATGACCAATCTATTTTATCATGGAGCGCAGCACTCTTTAATGTTATCTAGAATTTGAACTATGCATTTTCGCTCCAAACCATTTTAATCTGTGTATATATATTTATATACAATATGCAAGGCATTCTTTATAATTCTTTGCATTATATGTAATGCAAATAAAATACGACCCAAATTAATAACTTTTTTGTGTTCCCACCTGTTTCAATGCAGCCAAGAAATCCAACGAGAAACCCTGCTGTGTGGTAGAGCGGCAGGTTGACGTACACGACATCCTTGGATTTTACACCGTATGCAGATATAATAGCCAGAGCTGATAGGAGGCGATTCTGATCGACCAAAGCTGCCTTAGGAAGACCTGAAATGCAGCAACACCCACATAAAAGGTATTGGAAAACTAAAGGATTTGCTCCATGCCTTTTAGGAACAGATTACCACAATTTATTGAAAAAGGAAATGCTGGAATACCGGTAGTGCCGGAGGTGTAGATATAGACGGCAGGACTTTTGAATGTGACATGTGATCTGATGGATCGAGGGAGCGGTGTGTCCGCGGCTTCTTCCACTTTATCAGAGAAGCTCACGATTCCTGGAGTGTCGCAGGATTTGACCAAGAGGAGGACCGTGACACCCTGTTCCATCAGGGAGGGCAGCACATCCTCCACTGCCTCTTTCAGCTCTGCAAAAAAAACCAAAAAAACATTTACATTAATACTCATTGAGGCAGGTACAAATTACTAAACATTTATTTGAAAGATCTTCAGTTACAAATATTAGTTGCTAGCTGCAATCCATTTTAACAGCAGCCTACAAATGTATTGAAAGAAATACCTAAAATTGCTTTATTTAATTGTTTCATACCAAATTATTAATAACTCAGAGATTATTAGTCAATGACTTCTTGGTTTCATTAGGTAAAAACATGATGTGACATGAAGATCCAGTTCCCTTATTCACAAATTCAACAACGCAGCCGCCTTCAGCTGTGTTACAGCTAATTCTAGTTATTATTTATTAATGTAGGATTTCTCTCCCCGGTGAATTAATATGGTCAAATAAAATTGCATTGTTTGTTTTTAAATCTTTCTGTGCATACAGGTAATAAAATGAAAATGTAAAAATGAAAATGTGTTAAGAAAAATTATAATTTATTGTAACCTCACATCTAAAGTGAAGACAGGAATATAATAACCAAACAAATCAAACCCTCAACTCCAAAACGATTAATAATATGGTTTGATGATTTCTCAAGCGAAGGTTGTGTTTGTGTTTAGCACATTTTTAGCACATTGCAGTGACAATTTTTATTTATTTATTTATGTACCTATTTTTACTTTACGGATCCCCACAAGTACACAACACACAAAATACTCCAAAACACACAAGTCAAAGAACTGACGTGCAAATCAAAAACCACAACAATTTTACAACAACAGAAAAGAAAAGAAAGGAATATGTCAAGATCATGAATTTCCTCAAAGATCTTTTCTTTAACTGCATGTAACATCTTTTCACATTAATGCAATACTAATAAAACCCGACATCATTTGACTGAGGAGATTACAAAACGTAAATAATAACACTGTTATCTTGAAGTTATAGAGGGCCACACAAATAACTATGGTGATTGGTGCAACTTCTTTTCTTCTTTCTTTCTTTTTTTTTTTACTTTGATCGCGATTTACTTTTTGCTCAACGGTTTAATTTCCAGTCGCATAATCCCGATCGTGCACTTCTCCAGCAGCCCTCCTACCTGCGGCTGCAACCAGCACCTTGGCCTTGCAGCAGTTGAAGCAGTGCAGCAGAGACTTGCTCCGGATGTTGTAGTTGAGGAGAGCGACGGGAGAGCCGAGCTTCGCCAGGGCCAGCCAAGTGAACAAAAACCTGGGCTCGTTCCCCATGAGGAGCGCGGCGGTGGCCCCGGGTACGTACCCGGGCTGCGACCGGAGCGCGTTGGCGATCTTGTTGCTCTCCCTGTCCGCGTCCGCGTACGTGTGCGTCTCGTCTCCGAACGCGACGAAGGGCTTGTCCGGCAGCGCGGCGGTTTGCTCCAAGAAGCGCTCCAGCACGTAGGACGGAGGTCTCCCTCTCCGGCTCGCTGCGTAGCGGACTAAAATCCGCAGCAGAACGCCGACGTACCGGAGATCCATCCAGAAACAGGGGAAAAGGATTCTGAGCGCGAAGGGCGCGATGACAGCGCCTGCTAAAATGGTAGAAATGAGAATCAGCTCCATGGCGAACTTTCTGCACGAGTTCTAAAGTTCAGTCCCGACTGGGGAAAACATTCAAAAACCGGGGCGGAAAAAAAAACAAAAACAACAAGTTGGGGCGGAGCGTTTCATAGAATTTTTCTGAGATGTGTGGAATGAAACTGGAAATGTATTTCTGGACACAAAGACGTGGGGTATGTGCAACAGATGCACAGGTTTTCAGCGAGAATAGTTAGTTTTATTTATAAACCTCCAAATCCCCCCCAGGGTGAGGCATTTAAGGGCACTCAGAAGAAAACAGGTCAATCTACTTAAGTTGATGCACCAGACTGCAGGTCGCTTGTCAGGGATCAGCTGACTTGACGAGGCATTCTAACTTCAACATGTTTTGTTTGTTTTTTTTTAAAAAAAAAAACGCCCAACATTTTGGTGATCAGTATTATTAAAAGAGATTAAGAGAGTGTTGTTGGTGAGTGAAATTTGCAATATCTGAGTTAGGGTGTGTGTTTGTGGTTGATTTTTTATTTTTAATTTTTTTCATGGGGAAGGGGTTGGTATAGGGTCCAGGCGTTTGGACCCCTTTCTCTTCACACCACAGCTTCTGTCAAACATTTTTATTAAAATAATAACTAAACAGGGCAGCCCTTTACTTTATAATGTAATTGCGTCACATGGATTATTCATTTGATACATAGATTCAAAATGAATCTATATTTTAAAGGGATATATTGAGGGGAAAAAAAGCATCCTTGTTTTATCCCAAAGATTGAAACATGAGGTTTGATCATTTGAAAAAAGTAGATGTATCAAAGGAAATTAAAACAGCAGAGTCTAGAAGAGATACATACTTATTCCCAGCATTGTAATCTGTCATTTTAATCCCTTAGACTATGAGTACATCAACATATACTTTGATCATTTCAACTTTTGGTTTTAGGGAGTGATCATGGTGCTGGCTGCTGAGTGTGGTAGGTTTTAATATTCCACCTTTAAATGTGATTTCAGCTGCTCTCCAGTTGAGGGCCTCCTTCATTGTGTTTTTACTGTTTCGCCATTGAGTCAGGTAAGAAAAAAAAAATCTGTTTTCAGCAGCCTGCATGTTTTTCTAGAATACATCTCCATATGGCTTGTTCTATTGTTTGGTGGGACTCAAATGCAAGGAGACTAACAGGAATAGTTTTCATAATGAAAACAGACTTACAAAAAAAAAAAAAAACAGGATGATTTACCACATAAAGGAATCAAAGTGGTTAGTTTTTCCTCAGTTGCTGTGGTACATTTTTCAGATCAAAATTAAAATTCTCAAAACTATTTGTTCGATATTCAGTCTGTCACTTGAGTCACGTGCTTATAGGTACATCCACAGAAAGGACCGTGTACAATTTTCTGTTTCTTATAGCATCAATTTCTTGTGTCATGTTGATTAAATGTATTACATGGGTCTCTGCTGAATAACCCCAAAGCATTTAAGTGTTAGTTTGTTACATAAGTCTTCCTATGCAAAATGGTTGAACAAGTTGCCATAACATGTATTAGACTTTGTTTTTTCCAAGTCTGTCCTAAATTGGTTAAATTGTTCCAAAATGAACCCTGACTTTTGTCAATGGAGGTTGATGTGTGAAATATTAGATCAATCAATAATCAAACAGGTTTTCTGAAATAGCTCAAAGGTACATCTCATGAATTATCAACTGGGAGGTGTGAAATGTAACATTTCTGACAATGGATGAACATGGAATTAGATCGGGTCAACAACACTGGTGCAAAAAAAGTACTATATGTGACATAGGGGCGCCACACTAGACGGTGCGCCAAAGCGATGGTAGAAAAATTATTTCCTGTCAGCAATTTCTGTTTTTTTACAGCTGTTTGTGCCTGTGCAAATAATATAATCAATAACAGAGGCACAATACTGATTAGGCACCTTTTTATCAGTCTGCTTCAAGTTAAGGTTTTTCTGCTTTTCTCCCCCTTTTTGAGTCCAGCTCACGCTGGTGGGTAGTGGGTAGTGTTAGGTTCGGTCAGATTTGCTCAACAAAAGGGGTGAAGATGCTTCTATTGTGGTACATTTTGTGGGACAGCAAAAACTCTTGGTCACCTCGGTTCACCCGGCTTCAGAAGCAACTTCAAACCACATCTGCTTTTAAAAGAGCTTTTCAGTTATGTTTGTGGTACAAATTGAGGGAGAGGACTAAAATAACAGAGATGCATTTATGCAGCTAGTTATACAGGCAGGATAATGCAAGGAGGCAGTCTTGGGACTGAGTGACAAACTTCATTGGCGCCACCACTTACATACACAAATGGGACATCTCGTTCCTTCTCTTGTTTTATTAATAGCACTTTATTGCTGCATTTTATAACAGACTACTATATTTCATATCTACACATTACCTGCCACATTTCCTCCTCTAGTTCCTTCATCCTGTCTCTTATCAGCCACTCTGTACCAAGGTTATCTCACACTTCCTACCTTTCTTTAATTTCATAAAGATATAAAAAAGCACATTCCAGTTACACAAATGGTGGCATGTGATAAATACATAAGCTTAATGTAACACGTTCACACAATGAGGCATGTTGGTCTCCAATGTTATTCTCATCAAATAAATTTAATAATGGCGCAACAGATCAAGTATGAATTAAGCAACAAATTCAACAACCCACAACGATTACAAAGAGACTGTCCTGTTTGAGGTCTTGCTCTGATCTAAGAAATCTTTTAGTGGCTTGGTATCTAAAATTGTGCTGTGTTAGATGAGAAGGGATCCTGTGTGCTTACTGTAGAAAAGTTGAACTCATGAAAGTTGAGAGAACAACAACAACAACAAAAAAGTGCATTATTCTGAGACAACTGGAAAGTTTCAGCCTCTTTCTGTGGATGTGGCATTATTCTTCCTGTTGTCCCTGAAACTCCCTCAGGACGGCAATGAATCACGTACACCCCCGCAGATGCTGATGTACCCATAAACCTGCAAAGTATAACACCTGCATAAGTCACTATACTGTTTACATAAGCTACATGCTTATCTGCTTTATATGTTACTTGTTGTGCCTGGGAATTTCTGTTATGCAATTCCACTTGACTCTCTTCTTACGTCAGTGCTCTGTCTGGGATTTCTCCTGTTGACCTTGATTTCTCAGGCAGAAATTCACTGGGCCAATCAAGAAACAGAAGGAGAGGTTATGACTAGTGACATCAATTTTATGCGCTGCTTCATAATTGCAGCGTGCCTGTAGTTTGGCAGTGGTCAGAGGAGGAGAACGATGTTGTTCAGTCTATGTTGGTCACGCTTCCGAATATTAAATTAACATTAACGGCCGCCTCATTCAGCTCAGCACATCTCTTTTTACAGTGGGACACAGTTGTTTACAGCACACAGAGTTTCTGGTAAGCTTGTTGGCGTCGAATTGCTATCACAACCACTCATTAGCAATTTAGTGAAGAAATTTCTCAATAGTCTAGAGCCAACTAGGTACTGGTTTTTACCAGGCTATGTTCAGCTGAACTTTTAAGCAGGAACCCTGCCATAAAGCAATCTGCTCACGTTTGCTTTGAGTATGCTATATTTGACTGATATATATATATTTTTTTTCAAATATCAGTCATTTTTCAATCATTTTATACAATAAAAACAACAAAGTAGTCAGGAGGAGAAAATACTGTTTGGCATTTTCCTTACAATTGTGGCACCAGGGAAGGGAAAAATAATGAGGCCTTCCAACACTATTGTTTGGTTGCTGTTAAGCATTGTTGTGGCGAACCACAATACAATTAGCAAAACATATTTTCTACCTTTCCTGCATTTACTAATTAGCATAATAGAAATGTTACAAATCCTAAAAGTTCACTAGAAGATAAAAATCTATCTGTGCCTTGAAACACAGGAATCAGTCAAAGATTTCTTTTGATGGCAGGAACATATCAGAAGTCACTGAGGTCTGGGGGCAGAGGGGTTGGTTGTGAAACTCATGTGAGCACAGTCCAGTGAAGCATGTGCTGTGGGAGCCTGTGCAAAGCTCTCTATCTCTCCAATTGTATCAGCTCTGCTCAAACCTTTCCGACTTCCACACTGCTCCAGAGAGCCCGATTAAAGAATGTCACAAAGCCGCGTTCATGCAAAACATACAACAAATAACACAGGACGTCATCAGTCCTAAAGGAACACATAGAGATCATCTTAAACCAGCTGCTGTGGATTAGATTAAATGTAATATGCAAAATATGTATTATGTTTTATTGATTTTTATCATTTATCAAGCTAATTCATTTGGGATTTGTGCTTTTTCGCACTATTCACAGTCTGATATTTGAAACCCTGAAGTCAACCCTTTAAAGTTGAAATCAAAGGCTGCTATTAAACTTAGAAAAACTTTGTTGCTTGCAAAACATCCTTGAGCGCTCCACGGGCGCATCCAGAAACATCCAGCCGAACCGAACCGGTTCTTCATCCATTTTCAGATTTCTTTGAAGCTTTGGACGCCAAAAGCCCAGTTGATAAGAATTTGCTGGCGTAAGGGATTGTGTTTCAGAAATGCTTTTTCTCAAGTCACGTTGCCTCACAACATGAAAAGCGACCAATGACCTCAGAGACACGTAGTCTCTGCTCCTATAAAGTTGCTGAAGCTAAAGTGTCTCCTTTCAATAGCAAACAGAGAGAGAGAAAGTTGGATCCAGTGCTGCCCTTTGGTTTCGCTCATCATTTCTGTGGACAATGCTGCGAGTCAGATGTCTGAGAGGAGGTAGCAGGGGGGCCGAGGCTGCCCATCTGATCGGAGCCATGGTTTGTATTCTGGTGGTTTTATGTTGTTTTTTTTTTTGTTGTTTTTATTTTTTCAGCAAATTGAAATCATGCTTTTATTTCATCTCACTGATCTTTTGTTTCAATGAAAACACAAGTCTTTAAAGGTGAATAAAGACATTTTGTTCGACTTTTTCTTCATTACGTCTGAGCTGATTGGGTTAAACTCAGGTTAATTGATTTATGTGATGTGCTGATTGTCTGCTCAACCATTTAGATGTCTAAAAATGCAAAACTAAAACAAGAAATGCACTTTTCACTTCAAAGAAAGTAAAATAAAAAAGATTAAATTTTCCTAACAGTGCAGGGTGTTTTCTTCCCTTTATTTTGTTTAGTCCCTGAGCGACAGCGAACAGCTGTTTCACAGCAGATGGCTCTCAAACTCTGTGACTCCAGAGCTGGTCTGGAGCCAGCGGGGCCAATACTGTAACCTGTATCTCTAAGAGATAAGGCTTCTTCATAACACGTGTACTTTGGCACTCAACCAATCTATCCAACTGAGATCAGTTTTCTTCTTGGAGCAGTTTCAACTTTGCTGTATTACTTTGATCCTATTTTCTTTCTTTCTTTTGTTGTTGTTTTTTTTTTTTTTTTTTTGCTTTAAGCCATGTTATTTTTAAAAACAAATTTCTTCCAAAGGATTTCATTTTTCTTGCACCAAAATAAAACCAAATTCATTTATATAAATGCTCATTTTGAAACAGCTTCCTGCTCAGAGCTAATGACCTACAACTGTATTTTAAAATCAAATAGTTGATGCAATTTCCACAAAAAAAAAAAAGACATTATTTAAACCAAAGCCTGAGCCCAAAGCTGATCCATTTTCTTCTCGCTCAGCTTGGCCGGTCAGTTGCAGGTTGGGTGCAGAGGACCTTCCAGAGCACTTCAAGTGCAGCAGCTGCTGCTCAACACCAAGCAGCTGAAGAGGAACCTGTTACTGAGCCCATTCAGCAGGAGTGCCCCGTCTGCAGCTACAATGAATGGGATACTCTGGAGGAGGTGATCGTGGGGCGAGCCGAAAATGCCCACGTGCCTCCGTTTACTGTGGAAGTGAAAGTAAGCGTCTCTGACCCGTCCGCAAAGTGCAAATTGTAAAAGTGTGACCGTAATGTTAACTGTGCGTAAACCCTGTCGTGACTGTCTGATCAGGCCAACACATACGAAAAGTACTGGCCCTTCTACCAGAAGCATGGGGGCCAGTCTTTTCCTGCGGACCACTTGAAAAAAGCCGTTGCTGAGATTGAAGAAATGTGCAATATCCTGCGTCACGAGGGCGTCGTTGTCAAGAGGCCAGAACCCATCGACTGGTCTGTGGAATACAAAACTCCGGACTTCACGTCCACAGGTGAAAAGCGTTGTGTGACGTTGACTGGTGCTACCATCATAATCTGACTGTTGTTATCTGATAACGAGTGTGCATTATTGAACATGTTGCAGGAATGTATGCCGCCATGCCAAGAGACATCCTCATGGTTGTTGGAAATGAAATTATTGAAGCTCCCATGGCCTGGAGGGCTCGGTTCTTTGAGTACCGTGCCTATAGGCCTCTGATCAAAGAGTACTTTAGAAAAGGTGCAAAGTGGACCACAGCTCCTAAGCCAACCATGGCTGATGACCTGTATGATCAGGTGAGGCACTCAAACAGCAGCAGCAAGGCTTTGCTGTATCTAGTTCTTCATATCTCCTCTGAACTCTTTGCCCTGTGCGGTTTATTGTTGTCGTACGTGAAGAGAGACCATACCACACAGTTTAATTGCTCTGGTGTAAATCATTATTTTCTCCTGTCAACCAGGACTACCCCATCCGCACTGTAGAGGACAGACACAAGCTGGCTGCCCAGGGGAAGTTTGTGACCACGGAGCATGAGCCCTGCTTCGATGCTGCTGACTTCATTCGAGCCGGGAGGGACCTTTTCGTCCAGAGGAGTCAGGTACTAAGCATTACTCTCAGGCCAAGCGGCACTGATTCAATCCACAGGGTCTCAGAACTGAATGCATGGTTGGGGTAGGTCATGAGGCTTTTTCTCTGCATGCTGCCCCGATGCAGGTTACAAATTACATGGGAATCGAGTGGATGAGGCGCCATCTGGCCCCAGATTACAAGGTGCACATCATCTCATTCAAGGATCCCAACCCCATGCACATTGATGCCACTTTTAACATCATCGGCCCGGGATTGGTGTTGTCAAACCCTGATCGCCCATGTCGCCAGGTATTTTCAGAGAGAATACTCTGCTGCCCTCTTGTGGGTGTGAAAATGAACCGTTCATGACAGTTCTCGATGCTGACCAATGCTTTGCGCTTTTTTTTTTTTATCTGTAACTCAGATTGACATGTTCAAGAAAGCGGGCTGGACTGTTGTGAAACCTCCGACACCTTTGATTCCTGATGGTGTGTACTTCAGCTAGAGCTTGGTTTGTTTAAAAAATAATAATAATAATAATATATATATATATATATATATATATATATATATATATTTGTTTTATTATTATTAAAACAAATATATTTTATTATTTATTATTATTATTTTCTTTTTTTTTTTTACTAAACAAAACCCCAAATTTTTCTGCAGATCATCCACTGTGGATGTCCTCCAAATGGCTGTCCATGAATGTGCTGATGCTGGATGAGAAGCGTGTCATGGTTGACGCCAATGAAGGCACAATTCATAAAATGTTTGAAAACCTCGGTGAGTGCAACACTTTTAAATTATTCTAATTATAATTATTTAATTATAAATAAAAAAAAAACCATAAATACATTGTTTTTGCTTCGAGCAGGTATCAAGACCATAAAGGTGAACATTCGCCATGCCAACTCACTTGGCGGTGGCTTCCACTGCTGGACAACCGATGTCCGCCGCCGTGGTAACCTGGAGTCCTACTTCCACTAGCCTCGCCAGAAAAAGGCAGTTTTTATTGAGCTTTAAAAACTAAAGCCTCAATCCGGAAGCTTCTTAGATACTTAAACATCACTAAAAAAGATTGAGCTTACGTCTGATCAAATCTACTGTGTGCAAATCTGAAATCCGAACTTGGGAAATTTATTTAAACCCATGTGAAACAAATGACAGTAGGGTGGGTTTTTTGGTGGGGAGGAGGTTTTGGTTCAATCAAAAACTCCTCTCCGGATTGTGTCTTAATTGAACATTTATGAATGATTTTGATTTGCTGGACCTTGGAGTGCCTTTGCAAACAGCTTTGTTAAGAGATAAACAGCACACACATGCTGAATAGCACGAATCTTTGGTTTATTTCAAACAGGAATCTCAATATTAACTGCATTTCTGGCCTGGCAGGCGTGAAGCTTACCCATCTAAAAGCCAATGCTTTGAGGACAAGGTACAATTTGGTATGCGAATGTCACTAAACTTGGGCACAGGAGGTTAGAAGCTACCTCTGTTTGAACACTCAGGGTGCTTTCTGTTATCCAGACCTTCTTTTCCTTGTTTTCTCGCTACCACTACTTGTAGGTGTAGGTATCTGGAGCAAATGTCTCCTATATTACATGTCTTTTTCCTTTGACATCTGTAATAAGATGAAAGAACATTTAAGAACCAAGGAAACTGCAAAATGAAAAGCACCCTGAGAAAACACAACTCTACCTTTTCCCAATATATTTTATAAAGAAACATGTATAAATCGTTTAGGTGGTTCAAGACACCATATTAATTTATCACATTTGTAGAAACATTGATTATACTGGAAAACCTCTGCTTTTATTTTTACAACTCTTTTTATTGGATTTCCCAGCAATAAGTGTTTTTATATATTTTCGTAAAAATCCATGAGGTCCATATCAGATTTTGTATACCTTTTTCCTCTGCTGTTTTCTCCTGTTGCGTATTTTGCCAGTTACAGTACATGCTGCCAGTCTTTTCCTGCTGAGCTACTTATTTGCTTTAACAAACTGAAAATGCATGAGAGTATAATTATTTCATTTTAGGTGCTGCTTATACAATTGAATGTCTTAAACTGCTTAAAATGTTTTAGAGGAGATGAATTTGAGAGGAAATTTGGTTAAACACAGTGATGTTTTGTAGTATGTCATGACAGTAAAATGTAATTAAAAAGTCTCAAGTTTGAGTGATTTGGCTCTGAATGTTTTTTATAAGGTTTAATTTACTTGTGAATAATAGTTATTTATTACATTGTTTTGAGTGAGTTATGCTAAGTTTTGCATTGAGCAAAACTTAGCATTGAGCCATATTTTAGAATTTGATGACAGGAAACAACGTCTTTAAACATTTGTTTTTGCTTGTTTGTTTCATTTACTGCGTTAGGGATAACGGCTTCTTCCTCCCGGCTTCTTCCTCCCTAAGTGGCCATGGTAGGAAATGACCCATGTCACTATGGATAATGTCACTTCCATACTAGCTTCTGCCAGCATTTCCACAAAGTTTTTAGATTTTGTTTTAGAGTTGATTGCACCTTTCACACTAACATATCTTTCTGTCCCATGCAGTTTAGACCTACTTATAAAAAATACCCAAAGAGATCATCTCTTCTCTCCCTGATATCGTGGCTGCTGACTCATTTTCCATGATGTCACTCAAAAAAGCAGCAGGTTCAATTGTGCCACCATTTAACATAAATGATATGATTGAACCTATCAGGAGCTTAGGAAGCAATGACATCATTATCGGGGCTTTCCCAAATAGTTTAAAGAAACAGTAAAGTTAGATTTGAATAAAGTAACAAGAATTATCAGTAAAAGTATATAACTATTCAGGGATTTAGCAGATATCAATAGTTTTAGTGATCCTTGCGAATTTAATAATAGAAACTGATTTAAAGCTAGAAGGGAAACAATTACGCATCATTTTATATAGCGTATTAATATCTAGTTTCACCCCTATTTTCTTTTGAAAATGAAATAAATACTCAGTTCCCAGCACTAAAAAATATTTAGTGCCATGGCTAAAAATGTAACACGTTTTCAATAATAGAAAAAATAAAATATTTAATAAATCATAAATATATATAGTAAATCTTTTTATACCATAACCTCACACTGTAAGATTTAGAAAAATTGAACCGTCAGTTTAAATAAATACAGTCTCGGGAAAATCCTCTCACCAATTTAGAAAGTTGATCATTTTTGATAACACATTCCCTCCCGCAAGGGTAGCTGTGATGAGGGCTTAAAATTTCCCATTAAAATTTAGTAAAACATTAACATGAAGAAGAGAAACGATGAAACTTCATAAACGAGTAGTGAATAAGAGCGGTCACTCCAAGTGATGCTCTGTACAGCATCAAGCTGTTCATATGTTGCTTTGGTGATACATATCTAGAGATTGTTGTATCTGTTCTTTTATCCAGAATACCAGAAAAGGAACCACCATAATCCCACAACTTCCATATTTGCTAAATATTATGACATTGTTCTTTATTTATTTCACAGATGATGCTTTTCATTCAAATGATCAACAAGGTGAGCCAAATCTGACCAGGTCAGAGAGAAATCGCCACCAGTTATGCGGCCTGCCTTTAGTGTTTCTGTTGGTATTAATGATGTGCAAAAGTGATACAAATTAATTGTGATAAATAAGCACAAAGAATACCCCAAAAAATAAAATTAAAAAACTTTGGCTTACAGAAAAAATAAAATCCAAAGTCATGTTTTTTTGATTTTCAACAACTAGAGAAAAGTAGATCTCTTCATGCCAACATTATGATGGAGGGCTGATGATATGGGTTTTATTGATATATTGGTTACCCGGTTAAGTAGCGTATGCAACAAATTACTGCAATTAAACTATATAGATTAAGTAAGCCAAGTAACATAGTGTGCAATCAAGGCAGCTCATAGCAAAGTGGAGTAGTTTTGGGAAAAATAAAGGTGAAGAAGAACAAGGACAAGAAGAAACTAAATCAGCAAATGGAAAGAAGTGCAGCAGCAGAGTTCATGAGAAACAAAATACAGATAAATTGTCAATGCAAAGAAGTAGAGCAGTGAAGTAAGATATTAAAGTAGATACTAGGAGGAGAACAGTCACAACTGAACCCAAAAGAAAGCATGGGTAACTTTGCTTACAGCGCATGAAGCAAAATCTGCGGACATCAGTGCTTGTTATGTTGAACAATTCTGTTCGAGGAACCGAAACACCTTTATCAGGAGCATCATTCAGCACATACCAGGACGAGATAAGAGAGAGAAAACGTACAGTGCAGCTTTCCTTGCAATACTTTGCAGAGGGAACTTTAAATGTCCCCAAGGAGCTCTGCTTCACCAGATCCTGAATACATTTCTCATCTAATTTATAAATTGTTGTTTACAGCACACAGGAAAACATAAGGCTCCCCTGAGCCGTTCCAGAAAAAAAAAAACCCTTGGTATGAAACTATTTCACCTGACTATGGTGTGTTTATTTAATTTACAGCTTCAGATAATGCCATAATGTCATAAAACGGTGCTGTATAAATGACCTGACAGTTGTATGGACGTCTATGTGATAAACATAAAGAGGAACAGTTAATGTACTTACAGTTATGGCACTGGATCGGCTACTTAAGAGACTGTTCCCAGGAGGAACTCAGAGTTTAGCACAACTGCCTTTTCTCTTCTCTCGAACTTCTATCTGTGTTTGGAGTGAAGTGGAAAAACCATGGTCCTTTAGATGCGCCTCCTGAGGGTCGTTTAGGAACTGCACTTCAGAGATCAACACACAAAATGTTTTGGATGTAACTTGCTTAACAACTGAAACTTTTCTTTCTGTGATGAAACTTTCAAATGTATCAGATTTTAAGAGAACTAGATGTTATGTCGCAGAGGGAACTTCTCGCTCAAATTAACCTAAGAGGTAAATAAGGCCGTCCATCTTAAAAAGCACCACTGACGTGCAATTCTGAGAAATAGCAGCACAGGATTCAGTCGGTGTTAATAAAAAAATGGCAACCTTGAGTGTTTCAGACTTACTAAACCCAGAATATTGATGTCTTCCGTCCTTGTATAGGAATTTTGATTAAAGATGCAAATATTTTCAGGAGGAATGTTTTCTACAATTGCACGACACGATAACATTGATTATAACAGACTGCAGAACATCTGGGGAAAAGTCCACATTTTTCCGCATTACGGAAAGGTTGATTCAGTACTAAGAAAGAAAAAGCTTATTTTCAAAAACAATTCATCCATCTAGCTATCTGGCTCATCTTTGCCTCAAATTAAGATTGGTTTGATGAGGCAGAAAATGTTAAAACACTAAAGACATGACGTGATAGCATGTTGAAATGTATTTGAAATTACAGTCGTCAATTAACTCCTCCAAATAAACACGATTTTGAAGAAATATTTGTAAAGTTTTACAAATGCATAGTTGGGAGGTCTAGAACTTTGGCGCCCCCTAGTGGGAGCGTCAAATAAAGAGCAGGGTGGATCAAAATCAGACCCTAATTCCTGAAAAATAGATTTTAAAGAAAAGAAAAGTAAAGAAAAGGAAAACACCACTTGAAAACTATGTAATTCACAAATAACCAACAGACTTTTTTTTTTTTTTTTTTTTTTACATTTTTGTAACAATGACATTTTGAACAAATCTATAAAAGTAACGCACTTTATGAATTATGAAATTCATAGAGAGGCAGAAAATGCTCTACAGATTTCTATTAAATACTATTCTGGAAGAATCTACAGGCACCAAGTTAAAATGTAACAGCTGATGGTACCTGTTTTTGGGATGAAAGGAGGAGCTGCCAAGGACTTTTGGTCAGCAGAGAGATAGCTTAGTTTACTTAAATAAAGTTAAACTATTTTCTCCCTCTGGCTTTTACTCCTTGTTGGAAAAAGTCTATCTGACAGAATAAAAAGGGTTCAGACTCCTGCCACAATGTTTACAAGAGTCAGTAAAACTATAAATATGACATGAAACATGCTCCTTTGTATAAGTCCTCTTATATCAGTGATCTGGATGTTCATACTGCAGAAAACATTAGCATTTTTTAAAAATTATTTTATACTTTTGAAAAAATCTTTCACTAAAATGTAATAGTTTTTGGACTTTACAGGGGGTTTTTAATCATACAAAACAAGATATTCAGCCTATTTTCTACAATACAGCTGTAGAAAATATACTTTACAAACTCCTCCTGCTCTGATTAACCTTTTACTTGTTTGTCCAAACAAGAGGCGTCACCTGCAGGTAAGATACTGCCGACTGTTAACCACACCAATCCATACTGAATAAAGCCAGGCTTTAAAACAAGGTCAAAAAAGGTGAGATTAGAACAAAACAAACTGATCATTTTGTCTATTTGAAGGGGCCCAATGACAAACACATACTGTACCTTAATGAGACCATAAATAAGTAAATATGTGAGATCATTGTGTTGTTAGAGACCCATATTTCTTAAAAAAGGTTCAAGTGATTACTCTTGTTGTGATTTAGCTGGAATTATTTCTGCTTCCTGTTCACAACACAACACAGAGGCTTTACAAGTTTACTTTAACAGGTCAGCAGCTGTTTGGTGCCTCAGGAATGTGATTCAAATTCCCCAACCATTGAAAATGACCAGACAGACAATGAGAGAGCATGAGACTTTGGACACAAGCGATGCTTTGAGTGTTGCGCAGATAGAAGATGCCATCAGACGGACGGCAAACCAAAAAATGTCCTGCAGAGACCCTGCCGAAGAATGCAGCTGCACAAAGTGCGGCGATAATAACAGATAGCTGAACACACGTAAGTGACAGAAAAGCAAAGACAACGGTAAACATGTCATCCCCTCATGAATAATGCAGCCAGCTTCACTGTAAGCTAAGAGGCAAAAACAGAAAAAAGAAAACAGCATGACCTGTCAGTGAATTCATTTATATCCCGCCTGCCAACCCTTTATTTAACATTTATTTAACATTTATATTGTTTGTTTAAGCTGGGGTGTTTTCTGTTTTATAGATGTCGTAAATCACATGAGGCCGGGTATTTTTAGTGGCTTTAAAGCTGCTTGAAAGCTCGGTTTGTTCTAAAACCCTCACTCTAATAGAGTCATGTGATGTGTTGCTTTAAGCAGCAAAAAGCCCCGTCACTGCTGGAACAAAAACTGAATGTTTTCAATAAATTACACTGCAGACTGGGAATACCGGGCACTTCTGCACAGCTCTGGGAGGCATTCAGCCTCCTGAAGCTCCTGCAGCTTGACACATAAAGGTCAGTTTACATGTCATGGGAAGGAAACATGTGATGATGGTTAATCCCACTTTGACTTTGAAGGCTATAGGCTACAGAAGGGGGGGAAAAATGCATTATTAAAAGTCAAGGTTTTGAGTTTCAAAGATGGCTATTCAACAGAGTGGAGTAGTGTCTCTCATGAGAAGTTGTTATTGGTTGGTTCAGGTTTAAACAAGTTCTTTACTCAGCCAAATGTTGGCCTTAAAGAAATGCATAAATATATGTTGCAGCATTTCTTTGATGGTTTTTTTATATCTCATTTCCTTCCTTTTATATCTCTTTATCAGAACAGTATTTTGAACATCAGCAGTTTTACCCTGTGTAACCAAACCCTACACAGAGATCTGCACGTTCTGTCAAGGTTGAGTTGGATGCTTATATTGTCTATCGCTTTTGTTTCACTTCAACAATAGCATCAAATGGCATGTATGTTTACAAGCATTCTTTGCTAGACAACTTTCCTGAAGTTGCCATGGCCACATTTATGGATATGTGGTCCAATTGAGTCACCTTATCCTTATCCTCTTTTCAGCTTTTCTCTCAAATGTACTATAAGGGACGGCGGTCAAGGCTTTGTGATGGCCACTCCAAAACATTGACTTTATTGTCTTTAAACTACTTTGTAAATAATTTGGTGGTCATTGTCCACAAGTCAATGTGAAGACCGTTAATACAGACAAATATTTTTTGTTTCATCCGGCCCATGTCTCAAAAAATTCTGGGAACATTTGCAAGCTATCATCTGTTTTTTATGTTGGGTTTTGAGCAAAGGTGTCTTCTTCTCTGAGTTTGACAGTAGGCGATCACACTCTTCGAGCGGCTTCAGTGAGGATCTTTAAAGACTTTCGCTGCTGAGCAGGGAATATTAGGTGTATTTTGAACTAAAACAAAATACAGAACCTGTCTTGATCCTGAAAAGCAGAATGACTGGAGAATCCATCCATTCATTTTCTGTATACCCTTGTTGCTAGTAGGGACAGGAGGTGTGCTGGTGCCTATCTCCAGAGGTGAAAGGCAGGGTACACCCTGGACAGGTAGCCAGTCTGTCACAGGACAACACAGAGACAGACAGGACAAACAACCATGCACCAATTTGTCATGTTTTTGGACTGTGGGAGGAAGCCAGAGTACCCAGAGAGAATCCACGCATGCACAGGGAGAACATGCAAACTCCATGCAGAAAGACCCTGGGCTGGGAATCAAACCCAGGACCTTCTTGCTACAAGGCAACAGTGCTGCCAACTGCGCCACTCGACTGGAGAATCCCTCACCAGGTATATTCAGTTTTAGATATCTGGGGATGATGGTCAATCCCACTTCCTCTTTGAAGTGTTGAGTCGAAAGAACACATTTTCAAGGTCGTGAAAAAGCAGTCGTTAGCGGTTGCAGATAGTTAAGAATATTTATTTCTTGGGATGAACAGTTGCTTGATTGTTGGGATCCATCAATAAATGTTTCATCATAAAAACACAACAATACAAAGGTAATTATTCGAACTGGTGGCAGTGTCATATTAAACACATAAAGACATAGATACTGCAGGCACAATTTATCATCTTTAATATGTGTTTTTTTTTCCATTTACAGCAAACGCAAAGGGCTCTTATTGTGAAAGTACGCAGGAAGTTTGAGTTTTTACTTTTGTAGCTAAAATGTATGGCTTCAATAGGGATGTTATTGCTAAAAAGCAATGATAACATAAGAGTGAGCTAATTAGATTAAAATTATAATCCAATTATAATTTTAATCTGTTGAATTCAGCTATAGTGTGTTCTAACGTTTTCTACATAATAATTAGAATAGTAAAAATTAAAATAGTACATAAATATACTCTGTGTTCGTTTCTCTCTCTCTTTTTTTTAATCTAATTTTATAAAACAATAATAGGTTTGTAGTACGTTTGCTGACCGTCACCACTCCAAAAATCCCTTTTGGGGCAAATAAATGGATGTAAACCTCAGTAGAGGAGCACATTCCCGGTTGTGCAAGAAGCGGATCACAGAAACATGTAAACAGCGTACCTGCAACCAGCTAGGGGACGGCGAGAGAGAGCGCGCTTCCTGCTTTCAAAGTTCCCACGGCACTCCGGGGACCACCCAGCGGCGCCGAGCGCGCCTCCCATTGGCTGCTCGCTCCTCATTTGCATTAACGTCAGTAAAGGCTGTAGGTCAATCCTTGCGGGTGCTTTTATTGGATGTGCCGCTGTCAAGCAGTGCTGAAGAATTGGAAGGGCAAACGCCAGAAAAGGCAGAGACAAGACAAACATTAAAATCAGCGTTATGGAGCCTGATCCCGCCTCGTGTCCGCTCGCGTCAAACTGAGATAATCCTGCCGTCACCGATTTTTAACATCTGAAACTTGTGGACACGGAGCGGGGATTTTTTTTTTTCCTTTCTTTTTTTTTAAGATTTTTTTTTCTCTGAGTGTCTCTCTCTCTCTTTCTATCTCTCTCTCTCTCTCTCTCACAAGCGACTACATTCTCCAGAGGTGGTACCTCTTCACATTACAATCAAACAGCCTCTACATCTGTTTTTGTCAAGCTCCAGAATGAGGAGAAAAACCGCGGAGCCTGTCGCGAACTGCAGCCGGGCTTGGACCTCTTGAATCAGGCGGTGGATCATCCTCCACCGGGGGGTAGGGGGGAGGAGAGCGGATGCCTGAATGGAGACTGCGAGCCATCCACCAGGATCTCCCCGCTTCCTAAATTGGTGAATTTCGTGCGCTGACAAAACGGAGTGTTCTGTCGGGCTGCATGGCCTTGCGTTTCACCGACGGCGTTTGACATGGGAGCGACTGACCAGAATAACACTCCGCAGTGTGAATATTTCAGCCTGTTGATGATGAGCCGCGCAGGACTGGAGCAAAGTGTCGTGAGAATTGCTTTCCTGGCCCGCGTGCTGAGCTGAAGTGGACAACCAGACTGTTGAAGAAGACCAAAAAAAAAAAAAAAAAAAGGCAATATTTTTGATGGCTCCGAGGTGGGGGAGGACGGATACACATGAAACCTTGGACGTAAAAAATGGATAAAACTCATGCGTAAAGCTGATGAGGGAGGGGGGGTCTCAGGCCTACTTGATAGCAGTAGTGAAGTTGATGGGGGGGCCTGGGGGGAGTGAGAAAATGATGATGTGGTACGAATTGAAGGCGAGAGGAAGAGCTGGAGTGAGGGATAGAATCCGTGGGGATCTTGGGAGCTGAAGGAGAACGGAACCCAAGTTTCTCCAGGACAAGACAGCTGCTTTCATTGAAGCTCTCCAATTAACTTCATGTGAAAAACAGGGAGAGGAAATCAGCTTCCTGGTTGAGGGGTGGGTGGGTGGGTAGGGGGGTTAGATAGATATTTTATTCATGCCTTATGTTGGAGCAACTGGAGAACCGGCTTTCCTGTGGCCTAGATGTTATACACACACACACACACACACACATGCATTTGTAGAGGAACACGTATTTTTGGAGAGAATTTTAACCTTTTGGAGGAAGAGTGGACCTTCAGAAACACACAGAGAGGACGAATGACACTCTTGTAGCCTCAAAAGTAACGCATTTGGAAAGAAAAGAAGAAGAAGAAAAAAAAAAGGCTGAAGTGGGTTTGAAGCATGGGCTGTGCTTCAAGTATTCATATCTCTGATAGGGTGGTCTACCACAGTGGAAAAGAGTCTGAGGATTCCCACTCACCCCAGCAGACTAATACTACTCAGCATCAAGGAAATCCTGCCTCCGGACTACCCCTGAAACCCCCTAGCTGCAAGGTGAGAGAACCTACATTCATTACGTTCACAGAGACAGATCGAGTGTGTGTGAGAGAGATTGAGTCAGAAGACGTTTGATTTTGTGCGTGCGTGTGTGTGTGTGTGTGTGTTACAGACAGTTGAGTTGTTCAGTCTTTATTCTGGAAAGGCAAAAAAGAGTTTCTGTGCCAAAGGGACAAAAACAACCATGTCTGCAAACCACAGAAAGGACATTCTAGAAACAAAAAAAAGGGATCCAGGTGGTTACTCAGCTTGCACATGACTGAATCAACTTTACTTCACTTTATTTTGACTCTTTTCAAACTTGAAAACACAGTTTGGGATCTTAGAGGAAACAGGCCTTCATGCAATCTCTACTGGCGTTGTAGGCTCGTTTTTCTCCAACCCAACTATTGTTTTCTTTGTAGTTTCGGGAGGATGCAAACCATTGTTGCTGGGTTTTTTTTTTTCCTTTCTTTTTTTTTTTTTTGTAGACGATCTAAGCATACCTGACATGTGTGATCCTAACATGGGAGTAGAGCAGGAGTGTCAAACTCCAGTCCTCAATGGCCACTATCCTGCAGCTTTTAGATGTGCCACAGGTACAAAACACTGGAATGAAATGACTTAATTACCTCCTTCTTGTGTAGATAAGTGTCCAGAGCCCTACTAATGACCTAATTATTCTATTTAGGTGTGGTGCAGCAAAGGCACATCTAAAAGTTGCAGGACAGTGGCCCTCCAGGACTAGAGTTTGACACCTGTGGAGTAGAGCACGGCCTGTTCCGGGCCGAAAGTCTAAGCAAAAAGCATCAACATCTATCCTCAAAACATGGTTCTCGTTCAGCTAATACACCTTTGGCCTCTGATTCACCTCTCTGCCAGTTGTGCTCTGTTTTAATAGGCCTTCCTCCTCCACACTGAAAAGGAATGGATTCAAAAAGTTTCAAGACTTAATAGCAAACGTGTGTGCCTGCTTGTATACGTTGACAAAATACTTTGATGTAGAGAAGATTTAGATGTTCTTAGACATTTTCTTGTTGCTTCTTTTCATGTTGCACATGCCTGTCAAAATAGTGGAATATTTATTTTAGATAATAAGAAATGGGTTTAGTTTTTCTAGGAACTACAAGTACAAGTAAATTGCTTGCAATGCGATGAAGGAAAGCATCATCCCACCGAATAGAAACTGGGTATTTAGCCGTTATAAGACTGATAGCCGACATTGTGTCTGTGGAAGAAAAGCAGTGATGTTTCCTGGACAAAGTCAAATCTAGTTAATAGATACATTTTTGCAACCACAGGGATCTCTCTAACACAAAACTCCTGTTTTGGGGCCAACCCCAAAAAAGTGTGACCTTGTGAAATTAGTTGCGCATTAAGGGGTCCTCTGACGAACTTCAGACTTCTCAAAAGGCTCTGTCAGGCCACATTTTGTGGCCAAGCGTCACCGTAGGATACAGCGAGAAAGAAGTCTGTGTAACAGATGCCCCTACGTCAGGACAGCCCACTGTGTGCCTTTGATTGAATTAGTTCCCTGATTGAGTTAGACTAATGGTATACACATCTCCACCAGCTGGAAATGGTTAATCCCTGTCCTGTAAGGTGTCGTTTTTAACATCCTCTCAGTTTTTTAGCTGCCCCCCCTCCACACACCCTTTATCAAGAGAGATCAAATGCACCATCATACATGCAGGAAATCACATTACCATTGCTCTCATTACGAAAACCATGCGTCCGTCGGCACACCGTGGCGACCAGTGTTTCAGTAATACAGCCCCATGCTGCTGCCGTCTGCTTGAGTTCTTTTGATTCCCTCTCTTAAATGTGATCAATAGTAGCCATTGATTGTTGTGGAATTGTTTGGCTGTGCCACATTTAATAAGGCCTTTTGCAACACAATGTTACTGGAAAAGTACTTGGCGATATTACTGGACAGCTCAACAGATGGCACAGCTTTTCTATGGAGATACTACGAGGTGACGGCAGAAAACACGTCTGAACTCTTATGTATGATTAGCAGAGTCGTTGAAAGGTACGTTCGATTATTTCTGTTTTTAATTTTAAAAATTTTCATCAAACTACTTGAATTGCTAGTCAGCAGATTTGTCAGTAATGAGGACAATTAGTGCTTCAGCTGGGAGTATCTCACGTTCTTGTGTTAATTTCTATCGGTGGCGATTTTAGCACCGATGTGCATCTCTGGGGTTGTAATAATAATTCACATTCACACAGCTGGCAGGATCAGCAATAAGGTGCATACATTTAGCGTGCTATAAACATGAATTCACCAGAGTTGTGCTGATTCTTGGCACACACGTATTTATTTATTTTATTCTGGGAGAGAAGGCGACAGGGAGATGACATGTGCAGGCGGCTATAGTGTGAGAAAGATTCAATAGAAGTTTGGGAGTGTGATGTGAGTCTTTGTCAAGGGTACGTTACCATCTGTGCTGCTCTGGTGATGATAAGGCTGAAGTACAAGGTCCTGTGATAGTGGGCTTTTTTTCCCCTTCATGTGTGTGCGCGCGCGTGTGTGTGCATGTGCGTTGGGCCGAACAGTCAGACAGAGAAAGACCTCAGCCAAACACAACACCATTTATCTGGCCTTGACTTTTCCAGTCGGATTGCCCCCACTCAAGGAAAGTTGGTCTCCTGCCTGAACAACAAATGTAGAATCAGCTTTACCACTACGCCTAGTGTAAATGAGAGGGGTCAATGAAAGGTGTAGAGTTTATAAGTATCTAAGCTGTAGGTCCTTCCCGCTAGATGCTTAATATCTGATTTATTTTTGTCGTCTTGACAGTTAAATAAAATACTTTTGGTTAAAGCGACACAAGTTCTCTCAGAGTGACAGTAAATTTGTTACACACGTCATCATCGGATATGTCCTGCACTAGTGCCAAATATCTTTTATATCTTTTTATTCTTATTTTGGTAATGAAAACCAAATTTCTATTCAGTATGATACTTGACCTTAACTTTAACCTGAAAACACACCTGCACCAACATGGTATGCAGTGTCCCACACTGGTTTTCAGCATGAACACAAAAAAGAATGGGTCACATTGAAGTTTGTTGAGGCAACACAGATCACTGCACTCGAACAAAGGGTGTTATTTTTTTTTTTGCCTTCTTTCAGAAGTAGAAATGGAAAGAGAACAAAAGTGAGAAAGATTGCAGGGCAATGTGCCGTCAAGTGTTAAACTGGGTCCAGATGGCGGAGGCGTGGGTTGATATTACTGAAAATGTCAAATTATTATTATTATTATTATTATTATTTTTGACGCATGCCATTCACTACCAAATGCTCTTCCTAAATCTTCCTTTTATCCTGACTACTCCTTTAGCACTTGTTGCAAAAAGAGAAAAGAAGGTTGACATTACCGTATTTAACTGTAGGGTTGGTATTTATGAGGGTGACCATCGTCTTCTCAACCAGCATAATCTTGAAACACCGTCATAAAATAAAAAAAATTAAAAAAAAGTCACTGTTTGGTACATGAATCCGACATGGTTTTTTTTGTTTTGGTCTGTAGAGATACAGACCAATAGAAAAGCAAATAAATGTAAATAGTGGTGGTCAGAGGGCCACGGTGATGCCAGTTCATGGCTACCTCACCTTTTGTCAGACTGCCCCAGGTGTAGGCGCCTGTGGCTATGTTGTAGTAGCTTCCCATGATCAGTGAATGCATGTGTAATAGGGTGAATGAATGTAGTGTGGAATGCAAATATCAGATTTTGTTTAACTTGTTTTAGCCAGAAAATAATTCACAAAGAAACAGTACGTATGACATAATTGTAGCATTATATGACCAATTGACATTTTCCACTTTAAACATTAACGGAAACCTATCTTCTGCAAACTGCTGATTATAGACAAGCAACTTGGTCTTTACCTGCCCTGGTGCCATTATTTCCAATTGTTCTTACATTAGTTAGGTGTAGGAGTGCTTGAAATAGTTTTTTAATAATTATATGATGTGGCACTTGGCTGAAAGCATTAGATATTTGTACAAGCCTTTCTGGATGAGGGTAACATATTCTTTGAAAATGACCTCTACCTATAACGGTTCTGTAAGGATGCATTTGCCGCTAGGCACCAATTAATCCAGATCAAACATTTAAGGTAACACATTATCCATTTCAGATCAAGCCATTGTTCAGTGAAGCTAGAAACCTTGACTAATGTTTAAGTTTAGCTATATCTAAGCCATAATTCTGAGTTCAACCCCGTAAGCGCCAAGGAACTCAAAGTTCTTTATTAGTTGGAAAAACTAAAATACTGCTTACTCAATATCCCAAACAGAGTAATTTGATCTATCTCACTTTTTAAAAGAGCATGTAGCAGGTTATGATAATCCTTTGACCTGGGCAGCCTGACTGCATTTGTCAGGCGTTCTCTCCCACTGTGTCTGCATGCTTTCTCTGGCCAATTGTGTGTGTGTGAGTGTGTGCGTGCGTGTGTGCGTGCGTGTGTGTGTTTAGTCTAATTTGAGAGTCGTTGGGTAATTTATTCCAGACGAGGCCAAAGGCTTTGCATGGTGATGAATTAATCCACTGTGCTTTTTCTGCTGCCTGAGAAGACGCAGACTGATATTGGTTCTTTTCTTTCCCGCCTTATACAACTTGTTAAAGATCCACCTTGATTTCATACTTGCATTGTATTAATTCTGCTTTTTGGATTTACTTTTTTGAGGTTAACTCATAAATTTACACTTAAACTACAGCTGTTCTTAAAGTCTGACTTTTGTAGGTGGGTAGTTTTTTTTTGTCACTACCGGAACAGCTCCTCTTCGTGCACACAAACATGTTCAACTTTCTTCACAGATCTTGTTTTTGCAGTTGCTGAATGGGTCAAATGATGAGCTGTGCTCCTCTGTTGACTGCAGACGTCATCAGTATAAAGTATGCAGTGGTTGTTTATGGCACTAACGCCTGGTACACTTCCGCTGCTGGCGTTTCCAGTCCTACTTGGATCAATTTCTAAAAGGTTAAATACATGAAATAATAATAGAAATAAAGCTTAACTGGTTGTAAAATAGCTGGAAGTTGTCTTTATCAGCATCGGTCTAGATTTTCTACAGAATGTGGTATATTCTTAAAAAAAAAAAAAAAAAAAGCTATCACAACCCTGGCATATGACCTGGTGCCAAGTAAGCTTAATAATTTTATGTTCAAAAAGTGACCCAGATTTGCAGCAGGTTTGACATTACTTTTCAAGCTGCTTATAGAAAAATGTAGCCTCTATATTATTTTACACATTCATTCAGTTTTAAAACCATGCTACATTTACTGTCACTGAGAAATGGCAGTTACTCGTTCATTTTATTTTTTGGTGTTACACTGACATACAAAAAAGAATATGAACATTTAAAAAGTGAAGTATTATTGGTTCTATAGTTTCATGTTCGCAAAATATAAATTTCCGTTGGAGTATCAACGGTATTTTTGTCTTTTGTTATTTTAACATTTCTCCATTCCTACCTCTAAGCCCTTGTAAATGCTTGATTAAAAATCTGGTCAAATGTGGAATTCAGGTGGGGCAGTGTACGGCACCAGATCTTTATCTTCCTGAGATGGCAGAGGGGATCATTGGACTTTTGTTGACTGGTGTTCCATGGATCTCGAGGAGGCTTAAATAAAGCTTGGTGGCCTGTCAGGTTTATAGTAGACTGGGGGAAACCCTGGTATTTGGTGTTCTCATCTCAGTTGAGATGGGAGTTCACCAGAGCGACTCCTTTTCTCAGATGCTGTTTTGTGGTGTTGAAGGTTTAGTTGTGGAGAAGAAGGGATCTCATTTAGGAACCTCAAAGCCAAATGGTTGCTTTTTTTTTTTTTTGCAGATAATGTGGTTTTGTTGGTTTCACCAGTCCATATCTTTCAGCATGCAAAGCTAACTGTGCAGTGGCTGGGATGAAAGTCAGCCCCTTTTACTCTGAGACCATGGATCTTAACTGCAGAAAGGTAGGCTGCTCCCTGTAGTTAAAATCGCTTCTTGTCATATTCTCGGGTGATGGTTGGACGAAGTGGACAGACAGATTGGGACCTCCTCTGCAGAAATATGAGCACTTCTCTGGTCTGTCATTGTGAAGAAAGAGCTGAACCAATGTTCTGCCAGTGTTCCAACTGGGCATGTTTCATTTGGAGGGGATTCTAGGGCAGACCCAGAACACACTGGAGAGGTCATATATCCCTTCTAGCCTCAGAATGCATATCGATCCCCCGCAATGTACTGGAGAATGTCTCTTGGGATAAGAATTTCTTGGTTTGCCTGGTTTTCCTCCTGATCCTGTTAAACCTGCAACCTGATTTTGGATAAATGAGAGAATAGAAATAGACAGAAACATGATCAACATTATGTAGTCTGCCAATGTTTTGATAAATAAAATGGCCCCCTGCCTTCAAAGGCAATTTATGTCGATGAAGTTTAAGTGTTGCTGACCACGTGTAGCTGCTCAGGTGTGAGCAATTCTGATTATTTTTCAAAAATTGCAAATGTCTACACTTAGTTGATCGTCTCACTCCACTTATTTAAATCAGCTGCAAAGAAGGACTCAACAGTAGTCCTGTGGTACCATAATAACAGACTTCATATGATGAGAGCTGTATAATAGTGCTGGTTACAGTAAAACCATTTTTACCATAATTTTATTTTATCGTTCTAAGACATGATGGATTCATTTTACAAGGATATGGTCAACTTTCAATTCAGTGTTATGAAAATAAACTCTGCAAATTACTTGAGTAGTGCTTTTGAAAACATGTCCATTGTAACAGGCTTCATTTGGACAAGTGTCTCTGTATTTGCTTTCTCCTTTCGAGTGTCTACAAGGGCAATAAGTGGGGCGGAAAAGGGGTAATTTTTTTCTGCCATGTCATCTATCTCCACTGGCACATGAGCAGAAGGAGTTGAGAGGAAGCAAGATGGGGCCCTGGGAGTGCCCACACTCCACTGATTGATGTAAAGGAGCTTATCTCGCTTGTTTGTACATGAGACGTCCAAGAGTTCACAGTTGAATGTTTCACACTAGCATTAATACATTTTCTTTCCCAGGACCCAGTCTACTCGATAGGCTGTCTCCATTGACAGAGCGAGTCGTCTTAGTATAACATGATAAATGCCTTTTGTCACCCTGAGTCTAGATAAAGTGGGTCTCTTTATCTCAAAGCCCTTGTTCACTTGTTGGGTACCAACTAGTTGAATGTACTTACAAAACAGACCCTCCCATTGTTTCCTGAATGGGTCTTAACAAATATTGCCTCATTCAAAGCTTCTGCTCCCCCCTCCAGGTTAAGAATTTAGTATCATAAGGTCAGCATGTGATAGATTCATGAGATTACTGAAATGGTATTCTTCCAAAACAAGACACTCAAAGTGTTTGCTTTGTACCAGCACTATCTGATCGAGCTCACAGGATCAGCCACAGCATTAAAACCAAACAGGTTACACAGTGTACGGCCACTAAAGAACCCTGAGACTGTTTGAATCAGGGAGGGAGTCCAGTGTTTGAGCATTGCCAGATCAACAGCATCGTCAGATAATCAATCATTACAATGAAACTTTGGTCCCCTGCTGATTATTTCTTGGAGCCACTGGACTAACTAAAAATCTTTTATTTCTTTCAATATATATATATATATATATATATATATATATATATATATATATATATATATATATGTATATATATATTCAGTGTGTATATATATGTAAACAGCTGATACATGCAGAATTTTTTTATGTTGCCTAATGTTTGGGGATTTTTCTCATCCAGAGTGTTACATTAAAATAAACCTCTATATTTGATTTGCACAGCCTGCTGTCTTTTGGTTAAATAAGATAACAAACCAAAGCTGATTTATGTATTTCAGGCAAAATATTCCTGTTTTTTTAATTGATATTATTAAATTATTTAGTAAAGTTTATTTATCGTTCTATATGTTTCAAGTGTTTTTAATCATTTTTACCTTTACCAAAATAGAAATTCCCCATTTCTACTATCCAAATCGCAGAAAACCAAATATGCAAATTAGACAGTGACGTCATATAGCAACTTTCTTGGTGAAGACTTGGCAACAGTGAAGCAGGCCAGGAGGATTTTTCATAAACAATGGATATTCGAAAGATTTTCAAGAAAGTAAGTATTAATCATCACTGCTGGCAGTAACAATACGTTAGTTTCAGTCACCAGCTACCGGCATAAAGGACCATGTAATAAACGAGCCAGTTTCCGGTTTGACCAATAAAAGCTTAGACTCTCCGTACGAGAGAAAGTAAAAGGTCGTTGCTACTTCGCTAACTGGTTCGTCTACTGAAGGTTTTGGTTGTTTAACATTTCCTTATGGAGAATCATATATTTTTTCCCTTACTCTGCACATGCGTGCTCGCACACCCTGAAACGGTACCTGAGCTCATTTCAGGGTTGCCCCTCGTCCTGTTCAATATGGATTTGTCCTTCATTTGGCAGTTAAATGTTGCGTTCAGTGTAGAACAGGTGGTATTTGTTCCGTATTTGGTATATGTTCAATAGACGATGACCAAAATAAAACGCACTGAATATTAAAGCCGATAAAATTGTCGTGGCGGGACCTACGAAGGGTCCACGGGCCGACACTGACTGGTGCTGCTTGCTTTCGCTGCTGTGGTGACGGTTGCCTAGAGACCGACGTGACGCAGCCGAAGTGAGCTGCCTTTTGCAGGCGCCTCACCACGTCCATACCTCACCACGTCATTGGAAGCGAAAACTCGTGTAAATATACATACGTGAGAGGGAAGATGGACTGAACAGTGTCAGTGAGGATGAATACAAGGCATTAAAACGAACAACAAAAAAGATGTCGGCGATATGCAGTGGCGCGCGGTTGCTGTCTGATATCGTAAAAGCTGAAAAGAACCAGGCATCGATTCGGTGTGAATCACTTCTTGTCGTCTCCTGATTTTCACAGAACATAATGTTTTGATTTAATCGGTTTTTGGCAAATAAGCAAACTTTGGTTTGCTTAATTGTTCAGGATGCTGAGTTTGAATAATGATTTATTTAGTACATATTGGCACATGTAAGTGACAATTTAAAGAACATATCATGCCAATGGATTGAAAGTAAAGAGATAAATATTACGAAGGAAAAAATGTTTCTTGTTAAAATGTTTATACGATTTCTAGATCAGAAATGCGATTGTGTGTTACTGTGTTTCTGATTCATCTTGTAAAGGAGTGGGGGTAGTTCTTCTGCAGCACACTTTGTACGTTTACTTGAGTACAATTTTTGATTACTCTGCCCACTGTGAGTAACTTCACTGAATAGAAAAAAAAATGCTCTCCTCAAAAGTGGACCAGACACAAACCCACAGTCCATGGACAGCTCGAGACACAGACCAGTACTAAAATACTAAATACATTTTTAATGTTAGTATTCACTGGCGACAAAACCACAGCTTGCTGTTCTCTTAGAGCAATTCAATATTTTGCCTTCACAAGTTTCCTTTTGCCATGAATTCAAAATGAAGGTGGCAAAGCCAGCCCACTTGGCATAAATATGGCCTTGAACTGGCTTTCAACTAACTCTATTTGCATGTATTATTATTTAAAATTAGACTTTAAATACCAGAATTTCCACATTACTTTGTATTTTTGATTGTCTGGTGACATAAATTTAAAATATTAAATCGGATCAGCTGCTCAGTACTTGAGTACACATTTTACCAAATGTGTTTTAGTCTCGTTTAATTTCTTAGTCGGTTACTTTCTACTTCTGTTTGAGTAAAAACATGTTGAAGTTGTACTACTCTTACCGGAGGAGCGAATGATTGCTTTCTTGATCACTCCTTTACAAGAAAAACATTTTTAAAAAATTTAAAAAAGCAGACCCCACGACAGGCGGGCAGCTCAGGCCGTGGTGGTCATGGCCTTGAAGATCTGTAGTGATCTTCTGTTGTTTTCATTTATGAAAGCTGGCAAACCTAGCTCCTTCACGACTCATTATGGCCACTTGATTATAACAATAATAATAATATGTAATAATAGTAATAATGATGATAATAACAATAACGACTTGACCATCCCTACTGACCTGTAGGAGTCAGGACAGAAGAAAACAAAGAGCGAGTCAACACACAGAGAAGTAGAGGAGAGTCTAGAAACCACATCTGGAAGGGTGAGGGTAAGTCTAGAAGTCTATTGCTGGGATAGCGTTAGACTAGCCTCAAAGTACCTGATGGTAGGTGGTATGGTCTAAATATAGTGACAATACTCACTGAAGTTATTTAAAAATTGAGTTTGGGTTTTTTAACACTAATACGTTATTTGCCCTTGAGTTTTAATACTGTTAAAAATAACAATAGTAAAATAAATATAGTAGAATAGCCATTGTCATATGGACAGTGAAATTAAAAAAGTGCCATTATTTTCTCAATAAAATAGCTAAAATATGCTGAAAAAACCTTAACATGCACATCCACACACATTCATGTCAGGCATTGTTTTTGACTGCATTAAGTCTGTTGTTTTTTTGTTTTTTTTTTGTTTGGTTGTTTTTTTTTTTTGCTATCAAGGCTTGAAACAATTACAAAAACAATGTGATCAGTGAAAAAAAAATTAAAACTGCTCTGCAGCATTCAGTGTAGGGTTTTTCTTTCTCTCTTCAAATCTGAAGAAATTTTAATAACTAGGACTTAACCTGTAAAAACGTTCCCTCGCAGAAGAAACCAACTGATAAGCAGGCGCTTCAGCTACCAATATTGGCTTCCTTTTACTTCTCTTTCATGTGGATGCTACTACAAACAGAGTGAAATCCACATTTATTGGATTGAATTCACATAATAAATTCCACAGTGATGGTATTCTGCATTTCTGAGCAAACGGGTTCCTCACTTAGTTTTTGAGATCAGACAGCAACTGATTGGCTCTAACATCATCTGCTTCGCATACAATAACCCATTGTTTGTGCTTTTCATTTACATAACGCTCATAAGAATCATACAAAGCAATGTTCTTCATAGTCTAAAGGTCATAAATTTTATCTTAGAAAGAACAAACGTTTTCACTCGCACCTCAGATCAGGTTTTGGCCTCGTAGCTAAACAATAAGTGCGTTCAGACAAGTTTATCTTCTTTCAAAAAAAGTTTGTCTTCTTTCTCACATTTTCCAACTTGTTCGTTTTGACTCCTGATTCAGTTAAGCGCGTAACTAAAACAGCATCGAGATTCTTGACCGTAAACAGAAGTGTAGTTACCCAGCACATTTCACCACAATATCAAAAGAGAGAGACATAGGAATTTACCCTCAATTTATAAGATTGATTGAAATCTTTGGTTTTAGCTCAGTCAATTTCCAGTTTGGTCTGATGATTTATTTATATATATATATATATATATATATATATATATATATATAAATGCCTTAAGAGATGTCCAAAGCATAACACATCCCTGTAACTTGATCGAGAAAGTCTGTTGGAAGGGAGATCCAGGCGAGCAGCAAACAGTTTAGTGGAAACTAAGAGACAACTATATGCCCCATTAAGAATGATGACATGGAAGGGAGATGCAATGGAAGACAGAAGACTGCTTTTATGCGTTCGTTACAGTGTTGAAGTCTGAAGCATTCCTGCCTGACTATGAGAAGCACCTGTTGCACCAGACGGATTACATTCCTCACAGGTCACTCATTTGGACTGTATGCAGTTCAACCAGTAAAGCTGCTTGTAGCCATATGAAATATATCTTAGCATATTTTCCTCACCTTTGTTCAGACTTATCGACATCTGTTGGCAATTATGTTCCTACAAACGCAGCTGTGTCCCGTTGTTTCTCTTCTAAATAATTACATTCACGAAACGAAACATGAATTGAAGGATCTTTGCATCCGTTTTGAGTTTTTTCCCCATATATTTTGGGGAAAAAAATATATATATCTGTAATTATTTAGACCTTGTATTGTGTGCAGGCAAAAAGCAATCAAGCAGTAAATCAGTTAATTGCATGATAAATTAAAACAAGCTCAATAATTTGCAGTAGAATGATACATAGTTTTTTTTTTTGTTTTCTCTCTCTAAGGAAAACTACACGTCAAAAGTCTTCAGTGTGGTGCTTGGTCTTCACCTTGTTGTTTCTGTTCTTTTATTTATTTTACATTTTTAAAATGTCTTCCAGTTCCAGTGTTCAACGTTTATTAGATTTTAAAGCTTTGATCTTTGAGAATGTGTTTTCACCACTATATGACTTTAAAATGGTCTCAAAAGAATAATATTATTGTTTATAGCAATAACTCTTGGGACAATTTTTCATATGGCAGACTTCCTTATGGTTTTGTGTATTTGATTAAACGTTAAGGTAGTGGTGAGCACACAGTTGTGATGATGTTCTGACTGTAAGCAAATAACTTCTGCAGGTTTACTCACTGGCGGAAGATCTAAAGTAACATCGCTTTTAATGCATCATATTTTTTTTATTTTATTTTATTTTTTTTGCATTACTTCACTTCACACCCCTTGAACTTTTTCACACTAGAATTTTTAAGGTTTTCGTGCCAGTTGATGTGATAGCCCAACATGAAATGATGTATAATTATTTAGTGGAATGAAAATGATACATGATTTTAACTTCATTTAGCCCATCATCTCAATATTAAAATAGCATGGCTCAACTGTAAACTTACCAAGACTTGGCCGTCTGCCTGAACTGACAGGCTGAGCAAAGGGAGTGTTAATCAGAGAAGTAGCCATGGAAACTCTGGAGGACTGCAGAGGTCCAAAGCGCCGGTTAGAGATTGACAGGACAAGCATCAGTCATGTGCTCTGCAAAGCTGGCGTTTTTTTTGTTGTTGTTTGAAGCATGCCAAAAAGAAAACTATTTTTAAAAAGAACACACAACTAGCATTGTCTTATAATGGCCCATTCAAAGTCCAGATCTAAATTTATGACACAAATTAGAAATTGCTGTTCACTAACACTTGACACCTAATCCAAGTGCGGCCTACATGGTTAAGGAGACTGCAAAAATTAAACCTGTTGACAATACTGGTAGCAACAGACCCCAAGTCACTTAATTGCAGGGAACATTGATTCTGCAAACTGTTTGCTCCAATCAACTTGATACTTATGCCACACTTTTCCTCCCAATCCATAAACATGACTTTTGGTTTGACTGGTGTGTGCTTGAGGTTGAGATGGTCACTGGCCTCTCTGCAACCTTGCAAGGATAAAAGGTATAGTTGATGGATGGATTTAGTGTTGGTCTGTAATGTAAAATTCCAATAACTGCTCAGCAGTATGATTTGTGGTTTAACTTAACTAAATGTGAAAAAGTTCGAAGTGTATCCTGCAGGCAGGTATTGCCATCTTCAGACTAGAGAGGCTGATATCTGGTTAATAAGCTGTGCTATTTGTGTGACCAGAGGATCTGCGCTTAGGTATCTTTGTTAACTTTTGATTTGGGTTGTTTAAGAAACTTGAGAAAGATAGGTGGCGCACTTGGTGACGCATGCGTCTTAATCAAAGTATTATAAACGACAGGCAGTGTAAGATTTAGATTTTTATTTTCGTTTTACAGTTCATGAAACGATTAATTTGGACTCCAGAAATAGGGCCCGGCGTGTAGAGATTATCAGTTGTCAAAAGTTGATTTATCTGGAATTCAGAGAAGGTGATAACTAGTATGATGGAGTGTGAATTACAACCTGAATGAGGAAGCATTGCACATGCAAAATAAATATAAAACATCAGGCAACGTTGTAAATCTTGAGATCCCCTCTTAGCAATAAACATGAAGTGAAGATTAACAGACATTTGTTGTCAATATGGCTTGAAAGTTTTTTTTTGTTTTTTTTGTATTTCTCTTAAACATTGTGTATGGGTTTGCTGAAAAGAGTCGCCCTCACGGTAGCTGAAGTGCCATTAGTTCACACTTAACATGTCTGTCTTATATTTGGCCATTTGGATGGCCTCTAAAATGCTTTTGGCAACCACAGTTGGTGTTTGAGAAGCAGAAGCTTAGAAAAGGTAATAGTGGTGAAAAAAAGAGGGGAAAAGAAGATGTAGTTTCATCATAACTGATATTATCACCTCCATATTCAGCATTTTAATATAAACCAGTTTGTTTCTAACTCAATCAAATTTGTTTTACTTTGTTACAAGCTCAGCAAAACTGGGTTATAAAATCTTTAAACAGACATTTTATTCCTGCAAACTATGTAATAGATAACTGAATACATGTTTCCAGAGAGAACTCCTTTGAATTTAATTATTTAGCTTTTCTAACAATGCCCCCATTAATTGTATTAAAGTTGAGTTGTGTTTAAATTTGACTATGTGATCATTTGGTTTCACAAAAAAAAAAAAAAAAAAAAAAGGATTTTTATTGGAAAATAGGATCTTTTTTAAAACTTCATGGTCATGCGTGTTTGTGTTTGCACAAAGTTCCTGAGCCAACGCTGGCATGCAGTCACACACACTCAGACTTGCATTTGTCTGAGTGTGTGTATCAAGTATGGTTGGTGTGCCAAGCTGCAGCTCCTGTCCCTCAGTAATCCCTCTTGCAACAGTGACATCAGTGCTCCTGTTTTAGCTGGGAGGGGTAGGCGGGTGGGGGTCTGTTGATTATCTAAAGCACCCCACTGGCCGCCTGAAGAGGACGGAAGATCCACTTGTGATATTTGATAAAAACAAATGAGCTGTGGTCAGAACGCGGATCCATGGCAGAGTCGCAGCGAGTCGGATGGTCACGTATTCTGATCCTGTTGTTTGGCGGAACGGTGTTGAAGTTGCTTTGTTTACATAACATTTCTTCCAAGAACAGTAGATTTGTTAACCCTTTTTTTTTTTTTCTTTTTGTCCTGCATGTTCTCCTCTTTCCTCGACATACTCAAGGAGGAGGGGTTGACCGCAACTTAAGGTTAAAATTACTGTCGTGTCACTGGAACAAGCGTCGCTCCACTTAGATTTCACTGCCTTCTTTAGCTTGTCCCTTTGCTTGAGTGGCCTTTGACCTTACCTGGATGGATTTAAGGGAGGAAGTGCACTGAAAGAAACACACACCAGATTTATGTGAATGTGGCTCTCTGTGTAAGTGACGCACTGGTGGGAGTGACAGGAAGATCTGGAACAATATCAGGGAATCTGGACACTGGGAAAGGTTTTCCTTTGGTTTGTTCTTACCAAATGAAGGCCTAAGGCAAAGTGAAAAGAAGTGTGAATAAAAGTGAAAGTGAAACAGCTGAAGGAGAGAACTGCAGTGAAGGAAGGAGGAGAGTTTTGGTATGGGGTTGCCCTAGATAGCTTAGGATTGTCTAGGTCTTATGGGGATTTCTGTGTAATCTGGATAAGGACAAAAATACCTTGAAGGTGAAAGTGCTCTGCTTTCTTTGAGATCTGTCCCTTGTGTCTGATTAATTTAGACTGATTGGTGGGGAATGGAATGAGAAGCGTTTCCACCATCAGTTTTACACTTTTTAAGTTCAGTTTATTCTCCAGGATCCTTTTAAATACACTTCTGTATTTTGTCTGCATTTTGTAAAACATTTAGGCTAAAATCTACAAAATAAGGAAAATGTACATTTAAAAAACACGGAGAGAACATTGCAGAGTGAAGCTTCATGCATAGTTATTTAGAAACAGAATTTCAATTTTTGTTTGAGGTTTTGTGACTGTAGAGGGTATAATTATTATTTTGCTAATTGTGCAGTCTTCCCCAGGGAGAACAAAGTTGCTATTTGCCCACACATGACTAGGGGTGGAAACATTTCAGGTGACTCTTGCAATATAGCTAACCCCACAATACTTCAATTTATTTACGGCTATGTAGAAAAACAAATAGTTTTTGCTAATCCACATATTCTACATTAGCGGATAGTATTTTAAATATACATATTCTTAATTTAATGAAACATACAAACTATCTTTACATTTAGAGATTGCATCTCATTGACACAACATTGTATACATTTTTAAGTGATTTTTTTTGTTTGTTTGTTTGTTTGTTTTTTGACGATTCTTGGAATGTGTTGAATATGCATCAACAGGCATTAGTTCTATAAATATGCCATCTTGGATGAATGCTGGTTTCACGCGAATTTGTGACAATTTGACTGATTGTTTCTATGTCTCCCACAACCTCTAAATGTGTGTGAATCCTTGGTCAAGAGGCTATTCACAGAAATTGCTCTGAGACGATCTGTTTGAACTCATTGTTCATTAAGCACAAATGGATTGAAGGTGCAACCTTTATGGTTTGCTAGTACATCGACAGTTTTATTATATATATATATATATATATATATATATATATATGTTATATATATATATATAATATATATATATATATATATATATATATATATATATAATAGAATATGTATTCATATATGATTGACCTACCTTTGATCTGGACTTTGCTAGTCAGTCCTTTTGACTGACTAGCACAACCATGTGCTAGTCAGTCAAAAGGACAAGCTGAGACAAATTTAAAAGACTGAACGGTTGAAAAATTGAGAAATTTTCCAGAAAAATTCAAATCTAAAAATTAAATTAATCTCAAAACACTTTACAAGACAAACATGTCCAAATCATATTATGTTAAAAGAATCCCATTCAGTTCATACCGTTGTCCGAAAACGTCCCAGGCAAATACTTGATCAGTGAACCACGTATTTATTTCAAAATACTGCCTAAATGGGAGGAAAATCAAACTTATAGAGACTTTTTAGGGTCAGTAACCTTGCTGCCATTTGCTCTAACTTACATTTTGATACAGACACACAAAAAGTATAAGCATAGATGCCCACACCTGCATTGGTCAGTTACCTAGGCTCCCTTTTGGGCTCCATGTTGCTCTGACATTGATGCATAACCCAAACATCCCTCTGACTACGTTGCCTGTTTAGAGTGCGTTTGCAAACCATTAAGTGAAGCAAATTGATTTGAAATGTGAACTGGTTGTCTGTGAACTTCGAGGCCTTCCCTCAAGGCCAAGCTTTCTTCATGCTGTCACCCAGCTGGCCTGGGCCCTCGGCTCCTCGGGACCTGTTGGTGGACTTTATCGGTGCTGGCTGTCGGGCTGAAGCCCTTACTGGTAACTGCATTTTAATGGATTATTCTCAGTGGTAGTGGTAATTCCAGTTCAGCTACAGTGCAGCAAAATCCCTGTTTATGGCAAGCATGATAGCTTCTTATGGCGTTAGAGACAACTCTGGATATCTGCAATAATGAATAGAAAGGAAAAGGCAGCAAAACTTTACACACTTATAAACCTAAATCTGTACACACAGATTCAGTGTTGTAAGACTGGCGGAGTGAATTCCACACACAACAGGCCAACACAGAGCCCGAGTGTTAGTGAGTGACACACACAAGGCTTACCGCAGCAGACGTCAGCCATCACCACTGAAATAGTGACGACCACTCGGCAGGGAACAACCTCTCAGCTGACCCTCAGCATCAAGCTTGCATTGTTTTGAACCGCTTCAGCTGGAAGGTTAGTTGTAAAAATGACCACACGTAAAATTCAGCAGCCAGCTGCCACTCAAGTGTGTAATCGGCTGTTTTGCAAACAGCTGGCGCTCACGGATGCTCCAGCAGTTTAAGCATGTGAACACAGGAAATACTGACGAATTATGATAGAAATGTCCTAAAGAGACAAACACAGTTTTGATTCAAATACAAACTAATCTGTCTCATATAAAAAAAAACAAAAAAAAAACAAAAACAAATCTCACTCTTAAGAGTAGACAGCTGTATGTTGAACATTTTTGTTATCCAGGCTCGTCACGTGACCTGGAGAAATTCCAGTTACTTTCTTTAGTGACAATCAGACACACAAATGTGTCACGTTGGACATGCATATTTGCAGACAGAACAATGGGGCATTATCTGCTCAGGGAAAACTCAGCTGGAACACATGTAGTCATGATTTGAATGATTCAAATCCTCCTAAGAATGGGCGGTCCAAATGAAATTATTTTGAGACGTTAACGATTAAAGTAGCAACATATATGTCAAGACTTCCTTCTGGCCAGTACTGAATGATCTTATTTAATTTCTTTTTTTTTTTTTTTTTTTTAAATGGAAAGGATTATTATTTTTGACCTCAAGTGTTAGAATTTTTTTTTTCTGTAACTGTGACCAAATGTAAAAAAAATAAACAATAAAACCCCCAAAGGGTTCTATTATATTTAGTGTGCAGCTCTCAATTGAATAAAAACCAGCGAGAAATTGGGACAGGTCACCAAGGATGGGGGGGGGGAACAACTTTCTTTTTTTTCTTTTTTTTTTGCAAATTCTATATTTTTAAACCATGGACATCATTTGGGTTCATTTGGGACCGATTTCCAGGACAAGTTCAGTCTCCTGTGTCCTTTCTGTTTGCGTGCGTGTGTGTGCGTGAGTGTGTGGGTGTGTATGCACATGTAATGTTCTCTGCTCGTCAGGTAGGACAGGTGTCTCTGCCAATAAGGACAAGGGCGTTTTCTGCTTGTGCTGCATGATGGAAAAGTATGTGCACATCTGCACAATCTGAATACTTTGTGTTCTAGATAAGTTGAGTAAAGGAGACTTTAAAATGTCATAAAACGTGAAGCAAACAACATTTAAATAAAGTGATTGAATCAGAATCTTTGGAATATTTTTGAGATGATTTTGCAGATCCACCAAGCTGACTCCTGGCCTGCTGTTACTGATTGTAGCCTGTTTGTCTTGGAGAATTACAGCATTCAGAATGTTTTCATATGTTCTGGATAAATTAAAAAAAATTGAACTGTCCACACCAAGCAATGTTTACAGTAAAATAAAACTGGGATTTTCCACAAAACCTGATCAGGTTGCAGAGCTGTCTCTTTCTGCATGATTGGAAAGATCCTACAATAAAATACTCCCAAGGTGTGGGACAGAGTTATATCTCGTCACAAAATAGAAAATAATTAGAGGTTACCTCCCTTTAAAAGGTTTTAGCCTTCTAACATTTTTTTTCCTCAACTCAATATATTATATATATATATTGTGAAAAGCACAGCATTTCACAATATATACATTTTGCTCGTGCAACACCGATCCGTATCGCCCTCTGTTTAGGAAAATGAGACCAATGGTGTTTGGAGTAAGCATGGCCTGCTAGCGCTTAGCTTTGTTTAATTCAATAAAAAAAGATGTTATTTCTTAGTTTTCAACTGGCCAGTGACAAGTCGAACAAACCAATCTGAAAATTGCATTTGTGTACAAAATTTACTTGGAAGAATTTTCTAAGGAAAATTTTGTGCCATACAAATAAAGCTGGTATGGTGGCAGTTATTTCATGGCCAAGATTACATGTCACTCTTTTAAGTAACTCATAACTTAGGACTTTTGCCTTAGTTCTGGTCTTGACATATCTGCTTCAAACTGTTTTCTTCTGCGATCCTCGACTGCAGGTGTGAACAACCCATGAGGACTTCTCAGGTTTTCTGCCCCTGAGTTCTTATGAAGCATGAAATTTTCTTAAAAGAAACACATTTCCGACCGCTGTCCCCAAGGGAGAGTATGTATTGACTTTAAATCAGCGGCTGCTGATGTTGTGATATACTTGAGCAAAACCCTTGAGACAATTTACTGCTACCAATTTATTGTTGTGATGTGACTTCTAAATTAGGAGAATACAAGAGTTTGGAACAGAATTAAAGCGGGCCATAAGCTTTGAGTATGACATTAAGCCATCTCTCTGTAGTAAGGAATGAATGGTACTCTTTACCTTGTCTTTATTCTGTTTATATATGGCAGAATCTTGTGTTGCATCAATGTAAAATCTAAAATTTTTGACAATCTGAACTATCAGATTTTATTTGTTTTTCTAAATGAAAATATATATCACTAAACAGTCCTGGAATTTGAATCTTTCAAAAATGGCTGTTCCCTTTTCGGTCAGTCCAAACATGCAACTGAGGAAAAGAAACAATCAAAACATCCCATTGTGTCAATGGATTTATTTATCAACACTTAATCTCATGCATGGATTTGTGATTTTTGAAGTGTGCCAAAAAAAAAAATGCATTCATTTGTTCACGAAGCAAAATAATGCACAACATTATTTTTTTACTTGCAGCATGTTTAAATTAATCAAATGAAGCATCTGGGGTGACTGTGCTATCCTCTGAGTCTATTGTCTTGCAACTTTGATATGTGTCCCTCCTCCAATTCCCTTGTAAGTCTGATAATTTACCACGCCACCGTCTTTAGCAAAAGTCTGTAAATGTTCCATTTACATCCCAGTCAGTATTTCCAAGCAGGGAAGCATCTAAAACCTCCAGGCCCCTCGAGGTCTGAAGTCAGGGGCCGCTGTCCTCTACTAGTGACCTTGCTTTTGTTGCGTCAAGCAGTGGATGCACCTGGTACTGGTGGAGTATTTCAAAATAACACTTAGTCTGATGAATGAACATTTTTCTTCACCTCTGAAGTTAGGTTTGCTTCCAGATCTTAGTCCATTCCACATTGTAGTGTTAAATCCAGGAGGCCTGGTGTTTCCTCTGTAGTGTATTCTGTCAGGCATCAGGAGAGAGAGCACGATTGAGATACAGAGAAAGCACGTAGGGATGTTCTGGGACAAACAGATCTGCAGTGGCCTAGTTTCCCTCAGCCGTGCCAGTGACTCAACTAAAGTCTTCTGCGTGGCTGACTGTGGGATGGGTCACTATGGATGAGACATTTGGGCAGAGTCAGAATACACATGCTTGGAAATATTCTTCCTTGCAGTGAAACAGCAAAAATATCAACTTCTTTGATTTTTATTTTTTTTTATTTTTAATTTTTATTTTGACTGAACATGTAAGTTTGTGACTTTGTACTGGAAATCAGTTGGATCTAAATGGACAGAAGGTGATATTTTTATGAGAAAGTTGGCAGTGAAGTAGATTTATTTTTTCTTCACTGCTTTCATAATTCAAATGAATTTAGAAATTATTGTTTACATTATAAGTATTTGGATTTGTTTTGGTTGCACATTCTATAGACCATAGGTCGGCAACCCGCGGGCCGCCCTAGTGGCTCTCTGGAGCTTTTTCAAAAATGTTTGAAAATGGAAAAAGTTGGGGGTGGGAAATATATTTTTTGTTTTAATATGGTTTCTATAGGAGGACAAACATGACACACTCATTCTTAACGTTTTCCATTGCTATAAAAATGTGTTTCAACATTTTTGTCAACGAAGATTTGCGTCATATGACGTTTCTTCCAGCTGGGCGTGGCGCGAGGCAGAGGGCTGCGGTAAACACTCCGAGGGGTGTGTGGTGGTGGGCCGTGGAGAGCAAAGGGGAAAGAGGAAAATGGCCGATGAGAGATTCTACAATTCTTGGATCGAATCGTTTACATTCACTGCCAACGCAGAAGGATTACCTGAAGGTTTGCTTTGTAGCGAGAAGTTGTCAAATAACAAAAAGAGGACCGGACATTAAACATGCAAGAACACAGTCCTGACAGAGGCACATATCGGAAGTGGTTGTTTTATAAACTGATTAGAGAGTTTTGTCAGTATATATTTAGAAAGACATTTAGTGATATTATTGTTTTGTTGCTCAGGTCCGATGATGGCTGCGTGTCAAATGAGAAGGAAGCTGCTGTTTTATGGCTTGCTTGGTGTTTGCACAGTAATCAAACTAATTTAATTCAATTTTATATACTTTACCTTTTCAAAAGGCTGCTGTTTTATTTTATACCTGCACGTTGTGTTTCTATTGCTCTCCGTTTGTTGCCCAGATAAGGCTCACGTTATGTATGTTCCGTTTTGTTTGTTTTGTCTATCACACATTTAACGGTGATTATTTACAAAGATCGATTGTCGTTATGCAAACTGCATTTGGAGCAGATTTTACAAGTTCCAGAAGGAAAAAAAAAAACAAACGACATTTTCGCTGTCGATCTTCCTAATAAAAATTATATAAAAAATCTGATTTCGTTATAGCATTTCTTTAATTTTATCAATGCAACGAAACATAAAACATCAATATTTTAACGGAAGGTAAACTTAAAGCACCATTATACAACAGAGTCACGTGGTGCATCATTCCGTCCAGGACGCACTGCAGGAAAATAAACATGTAATCATGAATGCTAATTATGTATACACTTAGTCATTTTGATAATAGGCTAATAGCTAATACAAACACTTAAAGCTTCTTTTGCCTTCATTATAAACCGCATATAAAGCTTTTAATTTTTTGTGGCTCCAGACAGATCAGTTTTTTGTTTTTTCGGTCCAAAATGGCTCTTTCAACATTTTGGGTTGCCGACCCCTGTTCTAGACTTTCAAAAAAGATGCATTCTAATTTGTCCAAAGGTAGGCTTCTGGTTTCACTTAGTTTCACTTTAAAGGCGTGAATTGATTTTTAATGCCTCACAGACCCAAATCATCATGAAGCTTACCTGTTGGGGTGAAGTTCTTTCCATAAAATTCCGTTAAAAAAAAGGCATCTTCAATAATTGCTCCTGTGTGTGTGTGTGTGAGGGAGAGAGAGAGAGACATGTTTTTTTCCTTTTTTTCAAATTTCTTTTGCCAAAGCCTAGCAATGATTATGACTATATTTATGCCTGTGCAAAAGCAGAATAGAGGAGCTAACCACAGAGTTTGTTGAAACCTGTTGAAGATCTTTCTGTCAATGAAGTGAATATTTTGGATTTCTATTTCTAGCTACCCTAGAAGTTGGCTAAGGGTTGTCAGTCTTCCTGTCCTGAATCTGACCTCACTAATTCATGTTAATTGCCGTTTTCAAATATCAAATTGAGGTAACATTTCTGAAACATGTCAGTAGTCTTCATTCTGGGTTTGTGGTTCAAAATGTTCAAATTATAAATAGGACTGACAGTGGAATATTTAAAATGTAATTGTTTGAATCATGCTCTAACTTATGAACTTCACTGGGTCAGTTCAAGATTTGTAGTCTTTCCATGGTCTTGTGCTAATGTCTCTTTTATTAGTCTGCTGAAGCCTTGTTATTAAGCAAAGTTGCAGCAGACAATTTAAATTACACTTATTTGTAAATTTTTGTTTCACTGAAAATGTAACAGAGATTTAAGTTCTGGCTGACTTTTGATCATTTAAAGTTCAAAGATCTGTTACAAGGGTTGTTGCATATTTTCCATGTCAAAATGTTTAAATGGAAGAATGTTCTTTTCCATAATCTGTATTATCTGCAGTCATTGGTGTCTAGATTTGTTAAAATGAACAGTTTAGACTTCTTTTCATGCAACAGCTTGTGTGAATATTAGACGTAGAAAATCAAAGCAATTTCTATAGATAACATATTTGTATTCAAGTTAATGTCTAAGATAAAAAACACAATTTCTAACTATTTAATTGCTTCTTATGTTAATTCTTTTTAGCTTATCTAAATTGGTTTAAAAAAAAAAAAAAACCTAATGTATGACTGTTCTAATAAGTTATGTATCAAAAAGAAAAAAATCATAAGTATATGAATGTTAATACATATGTAGTTATTGTGGCAAAAGAACACCCCTAAAATTCTGGACTTTAATATATTTTGTACATATTTATTAATTTTGGACAAACTTATGTATACATTTTTCCAATTTGGCTGTATTTTCATATGGATGACTCTGTGTTGTCCACCGGTTTCCTTACAGTAAACTGTGTGAACTGATGCACAGTAAAGAAACACAAAGTAAAAGTGCTTAACAAAATATATGATATTTTCTCATTTATTATTAAGTTGAATCATAGTTTTCCATATTTGTAAGGGGGGCGGTGGTAATTTAGTCACATCTTTAATAATGATTGCAGCATGGTTTGAAGTTAATTTAAGATAATTGAAGAAAAAACTGGATCTCTTCTACTCTGAGATTGGAACATGTCAAACCTTTTCCCTAAAACCCCCACCCATTCACGAAATCCAATACGTTTAATAGCAGAATAAAAACAATACTTTCTGAGACCGTTTTGACTTCAGCCACACTAAGATCATCATTCCAAACACTTCCCATTTCACGTTTTGTGTTGGTAAAGTTCACCACAGAGCTGTGGGCAGCAAATTCGAGTGGCGACACATGAAAGTGAATTATTCCCTTTGAGGTAACACACACAGCATGGGAAGCTCACAGTGATATCTGAGTGGCTCAGCGTGTGCCGAGGCCGACGCGTCGCTCGGTGCCATTTAGCTCATCACTTAGCTCAGTGTGTGTGAGAGCCACTGTCTGCCTGCCTGTCTGGGACACAGTGTGCATCCACACCTGCAGCTGGGACTGCTGGCCTTAATCAGAACTAATCAAGAACATTGATTCATCTCCATTTGATTCACATTTTTAGCCCGAAAAGCACACCACACAAAGAGGTCAAACACACATGTAAGCTACTCCTGATTCTAGCTATCAGATGAGATAGTGCATGATGAGAAAATCACTTTGCGCTGTATATCCTGAGCTTAAGGTGTTCTTGATATCCCCATGTGTTGAAGTTTGAAAGGAGGACTCGGTCCCGAACCCAAAGAGGGGCGTGAGATCCGGAGAAAAGCTGCGTCACAGGGTGGGATCCGGAGATTGTCAGAAAACATAAAGAGCACGCAGTTCCTACGAACTGGCATCCCAAGATTCCCTGCATCCACATCCCAGCACTTGGGTGGAGGAAGCTGTTTACTCTTTCTATCTCTCACTGCTGACGTCGGCGCACTGAACAATGTCATCCAATTTCCTGTTTTTCACTTTAGTGGAAAGCCGCTCTCCCACTGTGTGTGGTGTAGCCTGGTGTGTGTATGTGGGTCTAGAAGCATGAGACCGAGGAGCTGACAGGCTGGAGGAGAGCAGCAGGAGGAGATGTATAGGGCCGGATACATGGGGAGCAGGATATAGGGTCAGAGGCAACTTCACTAAGTAAATACATTAGATGTGTTGAATGAGGGCAGCAGGAGACTGAAGACTCTTCTGATTGCTGCGGAATCACTCTACTGTACCTGCTCCGAAACAGGCAGAGCGGTCCAAAGAAGTAAGGAAACCGTGATACCTCATGACAGGAAGGGTTCAATGAACCTCACTGAATGATTAGGAGACATTAAAGCTTTGTGAGTTTTCTTTGTTGGAACAATTGTGGCGGAAACGATGAAAACCCGGTCACCATCAGTTTACCTAAGTAAAGACGTTTATATGTGGTCATCGTCCATATTTTTTTGTAATAATGCTTTTTTGCAAAAAGTTTTTCTACTGTTGTAAAACTTATTTATTTCCATTTTATTTGGTTCTGCATTTGTAAGGAAATTGATTTGTGGGTTAAAAAGCACAGTATGTTGGCCCACAGCTTTTGGTAGAAGAAGTGTGACCAACTGGTAAACAGCTGAAGGACAAGGCTCCAATCTGTTGTGGTTGAATATGGCTCTTGTATGGCAGTAGGGCCCCTGTTTGTTCAATAGGTTAATGCCTAAATTGTCAAAATGCCTTGTTTGTTCATCAATCTAAGGAAACGGCCATAAGGAAGAGTTAACAGCAGAGTAGACTATTTGGTGTTAGTAGAGAAGATTTGACAGGATTTTTTTATGGGCACAACCTACAATCTTAACTCTGCTGCTCAACCCACAATTGCCTTTTTCTTACAAAAATTGCCCCACCTATCGGAAAATTAAAAAAAGCTTTCCAGCAGGACAAGATTTCTTGCTAAGAACCATTGTTATAGCAATGCAGTTATTAACCAAACACAAATGTCCTTATTTTTTTTATGCTAAGTACATTCATGTCTAAAACCCCACTAGTATTTTAATAAATGTCCTATAGCAAACAACATTTTAACAACTCCTCCCAAACAAATTGGTGAGCCCCATTTGAACTGGTTAGTTTCCTGGAACAGACAGCTTTAAAGCGTACCCATACATTTTTAATAGGTCTGAAGTCGGAGCCATTCCAAAGGCTCACTTTTAACCCGCTTTATCCATTACAAAACCACTTATGGCGTGTGTTTGGGATCATTGTCCAGTTTGAAAACCCAACTGTTTCACTGTTTCAAATGAACAGCTGTCTTGTTGTTCATTTTAAGTGCATGTGAAGAATTTGGGGATAGTGTTCCCTCATTATGTGATCCTCTTTGTAGAATTTGCTAGTTCCCCTTTGGAGTGAAACAGGCTTGAAGCATGATGTTACTACAGCCATGCTTGACATGTGGTGAAATGTTCCTAAAATTGAAAACCTTTCCTAGATTCCCCCAAACATTCTGCCATGGGCTTTTCTTTTATTGAAATGGAAGACCATTTTATTATTAACGGTCTTCCAGTTGTTTCTTATTCAAAAGTTGTTGATCATGGTTTGTTCCCGAACATTCTTTTTTCATTTTCGTTTTTGTGAAGGTGACCGAGTTAAGAGGCTTGAAGCTTGGATTCAATTAAGTCTTCCACCAGGAGTAAGGTCACAAAACAGACATAAATCTGACTTTGGAATAAATAAAGCAGGCGGACATTAAGCTTCTAGAATGGCTCCAATATGAATGCCAATGAAAACTTTTCAACTGTTCTCAAAAACCAATACGATGCTAGGAAACTATTCAATTTAAATTATGAAATTACTTTTGGAAGAAGTGTAGACATTCTATATATATATATATATATATATATATAGATATATATATAGATCTATATATAAATATATATAGATCTATATATATATCTATATATATATAGATATTCAGGCTTGATTAAACACAATAGAATATCTATAGATATATAGATATATCTATAGATATAGATATATAGATATATCTATATATAGATATAGATATATAGATATAACTATATATCTATAGATATTCTATTGTGTTTAATTAAGCCTGAATTCAGTGCTGCCATCTACTAATGCCATGCCTCGATGCATTGATTTATTAACAGCAAAAGGACTTCAGACTTATTATTCCATGAACATACTTTCAGTAATCTATGTGAAATAAACCTTTTTTTTCTTCTTCTGTCTATGTACACTACATATTTTTTGAGAAACAGACATTTGGGTTTGCACTGGCTGCCATCCAAAGAACAAAAAAAAAGAGTTTCCTTTTGTTAATTGTTCAAAAAAAAAAAACTATTCCCCTGTATTCAGAAGTAACTGAGATCTATATAACTTCCACCCAACTCAGAGTAGGCCATAGCAACTTACTTGAAAAGTTAAAGCCTCGAACCTTTTGGTATTCTTCCAGTGAGTCTAGCATTTGCCAAGATTTGCCAGTTTATGCTTGCTTTACTGTAGGTACAAATCTTGATTTTAATATATCGAAGCCTTGCCAGAGTATGATTGCTGCTTGTTTTAACAGCTCCACTGCTAGTTTTAGCATACTCTATTGGCCCATTATTTCTGAATATCAAAAGTTTGAAAGCATGAAAGTATTATTTGTGCAACATTTATATTGTGCAATGTTTTAAAATCACTTTGTTGCACAGAACCAAAACTATGTCCTGTGTTAAACCAGCATATGTTTTAAAGACTTGTATGCATGCACACTTTTAAACCAAAAACTTCAAATTTGAGAACAGCTTTAAAGTTGTAATTTAAATGTAGACTTTATGTATATAGTAATTTATTGTGTTTTTAAATAGAAATTTAACAGCATGTGAGACAAACCTCTTTATGTTTTAAGTAACTTTTGTCATTCACTGACCTCAGATGCAACAAATCAGCATTTCCTGCTGCTCCTCAAACTTGTTGCCTTATTAACAAGTGGCCCTGTGCACACACAGAGGATGGAACAGGGATTACGTAGGCATCCACACCATGTCCGTGCTTCTCGCCTCTATGGCCTATTTGCTCTCTCACTTTCCTTGCTTGGTTTTGCCTCTAGTTGAACGCTGGACTGCAAAAGCCTGGCTCAATGATTCATTGCAGTGTGTGTGTGTGTGTGTGTACTGTATGTTTTCTTACGACGACGGCAGACTGCTTTAGCTCTGTTTTTGTGCGAGCGAGTTTGTGTGTGTCAAGCCTGCTATACAAGTTACACAACCTCCGCTGCAGTTGGATTGGCTGTGTCTTTGTCAGTCAAAGAGAGTAGTCTTCCTGCATGGAGACAGTAATGTGTTGTGCACTGCTCTTGCTAGGCTGAAGTTAGCTGGAGGCTTTATGGCCAAACGCAATATGTCAAGGTCCTGTCCTCCACCAACTCCCCCGACGTACAGCTTTTACATGATATTCTTTTGTGTGAACACTGCTTGCAAAAGTTGCCCTGCTGCAATACAGTGTTTTGAGACCAGAAAGTTATTTGTTGAGTCTGAATAAATTAAGAAGGTCAGAACTTTTTTTTTTCCTTTTTTTTTTTTTTTTGCTCACTGAAGAGATCAGTATAAGATCGCCAGTTTAGCTGACACTTCCAGGTAGCCACAACTTGTTCTATTAAAAAAAGATAAATGGACACAGAAACGATCAGATTTTATTATTGTTTTTTTTTTTTCTTTTCAAATTACTGTTTCATAATTTTGCAGATTATAAGTTGGTGTTCATCCTTCCTGTCACATGGGCCAACATTGTCAGGTCAAAGTTCTTTTTGTAGATGCTGTACAACAAACTTATGTATGTAATATTGTTATTAAACAAAATAGTCAACTTTGTAGGAAAGGGGTTTGCAGATTCAAAACATATTCTGTCTTTATTAAGAGAAGGTATTCAGTTAGCAAATTCAACTGGGCTTGATTGAGAGAGAAAAAAATAATTTACTGGTTCTCCAATAAAAAAAACGCTTTGGGGTCACTTTTTCTGAAAAAGCTTACTGTATTTACTCAGATGTAACAAATGAATCAAACTGAATGATTCAAAACACATCTTTTGTTCCCTCTTAAATGATGCCACATGTGAAGGACCCACATAAGTTTATTTATATGGGTTGAAAATCTTGTCAAAACCTCTCTTCCAAGGCAAAACAGTTTATTCTGCTGCTGATTCTTGGTTTGTGCAGTTTGACTTAGATGATTGAGGTTAGTGGAGACCAAACATATTGGTAATTTAACAATTTATTCAGTTAGCAAATAGGTGTCTCTTAGGTGTGTTGAAGAACCATACCATATACATCCACAACAGTCTGGTACTTCCTCTCATGCTTGGTCACACAGTGCTGGGATGGTATATCATTACTCAGTCAGAGAAAGCGATTCTGTTTGTCAGTCTGGCATGAAAACCAGCATAAAACCAACTTAAGTGTTCAATAGGATTAAGGTCAGATCTGCAAGATGGCTAGACAGTGTGAGTCTCTGATTATTGCCATGTTGGAAGATATAGTTGGTCCATTAGAGGAGAGATATGGAATTATAACCATTGGCAAAATCTCATATTGATATCGCTTTTCAATGAAATTGCTTTAAATGATTATGAATCTTGGCTCCACACCCATCACGCTGCCTTCACCAAACACTTCCTGGCATGATGCGGAAACATAATTGTTTCTCTTTGAAAGTATTCTACGTATGTTTTACTAGAACCAAGACCTTGGGCAGACCCAGAGTTTGGTGAGAGAATACCAGAACAAGCTTGGAAGTGCTGCTGGTAGCAAATCAAAATCTCAAAGACCAAGGAATTAAGAGCCAAAAAAACAGACTTGAAGTTTTGCAGGGCTGAACTTTAACTTGAATGAAGAACCAACTAATCTTATCTCTTGACAATGTAAAACACAGTGTTACAAACAGTTGTATTCTTTCGTTATCACTGAAGCAAAACTCAAACATTCATCACTAGTTTTGGAAAGGACACCAGTTCCTCCTAGTCAAGTTCTCCTGTGGACTTTTCCTCCACATCGGTTCCATTTCGTTCCCATCATTACCATTTTTTCACTTGTAGCATCTCTTCCATAAACATGAGGCTATCATGCGACCAGGTCCTCGAGTCTGTTCGAACATCAGATGATCTCCGAGCACCAGTTTGTAGCCATCCTGATTCCATACTCCTCGTTTGAAGACAACTTCAACAAACAGCCCTGTGTCAGGATGACGTAAATTTGGCTACAACCGAGGGCTAATCTGCCCCACCACCCCTGCTCCCTGCCCACCCTTTCCCCCCGCCTCTTTGTTGTTTCACAGAGCTTTCTAAAGGCTTACAATTTAGCAAGAACCGATTTGCTGCGGCCCTGGAACGCTCTGAAATTCCTCTCTGTGCTCCCCCTCACATGTGTAGATTGTTTACGGAGACGAGGAATTCTGGAGGGACGGTGGCCCATGAGGGGCTTTGGTTGCGATGGTTACTAACCCCTGAGCCGGGTTATATTTAGGAGGAAGGAAGCCAAATCATATGCTGACAGAGTAAAAGTGTTCTTATGAAGGGAAAATCAAAGCAGTTAGAAATTTGTGCGTGTTTTCTTGATTTGTTAGTTGTCATTTGTGCAGTGAAAAGAAATCTGAATGCTGTTACTTTAAGAAATGGTGGCCACCCAGTCAGGGATGTGCTGATTCAGTGTCAGCATCATTTTAATGTTACCTTTGATAATGGGGATCCTTTGGATTCACTATTAAAATATATAGCATTTAAAAGCCAGAACTTAAAAAAATATGTATTTTTCATAAAGTAATTTGTTTTCATGAGGTTAAAAAAATTAAAGGCTTGTTGTAGTGCTTTTATTTTGTAGTAAATACAAAATGTTGATTAAGTAATATGAAATATTATATAATGTATAAATGAAAAACACCCTTCCAAGAGTAACGTTTACAATTGTTTTTGTTGTTGTCTTAATCAAAGAATTGTGAAGCACTCCTAAGTGAACTGTGCTTGAGTTTTGAGTCTGGGTCGCAGATTTGGGCTCTTTGTTCTGTTCTTCAGTGCGATGTTGAATGTGTAACTCTGCTTCACTGCCGTCTGGGAGTGCAGTTGCCATGGGTGTGCGTTTGTGTCTCTGCTGGAAGGTTTCAGTGGGTAATGCAACTCAAAGTCACTTTTAGAGGATGAATACAAGGATCAAGCATTTCTTTGCGCTTCAGCAGGATTTCACCTCTGTTCATGCGGTTTACTTGTCAGTTGTCTTTTTTTATCAGCTGAATGGTGTAGAAAGCAGCTACTGTGTGTGTGATGGAAGGAGAGCTCACAAAGTCATTGGATTTTCATGAAGCTTTTGTTTGTTTTTTGAGAGAATAAGAGGATGCAATAACTGCTTCATGTAGTAATGTCTCATATAAGTAAAGATTTCTAAAATACTCTTAGTTCTAGTAAACTAGGCATTCCTGTTATATTTTAATGTCTTGATTGTTTCTTCAAAATTTCAGATTTCTTTCACGTTTTGACTTTTGCTTCTTTTTATACTTGTTTTAAAAGAAAAGATCAATGCTTTATTTTATTTTTTATTATTTTATTTAACCTTTATTTAAGTATGTTGAGACCAAATTGTCATTTTCAACAACCTCCTCAGAAAACGTGAGAACATCATACAGCAGAAAACAATAGACTATCGTAAAACAAAGAAAAAAAACAATCAACAAAGAAAAAACATGTGAATGATCCAGGTGTATTTAGGCTGCTGTTAAGGTGATCGTCACTGAAGGTTACTAATGTTGCAAAGACCAATTTTAAATCAGAATTTTAGACAGTTTGTTACTTACAGCTTGCCTGTTTTAATATATACAGCTAACTATTTTAATTGTTCCAACACCAAATCTACCTTATAAAGCATTAATACCCACAATGGGAACATCCATGGTCTTCCTGCTATCCGCTCTTAGGGGTAAAGCCAATCAGCACAAAAAAAAGTGCATTTTGATTGGCTGCGTTGCAAATTCTAGTCAATAGCCATAGTTTTTTTTTTTTGTTTGTTTTTCACTTTTTGTGCCATTTGGGATTTGACTGTTTCTTTTTCTCCTTCATTTTACTTAAATTAGGAATTTAATATAATTTATTCATTCTGTTTTTTGCAAAGCTTGGGTTGTTTCCTGTAGTCGAATACCTAAAAATAGAAACCAGATGGCCGCTCTTTAATTTAACCATAACATTACCATGTTTTAGAATCTAGACAGAAAGACATAAATAAGGACTAGGTTGGGTTTGGAGCTCTTGACAAATTATTTTCTTGGATGAAGGGCAAACTTGGCTGTTTGCATTGTAAAGACGCACATGTTGGCTAATATTGTACACAACCATGATTTCATGTTATTCAACTGCTTGAGAGATTAGTTTCTAAACCAAAATACACTCTCCTTTTCTCTTAAGACTGAGATGATTACTCACACAATCTTCCTCAAAAACTCTCTCTGTCTGTTTGCTCAATGACTTAAGTTGAAATAACAGAACAAAAATTAGACATGATGAGTTGCTTACCATGGATAAAAACATCAACCTGTGCATCATATCTCATCTGTATTTAATGTAATTGAATCCACCTGTTTAATTTGGTATCTTTTCTGTTTGCATATTTTGTGAAATTGGCAGTAATCATCTCAAATTCCTTCTAAGTTGGATTTTTCTGTCAGCCAAATTAAAATTAAACTATATTTTCTGTTAGTGTGTGTTTTATGGGGTTTGCTTTCCTTCAGCTTTTCCAGATTTTATACAAGTCAAGTGAAAAGGAATGGTTTTTGTCAGTGTGATTTGTAAATTCCAGTCAGCATCTAAACTCGTACAACAAGACATTTCATGTGAAATTTCTCAACTGTTGTGTTTCTAATTCTTCTATTCTTGTTATTTTTCAGACCACATTAACAGAGGTGCAGTTTGGACCAATGAAGCTATTTAAAGACCCACTTCAGGTACCGTAAAACAATGCTCGACATGTGTTTGAGTGATACTTTAATGCATACAAGCCCAAAGGCAACACCAGGAGAGCTTCAGTCGATGGTTTATGCCTGCATCCATCAGCAGCCGATTGCTGAGATTAGAGCTAATCTTGGTGTGGCTGTCAGTACTTTGTTGTGTTGCTTTAAGGACAAGTATTGAAAAACAGCTTTTGTTTGGAGTTGCAATAAATCTCGAATATCTTCAAAATGCCGCACCTCTCTAAGGAACATGCAAGCATTCACCGAAGAGGAGGAAAGCTCAGCCGTTAATGGACGTGTTGTGTGCTACGCAGCATTGCCGCTGTCAAGGCAACGGGGCCAAATATTTGAGACTGGGAACATACCATAATGAACAATACACATTCTGGAGAATTGCAGAGCATCGGCAGTTTCATCATCGCGGCCTGGATCTTCTCTGACGTTCTCTAAAGATACAGTTTGTTCCAGCAGCATGTCCCGTTTCTGCTGTGTGTGAAAATGAGAAAATCCAAATTCGCAGGAAATATTTTCCATTAATCCTTGATTCCAGAAGATATTAGAAGTTCCTACCTAAAATTTCTAAGGTTAAAATTTAAAAATGTACTTGTCTTTGTCATGTTATAAATATATAGGTTATAAAAGGATTTTTCCCATTTTGGAACCTCCTTTTCTTTTTGATTGTTTGCCGGGGGGGTGGGGGGGATAAATAGCTAGTTTTAAACTCTGTACATTGCCACTCCAACACAGCTGGGGGTATTTTTGAGAATGAAACCATCTGAATTAACGCTCCGTGTATTGTGAGTGCACAGACTCGGCCTCATTGTTTGATGCACTTGAGTTTGGCCACGGTAGGAAAACGAGGTAGAGAGATATCCCCTTCCTGTTTTTGTCACTCACAGCTGATCCCGTCATGCCCTCCTCCTCGTTTCTCTCGCCTCACAGGATCAGGCTGGCCCTTGTGCCTCTTTTCAGCCATAATGTTGTCTAAACTGCATAATCAGGTGCTGCCAAATGCTCGCCAACCTTTTCTTTCTGTGACTTTCCTTGCTTTTGAGCACTTTTTTCCTTCCATTGTCCCTTTTGAAAGTTAGAAATACATATATATTTTCATGTTAAAACACGGCGAATCTGTCTGATCTGAGCTTGGCCTCAATACCCAGGTCCACCACCTCTGGGGGAATGTTGACTCTCCTCCCAACATCCCAATGTGGAATTCTGATCTAATTCCCCCGTGCGTGCCGAACATAGTTGCAGGAATCTGAGGTGATGTATTTACGATCTGTGCACTTATTGCTGCTTGTAGGGAAAATACTCCTACAGTATGTGGAATATGGTTTACATTTGCAACACCTCCGTCAGACAGACGCATTCGCTGCTTCTGTCGACTTTGAGCTAAATGCTACGCCAGTCCAGCTGAAATTATCTGGTCCCTTTCTGTCCTGACTCAACCTCACAGGTGCGACGCAAACTTAAACGTGCAGAACAAGCTTCCTCTTCTTTACATTCACTCCGCTGCCTGCCAACAGTCGGAGATGACGTCTGTTTGAGAGAGTGAGTCATGAATCTACTCTTAGTGCAGCACCGCTCCGGGAGGCGGGCCTAAATCTCCTGTCCAGTATTTACGCAAGTGAAGGGAAGGCGGAGGGAGAGACAGGGGGGGCTTGGAAGCGTGGTGGCAGAGAGGGAGCTCGCTCTCAATGGCTGGCTTGATGGTAGCTGCAGCAGCACATTCAGACGTAGCCTTGGGTAGACCTGTTGGGGTGAGGGTGGAGGAAGAGGGGCTGCAGCCAGTCAAGGCCGCCTCGACTAATTGTGCCATAGATCATCACAGCGAACTATAAAACTTGTGACGCACAGGAATAAGAGCTAAGCCCGATCAATCTGGGGTCGTTTGCTACGGGCCCGCGGGTCAAATCGTAGGCTGATTATAGAATGACGGGCGCGAACGAGCAGGAACGCAGCAGCTGTGAGCTGCACATAGTCATCTCGGCTAATCAAACTATGAGATCAGATTACCACATTCAGTAAGTGATTTAGACAAGTCATTTTACAAGTAAAAGTGACAACAAACAAAATCTTCAAATCTGAGCAATAAACTTTGAACTAGAAGGGTGACAGTAGCTTTCTAAGTCTTTTGGTGATAAAAATCTAAAAATGTGACCTTTACATCTATGCAGCCTCCTGATCTAAGTGAGTTGAGGCATTTTTTTCCTGCAATTTCAGCTGAGAGTCTTTTGGCATACCTCTCTATAAACTTTGGGCATCTGGAGACAAAAATATTTGCCAATTCTTCTTCTCAAAATGGGTTAAGATCATATTTTGATTGGATGGTGAACATCTGTGATCAGCTCTTTTAAAGTCTTGCCAGAAACTCGTACTTAGACTAAGGTTGAAGTCTTTCTAAGACCTGAAAACGCATCAGTCTAAACTTTTATTGCACCTCTGCCTCCTTGCTTCGTCTTTTACAGGTACTTGCAGATTTCATTACAGATTTTATTACAGCTTTACCCTGTAATTTGCTCCATCCTGACAGCCTTTACTGTCCAGCTATAGAAAATCATCCCCAATGATGCTCCCACCTCTGTGTCACTGTGAGGATGGTGTTTATCGCATCGATTTTTCACGGAGTAGATGATGTGTTCAGAATGTCTGGTCTTGCTCACAATATGTGATTTGTAAAGATCATACAGGACTTTTAACATTTCATACTGTGCCATCTATGCATTACCCATGTCACACTGCAAAATGTCAGATTAAACAATGCAAATGCGAGTATTGAAAGTGTTCATGGTCAAGTCAAGTAGGAAGAAAATGGGGAATTAGTGCCAGCAGCAGCCACAAAACCCAGAAAATACCTGACACGGCTTGATAATTTGTCACTGGTTGTCCTTCATTGTTTTCTGTGTCTCTTACATACCTTGGAGGGAACTCCTCTGGCTGTCTTTCAACAATGCAACAAACTTGCCAGCCACATTCTACGCTTGAGGTATTTTGAAGTTTGAAATATCCTTGGAGGAGGAACTTTGTTCTTTCTCCTGCTACCTTGAATGAAATAACTTCTCTATTGTTGCAGCTTGTGTGTTAGTCCTAAGAGTTACTGCCAAATTAAAGCTGTGTATGTTGGTGAAAATCCTATCTGCCTGGAGATAAAATGAATATATTCTAAATATAATTTTGAAGGAGTTTTTTTTTTTTTGGCTTCCTGTTTTTTCTGGAGCTAACTTTTAGGAATACACTAGTCAACCAGCCAGTTTTCTCTTGGACGTACAGGGATCCATACTAACATGGAGGCGCTTTGGCTTTGGTTGTCCCAGAAATACAGAATAGCTCATGATGCCTTTGTCCTGTTGCTTGTGGGAAAACCACTGGGATTTAATTGTTGTGGTTCTAGCTGCCATTAAGAATATGAGCCAGTACCAACATATATTTATCTTCATTTTGTGGATTTAAACTCTTAAGGATCTTGCTCAGAAACAGAGACTGTAAAGGTCTAATTTAGTGCTTTTTTTTTTTGTACATGTGCATGCCGTACTGGTTATGAGCCTAAATTTTATTTTTATTACATTTTTCTAACTTTGAACTTGTTCATTTCTAATTCAAGTGGCGATAAAACTCATTATTTCTGCACATCCCCACTGTTCTCCAAAGTGTCATTTCAGAGCATTAAAGAGATGCCACTATGTACTATTATATTTTCCCCAACCATGATTGGATATAATGCATAAATTTTGGTGTACTCAAAGAATGATGAGCTGGCTACCTCCTACTGTTGATGAGAATCAATCCCCAAACCATCACACTTTCACACTCTCGGTCCTTTATAGTTTGCACAAAATGTTTTTTAGTAGTATTTTTTATTTTATTTTTTTTAGATTTATGCCAAACTTCTCTGTTCTGGTGTCCAAATAATCCAGTTCAAATTTCCAGGAACATTATTCCAGAAGTCCTGGTCTTTGTCCACCTAGTGTTCAAGAAGGAACTGCAAGACTCTGCAGTATGCCATTTTAAGGAGATTCTGGGTTTTTGATGACATCTTCTGCTTTTCTAGACTGGACTTGGTTGGACAGACAAACCTAAACTTGTTGAAAGTTGTTTTGAATTTTCTTTCTGAGTTCTTTTGAGGCTCATGAACTGCAATAAACTTCTTTTTCAACAGCCAAGATCATCAAACTGCTTGTTGAATTGAGATCCGGTAATCAGTTTTACTGTCTGATTTACAGACAACAGTACTTACACTGTATATGCAAGACAAAGTAATGATTTTCTAATCATGTGGTCCTGATGTGATACATGTGTGTGATTTTAGTTATTTTAAGAAATGTCCAGAAATGTTAGGGTTCTGACATGCTGTCATAGTGCATTCTAATTATTTATTTATTTATTGCGTGACTATATGCAAATATTTTTTCTATTTTACAGTCATTGTGTTTTTTTTTTCTTATTTATCTGAACTTATTTATTTACTTTATTTTAATGACACTTTGGTCTACTTTTGATTATAATTTTTTTTTTTTCAGTGTGCTTTTTAAATAAATTTGGCATATTCATAACACAGCTTATCTACTGTCAAATAAATGACTATATGTTTACATGGCCTTGCTTATGTTATGATAAAAACTACAATATGTATAATGCCTATCATTTCACATTATCTAGATAATAAGGTTGATTAAATGGTAGTCATGTTTTAATTATGCCTTGACCTATTGTCATTTCCTGATCAACACAAATCTGACTTTGATTGTTCTCTTATTATTCTGAAATTTAAATATTAAATATAACTTTCAAGTTATATCCAGACTCTATGTACATTTTTTGATTTTACATAAATTATTAGAAGGACCAGCAATTCTAGCAAACTAATATCAATAAAGTAAAATAAACAACAACAACAAAAATAGAATAAATAAAATATATTTCTGTGATTTTTTTTTTTTTCCCTGTTCTAAAAAGACTGACTGACATTGTAAGGCTGGGACCTTTCAGTATGAGATTTCTACTGCAGATAAATAAAACACACACATTAGGGCGTTTTTTTGCAAGGTGTTGCGATAAATGTGAAAGATGCATGTCTTTGTAAATGCCTTTCTAAAAGAAAATACAGGTCAGAACTTGCAGGAGATGTTATTTAAATAGATAAACTCACATTTAATCTGCATGTCCTCTGTTATTTCCTGTCTTCCAGGTACTTTTAGTTTTTGCCAAAGAGGACAGTCAAAGCAATGGCTTCTGCTGGGCGTGTGAGAAGGCCAACTACAGGTGCACCATGGTGCGGACGCCTGAATTTGCTCTCGAATGCTTCTCAGAGAAGCATCACGACCTCGTCATCATTGACCACAGACATTCCAGACACTTTGACGCTGAAGCACTGTGCCGGTAAGGCAAGCTCTCTTATCTCTGCTGTAATTAAGTATTCTTTAAACCTGACACCTTTGAACTGCACGCCTCTGGTTTAATCAAATAAAAGCCGATATTGTCGAGAACATTTGTGTTTTTAAAAAGGACGTCGGAAAAATTTACTCAGGTGTACATTCAACCGAGTTGTTGTGATTAATGGTTTAAATTTTGTAACTATGATGGTGTTATTCAGCTAATATAAGGAAAATATTGAAAAGAAAATTGAATTCTGGGAATTATTTCCTTTGGTTGTTTTTTTATTTTTTTTATTTTTTATGAACTTTAGTCATATTGTTAAATAGAAATGCACCAATCCGATATTAATATATGTATCGATTCTGATCATGGAAATAATTCTAGATCAGGTATCTGTAACAATGTGCCTGATCCATAAGGGCATATGTTTTCAGTCTAGACCTGTGCTTTGGCCTCTGAGCGATGTTGTGCTTTATTTATTTTAAATTATTTTAGAATTCCTAATTGCACTTTCTGAATCATATTAGTAAAAAGGTTTTGCTGCAGTTTATTTTATACATATTTAAAAAAGGTTGTCAACTTTTTGCTTTTGTCGGTTTCAGGTTCTTTATTAATTATTTTATATTGGCTGGTTTACTATTAATTGTACTGATTGAACAAATTAAAGTTGCATTGTTTTTACATGTTTGACCATGCTTGTGTTTAAGTGTGCTGTACTGGTGTAGAGTTATCAAATACATTTGTGATTGAGTACATTTATGTTTGTGTTTATAAAAAAAAAAAAAAAAAAAAAAAAAAAAAGAAACTTTTTAAGTCAGTTCAGCAGTTTTTCAGTACTGGCCGATACTAAAGATACTAAACCTCTGTATCAGTAGAAGAGGTGAAAAAAGGAGTATCGGTGCATCCCTACTCCTAACTCAACTTTACAACTCAACTAATTCAGAGCCCGTGATCCAACACATGCCAGGTGACCTCAAAGGGACCAGCTGTAGCACAGCTTTTATGAGTTTCAGTCCACATGGCCGTGCCTCTCATTATCTGTGGTGAACGGCCGGCTGATTTTTCTTCGCTCTCTACCTTGTGGATTTATGTCGTACAGTAACGAGCGGTGCCTGGCCCGTACCACCGTCTATCTTTAGCCTCGGCGCAAACCAAAAGTGCATTTACAAACATTCATTTGCCATGCCTGGACGGTATGTTAACCGTATTCATCTTTGGCCGGTCCATATGTTCAGTGTACACGCTCAGGCTCTAGTTGGGGGCACTAAAGGGCCTTTATGACCACTGGCTGGGGGAAACCGCAGGCGGACGAGCGGCCCAGTACACTGCATTCTTTCAGAGGCCTCGGCACCGCTCGCAGAGCTCCACCTCTGGGCTCTGCCTGCCTGTGAGAATCGGAGCGTGAAAAACTGAAAATACATTGATTTGATGCCACAGGCTTTTCCAACCGCCTCGCTCGCTTGCTAAAAAGGCTCCCTCTGTTTACATTCAGGTCAATTAGAGCGGTCAACTCCTCAGAAAACACTGTGATAGTCGCCGTCGTGAAAAGGTACATGTTTGCTTTCTTCTTTTTCCTTCTTCTTTTTGTTTTTATTGTCCCTTTTGGCAGCTCGTGATTAGGGGGGAAATGTTGGGAAGAAAAAAAAAAGGATGAAAACTTAGTGTGTATTGCTGCTGCCTGTCATCTGTAGCAGCCCTCAGATGTTCTCTAAACAAGCATTTATCATGTGCTGCTTTGCTTCTAACATGTGTTTTTTGTGTTTTTTTTTTTTGTTTGTTTTTTTCTCAGGCCAGACAGAGAGGAAGCCTCTGTGATGCCGCTGATCAATGCTGGCTTTAATAGGGTAAGCTTAAAGGGCACAGTGTCTTTTATTTTGCCTGAAAACATGGTTTTCCACTGATAAGAATCAGATTTATTTTTATTCCATGGGAGATGAAAGTTATTGATGATACCCCCCCCACCCCCTTTTTTTTTTTTTTTTTTTTTTTTTTTTTGGTTTTGAGAATGTACCCACTTGCCGATACGTGGATTAGCATTGCATATTGTAGGTTTTATTTGTCCACTTTTGACTGGCTTGTGTTGCTCTGACCCTTAGAGGTATGTGGAAAATGTCAATTTGATGGCCTGCTACAACGAGCTGCTACAGCTGGAGCACGGAGAGGTGCGGGCACAGTTCAAACTGAGGTGAGTCATGCTTCCAATTACGCTACATTGTAGTTAAGCTCTATATCAGTGGTGAAGTTTGCTTATCATGTTTAAGCTTTCTACACCTCAATGCGCACACACACACGCACGCACACACCCCTCCTTACCCCACATCCTTGGACACACAGACAAAAGAAAATAGTCTGCAGTTGCAAAGATACTTTTTTATACTCTGTATTAAAAAAACTCATAATACTGCTGAATGAATCCCTTATATTACAGTAAGTATAACACAAATGCTGCAAGTGCTCTTCATTTAAGTTGACATATTTCTGATTGGTTAAATTGAAAAGTACTCTAACATGAAGTGCTTAGACAAAAAAAGAAAAACACACCATATCACACAAAATATAATGATAAAAAAAAAAAACTAAAAACAAAACCTATGTATTTATAACAATGCGGCAACATGCAGCTTGTGAAATGTTTCCCTAAAATAAAGCTAATGGAGAATGTTTTTCATCTTAAAAGCTTTTTTTTTAAATGCATTTTTAACTTTTCTGCAGTTGAACACAAAATTATTCACACTCGTAACAGATTTCGTTCTGGAGTAACCTTTCCATTTTTACCAACATGTTTCCTCTGACTGGTAGTAACATTATCTGTTTGAAGTGTCCTGACTTGAACCTGATAAAGAAGCTAAATAAACTGAAGATTGCGTTGGTGGAGACAACGCCTCCAACCTCAAACCTTTGGCAAAGAGAAATGCTTAAAATATCAGTGGAAACATGTAAACAGCTGCCCAGCAGTTATAAAAAGGGTGACTTGCGGCTGTATTGCCAATATAGAGTTTCTTATCAAGTATTGTGAAGAACAGAAATAATATTTTACATGTACTTTAACAAAATAAATACTCATTTGTACACTTGTTTCCCATCAGAAACAAACTATTTGGTTAAATTGAAGGAGAAAAAAAAGAAAAACACAAAAATGTGCCAGAGGAATTAATATTTCTAACTTCATGTCTTAAAATATGATCCAAAATTAATGTCTTGATGTTATTTTCTTTCCCTACCAGGGCTAGTAATGCCATTTTCACAGCTCTGGAACAAAGCCAAGACGCCATCGAGATCACTTCTGAAGATCAAGTAATTCAGGTGGGGATTTATTTCATTTTTTTCCCCTCCAACCATGTGAGTGTGTTTCATTCTCTCCCTTTGTTCTGCTCAGACCCTTTTTATTTGGCTCCTGTTCATGTCTTGGGATCTCATTCAGGAGTAATAGTATACTCTGTCATTTAAATGCTCCCAAAACACTGCAGCTTGTGTGTTCAGGATGTTTTCTTCTTAATCTAATGAGCTGAAAATGTCTTTTTTTTTGCTTCTTTTCTTTAGTTAATTAAGAAACAGTAGTTAACTGTGCCTGAACTCATCACTTTTCTTTCCCTGCCCTGCCTTTGCAGTATGTGAATCCTGCCTACGAGTCCATTATGGGCTACCATCAAGGCGAGCTACTAGGGAAGGAAATAATAGAAGTGCCTAAAAGTGAGAAGAATAAGCCTGATCTCCTTGAAACGATTAACTCCTGTATACGAAAAGGAAAGGTAAAGTGTGCTCTTTACACTTCCACATCCTTTATCAGCCCTCTATATGTCTGTAGCTGTCTCCGGTGCACGTTGCTTCGCAATCGCATCACTTGTGTAAGCATCCCACATATCCGCATCCCTGCGTGCACGTGCTCCGTCGGCCTGCGCCGCTGGTCATCCAGCAGCTCCGTTTCATGTGCAGTAATCTCACCACACAGAGCGCAAAGGTCAATCCCAGACAGCCTAACAGCAGGAAGGGTCTTTTTAATCTGCGGGTGGGAGGGGGTGGACATGAAACGAGCGCGCTGGACTCCAGTTGCGCTCGCTCTCTCCATTAAAGCGAGTCGCCGTTCTCTGACCCGCTCGGTCTTCACCACCTGTTGCACACAAACGGGACACTTTCAACTTTTCACTTTTCATTCTTTTTTCAATCGTACGTTGCCAAGCCGACGAGTCCATCGGCCTGTTGTGTTATGTTCCAGGAGTGGCAGGGGATTTATTATGCCAAAAAGAAGAATGGAGACAGCATTCAGCAAAATGTGAAAATCACACCTGTGATTGGACAGGGAGGGTGAGTGAGCTGGAGAATAAATCCGTTCCTCGCACCGTTTTGTTTCAGCGGATGTAACGTTGTGCCTTTGTCCTCCACAGAAAAATCAGACACTATGTGTCTATCAACAGGCCTTTAAATGATAATAATAAGGTGAGATTGGCGGTTTTGCTAAGTAGTAAACAATGAGAAGGGTTTATTTTGTTTGCATATGTCAATGTGTCTTTCTCATTTGTCTGTGCAGAGTGATAAATCCACTGATCGTGTGCAGGCAGAGTCACAAACAGGTGAGATTCTTAAGTTAATATGTTTCTATAAATATCAGACTTTAACTACCTCTAATAAGCTCTTTGTGGCAGATGTTCACCTCCTATTTCCCCAAATGTAATAAATAAATAAATGTCACAAAAAAAACATAAATATGTATCCCCTAAATATGTAATAAATAAATAAATGTAAAATTAATCAGTAAGTTATTTATATATTTTTGTATTTACAGAAACTTTGAAAATGAATTTGAATTGTATAAACACATAACAATTTCTTCTTGAAAATATTTCCATTTTTGCACAGCAGGATATGATGATGACATATTTATTCTTTATTTTTGAAGATCCTGGCACCATTTATTATTATTATTATTATTATTTTGCATCAAATAACTTAGGACGCACTTGCGCTGGGTTTAAAACCGTGTAAGAAATGACAGTCATTTCTTGTGGTTTGTCAGGTTCGGCTTGCTGACAAATAACCTTGAAATAACTTCAGTCTTGCTTTTAGTGGACCTTGAAAAAAGTACATTGACGTTGTCTATTGTTCCCTGCTGCACTGTGGCATCAAATGCAAAAAGAAGCCGTAGCTGTGACTGATTCCAACACTCAGCTGCTCGACGTCCGACAAGTAAACAGGGATGGTATCTCTCGGCGGTTTGCGTCAGCGGCTCTGTTCTGTTTGTTTCTGGAGCTTTACATGTTGTCCCAGTGCATTAAATCTCACTCCGTTTACTCTGCGGCACCTTTTCACCTTGTGGTGTCTGATCGGAATTGGTGGATCAAAATTCAAGCCTCACCTGATAAAATCTCTATATCCTGCTGGTCATATTAATTCCTATTGTTTTTGTGTCGTCCCCAGTTGGCATATGTTTTGTATCATTTAATTTAATTTGCAATTTTTTCTGTGCTTACGCTTTAATTATGCCTGTGTGCATAAACAAATCATAAAACTCAATTACTATTTGTTGTCATTCTGTTCTTTTTTTAAATTTTTTTTATCAAAAGCCAGATGTCCATAAAAAGTTTGTCTGAATGCTCAAGAAAACAAAGTTTCATTTTCTGCAAAAGAGTAAGACTTCCATTACAGCAGAACTGATTGTTCTGTCAAAAGTGTCAGAAATACAAAATGTAAACTACAGTTTACTCATCTGAATCAGTAATGAAGTATAAAGTTTTCAAAATGTATTTTTAAAATCATTTTTAATGTACTTCATGGTAACTCCACATGCACCATTTACATTTGTTTTATCAATGTTAGTGATTTTGTAGTGATAGGTTTTTCTCTAAATAAATATACTGACTGGTAAATTGTTTTTCTTAAATTTTCTTTGCAAATTATAAAAAAAGAAAACAATAAACAGGATGAATAAATGTTCTCTGCACTCTTTGATGAAACTTTTGTTTGAAAGGTTTGGTGTCCATATATTAAAAACATGTAGTTAACTATTTTTATTTTTAGTAATTTTTCAAGACACAAGACAGAATAACACCAGGTTCTTGTGAAACAAAAACCTTCTAGTTTACTTCGCTTAGTTTGGTTTAGTTATTCTGTTCTAAGTTTGTCATCTGCCATTTGCCAAAAAGAAAAACGAGATACATATGTATTATCCATATGTACACAGAAATCATCTTCACACCAAGCTTATGAGAAGCAAAACACACACACACACACACACACACACAAAACCGGTTACATAATGCTCAGATATGTAAAGACTTGGTGATGTGCAAACAAAGCATGTGAACTACATGTGCTGATGTAAATAACGCAAAGTGTTTCCCCTCCTCCAGATATACAATCCAGTAAGCACAAAGACCGGAGGAAAGGCTCTCTGGATGTCAAATCCATAACGTCTCGGGGGAGCGATGGTGAGAGTGAAGGGACATGTATGATGGAAACACTCTGCTTCTTGTCTGCTTACGAAACCTGCCCAGCTGTTTGTGTTTGTGTTGCGCGTTGTTTGGATACACGCAACACATTAATTAGGGCATGGCTGGAAAATATGCTCCTTATTTTGTCGTTGAAGATGTTCTCTCTTCCATCCTAACAGGTAGCTCACAGAGAAGACACTCCTCAATGGCCCGAATTCACTCCATGACGATAGAGGCTCCCATCACCAAGGTGGGTTCATCCCAACCCCCTCTGTCCCTCCGAGCCTCTGTCATATGATCGTCTCTTACCGTCTCATGACTACACACTTGTATTCTAAAAGTGCTAAAAAGGCCACGAGCGCTTTTTGTACCACCACCGACATGGAGTGTAGAAGTCACACACACACACGCATACACACAGACACACTGGCTGTTTCAAGAGGAGATGGGTTGATAAAATGCCACATTTCATGCACAAGACAAGTAAGAGCATGTTGGATTGGAATGACCCGCCGTTTTTAGCGGTTTGTGTAGCTTGGATGGTCCGACGCAGCACAAGTCCCCAGGAAGGGGGTCATATGACACACTGCGGTTCTTCTGCTGTATCAGTCGATCCCTGTGGAGATTAGAGCAGTGATACGACCGCTGGCTGTGCGCGTGTGTATGTTGGGGGGGGATGTGCGCAAGCAAATTAGTTCAAATTTGTGTTTTTGTACATGCTTTGATGACCTTGCCATTGGTGCCCATTGTTAGAGCCAGCGTTACTTTTCAGACTCTTTTGAGAGAGTGCATGTTCGTTATAAAAGGACACACATCTTTACATGTTTTTTTTTTTTTTAGCTTAGCAATTTATCTATTCAAGAGCTGGAAATAACCTTTCAGCTTATTATTTAAAAATTGTTTTTTTTGTGGTTCCCTGAAAATTTTAAAGGGTTTTTATTTTTTTGGGGTTTTTTTTCCCCAATACAACTGGCACCTGTACCTTAGGTTACAAAAGGGATAGAAATCTGAAATTTGAATAAATCCGAAATAAGCAACATTTGGAAGAATATTTTGCAGGTCTGTGGTTGTTCTGAAAAGAAAAGCCTTATTCAGTCAGCTTTAAAAAGAGGTTGATCAGTATAGTATGCAAGGAGATAAGAGTAATAACATTTAGAAAAACACTGCAGACTTTTGTTAGCCTGCCGTGGCCTCAGGGGCTTTTTATTTCTTTATTCTCAGCCAAATTTCATGTGCTTATTTTATTCAAAATGAGGTTTTGTTGTTTTGTTTTCCCCCCAGATATCTGTAGCTGCTATTTCTTTTAGTTTAATTCAGGCCACATATTTAGAAGCATCAGCATTTTTCTGCTAATTAAAACCGAGACGTCCTCGTTTGCAGTCAGAATTAGCGGGTCCCCTGTCTGTGCAGGAGGCGTGACGCTTGTTTTGAAAGTTATATCGATTATCTATGTGTCAATAACTGCCTATTCCTTCCTGCCTCACAGGTTAGCAGTATCAGCTCTGAGGAGTCACAGGGATGTCCCGACATGTTTACTCGGCAACATACAAAACAAAAACAACAAAAAAAACATGTGGGATAAAAATTAGGAAAGTTACCAATGAAACACTGGAATCTTTTTGCCGCGGCGGTCGTTGTGGTTTTTCCGTGGGTGCTGACCTGTATTTTATGACCGTTCTCTCCTTGCGTGAAACAGCAGGAACGGGCTGTTTGTAGCCAGAGTCCAAAGGCTTTAAATGACCCACATACTATATAGTGGTGCTGGCCGGAGTGTTTTTCTGGCTTTGTTTTTGCCAAAATTTTTTTCTGTAGTCCAGCCAGAAAATTAAAACATTCTGATGTTTTCAGTCTGCTTTAGTATGTTCTCCTTCTCTCCTCAATCAGGTTATAAACATCATAAACCAAGCACAGGAAAGCAGCCCCATGCCTGTGGCAGAGGCCTTAGACCGGGTGCTGGAAATCCTGAGGACCACAGAGCTGTACTCTCCACAGCTGGGCACCAAGGATGAAGATCCACACACCAGCGACCTCGTCGGAGGGCTGATGACGGTGAGTGGCAAACACTGGTGTAGATTCTCAGTCATCGTCACACTTGGTAAGCGACAGTACCGTTTTTCTGGGGCACGAACTGTAATCTGTAATAATAATAATAAGATTAGAAGAGTGTGATTATTATTTTTTTAATTTTTATTTCCAAAGAGGAGGAGACAAAGAAAGATTACCAGACACTAGTGGTGAAGAACAAGAAGTAGTGCCAAGTTGGCAGTCTTGGCAACAAACCCAGAGGAAGTGTTAGATTGTCCTTTGTGCTCCTGTAGGCTGGAGAGGAAAGCCCACCCTGCCCTTTCTCTCTCCCTCTGTCTTTGCACACATACACCCAGCAACACTCTTTTTCCTCTCCACGACCACAGGCCCAGAAACATCCTGTTCTTTGGACCAGATGAACACGCTTTATTTTTACAAGAACTCCTCTGTGATAAAGCAATGGCACCGAGGTGCTGGTCCATCCCAAAGAAGATTTGTTCGGTAGAAGCGATAAAAGCCGGAGTTATGCTGGGCGGTTTGTCTGAGCTCACTTGGTAGAATCAAGTCAATCAAGTGAAGATTGAGGAAAAAAAAGGCAGCCGTTTTTCTCTCCCGCTCTCTTTTTTTTTCTTTTTTTTTTTTTTTTTGGGAGAAAAAGTCCTAAAATAGTACTGAGGCAGCAGCACCACGAGACAATGCATGGGTCAAAGATGAGCCAGTCTCCTCTTCCTTTTGCACTTGTGAAGTAAACATTTCCCATTGTGACACACACCCATGCACTCACTAACACCCAGTGTGTACTGTAACCTGTGCTGTGTGGAACAAGTCTGACTGAAAACCGACAAATGTTACAGCACACTGGTCAAATTGATCAGAACCCAAATATCTACATACGTTTTTTTTTTTTTTTAGTTCATATTTTCTTTAGCGTTTTTTTGTACATATTTTATTGAATGGGAACTGATCAGATGAGACCTTTTTCCCATTTTTAAGTGCTTATGTCTGCAGGATAAACCACATTAATTTCACATAGAAACCCTGATTTATTTTGTGGTTATATAGATTCTTAATTGTATTTTTCAATTAACAATCCAATTTGGAAGACCTTTTCTTTAAACATTCAAACATCTGGGAATTCTAATGTTAAAGTACATTTTAAAAATTTCAGACACAACAAGCACTAGAAAGGTTGATGTCCAAATTCTTAACAAGCCATCTGTTACACACAGCTGGTATGAGTCACAGTCCTTAGAGAGTCTGATCATTACACTTCCCTCTGCTTGGTTGATTATTTGGGTGAGGCCCCATTTTCCTTTTGATAAGCCCCATTTGCTGTAACAACATTCAGGAATCCCCAAAGGAAGAGAAATGACCAAGTTAAATAATTTGCTGTAGATTGGTTAACATACAGTCATAAATAATCACGGTGTCATTCCTGACTCCACTGTCAGAGTTCATAAAACAGATTATTGTATCATTGGGCTGCATGAAGAGCTCTGTATTATATCTGGTACGATTACACTTAATGTCTCAGCCGGAGCTACGCTGGCTTCTAGAGTGATCCTCCTTCCATAGTTTGTGCTGATGATCTCCCCTCTGAGCTGAACCCCTAATCTAATGGTTACAAAAAGGCAAACTAAAGCTTCCCTTCTTGTTTCTCCTCTGAACAGGATGGTTTACGCAGACTGTCAGGAAACGAATACATCCTCGCCACAAAGCGTGAGTTTACATAAATGGTTGACCGCAACCAAAACTTTACCGGGTTGCCTTTCCCTCTGCTCTGTATGCTAAGATTTTTTGTTTTGTTTTGTTTTTGCTTTTCTCCTATTTTTATTTTTATTTTGCTCGCAGAGCCCCACCATCTGCCAAGTCACCTGGCGACCCCTCTGTCATTAAACGACATCCCCCCTCGGATCGCTCAGACAATGGAAACTGAGGACTCATGGGACTTTGACATCTTTAGCTTGGAGGCTGCGACCATGAAACGGTGAGACCTCCCAATCTTAAAGGACGACCACAGGTGTTTTCCTGTTGTGGAAAGAGTTTTCTCACCTGATGGTTTGTGTTAACCCACCGCCCTAAATCCTCCTGCAGGCCTTTGACCTTCTTGGGCCTCAAGATTTTCTCCCGCTTTGGAGTGTGCGAGTTTTTAAACTGCCCTGAAGCTACGTTGCGCTCTTGGCTGCAAGTGATTGAAGCCAACTACCACTCCAGCAACTCCTACCACAACTCCACCCATGCGGCTGATGTCCTGCATGCTACGGCATATTTTCTTTCCAAGGAGAGGGTGAAGGTAAAATGGAAAATATAATATTCTGAATGCACATAATTATGAAGATGTCTTTTTTTTTTTTCTTAAATAATAATATGAAATAATGTCTGTTAAAAAGTCTTATGTTTTTCTTGAAATGTAGTGAGGTGTTGTGTAGAAGTTTTGAACCAGCTTTCATTTCTTGAAGTTATTTAAAGAGTCTGACTTTCTGTTAATTGCTTAAAGTCGTCTTGAGACACTCAGGCTTTCTGAAAGTCTTGTAAAGTTTTTCTTGGTCTTTGGCTGCTTGCTCAACATTTCAAATGGGATATTCATGCACTTTTTTGCAAGTCATCTGTTTCCTATTCTGTAGTGGCATCTATGAAAAATACCAAAGATAACAGTTTTCCATAAAAGTTTTTTTACACCACCACAGGGATTCTCAGAGAATCAGGGAGCTAAAAACATGTCATAAGAGTTAACGCAATTAATTTCTCCTATGTTGTGAGTTGTCATTTAGGCCTGATGTTTTATTTTGTTTGTCAGGTCCTTACTCTTTATCGTCTGCATAATATTCTGCTATACTCACATCTGGCTACTTGGAAACTAAATGCATTAGTTTGTGGCTTAAAACTATTTTTATTTAGTAAATTGTGAAACCGTAAATGTTTTTCACGGTTTCCTATGCTACGACTACAACTTTCAGTGTGTTTTATAAGGGATGTTTTTGTGGAAGTTTTTTGTAATGTGCCGACACAAAGTAGTGCATACTTGTATATAATTTCTTTGCAGTTTAAATTCAGCTGTAGAGTAAAGATCTGAAGTTTGTTTGAGAACATTAATGTTCAAACTGCATCATTAAGAGCAAAGAGCAGAGTTGGAGCATCTCACAGGACTCTGGTGTATCCATCATCTAAAAATGAAGAGTATGGCACATCTTCAAACCTACAAGGAAGGAAAACTGATAATGTCTACTCCACAAAGTAGCAAGAAGAAAGTGACTATTAATAGGTCAGAAAATTCCCTTTCAGTGTTTGTAGAACGCAGCAAACATGTAGCAGAAGGCATTCTTGTCAAATGAGATCTGAATTAAAACTTTTTTGGCAGCATAAAAAATGTAACGGGTGGTGGAAAACTGATTCCTCATATCACTGAGCGCAGCAGTCCCCATGACACATGGCAGTGGCAGCATCATGGTGTGGGGATGCTTATGTTCAACAGAAATATACAATCTGTTCCTGCTGAAGGGAAAGTGTACTGGGCAGAAATATGGATCTCTGCATGTGGATGGTTTTACATATCATGTAAAACTCCCAATGAAATACATGGACATTGTGGTTATAATGTGAATCTAGGTGGCATTTGGCTTTTGCTAGCCACCGTATGTACTTTACATGTTGTGTCGGTGGTAACCTAGTTTATACCTAAATGCTACATATTATTGGGGCTGCCAGAACAAGGTAATGTGGATATAACGGTCCATCAGTTTCTTCTCAATCCTAGAGAGTCACAGTTTTGCCCAAGTGTGTCAGTGGTTCAGTAACGTGTTGACAGTTGGGACTCGTTAAGCCGATTACCCAAAGCATCTATTTCTGATCTCGGCCCAGTGATCTCTCAGGGCTTTAGCCGGTGAACTGTGAAGTTACATCACACGAGGTTAATGAGTCCCAGGAATTCCATAGGTCAACATTTGTGTTGAAGGTCACTTGTGTTTTACAGACCACTTGCACTTTAAGAACTTAAACGCTGCTATTATTTTCGAATGTGTGCCCAAATGGACAATTGTGCTATAGTTAAATGTTCTTTGATGAAGAAAAAGAAAAGCCACTGCCTTATTTAGCGGAACCGCTGACCTGGACATAACCACTGCTTGCAGCGTAACTGTTGAGTAAAGTGATTCTGTCCTCGGTTTTGGCTTAAATCATCACCTTTAGTTTCAAAGATAGTAAGGTGTTTTATTCTCAGTCTTCAATATCCATTTTTCAAAACTTGTTTGTCCTGACAGCAAAGTTTGGATCCCATTGATGAAGTGGCTGCTCTGATTGCCGCCACCGTGCACGATGTTGACCACCCGGGCCGCACCAACAGCTTCCTGTGCAACGCAGGAAGTGAGCTGGCCATTCTCTACAACGACACAGCTGTGCTAGAGAGCCACCATGCTGCCCTGGCCTTCCAGCTCACCACCAGAGATGATAAGTGCAACATCTTCAAACACATAGAGAGGTAACCAGAGAAGATTATCTCAAAAAGGCTTTTTTTTTTTTTAGTTCTACAATCAAAAACGGTACAGGTTTTCTGCTCAGATACCAATAAATAAAAGCCACACAACTCTTTAAAGAAAAAAAAATCTCCAGGTTTTTAAGAAATTTTTCTATTTGTGCTAAATTTAAAAGGGTTAATCCACATCCTGTTGAGGGAATATTTGTATTTACCTCCTAATTTTATCACGAAAATGCTTCAGGCCTTCAAAAAATCACGAGTTCAGGTGTAATGTTGTTATGCCATCCATGTTTCAGAGGTGTAACAATATTAAAATCAGAAAAAATATTTCAGGTTTTCTCATCGAGATATTAAATCTAGATCTGATGATTTATTTATTGTCACATCTTACTGTATAGCTGTACGAAGGCATCAATATTAATTCGTTATTAATTATTCTAAAACTGAAAAGTTTAGATTAATTCAACCTTTAATTTAACCACAGCTATTCTGTGGAGGAAAAAAAAAACATTGCGTTAAGAGAGTATTTTTTACAAAATCACAAGTTTTGCAAACTAGATAGATTCACAATTCTTTTCATTTCCAAAATTCCCGTAAAAGACTTCTGAACCCATCAGAGAAGATGGAGGGGTTTTTTTTGAGAGAGATTTTATACAAACAGGAAGTTTCTCTATGGTTGCATCACAAGAAAGTAGAACATCATAAAAGAGTTATTTGAATAAAGTTAAAGTTCTTATTGACTAGTCACATTTTCTAATAAACTGAATGTTGAATTTTAATCAACAGTCATCAAAATTAACAGCACACAATGATTTAAAAGTAGATCACTGTGTGAATCTGGGATTTTTCTACATTGAACAGAATTACTGAAATAAGCTAACTTTTTGATAATATTCTATTTATTATTGACACGCATGGTGATAGTAGGAAAAAATATATTCTGCTTGGAAATCTTTTGTAATTTTTTTCTTTTAGAAAGAATATTAGATCTTTACAAAAAAGCTTATTACACAAACTTTTAAGTATAGTTTTAGAAAATGTCATTTGACTAGGTGGCTGCAACCTTATAATAACATTCTTACAGCAATGTTGCACAACTGTCTTAGCAAAAAAAATGTCTCATTTGGCAGCTTTTGTGCTGAGACTCTTGTTTTGCTCTGTGTTGCAAAAGGTCCACATTCAGATTGTATTTGGTGTTATTTACTATTGATTCATTTAAATAGAATGCATTTATCATTATTCATAAATCTTTGTGAGCGACTTCTGTTAGGAAGGGCAACAGTAAAGCAAGTCTGAATTTCTGCTGATGAAAAATCACAGTGTGTGTTTGTGCGCATGTTTGTTTATTAGCACTGGCGGGACAGTAATGTGATTTGAGCCCCAAAACAGAATAGCTCACATGTGCTGGTCCCATTTGAGGAGTGGGGGGGGAGGGCGGCGGAGCGACGAACAAAGCAGCCATTCATCGCCACTGTCACTGTCGTCAGAAGGAGAAAACTGTTTACACGGGTTTCCATGCTACTCACCACGCTGTCCCTACCTCCTTCTGTTCCTCTTCCCATCGCTCCCTCTCCCCCTCACCCGCATGTTATCTTCTTCTTTTCTTCAGGAACGAATATCGATCGTTACGACAGGCCGTCATAGACATGGTCCTCGCAACGGAGATGACCAAACACTTTGAACACGTCAACAAGTTTGTGAACAGCATCAACAAGCCGCTGGCTGCTCTGGAGGAGAGCGGGGTGAGATTTAACGTGATATCACAATAAAACACTGTAATTTTATTATAATAACAAATAATTATTAAATAATTGCGTTTACAGAAGTAATATTCCAAAATTTTCATTTTGATTTTTTTCAAATAGAAAGAAATACAATGTCTGACTCTGTCTGTAGAGATCCATAAACCAGCAGCAGAGAGTCAACAAAGATTTTAGATCTTAAATGATGATAGGAACATATTAAGCGGACGAACGACCTGTTGGTTCTTGTGTTGGAGAGCGGGAGAATTTAACAACCTGGTTCTATCTTTACCGTCTCTGTGCGGAATGCTCAACATGGATATTAAAATGTTTTCGGGCATGGGCGTAACTGACGCGTGCGACGTGTCCCCCGCACTTTTTTTCAACCGCTAACAACTGTTTAAACGGTTGTAAAGATGTGGTAAGGTGATTCTCCGAGCCGTCTTTAAACGCACCACAAGCTTGTTGCCTGTTACACCTGTGGATCTGATCACTGATCAAAACCTGTTGCAGAGCAGCGCTTCACGGTCTGCCATGTGCAGCAACTAGCCAGACCCAAAAAGGGAAAAAGAAAGAAAATGAACTTTGAACTTTTCTTCTAAACAAACCGAATAAAGTGATTAGCTAACGCTGCTGCACGCAGATAACAAAATTTTGACCAGTTAATCCAGTATATCTTATTAAGTTAGTTAACAACACAAACTGTTGTTATTACCTATTTTACATCCATTGCTAATTAGTTAATTCCAGGAATAAACCCAGCTGTCTTGCTCACTGTTACTTCCCAAATATTTATTTTCACAATAGAATGAGACATTTCAGGGAGCAGACATTAGTCCAGAGACCAGCAGCAGGGATAGAGATGCAGGATCTTCTGAGGTAAGGAGGGATTATAACGTGATGAGAAAATGAGATCTGTTACAGGAAGAACCCAGGCAGGTATCCGAACAGGATTTTTACAGATATTTCAGAATTACACTGAATAAACCCAGGAATAAATCCAGCTCTCTTTCATTTATGCACAGAAGTTGTGCTCACTGTTACGTCCCACATGTTTAAAAGAAATCTTTATTTTCACAATAGAATGAGACATGTCAGGGAACAGACATTAGCCCAGAGACCAGCAGCAGGGATAGAGATGCAGGATCTTCTGAGGTAAGGATGGATCATAATGTGATGAGAAAACGAGATCTGCTACAGGAAGAAACCAGGCAGGTATCCAAACAGGGTTTTTACATATATTTCAGAATTACAGTCATTCACTCTCCAAACTATTTTTGACTGGATTATAGGAAGCACAGTGAGAAGGCCATATCTAGTTTATTTTTAGACTTTTTAAAAATTATTGTCAGATATTATTTGTGTTCGAAAAGGCAGCAGATATAGGGCATTCACTTTTTATTTATCTTGATTAATTTGCACATCTGTGCGGTCACATTTACCTAACATAGTGCCGTCAATTTCTGTGTTCAAGTTAAATTATGAGGTTCTTTGCCGTGTTACCCGTCACTTTCACAATTTGTGTATAGGACTTGCACTTCTTTTCGCCCCCTCACTTCTGAGATGATGGTTACTCCCCAGTTTTTAGGCCTTTTTTTTAAAGACGGGCTTAACACCAATAAACTATTTTTATTGCAATGCATTTGAGTCCAGTGTACTCAAATAAACAAGACAGGCTAACAAAACAAAGCAGTAAGTATGTACTCTGGACTTATCAGAGTATACATTTTCATCTAAAAGGATCTGGACCACTGGAGTTCTGTTCATCCTAACATCCTGCGTTGGTTTTGTTTAGGGAAGCAGTGACGAGGAGGCTGTCAAAAGCGTCCTGACGTCCCCAGAGAACCGCATCCTCGTCAAGCGGATGCTGATCAAGTGTGCAGACATCTCTAATCCGTGCAGGCCCCTGGAGCTCTGCATAGAATGGGCTGGCCGCATCTCAGAGGAGTATTTTGCACAGGTGAATACATTTACTAAGGATTATTAATACAATTTCTAGAATTAGATGCTGTTCTTGGTGCAAAATGTTCCAAGACAGATTTTTTAGTGTTGTCTGACATGATGGTGACTCGTGCTCTTGTCTTTACCGCAGACGGATGAGGAGAAGAGACAAGGTCTACCAGTGGTCATGCCTGTGTTCGACAGAAACACGTGTAGCATCCCAAAGTCCCAGATTTCCTTTATAGACTACTTCATCACAGACATGTTTGATGCATGGGATGGTGAGCCAACACGGCATCACACAAACAGAACCGCTGTATAAACTTGTTTTTTTTTACTTCCTTACAATTCCTTGACTGTTTACAAATGTAATTTGGAAAGCCAGACTTTGGTGGATTGAAAGAAATGAAAGGCATGACCGTGACTCCATCTGAGTCTAAGTTAGGGGATTCTTCAACTAAGGATGCACCGATGAGACTTTTCTTGCTGACACTGGTTTCCAATTTTTTATAAAGGTTGGAGCTGCTGATTACTCCACCTCCACCCCACATGGTTTGTAATTGACATGGTAGTTTTGAAATAAATAGAAAATGGCGGAATTCTAAGATTATCCACTTGCATTGTAAACAAATGTCCCTAGTCTTTATTTGATGTTTACCAAACTCTAAAGCATTTGTCAAAGCACCTGCTGTAGATTGAAGGATTTATAGACCAAATATGTTGCAACGGGAAAAGAAATCCAACTTTTCTTTTTTACATTTGACCTTCCAAACACCTATCAGAGATGATTAACGATTAATGCATCTAATCCTAAATGTGCTTACAGGTGAAATTTATGTACTGAATACTTTTTCTGTCCAAAAATTAGCTATGTGTTGTTTCATGTCACTTTAATGTATCAAAGCTACTACTTGGTTTATGTTGTTCTATACATATGCTTGGTGTCACAGTGAGGAAACTTGCTTTTTGCCATCATATGTAAGATAATTGCATACAATTAGATATTTCAATTATAGCAACGTTGCAATTTTAATCCTTTAGCCGCCACTATTTTCCAACATTTTACTTGTCCCGTAGAGACGCATAAGAAAAGTTCTTAAACTACCTAAACACCCTGTGGACTGATTCCATTGTAGTAATTTTTTGTGTAAATGCAACATTATATGCTACACAGCTGGTCTGTCTGCCAGGTTTCGATCAAACGCGTCTTGGATTGAAAAACATTTTCTCAGTTTCACTAAATGCAAACAGAAACAATTATTTTCCCCAGAAAGCTTTGCTGCCACACACATAATCCGTTACACATAAATGCCGTGCAGTTAACAGCCTTTCATATGAGGGTTTGATTTTTAAAATTGGATTACAACATTCCACTGAGATTTGTGTAAAAATAAGGATTTTGCTGCATGTCTCAGGAGACAGAAGGTAAGGGTGATGTTTGTGTTTTTTCACTACACGCCTCACGCCACCTCCTGTCTCTCCTCTCCAGCTTTTGCAGACCTCCCCAATCTTATGCAGCACTTGGACAATAACTTCAAGTACTGGAAAGGCCTTGACGATCGAAAGCTGCACACCCTGCGACCGCCTCCGGAGTAGCTGCTTGTGGCTCCCGGGCCCCGGAAACCCGGGTGCAGAACCTTCTTCTCTCCTGCTGGGGTGTCTCTCCCCCCCTGTCAGCCCAGCCCAGCCGCACAGGGACTCCTCGCCTTCACTCTCCTGCTTCTGTAGCACGCCGAGCGCCCCAAATGTCCGTCCACAGCAGAAAAACGCACAGAGGGACTTCCCGACACTGCAGAAGTGCTGCTGGCTTTTCACAGGCCTGTCGGATGGGAACTGTAACCGTCGGATATGGACATCCAGCATCCTCATGAACTTCTCGTGCCTCATAGGCATTTGCAGTGTCGCAGACTGAAAGGAGGACGGCGGGGGGCTTTGGGTGGTGGGTCCTCACCGGTCTCTGTGGCAAAGCATCCATCCTCTGACTACCGCATAGGCACTCCTGTTTGCCTGTGAAGTTGCTGTTAGCATCTAAAAAACTGTGTCTAGTCCATTTAAGGCCATGTAATCACTTTTTCAACCTCTAGCTCCTGCGCTCGCAGCGAGGCAGAGCCGCTCCTAGAAACCATTGGAGTACACTCCACTGCTTTTTTTTTTTTTGTCTGTTTGTTCGTTTGTTTATTTTTTGTTTTTCAGGCAATATTTCCACGTGTCCTTCAGAAACACAAAGTTGACACACGGCTGTCATAACAGAAATGAGAGCGGATGCTTCCTCCATGTGTCAGGGGTGGACCTTTGTCCCAGGCCACTGCTGAGAGATGGCAAAAAAGAAGAAAAAAATTACAGGTTATTTAGTGTGCTAATATTTTCTAAATTTCCATGTTTTCTATAATAAAATTCACAAACAAATTAGTAAATGAGTAAGAGCAGAATGAATTTAGAATAAAAAAGAAGCCAAAGCTATTAAAGACGAGTACTACTACTACGCTCAAAAAATTTACAATTATTATTCATGCAACCTTATTATTAAGCATTTTTTGTTTTCTTATCAAGAGTACAGTACCAGTTTGAATAAACGAATTAACCCTTTTGTATTGCACTGTATACAACATTAGAAGTGTCTACGTCTCAGTGATTTGTCCAGGAATGGGATGTTGCGTTGGAGAATAAGCTGTTTTTCTGTTGATCATCAGGAGATTGTCTGCTTGTGTGAACGCGTGTGGGAGTTTGGTTTTCCTTTTTTATTTTTTATTTTTTTTTCTTGTTTGTTTTGTTTTGTTTTTCCTTCTTCTTTTTGGTCGTTGGTGTGCGAGTGCGCGGGTGTGTTCATTGTTGCAGCAATCCCATACTCCTGGTTTGATGCTGTAAAACCGCTTGACATTTGACAACAGCAGCAGAAATATGTGAAAATCGTTTTGGACTTGAACAATCTTTTTTTTTTTTTTTTTTGTCCTCCCAGAAATTTTTTGTATCTGGTTTGTCCTACTGAAGAAGAAGAAGAAGAAGAAGAAAAAAAAGACTGCCTTATTTTGTACAATATTTATACAGTACATCCCACTGTGCAACTGCAATGGACATCTGGAGTTTTTCTTATAACACAGTCAGAAAGTTACACTCAAGTAAATCTCAATATTTTTATAGACAATGAATTTTACACTGGATTTGCAGCAGATGAGATCAACCATAATAGCTATCTGAACACCTGTGAAGGAGAAAGCCACACAGAGCGTGCATATAGAGAGCTGAATGGTAAAGCAGAATGTGGATCGCAGAGTTGTCTATCACTGTCTTTAAAGCAGTCTCCTGGAGGCCAGCTTGCATTGATTTTTTTTTTCTTGTCTTTTCTTTTGATCAAAACATCACTCTATATTTGGCCAATCGTCCAACACCCTTATGCACAGACTCGGGTAACATCGTTTTTTTTTTTGTTTATTTTATTTTTGTTCAAAGTTGGATTCAGATTAGGATACTAATTTCTACATTAAAAGATTGATGCTTCTTGAGAAGGTTTCCTCTTTAAACAGTATATAAATGCCATAACAGCTAAGCAACTACTGGTTAATGAGATGCATTAACCACAATTAATTTTGTTTATGACAGAATTGTACACTTAATCAGGGGATTTGTTTGTTCCTTCTGATTCATGTTTTGGTCTGAAGGCACGGGGGGGAAAATAGAACCTATTCAATGAAAAATAAAATGTCAACTATATCTTTGCAGTGTTTTTCCTGCAACAGTTTTGTCTCTGGCATCTGTTCTTTCTCACGTATTGCATACAATGACACATACTGTCCCTTGTGAAAGTTTTCATAGCGTTTAAGGGTTTTAATCTTTTGTCATGTTACAAACTTGAGCTTTAATGTATTTCGTTGTGGCTTTATGTGACAGGCCAACACAAATCGGTGCGTGATTATGAAGTGGAAGGAAAAGATGCATGGTTTTCTCTTTTTTTTTTTTTTTAACACATAAAATTTTGAAAAAGATTGCATGCATTTGGGTTTAGCAACCCAGAATGAATACTTTTTAACGACTACTTTACACTGCAGAGTTAAAAGTGTTTTGGGGGTGTGTCTACCGACTGCACATCAAAACACTAAAATTTGTGTCCTTTCTTTTCTGCAAACTAGCTCACACTCTAGTCACATTGGATGAAGAGCATCTGGACTTTGTCTGGCCCATTCTTGTAGCTGACTGCATGTCTGTGTCCAGCCCAAGTGTCAAGTCAGAAGTTTTCTTTTGTTATCGCTTTGTATTTAGCTCCAGGTAAATTATGCAGCCATCACCAAGTTTTGACCGTTTTCAAAATGTTTGTTGCGTGTGTTGTGACAATAGAACTCCTTGTGGCTTTCTTTCTGTTGCTCTTCCATAGTAGAGAGATGGGTCAAGTGTGTAAAGATTATGTATCCTGTTAAAGGTAAGACACACCTGTTGGATTTATATCTAAAAAAGAGATATGACGAGAATTTTAGTTGGTTTACATTTTCAAAATACACACGATAAGGTTCATGGTTGTAATGCGTCATTAAATATGAATGACTTTGCGATACCATAAATGAACTGGATATTTGCATTCAGTTCTATAAATATTTTAGCCCCGTGCAGACATGAAGTGTGGTTAATATCTGCTTCACAAAGGAAAAGGAGTGTTACCTTTAAGTTTAGCAAACTCCAATTCATAATACATCTAAAGTGGTTTGCTTCTTGGTATTTTAAAGATTAAGTAAATTCTGGTGTTATTGTGAAAAGAACAAAAAACTTTTCACGTGTAATGTGACATCATTAAAAATAAGGGTAACTTTGTTATCTTCCATATAAAATCGATCTACGTGTGATACAGGAACGCTGCATCTTCTGCAAAGATCTAGAAGACAACATAAGAATTTTTGTAGAAAAAACCAAAACAAACAATAGGCCTTTGCAGTTCTTTGCTGTTCCGGCCTAATTAGGTTAAGTAACATTGATGTTCATACTTACTGCTGAAATCAATTTTCTGAAAAATTACACGAATAGACCCAACAATGACATCCAGGCTGGAAAGAAAATGTTTCTTTTTAATAGGAAGAAATCTTTGGCGTGACTGTGCTCAGAGAGGACCGCCATCTGCCTCAACCAGTTGGAGGTGAGGAGACGTGAGGAGAGACGGCACGGTGTTTGTTGTTGGTCAACCACAACATTGGCTGTTGGCACAAGATGGGGGGGGGGGGACACTGTCCACTCCTAAATGATTTTAGAGTCATATTACAACTAGAACTAACTTACTTGATTGTTTTTGCAGTAATCCAACAGTATTTTAATAAAGGAGTCTCACCATGCTCAGAGATCCTCATCAGATCAAAGTGGTTGGAGTCTTTTGCAATTACCAGATACTTTTTCATCTGAAAAGAAGAAAAATAAGCATTGTGATTTCATTCTTGATCATTGTGAAAATGTCCCCTGCTATATTAAAGACAACTTCCAAATACAAAAGGCTAAACGTCTATTACATGAAGTGAATAATATAAATGTGCATTGATACAAACTTTTTCTTTCACAAAATTGTTTTTGAATTTGAATATAAATGCACAGATCAGGCTTCTCCTGAGTCACAGCAATTTTTTTCCCCTTTGACATCTAACCCTTCAATTCTTATTTTGATTAAAACTGTTTTCTCTCTTTTCCAGTTATATACATTAAAAGAGGTGGTATTTTTCAACAGTACAGAAAAACAAAACGTCGTTTTCATTATAATATATTATCTTAAATAAATAAATACGTGCTTTTGAGACTTAGTTTCTTTGCAATTACCTACTTTTTACTGTGGAGGCGGAATAAGTTTAACCTTGCACAGGTAGTGCGCTGCGTCACATTTGGGCCGCGAACAATTCTGTCTGTCTGTCGACTCTTCGAGTCAGCGCCCCGCCAGATTGTTCCAGACTGACGTTACGTAACATAAAAACTGCCCAACTTCCGTCAGCTCAGACTTTGCGACAAAGTCGTCAGAGGAAACAGCGGGCGACATCGGACTGATGGCTGCGGTCGTTCAACACAATCTGTATTAGAGACATTTAAAAAAAAACATTCATATTTTCCGGGGTCGTGCTATGTCTTCGGGAATGACAGGACAAACGCCGTGAGTGTTACCTTGTTTTGGAAATAACTCGAAGAACGAGCTCACAAGCCGAGGCCGTGCTAGCCACGTCTTGCTACGCTAACGCTAGCTGCTGTGTTGGCTACCTACTAGCTTCTTGGCCTAGCAGTAAAAGTTAGCTCAAGGGATTTTTGTGCTATTTATTTTGACTGAAATCATCCGTTTAGAACCAATGTCTTAGGATTATTTCCACTTGCTACTATATAAATTTATTGTTGGTCTATTGGTGGTTTAAACAGTTTAAACAGAATCGCAAATAGGTGTTGGCTAACTCAACATTAGCTTCAGCGTCTGTGGAATGCTAAATAGCTGGTTTATTTTCTTAACATTTCGGAAGATAATATTATTTATTGCTGAGAGTTACACAATTGATCAAATATTATAAACTGTATTAATGTAAAATAGTAGTGCTAAACTACATTAGCGGAAGGAGAAAGAAATGGTGACATCACCGTGAGCTTAACTCTGCATTGTGTGAAATCTCTTCATTTGACTGTTGCACTTTTTTTGCGTCTGTATGTTTTTTTTCAGCTGCCTAACAAGTCGCTGGGATCAACCAGCACAGCCTAAAAAGAGTGTGGATGTGCAGCAACAGAAGAGTATTGGCAATGCCACGCTCCCCGTCGCCTTCCCGGGGGTTGTCGGCTCCACCGGGTCAAAGAGCCCAGCCTCTCAGCCCCCAGAGGCAGAAGAAACACCAACAGGGGGAGTTGAGAAAGCAGCAGCCATGGCTGCTAAAATAAATGCCATGTTGATGGCAAAGGGAAAACTTTTAACTCCTCCACCATTACTTCCAAAGGTGCATAGTTTAAAAAAAAAAAATCTGGAAGGAAGTTTTTTTTTTTCTGTTTTTGCAATACTAATACTATACTTTGTTTTATTAAGAAACCCCCAAGTATCCCTGTTCCAACCCCTGCAGAAGAAATGGTGGTCACAGAGGTCGACATAAATGACGTACCACTAAACTGCAGAGAACTTCTTACTAAAGGAAAAACACAAGAGGAAGTAAGTGGAAAACTGGCATTAAACACAAATACCAAACTGTTTTTTTTTTTTTTTTTTGTAACATTTAATTTCTTATTCTGTTTTTCAGATCAGGTTATTTAGTGGAGCCGTTGTATCAACTAAAGGTCTTTACATGCCTGAAATTGAAAAAGGAGCAGGAGGGTATGTTGCACAGGGAATTTAATGTTTTATTTGCCATGACTAGTTCTTAAGACTTTTTTGACATTTTTAACGATTTCTTTAAAAAAAAAAGACAGAATTTGTGATGGATAGTAGTTTTGTTATGCAGAGTGGAAGTTTTGAGAGAGTGAAACAAGAAATAACACCTGGGACATTAATAATTTGATTTATGCATCTGATAATATCGGAAATATTTGCTGTATTTGAACTTTAACTTTACTGTATCGTCATAGTTTGTGTCATGCAGTCCTTTTTTTTAAATTTTTTATTTCAAACTATTGAGATTTGTATGCAATACGTCTCTGAAACTTTTGTAATATCTTACTAGATGCCAAGTGGAAGTGTAGAAATGTTAATTTTTTTTGTTTCAGTAAAAAAAGTTTATTTTGTGCACATGAAACTTATGGGAAAAATGTTAAGTGCAACTGTTTCCCTAATATTTGTGATCTGATTTCTTTCAGACAAAGACCTTTGTATTTACATGTTCAGGGAAAAACACAAGAGCAAGTCAATAGTAAGTACATTTTTTTTTTTTTTTTTTTTAATGAGCAAATTTGATAATATTTTTTTAAAGATTCATAATGCATTTGTCAGTTTTTTTTTTCCCCCATCTCTCACATTTTTTTTTCTTTTTGCTTTGGGATATCAGAAGCTGTGATGAGAATAAAGGAGATAATTTCTGAAGATGTGATAAGAGCCTCAGCAGCATCCGGAGGACAGCAGGTTCCTGTGATCCCACCACTCACTCTTTACCCTCAGCCACCTCGGCCCGTCATTTCCACTCCTGTGCCACGTTTGCCCAACGCAAACTCTGTGCCTGGCCAGGGACATCGACCAGCAGCTCCTCATACAGGGGTGGGTAAACCTCATATTTCTGTTGTGGTTCAAACGAGAAGGCTTCCCTTTGGTTAAATACCCACAGTTAACACACTCTCACTTGTGTTTTTTTATGTTTTCACGTGGGGAAAATTACGTAACAGCTGTTATGTCGATGGAACATATACAAATCACAACTGTTAAGATAAAACATCTTTTAGATCAGTGAAAAAGAAATAAATATAAAATGATAAACAGTCAAAAGCCATTATTGCACTTATAGTCATAAAGTGCAACGTGTATTTCTAGCTAATTTTTATAGAATCAAGCAGACCTTGTAACGGAGGTAAAGAAAGTGAGGCAATGGAGTTTGTTGCCTTCACTGAAACTCGCCTCCAAAATCAACTAGCAGAGAGAATATTCTTGGTTTGGAGTGAAAAACCTTGGATAGCTGCATTTGCTTACAAAACCTCTTTTTCCTCTAAGAAAAAAAATATTTAGCTAATGTAACTGGATACAATTATTGACACTGTTTATTTATTTTTTTGTTCCCCAGAGTTTTGTGCACACTAAGATCTTTGTGGGCCTGGACCAAGCGTTACCCTCGTTCAACGTGAAGGAAAAGGTTGAGGGTCCAGCCGGTTCGTACCTGAGTCACATCCAGACCGAGACAGGGGCTCGAGTCTTCCTCAGGGGGAAAGGGTCCGGTTACATCGAACAGGCTTCCAAACGAGAGTCTTTTGAGCCTCTTTATGTCTACATCAGGTATGTTCACTTTTTTAAGCCTTTTAGGTGTAGTGTGAAGAAATGGGTTAGGGTTAGGAAACCCTAACCCATTAGGGTTAGGGTTTTCTAACCCTAATGAAACAAATTGTAATCAACGTCGTCTGGTTTCAGTTAAGGTAATGAGCAGCTAATGCTCATGCTTGGACAGAAGTGATAAAATGTCTTCTGTTTTGCTGTCTGTGAGTCGCTTATTGAGTCTGCTTGGTTCTAGTCCAACAAAGCTCTTTTGTGTGTCGCAGCCACCCGAATGCAGCTGGATTAGAGTCTGCTAAGAAACTCACAGAGAGTCTGCTTGAAACTGTAAGTTCACAATGTCACCATGTAAAAAATGTTCACCTGAGCTGGAGAATATATTTGGAGGTATAAGAAGGTGAAACTACTGAAGCATATAGTTTCCACTGATACCCACCTCCAAAATCAATGTGGTAGTGTGAACCACCTGATCTCTAGTCTTAGATCTTGTGTGCTCTGCACCTACCCACAGACTTATTACTGACTACAAATTAGTACTGTCTCTATGAAACTTGTCACTCATGAGTTATTTTTATTTTTCATCTTTATTCATTAGGTGAGAGCTGAACATGCCCAAATGGTTTCAGTGTACACAGCCACAGGCGCAACACAGTGTGAGTATTATTATTACTGCTACTGGACAAATTCCAACAAGTTTATCCAATATCAGATACTGGTTGGCTGCATTGTTCTTGTGATTAGAGAATATTCCCTTGGCATCAGTAGTGGTTGAGCAATAAGTTGAGTTGGTAAGCCATACTCCATTTACTTCAAAATTAACATTCTACAATTTCATTTCAGCATACGCAGCACATGGATTTCCAACTAATAGCAGTTACTCTAGCCAGGGGTCCTGGTATAACTACCCAGCAAATGGGTATGCTGGCGGCTATGCAGCGTATCCAGGAGCCGGTGGTTACTGGAGTAATGCAAATGGCCCCCCAAGTCAATCTAACTTGTCGACAACCCCATCTCCATCTTCTCAGGCAATGATTCAGTATCCAGTGTGTCCTAGGAAACCACATCCCTTTCTTGTCCAGGTAACTTCCACTCATAAATATCTTTGTCTAGATTTTTCCAGTGTTTTATGTTTTGGTCACGTCGGCTTTCTTCTGTATGTTTTACCAGATTCTTACATTATCTACGCATTTGCATTGCAGGAAATTAGAACATTTATTATTATTTTTGTTCAGTAATTCAGTTAAAAAACCCCGTAATTAACCCAAACCCCCTAACCCTAACAAAATGAGATTCTAATTTCAGATCAAAATGCACTTACTCTGAATAAAAACAAAACGTAAAAATACATCGATAAGTTGACCCAATCTGTGGCTGAGGGGTTGGAGGCTGTGTGTGTTACAAGGCTTTGAACACGCACAGCAGTGTACATATGTTGGTTGTGCTCTACTTAAGGATCCGGGCAGCAGTGAGACAGTGGAGCCTGGAGGATCTTTAAACACCCCCCCTGACTCAGGAAGTCCCAAAGATCACTTCCAGGAGGGGGCTAAGGATGAACAGGTTAGCTGGAGCGCTGATGCGTCTACATATTGGTTAAAGCTCATTCTGGACGTGCTCAAGTTTTGGATCAGTTTGGGTTTCACGAGGATTTCTGAAGCTTCACATCTGGAAACTCACTGCCGTTTCACTTGAAGTTGTTACATAGTCTCTCATACGTTTTTTTTAAAAATAGTTTTTTCATACCTTTTGTACATCACACCTCTCTGATATACTATTTAAAAAAATCATGCATTCCAGATAACATACTCTGTTTGCAAACCTCAGAAACATGAGTGAAGTAGAATAATTGATCATAGGTAAGTTTTGACTTGGAACAATATGTGTTACTTTTTGCAATTATTGCTTCATAAACAAACAAAATAGTAATTTAAAAAAATATATATTGTTGCTTGGATCATAATTACAATAAATATTCAAAAATATATGTGTGTAAAATGTAAGAGCCGCTTTACAAATTCTTGCCATCGTGTTTATCAAACACTGAGTGTGAGGGTGGCCTGGTTTAATTCATACATTTAAGAATGAGCCCATATTTGTATCACTGAAAATAATGCATAAAGATAATTTCAAGCTTTCAAATCTTTTCATGATGAGTTAAATTTTCTAAAGTGATGTATGACTTCCTCTGTAGCCTGCCAGCTGCTCTCCAGAGGGTCCTGCTCACCTGGAGTCCACGCTTCCTTCATCCAGTGTAGGAGAGGAGAAAGTTGTAGAAAGGTTGGATTTTTACAAATTTTCTCTCAGATTTCCTTCAAGTTGATTTTGGGATGATGTTAATGTTTGTATTGCTTCAGGATATTGATGCCTCCACCTCCACCTCCATCAGCGTTTGTGGCTCCTCCCCCCGTTACGCGCAAGAGGCCGAGGGACGCCGTCCCAGAAGCCCCGGCCAGCCCGCCCCCGGCCGCCCCCGCGTCTACGGGTATGCGCTTCTTCTCTTCCAACATACTCAGAGAGCCTGAGAGCTCAGACGTTTACTTCTGTGGAGTTCTGTATTGCATGTCGTAGCATCTCCCCCCATGGATCAATGGGGGAGGAGTGGAGACCTGTTTGAAGCGCACCACTGCTGGAACTCACTAACGTGCTCTTCTTGTATATGTTTTTTGTCTTTCCCTTGTTCTCTCTCTCAACATGTGTCCCCCGGACGTGCCTGTAATGGATGTGTGCTGTGCTGCCGTTTGATTTTGATATCTTCCTCCCCCCCGCCCCCGGCTCTGGATCAAACCAACTCAAAAACCACGCCTTATGTGGGGCTCCTCACTGGGTTTCCATTTGGTTTTGTTCTCTCTCTCTCTCTTTGCTCACCCCACCCGTCCTCCCGTTTCTCTCCGATGTCTCCCACCTTTCCTTTTTTTTCTCTTTTTCTCCATTTTTTTGTAATTACAGGTGTTGAGGAAGAGGTGTCGGTGAAGAAGACTAAAGTGAGCGTTGATACTTCTGGGCTCGTGCCCTACGGCGGAGATTCCTCAGATGAAGAGGATGAGAGGACACACAGCAGTAAGACAGAAAACCTATAACGTCTGTCATCCCCCACTGTCCCTGAGATTTTTACAGACCAAAAGTTTTAACTCTCACTATATCGACACCATGAAAGGAGAAGTCTGCCCTGAAATAACCATACCAGCATTTTGATACATTTTACCTCCTTTTTCCCCCTTTGGTTTATCTTTCTATCTATTCTTCCAAAAAGAACAGCTTTTCACTTTGTTTTGGCTCTTGCCAAAAATCAGGTAAAACTTTCTGTACATGCAAGTAAACCTAACCCTGATGGGTTTAAAACAGTAACATACAGTATGTGGTATATTGATTATGTGTGTAAATTCCCAAAGCATAGTGCTTTACTAGTCTAAACAGAGGTTCTTATTTTCTTTATCCATCCATGTTTAGGTTTTTATTGTCTGTCTCTAGATGCTCTTGTACAATAAGATTAAACTTGTTTCTATGTAAATACAGAAGATAACCAACGACGTCTATTTGTTTGTAGTCAAATGTCATTTTGGGCTTTTGAAAAAAGCTAAACTTTTTTTTTTTGCTTTAATCTGACTCTAAATGTTGCCCTCATCAACTTAACAGAACAAATGACATTAAGTCCCAGTCATTACACACATCTCAAAGTATGGAGGTACACAGGGCAGACTTCTCTAAGATGTGAATACAACTGTATAATAAAAGAGAAACTTTCTTTTTTTTTTTTTTTTTTTTCCCCCTCCAACTTTTGTTAAAGTCCCATTTTGAACTTCGACATCTGGCCTTGCTGCAATTGCAGATTGTTTAAATACATATAAACTTCAGTGAAACCTTTTTCTTATCTTGGAAAATGGTGTATGCCTGTTCCCATGGAATACTATAATAAAACAACTTCAGAAAGTATATTGTTTTTATTGACGCATTTCTGTCTGAACATTCACACTGTAAATGATTATTTATTTTTATTGGTAACATTTAATGTCACTATAAAGCAAGCTGAGGTTAATTATGACATTTATAACACCAACTTCCTGTCAGATGAAGGTGTAGTCGGGAGCTTGGATGCCATTATGTACAGTAAGCGCTCCTGGGTTGTCCAGGCTGAAACACGGGTGGACATAATTGTGAAAGTGACAGTGGAAGGTATGCAGATGTTGCTCCAGATTAGCATTGAAGAAGCTCAGCGTTCCCCTGTCGTAGTCGAGAGCCACTCCAATACGCAGTGGATGCACTGTAATCCTCAAGTCTGGACTCCAGCCATTATGCAGGAACTCGTACTTATGTCTAAAAGTAAAGAGGACAATGCGATGTTAGAAGGAAGTGTTCTGTTTTCTCTCGTGTGGCTGCCTCTGGGAAAGTACAAGACTGAGCCAGCAACTGATAGCTGAATGGCTGCAGATGAAAGAAAATAAGAAATGTGACTTAAAAGTTTGCGCAGGCAGAATGAACAAGCTGCCCACAATGGGGAATCACATATGAAGCTTGTATGATATGAACGACTCAATAAATTTGACAAAGGGCCTGACTTGTATTAAATACAGTTACTATAGAAACGCATGACAAGATATTTCATGGTAGTTCCTTTGCGCTCAGGCTTTCACAGGGCTGATGCACATTTTTGTATTTTGCTTAGGAAAGGGAATTTTAAATGCTAAAAATACAGTCCTGGCCCAGTTTCCAGGATCTGCAGTAATAGTGCCATGGAGGATCAGCACGTTAATTCTGATAGTGGATGAAAACAAATCTGCTTGGGCTTTTGTACTGTTAAAATGAGAGCCAGTTTAATTTTCCTCTGATTGTGCTGCAGTTGGAAAATTGCCGCGCTTCAACAATTGATCGCATTGCAAATTAAGAGCCCAGATAAAAGTAAGGAATACATTTCTGAGCAGACTATTAAATGGTTTTACACTTAAACATTCCACTAAAGCACCTGGTATGCACAGTGGTGAAAAAATCTATGGAGGAGAAATATAAATTTGACAATAAACAAAACTGACCAAAATACTTGAATGGATAAAATCACACAAGTGAGTCAGTTCAGAAGCACATGATGAAACTGAGTCATGATGCATATCATGACTCAGCATTCTTAAATGATCTACAGAAAGTTCCTGCTACTGTTATGGGTTTAACTTTTATGCTACGTTCAAGGAGGAGACCCAGTTCTCTCGAGGAAAACATGAGGGCTAACTTAATGTTTGTCAGATAGGACAAAGACCAGGACTTGTGCAATTGAGTCTAAATGTAATTACTTGTACACCAGAACAAAGGAAACGTTTGACCTAAGCCAAACAGCAATTCAGAAAACGAGCATCAAACTTAAGAACATTTCTTGATTTAAACAAAATGCAATCAGTGACCTAATTTTCCCGTGAATATAACGTGACAGACTGGAGTTGTACACCGTTTACCTGGACGGGGTGCGAATGTGTCTCATACACCAGGAGCTACCATTGGCCCCGAGGTACGCGTCCCTGTCTGTGTCTTCGTACGCAACTCCGACACGAAACTCGGTCTCATCGTCCACCTCGACTTCCCAGTAATGCCTGCCTCGCACTGGAATCAGATCCCCCAAAATGGCTACACATCTGTACATGAGCACACACACATGCGTGCTTGAAATTAAAGGTTCCTCTGGATGTTTCAATGACGCTTTGTTGCACAAGCAACTGTTGGACACTTCACCTTGTGAAAGTGTTGTCCTCAAAAGCCATTGCAGTTATGGGCAACTCCTCATCTCCATAGAATATAGTGAAGCCATCTTCCGACATGGAGAGACAGGGATGAGCCGTATCCTCCAGAAGGTAGAAGAAGGTGCCTGATCAGTCATATAATAACACAAGGAATTTCTTGTTAGGATATCTACAAACTTGAGGCGCCTTTTCCAAACAAGCTCATTATATTGGACTAACGGATTCATTTTAAAATGCCTTGTTTTAGCACTGTGCATCCAATAGAGTTTCATTTCATGGAGTGTTAGACTGACTTGATGGCAGATGGACTTAACTTAAAGCTAAATAATTCTGCTTGGGCTTGAGCTCAAAACATTTTATGGATACAATGTTTTAAACAAATTTAGTTTTTTTTCTGTGTGTACCAAACTGATTTAAACTTCTGATCTATTAAGCATATTTTTCAGGTATTCATCATAATGACTTCCCATTCTGCTGGTAAAAGGGTGTAGTAAATTCTAGGATAGTTTATCCCAAGCCATTTCACCGTATGGCTTAGGATAAACTATTTAAAAGTGACAAAAGGAAGAAAATGCCAATTAAAAAAAATAAACCTTTTAACTCAGAAAATCTTTCCAGAGCTACCTCGTGAATTATTCAACAAAACACGTTATCATGCAGTCAATTTGGTTCACCATGGCTTCACCAGGTAACTGTACAGGTTTTGTTTATGTATTGAAGCAATGTTGTCTGAATTCTTCTGTGATTTTGTGTGAGAAGTTCAGGGTTCTTGGGGGCCCCCTAGTGGTGTCTTGGTCCGTGCAGCAGCTTGGGTCACTTATACCCTGGGTTGACCAAACCTTCTATGCAAAAATAGCAAACGGTACAACTGTCCTGCTGGGATCTATAAAATATTAGCAAGAAAAATCTTTAAATAAATAATAGAAACCACATAAATGAAAAACAAAAATGCAATGATGTTAACTGCAACAACTTAAAGATTTTCAGCAAGCAAGGTTGTTTTCTGTTTTTACCAGTTGTGGAGATGGTTATGGTATCACTCCTGTCACTTGGACCTCCAATGTTGACAGCTCTTACAGAAATAAGGTACTGTCGCCCTGCCTGCAGCTGGATCAGACACTGACAGGTGGGCACGGCCACTATAGACCTAGACACAACACATGAAGGAAAAGAAAATCTAATTTTTCTTTCTTAAATCAAGTTCAAATCAAAGGTCACCTTTTTTTGAGTAGTTGTTTTTTACAGCCAGGTAAAATGTATTATACCTCATCCTTTGTAAAATACCAAACAAGTAAATTCAGAGTTGTAATCTGGAGCTTTAAATAGTTTGTATTTTGCAGGAAGTTGATGAAAAATAAGAAATGACTAAGTGTGAGGACACACTTCCAGCTGAGGCAAACACTGCTGCAGGAGCTGTAGCTAAGAATAGATTTTCTAGGACAGAGAACGTCTTGATTCAGCAGCTCTATAACCAAGGGACCTGGAAAAATCCCAGGCATGCATGACCCTGGCTCTATATGAAGATGATACAACAACAAGCCTCGTGTCTACCAAAGCAGATGAAGAGTGCTAATACCTTAGGGAGCAGTATGTTGCAAACCTCTCACACCTTAAGCATTTTTTCTACTTTTCTTAAGAAATCATTACATAATCATTGAGTAAGATTGACGTGGGTATTAATAGCTTGGTTCTTACTCAGTAATGTTCTGTGTGCCAACATATCCCGTCTCACTGAGCTCCACGGTGTAGGAGTCTACAGGGTTGGTGTTCCCTGACTCCCATCGGATCAGAGCAGCTTCTGGGCAGCTGCTGCACTCCCTCTGCTTGATCACAGGAGGCGACGGCACTACGGAAACACGATTTGGGCTTTCATTTGTAGTGTCAAATCTCTTGAGTACTTGCAACTAAAGTTACACTAAAAAAAAAAAAAAACTAGTATCCTGCTTTTAAAGTCTAAGAAATCCTCATTCAAATCCTTACTCAATGAGCTGAATATAATTAATTATCAGAGCACAAATTAGAAAACTAGATGTGATCTCAGGCACAACTGATGTCAACAATGAGAGGTTTTTATTATTTGGATTGGGTTTTTTAGACTGAACACTTTGTTTATGGCAACATCTCACTGAGTGTTAGAAATATGACAGAGTTCAAGAAATTCAGAGAAGAGATTATCATCTTGAAAAGTTTAAGGGGTGCTATTATGTATTTTCCAGACACATAGTGCCATTTATAGCACAATCAAGTAACTATGTTAGCTTCAGTTGTTGTAAATTTTTTTTATATAAATCAAATATCATTTTTAATTTGCAGTTTCACCTCCCTTTTTTAGGAAACTCCTGCTCCACTATGATTTGGTTTCAGAAGATGTCCTGGTAAATATTAGAATGCAAATCAATGGTGACTGACTTGAACTCTCATGGGATTTGAAAAAGGCGGGAACGGCACACAAATCCAGAAATAATAGTGAATTGGAGGCCCTTGTGTATGAGCAGCAGGCACAGAGTCCTCAAGAACACTGGCAGAAGCTGGTGCCTGGCTTGATATCCCATTTGCAGCAGGCCAGAACAGCAAACGGCTGCTCTACTAAGTGCTCAGTACTCTCTTCAGGAACTGGTTGAGTAATTTGGAGACTGCAGTTTTCATTGAAAGTGTCATTTTTCAGTTAATTCAAAGAAACCACTTGTAATAGCACATGATATTACAGTTTTGTTTAATTTGCCAATAAATCTAATTTGCAGTAGCCGCTGAATGATTTTCGGTGAGCCTATATAGTGTTGTGAGAACAGTGTGGCATTAAATTACCTGTCATGTACAAGGCCTTCTCACTTGCTGGACTGATGCCTGTTGTGTTGGTAGCCGTCACCCAAAGCTCATATTGAGCATTGGGGAGCAGTTCTGTCACAGTGCAATGGGTCTCCTTCACTTTTACCCTGCTTTCTGAAAAACCAAAAAAAAAAAACACATCCATTTAGTTGGACTATTGCTGATACATATATACACACACACATATATATATTTGTAATGGTGTCATCGTCCAGTGTAAGTTTGCCATACCCTGCAGTGCACAGGTACTGTCTGCGGGCGTGTCCTCCAGCACCGGTCGGTAGTAAAGCTCATAGTACTCCACCGTGTCGTCGGAGAATAAGCTCCAGCACACATGCAGGGAGGTCTGGGTGGCCGAGTTGGGCAGTTGCGGGTTGATCACTGGTGCAGACGGAGCTGTTTGTGCGACGCAAATACACAGTCAGTCCACTCTTGTTGTCGAGACACCGACCAAAAAATATACGTCAAAATAGCTTCGTCCAGTAAACTTTTCATTAACTTAAATGAGCAGCACCACTTTTGCCAAGAAGAAAATTCAAGTATCAAGTCAGAGAACTCCAACAGGATTGTTGCTAAGGAAGACTTGAAAAAATATTAGTAAGGGTGTATCTTTCAATCGGTACGCATAAATTTTATGCAGGAGCTACAGGCATCTTTGGTGGGATGTGTATATTGTCTGGGCAATCTCTGTATCACAGAGTTTTCTATGTTGTGCATTATTCCGATATCCTTGTGATTTACTTCAATAGGTGATTCGTTTATGATTCAGACCTGGCACAATATTGATGGAGTCCATCATGGTCTTCACATCTGACAGATCGGCCAGCGGCGTGATGAATTCAAGACTCGTCGACAGCGAGAGGTCGATGTCCTCTTTGGCAAACTCCTCGACTCTAGTTAAGCATACAAGTCATTCTGGTAAACTACAAGATTTAAAACAAAGATGAATGTTCAAGCGTCATGCCATCTGGATCACACCTTAGCATGAACGTTAAAATAAAGCAACATATATGTTACCAAGAGTTTATATGTTGGCTATGTGCTATCGATGTTAAGACCTCCCAAATCACTCTGCAGTCCCTGCTAGTGTCACAACATGCACAAACCGAGCAGCTTCATGGTTACCTTTTAACGACGGGCATAACTGTCTGTCAACAAAAGTCAAAAGGAATCTATCAAACAGGATTTTTGAAATATCATAACTGATTGTGTTTTATTTTGTGTGTGAAAAAAAAAATCTCCAACTAAACCAAGTTGAGTTACCTTTAGGAAAAGCCTCTTGTCCTGGCAGCGGTAAACCTCCTGGGCCGTCTCGATGAGCTCCTTCGAGGTGTCCAGCGCCTGCCCACAGGCCACCAGCTGGTTGTACAGGGATTCCAACTTACTCTTCTTCTCCTCCTGCAGTCCCGTCTCCCTGTCGTCGTAGCGCTGGGACAGCGTCTGCAGCACGTCGTTGTAGTGCTGCTCCAAGTGCTGCTCCTGGCGGCCGAAGTTCTCCTGGACCAACATTCAGGCGATCTGATGCAGTTTGAGGCTGAAACATTGATCTGCATGTTCAGTTCTGCTGCTACATGCACTGAGAATGGACCACGGTTTCAAGAAATGTACCATTTTCAAATTCCAAGGCAGACTAGAATATTAAAATTGCTCCCTGGCAGATCTTCAGCACATTTTAAGTACAAAACTTTGCAATGCAGTGCAATGCTGAAATTGGATTCTAATTTGTCAGAAATGTAAAGGGTAATTTCGCAGATTTTTAGCCAGTTGCAATAACTTAAGTAACACCTACTTCAAAATCTACAACAATGAGATTACAGATTCTGTGGTACATTTTTTTAGTTTGTAAAAAACTAAGATAGGAATTTTATTGCATTGGATCAGGTTCAGATGAAAACCTTGATCTAGGAAGGCCAGGAGATCAAGAAAGTGAATTCTGTCACTAATTCACGAACTTAAATGTTAAAACTGGACAACAATTAAATAGTTGTGTTGTAGCAAATCAAACAGAAATAATGTATTTAAATTGTGAGCCAAATTAAATGTCTACAAATGAAATTTAGATCCTACCAGGTCATTTTCCTTTCCAAGCCATTTTAACTTGCAACTTGCCAAGGAAAGTCAAACCCAATACTAACAAAAGGGTAATGTGTATATTTCAACAGCATATGTTATTTGAAACCTGTGTGGATTGAAATAACATATGAAGCTTTCACTCCCCTAATTTGCTCTTGTTTTTAATCATTTGAGATGTTTGTTGCAGAAAACTTTCACACAGAAATATAGATTTACCTCCACAGTGAGAAAGATTTCCTCCAAATGACCCGCAAAGTTCTCCATCTCAGCAACCTTCTCCTGCAGCTGATTCCTGATGGAGGAGCTCTCACCCTGAAAGCAGATGAGACTCGGGGTCCAACACTTTCCTAATTTAATTTTTAAAAATTGCATAGTAGTTTTTCATTGACATGCGATTGAGAATAAAATGACAAACTACTGTGTTTTCCACAAATTTAAACATCAATGTGTTTTGATCAACATTATTGCTACTTTTTTGGGGGGTTTTTTTGGTTTTTTTGTCAGTTATCTGCAAAAAAACTGGTATAAAAGAAAATTAAACCCCAAAAAGTTAAGAATGAATCAACAAATGACATGCTGTTGTGGTGTTGGCGCCCCTCACCTCACATTCTCCCTTCTCAAAAACATCATCACCTCCATCTTCTGCCCCAGTGGGGGAAGGACAGCTGTCTTCACAGGGTTCGAACCGCAACGACTCATTGGTGTTGACAGAAAACCTCTGGAAGGTCCTTCCTCCAGGCTCTGGAACGACAGTGTGTGCCTCCATGGTGCTCGATTCTCTGCTGAAGTCCTGCTCCTCGCTCTCTTCTGAGATCACATCCAGCCTGCCCCCTCTGATGTCATTCAAGTCCATGAGAGCACTGATTGTGCACAGTGGACAGGGGTCTGCAGCAAACACAGGTTGAAGAATAAGAGTCATTCAGATCATCCTTTTCTAAATTATATAAGCATCTAGGTCTATAAAAATGTGTAAATATAAATAAATAAGAATTTAAAAATCTGCAATTGTGTTTTAGTGACTTGCTTCTGATTAATAAATTAAACTGGGGGTTATATTGAGCAATTAATAAAAGAATTAACTCAAAACGTCACTAAAATAATCTCTTGATAACTGATCCGGGCTTGTTTTTGTGTCCGACAAGCAAACTTTGTGAGGGGTCCAATCCCTAAAGCTGAGACTGTGGCAAAAATAGATGCAACTCACACTGCTCACATGTCACAACGACTTAAAATATCTACACCAGATTTGTTTCTTTTAAAGAGAATATGCGGTCTATATCACACGAACAGAAAAGTTTTCCTGGTATTGTAAAATATAAATGACCATACCGGTATCAGCGGGATTATTTGAGTCGGTAATTTAAGATAGAAATCCCCCAACATCTGATTTAAAGGTCAAAGTTGAATGCAAAACATGGAGTGTTGTGGTGCGTTCGTTTAACCTCGTAACTTTTCAACGTGAACCTAATGACCACATTTTGATTTGACTTTGACCTAATTTATGATTTAGTTCCTATTAATTACGTGTTGAGTTAGCAATATCCTATCATATTATTGACATTTGTCTTAGTATCGTTTATTTAAGTTTCCTGCCAGTTAAGCTGGAATATTTATTGCAGCTAACTACTAATTAATATCTGTAATTTTGTTGCTTTTTATGGAGCCCGTCTGGTCACATGGATAAATACAAAATAATGGCCACGACTTTATATCTCATCGGCAAGACTTTTTTAATTCATGGGCACAACTATTAAATTCTTTTCTCCTATGTCACCATACGGACTATGTAGCTTTCCCCAGTTTTAGTGAACTTATTATTATTATTATTATTATTATTATTATTATTATTATTATTATTATTGAAAACGATGACAATGTGTTAGTTTTAATCGGCTTCAATTGTTTTTCCAGCTCAGATAAAACATGCTCTTAGAATTTCCGAGTATTTGTGATGCACTTGAAGGCAGCAACGTCACACAAATGGCGGACGTTGTAAACACAGCCAACAGTGTCTCAGGGGCCAAAGTGAAAGCTGTGCTTTTAACATGGACAGTGTAGAGTTTGACCGGCTGGACAGCTTGGAGGGGTGGGTGGCAGTCAAAAGCAACATATTTGAAGAGAACGAGCCCTTTAAGTTGGGTTTTATCGTCCAGTGGAACGCCATCGAGTCGAAGTTCGCAGTCACCTGCCACAACCGGACGTTACAGCGGCAGAAACGTAAGGCTGAGGTCCCCGCCGGTGGCGAGCCTCAGATGAGCTGGGCAGGGCTGTTCTCCGTGAACGACCTGAAACACGTCCACCAGCAGTTCACGTGCGTGGCGGACGTCCTAGACGGCTGCTTCCCGGATTTGTCCGACTTTGGGGAGAGTAACATTTGGGACTTGCTGCTGTCGAATCGGAAGTCCGGTCCGGAGGAGGACGAGAGAGACTTTGACACGCCGTGCAGGAAGCTGGAAAAATACTTCAGCACAGCCATCGACTTGTGCGGGAGAAAGATCGTCCTGGAAACTTTGTTCACCCAGGATGAGAGGGATGTGGATGAGTACTTTGAAAATCTGCAGGAGTTCAAAAAGAAGACCATGCAGGAGGAGATGGCAAGGGCCAAGGGTCACCTGAAGGAGGTGAGGGGCCACACTGCTGTCGGGGGTCCTGGAGTTCATTCTGACTCACAAAAGGTTTTCATTCATTTAATCCATTCACTGGGTTTGTCTCCACATGGAAGAAACACATAATAATAACGAATACTGAAGCATTTGATGACAGTCACATTTTTCTTTAAATAAGAATTAACAAGCACATTTTCACTGGAAGGTTGTCCTCCTTTTCTGTGAACATTTCCTGTCATTTGTACTGTTTTAGATGTTGCTGTTAATCTTTATGTGTTCATATGTTAAATGCTAGTATTGTCTCTACTAGTCTTCAGATTATTGTTTGTCTTTTAAGGATTGAATGTGAAAATTATATTACGTTTCCTTCAAGATAATAATAACTTTCCACATTTTCCTTTGCAACATTTTGGTTCCAAAATTGAAAGCACTCAGAAAGTTTCTTTCCTCAATTTTAGCTCACAAATAGTCTAAAATCTCTCAGTGTGGCTTTTGTCATGAAATTTACAGCAGATGTTGGCAACAATACAAATAATCCACATACATATAGAAATCAAAACATGCATATAATAAAGATGAATGACACATCAGATAAACTCTCTCTATATATTTTATATATATATATCTATATACATATATATAGATATATGTATATATGTATCTATATATATCAGATATAGATAATATATACTATATATATAAGTATATATCTAGATATATATAGAGATATATATCTATATATATAGATATATATATATAGATTATCATATATATATAGATATATCTATATATATATAGATATCTATATATAGATCTATCTATATATATAGATCTATATATAATATATAGATCTATCTATATATATATAGATAGATCTATATATCTATAGATTATATATATATATCTATATATATATAGATATAGATATATCTATATATAACGTATAGATACATATATTATATATGATACAGATATATATATATCTATATATATGTCTCTCTCTATATATATATATCTATATATATTAATAAAGAAGGTGGATAAAGGCATAAAGAGTCAATATGTTATCCATAAATAAATGACATTATGTTCGATATATATTTAATCAACTTTAATCAATATTTAATCTGTGATGGTTGCATCATAAAAATATTTTTATCTTCAAAAGAATATTTTTTATTCTTTCCAAACATACGTCACCATTATGATGTCCAACCTTAAGAAACATATTTGTTAATCCATTGAATATAGATTTGCCACACATGGGGTTTAATACAGTGTTATATCTGGTAGTCGTTTTTCCAGCAGCATTTATGCTAATTAACTCAAAATGACTCATCTGGCCATTGTTCATAATCATAATATTTTAAGAAATAATGTATAATTTTTTTTATTTGATTAGTTATCTTCTTGACTCAAACACCTACCCTAGAGTAAGTATTGAGTCCCAAAAAAACCCACTGGATTATTGCAGACTTTTACCTCACTGAGCTGTGTGTATTCCTGAAGTGGAAACGGTTGCCTGTATGAAGAGCGCCACACAGTGGTGGTGGAAAGATCTAAAATCAGGTCTCGGGTGATGCAGGTCAGGCTTTGATGCCAGTATTTCAAAAAGGAAGTCCTTGATGCCAAAGTGAAAACATATTTTTTTCAATCTCATGTCAATAATTAAAAATCTATAAACTACAGTAATGGATTTCATGAATAAAAGCCCCTTTTTTTGAGCGGATGAACAAATTCAATAGAGATCCTGCAAAGTGGTGCTACATTCTATAGGCATTTTAAAAGTGTTATGTTTATTCTTTTATCATACGTCCCCCATTAAAAACTGAATTATTGATTTATAACATGCTTTTCTTCTAATCCCTGTTAAAATGTCAGCATCTCAGACATTGCCTGTCTGTGATTTTCAATAGGTCATCTCTTATTAAATCCGTAAAGATGTTATTTGTTCATATGTAAATTTCACTGGATTCATATTATTGATTTATTATCTCTATGTAACCACATTGATATGGCTATAACTCCAGACCCACATCCTGTTTAAAAGGACTTGCACCAGCTGTGTGTTTGGTATCGATTGGATTCTATCCGATCTGAGCTATGAAAAGTCATACAAGGCAAACAACAGACAGCTGTGGGAATAAACTGAGGTAATGTTGTTTATGTTCACTTACTTTGTTGTTCTTTTTTTTTACAGCTGCTACAGAGTCACAGCAACACTAATGGGATGGTGGCACTGCTGAGCATCTATGAGAAGGAAGATGAGTCCTATCAGGACCTGGTTACTGTTGCCACTACTTTCTTCCAGTACCTGTTGCAGCCCTTTAGAGACATGAGAGAACTGGCCTGCCTTTACAAGTTGGAGATTCTGGTGAGTCGGGTTGAAGCTTGAACAAAACACGAGTCATTTTCTTGTTCTGCTAAAGACTCTTTATTTATCTCAAATCTAAATTGAATCCCAGAGTTGATCAGATCTATCAGGTGACATTCTGATTATAAATGGTCCACTTGTTTTCTTTTCTTTTTGTTTTTCTGCAGAAGTCCTTGGAGTTTGAGGACTTGGGTCCCAAGAGGATTGCAGCTCTGGAGAAGGAGGCGGAGGAGTGGAGGATGAAAGCAGAGGATGCAGTCGCCTCCATTCAGGACATCACTGTCAACTACTTTGCACAGACTTCAAAGGCCCTGGCTGGTATAAGTTGTTTGCTTTTATTTTATTTTTGTATGGATCATGTCGTCAGTTTCATTTCTGTGGTGGGTTTGGTTAAAAAAATAAAATAAAATAAAAAATCACATGAAATCATCTTTTTTAACTATATGAGAAAACATTCAGTTTATATAATATTAAATGACTGTAATTCAAATATAAATTAATACATTTTCCATGCTCTTCCTTTGGAAAAATTTCAAATTATTCAAAGAATTTAACAAAATGCTAACATTAAAAGCCAAAGGTGTAAATTCATTGGTTATTGACGTAAAAACAATTTTAATTTTATGTTTCTTTATAACCAATTCAGGTTCATAGTGAAAAGAAACAAAACAAACAAACAAAAAAACCCAACTGATTTAACTTTGAACTCTTTTTACTCTGTTGCATGGGTTTGAGAAAGTTGACTTTGAAAGCTTATTTTCCAGTTTTCACTCTACAGGCAAGAATATAGATCAGTTTGTGGAGCAGCTTGAAATTCAGGTGGGAGAAACGTCCACTTTTTTTTCCAGGTCGTTCAATAAAACTTCAAAAGCAAGTGAGATATCCTAAAGTAATGATGTCATAGCTGGATGTCAACATCACTTTCAAAGAGCTATCAGAAAAACAAACAAACTGGAAAACAGGAGCAACAGAAAGATAATAAATAAAACTGGCACGTTAGCTGATGCAACCATATAAGTTCTGTTGAGTTTTTGCGAGATGCAGCAGTTTGACAGATTTGTATGTACACGTCCAGGCATGGTAAAACAGATGGAGGAGGATAAGAAGCGTTTTGGACCCGCTGCCTGGGCATCTGCAGCTCCCAGACTGGAGAAGCTGCGCTTCCTTTTAGCTAAGGAAACCTTGCAGCACATGCGAGCGGCAGAGATGTGCCTCAGCCGCAAGAAGGACGCCATCAAAGAGCGGGTACGTCTGACGGGGGTTTCGGCTGCTTCTTCAGGGCTTCTGTAATTGGGGAAAACATTCTGCACTTAATAAATTTTTCTTGTACCAAGGCAAAACAGCTTTAGTAGTCCCTGTACTTCTGCAGCGATTTAAAGGGGCTACTGGCTTTTTTTTTTTTTTTTTTTTTTGCTTGGTATTCTAGTCTGAATCTCTGGCTGCAGAGCTTCTTTTGATCTATTTATAAAGCTCTCTCTAAAAGCTCAACCCCCCCCCCCCCAAAAAAAAAAAAAAAAGCCCTGCTTCCATGCATAAATAAGTCAGTGTGTCTGTATATAAATTCACAGCGTACCGCCTGTGTGTGCTCTATGACTGCCTGGTGTAGAGCAATTTTAATGTCAGGATCACAGTATGGAGTGGGAAACTGCAGCAGATTATTTGCAGCCATCAGCTGTCACGCTGTGCATTCGAGCTGGTCTTTTCTCCTTTTTTGGGGGGGGCAACAGGAGAACACTTTCAGCATCTTCACCTGCATTATTCATCTGATTAAGCTTGTTAAGAAGTCAGGCCTGAGGATGCTGGAAGTGGCCACCACTGTGAAATCAACGTGAATCTTTTGCATAGACGGCTATGCGTGAGTGTTTCTAATGAGATCAGTGAGCTGCACCTACGCAGGATTTTGTGCTGGTGGCACCGTAACACCATGACTCTGATGAATGTGCCGGTGTGCCTGCAGATTTCACAGCGTGACACGTTGGACTGTTTTTTGTTTTTTTTTTACAGTGAGTGTTTCTGTGTGTGCGCGCATGACGCCCTCAGAAAACATCGAGACCTCTTTATGCAATTTACATGTTTTGGGTTTTGACGCTCGCTGCAAATATAACCCACATTTAGATCAATTAAATTGAAGAAATCCCTCCACTTTCACAACTCGCCCCTTTGCCAAATTTAGCAACAAGGTGAGAGATGCTGATCCAAACATTGACTGTGGATCTGACTGGGTTTCTATGCAGAACAGAAAATTATGGAACAAAAGTATTTTCCAGGTTAGGACTGGGCGATAAATCAATTTTTATCTGTTATGAAAAAATCTAGAGGATTTACTTTTAAGCCATGTTACCCAGTCCTATTTCAGGTATAGAAAAAGACAATAATAAAAAAAAAGAATCTACATTTTATCTCATCAGAAGTAATAGAAATATTAGTGTTATGTCCGTTCATTTAGCAGATTTACAGGGGCAATCTGAATTGTCAAATTTTCCAAACCAGATATTTGTTTGAACCACATTGAACATCTCCTGATTTTCACCAATAATCTTTATTCTAGCAGAAGGATCTTTAAAGATAACCATCAGAAAATATTGGGAGAAAATCTCCATATCTTGAGTGTGCAAAGACTGCGGTAACAAAACCCTTTAAAGTGAATTTTTCTCCATTTGTGCTTCAGTTAAACTTTGACTGCGAATGTTAAAGTAATTATTTCAGCTCAGGATCGCTCAGTCTGAACTGGAAAAGGAGAAAAATAATTTTACTTTGCAAATGTTCTGAGCGTCACGCAGCGTTCTTTATGACGAAGAGCATTTAGGGACATGGGTTTGAATATAAAGTGTCAGCTTATAATTAAGAATGTCAAGCAGTTTTTTTTTTTGTTACTGTCACAACGCTGCAGGCAGCTGCTTATTCCAGCTCCCCTCATTAAGAGTCACAGGAAGAAAACTGTCTGAAGACGTTTCTACAACACATATTTTTTTTACATCAGTTGAAAAGATGTAAACATGCAGTTGTGTCAAAGTATTTTTAGCACACATGTACAAACGGGGTGTGAATTTTAAAAAGCCAAATGTTCTACACTTTTTAAAGCCTGACTTGACAAGGGTGTTTTTTTTTTTCTTTTCTTTTCTACAGCTGGAGAACTTGTCAGGGAGAGTCCAGAACCGGAGAGCTGAGCAGGGGTCGGCGTTTGAGGCCAGTCAGAAACGCGACACAGTGGACCAGCTTGAACTGCAGTTCTATGAAACCCAGCTGGAACTTTATGACGCCAAGTTTGAGATCCTGAAGAACGAGGAGCAGCTGCTGGTGGCTCAGATAGACACGCTGCATCGACAAATTAAAGGTATGTGCTGAATCTAGTGAAAAAGTGTCATAGAATAGAAATGCAACAATCTGTATTTCAATGCACTTCCACTAAATAATGGGTTTGTCAACTTGTTGTTTTAGACTTAGCCTAGTTTTGCTGACCCAATCTATTGTGAAATAACAGCAAACAAAGGAATCATTTTGAGGGAATTAATTCAATTCAGTCTGTTTATTTCCATAGTACAAATTAAAGTTATTTTAATTCAATTGTACATTCCTTACACCCTGTAGCCCAGAGAATAGACTTTAAAATATTTTTGTTCTTACTTCTAGAAAGTATTAAGAATGGTGACACACTGCGTTCCTTTAAATCAAGGCTCAAAACCCATTTTTTTGTAGTCGCTTTCAATTAATAGTAACTGGAATGATGTAAACAGGAGTCATAATTTTTCATTCCCTTGCCAATGCAATGTAATAATTTTGTTTGGCTGTTTTATTTTCCTTTTAGTCACGGAAAGTACTTTGAAAATGTGCTACACAAATAAAATGTGCCTTGCTTTCTAGTTGATGCAATTTATCAGTGCATTAAGTTCAGTTTATTGTTCAATATAGCTTGAAAAATTGTCTATTCTTGTAATTCCTTATACCATCCTCAGAAACATGTATATCTTGAGACGGGATGGAGTATTCTAATAAAAAATAGACATAAAAACAAGCTAAAATAATTGTAGATTTTGTTTTTCTCCTTAGTAATTGCAATCATCAAGTGAAACAGCATTTCAGATTTAATCATATTATCTTTGTGTGATATTAAAATTATTAGCATAAAAGCTACATACTAAAGGCTGACGGACAGGGTGAGGTCAGCAGGACCGTGTCTGTCATGTGACACGACTAATTAGTACTTCGAATTATCTTCTTCCTGTACAATTGGAAATATTTCACATTGCATTTGGGTGAAGTACACAATCTAAATTACTGGGAGTGAAAAACTGTGAGTGGATTTTTACTGTTTTCACAAATAGAAACTCACAGACAAAATAAACGCTGCTCCTTCTCATTTTTTTTTTAAAGATTAAAACTGACTCTGCTGTTAACAAAACGTGTTTAGATTTTTAAAATCATTTTCCACATCTGGATAAGAAAAAATAAAATAATTTGCCATCATTTGAAAATCTCAAAACTGCGCCCGGATAAATGTATATGCAAACAAAACAAAAGCATCACAGAAAAAAACGCTGTACTTTAGAGAATCTATAATTCATTATTAATCTCGTCATGATTTGATGAGTTGACGTTTCACAGATTTTAATGTGGAGCTGGTCACAGTTGGTCCTGAGTTATTGCTAAAACAGCAGTAAAATAACACTTTGCCAAATCTGATCCAACTTTAGGTAATAAAACAGAAGTGGTTATTTTAAGCATTAGCCTCTCCAGACTTTTTACAGGAAGAGCTGCAGGGAAAGAGCTAGACATGTTTTTAAAAAACTGAATTTAAATTATGTCATACATATATAAACTTGACACAAACATTGAATAGGCCCTTTGATTTGGGGTCACTCTGGGGAAATGGTCCCTTCCGTTTATGTAAATATTTCTCTAATTGCTCCTTTAGGGACATGGGGTGTTACCGCCAAGGTGTGTGTACAGTACTAACATGCTGTGTGTGTGTCTCTGCGTGTGTGTGTCTGCGATGTCTGTGTGTGTCCACCTGTATTTTTAACCTTTTATGCTCTTCAGAGTTTCCAAACTCAAACATAGCAATGTGACCTTCGCTATTTGCTGAAAAGAAGGGCCAAACGTAAATAAATTTTGCAAATTGTCTGACTTTACGGAGGCTTTAATGTATACACTCACAGGTACAGTCAGCAGTTTTATGTTGATGATGCTTTGAATATTGTAACAAGTAAATCCATAGTGTTCTTAATGACGTTGTATGAATGTATTTTTGTTTCAGAGCTGAAGGAGGAGGTGGTGTACTACGACGTGTGTGAGGATCCAGAGGAGCTGCACAGCATGGTCCACACAGCGTTTCAACAGGCCGAACCGCCACTGATGCATCAGCTCAAACGACGCCTGCAGACCCTGGAGACCAAGAGGGGCAACATCTGTGCTCGGAGGGCTTATCTGAGGAACAAAAAGGTGCAAAACGCGCTGCAGCTGCTTTTAGCTATTAAGCTAAACTGATCAAACAATTTATTTCCACTACAGGAGCAAATTCCAGTAACCAGCCGCGAGTCTTACGGAATGTAAATCAATAACAATGTATATGGACACATGATCAATATCAATATCAATAGATAATACATCTGATAGAATATTCAATCTGTAGAATATTCACTGAACTCTGATCAAGAACTGCACAGCATTCTGGGAGATATATGCAGAGGAAAGGGTTTAGCTCCTCTCATGGCTAGCTAATCAAGGTTGGTGGCATCAACTCACCCATTCTTTGGTTACCTAGCAACAACCTGTTGAGTAACTTGCGCAGCAGCAGTTTCAGGTTTCGCCATCGTGTCTCATAACTGCTTAAAAATAAACAACAATGACGTGAAGTGAAAACTGTGGATCAAAGAGGAAAGGAAATCAATAATTATCAATAGCAGACGATATTGTTAACGCTTATCACAACGCTTATGTTGTGATACGTCTTTCAACCGTGTCATCCGGTCCTATTCTACTCTACAAATACAAATCCAATGAGAATGTCACAACATCCACACATGAGGTAATGTAAAGACAATAAAAGAACAAGCTGTTCAAAAGGAATAGCCCCTAATCACTGAAGAATATTTAGCTTTACTTTTGACATGTTTGATCGGACCGGCTGCTACTTAGGATTCATCTTGTGGGTCTGAAACCAAGACGCTGCTGCTTATTGGTGTGTTTTGGGGTCGCTGGCTTCTTGAAACACCCATTTTAAAACGATTCCCCTTCAACATACATTACCATGACTTCTTCAAGTATTTGAATGTACTCAGACTGAGCCGTGACCCCTGGCTGCGTTAAAAAAGTGTTTTTAGGGGTCATTTAACAAACTGCCTTTGGCCTCTAAACCCAGAAGAAACACCCACGAATCTGATAAAACACAAAGCTGGCTTCACATAAAAATGATTCATACTCATGGATTTCTTTTGTCCGTGTGTCTTCAGGATCAGTGCATGGACGCCCAGGAGCAGAAGCAGCAGGCGGCCAAGCACAGCTCGATAGTCTTCCACCAGCATCATCAGGTCCACCTGGTATGTCACCACAGCAACCAGGCAGCCCACACAGACCCTCACACACATGCAGCACTATCTACAGAGGTAACTGGATTTAGGTTTTTTTTCTCCTCTCTTCAGTGGCTCTCAGTGTCTCCCTCTGTTGTCTGCAGAAACGGGAGAAGAGGAAAGAGGAGGAGCAGAGGAGGAAGGAGTGGGTGGACCAGGAGCGAGAGAAGACCCTGAGCAGATTACGGTCCTTCAGAGAGGTCAGCCTCTCATTCTGTCTCTTTGTTTCTCCTCCACATCCTCATTCATTAAAAAAAAAAAAAAAAATCAAATAAAAAAAGACTATTTGAGTTTCTGTTTAAAAACACACCGGTTTTGTTTTGTTTTTGGTCAGGATTACAAAAATATTTCGATTTGTTAAATGTGAGAAGAATAGTAAAAAATTATAGACCATTTCAGTATATTATACAGAAATTATAATATAATAAATTTTAAAAAATGGAAATCCCAGGTGAAAATGTCATGGCTTTGTAAAAGGTATTCTCTTCCCCCCTTTTTTTAATGCTTTTACAAAAAAAAAAAATAAATAAATAAAATAAAATAAATCTTGGCAAAATAAATGCAAAAAGAACCATTTCTTTTTTAATTCAAAGTTGATTTCTACAAAAAACTAAAACATGTAACATAAAATAAACGATTGTGTAAATATTCAGCTCCTTCAAGTCAGTGTTTTGTTGAAGCGCGTTTGGCTGCAATCCCAGCAGGGAGTCTGTGTGGATCAGATAACAATAATTATGCCACTATTAATAAAAGTGGGATGATTATTGTTTACTGCAGATATGACCTGATGGGCCTGTCTGTCAGTCAAACCTCTCTGCCAGCAGAAAGAGATGATTTGTCCCATGTTGGAATTTCTTTCTTTCTTTGTGATTTTACTTTATATTTCAATATGTGATTCTTTTTCATCTCCTCCTTCATAGAAGCGACAGGGACAGTACATCCTGAAGACGCCTCAGTCCAGGAAGTCTCCCTCAGAAATCTCCTGTCCCTCCCAGCCGTTGTCCATCATCAGCCTGTCTCATCCTGACGAGCCGGCCTCCATCCGCCCGGCTCCCAGAAGACGCAGTAAAACACCCCAAAAGCAGCAGCCTAAAGACATCCCTGTTCAGATCTTCTCTGCACCGCCTCCGCCAACATTAACCTGCCCCACTGCGCCGCCGCCGCCACCTCCTCCTCCACCACCGCTTCCACCACCGCCTCCTGCCATCCCACCTCCGCCTGTCCGAGCTGCGCCTTCCCCTCAGGACACACCGATGCCGCTCAGCGAAAAAGAGGAGCCTCCTTTCCCAGCCAAGAACACGCTCAAGCAAAACATAGGTGAGACGAAAGTGTACAGCAACGTTCAGACTTTAGGCAGCTTGCATTAAACGTATAAACATGAGAAGACGTTTGAGAGCGCCGTGGGCAGGGAGCAGGAGATGCAATATTTCCCAACTGCTGGCACAGTTGTGTTTGTTTGTTCTAGTGGAAAGTGTGTTTGCACATGGTGTTCTGTCCTATATTCCCAACGTCTCCCGTGAGGACAGACGGGGGCTTTTACCTCACTTGCTGTCTTGCTGTTTCACACCCTCAGCTCCAGTTCAACACGACTCCGTTGTTATTTTTTTTAGACATCAATTTTAGCAGTTTTTAATGTCTCTGTTTTTAAATGTTGCAAGTTTTGTTTCTTAACATTTTTATTATTTCTTAACGCTTTGATTTCTTTCAGTTTTCAATGTTTCTTAGTTTGTTTGTTTTTTCTTATCATTTCAATATTTCTTAATGATTTCAATGTTTCTTACTGTTTTTATTGTTTCTCACTGTTTAAATGTTTTTTATGTATCTTCTTACTGTTTTAATGTTTCTTACTGTGTTTATTGTTTCTTACCCTTCTTCCTCTTTTTTTTTTTCTTTACAGAAGACTGTTTTTATTTTTATCAGAAGAGAAAACAAATTAAAAAAAAAAAAAGGTTAATCTAGAATATATTCCTGAACAAAATAATTTCTCAGTTCTTTTTTTTTGTTTTGCATTTGGCATTACTGCAGGAACGATGGATGAAGTGTTGGCCTCGCTGCAACGTGGACAGATTAAACTGCGAAAGGTTCCCGATGCTACGAACAACTCTGGGTTAGACGCGAGGAGCAGTCTGATGTCCGCCATCCGAGAGGGAGTCAAACTGAAGAAGGTTAGATGTTTGCAAAGTCTCCAGTGTTAAACTACACATACAGATGCAGATCAGCTGTTTTCTGTAAGAGAGCATTGTTAAATTGACCAAAATGGAAAACCTTGAAGTTCAGTACATATCAGTGTGTAAATTTTTCTTGAAAATTACAATATATTTACAGCTAGTTTTAGTATTTTAGATCGTCTAATGCCTTGATATTTTCATAGAATATATTTTTTTAAATGATGGCTTTCAGTGATATAATTACAGTCATATCAATCATAAATTAGAACACAAGCCAGATGAGTCTCATTTGTTGGATTAAAAGTGCCTTCCTGAACTAACCTTTAAGCAGGTATTTGACAGATCCTATTAAGCCCACATTTTGTTTTTAAAAACCTATATTTTTATTAGTCTTTTGTAGTGTCTAATTAGAAGTGACATGTTTTCTTTAGCATATAGCAGAAAATCACAGGTAAGTAAAATAAAGGTGCCAAGACATCATTCTTTGTCTAATTGATCCATGTGACGCGTTTCACCTGGATTTACTCAAATAAATGGGGTATTCTAACTTTTTGAATGAGCCTGTAGTGTCCGGTCACGTTGTCGCTCTTCATGTTGAAGGTGGTTCCCACGCGGGAGGACGTCCCGAGCGGCGCGGACAACGAGCTGGAGCGCAGCATCAAAGCCGCCATGATGAGGATGAAGAAGGTGGCGGCCGACTCGGACGACGAGGACCGAGGCGACGACGACTCGCAGAGCGCCGACTGGGACAGCTGAGAACACAAACCTGCAGATGAAGCTGCTCTGACACAAACCCGCCCCTCCCCAAACCCCCTCATCTCGGCAGTGAGCCGAAGCTCGCGCTACGGCCAGATTTAACCAAAAACACGCTGCTGCTGCTGCTTCTTCTTCTGACGAGGACGGGATTACGCCTCCTCCGACTTAAACACTTTAGTTTGTTGGAGCTGTCGCACACTAATCCCATTGGTCCTCCTAAAGCAGCACCGAGATGTAAAAGATCCAAAAAAGCTCAGATCCAGCTAAGTAGTAAGTGACAGAATCGGGATTTAATCTCCTCTGAAACCTTTTTTTTTTCTCTAGTTCTGGGAGGATTCTTAAAGTGAATGGATAAATGGGGTGTTCTGCATTATAAAGCAAAGGCGATTGGAGGCACTGAAGTGCAGCGTGTGAATGATTGAAACTTACACAGCCGTCTGTCTGAAGGCCTGCAGTGAAGCTGCTGCTCTGCAGGATGAAACTAATTCCTCTGTCATATTTCTGAATCTTAACTCAATATCTTGAATGTAATAAACCAGTGATTCTTGAGAAGAGGGATGAAACAGGTCCTATGGATAAAGCATAAAATTTTAATAAAGTATACACAAAAAAATATCACTAAGGTCATTAAAAAATTATTTTATATTTATTTTTGTCAGATGGTGTTGACAAAGTTCTGGGTCAGGTCCATTAAAATGTAATTTTCAAAAAAATGTTGCGACTGGGAGCCTGCACCTTGGCAACGTTACATTTCCAAAACATTATTTGTCATATATGAATACATAAGCTTGAGGAATAACAAAACAAATTTTTTGGGGAAAATTTGAACCTATTTTGTCCTTCTTCCCAAGAATCACTACGTGTTTCCTCAGACATAATCCAGCCGCTGTATTCCAGATCATTTACTGTAAGCTATGAAGAGCAGCGGTCTGTAAAGCCTTCAGCATTGTTTGTACTACCAGCTGCTGTCTCCAAGTAATCAGCTAATTCTTCCTTCACTATACCATACGTAAAGAGATCAACAATTAGGAATGCAGGATACCTTTTTATTATAAATAAATACTTATGTGCAATAACCACCCATCTCATCATCTAAGCCTTGGTTTGAATTGATTTCTGACAAACAGCATTAAAGGGATCAGAATAAACCAAACGTCTGTTCACTGAGCTAGCAACAGCTGCACAGGAAACGCGTGTAGTGTTTTATGAAAAATAAACCCAGATTTGAAACCTTGGCAGAGCTTGCTTGAATTCAGACGTGCTGCGCCCCGGGTCAACAGCGTCGCTCTTTAAACGCCGCGCTCAGGAAGTGTGGAGCCAGTGTGGGTAAACCCTGCTGACTGTTCTCCGGCAGACATTTTTCGCCCACCAACGCGAGTCATGAAGCAATGTCCATCCAGGCAGCCGCCTCTCTGTCTCTGTCTCTCTTTCAGCCAGCTGTGAGTGGCTGTTTTCAGCTGTGTGAACGTTAAAGAGCAGCTGCTAGCGGCGGCCGCTCCCTCCCTCCCTCCCTCTTTGCTCTGTGTGTGCGTTTCCTGTGGGGGAACATCCAGGTCGGGCTCCTCTAGGGATGAGGACGGCAGGTATTTTGACAAGCCCAGCCAATTGTGCATCAATATGAAATTCCCCCAGCCTGTTACTATGGTAACGGCGAGTCTTGGTTGTAGTGGCCCGCAGTGCCAGGTCTCTCTCTCCCTCTCGCCTCCTCTTTCTCTCTCACACATGTACCGAGCAGCATAGTGTCTTAATGATGTTTCACCAACTCGCCCACTCACCACCAGTCACACAATAAGCCTCTCAGAAAGTCTGCAGCCACGAACAGCAGACGGGAGAGGAATGCTGCTTCAACTCTGGAGTGCAATGGGGTTTTAATGTAAAATGGGGGGGGGGGATTTTTTTTCTTAATTTGATTTCAGTTGCATCAGAAGATAAAGCTTAAAAAAAATAAAAGAGATTCTGTGATTCAAAATATCTTATTTGCAACACATGAAAGGAAATGGCAGCTTCAGTCAGCAAAAAGGCAGACTGGCTCCATGTGGTTTGTTTATTAACTATTGTTCTGCCATATTTTATAATGGAGTTTTATGACTTGGATATCAGTTTGTGTTAAGTTTTTGGCCTGTGGAAGCTTATTCAATTTAAAGTGGAACTAGTGTGTTAGATTTATTATATTTCATTGTCTAGTTTTTTAAAAAGGAGTAAAGAATAGATTTGTCGTTGACAACCTCCTCTCATAAATTAATTTTCCACCAGATTTAATTAAACAACTTAGGCATAAAATTTATAATTTATCTGCATATTGATTAACTTCACACCAATCACTGATACTCGACGCTCTCTGAAGGAGCAAATGAAAGCTGATGTAGAACGTTTCATAAGTCTATCAGTCAGTTTTATTTACAAAAAAAAAAAAAAGTTGAGTGGGATTGAGTTGCCAAGGCAACATGTTCTCTGATCCGCTGCTGCAGTACCACCGTGACGATGTTTCAGGTGTTTCCCTTCCACAGTCGGTCCTTAAACCAGCAGCTTTCGTCTGAGCCACACAGCGACATGTCTGCTCGCTGTACTCACCGTACGTCTCCGTTACGATTACCACTACGTTTGGCTCCACGTAAATCAACAGAGAAGATAGGCGGCGGTGGAGCCTCAACAGCAGTTGGCTGCGAGGGTTTATTCCACCTCCTCAGCACTTCTCATCCAGGAAAAAACAAAACAAAAACAAACCCGCTTCAATTTGTAAACCGATTTTAACCATTCCTGTCACACTGACACATATGCGAGCGTGAATTGGAAAACGCTCCCATCTTGTCACACTGGATCCCTTACAGCAGGAGAAAGACACTCACTCAGCATTGTAATGAAACTAGACTTTACCAGTTTGTCAGTTCAGTGGGTACAGCGTAGAACAAGAATCACAAAAGTGCACAAGAGGCGTCGGTTCAACAGGAAGAATCGTTCCGATTCAGGTGAGTTATGAACAGGGGAAAAGAAAAAAAAAAAAAAAAAGTCCATTGATAAATATCTCAGTGCTATGACAAGATCAAGAGTCATGAAAAATAGTCTCGTGTAATATCACAGGGTAAATATTTCACTTTGATTGCAAACATATGGTCTCAAACTGGACTTCCCTAAAGCAGCTGCAACACAGTCCTTTATTATGAAAACCTTTAAATCCGCAGAGTTTGTCCTCATCACACATTATCCTACATCTGGAAAGCAGGTCGAGATTTATAAACTTGGTCTGGAAACAATAGTTGTAGAGAGGCACCAAAAATAAACATACAAGTAAGACTAAAAGCAAAGTCGACAGGGTTTTTTTTTTAGTGAAAAGGCTCATTCCAACCAAATGTTTTCAGTGAACGTTATTCACCCGTCAAGCAGCACCATATCCCCTCCTCCAGGAAAATCAAAATAACCACCACCATAACAAAAACTAATGTGAAGGAAGCACAAACAACCCTGGACACACACAGGTCTGTTAACACTAATGCACACTAAACGGTCCTTGAACACAACACTCTGGGTGGGATCAGGGTAACTATCATGTTAGATGCTTATCGAAGGAAAGATCCTGAGTTTTCCTCCTTTTATGCAAACATTATCAAAAGGTTCTTGTTTAGAAACTTCCAGGTTTTTTTTTTGTGTTTTGTTTTTTAAGGAAGATTTGTTTTCATCTTAAGGTTATTTAATGGAGATAAGTTGTCATTATGGTGATGGTCATTAGTTGGCCCGTTTTCCTTTCCAGGGAGAATTAAACTTACCTGGAGGCACTTTGTGTCACGGCCATTTATTATAGATCTGCATATAATTTAATATATACAAACTGTCTTCTAACACACCTGAGATACATAAGAGGCAGCAGCAAGGACAGTCTGTAGAGGGACTTAAACGTTAAATTTGAAGGGGTTGGGGGAGAAACAGGTATTTCCACTAATTATTACTTTAATAATGCTTTCTTTTTGTTCATTTTAGCCCTTTTAAGTCCCCACTTCTACTTTAAGCTCACCAGGCTCATGTAGAAGTTTTACAGCCTTCAGAAAAGAGACAGATGGACAGAATCTAAGAACCCACCACCAGTTTTTTTAAAGCCGCTTTCCCCCCCACAGAAGCGGACGGGTAAGCTCAAAGTGCGACTCTGTAGTCTCACAAAGCCAGTACACAAAATGGAGCCATTTTGTGGGACTTGCTTGCCTTCTTTTTTACTTTTTTTTTTGTTTGTTTTAAGTCTGCCAACAACTCTCTCTCTCTCACACATACACACACAAGGTTGTGTTTAGTACAAGCCAAAGCTGATAGATTCAGAGAAGACATCACTTTGAGGGAGTAGGTGCAGCGTAGTTTCTGCCCTGAAGAGACATTTTAGTGAATCCTTCATGCCCGACCTCTCAACCTCTCAGCTCTGCCACACTTCCTCTCAGTTGTCGGCACCGAGTTTGGAGAGTCCTTGTCTGAACTCGTGCAGCTCGTCCAGCTTTCCATCCAGAATATCCATGAACTTCTTCAGCTCGCCCTTCATGTTCCCTTGTTTCTGCCGACTGTCGTTGATGTCCATCTGAAGTCCCTCGAGTCTCCCCTCCAGCTCCTTGTTCTGTGATTCTGCTGCCTGCAGAGCAGATGGTGGAAAAGTAGTTACGATACAGAGGGAAAAGGAAAAAAGTCCAAATGTGACTCAGAAGTTGATGGATTATTTTGATGTTCAGTTTTAGAGATCCCAAACGAAGAAACCGCCCGGGGGACGTTGCCCCTTCAATGCACAGTGGAAATATGTTTTCATACCCCTCCAGTTACAAACAAACTTCAATATATTTTATTGCAATTTTGTGTGATGGACCAACAAAGCAGTGCAGATATATGTGGAGGGAAAGTGAATATAGTTTTCCAAAGTGAAAAGCCAAAAAGGTCAGGAGTTTTTGCAAAAATCTTTTGGGATACAGCCGTTCCACATCCAGAGACTAAGATCAGATAAAAGTATCTGATTAGTTGTATAATTGTCAGATCCACAATAGGTCTTAGACCTGTACTTTGACTGGGCTGCTCTAACACATGGACATTAATTGATCCAAATTATTCCACTGTAGCTCTGGCTGAATATTTATGGCTGTGGTCCTGCTGGAAGGTGAGCCTGATCCCCAGTCTGACGTCTTTTCTCCCTCCAACAGGTTTTCTTCTCCCCATAGCCGAATACAATCAAATTTGTAAAAAAAAAAAAAAATCCACTTTATAGTCATATAATCACCTTGTTTTAGTCTAACATAAGAATAGGTATGTCACATTTGAATGTCCATGTAAAATGACAGAAATACAGAAAGTGGTAAAATGTCCAGATGAGCTGGTAGAAATGTAAACTTATTAATACTGACATCATAATTATGATCCTTCCTGTTTATAAGTATCGTATCGATATACGTTCATTCGTTTTACTCCAGTTCTTTATTGACAAAGTACATTCAATAATGTGCCTACAATATTACTAAGAGTAACTCTAGTAGAAGTAATAAAATGAACCATTTTCTTATAGATAAAGTCACGATAAACACTGAAGTTTGTAGTTCTACCATGACTAAATGTGAACCTGGTGTGAAAACGTTTCCAAGACAACGTGACGTCATCGTCTCAATTCCCTAAATGAACACATGAACTTCCTTTTGAACTGAGAAGCAGAGTAGCAGGAAGGACTTGTGTTTAGAGTGCGAGGATGGTGGTGTAAAAATAACAGGCGACACATTAATGCCACAAATACTTTTGAAGGGAGGAGATTAAAATAGGGGGTGCCAAATGGGACGTTCGTCTGCCTGACTGCATCCTACAGCTGACTCCTGAAAGCCGATCTCCTCACGAGGGGTCGGCTTTAAATAGAGGAGCTCCACTCCGACCTCCAGGAGGCAGACGCTTTATATTCATGCTTTTAAACTTTGATGCTTGAAAGGGATTTACTTTGTAAAGGGAGCCTGCCTCAGGTTTTGGGTTAAAGTTCAACAGACAGAGCTATCTGAGGAATCCAGCTACGGGTCGTGTCTGTTTGGAGAACAGGTTAGATAAGCTGCTTTCGCCATTATTCTCCACCCGGCAGGCAGAATCCAGTCCTGGGGTGGAAGTTTGTGATGTGAAGCAACTACAGGAATGCCACTGTTGGCTTTACTCTCCTCCACGCTGCGACTGAAAAGCAGCACATTTGTGACAGTCTGATCAATCCTGCTCTGAGTCAGCCAGCACAGGGTGAAATGAGCGTCGGCATTGATGTGCCTCGTGTTAGTCTTGGCACCAGCAGCAGCCTATGCTGTCATTCACCAAGCCTGGCTCTTCTGGTTCTACAGAAAGTCCAGTTATCACTGGAAGAAAAAAAATAAAAGCCTATTTCGACGTAAGCTCTTTGTTCTAACATGAGGCGGACCTGCATTGTTTTATGATTTTTCAACACAAAGCGACTGGCACAGCCCACACACACACGTACTGAAGTGTTATAAGACTTGATCATTAAAGCTCTGTGAAAACCTCTAGAAGTGCTTTATTTTATTCACTAAACAGAAAACCCGCTCCACCAGGAAACTAATGTATCCTGAGAGCAATGCATCCCTGAAAAGCTTTCTTTTTTTTTTTTTTTCCTTCCTCAACAAAAAGCCAATAATCCACTCAGCGCCGCGCAGGGCGCAGACCTTTATTAATAGATACAGTATCAACAATGTGTTGGTGAGACACGTGATAGGAATGTTGTGTCACCAGCCCCAGAGCTGAAAGATGAATAGAAACTCGCTCGTCACCTCAGAAAGTGCCGTGTTCGCCTTGCAGTGTCGCGTCGGGATGCGTTCGAGGGCCCTCAGCTCCCCTTTTTATTCTGCTTCAAATTAAAGAGGCAGCAGGATTGTCGCCAAGAGCTTTAAACATACCTTCAGTTTTGCAGTGATGCTCTCACACTCTCCCATCAACTGAGGGATTATCTCCGCCTGCCTCCTCAGATTCTCCAACTCCTTGAAAGAAAAAAAAAAAAAAAAAAAAAGTTAGTCAAAACCTAAAAAAAACAAAAAAACAAGGATGTTAAGGATTTTTTTTTTTTTTTACATTTTGTCTGTTGCCAAATTGAAATGCGGAAATCTACAAACAATCCAATTAAGACATTTTGTTACAAAGCGCAAATACTGTAACGAGTTTTACGGCCAGAATGAAAACTAGAACAAGAGTAAAAGATAAAAGGGTTAGAATTTAAAATTCTGCACCAAAACCCCCATTTGTGTTGATTTCATTTTTGTTAGGGCTGAAACAAATGATCAGATTCATCCATTATTGAGATAACCGTCAACTAATTTAGTATACAGACTCGAAATTATACTAAAAAATACATTTTGCATTCAACATGAAATAAAAGAAACTTTGTAAATATGTCCTATGTGAGATTCAAGTGGTCTAGTTTTAACTTCAACCTGTTCAAATTCTGTGAAAGTTTTGTCACATTTTTGCCGTCCAATTATTAATAACAAATTAGTCAACAGATCAGTATTGATGCCAAGTCACGCACAAATTGCTGATCTTTTCACACTTTGATGTTAAGTATTTTTTTCGCAGCAGATTCATCATTTTGCTACAAATAAAATGAAAAGACTGCTGTGTTTTGGCATTTTAGGTAAAAAGATATTTTCGTTTTGAAAAGGAATTAAATTGTTTATTTGCAATCTTTAAGATGCATTTCTAATATGATATAAAAAGGCTTAAATGAAAAATCTACCATTTTTTTATCTGACTAATCATCAAAGTAAAAGGCAGCTTAATCAATAACTAAAATTATTGTTAGCTGCAGCCCTAAGTTTCATGCGTTGTAAAATCCCACAGTCAATCCTCTGTTGCTTCAATGCATTCCTCTTTATTCACAGCAATTCAACCGGCAACCATTGCCCCAGCCTTTGGCGCAACCTGCAGCAGTTTTGTCCTTTTAGTTTCCATTTGGCTGGCGCAGAGGTCAGCACCACGGTGGGTCCTAAATAATTCATCGGCTTGTTTTTAATTGGAGGTAGTGACAGTGTGCATCTACAGAAGGTGGTGAGTCACTGTGCAGATGAGACTCTGTGGGCCGCCTGCTGCATCTCAACGCTCTGCAAACAGCAGAGCCTCTCTCTCTCTCTCCCTCCCTCCTCGCCCTCTCTCCCTCCCTCTCCGAGCCCCCGGGGTCAGCGTTCGGAACACGATGGCCGATATAGCGCGGAGAAGAAATGCTGGAGCTCCCAGAGGGCCGCATATTTCTCTTGTAATCTTTTAAAATAAGCCAACGGCTCTTTGAACTACTTTCCCTCCTGACAGGGTGAGAGATTCCCCATCGTCCAAGGGAAGATGTATATGTTCTAATAATATTCCAGCTTCCAGGTCGTAAACTAGCATACGCCATCCAGACGCAGGCTACCTCAGAGTCAGAGCAGAAGTGTCTCCTGGCAACATGACTCTTCATTTTGTCCAGTTTTATAATACAGAAATCAACCTGCGCAGTTGCCTGAATCACACACCTAAAAATTTAGAAAAACGTTTCTGAATTGGTTTAGAAAAAAAACACGTTGAAGGAAATATTAGGTTTGATGAACTTGAGCTATTCAAGTTAAAGTGAAACCAAATATTTACATAAATTTATTCTCATTGTCCAACATTACATTAGTCTGACCCTGAAGCTTTTAGCTCAGAAGAACTACCATCATTTCTGTTTGCTAAATGCCAGTACAACGAAGAGTTTAGTCATTATAACTTTCTTCTACGTCAGATATTTACATACAAAAATTTAATTTGGATTTCAAATTTTGTGGCTTTTAATTCCACAAAAGTTTAAATTTTGTGGATTCCAGTGCAAGAGAGCCTTGGGACAAGAGACAAGACTGGAATCCACTAAATTTTACATTTTAACCCTATCAAGTCTCTCTTGACTTGTATCCCTTGGAACAGGTTAAGAGAGCCCAGGTGACCATGCAAGTCTCTGTAAGCTTCTGATAGGTTCATGCAGGTAATTAAAGTCACACCTGTGGAAGAATTTTAACGCACGCCTCAAACACACAGAGTTAAAGAAAAAAAATGCGAGCAAAGATATCCTGAGACCTGTGACGTCAGAGCTACCAATATTGGGGTTTTAACATATCAATGTTAAGATGTGCTTCCTCAGAGTCAGTTTAGTTTAAGAGGTACCAGATCGAATCATAAATTTAAATTTTTTTTTTTTTTAAATGATACAGAAAGTTTTCATTTCTATTGAAAACTTAATCTACTGTCATAGTCCAGTCACTGTGAAAATGTGTCACATTTGGAAATGTAAAAGTCATCCTAATTACATTTTCAGAACAAGCATAGATTAAATTAGTCACAATATGGTTGAATTTGATATCTACATTACTGTGGATGAGTTGAAAAACTTTCAATCAAACCTGTTTTTAACAGAAAATGCTGCAATAATGTCCCTTTTTTTGAATGTACCCAATCGTATTATCCTTTTATAAATGCGCAATTGCAACATTATACATTCCTAAGAGCAGAGAGAGCGAAACACAAAAAAAGGCACAGAAACATGTAATTAAATGAAACCGGGTTCACCAGTAACCTCTAATTTGCGTAAAAATGTGAAGCCTACATACATAAATACATTTGACTAATTACCTGTAAAAAAAAAAAAAAAAGAAAAGTCTAAAATCAGACCTACAACTGCAAAGTTGAGGTAAAACACCAAAGGAGCTGCAATCATAAAGTACATTAATGATGAAACATGGTAAGTAACACTAATCAGAGCTACGGTGGCCCACAAGCTGATAAAACCACTTGCAGAATAAGCCACTTACAAACGTAAGCTCTGAGACAGAGCGTGGTTCCCAAGATGTGTGAACTGAGACAAAGAGGCAGAGTGAAGGTCTGGGTTTAGCTAGATACACGCCAATAAACAGCAGGGGGCGGGAAAAAAAGAACCACCACCTGTGATTTCTTATCCAGAGGTATAAAAACCTCCCGAGGGAACAGATTGTTGCAGGATTAAGAGCTGGAGAGGAACCCTGAAAGCTGTGATTGCCTTCATACGAGGGGACTGAGTAAATCACAATGGTTTAAGTGGTAGTAAACCACTTGCTTTACAAGCTCTAAGAGAGAAGCCAGCTCTCTTTGAAGATGAATGTGCTGCAGTCTCACCTGCTCCTTCTCCTGCAGCTCTGCCTCCAACTCCTTCACCCGAACGGTCAGCTGGGCGTTTTTCTGCTTTTCCTGATTGGCTTCGTTGCACTCGGACTCCAGTTCTGCAATCTGAACAAAGGAGGGAAAATTGAGCTCTCTTTTGTCTGTGGAAAGGTAGTTCAGCGGGGAGTTCGGCAGATGTTTGGAGCATGTACCCATTTATTATGCAACGAGTGTTTGTTGTTGTCACGATATGTTCTACGGTACAAGCTAGGTCACCTTGAAACTGATTACTAAAAAAAAGGGAAAAAGGAAAAAAGTTTGCTGCAAAAGGAAAAAGCACGGTGGAAACACCAGCCCAGCTGCAAACACAGCCCACATTGATTATGAAACTGAAATGATTCTATTTAAAGTGGAGTCAGACTCTGCTGCAGGGAAAACAGCAACTAATGAAAAGTACAGGACTGTGGTGAATTTAATGATCGTTTCCCCACACACCCCTCCCTACGAGAAATCAAAGTTTTATGAGCAATCCTCTCATCTTATTGAATGGGTTTTAATTAATATATCAGCCAGGTTATTGATGAGAAAGTCATCCGTTGGAGACAGAGTGGTTCTGTGATTTACTGGAGCCAGAGGTTTAGAGTCGTTATCTTCTCCTCCGACAGGATTGATGAGCCTGTGTGTTTTGTCTAAACTTCCCCGCAGGACAGAGCGAGTGCGTTACCTTTTTCCTCAGAGTGTCGCTCTCTTCTTGGCAGGCAGTAAGCTCCTTCTTCCAGCTTTCCACATTAGCTGAAGACTCCTGCAGTGAATCCACCAGTCTGGCGTTACTTTCCTTTAAAGTCTGAAGCTCCGTTTCGTACTTCTTAGCAGTGGTGTTGCTGCGAGGGAAGAGAGGCGGACACATCAACAGGTGTGGTTACTCAAGGATATAAGCCGCTCAGGGCTCAAATGACAGAACGGCACAAAATCATTTCATTTATGCTACAAAAAGAAAACCTGGGAACTCTCAAAGTTTAAAAAGCTGCATTTTATCAATAAGGTTGGGGGTGTTTTTATGTTATGCATCACTTTGTGTTTCTTTATGTACAGATAGGTTGGCATGTTGTGTTCTTGCTGGAAATGGCGACCGAGATGCTCCTCAGCATCCTGCAGCCTTTGGCCGTTTCAAGCAGCATTACTGTAGAAGCTAAATATTCCTTTAACAGAAGTGAAAGTTAGTCGTTCTCCCTCAATAAACTACATGTTTGATTTTAAAATCCTCAATTTGTTCGAGGGGATGAAGTTAAAGATAAAAACGTTGCGATTTGGTCTAACATTTAATATGCTGATGGCATCAAAATCATCATTGCTATGAACCAAAACAGCTTCGATTTATAAGCTCAATTGGATGCAAGGAAAGATAAGCAAACACCAGCAACTCAAAGAATTAAATAAATAATAAAGACAAAGCAGACGTTCATGAAAAATTAACCTGCCATACAAGTGCCCATTTTATTCATCTTTCTACTGGAGATAATCTCCATATTTATAAATATTTGCAAACCTTCCTGCTGCCCTGATGAACAACAACAAGGGTGAAGAAATAGAGAAGCAGAACCTCTTTTTGTTGCTGCCTATGGCCAGTTCTAGAAAATTTTTTCTTACTATAAACTTAATTGGCTCTCCCACCCTGAGCTCCCTGGATTCCCATCTGGATCCACATCTGGCGTTTTCATGCAATTATAATTCACTCGCTTGGCAACAGCATTGAGGCCCAGGTAACCCCACAGAGAGACGCCTCAGTCAACACAACAGACCATCATGATCATAGATGTTTGGGGGGAACACAACATCACACAAACGTTTATTAAAAAAGAAGAAGAAGAAAAAAAAAAAGAATTGAAAATCTTTTGGGATTGAGAAAGACAGAATATGAAAGTGACGAGGATCTACCGGTACTTTGTGTGACGTGAAAAATGATAAAAAGCTTCATGAATTTAGTTGTTCTTCTCCATGGTGACATTCTAAGGAATATCTTAGTTATACATTACATAAAGACAACATACATATGTTAAAATTACCAGTTTCATAAAACACACTAAACTATTTCACATCCATCAATAATCAAGTTGAAGGGTGAATATTTTTAAGTAATAGGTCTTAAGTGTAACAACATATAACTACAATAATATGTTCAAACTATGTTGGTAAAACTGGTGCCTACACATTGTTTGGAGAAAAGCTTGTTTTGGAAGCTTCTTTAATATTTTAAATTTGACTGGATTAGAATAATAATACCCATGATTAAGTTGCTAAAAAAACCCCAAAAACATTAAATTCAATCGGAGCCTCCAGCAGGTCCAAAACGCTCCAGTGAGCTCTGATGAGATTCGGAAAAGAAACTTTCCTCAGATTTTATCTTGTTTCAAGCGGTTCCCTGTAGCATCCATTAAAAATAAAACATCAATTAAATTTTTCTTGATAACCAAGCGCTATTTTCTCAAAGGTTTATATCTCCATTTTCTTCCCCACTCGGTCAACTGGGAGACAATCTGTCCCTCCGTGTGAATAAGAAAGTCTCTCCATGATCTGTCTCTCACTTTCCTGGGCATGGCGTTCCTACTTTTGAATACAGATTCATTTCAATCTGAGTTTTTCTTCCCCCAACTAAGCAGAGCTGAAATTCTTACATTTGAATAGCACCCAGTATATAACTTTAGTTGGGAACTTTCTTTTTTAAACTATTAATTCGATAAAGAAGATGTGTACATGTATAACTTATGCCAATATTAAATAACTAAATGGAAAATCTAAATGATGAGGTGGGAAAACGCAGATCTCATCAGATCTTCTGATGTTACCATAAAATGAGATCTTACCTCTGCTCCACAACGCTCTTGAGGTGTTCATTTTCACTCTTCAGCTGAGCGGCCTCTGGACTGAAGGAGATTTTCTCATCATCCGTCCCATTAAAGCTCTGCGCCTGGTTTGCTGAAGGAGTCTCCCGTCCAGACTCCTGCCAGACAACACAGATAAAGTTGTATATGAGGACAGGCTTTCCGCTTTCCTGGAGTTTACCTGCAGTTGCTAAATTAAAAACACGGACGACATTCTGCTTTCTCTCTGATGGAAGATACGGGTCGTCTTTCACATGAACAGTGAGAGGGAGCAGAACATGTGAGCTCTGACAGAAGGGATGAGGAAACTTTTGCCAGTATTTTTTATGTCATATGGCCCAGTAGTGCCCTGTGTCTCAGGGCTGAGATTGAATGCTACCATCTGGACTCACTGCCAGCCTGAAAGCTGGGCTGGCAACAAATAGACCGCTGAATGATGTACCTCCAACTGGATCCTGATTATTTCATAAAAAGGAAGTCAAGATTTCTGGATAATAAGTCTTTGCAGAGAATTTCTAAATCATGTTCTCCCTTTTGAAGTTGTGTCAACAATCTCTGTGTTGCAATCGGTTGTTTACAGGGAGGAGTTTCTCGAGCAGCTGAGAGATTCTTTACCTGGGAGTGGTTGCTCAACGTGTCCCCCTTTTCTTGCGATTTGTCCTTTGCCAACTTGGCCGCATCTTTTACTTCCTGGAACTTCTCGGCAAACTGAAAACACAAGAAATAGAAGTTGTGACAGGTGGCTGAACCAGTCGACACCGATTTAGCTTCTGATAAGTTAAATCAGCTTCTGATATCGGTGGCTGCTTTGAAAGGAGATTCATTACTTAGAAATAAAAAAATACAGAATCCACACCTCTTTTTGTTCCAATACTGTATTCAGAACATGTGATTACTATGAAAGCTGTGCACTGATAGTTGTACACATTAAAGAAAACTTCCATCTCTAACATATGTATATACAAACAAAGGTTTGAGTGAGGACACTTGAAATGTTTACCTTTGTCAGCTGCTGCTCTGAAGCAAATCCCAGTCCAAACACTGTGTTGGCCCTGCTGTCTGCCCACTGGCCAAACTTCTGGGACGTCTTAGTGAAAGTCATGTTGGGTGTGATTGTGCTGTTGATAATAACCTGAAAGATAAAACAGACAATTGGTATCAGACCTTTAAAAAAAAAAAAAAAAAAAAAACATGTTTGAAAGGAGGTCAGTACAAATAGTGCTAAGAGGCTCTTCAATTTTGAAATAAAATGTATAAACTGTTGTATTTACATGTTAAATCAAACCTGTTGCTTTGTTAGATTTAAGTTTTCCCCTTGAAACAGGGAGTTCAACAATCAGCTTTGTAACAACTGCAAAAGCAAATGAAAAGAAATGTCATTTTAATCGGCCGCATTAAAAGACGTCCAGATAAAAAAAATGTCAAACGTCCAAAAATGAAGCGTAATGCTCTGATGGCTGCTGACCCACTGACATTCAAACCATCAGTATTTGTGACGGCACACATTTATCTTTTTAAGCAAAGCAGCAAATGAGACAGCAAGAATCATCTGCTCCAGAACAAAGCTAAGGGGTTGTTGAAGTGCCAGAAGTCTGAATGTTTGTGCGTCGCTGTGAACAGACGAGTCTAAAGCCAGATTCAAGGAGAGACGTGCAAATAAGCACAAGAAGTCATTCTCACGACCAAGATCCAACAGCACCTAAAAGCAGCACATGTTAATTACCCTAACAATTAGGAAACGACAGAAGACAGATTAATCACAGTGCAGCCCTGGTCTCATAGCAACATGGCTCTGAACACCAGATTACGGATTTCAAACTGCTGACAGACTTGTGTCCTTTTTTACACCCCCGTCGTCTCACTCTCCATCTTTTCAGTGGTTTAAGTGTTAAAAACATTTTCACTGAATCACTGTTGGACGGCGAAATGCAAGAAAACATAAGAAAGCAATCCACTAGACAGATTCAAACAAAACAGCGTCTCTCTTTCAGCGGTTCCAACAAAACAAATGTGACCCAGTTTACCCTGAAGAGAAACCTGAACAACGTTCGCACGTCTCATTTTAAAGCAGCCAAGTGAATATTTAACAGAGCTCATTGTACTGGCTCAAAGCAGTGTGCTAAGACGAGATAAAATTTTAATTATCCTTGTGAAAAAAATAAATAAATAAACAGGGCTAAAGCCACAGGATAAAAAAAGAATATTGTAAGCAGACATGAGATTTATTCTGGTGTTTGGCAAATAAAAACCTCAATATCCAAATGAATCAGTAGAAATGTTGAGTCAGAATTTTTCTTGATAAAATTTTACATTTTTGTTGTATAGTGCACCATACACATGTTCATTTATTGCAGTAGTATTTTTTCCTAATTAATTTTAACAATAGTTGAAAGGTTTAAGACAACCGGAACTGCCAAAAAAAAAAAAAAACGCATTGATAAATGAACAAGAACTTATCAATCAGAAACAGCAGAGTCAACATGAAGGTTAGGGAGGTAGAAATGAAAATTCAAGCTCAATGTTCGAGAACTGCAGCAAAGATTGACACCAAAATCCCTTAGCAATCATGAAAACAAAGATTGGGTGTGTTGTCAATCTCATTCAAGTGACTCTGTTGTAAAACAAAATACTGAAAAATCACCTCGACCACTGAGGTCTGTAATGCTGCAGACCTGTTTCCTCTTTGAAAGACTAAAATCTGCAGCAGCATAAAGTAGCATGACCTCTAAAATAAAATAAAAACACACAAAGATGACTGAAAATGCAAATAATCCATTTGCATTTTACCAGCAAGACTAAAAATTAACCATCACGGGGTTTTTAACAGTGAAATAATCCATAATTTGGTCTAATCAACATAAGGAAAACAAAAAAAAAAAAAAAAAAAAAAAAAATTGCACACACAAACCCCCCCCAAAAAACAAGCAACTTCCACATTAATCCCTTCACCAAGATCTAAAACGTATAATTAAAAAAGAAAAAAAAAAAAAAAACCTTGTGTGAACTGAAGGGAAGAGAGGATCCAGGACAAAGATCCTTTTATCACCATGATGAACTTTGTTACTCTAACAAAAAGATTTCTTTCAAGACTTAACAGATTTTTGTTAGCAGTACAAACATATGAGCAAAACCTCTGTGGATAGTTAACCTTTATTTTAAGAAAGCCAAATTAACTGGTACGTAGGTCCTATGACTGTATTTTAGCGTGTAGGAATGTACAACATGGTGAGTGAGCAAATGTGCGAGTGGGAGGGTGTGACAGAGGGCGAGTGGAGTGACGCTAGCAGCTGTGTGGATGGTGAGGGGCTGCAGATCGAGTGGCACATGAGGCACAGACAAGATCGTCGCTGGCCTGAGGGGCAGATAAAACCCCCAGACTTTCAGAAGACTATAGAAAAACTCTGTCTACTGAATCCACAGAATATGACGAGTCAGAATAAGGAGTGGTCATGCAAAACAGGCAAAGATCATGGCCAGGAAAGAAATGACATGATTTTGAAGATTTGAAAAGGCCTGAGGGGGGAAAAAAAGCAAAACCCACAACTTGGCACAGTATTTTTTTTTTCCAGGATCTTAAAAGCCAGAATGTGTAACCTGACATTACAGTATGACTCAAAGTACAAATCATGAAGAAGCTGACAGCAAGGCCTGTCACAGTTATGCCCAGTTGAGGAAAAAAAAAAAAACGTAAGAAGTTCCTCTGCATGTTCGCCAAATCTTTCAATCTTACTATATATACACACACGCCATGATATGCAAAGACCGAAAATGCACTTGCATGCCCACATGTCTCTGTGGTGACAATGACGCAGGTGTACTTCAGAAGGTAAATTTAGTTAGAGTCAATGATGGGATCAAAGATATGAACCCACCGAGATCTAAATGACTGAACGCTCACACATATTCTGTATCTGGTCTCAATCGGTTTGAGTAGGAATGTTTCCTGGTTGTTATGTTGTTGGGAAGCTAATCATGCCTGGAATGTGTGCACATCATTTCTTCCGCTTTACCTGAATTACCCACATTCCTTGAACGTGAACAGGGCTGTAGAGATGTTTGTGGACGTATATGCAGAACTTTAGCTGAAAACTCAGGAGAATATCGCTCTGCAGATAGCGGTAATAATAATAATAATAAAAAATACATATCCAAATATGGAGGAAATTCAGTTCCTGACATTCAGCTGATAGGGAGCAGTATTTTTACTAGTAAATAATGTTTCAGATTATGCCGTTTTTGTGAGCATAGCTACTGTTGGAGCTTCAGATTAACTCATACCAGGTTTGGCGTGATCCTGTTTGGTAATTGTTTTGGGGCTTAACAGCTCTGTTCATTCTCGTGACAGCTGGACATGCAGCAAAACAGCCAATCCAGCTCCATTTTAAAACCACACTTCATAAGAACAATAAAGCTTTCCGGTAAATGAGCAGGGAACTATGAAGCATCCTCTCAAAACAACAATTCTGAACCTGACAGATGTAAAAACAGCAGGACTGCGGCAGACTGTCAAAATAAAAATACCTCCTTGCAACTACACTAGAGAATGTGCAGGGCTGAAGAAATCCCAACAAAAGAACAACCCAACAAGATTCAGACTAAAGTTTGGCAAAATAATCTTCAAGTGCATTTTATCTACAAGGTCTTGGTCAGTAACTTCCATTGCGAAGAAAAGGTGACATTTTTAGCAATAAACTGTAAAACTATCACTTATAGAGTCTCTAAAGCCCACAGAAATGTGTAACTACAACACATTTGAAAGGGATTTTACAGACTTCCATGTACTCCTGGTTTTGACGTGAAGAAACAGTCGTGTTCAGCGGTGGTTCAACTATAAATATGTGATCATTTCACACTGTTTATACCGTAAAACTGAATTATAGTCATTTTAAAAATTATTAACATTGACAGTTATTTAATAAAACATATGTTGGACCAAAAGAAGAATGAAACGCACACAAATATTACATGTTTCTATCTTCACGAGGACTTTGAATTGACTCATTTATTTCAATAGCGTAAACCTGACCATTACATGCCTATCCCCATGTCTAACCTGAACTCAGTTTTTATTCATTTTTAAGTAACACTTCTGTTATTGCACATTTTATTATGCGCAGACTGATATTGTTGTAAACACCGTTATTGTGAGTGAGATATTTTGTAATAATTGAACAGTATTTTGATGTTGGAATCTTGTACGGTATATTCTTGTCATTTTTTTTTTTTTGGGGGGGGGGGGGTTTCCATGTTTTTTAAAACTTTTCAAACTTTTGTGCACCTACATCTTGATGGTTCAGGTTACAGCTGAATTTCCACATTGTACACACACAGAGCCCGATTTCTGTAAAATCTGATAAGGATGCATTGAGATCTATTTGTGCTCTAAAACTGTTTAACCCCCAAAATATTGACTTAAGTTAAATTGACACACTGTGAATGTGTGTCAATTTGAAACTACTGCAGTGGAAGTAGACAAAAATGATGAGCTATAGAATTTAAACTTAATAATCCTGAATCACAATGCCGGGGAGGAAAAAAAAGTAATCTGAAATGCTTCACGATCTTCCCCTGCAAAGGTTTATCCAATATTCCCAGTTAAATGAAAACTTAATACTTTCTAGGTTGGGTTTTCCCCTCTTCATGCCCTCAGCAGCCAGGGAGAGGATCTGAGTTTTAACAGGCTCACATTGTTTGCAAAGACTTTCTAAAAGATTGTTAACCCCTGAAACAAATGTGTCGCTTTACATGTCAAGTTAGGGTATAAAAACCTATTACAAATAGAATAATTCATAAGCATAGAGAAAAAAAAAAAAAAAAAAAAGAGCACAGCACTTTGCAGGTTTCTGGGCTGAGCTGTACGATTCGGCACAGTGACAGCGGAAAGTGCTGATGTGCTCTTCCTCTTGCTCCAGCATCACCAGTAAGATGCCTGCACATCATGACTGGACAAAGGTGAGCTGATGGTCCGTCATGTTCAGCAGAACAAATCATTATTCTGGACAGACATGTTCCCCCTGCAGCTACAGTATATGAACCAGAAACTATATTTAACATCTGATGACTCAACATTTCCTTGAATTTGGTCGCTCGGCTCTTAGAGATGCCACATTCACTTGGTAAACAAGAAGTGAAAATCTACATCTGAACATGTTATCTTCTTTTGAGCTGAGATAACATTTCATAAATCTTTATCCTCATGCTTGACATGCAATGGTTCCCTGCAGAGTTGTTATGACACACCTCTGTGGCGGCTACAGAGTGTGGGGGAACGTGGCAGACAGGGAGGACAGCGGAGCAGAAAACAGGACCGTCACATTATAGAGGATGCTAAATGCCTTGTAAAAATATTTATGAACCATTTGAACTTCTTCAAATGTTATCTCATTACACTGACAAATTTCCGTTTGCCTGGGATTTAAAGTAATCAAACAACAAAACGAGAGACTACAATCTTCTTCCAGGAATTTTCCTTAAAAATAAGATGAAAACAACTTCCATCCATTTGGTCAAATTTGCAAAAATACAAAATCTATTGGAAGAACACTGGGGTTTGCACTTATTGATTGCTTACTGGAAGACAGCAGAAAGGGGCTTTCTGTGCAATATCCCACATTCCAATAGAATCACACAGAAATCCCGTGAGATCCGGTCCGACGTTTGGTTGGTAAAACTAATCCACCGTCTCTCAAGTTGCTCTGCATGAATGCTGGGTGATTTAAGGCTCAAAAACTATTGCTTGGCTGTGTCAGCTGAGTGATATTGCTGTCATAATGCTCCGGCGGTTTTCACACAGAGAGGATTGCCATGGAAACCCATCATCTACTCTTTCACTCAGCTGAGAGAAATTGTTTTAATATGAAAGAGAGCCGAACTCATGTGGAGCGGCTTGTAATTGGAATGCCTTAAGTCCTTGTGTTTTAGTTTTTCAAGCCATGTGACTCTAACCTAAAACAAAGAAAGAAAAAAACAAAACAACAACAAAAAAAACACATTCAGGCACATTACTCAAAGGATGAACCAGCATCCTCAAGTCTGAAGAGGCATTTCTAAACAATGCTCAGGATTTATGGAACCTTTTGTGAAACAGTGCTATAATAATTAATAACCTTTTCAAACAAAGAAAAGTGCAAGAAAAATAAACTCCAGCATGGTGCGCAGGTCCTTATCAGTGGGAGCTTCAAATGCAACATTAGAATCCATAATGAGTCATTCTGTGCGGTTCTAGCTGTGGGTGCACAACCTCATCTTTGTCTCCAGAAAGCAGTTAAAATGTTTGCCATTATGATCGTGTTACATTTTGACAGAAAATATGCAGCCCCACACACACACACAAACATACCTTGGATCCATCCACGCTGATAATGCGATAGCTGTTGCGTGTGCTGTCGTAAAAATAAGAGACGGTGACGGCCTGCTTGCTGGCAGGAACCCAGTTCTTCTTGGTGCTTGGATCGATTTGGAACACATGGGCCCTGGTGGTGTAGATCGGCTGCTCCCTGCAGAGTTGAAAACAAAGAGAAGGAACCACATTAGAGGGGACTTAAGATAACATGAGTAAAATATCTACAGGTTAAGATAAGCTCCATTGATAAATGAGTCATATCTCAAACTGTTTTTGCTACATGCACAGGTAGAGTCGCCTAATATCTCTCTGTGTCTCAGCATCCCTTTCCTTCAGAGTCCAGAGGCTCTGAGGGGTAGGTGATAATGCAACACAAACCCTTCAGTAAATCCTTACAGATACTCAAAGCCATTAGCACATCAGCACGCTCCTTCATCTCAAAGGTGTCAATAACACCTTTCTACTTGTATGTCAACACAAAGCGGGCACTCGAGGGTTTGCACTCAACTTCATTTTCACTTGGATAATGACACAAATCTTCAATAAAATTCCAGATAACTTAAAACAACAAATAAAGTTAATGTTCAGACAAAAAGATCCATGTGAACTTAGAAGACTTCAAGATTAGTCAAATAGTTTTTTGACTAATCGTATGTCAGTGCATATTTATATTTCTCAGTGACGTCACCAGATGTCAAAAACAAGCTGCAAATTTTACTGCAGAAATGTGAACTTGTTTTCTGCCATTGCTTGAATGACTAACAAGTAAAAAGCCACAGAGCTTCACTACATTTAATCCCAGATAGCATTTTATGAATTTACAAGCCCACGTCAGTGGTGCCATGCTACACCTCACATGAGCAAAGCCAAAGTCTCCCTGCCTCCAAACAATTTTCCGTCAGTTAAATGTAAAGTACGCATAAGATTTTTTTTTTTTTTTAAAATAAAAAAATCTATAAAACTGGCTAGCGGGGCCAAACTCGGAAATGATTGTGTTGGAGGAACGTTTAAGGTCACACCAATTTTTCTTTGAGAGTGAAGTGATTTACCTCTCAGTAATCTAGCTGCATCTCTCACCAAGGGGGAAGAGATGGCCTGTGAGAAGAGTGCCAGTTGAACTGCAGCATGACTTGAGGCAGCTTAAATGCTCCTCAGCTTTACACATCCCATTCTGAAGACAGATTACCCTCCATTTCGGTCAATTGCACCAACAAACAATCGCCTGAGCAAAGACTAAGACACAATGATCAGAAAACTGCAAAGCATTTTAAACGCCTACAGCCGAAGCTACTTTCTCCTCTGTCATACTTTCGTCAATTGCCCTGGCATTGTGCAGAGATTTAAATTGGGAAGCAAATGTGGTCAGTGCATCATGCATATGCTGCTTTTGTTCACTGACCTGCAAGATTTCACAGTTCAACATTTCCAGGTGGAACCTGAAGTAACTTGCCACATTTGAGCAGTGCAAGATAAAATTCTCAATCTCATGCAGACACTTAGGTTCACTACTGGAGCAAAGTAAAAGTCATCTTTAATATTAATACAGTGCATTATGGGATCTGACCTTTAGGCAAATTCACTATAAAGGGTTGCTTCTGCACAGGAGTGCAGGAGAACCTTTGAAAAATGTTCTGCTGCAAAACCTCCTAGAACAAGAATGAGCAGAGACTAAAAGCAAAGAACTGGGGAATGTAATGGGTAGACTTTAAATTATTTGGATTTACAGCAAAGCAAAGATTTCAGCATTTAAAAGTGTATTTAAGGTGTACAGAGAAAGAATAGTTCAGAACCAGCAGAGTATATTTTATTATTTAATTTAAAACACACACCTCCAATGAGAACCTTTGAGATATCAACTTAGAAATGATCTAAGAATAACCTCAGAAATATTAAAATCACCCAAAAACTGCCTGTGTGAATCACTAAAATATTGAACGCAAAAAGGAACAATTATAATTTTTAGAGCCCCTTTGTAAAAACTTTGATAAAGTAACATTGGAAGAGAGAAAAGCATAATTTTTTATTTTTATTTTATACAACCTGCAAGATTGTATAAAATGACAGCTTTATCTTCTCTTCTGTTTTCCAAAACTCTCTTTTTGCATTTGACTTTTACCCAACTTACTGTTCATGACCCAAATCTAAAATTGATATCTTGACAGTAAAACACTGCATTTATTATGAATATGTACAGAAATTTTAAATGAAGCCACATTTTTGACACCTTTAAAGTCAAAAACATCTGCAAACAATCTAATTTCAGGAGAGGCAGGGTTAAAGCTGCACCGTTTAAAAAAAAAAAAATTAAAAAGAGGAACATGTGAAGCAGAGAGCCAGCCTGACATGCTGCAAATATTCATGAGCTAATAAAGCTTTCCCTTCCATTGGGATTATGGGTTGCTGAGAAATTAAAGCCTAATAAATTTGCTGTCCCCTTTAAGCCTAATCTCCATCTTCATCTGCTTTGGGAACAACAAAACCCATTATACAGATAACTGCTGTTGCTCCATCCACACACACAAACACACACAGAGGCTGACCTTTGCTGGGGCGGCAGTGTCTGAAGCCAGCTCTCTCTGGCAGGGGAAGACAAGCAAAAGGCCAACACTGAACACATGGCTGCACTTACACAACTGTTAGTGGAATCCGTGATTTTTGGGGATAAAAGGCATTAAGTTGATTGATTTTTCCTGAATTAGAAACGCTGGGGATGTTTTGACTAAATTCTGGTCCCACTGACTGTTGAGTGCTCTCTGTCCCCATCTGGTGCTTTGAATAATTTACAGGTGTGTGTGTGTTTCTGTGAGGGGAGGCAAATTTGCTCTGTCTGTCTCTACATACATCATCTCTTTGCTCATCTTAGACCTATAAACACTCATGGGACATTAATGGAGCTGCGTGCTTAAAAAGAATACATTAAAATAAATATAGATGTGCCAATGTAAACCAGCTGAAATTTGTCAAATGTGTTCCCCCAGCTTCACATTAATAACATGTAATGACAGCAGACAACACTGAAGTCCTGTAAAATATTTACTTTAAACCACCTTTGATGTTCCTAAACATGACTGTCTAAAAGGGGAGTGAGATTTTCCAGCACTGTGATTATGTTCAATAAAGACATTTTAAAGCAGACACTCTGCCCAGAGAGAAAGTGTGAATAAAAGCACACAGCTGTCACTTTTGACTGAGACTTTAGATGCGCCTTTTATTGCAACAAGTTGCAGTCACATTACATTTCTCCCCAACATGGTTTTTAAAAGATAAGAAAAACAAAACTAAAAAAAAAAAAAAAAGACAGAGCTACTAGAGGAACTGGTTTTTAAACAAGATTCCTGAGTTTAGGAATCCACTCCAGGCTAACAATCCGAACAGACGTTGCCCATCCATCAGCTGCATTCATAAATTTTATGACCAAGAGGTAATGTGAGGTCAAAGCGGACAAACAGAATGTCAAAATTGAAAACCAGCCTGTTTGACAGAAAATTTGCAGCGAGCAGCTTCAGAGACCGAGGCAGCAAATTTCCATTTCTGACAGAAAGTGACCAGTATCTGACTGACAGGTTATACAACCTACATAAGGAAGAAAATAAAGAAACCGCTGTCATTCATCCTCATTCGATAAATGAGGATTGAATGGATGGTCCAATGAAAATACATCAGCGCATTGAAATGAAATTCTGAGAAGCATTATTAGTTCAGCTTTACTTCCTATGTAGAAAGATAATACTTCACAGGTGCACACTAAAGAACCTCGGACTTGGAGTGCTGTTAAAATTGTCTGAAGTTTGCAGGTCAGAGAGTGAGTCAGCATACCATGTACCACCAGGTTTGGTGCTTTGAAAGAGAAGTAAGTATATTAAAAAAAAAAACATCAACTGTGCATTAAGGTACTAATGGAAGCAGAACCACAGGCTCCATCACATAAATGAGTTTGTTACATAATAAGATATTCTCATTTGTCTCTTTGCCACTGGGCCAGTCTAAGGCCAGCTGTCCAAGAAATAGGTTTTCATCTTAATAAAGTCAGGAAGTAAAACAAACCACAGGAAACTAGTGCAGTGGCACAAACAGATTGAATATTTAGGAACACCACAAGACAAAACTACTTCTTTTGTTTTACATTTTCATCGCAATCAAGCATTCTTGATTAGCGCCAAACCAGAACACCCAGCAGCCCAAACGGTACAAGCAATGATCCAATAGGAAACATGCTGACCACCTTTGCCGATCCATGTGCTTTAAAAAAAAAAAAAAAGAAAAAAAGTTGGTATTTTTGTTCACTTCAAGAACGTGAGCAATAGAAGGAAAATTACTCACTGCTGTATTTTAACAAATTATATTTTATCACCTTCCCCTACTAGCGCCGACATGAACACAGTTGGATTTTCAATGAGAAAAGAAAACGGGGGCAGGGGGGTATCTTCTCTATTCCAACGAGAAAAGGGAAAATAACTTCCTCTAGTTCAGAAGATTTGGATGTAAGCTACACAATATGGCAACATTAAAATGCAACACTTCTCTTATTTCAAGTCAGAACCAAAACAGAATCCATCACTGAGCCTAAACTGCATAAAATGAATAAATGAAAGTCTCAGTATGTTTCTGTGTAATCCTCTTCATATGTCAAACATACAAGGCTGGATATAAACCACTAGACGTTTTATAGAACAGAAGAAATTCACAGATGTGACTGAACAAGACAGTCAGGAGAGAAGGGCTCTGTTCATTACAACACAACACCATTTGGTTTTTCAATGCAATAAAGATGCCGTTTCTCTAATGAAGTCAGGAGGTTAAAGCCCAGTTTTGCCCCCAGATACTGCATGTAATAACCTCAGCTGCGGGATTTCTGCTGTATATGACTGAAATTACTGGAACAAAACTCTGCATTATGATTTTTTCCCCTTCTTGTGACATTTACAAAGGCACCAAGCTTGGTCTGATTCATAGAAACCTAATGAGACTTACGAAAATGAAATATTTATTCTATGCTCTCATCTTTATTTTAGAGCATTTTCAGCTAAAAGTTTAAGTGGATTTTAATATGTAAAGCAAAAGGAACATTACATTTTTTTAGGGATAAATGCTTTGCTTGCCAGCCACAATCACAAGTTTTTAAATTGACAATATCAACATGCTTAGAAAAAAGGAGGAAAATAAATTTGATACCAAACAACAGAGTTGGTTATATAAACTGAAGCTATGCTGGTGGAAATGTGGGGGGAAAAATACATTATCCTGTTTATGGCATGTCATATCAACAGCATCTTCACACATGGACAATTACTGATTCAATATGCAGCGATGAACCCCCTGTGCCATCACAGATAAAGGCTGGTGCATATTTTACTGTTGACTGGTTTTAGTTCCTATAGCTAGCATGTAGAAAATGTAATGTTTCCTTTCCCCCCGTAAAAAGTAAGCTCAGATCAGGATACATGTGATCATAAAACATGTCAAATGAAATCAGCCTGCCCCTGCCTGGTTTTCAAAGAAGCGCCGATCTATTCCTTCCTCTGCTCAACACATTTCTAGACCTAGCAGAGGACTGTGTGCGCTGTCGAGGATGTTGTGAAACACCCACTTGGTTTTATTTCAGAGGATGTCCTTTCCTCCACTACATCTTCATGGTGGCACCTTATTATGTCAGCATACACAGCTTCACGAACAGGCTTGTTAACATTACTAAATGTTTGACCATGAATTTACACTTTGCTTGACTTTATACTGAGGATAGAAGTTCTCAACTTAATACTGAGGTGATGCCACCCCTACATGTAGCTTTCTGCAGGACAGCCTCTATACTGTGTCGAAGCCCAAACAGAACAGCTCTTTCTAACATCATGAACAACAAATTAAGTAAGCCTTCATGAATGGACAGGCAAACACTCACATTTAGATCAGGTGTTAGAAAGACATGTTCTGTCTACATACAACAACAACAACTGAAGCCACAAAACATAACTGTAAGTAGATTTTCAAAATTATTGACAAACAAAATTGCCATCCCAAAAATGACTTAAAATACTGAAACTCCAGACTTCCTGGATGTAATCTTTGGTAGAAAACTAAATTGTTTATAATTAAAGTGTTCAAGTGCACACTCTGCAAATTGATAACACTTTTGCCCAGGTGGACAGGCTACCTGCCCTTAATACCCACACCTGATTATTTTTAGTGGCCGAGATGATAAAACTCAAACTGGGGTTAGGGGTGTTCTGAAATGGTAATGAAAGAAAAGAGTGAGAAAAATGTGAGTAATCAACTGAGTCATCCCAATTTTCACCGATAGTATTGCTATTATAGTTCCTTCATATCATGACGCAGTTTACAAGTCAACCTACTAAACCTGGTGGATGAAGGATGAGCAAAGATGAAACCCTCACCATTTAACTTCTCAGTCCAAAGGTGGCTTAAGTGATTTTAAACAGCATGTAACATTTTGACCCTCTAATGGGATAAATCTGATATTTTTTGGTTTAATTTGCCTTTTTTTTTTCATAGCTTTATTTACAAGATGCAAAAAAAAAAAAAAGAAAAGGACAATGTTCTTATTAAAAATGTAAGAAAATAAGGATATAAAGACAAATATCAACCAAAGTTCAAATATAATCTTATGCCTGTATTGTTAAGTTAATAAAAATATTAAAACAATGCACAAAAATACCAGCTCACAGATCAGTAAGTTTTGCCTTAAATATTTGAATATTGAGATACAACCTCAGTCAGTCACAATGCAGTCAAATCACATAAAAATCTTATTTTATTCAGATTGGGTCTTCTCATTACATTTGCACTCTGATTTTCTGTAATGCTGTAGTGTTTTATTATATAACAACCTATTCTGAACAACTGAATTGACAGAATCCCCATTTTTTTCTTTTTTATTCCCCATCAGCCTGCTTTAGCTGCCGTCATAATCAGCGACCTTCATAAGTCTTGCCAGTTATTGGCGTCATACAGCAGCAGCATCTCATGTACCACAGGCGACAGGCCAGGTTCACGCCAGCAGACGCAGCAGGCCTCCCACCGCCACACTGAGGTGACATGAAGAGCCCAACTTAATCTGAGAGATCCAAGGAAAAGGGAGTGAGGAAATCTCCCCAGAAACCCAGTATGACAGCAGATGGCCTCCTGGGCTTCAACCATCTGCTGAGATAACGTTCAATCCGCCGTCCGTGTCCTTCTTCCTTTACCCTTTTTACCACTAAAACCTGCTTCTGTTCTTGTAAACAAGAACTTAACGAGGGCTGCCTCCAAACCAGAGGCAGACAGGGCACACACTCTGGTTCTCTGGTTAGGCTTAAAGTCCAGTCTCTTGTCAGGGCAGCCAAGCGACCTGCTGCCATGTCACAGAGCCTAATCAATGAGTGTTAAGCCTTTGGATGTCATTCTCTGGCCAGCCAGGAGATTATCATCTATCCCTGTGTTACGGCTGCTCCCAGCATAGCTTGCTTTAAATAGCAATATGCTGATTATACTGCTGGCTGCCTGTGTGCTTATTCTGTACAACAGGGCTTCAGGCAATCTAAGCTTTATTTTTCAGTACTTCCAGAGACACGGTGCATTAGCTACTAACCTATTCCTAAAATACAACTTTCTTTCACACTGCAGCAGTACAACTTTCTCACTCCCAAAATTCAGCAGTAGTCAACTGCAGGTAGGTGATTAAGGCGTATGTTTATATTATTATTACTGAGACAAATTCACAATAGCCTCAATGAGTCCTATGGAACTTCAGTGACGAAAAAACAAAAATAAATGACGCTAAAGTGACTTCATATAGTCAAAGGCTAGTAATTAAGGTACAAAAGAAAAATATCCTGGGTGTTACCTGTAAGTATTTTTGGTTAAGTGATTAATCTAAAACTTCATTTAGAAGTGAATAGTTTCATAGAGAAGAACTCCCAACAATGAAGCGAAAACAAAGACACACCTGGGCAACTCTAACTGATCCCTAGGGCGCAACATTGTTGCATCATCGCAAGGGTGTAATCGCAGAAAGATATTGCGCAAGTAAGATAGTCTCTGTAAAACTTCTGCTACACTTTCCTGAGAAATCAACTTTCTATATGATAAGATATCCAAGAATCAACCATCAGTTCACAAACCAAATATTTAGATAAAAACAAACAACCAGAATAAATTAATCAGATAGACTATTAAATATAAAATAAAGACACGTTACTCAGATTCTTCATTTAACACAATAAATGATTAAAATAAGTAATACAGTAATTCAATTCCTTTCCTGATAATGAAAATAAATATTTTATTGCCTAAAATGTAAAAAAATATAGCAGTCTATTAGTAAATCTGAACCAGGTGAGGCTAAAACATTACCACGTAAAATTTGGTTGAAACATTACAGGCAAAGATATTTTTATCTTAATTGTAAAATTCATTTTTTGTACAGTTTTGGGTTGATTACGCCTCTGACTGTTGTTTTTTTTCTTTTTTAGCCAAATGGCCTATTTTGAGTCTCTGCTCTCTGGTTAATTATTTATCCATTACTAAATTCGTTAACAATTATTTTGATAATTGATTAATCATTTCAGCCCTGTCTATAGATATACATTTTTAGGTTACAATATAGTGTTTATAACACCAAAACAATCATGGAGCACACTTTTCTGTACAGTATTCAAATGGAATAAAGGCTTCATGAATCTCAAATGTAGACCCGCCAAGCACCAGAACATGTATTTTATATATTTGAATAGAGACAATGTAATATAAGCCTGATTTTCTTTTAGCTAAGGAAGTTGAGAGAAAAGACCTGCGACATTCTGTGGGGTGCCGACTACACATTGGCTGAAAATACAAGTAAAAAGAAATCACCCGAATTAACCGAGTGCTCATGTCGCCCCATGAGAAATGCTTCCCTAGCAGGAGAGCCATATCGACAAACAAAATAACGCTTTAGATGTGCCACTTTGAACATTACCCTACATGTATACAAACTTGTCACATTTTCAGAAGAGCAGCCTGGAATTCATGTAGTGACAAAACACTAACAGTAGAGAAAAGGATTTGATTGAAAACAAGCATGAGAACAAGATGCATCATTGCCTGAAAGCGCTTCTCCTATACTTCCTTCTTGCTGAGATTCAAGTGTAAACTTGTTTAATCACAGGCATAGGTACACTGCAGATTTCTCTTAGCATTGTGTGCTGCAGAGATAAACGATTTCAGAAAGACGGCCCACCTTTTAGTCTAAAAATAGGCTTAAAATTAGGGAACTACAAGTGAATTAAAAGAAAAAAAAAAAAAAAAAAGAGTTTTGAAATGAGCCCATTTAGAAAGTCACTTTTGAGTCTCTGATAATGTAAATATTGGACAAATCAGCAATCAGCTGATTACAAAGGAAGCATCTTCTAAAACAAAGTGATGGCGAACTTTACTCATAATCTTAAGATGAATCCTGATTTCCAAGGAGAACAGCGTCTCCGCCTTCCAAGATTCTCTCGGCTAGCCGATGTAATAAGGCAGAATGAAACCACCCAGGAGCCAGGCCATGTCTTGGCCTGGCTCCTGGTCCACCGGGCCAGTTTCATGACACAACAAGACCAACACCTCTCCAAACCGGTTCGGTGGCTGTTGTAAAACTTCCAAGACGATGACGAGATGATAAAACTGGTTTGATTAAACATGTAGCTAGAGACAAACTTGTGTAATTGGGTAGAAACTAATAATGTGGAAGTGGATGACAGGTTTTCAGAAAGTTACTGAACATTAATGCCTTAAAAAACACAGCATTAGCTTTGCATGTGGTGTAGAGCAAGCCCTAAAATTTACATATCCTTTAAGAGAAAATCCATATTAAAATGAACTTTTAAAAAAATCATTGTCAAAATGTAGAGGAAGAGTAGATACCTCAATCAAGTATATGCCAAGTGGGCTACTGATTGCATAACTATGGAGATGAGCCAGAGTCAACACTCCACACAACAGACTATAGACACAAAATTATGTGCAGTTTCTTGTAAACCACAGTGGAAGTGCACACTAGCTCCAGAGAACACACACACTCCCACAAGTGCCATATCTCTCCTCGTTAGTGGGCAGTGTTGACTCTGACACCTCCATATCATAAGCCGCAAAGCTGTAGCTGCACAGATTATGAAGAACGTAAAACGCACAGGGATCCACTTAAAATTATGCGTGATATGCAAGAAAAAATTATTTATTTATTTATTTATTTTTTACATAAAAAGTCGTACTACCTCACAGAAAAGATGTCTGTAAATACAATCTTGTAAAGCAGGGGTTCTCCTCAGTCGAGGAGAGACAGTTCACCCTATTCAGGTGAACAGCTATAGAGGTATTTCAGCGAACCGACACACATTGACTGATCAGTCAGGTGTTAATAAAGGCACTCTGAAGGACAGCGCTCTCCGGATCACTCACCCCATTGCAGCGGGCTTGAGACGCAACTCCTGTTCTTTATTCGGAAGCTATAATGTAAAAATAAATAATGTTAAAAGTGAGGTCCTCCAAATATTTAGTGGTCAGCGGAGTCAAAACCCCGCTTTGTCCGCAGCAGAAAAAAAAAAAAAAAAAAAAAAAAAAGTCTTCTTGCTGCTGAGAGACAAGTGAAATATGAGCGCACTTCTCCGTAAACTCGATTCACCGGGTTGTCAAGCTCGCTCCTACAGAAACACCTCTCGCTCCTACAGAAACACCTTCAGTTCAGGAAGTTTTTTTTTTTTTAAATCCTCTCCTGGTTTGTCGCTCCTATCAAACGTGAGGCACTAATCCCACTTTTCAGAATGGCTTCCTCCTCTCTTCCTGCAGTAGGGCGATAATGAAATAAGTTGATGTTTGTCTGCCTGGTCTCAGCGCGGAGTTTCTTCCTCCCCAGAGGGATTGCGTTTCATATGAAAGGGCAGCGGAGGCAGCGAGCAGCAGCGACACGGAGCGGCTTCCTCCACCTGCCTCCTTTTGCCAAAACAAAAAACAAAAAACACCCACTCCCTTTAAACCTTTGGTATCTGCGGTGCTGGGCTGCGGCTTCGCGCTGACAACCGCGTCCAAACTGTGGTCTGAAATCACGAAATGTCCAAGGAAACAGAACTCAGAGCTTTTTTTTTTTTTTTTTTTTTTTTTTTTTTTTTTTAAACACTTACATGTTTATAATGCTGAATTCAAGTTGAGATTCGTTATACAGTCAGATGGACAACTAATATGCTGGGTCTTCATAACCGGACTTAACACGGACAAATGACGCTAATAAAGAAGCTTTTTAAACAGGTTTCTAATACCTGTTTCCTGAAAAGCTTGTAATCAGGAGCAGGTGCGCGCGCTCCCGGAACCATCATTTCAAGCTTTTGTGTTTCAGGGGACATATTTTCAGTGACGTTCCGATGCTGGTTGATGCTAAAGCTAACTGCTCAGTTGTCTTGAAAAGGTACGTTCTTAAATTTTCTGCTAAAATGCAGTGGAAGGACAACTTTTATGTTTTAATTATGGTAATTGTATTGGGTCAGTTCCTGGTTTGGGGTTTATAGCTGCGAACTTCATAGGGAAAAAACAATATTAAAATTCGTGTTAGCAATAATAGCAATTCAGTTTAGTTGTTTCTATTAAACTGTTTTTATCCTATAAGTGTTTAAATGCCCCTTGTTAAACTAGAGACTGTATATTATTTGGCAGAAAAGAACACTTTCTGTGTTTAATTGCTGGCAAATGTAATACTCAGCATGACGGAACATATTAAGGATCTTTAGGGAATAATTATGAAAATACGAAACTGACTACAGCGAAGCATGCTGCTTTCACTAGGTATTAGCATATTTTAATCTTAATCAACATTTGTCCACTCTACCATGTAAAACTTGTAGTAATCTACCCGATTTTGAGATTATTTTTTATTGTCCAGTGGCTTTTACAGATTTTCTGTCTGATTTGGTTCTGAACTCTGGCCACAAGTTGAAATCACATGTCTAATTGGGATAAATATTTATTGTCATAATACTGGGAAATTAAATCAATTTTCATCTTCAGCTTTTAGGCAGACACTTTTAAGTTTTGGCTTGAAACTGGTATTTTAATCATAATTTGATCCACTTTCAGTTTAAAAATCACTGCTCTTGAAAAATGAAGCACCTTGAAATGTTTTTCAAATTGGTTTCTGTAAAATAAAACTTTTAAACATAGTATTAAAGATATTTTGGGTTTTTCTGTTTTTGAAAAAGTCAAAATCAGCTATAACACAATCATCTTGACAGTTTTCTCTCATACTTTTTCTTTCTTTCTTCTTCAAAGTTGAACAGCCTTTACTTTTTATCGTCTTACTAACAGGATGTCTGACACCTCAGAAAACACGCAGAGCTATGAGGAGCTGTTCTCTAACAGATTTTCGCCAGAGGACAGTGAATACCAGCAATATCTGAAACGTCCAGCTGACCCGCCACCAATTGTTGAGGACTGGCAGGGGCGTAGAGGGGGAAACCAGAGGGGTAGGGACAACAGGTAAGTTTGGTCCAGTTTGTGTTCAGTCAGCCACTTCGTGGGAAATGTTTTATGTTGTAATAATTGGGTTTTTATGAATGTACCTTCCAGGTACCAGGACCGCCGAGGCTACAGAGACCGCGGTTGGGGAGAAGACAGGAGATGGCGCGGGGACCGTCGCGGACAGCACTGGCATGACAGAGACAGGAACTGGGGGCATGGCAGTGGATATCAGTCTGGGTCCAGAGGCTCCAATCAGGGATACAACTCCAATAATCGTCCACATTATGATCGCTACTGATTACTCATATTTCTGCTATTTACGGTCTTGTGGCTTGAGCTTCACTTGTTGATGGCAGGATTCAGTTGGCTTCTCCTTTTCATCAGTGATGCAGTAAGAGCTGCTTTTTAAATCTCGCGTCCTTTGTTTTTACCTATAGCAAAATGCATGTAAAGGCAAAAATTTGCAGTGATTGTGATGTGTGAACTCTGAACTTCTAAGACAAACGTGTTGATGATACAGTTTTACGTTTACCATCAGTGTATGAACATGCAGATTAACTTTTGTTTCTGTTAGAATATGTATTTTTCTAATAAAATGACTGCTGACTGTGGAATCAGATGTATAAAGTTTAATTTCATAAACCCACCCACCTATACAAACCTTACTGTAATGGGTGTCAACCATGTTTCCAGTCTTTTTAAAGATTATTTATTCTTAATTCAGGTGTTCTACCTGGAATGCTCAAGTTTTAAATGTGAATTAAAAACATTTGGAAGGTGTGTATATCTTTAACCAGGTGATTAGAGGACCACATGAGAATGATTAGGTGTCAGCTGCTATTTGCCTTTAACATACTGGGGAAACAAATTAAGCAAAGACAATGGGTTAAATCATGTTGTGTTTACTGATTATTTTACATCAAAACTAAGCTTAAAATCTGGACATTTGGAGCCTCCCATTCACATTAACACATAAACCAGAACTTTGACTCAAATCTAAGATTGTTCCTACCAGGGGCAATTTCAGATGTTATCTAAAATAAGCTTTAAAATTTGATGCCCAGTCATATTTATTAAATTATTGAAAAGTTCACTTAAATCACTAAGTGAAACACACTTGAATAATAGATTTAACCCTTTTTATGCCAATTATGATTTCACATCAAGTCAATGAAAACACATTTAAGATATTACATAAGATCAATAAACATTTTTAATATTGAAATCTGGGTTTAATGAAAAGTGTGCTTCAATGTCTACTGAAAGGTTGTGGTTTTCCAAATGGTCGTTTTCTTACAAATGAACCTCTGCGGAAAATCTGCAACTTTTTTACTTGGCTTATTTCACAAGATGCAAAGAAAACCGTATTCTGGGAATTTTTCAGCAGCATTCCGAGACCAGTATTTTAACCAGCGTTTGTAATCCACTTAAAGAAACACGATGAGGTAAAAAGCCAGAAATGTTAGCCTGTTAATTTTGTGAAGCAGCAACTAACACTTAAATAATTTCAGTTTTAATCTCTCCTGTGACAAGATTACTTTTTTCTAATTTGGGAGCAGATAAAAATCAAATAAAAGAATACTTATATTCATAAATTAAAATTATGCATTTATAAATACACTAAAATGTTTGCTAAAAGGCACTGCAGTCAGTATCTTCCCTTGTATTAAAGGCATCCAGTCTCAATTTTGTTCTCCAGTTGGGCTTTTTATATGGGTCACTGAAATGCTTCCTGAGAACAGTGAAGATCATTTAGGACAAGTTACATTTAGTAATTCAGCTCAGTCCTTTAGATTTCAGTTAAACTGCCTCAAGTTTATCAATGCATCTGCGTACGGAGTTGATTCAGAGAAGGTTTTTATTTACCAGCCTCCACTGTCCATGTTGTGACCTTAACCCCGACTTTAAGTAGAGAAAAACCTGCATTCACGGTCAATATTCAGAACAGATCACATTTTTCAAAAAGCAGCTAAAACATTGATGTGGATCATTAATACATTACTGCAACATGCACCGTTGGCTCTGGCATCTGTAGCTCAGAGCCTTAATGTCGGCACTTCCAGCTTTACAGTCCATTAAACAGAGGAGCTCTGTTATGTGATAAACAGTAACTGTGTTCGAATGCTACTGGGTTTGGGATGATTTCTGAGTTTTATATCCAGATTCCCAGTGTCTACAAGGCTAACATTTAATTTGGACAACACATTCAGCTGGATGATGAGGAAAAGAGTGACTAAAGATGGGAAGGCTGCGAAGCAACCAGTTCAGATTAAATCATCTACATCCCAGAGTCCTGTGTCTCCAGCCCTTTTTATATTATCCTGCTGGCACAGTTTGGATTTAGTCTTTTTTTCTAGTCTTATGAACATTAATACCAATAATAAAATGTATTAATGCCAAAAATCTTCACCCCTTGCTGCATTTTAATTAGTTATTTGATAGCAAATTATTTAGAGACTGGGAGTAAAAACAATAGAGAGAGACGAGTACGTAGAGAGATGGAAGTACTGCCTCAGTCTCATCTGCCGGGCTGTCAGGCTTCATGTGGCCTGTTTGGGACAATACAATGTGACAGCGATGGAGACAGTGTGCTGGAGGCCATGTCCTTGGTGATGAACTCATACAGTGCAATCATCACTCCACTCTCTCCCCTTCTCACCACACACAGAAATACATGTCTGCACACAAAGAACTCCAGCCCCCCCTTCCCTCTATTGCACACAAACAGGCGGGGCCCCGCATCCCCGAGCCCCTGTAGCACTTTGCGACCTACATCTGGTGTTGGAGAGTGCAGGGACTGAGATCAGCCCGGGTCAGCCAGCCCCCAGCCTCCAGCAGACAGTATAGAGGATTTGTGTTGCATGCAAGTCTGAATGGTGGAAGCATGCTTGCTTTGCCGCTCTTGTCAAAATTTGTGGTTTCCAGTTTGGGCCAAGAACACGCATGTCTCTACACAGTTGTATTTCATTAACTCATGTAAGCAAATGCTAACCAGCAACCCGTGTGCACTTGATTAGGGAATTAGGAATGGAATTTTTATTTTAAAATTGCTGCTGTGAGGTTTGACAACATCTTGTCCTCTGTTCATCCAACTGCACACCCTATAAGTTAATCATGCATCTGCTCAGGTCATGCATGTAATAAGAGTGGACTGTGCCACTGAGTCGAGCTTGTTAGTCTGATTATATCTGTTGGTATCTTTCTTTACTCAAACACGTTAATAGGGTGTCGGGATATTCTGTGCCTGAAAGGTCCATTTAAAAATGTTTCTTTCAGCTCCTTTCAAATGTCAGCTGTTTTTTTTTTTTTTTTTTTTTCTTTCTCGCTAAATATCCTGACACTTCTGTCGAATGTCATTTCACCTTGAACGGTTTATTTGTAGTATGTGAAAAAAACTGGAAGTACAAGTAAATGTGTCACTGAAGGACTGCTTCTGATACAGAAAAAGGTCACAGCAGCATGCAGGTCACCAGTCATATTAGAGACACGCTTTGCTCCTACGAACAAGTTGACACAGTTTAATAAATGTCTGTTAAAACATCTGACATGCTTTGACAGAAATGTGACTTGGCCATGAGGAGTCAGGGTTTGCTCTTGTTAACAAGAACTAATAATAAGTTAGTTCTTGTTACGGTTAAGAGCGTGGCGTTCATATCTGATAGCATCCGTAAGTGATTGCACAAAAAAATCCGACAATAATTTGTCCCAAACCTAAATAATACAATCTTGATCTGTACAGAATAATAAAACTGAAAAAAAAAACATTTAAGATTGAAAGATCTTCCTGTTTCTTTTTTTTTATTATTTTTTACTTGAATTGCTTTTTGAATGAACAGTAAACAAATGAATCAGTTAGTTTTTCTAAAGCTGCATAGTTTTACTTATTAGTTTCATCTCAACTTGCCACAAACAAATGAATCAGGAAATTCAATCTATTAAATGATGCTATTTTTCTGAACTTGAAGTTAAATTTAACTTGCTAGTTTAATTCGTCTACATTGTGTTTTTTATTTACCTTTAACAGGAATTTTTCTGTGGGCTGTCGCAGCTACAAATAGTCTTTGTGTGTCATTTGCACATATTCTGCTAAAGTGCAGAATGATGAGTCTTGAATTAAAACTTTTTGAAAAAACATTTTTTTAAGAGTGAAAAGATGTTTTTGGATATTTTCATCACTCTTCTAATAAATTTAACTATTGTTTTAAAAAGGTGATTACAGACTTTGATCATTTAAATTTTGTTTTCAGCAGCAAACCAAGTTCTCATGGATTGTTTGTCTTTTCTATATTTTTCTTAAGTCAGATGTCATGGATTTTCATCAGGATCAATATTAAGACCCCTCTGCCTCCCCTGACCGCGCGTCACTGTCAAACTCCTTCCTGTCTATTCAGAGTCTTGCAGGAGCTATTGATGCTCACCATGCAGTCCTGTCTACATGGTGTTCATAACCTCCACCAGCTGGACAAAAGGAACATGTTTTTTTTTTCTTTTCTGCAGGTTAGTTTTGCTCAGAAGCAGCCAGATATACACACACACACAGAGCTGTGTCTCACACCAGAACATTTTGTATAAATACCATTTTAATGAGTTACAGATGCCTAAATAAATGTAAGTGTGAAGATAAGTTATATCAGCAAATTAAAACAGACAAGCTGCAACCCGAAGTTAAATCCTAGCATGTGTACTAGTGCAGTACAGATTTCAGAAGGCACTTAATAAAAGGAAACTGTTTTCAGAGTCAGATTGAGCAAAATGTAACATTTTTCAGAGTAAAGTCATAGGGCAGGCAAAAATGTGAGATTTAACATAAACCTGAGCAAATGTATCAAACTCTTTTATTTCCGTGCCTGCAGGCCTGTTCTTCTACTCGTAGAGGTTACTCTTTTGTAGTCTCTAAGAGTTTTTTTTCAAATCCTCCTCTTTTCTTTGTTTTTAAACAGACAATGTCCATTACACAACACAAACATTTCTGTCTATTACATAAGACTTAGTAGATTTCTTCCTAATAGCTAATTTTCATCTATAACTCCTGGCAGCTGTACGGTATTGTACCAATTAGGCTTAGAAAACAACGACAACAAAAGCTTCAGTTTATTTTTCTTAACAGTTAACGAATGAGACATGGCAAACACTGAGCAACTTGTCTGAGCTGAGCTCTGGATGCTGAGTCAGAAGAAGACCATCAGAGGGAGACAGAAAAAGACACAAAGAACGGAGACCCAGAGGAATCATCAAGCCTGACCGACTTGGTTCAAATTTGTTGACATAATTGTTTTTTTTTAAATCATCCTGTCTTTCTACCCATGCAGGTTGTGAGTTGTAGGTATTCTCCATGAGGCCTTAAGGTCTCCTCCAGTTAGAGCTGCTGTTAGAGTTTGTGTAATAAAAACTATGAATTGGTAGATGGGCCAAGAAATGTAAAGTATCTAACCATGTTTCCCAAAACGCATGACTAAGCTTAGTCAGATATCTGAAGAGAGATAGCTACAGCCATCTTCCTATAAACTCTAAGCAGTTTATCTGTCTCTGCTGAGGAAAACCAACCTCACCGCGTCACACGACCATGATACTGCCACCACCGTGCTGCATCACAGTGATGGTGTTTTCAGCCATAGACAGCTTGAAGGGTAAAACGTTTTGGTCTCATCTGAAAAAAAAAAAACAAAAAAAACAACACCTGATTAAACATGTTTGCCACTTATGCAAAACTTTAAACAAGAATGTGTTCTCTGATTAATGTCCCAGGTTTGTGTCACAGTTTTCTTTTTGCATGATGCACTGTGTACTGTGTGAATTGTTACACTTTAATAGGTTTAAATAAACCCGGTCTGAGACAAAGTTTCAGATTCAAACTTTTTTTTAGTTGCGTATTATCTAAAAACAAACAAAAAAGAAAAAAAAAGGCTATAATCTTTGATGTTGAAATGTGCACTCATATCCTGGATGAAAACCACTTTAGAAGAGATTAGGACGCTATCCACAGTCGCAGATACACATTATCATTATTGCACAGCAAAGTCCTCAGCAGTGCCTAATATAGTCTTGCTTCATTGTGATAAACATCTCACTTCTGCACTGTCGTGTGTCATAAATTGTCAAGAACCAACAGCAGAGGCAGAAATCGCCTTCCCTGCTGTTAGTGCTCAAGTCGAAGGCTCAAACTGTCAAAGACAGCTCATTCTGCTGTCATACACCCACCCACACAATGGCAGACGCAAACACCACCACACACATTAAAGCACAACACCCTCATGGATTTGTAAGCTAATAACTTCAGCAATGAAAAAGACAGTTAATATTGCGTTCAAGCTTATCATCCATCCTTTGTTTGATGGAAATGTGGTCCTAATAGATCCGTTAAATATTATATGAGCTGTTTTCCCAACACATTCCAGGCCTTGTAGCGCAAAACAGGTGAGCAGAGGCTTCAGTGTGTGTCCTACTTTCTTTTTTTATTACTATTTTACATTGTGGGTCCAATAAAAAAAAATCCCTGCGTCAAGCTGATTTTATAGAATCTTTCTTCTATAAAAGGCTGTCTAAGTGGGCAGTCGGCAAGAGAAGCTCAGGTCTCAGTGACTCACCTGACAGCCACCATAGATCCATCTCCTTATCAAAGCCCACTCACAGCTGTCTAATAGGGCCCTTGTTTCCAAAGCGTGTCTCGCATAATGCATGTACACCTTATGCAATGCAAGAGCACTTGTTTGGGTTTTTGAGATGTTTCAGCAGACGGCCCTTCAGCTCACACAAGCAGGAAATACTTCAGGGCAATGCCAGGGCATTTCGCAGCATCATGTAGGTAAGCATCACAGAAGCTACATTTGTTGTGAAATAATGTTTTGAACTTTGCTAAAATCATCATTAAAAAAACATTAAAATAACAATACTCCACTCAAAAATGAGATAAAAAGTGTTTTTGACACAGCAGGAATAAAGCGTCATGTACAGAGGCCTAATTCTTCCTCGCGACCGTTACAGGTTTGAGTCCCTTTGACCTTTACCACACATCGCCGCCTCTCTCGTTCCCCACTTTTCTGTGGACGTATGCAAAAATAAATGACCCTCTACCAAAATAATAAAAAAAAATTGTTTAAAAAAAAAAAAAGAGTAGCTTCTGGATTTTCACAATGTTGCATCTTTTTTTTTTTTTTAACAGAATACATTGCTTGTTGGAGGGGAAAAAAACAACCAAATTTAAAGATTTTTCTCAATTTATAACTTCCACCAATAGTTTTTCCTCGTTATCTGCAGCTAAATAACTTCAGTGGTTTGAAATTTGTTTAGGAGACAGCATCACCTAGTGGCAGACAACAACAAAAATATAATAATACACATGAAATAGTGACTGAAGAATCAGTCGGTTTGGTCTTAGCGTGTTTTATTGCCCAAAGGCTAAAAATAAACTAATTCCGGCTTAATTCCATAAATGTCTCAAAACATTTGTTTCCTGTTTTACATTTCAGTGAAGTGGTAAGTAAACACTGTGTAATAAGTTACAGAAAGAACTACTGGCAAAATTAAGCACAGGGAGCCTTTGCACAACACAAAGAAAAGGTACTTGAAGACACCTGTTTTATAAAGTACAACAGTGCACATTAAAAATATGCATCAGCACAAACAGACATAGCGAGTTGGCCTGATTGAAAGTTGTGTTGCCGTCTTTGTCGTTTTAGTTGTGCAACTTCTGCACCACAGGCAGCTTAGTTGCACAGACAGATCAGTATTTAGACAACTTACGACAACAAAATACAATTTTAGGCCCGAAAAACTTTTTTTTTTTCTTTTCGCAAACAGAGTTGCACGTGTATATATGTACAGAGATTCTCACACACGGCATTCTCACTTACACACACACATTACTCCAGACGATCCCGAGGCACTGCATCCATTCACAGAAGTTCAGTCCTTCCAGTGGCCTGAGGTCTCCCTGGTTCTTTGTACCTGCATGGCAGCATGTAAAGTTCAAATGTAGTAGATGATCTCTGGTATCTGGCCATCCTCTACCGACGTGCCGTTGTTGTTTCCAGGTGAGCTAAAAAACAAAAACGTAGTTTTGGTCCCAGTTGTTGATTCTTGGGTCACTTTCTTCAACCCTTTAGTGCCGTAATGAGAGTCTGGACCCTGTGAGGTAAAACACAAATCAGTTAGTTCACGTTTCCGCGATGATTTCTTCTGACAAAATGCTCAGGCTGACCTTTAGGGTGGCGCATGCAGTGTAGCTGATATTGGGCAGGATCTCCACAGGCTCTTTAAACATCACTCGGAAGGTGTTTCCTGAGCCGTCGCAGCTGAAACCGGTATCATTCTGGCCCAGTGTGATACGTTTGTCACTCTCTAAGATCTTAAAACAGGAAATTGTTGATTTGTTATCAGAAGCATTGTATGTTTGTCTGCATAAAGAAAGAAGAAAGAGGTTATTGATGGTTTAACAAGCAGGGTGGTTTTATTTCCCTACATCTGGCCACGCAAGTACTTCTTTTTATATTAATAAATTAAATCAGCATCTGAAAATGTATTTACCATTTTGTCTCATAATAAAATTTGCTTAGCAAGTTGTCATTTAGGGACAAAACTGATGTGATAAAAGGTCCCAGCACAGACTGGACTTCTTTTAAAAGATCAATCTGTTTGGATTTTGCAGCAGGTCATTGATTGTCTTTTAAAAGGAGGTTTAATCAGTTCTCACCTTTGCTTTATTATTTGCTCCTGTTGCCTTTTCTTAAAAGTTAAACACTGTGGAAACATTTTAAAGATTGCTAATGAAATCCCTATTTTCAAACCACCAAATTTGTATTAAGCAATTAAAAAAAAAAAGTCACATCTAGGAGTGAAAATATGATCAGTTCTTCTGGCTGCCCTCTTCAAAAAGGATTAAACTGAAGTTATAAGGCAACTAAATCTAGCTATGTCAGAGGTTTGCAAACTTTACAATCCAAAGAGCCATTCTTGCTCTCAGTCCATCTTAATAAAACTTGTTTAGAGCCACAAATATCACATGACCTTTTGAAAAAAGACATTGTGTCATCTCTACTGCATTGTCTTAAAATACCAATATTTTCTTTACATGTTTTGGGTTATAAAACAAAAAAGCATAAAAGTTTGTGACAAGACGATGAATATATTTTCTTCCATGGGATGTTTTTATGGAAAATCTGCAAATGACACAGTTTTCAACCTAATGACAAAAAAAAAAGATTTAAAAACATGTTTCTGGTACTTATAGTGACATTCTGCTGAGGAAATGAAACGCAATTATTCCATAAAAAACCCCTCCTAAAACCTATATTTAAAAATATTAGCTAGTTTATCGTTTTTACTCATGCTATTCCTGCTGGACCAAAGGTTGAAGGCCTTACCTGAATGTTGACCTGATAGTCGGTGGGTCCATGTATTGAGCCATATAAGCCAAAACCCACGATGGATATTCTTCTGTTAACATTAAATCTACGGAGAAACGTAAACAGGAGAACAGTTATTAAAACGAACCATGGGTTTCATCCCGGTTCAGGTTCTCCATTCGTCGACTAACGAATGTAAGCTGACCTGATTCTGTCGCTGGTGCCGCTGTACCCCCACCGGCTCTCAACCTGCTGGAATCTATTAATGCTACACTCCTCCCCCCTGAGGCAGCAGCGAGGCCTGTCAATGTAGTCGACCCGTGGTTTGGGGTTTACTGTAAAGTGTAAAAACAGATTTACCACCTCCCGATCGAACAATATTCCAGATTGGGCAGGCCCTGTCGCACAAGAAAAAATATCAAACTGGTTTCTGTGGTTGGAGCTGTATGGACACATCAGGAAACATGAAGAACTCAGCAGATCAGTGACGGCTGATCTGCTCAGGACACACTGATAACCAAACGGTCCTTCTGCCAGGACACATACCGGCTGCGAACTCTTCGACGGTCATGAGCGGGAAGCGGATGAGCGGGAGCGCTTTTCCCAGAACCTTCTGCTTGTTCTCCGAGGTCGGGGGAAGCTGTTGTCTGTAACACTCCGCCTCTGCCCAGCGGACCACCGCTTCAAACAGACGATTCTCCCTGATGCTGAGTGTGTCTCTCTCCAACACTGCACATAAAGTATCTACACACACAAACACACAGAGCAGCTATACTTTTAGATCCTACAACAAAGTGGCGGAGCAGCACACAGAGCGAAGGAGACTCGCATACCAAGGTCAATATCAGTGAAGCCCTCTGCGTTTATTGCGTCTGCTGTGCTTTTGTCGATCGTGTCCAAGCAAAGAGTGGCAAGCTGAGGCTCATCAAATAACCTCGCCTGTGAAATAGAGCAGAATATTCAGATTACAGCCATTCATTTTGTTAAAGGCTGGCTGCAGCAATTAAATAATGTGCATACATTTGAATTTTACCACAATGTAAAACTAATACAAAACCATGCCAGTGATGAAATATGATGAATCAAATTAAACATGGTAATTTCATTAGAGATACACCAATCAGGTACTTTATGGCCAATTTCCAGTTTAAGCTGCCATTTACCCCCCATTCTACAGAGTGAGACATGAGATAAAATGTACTGCAGGTTTTTGAGAGATTATATTGCAAACGTAGCTCTGTTTCTGTCTCTAACCCTTATCTAAATTTGATTTAAGTATCTAAGTTTTATAAGGCATGTTTCCCATGCGTTAAGTGAATATATATATATTTTTTTTTTCAGTTTTAATGTATTTTATAAGAAAAAAGAAACTACCGTGATTTTCACCGTCTGACCCACAAATCAAGAGAAAATTTGTTAATTGATGGGTTTGCCAATAGATTAAATTGCTCCATATATTGTGATACTGTGATTTGTAACAATACTGTAGTTTTGAGGGAAACATATAATCAAGCTTAAAATATAATGAAACTACACTGACAAGAACATGCACTTCTTTTTGGTCTGACCTACCAATTTAGGTTTTAAGGATGTAGCAAACACTTGCATAAACATGTGCCACAAGTTCACATGTGCCACAAGCTGATGTACTATAGCTGATGTACTTTTATCTAACAGCAGAAGAACATGTCCCTAGTGTTATCTAACTTTAACTTAACTAAAACCTAAGCACTATATACATAAGAATATAGTCAGTGTGTCTTGAGGCAGAAAAACAAAGCACCTTATTTTTCATGCATTTAATAAACAACTGGGGAAAAAAATCATATTTTAAGTGCATGACCTGATAATAAGAGCCAATTAAGGGATTAAAAGGAAAGAATCCTTCAACTGCCATTGGTTCATTTCCAAAACTTACACTCAGAAACCACTACTGGGACTGTGTGATGCTTAGGTTTTGTGAAAGGATCTATGTTTTACGTTGCAGTCCTTAAAGATGTTGAAGAAATATCAAGCAACTGTAGAACAAAATATTGAAACCTGAAGGAATACAAACAAAATAGAGGAGCTAATGTAATTAAACACCTACTTGGAAAAACTGGGAGCCACTTAATATGCCAAGAAAATATAAATGAAGATTAGACCTAGTGACTTATGTCAAAAAAAAAACCATCAATAAAGACGGTGAGTGCCTCACCAGTTAATAATGACTATAGAAAGAACATTATCTCACGTTTGAGTAAAGGCACTTTGCATCCAAGAGGAGTATTTACATTGTTCAGTGTTTCTAGTTCCTCTGCTATCATATATTGACGACACAGTTGCTTTCACTGACAGTAACCTGAGTGAGAAGCATGAAGGCGTTGTCGGCTCTGAGGTGCTTGGTGAGGAACTCCACACAGTGGCCCTCCAGAGCTGGGACTGCATATTTTTTTGCTGTGTACAGAGTCGTCATCACAGTCTCTGGACCAATATGGACCTCGTCGGAATACAGAAACCTGTACAGCGAAAAAATAAGAATAGCAAGAACAAGAATAAGCATTTTTTACCAAGCTACCCCAAGCTTCAAATTCAAATGTGAAGAAAATCTATATTTTCACGTGTATTTGGTTTAGAGGTGGGCATTTATCTTTTATTGTGATAAATTTCTTGTCTTTCAGTTTCAGTGTTAAATGTTGATTAGAATTCAAAGTTTATTGATCTTTCAGAATGTGTTTCCATTATTATGCCATTACCGTTATATTACTCGAAAATGGTCTCAAAACAACAATATCATCGTTTTTTGCAATACCTTCTGGGACAATTTATCGTCCAGCAGCATTTGTCATCGTGAAAGGCCTATTCACAATACTACCACAAAATATTGTGATGAAAGTTTAAGTCTATATATTGTCTACCCTTACATTGTTTTCCCTTTACATGTTGTCACATAACAAAAGATTCAATATATTTTATTAGGATTTTCTACAATAGATCAAAACAAAGTAGTGCATTATTGTGGAATAAAAATATTCTAGTTTTAAACTGTTTTACAGGTTCTCCATTCCATAAATATGATCCATTTTCTAACACGCTTATCCTCGCAGGGGCTGGGTGGAAACAACTTGTGTTAATTTGTTATTATCTACTTTCTGTTTTTTTCTGTGCATTCCTGGTGAGCAGCACTCTGAAAGCTGTGTGGGGGGTCTGGGACCGCCCGTCCCACCTTACCTGAGCAGGGCCAGGAAAGCTGCAGGCTCCACGTCAGGGAGCTCTATTTCAGCCGAAGTGGTGGCCATCCCCCCGTTGAACATGGCATCAAACACGGCGCTGCCGGCGGCCAGGACGAACTTATGAGCAGGTATCCTCTGGGCCTGTCTGCCTTTCCCGACGACGAACCTGACGTCGCTGAGCAGCTCGTTGTTGAAGAGGAAAGCGAAGCGCTCCTTCAGGGAGCTCTTCGTCGCCTGCCAGTTGTAGACGGGCTCCCGCTGTAGGCCGAGGCCCGGCGGGGAGGCGGACGGTGCGGGAGCTGAGGGTGGCATGTTGCACAGAGCCGCCGCAGCTGCGCATTGTACCGAGTTGGACGGAGCCTCCGGACCGCTTTGGTTCGACGCCAATCCGCCGCCGCTGGCCATGACGAGCCACAGCAGTTTTTTCTGCCTCTGATCCTGCAAACAGCAAAGTGCTAATAATACCGTGTCGCGACAGCAGAGGTGATTAATTTATTTACGTATTGTCCATCGCGCAGGAGGCCATTGCTCAGGTTCTTCGGTTGCTAAAGAGACGTACTTCCTTCAAAACACATTTTCCTCGTTTTGGATTGGACGGCGTCTGGCCACGTTTAAGTCTCATTACTGCCCCCTGGTGGGCTCCTCCGTGTAGTTCCACAAATTTTATGCTTGTTGATGCACCCATTCATCAACAAGAATTTCGACACAGTAATAAATAAATAAATAAATAAATAAATAAATATTCCTCAATTTTAATGTTTATTTACATCGGTTTTGCTAAATCAGATATTGCATATACGTATATTAAATATGTGAATATGTAAAATTCTGAAATATTGAAATAATTAAAGATTCTTTTAAGATAATGATTGTTGACATATATTTATTTAACCCTGAATTGAAGTCTGTGGGTCATACATTATTGACTTAAGATTGGAATTACATTTTTTTTTTTGCTTTATACTTTTGTTCATAGTTGAATTATTATAGTGTTTAAATGTTTATTGAGCTTTTTTATTATAACGCTGCACTTTTGGAGATGATGCCTTGTTTGTCGTTTGTTATACTCAACGACGAGATGTCGGTTTCTTGTTTTTTTAAAAAGTATGTAATCTCACAATAATGAAAAAAATAATACCCTTGCATTGTTTCCTGTCTGATTAGCATGAAACATGAGCACTTGTGTACGAGGGCGCCCCTGAACGTTGGTAAAAGGTAAAACAAGAAAAAGAAAGAAAGAAAAAAAACGCATTCACGATCCAGAAAGACGAGAGGGACAAGACTAAACCCGCAAGTGAGAGCAGGACTGAAAGTTTGATGACTGGAACAGATCCCTCTTTTCCAAACATGGCACAGACTGGTCGGGACTTTTCTGGAGTTGATCTCTGTTGATTTTATTTTCTCTTCAAGAAAACCCCAGACGGTCAACAATGAGCGCTTCTGCAGGGACCGGGGTGTTCATGCTCTCACTGATGTCCATCCCTTTCTGCTATTTATTCAATTCTTTCATTTACAACAACAGGTCAGCACATTTTCAACTAACTCGGTTTGGGGATTACAAAACCATAAATGTCTGTGTAGTGTTACTCAAATTGTTTTATTCTAAAGATCAGATTTCTTTTTTTGCTTAATATTCAGTGCAGAAGCTTTCTTCTTCGCTGGGTGCACAGCAGTCCTCATTCTGACCATTTCAGTTCGTTTCATGCTCAAGAAGAAGGCTCCTGTTGATCCTCTTTTCTATGGTATGATTTCCTGGTCTTGACTCTTAAAACGTTTACCGCTTAATATATCCACTACTTTGTTATTCATGACAACACAATTATTATTGTTATTTTTGTTTACTAACCAACCAGCTGATTGTTTCAATGCAGTGTATGCAGTGTTGGCATTCCTGAGCGTGGTGAACCTGATCATTGGGCTGGAGCAAGACAACATCATTGATGGCTTTGTGAAGTTTTACCTGAAAGAGGTAAAAACTGCTGTGCGTACAGTGTGTGGCTCACAGAAATGTTCCCCCATATAGATTTTTACAAACAAATCTCTGTGTTGCAGGCAGAACCACACATTAATACAGCACATGGACATATGATTTTCTATTGGGATGGCTGTGTGCATTATCTTATGTATCTGCTTATGATTGCTGCCATTACTTGGGGGTATGACCTGTCCATCCAAGTGTGTGCCGGTACATGTGGTTCCGGCAGTAATAATAGCGGTGTTATATGGTTTGCGCAGGGACAGTTACCGAGCGATTGGACTGTACTGGGTGGGTTCTTTTCTCATGAGCACCATGGTCTACATTCTTGGGAATGCTGTGGGTAAGAAGACCAAAAATAATGGGGGTATCTTTAAATGAGCAACTCCTAATTCTCAAGGGAATCTGTGTTTCTCACGGCGATATGTTATCTTATGTATTTTTTTCCAGGAAAATATGGGAGCCAAGTCACTCCCCTCTTCGTCCTCCACATGCTTTATATCTCAGTGTCTGTTTGGGCTTGCTTCCGGATCTTTAGTCAACCTTCTACACACAATGCTCAGTTAACGGTAAGTTACTGGATTCCTCTGCACATCCTCAATTATTCTACATCGGGTGTTGCTTTTGACTCACTTGAATAGATGACTTGAACCGTCTGCTACGGTCAAATCTCATCATATACTCTTTATTACATCTTCTGCATAGGATATAAGACGCAGAAGTAAATGTTTCCAGAAAGCAGACTGATTCGCCACAACAATCATTAACATCAGTATTTCACTGTAGTTTCAAGCGAAAAAAAAACATATTACCAGGGTAGAAAACAAATGTTACAGGCTGCTAAACATTTGAAATACAGCAGTTTAAACTCCACTGCAGTTCATCCTTTGTGTTACTTTGAGTGTAAAATAGACTCCACTTGTCCATGAAGACACAAGGAGTAAATTCTGTGGTCAAAATAATATTATAAGGTTAAAGGGGTTAGATAGTTTTACTCCTCTTGGTTTCAAAGGTAAAAATCAAAGTGACACCAAACCCGTGCAGGATGTGGATAAATAACAGATTTCAAAGGGTTAGTTTGGATTTTTATGAGGTGTGGTTATAACCAGTAATAGTTCATCAGCGATTCTTTTGCACAATGGAAACAAAACCTACAGGTTTATTGAGTTCTTGGCAGAACTATAAAGAAGTCGAATCTGATCTGGAGGGATAGATGGAAAACATGGGGTAATTAAGTTCCAGGGATAAACATTCAGGGTAACAGTGCTAATTATAACATACAGGCATATCATTGCCTCAAAATTAATTACATATGGAAAAACTATGATTCACAAACTCAGCTGTAACAATTTGAACATACATTTATTTTAAGCAGATTTGTGCTCGTAATGTGAATATCTGTCTTAAGTAAGAGTCAAAATGAGAATATATCACAAATTTCTTTCAAATGCTGACTGTCTTATAAAAAGCAACACTAGCATTTCTGACACGAAAATAAAAGACAAGACAAAAGCATTTAACATGAACTTTTATTTCTGCACATTTCATAACAAGGAGCAGCAAAAACAGGAAAGACACCTGCCACCTGCTCTGTCAATCAATGGGAAGGCAATACTCTCAATAATAATAATAATAATAATAATAATAATACATTTAATTGAAGATTAAATTCTTCCAGGCCATCATACTTATCTTAAATCTCTAATTTAGTAAGCGCTGGTGACTGCAGATTTATACGTCCATTGGCTAATTCATATTATTAAGAAAAATAGAACCAAATTAGTAAGTTTTGTTCATATGTAATAATACTTAACCTTATTTTTATATATGAACCTAATAATAACCTATACACCCATTATGTGTATATATTCTAATCTAGAAAATAACTGTACAGATTGCTGATGTAATTTTTTCAACAACAACTCTGATCTCAGTGGTGATCTTTTGTCATTTTCTCTCAATGATGAAGACAGCAAAGCACACTAAGCTGTAAGATGCTCATGTCAGGAGCACAGACAGCTGAAAACTAGTCGAATGTCATTTTTCAGAGCATTCAGGAATCACAGGGGACAAACTTGCTCCACAGACCTCTGGATTTGCTATTTATCGTCTACCTCATTCCAGCTTTGGCCTTTTGTGTCTTCAGAGGCTTGGTAAGAAACTGTGAAAGGATCAACAAGTATAAAACCTGGACTAGTGAAATGATTCATCAGTGGCCCATGTTTGTTTTGGAGGTTGTTCTGGACTGCCCCAGTAAATGGTGTGAGGACTACACCCAGCAGTTTGAGCCGTACCTGAAAGATCCCTCCGCCTACCCCAAAGTCCAGGTAACTCAATGACATGAAATATGATAAAACATCATCCAAACACACCCTGCAGTTTAATGTCTTAAACTGCATTCACATTCGCCAGATGCTTGTGAGCATGCTGTATTCCGGACCCTACTACATCATCACCCTGTATGGATTGTTGGTCCCAGGATGTGAATGGGTGCCAGAGCTGACTCTTGTGCACTCAGGTGCTCTGGCTCAGGTAGGTAACACTGATCATTTTGAGCACAGCTGAGGGTAGGCAAGTCAAACTTGTTTGCACACAGAGGATTTCAAAAGTGTTATTATTTTGTATTTTCATTTCATGTTTCAAACACAAACAGTTAGGTATTTTGAGGGATTTTAGGTGAGAGGCCCACAGAAAGTATTCAATTAAAGCCATACCAGACACTTTAGGCATAACAAGTTATTATCTCAGTAAATCTGGTCTTTTATGGAAGAGTAGTAAGAAAACTGTAGTGGTTGAAAAGACGCCAAAATAAATCTTTGTTGGTCACAAACCTTGTAGGGAACCCACCAAACATTTGGAAGAAGTAGGTCAGATGAAAAAAGTCTAATTTTTTGGTCCACAACCAACTGCTATGTGTGGTGGAAATCTAATGCTGAACATCTGCATGGAGAAACATGGCGGTAGCAGTATTATGCTGTGTTGATGCAAAGAAGCTGGTCGGTTTTGTCGAACAGACAAAATCACTAATAAACTAGAGGTTCACCTCACTTGACCTCTAGTAAAAACACACTAACCTGTCAGAAGAAACAACTTATTTCCTTAAACAGATCACCTAACAGTGAATGTATTGCAGAGATTATGCAGCAATAGAGTTGGGCAAGATTTAAGTTGAACTAACAGGAAGTCTTCAACTGCCACATTTGTGAATGTTCCTGAAAGGGCTTCAACTATTCACCTTTAATCAAGGTTTTTTCTAAAAATTGTAACCGTATCTGTGTGAACTCTGTGTCTTGATATTTAAAATAGTGAGTTAATATGTCAGTGTAATAGTTTTGGCCTTATTACACAGAGGTGAAAGAGTTCTGTGGGAAAGCAAAGGATTTTGACCAGATGCCAGAAAAAGAGTGACTTCATGGTGATATTTTGGTTAGTCTTTAACTTTTTCTACTTTAATATTTCTGGACTCATTGACTGGTTTCAGTGAATTAACCAGGGAGCACAATAGCGACATCTATTCAGATCTAAACTTGGAACGCTATGAAGATTGGCGGCAGCAGCTAGTGCGCCACTCTCATCTCCGTCATACAAAGCAGCCATTGTGTTTGAGCTCTAAGCTGCCACGTCACTCATCAGTGGGACTAAGGGCAGAAGGTGACTTCAGGCCGAGTGGAATGGTGGTATTGGTGGTATTCACTTAAATGTCAACTGTTCAGCGGGAGCTATAAAAAGGAGTGCTGATGGTCCAGAAGGCTGGGTTGCTATGAAACATGTCCATTTTCAGTGGCTTAATTGGAAAAGATGACAGGGAGGGTTTAGTTACATTTCAAATTATTTGGGGTTTTGCCAACAACTACACGTCTAGATCCTATGGCTTACTAACAGAAGCCATAGGAAGCCAGAAGAATATCAGCTGTAATTATGTCATCTTCTCCTGTTGCGTTAACCTTTCATTTTACGTGGAAAATATAAACTATGCTGGAGTTTAATATATGGCAATATTAAAAAGAAAATACTGGACCCCAAGCTTCCCATAGAATTCGGATTTAAGACAATAAATCCGACATTAATTCCATTTTTAATCCATTTTTTATTTGATAGAAAATATTTTTTAAATCCAGTTTCCAGCCTCACCAAATAACTTGGAAGACACATCTTGTCAGTGATGCATTCAAAACTTTAGTCTCTTCATCAGATCTCAGTTCAGTGTTGCATTTTGTTATGATTGAAAAAAAAAACATACTGATTGAAAGATTAGAAAAATTTGCTTGAGATGAACTACATAGGGTCAAATCTCACTTGCTGGTAAGTAGGACTATTTTATGTCCTACGGCGGCTATAAATTCAAAGAATACAGATGGTGATCCTCAAGGTTTCATTCTCAGCCCACTGTTTTAAAAAAAAACATCAGTTTTCTTTGGAAGGATGTATCCACATCTCACATCTTGACTTTCCAGTGTTTTTCTGCCATGAAAAACTATTTTAAATAGATGAGGGTGTAATGATATTCCCACTCCTCAAGTGTCTTCAGGTCTTCTAGATTCTGGAATTGCTTAGGTCATCTCAAACAACAATTTGAATGTTTCTCTCACTAAGCCATTCTTTTGTTAATCTGGGTGCATAATTAGACTGACTATAATGCTTAAAAAGTTCAGTTTCTCTTCCTCCTCAGCTTCTTAACAGACACCTGAAAATTTTGGGTGAAATCTGACTGGTATTGGGAGGTTTTCATGACTTTATCCACCTTGTTGTTTTTTTACTGGTTTTTGAAAAGGCAACAGCTTTTATAAATCTCGTTTGCTTTAACTTTGCATTTTACATCCTTAAATGTCTAAAGTTTCATCAAATTTTTAAAAAATCCTAGGAGTATGTCCCTGCTTGTTCCTCGCTGTAATTTATTTCTTATTCGTCCTTTTCTGCTCTGTTTTACAGGCCCAGTTCTCTCACATCGGTGCATCCCTTCACACACGGACACCGTTCTCTTACAGAGTACCAGCTGACAGTCAGCCTGTCTTCTTGCTTGTTAATGTCCTGTACACTCTTGTGCCTCATGCTTTGTGCTACCGTTGCTGCACGCAGCCAGCCTTCTTCCTCAAGCCAAAGGGAGAGAAGAAAACACAATGACTCTGCACCTCTGAGACAGACAAGGCACACCGCAGAGGGCAACAATGCCTTAAAAAAGCCAGAATAACTTGCAAAGCCCTGATTTATATTTGCATTTACCCACAGTTTCTGGTTTTGGAGCTGGGGTCCCTCCACCCCCTTCAAAGTGTGTGCTAAACAGGAAACTGAATCAGTGCCATGTCTGGTTGTTTATGTTGTAAATGTGAGGATGTGTATTATGTGTAGTTAAAAATATGTTTGTGGTTTTTAAACTATTTGTCCTAATATATTCAGTGTTTTTGTAAAATAAATATTTGATGAATTGCAGATTTGAATTTGTGTGTGTTCATTGTAGAGCAGATGGCAGAATTTATAAACAGTGTAAGATGAGAATATAAACAGGACTTTGTGAGAATAACTACTGAAAACATTTTTTTTTTTTTGTTAAAAATGCTTAAGCAATTCTTTTGTTTATTTATTATTTGGATGATTAAAAGAAGGAAATACTTTCCAGAGCCTCTTTCTGTCATTTGCACAAGATTTTGTCTGCTTTGATTTTTGGACAGTACAAGGAGTAGAACATAAATTTTTAGACTGTACTAAGTGAATGAGAGGGAAATACTAAATATAAGACTTCATAAAAATAATTTGTAGTCAGAAAATTTAAAAAAAATCAGCTGATTAAGTTTTGGAGTTATTTATAGTGGAGGATTAGAGCCACTTCAAAAGAAAGATACTTAGATTTTTTTTGTCAGTGGCCATAATCCTATTCCGCAGATGTTTTTATTTTTTATTTTTGAAAGAGTGTAATGATAGAAAATAGATTATGATCCATACTCTAATTCAGAATGTGGTGATAACACTAACAACTAAAAGTTGTTTGCCAACTGGCATAAAGCAAAAAAATAAAATAAAAATAGAAGGATAAATCCATAGAACATGATTTGTTGTATTTAAAAATATCAGAAAGGGAGAAGGAAATTATTCTAAAGTGTTTTTTTCTGTTTTATTTCAATTTCTAAAACGAACTTTGTTGTATCAAATTATATGAGGATTTAATTTAATGTATTTTTCATTTTTATTTGAATATTATGTCATTTATTTGGTGTGAGTGACATTGTGGTTTACACTCCAAGCCAGTTGGTGGCGGTAAACCACAAGGTTGTTTACTAACAGCCAAGAAACGAGAAAGAAGAAGAAGACAACTTCGCCTGTAGCCAACAGACATTGAATAATCGCATTTTTTTTCATTATACAATTACATACATGTCCTGATTATATTAGCTAAGTCCTAGAGATAAAAACTCGCGGCTTAATCAGGGAGAGTATTAAAACCCGTTCTAAAATAGAGTTGTTTGCTAACGTTAGCTTAGCTAGCCGCGGCTAGCTTCGATGGCAGCCTCCACTACCCCTGTTGTCTCTACTTCTACATTAAGGTTTGAAACGCTCAGTCTTTTATCTTGTTGAAAAAAAGTAAATAAAAGCTAAATTGTAAACACAAGTCGACAAATTATTTAAATAAAAGCTATCGCTGCCCTGGACTGGCCAATTTTCAAAAGCACGTTGAAGCATGTCGGTTTTCATGTTGCAGTCCATCAACAGGAAAACATTACCTCGTCAGTCGTTTCCAGTAGAGTCGAGTTCTTCTATTACAGCTGTGTGTGGTGTGTTTATGTTACTGTCTTGTTGTTATTTTTTTTTTTTACACTTACAGTCAGAAGCAGCGAAGAGTTGCACAGAGGAAGGAGAGAAGAAGACGGAAACGACAAGCTCTTGCTCAAGCCAGAGAATGTGGTATAAACCCTATTAAGATTTACTGACAACATTCAGTTGGTCGTTGCCTCGATGGGACGCTGAGTCTTTTGGTGCTTTATTGTAGAGTTGAAAAATGACGCTGAAGAAGAGGATGAGGTGAAGGAAGGAGAAAGTGAGGGGAACAAGGCTGCTGAGGATGAAAGGTAGGTCAACCTGTCTTCACTGTCCTGCAGCTGCCAAAAACTTCAGTAAATCAGTCTTCAATTGTATTCTGTATTTTTCAGACATCGACAACATGAAGAGTGGCTGGAAAGAGAGAGGCTGGCTCAGGAGGAATTCAGGCTGAGGACAGAGAGGGAGGAAGCTGTGAGGAAAAGAAAAGAGGAGGAGGAGGTAATTTCCTGATGAGGTAGAAAGGAAGAAGCTAAGTTGCCAATTTGCACAAATTTGTTGCTGTCAAAACACGCAGACATGAATTAGTTCCCCCCCCCTGTTGCCAACATGTTTGAACAATAAATAAGTTGACCTTAGTATATTTTTCTTGGCAGAAAATAGTAATATTTCACATTGCTTTGCACTGTTGTGCTTCATTGTTGTTGTTTGCTATATTATATACCATAAATGTGACTTGTACAGTTTATTTTGCACCCATCAAACACAAATTCTGTGGATATTGGTGAGCAAACAGGCAAATTGGATAAGCGATCTATGTCATCAATGCCGATTTCAAATGGCTGCTGTTCTTGAATTCACAGCGAATGATAAAGGAGGAATGGGAGGCCCAGCAGAGGAGAGAACAAGAGGAAAAGGAGCAGAAGCAGCGGGAGAAGCGTGACAGAGAGGTGAAACGGACTCCAGGAGGATAGAAAATAAAAGCAACATATCCTCTGCTGCTAACTTATCAAACCCCCCCATCCCCCCAAAAAACAATAAGTTCATCAGATGGACACATTTTTGCTCTGTGAATGATTATTACTTTTCCTTGACTTTGTGGCACAAGCAACCATCATGTTCCTTACCTAAGATACACTCAAAGAGAAAAAAAAGCTTACACCTTCAGCTTGCACGTCAAGAATGTATCTTTTACTTTGTGTGGGATTGTATGTAAAATTGATTGATACAGCTGTCGGTTTCCTTGATATCTTGGGTGATTTTTGTGCCTGTCAGGCTTTGTGAATGAACTCTTAACCCCCCGATAACAGATATGCTGCAGTATGTTGACGTCTTCACGTTTTTCACAAATCGTGTGTTTAAAACATTTGTAGGAGGCCGTTCAGAAAAGGTTGGATGAAGCCGAGAATCAGGTAAAAACAAAGATATGTCACTTAAAAGATTATATCTGTATACCTTTTATATCTGTAGGAGACAGAAAATGTGGTATTTAATCAAGTGTCAGCTCTTTGTGCTACTGAAGACTCAAAGCTGAAATGTGTTTTTGACTTCTTGTGTTAATCATATATTTGCTGTTTTTTTTTTTTAGCTGGAAAATGGAGGCCCGTGGATGAATCCTGAGGCTCCTGAAATAACAAACTCGGAAAACTTCGGAACGGAGCGCGACGTTGCCAACTGTCCTTTCTTCCTGAAGACAGGAGCATGCCGATTTGGAGACAGGTTCTGTTTGTGTCTTTTTTTTTTTTTTTTTTTTAAATATAGCATATCAGTTAAATATAAAATATATCACAAATACTACTTTACCTAAAGGGACTATTCTTTGTATTTGCTGGTTTATCTCAATCCATAAGCGTAGGTGTTCTCGGAAGCACATCTATCCGACTTCCAGCCCGACCCTGCTGGTCCGCGGTATGTTCAAGACGTTTGGAATGGAGGAGTTGCGGCGGGACGATTATGACATGGATGCCTGTTTGGAGCACAGCGAAGAGGAGCTGCTGGAGGCTTTCCTGGAGTTTTACCACGACGTTCTGCCGGAGTTCAAGAGCATCGGCAAAGTGGTGCAGTTCAAGGTGACGGGAGACAAGAGTATTCACTGAACATGTATTTAATGGTCTGAAAACCAGAATTTCTCTGATATTCATAATGTACGCTGATCATTCTTCTTTTAGGTCTGCTGCAATCATGAACCACATCTGAGAGGGAATGTTTACGTTCAGTTTGACAAGTACGTTTCTCATTTTGTCTTTCTAAGCTACTTACAACTGCTTTTTGTTGAGATTTTATGTGATATAGTTCACAGAATAACTGATAATTGTGAAGTGGAAGGAAAATTATACCTGGTTTCAAAATCTAAAAAGTCTGGTGTGTGTATTTATATTCAACTCTCTGAGTCAACACTTTGTTGAGCCAGATCACAAAAGCCTTTGGGATATGGCTATCGAGTTGCAGATTACTAGATGTTTGTTTTTTCATTCTTCTTTTATGTCAGACTTAATGTAGAATATTTAACAGCAATTTTAAAGTCTTGCTACTCATTCTCATATGGATTGTGTCAAGATCTGGGTTGTGACTCAGCCTTTCGTACACATGGACATGCTTTGATCTAAACTATATTACCTAACTCTCTAGTCATATCCCAGACCCATCTTTGTTTCTTGGTCTTTTATGAGAATGTCTCTTCACAAATATTCTCTAACAAACATCTTTGGAGCTCACAGAACATTTATACTGAGATTAAACGACACAAAAGTTGACCCTGTTTGTGCGTTAGTTGTGAAGGCAGTTGAGTTTAATAGGTTTTATTTGGGGGTATTGAAGTAAAATGGGCTTAATACAAATGCACCTCACATTTTTTAAATATTTTGTAAGAAGAAGAAATTGTTATAATTATTTTGCTTCAACTTCACCATTAAGATATTTGTGCTTGTCTACGCATGCCATAAAACATGTTAAATTTGTGGCTTTGAAGACAATTTGTTAAAAAGCTAAAGTATGGTATGAAGTCATTGCATGTTGTCCTGTTGTTTTGGCTTCGTGTCCAGAGAGGAGATGTGCAAAGAGGCCTTTGTGAAGTTCAATGGGAGGTGGTATGCAGGCCGGCAGCTTCAGTGTGAGATCTGTCCTGTTACACGGTGGAAGAACGCCATATGTGGTGAGTTAGCTTTCACATGTCACCTTAAGGGCAGAGAAGCAACATTCGTTTCAGTGCGTTGACTATTGTCATGTTTTTTTTCTCGTTAGGACTGTTTGACAGACAGAAGTGCCCTAAAGGCAAACACTGTAACTTTCTGCATGTATTTCGAAACCCGGGCAACGAATTCTGGGAGGCCGACAGGGACCTCCAGGTGTCCCCCGATCGCAGCATCAGGGGGAGTCGCAGGGACGAGTGGCATTCGGAGCGCTACAGGGAGCGATCGCGGAGGCAGCGCCGCAGCAGCCGGAGCCCGGCAAGATCAGAGCGGTCTCACAGACGGTGGGAGGATGACCGGGAGAGGAGCAGGAGCAGAGAGAGGAGGGCGTCCCACCAGCGCAGAGAAGACAGGTGGTCTTCTAGGTCACGACACAGTGAGAGGAGGACGGACCGGCACCGGAGCAGGAGTAGGGGCAGATCAAGGAGCAGAAGCAGAGAGAGAGAGCAGCGTAGAGATAAGGAAGGGGAGAATAAATACAGAGACAGAGGTGATGATGGGGACCCTCAAAGAGAAACAAGGGAGAGATCAAGAAGCACAAGTAGAAAAAGAAAGAGACACAAAGAAAACAGAGAAAGAAGCCCAAAGATATCAGAGAAAAGTCTTTCTGATGGTACAAAACCCCACCACCATCACAAGCGCTCCAAAAAAAGCAAGAAGAGCAAAAAGAAACACAAAAAGGAAAGTCTCTCATCTGAAAAGACACATTTCTCCACGGAGCCAGGAAGTGAGAAAGACTCAGAGGAAGAGACTTGTGGTAATCCTTCAACACAAAGTCCGAGTGGAGGCTTTAAAGAAGAGGGAACTCAGGAAAAATGTGCCGGTCAGAATGATTTGGATTCAGAGGTGAAAACTGAGGCCTCTCCTGAAATTAAGACTGAACCAACAACAAACGGGGGCATTTCTTAATTTCTTCATCTTTAAAATCAGTCATTCACTGCTAGCCTCATCAGAATAAGTAGTGCAAACAACACCATAAACATTTTATGGATGCTTCATGGATTTTTAGTAGTATCTTTCTGGTGAAAGCTCTTTACAGACTCTGTTCAGATTATGTTATGAAATGGTCAAATATATTTCATAACATAGTTCAGACAGCTTTTTAGCGCAGCTTAGCTCATCGACATGTGAACAACTTGGATACATTTTAAAATAAATGATCAGCATTGGGATTTGAACCACTTCCTGGCTCTTCTGTACAAACAAAAACATCAGAATGGGTTGTCCTTGAATACATTTATTGTCTCAGATTTAAGAAAAACTGTTGGCAGTGTTAAATATAAAACAAGTCATTTAGCTCAAATCAAAGATGGTTTTGTTCAATAATGGGGTTGAGATTGCAGAAACGCGTATCGCCTAAGATGAGCATCCATCTTCTTCTGAATTGAACACCTGTTTGGATGCCTTTGTATCTCATATGCTCATAATTACTATTCCACAAAGTTTACATAGTTGTGAGATAGGAATATAAAATACAGTCATCTGTAATCAAATAGTGCCCACATACTTTGATAGAAGTCCCTTTTTCTGGCATTCTTTTTTAGACACCATTAAGAAGGTCAAACACAGTGTTCTTTGGTCACAGGTGAGTCTAAGAATGAACTAAACCTTTAATCTGTGGTTATGAAGCTGTTTTTTTTTTAAGTCACTATCCTGTCCTGAAGACTTGAAGAGACCCAGTGAAGATTGATGACAAAAATGTAACATTTCACCTGAACCCTTTCAGAAAGGAGATATGATCCATACGAAAACAACAATACAGAGAACAGAAAGCTTAGCGAGCCGCAGCAAAATCAAAGACCACAAAGTTCAACATATGTAAACAGTTCATATCTGCAACAAGTACAAATGAACACAGAAAACAATACTGATGCTGTGATCTACCCGGGTACAAAGGGTACTGTAATACTGACCTAAGTTGGTGCCTCATACTACAGGAATACTTTACAATAGTGTCCACATTTTATCTAAAAACAAAATGGCACAAAATGGAAACTTGTTGAGACAAATATTTAAATTCAACAAATACATTTTGCAATAAGATTTATTACCAGGACTGCACAGTGGTCAAATGATTTTAACCTCCTCCCCCCAGGACTTTGTAATGGCTAACACTTTATACAGCTGAGGATTCAGAAAATACCTAAACAGCTTTACGCTGCGTTAACCTTCCTGGTGTTTGTGGTGTGCAAGAGGCACCAGCAGCACTTACAAGTCTTAATTACTAATTCTGCAAACAGTGATCAATGGATGATCTAAACATGCTGGAGTTGTGACATTAGTGCTACATTACTCTGTTGAGTTAAGAGGTCGGGAGAAATACAATGGAATACTTTACAGGAAGTTGGACAGTTGGACAAACACTACATTTGGCACCACACCGAATGATCGTTACAGTACAGAGCAGTACAACGATGCCGACTATATACATACAACAGACACTGGACAGGAAAGGACACAAAGACGTGGATGTGAACAGATCTGCATCTGCGGGACGTAGCGAGAGGCGGCGGGGTGATCTATGTCAGCCCGATTTCTTCTAAGACGCTCCGCGGCGCCTCGGCTTCCTGCAGGGGAGAAACAAAAACACATCTCCTGCGTTTCTACTGTGAGTATAATTAATAGTAATAACCATGCAGGCCTTCACAGTGAGCCACGACAACAATAGCACCGCATGCTTTGCTAATAATAAAATCACTGAGATGGGAATCTGTCAGCTTGAAGTGGCTATAGCTGGACACCAAGCACAAACAGGCGGGGTGTCGAGGAGGTTTAATTCAAGCGCTGCAGGCTTAGAATAAACAGATGGCAGCAGGTGCAGATGGCTGCACACTGGAAAATGCAATGCGTCAACATGCCACAGCGACCCTTCTGTTTGGTTCAGTGCCCAGGGAAATTCTTTTAATAGATACACAGAGAACTTCTACGAGGTAATGACTACAGGCTTCTTCTTCGTGGAAAGAATTTCTCGTTACAAACTTTAATGATGGGAATTTTTTTTCTTACAGCAAGCAAAACCTTTTATTATTGGAAATCAATTTTGCAATTCTAATTTGCTAAATCAAATACCGATCGTACCTCCTGCAGCAGGTCGGCCTGCTCGATGGCCTTCAGCACGTTCTTCTTGGAGGTTTCCTGAGCTTCTCCACCCAGCAGGAACTCATCCAGGATGAAGTAGGCCTTCTCAAAGTTGAAGATGATATCCAGCTCACATACCTGTGTGGGAATGGTGTGGCAGAGATAAATAATAAAAAGAAAGATGCAAAATGAGGCTTTGTTTCTTGCAATAACAGGTTTTCATCATGGTGTTTGTGTGACTCACACTGCCAAAATATTTGTCCAGTAGCTCCACATATCTGTGAATGATTTCCAGAGTGATCAGCTCATTATCCTGATCCTCGACAGCACAACAAAAGTACAGACTGGCATATCTAGAAAACAAAAACAAACAATGAAGGCAGGAAATGCAAGAGTGACATTTGGAAAAGATTTAGTTAGCCTTTTATTGTTTTCTCCACATCTTAAAAGAACGTGTAAATATTAGAGTAATTTTTGCTCAATCCAAAGAACTGAGTTACAATATTTCAAAGTGTTGCATTTTATATGCAAAATGTAAAAACAGAACATACTGAAACAATAAACTAGAATGAAATTGTAAAAGTGTATCAGTATTAGGTAGTCCCTGTATAAAATGACAATACAACTCTACTGTTTAGTGAAAATGTTTTTGTTTACCTCACACACTGCATTAGAAGAAATTGGTTTTAAGGTTTATAGCTATAAAGATATTATTTTTGATACTAAGGGCTGTAAACAGATCACAACAAGTTGGGACCTGTTATTATAATTTTTTTTTTTTTACATTATCTACCTTTTGTACACAATCTTGAGATCTCTCCATTCCAGGAAGCTGCACATCTTAGGCTTCCTGGCCAGTATGGTCTGGACCAGATCCCTGGAGATCTTCTTCCTCTCCTTGTCAGACAGAGGGACATACCATTTCTGAAGCCGCAGCTTCCCCTGCCGGCTGAACAGCAGCATGAACTGCATCTGAGGGGGGGGGGGAGATCCAAGGGTGACACAAACATGAATCATAATGGGTGAGACGCGTCGAGGCACATGGAACCGAACGGTGGATTGGGGGATTTATTTATTTATTAGGTTTAAACCCACAAACCACAACAATATTTAGCATAAAATAAACGAAGACATTTATGTGACAGAAAACCTCATTTATCGCAGTAAGTTAAAATGTGCTAGTTGCAGGAAACGAATGAGAAGTTAACAATAACAATACGACACTAATATTTTATCAAATTTGGATCACATCTTGTGCATCCTTCTCCTCAGGGGCTTTCGCGCTACGTTTCATTGGCTCTCATCAGCTAATGTCACTTAATTGCCTGATTTTAAAACCAACACCACTTTACGTGACATTTGCGCCCCCCTCCTGCGACGTTTATCTGCTTACAGCACAAACGAGACGGCAAAGACAAGATTCGTTACCATTGGAATCGACTTTCCAGGTAGAGACTTGACCGGCTGCAGCTTCAGAAAATTAAAGCTGAACACATAATCAAAACAAGACAAGAGAGGTTTCTATAGCCTAGCTTCCCGTCCAGACTGATGCTAAACTGCCTAGCGGATACTGTTGACACACCAGCGACGCTGTGATTGGCTGGAAAAGTCACGGCTCTGCAATTTGATTGGTTCTGAGGTTCCGTTAGTCATTACGCTAATGTGGAACTGAGAATAAACACTGATGTGGCTGAAAGTTTACTGTGTGCTTAATTTCGCTTATCTTTGTTTAACTATAACATTTGCAACTGAAACTAGGAGAAATACTTTGAGAGAACAATCATGAAGGTGAAAGGTAATCATACAAGAAATAGACGTTACTTTTAAACTACAAATATTATTTCTTAAAACGAATTAGTAAAAAACTCAAACAACGAGTTGCGTTGCAACTGAAGCAGGGATTTCAAACACAACTCCCATAAATGTGTTATTAGAGTGTATTATTATTTTTTATTTCTAAGTTACTTCCTGCCCCTAAACATTTAAGCGAGGGCTCCATTTGAATGTGATTTGTTGCACATGGAAGTTGCACATGGTTTATTTCGCATTGATCACTGAAGACTCTTCCAGAAGTCTTCAGTGATCCAATGAAGAAGGTACACATAACAGCACATGAAGAGTCATGAAATAATCTTTTCCACTTTACCATTTTCTATGATTTTGCGTTTTGTCACACTCAAATATTTCAGATTACCAGGCAAATTTAGGTAAATACAGTTTTAAAATATTGGTTTCATTTATGAATTAAAACAAAAAGATCAAACCAATCAGGTAAATTATTTCTTTCTCTGTAAACTAAATAATTAATTGTTTCACCGTTGGGAACTATGGCAGTGTTTGACATCTCCTTGAAGGACTTTTGGTCCTGTGCTCTTTGCAGAATTATTAATCAATTACCTTTGATCTGAACTGTACAATATCAGCGTCAAGTTTCAGTATTGTCATTCAACAAAGACATAGACAAAAATATAAATATATATTTGTATGTGTGATCATTTAAATAAGATATATTAACCAAATGAATGCATGTATAAGTTCTTATTTAAATATTGACATTAAATTTTAATTTGATTTAATCATTAAATTTTCTATTCAATTCAGCATATGTATGTAGCTTACTTCGTTATTTTTTAATGTATTGATTACAGTTTTATTTAAACTATCACATGCATGGATATTAATTTAGCAAAAACGATGGATTTATGCACTGAGACACTTTTGGCTCTCGACACATCACAGGCTCCTTGTTATGCTGCTCACATACAGCAGCATCAACAGCACAGGAGTCTGGCGCCCTCTGTCGGCAGACTGTGATAAATCCAGAACACAATGTACAGAATGGATGTACAGGCACACGCCGCCTGACTCAGTCATCCGCAAGCTCCGACACTCCGCGGCGACAATGACAGCTGAATTTCTGGACGTGAACACGGACAGCAAACCTGGAGTTAGGAGCTATTTGTTAGTCGTCAGGACGCTACAATATGCTAGCCAGCTTTGTAGCAGCTTGAGTCGCCTCTAGGAGGTTAAACAGGCTCTGCAGGACAGGGAAGATGGATGGTTGCGTATAAAACTTAGCTTAGTCACGAAGCTACATTTAACTGTTACTTTTATCCTATTTAACGGTGAGATACAAAAATAAAAAATGCTGAAGCTTTAGGAAAACACTGCGCAGTTATCCGTGAGGATGAGGAGCCGCAGTAATTCAGGAGTGAGGCTGGACGGATATGCCCGGCTGGTCCAGGAGACTATCCTGTGTCATCAGGTGGGTTCAGACACATGCAGTTGTCCAGCGAAGGAAATGCATTTTAATGAATGAAATACTGGAAAACTGCAGTATTTCATTAATGCAAAAACTAAAGTTACTGCAGTGATTTCCAACCTTCCTTAATAACCTGTGAATCCCCAGGCTGTCTGTTTAATCCACTTGTATGCTTAATGCTGGGTAACCAGGTTGGATTAGTTTATAAATATTTGAAGGCAAGTTGAAGTTTGTAATAGTGATATGAGTGCTACATTTTACAACTGTGATGATTAATGTCAAAAAGTACAGTTTATGAAGCAAATTCTATAAATGAAGTCTTTCCTCTTCTTTTTTTCTGCTCTTGGACTATTTCTGCATTCCATATTTATGTGGACTAGTGGGACAACGATGTCATTTTTTAAACTTATTTCACATAAAACAAATTAAGTTGGTATCTGACAATTTTCCCTTGATTGCCTCTGTGGTAAAATTCCAGTCAATAAGTCCAAAATGTAACAAATCCTGGAAGTGAGTGTCAACCAGTACACACCTGATTGGTGCATTTCTGCAGTTCAGCTTTTGTTTTTGTTAAACTAAATGTAAATATGAATAATTGACAACATTCACAATGCACTTTTGATGAACGTCTAAGCAAAACGCATAACCTCAAAATGTAGTAGAATAAAAACAACAAAACAACACAAACAAGACCCTAAGAAAACAATAGCCTTAAAAGAAAATAAGGCAAACTCGTGCAAATGTTGGCAGATAACATATTTTCCAGCTTTATGTTTGACATTCTTCTGGTTGGCTGTTTGAAATGGTCTCTCGTTTTCTGCCTTTGTAATCAAATATTCCCCCTGCTCCGTAGAGGAATATTGTAGACATGTAGATGTTTTGCTGCCTCTAAAGACTAAAGTTCATCCACAGCAGCTGCACAGAGAAATAAACAACAGGGGAGCAAAGTTCAGTTCCAGGAATCAGCTGAGTCCTGGGAAGGGATGCACCTTTATCTAACGAATGGCTCTTGAGTTCACACTGACACGGTCAGAAACTGACGGAGTGAAACTGGGACCCTGAGGGTCCACGGCTGACAGAAAACAGGGTCAACTTTCTTATACAGTGCTTAATAAGCTTTAGCTTAAAAACAGGTTGGCCTGAAAAAGGCTGAAACTGCTGTGTGTAAACTAGTGTGTTAATATAATCAAGGTTAAAGGCACTGTGCATTCCCCTATTTTATAGGGACACTTTGTTTACCTTTTATTGATGTTCAGTTATGCTATCTGTTAATAAGAATAAAAGACAAACTTAGCAGTAAATTAGGAAGAACAGTTTAGCATACTCGTGCAGAAAGTGGCCAGTGAGAAGCAGATTATTGGATGAATATGTACAAATCATTAACATTTTATCTATTTTCTGAATAAACAGAATCAGGTTTGAGGGTTAGCTAAGTACAGCTTAGTTTGAAGTAGAAACAAAATAAAAATAACTTTTATAACATTTCAGCTGCTAACTTTTCACTTTAATGCCTATTTTCAGACTTTTTCGTACTTTTGCGTCACTCTTTATCTCTCTTTTCCTTGAAAGTACTTGGACTTAGGCAAAAGTTAAGATTGTGTGTACTCTTGCCGTCTGCAGCAGATTGATCAGTGACTGATTTAATCATGCTCATGAAAAAAAACATCAACTGAAAACAAAAAATAAGAAAGAATTTTGAAACTGAGAAAAGTCACGAGTGTCGCCGTGTGTTGCTGGCAGTGTTTTCTGAAGCAGCTAGTGTTAACTGTAGTGGCATTATTTTAAGCCTTTTTAGCTCGAGATGTTTACAGTGTCGACTCGGCTTTGTTGTTGGTCTCTTGTCATGTTTGTATGTAATCGCTGTGTCCGAGTCGTTTTGTACGTGGAAAAAAATGGAACTCGTGTCTCTACTACAGATGAAGAAAAAGTACAGGTTGAAGTGTTTTACAGATCTGGATAAGTACGAGAAAAAGAAAATATATTGAATGAAAAATAGCTGCATTCCATTTATCCAATCTGTGGTCCTTCCTTCCTTCCTTCCTTCCTTCCTTTGTTTGTTTGTTCGCTTGTTCACTTGTTTCTTTTTTCCTTCTTCCCTCCTTCCTTCCTTTCTGGGTTTTCTGAAAGATTAAGCGAACTTTTGTGTTTAATTGGCTTAAAACAATAGAAATTTCACAGTAAGAAGGAAGAACTTAAAGACAACTAGGAATTATTTTAAAATATGTAAATTAAAAAAATATATCAGTGTGGAAATGAAACAGCTGTAACCTTGTTTATTTTGCGCATATATTTCCACACATTCAGCATATCTGTTGACCGTAAGCTGGACTCTTCCTTCCTCAGAACCCAGTGACTGGACTTCTCCCTGCCAGCATCCAGAAGAAGGATGCCTGGGTTAGGGATAACGTGTATAGTGTCCTGGCTGTGTGGGGGCTGGGCATGGCTTATCGCAAGAACGCTGACCGCGATGAAGACAAAGCCAAGGCCTACGAACTGGAGCAGGTGCACCAAAAGAAAAGGCTTTTTCATGGAGAGTGGTAGAGTCTGAAACAGCAAACATTAGAAAAACTGTGAATCTTGCATTTTTATTAGAACTAAGTTCATTTAATAAAAATGACAAAAAAATATATAATATACATGAAATGCTGAATAACTTAAAAATCTTACAACAAGGTTATTAAATATCTGGTGCATAAATAAGTGCATTATTTTCTCTTTCTTTAATAAGAAAATAATTTCTTGCTCATTGAATAGCAGGACATTTAATGAGAGCTTTATGCTTATCTTTCTTTTGCCCAAATCTTTATCACTTAAATTAGCTAAAACTGTAAAAGTGTTGTGTTTCACTTACAGTTGTATCTGTTTGCACTTATCTTGTTATTTGGCAGAGTGTGGTGAAGCTGATGCAGGGCCTTCTGCAGTGCATGATGAGACAGGTAAGACGCTGTAGCTTAGTATTTTATTATTTTTGCTCAAACACGCATAGAAGGATCGCAACTAGTTGACATTCTGGTGACATTTTAAATTTCTTTGCAAGAACATTTTTTTTTCCTTCATAAATTGTAAATTATAAACAACTTAAAAAAAAGTATACTCCTTTTACATCATTTAACTATCATTTGAGAGATGTCTGTTTCATTTCTGATCAACAAGCTTCTTCTGAATGAAAATGATTTTAAATCTAAATCTACCAGGGATATGATTTATCCTGGACTTAGCTGTACAGTCAGGTCAAAATATTGCCAAAAGAAAATGCATCATAAAGTTTATAATATTATTTGTTTGCAACCACATGATGAAACAAGTATTACGTTTTGTTTTTAATTTGGCCTTTTATATGCATTTAAAATCTATGTTGAAAATGTAAAACGTATTAATATAGGAGATTGTCAAAAAATCAAGTCCTTTAGCCCCAAGCAGATAGAGTACTTGCTTTAAGCGTCACGTTTGGTTTGACGGAAAATCTTTCCACCAACCCTGCTTCCAGTCTCCATGGTAACCACTTTGGTTACTGTAGATGCTCATCCAAGACACATTGGCTTCATGGTTGCTCCACTACTTGGTCATCTTAAAAGAAGGATATTTACAAACCCAAAAATAGTTTCAAAATCTTCAAGTGTGCAAATGGAAAATCTAATTTCTTTCATTTTCCTTCGGCTTTCTTTGGTTGTGATGTTCCTTCTAGGTTTCACTTACCCCCAACCTAGCCTATGTTGTTATGTGTTTTCAGGTGGATAAGGTGGAGAAGTTCAAACACACCCAGAGTACAAAGGATTGCTTGCATGCCAAATATAACACAGCCACCTGCGGCACAGTGGTCAGGGACGACCAGTGGGGCCATCTGCAGGTGGACGCCACCTCCATTTACCTGCTAATGCTGGCACAGATGACAGCCTCAGGTGGATCACATACAGATTAAATAATTTCCTGCATAAACGATCAAGGCACCACAGTTTTAGTTTAATTTATTTTCTTTGTTTTGTCATGCAGGTCTCCAAATAATCTCCAACCTTGATGAAGTAGCTTTTATCCAGAACTTAGTTTTCTACATTGAGGCAGCCTACAAAGTGGCGGTAAGCAATAGATTCAAATTATGGGAAATTAAAGAGGGAAAATTAAAGAGGGAGAGAGAAAAAAGGGTGTCTTCAGTCAGAAGCTTATTCTGATTGAGTGTAATACAGACCACTACAGGAGATCTTTCCTGTCCCCATCCATCACCATCTACAATAACTTTTTAGTTAAATGAGTTTAAATGACTCATTTAAAGTTAAATTTAAAAGTTAAATGACTTTTTAGTTACAGTATTTCATTTTCCTTTAGGATCAACAAAGTAGTTTTGGATTAAATTTGAATAAGTTAACAAGAAAGCAGTCCTATGATATCTTTTGTATTTTGTAGCAGTTTAATCAATACTCCTCAGGCTTTTATTTGGTTTTGTCGCTCCCAGTTCTGACCATGTGTAGGATTATTTGTTTGCTTCTTTCGCCGCTTAATCGTGAGTTTTAAATGATTCAGGTATAAAATGGCTGGAGAAATACAGATCAAGACCATTTCCAAGGACTGCTGACATCCTTTGCTTTTTGGAAACTTAATTTAGTTGAATAAGATCTGACTCAAGACTTTGGTTCAGCATTGTTTGAAGCTTCTTAAAAAAGAGAATAGCATCATTTTATCATTTTTACCCACTACACGCTTAATAATCAGGATAAAACATGTTACATAGCAGGTGTTGTAGAGAGTGTCTGATTCCTGCAGGATTACGGGATGTGGGAGCGAGGTGATAAGACCAACCAGGGCATCCCCGAGCTCAATGGCAGCTCTGTAGGAATGGCCAAGGTACAGGAGCAGCATTTTCTTCTTCCATTGTCTTTAAGCAGTGCAGTGCCAGTGTTTACAGGAGGGCTGATGTTTCAGGCAGCTCTGGAGGCCATCGATGAGCTGGATCTGTTTGGGGCTCACGGAGGGCCGAAGTCAGTCATTCACGTTCTACCAGACGAGGTGGAGCACTGTCAGGTACGGCTGAGTTCACTTCCAGGCATCCTGGCAGCAGCTCCGTCCTTCGTTCACACCCTCAGCGTGTCTGCCTGTGTTTTCCCTCAGGCCATCCTCTGCTCTATGCTACCACGAGCCTCAACTTCCAAGGAGATAGATGCCGGCCTTCTGTCCGTTATTTCATTCCCTGCTTTTGCCGTGGAGGATGCCGACCTGGTGGCCATCACCAAGTCCGAAATTATCAGCAAGCTGCAGGTGCAAGTCCAAGTAGAGACAAGTGAAATGCATACCCTATCTTCGTGGAGTCAAGCTGAACTTTCCACTGGTTTAATTTCAGGGTCGCTATGGCTGCTGTCGCTTCATCAGGGATGGATATCACTGTCCTAAAGAGGTTTCACATTCTCTCTGCGAAATATCTAAATTCTTTAGTTGACAGGGTGCTTATTAGTATATAAAAAAATCATAAGAAGGAGTATTTTTTAACATTAAGGCCATTCTTGTTGCATGAAGAGTCTGCATTGGATGGAAAAATCAAGATTCTGGTCGTTGTGTTACTAGGATCCATCTCGGCTGCACTACGACCCTGCAGAGCTCAAGTTGTTTGAGAACATTGAATGTGAGTGGCCGGTGTTCTGGACATATCTCATCCTCGACGGCATCTTTACTGGAGATCACGTGCAGGTAGAAAAAAAAAAAACACAACAGAAATGATGGCCCCTTTGCAGCAGCATCACCTCACACGGAAACATCTGTTGTCGATTTCTAAAAGTTAGCGTTTCTGTGTGTGGCTGATAGATTAACTACAGCATCTGTCGGCTGTAAACCCTGTTTGTAACAGCTTGTTCTGCTGTAGGTGTTTTAATTATTGCGATGTGCTTCACACATACTTTTTCAAATTTATTAAAGCAAAATTAAACAATTAGAAACTAGAAAACACTACTAACTGTCGAAACCTAAATAATGCTTTTACTCAGAACTCTCTCCTTCAATTTACCAACATTTTCTTTAGAGTTAACCATCTTGCTTCAGAGACACAGTGCTATATTCAGTGTAAATGATTTCAAATGGTGCTGCTGTGTTACTAAATAACTACATGCTTTGCACACAGGTGCAGGAGTACCGAGAGGCGCTGGAAGGCGTTTTAATCAGAGGGAAAAATGGCATCAAACTCCTGCCTGAACTTTACGCTGTACCACTTGATAAGGTATCTATACTGCTCAAAAAAATAAAGGGAACACTTAAACAACACAATATAACTCCAAGTAAATCAAACTTCTGTGAAATCAAACTGTTCATCTAGGATGTGTTATTTGAGTGTTCCCTTTATTTTTTGAGCAGTGTATATTTTTATAAAAAGACATAATTAAAAAGCTTTGTCATTGTTTGTTCATCTCCAGCTGCACCTGCTGGAGAAGTTTATTAATCAAGTATTTTGATAACTAATATTTGTTTCTCGTGCAGGTGGAGGAGGAATACAGCAATCCCCACTCTGTGGACAGGATAGCCATGGGGCAGTTTCCACACATGTGGGGACAATCCCTCTACATAGTGGGATGTCTTCTGGCTGAGGTGATGGCTGACAAGATATAATAAATCACTTTGATATGATGTTTGTTGCAAATTCTAAAAGGACAAAAAGAACAAATCAAATCAGTTCTCCAAATATAAACATACAGAAAGTCTACCTTTTTTCAATTTTATTTATTTTTTCTTTGAAAGGGCTTTCTTGCACCAGGAGAGATAGATCCTCTCAACAGGAGATTCTCTACCAACTTCAAACCTGACGTTGTGGTACAAGGTTGGTAATTAGTAAATTACGTCTATTTCGAAACAACACCGGTTGGTTCAAAGAGAGTTGACTACACATGATATAAAAACCTGTTTATCTTTTGGTTTGCTTTAGTCTGTGTGCTAGCAGAGACAGAAGCGATAAAGGAGTTGCTAAGAGATGCTGGCGTTGCGGTGCAGACCATATCAGAGGTTATGCCTATGCGAGTCATGCCTGCTCGCATCCTGAGCCACATCTATGTCAGACTGGGTAATCACTTAGTTAGTTTTTTTTTTCTTAAACTTTGAGATCTGTGTGTCTGTGTGTGTGTAGAACAAAAGTAACAACTGGTGTCTTTTCCTCAGGAAACTGCAGGAAGCTGAATTTGAGCGGAAGGCCGTACAGACACATCGGAGTTCTGGGAACGTCCAAGTTCTACGAGATCAGGAATCGTTCCTACATGTTCACCCCTCAGGTGAAACGCCGTCTGGCTGGGATGATGACACATCTGTGACCACAACAGAAAATCTCAGATGAAAAGGATAGAAATAATCATAGTAATATTTTGAATACTTTGTGTTTCTCTCCTTTCTTCTTTTCGGTCTTCACTGATCAGTTTTTAGATCAGCATCATTTCTACCTGGCGCTGGACAACCAGATGATTGTTGAAATGTTACGAACCGAGCTGGCCTATCTGTCGTCATGCTGGAGGATGACGGGACGGCCCACGCTCACCTTCCCCATCACACGCAGCATGCTGGGTATCAATTCTCTCCATCCAAAACTCAAGAAAACTGCACTTACTACATGTTATTGCTTCTTTTGCCCTAATTTATAGCAAGAATAAGTCATTTTTGTGTTGCACATAGTGAATAATAGATAATAATTATAATAGGTTATAATTCCAAATCCCAAACTTTGTGCAAGATTTTGCACAATTAAAAAAAAAACAATGTTTGTACCTGATTGATGTAGGATTCATATAGGTTAGGTTTGTGTCATGATTTCTTCTTGTTGTTATAAAGTAACATTATGGACTGGAGCAATGAGACTTGTTAAGTCTTATTGATCTTTTTTTTTACTGCTGTTGATTTCTAAATTGACTTGATGAATTCATCTCATTTTAAAATTAAATTAAATTACTTGTTAAAAGTAAAAGTTAGTTTTATGCCAGTCTTGTTGATTTCATTTGATCTGTTTTTATAGAAGTTGGAAAAGTATTTGCAACATTACACATTTCTTTTATTCTTGATTTTGTGTTTTATGTATCTGATTGTCAAACACATTTTTGGTATCGGGCAAATATAATATGAGTAAATACCAAAAGCAGTTTTCAAATAATATCTATTTTTTAATGATGGTTCCACATTGTTTGGAAAGTAGCGTTGAATATCACTAGCTCTCCCAGGCCTGATTAAGGTCTGACGACATGAAGGTTGAAAGAACTCAAAAGCCAACATATCAAGCCCAAGGGAGAGACTCTGCAACACGGTGTCCATTCAGGAGTTCAATGGTATAGAAACCTCTCCTTGACCAAAAAGAACTCAAAGGTCTGTCTCACATTTACCAAATAGAAACAAAAAAATGTCAGACGTTGGTGAAAAATATTCTGTGGCCACAAAATGGGAAAGTTTTAGCAGTCGTGCTGCTTCCTGTTACTCCTTTCTGGAGTAACATGAGTTCAGCACCTCAGTCAGTTACACTTGGTTGTGGTAATGTGTGGGACTATTAATGCTAAAGGATCTTAAACTTAATTAAGATGCTGCTCCATGACCTGGTGATAATCACTGAAATAAAACAATCCTGCAAAAAAGACTGAACCAAAATTCATCCACAGCGATGTAAAAGATTTATTACCAGTTATCTAAGACACTTGATGGCAGATGTTGCCGTCAAAGGTGACGTAACCAGTTCTCTTAATATATAAAATCATAATTTACGAACTCTGGTTATTTTAGTCTGATGGTAAAATTAGAGCGAGTGGAGCTCCTCGCCGAGGTCAGTGAGAAGTCCAGATTATTTTTATGACAACAGTCAACCAAATAGTTCATCTGATAAAAACTTTAAAGTTCCAAATGAGTCTTAAAAAGGAGAGAAAGTTTGGAGATTGGAAATATTTAAAGGGACAACAAGGTGAATCTCATAGAAGTGTGTAAAGTAAAAATGTGCAGCAGTCATTTCAGTTCTCTTTACTTTTCCCAACCAGTTGAGGATGGAGACGCAATAGATCCATGCATCTTATCCACGCTCAGGAAGCTGGAGGATGGATATTTTGCCGGAGCGAGGTTTGTTTCCCCCCGAATGCAGTACTGAAACCACACACACGTTCATGTAAATAGAACAGTTCCTTCTATGCGTGAGAGCTTTTGTGTGTGTGACACCACAGAGTGCAGATGTCAGATCTGTCCAGTGTCCAGACTACGTCGTTCCACACCCGCCTGACCTTCCTGGATGAAGACACTGACGATAGTTTATTTGACGACGTAGACGATGAAGATAATGATGAATACAGAGCTGAATATAACACACCTGATCGTAAGTTAGCAACACTGCATTTCCACCATCACACTTTAATTTGTCTTATTAAATATTAACTGGAAGCATTTTTTTCTTTTAAACAGTGGACTCTAAGAACGCATTTGACCAGTACATCACACAGCTCCTTCACAGCACTACCACCAAGTCCTATCTACCTCCCATCCAGAGGGGGCAGCACCACATCTTCAGCCCTGAGCACACCACCAAGGACATCCTGTCTTTTATGGCTCAGGTCCAAGGCTTGAAAATGCCCAGTGAGTACAGAATAGAACAGACTGGTCCTTTACTGTCACCACAATGGAGAAGTTTCTGTGCAACAGCAGCAAAGTGACTGACAATAACAGGAAATAGACTCACGCAAAGATAGAATATAAATAAATAAAAGCAGAATAAAGAATAAAATACTGTACAGTAAAGGCAACATTTTCTTCAGTCCAAAGGAATGTGGAACTGAGTTGGTGAATTAAAAGACATTTACAAAATGTGCAAGTCTGTTTGAGCATTAGATGCCAGAATATTTATAATTGTCGACAATAAACAAAGTAAGTTAAAAAAAAAGTATTCAACAGTAATCTACTTTATTATTGATCAAGTAGACACAGTAAATGTTTTCAAAACCCATAATCCCATTCAGGAGGTAAAAAAAAAGAAGAAGATGCAAAACAGTAAAAATATTGCAGGTTGGTCTTTTTTCTGATTTGTTAGTTGTTATTGTGGTAGTTTTTTGTGGCTGCAGCTTTAATATATAACATTAGCAAGATAAAAAAAATAACATGGCACTGTGAAGGTGCAAGCATTCTGGAGACACCATTTTGTTTTATTGTGCATATTTATATTTCAGAGACCTCAATGTTTCTTCCTGTGGCTCCAATCACAAACAAGCATCGGAGATCCCTGAACCTCCTTGAAGTTCCTCATCCTCAGCCTGGCCCGCAGCTCAAGCAGCCTGAGCAGCCCAAGGCATGTTCAGCATATGTGTTTAGTTGTATGTGTGTGTGTATGTGTCAATTCCTGCTTTGATGGTGGATTAACACTCATGTTGTTTCTGAAGCTCTGCAGTATTTCCGAGCTACATCTGCCAAGAGACTCTCAGGGCAACACCGACTTTGCAGCACTGGTGAATCAGATAAAGGAGTGTCCGACTTTGCAGGACCAGACTGACATTCTCTACATACTCTACGTTATGAAGTACGCAAAGATATGACAACACTGTGCAGATAGCTTAAATACTTAAAATGTTCCTCGTAATTTTGTGCTTTGTGACTTTTTTGTTTTTGTTATTTTCTGACAAAGAGGAGCAGAGTGGGAGGTGGAGCTGTCAGGACCTGGACAGGGCGGCGTTAGCGTGCGCTCACTGCTCGAGGAACTGTACGTGCAAGCTGGAGCCTGCAAAGAGTGGGGGCTCATAAGGTACATCTCTGGAATACTACGCAAGCGAGTGGAGGTCCTCGCCGAGGTCAGTGAGAAGTCTGGATTATTTTTATGGCAACAGTCAACCAAATAGTTCATCATATAAAAACTTTAAAGTTCCAAATGAGTCTTAAAAAGTAGAGAAAAGTACAGAAAATGTTCTGTACAGAAATGCCTGGATAAGTGTGTGAAATATGTTTTTAAAGGCACTGATGTTGTCTGACTCTTTGGTGGTGTATTTTTGTTAAAGTACAAATGATGGATGTAGTGATGATGATGTTATCTTTAGCATGATGCAGCACATCAAGCCTTGAGTTCACTAGTTTTAGGCATCAGTACCTTTGTTTTTGAGCATTATCCCAAATATCTTATATCTCAAATCAAAAATTAGATTCCTAATTAACACAGTACATCAATTCATATCCCATTAAAATCAACAATTAGTCAAAGAGAAAACCCTGGAGCTGTGAAGAAAACACAGACAAGCTCCAAGCAAAAAATGTAATATAAATTCAGTCTGAATTTAGGCTTATTTAGTTTAAATTTATTGATATTCCAGCAATGAAACACAATGACAACTACCGACAAAACTTTGGATGGTTATCAGATCAAATCATTTCTGATTGGCTCTTTTTTTTTTTTTTAATCACATTCCCGCTCCATCGCTTAAATATTGGACAAAAAGATAATTTGAAGTCATTTACCTTTTATTGCTTCTAATTTCAACTTGCAGTCTGTTCTGATGCTTTATAACATTAATAATCAAGTTGAGGACAGTGAGGTTCACTGTGATTTGCTTTTGAGAATTGTTGCCCAGCACATGGCGGGTTATTTTAATCACTTTATTCCTTTTTTGTGTGTTTCTCTCAGGCCTGCACAGATCTGATTTCTCATCACAAGCAACTGACTGTTGGTCTTCCTCCTGAACCAAGAGAAAGAGTGATCACCATGTAAGATGTTCATGAGTTGCAGATCTTTTTCTCCTTCACTGAAGCCTTTACTAACAACACGAATGTCCTGTTTTTCTCAGGCCACTTCCCCCAGAGGAGTTAAACACTCTGATATATGAAGCCAGTGGTCAGGATATCAGCATAGCTGTTCTCACTCAGGTAAAGCTGTCACATTTTAAACCTCTATCAGGATCTCAAAGGATCCTTCCTGTCCGCCTGTGACTCGTTTGTGTTTCTGTTAAAGGAAATCATGGTTTATTTAGCCATGTACGTTCGCTCCCAGCCCGCTCTTTTTGGCGACATGCTCCGCCTCAGGATCGGACTCATTATGCAAGTGATGGCCACTGAACTGGCTCGCAGTCTGCACTGTTCAGGTGAGGGAGTGGGCGGTGGGGGAATCAAAAACATACATGTGAACAGATTGATACAAGCGGAAGCAAACAGTGAACGCTTTGTGATGGTTTTGTAGGAGAGGAGGCGTCTGAGAGTTTGATGAGCCTGAGTCCGTTCGATATGAAGAACCTGCTGCATCACATCCTCAGTGGCAAAGAGTTTGGAGTTGAGAGAAGCAGTGAGTTTTTACCTCTTATTTTTTCTTTAGCTATAATCAAATTATGTTTTTTCACTTTCTCTGTATTGAAAGACTTTTGATGCTGTAGAGGAGTGATTTGAGTCTGCATCTCTGCATTAAGGTGATTGAAATCTGCTTGTATTGTTTGTATTACATCAAGGCCTTATTACATAAATCAAACTAGTGAAATTTTAGACGTTACTTGATTAATTGAGTTGGTGAATTAAAAAAAAGACACTAACTTAAAGCTAGAAAATTTAAGTATTCACAAGCTGCTCACTTTTGCTGCTTTTACTCAGCAGTAGCCTCTGATTGATTCTGATTAGTGAAAATGTAGAAGTGCTTTGAATCATATTAAAGTAAGCAATTTTGGAGCATGGAATAATCTTAATTTATCCTCATTAAGGATAACCCAATGTATCTTATGAGATTATTTAATCAGGGAAATGTTGAAGCACTTTTGTATTTTAGATAATTTCATTATAGTTCTCTTTCTAATGGATTTAGGTAAATAATTCAGTCAGTCAGATAAGGAGTCTAAAATGAACTGACTGACCCAACTCAGGGCCAATATCTTGTGTAAAAGACATAAAAAAGAAACTGAACTTCAACAAACAATAATTTGAGATGATACATGAAGAATCAAACAGGACAATTTAGGTTCCAAAACCAGGAATCAAGTAGAAAACACTTTACAAAACATTAAACATGATGCCAAGCTGATGTGTGGAAGTTTTCTGAATTTGTTTAATTTGCAGGTGCTTTTATATATTTTGTCACAGTGGTTCTGACCACAGAATAATATCAATATCATATTTAGAGTAAACTATATTTTCATCCCTTTGTTGTTTGCGTGGGCTGCACAGTGGCGCAGTTGGTAGCACTGTTGCCTCGCAGCAAGAAGGTCCTGGGTTCAATTCCCGGCCTGGGCGTTTGCATGTTCTCCCTGTGCATGCGTGGGTTCTCTCCGGGTTCTCCGGCTTCCTCCCACAGTCCAAAAACATGGCTGTTAGGTAAATTGGTCTCTCTAAATTCGCCTTAGGTTTGTGTGTGTATGGTTGTTTGTCCTGTCTATCTCTGTGTTGACTGGCGACCTGTCCAGGGTGTACCCCGCCTCTCACCCGAAACATTCACTGGAGATGCACCAGCATCCCTCCTGACCCCACTAGGGACAATGGTGTACAGAAAGTGGATGTTGTTTGTGTGTTTTTTAGTGCATCCAATCCAGTCCACAGCCACCAGTCCTGCGATCTCTATTCATGAACTGGGCCACACAGGAGCCACAAAGACTGAACGCACAGGGATTCACAAGTTAAAGAGCGAAATAAAACATGTGAGTGAGAAATAAGATTGTCTGTCTGTCTGTCTCTCTTCCTCTCTGTTTAACATTGTTTTTGCTTTTAATTGCAGCTGGATGGCTCTCGACCTGTCAGTGTGGGTTATCTTTGACAATTTCTAGCATGTGCTTCTAACCTCGATCTAAAATAAAAATCAAGCCGCCGGTTCCAATCACTTGCTGCCTGTTAACATTTTGTGTACCACAGTGGTCTCCATAGCTGAAGTGACTTTCTTCATGACGAATCAGCAGAAAAACATGCTATGCAACATGCTATACATCCATCTGCAGTGTTTTTTTTTGTTTTGTTTTTGTAGTAGACCAGCACATATAAATGTCTGCAACTTTACCATCTCTTTAACCTACTTAAGCCATGATTAAGCTGCTTTGGGATCATCTGCCCTTATATTTCTTCTTCTTTTAACCTGTCTTTTCTTGTTTCTATATAAGTCTGCATCATGAGACTCATGTGAACCATCTCAATCTGTCCTCTATCCATGTTCCATGTGTAGATCTTCAGTGGCGGTCTTTCCTTGAGTAGCAATGTAACTTCCCCTCGCTCCACGGTAAACCATTTCATTTCAACTGCTTCACACTGGCTTGCTTCATCCCTTTCAGGATCATAATGTAGTACACAACACATACTAGATGATTTCATCCTTAATTTAGACACCTCCTCTATGTGATTAGCCCACATTAAAGGTTGAGAATGGCATTATGTCAAGTTGTTGTGGGCTAGTGGTAACATGTTTTGTTAAAATAACGCTGCAAAAAACCCCAAAATCTGACCAAGAATTTTGTCTGGGTTCTAGTGCAAATATCTTAGCACACTTGAAATGTGACAAAACTAATTTACAGGTAACTTTTTACCAAGATATAGGAGCTTGCTTTAAGTCAGTAATTCTTTAATATTAATTTAAAGCAAGTATTAGTTCCACTCGCTGATTGTTTCACTTATATTATAGGGAAAATGTGCTTTCCATGTGGACCGCATTCTATAGTAGAACTAGTACTTTTCCATCAATATTAAGAAATTATTTACTTAAAACAAGCCCTTGGTTGGTAAGAAGAAACACATGTGTGGCAAGGAAACACAAAAGACAGTTTGTAAGAAGCAAAGTTTTAAAGACAAATATAAAATGTAAAAGTCCAAAGGCACACACACCATCAAGAGCACTTCATAAATATTGGAACAATCTAGGAATATATATTAATATATATTTTATATATATTATATATTGACATAATTATATTATAATATAATATATATTATATATAATATCCATTAATATAGATATTAATGGGCATCAGATTGATTTGTGCGCCATAATAAATACACAAAAGTTCTAAGTGAACTTGTATGTACACCTATGTTAAAGTGGTAGCTCCTTTTTATTTTGCTTATTAATCAGGACAATACAATCTGCTGTAGTCACACAAAGATAACACATTAATTTGTGTAACTTATTTCAGTTTGTGCATACACAATTGTTTACAGAACTAGAACTTGAGATAATGCCAGTCCTAACTTCTATTTTTTGTAAGTGACCCATTTGCATGAGTGACTGCATGGACTGTTGCATAAATTAAAACAACTCTCTGTGTGAAACAGAGAATACAACAAACTTGTGTTTGTGTGTGCTACTAATCTCTTTATTACACAGAACCTATCTCCACCAATCACAAATGGGTCAAGGAGCTCTAACATTAGCCCAGTGTTGTGGGAAAAACTGCAGTTGCTTCTGAGTTGTTTAATGGGCTCAAATAAGTTTGAAAGTAAGAACAGTGGTGTGCTGGTCCTGCAGCGTTGCAGCAGCCCCTCCACCCCCAGTGGAATGCTGTCCCCAGTGGGACATGGCCTGGAAGATGGGCAGCTGCACTGGGAGGAGAGGCAGGGCCAGTGGCTGAGGAGACGGCGGCTGGATGGAGCAATCAACAGGGTGCCGATGGGTTTCTACCAGAAAGTTTGGAAGATTCTGCAGAAGTGCCACGGCCTGTCCATTGATGGATATGTGCTGCCCTCGTCCACTACAAGAGAGGTACCATGCCACTGCTAGCTCTGGAATTTGGGCTGCATTCATGTCCATGGATGTGTGACTTGAAGTCTTCTTGTGCAGATGACCGCAGGAGAGATCAAGTTTGCAGTGCAAGTGGAATCTGTCCTGAACCACGTCCCCCAACCGGAGTACAGGCAGCTGCTGGTGGAGACTGTGATGGTTCTGGGTTTGGTGGCTGATGTAGACGTGGACAGCATTGGTGGAATTATCCATGTGGACCGCATTCTGCACTTGGCCAACGATCTATTCCTAAATGACCAGGTACGGCTCACAGGGTTAATGGAAAACCATTGGACATCTTAGAAATTTTTGTTTTTTTTGGCTTTTTGTCCCCTAAATGTTTCAGTTTACCAAATATGTTTAATGTCAGACAAAGAGAAAGGGTTACAGAAACATTTTTTAGGCTTTGGGACTGCAGTGAGCCATCGTTTTTTCCACAAATTGAAACAGTGTTCAGTATTTTTCAGGTTATCTTTGTCTGATAATAAAATTTAGTTGATGTGTGGATTACCTGAAAGAGTAAACAAACAAAAAGTGAACTTTTCACAGCCCTGTACTAAAGATAGATTATGATAAATGACAAATGCTTGTGGGTTCACCTTAGCTTAATCCATCCAATTTCAAATCTCCAGAAATCGCTCAGCGCCAGTGATTATTTCCTTGAGAAGGATCCAGCTACTGGAATTTGCAACTTCTTCTATGACAGCGCCCCTAGTGGCAGCTACGGCACCATGACTTATCTCTCCAAGGCAGTCGTCACTTACGTCCAAGACTTCCTGCCAAGTTCCAGCTGTCTGATGCAGTGAAGAAACCGACTCCAGAAAGCCGAATAAAGCCTGTCTGGTAGCAGAAGGGCTAAGCAGAGCTTCTAATTTGTAACTTGTGTGGATTTTGTTATTGTTAATTATTCAGTAAACAGTAGCTCTGGTGTAATGATGCAGCATCGCAGCGTTGGCAGCTCACAAATTATCCTTGTTTGTCTGCATTGTGATTGCTGTTCAAATATATGTGTACATTTTAAACTATTTCAACTACAAATTTGTAACAGGGCAAGCACAGATGTGTGGTTTTAGGTCATATTGTAATTTATTTACATCCTTTTAATTTAAGTGAAAACTTTAGACTATTGAACTGATTTGTTATTCCTCAAAATACTGTGATCATGTCCACACTACTTATTTCCTCTACTTATTAATTACTTTTGTTTTATTTATTATTACGTTTTTTAATTTTATAGTCCTGGTATAAATAAGACCGGCTTAGAATGATGAAAATAAGTGACTTTAGTTTTCTGTAAAAGAGAACTTTTTTATATATTAAAAAAATATTTATGTGTCTGGATATGAATGTCACCCCATATTTATCCAGCATGTTGATGGTTTGTTCATTGGTTTGCAGTGAGAACAACTACTCTTTTGGTATTATTTTCAGGATTAATCTATTGCTAGTCCTTACAAAATCCTTCGATTATTTATTTAAAGAAAAATAATAGTTTTGCTAATAACTGCGGACAGTAACAACTTTGTCATTTGCATAAACAAAACAGCAGACTTCACATCTGTGCTAACTGCATGCACCTTCAGTTGTGTACAACAGAAAGGTTCAGATCATGGTGCATTCTTTGTGAAATAAAGACTTTTACAACCTGGATTCGTCTCGTTGCCTACGCTCTGAACGTCCTATTCCATACCACCTGCAGCGTGAGGAGAAAGAGAAGGCGAGAAGCTGGCGAGAGGAGAGATGAGTCAGTACAACGTGAAAATGACTAGATGAGATGTTTCTCTTTCTGAGGTGTGAAGTTAAAGCTGGTGCAGTAAAAATCACATTAGGAGCAGCGTAGTTATAGCACAGTATATTTATCAATTTTATAAAAAGATGATGTGTTGCCCAATACCGATGTGTGAAAGACTTCAGGAAACCGCCGAGCTCCTTGCTGCTATTTGGTGTAGATTCATTGAGTGGACGATAAGTTGAGAATTTTTTTTGTCCATAAAGACCTGTTTTTCTAAAACTGTTCAACTTTTAGTGTTTTGTAATAACATGTTAAAATGTCAAAAAAAAAAAAAAAATTCTGTAAAACTATTAATCCCAAATACTTTATTAAATACAGCATTTTTGTAGGTCTACACCAACAGTGACACTGATGATATTAAGGATATGAAATATTTTTTCTACAAAAATATGGAATTGAAATATTTTCCAAGTCTGGGTAAGTATTGAACGATAAAATAGAGAATATTCATCCTATCCTATTGCCTGAAAAGTTGAAAAGTTATAGGCAAAATAAAGGCAAAGGACCAGGAACTAGCATAAGTGTTCAATAAAATATTAAAAATACCAAGTTGTCAGTGTTAAACAAAAGCCTGATGTCTAGCAGAGGAGATGAAGAGTTCAGCCAGCAGAGGGCGCTGTTGTCTTCAGCAAACATTTCTTCCAGCTGAAGGAAGACATGCGATGGGAGGCCGGACACGCACACTTGTAACCTCCTCTTCTGTTCAAACACAAATGAGAGCAGCCTCCATTCTTCTGGTTGCACTCATTAATATCTGGAAAAGAGAAACAGAAAAAAATCTTAATGAAGACAAAAATACTTACCGTGTATTCATGAAGTTACTTCTGTACTAATTCCTGCATCGTTGCAACTCTAGTTTAGTTCAATGCCTAATTTGTGCAATATCAAACAAAGAGTGATTTAGTTGGTTTTGTCTTAATAGTTCAATTGCATCCACACTTTATAACTACACTAACCTTTGCAATGTCGCCCGTCTCTATGCAGTGTGTATCCTCGGGGGCAGATGCACCGATGGGAGCCGGGCAGATTGATGCACTGCCATTCACACATATCCTCCAGGCATTCGTTTATATCTGCCAACAGAGAAACATAACTCCAGTTTGGAAAAAAAAACAAAAAAAACTGAACTGATCCATTGAGTGTATAATTTCCTTCCTACCTACGCACTCCAGCTTCGGATTTTGTCCTGTTGAATTTTCCGGCAGTGTAAGTGGTTTCTTCCTGTATCCAGGTGGACACTCTGCAAAGCAGCTGTGTCCGTCTCCTGCTAAGATGTAGCCTGAAGAGCAGGAGCACCTGTAGGATCCTGGTAAGTTGTGGCACCGCAGCTTGCAGGGTCCAAGTCCGTTATTGACTGCACATTCATCTATGTCTGGATTAAATAAGAACTTTTAAGAACCATTTTGCTTTTTGTCACACTTAAGTGCTTCAGATCATCAACCAAAGTTTGATATTAATCAAAGAAAACCCAAGTAAATTCAAACTGAAGTTTTAACTTTGATGGTTTGATTTATGAAGGGAGCAAGGCTATCCAAACTGACCTAGTCAAAGTCCAGGCTTAAATCCAATTGAGATGTTGTGACAGAACGTTAAACAGACCTTTCATGTTAAAAAAAAAACAACTAAAGTAACTGAAAGAAAACATTCCTACGCAGAGAGCGGGCCAAATTTCCCCTATAGTGAAGTCCAAGACTGACGGCAATTACAAAAAGGCTTGTGGCAATTATTAGCCTTTAGAGGCAATTGCTTTTTCAGTCAGGTTCAGGTTATTATAAAAGTAGTTTAATAATCAAAAACACTGAAGTGTGATTAAAAAAAATAAAAAAACAGAAGGAGTCTGTTTTTCACAGCACTCCACCATAAGGCGCCACAGCTCAGTTTAATATTTAGTAAATGCTTTCTCACCTTGGCAGCGGCCATCTGCACTCAGCCAGCTGAAGCCATCTGGACACGAGCAGAGGAAGCTCCCAGGAGTGTTAACACAGCCAAACATACAACCTGTGACCGCCGCCGGCAGCAGGCACTCGTCAACATCTGGAAAGATGTGGAGAAAGATTGTCTGTTTACAAGAGGAAACTCACATAAACACGAATGTGGAAGGACACACGGTCATCGGCGCACCGACGCAGGAAGCCTGGTCAGGAGTTGGCTGGTACCCGACATGACAGCCGCACCTGAAGGAGCCAAATGTGTTGATGCAACTCTGCTGACACTGATGCTGCCCCTCTGCGCACTCGTCCAGATCTGCATCCAGAGGAACAGATTATGTCAACGCTCAGTGCAGAGTTCAAGCATTAATGAATTATTTACACTCGCACTCTGTCAGTCAATACGTTGGAAAAGCTGTTTGCGGCCACTGAGAGAACTACGCAGACTGCAGGGGAAGGAAACTGAGGAGAAAATAAAAAAGACAGGTTCTGAAACTTCACTGGTGTGTCTCTATGTTGACCTGCTGTTATGGCCTCTAATGAGCAAACCATAAGCCAGATGTTTTCCTGCATCCTGTCCCTCAGACAGGAAACAGAGACACGCGCAGAGAAGAGTCTCTGCTGGGAGATAGACCAACATTTCTCCAGCCTCATCTCTGTCCGTCTTTTGGGTTTTTCCTCACAGTGCAGAGGACCAAAATAAACAAATGATAATGACAAGTTGTCAGGGAGCGGGTGTGTGTTTAAACTACCAGGTGCCTATAAGTGCTGCTGTGATCTCATAAATCTACAGCTTAATTGGGGTAGTCTGTGTACTCTGACACATCAAACATCCTAAATGTTTTGCTTTGCAGGAACATGCCTTAGGAAGTACCAGCAGCGAGGGATCAATGATACAAAAACGTCCTGGTAAAAAAAAAAAAAAAAAAAAAGAATAAAAACATCAGATGCATAAAACAATTTGCTGAACCTCGACGGTTCTGCTTGTCACCCTGCAGAGCGAAACCAGATCTGCAGTGGCACCAGGTTCTGCTTTGTGTCTCATTAGAGTTCTGGTTGTAGTTTGAGGAGTAAGAGCAGAGCTCATTGTTAACGGAACAAGGTGTCAACTCTAAAAAAGAAGAGGTGACCAGATCATCCGTTGAACAGATTACTAGCATGAGGGAAAATTGTCTTTAAGCACAGCGTGCAACTCCACAAGAGCTGACAGGACTCATCAATAGTTTAAATCATCAAACTAGTTCATAAATTTCACCTTGGATCTCAATTATTGATACAACAACCCAGAACGTTGTCAGCAGTCTTAGATTTTGCTTCTTAAGTTGACAGTTTCATTACAAAAATATCTGCGAATATCTGTGTAGCCCGTCATCTCAAGGACGGGCTACACAACCTGAGCAGCTTTCTTACTCTGTAATCTGCAAATTTTAAACAATCAATCAAGACGACAGATGATGAGGTTAAAGATTGTGATGGATATGAGAGAGAAAAAAATCTGCTTGAATGTAACTTTTAAAACTTTTGGTCATACCAAGACAATTTTCTTTCATTATGAAAAAACGTTGAACCCTAAATGTATTTGCTATTATTGCTCCATAATAAAACACAATGAAAAGGTGGTAATTCTGCCTAAATAACTGTAAAAAGTAACATAAATGTGCATTCAATGAGCTACATTGAAATATCAGAATAAAAACAGTTACATGTTACATACTCCTGAATTTGAACTAAAAAACTCATGCCAAATGTAACATAACATTTTAAGATATAAAAAACAATGCAATCAAAAATTGGTAGAAAAACAATCTTATAATGAAAACATTTGTGTAGCTTTATCTAAATTTCCTGCTGAATCATGTGAAGTTTGCACCACTGAGCCGAACCTTCTGGAATTATGCCCTCTAAGTTAAGAAGAAAGAAATGTTGCACGTCAAGTAATCAAGTAATCACCCCCAAAAAAGGCAAATCTGACCACCTACCCTGACAGACAGGGGTGACTCCGCTCCAGCCGCCTCCAGGCTGGCAGTAGCTGCTGACGTTTCCATGAGCCAGAGTATACCCACTGTAACAGGCGTACTGGATGTAATATTTAAACTCACTGGGGCCTGGGTTCTCTAGGTTGTGGAAGTAAAATGTCCCGTGAAGAGGCACAGGTGGGTATGGGCACATAGTTCGAAGATGCACAACTGGCTTTGAGGTGCTGGACTGGGTGAAGTTGTGAAATTCCCTCCAGGAGGATCTCAAGTCAGTTGAGTTGGAGATGTTTGAAAGAAGGGCAACGTTATCCGAGATCTGTGTTTTCGTGCTGGACTGGGAGGAACTGGGAATGGCGGCGGATGAAGCCAAGGAAGAAGTTGTGGACCGGTGCAGATCTCCACATGCAGGTGTTGCAGTAACAGCAGGACCAGCAGATGCAGGTGTGGCTGAAAGACGCGGCTCGTGTGCTGAACGCTCTGTTTGATGAGCAGACCGGACAGTGGAAGGAAAATGATCTTCTGAGGAAAACATTTGTGTGACAATATCCAGATTTCTTGCTGAATCATGTGAAGCCTGCGCCATGGAGCCAAACCTTCTGGTTCCTTGGCTTGTCTCTGTCCCATCGCTGGAAAACTGACTGTGCTCCATGAGGTCTCCTCTTGGGTTTGTTAGATTATATCTCTCACCCTTTAACATTTTGAACGGCGCGTAAGGCAAACGATCAAACCTGAGGTGTGCTTCTTTGGAAGCCCCACTACTGACAACTTTGAAGTGGAGGTGTTGATGTTTTAAAGCTGCAGAAATCTGGAGTACGTTCAAGTCGTAGAGACTGTTGAGTGAACCTGAGCTCATAATGTCTGCCTCTGAAACAAAAAGTAAAATGTTTAATAATACAACAGCGGGAGTATGTCTTAAGAAAAACAGATGTTTCCACCTTTACCTTTGCAGACTGGCTTTGTGCTGTTCCAGGTGTGGCCCTTGCAGTATATCATTAAAGGGCCGTGTAAGCGAAAGCCTCTATTACAGCTGAACTCTACCCAGGAGCCATCCTCATTCATCCTGCTTGTCCCGTGGTTGATCGAGCCTGGATGGGAGCACCCTGAACCTGACCAGGGTGGGTATTTTTAAGAAATTTGTTTCTCTTTGAATAAAATCTTTCAAAAAATTCCAAGTTCTGACTACCCTTGTTCTCCAGTACTTTAATTTAAGCAGCTGATCTACACAGAATGATTGAAAATCATTCAATCTTGGAGGTTAGAAGAAAATCAAACACGTTACCAACACAAACCGGGAGCTCTCGAGACCAGTGTCCAGACACACAGCTGTTGGTTTTGTGCCCATGGAGCTTGTATCCTGGATGGCAGCGGAAGATCACCATGAGTCCACCATACCGGAAAAACGTCTGTCCATTGTCCAGATTCTTCAACCTACTGCATCCCATGTCTCCAAACACTGCAAGACAGGGTTTCGCCATCAGTGCCTGAACACACAGCTTTCCTCATCACCTAACTCAACCTCAGCTTCAAGGCTTACCTGAAACCTGGACCAGAGCCAAAGTGACCACCAGTGGCACCAGGACTCCCATCGGAGCTCCCGTCTGTCCGTGCGCTCAGGATAAAACTGCAATCATCAGTGCTGCAGCACCTCTATGAATGTTTGAGCAGAAAAGATGGGAGGAGCAGAGGCAAAAAAAAAAAGAAAAAAAGTAAAGTCCAGAAGAATGAGAATCTCAGAGGAATCAGGGGAAGAAAGGAGCAGGAAGTGAAGCAACGACACAAATACTAATTACAGACACAGAAGCGGCAAAGTCTATCTTTAAACAGCCTTACCTCTTTTTATTGCTTTGTTAAAACAGTTTCTACACTTTTTGCGTCTACTTTGTGTTTGTACACATGTAGAAACTGCTGCTTCAAAAAACTCCAGGCCCATTAGTTTCCCGAGCTGACAGGAAGCCCAGGTCTGTGATCACCGAGGTAGAAAACCAGAGTATGGGAGCCAATTACCATGCAAGCACACACCAAAGCAGTCACTCTGAAACACTTGTGAAAAATAAACATGGTGGACTCAAAGAAATTCTTTCTTTCTTTTTTTTTTGCATTAATGGGGAATGTGGTTCTGGATAAATACTGCTTGTGAATTTGTAAATGTAGGAAAGGAAAAAAAGTCAATTTTTGCTGATTTCATTATTTTTTTTTATTTAAACAAAACAAATAAATAGCAGACATTAAAAGAACCTTCAAGAATTAACACTGCAGGTTGCCGTGGTTTGGAGGAGTCCAGGTGTATCTCTTTGCATCAAGTTCATGTCTCCTTTTCTTTTCCCTTCTTTCAAATCCTCAAGCATACTTCTCTTTATCCACGTTTTCGCCCAGTTGATAATCTTTGATGTCCAGTTTGTGCACCACCCTGAAGGCCTCCAAGAACTCTGTGAAGTCTATGCTGCCGTCCTTGTTGAAGTCGATACTGCGGGCCAGCTCATCGATGGCTCCGTCGTCGATGGCAACCCCCAGGTGAGCGCTGAAAAGGCGCCAGGTGTGGCGAAACTCCTCAATGGAGATCAGACCTTAACACATCCACATCCACCATGAACAATTGGCTGAGAACATGATGAACCAACTTAAAACATGCTGCAGATGTTTTAAGCACCTGAATGATCTTTGTCTATGATGTTGAAAATGATCTCGATGTCGGTTCTGTATCTGAACAGAGTTTCAGCCAAGTTGGGAGCAACCTAAAACAAGTAAAAACCACACATGCAGTAAGTAAAACATAATTACTATAAGGTACCATTATAAGATTTGTAATTTAGTTTCAAATATTTGTTCACACAGCACTTGGGTACTTTATCTTCTGACCTGAGGCAGAGGAGCTCCTGGTCCCACATCCTCAAAGCAGGACTGATACTCAACACTGCCATCTGGTGCCAGATGGACTAAGTGTGGACGAAGAGTCCGCCAGGGTAAGTCCAGTCTCAGGACAGACTCCAGCACCTTGGCCCATTCACCGACTGACACACGACCTGTAACAAAGGAGTCGCTTCTAAGGCAACGGCTTCATGTGATAACAAGGGTGACCCCCGCGTGGTGCAGGAAGGAGCAGAGAGTACCGGTTTCATTTGGGTCATACTGCAGGAAGCCTGTCATCAGCTCAGATCGATGGGCGAACAGTTTCTCCTTTAGAGCCCTGAGAGCAGAGCCTTCAGCTGCACGAACTCTGCCATAAAAATAAAAAACAAGCTATAAACCAACAATTTTATTTCAATATTTTGTCCAGAATGATAATAGCGTTCAAGATAACCAAAGCTTCACAGTGTTTGAAGACGAGAAATATGCACTTAGACTGGTTTCAGCAAATGTTTGTTTGATGACTGACTGGGAACCACAGGCCTGACAGGTCTGCCTGATGGGTGATCACAGATTAAAGTAGTTCCTGATGTGGGCCCTGTGGCTCACTACCCCAGGTGGCATGCTGCTTGAGGGCGGCACATGCATGTGGTGTGGGGCTTGATGGAAATCAGCTACTTGCACATAGCATAGCAGCTTTCTATTGTTTTTTTTTTTTTTTAATAGGTCCACTGTACAGAAGAAGACACAGCTGTATTAGATAATGGTGGTTCTGACTCCATTAAATTCAAGAGTTATTTCACTTTTTAGGGAGCTTTTGGCATAGTCAGCATTTGTTCAAAATACTAGAGCGAATCAAACCTGAACTGGATAGTTTCACACGTTAACAGAGATTCTTTAAAATATGGAAACTGTTGTCTGTTTATAGTTTATTCCATTTCTTCTAGGGTGCAGAAAGAAAGTGCAGAAAGAGGGTGCACTGCACCCTAGAAGATTTCTTCTAGGGTGCAGTGGTTTAAGAGTCAATACTGATCCCAGACCACATAAATCTTTGAGAGAAAGCAAAGAAAGAGGAGGATGAGGTGAAAGAAGGCAAACATGGATTAGCATCGGATAAATCTTATTTACTACTACTGTAGGTTGTAGTAAAAAAATTAGGAGCGATTGCATTGCACCTCTGGGTCAGCGTAAGCCTGCGGGTCGTGCGGCTGACTTGGTATTGGTAGAAGCGAGGCACCAGTTCCTTCCCCAGTTTGATGTAAGCACCACGGTTGCTTCCCTCCTCATAGTAGTTTGATGCTGAGAAGATGGTGATCACCTGTAAGATTTACAAGTTCGTCTGTGCCCATTCATACATGTCACAGATTCTTGGGCAATATGAGCATGTTGAATGTGTCCTACCCGTCCGCTATGACAGAGCTCGTAACCCTCCTGTTTGCACTCATGAGAGCGGATGAGCAGCTGCAGTCCGTGCTTGTGCAGCAGCCTCTGAGTAACGTCAGGGCCGAAGTAACAGCCTCCACCTCTGAAAGAGTTGGGGCTGCAGCCTTCCTGGGTTTTAGGGTCGCTCCACAATATATCCACAATCTGGTAAATGCAAGAGTGGACACGGATGCGATGTATGACACGTCAGCTTGTGAATCAGAGCTGAAAAGTCTCTCACCTGTTTCCATTCCCGTTCCTGTTGTGAAGGTGATGGGAGAGGAACAGAGGACAGAGAGTCCAGGAACGGCACCTGGAGGACGTTGCAGGGTGTGCTGGGAGACGAGGGGTACGTTTGAGGTGAGATGCAGGAGGGAGTTCGAGGAGAGCAGAGTGAAGAACAGGACGACGATGAGGATGAAGACGATGAAGTGGAGGCTCCGCTGTCTTGCCGGCTCAGCCTGCATCTCCTCTTTCTGAGGATGAGAGTAGGTAACAGGAAAAGTCAGGAGTTTAGTTAATAGGGCATTAAATAAATGCACTAAATCCTCCAAAAAAAAAAAAAAAAAAAAAAAAAAAAACGAACATCTGCAAATAAAGATAAGAGGTCAGACCTCAGAGTGGGGGTCCTTTGGTTCCCATTGTAGCTGCGACTGCTGCTGGAACGAGAGAGGTCCGTCGACCTCATCCTTTTGCCCAGTCGATGGGACTGACCGATGTCAAGCTGCTCCAAACTGCGTCTAGGAAACCTCAGGGCAGATTTCACCTGAGTGGACATGATGTGAGGTCAACAACTAACATAGATGTTCAGAGAAGAAGGCAGAACATCCTGCAGAGCCCCTAAATATCTCAACGGAAGTGATTTAAAAAGCTTTAGCGAGGGTTAACCATGACAGTAGCACATAGATGGTTTACTATAAACAACATGCTGTCACTTCAAGTGTTGTCCAGATGAATTACCTTTAAGAGAAATAAAAAAAGTGCTATTTTCAAAACATAATTGTTTTGAGTCTCGAAAGACACCAAAACTCAAAGAAAGAAAATATGTTTCAAAATACATTTTCCTGTTTAAGTCCAGTTGGCTGTCATCTATTTTTGTTTTTAGAAAATGAGAGACTTGTAAAGGTAAAAGGTTAAATGGAATTTAAGTGGAATGAGGTACTCATTGTAAAGGTCAAGTGACCATGTGTCACTTTTTATTGCACAAAGTGACAGATGGTTAACAAAACTTTTTGACTATCTGAAAAGTGGATCATGCATATCCCTTAAATAAACTCATTTATTCCAGGCTGTCAGAGCAAAGGATGACTGAATGTCATCCTTAATGTACTAAAGTGCAACATACTTTTCAGGTTTTTGTTTGAAAAATGTTTAAAGGTCAACATTTCACAGTTTTACAGTAATTTGTGGAAACTCATCCCTTAAAATCCAAATGAAAAACATTTAAGTTTGTTTTAATGTGACAATATGTGAAGAACTTTAAAGGGTAGCAATAAAAGTAAGGAATTTTAATACCATACTGGATTACCTGTGATTTTTTTCATGCCCTCACATGACGAAAAAAAAAGAATTCTTGCAGTTTATGAAACATAAAATAAAAAGATAGCTATTGATTTTCTCTGACCTTGTGCCGCTCTATGGAGCTGAGCAATTCCAGATCAGTCTGGTCTGAAATTCCTCCGTGCACAATGAGGATCTTTGCATCAATGACCGTTGCGATGGGCAGAAGGCTGAAAACGTCCTGAAACAGCTGGAGGATCTCACGGCCATGAGTCTGCATGCAGTTCAACAAATCTTATGATGGTGGGCCAAAAATTCCAAAGGCTGTCACAAAATCCTAAGTTATTTTTGTGAAGGAGGAAAAATTTAATTAAAAGCTGGCTTTACCTTATACTTCTGCATAACTTCTTTTGTGAATCCATATCTGAGAAGCAAGAGAAAATTCTTGAGGACTTCCTGGGATGAACTTTTCTTTCTCCATGTTTTCTTCCTCCACACCCACCTGAGGTTCATGATGTGATCCTCGTGGTTTCCTCGGTTCAGGTGCATGTGGTCTGGGTAAAGCAGAAGGTAGGCAAATAGGAGGATTACCACTTCTACAGACTTTTTCCCACGATCCACAAAGTCTCCATTAAAGATGTAGGGCGTCTCAGCAGAAGGCAGTCCATTCTGGACATCAACAAAAAAAATGTCACTACATTTTCACCAGCACAAATATATTAATTTTTTTTTTTATAGAAGCTCTGTTGTGTATGTCTACAAACAGAGACATTTCTGTTTATAGACATTTCTGCTTTATGGTACCTTATAGAATATCAGAAGTAAGTCATCCAGCCGGCCGTGGAGATCACCTGCGACAAAAACCCCCAACAAAAATCATTAATTCTGACATGGACACACAGCTCTGGGTAAAAGAATACACACACTTGTGTAATCCAGGATTGCTGGATTATTTTGAATTTCTTTGACTTGTTCTTGTTCCAAAAAAAAAAAAAAGGCATTTTTTTTTTTTCAAAACAAGAATTAAATGGACATTTTCCAAATTTTCCTTAAACCACATAGGGCCTGAATTATACAAACAGGCCTATTATGTACATTTATACCCTGCTAATGCATTGCTTGTTGTACCGAGGCACTTTGTTTTTAGAAAACAGCGGGTATAATTCTGCCAGGCCATCTGAAATCTTCTCAATTTGGTTGACTTTCTGGGTTGTACTCACAAATCTTCAAGAGGCTTAAGAAAACTGCACCAACTATAAAGCATGGTGGCAGTAGCACCATGCTGAGGACTTTGCAAAGTCTTGAAATAATGTGGAACAACCTTTACATTCTTCAGTTAATGTCAAAGCAACAAAACCATATTTGAGACATGGAAACAATTGAACTGTTTTGGTGGGACGATGATCTCAGAGTTGTTTCCACATTGGATGAGGAACATGGCCAAAAGATATAAAAATCAAAATACAATTAAATGGCTTAAGCTGCAACTTCTATGCAAACATCTCCAATTGGCACCATCTCAACACAAACAGTGTGTTCTTTGCTTTCATCACAGGTTTTCTTGAGTTTAATGAGATACAAGTCGGTGTGAGGACGCAGCTGTCGACGAGAAGTCAAGTGCCTGATCAGTGTGCAAATATCTTCCAGTGCTGCTATTAAGATACAGGCAGCAGTAGTTATGACACATTCAAAGACAGTCATTTATTGATGTGTTTACTGACCTAACAGCATCAGAATGACAAACGTTTTCAGGTTTCCCTTAGTGTACAGAGAAAGGACAAAACTAGATTTAATTGTTAACGAGGAGAACTGAAATTGAGACTTCTCACCACATATGGTGATCTCCTTGGTGTAGGACGTTGACAAATGGACAATATTTGGCATCTGCTTGAGGAGCTTTTTGCTCTCATACAGCAGCTGCAGGACGTACCTGGCATGTAGAATCTGCATGGAAACAGAGGTCCACCATGTTCAAGACGCATTTATTGTTGCATCAGGACGAAACGAAATGTCACATTGGTACCTGCTGCTCTTTAAAAGCACTCAGTAGGGTGTTTGTATCAGAGACGGACAGAGGAAACAAAATATGAGGTCCAGTGTAAGACTCTGGGATGGGGATTGTTTTGTAGCAGGTCTCTCTGTCTAACCAGGGGTCGATGACGGGATCCAGCAGCTGGGAGATCAAGTCTGGAGGAGACGATGTGTTCACAAGCTGAAAAACTCATTTCAGTGGTACTTAGCTATTCCACGAGAACCAAGGCCTTTTTTTCAAACAGCTACTTCAAAGCTTAGACAGTACAAAGTCACTAAAGGCCACTTGCATGACTGGAACCAAAATTAGAGCACTGCATAATAGATTCTGAGTCTGAATGGGTCAGAGGAACATTGATTATAATCAGACAAATTGTGAAATGAAAATATTCCCAACACAGACATTAATTCGAGGTATCTTCCTGTAATTATTGTACCACTGTATCACGTTCAGCTCTGTGTGACATGAGAGCACTCCGACATGCAAATAAAAAAAAAATAATGACCTCTAATTTATGCAAGCAAAAAACAGACATCTACCTACAGGCCACCTTAGTAGGGGCTATTGTCTGCTGTCCATTAAATTCCCTTTGTTCTGCCCTCTGTCTCTCGCACACGCAAACAAAAAACACAGATGTCCGCGGCACACAATGACCATCCCGCCTGCATGATGGCTGAATATAAAACCAATGAAAGACGACATGCAGGAGAGAATCGGCCGTGAGGACGAGCCACGGCCCAGCTTGTCGATGAAGCGCATTGCTTTTCAGCCGGATGAGCAGCAATAAACACACACACACACACACACTGCGGCAGCTACACACCAACACCCTAGCCTCCACATTCATGATTGTTACTAAGCAACAGGATGTACGTTGGGCTTTCTTACTTAGACCAAAACATAGTTGTTTCACAAAAATTGTGCTCATTATGTGAAATTATATTTATTTCTCAGCAACTTAGCTCCAGTTGATGACTAACAAACACTAAAATGTCACCACTTACAGAGGCCTGAAGTAGTTTTGAATAACAGACCACACTAAATTGTAAACAACATGTTTGGAGCTATAATAAGAGCGTAAAATTGAACCTTACCAAATTTAGCCACCGATGGGATTAAAAGGGAAGTCATGATTCATGACAGCAGTCATCGAGCTTTTACTGAAAACAATAAATCTGAATGTCAGCACCGTTTTAGTCTCACCAGGCCCGTTTCCGTTTAGGTGGGTGAAATTGTCCAGCATGTAAGTGAAGAAACTGGACAGCTGGAGAGATCAAGACAAAAGAAGAACATGAGAGGTTTTATGGCGGCTTCTATGTAAACACCATTCAGATGCAGGTAACAGGGAGACAGAGAGACCTGCAGCTGGTCCTGTTCTCCGGCATATTCGATGGACTGAAAGATGTTCCACGTGTACCTCCTTCGTATCTCCAGTCGGGCCATGTAGCGCCGGTACCATCGCTGGATCAAAACCGCTGCCTTCATTGCTGCAAGACAGTATCAGATGTTGGACTTTATAAAGCAAAGAGAAGTGGAATAGTTTGCTTAGCCACATGGCAGATGATATAAATTAGCCCCCATTGGCTTTACCTTTTTATTCTAAGATACTACCGTGCAAGTAAGAAGCATGCTACAAACCTCTGGACTACTAATGTTGGCAAAAAATGATTAATACCCCTTTAGATGTTTTTTTTCCCCATCACATTGCAACATAAAAGTGTACATTGAGAGTTTACAGTATTGTTCTGCTTATCATCACCCGTCTTTCACTGTTCTTGCTGAAGAAAGCATTCCCACAGCATGACACTCCTCCTACCATGTGCCACTGTCATATCAACCTTTTCTATCCTTTTCACAACTTTGTGTCACTTTGTGTTGATCTGTCAGACAAAATCCCAATAAGACACACAGTAGTTCAGAAAGCACGGTACTACACGTATGCATCCATGGGAGCTAATTTATATCATCCATGAGAGAAGAGTCAAAGACTTAAAAAGGTCTTACTGAGAGCCGGGCTGGGGCTTTTCACGGCTTCATCTGTGAGAGGAAACACAAGTCAGCACGAGAAGCTGGTAAATGAATGAAGTCATGTGCAAACACAGACACACATGGAGACACACACGCACACAAACAAAGTAGGAGCGATAACAAGACACAAGGGAAGTCATGGGCAACAGTGGGACTGGAAAAACTGAACGAATTAAGCAAGCTTTGGGGAGTAACAGCACTCATTAGAGAGAGGAGAAAAGACAAGCTGGGAAGAGAAAAAACTACTATCTGTCAAGCATATGCCTGTGTGTGCACGTGTGTATGTGTGTGTTTGCAACATGTGAGCAAACACAGTGACAGAAAACAGCAAAACATGGAACAAACCACACGGAACACCACACCGGTACGGTTAACCCTATTTTAAGAAGTGCTACTTAAAATGGGGTTTAAAAGAATCCAAAACAAGCTCTTAAATGAAACGAGAGATTCAGATTATTGGTTTTACATCAAAAGAGAACAAATGGGTAATTACAGTAGAAGAGTAAATAACCTATTAATACTGATCACCCACTGCACTGAATTTTAAATATTACCACCTGGATTTATCAACTGGGACAATAAAGTATATTTCTATTTCATTCGAGGTGCTTTCTGTACTGTTTTAGTCATATTTTAGACATTGCTTTAAAAGTTTACATATTATTTTAACGTCTATTACATCTTTATCCTTTGTTTTATATATAACATACAACATTAGGCTTTGTAAAGTAGGCTGTTTGCTCCGTTTGCACCAATTTATTCGACAATTGTTGACATACTCCTAATTTGTAAGTTCATATGAATACAATATCTGTTCCGGCCCCTACACACACACACACACACACACACACACACACATATATAAGTACTTTTACCTGTTTCCAGTTGCTTAACTTGCGTTTCAGTAGCAACAGAAGTGCCACATCCCATGATGCTCAACAGGGAGGTCCAGGGGTCACATCAGACACTCTTTTCCAAGCATTATGGGATTCCTTTGGATGGCAGCATGTGACTAATTACAATTATTAATTCTAGCATTTCTCACCTTTTTAGTCATACATAAAAAGGCAATTTAAGAAAGTATCTGGCACAATATATTAAACACTTTTTGTCCAAAAAGTATTTGAAATGTTTTTTTTTTAGAAAATAATTCAATTTTTCTGTCTGGGCTGAGGCCCCTGTCTTACAAAATCTTAGCAATGCTAACAGTCAGTGCTTCACACGCGTCACCAAATTGCACATAAAAATGGGCTATACGCAGTTGTGAAAACAGTCGCATAAAACCTTCTCCTCTTGCTGCTCCATTAACAGGAAAGCTTCGCTTCCAGCAGCGTAGAGTCGTTAAATCTTACCAGAAGCTGAAATCAGCTCGGTCCGCCCGGATTGACGGGAGCGCGTCAATTCATGCGTAAAAATGTGCGTCGAAGACACCACGGACGGAAAGGTCCCCGGCTCTGCGTCCTCTCCCAGAGCTGGAGCTGGTCATTCAAACGCGAGGAAGAGATCGCAGCTCCCAGAGAAGCTGCGGAGGCAAGAGGAGGAGCAGGGCGCACGGCCAGAGCTCAGAGCTGGGAGACGAGGCGCAAGCAGCAGCAGCTCCACATGCTGCTCCGTGTTTTACATGGAACCATCCAATGTGGCGTAAAAAGTCACAAATCTGGATTACAAATAGTCCTTGACATTATGCTCCGCGTACGCTTATGCATTTGAAATGCTTAGGGGTTTTAATTCTTTAAACATTATGTAAACTTATAAAAGTGAGTAAAGCTAAGTGGTACAAAGTTTAAAGAAAAAACTTTAAAATAGTAAAACTATGTGTCAAAATATATAGTAAAGCACATTAGTCTCAAATAAACCACAAATCAAAGGTTAAGTTCACCTCAAACCGTGATGCTCAATTTAAAGGAGCATTGCTGAAATGTATACCTTTGAGAATATAGCAGTCATTTACATGTTGAGTAATAATTGGAGTTCTTTAATAGAGACTAGGAATAATTGCCACATTTAAATAAAACTCAATAGTGAACTGTGTTTATCCATAAATTCCAGCATTTAAAATGATATTTCAAATACTCATTGAAGGGATTCAAGTCCAGCCATAATTCAGTTTTTCTGAAATTTGAAGCCTTTCAAGAATCTGAAAGGCTTTAAATAACTCTGGAAAGAATTGAATCATACCAGCCTCATTTCTGAGGGAACGTTTGAGGAAAATGTTAAATAAAAATAGACCTTAGTCATGGCAGGTTTAATTGCCAAAAACAACCTTGTAAGTGGAACCAAAGCTCAAGTTTTTTTAGGGTAAATTCAAGATTCAAACAAATACAAATTTCCAACGTGAGAATGCATCAGTGGTGAGATTAGCATAGGGACAAATGCCCAAAATACACTCCAGTCCTCCTATCCTGCTGGTTTTGGCACATTCCTCAAATACCTGAAGAAAATGATGTAGTTCTCTCAGCAGGAGATCATGACCAAAAAACTGCAGAATGAAAGCTTACAGGACTTGAGCATCATTGCAATGCAGATTCAGCCTGAGCCAGTTTGAAAGATTTGTCTTGTTTTACGTGTACAGGCAATACAGCTTGACCGTTTCACCTGAAATCATCTCAGTTCCCTACTTCATCCTCAACCATTACATTTTCAAAGTGTTTCTATGCGATTCAACAGACGGCCTGTCAAAGATCTACCCAATCAAATTACACCAGTGGCTCTTGTTTGTCCTGACAAGAGGTGGTTATGTGAAATGTTCCCTTCTTTACAGCTAGATGTCACTACATTCGACATACCTACAAAGCGAGACAGAAGCACTACAGTTTAAAAATGTACTTTTATTAATACCAAGGTAAGAGAAAGTTTATAGAATCATGCAGCAGCTCTTGTACAAGTCGTCTTTTTTAAGAGTGCGATTGCAGCATCAACCTCCTGCAGAGTGATGAGTTTCAGTCTGTTGCTCTTTGACAGCCGAGATGCTTCAGCGCTGACCAGTCTGAGTAGGAGAGGTCTGGGGAAACAGAGATGCCGACTGGACAGAAAATCTGGAATTTCCATCTTTGCACAATTAACCTGTTAAGGTTGGGCACATTTTAAAAAAAAAAAGAAAAAAAAGTTAAGCCCAAGGATTTGAAAGATGATCTTTATGCACAGGATAAAAATATCTCATCCAAAACAATATCTTACATATACAGTTCTTAGACACAACACAGAACTAGCAGCTCTGACCTCTTTATGAGTTTTGTAGATGAATTTGGAGTGATCTCGAACTCTCTTGGGTTTTTTTGCAGGAATCCAGTGAGCTGCTTGAACAGGTGCCTTCATTTTGTTGTGGTCAGTCAAAAACAGGCATCCAATATATATATATATATATATATATATAAAAATAAAGCTGCTAGCACAGCCTTTTACTCTGCTCCCAAGAAAATCAGCAGCTCTGTGTTAGTACTGAAAAGGAGGTTTTAATGAACGCAAATTGAAAACAGCTTTGCTTAATCAGGCTCAATTACTTTCACCCACCTGGCTGTAAAGTCCTCAGTGGGGGATCAGGAGCTTTCTGCAGGAGGGAAAAATCTGGCTCAAATAGAAATAACAACATGTGGTCACATAATTTAGAGCTGCTTTGCTTTATGACTGTCGTTCTCTTAAAAATTGATGCAGAGTGGGATGCATATTTTCCATGTTCTTGACTTATTAATAGCTTAACAACAGAGTGGAAAAAAGAAAAATATTTTTTTTTCTTTATCCTTCCTGTTAGACTATTTATATATATACACACTTTTTTGGTGTCAAGATGTGGGGAAGACTACTTGCTGAAGGTCATCATAAGCCTTTCTGACATACACACAAGCCTCCACTCACATCCACACATTTGCGTTTGGTTGTGCATGTTTGTGTGTGTGTGTGTGTGTGTGTGTGTGTGTAGGATTTTGGAGCTGACCCTTGTGCCATCCCAATGACTTCCAGCGATTTTGAACCCGCTGATGGCTGTCATGATGGTGCGTTACCGGCTGTAGGAGGGGCTTTGTCAAATAAGGATGGCATTAGGTAGGGCCATTAACGTCCTGTGGATTACTGTAATCCAGTCTCTCTTGTCCCTGCTGCTCACTCATTTGTGAGTCCAGTCTGGTGTGGAAGCGGGTTGGAAGATGACGCTCATCGTGCAGCATTTTCTGCTCGCTCTGCTTCTTCTAGGAACTGACGGTACGATTTCAATGACAGCAACTCAATCTGTCCTCACCTCAGAAACCAAATCTGAAGTTTTAGAAAGCCGAAATCAGAATGACTCTTTCTGTTGAAGAATCCAGCAGGACTTATGTCTAAGTTTGAAAGTTAAATTTTTTTATTGGTTTACACGCTTTGTTTACATTTATTTAATGTGGTTAAATTAAGAGATTTTATCAACAGAGTGGGTGTTTGTCGTGACCTTAGCATCTTCTTGCTCTTCTTCTCTTCTCTCTCCTGTGTTGGCCCCCTCCCCCCTCTTTTCTGACCATCTGGTTGGACAGTGCTCATCAGGATTCATGCTCAAGAGGTATGAAAATCCCTAAGATAATAAAAATATTGCAACCATTTTAAATAATGCAAACAAAAATATGTTGAGTTTTTCAAATGCCACTGCATTTTTGATTTGTTAAAATTTTTGAAATCAGACTGCCGCTTCTGAGGCATGGACCACCAAGTCTTGCAAATGCGACTGCGATGGAGCCGAATCTCCAACAGAGTTTTCCATCATGGGGTCTGGCTCTATGGTGGAAGGAGTGGATTGCATGCCAGGTAAATGCCTCAGCACACATGCTTGCACCTCTCTATCGCTCTTAGCAAACATGTTCTGTTTAAAGTGAATCTGCAAATGTTTTTTGTGAAATCTCATATTGGACTTTGTTTTTTTTTAGAACCTAAAGAAGTACAAATGTTAATTTCATACCAAGTTGGCGCTAACTGTAGCCACGCAGCAGCTCCAGGTCCTCCACACTAAGAATGATGGAAAATTATTCTCTCCCTGCTGGGATTGTTATAAACTATTTAACGCCTGGAAGTCTATTATTTGATGACATCATCATGTGAAGTCATTAAAACCAAATCCTCAGATTTCCAAAGACAAACCACTACGTTTGGTTACACGCTTAGAGACAATGCGTTGGGCATGAAAGCGTCAGAGTCCAGATTTAACACCACAGGGTGGACATGCTCCACTGGGCATCCTCTGAGAAGGTGACGTTAGACGGTGCGTGACGACAGAACCATGAAAAGAACAGAAGGGTAAAACCTGGAAACTTAAGACATGAAAATGTCCAATGACATCTTTGGTCTAAGGTTTTCCCCAGCATTAAATCTGCAAGAAATAGATCGTTTTATCTCCTCTGTAAATAACCAGAGGCAGACGGTCCAACCTGGTGAAGGCATTTAAACCATGGCAGACTTGCAGAAGACATCAATGCTGATTACAAGTGATACAAGTGAATAAGCGAGTGTCATCTGAGCCACAAATTGCATGGCAACCGGTGACAACAAAGACACACAAGTTCAGCAGATAATCATCCTGCCAGAACATGATGCAGCTCCTGTTCGACTGCGCCAATCACAGAATAACAGAAACTAGCTATTAGTACAGCGCAGACCCTGCGATGATGAATGACGGGCCTGAATGAGTACTTTGTGTTGCGGTCGACATTTTGCCTCCCCCCTCTGTGTCTCACCTCCAGGAATTTCTATTATTTCAACCATCCGAACATTCATAATTTACAAAGGGAGGACTACAGAGGCATTTGAGTCATTGTTATGCAAACACTTATCTCCTGACTCAAACAGAAGCTCTGCTGTGGATGTCGTAATGCTGGGATTACAGCGAATGCATCCCTTCCCCTGACAGTCTTGAAGCAGCGGTAAACAGAAGAGCCAGGTCTTATTGCATGTATCAACAAATCCACTCTCACTCACCTCCATCTTCTCCCTCGTTCATATATTTGTAGTGAAATTTCTATACCCAGCTTAGAGAAAGGGAGAGCTTGCAGCACCGGGGCAACGTGGAACTACGGTCAAGAAGAGTGGATGGCCATCTGCTCTCCTGCCGTCCTAATGGACATCACTGATCTCTCACTGTGAAGAATTAAGCTGTTGGCTTTTAGGAAGAAATGTGGGTCACGTTGCGGCTGCACGCAGCAGGGGTCTTCGGTGTTGGAGGGGGCATGAGGATGTCAGCAGGGCCCGAGGGCAAAGTGGAAAGGATGAAGACTAAAAATCCAAAGAGGCTTTTGCGGTGACCATTTGGTGGTCAAAACGTCAGTGGCTTACTGCTCCTGTTCATGTCCTCCTCTCAATGGGCTCCATCTGTTCAGTCCAGGGAGGTTCTTTCCAAACAAATGGTGACAACAAAAAAGAAATGACAACATTTAAATTGGTCAACTTTGCTTTACTTGCAGAGTGTCCGTATCACAGGCCTCTTGGATTCGAGGCAGGATCTGTGAGTCCAGACCAAGTCACCTGCTCTAACCAGGAGCAGTACACCGGGTGGTTCTCCTCATGGCTCCCGAGCAAAGCCAGGCTCAACAGCCAAGGCTTCGGGTAAGTCAAAGTAAAATTTGAATTTATTTAAAACAACAGAAACAATATATTTGCATTACTATAGCCATGCAGTGACGTAAATAGGTTCTGATTGAGTGGTCTCTTAAGTCCACAGTTTTAGCAGTAATCCGGCCTAAACAAGGAAATGTGGTCTGCTAGTTCATAGTTTAATAAGGGGGCAGTTACCGTTTCACAAAGAGCCAGATACATTATTTTTTTATTCTTGATGAAAGAACATATAATTTGAAAACAGTTTTTTTTGTATTTACCTGGGTCATCTTTTGTCATGTATTAAAATTTGACAGTCTGAAGCGCGTGTTGCAAAAACATAGAAAGGACCTACAATGAAACAAAAACCTTTTCACAGCACAGTGTGATCATAACATTTAAATATCTGCATGTGTTTATAGTCTGTTTCCATTTTACCACATGTTGCTGAGTTTTGTGCCAATATAATGGAAAAAAAACAAAAAAAAACTATGTTCTTACAATCTGTGTGGAACAGTAAGGATAAACACAATATGGCTCACACAACTGGTCAAGGTCGTGCAATATGTCCCTTTGTTCAAAACATGGAAATATGAACACCACAATGCCAAAATACACACACTGAGAGCATCATTGTTCATTTTATCAATTTGATTTCTGCTAAATTAAGTCCTCATTCTTTAATATACCATTCAATTGATATTAATGAAGACATTTGAACAGCTTCTCATTTTCCTCCTTTCCTAAAAAAATGAATATGATTCGACAAAGTTTCGCTCTCTTATAATAAAGCGGCCAGGAGTACTGATGGTCGTGTATGGGTTTTGTTTTCACATTCCCGTTTCTTCTCCAAGGTGTGCTTGGCTGTCCAAATTCCAGGACAACAGTCAGTGGCTCCAGATCGACCTGAAGGAGGTGATGGTGGTGTCGGGGATCCTCTCTCAGGGCCGCTGTGATGCCGACGAGTGGGTCACCAAGTATAGCGTCCAGTACCGCACAGACGAGAAGCTCAACTGGATTTATTACAAAGACCAAACTGGAAACAACAGGGTCAGTAGAGCAACAACACCCTGGACAAAAATAATCTGCAATGTTTGTTTAAAACCGTGTCGTTAGGTGACATTGATGCTGTAAATATGCTTTTGAAACATAATTTTATTTAGCAATTTTAAATGTTTCCTAAAAAGAACGTAACAAGTTAGCAGTTGACAAACATACAAAAGGATTAAAAAAAAAAAAAAGAATCTAAAGTACATCAATCAACTGCTTTCAGGCTCTCTTACAAAATTGCATACTCAGTACTTTTAGTAAATGTCTTGCTACATTCAAGCACAAAATTATTCACACACCTTCTAGGTTTAGTTTTATAGCAACATTCAAGGCTTACAAACATATTTGTTCTAAACGGAAGTAACATTAATGTCAGGGACTGGGTTATCCAGGACCAGTGGGAATATGCAAAAAGCAGCTTACCAATTATGAAAAGGGTTTAAAGATTTTTTTCTACTTATTATTATTATTATTATTTCTTCTGGATCCACTGGCATATTATATATTAACCATCTACCCTGTTATAAGTTGGTGTCCAGTTTGTCAGTTTTCTCAGCTCAACAGTGATTATGATGGTTGATGTTTGACTCTGATAACTGTGACAAGCTTCAGTCGTACATCCAGCCTGTTCTTAAAAAGCTGCAGTCAGGTAAAACGTGGGTCTTTCTGACCCACCTTAAGCCTTCCACCACTCTCAGGATTTACTCTTGTCTACAAACTCAGAGAGATTTGACATCTTTGTACTTTGGGTAAGGGAGATATTACTGATAATACCTTAAAAGAACCTCACTTAAACATGTCTGATCAATCGATTTATCCAGTCAACCTTCACTGCTCTTCCTTTCTTCTCTAATCACACCTGATTTTTTCTTTTTTTTCCTCAGGTGTTTTATGGAAACTCTGACCGCTCGTCATCCGTCCAGAACCTCCTCAGGCCACCCATTGTGGCTCGCTTCATCCGCATTCTCCCCCTCGGATGGCACACTCGCATTGCTCTGCGCGTGGAGTTGCTGCTCTGCATGAAGAAGTGCATGTGAATCTCTCCTCCTTGCATCCCTCAAAGCGTTGTCCCAGACTCCTGCGTGGCGTTTGATTGTGTATTCACAGATCTCCCGGAAAACAAATTGACCCTGAAATATTCACGACCTCAAACCGTTTTTGCATCCGACATGCTTCCATTAAAGTAGGTTTGTTTGATATGTGCAGCATGCTTTCATTCAGTCCGCTCTGCTTTGTCTGAGCTACACCAGTCTCTCTCACCGGGGCTCCGGTTTGAAGAGTTCTCAAAGGGTGGCTCGGTTTGCAATGAAATGGCATAAATTCAAAGCAATAATTAGTGGCAGAGGAGAGGAGGCAGCGTTGCTATGAGGGGTTCGTTGCCACAGGTTTGTGGTGTTGTGTGAAGGAACCAGACAGTCCATGAAATACACACCGAGTCGATTCATAAGTTAAATATGTTACATTATGAAAAATATTTCACATAGATACAAAAAACAGAACTGTTTCTGTTCTTGAACCCAGAATAGCGAGATAGTTTGATTTTCTTCTCTTTCCATAAAAAAGGAAACTGAATTAACGTCTTTAGCAGAAGGTGAACAGTTTCCTTGTGGACTTTGTTTTAAATTAAAGATAGTAAATATGTTCTGAAAATTAATGTGAGCTATTTTAAGTATTTACTTTCCGATAGAGCGATGTCATGAGAGCTTACTGTACAGTTTCTCTCTGGTTGGCAAACTGGGCTCATTGCTGCATAGAACAATGAGGTGCAACCCATAAGTAATATGTGACTGTAAACAGCCAACATGCAAACAATAAGAGTGATCCAGAGGCCAAGTTTTCATTTTGTGTAGCTCCAAAGAACAAATGCAAAGGCTCCTGTGGCAGAGAGCTGTTTAGTGTGAAGACATTGTTGGTTTACAAAAACAGATCAAATCTGCATTTTACTACAAGCATATTTTCATTTGCTTCGTCTCAAACTTTTTTAAACCTGTGATTTAAACCACAATTTCAATGATTGCTGAATATGATCAATATTTAACTTCTTATCCCGAGTGACTTTATGCTCCATGGAATGCAAACAGAAATATTCAGGAGGTTTACATTTCAAGACGTCAAAATAGGGCTGCTTTCCATTGAAATACCTTCTCATTTTCTTCTTGTTTACTTAGTTTCTGTTAGTTTTTCCGGGTAGCTTCACTGTTGCCGTGTTGTGTTTGTGATGAAATGTCTCGTTTTTTTCCCCATGATGCTTTGGGATGCACTCTTGAACCGAAGATGTGTCCTTTACTGTACCTTTAAAGTGTTTCCCTAGATTAAACCCACACAGGTGTCATGTCTGTTTTTTTTTTTTTTTTCATTATTTTTATGTTGTGTCTGTGGAACAAAAGATATGACTCGTGCAAAAAATGTACAGTCGGTATTTATTATGAGACCCTATCATATTTTAATTAGAATGGTCAGCATAGATACACTCTGCTATTTGTATTTACACCCTGTCAGAGGTGGAAACTAGCTAATGGAAAAACAGAAAATAAAACAGAAGATGTTTTAGGAAACACATTCATATTTGGGAACAGAACGTCATCTTCCCGTGTTTGAGTGACTGGAGCCTTTTGTACCAAGAACTGTTGAGTCAGTGAGCTGACTGTAAGGCTTCGGGTCACTGGCAAGGCAAGGTTTGTCACCCCTCTGTCCACACAGGACATAAACAAACCCACACCAGCAGTCATTTACAATAATTAGCACTAAGTGTTTGCACAATTGCACAGCTTTATGGGACAGTTTCACTGTGTTTGATGTGAGCCAAGCTCAGGGTGAGATACAGTAGCACTGGGAAAATATTGCAGAATGATGGAACTATCTTCACTTAGCTGCTTCCCAATATACTGCAGGAAGTCGCCTATGCTTCAATTTAATTTTTAAATGTGACCAACCCACATTACTTTGAGATTGTTTCTTGATGTTATTGCTTTCAATCAGCCATGTTGTCAATTGGTTCTCCATTAAATCGAAGCTGCATTCTGGTAGACGTGATCTTTATGTTCATCTTTGAATAAAATGTGCAATGATTCTAATATTTTAAAGGAGGAAGGAACGAGGAGCACTGTTGGAGCTTAGAGGAAACGTTGCATTATAACTTCACATAGGCCTCAAAGTGTTATCTTTTTTTAATCATCCACATGTCACAAGATAAGCTGATCTTTCTTTTTTTAATTATTATTTTAAATAATCAAGTTTTGAGTAAATTCATCCCTGATCATGACTGCTGATGTTAAAGGTAATGCAAACAGGGAATTAAAAGTTCAGATGTTTAAAATTGTTTGCAAAAGAGGCATTTACAAAAAGATGATGGCACAAGCTTTAAAATGCACACAGATGTAAACATAGATTACAGAATAAGTCTGGGATAATTTTTTGTAACCAGTTTTGACAGTAAAATCCAGTCCTAGAACTAAGCAAAGTTTCAAAGATTGTAGCGTTTGCTTCATTTGGCATTTAAAAAGTTAGAAGTTGGTTTGACTTTGTTATAGTAAAATATTTTAAGCTTTTTTTTTGAAGTTCTTCATCTGTGAATATGAAACTACTTTCTGTCAGACATATATATATATATATATATATATATATATATATATATATATATATATATAAAATATATATATATATATATATATATATATATATATAAAATATATATATATATATATATATATATTTCTTTTTTTTTTTTTTTTCTGCTAAATAAATTTCTAAACTGAACAACATGAAGCCTGTGTTTGGACAATGATAGGGTTACAAAGTTTTGGCTTTCAAGAATGAGAGTATTAAATTATACCCAGACTTATCCTGTAAGATCTTAATGGCTATAAGTGAGGTATGCCTTTTTGAAACAATCTTCAGAGTTGTATGTCATATGTCTCAGTTCCAGAGGTTAACATGAGCAAAGACGCCTGTTGCCTCATGGGAAGGTTGTAGACAAACCCAAAATGGCAGCATGAAGCTGGAGAGCTGTTAGTTGTTTGATAAAAGACAGAAAATTGGGGTAAATTTAAAAAACAGTGTCACCAGAAGTAGGACATGAGTTGGTGATGTAAAAAAATTCTGACCATAAATAATCGTAAAAAATAGTATTTCACCTTCAATGTGATATATACAATTCAATAAGTTAAAGAGAGAATAAGAAAAAAAACAAACAAGAATCTGTCATAACCGGAAAACTCAACATTTTTAGAACCACGTTCTTATTCAGTTTCAGCATTTGCAGCTTTACTCTCTTTAGTCTATTTCTCAGCAAACACTTGTCACGTCCCATACAAGAACAATGCAGCTCCCTATCACTAAAATGACTCCACACTCACAGTGAAGCAGAGTGTTGGCAGCAGCATGTTGTGGGCTTACTTTTTTCAATCTGGAACTCATGATTTCATTTCTAGCTTTGCTTCCAGTTCCAAATACCAGCTAGTTTAGACCTAAAATGTTCAAGTGTTTGCTAAAAACTTAAAAATAAATAAATAAATAAAAAACCCTGAAATTTTGAATTCAGGGTTTCCCACAGCGCATTATAAGCCTGGCAGGCCACCAGGCTTCACTTGTGTCCCCACCAGGCTTAGCATTGTTTATTTATTTTAGTTTTTTTTATCATTGACTTTATTTTAAGACTTTAGAGTTGATGTTTAGGTATCAATCCTCCAGTCTCCCAATAAATATCAAATGAAATTTTCAAATTTTATGTCAACTTTAAATATTTAACTCAAAAACAGGACGGCTGGCTGGATGACGGCCGGCCCAAGCGTCCCGAGTTCTGGGCTTAGCACGTTTTCTGGGGGAAACCCTGGAATTAATTACATTTACAGCCCTTGCCATTTTGATTTAGCAAATACGACCTTGGTAAGATGTGCTGTAGTTATATACTCACACCAGACAAAATGCTGAAGCTCAACAAAAAAAGGTGCCTTAGTTAAGTATGACTCCAACTGAACACACACATCCATAAGCAGGTTTTTATTGTTTGGTTTTTGATTGAACTGTATTAGTATATCAAATTGAAGGTGGAAATAGTTTGAAACGACTTACTATAGTCAATTTTTATGCCACAAAAACGCGGCATTTTCTTCCTACCAAGGGTGTGTACACTTTTGAACTTTTTATTTCCAGTGAACGTTGAGCTGTCACCCTCTGGTTGGTCTACTAACGAACAATGTCTACAAATGTCCCGAATTATCACACAACTTCACAACTAATGTCATGAAGGTGATGGTCGTATCTGTACTACATCTAAAGTCAGAGATTTTTCACTTTTCAGTAGTTTTTCTTTTTCTCTTTGTTTACAATTTGATGAAATAAAAATGGGTAAAAATAGGATAACATAACATATGTTAACATCATCATATTCAACATAAAAAGACATTCACCATTATTAAATACTCCTTTTGACATTATTATCAACACATAAATATCTATTCATTTCTCTGTGTCGAAACTAAAGCTCTTGCAATTACACATTTAATTCTACATTTTTTTTAAATATTATTCCCATATAACCTACATACTGTGTCATTTATAGCTTATATCCTTGAATTTAAAACAAATAAATATTTAATAAATAATATTGATATAAATCTTTCTCTCTTTTTTGTTATCAAATATCAGTGCTTGAAAAACCTTTAAGTTTATTGGCCACCGATGCGACTGCGGCTTCTCAACCGTTGCAGTAGCGCTCTGTAAGCAGCAGATGGCGGCAGAGAGGCCACACAGGCAGTGTCTCCTTGAGAGGAAAGATCTGCTTGTTCTGATGTGAACAGAAGAAGCTGACGTGGTGCCGACATCCAGAGAAGACACTGGGACCTCCTTGTCTAAAGTCAGGTCCCACCTTCCTGATGTCTGGCCTGTTTGCGTCCGGTCTTTGTAGATTTCAGAGACACGAGAATCAACAGATGACTATATTTCTGTGAACTTTTACCAGGGTGCCACGATGTCTGTGGCCAGGCTCCAAGGACGGAGACACGTGGGAGAGGTTGGGGGATGTTACAGGGCCGTCTCCTTCAGATCGTTGAGATTTGGCATCCTGGTGCGGGACGCTCGGGTGAAAGTAGGTCCGTTCTGACCCGGTTTGATGCCCAGCTGTTCTGGAGTAAACTGAGTGCCTTCCACCCGCTGTAAAGCCGACACGTGCCAGCTGGATTCGATCTGTCCCGGTAGGGTGTAGCTGGCCTTGCGGTTCTTCACCTGGCTTGAGCTGCTCATGCCCGAGTGGCCCCTGCTCTCCGTGTGCCCTCGACCCTCTGGGTAGCCGGCTTTAGAGGAGGACTGAGGCGGGTTGGGGAGGGGGGCTTGGAAGCGTAGGTCCGGAGGAGGCGGAGGAGGAGGCTGCCCTTGGTTTGAGGGGGACGGCGAGAGGTGAAGGAGTCGACGTAGAGACTTCAGAGGTTGGCTCTGGAATAAGAGAAAAGCTTACAGTTGAAAGACAATTTAACAAACAGATTGACCAACAAGTATAAGTACATTAAAGACAAACATTTTGAGAGATGCTGTGGCTTTTCCATCACAACAAACTAATTGAAACAGTGTTCAGTGCTCTGCAAATTATTATCACCTTGCAAACTGCTTCTGCTTTTGCTGGGTCATCACACAAAGATATCTTTGACAAAAAAGGAAAAAATCTTAAAACAAGAATTTCAGAATTCTAACAAGGTGAGGTTAGGATTATGCCTCAATGTGTCAATTTGATTTAAGTCAAAAGTTTAACCAGGTCTCATGAAGACCTTTTTCAGCCATTCAGGGATTGGTGGTTTTCATATGTTTTTCTCTTTCATTACTAACCAGAAGTAATTACATCCTTACATATGCATGCACATCCAAGACACCAGCTTCAAACGTCTGCACATCTAAAACAGAGATGAACTTGCTTGTCTTCGGCCACGACAGCGCAGCATTTATCAAGTAAGGATTTCCAATTTAAATTTGTTTTTGATCATTTTCCACATATTCTAGGTGGAATATCAAAATTACTTATCACTGGCCTTCTCCACTCAGGCAGAAACAGCCGTAGTAGAATAGTTGTTTTCAAAGCAGACTGACAGGCTGAATAGAGCTGCCATTCAGTACGTCTCCAAATCCTTTCAAATCTTTTTGTAACAAAGAGCAGCTTAAAATCATGCAGTTAACAGGCAGTCATTTCATTCCTCACAAAAAAATGAGTTTATTTTTCGTTCACTTTACTCAGTCGCTCTGTTGTGTCTTTGAACAGTTTGTTATAAAATTTACCCTTTTCCAACCAGAGTTCTTAGCTGTGATTCAGCATTAGCATGAAACTACATCTCCAGCTTTTGGTATCTCTAAGTTTTAAGGACACACGTGGGAGAAGAAATTCAAAACAAGTGCACAACAAAAAGAATTAAACGATTTCCAAATTTCAACTCAGCATATTAAGTGCTTCCATTTCCAAGTAAATTTCAATTAAATGTTTTTTGCAAACGGACTGCTTTTGATAACGTCACATACCTGAGAGTGGGAGTCCACTGGCTTTTCTGGTGGCCAATCGGTGACTCTCTCTCTTTCCCTCCCCCTCTCCCTCTCTCTCTCCCTCTTGTTCTCTCTCTCCCGCTCTCTATCTCTCTCCCTGTCCCTGTCCCGGTCTCTGTCCCTGCTCTGTTCCCGGTCGCGGTCTCTGTCCCGGGATCGCTCGCGGTTTTTCCGCCGGCTGCTGTGGTGGGAGGATGACTTGGAGCTCCTCTGAAGGGAAAGGTGTTCCTGTCCATTCCCAGTAACCTGAAAATCAAAGAGGAAGATTAGGGCTGAAAATCAATATTTTTACTCTGTTGCAGTGTTCCTGGAATATTATTGAACTTAATGAAATGCCATCCCCAATCCGGTGATGTTCAACATGCATCCTTGTAGCTGACAAAAAAAAAAAAAAAAAAAAAAAAAGCAAACAGGTGATTATGATGATGATCGGTGATAACTCCCTACTCATTGCCAGGGTTTAAGAAAGCTGACAAGTATCATCTTCCTGGTCTTTGAAACCACTTATTGTCTTGTGAGCTAATAAAAGGACAGTTTCAGAGGGTTGGTAACCCTGGAAACACACGTTAAGCCCTTTCTGGATGATAGTTTGTATGGGATGTGGGAGATTATCTGAGAAAACAGACAAGTCACAGAGCTGCCAAACAAGCTCATTCTCTCCAAATTCCAAATGAAAACTTGTCAAAACTTTCTGACCCACTTATTACATAAATAGACCTTCTGTGCAATGTTCAAGCTTGACAGCAAAATGATAATTATTCTGACCAAAGGCCTCATTGATGTGTATGAAGACACGCTATGAGGCCTTGGAGTTCAAAAACCACTCATTTAGGTAACATTATATTTCCATTTTAAGGTTATTGTCCTTCAACTGGAACCAGTAGTTTACAGGATGGCATGTCCCTAAAATAAAACTATCAAGAAATACACTCCTGCTAATTCTGTGATACATGTATCAAATCTATATTAGCTGTCAGTCTTTCTTAAATTTCAACGTTAATCACTATGAAAATATGACAATTATTTTTTAAAAACATAGATCTTCTTCAGGACCACAACACTTTTCTGTCAGTGTCACTGCCAACAGCAATATTTTCTCTGATACCCCTAAATAAGATTCAATCGTCTTCAGAAGTCAGTCTCCACCTTTGTGCAATTAAAGCAAAGAATAAATTGGGAAGAAGTTGTAGAGAAGCTAAACTTGATCGTCCAACTAAGCTGACATGTTGGTTAAGAGGACAACAACTTTACAAACTTTACAAATCAGGTCTATATGGCAAGTGGCAGGAAAAAGAACCTTAAAAGTCCTGTGTAAACTTCGTCACAAACTGCATCGTTGACTCAGTGACATGTTTAGGAAGATGCGCTGGTCACATTAGACTAAAGCTAAACTTTAGGAGGAAAACTAGTGCACCACCCATCCTGCGAAACGTGTGAATCTAAATCTAACTACACTTCACATTTTTGGTTAAAAAAGAGAATCAACAATGAAAAACAATTAACTTCCCCCACATCTTGAATATGCTCTACCAATTGAAGTTTCTGGCTCTCACATAACAGGATGCAAAAGATGTCAATGAGTGGGAATATTTCTTTGCATTTACTCCAAAACCTAAAGTACGTTTTGCAATATATTGATTGAAATGTGTGTTTTCCAAATCTACATTGCATTGTATCATAACATACTGTATTGCATGTTGTCTGACAAAAAGTTACAAGAGTACATTGAAACTACCCAGCTCTAACAAATTTACAAAGAATGACCGTAGATGTATCTTGCTGAAAATGTCATGACCGTCATGATACGATGATTTTTAAAGCGCCAGCCTCGCAAGCAAAATGCACTGCAGCATGGATTAGTGCGACGGCATTTTAACATTCATATTAGCAGAACAAATGGATGCAAACACAAAAACAGAAATGCTCACAGGTTTAAGCTTGCAAAGGAATCATTTGAAATCCCCTCAAACTAGGATACGATGTGGAATTTGAAACTTTTGAGGACGATTTCAAAGCTTGTCGTTATGGCGTGAGAGCCGTGCCAGTTAACATGCAGCTGTAGAGTTGAAGTTAGATTACTGGTGAGGCAGGGTAGGGTGCCGCAGGCTGATGCTGTACCATAGGCGAGGCAACTACAGGTAGGATTTTTCCAGCTGAGTTGTGCTTTAAGCTATTCTTAGAGCTAAAAAGGGGAAAAAGGCTTTTCTTGATGCTCGGATTCCTTCCGTCCTCCACGTCCGTCTGTGGAGGAAAAGATGCACAGCCACAAACTTTCAACACAATTTTCTGGCAGCAAATAGAGAAGAAATGGTAACAGAAACAGCAGCTGATCCACAACCAGCCTTGCAAACGCAGCATAAGATTAGACACTAAAAGACACAAGTAATATTGACACAAACGTTTCATTAGAGAGATAAAAGCAATCGAAAAAAAAAACATTTTATTGCTTGGAAGTTTATTTTAACCCCTACTTTTTGCTGGCAAAGAACGTTTTGATTTTCCATCCCACCTATAAAAAATTGTTGGTGAAAATGTTGAAAAACCAAAAAACAAACATATGGACTTGACAGAAATAATAAACGATGCGTGAAAATAGATGGTAATAGAACAAGCTAATTCTGTCCCACGGCTGAACGCCACAATGTGTTTTACTGAGCCAGAGCTTGACCAGAACTGTCTGATTATCTGAGTGCTTGTAGTGATTGCTTTTCATTAAGTTCCCTGGTTTTCAACCTATGCGGTCTATTATTATTATGATTATTATGATTAAAAATGATTGCAGACAATATGCCATTTTCATAGTAAATCAGATTTACCATTTGGGACTCTCAGTGATTAATGTCACTCATCATTCTTACAGAAATTGCACACATTGATGATGGCTGAGATCAGGTTTTGAGAGCTTAAATATACTAAAAGAAAAACAAAACACAGAATCCACATAAAAAATATGGTGGGTCTTTTTTTGGATGACGTGATGGTTGACAGAATTGCAAATCTTACTATTTGTGTCTTCTTCTTTTTCTTTTTAATGGCTTTGAAGAAGCCTTGTTTTTGCTTCTCTTTGGTGGGCTCTGGAGGATTCATGACCATTGCTTCTGCAGCAGTCCTGCAGAGCACATGTGGAGAGGGCTTCTGTAATTACATTCTTAGGAATAAATCACAACAAAGATTTATCCGCTTCAGTATAGCACAAATATACACTGCTCAAAAAAATAAAGGGAACACTTAAACAACACAATATAACTCCAAGTAAATCAAACTTTGTGAAATCAAACTGTCCATCTAGGATGTGTTATTTGAGTGTTCCCTTTATTTTTTTGAGCAGTGTATATTAAAAAAAAAAAAGAATGAACTGAAAAGGATGCCTCTATAATTTAAAAAATGTAAAACCTGTATTTTTTGCCTATGAAAAAAATATTTTTCTATTACTACTGTCATCATAGTAAGTGCAAATAAATGTCAGTTTGCAGAAAAGTATTCTGTGGTATGTTTTCATTAATTTTCTTTCAACAGAGCTAAGCAGCAATGAAAACTCTAATACATCTTAAGTAATGATAATGGCAGACAGAAAGAAAGGGAAAACGTTTCCATTTATTAGTGTTTTCCAACTGTTGCCAGCTCTTTTCCACATAACTACCAGGATGAATGCAAACAACATCTTTCTTGGAAAACGGCACAAAGGTTTACGCCCTGAATCCCAAATCCTTTGTATTTGGACCGGCAGCTGGTGCAGGCAAAAGGATGGAAAGTTACATTTACCCTCTCTGGGTTTGTGTGCAGATCGGCCGCAATATTTGCTTTAACAAGACATTACCAACGTGTGAATTCCTACCAATCAAAAGCCGTCTGGCGTTTGGAGTGGTTCGCCATGCCGCCTGGATCACCGGTCACAACGGGTACCCCAGGCCCTCTTCCCTGACCAACACCTTCGTGGAAAGAAGAGGAGTTATCCGGTCTGGGGGAAGGGACTAAAGAAAAACAAGGAGGGAAGAAATTGACTGACAGCGTGTTTTTCCACACTATAGTGAGGCGTGTTTTGTGTTTGAAGCGAATGGTTCATCTGTGTAGTCCAAAGTACTTAGAAAACAGTTTGAGGAATAACTGCTCCACTTAAATGGCAAAAAACAAAAAAAACAAACAAAAAAATATGGTAATATTGGCCTATGTATATCAAGCATGAATACGAATATGAATACAAACCAGCACACAACTCAGAACATGATTTACCAGGAACATAAAATGAACTGGATGGATAGTATCTGTGAGGTATTTTTATGAAGTGTTGTAGTCAAAACCACAATCTGAGACCAAGATCAGAGCAGACCCAAACCCAGACCAAGACTTTGACAGGGGTAAAAACCAAGATTGCAGGAGAGAGAGGCCAAATCCAAGAACAAGATCCAGCCAATTAGGAACAATTGTCAAGATTATTACTATCACACTTAAAGAATATAGGCCCATGTGACCATAGAAGCCCGTTAGCAAGCTAACCGATAACCTGGATCCAAACTAAACAGACCAACCTGAAAACGTCCAGCTAAACGTGATCTGACATGCCATTAGCTGCAGGCAGAGTGAGATGAGGGGGAGGACTTCACTCACTGAGGCTTCTTTCTTTCTGCATGTTGTGCAGGTAGAAAATCAGCCATATATTTGCACTGGAAAATGTTTCTCCCTGCTGTTTTCTCATTCCTCTCATCTTCTCATGCTCTGCACATAGGGCTGTGGGTTGCAGCATTGTAAAGTTCAAATGAAAAAAAAAAAACTTTGTTGATTGCATGTGATTGGAGCCGGGGGTTTCACTCTAAATTGCTGTAAAAAAAAACTACATTTTTCAGCTGAAGTCAAGACAAGACCAAGACTTAAGACGTGTGGCTTCAAGTATTACAACTCAACTTTTCCATATTCAGAACTTACTTTTAGATTGTCTTTTTTATTATTACTTTGCAACACTTATCGTGCCATTTTACAGGGCTAATTAATACTGTCACTTCACTGTCACGAGATTCTGACCACTAAAAAATCTCCTTAAAGACTAGCCTTGGACCGTTGCTGGAAAAACAACAGCATATTTTACTAATTTGTGCTTATTTACCCCATTTGTCATTGATGTAAATCATATTTAAATGTCTGTTGTTTTTTTCCTTGCACCACATTTTGTGTAACAACAGGATTTACCTCTGTAGAAGCTGCCTACTCTCCGAGGCATGGACTCAGTGAAGATCATCCGGTTTTCCTTGGAGGAACCTGCATCCTCACCGTGAGGGTCATGATACATACCGACCTGAGAAGCACACACACACACACCACGCAGAAAAAAACACACGCACGCACAAACTTCTTCAGTTTCTTTCACCTTGATAATCTTATTTATCACCGACTGTTATTCAGTATCATTTTCCCTGGCACACCTCACGAGACAGTCAGGACAGTCTAAGAGCTTTTCAGTGAGGTTACATTTAAAACAGCGACAACGTGCAGTGAAGCTGTTGTGGGGGAGGGGAAGCCTATGAACCCTGACAGTGAGAAGAACTATTTGGAGGTAAGGCGGAATCAGAGGGTCGGACCTCATTTTTAGAGCGCTGTGTATGAAAAGCAGCGGAGTTGTCCCTCGTAGAGTCTTTGATGGGGGCAGAAGGGTGGCTCATGTCTTTAGGGGGCTGTTCACTCTGTTGAGAAGACGGACAGTTGCTGGTCAAAGCAGACTGGAGAAGCAGAGCGATGCAGAGGCAATGACAATGTGACAGTGACAGTCCCTACACACACACAGCAGCTTGTGCAGCACACACACACACACACAAACATGTTGTTTGCTCTCAAAAACCAAAAACACTTTTAGGTGTTTTTTTTTTTTTTTTTTTTTTAAACACCTGTGTACTGTGTTTCAAATAAGCAGGAATCGCTTCATTTGAAGAAATGTAATCATGTTTGCATAATTTTTCTCAATCATCTGCGACCGACTTAATGCAGATGTGAGTTTCAAATGCAGCTGGAGAGCTCCATGAACAACACGGACTTCCTCTCTCAAAAGATAAAGAAGCTTCCAATAAATTCGAACATGTCACATGTGTTTTACATTATTGTATTTAAAAAAGGATGAAATTTTGATTTATGTGTAAAACACCTTTAAATAATCATTTTTTACTTTAGTAGCCAAATCTCACATCAAAATGTTTCGAAAATCCAACCTTTTGTGGTGTGAAATAAATATCCATGGAGAAATAATTGTGTTTGTTATGAAATCGCTAATTTTTGGAAAAAAAATAAAAGAATAATTGAAAAAAAACCCCATGATTAATCTATATTATTTACATATTTCTAAACATTTTAGAGTTACATTATGCTATTATAATGAAAGATCGTTTTACTTCCTCTGTTGGCGTTTTCTCAGAGTGGATGCCCTCATTCTCTGCCATAAATCACCCAGAACTTGTGGGTCACTAACCCTCGTCATGTCGTCGGTGCAGTCCTCTCTCGACGAGCTCACTGAGTGTCCAGTCAGGTTGGTGCGATGTTGCAGCTGTGGGGAGAGGAGCTGGAGGCTGCTGGCCCGTGTCGGTATGGCCTGGCCGGGCGGTGGCAGGCCCGCCATGACCCCCTCGGACCCGTGTGGTCGGTGACGTTCCCGTCTCACATACATGGAGTGGCGCTGAGGCCGTTGCTGGGAGGAAAAGGGGGACGTGTAGCCCAGGCCGTAGTGATAGGACTCGTGGGGGGAGGGCAGGGTGTGAGTGTTGGGCATCGCTGGTCCTCCTGGGTCTAGGAGCTCTGGAGCACCTGCATCTTCTGGGGAACAAAGAAGAGCGCAACGTTGGCCTTGCCATCCACTGCAGCTTCTAAAGTGGTTTTTATATAATATTTGAAACAACGGCCTCATTTGATCTCCTAATATTCAATATGATGAAGCAAAAAGGACAGGTTTTATCTCATCCATTGGATTTCTGAATATTTCAATGAACCTCTTGATTAGTGCAAACATTTAGGATTTTTATGAAATTGTTTTATGCACAAGAGTCAGCATAGAAACATACCGGAGTCATGGTACCGACTAAAACATGTCAAGATCTAACGAAAGCAGATGTTTTTTTGTTTTTTTTATCTAAACGTACCTGGAGCCAACGATTTGTGTCTGGACTGGTGTCTCGATGAGGAATCCAACGTGCTGCTCTCCATACGGACATTCACGCTGCTCCGGGAAGCGGGGCTGTGTCCTGATCGGTCACTGTGTCGAGCTGACGGACTGCCGGGCGGCCCTGGAAGACCCGACGGGGCGTTGAGGTCCAAACAACTGGCAGGGAAGAAACGGGCACTGGGTCCTACAACGGCTGTTGCGTTTGCGTTTGGGTCGTCTGGGTGAAGTCGACCGTCGCTGAGGTTCCCCACAGATTTGGTGTCGCTAAGAGCCCCGTGGCTCTTGGACAGGCTTAGATAAGACGCTGAGCTTTTAGAAGAGGACGACATGGATCCGTGTGCAGAGTCTGCCATGCTGTGGGCATGGCGGCCATGTTGTTTTTCTGCTCCAGACTGTAATGTGTTGGTTTTGTTTTCCAGGAAGGTGTGCCGGCTGGCCTGCTGTTGCTGCTGCTGCTGCTGCTGCTGTTGCTGCTGCTGAGAGCGAGACGAGCTCGGTTTGCCGTGGGTGTACTTTGCCCCATGTCCCTGATCTGACAGCTTTGTTGAGGGCCCCAAGTTGAAATCAAACTCGGTCTTGTTTTTTGTCTCTTTGGGACTGAGAAGGTGTGGCAGGTTGTTGTTAGCCAGATCTTTGTTGGACGAGGCTGAGCGATTTAGGGTCTGGGACATGTACTGGACTTTTGGGTGGAGCGTAGGACTTAAACTAGATGGAGCAGGTTTGTTGCCATTCAGGAAACTCTCGTTGCTGAGGTGATGCAGGCCTCCATGGCGAGGGAGGCTCGAGCATTCCTTGCTGGTTGATCGACGACTTGAGCTCTTGCTGTGACTCCTGGAGGGCCAGAGAGACCCGTGAAAGACTCAACTTGGATCATCGTATTTATTTACATGAATCTCACTTAATTCTTTTGCTTTCGTCATGACAACTTATTTTTTGTGTTCAATTAACTTGAAAATCACAAATCTTTAACTTAAAGAAACTTTTTACTTTGACTTTACTTGAAAAAACTGACTTCAGTGCCAGTTTCATGTCCTACATCTGACCAACTCTCTCTCTCTCTCTCTCTCTCTCTCTCTATATATATATATATATATATATATATATACATACATACATATATATCTATCATAAAAACTCAATTCATTAAGTTTATCCAATTTAGAGTGAACTCTCAAAAGTGTACACTTCTGAGAATTAAGTGGGATTAATATAGATAAGTCCATAATATGAACTTCAACTCAAATACCCCAGAAAAATATGCTAAAAGCTGAACGTTTTCATCCTGTCCAAAAGTACATGAATTACAGCTTTAATTTAGTAATGCCTTTTGTTTTTTCTTTCTCTAGTTATTTACCAAAATAAATAAATAAATTCCAATCAGATTCCACATTGATCATGACAACATGAAGTTTATAACAAGTTGGGTTTTGTCACTGTATGTGAATGACAGACAGCTTACCTTGTAGGGACTGTATTTTCTCCGTGGTGGTGTGTTTTTCTCTTGGACGAGCGCGGTGGGTTTGGAGAAGCAGGAGAAGATTTCTCTCTCTCCGCCTGCCTCAAAGGCTGGAAAGCAGGATGGTTCAAACACTGCTCGTTAGAAAACGCTCGGTGGGGTTCAGCAGCAGCATGCTCTGGTGGAAAAACAGAAGCAGAAAAAAAAAAGTTTGTTTGGAGCTATTAGTCAAAAATCTTTTGAGTCTAGTGAATAGCACATTTACTTTAGGAGATTTTCAATAGATGTGCAAGTGGGAAAGAATGTTTCAGTGTAAATTTACCTTCATCAAATCCAACATCAAACCACTCATAATTCCCTGGTACCGTCTCTCCAAAGTCTGAGGATGGGTAACTGTGGGAAACTGGCACAGGAAAAAAAAAAATCCTAGATAAAATGTTTATCCTCAGTAACAGTTTTGTTGTTTTCTTTAGACTCATATTACGCTTCACAAAACAAAGTAAATATTCCTGCCCGTTAAAAAAGATAGAAGAAGAAAGTAGCTCTCAGTTCGTATGACACGGATCACACTAAACAAACTACTGAGTTTGCACACACATTCACAAACACGTAGCTTTTCTCAGCCTTCTGGGACATTTTCTCTTGCTGTTAAGCTGAACACCAACCACCTATCTCATGAGTCACAGCAATCCACTCAGTCATGGTGCTGGGAACACTGCCACAAAAATGAAACGGCTAGAGAGAACAGGCAGGAGAGACGAGGATAAGGGAGAAGAGCGGAGAGAGGGAGGACAAAATAAAAGCAGAAGAAGGAAGGAAGAGAAAATGAAAGGAAGGAAAAAAGGAGGGGAGGAAGGCCGTTTGTGTTTCCTACCCTGATTCCATGAAATCGCGGGTTGTTGTAAAAGAGTTTCATCTGTTCAGCAGGAAGAGGACCCAGAACCTTCTGGATGGTGAAGAGCTGGAGGTGAACATCAGCAAATCAAGAAAGCAGACTGAGCTCATCCGATTCTTGGCACAACATTGCAACTGCAGCAGAAACATCTGGTGCATTTTCTTTGTTCTTGGAGGTCAAATTTTCCAATTAATCACTTAAAGTCAGAACTCTGACCAGATGAAAATAGTTTGTCATACACATTGTAAGTCAACCGTTTACAGAGTTTATCAACCATTCTGAATTTCCTTATGTCTTTAAACCAGCAGAACAGTACAGTGCTGAATGTCCCTTAGTCCACTGACAACATGAAAAATAATTTCGGACATACTTCACATTAACAACAATCTAGGATGTTGTATATAATTTTTTGGCTCATGTTGCCCGCCTGTTAATTTGGGGGTTTTAAGTAATTGCACAGCTTCCTTATGCCTTCGGCTGGCTCTGCCACTCTCACCAACCTCTTTGGCTGTCTATAGAATGAGTTTATTGCCTTGCATCATAGTTCGTTGTCCATTAAAATGGGAAGGATGAGTGCGTCTGAAAACCACATCAAATAAAATGACTTGGCTGAAAAGAAACTGCAGAGTTCAGGATCTTTTCTTTGTTTTTGTCCCTGTAAAAGTGACGGCTGTGATTTTTATTTTTCAAAAGCACTTGACACTTTATTTCAGCTTATTGACATTGAGGAAGATGATGAAAGCTATCCAGATGACAGCTTCTTGTAGATCCAAAACATCAGTTTCGTCACAGAAAGTTTATTTTAAATTGCTTTGAAAAGACAATAAAACCTAAATGAGAATGCTTCCACTGTGCACAGGAAAAGTTGTAGGACCTTTAAATAAAAAGTTTTCACGTTTAAAAAGTATTGTTTATTCACCTCCTTTCCAAATTTAGTACCCACTGCTGCTCCACCAACCTGATCAATCTCGCTTTCCCCTGGAAACAAAGGCTGTCCGTCACTCAGCTCCCCCAGAATACACCCCACCGACCACATGTCCACAGCCTTTCCATAGGGAGCCCTGCAACAAGAGGAAACAATACCTATGATCACACCATTTATTCAGAAATATCATTCAAGAAAGACATTATAAGTGAACAACACAAGAAGCCTGTTAATTAGATAGCTGGGCGCTAATAACAACAATGGAGGGTGATGAGGGCGAAAAATAAGCCACAGAATTAAGTAGATATTATTGCAAGAGAATTTCATCAGTCATAAGTGATATTAAATTGTATATTTTATGGCTCCTAGGGAAGATTTCTGCACAGTGGAGAATCTGGTGAGAAATGGTGAGAGTTCTGGGAGCAGAGAAGCAAAGGAGCGCTGGTGTTGGAGGGAGAGAGTGTTTGAGTGGGAGGCATTCAAACGCTGTCTCTGTAAATGTTCCAGGGCATTTACTAAATCAAGCCACAGCAGTGCGGATAGATGACGTTCATCTGTCTCCAAGCTAGGATGGACACTGGTTGCAGCAAAAAAATTACCAAAAAAAAAAAAAAAAAAAGAAAAAAGAAAGAGATCCGCATTATAGAATTAAAAATAAATCTGATGTTTGATCTCGAAATACAACGCTGAAGATTTGTGGTATCTTCCAATGTAGCACATAGCACACTGATCTGATTACAAGGCAGTGCCTTCGCTAACCTAACATTTAAGAAATAACCAGCATCAGAGATGCTCTGCAATCAGTCCATATCATTAGGAGATCATGTTGGCCTTTTAAAATCCAGTAGGAATTTAGCACATCGTGACTTTACAAAGCTGCACAGTTTAAGGAACCTTAAAATGATATCTTCTACACCCCACAGTTGAAATCCTCCCCTATTTTACCCCCTCAAAAGGTGGGGTAAAGTGTGGCCTATACCACAAAGTGTGGCATTTGCACTGAATGACTGTTACCAGATGACGCCTCACCTGAAGCTAGTTTAGGAGAGGGCCAAGGTGTAGTTCTTGGTCTTGTGGAACTGGGAGAATTTCCTCTCAGATGCACATTTGTTCATACTAACATTTTCACCTGACTTTGCCTCATTGATAAAATGACCAAATGAGGTCAAAGGTCACTCGGCACATTGAGACTATGACATTTGCTGGATGTGGCATTGAATCTTTATGTACCTAACATATTTCCAAACACTCTTGTAGCCATTCTTTGTTATAATAGGTTATGCATGTCATGATTTTTCTTATTTTTTTAATATGTGTAAATAGGCCATATTTGTGTAATTTAAACAATGCAGGTTCCCACCGGCAACAGTTGTTGCCGAGTATAAAACCTACATTTTCACTAACATAACCAACATAAAATGCAGTAATTCATAAATGTCATGTGTTGGAGAGGTCCAAGGATTGAAATGCATGTATTTATTTTGCAGGAAAACATTTGGGATTAAACGGGTTAACATCAAAATCAACAAGCTCCCACTCATAGCGACCTACCCCAGCAGCAGCTCAGGTGAGCGGTACCACCTGGTGGCCACATACTCGGTGTAGTTGGCATCTGTTCCTTCAGATAGGTTACGAGCAAACCCTGAGCCAGAGGAGGACAGAGATAATTACACCAAGTAGACTTTATTTTGTCAACAGCAATGCATAAATGACCAATAAATAACAGGAAAGGACATTCAGTATTTAAATTGCTTGGACAGCCACAGTGACAGCATGCTAATGTTTGCCATGTGACCAGACTAATTAGTTATGTGACTGCAGGCGATCTGAGACTCCACTTTAGATAACTGGTGTAGAGAGAATCCATTTTAAGCAAGGAAAAGTCACAGTAAACAGAATGCCAGCTCCAACAGTGAATACCAAACAAATCTCACCCCAGATGACTCAGTGGGTTGGCATTAGCCAATTATTCAGGCCCAGCTGACCGTGTCAGTTTTGCAAATACGCGTCCAAATGTAAAATACACACCTAGAGCACTGTGAAAGGGCAAATCCATGAACCACTAGTACATTTACATCAATGTGTTTCTCAGAACAGGAGGGTTTCTGTTACTAACATCACTATGATTTGACAGAGATGTTACCAATTAACTAATAATACATCGGCAACCACCAGGGCATATTAAGGGTGCTGATTGGCAGTTTCACAGAGGCAGATTTAGTTTCTCTGATATTCAGTTTACAAGATAGAAAAAGGTGGAATTTTTTATTTTAAACCTACCCACAGAAGCAAAACTGAATCACTGATCTGGTTAAAGAATCAACGTATAACGATCATCAATATGATAAGATGGAAGACATATCAGAATGTCTACTCAACACCCATCAAACACCTTTGGTTTTAAAAGTATATCGTTCTAAATCAAAGCATCAAAGGACACTGGCTATATGACATTATATAGGAGAAAATGAAATTACTACATTAGAAATGAAGGATGTTCATTATTAGCTTATCAACAATAGGAGGTTGAGAATACACTCACCAAAGTCACATAGTTTAAGAACATCGTCTGAACTGATAAGAAGGTTTTCTGGTTTGATATCTGAAAGAGAGATGATCTAAATCAATATCTTATTGAATTCAATAATCCAACATTTTAAGTCACAGTTTTATCTCTGTCATAAAGAGTGTAACCATCGGTTAAAAATCCTTAATAACAAGCACTGATGATATTATATTCACATGGATTGTTTTGCTGTTAAAGATTTGTCTGGCCTTGCAGTGACAATACCAGCAATGCTTTGGAAAAATATGGGCAAGACGCTGGAGGCACCAAAGAAAGGAAACAGCGACTGAAATCATGGGTGGTTGTAAAAGAGTAGAAGGGAAGCAAACAAATATGACCTCTGACCTCTGTGTACAATTTCATTTTTGTGACACCAGTTGATGGCTTTGATGAGCTGGAAAATGTAGCTGCGAACTTTTTCCGGCGGTGCACCATTGGGAAATTCCTCCAGCAGTTCAAGCATGTTCTGAAAAACCACAACAATGACATCATGAAAAATCAGACAAGGGTCCGTCCGTCCATCCGTCCGTCCATCTAGACGGATGAGAATTACATCTAGAGAATTATGCCGTGTTGAATTTTCATTTACAAAACATAATGAAAAACCGTGTTTGGACACCCTGGCAACACAACAGGAAACACCAGTACTTACTACCAGCACAGTTTCCAAGTTGCCATGGTGACACCTTTTTTTAAGCTTAACTGAGCAGTCAACATCCTACGGCCATGGATGAAGCAGCATAAAGATGTGCTGTGTGCACAGCATGCAGACTTGATTAAATAAACATGGCATCGATGTTATCCTGACCCTCTCAACATATTCAAAGACGAGGTAGAGCTTCCCCCTCCTGCGAAAAGCCTCTTTGAGCTCGACGATGTTGTCCTGCTTCAGGGTCCGGAGCATCTTCAGCTCCCGAAGGGTCGTCTCTTTAACCTCCTCATTTTCTGAGTGGGCATTAAAAGACAGATATGTTTTGGGTTTTTTTGTTTTTTTTACTTTTACCATTTTTCCTTATTTATGCCCATGTTTTATCTATTTTTTATTTTTTTTTTACTCACCTTCACTGTCTTTGAACTTCTTGATGGCCACCAGCTCATTTGTTTCCTGTGAGGAACAATGCTTTGTTTAAGTGGGACAAAGGTGCCTAATGACTTTAAAAGAAGGAAAGATATGAAGTGATTAGTCTTCTGACATTGAGCTGTGGGAGAAGCTAAAACACCCCCACCAGGGGGCGCTTTAGCAGGAGGTGAATCATTGGAAGTCAAAATTTTAAATCATGTTGTTTTGATTCCCCTAACATAATTCCCTCAGTTAGTTTTCATTAAACAAAACACAAAATGTTTTCAATCATTCCATTGGTAGCCGAAATCCTTGAGAGCTGGTTTTTTTCTGTCATCTGTAACACCCTCAGGATGCAGCAGTGAACACAGGGGCCCAGAGAGGATTACATCATGCACTAGAGCGTCCTTGGCTGCTCTCATGTTCCTCAATTGTTCTTTTGTCTACAGCGGGTCAGACATCGCAGTCGGCCGAATCACTGCGATGAAGCAAGGCAGCATGGAGCTGCCTGTCACTGGCAGTGCTCTCGCTTATATCTGCTCATTGTTATATGAAGGTGTAAATACAAACTTGTCAGTTTAAGATTAGATGTTCATTAGCGAATTGGATCATACAATGAAGATTTACTGCGACGGCAGAGGTACATGCTGGCTGTGCAGTAATGACTTTCGATAAAAAGGTAAAAAGAAACAACAACCTATTATCAAACACAAACTGTCTTTCTGGGCCCATCAAGCATATATGACATTTCAAACTGCAGCTGCAATGTGTTGATGATGCTTATGTTTGTACTACATCTTTGACCTCTTCTGATTAATCTTTTTAACGACCAATAAGTCAGCACTAAAAATAACCTTCAACATCGCAACTGTCTGATGACATGAGCTCATTATATTAGTACTAATGCTTGATATACAATTTGACATTGAGGTTTCAACTTAAAATTATGCCCATGACTCATAGTCTGACATTACTCAAGTAAACACACTGCAGGTCTTTCTGAAACTTAGCCAACACAATTATAGGCAATTGCTAATAATTAATTTGTCTTCCTATCCAGACAGTACTACACAGTGACACCGTTTCTGCACCGGGAGACAGGCAACTGTGTAGGCTGTGATATTGTCACTCCTAAAGCACAAATTCAAGATAACACATAAGCCTCCATACAAACACCCACATATGCTAAACAACACTTGCATAAAGTGGCAGAACAGGTCCTGGCACACAAACGCTTGACTAATTAAAATGTTCCATCAAGCACACACTGCAGAGTAAAGTCCCTATAAATTACACTGGGATGCCTATTTAAAATTAATTTAGTTCCTTTGTTGTGATGTTCGGGCCTACTGTGTCTCCTGATTGGGTTTAAACCTATTTACAGTCGCATTATTCCCCCCGGACCCCACTCCGTCACACACAGGTCTGCTATAGTCCTCTAACAGGGTGACCCATTTACCAACACTGTTTAACACACCCCTCTGCATCACTTCCTCTCCCTCAAACACTCGTGCACCCATTGCTTCTTTCTCTTTCCCGATGCCACCCTGTCTTTTTTGTCCAGCTTCCAGCTGGGAAAAGTAAAAATAACTGCTCTCTTGCAGCAAAGCTAAAAACACTATTTATTGTCAGGGTCCCAGGCTCCCGCGTGCAAAATCGAGTCTTTCCTTTTGTTACATAAGTGGGAAACATGTCATATGTCACATTAGTGAGTCAAAGGAAAGAAAAGGCACTTTAACTTGACTGTACTTCTAAAGCTGCTGGTTAATTTGCATGCAGATTTGTTGAAGAATGACACATTAATGCTGTAATAAAACCAGAGACAGTAAAAGTATTTGCCTTGTTAGTTGGTCTCCAGGTGAAGAAACATTTTTGCGTTTTCTGTATGTTTCGTGTTGTACAGTAGACAAAAAGACAAACGTATCAAATGGAAATTCACCCTGTTTTCACCTTGTCTTGTGTGGAGTCATTATTCATTTGGCTTATGTTTTGATTTTAGTAGCCAGGTGTCAGCTTTACTGTTGAAAAGGTGATTCAGATTTTTGTTCTGTTCCTACATGCATCAAATGACTTGGTATCCAAGCCAGCTTCATATTAACCACATCAGCCTTTTGTTTTAGAAATCAATAACACACACTGAGCTGAAGACTAATTAATTTAATCATTTACTCCATAAACTGTAAAAGCAGCAAGCACATCTCCAAAGGTCAGGCTGTCATCACAGAGACCCCAAATCAAAATGCAGTGGAGAAAAGGAAGTTTACAGACTGGAGACGGGAATCAGCTGGTACCGACTGTAAGCTGTCATCTTTAGAGGTGACGAAACAGAGCCAGTGTGCACACAGCCACTGACGAGGGGAGATCATAAAAAGATTTAAGAAACTAAACTTACAATGCTCAGGAATTGTCAGAAGAACTGGGACACGGAACAGAGCTCCCAACTACATAAGAATCAGGCACGAAAACCGAGAACGAAAACCAAGAATCCGACATTATCTGAGAAAAATCAAGAGCTTATACACCGATGGATCAGTGGATGATGATGATGATGATGATGAAGCAGTTTAGGTGAATGGCATGAACAAAGGTTACTGGAGAGGATGAATATAATAGAAATGGGAAACAGACTAATTACATGAGAGAAAGTAAAGGGGACATAATAAACAAAAGAAAGAAAGGCTAACACTAATCTAAGCAAGCTACAAAGATATACACAAAGAACAAAAATGAAACAAAAGAGTAAATCTATAGGGAAAGACTTTATCAACATTAATGAAGACAGGCGACTGAACAAAATATGGTAAGACCTGAATTGAAATAAAACACAGCAGAACATGACAGAAATAAACTAAATTAATTAACATAGATATTCAAGAAAGACAATAAACTATAAAAAAGGCCTAAAGGAAAGAAAAAATATGCATTATGCTTCATAGCATAATGACCCAACAACCACAAACCAAAAGTCAAAAATCCAAAAACTGACGGTAAACCAGAAATGAGCCATTCATTATTCTGAGGAGCCACTTGATTAGCTCTAGTTTTTGCAGTCTGTTTGTCCAAATCTTATTATTTAGAAAATCTGACAATCAATTCTAAACATAACTTTTGTGATGTGCTAATAAACAGAACAATACATTGCTACATTTGTGTTTTTGCATAGGTTTTATTTATTTATGTGCTAATCTCATTTTATCCCTGAGACCAGCATCACAAACAGAGCTGCTAAATCTTTGGGTTTCCAGTCGGAAAGATAAATGGCAGCAGAGTTCAGATGCTGAAAGAGGTGGAATAAAATGCAGAAAAAAATCCCTTTGTTTGAAGCATAAATTTGATCTTTGAAGTTTTTTTGAAAGTAATATTAAAATATGCCATATCAGTCTTGGGTTTCGTCCTCTTAGCTCCAGGTATCGTTACACCTGTAGGTGCTACACTGATAAACTGAACTGGATTGAAATTACATGGCTTACTGCATGCTTCCACTGCCCAAGAGCTGATAAATGCTGACTCTCTTACTCGATATAAATAAATGTTTGTCTAATTCTGTGATTTTATCCCCTGCAGTTATGTTTGTCAAAGATAAGGACAGAGAAAAGATTATGAGAGGCGTTTTCTTTTCCCGTTTGTCAGGCACACCAATCCAAAACCATCCTCGCTTGACATGTTTACAGCAAAGCATCATGAATATATTTGTTCTCAATAGTCAATTTTCCTGTCATGGTTACGTTCAGTTCTCCTTTATGAATTGTAATAAGACTTAAAGCTATGCTTAATTATCAGTGTGGAAGCTTTGAGTGACGGACAACTGCGGTGGCTTTAAGGTCTTTGTTGTAGATGACTATTTAGGGCCAGCTTCAAAGCGTGCAAATACATGAGGTTTAATTATAGGGAACCAAGCCATCAATATCATGGCATTACCCCAGGTAGAAATAGGCTGAAAGCCAAGATTAGGACCATGTGAAAAAAAAGTCTGTCAGCAATTACAGCGAAACAGAAAACTCCATGAAAAGAAAAACAGCTGATTTGCCAGGATACAGCCAGACAAAGTCTTTGAGCTGCCAGTCTAATAAGGTTTTTTAGAGAAACTTAAACCATCCTGATAGACTAACTCAAGTCTGAGCAATACTGGAGACAACTAACTGAGGAAAATGAACATAACACTCCATTATTTACTGCTCTAAAAGCTGATTGGTGCAATCTCCCAGAGCAAGAAATGTCTTTCCTAGTATCCGAACCACAAGTATGATGAACTAGACCAGATTCTAATAACAATCAATCATACTAGAAAAACTAGAGAACAACATTACAAAGCTTAAGGATCGGGTAAACCGTTATTTCTCTTTATAAACTAAAGATAACATTTCATGGTGACGTCTTTGGTTGGCTTGATGCATGTTGCGTGATATACACAAGCATATCGATGGTGCATCGGTTTCATGCAGAACAAATCAGTGATAGATGATAAAATATTGGCTCCTTCAAAGCAGTGAGCTTTATTAGTCATGTAAAGCAACTGGACATATTGACAATCAATTTGATCAATACTGAATAATTATTAACACTTAAAAAAGCCAAAGGAAGAGCGTGTCCTGTTTAAGCTTCAGAGTGATTTGGTGTGAAACTAAACACCATGATGAGACTGAAAGAGACGTAGCCTGCAGAATGTAGCTTGTAGCATATTAGTCTGGTAAGGGCTTTAATTAGATTTCAAAATAACTTGATACTGTCATGCTACATGTCATGGACATTCACAACACATCCCAACCAGCCCAAGTCTGGGCCCAAGTCCAAGGAGCCTTACCCTGAAAGCAGGTCGCAACATACTATTGGAAATCCTCCCCAAAACACTGAAATGTATTTTAAGCAAAGACAGAACTTACAGAGAGCTCTTACTAAAGTCAACATGAAAGTACATTCCTGTAGAGTCAAAAAGATGGGAGGGGCAATAATTTTAAACGGCTGGCAGGTAAAAAAATAATATTCTAGCTTAAGAATAAGGGTGCAAGACAGTGGCCCTTTATATTCCAGAAAACATCTAAAACTAGCTAAAATCTTATAAAATCCTGAAGTAGAACGTGTTTTTAGACTGATGAAGCTGAATTTGAAGCTTGAGTTAAAATTTCAAGAGGTATGCTTAACAAAAAACACAACAGTTGCCCTTTGATGTTGCCCAGGTGCAGCATCAAAAGATGGATTTTTATTAGTGTAGGAAGTAATGAGCAGCTCAGATACCAGTCAGTGTTGATTAAAACTTTACTTATCTACTAGAAAACTGAAGATAAAGACAGAATTTTCAGAGTAACCATAAGCTTTCACTTGATTATGAAAGAAAAAGCCAACATTTCCATTTGGTTGAAGTAGGACCCAAATGCAGGACTGGCAGAAGCAGAGAGCGAATTATGAATGTTTAATGAAAAAATAAAGAACAAAACCCACAGAAAAAACAGGAATCCATGGTAAAAGAACGACAGGGATTCAACAGGGAGATAACAGGAGGAACCAGCAAAGAGTGAGAGCAGCAGAAGTGTTTAAGTACTGGAAGAATGAATGTGGAACAAGTACCTGAACTGACTTGCTGCAGGTGTGAGGGGAGAGAGAAACAGAGAGAGAGAGACAGAAAGAGAGAAAGCGAGAGCAAAAGTGGCACAGGGGGAGAGGGAGAGTGGACTAGGGAATAAATTTAACACTAAAGAATGAGTGGACATAATAAACATAAGAAGCCCTACATGCATGTCTAAGAATAACTAGACATGAGAAATAAACACTGTAAGCTCATGTCACAAAGAAAGCACTGAACTAAAGTAAAACAGGAACAAGACTGATCTTATCAAAGGAGGAGACCGAGGAACACAAACTATCCTAAAAACTAGAATCAAACCACAAAACAGTCCAGGACCTAAAGGCAGGGGCTCAAAGGCTCCAGTAAAACGCATTTGTTGTTCAGATGCTTCTTCAGTTTCGAGTTTACTTGAATTTTGTTTTTAAAGTAATAAGCTACTTTTCCAAATTTGGCTCAGTTTGTCAATACTGACTTGTAACAATTCAGTTTTCTGTGAACAAATTAGAGTATGAAAATTGACTAAGGTCATTACTGATGTATATAGACTATTATGTATTTGCCTCAGCTGTACACTTGAATATTACCAGCTCTGACTGACCAAGTCCTGGACATTTTAACTAAAAATATCACAAAACAGACTCTGACCTGTAAGCATACAATACTATCTGTTAAAACACAAAACGGCTGGCGATACAGTTCATGTTCAACTCTATGCATAGTAAATTGTGTCATACTAATGTAAAGCCTGTGGCAAAGTTAAATGATTTAAACGTACAAGTAGAATAATCTGAAGGACGTAGAGTAACACAAATCTGTTTTATCAAACACAAACTCAATGATTCATCCCCAATATGAAAAATTTCTCATTTTAACCTTTAATACGATTATTCAGCAGAGTGGAACAATCTGTTTTATGAGATCACAGTGCCACATTTTATCTAATAGTTATAAAAAAGGTCACTTTTTCACACTGCATGGGAAAGTGAATTATGAAATTATGTGTAAAGCACAAATAAGATGCAAAAAGGACTTTATAGGCGCTCAGTGATTCAGAAATATGCAGCTACAGCAGCTATTAGTCAGATTAAAGTCTTAGTCAACATCTGTAAGTTAATGAAGCAGTCAAAACAGGTGGTTGTCATATTAGCAGAAATCTGCCATTAACCCAATTCCTTTCTGTTAAGTTGTGCATATCAAATATTTAGAGTGTGTATAAATGTTTTACACATAGACTGTGTCTCCAGTTTTTACCACTGATTTGCTCAAACAGGTTTTTAAAGGTTTTAAAGATTTTTTAAAATATTTAAAACAGTCTACCTATTCCACCAAACAAAGTCTGAAGTCTAACTGAGAAGACTGCAAACGGACACAAGTATTGTTTTTATGGCCTCCCTTCATGTTGATGCTGAGGATCTTTGCTAATCAGGCTTAAAACTGAACAAAACCAAATCATCATACTCTTCTTCTCGGATAAGTTTTCTTTTAACCTGTATGGGGAATTTGATTTTATCCTAAAAAAAAACAAAAAACAAAAACCGAAACACCAGTAAGACATCTCTTACGAATGACAGCAAGATCAGAAGAAATCCTTACCTTATGTCTGCACTTAAGCACCACTCCATATGCACCTGGCAGAAACAAAGGGCAGAAAAAGCAAAGATCAATAACACACCCTTATGATGCTACTCTGATGTTATGTTTTGGCTTGTAACCTCATGTACAGACGTCTTTAAAGAACAGAGCAGTAAAGATCAGGTAGTGAGGAGGAGGTAAACCTTCTCTCCCACTGCTTAAAGCCTGGATCTTTGTGAAATCATGACCCAGAAGTCACCCTGTTGCATTGTGTCATTGTTAAGGCATTTGGACTAAGTCCACATAGCTAGGTATGGTTAAATTTATACATCGGATCAGTCCTTTAAACCTCAGATCCCCAACCATCAGGTTGCAGACTTCCACAGGGCAGTGACACCAGGATGAGGTGAAAAAGATAAATATGTTTTGTCATTTCTGTGGGATTGAGAATCAGAGCATCAGAGTGGTTCATTTTGAAAGAACCCATTCTGATCTGCATCTGTATGAACTCATCAGCATTCATGACTAGGTGGAGCATCTCACTCTTACCAGGTTGCTGTTTCTGTTTTAGTCGGTGCAGCTAACACACAACTACCCCGAGTCCAACAATTTGCCCAAAAGAGCAAGTTTGGTCTGTGCAAAAACCCTGCTTCAGGCCTTTCATGTACACATTAGAGTGCATGTGAAGGTGTCACATCTGGAAAAAGGTTTCTGAATACAGAAGACCAGAGCGGACGTTTTGTGCTTGAAAAGGAAAAAATCTAAATCATTTTTTAAAAGAAAGAAAAAAAATCCCATCTAATTTCAGCGTACATCTCTTTTTTTAACATGCTGGTGGTTATGTCATGGTTTGGACTGTTTTACAGCAGATGCAAAGTTTCAAAACAGTCAAAGTGGGTCATGAACAGTAGATTTTGCTAAAGAAACAAGCAACCAGCTCCATGAAGACGAATTGGTGATGACACAAATCCAAAAGATTTAAAGGATAATGATTTTACAGCATATACTCGTGGATAACACAACACCACTGCAAACTACATACCATTCATATTTTGCTTTATTGTGGGGAGCTTGATATAATTATTTTTCAGAGAGATAGTCATGCCCAAGGAAGCAACTTCACATTAAAAAACAAGACAAAAAAACTGCAACCCATTCAACTTGCAGGTGACTTTAGAAAAAATAAATAAAACAAGCCAAAAGTTGCTCATATTAATAACTTGGCAACACTGTTCATAAAGCAAGCCAACAACCCAAAGCAAACAGTGTTTTGAAGAACAGTAACAATATATTATAATAAAAATGAATAGCTGTCTTGCTGTTCATTGGATTTTAACACAAAATGAATCAAAATCGAAGGAAACATGAGACCAAATAAAAATAAAAACAAAATGTGGTCTTGTGATTTACTGCAAACTACTTTTGTTTTGTATATTGCCACAAAATCAGGTCACACCAGATGTTAAAGGAGTTATGATATATTTAATCAATTTTGAGCTGTTTTTTTTTTTTTAAGATTTCAAAGTCTTCCAAGGACAGCAGTTCCTGTATTCTCTTGCAGTCAGTTAACTGCTAGTACTTGTAATTTTCTCAAGTATAATTTAATACATTCCATAGATAGATATTAAGAAATTATTTTCTTTTCTATGTTTGACATGAGCATAGCTTTTTAAAGTGTGGTTTGAGGGAGCGCCTGTGAAACTCAACATTTCTTGCCAAGCTGGAAGTGGGTGGAACATGCCCTTTAGGCTGCTGGAGGACTTCTTATGTGGAGCACCAGCAAAAGATGTGGTGGATTTTTTCACTCCTCGTTTTAGACGATGCAAGCAAACGCAATTAGGAAACAACTGTTAACTTTTGCATGGAGAGAATTAGGTCAGCGGATGAAATTAGAGTTTAAACAATCAGAGGGAAAAGGTAAAGGATTCAAGTTCAACTCAGAAAAAATATTTTAGAAGTAGTTCTAAAATATTGTTGAACCATAATATCACAATGAAAAAAAAATGTATGCCTTTCAGTGATTAGGATGCTCTCATGTTAAGAAACTAGTTTATAGTCATTCAATCTATTTTACTGGCATAATTAGCTCAAAATAAATGTAACAAAAGCATTTTAAGCTTTTTTTTTTTTTTTTTTTTTTTTAAAGTTGAGCTCCATGAGTAGCTACTCAATGATAAACCCCGTTGACAGTGTCAGAGTAATGCAAGGAAAAAATACTTTTTGTTCCACATTACCACATTTAGAGTTTGGTAAAACCATGTTAATGATTTCACTGCCTTTTCTCGCTTTGGTGTGATGACACTCAGATCAAGCCTTTTTGTAAAAGGCTTAAACCAGCTGAAAAAAAAAAATCAGGTTTAAGGCTTGTTGCATTTGTTTACAGAAGTAATTTTGTCGTTTAATTAAAATATCATTTTAAAATTTTGACATCTACAACCTGAAGATGATTTTTATCTACAGCTACAACATTTTTTCTCTGATGTCTGCACATCCCAAAAGGCTTCTGCATATTTCTCACCATAAAAAATATATATATTTGCTCAGATTCTGCCTGCCTGCTATAAAACTGTAAAGATGCAAAATGTGGAGTGTATACGATAAAAGTTATGAATAGAGTCCTGCCGCACAATGCAAAACACTAAAACTCTCATGAAAAACGCGCAGCATGACACATCAGCGTCCCGAGTGGTGCAGATCATCAGCATTAGAGCTGGAGGTTAACAACACCATTTAATCTGCTGTATGAAACCACCCACCTTCTCCCACAATGCCAAGGACTTCAAACTTATTCATCACATCACAGAGAGCGGGGTCTCCTCCACCAGGTGAAATGTGCTGCTGAGTCTTTAATAGGGACACTCCTGCTTGGACCAGCAGCCGATCGGGTCAGCTGCAGACTTGCGGAGAAACATGGCAGGCCTCTGACAACAAGCCATCTTTACTCTTCCTCTTTTCACAGCCCTGCTTTTCCCACAGCACACGTTACTCAGTGTCCTCTAAATGTCAGTTTTCTTGTATTAAAATATCTGACTGCAGTTCTTCTAAATGTCCTTTTACTCCATATCTTTGTGTTGCTCCTGTGCCTTTATCCAAAACTCCACATGGGGGAATCTGGAAGAGAAAACAAACAGAGAAATGTTTGAATACTTTGCCTGGAGATCACGCCAATCTCTAATTTATAAGGCTTCACACAGTTGATGGAGCACTGACTGTAAACCACGCACATGAAAATACAAGGCACATAGAGTAAAGGCATGACTTTGACACATATTCTACCTCATATCACCTTTCTTATGCAACAATTCCTGGTCACAGAGTAGCGGTGATGTTAAGGCTAATGTACTCTAAAAGTAGGTCTTTTCCTGATTCAATTTCTCCAGAGGGTTGGATTATTAAACTCGTTTCACTTCTTAATGCATGAATTATTTCTAATTTGCAGAGCAGAATATCTAAGATAGAAATGTTTTGGAGTGCTCGGTTGAAAGTAGAACCTCACAGGCAGAAATTGGTGTAAGAAGCCAAAACATCATGAATGCTAAATACAAAGTTGAGTCCACAAATAGTTTTGAGTTCTGAAGAGTCTCTAAGCCCAGCTCTGAAGATGTTATTCTATAAATAGTAAAAAAAAAAAAAGGATATCAAACCAAATGTTTAGCTGTACTGTATAAAAAGATATCTCGCTTTATTATTGCTAATATCTGACATTGAGTCAGTCTAAAGTTTTAGATCAGTTGGGATTACCAAAAATCATTTCTATTTGCAAAAACCAAAATGACGAGAAACAGATTTTTTGGAAAATGTTGCTAAAAATTGTGCTAAAAATGTTTCAAAGATAAAATTTTACATATTATACTAAATTTTCTGAACTTTTAAACAATTTGTGAAACCTCAGATGATGATGTCCTTGCATCATCATCTATATATATATATATATATATATATATATATATATATATATATATATATATATATATATTTTTTTTTTTTTTTTACCTCCTGATAGGTTTAGTGGAGTTTTAGCCTAAAATTGTTAGCTGTAATTCCTAACTTTAACATTTTTAGCCTGGTTTACAGTCCATATTCACATGGCTTGTAAAGGTTTTGCAACCAATAAAAATCTATAGATGACAAATTAGCACAGTGCATCATATCCCCAATAATGTGGATTTCATTTTGTCATTAATAAAGTGCTTAATAAACTGTATTTGATTAAAAAAGTAAATAAAAAAAGTTAACTAAGTTTAATTTTTCTGGGCTTAAGATTTCAGACTTTTAGTTTGGATAAGTTTGCATGGTCTAACTTGGTAAAGAAAATCATTAGATTAGATGAAGCAGCAATTGATTACACAACACTAAACAATTGAAATGATTCAGAAGTGACATCATATTAAAAATGCCTTGCACCATTCTACTTTCACAAGTAGCATAAAAACAAGCCTCTAGATAGAGCACACAACTTCAGGACTTGGCAAAAGAGCTGCAGTGTAAATCTAAGTTTCTGTGACAAGACAGACTGTGTGAAGGACACTGGATTATGCAAACAGTCATGGACGGAATCCCAGAAAAATGCATCCAAAAAACAAAACTGCAAGAAGGCACCTTAAAAAGAAGAGAATAGAAATTTGATCAAATAAAATAAGCACATTCTTTTCTCAATTTACCTTGAGAGCATTTTTTTGTGTGTGTGTAGTGATGAGATCTAGCACAGCTGGAATGAAACTGACTGGGACTAATAAAGGATGTGTTTGTTTTCCTGAGGGTAAATCACAGAGATGAGTGTGTAATGGATTGTTGACGGATCAGTACAAAAGCTGTTAAAATACTAAATGAATAGAAGGGATCCACTGACACTATTATCGACAATTTCCTCAGAATATAAAAGCTCCAGATAAATATGTCAAAAATCTTAAATGCCACAAGAGATTCGAAGAAAAAATCTCTGGGGTAAAAAACAAACAAACAAAAAAAAAACAAAGACAAGTGCTGGTCTGATCTATTAGACTACAGCATTCTATAATGAAAATTGAATAAGAATATCTGTATAAGGGTTTCAGACACTGCACAGAGTTTATTTATGTCCATCCATCTGTTTTGGTTGTTTCAGTGAAAAAGCTAAAGAAGTATTTGGCCCATTGTTTGTATATCATACAATCGTCCTTATCAGTGGGTCTTTATAGTCACAAGGAAACATTTATGTCAATGACAAAACACCTGCAAATAAGATTTCAAATGATCCCAACTTTACATTAGGAACAAAAAACCAACAATTATGTCAGTGTGCTGGTATGTCACGTTACAACATGCCAACATCCAATTATGCGTGGAAGAATGTCAAAATATTTTGGATATTTTTCTATATGGAATATTTTTAATAAATGTTAATATTTATACCAAAACAAGTGGATACAGTAGTGGTACTACAAGGCCGCAGTGCTGCTAAAACTCTGCCAAATCTCCTCAAATTCCTCTGCCTGTTCTGTACCTTCAAATATTTTCAACACCAAACAGGATCATCATCATATTCAGTTTAGACATTTGGGCTCTCAAAGCCAATTGTTGACCCTTTAAGGGTTCTTGGCATGCATAACTTTGCATTAATATTTGAAATTCTGCCTCCCAGAGCATCAACAATAACTTTTCCTCCCTTTAATCAACATGTGATTTGTGAGAGAGGGTCAAGATTGGGCAGACAACCTTACGTAACAATGTATCATTTGTCTTTCTTGTAAGTGAATGAAAAGTGTAGCAATCTTCCGTCAGCCAGCTGACCAGCTGTGCACAGCAACAGCTAGGAGAAGTGGGCGGAGGGGGGTGTTAAACTACTCTATACTTCATACAACCAAAGAAAACCCCAGTTTTTCCTGCACTTTCCATGGCAACTCATGAAAAAGACTGTAAACATCCAGATGGTACAAACTACAGTCTGAACCACACCTGAATCAAATGGATGGATTAAATCTTCCGCATGCAGTCCAGATCCACTGAGTCCTGCTAATAACCTGATTATCTGATTCAGAAGCAGGAACACATCTCGACGTATTTGGCACCTCTGTGTTAGAGGTTGTGAAACTGTAAAAGTACCAATTTTGGCATAACCTAGATCAGATTCAAATTTGAAAGAAGTCGGTTTCCGTTTGGACATGAGAGAGGGATCTCACAAACAATAATGAAACAATGCAAAATGTGTATTTATTTGAAAAAAAAACAAATTAATCTGTTTTGAGTTGCACTACATTAAGGAAACTGCAGTTTGGAAAGGTTGCATACACTTTTGAACTTCTTGTCTTTTATGGCTGGACGTAGGGATGGAAACTAAAGCATCGTTTATCAAAACCACAGGGATTAATCACATGTAGGTGCACCCTTTGCTATTACAGCTTCAGCTCATTGAGACTATCCAGAAGGTTCAGGGATATGTGTTCATGGGATTTTTTTATTTTTTTTTTTACCATTCTTCCAAAGGCATTCTGTTGAGTTGAGGTGAGGACTACATGTGCAGACCAGTCAAGTTCTCTCACACCAAACTTGCTCATCAATGTCTATAGAGATTCAGTTTTAATGCGTTGGATCCAGGGGCGAGGGTGCAGTTTGAGAACTGTTCACACAAAGTCAGGAGCAAAGAATTAAGAGTTCATTTCACTTGAACTAAAGAGACAAATTCAACTCTAGTTTTTTTTTTTTTTTTAATGAATATTTCTTGCAAACTAGCATATTTTCATAATATAAATAAACACTGACAAAACTGCCAAACAAAGGTGACAAATACATTTTAAATTGAGAGTCTAACAATAAATATGAATACAGATGTCTTTGGTTTACGTGGGGGGAAAAAAAACCTTTTCCCATCATGCATTCAGGTTCTGTTGAAATACTTTTTTCAATAATGCCATGTGTCCAAAAAGCAGAGATGAGAAAATAATAACAGCTGTAATGCTGTTTTGGTATTTTTTTTTTCTAAACTACAACTATTAAAGAGCCTTCCTGAATTGGCTCAAGTAGTTTTGTAAAAAAAAAAAAATTGAAGAAAATTTGATTTATTCAGCAGAACAACAGAGCAAAAAAAGAAGAAGAAGAAAACACTTTAATGTTGATTTGCTCATGTGCCCGTGTGTGGGCGTTTTCCTATGCAGTGTGCAGTCCACACATCTTAGGCTTTCCAGGGAAAAGAAATGAGATGTGGATGTGCAGGCCATCGGTGGAGGATGTGGTGCTGAGGGGGAGGTAACAGACAAGTTGGAGCAACTTGAAATACATTAAGACCTAAACATGTTTTGTTTTGTTTTTTTGGTTTTTTTAACCTAAAATGGTCAAGGACGTGTTTTAATGAGCTTTCTTGTTAAACTTAATGAATTAACCGGTAATATCGAAAGAGTCACAGATAGAAAACCGAGGGTTGTGCTTGAAAAAATAAAAATGGAATAGGAACAAGTCAGTTTGAGTGTGCGTGGAATTAATAGCTTGGCTCGGGCGTCCGCGTGCACGAAGGAGTGTGCGCTTGCGCGTGACTGTGATGTGGAGAGGAGGGAGAAGAAGCAGAGAGGGTTGGGAGGGTGGAGGTGGGATAGTAGCTAATGCTGCTCTGCTCTCTCTCTCTGCACCGAACTGCGTCTCTGCCGCCGCTGCGGAGCGGAGCGGAGCGCAGCACCATTCCATCGCTGTCCACGCGTTTCTCAGCCTACACAGCAACCAGTGCATACATCATACAGGGCAGCCGGAGCACGCTCACCACAGTGCAGCACGGCAACATACACTGACAGGGCTATAGAGCCGCCCGCAAATCCACAAGAATGACATTCACTTCCAGCGCGCACAAGGGTGAAATGAATCAGATGGTAACGAAAAGCGCTGGCGGTCCAACCACAGCGACGTTTACCTGCATACGAGATGTGTCGCCTGTGTGTGGAGGAAGCGGTGGGCATCGTTCCCTGGGAAAAGCGATTATGTGGGGAGGTGAAGAAACATCCTGTGGAGCGACAGGGGCGAGAAAAAAGAAGCACGGCCTGCGCGTCGTGACACGATCAAATGTCCTCCCCGCTCCGGCTCTGGGGGCAGAGAGGACCTGGATCCGCAGACATAGCGTCGATGACGGAAGGGTCAGTGTGCCGTCAACAGTTCTTCGGAGGCTCCGCGTTCGTAGCCTCAGCATCAGCTGGTTATAGCAGCAAAAATCGTCATTCCTGTGAGCGACGCAGCCGAGAGCCAATAGAAACGTGCGCGTTCCAGCAGTGCGCTCGCATCCACCGCGAGCTGCGATCAGATGAAACTTTGATTAGGTCCAGCGCAGCATCTGTTGAATGGGAAGTGTTTTGGCTGCTGCTCGCCTTCCTCTGGTCGCAGAACAACAGAATCGGTTCTGTCTGCAAGACCCGCCGATTAACAGTCTCTATCCTTCCTCCCTGCCTTCGCTCCTCTCTCTCTCTCACCTCCGCCTCCCCTTCAGGATGACACTAATTGAGGAATCAGAGGAGTTAGCAGAACTCGACCTGTTTCATAACCAGGATACGTATTTTTAATCTGCACCTTCATGTCAGATAGATGGCTGTGCAAAAAAAAAAAAAAAAAAAAAAAAAAAAAAAAAAAAAAAAGGGAACTTATTCTGAAGGCCATGCAGTTTGACCTCTGCAACAACATTTAGCAGAAATTGAAGGTGAAAACGGTCCTTCTTACTTACAATTACATTATCACATCAAAATGCGAAGACTTTGCACCATGACTACTGCTTAAATACACAATAACAATTTTGATAAAATATAAAAAAATGTATACATTTTTAACTGAAACAAAAAAACATAAATATCGGCCTTTTGCTACATTTACTTTTGTTATTTTGTAAGTTTGAAACAAAACAGGAAATTATATTTTCTCTCTTCATAATTTCATTTGCAGGAAGAGAAATAAACAGAGAAATTAATACAAGAGTTCAACTTTGCAAACATAAAACATTTTTAAATACGACTGACACTTCTTATCAGGAAAAAAAAGATAATCAAAATACGTGTGCATTATTATTATTAGTTTCAACATTCATAACATTCATGATGTCACCTTGCCTTCGGCTCCCTTCTGCGGAGAAGTCAGGAAGAAGAGCAGAACCACAAGCAAACTTCCTCACTAACACTTAAAGCCACACATAAATTTGAATGTGTCGAATATGAGGGAAATTTATTTGACCATGAATAAAAGAACAATACATTCAGAATGCACTTTTATTGAACTTCAAATGACAACATGGACAAGAACATAGATATAGAATATATATGAAAAACTGAGAAGGCCAAAATTGTTATGTAAATTGTATACAAAAGGTAACTAATAGCACTATGACTACTGCCTAAATACACAATAACAGTTTAAACAATAACTTGAATACAGAATCAGAATTCATTTTATTGTGATTGTGGACAAAAGAAAGCACAGCGAAATAATAATAATAATAATAATAATAATAAACATAATTACGTATTTTATATAATCAGAAATTGTTTATTTTGGTGCAAGTATTTTTTTTTTTTAGATCAGGCTATAATGTAGCTGAAAAAGTTGTCTGTTAAATTGGTCTTTCTTCTCCGAACTGCTATTTATCACCATCAGGATCTTTCTCTGCGTGTAAATCAGAGGGCGATTATTTAAAAAAAAAAACCTGGATGACATTCGTTTGCACGTGACCCCCCCACCGTGTCGTTACGAAACGGAAACATGAAGACATTTCTCTCCAACTGGAGCGACTAATTATTAATCCCCCCTCCTGTGACCGGGAGCCCCCCCTCTGCCCCTCCACCCCGGAGCTCCGGTGGAAAAGATGAATTACAGCACTGCGTTGTGGACATGCGCGGAGCTGCAGCGAATATGGCGGCTTGCATTTGATGGAAAGTGAGGAGTCTCTCATCAAAACAGCCCCGCTCTCACGGTTTGTACCGCTGCTATCTCGTAGATAGGCTTACGGGCCGCAGGTGACGCGTCTCTGCCCGGGTTCTTGTTCGCGGCTGCTCGCCTTACCCCGCTCCTTATGTCCGCGCACTGATACATTGTTTATACTGTAGCTATTCTGTGCAGACGGACGGAGAGAGAGAGAGGGAAAAGGGGGGCTTGGCGCTGACTGTAGCTACTCTGAACTCTGCAGATATCCCTTCGCTTTTTGGTGGCTGGCTTCCTGCAGAGGCTCGCGCCGAAACTAAGAGAAAATAAAACCTCCCGCAGCGTCAAGAGCCACGCTGTAGCTGAAACGTAACGTTAGCAGTATGTAGCCCGTGTAATGAGCGCCGTCCCGCCCACAAAATGTGTCCGTAAACCGAATGAAAATGCGTCACAGACTTTTCTTCACCTTTATTTCTGAGCCACGCTCTCTTCCCAGCTGGTTAAACATTAACCAGACATTTACTCTAGTCGATAACGCAGCGCGAGCATTCGCCTCAACATTTTATGGCACGATTCACGGCGACATAGGCGTTTAAAATGGTTCAAACGTGAACTAGAGGGGCTTCACAAGTTGTTTAATGTGATGTGATGCGGCGGCTCACACCCATCTCCAGGATGTGAGCAGCAGTAACATGAGCTTTCAGCCTCCCTGCCAGTCAGTCAACACCAACAGGGTCCAACAGAGGAGGTTCTTTCAGAGGATCTCACATCCACGTTTTACTTTTTCTGTTTAGTGTCGTTTAAGGAACAAAAGACATTCTAAAAACAATTAGACAAAACAGGGTCTAACAATTTCCTAAGAAGTCCCTGAGTCATAAAATTGTGCCAGCAAGAAGTCGTTTTATCGAGTCAGTCTGTCTACATTATTTACTGATCTCAAGTGTTTGATTCAATAGTTTACCATTTTTTCTTCTTAAGTAAAAATGTGGAAAAGTTGTGGCAACAATGCTTAGCTATTTTCTTTATTAGCTTATTAAATTATGAATATTATTTTCTGTATTGTTATGAGGAACTCAGAAAGTGCTGGCTCTCTGTAATGCTGGTGATATATTCTAAAATGCTTTAACATTATTGAAAACTTGCAGAATCATTTCCGTTCTTGATTTGTGGCATTTGCGTTTCAAATTAATCGACTAACTGATCTGTTTGTTTATGACAAAAACTTACTGTGTCATGGTGTTGTTTGTAGGTGGGAAAACGCATCAAAGTAATTTTTTAGCATTCTTGTTGCATCGTCATTAACCCCTTAATAGAACATATAAATATATTGTCGTACTAAAAGACTATAATTTTTCTTACATGATCTGATACATCAGAGAAGTTTCACTAATTGAGGCAAAGAAAGTAGAGCCCTTGTGCTGGTTTTTATTCAAAATGATATATTCTTTCTGCAAACATATTTTTGTGATCAATTAAAGCTTAGGATTTAATTCTTTGTGATCTTTATTTTTTCAGCATTAGTTGTAGTAGTAGTAACTGGGTGAAGGCTAATCACAGTGAAAACAATACAAAGTTTGCTCTTGAGTGTATTCTTTTTTATAAATATGTTAATCTTTGACTGGCTGTTTGAATTGAGGGATAAGCATCTTCCTTTAAAAGTTTCATTTCTTCCAACGTTCATAAACGACCTATTGAAATTATATTGTTCATTCATGTTATGACTAATGTAGACATTTTAATTCTGTTAATTAGCAACACTTAGAGTGTGTCTCTGCATTAAATGATGCAGATTTTTTCCAATACCAGATGAAACGAGAAAGAATAATAACTGCCTCAGATTTCTGAAGTAACGTTTTACATAAAATCAGGTCTTAGGCCATGTTTTAAGCCTTACCACAGTTTAGATTTTGTTAAACTTTACCCAAATCCCAGATCAATGTTAGAGTCAGTGGAAATGGGGGCAGTAAAAATTAAGTGCTTCCTGGTCTGGAGGGCAGTTTAGTTTGACCCTCCAGAGTGAAGCACACAGACCAGAGCAAACACACACACCGGGATTTTTTTTTTTTTTTTCCCCGGAGAGCAGGAATCCTTTTCAAGTCCTCACATCCACACATCTTAATGGCTTTTTATGGCGGCTTGAGCTGCTTTATGATTCCTTCAGACTAAATGGGATTCACTCTTCAGAGGAAGGAAAGCTGTGCTGCACTTCGTAAGCCTTTGTGAAGGCTCTCGCAGAGATTTTAACCTTCAAACCAATGGATCCGGTTCGTAGCGCGTAGCTATTTTGCTGCTATGGATTATGTTTGTTGGGCATCTTGAGATGTTTATGGACTTTCCGGTGCACATAGTTTTCATAAATCTAATTTTGACTTTTGCGACAACATTTCAGTTTAAATTATGCAGAAATGCTTTATTTAATCGTCTTCACTTCACTGCAGTAGCAGGCAAATGTTAGCGTTGCGGCAAAGCTGTTTGGGATGGAAGAATGCCGCGAAATCTGAACGGTGAGAACTTGCAACAGATTTTCTAACCGAGTACGTTTTTAACTCTGTTTTTCTTTTGGCAAATTTTAGATGGTAGCTAGTGAATAACACATTTGAGAAGTAGATTGAAAAAAAATTCCAGCTACTAATGCAGAGTTACAGGTTAAGGAGAGAAAAAAACCAAATCGACACAAATATAAAAACGTTTTGCTATTGTTCTCAAATGTTCCTTTATCCCGCTGTGAACAAACTCAGTGAAGGTAGCAAAAAAAAAAAAAAAACAAGGGCTGCAAAGAGATAAACAAAACCAGAATAAAACAAAAGGTTTTATTCTGTTGATCAACAAATGGGTCAACAGAACAAAACTAAAATAACCAGGAGGTTAACCATAGAGTGGAGTTATAGCTTTGAATAAATGTGCAACTTAATAAAGTCAGAAGTGTCTCCCAGATGTGACGTATGTAGAATAACTTTTTTATGTGCGATACATGATGCTCCCCACATTTATTGGCACAGATAGTTTACATCTGCAAAAAGTCTTGAAATACGTACGTCTTTTGTTGCAGTAGCTGTGCTTAGTATAGAAAAAAAAGATGAACATATAGTTTAGTGAATGCTTTATCTCTCTCTCCACTTTTCTCACTGTGTAGTGGAAAAACTAAGTTTGTCCCTGTTCCACTTGATTTTAATTTTTGCTCTGACTTGGGTTATTTAGATTCATACCACTTTGCTTGAATGGCAAGTTGTCTCGCCATTTCTATTTTGAAGAATAAACCAATGGGCCATGCTAAAAAGGAACAATCACAAAATGCTTTTCTTTTCCTGTTTTTTTTTTTTTTTACATTTAAGCTTCAGGAATTGCTTGGGTTGAAATTAATTGTAATGCTGGTGACTTAAAATAAAAACTCGTGACATTTTTTTCTGTACGTAAGCTCAAATCGGAAAAAGAAATCAAAGTCAAAATACATGATAAATATTTTTACGAGACAGGTCACTGTCATGTCAGCATAATAATGTCACTAGCGTAACATTATAAACTTATTTTTCTCAATACTAATTGTGTTCAACACAAAGAATGAAGTAATACATCAGATGATGAGTGCTGTGATTTTTTTTTAAAATAGAAAAATTGCCATTCAGTTACTGAACTTCCAACACTTTAATTTCTGTTCTAATATCTACATGTAATTTCGACAATCTAATGTAAAACAGCAACGTTTGGATGAAATCAGATCAAAAGTTTCAGATGTAATCAAAACCAGAACCTGTTTAAACTTTTGATTTATTCTGAAATATTTTAAAATTCATGTTACTTTAGCCTTTTGATAATGATTATAGGTTGTTTTTCCTCTTTCTTGTTAGGTTTCTGTTTCGCCCTCTTGTCCGGTCATTATGGGACGGACACCACAAAGAGGTACCAGTACGTTGTTCTCGGGTTGTCTGGTCTGAGATCTTTCAGGATCGACTACCATTTCAATAATGTCGTTGGTGTTTAATGTTTACGACGCGGTCAAAATGTTGCCGCTCTGTCGTCTTGTTCTCGTCGTTGGATTATTGTTTTGATTTCAGATCCAAAAGAGGAGAAGAAGGAGAGGCGGAGCAGCATCACAGCAGGCTCTGCCCTCGACAAATCAAACGGTGAGATATTCTGCTTTTCATTGTTGAACTTTTCAGTGAGACTTAAGTGCTAATGCCCTATTTAGTGGTTTCCTTAAATGACTTTGTGGAAAACTGAAAAACAAGCTACCACGAAACTGCTTAGAATTAGCCGCTGTGCATTCATTTAGATCTTAAGCTGCTATTTATTGTGTCTTTGAGCAATTTAATTACATATTTTGTAAAGATTTTTTATTAGCTGTGTATCCACTGATAGTGTCTTATTTAACACTATCAGTGTCTTATTTAACACTATCAGTGGTGTTAAATAAATGAATGGCTTAATCTTTATTATTTTTCTTGTGTTCATCTGTTTAGCTATTCAAAATGTATTTCCAAGTAAGAAGCTATTAATCAGTTTGCTGCTCTGATCTTTAACAGAGCCATTTAGCTGGGAAGACTATCTGAAAGAAACCTCATCTGTTGCAGCATCACCTTCTTGCTTCAAACAGGTAGCTGACCTTCACAGTAAGATGCATTTTTGCTCTGTTATTCCACCAATCCCCAAAATCTATCTCTTTATTTTGCTGCATTATTCCCTTCATGTTTGCAGCTGTTCTGTTTTCTAAGTTGGTGTTGCGTTGATGCAGCTGCTGCTTAACGGACACGTTGAATGTCCTGTAGTCAATTTTATAAGCAAAGATTAAAAACTGCAACAGCTACTTATCGTCAGGGAGTTCTTGTCTCAAAATGATCACATTAGCAAGAACAACTTCTTGAAATCCACTGTGTTATGAAATGACCGCATACAATACTACAGAAAGTACACGAGTGATGTGTTAGCATACGACTTAAAAACAAGTAGTGACTGAATATCATTCCACTGGAGAAATCCACTGTGTTATGAAATGACCGCATACAATACTACAGAAAGTACACGAGTGATGTGTTAGCATACGACTTAAAAACAAGTAGTGACTGAATATCATTCCACTGGAGATGCATTAGTGGCACATACTGTGAAAGAAAAAATGTTTTGTTTTTTACTGGCAGAGAAAATCAACCTCTTGCATTGTCAAGCTTGACGACACTATACTGTGTCGTCAAGCATACTGTATATTGCATCTCTATAGAAATGCATTAATTGGCAAAAATCTGTCATTTTTTTCCCTTATTCTGCTTTGATTGGTCATTGGATGGTTAAATAGTAGAAGGTCTTACTTTTTTCTTGTTTGTTGATTTATTTGGTCCTTAAGCAAATTAAAGTTCAATGGACTCTTTTATGCACTTCCATAAAGGTCAGGGACATGTGCTGTTGTTCTTCTCTTGATAGTGTATGCTTTTGATGGAGGAATCAACACGAAGGGCTGATTAACCCTTCGAGTTAATCAGCCCGAATCAGAATTGGACTTGTGGTGAAAAGATATGCCAATTTAAACAGTTAATAAAAAAATGGTTTATTATTTTCCTTTAACAGCTCAAGACAAACCAAAACATCAGTCTTTTATTGCAGCCAGAATATGTCCTCATTTGTGGGATTGCTTTCATGTTCAGAGTTATTATTACTTCGCTTAATAAAATAATTGGTTCACATTTAATGTTTAACATCTTGTTCCACATTTAGGGTAGAATTAATCATACACATCAAGAGTGTTTTAAAGATTTTATATTTTTTCTCATTAGTACAATAAAGTCAGTCAAAGTCAGTCGTATAAGAGGAACATCTGGCATGCATTGTCAGGTTAACATAAAAGTTTTGAATTTATATAAAAATCATATGTTACTTCTATATATAAATCAATTTTCTTGTGGGCTAAAAATCTACCATGAACATTTTGAAGTGACCTGGAGAAAACTATTACAATAGGAGAATAGTTAAAATGTAATCCCTTTATTTTCTGTTGGATTCAAAACTACGACCTATTTTATGTAACCTGCTGCACAATTTACTTTTCTTATACAGCCAATCTTTGCTACATTTATTTTCAGAAATATTTTCCAAAGGAAAATAAAAAATTGGAGAAAATCAGCAAGTCAGACCAGTTCTGTTCAGTAAAAATCTATTTTTCATGGCAGCTATATAAACAGAGAGACCAATTAAAATGACTGGCGGTGTCTTTTCGTCTCTCTGCAGTCGAGAATCCCCCCTTCCAATGATTTCAAAGCGGGTATGAAGCTGGAGGCTCGAGACCCTCGCAACTCTAACTCGGTGTGCATCGCCACGGTGATGGGCATGATGGGGACTCGCCTGCGACTACGGCTGGATGGCAGTGACAACACTAATGACTTCTGGCGGCTTGTGGACTCTTCGGACATCCAGCCAATAGGAACTTGTGAAAGGACTGGAGACATGCTGCAGCCCCCCCTCGGTGAGCGTCTTTAACCACCAGGCTCACAGCTGGATTTCTAACCAGTAGAAATTGTCGTAACAATAGTTTAGCTTTGATTTGAGCTGTAAAAGATGTGACATACAGTAGAGAGATTTGGAAGGACAATTGGACTTTTTAACACTTTCTTTTCTTTAGTTTTAAGTTAATGTTTGTTTTGAAAACATGTGTTAGGTTGAGTAATTGCATAATTCAACTTAACTGAGCATGTAAAAGATAAAACAGAATCACAGCAGGGATACTGCTAGCATAATTGGCTTTGCCAGTTTTATCCTTTACACGTGTGATTTTACTCACTCCCTGGTTTCCAAATTTTCTCCGTTAGAAAGGCACATAAACAGGCCCAACATACACTTGAAAAATTACCAGCAGGTTTCAGAAGTGGTGACTGTTTGGTATCTACTCCGTATTCAGGTTTCAGGATGAATGCATCCTCATGGCCCATGTTTCTCCTGCGGACGCTAAGCGGTGCAGAGATAGCCCCCGCCTCTGCTTTTAAGAAGGTAAGAAGGCAACCTAAAAAGCACTTAACTTGTAGAATGGTCTGATCCACGTGTCATATAGGATGATTCAATCAGTGATCTGATCTGAAGTAAGGAGATTCACAAAGATTTCGATAAAATATATTTGAACAAGGTACTTATCATTTCATAGAGATTGATTTTCAAACGAAGCCTTCGTTAGACAAAGACTTGTTTTTCTTTGTATCAAAACTACAGGGTTGATATTTATCAATCAAAAACAGCACCTGTAAACTGTCCACCTAAACTCACTGGCTGGACAAGGAGAGCAGAGAAGCAGCCAAGAGGAACAGCAGCGATCTAAACCTTAAGTTGGAGAATCTGTTGACAGGATAGATATTGATTATGAACTCTACAAATCTGTCCGTTGTGGAAGAGGAGCAAAATGGTTTCTTTCTTTCTTGAAAGAAACCCATAACAACACCTGTGTGCGGTTTGTTACAAACCATGACTTGAGATTACTCTCAGAGCAATCTGATTGGGCCTGAGATATTGCCCTTGACTTGCAGCTGAACATATTCACTTAGAAGTGTGGAATATACATAGAGTTAAGGACGTCTTAGAATAATATACTAATTTTTCCACTTTGCAGTTATGCACTACATTGTGTCATGACATAAAATGTTCAACAACAAATGGATATTTGTTGCTCTAATGTGACAAAACTCTAAGAAGTGGGTTTATAAGATACCACAAAGGTGGGTCAACACTGAAACCAAAGCAGTGGCATACGCTCTAACTTTAGACCTGAACATGAACAAAGAATGCTTCGATATTTGTCACTAAGTCGAAGTAGACTTTTAGTTTGTTCCTATTTTGATTGTTCCCATGTTTTTGTTACGTTAGGAGCCAGCCAGCCCGGATAAAAACTACTTCCAGCCCGGCATGAAGCTGGAGGCTGTGGACAGAAAAAACCCCTACCTGATCTGTCCCGCCACGGTGGGAGAGGTCCGAGGCCTGGAGATTTTTGTAATGTTTGATGGCTGGCGAGGTGCCTTCGACTACTGGTGCCCCTTCGACTCCAGAGACATCTTCCCCGTTGGTTGGTGTGCCCTGACGAAACACAGCTTACAGCCACCAGGAAACTTCTGTAAGTACTGCTTTTCGGCTGTTTTATTAATCAAGCTTTTGAATAGACTCCTTTAACTAAATCCTTCATGCTTTCATAGAAAATTTAACTTGAATAAAGAATGTTTCATTTTTCAGCTATATATTTTCACTTTCAATTCAGCTTCTTCACTTCCCAGCAGGTGTAGAGAGAAGGGCAAATATTTAATTCCTGTTTATCTTGTCTGATATGAAAGTTAATTCTTAATCATTTAAGATTCTGATGATTTAATTCGGATTTTACACCTAAGAGAAGACATGATGGTTTTCTGTGTTTCTTTGGTCTTTTGATTCTTGGTTGTGAACAGGCAGGGTTTTTCTGTTAATTCACCACTAGAGGGCATCAGATGTTAAATTCTTGTATTTGAAAGTTGTCTGTAGTGGATTTATTTATTTATTTTAGCAAGAAGGAGATGAAATCCACACTGAGTTGCTTAAGTGTGGAGTAGAACATAAAGTCTAATGTTACAGATTCCAGTTTTTTTTATTATGTATTTCTGAACTTGCCAGCTGGTTGCTTATGATTTCTTGACATCATGATGGATTCAACAAAGCTTGTGCCAGTCCTTCAGTGTATGCATTTAGTCATGAACACAGTAAAAAAGCAAAATGTTCTCTTTTTATTGTCTAATCCATATTGTGTCTTTGTTTAGCACTCAGCTGGCATAAAAATGTGTAACATATGATGACAAATTTTTAAAAATACAAGGTATATTTAAATAAATTTAACACATTGTAGTAATTATACTTATTGTATTTATAAACAGAATTTGTGTAAAGTCATTTCAACCTTAGCTTTGTTTCTAGAAAGACAGATTTTCTCTTAATCCAGGGACAACAGATGAAAAGTAATTAATTCTGGTGCATTTAGAGAATGTTTGTTGAAATGCACAGATTTTCCAGAGATGAGACTGAGACAGCAAAAGTGCGAAGAACAAAAACTTTTAATATCACTTGCAAGTGGAGAACAACACAGATAGAATCATAGCAGACTCTAGGTGTGTTCTGGGGAGGCTGAAACAATCTCAGAAACATTTACAGTTCCTTGGCGCACAGGAAGTGGGAAATGCCCATTACCAAATTAGGACACATAACATAAAAAGGGGTACTCTGAACCAAATAGACAGCCCTGAGGGGGAGGCGTCCTTTACCTAGCAAGGCTACTCATACACAGATAAGTTGAGCATCTCATCCCGTTCCCATAGTCGGGGTGCGCTAACTATTTGCTATCTCTTCCCTTGCAGGCAGCTGGTCTTGGTCCTCCCTTTTACCTGCACAAAGGAGATCTGTTCTTATGAGACTATGAGTTACTAGGTGCAGCTGGCTAGGAGAGAGGAGTAGAAAAACAGCTTATACAACTCAGAATATTTCATATATGTCTAGATGTAATCTTAAATATTGTAAATAATTAATTTTGTTCCACAGTGTTAATTAATGTGCATTGTCCCTGCCAATTAATATAATACATTTCACATGACACATCATACCCTTTTAAAAGCGCAAAAATAAATCACAGATAATATAATCAAATTGCGGCTTAAATTTTGCCTACTAAAAACCTGAGCAATGTGAGATGAATAATGGATCCTTCATTAAATATCCAAAAACACAGAGAAATAATTCAAATGCACATTTAGGTCACTCAAACTGGAGACTGTAAAAAATATTGAATCTATGTACTTCTGAATCATTTGACATTAAACAAACGTATTGACTTCGGCACAGGTCAAAACTTAAAAGCTTTGTGGAAAAAATTACAATTACAACAAAGAATAATGATAATCGGAAGAACACTTCTGTTTTTTTTTTTTTACAAGCAGGTGAAAAAGTGAGGGCCTTGTGGAGGTGATAATGGGCTGATAATTAACTTTGCCTACGAGAGAAGAAGTGAGACAATGTAATTACTCCTTCTTTATCTGGCTTTCATTTAGTTCATCCTCTTGACCCCGATACTTGTTTTTTTTCCTTCACAAAACTAAAACATGCCAAGACCAAGAGAAAGGAGTTTTTCAAACAATACCTGGCTCTAGTCATGCAGTTTTTGGTAATGCATAAAAAACGCATAATAATGTTTTGTGAATAATGTATGAATGCCTGTCTAGGTGTAACACAAAGGCTCCACTCCTCTTTGTTTATAATAGTAGAAACCAATTCGAATGTCACTTTTTGGCTCCAATTGCTTGGAAAATATTTTCTTTTCAAACTTTCAATTTGGGCAGCATATAAATACTAAATTTTCAACTAGTAAGAATGGATAGAAAAACAAAGGGGTGAGTGATATGTCTTAATAAGATCCAAACCCAAAGAATAAAATCGATGTATTTTTTTTACATATGCACATAACATAATAGTATTTTGCTTCTGCTTATGATTTCATTTTTGAATACTAGAGAGCTCAATATTTGTTTGAAGATCCTGGTGAACAAATCTTTAAAAAGTCAATAGAAATCTGACACTTCCTTTTTTTGCCATTTAAAACGCAGATTAAGATGTCATTCAAGGGTCTTTCCCGCATTGTCCCAGAGTCTGGGTGATATCCGACTTGGTCAGCTCCCAAAGGAGGACCCAGCCATCTTTCATCAGAAACCGCCTGAATAGTCTAGGGTTACACTGAGATGGACCCCTCCTGGGTCTTTGCCGTATGTGTGCGTTTGTGTGTCTCTTTTTCTGAGGAGAATCCTTCTTATGTGTGCATAACTCCAGGAGTTTTCATTCATTTCAATCACAACCCCTCCTGATCCAGTTTAACCTTTTACCCCCCCCCCCCCCCCCCCCCCGCCCGCACTCCCGCCCCTCTCCAAAAGCTTAAACCATCCCCCACCCTGTCTTGGAGTCCCGGCCGGTAACCTCTCCCCACCCTCACAAACACACACATTTTCTCCCCCTCCCCCAGAGGATTACTTAGAAGCAGGTGACTGATGCAGACTGTCGATATGGCAAACAGATAACATTAATAAATGGCTCAACTTCCCCCTTCCTCACCCAGTTTTCCTTCCCTTTACTCGCTCTACCCTTCCCCTACCCCTATGCAAATTCACCAGCACCCCCACCCCGCCTCACCCTCCTTCTGCTCATTCATTGGTGAGGGAAGCTTTGCAGCCCCGTCAGCCAGCAGCCCGAGGAGCAGCGTGGGCTTTGTTGTGGGTTTTCTGCCGGGAGAAGAGAGACGGGGAGAGAAGCAGCTAATAAAGACACCGAAAGTAGACAATGAAGTGCAGATGAAGCGGCCGCTGAAGAAATAGAAGCAGCGTCTGAAAGAAACAGAGCGGTGACAAAGACAAACCAGGAAGCAGGGACTTTTATTGCCAAAGACATTACTAACCAGTACTCCCGTGCACTGAAGTTCTGCTTTTTTCTTTCTTACTTTTTGTTTGCATTTCCTGGTGAGTGGTGTCAGTTTGTTCTGTTGCATAATTGTAGGAGAACTTTTTATCTCCTGTTTTACTTTTTGAAATTAATTATTTAATGTTTTGTCGCCTCACATAATTGCACAATTGTCATTAGTAACTGTTTTATGGCAGTTTACCATTGTCGATTTGATGAGATTGGAGGGGTGTAGTGATTTTTTTTTTAAACTAACACTGCAACTTTATTTTAGAGGAGGGGAGTATCCGAACAGACAAATTAGTGACCAAAACTAATACCTGTTTGGTTACTATTTTGAAGAAAAACAAGAAATGGAAATAAGTTAATTTGTTGTTCAGGTAAAGACAATAATCTTTTTTGTTGAATTTATCAATCATTGTTGATTCTTCAAATTATTAGCAGGAAACTTGTACGAAATAGAGAAACTTAAATAGAGCAATGGTGGCTCTATTTAAGTTTGGAGCTTCATGTGTTTCTAATCATGTCTTTGTTGATGTGCAGCTGGCATATTGAAACAATCAATGACTATTGGGATTTGTCTTTATGTTTTTATGAAGAGTGAACTATTTCATTAAGTGTGTTTGTGTTCAGGTGAAGAGTTAAACAAGCAATTCATTCTGTGTTTCAGTGTTCGAAGAAGCTGGATGTTGTATGCATGAACGGATTTTGTTGTTCATGCTTTGCAGCTTGAAGCCATTTGTGTAACTTCCTTTCTCTGTTTTTTTTTTTTTTTTACATGCAGTTACACACCTGAAGTCTCAGAGTGGTGTGAATCAGACAAAAGAACAACCTGTATATTTATGTTTGACGTGCGTGCGCATGTGTGTGGGCGTGTGCGGGCGTGTTTGTGTGTGTGTGGTTTGTAAGCTTAATTAGATGAGAAAGAACTCTGTGAAGCCCCTCCCCAGGACTCCAGACTGCAGACACACTTCTGTAGCGGCGCCACTTGTACACACTCTTACACACACGCAAACATGAACACGCAAACACGCCCATATTTCCTCAGGCTAGGGTTTTACACAGGTCATCGGGTCGAGTTCGAATTATATACTCATGATCAGTACCATATGTCCCTGCTTCATTATAGTGCAGACATGCCATTCATGATTTGCTCAGATTTCTTTCAGTTTTTCTTTATTGCATTCCCTCATGACTAGTTATTATTTTTGTGGGGTTCCACTTTGTTAGATGATGCAAGAGGTTAACATATAAGTATAATATATGCAGTCATGTAAAAAAGGTCCTTCAAAGGAATTGTTCACTTATGTTTCTGATCTTGTCTCAGGAAAATCTCAGTAAAATAAAGTGATTTGATTACACTAATCATCAAAAAATGAATCATGCTTCAGTCATTAAGCAATATTGTTATAACTGATGTAACTGGTTGTTAGGTGTCAGCTTGGTATGGGAACCTCACAGCTAAAGTGTAATCTAAACTGTCTCGTTTATTGCACGCAGACGTGAAAGTGAAAGGATGACCTCCCACCAGACGATTTCTGAGCAGTCTGTCCATAGGCAGGAACCAAAGACAAATTATTCTTTGTGCAGAATTCAACCTCACAGTATCAAGTTCTGCAAATGTGACCAGTTTAAAGACTTGTGGAAAACTTTGCTGTAGTCAAGCATTATTGCTGTTGTATGTCTTGCATTTTTGCTGGGAATAAATTCTCCAATTCTACAAAAAAGTTGGGCTTTTGGCTAAAGTAACTTCAGTGAGAAGCTTCTTATAGTCATCTATTAGTCTTTGACAAAGATCTGAGGAAGGTTTGCCTCACTCCTCACTTTCAGCTGTGAGGCATTTTTGAGGGTTTTCCTGCATCTTAATTTTATAAGTATATTTCAACACTTTCTAGTTTCATCTTTTCCCTTCTTAACACCATTACTTGGTGGCTGTTTTGCCAAGTCCAGTTCTGCTTCAGCTTTATGTTTTACAGATTGTCTGTGATATTATTTGTGCAGTTTTGGATTCTTTAATATCGAGCTGGTCAGGTTCTGCTAGAGCAAAACATTCTCAAACTCAACACTTCCACCTTCATGCTTCACTTTTGGAACGAGTTGTCCTGCTTGCAAACCCTTGATGAAAGTTAAACTTGTGCAGTCTCTTTGTGATTGTACAGCTATGCACTTGCATATAGACAGTCACCAGAGGCTTCACTAGGTCCTGGAATGACAATCAAGGGATGTTGGAAATTTATTTTAGGATCCTGTGGTCTGTTTGAATGTGCTTGGAAGACAAGAGCTGAGCATGTGGTAGTTTTCTTGAATGTTCTCCACCGTTTTCTGTACTGTGAGAAGGTTTAATTTAGTCCCCTTTAATAAAAGAGGGTTGGGCAATATAACAAACAAATACGTGATTTTTTTATTGTCAAATCGAAAAAACAATTTTATTTCAACGTGCCTATAAGAAATCATAAGTTCTAAAAAAGCTTCTCTCAACATATTCTAATGAGTTTTCAAAACTTTTCTACATTATTGACATTTATTAAGTTTGTTGTCAAGAGCTGAAGTGCATGTTGTTTTTTTTTAACTTTCAAAACTAAACAGCAACAATCATGTAAATTCTTTATTACCATGTTGAAACTGTAGATTGTGAGCATTGTCCAAAAACTCATCATATTTATAACTTAGTATTGATAGCAGTAGTAATCATAACATTTTTAGATAATTACATCACGCTCTCACCAACACATTCAGGTTGTCTACTTGATTAAATAATTTCTGTCAGTGATAAATTACAGCCTGCAGCCTCAACACATAATCCACGCAGCATTCAGATTGTTTGGCTTTGATGAGAGAGAGGACACTGTAAGAGGTTTTAATTAGCTTTATGATATTTAGAGTTCAGGGTGCTTCATTCCTGGTGAGATTTGCCATGTTGATGCTCGTCAGAGACCTTGAGCAACATTTTATTGTTTTAAATGCAATGCTATCAGTCCAATAAATCTGATGACATGGAAACCACTTAGATAGGCAAATTAAAACATTGTGGAAATAGCAAAATCCAGGCAACTGTTTACTTACTCATTATTGGCCACAATGCTGCAACCAGCAGCTGGAGAGTAGGATTGGTCTGTACTTTCCCTTTTTATAGTGAGGACAAAACATCTTCAACAAACACGGAAATATGAAAAATATGGCCTTTAATAAGACAACATATAGAAAAGCATTTAAGACAAGGGGAATTTTTGAACAGATTTTCATTTATAACACTTAATTTCACCAGCACGCATTATAGAGAACTAGACTTTTATAAATCTCAGAATGATTATCCAAACTTAAAATCGGTCCTTGAATTCATTCATAGGGAAAACAGCAACAACATTCAGATCAGATGTATTCTCAGGAAATATATTGCAGGTTGAGAAGCTAAAGAAAAAGGAATCAATCACAACAATAGAGAGGATGCAACTTGGAGGTAATATCACCATCTATCCACTGTGGCAGTTTTGTCAACAAGTTTTAATCCTTCATGATTTTGTATCAGCATATCGCCCTCCACATGGATGAATGTTTCAGGTTACTCAGATTATTGAGCTACCAGAAAATAATAGATGTGAGGAAAACATGAAAACATTATACCCTTTTTTTTTTTTTGAGCTTCATTCAGTTTTTATGAATCCTTTCTGCCATTTTGCTTTGAGCAGTGAAATGTTTTCTGGTCATATAATTTTATTTTCTGGTCAGATTGTAAATGATATTTCTTCCTAAAAGTTTGACACTTTGCTTAGTGAAAGCCCCATAGCTGTACAGTAGAGCAGGAACTAGATGATGAATTAGATCTGATAATGTCAGTGTTTGATGAAAGTCATATTTTAGCAGATTTCCTTTGAAAGGTGTTGTCGTAGGGAAGCGCTCGATCTGTTTTGCATAAATGTGATTATAAACTAATATATGAAGGAATAAGACATTAATCACGGCTATGGAAATGGTATGATGGGCTGTCACATTAGGTGAATATATTACAGGGGGAGATCAGAGAAGGCATTCCAACCCAGATTTATTTGCTGAATTAAAACCCACTGTCTGTCACTCTTCAAGCATTTTAATGCGCCTTGGGAGAGTTTTGCAGCTTTTGGTTTGATGTGTGTAAACAAGGCGGCGAGCTCTCTGCGTTCGGGTTGCATCGCTGTGCTTCTCTAAACATGTTTTCTGTGACCCGTCCATCACAAGCGAGTGAGCATTTGCTCCTTAAAACAAGACACTGTTGTATTGTGAGCCCACTCTCACTCATTTTCCAATTAAGGAGCTTTCACTGCTCCCCTCGCGGCCCCATTGACAGTACTGTAAAGCCTCCATAGTTACTCTATATTGCTTCAGTCAAGCAGGCTCTGATGAAAGCTTTGCCCCCTCGAGGGAGTCAGTGTGCGCTTTCAGACCCCCGTTCTCACCAAGCACCACATTGTTATTGAAATTTGAGATGGTTATCTTTCTCTTTTCTGCTCTCATTTTGTTCTGTCTTGGACACATTCACTACGATGATTATGTGATCGTATCACAGTGTCAAGCTAATGATGTCAAAAAGGGGCGGCGCCTCTGTTGTCTTTTTTTCTATCACCCTCTTTGTCCTTTCATGCTATATTGACGCAAATATATCATATCTACCAAATATGATATGCTGCATTTTTGTTTATGTGCAGAGGTTAAAGTGTAAACATGCCTCCAAAAAACTTGTATACATTTTGTAAAAACATGAAATAGGAAACATTTCATCTTAGTGTGACTTTAGAAATTAGAAATGATGCAGTATTTTGTATTGCAATATTATTTATTATTAATATTTTATATTACAGAATATAAGTCAATTTCAATGAAACTGGAGGCAGTACTGAACGGTTGTTATCTTTCCCCTCTGAAGATCACATACAAAAGATGAATTAATTAATCTCTATTCAATTTGTAATACTAAACACTTAAGGCAGATTGAAATATTGCTAATATAGATAGTTTTAAATTGATATTTACTTTTGAGTACTACAGTTTTTGTTTTTATTTTCTGGTAAGGAATAGAGTCGCATAGTTGGTTCATTATTCTCCATGCAGAGAATCCAACAGTGCAATAATTGAGAATGATTAATTAGGTTCTCACAGCATGTGGATTTTATGTTTTTATTTGTGATGCAAAACACCCAACTGACAGACAATCTGCAAAAAAATCAGAAAGCAAATCTTTTGACTATCAGTTCACACACACTACTTGATATTGTGACACTGTTGATTAATTTTAGTGTTGTGTCTGTGTGGAAATCTTACTTTATTCCATCTCTGTCCCACTGGATCCCCATTTTTCTCAGTTACTCTTCCTGGTGCACTTCTCGCTCCGGTTTCTTCCACATCTGCAACACGTCACTCCTCTTTCAACTCCTCATCCTCAACCTCCATGCAGACCTCATACCGACTGCCAAATCCCCTGCCACCCCTCCCCGTCCGCAAGGGTGTCCGAGGTCGGCGTCCGAAATCCCAGACCATTGCTTTGCTGAAAGCAGCGGCTGAGGCGGCGGCGGCAGCGGCGGCGGCAGCCGTGAATGGAGCACCGCAGAGCCCAGTGACTGAAACTTCACTGGCCCCCAGACCACACAAGAAGAGAGGGCCAAAGCCTAAAGGCAAGGTGAGATGTCACAAGATACTTAATCTGTCCTGCATTGGGAAAACAACCCCCATCGTGTTTTTTTATGCAGTCTTGCAGAGATAAACCTCACAACTTAACTATATAAGTGTCTGTATTATCTGCAGCGCCATACATTCGTAGAAGAGATTCATCATGCCAATAACAACCTACATGGAACCAATTGAAGCTCACAGAAATTTAATCAAAATTGCTTGTTTGCGTTTTGCTCCAGAAGAAACCTCTGATGGGGCAATCCCCAGGCTCATCTCCGGTTACTACCCCGCCTCCAGAGATCAAACTGAACCCCAGCCACGTCTCTGTGGACAGCAACCTCAGCAACGGCTCAAATGTAATTTGCACAGGTGAATAACAAATTAAGCTGATTCCAGTGAACAATTTGTGGTTACAGATTTACTTATAAGGAGTTACACACGTGGTTGTTATCAAAAGTCAGTAACCATAAAAAAAGAAATGTGATTCAATTTATTTAAAAAACAAATGATAATCGGTGTGTCGTGTACTGAAATAAAGGTATGCCTAAGCCAAAAACAAATTTTCTTTCGAAAAACAAATAATCAGTTCATGTAGAGACAGCCAATCAATGTTTTTACAAAACAAGTATAACAAAGAGGGGCCAGTGATGGGAGAGGTCTGGTTCTTTTGTAGTGTAGCTAGCTCCAGATGGAGACCCTCAGTGGGTAAATAATCTGACAGTCCTCAAGTCACTGCCAACTCTGAAACCTCAGGGCAAAATTCTGAGTCCTGGTGGCATCTCAAGCAAGCAGCTGCCACCTTGCTTTCATTACTTTACACCATGGTGGATCTAACACATAATTATAACCTATGCATAGCTAATGAGTTCATCAGGTGTTTTATGTTTAAAAAAAAAGAAAATGTAACTAGATCAACTCCACATTTGGACTAATCACAAACTTGAAAGACTGAAGACCTACTTTTTGGTTTCCATAAAGTAAACTTATGGCGTAATATCAACCAAAACAAAAGGGAGTCTGTGTTTTGCATCAGCTTGGCTTATTTTTAACCACTTGTGTTGTTGAGCTAAACCGGACAAACAAATTAAACAAGGTAGGTCGGGACAACATGTGGTGAGCGGCAAGTTAGGTTGCAAAGTACAAAACCACAGGAAACAATTGCATGTATCTAACAAATAAATACATCTTCCTACTTTGACAATTAATGTCATTAATTGGACAGTTTGATTTTTACGGCCTGACTATAAAATAATACAAAACGACTATGTAAATTAGGACAAAATGAATGAAGCCACATGGTAAATAAATAAATAATGAATAAATAAAAAAACAACGCTCCCTTCTAATATAGGGTATAAAATGTCAAATCATTTAAAAACATCAACATAAACCCAAAGCATTTTTAATTCTGCCAAAAATCCTTCACTTTTCCCTGTTTTTTAATGTTCTCTTGGTTTGTGTTGCTGCAGTGTGTGTCTATGTCAACAAGCACGGCAACTATGGCCCACATCTAGACCGAAAACTGGTCCAGCAGCTGCCGGACCACTTTGGTCCAGCTCCGGTCAACGCAGTCCTTCAGCAGGCTGTTCAGGCCTGCGTGGACTGTACGTATCAGCCTTCGGTGCTGTTGTCCTTTCTACAGAGCCAGTCCCACTCGGGAGGAGAGGTCATTAGAGGTAAATACAGGGAAAATGCACATATTTATGCAAACCTAGTCAACTTCTACCTGTAGTTTTCTAAACTTTTTCTTAGCCACAATTAATATCACAATAAAGCAGTTCTGTCAGTTTTTAAGTACATGTGCAGATTGGCCAGAAAGCCAAAATAGGACTAACAAAACATTGTTTCTGTAGCAGCAGCTCATGTCAGAACCATTTCTGAAATCTGAATTGACGTGCGTCTAACCTGGTTTGGGATCCAGGGACTCAGTCTTCCTCCAGGGAAAGCTGTGGACGGCATTAGGAGGGGGTGGGCTTTAATTTGTGCTGGCTTGGCTTGGGTGGGAGGGCGTCATGCCGTGTGGAACGGGTGAAAACTAATGTCTTATAAAGGGAGGGTGCTAACCCTGAACCATCTGCTGTTTTGTTTCGCGATGAATGCATATTATGCATGTGTGTGTGTGAATTCAGTATGTACACCCAGTGATAGGTGCTCTGCTCGGCCCTCAGTTTGCTCAGAGCATGGCATTCGCTATGTGAAGTTGCCCTCGGCCTCCAGTGCGTCGTCTGTATTGCGGTTCTTGGAAAACATGTGCCAACACCTGGAGAGTGACAGTCTTTTCAGCTCGCAGCCCTTTAACCCCTACAGCAACAACACACGCTTCTACAACAGAACCAAGTCAGGTGGGGAGATTTCCTTCAGTCTCTGAAAGTAAATAGTAATTTGAGTGATAAGCTGTTTGTCTGGAATACATTTGCAATTGTTGCCATTCTTAAAACTTTCTAAGCTTGGTCTTCCTCTTTCATAAAATCATTACTCACATAAATTTAGAACAAGATCTGTGCTGTTGTTTCAGGAATACTTATCAGTATTAATACATTTAAATATATATATGTTTATATAATTGACAAGAAAGAATGCATTGTTTTGTTACTTAGACTATTTTGATTGGTTGGAGAGTAGCCTTCAATTTGTATTGTTGAAGCTACAGCGAAAGACACAGCAGTCACCAAGCTCCCATCTTGGGGGGAAGAATTGTGTTGAATAAACATAAAGTGCTAGAATCACACAGTGAATTTAACATCTTTAATTCACTTCTAATCATACTGCCATTTAATGAGTCCAGTATGAGCTGCTCTCACTAAATATGCATCACATTGTCTCTGAAGTTCATGGAGTCTGTGCCTCGTCTTGTCTTGAAACAGAACCACTGTCCATCACTGAGAACGGCGTTTCCAATGACAATCCAACAAAGGACCCCACACCTTCCCCTCGGCCCCTTCACAACACACTGGACTACAGAGCAGCAAAGAGGGAGCGGCCGTGTTATCCTGGACACACACAAACACCGCCGCCCCTTCGGCGAGTCAGCTCCAACCCCCCCGAGCTCGGTCCTGTAAACACACACAGACGAGTGGAAGGCAGGTTTTAAAATGCACAAAACCAAACACTGTTTTGAACTGCTTTTTTATGTGAAGCTTTAGTTCTCTGTAAATGTGCAGAATTTTCATGTAGATTTCGAAATGCCGTTGTACCAGAGCTCCTGTCCATTTGTAAAAGTGAAAGGCCTTTACTTTGACTAGGTCTGTCTTCCTCTCACATTTTACAGCAGCTAGCTCAACAACAGGTCCAGATCACATGAAACAGGACAGAGAGACTTCAGGGAACAACGCCTCCTCTTGGTCCGTTGATGAGGTCATACGATTTGTCCAAGAGGCGGATCCACAAACTCTCGGTCCGCATGTCGACCTGTTCAGGAAACATGTGAGTATTTCTGTCAAATTAACAGATGTCTTGATGCATGCTTTAGACTGCAGTAGGAGTGGTGCCAGCCACATGGAAGATATCTGATTTTGTTTTTGGTGAACCACTTCAGTGTTGATTTCACCATATATTTCTGATCACTACCCTACAGAGAGACCCAATAATGAAAACTTTTAAGTTTTCTGGCAGAGTCCACCACTAAGTTGCCTGACATTTCTAAATTTCATTAATTCAAACATTCTAGCAACAGTTCTGGGGCCTTTGGAAGAGAAAAAGGCTCACAGAAGAAAGCAAAATCCACTTGTGTTTTCAGCACATTTGTTAAATTAAAACTCAATCTTGGTCACATTTGACCAGAAGCATGTGGCTCCGTTTATGGCCGCAGTTGAGTTTAGATAACTTAACAATTAAATGCTTTAGTAACATATGATTTGAAATGAACACCTTTGTCAAATCATACAAAGTTGGTTGAACCACCTTTATTAATAACAATAACTTTTCAACCTAAATTGTGTTTTCCTTCTCTGAACTTCAGTGTCCTTCTGAAATGAAAGAGTCATTCTCACAAGGCTTATTTAACTGCTGTGCATAATTTTTGTTCCTGAGGAACACTGCTTGTGCAAATGATTGCCCCAATTTTCTTGCAGCATTTGCAATGCTACCCTCCTACATTATCGTTATCTGAATTGTCTGCAATACAACAAATCAGATATTTGTGTATGTTTGAGTGTCCAAAAACATGGCTATAAAGTTTAGAAGCAAGTATATTTCTGTCATGAGAACCTTTGTAATCCTGAGTCTGCTGACAACACGCCACCCTCTCTGCAGGAGATCGACGGCAAGGCTCTGATGCTGCTGCGCAGTGATGTCATTATGAAGTACATGGGACTGAAGCTGGGTCCGGCTCTTAAACTGTGTCATCACATTGAGAAGCTGAGACAGACCAAACATTGAGTGATGATGCTGCTGATGAAGATGAGACTGTTTTGTCAATGGTACCCAAACCTTCTTGTCAATTTGCAGGAATGTTTTGCGGTATTAATCCGACAAGGACACTGAGGTCATGTTCTGGTACTCTTTGGGAATACTGGGTTTTAGTAACAGGAACATAGTTTCTGCATTAAACGTGTGAATCATATGAACTGAGGCTGAAAAAAACATAATTCCTCCTACTTTTATTAATTATCTATAATGAAATTATTTAGTATGTTTTCAAGCAAAATTTAGTTTTTCAGTGTAGGAAAATTCATAGAAGACACAATTAAAGAAAAACAAATACCAGTTTGAAAACTTTTATTTCCATTTTAAGCTGATAATTTTTAATCTATTATCACCTGTCAGGAAGCAAAGCTTGTGTAGGAAGTCGAACCTATGCACTGCAGCAGTTCGTATCCGACACCATAGCATAGACATTGGTTTTATTTTATGTATTTCTTTTGCCTTATTATGAGTAAATGAAGGCCATTCTTCTGAATCCCAGTGAGTTTAACTTTACATTTCTACTTTTAGCTGGTATAACGCCTTACACAGATCTGAATTTAAAACTAGAGATAATGCACAAACAACTGGAAACATTAGTCTAAGTGCTGAGAGTAAATATTTTATTTTGCTTCAGGCAATGAGGTTTCTGAAGGCCTGTTTTCAAACAGATAGCTCAACGTGGTTTATGCATGCTGCACGGGGATGCCGTAACAGGGACTGAATGACGAGAGCACCTCAGTTACGGGAATTGAAAGGGTTTAATCCGGAAAAAAAAAAGTGGTTTGCTGAAGTCAATCACTACGGTATAGTTTTATTGGCAAAGATTATGTATTAAGATTGGTAGAGTGGAGACTGATTTGATTCAGAAAGTGGCAGTCTTGTACAAAATGCCTTCCTGAGTTATAGAACTGCAATGGTCTGCATGCTGGATGACATTTGTGCTGGTCAGCCTCATCTTGACTGCTCACAGTCAAACACACACTCAAAACCAAGACTTTAAGTGACTGGAAACTCCTTAAGTGTTTTGATATCAACATAAAAAGTGCATCATTTATAGTAAAGTCTGATTCCTGTGCAGGATGTATAGCAACCAGACTTGCTCTACCTGAACATGTTGGAGAAATAGTTTTGTACAAAAGTTAAATTAACAAGTAGGTTGTTTTGTTATTTTGTATCATTTTGTACTGTAACAAAGTGTATCCACCTGTATCAAGTGTAACCATTTTTTTTTAAAGCCTGAATAGTGTTTTGTGTGACCATCAAATATCTACCTGCAGAGTAATGATGTGTTTGAGTAAATATTCTCTTGTTTCAAAGTGTTGATCTGTTTTTGAAGGCAGAAATACTTATTTTCTGAACATTTCAGAATCATTTGCTAACCAAACCGTGTCTGCATTTTCACACTGTCAGCCTCCTGTAGTGGCAACAAGTTGATACTTGAGGCCGTGTTGCTTTAATGTGAAACTCAGGTTTTAGTGAGGGTTTTCTCTTAGAAGATGTTTTACATGATAACATTTTGTGTTCAGTACCGCAGCATAATATTCATTATGTTTATTTGTAATGCCTATGTATTGCTCTGTAGCATTTCTTGTGTACCAACACAATTTTTCTACTGTATCACAAGTGTGTTTAATATGTCTACTATGCATTCACACAATTAAACATTTGTTTATATTACCGTTTTGTGGAAGGCCAGGGTGCTAGCTGTTAGCAGTGTGTTTCTAGCTCAGTGTTTTCCATTGTCAGTTCTCAACGCGTCCTTATGAATTTTGTGAGCTGTGTTAAACAACAGTGCCTTGCAAAAGTAGGTTTTCCCTCTTGGCATTTTTTTTATTGTTTGTTGCATTACAACTTGTAGTTAAGTAAAAAGAAAGTCTTTTTATTTAACTACTCGTATTTTGCGTATGAAGCACAAAATATTCTAAGTTGGTAAAGTAAAATAAAAAGTCATATATGTGTATAAAAGAATGACAATTTGTGCATGCATATAATAATAATAGACTGTAGTTATAATGCTCTTTTTATCACTTTTTATATCTCACTACTTTTGTAATGAGGCTTAATAGCGCTAGTGCAGCTAATTACCTTCAGAAGTCACATACTTAGTGACATCAAGTCCACCTGATCTGACCGGTGCATACACATCTTTTCGGAAAGGCCTCAGTGGCTGCAACACCAACACTGACCAAGCAACATCATGACTTCCGCTTGCAAAAGATGGCTCTACACAGTTCTAAATTTAGGGGATGAATATTTATACAATGCACACTGAAGTTTTCTGTTATTTGTCCTATTTGTAGTTTGCTTCACAACATAAAGAAAAGGAAATGTTCAAGGATGCAGCAAAAGACAAAAAATCCAAAGGAACTGAATACTTCTGCAAGGCACTAACAGATACTTTCATCACTGTGGGAAGATCTCCTACGGGCCAGAACTGTTATCCATGAACCATTTATCTTCTCCATCACTGCTAAGTGCTGATTTGTGCTATCACTTAAAGTTTACAGATTCATGTGACAAAATGTAAACTAAACTAGTCATCTGTAAATCGCAATGACCATGGCTGTGTTCAGGGTAATGATGCTAATGTGGAAGAAGTGGGTGTGGTCAGCAGGTGGAGCCCCCTGTCTTTTTTCCCGTGTACAGCAACATACCTGTTCAGCGTCCATTTGTAACCCGATGAGACTCGACGCAGCCAGACGCTGAGCCTTGCGGAGCCCCGCTGGCTCTGCTGGTTGAAGGTTAGTAGTTGTAGTTCTTCGGTAGTTTTGAGCCACAATGTGTTCTTCACGTCATAAACAGCACTTGGACAGGAAGTGTCCGAGAGAGGATAAACGTCGTCCACATGTGAATGCTCGTGAACACACACAGCAGTGGGACTATAGAGACACGAGTACGGAACTATTTGTGCCACTTTAGTGTTTATTGACGCACTCCGACATTTATCGCTTCTTTTCACATATGAGCTGTATTAATATAAAAATCATTGGTTTCACTATTGTCGACAAAGACTAACGGAACAGTCAGTTTTATGGGTTTTTTTGTAGTTAAATGCCTGCTTTGAAAAATGAGCTAACGAATAAAAGTTTAGTAAAAGATGATAAATTCAAAACAATATAATGAATGATGACAGATTTATTAAAAACACCCCAGTCTTTTGCTTAACTGCAACAAAATTCTAATTTTCTAGCTATGAATACGTAAATATTGATCTTAGACCTACATATTTGTTCGGGTTTAAACTTTGTCTAAAACGTTTGAGTACCTTAAATAAGAAATTCTTTCAGATGCCCTTTTAGATTGTGTTAGAAATGCTTAAATATATTTTTTTCAGTGTCACAGAACAAAAAAAAAAGAACAAAAAAACGAATTTCGACTCTTTACCCTCTTTGAGCAGTAGAAAAAGAAATGAGAAGTCACTCTTTGCGATCATGTTCTTTTAATTCTTTGTATCACGTTCCCCCCCAGTCATTTGCCCCAATGAAAAATCTATCATCCGATTGACTGTTTATATATTCGGTACAACTAAAAAAGGAAAACACTGCCATCTAGTGTAAATTATCTGCTATTACATTTTGTTCTAATGGGGAGCAGATAGGGAAACAAGAGGTTTTCTGTTTCACGGCAAGGACAAAATTGCATGACATTTATTTTAAATCCACAATAAACACTTAGAAATCTTTAAAAATAATAAATGAATTAATAAATAGCACAGTAAAAAAAAACAGCACTGACCAAAAAAGTGTTTTTTTCACAGTAAAAAAAAAACATACACACACATTTACATATATATATATATATTATATATATATATATATATATATATATATATATACTGCTCAAAAAAATAAAGGGAACACTCAAATAACACATCCTAGATGGACAGTTTGATTTCACAGAAGTTTGATTTACTTGTATTGTTTAAGTGTTCCCTTTATTTTTTTGAGCAGTATATATATATGTATATGTGTGTGTGTGTGTGTGTGTGTGTGTGTGTGTGAAAGACCAAAGTAACATCTTGTAAATATTGACATAAAAGGAAAAAACAAGATTTTGTTTTTAATCTTTTATTTATTTATTTTACAAAAGAAAGAATTTCCAATGATTTTTTTTTCTCCTTCAAAAACATATTTACAGATTTATACAAAAATACAAAAGAGATTGAAATCTGTTAAGTTCTAGCTAGTTTTGAACATGGAACTACATTGAAACAGTTAGTGTGTGTGTGTGTGTGTTTTGTCATTTTATCATTGTCTACAGTTTTTTTTTTTTTTTCTGCTCAGTCAGATATTTTTAGTCTGTTTAGTGATATTCCATACTGTACACATTTGAATAAAAATATGTGGTCATTGTTATACTTCAAAGTTGGGAATAAACTTTATAAAGTTTTCAATTCTTATGTTGTTATTCCCAAGCTTCTCAGGACTCAGGTATTGCAGTGTAACGAACCTGCAAGAATGCATCAAAGTCTGTATCCCTAATCAAAAGATTTTAATAAATCTTCCATTCACTGCTTTTAAAATTAAAGAAACAGTCGTCAAATATTTCCTCCGTACCAGCAGGATGTACAGTATGGACAAATCTAAATAAATGGTCAAATATGTTACAATATTTTCAGATTCATCATTTTCAATAATAATGTTTGCTGGAGCAACAAAATTCAACTATGAGTCAAACAGACAATGACTTTCTGATCAGGCCACCCAACCACATGTTTATGCATTGATATTTGCATATCAATGCAAATCCGTTTTCCATTTCTGTGTTTTTTTACGCTTATTTGTACATGTCATCCAAAGCAGACGGTCCAGATGTACACGTTTACTGGTTTCTTCAGGAAATAGCTTTCTCACTTCCACGGCTCCAGGGGGACTGAGCCCCAGCACCAAAGCTGATCAGTTTCCACCTTCCAGACAGATCCTATATCCATTTCTTTACACTCTCTTAAATGTGTGATTGTCCAGTGAGGAGATATACAGTACATGATAAACCCCTGTGTGTGAGCACAACTATACAGAACAGAATTAGCCAGACAGTTTGTACATCTATAGAACACACTATTCAACTTGACATTTAAACAGAAAATACTAAATCTTTTTTTTTATTGTGGAGAAATCCTGCAGATAAAAATAATGAATAGGTGCTGTCATTTTCTTTTCTCCCCTCTTCCCGCCCTCCCCTCCCCTTTTTATTTATTGCATGCGATAAAAAAAAAACACAACAAATGAAACAGTGGACAGGAACAAGTGCGCTTTAGAAATTTGATGAATGTAAAATTCTAGTCAGTTCACAGCTTTTTTACGCTCTCCATCTTACACAGTGTCAGTTCTGCATTAGATTCGCTGAGTTTCAGACAGTTGTGTTTTATCTATCTATCTATCTATCTATCTATCTATCTATCTATCTATCTATCTATCTATCTATCTATCTATCTATCTATCTATCTATCTATCTATCTATCTATCTATCTATCTATCTATCTATCTATCTATCTATCATGATAAAACAGACATGATTTCTGAGGTATTCACAGAATACAGTGAATGATTTCAATTGAAGCATGGTCTCTAAACATAAGAAGTATATGTGTTGTGTTTTTTCTGGTAGGCAGGTGAGAGTTCAAGCTTTCCACATATGTATATCGATTCAAAGGGCAAATCTCTTTCATCCTTGCAGCAGTAGTAAATGAACCATCAATGTTATGTCGTACTGTTGTCTGTTATTGTCTTCTCTCTTTTTAAAGAGAGAGTATGTGATATGTTAGGTTGAAGTATAATCCAGAATGGTTTATTGACCAATGGGGTTGAGCTTTCACCTGTCTAATGCTACTGGGTCAGTGCAAATGAAGGAGAGGCAACAAGGAGAGGCGAACAGTACACTGCTAAAAAAAATAAATAAATAAAAAAAAAAATATATGTGTAATGTTCAGTGAGACCTGTTCTTTGCTACACGCAGATTGGTTCCCCATAAAAGTTCTCGTAATTTCAATATAGATAAGAGTTTTCTATTCAGTACAAATATACATGGATTTCATTATAAGATATATCTTTCTTTCTTCTATTCTTGTGTATCATGAAGTGCAAAACGAGGTTGGATCTGTGAAACCATACCAAGTTAAACTCTAGTACAACAGATTGAAGTCCTTCTAAAGCATTTTCACCATCTGCCCTCACTGGTTCACTTAAATTTGCAATGAAATGCACATTTCCTTTTTCTGGAATGGCAACTTTTGCTAGCAGCTGGAAAGAACAATAAATTTTAATGTCAGCTTTTGACAAGTGTGAGATTTAATTTTAGTGAAACTTTACATGTAGCTTCATATAAATTTATACGTTCAGGGACTTTCAAATGCCCTGCCACAACCAACTCTGTAGGAGAAAGGCCACTGTGCGATTGTCCAAAATTAGCCTGGATGATAGACAAATAGGTGCAAGCCCTTGCTCCTTCTGTTTTTGACACTCAAAGAAAAATTTGTTTTGATCTATGCAGCGTAAATGCAACTCATATCTTTCGCAGTGACGTAATAAATTCTCCTGTAATACAAAAGAAGTACAAAAATGTTGACACAAACTAGGATCAGGGATTCTTTCCACATAGGTCATGCAACAAGTTGAAGTCTTATTTTCTGAGGAGCATTTTTACAAAAATACATGCATCATGTTAGTATTTGGATATCATTTTAGTCGACAAATATAAGATTGGCTCTTTGTAATATACTTTATGGCAGGTCTGCAGATGTAAATATAATAAAAAACTTGGTGATGAGTTGAGACTCTTCCACATCAAACCGACTTTGCTTGTTGGCAGGAATACTGAGTAAAGAGTCTAGGAAGTCTGGCTGATGCAGTGGGCACCCTAGGTTGAAAGAATACAAAATGTGGAAAGAATTTTTAAATGAAGTAGTAAATCAGTCCCCAAGTGACATACGTGCACCCGCACCATTGAAAACACAAAAAGTAGAAATATTAGTAAAGATTGCATGTGCCTGTACATGCACACTCACTTTGTCACAATATTATGTCCTATCATTGTCCAAACAGTTGAGATTTTTTTAATGTTTTTTAATTTTTTTATTTTTAGAAAAAAGCCTGTTCAATCAAAATATTCCTTGCACTTTTAAAGAAGGGGACTATTCTTCACTAAATAAGGTATTTAGATATATTTTCAGGACTTCATTTTAATCCTTTAATTATTCTCTATTTCACAACAGTCTGCCACTTTTAAACAGTTAGCTTTTAGCTGAGTGCATTTCAGCAACAGTCAGATTTGAAATGTTGCAGGAATCCCTCCACTGGTGAAAAGGAGAAGTGGAGGTTTTAAAAATCCAGAAAACAGCTAAGAAAGGGCAAAAGTTCTTATCAGCTCATTTTATGACGATCTATCATCATGAGGGCTCCCATCTGAGTTTTCTGTCTCCCCTTCTGAAATGGCTTGCATGGGCGCTGTGTAGAGGCGACTGCGTGTACTGTAGCGACTGCTGTTAGCAACCGGGGGGATCCGAGAACGTCCCTGTCGAGATGCAGCTGACATGGGGAGTGTTTTGGGAGTGAAACTTTCCGAGTTGGCCCGAGGAAAAAGTCCTGGTATTTGGATTGGGTCCAAACCAGAGATTGGGGGCTCCTGAGGCATAGAAGATTGCTCCTCTGCCTGTCTAATTGAACCTTCTTGAAGGGACTCCCCTGGTGTTTTGGGGGTAATGGGGCTCTTCAAAATCTCTGTCGCTGACATGCGATAGCTAGAATCAGACCTGCTGCCTTTCTTTAGCAAAAGAAGTTTAAACTCCTCGTTGGATGTGCTGGACTTCTTAGCACTACGATAGATTGGAACAGGAGCTCTCTGTGACCCAACGGCATTGGCTAAAGTAACAGGAAAGTTAAGAGGAGGAGCTGGAGGGACAACACCAGTGGAAACATTACTGGGGGTTACAGCTGATGCAGGGCAAAGACGAGACTTCACGTTTAGGTCTCCTGAATCTTTACGGCCAAGGACCTTTCTTTTGGACCTGAATAAAGAAATTACAAAATAGTACAAAGAAACATTGTCAGTAAATAAACTTCATAAACTTGAAATACTCTAAAGTTGCATTGCAACATGTACAGTTTAGAAGCACATGAGGGCAATCTAAGTGCAAACTATACAAATACCTGTGTATCATGGCAAAAAGGTCTTCTGTTGTACGACTCTTGTTAGGGGATGTAATAATAATGTCGTCATCAACTTTGGTGTCATCCGTCAGAGGGGAAAGTGAATTGTCACTTGGTGTGGAATCTGTGGAACATAACATCTCCTTGATATGTCTTCTGGTTAATTAGTACACATGCTAAAACATACTGTTCTTTACTTAATACTACTCTATATCCTTTAAATCTGTGCCAAAAATTAGTTTTGCTCATTGGCAGATCACCACAGTGGACTGGTTTATTCTGTGGGTAGACAATGTTTGAACTAAGATGAAGCTAGATCCAGTACAACGTAAGTTGAAATGGGAAATGAAACAAGTTTTAACAAAGAACAATAGATACTGTTTTTAGTCTACCTTATGAGGAAATAGAAGCTTTGGTTTCACCATAATCTGTGTTTGCTTCAAAACTATTACAAGCAAGGCCCCCACCCAGTGCACTATTTATGTTCTGTAAGACGCAGTATACAAACTCATTTTAGTTTAATTTAGTTTTTCAGCTTACCTTTGCTAAAGTAATCCTCAGTGTCAGGAGTGGTGGAGTCATCCTTGCTCTCTTGGAGTTGGTGCGGATGGGCACTTCTGGTAGCACCTGATATCACTTCCCTCTCTTCTTCATGCACTTCTTGTCCTCCTGTCATTGCATCGCTGATTAGGTAAGGATGCGATGCCTCTGTTGTGTTACCAGGCACTTTGACAGGACTAGCCCATGGCCCTGAGTTTAAGTGGGATCCCCCAGCAAATTCATAGGCTGGGGGAGGAGGGTGGTCCAATCGCATTCCTCCTCTGGAACATGCAGCCCTCTGCGGCTCCTTTACCTGCTCTTCTTCTTCCTCTTCCTCCTCCTCCTCATCCTCCTCGTCATCCTGGGAGAACGAGCGCTCCCCCAAAACTCTAAACTCGGAACGTGCATGTGTTGAGTGGGTGAGCCCCCTGAATTCTGAGTGTGAGTGAATATGAGTGTGGAGATCCACAGGTGAAGGGTGTGGAGCACGTGGAACTGGTCGATGCAGGGGTGAACTGTCTTCAGAGATGTCTGATGAAGGGTCCATCCTTGTCCTGAAGGCAGTCATAGCCCAAAAGGTTCCTGGTCCATACCGGTCTTGCCTTAGAAGCAGACTTTCATAGGATGGAGGTCCATCAGGGTGGCGACCAGGGGGAGGTGGCTGGGAACGTTCAGGAGAAGAGGTGTGATCATGACATGGGGGTCTGGGAGGTGGCCTTCTGGGAGGGAGAGGCCTGGTATTAACAGGGGGAGGGGCCAGGGTGGAACCACTTGGGGGACATTTTGGCCTTGTTACAGTCTCAGTTCCATTCACTGTGTCCTGGTATGTTGTGGAAGTATTTTGCGGCTCTGAAGATTGGCTAACTGAATGAAGCTGCACTGAACGAATTATTGATGGAGTAACTGGCAGAACGTTTGAGCCTGGATTTGTTAAAACAGAGCCTGAACTTGGTGGTGGATTGGTATTGGTTATCTCAGGGACCATTATTTTTGGTCCAGTGGACAAAACATTTGCAACTCTGTGTTTGTTGTGGTGAAGGGTGTGCATGTGGTATGCTCGGTGGGATAAGGTGTGTCTCACATAGCCTCCATGTAGAACATTGAGATCAAGTTGAGAAGGTGGAGGTGGAAAGTCTGGATCTCTCTTATTGCAAAATGAAATGGAAGCCCCATCTCTGGGAAATTGTTGCAAGGAAGAGAGAGATGACTTCCTTTCTGGCACTTTAGGCTTTCTCTTGCCAGTTGAAGGGGACAGTGGTCCTGGGAAGAAGGCTGCTGAAGATGAGGGTAAAGTTGATGTTGGGGTTTCTGATTGGCTGGAATAACCACTTGATGGTGAGGCTAGGCCGGCCAGTTTCTCAGGTGATCCCAGTTTAAAGTCTCCAGATGGGAGAGATGGACTGCTTTCCTTGGACTCTAAGGTCTGGGCAACAGCCTGGATTTGTGTTTCTGTGGAAGAGGAAGAGCTGTCTGGTGACTTCATACAATCCATAACAGTGGTGCCTGTAGCTGTGCTTGAGTTAGACATTGATGCGTACTCACCATTGTTAGACTTAAGCTCACTGTTGTGAAGCCACAGATCTGCATAGTCAGACTGCACAGCACCTTCATCCTTAAATGAGTGTGTATCTGCAGAGCTAAAGGACATGGGCTCTACTATGTCCATGGTTCCCCCCAGACCCATGCCCCAAGTTCCTAAAGACTCTGTAACTAGACAAGATGACTGTAATGGTTCTGGAGCTCCTCCAAGTTCCAGGTCCAGTTCCAGCTTCATATCTGTGGAAGACGAGGTAAGTTCTTGCTCACTAACCATCTTTGGTTGATCCTTATCTGCTTGTGTGTCTGTTCCAACATCAACACTACTATTGGTTTCCTTTAGTGAGGATGTTCGCTTGGGTGGTGGAGGTTTGATTTTTGATTTCCTTAAAGGACGGCAAGTCCTCCCTAAAGTCATAGTGCCTGTTTTGAACTCAAGTGCAGGCTGAGGATAACCTCCATGGGATAATCGTTTTGCCACAGTGTTGGACTGATGACAATCAGGCCCGAGGTCTGCATAGTTACATGTGTATTCTCTGTAGGTCTGATTATACTCCCCAAGATTCACAGAGGATGAGTAGAAACCTTCTGTATCAGATGGATAATGAGACCCAGGCTCTTTTTCAGCATTTGTTTTCTGTTTACTGAAACATGTTTGGTCATTAAGACCTTCCATTGAGCTGTATTCTTGAAGAAACTGGTGGCTTTCACTTAGCTTTTGGGTGGGATCTGGGTCTTGATCTGGATCGGTCTGATCTTGGTCTTGGGGGTATGTCCACTCCCCCTCACTGGCTGTACTGACCCCTGCATCATCGAGCTGGTCTGTGGCTGATGATGTAAAAGAGCTTGATCTGTGGCCTTGACTCTGGGGCCTGAGGTCAGAGTGGTAGGAAGGATCCAGGGAAAATCCCTCATCAATGGCATTGGGTGCTGTATTAAGTGATAACTCTGAATCACAGTGGGAAGAGCCTGTCAGGGGTGGAGAAGAGGGAGGGGGGATCGTTTCAGATGTTTGTGAGGGACAGGTGGAGCTGGAGCCACTCCAGTTTCCACTTGATGACTGGTGGTCCTCCTTGTGGTCCACATGACTGCCTAGAATGCCTGTAGTCGACACTGAGTGAATAGGGCTGCTAAAAGTATCAGAACTGGATGAAATTTCACAGCTACCCATGTCAGCCTTGCGGGGCAAGCGAGAACGACCCCTCTCCATCCAGCTATGTTCCGGACTCCCACCTCCTCCACCGCCCCTGTCTCTTTCACTAGATCTCTGCAGTCTTTTTAGGCTTCCAAGTTGCAGTGGCCCAGGGGCTGCCTGGTCATCTGTACTCTCTTCTTCATCCTTCATCATCATCATCTTCATTCTTGGACTTGGTCCAGATGGAATGAAGTCCTCTGCTTCATAAGGTGATAAATCTTCATCATCGTCATCATCGTCATAGTTGTCATCATCATCTTCGTCACTGTCAATTAGTCGGCCGCCCTCTCTTGGAAGGCTACGTGAGCGTAAGCGGCCACCATGTGTCGAAGCTGTTGTGTATGTTGAGTCCGACTGGTCACCCAAGGAGGAAATGTTGCCCGTAGAGTGGGACAGAGAGGCAGGGATACCTTGATGGTTGCGCTGAGCTCTAATGCGCCTTCTGGAGGGAGCAGCTGTACCTAAAAGGTAGAATCAGAAGAGAGAATCACAGATGTTTTTTTTCACTGTCTGAACCAATAGATATAAGTCAAAGATGAATGTAAACACATAGTTCTATTCTAGCAAAGCAATGGCATTGATTTTAAAGGCTAGACCAAACAATTACCAATCAATCTTTTCTGCTAAAAATATCTCTCCCTGTTTCAAATTTGAACTTGCAGCGACATTCTCCATATTTTGTGATCTGAAACATACATGCTATAAGGAAATCATCTGTCTGGCAGCCAGAGTCACGAGTGTGATGGAGACGCCCACTAATTGAGAGGTCCTCTTGACAGAGAGATAGTTGATGTGAATTGGTGTGGATGATCACTGTACGCTCTCTTGCCACAGGTGATTCATCTGAGTCTGAAATTAAATGAAATAAAGTATATATACATTTTCTTCTTGATGTGGCAACTGTGAATAACTCATGTGAGTCCTAACATCAACCTACATGTATCTGCATTAACATACCCATGTCCTGTTGTACCCGTTTGGGTATTCCAGTGATAGTCTTTCTCCTCCTCAGCTTCCTTCTTCTCTGAAGCACCGACTGGGAGTGAACTAGAGAGCAACGGGCACTGGCCTCCCTGTCAAACCCGACTCCTGCTTTGACAACAGAGAAGCCAGTAGACATTTACAATTCTGAAGCAGAGCAGTACAGATTTTCACTAATGATTATTTTCCCAAATGATTTACTAGTACTGAAAACTTAAACTATCATTAATAAAATTATACATTGCTTAAAACATCCTTGCCAAATATATTTAGAACAATGAGAAGGTATTTGTGTTTTTCTTTCTTTCTTTGTTGTAATAAATCTTCTTCACATTAAATCTTACTCTGTTGAATTTATTGTCTATTTCCCAATAAATAATTGAATTGTGACTTGAGCTGCAGGATTGAGGATGTGGATTGATTATACAGTGGCAATCAGATATATATGTACTCTTACGGATCTAAACTCTATTCATGAGAAAAATACCCATGCCAACAAAGCTGAATATAGTAGAGATTGCCTGCAGAATATGGAAGTGTGGCATGGATGGAATGGCTTGTTTTCACTCATGACCCCAGCACCAATTAACTCTTGTGGTGTAAACTAAAAAGTGCTGTCTGCGCCAGAGTAACCAAGAACAACGATACAAAGCCTGATTTGCAGCAAATGCTCGGTGAGGGGGATTCCACAAGAAGGAGTTACCAGGTTGGTTGTGTACTGAAGCTTCTCTGTGTTTAATAAGTAAATTGTTAAACTGTGTTGGACCCAGCCATGAGGAACTGAATTGCACATAGAGAACAACCTGGAAAAGCGTGAACAGTAGACATGATGAACCAGACTTTGGAGAATTGGAAGTTTTTATCTCATTCTGTAGTTTTCAAGGACTACATTGTTAAGTCGAGTGCAAGACACCCTTCTTTGCTGGCAAAAAATAGGACTTCATCTTCAAAGAAACCCTGGAATCAAAACTGATCGGTTTGCAATTGGCTAACCGGCAGCCATATTCCTGCTGAAGATAAGCTTGAGCAAGCTTATTAGAAATTCTGCAAAAATAATCAAACTAATGATAAATTCCCCCCAAAAAAGACACTGTCTTTGATTCTGCCAACTATGACTGAGGAGGCAGGATCAAAGACATTGTCCTGAGAGAAAGGAACCACAGCTCCACACATGCTGCCTGCATCTGCCAGTCCAACCCAATGCTGCCCCACGGTCTTTCTGATCACGCTTGCCCCAGGCCAGAAAGCACTCCCCAGAGCTGGAAGAAGAGGAGTCATGGCCTCCCCATACGATGCTCGTGTGCACCAGTCCTACATCGCTTCCCCAGTCTGCCGCTGCAGAGGTTCCCTCTGATCACGCCATCACCACTTCCTTTGTTCATTTTCCACTCAATAGAGATTCCCCTATTCCACAGAACAACTAAAGTTCATAATGACTTGTGACAACATTTCATCATTTTATTTGCTCATTTTCACTGTTCAAATGCTTTTTGATATTGTGCTAGTTTTCATTATTTTCTTCGTTTTTACTTAGCAGTTTAGCCGAGAGTCACTAGCTCAGTGAGTTCATTGTTTGACATACTTTAACTGGAAGGCTGAATTATTTTTTTTCAAAAATGAGAAAATTTGAGAGAAATTGTCTGTTTATTTTATGTATGTGCAGAGCCAGGTGGTCAAGAATGCCAGTGCTGAACTTAATCCTTCATTTATTGTTATTTCAAGCCCTGTCAGGCATTTATTCTTAAAACAATAACTGAGACCTGAAACTATTTGACTATTATTTCCTGATAGTCAGATGGCAGGCTGATGTAGTAAATTTTGAACTAAATTATTCATTTTGTTAATTATTCCTTTTGGCATTTATTAATAGTTATCATAGCCAAACCAATGCATAACAATTGTTGACCTGACACATTACATTATACTTTGACCTACCAGTCAAATAAACAATAGCAAACAACAGAGATTGGCAGAAAAGATTTAACAATTCTTTCATGGGCTCAACCCACAAACCAAACTCTGCTGCTTAAATATGACACCATTTAAAGGGAAATAAATAGGCTTCCCAGTGGAATAAGATGTACTGCTAATAAGCATTGTTAGGATAAAGACATAACTGACCAAACTCAATGTAGTTTCTGTCCAAAGTTTAGTTTTGTGGCTAAATCGCGTATGCTTCCACTTATAGTCTTTGTATCACCTCCTATCGTGGAGCAACTGCTGAAGTACTTTTGCCTATGAATGTGAATAACATTGAATCAAATTCTTTTTTTCCCTGTTAATTTTACCTGTGACATTAATGGGGATAATGCATGAGGAGACCGCTTGAGAATCGCTATTTGTCTTCTGATCTGATGGCGGGACGTTTTCCTTTGACCAGTTTGCCTGCTTGTCTTGGGCTGAGGGGGCACTGTGGTTTACGGCCTTGGCTGTTTGGCCTCCAATGACCTCACTACTTTCACTTTTCTCTATTGAGGTGACCTGGAAGAGTCAAAATGTTACATGTGATTTAGCACACTATAAACCACTGGATGTTTTTATGCTGGCAAAAGATAAAAAAGAGATAGGCCAGCATTAGGAAAAATAAAAACACAAAGGTTCAAACAAAACAAATTTTGGATACCTTTCTATTCCATGGAATGAAGATGCAACCTTCAATAGTTTCAAGTGAGTAAAAGCACTCAAACTATAAACACAAAATACAACAAACAAAATTAAATGAAAACACAATACCATGAGTTATCAAAAACAATGAAAAAAATATTAGTGAATAAAATTGCTCAAATGAAAATCAAAATATGACAAATGAATGAGAATATTCTTCTTTCCAAATGTAAGTAAATATTCTGTGTAGTCGCAAACTTCTCACCTTCCTTTCGATTGTTTTCATATCCTCCTCTCTACCAGGCCTCTCTTGTAGCTTAACAAAACAGAAAAAAAAAAGGATTTTTTTTGGCAAACATAAGAAAAATAAGACAATACTGTGCCATTAATGGGATTCCTTACCTTTCTCTCTGTGATCTGGATATCTGTTTCTTTGACAGTCCTCTCCTTCAGAAGATTCAAAATGGAAAAAATTAAAATCAGTGCTGCAAAACAAGACACCCTAAGCCTCACAGATTTCAATAAACTCCATTCTTTTCTTTAAATAATAAATTAAAATAAACTCAATTCTAATAAAGTAAAAGTCAGCTGTTCAGCCTAAGTCATAATTTCCAACCAATCACTTTTGCACAAGGGCAGCACCTTTGTGACTAAGTTCAATAGCAGCAACATTAAAACTGTGACATACATATAAAATGGGCACAAGTAGCATGTAATGTAATTAGGTATTAGTTGAACATTGCAAAGTGTGTGAGTGAATGTCTCATCAAATACAGATGAGTAGTTAGTAACTGAACCTTCTTTGTGGGATACCTACCAATTCTAAAATTTGTACTTGGATATGCTTTTATATATATATATATATATATATATATATATATATATATATATATATATATATATATATATATATCATTGGGCTGGAGCTGTAGTGCAATATTTGGGCAGAAAGAAAAAGAAGCACTCCTCTTTTTAGGATATGCTGATATGCAAAAACACACCTTTCTAGGTTGATACTCCAGCTCTCGTTCCCTCTCTGCTCTCTCTTGCTGCATGATGAAATTAGAAAAAGTTTCAGGTTATTAGATTACATTTTATATATAAATGAATAATAATGAATTTGCATTAAATTGAATTTTTTCTGAAAAATATATTTTAAAAAACCATGTAAAAATGTGCAGCAACTGAAAATGTTTCAGGTAAATTTTGTCTGAAACATGAATTAATTGACTATGCTTTCATGTTAACTGTGTATCTTGCTTGAATGAATCCATTGGCAGTGTTTTCCTTTCCCATATAAAGTACTTTTACCCAGTGATTCTTTGTTCAGTTGGCTCTCTTTCTCACTAAATGTAGCTATTGCTCTCATTAACCCTGTAAAGTGTTTCTTTTTTAACCATAGAAAGTATTTATGGCTTGCTGATTCTCTGTTTACTAGGTATCTTTTATGAAGCAAGTTCTATGTCCTGTCTGAAAAAGGCATACCGCTCGCGCGAGCCGACTCCTCTGTTGCCGCCGAATGCTATGCGGTGAGGGAAAGGTGGGCATGGGTGGCGCCACGGAGATGGAGATGGTCACCCTGTTTCTCTCTCGACTTGAAGAAGGCTGATGCTGTTGTTCGTCTGTGCATCCAAAACATACATAAAAACTGATCATCTGTAAAAAGGCACCAAATACATTGCTGCTTTTTGCCTATGTTGCTCTCACCGCAATGCAGAGCTCTAAGACTCAGATGGGCATTTCTGTGGAGCTCCTCCAGACACGGCGGTCTGGTGCATGGGTGAAACACGTTGTGTTGCTGGTGCCATGGAGCCTGATAGTGCGCCGATAGCTTGCTCTCCATATCCAAGTTTGACACAGCTAAAGGGAGAAGGGGCAAAGACAGAAAAACATGAAATGGGAACAAAGACCTTTACAATGATTACAAACAGGAACTTCCACCCATTCATCAATTATCTTCCGCTTATCCCAGATTGGGTGGTGAGGGCAGCAGCCTGAGTAGGGCCGTCCAGACTTCTCTCTTCCCAGCCACTTGGGCCAACTCCTCTGGGGGAATCCCAAGGCGCTCCCAGGCCAGCCGAGAAATATAAATAGTCTCTCCACCGTGTTCTGGGTCTTCCTCTATGTCTCCTCCCAGTGGCACCTGACCAATCCAAACCAGATGGCCAGATCACCTCAGCTGGCTCCTCTCGACATGGAGAAGTAGTGGTTCTACTCTGAGTTGCTCCTGGATGACCAAGCATCTCATTCTATCTGTAAAGGAGAGCTCAGAAACCCAGTGGCGGACACTCACCACAAATGAGGGTAGAAACATAGATCGACCAGCAAATCAAGAACTTCGCCCTTCTACTCAACTCTGTCTCAATCACAAAAGATTGATACAGCGCTCACATCACTGCAGATGCATTACCAATCCACCTATCAATCAAATTGTTCCTTATTTGTGAACAAGATCCTGAGATCCTTAAACTCCTACACCTGGGACAACACCTTGTCCCCAACTCTGAGAAGACGCTCTATCATTTTCTGGTTCAATATGATGGCCTCAGATTTGGAGGCACTGTTCCTCATTCCAGCCGCTTCACTCTCGCCTGCAAACTCTTTCAGCAAAAGCTGGATTATTTGCATAGGAAAAAAATATTCCTGTGAATGCATTTCTGCAGCAGCTTCACAAATGGAGAATCATGCAACCCCCCTGCCAGCAGAACAATGTAAACACCATTGGATCCCCGCAGAAAACTTCAGACACAACAGGTTTTGAATGCCAAGAAGCAACATTGTGACATAAAACATTGTTACGAGGCAGGGCTTCAAGTCAATATCATAATGAAGCTTTAGATTTTATGCATTATGTTTTGCAGCTGTGGCACATGCATTCACTTCCCCAAATGAAAAAGAGGTTCGAGAAGATAACACATTGCTACTTTAAAAGCGCACCAAGTGAGTGATGAAGCGACCATCATGTGATAGATTTTGTTCTCCAAAAGAAGATAAAATTTGTGTTTTGCAACAGTTTGTTTGTTTTCTGGTTGTTTTTCTAAATATAATTTTATAATTCCACATACTATCATCAGCTGGTCTCTGCATAAACATTCTATAAGACAAGAATGTTTCCTAATAATGAACACTGTTCTTCAAAGAAAGGTGCCATTTGTGACTTTATAACATAAGTAGCGCAAACATTTGTCAAGCTCACATCCAGATACTACTTTGTAATTTACCTTCAGTACCATGTTTAATTCCATATTGTATCAAACTTTAGACAATTTGCTGAAGAGGTACCAGTATACAGTAAAGCATGTTCTTTTCTGTTTTTTTAACTGTGCAAATAAATGCTGCAAACATATTAGGTGCCAGCAGGTGGCAGCTAAACCCACCCACGAAAGCCACACGTGCAGATCACCATGTTTCTCTGTCCCTCATGTTTGGTTATTACCAAAATATATCATTATGCGAAGACAAAAGCACCCCTGCCATCTTGAATGGCAGATGTATAATAGTCTCCATGGTAGGAAGAAGAGGAAGAGGAGGAGTGTGATTATCCATTCCTCTTATCTGCTCTCAAAAGTCCTCTGGCTTTATTTATGAGTCGTTTCCCCTCTTTTAACCTGATATTCAACATGCAGTTGTGTCCTTGAAAGCCATGTTGTACATCAGTAGCCAAGCAACCTTTCATCGCTCATCAAGGCTTTTATTTGCTGCCAATTAAATCAGTGAGCTCACATCAACAGCTTCGGGTTGATTGAAACTACAAGGTTAGAGCAGTTCATTTACACAACATAATCTGTGACACAGCTGCCTGCCCTGAAGAGTGACAAGTTCCAGTTCTTTATATATATATATATATTATATATATATATATATATATATATATATATATATATATATATATATATATATATATATATATATATCGATCTGTGTGTCTGTGGATACACGTTTATATATAAATACATTGATGTAGACATAAATATAGATATTTTTCAAAGTAGCTGGTGAAATGATTTTCTGGCGCAGTCGAGCTATTGTAATTCTTTTGTCAACAACATAAATTAACGTGAGAGCTGCTTGACAAACTGAAATTCAGTTGGCTTCATTATAGGTTTTTTCCCCCACATGCAATTCAGATGCATCCACTTGCCATCATGCAAACATCTATAGAATATTCAGCATTTAATTAATCCAAATTGTTTTTACTAATTATTGGGGGATTCTTTGCCTAAACTCTGGGGCGTGGATTTAGCAGTTTCTTTAAAAACCTACGTTTCCCATGGCAAGGATTAAGAAGCCATTTTTAGTGGCAAAAGATACAGTACAGATCTATTAATTATGATTTATTTTAAATCTAATCCTATGTTAAAAAACATTACAGGCCATGGTAAGATTTGACAATAAATCTTTGAAAAAGCTGAGCTGGTTATTCCTAACTTTGTTTGGCCTGCACTTAATTATCTGTGGCAGCATTTAATGTTCGGCAAAGATACAACTGACCACAGATCTACGCTGGTTTAATTGAGTCCCTTTCCTCTGTTCTACCTATCATATTATTACTGGTTTGTTTTCTCTAACTGTTTCCCCCCATCTTTGTGTCTGCAGGTGCAGTGTCAGCAGCTTACACTGTCATCATTAAGACTGCCTCTGAGCGCCAGAGGTGGCACACAGAAAGAAACAGTGAATAAATTCACCATGCACACTGCAACACTGAGAACAGAGGATTGTGGGGGCCCAAGTAGTCAGTATTTCTTTATGGTTACTATATTTCTGCTTTGTATGAAGCAGAAATATAGTTTTATAATGGCAGCATTTGATACAGTGGAAAGTAAATTCACATTTCCTAAATTCATGCAAGAAAAGGTGCAGCTAGTAGAATAAATGATAGGCATGTTTAGCAGACTAGAGGTCAATGTGAAGTTCAGTTTAACAGAAATACGTAAACAAAACTGCTGAAGTATACAGAAGAGCAGCTGGGGAATAGTGCTGTAAACAGGGAGGTAGACATATTTGTTGTATAATGTATTTTAATTACACTATTTTGAAGTCTCACAAAAATCATGAGTAATTAAAGCTGATGGCCAATTAGACAAAACTAACACAGGAAGTTGCAATGATACTTCTGAAACACTCAATGCCCTAACCTGTCTACTCCGCGTGATTTATTTGACTATTGCAACATTTCATATTTATCTTAAATTTTCCTAAATCATCCTGTTTATCTCCTGTTATTCCAGGCTGAGTCACAAGGTTTTGTTCATTTATATATATATACCACTAGTTATTTAATAATATCTCAATTTCTTATAGAAACAAATAAAAAGTAAAACACTTGTGTAACCTTTGAAGCAGTACTGATTACCTGCACCAACGCTTGGACTAAAAGAAGAGTTAATGTTCATGTTAAATGTAGAATAAAGCACATCAAGCACACAGATTAAAAAGGGTAAACAGATTACATTATTATTCTCCTATAGTTTTGATATTAAAAATAAAATCACAGAACGAGCTTCAGATCACTGCAAGTCTGTTGATGCAGTTCTTTAGGTTTTATGAGAAGTTAAACTGCAGCGTAAAACTACCGGCAGCATAAAACAATGAGGAGATTCCAACAGTATCCCATCCTCCATGTCATCTGCAATGAGAACACAGATTTACCATTGCCGTTTCTCTTTCTGGCACAGCTATATGATCTCCCCCTCTCTCTAGTACAGATATGAGTGAATGTAAGTCATTAGTGGAGAATGTATTAGGGTGTATCTGGGTCAGGCAGCACACTCCCTATGGCAGTAGCTGCAGAATCTTGTCATAGCAGACAGCTGTTATATAAGAAACACTAGCTGGCTGCAAAGGAAATCCTGCAGTGTCCAGCCACGTGCACAGACATTTTTATTCAGAATTTTTTGAAGCAAGTCTTTGCCTCTACGTTTATTTTTCTTTTAACTGCAAGTGCAGCTTTAGCACCACCAAAAATATGCCAAATTTAAGATTAATTTGGCTAAAAATTAAGCCACATTAATAACAGAGTACAAGAGACAGTTTACTTTGGATCTCAGAGGGTCTCTTCTGCAACTTGATGTTCGCCTCTAATTCATCACATGCTTTAAATGTGCCTTCCACAACAGCAAATAAGCAACATGTGATATACTTTAGCGTGCATCAGATTATGGTTCCTCCATATGGCAATGGAGTACATTGTAAAAAAATAAAGAAAGGGAGTTTCTATTCCAACTAAGATTAGGCATTGTTACTGTCTGTCACTATGTTACTATGGCAACTCCTTCTCTTAAGATGAAAAGCAAAATACAACCATATATATATATATATATATATATATATATATATATATATATATATATATACTTATATATATATGATTATATATATATATATATATATATATATATATATATATATATAATTAAATTCACTAGAAATAGTGGATGAAACTGCATGAAGATGTATGGAACAACACCATAAATTGGAGTTTTGATTGGTTTACAGGTTCATTCATTCTTTTTTCAAAACTCTTTTCATTGAAACATTTATTAACGTTTCTGGTAAAACATATGAAAAATAATAAAACAATATTGCAGCTGCATAATCTCACGCTGAAGATTTATTCTTAAAATATAACCATCAATTTGAGCACATTAATAGTTTTTTGCTCGTCACCAGCAATTAGGACAGTTCCTATAAAATAAATATACTTTTAAGTGTTTTTGGAATCCATATTTTTTTCTAAGTTAATTATGTTATCTGGGGATATTATAGCAATAATCCTTGACTTCCTGTTATTCTGAGGTGTTGAGATGATGCCGCTCAATGAGCCCATTTCTTTTCGCCGTTCTTCACAATGGTAAGGTCAAAAGAACAAGACATTCAAGTAAGGCAGATCAGAGTTGATCTTTAAAGTCATAAAATACAAAACACACAAAGCTCCACTATGTACCACCTTTAGAAACTTTCAGGAGGTGCTGATCACATTTTGTGACATAATCTTACACTGAGCTTCCATTCACAAAACCTTAATATTACAACAATTACATTGCATCAGCTGATAAACAAGCTGGTGTGATATACCTCCTGCATAACTCCACATAGCATTGGTTTTCCTGATGCTCATACGTCAGAACAACAACAAAGCGACATGTCATACCCTCTAAAGATATTTGACATTCCAGACAACAACATGAACTATAGAGGGAATAAAACATGACAAGATCAACAGGGATGTAATAGACGGTACCTTTGGACTGCACAGGGGCACAGCCCAGACCAAGACAAGCCAACGCCATGATTTGAAGCCGTCTGCTGTGTCTTTCCCACGATTTTTGATTTCTACGCAGCCCCTCCTTTCTTCCTGCAGAATCCTTTTCGTCTGTTGCTCAGTAGCATCGCCTCACTCACTCCTGCAGAACTTGCTGAAGCATTCCCTTGCAAGTCCAGCATCCAAACTAACAGCATTTGGAGACACATAGACCCTCCCCCCTCTTCACCCACCCACCTGATTCTGTTCCCCATTCATTGGTTCTGTCATTAAGATGTTTTTTCTTCTTTTTTTTTCTTTATGTTAACAATCCTTCTCTATGTTTGCATTATGGTTTTGTGGTAAGGCAAGCCTCTGCTGTCTCGCAAACTGAAATTTCTGTTTTTTTCCTCTAATTTGTCTCTCTAGTTCACCCCCTCATCTGCGTGCCTCAGATGGTAGGATCCTGCCTGTGCATGGCCTGTCACTGACCGTAATCTCTTTTTGATGCAGTAATATGCAAAGGGAGGGGGAGATTCAACCTCAAAGTATTAATGTATTAATCCACCACATGCTGGGAATATGTATCACATGCTCAAGCTTTCTATTGCTGCCATCAGAGAGTGAAGACCTTAGAGAGGGTTTACGCAGGAGTAAAGTGATTCATTGTAATTGCCAGCTGCTGATAAACTCTAAACCAAAAATGCAGCACAAAAATACAAATACACAAAAAAGAATCAATAAGAAAATCACAAACACTATTACCTATTGGCATTGTTGAATGACGCCGTCAAGGAAACTTTGTCTGGTGAAGGTAAAACATTCCCGTGTGGTCACAAAATACACGGCATGAAACGTGCACAGATAGGCAGAGAGAGTGGAAGAGCACCCTGCCTAGTAATCTGCTGTAATCTGGCGCTCTGGCAGCTCACCGACTTTGGAATAGAGCCGCCAGAGCCAGCGGCCCGCTCGAGGAGCTTTCAACCTCCCGCCATGCCCCAGAACGACACAGACCAGCAAAGCCTGCACACACGTGGGTTTGCACGCTTTTGCCGCGGTGGTCAGCACCAGCAGGCAGGAGAGAAGATCACTGTGAATTTTAAATGCGCATATGCTCCTTGCGGTTTGTCTCATTTATTTACAACAGATTTCCCCAACATGACTGCGGGGAGCTTCTTAATAGCTTGTAACCCCTGCGGTTGTTTGTCAGGTTGTAATGTCTTATGTGAAACATCAATGCTGGGTCACACAGACATCTTAAGCACACATAATGTGTTATTCTTTGAAAATACTCATAGTTGTAGTTCTTTTACATTACTGATAGGTTTAATGTTCAATTTTTAGCATTTTTTTATTTTTTATTTTTGGCTTAGTTGCTTCTAATAAAAGACTGATGAAACATCTTGTGCTATCTTTTCCCTCAACTCATTTCCTCAAGACTAAAAAGAATAAATAATTCTTGCTCACTAATCCACAGTGGCTCCTTTTGTTTTTGTTCCTCTTAGCTCCTTGGTTGCACTGTCTGCTCTAACCTGCACTGCGCTCATGTTAAACACTGCGTGCTCTTTCTTATTAGGCTCTGAAAGCTTTCTTTAATGTGAGTCACAGAGTATGACAGTGAAACTAAAAGCTTTATTTATAGCCACAGTATATGTCACAGTGACTCAGAGTCAAAGAAAAATATCACCAATGCAACAGGATTATTTTCAGAAGCTGCTCTCCAAGTTCGCTTTGCAAACTCAGTGAAAAACAACCTCCTCTACTGCCCCTCGGTGGCGAAAAGGGACAACTACAGACTCTGAGACAAAGCTGCTTGTGGCTTGGCAGAAATCAGTCCAATTAAGTTACTTGTAAGTGCTGGGACAGTTTTTCGGCTTAGAAACATATATGCAGTTAAGTCTGTATGTGCATATGCTCAGATTCCAGATTCACTGGAATCTGGAAGCTCAGATTCCAGTGAAATGTAATGAACGTGTCAACTTTTTTTCTCAGTAAATGTGTTTCTGATATGGTTACTTGCATGAAAGTAAAAACTTTTTTTCATTCACAATTTTTTTTTTGTGAAAACAAAAAAAAATTGTTTGTGAGTAGTCCTCACAAACAAATCAAAACAAGTAAGTCAGTAAAGTTGGTTATGTGTGATAAAGTATAATGCCATAGGAATTAAGTACTGAACACATGAAGACAATTAGCTAAGAAAAAGCTAAGAAAACAGCTAAAATCTCTTATTAGTCCTGTCTCTAGACAGTCCCAGTTCTAAATGATGGCTCATGGAATTAAAGAGAAACTCTCAAGGCTTTTCCAACCAACTCAAAAATTAACTGGAATAGTTTTCTAAAAGTTAACGAGCACTTGTTGAAACCTTCAGAGAGACCTGGAATTAGATCATGGCGCTTTATCATGGAAAAAACAAGTAACGCACTAAACTACACTGTTCTCCATGGCAACTCAGTTCACAAGAAAAAGCTGATGTTCATTAAACGTTCTGGTTGACAAACTGATCCAATATTGGGAAAATAAAGAACTAAGCAGTTTGGCTGTCATTGTACACTCAAAGTTTGGAGAGGCAGCAGCACCACACATCACCCCCAAAATACCACACCAACAGCGATCATTAGAGGTGGGAACATCATGGTGCAGGACTGTCTTTAGGAAAACAATGCTTGGAGACTTTATATAACAAATTTTATTTGATTTATTTAACCTTTATTTATACAAGGTTAATCTGACTTAGACACAGGGTCCCATTGAAAGGGAACCTGTTTTCAATAGACGTACAAATAAACAACAATACGTTAAAACCGACCATAGTCAGTACCATCAAACACGAAACACAACTGGAAATAAAAGACAAACTGACACTCATTGAAAACCCACTAAAAGGTGTGAAGATAAAAAAGCAAACAGAGGCAACCCGAATCTTGGAAATCTTAAGACACTGACAGAAACAACTAAACAACAAATACAACTTGCTTCTCCATAAAATCTTTAACTTGTTGAAAGGGCTCTTTTTTATGAAGTCCCACTAAATCCCCCAGAAAATGATCGTGCGTGTGCGTGTATGTGTCATCCCTTATTGCGTGCCACCTTCTGGCCAAACAAAAAAACCACTATGATTAGCATTAACACTGTCAGGTAAAAAAGATATTGAATTGTGCATTTCTAAATTGAAACAATGATTTCAAGCTCATTTCCAAGACAAAAATGTTAAGAAAAGCATGACACATTTATGTGGTTAAACACCTCAACTTTAAAAGATTTGTAGTCAACCTCACATTTACTGCAGCTGCAGGTGTTCTTTTTATAGATTCCCTCCAAAAATATAATGTGAGAGCACCACTGTATAGACCGGCATTAGGTGTGTGGGAAGATGTCACAGTAGTACCAATGCTGACAGCAGTGAGTGTGTGTGTGTGTGTATGTGAAGGGGGGGGTGAGTTAAACCAATCTCTGGGTGTGCTTGTCAAGCCTTCTTCAGCCAGCATTATTCCACCACTGTGTGTGTTAAGGTATGTGTGTGTGCAAAAGCTTTAGCCATGTTGGCGGAATGGCACAAGACGAGCCATCGCCCATGTTATTTTTAACTGCGTGTCTCCATGGAAACCGGCGCACATGCTGGGAGGGGGGGTGATCTCCTGCTGAGCATGTGTTATGGAGGACTCCTACCACTGGTCATAGTGTGTCTGCGTCTGTATACGTGTCTGTCTGTGTTTGTTTTAGAGGGGATTCCTTAATTAAACCAGGCACAATGATTGGCGTTTAAACTGGTGTGCAGAAGTTTTGCATTTGAGCCTGGTTATGTCTGCTGACCAATCACAAGCCCTCAGAAAACACAGCTGAATGTATAGAGACAGCAAGAAGAGTGGGATTACAAAAGCTTCTAAGTCAAAAATATTCAAAGTTTAAAACTTTTATAATTATTGGCAGTAATATTTAGTACTTTAATAGCTGCACTGTTATTCACTTCGACCAGTGAGTCAAAGTGTATGACAGTGGGATCAGAGTATCCCACAGTCTGACCATGAACCAAACTTCCCCTATCATAAGTGCATTTTTACAGTCTCTATATTAACTCCAAATTTCCATGCACAAATTACACCATATGACAACATCTCACAATCAATTTTAAGGGTTTGTGCTAAGTATCACAGCCACTATCAATCATAAGGCAATATCCTGTGCAAGGCAAATGTTTGAAACTGCTGTAAATACTCCCTACAATTATCTGCTGCAAAAAGTGGTTTATAGTCTATAAACAGAAACAGCTGAAATCAGCTAAGTTAAATTAACACTATGCCGAGTCTCTTTGATCCTTAACAGAATTGGTGTTAATTTAACTCTTTTCAGAGTTATTTCAACAAGAAATTGGGTAGTTTTAACACTTAAAAAAGTTGTAACTTCTCAAACTATTTTTGAAATAATTCTGTAAGAGTTAAATTAACACCAATTCTGATTAGGACAAAATAGCTTCTCCACCACGGACTGGATAAAAATGAAAAAAAATGAAGTCTTTTGTCAGTTCTTCATCTTGTTAACATGCTGTTGGGTGGCTTGAAATGGACTGCTCAGGTAAGAAACTTTGTGAACATCTCACAGCTGATAGTGAGGAGTGGGACCAACTTTCCTCCTGTCAGGGTTGGAGACTGGTAATAGCTACAAGAAGCATTAAAGTTTTTTCAGCTAAAGGCGGTAGGACTAGCTATGAGGAGGTTGGGTGTCCTAACATTTTTGCTCACCCAGAAAATATATTTTTGTTGATAACTTCTATTTAATTAGTAAAAAAAAGATAATTCAATCACATCACTACATATGTTTGTAAGACTTTATTGAAACGTGATCCATGTTAGGTGCAATAATAATACCTGACATCATCATTATTCACCAGAACTACATTTATATTTAAATCTTTGCTGCATTGATTCAATGTAAACTCACTGAATCAATGAGTTTACAGAGTCTTAGTTTTCCCTCTGTTGTTGGGTTGAGGTTTGTGTCGGATGATGACTTTCTTCTATAGTTATACAAGCCATCCGCTGAACTGAGAGAACATAGTTGTTTCTATGGAAACAACTTAAAGATTAAAGCTGTGAAGAGTGAGCCAGAGCGATTCCCATAAAGCCCTCTGCCTGGGGATGTCGGGAGAAGAAAGAGAAGAGAAACAGACAGAGTGTGAAAGAACAAGAAGAGGAGTGCATGTGGGCTGTTTGCTGAGTTTGGTATCCTTGGTCACTTTATGGTAGAAATCTGTAGCGAGGCAAATCCAAAGATGACAGAAACACAGAGAGCTGTTCTTGTATTGACTTCCTTCATTAGAAACCATAATTACATCTGAATCCTGGCATGCTGTGAGTTGAACTGAAACCTTTATCTTAAAAACACAATGACAATTTTTTTTTTTTTTTTCTCTGTACTTTTGTTCCAGTTGTTTTTGAGTTAGATTAGCTTCGAGACTATGAGGCTAACTTTGGAAATTCGGGAACCCTTGGGCAAAACTTTCTTTGCCTAAAACCAAATTGATTAATTGATTCATTCTTTCATTCTTTTTTTCAGGCTTACTGGATCCTTTTCGCAAGTTTTACAAGGCATAAAAAAATGCAGAAATCCAGGACTGCTTGTGAGTCCATCACAATGCTAACATTAAACTCTATGAGAGAATCAACTATGCACACACTTATTCACTATACATTAAAAAAGCTTCAGTTTGCATGCACATTGTTGGAATATGTTAAAAAACTTTGATCCCTCCAGTGCATATCCACACATATGTGAGGAGAGCATAAAAACCCCACACAGAGGTCCCAGATGAAATCTGCAGCTTCTTGTTTCAGCTTGGAATCAATAAGTGTTAAATTAATAAATAAAATGCTTTACAGGCAGTTCTCCTTTAAGCAAACCAACCAAAAGTATTTGATTATGTATTGTCCTACATATATATATATATATATATATATATATATATATATATATATATATATATATATGCAGTCTCAATGTGGTTTGACATAAAACTGGAGCTAAACACAAAGCTGCATCAATGCAACTGTCTAGTCCAGTCAGGCAACTACAATTATCATACTAAAAACAGAATATAAAAGCAAATCAGTTTAATTCCCATAAAAAATTTCATTTGCTACAAAACACAAAAAGTCAAGCATGTGTGCCAAAAGTCCAATAGTGTTTTGCCCTTCCTGTATATAAACTACATATATAATTTAAAGAGAAAATATACATCAAAAAGACACACACTGTATTTTTCATCGGCTTATTTGAAGGCAGAGCATAACTAGGGATGTTTTTAACACACAAGTGTTACTATTATGTATCTAAACCCTAAAATGTGATTGTTTACCCTGAGTAAAGCAGCTTTTGTTCTCCAAAGGGTAGCGACTACATCTATATGTTATACGTGTGCATATTTTAAAGTCCACACACGGCAAATCTTTAATCGTATACCGAGGCCTCTTTCTGCCATTCTTTGTCTCTCTCGATCAATTTGCATGTATTCTCTGTTTGGATCCAATGTATGTGTTTCCCATCCATGTCCTCCACGCTCTCTTGTCTTCCCCTCTGACTCCTACCCCTCCTCCCCCTGGGTGATGCCAGTGCTGTTGTCAGGCTGGAGCTGAAAGCAGCCAATCGTGTGGTTCTGCGCTGAAGAGCTCTGGGGTGATGTTAGGCAGTTTCATGCTCATACGATGAGCTTTGCCAAATGTAGGTCATGCTTCTCCTCTCGCTCAGTCTCTCTCTCTCTCTCTGTTAGTCTCACTTTTACTCACACACATGCACAGGCACAAACCTCTTCACCCTGTCATCGATGCGCATGCACTCATACACAAACACATGGAAAGGGGGACTAGATAAAGGGGCATGTATTTTCATCACATAAGCACACAAAGCTTGGTACAGACAGCCAAATGTGTGCTCACACAAACAGAAATAAATCTGTCCCACTGCACACATTCCCTCAAACAAGGTAAGTAACGCTGCTCCGTGGCGACTCTCACCTGTTTGGTAACAGATGATGGATTTGTTCTTCATTGAATGGGTGCTTAATAAAAACGATGGGTGACTTCTATAATAAAGTAAAGAAATGATCCGATAAATAAAAAGATTGACATTCACACAGAACGACATCTCCTGTCGTCTCTTGAACTCTTGTTGAACTGCTTTAGCCTGTGCAGCAGAATAGCCAAGGATAAACTTGGATTTCTTTTTCAAGCACTGAGATTTATCACTGCAGGATTGTTTTTACATAGATTGAGGGAATGAAATTCTTCTTTCTTCAACTCATCCTTTCGATAAGCTTTTTCTTTCCCCACTTAAATTAAGATCACTGTGTAATAAAATAATATCTGTAAGCTAGCTGAATGTGACAAAGCACAACTTCACATGTGTTATCTAAATGTAAGGAATTTAATGTGATTTCTTTTGGAACATCATGTCCTATCAAGTTGTTGTGACGTGTGTTGTGATCAGTTGTGTTGGATTCACAATAATCTGCCGCCTCATGTCCAGTTTGTTACTGAAGGCATTGTCACATGGATCAACTGGGAATTATACCACACTGGGGTTTGAGTATCCTAAAATGGACAGGGAATTATTACCAAAATGAATCAATAAGTGATGAAGTCAGTTCCCCCCCTTTTTTTTTCCTTTTTCACCTTTTTGCCATCACTGAATTAAGGGACGAGGGAAGTATTATGTATTTTTCAGGCACATGGTTTCATTCTATAGCACAATCAAGAAACTATGCCACCTTCAGTTGGTACAAAAATGCTGAAAGCAACTTAAAAGAAATTTGACTTTGCATCATAGTCTTATTTAACGTTTTGAACTCGGCATCTGTCTATTTAGTCCCTTCCGACTCTCTGGGTATTTGCTCGATGAGGGAGTAACATTATGACTTGATATCAAGCTCAAAAAAAGTTGATTTTGCATAACGCTGGTGCTTTAAATGATGTTTGTACATTATGTGACATTGAGGTTGGCTGTGGCTTTAGTGCATGTGGGCAGTAAAACTTACATAGCAGAGCAGTGGCAATGTATGTGGTAGAACTTTTCAACATGTCCAAAAAAATATGTGGCAGATTTTATGGTGAGATCAAATGTTGCATACTACAGTGTTAATACGCAGGAACCACTGGTTTGTTTGGCAATATCAACTTAAAAAAGCTGAAGTCACAGCATTTGTGTTTGAATTCTACAAATTAAGATTAAAGTGAAATTGTACTGTGAAACTGTTTAGTCCAGTCGTCTCCCAGAGTTTTGTGTTGTGCATAACAAGGGAAACAAGGCAATTTGGTTAAACCTTTAATAAAGTGTTTGATAAATGACCAATTTTTAATTCCAGATAAATTAGGGACACCAGTATGAAAAAATAAATTAATTGAAAAAATAATATATTTATTACGGTAAGTCACATCTCGTATTATTAGTCTGTGCTAATGACTCTAAAATAGATTTATTTACAAGATGCAAACTACTGGTGTGATGACATTTCACTCCCTTTAATGAGCTTTTAAGTCTCTTTAAAACTGATTTCACGTTACAACATGAAGTGTTAACAAATATGAAGCCTTCACAAAACACACATACACATTCTTACACACACACACAGAATGAGCTCCTCCTCGGAGAGAGCATCATTTCTACGTCCCTGGGTTGCCACAGCTAAGGTTGACCTATTTTTGTCCAGACCTCTCCCTCTCTCTCTCCTTTTCAGTCTGTCTCTCTGCTTCACTTGCTGCAGCCCCATAATTCACCCTGCTTAATAATTCACTACAGCTTTATAAGTCTCTGTTCACTAAACAAAAGACTTGAGGAAACAACATTTTTATGAGGCACGTTTAGTCAAGCAGCAACAATGGAACAATGTGAAACAATAACAAAGTACGCTCTATCTAAGAACATATGTGTTAGAGACAGCAAGAGCGCAGTAACATTAGGAATCATTTTACTATTATCACAAAACCTACATCTACTTTCAGGGGATAACAAAAATTAGACACAGCATTGGAATTAACAATTTTCCGTTTGTAGGTTGTTGTTGTTGTAAACTACAGATTATTTGCAAGTCTCTTCACAGAGTAGCACAGCACAATATGATTGGATGGCTGGTTTGGCCAAGAACCAATAGAGGCAGCAGGAGCAAGAAAGCAGGCACACACACACACACACACACACACACCCACACACCCCCACCCACACACACACACATATATATATATATATATATATATATATATATATATATATATATATATATATATATATATATATATATTATATATATATATATATATATATATATATATATATATATATATAAAGCAGCCATATATATGTAATCTGTTTCATTTACTGCTTTAGCTAATTTTGTATTTTTTGTTCTTTTTTTATGTTGTGCTTCCCTCATGTGGCAGATTTAAGCAGCCATTTATGTTTTGTATGAAGGTCAGTTTGTTTGTGTTCATTTGCCCTCCTTGGAGTTGGGCCCAAATATGTTATTTATTGTTTGAGTTACTTTTTATTGAAACTTGATGCTTTGTTAACTTTTGTTTTTATTACTAAATTGAATGTTTTTCTAATTTTTCAACACATTTTATTCTTGTCTGATGCCTTCCAATGATCATAACCTACAAACTTTCCTTTGCATTTAATTTTATTGTGGAATTTGTGCTTAATTTTGAAGTTTTCACATGAATTATTTATTCTGCAGTTATAACCCCTGCCACATTAAGTACCTTTCATTTCTATGCAATGAGAAGACAAGATCCTTAAAAGATATTGTTCCTTACTCATCATGAACACTGTACATATATATCACTGCTACAGAGTCAACATTAATTCAGTGGCCTAATAATCTCATGTTATGTTTTCTAGATGGTTCACTCACCTCAGGATGCTTGAAATGTAAAGTTAGGGGATTCTCCGCTAGCTGACTAAATTATTTGAGGACACTCATTGAGTATTAAAATGTAATCATCAAATGGCCAGTTAACCATCTAATATGCAATAATATCACCAACAAAGATCCTCAGAGGCCAGTGCCTTCTCACAATGTTAGACTATTTCTGCAATTACAAGTGAAGACTCCATTATTTCCATATGGGGCAGCTCGTTGTACATTCACCTCCATTCAGTATTTTCTACGATGAGATCACCAACATAGCAGGAGTGTGTGATGTTTCAGTCTGATCAATGTGACAGAGAGAGTGAGTCTCCTCGAAGAACCCAGGCCTTATTGCTCTTCTCTTACAAGCTGCCCCTTCATGTACATGACACACTCTGTCACTCGGTGTCATACTCACACAAACATACACAACACTCTGCTATGGTTGCACTTTCCTTCCCTTCTACTTTCTTGCCCTTCAAACTATTATTCCCTTAATACTCTATGTTCCCTCTCCTCTGTTTTTATCTGTAGTTAATAGAACTGATTTGTAATAACAACTCAAAAAGAAAGAAAAGAAAAAAGTGAGTGTTTTAGGGAGCATGAGACACAATTTTCTTAAATGAATCAGTCAGCCAATAGTTTAGACTTGAACCACACTGGCGACTTTCCACAGTGTTCAGGCACTTCATCATCATCAATACAAGATCTTCACTTGGTGAAAATAAATGCAACACTGGATGAAAATAAGTCGTGTGAAATTGTACAAGCTTAGCAAAACAATGCTCCAGCCGATGTGTGCTCTGGTCAAAGTTAAAGGCGGTCCAAAAAAATATGTGGCCTTTTCATTTGGTGGCTTTTTCATACCATACACTGTGCAACATTTTAAGTCAATGCGTTCATCTCCAGTTCAAACCACACAACTATATTGCAGGGTTCAATAGGCCACAGCATATGAATCATGTACGACTCTGTACGTCCCGGTGCACAGATGCGACCTGACTGCTCGCACTATATGCGTGTCTTGTACCCAGAACTACAAAGTAAAAGAAGATGGAGAAGAAGAAAATTCGGATGTGAGGAGATCCTTTTCCAAAAGGGAGAAAATGCTCAATAAAAACAAAACCTGTGCAGAGAAACCTTAGCTTTAACTTCTCAAAAGTTAAGGGCTTACTTTTAGTGCTGTTGTTTTGTGTTTAAAAACATATTAATGTATGTTAATCTGAGAGAGATGAGTGTGTCCTAAATTTAATATGCAAGCAGAAATGCTTGGGGGAAAACCCCCCCAAAAAACAAACATTTATTTTGTTGTCTGAAGATGTGTGGAGTTCATAAACTCCAAATTTCACAATGGGCGACCAGAATTTCAAACAGATTAGATTTTCGTACATCTGTATAATTCCCGATAGGGAGCTTGTCGCATATCTGGATTTCTAGCAGTTCCGATTTCAAACCTGCTGACGATTCTGCTTTTCCTATGAAAGCACATTACTTAATGAGATAAGTGTCAGTAGTATCCAATCCATTTAGTGCGAAGTTAAGCAACGTATTTCCACTAAATCCATTTACAGGGCTTGAAGCCTTAGTTTTTGGGCTGTTTTCGGACCCATATTTATCCTGCTGCACATGCTGCTTCCCTCATTTTAAACAGGGCTAAATTGTCCTTGTATTCATTTTAAATTGGACAGCAGTTGAGTTTAAGAATAAGTATTAAATCTGATAAGATTTTAATGAGTTTCTTTTGCCCCCCAGTTTGTTGTTACTACTTAAATGTGCTGTAAGTATGTAGTCTGCATGTGGGTTTGCATTTAACTTGAAACCAAGATAAGCAAAGGAGCAAAACTACAGCTTCATACATCCATTGTTTCAGACCAGCTGAAGTAAAACTACAGATATTTTCTTAGATTTAGGGATAATTTAGAAATCTGAAGAGCGTAAAATAAAGGAACACCAACCCCACAGAGCCTGGTGAGGACCTGCAGTTGCAAGTGTTGTCTTAAAAAACATCAGATTAATTTTACTTCTTGACAATTAGCATATGAATGTATGTTAATCAGAGTAGCTGTATTAAAATGTATCTGCATTGCAATCCAGTTTATGTGAGGAAACAGAAGAAGATAGAAATGAATGCTTGTATACACTTCAACCTCAGTTTTCCAAAAACATTTTTGCATACAAGTTTGGTCTATAAAAAATGGGTAGAAACTAAATACGTAACCTTAAATAAGTCAGATTAAAGTTTGAGACAAAAAAAAAAGTTTGTTCGGAGCATATCCGGTCAGAACACAGAAGTTTGGTTTGATCCACTTAAAAAGTTGTGAACTATGAAGTGTCTTTGTTTTTTTTTGTTTTTTTTTGCCACTTTAGTAAAAAACATGAAGTATTTCAATAATTATCACAGAGAATATTGAAACCAGACTCCTGTGAATGTAAAACTTTAACACAGGGTAACTTGAAAATTGGAGAAGAGAAAACTAAAACTGCAGATAATAACTAAAACAAACAACTTCACTACACAACATCTTTTATTGCACCTAAATTACAAAAATACGCCAAATTCATCATACTATCACCATCTTTGGGAGATATGAATATTTACTGTAATTCGTTTGATATAAGTAGCATTCACTTGGATTCACCTTATCAATGAATTATATAAAACAAACAAACAAAAGAAAAATCATCCTTAAAGTTTACTGACCAAGTTGTAATGTGACATAAAATAGTAGCATGCTGTATATTGTAAATATTAATATTAATAATTACAGTAAAACATACAAAAATCCACCGCAGACAACTGCAAAACACTAGACTTACAGATTACTATTGGCCACAATGTGATACTACAGAAGCACCATACTTTGTTATTATAAATTACAGTTTTATGAAGCAAGCTTGCTCTCATTACAAAAGACTTGTTTTTATGCAAAGGCTCTGCTTGTACTGTAATGAGCAGCTAAAAAGAGGAGAAAATGTATAATGCATCATTTCCCCTTTTATCTGGAAGATGAGAGAAGAGCCAGTTTCTGTGGGACATCCAAGTGTTGGTCATAGATTTATGCATCTGTGTTTTTGGTCTGGTGCGGTAAATAAATGTGTGCTGCATATGCTTTCATGTAACAAACAAAATTGACAAAAAAAAAAAAAAATGTTTTGATGTTTGGACGAACAGGGACCTCAGTAGTGAAAAAACAAAACTCTTCACAGTAGATAAATAAGCCTAATCAGTAAAAACAATGATTTAATTGATTCTCTGTTGATGAAATGCTCTTGCCTATGCTCTCAGTAGTACAAGCACCAAAAGTGCCAAACCTACATTAAAATGCATAAGCTGGCTAACATAGGCGAGAGTGAGCGACGTGGTTGTGTGAGATCAGTGCTGTCCTGGCCGTGGCGACTCTGCAGCGATAAACGTCAGATGGTGTAAATGCGCTGGACAAAGATTGAGGTGGGGCAGTATCATCCTCAGGATCTCTGGTTCTGATCCAGGGCAAGCCATATGGCTCAGCTTCACTTTAACAGCCGTGGATTAAATGCTTTGTTTGCGCGGACTGAAGCGGTGTCTCTCAGTGGTGGTCCTGGCAGGTTTCAGACGAGTCAAACGCCACTGATTCAAATGATTGAATTAGCTCCTCGACAGGTCATCCAGTTAATCAGAAACTTGTTAATGACCCGTGTGTTGAGGAAAGAAAATATCTGAAACATGCAATGCACTTCTTGCCCTTCTGTCCTTTTGTAAAATAAAACATATCTAACAATGAGACCAACACACGTTGTTACATACAGTTATTATGAAGAAAACCCTTGTCTGTTTATTATCCTAACCCATTATTTGCTTTCGTGATCCTAGATGATTACTACAGAGAAGATGCTGGTAAAAGTAGTGAGCGTGTGCCTCACACATGCTTCATTCCCCATAACCATCCCAAGATTAAGCAAATGGATGAATGCATTCATTTGCTTTATGAAATTGAAGATTTTTAAGACCTTTTCTCGGGGTCATGACTTTATAAACAAGTATCTTTAGTGCGTTAGAAATCAAAGTTACAAAGCACTGCAAAATTCCTGTGGTACACATTTTAATTCATTCCATTCAGTAAATGCCTTTTGAATACATATTTAAGTATTAACTCACAATCCGCCAAATAAAAGCTAAATTCTCCTACTTTTGAAAAGTCTGCCTCTTGCTCCTCCTATTGTAAACAGCTATGCATGAACTGGAAGCGATATTGCAATGAAAATAAAATAAAATCACTCAGACATTGGGTATCTTGTTGGCGCATTCTTGCCCCAGTTTCCCACTTTACTGCTGATGGGCTGAAGTCAAATATTAATTTCTTATGTACTTTTATTCTCTACTTTGTAGGAATTGATCTTACACTTTCACACAATCATCACATCACTCTGTAACTGTAAACTTACATTATGTCAAATTCTTCAATAAAAATCAACTGTAAGTGTAAAAAATTGTTGGCCCCATGTTGACCAACGGTTCAGCTGTTAGAAATCTAGTTATGAAGCCCTAATAGAGGAGGAAATAACAGGAATTGTGACTTGTATGTCAGGTTATTAATCTGCCGTCACATTTCATCTGTGGGGACTTTGCCTCAGTGGAGTAATCTGCTGGGTGAAGCTCAATCACACATGCAGACACAATAGAGCGGAGGAGTCCTCCTGCAAGAGACACGATTGGTTAATTGTAATTTCTTGCTACTGTAATTATTCGACTGTGCTGTGATAATTACTAGATCATAGAATGAGAGCAGGATCTGTCAGGATACTGTAATTATTTTTTTTAAATGTTATATCTAGAGTATTATCGTTACATTTTATTGGCTAAACAGTTCAGTTTTAGAACTCTACCTGCTTATTTCTGCTGTTTTCCACAACATGGAACCAGACTGAAATATCAATCAGATTTGAGTGGGTGGGTCTTTGTAAAACACATAAGCTTTCTTCAGTCTACAGCTGTGGCAGGGGCTACTGTCGTCTGCCGATGAAAGATTTTAATTGGAGGGGGTTCAGGGTTTCTAACATTTTCATTGTCGTCGTTTTAGATTATTGATGGAAATATGTTTTTGTTGCTATCTAACAAAGGTTTCATCACACTGCAGTGACATTACAGAAGCCTGACATGTGTAAAGGTTATTTTCATTAGCGATCTGCCAAATGTACAGTTCTTATCAGGTCTGAATCGGTGATGCAACAGGCTGGCAAACACTCTAACTAAAGATCTGACCAAACGGCGTCCCAGTAAAGGCACAAAGAAGCAAGCTCTGAAGGATGGTACTGTTTTCATTCATCCTTCCACTGTTTCCCTCCGTCACATTTTTATTGCAGGAGAGACGACTTTACGTTACATTTTAATACCTCGACAGTAGTTTCACAGTGAACTAAATTTACAGTAGACATTTTAAGGACACATCACATTTTGCCATTTGAGCTGACAGGAGCTGGAGGAAAATGAATGAAATTGGAAAAGTCTCAAAAGTACCATGGAGAATGAAGAAAAGTTGGAAGAAAAAAGCTGAAAAAGCTAAAAAAGTTCACAAGTGGATGCAGCAAAATGTGCCAAACTCACTGATAAGTTTGCCATTGCCGCCACAAGTTTGACAGTTCCCTATTTATTCCCTGTTTTGTTTTTCTTTAGTTCCCATTTATTGATTATTTTTTATTACTCTTTGCTGCTTCAGCTTGACTCATTTTAGATCCAGTAACCGCCTAACATACATCATGGCAGCAAGTCCCCTCTTAATGATTAAAATTAAACATAAGTGGTTTGGGATTGGCCCAGTCAAATTTTAGCCTCATAAAGACTGTTTGAAAAGCCTCTAATGTGGCTGGCAAGCCTTTCATACTTTGGAGCAGCTACATTTGCAGCGTTTGGGGGGAAATTGTCATCAGTGATTTTACAGACTTGGGAGCATATATAAATAAATAAATAAATAAATAAATAAAAGACTTTATTACCACAGTTACAAATGATAACAACTGCCCAAAAGTAAAACATAAGACCAGAAATCCTTCAAGCTGCAGTGCATCCAAAACCTGAGGAAATAACTGCCAAACAAAGACAAAGCCTCAACCAAAAAAAAGATGCACAAAATCTCTAACAAGAACAAATCAGAATGAACATAAAAGAGGTAATCCAACATGCTGCCACCAGTAACAGTGCAATTCTAGAGGGTTTTTTTTCCTCCCTACTCTGACTATTTATATGTAATATTGTAATTTGTTTGATCTCAAACATTTGGGTGTGAGAAAAAAAATCCACCGCTGCAAAGCTGTAGTCATTCCTGTAAGCTGAAAAGCACAGTGTAATATTTATTTTCTTCATATCCTTGAGTTCACTCTCATGACCTCTCCCATCCTCTTCTCTCTTCAACAGCTGTGCATGCCTGCAGCCATCACTACACTGCAACTCTGCCCTGTCATCCATAAGTGCATAAGGACTCGCATCATAGAAGACACAGTTCATGCATGGGAATTCTGTTTAGAGGCACAATCTTTATTTCTTCATGACTTTTTTCAACCATTGAGAGAATTTTTACTTCTCAGTACCAAAATTTTACAGCAAAAGTTATTTTCTTTGTGAATGAAAATGCTTTCTGGTATATATGTGTGATGAGAACATTCGGATACATGTGTTTGTGATGAAGACAAAGGTCCAGGCCTTCGTAGGTTCTCAGATTCAATTAATCGTGACAGGTATGTGGCTAATTAGTGCAGCCTTGGGTCAGCTGTCCTCACCTTTCACAAGCCTGCAGTGAAATTGGATTAATTTAACTCGCCTTAATACACGGTATAATTCACACACAGGTAAACTTTTCAATAAGCTACACATGTTTTGGGGGACATTTTAAAGAAAAGCAAATTTTCTATATCATTTCTAGAAACTTTCTTTTTGCTGAAAACTGTTTCACATTCCACATCACACATGCACACCTCTGGGACAGGATGGCTCTCCTGTTGGCTTAAAGGCTTGGTTTGCTTGTAGTCCAATTAGTTTGGGTGGTCTTTATGACTTGCTAAGGTCCTTAAAAAAGACAATCCGTTTCGAAGAATCTCCTTAAGAGCAGATCAGTCCTTACAGCAAGCAGCAGGCAGTCCCTCCTAAGCTTTTTCCTGACTCCATCTGTTTCCATCAGTTTCCATCTTACGTTGATAGTCTACAAAGTCCAACCATTGTCTCTTCCACTGAAAATCCTCTCCTTTGCTCTCCATAACTAATCCTAACTCCCACAGTTCAATATATCTAAAACATTATTGATGTAACTTGCTTTAGAAACTGGCTGCTCTATCCATTTCATCAATTGGGAAAAAAAATTACATTTCAGCCAAACTATATATATATATATATATATATATATATATATATATATATATATATATATATATATATACATATTCTACTTTGAATAAAAATGACAGTTTAGGAAAACTGTGATAGCTCATTGATGACTATGTAGTTCTTCCACAAGCTCCATCTGCACAACTCTTTTTATGTCTCCCTAATGTGAGAAAAACAGAGAGCAAACAATACTAAGAAGGGCAATGTGCTGCATTGAGTTTACTTCAGAAGTGAGAACTCAGAATGACCCGTTCTGGTCAACGTAGTCGAAGTTGGATTTTCCGTCTGCTGATGTTCAATCAGCCGTTGTTCGTAGCGCCTCTCACAATCATCTTTTTGAGTTGTGCTTTCCACAAACAAACACCAATTTTAATTTCTTCAGTTTAAAGTTGCAGAAGCTACATAACCCACTGATCTTAGGCGCCCGCTTACATCTGTACCTTGTAACATAAACATATTTCCACCACAGTTTTCTATTGTTGATGCAAGAAGCTGCGATATTAGATCTTTAAGTCGGTGTTAGAAACTCATCTGACTTTCTGACTACAAAAGGAATGCACCATCAGGTCACAAGACCATTTGGAAACCTTTCTGAGGGTGATATCACTTTAAAAAAAAAGCATTTACTGGTCTGTCTCTGTCAGAGGAAAGTTTCACTCAATCAGACAATTTTAGCATGATTATGCCACTGACTGTTGTCTCAAGTAAAAGATTTTGTGTTTCTGCCATTTTTGATCCATCAGGTAATTATGTAATGTGAAAATAATCAACTGACAGATATTTTACTGGAAGAGAAACACAATGGGCCCAGATGCAGCAATGGATGTTTGTAGAAAGACAAAGTTGAAGACCTTTTAATATATTCTCAAATATTAGCTACACAAAACTCCCTTTGCCATCAAGCCACAAACAGACCAAGAGCTGCTGCTGACTGTGGGCCTTCCTTTTTGGTCTCCAGCCATCTGTCAGACATTTCGGAGGATGATGATGGGGTCTCCAGACACAGATGACAGCAGTTCAGATGGTTCAGAGTAGCATGTCACTGGAGGATGGCACACATACACACATCAGCAAAGAGTTTATGCATGGACAAACTCTACTGGCTCCAAACACAGTCTCAGTCAAACAGCATCAAGTTTTACTTGACAACAGAACTGCAGTGCAGCACGGTTGTCACTGCTTGATTTCTTTGTGCACCAATGTTAAACATGAGCCGTCTATCAGCTGCTCGCACAACTTTAGAGCACATTTATTGCTACTGTCTGCAGACCATTTAAGAATACAACTTTGGAAACTATTACTAGAGGATGCCAGCTTTATCTAGCAACAAGGATGGAAACAACTAATCTGTTTCTTGCATCATGCATTCTAAAACCCTCAGGTATTCTTTTATAAAATAAAAAAAATATGAGGCTTTGGTCTCTTTAAGGAAAAGTAAACTATTTAATCAGTAGAGTGAATTCAAAGAGATATTGCTGTATTTAAATTGAATATCTTTATCAAAAATTGTATGTTTGAAGAATTTTTTTATTTTGAAATTAGCATAAAAGAAAATCTGACATAAGAATTCACTGAGATTTTTTCTGACTTACATCATTTCTATTCCTCTGTGCTGTATGAGTGAAATTAAACTTTGCAGTTACTCATATTTTAAAAAGAAACTTGGAAGTCTTGGCAGTGCAGACAAATAATTTCCCAGAAAGCCATGATTTACTGTCTGCGCTGACTTACTGTAACCTGCAGCAATGACACAAATACGGACACCTAAATTAAATTATAACATGAGGGAAGTAAAAATTATGTCAAGTCAGCAGCGGCTTGTTGTCTTTTTTAAGCATATTTTCATGTGTGGATATGTTTAGGTTTGTCTGATGGGAAAGAAATTTTCGGACAAAGACCTGATATAAATGTACGAGTTCTGCAGTATACAAAGCAGTGGGATCACTTTGTCCAAAATTAGCAGAGAGGTGATCAGAGCATGGGAGCAGAGAATGTGCAGTTATGATTTTACTCACCATGACATAAGAGACTCTGTGGACCTCAATAAAGTGCTTAGTATGTGAGTCTGGCAAAACTACAGCTGGTTTGCCCTGTGCAAACAGTAATAACAACAAGCAAGCGAAAGAAAAGCTGTCACATCCTTTTCTTTCGCTTGCTCACATGTTGTGCCCAAATCTGTCTTTGACAACATGGGAGGACGATATGTGCTGACCATATGTTTTTATGTGCTCTTCATATGTGATGTTTCATTTCTTTCTTTGGAATAAAACCAGAGGATACAAATTTGATGAGTGTTCTTCTTTTTTGGTAAACACCAGGTGCCATCCGATTCCTTTTTATTGTGAATGTCTGGTATGTCATCAAACTTGAGCTGACAAACAACCATTGACAGAAAAATTCAAAAATTTACTATTTTCTGTATTTTCTTAGTCTGAAATGGAGTGAAAAAAAACAAAAAAAAACATTGTTCAAGACTTTGTTTTTATTGTGACATTACGTTGTCTCTGTAAGTTAGTTACTGAAATGTCCTTCAAAGTTTTTCTCTTTATGTATAAATCTGAACCAAACACCGATTCTTACCAGAAAATGAGCTATCTTTGCATGTGTTCACATGCATGTCAAAAACATTTAATGAAAGGTTACTTTGTGCCAGTGAAAGCAGCTTACCAAACGCACACAAACATCATTGTTTTTATTTGGTAACACTGGCAGACTGCCTAGAAGTGTCTCTTTTACATGCTTATTTGGTGTATTGGTTCAAACTGGAAAAAACCTGGAAGAACATTATTTAATTATCCACAACTGAACACAACAATAATTTTTGGTAATCTTAAAGAATTTAAATGGAAAAAGTTTTTGTCAGATTTAATTTTACGTGTTTCTGGTATGACTGTAAATGTGATGCACAACAAGCAACAACCGCAAACAACAGACAAAGCCGCTTCTCTTGGCCCACTGCGAGTTCATTATTTACTCAAAAAGGACAATCTGATGGGACTCTAGAAAAGAGTGTTGTTGTGTGCAGGTTGCGCCAAAAAGAGTTAGCCTATCACTGAAGCTATTGAAGCCTAAAATACCATCTCTGTGCAGGACATATTGCAGCAGCACAGCCTCTACTGTTCACATCTCTAAAGAAGCTACATGAGTGATCAGAGATTTCTGAAACACCTGAAAGGTTTGCACCAGTCTGATGGTTAGACAAGTTAAATATCATATTTATGTAAATAATATATTTGTTAGAGCTCATATGTCTATTTATTCAATAATTTAGCACCAAGGACTTTTTGAATTTGAAACGTTGCTTATTTTGTTGATATACAGTTTTCGATTTAAATGTGATTAATCACATTAAATTAATTACAAACCCTGCAATTAACTTTAACTTTATATATATATATATATATATATATATATATATATATATATAAACTGAGTCTTTCTTATCCCTTTGGTTCTGGAAACAAAAATCTCCTCTCCTCTCCAGCTTGTGTCTGGGTGGAAATCAAAGGGCATTAAACATTGAATATGCTGTCAAGAAGCAGAAGTCTCTCCATGCTGCTGATGATCGGGAAAGTAGGGCAGTGAGGAAAGAGGTATAGATGGAGGAGAGAAAGCACAGGAGGAGGAGAAGGAGATGCAGAATGGACAAAGATAGGCAAAGATAATAAAAAAAAATAGAGTGGTATAGTGCAAACTGAGGCAGATACGCTGAGATGTAAAAACTCATTAATTATCACTGTAGCACTAGATTCTGTTGTGTGCAAGGCAGTAAAAATGTGTACATGTCGCAGTTCCTCAAACCGAACTTAGTGGATATGTTTGTAAGTTGTTATATTTATGAGGAACACATCATGGAGATGAATCCACAATTACTTCCAAACTACCGAGCATCAAACTCTAATTCTTTGTATATCTGCTAATATTCACCGGAGATGTTTTATCTTCCCGGACTAATGCTATTTTTCATCTAAGCGATAGCATGCAAAAATTTATGACCACAGAAAGAGACTGAGTCAGCTGAAAGGTTTAAGTGGGGCTCCATCTCCGTCCTGTTACTATGCAGACTTGCGAGACGGAGCAGTCTCCTGCGCTGCCACTGGCCATCCTCTCAGATCACATTCAAAGTCAAATTTGCTTAAATGGCGTGCTGGGAAGAAACCAGTGTTGTCGGAGCAGTATAACATATTTGCTAAAGACGAATATATCCACATCCAAAGTCCTCTTCCACCTTGTGTGATAGGGGTTGTGTGTGTCCAGAGCCTGGACAGTGTATGCAGTGGATTTCCACTGATTTAGCCCCTGAAATCATAAAATTATCTCAGATTTCTGTATTCCATGTCTGACTACTGATCGTGAGCAACCTAGTGGATTGTTCACCCTTGAGTGCCATTAAGACTACTAAATATATTTATATTGCTAAATATAAAACTGTAGCAGCTTTTTTAGTATTTGAAGCACCTTGTTTATCAAATATAACACATACTTTTTGATGAATGAAATTTGAATTCATGCATGTTGAGTTGCTGTCACCCATTGTATGTTGCTGCTTGATGTGAGTCACGCATGCAAAGAATGAGAATGGCGTTGCTGCTGTCCCCTTCTCTAACCCTGCACTGTATGAATACATAGAAGACCAGATATGCAATACTTTAAAAATTGTGTTAGAATTTTGTTATGAAGCCTATATTTGACAATGTCACGGCATTATGAAATATGTCAGAATACGTGTACATCATTTATTTTAAGACTCCCACAATGGCATCTACTACACCACACAAATTTGTCTGAATAAATACAAAATGAACATTGTGAATGAACACAATATGCAGATGGTCTGATGGAGCTGTAAACAACAAATGCTGTGGGCTAGACACATCTTTGGTAAGGGTTAGAAGGATTCTTCCAGCCTTCCTTTCTAATCTTTACACCAAATCAAACAGTTCCAACATTGCAAAATCAACTCAAACTTAATCCCTTAAGGTTTCAAAAAAGCAGAAATTAACAGTCTCTACGAGGGAGCAGTCTTTATTTTTTTTTACTTTCCTCAAATTTTAAGCAGCATAATTTTGTCTAGAGATGTATGTTCATTTAATATCACCTTGGACCAAAAACATATCTATTTCTTTTCTTTTTTTTGCTACATCTATATGAAAACCCCTTGAACATTTTAAGAGCAGCAACAGCCTTTTCTTCTAAGTTAAAGAAACAATAGAAGATTCTGGAACCATAAAACCCATAAATACTGACAGTATAAACCAGACATATCATTAGAAGCAGATAGCAATTCCAATGGCAACAATTGATTGAAAAAATACCCTTTTTTGCCCTGCCTTTCTTAAAAACAGAGTGTGAAAACCATATTTGGTTGATGAGCTGTAATTTGGATCTGTAATATCTAATATATTGTAGTTACACGTGGGACTGAATGGAAATGTCATTTTTAGGAAGCATAGCTCCTCAACGTCAACAGAAAATGCAATACTTATGCTACAAATCTCAACAATATTGTGTGGCATGGAAGTAAACAGGCAAGGAGTGCAGATTTCTTTCAGCAATAAAACAGCTTCTCTGTTGGAAACACTTAATCCCAGGAATATCAAACTACAGAAACCTTGGAGTTAAGGTGAGGACTCTCACCTGAAAGAGGAGGACATAATGTTTTGGTTTATGCTATAGTAATGAGAAATAGCTTGAGCAGGGAGACCACCAACTTAACTGGAGATGTTGTTTTTGAGAATAAAGTTAGTCAGGTAAGAAATGTCTTTCTTTTAAAGTAGCTTGATATCATGGTGCTATTATGCTATATTATGGGGATACATTTAATTGGTAGGAACTTACTGAAGAGTGGCTGCACATTAGGGTAGCAATTCTCATTACAACTAGAGAAAAAATTAATGCGACCACCCGAATGCTGCCTGAGGCAGATAAAAAAAACTCTATAAAGTTTATAAATCCATCCACAGAGTGCCTGAATGTTAGGTGTTAAACTATTGCTCTCATAAAACATAGAATACTCATACAATACTCTTCCAAAACTCTCATTTGTGTTCTCAACTGTCTTTTCTCTTTTTCTTCTTTCACAGTACTTTACATGTTTTTAATTATTTATTTAGAATAGAGTTATTAATATATCTATTGTGAGCTACAAGCCTGAAAGTAAAAGTTAGAAAAATTATAACGTGTGCCCTTTAAGGCCTTAACTCTAGATCTTATGTGTCTTCATCGACCTCAGAACCCAAACATAAACAAGATATGAGCATGAGAACTAAAAATCTAACTTCTATTTGCACTGGTGACTTTAAGTACAGAAGTGGATGAATAACCCAGAGAACATGTAAAACATATTTGTGTTATGAAGCAAATAGTCAAAACTTGCTAATCCGCTGACAAACCAATGTTAGTAGAAGACAGACAACCACTAGTGCAGACTGGTTTGTTCCACACAACACATTTTCCCATGACTGTGACAGAGAAACAGTTTGAGCGCCATCTGAACACCGCCTGCTGCCTGGTGGGGGATTAATCCAAGTTAGGACCATATTGACTGTCTTGAATCTTGATACTCTCCACAATCAGGTGGGGAAATTCTACTGACACTGACACTGAATTTCACTCTAATATTGAGACTTATATGGCTCTGGATGCATAAAAGCATATAAAAATCAATGTAATGCCTCGATTAAAGCAGTCTGGTAAAGTTCCAGTAAGTAACTAAATATTTACAAACAACGTACATATTTCCCTTCAAAATGTTTTGAAATACAGGGAATATGACTAGCAATATAAATTGAAGTTGGAAACCTTTCACAGACCAACTCAGTTCAAACTCTTTCCTGTTTGGGAAACTTCAAACTATTTCTTATCTATGCTAAACTCCAAATCAATATCTTCATGGTTGCAAAGCATGTTAAAAAAAAGAAAAAGAAAAGAAAATTACCTTCATTTCTTCATTTCTTGCTCGGTAAAAATATTCTTCCAAGACAAAATAGAATAACCCAAAGATGTCTACTTTCTAAATGGACCGTCCTGTTCTTAATTTGCATAAGTTGTGTTTAACTTTGAAGATGGGTGGATATTTAATGATTCTCATTCTAATAATACAATAAATGACAAATAAAAAAACATATAAAACTCCTTGTTAAAAATGATTTGTGGGAAATCACACGAACATTTGTGGACTAACTTCAGTTTTATTTATGCTTGCTCAATATAGTGCAAATGTTATCGTCACCATGTCACTGTACACAAAATGTACTTAATGTGTTGAACTGCTTGAATTATTAAAACAATACGATTCAGGCTGTGTATCCCTGTCATGGATTTGGTGAAACTCGAATAAAAAAATATTCTCATATTGCATCTGCAGCTGTAATTGCTCTAATGTTAACAAACATTTAACTGATTGTGCCAGCTGGAATGGGAGAAGGACTGCACACCTGGTCTGGACTGTCTGTCTATATGACCGTGTCACTGTCTTGGATTAGGTCATGCATACAGCTTTCACTGCCATTATGTGTTCAACCTTCCCCACTGTCACCACATGCTTTCTCCTGATAAGGGATTGCTGCAAATTTAGGTACAACTGAACTGATTATATGACTGGATTTTTCTTTTGAATGAACTGGATTCATTTGAATTTTGAAATGAACCTGCCTCTCTTCAAGTTGATTTTTTTTTAAATCTTTTTTAAATTATCAGCAGAAAAAGCATAGAAATGAGACTTTTTGTGCATTCAAGATTCAGAAAACTGGGGCAGTAGAAAGAAGCTGCTTCGCAATAACTGCACAGTGTGGCTCAACTAACTGAACAATCTACTCCACAAATCAATATTATAGGACTTTCTAAAATCAACAAGTGTTGCAGACAGACATTTGTTTGAGTTGCTGATAAGAGAGAAGATCGCTGTGCTGTAGAGATCTTAAAAATATATAAAGTCCAGCAATTTATTTGCAAGTGACCGTAAGTTCCCTTCACCACCACGGGCCTCATCCATCCAGATCTAAAGCAAAGTCTCAACGGAGCAAACACTGATGAAGACATGGCTGCCTCACTGCCACATATGCCCCTGTGTGACGGCTTTACATCTGACGGGGGGCTGCTCATAAAAAGTCTACGGTCGCTCTTGGCCCACAACGCTCAGTTTTGCCCCAGATTATGATGCGCGACAGCAGAGAAGGAAACTGGTGCACAGGATTGGAGACGGATCGTCTAAAATCTACACGAGAAAGGCTGGAGGGACTGCAGAGAACATAAATAATATGTAGCTGGCGTACAGAACGCGCTGTTACAATGCATTGCAATGAGTCTCTCACTGCTGCCAATTTTTCTTTTTTTTTTTTTTTTTTTTCTTTAACGTGATCGGTTCACGGCAGCAAATATCTACTGTTGTTAGGCTATTCGTGGCGATCTGGTAGTGATAAGTTTGTGTACCCAGCAACATGCATTCGGGTTCGGTACCGATGGCGTGTCGGCGCCGCTGCATGTGGGAAGGGTGGGTTTGGCGCACGGGGAGACGCCTGAGAAAATCTCTTTTCTCGCTCACACACAATCACATACCGTAGACAAAACACACGCAGACACGCGCGCGCACACACGCGCACAACATTTGCTCGTCTTTTTTTGTTTGTTTGTTTTTTGTTTTTTTTTAAAGGCAACTGATCCGTAAAACTTCACATAGTCACTCCACGCCGGGGCCTTGGAGCAGCGGAGAGCGGCGCCAGAACATGCTTCAGGTGTGCGCTACCCGCAGTGATGGTGAGCCAATGCAGCGGCAACACACGCCCCTCCGCTCCGTTCGCGCTGCCAGCCTCAGAGAGCGCACACACACACACACACACCCACACACACACACACACAGTGAGAAAGAGAGAGAGAGAGAGAGAGAGACTCCCCACTGATCGTCGACGGCAAACACACACAAACACACGCGGTTTTGAACCGCCAAATAAATGAGCAGTCAACCCATCCTGCTCAATGAAAAATGCTTATCTATGTTACTTTATGGTGGGATGTGAACAGCAGCCGTGTGACACATTTTAATTTTGGGGGAAGAGGTGGGGGTGGAATGCGTGGCCGCGTATGCGTGCGTGCAGCTGGGTAAAATAAATAAATAAATAAATAAAAAATAGAGGTGGGCGCCCTTCGTGGCATGAATGGACGCATGTGATGTGAATGAATAAAATCATGACATAAAGAAGATTTAATTTTTTTTTGTTTTTTTTTTTTTGTCGTTGCTCTTTTATGGATGGAGGACGCGGCTACAGACTTCTTGTGGTGGTCTACTTACGCACTGCCTCCTTTTTGGGGTCCAGGGCATTGGCAGTCTGCTGGATCTGGCCTATTTTGTTCTGGAGGACCCAGACACGCTGGTTGGTGCTCATGATGTCGTTCTCGAGCTCCTGGAACAAGGAGCACGCGTGCCGCGCCAGGTCGGACAGCTGTCGCAAGGTCCGCGAGAGAACCACATGACTGATGGCACACAGGTCCTCGAAAAGCAGACCTTCATCGTTGGGGATCTGGTGTCTGCACAGAAGCTGCGGCTCCACGATCCTTTTGGCGAATGGCATTTTGTTCGCCAAAAATAACAGAGGCTGCAAGCCGAGCGTATATCCCCACTGCCGAGAAGAAAAAGGTAAAAACGGGGTAGAGACAACATCCAAATGTGTAAGATCCACGAGAAGCCCGATGAGGTTCAGGCCGACGGCGCGTTATCCCCCGGGGCGTCAATCCAAAGTTCCCAGGATCTCCTTGAGCTCCTCCATCCCGCTGCTCGTTTCTGGGGATCACTCACACTCCCGCTCACACACATGCACACACGCGCGCACGCATGCAGGACGCAGCGCAGCCCAGGTCAGTGGTGTGAGGATGCGTGTTGAGTCTGCGATCATGGGTTGCCTCCGTGCCGCGTCAATTCAGCCAGAGCTCCAAGGAGGAGACGCTGGGGCATTTCAAAATAAGACTCGCGGTCGGGCAGAGAAGAGGAGAAATGTGGCTGCAAAATAAAAATAAATAAATAAAGAAAGAAAGAAAGAATGTGAAATTGTAAAATATAAAACATCCACATGAGTAGCGTTTCTAACGTGACTATATTGTGCCAAACAATTTTTATTTTATTTCGGTCATTCTGCAAACGCGTGACCTTTAATTTTTAGGCTCTTTTCTTCCTTTCCGATGACATTCTGGTTATTTTTCAGGTTATTGACGCAGCTTGTATCCGTGGCCTGAAGAGCGTTCAGACGGTGAAGATGAGAGTTGACTGTGGTAAAACACGGAGGTGTGGATATTCGTGGACAGGGAACGGCCACAAGGTTCCATCCCTACAAGCACACTGTGATACAATCACCTCTGATCAGGAAGAATACCTGCTGATGTGGACTGGACTGTTTTATTATATAAAATAAAATAAACAGAAATATAAAAACTCAGTAAGATTAATAAATTGATTGTCAAGACTGACTTTTAGCTTTTTTTTTTTTTAAAAGATTTTTCTTGACGTTAGGAAATTAGACTGGATATGAATCAATTCCGGCCACTTTATTAGGTATAGCTGTCAATTCTATTGACACAAGCAACAAGCCCGTCTATCACTAGAAGCAATCCAAACATGGTAAAGATGACACGCAGTGTTCAAACTAAGCCTCAGCATCGCAATTGAGCACGGAAATGGTTGATCTGCTAGGATTTTCATACTCAACCTCTTTCTTTCTCTCTTTTTGTGAACAGAGTGGTCCGAAAAAGAGAGCTCAAGGAGCAAAACCTTTAAGATATTTTGCTGATGCTTGAGTTCAGGTGACAATCATTGGAGAGGAGAGAAAGGCAATAGTAGCCCAAATGTCTGCTTGTTAAAAGCAAAGTGAGCAATGCCATCTCTGAAGGTGCAACACAAACTTGAACCAGATGGGCTACAGCAGCAGATGACCACACCAGGCAACGCTATGAACAAAAAACTGAAGCTGTTCCTGCAGGCTGACTGAAACTGGATGACAACAGATGGGGGGGCAATTGTTGGGTGGTGTCGAGCTACAACCTATTATCACTCATTTGATTGTGGTGTGATGAACCAGGGAAGCACCTACAAGAGCCAGGGCCCTCAGTTACTGTAGTTTGAGGCCACCGATGGCGCAGTCTCACATAGAACATGGCTAGCACTTGTTGGAAATTCCTGCTCGGCTCTTTGGCTGCTATCCTGAACGGTTTCTGTCTTGTGTTTTCAAAACTTTGCGTAGGAACATCTAGTTTTTGTACTGTTACTGTTACTGTTACTGTTTTCTCACTTCTGCTCCAGTTATTGATGACCATCTTTAGGTAAAAATAAGCCTGTGGAGGCCATTGTCTAATAACCTCATTCTGATTCTTCTCTGCAAAATGTGACTTTACTGAACGATGCAGTGACATACAGCAGTTAAAATTAAATAAAACATTGTTCTAAAGGAACACAATGGAAAACATGTCAGTTTCTCTTCTCAGCTGCCCTTGTTTGCTTGTTTTAAATTGCAAACTTGCCAGAAAAATGCAGCTTGCTGTTGTTGCTGAGTTGTTTTTTTTTTTTTCCTGCTGAATGGGGTTTTCCAGGATACTAATTCTGGTCATTGTCTGATTCATTTGCACTGATTAGCCTATAGCCTCTGGGCTCAGGCTGTATATAGACATGTCTGCAGCGAACTTGCAGTTCCAGCAAATTTGAGACACTGCAGACCGACAGGAACTTGTCATCTACCTAACTGTGCTCTGCCTGAGAAGCAAATGTTCACCTACAAATCATTCAAATTGATCTGAAAAATGAAAAAAAAAAAAAAAAAACACTACCTGGAGGAGTCCTTAGAACATTAGTTCAGCAATCCATCACAACTGCTTGGAGATTTGCTTAGTTAAGTAAAGATGTTTGATCTATTAATGTTAAGAGACTCTTCCCTTAAGTTGCTGTGTGATTATTTTTATTACTTTGTTTTAAAAATCTATGTTAAATCACATTTTTGTAATAGAAAAGGGTTGTTCTTTTATTTTATATATGATGCTGTAAGTTTGCTCTTTGGCAGAATTACATTTCATATTTTTATATACTACTACTACTACAATTACTGCTAATAATAATAATAATGATATTCTGTTAAAATGTTTGTTATATTATTCTCTTCAGTGTTTCAAAGCTTTATAGTCCTGTTTAATTTATAGTGCTGTAGGGTGTAGTTGCCATATAATAAATGTCAGATTACATGTGCATAAGGAATGGGGATATTGATAAGTTTATATTTCCAGCCACTCCCTTGAAAATGTAAAACAAAAGTTTTGCCAGCATGGTTTATGCTTTAAGCTTTTTTTAACATATTAAAACATTTTCTTTTGTAATGTAATTTATTTCCTCTATGCGTCAAATGACAACAGGTGTTGTAAATACCTGTGCTGCCCATTCATCTGTCCTAATGCGCATGCGCACAGCGATGCTACGTCACATGCTGCTTACTCAGCAGATTTCTTATCAATACATCCTACCTGAGCACCAGCACCGACACACATAGCTATCTATCCGTGCTACGGCAGGAAAATCTGATGAGAAGCGGCTTTGCGCATGCGTGATTCATTTCCAATGTGGACACAGAATGTGGTTCAGTTCAGTTCAGTTCAATTCAAATGTATTTAATTAAGGACAGCACATTAAACAATGCTACATGTGGGAAAAAACAGAGAAACTGTTGTTTTGTGCATAGGTCTTCTAACCAATGCACAACCTATGTTTCTAACTAAACAGATTTATGTACAACCAAGAAAATTCATTTCTTGGTTGTACCTTTAATATCAAAAGTTAAAAAATCCTGTCATATACTCAGACACCTACCTTGAATTTCTGCGACTATAAACAAGAAATGCATATCAGAATATATATCAGAGAAAGTTATATATTCTGCATCTGTAATAATGTTGGTCAATAGAAATCAGTCTTCACATATTTGTTTTTGTTTTAGCCACTGTTTCGTCTGGGAATCGAAACTCTAATTCGAGTTTCAAATTCACTTTTATTCCTGAAGGTGGGGTTTCTGTGTGCAGGTGAGGTTTTCTGAATCAGGTTACTGTGGGTCTGACCACCAGTCTGAACTCAGGGAAGTGGGAATGGGAATTCTGGCTCTTTTTAGAGAACCGGCTCTTTTGGCTCGGATCACTAATGAGATTCGACTCCTTCGGCTCTTCAGTTTTGTTTTTTGTTTTCTTTTTTTAGTTCCTTAATTTATTAGCCAACAGAAAAACGTTGCAAAACAAATGAGAGCTCACAGTTCGAAATGACTTTATTCACCAGGTCTTCCTCTGGGTCAGTGTGAAGTGAAATGTGCATTTTGAATTTTAAAATACCATGTGAGTTTGCTGTTTGGCTTTTAATGGTTAGATTTACAGATTTACTTGTGGAAAATTGATGGAATAGGAGCTTTTAATTCAGAAATCTTCCTATTTTACCTGAAAATTGTGTTTGTATTGAATCAGCAATCAGAAAACATGCTTCTGTTACATGACAGTTTACTGGTCTAAAGTAATGGGTTTAAAATGTTTTTTTCTCTGAAAAACACACCAGCAATAAATCTGACTCTGAAAGGAGTGAAGATATTATTTAAATCCACAAGGGGGCGTCCTGAACTGTTTTACACAAAACACTGAATTAAAGAGAATTAATGAAAGAGAAAACACAACAGGCCAGCTGTCCAGGAGAACTTTCCATGTTCGTGGAAATGAAAAGCAGAGGGAGAACGGTTAGGTGATGGCAGCATCATGTCAGCCAATGTCCCTTTTTCTGTCAGCAATCACAGCGACGCCAGACCTGGTGCAGCTTCTGTGGGGAGAAAAGTAACTGAGAAAACAACACACTTAGTTTCTAACTAAACTTTTTAGTTAGAAAAGGTTTAGTTTCTAACTAAACTGATTTTTTTTAGTTAGAAACACCAGAGCACCACCTTCTGGCCTCTCTCCAGATCAGTTCAGTTCAGATTAGGGAACTGTTTTTGGCTTTGTTTTTCCCCCTCCGTGCACTGCCACCTTATCGTGGCGGAGGGGTTTGAGTGTCCCAGTGATGCTAGGAGCTGTCGGAGGCTTCATGGATCTATTTGGGCAAACAGGTGGGGGAGAGGACCAAGAGCAGCCCAAAGATTGCTTAGAATTATAAACACAGAATGTTCCTATTTAGAGATTGCGCTATAGACGGGGTTCCCGCTTACAACCAGAGCCATAGACAGAACTCAGACTTTCTCCCATGTTTTATCAGCCTGGCGGGCCACCAGGCTTTATTTTCCCCTCACCAAGCTATAGGTTGTTATTTTTCTACACCAGTGACAGTAAAGACAGATTAAAGTAAAGGTTTATAGTTGAAACATTGAACTGACTGAGGAGTTGTGAACCTATTGTCCCATCAGTTGCCCGTTTGCTTCACATGCTGTTATTTCTGAGTTTTGATGCATTGCACCTCAGAATTTCTGTAACCAGACATTTTTTAACCCAAACACGCAGCAGATCGCTGACGGACGACTCCTGCAGTTCTTCCACCGGGCTCAGCAGGTTTTCTGAAGGAAACTCTGCAAGCTTTCACAGGTGACGCTTTCTGATTGTTCTCCATTTTGACTTGAAACTTTCTTAGCAATCTATGCTGCAGATATTTTGCTGTTTATTTTAGTAATATTTAAAAGTGAGTTTTTGAAAAGGGATTTCATTCTTGAGTTGTTAAAGGGTTTGACGTGGAACCTGCACCAGTCCTGTTGTCACCTTCTCAACTTCAATTTCCATTTGCATGATTTGTTTCTCTGTTTCTACCAAAAACTGGATGAATAAAGTCTTCAATCTGGTGTTTTGTAAACAAAATTGTTCTTTAAAAAAAAAAAAAGGTTTAGCTGAGACAAGAAACTTCGTAATTTCGTTTATTTTGTAGCTTCTGTTTATTTATTTAGGATATTTTAAATGTCTCCCAGTTCCAATGTTAAATGTTCATTAGACTTTAAAGTTTGAGGACTTTGGACTCATTGCTGATTTCTTATCGGTATTTATAACTTACAGTATCATTTATATTTCATCTCAAAAATCCATTGCAGTTTGATAAGAATATTTGTGAATCATCTTGTTTTCTTTTTCTTAATATTTTTCTCCCCAAATTGTTCAGTGCAAACTAAATTAGTGAATAGTTACCCACTCATTACAATTATTTTCAAAATCTACTTAAACCAAACATGTTAAAACTCAGTAAGTTAAACACACAAATCTCAGTCCAAAAACTATTACATAAACATCATAAAATATTTAAATACCTTAACTGATAACACATTTCTTAATCTAGTATGTTTAATAAAAAATAAAAAAAGTTGTTTATACTGATCATTTTCTCCCTTATTCTGGCTCCAGTTTTTAAGATACATTGTTTGATTTTAAAATACACATGATGTTTATTTACACTTAATTTTATTCCCACTATTAGCAGGTTTTTATAAATCCTGCTTTTGATCTTAAAGTTACACAACAGGATTTTGTGCCAAAACACCACGCAGTCAGAACAGGGGCAAATTTGGAGCACTTTCTACACCCAGATCTCAGAAGAATCCCGCAATTATCCCATCGACCAAATAAATGACCCGGTGATTAAATTACAGCTTATCCCTTTGCAAGAGATGATCTGTAAATAAAGTCTCTGGTGCTCTGTCTGCGAACAAAGCTTCACATGTAAACTTTTTGGCCAAACACTCCCAGTTCTTTCACACTTGTGAAAATGATATCTTTCTGATATTTATATTATGTTTTTTTTTTTGGTGAAATGTTTCTTTTAGGTCATGAGCGAGATGAGTACAATCTACAGCACCGCAACATTTTGATACATTGTTTGATTTAAAAATATGCATGACATTTATTTACACTTATTTTTTATTCCCAGTATTAGCAGGGTTTTTTTTTCATAAATCCTGCTTTCGATCTTAAAGGTACACAACATGATTTTGTGCCAAAACATTTTGATCCATCATGCCGACAGACTGAAAAGCTTGAACGTGACACTTTATGAAGAGATTTCACTTCATGTTAAACCAGCAAAGTCTTCTAGAATGAGATATCTATTTGAATCTGATAAAGCATCAAAGTATGACACAGACTTCAGCACAGAGGCGCTGAATGTTCCCTTTGGACATCATATCTGTAAATGAAAACTGATACACCCTCTGTTATTGCTCTGCTGTCCAAAGGCCAAGGCAGCTCGGCAGGTTAATAAACCTGTATAAGTGTACAGTGAGCTCCTTTCTCAGAGTCATTGTGCGGTGGATGAAGAAGCCAAGATGTCCGCTGGGGTTCTTGCAGTGCTTCTGGCCGTGTCTTCGGCTGTTTCTCTGGTGACTGCCGACGTGGAGTCTGAGGCCAGGGTGTTCCTGGAGAGGTTTGACCAGAATGCCAGTGACAAGATGTACAAGTACTCACTGGCATCATGGGCCTACAACACCGACATCACTCAGGAGAACTTGGACAAAGAGGTACGTCCTTGAATGCTTTCACAGACTCATTTGTCATGTTGTTTCTAAACAGTATGTTTGGAAGTTGCTGATTAATATCTGTTGTTGTGCCACGCAGTCAGAACAGGGGCAAATTTGGAGCACTTTCTACATCCAGATCTCAGAAGAATCCCGCAATTATCCCATTGACCAAATAAATGACCCGGTGATTAAACTACAGCTCATCTCTTTACAAGATAAAGGCTCTGGTGCTCTATCTGCGGACAAAGCTTCACATGTAAGACTTTTTGCCCAAATACTCCTGGTACTTTCACAGTTGGGAAAATAATATCTTTCTGAAATTTATATCATGTTTTTTTTTTGTGTGTGTGAAATGTTTCCTGTAGCTCAATAAGGTCATGGGTGAGATGAGTACGATCTACAGCACCGCAACAGTTTGCCTGAAAGATGACCCCCTTAACTGCCAGACTTTGGAGCCAGGTACAGTCTGTTATTTAAAAAGCTTCCTGGTGCTGACAAAGGTAGATAATGCAGTTATAAATTAACAAAATTTCACAGAATCAGAAGATATTGAAAACTGTAATCCAATGGTGCAATCTTTCCTCCTACAGTGGATCACAACAGTTATTTAAATAATGAAGCATCTTTTTTCTCTGCTATGTTTTAAAGTGACTTAGTCTCATCTGAAATAACAGCACCCAGTTGTTTGGTATGTGACTTGAATGTTGATATAATAAACATATCCTGTTACAGTAAAACAGCTCATGATGAAAGGCGTTATATACATAATCCTAGAACAAGCTCCATCACGACATACTTTCTCAGTCACTGAAAACTGTTATTTTTCTCTTGTGTAAATGTTTCCTGTGTCTTTTCCCTTTGTGAGAATGTTTCCTTTGTGTTTTATTTAACAGTTAATTTGCATTCCTTCCTCTGGTATTTCTGCTTTTGTCTACATATTATCTGATGTCTCTCGTCCAATACTGTCATCTCTTTCTCTTCTTTGTCTCCATCTTCTCATCTGACCGTTCACTTCCTGGACAAGTTGATCAATTAGTTGAAGAGTTCAGTAATACAAAATGTCATAGTTTCTGACCCTAACCCTCTACATAACATGCAAAACAAAATAGAAAACAAGCACCATATATTTTTTTATGTAAACAAAATAAAACAATGTGGCTATATTGGTATTTTCATCCATTCATTAATTCTGCAGAACCAGTGAGCATGGTACATCTTTACTTTACCAAATTTGTTCCATATCTGTCCATTCTTCTTCTAAAATTATGTGTTTTGGGGTGAATTTAAATTTTGCTGGATTTCCTTTTTTGAACCATTAAAGATTTGACAAATAAATGGGTGATGGGAGCAGATTTTCCCCGTCTCTGATTTGTCTCTTTTTCTGTGTACAGGCCTGGAGCATGTGATGTCCAACAGCCAAAACTACGAAGAGCGTCTCCACGTGTGGGAGGGCTGGAGGAGAGAGGTGGGGAAAAGGATGAGGCCTCTGTATGAAGACTATGTGGATCTGAAGAATGAAGCTGCCAAACTTAATGGTAAATAATGATCTGAGAGAAAACATGAAACAAACAAACAAAAAAAAAATACATGCAATGTTTTTATTTTGTTGATGTTGGAAAAGCTCCAAGTTTTGAACTGAAAACAATTAAACTTCTATGATGTAAAAAAAACAAAAACTGCTGAACTCACTGTAAGTTTGCTTCTGACCAGGCGGTCAGAAGCAAACTGACCACCTGATGTGTTTCTCAAACAGCCAGCCTGAGTTTGAACTTCAACTTTTTCCGTTTCTTTTCATTCACAAATCTGCAGGTTTTGAAGACTATGGAGCTTATTGGAGATACAATTATGAGACCCTCGATGAAGATGTTCCTTACAAGTATACCAGAAATCAGCTGATGGAAGATGTTCGCTCAATATACAAAGAGGTATACAGCACATCAGTAACAATGAGAATGAGGTCCTGTTGACAATGTCACAACATGAAAAAACTTGTAGTTGTTATTGCCATATTATTTTGTAGATCATGCCTTTATACAAAGAGCTGCATGCCTATGTAAGATCCAGGCTTATGGAGGTCTACCCAGGATACCTTGACCCAGAGGGACCCCTGCCCGCCCACCTCCTTGGTACGTTAAAGTACTAGTTATGAACCCATAATCAAGTGTAGTCTAAGTATCTCGGCTCAATAACCTTTTTTTAGAGTCACAAAATAGACATTATTATCCGTCATATCCACACACTACAAACACAATGTTTAAAATACATAATAATATATATATATATATATATATATATATATATATATATATATATATATATATATATATATATATACATATTACTGTGCACTAAAATACAGTATGCATGTATACATTTTTTTCAGAAGTAACACTATTCCCACAATTAAAATTTTTTTATGCAATAATGTGTTTTTAAAGACGATAACATTTTCCTATAATTTGCGACATTTAGTTCAGTGTGAGAAACCCAAAGACACCGAAACAAACAAAAAAATTACATTCCTTTTTTCATTGTTCTGTTCAAAGTCTTTTATTAGCATAGAGAAGTTAATAAACCTTTGAGTCCTTCATCCAAACATATCAGAATTGTTTAAGTTATATAATTGTTTCTAATACGGGATTAAAGTACACTGATAAAAGTCTAACAAAAGTTCACCAGATATAGGGTCCAACAAGCAGAACGTCAGGATCGTTTCAAAGTCTGCTCAACTGCAATGAACATCTGAGCTCTGGAAAGTCAGAAGCTCTCAAATAAGTAAAATGTTAATTTTTAGTAAAAAACACTTTATACCAAAAGGTCACTGTATAATCATATGAACTGACTAATGTTCCTCGAGATTCACACGTTCAGTTCTTGTCAATTATTCCCATGTTTCAGTCATTAAATATTATATTGCTTGTGTTAGAAGTTCAATACACAATCATTCAAATATGGACAATTTAAAGGAGGGATCAGGCAAAATGTGAAGTATGGTAATATTATTTTAAATAAGGCCTTTGAATTAAATTTTGCTTTTGGACCCTAAATCCTTCAAACCGTAATTCAGAACTGAAGTTTGTCGCCCTCTGTTGGTCATGTTTTATCACAACTACTTTACTAAAAATCAAACATAAACCAGATTGATTTTTATTTTTTTTTTTATGGTCTCAGTTTGAATTTCATTAATATAATAGTGTTGTGTTGTTGAAAGAAAATGTCTATAACAAAAAAAAAAAAAAAAAAAAAAAAGAACAATATTAGGATATTTATGTTTTCTGTTCAGGTGACATGTGGGGAAGATTCTGGACCAACCTGTATCCCCTGTCAGTCCCCTACCCTGAAAAACCAGACATTGACGTCAGCAGCACTATGGTGCAGCAGGTGCAGTGCCAGTATATGTGAAATTTTAATAAAAAACACTTCAGTGAATCTCAGCCACTCGTAAAATAAATAAATAACATTCTCTTCATTTAGTGAATATCTTCTTGAATTTCAGGGTTGGGATGAAATGCGTTTTTTTAAGGAAGCAGAGAAGTTCTTTATGTCTGTGGGACTCTACAAGATGTTTGACAACTTCTGGACTAACTCCATGTTGGTGAAGCCCAATGATGGCCGGAAGGTGGTCTGCCACCCCACCGCCTGGGACATGGGAAACAGAGAGGACTTCAGGTGGGATGAAATCAAAAACATGCTTTTACTCACGCACATTCACACAGATTTAAGTGCCAGTCTTACTTCCTATCATCTTATTTTTATCAGCATTAAAAATACAAAAGTAGTTGAGAAAGTGATGTCGATTAATTGCTGACTCACTCTGTCCTGCTGATAAAGACAAGCAAAGTCTGGATTGTAAAATATCAGTTCAGATTATTACCTCAGTAATTCACAGTGATAACATTTGCAGAAGCATAAAATATTAGATTTTATGACTCTACTTGTATCTGTCTGGGTAAATATTACTGAAGTAAATCTCGCCATAAAAATGTTTATAAACTATGTTTATCAGACTGAGCCCGTCAGGTTACTGCTCAGATTGTTTTATTGCTCCAGATATAAGTGCATCGCCCTGCATAACTGCTGACCTCCACACTTCTTCTGCTGCTGCGTCTCCAGGATAAAAATGTGCACCAAGGTCAACATGGACGACTTCCTCACCGTGCACCATGAGATGGGCCACAACCAGTACCAGATGGCTTACCGCAACCTGTCCTACCTCTTGAGGGACGGAGCCAACGAAGGTTTCCACGAGGCCGTCGGAGAAATCATGTCCCTCTCTGCTGCCACGCCCAAACACCTGCAGAGTCTGGGACTTCTCCCGAGTGACTTCATTTATGACAGTGGTATGTTCTGTGAATGTTGACCCAGACACAAAATCAGCAGGGTTGTTTTTATTTAAAAAAAAACAACAAAAAAACAAAAACAAAAACAAAGTTAGATATGTGAGAGTGTTTTTTTTAGTAAATTAAACCCCAGGAATAAGAATCCTGGGGTTTTTCTTCCTGAAGAGAATCTGCATCTCTTCTTTCAAAAATCAAATTTTATCCAGGTATTGAGAGACCTGTCCTTTTAGCTGATAAAGAATTCAAGTTGGTGGAAACCTCAGAAACAAAACTTATCAGTTTAGATATGTTTCATAAAACTTTAGGTCCCAACAAAACCTCACATAAAATGAGTGTTTCCTACTGCCTCTCAAGAGTCCCTGTTAAAAATAGCTTCAGCAACACTGGAAGTGTCAGAATAACATAACCTGTCTGTATATGTGATATCATTTATGTGCATAAAGATTAATGAGAATGTAGTGTTAAGTCTTCCTTATTTGAGCAGCGAATTTATGTAAATGCCCACAGATGCAACCTTAACAGAAATGTCTTTGGTTTGGTTTTGATGTAGAGTTTGCATGTTCACCCAGTTCTTCCTGTGAGCAAAAAGCTTTTATTGTTGACATATTTTGCCAGTCTACATCTTCCTTAGGCATGTATGGGTGTCTGTCATGTGACCAGGGAGTACCCTGCCTCTTGCTCACTGACCACTGTAGATAGACAGCAGCCTCTTCATGACCCAACACGATTAGGCGCATATGGAAAATAAAAAGAAAGAAAATGACAGTTTCTGCCCTTCTTCCACTTTCTGCTCCGATTGTAGAAACTGAGATCAACTTCCTGCTGAAACAGGCTCTCACCATCGTGGCCACGCTGCCCTTCACCTACATGCTGGAGGAGTGGCGCTGGCAGGTGTTTGCAGGGAATATCACCAAAGATGAATGGATGAAGCGCTGGTGGGAGATGAAGTAAGCCGAAATTATCAGGGCGTCTGTCGGATGATGCTCTGCCTCTTGTTCGTTTTCTGAAAATGAACTGGTCATAGTCCGAGGAAATATGTTAAACGTGAAATACAACATTTTTGGTGTTGTGCAGTGAAGCACCTGCCTAGCTGCAGGTCTGTCGGTGTGCATTAGTGCTGACTCAGCGTTGTCCTAACAGGAGGGAGCTGGTGGGAGTTGTCGAGCCTGTCCCCAGAGACGAAACTTATTGTGACCCGCCTGCTCTGTTCCACGTATCTGGAGACTACTCCTTCATCAGGTGTGCTTCAAAGCTCCGCATAAAACAAATAAAAGCTTTACTTCGACTCCATGTTTTCTTTCTATCCACTTTGTGGGCAGAGATGTTGTTGATTGAAGCATTTTAAAATCTTTCACCTGGAAATTAGTTTGCAGCTTCAAAATGGAACTTGGTCTAAGTTTCTTCATATAAGAAAAATTCTTTTTAACTTGTCCAAAAAAGATCTGGCTTCATGACACACAGAAGAGAAACTAACATGCTTTTATTTAAGATACAAGTGTAATGCAGACTCAGTAAGTGTGTTTGTTCTTTTGCAGGTACTTTACAAGAACCATCTACCAGTTTCAGTTCCAGAAAGCTCTGTGTGACGCAGCTGGTCACACTGGTGACTTGTCCTCATGTGACATCACTGGTTCCAAGGAAGCAGGAACCAAGCTGAGGTATCTGCTTCCTGTTTGTTGTTACCCCTGCTTGTTGTGCCCCAAATAAAGCGTTTATCTGCTACACATGTTGCAGCACACAGGAATCCTAAGTTGATTAATGCTGCTTTTCTACAGAAACATGTTGGAACTGGGGAGGTCTGAGTCCTGGACCAGGGCTTTGGAAACGATAGCTGGAAATGTAAGAATGGATGCTGGTCCACTGCTGGACTACTTCAAGAAACTGTATGACTGGCTGAAAGAGAATAACCTGAAAAACAGCAGGGCTGTTGGCTGGAAGACAACAGTGGATCCATGTGAGTAAAAACTAGGTCGCCCTGGAAATTATTACTCTGTAAAACAGAGCGAAGTTTACAGAAAGAAAATGAAAATACTTGCCCATCTCCCTCCTAATAAATCACCTGCTTTTTAGCACCTACTTGCCCAGTTGTATTTTATTTACTATTTTTTTTAACGGAACATCTTTTGCCCTGGTTTGTTATTGATCCCACACTCACATCTGTTGCATCTGTTCTGCAGGCCTTATGCTTGACTAAACCAACGTTTTAACAAAGAGAGCTTCAGTCTTTGTGATAAATAAACATTTAAGGATGCAGGCGTATATAAATGATAAGGAGAGAAAAAACCCTGGACATGAACTTGTTTTGACTGATAAAATCTTTTCAAAACACATTAATGACTAGAAAGTCGTTTATGTAGAAATACTTAGTGTGACTGGTCCGTAGGGAGGCAGGAAAGATTTCAGCTATCCACCAGGTCAGTTGTATTACTAAACATACATGTATGAAAACGATTATAACTTTATAAGAAGTCATGACTCTTTTTGTTTTTTTTTTACAGATTCGCAATATGCCACCAAAGTAAGAATAAGTCTGAAAGCTGCTATGGGAGACGATGCTGTGAGTATTATCGTATTGAGCTGCAACAAACGCAAAGTCCACTCTGTTTCTCTCTCTCTTTTTCTTTATCTATCTCTCTTCCTATATTTGGTACATATATGGTATTACAGTGCAAATATTCATTTCAGTATTCCTGGAACTCCAATGAGATGTACCTCTTCAAGGCCAGCATTGCCTACGCCCTGAGGCAGTACTACAGCCAAAAAGACCAGAACCTTCCTTTCACGTCAGTATCCCTCTCCATCCTGGGGCTGTTTATCGGAGATATTTAACGCACCTTTTAAAATGTGGCGTCTGTGCTTTCTGTCGCTTACTCGGAGTGCTTTTCTATTCTCCCACTACCAGAGCAGAGAACATTCTCACTTATGAAGAAACGCCCAGGATCTCCTTCTACATGGTGGCCACGCACCCAGGAAGCCCCTCTACATATATTCCCAAGTCTGACATGGAGGCAGCTGTCAGGTTAGCCACACGGACAGATGTATTTTTTTTTACAGTTGGGTAATTGAGTGGAAACACCATAAATCTGGTTTACACAGGGCTGAAACCAGGTATCAGTCTAAATTTCTTACTGATATCTTGGCTGATTTCTTTCCTCTTGTCCATGATACCTCACAAGGAAGCAGAATGTATCTGTTTACCTTGAATTTTGTAAATTAACCTATCAGAGTAGACATAACAAGCTGGACCTTTCCATGTTCTTTAGAGATATATGAATCTTGCTGCATGTATATGTCAAATTTTGAAGACAGCACTAAAAAAGTCCAGTAAAAAGCTGAGTAAAATAAAGTTACATGTATTGTTATACAGTGTATGCAAATATCTACTTGCCTACAATTGTAAAACATCATTTTGCAGGATCATTATGTAACATGCACATTTATCTATCAATCCAAGGTTATATCGGGGTCGAATCAACGAAGCCTTCCAATTGGACGACCACACACTCGAGTTCATAGGTATTGTACCGACCCTGGCCCCTCCTGCACAGCAGCCAGTGGAGGTGTGGCTGGTGGTGTTCGGTGTTGTCATGGGACTCACAGTGTTGCTGGGCACCTACCTCATCATATCTGGTTTCAGGGAGCGCAAGAAGTGAGTGTTGTTTTCAGCAGACGTCCATTATGGCAACCCGTAACTTTTAAAGAGGTGAAACATTCTCTGCTTCTTCTGCCTGCAGGAAATTGTCAAAGCCACCTGCGGAGAATCCTTACAGCATAGATGTTGATGGGATTAGTAACGCTGCCTTTGACGATATTGACACTGGACTTTAAGGAGCCAAGGAAGAAAAGTTGTAGTTCAGGGCGTCTGGTCTCACAGTCAGTTCTGTGTGACTTTTGACAAACATTAAATGTGAATCCATGTGAAGATTTCATTATTGTAAAAATGCTCAGAGACTAAATGAACGCAAAAACAAGACAGCAGGCTTAACCTCCAAAGACTGTAATATTTATTGTCTTTCAATATGACAATTATTCAGTAATGATGTTGCATAATGTATTCTTAATTTTCTTTTAGTTTTTAAAGCACTTTCTGGTTCAGTGACACTTATATATATTAACATAATGAAGGAGTAAATATTGTTTTAAAGTACTGTGAAGCTGTAAACATGACAGGAGTTTGTTAGTAAAATGTAATTCAGAGGTTTTTGTTTTTCTGCCAGTTTCCATTAATGCGGTTAAGCTAAACTTCACCTCATTATGTTGAACTTTGATTTCAACACGTCTTCTTTTTATCTAATTTTGTAATCTGAAGAGTGTAACATTATGCTTTCATTCTTGATCTAAATTACTGGTTGATGCAGAATATGCACAATTTGTTTGAGCATGTTACTTCATTTCAGGTTTTTTTTTTTTTTTGGAGTGCAAGGAATTGGATTTTACTTAAATAAATTTCATAGCTATAATAGTAAAACAACGTTTTATCAGTATTTTTGCTGCTACAATAAATTAAAATGGGGGAAAGTGTAACAAATGCTCCAATAAACTGCAGTATGCCAAAAATGATTCTTCAACTTTTGGAACATAATAGAATTTATCAACGCAACGATGGTTGTCAACTCTGCTCTGACTGGACAGACTCAATAAATCCTTCTCTGACAAAGTGTGTATTTTTTTTTGTGTAAATTAAAATACCTCTATGAAAAGGTAATTCTGAAATATATTAATATTTATAAGCTCAGTTTTTATATCTCATCTGGGAAAGAGCTGCAGTCGTGACATATAATAAAATACAGATCATATAGAAACATTACAATGGATTTCATAAGGACTTTTAAGATAACATGAAATTATTGCAAATAAAACATCACACAAGGATGGACTTACATATGATCAAAGGGGAGGGAAAACCACAAATTTATAGTAAAAAATGTTGTTTGAAAGTCACTTATTTCAGAATAATTTCAAATATTAATCATATAAAACAACAAAAAATGTTAAACTTAGCAATAGTAAAACAACCGTATGACACATGTCCAACAAGTCAGAGCTTCACACAGAGACTTTAGTTTTTGTCACATAACTAGATGGGATAAACAAAAAGAGCTTCTGTCAGAACTCAACTTTCTATTTACAATGTGGCGGCCAAAAAGTGAGTATAAGCGTGTAGAAAACCACCCCGTCTCACTTCTGAATGATAAAGAGGAACGAAGAATCTCCCCTTTCTCCGTCTGTCTCAGCCATTTCCACCAAATCAGAGTTGGCTATGTGGATGAACCAACCTTTGTGGAGCGCAGATTCAAATTTTCGCTGTTTTGTGCGGTCAGACATCATGTAGAAGACAAAGGAGAAGGTGCAGTCGTCATTCTTGGAGATCTGCCTAAGTCTCTGCTTTTCACACGTCTACGAGTACAAAACAGAAAACTACTATCGGTTTATTGAATTCAAGTTAGAAATAAAATTATTTGGCTTTGACGACATATTGCATGTATTGCCTTAACATCAAACTGTTGTAGAAGCACAGCTATGGCGGCACAAAAAAGCCCTCAACTGATCTGCTTGAGAATAAGTAATGAAGCATTTTTATCTGTCTACATATATTTAGATATATAAATATTAATATATCTTGTGGGGGGTTTTTGGTGGAATACATCATTCTACTGAATGTCTGAATGTGTTTTTTTGTTGTTGTTGGGTTTTTTTTTGCTACAAACATTTGCATAGATCATTAGTTTAAGAATTTCTCAAATTACACAAATTCAGTTGAGAAATTGTGTAGTTTTTTTGTATGCAATGTCAAAACAGAACATCACAGCCAAGAAATTGGAGAGTCAGTAAATCTGCTGAATCGCGTCACAGCAAGAATGTCAATAGTGTGGTTCTCAGGTGGGGTTTTTTCACATTTACTTCTGTTTCCACAAAGAGTTCAGAAGCACACATGCTAGGCTAGGTTATGGTGATTCCAAACTGACCTTATGATTGAGTCCAATTAAACTGTGGCATACTGCTGCATGTGTACAAATTGGGGAAAACAAGGATATTGAGAAATGTCAAACTGTTTCCTTTTCTGTTAATAGGCTAAAAGTGACAGGAAAGATTATTTCGATTCTGTTTCTGTAGCCTGCAAAACAGTAATCTCCATTCACAGAGGAACAGGTCTCAGAAATCACTTTGTGGGATGAGATTCGTTCCTCTTGCTAGTTGCACAGAAAGCAACTCATAACTTTGAGTTATGAGTGTAACTTGGCACAAACGCAATTCTAACTTCACAGTTCATAGATAGTAGTTTTTCCAATTAAGACACAATTCAAATACTTTGTGACTGCTATGGGTAAAAACCCAGATAAAAGTAAAAAGAAAATAGACCAAAGGCTGGATAATGAAAGGCAGACATATTTTGGCGTCGTGGATTGAATAAATAATGCAAACATCACTTCCTTTTTTGCCCCCTGAAACTGGGAAGTCCATTACTAGAAGGCAAACCTGTTGGCAACCTAGGAACACAGAAAAAGAAGAAGTATTTCTTTTCCCACCATAAAGGAGGGATTCAACCCAATCCAGAACTCTTTTTTAGTTATTACTCTCCTACCTTACTCAATACTCACTACAATAATCACTTCTACATTTTTCAAGTTTTTGTTTGCTTGAAAATTTATCAATTGATAATTTAAACTATCAATTTAAATTATGACCCACTCCATCAAAACATTGCTCAGCACCAACAAAAGGCAAATCCCAGCTCACATGATGACCAGAGTTACAGGAAATGACACGTCATACCGATTTCATTTGCCCTAGCTTTACCCCTCTGCATGTAACAATGAAGTGGGTCATCTCATGGCTTGTATACATACTGCTGCACCAGTACCATATGATCTGACAACAACATTATCTTCATCTGTCCCAGTTAAACCATTTAAATCCTTACACTGTTAAACTCTCTTCGCTGTCCTCCTTGCTAGATTGACTCTGTGAAAGTCTACACTTGCATTTGACACATTATTCTGTCACTTTTCTACAACATGTAAGCAAATGTTCAAAATGTTCATCCATGACAAAAAAAAACTAACAAAAAAAATTTGAAAATAGGCGCACATCTGTAAAATTGGTTTAAATTAACAAGCGACAACATTGTAACCCCTAGAAAAAAAAATAACATGGTGTTCAGCTCAAAAACCCTTCATTTAAAACACACTAATTTTAATACTCAGTGAAACTTTTATTTTATCCATCCATTCACATGGCATCATCACTGCTTTCCAACAGATGCCTCACTTTGCAAACTAGAAGTATATGTTGCAGAAAATGTTCAATAACATGACAGTCAATGGCTTTCTTCTGCTAAGACATAAAACAGGATTATTGGAAACTAACAAATCTCTTATTTCAGAGGAACAAAGACTACAATATAGCATGCTAAGGACTTACTCAGTCTAAGGTGTATGGTTATAATGTTTAAAACAAATGCATGGTTACCTGTGTATGTAATGGGTACCGTACCTATGCTCTTGTGCTCGTCATATTTTATTTTCTTGCTGTTTGGATGAATATTTATTTCTCTTATTTTTTACCCCAGCTCAAGCCAGGGCTAAAGAGTGGAGACTTGGTTCTTTTCCTAAATCACATTCGCTCATGTTAAGCTGAAAACTTTAATGCTCCAATAGTGCGCATTGCTTGCTAAATCCCAATGAAAAAAACAAAAAACAAAACATCTTCAAGCCAAAAAAATTACATTATTCTGTATAGTTTCACCTCTGTCTGTAGGACCACCCTGTCTCCTTCCTTGCAGCACCTGAGAAAGCAATTGGAACCGGTGAGATTTAGCACCACTGCAATTCCTCTGAACTTCTTATCCATGGCATTCGACTTGTAATAATAGATAGTGATCTTTTCTGAGGATGAAAGGAAAGCAAAGAGGCATCACAAAAAGTAACAGCGACTCCAGTTGCCAGCAATGGTGGGAAGCAGGTTGTTTGGAAGATGCATTGCTCTGAACGACAGACCTGGATTTGGTGAAGTGTAGACGGTCTTTTCCGAGCAGATGGTTCTGAGGTAGCGATGAGTGGGCACATGTTTTATCAAGACATCGGCCAGCTTTTCCTGTCTGAAACTTACATCTCCTCTGGGAACTGAAAGTGACAGAGGAAACAGAGAACATTGACCTGTCTTTGGTTCATTTGGGGTTTTGTTGTTTTGTTTTCTTTGGTCTGTTAGAAAGTACTAAAATGATCCCATGTAATATGAAAGTAACAATATTTACATAATAATAAACTTGTCTGCTGTAACAATATCCTTCAATCATTCAGTTCACATCATGAATTTTTTACTTTAAAATTAAATATCGGCTCCCTTAAATAGGACTAAATACAGTGAACTTGAACACAAAGGCGGAGGGAGAAGTAAAACCTTTGAACTCACCTAATGTCACTGTGCTGGATTCTGCCACCACCACGATGTCATTGACGGTGCATGCTGTCTCCTCACAGCCATCACAACCCCTGGTTCCCACCACAGTGATGCTGGTGTTCATCATGTGAATTACAAGGAGGTCGCTGCTCTCCCCATTCTCCCCGCTCATATCTTTGCACACATTCTCCTCTGAATCTGTTGACTCATTTTTCTCTTCTTCTGCAGCATCTTCCTCTCTCGTCAACTCCCAGGAAAAACTCAGGACAGTGCACTCCTTGTCGTAGGGCTGCAAAGTGTCCTCATCTGGGGGCAGCTGCTCCTCCTTCTCAGACTCTTTTTCTCTCTTCTGCACTGACTGAAGAAACAAAAATGTCTTTCAGTGCAAATGCCCACAGAAGTTCATCGCATTTAAAATGACTCTCCATGTCTCTGTGACACCAGAGAAAGAATTTTGTTTTTTGTATTATTTCTTAGCCTGTTTTGAATAAATCAGTACAAAGTAGTGCCCAACCATGTCATGGTAGGAAATGAGATATGATTTGCAAAGGTTTTGACAAATAAAAATCTAAAACAATAGCTTGTGGTTTCATTTAGTTTTGTCCTTTGGCCTGGATGTTGGCTGGACTACAGTATTCTTTGATCTAAACCAGAGGCGCTTAAGATTGGTCCTCGACAGCTTCCATCCATAAAATAAACTACATTTACTCTTGAGGACACTTGGACACCCCTGACCTAAACCATATAGCTACAACTTTGGCTGCATCTTCAAGTGTATCATAGAGATAGAAAGGGGGATAAAAGGTTAGCCATTTTCTCCCATTTCACAGCTACCTGCTACCTTCTGTTCGTATGTCGAATAAAACCCAACAAAATGCATGGAAACTTCTCAAAGTTACAAAATCCTAAAACATATAAGATTTACAAAGTACAGTTTTTGTTTCTTTTTTTTTGGAAAGAACTGTACTAGATCCAATTGGCATACCAGCAATGGATTTCCTTTGGAGATCGTTTTGGCCAGCTCCTCGGGTTCTAAGTCCTGAAGATCAACCCCATTTATCTCCATCAGCTTATCTCCTTTTCTGGAGAAAATAGGAAAACGAAAAGAAAAAGTTAGCAAAATATTTAGAAAAATTTTAAAATAAATCCTTGATTAGAAAACATCTTTCAGACAACACTATTAATGCAGTTTAACCAAAAAGTGAGCTGCAGATAAACTTTTAAATTTCCATCAGTTCTTTAAAGTGAATCAAGTATTCATGAATCAAAACGCTTTCCTTAAACCACATCAAGAAACGCATGATTAGAAATTATTCCCATCTTGATAAACTGACTCAATTTAATCAGAAATCATAATTTTAAGGAGACTCAAAATAGTAGATGGGACTAATGAATTAAGAACTTTCATGTGTTTTATTAAATACATGAATGTGTTTTATTAAATGTACCCTGAAAAGACTCATTTTTAAATAAATTATTTAAAATAATTATTTTAATTTTCCACAAAAGTGAAACACGATGAAATACAAAACAAAAACAAACAATGTCACAACTGAAACCTAATCCTGGCTCAATGAAAAACGAATGCAAAAATGAAAAATGCATTCGAATTTTGGCTTAAAAAACAAATGCAAATTGTCTCCTAACTCAAAAGATAAAGAAAAAAACCCTACATACTGACAGATAATTCAACATCGCTTCACTGCAACCCTATCTTAATTTACAAAACAATCTTAATACTTCAGAGGCTTATGATATGAAGCCTCATGAGGTCATAAATCTGATGCACAGCCATAAATTAAACACATTTTCCCAATGACAGAATCATTGTCTCCAACCAACAATTTTTTGATGTTTTCACATGAATCAAGAGAAAAGATTATAAATCATACCTTATGAACATGTTCATTCCAGTTTTGTTTTTGTACTTCACCACTTCTCCCACTTCGTAGTGGTGCTTCCCCTCATGGAGTTGGTGTCGGATCAACACACTCCCTTTAACAGTGAATTCCTGTAATAAATGAGCAAAAATATTCTTCAATTCTTTCAACTCAGTCACCAGTGTGAATAAATACAGCACAGCGGGGTTCTGTATTAAGTCAACCTACATCCATGTCCATGTTGGTGGCTGAGTCTCTGGCTAATGTTGTGGAAGACTGAAGGAAGCCGAAGGCAACAGCCAACTGTGAAAGCTTTGGTGTCTATTGAACTGCTGAGGACAAGGGGAAGCAGGTATGGGGAGCCCAGGCAGTTGGGAAAGAGGAACTGATCTGTAAAGAGGAAGTCATTTCGATAAACATTCACTGAAGAGAGGGGGTCATGTGAAATTGGCTAAGAAAACAAAATTTATTAAATAAAGAACAATAATAATGAAAAACTATTTCATTAACCGCCGCCAGCAGACGAGGTTCGTAACAAAGTGATCTTATCACCCTCTTCAACTCTGTACTGGAATGTGCTGCTAACAAATAAAATAGAGAACATCTCAAAAGAAACCAACCTTTATTTTGAGAGGTTATTTTGCAAGAACTCAAAATAATGTAACCGTAAGTCACTTTTATAGAAACCAAAACAGAAAAGAAGAAATGAGAACGTATCTTGTCTTGTCACAGATTGCATGGGAAATATTGAGGAAATATTACTGTACTTCCTCTTTAGACTTTAGTCACTGAAGGTGAACTTAATACTTATTTCTATGTTTTATTCTACCGTTATTGCTCAAGCCAATCAAAAGTGGTCGGGGGTAGTTAGCAAGGTGCAACTTATAAAATCAGTGTGATAAAAGTATCACTTCATAGATGCCATATATAGCTATACACAAGATGCATGAATAAAATCAGTATTCAGAGAAGCATTCTGCCTCAAGGTGGATCAATTAAAGCAACTGATTGAAATATTCACTGTATTTATGTACCAAAACTCATGCTCATTAAATAAAGTACTTATTTTTCATTAGTCTGTCAAAAAGAGTATGTCTGTTCATCACAAACCACAAACTGGAAGGAGAGGGAAACATTTTAAAATGCTTTTTTTTTTAATAAAATCACAATTTTCACACTTTTAATATTGAATTAAGTTGTTTTATATCATTGAGTCACTAAAGAAATCATTACTAGAACCATGATCACTTTAATATAGACCAGTGATTATTAAATAGAAACCCAAGACATCAGCAAACAAACATTGCATCTGAATATTTGAAGCAGGTTTGATTTGGGATGGAGAACAAATACTGAGATTATTTATAGCAGATCAAACGTGTCTATCAATGTCTCTCTTATTGTAAGGCTATCAGTGCATAACTTGGATTCTCTGTTTATGTTTGGAACAACATAAACACCCAAAAGAGTGTATTTGAGTGTAGTTTGCAGCCAAGATATCTAAAATGAATATAATAAGTATTCTCTGAATGTCCAACAGAAAACTGGATTCACAGAATGTCATCAACTCTGATTGTGTGTAAGTCAATAACAAAAAAGTACTAGTAATAGTAATAGTAGTAGAAGTAGTAGTAGTAGTAACAGTAATAGTAAAACAATAGCAGAACTTAAGTTTATAGTAATATTTCTCAGTTCAGTTCAAAATCTTTCTTGTCACCATGAAAGATTTTACAGATTGATATTATTTTTTTCTATTTTTAATCAATGGATTTTTATGTGCCATGTGCTGGGACTGCACTGATCAATCATGTTCTGCCTGTTTTTGCACCTTATCCATCTTCTCATTTGCACTATTTTCCTAAATTAAAAGCATCATATATGGGATTTTCCTCACCCGTTCTTGTTCTTCCTTCTCATTGGGAAATGTATCTATGCATTGTTGTAGCACCAAATCAGTCGTGTCATGAAAACAGGGGTTGCAGTCTTTCAACCATGAAAGGAGATGAAGAACTTGAGGAAATTTGCAACATGTAAACTTTAAGGCCTTGGATGCATGATGCTCTTTAATGGTTTTTTTTTTTTTTTTCCTTCTTTGTTGGCAGTTGTTTAAGCAATTATAAATAAAACATTTTAACATTTATGTTTGCATGTGAATGTGATGAATGAGATGAGATGATATTTCTTATAATGTTTTGATGTGTTGATACTGGAGAGCCTGCATGTGTTACTAAATTTATTCAAGCACATTTACAGAAGTTAATTTGGGATTTCCCCGCTGCTGAGCCAGGGAAGTCCAAATGGGAGAGGCTTGAATTACATGAGAGACATGTGTTGCAAAACATCAAGTCTACCACCGTCCGCTGCATAAGGCCTGTCTTGAAGAAGCTCAAAAGATTCTTCCAAGCAGGTGAAAAGTGACAAGTCTGCCAGGTACTGCACTGAGATTCTGCATGATGATGTTATTTTGTTGCATAATAGATTTTTTTTTCTGTCTTTTTCTGATACATGATCGGTGATTGGGGGATCAAGTGGACAGATTAGATATTATTACTGAAAATATATATGTGTTCATTTTAAACCACTTTGCTTGCTAATCAAAATAAACCACCAGTAAGTGAGTGGGCTTCGGTTTGGGGAGATTTTATGACTCAGTTGATGAACTAGCTCTAAATGTTCAACTATTTTCCCTGATCTGGGTTCTAGCAACATAAGGAGTCATGTCCTGTTTCTGTTCCTGTCTTGGTTTCAGATAGACATGCTCGACGTGTTAATAATAGGAGCTGGCCCCCATGCCTTGACCTTGGCAAGCTTGCTCAACAGTCAAGAGTCTGACCGTGAAGATGACTCTTGTATCTCCAACCCTCTTCTCTCAAACCTTGAGACATTCAAACACAAACACTGTAATGAAAGAAGAAAGAGGAGGACATCTGCAGGTACAACATGTTTGCTTTAATTTATTGAAGAAGAATCAGGAATATACATTTTTAGAACTTTAATAGAGTTGTAAACCTTGTCACAAGTTTTGGTAACTTTAACAAGTTTTGATTTTATTTAACAATTTATATTTATTCTGCAGCAAATAATGCAAAGGAAGGACACAGCTGCCACAATAAGATGAACTCTTTCTTAAAACAGCAATGCCAAACATCCTACACACAATTTAACATTTTAATTAATAAATTACCGCTTTTTAATGAGTTAGATAGAAATGCTCACCTGCTGCCTGAAAAGTTTTTAATGACTTAAATTGGTAAGAAACTGAAAAAAATCATTAATTAGACAAATTAGAGAAGAGAAAGAGGGAGACAAGTGAACCAAGTGGAAGAAGTTGAGTGGGAAACTAAAAGACTAAACTAACTGAGGGAAACTAATGTCAGGAATGACTGCAGATACCAGAAAATTTCAGGATCTCTCAGAGACACAACCCAGCATTAACTCAAACTACAGCTCAAAAGTTAAAATTAACATTCAGAAACAAGAATGAAAAACAAATCAGGAAGTAGAAGGACACAAAGGATGTACAGAAATAAAACAGGAACTGGTCAAAGGTAAGAGATAAACGAAAACTAAACATTTGCCTTTTGAACTGGAAAAGTTCAAAATACAAATGTGCAAAGCCACCACAAAGTTCTGTGTACTATGACATGATTCTCTGGATCACCTTAGGCTCTGGTCATAAAGCTAAAATTTCAAAAATAAAGAAAGTTTGTGTCAAAAATCATACAAGATCAGTGGCACCACATCATAAACCTCTACAATAATTGATAAAGGTAGACCCTTTTGTACATAGTATGGTGAACTTCACCTTTAGATGTTTTCAAATATATTATTTCTAAAATATCTATTTATTTTACTTTTGTGCAATCATTTTCTTTTGAAAAGGGTCAAATTGAGCAGAACAGCTAAGCCCATTTGCAAGAAAACAGCAAATCTCCTATGTAAACTCTAGTTGGCAACAAGCAGCAACAGTAGAAAAAAAATGAATGAGTAATTTAATTTTTGGTAGTTTGCGCTTTGTCACAAATACATCTGTTTTTCATGACAGTGAATAGATATGTGTGCTGCTGTTAAACTGAAACATTGACTCATTGCATTTTCAAAAGGGTCAAACTGGGCTTGGCTGTCCTGAGCAGAACAGCAAAGCCCAGACACAAGCAAACAGCAAAACTCATATTTAAACACTAGGTTGCATCAAGATGCAACAGTATTAGGCATTTCAAAAACTTTCTTATTTATTTTATAACAGTGAATGAGTAATTTCATTTTTGGTAGCGTATACTTTATCACATATAAAAAAATGATTTGTATTAGGACATACTTTCTTCTCTATGAGTTCCAGAAATTACCAGATGATTCACTCTTCAGGTTCCCTTTTGTAAAAATCAACAGATTCGGACAGTACTTTGTTTCCAGCTCAATATCTCTGCTGAACACATAGCATAATAAGAGGCTCTGGGTCGCCAGCGTGGTCATGGCTCAAGGCATTTACTGATGTTGCTATGTTTTGCGACCATGTTGCTCAGAAACCAAGGCCAAACTGGCAGGTTATCCTTGTATTTTCAAATGTAATTTTCATAAACCTGGTGAATTAAATTATGTTATTTAATATTTAACCAGGAGTTATTATTTACCTTGTAGCTAATTTTCTTTTATTACAGCACATGGGCAATGCATGGATGACAATGCTTGTCCCTGACAAATAAAAAATTTTGATGAAATAATTTTTTATGATTAAAAAAAGTTGTTTTCTCATATATTTATTGTTATCCCCCATATTATAATTTTTTTTATTGTAGCACAAAGTAAAATAAATTTGCTATGATAGAAAAAAAAACTCCCTATTTCCAAATAAATGACTATGTTTACATGATGTGCATGCTTCAGATAATTGGATGAATTTAATTTCAATATGAGTGTACCATGATTTGTGATATATGCTGTATTTTTGGGAGGGAGGGTAAAGGTTGAAGAAGTTGTACAAAAATTAAACAAACGTTGGCTCAAATGCATTCATCATTCATCTGTGCAGGACAGATGACTGAGGAGCAGAAAGAAAAGCCAACAATATCAGAAAGCAATGTTTGCCCCCCACTCAGTGTCCTGGTGGTGGACACCTATGGAGAGTGGGCCGGTCTGTGGGAGAGCCAATTCACAGCTTTGCACATCCCTCACCTACGCTCACACACACTGGTGCACACGGACCCTTTAAATAAGGTATTAACAAAACTTCCCCTGAAGTGGAAATGAGGAATACAAATACAGCCTGTATGTTTTTTATGTGACAGAATGCACTTCAGGAGTTCGTTCTCAAGTATGATCGATCAGCAGAGCTTCACAGCCTTCCGGACCAGGTTCAAATTCTGGATGAAAACGCGTTCTTCAATGACATGCGGCTTGGCAAGAAGGAGAGGAGACGTCTGAACGTCACATCAACACTGAAGAAGAGTTTGTCCTTCAGCCTGCCGGGAACCAAACTTAGTGTGGATTTTTTTAAAGAGCAGGTCAGAAAGATATTTCCAAATAAAGATGCCTCTTAAAGTTACTTCTGTCTCTCTGAAGCTTCACATCATAAAATGTTGCAAAACTATTTGTTTTGAGGTACAACATTTCAAGGTATAATTTTATAAAATTAGTATTTTATCCTATGAACTTCAGTCAAACTTTCTGCATGTTGAAGGATTTCAAGACACACAGATAATGGTTGGGTTTTTTTGTTAACATGCAGGTGAAGAGATACAAATTGGACAACATTCTGCTGAAGGGAACAGTCAAACACATCATCCCAGTGACTGGGGACACAAAAGGAATGGGTGAAGAACAGGAAGCCCAAAGAGAGAGTCAACAGGTGAAAGTTGACCCAAGAAAGAAGGTTGAACATTTTTGCGTTGAACTTCAAGACGGCAGCATCTTAAAAGCCCGGCAGGTTGTTTTGGCAACAGGTCCAACCCGTGTTCAAATGTCCAACATTCCCGAATGGGTAAAAAGCATTGAGGAAAGTTACCCAGAGGGGCGACTGCAACACACAGTCCATCTCATGCACAAGCCACCAAACTCTCAGCAAAGACTCCAAGAAATGGATTGTCAAGGACAGGAAGAGACTTCTTCCGGACAAGGTAAGACAGATTTCTCCTTTGAATAGAGCAAACTTCAAGAAGGTTGTACTTTTATTCTCTAAATCTTTCTTTTTAAAAACATTGTTTTAAGTCTAATGTTAAGCCTTGCTTTTACATGAAACCATTTGATTTATACTGAAAGTTGACACTGGTACTGATCTATGGAGTTCATTCACAAGAATATGACTATATGTGTCCATTATATGTAGTATGTGAGGCAGGACAGAGAGTAATGGTAGTTGGTGGAGGTCTGACCAGTGCTCATGTCGTATCAATTGCCCTGCAGCAAGGGGCCGACCACGTCACATGGGTCATGAGAAAACACCTGCAGGTCTAGTGACTGTGTGAAACAGCATGTGGATCAACTAATAAAAGCAACACTGTGATGGTACGTTTGATCCTCAAACATAGCCGTGTTCAATCTTTCTTCCATAGCTGAAACAGTTTGATGTTGGTGACGTGGAGAGCCTGGTAGGCCGTTACTCCCACGTGGAGCACGGCATCAAGATGGATGGCCAGTCCTACCTGAGGCAGTTCTACAATGAACGCAGCCTTCACAAACGTCTGGCTATGATTCGGCAGGCGAGAAAAGGGGGCGCCATCACCCCAGAGGCATACATCCAGCTGCAGCCATTTATACAGAGCGGACGGGTGAAGCTGAAGACATTCTGCCAGGTAATGCAACCTGTAAATACCGATCTGTGACAACTTTGAATAAAACTGACTCTGTAAAATCAGAAAATGTGCAGAAGAATATCACAGCTTTTTCTGCTCATGCTCACTGAACAAAGTTGGTTAACTTTCACTAAGTTTTTTTTTTTTTTTTTTGCACAACAAATATTTCTTTGATTCTTTGTTCTTTAAGTCATTCTAAAGCAAATGTTGTAAGGCTCACTGATTTCCTGCAGAGTGCTATTGGATTGGCTCTGAAAAATCTTCATGTGGCTGATAAATGAATGCCTGGATGAACATTACATTATAACAAGATGAGCAATGAGCTGACTTTGCCATTTGAAGTCAATAGGTTTATTCATGAATTAAGGTTAACTTGAATTGGGCAACTGTACAGGTGAACGAGGCCAGCTGGTGCTACAGGTCCCAATCCTGGTATTTGTCTCTCAGCACCAGAGACCACTGGACAGGGGACAGGATCTGGCTGGCCACTGGTTGCAAACTTGACGTCAAACAGGATCCACTGCTTTCTGACGTGATGAAGGATTTCCCAATCCAGGTGGGCTATGTTTCCAAACTAACTCTTGTGTTATAATTTTGGAATTTAGTCCCAATTGGACAAATGTTTAAGTTTATTGATATTCATCTGGGTTTTCCACTTTAAAGGTGATTGATGGGTGGCCTTGTATACTGGAAAGCTTACAATGGACAGTAGGATGCCCGCTTTATCTGATGGGACAGTACTCTGCTCTTCAGGTAGGCAAACATTTTTGCGGCATTTTACAAAGCAAATCTTGGTTTCTGAAACAAGCTGTAGTGTTTCCCTGAGTTAAGGAGCCTTCAGTCTTACATATTCCTTCACAGGTTGGTCCTCATGCTGTAAATCTGGCTGGTGGACAGGCTGCCAGTGTAAGAATTGCCAAGAACATCATGCACCATCAGATGCAGGATGGAGGACGGGATTCTGAAATGGGAAGAGGGAAATCCAAGACTGAAGAATATATCCAGCAGATGAAAGGACTTTTCTGGCTTTAGTGTTAACCGAACCTTCAGACGCAACTGGTTATGAGACTAATATCACATAATACTGAAAGTAAACCACCAAGCTTGCCCTCTCCTGTGCAGAAAAAGACTTACGGACTGAAAAAACATAAAGAAAAATGAAAAAATAAAAAATCAGAAGACCCTTTTGTATATGGTATGGTGAACTTCACCTTTAGATGTTTTCAAATATATTATTATTTTTTAAAATATTTATTTATTTTACTTTTGTGCAATTTATGTGTTATTTTGATTTTCTTCTGATTGTTCTGATTTCAGTTTTGTTTTCCCAGTTTGGTATTGTGTTGTTTACCCTTGTTTGAAAAAAAGACCAACAGAACAAATAAGAGGTTTTATCCCACTCCTTAAAATACAGTTTGGTGATTTTTATTATATATTTTTTTCAAATTAATAATAACATAATTTTTTTAATTATTTCCAAATTAATATTATCTATAAAATCATCCATTTAAATATATTACTTTTTTTTTTTAAATGCCCTTTTCACATTTTAATCTTGTTTTTCTTCTTTCACCTTGACCGTCGTGTCTTAAGCTCCGCCCCCATTTCCTTACTTCCGCCTGCTAATCTTGGGAGGTTAAATTAACTGATTTTATTTGGATTTTAAGCATTTGAAGCCGAGGAAATCGGCAGGTTTTGTACACAGACAGGTGAGTGAAGTCACAGCTAAAGCAGATGTTTCGGTTCAGTTTTTTGCTGCTGACGGTGGAAATTTTAACCCACGGAAAACCGGAACCGTTCAAACTCTACATTGTTGCTTTATTGAGCACAATGTGTCTGGTAAATCTTAACGAGATATTTGTGGCAGTAGGTGTTAAACTGCGCGTCTGCGGCCGCAGTTGCAGGAAACCTTTTATTGTTACGCAGCGTAACAAATGGGGAAGTGACGCCGAGAAAAGGGTGGCCGTCAAGTAGAGGTAATGTGACAATTTATGTGTCTCTGTTGTAACATTATTATAAGCTTGTTTTGTATTTCAGAAACTAAAGCTGCTCATCAGCAGCTGATCCATCGGACATACAGGCCGATGGTTCATCCACTATTTATCAATGCCGGCCTTTCGGCCAATGCTGGGTTGAATTAATCATTATGTATTACCTTTAATCAGTTAATTATGAAATGTCCAACTGAAAACTTCTGATCACACGTCATACTTAGTTCATGATGGTTGTAATAATCAGTAACCTGTAAGTACAATATGTATATCTATAACTGTGGCAAACAAAAAGTGCTATGCAACTGTCATCAGTAAACATGTATAAGTGTTGAAAATTGTTTTAGCACTGGACTGTTCTTTGATTAAGTTTTTTCACAATCAATGTCTTTATGTATTTTTTAATTAGTTGATTCAAAATTCCCTTTCAATTCAACTAAGGTAAGCCCAAGTGCATCATGTGGTTCTAGTGTTACAGTTTGAGAAGCATGGACCAAAGTGTACTGTATGTTTTGCAGTGTCCCGTGAAATTCTGCACAAAAAAGATGATTGTGAGGAAGCTACTGAAGACCATTCTCAGCGTGGAGCAAGCGGAGGGAGTCGGTGCTCGGGTCCGAAGAAGCATTGGCAGGAAGGAAGTAAGTTCAAGCAAAATCGATCAGTTGTACACACTTCAAGAGGAACACTTATGAATATTCTCTATGTATTTTACTTGAAGCTAAGCAACTTGGATCCTTTCCTGATGCTGGATGAGTTTAAGGTGGTCAAGCCGGCAGGTTTTCCAGACCATCCTCACAGAGGATTTGAGACGGTAAGAAGACGGAACAAAGAGTTCAGACTGCCCTCTTGTGAAAACTGGGATTCTTAAAATTTGGTTATTTTAGATATTTATTTTTTATGGAGTTTTAGCATTTACTATTTCCTCTTTCTCTTAGGGGAAAAAAAATCTTTCAAAAACCAAACTAAAGCTTTACATTAGCAATGGACATCTCCAGTCTTTTATATCAGTATTATTTTATCTTACTTTCACAACTTAAGTACAGCCATTTTCTCATGTGTTTTCTTCCATGTATTTAGACAAAAACATTTTATAGTTTACACTGTTTTCCATGACATTGTAGACATATGTGTGCTACCCTGTTTATTGATTACATAAGTAACCAAAACGCTGAGTCATTTTCTTTTGAAAAGGGTCAAATTGAGCAGAACAGCTAAGCCCATTTTTCAAGAAAACAGCAAATCTCTTATGTAAACTCTAGTTGGCAACAAGCAGCAACAGTAGAAAAAAAATTAATGAGTAATTTAATTTTTGGTAGTTTGCGCTTTGTCACAAATACATGTTTTTCATGACAGTGAATAGATATGTGTGCTGCCGTTAAACTGAAACATTGACTCATTGCATTTTCAAAAGGGTCAAACTGGGCTTGGCTGTCCTGAGCAGAACAGCAAAGCCCAGACACAAGCAAACACCAAATCTCATATTTAAACACCAGGTTGCATCAAAAAGCAACAGTATTAGGCATTTCAAAAACTTTCTTATTTATTTTATAACAATGAATGAGTAATTTCATTTTTGGTAGCTTATACTTTATCACACATACACTTGTTTTCATGACAGTGAATGCATATGTGTGCTGCCATTTTTTTAAAATCATAAAAGTAACTGAAATGCTGAGTGATTCTAAATTGTTAAAATGGTCAAGTTGAGCAGAACAGCAAAGCCCAGATGTAAGCAAACAGCAAAACTCATGCTTAAACACTAGATTGCGACAAGAACCAACAGTGTTACGCATTTCAAAAAATGAAATAAGTAATTTCATTGTTGTTTATTTACACTTTGTCACAATGACACATGTTTTTCACGACAGTGTAGAGATTTGTGTTCTGCCTTTTCTTCAAAATCACATAAATAACCGAAACGGTGACGCGTTTTCTTTTTAAAAGGGTCAAACCGATTGTGACAAGAAGCGACAGTATCCTATTACTGGATTACAAAAATGTATTTTGTAATACACCTGTACAAAATACACTTGTTTTTGTCATAAATATGTTTTTCATGACAGTGTATAGAAATATGTGCTAGCTTTTTTCTTATTTATACAAGTAGCCAAAATGCTGAGTCATTTTCCTTTTAAAAGGTCAACCGGAGCAGAACAGCCAAACCCACTTGCAAGACAACAGCAAAACTCATATTTAAACACCAGGTTGCGTCAAGAAGCAACACTATTAGGCATTTCAAAAACTTTATTTATTTTAAAACAATGAATGAGTAATTTCATTTTTGGTAGCCCACACTTTATCACACATACGCTTGTTTTCATGACAGTGTATGGAAATATGTGTGCTGCCTTATGTCTTATTTATATAAGTAACCAGAATGCTGAGTCATTTTCCTTTTAAAATGTCAAACAGAGCAGAACAGCCAAGCCCAGTTGCAAGACAACAATAACACTCATATTTAAACACTAGATGGCGACAAGAAGCAACATTATTCTATTCAGTGACGGTAACTCTGAGTTTACACATTTTCAAAAATCAAACATTAAGACAGTGGTATTGAATATGTTTTGGCATTTTGAATTATGGATAATCGTAACGAAGTCGACATATTATTGAGCTAAATATTTCAATATGACAAAAAATTTTTAAATACAAGAGTTGTTCTGTGTCATCAGAAAATCTATGATTTAATGAATTTTCTGTCACTTCACTGCTGTTTATATTTTTATGATCATTCATAATGGACTCTTACTAATACATGAAATTTTCTGAATTTAATGAACAAAATATATTAAAAACAAAGAAACAGATTAAACCCAACCTAAATTCCCATTAACATCCCAGACACCTCCCACCCCTGGTTTGTGTTTGATTTTGCATATGCAACCTCCATCTCCCTGTGTGCATGAATAGCAATGGACACAGCTGACCCTCAGCTGTGTCATGGATCACACACAGTTCACTGCTGGGGCTCCAGCTTCCCTCTCTTTCACAGATGTTTAACTTTGAGCCTGCAACCTTAAACTCTGCGTTTCTCTTCCTGCTGCGCTGAAATGAATGCGTGAACATTGAGAACAGAGTTGGTTTTTTTGTTTTTAAACTCTGCAATTATACATCCCTTGAGTTTAGGAGCCTTTTATGGCCTAATGATTGTTAAGTTCCAATTAACAAAAAACAATAAAGAAACATATTTCACTGTATACAGATTTGATATGAATGTAAAAGCAAAAGTCCGACTTTAGAGACAGTTTAGCAGCTTCAAAGAAAACAGCAAAAATATGAATAAAAAAACTAATTCAATTTGTGTGATATGATTTAATGTCATCATTTTGGCAGTTAACCACAGCTTTAATTTGTGGCTTTTGTCTGTGTGTGTTTTTGTGTCTTAGGTCACATACATTTTGGGAGGAATCACAGCCCATGAGGACTTTTGCGGTCATTCTGGACGCCTGATGCCTGGAGATTTACAAGTACTGAAAAATAATTAGGCAAAACAAAAAAAATGACTTGTGACTTGTGATTATTTTGATAAAGTTGCAGATTATTTTAGGCAAAAAAAAAAACGATTGTGATTTTTTTTTCTGCCAGCACTTTTGACATTGCTGAAAAGCTTTGTTTAAAGCTGTTTAGCTCAATCAGTAAATTTGCCACCTTAAATGATAATTTCTGTTCTTTCAGATGTTACAGGGTTTCTTTTTCCATTATCACTGTGAATGAAGATACATACGCAGAAAAACTAATGTAGCATACAAATACCCTTGCTTTTAACACATATGCTTTTATAATCATGCATAATTAGATGTTATGCCTTCAGGACTGTTTATGAAAGAAGATATTTAAAGCAGGTCCAGAACTAAAAGATTTTCTTAAAACAAAATGCATTTATAACAGGAAAATTTCAAAGAAAATGTTGTTTTCCTAAAAAAACAACAAACTTATGTAGCCATACAGCTGTCTCAGGTTTTAGATAAATGTTTAATTGCACCTGTAATTTTCACTTTTATTAGTACGTCATGAAGTCAAACTGGTCGGTGGTTCTCGTATAACTGTATTTCAGTTTTTTTACTGAATATTTCCAGAAATTATATAAATATTAAAAGGTCATAACTAGCTGATATAAAAGAAAGGAGGAGCTGGTGAATACTAAATATTTCACTTGGTTTTTTACAAGAAATCCCAAACCTTTTTGTTAGTCTTTTCACACAATTAAAAAAAAAAAAAAAAAAAACTATTAGGTGTAAATGTTTACTCATGTTGGATTCATTTCTGAATCTGGCAACTAGTGAATTACATAATTGAAGGACTAAATTCTGCATAAGACTGTAGCTGCCTGTAAGGAAAGTTCCTGAAAGCTCATAAAATCATTAAAGTCTGGAATAAATTATTAATAATCTTTAGGTCTTTGTAAGCAGTTTGTTTGTCTACACCTTTTGGCTGCCTTGGTCAGAAGTTAAAAGGTTTAAGATAAATTTACCTTTATGCTGAAGTTCCTGGTGTGAGACTATACTACTACAACTGTTACAGTTGCAAAAACTCATCTTCAGTGAGTATTTGTGTCAGTTCAGAATAAATTTAGCAGGCCGCTGGTTCTACAATTAGTGGCTTCACTAAAGATTTTTGCTTAAGTAAAGGTTCAGAAAAAACATTTTCAATGTTTACTTTTTAAAGTTCATTAATGTTGTATTTAAATCAAGTAACACAAACACAGTTTCAAAATAAGCTTAATATTATAGTTTCAACATTTTTGAACATACTCAACATCACGGTTACATGTCTGCATTTTGTGATTGAGATTATGAGAGAAATTGTGACATTGTCTGCCAGTGGATGACAGCAGGACGGGGGGTGGTCCATGCTGAGATGCCTGTGTCGGAGGAGCCAGCGGTGGGACTGCAGCTGTGGGTGAACCTCCGAAAACAAGAAAAGATGATTGAACCAGCATACCAGGAGCTTAAAAGCTCGGAGATCCCCAAACGCAGCCAGGGTGGGGTCACAGTCGCCGTGATATCCGGAGAAGCATTGGGAGCAAAGGTGTGTGTTCGTTTGTGAGAGAATCTTCATATTTCAACCATCGAACCTAAAGCAGGAGCAGAATGTTTTAAGTGAAGTGACTTCTCTTTTAATCTAATAAGCAAATTCCTAAACGTATATGCCTTTTTGTCTGTGTTACTGAACAGGACAGTGTGTTTACCACAATATTTTACTGCAGTGGTTGGAAGGATTGTTTGGAAAAAGAAAACTAGAAATGAGGAACAGATTCTTTTGGCGTGTGAATAATGACTTGCAGTTTTATGGCGTCTCCTAGTTGTTTTCCTACATATGTGAACAGCGGTGGATTCTGAGTTGGCATCTGATTGGGAAAGTGTGAAATGATGACAAACTGTGGCCAACTGTGAAGCTGAAAGTGAAGATGAACTAGTTATGGTTAAAATGATCTTTCCATATGTTGTCTTGATTTGAAGACATGATCACATTTCACATAACTGCTGGTCTACAGATTAAGCTATAAAGTTATGGCTCATAAGGAAATGTTAACATAACAGCTTTGGTAAATAAAGATTGGAAAAGTACACGTTCCTTTAAATGTGCATATTATAAACAAGAGCATAGAAGACACAGCAAGTTGCTGTGTTTCACAAACGAAGAATTAACATTAGTTTCAATTAAGAACAGTATAACTTCTCAACTTCTCTAAAATGATAAAAACATGTTGGGTTGAAATAATTTCAGACTTTTAATCAGAAGGTGTAGGACAGAGCTCTTTTACGAAGAAATGGCCTTTTATATTCTTGGCTAAATGTAGAATCCAGCTCAACTTGTTTAGTCCATGTGATTTGACAAACGTACTTTTGGGCTGTGTGACCAGCACACATCCCAAAAGTGAATAGTTGGTGCAAAATACCCATAAAATACCGAACACAGATTTAACACTGATGGAAGAGGTTGATTTGAATTTATTTCCCTATTTTTATTTGCATACATTGTGCTGATAACGACAATACTAAAGCGCAGGTGGAGCTCTTGAGGAATACAAATATTGTGTTTATTTGGTGTTGATCACAGATTAAAACTTGATTCCTTTGAAAAACAAACTCAAACAAGATATGTGATGATATCTTGACCATAATATAATGGTACTATTGGCTGTTATAATGTAAACTTATCACAGCGGCCCATGGTACAAAATAAAACATACATATTTGTGCATTTTTTACCATATGCTTTTTTCTTGTATACAGTCTAAGGTCTACACAAGAACACCAACTTTGTATTTGGACTTCAAGCTGCAGACCGGGGCCATGCATGTGCAGCCGGTCCCATCTGGTAAGAGAATACTTGTATTGTTGTACAACCTAGAGATGGATTGGAAATAACAAAAGAATCAGAGCGGACCTATTCACAAACATCTAGTTGTTCCCTTAAGACTTATTATAAATGTACAGGTTTGGAAGTATCCATGCTGTGAAATGACCTAGTTTATATAAAGCTGCACTGATGCTCGTGATGGGAAAATACATTTGATTTAATCTTGAATATATTAGATTTCTACAGTAGAAACGCAGAGCCCCTTTTAGTAAGTTTGTAAAAATGTTCATCGCACACTAAACATCTTCTGTAGTTTTTTTTTACACTCAAATACTGTATTGTAAATAATTAGTCTTGTTCATGCTCAGTACACATGATGCACATTATGGACATTTTTGGAAAAGTAATCAGACTGTTGTCATATGTCCTTTAGATTGCAAGTCCAATATTCCTAATTCTAATAACTGCACAGTATTTTCTGTTATAGTTTTGTACAGTGTTTTATTATTATTACTTCTGTTGTTCTTATTGTTATTCTTTTTGTGTGAAATTGTATATATGGTGCTGCTGTTACACCTGAATTTCTCCATTGTGGGACGATACAGACCTGTTCTATTCTAATTTCAGTAGAACTAGACCAAGATAGTGTTGTTACCTTTGAGTTTGGCTCAATATACCATTTAGATAAAGGAAACTGCAGTTTCCATTGTAAACTAATAGCATTTATTTGTTTAACAGGATGGACCACCTTCATTTATACTCTCGCTGGAACTACTCATGTCGGTGAGGGATTTTTTTTTCAACTTTCTTTTCTTTGTTTTATTTTTACTGGAAGTATTTCTGACTAAACTTTACAGTTTAAATGTTATTAACAATTAGGAATATATCTGGTTAGTTGAGCTGGACCAACATGCTGACTACTGCTGAAAAATCTACTTAGCAAATAAGTGAGTGCTTTGAGACTAACAACAGCTTGCCTTTTAAATCCAACCACAAGGTTCGATGCATTCAATTTTAAAGCTTGACCACTTCTTACTGTTACTTACTAGTGGTGTTTTTAGTTTTTCTTTAATATCCATCATATATGACTAGAAAATATGACCATACCAAGCTGCGTATCAGGAACATGTAATTTAATTGTTGTATGATTGTAACCGCTTGACCTGGTGGAGAAATTCCTGATGTTTCTCACTGGGAAGCCATTGTCGGTTCAGGGAACTCCCTTTGCATGAGAACAGACTCTTCCAGACTCTGGACTTATTTTCACAGGCTTTGTTGTTCTTTTGGAGCTGATTTTAATATTCTGCTATAAAATCTTGTTATATTTGATTACTGTCCTTTGTTATCCTGAAGAATCACTTAACTGACTGTAATCACAACCAGATGTTTTAATGACACCAGAGGATAAGAAGGGATGCTGATACTAAAGCAGCTATTTGATGTCAAGAGTCTAACTCTGTGTGTAGTCAGACTTAAATCAGAACCAGCTGACTTTGATGAATACATCCAGGAGAGCTGCTATTGTTTGTTTCTCATAGTATTCAGTGTCATTGTGTTACTGTCTTTATATACTACCCATAAAAAGGTTCATAAATGGATTTCAATAAGTAACACAAATTGAAGAGCAACTTCAGTGAAGGTGTTGTATATAATTTTTATGTTTACTTACTTATACTACTTTGTAATTATGCTGATAGTTCACACATGTTATAAAAGTATAATGAAATATAAAATAACATGGCTCGGTTTTTTGAGACTTAATGTATTTAGTTTACTTTTCAGTTGTTGGAGTGAAAATGATCATTTCTACAATGGGCAAAGAGTCATGTTTAGTTACAAGTTAACTTACTGGAGAAGAACGGACAGTGACATAATTAGTAAAACATAAACCGTAAACTCACAGACGACTTGTCCAGGTGCATCGTATTCATTCAAATCGTGAAGAAGCCAGTCACAAGGCGCAAGGCAATACATTTAGGCGGCTGTGCTTGGTGCAGATGAATTGCTGACGTTCAGACAAATTTATTTCATGTCCAATGGTTGTTGTTCCCAGACTGGCTGGTGTGAGCAATTTAGAAACCACTGATCTATAGACAACAACCACTGAATGTAAAGAGAATTGGCCAAGAAGAGAAAATATCTATAGTGATTAGTTGCATGAACATAATAGAAGGTACTTCCTGTGTACTTCCATTATTCAGTCTGTCCTGCCTTGCATCATCGACATATCAGGCTGCTTGGTGCTGCCAGTGTCCCCTCTTTAGGACCACAGTGTGTCCATCTTTACATGATTATTTACCATGTCACGAAACATAAGAGTCTCACAGTAGTCTTATGCATTCCATAGTTGCCAGATTATATCAAGAGCGTCTTTGTGTTGTGGTGGAATGGGAGGTTTACATCATGGATGTGCAGATGACAAAGCTGCAGAAACTATGTGATGCTACCTTGTTGTCTTGGATCAAAAACTCTAAAGAATGTTTTCACATCTTGTTGAATCTGTGCAAGGAGGAAGTAGAGCAGCTCTTATGACAAAGGCTGTACAACCTGATCGTACCAAAGTGGACTAAATGAAGTAGAAAGAAGTGTATGCAATAAATGTTTGACCTCACAGAGGTTCACACTTGATATAAATAATGTGATGATTAAAAGTTAAATGCCTATTATTTTTGTTTACATATTAATATGCTTTTTTTTTTTCCCAGGCCCAGATCAGGACCAGCAGCCGGTGGAGCCTCATCACACTGCGGTGTTTGGAGATGGTGATTGTGTCAGGTTTGAAAACAAGGTATATAGAACTTGTCCACATAGATGTTTTGTCAGATGGACTTTATTGTCAAAAATGAAACATTTATCAGAAAAAACAACATCAGCCACAACAGTTTTTTTTTTGTTTTGTTTTGTTTAAAATGCCATTGAGACTGCCATAAACAATTGGCAAAGTATTTAACAATGTTGTTGTTGAAATTTTGGTCTCACAGACTCATTAGTAGTTCTGCCAGTTTGCTGTAAGGAACATCCCTGTTCTTCCTTAGAAGGTGTTCCTACTGCAGGAAAGCATCTCCAAAGCCTTGACATCTCGACCGCTGTGCTTTTAATTTGCTGTGAGAGGTTCTTTTCATGGAAGTGCTGCATTTGGTTTACACAACACATGTCAAAAATACTTTAGTTTTAGACTCGCCTTTCCAAAGAACATTATTCCAGAGGTTCTGGTTTGTGTCTGCGTTCTTTCTGGGAAACTTCGTTCTGGACTTGATGTTCTTCTTAGTTTCCTCTTTGCAAAAATCTCATCACATTTGAAAGTTAAACTTGGGTGGTCTTTATCTGATTGCACGATAATGCACTTAAACATCAACAGAAGGAAGAGCCCGCTGTGGGTTGGTTGATGACACTTTAGGGTTTTTGAAGACCTACTTTTGCATCTTTTGCTCTCTGTTTAGGGTGCACTTGCTTGGATAGCCAGACATGGGATTGGTGGCATTTTGTTATATGTTTTTGGTTTTAAAAGTCTGTCACTTACAGAATGTCTTCCTTAAAATGGAACAGACAATTTCAAGTTATTTTGAGATCCTTAAAGGTCTCTTACCAGACTCATAAGCTGCTATAACCTTCTTCTCGAAGTCCTCAGACAACTCGTTGTTTTTTTTGTTTTTTTATGGGGTTTTTTTTTGTGGTTTTCATTCTCACTTCAAGAGCTAGGAGCACTGGATTACATTTCTGAGCCTTAAGCAGCACAAAGGTCCCTCAAAATATAATGAAGAATAATGATTTTCGCCATCGTTCATAACCAATGTGAAGTGCCTGTGTGTAAATTTAGCAATTTTTAGTGTTTTAATTTATTGCTTGTCATAAATCACTTTTTTTATCTAATTTTTAATTAGCATTTTTTAAATACCAGTTGTTAGGTTTGTGTTGCTTTTTTATTACATGAAATCTTCTTTTAACCTTTTTTCCAAGAAAGATGATGGATTGTTTTTATCTCCAGGGCTCTGGAGATTCTCATTTTGTGCTGATTGCTGGAGAACCGATCAACGAGCCTGTGGTACAACAGGGTACGTTCTCTGCTTTTCCGTTACTGTTCAGTAAACAAAAAAAACACCTTGTTATTAACAGAAATTATTTTCTACAGCTTTCAGTACTTATGTATTAATTTAAGTTGCTTGGCCTTCAGGTCCGTTTGTAATGACAAGTCAGGAGGAGATCCACCAGGCCAGGATGGACTTCCAAAATGGCACAAATGGCTTTGAAAGAGCCAAAAGCTGGAGGTCCAAAATCAGAGATTCTTCTTAAGCAATGCAGCTCTTCATACAGACTGGTTTTGTCTGGCACCATGAGAGTGGATGGATGTTCTCAAGAGTGCTGTGATATTTTGGTGCAAACCTGATGTACAACAACAAAAAAAGATCCTGACTTAGAGCTTTAAATATACTCAAACCTAATCATAATGCTTTACACGGGTATCTTTCTTATGCTGTTTGTAGTTACAGAAATACTATATGCAATACTTTATTTTGGTGTTTTTAAGTGGGTACAAAATACATGTAAGGTAATCTACATGTAAGGTAGATTTGAGCTGTTATGATTTCTTGATTAATTGTAAGCTGTAGTGTTCTTTTGTCAGTAGGATTTCCTCCGTCCATCCTCCTCCACCTCTTTCCTTTTCCATCTTTGTGGCATTCAACCCTAAACTTTCCACTTCCATTGTTGTCATAATTATCTTGGCTGCTAGATGGCGTCATTAACACAAACTGTGCAAGTGCTGTGTTGAGATGTTTGTACAAACCGGCTTTATAATGGTGGAAGGAAAGTCTTATTTTGCTAAAAAGAACAACACAGCAGACGCCTATATTTGTTCTTAATCAGCACTTTAGAAATGGAGATTAGCACATATATTGAGATGGTGTCATCTGCCAGGCGCCTTCAGAGACTTAGTTTATTTTATTTTTTTAAATAGGATTTTAAATTCTGTTTAGAGAATTTGTGGCATAAATTCATCCTTGTGGCTTTATAACCCCATCCAAGATGGTGCTAATTAAAGCAATGCCTTCCTGAAGGAGAGTGTTTAGTAGCTGCTACTGGGAAATAGTCCCTGTTGATTGACTCATCTCCACTGAAGTTACCAAAGCAACCATATAGGGAAATTTCCCTGGTGACACTTGTTAGATATTTTAATACAAGCTTTGGCAAAAGACTCATGTTCCATGAATAATAAGCACTTTGTTAGCTCCCCTTTATTTAATTGACTCACTACATGTTCACTCAATGTGTATTCCATCTTCCCTTTGAAGCAGATGTGTTACCTAATGCATACGAGTAATAAAAGTTAAGAAGAAGTTTACATATTATTAAACTCATCATTTTAGGACGTAAGGTTTTCCAGCATCGTACATTTGAAAATGTAAATCTTTTGAAGACTGTCTTGATTGGACAAGTATCATAATGATCATATTTCCCCATCTTCTAATATTATTGAAAACTACAGACTACACAAATTACAGATGTCATAGATTTGTTTTGCTGTTGGTGGTGGTGGTGCATTTCTTGCAAATTAAATACTAAACTTAATGTGTCAGTAAGGGTTAATGGATAGGATGTCTGGGAGACGGGTGTGGTGCTGGCTTCTTACTTCCCATCACATGTTACGATGGTCTGGATCACATTTAAAACACGTGTTCCCGCTTTTAGCCAGGGACATGCAAGTCTAGAGGAAAAACACTGGTGAAAGGTTTAGCAGACAGAAGATCAGTCAACTTAATACAAAGGTTCAAATAACAGAAACAAGAATCACGAGTTAAGTTAAAACTTGGTGGTTTTTGTTGTCACTATAAACTTAGATTTTCCCACAAAAATCAAAGCTGTCTGAAGTAGCATAGCTGTAAAGTTCTACGTCCTGAAACATACACTAATAGTAAAGAGCAGTTTTGCAGACAATGAGTCTAATAGGAAACCTCAGCCTATTCATCAAAGCTTTAGCTGGACTGTCCTGGTTTAAAGCCCATCTCTCCATTTGGCTCAAACACACACACAGAGGAAGGAAGGTTATTGCTGCAGCTTTTATGATGAACTCGCACTTGACCAGTTCCTGCCAGGACAGCAGACTGATGTATGTTTACTCCATTTAAATGAGTAGAACTTCTTAATTTTACCTTCACTGCTATGCAGTTTCCTTCGGTTTACTGCAGATGCTTCACCGTTTAACATGTGATGAATGTGTCCTGTTTTACTTTATCTTTTTTTTTTTCTAAATGGTTTGTCTCGAAATAATTTTATAATATATTAAAAATGGGGATTCTAATTCACTCTGGTTCTGTTTTGTTCTGGTTTAGTTTTAGCATGAGAACCTTCCTGCAGTAGCATCACGTGACGTTTTGTGTGTTTCTCACACTCTTGAACCTGAGCTTTCAAAGTCCATTTGGATGGGTGCCAGCAGAAAATGCTTCACCAGCTCAGAACATTTAGTGTGTTTTTGCTAGTGAAAAAACCCTGGTGTGCAATTAGACATTTTACATATAATTGACAATGTACATTTATTTTAAGCCATTATATTTAAAAATATTTTTAATATAAGGTTCAATGCAGTTGTTTTTTTCCATTGTCATATTTTTACTATCTTAACTTTTAATGTGTAAGAATAAATATGCAGATTTTTCACAAAACTATTTACTATGCAAACAAACAAAAAAACAACTGTGTAAATAGTTTGCTTTTCTGTTCTTATTCGAAGGTGACTGAAACAGTTTTCATTAAGGTTGGCAACTGGTCAAAAGAGCAGAAAATAAAGCTTATGTTTAGGTTTTTCATACAACCTTGTGTAACAAAAGCAGACCAAATGTAACACAGACAGACAAGAAGTTCTATGATTTTTTTTTTTTTTTTAAATACCATCTATAGCTCAGGAGAGGAAAATGTGCTTATTGTAAGGACCCTCAAAAATAAAACCTCTTCTGCTGACGTGGGGTTTAGAGCATACTCTAACTCAAAGTATCTCAGACAACAAAAAAGTCTTGTGGAGGACAGTCAGGTGTAAAAGGTTCATCGGAGTTCCTCTTCCCTCTGGCACAGAAGAAGGACACAGAATATTGTTACACTCTCTCAATAAACTATTTGAACTGCTGCAGTCAGGCAAACATGAGACCCAAAAGGAACCCACAACAGGGTAGCATGACTACTGCAGTCTTTAAAAAAAACAATGACATTTGGATTTATGGTTCTGTCAACTCACCAATCAACGAGGGCACTACCACATAAAAAGATGACGAAAAATAGGCAAAACGCGCCATAACCAAATACGGACGGCTTCTATTATGTTTTGATTTGCACGTGGCTCCCTTAATATCTGCACTCTCCTCACATCTCTTGCTAAATGTCTCAGCACCGGTATGGCAAACTGTTCCTGCACTTGCCTCTCTACAAGTCCTTGCATAAAAATCCGTACAGAATCCTCCATGAGTTCACAAATAATGTTTTTTTTTGAGTCAGAAAACCATTAAAATGAGCTGGTACTGGCTGCCGGGAAGGTGACTGAGTGACCTATGTAAAAGAAAATGTAGCTGACGTTACCTAGCAACAATCTTTGTAGTGTTTTATTTATTTTTGAACTTTATGTAGAACTGTTGACTCTTATTAACATCACAAGCTCTTGGGTTAGATTCGATTTATCCGTTGCACAGAATTTCATGTCACCATGAGGTTGGTGAAGCTCCATGGTGAAAGAAGAACTAATATAGCCAAATACCTTTCTGGAGGATCAAGACTTGGAAATGATATTATGTTATGATAGAGAGACATGTTAGAAAATGTCTAAGGGAGGACAAGCTTAATAACTCTCTCTTTTTCGATTTGTTTCAAATTGGGACTATTTATGGTTAATAAAGACATACTTTGCTTGTTGGGTAAATGTCGACAAGCAAAGTATTTCTTTACTGTGTCTTTTAAAGCCTGGTGAAGAAGAAATGTATGTCTTGTATTTCTTGACAACACTGGCATTCAAAACCCTCCATCTTTCTTTAGAAAGATGGAGGGTTTTGAATGCCAGTCGGTTTAACAAATGATATTAAAGATCCCTTTTGCAAAAGTACAAGGATTACACAAAGTTTTAAGCAAATTGGAGATCTGCTGGCGTGCTAGTGAGGAATGTGGTGGCAGTAGTGTAGATTAAACATGACTGGATGAATGAGATGTGTGGCATATTTGCACTGCATTATTTAGAACAAGAATATGTTTTGTTTTTGATTATTTTGCTCAAGACGAATGTGTCTGAATGGAAATCTTACAGGAGACTGTAGATAGGAAGTATGGTGTAGACTGCATAATAATGAATGAATTGTACAGATATAATTATAGATACATCTGTCTTTAGATATATCCTATAGATATAAATCTGTATCTCTCCTTCTCCCTCACTCTCTCTCTATACATATGTATATATATAGATACGTATCTATAGATATATAGAGAGATAGATATATCTATATTTATGTATAGAGATATCTATCTCTCTATATATCTATATCTATATATATAGATATAGATATATAGATATCTATCTATAGATATATACTTCTATATAGAAACTATTTGCATAAAACTCCTGTTGTATGCAAACCATTTCTGATTTTTGCTTGCTTTTTGTCTGATAACAGGCTAAATCTGGTGATGAGTAAGGAGTAAAACAAACTAACAGAATCTGAAAAGACTTTAACTACAGTAAAATAACAATATACAAAATGTAATAAACTAATTCACCAACTGCACCAACATTCTGGTGTCTGGGGGACACCAGAATAACTGTAAAAACAGACCTACCAGAAAGAAAAACAAATAAATAAAGCAAAAACTATTTTCCAAAAAGAACCCACAACAGAAACCAAACACCAAAACTTAAAGACATAGTGATCATAACAATTGCAGTTGGTTTACAGTAAGAATAATCTGTGTCATCACAGGAAACATGTTTGTTTTCCTCTGTGGCAGCACTGACTTCGATTGCTTCGTAGGATCCATCTGGAGCCACATCCTCTATTATCTCATTCTGTGGGAGAGAACTATTCAGATCTTTGGGAGATGTTGCCTCTGCTGCTGGATTCAAGTAAAGATTTTCGACTTCTTCTAACAAAGAAGTCAGAATAGATTCAACTTCTTTGTTTAACGTAGAATCTACTTTGACTTCTTTGTTAGAAGCAGGATCTACTTTCTTTGAGGTGGCATCTTTGCTTTCCAGCATTTCAGGGTACATCTCTCTAATCGTCTCCACTATCCCTGTCCTTCCTGATTTAGGGCTGCTTTCCTGCTGCAGGTCTTGAAATGGAGATGGAAAATTCCTGTGTCCATCGACGTTTTGCCCAACTTGTGAATGCACCTCAGGACTGATGTTTAGGTTTGGTCGATCAGAGAAAAGTCCTAATCCACTACCAATAAAGCGTGAAGTGTTATTGTAAAATGAAGCCATGTTGTCAGATTTGTGACTTTACATCAATACAATATGTATCATTTTCATCTCTGAAAATTCCCACAAAAAACAGAAAATCTTTTTTTCCGAGTTTTCTTCTCGGCTAAGAATATAGGGACTATGACGTCAAAGGAGACCTTCCAAGCGTCACAAACGACAGCTTGACAAGCAACGTCACGTGTTCCCTGACGTCCCGTAGGTGCTGGCGCAGGAAGAGTTCGCCTGACGTTACCTAGCAACGTGGGTGTGGTCCGAGAGCGTGACAGGACGTGAGTCGCACGTGCGCTGCAGCCATGTCACGTGAGGCGCATATTCGAGCGGACACGAGGAATGCTGCGACTCCCTGCTGATCCTGAGGGCTCAAAAAAACTGGTTCATTCATAACACCCAATTTAGTGTTATAGTCTATGTAATTTTTATTACATGCTTTCTGTAATCAATATTATTGATTGATAAAAACAAAAACAAAAAAACGCACTTATCTATACCTGTTTTATTTACCTTCACACCTGCATTTGATTATTAATTAGCAGTTATTAATTTTTTTATTTTTCTTTATTATTATTGGGCGTAAAATCCCAACAATTAATATTGTTTGAACAATATTAATTAAATGACTGTCTCATCTGATATTGACAAATAGGGTTTTGACAATATTCTAAGTTGCTCAGATATTTTTTATGAATATAATTTATAATTTATTAATTTATAATATAATTTCCACATGCAAAGGAACAACCTTCATTCTAAAACCCCGTCAAGGGTGTTCAGCCCATTCTCATTTTGGACCACATCAAAATTGTAAATGTCCAAATGAGGGACGATTGGGTCCAAATGGATTGATAAAACTACCAAACAATAACAAATAAACTGTTCAGATATTATACTTTTCAGCATTGAGTTAGTACTTCTTAAATTTAAATAATATTTATGTGTTTGATTTTCCTCCCTTGGTTTGTAGTGTTCTGGTTCTGCTCCTTCTGTTTTTATTAGTGAGTTTCCCTCAGTTTCTGCTCAGTTATCTCCCGCAGGTGTTCTGCATTCTTGTGATTAGACTCATCAGGCTCCCATCTTGCTCATCACCCCTCCTCAGGTTTGAAACTTTCTGGTTTTCATTGACAGGAGGACTCTGGACCATTCGTCTGTGTATGGTGGCTCCTCAGGAATGGATTTCGTTTGACAATCCTCTCAAGGTTGTGGTTCCCATGTTGCTGGTGTACCTTTAACTTGTTACACTTTTTCCTTCCACTCAATATTCAGCTAATATGTTTCTATATAAAACTCGGAACAACTACCTTCTTCAGTAATGCCCGTTTGTGATTTTTTTCCCCTCTTTGCGACTGGTGACCATGACTGTTTTCTATGCATCTGTCTTCCCTATGATTGTGCAGCCTACTCTTCCAGAGTGAGAAACTGTTTAAAGACACCAACAAATAAAACCCAAAATATTATGTTTCTGAAGAACTTTCTCATAAAGTTTGTCCAACCAGAGAGCCACAATCCTGCTCTTCGAATGGCTTTAGTCTGCCCTCTACAGGCCAGTTAATGGCATGGGTTGATGTCACATATTTCCATACTGTGCTCCTATGGTAAAACCTGGAAATTTATTTGTTTTGAACATATCCACCATCTACTGGCTTGATTGTCTTAATTATCTATATGAAACCCAGGAATTTTTTTTTCTTTTCTGACTTGCACTAGGAGAGTGGGGATGGTACAAAGGTCAAAGAAAAGAAACATTGTCTAAATCTGGCGAGACATCCTGTGTGAAAATGGCAATAAATAAATTTCATTTTAGATCATTTACACTTTGTCACAAAGATAAAACCTAAATTTTATGGCACATTTTCTTGATAGAAAAGTGACACTGAGCAGAGCAGCTAAAGCCAGACACCAGCACACAGTGATGGTGTCACTGTGTGCTTAAACACTAGATGGCGACCATAATCAACTGAGTTCCATACGTTCATCGTTTTTCAGTGTTTACAAATCACACACTTTTGACCTTGGATTTGGAATTACTATGACAGCTTAAAAATGATTAAATAGAAGTGTGGTCTTTGAAGTAAATCTAAGAAAACATCCAAAATTGTCATTAAAATCCCAGATAGCTCCACACCCAACTTAAGTTTGATTTGATTCGACAGGGTCTCCAATCTCCCTGTGTGCATGAATAGGGATGGACTTCACTCCCAGCATGCCTTTCTGCAAGCACGTTAGCTGACCCTCACACAGCTTTTGAAATCACACAGCTGTGGAGACGGATCACACACAGTTCACTGCTGGAGCTCGAGCTTCCCTCCCTTACACAGATGGTCACCTTTGAGCCTCCAACCTTAAGCTCTCTTCCTGTTCCTGCTCTCTTCCTGTTCCTTCTGACAACTGCAGAAGAGAAATGAATGCATGAATGTAGGATTAGTGATGACAAAGCAATTCTTTTGCGAATCATTGACAAGAAACAGTTGAAGTTGCAGCATGCTGTATCATTTAATCTGAAGCCAGTATTGAAAAAAAATACATATACACACAAAGGCAACATGTCAGGTGTAAATGTTTTCTCGTGGCAGATTCAGTCTTACAATTTTCATAATTATGTACTAAATTCGGCATCAAACTGTCTGTATGTAAACAAGGCAATTGAAAGCTTACAAAAACACTTTTGAATAAATCTTTGGAATAAATTATTCAACAACTTCAGGTTGATGTAAGCAGTTTGTTTGGTGCGTACCCCACTCTCCATACATTTTGACTGCCTTGGTCAAGATAAATTAAAAGGCTTAAAATAAACCTTTATTTTAAGGGTCCTAACATTTTTTCAGCAGTGAGTATTTTCATGCCTCATTCGGAGGGGTTAGCTTATCCTGAGCTGCACTGAGCCTGTAGTTATGCTTCACTCTCAGCCTCACAGTTTGTCATCATTTCACACTTTCCCAATCAGATGCCAACTCAGAATCCACTGCTGTTCACATACGTAGGAAAACAACTAGGAGACGCCACAAAATTGCAAGTCATCATTCACACGCCAAAAGAATCTGTTCCTCATTTCTAGCTTCCTTTTTCCAAACAATCCTTCCAACCACTGCGGTCAAACATTGTGGTAAACAGGCAGCCCTGCTCGGTAACACACAGACAAAAAAAAGCATATATGTTTACGTATTTGCTTATTGGATCAAAAGGGAAGCTTTAGGAGCCAGAGCAAACAGTTTTATGTTTATTTGATGATGAACATGCCATTGAAATATAAAGATTCTTTTACAAACAAACACGCTCCTTCACTCCTAAGGACTTTGGTAGATATCATCTGTAACTCCACCCTGACTGAGTTTGGGGATTTCCAAGATCTAAAGTATGAAGAGAAGCATGGGTAAAACTGTGATTTCTTTAAAGCCAGTTGAGTCTAAAGTGTCTGGCCTGGTCAGAGCGAGGTCAAACTGTCGACACATGGTCACATGTGTTTTTTGAAATGTTTGTTTTTGTCCTTCCTGGTGTTCAAGATACACTGAGCCAAACTTCTGGGAAAACTCTCCCGCTGACATGTACGTCATGGTGTGTGTGGTGTACAACACAAATACTGCGATCATTCATGGCAGAGAGGATCGGCCATTATGAGTTTAGAGGTGGAAGGAATGATGATTGATGAGCTCCAAAATCAGATTTTATTTTCTACATTATGAGAAAATAAGAACAGTAGGCGTCGGTGAGACATTCTTCCGCTGCATCGGACCAAAACCGAATTTAATGTTTCGGTGCATACTTCCTCATGGCCTCGGATAATTGCTCCTCAAAATTACTGTCCATCCTGCTTTGTGGCTGAAAAACAATCTTCTGGAAGTTGAGAAGTTGGGTATACTTTCCCAAAAGGTCCAAGAGGTGAATAAGATGTTTTTAGTTTAAAACTCTTTTTGGTCAGCGTTGTTTCCCCCCCCCCTTGGAATCCTCTTTTAAATACGGTTTTCTCAGGAATTGACCTTAAAGAAATACTCGTAAAAGCATTGTTGTTCAACCCAGAGATGGACTGAAAATAACAAAAGGATCACAGCAAACCTACTCAAAAACATCTAGCTGTTCACTTGAGACGTATTACAAATGTACAGGTTTGGAAGTATCCATGCTGTGAAATGACCTATATGAGGCTGAACTGATGCATTTGATTTCGTTTTGACTGTATGACTATGACTTTATCCAAGTATCTCCTGCAGTAAACATGCTCATCATAGAGTTAACATATTCAGTAGTTGGAACAGGACAAGACCAGCATTGGGTCATTACCTTTGAGATGATAAAATGTCAGAACCCTGTTTATTGCAGGGAATCGAAGCTGTAATTTTTAATCATAGCCTAATTCTTCATTGCTTTGTAACAACATTTCTTTGTTTGACAGGATGGACCTGCTTCATTTCTGTGTTGTTGTTGGTGAGTTTTTTTCAGTTTTCTTTACCAACAACCTCACCCTTTATGTTTGACTTTGCTGAAAGATGTTCCAAAAGTATTTCTGAGGAAACTTTACAGTTTCAATATTACATTTAGGGAATATGTCTAGTAAGTTAAACTGGATCAGCATGCATTACACTATAAAACTTGACCACTTCTTACTAATGGTGTTTTTATTTACATAACATCACCAGATCACATAGAACATATGACAATACCAAGCTGCGTATCAGTAACATGTAATTTAACTGTTGTATGATTGTAACCGCTTGACCTGGTGGAGAAATTCCTGATGTTTCTCACTGGGAAGCCATTGTCGGTTCAGGGAACTCCCTTTGCATGAGAACAGACTCTTCCAGACTCTGGACTTATTTTCACAGGCTTTGTTGTTCTTTTGGAGCTGATTTTAATATTCTGCTATAAAATCTTGTTATATTTGATTACTGTCCTTTGTTATCCTGAAGAATCACTTAACTGACTGTAATCACAACCAGATGTTTTAATGACACCAGAGGATAAGAAGGGATGCTGAGACTAAAGCACTTATTTGAATTTCAAGCATCTAACTCTGTGTGTAGTCAGACTTAAATCAGAACCAGCTGACTTTGATGAATGATTTTATGTTTCAGCTTCGTACTAAATGGTACTAAATTAATTTCTTTCTTTCAATGTTTCATTTTTTGCATATATCCAGTGTTTGCATGAAGACTACAAGTCTGAATCAGTTGAAACTAACATACTAAAAATACCTCATGAAGTAAATCTGGTTTATCGTACTGGAACGTGACATGATTGCAATATTTTATTGATTTTATTTTTATGTTTTTAATCTTTTACCGTTAGTAGGTTTGGCTTTCATTATTTTACTCCCTTCTCTGTAGCTTTAGTTGTCTAGTGAGTACTTCTTTTAAAATTAAAATTTCAAATGCAAAGTTGAAATCTTTTGTTAATAAACTCTTGTATAATCCAGATAAGTTGTCTGTTTCATACACATGTGTAGGATATTGCTACTCAGCATAAGTCACCAGTGTTGGACTCATGCTGTTCGTCATTGTTTTGAAAGATAGTCTTTGTCAGGCAAGTATTTATAAATAGTAACAGTAATACTGTTACTATTACTATTACTCTATTAATAGTAATAGAGTCTGCACACTCCGTTTAGTCATAGTGTGTAGACTAAATAGCTGCACACTCTACATGCAGCTGGAAGATCAAGAGTTGTTGTTGTTGTTTTTTTTACCTAACTAACTTCATAGTTTTATTAATAATTGTCTTACAAGATAATTATTATTCATAGCCAGACTTCTTCAGCAAAACAGTCTGGTATTATCTGGCAATCACAATTCATACATGCATCATAGATACTTAAAAGGTTTGACATCCTGGACAGGCTGCCAGTTTATTTCAGCGCAACACAAACACAGAGACAGACAGAATAAACCACCAGGCACACTCACACCAACTAACTTAACAATCATGTTTTTGCTCTGTGGGAGGAAGCCAGAGCACCCTGTGAGAACCCACGCTTGCACAGGGAGAACATGCAAACTACATGCAAAAAGACCCCAGGCTGGGATTTGAACCTACAAATTTCTTGCTGCAAGTCAACAGTGCCACCAGCTGCGCCACTGTGCAGCTTTTGTTTGTGCGTGTGTGTGAGTGTGTGTGGGCATTTCCAGCAAATTAAATACTAAATAGAATGGGTCTGGAAGAGTAGGATGTCTAGGAGACGGGTGTGGTGCTGGCATCTTATTTCCCGTCACACGTTACGGTGGTCTGGATCACATTTAAAACACATGTCCCTGGTCCTGGAGGAGCTCAGTAAGTCTAGACTTGACAAATAATAGAAATGAAATTTATAAGTTAATAGATATATCACATATAACTTGGTGCTGTAAGACCAGCAGCTCTTGAGACTTTCAACACTAAATTTTGTAGCTACTATCACATAAAGTTGTTTTCCCATAAAAATGAAGGCCATCTAAAGTAGTAAAGTCGTAAAGTTGGAAGCCCTGAAATAGTAGTAAAGAGTTTTTTTACTCAGCAGGTTTAGCAGCCTCAATATCTGACTGGAAACCTCAATTTCTCCATCAACGCTTTAGCAGGAACATCCTGGTAAAATATCCTCCTTTTGGCTCATAGCTGAGTAAGTTGCTGCAACAGGTTGGCTCAAACACACACACACACACACGCACACACTCTACATGCAGCTGGAAGATCAAGAGTTGTTTTTCTTTCTTTCTTTCTTTTGACGCAGATGAGTCGTGAAAAGACAAAGTGTGTGGTCTGAGACTCTCAGCTGATCCAGCATTTGGAGAGGCAGAAAACTCTCAAGAGCCTTCACAGCCCTGCTCACAGAAAACAAGGAGAGTCAGCCGTGAATGATGAAGAAGAAGATGCGATGCAGTCTGTGCTGGATCTTTTTCTTGCTGCTGGAGCTTGGCTGGATAAACATGAGCTCCAGCATGCACAGGGAAGGTGGCAACAGGGTAAGTTCATTTATGAGACTTTGCATAATTTTTGGAGGTTTTGTTGTGGGTTTTTTTCCATGTGCAAGCATAAAAGTGATAAATAATAATAATAATAATTTCTCAACTGATAGCCTTTTCTCGCAGGTCAATAAGGAAAGCTATTGTACGAGTCTGAGGTTGCATCTTGCTCAGACGTTTTATAATAAATTAAAAGTTAATCACTTTTTGCCAGGGCAGTAGACAGATGCATGTGTTGCACACGCAAATAATAGTGATGACAAGACATGCGGTGGCTGTAAATTTTCTTTACTTTTTTTCTGAAAATACAAACAGCATTCATAAATCCGACCTGCGTCACACTATGCCTGCCATGTTCTACTGAGTCTATGTTCTTCAGACCCAAGGCTGCCCCAAGCGCCTGATCAAAACTCATCCCTTTTTAATGTATATGTATACATATATATGAATGTTCAGCTTAACATGGACAATGAAATACAGTGTTTTTAATAACAAAACAAAATATTCATAGGAGAGATAATAGAGTTACATTTTAATGGAAGGGGGGATCCTTGATGTAAAGTCCCCAGTTACTGGTCCCTCACACATTTTTAGTCTAACAGTAACCATGCTAATCTATTTAGCTTTAACAAGAATACCAGTTAGAAATATATTAAGTATTTGGCTTCATATGTACTTATTACAAACTATGCAAGCATATATTCAAGTAAACTCTTTCAGTACTTTCTATATGCACAAACTTTAGATTGACTCTGATACTCGGTCACAGTCACAACACACAATTTCAGCTTATACTGGAGGGGAAATACAGCAAGCACTTTATTTCATGTTTCTCAACCCCTGTTTGCAGACCTGTTATATTGGATCATATTTTTTTTCTCATAAATTAGTCTAGGAAGGTCTTATTTTCATCTGAAGTTTTTTCCAGTTTCCTTCTCATGCAGTTTAGATGCTTGACTATTTAATACGTAGACCAATTAGAGCTGAAAAAAAAACCCATTACCTTCACAAAAAACTATTTGAGTAGCTTTTTAGTTACACTTAAGCAACTTTAGATCCTATCAAACAATTGGGGTTCTGGTTCTGTTTTGTTCTGGTTTAATCAGCATGGGAACTCTGCCTTCCTGTGGTAGCATCACATGAGGTTTTGGGTGTCTCACACCCTTGAATCCCACCTTTAAAACTCCTTTTGGAGGAGTGCCAGCAAGAATGTTACAGCCAGCTTAAAACATTTGTTATTGTTGTTATACGTCCAGCACATGTGCCTTGGCATTTTAATTGTTTTAGCATTTGTAAATACTGTTGGCGATGCTATGTGTTTAATATAAAAGGTGCTACACACTGACAATTAGTAAGTGGTGTTAAATCAATACCAATTATTGATTTAACAATTATCAGCCAGATTTAGTTTAAAAACACCTGCATGCAGTTGGTGGTTTCACATGGAAATGACAAAATGTAAATCTAGACTAAGTTATTTATCAGTCTAAAAATGGTTGCAAAGCAATTTTTGAATTTTCAAGATGTTTCTGTGTGTTTTTGTGAACCCAGGGGGCAAGGAGACAGTGGGAGAAGCAGATCCGCTCGTCCTCCAGTTTGGACCAGCTACTGCGACTCACAGACTTCCCAGACTGGAAGCTGTGGAAGTGTCGCTTGAAGCTGCAGCCGCCTCAAGTCCAAACAGAGGCTTCCTCTTTTCCACCTTCGGTCGGGTCACACCGCTCCACACGCTACGCAGCAACACCGTTTAGCCTGGAGATACTTAAAGGTTGGATCGTGTGCAAATCGCTGGATGTAGGTTTGTAGTTCTTTTCATCATTGCTTTCCCTCTTTAGCCATAGAAGAAGAGTGGCAAAATATTCAGTGCATTCCCAGGGAGACGTGCATCGATGTGGCCCAGGAGTTGGACTCTCATACCTCAGTTTTCTTCAAGCCACCCTGTGTATCTGTTCACAGGCGAGTTTTGCACACAAGTTCATGTAATCCATGTTTTAATCACTTTTACGGTGGAAAAAAAATCCCTACCGTCGTAGTATCGTGTCAGTTGTTGATAAGCTCTGATTCTTGCCGACAGGTGTGGTGGCTGCTGCAACGACGAGGGCCTAACCTGCAGGAATACGTCGACTGTATATGTGAATAAAACGGTGAGTAGCTCACAATGCAGTTGAGTTTTGAAGGAGTAAAAGTAGTTTTCAGTTGTTGAATTTAACAACTCTCTGTGATTTAGATTTTCAGCTTTTCACCTTTTAAACTCGTACCAGAACCCGTGCTGATAAAAGTCGCAAACCACACCGCCTGCAGCTGCATGGAGCCGGCAATAATTCGACGTAACGCTCAGCAGCGCAGGCGCAGTGGGTGGGTAGAGAAAGTCAAAACGTTTTGCTGTCACCTTTGTTGGAGTTCATGTTTTCCCCTTGTGGTTTAGCTGCCCTCTGATGAGACAGATGTTGGAAGCAGAGGACTCTGGGAGACTTTGTGCCAGTGGATGGATTTGGGATTGTTCAAGTGAAAAATGCATCCCTTATCCCTCCAGTACATCAGGTTTGTTTTTGGTGAAATATTTCTCAGTCTTTCGACATGTTCCAGAATTAAAGGCTCATGTTTTCTTGTTTTTTTTTGTTTTTTTTTTAATCCTCTCCCACGTCCTGATGCCCCCTGATGGTGGATGAGGGGATTTATTAGAAAAGTAGCCATCTCGGGGGCTTAGAAGCCAAATTTTGGTGAACCATGTCCCTGTAGTCACTCCACCCAAATTTACCATATTAAATCCTTTCCCATGTCCTGACTCCCCCTGGTGGTGGATGAGGGGAAATGTACCATACTAAGGAAAGGGTTTATCATGCAGGAATATGCCCCTGGAATTGTTGAGTTTTAATGTTATCACTACCACTATTGCATCAGTAATATCTTTTGTGCAGAGCGTCCCCTCAGCTCCTGGTTGTCGGACTGTGAGATAGACGTGGAGCGCTGTGAATGTCTGCCCAGACCTCGGCCTATTGTGTGGGCACCCACAGGAATTTGACAAAGACTTATTCAGGTAGAAGTTGTAGTGAGTTTGATCTAAAACTCCCTTGTTTTTCCAAATCTTTACTCCTTCAATTACATTAAATATTGTCAATGTAAAAACAAATCAAAACAGAAAAAGAAACAAATTTATCAAGTTCAACTTTTGTAGGATTAGACCTATAAAATCTGACCCTAAAAAATCACTATTATGTGTAAAACCTTTTTTTTTTTTGTTTTGCTTTGATTAATTTAACCTGCCTGAAAGACCTTTTTGAAATACTTTGCACTCATGTTGTGGTAATAATACACTTGCTGGAGTCAAGAGAAATAAAGACTCAAACTGTTTCTAAGACTGCCGCTGAAGTCAGTTTAATCCATAGGAAATAAAAGTCTGAAAGGCTTCCTCTTTGTACTTCATGATCGTCATTGATTTCTCTTTGCCTTGCAGGTGCAAACTGCCCAAGTAGAGCTTCACTGGACATAACAATTACGACAAGCTGCTCAACGAAGAGCAATGACTAACATAAAATGTCCTATAATTTATTTAGTCTTATTTATGCAAATCACTTTAATAATATTAACTCACTTGACCACGTTATTAGACTGGTTTAACATGACAGGATTGGGCTTTAATCAATGTACAGTGCATGAATGTGTATGATATTGCATTCATTCTTTGTGTGCTGAACGTGTAGTATACGCAATAAAAGATTATTTTTATAATTCAAAACTGCTGATATCTTTGTTTCTCTAATATTCTGCTGTTTACATCCAAGTTAGCCCAGAACTCCTCATTCAGAGTCAAAGTTGCACTTATTCTTTCATTCTTTATTACCCATGACTGAGCAGGTCTGTGTTGAAAAATTTAGAAAAAGAAGGCTGTCCACATGCATCATCACTTCCATAAGAGGTACGGATATGAAAGAGCAGGCGCAGGCGGCACTTTGCATGGGCAAGTGTCCAAATGGTTGCCACTGGGGACAAAATGATTCCTCAAACACGCATGAAAGAATCCAAGAAACACTCCAGGTATATTTGTGATGAGAGAATGGCATTATAATGTGATTTAAAACTAAATCACTGTTTTCCAGCCTCAGTGCCATTTTACAGCCTAATCAGTAACTGTGCTAACTTTAGTTGTCATAAACAGTAGCCTGTTTTGTTTTGTCCTTTTGAGTCAAAAATGGCTAGAAGATAAAGCTTCTTAAGTAAACTTCTGCAATCAGAGTTGATTATATGTAGGAAATGAAAAATAGTAAAAAATAAAGTCTTGCTCAGAGTAATTTGAAAGAGCACAATAAAACAGACTTCTTAATGGAAATCTGAATAGTCGTCTCTATTCAAATCTAAAAATGTCTCCTTTAACAACCTCAGAGCCAAGAGCAAGCAGGGAGAGCAAAAGACTCAGAGCGCCTCAACGGTCATGGCCAACATTTGTTTTTCTGTTCATTTTGCTGTTGAAGCAGGAAAGAAAGGATTGATTTTCACGTGGGTTTATAAAATTACTTTCCACAACAATGCTTCCAGTCAATAAAATGTGAAGAGGAAGGCGAGATGTTGGTACATCCCTGTTGAACAAGGCTCCTAATTGATTTTTGTGATTCATTAATAGGTCAGACATCGCTGTGTCTGAAGGCAGTCATCTCTGTCGTGAGCGCAAAATATTTTAAACCTGAGGAGAAAATTGTTTCTCTTTTATTCTTCCTTTCAAAAAAGGCAAACTAAAAGGAGTCAGCTGCTTCTAGCGGCGACAAAAGGAAGAATTTTGTCTCCCTCTTCTTGTAGAATTGGAGTACTCCTTTTTCTTTTAATGTTCCTTATGTTTACCTGAGTTGAACTCTTTCTGCTAATGTTTCATATAAGCAACTGTTTCAAGGAATAATTGTTTAAACGAACTAGTAATATAATCTAATTCTTGATAGATTATATATATATATATATATATATATATATATATATATATATATATATATATATATATATTTATTTATTTATGACCAAATACCTTTTAGGAAAGTAACGTTTGATAAGAAACAAATGCAAAAATTACTAAAATTGTTAGCATCTACAAAGTGGGGACGTCTTAAGCGATCCATCTTAGAGAGGCTTTAATAAATATAATGCAAACATAGAATACTTTAAAGTGACTCCCACTTATCCAAAACTTTTTAACAATTAACCATCAGCTGTAAACCATCTGAAAATCCCATGGTTCATAACTGCGTCTTTAGACTCAAAATCATAACTTCATTCATGAGGAAATCTGATCAGATCTTTATTTTAACACAGAACTTGCTTTCTAAAATGGATACTTTGGAGATGATGTCAAAATCCTGACCTTGTTTGTTTTTCAAGCTCATCAATGAAAGTTTGGATTGTGAAAGAATCTCATGTGCTCAGACTGACAGATTTCTGAAGTTTCTCTCAGTCAACCCTTTAAGTTTGGAAATGTAGCTTATTGACACAATTCAAAAGCCTGTAAGAGCAATTTACAGGCTCCAACACCTGATCCCTACAAAGAGGTATGAGATTTGGCTAGTAGTTTTAGAGGCAAATAACCACTCTGTGTCACCTTTTTTTTTTTTCTTCACATAAACCTGTTTAGTTGTTTGGTACTTGGTTCACTTAGCCTTGATTTCAGCTGTGACTTTCACATAGTTACCAAAAAGTGAAACATGGATCCATGTTTGAAACCAGCAAGAAGTGAATAAAACAAAAGTGCTTAAATACTGGGAAGTGTGGTTGCTGGAACAATAGAGCAGAACTAACTACAAAACAGATGCAGCTGTGAGGGAAGAGCAGAAGGCAAGCTGAGGGAAAGAGAAATAACACAAGGGAGAAAAGAGACGAAAACACCAGCAGGGGGAGCTGAGTAAACAGACTTAGCCACAACTGGACACAAAAAATAAACAGCAAAGACGAACTCACTAAAATGACTAAGAACAGACTGAACGAAAGTGAAACAGTCTAATCAAAGGGAAAAAACACAGAAAACTGATACAAGCTATAAAACCAGATAAAAAACCAAACCACTCAAGATCCAGACATATGGTCCTTCCATTTTGCTTTTTCTTTTGTTTTTTGAGAAGCAAAAACTATTTTAATTGAAAAGGACAATTCAAACCAAATTGCAAGTTTGTGGTTAGTTTAATGTTTTTAACTCATACCGCTTCCTAACTTGATTTCTCCTAACTTGATTTCAATAATAACTTTCATTTACATCAAAAAACAATGTGAGAATATGTCAAAATATGTTGATGGGAAAATATGAGGAACCACAAACAACTTCAACCAGTGATGGTTTAGCAGCAATTAGATGATGAATTTAAGTTAAAATCCAAAGCAAAACACATAACAGGAAACCACATTAAATACAATAACCAGGCAGAACTTGACACTTCCAGGAAACATGTTCAAAATCTCACACTGACAGTTACACAGGCTAGAGTCTTTGCTGGCTCACAGTTACCCCTGCGAGCCAGTGGGCCTTTTTAATTGGTAATACTGTGAATCTTTGTAATAAAGGTGTAAGAAAGATGTCTTTTTTTTCCCTAAAAAGACTATCAGCTTGGTCAGACACATGCATAATGTGATGTCCCTGAAGGTCTTGCTGCCTTCATTTCTAGAGCATTTCTAAAAAACAAAAACAACAACAACAACAACAAAAAAAACAACCGAAGACTTAAATGTATAATGACAAAAGGCAACAATCCCAAGCAGAAACAGTGGGTCAAGAAAAGACTCATCCTGTGGACAGACATCACCAAATGTGCAAAAATCACACACAGGGATGCTGCAGGACCCCACTGATAAGGCTGATGGTGGTCAGAAGCTTGTTCATTTACAAAACCAGCTAACAATCAGGCGAAGGTATTTTATCACAATTTTGTGAATAAATTTTAACTTCTTGCATGTTGTTAATATAACAGAAGTGGCTCCAGTGGATTTAGCTCCAACATTAGGCACATTTGTTGGCAAATTGACAAACAGTGGCTGACGGGATGCGAGATAGCGCTCCTCTGTATTTTTAAAAGACCTAAAAATATCTTAACGTGCCACTGAAACCTTGTCTCACTGGATGAGGATCATCGCATTAAGCTCTATTCATCAGCATTAATAACGAGTCAGCTGGCTGCATGTGTTGTTGGAAGAGGGTCTTTTAGGGGAGCAGAAACAACAGGTTCGGTTCCTAGAACGTACATCTATAAAATAAGATTGAAATATCTCTGGTTTTATGGTTTTATGTTGCACAAACTGTCTTTTTGTTGGATTATTTCTTGGCTGAAGTTTCTTAACACCTTTCCTGTGATGTGGTTTTAACCACATCACAGGAAAGGTCATGCAGTCATGTCATTTTTGCAGGACGTAGCTTTATTGTCTTAAACAAAAATCAAACAGTCTATTACTTTGTTTATCTTTACTCAAAAATGCTGTCCATAAAACATCCTGCTTTAAAATATAAAAAGAAATCATCAAGAACATAAAAAAGCCAACAAAACCAATAGATCTAACAAAAGTGGCATTTTTTTCACAATGGTTGCAATAAAAAAATGCCTAAATACAATTAAAAACATACTTTATTCAGTATAATTTCCATTTTAGTCTTCAAATACTCAATCTGTACAAATATGGTACAGACTACATTACACACTCACACAAGATGGCTTGAGCCTTTCTATTTTTGAAACATTTAATTAATTACATCGCAGTTATCACAGGTTTCGCATCTGCAAATTTTTATTTGTATGGTTTGATAAACTAGGGTGTACAACTTAATTTACCATAAACTGACTTCAGTCTCAGTCGATCTCATAATCGTTCTTTGGATTATGAATTCTTCGCCTAATACAGTGAATGTTTTCATTGCAATTTAAAAGAAGAGAGGAAGCTCTGGGCATTTATCAAAATGAAGGTGTATTTCACTAAACAAATTAACTGCACATAGTCAAAGAATACAGTCATTATCATCACATCAACATCTATTTCCTACTGGTGTAATTAACAGAATATAAATAACATATTCCACAATTTTTATCCTGCAAAAAATAGGAATAAAAAAAATGAAGTCTCAGATATTATCTATGCCAACTAAAAGTTTAACTTTATTCAGAAGTTGTTGTTTTTTTATATCTCTCTCACTCAGGAGTTTGAAGGAAGATTTTCCAGAATCTAATCATCAAATTGTTATATCTAATGAAATTTTAAAGAAACAAAATTAGGAGAAGAAAAGCAATGAAGCAAGTTCTTCAGCGTTCCTGTTAGCATCTTAGCTCATCAGAACGTCCACAGCAGTAGAATAAAGAAGCTGTGATCTCCTTTATTCTCCTGATCTTGTTGGATCGACTCTTTGTGAAACGGACCGGGTCTCAAACCAAACAGCTGTTTGAACCGGTCTGCCTTTCTGTGGCTGTGAGATCTGGCCCAACTCCCTGGATGGCTTTTGTGGATTGTTTCCCAATCTGGCTCATGCCAGAGAAAATTTGGACTTGAAGTAACTCAGAACCCACTGAATGATGCTGACCAAGTCGAGGGTGAGAAAGAAAGAACAAAACCAAACTCTACCTAAATATTACAACATTTTAAAACACTCACCAACATTTAAGACTAACTAATGATTAATTACTTTAGAAATATTTTGGAAATTAAATAAGTTTTAATGTGTTCTTAGACGGCGATATGGGCTTAATTTCTTCCTCTGTTTTTTTGGAGGTTGAGATTTTCTCTCATGTATTTATTCAATGCCTTGTCCATTAAAATACAAAGACTGCTTACGACTGATTAACCAATACCTATTCTTTTTCTTTCTTTCTTTTGCTTATGGTTTATGTTATTTTAGGAATAGACCATAAGAAGATTTGTTAAAAAACAAACTGATAGATATATACAAGCACAAATTGATCATGAACTACATAATATTCAAAACTGTACATGACCCTTCAGATTAAAAGATTGTAGGCCTTCTTCTCAAATGCATAAAAGCAGCCTAGAAACTTTAAAAGTGTAAAAAAATCAGAAAAAATGTAAACAGCACTGAAGTTATTTCACAAGCACAATCACAAGTCTACACCGAACATTTTACACCAAGACATCAACACAGAACTCTCCATAGGGTTTTTAAAAGTCTAGATTTTCTACATGCGTTTCGTTTTTCATGTGGAGAAAAAGATCGCAAATTTGCATCTCTTTCTCTCACAAACTCTTTTACACATAGTCCTCCTGACAGAGCTGCCTGCCATTGATCATTGTCAGACTTGCCACAGAGTGGTGTGTGCTGTGGACTGAAGTCATGCGTGTGTTATAATGTGTTGGGCTCTGTGGGGAGTGTTTGAACATGAAATGACAGCAGCACAGCTGCTGGTTGAACTGCTTCTTAAAGGTTTTGCTCAGCAGGTAAAGGGCAAACGGGTTCATGCAGGAGTTAGTGAAGGCCAGAATCCGAGCAACAACGCTGAATACAAAGTGACCCAGAGACGTGTCCACCTGGCAGAGGAGAGAAAGAAACAGATTATACGTATGTACAGTGGTGTGAAAAAGTATTTGGTCCATTTCTTAATTTTTTTTCCGATTTCTTTTTCACCTTAGTGTTTCATATGTATGTCAGTCAAACATGCTGAGACTAAATACACTTTTTTTTTATTGTTGTTTGTTCATGGAAAAAGGCTTAGCAAACCAAGCAGGCACTTTTAACAGCATTTCTTCAGAAATATCACATTACACCCGGCTCACACATTTATTTCTTTGTGAAGAATAAATGTTATGCTTGTCAAAATGCATTGTTAATTTTAATTATTCCTATTAGGAGTTATATCCCTTTAAAAACTAATTATTTATTTGTGTTTGTCGTTTTGGAACAGCAGGACTATAGTCATATAAAGACAACTAAAATGTGTTAGATTGAAACCCAAACTGAAAATCCTTAATGTAAAACCATCAAAGGCTAAAACAAACCTTCTAAGTAACAATCCTGACTAACTATAATGGAGAGTTGAACTAAACTTATAAACCACAAATACTGTATGTACACAACCCCGGTGCATTTTCAGATTACATTGATAGAGTATCTAAACCAAATCTTGTAAAATATGACTTAAAATTACTATCTTGTCAGAAGGTGTTTTTATTTTTATTTTTTTATTTTTGACTTTGAGAACTTTATGTGATATATGCAGCATGTCAGGTGAGAAATATAAGTAACTGAACTAAACTTTAGCTAGACCAAGAACAATGACAATGTTTTTTCTGGTTACCTGGGAATAGTGATAGGAGCGATATAAGTAGATGATGTGACTCGGCAGCCAGCACACCGCAAAGAGACCAACGAACACAAGAACTGTTTTGGCCAAACGTTTTCTGGATTCTACCTGTTGATTGCACAAAACCATTTCAAAATGTTGTCAAGGAATAAAATACATGCCTGGCATTAAATATGGATTATATATATATATATATATATATATATATATATATATATATATATATATATATATATATATATATTTTTTTTTTTTTTCTTTTTTCCATGGTATCAAAAAAACCCATAAAACTAATATCAAGAGACATTCAAACACAGCTTTCTGACATTGTATTGTATTATATTTTTAAAGTAAATCCAAAACAGATTAAAATTAGAGGTATAAAGAGTAAAATGGTCAGAAAGGCAGAATGGGTAGTGTTCCTTTGAGAACGTCATTGAAGTGGTGAAATTTCAGAAAAAGTTGTTGTAAGGAAACTACAATCAAAGCTGGTATTCAGCTGAACACTCGCCTGTCGTCTTGCATGGACATTCCCCTCCGTGGGAAGGTTGGACGCGCTCTTGAAAAGGCTGCGGGCGATGAATGTGTAGTACATGCTTATCACCAACAGGGGGATGACGTAGAAAATGAGGAAGGAGGCCATGGAGTGAATCTGAGGGTGCAGTTTCCCAGCGTGGGGATAGGGGGCGCAAGTGACAAAGCTCTCGTTTGTGGAGGTCACGTTGAAGGTGTGGAGGTCCGAGTACACAGCCTCGGGGATTGCCAAGATGAGGGAGAAGAGCCAGATGAATGCCGCTCGCAGGACAATGCTGGTTGTGGTGGTCGATTTTTGAAGATCGAGGGGCTTCACAATGGCCCTGTACCTGATTAAAAAACAGATAAATATTTTTAATTGTTGATTAAAGTGATTTCAGAGAAATCCATGGGAACATGTAAAAACGCTTCTCTCATTCTTTTATTTTTAATAGTAGAATATATTAGCACTTTGAATGTAGCATCTGTAATTTTGTTGTACTTGCAGCAAGGCCAGTTGTGTACAACGGCAATAAAGCTTTCTATTTCTATAAATGTCAGATGTTAGTGGGCTTGGTTGAGCTTTTATATGGGCACTTTTTCATTTTGTAAGTGCTTTAAATTGCAGGAAAATGTACGCCACTTATTAGATATATATGTATATAAGAACTCACGCCTCTATTTTTGACTAAATTAGTAATTCATGTTGAAGCACCTAAAAGTGTGTGTTTTTTTATACGCTGGAGAATAGAAATTTATTGTCAGAGGCACATATCATGAAAACCTTTTTCACTGGAACACCATTTTTTCTCTCCATGTGGGGTATGCTGTATGAAAGTAGCATGGTGGGGTGGAAGATTGTTGCTTTTATGCCTCTAAGCCATCAAAGGATGAGATGATACAGCGAGTAAAAATGGAGCACTTTCATGATATTCAACGCAATCAAAAGCTCAGCGATCAGTCCCTGGCTCAACCATTCTTCATTTATACCAGGACAATAGTGTGACCTGTGCCAGACAGCCTAAAAGAGAGACTTGAATTTAACACAGTAAATTGCATACTGACTGCCATAATAGTGAAAACTTGCTCAGAAATACCATTTGACTGACATGAGAGGAATGGTAGGTAATTTCTCTTTTGGGATTAATAAAGTATTTTTGAATTTGAATTTGAGTTTCCTGGCTATTTGAGGTCCTGACAATGTTATGAGTGCAACTTCTTCATTCGCTGACATTTACACAGCTGAGTGTCTGTACTTGTGCTGCATTTGCATAACCACCATGGCCAGTTCAATGCATGACTTGGGGTGAGTTTGGCAGAAGAAAGGTGATAAACCTCAGCATGGAAAAACTGACTTCAACAGCGATGCTGTTCAGAAAGCATCACTGGGCCGTACAGACACAGGTGCAAACAAGTGTTTTCAGGGAATGGCCGGTGCTGCAGAAGGAATTGTCAAAACACTTTTATAATCGGTGTATGACATCTGTCTGATATTTGTTAAGGAAACCATTTCAAAGATGATGATGATGATGATGATGATGATGATGATGATGATGATGATGATGATGATGATGGAGAGTTTCCTATTCAAAAAGACTTGAGGTTGTCTTTGCTGCCAAATATGGATCAACAAAGTATTGAGCAAGGGTTGTGAAGACTTACTTAAATGTGATTTATTAGTTTTTTGTTTGTAATAAATTTGCAAAAGGCACAAAAACTTTTTTCTGCATTGTCATGATGGGCTATGTGTGGGTAATTTTCAGGAACAGATTAATTTAATGTGCGTTGGGTCAAGGCTGTAAAGCAGGGGTGCTCATAACGTCGATCACGATCGACCTGTCGATCGCGGGAAGGTTCTGAGTCGATCTCGGCAGCAGGTGACAAACTGAAGGCCACCAGGACGCTGAGACCAGAACTCCCTCTTCTGGCAGGCTTATCAGAAATATTCACTAAGGTCCTAAACGTTTACAGCTTCATTAAATAATAATAAAATCAACAAAACCAGTTAAAATGAATAATCTTAGTAATTTTGTTTCAACAAAGTGTTGCGCAATTGAGTGCGTTTCGGTTCCATTAAAAAAAAAAAAAAAAAAAAGCGACTCAAAGACCGACTGACTAGCAGATCAGGAGTTTAAATTAGCTAATCCACGACCGCTGTGTTCATGAGAGGCTTATTAATAATCTAGAAATAAATATCAAGCCTGGAAACCTGATAACGTAACGGACTGAATGTTTTTAACGTAATCTCTGCTGGGCTTGCGGGACGCATGCTGTTGCCATGGCAACGGATGTTCTTAAACGACAAAGAGGGACGGAGAGTAAAAAGTAAGAGTGGTTTTGAGTTGATCACCTGTTCGAGTTGTTTTATCTTTGCTGTGGCGCTTTACAGCCGCTGTAGTTTCTGAACGACCAATGAACTACAAACTTGGACTAATTTCCTCGTTTGTTTTGAGTATACGTCACTCACAACAAACATCAAATAGGACAAATATATTTCATTAAGTTTTAGCAAACAAATGGCTTCTACCGAGATAATTATGTGAAATGAGATTAATTATATCCCGACTTCAGAAGATTTACCTTTACCTTTGCAGAGCTCTTTGCTTCCTCCTATCACTCTGTAATTTATCATATTGACGTCATCAAACCAAATTTCAGATCTACCAGAACTGACTGACACCTGCCGGCCTCAGGTTTGCAACCAGCTTCTGACTGAGAAACCAGTAACCTGCTCCCAGTGTCAGAATCTCACTGAGGAAGAAAATGCATCAGTTTTTCTATCACTTTATTATTTCTGCTATAACTGATACATATTTGCATATAAAATAAGTCATTAGAGTTTAATTTACAATTTTTATGTCTTCGTCTCATGAGGTAGAACTCAGCCGACTGGTGAGAGAAAAAGTAGACCTTGGTCTCAAAAGGTATGAGCACCCCTGCTGTAAAGTAATAAAATGTGAAAAAAAATGAAGCACTGAATACTTACCGGTTGCACTGTAAAGCTCAATTTCATCTGCCAGTAAAGTAAGAATGTCACCAATATTTCCATGTGGTAAAAAAATCTTTACAAACAACAAAAAAGGGAACGAAAATATGTAAAATCTACATTCAGGGGAAAACATATTATGTCATACCATGTTAAATAATCGGCCAGTGGGAAATGAACGTGTAAAGGGAAGATAAATGGAAAGTGTTTTCTGTCTCTGTAACGAAGTTTGAATGCACATCCATTTATTATTGTTTGTTTGTTTTTAATATACATGTTTGTAACCTGTGCCACCATAAAGAAACACTGCCAAACACTATTTTTTTCTCCTCTGACATTGCTGGATCAAACATGAAGCTAAATTTAAAGCTAATCTAATCGGCTAAATTTAATCAGCTGTCAGTCGTGTTTTTGTCGCTACTGAAAGGTTTACAGAGACCTCCATAACGATGAACCTTAATCAGTTTTCAAGGCACTGCGTAAATGGCAAAAAAGGGACGAAAAAGCTCAGGCATAATTCAGTGAATGAAATACTCTGTAAAAGAAACTATGATGATTTAAAAAAAAAAACATTCCTATTTTACAATACTAAAAACTAGAAAGAATAATTTACTTAGATTTATGTGTTTAAAGAATTCTCCAACAGCTTTGACTCACACATTATTTATTTATTTATTTATTTATTTCTGATCCTCGTTTATAATCAGTCATTACACTTTTAGTTTAGGACTAAATATATGAAACGTGACTAAGCGCCATCACTTAGTAGCTAAAAAAAAACAACAAATAAGTAGTTGCCAGATTTCTGTTTGCGAACTAAAAACAGTCACTTTTAAAGCGCGTTGATCACAATACCCAGCTGATCAATACTGGATGAAGTGAAACAGCAGCTTACCTGTCCGCAGAGAGGGCCGTGAGGGTGAACACGGACACCCCGACAGAGGTGAGCTGAATGAAGGGGATGACCTTACAGCCCACTCTCCCGAACAGCCACTCGTCTGAAAGGTAGCGGCTGGCGTCCACCGGAGCGCAGGTCACCAGCAGCAGCACGTCCCCCAGCGCCAGGCTCGACATGAACAGATTGGGGACGTTGCGGATGGATTTGGCCGAGCAAAACGTCTTGATCAGCGTGATGTTGCCGATGAGTCCCAGCACGCTGATGGCCCCGTAAACGGAGGCGATGGCCACGCCGGCGTACCACATCATCCACGAGGAGCTGCGCGATCAAGTGATGCTGCGCGATGCGTTAGAGTGGACACTCTCCATCTCTCTCGCAGTCAAGGGAAATATGTTCCCGTAATGCTCTTGTATATCCATGGAAATTGGCTGGTAAAGCTCAGTGTCCAAGTTTGGAGGTGTGCGCATGACTTACTTTCAAGGTCTGAGCGCGCAGCCACTCTGTGCGCTCAGAGCAAGACAAAGTAAACCTTTGAATTTAATTTGCGTCATGTGTCATAGTTTTTTTTTTCTTTTTTGTGTAATTAACTCCTTCTGTCCACTGGGTGTACATACATGTTGACATCATTGAGGCCGAATGCTTTGGGGTTGTTGTGAAATCAAATGAACTCTTGTTTCCTGTTATTTTATTGAAGCTCGTTTCTTCCTTTAATTTTTAAAAGCTCCTTTCACGTTGACATTTCAGCTCGATTTACTGCCTGTACTCCTCTAATCAGATAACCTATTGCCTTTTTTTTTTTTCATTTATTTATTTCTGGATGTGCACTCACCGCCCACTTTATTAGGTCGCCTACATCTCGCTGCCATCGGGTGGGACTCCGTTTTTTTCTCTTCTTTTTTTCCTTCAGAACTCTCTTAATGGTATAAATGTAGCTATGTGTTGGAAAGCTTCCCAAGACAATGAGGTCAGTTTTCTGTTCTTAGCTGGAAGAAGTTGCATCCGGTGTATTCTGATATTATAGCCCGTTTGATGTAGGGTTAGGAATGCTGTTCCCAACCGCATCTAGGTGTCTAAGTGCCAATATTGCTGCCCCTTTATTTATGATTTGCTGTGACTATTAACAATCAATTAATCAGATGCTCCTGATAAAGTGAGTATATATGTTCTTGGACTTACTCTGTTTATTGCCTGGTCCTTTTGATGACACCCTCTGAGTTCTTTTTCCTTTTTCCATCCTATCTCATGAGGTTGTTTGTTTTTCTCTTCCTGCAGCCACAGCACCACTTAATTCATTACTCTAAAGTCTTTCCACTACACCAGAGCTGCATGCTGCTATTTTACTCCCATTATTATTGATCAAAAAACAAACGTCCTAACCCAAATGTTTTACTGCATCCTTCCATCCATGTTTAAAGCCATGTTAGGCTTTAAACATGTTCATTTTTTATATATTTTAGCAGCACAAGCTAACACTAAAACCCAGAAACTGTTTAATTTGTTATATGATATGAGTATGTTTAGTTTTCCTTGACTTGAAGACACGTTTGCTTTATTTGAATGGCATGTTCTCTTGTCTTTCCGATTTTGGAAGTGAAATGGCTTCTTTCATGTTAATGCCACACAACAAGATGAACTAACACACAGTGACAAAATACTCAAGTGGTGAAATGTTTCAAATGAATTGTAGGGATACCATTTGGTCTTGTGAACTTTGTCAGCAAAAATTTTAAAACTTTATAACATAGGATTTTTTACAATATTGCTTTCCGTTGATCCTAAAATTTGGATTTTCTTTCTAAGTGCATAAGATTATTTTAAAATAAAAAAAAATATTAATTATTTTCAGGCTTCCTCACAATTTCTACATGCCAGTAAATGTGTATGGGCTGTTTATTTAAGTTTCTCATTACATCTTGACACATCTTGGTAATACCGAATTAGACTTTATTTCTGCGGCAGTTGTGTTTAACTGGGAGTTCTGGGTTAATATAAATCTACTTTTGATGACATTTATATTTAAATATTTACAAAAAGAAACAAGATTGTAACATCAGTTTTAAATTATATTTAAAAAAAGGTTTTCTATTGTACATGCTAAAAATTTAAGTGGACAAGGGACAAATGTACAAATATGTACTTTCTACAAACTCAGTGCACAAAGGCATCATGCAAGATTCAAACCTTCTTGATTCAAAGCAATAGCACTAATAACTGCCCCACAATTTAACCCTCCATTACTCAGTAAATGGAGGGTTAATGCGGATTTTTCAATCCGCTGTTTTTCAACCTGTTGGATATCTGTACGCACAGCTGAGTGCATCATTTGAAACACTGACTGGCATTTTCTGAAAGTGTCTGAGACATTGCCAAAAGAGAAAGTGCATTTATTCTTTCTTAAAGTGACAGAAGATGCTGGGATTTTAAAGACCAAACAGTCGAACTCACATCCGACAAATGCTCAGCTGGTCTCCAGACAGCATTACATCTGAACTGGCTCTCCACAGGTGTAAGAGATAATAAAGGACCTCTAAACCTTCAGCAGCAGGTACCGAAAGAGAAAAGTAATCCATGAAACACCTTTTTACATTGGCAGCGAAACATTGATGTAATAGAAGATGCTTGGGCATAAACACAACACATCAATGACTCAGAGCAGCAGGACAGCAATGCTACTTGGAGAAAGAACATCTATAATCCTGGATTATTGCTATGGTTTACAGAGAGCTGGAAGAAAATTGCATTTGCAGTAAGTGCCTGAAAACCCCACCTTACTTTTCATTTGCTTTTTCAGTCATGTTGAGGTGAGATGATAAAGCCAGAAGAGCCAGAAACGTCTGTCTGTTAAGCAGGGGCAAATTAATGGGGAAATTTTACACTTCTTGAGAGGGAGAAAATAAAACCCTCTAATTCGATAATTCATCACCCTTAATGAACCGATTCTGGCTTAGCGCAAATTAAATCAAAGAAATTAATAAATTTGACCATTAAAAAAAGTCTGTCTTCGAGCTTGAAATGCCATGTAAATATCAAACAAAGATGCTGCGAGGCTTTGAGCGCGATCAGACAAATGAAAACAGAGCTCATTTAACCTTTACCACATCTCCTGATAAAGAATATAAAGCCATGTTGAATCTATAGTGAGTTCACACATTTGGACGACGTGATGGAAATTAACACACATCCGAGGCAGCGGGAGTTAAAGAGAACAAGGGCAGCTGGTGATCGGATGAAATCTTCCCAGCCAACAACTCTGACCGATGAGCTCACAAATAAAAGCCTCTGCACCGTGCAAGGTGTCACTTCTGAATCAAGAACCACTGATTGTACGCAGACTGCCTTTTGTTATCCTCAAAAGAATAAATTATTGACCAATTACGTGGAAACAGGTTATGTTTGATGATGAGATGATTTGTTCAAGGATCGGAAATCCATAAGACGTGTTAAGTCGACACTGGATCAGTAAATACTTTGTTCCTCAATACATTTGTTAAAAAGAGAAAACGCCTGAAGTAAAGAAGCCACGAGAAGAATTAAAAGAAGAAAAAGAAGGAGTAAAAGAAGAAAAAGAAAGCAGAGAGATGGGGGTGGAGCAGAAGGTTTAGATTGTCAGCCATTCTGCTGGTTGGGTGAAGAAAAACAGAGTAACAAGGTCTGAAAAAAAATCTAGTAGTTTTCCAAGTAAAAAGAAAAAAGTGAGAGAGAAAATATAAAAGACTTAAATATTTTTCTATAAACTTTGAAATTATTGATAATAATCTTCTGTGGTAACTGGAGTCTTAAAAGGGATCTCGCCATATCTTTATTTATTTTTTTCACATTGAGGAGACGAGATACAACTTAAAGTCGACAGAAAAAAGAAAACAGGAAGAAAACAGGAACAACTTAACAACTTCAGTTAAGTTGTCTAACTTAAGACGTTAAGTTAAACGACTTAAACTCAACTTATTTAAGTTTAGTTTATTCCCTCAACTTAAACAATGAGGGAATAAAAGCATGGTGGAAATCGCTGCCAGTAAAGTACAAACGGTATCTTTCCCAAAAGCAAATGGCTTTTGGGCTTCATTTTGTGTTTATGTAATAAGTTTGTTCAGAAAACAAAAGAACAAAAAAAACCCATCTTGTTCTCCTCTTGACATGCTACATTATTTCAAGAAGAAACATGCATCTGCAAAGAAAGTTTGACAGAGCTTGCCCTCCGTTATATAAAGACATTCAGACTTTTACTTGTGCATTCATGTGAAAAGGTGCGCCTTACGCCTCATAAGGCTTGTGTCCAGGACAAAGACAAACAGGCTTATATAGAAGATGCACCAATGATGCTAAATGAGAGCCCTGGTTTTGGCTTCTTGTACAAATGGAGAGGTGTGAAGAAGATAAACATCATTATCTTACAAGAAAAGCACCGTTGCTGTAATGAAGACAAGGGCGAGTCTCGGCAGAAGTATCAGAAAGTGTTGCTAACAAAAGGCTTCTTCACAGGTAGAGTGTTTCTTCACTGTTATGCAAATGACCAAATACTTGTACAGTCTCAGAAGTTTAAGGGACTTCTCAACAAATTGTTTCATATTGTTGAGTCTAAATTTCAAACTAATATTTTTCAAAGAAAATGAATTACTCTGTTTTCCATGGAAATCTGTGAGATTAGCAGTAAGTAAAATGAATATATGAATCCCGCAAAAAACAGATTAGAAGGGAAAAGACAGTGGCTTGCCTTCCTCCTCTTCATGCATTTTCAATCTTCCTCCAATTCTTATTATTACTAATAAGGTGTTACTAATAATCTGGCCTTTTATATTACCTGCCAGATCGCCTGTTCCTTTACATCAGTCCATCCAGGATCTTGTGAAAACTAACATTTTAATAATGACTTGATATAGGTTCACTATTGGCCCCTTGCTACACCGTGTTCCAAATTATTATGCAAATTGTATTTAAGTGTCAAAAAAATAAGAATTTGTTTGTTGTGCTATTAAATTTATAGATGGTAATGTGTGTCAGGGCTCTTTAAATCACTATAATTAATTTCAGAGAGCTGGTGAGCTCAGTTAAAGGAAATCTACTTAAGAAGGATGTTCTACATTATTAAGCGGCCACAGATTTCAAGCAATATGGGAAAGAGAAAGGATCTCTCTGGTGACGAAAATCATCAGATCGTGTAGTGCCATATGACAAGGTATGAAAACATTAGATATTTAACAAAAACTGAAGCATTATTGTACTGTAAAGTACGATAATAAATAGTTCATGACTTGAAAATTGTACTGACCATCATTTGCATTGGCCATTTAAGAAAATCTGAGAAAATATCATTTGCATAATAATTAGGAACATGGCATAGAAGACAGATAAAAGGGGTTACAAAACAGTTTTATTATATTGCTTCCTTTTTTTTATTTTTGTCAGTAACTTGACTCGTGTGGTTCATTGCAAAATCCTATGGTGTTCTTGTTCCCTTTTTATAAAAACTAATAACCCAGTTAGGATGAGGTGTCTTTAGCATAAAATGCAAATCCTGCTGTCTTCCAAATCAACAACAGAAAATCACATGATCATGGAAATGTGACCATCTTTTTAATTTATTACAGTGTGGTCAGCTGCTGCGGCCCTCCAGGTTGACATCCCAAAGGATCAATATGAGTTCGCCAGAGGAGACAACATCACACTGCCCTGCACATTTAAAAGCGCTCTACCCAATCCACCACTGGTCATGATCACATGGTCTGCTGCTGACGTAAGTATCTCTATGTCTGTTTTTTATTTGAATCAGTCAACATATTTCTCTAATACTGTGATTCTCAACAGGACGTGATTCTCACCCACTATCATCCCTCTGGAGTCACAGACATTAAAACAGAGGGTCGGGTGTCTGTGGATGTAAATGTTAATGGTAGAACTGGGAGAGCTGACCTAAAGCTTTGCTCTGTCACAATGACAGACAATAACAAATATGAGTGTCTTGTCCAGATCCCCAAAGGTGATGAAGGCAAAACGGCTGACACAGCAACATTGACTGTTCTGGGTAATGCTTAGTTTGCATTCTGGGAGATAGTGTAACTGCACTTGTTTTATTTGATTGTAAATAACAATGTTTTTAATATTATTCTGTTTAAAAATTCCAATGTACTATGGGCAGGAAATGTTTTCTCTATACTTTATAAAAGATTTCTCAAAGACAAATGGTATCACTCTCTTTATCCTTTTAAATTTTTCAAGTGGCTCCATCTAAACCCATCTGCAAGATTCAGGGTACAGCATCGTACGGCCAAAACATCAACCTCACCTGTGTTTCTGAGGAAGGGTCTCCTCCTCCAACTTACAAGTGGAACAGTTATGATGTCCTAAACAATCCTCGTGCTCATGAACCTAGAACCACTGATAGTAAGTATTTCAGACCGACTGAAGCTACAAATACACAAAGGAGAGTACACCATTGTGGAGTTGAGCTATGCAGTTCACAACTGAGTTATGCAGGGCAATTTCTGCAAGATTATCTCATTTCAAAAAAAGAAACAAGACATTCTCCCAAAAGGTTTTTGAACTTTATCTTTTGTCAATAGTTTTTTTTGTGTGTGTGAAATTATCAACTGACAATTCAGTGTGAATTTGGACAAAGTGAAACCAGTCAAACTTAGAATTTGAAGTGGCACATCTAGACTGCTAACTTGAATCTGAATGAGAAGAGGACACTGAGGCCTTCCAACCTCAGACCATCAAAGAAGCAGAAAATGGATTTCCCAGATCATTTTGGGCCCTAAGTCAGCATTTTGTAGCAACACTGTGAGCAACATTGTTTGTATTTTAATTAATGAAAGTAAAACATGGAGGAAAAATGCAATCAGTTGACAATTATATGTTATGACAACTTTTCAACACTGCTCGTAATGATTTTTACTCATGAGTTAGTACTTCGATATGCAGTAGTGCAATAATATGAGATTGATCCTTGGTTATTGTTTTAACTAGTTATCTCCTTCCAGAGTATTAGCTGCTTGTACAAATTTTAGGATAAGTTACTCTCATAGACACAGATAAGGAACCATTACACTCTTCTGCATCACTGCACTATTGGTTTATTACAGTATTGAATGTTGATTGCAACAGATGTCATTCCAGATTTTTAGAAATAATACTGCATGTTTCTGTGATGTTGTGCAGCCTTATGCATAAGTAATAACTTCAGTATACATCATTATTTGTTTTGTTTGTGATTGTCTTTCAGAGGGAGGCGTCCTTGCTCTGTACAACATCACCAAAGACACCTCCGGATACTACATCTGCGTCTCACAAAACAAGATTCGCTCTGCTTCCTGCAACCTCACAGTCTCAGTCTTGCATGATCTTCTAACAGATATTATTATCAAAACAATTAATTCTGATATTCATTTTTGTCTCAACTCATCTTCTCCTATTTATGTAGCGTCCATGAACATTGGTTCAACCGCAGGAATCATTAGAGGAGACGTCGCAGCTTTGATTTTACTGATCGTTATTATCTCTTGCTTTTGCTGCCGAAAGAAGGATGAAGACAAGGAGATTTATGCCATGTATCGTAATAAATTTATTTTTTCCAACCCTTTAGCTCTAAACACGACCCAAGATGTTTAAACTCTCACAAATCTCAGTTTAACAGATCCATGAATTAGATTTTGCATTCATATGACAGAATTCTTTGATATTTCTGGTATTTGTAATATCAAATTTGAGTTATCTCTTGACTTGGGGATTTCTTGTGTCTAAATTGGTGTTATGGGGCTTTGGTCCTACAGCAAACAAGCACACATTGGTTGCTCATATATTTGTATAACTCTTCTCCAAACCTCTCCCACCCCTGACTGTTCTGCAGATTGGGCTGAAGTGCTTCCCACCACACCCTAAAGCAGTTCTTTATTATTGTTGCTGTTCATGGCTTTGACAATTTGAATGGTCTAAGATGTAGGAGAGGAATGGATCTAAAGAATTCTGTAAATTCTCCTCGGTCCAATCTTGACACAAGAAGCAGTCTGCAGAGCTCTTGAGCTGTAAAATTTATGCATGTTTTCTGTACTGTGCTTTGTAAAGGTTTTGTCCGTGAAACGTGCTTTAATAAATTCACTTTATTTACTTATGAGCTGTTAGGGAGGTACCCTTAGTATTACTAAGAGTTCACATAAAAACATAAATGGCACATCAGCCAACAAATACCTCATATTTCTTATTCAGCTCCAGATCAGCGGAAACCCTCTTTATCAGTAAGGATAGTTAATGTAAACATATTTCTATTGATTGAATCCTAGTGTCCACATATTATCTTAAGTTATTGTGTAGTTTTAATCTGCTAAATATGGTGAATAAACCAGAAATTAAAGAATTTTTCTCTCATTTATTTGGCACGCTTCACAAGTTTAGTTATTGTTCAGTTGTTTGTTTATTGGTATTATTAAAGAAATAATACTAATACATAACTTTGTTTGTTTTTAGTTTCTTTCAGAAGTTATTATCATTACAAAGCTTTTGCATTCTGCTCCCTGTCTACTTGTTACAGTCTTGATTGCTGGTTATGTAATTTTTTTAATACCATGTTACTTTTTGATCTACAAATTCTGAACATTTAGGTAAGTTTTTAAGGTTTCTGCACGTCATTATGAATGACAAAATAATGCCAAGAAAAACTGCCATAAGTTATTTTTTGTTGAATACAGAAAGTGTTCCTGGACCAATGATTCTGTGTTTGTTCTCCTTTATTTAAATCCCTCAGTTGACATTATAACCTGAACTTAGCTGTATAATTTCATAAATTTATATTAAAATTGGAATGTATGTATGACAATGAATCTGCACATACATCAAATCAATATATTTTATTGATGTGATGATAGATTTCTGGATATTAATAATACTTGCTAGTCCTGTGAAGTGCTGTGTGAGTTGTTGTAAATTCGTTCTTTATAATTAAAGTGAAGTCAGCAAATTAAATAATAAAATAATTAAATCAAATTCTCTCATTGTTTAACAGTGCTGACCAATTTATCCTGTTAAGTGCTTGCAAAAATAAATCATTGGTTACATTACCACATATAGGCAACTTTGTGATTAGTCGACTGTTTCTGTTTTGGCGAGTTTGGAAAGAAGTTTTGCACCAGCTGTGTTATCATGTCTACTACTCCAGTATTTTTATCCTTAAAAGGCATAGACAATGTTATGAGGAACTATAAACAAGACATTAAAACAAATTTAGATGTCCAGTGTGGGATTACAGTGGCATTAAATGATAAAGTAACGATGCAGTTCAATCTTACATTGACAGAAACTAGTACAGACGGAACAAAAACATAACTCAAAGTAACAGGACGTTTTGTTTAAGAAAGATCAACTACCGCATTATTGCACAAAAAACTGAATTTGCACAGTTGCAAAACAATTATGAACACGCAAACCACAAAGATAGTGGTTTGCATGATCAGTTTTTTACATTCTGACAGTTCCACTTATTTTCTTTCGCTTTTCACGCTTGCCTATCACCTGAACACAAGAAACAAACCTTAAGTACAGGTATTCACATGCAGTTCCAAAACATAGGATTTATTTTTGAATTGTTGCATTTATGCTTTCAATCTGGTGTTTCAGTTTTCTTCTGTCTGTGGTTGTCCTCTGCAAATTTCTGCTCAGAACCAGATGCCAGTCATGTGAGCTCATATCAGTCAAAACGCGCTCATTTAACTTCTTCGCAATGATGTATTTACAGAAACCACAGAGTTCATGTACAAAACTAGCACAAACAGGCTCTGCTGGACTGGAGGACCAAAGTTAATGCTAAAGCTAAACAGGCAAAGAAGAAGTACTCAAGTAGTCAGTCAGATAATTTGAAAACCTTTTATGAAGTGCTTATTGTTACATGATAATTTGACATAATTGATTTTAATGAGTCTATGTGGATTGTAATTATATTAAATTGTAACAAATTAGCTTTTTAGAGATGGCAAACCTTAAATTTGACCTGTTTTGTGTAGAAAAGGGAGGTTTGATGCACTCCTCCCTTCACAACTATTGGCTGTGAAATAAAGGGACACACACAATAACAGCTAAAAAAATTAGAACCTTTTGTAAAAGTTCAATATACTTTGTCACTCATTTCAGGAAGTCAAATCTATACCATGGCGTTTAAGTAGTAGTGGACCAAAATTCCATCCAAGATCAATAGGAAACATGTGACCTCTGTAATTGTGAACAAAGGTTTTTGCACCAAATATGAAGTGCTATTTTTTTATTGAAACAGAAACTGATTTGTGTATGCCATAAAATGCAAATAAATGGTTTTTAAAAATTATACAATTAAATTTTTTGTTTTCTTTTTCTGATTCTATCTCTCAGTGGTATCGACAGTGAACATTACAGTCCCCTCCTTTTTTTGTAACTGGGGAAACTTCAAAAGTCGACAATGTATCAGTCGCTTTCTCCACAGCATATAGAATTTCAATATTCATTTATAGCTGAGCAGTAGGTATTTTATTTTATACTAAAGCCTAAATTTTGAAACAAGCACACAAAAAAAAACTAAATAAATGTTTCATCATTAATTGATTCACAAAGTCAAACAGCTTATGGTAAAATAAAAATAAATAAATCTCTTTCCAATTCTTTGTTGGCCCATAATTCTGATTTTTGCTGATTTTGTACTGAAATGTGAAATTTGGTTTCTAAGAACACTTTATCACCTGCGAACTGCTGTATAAATACTGCTACATATTAAAGGACTCGAGATAAGACAGATTAGTATTGGCCTACTTAAATATTTTCTTTCATGTCGTTCAAACATTTTAACTGCACGTCTATGGAGCTCCACCAGGGGGCGGTGCAGTACTCGCTACAGTCCTAATTTTCTCTAAGTTTTGTCACTGACTATAGTTCATCAGACAGGATGTGGAAATTATTAAAATGATTTTGTAAAATCAAATCAACATGTAGTTATTTACAACTAACGAATATACTAACGCCTTCAGCTGTCTGATGATTTGAGCCTTTTTTTGTTAAAAATAGAAAGGAAAAAAAGACTGAACTCATCACACGTATAGCAATACGGGCCCGTGCCAACTACAGGCTATGGTAACTGTGTAATATTTAGAAATATTCTTCACAGATATCAAAACCAGAGACCGCATTCTTTTAAATTCTTCCTTCCTGTTTTGTTGCGTCTGTTCTGGCACATCTGAGTCATTTTGTTGTAACACCTGCCAAACCAGTCTGACCGAAAAAATAAATAAATAAAAAAAATCCCTTCTGTTACCCAGTCGCACACATTAGTTATGAGAGCAAAGTACCGTCAGCTAATCAGTCCTGTAAGGCCCTAATAAGTGTCTTACAACATTATTAAGGTGATTCTTGCAAGATGAGGGAAGAAAACAAACACATTTCTGTTAAAATTATGGAGAGCATTAAGAAGCTGCTCACCATTCTCAAAGTTGAATATCTTTACCAAATGAGTGAGCGAGAAACGTGAAAAAGAATAACATGTTCTGCTTTCAACCATTTCGTGGAATCGAGGCTTCTTTAAACGAGGACTAGCTGTCCTGCTGGATGTCAGGACAAGCAGAAACCTGCGCGGTGGGCAGGACAAAAGAGTCACCTACAGAGCAGGCTGTGCGCTGATTGGCCGAGAAAGCCGTCCGTCAAATCGGGGCAACAGACGCACCCATCGGGCTCATCACCGTCGGCAGTCTTCGGGTTTCTATGTAAATGAACCGCTGGATCCTCGGCTACCTGCTTTTCTTATTTTATTGAAATAAAAAATAAAAAATAGAGCCGTGAGTTTATTTTTGATTAAATTACCACCTTTGCCATGGAGAGGAGAACTTCTACACTGGCTCTGCTTTGTGTGGGTGAGTATTTGTCAATGGGATTCTGCTTGTTTCCTTGTGTTAACTAACGACCACACCTGTTTGCGCACCTCCAGGATCAACTTTCTGAAGAAAAAAAAGAGAACGTAGGCTCCGTTCTCTTATTAAACTCTACTTCTTTTTTACTTAAATTTCTTCTTCCCCCAACAGTTTTACGAAAAACATTGTGTCAAGCAGCAGCTCTGAGAATCAACACAGTCCATTTTAAAACACAAGGCCCAGCAGACCATGTTCAAAACCTTTGGCCTTGTTTAAAATATGCTAGATTTTACTTTAACAGCTATGCTTAATATCCAAAGAACATTTTGTTAAACGGTTTAACAAATATGTTTGGCATGATTGTAATTTTTTTATTATTATTTCACTATTGATCAATGAAGTATTCCTATCCATCCATCCATCCATTTTCTTCCGCTTTATCCCGCCAATGAAGTATTTTGGAATTTGAATAATTTTTTTGAAATGAGCCTTTTTGTCAATCATTTTGGAAAAGTGGTCTATTACACGCTCTGATGATGCACTTGTTCCTTCTTTTAAAGAGGTATAGTTGGCTCTAGAGGCCTTTATTTGACATTTGTCTGACAGGAAGGCGGGTAGAAATACAGCGATGGTGACTGGGAGAGGGACTCAAACCTGTGACAACAGCACCAAGACTAAGGCCTCTGTACTAATGGTCACGTCACTGCTGCGTGCTTTGTTTCTTTCTTCTTTTTTTTAATGTTAAATAATTTGAAGCAAATCAACTTCAAAAATAAATGGTTGATTAAAATTTATTTAATCAACCAGAAGCATTTTGTGAACCCAGAAGCACTGCTGAGTCCTAATGATGAGCTACAGTGTTGATCATTGTTGCTGTTTATTCAACAATACATAATCACATGATCATGGAAATGTGACCATCTTTTTAATTTATTACAGTGTGGTCAGCTGCTGCGGCCCTCCAGGTTGACATCCCAAAGGATCAATATGAGTTCGCCAGAGGAGACAACATCACACTGCCCTGCACATTTAAAAGCGCTCTACCCAATCCACCACTGGTCATGATCACATGGTCTGCTGCTGACGTAAGTATCTCTATGTCTGTTTTTTATTTGAATCAATCAACATATTTACCTAATACTGTGATTCTCAACAGGACGTGATTCTCACCCACTATCATCCCTCTGGAGTCACAGACATTAAAACAGAGGGTCGGGTGTCTGTGGATGTAAATGTTAATGGTGGAACTGGGAGAGCTGACCTAAAGCTTTACTCTGTCACAATGACAGACAACAACAAATATGAGTGTCTTGTCCAGATCCCCAAAGATGATGAAGGCAAAACGGCTGACACAGCAACATTGACTGTTCTGGGTAATGCTTAGTTTGCATTCTGGGAGATAGTGTAACTGCACTTGTTTTATTATTATTATTTTTAATAGTTCCAATGTGCTATGCATATAATTTCTTTTTTATTGTCTTTAAAAGAGATTTCTCAAAGACAAATGGTATCACTCTCTTTATCCTTTTAAATTTTTCAAGTGGCTCCATCTAAACCCATCTGCAAGATTCAGGGTACAGCATCGTACGGCCAAAACATCAACCTCACCTGTGTTTCTGAGGAAGGGTCTCCTCCTCCAACTTACAAGTGGAACAGTTATGATGTCCTAAACAATCCTCGTGCTCATGAACCTAGAACCACTGATAGTAAGTATTTCAGACCGACTGAAGCTACAAATACACAAAGGAGAGTACACCGCTGCAAAACAATTGTGGACCTGATCAAAAAAAAAAGAAACAAGAGAAAATTGGTTTGATGTTTAAATTTTGGCAATAGTGTTTTTTTCTCGTGAAATTATCACTGTAAACAGACAATTCTGTGTGAATTTGGACAACCAGGATGAAATCAATTAAATTTCAAATTTACTCATCCTGAAAGATTTAAGTTTGCAGCAATATGCAGTGATCCAAAATTCCATACTCTATTGAAAACTTCGTATTTTAGTTAATGAAAGTAAAACATGGAAGAAAAATGCAAACAGTTTGCAATTATATATTCTGACAACCATTTAACACAGCTCGCAATGAAATCTACTTATGAGCTAGTGCTTTGATATGCAATAGTGCAATAAAATGAGATTGATCCTTGGTTATTTTTTTAATTATGTATCTGCTTGCAGCTCTCATAGAGATAAGAACTATTGCACTCTTCTGCATCAATGCACTATTGGTTTATTACAGTATTGAAGGTTGATTGCAACGGATGTCGTGATCCCAGATTTTTAGAAGTAATAGTAGTAATCATGTTTCTATGATGTTGTGCAGCCTTACATATAAGTTATAACTTCAGTATACATCATTATTTGTTTTGTTTGTGATTGTCTTTCAGAGGGAGGCATCCTGTCTCTGTACAACATCACCAAAGACACCTCCGGATACTACATCTGCGTCTCACAAAACAAGATTCGCTCTGCTTCCTGCAACCTCACAGTCTCAGTCTTGCCACGTAATACATGACCTTCTAACAGATCTGATGGCTGCAGCAATTAATTCTCCTGTGCGTTGTTGTCTCAACTCATTTTCTCTGATTTTTGCAGCGTCCATGAACATCGGTTCAACTGCAGGAATCATTGGCGCAGTCGTCGTGGCTTTGATCATACTGATCATTATTATCTATTGTTGTTGCTGCCGAAAGAAGGATGAAGAGAAGGAGATTTATGACATGGCACCGTAATGTTTTTTTTTATTATTATTATTTCTCCCATTAACTCTAAACAAACAATGCAAATCCAAAATGATGAACAAGATTCTCAACTGTCCCAGACTAAGGCTGAGATTTGTTTGAGGTTGAATATGTGAACTGCTCACATCAGTGCGTCCAAGTGTTCAAGAAAATCAGGTTATAACTAAAAACATATTTCGACAGGAAATATTTGTACTTGTAATTTTGATTAATAGGAGTCAACTGTGGAAAAAAAGGAGAATATTGGAAGAAATTATAATGTCCCAGGGAGAATATGTTACAAACTTTTAGTTTGCCTGGCAACTGCTTTCCTATGCTACTCTGCTTGATTCTCATCTCCCTTCTGCTTTCCGGTCTTTCTGCCATTGAAGTTGATTTCTCTGGTAGAATTTCAATCAGGCCAATAAGTAAGCAGAAGAAGTAGTTGTGGACAATAAGGTCGATTTTCTGTGCTGTTTTAGAATTGTAGTATTGGTTTAGTTTGGAAATGGCAGAGGAGGAAGTGAACAAAGCTATTAGTTCATGTTGGTCACACTTCCAAATATGGAATTAACACCAACAGCCATCTAGTTCAGCTCAGCAGGTCTCTCTTAGCAGTGAGGGATCGTTTTTTACAGTGCAGGCAATTTCTGGTAAGCTTAAAAGTCCCCACATATTCGGGCATTCCCTGAACGCACAAACTTTGCGCGTACCGTCTGCGACGGTATGCGCAGACGGTCCGCGCATACCGTCTGCGTATGAAGACCGTACGGTCTTCATACGCAAGCCCACTGTTCATGTTGTTAAATGTATCTGTAACATATCTTGTACATTTGGAAGGACTTAAATACCTGAGCTATACATGTTTATAGGGGACCAACTAGTATTTTTTTACTAGTTGTACCAGGGGAAATCTGTTATGCACTAACAGATAAAATTCTCTTGTGACAAATTCCTTTATTACACACAATCCCAACGAGAACTAGCAAATTTGATGAACTATTTGGGCGCCTACCTCTGTTTCTTCTCCATCTGGGAAGCTTTATCTCACCTCTCAGTGCGGGACAGAGAATGACAGTCACATGTGTTAATCCGGCAAAGACAGTGACCTGCTCCACGGAGCCAGCGCAGCATCCTACTGCAGACAGAGGAGCAACAGGAGGCTGCGCTGGCTTTTGCTGTAATCATGGATCCATTCAATAAGCTTTGTTTATTATGTTCCAAAAGCACAATTGCGATCGGTGCAATACTTTGTGCAGCAATCGAAAATCAGCACATACCCGATCATCCTTTTCTTGCCATTGTTTGAGGAAAAAAAAATGTCACACTCAACTTATCGGACCACCTCTCTGCTCCTCTGCTGATAAAGAAGTCTGGGTTGATGTCTTGTTTTTTGTTCTTATAATTCTGCATAATTCACTATGTTAATATTTGCGTGAATATATAAAGCCTGTTGCTGTTAAGCATTTTCGCTTACGTCCCCGTGACAACTTTATGTTGACTGTTATGATGTTGATGTCAACTTTGAAACAACATGAACTCATATAACCCTTATTCTCAAACTTATCAGCCCGGTGTCACATGAAAACCAATTCGATGTGAACACTGTTTCCACCGGGTAGTTTAGTGTGCGGCACCGAGAACGCGCACGTGGTCATAAAACTCTATCCCTGAGCGGACATGTCCGGCGGACCTCCGCGGACTGAAGTATGTTGGGGCCTTTATAGTATCAAACTGGCGCATTTCATATTTCACAGCCAAACCTTAGTGATTGGGTAAAATTTAAAAGCTGTAAAATTTAAACCCTGCTCTCTGGAGTCCACGGTTCCAGAAAGCAATCGGTTCTCAATAGCAGACCCTCTGTACAAAGCAAAGCCTGGCCAGCAATGAGTATAACTGATGCATTTCCCAGTGATTATTATAAACCTTTTTACCTTCACAAGTATGTTTACTGTCCATTTGTATCTCAGGCATATTTTTTAAGGTTTTACAAAAATGCTAGAATACATTTATTACTTTTTTCTTCAAAAGTGCAACCAGCTTTGTCTAGCTCATCTTTTTGTGGAATGTTAATGGAGTTTATTCCCTCACCGTAAGTGTTTGTCTGTTGTCTAATTTGCAGAGTTGGTGAGGAAGAGTCTGTTCGAAATGGGAAGGGTCGCGATGGTGATGGAGAGAAGAGCAGACATGATGAGTCCAGAGCGAGCAAACCAGTTAATCCACGTGATAACTACGAGGAGAGGAGTGAACGCAACTACGACGGCCGAAGCGACTATGAGGACCGGCGCAGCGACTATAACGACCGCCGCAAAGACTATGATGACCGCCGGAAAGATTATGATGACCGACGCAGCGACTACAGTGACCGACGCAGCGACTACAATGACCGGCGCAGCGATTATGATGACCGTCGCAGCAAACCCAGTGACCGCAATGAGCGCTATGATGATGACCGCCGCTATGATGATGACCGCCGCTATGATGATGAGCGACGCTATGATGATGAGCGACGCTACGATGATCGCAGAGACCCCCGCTATGATGACCGCGACAGACCTTAGAGAAGCTGGTCTAGAATGACTAGGGTAATGACTAGGTAATGTGTGTTAAATCATAGACTTAACAGTTTTATATGTTTTTTGTTTTTTTAACCAAATGCAGAAATTATTCTCCATTGGAATTTTTCCTGAGATTTTAAAACATGATATAGACTCTTTTGATTGATCAGTTATAAATTATGTAGGAGAAGAGGAAATAGACCAAAACATCTTGTTGCAAGTTACGAACGAAGTGTTTTCCAATCTGTTTTGAGATGATTGCTGAGCTCGCTATATGAGTTACTAGTCAGTGCAACGCTGGTAAAAACATTGTGCTATAAAAGGTACTATGTACCTGGAAAATGCATAATACTGCCCCTTTAAATGCAACCAAATATTAATTACATCTGTATGCCAAATCCATATGATAAACACATTAGGAGGTGGACATATCACAGACCCACCACACAAAATATATAATTTTAGGATTGCTGCATATTATTTAAAGTGCCTTACAACTTCCTCATATGTGTTGAGCTAATTATAGTAAATGGTAGTCTTCACAGGATTTTATGTCAAATATGCAATTTGACATACAATCAAATTGTATGGATCATTTGAAAAATTATCCATCTTAGAAATAAAAATGTAAATATGCTTTGATGCTTACCTTCTTCTTTCTGAGAAATATGTACATTATGTGTTTGATTTTTATAAAGACTGCTTCAGTTTTTACATTCAGTTACATTTTAAGTTGTTTTTGTTGGATCACCTTCCAGTCAGAGATTTTGTTTTGTACAAATACAAAGGCTGTTATGAAATGCTGCCAAATGCATGGAAGGTGATCTATATAATTAGATTAGTTGGTATTTTAGTGTGTTTTTCTTTTTTGAATACCTTTCTGAATAAGTGCCTTTAAACATCTGCTTTTAGGGTTAGGGTGTTATTGAAAAGACTACCTCACTGGCAGAGATTAAGTCTTTTATCTTGGTGCTTTTTTATGATTACTTGTTTTTTTTTCCCCAAAGGGCTAATAGTGTATCTCTGCATATAAATATAACAGTTCAACCATCTAATCTTTTTTTTTAACTTACTAAATATTATTAAAATGGAACATTCTCTTATGCTGGTTGTTGGTCTAATAATGCTCGTTTGTTATAGTGAACCTGGATTACAAATAAAACTCAATCTACAAAAATAATTCCATGTACAAATAGATATCGCCCTTGCTGTACTGTTTTGCTGTTCACATTTATTAAAGATTTCTCTTGAAAAAGCCAAGTTTATTTGTTCCACAAGATAAACAGAACATTTTAAAATCCTGACAGTACATGGCGACAGAGAGCAATCTTTCAATATTTCTTTTTGCAGAATCAACAATGATTTAGAAGAGCTGCTTTATCCAAACCTCCAGCTGTGGAAAAAGCTAAGAGCCCACTGCACTGATCCCTGTTGAAAACCTCATTGTTATTCCACCAAATACTAATTTCTGAGTTAAAACATTATTTGAGGTCTGAAAGCACTGCATCACTGCATCTTTTTTGTAATTTTGACCATTTGTCATTTTCTGCAAATAAAAAATATTTGCTTGGAATTTCAGAGACATGTTGTCAGAGGTTCATAGAATAAAATAATGTTCATTTTACTCAAACATAAACCTAGAAAAGTTAAATCAAAAAACTGATCATTTCAACTGTGCCTTAATTTTTTTTCCAGAGCTCTATATCATCCATTTTGCATGTGCTTTCAAAATTCAAAGCTGAATTATCTAAATTTAGCCTTGACTCTAAAAAGAAATTTCAAGAATGTTTTTAGACATTCTGTTGTCTAAAAATAACGCTTACATGAAAAGTAAATAGTTTGAAAACAACCAAATGTGAAAAGTGAAAAATGTGAAAAATGGGTTGCGTTTATTTTCCCAGATATTTACTAATGCAGTATAAATCATCATAATTTCAGTCATTTCAGTCATTTCAGTTATTTTTCAGACTTTTCTGCACACGTCTAACTTCTATATCGCGCATTTGTTGATTCGGTTATGTACCCACGTTGTCAGGGTTCAATCGAGTCATCTTCACATCCCTCCGTCTCTCCCAACATTTTTTGTTTGGGAACACAATGGGGGAGCGTCCTGACGCCCCACAAGCTGCTGCACCAAGATGTCTCTTTTCTACTGAGGAAAAGGGTTTTTCACCTTTTCAAAATAAAATTTTGTTTTGTTTTTTTTTGTTTTGTTTTTTTTTTTGTTGTTTTCATTTTGTTTTTTACACAAGTATTTTTGCTGAATCTGCGGAATGTGTTATCTTCAAATTAAAGTAAAACAGATTAAAATCAGAAAGGGAAAGTGGGTTGCAGGCTGGTCCTAAACAACCTATGAAATCCCACAATTTAATCTATATTTAAAGCCCATAACTACACGAGTACTTATTATTTTCTATGGCTACTTCTTTAACCAACTGTTGTTGTTTTTTTTTTTTTTTTTTTTTTTCTGTCTGCGTCAGTGATCGCTTTATTATGAAAGGTTGAAAGTCGGAAAGTGTTCAACTTCTCCCAGCTTGACGGCTTGTCCTCTTGGGCGCTGCTGTCCCGTTATAAAGCGTCTCTGCGATCCTGTGCCATCATCCAGGGATGAGACGGAGAAGGAAACAAAACTAAGTTTGTATCCTGCAGTGTTCACAATATTCACCGCAGGGATCTGGGAGCTGATTTCAACCGAAATGTGGCGGATTTTCATCCTTTTTCTGGCAGGTAGGCTAAGCAGAAACTTAAGGGAAAAAGGGATCCAGCCTGCGGAAAGGCTGTCAAAAATAGGTTTTAGTTAAGGGTACCGAGGTCTGGGGGCAGTTTTGTTGTGTGTTTTTTATATGCCAAGGCTGTTTTTTCGGATTAGGTCATGTGTGAATGAGCCTGGTTAGAAGCTTTGGGGGTTGGGGATCAAAGTTTTTAGTTGTTTTTTTTTCTTCAGCTACATTTTAACTGGATTTTCAGAGAAAGGAGCTGGCCTACACTTGTTTGGAGGAAATACATGACAGCACTCTAAAAATATACTAACAATGTGACCAAATATGAACAGAGCTTTATAAAAAAGGACCGAAAAGCATTATTCATCAAATTATATAAATTAAATTGGAAAAGTATGGCAATACTTGTGATGTGATCTTAATAAGTTTTCTTGCTTATAGTGACAACAGTCTGAAAGTGACAATAGCAGTCAACAACTTTTAAATCTCCGCTTTCCTTCTGTGTTTTCAGTTTATTTTCTGCACAAATATATCCCTTCTCTATTTAGGGTTTATATCATTACAGATCTGAAAGAGATTAATATTTCCTTAATATTTTGGAGCCAAATAAAGTTAAAGAAAAAAGAAAAAGAAAGTAAACAGCAGCTTAACTAATTTCTTCAACTGGTATTGATGATTGAATCAATTTGTCAAGAGCTTAAATCTTTTTAAAGTGAGACAGATTTGATCCAAGACCGTAAAAAAACATTCAGTGTTTCCTCACAAGACCTTAATACAAGCATCCAAAACACTCCCAGTCCTCCTTTGCTGAAAACTAATAAATCCAGGACACAACTCTGAGCTAAAGCTTTTAGATGCTCAGCATTTATCATTTATATAACTTGATAAGAGAATCAATGTTTTATCTGTCTTATCAGGTTATTTTTCATTTTAAGAACAGTGTGCATGTTCTTAAAATGAAAAATATTATTCCCTTGTAATAACATCATTTAATTAATACTAAATGATCATTCAGTACTACGACATAAACTACCTGTTTGAGCCAGGCAGTTTATATTATCACTTGCAGTAGTTTCATTCCCGAATGACAAATCCAACCGTAAATGACATGTGGTTTAGTTGCCATTATTCAACTAAATAGAGTTTATTCTCTTTTTCTATTAATATTTTTTACAACCTCCTCATGAGATGGATTTTCTTCTTTGCATAATCTATCTGGATCTTTCATAGCCGTAGGTTATAAGGTAAGATAAGGGAATAAATTTAACTGATTCTTTAAATTGTGATAATGTGAGAGAAGACACACTATCACCTTTGTCAGATTGCCTCAGACCATCTGTTGTCACACCCCCTCCTCTCATTTTTACTGGTAGGGATCATTTTGCCCCCTCTAGCCTCACAGAACATTCACAGAACAGCAGGCACAGATGTTTCTGGGTGTGTGTGCTTTGTTGTTTTTGTTTTTCTTTTTCTTTTTTTCCTCACATTATTGCTTCACTGTAGTTCCTAGTGTTTTTAGCGTAGTCTCCATGTTAAACTGCTTCAGAAGCTGCAAAGTGACCAGCAGGTCAGCAAAGCTCTGTTGGGTTTCAGCTCAAACAGCTGCAACAACTATTAGTCAAAATGTGTCCTGGTTTATGCATTTCTTACTTCCAATGAATAGTATTTTCCTGTACTCACTTTAAGCATTTTTAATTAATTTTTCAGGCTATCTATGGGTTTTCTTTGGGTTTTTATTGCCTTTTCATTCATCTTTGCAGTCCAGATCCATTAGAGATAATTTTTTTATTCTGAACTCTGACTTAAAGATCATTGTGGCAACTAAGCTAAAATATTATTATTAATTCACTATCATTAACCCAATTATTACAGCTTAATCTAATTAATTAAAAGACATTTAAAAGACCATCAAAAAAAAAAACTGAAAAACTATTGATAATTACTAGAAGATGTATCTTATCACCGTAGTATATTTTCAAGCTGATTTACTAGTTTGCCAGTGATTATGCTCTACGTTCCATTAACCATGTTGTTCTTTTAACCATCTCAGCTTTCTCAGTCCGCCAGCCTCTCTTTTCTTCTTCTTTACAGGCGTCATCCCCCCTCCATACTCAGGCCTCCATGTGATGGTGAGAGATGAGAAGAGGTACGCTACTCTGTTCCAGTCAGTGGTTCTGCCTTGCCAGTACACCAGTGTTTCCACTCAGTCTGCTATGGTAAAGTGGATCTACAAGTCGTACTGCCGGGACCGCACCAGGGACTCGTTCAGCTACCCCGACAGCTTGAGCGGAGGCCTGGGCGGCGGCGGGCTGCAGAGTGGGAGCGGTGGGGTCGGCGGAGGCTACGAGGCGGGCTCCACTGCGAGCCACCTCGACTGCTCCGACAGCAGGAGGACGGTCAGGACCGTGGCCTCCATATCCGGGTCCTCGATCACGCTCTCAGAGTACTACAAGAACAGAGATGTTACCATCATCAACAGTAAGATGTTCATCCTTCATCAAAACCATCCCCTCATTCCGTGATCACCCGGTGATGGTCATTGTTGTTGCCTGGTGATGTTTCAGCTGTGGATGCAAACTCTCGATGTAAACATGCCATTCCACTGTCCCTTAGTTTTCCCTTTGTGTCGCTGTATTGCAATCATGTCCTTCAAAGACTAACTAAAGGGACAGACTGTTCTTATGCATGTGTGTCTGAAAAGGCTCGTTGAGCAAAGAGAGGTAGGCTTGTTTGCTGGCCTTAGATTTATGGGGCTCTAACTCTCTTCTTGAGCCAGGATTTTTGGACAAAAGAAAAGGCTTTCACACTGTCCCTCCATCCATCTTGACCTCTGATTTGTTCCCTCTGATGTATTTCTGTGTCCAAGTTTTAATTTTTTTTCCCCCTCAAGATCACACTCTTTTCTTCGTCCCACACCACCTCCTGTCTTACTTTTCAGAGTAGTTATGTCGTAAACAGGCAAATCTCCCCCCGCTACCCTCCTCAAGAAAACCTAAAATCCTTTGTTGCCTTTGGAGACGTCCAGTCATCCATACCCATGTAATCCTATTCAGGGTCGCAGGGAGGCTGGAGTCTCTCTCAGTGGGCTCTGGGCAGGGGGTGCTCTGGTAATCACATGGCTAACAAGCTCAACACTTCACGGTTCATACACACTGCTCCGAAGATACAGTCATACATTAGGTAAAAAGTTAATCCACAAACCCAAGGCGACGCAGACACTCAGATTTTATAAGAGAATCGGAGACTGGTCCCAGCTTGTCTTTCCTTGGCCAACAGGAAAAAGAAGGGAATTCTACAAAGTGTTTCCTGTCTGAAGTATTTATGCATGTGACCCTCTTACAATAGAGTTGGAGACCCAGGAATGTCAGCAAGCCAATGATATTTCAGTTCTATGAATCGCATCTTAATCACACAAATTAAATACAGTATTTCCCCTGTAGAACTGGGAAATACTTGTTGAAATCCTGTGATCGTGTTCAGTTTACAGGAATAATTACTTTTGCAGAAGTAACGTTCTTTATAACCACATTTCTCTCACCGCCATTTTAGTTGTAATCTATAACGCTGTGCAAAAGTTTTAAACCATTCTTTATTTATTTTAGAGTTGTAACCTGATGAAATCTTATAAAATGGTATTTGTCAGTAATTTTTCAAGTTTCCTGATCCTCTTTGCGCCTGTCTAAGAGAACACACTGTGGCTACTCTGCTTCACAACGAGGAAATCAGACCAAAGAGGGGCAACGCGAGAAGCATCAGGGATTTAAAAAAAAGTCTGCATTACATTAACTTTTCCCCTATTTCTCACTCTGCCCAGATCAATCTCACTCCAAATAAGAAAGTCTTCCTACACTGTTGATTGTGTACTGGCACCGTTATTCAGAAAATACACTTTAGTAGGCAGGGATTCAGTATTACACGATGACATCCAGTGTCAGAGAACAAATAAAGGAGAGTAAGTTAATGTCATGGCGCATTAACAACAGAGTTTATTCCACTCTTTTATGACGAGGTATTATCAACCGACTGGTATGAAGAAGTATTTTTAAAAGCTGTTGTCGACTCACAGTCATCCAGGATGTGACAATCCTAAGTGCTTAAGTTGAAAGCAACTGGACTTCTTCTCTGGTTTCTGGGAGATATTTCACTTCTCATCCAAAATTTCACAAGAAGCTTTTTTAGATAAGAGGTTTAATGTCCTCAAGAATAAGAGACAAAGTTGTTTTGCTTCCTACATAAAAAATGGGTTATAGTTAGAAATCTTCAGGTCAGGGATTATTTCACCCTTTCAACATATCATATCTTTGTCGTTTTAGTTACTTTGTATTTTTCCGAGTACAAATTTATACTGACCATGGTTCTGTTCATGCTTCATGAGGTTTTAACCATCAATGCCATTGATTGCATTGATTTACCATGTTCTACTCTAATGAACTACAGTTATATGACTGAACATTGACCAGGAAGAAATCACTTATAGTTATTTTGGTTGATATGAGGTCATAGTCTGTAAAAGTTACAAAGTTGTTTTAAATGATAATAAGAACCAAAATATATAGGAATAATCCAAAGTTTTCATATAATAATATATGACTGAGTTGCAATACATGTAGGATATGAATATTTTAATGACCAATTTTCCCCCCTGATTCATGGAAATAGACTTGCTGAGTGCAATAATCCCAGCAGTCACTTTATAACATATTTCCAGAACAATAATGTTTTTGTTGTTGGGTTTAGAACGAATCTTTTAGAGTGCAAATTACGCTAAAAATTCATTTAAAAACGCTTCATTCCAGACCAATCCAGAACGCACTTATTTTAGAGGATGCTTGCTTAAAAAAAAGAGTTGCTGCCTTTAAATTGTGTCTTCATTCTTCATGCAGCAGCAGATCTGCGTATAGGAGAGGTCCAGTGGGGAGACAGCGGTGTGTACTTCTGCCAAGTGACTATAGCTGATGACATAGAAGGACAGAATGAAGCTTCGGTGGAGCTGCTGGTTCTTGGTGAGCTATTTCTGCATTCCTATTGCTTCTTTCATCACATTGTGATGCAAAGAGTTTCTACAACAAATAGGAACTTGTGATATATTTAAAAATTATTTGTAAATATTGTCAGGTAATCCGTAATTGTTCAATTAACTTGACATACCAGTTGGAACAGTGTCACTGATTCAATAGATGGTTTTACCGGCATTAAACCTTTGGACTTTATTCCTTATGACAGTCATTTCTAAAATGCTTTTTAATGCAGATTTTCAAGTGGCATACTGTTTACTGTGAAACAAACTTTTGTGCTGGACTTTTCTGCATAACAAAACTTTTGAAATGAGCTACTCATTGAGGGGCTGACTTACAACAAGGAGTTCTTCCTTCATTTGAAACTACAACAACTGCATTCAGATTCTACCAAAATGCAGTTTCTATCAAACAAACGTCAACATTTAAAATTAATATGCCGAGTGTGTGTGTATGTTTTCGTGTGTGTTCAGTTGCAAACATTATCACAAAGACTGCTAAGAAACATTTTTGGACCGTTTGGGGCCTTCAGCTTCCAGAGGCTGAACTTTTATTTGGTTGGTATTTGACAGACTCACAGGACGCAGCTCCTACAGCTTTCTCTAAGCTGCGGGAATGTTCTCCACTGTGATAAAGATGAGGTAGTGGAATACTAAAAGCACAAGAAGAAGATAGTCTTGCTATGTTGTTGGGTGTTGAGCTAAATCCGCCATAGCCCCAAAAATGTGTGTATTTCCTGACCTACTGCACCACGCGAGGAGCTTGATGTGTTCCCATAACAACAGAGGAGGCCACGCTCGGGGTGTCTTTTGTCTTTACAGCAAATCGCCTCACAGAAAAGAAGGCAGAGAAGATTTAATGATGCAGAGAAGGCAGAGCAGAGCACAGCCATACAATAGACACTTGACTGATACTTTACAGAGCTTTGTAAAGTAAGGCCCAGTATCCAAACACTATGAATACTGTACAAGATTTAATATGGTATATGGTCTCTTTGGTTAAACCAGTTAAAAACTGTTTAAAATTGTGTGAAGGTGAAAGATACCAGATTCATTTTCTTTGAAAGTTCCTTTCATCATCCACCTTTTTATTTTTATCTGTCTATTCTATGCTTCTTCTTGAAACAGAAAAAAAGAAGGGAAGCGGTTCATGAACATCACCGTGTACAAAACAATCTAAAGTTCCTTGGAAGTCAATTTTAGGGAATCACCAAGAAAAATAATACAAAACACAGCAATAGGTTAAAAAAAATAACCTGAAATATACAAAACTATAAAAGGACAATTTGTAGTTGTTTAACTGAAAAAAAAAATTGTTCAAATCCAGCAAAGACCAGTTTTAGCAAGCCACAGAGATATTAAGTGAGGTATGTGCGTTGTCAGCTGGAGTCAGGCCACGTTCAGCTTGCATGCTGTTGCTGCTGCCCTCTTTTCTGGCACAGCAAACACTCCTTTCCTCCTTTCTGCCAATACTCAGCTGTTAAATACCAGGTTCTGTTTGCATCTCAGACATATGCCGGGAGATTTTGCTTCTCACAAAGCTGCAGTTTGCTTCCCTGGACACATGACATGCACTTTGTGACCAGATTTTTTTAAAAAAAGGTGCCTCTAATATTCCATATTCTACCTCAGCTGATCCCTCTAAAACATTTTAAAGAATTGCCCAATAGGTTAATTCTAGTGGCATGTACAAGTTTTAAATTTCTCCATCTTCCAACATCAAAAGGTGCATTATTTATACAAAATAAACTCATTATTTGTCCATTATTTTGCTATTACTATTTTGCACCAGTAAAACTACTCTGTTACATGTATTAAAAACTATGTAAAACTTTCACACACACAAAAAAATATATAAAATGTCTCATAGCAATGCATGACTAACAACATCCTGTGTAACATCTCTCCCATCTCCAAAATTCTGTTTGGCTTAGTATGTTGTAGAATTTAGCACCAATGAATTCAGTTGTCTTTTGAATAACTTTGTCAAACCTGCGGAGGAGCTTTGACCAACTCTTTGCAATTTTGCAATCAAAAACACAAAGACTTAAATTTATTATGGTCGCATACAAAGTGCATTCACACTTGATGAGATGACTGTTGGTCAGATTTGGGGAAATCCTTGTTAAGAAAATGTTTTTGCTGCCTGTTGAGAACTGAAGAAATGTTCATATCTGGGATGTTTACAGTTCTTCCTTTCTCACGGGTCCTGCCTGTTTATCTTCATGGGAATAATTTGGACTTTCAGTCTGTGCTGCTATCCGACAGATGACATTTTAAGACCTTTAAAATCAGAAACTCAATGCTGATTGCTCTCATCAGCAGCGCCGATGTATCGGTTTTCTGAAACCAGACAAAACATGTCCTACTTTTCATTCCTTGACCTGTCAGCTGTCTCTCTCCCTCTTTCTACCTGTTTTGCTGTGTTTATGCTTTATGGCATGCTTGCATACTTCCACCTGATTACACCAATCACTTGGTTTGATCCGCTCCATCCACTCTCCTCTGCTCTGGTCACTTTTACTCTGTCTCTCTCCAGGTTTCTCAGGTGTGCCTGAAGATCTCCTGCCTGACATTGATTTGAAGATTATGCCAGGTACAGTCGGGGCATAATGTCTTCTACTCTTTATCTGCTTTCTTTCGTTCATGCTAACCCTTCTGGCTTAAAACCACATCTTGGCTTCTTCTGAATTTGTCTGATAACAATTTCTAGATCATCTGCTAAATTAAAATAAAAAGTTAGTCTTTAGATGGCTAGCATCATATCGGTTACTTTTTATCTTAGTTTTCCCAAAATATCTTGTAATCATGTTTACAAATGGCCCACAAAAACAAAATAAAATAAATTATTGCCCACACTTATGCATTCTCATCATATGCAATATTCTATTTTCCTGATATTTTTTTTTATAGATAACACAGCAGATTTTATTTGTGAATTAGCTATAAGGACACTTTAGCAGAGCCAGTTTCTAGATAACAGGCAGGTCCACACCCATCAAATAATGAGCTGGCCGATGCTCCCACCAAGATGAGCAGTGCTGGAAAACAGTTATTATGGTCATTACAGTTATTTATGGCTCGGGTTAGCATGTCATCCCACTGTATTTGGTTAAAGGTCTGTAAAAAGGCAGCAGCTAGAAAAGTAGGGGGAGTTTGGCTTATGTCACACATGTTTATAATCGTCGAACTGAAAGAATTGTGTTGAAATACTCCCGATGTGACGTGATGAGACTGTGAGGCTGGGTGGTTAGAAGTTGCTTATTTCAGCTGCACGCATTGTGTCGATGAGTGTTATCTGCAGTGACTCACACTCAGGTTTCTGTGGGAGCTAAAAACGCTTAAATGAGATTGTGTGTTGGTGTAGGCGTCCCAGTGACTGTAAATCAGATCACATTACGAGTTATTTATCTGAAACGGCCACAGATCTTCAGTGTCGTAGAGAGCAGCATAAACTACCCTTTTCCTTCCTGCAGCAGGAGCAGGCTTCCTGTCAGTGTGTGTGCGGGAGCCGTGGTTTCTGGCTGTGTTTACGAGACAGCGAGAGAATGCAGAGCGGAATATAACATTGTTGAAGGTTTCCTTATCTTCCTTCTCCTTCCCCTTTTTTTGTGCAGTCTCCGTAGACGGAGGCAGCAGATGTGGTCTGTCAGCTGCACTGATTGCACGCATCATGTCTGTACTGTTACACTCAGAAAATATTGAGCAAAATGACCTCTTTTTTGTCATTTGTTCAAATTTCTAAAGAAGGCAGAAAAAGACAATTCTCCAAGTTGCTTTTGTCTGTAAAATGTTTTTTCTCTTGTTTCTGTCAGACAATGTTATGATAGTTGTTTGGTCACAGTTTAAACCTGTCATTCTTTCCTTGGAGATCTCTCGTTCCACATGTTAATTAAAACACAACTGATTTGATACGAAGGTTTTAAAACATTTTTATCACTCTGCTGCCATTTAATTGTCTTATCTAAAGTGATACAGTTCTCTGTCAGTTTGACAGTAGCTATTTTGGGCCCAAAAATTAAAAGTAAAATTGTGTTTATTGCTGACAAATCATATGACTGAAACATTATTTGTAAATTGCAATAAAATGTAGCAGCCATGGTGTTGGTAGCACTACGGTGTTGTGTGGTGCTGGGATTCATGTCTGTGTGTGTATGTGTGTTGCAGCACAGGTTTGCAACATTTATCCATTGTGGTCACATGACTGAGAGGTGGGAAGTATTTTTGGCAGGTCACCAATTAGTGCTGCTTTAATCTAACAAATTAGTCATTTGATTTAAAAGAGTAATCCTCATTTTGCTGATGTTTATATCGAGTGTGGTTGTCAAAGAACAGTTGTACTGACGACGTTCATAACAGTAAAACGTCTGATCCCTGGACAGAAGTGTAAAAGTTCAAGCTGGTAGTGAAAACAAAAAAGAAATGGGTTCTTTTACTGAATATAATAAAGTTATCAAGTTTTTTCTGTTTGGCATCTGTCCAAACTCGACAAGGCTGTAAACCGCTATGTTAGATGACAACGTGGCATCCTCTAGAAAAAATACTAGAGCAGAATTAGGTCCTGATTCATCAGCAAATATTATGAAAAACATGTATTTGTCTGTGTGTCCCTGCAGAGTGGGCGTTTGTGGTGGCCGTGGTGCTCGGCAGTGTGTTGTTCCTGCTCCTAGTTGGAGTTTGCTGGTGTCAGTGCTGTCCCCACTCCTGCTGCTGCTACGTCAGTTGCTGGTGCTGCCCCGACACGTGCTGCTGTCCCCGACACCGTGAGCATAAACACACTCTCGGACCGAGAAGCAATTCATGCCAAGATTATTGATGCCGACTAAAAAAAGTGACAGTTTTCTTATTTTGGAAGTAAGTATAATTGTTTCTTTTTTAGTGTATGAAGCAGGTAAAGGAATAAAGACTGGCGCCTCCACCCCTCAGACACCATCCTACCCTCCATACTTTGTGTCTGGACTTCCAGCCATGATCCCCATCGCCCCGCCCTCCCTGGTGGACAAGGTGTCTACTGTCCCCCCCTCTGATGGGACTCTAGTGGCAGCAGGTGAAGTTTTACCTTTACCTTTTCTTGCTATGAGAAACAGATTATTGGTTTGATACTCAATATGAACTGCAAAGTATTTTGAAAAGATCTGATTTGGAAAAAACTGATTGCTTAAACTTTGTTGGATGCATCTCTGTTAATGTTAATCAGCCAAATATTATTGACTACTGTAAAACCGTATGGTGAAATTCAAAAATATCCCTCAGATTAAGAATTTTCTTGGCTGCTGAATTAAGTGCCATAATGAGAAATGAGCTAATTTCAGTTTGAACCACAAGTTTCTATATCTAATTTTTACAAATCCCACAGTTTTCTATCATCATTCTGACCTTACATATAATGCCCACTGCCAGTCTTTATTATCTTATCAAAATGTGCCATTAGTGAAGAAAAATAACACTTTGAATCTGCTAATTTTCCACCAAGCAGTCCAATCTATATCTGGTCTGACTCTGGTCACCTCAACACCAGTCAGCGGAGCAGTTTCAGCTTGTTTTTTTGTGACACAATGCAAAACAAAATATAAAAAAATTCACTGGAACTAGAATTTCCACAGTGTTTCCCTTTTTGTTGCAGACAGTTTGCTGAAGTAGCAGGATTCTGGTGACAGTGCCAGCTAATTGTAAATGAACCAGAAGCCACATTCGGAATCACTCATGCTTGCTAAGTACAGCTGTCTGAAAGTAGTCTTCTACAATTATGACTGTTGCAGTATCTCCAATGCCCATGCAAGCTGTAGGGATTCCCTACCGCGTACCTTCGCCACAGGATCAAAACTCTCTCAGGGTGCTGCAGTATGTAGAGAAACAGCTGGCTCACTTCAACCCTTCTGGGTCCAACAGCAAGCAGTGTAAGCTTAATAAACCCACTCTGCAGCTTTGCGACTCAACCCTGCTGATGCTATCTGCTTGTGGCATATTTTCTTTAAGATTCTTATTTTCCTCAGTCTGTCCCAGCATGCCTCTCAGTCTGTCCCAGCATGCCTCTCAGTCTGTCCCAGCATGCCTCTCAGTCTGTCCCAGCATGCCTCTCAGTCTGTCCCAGCATGCCTCTCAGTCTGTCCCAGCATGCCTCTCAGTCTGTCCCAGCATGCCTCTCAGTCTGTCCCAGCATGCCTCTCAGTCTGTCCCAGCATGCCTCTCTGCTCTCAAATGTTCTGCCTGCTGGGTTTCCTGTTGTGCACATGTGAAAAATGTAGCAGATGAGCATGCCAGCCTATCTGATTGGTTTTACGCAAATCTTATTCACAACCTCTGGTCATTTTCTTCCAGACTTTTGACTGTCTTAGACTCCTGTACGCTCCTTTTCAAAGATTATTTTTAATGATTCCTTTTATTATAATGTTTAATTCTTTTTTTTTTTTTTTTTTTTTTTATCTATCCAGCCTGTAATCAGTCGGAGTTGAGCTCCCTCCACGAAGGAGACACCAACTTCCACCAAACTTTCAGGAATGTCCAGAAGAAAGCTCTGCCCGCCATCCCTGATCAAGACTCCTGCCCGGAGCCACACGGTTACCGTGAGAACCGCAGTCCAGACCTGCAGCGTCACCGTAAGAACCCGTCATCGCCTCACCGCTACCGTCTCGACCCTGACTCAGACCACCTCGACAGCCAGGATGAGCCTCTGCTTCCACGGCGATACAGTGACGACCCGCCGTCTTCCTCTCAGTCGCACAGGATTACTCGAAGTCAGAGGCAACAGAACTCGAGTGATGAAGACAAACACGACAGGTGAAGGAAACATGTGAATCCTGGTGTAGCTTTATTGTTAAAAACAAGAATGCAGTAACCTTCTGTGACGTTTTGTAGGTGGAACCCTCGTTCAGAACATCTGCAGAGGAAGACGTATCACTCTTCGGGACGGACCGTCTCTCTGGATGAACTGGAGGAGTTTGCTACTACCTACAAGAAGAGAAGAGACAGAGGAGCAGAACGGAGAGAAGAAGAAATGGTGGAGTATGAGATGGAGGTGCTGGAGTATGGTGGATATCCCTCCCATCGCAAGGGTCCTCCTCAGCATTATTACAGCAATGGGGATGAGTTTGACGACAACAGTGAGCATGAAGGACATCCCAGAGCAAGCCACAAAAGCAAACACAACATAAGTCCTCTACCTTCTCCCAAAAAGAGGGGGAACACACGGGAAAGGGAGAGGGCCGAGGCGCCTCCCCCCAAATTGGATCCACCATCGAATTCCCCTCAGGGAAGGGACTACGATGCTACTTTCCTGAATAGCCTGTTGGAACGTAAAGCAAAGCTACGAGGAGTTTCCCAGGGGAGAAACGGGACCCGGGCTGAGGAAGATTTAGATTGGCCCTCAATAAGGAGCGGCAAGAAAACCAGCAGAGAGTCCAGTCGCCTCTGCAGCCGCTCTCCCAGTAACAGGCCAGAGGCGGACTCGCTGTCTCCATCCGACTCAGAGAGAACCAGAACTGAAAGACCGTCTCCACGGCCGCTCCACACAAGCGCCCGCTCCCCTCCGCCTCCTCATTCCCTGCCCGTTCACAGAGAGGAGCACAGGGACAAGTCCCGGAAAGTGGTGAGGAACATCAGATACAGTTAAGGTTCCTGTTTGGATTGTGAGCCAGAAATACTTAGCTTCAAAGCAGTGAGTAAAACATGCTTAAGGCATGATGGTTGAGGATTGTAAGAAACTTTTATTGGTATAAACTTTAATGCATTTATTAATTAATTTACCTGTTAAAGTGCCTCGATTTGAAAGTTAGCTTCTATATAAAGCTAACTTTCATAAAGAAAGAATCTTAAATAATTAAGATTATTTCACCATGTGAGGCAAAATATTGGCTTATGGAGTTAATATCTCAGACTAGTAGATTATCTTTCAGATGACAGACAACTTTTTAATTATTAATTATTATTATTATTATTACTATTATTATTTATCTGTAAAACTGATGTTTGGTATCCCCTCTTAACTCACTCTAAAGTTGCTTTCATATTCTGCTACTGGCAGCAATAACTGCAAAGATTTCAGTTCTGCATCTTGAGGTAGGTTGTTGCTCTTTGCACAGCGATCTTGTCTTTTCTAAATATTCTTTATTTTTTTATTTTTGAATCGAACCAGCGGTTTGTTGGCATATGTCCCTGCTTAGAGAGAGGTCCTCCTATCTCACCAGGGAAAAGCAGCTCATGGTCTCTGCTGTTTTGAAGGGATATCCTTGGAATTGTGACTGTATGTGCAGAAAACAAAAACAAACTAAACAACGATGCAAATGTGTTCCAGTTCATGACCCACTGATACTAGGATGAATTGCACCGTTGTAAAATGTCTGTGTAATTATGGGTATCCTTCAAATTTAATATTCCTGTCTACTCTAGTTAAGGTACCAACCAACTTCACAGAACCTCACATAAAATCAAAAAAGATCCCTAAAAGTTTGATTTTGTGTCAGAAAAGCAAAACTACTTTTCTATAAATGAAGTGCCCTCCTGTGTTGAGTTCTGCTGCTGTAAATCATCAAACTCACCACATATTATTTAAAAAAATAAACAAATTACTTCAAGGGCTGAAAAAGTCAAAACCAAAACTTTGTGATGCGTTGGCAGCTTTTTCATTGCTTCAAAGGTCACAAAATCAGTTACTTCCCCAAATCACGGTGTTGTTTTTGCTGTAGGTGATTGGTTGGTGTGCCAGATTCGACAAATTCCTGCTTTAACAAACAAACTTTTTTTTGTTTGTTTTTTACTATTTAATTTTGAATTTAGCTGACAAAATGCCCTGCAGTTGAACGTGCGCTGAACACAAATCTTTGATGCTAAAAGTCGAGAAATCTGTTAAAGTTTTTACTCTTTTATCTGTCCGTTGATTCTGTGTTGGGTGGGGGCGGCAGGTGTTTCGAAAACCTACAGTAAGTTTTGTTGTTGTACCTTTGACAGGTCAGGTTCAGATGCTACCAGAATGAAAACTAGGTAGAATACTCTGTTCTGTATCCAACTTCTCTCCATAACATTTATAACCGGTTGTTTACTCACAGTCATACCTGGGGCAGAGTGGTGTTCAACCTCAACAAAACTTCCTGCTTCTGGCCTTAAAATAAACCGTCATTAACAAAAACAATGTGCAGAACAGTTGAAGAGCAGTTTGTCCCAGGTTCTCCATCACCATATTAACCTCACGTCACTGCTTTAATGTTTGCTCCAACCGTTTCTCCGCTCAACAGTCACTTTTGTGTTGTCCTCACCAGAGCACGCTTCTCAGCCGAGACTCTCTTATCGTCTGACCGACTGGAAGCCAAAGACTGTGGGAGAACGGAGCAGAGTGAGAGTGCCACTGTGAAACCCCTCAAGGAGCAAGTCGTCAGCTGAGAAATGATGACGGAGCAGAGTCTTTGAGTCTGAAGTTTCCAATCTATATGCAGAGGACAGCTACAAGGGAGAACTGTAAGAATAGCTGAATCAGTAAAGATACAGGGTGACAGTAACTCTGTGATATCACTGAGTGATGAAGTCAGAGGCTGTGTCATGCACATCTCCGCTGAACCAGCACTACTGTCAGCGGGACGTGTGGCCTGGGCTGCTCCTCTCAGCGGGAGGCAGCCTGTCTCCTCTTCGTCACTTTGGGAAAGCGCTGCAGCAGATAGTTGCTAACTCTTCAAGCACAATGAGTGCATTCATTTCTATCTAATGAGACACGGGAGTAGAAGAGCCCCACCAGTGGAATAGATAAAAATGACAACACGCTCATTGTAAACAACACTCCCCACCCCCTCACACCCTGCCACTGCATCAGAAAACAATGTGCATGATGTCACTTATTAACGTTTAACAACTAAAGCACTTAGGTTTGAAAGAGATACGTATTTTTATACATACAGCTGAAAGTTGTGACAAACATCAGCACCATTAGAAATGTTTTATTAATAATGAAGATTGAAATGAAACTCATTTACAGCACTGGACAAACCTCTCATTCCTTTGTATTTGCCTTCCAAGGAGCCAAACATCATCTCAAAGTATTACAGCATCTTTCTGTTGCTCCGTTTTCAGCTACTACTTGTTATTTATTATCATAACAATGAAATGTTTACCATGTCATTAAAGGTTCTTTTTTTTTTCTACCTAAACTTAAGAAAAAAATTGCTTAATTCATCTTCACAAAATCCAAGATTCATTAAAAAAATTAAATAAAATAATCATTGTATCCAAAAATAACAGTACCCTGAACATGGTCAAGTAACAATCATGAGTTATAAGCAGCTTATATAAAAGCTGAAAACTCTTTACTAAACAAATGAGTTGTTTCCCTGGGAAGCACAATATGAAGAAAAAACAGGTTTGCATCGTGCTGTGCCTTATCTACTAACCCACATCTCGCGTTTGGCTTTACATTGACGTGAAATTAGAAGAAGTGACTGGATATGTAAGATTGTTCTGACACAGCTGTCATAATATTACACAAAAGCATCAATCATTTCATGTTAAAATGTTGACTGTGCTCTAAGGATTTCTGTGCTTTACAGTGCTCTCGATTGTTTTTTTATAATAGGAATTTTTCTGTGTATTTAAAATGTCTTAATGGGATAAAGCAGAAGCAAAAGGTCAAATGATTTCATTGAAAGAAAAAAGATATTTAAACCAACTTGGCCCTCTGAAAAATTTGTTCAACCACTTTGGAAAGGTTTTGATTCTGAATGACCTGTTAATGGTACAAGTCACTACACTACTGGAACAATGTTCTTCCAGAAGTCAGAAGATGCTTCTGGCTTGAAAATCTCCCATGGAAGCTATTTTTGAATAATGAGTCATGAACAGACTCCTTAAACTGAAACGACTAAGGTTTTCAGTGATTTAGGTGTTCTGGGTTCTTTCATGACCTTCTGAACGAGTCATTGATTCGTTCTTGGAGGAATATTTGTAGGGTTGCCACTTCAGGGACGAATCACCACGGTACGTTTTCTCAATTTGTGGGTAACGGTCCTCTCTTTGGTTAATTGGTTTCCAAACACAGCAAAATTACTTTGTAACCTTTTCCAGACAAATAGTGGTCAAGACTTTAGTTTTTTATCTATTCCAAATTGTTCTTTTCGATTGGGAGATGACATGTACATGTTGACTTTTCCTGTGTTTTGTGATTTTGTATGTCCAGCACTTTTCAGCTCTAGGTCTGACAATTGAAATGAGCTTTTCAGATAATGTGGTTAATCACAGTAGATTCTTTGCTTTAACAAGGTGGGGGAGGACACGATTAGTCCACTCAAGGGGCCAAGTTAATTTGGATAGCTTTTTTTTTCTCCTTGAAAACAAAATTATAATTTTGAAAAGAGCATGTTGTTTTTACTCAGGGTATGTTTCTTTGACATTATTTTTTGGTGATTTGAAAATTCAAGTGTAAAACAGGAGAAATCTATAAGGAGAAAGTTTTTCTCAGAACCGTATATTATGGCTGTTGTTTGTAATCATATGACTCAGACAGAGGGATTAGGAAAGCATTTCACAAATGAAGGTATGGCTTAAATTCGCTGACTGACCTCTGACCCAATGAGCAACAGTTGTTGCTGGATTTACAGAGATTAAAGTAAAAAAATTGTTTTGCTTCCATTCTAGTTCATTGGTGCTAAAGCAACCAGGGAAGAAAGACGTAATGAGTTTTCTATTTCTCACAATGATTGCTTATTTTAACTGCCTGTTCTATTTCTGCTTTTGTCGTGAAGTATGAAGATGTTGCTACTTCTAAATCCATTTTTTTATTTATAACTGTTCTGGTTGTTTGATTTTAAAAGATAATTTTTGTGTTTTTCATGTCACTTGATGCTAATTAATCAACACGGATTTGTTACTTTTTGTTTTTGCCTTTTACTTTTGTTTTTAACACTGCAACACTTTTCTTCATCCTTATCAGACCCGTCGTCAAACAAGTGGAATAACTTCATATTTTCAGTTTCGTACCGACTTCCGTGTGTCTGTGTGTGCTTTTTGCATTACAGAGAGAGATGACTCTTTACTTTTCTGAAAAAAGAAACAGTATGTGATTGAGTGTGACTCATGTCCTTTGTCCATTGTTGTTATCATGTAGAGTCTGTTGTGACTATGCAGCTGTGTGTAAAGTCACACACCATTCTGCCAGTTCAAGTGCAAATATCTGCCCGGAATTTTCATTACTAATTCATCAATGTTACATTTTGTTTCAAATATGTCATATATGTCGTGACATATATTACGTATGTATGTCATATATACATATGACACATATGTCATGAATTGTTTTTTTTAAATAAACAAAAATATAAATCTCTGGCTTTGCAGTTTCATTAAAAATGTACCTCTTGTCAAGGTGTGTTAAAAGGTTTGAATGTCCTGATTAGCGAGAATTGAAGAGGACCCAAAGGCAGTGGAGTGATAAAACGAGAATTTTAATCACAAAATAAAAGAAATACTTAAAGACCTCAGGGAAACACCAGGAAGACAGAAAAAGATACACACCAGATTAAATTATTGTTGTTATTTGTACAAAATCACAAATAATTATTCACATTTTAATATTTACTAAATATATTAAATTGTTTTACTATGTACAAAAGAGTAAAAATATTTACTATACTACTATTTGCATGATAAATATTTAGACTACTACTATTTACTTTTCGATTTACCGAATAGTAAATAGTTACTATTTACTAAATAGTAAGGATTTAGTTAAAATTTGAACTAAATTATCTTTGTAATTAATGTTATTTTTTTGACTGGAGTTGATTGGAGAACTTTTAATCAGTAATGTGTAAGCCCCAGAGCACACATCCAAAATCCTTTTAGCAACCTTTCAAAGTGGGAAAGACGAGAGAACATTTGATTTAGTTACAGTAGATGTGTGTTGATTTTCATTTGTGACATCTTGGGATTGCTAAATCTCCATGACAACCATTGTCTTTGTGCCAACTGTTTCTAGGGGGCATGCAAGGAAAGTACATCAGAAAAAGGTATCTGCCGTATTTTACAAATGTGACCATACGGAGTTTCTAAAACACAATTGGAACATCAACTAATATCAGCTGTTTGCTGCAGGATCTGTGAACCTCCTGGGATGTTTCTCTTCCATTGAATGGCAAGGCATGATAATTTTTAAAGAAGTTCCAGATCTAAATAATCAATAAAAGAGTTGGGAAGAACCAGAACTTAAGAGAATCTATTGAGATTCTGCAAAGAACGGTTAAAAAATTAAACCATCTGAAATATTGTAAGACAATAAAACACTTTCTTATTTGCAAATGCAGGTTGTGAAAAGTTTTTGACAATTTTAATAAAAACTACTCCTCAGTAATGTAGGGTTTTCCCTACGGAGAGCCTGTTTTTAAATTAAAGATTGGACTTTTTGAACTTTATTTTTTAACCAATTTTACACATTAAAACTATAAAATAAAGCAGTCTGGAGTGACATGTTTAATCCTGATAGATAAAGAAATTTTACAACAATAACATTTACAGAAAAGCAGGATTTTAGTTCTATTTCTTTTACCAAACTCGAAGATTTTAAAGGGAACATCAATTCCTTTCATGACCGTCATTCATTGCTTGTTTCAGATCGGAGGGAAGAGCTCCAACAGTGACCAGCTTGATAATATCTCAGGAATGTCAGTGAGTAGTTCTCACTTCTACAGAAGCTCAGCATGACATCGCCACCAAGTAAAATATGTTCCTTTTTTGTGTTCCTGTTCTGGGTTTGCTTGAGAGGATTTAACATAGTTTAAATAGTTTGACCAAATCATCTGTGTTGAATAATCGGGATGCCTCCCAATTGCCTGCCTTTGGAGGACCTTCTTGTAGTGGGGGGAGATCCTGAGGTAAACCCAGAACTCCCTTGAAAAATCATCCATAGCACTTAGTCTATTTAACCTTTTGTCCCATCCCAATCAAAAACTTTCATGTATTTTACCAGAGATTTTAGGTGACAGAACAACTGTCTGCAGAGGCTGTAAATAATAACTTAAAAATAATAAAATCTGAACAAACTCCATCTCGATTCACACCTGGAGCATTTCACTGATCTTGGATGTTTAGATTCCCCTTCTGGGTCAGATGAGTCCACCTGCCACTGAACAGAAATGGAAAATAATAGCTGGATATGATTCACTGTTATACGTGAAATAAACCAGCTTTTAAGAATGAAAGCTAGTTAAATATAAAAACAATTAGTAAAATACAAAAAAAAAAAAAAGAAATGCTGAATTATAATTTCAAACATTACGTGCATGTGGCACTAGTTATATGTTCTATGCTTGTGATACATTTAGTCCGTCTGAGTAAAGAAACATATGAAACAAACTGGAATTTAAAGAACTTAAAAATAACAAAAGTTGTGAAAAACCTTAATGTGCAGACAAGTTATATTTATAGATTAATAATTCATTAAAATGCCCAACAAAAATACAGTTAATAATCTAAGAGTGAATACATTGTTTTTGCTCTGAAGCCTCAGCAGATGGTCAACATGAGAGCGAGCACAGGCAGGAAACCAAGAGTGGATCTTGGCAGATATTTCCTAGAAAAATAGTTTGAGCAGCTCCAGGTGCAGAGAGGCTGTTTTGCTGCAGAAGCAAAACAGGTTCTGGGAATTTGAGGAACACCCGAGGTCCAGTTTACATGCAGATCAAACCAGATTCTTTGGGGAGATTATGTGTGTGTGTTTACATGGCGACGGGTAAGTCTGATGTAGTAATAAGAGGGCGAAAACTTTTGTTTTTGTAAACAACCACATTCCAATGTGTGTGAGAAAACAAGGGAGTAAAGTTTTTACTGACACCTAGCGGTTTGAAACAAACATTACGCCTTCTCAAAAAAAAACTCTACAAAATGATAACCTATGATTTATATAAGTTTATCTTTTTTTATTTTAAAAGTTTTTTATTTAAAGCCCTACAGTAGTTTTAAGTCTACTGCAGAATAGGTCGAGAAACAAACTACAACCCGAAAATACCAGATGTCCCGTACGGTTTATATCCAACAACGTTACAAAACATTTTGTTCTGAACTTAGACTGGATTGCATATGGGTTTATGTAGGTTTTCAGCATCAAACCTTTTATAAATGCTTGGATATTCTACCTTGACAGATTAAAAGTACAGCGTGAAACATAAAAATTTAATTCAGGAAGAGCAGCACATGTTATTTGTTACATGACTGCAAGCCAGATATTTATGAGACAGAGAAAATAACTCTTTAGGGTGTGGACTGTGTAGCTTTGAAAGAATTGTGCAAGTGCTATAAAGACTTAATTCTGCACATTGAGGGCAAGTCCCTCTTAAAATAAACTCTCTTTGGAAATAGAAATTATTTATTTGACCTGTTGGGATACTTTACCATTTTATAATAATCACAGACTTTGTGTTTACTGAACTTTTTTGTGGATTCATTAAACTACAATTATCTGAAGTGAACAAAATAAAATAGTTTATTTGAAAAATGCATGATTCATATTTCTTTGAATGAATTATCAAGAAGGTTTTGGAGTTTTTTGTTTTATGTTTATCTGGTAAAATGTTACATACAGACAGGAGCATGGACAGGCAGCAACTTTGGGACAAAAATATAATAATTTTCTTTTGAAAGATCTTTAGATGTATTTTTAAAGGTTAACATTGATTTTATTGAAAGCCTGCAAACCTTATATAATTGGGGTGGAAAATCATTACTGAATATGCGGCTGCCTGCACACCCATTGTGCAGAACCACAGGTTTGTTGACGTTACTTTGAACTAGTTCATCCTTCGATGCCATATTCAAATTATACTGAAGATGCCTCAATAAAAGCTTTGATGAATCTCATATTAAGAAACAATATTTGAGTCTAATAGATTGAACCCTAAACTTGTATAAGGTTTACTTGTTTATAATTTACTTGTGTAAAGCACAAGTAAATTAATATGACATATTAAAATTTCTTCTTAAAATGTCTCCACAAGAAATTTTAAAACAACAATGAATAACAGGATCTAATCGTTGTTATTCCTTTTTTGACACCTACAATTTATCCAAAATTATATTCAGGGTAAAAATAATAAAAACTTTAATGGCTTTACTTATAGCATTAAATATTTTTGAAAAGCAACATGTGGCTTTCAAGTTTGTTGGCTAAGGATGTGTTTAGGGGTTTTTTGTTGCCATCCTGTAATTTCCTATTATCAGAGCTGCTTGTAGCTCAGCAACTGCAGCTTCAGACCAGTGGTAATAGAAAAGAAGTGTAGTCCTTAAGATTTGCTTTGTATTGTCATGACATAGCTAAGCTATTATATTTGTTTCTCTTCTGTGTGGTAAAAAAAAGTGTGTCGCATATGTTTACAGCCATTTGACCATAGTTTAAATTAGTTCCGGGTGGACAGATAATCAAATAATATTATGAAATAGTTTTAATGACGAAATCAAAACATTTAGTTTTGGAGTTCGAAAATTAAATGTAATATAATGTAGAATTATATCAAACATAATGTATCTGATAAATTATTTATCTGCTTATTTCTAGTTCTAACAACTTAATGATATATTTTCACGATTATTTCATAAGTTGTGTCTTTATTGTAATTCGGCACTCTTCACTTTCCCGGTGAAACTTCCTGGATTTACAAAATTATGTAGGTCAGTTTTTTTCTTCTTTTTTTTCAGAACAATGGATGCACAGAGAAACCAGCTGATTATTATTTGTACTTGGAGATTCTTCTTACGTATCACATATTTATGTTTCTGCTTTCTCAAATTTGCATTTGTTCTACTTTCTATCAGTTGATAAGGTGTGTGGGGGGGAATTCAGTTCACCAGTATATACGTCACAGCCCCGGATGAGTTCACCTGTTTCGGGGTGTGGCCAGCGGCGACCTCAGTATCAGCCACGGCCGAAAAAGGACAGGAGCTAAAAATTTCAGAGTGGAACAATGATTAGCTGGTCTTAGGTCGAGGTGGAAACATAGTCTTAGCTTTGCTTGTTTCTCAGAAAGATTGTTTTTTTTAAATATGTGTGGCCTGGTCGAAGTTTGAGTGAGCATTTCTGAGCCGCAGGTTGTTTGTTGTTTTTTTTGTTGGTGTGGTGTCTATTTTATCACCATGTGGAGAATACTTGCCGCAGTCCTCCTACTGTCTCTTCTGAAAGGTAAATAACACCCATTTGCTTTCTATCTTCGTGGTTTATTAATCTCGTGTATATATTAATTGGTTGTTATTCATTCATTTCAAGTTAAACCTATTGGAGTTAAGGTATCGGTCACGTGACGATGTTTAATGGATAAAAATGAAACTATTCTTTTGACCAGCCTATTTGGGGTCAAGTCGACATTTGCACGTTTTATTTGTGTCTAAATACATTTGTTTGCTGTTACTGTTAACATCCATTTTCTATCCGGCCACCTTGTTGCTTCTCTGGCTTCAGGTCCAAAAGAATAGGGAGGAAAAAAAAGGTTTTTATAAACAGTGTTATAAAACAACACTGCTTCCTGGCCCCGTTTACTTTTACCCGTTTAGATTTAAGCCAAAAGAGTTTTCATTCCGCCTTTTTTTTTTTTTTTTTTTGAATGTTGTGTTTGCAGTTTCACTGAGAGTCATTTCCGGTGTTTGTGTCTGTACAACCCGCCTTTCTGGTTTTGCAGGTCTGAAATGGTTCTGACCTGAAACATCTTTAATCTGTTTCTGCACAGAGTCGGCTTGTATTCAGGTGACAGTATCTGAGACGCAGCGCTCCACAGCTCTGTTTGCCTCAGTGACTATCAACTGTGATTACTCCACGTCTGCAAACCCCAATGACGTTCTTGTCACCTGGAGGTTCAAGTCTTTCTGCAAGGATCCTGTCCTGGAGTACTACTCCACAGGTAAAGTAGATCTATTTCATGTCAGAGAAAACGGATGGTTTATTAGTTGACATTTCCTCCCAACCTACTTCCAGCTCATGCCTACAATCAAACCAGTTTCCCATTTACTTTGGCAATGTGAACCAGTTTATTTCTATTCATTTTTTTAAAAAATCAGAGATAAATAAATCAACTTTCAAATTTATGCTTCTTTTATGTTGCAATGCTGTTTTCTTGGATTGAGCTTCTTACCCTGGTTCTGCCCAGTTTTTTTTTTAATATGAGATATGAGAGACTACAACTCCTAATGAAACTAAAATATCTCCCAGTGACATCCTGCTAACATTTGAGTCACATGTCTACATTTTCTGACAATAAATCATGAGTAGATTATGATAAGTTACTTTAGCTGGTTACCCTGCAGTGGGTAAAGACTAATGACATGGAAACAGGCCATGTTGTGGTTGACTTCTTCTTTTTGTTGCTGAAAGAGTTGAGCACAAAACTGGTAAAGGGCTGAACTGATGAGCACCCAGTTCTATTCTTCTGTTGAAACAGACCAGGTTGGCAAAATATTATTTAAGACATGAATTGATGTCTCATCAAAATTTGTTATTATGTTTCACCCTCACGTAGAAGATAAACAAGGTCACAATGCTTCCTACACAGGAAGCTGTCTTAGTTTACCTGCTGTACATCATTGCACATAATGATGGGTACTGACATTTACCCAAAATTAACTTCATCAAACAATTTTCCTTGTTATTCATACCACAATAGAGGAAGCAAGTTTCTTTTTTATGCTCATTTATGTGCTGGACCTAAACAACAATTGCGGTTAAACTATTTGTGTACAAAATATTTAGCATTTTCAAAGACAGTGGTGCATCCATTCACTAGGTGTTTGTAGCCAGCATATCTTAATTTGGATGCCATAATCTGTACCTAATGCAAGTCAATGTTGGACATTTTACTATTGATCTTTCATAGAATTAGATTTATGACAGAGAAAATTACAAGTCAACAAATTATGCTACAGATCATGTATTCAGAATGTCAAGTTGAATAAAACACTCCTGTACAGTCTTGAAAAGAGCGAGTAGTCTTTTTATGTTTCTCACATCCTAATCAATACGTAGAGTTTAAATTATGGGAAACAATTGGTACTTGAGACTCATCTCTGTTTTTTTAATAAATCTTCTATTCTACAGTTGTACTGAAAGTCAATCATAAAATCCCTATATTTCTAGTTTCGTATCAAAAATGCTTAAAAGATTTGAAACTTGAGTCTGAAAACTTCAGGAGCCCTTTGAGCATACACAAGTGAACAAGTGAAAAAGTTACAATTCAAGCCATGCCTCTGTTTTTGTTTTTAACAGCATACCAGTCTGCGCTGCAGCTGGGACAGGACCCTGCGAACGATTGCCAAGACAGTCAGCGGACAGTTCGAGTCGTAATCCAGAAGAGAGGAACCAATGAGCCGGTTCTGGGATCTGAATATCGGAATCGAAAGATCTCGATGCAAAATAGTGAGTCCATACAAGTTTCTATAAGATGTTGAATTTCAATTAGGAGATTGCTTTATCATTCCACCTTTTTATTATTTTGCCCAGCCTTAAAATAGTTTTGCTTAACTCAAACTATTGCGAGGTAATTGGTATCAATAAAGTCCATTCTTCATCCCATAATTATCTTCATCCCATTACAACTAATGTGAAAAAAATAAAGTTTTATTCAGATAACCAAATTTTAACATTGATGTACATTTGTGTGTTTGCACAGAGGCAGACTTGGTGATAAATGAGGTGATGTGGTGGGACAACGGGGTTTACTTCTGTGCTGTTGATGCTGCTGGAGACACCACTGGTGACTCGGACAAAGAAGTCAAGCTCATCGTCTACCGTAAGAAACTGAGAATGTCAACTTCTGAGCTGGGATGTTTTCATCTGTAGCACAGTTCACCCAGATGCCATTGTTCATCTTCTCTCTCCTAGATTGGCTAACAGTGCTGTTCATCGTCATCGGGGCCCTCCTCCTGCTCTTGCTCATCTGTATTTGCTGCTGCCAGTGCTGTCCGCAGGTTTGCTGCTGCTACGTCCGCTGTCCCTGCTGTCCGCAGAAATGCTGCTGTCCTGAAAAAGGTAAATGTCGCATGATGTAGCAATCAAATGATTTAATAAAAGCATATCCCAAATAGCATAGCTATTGCTACATGGAATATGCTATTTGCCTCATTTTATTTTAAAGTTCTGACTACTTTGAACATTAACTTTGCTACCTTTCAGCTGTTATGCAGCATCGCATGATGAAGGAAGCTCAGAGGGCCATGGCTCCGTGGATGAATGGACAGCAAGTTTATGCACCATTGAGCCATGTGTCCTCACAGATGAACCCAGCCCTCTATGCAGGTACACAAACAACATCTGCTTCTAACTGATTCTAGTATTTGTTTTTTTTCTACAAATGTGTGTCTTGTTATTATTCATACAATTTATGAACACAATTTTAAACAACTGCTGTCTTTTTAGTGTTTGTCGGGGTTCTGATTAGCATCTGTATTCTGTGAACAAGCGGTGGACATTTATTGTATCGTCATTCTAATTTTTTCTTTCTTATTAAAAGGATGTTGATTTATCATTGCAATGATAAATTTATTGCAATTTATCAAGGCAATGATAAATTTATTGCAATTTATCATTGCAATCATTGATAAAATGCAATCAGTGAGGTTTGATGGAGGGGTAGTAACTTAATTTGGCTAAAGACTAAACTGAGGAATTTAAACTGTTAGTTCACTTTAGCCCATTTGGCCTTTGAGGCGTTATTATTATTGATCTACTAAGTCTCAGTCAAAAAGGGAAAAGTTTGATACGAAAAAATATCAGCTTTCAGATATATGTGTACTCTCTTTTAACTGTTCTGTGAACTTGTGTTTTGTTGTTTTTTCCTCTCTAGGGTCTGTCTCTGGGAAGAGCATCCCTCTAAAGCCAATGCCCCTGCCCCCCCCTCAGCCCACAGCTTACAGCATGCCCCCTCCCAGTGTCCAAGGCACCCATATTTCTGCCAACACCAATCAGATGCTTGACTACCTGGAGAACCGGGTGCGAGGAATGGATGTCAATAGTCCTCTTCTACAGGTATATTCCCCATATTAATGTTTAACCTTGAATATTTAAGTTACAACTTTACATAGGAACCTATGTGTCGCTGTTCCTGTGGACTTTAATTCATTTTTCTTTGCTTCTTGCTTTTTACTTAGAAGCTAATATAAATTATTACAAATTAAATGACATACTTTGATTACATTATCACAATAATTTTAACATTTAGCTTTTTGCAGCTGATAAAATATTATTTGTTTATTGACTTGGCCTAAAATTCACTGCATGAAACGAGACTAGATTACTGTCCATAATTTTAACACAGATTCATTGCTATTGCTACTGACATGCATGCATCAACTTAAAAACATAAGTTTGGATGCATTAATTGCTCCTTCGACTATTCCTTATGTGCTCTAAAGAAATCACCACCCACTGTTTTCATTCCTTTCCACATGTGCCTCAGTTTTCAATTGTTGCTCATTTAGGACCTATTGATGTTAACGTACTGTTAGCAGAATTACCAGACTTTAGACATCCATAGTTAAAAATTTGGTAGCCTGTCACTATAGATTTTAAAAGTCCATAGATTTAACATCCATGGCCTCAGACTTCCCTTGACGTTTTGGTTTGGGTTCGTCTATGATCCTGAGAACCGTGTTGTTCAGGTCCCTGGTAGATTGTAGTAGAGCTTTTGAAATGTTAAGTGGTGATCTTTCAGCTACAGTCTTGTCTGGAATGTTTGCGGTTTTTTTGGGGGGGAGGTTTTCCTGCATAAAATGGAGAAGTTGGCTTTATTTCATACTACAGGAATTATCCTGCCACGATTATCTGTAAGCTTTGCTACTGATGCAGAATGTAACTTTTATTTTTCCCTCACTTTTTTGGATTAAAGATCTTGTTCACAGTTCACATTATTTAATTTTCTTGTGCATAACGTAATATATTTGTAAGGTGAAATAAACTGATATTTTTATTTTTCTGCCAGTCCATGCCACCCTCCCACATGCAGCAAATGCCTCCTCCTCCCCAGCACATGCCTATGAATGTCCCATTTTCCCCGGGGGCTCCCAGTATGATCTCTGCTCTCAATGATGGTCCAATGGACCGCCGCGTCCTTACAGTTCTGCCGAAGCAGTCAGGAAGACCCCCGGCACCCAGGACCCAGCCTCCCAGCTCCAGCGAGAGCAGCCGCAGTGGCTTTGGCCACTACAATGAACGTGGGGCAGCAGGCGGACGGCGTTATCCTTCTCCAGCCAGATCTAGAGGAATTCCCCGGAGTTACAGCGAGGAATCCCTGGACGGGAGAGGTCACAATAGATCGAAGCCGGGCATGAATCGGCCTCGCTCCCGTTCCAGAGATGATTTGTTTGATAGCAGGTCCAGAGGGGACTACTCTCCTCCAGCAGCAAGACGCTCCAGGGGATCATGGGGCTCTGACGATGACTCCAGCAGCAGAAGAGGAGCAGCAGGGGGTAGAAGAGGAGGAGAAGAAGGCTGGGCTGACAAACCTCCCAAGTACACAGAATACGAGCCAGGACAGAAACCAGGACCACGGAGGAATGAGTACTCTGTAAGGCACTCACTGTTTCAGCAAACACAGAAATGATCAAAATAGACTTGTTGAAATGTTTGTCTTGCCCTCATCACTTCTGAAGTGAATCTAACGTCATTTTCTCCTTCACAGGACAAACGTTCCCGGACCGGCACCAGTATTGTCATCTAAGCTGTCCAGCAGGGAAACAATTTCTGACCTCTCAGCAAACGTGCACAACTCATTTGCCTTTTCTGGCTGTGTAAACTTTTAAAAAGAACGACACAACAGTTCTTTATTTTTTGTTTTCTTTTCTTTTTTTTGTGTGCCTAATTAGATGGAAAGAAGAGGGAAATCTGTTTGAATGACTCAACACAGCCTGTAAATTGTGAAATGCTGCAGCTTCTAATATTCTGAGTAACACTGCCCTCTGCTGGTTTGCTAGTATGCTGAAAGTACTCTTAAGGTCACAGCTTACTGTTGGGTTAGTGTCACGCAAACCTCAAGTTGGATGTTTTTATGGTAATAATATGATATTAAATGCTTTTGCAATTGCAATCAGGGCCAGCTGCTTTATTAGACCTATTTGTGAACCCTTAATATAATATGAATAAATCCTTGTCCAACTTATGCTTAAATTTATAAGTGTTGTAAATAAGTGTATTTTCACGTCTGCTGGGCATCTTAAAGTGAGTGTGATGAATGTAATTTTTAAGGTTTTGAAGGAACAAAACCACAAAAGCAGTCAGTTATTTTGAACATGATTGTAAACCTTTGTGCATGCAGTAACTTGCATATTTGCACTTAGTGCTCACTTGAAAAAAAAATCTGTGTAAATAAGTGATTTTGAGTGACGCAGAATACACTGCAACCTTTTTTTTTCTTTTTTATAGTTGCACATTCTGAACATATGGTTACCCTTGATTTTTCTTTTCTTAAAATTATGTAGTTTGTTTGGATTTATTAATAAACTATACCTTTTAGGTATCATTGTTCTCTGTCTTGAAACTTAACAGTTGAAGAAAAATATACTGTCCCTGCCATTGTGCTGGTATTGTTCTTGATTGAAGGTAAGGGATGTATTCTATAAATGTCCTGAATCATTTGACAGATATTAGATGTGTCACATCACCTTCCCTAGAATAATAAAAAATTGTTCCCACATGTTTCATTTAGAAAAAGGTACAAAATCTCAACTAGCATTGTGACAAAAACTGCCTTGTTTTTAGCTTGAATCTATGAATCGGTCTTGTATAAAATTACATCACCCTGCTTGTGACTTAATCACCACATTGTCTAAAACTGACATGAGCAAATATTCAGCTTCACAAAATCAGCTGTAAATTCAGTTTGGAATAAACATTCCCTTAGCAAAATATTCATTATCTTTCCTTGTAAACACAAAAACCTCCTGCATATAAAATCAAATGGCAGACGAGTTGGTTCTAGTCTATTCCTTTTTTCTATCAACTAGTAGATTTCAACTTCACCCACTAAGATATATCAGGAAAGGGCTACATAAAACGACACAAATGATAAAATGTAAACATTTAAAGAAGGCTGTAAAAATCAATGTTTTCTAACTTATTCCTACAAAGCCACAGCAGTCACACAAAGGAGTAAATGTAGTGTGGATATAGAATGCCTAAAATGAAAATTAAATCAAATATTATTTTTACATTTATTTTTTTTCTATTAGAACGTCTCTACAATTGTACAGTTCCATCTTCCCTTTCACTGTTTTCATAGATATGATGCAGTGTGCGCTGATGAGCAGCCGACTTCAGTGTGCCTCAGTTCACACATGGATTATTGTCTCTACTTTTTTTGCCGATATTTATCATTTTTCCATTAATGTGGCTTCATGGATGAGAGGGGAAAACGAGCTTGATTTCAAGTGTTCCTGAACTCTGTAAACCAGAACATTATTGTGTTGATAATACAAGGAATAAACCTGACGTGCCGTTTGCGCTTTCCTTTGATCTCCAGCTCATAACTCATATCTGTCAAACTGTGTCTGAACTGCGACTGTGCAGATGTAGCTTTCTGGAGTTGTGATGCGTCAGCCGTGACCGAGCCTGTTCATTTTGCCCCCTCGTTTAAGCCGCTTCTTTTCTTTCTGTTCTTCCGTTTTGTTGTTGTGCCATCACAACTAGTGTGGTCCGTACATAAATATGCCCACCATAACTTTTTTATGTGGCCCTCATAATAGGAAACAGGTCTTTAAAGTAGCTGCATAGTGAAATGCTATTTTATCAGCCAAATCAAAGCAGCTTTTGTCTGCGTTGTGCCAAATACGTTAAAAGATGCTCAGTACTATTTAATTTTAACAAGCACCAACAGAATGCATTTGTTAATATTTGAACAGTTTATTAATGTGGTAGTTTTATCAATACATTCTGTGACCTCGATTTGGCCCAGAATAAGAATGAGAAAGTGTTATGTCTGGTGTGTGCCATCAATAGCAGTACCTATGCTGCCTGAAATGTGGAATACAAACACTAAAGGAGCATGCTTACGTATGTTGCACAGGTCAGTGCTTCTAATTTAAAGAATACTGCCAAAGATGCAAATCAGAACTGGTAAGCTCCTATTCCTTAATGAGATCTGCAACATTAGGAACTGGTTTTGGCCCTTATTAGAGATATAGGTCTTTAACAGACAACATTAACAAGTACCACTATACTATACTATGGGTTATTTTTTTATATAACAAACATATGGTGAGCTGCCTTTGTGAATTGACATATTCTCAATAAACATCAAAGCTGGTCTTAGTTGCAAATCAAGAAGTAAAACTAAGTGAACATCTTTAGTCGACAGAATTCACTTTTCCAGGCGAGCTGAGCCAAATGATTCGGATCCCTGAAAAGAGCCGGCCGAGGCTCTCGTCACAGTCACCATGCAGCGGGTAGCCCTTCGGAGTCGCGTTTGGATGACGCCGCCAGCAGAGGAGGTGCTGCTTTGCCACGTCGGTCTCCGGTGCAGCGCACTTACACTGTTGCTCCTCCAGCCCAGCACTAACTTTTAGAGCCGTTTTATGTGTCCAGAGGGGGAGAGAGCGACCCCCCAGCGTCGCCGTTGCCGTTGTAAGTCGTCGCCGCGCCCGCATAGTGTTGGATATTGAAGCTGGAAGGTGGAGAAATGCCCGTTGCTGTCTGGACTCGTCACACAACTGACTGATGCATCCTCGCTCGGCTCAGTTCAGCCCTCCGCATGTCGTCGATGTTGTGTGAGTAGACCTAGCTTTTAAATTCTGCTCACTTATTCCAACAGGCTAAGCAGCGGGCTAGCAGCTTCACGTGTGTGTCTTTCATAAAGCTTTATAAAGTGTTCTCGCAAGTTTTCGTAGGGGGTGAAAAAAAAATTGACAACGCTGCCTTATGCCATGATTCACGCACGCAGCTTTAGTGCATGTCTTAGCAAGTTAGTGGCCATAAAACACCTCGTAGCAAAATGTTCCTCCGAGGAAAAAAAAGAAACAGCAGCAGGGTCCAACAAGTGCATCGGTTCAGGACCTCTTCATCTCCAAAAGCCCAAAAGAGAGTCGCGCTGTTGCACACAAACACCGAGTCATTGTAGTTAATGTCTGTAGTGAACAGTTCCTGTTTTCACTTTTGACTTACAGCTGTAGTTTAGGTCCCCTGTGGTGTGTTTGCGCGCATGCTAACGTCTGTTTCCTGTTGGCAGATGCAGCTCAAACAACCTAATTCTGCTGCTGCGCGTTCAGCGAGCTCCATTATCAGCATCTCCACAGTTTGTCATCAGCATGAAGGAGATGTTGATTCACTCAGAGGCTGGATGCTGTCAGCCTCTGCTTTGTGTTACAACGCCAAGGAAAACGGGCTTGATTTTTGTCTTATCGTATATTTTAAATTAAATAATTTAAAATATACGATAAGACAAAAATAAAGTGCACAACACACACAATGTTTTATGTGACGTTTAAATACCACAGATTCTGTTTTGGTTGGGCTTGTATTCACAGCTTGTTTTAACATAGGGATTCAAGGTCTTGTTATAGGCGCTGTGATCTCACTTTTATTGTTAAAGTACTGCCTCAATAAATACCACTGCTACTACAGATTAAGTGTAATTATATAAAAACTGTGGAACTGCATAATTGGTTGAAGGAACTAGTGTGTTTTCTTTTTTTTTTTTTAAAGTTGACATCTCAAAACTTGAAACATTGACAGAAATTTTCCAGGTGACAAAACTCCAAGTACGAAAGTCAGAGGCTCAACATCAGAATCCGGTGTGGCCTCCTGGTATGTAGAACTTAGCGATTAGGGCTTCACTGTTTTAGAAAAATGTGCAATAATATTGATTATTGTTGGCAAATTTACCTTCAGATGGACAAAGAAGTAATTAAAAAGTGTTTGGCTTTCAGTTCACAGCAAACAGACCGGTCTATTCAGCTGCTGGGGGAAAATAATTTAAATATTTCCGTCCCAGTGACTTTTCTTGTTATTGAAAAAAGTGGAAAGTTCTGGCTAACACCTATATTTTCTTAACAACTTGACCACCGCCACCTCTCTGCCTTCTAAAGCGCTAAAACGCTTATTAAACAGCCACGACGCAACATATTACATGAGTGCATGGTGCTGAAATAATTAGCTAGCATTAATTGCAGCCCAGGCAGACCTGAACTGTGCATGTCGTGTAATTAAATGAACAAAAAAAAAAAAAGATTTATTTGCCTTGGTCACACTCTGGATATTATGCAGCCTCCTCAGTGAACATGTTGCTATGGGGTTTAAAAATACAAAATGTAGAAAAATTCATTGCTGTCTTGCATTACTCTGACACAGCCGAGGAAAACAATTCGCAGATCCTACTAGGTTTTGAATTTCACACTGAAGTTGGGACTTCAGAGGGAATTTGGACTCACTTAAGGCAATATTTGTACACCATATACTGAGAATTAACTGAAAATTACCAGCAAAATGTTCATATTAGTTCTGCTACAGGTAATCTAAGATGGGCAGAAAGAATACACTTTATTGATCCCCAAAGGGAAATTGCTTATTTGTTGACGAGGTACTCCCTCTAAGGTATTAAATATTAATGACACAAATATAACCATAGGATATAAGTTTATAGATATATATATATATCCATACATATATAAGACTGATCAGGTAATTCAATATGACTGAATGTAAATAAATAAATAACAAGCATGCACATGAAAATATGTTAATCTACAAACTATAAATGAGTGCAGAGTTAAAATTAGAGTTAAGTAACTCAGACTTGGGCATCATAAAGCCTGATGGTTGTAGGCAGAGGTGATTTTCTGTGTTGCTTTGTGGCAAAGTGAACACCACAGTTTAAAAATCTGATTTCTACCACATGGTTTTCTAGTAAAGAAGGTGGGATAGAAACACAAGAAGCACAACTTTATTTAATTAAGACACTTGTATAACACTTCAGTTTATCCCAGTAGATTACATTTTCTGTTAAAAATAACCTTTGCACCAGGACAGAAAAATCTGCCACTCATAACTTGACCTAATTAAGAGATGGTGCCTCAGATGCTTCCTAATGTTTACATATTTGCAGATGCGTTGTCAACAACTTTCCTCTTGAGTTTCTGAAGCTTAAATTTGTGATGATCCTCTTATTGTCAGGCACAGGTTCGATCATTGAGACATTACAAGTCTACTTAGTGGAAATACTTCAAAGGTAAAACAGAAGAAGAAACAAGTTATGAATGATTTCCTAAGTCTGTTTTTGTTTGTTTTAAAAGCGACGACAGTAAATATATTAAGATTCAATTTACATGAACGCAAACAAATATGAGTAAAAAGGATTTATTGTAATACACTAAACTTACTTTTGCTTTTTTTTTTTTAACATGGACATAATATAACTCTTGTTGCCATTAATAGAGACAGTCTAGAGACAGTCTAGTTGATTTTGCCTTCGCTGGGCTTTTAAATTTGGTTTGGAAGAAATACTTTTAATTAAAAGTTAATTGAGATAAGTAAAAGTCCCCATCAATTGGGATGTAGGTATACACAGTTCATTATTTTAACAAAGTGTCACATTTGGTGCCAACTTTGCAAAGAGGCTGAAAAATATTTAAGGCAGCTTCTGAACTTTGCAGTATTTTAATAACCTGCAGACTTTCCAGAAAGTCTGCAGGTTTTAAGCGCCATCATAATTGTCTATGTTCTAGTCAGACATTTTACTGTTTTTCTGCTTGTGCTATAAATGCAGAACATTACTATTTACTATACTGTAGTTATACCTGCAACTGTCCTACTGTAATAAAGTCTGAGCCAAAAGCTTTTTTTTTTTGTTTTTTTACTACGTCATTGTTTTTTTCTGTGTCAGACACATAGTACTTTATAGCTAACACAATGAAGATAAATTGTTCCTGTATTTGTCAGGATTTTATTTTATTTTTTTAAAGTTAACTTTACAAACACTTCCAGCCAGTTGTTTTCCAGTTTGAGCTCAGCCAGGCAGGTCGGCTTTTTTTCCACTGAGAATTGGGGGTCGCTCCGTTGGTGTCATTGAGATATTATTTGACAAAAACCAGGGATGTTGCAATAAGGGAGGCTTTGGATGAGGTGTTGTCGGTAGCGACATGAGAAACAAGCTGAGTTTCAAGCTGCTTTGTTTGGTCTGTGAGATCTACTCCAGTCCATTGCCAAGCTGAGTTGAAACTTGTGCAGATCTGTCATAAATCTCTTTGTTTTTATACTGGTTACAATGACCAGTGAAAGTCATTAACATTGTTTACATTGTTTACATTGTAAACAATGTTAACATTGTTTAACATTAGCAATGTTATACAATGTTAATAAATGTTTAGCATTTATTAAACATTAAATAAATGTTTAAATAAACATTTATTTGTTTAAATAACAATCCAAAACTGGAGAAAAAAAACAAACACAATCTACTTTCACAAAATGCTCTTAAGTATTTTTTCCTGAACCTTTGCCATGGTGTTGCAGATTCACTATGTTTATTTTTGTTTGGGAACGTGAAAATAGTTATAGGCAGTCCCCAAAATTAAATAATTAGTTTTGTAGAAAAGCTTGTCAGATTTAATCATGATGGTGTTTTCACCACCATTAACATGGCATTTGGTTTTTACAGTGATGATTCATAAATGCATTAACAACTGGGAACCCTCTGCCTGGCAAACAGGAGCATCTGTGCCGCTTATTTCTTCTCACTTAATTAACTTCTCGACCGTGTATTCATTACATATCGGTTGTAAAGTTAATGTCTCACATCCTTACGCTAATTACTGTTTACCTTTCAGGTTTGCTGGTTTTCAATTGCTTTTTTTATGATCTGTTTATCCCTCCCGTTTTTTTGTTTTTTTAAAATTGAACCTTTTGTTTTCCTTGTTACACCCTGCAGTGACCTTGAAGTACATGGTGGGTTTTTGAGAGGAACGGTAACTGGCGACCATGCCAGGAGGCCGCAGGGGTCCCAGCAGACAGCAGCTAAGTCGCTCCTCTCTGCCGTCCCTGCAGACTCTGGTCGGAGGCAGCGTCAGCAATGGCACGGGCCTCAGGAACAGGTAATGCACATATGCAGCTTTGAGGACACTCAGAGCTGCTGGAACAGAACTTTGTTTAGAACATGGAGCTCGACGTAGTCAATTAGTGGAGAAAAAGGCATAAAACACAAACTGTGTCAAAGCAGCAAGGATGTTTTTACAGAAAAATGAATTAAAGAACTTTAATAATATTTTATTGATAAAAAATAAACAGGCTGTGTTTGGTTTTACAAAATTCTGATTTAAAATTTTCACAACTGTAAAGAAAAAATATTAAAAACTATGACTTTCCTCCTGCTGAATGAAGTTAAGAAGTAGATTAGTGGCAAAAATCTGAATTGTTGTTTCCAAGGCAAACATTTGTTGCTATGTGACGTCATTTTGGCCAAACTATCCAGCTGCTACCATGTCTAACTCTAACAATGAATCAGATTTTGCTAAAGAACTGCTGACAAAAATCTTTGAAATTTGATATTTAATCAACAGCTTTGCATCTTTTTCTATTAACTACAAATCAGATAAGAGCATGGGTTTTGAATAATCCCTCAGGCCCTGCATGATAAGTTTCTTCCACATTTGAAGCTTTGCGTGTGTTGTCAGTGTTTCAGCAACTATAGAAGTGTCAGGACGGTTGCTGCATCGTTGTGTCTCTATCAAGACTTCTTAATAGAAGTTCCTTCTCCTGTCTTTCCTCGTTTTAAACGCTCTGCTTGTCATACCTTTGCACAGTTACCCGCTTTGGTTGACCCAAAAATAGGTCCACCATTATGCAAATGTAGAAATTACTAAAGCAAAGTAACATTCTGTTATTCCAGAGTTTAGTCTTACCCAGTATAACTTGGATATAATTTGTACGTTTTACAGATTATGTTAGTTTTAACACATGCAGCTTTCAAATGATAAGTTCAGACATGCTTTTCAATATTGTGTTGTCAGTAGAACTTGTTCGACCAGGTAACATTATTCTTGAGAGGTAATTAGTCATAATCTCGTGGTTGTTTCTAACCACTTTGTAAATAAATAAGGCCAAGTTTTTTTCTGTCAATCCAACTACAAGAACAAATAGAGAAGTTGTCAAATGCCCTTCTCGGCTAAGGGTCTTCACATCCAGGCCTCCAGCTCTGCTGCCTTTTAGCTGCATCCCTGGTCCAACACACCTGAATCAAATCGATGAGTCACCACCTGTATGCAGTCAAATTTTCCAGAGTCCTGGCAATGGCCTCATTATTTGACTCGACTGTGTAGAAGCGCTGGCGCATCTAAAAGTTGCAGAACCTTTAGACGCATCTAGCCAGATCATGAGGTCCTGGATAAGAAGATCGCTTTACACCAGAATGGGACTAAACTATGCGGTCTCTAGGATGTTTAGGATACTGCTGAAATTGGAGATTTGTTTAAAATATTAAATGAATTGTTGTTATGGTCATGAGAAGGTGGGCAGTAGGTTTGAAGGTTAGAGGAAACTAAATCAGTCAAAATGTCACAAAAGAAGTGAAGTAGCTCACCACATTGAAAATCTGACACCAAATTTGGCATTTCATTTTTCAGTGATCCCATTGCTTTTGAAGCAGGTTCCAGGTCAAGTTTCTGTTGTCAAATCTCATAAAAAGAAAGCCAGACAATTGACACAGAAAATTTGTGGATTTTTGTTATGAAAAAACCCTAGCACGCTGATTAATAAACTTGTTGAACTTGGTAATTTTCACTTTTTGTTATCTGCTATATAAATCCTTTCATGCGCATTTAAATTATGATTCTGAAACATTTAAAGAAACCCTCAATTCTGTAAGGATGTATTATTTTCTTTTCATTAAAAATTAAATGTTATACACATGGTTAATACTGCTTTCACAGAGCATTTCACTACTTTTTTAGGCATGTCTAAATGAAGCTGTGAGGATTATTAAATCAGCTGCTCATGTTTCTAATATTTCATTTGTTTTCTTTCACTGTTTGTGAGGAAGTAAAATTTAACTAAATGTTTTTGGGGAGTTTTAGTCTCTACATTTTACTGCCGCTGTTATTTGACTGAAATTCACTGTTTATTTGGACTTCTTTCAGAAGCAGTAACTCTGTGGGTCTGTCTGCTCCACCCATTTCTACTCTCATCACTCCGGAGCCGGTGCGTCACTCGCGGATCCCCGAGCTGCCGTTGGATAGCAGCTTCCTGTTTGAGTTCCTGCTCTTTCTCTACCTGTTGGTTGCTTTATTCGTCCAGTACATCAACATCTACAGGACGGTGTGGTGGTACCCCTACAGTCATCCGGCTGCCTCTACCTCACTTGTGAGATTACACAGACAGTAGTTCAGTTAATGTAGAACAACAGAGATGAGCAGGAAATTTTTTATTATTATTATTTTTTTTTTTAAACTAACTCTGTTCTCCTTATAGAACTTTCATCTAATGGACTACCACCTGGCTATCTTCATCACTGTTATGTTAGCCAGGAGGCTTGTTTGGACCATTGTGTCAGAGGTAAACATACTGTATTCAGACAGCTGGCTGGCGCTCTAATCCAAAAGTTGCAAAATGTACTTTGATGATTGTAAAGTAGTAGTTAGATCACTTTTATTTTCTTTTTTCAGGTGTCTCATAGCAGTGGAGGGTCCCTGTTCCGCTACATAATACTTATTACAGCGCGGCTGAGCTTGCTGACCATGTGCGGCTGGGTGCTCTGCTGGACGCTGGTCAATCTGTGCAGGAACCACTCTGTCCTTAACCTTCTGTTCCTGGGATACCCGTGAGTCCTCAGAGCAGATCACTGTCTCAAGCACTGTGCTTGTCTAATATTTCACTTCAGACATTTATACCTACACTGAATGTTGAGAAGTAAAGTCTTGTGTTATAATGTTACTCCCGGATTAAAAACATTGAGGTGTTGCTTTGATTCTTTCTTACATGTTTGTGGAATCCTGTAATCTCTTGTGCCTCAACACTTGCTCATTCAAAACAGAGCCTATTTTCACAAAGCTCCGCTACATGATAGCACCCCACTCCCACACACTTCCACCAGTGGAAATAGGACTGTCATGACAACAAAATTTGCTGGATGATAAATTGTCCCAGAAGTTATTGATATTATAAATTATAAATTATAATACTGTTGTTTTTGAAGTAAGACAATAGTAATGGCATAATAATCCAGGAACTCATTCTCTTAAATCAATTAATTTAAATTCTAATGAATTTTTGACATCAGAACTGGAAGACATTTTAATCATCCAAAATTTGTTATTGCAACAGAAACAACAGAATTAATTATGCAGTATCAGTAAACAAAATTGTCCTTCAAACAAAGGTCTAGTTGAGACCAAAGCACCAGACTGAATACTTTTGTCCTCCGGTTTTTGGTAGAAAGAGTGGGATGAGAAAACAATAAATCATATAAATGGACATTATTCAGCTTGTTTTAACTTATTACGTGATTAATTACACGTGTCTACACTTAATCACCTTCAGTCCAGAATCTAAAATACTTCGGTAAAGCCTGAACTGGATTAGTTTACTTGGAACAAGATTTCTATCCAGTGCTGTTCCCATTGCTGTCCTTTAAGCACATACCTAAGCAAAACAAAACATATTTTCACAGTTGCACCTGATAAATTGCCATTGCTTGTAAAAATGTATCTTCATCAGAAATCTTTACAAGGAAAGATTTACAAAGCTGCTAATTGATCTGCATATCCACAACAGTTCAATAATGCCAGGGAGTCTTTCCGTTTAATGTGCTAATGGAACCAGAAAATGCGATTTGCTCTCCCTTGGAGTCTCAACATTTTAAAGATGCATGATGTGTTCACGTTACACATAATGTGAATCTCGTTCCTTCTCTGTTTTCCCCTCTCACTTCACTCGCTGTCCTCTTCAGATTCGGTGTGTACGTCCCACTCTGCTGCTTCCATCAGGAAGGAGGGAAAAGCCAAGCGCCGGGATCTGACTGCGAATACCCTGCCGAACACCAGCAGGCCGACCTCACAGAGTCCCAGCTCTTCCGACCTCGCGACTTCCTCTTTCTGCTGCGGGAGAACATCAGGGAACAGTTCTCCAGCCCCCCACACATGCCCACTCACACCTGCCCGCAGCACATACACTCGGACACGCCCGAGCTGATTCGGGCAGAAGTGGAGGAGCTGAAAAGCGACTTTAATCGGCGGATCAAAGAAGTGCTATTCAACTCACTGTTCAGTGCTTACTATGTAGCCTTCTTGCCTCTTTGCTTTGTCAAGGTTGGTGTTTTCTTGACATTAAGTCCTTTCATCCGGTTCATACCCAGCCTTCCATTTGTTCAATAACTGTACCTTCATTTCTGGCCAAGTTAAAACTAATCTCATTCCCTTCCTTCCAACAGAGTACACAGTACTATGACATGCGCTGGTCTTGTGAGCATCTGATTATGGTGTGGATCAACGCCTTTGTGATGCTGATGAGCCAACTGCTGCCTCCCAGCTACTGCGACTTGCTCCATCGCTCGGCAGCTCACCTGGGCCGCTGGCAGAAACTGGAGCATGGTTCATACAGTAACACACCTCAGCATGTGTAGGTGTCCAACATACACACACACAGCGTTGTTCTCACAGAGACAAATGAAGCTGATGTTTGTGGTTTGTGTGGTGTTGGTGTCTTTCAGGTGGTCAGAAAGCACTGTTTGGCCTCAGGGGGTGTTGGTACGACACAGTCGATGTCTATATAAGGCTGTTGGATCCTATAATGTTGCGCTTCCTTCTGATGTTTCCCATGCAAGGTTTTATGTGAGTATCTCATTTTGTTTAGTCTGAACCAGTTACATATTCATGTGTTCTTGGGGAAAAAAAACCTGAAATGGGGAAGTGAGAATTGGTGTTTTGTAGATTTGTATCCGGCCAGCATTTGATCTTGATGAAAATGGGGCCTTTTATTTATTTACATGAACATAACCACAAAAACCTTTTGAACTTACCCCAACGAGTTTTGAACTGTAAGGTAATCGGAGAAGGTACAAAGTTAATTAAAAAGCCAATTTATTTTGCCAGTTCCCTTTTATTATTATATTATATATATATATATATATATATATATATATATATATATATATATATATATATATATATATATATATTATATTATTATTATAAAACACAAATAAAACTTCACCCACATGACAGACCATAGCCCTCAAATTATGGCCCTGCTTAACTTCAAAGGGGAAATAACTGTGTATTTAAAAAATAAGATATTCTAAAATAAAAAATTTTATTATCATCAATGTTGATGTCTAGAGGTGTCACATAAGTAACAGAATGTTACTTATGTGACAAGCAGAAACTATGACGACGTTTTAACAAGTCAAAGACATTGTGGTGAGAAAGCAGGAGGTAAAAGTCAAAACAGATAAATGTAAGTCGGATTAGATTTATTAACAAAAAAACTTGCATTTTAAGTTCTATATTTTTTAAAAGAAAATTTATCTTAGAAAAAACATTTAACTAAGTGTCTTTACAATAATTGTGAATTGAATGTAACCTAAATAACACTTTCTGTACTTTAAACTTCAAAACTTGAGTTCAAAATTTTAACAATAAGGCTTTAATGCACTGGAAACCCACAGGAAACCTGCTCAGATGGTGGATTTGAATTTATGTACAAATTTTATTACTATTATTATTGTTTTCATAGTTTTTGGAAGACACAGAAAAAACAGAAATATCTAATAAAAAAATGTAGTAAATTACCCTGGATTTCCAAAACAGTTGAACAATTAAAATGAGAATTACAAAATTTGTTTTGCTCATTGCACAAGATCATATTTGTAACTCGTTTCTAAAAATTCCTGCACCCACACAGGCTCTGAAATGTTCACAAATATTACAAAATACCCCTGGTCGGCAGGTAGCACTAAAGTCTAAATGCAACATAATTCAACGTGAGCATATTAGAGCGGGGCTCTGCTTTATTTGAGCTACTTTGGATGGGCTCTTGTAAAACAGTTTTATTTTACAGTTTAATGCCACCCTAGACAGGACAAAGCAGTGCCGATATTGAAACACTACACACTCTTGATCTTGTAGTTCCAGAACAGAAAGTGATAGCTAGCATTCAGGAAGCATGTCATCACTTCATTGCTTTTAAAAATCTATGCCTGGTCTACATAAACACACCATAGTTTAGAAAAACTCTCCCATTCCCACCAATAATTGCTTCTGTGAATATACAAGAGGCGCAGACGCAGCACAAAAATGTCAGTTTTATGAAATAATTTTGAAACGGAAATTGTTAAGCCCTCAGTTATTTTGACCCAGTAAACCAAAAGTAAATTTTTATTCTCAATTCTCCTCTGTGTCCTTGCAGTTCCTGTTTCATAAGCCATTGCGGATCTTGAACCTGCTGATCGGGATCGAGTCCAGTGTGGTTTTGTACCAGTTATACTCTCTGCTGCGCTCTGAGCGCTGGAACCACACGCTGTCCCTGGGCCTTATTCTCCTCTGCAACTATTACGTGCTTTTTAAACTTCTTCGAGATCGCATTGTGTTGGGCAAAGCCTACTCCTACCCTCTGTCCTCCAACAGTTCGGGGCTCAAGTCGCAGTAAAGGACAACAAAACCTAACCTACAAACTCTGGATGTGGAGCTGTGAGCCGGAGGGGGTGCAGACTGTGAACTCATAACTGTGTTTTTGATACGGTTCTATTTTTAATGCGATGTTTGTATATGCCTATTTAAAAGAATATTTTTATTTTGTATACTATTTCGTGTTACACCGGGCATTACCGCTCTGACATTAGCATGTTGTTACGTTGTTGCCAGATGACAGGGAAGTCAGGGAATGCCTGGGGTGACTTTCACCAAAGATGCTTCAAGTGCAAGCGGCCAATCACACATCAGATGTGGCCCTAAACTCTTAATAAAGTGTGGAACTCCAGATGAGAGGAAGGATTTGTGCCTGAGATCCAGATTGTTGTTGTTTCTTCTTTTTTCTTCTTTTTATTTTTTTGCTTCAACCCAGACTCTTTTCTCTGCAGGCAGCCAGTGTTTTGGGAGGCAACAGGTTTGATCATTTCAGCATCAATGCTGCAATTTATGGCAACCCTTAGATTCTGCTTTTAAAGTAGTTTGTAATTTTGCCCAAATGTTCCCATTGGCAGAGTTGTATGGGAAAGGTCACTTATTTTGTTTTTGTTGGGATCATAACTAAATTCCTTAGTTTAATCAAAATAAAGCTGAAGTATGCAGCTGTAATGTGGGCTGCTCTGGCTTTTTCATGTTTTATTTGAATACCTCAACCATACAAACATGAGTGACTTTTCATCCGACTGTACCCAAAAATATATACATTTAAAAATGACAAACTATTTCTAAAGCAGATTGTTTTACTAGTTTTGTTTGGTTTTGTCAGTAATATCAAAATAAGTACAACAGGAGGCAAACTGATCCTAGAAGTCTACAAAAAATAGCTAACTTGATTGAACTGCGCTAAATGTAAATGGTTCCCCTCTTCACATCAGTTGCAGCTCTGCCTGCTCACACAATGTGGAGGTGTTTAGGGGAGTGTACTGTCAACAGATGCATTATTTAGTTCAAAACTGACCTTAATTTGACTTGCTAAATTCAACTTTCTGTAACTGTAGGTTTCGGTTTCATAGGTTGATGAAACCTATGAAACACCTTAACTCCTGAATGGGAATTAAATGGGAGGATAGTACAACTTGTAACGGTAATACGTCCAGTTTAGCTGTTTTGTTGGGTTAGAGTGGAGAAAATGAAGAGAATGTGGCGAATAAAGAGATGTCCTTGGCTGTCCCAGCGCCTGCTTCCACTGTAACATTAAAAACCTGTCATCACACACTGATCTGGTTTTACCAGAAGCTACTGTTGGGTTGGGGGTGAAAGCCAAAGTAAAAGCTGGCAGGAAATACACTTCTAACATTTCCAGTTCCTATATGCAAGTTTCTAAACAAAGGTCACTTTCTGTTTCGTCTCACTCATTGAGCAACCTCATATTCTTTGTTGCCTTTCCTGTTGGAGCTCCGTTGCTACCACCTTTATTAGTTTCAGCATTGAGACAAATGAAAACTCCTGGATCTTCGGTTAAACCTAAAGCAAAATACAAGTGCCAGTTTTCTTCCTAGGTTTGCTCTTCGGTGCTTCATGTGTTACACATTTTTCACACGAATGTAGTAAATATCACCAACAAAATGGTTTTGTTGAGATTGCATGTCTGTGTAGCTGATTTCAAACAGCCTTAAGAGCACAGCGATTTGAAGTATTGGTTTTGAATGTTGTGGTTCTCCCATCTTTTCAACCGCCCATAACTAAGTAACATTGCTTAAAGGTTTTAGGTTCTGCATCTGTTTAGTTTACTTAAATACTTCATCTTTATTCCCTTCCGATTGGCAACTCCGAAGTAGGTCAAAAATAGAAAAAGCGATCAGTCTGTATGTTGACCGATTACATGTTCACCTTTTGATCCCATTGCTGTGAAATGTATTTGATCTTATATGAGTTTACATAAAATTTTACAAAAATGATAATGCGACTCAATTGTTTCAAACTGAAAATAAGATTTGGGATCTGGGGGGTTTCTCTTTTGGTTTCAGTGTGCCAAATCCCAGGATCCAGGTTCAGATTCCTGGCTGTTCAGCGTGTCACCGCTGGTGAAGCTATCGGACCCAATCCTCATATCTCAGCTTTTGACAATATTCAGCTTTCGTAAATCATTTCTGGATATTCTGACACCTGAAATAAAGTAAATATGTTCAAACCAGTTGAGTTTTTTTCTAGGTAAAGATTATATATATATAATTTATTTATTTATTTTTTCTTAAGGATTGGCTTTATTACATGTTTGTAGTTTTTGATTTTTAGAAAAGCACAAGACTCATCTGAATACAGACTGAGCTGACAAGGCAAAATTTGCGGATGCATGCAGTACTTTATCTCGCCACGAGATGACGCCATACATCAAGCTCCAATAACTCATGGCCCACATAAAACAAGTTTCTACTAATCATCCTGTAAAATAAAGATTTATTTATTAGACTCCATTAGCATTGAAAGTGATGTATGCTTGTTGATTAACTTTTATGACAAGTAGGAGAAGGTGCAAAATGCAGTTTACAACTTTGGCTTAGCTGACATGTACATTCATCCACAGGTATGATTTTCAGTAGAAGTCTTGACAGTGCATTCTTACTCAACATAACTGTAACAAAGGAAGACGTGTCCTCTCCATCAGTTTGCATTTCACATCATAAAAGCTAACAGATGCTTTGATTATTCACAATCATCTTTAAAAAAAAACAAATACAATCTTCTTTGAAAATATATAGGACTTTAGAGGCGTAAATGAAGGCGCAACGATGAACATAAAGATAAAGGTTTGAACAGTTTGTCATTACCAAGGGTTTTGATTGCTTTCTTTACCGCCCCCAAAAGGGGACAAAAACATGAAGATTATTTGTTTCACTGTGTCGGTGTTGAACATAAAGTGGTGATAAATGTGGAACCCTCTGGCTGCCAGCACTCCAAAAGGAAATGCATCGCCTCGCAAAAGTATCCATATGGCTTAAATTGTTCATATTGTCACGTTACAATCACAAACCTCAATGTATTTAGCAGGGATTTTCTTACCACCAACAGAGTAAGCTCATGTTTATGTAGGAGTAAAAAGATGCATGGTTCTCAAAACCTTTTGCAAAAATATTTTCTGTGTCTAGAGTTGCTAAGCTGGTAATGACCTACATCTCTGCTGCATCTGTAACTATAATAAAGGGTGGTTCTACAGAGGATTGAGTCAGTGGGGCTGACTCAATACATTTATGTCACATTATATGTATATTTTTAAAGATTCGTTTTGAAAACTGCACCATTCTTGAATTTGTGGTTGTAACGTCACAACATGTGAAAAGGTTCCTAGAGATTGGCACAGTTCTTTTTGCAGCTACACCCCTGTGCAGTCCTCTCTATGTTTTTTTTTTTCCTTCACCCCTCTCTGCAATCCACAAAGTTTCCTTTAATCCAGTAGCAGATCTGTGCATATTTAAGAGGTGTGATTCTGACTGCCACGTTAAATTCCTGAGATGTCCCTTTCTTCTCCACCCACTGGTGCCCGGAGAACACACCTATCACCTTGCGCTCCCAACGCCGCCGCCGCCCATCCCACATCCGGGCGTAGACTCCAGAGCCGCTGGCCCCAGGCTGAGCGTCGCAATGCTGGTACAACAAGTCCGACGTCTCCTCGCCTGCCCGACAGAACCGATACACCAGCTGTCCGGGGCGGTCATTGTCAAATCCCGAGAAGTGGACACGACGGCCGGGAAGCCTCTGAGCTGGGGGGCTGACCCCAAGCTTCATGTGGCGGCGTTTGTGAGGCTTCTTCAGCTCCAGCAAAGCATAGTCGTAGTCCATCCCGATGTCATTGGCATTGCCTTTAATCCAACCTTTGGGAACGTGGGTGCGCTTGGCTCTGATCCACTGGAACTTCATTTTGTCATTTGCAGGTGGGGAGTACTGATCTGGGCCTCCCTCTACGTGGTTGGTAAAGTTAGAGATAAGGTAAACAGGTGAATGTTGTACATCCCGTTGCTTTGGTTTCAAAAAGCCCACCCTAAGCCTCTGAGCTCCTTTCACGTAGTTTTTGCCATCGTGAACACAATGGGCAGCTGTGAGAACATGACGGTCTCCCACCAGTGTCCCAGAACATCCAGTAGACAGCTTGACAGCCACCGAGAATGGGTACTTAAGCAGGAAGTTCTGCCCTGCAATACTAAAACGACCATCATGTCCAAATATCTGTCGTTTCCTTCTGACATGTGACCGCTCTGCCTTTCCAGAGGAACCAGAGGAGTAAGCAGGACTGGTATTGGAGTAGGGATTGTAGCCATAAATCCCAATTGCGGTCTCAGTGAGTTGGCCGTTAGAGTCTAGAGTCTCGTAGGCCAGAAGGCTTCGCAAATCCCAGTAGCTGGGACGAGGGGCTTTCTTGTGGCATTCCGGGTCGCAGGGGGAAGCAACGTCCAGGCGTGCCTCATTCAGAAACTGCGGCGTCGGTCTAGTCTCCGTCTGCTGGGGCAGGACCACAGGGATACGCTGGAGAATCCACTGACGCCGAGGAGAGGAGGACAAAACCGAGGGAAGGAAAAAGAGACACAAAAGGGAGGCCAACCTGTGTGGATGTGAAGAAGCGGAGAGCGTGTGAATCACGCTGTTAAAAAAAAAAAAAAGCAAAATGTGCAACGTCACAGCAAATATTTCTGCAAGACACAAGCGATTAAACTGTGACCGGATGTCTGGACCCCCCCTTATCAAACATCCTCATTCCTGAAGCCTCCATCATACATTTTTAATTACATGCATGAGAGTTGAGGGAGGGCTTTCCATCTTGAGGAATTCTGATCTGAGATGTAACATTTGTAGCTGTAACTTTCCACTGTTTTCAACGCAGCAAACCCGACAAACAAGGAGAAGATGGGCTCTCTGAGGGGAAAATTCCTGAACTGGCCTGAGGGACTGACCTTAAACCATAAAGAGCAGCTGAAGCACGTTGCAGGGAGAACAGAGGAGGAGGGTGGGATGTTGTAAATGGATTAGTGGGACACAACGCATGGCTATGAGTTTTAAATTCACATCTCGTCCTTCTTTTCTCCCTTTACTTCTTGCAACCATATAAAGCTCATAACGACGAGGAAAAAGCGCGCTGCTATTGTCTGCTATTCTTTCATTTAATAAACTATTTTTCCCTTTTTTTCTTCTTTCTAAATAGACGAGTTTAATTCTCCGTATCCATCCTTTCATTACGCACACATCTCCATCATTGCTGTGGGACTTACCGGGGAAGCGCAGCCTTGGAGCGCATGGTCCTGCCGCTGCAGGTGAGCCTGTTGCTGAACAGCAGCCCCGCCTCAATCCACCGCAGGTAGACCCTCCAATAAAACAAGAACCGGCGGTGTCTCCGAAATGTATTTATTTATTTAATTATTTTTAACTCGCCTTGTTCACCCTGACACGTCGGGGTTTTATGCGGAGTCCTGATGACGCGGTCCGGTCTGCAACGCGCAGCTCCGTCCAGAGCGAATGAGCTGGATCATTGCGCGCTGCTGGAGGAGGATCTGCCGTCTGCCTGATTTCCAGAGTGTCACATCCGCAGACGGGGATCCAGAGCTCGCTGCGCCGAGCCCAGTGTCGTCATGTGACATCATCACATCGCTGCTGCAGACTGCTGCACGGAGCAGAGAAGAGGAGTCCAGGTTTTGAGCCCAGCTTCACCAAATTGTGCACGCTATTGGTTTTCGTCATGCAAAAAAGGTTTTCCAGTGCATCTTAATAAGTTCGAATATTATCAGAATATTCATGTGCTTTTGCCTCTCTCGCCCCAACATAGGGCTGCTATGATAGGCATTGATAAATTTTAATTTGTTCTTGGTAATTAATATAAAAAATATAAACTTACATGACACAGAAAGCTGAATGTTTGTTCAGCTTTTGTTCTGTTTATTATTATTATTATTATTATTATTATTATTATTATTATTATTATTATTATTATTTCTTACACAAAAATTTCCCAAATTGTTTTATTATTACTATTTCACAATGCTAAGACTGTGCTGCATCTTTTTATATATGTGTTTTTCAGTCACACTTTTTGTTCCCACTCAACTTTCTGTGACTATGCTCTCCAAAAAGCCAGCTTCTGCTTCTAAAGGTGTTTGTAACTTATTCTTCTTGTGGACGTCACGCTGCTGCACACCTGCTGAGTCAGCAGTCTTATTCATGATTGTGTAGGCCACTTGTGTGAAACTCAAGGCCCGGGGGCCAAATCTGGCCCGGCGTAGCTTCTTACGTGGCCTCCTGGACTCCAATTTACAGAAATAACGCCCTCCAATTTTTCCACAGATCTACAAAATTCACACAAAATCGACAAATCTCCACGTTTTTTTTTTTTTTTTTAATTTTACTGCAAATTTTCTTAAAATTGGTTAAAAACATTGAGTAATAAAAAGCCACATTTAACATCATACATTAGCGCAAACATAGTAAAAAATCTAACAAACATTTCTAAATGGGCACTTGCGATTTTGATTTAAAAAAAATCACTAAAGCGGTCACAATATCCTGAAGGAACAGCTATTTATTGATATTTTAACTATTTAATTGGTCTTATTAATTTATTTTGGCCCTTTAAGAACATTCAGAGTTTTGATTCGGCCCAAAATGAAAACGAGTTTGACATCCCTGGTGTAGGCCATAACATCTCCATACTAAAATCCTTTCCTAATTTTTCAAATATTTTGAACAACAGAGAGGTTTTTTTGTGTGTGTGTCTGTATTCATTAGAATGAATAGATGTAAATGTTTAAAATATACCATCTAATCTGTTGTTATTGCATAAGACAACATAACATGACATGATAAACTCTATCTTCTAGAGTTGCTGCACTGATTTTCAAGTAGTGCATCTTGAAGGCTTTTCTTTTCAAATCGAGATCTGCTAACCGAACAGCTGGACCGTGCCCTCTGCCAGAACTGAAGAGGAAGGGAGGGATTGTAAAGCTGTACAGAGGAGGATGGAAAATGATATCCAAGCTTTTGAATGTGTTTGAAGGAAAATTTGAGATGCTGCACATTATCTGTAAGTGACTCATCATGCAGACTCCAAAATTTATGTGACAAATACGTCCACATCTTGTCAAATTTCCTAAAAGTAACACAAAAACATGAGTGACTTCCAATCGGAGTTGGACGTTGTTGATCGTTGGTCATTATTGTACATCCCCATTTTGTTTAGTGCCAAACAAAGGCTTCGCCTAGTTTGCCATGTGCATTGCAAATATTTCTCCAAACTTCCAGAATTTGAAGTGGTGTGATTTATGTCATCAGTGTCACAGAGACTCATTGCTGTTGAGAATGTTGGATGTGGGCAAAGAGGGATTCGAATGCCAGTGTTGGAAGTGTTTCCACTTGAACCACCCATGCTGAAAATATGCAGGACGTCAGTGGATACTATTCTATCTAATGATTTCAGTAGGAAGAACTGCCAGCAGAGAGAAAGGGAGAGCAGAGGAAATAACAAGAGGGCTGCTGGAAGTGAGCCAGGCACTAATGGATGCCCAAGCCTCCACCCATCCTAACATTTTCGCAGGGTGTTCAAGGATACGTTTGAAAATTTGGCTTTGCATGCTTGTGGAAAGCAGAATACAGACTAAACATTACAAATACAGTAAAACTGCATTTGAGAAGTGTGTTATTTAAAGAGAAAAAAAAAGACAGATTTGTTCAAAGGCAAAGTGTTTCGTAGGGAGATTTTCTGTAGGGAGACATGTTCTTAAACAACAAGGCATTTTGTAACTTTCCTCACTGTTAGGGTACAAATTACACTGTGACAATGGGGTTGGGAGGTTTCTTTCTAAAAGTAGATATAATGCAGGCACATAGTTTAGGAAAATAAAGTATTATAATTTCCCAAAGGTTTTAACATCTATATGGAGCACAAGGGATTCCATCCAAGCTGTTCTGGAGGAAAAATGTCTGAAAATCTGGAATACAAACATAGTTCATCCCTATGATCCCTTTGGGCCAATACTAGATCCAGTAGGATCATCTTATGATGATCCTATTGGATCAGGCCAACACCAGTAATATCAGTAAGAAGATTAACAGATTGTCCTCGGTAATATCTTTTCTATTTTCACCCAGCATGGTGTTAATGATTAATGTATTTATCTATACACTAAGCAAAGAATGGAGAATAACAGCACTTGGCCTTAAAACAAATCTAAGAAAAAACTCACAGATACACATATTAACACATTTCGGTTGTTTTGACATCCGGCGGCCACAACATACAGACATTACCTGGTCTGGTCTTGAGTAAATAGTTTCTATGGCCTTTTTGAGAACAATTTGCTGGATGCAGAACTTTGCATGTGTTATTGTTACTCCTGTTAGGGACTTCCAAGCCTTATTTGGGAGGCATGAGGGTTAAATCTCTCTTCATACCTGTAATTGACACCATGCATGAAGTACCATCCTGTTTACTCTGTCTTCAGAGACCAGCTAATAAATGAAGATTAACCCGCATTTGCCATTATTTAATGGTATGCTCTCTATTCTTCCATATTGTGAAGACTGGCTAAAAGTTTTATTTCTATTTACTTCAGAGGCCTTTTCAGTGTGAGGTCATCCAATCACAGTGAAAGGAACGAGGATATTTCAGATGTTTCTCTACAGCTCTACAAAGTTTGGCAGTAATTTTGAGATGTTGCTGTTTTTATCACAGACGTTTCAGCGTTTTACGTTACTTAGACAATGAGATTCACAAAAGACTACAAACGCTTGTTGCTTATGTCAAATGATTATGATCCTTGTTTTCCATTTCACTTTAATCCCCTGCGATTTGTTTAGGTCCTAACAAGGAGGAGGCATTCTGGATCTTGTTTGCATGTTTGTGTTTTTTGCATGGTGCACATTTTTGGGAGGATTTGTAGATGCAGCAACAACTCTGCGGATAATGTTTAGAGGACTTTTGAGCTGTTTGGAGTGATTGTAATAAGGAACACGTCTGTTTTCAATGCAGCACCTCCTCAGAGGAAGACAAGTGTGGTCCTTTAGTTCACTTCGCATGACCAGATGTTGTCATATTTATCAAATCCTTGCAGCATTCAATATGAAGTTGTTGGAATCACATTTTTACCTGAGATACCACATAAAGGATTTTTTTTTCTAAGTTAGAGCAATTTGGAGACCACATATACTGCGTATACTGTGGCTTTTGAACAAGCCAAAGGTAAAGCTGCCTCACATTGCAGTTGCAAAGAAGAAAACATTTTATTACTTTTTCTTTTATGGTTTTTGGCAAGGAAGCACATATAATTCAAAAACATTGTTCAGGGTCTTCTGTAACTGATTACGGATCAGCACCTTTGCCAGAACACAGGGCGGACCTTCTGGCTCATTAAACACTGCTGAGAATAAAAAAGAAAAGAACCACACCCATCCTACCGAGCAACTCTACAAATTGGCTTGCAGTCGTTTACACACATGGACCATGTCTAAAAAGTGGGCTGAATAAACACTCATAATTGAACCTTTTTGTTGTTATTCTCCTTGGCCTAATCAGATGCACATTCCTCAGACCAGCTGATTTGATCCTTTGTAAAGATAAAAATATGTTAAAGAAGCGTGTGAAATAAGAGGAATTAGAGCTAAATGAGATACAAGGGAAGAATTAATTTCTGTTTTTTACTTTGACTGGAGGGGATGCTTCCATCTTACCAAAACCAGAGTGCTAATATGAGAGACATGTCTGTTTGTTTTGAAATGTTATGAAAGGACCCGTCTGTTTGGCTTTGCCGACTGTCGCCAAGGTAACCGACATTCCCCAGAGTGCTGTTCATGTTAATTGTTTTATTCCTCCCACCGTCCTCCTCTCGCTGCTGGCCACAGACACAATCAAGTGAGTGTGGACAGACTCACCAGTGAGAATGGTCTCTCTCGGCGCTCTTCTGCCTGTCCTCCTTCTGTCGCCGTGTTTTCCCGTCTCTGTGCCTCTCGTGTTTGATTAATCTCTCCCATCCTGGAACTCTTCTCTCATCCGTTGTGGTTGCAGAACAGCTGTTCGGCAAAATGAGATAACCGAGGAGGTCTTGGGAGGAATGATTTGCTGTGAAATCTTTGGATGACCTTGAGCCAAGTCCACCACTCACTTGCAAGACAGGATAATAAAAGTACTGGCAGGCACATTTGACATCTAATGCTTATTTCCTCTTATAAAATCCTGTTAACACTCGTTCAGTTGCAGTCAAAGAAAATTAGCTTTTTCATGCATGTGGAGTTTTTGCTTTCTGCCATCCTGCAGTAAGCCACATGCTGTCATTTTGCCAATCCTCGTGTTGCCATGTAAAAGCAGTGCAGATTTCCCACAGTAATACTGTTTATGACTGCATGCAGCAGCTGGAGAGAAATGTTAGAGGGTAAATAGGTTGCAGCCATGTACTCACTTCATGTTCTGCACTCCACACAATGAATGCAGATAATGCAAAGTTTCCATACAACAGAGTGTTAACAATTAACCCCCCACTGAGAAATGAAGTTATGGGGCCCAGCTGGATCAGGACTGAGGTAAATCATTGAAAGACGAACCCTTTATTAGATTTGCTTTTTGTATTTTTCTCATGAGGTGCCTAATTTCACAACACTGCATTCAAATTTATCCATTAAAATGGACAGTATTATGTACTTTCTGAACACATAGTGCCACTTTATTTCACAGTTAAGTAACTGTTACATTCAGTTGTTGTAAAAATGCTGTATGTCAAACATGGCATAAACTAAATTTGACTTTTAATGCCTGGCTGCACAGTGGGCAGTTGGCAGCACTGAAGGTTCTGGATTCAAATCCTGGAAGTCTTTCTGCATGGAGTTTGCATGTCCTCCCTGTCCATGCGTGGGTTCTCTCCGGCTTCCTCCCGCAGTCCGTCTGTCTCGTCCTGCAATGGACTGGCGACCTATCCAGGATGTCGCTTGTTGATTGCTGGAGATAGGCACCAGCACCCTTCGCAACCCCACTAGGGTTAAGAGTGTTGAACAATGGATTGATTGATGGATTTTAACGCCTTGAAACGGGGCCTCTGTTTCTTTTAGAAATTCCTATTTTCTGACATGTCGCCTTCAGCACATAATCACAACAACGTTGCTGTAGCAAACTTCTGACAAGGTTTGTTTTTCTTTTTTCTTTTCTTTCTTTTTTTTTTTTTTTTTTTTACCAGGAAAGGGTAACAGGCATTTTAATAACTATGGCTAATTTATTAGGGAAGCATCAATCACAAGATATAATAATTCAAGCGCTCTTTAAATATTTAAATGACACAAAAAGCTGAGAGGATTTTATTATGTATGTGTGTGTGTATATGTATACAATATACAGAAACAAACAACCATGCACACACACACAAAGGGAGGATTTGGAAAGACCAATTAACCTAACAGTCATGTTTTTGGACTGTGGGAGGAAGCCAGAGAGAACCCACGCATGCACAGGGAGAACATGCAAACTCCATGCAGAAAGACCCCGGGTCGGGAATCAAACCCAGGACCTTCTTGCTGCAAGGCAACAGTGCTACCAACTGCACCACTGTATGCTGAACAGCTCAATCTTATTTTTTTACCTTCAGTTGCTCAGCAGACACTGGAAGGTTTGGGGTCAAAAATAAGCAGTATTTAGAACTGATCATGATTTCATCCGCTATGTTAGAGAGATGTTGTCTTTGGAAGAAAATGCTTCTGTCTTTCAATCCCACTCATCAGACCAAACATATGAAAACAGGAGATGGCTATCACATGTGGAAAACAACCAGTACTAACCAAAAATTCCTACCGCTCCCTCAGTGCTGTCAGGCTTTTGGCAACCTTCCTGAAAATTTTCTGTTCAGTTTTGTAAAAATGGCCAATTTTAGTTATTTCCCAATGGTTCCACGTTTTATCAAATTACTGATGACTGTATTTACTGTGTCATGGTGGGGGTTTTGTGCCTCTCTGGTGACTAAGACTTTCATACAATAGGATCAGTTTGATCCTTTGTAACCTCTGCAAACTTTGGCTTTAACCACAGGATAAAAATTAATAAACCATCGAGTGGATTGTATTTACAGTTAGTAAAACTCTAGAACTAATAGAAGGTTAAATTAAAAATATTAATTCAAAGGTTATACAAAGTATTAGTCAAAGTGTGTTACTAATACTTTGTCACACACGTGCCACATGACCAGGGTAAATGCAGTTTGACATGACATGTAGAGCTCAAGCTTGAATGACTCCTAGTGCAGTGAAATTCACGGCAAAGCATTTATGGCAGCCTATGAGATTGATAGGTTTTCTTATGTCAATTTTTCTTTTGGTTGATGTACTTGATGTTCTCACGAACCCAATTTTGTTTTATCGGCAGGTAACAATTATTTAAACTTTGGTTTCTCTGATGTTATGTTTTTCTCATAAGGCTGGAGCTTGTAATAGAGTTACAACATAATGCCGTCTGACAATGAGTCATGTGTAATGCAAAAATCTGTGGTAATTAACTGTAAGTCACAGGAACGAGGGTCGCGGGAGGATGTTTTATGTGAGCTGTCCAACAGAACAGATGGAGGAGAAATAAAACAAAGCGGGTAAATCAGTTGTTGAGGCAAAGCTTAAACTTGGCAGGTCCAGTTGATGGCGTCTGGGAGGCTGGGTTGAATTAACTTAACTGATCTTTTGTCCTCCACCCTGAAGACCACAAATCTACAAATGCAGCATCTACTTTATGTCAGTGAGATCAAACAATCATTGCATTATTATTATTATTTTGACCTTTTGATCAGGGTCTAATCCAGTGCAACTACAATACGTATGAAATCTAGTTTTTAGTAAAATGGGTGGATCAGCCTTGAAGTTTTCTTTGAGTATGCCAATTTGAGCTACAAAAGCTGAATGTCAAGCACGCAAATCTCCGGTAGTGTTTGATGGTCTGAAGAACATCATTGTTTGTAGTGCGCTACGCCAGAAAATCAAATTATAATCATAATGCCTTATCTTAAGGAGCAAGGGAAACAGAAGAACTTGAAACATTGGGAAATTTTACCGTAAAAATATGTACTTTATTGTATTTATACAGTATAATTCTGGAAACCACAGCTGCCAGTATTTTATTATTTTAATTTAGAGATTTTTTTTTACAGTCTAAGGGCTTTAACTTGGCCCACTTGTCTAACACCTCTTAATGTCTTGCTGAGTTACCCTTAGAGGACCATCAGCATCCATTGCTTGGAGGGTCTTGTTATAATTTCTTGTCTCCAGCAACCGTCAACTATCTTATCTTGTTGGTGTGTTAAAAGGTCAAACTCCTTCCATAAATATATTTGTGAGTACTTTATGATATCTCAAAATTCAGTCCATGACATAAACCTGTTTAGCATAAAACCGCATTCAGAAAAGCCGTGTTGCAGTTTAAGCTTTTTCAATCTGTTTATGACTCTGCTTCTTGCTGTTTTATCACAGCATCTTCAAACTGATTCCAAACTTCATCGGTTTCTTGGAAACAAATCATTTAAACAGCTCTGTTTCTCAGATGAAAACAGTACCAAACATGACCCCAACAGGAATCCCAACAAAGTTCAATAAATCTAATAGACTTGTCATCATACCATTCACATGACTACACATAATATGAACATGCTTTTATAAATCAAACCACCAGCTTGCCTGAAGAGATGGTGACTAAGACAAGCTTCGTCTCTGCTCATGGTTGATTGTTGTCTGGTCCAAGTTGTGTCTCAGTGTATCCACCCATCCCTGAGAGAGCAACCATACACTGCAGAACATGCAGCCGACAGCCACTGATAAGCCACAGAGCCCAGAAATCCTTCTGAATCCAATTAATCTTTAAACCTTGTGACTATTTTTCAATGCTTTTCTATGGCCACCATCCAAAGCCTGCTACATTCTCAGAGATAAAGACATCCATTCTTTGGTCGCAGTTGGAGCATCTTGTTCAGTTCGAAATCTTGTCCCACGGCTATCAAACTGTGTGAGCCTGCATTTGGGGGAACAAATGGTTCACCAAATATTTAAAATCTTGTGGAGAAAAAAAAAAAATTCTTTTTCCAAAACAATAAATTTACTGTTAGATTCAAATATCCCAAAAAATCATTTTTCACAGGTTAAAATGTCCTCTTTTTTTTTTTTTTTTGTCTCATTGCCATTCGAACTTTAAAGCTTAGATCTTTTTGTCCAGAAATGGATTGCCAATGTGACACAAACCTAGAGTTCATCAAAAGAGCAGTAACGTCATCTATCTCTAAAAGTCAGTAGACCATAATGAAATATCTTGCACTGGTGATTTCATGACATGATCACAATTTCTTACGTCTAAGCTTTGTTGATTGACTGCATTGTTCTGCAGGGAGTTTTAGGTGCCTGATTGTCTGTGTGTGGCCTTGTATTTGATACATTGTAAGGCCCATTTTTACAACAAACACTACACTGTGAGTGCAGGCTGATCCTTACGGGCCCAAACCCCAGGCGTGAGGTGTGGAGGATGTTAATAATGGGCTTAGGAATATGTGAGTCACTTGGAGGTTGTTGATCCACTTGATCTGTTCAGTATCTTTCCTCATGAGTCAGTCTGAATTTGGGTTTTAAGCTTGGGGCTTTTTTAATATAAGGACTTAATTTGATATAATTATTACAGACAGCCACTGTAATAACAGACAACCACTTGGTATTTAATTTTGTATTACTTCTAAAAACATTTACCCTTCTTTTACAAAATAGAAAAAGAAAGAAGGCAAGACAAACTTGCATTTATCAGGGCATTAATTATGTAGAATATTACGTAATTAATATTTATTTTATTTCTCACAATGTGAGAAATACATTTTTTGTTAGATGAGGAGTGCAGATTTTACGAAAGATGGCGACTCTGAGGCTTAGTGAAGATTTACCAAAGGGAGAAACAAAGTTACAAAGTTGACATAAAAATGACTAGATTTAACATGAAAGAAACATAGAGAACCAAACTTGGAGCAGGAACTAAAACCAAAGAAAACCAAGACATGAAACCTGACAATAAAATAATGTTAATTCAATATTTGGAAGTGTGGCCAATGCGGACCGAACGGCTTCGTTCACTTCCACTCCTGCCATTGCTCAATCAATGATATAATTCATAACGTCTCCCTCTGTTCACCGATTGGTCCGATTAAAATTCTCCTGGAGGAATTTGAGTCAATGGGAGAAAGCCCAGGCTGTCTGTGAAGTGAGATTTGAAACAAGTGGAATCATGTAGGAAAGCAATGGCCAGGCTAGTCATGAGGGACAGATGGCATAAAGCAGCTCCTGACTCCACGCGTCTGTGGAGCGGTGGAAGCTGCTGTGCTGTGGCAACTCCATGGAGGTGCCGAAAAGAAAATTGAAACCTTAATTTCAGGTAGGCTATTGAGGGTGAAACACATTTAATTCAATGATGGCTCTCAGTTATACATTTTTTTCCCACACTGTAACTGGAAAAGAGATCTTAAGATAAGAATCTTTAACGATTAGTGATATTTCCAGTGAGGAAAAAACCTATGAAGGCTTTTTCTTTATATGGGAAGAACTTGAATGGCTGTTTCACCAACTTAGCAGAAGAAAAGGAAAATGTTGCATTTAGCTTTTATTACACACTTTAGACACAGATTATGATGCTGAAAACCCAACTTGAACTCACTAAGTGTGAGTTTCCAAACCACTTCCAATTTAAATGGTGTTTTGACCTCTGTTTCCATCTGGATATATAAAGTATTTCCCTTTTTTCCACATAATTTCTGATTAGCTACGGAGATGGAGCTGTCAGTCTTTGAGGCTGAATTCTTACATTTCAAATTCAAGCAGGCAGATAACAGTCTGCTCAGTCACGGCATCCTATTTTAATGGTGTGTTTGGAGTAATCTGCCTTGAGCAGAAGCAGATGTGCTGTATCACATCCAGAAAACAATGCTGAAGAGGGAAGATGTTTATCTTATGAAACAGAGCACGTCAGGTGGAAAGGCCAAGCTGACACGAGGATACCAATGGTTTAATACAATGAAAGCTGGATTGGGCTTCTTGTACTTTTAGGAAATCACCTGCATGACTCAGAGAACCCAGAAACACACCAGTAAACAGGATCTGTGCAGATTCGCTAAACAATCTTCAAAGTAATTTTACTTCTGTTTATGGCTTTTCATGCAAATCTTTTGCTTTCAGTCAATAAATCCATTACATTTCTTACTTCATACTTAGCATCTCATCCCTTTTGGATCTTCGTATACTCATCAATCTGGCCTCTCCTCCACACTCCCACGAAACCAATGCTCCCATTGTAGCACCGTAACCAGGCCATGACGACTGACCAGCAGGAAGAGTGGAGGATTTGGGGTTAATGAGAGCTTCCGCGTGGGAAGGAGTGAGTCCACAGCAGGAGGGAGACCTCTGCGTCATTCAGACAAAGGGATTTTCCATGTTTTGATGTGGGAATTCGCGTTCAAAGCATCCCTGCGTTGGGATAATTTAAGCAACATCACGCCACTCAGACAGCTTTGTGTTCAAGGTATTTTTATTTTTCCTGTGGGGGGTGCTACAAGTGGATTCCGACTATTGTGTAGATTAGGTGTAAACTATTTCCGCCCCACCCTGTCAGCTCCAACTCAGAGTTTAACTTAAAGTTTATAAAAAATAATAAAGTTGCATACATATTCATCTTCTCATTGGGTAGATTTGGTGAATATTTGCTCCTGGGTTGGACAGGTGAAATGTTCCTCAACGCAAACAGATTGTCCTGTAGTTCAGACTGTTCTTCACTGACCTCGTAGTGTTGTAGCATTCAGTTCATGTTGCTTGAACCAGGGCCCTGCAGCAGGAAATGGCTTGGGCCCAGCATGGCTCCGCTTCAGGACTGTGAGTAATTTTGTTATGATATGTGCTGATTTTGGATCTGAGTCTTAGTCCCCAGGCACACAACAGATACAGACTGCTTGCTCTATAGCTGTGAAGGCAATAGATTGAATCTGCAACCTGTCTGATCAAATTCATCTCTTACATTTTTTTTATCAACAAACTTTAATTAAACTTTACTGGCTGCACGCTGAAGATGTTTCTCCTTTGTCTTCTCGCTGTTATTGTTTGGAAAATTATGCTGATGAGGTTGTAAAGTCACATAAATCTCGGACATACTTTTTTGTTAACTTTAAGACAATTTATTTCAGACTAGATATGACAAAAAAAAAATTTACTCTGAGGGTTTACCTAAGGAACCCAAATGGTCCATGGCAATTAAATTTATTTACATGCAAACTGATGAACAGTTAATGACAACATTTATACATCAGGCTTCCCATTAATTGCAAATAGGCAGATTATTAATATCAGGTTTGTGGCGTACTGTAGATGCAGAGCTTTTGGCATTGGGTTGGTCTGGAGCCTTCTTATCAGCGTTACCACAATGCCAATCAGGAAAGCAATGACAAATGATTCTTCCAGAGGCAATTGTTGCTGCCTTTCAATTGTTCTCAACATGGAAAGCATTACAGAGACATTTCCCAAATGGTCAGAGTTTATCACTCTACTGTGGGAAAGATTATTCACAGGTGGAACACAGTCGAGTTAGCTGCCAAGTAATGGGTGATCTATCAAGTTCGGCCTGAGTTCAGAGGGTTTAATGCAACAAAAAAGGCACAATAAGTGAGAACTGCATCTAGTTCTCAACAGGCTAAAATGCAATTAAAACACAGTAAAAAGAAAAGGACATGCAGTAAAAAGAAAAGCCAATCTTTTGTAAAAGTGGAGCAACACTGCAAAGGTGGGAAAATTCTAATAAAAAGGAGGTCAAGAAGGTTTTGCAGATACAAACTGTACAATCAACATATGTTTCAGATTTTACTCTACCTGGGAACTTTGACTCAGTTTATGGTAAAATAATACTACCATGATATGCTATATCCTATTCAGATTATTATTATCTTATCTTTAAGATGAAGCTGAGCAACTTATGCCAACTTTTAAATTTGGCTGTTTGTGAAGTCAGCTAAGGCCTCAAAGTTCATTTTCTAAAGATGATTATATCTGAAAAATAACAAATGCAGTCAAAGTAATCCAGTACAAAAGAGTGTTTAAATTAAGTCACACTTAGTACAGGAGTTCTTATTTAAGTGAAAGTTACCTTTCCTTTACATGAGAGGTCACTGATTTTTGGAGATCGTCTTTTTGTGCTGAAATCCAGCTTGAAGGCAGCCTGGCTATCACCTTCCTGTGCAATTCTACTAAAAGAAATGTCACTCCCAGCACAGTCTGGGTTTTCTCCCCTTAGCTTGGATTCTCTGGGCCAATCAGCAAACAGAAGAAGGTGATATTAATTTTCTGCTCTGTTTTTAAGTTGTAGTCTGTTTGTAGTTTTATCAGTGGCAGCATAGGAAGTGAGCGAGGCCGTTCAGTCCATGTTACAAACTCTTACAAATTTTGAATTAATGTTAACGACTATCTCATTTGGTTCAGCACTTCTCTCTTCCCAGTCGAGAACAGTTGTTTACAGGGCAGGTAATTTCTGGTAAGCTTCGTAGCGTCAAGTAAGCGTATGACAAACGTCACGGGCAAATGCTAGCAACTAGGTAAAATTTAAAACCTCATTGGAGTCTGTGCCTCCAGGAATTATTTGTTTTTCGATAGCTGAGAGCCCAGAACTCAGTACGAAACAAATAGCGTCGGATAAAGGTTGTGCATGCTTTCAACTTCAACCTTCACAATGCTTTAGCTGCATACTACTTATTGGGAGGGGACTGTACATATCATTTAGCACAGAAGGAAATGTGTTGTGGACTCTGAAAAATGAGCCAATGTCCAACTTTACATAAAAAATGAACATAAACTAAGGCTGAAATAATTTGGGGAGTTCAAATCAAGTTACCAAATGAATATAATGTTGATGGGTTCATATTCAAACATCACAGAGGCCATTTTCATGTCATGCCTTTTAGCTGAATCAGCTTTCAAGTTGATCTTACCCACTTACTCCAAAAGTTGCATTTCCATGTTGTGAAAATTGTTCCCAGAGATCAGAGTGTTTTCATCTGGTTATAAAGTCTAAGTTCTGGAAAGCATCCCAGCACACGATGGGCCTCACCTCCTGGTTTTGGAAGGCTCTCAGGGCTTTTATGTGTCTGTTCTTCTTTCCATCTGTTCCCAGCTGTTCAGATCCATCAGTTCGTCACCCATTAACAGACAATAATTAACAGAATCAATTAGGTTGGTTTTATATACTAATTCTTGTCGGATGACCAAATCGGACTGACATCAAACGTAATTAGTCACGCTGCAATACATTTACAGTGGATTTGCTGAAATCCTTTGAGGTTTCTCTCGCCGTTATGAGCCAGACTGACTTTAATCTGTTATTTCGCAATATAGCAGTCAGCTGTCACAGCATACATAACACGTGCAAAGAGATCAGCGAGCATGAGCTGCCTCTGATTAACAGGTGATGACATGGGGCGAGGCCTGAAATACAGCTGTGCACGTTTGTGTGAAGGGGAAATCAAACACTGTTTACAGTATTCTGCAAATTGTACTGCAATGTGAATATTTCCTCCTGTGATAAATACCTCTAATGTATTACCACTTAAACCATCTTGCTATTTAGATTGTTTTATGTCTTATGCAAGTGGTGATGAGTGAATAAATGAGTCTCTGATGAGAAAGTCTATGTGTGATCACAAAGGACCTAATAAATTTGTGCACACATCCTGAAGACACCACTGGGTGCTGCACTAGAGCTGCAGAACCTCAGACTGGAAGTAAAACCCGAAGTTGAAGCCTGTCCCTGTAACTCTAAGTGTGTCCTAGTCTCAGCTGTACCGTAGTGAGAGACATTTATAACAAAAAATAATAGTTTTGTCTGCATGAGCTGATAAACTGCAAAGATTTCAAATACTCCACCAAAATTTAGTAATTGGAAAAAGTAGCTTTACTCTGTGCAGAATAAATAGGTCATATTCATTCAATATTTGTGTAAATTAACTACTACCACAATGTGAATAAGTGCTTGTGAAAACATTTTAAACTTCTTTTTACATTTTCATTTTCAAAAAACTGCTGTCTCTGTTTACAGAGAAAATTATTTTTGCCTCCTTTTAGCATCAGACAAGTCTGAACAGCATGCACCAAAAAATAAATAGTGGTTGCTCTATAGCAAACACATTGGCGACAGGTAAACTGAGAAGGTAATTTACTCTTGAGCGGTAAGCGTATGACCTAACTGAAGAGCGTTAGATGAATCGGATCTTGTGTAAGGACGACCTTTAAGCTAAAGGTCAAATATTGCACAAATTCAGTTTACCATGAACACACTGACGCACATACAAGGTGAACACAGAAATCACAAAAGGCTTTGGTCCACAGCCAATGAATCCTTCAAGTCAAGACAAGTGAAGACTTTTATGTAATATATGTTTACAATTGTTTTCATCTCCAGGCACAGTACATAGCGTATCTGCCTAATTCATTAAAAAAAAAAAAAAACAAGCAACAAAAAAAAAAACCACACCAGGACAATTTGATTCCAAAATTATTAAGCTATATAGTCAGATTCAAACCCAATTAATGTCCGCATCAAATGAAAATTATGATACAAAACAGTCAAATCTAGCTGATCTAGTTCTAACTAGATGTGACAATAGATTTCCTACCAACTGGTCAAACGGTCATCTTTCTTAATGTGTCAAATTTGTTAGCAGTGAGTTGTCCCTTGCACAACCTTTAGTGATGCAAGAGTCCTGAACAAATTGTTCAAAACCAGAGTCACTTTACTGACTCTTAATTAACTTCCTATTAGCTAGCCAATTATAATGAAGAAACCCTCCATAAATATGTAGCAGCACAATGGCTTTCGGGAGCTGTATTTATATTGACATTTCAACTTAACCATTGAAAAGCCACTCAACACACCATTCCTGCAATGAGCTGTGAAGAAAAGAATAAAAGTGCTTCAGAATGGAAGAATCATTGAGTTGGTAACTCAGTCCAGCACAGCATTTTCCAAACTCATTTCCAGTTTAGCACCTCATTTACTCTTCCATTTATAGCTATTAGTTTGCTCTTTCTGAGCTGATTAGCTGCGCTAAATGCCCCGTGGCGGCGTAGAAACACATTTCTTGCAACTTCTTGAGTCGTGTTCATCTGTTTCAAAAAATAGAAACATTTACAGGATTTATTTTGAGATACATTTTGTAGAATGGTGAAAATATTTTCTTTTATTTACAGTTAAAAGTCAGTGGAGTATCTGAATGTGTTGTTTGGTTTGAGAAACATATTGTGAAATATCAACAAATCAGACCAGGTATGTGGCAGTTGTCTTTAGGGAAGTTTTTCTTTTGTTTTTGTCCCCTTTTATCTCTGTCAGCCTGTCGCATTCTTTGTTCCTTTTAATGCCCACTGGCCGAGCAGTGGGAGACCATGCAGTCATATTTTGACCATAAGCGGGCATGAGAGACGGAGAGCAAGAGAGAGAGAGAGTCCAGAGTTAAGAGAAACACATAAATATGCACAAACCGTCAGCAAAACTAAGCTGCGGAAATATTTACCCACGTCATGGCAAAAAGAAAAAAAAAAAAAGAAAAAAATCACCCTTGATCTCATTGCCCTCACTGTTTAAATTTTGTCAGCAGTACATTACATGAGACATGTCCTCCACTTAATTCGGATGTTCTTCTGTTCAGAGTAAGTTTGAGCTCAGTGTTGAGCTTAAGAGACAAATTCTGTCTCGAAAATAAACTCCTCAGTGCCACAAACCACAGATGTCTCCACTTTGGCATATCCATGCTGTCCTCCCAGTGTTTGCTGCCAGCTGCAGGCTTGTTTTCATGCTTGAACTGAGCACTGGGGACTGTATTTAAGCCAAACAATGAGGGGAGCATAATTCTATAGATATGTGGAGGAAAAAAATGGGTTGTCAAGAACACTATTAATCACATTAAAAAGAAGAAAAGTAAAGAAAGAGCAACAGTAACGCTGCTCCTGTAAAAGGTCAGAGAGAGAAAACGATGAAAGAGGTAAAGTTAGAGAGGGTGAAAAGTGTGTCCAGTAAGAAGAAGTCAACACTGAGTAAACTAAACCAAAACCGGCAAAGAGCAAATTCCCTCAGATGAAATCCATTCAGTTGTGTGCTGCCTTTCATAAGCTGTCAACACGACATCCAGGCTTAACAGGTAGAAAATAACGGAATTTCAAAACTACTTTACAAGAAAAGTTTCACGTTAACATAAACTGTAGGTTTGTGTCTGTGACGCGTGTTTTTGGATAAAATATGTCTGTTCTTCATTTCTTCACAGGGGGTAGTGTCCTTAAATTTTAGTCAAGTGAGAGTATTATTAACATTATTCCAGTAGAATGAACAGTATGGTGTGGTAAAGCTACTCGTAGGTGAGTTTGGTGTGGAACAAACTGTCCTCAAGCTGGTAGAAAACCTTTAGACTAGCAAGACTTTCTCGTCCAACATCAGTGACTGACCTCACATATTCACTTCCAGAAGAATTAAAGCCTCCCACAACCCTTAGCCCCGGTGAAAAACAATCCCAGAAGAGCTGCAAGTGATGAGGCGACATCATTTTACAACGTATGGATCAAGTAGGGGATGTTAATCGAGTTAATACCTGTGAAACTGACACATTTGTGTGTGCAAACAAAGTTTAAAATTAAGAGAAATACAAGACACTTTTACTATAATTATTTAGAATCTGCAGTGTTTGACAGAAGTGCTGGAATTGATCATGCTCTTCTATATCAGCTTTTGCATCTGAACTTTCTAGCTAAGGCACAAGTTCTTCTCTCCTGTCTCCTGCACCCCTTTTACTGGGGCTTTTGAAATGAAGACTCCAACTTATCAATAATATAACTTTTGAAACTGTTTTTTGATAAAAAAATTATTTTAGCTTTTGATTACGTGCAACATTTAGAAGACTTATGAGACACTCTAAGAAGACCTTTCTATGTTGTGGTAAACTGATGCAAACATTTATAATTAAATGTGTTTTTGTTGATTTTTTTTCCTCTGTAAACCCTGCAGGGTTTGACTCACTCAACAGTTATACTTGCTGCTCGCTTCTCTCGAACAGTGACTGGACTCTGACATTTAGGAAAGCAGCTTGTTTGCACGTCACATCTTGTTTCGCTTCTGGTCATTTTAGGATGGCTTGTGGGGAGAGTCAGACTTTAAACGAATATTTGGATAGTTACTATAATAAAGTCAAGCACCATCTGGCTGCCAGCAGACTCGAATGGATTTCTCCCTGTTCTTGGAAACAGAAAGCAGTGAGACACGCAAACACGGAAAGCCTGAAAGAAAGAGAGAAACTGAGAACTGTGTCCATATTTCACTAAAAGAACTATGATCCACTTTGAACCAAAGAGAACACATTTTATGGTGTTGAACAATGACATACATCTTAGCTTAGTTTGCAGTAGCACTCAAATCCCTGCAGAACCAAAGTCTTATCTTTGACCAGGAATGACTTGCTTTGAACAATCTTGTCAAGTTATCTAAGGCAAGTTTAAACAGACAATTTAACGCATCTATTCTAGTCTATAGCATTACAGCTCTAATTTTTCAAGTTATTAGAGAAGGCGTACATTGTGCTTGAGTGTACTTGACTTAGCCAGCAAGACAGTTTTCATTGGTCGTGTCTGCCTCTGTCAGTGAGTCAAACAATCAGTAGCTGTTTGACTCACTGACAGTGCTGACTTTTGTTCCTGGTTCATAAAGTAATAGATGATAAAATAAACATAATAATTATAACATCCATTCATTATCTGTCTGGTCATGGAGGCAGCAGTCTAAGCAGGGAGACACAGACTTCCCTCTTCCCATAAAAACAAGTCAAATGTTTTTATGACTTGTTCAATACTGCCACTCCTCCGATGTTGAGAAACCCAAACAGAAGGCGTACACTGAAGTGAAAAGCGCAAATGTGTGCGACACCGTTTCCTTATTTCTGGAGCTCTGAACTCTGACAAAAAACAAGATAAAAAAGGGCCAGATAATCTCTACTGGGTTGTGGGTTTTTGTCCGGGTCTCCAGCTGGTGCAATGTGTCTGGTACATTTCATCAGGGAGATCTCCAATCATCTTGTGACCACGGAATAGCAAAAAATAAAAATAAATCATAAAACAAACAAAAAAAAAAATCATTTATTTTTAACTCAAACTTTAAAAGTTCATTTGGTTTTCTTATTGTGATATAAAACATCATGAAATGTTTATTTGAAACTAAAATAGAAAAGAATAATTTAAAGCAGGTTTTTCGCACGGGGCATCAAACAGGCTAGGGCCGCCCCTTCTTGAGCTAGCAATTAATCCCACTGACACTTTTGAATCGATAAATTAACAGGTTCAAATAAAGCTCCTCTGAGAATCTGTGGTTGGTAATTTTATTAATGTTTTTTTGCTGTTTTTACTGTTTTTGCTGCAGCACTTTTACCAGTATGTGCAGTCTGTCCGGTTGAAGTCTGTCTGGTTGAAGTCTCCCTGAAGTCTAACGAATACAATACGGTTTTTGTATTAGTGAACAGTTTAGGACTTTTCACTGAGCTATTACAGGATAATGTGGGATGAAGGCGTGGCTTTGGAGTTTAGCTCAACTAAAAAAGGCGCAGTTCAGCTTAAGATATTACTGAATTTCTATTTGTGATCCAGAGACAGTGTAGACAGCTTCCAAAAAAGATTCCCAAATATAAACAGAGCAATGTAGCTGGGGGTCCTATTTAATTAATGTAAAATGTAAAACTCTAATATAACATGAACCCAAAATAAATAGATGAAATGGAGACGATAAAATGACAACAGCAAGAACCTTACATGCTACCCATGTTCCCCTTGTTGAAACTAACTTTTGAAGCAGTTTTTTTTTCTAACTGTGGGCCTCATGTAAGGGACATAAATAGGCAGGAATCTTAGTAAGTTTATGAGATGCCTGTAATCATCACTTTAGAGATAATTACAGGTATAAACTGAAAATTTAATTCCTGAATATATCAAAATAGTTACTGAGGAGAGTCGTTCCTAAAACTGCTTTTTTAAATTCAATGTCATGGGCTAATGTTTGCATTTATCAAGAAAAAAAAGCATATCCTGAAGTGAAACAGAAAGGCAGATAAAGCTGGTGAATTTGGGGGAAAAAAATATCTTTGCTTGCTGTTATTATCTGTAATCTCTGTTTTTTCATGTTTTTCGCCTCCATGTACAAAGCCTAGACATGTAGAGCAAACGCAATGGTTTTGTTGAGATACTGCAAAGGCCCAGTGGTTTTTTGGGGGTTTTTTTTGCCATTTTTTTCTTTTAGTGAAAAGAAAAATCCCTATGCTTTGTAGGATGAAAATCTTCCACGCAGGGTTTCTGCAGGCTCACTTTTGTTGTGGTTTCTGAGGAACTCGCAGGTGGTCCCAGGAGATTTAAGAGTATTATTTAGAAAAGCTTTCAAGTAGAATAAATACTGCAAAGCAGGGGGTGTCGCACTCATTCACAATAACTGCAGCAGAAAATGTGCAGTAATCCTGTTCAAGTTGGAGCTGGTTAAATTAGGAGACAATGAGGCATGCTTTTTTTTTTAGAATTTCCTAAGTACTAATTAAGCTTCATTTAAACTCTGCAGTGTAAGTAAGGGTATTTCCATTCCACTTTAAATCTTTCTAACTACAAGTCGCCTGTTTTGAACAGATTCTCTCTGAGAAAGCTCGTATCATCCCACATTTGCTTCTTTAATTTAATGATAATAAATGCACAGCAATGAAATGAAGCTCATAATCATCATCATCAAAAAAAAAAAAAAGAAAAAAGTTTCCAGAGTTTAAAACGACTAAAAAATAAATAAAAACACACAGAAAAGGTGCAAATTGCGTATTATTATAATTGTGAAAGAGTGGTCAAGAGCAGTTAAAATAATGCATATTGCACTGGGCTGCAGTGCAGCAACGACTTGTTCAATTTGTTAACGATTTCCTTGTAATGTCATTCTGCTTCAGATCATAAACTGTGAACCTGAAGGGTAACGCGAGTCCTTCCATATGTTGGTTTCTCCGTAGTTGGTGGTCCTTCTCTTACACCTCCGACAGCGTCGGCATTCTTCGAGCTTGTCTACCAGGAGTTTTCCAGCAGACCTGTAATCAGGGAGGCATGGAAGGCAAGAGAAGGGGAACATGTTTGGAAACGAATTGAATTATATTTTGAAAGAAAAAAAAATAGATAGGGAAAAGTGATTTACAATCCTTCCACAGAAGACATAGAATCGAAGCTCAGGAATCACCTGCATCCTTCCTTTCATTTCCCATGGTTTTATCGTGTGCTGTTGAATATCCATCTAATTTATTGCTCTATTTCCACAAATTTCAGTAAAAGAAATTAAATTGAGGAACCCAGATTCATATTTCCATCAGCTTCAGGAAGTTTGAGTGTGTTTCAACAACACACCTCAGGAAGCGCCTCTCCTTGTCCTCGCGCTCGTGTTTGAGCTCAACACTTCGACTCCAGTCGTCCTCCAGTGATTTTCGGAAGGCACGCTTCTTTTCAAAATGACTGGTATTGTCCTGCATTAACCTGTCCAGAAAGTGGGGAGCACATTTTAGTTGCATACTTTTTTCCTCGCATGTCTTTCTGGGATCAAATTTTATGTCCTCACTCTGTTTTAGTGTGAGTTAGCATTTCCTTTTCTTTTTCCAGCTGCAGTTGACGATTCTGGATCTCCTCCCTCTTTCTCTGAGTGGCAACACTGACGTTCGCATGGAAGAGCTGGAAGAGTACGAAACACAGGTGTAAAAAGAGCAGTGCCGATGAATATCCAGCCCTTTAAAAATAAAAAATAATCAATATCTAAAAATTAAAAATGAATAAGTAGGTAACCTTTTGTGCTCTCTTTCGACTCTCTGCCCTTCTAATTGCTGTTTCGCAGCGATTTAGTCTTGGTTTGTCAGGCGGACACTCGGGACACGATTTGAACATCTTGTCCTCCACCTGAAAGGCAATCAACACGATTATCCATTACACAGAAACATTTTGGTTGGAAATGCTTCATAAATTTATGTTGAGTTTTGTTTGAAGAGGTTGTGGATGAACATTGGTGAAGCATATTAGAAAAATTAGATTCACCCTTGATATTGACTATTAACCTCAATTTACTTGCTATTATCACTTCCAGAAACAAGAAGGGCACAAATATAAGTCTTTCCAAGTAAATGAAAGAAATATTAATAATAAGAGATGGTTTTGTGTTTCCTAGCCTGAGCATCCAGAGCCTTCCTGTAGTGCTCGGTTTTCTCCAGTTTCTTCTGGAGCTGCTGAGCCCTCTGCAATGCTATCCTGAAATTAAAACATATGGACACACACACACACAGGTTGCAAAATACATAAAATCCAGATATCTGACTTGTTGCTCAGTAACTCACTCCTGTGTCAGCTGCATCTGGTCAAGTCGCTCTGTAAGAAAGCGGTACTGCTGGTCCTGAGCCACGAGTTGCTGTCTCCTTTCCATCTGGCTCCGTAGATCACTCCTGTAACGATGCTGTTTTATCCTCTTCGGGGGAGTGACTGGTCGAGCCGGGAAGACGAATGATCGCTAAGCACAACCCGGAGGAGACAAGGCAATAAAACAAATTTTTTTTTTAAAATGGCATATTTTCCTTAAGTTAGTATTGTGCAAATTCTTCTGAGGTGAACAAGAAATATCTGAAGGATTCTGTTGTGTGTTAGCAAAGAAAACCGATTTGCACTGGCATGAGAACTTCCTGCACTACAGATCCTCCAGTGAAAATTCAGTATTCAGTTCCAGTCAGACCAGTTCATCTGTTGACCGTTAAAGCTCACATATGACCAGTTAAAGTAATCCAATGGAGAGACATGCAGTTACCCTGTATGTCTGCGCTCCTCTCATCAGTGGGCAGGATTTTGGTAATGTCTGATTTTGACCATTTTTTATCGGTGAGAATAAGGCAAAAACAAATTATAATGATAAGAAATTAATTTTATGCCCAGCAGTCTGGAGGAGTCCGTGACTTGGACATAAAGTTCATTTAAGTTTTCAAGCACAAGATCCTGGAGGAACTCAACAACTAAAGCATGTGAGGATGAGTCATGGATTAGACATATAATCTGGAATAAGTCAGATAAATATAACTTGAACCAGAGACATTAAAAGGTCTCCAGAGGTCAGTGAACTACAAGCTCAAGAGGGAAAGTTGCTGTGCTTGCTTGTGTCATGTTTCCAATCCACTTTATCACAGTTCTTTCAGAAGTATCTAAGCTTCCTGCTAAAATAAACCAAACTGATTCCAGTAAAGTAAAATTGCTTTCTATTGTGGTCAAAACGTTAAACTGCCGCACGTGACCAGAACCAACCACAATAAGTCGGTAAACTGCGTCTAGATGAGCAATCAAAAACACATGAGGAAATTCCCACAAACCGGCTCAATGAGGCAAACTGCTCTGCTACATGTTGCTATCGCAGTAACCTTTGCCATCAAGCTGTACAATAAAAAGGATGTGTAAAGGTTGTTAGTTTCATGTTTACTTCTACTTACAGGACAGTCGAAACAGGAGCTCTTCTCTCGCCTTGACATGTGCAAGTTGAACGCAGCCACCTTCTTTGCCTTCTCACGGCGTTCAGTTAGCTTTGCCTGAAGACAAACACACTTTCAATAAACATGCTGACAATCATTATTAGCTTTTTTTTCACTTTTACATAAATCAGCGTAATTAATCGTACTCTTTTGGATGCAGAAATGTAATTTGTTGTAGTCGTTGTTTCATTTTACACAGAAGTCATCTTACCAATTCTGGGATTGCTCTAGTTTTGAGAAAAGCATTAGTTCTGGCACCTTTGAAATGAGTGCAATAATGTCGATAGCCATTCATCTCCATACTGACATACATGGCTGACAAAGTGATTTGTCTTTCACAGAAACGGGGAACCTACAAATTTAATTTCAGCAGTTTGTTATGACAAACTCTTTGCCGTAACAAAGTTTATGGCTATTGTGGGTTTCAATCTCATCTTCACTGGAAAAATGAGGTAAGGTTACATAATAAATCATACAACACGTGGTACTTTGTTCAGCTGTGTCTCAGCCAATGGAGAGCACTAAAGTAAATCACTATAATACATTGTTATTTACTATCTCTGTTTTAATTAGTGAACAGAGATAGATCATTATTAGACCTATGGCTGGAGTTACCCCCATTACTGACTTTTTGTTGGAATTTTTTGTTTCTGGAATCAGAAAAAGTCATTATTGGCAGAGGCAATTTTCTGGTGAATCACCACCACAGGATCCAGCAGCTTCTACACGTGTCCTTTTCTGAATGAACCGGTGCTCTGTTTCCTGGTCATTTCTTTTGTGTTTATTGACTCTGGACTCTATCTGGGAACTCCTGTCATCAATCAGAAACTCCCTAATTGTGCCAGTAAAGTTTTCTTTTCCATGAAACAGTTCACCCTGATATGTGGAGAGGATTTTCCAGAAAGGAATTCGAAAAGAATGAGGTTATCAAAATGAATAAATACTTAAGACAGTAAAGCCCCAGTTGTTTTCCAACTAAAGGAAGAAAATTTAAGAAAAGTAGGGGATTTTTTTGGTCATATTCACATTTTTCAGACTCTAAATACAAATAAACTGGTGTGTTCTGGATGTACACTGGCACACACCAGCTCTTGCTCCATCTCCTGCTCATCTCTCAGTTGTTCTTTAAGCAGTAAAAGGTTTCCATGAGCTTTCTCCTCTGCGTCTCGTTGCTCCCGTCTGTTCTCTGGAACATTCCTCAGAGCCCGCTGCATACACAAGTAGCACAGCTCCTACGGAGAGAGTTGGAAAGTTAGGTTTCTTGGAAGTAGTGCTGGTGGGGAAGGGCTGCTCTGCAATGCAGGAGCATTTGCAGCTTGGAAATTGCATTACCGGGAGGAGCTACGCCTTGAAGGCGGAGCTTGGGCCACCCAGGCATTTTGCGTAGCTGAATGGTTGCCACGAGAGATTAAAGAATTTCTCAAACATGCGTGCAAGAATCAAAGCAACAGTCCAGGTATGTTTTTGATAAGAGAATAACATGATGTAATGATCAAAAAGTTGAATTTATAAATATTTAAATATTTGTGTAAATTTAGGGAAGCACATTTGCTGTTGGAGGAGTCTTCTTCTTTTGAGGAAATTGTTATTTTTGATTGTCGCAACATCCTCAGTCAGGAGGAAAATCACTGCTATTATGAAGGGCATCATTTGGTAGATGACTTCTCACCAAGAGGAACTATAAACTGAACTTAGCCACAGTAAATTAAAACTATTGTTAAAGTGGAATACACTCACAATTGTAGATTTTAAAGATAGCAATGCAGATATTAATTAAATAATGAGTCAGCAGTGTTCAATTACCAATTACATTAATGGAAAAAGTAGTGGTATCCACGACTTATCAATGATAATACAGAAGAAAAAAAAAACTGCAAAAAACTTACTTGTTCAGCAAGGATCTGACCAGAGCAGCTGAAATTTTTGAGATGTTGGTCCAGTTTGGGAGGTTCTCCATGTAGCACACTGGGAATAGTGGGAATGAGAGTAGAAGCTGCACACATCAGAAAGATCATGGTGTTTGAAATAAAAGAAAAGACAAATAGTTTCTCAACCTCAACACATTTCTATCAATAGCATTAAGCATATTAAAGAAGACTTGAGGGTGTTGCGTCCCTTCTTGGATGTGCACAGTAAATTTCGCAGTTAAAGAAATGTATACCAGAGGAATTGTGAGTTCATTCCCCTACCTCAGTGATCCATTCTCCAGGAATGGTTATGTAAGTCACATACTATAATTGATTGTGTTACGGTAAACACAGTAACACATTGACACTGTTGAGCAGGTGAAATAAAAAAATAACTATATTTGAGCAATTTTGCAAAAAAAAAAAAAAAAAAAAAAAAAAAATCAATCAAACTCTTGTGACCCCTGAGTATTTTCAACTTTACCATATAAAAACCAACAAAGGCTAACAACGTTCGCATAGCAACAGCGGTCTAGACGCTCCCCAAGACGCATAGAGGAAATAAAATTACATTATAAAATCGCAACGAACAGTGATTTGGATAAGTAACTTTAATCTGATTACTGGATTTGAAATAGTAACGCACTAGATTACTTGTTACTGAAAGAAGAAGTCTCTTAACACAAAGTGCTGACGTAGCACAGATCATCAGAACACTTGATTTATAGGGCTATCACGTCACAGCGCTCCGTGAATTCTTGTGCTGAGACGTCATAGGTTGTGATGTCATGTACTGCTTTGTTGTGTAACACGGGGTATAAATAACTCCTGTTGGTAACATTCTGCAACATTCCAAGACAGTTCTAGCGGTATCAGAATTGAGTTTAATTCAACACAAACAGTGATGGATTTACTGAGACGAAAAATTAAGGTTTTAATCAATAGCCATGTAATCCCTGCCATCGAGGAATACATTTACCAAATTCAGGAGGACTGGGTGGATCTTGAATTGCTGTGCTTGGATGAGACAATCACGGAGAGGACGAAATTCCTTCTTGCGTTACTTGACGGAGTTTTTCTCCGATTTTGTTCAGGACGTTTCTGAGAACCTGAATTACGAATATGGCGATTTAAAAGCCATGTTTGGAAATCAGGTTTCTCAGGCCTTTGCCCAGGCGATGGGGGTCGACGTGGAGGGGTGCTTAAGTGTGGGTACACGGGTTCGTGAGGTGATCAGGTAACTGCCATTTCATGGAAAACCAAAATGGCACCATGTTAAATGTACTGGTGGCCCATTGTGAGTGTGTGTGGGGTGGGGGGAGCTGTACATGAGAGATCATCTGGTCTGCCATATGGGTGGATTGGAGCTCTGGTTGTTTTCTAAGTACCAGTGGTCCATTGTGAGTGTGAGTGGGGGTCCATGTGGGCTTTGGGTGGGTACACAGGTTCATGAGGTGCTAAGGTACCTGCCATTTCATGGAAATCCTGGATGATCCATAATGGCACCATGTTAAATGCATTGGTGGAGGACAAGTGTCAGCTCTCAGTCTAAGTCCATGGGCCCCTTGGATCTCTGTAGGACTGGAGTGCTAAGGTCCCTGCCATTTCATGAAAATCCTGGATGATCCGTAATGGCACCATGTTAAATGTACTAGTGGAGGACAAGTGTCAGCTCTCAGTCGAAGTCCATGGGTCCCTCTGGATCTCTGGAGGACCAGGGGGTGGTCCAGGCAGCCTCCCTGTAGGCTTAAGATGCACTAGTCCCGGGGTAAAGAAACTCCATGAGATCCCCTTGTTAAATCCACCCACATGGCACCATTGTGTACCTGCCATTCCGGATTATTCCCCATGATCCCATATGTACATACCTGTCATTGCAGAGTATTCCCAATGATCCCAGATGTACATACCTACCATTTCGGAGTATTCCCGGATGGTCCCAGATGTCAAATAATCCCACATGTCCAAAAAATCCTCCCAAATGGCAAGATGCCACCTGGTGGCAGTCAGCGGTACTTCAACATACCAATGCCATGGGGGATGATCCAAAGTAATTTTTCAGTGAACTTTGCCCTCTTCGGTGGGCTGCCACGGGGTGACTGTAGGTGTTAAAAATCATTAGGGTATGTCATTGGGTAACGAGGGATGGGCCTTACAGGGGACCCAAGCCCCATGAACCTGTGACATATGGTTAGGCCATTTTTCTAAAATGGCTATTTTTTCAAAATGGACAGATTTTGGCTGCTTGCCCTAAGGGGGGTGATTGTTGAGGGGTCCGGTGGTTGTGGGCCTCACTGGCATCTGCTCTGTTGCCTTCGCACAAGGCCTTGCTGTAATATGTTATGGGGTCCTAAATCCTTCTTCCTGGCTCTTCCTGGGCTTACTTTCAGACATGAGATGAACTCACTGTTTTTGTGTTAACATTTGTTCCAAAGATTGCTTTTATTTACCATTTGCATTATAAAGGCTTCAGGTGTGCTTGTCCAAGCAGAAGCCTGAAGTGAAAAGAGGAGGATCTGTCCGTTCTACATCATTTATGGCATCTGAAGTTGTTAAAGAGTCAGGGACATTAATCTGAGACCCCCATGAAGCTCTCAGCTCTCCCTAATTAACCTGCTTATTCAGAGTGCTGAAAACTGACCCGCCATATGAAGTCTCTGTGTGTGTTTTCATCCACGTGTGTGTTGACTACCTGCTTGTGGGCTTCACAGGGGGGATTGGATTCAGTTCCTCAGTCAGGCCAGCAGCTTTCATCTGCAGTGAATGATTGGATTTAGACTCTCTTTGCTGGGGAACCTCTGCAAAGAAACACAACACCCTGAGTGGCTTCACTGCTTTAAGGTTCTGCTAACTATCTTAGTTTCACAATGGAGGTTATTAATTATGTTGTTCTAAAGACTGAATCTAAGCCACAATGCTGGGGAACATCTTGGGGGACATGTACAAGTTGTGGACTGAAGCTGAAATCCCACAGATGCTTCCAGGACATAACTGTTGCCTCTGAGCCATAAGCAACTTTAAAAACATAACTGTTGATCAGCAGTCCAACAATGTCTTTTTTGATGAAAGTATGCTTAAGATTGAATTTTAAAATCTCTAGAAGAGTGAAAGGTTACAGAACAGGACTTACTCAAGAACCAGTGTGAAGTTTCCACAGCCACTGGTGATTTGAGGAGACATTCAATCCTCTGTTTAATTGAGTCTGAACAACTTGGCAAGAAGAAGCCCTGATCAAGTGAAAGCATGTATCCAACAGTGACTTACTTTTCCATGTACATTTTTGTAGTCAACTGTATTTTTATTAGTCTCATGTACTATGTAAATATTCAATGAAACTGGATTTTTTTAAATATAAGCTATTAACTTTAAAATTACCCAGAATTACAACTTCAAATACACCCCTTATTATTTATAATTTCTTAAACTGAAGTACTGAAATATTTTGCATGATAATCTAATTGATTTTAGATGTATCTATTGGTCATATTGAAATACAGATGAATCCTTTACAATAATCAGGTTGAGTTTCTCACTGGCAAATAAAAACATGCCGTTTTGATTATAATTCAGAGTACTAAAAAGAAACTATGACAGATGACCAGCCTCCCTGGAAATCTCAAGTGATGTCGTCACTGCAGATAAAAAAATATATCAGGAAATTGAAGCAAGGGTGCAGGAAAGTCTATGACCAAAGGGCAGATGAAGTGTTGATTTTACTACCTATCTGGAGCGAATTGGTTAATAAATGGCAAAAAACAGATCTGCTTTCTGTTTCTTAAATCAGCATGCAGCTATTTTTACTATTCTTTTTGAACTTCAACAGCAGTCTCTTATTCTCGCCATGTTTATCGTTTTGTTGGAGTTGTGTTGAAAGTAGCTCTGGGTTCCCACATGTATGCTTTTCATTTCAAAGTTTCATTCTCTTTTAGGATGCATTCACACCAGGCCCATTCAGTCTGCTTTTATCAAGTTCATAGTTCGTTTGGCTCGAAAGTCCAGTTTGCTTGGTGAGGTGTGATTAATCTCTGATGTGGACCAAAAAAGTGAACTACGCCCTGCAGGTGAGGACAGTTTTTTTTTTTTTGTTTGTTTTTTTTTTGTTGTTTTTTTTTGTTTTTTTTTAAGGGTACAGTGTGAAAGCAAACTGCACCAACTGAAAGGGAAACAAATGTAGCATTTATTACATTTTGGCATCTGAACTAAGTTCTCCTTTATTTCAACTATGACTCTTGGACTTGTTGAATAAGGATTGGAGTATCATAAAACATGCAAATTCTTGAAAGCACATTTTGTGACCATTGGTATCTTTAGCATGTAATAAAAAAAATTGACAAAGTTCAAGAACCACATTGTATTATTTGGTTTTGATATTGACTCTGGTGCAGGCAACAATTAAAAAGGCAGATGCCAAGATAATTTTTACAGGATTGAAATGCTCAGTGAAGTTCAGTGTGTTTCTCGGACCGAGTTTCCAGGGGACGTCACTGAAGGGAGAGGCAAACAATCCGGCAGTGTTCAACATTCCAGATGTTAGAGGAGTCAAGAATCTGGGAGGCGGTTTGTCGCTCCATTGATCTGAGCCTGACTGGTGCTCGTATTACAGACAGTTCCCTTGTTTTTCCTCTGATTGTTGACAGCTGGTGGATTTGGTGGAGGTCGGATAGGCAGGTGATCAGCCGATAGACAAGTGTGAATTCGAACAGGGGAGGAGCGCAGCATGAGGACCATCCAGGAGAACAAGCTCTGCTTCGAACAAAGAGACGAAAGAGGAGACCACAAGCCACAACTTGATCTATTAGGAAGAATAAGGAACGGCTTTCAGTTCACAAAGAGCTAGTGCCAGGATGAGTCAAGCATAACATAGGGAAAAAACGATGCTTGATTATGTCTGGGTGGGAGTGAGATCTGGTGATCAGGCTGAGCTGGTTCCTCCAGAAGCACCTCTGTGATGAGGCTGATAGGAAGCAGCTGCCAGTGACAACCCTGCACGCACACTCAGCCTGAATTTAGAAACCAAGGAGGTTGAACAATTTTTAACTTTTAATTCCTAAGTGTGTGAGCCTTTAGATTGTTGGTCAAAAACAAAATAAAATACACAAAAAATTCAAACTTAATGTGTAAATTCAGAAAGGAAAGACAAAGCAGGTTAAATTAATTTAGATCAATGTGAAAATCTCATTGAACCACATTCAGTGTTTTTTACCTCATAGTATTTGAAGGCAATTAAACAAAATTAAATTTTCCTCTTTTTTCTTTTCCAATATTTTTTCAGACCTTCAATATTAGAAAAGTAGATTACTTTATTTTTCCAGATGTGCCAAGAATCCACAGAGACTTTCAGCAAAGATCCCTTTCACCTTTTTTGCTCCTCTGGTCCCCAGATGGCAAAACATTTCCGCCATCTTTGCTGATTACTTTGTTATCCATCTGGGAAGAGCCGATAGCTGTGAGGGAGACACGGCAGGCAGTCTGTGGCCTCTGAAGTTCAGTGACGTCACCAGATGACAAGAAAACGGTGCTCCCAGCTCTCTACAGGGACAAAAGTACAATTAATCTGCATGTATATCTCTGTAGACTCCTTACTTCTTGTAAATGTACACCCACTTCTTTTCCCCTTACCATTCTGGAATCTTTCAGCGTCTTATGAGTCTCACTGATTGTATTAATGAAATCCCTGCTGAACTTCATCTGAAACTTTCAGACATGCAGAAAAAGAACACATTTGGTACAGCTGCTGTGTCAATCTGCACAAGTGAAACAGAAACTGAGCCGAAGCAGACTGGTCACCTTGTTGTCCCTGAAGGACAGAACTCCAATTCCCTTGAAAGGGAGGACTATGTGCCTCTCTGATGCTAAGGCTCGGTGCAGCGCCGCCAGAGTTTCTCTAACGCAGCCCTCCACGACGTCTCGACTGTAGGGCATCTGCTGCGACACGGCTGCGAAGCTCAGAGGCACAACAGGCACGTGTGCTGCGGGAGCGGACAATACACTAGTCATCTTGCTTTGTATTTACTGTGTAACCCAATAAATACAAGACAAAGAAAAAATCATACAACTGAAACATATTCACTGTCATTTGTCTTCACTATTTCTCATTTGCATACCTTTAACCTCCACGATCTGGGGAATTACCTCAAATCAAGGTAAGACTGTATTGTTCATCAAATCATCAGACGATTTTCAGTGGAAGTGGTCAATAAAATTACAATCTGTTTTGAAAAAGCTGATTTTGATTCTAAGAGACTATGTTGTTGTCAGACAGTGGAGATAAATGTCAGTGTTCGTCTTGTCTGGTATAAAACCAGGCCCCCTTATTCAACGCTTTCCTTCGTAAGAGTGTACGGATGTTTGGATATTGAAAAACGGTAGACCCGATTTAACCCAGTCGCTAACGTTTGGCTGTGACGTGTGTGACATGTCAACTCGTGAAGATAGCTGCACTACGAAGCTGACTGGAAATTGCGAGCACTGTAAACAACCTCAGGAGCCCACAACATCTTTGCTATCTCTGCCAACAACAAAATGTCTTAAAAATTTGACTTCCTCTGTCTTTTATTGCTCAGTACTTGGAAGTGTGGCCAGCATGGACTGAATGGCATCGCTCATGTCTTCTGTTGTCTTTGCCAAACTACCATCATGGGCAAACCCCAATTTTAAAACAACACAGAAACTTGACATCATTGTTCATAACTCCTCCTTCTCCTTGCTGATTGGCCAGGATGAAATGCATCTTGAGAAATCAAGCTCAATGGGGCAAATCCCAGATGAAGCACAGGAGGGAGATGCGAATCGAGCGGAATGGTATAGGAAGGCAATGGCCATGCTAGTATTCTTGTAATTCTATACTTATGTAATATATGCCCAAGAACTAGCTAATTAGTTTCTAATTAGCTTAGAAACAAATTAAGGACTTCCAGAATGTCTGATCAGTTTCAGCAAAACTCAACTCTCTTATTTCTCTTCATCATGTCCTACAAACGTTTTGAGATCAAATCACGTCATGGGAGATATCCAGTTTAAGACGTTTGAGAAGACTTCTTTTTTATTTCTTTCTTTATTTTTGTTTTGGGGGGAGGGGTTCCAAACTGTAACACAGCTGATAGCTATGACAGATTCTCAGATAACACAGCTTCCGAGAAGAGGGCAGAAATGAAAGTTAAGGAATAGCTTTAGCTAATACGAATACAGAATCAAAGATTGTCAGCTTTGTGTCAGTCTTTACAGTGCTGGGAAACGGAATGGGTCCCCTTCACAAATTGTTTTGTTTTGTTTTTTGTCAAAAGATTTCATCCATGAAAGGAAAACAACAAAAAATTCCTTTAAAAAGAACCTATGTGACAACATGAAACAAGCTACAGATAGAGAACCTAGAACCCATCTGTCAAAATAAATAAATAAATAAAACACTAATAATAATAGCACAAACTGTTATTATGTACAGGAGTTACTACTTTTTCACAGAGAGGTTTGGTTTGAGTCTTTCTTCTCTTAAGATACAAAATAACATAATTTCTTTGTATTTGCTTTTTTCTTTGCTAATATTAACATTTCTCTGAATGATACCAACATTAATACAAAAGCAAGAACAGAACAAAGTTGTAAAGAAGAACATAATTTCTCACAGTCCTGCAGACAGATACTGATGTGGAGTTTCTGCAGATTACTTATTCCTCTAGAGCAATATCTCCAGCTCCAGTTATCCTGCATGTCGAGGTTTCCCTGCGTTAGCTTACATGACCCTAAGGGGTCAGTTATTTCCTTGGCTCTTTTCTGCAAAGGCATCTTTAAAGATGAGTGAATTTATAGCAGAGAAACATTTAAAAACCCTGAAAACTAAGCAAAGACACGCCATTCCAAAACGTAATATTACATTTTTAGTTGTGGCTTATCAAAAAGAGCTGCCTATTAGTTTATTCTTTGCTCACCTTCAGCCAACCACCTGACCTGGTGTAGACCCAAAGACTGGGAGAGTTTCCCTGACAAGATGAAGATGGGATGATGGACCTTGGTGAACCTGTGTCCTGTGTTCAAATTCTGCAGAGAAAATGTGAAGGTCCCCAATCCTGATAGGTTGACCCCCTGCTGAAGATAGATAGATAGATAGATAGATAGATAGATAGATAGATAGATAGATAGATAGATAGATAGATAGATAGATAGATAGATAGATAGATAGATAGATAGATAGATAGATAGATAGATAGATAGATAGATAGATAGATAGATAGATAGATAGATAGATAGATAGATAGATAGATAGATAGATAGATTTACCTTCTGCAAGTTCATCTGACATCGTATATAGAATGATACTCCTGTCCATATACATTCAACATCTGGAATGAAAAAAAAAGTCGTCATATCTCCTTGCTTTTCTGTGCAAAAAGCACATCAAAGCTGTAAAAGCTGGTAGAAAATTAATAACCACGTAGCGTTATTGGAAGGAAAAAAATACACCTTTTCTCGATAACTGCGACAGACCTCGCAACATCCGCGTGTCCCCTTCGGACACCAGTAGCAGGATGTTGCTCATCTCAGCATCTCATCCAGCCTCAGACCTGGAGGAGCTTTAGACAGAGTCTGTAGAGGCGCCTTTTGAAGGCGAGAGGCGCGGAGACGCACCTGGAGCACAGAGTCGCACGAATCACGCAAAGAAAAGAAAGTCAAAGATCGGGCTCTTGATTTCTGTTACCGTTACAGCAAACCGCAACTTAAGCCTAAAGGGAAACCTAAAATGTTCAGGAACATGCGTCATGTTTTTTTTTTTTTTTTTTTTTTTTTTACTTTTATTTTTGTATTGAATAGGCAGGCAGGTTCAATAGAAAGGCGGGGGAGATTATTATATTAGAGATAAATGGAAGGTTTGCCGATCGTGTGGCTTACACAGATAAATAAAGAAAAGCAAAAGTAGCGGACTTTCAATGCAGTTGTAGACCGCCTGACAACTTGAACTGTGGCTGACAGATCAAGGAGAAGGCGGAGGATTTCAAGGGAAAAGTCACTTCACGCATCAAAGTCATTCATACGTCGGACTCAAACCAGATCACAATGGAGGTGAACGTTCTTCTGACTCTCCTTCCTTTCCTGACAGGTAATGTCACTTTTATTCTTTACATTACTAGTTAACCTGTGTTGCATGGATTACTACGTGTCACTCTTTCTAAAGATAGATATATAGATGTGTGTGTGTATATATATATTATATATATATATATATATATGTATTTTTTTGCACAAATAAAATTAACTCTCTGTTATCCATTTGTTCTGTCTAGTAACATGTAAACAATTATGGAGCCAGTATTATTCACACTGCGATAATAAAGTTTGAAGTATTTTAATTTTTTTTTAATTTTACCAACATCTGGTAATTACCCCTGGTAATTTTACCAGTACTCTTGTCAACTACTGTTGATCTCTCTTCTGATTGGTCATCATATTAATGCTTAGGACTGGACCAGAGCCTAATTCTTACTGGAATCTGATAACCTGTGGAGGAGGCAACAGATTAGGGCCCCCCTAATAATCATGGGAATTACTCATGCTCAGTTAGGTAGGATGAAACACTCAAGACCTTCAAGTCAACCTCAAAGACTTGAGGCCAGTTGTAAAAGATAAGGATCGGCATATTCTCCTGCTGAGCAACAAGCCTGTTCATGCGTTTAAATGTCGTGAGAATTGAACAAGCAACAAGAAACCTTTCACTGAATTGTCAACATGAAAATTGCCCCACCCATATATATATATATATATATATATATATATATTGCTCAAAAAAATAAAGGGAACACTTAAACAACACAATATAACTCCAAGTAAATCAAACTTCTGTGAAATCAAACTGTTCATCTAGGATGTGTTATTTGAGTGTTCCCTTTATTTTTTTGAGCAGTGTATATATATTCTGCACTGAGTGCCAAAAATCCTTTTAGTCAAAAAGAACAAGACTTGTTTTCACTTTAATGGAAAATATGACCCATAAACTATGCAGTGTCTATAGTGATTCACTAAGGAGGCTCCTTGTAAATATTTGCTTTAAGATGTTTTTGTTATCTTCAATGGAAACCATTTAATGAGACAGCACAGTTATCACTGCTCTATCAGAACCACATAAAAACTTTGAGTTTGTCTCTGAACTGCTAACTGATTGCAGGCTGCAGCTGCTTAAGAGTGTATCATTTTCAAACAGATTTATATTGCCCACAACCAAGTCCAACCAATAAAGCAACTAAAATTTGACTCTCTGTTGCAGGAGTATTTTCATTGAGACCTAAAACAATATACACCAGGGCAGGGGAGTTGGTGGTGCTGCGCTGCCCTCAGAAAAATGATCCTGATGCGAATATTCTGTGGACCAATCAGACGAGACGGGGGATGAATGTGACCAGCATGCTGTCAACACAATCAGCTGATTTGAGTCAGATGGACGTGCTTCTTCAAGGACACAGCCTTGTGATACTCAAAGTCTCTTTGAGCCATCAGGGAAATTACTCATGCTCAGTTAGGTAAGATGAAACACTCAAGACCTTCAAAATGGCATTTCTGTCTGAACACAAGCAAACATCATCAATTGCATGTGGGCTGAATTACAGAAATAAGGGCTGGCTCAGTGTGTCATCTGGATGCCTGATCAGATTAGCCCAGGAAGTTAAATCCTTCTTCCAGCTGTTCCCCAGGCGACTGCTGGGTAGGACCTCTGTTCTGAAAGAGTCCTTGAAATAGGTGTGAACCACCATTCAGTTCAGATTTTTGTTAGAGTTGCTCTGGGAAGTAGTGAGCTCAGCAGATGCACAGTTCCACCAGGTGTTTGCTAATTGCTGCTGACTAGTCTGAAGGAGCTGAGTGTTGGAGTCCCGGTGGAGGGCTGATCTGTGAGGTGGAAGGTTAGAAACTGAAACTTTGAGGAGGAGCTGTGTCTCAGAGCTCAATGCTAGGTCCAACCAGACGTTTTACACAGCTGGATGATTGCCATGGGAGATTAAAGGATTTCTCAAACGTCAATGAAAGAATCAAGCTATGTTTTAGACAAGGATAACATGACATATAGCTCAAAAAAGTTGATTTTTAAACAATACTGCCCTGCTAAGTCTTATTGGACTATATTTTTAACAGTCAGCAAAACTGTATTGTTTGCATTGTGATGAACTTAAGGCTTTTTATTCTTTTTAAATCTATAAGCTGGTATGTTTTTCAGACAAAATATTCTTATTTATAATTGTTATTATCTTTTTTGATGGAAGAAGCTTGTTAATTTGTCTATATTGTACTGTTTATTGTTTTTATATTGATGCACCCTGAGGGACTAGAGATAAAAACTCTGGCCATAAAGGCCAGTGTTTGCCTTTAAATAAATAAAAAAATAAAAAAATAAAAATATTTATTTAATTGCCTTTAAATAAATAAAAATAAGCATTGACAAATGTTCATGCTGCACCTTATGAATTAATTAAACAAGCTCTTAAAAACCCAAATAGATATTTTTGTAGTTGCAATGTGACAAAAAGTGGAAAAGTTCACCTACACTTTTGCAAGGCACTGTAATTAGGTTTTTCATACACCAGCCATCCCTGTTTTAAATACAAATGCTACGTGAAAGTTCTCCTGCTTAATGTTTTGACAGGAATGACAGCAGAAAGTTCTGGTTCAGCCTGATTGTGTATGAACCCCAGTCCAGAGAGCATGAAGAGAGGAATCGGTATTCCACAACATGCTACACACAAGAGTCCTGCACACTGTATTGTCCTACAGTGAACATCCCCGCTCATGATACTCCGAATATCACAAGCAGAGGAATCACGTGGCACAAGGTAATTGAAAGCAGAGGAAGCACCGGTGAGGATCGTGTCAGCCTGAGAAGGTTGCATGATTTTCTTTCCTTTTCTTTTGAAAACTTTATTTCATGGTATTACAATGTAGCGATATCTTAATTTAAAGATTCACTGCTTCTGAACATATCTTCCATCTGGCAGGAGGGCGAGACAGTGTCAACACCAAACGACTTCCCCAGCGCAGTGGAAAGAGACGGTGGCATCTACAAGTGCATCAGATCTTTCTTGTACGACGGTCAAATTTATAATATGAGCTTCTCAGTAATGCTGGAAATACAGAAAAGCAGTAAGAACAACACACTTTGATGTATACTTATGACCTTTATATTTTAAACCATGTTAAACAGAAATTCATTTTTTTTTGGTTGCATAGAATATGGGAAATCCGAGATCACCTCACCACAGCAAAATGACGTGTTCCACATAGACTTAGGTGAGTTCTTGTCTGATTTCATTCTAACACTGTGTCTTCAAGTTAAATCAATAATTTATGTTTTTTCAACTCTGTTGTTAGGATCAACATTAGTGATAGAATGTAAAGCTGTTGTGTACTCCGACTATGACGTGGTGTTTTGGTTAAGTGAGAATTCATTTGTCGATACGGATGAAAGTCTACCTGTTTTCTACAATTATTCAAGGTAAAACTTTTTCTACATATTGTCTGACCAAGCTTGTGAAAAAAAAACCACACAACACCGTCAGCATTTCACCCATGTCTAGTAGAGCTAATACGTTTGCTTCTTGTCTTTCCATTCTGTTTTTCTCCTTTTAGAACCAAACATATAGATGAAGTAAATATGTCAGCCTCGTTAGTCTTCAAAGACGTGACAGAGGAGGATCTGTTGAAGAAATACACATGTAAACTGGAGTCTGACCACCAACAGTCAAGCTTCATCACCATCTCTTTGGCTGAGAAACGTACACCAGGTCAATATTTACAGGATGAGATTATAATACGCCACCATTAAACTGTAGTCATAGTCTGCTGATTTATAACATTTAAATCTTTGATGTAACTTATTTTAATTACTACGTATTATGTTCAATCTTCCTCCAGCTCGTCTGGTCTCATTCTTCCCAGTCTTCTGCACTTTGGCCGTCATTGCTGTGGTTCTGATCATGGTGCTGCTACTGGCGTGCCGTGTGAAAAGGTCCAAATATCCCAGTTGCTCCAGATCAGTTAATCATGGCTTTGACAAAGTAAGGTTAACATGTTTAGCACCAAGACAATGCCTTGGTGAGGCTGTGACTGTCAATTTCTGAAGGCTAAAGTCTGAAGGATCTCATGTTTTCAAGTACCTGCTTCTACCTCACACTGCAACCAGATAATGCGGCGCATTTATCAGTGTTTTTTATGCTTGGCTTCCCCCTAGTGGAGATCAATTGTAAGCGCAAGTTTAATTTTACACATTCGAATCACACAGATGATTCCTAAGACGTGTAGTATTAAACATTCTTCCACTGGCTTCACAGTGAATATTCTGCTAAGATAGAAAAAAAAACAAAACAAAAAGACAAACCCACCAGCGTAACTCTGCTTTGTCACAAGTACAACGGGAAGACATACAAGAAACAAAGACATAGCAATTCATTTAATAAAAGCGTAAGAATATGATATATGTCCATCACATCAGTCAAATTTTATTTGTGCAGCACTTTTCAGCAACGAGACATTTCCAAGTGCTTCACATCATAAATATGCAAAAATAAAAAGTCACAAACACACAGTCAACACCTCAAATATTACATTTATTCAAGTGCCATAGATCAGTTTTTTATTGATTATGCTTCAAAAGCAACTCCAAACAGGTGGGTTTGTAGTCTAGATTTAAAGGCACTCAGTGATATAATCACATAAAAAATATACGCTGACATAACATTTAAGTCAGTAAAGGTGTCGTCTGATTTTTATCACAGCTGACTGACATTGTTTTATTGGTTTGTACATTATGTATTTTGTTTTTTATTCCACTCATGACATAAAAGTTGACTTCTTATTGTCGTAAGGTCTAACGAAGATGCTTAATTAGCAACCCGACTGTTTTAATAAAAGTATTTGTGAGTATTTAGGGATTCCATTTTTTTTTTTTTTTTTTTTTATGGAACCAACTAAAGTAGCTACAATTCTGGATTTGCATCTCAGAGAGGAATAACAGAATCTAGCAAGCAAAAATGAGGCAGTCTTATTATTAATGTCATAAAAAGCAGAGATCATTTCTCTACTATGGATCAGTTCAGACTGCGCTACTTTTTCAGCCTGCAACAACCGGTGTCAGCTAGCAGGGGGTGGTAGAACATCAACATCTTCAGCACTGAGCATTAGTTTGGGTTAATTTGAAATGAGTGGAACATAATTACTTCAATTTACTAAGCATTCAGAATTTAATAGAGCTAATAAGTTGTTCATGAGTTTAAATATATTTAAGCTGACACACATGGACTCATTCATCCATCCAACTATATTTCCTTGTTTTATATTTTAATTTGAAATAAAACCTGATTTGGTTACCTATGGGGAGGATTCCCTCACAGTTAAGCAGTACTACTGTGCTATGCTTATATATTTTTAGCAGACCAGCAACATTTATTTTAGTGCTGTTGATGTCATGTCTGTCATCTTTTCCAGCAGCCGACTGCATATTGATTTCAGAACAGTGTCATTTCTCTGCCCAGAACTGGGGGAAACCTTGTCAGTGATAATTTTTTTTCTATTGAAACAACACATGAAGGTCAAACATCAATAAAGACTCAGGAAAAGGAAACTATTGCACAGCGTTGATGTGGAACTGGAGAAGCTTTGTCAGCATTCTGGAAAAAAAAAAAGAAAAACAATGATAATGATTAGCAAAGCATTTTTGTTTGAAGTGTCAGATGGTTAAAGTATTTTAGAAAAAGTAACCTTTTTTTAATGTTAGCTTTCAGTCACCCTTCATCAAATCCGAGACAGATGAAAAGCATCTGGATTAACCGGCCACCGTTTTTTCCAGCTAACTTGTCTTTTATACGAAGAGATAAATGAAAGTAAAAATCGGATAGATTCTGTTAAGTTGTGGTTAATGCACGTCTGCACAGACAGTGGTTGATGAGTCAGTCAACACGATCCACTATTATTATTATCAGTGTTTGCTCAGTGTTAGCTTTAAAAGGCTTTCTGCATACATAAATCCCTGGTTCACAGGTAACAGTGACACAAAATGAACTAAACTGAGTGTTTGACAGAACGTTTTGTGTTCAAAAATTATACGAGTCACTTCAAAAATATTTATTACATTTATTTCAATAAGAGTTTCTCCAACTCAGATAACATGACCAGACAGAAGATTCATATAGTTCCTCCTTTCTCTTGCTATACAGTGACTTCAACAGTCTTTTAGGTCTAGTAATGTATTTATTTATTTTATTCCTGAAAGGTGTTGACATGTTCTCAGGCTTTGACAGTAAAAAAAAAACTAGAATTTTAAAATGAAATCTTATGACGTCAGCAAACGTTTATCCAAGTACTGTTGCCCACAGTTTTATTGCTGAGTATTTTTCCACTTCAATTCTAGATGGAAAGAAAAAAAACCTATCAATAACTTTATTCCACTGTCGGCCTATGTGTGGAAAAAAAACCCAAAAAAAACGGTTTTAATAATCACTTTATTCATGGTCACATGCAGAGTGAAGAAAACCCCAATACAGATTATGCAGCTTCTTTGGAACAGGAAGTAAAAAAATTACACATTAGAGGGTTTGTGATGGGCTCTTCACCACAGTTACAACTGTGGGTGGGTATTTTTCACGGTTACAGCGCAGCTCTTACTTGTCACTGACACAAAAACTCCTATTATACACACACACACACACACATATATATATATATATATATATATATATATATATATATATATATATATATATATATATATTTTTTTTTTTTTTTTTTTTTTTTTTTTTTTTTTTAATTACGGTGGAACAAACGGTGGGAGGAGGGGCTGCCGCGGCTCAGTTTACCAGCTTCTTAGACTAAAAGAAAAGCGACTTTGCGGGGATCTTCCTTCAGTTTCGCTTCATCCTCTATCACAAGTCGGTAACGTCGAGGAAGTGGCTTTCAGCGCGTCGGGAGAAACTTCGGCAGGAGCCAAACTGAGCACAGACACGTTATTAAAATCTGCTGGTGGCAACCGGGATGATTCTGCTTCTTCTCGTCCTTCTTACGGGTAAGTCAGCGGTGATGGTCTCTACACACATCATGTGGAGATGTTTACTTTTGACAGGCGCTTTGAAAATGATGGTTATGGTGCGGGATGACTTCACGCAAGGAGACAGGAGAAACTGCAGTGAATATGATTTGATACATCGTTGTGGCAATGACCGCAAAATTAAACTAAAGTGATTTGCACACTTTAATACTTTAATCAAAAGATTTATGTGTTTATGTTGTTGTCTACATGATAATTAATGATAATTATCCAAAAGAAATCCAATAAGGTAAGGTGTTGCCTAGAGAATGTCATCATGAGTAATAGACGAGAAATGCTCTTGCGCGATTGTTGAGTAAAGCTGCATAATATCCTCAACATGAAAGCAGAAAAAAAGTGAAACTTTTTCAAGAAGGCTCTCGGAAAAATCAGGCATTGGTGCAAGAAACCTTCCTTCATATTGTGCACACTTAAACCCTTGCAAAAAAGAATCAGAGAGATCTTCAAATCCTGGAAAATCTTGCATGTAGTTCAGAAGAAATGTGTCTAGTTTCTCACCCATGACCTCTCCTAGAAATTAGGATGTGGTTAAATTGTTGCCTTTGGTGTCTTGACAGCTACTGCAGACCATGTGGTTGACACATCTGGCAGAATGGTGCATTCTTATCAAAGCTTGCATTGAGCTAAAGGGACTAGTTGTAAAAAATTCAAATAGCCTTTGCATGCTCCCTACAAAATTGCAACACTTCAATCAATCAATCAAAATTTATTTGTATAGCACATTTCAGCAGCAAGTTATTTCAAAGTGCTTTACATCATAACAAACATAAAAACACAAAGTCATGTAACATAGAATAAACAATCAAAACATTAATTTAGACGGCTGTCAAATTTATAACTTGTTATTCATTTATCTAAATGTTTTACTTGGTGCAGATCCTGATCTTTGACATACTTCCAGTCGTTTGATTTTAGTCTGTCTATTGGCTAATTTTTACTTAACTCTTTCCCTATCACTTCACAGAATTTAAGCGCCTGTTTTCGCCGGAAAACCACATGATCACTGAAGACTGATGTCGTTTTAATGATTATTTAAGGTTGGACGGTAGAAAGAAAACAGAAATGTGACTATTTTTTTGTTTTTGGCCTGATGTTCAAAGTCCGGCTTGGTTAGTCAATTTAACCCGCAATTATTCTTCAAGAGACACCTTTTATGTGGCTTTCTTTTCACATTTAACCTTTCAAACCTCACATTGTCACATTGTTTAACTTTTGCCCAGGGAAAATTCCATAGAGATTTCTAATCCACACATGACACTATCAGTGCTGTGTGAAAGGATTGAGTAGGTGCATCAGTTACATCTGGTGTGAAACTAACATTTCAGAGACAGAAGATCACATTTAGAGTCCAATATGGCGGTGGTGTGACAATGACAGGCTGCCTTGCTGCTTCAAGATCTGCACAATCTGCTGAACTTGATTCTCTCATGTTAATTTCTTACCAGAAAAACATATATAAAAAACATACAAAAAATTCTAAGTTGTATTTTTTTAGTTGTAAAGTTGTTTTTACTAGCTGGATTAATGGCATAAATGTCTGGTTTGTAAAAGGTTGTTTATCCCGATTCTAGAGGATAAACTCAGTTCAGTGTGATATCATTTCATTTTAAATTCAAAACTAATTAAACAAATTTCTCTTTCCTTTTATTATTTTTATTTTTTTGAACAGCTATATTTTTACAAGGAAATCAACTGATTTAGTCTTGTAAAATTAAAATCAGGAATCACAATGAGAAAGAGGGAAAGTGTGAACTGTATAAAAAAAAAAAAACTACCATAGCAAATTAAATTTGTTGTTTTGTTTTTGCAGGCATTTGTCCCGTGACGCCCAATGAGATCTATGCTAACACTGGTGAGCTGGTGATGCTACACTGCAGAGAGCCTAAACATAATGCTCCCGTAATGCTTTGGAAAATTGAGACAGACCAGAAGATGCACCTCTACAGCAACATGTCGGCGTCTGAGCAGCAGAAGCTCGGTTTGGTTTTTTATCAGCGCAGCCTTGTGATTCTCAGAGCATCTGCAACCCATCAGGGGAATTACTCCTGTGGACCTCTTGGGTACGCGACCCATAAACTGATGCTCACACTCCATACCTTCAGATTCTCTTTTTAGAAACGTATTTCAAAAGAAATTTAAACTTTACTTTAGATGAACATTTTTAAACATAGACCAAGACATCTGAATAATGATGTTCATGCTCTGTCCATCTTTCTTTGATGATTTACAGGAATACCAGCAGCCGGATGTGGTTCAGACTTACAATATGCTCAAAGCAGTCCACAGTGTGTACCAACAGGAACAGGTACTCCAGGGTATGTCCTGCAAAGCAATCCTGCAAACTGATTTGTCGTGAAGGAAGCATCCCTAATGCAGCAATCCCCGGTATGCAGAAGAAAAGACAAGTGTGGCACAAGGTATTTAAATCAGCAGTGGGTCTGCTCTGATTATATAACATCTATCTGACAAGTTCAAGTGAGATTACTCTTGCTAATATTGAAATCCAATAGTTTAATTGGTTTAAACTGTGGCTCCTTTCTCAGGAGAATGGTGAGCCCTCTGATAATTACTTCCCAAGTGTTGGATTGGAGAAAAGTGGAGTCTACATCTGCATACGGTCTTTCTTGTACTCTGGTGAAATGTATAATACTTCCTCTTTGGTGGAACTTCAGGTCCAAACAGGTGTTACAAAAATGCCCTCTTGTTATCTCTTTATGTGTTTTTATAATTAAACTTTTGTCAAAACCTAAAATAGCAGTTCTTGTGTGCAGATGAGCCTCAGCAAAAGTTAGGAATCCATTCACTCAAGAATGGTCAGGTTTTTGAAGTAGAACTCGGTGAGTGTTTTATTTGTAACATTAAGACACCAAAATACATTCTATATTTTTTTGTGTTATTGTTATGTTTTCATTCTTCTGTAATTTTCTTGATTTTTATTGCAGGCACAAAAAAAGTGATTTCTTGCATAGCACTCGTAGATTCTTGCCAAAGTAGACCATATTGGACGAGTGACGGGGAATTTGTGGACCACTTGGATGTTTTCGAAGATCCATGGCAAGAGCTGAACTTACATTTCACATACTCGGCAACCAATGATAAATCAACATATTATGTAGATGTAATGCAGTCAGTGATAGCTCATTGACGTTCCTTTTGTCCTTTCCATCAGTGAAAATGGTGAAAATGAAGAGATGCTGAAATGGACGAATACATCTTTAATTTTCAAAGAGGTGTCACTTGTAAACCTGTCAAAAACTTTTACATGTACATTTTCAAGTCACAAACTCACCTCCTCCGTCAACATCACCCTCGTTCAAACAGGTGTGGGAATTTTCAAACATTCATTGTTCTCAATTGCTCTTTTCGTGAACAGATTATCTCTTATTGCAGAACAACTCCAAAATGAGTTATCTAATAATTTCATCAACTCAATTGTCTCCCTGCAGCTCAACCTTCGCATGTGATGCTAACCGTATGCTCTGTCTGCGTTGTGGTGTTGATGGCAGTGATTGTTGTTGTCTATGTCAAGTTTAAAATTGATGTCACTCTTTTCCTACGAGATAAAGTTGGCTTTAAATATTGCCGAAGCAGCACTTCAGGTGAGTCTTGACCAGAAAAATGTTTGTCTGCTCTGAGGAGCAACAAAAAAGATATCTAAGAAGTTATATTTATTTTACGCCAGAATGGGTTTTTGAAGGCAGACGTGGGAGAAGTTAACAATGTATTCTTTGTGTTTTTAGATGAAAAAAGCTACGATGCATTTTTGATGTGTTATAAAAGCGTCACTGATGAAGGACTGAGTGAGGAAGACAGAAAATGCCTGGCGAGTACTTTGGAAGATGAGTTTGGTTACAGCATCTGTCTTTATGACCGAGATGTCTTACCTGGTCAAGGTGAGCTGAAATGAAACGCGGCCTATTGTACAGTAAAGTTGTAATATTTACCCTGCGCTCATATCCTTTGCAGCTGTAGCCGAGGCCGTGTTGGACTGCATAGAGCAGAGCCGGGCTGTGGTTTTGGTTCCCAGCTTTCCAGATCCTGAACCAGGAAGTGCAGTGCTCAGCGCCATCCATGCTTCTCTAGTGGAGCGGAAGACTCGCTTGATTTTCATAAACACAGAGCAGAAGGAGGCGTCGACGTCAGGTTCGTTTCCAGAGGCTTTGCAGCTTCTGAGTAAAGCCGGGAATAGTGTCACCTGGAAGGGACGGCCGCCCCCCACCTCCTTCTGGAAGCAGCTGCGTTATCACCTGCTGGCCCCACAGCAAACACCAAAAATGCAACTTTTATCACAAAAATGCTAGGATGATATTCAAACCTAACTCTTAACTGTTTTATTCTGGACATACAACATGAGAGATAAGAAATGCCAAGTATTTTCTTCATGCATTAACAAAAATTATGCAGAAATCAATTTAATGAATGTGTTTATATTTAAAATATCCTGTTTATTTATGATTTTAGACTACAGAGTACCTCAGTGTAATACACTCAGAAAAACTGACTTGTGAATTCAACAATTATTTAGTTGAGCATGTAACATGTAAACAGCACAGTAAAAGTGAACAGCAGAATGTGAATTAATCTCAGTTGTTTTGTTATTATTTTATTTTTACATTTTTGTTTCTGCATTTAGAAATTAAATTTCTGTGTTTACTTTCAACTGTTACTGTCTTTGCTGCACCATTAAATATGACAAGCAAACGTACAATGAGGAAAATAAGTATTTGAACACCCCGCGACTTTGCAAGTTCTCCCACTTAGAAATCATGGAGGGGTCTGAAATGTTAATCTTAGGTGCATGTCCGCTGTGAGAGACATAATCTAAATAAAAAAATTTAAAAAAATCTGGAAATCACAATGTGTGATTTTTTAAAAATAATTTATTTGTGTGTTACTGCTGCAAATAAGTATTGAACACCTTGCAATCAACAAAGATTCTGGCCATTTAAGACTTGTTAGTCCGTTTCTAAGAAGTCACCTCCACTCCACTTATTCTAAATCAGAATCACCTGTTTGAGATCATTAGCTGCATAAAGACTCCTGCCCACCAAACACAGTCAGTAAGACTCCAACTACTAACATGGCTAAGACCAAAGAGCTCTCCAAAGACACAGAGACAAAATTGTAGACCTCCTCAAGGCTGGAAAGGGCCGAACGTAGTGTGTTTGAGTAAAATGGATGGATGGTAAACTGAAAGTTGTTACTGACACAAAATCACTCCCATTTACCAATTAAGATGGAATATGTAAAATGAAACTCAAACACATTTTGAAAGAGCTTTACTTGTTGTGTATTACACAGGAAACATGTAAGTAGGGAACGGGGGGAAACATGCAGCGATGGTCTCAGGGTCAGGAATCAAACACTTGCATCAAACAGTTGCATCAAGACCTCCTGTGAGAGAGGAAACAGTATTTATGGAGTTGCTTTTATGAAAGGATTCTTGGCATCACTCTGGGTCAAAGTGACCCATACCTCTTTCTTGCTTGTGTGTGAAGTCAGAACTGGACACTATTCATGACTCGGAGAGAATGCTGTTTGGACAGATAAGAACAAAATGAAAATGGAGCAGATGTTGATATTAAGAGCTCCCAAATAATTTCTAGAAAGTCCCAATAGACACCCACCATAAATAACGCCAAGAAACCTTATGTGAATCAAGGGTCTTCTTTCCAACTCACACCAGTAGAGATGAGACTTTATAAATAAGGTGGCGTTAGGAATAGAAGGGGGAGATTTTTTAATTTTGCATTGACGTGATTGAGAAGATGTACTGCTGGTAATAAATCTCCACCTGTCTTTGGCCTAAGCAGCAAGGAATTGAATCCTGTGTGCGTTATTCCTTTTACTCACATATTTGAGAGTTAGCCACTTTTCTAATCTCCTACACTCCAAACCTCCATTCATGGTGAGCCAGGCGGAAACCAGCTTTTAAGAAGGTTCCCAAGTTTCTACTAAAAATTGCAGAAGTCGGGGACAGAGGAGGAAGACTTGGTTTGTGACTCAGAGGAATTAAAGACAGCATGATGTTCTTCCTTCAGTTTCATTTCTCTCCACTCTCACCCTGCAGTCTGATTAAGGAAATCACTCTTTGCTCTGAAGGAGAAGGAATGTAGGCAGGGGGCGAGCTGTTCACAGTGAAGTCTCTCGCAGCAGTACTGAAGATGTTCCTGTTACTGTCATTCCTCGCATTTATCTCAGGTGAGTTAGAATGGCTGCCAGTCGGGAGACGTAGGATGTGTTTCCCTCTAGCACTACTTCCACATTCGCATGATTAAAAGTTTTCCGTTCTTTCGTTTACACCATGATCACAAGGAGATGTATTAAAGTTATGAATTAAACATTATTAAGCCAAATTTAGCTAATTTTAACTCGTAATACAGAATAAAAAGGCTCCTGTACAGGAGCCTGAATCATACAGAAGTAGCTGTATGATTCAGCAAGAATAAGCTATATTGAGGAAGCAACCTTGACACTTAAAACCACTCTCAAGCTTAAGTGGGTAAGATAGGGGAGAGTTCACATTGAAAAACCTTTCTAGGTTGTTTAATACTAAAAGTTGAGTCGGTTTGTAAAGGTAGAGGGGAACATGAATGTGGGAAATATTACAAAATTCAGTAGAATAATTTGAGAGATATGAGCAGAGGGTGCATTAATTTACACAATAACATTTGTTGTTGGATACTTCTTTTGGTATTTTGTAGATTGCTTTCAGTGTGAACTTGTTTGGGAAGCCAGACCTGGGCATGATGGCACATTTTTTGAATGTCCTTCATGTTGAATATTTCTCTTATAACTGACTTTAAAATCTTTTCAGACCTCTTTTTTCTCGTTCCAGTCTGGTAGGCTGATACAATCTTTCTTCTGAGTAACTCAAACAGCTTGTTTGACCAAACAGTGGAGTCTAGCTCACCTCTACCGTCAGAAGCTCATCATATTAAATCTACAATTTTAATTATTTCAGGTGGAAACGAGTATGGAGAGTCTTACTTTACCCTTTCTCAGAAAAGTTTGTGTTAGCTTTTTGCTTTAAAAGTTACAAAAGTACATGGAGTCGAAGCAATATATGAGCATAGTTATCACAATTAACCAGATTGTGACGATTTGGAAGTGAAACAGGAAGGTCCCCAGTTTTTTTTTTTATGTTTTCTTGTTTAATGAGATTTTACAAGAAACTTAGAAGCATAGTAGATTACTTTTTTATGGGAAAACTAAAGCCAGGAAGCACAGCAACAATGCTTTTCAGGTTAACAGGAATGATGTAAACTTGAGTTATTTCAGAAATAAATTTGCTCACACTGTTTTCTTTTTTTTTTTTTAGGCATTTGCCCCATGACAACCAAGGACATCTATGTCAGAGCTGGTGACCTGGTGATGCTGCAATGTGGAGAGTGTAAATATGATGGTACTGTAGTGCTTTGGAAATTGGAGGCTGGCCAGAAAACACAACTCTACAGCAACATGTCAGCATCTGAGCAGCGGCGGCTTGGTTTGGTTCTGTATCAGGACAGCCTTGTGATTCTCAGTGCGACTTTAAACCATCAGGGGAATTACTCGTGTGGTCCTCTCAGGTACAACCCATAAACCGATTCCTGTTCAACACATTTACAGTCACGCCGTATATTCATTTTAATTGATTCATTCTGTCCATATAATACTTAAATCTTTCATGATTATATTAAAAATATATCAGACAAAATAAAATAACATGGGGGGAAAAAAGCTCTTGTTTTCCAAATGATAATTTTATTATAATGGGAAAATCAATCTATGCCTGGACTCATGTGACAAAGTTATTCATAGCATTATACAAAAGGTAAAGGTAAATTTCACGAGCTTGACGACTAACCCTGCTACTGCCAACACATAAACCAACACATCATACACCGGTGGGATGAGAAACAACGTCACTGACGTCTCAGGCAGGAAATGGTCACACATCCATTTCTGATACTTGGGGACTCCAGTGAGCCACCTCCAGAGCCATTATCCACAAACGAGGAGAGTTTGGAAGAAACATTGGTGTACCTTCCCCAAGACTCATTGGCTTAATAAAATTACCTCAAGACCCAAGTGGGAACGAATTCAGGTGGAGATAAAAGAACCCAGAACAACATCTAACACCGCAGACCTCGTGTTGCTTTAATTAAGGTCAGTGTTCATGGTTCAGCAACAAGAAAAAATGGCAAAAACGTCATCCATGGGCAAATTTCATGAAATAAACAAACAAAAAAACCCATAAAGGTTAGAATCACATTAGCCAAAATCTACACAAAAGATGTTAGGAAAGTGTTCTGTAGACTGATGAGACTAAAGTGGAAGTGATGCGTCCTGGTACATCCTGGTACAAAAGAACCACTTTGATGATCTGGGTCTGCTTTGCTTCTTATGCATCTGGGAGGCACGCAATAATTGAAGCAACGAATTCTGCTTTCTACCAGAAAATCCTGAAGGAGATGGTCAGTGATTAGAGTGTGACCTTAAGCTTATTTCCACCTCAGTTATTCAGCAGGACAAGGATCCAAAGCACGCCTACAAGTTTAGTACCAAATGGCTGAGGAAAAGGCTCTCTTTAAAGTGACCTGTACACAGTCCTTAATTAAATAAAAACTGAGAAATTGGCCTTTTGTCTGATTTTAAAACTTGTTTAATATTCTGCAAGAGCTGGAAAATAATTTTTATCTTCAATTTGATGACTTACAGGAACACCGGGTGCCAGATGGAGTTCAGGCTCACAGTATACTCAGAGTTGTCCAGAGAGGCTGAGTTTGGAAACAGATACAGTCAAACATGTTACAAAAACCAAACCTGCGAACTGAACTGCCCTGAAGAAAACCTCCCCACTGTTTGGACGCTCCTGGGAATCACATGGCGTACGGTATAATAATCAGCAGATCCATTACTGCGGATGTGATTTGATTACATAACAGCAATAACCATTAACATTTAATGGTGCTTTTCTTACATTTCTGTTTGAATTTCAGTATTGTATGTATTTTTTTAAATTATTGTTGTTGTTCCTGCTTTCCCAGGAGAATGGTGAGATCTCAGAAGATTACTTCCCAAATGTTGATGTAGAGAAAAGTGGAGTTTACATCTGCACCAGGTCTTTCTTGTATTCTGCTCAAACATACAACACTTCCTTCACAGTGGTACTTGATGTCCAAATAGGTATAAAAGGCCCTTTATTTACCAGATTAAGTGTTAGTTAGTTAAAGAAAAACAAAAATAATTATGTGTTTTTTTTATGCGCAGAAAAGCCTCCCACAAACATAGGAATCTATTCACCAACGAATGGTAAAGTTTTTGAAGTAGAGCTTGGTGAGTTTTTTTTTGGTTTTTCTTTACTTGAAGAATTGAGAAACAAATACAGTTTTTTTGTTGTTTTTTTTTTTCATTATGCTTTGTTCAGTTCTATGACTTTTTTGTTTTTCAAGGCAAAACAGCGGCGATTACTTGTACGGCACTCATAGATTCTAGCGACGGTTCGCTGTTCTGGTTGAGAAATGATGAATTTGTGGAAAAAAACAACACCCTTCGCTTTTTCTACAACAATACATTCTCGAAGTGAGAGCAGAACTCACATCTCTATGTGAAATTGAGTTGCTATTACAAACTAAATGACAAACACATTAATGTCTTGATGATGTCCACTATTTTCTGTGCTTTCCAGAAACAGGTCATTGGATGACGTCATTTGGGTGAGCGCAACTTTGGTCTTCAGAGAAGTGTTGGAAGAGGATCTGTCTGCAGAATTCAACTGTAAACTTGAAAGTGCTGAACTCACACATTTCGTCTCAGTCACCCTGGATAAAACAGGTGTGTGAATTTGCAAACTTATCACATTTTTTACAATTGTATGTCACAGAACTCTGTGGAAATAGTTTTAAAGTTGCTGCATTAATTCTCCCTGCAGGCCCTTTATATGTTATTCTAACTGCATGCGTCGCCTGCGTTGTGGTCGTGATGGCTGTGATTGTTGCTACATGTGTGAAGTTTAAAATTGACGTCACCCTTTTCCTAAGAGACAAGCTTGGTTCTAACGGTTGCCAGAGCAACAAGTCAGGTGAGTTTCTTGTTTCTGTTTTTGCTTTTTAATAGAAAAGCAAACCTTGTAACAAAAGGAAGCTAAATCAGGTCGACAAAAGCTTCATAAAAATAAAAAGATGCCTTAAATCTCAAAGTCAGACAAAGAAACTTGGAATTTATAGATTTTAGCTGTCTATAAGCAGCACAAATTCCTATTAAATTATTGTTTTGGCCAAATTTGGTTTGAAATCTGAAAATGAAGAAAAAATCCTTCCTAAAGTTGCAAAGATAAGAGTACTGAAGAAACAACAATTATCTCTTGACTGTAACAACCATTTCTGTTTCAGTTCTTAGTTTATTTCACATGAAAATTAATCTCTAATTTAGGCATGATCTTTGATGGGCTCCAGGTTGTTTCACAACGGCGGCTTTCTCTTTGTGTTTTTAGATGAAAACAGCTACGATGCATTTTTGATGTGTTATAAAAGCGTCACTGATGAAGGACTGAGTGAGGAAGACAGAAAATGCCTGGCGAGTACTTTGGAAGATGAGTTTGGTTACAGCATCTGTCTTTATGACCGAGATGTCTTACCTGGTCAAGGTGAGCTGAAATGAAACGCGGCCTATTGTACAGTAAAGTTGTAATATTTACCCTGCGCTCATATCCTTTGCAGCTGTAGCCGAGGCCGTGTTGGACTGCATAGAGCAGAGCCGGGCTGTGGTTTTGGTTCCCAGCTTTCCAGATCCTGAACCAGGAAGTGCAGTGCTCAGCGCCATCCACGCTTCTCTAGTGGAGCGGAAGACTCGCTTGATTTTCATAAACACAGAGCAGAAGGAGGCGTCGACGTCAGGTTCGTTTCCAGAGGCTTTGCAGCTTCTGAGTAAAGCCGGGAATAGTGTCACCTGGAAGGGACGGCCGCCCCCCACCTCCTTCTGGAAGCAGCTGCGTTATCACCTGCTGGCCCCACAGCAAACACCAAAAATGCAACTTTTATCACATGAATGCTAGGGTAATGGGTGTGGTGGCATCGCAGGGGAAAGTACGACCCATGTACTAGGCCATCACGGGTTCGAGTCCCGGCCCGACACCCTGTGCTGCATACTTTCTCATGAGCCACTTTCCTGTCTGGCAAGTGCTAAATAAATATCACTGGAGCCAACAAGACCTTTAAAAAGAACGCTAGGATGATACCTGATACCACCATTAACATAGCAAAGGGGCAAAACAGATAATCTGAAAAAGACCGCAATGAGCTCCAAGAACAACTGGAAGCTTGGTGAGAAAGTGGCAACTTTTGGAGCAATTACTGAAAAATGGAAAAAATACTAAATTATCATTTAGATTGGAGCTCCATTTATGGTCTTGACTTCAGACCATAAATAGTGGAACCCTGAATTAGAAATCTATCGATGACCCCTGGATGAGTCTTCCAGCAGGACAATAAACATAGATATAATGCTAAAACAAATGTGAAGCGGCCAAGCCAGAGGTGCTTTATGGTTATGAATTAATCAGTCTCGATATCTTTAATCCTGCAGAAAATCTGCAAATTCAAATTAGGCTTTGCTAAGGTACACCATCTGTATTCTATTCAATAGTCATACATTTGTTATTGTTCATGTAATTCATGTTTTCTCTGACTTAATTAGTAGTGTTTTGTTTCCCCTTGTTTAAATGAAACTGCCCTACAACTATGAGACATTAGAGGATTCTTTTCTTCAAAAGTAAGTAACCGAAAAACTGCAAGGATCAATGTATCACTTTGAGTCATCCAAGTAATGGGATTTCATCACAATACTACTGAGTGGTAAACTTTATCTGTCATGTTGTTGCTGCGTATACCAACACCTCAGCTTTTGCTCGTCGTCTATTTTAAATTTTTTTGCTAAGATTTCTTCGACATGTTCTCACTGTATCGTGAATATCTAGTCAAAATAATTTTATTTCCACAAATGAAGTCCCAGAACTGGAAAATATAAAGAATGTGTGACTTTGCTCTCTGCAACCTCTGTTTAGCTGCCAAAAGGCATGAAAAGTCTAAGACAAATGAAAGGTTTTTGCTTGAATACATACATAATCTAATTTTGTTTTGTTTTTTTATGATGTAAATTTACTATTAGTAATAATTTTGAATATTGATTATTGATTAGTAAAAACTTTCTGAAATAAAGTACACACAATTTGTTTTCACCATTTTCTATGATAAGTTTTTTATATTCTACTATTTATACAAATGTGAACCAAAATCTTTTCAAATGCTGAAAAAAAAAGTCATAGAATTGAACAAAGCATAATGAAAAAAAACAACAAAAAAAACTGTGTATTTGTTTCTCAATTCTTCAAGTAAAAAAAACACAAAAAAACTCACCAAGCTCTACTTCAAAAACGTTACCATTCGTTGGTGAATAGATTCCTATGTTTGTGGGAGGCTTTCCTGCGCATAAAAAAACACATATTTATTTGTGTTTTTCTTCTGGGTATTTCTGCCACTTCCAGAGCCAGTGTGGCGCATGGTGTACCTCAGGTCCAGTCCAGTTCAGTGTGCAGCACGACATTGTTTACTGCTGATGGTGCTTTTGCTGCTCTCTGAGCAAACCACAACAAAGACTGTCTCAATGGCCACAACATACTAATAAAGCAAAAAAAAAAAAAACAACACATTTTAAGATCTCTAAAAAAGATCTAAACTTCCCCAGGAAATAGATTTTACTCATCTCCTTCTTGTAACTGTGTTGTGTGTGCATATGTGAGGCGGGGGGAGGGGAGTTTCCATTCAAGTTCATAGTTGTTGGATGTTGGTCGATTGACGCCCTACACAAACCCTACATCCTCTCTCTAGGAGCCAGGAAGCTGTCTTCATCCTGACACCAATCATATTTCTTCTTGCTCATCTCAGTGTTGTTTGACCCTCATGCGATCTTAACATTCTGTTCACTCCCCCTGTCAAAAATGACCCGCTCTAACAAAAGCCCCAAAATAAAGCTAATTAATTGAATTTTAAATCCACAATCTATTTTGCATGATGAAACAATCTGATCTTTATCAATTTGACTCAATTTAATTTTTTTTTTTTAATCACGTAAATTTGTTGCACTATACAAAAAGACGATCAACAGTATTACACCCTTTTTTCTTTTTACCACAAACTAAGTGTTGTAACAGTTTTCTTTTACACAGCAAAGGTTTATTATTGTAATTATATAAAGGTGAAGTTATTACTTCTGGATTTATGATACTGGAGGGGAACAAAAAATCTACAATTTGGAACTTTTTAGTCAATGGTTCATTCCTTTATACTTTTTGTCATGTTCCGTGTTTTTCTGTGCATTTATTTGAGTTTCTGTGTCTTCTGCATCTTCATGTTGTCCTGTCTCCCCTTGATTGCTCCCAGCTGTGTCTCATCCCCAGATTACCTCCTGTGTATTTAATGCCACTTGTGTGTCTGCATCCTGGTCGGGTCCTCGTCTCATTTTTGCCGTCTGTTCGTTTCTTCCACCTGTTTGACCAGTGCTACCGGGTTGAGCCTTGATTTCCACTCTTCCGTGCTACCTGGCTGTGGACTTACTGTGTTTTTGTATTTTTGGACTGTCTTCACCATTAAAACTACATTTTACTCCATATCCTGGGTCCGAAGCCTCTGCCTCACCACCATCCACCACACCACCTCATGACACGTTTTAGGAATTGAATTATAAAAATACCTCTTGTAACACAACAAAAGAAAATGTAGCTTGATTTTGTGAACAATTTAACATCAGCTCTTATCTCATAATTACATGAGATGTTCATATAAAAAAAACATGCTAAAATTACTTAAAGAATATTCATTTTCTTCAATTCTTCTAGATATTGCAAAGCAAAAAAAACAAAAAAACATTTGCAACGCGTAAACAAATGAAGGGTGATTTGAAACTTTTGCACAGCAGTGCATTTTAACATCAGATACGACCCCATAGGACCTGAACGTGTCCTGATGCTGCTGTATGTGGTGAACTACTTCTTCAGACAATTTTGTTTTGTCTGCTCAGACGATGCTGCTTGTCACAGTAACAAAACAGATCATATCAATCTGTTTTGTTACTTCGAATTTCCATTTCTGCTCCAGGATTTTATACAAGTCAACTCCGCTGAGTTTAAAGTTTCTGCATAAAAATATGTTCATGAAACTAAATTAGACCCAATGCAAAAATCATCCAATTCTCAAAGAGCAGTGCTGTTTGTGACTCACAGTTAGCATAAAATAAATTACCATCCTCTGAAAATTGGTGTTAGTCGTGAGGCAGATTTTAGACTTTACAATCACAGGCCAAACATGTCACCAAGGTATTCAGACAGCTATGTTAGATACAGTTTCACAACACTACTTTTTTACAGTTCTCAAAATTGTAAAAAAAAAAATATATATATCTATATATATATAGATATATATATCTTGCTCTATTTTAAAAATCTGAAATTATGAGGGCATACAAAGTTAGTGCAGGAAATATATTCTGATTTTAAATTTTCTTTCCATTTGTAATTCTATAATTTTAGTCAATTTTAGTCATGAAGATGATTTATTTTTTAATTTATTGCATATGGGACTTTCTGGCGATTTCTAAATTGATTTCTATTTCTGTTATCACCCAAGACAACATTTCTCGTAAAGAACTTTGAATACAGCAGGCACTGAGTGCTGAACAAAAACAAATAGAAATAAAATTCAAGAAAATTGTTGAAATAGGAAAATACAATACGAAATACAAAATAGAATACATATAAAGAAAATAAAAATAAAATGAACCACTTATACCAGATTGAAAGCTGAGAAGAAGAGGTAGGTCTTAAAATCAGAATTAAAATGGTAATTTGCAGTGGAAAAGCATTTTATGATTTTAGGAGGCGCAAAGTCACATCTGCATGGGAGGCACAGAAAACTTCCCCATTATATGGAAATCCAGCAGATTGTAATTAAGCCAAACTCTTCCGCATAATTTTAGTGCTGGTCTCATGTGACATGATCTTAAAGTACAGGCCTGCAAGTTGACATTGTCCTCTGAATTACACAGTAAAGAGATGCAAAATGTGACACGGATGTAAAAATGAAAAAGCAGATTTGAATCAAGAGCTGTGTTTGCATGGAGAAAGAGCACAAGAAGTGGTGGGATGATGTAGGTCAGGTTTAGAAAAGTCATTTCAAATAGGTCATGCAGGGTTAACCCTAATTTAAAGGTTAAAAGAAGTGCACCTGCTGCAAGAGAAAAATTGCATTTAAAAAATTTCAATTATATATATATATATATATATATATATAGAGAGAGAGAGAGAAGAGAAAACATATATACAGAAAACATATATACATATATATATATATATATATATATATATATATATATATGTATATATGTTTTCTTTCTTCCTTTTTTGCTTTTGTGCTAATTGAGAAACAAATTATTTCCCAAGGCCAAAACAAGACAACCTAACATCATATACTTCCTATATGCAGACATAGGAAGTGGAAGTAGCCTCTTATGTTTACATAGGAAGTTGCTATCACGTTAGATTTCATAGAAATCATGTTCAAAGACAAGCAAACAGGAAACGGTGCGTCAACCCATCATGAGCGCAGCTTGCCCTTTGAAAATAATGCCACAAGATTCACCCCTCAAGAGAGCGGTCGATAACGTTTAAGATGAAGAAGAGGAAATATCCGAAGCATCACTTCTGGCTGGTCATAAAAATCAACAATTAGAGTGATGTAAAGATCTGCAATATCTTCTACCGACAAAATCAACAAGCCTGTGGTTTTGGAGACGGAGCATGCAAACCGAAATCGTTCTGCTTTACTTTTTCTTTCCAACTATCACAAAGGGATGCTGTGGGGAAAAACAACAGAGGATTTTGACAGGTATTCATTCCAGCTTTATATTAAAGTGCCTAAAAGTTCAAAGCTCGCAAGCAGGAATTTATGAACAACTGAATAATTTGGTCAAAGAAACAAAAAAGAGTTTGACGCAGCTGCAAAGCTCCTGTCTGCAGATCAACTGTTTCATCACTACAAAGCTGTGGAAGGGGAAGTCTTTGTGATGCCATGCGATCCATCTGAGAAGTCCCCTGTGAAGAGAGCCGACGCTGATGAAGGCAAAACATGTGGGGAAGAGTTTGTGGCTAAACATGTTGAAGCAAACAGAAGCTTCACAGGGTAACTAATGTGGTCATTGTCACAACATTTATTTTAACTGGTGTTTAATTCCATTCACTGAACGTTGGGTTCATGTTTATATGTTGTTCCTTAAAACGTATGTTTTAATACTCTGCACACGAAAAGTGGTTTGATTGAAATACTGTTGCTCCCACCTCTCCACCTGACTGTCGTTTGCAGGTCAAATTCGACTCTGCAGGTCATCGCAAAAACCAGTTTGAGATGCTTTGACCCTGAAGAGAGCAACGTGATGTTGTTGGTTGACGCTGGTGGAAGCATCCCCTGCCCCGGACACGCCTGTTATAACAGCACAGGTGTGGTTTGGTTCAAGGTGAAGAACATTCACAACATCCAAAACTGCTTCCTTGCAGAATCCATTTCTGATTGTTTTTTATGACTGAGGTCCTTCGCCAGTTCCATTTGGAAGCGGCGACGTGCATCTAGATGTCAACAGAAATTCACTCCTGTATGCCTTCTTGCAGAAAAACAAACCCGTTTCTACAGCTAGAGACTTCTGTGTTAAAGATGGGGCGCTTCAGCTCTGCACAGTCTACAAAGAGGACGCGGGTGTATTTTATTGTGACAGACGAATAACTGAGCAAGGAGAGGCGTGGATCTTCAGGAGGGCCGTCCACGTTAAAGTCATACGTAAGACTTTTCGATATTTCTGTTGTAATTTAAAAATCCTAACCTTAAGGCATTTTATGCATGTGCTGCGCCGTAGCTGCCACAGTGAACCACACTCGTGTTAAGATCAAAGATAAAAATGTCTGAAAATAATTCTGAAAGTTTTGATTTATCGCTTAGCCCCTCCTCTGTGCTGCAAACCAGACATACTGCTCACACTTGTTCTACGAACAAGTAGAACACTGCACTGAAAAAACACAAAGTCACAGTTCTGCAAAATGCAGCGTGTGTGGGCAAAACGAATAAGTCTTACATATTTGCCATCTCGTACAATAATGAATTGACAAACGCAGGCAAATGCATTCAAGCAGAAACATTTTCTGGGTGTTTTAAACGTAAATTTCCATATTTATTCCATGCATATGCAAAATCCACCTGTTCCTAGTCTTTCAAGCAACACTCCATTTAAAGTTTTACATTTTATGCATGCATCCACTTCCATAAGCCGGTGCAGATTTTCAAAGAATTGCAAAAAATTCAAAAACCTTTACAGTTTGTAAAGTTACGGGTCTTCATTATATGGCGAATATGTTGCATTAGCCCCAAACATGGGGCTAATGCATCTATTTTTCTAGATCACCCAGTGAGAGACATGTTCATCATAATCTTTTGCTTTTATCTCCCCCAACCCACAAAACAGCTCGCCGATAACCCTGAAACTGGAAGGCATCTTCTGCAGAAAGTGGCTGCTGACGCCTTTGCTCTGCTATGGTAGATGTGTAGTGTCAGAAATATATAAAATATACATATTGAAGATTATATATATCATATTTTGTTGAATAAATGCACATCATCTAAAAAAAATAGTACCTTCACAAACTTGGTAAAAAAAAAAAAATGTTAATGTGAAGTCAGTTTTTAGGTCTGAGGCAGAGAGGAAGTTTCAGAAATGCAAGATTCAGTTTTTCCACTGTTAGCGAGAGCGCTCATGCTGATACTTGTGGTTTTCCTTTTCCCACTAAACAGAGAGTACATACAGCAAGTGACGCTTTCCTGCAATTATGCTTGAGTGTAAAGTTAATGTTCGTTTCAAATGTGAAATATTTTCCGGTTTCTTTGTCTTGTGTTTTTAATTTTCCAACTTTATATAGCAAAGTGTTAATAGCACAGACGCAGCAAATCTACTTCATAATAACAACAATAATAATAATAATAATAAACCAAGAGATAAATGAAGAGATAATTCATACTATTTAACACACTTACTGGATATTTCATAATGTCTGATGGTTCAGGTGCTTTTTTAGCTCCGGCAGAGAATTAATTAATTGCATGTGGACAACTCAATGCACGTGGAGACAACAAGCATAAGAAAATGGAAGAATGTGGGTTTAAGTAACATGGTGATTGGAGGCATGCCAGTATGAATATTTGAAAAACAACATTTTGTGGCTCTAAGAAAGAGGCGTTCTTAAGGCCACTCAGTGTGTCTCAATAGGGACACACACAATAGTCCCAATGACATATTGCCATTGTGGGTATTTCCCCTCGCATTGTTAACTTTGATTTCCCTAATTGTAACTATTTCATTTCTGCAGTGTGCAATGTTTACTTAGAGGTGAATACCTGATGCTATCATGAGGAAATCCGCAGCAGCATTTGAAACCACTTTTTGCTTAAACCAGCTACTTACTTTACTGAGTTCAATGTATTTATAAAAGTATTAAAGAAATCCTGTCTGTTAAGAATGCTGTTATTTATCCTTCTTAGGTCACTTGTTTGCCAGAGCTCTGTTTTCATGTTACTTTAGACTGTTTATTTTTTAAAGAAAAATGAAACTAATCTAATCATTCCCATCTGTGGCTTACCAGTGCTTTATTGTTTCACCTCTGAGTTTCTCAGTCACTTTCACTGTCGACATCCTCCACTCGAAAGCGTTATCTAATTTCCTAGCGTAATATTTGGCTTTTGTTCTGAGACAAGTTATCTGGAGCTTTGCGGGGAGCTGTGCTCCAAACAGTTTTGTTGTGTTAATCTTGGTAATCTGAGCTTCACATCTGACAGTTTGATGGAGGATTTCCAGACTCGTAAAATATTGTTTCCAACTCCGAAGTGTGTCAAAATATTTACATGAACTAACAGATTGTGTTTTATCACAACACTTATGACAACATTTGTCAAACGCTTTGATAACCCAAACCATGTGAGACACAAAAACTGGGCCCATTTTTATTTTTTCCTGTTAAACAAAACTTGCATAAATAGGATTTATAGTCATATAAAAAAACACTATTTCAGTAACTATCAACTAATCTTACAGATTTTTTATGACTGAAGAGGAAAAGCTCAGACTGATGCTGTCAATTAGATCCACTACATTAAATGAACAATAACTAAATGTGGCTGCCACTATAAAAGCCGGCACTTCGGTTCAGCATTTATAAGGAAGAAATTACCAATCATCTTACATAGCAGTGGTCGCTGATCTGTAAAAGTTTATTTCTAAATAATTTGAAGTCAATCATTCTTCAGTGAGAAAAATGATTTAGTTTACAACTTTATTAAAACCAATGGGTAATTCACCTGTCACCAACCTGTGTATACACTCACCTCTAACATGCATCTACTAGCCATAACCATCAATACATTGATCAAAAACACAAATTAGTACCACAGCAGATAAAAAAGAAAACAACAACAACAACAAAAAAAAAAAACGGTCACAAGAATATGGCAGCTTGATTTAGGTTTGCAAACCTTCACCTGATTGAAATGTAGTAGTTCTGCAACAATTTTCTCCAGACAGAAGAGGTCAAAGTGGAAATTTTGGGCCATAAAGCACAAGGTTATTTTTGTAGAAAACCAAAGAGAATTTATCATTACAAATTCCAACTATCTGGAGTTTGGAGACAGAATCAAGGTACCTAATTTTTTCATAAAACCTCAGACTTCACCTTGACTGTGGTGAATTATCCTCTAATCTCTTATTTCTCATGTAGACCGGAAGGTGAAATAAAAACAAATCTGTTTTAATCCAAAGGACTGCTGAAAATAACATGTTGATTTATTTCTTTTTGCATTTTTATATGTAAGACTTTCTAGCAAAGTTTGTCTCTGGATAGTGTAACATCTTTGAAGTCCCATGTTTTGCACCATGAAAATATAACTTTATTTCATTTTACCACAGCATATCTGAAAGCAAACTTTCCTCCTATGGTTAAGTATCCAACTGCTAACATGACTGAGGAGGTCGCGCTTGGTAAGTGCTTTGATGCAGCTATCTGGACTAGTATCAAAATCTTAGATTATTATTTTTAATCCCTGATATTTTATGTAAATGATATAGACTATTAAGAATATAGCTTAGTTAAACCAAACATTTTATACTTGTACATCTGAAACAAATTGTTTTCTGTTTCAGGTCAGCCTCACAACCTCACATGTGAGGTAGACTTTGATTTTGAGGTAAACATTTCTCGAAAAGTAGAGTGGTTCATGAATTATGGCGGCGATCTGGACAACATGACCCTGTTAGACACGGAGCAACATCAGTGAGTAAATAAGAGCACTTTCAACTACAGTTTTGCTTTGAAATAGAAAGTAAGGCAACGTTCTTCTGTATTCCAGTGAAGTCTTGTTTTCAGAGACCAAGGTTAGGCAGACGTACACCATAAAGGAAGTGATGCCTTGGCACCTGGAACACGCATACACCTGCTTCGCCAGCAACGCTGTGGGAAACAGCAGCGTCACAATTACACTTAAACAAAAACGGCAAGGTAGCTCATTTGTTGTGCATTTTCAATTCAGTGTTTGAGTTTTCAAAATGACTTCGTTGCTCCAAAGCTGCATATGAAAAACAATAACTGAGTCAGCCACATCGGTATGACGAGGTGCTTTGGTTATTCTGTGTAGTTTCCGTAAATAAAACTTGTGGGTGTGAACTGTGTGATGAAGCAAAACCTAAAGCTTAAAACCACATAGATGTACAGATTCAGGCTCAGATTTTGATTGAGAAGTTAACATAACCATATCAGCCTAATAATACATATAAAGAAGAATGCTACTCTGGTAGCCGTACCAAGATAAAAAATATTATTGTTATTTTTTGTCTAGACAAAACGTTGTAGTAATTGAATTTTCTGATTTAAAAAAAAATCAATTTAAAATTTTTATTTAACTTAATTTTTAAGCCATTTGTTCATTATTTTAGAAAATTCTCCCCATTCTCACTCTACTCCAAAGAGGCCAAAGTTCAAATCATTGTACAGCCTTAGTTGAATTTTAAGCATTTTAAAACCTTTTTGTTCATCATGCTAAAAAAAATTAATTGCCTAGTTGGGCTGCCAATAAGAAAATAAATAGTCAGTTTATCTGATTGTGTTTTGTAATAACTAAGCTACACAGTAAAGCCAATTGTAAGATGCTTTCATTCCAGTAAAATGGCCATCACTGGTTGGGTATCCTTTTGGCTGCTTTCTGCTGGTAGCCTGCCTGGGAATCACCTTGCATGTGAAGTGGCTGGAATTACAGCTCATCTTCAGATCACGCTTCCAGTTTGGAAAAGATGATGGAGGTCAAGAAAACACACACACACACGCCCACACTCACACACATGGCTAATCTTATTGCTCAGACCTGACATTGTGAAATCTCATGTTATTTTATCAAGCAAATCAATGCAGTTTTCAGATAATACACAGTAATGTTGATTATGGTAGAAAAAATAATAATAATGTTTTAATTCCTATTTTAATATGTAATTTTTTTTTCACCTTACAGAGAAGGAATTTGATGTTTTTGTGTCATATGTGTGGACGGGTCCATCAGCAGAGGCGGCAAATGGTTTGACCATTTCCTCCAAGCCTTACAGTGATGGAGGAGGTATGAGCGAATATGCGTGTTGTTGTTTGCATTTAAAAGAGAATAAAATAAGTAATGTTTTGTCTGCTTTGTATAATCAAACGTAGAGGTGCGGAGCCGTGAGGAACCGATAGAAATGCGGCTGCCACGGGTGTTAGAGGACCAGTGGGGGCATCGAGTCTGTCTGCTGGAAAGGGACTTTCTTCCAGGAGGAGGTAATAGCATCAGCTGTGTGTGCATTTGTTTCTAATACCTTGTGGGGACCATTTTCCTGACACATGCTACGTTGTGGGGACCGAAGCCTGGTCCCCACAAGGGGAAACGCTGTTTTTGGGTCAGGGGTCAGATTTAGGACTAAGGTGTGAATTGAGTTTTGGTTAGGGTTAGGTATGTAATGGTTAGGGTTAGGATAAGGGTAACGGTAAGATTTAGGCTGTAGAAATTAATGGAAGTCAATGGAAAGTCCCCGCAAAGATAGCCACGCAAATGTGTGTGAGAGTGTGTGTGCATCTGTCTCCACAAATGTTTTAATTAATTATCTGATTTTGCTTTACAGCTTATACAAACGATGTGGTTCTCACTATAAACAAAAGTCGAATGCTCATCTATGTCCTGTCGGCTGAATATTTCGCCAGCAGTGACGCTGTGTTTGTACTGGAATCAGGAGTCAAGGTAAGCCGGTGTATTTCAGAGAGGTTTCTATCTCTGAAGCTGCTTTTTTGAGTGTGCACAGCAGTGAAAACTGGAAAATACAATTCACAAAAATCTCACAATTTTTACCAGATAACAGTCTCACAATTAGTCAAAAATTTATGTTTTTAAAAGAATAGTTTGTATTTTTTCCATAGAAATTGATCAATTATGAGAATGGTACCCTTGCAAAATAACTTGAGAGCAATTTCCTTTTCGGCAAAAACAGTTCCACAGAAACTGCAGCTCTTATAAATACTGTCAGACGTTTTTGCTCATTTTCCGTTCATGCCTCAGGTTTTTACTGATCTCATAAAATGCTGTAACATGAAACTATTTTTAAAAGTAATTGACATTTGATTTCATTTACTGCATGAAAGCAGCTTTGAAATACCTTGCTGCTGAAATGTGCTATACAAATAAAATTTGATTTGATTTTTGATTTTAGTGTAGGGTAGGCCTAAAATAAACATGACATTTCTTTTGATTGCAGCTCACAGCCAATGCTACAAGGATTAAATGCATCATTTTTTTTAAGTTTTGCTGAAATTGGTAAATTTGTTTAAATTCTGATTTATCAGATTTATGGGACAAATGATAAATTATGCTTTGAGATTTTGCATTGCACTTAATTATTCAAAATTAATTCCACCTAAGTTTTTCATTTATATACTTATTGGTGTAAATGTTTTTTTTTGTTGTTTTTTTTAACACCAGAAGAAACACAAGCCAGTACCATTCCCATTGCTTTTAATTCTAAAAATCTCAATCTCAAGTTCTTCAATAGTTTCTACGTAATACCCCCTCCCCTAAAACTTTGTGGACTTTTAAAGGAAAAAAAGAAAACACAGTAACTGTTACGAATCCAGTTTATACTCTTCCTGAGAGTAATATGAAAATAGCTTGGTTTCATTTTTGTGGCTGTTTTGACATAAACTGAAACTGGTACCAGTGTGAGAAACAAAGCTCAATCCAAACAAAACAAAACACAAAGAATCCTCTGTAGTTTCTGAATGCTTCAGTTCACCATCCTGATTCACTGCAAAGTCATTTCAACCCCAGTGACTCACATCTTCTTCCACATCTTTAGGCCTTGCTGCAAAACTCTGCCCTCAAGATGCTGTTGATTTGGACCAGAGGAAGTTCGCCGTCCTTCATCCAGCCAGAACCTCCGCTGCCCAAACTGGTGCAAAGAGCCTTGAAGGTGCTTCCCAGTCTGCAGTGGAGCATGGACGCACCTTCCACGGCCACCAGGAGCTTCTGGATCTCTTTGCAGAAAGCTGTGCCAGCTGACAGAGAGAGACTGGCTTCGCATTTGCAATAAGCCAGAGGAGTGGGAAACACGTTTCCCCGCAAGAACTGCTCATTATGCGTTAGTTTTCATAAATGTGCATCACCAAAAGATCAGATCAGAACGCTAAAGCGGAGTCTGAACAAAGAAATGTGTGAAGAGCGGTTCATGCAAGTGTACCAAGTGTTAATTTAAAATGCTCTGGGAGGAAAAAATAAAAATTTTTCATCTGGAGGAATTCATCCATCTCATCAAATTTTCATCAATTCCTCCATTTAAAACTATGAAAAGAAATAAAAACTGAACTATTAAATATAGATACTGCTTCAAAAAATAAATGAAAACCATTTTTTTAAATATATATATTCACTAGACATGACTGACACAAAGACTACAGCAATAGGTGTTGATATACTTTATTCGACGATGTCAGAATGAATAGCTGAGTAATCCATAGAAAAATCAAAACTATACATTTTGGATAGTGGGAAAACAAGTTGGTGAGTTATGATATTAAATTCAAAAGGGAAAGTGTTTGGGAAAGTACCTAATTTTCACACTAGAGCAACCAAGAAAGTATATATGGTCACGATCTAATGTTTAAATATTCGACAACAGAGAACATTTACTGTAAGCGTGACAAACTGGATTTTGGCTGCATGTTTGACAGGCTGAATGAGATAGAAATGGGGGGGGGGGAAAAAGTGTTCTCATAGGTGAGGGAGCTGGTGAAAGCAAAGGGCTGTGCAGTAAAAGTGAGGACTTAAATTGAAAAAAGAATTTAATCTGAAAACAAAACAAATAAAAACACACTTAATAATTTAACCCACAGTCTAGTTTGTGGATTAAAAAATAAACCATTGTCAATATGTACATTTTTACACATCAGACAAGCAACATGCTTGTTAGCATTAAACCAAACCAGCGCATGGAGGGAACAAGAACGGTAACATCATGAGGACAGGAACTATCCCAATCATCCAATTAGCCAACAAAACAAAAGCAAGATGTAGCAAAAAAAAATTTAAATGGTTTTCTGACCAACTTCTCCCTTTGTCATTACCACTTTTCACATCTCTGGAGACAGAGGCACCCGGCAATTTCACCTCTTGAGTTAAGATCAACCAGCTGTGGTTAGAAGCGTAAACACAAGGCGGAAGGCTGAAAGCAGCCTCCAACTGCTGTGAGCCAAGTCGTACAAACCAAGGCTACAGCGACAAAAATGAGAGCCTTCATAGATATCTCACATCGTTAACAAGTATAGAAATATTATTTAGTGACAGAAGTTTGTGGCAGTGATTTACAACTTGTCAGATTGGGCCTTCAGCTTCCTCTCCCAGAGTTTCTGATTATCAGAGAAGCCCTGCTTGCCCTTGTTGAAGGAGTTAGGGCCTGCAGATGTTGGGGTCTCCCTGAAAAGATAAGTTCATCATCTTACGTCAAGTTATAAAAAAATAAATAAAAAAAACACCACACATTTGAAAGCAGATGTTTACATACACTGCATAATTTTTTTTTCTTTCGTCTGGAAAAACAAAAAAATTAAAAACTGATTTACGAAAACAAAAACGGGCAAAACTGTCACAGCTTTTGTACCTCCCAATGTTCTTCATCCTCATCTTTGCTTCTGGAGGCATTTCTTCTGGTTCGCTCTGTACAGGGGAGAAAACTAACATCAGCTACTTTTCATCGATTCCACTCCATATAACGTTTTTTTTTTTAATGAGCGAGTACTTACATCATCATCTTCGTTAAAAACTGACACCAACTTTTTTGGAGGAAGTGATGGCACTGTCTCCTTGGGTTTCTAAAACAGGTCAGGGACAAAAATAAAGTAAAACAGCAAAGCAGCATCACACTTTCTTATTTTGAGACATGACTAAAAGACATCCTTGTATTTTGTAAGAGTTAAGTAAAAAATACCATCCATTCATGTAATAATTAACCAACTTTAGGTTGTTTCAAAATCCAAACACATAGGAATAAAATCTGCCTCAAAATTTCCATGGCTCAGATGTTAGTGTGCTCATTTTCAGGCTGTTCTGCAACGACTTTCACAATACTATCTGCACAAATCGTATTCTGTAAAATACGTCGCTTAACACTTACCGTTGCTCCTAGTTTGATAGAAATGGGGTTTGATTTCTTTGCCATCTTACTGCCCATGCTGAAGCCAATTTTGGAGGTTTTGCATGGTGACGATTTGTCTGCTGAGGACTCGTCCTCGTCTTCAGGGGTAAGATGCTGAGATGTGCGTTTGACAGCAGTCCCATCTCCTCCCCCAGTGCTACAAGAGACAGGCTTAGTTTTCACTCTGTCCTCCTCCTCCTGTGGCCCTGCTTGAGGCAAGACAACTCACCAAGGTGAACAACTGCTTTGTGGGATCTGGGAGTGTTCAAAGCTACAATTTCAGTTCTTATTTGCTTACAAATCAGATTACAAGTCTTACTTATGAACGTCACAGTTAATGGTAGTAGCTGATACGAGTTTACACCACACATGAAGCCGAGGATAACACTAGTAAAACTACAGATAGTACAAACTGGAAGAAAACATGAATTGATACACTGACGTCACGGCAGCTGCCGTCTTAACAGTGACAGTGATAATCAAATTACTCTAGAATAAAAGATTAGTTTCTTAAAGACATTTTCAAGTGCCTTTAAAGCTGATCATGCAGGCTTTATACTTTATATCAAGGTAGTCAGAATGTAGTGACTGTCTACACTACATAGTAGGTAGATTATTTCAATCCCTGTTCCCTAACTCGGTAAATGGTTTTTGATGTGTTGGGGGAGGAAAAAAAAAAACAATGATCACATATGAAAAATTATATTAAAAAGTCTATTCAAGATTTGTGAAAATGAATACACATGAATATCACTACTATAATGCAGCATAAACAGAGCATATTCTTTTAAAAAAAAAAACACAAAGCTAATTATTATATTTAATACACTACTATTACTATCAATGAATGGTTACCTTAAAACAAAAATTAATAGTGGTTTCAGTCAGATACAAACCACCTAAATAACTGATTGTGTGATTGTTAATTAGACACATTTTTATCTGGCATTTAACACGAGCCAATTAAAAATGACAAAATAAAGCCAACAGCATTCAAAGCTGAATGCAGTTGCTTCGTTTATCTACGATTTATAGCCATCACTAAATCAAAAAGTAATTTATTACTGTCTCCAATTCCTCTTGCATCAAGACTTTTACCTTGAAACTGCCTGTGTTAAGTTAGCTTAGCAAATTCTTAGCTTAACTTAGCAAATAACAAAAGACTACCGTTACACAAACTCGTGTAAAATGATCAGTAATTCTCTTCGCTCGTGGTTTGTAGCCTCATTAACACACTTTAAGTAACATTGCTTGTAGCCTTAATCCAGAGTTAATGATGCTAGCAGTAGCCAGCTAAAGCTAACATGTAGTTCTCTCATTGAAGTTCACAAAACGCCTATTTGTAGGACGACCTTCTTTTAAGCAAACGGGTAGCACATCAATACACTATTTATCAGTTTTCATGTGTTAACTAGATTTTAAATGTCAAAACAGCACAAGTATCACCTCCGTCGTCGGAGCTATTTTTCCTGTTAGGCCTGTTATCCGCCATCATATCTTTCTCTGGCCTCTACCACTAGTCTTTATTTTGGCGCTGTTTGATTTATGGACTTCACAATGTTCGCAAACAAGAGACGAAGAAGAAGCAGCAGAAGGGGAAAAAAACACAAAAATGATAGCAAGCTAACTTGTAAGGGAAAGAGAGAAGCAGGTAAGAAATATTCAGTTACCAAGTTAAAGAAAAGCATTTTGTCAGGGGATCAGTTTAAATAATACATATAAAAGAAATTAAGACGGTAACGGTATTCCAGATTGTTTGAAAAATATTATCAGTGTGTTGTGTTAGCTAACCTTCGTTTTCACTGCTATCTTAAGGTAGCATGCGACTAATATCCTACACATTAATCCAAATTATTACCAAATAATGTCGCATAATTTCCCTTTGGCTGGTATTTTTTTTAATCCACCCAGTTGTTGATATGTTTTACAACTTATTTTCTTCAGCTTTGAAACGTCAGAATCAGTGATCACTGTCAGGCTGTTCCAGCCTATCAAAAACAATTCAGTATAAGAATTCAGTTGCCCTCCGTGTTCATGCATGTTTTTCTAATGTTTTTATTGTTTCTCTTAGGTTCTTTTTACAGTTTTTGGTTAAACAATGTACATGTCGGCATGGGACAAGCCCTGTGTATATGCTCTCGTGGCTCCATCACCATTGATAACAAAAAGTACTACTTTGTCCAGAAATTGGATGAAGGGTGAGTTGACTTGATTGTGTTGTAAGGTTTTCATGTCAACTGCTGTGCGACTTTATTGCTATTGTAATGGATCTTACTGTAAGTCATGCAAAATATAAGCTCTGTCTTTTACACTGTAGCCCTAATTAAGTTTTGTTTGTTTGTTTTTTTTGTATTTTTAATATATACTCTAACATTTAGGATTGACATTACCCCCCCTTTTAATGTCAGGCTTCCTCTAACCTGCTTTCTCTCCGTCAATTCAGTGGGTTCAGCTATGTTGATCTGGTTGAGGGGGCAAAGGATGGACAGTTCTACGCTCTGAAGAGGATCTTATGTCATGATCGCCAGGCTCGTCAGGAGGCTCAGACGGAGGTGGAAATGCATCAGATGTTTAATCATCCCAACATATTGAGCCTGGTTGCATATGCCTTCTCTGACAGCGGAAGCAAGACAGAAGCCTGGCTACTTCTGCCTTACGTTAGAGTAAGTTGATGCTGTAATTTAGAAGGGGAAGGAAACTTATCAGAATGTGATCATGTTCCGATTTGTTTGTGTGTTTGTGAACAGAAAGGAACCCTGTGGTCTGTCCTTGAGAAGCTAAGAGACAAAGGGAGCTCAATGCCTGAAAACCAGATTTTGAAAGTCTTCCGTGGAATCTGCTCTGGTTTAAAGACTATTCACGACAAAGGCTATGCCCACAGGTAATGTCACCCAACTTTCAGAGATGAGCAAATTGTGTTTGTTGTATTTTATGGGAAGTTGTATGCATCCATGTGCCAAAACACAAAGCGCAAGTGGGTCTATATAAAATATATGATCACAGGGGTTTCCATAAAGAAATACAGATTAGTTTCACATATCTTTTAGATCCAATTGTTTTAGCAGTTGTTTTAAGTAAATATTTGGTCCAAGAAAGACATAACCATCTACAGAAACACTGCAAATACTTATTGAAGATGGACATTATGGAGGGCCGATGTTTGCACAGTGAAGAGCATTTATGTTTATCTGACCGATCTGACAGAACAGCTAATCGTATATTATATGTTAACATGCAGCCTGCCTGATTTTCATGAACAGATTAATAAGATTACTTAGTAAATTCATCCGTGCCCAATCTGCTTGTCCATCACAGGAAAGCACAAAAGGAGTGATTAAGGCTTTTGATTATTGAAAACATAGCGTGATGTGGATGAATATTTGACAAAGCTGCTTTGTAAAAATGTTTAAATTAGCAAGTCTGCTGTTGTGCTGTTTTTTTATTTTTTATTTTTTATTTTGCCAAAACATTCTAAATTACTACAGAATTTAGCTTTCAGTGTTTATAATTTGTCCACCATTTATGTCAATTTATTTAATCTGACAGGGATCTGAAACCCACAAATGTTCTCTTGGATGAGGAAGACAGGCCAGTTCTAATGGATCTGGGCTCAATGAACCGGGCAAGAATTGAGGTAAGAGTGGACATCTATAGAAAGTTGGAAAATCTTTACTTATCAATTGTAAATGTATTCACATGGTGATAGCCACCTATACAATTGCAAAGTTAATTTGAAGTGATCAACAGAGTGTGACACATATTGTCACTTAGACAGAAGTGTCAAAACATAGTATACAGTAGCCAGAAGCACTGCAAATAATTGATTCTTAAACAATACTGAATACTTATGAACAGATTTTCTTTTTCAATAAATAGTTCTGTTTTTGCACCACTAGGTGGCAGCTTAGCATCATTCATTCTGTTATAACAGCATCTGTCTGTCTGGTAGTTTTTCTCAGGGCAGCCATTGTAATGTATTTTGTTTTCAAATCAACACAATTGTTTTAATCTGTTAATTTAGAATCTTTTTTTCTTTTTTTTAAATGAATGATTGAAAAAAGCCTTTCTCTTTAAATTCATAACTTGGGTGTTCAGAAATGGTGTCAAAGATTGTATTTTATTTTCATTTGTGCGGTGAACGTTGAAGTTTACTAGATTTACTTTTAGGTGTTACTCACCTTGTAGGGACTATAATGCAAATTGGTCTCATTTTTTATTTTTCAAAATAGGTCAGAGGATCCAGAGAAGCCTGACTGTACAGGACTGGGCGGCCCAAAGATGTACCATTTCCTACAGAGCTCCTGAGCTCTTTAACGTAGAAAGTCACTGCATTATAGATGAGCGTACTGATATTTGGGTAAGACATCTTCCCTCCCGTTTTGAGCAAATTGTCTAGTTTATTTTCTGTATTGGTCTCTGCATCTCTCTGACGCTTGAAATAAAAGTGAAAAATTTTAATTCAGCTCATAACATCTTCTTCTGTGCGTGTTTTCATAAACCTCCAGTCGCTGGGCTGCGTGCTGTACTGCATGATGATGCTGGAGGGCCCTTATGATCTGATCTTTCAGAAGGGGGATAGTGTTGCTCTAGCTGTCCAGAATCCAGTAACCATCCCTTCAACTTGTAGGTCAGTATTCAAACTGCAACGACGCGATGAGCACTCGCCACAAATTTTTAAGTTTTGTAGCAGATTAATTCTGGATGAGAATTAAACGGCACTAATCTTTTGTCTGTCTGTTTTTGAGTCAGTTACTCCAATGGTCTCCAGTTGCTGCTGAGCTCCATAATGGTTTCGAATCCCCAGGAGCGACCGGGCATCGGCTGGGTCCTCGATCAGGTGCAGGACCTGCAGAGCCGCAGTCCGAACACTCAGACCAACATGGTTTGATTCCTTCATGTTGCACCATGGACACTTCACCACGTCAGTGTACCTTCGCTTATTTCCTGGTTGAAGTCTCACCTTTTTATTTGTTCTTTTAAAGTGTAAAATGTTTTTTTTTATTTTATTTTTTTTTATTGTGACAGTTGCTATCTAATTAATTCCTTAATCCTTTTAAAGCAAAATTAAATAAATGCCTTAAATTGTTTCACACTCTGAAGTGCAATGGATTACCATGTCGTTGGTATTAGGATAATTTCACTTTATTTCTTTCTTAGTAGTTGTTAAAGGGGATGATTAGTTAATGTTTTTCTTAAATGATCTGCATTTAATTTTAGCTCTTGAATAGATCTGGTAAAAAGGGAGAGGTGCTAGCTGGGTTTACCAGAAAGCAGACAAAATCATTCATCATGTCATATCTTGTTGGCTTTACGTGTTCTGAATAAAAGTAATCAAAACATACATTATGTAAAAAGGTAAATTTTGAGCAAATGGCTTGTGGATTTAGTTATTTACACCTTAAAAGGTGCCACTTTGTCCTCCTTTTTCCAAAGCTAATCTGAGACAAATAGCCAAAGGTATATATTTAGTACCTGCAGCTTCCTGACCTGCTGCAGTAAGCAATATATTGTAACATTTGGGCACAACAATGCAGTGACTGCATTGCCATTCCAATGAAGCTGAAATCAGCTGCCAGCTGATTGCACTAATAGACGGCCTAAATTTGTTTCCTTTGACACACAGAAGGCACAGTTGCTGTAGAGACCCAACTTTGTGAAGTTTGAATGCCTAATATTTAGTTTGAAATATGTATTTTAACAAAGACATTGATTTTATGTATGTTAACAGGGGAAAAAAATGAAGCAAGCGTTGTTTTCTTGTTGGACATAGTTATAGTTTTTATGAATATTGTCATTATTGAAATTGAAACTTTCCAGTGAATGAATGTTGCTTGAATTTAGCATGTTGGGTTACATTTTGCCTGAAAACGAACTAATGTTTATTTATTATTGCTCAGTTTGGGTCCAGCATCTGTTTTTAAAATGTCAGCTGTTATTTTTAGACAACACCTTCACGTTTTCTGTTTATAATCACAATCTTTTAGCTCCAATTGGAGTCACCAGTGCAGTATGTGTCTACATGGTGCTGTGATTATTTATCTGTGCGTACTGACACTTTATTTACAATTCCAGATTCGGTGTCTTGCATCACAAGTAGGTAAAAAAATAAATAAATCTGATGATGAGACCAACGGTTATATAATCAAGAAAACGACTTTTTAGATTCAGTAATCCCACAGAAAAACATCTATTGACAGTACGTCAAGGGGGTACGGATTATGCTGGTGCAGGATAAAACTTTTCTTGTCCTGTCATTTTTATGTTTATAATAGTGTTTTAATCAAATTAGTATTTTGCATTCCATAATTACTTGTGTTTAGTTTTGATTTCCTGACTCGCGTGCGTGAGTGTTTCACACTTTAGTTTTCTCAGGGTCTGCTTGCATAACAGAAGATCCACACTAGAGGATTATCAAGGCACCTGGAAAAACAAATATTTTTGGCATTCATGATTAATTTATTGCTTTTGTGACTGTAACGCAGTAATACTTTGACCATGAAGAGTCAAATTGTTATTTGACTTGTACAGTTGGAGTTTATTTGACTTTTTGGTGTAAAAACATTTTTCTTTTGATGCAACGGTTGGTTTCAAGCAATGACTGTAAAGTCTTGTGTCTTTGCAAATTAAAACCTACTTTAATGCTGCTGGTAAGACAGTGCAACGATGTGAGTCAGTCATTATTAAAGGTTGTTTATCATTACTGGAAATTGGTAAAAGCATCTCATATTTTCCGCACTGTAATGAGTGTATAAATGTTAAATATGTAGTATTCTATATTCTGTATACTTTTTAATAATTATGAAATAAAACTACTTCCTGTAATTTGCTCTATTCTAAGCGCTCCTTCCTCTGCTTATACTTTAATAAACACAAGCCAATGGAAACCCCTGCTGTCAAGAAGTGGTGATGCGGCGTGTAAAGGTGAGACGAGGAATGCCAGGAAGCAAGGCTGGCAAGCAGAATGTCACACCATAACAGCATGATGGCTTCTGTCTCACTTGTTTTAATGTTTTGGCTGAAAACTAAATGGTAAAACAAACCTTGAAACTGAACAGTAGACTTAAATCAAATTTTTAAGCAATGGTTGATGTAATTAGAGTAGAAGCTGCATTCAGACAGGGCAAAAATGAATCTTGATTAATGAGTGTAAAAATATGCTGGAGGCCTTGTAGAAAACCTGAACATGCACAGGGAGAAAGTTCAAACTTTATGCAGAAAAATATACATTTTGGCTATTTGAATAGAAATGACTGAAATGATGCATACAGATGAGATGAGCTGCATCGCCATGTCGAACTTGTTGAATACTCCTGTGTCATTCAAGTTGATCGCTCCTGAAATGTCAAATATGTAAAGTAGAAGAAAAACAAAGTGGACTCTAGTTACACAAATGCTGTAACAAAAATCTGTTGCTTTATGCAAAGATAGTTTTCAGGGTAATGGCTTCCTCCATGCTGAGTGGCCATCCAGGCCATGTCTGTTCTGGTCATGAAGGTTTCACTGTGAATAATGACACTGTCTAACCAGCTTCAGCCAGCATCTATAGACCAGACAAGGCAGTTTATATGTATGACACATTTTCAGTCACAAGGCAATTCAAAGTGGTTTACATGAGTAAAAGGAAAATGCATCTCTGAGTAAAAAAATAAATGAGTGAAAGAAGACTGACTATGTAACTGTGGATATGTGTCTGTGAAGGCTCAGGTGTGAGTCCATCACCGCACACAGATTTCCTGCCTATTCAGTCGTTTCTATCTGTAATAACAGAAGTGGTGGACTGACTTTTGATTGTTTCCTTTTAGATCAAAAATTATACACACATTTATTTGGTCTGTGCATCTCCTCAGCAGGGAATGCAGAAATCGGTTTGCTATTAGGATATTATCTGTTTGGTTTTTGTTTCATACAAAGTGAGCTACCCTACATGTAACGAGAGTTTGTCTGATTCTAAAGCAAAGCCTCTGAAGTAAGTTTAAATATTGCTTTGTACTTCTAAATACCACCTTCATCTGGCAATAAGGCAGAATTTACTGTTCACCTATCTCTGTGTACTGGCGGTGTGCTTGGAAACAAATATTAAACTGTTCATGCAGGTGGATTTACAACAGTTACATCCTCTCCAATAAGCGAGATATTACATTGTGCCTCTGCTTCAATTACATTTAATAAAAATCCCTGCCTTTCCAGGTTCAGGCCTGCAAATGTGACCTATCGTAAATAGAGCACGATCTGCCACATGTTTACAATTTATATGCCTTTTAGTATCCAAACATCCCAAGAAGTCATTTTGCTTGAAATAATCAAATCTTTTTTGGTTTCTTCCAGAAACTCCCTGATAAAGCTTAGCCTCCCTATGGATCTAGGGAGTTCACTCTCTAAATTGACAATCATGGTCTTCGGAGGGGCAGAGTGACGCCCTACAACACAACCACAAGGTCAATTATTTTGAACATAAGGACAACTGTAAGGACCTCTCCCGTTCGTTCATAGGGCAGTGCTGTTGGTTGCACCTTGTCTTTTCACTTTAAACCGCATGTATTTCATCTGCAGCCTCACCCAAGTCCTCTTGCACAAACTGGTCTCACAATATATAAACCATCTGCAGTTTTTATTGATTTGGCAATGAATCAATTAGTGGATTATTTAATTAGCGAAGCATTATGGGTCAGCGCAAACCTGCTCCTCGCCTGCAGTGCGTCTAAATCTTCTAAATCATGTTGCACGTTTGGAAGCCATGAGGACGTCTCTGTAAAAAATGGCCAAACAAGCCCGACTAAATACAGAGAATTATTTTATGATTCCGGTAAAACCTTGTAAAGTCATCTAGTGAGTTTCTGTTGTTACTTGCCAGGGAGATCTTATTTCTTTAAGGCTTTATGTGGCCAGAGTCGGAACTTTTGCTGTCACTTGAGTCCAAATTGGTCTTGGCTGCAGCCGAAAGAGTAAAATATGGACATTACGTCTGCCCTGTTGAGTGGATGAGTTATGACTTCTGCCTGCGATCAGGGCGTTGTTTCCCTCCAGGAGCTTTCTGCACGCTCATTAATTCATGGGAGTGTTTGGGTTAAAATGCATAATGAGTTCATTAAGGGGGATTGGCGTAATCAAGAAAGGTATTGCCTTAATTACTGGCACCAGGCCAGACCTATCTGTTCTCAGAGAGGCCGGCCACCCACCCAGTCCACAGAGCTCACTAATTTAATTAAGTGTACAAAACGCTACACCTAACGTCGCCCTGGGGGGCAATTATGGCACTAGATATTGAAAGATCTCCATCGGGGGTATTTTTACTTACTGGCAGGAGATTGCCTGTGTCAGTTAGCTGATTGCATTGATTATATTGATTTGTAACAGCTTTTTGGGTAATTTCATCTACAAAAGGTGAGAGCAACATGTTGGTCCAGGAATTTTTTATTTATTTATTTACTTATTCATTCTTTATATAGACCCTGGACTCTTTTGCCAAGTGATTAGATGGAATGGAGCTCCACAATAAGTCTTTTAAAGTGGGAGTTGGGGGAGAGGAGGATCGATAGTTTTTTATTTGCCACATAAGGTCAGTACAGGTAGTACAGGTTGGTTGTTGTAGATTCTTTTACAGGCTCTCTCCACCTGCTGTGTAGCTGCCTGATTGATGCGAAGAAGCAAGAAAATGGCTTTAAACAGGAAGCTAAAAGGAGGAGTTGCAGCATTAAAATAGATACAAGTCACCCAAACCACCATGAAAGGCAAAATCTTGTTTTTCTACACTTTTGCCAATGCTCAAAATAACAACATATTGTGAGTCTTCAGCTAGTGTAAAACATGAATATTTATTTTTACTATTTTTAAAAATTTAATGTCTAGAAGTAGTGAGTTTGAGGTTTTTGGCAATAGCCTAATATTTCAAGAAATTGGTTCTAACCTTGGGAAATACAAAATGCAAGGCACGTAGTTCAAAATTAAGGAGATTGCAGCAACACAAGGCTTCGCCTTATGGCTTTCTCTTTGTCACTCTGTCGCATACGGCTGATTTGTATATTGCACAATTGATAATTATCGAAGTAGAGTTGTTTATGCTTGCACTTCTTCCAGAGTTTCCATGAATATCTTAGCTACTTCTCTTATTAGTCCTTTCATTAATGTTTTGAACAAACCTTTGAGGCCTTAACAGAACATCTTATTTTATTATTACATTTAAACTAAATGACGCCTGAGTACAGTTTGTTGCACCAGATTTTATTTCGTGGTATTAGAGTAAAGTAACTGAATACAAAAGGGACACAGAGACACTTTAATGCTTCTTAGTAAATAAACCCATTATGAAAATGGGTTACTTACACATTTTGCAAGAATTTCTACTCGAGTGAGCGTCTGTCGCCATGTATTTTTTGACTGAATTTTAATGGCGGTGCACATGCTGATCAGCAGAACATCTTATCCTTGGCACACCCATAGCAAGAGCTTAGCCAAGGTTGTGGCTGTTTTGTTTTGGGGCCTATATTTCCTATATTTCTTCATGAATTTTTAAATAAAGGACAGGTTTGAAAAAGCAAGTTAAATCTCAACTTTCTACTTTTTTGCGTCAATAATACATTTAGAAGCCATGATGTCAACCTCTGACCTAACCCCTGACCCTGGCATTACACCTGCAGGCACCAAGTCCACTTCTATAAATTTTATTTCAGTGACTGTGCTACATAACCACGAACAGGGCTGAGACAGTTACAATGACATTTTAGGTCTTGTTTTTTTTGTTGTGTGGATGAAGTCACACCTAGAAAATAATTGGTGTGTTTAAAAATGCACCAATAAAATCATGTTTCCAAAACATGATGGTGTGAACGAGGTCTAAAAGCCTTGAAGTTGGTGTGGATTTAAAGCCATTGTAATTGTCACCCATAAAATAAACTTTTGTTGATAGGATAAGGCACCAGAACTGATTGGAGACCAGTGAACCCGTGTTATTGTAAATCCAGCCCAGATCTTTTCACAAAAAATGGGGAGTAAAAGACGACTGAACTGAATGTGCTCTTCTGTCTTCTGCTCATTAAAAAAAAAAAAAACACTCTTGCACATTATCTTTTGCCAATTAAAGAGAAGAACCGCCGCCCGGCAGATCATTTTTAATTACAGGCTTTTAACCTTTGCTACGCTCAGCAAAGCAAAGGAGAAGCTAATAGTTTGATGAGCAGTTAATCAGCGCTGATTAAGAGGGTGAAACGACAAGATAATCCAGAGGTGGCACCATTTTTAAGGGTGACCAGAGGAGGGCAAATTAGTTGATTAAACAAGTTGCTGGCCATCCAGCGCTGAGCAGGCAAGAGGGAGATCCTCACTGGAGTGATGGATGAGGGACTGCGGGGGGGAAAGCCTTTATCTCCCCTCGCTGGTGGCGTTGTCACTGAATGAGTGAAGTGGCTTCATCAATTTGGAGCCATTATCATGTCAAAAGGCGAGGATGGTGCTTGGAGGAACAAGTTGGAGGAGGAGGAGGAGAAGGAGGTGGGAGGGGCAGAGCCTATCTGCATACTTCAAGTTTATTCATCTTCACCCACTCCCCTTGAGCCCCTCCTCCTATGGTCCAGCCCGTTTACCGTAAGGCTGTTTAATTTTCCTGAAATAGGGCTGTGACAGCTGTGTCATGCTGATGAGAGGAGTGGCAGTCAGTCTCATCTCATCTGTTTCAGCTCTGGTACAGCCGTACCTCCTCCTTTTCCTCCTCCTCCTTCTTCTTCTTGCTCTCCACCATCTGAGATGTCAAAGCTTTTTCTTAAATAAACAGCAGTCCCAGTCTGTTAAACTGGAGTGTGTTGTGGGAGGGGCGGCTGAATTTGGGTGGTGAAACGCGGGACGAGGACAAGAAGTAATAACCAGGAGCTGTTTTTTATTTCACCTCCACTGATTGTTATAGGTCTCTTTATCATCTGACCTGGGTCAATTATGCCAATTGGATATCCCAGTGACACAGTGAGGTGGCGGGGACAGTAAAATGAAGCGAGAGGGGGGATTAAATTGTGTGTGTGTGGGTGTGTGTGGGTGTTTGAGAAGGTGGATTAGACACTGCAGATGAGTGTAGAAAACAGCTTGTTGGTGGAATCTGCATTAGCGTGTATTACTTTGCTGAAAGAAGGACAACTAAAAATTTTTAGTGATGTCATTTCCACCTGTCAGTCACAGCCGGGTGCGATAAACGTAGAGCCATTATATAAATGAGATGTTGACATGACCCTCGGTATGCATGCAGACGCTCTTCAGTTTTTATGTAAATAGAATACAAATCTGGTGAATAACTTGATCTCCGAGTGTCAGCAGCAGCACAAGGAGACCAGTGACATCAGGAAAGATTTGTCAAAATCAGGTTCATTATCATATTTAGTGACTGAAGTAGCTCTGTGATCAAGCAACCCCAAAGAATTGTGGTGAATGTAGCTGAAACAAGATATGTACACGCAGAAAATTGCACAGCTTTTTATTCACACTGTCAGACCCTCCTGTTGTAGATCAGTCAAAATTACAAAGATTATTTTTTTATTCACCAAGTGCCAGAATGATGAGAAGCCATGCACTAAACAGTAGCATGGCTGTAGACAAGATGGGAAAACATAAATTATGTCATCATGGTTTTTAAGCCAGTGACTGGTTAATTTAGGCTTGGTCAACTTTTGAGTGAAATGAAGCTGCACCTCTAAGGCAACAGCTTAAACATGCTGCCTCCTTGTGTGGCATCAAACGAAATGAAATCAGCCAAAATATCAGGAAGCAAACTGTGGAGCCCCTAAAGTATTAGTAGCACTGAAATGTCCCATCAACCTGTTTAGGAAGAAAACATGTTTTGTGCCATGAAATCTGGTGCAAGATGTGTGTATTAACACCAAACAGAGGCAAAATACTTGTATACGTTTGCTAATTGACATGCAAAATGTTGGACAGAAGCTATGAACTTCAAAGGAAATTTATGCTCAATAGTAAGAAAATGCCTGAAGACATTTAAAAAAAAAAAAAAAGTAAAATAAAAACACTGATAACCCTAGCTGTGTCTTAAGGAGGAAATATTTTCTCAGATTTATTATCAGACACAGAGGAGAGAAAAAAACATGTATTTTTATGAGACTGCTCAAATATCTGGTTTTACACCTTAAGTAACTTTAAGTGTCTGAGAGCCACAGTACAGATATGTAGCTGTTTTATATCAACATCACCAAAACCTTCTCTTTTTGTTTATCGAAAATTTCAATTTGGTAAATTAAATTATGTATGTAAATTAGGATTTTATTGGAATTTTACTGATAGATTATTAACTTGTTGTTTTATTGTTGCTACTTGACTGGTTTTGTTCAAGAATCTGCTTGTGTAGAAAATAAATTACTATTTTTAATTAGTTTTCTCAAAAAAGCAACAATTTACTTTACTGGGTATGTTAGTTTTAAAATTAAAATCTATTTGAATCTTGTTAAATTTAATATTGTAATTCCAAAATGTGTCAAAAACCTAACCCTCCTGCTGTAATGTGTGCCATATAATCTGGTTTACATGTTATTCTGCAGCATAAGTAAACCCAATGTTTAACAATGTGAACCAATTTAAAGAAACGAAGATGTTTGTTTGTAAATATAATTAGCTCAGAATATATTTTCAGTTTTTTCAGGGACATACAATTTTGGCCAACCAACATGTTTTCTTCTTATTTGTATCTGGCTGAAGAGAAATTAATTTACAATCCCACAGCGACGAATTTCTTCCTCGGGTTGCATGTAGTTGGAAGAACAATTTCTCCCAACAAATAAAATACATTTAAATGTTCAAAATTAAACATCTTTCAGTTTACATATTATATGATGTTTAAATGTTATAAATATTTTTTTCCCAAATCAAATTTAGTCGATTCCTGAATACTAACTGAGAATTTAATTAATCTCTAACTCATGTTTTCCTGCAGATTACGTCCTCTAAAAATATAAGCTGTTGAAATATCAAGTTACACTTTTACGCATTTGTTGATAGTCTATTTTCAGATTAGAAATGTTTAATGCTGCTTACTGAGGCAATACCATTGTTGATTTTCTTTAGTTAAAGCTGGAGGCAGTTTTCTAATGAATGCGTCTTTCCATGCAATCTCTGATCCAGGTCCTGGCACGCTCATATAAACATGAGTTCATGTGTAACTTTCCCAAACAAGCGGCCGGGGAACGCCTCCCTCCATGTGAACGGTGCCAGTTCCTTTGGTGCTGTCATCCGGACGAATGGGTCGGCTCTTAACCTGCTTTTGAACCCTGCGTGCCGCACAAAAGCCAGAAACCAGCGTAAACACCTTTTCATATTAATGTCATTTTTATTTGCCGTTGTCACTTTAGAAAGCAGAGGAGGGATACGTTTGTTTTGAGTCAGCGATACAATCATATGTGACAATAATAATAATAATAATATAAAAAAATGTATAAAACCGGATGGATTAGAAAAGGTCAACAACACTGTAACGACAAACAGAAAGGGCAAAAGCAACATCATCATCATCATCATCATCATCATTTGTTGATTACCTGAGCAGGCCTGGGAAAGCAAACATTGTTATTACAGACAAACACTGTGCAGAAAGAAACCTTAAACAGTTACTGTGTTTAATTATGATAAGAACAACCGCTGTTCTTTGAGTTTTGAACTCCTCAGCTTGTTACCTTGCGACCACCGTTACTATAAATATATAAGGATGTTCCCATTAAATGTTCTTGCAGTCGAGATGACTTTATGTATAAATATGCTTTTGCATGCATCGTTGCGCTGCAATAAGTTCCAAGGACAATCCTTCATATAAAACTGGTCATTTAATTGAAATGTATTATTTATTATCCATGTCAGTGACACTGAGTGTCAGCTCTGATTAGACCTGAACCGTCTCCGTGTGTCTCTGCAATTTTGGGGAGCTGAGGTAGGAGATGAGAGCAGCAAAGGGGTGGGGGGGGAAACAGAGGTCGGGAGGTCAGTTGTTTCCCCCTGCCAGGGGAGGGGAGATCGTCTGTGTTGGTATGGGCGGGTAGACGGTGGGGGGATTTAATTAGAGCAAGTGCCTGCATCCCCCCTCCAGTGTCCTGCTCCGAATTACTATTTGCTGCCAAGGGTTAACCAGTCTGATAAATGGGATCAGCTACACAATACCAACACACACAAACACACGCACACACACACTTCTTCCTGGAGGAAAGGAATGAGGCCTGAATAATTCTAATAAACATTCTGTACCAAAACAATATGCGGCCAACATTTTTTAATGGACTCATGCACCAAACACCAAGACATATTCTAAAATCCTAACCATGCAGCACGCCGTTTTTGCTCCCATGACGTTGCATCACTTATTTGCGAGTTTAACGGGCGATGCACAAGTTTTGAGTTGAATTTTGCTTAGAAGAGCCCTAGAAGGTGTTTGATTGAAGGTGGAACAAGCATACTTTTTTTTCCAAGATGTTTTTGTCTGTGCACATTTAAAAGCAATAAGTTGATAAGATTTGGAAACATGCAGAATTTTGTAAACAACCTATAACCAAGGTCACAAAATAGCCTCTTTGAATATCCATATTTCTTCGAAATTTCTTTGCAATCATACTTCAAAATTATGAAAAGCCTTTTAGAAAGATGTTTAGACTTTCTGTGTCAACATGCATTAAGTGATTACTGCAAAAAGTGGGGATGATTGTAACGTTAGCGAAGTTAATCAAAGTTCCTGTTTGGATAAATAAAAAGTTAAAGGTTTGGGAATCAAAGATGCAAATTTTATCCCCTTTCTTTATTTTAAATAGTCCTAAAATACACCCATGGTAAAGAAAAGAAAGTTAAAGTTTTTCATTACTTGTTTTTGGTGTATTACTCAGATCTGTAAAAGAAAAGAAAGTTTTCTATCTAAGGAAACCCAGCAGCTTGCATCGAGCATGTGGCGACAGTGGAGAATAATGCAAATCGAAGAACAGAAGATAAAATATAGAGAGTGAAGAAATATAGTCAGTTTTTCCTTCTGCAGCCTAAGCCTGTAGAATAACAGAATAACTCCAGAGTTATCTCAGAGTAACCTAACCCCTTTGAAACAAGCAATGCAAGGGAGAGCGGATATTTATGCCTCACACACATTAAACAGCGTCAATAGGCGACATCAGTAAAAATGGAGAGGAAATAAGATGTTTCATGTTTTCAACACCTTCAAAAACTGCTGTAAATCAGACTCTGATTTGCTAAAGAGACGTATCTGAATATTTAATATGAGTAGAACTGTTATAAATAGCTTTCAGAAACGTTCACATATCTTAATAATATGTCATATTTCTGTTATAAGGCCTGCTAAAATGCTGCATAAGGGTTTGGGGCAGAATTACATAAATTCAAAAGCTCACTTAATTGCACATGAGGCTAATCTTTTAAGCAAATTAACTTCTTTGTATTATTGCTAGTTGTGCCACCTCCACAGAGTAATCATTGCTAGGAGGTGGTCAATAGTCCAAACACTGGAATGAACCCTTCAGTCAGTATTTCATCAATAAGTAGTAATGGAGCCCAGTTGGGATTTGTCGATAGATGAAATTAGGTCAGATGTAAATCACAGCATTGTGCCCTTTTTTGTTTTGTTTTTTTTAATGACGCTGAATTGATGAAAACCTTTGGAGAGGTTTGACAAATTGTGAACCATGCAAGTCCTTTAAATGACCTGGTAAAGAAGCGACAAAATAATTCTTCCACCTTGAACAAATATTAATAGTTTATCCCTGTAGTAGTACAATTTAAATGAACTTGGAAATTGCATAAATAGAATAAAAAATATCTTCACACAAGTGCAAATCAGTGGTGGGTATCTTGATTTGTTACCACTGATTTCATGTTTTGTGCCTTTTCTGTGTTTCTCATTGCTAAAAGGGTCAAAAGGGCAACAAACGCAATTGTCTCTTGAAGTAACCTAATTGGTTTCTATAGGCTGTTAATAAACAACACATGGTCTGCTTAATTCATAATTGTTTTGCCTTTCGCAAAATAAAAATTATTAAAAATTATTCTGGAAGCTATCAAATAAGCTGACAACCTAAATGTTCTCAACTTTGAGTGATATTCTTCAAAACCATAAAAACTAAAGGTTTCTGCTCAGATATTTTCGAAGCAGCTTTCATCTGTGATCTGAAATGAATATTTACGAATGCAACTTTAAGTTATTGCTCAAGCTTTTTAAACAATTTTTCAATGCTTTTTACAAACAAAACACATTTTTCAGTAATTTGTTTTTTTTATTGGAGCCTTTTGTGAAGTCAACAGAGCTTAATATATCAAAGTTTTAATTTAGTTTGCCACCACATGAATATGTTGGCTTTTATAGAACCAAATTTTCCAAACAGCATGTCCTAAATTTATCTTCACTTATTATTTTTCTACATTGTTATTGTAAAATACTTACACCAACCATATTTACACATGTACAGCCTACTGACATTCACGTCTGTCTAAATATTCACAGTAGATTAGTACCGTTTGTGATTTCCTGTTTGCGTTCGACGTGTTGAGTTTTGGGAAACGGAGCCGATGTACCAAGCTGGGGAATGACTCAACGTGAACCCTCCCTGAGGAATTAGCTGCTCAATAACCCACGCAGGCGGTTGCGGAGCATGGATGAAGCTGCCAGTGAGACATTTGTCTTCAGCTCAAAGTCACGCTGTGTCCAACACTAGAGACTTCAACAAGCGGATTTATGATATCAGTACGCAGTGTACAATACGCTTACAGTGGCAGCCCATCAGTCGTATTAGTAGTTCAGTTTGGACCAAAGAGGCGTCAGATCAAAATCTGCTCAAATGTTTTTTATGCAAATATTGTTTCTCAAAATCAGAATAGTCGTTAATTTAGCCGGAATCCATTAAAATCTTGGCATTTTATTCTGTGATTGTCCTTTCCTTCTCTCTAACCTTTGATTGCCAGACTGATTGAACCATGAGATATTTATTTCTCGTGAGAGTGAATCACAGCAGGTGATTTCTGTAGCATGCCAGAAGGCTAGCTTTGACCGGCATGTGCACAAATGCCGATTATTTGCTGATTTAATTGTGATTTCTGACAAAGAGGTTTGGCTCTCGACTGGAGGGGAAAAGGCTGCATTTATAACACACTGCAGAGTTGAAACTAAGTTTATCTGTAAAGAGGAGGAACTGGGCGAGAACTATAAACACCCGACTGACGGAAACCTTCAAAGCTCTTGATGACTCTGAATATCCTCATAAGTGGCCAGATAATGTGTGATGGAGAGGAACGGCGAGATAGGAGGGTGAAAGTAATGATGCCTTGTTGTGACTGATAAGGTGTATTTATCTCGTATCTCTTGTATCTATGCACAATGGGGCACTTGTATGACTGGCTATAAAACTCTGGGCTGTTAAATAGAAGGACCCATTAAATGATAGTAAAAGTCACACTGGGCTGGATATTGTTGAAAAGGAGCTTTTGTTTCCACTGTTGGACTCTAAAAGTGAAACCAATGATCTGGGAAGCAGACTGAAAAGTTGGAAGGTTTCCCTAAATTGGACCAGGACAGGTGTGTTTGTTCTGAATCTATCATGGTGTCTCAGTTGTGAAAACTTTATTACATTGTCATTAATAAGCTCAGATCTAACAAGAAGGATCTAAGAGTTGTTGAGATAAGATAAGTGAAAGCAGCAATGTTGGTTTTATTTATCTTTTTTTTTTTTTTTGGGGGGTAGTGGGGTAGATTTAACTTAACTTAAAATTAGACCAGAGATTACGTACTTACACTTATTTAGCAACCCGGAACAGGGATTAGAACTTGGAATCCAGAAAAACTACTTTAGCAACTACTTTTTAGACTCCTATTCTTCCAAACCAGAAAAGGAATTAGACCAAAGGAAACTTACTTATACTTATCTATCAACCCTGAATAGTATCTGAGTATTCAGATACTCCTTAATAGGAGTATTTAGTTTATTTACATTGGATCAATGTTATTAGCTTTTACTTCATTTTCTCTTTCTTTTGGTTTGTTATTTTGTTTGTATTTCCTTTTAAATTCTGTAAAGCACTTTGATTTCCTTGTTGCTGAAAATGTGTTATATAAATAAAATTACCTTTACCTTTACCTTTAAAAGCCAGGAAAGGTACAAGTAAAACAGAAAGTTCCCACAATTTAAACATTAAAAAACAAATGCAACTACCCTCATAAAGTAGTCCAAATCATCATCCATCCACTAACTAATTTAAATGAGTTTGTGTTTGTGTTTTATTCTTTCATAAAAGTTTACATTGCACATCTTACCTGAGGATAATGTGCTTTGAGGTAACTAATACCTCAAAGCACAAGCAGGTTGTGTTGCTTGACCTGCTCCAAGCAACACAACATTGTCAAAACAGCAGAGCTCAAATCAATGTTTGCAGAAGTACAGCAGCAACACAACGCTGCTACAAATTCTCTTAAAGGGACAGTTTGTTGTTTTGGTAGCGGAGTTCTGCTGCGACACTTTGAGTAGTAAATAACTCACCTACAGCAAATGACTCTGCCAGCATCTTCACTGTGTGTCAACAAATTAACGACCAGTCGGATTGGCCAAAAGAATTTGAGTCATAGTTCATTCAAATACTTGATAAACCTTTAAACTGTTTTATTTAATTTTGAACATAGACATGCTCAATACCACAGTTTGTATTTGGAGTTGTTCTAATTTTGAGCTTTAGGTTCCTTTTCCCTACCAGCTCACATCTTTCTAATATCTTTCTGAAACATCAAAACTGTTTTGTCCTTTTTGGGAGTTTTCAAAAGAAACACAACAATCTGGTGACTTATTTTCCAAAACTGAAACTCATTGTATATAATATCCCAAAATGTTTTAGCCCCACAGAGAAGAGTGTCAGTGATTTTAAAATGCTATCTCTCTATTAATAAGTATAATCTAGGAAAAGCAGACTGGGTGTAATTTGATTGGTTAAAGTTATTTTTCAATGGCATAATTCGCTTTGACACAAAACTCTTAACAAAATGTCGCCGGCCAATTTATTAGTTTCAAAGCCAATCGCTGTTTCATAAAAGGTGAAACAATCACACACAGAGTTAGAGAAGGAAAGATGATCACCATTTATAAACTCTCAACAAAACCCCCACTTAAAAAACTGAAGCAGTCAATTTAATTCCTATCAGTGCAGATTCAGTGTACAGAGTTGCTGATTCTTTCTGTTATGTTTTGTTTCCTGGGTCACCTCAGCTTCTTTTTCTTCATCTTAAGACAGCACGAGGTCCTGATGAGCAAATACACGGAGGAGCGCAAACTTTGTTTTTATGACGACTGGAACAGAACTGAATCAGAACAATAAAAAGGTGAAGCTTCTGGCTTTAGACGATTTTTTTCTAGGAAATTTTGTGCATAAAAAAAACAAGCAGCCGAATTGTCTAGAGTTTTGTTGCCTTGTGGACTTGCACTTTAGCTGTGATGCACAGCAAAAGCGAGTTTGCTCAGTTTAGACTACATATGTGTACTTATTTATTTATTAGTAAGTAAACCCTTTCACTTCAGCCACAAGCAGGAAGAACTTTCTTGTCTGCAATAAGCCTTTATGAATCAACTGTCTTGTTTCTAGACAGCTTTGGCTTTTATTGTGTCGCATCTGTAAGCATCTGTTTTTATTGCTTTATTTGGTCGGGTCGCCTGGGCAACCATGAAGGTAAACATCCAACTACGTGAAAATAATCAGCTCACGAACGGTTTCCAGGCTGAATAAACAGCTTCATTATCTCCAATGGAAGTGCTTATTCACACCTGATGGGGGTGAGAGGAGGGGAATCAGAAAGGGCCAAAGTAGCAAAGTCAGACAGAAAGAGATTCATGTCTAGTGGGCTAAATGTTATATGGCAAAGCTCAATATTGGTTAATAAATGATGGGGACAAGGTACAAGAGCCTGAAAAGAGAAGTAAAACTCTAATAAATTACCTTTATCTCCATAATGAGACAACACTAATTTTGGTCTCAAGGTCTGGCAGAAGCAAGCTGATTTATCACATGCATTAGACATTGTGGGAATTAGTCTAATTACCACTGGGAAGGAGAACTGATTTTCACTTCACAGAAAGCTCATTGTACAGCCGGTCCATTTATCACAGCCTCGGCCACCGTGCCGCTCTCTAGGCCTGGTGGGAAAGGTGGTCCCGTCCACAATGTCCCTGAAAGCCTTGTCGTGTGTGTCACAAGATGACACAGGAACACGCACACACCCCCACACCCCCACACACACCTACCCCCACACACACACACACACACACACAGACATACCATCAATGCTGACTGAATCGCAGCAAATCGTCACACCTGGAGAATCAAACCATCTGGAGAAGCATCAGAGGTTTTCAGCATGACAAACCGCAGAAGCTCCAAAAATGTGCACCCTAATCGCTCAACAGCAGCATGAAAAATATTATCGGCATGTTAAGGAAATCAGCGGCAATCTGTGACCTGAAGGGTGAGTATTGCGCCGGGGTACACAAAGAGCACAAGAGCTCACCTGGATTAGTTTAATGACAGGGCAAGCCGTCTCAGAGCTGTGGTAATGATTGAAAAATATGCCTGTAATTGCTGATAAGCTCTTTAATGTTTCAGTAAACTCCTGTTGGCCGCTAAGTTTACTGACGCATAACTCGTCGATAAACTCTGGCTTTGTAGTCGACGGCCAGCGGCCTCTTTGAACCAATTGTCCTCTCACAGTGAGAGGGGTGTGAGCGCTGAATTTTCAGAGCGCTGAAAAAAGTTCAAGAGGGCATGAGCATGTAATGGCTTGTGATAGAGGACGGAAGAAGGTGGGAAGGGGAAAAAACAGTTCAGATCAAAGCAAAAATAAAAACGAACTAACCAGCAACGGTGAGCTAATTAATATGATGACCTATAGAGGCTAATATTTCCTTCTTTACTCCAAATTCACCTGTAAACATAATCAAAGGTAAATCAAACTGGCTCCTTTGGATGTTTCTACCAAATCACACTGGAGAACCAAATATTGAACTGACTGCCACAAGACTGAAAACTCTCACTTTACAAGGTGTAACGACTCACTCGACATAACATGGGGCTTAGGAAGGCAAAAGTTTACAGTTATTATCGATGGAGCAACACTGAATAGCACAATGTGCCTGTACTTTAACTCTCCAGCAACAAAGTAATCTGATGGCAGAAACCCAGTTTCTCAACTGAAGTTCTTAGTCTCAGTTTCTGGGACAGCATGTGAGAAATAGCCATTTGGATAATTCTGGCACGTTTACTGACATATTACCTAATGCGCGTTGTCCCTGCCAAACAAACGGATGAAAGTTCTTATATTTTGTGGACCACCCTTTTATTGCAAATGATTGTAGTCCCTTAACTTTGTGGGTGTTATGTTGGGCGAAAACCTCTGGACAATAATTGCAAAATGAAGCCAAGAATTGAGAAACGGCAAGAACAGCGTTTGTCATGGTTCACCTGTGTGCTGAGATCAGAGCATTTATGAAAACTGTTGCATTCGGGACATGTTTTCAGCACCGCAGTCTAGTGTGTTCACACATACTAAATCTAAACATCTCGCAATAAGATGTAAAGAGTCTGTGAAAGGAGCAAAAAACCTCCAAATGGTAAGTGTGCAAGTTTTATAAGGTTATATCAATTATTCATGTTCCACCCTTTTTTGGGGACAAACCGAAAGAAAACAAAAATCTATTTCTGTCCTACCACCATATTTACGAAGCAGTACTAAAGACTCTACCTGGAATATCTGTTTTGGTCATAGGGAGCAGATAGGAAGAGTGGAATCGGACATGGAGGAGCAAAAATTATTACATTTAACAATAAACAACTGATCAAAACATTTTCAGATTTTAGGTCTGTGGTTTAGAACACGGCTTTTTATCTTTTCTTTTATACAAATATGCAGAGCAGATGCCTGCATGTTTCACCCATGAAGGTCTCTTACATGTTTTAAAAAGACGGCTTGTGTAATACAGTCATTGCCAGTCTACGCTTGAGGTCAGCTGTCCTTTCATAGAGCACACAATGAAGCAATTCTGTAATATTCTTTTTTCCAAACACATGTTTAACTCGTGCAAAATTGATTAAATGTGCAAAAAAAAAATCAAAAAAATTATAGATTAGAAAATTTGTGGAAGCAGGCTGCAGACATCTGCGACACAAGTGAAGGAGCTCCGGTGATGTTTGATGAGAATTTGTCAGCGATGCGCCGAAGAGACATTTCTGCAGAGATTTAAGGCCTCCATCGCCTCTTGTCATTCCCCCCCAGCAACCACTGAATGAGACTCGTCTTCAGCTGACGCCCTTTGACCTTCCTCAGTCTTAAAATGGCATTAGTCCACATTAAGAGGGACGCCAATTAACTCGAGGCCTCCTCTGCCAAGTCATTACAGTTTTATACGATTTGTGTGCAATTCTCGATCGTAAACTTTAATGGAAATGGTATGGCCTTAGCATGAGACGAGACGGAGGCGTTCGTATTAAAAACCCCAAATGATGGACAGATTGTTTTCTGAGCAGCTCGAAGGCTTTTCGACTGAATCTGACGCCGAGCAGGATTCCCGCAGCATCTTTCCTCCGTGCCCAGTCGCTCCAATCGGGAGAGTCCCGCTGAACATATAAGTGCCCAATCTTCTAATGTAACCCCCGCGCTCCGATACAGTTGAAGGTGTTTGCGGGCGGGACAAGGGTTGAACATTACCTCACTCTGAATGCTTTCTGGGGGGGAGAAACGAGCGAGTAATTAGCTGATTAGAGGCCCCGTCGGAGCAGCTCCGCTCCCAGCCAATCCCCGCTCACTCCGGCCCCCCGGAGGTGGAGAGAGGCGGCTGGTGGAGATCCGCGTACCTTTGTAGTTTTAATGGTGCGGAGCGATATGTGTGAGGTGCGTTCAAGAAAAGAGGATGACTCTATGCGAGCGCCATAAAACAGCGTTGAAATTGTGATAACTCGTTAATGAATGTTTTCTCTGTTTTTCCCCCTGCTCGCTCCCAGACTGATTTTATGAAACCGTCTCACTGAAGAGGCTTCACCGTCTGCGCGCTGACGCACGGCACAGGTGCGCGCCTTTTTCATCTCGCTTTCCTCAAAGGCTTCAAAGTTTCATCACTTCGTTTAGGACGACATGGAAAAATCCAAAAACTTCAGGATCGACGCCCTCCTCGCCGATGAGACGAACCGCGGCGGTCGAGACGTTTCCCCGGGTCTGAGCAGCGACAGCCCCGGGGGCAGCCCCGTCTCCTGCCACCGCGCCGACACCCCGTCCCCGCGGGGCGCCCACCTCCAGACGGGAATACTCCCCAAACCGAGCGTCCTAAATTTCCCGCACCCTGGCCTGGCCTCTCTGACCCCGGGCGCCATTCCCGGCATGTACCCGGCGCCGATGTATCCGCTGAGCGCCCTGGGAGGGCAGCACCCAGCCTTCGCGTACACCGGCTTCACGCAGCTGACGCAGGGCTACCCGGATCACCTGAAGGCGGCCGCCATGGCGGGATCCCTGCCCCTGGAGCACTGGATCCGGGCCGGGATCATGATGCCGCGGATGCCGGATTACACCTGTAAGTGTGAGCAAACGGGATTACTTCCACCTAGAGCGAGATTTTTTAAAATATGGGAGAAAATAAAACAGACGAGAAAAAGTACCAAGAAAAAACAAAATAGAGGCTTGATTATTATTATTAGCCTATTATTATTATTATTTACAAATAATAATTTGATGGTTTGATGGTTGGGATGTTTTATTTTTTTCGTTTGACTTCTTTTTTTTCTCTCCATCTTTTCAAAACTGCACAATTTGCACTTGAAATAAAATAACGTTTTTTTCTGAATTAATAAATGTTCCCTTCAACCTTTTATTTTTCTTACTGCTTCTTCATAATTAAAAAGTCTTTTTTTCTTTTCTTTTTTTAAAATTTATTTTCAAAGAATAATATGTGCACAGTATTTCCTCCAGAGTCTGCAGTTGCAGTGCTCCATCTCTGCAAGCCTCAAGTCTCTCGCCAGTACAGTGCATCTAAATTTTTTTTTTTATTGCTTATCCTTGTGTCATATTTTTAATTTTGTCTCATTTATTTCTCTATAAACGCCAACAAGATGAAAATTGTCTTTGTGTGACGAAGTAACTATAAACAAACACCTAAAACGTACTGTAGTTCATCAATAAAACCCCAAAAGCCTTCATTGGATTTTCATTAAGTTAATGGCATGCCTGCATTTTTATGGCCCCTGCGCCCGCTTCTGCTGCGGGCCCCTGTCAACAATAAACTGCAGTGAAGCTATTATAGTTAATGATGGCCACAGAGCGCTGGCATATGTGTCCCTGTTCCCACCCACAGCATCACAGTGAACTTCTAATGTCCTTGGTGTTTTATAATTAAGAGAGGCGTCTGTTTGTCCCAAATATTTTTGATATGAAAAAAAAAATGTAAATGAACCTAAATTTGCTTTGCAACCAACTTCAAATACGTCATGTACCAAAGTTGTTTGCTGCTCTCGAGACAACAGCAAGAAATTAGTAACAAGTTGAAATATGTGATTGACAACTGATGCTCTTCCTCTTCCAGCAGGCCCTCAGTCCGGCCTGTTGGGGAAATGTCGCAGGCCTCGCACGGCCTTCACCAGTCAGCAGCTCTTGGAGCTGGAAAACCAGTTCAAACTGAACAAGTACCTGTCCAGGCCCAAGCGCTTCGAAGTGGCCACGTCCCTGATGCTGACCGAGACGCAGGTAAGACGGCGTCATCGATCAGGAGGTTTGGCATCGTGTCTCGGGGCGAAAGTCTTCAAACGCAAACACGGAAAAGGTCCTCATTCCAGACTGCTGCATGTTATTGCCTTCAATGTTGATATATGGATTTTTGTTGCTAAATCTCTATACTTTCCTACAATTTCTAATGGTTTGTTTTGGCCTTTGAACACTGTGCGGACAAAGAGTAACTGTAAAACCAAATGAACTTACAGCTTTAACAACAAAATCAATGTATTGTTTTTACCATAAAGGCTTTGATTAAAATATTGCATGGGCTTAAAAACAACCAATAATTATAAACTTTATATAAGACTTTAACAAGGACTAGATTGTTCATAAATCTAGTCAATGATGTCAATGATCTCCAATTCTAGAGCTATTCTACTTCATTTCTTTGTGTAAGCTTAACACATTTTGTGTCGCATTTTATCAGTGGCAGGGTTAAATGAAAGTCAGAACGTTTCTCCAAAGGCGATTTGCGGCAACAGAAAAAAAAACAAGAAAGAATGAAATGACATAAAATAAAATTTAGCTCCCAGCAATTTATTTACAAATTCAATTGTCTGAAGAACAACTGTTGTCATGCAGATCTTATTTTTCAGATGTATTAAAAATATCTATCATGTTCCATTCCCCCACCGGCAGGTCAAGATTTGGTTTCAGAACCGGAGGATGAAGTGGAAGCGCAGCAGGAAAGCCAAGGAGCAGGCATCCGCCTCCAGCAAGGCGGAGGGGGAGCAGCTTAGAAGTGGAGGAAAAATAGCCAGCGCCAAAGCAGACGAGGCCAGACGAGGTTTAAATGTGGACGGCAGACGGGCCAATTACGGGTTGGAGGACGGAGAGGACGGGGAGGAGGATGACGAGGCAGACGAAGAGGAAGAAGAAGAAGAAGAAGAGGAGGAGGACGGAAGCCAGCATGGGTATCGCATCACTGTGAGCAACAAAGTTGAAATATCACGGTCCACAGACTTCTTGCAGCACAGCAATAAGCTCGGGTACGACTCCCTCAGCCCGTTCTCTGATGATGAGCTGGAGGGGGTTCAGGTAGGAGGAGGAGACCGGAAGATTGGGGCAGGACTGTGAGGAGACCCCAGAAAGCCCCTGAATGTTACAGAGATTTTACCAGGAAAACTGCTCAAAAAGCAGCTGCTTGTGTTTACTCTAAAAGACAGTTTCCAAATCTGAAAATATGTCTGTTTTCATTTCCATCCAAAAAGTTTTTTTTTGTTTGTTTTTTAAAGAAAAAAAAACACTCATAATTATCATAGCACATTCTGGACTAATTAGTATCTGAATAAAATCACTTTATGTACTGTAAACCTTGTAGCATGTAGAAAAAATGAGCTTTTATCACCCTGCAGATCTGTCACTTATTATTTGTCAGCATCCTGTTTGTTCCACCTGCTGACAGCCGGAGCTCAACCCTGCAAACACACTTTCTCTAAATGAAGGATGTAAAGACTGTTTGTCTGAGGACAAACAGCTTGTGCTGCGTTCAAGAGTCACGGAGGTTAACAGGTTGCATGGTACTGCGACGCGAACGTCACGTGTTGCATTGTTTTAGTGTAAATATCACTGTTTGTCTGTCATTTCTAACGTTGATGAATCAGTTCCTGTCACTGACATGCAAGTGAATGAGTTTAATTTATTTGAATGACTGCAAAGATTAATTAGAATCGTATTTATGTCAAACTTGTCTGTGGTACAACTGTGAAATAAAAAAGCGAAAGCGACGTGCAACTGGAAATTATTTAACAGTTTTCACACTCTCTCATTAATTTTTCATTGGTAAACAAAATTTTAAAAAACCTGATTGTTTGCAACAACAAAATAGTAAAAAATAACACAATATACACTTGTATGCACTTTTTAGCCAAACAAATCCCAAATAATTTTATGAGTAACCTACAAGTGGGGCAGAACAGTTTGGAGAGTCTTGAAATAACGTATCTATATGGTAAGCTTTTCATTTAAAGCCAAACTGAATTCAAACCTTACATTTCCCAGTTCACAATATATATATAAAAAAATTAATTTGTCTAGATAAAACTCACCTGGCTAATGTCTGTAGTTGTCAGTAGTAGAAATATCATGTCTGTGTCTGTGTTGACCGTGCCTGTTGTAAACTCCTGCTGGTTGCTTCCTGCAGCTGTGTGATGCACATCAAAATTTTCACATCAGCTGCAATTTACCACCAAGTCTCCTCGATATTAATTACTTGGTGGTGTTTACTGATAGCCAAATAATTAAACTAATGAAGGGAAGTAAAGCAATCAAAAGCCTGATGGTGAGCGGTCACACAAGGCCATTTTTTAACAGCAACAGCACATTTAGTGCGCTGAACTGGCTCCGACTTTTATTGGGCACCAGTGTGATTAAGCAGCAGATTGGTGTACAGCTGATGAGGTGTGTTTTCACCCCATGTTAGACCACAGCCACACGTGAGATTACATGATTTCACAGAAAATCTTGGCTCTTTTTAGCACAAAACAAGTTTCTTTAAAAACTCAAATTGTAGTTTGTTATCTTGTCCTGGGATCAATCACAGATGTGAATGGAGAATAAAAGATTAAACTATTATGCGTGTCTTATGGGGTGGGAAAAGGAAATCAAGAGCAACCACACAGCATGCAGACAAATTCACATATGCAACATGGCTCTCACAGTCAACATCCACCTATTAAAAATTTCCATATTTATGACGTAAATTTTAAAACGCAAAAAGGTGCATAAATATAAACCATTGCTTTGTTTTCCACTGTTTTCTCCAATCACATCATGCAGTGCTACTATGTGTTTGCACCTGAAAGCAATTACTGTAAAAATTTGATTAACCAGAAACAGTTCAGCTGTCACTTTCATTCCTGCATGAAAGTGGCAAGTTGCAGGTGGTTCCAGTTATTATGAAATCAAATAGTTGAATTTCCCTCTGTAATAAATGAAGTATTTGTTATTCAGCTGCGTTAAATGACTTCTACTGTTGGTAAAATGTTAACGGGACGTCCCTAAAATGGACAATTGAGTGTGCAAAGCAAATAATGTGCACACTATACCTACAAACCAGCTATATAAGTATATTCCTTTGACCAAAGGAAAACTCAATCTGATAACATCAAAATTGATAAACATCAATATTTGTTAACGTCATGAATTTACTCTACTACTATGTTTCTTAGTGTGAAAAGAAGAGCACTGAAGCACACATTTTCTTCACATCAGGCTGATTCAAAGATGTGAGCTGCAGTGTTTGGTTCTGTGATGCACTTTGAAAACTGATTTACAGAAATCAACTAAACAACAAAACAACTAAAGTGAACGAAGAAGCAAACATGATTTTCAAGTCAAGTCGATGATTAGGATAAACTTTGTATTCCAAACAAATTGTTTCAAAAATCCATCTGACTGATTGTTGGACAGTTTGCTCAGTCAAATGTCTCAGCTTCAACGAGAGGATTTCTAAGAATCTGTTCTTTTCTCTCCTTTAACTCAAAATACCAGTCTTCGTTTGCAGACTGGAATGAATCAACCAGTGTGTGTGTGTGTGTGTGGGTGTGTGTGTGTGTGTTTGTTTTTGTTTTTTTTTTTTTTAATTAGGCTGATGAAAAATCATGCAAATCAATAGGACCTAATTTAGCTGCGTGACTTGTCATCTGTTTGACAAAAGGCCCCTTTGACACAGAACAAAAATCACAGCTAATTGATAAGGCAGGGGAGCAATATATAGAGGCCATCGATTCTATTCATCCTGTCATTTAATCCAAATCCAGGCGTCGTGTTGATTAAAAAAAAATCCCAGCGCATGAATTACACTTAGTGCTGATAATGCTGTCAGTTTTCTCAGCGGCCCTCAGACAAAAGTGCTGACGGCTCCATCGCTCCTTTCATTTTTGAACCAATAACGCACAGTGAGCCTGTGTTTTACCATAAAACCGTTTCATGGTCCATTGAATCACTCAAGCCACCTCTGAGATGTCAGAGCGGTTACCAGAAACCCCCCATTTTCATGGTTACACAAATAAATCGGCGTCTTTTTGCTTTGTTGGATTGTAAATCAGGGACCCCTTAAAATATTTACACCCCGCGGTTTAATCAATCAGCCAAACGTCGGACTCATTACGTAAATATGAACAGATTGCGCGATCTTTTAACGTAATCACACGTATTGCTGCTGCTTTCCCAAGGCCCTTGTCCTGTCACTTAACTAATGGACAAGTACTGCGGGGCCCAATAAATCCACATCTGTCCGACTTAAAACCCTGTTCTAAAGCATGAAAATGCAGCATTTTTTTTTTACATTTATTTATTTATTTATTTATTTATTTATTTATTTATTTACCAGTAAAGTTTATTGAAGAGGCGTCAGCGGGGTGGATGTATTCACAGAGCGTCATTTATTGTTGCAGGAAATGTGCGTTACAGGTGTCGCGCCAATTATAACGAGAATGGTGCCAATCTCGACGTCAGCGTAACCTTCAGCGCCCCATTACCTGCAGAAACACTTAAATTGAATCAACAAATGGAGAAAAGTGAAACTGAGACTCCTTGTTCTTTGCGCCGCTGATTCAGGGCAGCATGACTCGTCAGGCAAAGTTCGTTGCTTTTCTTTAAAGTTTCAATTATGTAAAGAGACTTGAAACTAAATAACTTATTTATTTACATATATACTGCAATATGTTACATTATGCATCTGGTAAACTGCTGATCTGAAGCGTCCATTCGTTCACAGTTTGCGTGCATGAGTTATGTCTGCCCTCTGGTGGAGAAATAAAAGAAGACACTCAAAACACAAAAACTATCCAGTTATTTTTTTTTAAATGTGGTATTTTTACCACATTTAACTTTTACTATTCCCATACCTCAGCAACGTTGTTGTAATATATAGTTTTATTGCCACACACACACACAAACAACAAAAACACGATGTATTAATTTAGGTGCATATTATCAGAGAGACAAGAATATGAGGCTTATACAGATAATTTTGGACTTCATATGAAAAAGAAAAACTGAAATTTTGCATAAAGACTTGAAATCGAAGACTATATGCATGGAAGAATCAGAGCAACACAGGTTTTGATTATAACATGATACAAAACTAAAAAAAACAAAACAAATAAGCTCCCAACCACTTTTTAAGGATCAAGTCTGATGAGATGGGAGTCGTGGGCACCAATTATGACGTTCTGGCCAGGATTTCTATGTTGTTCCTCTCATGTCACCAGACGCGTTCCGCAGACAAAAGCAAATTGTCTGCGCTGTTGGTACGTTTGGGGTGCGTTTGGTATGTGGGACTGGCCGCCGGCCGACCTCAGAGGGGCGGTTCCCTGGAGTTTGGAAGCGCGTGATAAATTTGTGAAAACTTCTCGTCTCTCTGGTTTTTGCTCTTCAGCGCTGACTGAAAGTGAAACAGCCTCCGCAGAAAGAGCCAGCTGGTATCCAACAGAGCGTTTCTTGACTCTGCAGCAGTGAGCATGGCCTCCACGGAGCTCGGTAAGAGGTGGTTTTTTTCCTAACTTCTATTCAAGCTTTGTCTCCTGGTGAAGTCCTGGTGAACCTCTGCCACATGCGCAGAGCTAGCTAAATAACTAGCATTAGCCAGCGTGCAGAGCTTTTCCTTCGCTTTAAACGAGTCTCTGTCTCTGTCACTGCAGCTCTTTTGAGTGTGTCAGATAAAACTGGGTTGGTGGAGTTCGCCACATGCCTGGTGAACGTGGGCCTGTCTCTGGTGGGCTCAGGAGGCACAGCCAAAGCCCTGCGCGATGCCGGACTTGCTGTCAGGTTGGGAGTTTAGCTGGACTCTTCGGTTGCATTCAAACCCTGTGCTGAGGGCTGGTTCTTTTTCTCAACCCGTTTCTGCTGTGTGTCAGGGATGTGTCCGAGCTGACCGGACATCCAGAGATGCTGGGAGGCAGAGTGAAGACCCTGCACCCCGCTGTGCACGGAGGCATCTTGGCCAGGAAAAGCGCCTCTGACTCTGCAGACATGGAGAAACTGGGATACAGCCTGGTCAGGTGAGGAGGAGGGAACATTTCCGATATCTAAACATACATCCAGTTTATTTAATTCATTTATTTACCGTTTACAGTTCTTTCACCACAGTGAAGGGGGTTGCTTATTTAAAAGCAGATGAGAAACTGTTGCGAGGTTGACTTAAATCAGAGGTCTCAAACTCCCAGGGCCGGTGTCCTGCAGTTTTTAGATGTGCCACAGGTACAAAATGAAATGAAATGGCTTAATAACCTCCTCCTTGTGTAGATAAGATCTCTAGAATGACCTAACTATTCTGTTCAGGTGTGGTGCAGCAGAGGCACATCTAAAAGTTGCAGGACGGCCCTCGACTGGAGTTTGAGACCCCTGACTTAAATCAAACAACCTCTGCAAGTCGTGGCTTTGAAGCACTTCACAAGCTCATCAGATTTAATGGCAGTGCATGCGCATGCTATCAGCAAGCACGTGCAATGGATTTTGACATCTTGATAATCTGCTGATCATCTTGTGACTCTTGTTTAACTGAGACAAAAAGAAAACGATTAAATTGCAGACACACCGTGCTGGGGCCCCAGTGAAGAGAATTCTTTATTTCAACACCAGTAGATTCCGTTAAAAGGGTAATTGGGGAAATTTACTTTATGAGGCTTTGGAGAAAAGTGCAGCAGAAGCCAGTGAATGAAGAGCAATGCACACTAAAAATTAAGAGTTCTTGAACCGACTACTAGTGATTATTATTGCACAGAAAGCAAAACAAGAGGAACTGGATTCGTAATCTAATTGTTTTCAGAAATTTGGTCCACCATGACTAAAAAGGTTGAAACATCTTTGTTCCCAAAACTGATGTAAGCCTAAAGGTTTGCATTAAAAGTCCAAGTATTTTTATGTATAAACTTGCATTTTCACTGACAGTTAATAAAACAAAACAAAGAAGCATTTTCAGACATCCAATGTTACGATGCTATCTGTACGTACTTAGTCTGTTGAATGTTGATTCTGGTTATTTGTGAATGGATGAAGCTCGAGTATATTCCTGAGAAAATTAGTAAACTTGTTTTTCTGTTTGTTTTTTAAAGAGTGGTGGTTTGCAACCTCTACCCTTTTGTAAAGACAATCTCAAGCCCAAATGTGACTGTGGAGGACGCTGTAGAGCAGATTGACATTGGTAAGTCAAGCTAAGATTTAAAATTTTAAATAAAACCACCAACAGTTGTTATGTAGAAGTCTGATCTGTTCGTGTCTCTTCAGGCGGTGTGACTCTGCTGAGAGCAGCAGCTAAGAACCACGCTCGCGTCACCATTGTGTGCGATCCCGCTGACTATTCACTGGTTGCCAAGGAGATGGAGAATTCAGCAGACAAAGATACGACCCTGGAAACCCGCAGGACTTTGGCCCTAAAAGTGAGGCATTTTTCTTTTTTTTTTCAGTCCAGTATTTTCCGTTGCTGTTTAAAATGCAGAAGTTTCTAATTGACTCAAGTTTTGACAAGTGTATGAAATGTCTTGCTTTGTTTTTGAATAAATTTGCAGGTGTTCACAAACGCTTATACTTGAGCTGCATTTGGTTGAATAAACTCCAATTCTTATACAAAAATCGTTTACAAATCCAAAAGTTACATTAAAATTGAGTTCATATATTTTATATTTCTAGTCCAGCAGTGACCTACAGCACACTCTGAAACTCTAGACCATCTCAACAATATTGTTTCATTACTTCTGGAATCTGCAGCCAAGACTGATGACATGAAATGCAATTTAATTGTATGGATTTTGTTTTGTGTGCTTTAGACGTGAAATTGTTCTGGGAAAATAATCCATAAAGAGCGTTATATGTTGGGTTTTTTTCTTCTTTTGTGTTTGCATGTGTAAAAGTGATGGTCAGAGCAGAACAAAGTCCAGAGTAAACTTTTTATCACAGGTGTTGTAAGAGGTCACAGCTTTGGTATTTCAGGCACCTGAACTTTAACCGTAACTGATTGGTGAAGCTTCCAGACACAAATACTTTCCTCAGATTTGACTCTTGGTGGATTAGGGGCAAAAAGTGAGTTTTTAGTCAAATTCTTAAATGTGAATCGGGCTCATGCGTGTGTCTTTGTTTCCCTCTCCAGGCCTTCACACACACAGCGCAGTATGACGAGGCCATATCCGACTACTTCCGCGGGCAGTACAGTCGCGGAGTGTCCCAGCTGCCCCTCCGTTACGGCATGAACCCCCACCAAGCCCCCGCCCAGATCTTCACGCTGCGCTCCGAGCTCCCGCTCAAGGGTAAGACGCATCACAGACGGCTCAGCTGACTGGAATATTTTAATTTAAAATTCAAAAGCGTGAAAACCTGAACACAATGCAAGTTTCTCTGTAATTACTATTAATGTGTATTTCAAAACTTCGTAGTTTGAATGCATCAAAGGAAAAGAAAAAACACCAAAGAATCGATTGCTGTTTTTTTTTGTTTTTTTTCCGTTAATAAGTAGAAACTCTCTTTGACTTGCCAACTTTAATATAATTGAAAACAGATAATCTTTTGCAAACTGATGCCCCTTTTTACGTTATGAAACAATGTTCTCAGCGACGAGAACATCATTTCCTATCTGCAATAAACTTTTTGTTCAGATGAACATATCTTTTGAAACATCTGCCTGAGAGTATGAATAATTTTGAGCTCAACATTTTCTATCCTTCAGTGGCGAATGGCTCTCCGGGCTTCATCAACCTCTGCGACGCTCTGAACGCCTGGCAGCTGGTCAGAGAGCTGAAGGCCGCCCTCGGCGTGGCTGCTGCCACATCCTTCAAACACGTCAGCCCTGCCGGTGAGATGACAACACTCTGCCGCTCCTCAGTATGTCGGAGGAGGGATCTGTGCTGCTTTATCTGCATGGTTTTTCTGCCTCCTCGCTGCAGGAGCTGCAGTAGGAGTTCCTCTGAGTGAGGAGGAAGCCAAAGTGTGCATGGTCCATGACATGCTGAAGGATCTCACCCCTCTGGCCACAGCGTACGCAAGAGCAAGAGGTCAAACATTCTGAGAGTTTATTAATGTAAAGTATTTTGTGTTTGAATGTCTATGCCATTGACGTTAATGAAATCCTTCCAGGCTCAGATCGAATGTCTTCTTTTGGGGATTTTATTGCTCTGTCGGATGTTTGTGATGTTCCTACAGCCAAGATTATATCCAGAGAGGTGAATAAGAAAGAAATGAATATGACTAGGTGATTCTTATTTTGAATTTAACGCTGTTTGTTTCGCTCTGGTGATTTTCAGGTGTCAGATGGTATCATAGCTCCTGGTTATGAGGAGGAGGCGCTCAAAATTCTTTCAAAAAAGAAAAACGGCAACTACTGCGTGCTTCAGGTGAACATGGCACAAGTTTCACTAAAGGAAACTTTAGTGAAAAAGAAAAAGTGAGGAAAGCAGACTCCAGTAAAGTCTGCTTTCCTCAAAACACGTTTTTACCTTCCTACATAATCAGAGGAGTAGCACAAAAACACTGAAGCAAAACCTGGTGCTGCGTTTGCTTCAGTTTAATGCTTTTTCCTGTTTAAAAAAATCGATTTCTTTTTTCACCTTGTTCCTTTCTTCCAGATGGATCCAGATTATGAGCCTGACAGCACCGAGGTGAGGGTGCTGTATGGTCTCTACCTCAAGCAGAAGAGGAACGGTGCTCTGATCAACAAGGAGTTCTTCAGGAATGTTGTTTCCAAGGGTTCGGTGAGTCTCTGTGATGCACCGCTGCTCACCTGCATGGCCTGAACGATCAATGCTAACTGCTTTCTGACCTTAACGACAAGCTGTCTGAGGACGCCCTGCGTGACCTCACTGTGGCTACCATCGCTGTCAAGTACACCCAGTCCAACTCGGTCTGCTACGCTAAAGCTGGACAGGTGAGTCCAGTCAAGAAGCTGAATGAAACTATCCAACTCGGTGTGAATTTTCCACTCATGTGCGGTGTGTCCAGGTCATTGGCATCGGCGCCGGTCAGCAGTCTCGTATCCACTGCACGCGGCTGGCGGGTGACAAGGCGGACAACTGGTGGCTTAGACACCACCCTCGTGTTCTGGGCATGAAGTTTCGCAGTGGCGTGAAGCGAGCAGAGATGGCCAACGCCATCGACCAGTTTGTCAGCGACACCGTTGGCGAGGTGAGGAGGAGATGACCACCATGTTTCTAGTAGCTCTGCCTGCATTTCATCAGTTCAGAAGTCTGTGTATCTGTGCAGGAAGAACAGAATTCAAAAACAAAGTCATGATTTTGCTGCAACTAATGACTGTTGTATATGATTAATCTATTGATTATTCTGACAATCTGATTAGAAAACTGGTGCATTCTTCAGATTAGAAATGCAATAAAAGATGCAAATAAAAAAATATATATTTCTGTATTTAAAAAAGAAATTAACATTTTTTTTTGTTTGTTTTTTTTTGCCTAGATTGCAATAATAACATTCCTTTAGCCTCATCGTTTGTAGCAAATTATGCAGCAAAAAGAATACGTCTAACATAAACATGCAAAAAACCCTTTGAGCTTGACTTAAAGTCAGTACAGTGCAGGACTGATCTGTTTGAGCAATTTTATAAGTGGATAGCAAAAGGTAAACTTTTTTTTTTTCTTTACACATTTTGAACCAGGTTATGCTAAACTATGTCATGTAAGGAGTTCTGGGAAGTACATATTTGCGAATATGTTTTTTTTTGTGTTAAATGCAAAATATGTATTTTTTATACAGTTTTGGATTAATTACTGATCTATGTGTTCTTTCAGTAAATTACCTTTTTGAGTCTTCATAAACCTTTTAATGATTAATCGATTACTAAATTAGTTGATGGTTATTTAAATAATTCATCTCCATTAATCATTTCAGCCCATCTACAACTTCACCCAAGCTGTGAGACCACAGATTTGTGGTCTGTGACCAAAACGGAAATTGATGTTTGTTTGTTTGTTTTAAGGTTGTAGTGTGTTTTGTGTTGCAGGGCCCAGACCTGGATGTCTGGAAGTCCATGTACGATGAGGTACCGGAGTTTCTGTCGGCTACTGAAAAGAAGAACTGGATCAGCTCCCTGCAGGCCGTTGCTGTCAGCTCTGACGCCTTCTTTCCCTTCAGAGACAACATAGATCGAGCCAAACGGGTAAATTGCACTCTGAGCATGCATGCGCTCTTTAGCATTCATAAAAGTCAGCTTAGTTTGCAGGGTAACCGCATCTCATGTCTCTTCTTTCTGTCTGTATGCAGAGCGGGGTTGAGTACATTGCAGCTCCCAGGGGCTCTGCTGCTGATGAGGTTGTGATTAATTCTTGCAATGAGCTGGGGATCACTCTGGTGCACACCAGCCTGCGACTCTTCCATCACTGAGCATTACCAACGTTTCTGATACTGAGACATTCCTGCTGTTACCATTATAGAAGTGTAGAAATCACTACTGGCTTGTTTTTGTAACATTAGCTGCCCTCTGATATAGGGGAGCAATAAAGTAGCTGTGAATGTTGAATGTAGGTTATTCAAATAAACTGTTGAGTAGAATTGTTTGTATTCTTGTGGTCTGTTATCTTGCTTCTCAAGTTTCTAACTTGGTGTTCAGTTACATCACTAGGTCAAAACATTTTCTAGTACATTATTTTAAGTTAATGTACTAATTATTTTAAGTTAATGTACTACATTATTTTAAGTTAATGTACTACATTTTCTAGTACATTATTTTAAGTTATTTTGAATTTATCACATTTAGGCCTGTCACGATACCAAATTTTGCTGAGCGATTAATTGTCTCAAAAATTATTGCGTTAAACGATAATATTGTTTGAAAACCTTTTTACACTGATTTAATGGAAATGATGTAATAATGCATGCCGAAGATAGATACACTTTATTTTCAAAAGAACACTTAACACTGGAAATGATAAACAAAACAACCAAAAACAAAAATAAAATGGATTCTCAGTCTCTATCAACAAAAAATGTACTTGGATAAAAACTAAACAACATAAAGCCAAAGTGGAAATAAATACCAACCAAAATCTGCACTCAATCAAAAGTGCAGATTATGAAGTCTGCATACTATATCGCCCCGTAAACCTGGTAACTTTTCAGCTGTTCTTCGTTAATGTGACATAAATAGGTCATAATGATTTTCATTCAGTCAGGACTGACACTAGCCACATGCATTGCAGGTGGATTGTAGTAAAGCATTGATTAATGCCTGTTTTTAAAATTAGTTAACTGGCCTGTAGCCATTATTTTGCGCCTATTATTGGACACCATGTAACAGTCATACTGCTTGGTTCCTAGAGATGATTAGGTATCACCACAAGGGGGCGCCTTTTCCCTTTTTCGTTAGTTGTATTATTGTGCGGAGTGAGAACTCTTGTTGTAGAGGAGATCATCGGTGATGATGAGGTGCGGAGCGGTAAACTATCGTTACTTTTCTCATGTATGAGGCTATAATCTTAGTACCGTGGAGATCTGGCTTTAAATGTTCAAAGCGAAATAAAGTGAAAGCGTGGAATACTTCAACAGCGCGTCCTGCTGTTTTGGGTTAGAGTGGCTAACCGCCATTGCTAACTCCTTCTCCAACCTCTCACAGCACCGTCACAACCACACGGCACAATAGAACCCGGTCGAACCGTTATACCTAGGATTTCTGTCGGCTAATGTGTGGTTTTCTCAAGTTTTGAAAATGGGCCGACAGCTCTAAGATCGTGTACTTGCGCTGGGACTTGCACTAAGGAACTGAGGAAGGGAGGGTCAGTGGAAGCACCGGAGTTGAGCCTTTTTTCATTCAGTGTCACCAACAGAAAGAGAGAATGGCCGGAAGAAACGATAAAGCCGATAATTGAAATGAAGTTGATAGTTTTAATTTATCGTTCGATTAATTGATTTATTGTTTATCGCGACAGGCCTAATCACATTCATTGCTGTTTCTGAAAAATGTCAAGTTTGTTCCACCAATATTTAGAAAACAACCACTTTAGTATCACGATTCTCTACAGAATATGCATGAACAAATTCGTAACTACTATTTCTGGTCATATTGCTCATTTGATTTCAAAACTCAGCTTACCTGGTAAATTAATTAATTAAATTAATTTTATATTAATTTAAAGTTGGCTACATGTGAACAAAATAAATGTTGAGCAGTTGATTGCATGCTAGCGAGTCAAGGTTTGTTAGCATGCAAATGAAACAAATTTGTTTATACAAGACAGCAATGCTTTCCCCCTGAAAAAAAGTTGAGTTTTTCCCCTGGTGTCTTAAGTTTCTGTTTGTATGCAGAACAAAAAAATATAGCATAGATGATCACACAATATTCACAATTTAGAATCTCTCCAGCTTTATTAAAACAAGGGACTTTTGTCAAAGACAAAAACAACATTGGCACTGACAAAGTACAAAAATAGACCGGTTCACATTCTCAAAGCCTAGCTCAAACATTCGAATACAGGGGTTAAAGGGATGAACTGGTAAAAAAAAAAAAAAGATGTTTGAAGTTCGTCAATCACACACAGTGCGACCCTTCACACTTAAAAACGAAGGATTACAGAAAGAACCAGATGCTTGTAGACAGACAAAAATGCTAATAACTACTTTAATTTTGAAACACAGTGCTTACTTTGTGACAATGTTTTATGATGAGTAGATCCAAAACATGTCAATGGAAAACAAATGCCAGCTGGATAAGTAGCCTTTATAACCTTATTTACATGTATCTGTAATGGGTCATTAGAGCCCTCAGTTCAGTCATTAGGCAGGTGTCTTCAACAGTGAACTGACTGGCTTGAAAAAGAGATCTGAACAGATCAGGCAGCAGGGCAGGAAGCTACGTGAGCGTGCCATAGAAAGTGATAATGCAGTCACACTAACAAGGTGAGACAGTGCAGCAACTGAGGCGGTGACGGAGCGAAAGCGAGAGTCACGCGACCGTACAAGAAGTTACTCCTGAGCATTATGATGAGCGATTCCATCTGCCAGCAGCTCAGGTCGGAGGCACTCGATGGGGCAATGGATATTCTGAAAAATAAGACGAGTGCAACGTCAGCATGAGGAGTTGGCGAAAAGAACTATATTCAGTACTTGTAAAAGAATAAAATAATCATCATCTCACTTTTCGAAGTGTGTTTTCTCCATATCTAGCAGACTCCAACAGGGTGACGTCAGAGCCTGGTCTGCGGCAGTTCTCGCACCGCCATCCCTGTGAGACACAAACATGCACGGTTGCACGTCAATTAAGGCTCCATCTAACTCACCACAAATAAATTGAAGGTCGATATGTCAAACCTGTTGTCCTCCATCGCAAGTGCAGGTGCAGATAGAGCCTAGGTACTCCTTCTGCCACTGGCTGCCCACCTGGTAGGTTTTGCCTTCATCATAACACACTGATGCGTCTGCGTGGAAAGGCACGCACAGTAAAACTCAGCTGTATTGGAAACTCCTCACCGCGTCAGAAAATGTCTCTGGGTGTGAAAGAAGCCTTACGTGGTTCACACTTAAATTCTCCTTTGCCGTTTCCCAAGCAGGTGCAGCTCATGAGGTGTCCGTTCTCGGCCTGGCGATCCCACTGCTCTCCGATTCGGTAGTTAACGCCGTTGTCATGGCACCACTCTGTAGCACAAGACGAACTGTTACGGAAGTCGAGAGACGCCCGCTCGGTTGTGTTCACATGTGAGCAAAACTTACTTGATGAATCGCATCTAAAGTGACCGCCGCCCAGGCACCGGCACCAGAGCTTGAAGCCTGTCTCGGACATGCGCTCCCATTCGCCTCCAACGTCGTAGTAGGTGGCAGTGAAGGCGTCGTAGCATGGCTCGTTGGTGGTGGGGACTCCACTCGATACTGGCAGAAGGTTAGGATTGAGAATTAAAAAATAATATAAAATAAAGATAATAATTTTATAATATTTTATCCCAACATTTAATATCCTTACGGTAGTAACGACTATGAGTCTGTTTCTGCTGCACATTTCCCCAAATGGATCAGAGATGCTATATTTTGAAACATTTTTGTTTTGTCTGTCCTATTTGGAGTCCAGATTCCCTGGCAGATCATTGAAGATGCTGCATCGCTATTTCCCTCAACACTGAGCTTACTTGTGTTCCCAGCTGTGACTTTCTGCTCCAGAATCTTCTGTTTGAGTGCTCCCAGCAGCGCCTCCACTATCACGTTATAGTCTTCTCCAGGAGTGAGTCCTATCAGGGTGGCGGTGGTGGCTGTGCCTGGCAGGCGGACCTGCAGATTGAGAATTGATTGAATTTGAAATGAGTTACATGACTCTGGCTGCGTTGACTAAAATCTTTTAGGTCTCACTCCTTACCGTGAACATCTTCTCATTTCTGCTTGTGAGGGGGTTGCAGGACAGGAGGTAGGCATTGCTCTGCCTGTAAGGCTTCCAGGAGATGCTGGTTTGAGTCTGGGCTTCCTGTGGCACTCCTGTCTCGTTAAAAAGCGAGGCTCTGATGGGAAATTTGAGCTTCACAACAGGCTGTCTACGGCCTTCTGCATCGGGGAGAGGGACAAAGACCAGGGGCTCACGGACTTGCTCATTGGGCGACTGCGGGTTGCCTCCATTGTTGTTAAACTCTGTGTACTCCACATGCTGGCTTTGACCCCCAACTACATCCTGGTTGGGTCCTGTAAACTGCACTTGGTTGTCTAAGTCAGTTTCGGGCACATCCAGCCTGTCGCCAGCCCCAGGGCGGTACGGCGGCGGCAGAGGCTGGGGACTCAGGGAGTCTGACTCTGGGCGGGAGAGACGAGGTTAGGGAAGCAAGCCGGTTAGATGAGGCAGAGCTACGGTGAAGCTAATTTATCACAGCCATTCAGGACGCAGCACATCTGCAGCTTTGGACTAAAACTCGACTGTTTCATGATGTAGCGTTGCAAACACACGCATTTATTTTTGAATGACATTTGCGAAGACATTCAAACTATTATGTTTTTAAGAGCCAAACACTGCTTGACTGTAGGCCTCCTACAGCAAATAAAAAAAAATGCATTTGAGCAGAAAAAAGCAGAGGCTCAAATTTGACATTTTTCAACTCATTAACCTGCAACCACTTTGTTTCTAATATAAAAGGTAAATATTCTGAATACTTACGAGTCCTGATCCTTCCCACCAGAGGAGTGCTCCTCTGTCCGTTCTGGATGACAATAATCTTGATGATGTACTCTGTGTTTGGTTTCAGACCTGAACAGAAACATCATATATCACATCCAGTTAATTCATTAGTGTAAAATACAAAAGGTGGCTATTTTAAGACAACTTTGGTACTATTTAACTCTGAAATTAGATTTTATTACTTGGACAAGAAATGATTTGAACGTACGAGTTATGGTAGCGTAATTTTGGCCAGCGTGGGGTTGTGGGTTGAGCTCCTGCGGGGCTCTTCCAGTCTCTTCGTAGGTGATGTGGTATCCGGTGATTTGTGTGGGAGGAGGCTGCCAGGTGAAGGCGATGGATGTGGGGGTCATAGATGTAAACTGGAGGCCAGTAGGAGCCTGGACCACGGGTTTAACTGTGAAGAAGAAAAAAAAAATCATGTGTGTTCAAAAAATGAATTCTCCCCCTTTAGGTTTCAACAAATGATGCTTTCATTTACAGTAGAAAAGAAGTTGCTCAAACCAGCCTGCTCCTATATTAAATGTAATTGCCCTATTAAATCATAATTTAACTGCAGAGTTCAAAACATGTTCAGTCAGAATGAAGAAATCACCTACAAGGACCCGATCGACAACATGAAGTAGGCTAAAAAAAACTAAACAACAACACATCATGTACTAGACCAGAGCAGCTGCCCCAAAACAGATAAAACATGATGGTAGTCTGAGCCTGCTTTGCTGCTTCAGGACCTGAATGAGTTGCCATTATTTATAGAACAATGAATTCTGTCAGAAAATCGTGAAGAAGAAAGTCCCTCCATTAGTTCATGACTTATGTTCTGATAAGCTAAAACATCAATTAAAACGGATCCTTTTTTTTTTTTTTTTTTTTTTTACCTTAAAAAGGGAAGATATACCTCAAATAAATCAACTAAAGTTTTCCCAACAAATTCAGTATGTGTTGTTATTTTGAATGTTGGTGTAGTCCAAGATAAGGCACACAGACTCGTTTTATACCTGTATCACCCCGGAGAGTAAACGGAGCGCTCCTTGTGTTTCCATTCAGAGTGTACAAGTTAATGGAATAAGAGGTTCCTGGCCGCAGACCTGGAAAACACAAAAACGCACACTGTGAAGCGAGACCTATTTAACAAATCACTTCAGACGACAAACCAGTTAATTTAGCCGAGAGATGAGGTCTACCGGTCAAAGTGTAGGTGTATGTGTCTCCCGGGATGGTCCTTCTGATGGTGTCACGAGAACCACTCATAGGCGTAGCTTCAAGAAGGAAGCCAGTGATCGTCTCCCCCTTGGAGCGCCAACTCAAAGTCAAAGAGGTTTCCTTCGCATCGATGATTCGCACACGGCGAGGAGAGCTGACCTCTGTATTGACCAGATCACAAACAGATCAGTGAGCTCTACAAATGTAACAGTTTACATCAAGAGGCTTAACTCATCTGTCATTTCTTTATGTTTTGCCTACTGTTTCAGTAATCTTTCAAAGAGGTCTCTTCCCTCTGACCTGCCAGTAATAGATTACGTTTTTAAAAATGATTCATCGCCACCAATTTACAACAAAAAAGCTAATTTCCTCTGTTACAAGAAAAACAAATCCAATTCATATCCTGGTCTATTGAATTCACAGTGATCCAAATTTAGTGCAAATGAAGCAAACTAATCCCAATCCAATGAGATTGTCAGATTTAGATTGTATTATGTACAGTGTAATTGAGGGCAGTTGTTCTATAATAAAGTCAAATACAACCGATCACCAAATCCCAACTGGTGAAAAGTTACCTATGAGGGTGAGAGTTTAGTAGAGAAGAAGACAAACACAGAATTCATGGGTCAGAAATTGTTTAAAAGATTAGATAAAAACCGAGGACATAAAGTTGGTGCCAGCAATAACTCCACTAATGACCAGGGCCACTGTGGCTCAGATAAAGCCAAAAAAAAAAAAAAAAAGGAACTATTGATATTAACCACTAAGAAAGATTACAGAATGGCTTCCTTTTGGCAAGCAAATGATGAACACATTTTGGGAAGTAAAGAAACCACAGACCTTCCAGTGTGGTTGCCTCGCCTTCCAGTGGTCTGCTGGTGACAGAGTTCTTCAAGGCGTAGACCTGAATCTGATACGTTGTTGCAACCTAAAGGACAAAGACATATTACTGACATGCCACCACTGAATGAAATGTATTTATCTCAGTTTTCATTCATGTACAAGAACATTGTTTACCATAAGCCCTGGTACAACTACACGTGTGGTATCTGGGGCAACGTTCATTTCTTTGCGGGGGCTGTTGATATTCTTTGGGGTGACGACCACACGGTAGCCAGTCAGGCGGGCGTTTGGAGCCTGCCACGTAATCGTGAAGACAGATGGTCCAACCTCAGAGACCATCATGTTGGTCGGCGCAGGGATAACTAAAACAAAGTCACCACAGCAAACATTAAGCTTTCATGTCTGTGAGTCCTGCTTAGGAATATGTTTCCTAAATTTCTACCTGTTGCTTGGGTTCCCACTAAAGGCGTGCTGGGAGTCCGGCCGTTGAAGGCGATGACCTTCACTGTGTACTCGGTCCCAGGACGGAGATTTCTTAGCACAGCGCTGTCCTGATCACCTCTGGGGGCTGGGCGAAGTTCTCTCTCTCCCTCCTCTGAGCTGGAGTACAAGACGCGGTAAGACGTCACCGTGCCGTCGGGGCTGTCCCACGTGATGCGCATGGAGGTGGAGTCGATGTCGGAGAAGATCAAATCCTTGGGATGATCCATGGCTGCAGCAAAGAAGGAGGATGAAATATTCCTTTCATGGCAAAGCTTGAGCTTTAACACATTTTGCATATCATCTATTTTTACATCTCATCCTGTTCCCAAAACGAGATTAACTCCACAAAGTCTCCATCTTTCAAGATTTTTTTTAACTCCCACATGCCACGTTTAAAGTGTGCTTTTCTATTACATATGAATGTCATTGCAAGCCTCTTAACAGCATTTGACTTTTTTTTTTTTTTTTTATCAAAGCAGTCCTTTTCTTGCATCAGTTTCAGATGTTTGAATTAAACTAACCAGTGAAAGCATTCTCCACAACAGGAGAAGAGGGTTGTCCACCATTGCCCAAGGCAAAAACGCTGACAACGTACTCAACTGTGGGCATCAGACCTATAAAAGACTTTTCTGTCGTCTCTGCAAAGCAAAAATAAAATAGGTCAGTTTTTGAGGAAGAAAACCTTAAGTGTTTAGGAATGTTACATAAGAACATAGCATATCTTACGAGGAGCCACTACTTCAGAGAAGGACGGTCCCAAACCATTCTTGGGGGAAACTGTGACTCTGTAGCCTCTGACTGGACCCTGAGGCGGAGACCAGCGCACTTTAATGCCGTTGTCGGTCACATCGGTGACCCTCATGTCGGTGGGGGGTTCAGTATCTGAATAAAATGGGAATTAAAGAAACCTCTAGATCCCGTCTAACAATCAGATCTCTTAAAATTGTATTTTTTTTTTGTTCCCATCATAATACCTGTCCTGTGTGTTATGTAAACAGGTCTGTTGGAGGCAGGGCTGTCTCCTCGTGCTGTGACGGCGTAAACCGTGATGGTGTAGTCAGTGCCGGGCCTCAGCCCAGTGATGGTGGCGGTGGTCTGGGAGCCTGGGATTGTAAACTCCTGGGGAGATTCGCCGCCTACAAGCAAATAAACAAAATGTTACTGTCAAACTTTGCACTTTGGTGAAGTGTGGACCAAATTCAGAAGTTAATCACAACTACACACTTGTGCCTCCGTAGGTGATCCTGTAGTTCTTCACTTCAACAGAAGGGGCATCCCAGCGGATGGTGATGCTGGTAGGTGTGGACGATGTTACCTCAAGATCAGTGGGTGCATCAGAGACTGAAAAACAGTAACAGAAAAGAGGTAAAAGATTGACATTAGTCATAATCAAATATTATAGGATCAAGCTGCAGGATCCCACTTCAAAAAACAAAGAAACTCACTGGTGGCTTGTGTTCCAGTCAGAGGTTGACTTTCCTCATTGTCATAGACAGCATACACGTATATCATGTACTCAGCCTCGGGCTCCAGTCCGGTCACAGTGAAGTGGTTCTTGGATGGAGGGAGCCTATCGTCCTTGGCTCGCCCACCACTTGTCTTCTGGTACCGAAATCGGTAGCCCGTGATAGGAGATATGGGAGCCTGCCACTGAACGGTGAAGGAGTTGGTCCGGATGTCGGTGAAACGCAGATCAGTCGGCGAGTCCAGAACTGGAAGGAGGTTTTAGGAAATTGAGCTGAATTGGAAGTCAGCATAAAAACAAATCTGGAAAGAAATCTGAAGCAAAGGTTTGAAAGGCTCAGAGGCTTTTTCAAATGATTAAATGTGGACAAGGGAGAAGAAAAGAAGAAATTGAAGCAAAATCCTTAGCAGTAGAGCAATATCGGAAAGTTATGTCTTTAAGTGATCTCCTGTTCATTGGGCTTTCATCTAACAGTGGTTAAGAGCCACATAAATTCTCACAAAGACTTTCATAAAGTCTGGAGAACTACTGATTGAGAACAATGTAAAGCCACTGATGGTATCCTGCAAGGTCTAAACTACATAAAAATTTAGTTTTCTTATAGTTTTCATCATATAAATGATGAAAATTGAGGTTTTTGTTTTTTTTGTCATTTTCTGTCAGCTTTCACATCACCTTTCATAAGACAGCCTACTCCACAATACTCACTTGTTCTCTGAGTCCCTGTAGCAGGTTCACTTTCCCGTTCACCATAGACGCAGACAACACTGATACGGTACTCCGTGTTGGGCTGCAGGTCTTTATAGAAAAGATGAGAAATAATAATGATTGCAACATGTAATTTTGGTTTTTCAACAGACACCATGAGTTGCGTGTTGTCTCACTCTGCAGCAGGAAGGTATTAGTGCCGCCGCCAACATTGACTTCCTTTACATCGTTGTCCGTGTTCACGGGGTGGTAGCGGATTACAAAACGAGAAATTTCACTGGGCGTGGCGATGCTGGGGATGGTCCATGTCAGCCGAATGTGGTCCGGACCCACACCTCCAAACTGCAAGTTAGTTGGAGCTGGTACAGCTGGAAGAATGGAGAATTGAAGGTTATGTATCGACAAGACATTAGTGAAACGAGATGCATATTTTACAGCTAAATTCAACAAAAGGCATATGAATGGATAAAAAGAATAAATCTGATTTTGCTAGGAATCTGTATTTGCACACAAAGATTGACACAAGGGTCAAATAAATAAAATGCAGAGTGTGTTGTTATGTCTCTAAAAATCAATTTCCCACTCCCCCCACCCCCCCTTTAATTAAGTGGTAAAAAAGAAATCACCAGCTTCTGTTTGTTTTGTGTATGTGGTCGGCTTGCTCTCTCCCTCCTCTGTAACTGTGACGATAGTGATGTCATAGTCCACGCCGGGCTCCAAGCCGTGAATCGTGTAATAACCAGCAGACACCTCCACCATATCTTGAAAGATGGGCATGCTCTCGCCTGAGGTTACTACCGTTATGCGGTAAGCAGTGATGGCGGTAAAGTTTACAGGGATCCAGCGCAGGCCAATGGTGGTGTCAGTAACGTCGACGAAGTCAACGTGAGTTGGGGTGGGGATTTCTGAAAAGGGGTTAGACCGGTTCCCAAGCACAAGCAAAATCAGACAGAAAGGAGAACAGAATTACATCAGCAACGTGTCATTCCAATTAAAGCAGTCAGAGAAGTATTGTGTGACAGAAGCCATGCCAAATAACAACACAGCAAATGAAAAAAACAATCAACAATAACCATCAATTAAAAATGAAAAATGCATGCAATGTTTAAAGTTATTGGCCATGCTGGAAAGTTTGATCCCATCATCTATTAACTGTGATCTTCATGCAGTTCACACCTCAACCAGTGTCCAATGTTAGTTTTAGTATTTAGCATTTGCACAAAGATTTAAAACCTTCTCTGAGGTTTTTAATGTCTGGCTTAATGTTTGACAAACATTGTCCTTGCATGAGATAGAAAACAACTAACAGTGGTTTTTGTTGTATTTGCCAAAATAAGACAAAACATTTGGCTTTATCTTCCATTTCATTGAAATAAGAATCAACCTTTCTTGTGGTCTTCTAAAGAGGGTTTGATTTTTTTTCTTAAAAGATTCTTAAAAGTAGAACTTTCAGATTCTGTTCATCCACAAGATATTTTTACTTGTATACAATTGAAATCTGGCTGAGAAACAGTTGATCAGGAGCCTTATGACAATTATAGGAAATCAGGTTTCCACGGTTGCGGCCTTCTTAAAAGGTGAAGACATGTTAACACCATGGTAGACGGTGTACACAAAGACATACCTTTAGATTATCTGAATAATAAACCAATCTGCCTACTAAATGGACACTTTCTTTTGGCACAGCTGTGTGGTTAACAGGGGAAGATGCCTTCCTGGTGTCTCTACCTGGGGTGACAACAGTGGATATCGGTTCGCTCTCCACTGGTCCCTTGAGAGTGAATACGCTGACGTTGTACTCCACCCCCAGATTGAGGTTTTCTAGAAGGCATGTGTTTTCACTCGGTGCTACAAACTCCTCCAAAAAGTTCCCTCTGTGGCCACTGGTTGGCGTACTTGTCACTCTGTAGCCAGAGATCCCTGCGGAGAACAGGGGAGTGAAATGGGCACATTGTCAAATGACCCTGAGAAAGAGGCAATAGAGACCTTTGTCCAGGTGGATTGGAGATCTAAAGCCAAGGTCTAGACTTGGTCCCATCCAATAGCTTGGCGGTGCGTGGGGTGCTTAGTCAATATTTACCTGGTGTTCTGGAGGCTATCCAGTAGACGGTCAGATCTCCCGTGTCCGGGTTGGACACCACTCTGAGGTCAGTTGGAGGAGACACAGCTGCACAAGAGAAATGATTTTATGCAGCTGTTAAGGTCCTGCCAAATTGTTCAAACAGTACTGCATTGGTTCTCAAGAGCATGACATCATTCTGGTTATAAACACTTTAACAAAGATTCATGTTGAGGAGGGCTAGTTTCTCCTCCAGTCAAATGAAATACAGACGCACTGGTGACAACGTTGCGGGTGATGGGGTTTCCACGGTTGCGGCCGTTGAAAATGGGTTGAACGCTGTAGGTGTACTGAGTTCCTGGGAACAGACCACCAATGTCAATACGCCCAGAGTCCGAGGTCTCTTCTCTAGGAGATTCGCCTTCCTCACTCGGGAGCACAGAAAGCTGGAGAAAGAAAAGAGAAAGCATTCCGATCAGCAGACACTCATAAAATTTAGCACAGTATCTAAAATCTGCTCACAACTGACCAAAACGACACGCTGAGATTTCAGCAAAACAACTAATCTCCTGGGGCTAATCAGCTTCGTACATTGAAGATGGAGATGTTGCTTTTCATTGATGTATAAAAACGGCGACAGTTGTGGAGCTGACCTACCTTGTAGCTGAATCTGCGGACAGGTATCCAGCTAATAATGATGGAAGTGTCTGTGACCTCTGTGCTGAAAGGAGGAGCGTTTCCCATTCGAGGAGCTGGAAACAGGACAGAAGACATGAGTAAAACCTCCACACAAAAATACATTCTAGTCTGGGGTGAAAGTTTTTATCCATTTCAACTGACCTGTAGTGAAATACGCAGTGGCTCCCTCGCTCAGTTCATTGTCCTGCACAGAATGTAGCTCTGCCGTGTACTGTGTGTCTGGCCGCAAATTCTTCAGAGGGTACTGTGTGACCACTCCGGGAATTCTCCTCTCAACGGGGTTGGAGCCCTCGGTGCTCAGGAGGAGCCGGAAACCAGTAACAACAGCGCGGGGAGCATCCCAGATGACCAGTGCGCTGTCATGTCCGATGTCAGTGAAACGTATGTTTGTGGGCGAGTCAGGCTCTGCAGGGGAAAAGAAGACATAACCCATGTGGAAAAGTCAGTATGTGTTTTGTAATCTAATGATTTTTTTTTTAATAATCTGAGCTTTGATGTTTAAAAAAAAAAAAAACAGTGCCACCTACTGGTGGATTTTTCTCCAACAAGCGGCTGGCTCTCAGAATCGCCTCTGACGGCGTAGATGTAGAAGCGGTAGAGCACGCCAGGCTGCAGATGGGTGATTTCGACGTATGCGTTGGGAGAAACGGGCAGCTGGAGGGGCCTTAGCTCGGTGCCATCCTGGCCCATTGGTGAGAAGACCACCCTGTAGCCGGTAACCTCGGTGGGAGGACCCGTCCAAGTAATGCTGATCCTGGAATCTGAAACCTCGTAGAACTGCAGGTCGGTTGGAGCTGGGATCTGTTCTGTGAAGAGGAAAAGATTTGGTCACACACAGTTAAATATCAGGTGTTTCTCATGACGTTTATTGAAACTCTTGAGAACAAACATCTGTTAAGTATTACTTCTTAAATGGATGAATACTCACTTTATGGTTTAGAACAGCTAAGACTTTTGCCTCATTGGTATTTGATGATCTGTGTAGCCCAGTAGTTACTCTTTACTTGTTATGTGCATATTATTTTTATCATGAAGCAAATGATCTTTAAAATATTTGCAGGACCTCTACCATATTGATCTTAGATAAGGAAGAAAGGTAATAGTAAAAGAAACGACTGATTATAATGATCAAAAAGGAAACATCCAGCTTGTTTTCAAATTCCAAACTTGAAAGGTAAGACCAATAAAGGTTTTAACAGTTCCCAAGTTGAGTTTTTGCCAAAGTTTGGCTCAAACGAGGTGGAAAATCCAGAGCAAATGCTAAAGCAACAGAAGGAATGAAAGTAATAGTCGTTTCCTACAACATCTGTTTTTATTTTTCAAGCACAACGAAAGTGTCAGATTTCTCAGTCCTGCCACAAGGAAGTAAAAGAAATGATGATCTTTTATAAACTATGTGCTCAAGATTTATGAGGTGTTTGTGCTTTAGTAGGGGTGTTGGCTTCATGAGCATTTGTCTTTCCAAGTGTTAGAACTTTATCTCGGAAGGCTTTGCAGAACCCCCATAAATCACGTGCTAGTCAAAACTTAGATTGCGAAGATGAGAAAAATATTTAAGTTACTAATGAAGTTATATCATATAACTCATACCTGACAGCTTGTTTTAATAACCTTCCACATCATTTTAAGAATTGTTTTTCTAAATCTAAACAGCTAAACCAAAGAGCCATCCAGCCTCAGACCTGGGTGCCGAATATGATTATCTGTGCCGTTATTTTATTTGCAACACATTGCTAAGCAGCCATTTATAATGTGTACCTCGTCTTGGCGAGCCGGCCGTGCTGACCCGCACAGAAACAGGCTCACTCTCCAGGTTTTCCTCCACAGCATAGATACTGACGTTATAGAGGAGACCTGGGCTAAGGTCCACCAGGGTCACCGAAGTCTCCGAGTCAGGAAGGATGAGCTCGGTGCTGCTGCCTTCCTCTGACGGAGTGTAAACCAAGCGGTAACCTGAGAGCAGAAGCATGGAGTTGACTTACATAGCCCAAACATTTGAGTAATAAAAGCAGAAAGTCGGTTGTTACCAGTGATCGGAGCCTGAGGTTTGCTCCAGCTGATGCGGATGGAGGTTTCTGTGATCTCATCCACAGGAAGCAAAGTGGGTGTATCAGGAGCTGGCAGAGGAAAAAAGAAATTGGCGAAGTTATGCAAACAAATTTTACAAAGTTGGGTAAAATTTGACGTATTCTCAACGTTATTGTTATTTAAGAAGAGTGGTAGAAATGTTTCCAACCAGTGGTCTGTGAGGTGGTCAGGATGAGATTCGGATATCCTTCTCCCTCGGGCATCTCGTACACGCTGACGTTGTATCTGCGGCCAGGCTCAAGATCGCTGATGGTGACCGACGTGGTGGTGCGGGGAACATCTGAAGAGCCACAAAAAGGTTTGATGAAACACCCGAGAGGTTACAACACAACTCAAACAGTTAAATGTGAATGTGCTTTTCGAGTTTATTCCAAAGTCAATTAATTCTGAGTCAAACACTCACCCAGGTACTTTGGTGTGGACCCCTCCTCGATGAGCTCGTACTCCAACCTAAAGCCAGAGATGGTAGAAGAAGCCGAGGTCCACGACACCACAAAGCTGTTGGAGGTGATCTCTGTTATCGACTCAGACATGTCCACGATTGGCGGAGGTGGCGTCGTCTCTCCTTCCCATGTCTCCACTTTTTGAGATCAGTCAGGCAGGGGAAAAAAAACATTTTCTTTAAGAAAGTGTTCTTGATTTTATGGTATTCAAAGGTTGTTAAACCCTGCAATGAACTCACAGGAGCCAGAAGCGGTTGTAAAATCGAAACGTGTGATCTCGCGTTGCCCGTAGTGCATTATGCTGACCAGCTGACCCTCGTAGGTCACACCTGGACGCAGTCCACTGATGGTGTAGGAGTTGAGGTGGCCAGGAATGGTGACCTCCCTCCATGGGTTGCGACTGTTTTTCTACATGACAGAGAAAAAAGACAAAGAGCTGAAGGCTTCCAAGTCTGTTAATGATGAATAATATTTACTCTCATGCTGCTGAGAAGCTTTACATAAACAGAGGTGAGACTAAGCTTTTTAAATGAAACTAACTGCGTCTATGAGAGTTCTTCAACTAAAACTAATGGTCCCGGAAGTCATTTGATGACAGACGGTGTCCAACCTAGACAGGTTACAAGTCCGTCATAGAACCAAACTCAGAGACAAAACATATGCAACATTTGGAAAGAAAGCACTCAAAAGAAGGCTTCACCTGCACAGGGAATGTGTGTAAACTAGCTGGAACAACAGTGTGTGTCACAGAGAGTTCATGGACTCAAACTTTGGACTAAATCAATAAAGTTTCGTCACTCTCAGCCACAAACTACATGCAAGCTCACAAAAAAAAAAAAAAATCACCAGGACAGCTAAAATTCCTAAAAATCTCAGTGTGACTTACAAGTCTCCATTTGAGGATGTACTGGGTGACATGGGTAGACGGTGGCACATTCCACTGAATGGGGTGGGAGTCTGGCTGGTTTCCTGCTTCTGTTATGAGCACCTGGACCGGTCTTGAGCCGCCTGAAGAGTTTCGGCAACAGATGGTTGAAGAAACATAAAGAAAATGCACAAAATAAAAATGTGGCTTTCATGAAGAAAAAAAAAAAAGACTTGTGAATAACATGACAGTGTGACCTGCGGTGGAGACCTGGGGACTGTTTGATGAGTTACAACTAAACGATTCAGAGTTTTGGGTCGGAATCAAACCACCAGGCGACGCTAAACCGGCTCAACACCTACAGACGGCTTACAGTCTGAAATGACACCTTCGTGCGATATTCATCACTTTTATTTGCCCCCTCGTTCTCATACGAACTCATTGCACGGGCTCACTGGTTGTTCACCCTGCACAAACAGTACAGGACCCTGATGGAACGATAAGCATCACAGCTGTCCCTGTTTAGGTCAACATTAACTCCTTGACTCAGTTCAAAGTAACAGTTTAGGCAACTTTTGTGTCAATAAGGACAGGAAGTTTCCCAAAACGTTTGCCTGTCCGATTAATTATTTTATCGGAGCAGGACAACAAACATTACTCAGCAACAGGTGGGGGAGGAGAAAAAACACAAACTTTAAACTTCAAAGCTTAAAGGAAATGACAGGGGTGTTGAGACTGAAAAAAAAGAAAACACAAATTCAGCATTTATGCACCAAACAGGAACAGAAGCTATGTTTTACATACAACATGGGATGGTAGGTAACTTTGCAAAAAATTAGCATTTATGGGGGATCTATGATCTAAAACTAAGGTAAAAATAACTGCAAATACTGAATAAAGCATTTAAACTTTGAATGCATTAATAATTGACAGTTTGGCAAGTTATCATGACAGATAAAATCCTTCAAGTTAACATAAAGGAATGACGTTTATGATTTAGTGACATCTTGTGGTGAAGTTGCAAATTGCAAAAAAAAAAAAAAAACCCTCTCAGGGCCCCCAACATCCTCCTACATTCCTCACTCCTCAGAAGTCCAGGCGAACTCAAAGTGGACGTCCACAAAGGTAGATTTTTACGTTTGTGTAGTTGTGTTGCACAGTAAACTGTTCAGCAACACCGAACTGTTAAGGTTGAAAGTTGTTGAACTAATAGGTATATAGTGGCTTCCCTGGTGGAGAAGATATTGAGCTTGGCACCAAGCTAGCTTATGAAACTTGCAGGTATCCACTCAGATTGTGGGAAATGAAGGAATTTATCACGAGAAATGTAGGCATCTGTTAAAGTTACAGATACAAATTTATGTCAGCATTTCCCACTGTTACGCAAGAAAATCTTAAATTACCCAAAAACATAAAAGAAAAGAAAATACATGCAAATCAGAATTTTCTTTTTTTTTGTCCATAAAAAAGTAAATATTTAAAAATTGTGTATGAAGACTTTATGTATGTGTTGTGTACAACACAGTAAACAGTTCTGCTGCTCCAAAATGTGCCACAAACCCCAATATTTTGAGACCAAAAAAAGCAGAATTCGGATGTTTATGAAAGAGCTTTTTCTCTTACCTGGGTAGGCCTGCAGGGGTTCGCATCCCATTTCTCCTCTTCCTCTGCCATAGCAAGTGCATCTGTAATGATATCCACTGATGACTTTGTCCCACTGTTCTCCAATCTGGTAGACCACATTGTTTTGTTGATCTCTGCACTGATCTAGTAGAGAAAAACCAAGCAGATGGGAAGGTTGAGCTGGTTGGACAGAGAAGGTTGGATGTGGAAATGTGGAGTGTTCACCAGCCAAGGCAGTGAGCTACAAACCAACCTATGGCGTCGCACTTCCAGTAGCCGCGTCCCTGTCCGAAGCAGGTGCAGTTCATCATGTGCCCCTCGTTGTGGCGCTTTGAGAACTGCTGGTTGACTTCGTAGGTCAAGCCATCAACAACGCAGTTGTCTGAGCACATAAAGAAAAGCAAGAATTTACTCTCTAAACTGGAAAGCTTTCATATGCGCGTCTTCTCAAGACAACTTTAAATCATCTTTATTTCAACTCTACTTGGAGTCAGTTGTCTCACCTCGCAGCTGTGAGTGGGCGACGCAGTTCCACTCTCCACGGCCATTTCCCAGGCAAGTGCACTCCATCATGTGACCCATGACGTCATGCCGTTTGTCCCACTTGTCTCCGACACGATGCATCACTCCATCATTGGTGGTGCATACCTCCTCATGGGCTAAATAGGAAAAGAGTAATAAAATGCATAAAACCAACTGTTTTTTTTTCTTGCACATGCAGTTCAAACAGTTCAACTTAGAGCTGTGCTACATTTGCAGATTTGTTAGTCTTTACCAACAATTTTTTTATACTAATTAATTATTTGCCCTGGAAAAACTAAATTTAGTCTAATAAGACAGGACGAGATAACTCTAAGGAGCATATTTCTATAACAGCCTGTCTGCTTTGGGTGAATAACCACGTGTGCTGGGTGACATAAATTCAGACCCATTCTGATTCGTCTTGATATCAAATCACACGGGACACAATCTGCTGGAAATGAACATCAGATAAAGTTCTTTTGAATCTTTTAGCTTAAAATTGTGAATTTATTGGAAATCCTACAAAACATCTGAGGTACAGCAAACACCTCACACTAACCAGCCATGGGGCAGAATCCAAAACGTTGGTCCACGTCATAGTTGTAGGTGGTACCGCACCATCTCATGCCGTCACGGCGGCCATCAGTGGTACAGTCTGTGTAGTTGCGACCGCTGTAGAGGTATGGGAAGTGGCAAAGGGCACCGTTGGAGTTCCCACCTTGTGTCACCACGACGGCTGCAATTTTCACAAAAATGATTTAGTTGCTCCCGAGCTCTAATTTGGATACCAGTAACTGACAAACGTCAACACAATACCTCACCAAAGTCACGTTAAGATAAAAACGACGTCTCTGTTTGAGAGTCTCACCAAATTTTTCTGTACAGAAGGAATAATGCTGATCTCTCTCATAGTCGGATGTTGTGGAGCACCAGAGCTGCCCATCAGTGCGTCCATCTGAAGTGCAAGAGTAGTACGTCTTTCCCATGAAGACGAATGGGAAAGCACACGGTTGGCCATTAGAATTGCCACCGTACGCCTGGTTCCTGGCCTCTGCACAAACAGGAAATAATTTAGTAAGAACAGACATAAAATGACAGAAGTCAAAATTGAATTTGCACAAAATTCAATTTTCACTACAGCGGTACCCTAGTTTTCAGTAAGAAGCATGTTTTTTTTTTGTTCCATTATAATATGCACTCACCCCATTCCTGACAGCTGACTCCATTGCCCAAACATGTACACAACATCTGTTTGCTGCCCTGGGTTCTGATCCAACGGTGCCCGTCAAAGTACGAGGAACCAGAGTCTGTGCGGCAGGTTCCTTCGGTGGTGGGCACATGATGATTCAGCAGAGCCTGGGTTACACCGGTGCCTGCTAACAGATCGTTAAAATGATGTCAAGGACTAAAGTTAGAGGATATTTTTTGTGTTTACATGGCTGCCTTTAACAGAACTCACCTCGTCCTGTGCTCTGTCCCTGACAACTCGATTCTCCTCTGCCGTTACCCAAGCACACGCACTGCATGGCATTCCCCCTGGCGTCAGTCTTTGTCCAACTGTCTCCAATCCGAAAAGACCTCCTGGTCTGAGGGTCATTGCAACGGTCTGGTTCGGAAATAATGACGAAATCAAACCGGGCCTATTTGCTTGAACGCAGATTTAATTCGTACTTACTTCTTGAGGTACAGCTGATACGTCCATTTCCTTCTCCAAGGCAGGTGCAATCCAGCATCATCCAGCCTTGGTATGGTCTTTCCCAAGTCTCGCCAACCAGATACGATGATGAAGCGTAGCTATCAAAGCATTTTTCAGCTGCAAAGATAATAAGTAAAGTAATGGGTCCACATGGTTGAGAATTGAACGCTTAAAAGTGTTTTAATGCTTTCAGGGGAGACACTCACCCACAGGTTTGCATGTCCATTCTCCCTTGTTGTTCCCAAGACAAACACACTCCAGCATGTATTCCCCGCTCTCATGAGGCTTCTGCCAAGTCTCCCCAATTTTATAAGACCTCCCACTATCATGGCAACGGTCTGTCAATCACAAAAATGACCAGACAGTTTGTTATTGATATGTCAAATATCAATAACAAAAGATGCATCTTTTGCATCTTGAAAACGCATCTAACACTAACATCTAACACAGCATTAATAAACAAGACTTCTGTCGTTTCACATTGAAATTTGATCTGTGAGCTTCAGAATGAAAGTGTAACCTACATGCTATGGTGCAGCTGATTTTTCCAGAGCTGACGCAGGTGCAGTCCCACATCAACCCGTCTTTTGGTCTCTCGTAAATTTCTCCCACCGGGTATGTCCGGGCATTGTCCTTGTCATAGCAGGTCTGGTCCGCTGAGACAAAAACAGAGGAAACAGAAAGGTCAGGAGTTATTGTGAGCCTGTCTCAGACTGTTGTCCTGCATGTGTGTGAAAATACTCAAATCTAACATCTGGATCTTTCGAGCACTTTTACTTTGCTTATCAGTACTTTTATGAAAAACGTCTGAAATTGTTGACATTGGCTTGGAAGGGTGGACTTCAGATTTTGACTGACCTTCAGGCTTTGTTTTACACTTGATGCCTGCTGCTCCATGGCAGGTGCAAACCAACGTGCTTCCACGGTAGGGTTTCTCCCACTGCTGGTTCTGTCGGTAAGTGTTACCATTCTCCTCACAGCTGTCTAAAAAGTAAAAAAAAAAAAAAAACGTGAAATAAGACATTATAAGTTGCAGTTGGGTAAGTTTAATCGAACAAACATCAGATGCAACATCTCACATTTCATTCCAATCGGCACGTTTAAAAGCATCACAAACTCACACACGAAACAACTTGTGTTTACCTGGAGAGAGCGCGGATGCGTCATACGGGTCTGGATACACCTGATACTGATCAGTTTGTCTTTTGCTCTTCTTCGGGGCGCAGTGGACTGCGCTGCTTACGCACAGCGCAACCAGCAACCCCGTCAACGGGCCGCGAGTCATTTTGTGATGGACACGGATTTTAATGCAAAAATGCAATAATATTAATAAAAAATATAAAAAAAAGTTGAACTACAAAAGAACACCTACAAAAAAACAAAACAAAACAGGAAGACAGAAGGAGGTGTGTAGAAGCAAAAGCTTGGAGAGATTTTGGAGCTTCAGCTCTCTGCTACTGCCTCTCCAGGCAGCTCAGTTCTGACTGCAGCTTTTGCACCAGGATGAGGAGAGGGGAGCGGAGCGGTTTTATACCAGGACGCTGCTCTGCCCCGGGTGGGGGGGAGGGCTTTTACTGGAGTTTGGATCATCCTCCTGCGTGTAAGCGACACTCACCCGTCACTTTCGGTGCATAAAATAAGTCGAAAGTGATTGTAAGGTGTAAAAAGAGTGTAAAAACTACAGAAACGGACAAAATATTTGCGCACGAATTGCTCTGGATTCAAGATAGCAGTGATTTATTGTACTGATAAATCAAGTACAATATTTATTCCACCTCCATCTACTGGTATTTTTTGTGCAAGGACAGTCACACTTACTTTTGTGCAAATTAATTTCAGTAATGTCTTTAACATCTATCTCAACATGCACCCTTTAAGAATATGCACCCTTTAAGAAAGAAAACCTAAATAGAGTGTGTGTAAAATAAAGTCAAACACGTTCACAAATCCATTTTTAAAATTGGATTCAAACTGTAACATGACATGACCTTCAGTAAAATCAGCTGAAACCTTCATCTCAGTCATGCAATATATACCAACTGGATCTGTTTATGACTTTATGTACTCGCTGTCTTCAAGGCTAATCTAATCTAGTCAGTTAGACCATCAACATGCGCATACATGGAACTTCCTAACAGTAGGCCTTGACTGTTGGCATCATCCAGCCATAGAAAAAGAAAAAGAAAAAAAAAACTCCAAACTTTTTATATTTATCTACCTACACTTTTGGTTTTTCAACACCGCAGGAGTTTAGTTGTGGTGTTCTCCAGCTACGGGAAATTTGAACCAGCTTTATACTTTCACAATAAGAACGTAGAAGTAGATGCAGAATATTTTTTTTATTATTACTATTTATTAAATTTACTAGACAACATTACAATTATGACAACTCAGATGAACAAGGAGAAGTGAAACCCTGCCAGACTGAGGCCAAAGGTCACATATTATTTCTGTGTAGTTTGAGAAATAATTTTTTCTTCCTCAAAATGTCTCATGAGTCATTTAGCAACATTTTCACATAGTTTTGCAAAGAATTTTATTCCTATTATTTATGAATAATATTTATATGGATAAATATTAGATTATTTGTTTATATAAATTATAATGAATGTAGATAACTTTACATCCAAACCTTCCATGCCCATTTCTAGCATTGCTTTCCAAAGCAATTCTTTGTTCCATCAATTTATGCCAAACCTTAATTTAAATCGAAGCCTCATAATTTGTTCTAATAAAATTATGTGTTCTTCAGCGAGACGCAGATTTAATTAAGGTACCAGAAACATATTAATATCATAATCACGTTTCCTTACATGGAACAGCTGTCTCTTTTTTTTTCTTTCCAAACTGCCTGGTTTCGTTCATCATGCCACTTTTTCTTTCCTTCATTTTGACCTGTCTGGTTAAGCTCAGCATGCCAGACGTAAAATAAACACCTTCCCTTAATTTTCTTGACATTTATAGTCAGCTTCAATTAAAAACAAGACAAAGCACGAGGTCTTGTTATGATCCTTGTGCATCTCGTTTTGCCAAATGTTTTTATGGATCTCGCCTGGAAAGTAGTTTGCGGTATACAGCAACTCCTGTCACAATACAGAAGAAACAAGCAGTGCCAGCGGCAACGAACATAAAACCAAAATTTGGGGAAACGGGGGAAATGAAAGCCTGTTGGCTAAAGTGAGCAAAACATAAGTGAGTCATCATTTTCTTCCATGTGGAAAAAGCTTTTAAATTATTTCCATTTGTGTAACAGTCCTAAATTGTGCCGGATCAAAATACCTCAGACCTGAAGGTATTATTTAACTGGCGTTTCCAGGTCCAGTGATGCTGTTCGCCAGGCTTCCTGGATGTTCACTCATGCAGCACGGGTGGGAAACATGTGCAAGAACAAAAAACATATAAAACAAACCCCATCCTGAAGTCCTGCTATTATCGTACATTATGGGTTTGGGGTATTGTGATGTAATGTCTTTGGTGAACTTTACGTGAATTTATGAGCCATCCCTCTGAAAGGTTCTGGAAGGCTGCCTGGCTTTTGTCAAGGGTTTCACCTCATCTCTCATTTTCTCTCTTTGTTTGTTTTTCTTGCACAACATCCATATTTCAAGCAGGATTCATCTCCATGCTGTATGTTTTTGTACTGACCTACATGAAGGAGTTAGCTGGGGCCTGCTTTTCTGCACAGGAGTTCCACTTTTTAGACTGATTTTTCAAGAATATCAAAACAACACTGAGCATGGCTTATGCTCAGGAAGTGGCTGCATGCTCTGAAATTTATGTGTTTTTTGTTTTTTTTGTTTTTTCCAAGTTTGTAGTACGATTTAAAAAGTTGTCAGTAGCTACAAAGTCATTTCATTTTATGCATAGAACAACTTCTATATTTCAAAGTTTCAAGTAATATTTTTTTCTCAGCAGTTCAGCATTTTTAGTTTCTTAAGGCAAAGTTTGTAATCTTAAAAAGATAAAAGGGTTTGATTAATGATTTGATGATGAATCTGAAAAAGAAAATAATTCTTTAAGATCTACAATCAGGTTCAGATCTCCCTCAGCAAATAAGTATTTTGGTGTTGAAACCTAAATGAAAGTGCAGAGATAAAATGTCATTTTATTGATTGATTTGGGATCATTTGCAGCTGAGTTAATGTATTGCAATAAAAGTCTTTTCCATGGTCTTGTCAGAGTAGTGAAACTGAAAATTAAACTTCTTAAACCTCCACACAGTTCATTTTAATGGACAAGGGAATAATATTCCATTATTAGGTGCCTTGTCTAAAATAAATTAAGCCCACAAGTGCATTTGTCCCTAATTTAAAGTTCAGCAAAAGCTTCAGAGGTTCAGCATATGGAAAGCCTTGGGTCAGCTTGTTTTCAAAGTTTGGTTCTCCACCCTAAACTCACTAAACTGTGGCTTGGCACTTCAGAGAGTGAGAGCCACATGGCCTCAGATGGATGGGATAGGAGTGGGGGTGGGAGTGAAGTATTTTTGGGGGTTGGGGATGTTAAGTAACTGGGGTTGAAATAAGTTAAGGATGATTTGGAGCAGAAATGGTTGAGATGATGGGTTTATGCAATTCGAGGGAGGAGATGAACATCGTCCGCTGCTGTCTCCATGTCCCACCCGTGCATTGCTGTTCAGAATATAAGCAGAGTGTTGAATAATAAAAGGACATGACAGTTATGCAGAGATTCATGCCCCAGACAGTCACTTGGTGACTGAAAATAGTTTGGCAACACACTTTTACTTTGTCAGCATTCTCACCGGTCACCATCATGAATCAGTCCAAGATTTCTGCACAGGATGTGAAAATCGTGTGCTGCTCAGCTGTTGACACATTGGAGAAGTCACCCTTGCGAAGGGAAACACTCTGAAGATGCATTAATCAAAGATTCCATAACACAGTGCAACAAAAACAGCGTCGCTGTGGAAACAAGATTGGAGTGATGTAGAGTGATACAAAGGTCGGGTCAGTGATGGGCGCTGATGGTGGACCTTCATCCACTAAATTGCACACCGAGTTACAGACAACACACACACCCATGTCATGAGGTACCCAGTGTCCAGAGGAGCAAGTCGGTGCTAAAACGGCGTGCCAAGTTGTTAGCACAGAAAGAATGGATGGCTTCAACCTGAAGTCTTCATTGTCCTCATGCTGAAAGCAACTCAATAACTTTTAGACCCAGCTAAATACAAGCAGATGCTCATAAATTGGTATTGGCATGAAGAAAGAAAGAAAGAAAGAGCAGCACGGATTCAACTGAATCTTTTCTCCATGTTCTTGTTGACCTAACAGCTAATTTTTTTAGCAATCCAGCTGCGGAAGGAAGTTTAAAAAGTAGCAATTTCCATAAGCGACTGCGTACCATGCCCAGTTTGAGATTGCGACTGGACAAAGTATGGTAGCGTTCAGCGAGCATGAATACTTATCCAACACACTGCAGAGAAGCGAGACACAATGTCTAAGCCGTAGCCCAGAGGCATACAACTTTTGCTTGCTAATTAGCTTTTTACGCTTCCTTATTTATTTTCCTAACATCCAAATCAGCAGAAAATGTTAATGTTCTGGATTTATGTACTCTGACAAAGAGATAGGTATTACACTAAACATTTGTACATGAAACATAATTAAAAATGATACAGTTTGAATTCTGTGTTAAAGGTTTACGTGGGACAACTGTGTTGAGAGCAGCAGCCTCGAAAGTTTATGTGTCTGTTTTACCATTGAGCCACTCCTTTACTCCATCACTGAGTCTATTGCCATTGAAAGATTTTTTATTTCTTGCTGAGCAGAGCAGCCTATTCCTGCCATGAAGGAGCCTGCTTGTTTGGTATTGACCTTATATGAATAAGGCTGAAGAATGATGAAATTATGCTCAGAGCTGCCAAAGCGTTGAAGCCAGGAAAACCTTGTTTGTGACTGTATCATGGGCAGCAATCTTATAAACACTGCCGGTAATGTGATCCATCGTAATTATAGCTGCCTTAAATTGATGTTAGGTAATAAGGAGCAATCTAAGCCACAACGGTACCTATAGTCACAGAGGGGAGTCCGTCGTCCACGGCCTCTCTGACCTTTCTCCATCCCGATCCAAGAGTAACACCTCTTCTGTTTGGCTTTGTGGACGCAGACATGCTCCCTCCTCCTCCCCCAGACAGCTGCGTACCTCCAGGCCCGTCACAGTTTACACTTCCAGGAGTCAAAAACCTCCCATTAGCTGTTCTGCAAGCTGCCGGATGGCACCCTGTCATGACTTTCTCTCTCTCCCCGTCTCAGCCGTGAAAACCTGGCCTGTGCTTTTACATCCTCGCATCGGGTGTGAATGAGCTTGACCTTTGCAATGTCAACATGTGTTTGCTACAGGAGACTTGATCAAAAAGTAACTCAGTGAAAGAGGACCTTTCTAACCTGTGCCCTCAAGCATGCAGATTGGGCGTAGTGGATCTGGCGAAGACAAGCTGCCTTTTTCCCCAGGGCGAAATCCCCAGACTGAAGAGCAGTTTTAGGAAAACCCAATTGAAAGCAGAGGAAGCATGTCTGCATCTTGTTTACTCTTGTTTGTGATGCAAAACAGGTATAAAAGTTAAAACAGCATTATAACCATTTTAATTTTTATACCCATCACAACTAAAACTGTTTTTATTGTTAATTTATTATTTTGTATCTAATTACTGAACTCCTCATGCGGACAGGTGACGTTTTCACACGCTCAGGAAACATTTCTGAGACTTACAGTCAAAGCCAGTCATCTCTGACTTCTCATTCCCTCTATGATTGTGTGCTTTCGATATGCACTGGTGCATCACCCCTGTGCCAGAACCAGCCTGCTGGTGACTTCTTCCCTCCAAGGGGAGTTTGTCCCCACAAGCTCCTGCAGGAAGCAGACAGACAGATGGATAAACAGACGGACAGACAGACGGTCAGACGGACAGACAGACGGTCAGACGGACAGAGTGTTTATTGTGAATTAGTGGATGTTTTGCTGGCCTTGGGAAAAAGGTCCTGGCCATTAACCCCTTAAAAGTCCTCTAATTTGACATGGAAGTTTGCAACGCACCACAAACTGGACACAAAAATGAATCTGTGCATACAGTTTATTTCCAGAGCACTTTCAGTCTGGCACTGCAACTTCTCTGCAGAGAAATTGTGGGCCTTTTCCTGTAACATTTGAGAACACTGACCAAAAAAAAAAAGAAAATTCCTAGACAAGTTGTTTTTCCGAGATTGGAGTACGATAAATGTGTCAGGTCGGAGCTTTCCTGCAGGCAACATCTGTTGCATAAATCACATCCGCTGGTGAGCTGCAGGACCCCAAATAAAGACCTCAGGAAAGTAAAAAAAAAAAATTCGTTGAAGACTCCTATTTCTCTTGTTTTTCTCATTGTCTTGCCCTTCCCCATTACAGTTGTTGCATAAAGATTAGCTTAACGTCAAAGCAAGGATCCTCAGGGCAAGAGCGCAGTGTTTATGTGCCGACAACTCCCAAACAGGATAATCACTCTGCTTCCCGAATAAAATACAGCTGGTCTGTAATGAAGCAAACATATTTTCCAAATTTGTGAGAAGAAATGTCATTAAACGTGTGTACATAGGAGTAGGTATCACTGTTACTCACTCATTCCCGTCTAGACGGCATAGAGGTGCCGGATCACGTGAGGCTGTTTGACGAAGTCATCCCATGAGGTGGGAAACTGTTTTTGTCAGATGTGACTGTGATGGGAAGATAGAAGAAGAGAGAGAAACGTGACAGCTTCATGATGTGGCTCGCAGGGAAGGACGCACAAGTGGTCGTGTACAGACCTTCTCCAGCCTCCTGAACACACACACACACACACACACACACACACGCAGTCAGACACATCCACCAACAAAGTCATGAACAGGGATGCGCAGACACCTCTGCAAACATAGCCAGCAAATTATATTTGCTCTCCTTCAACACATCTGTGCTGCATCTTTCAAATGAAACTTCAAGCTTTGGTCACGTTTTCCACGCAGCAAATTAGTATTTCAGATGTTTTGTTTGTTGTTCTGTTTTTAAGCGACTGGTTTTTGACGAAAATGAGCAAAAAGAGCCTCTGTTGGAGTGAAGGCAGAGTGTGTAAACAGAGGAGCTGTGGGTGAGCAGGCGGCTGTAGTTTATGAGTGAAGCACGGCTCACAGTTCACACCTAGGCAATAATTGCACCAGTGGCTGACGGGACGGATATAGTTGCACCTCTTCGAATTTGATAAGGTCCTGGTGATGAGTGAGTTGTCTCCTGCATCCACAGAGAGGCATTTAGAGAGGCAAAAAATATGACAACATTTTATTCGAGCAGAACAAACTTCAGTTTTGTTTGTCGCATGAAATACATTTCTACTCTACCTTTCAAAAACTTCATAACTCTGTCTTAAATTCACTGAGCAAAATGGGAAAGGCGATTGAATAACTCCGCTTTAAAGAGGTTAGGATGCCTGTTAAATGTGGTTATTTTTAATTACACAATTTCTTTATTCTACTGCATGTCGAATGAAAAAAGTGAAAGTAAATAAACATGTGAAAAAGAAAAAATGCATGCAAAAACATGTCCTTGAGAGAATCATAAAGAGGTTCTCAAGGCTGTTTCATTGGATAAATTACTCAACAAAGACCATAAAACAGTTCAAATGTTCAAAATCCTGGAGGCTGAGCTCCAGATTGAAAGTTACATTCACATTCTTCATGTTTTCTTTTCTCAATCATCATCAGCTAAAACACAATCTAATGTCAAATTGCAGCCTTCATCAAACCTAAGCAGGTTTGTTTTGCTCTTCTTCCCTACTGAGAAAGTGCATATATTGGGGATTGTATTAACTATGCAACAGTTAAAACAAATAAAACACAAATAATTTGTTCATTCATGATGTATGTATATAGACGAATGAAGAATTTTAAAACAAAAACTAGTTGAGGAAAGAGGAAGTAGCAGCAGTGTACTGCAGCAGCATCGCCTCAGAATAATTTCATGTGGGTGAGGATGTTGTTCCCCTTCATCAAGTCTTATCCCTTGTTTTGTCATCCTCTTTTGACTCCCTCCCCCCCCACCACTTCGTGCCTCCTCTTTCCTCTCTGCAGCCTTTTTTGGTCTCAGCCGTCTCTCTGGTCTCCATTTGGCTCCATGTGAGCCTGGCAGCAGCCTCCCCTGTTTTAGACCATTTGCCACAGTGCTGTTTTCTGAAGGAAATGCCAGAATGTCTTATTTGCAGTGCTGCACACTTTAGCCCTCAACACAATACCCTCGCCATGTGTTTTCTACTTAAAACGGCAACACTGAATGATCTACTGAAGACAATTACAAGAAGTATAAGGTGTACAGTATTTGTGTTTTACTGACAGTGATCCCCGGTGCTCCAGGTGGGCTGTGACTCACATGCAGGGAGCTTCAGCTCCACAGAATCGCAGGGAAGCGGCGAGAGGGTGAGTCATGGTGCGCAAAGTGCCAGACCTTTCCCAGCAGAAAGTCTCCCTGCATGGAGAAACCATTTGGAAGAACTTGGACGAAGCAAGCTTTAAAAAGAAAAAAAAAACAAAAAAACTTTTGGAAGAAAAATTTTGTACAGTACAGTCAGAGAAATTGGTGGTGTCCACTCAGTAGTGCCAGTAAACTTAATTCCTCCTCTGGGGGAATCACTTACAAGAAAATGTAGCAAAAAAAAAAAAAAAAGACAGCGTATAAACTTTAGAAGATCTGGGAACTTTAAAGCATTTCATGCTTCACAGCCACTGCAGCATTTTTAAAAAGCTCTTTAGAAGACAAACTACACATCATCATCTTGCCCTGCAGCTTTGACCAGATGATGAGATCAAACTCCCATGTTTTGGATGTCTCTTTCCAATTCCTGCCTCCTGTAATTACACACTTTGGTCTACCCTGCAGGGATCCAGCAGGTGACGTCAGGCCGACCATCAGCCAGTTGCTTGTTTAAAAGGATGAGCTGGATTGTCACCATGTGTGCACATGTTGCTGCGAATGATATGATCTGTTGTTTATATGATTCACTGGGAAAGGGAACATAAAAGTGCACAGCAAAGGTAAAGCAAGTTTGATTTCAGGCATATATATAATCTTTGTTTCAAATTCAGTTTCGAGCAGAAATGTACGTGCACACACACACGCACACACACACACACGCACCCACACACACAGGACATCAGTTTGAACCGAAGTTCAACCAAACGCTGCGGAAATGATTACAGTGCAGTTTATAAATGACGCCTGTGGCTGCTGAAGCAACGGTTTTGCGGGGAGGTGTTGTGTAAGTTTGGGTTTGTTGTGGAGATGTTGTGGCCACGTTGGTTTGAGGCGAAAAAAGAAAAAAAAAAAAGGATCAGGGCGTTGCTGAGGTGAAGTAACTGGGAACACGGTCTGAGAAATCCACAGACTGTGTTCTTTAGATTTTATTTTTAAAAAAGATTGAGTTTAGCAAAGTGGTTTAGTTTTAAACACAAGTGCAAAACAATTTACAAATCAGGAAAATTGTCTGACGACACAATACGTTTTCATTTCAATGACTTGTTTGAGTTCCCAAACCTCAGAGGAACAACTTCCAGCTCTTTGTGTAGATTTTACTCGTAAACCCCGAACTGAATGTTTCAAGCTCGTCTGATTCTCTTTGCACACTTGACATCCACCATTTATTTTTTAAGGAATGAGATTGTTTAGATGTTCCACATTTCTGTGTCAACAGAAGGAAATAGGTGTGCAACAAGCACAAAACCAGGAGGATCCTGGATCTGAAAGAGCAGAGACTGGTACCAAAGCTTTGACAGACAGAGATGAGAGGAAACAATCACTGGCACATTTTGTGCAGACATCAGAGAGCTTGAAGGGTCAAAACCTTTTAGGACTTTCTATATGAGACTCAAACATTTAGAAGTGAAAATCGTGACATGCTTCAACGTTTTTTCACCATCCTTTGTACATCAGGCTAAAAAGAACCAAAATGCAACTCGTGCTGATGATGGCTCAACAACAGATTTGAACAAAATTCACTTCCAGTCAATTTAAACCCAGCTTAGATAAAGATACTAACATTGTCATTGAAAGGAGCAGAGAAAAAAAAGCAATTGGTACGTAAGTATTCCTGTCCGGCTATCTAAGATAACTGTACTTACTCACAATCTGAATATCTCTTTTGTTTATGCTTGAGCGAAAACCTGGCTTGACATCATCATGTTCTCGCTATAAATGTTCTGTTTCACAGCAAACATTTTACTGGAAGCGACCGTGAAGGAGCTGTAGATCAAACTAAATTACAAGATTCGTGTTTTAACAGCTGCTGGGACTGGGAGCTCTGGAAGGCGGTTCTCAGCCACCTACGTGTTTATGGGTTAATGGATTTTATTTTTTTTCTTTGTTGTGTTTTTAGCAATTTACTGGAAAAATGAATAGTTCGGTCTGTTTCTTTTGTATTAAACACACTGCAAGTTAAGTCAAATATGATATTTATTTGACATAAACATTTGTGCTAAAAAGAAAATTCTCCAAAACCTGATTTGCAAAACAGGACTTCCCTCACCTAAACATTCAAGGGGCAAAAGGTGAAGTTGTTTTGTGCTCGAGCGGACGTGTTTTAGGACTGAGTTATTGACTTAAATAACACAGTCCCAGACAGTGATTCTCTGCAGACTAGACCCAAAGAACAGCACCTCTCTCTTTTGTGGCCCGGCTCGGGGCGACCCTCTTCCCTCTGCAAACGCAGCCGGTCTGACTTTGCACACACACCCACTCACTTCATCCACACGGTGCCTCTCCGCCGCGGTGGAAAGTGACTTCATCGTTCCAGCGCCACTGAGTAACGTTAAATAGAGAGGTGGAAACCGTGCCTTTTGATTTAAGTACCGCAGCACTACAACACCACATTCAGCTGGGGGAACGGATACCGGCAGTGCTTACTTACAGAACAAACACTCAAGAAGCTGGCAAAAATAAATAAAAAAGAACATCAATGCCAGTCTGTAGAAGTGGTCCAAAAATCCTGCATGAGTGAAGCAATGAGTAGTTACTGGATGGTTTTTTTTTTTTTTGTGTGTGTGTACTTTTTCTGAACCATACCATTTTCTTCTATCAGTTCTCCATCTGAGGTACCTTTAAGCAAACATTCCTCAATTTGTTTGTCAGCTTCTGAAGATTAATTTCTATGGTATTCTTGTGCTTATTCTATTGAAATCATATGGCTTTATTACATAACACAGAGAGGGGATGATATTCAGCGTGACTCAACAGGGCGAAAGCCGCCCAGTGCAGATTTCAGGGAACCTGTCTTAGTCTTCTAGAAAATTTAAGCTGGGATGGAAATCCGTCCTTCGTCCTGACAAACATCCCTTTAAGAAAAAACTGCTAAAACTAAACACAAAGAACTAATCAAAAACCTGGAAAAGCTCAAACCCTCTGATTGAAATCCGACAGATGACAAAAAGTCTTCTTTGCTTTGCCTTCATGAACTACAAAAAACATTTTCTCTGACTTAGTAAAACAAGATGATTTCAAAAAATGCTCTTAAAGGGGCAGCATCATGCATTTTCCAGGCACATAGTGGCATTTTACAGGACAATCAAGCAATCATGCTGTTATAAAAATGCTATGTATATTAAATTACTTAAAAGAAAGTTGACGTCATTCTGCAAATTGGGCCTCTGTCTCTTTAAAAACTCTAGCTCTTTCTAAAACTCCGCCTTCAGGAAGTCATCACGACTTCGCTCCTCTATTAACCCTTTGATAACGTTTTCACTGGCGCCGCTCTTCGAAATAGCTTGAGCTCAGCAGATGAGCACTTCTACCGGGTGTTTGCTAATTGCTGCCGGCTAGTCTGAAGGAGCTGAGAGGGGAAGACGCGGGCGAGGGCTGCTCCGTAATGCGGAAGCTCGGAAACTTGGAAACTGCAGATCCAGGGAGGAGCTTCAGCCTCGAGGGAGATGCTAAGTTCACCCGGGCGTTTTGCACAGCTGAATGGTTCCCATGGAGATTAAAACATTTCTCAAAAATGCAATAAAAAAAATTAAAAATCAAGGCAACACTCCAGGTATGTTTTTGATGAGGTAATAACATTATGACAGGATGTAAATCTTAAAAAGTTTAGGATTTTACATGTCACTGCCCCTTTAAATACTTCTGACTCTTCAACATGTTTTCTAGCTGATGCTGTTTGAAAAGTAACCATTAATTCATAATGACATCATATAGCAGGTGGTACCATTTATCTCGTGCTGCATACAGCAGTAATTGGGAGAAAACACTATAATCCACACTTGGACTAAGCTAGATGACGTAAGAGTACAAATTGTTTATTTCTTGGCGGAAACGATGTGCTGAGCAGGCAATTCGCTTTGCAGGTTAAGAACGCTGGCTGATGAAGCCGGAGGATCTCAAACCGGGTCTAATCTCTGAACTGACACAACCCAGCTGTCTGTCGTTAAGCCAGCGGTGTTTATGTTCGCTTTGCACGGACAAAGTTACTGGATGGTGAAATTGAAGAAAATGGTGTGTCAAGATTACAAAGATTGATGGGTCGTTATTGGTCCAGAGAGATACTCCTCCAGAGGTTCAAAGGGCAGCATGTGCAGAAACGAGGCGCAAATTGTCAACTTAATCCCACAGCACAGTGGTTTCTTAGAAAGTGAAACACAAGGGAGGCGACCAACATGACATTTAAAGCGTAGCCTTGAACTAATGGTTTGAAGAAATGCCTGGTGTTCTTGTTGGAACCTAATTGTTCCTTGTGTCTGATTTTCTCTGTGTTTTTTCGCTGCGACGGAAGGAAAAGGAAGAAATGAACAAAGATGCAATGAAACGCGTGATAAACACAGTAAAACCCAGGCTGTCCATGGTGAACAAACATTACCTGATTTCACTCACTGCGTCTTATCTGCAAGGAATTTCAAACAAACCACGGGAGCGCTGATCAACTAATCCTGTTATCTATGTAGCCATCCACATTTTTACAGCAGTTTAGGCTCAAATCAGTGAAAGCAGATCCAACTCTGTGATCCTCTGCATTCCATCCGCCAAGGCGGGGCTGCGCGTTGTGTACTCGGCCTTGGCCTCCAGGGAGGGATCTGTCCTCTTGAACCACACCAAGAAAACGCTGGCGCTTATTAAAGCCTCGGTCTCGTTTCCAGCTTGTCCTCTTGAGTGTATCGTCTAATCAAAGCAAGAAGGAAAGTCCTCTTTCAAGAAAGTTGGGCCGCACAGAAATAGGAGTTCAGAGGTGGAGAAAACGTCTCATTTAGAGGAAAAACCTTTTGTGAAAATGCCTGCAGCCCTTCTTTTTCATCAAAAACAGAAAGAGGAGCCATGAACCAGGCTGACGCTTGTGCCACACCAAACCTTTCTGGGCCCAAGTTTCTTATCAGACCCATTAGAAGGTAATGTTTTAAGCAGAACTGCTTTGAACTGAAACGACGATCTCTTTCTGCGAAGCTGACATCCCCAAAAGTAAAATGTGTCTGAAAATGTCGATGAACACAGGATGATAATTCAGCACTTCACAGACAAAACATAGACATGTTACAAGCAACTTTGGCTTTTTCAGAGGAAAATGTCCAAAATAAACACTGGTATAAGTCCTTCAAAGTTGGTTTTCCCTTATTGTGTGAAGCAAAGCTGTTGAGCTTCTAAAATGGTTTCAGATTATTAAAAAAAAAAAAAAAAGCAAAAGGCTGCATGTCAAAATCATTGTGCCTTAACTAAATGTAAAACATAAAATGCTCTTAAGTTTAAAAATTAAACTAAAAAAATCACTGACATGTTTACAACCAGTTTAGCCATCATGAAAAAGCCTTCTGTCCTGCTACTCTGACCGTAACTGGATTTGATGACCGGATGTAATAAATTGAGACTAAATGAATTTGAATTATGATTTGGCATTTTTTGCCATTATTTTTTGTACTAGTTTTACTTGTAGAACCATCGTAAAGTATCTTAACAAAAAAGTTCCTCTCTTAACATTTATAGGAATATTTTCCCTCATTTTCTTCCCTTTCGTTTTCGTTCAAGTTCCAAATCGACTCACTCTCCAGGCTGAGAATGGAAAAACAGCGATTTTCTTCTGGGAGGGTTGGAGAAATCTTGCTTAGAAATACTTATTATGTAACTTGATGCCCCCTCCTCCCCCAATTAGGAGGGGTACGTCTGTCCTAACTGCCCTGTTTGTAAATACTGGAAAGACTGGAGGGGGAACATGTGCTTCATGTTCTTCATCCACAAATAGTTACTGGAATAAAAGCAGGGGTCCCATTTTTTTTTCTAGCTTAAAAAAAGTAAGAGGGATAAAAGCTGTTCGACAGCACTTCCACTACGAGACGCTCTTCATAAAACTAAAGTTTTGAACGGCTTATCGATGGAAATCAGCTTAAGAATCCTTCTCTACGTGGCCCGGTAGTGCTGAAAACTAACATCCATCTTCATTTTCAGCTTTTTGTCATCTCACGGTTTTAGGTCCTAACTAACAAATATTTGAAAATACTTGCTGCCACCACCGTGTTTCAATCTTGCTGATGATACCAGGTGATTTTTGTGTCAAATTTACCTTCAGGTTAGGTTAGTTTGTCAAAAAATTTATTTTACTTTTATCAGACACAATCCCAGTTTAAGCCAGGTTTGGATATTCTTTTGGAAGAAAATGAAGCCGTCTGTTAATCCCATTTAGTCAAGAAGACGACTAAATAAATGTTTTTAGATGGGCCTGGACATTTTTTTTTTTTTTTGTCTGGAATAGATCAGACAAAGCCACAGAGTAAAAGATTACAACAAATTTACACATTTTTCCACTCACGCTGCAATGTGCACACTTCCTCTTTAATACCCAGTATGATCATTTATACCCGTCTTCACTAGAATCCCATCTGCAAACATCAGCAATATAAAAAGACAGTAAAACAGTCCAACTTCTCTGATCAGCGATTTCTTTTTTTTTAAAGCAGATTACGTAAGAAGTTCTGATATTTTGTCTTTGCACATTATGCAATGTCTGAGAAGAGAGCGACTGCAGCTATGGAGAAAAATCCCCAGCATGAACCACCATATCAGAATCCAGTGGGTTCAGAGTGAAGAGCACAACTTCACCGTGTCACCGGAGAAGTAACTTGCTTTGTTTTAAACAACACAAAACAAGCAAAACGATAACAGATTGTCTCCAGGTTCTCCACAGCTGCATGATGCACAACTACTGTGGGCTAAGTTATTGTACGAACGTCTGATGACAGCATTTTAGTTCTAAAATGGCAACGCTCTCATTGAAAAGACTTTAAAGCTCAGTAAAATTAAAAGCATCATCTTTAGGTTTTCATAAGCTCAAACACAGCCTGGCAAACAGTAAGTATAGACTAGATCATTATAGCTAAATTCCTTTCAAAGTCCATAACTGTCATTTAAATGTTTATTGCTAAAATTTGTTTCAAATCATGTTTGCAAATTTTTAAAACCTTTTGTTCTAGGTAACACGGGTTAACCCAACATAATGCGTTATGTGCTATTAGGTCTGGAAGATCATTACTTTTTCATATGAAAACCTTCACTGAAATGGATGTTCACTTTCTTAAAATCTAGATGGTTTAAACTAAGAAATAGGACTTTTTTTTTGGCATCCAAATAACAGTAATTGTTAGATTAGAATGACAGGGGAAACCGTGAACGTCACACTTATGCAATAAACCACAGGTTTCGTTATACAAGTGATTCCACATTGATCTGACTTTTTAGCGTGTGTGACAGGCTGCTTTTCACCATCTAGTGGTTGGAAAGAGCATTGCATCACCATTGAGACGTAAACGAAGATTGTAAATGAATATTTCTGCAACAGTTTGGCTCAGTGCAGTTTGGTTGATATTAAAAATAACATCAGATTGTTGCTTAAAAAGCTAAACAACAAGAGTCAGTATAGGATCATCGTAACGCCTCCATCTAACAGTGGAGCCTTCTGGAGGAAATGTCTCAGCTCTTTCATGCAAACTGCATCAACTCAGCTACTTGATGCATTTAATTGTTTTGTCAGGGAGTCATTTTGTGTGTTTTTCACCATTTTGTTCATCTTTAGATGCTTCTTTCTATGATTGCAATTTTCTTCCACAAAATGTATAAATTGAAATAATACATTGTCTCTTTTCAAATCTATTAATATCTCTATTTGTATGTTTTTAACTTTTCTTGTACTATAGATGTTTTGTGATCGATTGATTGAATAAGTGTAAGAAAATAATCTGCAAAAAATCTTAGGAAGGCAGAAGTAACAAAAATTGACAAACCAGTATTTTATACATACATTTATTTTATATAAAAGAAAACAATGGTTGTAATATTAACAGTTATACACACAGGGATCCATCACTGGAAAACTACGGTGTCCAACATGGCGGCTAGGCACTGAACGATGTTGGAGGTCATTAAAACATCTACATGCTCCTCCAGGTGTCTCTTTGGATCCTGAGAGAAGAAATGACGACGATTATGATTTTACTAAATACATAATGTGCTTTAACAGGACTTATCAGCTTCATAAACATGCAACATTACTAAGAGAGCAAGTTGACATATGAGCAATAAGTCAGTTTTAAAATTAATGATATATATATATATATATATATATATATATATCGCTTATTATTTTACGCTTAAAAAAAAAGAAAGAGAAAAAAACAACTAAATCAGTACCTGTTTCCCAACATTCTTGATAGCCAGCTGCTCTGGGGTCATTTTATCTTCCTCTTCAACAGCCTGAGGTGAAAACAGTTCATTTTATTTCAAGTAAAACACCTTCCAGCTTATTTTACTGTGTCATCCAAAAAAAAAGTAAACAAACGAGGGAAATCTAGCATATCCACACTGCTGCACTGCAGTGAGTAACTAACTAAATCATAATTATTGGGCAAAAGTTCCACCGATAAAAAGGTACCAACTATATTTGGTTATTAAGCACAGAAATGTTTTAAAATCAAAATTACCTCTTATTTAGTTAGAAATATTTCGAGATGGCGAGCCACCCTCCAACAGACTCAATAAAACGTTGTCGTGTTGTAAATTAATAGTGTTCAGGTTCTACCTTATTGTAGTTCTTGGCCAGCTCCAGCATTTCTTTGACGATCGTCTCATTGAGCTTGCAGTGCTCACTGTAGTCCTGCAGAGTCAGGCCCTCCATCCAGCTCTTTTTATGCAGGTTCAGCAGCATCTGAAAAATTTATGGAATGAATCACATTTCATAGGAAACAAAAATAAAACTAGATGGGGGTGGGGGGTTTAAAATATGAACTTCAAACCTTTTGCTCCAGCTCATTCTTTCTGTAATTGATGGTGATGGAGTAATAATGTCTGTTAAGTCCATGAATCAAGGCCTAGAAGAAAGTAAAACAGATTATTAAGTACAATAAACATAACAGATTTATATTGATTATCAGGAAAGGTCACAGGAAAACAAGGGGGGAAAAAAGGTTAACTGTGGAAATAAAAGTTCACGGTGCATTGTAAAGGTCTATTTCAGATAAACTCTCTTAACTTTTGTCTGGTTCTGTATGTGGCTTACAGAACCAATTGCAAGATAATTGCAATTTTAACATTGCCCCTGTTTTTATTCTAATGTAAAAGTTACCTGGATTGACGGCTTGTTGAGATGACCCAGGTTGGATGTAGTTTGCCTAGGTTCATGACCCAGTACCATCATGTTGGCATTAATCAGTCTGAAGGCATCAATAACCACCTGAGGGACACAGTGGCAGAAAAAAAAGGAAAAAAAAAATCAGTTTTCCTAAATAATTCAAACTTTGATAGAGTGCTACTAATTTAACTCAGAGATCCCTGTGCCCACCTTTCCTTTGACACTCTGAATGGGATCGACTACCACGGCGACGGCTCGCTCCGACAGCGCCTCGAAGCTCTGCTGTGTGTTGATGTCCACACCCGACAGCCAGCAGCCAAAACCAGGGTGACTGTGGTACCATCCTACAACCATCTCTGGTCTGAAGAAAACAAACAGGCGGGAAGGAACAACTTTTTAAAGTTTTAGATTTTCTTAAATTCAAGAAAGAAAGGAAAACAAATACACGTTCATATAATTCTTCCTTCATATAATTTGCTTTTAAGTAAAATTAAATTCTGTAAAAACAAGTGTGGGACTTTGAGATTCCTTCGTTAACAAATTCAAAATGCTGATCTTTTTGAGCCGTACCTGCCCGTCTGCTTCAACATGTCCAACATCTTAGCCTGGAAGACGGGGTCCACAGCTTCTACACTCACTCCCTGTGAGGCACACACACTCCTCAGTGAAAATGCACAACAACAAGAACTAAGGATGCCAAACTACTTGACAAACTAGAAATTCATGAAAACAAACCAGCAATTTTTAATCCTGGCACAACAATGGTGAATTCTTCAATGATGGTGTTATCAGGAGAATAAATGAAGGTTTGGAGGGGAAGCAAAAATAAAACTATGCAATATTCTTTGAAAAAACAATGTTGGACATTGCAAAACCACTCCTGGGTGAATTAATACGTTTTTTTCCAGCCTGGTATGCTTACTGCTCATTAACCTAATTGCAATAATTTATGTCTAGATGACTTTGAGGCAACTAGTGATGACAGATTCATCGTTTTAACAGGACTTCCTATGAGTCCAGGTTGTGTCTAAAAAGCTGTTATGAGAAATGTACCATGCAAGATTGAAATATTAGCTATTAGTGAGAACAAGAAAATACATCAGTTGGCATAAATATTTTTAGGTGTTATGATGTTTTTCCCTTTCAAATTTTTAAGAAAAGTTGCAACCGCTTTCCAACAATTAGTGTGTGCAGACAATCGCCCCCCTCACCCCGAACACAGTGTGCAGCAGTAACTATGTGTGTGTGTGCGCGCGCTCAGATAATAACAGTTTTATTCTGACAAACTCAAAATCTCCACAACATGCATTCTTGATTTTTAGAGGGGATACGTACTGTTCCTGACTGAGGCATGGCAAACACATCAATCACTCGCACTGTGTAGTCGTCAACAAATTCTCCCAGCATCAGTCCCATGACCTCCATTGGCACACCGGCACGCCCGTGCTTCAACATCTGATGAGGAGGGACGGAAAAAAAAAAAAAAAAAAAGAGGATTCAAAAGGGTTGGGCTTCAGGTATATGACAGGTTCAGCTCTGATGATGAATTATTTTATTACCTTAAGCAGGGCCAGAGAGGAGATGTACACCTGTTCTGCAGTGTCCACAGCAGGAGCATCTGTGGGGGGTCCCTGATGAAGCAAAGGATAAATCATTGTTACACACCACAAGGTTTTTGCGACTACATTGAAATTTGTGTGCAAGGAAATGAGGGGAAAAGGCTGGGAAGATGAGTTACATGAGTCTGAGCTTGAAAGTCAGACTCATGTAATAACTTCGCAATACAAACCTCAGTCGAGCTCACTGCCTTTCCTTTACATACAAGGACATTTAAAATGTACCTGGCCAAGCCCTGGCATTCCCCCTCCAAGCCTCAGCAGCCGGTCCATGTTGAGATCTGTGAACACATTCCCAGAGTCTTACCATTAAACTCCAGTGGCAAATATTTTAATGAAAGTGCATTTTAATGTAATAATATATGTTAAAAATATTGTACACTATTAACAATTAAATAAACAAATGGATAAGAAAAGGTTTTGAAAATCAGTGGGTCATAAATGGCTTAGCAAGAATAAATTGAGGTTTATTAACTACTTACCTTGTCCTCTTGATAAATATTATTAGACGATTCTGTTTATATCGTAATTGGATGTTTGTCGTGGGAATTACATTTAAAATGCGATTCAGGCCGAGTGTTTATATAATATATATTTTTTTTCTTTTTTTAAAAGAAAACTTTCGTTATGTTTTTATAAAGTGACAAAACAGAGACTAATTTAGTGTGAGAAAGCAAAAATACAGCTAATGCTAGCTAGGCTGACGTAGCCGAGTTGCTCACTGCTTTGAAACGTAAACACTCAAATGAATATTAAACTATTCACAGAGGCCATTTGATTAAGAACCATTCTGAAAGTTGTCATAATTAGGGTGTAAAAAGCGGTTATCAAACAAAGCGTACACCTAAATTAGCTTGGTTGTTAAATACACATTAGCGTTGTGTTATCGTTAGCTAACTCATGCTAACTTAGCTTGCATGGTCTAGCGGAAGAAGACGAGCTTTTGTGCGAACATCACATGTAGCCAAAACTGTTAAAAAGACTCTACGGAGCGTCTTCAATGTACATCTGCTTTTACCTGCTGACAGATGTTTCAGGCGTTTAGATGAATGTTTTTCAGCGCACAGTCAGACCAAACCAGCGAGCGACAATGAATCAGCCAGAAACCAGAATATCTTTTTAGATGCAACTACTTCCGTCGCACAAAATTTACGTTCAGTGTTGAAAGCTCGTCTGGCGCATACAGAAATTAACCACTAGAGGGCACCACGTTCATTGTTGCAGGTGACTTTCCTGCACTTATCTGACCTTATAAAAATGGGATATTTCGACATAAAGAGTCTCTGAGAAGCTTCTGCAGACTGTTGAGCATTTCTGGTTCAACAGTACAAAGAAATGAACTAAAATCCCTCGACACATGTGGGAAAGAAATCCTCTGCTTACAATGAATGTTCTGCACCATAACGGCACCACGTCAAATTCCTTGCACGTAAAAAAAATTTGGACAATAAATTTGATACTGATTTTGATTAAATGGTTATTTTTTACAATGTTTGTGAAGATGAACTTACTTAAGATGAATTTACTTAGCTGCTACTACTGCAAAAGTTAAAAATATGTGAAAATGTACACATTAATAAGGGCAACAATACCTGTCTCACACAACTGTTCACTCTTTCTTTGTAGATATTTTAATGTGTTTGTGTATCTTGGTTTGTTTTGGAGATGATCACAACTGATTCATAATTGGAAAAGATGGTAGCAACATTAGGGTTTGTTTTTCTTGGCCACTGAAATCTACAGTGACTCACACAATGAATAGTGGGCAAAGGTTGTTTTGGTGCCTAATGTTCTTGTTTGCAGTGATTTTATGGACTGTCACTAAGGAAACTTCTCAAACTGTTCAAGAGTGTGAGTGGCAAGTTCTGAATTAATCTGATGCAATTTTTTTTTCTGTCCTGGGAAAAATACTCCCTCTTTATGGGGGTGACTCTGCATGATGTTGATTGTCTCCACCCGGACTTGTGCTGTAATTCTGGAACAAATGGCAATAACTTTGTGTCAAAAGCTTCCAGCTTCCAGTTTCAAAACCAATTAAATAATGAAAACAGCTGGGGGTTACCCAGCTTATTCCAGCTTATTCCAAACAAGCTGGAACTGCGCTTGTTTATCACCTATCAATTAAACTCAAATTAATTTAACTCAGTTTATTTATATAGTGCAGATTCCCAACATAGGCACTTTACCAGTACATAAAATTAATTCAATCTTGAACTACATGTTGTGCTATGGATCACAGGAGGTCAAAGCCATCAGAAATAAATTTGTCACCGTTTCTGACATTATAGATCTCAATGATTTTGTCTTTATTTCCATTATTGGAGCTCTTCGGATCTTTGAGTGATGGTTGTTTGCTATATGAGAGAGCTTTTTTTTTTATCTTACTCACTAAGAGATCTCATAAATATCTTTTAGCTACAGTTATTTTAGACAGTTGTACATGTTGTCGGTAAAGTTTAAGCGATTTTATGCTTTTAAAGGTCTGGTTGGAATCAGTCCTGAGTATTCCAGGATGTGGTTGTCGAAATTAAACTCAGCCATCCAAAAACTTTGGTGAATCACAGTTATGTCATGATTTGTCAAGAAGAGCAATTACCTGTTCTGAAGAGTGGTTACATGAACCTTGCCTCTCTGTTCTATCTTCTTATTTAGACTTCAGGGAAACAGACACTGACTACTTATTGTGACTCTGATCAAGATTTGCATTGAAAGCATAAACTGATCCAGTAAAAACGCTTAAATGGACTGAATTTATAAAGAACCCTTTCTATCACACTGACAACTCAAAGGATTTGTTTTTTGCTTTGCAGCAGACATATTTGCCCATTTGCATTTAAAAAAATAAAATAAAATTTTGCATCAACATGGGACTTGAATATGTGCCTTGCCACAGCAACATGAGGAGGAAGCTGGAACCAAACCGGCAACCTTCTAATTGCAAGAGTCCTACTCTACCAACAAGTCACAGTCACTTTTAATTTACAATTCACTTGAATTGTAAATTCAAGTTTGTCTCAAACTCTCCAGTTTGTGAGAGTCACATCTCACAAACTGGAGATGTGACTCTGGTGATTTCTAGGATAAAAAAAAATTTTTTTTTGATGTAGGATTTAAAGTTGTGTATTTCCATAAAAGCTTCAGTGTGCAATTATGACACACACCTGCAATTAATTGTGACTTTTCCCTGCATCAGACAACTGCACTAGTGGCACCCAGAACTGCGGCGTGTGCTCTGAGAAAAAGAAATGAAAGAAATCCTGTTTGACATTTTGTGCGCTTTCTCCTGTTTCAAGCAGCCATTTCACTATTCCCAGTGGGGCCACAAACTCCTGGCCAAACCAGAACAACTCTGGGGTTGTGAGAAAGCTTTGCCGTTTGAATTCACCTCCCCGGCTGTCGTTTGTGCAGAAACATTTGCAGTGTTCCACTCAGACACACGGCGGTGCCAGGCAGGTCAGCTGGCATTTTGAGAATTTCAAACTTCCCTGTTTCTTTGATGAGTTTCGTAAGGAGCAGATAATCATCTGCATTCCTCAGCGACCCCCCAGACCCGTCCTTGTGCCGGCCCAAGACAACTTCTCTCTGGCCTCAGCAAGTCAGAGTGAATTCATCAGTCAGTTGTATTATTATTATTACATTTTCACCTGTTGAATATTTATGCAAATTTATGATGAACTCAATAAAGCTCAGATAAATAATACATCTATTCAAGTTGACAACGCTCATACTGAAGCAGATTTTTAAATAGACGCACTTTGTGCTGCAGCTATTGTTGCTAATTGAAAAAACTGGAAAATAATTTCTTACCCTTTAAATCAGTTGACTTTCTGGATAATTGATAAAAATGGAGAAGCTAAAAAAAAAATTTTTTTTCTGATAAGTGAAATTTCATTTTGGTAAAATAAAATGTAATCTGCGACCCGCACAGTTGGTGTCTAGGGGTTATTAACCCACCTAGCCAGGCAACAACAGGCACAGCAAGCCATCTGCAGCTGATCGTGCCGATAGGAATGATTGGACTTTTCAAGGTATATTAGAAGTCACTTGAAATGCAAAACCAGCATGAAACCTTAATCCTGTCTGCAGAGGAAATACAGGAGAGAAATCTGATGCCTTAAGAGCCTCCCTGCCACCCTGATAGGATTTGGATTTTAGAGTTAACTTGCAAGAGCCCAACAGGACCAGATGATGGGGTGGCTGCTGTTTAGAGCTCCTAAATGCTTTGCAAGTGAAAATAAGACAAAAGTGAGAAGCGCGTGTACAGATAGGCAACAGCTCTGGTGTTACATAATGTGCTCGGGTAATTTCCCTGCAGCATTTCAAGGTAAAAATATCAAATCTGTTTTCCAAATAAGTCTCATATTTCTACAGTATTGGTGCAAAAGTGATGCTACCAAGCTGAATATCTTTAAAGGCTTTTAAAAAGGCAGATTGTTCCCCCCCCCCTTTTGTTTTACCCACCCATTTTCAGAGGAATGTTCTTTTTGTTTCTTGAACCCTTTAACCCTGACCTATGAACTATTCCAGCTCAAGAAAAATGCACCCAGACTCAAAAGATGAGTCATTGTTTTGTAAACATCACACCCAACTTAGCATGAGTTTTAAAATGTATCTCAAGGCGCCATGTTTCTAAGAGCCTGTCACAACAACACACAGATTGTTAGAATGCATCGCATTCCATCAATGAAACAGAAGATAACACAGTTTGATAGGGGGGGGGTCACCAACTTTGGCTACAAGACACGGCACAGACAGTTCACAAAGGAACACTTGACATAGTGCAACATTCAGAACTCTAAAGTACCAAGTATCCCTTCGGTTCGGGTGCGTTTTATATGCTGCAATGATTCATAGGTCAGAGTTAAGTGGCTTAGAAATACATACAGCATCTCTAAAAAAAAGGTCAGGTACAAGAAAAGTGGGGCGAAAAAGCTGTTGATGACAATAGACAGACTTTGAAAGACCTTTCACAAGCCTAACACACTTAAAAAATTGACTTAAATCAGCAGAACAAATGGACATCAACCAATTGAATTTAGCTATCTACAAGCTGTAAAGACAACTTGTTGAAAGCTTGGAATGAGCCATCAAGGAAAACGGGACGTTGAAGTGACTTTAGATGCGGCGTGGTTGTTGGGGCCAGTCGGGTTAGCCGGAGTGTTTCAGAAACCGCTGATCTGCTGGAAACCTTATGCATGTACCATTTCTCAATTTCCAAGAAACGGTCCAAGAAAGAGACAGTTTCAGCTGCACGGAGGCTTTGTGGATGGAAATACCTTGTTGGTGTCAGGTGATAACTGACAGAGTGGCTGGAGATGATAGCAAGGCAAAAGTATGTATAACGAAAGTAGTGCACAAGGAATACAGTCTCCAAACACAACACGTTGAACCTTGAGAAAGACGGGTCACGTCAACAGAAGACCACAAGAGGAACCATCTCTGTCACCAATGAACAGGAACTTCAGGCTACAAGTCATACAGACTCACCTAAATTTGATAATGACAGACTGGAACATGTAGAGGTTCGATGAGTCTTAATTTCAGCTGCGTCACAGTCAGAATTTGGCATAAAGAAATCTCCATGGAAAGATTCTGACACATGGTTAAATTTGTGGAACAGTGAAACACAGCAGCTCGGAAAGCACAGGGAGATCTAATCTGGTGCTAACAAGGTGTACCTAATAAAGTGCGATGGCCTTTTATTTTCATCGGCCCCCAAGATGAATTCGGGCTAAGGCAACGTTTTGTTTTAAAAAGCCTAAAATATCTAACGTGCTTCAGCTGTTGTTTGGTTCGGTATGCTGCTTGTAGTCCGCGATCACTGCAAGCCTTCAGAAATGAAGACCAAAACTCTGAATGGGAGGCGACCCATTGAGGTTTGGAGTGTTTGAAGAAGTGAAAACCGGAGCTGCTGTAGTTCTGCTTCTTTTTTTCTTTTCTTCTCTCTTTTTCATCAGCATTAAGGAAATGTTCTCTTTATGTTTTGTGTTGCGCACAGAACACAAGCCAGTCGAGCCCGTGTGTGAACTCTAACAGTGTACGGGGTGATCCTGTTGGTCTGCCAGTGTTCTCAGCTCAGCCTCATCTAATGTTGTAACTATGATCTGCATAGATGGGCCTTATAGATGCTGGCTGCATTTCAGAAAATCTACATAAAGGACTAAATGAGAGATGATGAAGATGAGAAGGAGGAAGGGGTGGGGTGGGGGGGTCCTTCTTTGTTTCCAAATATTTGCAGGCTGCTCAGTTTATTAATCCTATCCCCCAGCACCCCCCACTCCCTCCTCAACACACAGTTGGGGTTTTTACAGGGACACTGTGACCTCCTGACCGGCCAGTCGCTGATTATATTTCATTGCATCCTGATTCTCTGTCATGCTCGCTAGATGGGGGGAAGGGCATAAAGAGGAAGAGGATATGTGTGTGTGTGTGTGTGCGTGTGTGTGTGTGTGTGTGTGGTTGGAGGAGGTGGGGCTGAGGAATGCTTGGTATGTGCGGACGGACGATAACAACGCGAGAGGCGAGCAACGCGCGTACGAATAAAACTCCCTCCCCACGCCCCCTCCTCCCTAAAAAGCGCCTTTAATGCAAATTTTTAATATACGCCGATAATATAACAGAGGTCTAAACGGAGATATTTCCGACCGGATCTTAACGCCGTTAAGGCGGTGGGGGAGTGTTGAGGCGGGGAGCCCGCAGTTTGTGCGCTGTGCAACACCCCGGAGAGGCGGAGATGGTTCGGTCTGTAGTAGGTGGGGACTGCCGAGCCGAGCCGAGCCGAGCGGTCTGCAGCAGGACGTCGTAGATCAATGAACCGGACCGGAGGGTTGGTCCGCCGCCTGGTGTGAATCTGACTGTATTATAGATGTGTCAGTACACCTATCAAGAACCGAGGCTTTATTCGCTGTTAACCAGCCGGTTCAGTATGCGGAGATTATAAAAGGCTGTTTTACAAGCCTCTCTCTTTCTCTCTCTCTCTCTCTCCCCTCCATCCTTTCATCGTCGCTTGGTTTCTCCTGCCTTAGTGCTCTGTTTTATTTTATTTTTATTTAGTTTCTTTCTTTTTTTTTTTTTTTTTTTTGTTTTTTTTTTTTTTTTTTTTTTTGAGGGGAGAGATCCAAGACACATCTATAAGCTTCGGGATGATTTTTGCAAACACGGGCAACCCACTGAAGACGACCAATCGAAAGCAGGTAGGCCGAAAATACACACACACTCTCTCTCTCACACACACACGCATTCACATATCTTGGGCCACACATATTTTATAACCCCTGCTCGCACTTTTGGCGTTAGGTCATTTAAACGATCGGGTATCTAAATGCACGGAAATGCCACCGGGCGCACATGACATTGGAATGGCATTCCCACCTCGTTCTTTACATGACGGGATTCATTAAACTCATCAGGAAACAGATCCACCGCTCTCAGCAGTTGCCAAGCAGATGCTCTGATACACATGGGGAGATAAAACAGCAGCTGCCCCCCCCCTCGATCTTCGGCTCCACCGACACTTTGACGCTCATGTCCGAGTAACCTTGTTTGGCCCACTCGCTGGCCCCAACTCTGGTCAATACGCATGGCGGTAACTGTAGTCCTTTTTTTTTTTTTTTTTTTATAGGTTAATGAATTCTGGGCGAATCCAAAGAGGACTTTATGTCCTAATGCAAAGCACAGCATACATCAGTGTGCTATATGGGTAGGACTTGTCTTGTTTTGACCTCTGAGATCATCACACTTTCTAGTTTTAGATGGAGGAATTAAAAAAAAAATACTAATAATAATAGTGTTGATGGTATGATGATGATGAAGCAAGAAAGGAGGAGAGAAAAGAAGTGTGGATGGTTGAAACAAAATCAGTTGTGGTATGCTGAGCCTAAGAGTGAAACCCTACAGGAAATGAGGTTTTGGTAGTAATTAGCTGCAAGATGCCCTTGTGAATGTCTTCATATGCATCTTTTGAAGGATGCCCACCCGTACAGAAAAGTTTGTAGCTGCATACCAACTAATTGTTGGAGAACAGACCAGACCTCACATATGTCTCTGCCCCTCAGATTCATTTCTCATCTGTGGCATAAAAAAAAGCAAGCCTTTGTAAGAATAGCTCTGTTGTTCAGTTTGTTTTTTTTGTCGTTTTTTTTACAGTCTTGTGTGCAGTTTTATAATCTTTGGCTCTTGAAGTAGATTGTCCTTTGGTTATGGACAGATGGTGTGATTCTGCCTTTGATCTGATTCTGGAGAGCGCTTGGGGTGGCTGGGAGCGATTTTAATGAATGAGTAAAGGGAAGGAAATGCTTCGCAGGAGCAGTGCGGGGTGTGCAGAGTGGCTCACAAGCACGAAGAAAAAGGCATGTTTTCAGAGGAATGCCACAGCAGGATGTACTAGTTAAAATGCCGATTTAATCACAATGTGATTCATAAAGACGCCTCTTGCACAATAGTAAATCTTTCACTTTTGGTGGCAGAATATGTTTTCATGGGAGCTTAAATCAACTACTTACATCTGCTGCTGCTGCTGTAAAACTGTAGCAGAGGGAAATGTAACATGTTTGTTTTTGTAATACTTCTTTTGTGAAACATATAGCATAGTAGTAGGGGGGAAAAAATGCCATTAGTTTACCATCTTTCCACCGTTGCACACAATAACCCAGGGTTCAATGTTGGTCATTAATAAGCAATGCTTGACCAACAACTCCAGCTTTTAACGCAGTAGGAAGCAAAGCTCCTGTCCTGCACAGCCAGGACGCTCTTATGATCGGTCTGGTTAAATTCGATTATCCGAAGCCCCCCGTACTCGTCCTAACAGCGGGTTTCCTGTGTGCAGTCTTACCCCATGACTCCGTCCAGTCCCAGCAGCAGCAGCAACAGCAGCAGCACAGGCCTGGAGCAGCTCAGCAAAACCAACCTGTACATCCGAGGCCTGCCTCCCGCCACCACAGACCTGGATCTGGTCAAACTCTGTCACCAGTGAGTACATGCATGCAGACACGTCCAGATGGTTCAGGCTTGGTATCGACAGCATAAAGAGCACATCTTTTTGAGATAAGAAGAGGTGGTGTGGTTCATTTCCTCGAGTCTGATTTCACATTGGTTTCATTGCATCTCAAGCTCAATAGAGTCCAAACGTGCTGAAGAGACGTTTAAAGGGGTAATTAAGATTTTTCCTGCAGACTGTTTGCAGTGCTTATTTGACAAGGATGTATGTCCCTCAGGAAATACGGCTAATAGTATCTCCAGGAGCTTTTTGCTACTGAAGGTACATCATTGGAAGTGGGCTGAAGATCCCTAAACGAGTTACAACCTCCCTGATAAGCAGTAGATTAGTAGCAGGCAAAGTTTTTCTTCATCAAGTTCAAAGAGCCATCGTCGTTTTTAAAACCCCCAAAAAACATCCACTTATCAGATACATTAAATATGCTGTGTTTTAACAAAGCAGTTTGATTTTCACAGAAAGTGAATTTTTAATTCGCCATGGAACAAAAGGGATCTTGCAAGTTTTCGATGCTGAAAGAAAGACATAGTTTTTAATTGCAGTCAGTTAACTGCGGTCTACTTTGTTATTTATTCATTTATTTTTAAAATTATTCTCACTTTATTACTCTAAAGCGCCCCAGTCGCTTTGGAGTAGAAATCACTGGATTTCTGTTGTCCTATTTACCTCAAAAATAAAATCAAACCAAAAAATGACGTTAATAAAAGAACAAATACTTCATCTTGTGTCTAATATTTTTCATTATAGGACGCTTTTAAATTTCAGACGGTTAATTTCTTGGATTGTCAACATTGAAACAGTTATTTTTTTGAATTTTTGAAACAAATGTGTAACTGTATTAATGTCCTAAAGACTTCTGCCACCTGTCATACAATTGTGGCCACAATATATGCCTATCCAGTCATTCATAGTTCTGATAGTTTTCTTTATAGATGTGACACAATCGGGTTTAAATGATCCCCGCATTCACTCAATGATGTAAACTGAATATGGCGACTTTAATATTCAGAAATAATCAGGATGTTGTTAGCCAGCACCGAACCAAGGTTCACACTTCTGTGAACGATGCCACACCGCCGTCAAGCTCCCGTTTTAGAGCTGTGGTCACAAACGTCAAAGTCTTCAACAATGTTTTGAGACATTAAGGGAATCTCTAGAAATGACACTCAGTCTAAATGTGATTGCTAAAAGCTTCTATTAAAATGTGTTGTTGTTAAAAGCATAACGACTTATTAAAAAGCAGTGTAGTGGCTGTTCAGGAGTGTTTTGTATTTATTTATTAATTGTGTTTTTTTTTTTTACTTTGTTTCCATTGTCATTTTGTTGTTGCATGAGTTAAAATGTTTGGGGAAACTCTGGATTAGAGAACACGGCATAAAACAGCTTAAATTACATTTTGATGCATTTTATTTTTTTTAGCTCTTTTTCCAGTCTTGGTGCTACGCTGAGTCGACACGTGCAGGCTGAAGCCTTTCTCGAAGGAAAAATGTGTCAAATTGGAGGACATTTTGAAATTTTCAAATTTTATACCAAAAAGCCTGCAAAATTCAGCAGCTCAGCAAGGCTTCCTTAGCAAGTTGAAAATAAGCCTATTTATAAGGAACAGACTAGTTGAAACATGCACTGAATTAAATAGCGTTTTAACATAGTTAAGCTGTAGATAAATTGAAATTAAATAGTAAAGAATTGCAGACCTTGTTTTGTTTTACTGAAAATCTGGTTTCTTTTTTCTGGTTAAATCATAATGCACAGCGATACATAAATGCTAAAACATTCAATAGTCTATAAATACAAATACATATTTAAAAGTAGGAACTCACCAATGGTATGTGAAAGGCTGTAAAAATATTGTTTTATAGAGAAAAGACAGCCGTCCAGTGGACATGTTTCATATAACTTGATACTATAGACTTGAGTCCAAGTGGTTAATGTGGTGGATGCCATAATTAGTGGATTTTTGTCTTTGTTTTTCCTTTTAAATCAAGCGCATATTGGAAGAAAAGGCACTCAGCCATATAACCAGCAGCAGCGGCAGCTGTTTGTGTCCTGTTTGCTTGTGTTTTGTTCTTGTTCCCAATGGTGTTTGCCAGCACAAAAGCAGAAACGAAACCGCTTCTCATAGCAACACAGTATGCATGTTGAAATGAGCGAGACATTCAGTCTGCATGGCCTCCAAATCCACGCAGCAGATCACAGTTTGTGTCACATTTCAGCCAGACGTAAAATAAAAGCCTGAGGTGATAAAATTATATTAAGGTTGTTGGAAAAAATGTTTGATGGAGTGTGTAGCTCCTCTCCATTAACATGAACAGCTTTACTTTCCCTGATAGGTCCTTGTCTTTACTGGGCCCGCAGCAGGGCCGTTTCTAGGATTAAACCTTCAGGGGTCATTGGACCCTTTGAAATGGTGGTAACAAATATTTCATTCATTCAAAATGTCAAAAATAAATGTATTTTTAAAACACAATATTGCTAATAAATTGCTAGTGCCTCCTGCTACTTCCAGAACCAGAACAATATTTACATTAAAGAACTACACTTCTGCTAATGTTGAAGGAAATGAGTGTGCAAGCTTCAGAAACAACCTAATGATTACTTCTTTTTATTTTAGAGGGATTGCTGGGAATGGCAACATTTTTCCACATTTTCAATTCATTACGCCGGTTTCACAGATTAGTATTGTGCAGTTATTCAAAAGTTATTCAGTCATATCAAAGAATGTTGGTGACAAATGTTTTTTGCAGACTTTGTATGCTGCTTTGGTGTTTCTTTTAAGTTATTTGGTTTTGTGAGTAAGGCTACAAAACCCCAAAAAACTTTAATTGTGAGTGTATTAAATGAAAAAAAACAAAAAAGAAACAAAGATGCATTTGTAAACAGCGTGTGATAGAAACAGGAGCTCTGACTAAGATTAAAAGTATAGATGCTTAAGTAAAAATGACTCAATCCACCTTGCAGAGTGTTAAGAGAAAGCTCTATAAGAACATATTCCTTCCTCTGGGAATGAACAGAAATTGCCATCAGCATCAGTTAAAGATGCTATCTCCAGTCAAACCTTGCTAAGTCAGTGTTCTTTGACACTAATGTGCATTTTGTTGTGTACACAGGTATGGAAAGATCCAGTCGGCCAAGGCGATCCTCGACAAGACGACCAACAAATGCAAAGGTGAGTTAGCTCAGCAGTGGTCGGTTCAGCCTCTGTTGAGAGCAGCTAGGAGAATATATGTATGCTTCGAACCATTTGAGGAAGCATCTGGTTTGTTTCAATATTCTAAGTGTTCATAAATGGATTAGTTGTTTATCCAGATAACCAGTCTTTATGAGGGTTGACCATGAATGCCTCTGTTCCCAGTCTCGTCAAACTTCTGTGACTTCCCATTGAGGCAGATTGAATTATACAAAATCTTTTCTGCGCTTCCATGGTAACAAAAGTTTGACAAAAACAAAAGCAGATTAAGATGGATTATCCCAGACAGACAGGTTTAGAGGATCTACAGACACATTCTCTCTCCTCGTAGAATCAGCAGAAAACAGTGGCGAGCTGTGTTACAGGGACACATTAAGATCGTTCTTGAAAATGAAAAAAAATGGCATATTTTCCAGTTTAGAGTAAAGTTAGAGAAATCTATGTCTGAGAAAAAAAACATGTTATCTTGTTTCATGCCATTGTGCATACATTAAGCTATCAATGATCCATATAATTTACCATGATGAATTCAGGTCTCCAGTTACCCACTTCATACAACTCAAAAGTAATTGTACTGAAGTTAACAAGCACACATTTTATTTTTTATCTTTACACAATACCATATTTATTATAGAACCAAATTTGGATAATTGATTCTGCCTATTTAAAGATTGGCCACTAAGAAAAATGAAAAGAAAAGAAAACCACACCTTACTGTTAAAACTCCCTACAGCAACCTGTGGCAACAGTCGTACTTTATCCAGGATTTGTGATCTGTTCTCACTGCCTTTGATTCACCAAACTGAGTCACGAAAGGGAAAGCCCTTTCCTTGCATCCTGTCATGCTGCTGAAGAAATGTTTTGATGTTTTTAATTAAAATATAATGGAAGTGATAGATTCTGAAAATCACAGTGTGGTTTCAGCAAAAGCTGAGGCACATAGTGTTCAGAGAACTTTGTGCAGAGTCCATAGCTACAGGCCTGCAGACTTCATGTGGCTCAAGAAAGTCTCATGGAGTGCTTGTGGACTAGGTTTCCATTGCCAAAAAGCTGCATTCAAAAATAACATCATGTAGTCTTCTGTAAAACCTTGTGGTTGCAGTGGTGTAAAACATTCTCCTCTGGGCTCTAGAAGAGTCATTTTTTTTCTGGAGGGATAAATCATTCCTCCATTGGAAACCCAATGGATGGGTAAGGATGAAGGACTGGCCAGGCAGTTGGTAATTCCCTGACATCATTGTGTAAAGTGCAAAGTTTGGTGCACTCTATGATGCGGGGCTTCCCCTTAGTTGTAGTGAAATTAAGTGCTTTGACATATAAAGACATTTTGGACAGTTTCATGCACACCAGGGCAAAAAGCAAAGTCCATAAGAACTTGACTGGGTTCCACACATACCTAAAAGAACCAACCATTTGAGTCAGGACAGAACAAACTAGAACATATGTGATACGTTGATTCCCCCAACATCAGTGCCTGACTTGCACACTTCTGGAAGAATGATCAACAATTCAAAAACTTTGGTGGAAATCATCCCAGAAGAGTTGAAGCTGTCATAGCTGCAGTGGTGAGCCACAGAGTACTGTAGTAAACTGATATGCTTTCAGATATCCATGTACAAATGTGATAACTGTGGTCACAACTTTGCAAGAGTAAAGTCTGAAAAAACCCCAAAGTGTCATCATTGCCTTCACACTGAAATGTGACTGTCTACATTGGCTACATTCAAGTAGCCTTCAAATGTCCATGGAGGTCTTAGAGAGCAAGAGGAAGTCCTGATCAGAAGTAAAGGAGAGCTTTGCTAGTGTAACCTTTAGTGGAAATGATGTTTCCCTGAAGGGCATTGACTTGTGTAACAGAAAAATGTTTCCGGATGTACTGCAAAAAAGAGTATCCACTTCACAACGTCTTGGACTTGACAGACTTGCTGACAGATACCACCAGCCTCGTGTGGTTTACAGAATCTAATTACCACACGGCAAATAGTCTGAATATTTTATATGGTGATTTTTATTTATTTGTGTCAAGCAAAATTATTTGGTGTAAGTGATTTATCCGGAATGCTGACAGCAGAAATTGACTGTTCTCTTGGTTTAATGACTGCTGATAGAAATCTTGTCCCGCAAACATCAGGTTACGGCTTTGTGGACTTTGACAGCCCAGCTGCTGCTCTAAAGGCAGTACATGCTCTGAAAACCAGCGGCATTCAGGCCCAGATGGCCAAGGTAAGTCTGATACGGACACGCCTGCATACTTTTCATTCTTTCGAACCTTTCCTTTGACGTTGTGCTTTTTTGACTGTTTGCATCCTTGTCAGTTGCATGTTGAAGCTGAATGTGTTTTAGCTGAATGTGTTGTTCCTCCTCTGACCCCAGTGACATAATGGCACAATAATTTAGCAACCAAGCTGCTTCCATATGTATTTTTACATTTCTGTGGTCTAATCACATTAATTCCACAGTTTTACCAAAAAGCAGAGAGATATTTCGCACCTGAGCACCATAAAGAAAAGGGACATTTATGCATCTTCTTAAATTACTTCTCTCAAAATACTAACAGCAGCATGAAATCTCTTTCAGTCCAATCGTTTGTCTGCATGTGTGTGCTGCTGTTCGCTGATGAATCGCTGCTCTCGGGAGACCTGCATGTGGCTGCTCAGTTTTTATCAAACATGGCAGAACACAGGTTGTGTGTTGCAGTAGCTATGGCGACGGTGCTCTCATGCTGTTTCCAGGAGAGACCGTAGAGGCGCCGAGCGGCTGCTCAGAGCAGATGAAGTGGGATGCACTGTGTGCGGTTACATGTTTGTGTGCAGAAGAGCTTAAAAATGTTTGCTTAACCCAAGCGTTCCCTTGACCAAAACCTGAGTGAAGTCAGTGTTCTGACTCATCTGTTTGTCAGCGAAGATGAAGTGAATTATCTGCGTTTTAGCTTTCTTTCTTTCTTTTTTTCTTTCTGGGATGTAAAATTCTCACATTTTCTCTTCCTGTCTCTGAGCAGCAGCAGGAGCAGGACCCCACAAACCTTTACATTTCCAACCTGCCTCTGTCGGTGGATGAGAGAGAGCTGGAGAAGATGTTGCAGCCCTTCGGTCAGGTTGTCTCCACTCGAATCCTCCGGGACTACAGCGGTAACAGCAGAGGCGTGGGCTTTGCCAGGTTTGTCGCAGCATACACTGAAAAGAAGCACATCCGCTTCTCGCCTGATGAATCACCTTTGAAATAGTTGCGGCACAAGCCTTCAGTGCTCCGCCGCTTTATGCGATCTGGTGTTCAGCTTCGACTATTTGTAGTTGCTGTTCATGCGCACAAAAAAAAATAGAAGACCGGCAAACACAATGATCCGTGAGAAAACCGTAATGCACCAAAAACCTGCTTTTAACATTGTTTGAAAAAAAGGAAAGGATAATAATGTTGTTTTAGTGTATGTTGTAGCTTTGCAGAACACGAACACTTTATATTAAACAAACATTGTTCCAGTTGGTGTGTCAGCATTCGTGTCTCTCTTACAGGATGGACACGACGGAGCAGTGCAACGCAGTCATCTCCCACTTTAATGGCAAGTTCATCAAATTAGCCTCTGGAGCTCTGGGTAAACGACCTTCGTTTTTCTGTCTATTTTCACTGCAATGAATTAATAACGGTAACAATTTCATGTTGCCTGTGTGTTGACATATTGTCTTCCAGGACCGTCTCAACCTTTGCTGTGTAAGTTTGCTGACAGTCAAAGAAAGAAACATGCTCACAGTGGATATGTTCCCAACGGACAGTCAGGCGACCTCAGACTAGTACGTATAAAATCCTCTTTTATTATTTGCTGTATGTGATTTTGATTTTGATTTGTTTTATTAGTATGAGATTTTAACCTATCAAAAAGTGCATTTTTAAAACCCTTTCTATTCAGAAATTAGCCTACTTTTAAATAAGTAATGGATTTATAATTTTCTAAAGCATTTAAAAGAGATTCAATTATTTAAATGAACAAAAAATGTCCAAAACTACATAGTAATTCTGTGTATCAGAATTTTTATTTTGATTCATAAGTGTTGGAAAAAAATAGCACCTGAAGATTGGACTGAAAAGCCAATTCAAACAAATCCTAACCTATTGTTGCCACGAGCAGGGGACAGAACAGAAATAAGTGATTTTGTAAGCAAGCTGTGGTAATGGCAAGGAAGGCATTTCAGAATCACAACATAAAGCTGCTTCTGAAACTTCTACGTAAACATGAACTGCAAAATCAAACAATTTTTAACTAGAAAAGGTTATATGCTGTACAAAAATGTGAGCTATGAGGTGGTGCACTTGGCTTGCACAAAAAAGGTCTTAGGTTTTCTTGTGCATAAATAAAGAATGTAAGTTCTCTCCAGGTTCTCCAACAGTCCAAAAGCATATTAGGTCAATTAGCAGCTTTAATTACGCCTTAGGTGTGTGTGTGTGTGTGTGTGTGTGTGTGTGTGTGTGTGTGTGTGCGTGCGTGCACGTGTGAGTGTGCATGAATGCCTGCACCTCATGTCTCTGTGTTGCCTTTTGATGGACTGGCTTTCTGTCCCCCACCATCCTGCATATAGGAAGCCCAACATGTATGGATTGGTGTTTCTTAATTTTCACAACTTTTCAAAGTTTCTGAAAATAAACAAGAAATATTAGAAGAAAAAAAAAAATCACGTCTAACATGGAATCAGATCAAACAGCCCAACATCACTTTCATCAGCTGGATTAATTGGGGGACATTATGAAAAACTCAGAAACATATATGGTTGGATTATTTCCATTTAAAAAAAAAAACAACAAAAAAACTAAACAAACATTTGAAACAATCAGTCCTGCTATTGCGGTAATCAGGTGGAGCAATGTGGGTTCAACTGGGTTGAATTATGGCTGATAAAAAACTAGTTGACTAGAAGCAATATGTCAAATTCAGAAACTATTCTACGTGCACATTTCATAAGATGATATTGGTAATCAATTATTCAAAAAAGGGTTTGAAAAGAACCCCTTTTGACTGCTGTACAATTTATATAAAAAATAAACTATTTAAGTCATTTCCAGACAACATTGTAAAACTGTTTTCATAAAAAGAAATGAGTATAATTTGATTCAGAATTAGCCTGAACTTTTTTTGTTGTTGTTGTTGCCATAGGGCGCCATGACGCTGACCTATGACCCCTCCACAGCAGCCATACAGAATGGGTAAGTTACCCTCTCTCTACAGAAGTTTGTCCAGTCCTTTAAAACCTTCTGTGAGAAAAAGCCCTGAAGTCAATCTTGGTATTTTTATTTGTTTGGACAAATAACCTTAACGGTGGAATGCTGGCGGGTTTTCCCCCAGTGAAAACTGGTCCTCCATGTCCGCCAAATGAAGTTAGCTCTCTGGCCTAGTAGTGAAGGATATTAACCCTGTTCAATTACTTAATAACTTGATGTCCTGATCTTTATCTCTAAAAGTTGCTGTTAATATGTAACAATTTACTTTGTGTAGAAAATCATGATACATTTTTTTTTTAAATAAAGGCCATACCAATGTCATCAAATTGACTGAAAACATTCAGCTCTACCTGTATTTTTTAAATTGTGGTTAATAATAGATTAACTTACTTTTAGTTTTTCAGAGATTATTTTAATATAAGATCTTTTGAGCATTTGGATAGCTTTTAGCTTCATATTAGTTATTTCTGAGCCCATTGAACAAACATAGCAATATTGTTGTGTTTTATTTTATTTTTCCCTTCTAGATATTATCCCTCTCCGTATCCGGTGACCAATAGAATAATGACTGTGCAGCCTGCAATGTCTCCATACATGTCTCCCGTCTCTGCTTATCAGGTATTCAAAGAGTCATTTTAATAAATCAACATAAACATAAAACAGATGAGCAAAGTCTGGATTATCACCATTTCCTTGCTGACTTCAGTGTGCAGTTTAAGGCGTGGCATTCACCACATGAGTCTCAGGGTTTTGTTATTTCCCACCTGCGCACGAGCTCGAAATGCAAGAAAAGGTGTTAAACCATATCTGAAACGCTTGCAGCCTTGGGCCGCGATCGACTGCTATTCTCAAAAATGGAAAGCAGGCTGATCTTCTAAACATTAAGTAATCTCTTAGTAAAGCGTGTATTTGTGGAAGCGAAATAAAGCCGAGAAATATTTGATAAAATAAGATTTCTGCCAAGAGTTATTGCGATTTCTATTAATTCCACCCAACAAATCAAAGATTTGCCCCTAATTTGAAAAACAAGAATAACTTTTTTTCTTTTTTTTCTCTTTTTACACTTTTTTTGTTTTGTTCTGTTTTGCAGTATTTTTATTTGCTAGTAGTGCGCCAGATTTAACATTTTGATAATTTTATATTTGGATAAAATAAAGGCTTCAATTAAAATGGGGAAACATTTGACAAAACAAAAGAATCAGATATCTTTACTTCCCTGGGTCAAGAAGTTGGCACTTGGTCAGTTTCCAATAAAGCTGCACCTTAACCTGTCACTGTAGCACCTATTAACCTTTTTAAGTTTGAGTGTTTTAAGGTTGGAAGGCCAAGAGCCCTCTGGTGGACAGCAGCAGTCTAAAACTCAATCTCAATCAAGCTGGTGCTCTGAAATGGTAAAATGAGCAACAAAAGCTCCAAATTAAACATAATCAGGATTCAGGAATTGTTATTTTCTCACAGTCCTAAAGAAAAAAAGATGTTGCAACAAATTGCTCGTTAGCAAAAAAAAAAAAAAACCTACCCTAATTAAGAGTGGGAAAGCAAAAAAAGAAAAAAGGCAGACCCAAAGAGCAACATTGAGAAATAACAAGTTCCAAATAAATCTACATAAATCAAGTAACTATTGGAGCTTTAATATAATTAAAGATTACAGGAAAGTTTCTCAGCTCTCCAGTGTTTTTAACACATAGATACGCAATGTGCTAAAAATGGTCTATGACAAGAAATTGTTACCTCAAGGAGGTGTTTACTGAGATAATCCTCTGGATATATCACCTGAGGGAATCTAGTTTTCAGACGTTACTATAAAAATGTCATGTAATTTAGAATTTTAAAAACTATCAATAAAATGTTTAAACAAAAAACAAAAGTGATATAAAGCTAGCGAGTGAGGCCAGGATTGGTGTTATATGCTCATATTTAAAGAAAAAGAGGCAGCAATTTTACTGGCTGCAGTAAAAAAAACAAAACATAAAAAAATTCCCAAATATAACAATTTATAGTAACATCGCTATGAAAGTAGGAATAACTATTTAAAAGTCTGAAACTGATTTGTATATCACATTTAAAAGGAGCTGTCCAAAATTATACTGGGAATTTTTTCAACAGACGCTCAATTATATGAGGAACCGCTTAGCAGCGCCGGGAAAAAAAGGCAGCATTTTATTCAGGTTGTTAGTAATGCAGCCACAGCAGATGACTAAAGTTAATAGGAATGACTAATCACACTGACACAGCTCCACAGTACACAGGAAACTTTCTGAGCTCATCAGTGAAACAGACACGCGCGCTAAATTTTTTTAAGAATTGTGAATGAACAACCGAACAAAGCTGGACTAGTTATTATAGACTCAAACACTGATTAATATCTTTCAGATATTTGCTTATATCTATTTGTAGATTTGCACACACACACACACCCACCCACACACCCCCACCAACACAAAAACTGCGGCTTATGGCATCTGATTATGGGTAACATGAATTCTTATCTTTTGCGTGTCTTGCTTTCTCACCCTCTATTAGGTTCAGAGTCATTCTTGGGTGGCGCATCAACCATACATCATGCAACACCCGGTAAGTGAACAGAAAAAAAAAAAAAAAAAAAAAAAATATATATATATATATATATATATATATATATATAAACAGTCCTCTAACACCATTTTATGCATACAGGAAATGGGTGTGTGTGTATGTGGTGCAGTTGAGGCTAAAGGGCTGAGCTCAGTGCTGTTCGCTCTTTATTCAGCCCGCTCTGCTGACACAGTCAACCCAACACTCAAAGTTCCCTAAACATAATGCGGGGAAAGACCAAGCTGACACAGGCTGTGGGATACAGCCGCTCTCTGTTGGAGTGTGTGATGGGGAGAGCAATGAAAGAGAACGGGAATAACTAAGGAGACATTCAGCCCTCCCTTCCCCTGTGCCGTCTCTGTGGATCCAGCAGGAAATGCCTGAAGCAGAGACAGTCTTGTGACTCTTTGACTCTTCCAACAGATGGTTTCCACTGGAACAAGTGTCTGCTGCTGTGTCCCCTCCCCCCACCACACACACACACACACACACACACTTTCTGCTGGGAAATGAACTGTTCCCGAAAGGCATTAATGTTTAAAGAAGCACACTCCATTTGAAAATCGACGAGCTGCCAAACGAACACTTTTGGTGGTTTCTGAGCATCAAATCTGACTTCAAAACATAACCAGTGGTTAATAAGTACACTCTCACAGATATGGCAAAATATTATCACGTCATCTGTCAGTTGACTGCACCTGTATGTTTTAGGTTTTTGGTATATTTTTGTCCATAATTGTTATGGGGTTTTGTTGTTGTTTTGTTTTTTTTGCTTGGGGTTTGCTATTTTTGTTGCAAAGTGAAGACTGATTTGGTAAAACTCTTTATCATGTGACATGATGCTAAAGCTGAACTGCCTTGTGCCGCAGGCTGCTGTGATGTCTCCCTCTGTGGATCCCTCCATGTCAATGCATCCCACAGCCATGATTACTCAGCAGATGGGCCAGCTGTCGTTGGGAAACACAGGAGCGGTGTGTGGGACTAATTTCATTACATTCTTTTTGTTTGTTTGTTTTAGATTGAACACTGTCTTCGGATACTCTGCGTATAACATCAAAGTTTGCAGGAGACTTAAAAGAATGTTAAACTGCTGTTCTTTTGAAGCATCTTAACATTTTTTTATTTATTTGTCTGACTTTCAAACATAACCGCACTCACAATCATTCATTAGCTATGGTTCCCTCATTTAGTTTTATCCACACAATCTAAATAGTGGGGTTGTGTTCAGCGGTTACGAGTCGCTACGCTCTGCTTTATGTCAACCCAGAAATCAGAAGTTAAAATTTATGTGGAGAATGTTCTTATGTTGGAAACCAGGATATCAATATCCTAAATGGTTGACATGTGCATTTTCTATAATTTCCCCTTTGGGAGATTAATAAGTTTATAACTTATCTTCTGTAATTAAACAGAGAAGGTTCTCCACAATTATAGTCTTTGTAGATTTTATTACAGTAAACCAGTCACATACATAGTTGTGTGTTAATAGACGTATTGCTACAGCATTTTCTTAAAATAACCCCATCACACTTTTTAATATATGCCTCTAGTTTCAATGCATTTTGAAGTTATAGTGCAATAGGAATATAATGTCTCATGTCACCTTCCTATGCATTTGATACTATAGAATACACAGTGAGCAAAAGTGAGTATTTGATTTTATTTTTCTTCTGTGCCTCACAGTACATCGCTGCCAACCCCGGGGTCCAGGGAGCCTACATGCCACAGTACCCCCCACTGCAGACAGCAGCTGTAAGTTCTCCGTAAAATCGTTTCATATCGCCCTCCGCGCAGCATCCATTTAAATGCAACATATCTAAAAGCAGTAATTACTTCAGAAAATGACAGCAGCCTGTGCCTTGTCCAGAAGTCCTCGATTCATAAAAGCCCCGAGTTGCTTTTGAAGCATTCGTCCTCCAAAACCATCAATTTTCTAACACAGAGGGCAGTTATTATCGGGCTCTAAATGAGAGATGGTGCTCTTGCTTTGCAGGAAAACGGCACGCTGCAGCAAGTGGATTCTTCCAACAACTCGTCTCCTTACAGTCAACTCAGCAAGTAATGCACAGGTACAGCGTGCTCTAGCTTATGACTGAAACTCAAGCATGTTTTTTTTTTTTTTTTTCCAGGATTTTTATTTTATATATTGATGGTAAATAAAACAATTCCTTTAAAGGTTGCTTTTAAAAACTTTCCATATAAATTATGTAAAACTAAATGGATTAGTTTGCACCAAAACCCCCCCTAATATTAGTAATCTAATTATATTTTCCAGGCCACATTACAGCTCTGTGAGCCGGAGGGCAGTTGGGAAGTTGCTGAGGATATCGCAGGGATAAAAGCGACCGCCTGCCCTGATTGGACCAGATACACAAACATTTTTTTTGCACAGCCCCGACATTTTTAGTGGGAATTGAACACAACTTAAATGGACTCAAACAGTCGGCTAATCACGGGGAAATCAAGTAAGATTTAAAAAAAAAAAAAAAAGTAGATATATTTTGATAAGAAACAACATCCTTCTCTTACTCTCCTTTTCAATGACACCCTCCCACCCACCTTTTCCCACCCATCCCCCCATAAAACACACCTTTCCACCCAATCGAAGTATGATGTGACATTTGCAATGCATGGGACTGAGATATTTCTCCCCTCCCTTTTTCTGAGTTCTCCATGTTTTTACAGCTTGTTTCATTCGTGGTGTACGACCGACATTAGCGGGCCTTGTTTGCACTGAAGCTTTTAGAATCACTTCGTTTAGGTTTTCAGAGCTGCAGGAGAGTGGATAGCTGACGACATGCGTGTCCCAGCTGCATTTGAAAGCTAACACAGACGACCATTTCATTAGGAAATTAATGAATTTATTATTGGAAACGGTGCCTTCCTCACGTAACATTGAACATCGTCCAACATTCTTTCATCCAACTTGATCAGGTGTCATTCTTCTATTCCAATTGATCAATTGTATGTGTGAAATCATGGAGCTTTCCATGAAGTGTTTCGCTATCTAAGTCGTTTGGTAGCAATAAAGACAATGAGAGTTCCACGGCAATACTAAGAACAAAGGTGACCAACTGAGAGCACGGTGATTCCTTATTTTTCCTATTTCCTTTTTTTTTTTTTTAAATCGTCTAAACATGAAGCAGGAGCTGTACCTTTATGACTTTACAAGTTCTACACCCAATGGGCATCTATTTTGGAGGCTTTGTTTTACTCTTGTGGTCGGTGTGACCGGTTATCTACCTCACGGTTTTGCTGGAATCAGCTGGTGCTGTCGGGTTTGCAGGTAAAGCCCCTTCTCGCCAGACTGAACGCTGCGAACCAGAAGCCACGCTCAGGAGCTGGCTAAACAGGACTTCTGCCGTTTGTCTCCCATGTGCAGCATTCCTCCTCATAATCATCGAAATGGGAAAGAAAAAGAAATGCTTTTGAAATTTTTATCCCAATTTGTCTTTGCTTTTCTTCTGGTGTTTCTTTTTTCCACAACGTGACAAGCAATGCTCCATTTTAGACACTCAAAGTTCCTCTGTAACAGCAGTTTGTATTTAAGCCAGATTTTTCATAGCTCTCTTGGTTTCTGCAAAGATTAAAAACTTTGCACATTCCAAACTCTTTGGATGAGCTTAAAATGACTTCAAAGTTAAAGAATTGTGTGGGAAGTACATAAAAAAACCAATATATTTGTATAATTTGATGGTATTTGAAATTACATCAAAAAACTGTATTTCCTAAGATCTGCAAACTGTCTACTGCAATGGCCAAAAGTGAAAAGCAAAGGAGTTTTACTTTTATTTTGTTTTGTTTTTTTCCTTCAATTTATTTCTGAATGACCATCTTGAAAGAAGGAAAAAGGTCAAACATGTACAGTCGTGGTGCTTCTTCCTGATCGCTTCTGCTAAAACAGTGAGTGCTGAACACAGACAAAACACAGCCAGGGTTTTTACTGAGAGTACTTTCCTTTCCTGAAGATTTGTTGCTGAGAAAAAAAAAAATTAAATGGAACAAAAAAAAAAAAAAAAAAAAATCAAACAAAAAAAATCATGTTTTCCTCATCGCTTCCCTCCTGTCACCTTCTACTGATTCTCAAACAATCCTCTCTTTGCTCTATCTCCTTTGGAAACATTGAAATAAAAACAATAAAATAATCTCTTTCTCAAATACGGCTCCTGTTTTCCTTAAAGGCCAATTAGTTTCCTGCATTAGGAAATTAACGAATGTATTATTGGTACAGTTATTGGTATGCTAGATTTATAAGGAACAGATCTAATATTAGATTATTGTTAATATGACATATGGGATGGATGGATGGATAGATAAATAGATAGAATGATTCAAACTGTTTTTTACAGCTTCTGTTGGTGTCCTAAATAAAACTTATGTGACTTAAAGAAAGTTTTAGGAATAAAGTTTCTCTGATTTTTTTTAAAGGTTAAAATCTTCTCCATCTTTGCATATTATGACCAAATAATGCCGAGCTACGTCGGGTGTTCGCTGATTATCTGCCAGCAGGGGGCACTGTGACCCAATGTGGTTCCATAAGTTGCCACCAGGACTGACATTCAGCCATTGATATCTTTTGGCATGGCTGACTCTGATGTTATGTATGCAGCTTATGGTGGATCAGATGAGCAACATGTGCAGCATGTGTGCTCTTGCTCTCCCCATTTCTTGCACTATTTCAGGCCCACAGCCTTTGTAGTTTCACTCTCACACCGGATCTCCTTCTTAAGCTCAGACTTAGCACAGCTGATCCCGGAGACATGAAGGCACCATGCCTCCATCCCTTACCACTCAGAGGGATCAAAACTGCCAGGGCGCAAGATTAGCTATTACACTCTTCAAAACACAAGGGCCATCCCGACCCATCCACAGCAACTCCGTTGCAGCTCCCGCACTCACTTGTGTCAATCAAATGCCAATTGTGAAGGCATCAAACCTTTAAGCACCAGAAGCAAACAAATCAAGAGTGCGCTTAATTCTCCACAGCTGAGGGGACACATGGCACGGATCCCCTGGGTAACACCAAGGTCAGAGGCCGGGTGCAGACTTTAGGAGAGGCAGACAGCGTGATCCGATATCGTTCATTTAGTGTGATGCACTTCAGCAATTCAACACATGGGATGAACCTGAGATCAGGAGGGTTTAGCATATCATGGGATATTAGTTTCTGTAGGAAAGTCTAAAAAAAAACACTACCAGAGGATGGAACGTTGAAAGAAGGCAAAAAGTTTCTCCATTACCTAGTTGGAAAAAGTTCACATCTGTGACTGTGGGATTGCGTCGTTTCAGTTTTCTGCATAACATGATCCCCGCACAATTTACTTCAGTATGTTGTTTGTTTGTTTTTATGAAAATCTAAATTTTATACCAAACGTGCACTGGAGTCAGGTGGGTAATGTTAGATTCAGATTCTTTATTACTTTCTATCGTCACAATAATGTTATCTTGTAACCCTCCTGAATATTGAAAAGGTCATTATAATCAGTATTTCCATTAGCTGCAATACTACAACCTGAAAACTTGAAAGCATATTTCCTTTGTCTTTTTTATGAACAAAACCTGCAAAAACTCTTATTTGAAAAATTCTGATTTCTTTTATGTTGTTTTTTATTTATTTAGTTTACTGCGATTTATTTATTTAGTTTTGCAGATACCAATTTCTTCCTGTGGTAGGATTGCATTAAAAAGCATGCAGGGCCGAGTTTGGCTATTTTTGATGCGTTTCTGACTCTTCCAGAACCCCGACCCTGATGTTTCAGGGTCTTTTCTCGAGCATCGTTTCTCCCCAGGAATATGACTTGCTGTTAAATTTCTCATATGTATTCATGAAAGTAGACTAAGAAATGCTCCGTAACTTTTTCCACATACTTACTAAGTGTACAACAACAACAAAAAAAGATGTGTTGTGACACGTAATATCATCTTGTTTACAGCGAATCTATTCTTTTATAGCATGGGTGTCTTAATTTTTACCATTCATCTGAGCTTGTATGTTTATACCTACACCTGCATTCTTGCCATACCAGTGAGTGAGGGAGGCTGCACCACAGATCTGGCGCTCCTTTGCTCAGCTTCTCCTCCTTTCCACCACAAGAAATAATTGAACTCAAGCAGGGTCCAGATTTGTTAGGGGCTCCGTACTTTTGATTCAGGAGCGTTGTGGTGCAGCCTCTTGGGTGCAAGGCAGGTCGACTCTTAGTAAAGTAGCTGGCTCCCGTAGATATCTCACAGCCCGCAGTTGTTACTGTCACTCATTATCACTGCAGCCTCCCTCTGCACACACATATGGGCAAGCTGGAGCTTGTACAAACACCCACACACGACCCCTGCATGCATGCACACCCACTCACCCACTTTCATATGCACACACATGCACACGCACACGCACACACACTCCCACACCCACACACAAAGGCACACATGAGCCATGGAGCATGGGCAGCAGGGTCACCCCAGCGCCATGCTTCATAAAGGGCGCCGTTACAATAGGTTTACTGTTACTTTGACGAGAGCTGGGACACAAAAAGACTGATGGTGTTGGTCGGATTTCTTTCCATTTTTCACTTGATTGGAAGGAAGAAAGCCTGAGAGAGGACAGCATGTTATCAGAGGACAGCCCTGGAGGTGAGTGTGCTCATTGGGGGTTTATGCGCTCCTCCTTTCTGGGACTATTGGACACATGTAGAGCTGAGAGAAATCTGACTTTAGGACTTTAGAATGTGCATCGGTCTGAATCTCTTTAAAGGTCAAGCCACGGTAACGACTGGAAACTGGTGCGCTGACAGACATCAGCAGCAAGGCAGCCCATATTTCCACAGTTGCACAGTGTGACATCTTAAGTCCCTCGTCATATTTGATGGAGTGAAACGTTGCGCAATGTGGTTTCATTGCATCATGTTTAGGCAAGAGGTCGGAGGGAGGAAAGGTGAATTCCCTGGAAGACAGAGAAGCAGGAAATGAGGGGCAGTAAACCAAATGAATGAAGGAGGGAGCCTCATGGATGAATACATCAGGAGGGTGAGATGGATCAAAATACAAGGAGCTGAGCCGGAGGGACCGGAGTTAAAGGGAAGGTTCGAGTGTTACAGGGGCAGAGGTGGGTTTCGGATTTGTGGTGACAGATGGAACTCACCCTCAGTAAGGGGGGTGTGACGTTAAATTGTGAGATTCCTCTTAGCTGGGGAGAGCGGTGATATTTTCTCCGCAGCTGTCAATGATTCAACACCTACACAGCGCCACACCCTCCCGACCCTGTGAACTACACTACATAGCATAATCACATTCGCATTCAGAGCCATATTTCATATTCTGCAACAGGCCTCCGGGGTTGTTTCTGTCAGTCATCAAACTGAAGAATTCTTCAGCGACAACAACAATGATTCATGAGTTAAACATTAACATATCTGTTACTGTTTCTGGGATATTCTCTGCCCCGGCCGTGTTTGCTCAGTCATGCCGATCTGTATTTGATTAGCATTGTTCAGCCCAAGTACAATGAATGAACAGCTGAGTCATAGTTTGGGCTTGGATATGCCTAACAGATACATCCATAAAGGTGTGAGGAATACATAATATAATCTAGACACAAAACAATCCTCTGAATGAGCGTAATTTATGGTTTGTACTACGTGCAAAACTGACACAACTAGGAAGGTCAGAAAATTTATCACAGAAGTAGAAGTTACACTTGTAATGCACTTTCAAACATTTAGAGCCAAAGTTTAGTTTTTAATTTCCCAGTGCTCTTACTTAATCGCTACTTTGTGCTTCTTACATCGAAGAAAATCTAAGCTTACCTAAATTTAGCAAAAGCACATGGAAACTCCCTCAAAAGTATGCAGTAAGACGTGTCATGGTCTGATAAATGTAAAACAAAACTTTTTAACCATAATTCCAAAAGCAACACTGTATATCATCGAAAGAACACCATATTCACAGTGAAGCAGGGTAGTGGGAGGAAAGATTATTCTTTCAGGGTCATTTTTCTTCAGCTGAAACATGGGCCTAAATTAATACCAATCCAACATTGACACAACATGTCAGACTTCAGCTAGAAAGCAAAGGAGGAAGAAGTACTGCAGCTTCAAGCATAAAATGATGCAAAGCATAAATCCTGAAGAACAAAGCAAGAGATACAGATGATTATGACAAAATACTGATTGCTGTATTAAGATCAAAAGTATGCAAACTTATGCAACCCATCTGTTGTAATAATAACAATCATTATTATTATTATTATTATTATTATTATTATTGCACTAACGGTAGTAGCCTTTATTTTTCACTAAATGATTGTAGGTTGATTTTCCTCTGAACTATACAGCTCATAGGCCACTATAAACATAAAAAGAAAATCTGAAATGATTTACCATCATCTCATTTGTTTCTATATGAACAAAAACCTCAGGATTTGAACAGGAGTGTATAGAGTTTTTATTTCAGGTCTACTACAAATCGCCATGCATTTGGTAAAAGTACAGCTCTCACTGCCCCCCCAATTTTGCTATTATCTGTTTTGTGCAATACATCATTTGAGATGGCCACAAGTGAGAAAACGTAAAGTTGCACAGTTAAAAATTTATATCAATGTTTTTGGTTTATTTAGCTTGTCATACAGAAAATTGCGAGTCTTCATTGCTCAATCATATTTTCCCAATGTTATTGATATATCTAGAAATATTGGAGTTACAAACTAAATAATTAATCCTGTGCATTTGTGAATCTTAGTCTGTGCATTGGTGAATTATGAAACATAAACTGCGATATATTCATGTTTTATTATGTATTGATGCAGGTCCTAGGGTTATACTAATACTCACCAGCGCGAGCTCACCTGTAAGGTTGCTAAGTTACGTTCTGTTGTCTTGGTTACCATTAAAAATAACCGAAGCGTCAAAATCGATGTCCGGATCGCTCCTTAACGTAAAGTATTAGACAAGAACCCGAAAATATTGCATAAACAATGCATGAATTATCGTCTACCAGGTTCCCGCAGTTATATATTTTTTCTCCATGTGAGCTGGGCTTTACTGGTTACGTCAAAGACTCACAATATGACCGCAGAGCAGAGAAGAAGCATCACCGATCGACAAAACAGTAAAGTTTTGTTGTTAGCTCCCGCTAACAAATTTTTTTAAAAATGCACATCATTGTGTATGTTGGATAAGGGTACATACTTTGGCATAGTCAGCTTTGTATGATAAATTAAAAAAAAAAAAAAAACACTTTGTGTTTCCGAAAAGCGTGACTTAAGTGAATTATTACATTGCTATAATTTATCATTTATGGGCCAGGTCTCTCTAACAATTCATAATGTCCAAAGACAATTATTAACTTGTTCTTGAACATCTTCCGCGTCAATAATGTCACAAAGCCTGAGCTGTTGCCTCGGTTTGGGGCAACAAACCCAGGCGTTTTACTTTAAATCAAGAAATTCAACTATATAATAAAAAAGACACTAGCCTGACGCTATTAGCATGCAGACGGGCTAGCATAGCTCAGTGGCAAAGCTTAATCACTTCATTTTCTTACTTGTGATGATATTGCTCAATTAAATCGATTAACATTAATAATGATATGGAGCTAAATAGCCAATATGTTAGATATTTCATTTACAGCTCCTCAGTCGCTGCCAGAAGCCAGGCTGAGGTCTAAACTGTCAGCACTTCGTCATGGCTACAGCGCTGTTGGAACGGGTTAATGTGATTGGCTGAAACAAGGAAGTTATCTGATTGGTTGCTGATCACCCAATCAGATAGACCATTTATTTAAAAAAAAAGATATTTGTGGATTGAGACGCAAAATGCAGGGCAACTCACAGGCTAGATGCAGCTGTAAATCAAGATATATTTGTGTTTACATCAAAAATACAAGTGTGAATCTCCTCCTGTGCATTTGTGAATCTTGTGCATTTGTGAATCTTGTCCTGTGCATTTGTGAATCTTGTGCATTTCTGTATCTCATCTTGTGCATTTGTGTATCTCACCTGTGCATTTGTGAATCTTGTGCATTTCTGTATCTCATCTTGTGCATTTCTGTATCTCACCTGTGCATTTGTGAATCTTGTGCATTTGTGTATCTCACCTGTGCATTTGTGAAACTTGTGCATTTGTGGATCTCATCTTGTGCATTTGTGAATTATGAGACAGTTTTAGTTCCACAGCCAACAGCCGTTGGTGAAAGTGACTTTGAAAAATGATCTCCCGCATTTTTCTCTATACCAGGCTAAACAAGCCTAAATATTGCTATTAATTTTTTACTGTGCAACTTAACAACCGGCAGCCCAATGGCATGCTTTGTAACTCCGTCACTCAACGTTTCCTTTCTCATATTTTGTGTACAAAATGTATCATTATAGTTAGATGAATACTCTCGTTTTATGTACTGTAAGGCAAGCAAAATGCGTAGGCTGTCTCCATTTAGATTATTTACTGAAATCATAACATACAAACAAACAAAAAACAGCGAATAGGGGAAACGATGAGGTCAGAATAAAAGCCTGTGATTTGCTCCCGCCCCGCCTTCTCTCTAGTCTCACCTGGACGGAAGTAACAGCCCAGGTAAAAGCTGCTGCTCGCCTCCTCCCTCCCTCCAGGTGCTGCGGTTCGGCAGCGCTCTCCTGTCTGTAGTACATACACTTTCAGTCCAAAGAGACATGGCGCTGGATTGGTTTCACACCTGGAAATAGCCCACAAGACCATCTGAAACATTATTCTTCCGTTTCTTCTCACCCAGTCATCTCACGGACTAATGTGGCTTCTACTGCTGAGCCTGATTCTCCGGCACTGGATCGACACCGTGGAGGGTAAGCGGCAGCCTTGCTCGGTCACCAAACATTAAAGGGCAGCTCGGCTGTCATGTGCAAAGGAAGAGTCATATTTTTCGGTGACTCTTTACATGATCAAAAAAAAAAAAAACCATCAGTAATCACATTTTTTGTGATCAGAATTATTACATATATTGATTTAAAAAAAATAAAATTTAAAGCTCCTAATGTGGTTTTCTGTTCAACTTTTATTATATGACTGAGGTCCAGAAATTATACACGTTCTGAAATTAAGATACCTTCCTTAAAAAGACTCATGTGGAAGCTCTTTTTAATGTTGAGTTCACTTGTGTTGCAGGATCATGTTCAACTGGGAGTGCTGTGACTTGTGAGGAGTGTCTGCAGCTCAGTCCTCACTGTGGCTGGTGCACTCAGGAGGTAAACACGATTGTACCCAGAGATGAGGGAAAAAAACAACAGAAAAAGCCCCATAGAGAAGCAAAGAAGTTACATAGTCGGGACCTTGTTGTTTTGTATGCTATATATAAATATAAAGAAGAAACATCTCTGACTGATGCAACTGTTTTCTTCACCTGTCAGAATTTTACAGACTGGGTTTCAATCTCATCGCGATGTGACACTTTGGATTCCTTGCTAGAAAAAGGATGCTCCAGGGACCAGGTTCAGTTCCCCGTTTCCGAGAGCCAAATCCTCCTGGATCGATCGCTCGGGAAGATCACAGACGATGCCAACAGCACTCAGATCTCCCCACAAAAAATGTCCCTCAAGCTGCGACCAGGTATTCAGCTCAGAGTATCTGAAATGAACAATCTGGAGGTTGGTTCTTATTGTCAGAAAAATATAAAAGGTGATTGCTGTGTGTGTGTGTGCGCGTGTGCGTGTGTGTGTATTATATTTACAGGCAGTGTGGAGACTTTTCAGGTTAAAGTTCAACACACAGCGGATTATCCTGTAGATATGTACTACATGATGGACCTGTCAGCCTCCATGATTGACGATCTCAAGATGATCAAAGACTTGGGCTCATCTCTGTCCAGAGAGATGGCTAAACTCACCAGTAACTTTCAAATGGGCTTTGGCTCTTTCGTGGAAAAGCCCGTCCTTCCCTACATCAAGATCACTGAGAGAGAACTGCTCAACCCCTGCAGGTGTTTAATAGATTTGAAAGCAAGAAAATGACGCAATGAACTGGAGCTTTCAACAATATCACATTCTTTCTGGTAATTATACTTGTTTCTTTACACCTGATTTCTTTCAGTGACCTGGGCATGTCTTGCCACCCAACATTTGGCTACAAACACGTCTTGTCATTGACAAGTAGAACCAGCAGTTTCAACGAGATAATCGCTAAGCAACGCGTGTCTGCTAATAATGATGATGTGGAAGCTGGCTTTGACGCTATCATGCAAGCGGCTGTTTGTGGGGTAGGATAAACGACAAAAAAACTTTCTCCAAGATTTTCTGTCTGATGTCAGGTATTTGGTCATGTTTGATAATAAACGGGTTCTGCTGGTTTTGTAGGACAGGATCGGATGGAGGAATGATTCCATGCGTCTGTTGGTGTTTGTCAGTGACGGGGACTCGCACTTTGGGATGGACAGTAAAATGGCCGGGATTGTGATTCCTAACGATGGACAGTGTCACTTGGATGCAAACAATGAATATTCAATGTCCACAAAGCAGGTAAATCTGCACACGAGCATGCAAAGGGTACATCAAGGAAGGCCTGCGAGGTGAAAGCCAGTATTTTCTTGAAATTGTAATAACAGAGATCCTAAATTGAAACACAATGTTTTACTGAAGTATTCACTAAACTTGTTCACATGTTTTCATGTCACAGCCATAGATATGTTTATTTTGTCAGAGTCTTATGTGATAGATAGCTCAGATAGTGTGCTTGAATCATATTCGGTCCGTCTGAGTCAGTACTTTGTAGAGCCATCTTCTGCTGTAAATTACACCCACAGCTCTTCCAGGGTGTTTTTCAGGTCTCGCCTCTGAATTTCTATTAAATGTAGAAAGAAAGAATTATTCTAACACTCCAGTATGCTTTCAAATCTATTCATCTGTTGAAGTAGCTGCAGAGTTTAGGATTAGTGTTCAGGAAGGTGAGCCTCCGCCACATTCTCAAGTCTTTTGAATTTTATAACGTATTTTCTGTCAAATCGTGTATGTATCCCATTCATTTTTCTATAAAGTTTCACCTGCTGAAGAGAAGCATCTTCACAGCATTATTTTGCCACCACCAGAATTCAAAACTGAATTGGTGTGTTCATGGCTATGTATAGTGTTGAGTTTTCTGCCATATGTAGAGTTTCATGTCTAGGCCTAAAAGTTCAGGTTTGGTGTCATCTGGCAAGAGCTCTTTTTTCAGTTTGCTGTGTCCCCTATATGTGTCGTTGCAAAATTTAAAAGGGCCATAAAAGGGCTTTCTTTCAACAATGGCCAGATTTTTGGAGTGCACCATTAATTCTTGTAAATAGTAAATTGATTGAATTTACAAAGCATTTTTCTATTTGTGATGGTCATCAAAACTCTTTACACTGGAACCACATTCTTCCAGTTTTTAGATCTCTGTAAATTCTCCAAAGTCTTGAGAAAATTCAGATCATTTCACATTTTTGTTAACTGATATAAATTCAGTTACATTTCTCTCTTCCTACTCTCAAAGCTGGCTACCCACGCAAGTCTGTCTATTATTACATAGCTGTGACAAATCTGAGCACGTCTCAGGACACAGTTGAATGTTCTGATAACACAAACCTTATCTATTTTAGGTTTGTTTTTTTTTTTATTATTATTTATTTATTTTTTCATAATTAGGTAGTGAAGTTATTGACTTTTTTTTTCAGATGAGCTAACACAACTTTTTTTTTTTTTTTTTTCAGGAGTATCCGAGTCTCGGTCAGCTGATTGATAAAGTGGTGGAGAACAACATCCTCCTAATATTTGCAGTGACAGAGAAACGGATAAATAATTACAAGGTAAAATATCTCTTCTGTGACATTTTCTTTTTGCAAATAAAGTAAGTCCGTGCTTAAAAAATACTTGTCTTTAGGGAGTCTAATGCTTACTGAGGTTAGCATATTTATCTATTGAGCTATATTCTGCTTGTTAGAACTGGCCCAGTGTGTTTTTTTTTTTTTCCTTTTCCTTTGCCCTTTCCATGCTTTCTAATTTTGGAAATTTGAGAAGGGCTGCCCCCATTATAACATCGACACAAAAGTTTATCTACTTTTGTTTTTCTCTCAGAACTATGCAAATTTCATACCTGGCGCCACAGTGGGAGTCCTGGCATCAGATTCGAGAAACATCCTTGACGTGATTGTAACAGCTTACAAGGTAAATTAGTACATCAGATCATCTAGACTGTGCACCAGAGAGAACTGCAGCATTTGCAGCTGTGATACTGTGATAAAGTAATTTTTCCTCTCCTAAATTTCACCATAACTTAACCCTCTGTGACAGTCAGTCTTTCCCTGAATTCCTTCTCTTTTCACTTGTTTCCTCTTTCTTTCTTCTTTCTTCTGCTGCATTTCTTTTTCCACTGCCAGCCTGTGCCTTGCGTCGACATGTTTCATGGCGAGTTCCTGCTTGTCCCGTCCGTTTGATCTCCTCTGATTCAGCGTTGCTCTTTCTTCTCTGCTCCTTCCCTCCGTCGCTCTGGGCTGTGTTGCACTGTAAATCCCCCCTGGCGGCAGTGACCGGTGGTGGAGTGGAGCACAGTCCTCTAATTACTGTGCCTACGTACGCCGTTTGTAGCCACGCTAACCGAAGAAAGAGGTCCCTGTTATCACTCTGATTGTAGACGCAGTGCCTGTAGGGAACACAATACAAACAGAGGAATATTCCACGAAAGTCTGCAGATAATGTGTATTTGTGGTTACTTATAATTTTGGATTACAGTTTGGTTTCTCAGCGAGGACATAGTTGGGCCACATAGCTTTACATACCTTGAAAGTTATTTACTGAACAGCACTGCACACTTTTGGAACTGTTTTGTAGACGTGATCCGGGTTAGGTTGGGTGTATCCCACAAATGTCCTAGTTTTCCTCCTCCATAGCAACACTCACCGTGCAGTACAGTTAAAATTAACCCTCTGTTCACATCCAGACGGTTTGTCAGAGCCCATTCGTCATGCAGCTTGCTCTCCATCTGAGTGTGGATTGTCATTCTTCTGTCAGCCGTCTTGTTTGGTTAAATACACCTGGCACAATGACTCACCTACGAGACGGTACTGAAGGTTCAAACATTAAGCACGTCACAGGTCACAAAAGGGTGGCCATCTATGGTCTTAAAGACTGCTTTTCAAGATAAACAAGGGAATACCCTCTTTAGTATCTATTTCCTTTCCATACAGGCTACTGAAATGTGAAGTTCATGAACTGTTTTCCAGGAGCTGCGTTCAGAGATTGAACTTGAGGTCCTTGGAGACACAGAGGAACTTCAAATGTCCTTCACAGCCATTTGTCCAAACGGCACGGCCTTTCCTAATCTGAAGCGTTGCTCCAACATCAAACCAGGCGAAACGGTCAGTTACTTCTGCTTTTGTTGCTGTTGCATTTGTACCTGTTGTGTGTCATTCATGCAGTGCAGTTCAAAGTGCTGCATTACTCAGAATTTATTGAGAGAGATAAGGTAGCAGAATGGGAAACACATCTGCTTGCAATAAAATATACTGCGGGTAATATAAGCAATGAACATCTCAACTGCTTTCTGAGTTATCTTAGTCAAGTCTTGACATATGGGAAATAGTAGCAAATTTTGTTATATCCCCACAATGTAAGTAAATTTAAATCTAATAAAATAAAAAATCTAGGATTGTCTGCTAAATGGACAGGCATAAGTCCAAAGTTTAAGTCTCTCTGTATGAATAATTTTTTTATTGTAACTGAAAAAAAAACAAAAAAAACATCAGGTGGTCTTGCATGAGATCTGCAAAAATCTCATTTTGTGTATTTCTATGCTTCTTTGCAGGCCACAGGAGTTACTGTTGGTATTCAGTTTGCACATGCTTCATTCTCATAAATGGCACCTTTTGATTAGAAAGAGAGAGCATTTTTACGTTGGTGTTCACCTCCAAAAGACGGTCTGAGTATTGGATAGCCAGGTTTTGATTCGGAAGGTGAAATACCAGTTCTGACGCATGTCTAAAACATTAGTTATTAAAGCACCGCATGGTGCCTCATGCCAAGGTTTCAAAAAGTCTTTTGGTCATGTGATTGGGGTTGGTTAGGAACAAAACCAACTCTAGACTTACGTTGCAATTTTCTGGGTGTTAGCGAAACCTTCACAAATCAGTGCCGAGTTTGACTTTAATTTATTGGTACCTTTTCTTTCCTCTGCAGGTTGTGTTCAATGTGTCCGTGGCGCTTTCAGGATGTCTATCGGGAGTTCGACGCTTTTCTCTTAAACCGGTGGGCTTGCAGGACAGCTTGGAAGTGGAACTTGAATCTCTTTGCTCCTGTGATTGCCACCGGCTTCCTTCAGCAAACCACCGGTGCACAGAAGGCCAGGGGATTTACCACTGTGGCGTGTGTGTGTGTCAGCCGGGGTTTCTAGGAGCGCAGTGTGAATGCAATGACGAGACTGCTTTTTTGAGTAACTGCCTCGCGACCAATGACTCTGAGATATGTAATGGTCAGGGGGACTGCTACTGCGGCCACTGTGTGTGTCATCCATCCAGCTATGGCCGGATCTACGGAACGTATTGTGAGTGTGACAATTACTCCTGTGTTCGCTTCCGAGGAAAACTCTGCGGAGGTGAGTTATCGCATGTGAAAGCTGCTGCTTGTCTCTTCATATTTCTTTTTTGGATAAGCCAGTTTCCTAAAAAATGTTATGCTTGTAGGTCATGGAGTGTGTGACTGCGGAAAGTGTCACTGTGAAACCGGCTGGACGGGGGAATACTGCAACTGCAGCAGCAGCACCGAGGCGTGCATGTCGGAGAACGGCAGTCTCTGCAGTGGCAGGGGGAAATGCAAATGTGGCCAGTGCATCTGCTCTGTTGCTGGCGCATCGGGAGAAAAGTGTGAAAGGTGTCCGACATGCATAGACTCCTGCACTTATGCAAAGTGAGTACAAACTGACGTCGTCTTCTCCTTCTAGGTGAATACGGATTTCACCCGGAAGAATTTGTCTTGGATATATATTTACTTCTTTACCGGAAAGATACAACATTGTTATATCTGTTTGTGTTGTGTTTTCTCCTCGTGCTACATGATCTGGCTGTTCTTTTAAATCCAGGGATATCGCATTTTGTTCCTCTTGTTCACATGTGTCTACACCTTCCATGTAACATCAAAAGACTCTAATGTCCCCAACACAGCACTAAAAGATTTCCTTTCTCTGCTGTAAAGCAGCTGTCAGGGCCGGGGCCATTTGATACCACCATTACTGGTGATGGAGAGGGAGTGCAGCCTTGGGAAAATGGTGATAAGTGTCTAACGCTGGGATTTCTTCCTATGTTCTCTATTAGTGATGGAGCCTCATCAAATCTAAGTTTTCAGGGTTTCTGCCAGTGTCAGTGTCAATTGTCAGTGTTGTTTCTGTGTGTTTTTGTTATTAGGAGCTGTGTGGAGTGTCATCTGCTCGCAAAGGACGACTTTGGGTTGTGCGATCAAAACTGCAATGCTGCTAAACTTTCCATAAACACAACTGGAGGTAATGAACCTGCTCTACTTGCATCAGTAGTTCACAAGCTTTTTCACTTACATTGGCAGCAATTTGTGACCTCCACTATGTCTCTTAATGCTTACAGCACCATCCACAATTATTGGCACCATCTTATATAAGTGCAAATAAAAATAGTTGTCATGGTGACCCCAGTTTCTACCCTACAGTGCAGTTCTCTAACAGCAGATACACCAAACAGTCCCAGTTCTTTCGTAATGCTTACAGATTGCTCCAACTGTAGCATCCATTGTTTGGGTTATGTTTGAGAACACACATCTGCCTCGTTTGTACAATGTCCCATCTTTCTCATTTTAAAAGTTAAAAACATTTGACCTCTGCATGGCCTTATTATATTTATAACCATGTCAGGAAGTCATGGAGTACAAAAATATCCCATACTTTCTGATCAACTAAAAAAAGTAAAACATAAATTATAACATTGCTTAGGCTATATATGAGTGAATGTTGGATTGATTACATTTTGTTAAAAATAAATATGCATGTGGGTGTTTGACCGCAATAATATAAATATACGTACATTTTTTGAGTTCAATATGCTACAGAAGTAGAAATTATTCAGGCTATTTATATACCTTAACCAAACTTGGCAATACTATTGGATGATGCTGTGTTGATATTACACTGTCATATTAAAAGTGAATTTACTCACAATGTTTCCTCTCAGCTACAACTCAGGAATTCTTCCTCTATTACTTCTAATAAATTCATTATTTAATTTAAAATCTTGACACTTTTTTGATATTACTCTTCAGTTTTGTAACTATTTTCTAATCATAAAGAGGTATTACATTTATCTGTATATTAGACGTATTTTCTATATATTTAAAAAAAAAGAAAAACAAGCAATCAAATCCAATGTAGAATTTATTTTTCCTTTTCTCCCATTATAGAATTAACTTTAACATACTAACCAAAAATGTTTTGCAAGACAATTAAAATCTCTTGAGATATTAATCATTGACTTATTAACGGTAATCTATATCTTATTTAGGGGTTTTATTTAAGTTAAATTTTATTCCGTACAATATAAAAAGCAAGCTATTAATTTGAGTTGTATAGAATTAAAGTCAAATTATGAAAATTCACCTAATTTAGCTCTCTGAATTTGTGACTTAAAAAATACTTTTAGAAGCAGAAGTTAGCAGGGAACAACGAAACTATTTTCACATTGTTTACTGTGCTGAAGTGAGTAGGAGGTTTTGGCATCCAAACTTGTATTTCAGATTTTTTTTTTTGATAAGACTAACAAGGAAACATTTCTTAAACAGTCTTCGTTATTAACTGTTGACAGGACACAATTATGCAATAGTTAACGGCAACAAACTGCACACTTTCCCTCCGGGTGACAACAAAACAGGACCTGAAACTGGTTTTGAATCCAGACATGTCGACTTTCATTAGATGTTCAATTAAAAACAAAACAAAAAAAAAACTAATGAAGAAATGCCTGGGGATAGAGATACTATATACATGTTTGCTTTAAAAGAAAAGGAATAAATGGTTTATACCTTTAGAGTTTGATGTTACTGCTCAGGTTTTGTTATCTATCGGGGTCAACATGCTAAATTTCACCTTTGGGTCAGTGATTTGGAGGAATGCCGACCTCAGTCGACTCATGTATCCATCTGAAGTCTGCGCCCCCATCTCCAACACAAAACCAACCGCATCCTTTCAGGCTCCACAAGACAATGGAGAACATATTATTTACCATGTTGTACAGGTAGAGCTATTATAGTGCCGGTGAATAGCTGCAGGAGCCGGTCATCCTTCATAGAGGGACTGTTTTTAAAACCGCTGTCCCTGTGCAAGCTGAGAGGTGTATCTGAATATCGCTGGAGGTTTTTTTAGTCTTTGTGTAACTTGCAGACACCAGATTGTATCGTTTGATATGGAAATCCAAACTGACAGCACAACAGAAGAAAGACTATCCGTTTACATCCTCAACTTAAGTACAAAAGGACCTGTGAAAAGTATGTACTAGATTCGTTCCTCATGAAGGTATGTGTTCACATTGCTTTTAAGATTATGACAAGACCGCTTCCATGAAATGCTCGCTCAAAATGGAGAACGAGTGCAAGGTGTCGTTTTATCTGACGGAGCGCGAGACGGGACATGTCATCTACAAGCTCCACATGTTCGGTGAGTTTCCCAACAAAACACAACAGATGTGGCATCCTCTGAAGTTAAGAGGCACCCCTGATCAGGTCCTCAAATCCAGGCTTTTGTCGATGTCTTCCTGGCCATTCAGAACCGGACCTTGGTTCTGAATGCGATTGTTAGATCAAAATTCTAAATTGTCCTGGAATTTTTAAGTGTCCATGATACCATGGGCTTTCACAAGGTTTCCAGGAGTTTTGGGAAACAAAAGAGACCCACAGAATCACAGCTTCTTCACTAACCTACTAAACAGGTTATCATCTGAAGATACTGCATTTCCAATCTATTTGGAAAGTGCCGTGACAGCGACCATTTCCTGTTCATCAAAAGGTGAATTGGAAATGTATCCTCATTTCCCATTTTTAAAAGGGATTAAAAGAAGTTAACCTCTGTGTAGCTTTATGTTCCAGAGGAATATAAATCATGGATTTCTAATTGAAAGTCCTTTGACGCCCTGACCAAGATCTATGGCACCAGTGATTCTTTAAAAAAAAAAAAAAAAAAAAAATCCAAGTACATTGATTAAATTTACTTAGATTAAAATGATTTTTTTGTTAAATTTTCCATGTGAAATCTATCATGTAACAGATGAATGGATTTTAATGCTTTATACATTAAAGTCAATGGGTGTCCGGATAAGTGTTAAAGTTGCTGTAGAAGCAACATTTATTCTTTTTTTAATGCTTTCCCTTGACATATCGCCTTCTTTTTCTTGTTTCAGGATGCCCGGAGCCCCCCAACATCCCTATGATTATTCTGGGGGTCTCCCTTGCTGTTGTGTGTATTGGTGTGAGTCTACTGACTGTGTGGAAGGCACTGGTATCGGTGCACGACCGAAACGAGGTGGCGAGGTTTGAGGCTGAGCGGGCAAAAGTAAAATGGCAGACGGTAAGACCTTGATGGTTAAAAGCCACAGCTGGTGATATTTTATTGCTTCTTAAAACTCACCCATGCTGTTACAAATTGTATGTGTATTGAACCTGCAGTCTCTGAATTAATGTTAGATGCCATCCTATTAAGACTTACTAAGACTTCATACATGGAGACATGATGAGTTACATGTTTACATTAGGGTTATATTAGCATTGTACTTTTAAAGTATTTATTTTAATCTTTCTTTTTATAAGACGGACTGATAATGCAAACAAATTTGATAAATTGTAAACAGAAGAATCACAAGTAGAAATTCATAGTGGATTATTTCACAGTGTGAAGAAGGTTAAAATTACAAACACTATGCAGAAATCCTCGTTAATATCAGGTTAAAAATCCCATAACAAGTTCCACTTCAATCACAAATTTTAGTACTCAAGGACCTTCTGTCAAAATGTATATGTTTGATCACTTTTCCTGCCAGCATTGGTGGAGTTCCTTAATGATTGGTTTCCTGCCATGGCCACAGCTTTTAAATGTGATTCATATGTTTTCAATAGGGTCAACTTTAGTGACTTTCCAGAAACTTAGTCTGCTGTTTGCTTTCCAAAACAGCAAAATAGCAGGTTTGTCCTGTTTGGGACGCCTGTCATGTTGAGTTGAAGACGCTGGAGGTGGCATGTCTTCTTCATTACTCCAACAAAATGGCCCCATATCATGATCATCCCACGACTGTGCCTGGAATGGGAACCACATTTTCTTCCGTTTCTCTCCTCTAGAATGCTGCAAATTTCAGTCAAGTTAATGGTGACATTTTGGAGAAGAAACTTTCTACTTGGTCTATACCCTCAGTCTACGTAAATGTAAAATGCATAGACAGGACTGTTCAGATTAGATACAAAATAAAGCTGTTGCTTTTATGATTTCATTGAGATCCCCAAAGACAGTCAAGCTGAATATTTTCACTGTGTAAACTATCTTCATTCCAGTTGTGTCTTTTCTCTCTTTCTTTTCAGGGGACCAACCCGCTGTTCAAAAGTTCAACATCTACATTCAAAAATGTAACTTACAAGAACACACACAGAAAGGACTGTACGATAAATCACTACTGATGACAAACTGGAGGCAGCAAAAGCCATCACCTGAGTGCACTTGAGTGCAGGCGCAAGTCTGCGTGAATGATTGTGTGTGAGAAAGAAATGTTTTTACTAAAATTTCTGTTGTTGTTAATTCAGAGACGGTGTGAGACAATGGGGAAACATTAACTGCAGTAAAAGTGCACTGCTGTTATCGTACTGTAAGACACTAAATGCCATTGTTTGGTAATGAGGGATCTACATAGCAAGTGGCTGACTACTGAAAAACTGACTAATTCAAATGTATGTAAATACTGAGTTGTTTTTATTTTTTATTGTATTTGTTGTTTTAATATAAAGCAAGGCTGAGCCTTTAATTATGCAAATCTTTCAGTCGAGTTTTTTTTTTTGTAAATAGCGAACAAATCGAGACATTTGTTTACTGTGAAATTAATTGATGTTCAGTTTTAAATGAATGTATGTCCTTGGTAGTACTTGACTGCATGAAAGGTTAACATTTCATCAGGTAAACACAGCAGCATCTGGTCACAGCATCATTGAAAAGTTAATATATTTAAGGTTGCGAGTAGGTCATTTTTTTTTTTTTTTGAAGCACTACATTTTCTCTCTCTGCTTGTGGACTGTTTTTCAGGGGGTTATTGGTGAAATCTTGTTTTAACATGTTAATGTTTTTTAGGATTGTGTTGACCTGAATAAAGTTGAGTTGCTCTCTATGATTACAGACAGATAATCTGGGGTGGGACAAAACTAAAGTGGCCAAAACAGAAATATTGATCTCCATCCACCCATCCCATCATAGTGATGATCAAAAAGCTTAATTTCATTAAAAATCACTTTTAAGTGATTCAACTTTTTTTTTTTTAAATAGAGTTAATATGTTACAAGTAATCCGATTAAGTTTGTCCAAGTAAACATACTATGTTTATGAATTTGTCATGTTAAACAAATGAAAATAAAGTAAGTTTGACAAATTTAATTCGCTTACATGTAACAAATTAACTCAATTATTTTCAAATCGAAGCTCCATTCTATCTTTTTGTTTTTAGGACGACGCCATCGTTTAGTGACAGCAGTTTACAGACCCCTCAGTTTGGCGCTGCATACACATGTGTTCAACAAGCAGTTCACTAACCCTCCACTTCCAACTGTGCAAGAGCCAAAATACTGTTTTTATTTCAACGTGATTGACATGGGGCAAAAAGAGCTTCCATGTAAATGACTTCTGTGGAAACAAAGTTATGTGAAAAAAGCAACTCTGTGTACGTCACATTATTAAAAACATAAGACGGTGCGTGGTGACGTCACAAATCTGCAGGTACACAGGTAGAGATGCAACTTAAAAAGTTTGAAAAATTAAAAAGATTGTAGGAAACCGTATGGAGAGCAAGCTTGTGTCGCGAAGAGCAAAAAAAAATTATGCAACTTTCTGTAGCTTGAGTTTAAATAATGTTATAAAAACGTTATGTAGAAGGGAGTCGCCTTTTGTTTTTGCCTACACAAATAATATCTTTTAATTTTTTTCATAAAACACCTTCAGAGATCTTGAAATGTAAAAATGTCTCATTTTCTTCTCGGTATTACTAATGGTTCTCTTTTCCTTTAGAAAATGTCCTCGTGCCATATTTGCAAACACCTCGCGAGCGTTCCCCGTAAGCCACCAAAGAAAACTCTTGACACTTCGGCGGATGTTCCCACTACGTTCGCCCTACATTTATGGACTTTTTGGGAGTCCTCTGGTTAAAGAAAGGGTCTACTGGCCGTGTCCCAGTGAAAACACAGCAGGAATGCAGCGCTGAGACCCGCGCGGCAGCAGCAGCAGCTCCTCCGTCAGACGTGACGTCGCTGCTCGGTTCCCCGCAGAAAAACTTTACTCCGGAGAAAGTTTTCTAGAAGGAAGCGACAGAAGTGGGGGGAGAGAAAGAGAGAGAGAGAGAAAAAAAGCAGGGAGCCCGAAAATACGCGGAGCCCCGGAATGTACAGCCGCTCGGCTCTCCAACATTTCAGCCGTCTGTCTAAATGTTTCTGCGCTCCTGTCGAGGCATGGACTCTGTCGCTGCTCTCGTGGCGCTTATTTATTTAACCGTGTTGTTGTCGAGAAGCTCCCTGTGCAACAGCGAGGAGGACGATGAGGTCCTGGGGAAAAACCAGCTCGCTGAAGTCTACAGTAAGTCATTAACCATCCTCCAGCCGCAGACCGCCTGTCTTTCTCTCATCGTCCTGCGCGGTACATTCAAGCGGCACCGATTAATTGCAGGCGGAATATTTTATAACCGCGCTGCTTCATGTTAAGGTAGCATGTGTGTTCTCACTGCTGCGTTGTGTGTGACTAAAAGTGTGTGACTAAAAATACCGCTGTGTTTAGACCTTCCTCCTTTTCTGTAGTGGCTCTTTGATTGCAGTCATGAGACCCACAGAAGCTCCAGCTTCAAACAAACAAGTCAAGTTTATTTGTGCAGCACATTTTCAGTAACAAGGCATGTCAAAGTGCTTCTACATCATAAAAACATCATACAATTTTATGAAACGTGCAATAAGCATTACGTTTTGTAAAATCATCAAGCAAATACACATCAAAGTTCAACTTACTACTAATCAGTGGCATCTGTGAGCAGGTTGGTTTTTAGCTCTGATTTAAAGGAACTCAGTCTTACAGCTTTCTTTATTTTTTTGCCTAAGAAAACTAATGAAAACGTACAAGGCCTTTGAAAAAATAATGTGATATGCAGCTCAGGAAAAGCTGGAACTTTTGACCTGTGAATAATTAAAACCCATAATCTTATTTGGTTACTTTACTCAAGTAAATTGTAATTGTATTAATGACACAACTAAAGATTCAACGATTAATCAGCCAGAGGTTGGGATTGACCTAAATCTCGTTAATCGGAATGGTCCAGTACTAAATAAAGTCTCTACTTCTGTTACTTTAGTGACAAAATGTAACCAATCGAACCAGAAATTTGTTCTAATGTCAGTCTTTGAATTCATTAGCTTTCATGCAATTTCTTTGAATTTAAGAGTCAGAAATCATTATTGGCCTGAGAAAATTTTGGGGAGTGGTCTATCATTCTCTTAAACGCTGCAGGTTTCCCCTTTGCAAAACAGCTGATTCGAGTGACTCGCCAAGGTATGGCCTAATTTGAAGATGTTGTGGCAGGGTCAACAATAACACCCACTGACCTGTGACGCCTAAAGGATTTGTGTTCTCGGAAGACCAGAATTGGGGACTGTGTCACTACTAAATTGAATAAAAAGTCAAAAAGCTGGCTTTGGATCTCCTGGCAGGACATGTCCAATTCTGTTCCCTCTCAATCAAAGTGCAAGGAAGAAAAAGAAGAAGAAGAAAAAAAAACAAGATTTGAGGCAGAAGCATGAAAGAAGCTGAGCTCATTTAGGTGCAGTGGAAAATTGCTCGAAGCTCTGACAGACACTTTAAATTATTTTCAACCTTTTTTTTTCCATCTGAAACTGCTAAAGAGAAAAGCACACCATCACTCGTTTATTTACATTTTTTTCTTTTGTAGGGCAGTTATGATGTAACTTATGCATCTGCTAAGTTGAGTAATTCTGTGGGGTTTCTGCAGGTTTTTGAGGACATTTAAACTGTCACTTTAAAATCGTCTTAAAACGAAGAACCTTTACTGTTTAGTGAAACAGCACAAAACAGTCTGCATGGCCAAATCCAGTTACTTTATACTCAACCAGCTTTTGTAAACTGATGTCATGTAGTCTCAAGCTGTGCTTACAGAAAAATACAATGTGCTTTAGAAATTAAGACAAATGAAGCCCCAAACAGTTGAATGAGACACATTTTTTGCTTTACGTGCCACAACTCCATATCACATTGGTTTCTATGATTGCATAATTCTAATTTGCAAAGTGCAATAAAAGCAACTTTCTGAGATAGTGGGGGGGAAATCCTATTCCTTTATTTGAGTTGTTAAATATTTAGCATTTTTGGTTATCACTTCCACAAAGTTGGTGATTTCAAATGCACCATAACTCCTCTCTGCTTTGACACCAATTTATGGGCTTTCTGAAAATGTTACATGTTTTATTTCAGCTCGATAGTGAAGTGTGAGAATTTCCGATATGCAGTTTTGATTTTATTCACTATAAAATCGCACTTCAGGACATATTTAATGATGTATATTCTATTTTGCTGCACCGCAGTTCTTCTCAGTGAAAATAGAGCAAGGACGTCTGAACACTGAAAATAGTTTTGGTCACGCAGACATTTAATACCTTCCTCTGCTTGCCGAACGCTCCTTTTGAAAACAATAATTTTTCAGTACGCAAACAAGTTAAACATTTATTTCCATCTAGAACCGTGCAGTTTTCGGTATACAGTCATGGCAGGAAGGAAGTTAGAACTTCTCCACATTCTTTCATTAACTTCCTTAAATAACCAGCACACATCCTTTTTTCTTCTGGTTTTAGCATGTATTTACACAGTAACTTGTGGAGGAATTGTTTAGTCATAATTTTAAATTTCTCTTGTGTAAAATGTTTCTATCTTGATGACAGAGTTTTGAGGCGCCTGTTGTGCTGCTCCATATTTCCCCCCAACAATCCACATGTGAGTATCTCTGCTCCCTGCTTCCCTCCAGGAAAAGGTCTCTTCATCCTGGAGAGCGTTACGCTGAAGCGCTGCGTGACGGTGAACGGCTCCAATGTGGTGCTGGACGATTGCGAGCGTCCCACACGCCGTATGATGTGGAAGTGGGTCTCCAGGCACCGGCTCTTCAACTTAGGCTCCAGCATGTGCCTGGGCCTTAACGTTTCGGACCCAACGCAGCCGTTGGGCATGTTTGAGTGCGACGCTACCCATCTAGTGCTGTGGTGGCGTTGCCACGGAAACATGCTCTATGGGGCGTCAGAGTGGAAGGTGACGGTTTCTGGACGTCTGGTGGTTGTAAAAAAGAACATTTACCACGAGTGGAAAAGGTACAACACTCCCAAAGAAGGCCCCTGCTCACATCCATATGAAGGTAAATTAATTATTGGTCATGCTGCAAATTCAAACTTCTGCCTGTGTCATTTCTAATTCAATATGTTTGATTTGTAGAAATCCACACTCTTTTGGGAAATGCACACGGATATTCTTGTGTTTTTCCTTTTAATTACAACAACAAATGGTACGCTGAGTGTACAACTGAGGGCCGGGAGGATAATCTTCACTGGTGTGCCACTACTGATCGCTACGATCAGTCTGAAAGATGGGGCTTCTGTCCAGTTAAAGGTAACATGAGTCCAGCTGACAAACCCTGTGATAATTGCGCAAAGGCAACTAGGACATAGACAGCAGCGTCTTAGGCAGATTGTCTATTTGTCTAAAACAAATTGTGACAGTTTGTCTATTTGTCCGACATCAAATAGACAAACTTTGGTTTAAGGGTGAGGTAGCAAGGAGTTAAAATGAGCCTAATAGATTGCCTCCATGGGAAATTACTCAAAATGAATACACTGGACCAGTGGTGCCTAGCTCTAGTCCTCGGGAGCTGTCAACATTCATCTTTTGGATTCGTCTCTGCTCCACCACAGCTGAATCAAATGGCTGAATTCCCTTATCAGCATTTCGATCTGCTCTGCAGAGGCCTGATGACAAGTCATTCATAGTAGCGTAGGATAACTGGACTTTACTAATCCAGGAACTACTAGATAGATCACAGAAGGAATTAGTAAAGTTCAAGAAATAACACTTATACACCAAAACACAGATGAAAACAGTGACAAACAATTAAGGATGAAATGCACAAAACTGAAAACCAGCCACTCTAACTCAGCTATTAAGTGTCTAATTTATGCCTCGACCAACTTTTAGCTTCCAGTTGTGATCATTTCTGGGAGTCGAACCAGGAGCTCAGCGCATGCTACCAGTTCAACCTGTACACCATCCTCACCTGGAGTCAGGCACTGGCCACCTGCCTCGCTCAAGGAGGGAATCTGTTGAGCATCACCAGCCTGGCTGAGCACAGGTATATCCGAGGTGGGCATCGCATAGGAAACGTTTGCTGAAGCACTCAAGTTAGCTTCTGATGTTTAGGTGTTTTTAGATATTAGATATTATTGCCTAACAGTTTTAGCTCCTACTGGGGTTATGTTTTGGTTAGAACGACTGGCAAATGTTGGTGCGATGGTGTGGATTGGACTGAACCACCTTAAGGACGGGTCTGGATGGAAGTGGTCTGATGGTGCTCCCTTATCACTGGTGAATTTTACTACAGGTATTGATTATTTAAGAAAATCTGTGAACAAAATCTGCTGCTCAAATCACTTGTCCTCCCAACTTTATGTTGAATAACATTTGGCTTACCGTTTGCTCCGTCCTTCAGCTCTAGCCGCTGGTCCACTAGAGACCAATATGCCGTGCGGAGTGTACAATTCTGCCTATGGAGGCCAGTGGCAGAGTCTCTCCTGTGAGTCCGCCCTGCCTTACATCTGCAAGAAGACACCGAACAACACCGGCACAGTTGAGCCACTAGGTGAGATTCTGGTAAATCACAAGTCATTAAAGAGGGTGGGAGCTGTCCTGATTTTTCTTGTGGCAGGTATGAGTCTTAAGAACAGGGATTACTCATAAGTCATGCTTTTATACGTGCTGTTGCTTTTGGTTTAGGCGAGGTCCCTCCCTATGAGCAGTACAGCTGGACAGGGAACATTTAACCGAACCATGTGTTTCTGTTTTTCTGGTCCGTCTTGTTCTAGTCATTTTGGTTCATTTCTCGCACATATTGGTTCGTCCCCTTTTTCAGAGAACTGGCAGTACATCCATACCGAGTGCGCTGATGGCTGGTGGCCTCATAATGGCTTTTGCTACCATGTGCTGGCGGAAAAAGACTCTGGAAGCTGGAAGGAGACATCCCAAGCCTGTGGCTCTCTGGGAGCAAAGCTCATCAGTCTCCGTTCCTTGTCAGAGGCGGAGATGCTGCTTAACCTGCTGGCTAACTGTAAGAGCGTCAGACAACAGACTTGCTGTATTTTATCAGATAACATTTATGTTTCTAAATGTTCAAGTTCTCTGGCTAAAGCTAACGAATCATGATTATCTTTCACTTTTTTGTCATTTTAATGGTTGTCTTGAGCAAAACCTCATTTGAACTTAATGAAGGACCCTTTGAAAGACATTTAGCAGACTTTACTGCTTTTAGTTAACATTGTTCTGAATGTGACAATATTGCTATTATTTTGTGAAATATACTCAGTAATAACAATGATAAAAATGAAAAATACCATAGATAAAGAAGTTTTCCAAAAATAAAATAGTATTTTAGCTCCAGTGTGGTGAATCCTAAGGAACAATTGGCATGTCGTAGATGATCAAATAAAGCACTATGCTTCTCTCTAAAAATCCTGTTCGATCTACATTGGATATTTTCTTTTTCTTGAACACAAGAAAAAGAAATGCAATTTATTCTAATGGTCAGCCATAAAAGGTTTATGGAAATTGTGTAGACATAAAATTGCATGGAAGCTTGAGTTCTTCAAGTCAAGCATGTAGAAATTAGGGTTGAATTTTTACAATTACTAGATATTTAGCTGCACTGTAAGTCATGGCTGCTCATGCATCATAATTAGCTAAAATAAAAATGTCAGAGTAGTTTCTGGAGAGGAGGTTTTCAATGCACTAAAAATAAAAAGCACTCATGGAGAGGTTTCCAGTTTCAAAAAGAGCATGTAACTATACACATAAAAATAAAAAATATATCAATACAAATTGTGGTAGAAAACCACAACATTTAGCAAATAATTAATTAAACAAATAGACTCCAACTCTGTTTATGTTTTTTACTAAAAATTCCTGTTTGGTTACTAAACCAAACAGGAATAGCTAGTCAGGATTATTAAAATGATTGCATTTGATAAATGCAACAGAAATAAAACATACATTTTCTGAGTTGTTTTTTTATATATATATATATATTTTTTTTAATTGTTGTTTCTAAAGTCAAAAGGGTCCATACATTTCCTTCTTATTTGGTAGAATTCCCATTAAAACTGTATGATTGTGGTCAAACACTGGCGATCCTTCAAGCAGCTTCACACAACAGTTTGTTATAGTTTGTTACACACACATTTTCAATTTCTGTCTTGGGACTGAGAACAGAGATTTGTGTTGACCAGTCCAGAACAATGGACTGTTGTCCTTACCCCACTGGGTAACAATTTTGCCAGTGTGTTTAGGGTCATTGTCCGTTGTGAAGATATATTTTGTGTTTTTTATTATTTTTATTATTATTATTATTATTCCACAGTGAGTGGCCCTTCAGACCATGTAGATACAAAGTATCTTACCAGCTTCCACCTGGATCTTAAAAAGCCCATTTTGTTGTCTGATATTGTCGCAGTTCATGTTGAATTTTTCTTGTTTTCTCGTGTTGGGCAGATTCCAGGGAAGTCACAGAGGTCTGGATTGGTCTGTGGAAGCAGGGGTCATCGCCAGGTGTAGAGTGGTCAGATGGTTCACCAGTAACTCTGACTCTCTGGGACCAGTATCAGCCTGTGCCCAACCTGACAGACTCGACACTTTGCGTCAAAATGGAAACAGAGGTGAGGCACTGCGTTTTAAGACATAACTATGCAGCTTGTTTTATGTAACTATTTCCTGTGTTACAGAAAGGTAACTGGCTCTTGGTTCCATGTGATGAGCAACACCCTTCTGTATGCAGAAGAGAAAGCCAGAGTCCTGTTCAGCACAGAGGAACCTGGGATGAAGGATGCCCTGCGGTAGGAGCCTGAATGCACAACTTGCCCTTCAGCATGTAGTTACCTGCTGTGAGTTTAGAAGAAAAACAAGTGGAGTCATAGATGGCACGCTGTACCCTGGGCTCAAATTAGTGGTGAAGGATACATGGTTCATTACAGGGTTACACAACATTCACACTTACATTGCTGAATATCTTCCAAACTTACAGAAGATGTTAAAAAGCACAAAAAAAGAATAATTCAAGCAAAAAGTTATCCTTGTTTCTTTCTTTCCTTCTGTACTCTAAAAGTATAGCCCTGAATTTCTTATGTAGTAGAAAGATATCCAAGAAAGTCTGTTTATTTAAAAAACTTTTATGAAAAAAAGGGTGGATTGGCTGGACTGTGTGCCAGGACACGCACCACAAAGAGCCACACACCCGTTACAGCTCAACTTTTAGTCCAACAAGTTGCCCCTTCAGAAGCACAAAGAGGTGATTCACCCCCCCGCTGACGTATTGTCTGGCATTCATGGTTCTCCCTGACTCTGTTTACAAGAATATCAGCCTCCTGAGTCATCAGGCTACTTGGTTTGAAGGAACACAAGGCCAAAAAATTACCCTAGGGGCACAATATCAACTGTCGTGCACAAGCAGTCTCTGTTGATTCTTGCCTGACGTACTCCAACCATCATTCTGTTTTCTCTGTGTCGTTTGTGTTACGGAAAGTTAAAGCTCAGAAAGGTGTCTTCATGCAGATGTGAGGGTGAGACTATGGATCCCATAAGGCAACTGCTCTTTGAGGCTTTATGGGGGTTAAATAGGAAAATTCACACCACTTCTCTAAATAGCCTCTCTTCTACACACTTTTAAATAACGTTGTTGCACAAAATTACACAAAGGCACACAGGAGGAATTGGATTGGATTGAATTGAATTGAATTGAATCAATTATTTACCCACACATACCTACATACAAGATCAGAAAATATTGTTGTAGGTTCTTGTGTTTCAAGAAAAACTCTCCTCCTGGTTGCAATTCAAAAACCTGAAATCAGCATCTTCTATTAGCTTCCTGAGACAGAAGGCCTCAATGTTCTTGAGCTGTATCAGTTTGTCCTGTCTCTGTGATCACTTAATTAATTATTTGTTCGTGAATATATTCTTCAAAGCATTTTGAAATTATGTAATTTAATTGATTTTTTTTTCTGATTATTCTTCTAGGGTTGGAAGAGACACGGTCACTCTTGTTACACAGTAACTAGTCATGAGCAGACGTTTGAAGACGCGGCATTGGGATATTACTGCATGGCTTCTCTCCTCACTGTGGAGAATAGGTGATTCATTAAGCCAGTGGTTTATGTTAACAAAACTATTTTTTTATGTCCGTTTCAAGCCTCTTCTCATCCTTTCTCTTCTCTCATCCTCACTGCGGCAGGTTTGAGCAGGCTTTTGTCAACAGTTTGCTGAGTGCGAATGGAACCAACAGCAGCATGAACTATTGGATCGGCCTCAGGGACCAGGAGAAGAAGGGGGAGTACAGATGGCTTCCTCACAACGGCTCCTCTCTGCCTCTCACCTTCTCGAACTGGAACAAGCATCAGCCCGGTAACAACTGGTTAATAAAACTCTGGTTTAGATATCAGTGAATCCTTATCCTTCCTTCATTTTCCCTTTCATCCAGTTAGTGCTGGTGGCTGTGTCGTCATGTCTGGCGGTCCTGCTTTGGGTCACTGGGAGGTGAAAGACTGCAAGTCCCACAAGGCTTTGTCAGTGTGTAAGATGAGCAGCAGCCACAGTGATGCGGGCCTGCCAGAGCGCCACATTGATGCTTACGCCCCCTGTCCTCCAGGCTGGGAATCACACTCTGGACTCCTGCATTGTTTTAAGGTATAAAATTATTTTGATTTTTTTTTTTTTACCTGTAAATGCAGCTGGCACTTATTTTTATAAAGTGCTATTTTATCAGTTTCCAGATAAGTTAGTATGATCACAAAATGCAGACTTTCCTGTATTTATTCAATAAGGAAATTCATTAAATACATGTTAGAAATAATCAGGCACAAAAAGGCTGATATACCATTTTCATTTTAAAAACATTGCTTTTCAAGTGTAAAGCAAAGTTTGCTCCCCTGTGTGTTATTTTTTTCATTGCCCATTAGGTTGTTGATATTTTTTTAAACAAACGTTTTCTCTGCTGAAGAGTAAGAAGTTGGTTTTGTTACAAATTTAGGGGTCAAGATGGATACTGGTCTTAAGCTGGAAGCACACATTAGAGCCTTTGTAAAATCCAGTTTTTTCCACTTGCTACTGGATTTAGCTACTACTAAATCCAGTAGTAGCTAGCTGCTACTAAGGCAGCTAGCCAAAGTAAAACCTATTCTTTCCAGACAGCACTTTGAAACAGTGATCCATGCATTTGTTACCACACAGCTGGACTACTCTAATGCACTTTATATAGGAGTCAGTGATTTATATATTTCCCAGCTCCAGAGGGTACAAAATGCTACTGCATGTCTTTTAACAGATACACGGAAATTTAACCATATTTCTCCTATTTATATTTCTCCTTACACTGGCGCCCAGTACATTTTAGGATTCATTTTAAAATCCTCTTATTTGTTTTTAAAGCTCTTAATGGCCTCGCCCCTCCCTATCTGTCTGAGCTGTTACATTCTTACTCATCCTCCCACTCCCTCAGGTCAGCTGATCAATTGCTTCTTAAGGTGCCAAAGACAAAGTGTAGCTCAGAGGGGACCGTGCTTTTTCTGTGGCAGCTCCCAAGCTATGGAATGATCTTCCTTTGGGCATAAGACAGACCTCTTCAGTCACTGTTTTTAAGTCCTTTCTTAAGACTCATCTTTTTTCTTTGGCGTTTGGCACAATCTGAGATGTTTCATTTTGTTTTACTGTGTCTGTATATTAATATGTATTTTATATTTGATCTTTTCTATTTTATAATTGCCTTGTATTTTATGATTGTGTACAGCACTTTGGTCCTGTCTGTGTATAAAGTGCTTCATAAATAAAGTTGATGATGATGATGGAGGTGTTTGGGGAGGTCAACGGGGGTAATAAGAATATAGCAATGCTTCGGGGGACAAACATACAGAATTTGCATCGATCTCAGGGATACAATGTACTTGCACTTCCTTGTCGTTGTGGTAAATATGCACTTTTATAGTGAGTTGTATTTGGATGTATATTTTTTCACATTTTAAACGCATACACAGAAAGTATGCTAAAACACTGTGACATAATGTTAGGCATTTCCCCAGCTTAAGCTCCACTGACCTGATATGTGGCTTTTTTTCTAGGTGTTCCACGATGAGAAAGTCTTGATGAAGCGCTCCTGGGTGGAAGCAGACTTCTTCTGCCAAGCCCTCGGGGCTCAGCTGGCCAGTTTCCAGCACTACGAGGAGCAGGTGTTTGTTAAGCACCTGCTCAGCACCATGTTTGAAGGGTTAGTATTGCCCCTTGAGGCTCAGTGGAGTAGAACTGTTGTGAGAACTAAAATCTGCATTTTTTTTTTTCTCTAGCTTTGAAACACAGTAAGAGCAGTTTCCCCTTGTTGGGTGGTACACACTTACATACATAAATGGTCATTTTCTCAAGTTTAAGGGACTTTATGAGGACAGAAAAATAATAATAACAGATGTCTCTAAACTTTCATAACAAAGTTGACAACTTAATTATACAAAAAATACTATGCATTAATATTAATAAGGTGTTTAATTGCTATAAAATTACAAATTACTGTGGATTCTAATATTCTGAAAGATTCACAATCCCACATTTTGTGGTTTGTTGCTTTCAGGTTTCTGCAGAGACATTTTAGTGCATGATGACTTCTCAGATAGGAGCCAGTACTGTATGTTGATGTGCGCAATTTTTTTCAAAAGGGAAACCTGTCTCATGTAGCGTTAAATTTCTGTGTGCTTGCTTTCTCTTTCTCCCCTGTGTATTATTTTTTAGAACAGAGGGCCGCTGGTTCTGGGTTGGTTTAAATAAGAGAGACCCCGACCACCCTGGAGTCTGGGAGTGGTCCGACGGCTCTCCTGTAAGAACACAGAGATGTTTGCCTCAGCTCGCAAAAAGCCTGTACTATGTAGAAAACGGACAGTTTTACAGCTTTTATACCAGCCAGGCCAATCTTTGTGCAGATAGTGACGTCTTTCATTGAAGATCAGAACGAGGAGGATGACAGGAGGGACTGTGCTGTGTACAGCGACCTGACTAACAACATGATGCCACGACCTTGTGACACCAAACATGAGTGGATCTGCAAGCTGTCCAGAGGTAAACATGCTCATACCTTTTCCCTCCACATCGTTTGCATCATATATAAATACACATCTGTGTTGCCTGGTTTAGTAAACTTAGTTTCGTACTGCAGGTGATAAGCTGAAGAAGCCTTACTGGTACACTGAACGTGAGTAAAAAGATTTTTGTTTGGAACTTTGGATGCTTTTCACAATTGATTACCACTAGATGTCACACTAGAGCATCTGGATGTAAGATAAGAAAACAGATCTGTAGCTGAAAACTAACTTAGAGCCACTACTGCAGCATCTAGATTTTCCTGTTTCTGTTTGCTTAAATAGAAGAGGACCAACAGAGATACCCACATTTCTACACCGCCACAGTGACGTTGGTTTTCAATGTATTCATCATCTTTGTAGAAAAACAACTTGCATTCCTCATGGAGCCCATTTCTGAAATGATGTTTTATGTCAATACTTAGCAAGATTGTTACAATAATGATGATTTGACTATTTTTTGACTATTTATTTAGAAGATCACAGTAGTATAAACTATGCACAAGAACAAAGAATGCAAAAGACACATATTTTTGTACCACAATAATCTTGACATGCTCGAAAAGGAGTAGGAAAAATTAAGAAACTTATGAGCCTCATAAACCACATGTGTCAAACTCGAGGCCCGTGGGCCAAATCCGGCCCACCATAGGTTTTTATGTGGCCCTCTAGATTCTAGACTAAACACTAAGGCTTCAATATTATGTTTTCAATCAAATCAATGTAGTTTTATTTGTTTTTTGCCAAATTATACCAGTCAGTCCCTCCTGTTTCTTGAAAATTATTGTGGAAATTCACACTAAATCAACAAATCCCTGATAATTTGTTGTACTAATATTTAATTGGGAGTTTATTGCAGATTCTCCACGAAAATGGTCAAAAACTTTTTTACTTGTGCTAAACAGCTGCCTCAGCTCTAATGATGTCTGATTATAGTTTATGATCTACATAAACAAATTGCATTTACTGTCATAAATAAGAACAAATATCGCAAATATTTCCAAATTAGTGCCACAAATGCTTTTGATTTTTATTGCAAAACAAAAAAAATCAGAACTCAATCATGAAAAGATATTCAATAATATTATTTAATTTGACCAATTTATTGATTTTTTTAGCAGTTTGTGAGCAGGTCTTATCAATAGATTCACACAACCGGCCCTTTAAGAGCATTCCTGGCTCTTGATTTGACCCAAAACAAATCAAGTTTATGGCAGCAGTTTGACACCGCTGCCATAAACTCATTAAATATGATGATGATAATAATAATAAGAGTAATAATAAATTTTATTTATAATTGCCTTTTGCACTACAAAAACAAAATAAGCAATTACAATGGATACAAATTATTTAATAAATGAATAAATAAAAGAGATTAAAACAAATATGTAAGGAAGTGAACCAAAAATTAGCTACAAAGAATTGTCTTAAGACCTTTATTGGTGGATTGTGGTGTCCTGAGAGTGTCAGGGTGAAGGCAGCAGTTTGGAGAAAGTTTGAGCGAGTTGTGTTTTGTGAAGTAAGCAGTTCTTTGAGATAAGTGGGTCATATCCATAGTTGCATTGGTGTGTGAGGAAAGAAATATTTAATGCAATCCAGGTGGAAATGGGAAACTGGTGGAGAGAGCTTCACTCTCTTCAGGAGCCTAGTTGCAGAGTGATACTCGAACCTCTACAGGTTCTTACTAGGAGTCCCAATGAGACGTGTGTTGCAATAGTTCAGTCTGGAGGAGACAGAGGCATGGACTAGTTCTTTGGCATCTAATAGGGAGAGCATGGGATGGAGTTTTTGAGTGGTGTGATTATGTCTTTCTTTAAGACGGAGGGGACATGACCAGATTGTAGAGAAGGGTTTACGACAAAGGTGATCCTGGGACTGAAAGTGGTGATGTGGGTTTTTACCAGTGATGTTAGGAAGGTGTAGGGTTTCATCTTTCTGATTATTTTTGCACTTTGTCTGCTGAAATCACAGGGGAACAGTTTAGAGGTTCTGCGATGGCAAATGTAGGAAAAACAGCTTGGGAGAGAGGACCAGAGAGAGTAGAGTGAATGTGGGCAATCAGATCGTAGAGCTGTGTTCATTCAATACAATTCAGTTTATTAATAAACCATCTAAGAAAGTCTGTGGTTTTTTTGAGAGTACATTGAGTGAAATTGTAAGAAGTGAAAGAGAAAGGGAAAACTAGGGTTTTCACAGCTCATCTTGTCATTGCGGTAATGATCAAAAATATTGTATATTACTTTAATAGAGTCTACCTGGTGCAACATATGACCTCAGAGTGTTTTGAGTAAGTTTAAGTAAATCCTTTAGTCATCAGGTAAAGATCTTCAACCATTAATCAGCAATGACAATAGTGTACTAATTTGTCACTTGTATTTTGTGCTTTGGAGACATCTTCTCTCTGTGTTTGCTCCCCCCACAGAGAGCCAGGCCTGGGTGTTTTTCCGAGGAGCCGAGTACTTGCTGGCTAATCAACCCTACAACTGGCACGCAGTCTCTTTGGCTTGTCAGATGATGGGAGCCCACCTGCTATCCATTCACTCCAGGGAAGAGTCACAATTCATCAAGGAGCGCTTACGACGGGTTTGTCATTGGCCTTGTTCACAGACTGGTTAGCATCAACAAGGTGCCACTTGTAAATATCTTTAAAACTGTATTTGTACTATTATTATGGTACAATATTCCAATACCTCCTCAGCATTTTATTTTGATTTTGAGTGGGAATAAAGCATAAAATAAGTAGTTCACTATGCATGTTTAAAGTAATTCTCCTAAGCGCCTAACATAAAGCAGCATTCGACACCTATTCAATCTTTCATCGCCGAATAACAATAATCTAAACAAACATTGGTGCTTTATTTCTCTGAAAACAAACTCAGTCAGCCTCTGTCTAATCAGAGAGGTTTGCCACAACTCAGTGGCACTACCAAGCCGTTATTCAGCTCAAGCTCTCATTGGAAAATCAACAAGCGTGCAGACAATAACACTCGTTTCTCTTGCGAGCTCCAGTGTTTTCAGAAACACACCAACGAGCTCTTACATGCGGACCCTTAAATGCTTGAGTACCCAAACACAGAACGGGTAAGAATGAAGCTTTCTGTTGGCAGCAGCCTATTGGATCAGACTAAAGACGCCTCTTGTGGCACTGAGGCTTGTAAGGGGATAGTGGAAACAAAACAGGGTGGTGAAAGAAGTAAATCAGGGACCATGGAGTGTGCCTGAATGGCTGCCCGTGATCTTTCAGGCGTGTGAGAAGGGCTTGCTATTATAGAGTGTAAGTAAAGTTTTTGCTAATCCCTGCTCCTTTCACAGTTCTCCCTGGGACACACCGACTGGTGGATTGGCCTTTCCTTTGGCCCACCTGGAGAGGAGGTCAGGTGTGTGAGAATTTAAATCTGTTGAATGTATTTTATGTGGAAATCTGTGTAGAAATTGGCAAATTTTTTTTATGTAGCTAGATATATAGTTTGCATTTGTTTTGAAGGTGAACTGCAATTAGAATTAGAATCTGAGCTTGCACAGTATGGCAGGTGGGCAAATCAAATGTCTCGAAGTTGCAGAAATAAATGGTGCTAGTGTGCTTCTATTTGTGGTAATAAGTATGTTGTCAGCAAATTTCTGCTTCAGTTTCAAGCTAGATGCATTCAACTGAAGACATCATTGCTAGAATCGAGTTATAGTTTTCAAGAAAAAAACCAACACTCCAAACAGCAATGGCAGGTCACACCTCTGGTATTTTGTTGGCTGGAAATTGAGAAAACCTGTGTAATATGACATATCACACAGGGTGAAAGACAAAATGTCTTCACAGGGTGAAAGACATTTTGTCTTTCAAAATCACCCTGTGAAGACAAAATGTCTTCACAGGGTGAAAGACATTTTGTCTTTCACCCTGTTAGGAAGACAAAATGTTAACTCCCACTGATAAAGATCCTTCAAGTAGTTTTCCTGAGACTTGCCATACTTTTGTTTATTAGTCAGAGATCAACATTTTCAAGATAGGAACTTGAAAATGACCCATCTTGAAATTCTGAACTTTCCAACTGGAAGAGTTCACAATGCCTGGTGAACTTTCAAGTTGGAAAGCTGGATGTTCCCGAGGGCTTTGATTTAATATGCAGAAAGACAGCCATATGCTTGTTGCAGAATAAACCCTTTGTGTGAGCTTCTTTAACACACTAAACCAAAGGAATGCGTAGTGATGCAAACCTCTGCTGTGAACATGTTCCCTCAGTAATTGAATGCATGAACTTGAGATAAATACATCGTTATAAGCTTGTGTTGCGAATACTAGTTGGCACTGCGTCGGATAGCGGACCCAGCCAGGTTTTCCGACTCACAATTAACATGCAATCATTTTGATTGCATGAAAACTTGAATGTTTTCCAACATTCAAGTTCTGACTTTGGAGCCAAGTTGAACACAGCATAATAGTTTGTGTGAAAGGAAGAAAGCAGGGGAAGACCAAGAGGCACAAAACAACATCAACTTGTTTGGGAAAGTTGCAAAGAAAGACAACTATTGAGCAAGGAGAGAGAATCGGCTAAAAGAAAAAAAACAAGTGGAAGGGGAGAAAAACAACCAAAAACCCATCCAGGATAAATCAAATAACAATAACTGGGGGTAAAAAAGTGGAAAAAAAAAATATATATATATATAAATTTTACTGATTCTTCTGTGTTAAAATTTCACAACTAAATAGAGAAGTGCTGTTTACCATAGTTAGTATTTTTCTCCAGATCTTGGTTGGGTAGGAAAAAATATACATTTTCCTACATTTTATTCCTTTTGTTATTACATAAATATTTTTCTATCCTTCCTTCCTTCTCAACTTCTTTCATTCCTTTCTATCTCTCCTTGCATCCTCCTATGTTACACCAATTAGACAATAAATATAAGACCTTATAAAGTCCTCTTAGTTTATTTCCTCATGTCCTTCCTTTCTTGTGTTCTGATTTCCTTTCTTGTGTCCTCCCTGCATTCCTTTGTGTCTACCTTCCTCCCTTTTCCTTTCAATTTATCACTTCCTTTCTTTATTCCTTCCTTGCTTCCTGCTTCCCATCTTTCATATTTAAAACCTGCACTGTCATGATTAATGGATTTGGACTTGATGAGGAATGATCTCTGTTAAAAAGAACACACCGGGAGCCACGGAACAAACAGACAACGAAAGAGACCAGCAAGGAGAGTTGAGAGAGAGTGGGTTAAATACTGGGCACTTTGGTTGCTAAACAATGAACCGGTGCTAATTAGAAACAGGATGCAGCTGAAAGAAGAGAGCTATCCATAGCTCTCTTTAGGGAGAGATATATATAGAAGAGGAGCAAGGAGTAAACAAACTGGGAAACAGACATTTAAGGGAATTAAGAATAACTAAATAGAAGTCGTAAACAACAAACGTGATCTAGCATAAGCCATAAACAACAACTAAGACTTGTCAAAAGCAACAGACAGACTATGGCTGATAATGAATAAACAAGGAAGTAAATAATAGAAACACTGAAAAAACGTAAACAACCTGCAGTCCTGACATGGACACAGAACATCTCCTGTCAATTCACAGTAAAGTTTGGTGTTTTAAGGCGAACTCTAGGGACAGGGGACTCAGGAAAGTCAAGTCTGGAAAAGTTATGTGCAGGAATCCCAACAGGTGATTGATGTTCTTCATGTCCATGTAAACACTATTAGGAGTTACTTGTGTCAAAAGCAATGAGGTAAAACCCAGATTCAATAAACAAGTCACTGACAGCATAATTAAGATCAGAAAATCAATCTTGTAAAGATTTTCTTCAGTTGAACCAATGTCAGTGCTATTTCTTTCTCTTTTCTCCAGGTGGAGCGACAAAACAGAGATAGATTTTCAGAACTGGGCTGATGGCGGATTAAACAGTGATCTCAAAAAAAGCGGGACGTGTCTCTCCATGTCTTCAACAGGTAAACATGGGCAGACAAACATGCCCATTCATATTTAATGGCAGTGGCCAGTGGTGAGATCTCACTCGGATGTTGCAGGGAAGTGGTCGGTAAAGAAATGCAGCGAACTTCATGGCTACGTGTGCAAGAGAAGGACGGTCTCTGTGGTGGAGACTCCCCAGGAGCCACACTACATTGGAGCATGTCCAGAGAAGTGGCTCTACTTCGGACACAAGGTACAAATTAGCGCTCGTGCCTAAAAAAGATCAGGTTGTTTTTACCGTTGTTTATATCTTCTGGAATCAAGTGAGGACATCTGTCTGACAGCTGAAGCTTGGCTGAATGTTGGTCATGAAGCAGAACAAAATTCTCCCGAAACTCAGTAGCAAATATTCTACAAAATCTCTGTTGAAACAAAAGCAAAAAGAATCAAAAAAAGTCCTGCAATGATTCAGACCTTAGCCTGATTGAAATGCTGTGCAGAAACAAATGTCTGCAAATCCCAAAGGACTCAACCAACGCCGTGAATGGAATGTGCCAAAATTCCTCCAAAGCGAGTGCCCGATAAAGTCTTAGAGAAAACAATTTTTCTAAATCGTTCTTGCATAACTTTTGAATCAGCAAGTGTACCTATTTTTGTACACTTTTATTATGATTTGGCTTAATCTTTGCATAATAAGTCATAACATGGTGGATTGCTGCCGTTTTGTGCACACAAGATGGAATTTAAATAATTTCACAATCTAGTCATTTTTATTATTCCTTGAAAGGCTAAGCTCTACGCAGGATTAGATGGGGACTTTCCTTTTTTTACCACTGTTTCTATAACAAAGCTAAGAACGAACTACACTCCCACAGATCTGAAACAATCGGCAGGTTCTTAGCTGCCTTTAAGGTTGAAGCAGGATGTTTGTGTTTCCAATTTCTCAGTGATGTTGTTCACATGAGAATAAACCAGCTGGTTCTTATCATAGCACTTGTTTTTTTCTTTGCTCAAATCAAATGTTCCCCTAAAAAGCCCCACGTGGGAATTTCAGTGAGTAAAAACTCAGATTATACAGCGTTAGTCATTTTGAAAAGGAGGGGGAAGCGGTTGTGGATTTTGTTGCTCTTCACCTCTTTAATGCTAAAATGCTTATAGTTACATCATTACTACATTATGTGTTATTGCTTCCTCTCAAACATTAACAAAGAGGTTTTGCAAGAATACGTTGTATCTTTGACCTTTTAAACTTTGCGTCCTGACTGCTTGAGTTGAGTGCTGTGGGAGTACTGGTTAGTCTTACTGTTTTGTGTGGGATTAATATTTATATTGGCAGTGCCTCCTGCTTCACCTTCCTGGCAGTCCAAATGAAGGGAAGAGTTGGAAAGACGCCCAGTCCATCTGCTCTTTGTTTCAAGGCTCCCTTGTTGCCATAGAAGATGAGATTGAACAAGGTAGAGGCAGCGTGAACAGTATGATGTCTCCTTTCTGCAAAAACGATCAATGCAGCTTTATTTTTCTTCTCAAAATCAGTTTTATTTATTTGTTTGTTTGCTTTTCTGATTTCTACAGCCTACATCACCATGCTGCTCCAGGGAAGCTCTGTAGGTGTGTGGATCGGTCTGCGAGATGAGGACACAATGAAATGGACCAATGGGAAACCAGTCAGCTACACCAACTGGTCTCCAGTTGAACCAAAGAGCTATCTTACTGTAAGCCCCAGAGTTTGGTGATGATTTTATCAAACTGAGCAAATTAGCATATAATACAGACGAGCATGTGCACATGAAATAACATGGAGGCCATAGCTTTGTGACACCTTGTGTTGACCTCTTAGCAGGATGACTGGCTCAGTGGGACTGCCGATGAACCCCTTTGTACGGTTTTGTCAAACAACCACAATTTCCACCTCACTGGGAAATGGTACGATGAGAAGTGCAGCGAGAGCGGGTATGGCTTTGTTTGTCAAAAACCTCAAGGTAAGTTTTTTTTTTTTTTTTTTTAAGTTCCCTCTTGTCAGTCCGTCATTGTTTCTCTGAGCTTGTGTGTTGTTTGACCTCTTGACCTTACAGATTTGCAGTTTACGACTCATTCTAGCATTGATGTAACCTCAACCAAACAATTTTACTTTGACTTAATGCAATATCTACTACCAGGATCTGTATAATTAATAACAGATAATAGGAAGTTAGCATCTTTATGGCACATTTGAAAAACAGATGTGAGCAAGTCTGTACCTTGGAAGCCCCAAGTTTCATCTGGCAGACTTTCAGTAATGACTCCATGAAATCAATGTTTAGTTTTCCAAATCGGTGCGTGAAATCCCGAACATATCCCAGAACACGCTTTGTACCAAACATTCACACAGTGAAATAATCAGTCTGATACATATTACCAGTGTTTTTTGCAGTGTCCAAAGTACTGTTTTTTTTTTTGTTTTGTTTTTTTTCTGGTTGCAGACACATCCAAACCTCCCACCCACTCCTATCACCACCCTCTTCCTGACAATATTGAGTACAGGAGCACCACCTACAAGGTTGTGTCTGGCAACATGAGTTGGTACGACGCGATGCACATGTGCATAGAAAATGATTCTGAGCTAGTGAGCATTACAGATGCCTACCACCAGGCTTTCCTTACTGTCCTTGTCAACAGATTGGACGGCCCACATTGGATTGGACTGTTCAGTCAAGACGTATGTACCTTTTGTTTTGCTTTGCATTGTAAATGTCTGCTGTGTGACACTGTGGATATGTGAGTCAACTCTGCTTTTGACTTACTCTGCTGTACCACACTCATGGTTAGGTTTTAATAGTGCCTGGGTGGGTGAGTGCAAGCAAGGAAAACTTAATTAAATGAAAAAATATATAGGTTGAAACTAAATCTTCCTATAAGAAAATGTTACCCACTCATCTGATTTACAAAGTATTACGGGAAATGGGAAAACAATTTCATAAATGGACATCTAGCCACAGCTAAACACAGCCTGTGTTTTGTTCAGTTTGTTTTTCATAGTTCCTCTTGTCTCTTGTGAGTCTCGGGGGTTTTTACTTTGTGTACATTATGCAGGCATGTACTTTCCCACTTAACAGTCAGAGAATTAACATTTGGAGTTAGTTATTGCTCAGCCTTTGTGGGCTGACTTTGGAAAAAGAGAGAAATAAACAAAGGAAGTGAGAGAGTTACTGTTTTTCCCCATAAATCACCTTCTCTGTTCTTTCTCCTGGTTGCAGACTTGTTAATACAGGAACAATTAAGTAACCATAGCTCTTTGATCATATCACTGCCTTTTGCCATGTTACTTATTATGCCATAAACAATAAAGATAAAAATAAACTTAAAATACAAACATGTCTTGGTAGAGAAATAACCAAAACCTGATTTGAAAATCTCAATAAAATCCTGTTTTGCTTGTGGAACTTTCTGATAAACACGCTGGTGACTGTGAATCCTTCCAGAGTGGCATCAATTACAAGTGGTCAGACGGCAGTGACACGGTGTACACACACTGGGACGCAGCTGATGATGACGACTTTGTGACTGGAGAGTGTGTGTACATTGACGTGAACGGAGGCTGGCGGAGAGCAGACTGTGAGACTCCGCTGCCAGGAGCGCTGTGTCACATTCCCCTGCCCAGTCAGTACCATTTCTGTGATGAAGCAAGAAAACCTGAATACTCAACGCTACATATAATCAGACGGGTAAAATCCCATTCTCACTTCTTCGTCTCACAGACAGTAAACCATTTGTCTCATACGAGGTGTCCTGTCCGCACACCTGGGTGAAGTTTGGACGAGGCTGCTACGACTTTGAGCCGGTGGTTGAGAAACTCACATTTGAAGAGTCAAGAACCCACTGTAAACAGAAAGGTACATTTTCACAAGTTGAAACTTTAGTTGTTTGTTTCACTATTAATCAGTGCAGCCAGAAATTTCACATATTTCATGAAATAAAATTAAAATTACGCCCCTGCGTATGTGGAAAAGCTCAAGCTGATTTGAAATACAACATCGTGTTGCACAGACAGAGCAGTACAATTTTAAAAAGTAACAATAACAACCAGAAAAAAAATTGTTGTTAGTTATCAAATGTTTTTGTATAGGATATTAATCTAATACAAGGCCTTATGAATGAACAACTGTGATCAGATTAGATCTTATGATTCAGTCATAAGACAATGAGTAATGTGCCTCACGCTTTTTCCATATGACAATATGGAAAGTTTTCTTGTAAAAACCAACTTTAAATTATCTTCACGTACAGCTGTTTGTGGTTACAGTGCAGAAACAGCTGCAATGAAACTGCATTTCTATGGAAGAAGAGCAGGCAAGCATCAGAAAGTGTATTCAACTTTAACCACTAACACTGAAATTACACTTAAAAGCAAAACATATGTTATTATTCCCTGTAAACCTGCAATTTTGCACATATGATTGTTCTATCTGACAGATAGTGTCTAATTTTTAATCAATATCCACTTAACTGGACTTATTTTAGCCTTTTTTGGCTAAAATAAGCTAAAATGGCTCAGAAGCATTATACAAAACATAAATTTTCTGTTGGTCAATACGATTACAAATTTCACTTACTTGTTAAATTTGGGTTCAAGCTTCAGAGCTATGATAAATCTATCCACTGCTGTGCTGAAGACATTCAGATCTATTTACCCAATTTAACAGTTCCTACACTTCATTACAAAATCTTGTTCTTTTCCAGGCTCTAATCTAAATTTTTACTCTTTTTTTAGACTTTGATTACAAAGTATTGACGCCGTACATGTTTGAGTACTACATACTGCAGTGTGTGTTGGTTCAGCGTAAGGCCATTTAACTGCTTTTGTGGCACAAAGACAAACTTAGATCAGCTCTATTTCAAAGTCTGTTACTCTTGGACTTGTCAAATGAGTAATGGAGGATCCCTACAATAAATGCAGATTCTTGAAAGTGCCTTTTGAGAACTTTTGTACCTTTTATTTGGTTTTTGTTTCTTTTTAATGTTTTGTTTGACATTTTAGACACAGCCTAAGGACCACAGAACCAGTAAAGCCAGAATTTGAAGTTGTCTAGACTTGATGAAACAGATGGTAAAATAATCCTGGTTTTGCCTCATTGACTTCTTAGATGGTGGTTTTATGGTTTGTTATTTTAATATTTTACCACACTTGGTTATGTTTAACATTTGCTGTGCGGGGCTTCGGTGCAATTTTGGATAAAGTGTTACATAAATAATGTTGACATTCAGATTAACAACTGATCTATCAGTTTTTCTTTGTTTTTCTTTTTACAAAGTGTGAAGTGTCGCTTTGATTTGTCGTTGGAATATATGTACAACTCACTATTTTGTGTGGAAATTATGTTGAGTATTTTTGTGACGGGTAGAACAACCTCTCATGATTCTGCTTGCATAAAACATTAATCAATCAAATTTTATTTGTATAGTACATTTCAGCAGCAAGGCATTTCAAAGTGCTTTACATCATAACAAACATAAAAACACAAAGTCATGTAACATAGAATAAACAATCAAAACATTAATTTAGACGGCCGTCAAATTTATAACTTATCATCCATTTATCTAAATGTTTTACTTGGTGCGGATCCTGATCTTTGACATACTTCCAGTCGTTTGATTTTAGACTGTCTATTGGCTAATTTTTACTTATCCCTTTTCCTATCACGTCACGGAATTTAAGCGCCTGTTTTCGCCGGACTCCGCCGTCCGTTTTACCATTAAGTCTAATCAAGCATAAAAACAGAAACCTGAGCTCGTCTTCATGATTGAAGTTGTCCGTCTCTCACCCTGCAGTCAACACCTCAGACATCCTGACCATTGAAAGTGAGACAGAGAACCGTTTTGTTCTGGAGCAGCTGTGGTCATCCGGGTCCCTTCACCGCACCATTTGGTTGGGGATGTACTTCAACATTGATAGTAAGAATTCCTGACTCATGTTCAACCAATGAATAATGATAAATGAATTTCTGTTAACTGTGAAACTTTGCTTCCAGCTGATTCAATGGCCTGGGTTGATGGTTCACCGATGGACTACACCAACTGGGCAGATAAAGGCCCAGACACCAAACAGCTCACCGCAGACACCTGTGTTACAACCAGGGTGATTGATGGCGTGTGGCGTCTATCGACATGCAGAGGGCAACTCGGCTTCATCTGCAAAACTGTCTCAGGTAGACAAGGCCGCCTTGTGAAGTTTACCAAAACGTCACAAGTTTTGGTAAACAGATGATAATCTTTGGGCTAGCACACAGAAAACGAAACCAACAGTAACAATATTTACTGGACAAAAGTAAATTTTAGATGCATAAGCATTTCAGTACATGAGCATGAAAATTAATGTTTGTAATTGCCAATATCACAGAAACAAACCTTTTGATGGATGCTACTTTATAGATACTAACAATGTGCTTGTGATTGTTAGTGTCTCTGTTTCTGAAGGGCACATTCCACTAACGATTTGCCACAATGTATAATTTATTTTTTTTATTTTTGGCATGCTGTTCTGAATGCCAAAGATGATTTATGATGCAATGTACTAAGCTTCAGTGTGCTTCATCTTTTGCAGATGTAGCCGCTGAGGTAGAGGTGGAACCCCTTAATGGTAAATTGTTATAAAAACTAACTTTGAAAACAGTATATACGTGTATTTATTAGAGTTAGTCCAATAAACACCAGCACACAGAGAACAATGTAAGCTAATCATGCTGAGTTAATTATTTTCAGAATGTTTGCCAAATAATTTTTTTATGAGTTCTGTGCATGAGTTGTCTCACCTTGATCTAAAGCATCATGTTTCTTGCAGGTTTGCATCATGGCATCATCCCTGCTGCAGTGGTGGTGGCAGTATTGATCTTCGCTCTGCTGGCAGGGGCGATGTGGTTCTTGTACAAGAGAAACCCAGCTCGCTTTCGCGGCTTCCCCTCGCTTGGCAGCGCTTATTACAGACAGACCAACTCTCAGGCAACAGAATCAGACGGAAATGTTCTGATTACAGACCTGGAGGCTCATTCAGGGGAATAGCACCCAGGGACCTTGGCAATTTATTAGCCTTTGTGTGTATCTCAGCATTTTCCTGTCTGGTGTATTAGCCAGGTGAGGTCTTAAAGTTGCGATGCAAACTCCTCAGCACCTCAGGGCTGAGATGATGACAGTGAATGTGTTTGAAGGATCCTGTTGACTCTCTGATTCAGTTTTATTTAAAGCATTTAGCTGGGATCAGAATGGGAGTCAATCCCTTCTGCAGACAAGGAGATGCAGTATTTGAATTAATGCTTGAACTAAGATCAGATTATTTGAAATAATAAGGATAGCAGGGAACTTGAAGTTTGGGAGATTAACAAAACGTTTTTAATCAGAACTGCATGAAATTCATTTGTTTATTTGGTAACAGTTCAGTGCAGAAAATGATTGATTTCAACAAGTTGAAAAGAGCGAAGGAAAATTGTGGTAATTTCATATTTTCACTAAAAACATAATATTACTTATCTGTTTCTGTAAACAATGCATTCAGGAGCATCTGGATTTGCTGGATCTGTACATGTGGAACACCAAAGTTGTCAGTATTACTTTTTTATTTACATGTTATTTTGTATGTACACATTCTGTATGTTGACTTCCGAAGGAATTTTTTATTATTTTTTTAGTGCTAGCAATGTCCTGTTTTCATTCCAAGTTTGGCGATCTGAAGCAAATTTTAAAAAATGCATTTTGTATAGTTTTATTTACATTTAATTAAATTGAGGTGAGATTAAGCCGTGTCTGTCGTTTTATACAATGCGGGGTTATAGAAAGTCTGAAATAAACGACATCCATCTGGAGCCTTCTACAAGTTTACCACTTTAGTTTTAGGTGATAGGTCATGTACTTCTCACCTGGGACTTGGCTTATAGACATGAAAGATAATGCTACCACGTCTAAAGTTATTGCTGTTTGGTTAGTCAGACTGTCTCATGCATTTTTAAATAGAATCATGTGTATGATTTGCATTAAAAAAATATCCTACATACCTGATTACACGTTGAACCAGTTCTGCATTTTCAACCTTTGTAAATCTCAGCACTAATCTCAGTAAAACACACAGTCAGTCATTACAGTGTTATATATCTGTGTCAGTAAAGTGCAGCCTTGGAATAATCAGCAATATTTGACATCTAAATGCAGAGTATTTAATAATTCACAACAGCTGCAGAAAAATCCGTGTGCAAGCAGGAGGGGGAGTTGTGTGGTGTAAAATGTTGGGGACTTCCTGTTCAGTTTGCGTGTGATTAAAATATGCTCGTGCATAATATGGAGATAAGACGTCTGGGTGTGTCTGTCGGCATGCGTCAGCGGGAGGACGCCGGAAGTTCGGTAATTTCAGAATTAAAGTGTTAAAAAAGAAGTTCTTACAGACGTGTGGGTAAAGACATTTTTACAGATGTAAAAGCAAATGTCAGAGCAAACATGTCTTTATGACTTGTAAGAGGTACACATTCTGTCATCTGTATTAGGTACTCATTGAAAAACAGACTATAAAGAAAAAAAAATAGATAAATGCAGACAGAAACGTGTTGTACACGTTCTATAGCAAAAGAAAAAGATGTAGTAAATAAATCCTCAAGAGCAAATACACCAGTGAAAGGTCTCAGATGACATTTATACATTTCATAAGTTTTGTGAACACACAAGGAGCTGGAGCAATGATGACCAAGATGAAGAAAGGAAATATCTTTAATGTTAACTGGATTGAAATGTATGTTGATTGTATGGTAGTTGGGCCTGGTGGTTTTGTTTTGTTTTGATTTTTTTTTAACCTCATGGCTGTTTGAACCTTTTTTTTTTCTATTTGATTTTTTAAAATTCTAATCTAATTATTCTCTCAAGATTAACATTTGAACAGCAGACGTCTTGTTTTTATTTTGAAAATCTGAAAGCTTGTCGTTTTTCTGGAACGTAAATCTGCGTTCTGTAGATATTTATTAGTATTGTAAGGATATGTTTATTTAATTATTTAAAATTGACGTAATTATTCATGCCGTATTTCTTTTTCCTCTGAAGTCGCTTTTCTCGACTTTATTCTACGGTTATGTTTAAAAGCAGCTAATTTATTCCGAATACTTCTGCTAGTTTAACTTTTCTCCACGTCTGTTGTGGTCGTTCGTTACACTCGGTCCGGAAATTGACGCCAGCTTGACGCGCTCGTGCAGATCTTTGGGAGGCTCTGATGTGACAGCTGGGACCGCGCGCGCACTGCTGGGCTTTCTGTTCACTTTCTGTTTACAAGTTCGTTTATCGATAGGGGTCGGCTCGCTGCTCTTTATTCAGGAGGGAACAATTAGAACATAACCTTTATGAAGCCTTAAAAAGAAAACAGCAGACCGCCACAAGTATGCTGAAATTTTCCGCAGCGACACTTTGCCTTTGTTTACTGATGCTGGAGACATCAGTCAACCGGGGAACTTGTTCACCGGAGAGCGACCAAAGCCGCGGTAAGTGATCTGCGACACTTTGCTTTCGGCTCTGCGCCATCTAACATTTACAGCTCCGCTCGGCGCGTTTCACAATCAGCTCAGCTGGGTAATAACTTTCAGAAAGGAGGCCAGCAATGGGCACAAACCTGTCAGACGACAAGTGATCTTCGGTTAATATCTGTTTACAGCCGAAGTCGCTTTGTGGTCCTTCATTAAAATCCAGGTCTAACAAACTCCCCCCCCCCCCCTGCACCTGCTCGGTTTTTGTTATATACTGCTTACAGTTTAGGGGTGAAATGACACAAATCATTCACTGACACGAACATCTTCGCAGTTGTAACATGACACTTTCTATTTCTGGAAAGCCAGCTTGAGTGAATTGTAGATTTAAATTGTTTCCCATATATATGTTTGAGTGGGGAAAAAAAACACATTTTAATACTCTTTCCCTTCACAGAAGATGCTGCTTTTTATACAAACCCAGCTTGTTTATTTCCCTTGCATATCAACCATGTTAGAATCAATCACTCCTGTTTTATATATATATATCTATATCTATATATAGATATAGATATAGATATATATATAGCCTATATATATATATATATATATATATATATATATATATATATATATATATATATATATATATATATATATATATATAGGCTATATATACTCTTTATTTCATATAGTTTCGAGTTTTTGCTTTCAGTGCAAACAAAACCTAATTTTACCTTTCACTTTCATATTGATTCTGATGCTTCGATGCTTCCTTGAGTCATGCACTCCTTAACATGGGGGAATCTCAAACTTTGAATAACTTGCCATAGCAATCTTTGCAGTTTTCTGAAGCTTCTCTTCAGGTTTTGTCCCATGGAATCCAGTGATGTAATTTATTCACAGTTTCAAGACTCATCCCTGGTAATCCAAACCACAGTAAAACATGTAAAGCCTTGCCTGCCATTTGTGACTTCTTACACGCTCAATTCAACAAACCTTTGGGTTTGATTTCATCATTAAGTCTTATTAGTTAAAAATTGATTCCAGCCAATCTGATTAATTACAAAGTTCAACATTCTTGATATTGTCACATTTTTTAATGCTTTCAAAAACTAACATTTTTGCCAGCAGTGTCTGGAGCCTCTGTAAACCAGGTCATTGTAATTGCTGACTTTGTTTTTGTTTTTCAAACACTTTAGTGTAGTGTACACTTTATCTCTCTTATCAGTGCAGAAAGTCTCCCACTAGGCCAAATTTCTGGTACCTTAGAGCCTTTTTCACACGTTATCAAACACATTTGGATATGCATCAACAGTTAGCATTTTCTCTAATTTTCACACTTTTCTTTCTTTTTTGTTTTTTTTAATATTCACTGCTGACGTATTAGCAGAGTTTACACTAAACATTAATCTGAGAAAATCCACTTCGTCTAGGTTTTAGCCACAAAATAGTTAGCTCTCTATGTTTATCACATTGTTCTTTAGATCAATTTGATTTAAATACTTTAGACTTAAGGGCAATCGATATTTTTATTTGTATGGTCATTGAGCAGTGTCTTCCATGCTGTATTTGCTGCGACACAGAGCCAGATTATGCAGCCCCGACAGACTTTGCTGTTTTGTTTACAAAGGATGGCTTCTTTGGAAATCGCATTCTGGTTCATTCTTTGCCATGCTGAGTCTGGTTCTACACAGCTGACTTGTCATTTCGAAGGACACGTAATCATTTTGTTGCTTTGGTTGTGTACCTCACATTTAATCTGTAATTTGACATCATGTTACTAAGAATGGAATTATTAAGAACTGCTACCATTGACCACTTGATTTGAGAACAGGAGGAACCTGTGAGAGACCATTTTAAAATCCTGTAACCATAGAAATGTAATTGATTGTGACAGCATATTAGCAAACCAGGCTAATTAGCTGCTCTGCCCCAACATTTAGGTGAACCAAAGTAGTATGATAGCATGCACCCAACTTCCTACTGCAGATCCAATATATCAAACCTGTTGGTAGCAAGTTAAACTAACACCAGACAACACTGAAGAGTGCATACATTGAGCTTAACAATAACTAACTTAGCATTGGCTGCAGGCAGAGTGAGTAGAAGTTTTAGCTCAGTGTTTTGTTTTGTTTTTCCCTGTCTTATGGAGGCAAAAAAAAATCCATTTATCTGCACCTCTGGTCTCTGAATAAGAACAAAAGCTACATTTTTTCTCCTTTCTCGTTCTCAGATGAAGATGCTTTCACCATCCAGCATTCCACCACAGGTAAATGTGTGGAAACTGGGCTCTCAAGAGACTTTAAAATCACCTCCTGCAACTCCACCGTCAGATCCCAGCTGTGGAAGTGGGGTTCAGGTGAAAGGCTCTTCCACGTGGCATCGTCACTCTGCTTGGCGCTGAACGTTAGCTCGAAGATGCTTACCCTGGTTGACTGTGGCTCCACCGTTCCTTTGACGTGGCGCTGCCTCGACGGAGTGGTGTACACAGTTTACCAGATGGGCCTGACAGTCACCAAAGATAAAGTTGGGTTCAAGCGGGACTCTAAAGACTCCTGGGTTAGAGGAGGAACCCAAGAAAACATCTGCCAGAGGCCTTATCGTGGTAAGTGTTGCCTCCCCTTTCTCATGCGCAAGACAAGAAGTTTGTCGGGTGCCCATGTGCTTGATACTTCAGGAAGTTATCTGAGGGAATGGCAGAGGGAAAAAAGAAAATATTGGTAAATTAATTTTGTACAGAGTGCAGCAAGTAAAATTTGCTGGATGCATTTACTTCTTGAAGTGACCTTGCAGTGTATTTCCTCAGATCTTTGTACCGTGCTTGCAAAAATACCTCTCCAGGTATTGTTTTGAGAAAAACGGGTTGTGGCACATTTTAAAACGAACCTGTCTTGTTTACCTGGCTTCGGTGTTTTTTGTGTGGCTGCGTGTTTTGTCACATTCTAATGGAAGGAAGTACAATCTTTTGGGGGATTTCCAGTCAAGAGAAAGAAATAAAAACGCAGCCTTTTTCTATCCTGGAACAAGCATTGTTCAGCACTTGAAGGTGTTGACTCACTATTAAATGTTCAATGAAATTGTGGCATAAAATTAAAATTATCTAGACAATAAGAGGAGTATGTTTATGAAGCATTGTTAGGAATAATCTGACTCATATTAGTACAGTTTGACCCCACGGGGATTTCAAAACAAGCTTTGTAACATCTGTACTAATAAACACGATCTGATATTATGCTTGAGAGTGTAACTATTTACAGCTAAGGTGAGTCACATTGCCCATCTTTGTCACAGTGCAAGGTTTTGCTTAAAAACCTACAAGTTGACATTAAAATGGGTTTAAATGACATTTGCCTCCAATCCAAATGCTCCCACACATTTCACAGGCATAACAACAAAACTCCCCTCACAGAGTCAGACGCACGCAGTTAGCCTTAAGTAAGCAGCAGCGGCTTAGAGTAAAATTGCTGAAGAACAATTGTGAAATTTTGATTAAAAAGGCTCAGAGGTTAATGTAAGCTCCCCAAAAACACCAAACTGATGGGTTCTGATAGGCCGGTTTTGTGTCTGAGCAGACAATATCTACTCGCTGAAGGAAGCAGCTGGAACTCTGAGTTCAGAGCATGAATAGGATCAAACACAATACCCTGACTCTTTGAAATGTTTCAGATTAGTGAAAATAAACCTCCAATAAGACCTGAAGAGGCTAAATGTTCCCATAAAACATCTACCAATGTGCTGATTTTTTTTTTTTTTTTCCGCAAAAGAGCAACCCGGCGAGTCTTAGAAGAGTTGTCAAAAATATTATGACTAATGAGTATATACATAGCTTTTTGTGCAAACCTAAAGATGACAGATTAGCAGTTTTTAAACTTCCTTTCCTAAATCCCAGTGCAAGTCAAAACGTGCATTGTGCAGCTTGTGGCTGTTTTTAGCTCGCACAAATGAAATTATGAGCTTGTGCCTCAAATTTCTGAGTGAATTGAGCGACCAGAGTGGACGTTCCTGTACGAGAGGAAGCACTTAAAGTGAGACAACATCTCCTTCCCGCACTTGCATATGCTTCGTCATCCTCAGCTCGTTCACAGTAGAAGAGCCAGGAAGCAGAATGAGGAGCAGTGTGTATCTGTGTGGTTCAAAATTCTTTAAAATTAAAACTCTGAACTTGTAAAATAGATGTGGAAAATTACATATTAAGTGGCAGTCTGTGGTTTTTAATGACCCAATTTGATCTTTTTATTTTGAAAGAGACTAATTAAAATATAGACAATGCAGTGTAAGTATTGAGGAGTATTTAAATAATTGTAATGTGTGTAAAATCAGTTAAAGCCAAATTGTTCCTTTTGATAAGCTCAGTGTTTTATTATTTTATTATTATTATTATTATATTTTTAAAATATGAAGGTCTTTCTATTATTAAATTCCAGCTGCCAAACCAAAACCCCACCCACAACAACACCACCACCCACCAAGCAGTCTCCCCCAGTTTGGGAATCACTGCTCCACCAGATTGTGTTTCTTTGCAGCCTCCTGCTGGCCTTCCTACTGCAGCGTCTCATGTTACATCTTTTCTCAATTGGAAAAATGGAAACCTGCAGATGGGTAACTAAGCAAACAGATGCGTGTTCAAGTGAAATAAGCCAAACCTCTGTTGGTTTTGGTCAGCTGTAATGACCAAAAATATTTCTATTTGCTAAGTGCCACAATACTGAGAGAAAGATAAAAATATTTATCAATGTCTTTAGAACCAGAGGTTTACAGACAGAAGGATTACTATCTCTTTACAGAGTGAACAAAAATCTGTTCACCACTATGTGACCACTCTGGATGTATGATTGAGGTTGTTGTCCGTTCGGACCAATGGCCGTTGCATGCGTGTCGGTTCTGGACGTGCTTCACTGAATACTGACACCATCTTACCAACATCTTCACAAGGCCTTTGACTTTTGCTCTGGGGTCAATCTGCATGTGTCAGACCAAATCCGTCTTTCAACTTATGCAGCGTGATTCAGTTTCGCAGCCACCCATGTGACACAATCCACTTGCCACGGTTAGCAGGAGCTTGTAATGCAGCTGTGACTTTGTCTCTTGTGTCTGGGCAGTTGTTCACACCACCAGAGGGAACTCTGCAGGAGCCCCATGCCAGTTCCCCTTCAAAGTCAACAACACCTGGCATCACGGATGTATTCCTGATGCACAGGTCCCCAGACTGTCCTGGTGTGCCACATCTTCAGACTTCAACTATGAGCAGAAGTGGGGGAACTGTCTATTGCCAGGTAAGTTCACATTTTTAAAAATTAAAATGTAATGTTTTTACTTCTCTATGTAGTTGTAAAATACACGTGTTCTGTCAGCTAACTGGATTAATGTACATTTTTATTTGCGTAGCAGTTTTCTTCTTCTTTCTAAGACACAATCTGGATTCGACTGAGCTCTGTTTCTGCACTTTCAATGACTCTGTGTCTGTGACTTTGCAGAGGTGGGCTGCCAGACCCTGTTCTCCGGACCGCCTGGGGGACCCTGCTATGAGTTTGTTTCCGGCGCCGCGGTGACCTGGCATGAAGCTTTGCATTCATGTCGCAGTCAGGGAGCCGATCTTCTCAGTCTGTCGGAGTCCGATCTCAACTCCACAGCCCGTAAGACCAACCTTTTCTGTAAAAGTGCCTTCACCTCGCTACCCGCCTGAAAATCACAGATGAATTTGTCAGTAATTAATCAGCTGGTTTTCAAAGTTCTTGTGTTTGTGCAAGCAGAAAAAGGTTAAATTGAGTACTACTGACTGGGATCATGTCACTTTTTTTGACTCCATGCCTAATCACCTCAACTTCACTAGGAACTGAGGCCAGTGGGCAGATCGTCAGCATGTTTCTGTTACAGTTTACTTTTGTTCGAGACACAGCATGCTGTTGCTGCATATGTGCCCCTTCCAATAGGAATCCTTTCATGTACTTCCTCCTTTTGTACTTCCCATCTCCTTTTTATGTTTGCTGTGAGATATCCACAACTGTGTTACATAATCATCAACTAGACTTTGGCTAAAGCAGGTTTTGCCCCTGATAGGAGATTTCAAAGTAAATTAATCACCTCTGAAGAAGGAAATCACCTAATGCTATTAGGTGTTTTCCTAAACATCTGTTTCCTAACAACAGGGCTCGTTAAAGATTTTCATTTGAAATCTTTAACAAGCCCTTTTGTTCTCACGTTTTTTTTTAATTAAACAGTTTAATTAAAAAACTGTTGTATCATCATAACTAAAGAGTTTATCCCTCATTGGGTGGTTTCTCATGTCGATGATGTATTGTGTGTTTTTTGTGACATGTAGAGGTCTTGTACAGATGAAACCCCTTCATGAGGTGCAGTATGACCAGAACCGCCCATCCCCTTCAGAATCGATTATGCTCATACTTAGTCTTCTGGATTTTCCCCCTTTCTAATGAAACTTGTTCTTAATATGACAAAATTATGAACAAAAACGGGACATTATTCATCCAAATAATCAATTTCACATGAAAATCAAAGCGCCTGAGGCCATAATTTGCAATGCCCAACTGAGTGACTTAAATCTAATTTTCTCTGGCCTCATTCATAGATTAATTTAATATTTCCATATGCATGCTTATTATTTATATTTAGTCATATTTGATTTCTTACATACTACATCACACTGATGTGTGTGTGTGTATATATACATATATATTTTTTTCTTTTTAAATAAATTTTAATTATTTTGTATTTACTAATATTTAACACCTTGTATGGCAGAGTAAGCAATTCCCACCATGAGGATCAATAAAATATATTCTATTCTACTCTAATATAGAAATAGAACCCAGGATTTACACATTATTCTGCACTGGTAACATAAGGATTTTACATATTTATATTATTCTGGTGATAATGACCTCGATGTGATGGTATTTTAAGTGGCACATCTTCTTAATGAGAACATTTATGTTTGCTTCTCTTGACTGCTGTGATGTTGCACTGTGCAGTTTTGGGCGGTCTTCGTGAAATGCCCGAGAGGATGTGGATCGGCCTTCACCAGTTAGACAGCTCCCAGGGATGGCAGTGGTCAGACGGATCTCCTCTTTCTGTCTTGCGCTGGAAAGCAGGTCAGGAATTGTCATTTCTTTCCTTTTTCTTTTTTTTTTCTGTTCTATTGTTTTTGACTGATGGATGCAAACATAAATCAATGTACCTGCAAAATGATACAGTCTAAAAGTCTGAGGAAATCAAAACTCAGATCAGGAGCCTGCTGCATTTGGCAGCAGCCTGCAACATGCATGCAGAACCCCATTCTGTTGTGGTCTGCTGTTCTACAAACATTAGCAGCAGCCAGTGAAACAATATAACCAGTGTTACAAAGGAGCTGCGTGTGCCTTGTTATTGGACACAGTGTGCCACTGAGATTGTTAGTGTTGCCGAATAATCCATTAGTAGCACTGAATGAGTGGCTTTTCCAAGGCTGCCAGCAATTGTATTTTTCATGTGATATTTAAGCAGTTTGTCTTTCCTTGTTATGGACGCTCAATGGTTAAAATAATTTATAGTGTGTCAGGGTCATGACCAGCAGGTACAGTAGTGGATTGTTGTTGTAGCAAACAATTCACTGTTTCATATCTCTCCGAAGTTTGCCCACATTGTGTAAAAGTTCAATCAGACAGTGAGGAAAATGTTATGTTGCTTCCAATGCAGTGTGTGTGAGTTACAGCTGTGCGTGTTGCTATTTGCATACTGTCTATTTCCCACTGTTGGTGTGCGATGTTTACATGCATCGTGTGTTTTAGGATGTACTTTTTAAAAATTGTTTTTCTAAAACAGTGTTTACAATTGACAGGAATGCCATTCACCTCGTTCCTCATTGAGTCAGACTGCGGCGTCTTAAATTCTGGAAAGAACTTTGAGTCCGAGTCATGCAACAAACGGCTCCCGTACATCTGCAAGAAGAGGGTGAATGTCTCTGACACGACAACCGCAGGTCGGTTAGAGGAAGTGTGCACTTCATGGCATGCCACCTGTTTCTCCTCTGAATGAAACTGTCACATAACTGCACCAGGATGATTTTGTTTGTTTTATTTAGAAGTCCGTTGTTGTGAACCACACCATAATTTAAGATACCTTCCTTCTTCCGTGCTCCAATTCTCATGAAGATTTGTATTACCATCTAGTTTTTAAGGGAATCCTACTAACAAATAATGCTAAATACCTCACCTTATTTAGAGTGCATTTATCTAATGTAGCTTTTCACAGTAAACAAAACCCCTTAACTCTAAAATTTTGTACGGTCCTCTCATTCCTTTCTTTCTGCTCTTCTTTATCTTTCCAGATCCTTTAGTAAATAAAGAAACGGTGTGTTCAGAGGGCTGGGTGCCATGGAACGGCTGGTGTTACAAGTTAATTAACGACATCAATGAACAGAGGAACTTTGTAGATGCCCAAGAATACTGCAACAACACAGAAAGAGGAGCACAACTAGCTAGCTTCCACTCTATTGACAACATCGAGATGATCAGCACGTATTTTCCGACAGGTAACCCTCTGATGTTCAGTTTTCCTGAACTAATTATCTTCTTTTCTCTTGCTGTAACATATGATTAAAGAGTTTTCTTATTTTTTCAGATTTATTTTTGAGCAAAAGAATTTGACAAGTCAGTTGCACAGTTTGTTTCTGATTGCTTTTTATTGAATTAATCTATGACTCATAAAATAAACGTTGGGAGTTATTTAAATGATGGCTACAGAAACCTGAAGTTCAGGTTTGAAGCTGTGCCTCAACAGCTTCAAACCAGTAGTTTATGTCTATGAAGGTACTGAACACACCTGTTCCATTTTGGAAGCCAAATGGACCTGCTGGTTACAGCATGTATGTAGACAAAAGGCTACAGACTTGTACAAAGAAAAGCTCTCCACTGCAGGTGGAGGAGTTATGCTCTAGGATTGTACTACATGCAGTTCATCCATCCATCCATCCATTTTCTTCTGCTTTATCCGGGTTCGGGTCACGGGGGAAGAGAGGCCCAGACTTCCCTCTCCCCAGCCACTTGTTCCAGCTCTTCCAGGGAAATCCCAAAGCGTTCCCAGGCCAGTCGAGAAACATAGTCCCTCCAGCGTATCCTGGGTCTTCTCTGGGGCCTCCTCCTGTTCAGTTCAGTTCATATTTTACTGAAAATGGAAGAGTGGTATCAGGTGTCAAAGTTAGCAGATATCAATGCCAAACCCATCCAAGCACACTTGGGTAATTTTCTCAAATGGCAAAAAAGAGAAAAAACCCTCCTTTGACTTCATCAATAGTCACTAAACAAGCAGGCTGGTCAGCAAAAGAACCCAGGAGAACAAGAAAGTTTATGTGGAAGAAAAGAAAAAAATATTTCCAAAGAGATGATTAGGTTCAACAAAAGGCATTTTTGAAGTGTGTAGGACTTTCCAAAGGGAGGTGATGGAACGTAACCAAGTAATCTACTTTAAAAAAGTCATTAATGAGTCTTTTTAAATCTATTATTCTAATCACTTAAATATTTTTTACAGGGATCAAGCATTTCAACAAACTATTTGATACTGCAGGGATTGAAATCCAAGATCTCATTTTAAATAGAGACCTGTTATTGTACTTTTGTTCATTTTAGGCTGATTTAAAGTCTTTCCTTGAGTTTCCTCTAACTTTCACCGTGTCATGCAGATAGTAATTTTGCTGGTGCCTGGATTGGTCTCAAGGGTTATGGAGTAAAACCCACCGTCTTCATGTGGACTGACAAGGAGCCTGTCAGCTTCACCTACTGGGACCAAAACCAGCCTGTCCAGAATGCTCAGGATCCCACCTGTGTCTTCTACTATCGGGAGGTTTGTGTGTTTTTCGTCACTATTTTATGTATTGAAAGACAAAAGGATGTAGAGTCAAAGCTGTGTGTGTGTGTGTGTATATATATATATTATATATATATATATATATATATATATATATATATATATATATATATATATATATATTCAAATAAATTATAAATCCTAATTACTCATTTAAATTTTCCACTCATTTAAATTTTCCAGTCTCATGGTTGGCGGGTTGGGGACTGCTCAACGAAAATGTCTTTCATGTGTCAGAAAAAAGGAGTCTTCAATGAGTCGTCAGTACAAGCTGGATGCCGCTATGAAGATGTAAGGATCGTCTTTGTAGTCAGAGTTTATAAAATATTATTGTTGCAGTATATTATATAAGACTGGTAGCTAGTTGATCTTTTTAAAGATCTTTTTAATTCACTTTTTAAATACATAAATATATTTAAAAGAAACATCAATGGTGCTGTTTTCATTTTATAGAGATTGCATAGAATTGGATGTGGGTCACTGACCCTTGATTATAACTTGATTATAATCTGAGTCTTACTGTTTTTAATTACCCAGGGATGGAGGAGGCATGGCAGCTCCTGCTATCTCGTGAAGACCGAACAAGTGCCCTTCAAAGACCACTGTAACGTCACTATCAGAAACAGGTAGGGTCTGGTTATCATCAGTAAAACTGCAATCACCTTAAGTCAGTTCTGGAACATGATATGATGATATATATCATCATATAATTTACTTATGTGGTTCTTTCTGGGTCACTGCTGTAAATATGTTGTGGAGGTTTGCCAACATTTTTATTCACAGTTCTCAGAGAGATTCTTCCATAATTAAATGAGAAATCCTTCCTTTACTCTATAGATGAGTTTATATTAGACTGAATGAAGAGCCCAGATTTTGTGGCTCTAAAAGAAACCCAAAATAATCACCTCTCAAGGGTGATTATTGACCCTTTTACGCTTATATTGCACACACATGGATGGACAAATGTGTCAAAAAGCATATTATTCCAGGTTTCTTATTTTCTGCTCAGATACAATTTGACAAACCATTTTCTTAACGTACAGTTTGGAACTTTATAATTAAGCATGCATAAATAAACTCTTTTGGGGCCTGCGATGTGGCTCTTGAGTTTTATATTTATTTGGACTGGCTGGGAGATTTCCCCCTGAGAAGATTGTTACAAAGGTTCTTAGTCACCGTTTCAAAACTGACACAATGTTCTTTCGTGTTATTCTTGTACAAATTGACTAGAACTGTAACAATCTATGTTTAGCAGGCTAACATGCACCAGAACATAGGCACTGACAAAATCTTGCTTTTACAGAGTTTTAGTTTTAACTACATGGAGTTGGTTACATAACATAGTGGGATTTGCCCCGCTGATGCTCACTGAAGTTTACATTTAACAATTTGCCATCGTTTACGTTCAGATTACTTTTTATCCAAATCCCGTTGTGTTGTCTCTTAGTATTGAAAGAGGGCGTACGTTTTATGCCTGCACCCAAATGCACAACATTTTAAATCCTTTTCTTTGCATTTGCATGGTGAGCTGTGTCTTATTAGGTGGTGGCAGGGGCAGAGTCATTCAGATTTCTTTTCTTTCTTTTAGGTTTGAGCAGGCCTTCATCAACCGCCTGCTTGCGGAACACATCAGCAAAGACCCTCAGTATTTCTGGATTGGTCTGCAGGACATCAAGAACACTGGAGAATATCAGTGGATGAGCCAGGGTGACTCCTCGGGCGTGGTCAAATATACTAACTGGGGCTGGTATCAACCAGGTTAGTGAGTAATTCAAGCCCATTGCTCCACTCACACTGTGGTAATTTAGACTCTTGTGTAATACCAGATTATGCAGAGCTTTGGGGGTTTATTTTGTCTTGGTGTTCAGATATATTGGTTTTCTTATGCATAATAATCATATGGCCATTTTTTTTTCTCTGCATCTATGTATTTTAGATAGGGACGGAGGTTGTGCTGTGATTTCGACAGCAAAGCCACTGGGCAGGTGGGAAATAAAGAACTGCACCCTTTTCAAAGCCGGCACAATCTGTAGAACAGACCTTCAACCACCTCCACCACCAGAACCAGAACTGGATCCTAACGCGACCTGTGCTGATGGCTGGATGACTGAAACAGACAGCAAATATTGCTACAAGGTACGTATAGTCAAGGGTACCTACAGGATATTATAGGAGGAAACAATCACAAAACTATCACTGCTCCTGACCCACAAGAGCACAACCACATCTCCAATGTGTCGCACAAAACCAACACAAACTTAAACCACACATATGCAGGCCAGACGTAATCCACATGGCCCACTACAACAGATGACCTTTTTTGTTTCCGAGAAATTATGTTAAATTATAAAGACATGAAAGCAAAGCCTGTGTGTCTGACCCAAGGAAGGAGGAGGATAGAAGGGGGAGATTCCCAGGTTCAGGTGATTTTTCTGAGACTCCCAGAGGAGAAGAAGAAATGAAGCCAACAATGTTTGCTTCATTTCTACTCCTTTGGAAAACGTTTTGATGAGGCTGAACAACTTAACTCTCCCACAGCCTTAGCGACGCTCAGGAAGAGCACGGCAGATGTTATGGTCAGCCAACCGGGTGACCTGTCAGCTCTTCAGTTCGTGAAACCACAAAAAAAGCTCATGAACCATCAATCTGCCAGAACCGTCCACACGTTCTGATACGTAAAAAGCTCAGGCGGGGTCCATTCATTAATTTTTTGCTTACAGAAAAGGCGCCAAGCCACCAAATAAACAACAGTAAACCGACTAATAACATTTAGGCTTTAGGGCGTCCATGTGCCCATTCCCACAGACTCACACAGACATGGGTTATGTATAAGATGTTTCTCCACAAATTTGTTAATAGTAAAGGGAGTTAGATAATAAAAAAATCCAAAAACTATTTTTTTCGTCTTTTACTGAAAGGAAAATCTCAAGGTACGCACACTGTGTACAGCTGCAGGCGCTACTGTGTACAATGTAGCTTTTTTAACTTCTATTTGATAATGCAGTGTTTTTAATGATTTTATGTTTGCACTAAATGATACTTCAACTATTGATTTTTATTGTTTATTTATGGAAAATAAAAAACTTTTAATTCTTAAACATAAAGATCATCCATATGTCTTTCGGCGTTGTTACACTACATGTCTCTTCTGTCCTAAATTTACTTTTTATTGCCTTTATCTGCTTAACCTCTTATTTTGGTTATCTTTTATGAGCTGATCTTTCTCCCTGCCAGGTGTTTCATGAGGAGCGGCTCAGCAGGAAACGCTCCTGGGAGGAAGCCAGGAGGTTCTGTCAGGCTCTGGGAGCCAACCTGCCCAGTTTCACAAACATAAAAGAGATGGCATTTCTGCACCGCATTATGAGAAATTCAATTAGGTATATCTTCTTCCATAATATGGACATCACACTGGAGATTAAGACTGGGAGTTTGGGGAGAAGGGTCTTAACCTTTCGGACCATTCTGTGACTTTTCAGAGAATGATCTGAACAAGAGAAAACATCCAAGAAGTGACAGTTAATTGGACAAAATGGCTTATTAACATTGAAGTCAGAGGAGACAGTCTGGCAATTTAAAGGAAAAAAAAAAAACACTCTTTCAAAAATCTGTCCAACTTTAGAAGATTTTACTCGTATCTTTGTCTTCGGTCATTTCTTGATTAATTGGTGTAAATAAATTGAATGTCTTTGTCTCATTGCAGCGACGATCGGTTCTTCTGGGTCGGCCTGAACAGAAGAAATCCAACCGATCAATCTTGGCAGTGGAGCGATGGCCGCCCTGTAAGTCCCTGTATTAAAAATTAAAGGGAAAACCCCACCATTTCCCATGTGCAGTGTGCTTTGAAAGCTTTCTTTCTGATAGTTCCTGCTAACCATGTCACTAAAAGTTCTTGCGCTTATTTTGTGAATTATGTAAAGCAGTGTTACATAATCTTATTGTTGGGAGAGAGTATTGATTTTGAGTGCTGAATCAATGGTTTTTGCCACAGGTATCCTTAGATGTTTTACACCACGAGTTCCACGAGGACGATGCCTACAACAGAGACTGCACGGCTTTCAAGGTTTGTTGGATTTGTGTTGCTTAGGTTTGCTTTACATTCTTGTGCCAAATTTAGATTTATTTATGTACTATAGAGTGTTATACTCGGTTATTAAAAATAGTGAATTGCAGGTAACGTTTTAATTTTATAACCTTTTATTTTTTACTTTTCCCTTGAACATTTCATTTAAAATCTCTGTGTAATTTCTTAGACCTCTTATGCTTTTTCCAAATGTGTGCCCTATAGACAATGAAGAGAACCTTCACACACCTGCTGCTCTACTTATATGACATCAACATCCCACCGTTCTTTGCCACACCATTCCACTGTGACGCTCAGCTGGAGTGGGTCTGCCAGATTCCCCGCGGTGAGTGTGTTCGTTCAGCCCCGCTGTGGAGTGTCTGCATTAAGCACAAGACGACAAGTTTCCGTTGGCTTTTTATAAATCTAACCAAAGGGAGGATATTGTGTGATTTTGGAAGTCATTGTTAAGAAAATAAATAAGTGAAGTCATGTGTATTTGTATTTGTTTTATGCTTCTGAATTTATGTTTGTCCATGCTTTAACAGGAATTAAACCAAAGACTCCAGAGTGGTACAAGCCTGGTAATTAAACTACGGTTTTATTTTTGGAAATCCATTCATTAATATATCAATAATTTCTTTGATTCATCCTTTTCCCATCTTCAACTGTAGATGACTTTGGATGTATTGTGTTTTCCAGTTGGGCACCATGAGACCTCTGTCTTCATAGATGGAGCTGAGTTTTGGTTCGTAAAGGAGCCCAAACTAAGCTTTGATGAAGCTACACAGTATTGCAATGCAAATGGCAGCAAACTGGCTTCTCCGACAAGCATTACTGCATATGCAAAGATCCAGCAACAACTAGAAAAGGTAAGTTCCACTGATTTAAGTGTTAAAATCTTTATTTTATATTTGATGATGCTTTGATAATGAAATACAAAGCCAATGTAAAGTTAATAAATATAGTTTTCCTTTGAATAATGAGATGGGAAAGTAATAACCAACACAAGTATTGCAATTGAAATACAATTATAGACCAAGCTGGCATTATTATAATAACATTACCAGCAAATTATGTTCTAAAATTGAGCAAAATTCAATCATTACAAATAAAAACTTAAATTCAACTAAAAGTGAGGTTAAGTCTTACAGTGGATCAGTACACTTTCATAAGATCCATAGAGAGAATTTTTAACAAGGGAAAGCCATGAAACAGCAACTTACAGCTTTTGATAATCTTTAAAAAAAATAAATAAAAATTAACCTCCTCTCAAAGCAGATTGTCATAAAAGATGTAAAACTCAGCCTAGATAGTGTGTTGTTTGAAATATTGAAGATTCATTTATCTATTAGTTACTTAAAAAACTGTTGAGATCCTGCATCCACGGCTCATAAAAGTAAAACAGGATTATAGTTCCAAATAAAATGGGGAGGGGAAAAAGGATAAACATCTTATTGTCCTTCTTTTTCCCTTAATTGTTGTTTTCATTCCTATGGGGGATTTTCAGCCGATTTGAAAATCCTCTCAGTCCAACACAATTATTTCCCCTCTCTCTGGGGTCGTGGGAAACCATTATTTAGTCGTGAGAATCTAGCTAAATGCAGTGAATCAGATACACATACAATGTGATTTAACAAGGAACTGGAATGTATTAACTGAAGGCTAACCAAAAGAAATCCCAATTCAGTAGATTAATGAAAATGCACAACACTCTAGTTGATGTTTCATAATGTAACTTATTATAATGCGTATGAATTGAAATTAATAGTAACTACTTTGTTTTGACACCATTAACAGCTGGGTGGACCACTAAATCAAAACTGGTGGATGGATGTGACACGCGCTGGCCGGCTGTTCCCCCCTACGTAAGTGAAAACCGTCTGACACAGGTCTAATGTTGATGCTTTTTTAATATAGCTGTATTAAAAAATTCACCAGGTGATGGCAGCACTGACTGAACTTGCATGTGTTCCAGGTACACCCAGATGCACTTTTACCACTCTCACTTTTTGGGCCGATGCACTCACATCGCTCCTAAAAATCATTTTCCAGGTAACTGAAAACTTTAAAACTATTAGGGAAGAATAGAAGAATTAGCAAGTAAAACTAAACTATTTGTGTGAGAACATGCTACTCTATTTATAGAGTCGTTATTGCTGTTCATGTTCAAAGGTCAAACAAAGGGAAGGGGCATGTGACTTAGCTTTTATTGCTATATTTACTCCTTCCTGTAAGTCGACCTTTAGCAGGCTTTGCTGTTTGAAATGATGATATAAAAACTGTTGTTGAAATTTATCACGTATTGGAAGTGAGAGAGAGACTATATTACATCTATATGTCTACAGATAAAAATATTTAAAGATACAAGTAGTAATGTCAGTTTATGTCACGTTCAAATTGACCATCTAAAAATGTGGGAGTGGGAGTAAATGGCATTGATTTTTCTGTAAAGGTTTGTCCAAAGCAGGTTGATGGTACCTTTTTAAATATTTTACTGGCTTAAGAACCTTTTCTGGGGATGTCTCTGAAACAGAACCACCTGATTTATAATGCTAGCCTTTTCAAATATCTCTGTTTCCATTCTTTTCCATTTGCCTTGTAGGCCATTATCTAAGTTGCCAGCAGAAAAATCCGTTTGTGTGTGAAAAGCTCAACGTCACATCAGTGGAGAAAAACCCTGCGAAACCCCAACCTGAAAGATATCCTTGTGGCGGCCGCTCGGTCTCTTTCAGGAACAAGGTATGAAGTGGTTCCCTTTATTGTCACCATTCCTTTCAACCATTTCTTTTTTTTTTGTCACACAAGAGAACATTAGCGAAAGATAAAAATGAGCCGAGAGCTGAATCCTCTGTTGAGGACAGATGCATATAATATTTCTAAAATTCGACACTGCACCTCCTTAGGTTTCTTTATTGGTCCGAAAGAAGTACTCTGCGTATTTGATTAATTTCTAGCCAGCCACTGAATTTACTCAAGAGGTTTTACAATTTCAAGACATGTTCATACAGCACAAGTTTTAGGATGATGCAGGAGGGTCACAGATCAGCTCTGAGCTTCAATAGTTACAGTGTTTGTGCTGTTTTCTCAGTGCTACACAGTGTTGAACAAGACCTCCATAGCGTTCAAACAGGCCAATGAAGAGTGCAAATCTTTGAGGGGAACCCTGGTCACCATATCAGATCAGGTGGAACAAGGTAAGGACATTGCTTGACATGTCTTTCATTCTTCTTTTAGTTATTTAAATTAATGTTTTGATTGTTTATTCTATGTTACATAACTTTGTGTTTTTATGTTTGTTATGATGTAAAGCACTTTGAAATGCCTTGCTGCTAAAATGTGCTATACAAATAAAATTTGATTGATTGATTGATTTACATTTAGGATTTTCACTATCATTTAACTTTAGTTGACAATCATCCTTCATGATAATTGATGCACATAAGCTTAGTCCAACTCTTTTTCTTAGCCTAACACGTTACCTGAATGTGTATTTAATTAATTTATTTTTTTTGCTTTTTTTTTTTTTTGCCTTGATGTTGAAGTTACTTTTGTCTTTTAAGCAGAACAAAAGCTTTCCCTCACAAAATGCAGTGGCTACATTATAGGGTTTTTCCCTTAAGAAAAAAATCTTAGCTGTGCTATGACTATCAGGTGATGTTAAACCGTCGCATGAAAGAGGAAAGCACAGGCTTTTGACGATGCTATCAATGAGTGGAAGTCAAACCAACGTTTTAGATTAGGATGTTTAAACAATAAAATTGTTTCCAGTCTACATCATTTATTTTCTGCGCATTCTAGACTTCATCAACACTCTGTTACCAAGTGTGGTACATATGGATAGAGTATGGATTGGTATGAAAATCAAGGAGAACAACTTCCAGTGGGTCGATCAGACCCCAGTGAACTACTATAATTTTAACCCTCTGCTTCTGGGCATGCACAAGTCTATGAGAATCAGGGTGAGCGTCACATATCATATCAACTTACAGTTTGTGTATTAAGATTAATTTTTCTATTTTCAAACAGTCGCATTGTCCCTTCTGATGGGTTTTGTTTATTATTAGCCTTTAGATCCGGAGGGTTCAGTCATTTGTGCGTTCCTGATCAATAACAACCACTCTGACATGCTTGGAACCTGGGACTACGCTCCTTGCACCCAGAGTCACAATCTGGGCATTTGCCAATACTATGCAGGTAAGGTTTTCCCATGATCCGCTTAAAATGAAGGTGTTGGCTGGTTGAAATACAGAATATTAAATTGTATTGACAGGCCTAAGAAAAAATACTGAAGCAAATGAACGAGATCAAGCAAAAGCTCTCTTTCTTTGGCATCAAAGTTTTAGCTGCCACATCTACGTACCAAAACTGACATAGAAATATTTCTCTCATCTTGTATTTTCTAAAATATTTACATAATTTTATATTTAAAAAATATCATAAACATTATGTAAAAAATGTTTGGGGTGTATTTACATGTCGGTGTTTTACTTTTATCCTTTTCACCGCTTCTCTCTTTATCCTTCATTGCAGATAAAACAGAGGAAAAAACCGTTATCTCTGAAATGCCTTTGAATGTCAAAAACTACTCTTTCCTACTGGTCTCCAAAAATCTTACCTGGTTTGAGGCTTTGGAGTACTGCAAAAATAAAAATATGTATCCAGCGAGCATTCCCGACTCCTACGTACAGTCCATCCTCAGTGTGAACGTGAACCGCATTGGAACCGCCTTGTGGATCGGCCTTTTTAGCGAAGATGTAAGCACCCTGCGATTTATTTAAATATCCCATGCATACACTTCTTGTTTTATGAGATGTCTCCTTGTGTTCAGAGTGGACAGCACTACCGGTGGACCGACCACAGTCACACCGTGTTCAGTCGATGGTCTTCGGAGCCCACCAGCGGAGGCTGCGTGTACCTGGACACAGACGGCTTCTGGAAAGCCGCAGAATGCGAGGATCAGCTTGAAGGCGCCATCTGCTACAAACCGCACAGTGAGTGCAGCTCTCAAACGTAGACAACAGAAATACCATCGATGTGATGTTTTGGTTGCTTGTTGGGTACAGTTGTTTACAGGAATGTTCAAAGAACATAAAAGCTGCAATGTGCTGCATACAGATTCACTTTTAAATTCTTTAAATACAAAAGTGCACTTCTTTCTTCTAGATGAAGTCATTCCCTCGCCGGAGCACGCTGCCACCAAATGCCCTCATAGCATGAAAGGACCAAACTGGATTCCCTGGATGAGCAACTGTTACACCTTTCAACTCGTCCCGACCAGATGGGATGCTTTTAAAAAGAATAAAGTGGAAGAAACCTGCCGAGAACTTTGTAAGAGTTGGACCTGGCTTGTTATGGTTCTGATGTTTGGACAGAAATGTTTCGGTAATGGGTGTTTTTGATCGCCTGCCTTTCAGATCCAAACGCTTCCATCCTAACCATCAGGAATGAGGAGGAGAACACATTCATCGCAGAAAAGCTCAAATCTTACGAAAGCTTAGTCCACTTTGCTTGGCTGGGAATGTTCAGAAATAGCGGTAGGTCTTTTATCTGGTGTCTGTGGGAGTTTACAGCGCCTTGAAACAGTATTTGCCCCGTTACAGATTTTTGCTGGTTTTTTTGGGGTTTTACACATGAATGTTTCAGAAGGTTTAGCATGAACGGAGTAAATACAAAATGCAGATTTCAAATGATTATGTCAGTTATTAATGGCAAAAAAGCTGGAAAAAACAGCCTGACATATTTGAAAAAGAAATGTTAATGAATTCACCGTGATTAACCAAATGTTTTATGGAGCATGACAATTCAGAGTGTTCAGATGTGAACCAGTAAGTTCACAGAAAATGAGAACTTGCTCCTTTTCTGTGAATTGGTCTATACACCACACGTACAGACCAATGTGGTCTATACCCTGGGTATAGACCACACCATGTTATGTGGTCTATATAAGATTGTTTCTTTTAATTACATACATATTGGCACCATCCACAAATGCATATCACAAATGCTTTCTTCCAAACTATAACATGGCTGCTTAAATAAACAACATACACTATCTTGTTCCTTACCAGTCATTAGTTTTAGGGGAGAACTTTTCCCCATTGTGCCAGATCTTCTGTGCTTTGGATAGCTTTTTATTTATGCTAATAAATAAAGTCGTCTTTTTTTTTTCTTCTTACATCCTCTCTGGTTACCATTAAAATTGTTATAAAAATTATTTGATAAAAAAGCAAGTGTGACCCCAAATCAAAAACACAAGATCCGTAAGTGGGCAAATATCTTCGAAAAGCACCATACGTCCTTATGTGTGGAGTGAGGGAAATGTTATTCTCCTCTAGATAACCAGACCATGTGGTACGATGGTACGAGTGTCCAGTATTCCAACTGGTTGAAAGGCCGACCCAATTTAAACAGCACCTTCATGGCTGTTCTCACCTCTGAGGGAACCTGGATTCTCTTAAAAGACAAAGACACCTTTGAGGCTTTCAGACAAAAGTCAGTTGTTGTCTGCAAGTTGGATAGTGGTCAGTGTCCTGCGCTTCACATCGTAATACAGAATAATTGGTCATTTTGCTGACTGTATTTGATGATACGTTTTTATTCCATTGTAGAGCCCAAAACGGAGTACAAGCGTTCGCTCAAGAACCTTAAGGCCTACGAGACTCTCTCTTATGAGGTTGTCACCAAACAGTTAAATTGGTCTCAGGCGTTAGAAGAGTGCAGTCAGCGTGGCGGTCACCTGGCAAGCATTCATGACGAAAAACACAACGAGCACCTGCAGCTCATTGCCAAGACGGACGGCTTCCCGCTCTGGATTGGCCTGTCAAACCAGGATGTAAGAGTTTTATGGAGAAGAGTTAAACATAGCCTGAACAGCACATTAACACCATCTTACTAGAGCTTCTGCCTCTTCTTAACTCATACCTCTTCTGACTTCTTTGGGCAGGTCAGTGGCTCAGCCTTCGAGTGGTCAGATGGGACGCAATTTAAGTACAAGTACAAGATCACAGAATCTATGACGGACTTCAGCTCAAGCGTCCCCAGTTGTGTTCACATTAACCCTGCTGGAGAGTGGGTGAAAACCCTCTGTGATACCTTGCAGGACGGCGCCATCTGCTACACAACCAACACCACCACATCCTCTCAAAGTGAGATGACAACTTGAGCCTATTCCAACGCTATCGGAGGAAAAGGGATTTGTGTTGACTGCTAAATTCTATAAAACCCTCCCCACACCCCAAAAAAAAAAAAAAAAAAAACCCAGTAATTGCTAAAAAGAAGCATTCAAAGCTATGCAAATGTTTGAAAGCAGCCGTTTTTCCTGCAATTGTTTATGTGATGATATCAATTGTTGCTCATGTTGTTGCTGTGAAACAGGAGCTAAGCTGCAAACTGCCCCAGAGAACAACTCCTGCCCTCAGGGCAACGGGACGTCCAGATGGGTTCAGCATCAGGATCACTGTTATTTATTCGACGGGAGCTTCTATAACTACGGCGTTTACTTCATGGACCAGGCCAAGACAATATGTCAGCAGCTGGGTGAGCTGGATCTTACTAATTCAAATACAACCAGTTTAATGTACATATGACTAATGTCTCTTTTTTTCTGGTTTGAATAAAACTGTCTGTGTTTCAGGTTTAGTGTTAATACAATCAGCCAATTAAAATGTACATCAGGTTTCTTGATTTGCATGTGAGCTACTTGAAATCCAGCAATTTTTTTTTTCTTCTCTTTGCCAACAGATGCTCATCTACTGACAATTGAATCCAAACAGGAGAACGACTTCTTGAACAAGCACCTCACCGACGACCCTCTCATCACCAGTCGAGTTTGGCTCGACGTAAAATTAGACTCTACAGGTAAAGCCTGATTTTTAGATTAAAGGTGGAGACTATAAAATATCCAACTAATTTTAGATAAGGTAAGGAATTGTCATAATTGTGAATTTTTTCTAGATTTACAGAGTTTACAACAAACATTATCGCAGCTGCAGCTACATAAAACCTGAATATTTTTGGCTTTGAGTAAGAACTTTTCTTCAAACATTTTTCAAACCTAAAATTGTTTTTTTTTTATTCAGTTTTCAGTTCTATAAAATTGTAGCTTTGTTTACGAACAAAGACAAAAGGGCTATGAAAATGGAGGATTAGAAATTTGGTAAAATTGAACGGCAGAATTCAACGGAAGTATGAGATAGTTATCGTTTTCAGGATGCACAGCATGAATTCAGTTTTTGTTGCTAAGTGTTATCAAAAGTCCCTCACTAAATAGACCCAAAACTGAACTAAGCAAGTTACTGTTGTAAAATGAAACCTCTTCTTCCCCTTCCTGAAATCAGAAGGTTCATTTTATTTCAGTTTATTTTCATGGTGTCTAATCACAGCAAAATTAGTTTGAATACATGCTGACAATAAACTTGAACATATGGTCATTTCTTAGCTAACCTTGTGAAGCAGAAAATGGTAGAAATTGCTTTGACTTCACATTTTAGTCAAGGCAACCACATGACTTCACATCTTAGGTCAAGCTTCTCTGGCTCCTCCCAGTGGTCATACTGCTATCTCAGAAATACGCCGCGACTGATCTGAAACAGCCAATCAGTGCCAGGAAGAAGCATTGAACTCAGCTCAACATTGATATTTAATGCAGCTGCAGTAATGGCAGAGAAACAACCTAGAGTCACGGGAAAACTGTAATTTTTTCTAGTTCAGTCATTTCACTGTGGACAATGACCTTAAATATTAAAGTTAGGAATCTATTTTATCAATAATACAACTAATAACTAACTAATGTCCTTGTGATTGGTACCATGATTCAAGCAGCACTGTGCAAGAAGAAAATCCTGAAGAATAACAGTGAACGACCTCTTAGATAGAAAGTAGAAAATCTTCAATTTTATGACGATACAAGGTCAAGTAAGAAAACCAATAGCGGGTCCAAGTTAGCAATGAGCATGTAATGGATTGAGGTCGAACTCATCTCTTACTTCCTCCCAGGTAAACCTGTGTCCTGGCAGGATGGCTCGACCCTGTCCTACACGAACCTGAAGTCTGAGCCCTCGTCGTCAGGGAAACGGTCGAACCACAACTGTGTTGTCATGATGGCAGGAGACGTCGGCGACTGGAAGCTTGTCGACTGTGAAGCCACCAAGAGTCGTGTGGTCTGCAAAACTCAAGCAAGTGAGTACCGTAGTGCTTGAGAAGTGGAACCAACAATGTTCAAGTGGAATAAGTTTGATGTATAAATAGGAAGAAAAACTGATAATTTTTACCCGTTTTGCCCATCAGAGTCTTCAGGCTCCCCTGTTGCACTGGGACTCTTCATCATAGTCCTCCTCGCTCTCCTCCTAGTCATCGGCTTTGTCATCTACAAGAAGAAACGGTCCTACTTCTCCTCGTCAGTTCGCTACGAGAGGACCCTTGATGACTTAGACAGCACCAGTATAATAACAGGAAAAGATTGAGCTTGTCTTAGCGTTCAGCCTCAGGGAGTACTTCTGTGCCTGCGTCGTCTACATTCTCTACTCCTCAACAAAAATGGATGCAGCCTTCCTAGTTCTTTTATTATTTATTTTTTCACCCCAGCCTTAAAGCAAAAAAAAAAAAACCCAAAAAAACAATAATCTGTAAATATTATCTGGGATGCTAAATTCAGCTGTGTGAGGCTGAAAACCAAAGAGTTCTGACATCAGAAAAAGAAGATTCTAGTTTAGTCTCCCTGAGCAGGTTGGAGATGGGGGTTTTATTTTTATTTGAAATTTTCTAAGGGATAAATAATGTTTTTTTGATGCTTTTATGGGTCTTCAAGTTCCACCAAGAAGGTGCAAACTTCACTCAACTGCTAATGTTAAACTAATTGCCTTAATTTTGTTTAACTTTGTTAGAGACTATAAACTATACTTTTAATTTGGTCATTGAAGCGATTTGTAAGTGAAATTATTAACATCTCGAGTTTACAATGACGACAGACATTTACTTAAACTTGTGCTGTCGTCCTATCAGTTGTCTTACAATGGTGACATTTATACTTCACATTAGTGCAACCTTCACTCAGTGACCAATGTCCCGTTGAAGAAGGTGTAAATGCACAAACACAGATCCTAAACGGGAAAAACAAAATCAAACCAAGATCATTCCCACCATTGTAGTATCGACTGTGGAGGTTCTAGGCTTTGTTGAGACAATTTCTCAAAGAAAGCGCAACTTTGCCAAACTTGTTTTATTGCAGTATGCAATATGCAACTTCCCATTCGGTCCTACGGGGCTGATGCGCACCGACACAAGAGTTAATTCAAACTACGAGAAATCAAACTTGCTGTTGTTTTTGTTTTTAAACTAACTAATCCAATGGCGTAAACTACACCTAATTGTGTTTTATAGACGAGGAGTTTCACCTCTAATGCAGATAAAAGATTTTATTTAAAATATGTTAATATATATAAATCTAAAAGAAATCATCATAGGTTTAAGTGATCTGACTAGATAACATTCTTACTTTGTTCATGTTTATATTTTCAGCTGAACTATTTTCTAATCGGCAAAAATCTGACAAAAAAAAAAAATCTCCCTTCCAGCATCATCAGTGGCTAGACATCAAGTTACACATTTTATTCCTAATGCATACATGAAGATGATGTATTGTTCTGCTGACTACCTGTAACAGTGAAGAGCACTGCCTTAGTGTAAAATGAATCGACACCCATCCGTGTAACGTCTGCGTCTTATCTATGCACATAACTACTGATCAAGAACGCACTTTAATACGAGAGAAAACGGTTTCTGCTGTATGCTAAAGCACAAGATGGTCTGGAGGTGATTGACACTCAAATTGCACTGTTTGCTGTAAATGCTTTGTAAATATCTTTTTATTATTGTTTTTGATTAAACCAAAGATGGCATGTGAATGTTAAAAGCTTTTACTGAGCAGCTGCCTCAGTTTGGCCTGTTAATATCAAGATGCAAACTGTTGATTATTAAGTTCACTGTTTTACAAAGGACGATCAAACTTAAATCAGGTACAGTAACCTTTCAATAAACACTTTCTTTGAATTTGTACTGTCCTTGTGTAATTGCTTTTTTTTTTAAATTTGAGAGGTTTTTATTTGCTAATATGTGATTACCCCTCTGATGCATGAGTGACTGACGATACAGTCTTCCATCCACGAGTGGGTCTTTCTTGACTTGTGTTAGAATCAATGTGTTTTTATGCTACTTTTGTTTGATTCAAAAGATTGTTTTGTATAATACTTTCTGCTATGGTTTGTTCACACACAAAAATTCTTTCATGTTTGAAATATTTTCATTTTTCATGTTTTAGAACAATTTGTAGAACGTTTGAGACAATTTGTAGAACGTTTTTAAAACGAAATGACAACAGCAATTTTACAATAGCAATGTTGGAACAATGTCAATGTCCATTGTGTGTGCGTGTGTGTGTGTGTGTGTGTGTGTGTGTGTGGGGTGGGGGGGTTTCCAGGCCAGCCGAGAAACACAGTCCCTCCAGCGTGTCCTGGCTCTTTCCCGGGCCCTCTTCCCAAGCCACCTCAACTGACTCCTCTCGACGTGAAGGAGCAGCGGCTCTACTCTGAGTCCCTTCTGGATGACCGAGCTTTTATATATAAACATTGGCAATAATGTTACACATCAAGAATAACATTAAGCATAATGTTAAGCATTATCCTTGATTAAATAAAAAATCGGGGACAACTTTAAATATCCTGGATATTAAATTCTAAACATCGGTGGTAAAGTTAAACATTCTGGATGGCATTAAACAGAAACGATAACACTGAATGTTAAACATCAGACATGACGATAACTATTGGTGGCTAAAGTTTTACATTGGGGACATTGTTATACTTTGTATATAAAAATTGGGGGCAGCTTTAATTTTACTTGATTTATTAATTTGATTTCAAGTCTCCAAATCTTGGAACCTTAAAGTGTTTTTAATGAAAAAAAAAATCATCCTTTATTTCAAACAGGTCTTTAAAAACAAGCAATTTGTAGGACAGAAAAAAAATCATGTATACATAACCAAGAACAAAATAATTGGCTTACCACTATTTTTCTGTTTGAAAAGGAGCAGGAAGAACACATATTTAATCCTATCCTTTATCTGATTTTAATGGCTTACATTCAACACCCTGATTAACAAAAATTTGTAATTAAAACCTTGTTATACTATTCATGCTCCTGTTTGATATACTGTGCTAAAGAGCCAACAAATAAACTATATTACATCGACAAAATGGTTACAATCTCATAAGATAAGGATACATACATAATAGTAATAATGACAATTTAACTAATAATACAGCCATAGAATAATTACCAACTCTTTGCTAATATACACAGACAAATTCTTCTGAATTTATGTTTAATCATTACACTCTAGGATATATGAGGATAATTGTTAAAACTAACAATTTTCCTTAGTTACTGTGGACCTCTACAATACATGTTACTATAAACGAATTACTAATTTCAGAGTTGTAAAGGAAAAAGAACTTTTTCAGTGTCATTCAACACATTCTTTCTCTTTTGGGTTTCCCATCCAGGGTGTCACATACACACACACACACACACAAATACACATGCACCATAAAGTGTAGGCAGTAATGTTAGTTTGGTTAAATAACTGGTGTTGGCTAACTTTGAAGAAGGTTAATGTTGATTCGTGACAATATCACTGTCACAGTACTCATGATTCACACACACACAAATCTGAGGTAAAAAAAAATAAAATAAAGATAATGCTTATATGTAAGAGTTATTGTTGTGTAAAATATTAATCAGGATTGACACTTAGGACTCAGTGTGTATGGTTAAAAAAAATGAAAATGAATGCAGGTTATTTTTAACCTACTTATGGAAGAATGGGGTAGTAATATAAAACTGCCATTTCTTAAAATGTATAAAAGGTGAACTAAAAATTTGAATTGCATATCAGTAACTTTTTTTTGAATACCTGGAATATGAAACTTTTCATTACAACAAAATGACCTCACCGGGTCAAAAAGGACCCACTTATGCATCAGAGGGTTAAACTGACTAACTGGGGCCAATTCAGATCATTGGTACAAAAAAAACCTGCTTGCCGTTAAGGCCCTTAATTTTGTCTGCAGGGAATGTTTTATGAATTTTGAAATCTGAAAGTACATTTCTGGTAAGAACTTTACATATTCAAACCATTCCATTTTAGAGTGATAAATCATGACATTTTTCTTTCTTTTTTAAAGAATGGGTTCAAGTTCATTTTCTCTGATCCACATGAGGTCAAAAATGTTTTAAAGTTGAACTTTGTGTAAAATAGACCATTCCAAACAACCAAACTTTTCTCAATGTTTTTAAAAAAGGAAAATGTTCAGAAAATGCTTATATGATCACTTTAAGTGTAATTTTAAAAGCCCAAATTAAATCAGTAATTCTTGTATGCAAGCTTCATCCTGATTGGATGTTGCTCCAGGATACCTGCCCAATTTATAAAGCATGACAAGACATTTCTAACCCAATAGAATCAGAGGACACTTAAAGGAGTATTTGCAATCTTTATTCCCAAACTGAAAGCTGAAAACTATTTTTAATACACAGAGCATTTACAAGAAACAAAATAAGTTGATGGGGTAAACATGATTTTGTATTTTTTTTATTAGAAAGGAAAGCAAAGGGAATAACCACATTTTATATTCTGACTTAAAATATTTTTAAGTAGAGTAAAAAGTTCTTGTCCTCATTTAACCATTAAAGCACTTGTGGTATGACCATTAAAAAGATTTATTTAAATTTAAATTAAAGTGCACAATCAAAAGAAAAAACAGACAGAGTGGTCTTACTCAAAATATTATGCATTAATTCATCCCAAGTTTGCATATGTGCGAAAGCCTCCGGCGACAATGGTAAAACAGGTTCTGTGCACATGGTATCTCGCTGCAGATGTACTTGAACATGACGTCAAAACAAAGGGCGAAAAACCGAGTGAGCTACAACTACATCACGGTAAGATGATCAGTACTCTTCGTCGAAGTCCAGGTCGGAGAAGTCAATAGACGGACGGCTGTCTTGCTCTTCCTCGTCGCTTTCTCCATTTGAAGCTGAAATCCAAAAACATCACGTTAAGCTCTGTCACCACTTATTTGATCAGATTTTGTTTTTTTCTTTTCCCCAAATGTAATGCACTTTCTTTCCCCTCTTTAGCAGCATGAGAGGATTTTCAACAAGAGCCAGGAGACAAGGAGTGGGTAACATACTTTCAAGACTGTCCATGTGTTCATGAAGAATTCTCACCAGGTTGAATAACTGATGAGAAAGCAAAGATTTGTCTGATTTTACAACATTTAAAGTCTGACACAAATTTAAATACGTGCAGCTATTTGTTAAGAGACATCTTTTGTCATGCAGATTCATCTGATTGAGAAACAATAAAATTGGCTTTTTTTTAAGCCAGAATTGAGAGAAACTAATGAATTTAAGACCACAGCTGAATGTCCAGGGGTCGGTGTGTTTTCTCACCCCGGCTGCGTCGACGGCGCCGAGCACATCGGAGAACCGCTGCTCGCAGAAGTGGAGCAGGACCACCAGATAGAGGCCGCTGCTGATGAATTCATCATATTCTGACTGGAGGAAGAAAAAATATATATTTTACATAAGTAAACATAGGAAACTGATGGAATAAAAATGAAGGCAAGTAAAACTGCCTTAATAAACTAGTTCTGAACTGTTATATATGAGCAGGTATTCATTCCCCCCCTGCACGAAGGGCGGGAATGAATGTATTTGTTGTTATAGAAACAGCAAATGCATTTGTTTGTATCCTTTCATTTGTAACCTCAGCACACTTTTTAGAGTTAATTAAAGCCATGTGTAATCTTGGCCATTGGTTTAATTGATTATCCCTGCAAGAATCTTAAAATGAACAATTCATTCTGACTGGTTCCCACACCACCATGCAGGGAAACAAAATCCAACAATCACACTTACAATAGGCTGCAAATGCAAACAGAACATACAACTCATTCTGTTTCTTTAAATAAAATCATCAAATAAAGTCAGCGTCATCAAAAGCGAGTTTCTCCGTGTTAGGTTTTTAAATAAGGCGTCAGATGGCACAGTAGTAGTTTTTTTAAAAGGGCTGGAATGACTCACCTGGACGTGTGTCCTGTACAACTCTTGGATGTCAAAGTTGTCAATATTCAAGCGCAGCTTCTCCTTACAGAGCTCGCATGTTGTGATTGCTTCAAGGTTTGTTCCTGCAAATGGAAAGGAGAGGAAGAGATTTCTCCATATTTGGAAGTTTCCCCAAGTTTAAAACTATTTTAAATCTGGGTGTAATCAAGACTTTTTGGTGCAATACTATTAAAATTCCAGATGGCTTTTTAGGACCCAGCGGAATCCATGATGTAATTTCCTAAATAGAACATGAACGTGTAACTCATTACACTATGCTGTAGTTCTTGTATCTGGAGGTTACCTGAGCTGATTTTGGAGCGAAGCCACCTCTTAATGCATTCCTGGTGGACGAACTGCAGACTGCCGGTGCAGTGGCAAGGCTGGATCAGGGGGTTGGAGGAAGACTCCTCCCGCATCTGGCAGATTCGGCACAGGTCTCCTTCCTCCTCGTCGGAATCCTCCATCAACAGTCTGTGGCGGCAAAGAGAAGTAATGATTCTTTCCCACAGTCTCCTAACATTTATACTTTCAAGAACAACTCATTTACTAAAGGATAAATTCACAAAAATTAAATAAACCGACAGCATTAACACGACACATTTCTAAAAAAAATAATCATATGAATTACTTCTCTTTGATCTTGCGCAGCTTCTCCTGATCCTTGCCGGAGAGCGTCTTCTCCTTCTGTTCTGGCTCCGGCTGCCTCTCGCCGTGTCCCAAAGAGGCTGAAAGGTTTTCCAGAACTCCCTGCCGCCGGCGAGGCGAAAACACAACTTCCAGTTCAGGCAACGCTTCATCCTCTATTCCATCAGCATAAGACTCAGCGAAAGCATCCAAAGCAAACACTCGTTCCTCTTCCTCCTCTTCTTCATCATCATCATCATCATCATCATCTTCCTCCTCTTCTTCCTCATCATCATCTTGCGATGCTTTATGCTCCAGGTCATCCCACCTTCTCAGTAAATGCTGCGGACGGCTGCAGTCCTGCTCTGAGCCTGTAGGGGAGTGGGGGCCGTCTTCTCTTGCATACCGTCGGAGGCGGGACAGGAGGGGGGGGCAGCGGGCTCGGAAGGGGGCAGAGAGCCATGATGAGCCCCTCCCTCCTCCTCCTCCGCTGCTGCTGCTACTATTTACAGAAGGTTCCCTCCACGAAGCCGTTCCGGACTGGCCCAGCCCACCATGACCCGGGTTGCTTTCTTGGATAGTAGAAAGGTCCGTTCTATGACTCCTGAGGCTATCCAAGGCCGTCGCCGCACCGCCAATGTCTGGGTCTGTGCCGGACGGCCCGGCTCCCTCGTCGCTGTCCACCGATTCCTCACTGGTAGACGGGCTGTCGTCATCGAGCGAGCGAACGCTGGATGAGTAGCTGGAAGAGTCCTGGCTGGAACGCCGTGAAAACAGACGAGACAACAATCGGCGCGTGGAGCTGCGGCCTTCCGGCTCTCCGCCCTCGGCGGACGGCCGTGGGATGGCGAGCTCTGGTCTGCTCAGGGGAGCGGACTGCCAGGGGGTGTGGGAGGATGAGGAGGAGGAGCATGAGGAGTGGGAGGCGAATACGCCAGAAGACATGGCGCTTCGTGCTTGTTCCTGAGTTGAGCGGAGAGAAGGTGGGTCGTTTGTGAAACGAGCCGCACTTCTGCTGCTCAAGTCATGCAGCCGCGATGACGTCGGCTGCTGCGAGGAGAAAGATGGGGCATGGCGACTCAGAGAACTCTCCCTCACAGTGGAGGAGAGGAAGAGGAAGAGGAAGAGGACGAGTAGGTAGTTTCTTTTGGTCGAGCTCCTTGTGCATATGTGGACGTCACCCTGTCGGTTTGATCTGAAAGACGAAAGCGTATGAACCACATAAGTTCAACAAGTCTAAAAGGACTGCACTACCTCATAAATCGTACGTACACAGTGAGGAAACCAGTCCAGGATTCCTGGCTCTTCTCTCTCCCAGACTCGAGAGGCTGGGATCAGTCTTTGTCTCCTGCTCTCTGGAGGACAGCAGGGGCTTCGTGGAAGAAGGGGTCGGTCTTGAGAGTAAACGATATGAACCCCAGGATGAATCAAGCGAGTCATTTGCACCTGTCGGAAACAGAAAATATTTTACTAGATTTCCCAACAAATCAGCTGAATGTTGATGTGACATAAGTTAATTTGCTCTACATTAAACTTTTATCCAGTTACAGATAAAACTGAGGTATTTTCCCTCTAAGTAAATTAAGAACTGCCTGGGATTACTATGAAATGCATTAGCACTCCTCATGTTCTTCCCATGTGTAGAGCTGAATCTAATCTGGGAATAAATCTCCAGTAACTGCTTTGGATCAATAGTTTGAGCTATGACAAACCTCTGCTGTTGCTGCTGAGCATGTTACTGGAGTAGCCGGAACCTGTGAGCGAAGTGTTGGCTGTTCTGGAGTACAGGCGATTGCTGTATGAAAGTTTGGCCCTTTTCGACTCCGCATCATCGCTGGCAGTCAGAACACCCGAGCAAATCCCTGACCTTCCTTCAGCATCACTCTGAGGAGGAAAAAAAAAAAAAAAGATTTGAATGACATCCCTTTAAAGATTCTCCCTCTAACCTGAGATCTTTTAGTAGATCTCAGCTGTGTGACCCCATATGAAAGGCAAGCTTCAGTACCGCTTTGCTCCTACTGCTGAGAGTTGACTCAACCCAGGGGCGGTCGTAAGATCTGCCGGAGGACGTCAAAGAAGGCAGCTTCCAGCTGGGGGAGCGGGTGTCAGAACTGCTGTAATCTCTTGACGAGCTCAGGAGGCGAAAACTCTTCAAAAGAAAATGAAAGAGAGCACAAAGCATTAGCCGCAGCTCATATCTGAGCAATGCTTCTATGAAGATCAAATCTGTTGACTCGCAAAAAGTAAAAAAAAAAAAAGAAGCAGAAGAATTTTGCATAAGCAATTTTGCAATAGACTGACTGTATGTCCTTTATGTATGCAAAACAAAATCAGCAATAATCAGAACTTGATATAATTCTTAAACCGCTTAAAATGTGATTTGCTACATCCACACCCTGCACCTTTACTGTTCTAGAAAGAACAGGAACAACTCAACAAGACCCTGGCAAAAAGAAACACTATCCTGTGAAACAGACCTTGATGAGCGGCAGGACTGAAATACACACAAGGAATCTAGGCTGTCCTAAAAAAAGACCCCAGGAGTGTCGGCTGATGCACCACTGATATACGCAGTCAGCTACTGTATCATGCAGCGAAGAGCGCCTTTAAATGATTGCTCTTTGGAGACAGGAAAGGACATCAAAGTCATTTTCACAGGGAGAGGAACACTAAACGGTGCTGCAGTTGGTTCTCACATCTTAAAAGAGGATGCATTAGGAACATGCATGGGGAAAAATACCTTTCCTTTCTTATGGAAAGATTTCATGAATTGATTGAGGGTATGTGGAATCTTAATCTATAAAACCAAAGTGCAATAAGCCAGAGTGTTTCACAAGCACTCTACCTGTTTATCTGTGTCTGCTTTGTAGGGAGATGATGCTCTCTGGAAGCGGTCATTGTTCAGCACTGGCTCCCTGCTGTACCGCCTACTGGATCCCAGTGACGAGGAGACCGTCGGAGTGAAGGTGTAGGACGATCTGGAGCTGGACAGACAAAAAGGAAGTCTCCGAGACCTGGAGTCCATCACGGATCGCTTTGAACCTTGTAAAGTCAAGACGAGATGCCAAAGTACATTACTGACAGATAAAATGATCTAACAGACAAGTCGTATGGCTAAAAGTCTAGATATGTAGATAGATGACCATTTTCTAAATACAACAGCAGATGAAGCCTACAATTCAGCAGACACACTTATGTTATTTCATATTAAACTCTTTTGATCTTTTGAAGTGTTTCAGGCCAAGCCTTGTCAAGGCGATGTGCTAGACTGAATATGTGGCGATGTGTCAGTAAACACTAAAACCAGCCACCATGCTGCTTCCTAGACTTCATATCAAAGTTACTGTGCCTATCTTTAGGAGTACGGACTCTGTCACAGGAACCTGAAACCAACATGGTACAGTTAGATGTGACTACGTAAGCAAGATACTCTATCATCAACAATAACACATTAATACAGCTGAATAAAAGTTACAATCAAATATTTTTCTCTTTCAAAATAAAACGACAACAAAAAAAAACTCTTACAAGTAAACGCAGGAATCATATCAAGGTAGTACCAGTTAAATATTCAAATTTGAAAGCTTCTCGCATAAGGAGACACAATTTGAGTCCCCAGCAGTGATATGGATACATGGACGTTTATTCGACCACCTGTGGTAAATATAACTCAGCTCAAATGATGAGCAGCAAGGAGAGCAAGTCAAATATTTTGACTGGCTGATAAATAAGGCCAATGTTCGCCTTTTTTTTTTTTATTAGATATTTTTATAGTATGGGCAATGAGTTTAATATGAGCAAACATAATGTTTGAAACCCACATGCATATAATTAAATAATAAACTTTTTTTTTAGTATAGTACAATCACTATACTAAAGCCCAGCAACTTTGTCTAGTTAAAATTCATAAACTCATAATTGTGGAAGTTGTAAAGACCAACACGAAAAATGTAGAAACTGCTTACATTTCCTTCACCATCTCATTCTATTACAATCTATATGATGCTTAGAAATCTATATCCCAGAACGCCTGACACAGTTATGATTTTCCATGTATATTTAATTAAATGAAACACGGACATACAGCCTTTGCAGCAGTAAATCAGCTCAGGACTTTGCATTTACAACTTATTTGACCAGATCGTCTTATGAGAGGAGACGGTTTTATCCTTAACTCGGTAACGCCCTTTGTTTTCCCTTGCCTTGCCTGTTTATGACTTTATACTTCATTGTCCATGGGTTTGCTGGATTAAAAACTTACCCAACACTGGAAACCTCCCAGTCCATGCTAGACAAGCTGCCTCTTTACGCATTTAGGCTTTGATAAAAACGAGTTCGTGACAACGCTTCCTGATTCTCGTTGCTCTTGTTCGTTAGCAGTTTTCAAACAAATTCAATTCCATGACACCGAACACATTAAACGGTGACAGATGTCAGCTTCACTGGCAGAACTGTACAGCGAAGAAAGACGTGACTTTGTGGACTTTACCGTCAGAAATAAGACATACAAGTGCTTCTATCAGCTGTTTTACTGTCGACATATCAGTCCGGGTAACGGTCACAGCTCGGTTAGCTTCCCTCCGCTGCTACACTCCGGACATTCTCGCGCTCATGTTCAACGTTAACTTCAACACCGAGCTTTGTTATTTGTTTACATTATTTTCAGCACATGCAAAAGTGGGAAAATATAAAAGAAAAAACGATGCTATTACCGTATGTCCTCACCTCGGCTTTAAGCTCTTCCTTGTTTTAGCACAACAGGAACTATGGCGTCCGTCCGTTCCTATGCAGCTGACGCAGATGGAGATATATGCGTCGACCTGGGGGGAGGGGCTTCAGCACGAGCTTGTTTTCTGTTGCTGCTCCTTCCTGCGAATCGTCAAAGAAATAAACTGAACGAAATTACCTGCACACGTTTATGCAATTGATGTCGACGTCTTTTCATGGTGCCCTTCGCTCTTTCTTCACCATTTGGCTTCTAAGCTGAGTAAAGCAACGCCCCCTTGTGGCTCTATTGAGCTTCTGCTTTTTTTTTTTTTTTTTTTTTTTTTTTTTTTTACTCTTGTTGAAACTAATCAGAAATGGCATTTTTTAAAAACTAACGCCGTCAGTTCTATTAACAAAACCTACATTTGTCTTTAAAAAAAGACAAAATTTTACATTTAAAAAAGAATTGACTGATTTAATTTTTTTAGACTGTACGCTTCAAAAACTATAACTTTGTTTTGAAAAGCGCCATCAAAATATCACAAACGCTTTTAATGACAGTTGGTTAACTCATACTGGTTTTTATAAAAATGTAATTACCAAAAAGATAACTCTTTATTGCACAACTGTAAATGCTGTAGAAATTATTCGTCAGAATCAAACAAATCAACTCAAATGAACAATATTTTCCTAATTATGAAGGACATTTTGTGGTGTTGCACCTGATATTATTCAAGGTTCCTCAAAGAGTAGCAGATGCTGATGCCTGTGGCTGCAGAAAATCTGAAGAAGGATCTGACTGAAAACAGTCTCTTGAATAACAGTCACAGAGAATGCTCAAGTTGTATGAATTGTCTTGATTTATGAAGAGACCTACTTTGCACAATTGTAATATGCAATTAAATATGTTCATCTCAAACCTGAAAATTTGTTTCCATTGCTATGGGCTGGATAACAAATACATGGACATGTATATATTTTGTGAATTTTGCCTCAGAGTTTGACTCAACTAGAGTCCAGATACAAAAAGACATATTTTTAAATGTTCTGTTTCATAAAATACGCATGGTGCACAGATGATGTTTTGTCATTTATGTTTTGATACAAGTTTTGATATATTCCTTTGAATTATATCTGATGGTAGATTTGATCATCTGTTAAAATGAGCCAGAATATTAAAGAGAGAGATGTACAAATGTTCAAGTCGCTGCAGTGAAATCTCTGGAGTAAGTCGGTGAAAACAGGAAGCAAGGAGGAGACCATTCAATATATTTTTCACCAGATATTTGCAGGGAATGTGAGCTTGCATCCAAAAGCAGAGCAAGCTTCAAGAACTGACCAGGACATAAAAACATGTCTACCGTGCTGTTTTACTTTTACAGAGACATGGCAGCAGGGACATGATCCAGACTCCAATACTTCTCTGTACAGCTGCCAGACAATGCAGGCAAACAAAAACTGCAGACACAGTGACAAGAGAAAACCAGAAGGGATTGCAGAGGCAGCAGATGGTGCAATACTGAAAAATATTACTCTGAATGAGCGTCTCATCACCTCGGATATTGAACTGTTAGCTGTTAGTTTGTCTGTGTGTTGTCTGCCAAAAAGGGTTCACCCAAATTACCTACCAACACATGTGATGTGATCAGCTTTTGCTAAGCTACATACACGAGCACAGGGCACTCAGGGCAATCTCTGAAGATTTCAACCTGTGATTCCCTTCAGTCCCTCTGCTACACAAGCTATCTGTCTTTATTCTATTTCTACCTATATGTGTATTTATTTAGGATATAAATTATTTCCCTTAAGGAACAAAAGGTTAACTCCATTCAGGTCAGACCTAAAATGTCTTGTTGTTCAGTGGAGTGGATTAAAGTAAAGAGTTAAGACACCTGTGCTCCAAAATAAAAGACAAACAAACCAGAATCTATAAAAGAAATACACACATAAAACCCATTAAAAAAGACTATGATACCTTACAAAGGTATTTTATGTGTCAGTCACAAATTTCTTGTTATTTTATATGACAGATCAGTACATAGTTATTTAAGTTTGAAGGAAAACCTGATCTTTCTAACTCCTTCTCAGTCTCACAGGTCTTCCTCCAGGATTATCCTGTATTTAGCTCCATCCAACGTTTTGTAGCTTCCCTGAACATGGTGAAGAAAAGCATCCCCACAGTATAATACTACCACCACCATGTTTTACTGTGGAGAGGATACATCCATATATCGATGAGCTATGTAAATTTTCCTCTACAGGAAGTGTTTTGCTTCTAGTCCAGAAATAGTTTCCTCAGAAATAGTTTGGCATGTTCCCAACATTGCTTGTGGTGAACTACAAACAAGACATACTGTGGTGCTCTTCTTGCCAAACATCAATAAAGGCCAGAATTTTGGAGTTCAACATTTCTAGTGTAGATTTTACCACCTGAGATGTGCATCACTGAAGCTCCTCCAGAGTTAGCTGTTCAATGCTCTCATTGCCTGGCTTGTCAGTTTGAGAGAGCCACATATAGGCAGTTTTTAGATATTAATTCGTTAAAAACAAACAAGCAAAAACACCCTGAAAACCATATGTTCTTTGTTTTGTTCTATTTCATCAAATCCCACCGAAATACTCAAAGGATTGCAGTTTTGCACATAACAAAATGTAGAAATACCTTTTCCAGGGACTGTAAATCAGCAGGAGATGTGGAATAAATCAAGTATAAAACCAATAAACAGCATCAAAACAATAGTGAAGGCTTATCTATTCTCTCTGGGAATGGCTACATGTACCATAAATTACTAATCAATAGTGCTGCAAGTTTTTAGGCCATGAGTAACACAGGAAAACATAAAATTGAGTGCATGTTTATGGATGTCCCACTGAAATATAATAACATTAACAGATATAACAGCACAGTAGAAATATGTGTACATAAAATAATCCAATTTGCATACTTATCTGTACATAATAAAATAGTAAATAGGAACAGATAAAACTCGAAATCGTATCTTTTTGTATGCAAATGCATAACCTGTGAATGCATAAATCATCTGAGATATGTGAAACCAATCTGATGTCCCTGATAACTGTCACTGATGTGTGGCACTGAGTGACACTGAGCAAAACTACATCTTCACTTAAAGGCATTTTTTAAAGTTGCGTATTGTTTTCCATGAACATATTAAACTTTTTTTTATTTTTTTTTTAACCAATTTAGGGTACTTTTAAAAATTTGTATTGTGTTATGGGGGAAGAATTATACTGAATTTAAAATAATACACCAATTTGTCAGAATTTGATCACATGTTAGAATTTTTTTTCTCCTAAAGACACAACTGCTGATTTTTACAAGGTGGTATTTCAGGTTTCTCTGGAATCTGAGATAACGAAGGTAAGCAGAATGAATTAAACCGGGTGATGCACTTTTGCATGCAAAACTATATAATGAGCCAATAATGACATCAGTTTTTTTGTTTTTTTTAAAGGTGAAATTAGACATAATTGGAAAGAAGGTAACCTAAAATTGTGTTTCATTCTTGTGGCAGTTGACAAATAGAAACAATTTGACTAATTCTAACTGACCTAAAGCAAGAGACATTTGGCCTGATTCAACATTAGGGAGGGAAAATATTATGCATTATTTCTTCAGTGTCCGTTAAGGTTAGGTTTGAAAAATACATATTAAAGTTTGCATGTACAAATTAAGTTAAAGCTTTTCTCTGGTTACTCTTTATGTTTCAGCAACAGTTTATCCCAAGAAAAATGAACAAAAAGCAGATGAGCAAAGAACAACTTTGTATATTTATCTATTTATTAGCTATTAAAACATTTGCTTGAAGTACCTACCTTAAATAATATGGTGATACTACACATAAGAAACATAATATTTATGATAAAAAGATGTATTCTTTCAAACTAAAACAATACTGTAAATCATCTCTGCTGTCATTTTCTTAAAATGTAATTCTTCTGAAATGATCCAGATTGACCTCTTATCTGAAAATGATGATACTTTTTATCCATTGTGTGTACAACAACAACACCAAAAAGATATTTTACTCAAACAGATAAAACTGGTATTCAAAAACAAGCCAAATGACCCAATTATTTATCAGTGGAACACAGTACAACTTGTCACATCAGAGCTCCATCACTTCCTTATGTGTTTTCTCGAGATATTTCAAAAAAAAAAAAACATTGACAACTTCATCAATATGCTGAAACATGTGGTTTGTTATCAGTGATATGGATGGTGTAACAGTGAAAGAGAGCTCGATGTGTTTCTATCCAACCATGGTAGAGAAAGTGGAAGTGGACTGGTTTAAATGGAGTTAAACATGTTGACCACAAAACTATCCAGAACTACCACAATGAATAGTGGTGGAAACATGAAAGTGACAAGCAGTACAGATGGTTGTGGAGGTGTGGGCATCCATGCATTCACATCATGTTAACACACGGCCTGATAATACTATTAACAGACCCAGCAAGAGAAGCTCTGAAGATTGAATGACGAGATCAATCCAAAATCCACAGTGGGAGGATCACAAGACTTATTAAGGAAGAAAAATGTGAAAATGATGGAATGCTCAGCTATGTTGCTTGACTTGAATCCATTTTTTTTTTCAATAACAAAGCACCCTGAACCATTTACAAAACATTACCGCAGAGCAACCTTGACATCCTTCATCCAGTGATAAAGCATAGAGATATACAAAAAAAAGATAAAGAAAAAAACAACAACAAAGTGATCATATCTCTTTTAAATACAAGGAACATTTCGAACAAATGATTCATATGCAAAAAGGCCAGCTGTTATATCTGTAGCCATAACCAACCTTGTATTTGCTGTATATCTGTTGGGGTAGTTCATGTTAATCACTCTTTGCATGAAAATTACCAGATGCATTATGCGCAGTCATGTTTCCATCACACAAGAAGAGCCCACATCAGCCAACATATATATCTTTGAGACCTTTCTTAACCCTGTAAACACTACTTATCCCCCACAGTCTGACTCTGGAAACTGATTTATGTCCCCACGACATGAGTGGTAGAAGCACACACACTCACGCGCACACGCACACACACCTGCGCGCGCGCGTCTTCACAGAGTCCACAGTGGGAATGTGAGCATGAGTGTGAGTGCACTGTCCAGGGCTGACGTCATTAGATAAGTCACAGGAAGCTAATGACCACTAAGGGGCGCTGAAGTTTACGGTTTCATGCCTGCGCAGCTTTTTGATCTGCATTGTTATTTGCATGCTATAACTTGCTGTTTGTTTAATCAGGGAGGCAATTAAAGCCAGTTTCAACAGGTTTAATTAGATTGATTTGTGTAATTGTTCTGAAAGGCATCAGCACTGTAAATCCAGGATTAGGAATTTTTTTTTTCTTTATGATTTACTTAAGTTTGACTTGCATCTAATTTAGCAGATCGCAAGAGATATTGATCAGGGAAAATACATACAGTTTGTTTTCCCCACCTCCCCACATTCAGTTTTAAAGCTGCAATTTTACTTCCTCAAATAAGATTAATAATCACACACAGTGAATTCATGTTAAGTGTGTGTGAGGTAGAATGAGGGAACGTGTGCGTGTGTGTGTGTGTGTGTGGGGTGGTCCTGGAAGGTCAATTTGGAGCAGAGAGGGAGCATTGTTGCACAGCGGATGCATAATAACGTGAAGGTCAACAGCATGCTCCTCGTGCACGGCTCAAACGTAGCATCTAAAGTGGCCAGCCATCCATTATTAGTAGCTGGGCTACAACAGTGAACAGTGATCAAACCAAGAGTAAATCCAGCCAAGGCCAGGAGAACAAGAGGTGAAGGAGAAACCACGAGCGAAAGGGGGTAAATATAGGAGGGTGGAGCTGCAGATTAATTGCTGACAAAAAGGACGTATGACCTAGACAAATGAGGAAGTGCAAGGTCTGGTGAGCTGGGGAGGAGGCTGCTCGGCCCAGTTGCGGGTCTGTAGGCCAATGCCCACTCCTCACACCCCCACCCCCGTTCCTCCTGCAAACACATGATTCTGCACGCAGCTAAATGAAGGGCGACTACAAGCTTCTCTTCCCTCCCCCAGTTCCTCAGATAGGACGATAATGGAGCATTCCTTGGAGCCATTTCTCATTCATGGTGGCTGCGACAAGGGAGGAACATGCCTCTTCCCACTGGGGGCAGCTGACTCTTCAAAGATCTCGGGTGTGTAACCTGAGATTTGCACACAGTGCCCTCCTCTTGTTTGAATCTTCTTGTGTTGGTCCTGTGGATATGATACTCGCCTACCCCTTTGAGCTGTTTTTTTTTTCTCTCTCTCTTTCCTTTATTCCAGCTGTAAAGGATGGTGTGGTCCAACATCAAAGTTCCCCGGCTCGGAAAAAGGAAATACATAATTATTGCAAATTGATCTTAGTCTTCTACCCTCAGGTTTCCTTGAGGCTGTGTTTATTCAACTTTAAATAGATCTAAATAGAAGTAAAAAAAAAAAAAAAAAACTTCCAACAACATCTGCACAAGTAAAGACACACGGATGTTTACGAGTTCACAAATGAGACTTTAACTCGAGCCATAAGACACGGAATGAGTGCAAGAATGTCTGGATTTGTGTAGCGCTGTGTAATCACAAAGGAATGTCCTGAGACATTTCTGCTTTTCCTCTACAAGACCCCTCTTTTCCCACGGCTCGTCCAGGTCTTGAGAATCCCTTTCCTCTCCTTCTCCCTTCCTCTCTCTTTCTCTCTCTCTCTCTCTCTTGCTCTTTTACAGACTTTTACTGGATTTCAGAGGGGGAGAGAACTACAAGACAAACTCAGTGTTTTGAAGTAGACAGACTTCCAGGAAGGACTGCATACAAGCAAACATTCCTGTGGGATTTATTTAGGCTAGGTAAAACAGATTCAAAGAACCAAACATCAGAGCGGACTCAAGCCTACATAGATTATCTGCTGCTATCTCGCACAAATTGTGTTGGGCTTCGTTGATTGACTTCACAAACTGTGAGATTCAGGAAATCTTCGGATTTGTGTTGTAAAACTCTAATGATCTCCTGAATACAGAAACTGAGTGTCAATCATTCATCCAGTTACAATGAAAAAGTCCTTGCCACTGCTTCATGTGTCTGTATGTGAAGTCTGCTTCAAGACTTGAGGGCCTCCATCTGAACAGATCAGTAACAATGCTGTTAAAAAAAAAGGCCACATGTGTTAACACTTTAGATCACATGTTAGAGGGCCACCATCTAAACAAGCTTGCAAGCTATTTGCAGACACTCGTCTCTCACCATGCGCATTCCTCAGCTGCAGGCATTTTACCTGAGCTGTTCAAATCTTATGCGTCATTTAAAAACAATTGAATCCGAACTAAAGAGAAGCCCATTTCTAATTAATTGCCTTTAAAGCAATTAGGAACCTTTTTTTTCTTTCTTTGTAGCCCACGCGAAACCCTAAAAAGGATCTTCCAAGGATTCAAAGAACATTTGTTGGGTCTTAATGTTCCCCAGACACGAAGCGACATCTGCCTCCCTCCCCTGCACGCCTGCTGCTCTTTGTTCAGACGAGCACCGAGCGAAGGCAAAGATGATGTCACCATTGTGATCATTACTGTGGTGCCCTATTTTTGACCAGGCGTCACTGAGGGCAGCCAGGCAAGAATGTCTGCCTGCGTACTGCCAGGAGGAACACGGGCCTGCCAGAGTTAATTAACGCAGGGCCTGTTCACGTCGCTCTTAAAACAGTCTTAAGACCATCACGCATATAAACACACCTACATAGCTATGGTACCCATACATGCAAGCCCAAGTCCATTTGAGCAATTATCTTCCTGGAGGAGGGTTAGATGAAAAGAGTTTGCAGGTACCCATCCGTGCGCTGTGTTTTTCTGGTTCACTGACCAGTGTTTTTCATATCGAAACTTGCAGACACACTCATTTGAAGAACTGGACTGACCGATGTTACCCCCTTCTTCAGATTTGACAAGGTGTGTGTGCTGTCACGTCAGAGCGTGAACCGGAAGCACCAGTTTTAATTGTGAAAGAGGTAACGCAGGCTTTCCCTGTGATCTCGTAGATTAAAACAGAAGTGGCGCGGTTCTCTCTGGTTGTGGTTCCTCTCACCAAACACGCCGAGATATTCTTAAGGCGCTTTCGTGTTCAACGGTTCAGAACATGAGAAACATGAACAGAGAGAAAGTGCATGGATGGAGTTGACAGTGTTGTACTCATTTACATTTTAAGTCTTTAAATTGAGATTTTTTTATCAGTGAAAAAGGGTCAATCAGTGAGTTATAAGACAAAGATTTGTTTTAGACAAAACATGACAATAATATTTGTATGGTGGAACAATTTTTTTATATAACTTGGGTACTTATTATTATTATTATTTTTAAATCCAATTCCATTAGATATTTTCATAAATACATACAGACAGACAGATATTACCTTTTCTGAATGTGTGATTTAGCCTTTCCTGTTTAAGGTCATTTAAGATTAAATATTGTATCATGTTTTGTTTAATTAATTAAACTAGGTTATTTTATTTTGCAGTGCAGATAAATTACTTTCTTCCAGAGGGAGATAAGGCAAAATTAAACATCAATGGAGGATCTTAACTTTTTTACATCTGTATTTGTTTTTTTTTTGTTTTTTTAAGTTTACTAGTCCCTGCTGCAGCAAAGTACCACACAACTTGATGCTGCCACTTCCTAAATACTTTGCAGCTGGGATGATGTTCTCAGGTGTGCAAGATTCATCTTTTGTCCTCTAAATGTAACAATGAGCATTATGGACTTAAATGTCTCCAAAATTTTAAAATAACTGTCATTGCAGTTGTAATCTATAAAATGTCTTTGTTTTTTGTTTTTTTTAGATTTTATTTCATTTTTATGGACATGGCTGTAAATTCATGATGAATTTTCTATTCCTCAGCTAAAACACATCTGTGCATTCACTCTCATTTAGAGCAATTGTAGTTTACACAAAACCTCTGTTTTTTTGGGGTTTTTTTTGTTGTTGTTGTTTTTTTCTGTGTGGGACATTGTTGTTTCGCAAAGTGACCAAAGCATTTTAAAATGAATACAAGACATTTCACAACCTTCAAGTCTAAAAAACCCATTCTAGTCTAAAAAACCCATAAACCTCAGTCCCACACACTTTCTCCTATTTTATCCATTTGCTAATTAAAATGGAGCACTGATGATGTTCAGCAATACTTCTGTGGACTTAATGTCTGCAGGGGGCTTCTTTTTGTATACATTTTAAGACATTCATATGCAATTCAAACAGACCTCTACAATGAAGATGAAGATTTTTCAAATGGATGGATTTGGCATGCTTGTAAGGCTTGTCTGAAAATAACTCATATGGTATGCATGAGCGTTTCTTCTGCATTTAAATGAGACAGCTATAATTAGACCAAAGGTGGCATTTTGAGCATCCGAACACATTTTGTGCATGTTTTTCCCCATGCAAACGTGTTTTTATATTCGCAGTGAGATAAAAAGGTAAACTTTGAACATCACATATGATCATTTCAATGTTCATCCAAAGATGTGTCTTTTTTTATTCTGTAAAGTACAGAGATTAGTCTGCACACATTTACAGAGGGACGTGGTTTTTAATATTTTAGCAGTTTAATTACCTATGCATGTTCCGTTTGAGTTTGAGTTGCTCTAATGTAAAATAATACAAATTATCCTTAGAACAGATAAAATAATTATTTTTCACTGTCAAATGAATTGAAGCACCTTAAAGGTCTAAAATTTGAAACAAATAAAAATCGTCAAGAGAATAGTTCTTCCACAGTGTGTTTTCACAAGCGTTTCAAAAACCTGCAAAAGGTTTTTGAAACCTTTATTCAATTTCTGTCACTGAAATTGACAGAAATTTCAGTGACAGAAATGTATTAATTCTTTAATATATAAATGATCTGGTCTTTTTCAGGTTCTAAAATTGCCCTTCGTGTATGTAATATTCTTCTCTGTCATTATTTAGCGTCGATTCTTATTTGCCACATCTTCAGTTGTTATTTCATGAGCCTCTACTGCCCTTTATTCATCATTATTAAACACTTTCAAACTCCAAACGGCAGCGTCAAAGACAATAGTCCCCACACATAGGGCACCTTCATAGTTCCAGTTGTTCTGAATTTCATAATAAGCCTACAGCTGTAACTGCAAATCTGTGCAAGTGTAGGTGGAGAGCTATTTTCTTGAAGCCATTTTCAAAAATGTTGAGATCAACACAAATCTACTTTACCTGAGTGTCAGTGAAAAAAGTTTTCAATGCCAAGTCATATTTAAGCAACAAGAAAACAGGAAGAATACTAAATGAAAGCGCATAGTCACTCTGATCGACTGAAAATGAATGCCAATGTTTCATGGTGAGATTATGCTACTGTAATAGAAGATGGATTTATTTTAAGGCATTTTAACAATCTGTAATAGGAAAGCCAATAAATGCTGGGGACTCTGAGTGTAAACGTAAAGGTGGTAAATCTTCTTTTATCTTGACTGTAAGATGTTTTGGCTTTGGTGTAATTTCTCCTCATTTCTCCTGCATGTGAAAGAGACATTAAGAGTTTCAGCTCAATGAGAACAATAAACATGTGATAATGAATGTAATTTTTTTTCCATAAAATATTCATTCAGAGCAACAGTTGAGCTGTGACATTTAAAAAAAATTAGCTTTCACATTTTGTTTTTGCAACATCTAAACAAGCAATCCTTTTTAAAAGACCCCATTAGCTGCAGTTATAAACCGAGGATTTCTTCTCTATCCTTGTTATTTATGTAAAATTCTGAATATTATAAAATTTCTGATGCAAACAAGAAACTAGGAAACTGCAAAGTTAAAAAAAAAAAATACAACAATCTCAGACCCTTAGCTGTTTTAACGCCACTCCTGCTCTATGGCAGTGTTAATTTCAGTAATTTTCAGACTCAACAGAAGAGGTTATGTTGCTATCAAAAAGTTAGTGGCTCAAGTAAAGTACAGGGTTTTTTTTGTCATGTCAGACAATGAACCCAACATAAATCATCTCTAAACCTGTTTCACATGTCGTGTGACATTTACTTCAACCAAAAAGCAAACAAGTTTGTTAGATGGGGGAGTGCAAAAAATAAATAAAAACAGGCAGTAACCTGGTGGGGTAGGTGTCCACACCCTTAAAATAACACTTTTCTGAAGCACCTTCTGATTTATTTTCAGCATTCACTCTTCCTGCGTTCACACCCGCCATCCATTACATTTAATCTGGGTAATCTGTGATAATGTTCAGTTGACCTAGCTGGATTTTCTTGATTCTTTCACATGTGCATCCTGCAGTTGAAGCCACTGCAGTTTGCAGACACGTTGAAAAGGATCAGATGTTTTCCATTACGCAAAGGCTTTGCCAGGAGAAGAGTGCAGAAAGTTTTATTTTTATTGCGTTATTTACAAACACGGCACACTGAACAGAGTCATCCATAAATGGGGAAATTTGGGGGAAAATTATGATTTTACAAAAAAATTGACATTTCTCTAACGTCGTAAAAAAAAAAAAAACTAGACAGAAACAGTTCAGAGTGGCTACCAGGAGAACGAACTGAAGGAGCTGCAAGAATTTCTGACAAGGACTCCATGTGTCAACAATGATCTGTGTTCTTCATATTTTTAGTCTAAGGAGTAGTGTTGTGAGGCAAAAACCATTTCTACCAAAGAAAATGTTTAGACCTCTAAAACAACTAAGAAAAAAAAAAAAAAAAAAATAGAAATAGAAGAATGTGTTAGAGTTCAATGAAACTAAACTTGAAATTCTGGGCAATGACTTTGAAAGGTATGTTTGGCATGCAAACAGTGAGAATTACTAAAAGAACAGTATATCCACAGAGACTCACAGCGGTGCTACTTTCCTCCTGATCATTCCCGACTTTTGATGTTTTGTTCTTTTTTGTAATCATGAACAGTTCCAATTATCTCTTTTTTTTTTTTTTTTGAAGAACAATTTTAACTACTAGACATCTTTCACCATTGGTCTGAAAACAGTCCATATAAAGTTGACTCCATAAAGAGAAAAACTAAAGTAAGGAACCAAAGTCCAGAATGTGAAGTCACGTGAAGAGGGCCGGAGCCTAGAGGTGTCCTCACAATCACCTTAGAGTTGGCAAATATCGCAAAGTCAAGATGCAGAATGCTAGCATTTTCCTCCTTGAATGACTAAATGCTGAATTCAAACCAAAAGGTTTCAGGGTATGCACAGGTGCGAAACCAGCTTAATGTGTGACTTTTTCTCCTTCTCACTGATTTTTTAAAAACATTTTTAAGGTGTATTGTGCGTAATAAATTTCACATTATTTAAAGAAAGACACTGGCATTTGACATTGTGAGCTTACATTTTTTTTATAGCCATTGTTTTGGCAAATGAGAAAGAAGTTTAAAAAAGGCCTCTTTATCATTACAACAAATAGAAAAACTGTTTGTGTTTGACTGTAAATTATGCCACACAACACTTACAAAACTGTCACTTTAAATTGTTCTGTCTCACAGCCCAAAATCTCTCAATTGAATCCCAATTTTGTGTGCTTGAGGGCTATTCCTGTTTACGCAAGAAAGCAGATATGTTCATAAAAATCACAACTAATTTTAAGTTAGATGGCAGTTTCACTTTCAGGACCTTGTGTGCTTGAAGATTTCTGTTTCTCGGCCTTGAGCAGTTTGTTGGGGGAACTCCACTAAATCAAACTTGTAAAAACCACTGGCTGAAAAATGTTCACCTGCAGAAGCCAAACTCTTACATTTCTGTTGCTGATTTCACCAGCGTAAGAGCCTCGTGTGGATTAGCATTTGAGTGGAATTTAATAAAAGGTAGGCTTACAGTTGACTTACAAGTCACTAGTGGGTGAGTTAATAAAAAGGAATAGGTCTCTGTGGATTAGAACAGTGCTTCATTTTTAACCATTCATTATTCAAACAGTATTATTTGTCTATTAGGCTGTGCAAACTTTGCAGTGAGAGAATTATACAGCAGGCGAGCTGGGTTAAATCTGCACTGTCATAATAAATGATACAACGACGGTTGTGTCAGACAGAGAAGAGAGAAAAGAAAACAGCGAAAGGTCAGCTTTGATAACAGGGCAACAAGTTCGCCGTATCTATCAATATGTAGTGTGCTCTCACAGATATATCTGTTATGTGAACACAGCTATGTAAGCTGGAAAACATGCACTGAAGCTCAAAAGTATTTCAAGTGTGAAAGTAGTTTCCTTTGAAACCCCCCCCCCAAGCTTCATCTGCACTGAATGCAACAAACAAGTGAAATTGTAGAGTCACAGAAGGGAAGTGAAGTTAATTTCGTACACACATCTGCTCTCTCTTAAACCATGTTGCTCCTCTCAGAGTGGGGGAAATGTTGTGCCACTTCACTTTGTGGTAATTGAACTTTAGCTCTATGCGCACGGCTAACTACAGGTAGGTGTAACCAACAGTTCCGCCAGGCGCTGCTGCCTGCATTCTCGAGGACTTGAGGGAAAATACTAGGTTGAGTACCTTGGCTAAACCCCTGCACTTAGGAGCAGATTTAGCGAATGGAAAATCTGCTGACATTTTGTGCTACTCATGTACAAACTGATGTGGGTGAAGATGTTTTATTTTATTTATTTTTTTTATCCGATTCAAGGTCATTTGGCTCGACTCGGGTTGGGATGACATTTGCTTGTGATCTCATTCTTCATGGAGGGATGCATCACTGCAGGGCCGAGAGGTTGTTTCTCCACTTTCCTGGCACAAATGACTCCTCGTTCCCAGAAAAAAGGAACATGCTAATGCTCTCCCCGTCTTCCTCTTTCTATCTCTCTCTCTTTCTCTCTCTCCATCGGGCTTCCACTGCATCTCCTCGTTGAATGACAGTGTGACTGTACCTCATCAGCGAATGAGTCACTCTACTACTCTGCTATTATGATGATTTCTCCCTTCTGTGTATTACATCATGCAGCAGAGGGTTCTGCTCAGTTACATTCACCACAATAAACACTCTCCAAGTGCATTCATTTCGACTGAGCAGAGGGTTTATTAGTCAACCTTGCAAGCCAAACATTTTCTGGCTGATCTTTTGAATAACTATTGAGCGCCGTTTGCGTTTACTGAGAGAAATCCACAAGCTGACAACGAATCGCAAGGCGGATATATTAGGGTGGATGGAAACCATGGCATCACAAAAAAAAAAAAAAAAAACAACAAAAAAAAAAACACTTGTAACAGTTTTCCTGTGGATGTCTCTTGGGTCAAAGGTCACGGATCAATGCATATCTCACTGTCACACGAATCCCATACGCCATTAGGCATAGTTAGGCTTCCAGAATCTCAGCGATGAACCATTTTCACGAGGAGATAGGAGGAAGCGAATCAATAAAGCCGTTCATCTGGCATAATTGCCGAATTTTATGTCAGCAAGAGGATCCGAGTTACTTGAGGCTCACCGATGTTCTACATATAGCTGCCGCAAATTGGTCCCTCGTGCTTTAATCACACACAGTCAGTTCAAATCATTGACTTTTTAAATCATTACATCTCATAAGGCGTTGCATTCAAGACTGAAAGGATGTGGCGACGAGTGGATGGGCAGAACAATTACGGCGCAGTCCAGCTGCAGGGTTTTCCTGCATTAAATCCAAAATAAAAGATTAAATCTACGTCAATAAGAATGTAAGGCATCAAAAGCGGAGAGGAACAACAGACGGTATGTGACTCGTTCCATGCCGAAGAGCCCCGGTCTTCATTTAATTCATTGGGTGTTTATTTAATACTTGTTATGTTGGACACAACAATAAGTGACGACTAATTCAATTTTATAGGAAGACATCCTTAGGCCACTTTCTTGTGCTTGAATGCTATTTTAGGCCCCATTTATGGTGTTCAAATTAAACATCTCGGAGTTGCTGGAAGCTTCTCGTGTTAATGGAATCCCACGTAGCGGATTGTGTGGGGAAGGGAGCAGATGAATCTGTATTCCCTGAATGTGTCTGGGCAAAAATCAATAAATGCAAGCACAGCTCCTCTCTTCTGATGGCTGTCTTTGCATGGTGGACTAATAGAAAAATAATAATTAAATTTAAATCACCAGATTAATTTGTTTTCCATCAGTCTCAGGAGAGATCCTTCGCCCCCCCTCCACCCCCACCCCCCTCAACCCCCCTTAGTTTCTTTAGTGGCTCATTATACTTTCTAATCAAGACAAAAAAAAGTGCCTCTTTTAGACAGACATGCTGTCTCCCTTCCCCCTTCTCTTCCCTGTGGTGTGCTTTCTCGCATTGCAGTCATTGTGCTGGCACTTATTATGTTACAAATGACCGAGGTACGGCAGGCATTCTCAGTGTGCATGCAAAGAGGGCCCACCCTTCTCCGCTACTAGCGCCTTCTCCTAATGACGATGCTCAGAGTGCCCCCCGACACAGCCCCATGCAGCCCTCTTCCCCCACTTTCCGCCCCCATGTGCTCTCTTTAATGAAGATTCTCCAATGCAATTAAAAATCCTTGCTTCTTGCTGCTACTGTATGACAAACAGAGCCACTGTCATTCCTCATAGCCTGTCATCTCCGCCACAAGAGGAGGAGGAGGAGATGGAGAAATACACCAGGGTGCCAGTGGCTACAGAGACAGATAGAGAGGACTGTTGTGGGTTTTTGTGTGTTTGAAGAAGAGCAAGTCCCCCCCACCCGCCACGGCCTCCATCCCCACCCACCATCTCAACAGGTAATGGAAGGACGACGGAGAGAAAAATCAATGACCAACGAAACACAGAGAGCAAGCGTATAAAATGGCTTTAACTGTGCACCAAAAGCTGAATAAGGGGTTCTCCGTCTGTGTCCGTCCGCCAAACTCTGGTGATCATGAATGTTTTATCAGACTTTTGCACCACAACGCTACCTTGTACTTCTTACTTCTTTTTTTTTTATTTTTTATCTTAGAGATAAAAAAAAAAAGTGAAGAATTTCTGAGCAAGAGCTCTGCAATTGTTGCAACAGCTTCAGAAAAGTGTGGCGACACTTTTGGATGTTGTGACATAACGGCAGAGAGGAAGACAGAGGGGAGGAAAAAAACAGGGAGCCTTCATTTATGATCATCTGAAATGATTATAAAGCATTAGTGTAAATGTGCCTGTAAAGCAACAGTCTGCTAACAACGCAAGATTTATGAGGTTACCAATAAACTAACAGTGGACAGTTTGTTAATCCACTATAATACCTGTTAAAATGAATACACTCAGCGCTGTGATGTGATCGACAAAGAGATAGAGAGACAGAGAGAGAGAGAGAGCGATGCACCAGTTGGCTCAAGTTCTGTGACCCATCCTCGTCAGGGTGGGGCGTATAGGAACAGTTGCCCACTCCATCTGCAAAAAAAAAAATCTACCCCCCTTACCCTACACAGCAACAACGCCCCTCTACCCCACCCCCTTGTTGTTTTCCAGTTGAATGAAATAATCTTCCCCCGTCTGGAAAGCCAGTCTGGGTCAGAGGGCCTGCGTTCAGCCTGTTGCTTATTGTGCGTTCAGAAGAGGAGGTAAAGCATACAATTAGGCACAGATGGCTGTCTTTGCCAGGCAATGTATTGATCCCGTCCCGAGGAGGAGCTGCCCCATTTCTGGTTTTGTTTCACAAAGTGCCCTTTAATTTGGAGCCACTGTGAGACCCATGTATTTGTTTGATCACACATCATGAGCTCAGATAGATAGATAGATAGATAGATAGATAGATAGATAGATAGATAGATAGATAGATAGATAGATAGATAGATAGATAGATAGATAGATAGATAGATAGATAGATAGATAGATAGATAGATAGATAGATAGATAGATAGATAGATAGATAGATAGATAGATAGATAGATAGATAGATAGATGCATTGATGTTTTATTCAACATTGCTTTTATTAAAACACCAAAGACACCTATTGAACTGGAGCATAAAAACAGATATAACTGACACTAAAAACTTTTATTAACACAATAAAATCATTTGAAAAAGAATCGGACTCAAGTTCCAAAGCTTTTTTGTAATTTGCTCTAAGTATAATTTGAAGAATTATTATTATTATTATTTTTTTAAAGTTGATTTATTTATTTTAAGTGTAATCATTTTAATTACATATGCTAACAGTAAAATAAATAAATAAATAAATTAATTAATTTTTTAAAAAGTTGTAACATCTATTCTATTTGTAGCTATTCTCTATTTGTTTACAACAGACAGGGGAATGAGATGCGCCACAGAACAACATTCATAAATAAAAGTCACCGCCACATCTCAGCCGGAGCCGTGCTGCAAAATGATAATGTCGCATTTAAAGTAATAACGGTCAATTACTGTATCCGCTCCTCCACTACGGCCGCTGCACAAATAATAAGTTTTCTTTGTGTGGCAGTAGTGAGCTGACGTCAGGTCGGTTCCTTGAAGTGGAGCTGAATAAACCTTGAGAAGAGTCTCCTTCAATCTGCTGTTAGTAACTAACACACACACTCACACACCGAGACTCAATTACTGCCCAATTCCCTTCTTTATCATTCGTCCCCGACCTCTTTCATAACCAAAACCGACCAAGGAAGGGGAAAAAAGACACAAGAGAGGCGACAAGAAGAGCAAACCGAAGAGTTAGTTGATCTAAAGAAGCCGCACGCTGGAAATAAGTAAAGTGTCGAAACTAAAAAAAGGTAAGTGTTTTTTTTTTCTTTTTTTTTTATTTTCCTGACGCTGTTTTCAAAGACCATCACTGAAACAAGCGGTGAGCTCTCCGCTTTGAGAGCTGGCTTCGGTTTCTAATTTCTTCGCTTGTTTTCTGCTTTTGTGGATACTTTGTTTTCTTGTTGCGAACGTAATTCGTTCGGTCGGCGTGTCCGGTAGTCGTTAGCGGTACATTTGGTTGAAGTTTTTTTTTTTCTCCTCTTTAATCTGAAAACGAAGTGGGTTTTTTTTCTCCCCGAGTGGTGACCTGATAGTGGGAATCGTCTTTGTGTCCTTCTTTCCTTTCTTCCTCTCTCGCGCACCGTTCGCTCCCGTGTTGGTAACTAGTTTTATCGTTGTGATTTTAAACTTTTTAAGCCTTTGCGGTGTCTCTGGGTTTTTATCGACCGTTTTAAACGAGCCGTTCGGGGTGTTTTTGGTGCGTATTTTTTGAGCTGTAACCGTCAAAAAACGTAGAGCGGAGAGAGAGAGAGACGGAGGGGGGTAACTGACTGGACTGCCGTTGGTCCTCGCTGTCCGTCCTTTAAAAAAACCCCATCCACTTTAACAGTCCCTCGACTCGAAAATAAAAACAATTTGTGACGAATTTATAAGCATCCACATCAGTTTGGGTTAAGTTTAGACGTGTATTATTCGTTTCTCTGCCCCGAGCGGGTCGGAGTTTGGGCTTTTTTTCCGTGTTGTTGGCCAGGCTTCGCCGGGGTTGCTGCTGCTAATCGCGGTCGCTTCCTCAAACCGAGGCGTGCAGGCGAGCTAGCGGCCGCTTGGCTGAGTTGTTGAAATTTATCCCTTTGTGTATATTACAATATCCTCCATTTTTTTCTCCCCTGCCCCTTTCCAAAACAACAAGCCTCTCGCCATCTTGGTTGTTTTAAATTCGTCCCTCAAGCACCCCTGCCTTTGATCCCCTCTCTCTCTACACACATACAAACACTTTTGACTACTTTAGTAGGAAATGGAACCACGGTTTTTTTTCTTAAGTTTTACCAAAGTTTTTGACGCGCTGTAGAGAAGCGAGGGAGTAAAGGATTTTGTGAAGACGCTTTTGAAAGACATTTGTAACGTTGAATGCTCCAGAGACATAATTTAGAAGCTCGTTTTCGAGATTTAAGGGGTGGAAATGTTCATTTATAAACAAAATACGTGTTTTCTGTCAAGATTGGAATATATGGTTAGGAAAGCTGAATAATGTCACAGCGTGACACGGTTATGTCAAATAAATTAACTCCTTCTGTTTTAAACTCAAAAGTGTTTTTTTTCAGTTATATTAGCCGTGGCTCGTGTTTGCTGCTAAACATGAATGAATGGAGTAAGGAAGGAAGGAAGGAGGGAGGAAAGGAAGGACTGATGTTAGCCTTAATTACCAAGAATGCAATTAAGAGTAAAAATAAAACACTTGATGTTAGATCCTGAATAAACATCACTTTGATCACATTTCCTTTGAAATAAAAATACATTTAACACCTTTTTTTTTTCTTTTTCTTTTTTTTAAACAAATGACCAATTAGGCAATAGTTTAATATATTATTTTAATTAAAAATCAACCACTTCTAACTCAGATCTTTGTACATGTCTGCTCATTGTAACAGCCTCTTTAGATGCCTTAGTACTTGTTTACACGTTTTCCAGACAGGACACTTGTCCTATTTATTTTCCGTCATTTTGCCTCACGCATGAGTTTAAGCCCTCCCCTAAGGTAGAGCCTGATCTCACCATCTTCTCTGTGTCCTATAAGCAGGGAAATAGGAGGAGGAGGGATGAAAACACACAAAACAAATGCTTTGAAATGGAAAATCTGATCATTTCACCTCCCACCTCTTTTGTTTGCCCGTTTATTGCTGCGAAGCCTGAGTGCAGAGGAGCAGATGTTTAGCCAAACATGAAGGCGCGGTGCCTCTGTCCTTATGGGGAATGGCTCTCGTTCCTCTCTCTGCTGCTGATGCATCGACATGACAGCTGCTTGATTTCATAGAGCTGCTAAGAAGCCATTAGTGGTATCCGTGAATTGAAACGGAACGGTGTCTTCAACTTTCCCTTCTCTCGCGCAACTATGTCTTTTAGCAATTTTATTTTGGGGAGATCTGTTTGAATGTTTGTGTGTTTTGACATACACTTGTATGCATGCGCAAGGGCTGCAGCTGAGCACACAGACCTGCAAGAAGTGCTAATATATTTGCGCAGTGTGTTTTCTCATAATTAAGAGAGATTGAACAAGAGCAAAAAGTGAAAAAGGGGAACAAATCTGTCAGAGTTTGTTTGCGATGTTGGTTTGAAATGAAAGCACACTGTGCTACCTCAAGCACACTCAAATCAGAGAGAGATCCTTCCTCACCAGGCCAAGAAAAAAAAAAGTCAACTCTGCTGGAGTTTTATTTTCGCTTTTCTTCTTGTTCTCTCTATAAAATTGGAACTGTTGTTTTTGAGGAGATAAAGGGAGACTTCCGCTTGACTTGAACATTTAGGAATTAAGGATAGACATTGTTAAGCCCCATTTGCATGTCTACTAGAATCACAGCAAACGGTTGCTATTGACTAAGCTGATTAGGTGAAATTAGGTTCACGAGCTCTATGTGTAGGGGTGCTGAATCTGACAGAACTTGGACAGCTTTTGAGAAGGCAATCCCATGTGCACACAGGCTTGGATTCTCTTTAATCCTCTGCTATTGAATCTAAGTTTTTTTTTCTATAGAGGAACCCCTTAGTTTATCTTCTTTTAAAAAGGAACTAAAGTGGGGTTTATTAGGTGTCTATAGTACAGTATAGTGAAAATCAGTTTGAGGCAACGTTTACTATACTTTAATAATTAAAACATTTTAACTTTGCACTATACCCGAAAACATCAGATTTTTTCAATTATCAAGTTTTTTTCTGCAGCAACATACATACAATAAAAATGTCATCCATCCATTTGAGCATTACTAAGTGTATCTTATCGGTTAAACTTGTTTCCCCTGTTGCTGAGATTTAAGAACAAATCAAATCCATTTGTGAAATGGATCTAAAGCCTTGCTGTCATTTCGACTGATAACAGGGAAAAAAGAAGGTTGTAAAACCTTAATCACAGATTAAGCCATGTTTGAATGCATCTGCATCAATGACCACTATTATATCAATTATAGTATATAGCAACTACATAAACTTAACCTTTTCATGTCAGTATTGTCAAATGGGGATTTGAGAGTATTTTAATTTTATCCCAATTCCTTACAATAAGCCTCACACTCATTAGGTTCATAACTAACTATATAACTTTACATTATAGTTAAATTGTGTCTTGTATTTCTTTGTGACATAAGGTCTCATCCCAGTCTGTGGTTTGGTTAAGGTTGTTAAAGGGCCAATCAATAAAGAAAGAAAACATTGTGTTTGCATCTGTACACACACATACAAACATACAAACTCTGCATCTTGCTCTGTGATAAAGTCTAGCCTAGAGTTGCACAATACGTCGAATCACAATTGACAATGTCAACGTGTGCAATATTGGAACTGGAAAAGACTCTTTGGTTGCAGTACCATAATGTTTTAGGTGTCATTTAATAATTGCCCATTCTCTTCCCATTTTCTTCATACCCATCTTTTAGATTTTCTGAGCTCCAAGGACTAAAAACAAGAAGAACGTGCTTTGAAGTCAAAATTCCCACCAGCAAATCTGAGATCAGTATACAAGGTGGCTTGGTAGCCATACTGGATACTGACCTCAAGCCTGCTTGCATATAAAACATTGTGATAGTTGCAGCTATAGACTATTTATTAGCACTTTGTACTATGATTTGTAACTAATTAAACCAAAGACACATATTAATGTTAAATGTCTTGCTGTGGATGTGTCCCTTTAGTGTTCAAATGCTTAAAATCGAGGGAAACAACAGCAAATCCAGTTGTTTTCTGACTTGCGACTATCAGCTTGGGTGTGAAGTTGTTCCCAGCTCAGAAGTCCGATGTCCAAGACGCAGAATAAAACCTTGATGCCGATAATACATTTATCAACTTGGTTGACTTTTTACATCCTTTAAAACCACATCTGATTTAAACGCTAGTGACCAAGCTATTAAACCCCAAGGACATTTTTGCAATGATAAAAAAAAAAAAAAAAAAAAAAAAGAGCAGAGAGGAAAATGTAGGCTAATCTCAATCAATATAAGCTCAGAAATATTACTATAAATATCACCATGTTTTTCCGTTTATCATGTCGCCCTTCTCTGCCTTTAAAAAAAATCCATGGCCCCAATGCTTTTATGTTATATTTAGTCACTGATTAATGAGAAGTTGCAAATAATCTATTGAGAATAAACGCCATCTGCTTGCATCGCCAAATCTGTGTATGTTAGTTGTGATTCAGAGCTGCGAAATTTAGAGAGGAAGTGGAGATCTGCTTATTGTTAACCAAATGACTCAAGAAACTCGTGTTAGACAGAGTTCTGGTCAGATTTCTTCATCTCTCGCCATCCGGATGTCGTTTGCAAATGAAAGCGCAAGCGTGTATTCAGAAAATTGCAAGGACAGATGAAATGGCATGTCAGAAAATTGATTACTACAACAGATGTGATAGAGGTATGGATTAATTCTCTAACAGCTGATTGGTCCTTTGTGGAAAAGTACTGTTTCTTCCAATAAACTAAAAACTTTGTAAGTTTGATGATGTTTTATGTTACTGATTCAAGTCACACTTCTGTGTGTCTGTCTTTGTCATTTGCTGTGTGCTGCATATTTTAGGCTTGCTAACATACACATTCACAGGGCTTTGCATGTTGACATCCTCCCTGCTGGAAAGTTAGTGAGATCTCAGATGATCTGACTAACCTCATGTTACCTTTCTATTTTGGTAACACTGCCTGCTCGCTGAATCTCCTGATAATCATCAGAGTACTCAAATAATTGTCTAAAGTGCATTCTTGGTGACAGCTGCTTTTAACGCAGCCTTTTCAAATATTGTGGCTATCTCTGACCGCCACTGTTTGTACCCATCTGTGCACCGAGAAAGTGTAGCTTCAGTTTGAAAGCCTGGCTAATGAGATGGGGCACATATGCCTCCTGTTGTAGGAGCAAGTAAACAATCTCCACTGTTAATTAAGACTAAACAAATCAACACTCACTCGGTTTTCTCTGCATTTCTGCACGGATTACATATGGTGGATTAATTACTGAACAATAAGCGGTGGAAAGTGCAAGGGGGTCACCCTGCATTGACTTTCCGGAGACAGAACACAGAGCGGCCAAATTTGGGAGGGAAAGGCGATAAGCTGCTTCTTTGCTGTTCGTCCCGTGGGCATCTATTTATCATTCAATGTGAGAATTTCCTTGATGAAAGTCAAGGTTGTTTGCACATTCTCCGTCTCGTTGGGATGCCTGCTTTTCCACCAGCAAGGTGAAAAGGTTGATTTTTTTTATTGTTTTTTTTTTTTTCTTCCTCCTCCGAAGAGATACCTCGTTTGGAAAGTCCGTGCTAGTTTCTTATAATGAAGTCTCAAAAGGTCCTGATGATTTTTTTCCACTTCAGGGCTGTTTTTGTTTTGTACATTGGGGTGGAGGTGAAAATACAAATGTGCTTCATGTTTTGTGGAGCCGTAGAACAGCGAGTGTGCTGGTCCTCATTATTCAGTATGTTTCTGTTGCATATTCATGTTTAAGTTGCCGCACCGTGGGTGAGCTGGAGGCATCCATTTAATGTGGTCTGAGTGAAACGTAACACCGACATGACATGGCAACATTATGAAAGCGTTTTCACGTCACTGGCATTTTGCTTCATGAAAGACAGTCATTTATTTAGTGTTAAGAGAAGCAGCTGGATGAAGCTGAAACGGCAGAAACGTGAAGGTGTTGGTTTTGTTTTCCTGTGAAAAACCACACAAGATGTTTACCGGCGTCTTTTGCGTTATCTGTCTTATCTAGCCACAGAAACTTGATTATAAGCATCAAGGTCTGGAAGACCTGCTATACAGTTTGACGTTTACCACACTGTGACATTCTCAATCTGTAGCAGAGGGGGCTGTAAATATACATTTCTCCAGGATACTCTCGCTCCGGCTGTGCTCGAATAGAAGAGGAAATGAATGGAAAAGAAATAGGAAGGAGGTTTTGAATGGCGGAATGGGAAAGATATTGGTTTCTCTACTGGTGTTCCTCTTGGGTCAGTGGGGTTCTTGATGGAACTATAGAATAAGTTGATGCAGGCAGGCACGCTGCAAGCTTTGCTTGGCTTTAAGAAATGCACACATAAACCTTGACACACACATTGCTGTCAGAACACAGGCATTTATGCATAGGGACAGGAAACACACACCCATTTATACACTCACACAGATACACACAAATGCACGAGATTGCACCTCGACAGCCCCCGTTTATTGATCTTCTTCAGCATTAAAAATCTGGTCACTGCTGCCACAAAGGCTTTTTATTTTAGCTGCGCTGGCAAAGCTTGCTTCAAGCTAAGCCAGAATTTAAAATATTTAACTCCTACATAACACCCTAGAAAAGGACAAGGGTAAAAGCAAACGCACACAGTTTTAAACTGCAATAAGTGTAGCTGCTCGGAACCATCATGTGAACCGTGGTGATTAAATCACATCCCAGTTTATTAGCCGTGTAAACTCACAGCTTTGCATCTATAAAAGTTTCAGTTGGAGATGTGTTTTGATTCTCAATTCAACCCAACTCACTATTCACTAACATGGCCTTACCTTGTTTGTATCATTCATGCTGATTTGCCTGTAGTCAGTGGATTAGTCATGACTGTGCCTGGGACAAGCTGCTGTTTTTAGCATATTAAGGTTAAAAAAGGATACTCATGTGTAGAGAGGCAACTTACAGTGTTTAATCCACACAAGCTCTGTGAGCACATGCTTTTACAGTAACTCTTATCTCTCTGTAAGTACATTGCCTTTCGATTTCTCCAGTCTCAGTGCATGCAAAGCAATGTATCAAGAATATTTCCTCTTTTTCTTCTTGGGAAATTTTCAGTCTTCAGTTTGCACCAGGTGGCGAAGAGGAAATGGTCCGACCAGCTCTGTTTAAACTCTATTTCGAAATAATCTGTCCTGAAAAGGTCACAGCACATCTCAGTGATTTCAAAATGCTTCTGCGTTGTAGTGGAAATGTGGATTGCATGAACATTACTTATTAAATACACCAGCAGGCGACCTAAGCGTGAGGCTTTCCTCGTCCATTCGAACCTGCTGCTTGCTGTTGTTTTTCTCCTGTCCAGCTCTGAAAGCTTAGCCCCGCTCTGTCTGTGGCATTGTGCTGCCTTCTAACTCTCTGTATGTCTGTCTGCCTGTCCTTCTGCCTTGCTGTCTGTCTCTCTGTTGCGCTTGTGCTCGCTCTTTCTGAACGATGACACTGAGAGACAGCTGTAACGTGAGACGCCTCTCGATCCTGGCAGGGGCTTCGAAAGCTGAGGCAGAAGGGAGGGAAAGGGCCTTTATGTGAGACTGGGGGTGCTGACCTCCCCTCATTCCCCTTCTCTGTTTCTCCTCCTTTTTTCTCCCTCCTTCTGTGTCCGTTTGCATACTATATCCTCCCCCCACCAACAGAAGCCAAGACAGCACTCTTGTGAAGTGAAACAAGGAGAGAGTTTAGCCATATTGAAAATCTGATGGATGACATTGCGTGTTTTGTCCATTTGGTACCACTTTAATCCCCAGCATCTCTCCCATCGTTAGATTACATCGAATGAACTGAAGTTGTGTTGTCTAGGGTGACTTGTGTTTGTGATCCGTTTGAGGACATGTTTTCTTTGTGTGTGTGCATGTAGACGGAAACATCTCTGGACTCTAGGCTACGGTTGCTAAATCCTGTGTTAGAGCTCCCATGTGTAATCCAAACATTTAGAGCTAATTTAAGCATGCAGGCAGAAGCAGCATCCTTTAAGAAACAACAGCTCCCCTCCCTCTGCAACCTCCACTCTGTGTGTGTGTGCGTGGCATGCACAAGCGCGCGCGTGTGTATGTGTGGATGTCTTGTTGTCGCTGGAGGGAAATGAAAGTACTCAATCACTCACCTGTCAGAGTACTTCAAAATCCGCCCATAACACACTGGTGTGCGCGCACTCCCGCACATGGACACATATGTGCATACACTCTTGCCCCTGAGGGTTTGACAGGACTGGCCCTTTATTGACTCCCTTGATCAAGGAGACAGCAGATCCATTTAATAGAAGCTCCACACACACAGGGGCTGAAATCAAAGTGGATTCACATCTGTTCTCCACACAGCTCCACTATATCCTTTTTTTCTCTTGTACGGCAGAGCTGCTCATCATTTAAAAAATGGCTGCTTTGATGAGTGTTGAGCTAAATTTTCTGAGCCAGTACCAATAGACGTCATAATGTTGTTCACTGCATGTAAAGCCAACTGTTTCTGCGCCATGTATGCCAAAATAGCTCTGATTCGCCTCTTCACCCCATCTTGGGGTATTGCTCACAGTATAGTGTAATAATGTCATGATACAAACCCAGCAGGGGTCATAGGCCTGTTCCATTGGCTCTGGCCCTTCTCTTCCCAGTTGGCTATGTTTTGCGCTGAGTGTTCTGGAAGGCCACTTAGCTAAGAGGCTGCTGATAGTAGATGTGACAGCTGTGCTGGTCATGGCTACCCTGACCTTCACACGTCATCGTGACGGTCCATCAAGGCTGTAATGATACTCTGAACCTATTGTGTACTCCTGTGTTGGCCTAATTGTCCGCACTGGTGATTATGTGGCCACATATGCTACTGATACTGCCATCAAAATGAAACTGCAAACAGATACAATCAAGGCCAAGTTGGCTATTTGCAGATGCAAGTGGCAAAGAGAAGGAAGAAATAAATGTGGCTTGCTTAATGTGGCTATAGGCTCCCTGCCAGTAAAAGAAAAGAAAAGATATAATGGCAACTCAAAAACATGCATACGCATAGACTAAGGAAAGAAGCACACAATCAGGCCTAGTATTTTATATATTTTCTACCTCTCACAAATGGATCGCACTAATGCTCGGAGCTTTTCACCGGTCTCAAAGCGCTTTACTTCAGCGCATGGTGGTAACGCGTTCCCTTGAGATGGCACTAGCTCCATCAAGTCAAGGAAGAAACCATTTAGCAGAATGACAAACACACACATACATTCAAGCAACACAGCACCAGGAGCCTGGGAGGATTTGGATTGCACTTAGACAAACGTTTCTCACACAAGTTCTTTATTCCTTCTCTACGCTCCCCTTCTTTTGCCCCGAACATACACTTTCTCGCACACAAAAGTACTTGCACAGAGATTCCATTTTGTCAGCTTTCAGCCCCAGATCATGTAACGATAAAAGATGCTGCCCTGCAGTTAGACACTGCCAGTAAATCACAGGGCAAAGAAAGCTGGGAGAAGCACTTATTTTTAAGCAGCATGAGAGACCACACTGGGGCTGGGGTTGGATGGGAGGGGGGGTTGAGACAGATAGGGTAAGACAGAGGGAGAGAAAGAGAGAGGCAGAGAGAGCTTCTTTGTGCACTGTGTACTGGCATTGTGTGTGATGAAGAGATGAATCACAGCTATTTAGGGATTGGTTTCCTGCAACTGATTGTGTGACGACTTGGTGGCGGACAGACTGTCAAGACTTGCCTGTTTTGTTCAAGGGGCTTCAGGAAAATGTCTGCGGCCAAGTCTCGCGTAACTCACTCCCACAGGCACCGGTGTGCTAGAGATCAGCGGAGACAACAGAGACAAACACCTCAGTGGTGTCGCTCCTCTAACAGGGCATCAAATATTAAAGTGAAATAGATTTTAGGCTAATCTCAATATGTATATTTCCAGAGTACACTTGTTATCCATTCTCCTACAGCAAATAGAGTTTTCAAAGGAAAGTCTTCCTTTCTTTCTTTCTTTCTTTCTTTAGAAAGGAAGATAGGAAGACTTTCTGTCTTTCCCCTCTCTTTGCTTTGTGGTTGGTACAAAATTATGACCCATGTGTTTACCACTGTGCAGATGTCAGTGAGCGGCTGTATGTATCTGAACAGTAAAGTCAACATCTGTTCATCTGAGGAAGCAGTGGTGGTAGATTAGGAAACCCAAACAAGACAATCCAGGCAGACGTTACAGCAGTTAGATTGCACATTGCCCATGTGCAAGCATGCCTGAAGTATGAAATAATAATAGCTTTGCCTATAATTCCTGCTTTTTTTCTCCCCACTTCATGTTATTCAAATGAAAATTACTAGGTAAAGATGGCTGTAATTAGCACATTTTCTGGACATCTATTCAAAAATTATTAAATAAAACTGAATGACATATCATTTCAACACAATAATGTGAAAGATATTTAAAGGCAGAAGAGGTAACGCAAATAAGTTCATATTTTTATTTTTGCTGATGACTGTTCTATTTTTGCCTACTGATGTTTCTACACCTCCCAAAGTTATGAGCTCAGTGCATAGAAGAGGAAAGTTGTGACAACTCTTAAAGTTCACCAACCACTATCTACAGATCATTCAGCTCAAACACGCCCCAGAGTTTAAATAACTTGGCTGAAAATAAAAAGTACATAAAGTAATACATAAAGTAGCTTCAACAGCTGACATACTCTGCTGAACGTATCCTCAGCATTTGTGTCCCTGCATTGGTAATTGTCAAGGAACTGCAGCATTCCTCTCACCCAAAGTTTTACCCTCTTCTGCAATATGATATTGCCAATCTTCCTTTACAAATCTGAAACCTGGACAGTTTCAAAACAAGAAATTAATAAACTACAAGTTCTTGAAGATGGTGTCTACATCAGACTGTTGTCTTTTTCTTAGAGCAATGCTGACAGGAGGTTCAGAAATGTAGACTGCAGTAGTTCAACTTATCCTGTAGAGCATCAACTCCTGCACTGTCTTGTTGTGCAAGTGAGCCGTACACTGGAGAGTCCAAAGTGATGCCAGAGAGAAGACATAAGGAAAACTAATTTAGGATGCCCTGGAATCTAAATGCCTTGCTCTCAATCAAGTCAAGCCCAGTGCCATGTAGGACTGCTCAAATAAGAAAATAATGAAAATTTTAGTCAGCATTGAAAACAAAATTATTTCAAATGCTTTCTAGTTGAGTTGGAAAGACAATGTATTTATTGCACTCAAGGAGAATATATTTAGCCTGAATATAAGGCTGTGTGACATGTCACATATATTTGAAGTATTATGCTTTGTTCCCATGTGCCATGTCTAAAATGATGATATTGTGACTTTTCGGCACTTTTCGAGTATAAATTTCCCTAGCAACGATTATCTGTCTGCATACCCTGTTGCTTGAAGCTATTTTTTTCTTAGCACTCCTGAAAGCTTCACTCCCCCATCTCCTAACCATGGCAGGAAGTTCCAGAGTTTATAGATTGTATACCAGGTTGTAATGAGGAAGCATGGCAACACCATCAAAAATGTCAACAGCTCAACAAGAGTTCCCAAGTTTTGAGTGTCAGAGGTGTTGAATTAATAGTTTTAAAAAAGACAGCTGTGGATGAAAGGGTGGTGATAAGAAAGAAATGTTGAATTTAAAGGGCCTTTAGCTCAAAGTCAGCCTGGATCAGAGATTTTAACAACCCATATTTGACAAAACCACAGAAGGTTACTATTTAGCAAGCTGCAGTTTTGCTGATAATCTGACAAAAATATGTGTAGCATAATATCAATGGTTTCGACAAAATGTGAATAGTTTGACTCTAAGTAATTTTCCTAACTGTATAAACCAGCTTTTACTGGGATTTCTGCTGTTGTGTTAAACACTCATTATTTAAGTTCCTAGTCATATTGCACAGTACTTTAATTCTGAACAAAAACATGCTGTGTGTTAATGGGTTGCTGTTCTAATCACTCCCTTCTGAACAGCGTTCTGATGTGTTGGTGCTCAGCTTGCGTCTGCAATACATTACTGTGTCAGTTATTGTGATTTAGTTGCTTTTCTTTTATTTTTTAAAGCAATTTTTTATTTACTTTATTGTCATGGTTTGTTTGTAAAAGTACCATAAGCATAGATAATTGTTTGGGAGTTTCCAGCCTCATTGTTGTGTATTAATTTTAAACCTAAAATAAATGTGGCATATGTTTAAAAAGCTGCTCTTTCAGACACTGGTCACAGCCCATTGTCCTCATGTCTTGGTGCAACCTTACCAAATTGATATCATTATTTAGCATCACTGTAGTATAATGGCCTCATGCGGTTATGGCTTCTTTTTTCAGATATGTTTACCAGGATAATGTACCTTGTAAACAAACAAGAAGTAAAACTGCAGCTTTGTTTTGAAACTGGACTGGTCACAAAAAGACTTCTACTGTTGTACTATTTGGAAAGATAGCCAATAAATTTGGTGCTTTAGCGCTGATGTTGAAAGAAGAGTTTGTCTGACACAAACTCCTTTTTCTTAGGGAATATCCAAAATATTCAAAACAAAATGCAGCTTGGGAAACTGAAATACCTAGATGCAATGCTATACTTGGGAAGTTATTGGCTAACATTTACAAGACAGCCAATCCAGAAGCACTACTTCTTTTCCTTGGCACTGACTGGCTGAAGCCACAAGGAAGACTGTACTAGATATTAGCTTCTGCTTTATTGCCCACACGATTTTCACTCTTTGTATCAATGCAGATTAAAGGCTTTTGGAGTTTGAACTATTAAAATAGGGAGTTCTTGGTGTTTTTAGATGGGGGTCTCAGGTATTTGCAGATTTCAGCTATTGGTGGGAAGATGTGGTCCCTTCCCACATCTAGAGACAGAAGTAAAAACTCATGCTTGCAAAGCACAACATGGCATAATAATAATAATAATAATAATAATAATAATAATAATAATAATAATAATATTCTTGACACTTATGTTGTCTTCATGATCACTTAAAGCCAACATTGACCTTGAAAGATAAATTCAAATAATTGACCACCTTGGCACTTTAACTTGAATAATAAAGTAACTTTGTGTGGCTTCCAAAACATGACTACCATTTTTGCCTTTCTGATAATTCTAAAATAACATTTTCTGTTTGCTGTTCTGGTCCCAGTTTTATTGTATTCCTATTGTGTTATGTAATGGTCTTTAAAGCTTTCATACGTCACACTTTGATTATTTCATGTTTCAAGTGTTGGATTGTCAGTTGGAGTAAACCAAGCCAGATATTGAAGTAATGTTAAAATAAATGTGAATCATTCCTTGAGAATGAAATAATTGTTAGTTGCAGCCTAACCACACCACTATGATTCATACAGACGTTTTTATTGAATAAGGGTGCAGGAAAAAGTGTGCGTGTGTGTGTGTGTGTGTGTTTTATGTGTTTTTTTTTTTTTAGCCATGTGCCATTGATGTAAAAACCGCTAAGATCTAACAGTAAAATGAGGTTAATAGACTAACAGCCTGATTCTCAGTCAGGCAAATGATGGCAGACAGCATTGGCTTTCTGATCCAGTGTAATTCACCTGCCTCATGGCTGGCAAATCACATTCGGTGCTGAAGTCCTATGAGCACAGGATCCTTTAATCATCAGCTAATAGGCCTTTATGAAAAAGCTGAAGATGAATTCAGCCTACCTGGCTCTCTGTTGTCATTATCACGGCGATGAGTTATCAAAGTGTTTGTGTGTGCCTGCAGCCTTGGTGTGTGTGAAGGCGTGCATGTGCGTGTGTGTGTGTGTGTGTCTGCGTAGATAATGTAGGAAGCCATTACAGTTAGAGTCTGATCAGTTTAGGCAATATCAATACAGCCAGAGTAGCGTCTGATGAAGTGATGGTATGTGTTGGATGATGAGCCTCAGACACTGGCATGGCTGGAGGGCATTTGGACCGACAGAATCAGTTAGAACTGTTCAGATCTGTTTCTGTTTATTGTAATTTAAAATAAACAAATAATATACAAAACAAAACAAAACAAAGTGTGAACATAAACTTTAGTTTTTCAACAGATTTCCATGACTGTAGTATCTGTGCCCAGTCGTGCTAAGACAACATTCGCAAGGCTCGGCTTTGTTGCTGCTGACCAGATGGATGTGTTTACAGACAACAAAACCTTGTTAGATAGCTACCCACACACGCTACAACACCGCTCTTGTGTTGCTGTCGTCTGGAAGTGTTTGTGCTGCTTCTCTGATGCCCCCTGGTTGTATATGAGGAGACCCGGTTGTTGTAGTTGTTGTGCTTTAACACTAGCCTAATCTTTCTCACCCACTTCATAAATGAAAGATGAAGTAAAAGTAGTTTAAATGGAAGTTTTAAAATCTTTGTGTGTGTTTGACTGCTGTATATACAAAGCAGGGTGGTGTCTGTTATGGTGAGCTGCTTAGATTAGGCTCAGGCTCTAAGTGCAGAGGAGGGCCTCAGAGACAATGCATGAAAGCTGGGCGTGAGAACGCCGGTAAGGCTTGGTTCTCTGCAAGAACTGTCTTGTGTTTAGGGAAAATATCCTCACACTCACAGCTCCAATGTCTATATCCATTTCTAGCAAACAGGTTTTGCAAGAAAAGGGCTCAGCGAGACAGAGACTTTTTGTGGGTGTGAATGTGATTTTGAGCGTGCAAAAGTGTTTAAGGGTAGCCACAGCTGCATGTGTGTGGTTTTTTTATTTATTTTTTAAATGTTTTTTTTTTTCAAACATCACTGTATTTCTGGCTTGATGTGCCTGGAAACCACAAATACAAAGATGTGTAGCTGCAAGATTGGTACAGGCTGGTTTTAGGAGGTTTGCCCTGTTTTTTTTTTTTGTCAGCGTAATGAAACCGTATCAAACCAAAGCATGTTTTAGAAATCTCATACCTCAAATTGGGGATTTAACCTGAACTTAAGTGAGCGTTTGTTTCCCCCTTTTCTCCAGGTGGTACAGCAGTTATGTCAAAGAGCTGAAGACATCTCTAACAGTGAGTACACACTCTTGTTTTCTTCTGGCGTTGGCCTGCGCTGCATGTATGTCTGTGTGTTGCAAAACAATCGATGCGTGACTTTTTGAAATGCATATTGTCACACACTTCTGCTTTTACGGGGGGTTTTTTTTGTGGCATGTCAGAACAAACTTGCCGACTCCTCCAGTTTCAGGCCTTATTTGATTTTCATTCATTCAGTGAAAGAGGATGTTTTTTTTTTCTTCTTCCCCAATTAAATTTAACAAGAGCCCCTTGAAAAGCAGTTGTTATGATTACATTACAAATTCGGGGTTCATTCAGTGAATCAAGCAATTAATTAGATTTCCTCCATTCTAATCAGAATATTTGTATGAAACGTAGGAGCCTAATAAACATTCTTTGAGTTTGCTATCTGTTCATACCCAACACTGAATGTAAATGGCTGTTAACTGAGCCTGACAGCGCTTCGGGGTTGGGATTCTGCGATTGTGCAGAGTTGTTTATGTGGATTGTTATATGGAGCTTTAATTCTCTCCTTTCTCCGAAGCGCTCCTTCCTTTCTTCTCCGTTTTTCTCACTCTCTGTTTGTGAACGCAAGCAGTATTCAGGGGTGCGGCTGCATCCTCAAGGCTTCAGTTCACGCACACACACACACGCACTCACACTCATCAAGGTGGCAGGTTTTCTTGTTCTACACACACAGACAATGACTTGCACTTTCCTTCCCCGCATCACTTGAAGGCCCCCGTGTCGATGAGTGTGTCATCAGATCAAATAGGATCTTTTATAAGGTTTTCACTGAATGCGGAGCTCAGGGAAATACTTGTTTCACATGTGACTGTCTCTTTTTTAGCCCAGTGTGTTGCCAGACCCGATTCTATCAGGTCTAACGTTACCGCTTCATCTCTCCCGATGAATGATACATTACACCCTCCTCTCCCCCACGCAGGTTGGCGCGGGCAGGTTGTATCATTTGTGATAAGTATTGACGAATCCTCTCCTGGGGAATCAATTTCGAGTGGGGGGATAAGGGGGTTTGTATCCTCGTCGCTCAACCCCCACAGCTGGCTGTTCCTAACCACCGCCTTGGCTGCCTGACTCTTCCTGCAGCCCCATGGAGAACAAGCACAGCGGAGCACAGGGAAAGATGGAGCTCATCCAAACAGCTATGGTGTAATTAGCTGACATTTGTTGCTTGGAAGACAAGAGAAGGGAAAAAAAAAAAAAAAAAAAAAACGAAGGAGCTGCTTGACTCAAACACCCAAAGGAATATGCAAATATTGAAAGAGGGAGAGAAAATAGAAAAAAGAAATTTGTTTAATGGCACAGAGATATAAACTATTCATACGTGATGGTGTGTGTAATTTTGTGTGTTGTGAACCCATTGAACTTTGCGTGAGTGGTTGCGCTTGTGCTTTTTAACCCAACGAGATGAACTCCTGGTCTTTAACTACGTAGAGATAAAAATGATGCTTTCCTTCTGTGCTGTTTAGCGTTCTTGCTTTGCAGAGCATGTCTCAAGGCTTTTCAGCCACCTCAGCAAGGCATTACACAACAGAGTTACACAGTACCCACATGAAGAAGCATCCATCCACAGCCGGGATGATTCTTCGGTTCCAGGAAAAAAAGAAAAAAAAAAGGCTCATCGTACGAATGTGCAGCGCTGGTGTGTCAGTGCATGTCTGTGCATTTAAGGAAGGGCGCTGTAATACAGGCGCTGCAATGCTCACGCAGGCCCATCTGCTTGATCCGAGCTGGAAATGCAATGCTGTTTAATGGCAAAACACTGAGTGGCAGGGAGGTGTGCAGAGAAGGGAGGAGTGTGTGTGTGTGTTTTTTTCTCTCTCTGTGTCTAAGTGCGTGAGGGTGTGAGTGTGAAATAGAGAGGAATAAAGGGAGAGGGAGAAGGAGAGAGAAAAACATCTCGAAGGTCAGGAGCAGCGGGCGGCCGTAGGGGAGAGACACGTGAGACGGAGATAGTCTTGCGTCAGCCCCACAGCAGTCCGACTCTTATGTGTGTGTGTGTATCTCCTGTGGGGCCAGCATTTCCATCTGCATTGTACCGTGTGTTACAACAGAGAAGGATGCCTGTTTCTATTCTGATAGATGGACAAATGGACAAATGGACGGACGGACGGACGGACGGACGGATGGATGGATGGATGGATGGATGGATGGATGGATGGATGGATGGATGGATGGATGGATGGATGGATGGATGGATGGATGGATGGATGGATGGATGGATGGATGGATGGATGGATGGATGGATGGATGGATGGATAGATAGATAGATAGATAGATAGATAGATAGATAGATAGATAGATAGATAGATAGATAGATAGATAGATAGATAGATAAGTTAATTGCTGCTTGGAAGTACTTGCATGCAGTCAGTCATTGAGCTATGGATAATTTTTTTACATGGTTCTTCTGACAGTGGAAGGGGAAATTACACCTTCTACCCTGAGGGGAAAGAATTTGTGTCTCGCTGCTTGTCACAAAACCTGAATAATGTTTCATCAATCCCAGCAACTACTATCATTTTTCAGCACTTATTCATGAGCCTGCTTTGTTTCTCACTGTGCACTTTTTCTCCCCCATGCCCTTTAAACCGGTGCTCTGTTAGATCAGGGAAGTGTTAGAGATAACGCCTAAACATTTAGTACTTTGTACTTGCCTCGGAGCTAAGATTGTTAAAAAGCTACTCCGAGCTTGTCCTCAGGATAGGAAGGCGTGTTGATTCAGCAGGCGCGCTCCAGCTTCACTTTTTGGGCTTTACCCGTCTACAGCTTTGTGTCACTTGCACTCCCACTCATGTTCGCTTCACTTTCACACAGAAAGCTCTGGCCGTTCCACTCCTGCCTTCCCTCGGCCCGTACCGTCTCGACAGGATTTAGTTCTGTAGGCAGACTTTTGATTATCCCGCACTGCCAAAACGCCCTCTGCTCTCCTCATCTCCATGCAGCACGGGGTGAGGCTGCTCCTTTTACAGACCCTTGTGCCATGAATCACTGCTTGCACCCAGGGAGCCTCAGTCCACTGAGGGCCTCCCTGCCCAGACTATAATGTGTGTGGTCATGAGGGGGCCATTTTGAATGGAGTCCAGACAAAACAGGAGCTAAAGAACCCAAGCTGTGAGCTTTCTCATGGAGGGCAACAGCAGGAGTGGTGTGTGTGTGTCTGTTTGTGTATGCTTGTGTGTGTTTTGATGTGTTTCCTGTATCAAAGGTGAGATGTTGGACATACAATGCCTGGGTCTGGGCATTGTAATACAGCATAATTGTATACCAGTAATTTATGAAACGTTAGGAGAAGCCCTCCAAACCTGATACTCCACAAACCTTTGAGCCGAGCACAGATGCGGTTTGCAATTTGAGATGCTCAGACTCTGTGCTGATGTCTGTTTGGCTGTGAGGTTTAAAAACAAGAAGTTATTCAGTGTTAGCAACAAGCTACAGATCACATCAGTATAACCCAGAGGGAGGTAATGGTGCTTTTTTGGTTCTTTTTCTCAATGGCCTGGTTATCAGTTTTAAATCTGTTACTCTGTCATGTTTTTTGGAGATGTTGTTTTCATCGCTAAAACTTTAAGTATGATTTTTTTGTACCCGATTGGTAAATTTGTCATTCATCAACCAGGCTTTTACCGGCCAGTATCCATTTCCAGTTGACTTTGATGGGTGATCCACCATTTTGCTTTGTTGTATTTGTACAATTAAATGTAGGATTTGCTCCTTTCATAATTTCCACCCAGCTTTGCATCTAAACTTTGTCATTTAGTCTTTTCGTGCTTTCATTTTGGACCTGTAAACAAACCATCCATGTTTGTTTGCATGCCACATGTTAGTTTCCTAAAGATATTTCATCATACAAAATAATTAAATATAATGTGTAATTTAATTGCATGTTAAACTCTAAAATAAAATGCATTACACTATAATTTTGTTGTGAACCCCGTTTTGACCAGTTAACAAGATAAATTATAAGTCAGAGCATCGCCATTAAACCAAAATGTGACGAAATGATCAAAGAAAAAGAATGGCTGCAAGACAGAGAGAGTTTGGACTTTGGGACATGCTTAATGTCTGATTGGGTTATCGCCTTTACTGATATGTGCAGTTTTCTTCAACTTACCTTTAGATACGCATTGCTGGTAGCAGAACATTGCTAAATAACTGAGATTTGTAAGAATCACATCTTAGAGAAAAAGTAAAAAGAAAAAAGAAGAATTATAGTTTTTATACAGCGTGTATAGAATCTATTAATGTCCAAACCTTTTTTCACATCAAACCAATTCATAACAAAACCTTTCAAAGTCTGATTTAAATGTGGTTGAGTACTGTTCAATTCAATCAAATTACAACCCAATTCTATTGATAAAAAGTCTGACTAAAGAATAATGTCTTAATATGACTTGATGACTAGAATAAAATAATCTAAATAATCACCATGTTGGCTTACAGTATGAGTGTGTCTCTGCTATTAGGAAACACTAGTAGGGCTATTTATGGGGATTATTTAGCAGACCATGCTCAAACAATTTCTCTCTTTCTCTTGTTCTCTTGTTCTCTTGTTCTCTCGATCTCTCACACACACACTCAACCGCACACACACCCACAACATGCCAGCTGTTGCCTCATGAAAGCCTCTAGGTTTATTGGGTCTATCTGCTACCTTTATGGCCGAGCCACATCTCTCCAACTGTCGTTATTCCCTTGCCTCTCTTTCAGGCATGGACCTTGTTTCTTGACATCCTCTGTAGCTTCCTGTCCCCCTTTTCTCCCTCTTTAGGTCTTATTTCCTCCTCCCTGACTTCAAACACACACACCAAACAAATATTGCTCTGCTGCGATCGTGGTTTTGCCTGTAAAACGTGAAAGTTGCTCCAAGCGGTTGGTCCCCGCAGGGCCCTGCGCGTCTCGGGGGCCGGTCGGACGGGCCCGGGTTGTAACCTGGATACAGCTGCAAACCAGAGGAGCCATTAACAGTGCCAGGAGGCCCCCAGCTCCCAGTGAGAGCTCATTACTGTTTCTGTGCAGTCACACTCCTCCTATGAAACGCAGCAGTGTGTCTGTTGAAACTAGCCAGGACACTGAGCCTCGGGGAAACTATTACGCCTTGATTTGATGAGAGAGAGAAGAGAAAGAGAGAGAGAGTAAGAGAAGAGAAAGAACCAGGAGAGGGAAGGTTTGTCAAAACAGGAAAAACGAATACCAAGAATGATATTAATCATTAAACACATCCAGCTTTCCATGAACTGTACTGTGAGAGTGTGAGTATCTGTGTTTATTGGATGTGATTTGCTCTTTGTTCAGTGTGTTTGTGTGTATGTGTGTGCTCTCTGAGGCCCAGTTCAGCTGTCTGGTCTGCTGTGCAGATGGCTGAGTTGGGGCCTGGTGAATGAGATACCCTTTTTTCCTCTTCTGTATCTTAATCGGTCATCCTTTCCTTTTCTTCCTTTTTCTTTCTTTTCTTTCCCTTTCTTTTCCTTCCCTTTCTTGTTCCTTTCATTTCCTCGATACCTATTCCTGCTAAGTTTCATTTACCAGCTACATCCCTGGCTGCCTCCTCTCTTTCATCACTGCATCTGCTGAGGGCCATCTTGGGCAGAAGAGAGTTTTGCACCACTCTATTTTCCTCTCTCCTCTCCCTCCTTCTTTATGCGCCTCTCAGGCCTCAGTGCGGCAGCTCTACGCCGTGGCTTTGGAATGAAATGTCTCTTAACCGAGCCATGTGCCCCGGAGCTACGGTAATTGCAGGTGAAATTCAGCTTCCTCTTTAAAATGCCATCTCTCATTTCCAGTTACCGGCCCCCCTCCGTATCTCTTCTTCTCCCCCCACCCCCAACTCCTTGCTCCTGCTCTTCTCTCCCTCTGGCTGTCTTTCACAGGCGTGTGAATCCCTCAGCCCCTGTCGCGTCTCTCTGCCCCAACAGACACTCCCACAATGCACAGCGCTGATGGTTGCACAGTGATATCAGCCATGCAGAGGGAAGGGAGGGCCGCTGCCTAGACACACTCAATATGTGTGTTTGTGTTTGTGTTTGAGCGTCAGAGTGCAAGATCGGTATGTGTATGTGAGACAAAAAAAAAAAGTGTGTGTTTGCTTGTGAGCGGGAGAGAATGAACATACACATCTGTGGGTATCTTGCTGGGAGCGTGTGTGTGTGTATGCAGGGGGAAAGTAGTGTGTTCTGTTATGTGTGTTTAAGTTTCTGTGTGTGTATGTGTGTGTGCGTGTGTGTGTGTGGGTGTGTGTGTGTGTGTGTGTGTGTGTGTAGCGTCAGCAAGGCATGAGCTGTGTAGAGGTGACATCAAGGTGAACACGGCGTGCAGAACGCTCTGTCGACTCGGGAGGCAGCAAATGGCTCTGTGGCAGATGGAGTCTTTGTCAGGAAAGAAAAATGGCAGCTCAAGAGCGTCAGAGGCAACCCCCCCCCCATCTAACACATATACACACACACGTACACACACAATCAATCTTTACGTATATAAATTGATTTCTATATATCTATAGATGGATAGATCAATCAATAGAAATATATTTGTTTTACACTTTATCTTTCATTTTTAGACACAACTCATGCTTAAACACTCTCATATGTAAAGTTATATTCACATAGGCATGTTTCACCTACTGATGTTGACATGCATATATCCACAACCCCCCTCCGCACCTCCTCCACACTCCCCAACCCTCATCCCCCACCTCCCACCCTGGCTTCTCAGTGAGCTGGGCCAGCAGGCGGTGACCTTCCCCAGCTTGGAGGGTTCCCTGGCTGTTTGATCAATTATCCCTCTCCCATTGTTTACCAGGAAGCAGGAGCAGAGAGAGGAGAGGAGAGAAGGCTCAAAATGGCCACTGTCAGGTGGAGGGATCCATTTCCCTGCCAGCGTGGGGGTGGGGGTTAGGGAGGGAGTGAGGGAGGGAGAGCGAGAAAGACCAAAGCCGTGAAGTGTGCTTAGAGAGAAGGGAGGAGCATGAATTCCCTGGTAGTTGAAGATGATGTGACATTATACCACAGGTACGGCTCCGACAGCGGTTAACATTTGTAATGCTGACATCATCTGGTTAAAAGGTGTCTGCAAGATCTCCAAAGTTTGAACATCCAACCATCAATTATCAATGTATAAATCTGTAAAGAGCATGTTTTCCTTCTACTTGGTGCACAAACTGGCACAGGGAAATGTAATGTCATGTCTATATAATAATGCATGCACACGCATGTATGCATAATACCACATTACTGCAGGTACACGTCCTATTTTTAGTGTGTAGAAGTGTGTATCTGTGTGTGTGTGTGGTGGGGGGGGCGTACTCTAAAGGTCAGGTGGCAGAAAGAAAAAAAGGAGTGGGAACAAATGATGCACTAAGCGAATGACACTCTGAGGTCCTGCTTTAATATGTATGTATCGCAGGTTGATGGCTGATTTCATTAGCGCCTCTCATTGTTATGCATAGATTGTCCTCCTGCAGCAAAATGAATATTGTATTCACACGCGTGCACACGCTCGCTCTCTTATACACACTCGCACGACAACAACTGCAATTTTTCAGGGAATACTGTACGTCTGATTTCTTGCGGAGGACTTGAAGAAAAAGGGTGATGTTTCCACAGGCTGTTATCTGTGTCGGCTATAATTAAAACAATTTACAGAGCTGTCATTTTAACTGAGGTTTCGGCGGAGCTGTGGACAATTGCTGTCAGGTAGTTGTGTGATTATTTTGAGGTCCTCGTTGATAGCGGCAAGAATTATTTTCAAAGCCGCAAGAAGAGGCTATCTTTGTTTAAATGACTTAAGCAGAACAAGTTGTTTTGTGTCTGAAGGCTGAGATTACATTCCTCCAGTTTGCCTAAAGATGTGTGTGAGTATTATGTTGGACGCCATCCATTCGTTTGTGTTTTTGGTACACGTCCTTGCGCATTGTAAACTCAAAGGGCAAGCATATGAAGACTCCTGGCCACCCCTTCCTAATCTTCTAAGATGACTGCGTTTCAGCTGGAATTCCAGTCCTTAGTGAGGCATGAGCAAATGTTGAGTATGAGATATTAATAGCTATTGTGGGCGGAAAAAAAAAAAAAAAAACCTTCTGCCTTTTTCCATATGTTTTGCAAGGAAACAGTCCAGATGGATTATCTCTTGGTCTGGAGCTTTCTGTTGCTTCAACCAGCTCAAATCCAAGTGGTGTCAGACTTTGCCAGGAACATGGGCGCGCGCATGCACACACATGCATACACCCATGTGCTCACTCTCCTCCCGTCTGAAGTACAACAAGCTATTACTGATTAACATGTCTAAACTCAGTCAGTTCAAAAAGCCACTCTTAACTCTCTTATTTTTTTCATCTTGCTGTTGCAAGAAAAACGGATGACGTGACAGTCTTTCTTCCTAGCATACCTCACGTTCCTCGCAGGCGCACAGATATGTTTGTCGCCTTCCTATTTGTTGCCTGAGAAACCATGCTGGCTTGTCTTCTCACATTTCACACTTGGCTTCATCCCCTTAACCCCTAATGCTCAGCCTGGATGGGCTGCGTGACCTCTTGAGTCATGGATGTTAGACTCTTTGGCATCACAAGGGCCGGAGTTGGGCTCTATTTTGCCCAGTGATTGTAAACACGAACAGGAGCAGACTTTCTTGGATTAAAGCTAAAGAGAAAATCTGTTGACACTCTTGGCAAACGCTTTGTCCCGTTTGTTCTCGCAGATTTCACTCATATTTGTTGTTTGCTTTGGATTTGAATCCCTTTGCAATCTTAATTTCATAGCACTTGTTAGCTGCATGCTCGTCTTGTATTTTAAGATCAAGCATTTGGATACAGACGTTCACACTTGGCCTTTTACGCAGAAAGGAAAGGCAAATCGCCCACACTCGCATAGTTTTTTTTTTTTCTGCACACATACACACAAGCTTCAGAAATACATAGAGGAGCGTTATGCGGTGTGACAGGACGGCACATATTTGGAGTTTCACAGCGGGCTAGCATTCCAGGACAGCGAGAGAGAGATAATGTCAGCGCGCTGCTGGTTAACTCACTGTTTTATCCCGTTTCTGGGCCACAAACCGTGAAGGGTGTCGGTTTGTGACACGCACAGCAACCCATATGCACCCACACCACGGGCCACTTTGCCTCTCCGAGCCAGCTGGGTGACAACAGCTTAAAAGAACGAAAAAAACAACACTGACATACGACGCTCACGGACATGGATTCCTGCTTAGACAAAAGAGGTGCTCTTGTGCGAGTTTCCTCTTCTGTGAAACATAGTTTCTGGAACCAGGAAGTGTGCCACACTGACTGACAGGATGTAGGATGTTGTCATATTGGTGTTTAAATTATGCTAGTAGAGGTCGCAGTTTCCCAAAATAGTTTTGTTGTTTTTAACTGAACGTATCACTGTGCAAAACATCCACTTCAGGGGAAGGCTTCATGAGAGTCTTGATTCTTAATACCCCAGTGATGCTATATTTAAATAAAGGAATCATGAAATTCACAAAGTCAGCAGTGTAAAAAAGAGCTTCCTCTCTCTCTCTAAAAGAAAAAAAAAAAAAAAAGACATATTAAAAAAAAAAACACCCACACCGATTTCAGCCTTGTTGTGACTTGTTTGTCAGTCGTTGGAGGATTTAGGCTCATTCCAAAAAAAAAAAAAAAAAAAAAAAAACAACAACAAAAAAAGAAAACAATTGCACTTAAACACCCTCGGCTCCAAAGGATACGAGCTGGTTACCCATCAGCACAGCGGTGCAAAAAGAAAAACACAAAAACACAAAAAAAAAACAAAAAAAAAAAGTGAAGCCTGTGAGACAAACTAGAAAATACTCCCTCTCTCTGTATGCACGTCAGGTGCTTGTATGCTATTGTTGCTTTCATCATCGTTGTGTGTTGTCGTGTGCAGCTGTTTGCTCTCCAGTTAGTTTACTGTGTAGTGAGTTAGTAGAGTTTCTTTCCACTCTGGGCGTCTCTCTGATTTATTCTTAACATCTGTCTTTGGCAGGTGTGTGAAACCAAAAGGTTCTCTGTCTGAGCTTGTGATGTAGCTATCACTATTGACTGTTTGTTTCTGGTGTATGTGCACCCATTTGTGCCAAAAAATAAATAAATAAAATAGAAGAAAGCAACACAGAGGGTCCTCCTCTCCACCCACTCTTCGGGATGAGTCACTTTTGAGCCCTGTGTAATCCAAGCCTGTGTTTCATGTGTGTGAACAGACAGGACCCTGAGCAATGGTCTTGGTCCTGGCTCCCTCTGGGGCAGTGAGTGGGTGAGACAGAGCCATCAACATCAGTCCTAGGCAGCTTTGGTTTCAGCTTCACCAACAAAAAAAATCAGCTTGTCCTGGCATAGACATAGATACACAAAAAAAACCCCACAAGCAGAATCAGAGATATTATTCATCCCTCTCTTTAGCTCCTCCTGAAATAATATCAGGTAACAAACTAGGGGCTGTTGGCAAGTATTATTAGAAAGGCTTGAATCTCTAGGAGGGGACTCAGGAAGTGTGACACGCAGTTGAACGCAGTAAGCTTTTAGTATCGGTGTGTGTATTTAATAGACTGATGTGTAAATCCAACGGTGAAAGCGTCAGTAATGTCAAAGCCAGCTTTGGCGCAGTCAACAAAGGTTCAAATATTTTGACTTTTTATGTGAAATCACTCTGGAAAAGTGTGGTGGAAATAGAGCCAGGGCACGGGAAAAAAAGGTTGTTCCATTTTTGTGGATATTCTGCACAGTTTTTCAAAGCTCTCCGCTGCGAGTGTGACAAACTCCTTTAAAGGCACATCTGGGCTTTTAAAATGGTCTTGTAGGTTTGGCCCCTCGGGGGAGAAAAACTGTCCTGGATAGAGCAACAGAGAGGCGGTACTTAAAAAAATGGTGGAGTGAAGCCGTTACACATTAACATGCTCATTCATGAGATTTTATCCTTTTGGTGGAGGACTAAAATTATGATAAGATTATTTTTCCTCCTCCTGTAAAATATTTATATATATATATATATAAATATATATATTAAATATATATTTATATATATATATTGTATATTAATATAATATGTAGTGTGTATATATATATATATATATATATATATATATATATATATATATATATATATATATATATATATATTGCTTTTAAGTGAATATGATGTATTGCATCTGTTTCCTCCCTCCAGACTGCACTGGATATAATATAATCATATAATCTTATTAATTTAAAAAGTACAGTTTTTAAAGCTGTAAATTTTAAAATGTATAGTTTATAGAAGTCATATACATTTTGCATGCTGCAGAGTTTGCTTCTACAGCCAGACATAAGTGTGTTTTAAAAAGTTGTGAGTGTTGTCATTTTTTAAATTCTCTATCTGTCATTTAAACAATGTGACAACTTTGGGCAAATTTGTTCAAAGCAACAGGTGGTTTCATTTGAAAAACTGGTCTGTAAAAATATGCAATTAATAGCGGTTAAAAATAAATTGAATAAAAGAAGTGACTCCCCACTCCTGCAGTCAAGATATAACAGTTAATATCAGTTAACAAAAAAAAAAAAAGTCACATTTTCAACAAAAGAACTGAAGCATTGCTTGTTTGATGGTGGCAAAAGCCAGATTGTAGGTAAATTAATCCGAGTAATCACCCTCCCCTTTAAAATTAATTAGTTAAATAAATTCAAATGGCAGACCATATTTGATTTTTTTTTTTAATTTATTTAATTATAAGACTATAATAAATTTATAACCTAGAAAAAATCTATGCAACTAAAGTTTTAATGTTTCTACAACTTAAATTTTCATTCATTCACTGGTTCTTTCACTGGTTCATTCATTCAATTATTCATTTATTCATCCAACAGTTAACATTGTGGGAAGCTGCAATATGCTACATAACAGCAGCTTATTGCCTTCACTGGCATGTGAATTTAAAGTATCCATCAGAAGCAGATGATTTTGATGATGCAATTTTAGGCATGTTTAAAGTCCTGATGCTTAGTCTTGTTTTGGAATCTTTCTGCAAGTTTGTTTCACATTGTTGCCTTACATATTCAGACAAAGCTACTTTTATGCTGTGTTTATACAACACTTGCATGATTTGATTGGAGCAAACATCATCACAAGGCTTCCACGTCACTGAAGTCAGTAAATGTCCCAAGGGGTTTTATTAAGAAACCCTTTAAACACAATCCAATGGCTGATTATCCTTTAAAATCAGGTCAGATGTTTTATTATGAAATAAAAAAAATAAAATTAATTACATTATGAGTTTTGTTTTTGTACTTTTGTTTTAATGTATGTAGTTCAACTTGGGGTTATACCTGGTTTTATCATTTCCATTTTGCTGTAAGTGATTGCTGTGTAAAGCCTCTCAAGTAAACAGTAAACAGTTTGTTGTAAATATGTTAGCAAAACTAGCACATATGTATTATTACTGGCATAATTTTTCCATCCGCATGCCATGTTTAAACGTAAAATTGTATTTATTCCTTAGGGTCTTCTGAAGAAAATATAAATTACAAGACCTACAAATGCTATCCTTTAGTTAAACATTATACAGCATATCAGCCCCAAATCATTTCTCAAATGCCCTGTCTAGATTCCTATTACAATACTGCTTTGACATCAATCATGGCGCGATGACTATAGCTGTGAATATAGATTACGTTTTATATCTCTGTTACAAAAACAGTCTTTATCTGAATGCTATACGAGGCCAAATGATACTGTTTTTATATTCACACAAAACAATTTATCATTGATTGATTTGTCAAAGTTACCTTTATGATGAGTAATGTACATTTCAGTATTGACTTAATTCAAACCTTACAGTTCACTCAATAGACTAACATGTAAAAGCTTGCAATGACCTTTGTAAGATAAACAGATTAAGTCAGCCTCATGTGCACGGTAAGCTTGTTGAAGAGAAAACAGGAAGAAAACTGTGTGTGATCAGTGGTGATCAGCTTTTTTTTTGTTTTTTTGTTGTTGTTTTTTTTTTTTTTATTAATAGCAATTTATGTATTTATTTTCTGCAGGAGTTTAGAGAGAGGTGAATACCAGATTTTATTTGACTGGAGTGATTTGCTGCATATGAATGTAGAACAATAACATTCACTTTCCACAAGCTTAGTTGGACTCAGACACATACAACTTTTTTCTCTCTGTACTTTCACTAAATGTAGTGATGCAGTTTGGTTGCTGTGTTTATGTTTGCATGTTTGTAAGTGCCTCTGTGTGTGTGGGCATGTGCGTACATGTCTGTGTGTGGCTTTTTTTTTTTTTTTTTTTTTTTTTTTTTTTTTTTTTACATAAGTACGAAGATATCCCAAGGGTTTCCCCCCCCCCCCCTTTTACTCATTACAAATGCTAATGTCACATTAATAAAATCGGCTTAGTTTAAGGTTTATAGCGTAGCCTACACTGAGAGATTTGGCCCTGACACTTCCCACATATTTCAAGTCGAGTCACATTTTTTTCCTGTGGGCATACTATTCTGAGTTACTTTAAAAATGCACTGGCCCTAAGTGAAGCTTCATAGGGAAAGTTTAAACCACGGTTGCCAAGGTTTATCAGTGTTGTGAACTCTTGGGCCACATGCTCTCAGCTTATGAAAGGCAAGTGTTAACTTAGGTACAGCAGTAATGGCTTCAACGCAGGTCTGCCTAATGTAAACATTGCGTTAATGTGCTAGCAGCGGTTTGTGGAGCCACTAGCTGTTAATCATTGCTCAAGAGAGAGCTTGTCGGGCACAACAATAATATACCGGAGAGTTAATCAGAGCTATAGATTCCCTGTTTATGCCGACGACATATTTGCCAGCTGGATTTTTAATCATTCGACCTTTCTGCTGAGCACATACTGTAATATCAGCAGCCATGATTCTGAGGGTCAAATAAAAATGTGAGTAAATGACTGCTTTCAGTTGTCCTTCTGTAAATGCAGCTTTATAATGGACTAATTCGTTCTAATATTGGCGTGTATTACTTGTCAAAAAACATGTTGAAAGCAGCTACTTAATCTAGTGCATTATCATTTGTGTCCTTTTAATAATCAGTTTAAAACTTTTCTGTCTGTTGGTTATGACATGAGGCACTTTTCAAAAAAAATTTTCACCGCTGTTTTCACTTCTTGCCTCAGTTTTATATAATTTTCTTTCAAATAAAATAGGGTCTAAACGGAATAAGAAGGCAAGATTGGGATTTCTAATTAAAAGCCAGTGTTGTAAAATTGATTAGATTATGCTAATGAATGGAGATAATATCTTAAAAGCAGCGTGAGGAAAAGAGATAGAGGGAGTGGAAAGGAGTGACAGTCCAGCCGCCATTACAAGCTGCTGATTTCTGCAGAGTGCTTCATAAAATGTCAGAGCGCTTCTCCCTGAGCAAGACACTGAAAAATGGCAGCGCTGTGATGTGCTGGCACCTCACCTGCTGCACTGTGTGTGTATGTGTCTCTCTCTCTCTCTCTCTCTCTCTCTTTGGTTGTGCGTGTGTGTGTGTAGCAAGAAACTGTGACTGTGTGTTTATCTGCAGGAGTGTGTCCTTGCCCGTCAACGTGCGTGCCCATGTGTGTGTTTTCACATCTGTGCGTGTGCGTGTGTGCTTGCGCATGCACGTGTGTGTCCACGCTGGCCTCCCTCCCATGTTGCAGTGAAGCAGAACAGAGTGGCTGACTGCCTGCTGCTTTGCCTCCATCTCTGTCAATACAACGCCATTCTCTCCCAGTCGGTCATTTTCACATGTTTAACATTAGGCGACGCACCCGTGTGAGCAGAGGGACACGGTTGACAGACATGTTGGGTTTAATGCAGCTAGATTTTCTCTCATCAAAGTTTATGCTCCCAGATTTTTTTTTTCCTCTCAAACTACTCTGTATATTTAAGAGCTTCGTCTGATCTCTGTAGTTGGAAAAACAAATGTGAGCAAATTTTCCCTCTACTGTCTCTCGCGTTACACGCGTGTTTAACTTCATTGAGCATTTGTCTGTTTGTGTGAAAGAAGCAAGGTTTCTTTTTATTTTAATAAAGTCATTATTTGCAGATGTTATTAGTGTGGATTTCAGTAAAAAGCTTGAGATAATTGGCAGCGGGAAAGAGGGAAAGAAGAAAAAACTGGGTAGGGAAAAGGTGTCAAGGTGACAGAGGTGTTGAAGAAAAAGCGAGAGGTGCGAGGAGCCTTTTCATTTAATAATGGTAATAGCTAACTGAGCTGCTAACTGTGTAGCAAGGGTGGAGACCCCCACCACTTTCCCCAGTCATACTATCAGCCATCAAAATTTAGCATTTAGTGCTTGTTTAATAATCCTCTGGAGAACAAATGCGGCTCTCCATAAATTACAGGCAGTGCTATATTTCCGCAGCTGATTATATATTGTGTTATGAAAATTGTGAAAATGGATATTGGAATAATTTCTTTTAAATGAATCACGGCTTATTGATATCTCTGAGGCAGGGTTGTCATTTTATTACTCTTTCAGTGCAACAGTTTGTTCTGGTAACTTATGAATTATTCAGCTGGTGTGAAGTCTTAGTCACCCGAGGTTACCTGTTGTCAGCAGAGTGGCCACTCCTTTATTTCTGTATGTCTGCCTGTAAATGAAATCTGTGTCAAAATGAGCCTTTTCATGAGAATACTGAACAGTTTCCGAGATAAAAAAAATCTAGTTTTTACATAAAGACAGTGACAAATATTTCTTTGGTAAAATCATTGATGTCTAAAAAGAATTTTCTGTCTGAAGCCACTTTCTTTCAGACTAGTAATTCGGATAGCTGTGGCCCAGCAGGAGGAGGGGTTCTCTGCCAGTCTGGAGGTTGTGAGTTTGATTTTCCCCACCTCATCTCAATTGCTGCAAGGCACTTCATCCCAAATTGCCTGCTGATTGCTATATGAATTTATGAGTCCTGTCAGTGCGGCTGGGTGAATGGGACTTCTATGTAAAAGTGCTTTGAGTGGTCAGTATGACGAGAAAAGCACTACATAGGCTCAGTCCATTTACTCGTTTTAAGATAATTTAATGACAGCTGAATGACAAAAGGAGAAGGCCTAGAGAGCAATCTGCTTCTTTGAGTGCTGATAAGGTCCTAACGTATTTGTGAACTACGGCAAAGTCCTGATTTCCTCTGGTAATGCACTTATTAGTAGGGCTTCAATGATATGTTCAGCTTCTCCAAAGGATCTTATAAATGTAGAAGATTAAATATATAAAAATACTACTAGTTTTATGCAAAAGCTCAATATTAGTTTTATTTGTAAAATGAATTTACTGAGCCTGCTTTTAGTTACTTATTCAGATTATTCTTAGCCAATTGTTATCAAGAAACCAGACATTGTCTGACACTGCAGTGACAGCTTACCCTGGAATTAATTACTTCCTCAAAATAAATTATAAGTATTTCAATATTCAATCTAGTTTCTTTTTAATAAAATTTTTTAGTTAATTAGGTGCAATTTGTGCCATCCGCAGTTTTATGCAGTAGTATGAAGCTGCATTCCTCGAGGACAGGAGCCTTGCAACTTTTAGACGTCTCTCTGCTTCAGCACACCTGGCTCCAATATTAGCTCATTAGCAGAGCCCTTAGAGCTTGACTGCATGCTAGTGAGGCAATGAAGCTATTTAATTCAAGTGTAGAGGACAAGGGACACATCTAAAAGTTGCAAGACTCTAGTTCGAAGGTATCATCAAGGTAGCCCAGTGATGTCTTTAAAATGTTTCTTATATTATTCTTAATTTTAAGGATAATTTCTGTGTATTTGAGACACACTTTTGTTTGCTTACATTTTTACATTTATTTATTGAAGTGTCCCATTTCTGATTTTGATCAACATTGTTCTTTGAAGGAGTATAAAGTGCACAAATTATTTTTCTAAACTTTGTTGAAATTCAGATTTTGACAAGAAACAAACATCCAACTGTAAGTAACAACCTTATTAACGCGTGGCAGCCCGTGTCCCTAAGCAAGTCTAATTTGGTTTGGAGGTCTTAAAAGACAGAAAAAGTTTCTTTGTAGTCCATTTTATAAACACAAACAAACAGGAAAAATAGCATTGGCATGCCAATCACTGGTCAAGGCAAAACAAAAGAAAATGTTTAAGTTTTAATCACAAAATTTATTAAAATTCCACAATCACCTGCGACTAAAACCACCTCTTTTATCATGCTTGTAAAACGAGGCTCAGTCAATTTTACAAGCATGACAGGAGAAGTTTCTTCTTATTTTAAAATGGTAATTGGTGCAGACTCATAATTCTTCATTACTAAGCATGACACAGCAGGTTTTTTGTTTGGTATAAATTTTCAGAATTAAAAGAAATTCAATGTACTTTTACTAAAACAAACTCAATACTTTGATGTTTGAGTAACATCAAATTTCTTCAAAACGTTCTCAATTTATTTTAGAACTGTTTCTCTTGTAAAATAGATACACATGCCACCCTTTCTATCTATATATACACAGTTTGGTGATTGCACATGTTTTACTAACTGTATAGGAAGTGTAACTCTGAATGTGTTAAGCATCAAAAGTAGTAGCATCTTCTTGTCTTGTTCCTCTCATATCACTTCTGTTGCTTCTAGGCTCGCAAGCTAGAAGAAGCAATGTCACATCAGCTTTTTAACTAAAACTCAGAAAAAGTTTTTGCTTTGCACTTCCTATCAAAGTCTTGCCACGTTTACTCTCTCTTTCAAGTGGATTTGCTGAGAAATAGCTCATAGACAGAAGGGGCTCCACAAATTCCTCCAGCAAGGTTCTGCTGTTCTCTCACTGTCAGTATGTTTTGCTCTTTGACATGCATGTCATTTGCATTCTAAATATCTGGAGTACGCCCATTCTTTTGCTTTTCGTACACTTTATTTTCTTTTTCCCCCCTCTATATTCTTCAATAACAGATGGTAATTACAGTTATTCAGTTTCGTATCCTTTCATGTATGTCTTGCTTTTATTTAAAGTTGCAAAATGAGTAAGATTTCCTCACAAATTTTAACCCACAACAAAGCACCAGGTTTTATTACATCAATTTTATGTAATTATATGTGACAGTGTTGATACCGATGCTAATGCTGATCACTCGGAAAGCTGGGCAGCCTATGCCTGATATTTAGTGAAGATATGTTCTTTGTCTTCCCTTTTGTGTTTGTTTTTTTTTGTTGTTTTAATGACAAATTAGACACAAAACTGTGAAGCTAAATGGATATTACCACTTGTTTCTATCTAATTACATAGTTTCTCGATTGTCCCCACAAAGAACAGCATTTCTAACACTAATTGGCATACAACTGTCTGCCACTACTGACCTTTTTCTTTTTAAAAAAAAAACATGCACATGCTTCCACACTCATCTGTTTATCTTGAAATTGAATGAAATCCTACTTCATTCCATCTGTCTACCAAATAGTGACATGTGTAGTTCCAAACATTGTAGTTTGTTCTGTCATATCATGTCAGGTTACATTTTGAGGCGAAAGTATGTTGTATTTAGATCTGGAATTTAAGTACAGTCTTTAAAACAAGGTTGCAGCCTTCATTGTCATGGAAAATCAGATTGACAATTACAGAAAGTGAAGCTCTTTAAAATGCAAAGTTTAAAGTCTAGAAATGATAACAACTCACTGTGCATGTCTTTGTTGAACATCTCTAGTGCACAAGCGCAATATTCTCTGAAATGTGTGTGTCCGTATGTATTTCCAAACTGCTTGAGAGTCATTATAGATTCTTATAGACACAGTGTGGCCAATGACAAACAGATCTGGTTCAGTCTGAGGAAAAAAAAAATGTAATGAGTGGTGAGACAGACAGACGAGTGTGAGTGGCTAGCGGAGGGAGAAGGGCAGATTCATCAGGGATGATTGCCTGATGCACACTTCTGGTTTTTTGATGTGAAGACCCTGCTACGTTACCATGGGGAGAATAATTAGCTTTGGCTGGATGCAGATGCGAATGAGCGGAAGAGATGAGAATTTTATTATTTAGCTTACTTTATGATACTTACAATGGGGGGTATATGTGCACTTGCACATACACACACCCACACACACACAGAGATTTTCTTTCCTAAACACATGCACACACAAACACACTCAAGTCTTACAACCACCTCTTTCTCTTCTATTTATGGCCAGGAAATGGGAGTAGTGCTGTGTCTGGTTGAGCTGAGTAACACTATTCTGTCACACATAGGCTTGACATCAAACACAAGTGACAAGCCTATCCTATTCCCCTCCACCGAGTCATCACCATGTCCCAAAATCACATTATTGTCACTGGGAACCCAGCGGAGATGGATGGTGAGTAGGGCTTCTGATTCCAGCCTCTGGCATCTACAGTACGCTTGAAGAGGCAAATAAAGCCATTTGGCAAGAGATGATTTCTTGTCAGTTCAAAAATATACAGAATGTATGTGGCACGCCTTCTCCTTTTTACATTTCCATCTAAAGCCTCTTATGACTATATAGTTGCACGTCTGAGGGGAAAACTGAGCATGGAAAGTCTTTTATTGCTAACGCCACGCTCAACCATATCATTACCTTTTCACCATGGCAAGCAGTAAGCAGGAGCTGTGCCCTGGTAAGCTCCAGTGTAACATGGAAACAGAAAAGCCGGCAGTGGTGTGGCTGTAATAAGACCTGTGGCCAGCACAACTGCCAAGGCTAGCTGAGGCAGGGTGAGAAATGGTGCCCATCCCCTACATGCCTTGCTTTGCCATCTGTCACTGGGCAGGAGCGATGCCGTGGGAGGAGTCTGAGTCACTCTAGTTGTTGTCACCTAGCTGGGCCACAGGGGCTTGCTGCCTCTTTGTACCCCTTTCATCCATTGGCACAATTCGCTGACTTCACAAGCACTCTTAGAAATCCTGTGTAAATATATATATATTTTTTAATAATACAGAAAGATAGAAAAATATTTTAACAGTGATTCTTGAGAAGAGGGACAAAATGGGTTTAAATTTTCCCAATTTTTAAAAAAATTATTCCTCAAGCTTATGTATACAAACATAACAAATAATGTTTTGGAAATGTAAAGATGCCAAGGTGCAGGCTCCCAGTTGCAACATTTTTTTGAAAATACCATTTTTAATGGACCTGACCCAAAATCAGCTGACAACAAAATATAAAATAATGTTTTAATGACCCTATTAGTGATATTTTTACTCAGATTTCAGACAAATGCTTCTCAAGAAACAAAAACAAATATTTAAAACAAAAACAACAAAGTCCATCTGAAGGAGTTGACTCACTGGTGACAAACCAGTGAGTAAAAAGAAATGCCTCGATTTATATGATGTTATTCTGAAGGAGGCCATATTGTAGCTCATCAGGTCCATAAAATCTTTACAGCATCCTAAAATTAAGCATTTATTTAACAAAATGTCATAAAATAACTGACAATTCTTATAAATTGTCAGTTATGGTGACACAATATGGTTGTGACGAACAACTTGGGAATAAAGCAGAAGAAAAAACTAAAGAATAACATGAGCTAACCAGAGCTGCTTAGCCTTCTTGGCAAAGGAAGAGAAAGGAAGAGGTCATGGGGTCCTCAGAATTCCAGATGCCCCCCAATAGGCCTGATTATTTTTCTCCATTCTTTTTATGTCTGACGGTGTTGACAAAAACATGGGAGAACATTCAGTTGAGTTGGAAAATATATAAAAATGATTTTTAATCAAATGTATTGATACCTTTATAATTATTTATTTGAATACTTATACTTAATTGTCATAATATATTATCTTAGTATTCCTTTATTTGTTTTAAACTATTATAATGTATTGAGTTCTGCTCCAGGACCAGGGATTTTAAAGACATCATCCATCTACTACAATGTTTACAATAAAAAACATTCAGCAAAACACCAGGAAAACATACACTGTTGTGCTCACATGGCCCAGGTTAGTTTAGTCAAATATTTGAAAATTTTTTATTTTGTATATTTTTTTTTCTAATTTTGTGCTTTATCCATAGGACCTGTTTTGTCCCTCTTCTCAAGAATCACTGCTAAAACAACTGTAATCTTTGAGTTTTACCAACATGTTTCTTCCTATTAGGAGTCATATTAATGTCTTGGAGCGGTTCACCCAGAGTCCTTACTTGAATGAGAATTTATGGAAGGAAATAAAGAGTAGGGTGATAGCAATGGGGCCCTGCAACCTTAAAGACTTGGAGAACATCACACAAGTTAAATCATCAAAGTACCTGTAGAAACACGCAAAAAACTGGCTAGCAATAATAAGATGGGTTTGAGTGCTTTTAACTGAGAGAGGTAAAGGTGGTTTAGACAGGCCACTTATGTTACAGCGGAAATAAAAACGGAGAAAGCATTGTTGTTTTACAAAAATAAAAGTCCTTTTACCCTATCGTCAAGTTCTGTCGGAAACAATCTTGTTAGTTGAATGAAAATAACTTAGAATCTGCTAGGTGTGTCATAAAAGTTGAGTCTGACTCTCTTGAGTGCTGCAGTTTTAGTCTAAAGGCCTGGCTGAAATATTAAGTTCTATGATCATTCAAAAAGCCTTCAGCACTTTTAAATTATTTGTGAGACAGCATTAAGGGTACCCAGCTGTTAAACTGAGTATAATATCCAACTGTTAGCTAGATATCTAACTATCTAGCAAATAGATGGATACAGGCGAATTCTAACTATAGGCTGCGAAAGTTAACATCTTCAACAGTGCTTCTGATTAGCATTAAACTAAAGGGCTGTGTCACTGTTTTGAAGGAATCTGAACAGCAGTTGTAAACCCCAGTTTGACCATCTAACATGCCCAGACTGATTCTCTCTGGGTTCTCCGGCTTCCTCCCACAGTCCAAAAACATGACTTTCCACATTCTCCCTAGGTGTGTGTGCATGGTTGTTTGTCCTGTTTGTTTCTGTGTTGCCCTGCGACAGACTGGCAACCTGTCCAGGGTGAACCCTTCCTCTAACCTGGAACACAGCTGGAGATAGGCGCCAGCAATTCCCGACCCCATAAGGGACAAGGGTGAACAGAAAATGGATGGATGGATCTTCTCTTGTTGTCGTGAACCTAGTCTTGTGTATCACCTGGTCTTATGAGATTAACCTGTTGTTCATTGTACCTTGTTGCCATGATATACCCATTGCTGCTGGTATTGCATTAAACCTAAACTACCACTATTGTTTCCTGACCTAGATGCATTCTCACACCCCTTAGATGCAGCTGTTTTGCACTCAGCAGGAGAGTCTCCCTAGTTGTTAGTGTTACAGTGAAGTGACCTTTCTGATAATGATTAAGCTTTAATTTTGGAGAAGTGTTTGTTTTAGAAAGGCTATGGCTGTATGTGCTAAATAGAAATAGAGCCAAAAGATTGATGGATTTGAGGATCACTTTTAACTGCCATTACAATAATTACTACAATACACCATAATAAAATTTTAAGTCCCCATCTCATCTCGTTGGCTCTTAACTTTTAGATGTTCTCTGAGTTGACATTTGACACTGGACAAAGTGTGTTACTGCCTCTACATGAAGGTTGGCTTGAGGAAAAAGCACTTTAATGCAAGCAAGATGAGCTGAAATATTAAGAATTCAATTCTGGCTAACATCTGCATCCATATGATAAAGATGTGCCTGTAGAGCTTGGATAAAACAACAGATTTAACTACAGCGTGTCCCTGCACTACAACTATAAAAGGAAAAAAGGAAAAAAAAGCAAAGATGATGCTGATTTAGAATGATGTGGGAATCGTTTTAGCAGCACTTGTACTGCCGAAAGTAATTCTGTGCGCGTGTGCGTTATGCCTTCTGAGAGGGAATGATCCATAAAAATTATTGATGTCACCTGATAAGAAAAAGACGGTCTTGATATCACACTGATGAATTACTGTCTCTTCTCAGCATCAGTTTTATCGTTCTTGCGTTTTTGGAAATGGAAGCACCGGAAAAAGATGAACAAACATCACTGTGACTCTTAAATGCAGCTGCTGATTACTCACTCCACTGCTTTTTTTTCTTGCCAGTAACCCTCAACGTGACACACTTGGAATGTTGACTTGCTGTTTTCCCTGTTAGCTGTTCAGTGCAGGACACACTTGAAGTGGGGTCTGAGCTCGACACAGTCGGGGATCACAATAAAAGGCAGGAAGTAAGTGATCCAAAGGAGACGGTGAATGTTGCAGTAGCAGCGATCATATAGTCTTTGTCATCTGTGGCGAGGAAGAGGGGGGGGGGGACAAGAAAGAGAGAGAGAGAGAGCTGGGAGCCACCGTGTGTCTTTGAATGAGGTCAGGGCATCATGGGGAATAATGCATTTCCCTTCTCTTGCGCCAGGCGTTCCTTCCATTACGGCTGGAGAAGAGACATTGTGTCCACACTCTGATTACCACTGATCCATGCTGATGACTCTGTTGGCGGATTATCTCAGTTAGTATCAGCCATCTGTTACTGTGTGTATGTGTGTGTGTGTGTGTGTACATGTGTGTTGATGGGTAAGGAGAAAAGGGGCAGGATTGAGACACGCAGGAGGTTTTATAGTTTGGGGCTGTGACACACATGCAGACAGACCCTTTCACAAGCACACATATTGTTTTGTGTAATCAAGCAACGTTACATGCATGATCTGAAGCATCTCCACTAGCACTAAATGCACATGCACTCTCTCTTTATGCTGTTGTGCCCTCCTTTTTAGATGCGACTGACAAGTGAAGGCTCCTATATGAAGGCCACATGCAATCATAAAAGCGCAGAGCTGTTTATAGCAACACTATCTCCTGAAGGGGCCGCTGCATCCAGCCACTATTAGGTGCACACGTTGACAGCTGGGCTGCTGTGTTGTATTTGTGGACGTGACTGGGAATCCAGCCCCGGAACACATCTTATAAATCATAGTTCAGCCATTAGCATAAATTCTGCCTCTCTTTGCATCTGCGAGGACCTGCTGTTTCTGGCTGCAGCGCACTGCGTTGATTGGTCGGTGTTCAAGTCAGATTGATTTAGCCGTTCACGGAGATTATACCGCGCGCCTTATTCCGCCACTGTTGTGTGCCGTTAATTACCTATAAAATCAAGCTAATTCTGATGCTAAATCCATTTTAATTTCTTATAATTAAGTCAGGATTGGATCCTTAAATACCTTGGCGCTCTATTATTCTTGCAATTATTGTTGTGGCTGTGCGTTTGGTGGTACATTGCAGAGCTCAATCTTATTATTGTTATTAGATTTAATTGCTCTAAGTGATCAGTTTGTAGTTGTCAGAGGAAGATGGACTTGCCTCGTAGTCGTTTTTTTTCCCCCTGCTGTCCTTTCCCTCTCCATCTCTCATTCCAGAAAGAGGCCCTTTGAGAGATGGTAAGAGATGAGAGAAGATGAGGGGGAGGGTAGCTCTGCTTTACACCTCTGCAAAGGAGGGATTGCTTTTTTGTTGTTTGTTAGGGGGGAAATCAATTCTGCTCACATCATCACGTTTTGACAAGGCGAGGCATTAAGTGCAGATATTGAGGAACGACAAGAATGGTTTACAGCCAGCGCTTTATCTTCTCTGCTCTTTTTCTTTACTTTTGCCCTTCCTTCCACAACAAAATCAGAGTGCATTGTCTTGCCTATTCTTTTTCTTTCTCCATTTCTTGGTCTTTTTTTTTGTGTGTCCTTCTCCCTGAAAAGGTGGGGAATGATCCGCTTCACTTACCAGCTGACACCACATAAGCTTGCTCGTCCTCGGAGACGCGAGCCTTTTGTTTTCGTGTGCATTATGATAATTACGAAGGGCCACAGCTCCTTTTTTATTTTCATCATGCTCTTAATGATACTTAGATTCGTCATCTGGAGCATCCGCAGAAACGGAAAAAAAAAATTGATATTTCCGAAGGATCTTGTTTCTTTTTTCCCCCTTGTTTTTCTTTTTCATCCTAACTTGACATTTAAAGGGTGACGGCAAGAGCAAAAGAGCATAAAGTGTGACAGTCAGTCGTGCAATATAGTGTGGCTGGGAGGAAATGTTTCTCAGTGAAATAAGACTAAAACTCCTCATCTTCACTCAGCCAGAAATGTATCCCTGTAACTAATATGGAACACTTACTTACTTGCTCACAGTAAAGGTTGGTAATCTGGCTTTTTTTTTTATCCACATGCTGTCACCTTTCACAAGAGTCCATTCTGAGGACCTTTGACCTTGCTCATAATTACACTGCCACCATCTTTTCCACTGCAGCAGTGGCAAGTCATGGCCGCCCGAGTCCGATGGCACACCAGCCTCCTCCCCGCGGACTGCAGCAGGTTTTCTTGTCATCCGCGCCTCCTCGCTCCCTCTCTCCCGCTCTCTTGTCAGTGTTGCTCCTGGCGAAAGGCTGATACTTGATATTCAGAGGATAGCAGCTTTTGTCTCAGAGATTTAATCAGTGGCTCTGCTCCCACTGCAGAGGGGCGATGGAGGGAGGGTGGAGGGGTGGCAGGAGAGAGGGAAGGAAGGAGAGATGGAGGCAAAGACTGTTTATGTGTAATGACACAATAACAAAGCCTGCCTGTAAAACACAATCTGCAAACTGTGCTTTTGAAGGGGATTTTCAGCCCTGGATTAGTGTCAGGCAGAGGGATATGGAAAAGGAGAAGAGAGAAAGTCAGGTTGATGTGATAGACAGGGGAGGTGATTTTTTTGTGTGGAATGAGGTCGGGGGGGTTGAAATCAGTGTGTGTACAAACGCGTGCATGTGTGTTTGTGTGTAATTTCTATTTAACTGTTTTGTATTTATTCGGCTCCACAAGTCAGCGACTGTGTGGGCACTTACACATTGTCCTCTTGGTTGTAAGCAAAAGGGGATTAAAGCTGACAAATATGAGTCAAATATTTGGCTGCCGAATGACCAAAATGCATCTTGTGAGGGCTTATGTTGTTGGTTGGTTGGTAATAGCTGGCATAGTGACTCTTTGAGACTGTTAATGGAAAGCTACTGAGATGGTTAATGCACACATCCCATAAAAAGCATGTCCATTTGGTTGTAGCTCCAGCTGAAAGGAGTCTGAACAAAGCAGTCTTTTAAGGCCTCAAAGAGATCTTTTAGGTTGGAAGATGGATGTCTTTTTTTTTTTTTTTGCCCTCATCACACAGGTGTTATGAGGGGGTTTTTATTTTGGTGGAACGCAGGTGTTGAGATGAGACGCACAGGTGTGCATGAGTTCTGCTTTTGTACTTCCACGTATCAGAGAGACAGGAGGGAATGACAAAGAAAAGTGACAAATGTGTTATTTGTCTATTTGAGCTTGAGTTTTCCTATGACCTGTGTCGCTCCAAAACATCCCACTTCAGCAAGCAAACTGTCCTGTCAAGGAAGCCCCTTCTTCATGCTTTTTTTCACTTTTGCATCAAAATGTAAAAGCCTTGCTTTGCTCTCCTGTCCGTTATCACAGTCCTTAAACATGTCATCCCTCCATCGTACCCCATATTCAATCAATAGAGGCTGGGAGCCAGTGAGCATGGCTAAATAGAAATATTGTTCAGGGGAAGTGAGATGTGAAAGGAAAAGTGTCAGGGTGTGTTTGTGTGTGCGTGTGTGTAGGTGTGACGGTATACGTTTGTGTGTGTGTTTCTGTAGATGTGCTTTGCTATTGTAACCCTGCTGATTGGATTGTGTTTGACAGATATGGAGTCTGGAGAGCGGCTGGCCTCCCCTGCGCCCACCCTGTCTGCTGCTCGCACCTCCTCCCCTGCGGCCTCCTCTTCCTCCTCCTCCTCTTCTTCCTCTTCGTCATCGCCTGCGCCCCACTCTAAGAGCAGCCTGGCCCCAAGCCCATCAGCACTGGGATCCACCCTCAACACCTCTGGTAAGAAACCGTCCCCCCTCCCCTCATGTGTTAATCTTGTGTCTTTCAAAAACAAAACAAAACAAAAAAACCATGCGAGAACTGCAGATGCGCAATGTAAACAGTGATCACACATCCGTAAGAGGGACTCTAAATGTGGTCACCTTCATGTCTTGATAGCATTCAGAATCCATCCTCATTTCTTTACCATGAAAAAATTAGTTTCCCCCAGTATTAATTATACAGTTATTTTGCAGTCGGTGTGAATACACTTCTCTCCCAGCTCTGAGGATTTTTTTTTTTGTGTGTCCTGACAGCTTGGGTTGCAATTGAAAAGCTGCTGCATTAATGAATCCCAAACAATTAGGGGGCTCTTTTGTGTGAGAAACACACACATGCTTTGCCATGTCTCCTGACAACCTTCAGCTCTCTGGCTCCAGCTGCCTCAGAGTCAGGCTCAGCACGCCACTGTGCACGCATGCATGCATGTGTGTGTGTGTGTGTGTCTACGTGTGAGATAGAGAGAGAGAGGGAGAGAAAGAGCCTCTGCCTGCATGATTTAACATTTGTTAGCCACTCAGTGTCTAGTCAGCCCTGTCCGGCCTCCAGCTTCCTTTCTGTGTTATGGTCAAAGCCATTAGGCAAAGAGGAGTGTGTGTCTTTGTTTTTTTGTGTGTGTGTAAATGTGTTTGTATGTCTAGGTGTTATCCAGATATCTCCTCTGTGCTCATATTTTTCTCTCTCCTCATCTCCTAATGTGCTGCTGTTTTTCTTATAGTTCCGCTTTATATCTTTATAGACGCAACTGCACACACTTACAATTGCTCTAAGTAGGAAATATGATATCCAACATTTTCTGTGATTGTAGTGTGTGCCCCCCCTTCTCTCTCTGTTACAAGTAGAGGAAGTGGGAGAGAGCAAAATAAAGCCCCTTGTGTTGCCGTCAGGATCTTCAGTGTTGTCCAAAACGAAGAAGAAGCCATTAGGAGAATCTTCCTCTAATGCATTATGCATCCCTCTTATCCCTCTGTACTTCTATGTGTGCTCAGATTTTCTAGATAAGCGATTTTTAGATTTGGATGAAAGGCTTAGAGGCAGAGTGTTGGCTGTAAACTTTTACCTACTTTGTGAGAATCTAGCAAGCCAGACCTTTTCTTAAAATATTTTCTTGGAAAGCATTTATAAACTTGACCACAGATATGTGCAGTGCAATGTCTTACAGTTATGTATATGTTGCTTCACATTTTTACACATTTTGATGAATAATCTCTATTGGTATATCCTGTGAGATATGCCAAAAAATGTGAAGTGCTAGAAAAATTGTAAACCTCCTTATATAATGGCCCCTCATTTGTTTTGGCCAAATATGATTTTGACAAAAATTTACTTATTATTTTAGGAAGGTAACAAAATGATACTTGATGTAATTTTTTTTTTTTTTTTTGTAGATTAAAATCTGAAAAATGTGACTTGCATCGATATTTTGACATGCAATGTAGGAGATCATTCATCAAAAAAGCACCAGCAAGGGCTGAAGAAACCTACTGCTCAGGTTGCCAATTTGTCAACACAACGGCTATTAATCATGCACAAAGTTTGTGATTGTAATCAGACAAAATGTGAAGAAGTTTAAGTTTTCAAAAAGTTTTACAAATAAAAATATAAATAAATATAAATAATTAGTGTGTCATTCACTAAAATTCAGCCCAATCCAGTGTAACTAGTTCCACTCAGAAGTCACCTAATTAGTTAATAGTCAATATAGTTGTTCTGTGGCGTGCTCAGAGATTCGTTAGAGAGCATTGCTGAAGAAGTCACATCATGAATAACAAAGAAATTCGACGGACCAGTCGGGAAAAAAGCTGTGAAGTTTGAAGCACAGTGAGATAATAGAAGGGTATTTCATACTTTAAATATCTCACTACAGTACAAGAAGAACGACAGAAAATTCAAGAGTATAAATAATTTTGCAGCCCACCATATTTATGGCTGTTTGTTCAAAAAAGGTGAAATCATCTTTTTATCCTTTCTACTCCGTCTTATGTAAAGAGAACCATTTTCACTTGCAACAGGAAACAGCTGTAATTATTGCAGTGTGTCTCACAGACATTGGTTCAAGATTCATTGCAGTTTCGCCAGCAACACTTAAGGAAATAAAATCTGAAGAACACACAAAAAAAAAAGAGCACTGACTTTGTTTGCATGTGTCATTGATGAGGATATCACTTGGAGAATAAATAAAAGCTGATCAGCGCTTGTAGCGCTCTCTCCTTATGGGATCAACTCACGGATGCAATTAACTTAAATCTGTCTGTGGAAATTTGATTGACTGCAACAAACAACAAATTAATCCCCCTTCGGCAGCATCCAAACATGAAAAAAAGCAGGCGGTGCAGTTTGTCAGAGCGGAGGAAGGATTGAAGCGGAATGAAAAACAGGGCGAGGGAGTGAGAGTGAGAAACAGAGAGACACAGCGTGAGGAAGAGTGAGTAGGTAATCCGAGGTATGTCTTTCCCATGCCTCTCTCCCACTTCAGATTTTTAGATTTAATTATTCGCTTTCTGGAAGCCTGCATTAATATTGAAAAGGCATTTGCAGATGTCACTTTGTGTTGCCTAGAATGAAAGAAGGGTGCAGAGGAGGGGGGAGAGGTGGGCACCCTAGGCGTAAGTGAATGCTGTGGCCGGCCCTTTTTCGGGGAGGGGGGGCAGTTGCGTTGGAGTCGTTTATCTTCGTATCCACGAGCTGACGCTGGCAAGGCGGGCACATATACATATTCAGCATATTCTAATGACATTCAAAAGGCAGAATTTGCTGTCTCGTGGCAGAGAAGGACCTTGACGCCAGCACAAAGGGCTACACTCTCATATGTCACACACCAGGATGCTGGCAAGGCCACATAACCACAGACAGTTTGTTCACACCTAAAAATACCCCAAGATTCTGCCCATGTTCATTTTTAGATTTTTCTTTTGTAAAGAGCATTATAACTGACCCTGTTATTATATGCTTGACTGCATTAGATCAGGAAATGCTGTGCTCCAGTGTCACTTTGCTCTACATTTCTGTGATGTGTGCATGTGTATAGAAGTTTGACATTTTCATCTGCAGCATTGAACACAACACTTTCCTTTTCTACAGTCATCACTTTTCTTTTTTTTTTACTATTTTTTTTTTTTTTTTTTTACTTGTGTATTACCTGGCTTATGCAGAGGCATCAGATAGGCTTGCTTTCCTTTTCTAGAATAGAAATTGAATTTGCATGAAATATGCTCACACCAAATTGCATCTGACTCTGGGAGGAGGTAATACGTGGCAGTCGCCCCTGCCAGAAATGATTGTGCTCAGGAAAACGCTAGACGATGATGATGTTGATGAAGTATTCTTCTGAGCTGGAATTGAATGCCAAAAAGAATGGAAGGAGGATAGCTTTTTACACCTTATATAGGTGGTTCATTTTTTCCCTCTGAGGTTGTCTAGGCATTTTCAGTTTGCAACATATAGTGACACTGATTTTAAGCAAAAGATACATCAGCAATGCAGTAGATCTGTACTGAAACAGGTGAATTCTTTATCATATACCTGCAAGCATTAAGCTGAAGCATGTGTATGTTGTACAGTTGAAAATTTGCGCAGTTATCAGTTCATCAAAACTTAATATTTTCTTAAACAAATAGAAAACAGCCATCCTGTATGTCATTTCTTTAGTAATGTCAAAAACAATGACGCCATCGTTTAAACCGAGGCTTCAGGTCATTAAAATGGTCAATTTGAGGACAAAGTTCTCTGTGAAAATACATTTTGAAACATTTAACAAATGAACAAGGAGATTTTGTAAAGTTCTTCAACGTAGATCAGTATTAAAACTTTGATTTCTTGGATGGAAAAATTTAAATAGCAACTAAGTTAATTTTCTGTATGAAACTGTGGAAGGTGGTGTATTCACAATGGTAAAGTGAAGCTTCTGCTTCAATAAAAAAATATTTTTTAGAAATAACATCAGTGCCAGCAAGAAATGTGATTTTTATGGCAACTGTCAAAGTACTTGTAATGTGTTAAGTAGAAGATTGGAACATTTGATTTGTGATTTTATTGTGCAAAATGAAAGGAGTTTTACATTTTCTGTGTCTGTTGACTGTAAGTAGTCAAAGCATTGAGAGATTATGCACACCTGTTGCTGTACGGGTAGTTCTCTAAAACATTGCCTTCCTTTGTTTACATCTACGTAAGGCCGACTGTTTGGAGGAGCAGGAGATCAGCCCTTCATTGGCTCCACGTTGTCAAGTGCCTTTCCTCTGGTGAACCACCCTGCCTTTGGAGCCCTCTACACTGCCGGGGCGGGCAGGCCCGAGTTCGGAGGCCTGGGCTCAATTGGGATGTCAGCTGCTCTGGCTGCCCACCCACAGTTAGGAGCTCTGACTGGTAAGCAGAAGAGGTTTGAATTCCTGGCAATAGTTCTTGGAAATAAAATCACACCACTAATTAACCCTCCGCTCCTCTCAGAGTGGTGGCGAGCTGCTGAAGCCCATGGCCGCGGAGCTGCTGCCTTTATCCCCTCTTTCATCGGCTTTCCTCCTTTCTTCGCCCCCCACATTCAGCCCAATCACAACACTAGTCCTGTTCAGGTCAGGACGCCTGGCAAGAATAGCCACGACCCGCCTAAAGGTACAGCGGTTTGCTAAAGACCCCTTCATTGATCTGTCTTTCTTCTTCCACACTCTGTCTTCCTCCACAGCCTAAATCCACTTTGCCCTATGATGAGATTTTCCCTGTTTCAAGATAGATTTAATGACTTCCACTGCTCACTTAGTCATTCTATTAACTTCTTTCTCTGGCTCTTTCCCTCGTGTTCCCTCTCATAATCTCTGTTTCTTGTGCTCTTTTAATTTCACAGTATCTTTTAATTTATCTTTTATTATGTAAACCACTCATGTTGGGCTTGTGCCTCGTACAGCCAAGCACATTTGATGAGATACATGTATAAATCAATATTTTTATTAGCCTCATTTCATTCTGCAGTTAGTTCCAGATATTCAATTATCCCCTTGTTGCCAAAGTTCTCAGAAAATCATGAAGCTGATCAGTAATGCGGCAGATTTTGTGCTTCCAGGGGTGAATGGTGCAGTGAATGGCAGCGGGGTCTGTCCTCCCACCACACAATCAGTGAGCTATTCTGCGAGTCCGACACCCGTTCAGGCACCAACAAAGCCGACCAGAAATTCCGATCCGTCTAATATTCACCGTAGCAGCCCTGAGAACAATCCATCAGAGTTGGTGGAAAAGACGATTGTAAAACCTAAAGAGAAGGTTAGTGCTTACATCAAGTCTTCTCTTCAAAGAGAAATCTCATGATGTGTAGAAGCTGATTCTTACTGTTTTACATTTAGAAGTCTCGGAGGAAGCCAGCAGGGGCTTCTTTGGCAAGTCACAGTGAATCAGGCACGTCCTCGGACAGCTCGAGCGACGGCTCTCTTAGCAGCGATCTGGAAGACCTCGCAGAGGAAGACGAGGATGACGATGACGATGAGGAGGACGATGAAGAAGATGACAAGCAAAGTGAACTTTCAGAATCTGAGAAACGGATAAAGAAGAAGGCAAAGGTGAAGATGAAATGAGAACAATCAAGGCTAAACGTTAATGTGCAGTCTACCGTCTTGATTTAAAGCAACACTGTAAATATATATTATCATAAGTTGTCATCCCATTTGATCTAATAATTTTCTGATGATTGTCCTCCTCAGGTGTTATTACCAAGCACTGGAACTGGAAAGAGTGAAAGGTCACTTTCTAGGGAGGTCCAGGTCAAAAAGGACAACCAAGCTAAGAAGGTGCCCTCCAACCCCCCAACTCTTGTGCCATTACCCTGCTCTGTCTCCCTGCCCACTTTGTCCCAAACTTCGCCTCTGGGCCTGCAGAGCTCCAGAACCCGGACTGAAGAGCCGCAGCAACACTTCAGTGTGATTCAGTCCACTGGCCTGGCTGCCAACCCTAAGCCTCTCGCACTCCTCACCCAGCCTCGACGGGAGCCGTCACCAACCTCCTCTCCGATAGCTCTCACCACATCCCCAAGAGCACTGTCCAGCACTGCCTCTCCCAAACCTCCCAAACTGCTGCCGTCCTCCTCTCCCCAGCATCTCCCTCTCTCCCTCTGCTCCTCCCCGAAGCCCCTCTCTGTCCCCTCTCCACCCCGCTCCACCCTCCTGGCATCTACCTCCCCCAAACCTTTTGGTTTGACCTCGTCTTTAACGAGCCCGCAGAAGTCGTCGCTGAAGCCACCGAGGCACACTGTGCCCAGTGCCACCAAATCCAACAAGAAAAAACAGCTGGAGGCTTCACTGGCACAGATCAGTGAGTTCAGGCTCAAACAGGTAGGCCTGCCTGATGATTGCAGTTGAATGTTTTTGGTTTTTTTCCCCTCCCTATATTCACACAAAGACACAGCAGTTACCACACTGTATGTTGTGAGAAGCAATCTAGAGAATCACAGCTGCACATCCAGCTTTAGTGAACAAAGTTATCCTCGGCAAATTGACTGTAATGAAATTATTCACTAAAGCTGAGCATACAGTTAGACCCGCAGCTATAATTATCTCCCGTCTTCATCATTACTATCAGATGACCTGCACTTCGTTAAACCTTTTAGCCAGTCACTACATTTTTCAAGAGAAAAACCAAACAGCTCACAGAGATTCACAAGGGAACATACATGCCTGAGAAGAAAGTAAATCATTATATCTTCACAGGAGTGACTGCAGTTTCGCAGCATTTTAAAAGCGTGTTCTCTGTTAAAGATGTGCAAATTAGACAAAGTTGAAAAATTCAACTTATTCCAAAGCGGATAAACGTACTTGTAAGATATAGTTTTTTTTTATGTATAAAATTACTGATAGGTATTGACACCTCAAGCAGTTGCTGTAAAATAATTTTACCTAAGAATTTATTTATGTATTTTTTTATCTATGCTGTTTTAAGTTGATCAGAGTTTCTCACTATCAATAGGATCACTATCAATAAGCAATCCTTCATTTTCTGTATCCCTGGAGTACACATAGGATAGGACTCAGAAGTTCAGGTATTTTATCCACTAGCCACTGGGTTGGACAATGACCCATACTTTCTTGGCACCCTCCACGGGTGGAGGGTGCCAAGATTTGTCTCCTCACCATTGAAGTACGTTAGAAAAGAGTGTCCTCTTGACTTCTTCAGTCTCATTAATAACCAGTAGATGTTATTTCAGTGCCAACTGACTAACATTAAGCTATGCCACGTAAAAGCCTTTTCTTATTAAACCATCACAAACATAAGGATGTCTGGGACTTTAACTGGGATCTTATCCTGTGGTTGCAAAAGACTAAGATTAAGATTTTCCTGCCACAACCCTCCAGGTGGGTTTGGCATGAAAGAAAAGATAAACACGTGGAAACTTATTTTTTTTTAAATCCATGAGAACCTTGTAGGAATGCACAGTGTGAAACCTTTTTAAATATTAGGGGGTTTCACAAAAAAGCTTGTAGATTGTCCCCATAAATAGAAAAGATGTCATCATTTAGTCTCTCATCATAATGAGAATCAAACACCTTATTGCCATCTCAGCCCCCTAAATCCCATAGAAAACCTGGAATAAACACCCTATAAAGGATGTGCAAAATACAGTGGTCAAAAATCCTGCATTAAAAAAATCCTCTGCAGTTGCTAAAAGGGACTTAGATAAAGCACAGAAAGGGGTATGGAAGTGTGCCAATGGTAATTCTGTTAAAAAGTATTATTTCTTAATATGAGAATTCACCCACTAAATAAATTGTATTTATATTAAAAGTCATGAAAGATTATGCTGCTACCACTACGCCAATAAATGTAGCCAGCACTGTACATCAGAGGAAGCCTTGCTGTAAAGTTTCATGTCTACTGGAATTTTTAGAATTATGTTGCATTGTGGGCTGTAGAGTGGAAAAGCTATTAGCACAATGGCTGGATGGAGGAATGACTGGGTTATTTATGAAAGAAGTTGGTCTTTTTGAATGAAATATTTCTGTGCTTTTGGGAGAACATTTTCAGAATGCATGAATGACGTAGTATTTGAAATGGCCTCATGAATTTTCATTAATGTCTGCCTACCTTGCTGGAATTTCACATTGTTATTTTGTTCAGTCTGTTAGGAAGTTATAATCTGCTTGTTAATTCCAGTTGTTTTCCTCTCGGAAATCTAAGTTGAGTAAATTAAAGTGTCCATCACAGCATCTTAGCAGGTATTTAAAGATGTTACAAGCTAAACATGTTGAAACCTCCTTTCATCGTTGGGTCATGAAGCTGTATAATTAATTTAATGTTATAGTGTTACTTGTTTTGATTATTACATTTTGACTGATTTACTTTGCTCACATTTGCTTTTGACTAGCCTGTTGATAAACGGGTTATTAGTTTTAGTTTAACCTCCATTGTATTGCACTTCTTGCAGTGTTATTTGCAGTCAGTTCAGATTAAATTCTCTTAAGATTGACTTTTTTGGCCCTTAGACATAAAGATTTCATTTTTTCCAAATGTAAGGATTATAATAAATTGCATAAACATATTGAGATCTTCTTATTTTGTGAAAATCACTTCTCCTTTTTTTGTTTCAGCAGGCAGAGAAGTTTACACTGGGCTAAATTCCCCTTGTGGTTTTAGCACTGTTACTGTATTTCATGGTCTGTGAAATTGATTTGTTTCACTTCATATCACATCCAGTTGAAAGTGCAGCATAAAAGTCTAACCTGCTTTTGCTTAAACACAGATTGAACTAAACTTGTCATCGGTACAGAAAAGGCAAACATGCCCATCCAAATGGATGATAACGAATGTTTGACTTTTCAAATGCGCAGACAAGTAATTAGAGTTTTAGTAGGATGCACAGTGTCTTTTTTTTGCGAACTTGGTCGATAACAATGTCTTTGGTTATTGCTTTTATGTTCTGTCCCAAAAAGAGGCTTAGACACAGTTAACCATACCAGTGTTCAGCATTGTAGTTTTGTCACCTGGTCAAACAATCCAAAGCAATGCGAAGTGACAGCTGAGTGGCTCCACTTTGTCCCGTTTCTCTTCTGTTTTTTTTTCTGTAGCGTCTTTTTGTTCCTTACATTCTGCATCACCCTCACCCCCTTTCTCCTCGCCTTTCCTTGATCTCTACCTCCCTTTTTCTCCTCAGACTCTCATGTCCCAAGGGCAGACATTCCCAGCTGAGCAAAAGAAGCAGCAGCAGGGGCCAAACAAATCCCCCAAAAGGACGTCGCTGTCTTCGCCGCCATTGCCACCTGTTCCGCCTACTCCACCCCAGAACAATCACTCCAACCTCTTCCTTTCAAGTGCCCTGCTGGGTCTCCCCGAACCTCATCACCCAAATGGAGTCATCCAAAGCACCACTCAGGACACACCTTTGGCCCTCATCACCAAACCTCGCAAAGATGCTGCCTCTCAGGGCAGGTCCCCCCAGCCCAACTCAGACGCTGGGTCGATGCCTGTCAATCTGAGCACAGGGGCAAGTAGGACCCCAGCGAGTGCCCAGGCTGGTCCTCCATCTCAGCCTCCAACTACCTCACCCCATGCCACGGGTCATACATCTAGAAAAAGCAAGACGCCCAAGGTTAAAGGGCAGACACCAGCGCCCGGACAAGCAGACCCTTTAGCTGCCTGGAAGGGCTTCTCTCAGAATCATCTGGTGCAGTCTCTGGTAGATTTGTTTCGAGGAGGAGAATCTGGTGTTGGGATTCCTGGAGTTAGTATCCCTGGGGTTGGAATTCCTGGCGTGGGAATCCCTGGAACGTGTAACCCCACAGCTGGTCTTCCAGCCAACAAGGAATCAGACGACTCAGGAGACGACGACGATGATGATGAGGATGATGACCTCGAAGAGGAGGATGAAGAGGACTCTGATGATAGTCTTTCAGGTAGGGAGTGTCATTTCGTATAACCTAAACATAACTAAGAATGAACATTTTTAATAACCACTCCTACACAAGTCAATTAAAGTCCATCAATTTTCCCTTGACTGCCAATGACTGGTGATCAGAAGGCCCAAAATAGGAAAAGCCGTTTTTTCTCCTATTAATCAAATTCATCAAAATTAAGAACAAACTTGAAATTCACTAGTTTTTTTTCTCCCTTCCATTCTCTATAATGGTTAACTAATTTCCTTTTTGTTGATTCCCATGTTCCATTTCCAGAGTCTGACAGCAACTCTGACAGCGACATTTCAGGAAAGAAAGTGAAGGAGTTAAAGCTGCTGCCCTCTGGATCATCCAAGAAAGAGATGACTCCTCGCAGGCTTACCAAAGGTCCAGAGCTACTGAACACCTCAACTAACCACACCGCCACCAGCTGCTCCCCTCTCAATCTACAGGTCATCAAGAGTCCCTCTGTTGCCACCAGCTCCAGTGCCTTGGCCTACCACAGCTCTGCAGGCTCTTCTTCCTACACCCTAGCTTCTCCATTAGGTAAAGCCTCGCATCGTTCTTTATTTTGTTACTTACAATGCCTTCTTAGAGAGAGTTTGTGAGGACTGACTTAAAGGTACTGGTGGTCAACATCATACAACTATATATTTAAAAGGATGAAGCATGTCAAAATTGCTGTTGTGGAGGCTAGTCTGTGTAACTTTAAGAAGCAGAGGGAAAAAAATACTGTTTCATGTTAATATTTAACAGTATGATGAATTTGTGATTGAAAAATCACTTGCCCGCCACAGTGACTCTAAAAACCAGATCAAGGAGGCAACATCATATATAATAAAAATGGCCTGCTTGCAGATATGAGAGTACATTGTTTGGTGTTAAACAGTGACTTCCAGCTATTTTCTCTGCAGGTGAAATGTTTATTCTGGTGCTGCATGTATGTTTTTAATGTAGTGATAATATTTAGCATTTGTTTGTGTTTTGTGAGAAACTTTGGTTTTTTATTGAGGAAGTTGACTTGTATTTATGTTAGGAACCCATGACAGCAAAAAGCTGACCTCAAGTTTATTTAGTGTCACAGAAGTATCTGCAGGAAATTCCAAGCAAAAATATAGAGGGATGACAGTCTTAACATTTTTACTTGAAGGGACAGTTCAGATTTTTTTAGAAGGGGTTTTGTGGAGCGTTTATGATGAGTTGGTGTATTTTCTGCTGCAGATACACCATTGGTTGTTTTGTCCTTGAGGCTGAAGTGGATCTTTCTCTTACAATAATTCCAAACCATTAATGTTTTTGGGGGATAATTATTTAATTTTCTTAGGCTTTTCATATAAACAGTCATTGTCACAAGACCATCAAAAATAACTCTTTTCTAATTAAACAACAATCTATGGCAAATAAAGTTTTATGTATTATGAAAAGAGTTTATGTAAGACATGGTAACATTTTTGTTGCTTGATTTGTTGATTTGAAATCCTCTTTTACCTGGGCCCTGCTCAGTCTACCGTCAGCCTGTAGGCAAAAAACCTTTTTGTATACTTGCATTGTTTAAAAAGAAAATTATGAAAATAAACACTAATTAGCCTTCAAGCTAATCATTACATGTAGTTTACCTCATGTAGTTGTATTTTTGCCTTAAGGCTGTAATATGCAATCCATTTAAGTTATGTGGGATAGAACAATACAGAAGTACACTTAGGTTTAATAAAAATTTTAAGAAAATTAAAAAACACCATTCACCTCCTAAGACAAAAATAAGTTAATAAATTCCTCTTATCCTATTTTGGTGAAACATGCTTTTTGTATGATAGAAGGTCCAGCTCGTGTTTTTTAAAGTGACACAGAGGGATGCTAAGATTTTAAGAAAAAGTAAAGCTTTAAAAAGCCTCACTCCAGAGAGATCCACTGATCCTTAGTGCGATTTTACACGGAAAGAAAATTTCCAGATTTTTATGTAAACAAGGGGTGTAAAGCTGTTGCCTAGTTGTTCCCTTTGGGATATTGTTTGCTACTTTCAGCCTAACCGTAAGGCCTTATGGGGCACAAAACCCTGTACAGTCACACTTTTTACAGCTTCCACAACAGCTCCGTACATACTATCAAATGCATAAAGAATGCAAGTGTGCTGCCTAAAAGGAAATACACTCCCTTTATACTCAGGTGAGTATGAAGAGGGCTTGTTCCTCTTTGCAAGACAGGAAGGAGACAGTTTGTTGTCATGGCTCAACCGCAGCTCTGAAATCCTGTAGAGGCATGCCCAAGAGTCCTGACAAGTTACTTGGCACTGCAGCAAGGTTTATTTCCGCCACATTCAATAAGAGATTACGCAGATCACATAAAACAGGACATAGGTGTAACTCGCCAGGAAGCAACACATTTACAGTATTTCACCTGCACTTTTTGTTCTCAACTGCTTGATCTTCTCCTCTGCATAAATATCTTTTTGTTTCAGTATTTAGCTTTTACATATCCATCTAGTAAAATTTGGATAAAATGCTGTATGTGTCATAAAAAACAAAAATCCGGCTTCTCTTCATATGTGAGTTTTCCCTGATGGTTCACACCACCTCTCTACAGGTTTAGGGAAGAGGAAGAGGGTGATGGATGAAAAGGAGTTGATGGTACCTCTGGAGTTGGGGTACGTACAAGTAGTTCAGAATCAGAAAATAAGTGAAGTTTATGTTTTATTTAGCAATCACTTCAAATTGTTTTGCTTTCATACAAGGTTCAGTGTGAAGAACGAGCTGCATGAACACCTGTTTTATTTTTACTCCTAGGTGGCGGAGAGAAACAAGAATCAAGTCGGTGGGCGGACGCCCGCAGGGTGAGGTGTCCTACTACGCTCCCTGTGGCAAGAAACTAAGACAGTACCCAGATGTGATGAAGGTATCTTGCTCTCACTGTGCTGCATTTAGTCTCATTAGTGATGCACCAGCAAATTTGTGGGCAAACCAATAAAAAAATGATTCATAACAAGACATATAATGTTAGTCATTGCTGACATGTTTCATTGATTTAAGGGACTATGTTTAAATTCATTTCGGAATATTCAGCTTGCTCACAGAAATGTTTGTGTATCAGTATTAGAGAACTTTGCCTCTGCTTCTGCTTCAGCTCAAATCCCACCCTCATCCCGCTTTCCACGACCCTAATAGTGAGAACGGTGCTCTTAGATTCACTTCTTGTGCCAATTTATTCACCTCTCCCTGCCGCCGAAATGATTAATGCTTAGTTTCGGGGGATGCACAATTTTGCTCCATTTGCTCAGTATTCAATTGTGTCTAGTCTTCTGTGTTTCCTTCATTGAAATTTCAAGCATAGCAGACGTCCAAACTGCCGCAGAGTATGGTGCTGACAAAAAAAATGTCTACGCAGTAACATTCACTCACTTATAGTCATTCAGTAGGCAGTAAAAGACTAGCAATGCCACAGATAAATAGAAAGGGGCCAGAATTGTGCATCCCAAGGTCAGATCCATTTTTCTCTCCTGAGAGCTTTTGCTCTTTTTTTTTTGTCCCCTTGCTTTTATAATGATTAGTAGCACTGCACAGACGCACTGTTGCCGTAGACTTCCTTCAGTCTAGTGCCTCCAAGATGCTTTTCAATGTCGCTAATTTCGTTTTTTTTTTTTTCTCCCTGCCTAAACCAACGGCATTATTATTTTCTCTTCTTTAGTATCTATCCAGAAATGGAATAAGTGGCATCACGCGTGATAATTTTAGCTTCAGTGCAAAGATAAGGGTTGGTGACTTCTATGAAGCCAGAGAAGGACCCCAGGTGACTGCCTTTCATCTCTCTCTCTCTCTCTGTCCCTGATCCCTGTTCATCTTTTCATCTAGCTGCCGTCAAAGCTTCGTGCAGCAGTCACTGTCACTGATAGGAATCAGCCTAAACCCTCAGTTGCCCAGGTTCATAGGCTTCTCACTGTGCATGAAGAATGTAATAATCAGTTGACATTACTTCCACAGGTGACCAGTGATATGTTACAGTTCTGTGAAAAAGTCTTCATTCACTCCTCCTTCTTTTCTTTTCTTTTTTTGTTTTTGATTTTGTATTGTATGATCCACACATTCTTCTAATTGTTTAAAATCCTCTGAATGATTGGCTTCATTTGAGTCTTTTCCTTTAGACATAAAATTTTTTTTTTTTTAAAGGAACCTTTCTGCTATTCAGTCATTAGTTATTTTGCTTTAGGAGCTGAGGAGTTGTCACACCATGCGCTACAAGCAGATTCTGTAAAACACTGTGTTATTAACATTTTATATTTGCAATCAGTATGATTCCCAGTAGTCTGGCAGCACGTTCCATCCTAGACAGAAGTTGAATGCTTAAAAGAATAGAACAACGCAACTTTACCATAACTCATTCAGCCTTCCCGTTGTCTGCTGACTGACCTGCCTTATAGCTAGAATAAACCTGTTATTATATTCCAGGTTTATTACATGTTATATTACATGTTATATTTTCAACACCTCACTAATACTAAAAAGGGTTCAATTCTTGCCTTTGTAACAATGTCTACACCAAACAGTGTTATCAGTTTAGCCTGGTAACATTTACATATGTTATTTTTACTGATCAGATAAAAATCAATATTTAAGATTTTGATAAGCTCATTACTGGTCAGAGTCAATAGAGCTTATAATCATCTAGTGACTGCTGGATGATCCAGCTTGGTGTACACCTACTCATTTTCAGTTCAATCCGAAAACTTGGCCAATTTTAAAAAGTTGTTACATTTTTTAGTCCCTTACCACTGCTATATAAATCATATATAGCAAAATACCTAAGCTGTAGGGAATGATGCTTAATAAATACTCTACACTTTTGAATGTATTCATAGCCCTTTCAACACATTTTCATGTCATATTAGCCACAAATATTAATGTATTTTATTTGGTTCTTGTATAACAGACCAGCACAAAGTAGCACAAGGGCTGAACACAAACCCTTGCTATGTTTTTTCCAACTTTCATTAGTAGAAGATTGTGAAAGCAATTTATATTTTTTTTCTTTCGCTTCACAATTATGCTCTATGTCTTGTTGATCTATCACACAAAATCCCAACATGTTACACCAAGGTTTGTGGTTATAAAGCAACAAAATGTTGCAAAGTTAAACAGGTAGAAAACTTTTCCTAAATTTTTCCTAAAAGAAACTGTACATACACAAAACTATACGTAGGCATTCAATTTTAGCATAGTATATTCACACAGGTCACAATGTACCAAATATTTATCTCATTTATACACCTGCCAGGTTTAGGTTTAAAGTAATCTTTCATTTTTACTCGGAGACTTGAATCTTTTAGGGAATTTGTGGAGGGAGCTAAACATTAGGGTGATGGCATGAGGGCCTTGCTGTAATATCAATAAAGATATGTCAACATGCAATTTTTAAATTGAAATTGAATTAAAAACCAAATAAAAGGTGTGGGATATGTTACGTTTTTGATACTGATACTTATCTTACAGTGTTTAATTATCATTTCCTCATTTCTATCAGTAACAATTGTCTTGGTTGTATAAAAAATATTTTTCATTTACTTTTACCAGGAGTATAAATAATTTTGGGCTTGAATCATTTTGTATGAAAACTAAGTAAAAGAGTAGCTATTGTTCAAAGGCCTTTAAAAACCTGGCAGAAAGCTTGCACAATGATTGATCAACGCTACTTGAGTAAAGCATGAAAAAGTCATGCTTCTTAGATTCATAATACAAAGAAAGAAGGTGTGGGTAAAGACTTTGTGTGCTGTGCTTTGTGTTTATGATGCAATGAGTGAAACAAGATAGTTGGTGTGTGCGTTCGTGTGTATATGTGTCATTTGAAGCATAAATAAAAAAAAGATATACTTTATACATTTCTGACGGAAAGGGAAACAGAAGGCATCAAATGTGATAGTTTTTGTTTTAATTATAAGTACTGGTATATCAAAATATTTTTATATATATAAAAAAGCAACAGTCCTTCATAATATAACAATTTTCTTTGTTCAACAATGTTAAATGCTAAAAGAATGGATTTATCTGCTTAAGCTCACTTTGTCCTCCCCATTGTTTGTTTTTCCAGGGTTTGCAGTGGAGCCTGTTGAAGGAAGAAGAGGTCGTCCCTCGAATTTTGGCCATGGAGGGTCGCAGGGGTCGTCCTCCGAACTCAGAGCGGCAGCTAGCGGGAGATGTTACCAAAGCTGGTCGACGGAGGAAGGGACGGCCCCCTAACGTGGGCGATCAGCTCTTAACAGAAGGGCCCAGCCCCAGTGAGGTCAAACTTCTGCGCAAACTGGAAGCTCAAGGTTAGAACAGGAAATGAGCCCCTATGTTGATGGAGCAGTTTCTCTATCTATTTCCAAAAATAGAAATAGCAGCATTTCTATTTTTTTTTTAAAATAGATATTAGTTAGTTTTCAAAGGATGTGGATAAGATTTGGAATCCTGCTCATGCTTTGTCCCAATGAAGAAAAAGACACCTACCTTTTTTGAAAAAACAACCTACTTCTACTTTAATTACCGAATTAAATATACCTTTTATTAAGCCCGTATTTTTGTATTAAAATAGTTTTTTATAAGTCAGATGTTACATTCTGATCTTAAATGTTGTATTTTTATTAGCTGTAAGCAAAAAATTATAATAATTAAGAGAAATGCAGGCCTTAAAAAAGTCTGTCGGGGTGTAATTAACCCATGTAATGTCTTTAACTTGGTGAAACATTAGTGAAATAAATGAACTTTTTAATTATATTCTAATACATTGAATATGGCTGTATAATTCCTGATCAAATTTGAAGCGGTTCAAATTTGAACATGAAAAACGAAAGGCATAAAACGCTGTGGAATATTACAGCAGTGTTGAATTCTCTGCTGAAGTTTACCACTGATAGTGCTTTTCTTTGTTCTTTGTGCAGAAATTGCCCGACAGGCTGCCCAGATGAAACTGATGAGAAAACTGGAAAAGCAGGCGCTGGCACGTGCAGCTAAAGAAGCTCGCAGACAGCAAGGTGAGGTAGCACAGAGCGGTAAACATGCTGGTGCAGGTTATTCAGTTGGTCAGAGTGTCACTTCGAACTACTTTGATCTGAATGAGTTCAGTATGAATACCGGCAGGACCTTTTGGGGAGCTCATGCTGCTCTTACAGCCTTTGTTTGTGTCGATGTTCATCTTTAAAGCGCAAGCTTTAATCTTCTCCCTACTCTAATCTTTTTGCTACCATGCTGTTAGTTCATTATGCGTATAGATTTTTATATATATATTTGGATATGCATAATAATAAATTTCAAAAAGTGAAATATCATTTGCTTAGCTTCCATTTTAATTGAGAGCTGTTTGGTGTAATGGATCACCACATTTAAACTGTTTTAACATTTCAAGTTTATTTAATCACTTCTTTAATTTGATGTGAAAATTACCTCATATACAAATTACTTAATATGGTTGATTGCCTTTGCTTTTTTATTGCCTTTTTCATAGAAACACATTTCTTTGTTAGGCTGTTTTTGCCAGTAACTTAATACCATCATCTGATCATCAGCTCACGCTTTCAGTCACTTTTAAACCTCTCTGTTTAATTTAAGAGTTGTTCTGAAAACTAACTACATGTGTTAAACGTACAACTGACATTTGCACATATTGTCAATGGCCTGAAATAAATCGTTGGAGTAGTATTCTGAACATTAATAACCAGAAAAAAAGTAAATAAACTTACCAAACCTCATGTGTACTCTATAATCCTAAACCTGGAAAACTGAAGATGATCCTTTTTTTGACCCATAAGTGGGAAATTTAATCTATCAGAATGTGGACAGTACAAAATAAGAGTAATAAAAAAAAAAGGAAAAGATAAACTGAATATAAAACAGTAGAGTAAAGTAAATGCTTCTGGACTTTATGCTGGAATGAGCTCAAATACAGCTCAAGTCAGTTTAACTTTCAGATGTCTTACAATAAGTGACCTCTCATTCCTGTCCAATATGATTCTTACAAATGTCTTTTAATATAACTCCCGCCTCCAGAAAGATAATAATAATCACAAGTCGGGTGAAGTATATTTTTTGGGGTGAAAATTTATGTATGACACCCCTTCATACGTAAACAGTGGTGTTACTTGATTGATGGGTAAACTATTATGCTCATAAGTGTTGATCTTGAGGATTCCGAGATTTAGTGAGATTTAGTTTATTTTAATTTTTTACTCATTTTAGCTTCATATAGGAACTTAACTGAAATTTGATTACATAATTTAGCATTTTTAAAGGGATAAAGACAGTAGCATACAACATAATATGTGTACATTTCAGTGTTTGAGACTAAATATGCCTGTGTACAAAATTATAAATTAGCTGTTCACAAGAATGCTTTTGGGTTTTTAAAAACAACAACATAGCAACTTATTGGAACCACTTTAAAAACTAGTAGAAGAATGATCTCCAACTTATTTTTTTTTCACTTTTGTATTTTTTTCTACGACCAGATCATTTTAATGAAATATTTGTTCTTTTTAGGCATTGTTTGTGTTCACTCTTGCTGTGAAAAGCTCAGATGCTCACATTGTACATTCTGATCTGAGCACAAGCACATTTGTTCTTATGAATTCTCATAAATGTAAATTGTAGTGCACATCATTTTTCTGGCCAGTGATAAAACGCCACCTTGTCTCTTTGCAGCCATCATGGCAGCAGAAGAGAGAAGAAAGCAGAAGGAACAGATCAAGATCCTCAAGCAGCAGGTGTGTGCTGATGAAATGTCTGTCTGTTTCTCCTTCCTTTACCACCCTCGGCACTGAATCTTTGGCTAACTGTTGACTTTTGTCACTGACTCCTACTTTCCAATTGCTGTTATTACTTCTGCTTGTAAAACTTCACTGTATGTTTTATCTCGCAAAAATGGAGTCGTAGGAAAGTGATTTTGTAAGTGGATGTCTTCCACTGTCTAAAATATTAAGAGATTATGTTTTTGTTTTGTTTTTTTCTTGCAGGAAAAGATCAAGCGCATTCAGCAGATTCGGATGGAGAAGGAACTGAGAGCGCAGCAAATTTTGGAGGTAGAGAATCTGATCCAGCAGCACCTCTGATTAAGCAGAGCATTCCTGGATAGCTGGAGCCCCCAAGTCTATAGTGTTTTAATCTTCCTAAAGCTCATTACTGAACAGCAGCATGCATTGGAGGGAGTTGCGTCTTCTTAGGCATAATTCCACATGGAACTAATGCTAAATTGGTCTTGGTTGACGGGTGTTGAATATTAAAATGGATGTTGCTGCCTCTTCAGACCTTATTTAAATTGGACAGAAAAGTCTTTTTTTTTATCAGACAACAGTAACAGTTTAGCATAAGTGGGTCAAGGGGAGAAAAAAAAGTGCTGTTTGCCACACGCAAACACACATTTCAAGTTGCACGCACGTCCCACATCTGCAGACGCACACAATTATTCTGTATGAGCTTCAAAGTGTTTTAACAGGACTAAATCAATTTTGAGTTGACACGGTTGGCAAGCCACACTTAACAGGAGGCTTCAACATTTTCACAATTACACGTTAAAGAGATACATTATTCATTCCCTCTGTTTTACAAATTTGACTGGCATTCAGGAGCGTAGAAATCTTTGCTCAAGCCAGAAAGCTGCAAACAGTCACTTTACGTGCAACAAAGCTCTCAACCAAGACTGATTGATGTGTTCCTGTCACTGTATTCTTTATTCATAGGCCAAACGGAAAAAGAAGGAAGAAGCTGCCAATGCCAAAATATTAGAGGCTGAGAAACGCATAAAGGTATGTTTTGCAGAAGCATACATTATGCACATTCTTGAATGAGGATGATTATGTTAATTAAAAATGTATAATGGGCCTTTACTACTTGAAAGGCACAAAGCAAACAAATGAAAAGCAGCATTTAAAATAAACAAAAGTCCCATCTGTCTGTAGTCATTTCCATGATATTAACAGGAGGGGAGCACATTAATTTCTTTCCCCCCACCTGTCCCCCCCTTGTCATTTCTTTCCTGTTTTCAAGGAGAAAGAGTTGAGGAGGCAGCAGGCGGAGATTCTTAAACACCAGGTAGGCTTTTACTACAACTTTCTTAGGCTCTCAAGTGATTACTAATGTAAGAATGTATTTAGCTTAAGCATGGGCTGGGATCAGATTGTCACCTTGAGTAAAAACAAGATGTTCTCTCCTGTCACTGTTTACACACAAACTTTGAACAAAAATGTAAATCATGTGGTGACTGGTTAAATTTGAAGAAGAAAAGTAACAATTATAATGACAATATAATATCATCTATTTTTGGCATTTTGAAAAAAATATAAACAAAACACTGGTCAAAGTATTGTTCAAGTCCTTATTGCACAGAATATACCTTTTTACTGCTTTTTGTAAGTAACAAGTTGATGTTATCTTGAGAGCCTTGACAGACATACTGCTTGTAGTTTGGAAATTGTAGTTTTGAACCAAAGCTATGCTTGTAAGGTTATAGAGTATGTTCTTTTTATTTTCACACCAATGCTGTCTGTGTTGACTAAAACAAATTCCAAACAACTCAATCTGTTTTTCTTGTAAGACGGATTCTTCTTTAAGTCAACTTGAGTGGTAGTGTGCAGTAATAAGTAGGGGAGGGGCAACATTTTAAGCTCCATGTGTCCACCTATCAAAACAACATTAAACTGTAAGATTGAAATTAGCAGTTTTGACCACTGAACCACTGATCAACCAGCCCATGCCTGATTGACCTTAAACATCCTTAAATGTGTGTGTGAGTATAAATTTAAATACAATACATAGATGTGTGAGAATATGAAGTATGAATGAGATTAGATCCAAAACATGTGTTTTTATTACTTGTTTCAGCATTTCTCTTTGTTGAACTCCTTGCTTATTGGTATTGGTGATTACTTCTGTTCCATAATACTTTGCCAACTCTCTCTGCCAGGAGTTGGAGAGGCATAGACTAGATATGGTATGGGTATGTTTATTTTTGTACATCTAACACCTGCATCGTGTAACTGGTTGTGTTATGGTTGTCATAGCAATGCATTAAGTGTAGCACTGGCTGCTGTCATACTACATTCTTCTGCATGGCTTTCCAGCAAAACCAACAAAAGAGAAAAAGAGTCAGTATGCTGCCTCCATCTGCTCGTCCTGAGGGACAACTGACCCTGTCACGGTGGCCAGGCAGCTTCTGTCCCCCTCCCCCTTCCTCGTCCTCCCCCTTCTACTCAAAATGCATTGCAAAGACTGCTCGGCAATCCACACTCACTGTCTGAGAGAGAGAGAGAGAGAGAGCGCTCGAGGAGTTTCCATCCATCACGCACATCGTCTAACTGTTGTATCGGAGTAGCCTGTGTTACCCATGAGTGCTTGACGATTTCAGCCCAGAGATCGAGCTTGTGTCTGTTCGTCCGTGCATCTGTTCTGCAGTCCATAGAGTTCTGGACTTTAACCTGCCCCATGCCAGCCTCTCTGTCATTCACTGTTCCTGTACTTTGCACAAAGAATGAAAACAGCTACTGGGAGTCATTTTGTCTTCATGGTGGTGGCCCGTCCAGGAACATACCCCCACAGTCTGAACTTTAGTGTTAAAATTTACCCATTTCACAGAAGGATAAGAACATATTTGATTCCACCATGACAACAAATATGGTTCTGAGTAGTTTGTTTAAGTTTGGCCTGGCTCTCCTGCTTGTAGACCTTTTTTTTCCACTCATAATGCACAGTTGCAGCTGAATCTAAAGATTGGCCTATTTGTATTTAAAAGGACTGAGGAAATCAATGCCTCACCCCACTTATTACTTCATTCAGAGTTCAATGAGTGGGTGAAAAGTGAGATCCATAAAATAATGTTGACCTTTAAAACCTGTTTTTGTGACAGTCTCTATATAGTTTTTTTTTTTAGGATTAAAAGGATGTGTGGGTTTCATTATCCTTTTCAAACTTTTCCTGTTTTTTTTTTAAGTTGTTGACAAAAAAACAAAACAAATAAGGGACAAATTATTACTGCAGAGCAGAACTTGTGGTGTCTAGCTGTTTATTTGTTTGGTTGTTTACGACTATGATAAACCAATCCTCACAAACAGCCTGTTTTAGTCTCTGTGTGCTGGGGATGTTTTTGGAAAACCCTAATAGCAGCAACTGTGTCTTCCTGGTAGATCACAGAGGGAATGACAGGTTGATACAAAGGAACAGGAAACCGTAAAGAGATCACATAAAACGATAGTCAGTCACCAGTGAGTCCTGTGCCCTTTTGCAGTAGGCGGTGTATCATGCACCAAAAGAATAACACAGATGTCTCACCCTCAGCAGTCACATTTTGTGCTAATACTTCAGCTGCCAAAACCACTGAAGTGGAACTGCTCTGTTTTTTTGTTGTTGTTTGTTTGTTTGGTATTTTTTGTTGCTTTTTAACTATTCCTCTTTGTCATTCCCTCACCAAATATTACTGGAATGAAGCTGGAAATAAAGACCAGCGTTGACTCGCGTAATTTTTTTTGCTGTTGTTTTGATTGCAACGACCGTGTGGCACGTCAGACAACTTGTTGGAACTAGCATTTTCTCGCTTTTGTTGTGTCAGCTTTAGTTTAGAGGCGCCGTCAACGATTCAAGCTGCTTCTTTTTTTTTTTTTTTTTTTTTCCTGAGCCTGTCATCACATCTACTTTGTATCGCATCTATGTGTTGCTTTTTGGTTGTCATTGTACTACCGTACTGTTCACTTATGCTTCCACCATACATGTGAAAAGTGTATACATGTGAAGCATTGTTTTGTGTTTGTTCAAGTATGGTGCCTCTAATGAATTCAGTTTTACATGAATACATAAGCAACTCAGTCGACCTTGAGTGCTGTTTGTACAGTGCGTGCACCTTAATGCGTCCACTTTTTTTTTTTTTTAACCATTTTAGGAGAGGGAAAGGAGGAGGCAACATGTAATGCTGATGAAGGCTGTTGAGGCTCGCAAGAAAGCAGAGGTAGTTCACATGCACACACACAACCACATGGCCTCTGCCGTAAAAAGGGGCAAAGTCATTATTCTGTCCATGAATTCCTGCTTTCTCTTCTTCCGTTGCACACTTTTCCTCCTTTTTCCCCCCCTACTCTCATACTGAGTTAAAGGATTCTGGCCCTCAAGCACTTTTCCTCCGAATGCACAGCAGTATTAGGGCTGAATTCTAACACTGCTCAGCAAAGTCATGTAAAGCCCCTTGTCTGTTTTTGCACACAGGCACACATACACACACTTGCTTCACTTCCCTAATGCTCCCTCAAATTTTGGACTCTCTAGGAGCGTGAACGCTTGCGGCAGGAGAAAAGAGATGAGAAGCGCTTGAACAAAGAGCGCAAACTGGAGCAACGGCGACTAGAGCTGGAGATAGCGAGGGAGCTGAAAAAGCCAAATGAAGACATGTGTCTTTCTGATCATAAGGTTGGTGCTCTTTCTGTTATAAACACTGTTATTAGTCGCATTAGCGGTAATACTGATGATGTACTGGGAGCAAAAGACTTGTTGTGAGAGCTGAGTTAGTGGAACACTTTCTCGGGTCAGCGTTAAGATAATTTAATTGTGAATTTTTAGACATGTGTTCCCCCAAGTGGTGAAAGTGAGGAACTGCAAAATAAAGCAAAAGCTATGGAAAATGTAACCTGGAAGAAACCAGGTTACAATTAGTCTCATGTGAAGTCCACACAATTACATAACTGTGTTCTGCTTTTATTTGTATCTTAATACATTAGTACACAATTGAGAAGCTAATTATTCTCTGTAATTTAATTTCAAAAAGTAAGACTTTTACAAGGACTCTTTAAACACAGCTACATATTTTAGGTGTCGGTTTTGATTTTGATTTTGATTATTATGGCTGATAACTTATAAAAATCCACACTTCAGAATATAATAATATTAGAATATTACATAAACAATAACAACAAAAATGCATAAGTCATTGATACCTTCCATGTGGAGCGATAGTCACAAAGAAAGGGTGTTTACAGGATACTGTATCTGAGAATGTTAATGAAAAGTTAAGTAGAAGTAAAATGTGGGATAGAAAAAAGTAATAAATAAATAACTACAGTGAGAGGATTCAGGAATTTGGGGGAGATTTACAAGATACTGACAGCAGCCGATGTCAGTGTTTCAAAAGCTGCCACACACAGATGTACTCTGCACATGGGTGAAAGCCATAACCATCTACAACTTATTGAAATTAAATATTTTAATTATATGACCCTGTTTGTAAGGACTCTACATAATAAAAAAAGGCTTTAGCTTTGGAAATCAATTAGCAACCTATTTAACTAACTATTTGGTAATATACTAATGTCTCCTGCATATTGACTTACTCACTGCTTTATGTTGTTGAGATTAGATTTAGTAGGTGAACCACAGCAACAACACGCACCAATCTGAATTTTCCCTGTTTTCTGTGGCCAGCCTCTCCCAGAGTTCTCCCGCATCCCTGGCCTCATCCTCCCTGGACGGGCAGTGTCAAACTGCCTGATGCTCATGCAGTTCTTGAGAGGCTTTGGAAAAGTTTTAGGACTTGACTTGAACGCAGATGTTCCCACCTTGGGAATGCTGCAGGAAGGCTTGCTCAACGTTGGGGACAGCATGGGTCAAGTTCAAGACCTTCTGGTCAAACTGCTCTCCCTAGCAGTCTGTGATCCCGGTTTGCCACCTGGACAAAAGGTAAAGAGCTGGTATTTGAATCAGGAGGGTTTATAAGAGGCTTAGATCATCATAATAGTTATGTATTGCCTGTAATTACTGCATAGAACAGGTATATGGAAATTTTGTCAGCAATATATTGATAGAGACTTACATTTGACATTCTTAATTAAAATAAATAGTATTTTAAAATGTTATTTTAATGTAAATCTTAATGTGTTTGAACTTTCGATTTGCTGTTTTTAATTACAGATTAATTACAATTTCAAAAATAAAAACACATATTTTTACTTAGTGAATAAATTTCTAAAAAGACAAATATGCTGACAGTTCTGATCAATTTGAATTGAAAAGTTAAAGTGATGTCATAATTCTTTTGTCTTTTTCATCAACTCCTTCACAATCAGACAAAAACCATGCTGGGGGATCACTTAACCAACGTTGGCATCAACAGGGATAATGTCTCGGAGGTGCTGCAAATGTACATGAGCGCTCATTGTTCCAATACAGACCTGGCTCCGTTGGCCCTCAGTCTAAAGACCAAAGCCTTCCAGGCTCACACTCCTGCCCAGAAGGCCTCCATTCTGGGGTTCTTGGCTAATGAGCTGGCCTGCAGTAAAGCTGTTATCAGGTAGAGGAAGAAACACAAACTCAGAACTGTTAATTTTTGCAAATACTCTCAGTTTTAGTTACAAAGTACCTGATGGTTTCGAGGTTTCTGCATGGTTCCATTTTTTCTCTCTCTGGGTTTGCTTGAGTGAAACAGGATAATAGAAATCCAACACGTATGTATGTATGGGCTGTATATTGCTCAGTTTTAAAGTTTTTTTTGTTTTTTTTTACAACTAGTAATTACTTTTTTTATTCAGTGGAAAACAATTAATAACTGCAGTAATTTGCAGTGCTTTTAAACAAAGTATACAAGTAATTTGGTCTCTGCGATACAGGCTATTACATTTTTTTTCTTTGCTTCTCTATAGCTGTCTGTTAATCTCAACTTTCATTAAAAGCACAAGTATAATTAATGGTAATGCATTTCCTGTTGTAGTGAGATTGACAAGAATCTGGATCAAATGGCTAATATGAGGAAAGACAAGATTATTATGGAAGGAAAACTGAAGAAGTAAGTTTCCCTCAAATGTCGGTATTAAGAACATATCTTTTAATTTTGATAAACAGTCTGGCTGAAGTTGTTGTGGATCTCCATGCAGGCTGAAGACCATTCACGCCAAACGAACTGGGAAGAGGGAGGCCAGTACGGGTGTGGAAGAGAACCAGTCCATTGGTACTCCATCCTCTGCCGCCAAGCGCAAGAGGAAGCTGGGTGGAGACAGTGAGGATGACGATGATGACGATGATGACAGCGATGACCAGGCAGAAGATGACGACGACGAGGAGGAGGAGGAAATTAAAAAAGTAAAAAAAATGGAGACCTTTGACGAGGTAAAACCAAAATGAATGCAACTTAATGCTCATTATAAAAATTGATCTCATTCTAATCACTTACAGACATCTGCTGTTTTTTTCTTCCCCTCCTATCAGGATGAAGTCGACCAGGCCACCAGCATTGAGGAGCTTGAGAAGCAAATAGAGAAATTAGCCAAGGTACGCTCCTCTGTAGAATGAGTATGTGGTATGACGAATCTAATCACTGTAACCATAAATGTTTAAGGAGACAGAGAAATTATGCATGCTTGGCTGTTGGTAATAATGTGTGATTGCATACAGAACTCAGAGACTAAACAACTCTCCTGGGAAGTCTATTACAAAGAGATAAAGCACAGAAGCAGTAATTATTACTGTTGTTTGTTATTTTATAGAATTACTATAAATGTTTATGAAGTGCTTATTTTCATGTCAACATGAAATCCCTTCTAGTTTTTGAATTCATCTTGATAGACATTTTGCAAAACAAGTCCCACCATGTATTAGTTATGATTTCTTAAAATATCTTAGCATGTATTTTAAAAAGGTATTCTATGAATATGTGTGCTGGCATGGGGATATTATTTAGCCTATTGAATTACCTTATCAGCGTGTTTTGCAGTGCTTAATATTCGTTGTTGTGCCAGGTGATCGTAGACAGGGACGAGTTCTAGATTCAGGTCACCCAGGTTAAAATGAATGAATTCATGTTTAGCATTCACTATGTAAACAGTCTTGAGTCATGCTCACAGATTCAACATATCTGTTATTATGACTGAATTACCAAAACTCTCACATATTTTAATGCATTTTTTTTCTTTCAAAATAGCAAATGTAGTTTGAAATATTGCTGAAAAGCAGTCAATTTTGATAGGTTTTGCAATTTTTACCACTTTTAACTAACACTGTGGTTGATCCTCCTATTTAATAAAAGGGAGTGAGAATAGTCATATATTTGTAATATCATGTGAACAACAACATAATTTAGCTCGATGTTCTCAAAATATTGAAGTTAAACAAAGAGTATCATGTGTTTTCTTTATATTTTTGCAGCAACATCATCAGACCAGAAGAAAGCTCTTTGAGATATCTCATTCTCTGCGCTCCATGATGTATGGTCAGGACCGGTATCGGCGCCGGTACTGGGTTCTGCCACACTGTGGAGGGGTCTTCATTGAAGCTATGGAGAGTGGAGAAGGTAGAGGCAGCACAAAGCACTCATGATTTGATCCACTTCAAGTATGTTGTATGGAAAGTATGTTGTTTCAAAATATTTGTGCTCAATACTCTGTTATTCTTTCCTCAGCTCCAGAGGAACTGGAGGAGGAGCGGCAGAGGAGGAGAAGAGCAGCCGAAGAGGTCAAAGTAAAAGAGGAACCCCAGGAGTTCGAGCTGCACAAGGAGAAACCTAGCAATCTCGACGGACAGAACCTTCGGACACCGAGCTTAGAACAACAGAAAGACAAGGGTCAGGAACATGAGGGAAAGAAAAACACTCTGTTCTACCAGCAGGCCGGCTGCATCTCCAAACTGTGTACACACCAAAACGTTGGCAAAGACGTTAGCAAACAATCTCTAAAGGCAGAGGAAAAGGAGAGTCCACTTGGAATACAAGACAGCAGTCCCATGAACATTCCTAATGCCTCCAAGAAAGAAACATTACCTTCCCCCAATCATACTACTCCAGAGCCAGCGGCAGCATTAACCCCTTCCTTAGTGACTACTAATGACACTACAAACATCCCTCCTCCAGCTTCAACATCTTTATCTTTCCCCTGCCTGCCAGTTCGACAGGAAAGCCCAGGGAACACTCCTCCAACTTCCTCTCCTGTGCCATCTCCACACCTCGTATTCCAAGCCAATGACCAGTTGCTCAGAGTTCTGACCGAGAGGAGTGGGCACTGGTTCAGTCTACTTCCTCGCAACCCTTGTGACCTCTCTTCTCTTACCACTACTCCACCAGGAGCGCCGCGTGGGTCTCCTCAGGCGTCTTCAACACCTGGCAGACCTAGGTCTCCACCTCCTTCCCCTGCCCTACCTCTCACACCTTCTGCCGCCTCTGCGTCCGCTAGCCCGCATCACCCAACAGGTCTCCTCAATTACCCTTTGTCTGCCCTGCAGGTAAGACTGTTGTCCAGAATAAAACATAATGGCCGCATTGAAGTTTTATTTCCAGTTTCACTAAGAGTTTGTTTGTCTCTTTCTTTCTTTTAGTTGAAGTCAGGGGGTTCATTGCTTGGGGTTTCTTTTGCGAACTGGCCTAGTGGTGTGATAAGTCCCAGCTTACCTCTGTGCAGTAGCCCCAGCCCCATGCCAGGTCATTCCCTGGAGGGCAACACAACAGCAAGTGTCTCTAGTAAGAGTGAGTCACCTATACCTCGCATTGAGAAAAGCTCCTCTATGCCCTCTCCCGCCTTGGAGATGCCGAAGTCCCTTGACCACTCTGCACCTCGGCCCATTCCAGAAGGTGAGTGACCGCGACGTGTTGGTGATAACAAAACACCAACTTCTGCTTTGCATGGATAATTTTACTAAGTTGTAACATGAAGAATGTAAATGCATGTCTATAGTGTTCCAACTAATGGGATTGCGTGTGTTTGTTGTCTCAGAACTGCTGACAGGTTGGTGGCGGGTGTCTCACATTGAACAGCTGAGGGCACTGGTTGATGCTCTCCACAGTCGAGGAATCCGGGAGCGGGGCCTCCAGCGGCAAATGCAGAAATACCTGGAGATAATACCACAGGCTTGCACCAAACACAAAGATGGTGAGTAATGCAACACGTCTTCCTGCTTGTGTAAACGTTCCAAATAGCTGCATTAGCAATTATTTTGTATGCGGGTCTGTAACTCTTGTTGTGTCAATCCTCTAGTGGCCATGATTGAGCTCCGGGAGCTCGAGGAAAGCCAGGTCAGTGTGGAGTCAGTGCGGGGCTGGTGTGTGGAGGAACAGGCCATGGAAATGGACATTGCTGTGCTGCAGCAGGTTGAGGAGCTGGAAAGGAAAGTGACTGCAGCCAGCTTGCAAGTCAAGGTAAATTTTGGATACCCTTCTTCATGTTGTGTGGTCAAATTAGAATAAAATAGCTTTAAACACCACCTGGTCAGGAGACATAACAAATTATACCCCATCCAGGGCTGGACCTACCCAGATCCTCAGTCTGAGCGAGAGGATCTGGTGTACTATGAACACAAGCCCCCCACTAAGTCAACACCAGCATCAGGAGGTGCAGGAGATAAGGACTCCAAGGAGCATCTTGAGGAACGCGGAGAGAAGGGCGGGGTGATGCGTCACCCGGACAACCCTCTGGACATAGCAGTGACACGTCTGGCCGATCTGGAGCGCAACATCGAGAGAAGGTACCTGAGGAGCCCCTTAGGTACCACCATTCAGATCAGGCTGGATAATGTGGGTACGGTCACTGTCCCTGCCCCCGCCCCATCCTCTAGTGCTGACAGGGAAGGGTAGGTCATTTCTCCAACCAAAGCTCCCCACTCTCCCACTAAGACCCCTTCCTCTCTCTGTCTGTGCTTTTTGTTTCCCATGTCACTCCAAAACTGAGGGTCTTGGTTGCTTTAACAGCAGATGTTTGTGGCCGCTTGTCAGATTTGTGTACATTTGTTTTTGTTGGGTTTCATGGAGTGTTTTTAATTAATTAAATTTTTTTTTTTGGGGGGGGGGGATTGGTAGGGGCTTCATTCAGTTTCATTTCTTGCACATTGTCATTGTTCAGTGTTGTTTGGACTTTTGTTTCCTACAATCATTTGCATGGTGTTGTTACTCTGTAACCTTGATTATGAGCAAACCTTTGGCTTCCAGAATTTAACAAACCCTCAAACTTTCTGCATGAGCGTACCTTTAACCTGACAGAATGGGTGTGTACCTCTCCCCAGCACCTTACACCCTCATGCCTGTCTCCGCACAGCCAGAGCTCATAATGATCTGCTGTCTTGCTGGCAACTTTTTCAACTGATACCAAACAGCTTGTGTGAAAACAGACCCATATATTCTTATTTCATTGTGCATTTTTGATCCTCATCCTTCTGTCCTCTCTTAGCGGTGAGGAGGAGGTAGCCCACGGTATGAAGGTATGGAGGAAGGCTCTGAGTGAGGTCCGCAGTGCCGCCCAGTTGGCAATGTGCATCCAGCAGCTGCAGAAGTCTATCGCTTGGGAAAGGTCTATCATGAAAGTGGTAAGAAAATCCTCCAAAGATTATAGACAAACCTCAGAAAGAGCTTTCTTGTTTTAATGTATGGGTTTGTTTTTTTAGTACTGTCAGATGTGCAAAAAGGGGGACAATGAGGACCTCCTTTTGTTGTGCGACGGCTGTGACAAAGGGTGTCACACTTACTGTCACAAACCCAAGATCACCAGCATCCCCGAAGGAGACTGGTACTGTCCGGCCTGCATTTCAACGGTATGTCACTGTAAATAGTATAATCAGGCTCATGTCATTTAGTTTTGATTTTTAGGATCCTGCAGGTGATATTAAAAATAGATGCAGTGATCTCCAACAGTTTCCACGCCATGTAATTGTTTATAATTCGAAAATTGAGTTGCTCAGCATAACTTCCAGGCTCAACAATTTTAAAGATTTTGTGTATTAACTGTTCAATTTCACAGGCAAGTGGTCCCTCCCCAAAGACCAAAAAGCCTCCAGCCAAAACTGTAGCTTCTAGCGGAGGAAGCAGCAAAAAAAGCGGGGAGTCCAAGAAGAACGTGAAGCAGACAGGTAACGGGGAGGTACCGGAGGAGGATTCAGTCAGTGCCAGCAGCACACCCAAAAAAGGATCAAAAGACACCAGCAGGAAGAGAAAAACGGAGGAGGCTTCACCTGCTCTGATACCAGCCAATCAGGAGAGCCCTGTGTGTGTGAAACGAGCCAAGACAGCAAGAGACAACAACAGGGACCTGGGATTATGCAGGTATCTGCCCTTGGCATGTTCGCTCTTGTCTTTTTTTGTTGTTGTTGTTGCATAGTTCTTTAAAGTAACTAAAATCATCACACATTCTTTGTTGTAATCAAGAGCTTGTTGCTTCACTAAAACCAATTCTTGTCTTTGCATTTGTGTTCCCAACAGAGTACTTCTTGCAGAGTTGGAGCGGCATCAGGATGCGTGGCCTTTTCTCACGCCTGTCAACCTAAAATCGGTCCCTGGCTACAGGAAGGTCATAAAAAAGCCGATGGACTTCTCCACTATACGTGAGAAGCTTGTGAGCAGCCAGTGAGTTCCCAACGCTTCTATTTTTTTTTTTCTTCCTTTAAACCTGCAGGGGATTTCCATGTATTTTAAAGCCAGTTTTTCAGGAAGAAACTTGCTGGAACAACTAAGAAAATGCTTTATCTACATTTACAGGATGTTTTTGTAGTATGAAATGAATATGGTTAAGTGTCTTCATTATGAAAAAGAAAACAGGATGTAGAAGAAACTTTCATCCGTATAGTCTGTGATTTTATTTTTATTGACTCCATGTTTGAAGGCTAAGATCTGTCGTGATAACTTTTATACAGAAAGGCGTTTTATTGGTAACATGTTATGGCTTAATGTTTGTTTTCCTTTATTTCAGATATCAAAACCTGGAGACTTTCATCATTGATGTCAACTTGGTCTTTGATAACTGTGAAAAATTCAATGAAGACAATTCGGACATTGGTCGAGCTGGTCACAACATGAGGAAGTTTTTTGAGAAGCGCTGGACTGAGCTTCTGAAGCAAACAAACTAAACTGTTCAGACTTTCCTTGTGAACCCATTCAACGTTTCATATGGAACTCCAGGTTTTATTTTCTATTTTTTTTTCTGACGGAGTATGTGGCTTTTTGCAGGATGGAAGAAAAAGTCGGCTCCTTCATAAGGAATCCATTGTGTGCTTAAGAGAGATATCACCATACAAAAAAAAAAAAAAAAGAATAAAAAAAAAAAAACATTGTTACATGAGGTGCGCTGGATTTATTACAACAGGGATAAAAGCCCCAAAGAGTCCCAGAGAAATGGGGTGTCCTAGTGCAATACCATTCCCTGTCTCAGAACACTGCACTGAATGAATCCTCAAATGTCACTGATGTATCTCCGCTAGAATACTTTCCACTACCTGTACATAGTCTTTTGTTATTTAATCGTATTATAGTGAATGTATTTAATTTTGTAATAATTATTTATGAATCAAGGTCCACTTCATTTTCTATGAAAAAGGAGGAATCATCTAAACTGCTTTGAATTTAAACCACAACAACAACAACAAAAAAAAGGAATGTGTCTTTGTGTTTTAATTTTTTTCCCAAATATCAAAACAAAGCCAAGAAAAGAAAGAGGAAAAAAAAAACCTGTTTACACTGTTCAGTGCTTTGGGGCATCAGAGAACTGTATTAATTTGTTCAAACTGTAAAACTGCGTTTATTTACAGGAGCAGCAGAGGAACAGTTCGACAACAGCGATCCGTGTGTATATACTGTTTATTAATGTCAATATTATGTCTTGTTTGCAACGATGTGTAAAAATTGTTTAAGAATATTAAGATATTGTTTATGCCTTAGAATGATTGTAGCATTCTATTTTAGTGAACGTGATGAAAACATTATCATAAATATTGTTTGTACAGTATATACATATCCTCTGCAAACACTGTGGTATCCTTAATCTTGGTAGTGCCTACCCTTCCAACAGGGGCATGTAGGGGATGTTGTTGTTTTTTTTTTGTTTTGTTTTTTAGTTTTCATTCTTACGACAATTATTTTTTTAATATGATTTAAATCTGACAGGGCCTCCAAAGTGGGACAGTAACACAGAAATCATTCCTCACCTCAGCAGAGAAACAAAAGGAGCAACAAGCGTTCGGTTTCGCTTCCACGATGCATTTCCTCAGAATCTGCCACAATACAGAGGACCTAAAGGCCATTTGTAACCACTGTGTTGAACCTTGCTGTGTGTCGTGGCCTGATGGAGGCAGCTAGATTTTTTTGTACCCAAGTCGAAAGTACTTGAAGTTACTTTATTTAAGATATTGTGGAATAAAAGTATCATTCTTTTGTAGGAGCTTTATTTTTCACTAGTGTGTGGCACGGACCTATTAAAAGGATGTTTTTCAACGTAAGCGTCTTACACTTGATTCATTTCAGTTTCCACTTCACATAGTTGCTGCTTCTGTTTTGGATTACCGGATTAATAACCTTTATTCTCTTTCCAAGAAGAAATTAAAGCTCAGTATGGGTGTGCTGCTTAAACTAAGGGTATGATGCAAACCATGTTGGAATAAATTGACAAAACTGGTGCCAAAAACAAGCACAACATATTTTCTATACTCTAAACCTTAAAATTAAGAAAATAAGATTAAACATGAGTGGCAAAATAAAACATGAACTTCACAGTATAATACATAATGTATATAAAACACTTTCATCGTAAACATATACAAGAGCAGTTTTACAAATGTTTACCTTTAGCATGTAAATGATTGCTAATAAAATGTATTCTTTAGTTAAATGATTTTACATCAAAATATTAGAAAAATACTTTAAGTAAAATATTAATTCCTATTGTAGGTACTTTAGTGTCCACTATGACCTAGCTTCTTTTTTTTGCAGAGTGATAAAATTACGTGACCAGTTTTACAAGCAGGGGAGGTTTTCTTAATCTTAATGCAGAAACCAAGCCAATTTATTATTCTGTTGCATTTTTATTTGGGGTGAAGAAGAATATAAATTATAATATGCAATTCTATATCTCTAAAAAAAAATGTCAAAGATAAGGGGGGCCTGAGAATTTTTTTTTATTTTGTAGAAAAGTGCATCTATTGATGATAATGCATCGGTACAAATACACGGAAAAGATGGAAACAATCGTTCAAATTACTATTCCGCATATCAGATCTCACCTGTTCCTCAAAAGACTCAAAGGAGGAAGTGATGCTGCTTTTGTCAGCAGCCAAAAGGAGATATAGATATCCCTGTCCCTTTTTCTTCCTCACCTTCCAGCCTCAGGTGATGAGGCAGATGCTGAGAACCACAACAAGGATGCAGGTCCAAACAGTCTTCCACAGATTCTTGAAAGTATGTGCAGAGCTGCTATGTGGGATCCTGCAGCACCTCTTCAACCACAACCTAAATGTAATTTAATAACTAGCGCATTAAAGACGTATTATAGTATTTAAAATAACTGAAATGAATCGAAACGTTTAATAAAAATCGGTTTTGGTATTAACATAATCAGCACTATTACTGAAGGTAAAATTTTTTGTAATTAATTTGAATATTTGATTATGACTTCCTATTTCCGAGCGACAACGAATGCAGCATCGGGGAGATGCAATGACGTCATGGTCAACTGAACAGAGAGGAAGTAAACAGTGAATAACACAGAGACGAGGAAGATTTACTCCGCTCTTGTTAAACAATAACAGGACACAGCACCCGGTTTACTGACTGGTCTTTTTTCTTCTGCAGTCTGGTTTTTTAGGTTGGCTTTTATTTTAGATATATATATTTTGTATAATGGCAGAAAGTGGCTTTATCATCCCGAAGAACCGTTAGCTTGTAAAGCAGCAACAATTAGTTGTTCTGGTGTGTTAGTTCGTTTAATTAAGACCTCCTGGCAGAGAAAAGGTGATAAAACATTTGGGTTATTATTTTATTTATTTCTGTTTCACTTCGTAAAAGGGAAATAACACAGATATAAGCTGTCAGGATTAATTTTTAGCCTGGAGGTATATTAGTGGTATATTATATTACCGCTAATATAATATGTTTATTATATTATATAATAAACCTCCACTAATATACTGGAGGTATGGTACTGGTAATATATGTCCAGGCTAAATAATAATCTGTTGTCTTTCTCTCAGTTGTTGGCATCAGACCATCCTGCCCAGTTATCAAGAGTCTGATCAGGAGCAAACGACGAGATATTAAACTTCATGTAGGAACCAAGATTCCTACACAGTCTTAAAAACTATGGATATTAATTTGACAATTTTCCGATTCTGGCTTTATGGGAAAAAAAAGAAAGCCGAGTCTGGAAAACTGTTTCTAAACTTTTCTTAATATTTATTCCATTATTGAAAAGAAATGTGACTTGCTTATTAATAAATTGATTTATGCTGGTTTCTGTTTGTTCGTACTTAGATTACTTTAATTGTCCTTGTACTGCCACATCAAAAATAAACTATTTGTCCTACTAAATGATTAGATTAGATTAATGTAAGTTCATGGGAGATGATCATTTGGGTGATTATTAGGCTTGTAGACCTGCAAACAAATTCCAGTCTTTGGAATTTTATAAACAAAATAAAAGTTATAAAAGCTTATGAATTGACTCAAAGAACCTGTATTTATTGTTATTGGTAACCCAGGTTTGATTTAACAAAATATAGTATCCCTGATTTTAAAATGAGGTCTATTTGTATATGTATATGGTTTCCATTATTGGGGTACATGCAGATAATGGAAGCTACCTAGGTAAATGTTATTTGCTTAGCTGTCAGTAATGTCATGCTTGTGATACCAGTTTTTAAAAAAACGGATGATTTTGTGCAGATTTCTTTGTTAAATTCTCTGCTTAACTTATTCAAGGTCTCTTTCTGGTTCTGTTCTTGATCCAAGGTCCTCCAGACTTTAGCGTTGGCTCTGCGGATGGCGTCTGTAGTCTGCACCTTACGAGACCATCAAGACGACATCAACTGGTGCGCCTTCTCCGCCAAACTGTTGGCTACCTGCTCCGGGGACAAAACCCTCAGGATATACAACGCTGAAGACTTCTCCGAGCTGCCTTTCTCACCGCTGAAGGGACACAGCTACAGCGTCCACTGCTGCTGCTTCAGCCCCTGCGGCCAGTTCCTCGTCTCCTGCTCCACAGATGCGACCACGGTGGTGTGGTCCATGGTCACGGGGGACATCGAGGCCGTCCTGGAACATCCCGGCCGCAGCCCTGTTCGGATCTGTGCGCTGTCTCCCAATGCGGCTCACCTGGTTTCAGGCGCGTCTGATGGCACTTTGGCTCTCTGGGATTTCCACTCTAAGAGGCTGACCAGGTAAAGTGAAGCTTTGTGTTTCCTGGGAGCTAAAAATTGTTGTTCAGTTACTCAATAACATGAAAGCAAATTTGTTTCTATTGTTAGTGATGCAAAAACACAGATGCTATTTTATCTATTTTCTAATAGAAAATTAATGCTTTCAGCAAATTTTTAGTCAGAAGAAAGAATTCGTTTAGACTAAGAGCTGCTTTTTTATTCTCTAGTTAAATACATAGCTATTCTGTTTATATTCAAATACAGCATAACAATAAAATTGCTTCATAAAATTAACCACAAAGTCAGTGCAAACAGCTCTCCCAGCACCACATGGAGCAGTGCTGTGACAATATTTGCTCATGTCGTCGGCACCAGATCCGTTTGACTCTGAATAGTGATGAAAAGCAAACTGTTCGTTCAGCTGCTGTTGTTGGTTTTTTTATGTTTTATAAAGGACTGGAGGAGTGAGAGACACAACAATGGTAGCTTGTTCCTTCAGCCCTTGCAGTCAGATGTTCATGACGGGCTCCACCTATGGAGATCTGCGACTGTGGGATCTGCACTTAAACCAACTCCTCGCAAAGAAGGACGCCCACGACCTGGGGGTGTCCTGCTGCAGCTTCGCTCCCAGCATCCTCGGCGGTGAGAACTCTAGTTGTGGATTTATATAAAGCGCACAGTCCACTACTATAATTAGGGCTTCTTTTAAAATCACCTCTCAGAAATTAAGAGATTAGTAATATTTTTAAAGGTTCTCTGAGAATGGTCTTTGAATTAATTTTATCTGGGTTTTTTTTTAGGCAACCAAGTTGTGCAGTTTCATTTGGCATCTTGCGGACAAGACTGTCACCTGAAGATCTGGGTTATTAACAAGCTCACCTCTGGAGGTACAAATGTATTTATGTCAAATCCTTCCTCTAACAGCAGAGCAACATGTGGATCATAATAGCAAACTATAAGAACACCATTTACGGTGTCCATCTGTGTAATCTCAAGGGAAAATCTCAAGGAAAAAAAATGAGAGTGCCGAGAGACAGCAATCAATTAGCCGACTGTTGAGTAACAGAGTTGCCGTTGTGGTTAGACTAATCTCACATATTGATTAGCCCTTAAGGCCGAATATTAATGATCAGTATCCTCAAAAGTGCTAAACTTAATCTGCGATAAATCACCACCAAAATGATCAGGACATTCAGACAAAACAAACATAAAGTTTGATTTTACACAAATCTGTGCCATTCTCCTTAGACTTACAAACAACACTCCACCCATTGGGAATAGTTGTCACTTATTGGTGATATTTAAACCTGTGCAGAACCACACTTGTTGCTTTACCTTGCAGGCTTTAACATGGTGCTCCTACACACACTAACCGGCCAGACGGCTCCAGTCTTCTGCTGTGCGTACTCCTCTGATGGGCAGCTGCTTGTGTCTGGGTAAGATCCTAGCTTGAAAAAGAAATAAGAAGAGGGTCTCATTCTTTCATTCTCTTTTTTTTTTCTTTTTATCTTCACAAAGCATCCTTTATGCTTGTAAAAGGATGTGCAGCTGCCGATTGTAAAACTGTGTACAAATGCTCTACACAGAGACCACCGCTAGGTTCCTTTTGCTAGTGAAGCTCTAACCATTCTCATTCTCATGAGAAACTCTGTTGCCATCTGCTTAATGTAATTTTAAATCACTCTCTGGTGTTTAATAGGTCATGCTTCGTCTCTTGATCTATTTATGATCAAGCTATAGATTTATGTAGACTGTTTACTTGAACATGCGCAGTAGACAGGCCACCTTCTACATGTTTATAATTGCAGTGTTCCTTTAAAACCACTAGAGGGAGACAAATGATCAGTTTCCCCCTCCCCCCCCCCTCAAAATGGAGAACCTGGGTTTGAATTCATGTCGTGGAACTGAACTGATTTTTCATTTTTATTTCTTGCAGCTCAGTGGACAAAAGCGTAAAGGTCTACGATGCGGTGAGTTTCTCATGCTCACATCGTTGCTCTGACAGATGTTTGCTTTTTATCCCTTAATCCATGTTCCTCATGTTGGTTTATTGCCGCTTTTTTTTTCTCAGAATAATGCCGTTCTGCTTAACACACTGAACCACCATGAGAGGTAAATATTTATTTGTTTCAATGTTGTTCATTTTGGTCATTATAAGCACTTTTAAACTATCGTTTTTAATTACAGGAGAAAAAAATAACCTGTGACAAGACGGCAAACTAATTATTTCTACCTTTTTAGTTATACGTCGTTAACAGAAAAGAACAGAATGACACAGAAGTTTTCAGGTTCAGTTGGATTATTTTACTTTATTTTTTAAATTAGTAATACTTTAAGAAACTTAAAATTTCAATAGACTGAAAAATACATACATATATTATGCTGCATCACTGACTCCGAACATCGCCGTCCATTTTTAAATGCGTAGGACCACGCGCTCTTCCCCCCTACACTAACAGATAAGTCACAGATGAATGATCACACAAGCCATTTACAACGGTTCAGCCACCTGTGTCTGAAAGGCATCGAGCTCCTTTCAGTGGGGGCAAATGAAAGTGCTTTTGGGGAGAGAAAAATAAATATCTGTATCTAAAATAGAAGCAGGAAGATAACCGAAGGGGAAAAGAAGTAAATCAAAACTTTAGACGAAAAAAAAAAGGCTTCCCAGAAAGTCATTTGACTCTAGATTTAAATTCAGACAGAGTCTTGATTGGAGGTTTAGTGAAGCCCTCCTCTCGGCTTCTGTGTGAAGCCAAGGAGCTTTTGTGGATCAGCATTTCTCAGCAATCCAGCTTAGGTTTTAGAGAGCTCTCCCTCATTAACTCTGCCTTTGCCTCTTTAAATCAAATGTTGAAATTTGGATCCTGAACTGTCTGCAAAGGCACTGTGGTTCTTGCCTGAAGTGTTTCTTTCAGATCTTGAAAGGGAAATCAGTGTGTGCCGGGCAGAGTGTGTTTTTAATTTTAATTTAATTTTAATATTTCACATTATCAGAAAAAAAAAAGAATCTAAGTAAATACAAGATAAAGTTTTCACATGATGGTTTAATATATAATATTATTATTGTAAATAAACAAGAGTGTTTTCTAATAATGAATTAAGTAAAAAAAAAAAAAAAATCTGATTTGAATTAGAATATTATATCAGAACCCTGAGACTGCTGTCCAAAAAGAGGGTAACACACAAAAAGGTAGTTTCCAAAGAAGGTGACAAGTCACAGGTGGAGAGTTGAGTGGAAGGAAAAAGTGTGCTGAGAAAGGAAGTGGCCACAAAAGGGGTCATTACTCCCTTTAGACAAGCTTTCCATACCCAGCTTTCTGTTGAGCATAATTTTGGATATCATTCATGTACCTGACTCCCGCTGCAGGTATGTGACAACATGCGCCTTCCATCCAACAGCGCCACTGATCGCCACCGGATCCATGGACAAAACCGTAAACATCTGTCGGCTGGAGGACGGATGCAGGGGTGAGGAGAGAGCAAAGGCTCAAAAATCACACCATAAAGATTAGCATATATTAATTTATTTATGAAATAAGCACAATATGATAAATACTGCCCTGTGATCTTATATTACCCTCCTTTACTTCCCATGCTGTTCGGCGGAAAGACGGGAAGCCGTTGCCTGGTTAGTTTTGTATTTTATCTTCAATGTTAGCATGCTGTTGTTACCTTTACTCTCCTAGCGATTATTCAGAGCAGAAAATAATTGGTGAAATCAAAACCTGTTATTTAAATCTGGGTTTATTAAACTGGTCTCTCATGCTAGTGGTGCCATTTAAAAAAAATTTTTTTTTTTCATTTTAGTCCAGCTCCAACTGGCAGCAAGGGACTCAGGTGTCGTGTGCTTGAGTGCTTCTCTCTTCATTACACCTCAGCCTCAAGTGTCTCCGGTTGCTTTAAAAGTACTTTGCAGGGCTCTTGCTTCCAGTTTTGCTTTTGTTTTTCTCTGTCTTAAAGAATAGTCTGTGGAGACACCCTGTGAATGTGTGAGATTAACAAAAAAAAAGAGAAGAAAATCTGTTTAGCTTAAAACGCAGGAGGGAATATTTGGTCTTGTTTTTTTCCAAAAGGTGCTGCAGCCATCAGCGGCTGACCCCCCTCTCGCCTTGACTCGCCCTCTCAGGAAAAGCCGCGGCGGGCCGATCGAAGCTGCTGGTCGCCGATTGGTCGGAGGGGGATGTGTCAGAGTGGCTGGCGGAGGAAGGGCTCCAGGGATTGGTGGACAAATTCAAGGCCAATAACATAGACGGGACAGAGCTGCTGAGTCTCACCAAGGAGACGCTGGCGTCAGAGCTGGGCATAGGTGAGGAAGACAAATGTCACACTCTGCTCAGCGAGAGCACCACCACTTGTTCACTTCCTCACTCTCTTGTAGTTCTCATGTTCATCTTTTTTGTCTCAGATAGAAGAAAAAATAAATGTTTTAAAGCACCGATCTCCTGTAAGAATTGACAAGGAAATGTGCAGGGATTAGGATTTCTTTTTACCTATTCACACAGATAAAGGGCAGTTCAGTGGATTAGAAGGAATGAGTGTTTATTCGGGGTTTTACTCAGTGAGATTACGTAATGTTAGGCTGAAGCGCCAAAGCGTTCAGCTTTAAACACTTGGTCAGTTCTGGCTTTAATCTGGTGCACTTTGTAGGTTACGTAACCCAATCCTCAAAGCAGAATTTCCCATAAGTAATAAAGTGAATTTTACATCTAATATCATTAAGCCCCTTTTGGTTATTTCTGTGTTTGTTATTTTTATTTATTTACTATCGCATAGTTTAGCTCTTTCATTGTTTCTGTGTGTTCGTGAAGCGACGCCACGAAGGCTGAAGTCTGAGTGTTATGTTGTTGATTTCAGTCTACCAGCTAAGGCATCATTCGTCACGCAGTTCTCGGCGAACATTTGCTGTAACGCCACGAAATGTCGTCATATCCATCCCACAGTCGCCGTCAATCACTGCTCAGTTTACACAGCATCAGCACTGTGACAGCTTGTGTTCACATTGATCTGTTTTTAGCAACACAGCACGAATCCCACCTTCTTAGCAGAGCGAACTTGGAGAACAGTGCCGAGCGGCATCGTGTTTTATCTACTGCTATGACAGACAGACAGACAGACAGACAGAGAGAGAGAGGGAAGAGTCGTGGTTTTTTTTCTTCCCCAATGGTGGGAATCAATCGATTCATGCTTTGCTTCCTAAAAGGTAGAATGCACCAGTTGGTTTGTCAGAGAGATAAAAACAAAACAAAGCAAAAAAAAAACCTGTTTTGTGTTCATCTGTTAATTATCTCCAGTCTGTTCTGCACTTTTTCTTCTTCAGGCTTTTCTGGCTGTTTGCTGTGTAAACTGGACAGACGTGGTTTGCTCCCACGGCGTTCACTCTCACCCACGCTCACATTTGCCATTCAAAAGTGAAAACTGATAAACGCAGGAATGACAAACGCTCAAGACGCTCACAGTGATATTAATTGTGCATGGACATGTTGGGTCAAGAGCACATTTTCTGCTGCGACATATTTCTTGGTCTTTTTTGTGTGTGTGTGTGTTTTGTTTAGAGTCTGTCGGCCTGCGAGGTAAACTCCTGAGGAAAGTGGAGGAGCTGAAAAGTGGTTCAATTTGCTCGGGGGTTCCTGATGAGTTTCTGTGTCCAATCACCAGAGAGCTTATGAGGGAGCCAGTCATAGCAGCTGGTAGGTCAACATCACTGCTTAAACACTTTTTCACATTTAGCCCGGCTATTACCACAAAACTAAAGTCATTTTATTTGGATTTCTTGTAGGAGACCAATACAAATCAACGCATAATAGTGTGAATTTAGGATTTATTATAAATAAAAATTGTAAAAGTGAGGTTTGTATTTTTATTCAGAAACTTTGCTCTTTTTATTTGGAAAAAAATGCACTACTTCCAGTTGCCTTTGGGGGTCACCTTAATATTAATCTGAGTAACATATCAGTATCAATGCAGCTGCTCAGAGGTTCGTTACAGAACATTAGCAAACATCATCACAATACAGGAAATAAATCAATATTTAATGCTTTAGATATTACAGAGACTGCTTTTCAATCCATCATCCCAAAAGGGGAAGACTTTCAGTTGCAGTCAGAGAGAAGCAGCAACGAGGGTCACGGCAACTCTGGAGTGGCTACGGTGATCCAAAGCTCAGGTGGAGGAATCTGTTGATAGGGCAAAGTTGTGCAGTCTAAAAAATTTGGCCTGTAGGGAAGATTGCTCAGTTGTTGAAGAATTTCCCTCCTCGGTTTTTGCTGCAAACCACTGGGAAGAGTTTCCCTTCCAGATCCTGGCCATCCTGAAGGAAAACTGGTTAGAGGCTGGGAAGGAGGTTCACTTTCCAGCTGCCAGAGATGCAGTGGAATCAGATTTGGCTTGAGCTATTTTGAGAAAAAGGGCAAAATTTTGTGGTTTTTTTATTTGTAAAAGAGAAAATAAAAGATTTCACAATAATGCACCGCTTTGTATTGGTATACTACAAAAAGTTGCATATTACAAGACACTTAAATCATGTTTACACCAACCCTACCTGGTCCAACAGACGGCTATTCGTATGAAAGGGAGGCAATTGAGAGCTGGATCCACACCAAGAACCGTTCCAGCCCGATGACCAACCTTCCCCTGCTGACAACGTTCCTCACACCCAACCATGCCCTGAAAATGGCCATCGGCCGCTGGAAGACCAGCCAGTAGCATCCTCTGAGCTGGTTGGCGTGTTTTCTTCTGAAGAACAAGATGCATCTGCTTCTGATTTATTCTCACGCTGAGGTTCTTTGTGGAGGAGCAAAGCTGGATTAGGTAAGTATGAAGATTAAGTGACGATCTGTCCGACTCGAACATCGGAGGCTGGCAGCTGCAACACAGCAGAGACCAAGATCTGTTTGTCACCTCTGCTGACAGACAAGGTGCTGCTAAAATATAATAAATGTTGAATAATCCATTTAAAAAGCCACAAAAAAGAAAACATTTCATTTGTTGATTTTTATTCAAGTTCCACAGTTATGTTTATATTTACTTTATAAGTGGGTTCACAATTATGTCAGAACAAATTAGAGGAGGGTGATATGATGATGTTAGATCATGAAGTACTAGAACGTGTTCTAGAAAGTCAGAAAGTCAAAGTTGGTAAAACTGAACATCTGTTGCCACCTGCCTACCTTATATCAGCATGGGATAAATCGGCATTATGAATATTTCCTTAAGTCTTAATATTAATCAACCCGAGCTGTGAGAATCTATTGTCAGAGAACACTGTGATGTTACTCTTCCCCTAAACTCTTTATGTTATTTATTTCTAGAAACTCTGCATTAAAGATAAATAGGTTCATTTTCAGAAATGAGAGCTTTACCTGAAATACTGCTGCTCACCACTTGGTGCATAATTTGGAGCATCTCTGGCCTCTTACATTGACTTGCACTTAAAATCTGTAAAGAGGATGATTAAAGTTACAGTGCCAAATTTATTGGTACCTTTAATAAAGATGTGTAAAAAATATTTTTTGCTTAACAGATGTATAGTAATTTTCTAAGACATGTTTAAAATCTATTCAGAATTGTTATTTACAGAAAACGTTACGCTTTTAGTTTACAATATTTGTTCATTTCGGTACTGGATCTGATGTTGCGATGTCGTTTCTTGGCTCCACATGCGGGTAGCGACAACACCGGGCCAAAACAGTTTAAGCTTTACTTCTCAGGAATGTCTGTCAACATCCAACTGGTAATAAATCAATTACATTCATTAAAACTGTGTGACACTTATATGCAGCAACGTATTAAGTTTAATTAAAGCAGTCACTGTCGTTTTACTTTAATGTGAAGACGGACAACAGTTTTTCCATTCATATGCATGTCGGCGCGCAATGTTTTTGAATTTTACTGTGAAAGAAGCAGATATGGAAATGCAGTCCTTCATTAATATATATATTTTTTATTATACCACAGTTATAATGTGGCAACACTGTGTGTATCATAGTATAACTGTCCAAAGGGTATATGACAACTATGAACATAATGCAATGTAATAAGTCTCTTAAGGTTTATCTGTCCTACATTCGGTGATTTCTCTCTTTGCATCCTTTTAAATTCACGAACACTTGATCTAAATATGTTCTCTGCTATGTAAAAATAAATAACATACTATATACTGTGAATATCGATGCAGTAATGTCCAGTTATGACAAGAGCGTTCCGACAATGTCATTTACAGTGCCATTTCTTATCAAATGTACCAAGGAAGAGAATCTTAAAGTCCACAAAGTAATCTCTGTTGAAGCCTGCAATGCTGACAGATAAATCACCTACAAGGAAATATATTATCTGCAAAGGTCGTGTACACCATACAAATATAGATGTTTTTTAAAAGACACTTGACAATAGAAATGGTCATAACCTGTAGCTAACAGCGTAAGGTTTTCGTCTATTCGTGCACAAAGCTTCCTCTGGCTTATTTATTTCGTATAATTTGCTAAAAGTTGACACAACATACTCCATTCTCTGTTTTAAATCTCTACTTAAGGTATGTCTGGTTTCCATGAATACACTAGTGTGGCTGTATACGTGTAAGCAAAAGCATCGTAGCCTGAGTTCTGGTTCTGGTTCTAGATTGTATATGCAGTGCAGCAGCAGAAATCTACAAAAACAGGCTCAGGAAAGGGAGCTGCTCTGAGATCAGTCTCCTTGCTACCTTATGCAATGACTCAAGCACAACTGTGCTCTGACAAACTCCACTCAGACGTTGGACTCTATAAACGAGCGTTTGGGTTTAATGGGAGCCATGTGTAGAGCCGGGTTGTCCCTCGTGAGGCTCGCCTGTCTGTGCCGGCCCTCGGGAAAGAGTAGCTGGGAGGACGCGGCGCCTCTGCTCTCTCTCTGATTGGTTCGCTCCCCGAACTCCCGGGCCTGCAGCTGGCTGCTGGAGAGCTGCTCCTGGAAGGAGGCGCGTTTGAACTCGCTGCTCAGCCCCTGGAACTCCATGACAGACATGCTGAAGCTCTCTGCGCCTCCCGGGCCCTGTCGGCCCATGCTGGAGCTCTGCTGGCTCTGGACGCGCACCGCCTTGTCCATGACCCCCATGAAGGGCCGGGGCTTCAGCTCGGGCTTGGCCTTGAAGCTGCCGCTGCTCTTGATGGGACACGGGGCCAAGTCTGGCCCCGGCTGCCTGCCTCCGCCGTCCGACAGGTTCCCACTGGAGGCCTGGCTGGAGCTGGAGCCCCTCGAGCCCGCCGTCCCCCCTCCTCCGCCGCCATCCCTCCTGCCGTCCAATCCGGACCCCATAGCCAGAGCGAGGCTGTCCAGAGGGCCGGAGTGGGCAGACAGTCTGTCGGAGCCTCTGGAGAAGCTAGAGGAGCGTGGCTGGAACATCTGGAGAGGCCCCGGTGGGGAAGAGCTGTTGGGGGACAGCGGGTGGTAATGCTCGGTGGGACTGTGTCGTGAGTGTTCGCTGGCTGACCCGGAGCAGATGTCTATCCTGCCCGGAGGCGCTGGCCTCAGGGAGGTGGAGATGTGCCTGCCTGGTAGGGGGCTGGACGGGCCACAGAGAGACATGGGCCTGACCGCGCCTCTGCTGCCCGACTGCAGAGAGTGGCAATTGTGATGAGTCCTGCTGCTCTGCGTTTGTCTGCTCACGCCGTGGGCAGGTTCAGACGGGTCCACAAACAGTTGGTTCTGAATGAAGTCGTCAGGAGGAAAACACGGAGACTGATCGGGCAAACCAAACGTCACGCCTCCGGGGAGCGTCCGGTTAGGACCGTACGGATTCAGAGGCCAGAACTCCGGACTCTTCCCACCGTGGAGACCCACCTCGTCCCCTTCCTCCCTGTCCTCCTCCCTCTCCGGATCGAGCTGCTCCACTGGGATCGGCCTCTCCAGGCTGCCCTGCGAATAGACGTCTGCTTCCTCCTCTGTGGGTTGGTGATGGTGGGCGTGGGGGTCCCTGTTGTAACCCGGCGCCGCGTTGTTGCCGACTAGCTTCTGATGATGTTTGCATTCCTCCTCTACTCGCACCAGAAGGCGGCGGATCTCCCGGTTGGACGGGCAGAGTCGTGCTGCTTCGTGGAGGTCTGCCAGCGCTGCAGCAAACTGCCTGAAGAGGACAGGGGGAACCAAGAGAGGCTTTTTAAAGCACAATACTTTACAGAGCCACAGAGGAGTTTCACATGAACTGCTCTAATTTCACATAACAATAAACTTAACGCGGTATGATTTACCTGCTGCTCCTCTTGGCCCGTGCTCTGGCGTAATAAGCCTCATAAGACCGGGGTTTCAGTTCCAGAGCTTTAGTCGCAAACTCCTCTGCGATGCCAAAATCCTGCGTTGTCACAAAGAACCATCGTTTTAGCGACACTGATGTTAAAATGTATCATCAAACAAGTTGTGGTATCAGACATTGGTAAGCCTGAGAAAAATCTAAACATATGCCTTGGGATATCTTTTATATTTAGGTGCTCACTTTGACTAGGCCACTCTAAAATCTGGGATTGTTATAAGGTGAGATATTGATCAAATATTCGTCTTCATGTTTTCCTGGTAGTGAGCAGAATTTATTGGCTTCTTAAAACTGCACTATGTAACTTTAAGTAAAAAAAACAAACAAAAAAACCCCCAACTTTTTTTATATATTTGTTTAAATTGTCTCCAGGTGACGGTTTAGTATGAGACAGAAGAAAAATAAATAAATAAATAATCAAGTTCCTCTGTCTCCTTCTTGTGATCCTATTGATCCCAAGCCACTTGGTCAGAAGTAACCAATCAGGGCCCGGAGGAGTTAGCATGGCTACAGATGACGGTGAATAAATAAGTTTTTCCTGTAACAGTAAATTCTTCTTCTTCCCGGCTCTGATTGGTTGCTTTTGACTGAGAGCGTTGCATTTCCATCACACTGCCACCATCATGTTTGGTTGTGGATGCGATGTTCTTTTTTCTGAAATGTTAGTTTTATGCAGATCTTGTTCGCCTTCCAAAAGGTTCTACGTTTGTCCCGTCAGTCTTCAGAATATTTTGCTGAATGTCAGATTGTTGACAGGTCTTTGTTTTCCTTTTGGTCAACAGTGGATTTTTTTTTCTCTCATGGACGCCATCTTTGCCCGATCTCTTTCTTATTGTTTAATTGTGACCTCTGACCTGGATTGAGTCAAGTGAGGCCTTTCGATGTAGTTCTCTGGAGCAGCTTAGTAGCCTTCGACAGCGACTAAAAGTCTCTTTAGCTCAGGCTGTGATGCGTTGCCTTTTGACATCTTTTAACTGGTTATGTTTAATGGCAATAATCAGACCTGATTAAAATGTGGTTGATTGCCATTAATTTATGTTTTAACAAGAGTGTATTTTCACCCACATTTTGTAATAATTCAGGTTATTAGCTGAAGAAAAAAGAAACAAAAGAGATATGCAACGCCGCTAATACTTTTCACAGCGCAGTCTGACGCCATGCTCGCGCCTCAATCATTTTTATTGACGAGAAGGAGAGCGAGTGAAACAGGCAGAGAGCTGCTGCTTGTTTTCCTGCAGTTCTCCTCTGCTCCTCTCATCACTCCCAGGTGAATATTTAATGGCACCGGCACAATGTGAATTTGTCCTTGGAAAAGAGGTTGAAACGACAGCGCTGAATTCTTATAATCGCTGATGAAAGTTTAATGATGGTATCGTGTACGCTCTCCCTCGTTGGCTCTTAAAGCCAAAAAACATTTGAGTTACAATGACGAGGATTCAGCCGGCGCACTGGTAAATACGCCGCCATGTCGAAACGTACAGAAAGGGAGAGCGCTCCTGTCGGTCGGAGAGAGTGACCTTATCACATCACATTATTTGCTCCATTATTCATCGGCTGCAGTGACCCTAAGGATGGCATTTTTACACAGTCTGTTAGGACGTCTGTCATCACCAGGGTGGTTTCTAAACCTGGCTGCAGGCCACACACATCCGTCTCCACGCTAACAGCACGCACATTATGCTTCCACCTGCTTCCGGGTCTTTCTCTCTGTTTATCGTACCAGGGAGACATCGAATTAGGTCTGAAAAGGAGCAGTATTTCTGCAGGGTGCCGCACTAGTAGCTTTTTATGTTTAGAGAGATAAATTATACATCCGAAGGAAAGCATCCCCCTGAACTGGTCAGCCGTCCTTCTTTCCCTTCCCTCAGCATCTAATAAACCTGCTGGTGTTAAATAGTGCATGAGTGATACGGCTTTTTTAGGACCTCACGTTGGTTTTTCTGCGGCAGCGCGAGAGGTTCAGATAGAGGGAGACTCGCAGGTCTTTGAGTCCTTTCAGCTCGTCTCCTTGGCCCTCGCGAGGGAGCTTCCTCAGAGCGTACTGGTAGCGCTGGCCGGCTTCCTTCATGCGCCCCTTCTGAGAAACACAAAGGATCGCCAGGATCAGGCTTGCAGCTTTTTCTTCCAGAGATTCTACACAACAAACCCTGGATGAAAGTTACCTTGTATAGTATGTTTCCTTCCTCCATCAGCTTCTGCAGCAGGATGAGGAGAATGTCAGGTTTGGAGGAAGCCATGGCCCACGTGGCGTGACCTGATGGAGGCGTGCAAATGTTTATCTTCACGCGATCCGGCTCACCACGCCGCTTTTGCGTTTGATAAATCACGTACCTGAGCGATCGTGGGGAGCGGTTTTGTAGCCTTCGTCATTTGCGATGGCGAGCGAAGGAGGATCGGAACAAGAGAAGAGATGAGAAGGAATTTCGACTGGATACATTGAAAATGTAGCAATAAGCTGCACAGCGATGCTAATGGAAAACGAGTCTAAATCATCTATCATCATAGATATGCCTGTACATGTACGATATATATTTACGTATGTACATCTTTATAGCAGATTTGAGCTTTTTTTGTGAGTGCATGTTGCACTTTAAATTTTGATGTCCATTTGCCAATGACAGTACATTTTCTATTCTGTTCAAATACTTCTGAATGAAATAATCTGCCAGGGGAACAAGACATTTTTCCCACTTTATAAGTTAAAATGTCTTGTTCCATTAGTACTAGTTATTACACTTATAACTTGTGCTTTTTCATCACTATTGAGGAGTTATTGACTTAAAACAAGCTCCTACATTGTGCTGAAAAGTGTAAGATAGTTTTGTCTTATTTCAAGTATTTTCTAGATATTTGCACTGGGAGCTAGATAAAAAAAAAAAAAAGGCAAAATTTGTCTTCTTGTGGTGTAATGTGAAAATGCTGTCAGCTTAACGAGACGGTTAAGTTTTAAAAGCCTGATAAAACGTTCAGTTATTAAAACGATAAAATTCCTGCATGTAGAATTTATTGCTGGTGCGTTCTGCCGCTCGTTGTGTTTTTACTTGTTTTGGATCCTTTCTTAAGCAGTGAAGCAACCAGAGCCGGGTTCTGGCAGCCCGCCGGTCGATCCGAACCTCTGGTACCGCCGTTGTCTGACCGCTCCAGCACCGCTCCATGATCCACCAGGCAGTGCACCTGAAAACAGATTCACATTCCAACAGAGCATCTTCGATACCTCAAGTCATCTGGTTGATTGCCTCCTGCCCTCTCTGCTGCAGTCGCAAACATCGACAACAAAGTGCTCGGCTAGTTAATCCTACTGATTCTCATCAAAAAGTTTTGATTATCTTCCCGGTGATCAAGAGGCTCGTCGTGAAGCTTTGCAACTCCGTGTGATGCGTGACTGCCGCAGTGCAAACGATTTAATTGCTATTCCAGTCAAACAATAATTATGTCTTGCGACTGATTGTCATCAGGCTCTCTGCAAGGCCACAAGGTCCTTAATTCACATTTCCTTTTCTAAAACAAACAATGTTTGAGACAAAAGCAGGAAACCCACTGTATCTGCGTCCCCGTTGAGGGCGGCCAGGTCGAGCGGAGTTCGTCCCTGCCGATCCGGTTGGTTCAGATCGGCTCCTGCCTCCACCAGGAGCTGCACCACGCCCTTCTGGCCCTTCATGCAGGCCCAGCTAAGCGCCGTCAGCCCCTCCTGATCGGTAGAGGACAGAGACGCACCTGCCGCCGACACATGATGCAAATGTTTGATTTTAGATTGATGGTCAACAAATGTAACTGTAAATGTAAACCGTGAAAGTTGGGGACGTCTCTCACCCTTCGCCAGCAGGAGCTCAACGGTGGCGCCGTGTCCTTCGGAGGCGGCCAAGATCAACGCGGTGCGCCCCTGTTTGTCGCCGATGTTGATATCTGCCCCTTTCTTTAAAAGCAGCTCAGCAACCTTGGAAAAACAACAACAAAAAATGCTTTCATATTTTTCAAATTTACATATTTTTCTGCAATTTTTTGGGGCTTATTTTTATTCCTAAAAGTAATTATTTGCTACAGATTTACAGCGGGCATTTTACTGTGCTGTAGCCTACTATGTGAAACATTAAGAACTGTTAACGAAATCTGACAACGGTGAAAACAAACAAAACCACAAAAAAAATCATAATTTTTCAAATGTGTTTTTATTGCAAAAGTATTTTAATTCCAATAATTAACTTGGCTAGGCTGAAGTAGAGAAGCTATGTGTCTATGTAACATATTGCACATGCTTTGTAGATTTTTAGAGCTTTTATTTTTGCATTTCATTTCTAATTTAGAAACGGCAGCCATGCAAGTTGCTGCCATTTGGAGCAACTTTGGAGTTTCCAATCTGGTCCAGAGACATTTGAACAGCTGGACAGGCCACAAATTTAGCTTTAAAACCTGGCAACACTACACACCTAAAAGACACTCACACATAGAGCCTGCACATAAATCTGTATAAAGACATATTTATTATTATTTCTGAGTTCTGAAGGCTAAGCTAAAGATTTAAAGCAGTCGATTAACTAAATAAAGCTATTTATCTTAACCTGGAAACAAAAACAATATTTTCCCATCCTCCATTACATATTTCCACACTTTTCCAGACATCATAAGCAGTAAAAGCAAATTCTGTGTTCTTAAGATGAGGACATCCTGTGTCTGTGACCGAGGCCCTCCCCTCACCTGTGTGTGGCCGTGCTTGGCGGCGCTGAGCAGTGGGACCATTCCTCTGCGGTTTGGTACCTCCAGCTCTGCTCCGTGCTCCAGGAGAAACACACACATCTCCAACCGCCCTCTCCCTGCTGCCGCGCTCAGCACTGATGGAGGGGTTGGCAGGGAGATCAAACGACGAGGAGAAGTAGAGGATGGAATCGGCACATTTGGGAGAGAAGAAGAAAAGGCATCACTTAGACACAGAAAAGGGGGGGAAAAAAAAAGACTTTTCATGTTGCAGTCATTCGAGTGTGCTATTCCGGTGAGAGGCTTTTAAAGATTTATTTCTGTTCCTAGGATAGAATAAATTGTACAACACTAGTATAGGTTTGAATTTATCATGGGCTTTCTCTAAACCACAAACGGTTAAAATTTTACTTAGGGGCTCATATGTATACATGCATCACCAATAATATTTGGCTAAGTGTTGATGATGATCGATTCTGGCCAAACATTGTCTTGGTTCCGTGACACAGATCCAGATTTGAAGCACAGTTTTAGTTTTTTAACAGTGGAGGTCGGAGCTTCACTAAACCAATTCCAGAAGCTGCGTAATTCCTGATTCGTCCCTTCAGAAATGAGTTTTAATGTTCTGGGATCATCGTCCTGTTCAGTCACCCATTCGTGTCCAGGTTTTCAACCAGCTGGACCAAACCGTCCCTCCCTCCGACCCTTCTAGATGGTTTAATCAATGCAGAGACCTCCAAGGCTTCAAACATCTATCATGAGCTGGAAGTTGATGGAGCAGGCGTCTCATTATCCACAGTGAAGCACGTTTTAATACAACTGTGGAGTGTCAGGCTGCAGACCAAGAAAGAAGCCGTTTTTCCTAAACCAATCTTAATATCAACTAAAATTTGCAACCATCTACACAGACAAACCAAATAAGAACTTTTATTAGTCAGATGAAAAAAAAAAAAAAGTAGAAAAGATTAGAACATTTGGAGGAGTCATGGTGAGACATTAAAATCGGTGTGTGACTTCATTGGTAGAGCAGGTGCACTATGGGTATAGACTGTAGTCATTAATATTGTTAACCTGGATTTGATTCCCAGTTACATTTTTCCCTTTCTCATCCCTTTTCTTCCCATCGAATTACTGTTCAATAAAGCCAACGGGTGCCAATGAAATCTGAAAAATAATCATAGAACATAGAGCCAACAACACAGTATGGTGATGGCAGAATCATTTGGAAATGTTTTGCTATTTGTGACAGTGGTGGATTAAATATTTCATAGGTAGAGCCATATCCATCTCATCTCATCCTATTTATATTTTTTCTGAAATCAGAAGAGAAACATAATTGGTTGTTCCAGCAGGATGATGATCCCACATTTGCATCAAAACTCTTTGAAAAGGATAAAGGAAGCTACTTCTGACCAAAACCGGAGCTTTCTAAAAAGTCCCTAAGATCAAAATATCATCAATGTTTAACAGCTAAATAGGAATCAGAGGCAGCTTTCAGAAGCAAATCTCTGAATAACCTGCACCCTCCTTAACCGGCTGACATTATTTTCACAAATGGTGGTCCTTATTTTCCTTTCAGTCTTGCTGTTAATTGAGCAGCTTGGGATAAAAGCGAGGTATCGATGCGTTTTAACCCCACAGCGAAATGACTTTATATTTCATGCATCCACATGCCTCAGAGGCCAGTCAATTATACAATGCTGCCTTTAATGAGGAGACATTGTCATAAGGGACAACGAACAAACAGAGGCTCTGTCTTCACTTTGAAAAGCTGAGATTTAAATACACACAAGTGAAAATGCTCTCATTAAAGACAACATTCAATAAGCGCGATGCACTCTGCACACCGCTGCCTGGGGTAATCTAAAGAGAACCTGGAACGCCTGGCTCAGTAATAAGACCTTAACATGACTATTTTACCTGCACTAATGGACTCTAACCCAATGATGCAGAGATTTCATATTATATATGTGATTTACAAGGCTTTTTTATGCTCCCACGTTTTCGATCTGTGGACTGCAGGGGACTTTTTAACACAATTACACTGTAAGCACAGATGCAGGCTTCATCCAACATGGTCTCACAAAATGGACCAAGCGGAAATCTGCATCTGTGATGAAGGTGAAATATTACACCTGAAAAGCAGCTGCTCTTTGTAAAATCGCCTTTGCTCGATTTAGCTTTATTTCAGTAAAACAAAGTTGTTTGATATCAGCCAGAGCAAAGCTGAGTAATAGAAATTTAAATTTAAATTTACGGGAAACAGACAGAACCAGCCTGACATGTAACACTTGAGCCCTTGAGTGTGACTCTGGCACCATGCTGACGGACAAAAATAGGTGAGAAAGATAAATCTTTGTGACTGATAGGAGAAATGCACCCGTTTCTCCCCAGAGTGAGTCGTGAGCGTCCATCTGCACTGCCAGCTGTTCATCTTTCAAGTCCAGAAAGCTTTTCACCACCTGCAGAAAAGAAATAACACAATTTGACAGTCTTCTATTGCTGCCTCGCTGCGTGCAGAACAGACCAAAGCACTAGAGGAGCTTGTGTAGAGAAAATAACAATCGGCTTCAAAGGAAATCTCCTGCGTCTGCCGAGGACTCGCACCGTGATCTACATACAGATGTATTTCATTGGCGTTAAAAATGTTTTTTTTTTTGCTGTTTTTTTTTTTATCCGAGTCGTACCTGCGTGTGTCCCACACTGGCCGCGGCCGTCACCGCTTGCTGGGCTGCCTGTGTTTTTCCAGTCGTCGTCTCGTTGCCGTGCTGCTGCTGCGGATCAGCGGGAATATCTGCGCCCCAATCCTGGCCCAGCAAGATGCCGGTGATTTCCGCGTGGCCTTTCAGCCCGGCATGGACCAGCGCACACTGGCCACTCTTATCAGCGTGCCCAACCTGGAAACAGAGGGGAACAAGGAGGGACCCTCAACCCTCAGCCTGGCTGGAGCTGTAATACACTGGCCTAGATCAGTCCTGTTTATTTCATCTCTCTCCCAGAATAGATCTTCAAACTGTGGTGACTGTAAAACCAGAGCAGTCCAGATATCTGAAGAGGCAGAGTTCTGTCACTGTAGTGCAGAATATTACTGTAGAAACCTTTTCAAATGCAAGCATAAAAATCTGTATGCTCACCCCTTACATTGTACGTTTCTTCTTATTTCCCATCTGCCACATGAATTTCAGTATGATAGCCATGTTTTAAATCTGACAAAGTTTTTGACACCTTTTACACCAATTATTCCCATAAAACATTACCCATTATCATGGATGAACTTTATCAAACCTGAAACTGAGGACTTTGCTCTTTGTACATCTCACCTCAGTCGTCAACTGGAAGGAGATGAAGATGTGTGACAGACTAAGAGACAGTTGTCTTTATGGTTAGCTTTAGCCGTTTAGCTTTAGTAAAGCTAAGATTCTTGTTTAGCGGATTAATGGAGCTTTTTTCAGTTAGCTGTGCTCACCAGAGGAAATAACTACTGCCGATTTTAGTACGAACATATATTCTCCATCACGCCATTTTGAAAAATGTCCACAAGTAAAAGGAACTCACAAGATAAAGAACATTTATCTGATTTCTATTACTCAAGTATGTACGTAGCTAAAATTTAATTCCAAACACATTTATGATTTTGCTATGACAACCAGGTTGGCCATCTTGAAAAATATAAACATTTTCAGTAAACATAATTTTTATTGGTCCAATCATGTATCATTTGACAATTGGCAAATTTAGTGGAAAAAAAAATCTGCCTTGACAACCATCTTGGCAGTCATCTTGAAAAAACTTTTAATTTTTTCAGTAGCTAACTTTGTTTTGTTTTGTTTTTTTTTCAAAACAACAAGTCTCTGAAGCATCTCTGCCAAGTTAAATTCTTGTATCCACATGTGAGAGATTTTGCTGAAATATTAAATTATGTGCTACAGAACAGGAACATTTAGATTGATCTCCGGTAAACTCTACAGAAACGACACTGACCTTAGCTCCTTTCTTGCAGAGCAGGCTGACGATGTCGGTGTGCCCCGCCGCAGCCGCCAGGCAAAGCGGCGTCATGCCGCTGCCAGTGGTCCCGTCTACGGGCGCGCCCATTTCAAGCAACAAAGCCACCATCTCCACATGACCCAGGTGGGCATGAACAGCCAGGATGGGGGCATGTCCTATCACCTCCGTACACCAGGTCACACTTGCCCCGCCGAGCATCAGCAAACGGCTTACCTGCAACATCATTTTCACAAGCAACAAAATATATATCTTTGTCTAAATTATCTCCGTGCAGAAAGATGTTTTATTTAAAGGTCACTGCTGTGTGTCACCTTGATGTTAGGGGTGTACAGGTTCCTCAGGGAGCCCAGTGCAGCTGACAGGCTATCTGTGCTGCAGTTTACCCACATGGCCTGAAGAACGCTGGAGGACACGCCAGTCTTCTTACTCAGACCCTGTGTGAGGAACACAAACACACAGAGTCAGACAACACCTGCTCCGTTCTGCACAGCACAATCTGAATCGTGTCTCAGGAGTAAATCAACATGAGCAGCGTGAAGCACCCACACGGGCAGAACAATATCAGCTGTGGGTGTTTACGTATATGACTAGCGGTTGATTTTAAGGGATTTTTTTTTAAAATGAGGTTATATGGAGGTATTATGAGTAGTCAGTGTCTTCTAAACAGTAGAGGTGAACCGAGTATGAAGAATAAAGAGGAATCATCATAGTCAACCAAAAATAAAGGCTTAAAAACATCAGTCTGTGTAATTAAATAATATGTTTCACTGAATGACTTGAGTCTGAAATGAATTAACCTTTTAATAATATTCTTGTTTATTGAAAATGGACACATCTCAACTTTTGCATGAGGCAATTATTAAAATGTCCCCACCTAGTTAATACCTGATAGTAGTAAGTAATAATAATTTAAACTAATTAAAAATGCACTCAAACTGTTAGTAATGTTTAAGTTTGGGTTGTTTAAGGGGCATTATATGAGCTTTGCCTATGATGGCATAACTCTGCCCTGTACTATAAATAAACACTGACTACTTATAAGCCCATACAACTTTACCTCCTCTTCCCTCTACACAAAAAGGGACTTTTACAGACCAGAGGAAAATGTTCATGTGTTCAGTAACAGGCCCAAAGTTAAACACAGACTACTCGGAGGTGTTGTTACTTTGAAAATGTGGGCTTTGAGGATGTGGTGTCCCAGTTCCATGGTCTGCTGACGGTTCAGCTTTCCCTCCTGTCTGGAGAACATGAAAGCCAGCAGAGCGTGGCCACTCCTGTAGACGCACGTGCAAGAGTTTGATCATTTGAGCGCTCAGATACCAAAACTGATGTATCATGAATAGAAATTTAGGCTCACCTCGGGTCACAAAGAAAATCTGTGCTTTCTCCATCCGCTCTCCAGACCAGCCACTCTCTGAAGGAGGGATGGCACAGCATCCGAGTGCCATCCCTGCGTCTGACCTTCAAATCACAATAATTGGGGAAAAAATTAGTCAAATTACACTTTGGGTTGTTTGAGGAGCATGTTTGCAACTACATGGACCCTGACTCACAATTAGATTGATCTACGTCAGCCTAGCAAGCGTTTCTATGATTATATCCTCACAGTAAATAAAACCCCTCCATATTATTAGAACCACAGAGTTAAGTCCCTGAACACCAAATTCAATCCAAACAAAGGCTGAACCATTATAGATTCTTTCATAAAGTTAACATCAGGGGTCTTACCATGAATCCAGCCAGACTGTCTAATCTCTGCTGGAAGTCGTTCCACTCCAGCTCCCCCTTCACGCTGCCTGCGTTCAGCGCCCTGAACATTTGTTCATCGGTCAGTGGGTGCAGAGACGCCAGCGCCACATTTAGCACCGGAAGGACCTGCTCGAAGACGTCTTTATCCGGAAAGCTCGCGCGACACATCAGCAGGTACACCTAGCAGACAGAGCCAGTCGTCGAAGTTTTACATTTGAAACATGACGTTTCACAAATATTGCCGTACATTAACTCTGATTGATATCACATTGATGCATGAAAAAAGTCTGCTTGTGGAAACGTATACGCTTTTTTGTGCAGAGTGCTGCATTTGGTTTGAAAACTCTTACATGTCAGATGTTTGTCTCATATGGGTTCATTGTAAACACTAATTAGATCATCTGGACCGAGGAAAGCATCTGCTGCGGAAGGGAAACAACATAAGCTCGTCAGCATGTTGGAATCTATTTTCCCTCCATGATCTCAGCTGGTTCGTGTTTCAGCTATCCGTTGGATCGTTAGACTTCTGATGTCGAAGTCAAAAGTTTACATATAACATATATATATATATAATTTATAGTAACACAGAAAGAAATGCTTTGTTTCTGGCTAGTCAAAAACGTATAATAATGCACCCAGTAAGGATTAACAATGATTATTGTTTTTCCACACTATGGTACAAACTTATTCTAAATCCCATTTCTTAGTAGTTTCCTCATGTTTTATGAGACAAATGGCAAATTTAAACCAAACTTTAACCTTAAAGAATCAGCTTTTGCTTTGAAGCTGACTTTTGAGTTGCAACTTTCTTCAGTTGATTGGACAAAATACTTAATGAAACAATCCAGTCTGGTCTTTATGAGGTTTTGCAGTTCAACATATACCAGAGCACAAACGGGGCTCTCAAGTCACATGAAATGTATGTAGATATCCATAGCTGAACTGTACAAAGGCACAGATCTGGGAAAAGCTATAAAACATTGGTAACATTGAATGTTCTGAAATCTACTGTGGTCTCTATTATTTTGAAACTGAAGAATTCCTCATTATACAGCCTGAGGGAAGTGAATAATCAAGGAAGAGGGTTCTAGGTCAAAGAGGTGGTTATTAAGACTGAGCTCCAGCATTTCTTGTGGATGCAGCAGAAACAACCAGAAGTCCAACCACCAATAACTAATCAGGCCTTTATCTCCCACTGCGAGGTCTGCTTCAGTTTAGCAACAATAGCTGATTCAGATGGCTGAATTAGCGCTTTTCTTTTATCCTGGGGGTCAAAACTGTCAAGTTAAAAGTAGTCAAGTCACAAAACCTTTAGTTTGTTTTGTGATTGAAAACAATAAAAACTATTTTACTGTAAAATTGTTTGTTTTCACCCGAATAATCTAAATAAACTATATTTTATTGGAACAAAACTGTGTTCTGATTTCTTTTTCAAAGATCTGTGTTGAACCAAACTATAAAAATATTTTAAAAAAGGTGTTTTTTTTTGTTGTTTTGTTTTAACTGCATTAACCACCTGGGCGGATGAATCAAATTTATTCTGTTTTTGAAATGTGGTCCAGGGGCCCCAACAGATCCCAGAGATACACTTAACCAGATTTTTACAAAATTCTACATGTTAACAGATTTAAAAAAAAAAAAAAATCAACCTTAAAATTTGTTTGTATTTGATTTAATTTTTGGTGCATCACAAGTTTTAAATCGGTGTGAAAAAAACAAATCTATTTTTCTACAGTAGGTGTAGAAAAGGTGACTAATTTCCTTTCCCTCTTGTGTATTTTACTTGCAGAAGAAAGAAGATTTAGTTTTCTTTTCTTTTAAAGGCAAACATTAACTAGCAATACAGGGAGATTAGTGTAGCATTGTGGTGCCAATATCTCTGTGAGGCATATTCATTCAGCAAGATGTTAAAAGTGCTTATAAGTTCAGGAGCCACTGACAGCATGTAATTATTCTTTTGAACCTGAGAAGAATGCAAACATCCATACAATCTAGACATCCAAAAAGCTTTAGCCCTAATTTGGCCCAATTATAGCAATTTTAGACAAAAAACCTACAACCTTTCTATTCTAGGAGTTCAAGAGAGAAACCAACACATATGTAACCCACTATTATTCTCCACATTCATCACAGAATCTCTAAATCGTTATGCATTTCAATTTGTGTGAATACAACAAGCCATGCTCCTCTGACATCCTAATTTCTTAACACTTTTGATAATGTCACATCACAATGCTTTTACCTTTGTTGCAGTTTCCTATTTCTGGCATTCTGAGTAAAGTTTTTGATCCTGTCATGTTATCTTTAATAATCTGAACAGCGTGGGGGTAAGCTTCTTCTCTGTTTTCATAAAAGAAAAGACCAGAACAATAGCCGCCTGCCTGCGTGATTGGTGCGTGGACACTAATTACTTCAGCTTCAGGGCATTTTCTGACAGGCGGCTCACCAGGGTGACAGATGAGTGTTAAGACATTAAACTTTAGCCGATAAAAGACAGAAGGGCAGCTTCCAAAAATACACCTACAGAAGAGAGCGCCTCTTTCTTTGGTGGGATTGAATGTTATAGATTATGCAAGGAATATAACAAGAAGTTAATAAAATAAATGTCTGTCCACCTCTGAGTTGTGATCTGGCACACCATATCCTGTAACAGTAACACATTTTTCACATCAAACTTTAAGATGTATTATTTGGATTTTTGTGGGATGGACCAACACAATAAAACAGCACAATTAAAAATCTGGAAAGTGTGGTTTGCATTTGTTTTTATCCTCCCCTCAGTCCACACTGTGCAAAGACACACTTTGCTGCAACTAGTCTTTTGGGGTAAAATCTCTGTCAGCTTTGAACGTCTAGAGAGTTTTCGATCATTCAGATTAGCTCAAACACAGATTCATAACTGTATTTAGGTCTTTGCTTTGACTTGGCCAATGCATGAATGTGTCCTGTGATCTAAACCAGTCCACTGAAGGTCTGGCTGTATGGTTATAGCAGTTGGCCTGCTGGCAGGTGAACCAGGTTGAAATCCTAAAGTATAATAGTTGAAATGTCAACAGATTTTCCACCTGAGCCATGGATCTCTGCAGCTTCTGAGTTACAACGCTCTCCTTGGCTTCTGTGTCTAATTCTGTCATTTTCTGGCCTGTCAATTTGCATAAACAGGATTGTCTTTGTCGGTTCGCAGCTGTGCTGTACCGCTCATTTCGATTGGTGATTGATGCATGAAGGTAAACTTTATTTATGAGGTAAATGGTAAACGGCTTACATTTGTACAGCACTTTATCAAGTCAGAGGACTCCAAATCACTTTACACTACATTCAATCTTTCATACAAACATTCACACGCTGATATTGTTGTAGCCACAGCTGCATAGCGTATTTATAAAACAGTAGTGAAATAAATCGAGGTTTGTGGTTTTAATGGTTTAAAACAAAATGGGAAGAAATTCAGAGGCACTTTTAATCTTTTGCAATGCAGCATCCGAAGATAAACACAAATGTCTGACCTCTGACAGGGAGACGGGCACAACCAGGTAGTTTCCTCCTTTCAGAGCCAGTTGACCTTTGTGGAACAGATCCAGAGTCAGCTGGAGATAGAGGATGGAGCCGTGGCTGCGGGTCGAGAGGTTGCTGCTGAACTTGCTAAGGAGCAGAGGATCAGGAGCCGAGCCTGTCGGCGTGGTAACATTAGCAGCAATCTGGCTGCTGCCGCTGACCCGGTGATGGATGTAGTCGCTCAGGTCAGCTCCCAGATCACTGCTGTCTGGCAGGATGTCCAGCGAAATGCCAGCAAAGGGAAGAAGCGTGGTGATTTCCTGCACAGGAGGAAGACCGCTTAATACATATACATCAGTATTTAGAGAAGCATCTCTTTGGCACACAAGCTAAACATAAAAGCACCAAAAATCTGGAGCCATTATTCAAATGCTGTTGTCTCTGACTCATGCAGAGCCATGGGAAGGAGTACAGTAAATAGTGTGACAATGACTCAAGCTCCGCCATTGCTCACAGGCATCTCTCAGATTCACATTTCAGCTTCTCTCTTGCCATCTCCAGCTGCTCAGTGTTGGCTAAAACAGGCTATGATGAACAAAAAAAATTGTTTCTCAGACAATAAGTGCTTCAATTAAAGAAAACTGACATTTAGTTTCAGGAACACACAGTGCATCCTGGTTACAAACTGTTCTTTACTTAACTTTTCACTATTCTCAGTGTTTTTAATTAAACTTCCCATATATTGAGGATGAAGAAGCAAGACTACAATAACAGTCCTACTTTTAAAATTTTGCCTTCTTTTTTTTTTCTGTCTTCGGACACATCTTGAGGAAAAGGACTCTGACATGTTTTGTATTCCTCCAAACTCTAATTTAATTGTGTAATCGTCTGGCGAGCTGTCAAGCGCCATGCTCCCACCAGACTCCCGCTAGCATTACCAACAATTCAGTGTGTAATCCATGTGAGCTTTTGGAGGCTTGGCTTCAGTATAGGACAGATGTGCCTACTGTTTGGTGAGATTAGCAACCAGATTGAGAAAATACATCAGACTACAGAGAGCAGCGGTGCCAAACTCTGAACGACACCCCCTAACGTGTCGTGGGAAGAGCACAGCATGCTACTATCCAGCAGTTCAAGCAGTGCAGGAGTAAGACTTTACAAAAAGATGAAATTGCAATAGATTTGACACAATTTTGAGACCATCTGTACAATGCTCATATAACTCTGAAAGATTTCACACATGCAAGGGTCTACATCATTTAACAAGATTCCACTCAACAGATTTTAAATACTTCCCCCCTAAGTTAGCATTCACAGTGAAATTGGCAAATTATGCACAGTAACTTGTACCTTCTGTGTGGGAAATACAAAAAACAAAAAAAAATCCAATCAGTTGATTGGACAGGAGTCTTCTTTGCAAAGAAGACTCTTGTCTTCTTTATTCTACTACTGTAGAATAAAGTATTTTTTTCCCAGGGAGGTGAGAAATGAGGTGCACAGGAAGACAATTATTTGTCATTTCGAGATAATCAGCATGGACTAGCTCTTGAGGGAAGCACAGAAACTACTGCATCGCAGACAGCTTCGTCAGTGTGAGTAATGTGGAGAAATTGTATTTTTTTCAATTACCTTTTGGTATTTATTTAGCTGACAGGAGTTGAATGGATTTGCTTAAGCACAAAGAGGCAATGTAGACACAGTAGTGTTGAATGCTCATCTGAGTGTGACTGTTTCTGTCGAACATTATCAAATGTCTTATTTTATCGCAGAAACAGCCAGCTGGAGAATCATCTGTACGTGAAATACTATCAAATATGCTATATATAAAACTTTTGACAGGAGGTAATAAAAAAAAAAAAAAAAAAAAAAAAGCTATTTTCACTTGTTCAGAGTTTATTCTGACCACAGTGTGGGACTGAGTGGGTAGGAAATGAGGGAAACACAGATGTAGGGAAGCAGAGGAGGAGGCGAAAAATCTTTTTAGCTTATGTGAACAATATTAACCTTATAAAACAGGCGCCACCTTGGAGTGCATTATTAAATTTTTATGGGACATGACTGTATGTTATGACAGTCAATGACAGAGCTTAAAATACAAGTAGAGAGGCTGGATTCACACACAGTCATGTGCCTCCAGTGTTTGTGGGGGGATATTTTAGGGTTACGCAGAGGAATAAAATAGAACAGAGCCACTGTATGCTGCTACCTCCATCCACCACACACCAACTCACCACCAGCCCCGTCCTGACCGTGACCACCAGCTTCAGCCAGTGGGGAAATTTGGAGATTATTTTGGTGATAAAGGTAGCGACTGTGTCCCCGTAGTCCGGCTTGTGAAACTCGGCTTCGTTGAGACTGTCGACCAGTATGATGTAGTCTTCCTCAGGTAGCCTCCGCTCTGAACACAGGAGACAAAGAAGAGACGGAGAGACTGATGCACAATGACCTGACATCGATGTTGTTACCCTTGTAAATGAGTGAGATATTGATGAGATTGGTGCATCTTTCTCTAACGGCACAGGAAGTAATGAGAAAATGGTTGATGTATCTTCAGCTGAAAGAGGCCGGAGGCCATTGTTACAAACTGACTTGATACACGACATATCCATCATGTTTCACATTACCGAAGCTGTCAAGCCATTTCCACAAGGCTGCGAGGACCAGACAACCCACACTCACTCACACGAGGGCCTCTCCAGGATTTTTTTTTCTCTTTTTCTCTGACCTCTTTAATAGAGATGAAATAGACAAAACACTCCTCTGCTCAGACTATGGAGGGCCCCGGCTGTAATAACGCATCCATCTCGCTGACTAACTGCATCATGAGAAAGTGAGCCTGTAGCTAATGAGCCCACAACATTCGAGGCCCCCCCTTTAACGTATTTGGTGACCTTGAAATCCCGGGGGAGGCCGATGATTCACCAGGGCAAATATAACACTCATCGTTCCTCCATCTAAAATGACAAAACATCCGTTTGAATGCTTTAATGTTTCCAGCCACTGACCTTAACTAGGGAAAATAATCTATGAGCCATCATAGTATCATTAACAGGCAATTTCGCACAGGAGATGGACCCTTAGCACGCCTGAAAGCTGAGCCTATTAAAACCCAAAAGAGTTATTTGGATTTCAACATCACATTGTTTCCCTCGGTACCTTTGCGCAAGTTGGCCAGAGGCTCGAGGACGCCTTTTCTGAAGGCAGCGATGGGATCTTGAACGCAGGAACGCAAGCTGAGCTGATTTTGTAGGTGCGGCTCCTGTGCCAAGAGTTCCCGGTACGGAGCAAGCTGAGGCGCTCTGGCCAGCAGGGCGGCGACGCTGTGGACGAACTCCGGGACCAGGCAGGTGTAGGTGTTGTCTGCCTGGCAGAAGTGGTAGGCTACCACCTGGCAGGGGAAAGCAGAGAGTGAAACAGTGTAAAACTGGAGTGCAATCTGAACCTCCTTTTTCGCAGTAATTAATTAATGTTGCTGGCAATATCTGGTGGAAACAGAAAAAGCTGTAAATGTGGAAAAAAGAAAAGAACAAAAAAAAAAAAAAAAAGTTGGACGAGGAGGGGGAAGGAATGTGTGATTTGCCCATAAAATAAGCAACATGAAGCTGGAGATGCTACTGAGAGAAACATTATGTGAAAGTAAGACCATATAGAGTGTATGTCTGAATATTTCATTCATGGAGTTTCAGCTACTGTATTGAGCTAAATAACAAAAAACATTTAGTTTTTTTTCTGCTTCTGTTTGCAAATAAAATTAGCAATATAGCTTCAGTAGTCCCAAGAGTTGCTCAAGGAGGTTTTAATTAGGAATTTTGGTGGGACTGTGAATAAATGTCCTAATTTTTTAACTATAGTGATGATATGAGCTAATAGCCTTTCTGGGGGATCACTCCTAAAAAGCTTTTGTTTTGCTAGATCCAACCAGTACAAGCAGCTCACTGATAATGAAACCAAAGTAAAAGTTTTAACAGAAAGTGTCTTGTTAGCCAGCAACATCTCCAGTTCAGTTTGCCCATTTGCTTATTTATTACATAATTTTGAATCCCTCATATTGGACCTTTACCAGTACCAATGGTAATCAATGTTTTGTACTGGACGTTGGTTTCCTGTAATTTTAAGTAATTTCATGAAACAACAGAAAAATTTCAGAGTGCTCTGTATGATAACACAGATTAATGTATTACAGAAATAAATATATCTAAATTTTATCATTGTTATGTACTGCAGTGTTTCATTTTGTATATTTTACTTTTACAAAGGAATTTCTTTTGCATTAATCGTCCAATACCAAAACTGAATTCAGCTAATGACAATTTCATTTTTGAGTTTTCAGCCCACGTTGCAATAATTTACAGTAGCTGCAACGCTTTTAAATTGGAGGAGAGGAGACAACACAGCTGTATAATTTAGAGCATCTGTTTGCATTCCTTTAAAAAATACACAGCAGAGGAGCAAATTAATCAACATTATTTTAAAGTATTGAGTGTTAATGTAATAACGCAAATATACAACAGAAAATGTCTGCAGAAAGTAGTTTTTTTTGTGTGTGTGAGAATCTCAACTGGAGCAACTGTACATCCAGCAGATTAACACACAATTCCTCTCCCAACAAACAGTCAGAGCAAACGCAAGCTGTTTTATTCAGGCAGGGGACGAAAAAGAAAAGTAACGAGAAGAATAAAGCAAGCACTACTGATGAGACCAGGGGAAAAAAAAATACAATTATTTGCTTGAAGATTCGCTGTTTCTCTTCGGTGTTTCTTTTTGCAGCAAGAGCAAATACTCCAGGTCTGACTGATTACAGGTCTGAGTGTGAGATATGGGTAGTTCACACACATCATCATCAAAGATTTTGCTTTTGAGCAAACATCCTCACCATCACAAGCAGTCTGACTAGTTCCCATGGAAACTCTTATTGAGGCCAAGTTAGTAAATTTAGAAGCTTCTATGTCATCTATGCGATGCGCTCAGCAGCGTGTTCTACATGTGCCCAGAAACAGAGACCAACACTCTGACATTGGTGTCACAAATGTGCAGCCGTGCAACTCTTTGAACATAAGACAAAAAAAACAAAACAGAAAGACTGCCTCTAACTACCTAAATGTCTTGTATGATGCTGGATACACTCATTGATCCCTGGAGTGCTGTTTAGAATGGCTTATTGTATTGTTATTTTCAAAAATAAAAAATAAAAATAAAAAAAACTGGCAAGACTACTGAGAACAAACAAATGGAAAGACACTGAGGGCATTCCTATAATATGAATGTGATTTCTTCCTTTCATCTGGTGTAACTGCAGGTGAGTCAGTCGTCTGCTCAGCAACAGCATGAGTAACCATATAGACATGCTCTCTGAGATAATGTGAGTGTGCAGTTGTGCTTTCTCCTGAATGTGTGTGTTTTTCCAGTTCAATTTCTAAGAGAGGAACTGCTGTGAGAAAAGGGGTCAGCTTGGAAACAGCAACTTGGTTTGGGTCCAGCATTAAAATCTGGTTGGGATAGTTTCACAATCATCTGATTGCAAAATATCTCTTACTTCCAAGCGGTCCTATCTTTAGAAGAAACTGAAAAAGGAAAGTCAGTTTGCTTAAGCATAAAAGTATTTTAATGTCAACTTTTAACCACTTTACAAATTGCAAAAATATTCAGTATAATTTGCTTATTGGAGTAAAAATTCAAATAACCTTTTCAAATAAAAACCCTGACATTAAGGTTAAAAATTAAGTTACTTACTTCAGATTAAAAATGTTTCCAGTGTTCTATTTTATCCCTTGAAGAACAAAGAGTGAATATTTTTCTGCGAGTTCAAAGTAGAGCTTAATGCACACTCTTCTAGGTTTACAGAATAAATTACTGCAACTCTGTTTTCTGGGCTTCCAGAAGAAAACAAAAAAACAACACAGTCCCTCTACAACTACAGCAACATTTATATCCATTAATGCTGACAAAGTCCCAAAAGGAAGCTCACATTATCCCATTTATTTCTAATTCTCTCCTTTGGCTACTGGAATGTTTTCAAACTGATGTTAAGGTACTCTAATGAGTTTTAAAGTGATTAATGCTTGAAAACCCTCATGTGCTTCAGATCTGCTTTTATTTTACAAGCCATCCAAGTCCTTCAGATTGTACCTTTGTTAATACCTAAAGAACAGAAACCCACAGTGAGACATTACTTTCTTATTGCTTTGAAATCTATATATTTTTACAATATTTATTTTATTATAGTAATTATTACATCAGCTGTTTAAATTAAATATGAGTCTTATTTTATTACCGGTCAGTCTTTCTACTATTATTAGTTTTAGAATCTGTGACTGTTAGGATTTGTATATCTTCCTTCAGCATCTCTTCATCCTCATCAACACAATTTCAAACTGTCACCTGTTTCCTTTTCCCTGTCAGTCTTGTTTCTGTCAATCCTTTTATATTTGTTTCTTTTGTCGTTTGTTTGGTTTTAATCATCTCCTGTTCATAGCAGTCTGTTTTATATATATATAAACATATTTATATATTCATCTTTCTTTTTAAACCAACCAGTTGGTAGCTCATAGCTTTAGATACTAATTTATGAGAAATGAAGAGAGGTTTTATTTATTCCAAAGAAAAAAACAAAAAGAAAATGTAAATGCATATAAATTTTCATATTACCTTGGCAGCCAGGCATCTCACAGCCTCCTTCCTCTGTCCTGCATTATCACTTGTTCCTGCAGCAGAGCTCTGGCTGGAGGCTGCTTTTCCCTGCTTGTCTCCAGCTGTAGCAAAGCACAAACCAATATCAAGAAATGCATCGCTACCACAAAAGAAAATCAGTAAAATGAATGCATAATTAGAACATCTCTATGCTGGAAAGCATTTACTTCTCCTGGAAGCTAGATTGGAAACAACAAAATCAAGAGAGAAAAAAAAAGCTTTAATCATCGACTCTTAAAGCTGCTCTCCTGCCGTGATGTATCCTTTGTCAAGTTAAAATGAAATGACATTATACAGTAGCGATATCACTAAATAATGCAACAGTGCTGAAAAATAAATGCAACCCAGCCTTTTCCATGCTACTTTGCTTTTATCTTTTAACCTGACAATACTCAGGTCTATGAGCAACACACATCAAGAAAATAAAATTCAAATTTGTCCCTTCCTGCATTTTCGTCATCATTTCTTCAAGATAAATGTTCAACACATCGCAGCATGCACCGTGCACTTATGTGCACAATCCACTCACATGAGAGGGCTGTCTTCGCATTGTTCAGACAAAAGAACAGTTTCTGTGCCACTCATGGGAGGAAGAAGAGAGAGAAAAAAAAAACAACAATCTCCCTCTTCTTACAAAACTGCAATCAGTAGACAAACCTCAGGGGAGAACTTGAACAAAGATTGTGTGACCTAGTTGCTAACTACTTGTCAAAAACTTTTTTTTTCTCCAATAACTCAAAAGAATTTAACTTCACTAGAGGATAATGAATTCAATTTAAACTAATCTTACACTAATCTTACATTTAGGGGAGGATTTGGGGCTGTGGGGGTCACTGGCGGCTCCCTGTGGCGTTCGCATTCCGTGGCAGCTGAGCGTCACAAGCCGCCAGATGATGGCAGTCTTGCCCGCTCCGGCGTTCCCCACTACGACTGCGCCACGGCCCTCGCAGGTGCTCGTTTTCCTCAAGACTTCCTCCAGCCGTGCAAATAGCCAGTCCCGCCCGACGAAAGGCGTTTCTACGTTGACCCCGGGGACTTCGAACAGCAGCGGTTTTAGCATTATGTCTGTTTGCTTGAATGGCACCAGTCTCCCTGCACACAATGAAGAGGGCGGAGTTCACACAGTCTGAGAGTGGATAACTATATGCATTCTTAAGAGATGGGGAGAGGGATTCACAGGTCTGTTGGTGCTTCTGCAACCTACTGAATGAAAAAATACCCTGAAGTGAAACCAGAAAATACCTTTGGAGTCATCACTTGTGCGCCCAGCTGTGTTGTGCTTTCGGACGGAGCCCCGGTGCCCCGAAGCCCTTTGGTTGTCCAGATAACTCAGATCCTCCAGTCGAGTGGAGCTTGTTGCTGTGCAGAGAGAATGGGTTGGAAATAATTCAGTGTGTGAGAAATATGCAGGAAATGTGCATTAAAAAAAACCACCTGCATACTGCAGATATGCAAGTCAATTACTGTATCCATGGAGATGTGAGGCATAAACAGATAAAGATACAAGCTCAGTGACCTTGAGGAGACAAGACGGAGAAAGCAGGAATGAACATATCTCACATTCAGTAATCTGAATCTGACAAAGGTATAAAATGCCTTTTGTATCTTTGCCAAAGGAATTTTGACAAAGGCGTCAGAAGGAATACATCTGATTGTAATGCAAGAATGTTTTGGCCAACCAGAAGCCAACATGGGAAATGAGAAACGTTTCATTGAAGTTCTCAAAAACAAAAAAGCAGATGTCTAAACACCCACATTCCAACTATAAACCCACTCACGCCATAGAGTTTATCATAGCCTACTTTCTGCAGTTTTAATGATTTTTAGCTGAGTTTTCCCTCCATGTTGCAGGAATCAGTAAGAACTAAATGGGTCGTGCACCTTTTAGTCTTTTGCAAAAAAAAAAAAATCATTTATGAATTTTTCAAAACATCCAGCAGCAAAAGTGAACCGAAAAGAATGAAAGAACAAGTCGACTCTATATTAAAGCTCTGATGACACAAGACTTAATAACAGACCCTTTCCACAGTGGAAAGGGTCTGTTATTATTACTTTTTGCCAAAAGTGTAATGTACGAATGTACGACCACTAACTCTCTAATCACACCTACATGTGGACCTTCCAGGAATATTTCTATTAAGAGGCTGAGTGTGGATTTACCTCTCATTTTAAGGAAGACTTTTAACTGATGATTTCAGTGCAGCTTTTAGTTTACTTTATCAATTCATTTAGAGTGGTGGGGTTGTCAAGAATGAACACATACAGTGAATTCTAGCATTTATAGTCTAATCTATTTCGTAATGCCTAGCTTGGTTGTATTAAAAAAAACCAGCAAATATCTTACAATGTTTAAAATGCAAATTATCAAGACCATACGATACAAAAAGCTATTAGTAAAACTAAATGAGTTCAAATGAACCACAGCATGGTGCTGCTTCAGTTTTAATCTGAAGTGGTGAGTCATGGTTCATTGTTAGCTCTGCAGGTGAGGAGTTTCACATGTTGACCTTCTCTCATGCAGAGAAGGCTGGTGGTCCAGGGAGGTTTTACCTAAAGTCACCTGATAATTCCCACTATATGGTTCACAAGTTATATATATATACATATATATATATAGCTCTAAGGTTGCTGAGCAACTGAGGACCACCACAAAATGTAAGCAGGCACAAATACATCCGAGGTAAGAAAAATTTTGACATTTTCAAAGTTCATTAGATTCAGTTTCTCAAGAAGATAGAGGAGAGGGAAACATGACTAGAAAGTGATGCTCTCTCTGGAGAGACACAGAGCTCGCTATAATAAAAGTTATAATACTTTTTTGTTACTGTGTGATTATCACCATATGAAAAACATTTATATGCTGTAAAAATCTGTTCATTTTACGGTTTAGCTGCTTTGCTGGCTGTTAAGCTCGCAGGAAAAAAAAAACTCTATTCTGGTTTAATCTGTTTGTAGTTCCTCTCTCTCTCTGAGTTTAATCCAAGCGGTTTATGAATCCAAGCATGGCAGAGAACCAGCTAAATAGATTACATCCACTGCAAGTAGAACTGTTTCTGCTCACTGGGATAAAAGTTGTTTTTGTTTATTATTTTGCTCATCTTTAAGCTTTTAGCTTCTAAAGTTTCAAATCATTATTATTTTTTGATGAATAAAATAATATTCATCAAATATTATTTGATGAAATAACATTTCATCAAATAAAATATTTGATGTATTGACTTTGTGTTTCACAATGTGTTTATTTTTATGTGCCAGATCCAGCGGAAGTACAATAACACTGTAACAGGGAAGGAAAATGGTACATGACATTCAGATTGTGCTTTGGTGTGTGTCTCCACCAGCTTTGCACATCCAAAGACTGACAATTGTACAGACCTTTATGTTTAATAGCTCAAGCTCAGTCGTGGTGAATGAAGAGTCAGTGAACAAGTTCACAATTTATTTTTTAACTCACAGTTTTTTTCTAGGATCGCTTTGTATTCAGCATCACTATGTCTCAATCAACTCATTTAAGCAACCAGCTTCCCTTCCCCTACTGTAAAAAGACAAAAAAAAAGCGTGTCCCACAGTATAATGCAGCCGCCGCCATGCCTTACAGTGTGCTGTGAATTTTCTGCCACAGAAACCGCTGACAAAATGCTAGGCCAGGAATATTTTTTTGTAACCTAAACCTAAAATACAACTTTACGTCTGCCTTATCTGGTGTTTTCCTCCGTCTTCATTTTGCTGTTTGTTCTCCATTGACAAGCATCTGATGCCTTCACAGACACATGGATTTATACTCAGGAGAATTCTACTTCGAGCAATTAGATTACTTCTAAAGCCAGCTGGTTGCACTGATACATATATGCAGAAGAGAAATGATGTAAAATCTAATATTACTGTTGTCTTTAATCTGTTCAGAGTGAGATGAATAAGAAGGGAGAATCCTTTTGGGCTATAAAAGATCAAAACACGGGCGATACAAAAATGTGCCAAACTTATGTCTCATAGTTCAATAATCTTACATTGCAGTGATAGTCCTAACATTTTTAAAAAATGCATGTGGCTGCTCTTTAGCGATACAAGTATTTCTTATTTCTCATTTATTTCAAACAGCGAGATAGAGACACAGAAATGTATTAAATCACTGTACATCCTTCAACCCACACTTCTAAGACCGTGTTCTTCTGATACATCTGCTAGCCCTATGTGTCCATCATCCTCCAGAACCAGCAGAGTGTTACTGTGAGAGACTGTGATTGAAGGCTTGTGAATATTATAATTTACTGGGCTGTTAAGAGAGCATAAAACCTGTTCTGTGGACAACATGGGCCTCCCTTATGTGAAACAAATCAGTTTGAATCACTATCATGAAACTAATAATACAACTTGATCAGTGTGGTGCAAGGAATATGCAGCAGAAAAGTAAAATAATATAAGAAAAAAAACACACACACACATTTCTTCCACCAGGCTGCAGAAGGCTTTTAGGACATGGCACATGCATGAAATTACAAACAAGAGTGGAGAATTACAGCTTGAAAGAACATCCACAGTGAGAGGACGGAGCACAGTCTGCAGAAAAACGGTGTGAAGGAGGTGTGGAGTGGGATGAGAGAGAGAGAGAGATTACTGGCTAAAGACAGCCAGGCCAAATGTCTGAGAGAACCAACGATACAGTGAATGAGTAAAAACATGTTTTCAGTCAGTTTGACATAGAGAAACCAGAACAACTCATCCTTCCACCCGTTCGCTGTCCAACCTATCCCACACTCACTGCCCACCTTCATCCTTGCTGCTGATGACTGTTTAGCTGATTGCCCCAGAACACTTGTTGATTCTTCAACACTTTAAAGGTTAACTGTTCAGCCCCGGACAAGCCCCCGGCGTCTCTGAGAGGTTAACATCATTTACAGACATTTTAACAGGTGGAATAATCACTTGGGCTAAATGTTTCTACTTCAGAGGAATTCAGAAAATGGGGTTTATTTCAAAGGTGGTTTAGTCACAAAGATTATATTCAGAAATTTCTGACAAATTATGGTTTCAAAATTGCACATCTTTTTCTGTCATTAGCATGCCTACAATTTGCAGTCCTTCTAATAGGATGCAAAAGACAGACATGGTGTGAAAAATAAAAGATGATCCAGGGATGCACCAATTTATCAGGTAGCCAAATTATTTTTGCTGGTTTCCTTAATTTTGAGAGCTCAGCGATCGACCGATAGTTGCATGTAAAGCCGATCTAATCCCCCAAGCTCATCTACCTCCGTCTAAAAATCGACCACTGTCCTCTTCTGCTCTGCCTCGAGGGAGGTGATACTTGCATAATAAAATGTATATAATGTTATGTTCACAGGCTCCATCTATAAGCTTTAAATAGCTTCTTTGGAGATCTGATTCACTCAGTATAATTTTGCAGTTATGATCTGTGATCTGTATTATCTGGTAAAGCAGTATTGTTGTAAGCTCATCATATAAATCGTGTGAGTGAATAAACTGAAATAAATAAATAAAAAATAGACTAGCCCATCATGTCTTCATGTTTGCATTTAACAATAGTCACCCCACTGTTGCCAACTCAGCAACTTCCTTGCTATATTTCATGACGTTTCCGACAAAATAAATTATTGAAAGCGACGTATTAGGTTTTTTAAGGATTGGTAATTGGTGGTCAGCCAAAAACCTGCAATCGGTGCACCCCTCACTGTTATGCAGCTCAGTGCAGACAGCATGCTGGAGCAGACAGCCTGACTAATTAAGTTCCAAAATATTGCTTGGTAAACTGCTGTCGTTACAGGAACAGAATTGCAAAAGTGTGACCTGCTATGTTCCATCATCGACTGGGGTTTGAGATGGCAAAGCAGATGCTCAAAAACCACAATTAAGTCAGTTAAAACAAACAAAAAAAAAAAAACAGAAACCACCCTATAAAGTCGGATTTCCTGCTTAGACAGTCAGAAGTTTCTTACCAACCTTAACTTCAAACCCCAATACAAAGCTTACACAAAAAATGTAGTAGGCAGCTTATCTGCACTTGTCTCAGTTGTATCTAACTACAGTAAATGAGTCACAGCCGCAGTACTGAGCAACATCTGTTTAAACACATGTTCCTTCATGGTTACAATGCCGGAAAGCACTACGTAGCTGAAAATATTCAGCAACATTGCCATGATCAACAGCAGCAAAACCCACTGACTTTCTCTCACTGAAGTTTGGTAAGATGCCATTCACAGATCTGAGTTCTGATTTCCAAGGTGTTTCAAAGGCAGCATTAGGAACAACTACAACTTAATAAGGTAAGCAAAGAGACTGGAAGCAAACAAAATAAATAAATAAATCTAAAAAAAAAAAAAAAAAAGAAAAAAAGAAAAAATTTAAAAGGTTAAACCAATTAAAATATCATTCCCACTTTTCAATTCTGTCATAGCTGTTACATTTATTGAAGGATAACAGAAGCAATGAATTTGCTTAATATTATTTCATTACATGACCTTACTAAAAAAACATTACGACACCAGCTTACGGACAGGATTTAGTCAAGGCAACATTAAAACAAGATTTACTACAGGCTCTGGGATACCAATGGGCTACTTTTGTTAATCTTCCATCTCCATCCATTCAATAGAAGCAGCAGTTTTGAAAAGTAAGAATTCATCAAGTCAAACCCCCATAAAATGCTCAGTTTGTAAAGCTGGCAAATAAACTTAACTGAAATGAAATGTGTCAGCCAAATAAATTGTTTCACTTCAACAGTAACAATGTGTACCTTGTAAAAATGCCTGCTCCCACCGCAGTTCTAGCTGCAAAGGAGCAAATACATTACTAGGAGCTTCTCATTCAGAATAAACCAAACAAAAAGCTGAAGGAAGCTGAGGAATAATATTACACACTTGTTTTGCAGAAAAATAACACAGTAACCCATTCAGTTTATCTCATTTACACAACAGCAACCGTCATTTTACAAATGACAATTGAAATTTACAAGACAAATGGGCCAAATTAATGTCCCAGTTTTAGAGAATCCAAATCAAATTCAAGATTCTCAATCAAATTCATATTCATTCAAAACCTACAAGAACCTCTCGCCCACCTCCAGGCCCTGACTTTGCCTCAAGCTCTCTCTCTGCCAACATCTCCCATAAAGTTCACCGCCATCTATAAAGTATGATAAGACATGCGCGTTGCATTAAATGAAGAACATATCTGTGGAAATGTTGCTGCAACCAGAACCAGATTTACAAGAATGTGGCCCCTGAGCTTGAGCCAGTTTTGATGCCTTATCCACAAAAAAAGAAGTTGTCCTGCTAATGCAAATTACAATGCATTAATAGGTAGTCCAATGCAGTTGATACATTATAGGTACAATGCTTCCCCTGAGCAATAGCTACATGTTGTTCCCCCCAAAATTGCTTTAACTTATTTGTTTTCAAATACTTAAGTATTGTTTAAATTCATAAAAATCCCAAAATATGGACCTATATGTTTTATGTTTATCTAATATGTTTGACTTTTGAACAATGTAAAACACATTCATTAAAAAAATGTAAAAGTCAATGAGCTACTGCCCTGGTAAACTCAATCTAAAGTCAGGCCCACCAATCTGTAAGTATAATTTCAAATTACGAACACAACAACAACAACAACACATGACTATCTAGCCTTTCAACTGACAGTAAAATTAGACCTCAACATGGTCTGTGAAACATGCACTAGTTTAAATGTGTGCTTGAGTTTTAATTTAAAGGCAGCATTTTGTGTATTTAAACTGATTCACACAATTACAGTTCTGCTACAACAACATTTTTCATCCAGCAGTAAGTTAGAATTGCATGTGATCTTGTGTCGTTAATCATAATGCGCAGTTAGCTTCATGCGTTTGAATTCCTAATGAATTTGAAACAGGATTGTTGCAGCCACTGTACATGCGGCTTGGTAAATCTTTATTCCGAAATTCATCAAGAGTGTCTAAATGAAAGCACCAGCTGACAGGAAAAAAAAACAACAAAAAACTGGCAGGCATTACTGTGAATCCGCTCCTTAGGGAATTTCTCCTTTTTGCTTCCACCACAAATGATCTGACATCTAAGGGAAGAAAAAGAGCCTCGCGCACCAGCAAAAGATCGTGACTGTGGAGAGAAGGGGAGGGGCAGCATTACTTTTATGACAACTGGAGGCCTCCCAGGACTTTTAACTGGTGCTGCTCACTGAGCGTACCCAGCCACGGTGGTAAGTAGAGCACCAGTTCGAGGTGCTCTGCATCGCAGAGATCTCGCAGATTATGCCTCTACTGTATTTAGAAAGTGGCGAATCAACAATCAATTCAATCAATTTGCCATTCACACCAGATTAATTCCTCCATTAATTAATCACCCAGGTCACAGCTGTTACGTTTATGCGCTCATTAGCTGACTTCATGTACAGTATAATGGGAGCTTAGGCAACTCTTTCTCACTAATTGTGTCTCATTTGTTTAAAGTTTATGAAGGTGTGAAAATGGGTGCAATGTGGCATAAAGAAGCGTTAAGATCAGGACTATTTTCAGATTTCCTGGAGCCTCTGCTGCTTGATTAGAGACTTCAACTTAAATATGATTCAGAGAAATTCATGGAAGTTTATGAGCTTTGTATTGTGCATAAAGGTGGATATGTCTGCAGAGTTCTAGCTACATGTGCCATTTTCAAAACTCCTCAATGCACACAGCACCTCTCTGTTAAACTGTACCTGCCACTGAATTTGGACGGGGCATCACGAGCGAAGAGAGGCCCTGAATGTGGTGCTGTGGGAGGGGTCTTTTCGGTGCTGGTGGAGTCCTGGGCTCCATGATCTCACTCCTGGGTAAGGCATCAGGTTGTGGAGCTGTCAGATTGTCTCTGGTTTGCCCGTGATGGCGGTCATCGCCCGCGCAGCCCATGACACCGCCGCTGCCCCCCGGACCCTCCTCCTTTGTCAGAACGTCGCTGGAAGTGCTGCGCTCCTCATTCTCAGAGGAGCTTGTGATGGTTGCTGAAATGGGGAAAGAAAATCTGGTTGAAATATGCTGAGAACAGCCTGAGTATGGTTGTAAACTTTTTTTTTTAAACAAGATGTAAAATACAACATGCATTTTACCTAATCAACAGAGAAAAACAGGAGACATGACCTCTTTGATCAGCGGGGCTTCATTGCACTTGATGTGTCTTTTGTAATCAACTATAAATACAAACTCTATTTAAGGAGAAAAAAGTGTCCTATTTTGAGAAAATCAGACCCATACGCAACAAAGACAGCAGTGTCCCAGTTTTGACAGCAGGGAGCTGAAGCCTTAAGGCCGAGGTGGCACAAGCGGCTCAGAAAAACCACATGCGAGGTTAGGGTTATGTTTGAAGATTTAAAACCTATTTATGTTCAAACAACTTTAAAGACTTTTTTTTTTTTTAAATGTCAATAGTTCCACCATGCATGAAATAGATCATATATGTATACATATATATATTTTTTACACCTGACTGTGTTTTCTCGTTTACTGACACTCCTGCAGCTGCTGAAGAAAAAACCATGTGAATGTGGAAAAATACAATTTAAAGACGTATTTTATTCACCTATAATTCCACTATCCTTGCTCTCCAAGGTTGAGGTGGGGCTCTGAGTTGGAGGCCCAGGACTGCTCACAGAGATCAGTCCAGAAGTAGGACATGGGGTAGGGCTGTGTGCAGGGCTGGATAGAGTCCCACAGGGGCTGCTGCTGGAGCCACGATGAGGAGAGGATAAGGGTAAAGGCTGAGAAAGGGACTGGCCTCCAGCGCTGGTGCTCAGGGTGGATGTGGGGCTCTCTGTACAAGGGGAAGTGGTACTGCAGGTAAGAGTTGAGCTGGGACTCCCCCCTTGGGCAGAGGTGTCACCCTAAAACAAACAGAAGAAAGACGAGAAGGAATTTGTATAGAATACAAAATGTATCTGATAACTTAGAGAAAAGGTAAAGGAAATGACTACTTCAAGTAAAAGAAACAAAAGGGCTTCCACTACTGCACATTCATGGGCAGAGATAATTGCACTCAAGAGTACTTACTTGAACATATTTTTACTCAAGTAAAAGTAAAACATAGCTATTCAAAATATTACTCATGTTAAAGTAAAAAAGTATTTGGCAAAAAGTCTAAAGTACTGAGTAACTCATCAAATTATCATTTAATGTTTTAAAATTACATCATCAGAAGGACCGACATATACTTTTTAATGAAAATTTTGGTATATTAAGGACCAAAATGACAATAATCTATAGAAGTAACAAAAAATAAAATCAGGCAAAATATTTTTTTTTCCAAATCAGCTTCTTTCAATATAAAACTTATGAACTGTAGATGTGTGACTGGTGAGTTTTTGGTTAAACTTGTTTGCTTTTCATTCAGTGGGTAAAGAATTCAGAAATTTTACTCAACTTGGAGTAGCAATACTTCATAGTAAAATTACTGAAGTAAAAGTAAAAATTACAGCACAGTAAAATTATTCCTTTTTTTTTTTTTTTTTTCAAAAAAAAAAGTTGCTCACATCAATGTAACTGAGTAAATGTAACTAGATAATACCCAATTTTGTTCATGGGTGCACTTAGTTTTACACTTTGTCTGTTAAGGTGTATTTTATTAATGGGATGCTGGAACTTGTTGCATGTTTTTAACACACAAAATATTTGCAGAACGTGGTAAATACCGTTTTGTTTAAAATATAAAAATGTCACATAAACACATCTGATTTGGTCATGTTTAAAGCATCAAGAATGATGTTTGCGTCATAATTTTTGAAGCAAAAGAAAAATGTGTTCCATAATCCTTCCAGAGACTAAATAAGATGAAGAAGCAGTAAGAATTTGTAGACGTTCTGTTGTAAAGATCAGACTCTGGACTTCCTGTGACTCTTCATGTCTGCAGGAAACAACTCTGGAACAGTTATGGAAGTGGCTCTCGCAAACATTCACAGTTTAAGTGGATTTCTTCTATTTCAAAATGATGGTGAATTAATTCCATAATCCATCATCCTTTTTAACAAGAATCCCATCCTTGTGACAGCACTTGCCTTCATGCTAATGCATGGGAAGGAGGAGGTTTAAAAAAAAAACAGTCAGATAGGAATCAAAATATATCATTTTCACAGTTTTCATAATGAAAACTAATTTAGTTACTATAGAAATGTGCAACCTACTCCCAAATCAAAGTTCTAACATGCTGCTGCTTCACTCAGATCTAAAGGAAAGTAGACAAATCTGATAGTGAATAGTTTTTACACCAGTAATGAGGTAATATTATAATTTACGATGCTGAGCTGACATAATTTAAGAGCAGGACACAACCAAAACGAAAAATAAATCTGTTAAATAAATATATTTTGAGCATAAAAATGTATTATGGTATTAAAATCCACAAATGTATGTAAAGTTAAAACCACGGGGATAAAAACCCCCATTGCAAAAATCAATAAATAAATGTCCTTATTTGCTTTTATCACACATCCTGGGAGATTTTGGTCCTAAACTGCAGAGTTTTAGAAGAAGAAGCAAAACTAACCCTAGCTGAAGATCCCTTACCCTTTCATTTAATTGAGTGGATTTACAGTCTCCTCATTACTGATGCAACATTTCTGCAACACAGAAACTGTTGGGAGGCAAAGCGGTGGAGCTTAAACAGCTCCTTGTTATTCCCTTTGTACCAGAGCCTCATCTATCTTAGCCAGGACAACCCACATTCCTCACATGAACCGTGCTATCTCTGCAAAGCTGACTGAATCTGGAGCTCAGGTGGTGGAATGAGGCTGAGAAAATGGGCCAAGGCTGAGCAAGGCAAAGGCACAGAGACTCACAGAGGGGTTAAAACCTGTCGGATGCTGAGTAGAAATGGAGCTCTGTGGATGATGATAAAAAAAAAAGAAAAGAAAAAAAAAAGAAATCTACTTTTGTGTCCATTATCTTCACAAAATGACTATTAAAAATAGAAAGGCAAAACAAAATCTATATTTTTCATGCTTAATGACCTCAAAGAGGGCTGTAAATCAATGCACATCCCACCTTCTTTTCCCTCCTGTCCTCCATAGGAGAGCTAGCAGTGCTGCCCGTTGCTTCGCCCAATAAGAAGCATAGTCTGGTCATCAGTTCCTGGGTAGAAAGGGAGGAGCCGAGGTGGGGCTCCACGTGGAGGTCTGATAGGGACACCCAAAATCAATACTTGGTTAATAATGGTAAAATGGGAGAACCAAAAAAAGACAGACGCCGCCCATTTTAGCTCCATTTTGCTCGTGATGTTCCCACACCTACAAGATATGTATGCATCCACAGGTCAGTACGGACCTCCCTTGCCACCGCCCACCCAACCACCCAGCCGCACCAGTTATGACTGCACAAACAGCATCTCTCCAGTCCCCCGGTTGGGGAAGTGGCGGGAGGTTGCGTGAGGTTCCCCCCGTTTACGCCTGCCAGGTGCTCTCTGTCGCGAGACGGGCAGCGAATTTCAATGAACTCAGCAGAGAGCTCCGGCTCTCGCCTGCACCGTTTCTCTGGGAGAAACTGGGCCGACACGAGCCATGTGCTGCATTCATTCATCACTGTTTGAGCCTCCCCTCACACTGTGACCCAAGACCAGCCCAGGCGTGTGCTCAACCTCAGCAACGAAAGGCTGTAGCAGAGTTGTATTCGTAAATCTCTGTGCCCACAGTTACATTACTACGTCATCTTACCACATGCATGTACTGATCTCAGCTGAGTCACCTGAATACTGAGTAGGCATAAACCCTCCCCAAAAAACAAAACAAAAAAGAAAAGCAGGATGACGGAGCATCATGGATTACAGGAACAGTTCACTCCTCCTCACAAACATCTTTTTGTTAAAACATCACATTCATTCTCACTCCCTCCACTGCTTCTTTCTCATTCTGCTTTCCATTTGAAGACCCGCACCACATTACTTTTGTTTGTCTTTTTATATATGTATATTTTATTCTTTTAGAGCGCACAATGTGCCAATCACAAGACTATAATTGAAAGAAAATTAAGGTTGATTTCAAGGGGCAATCTTCACCATTTTTGTTTTTGCACATTTCACACCTCAACAAGCAGCAGAAAACTTAGTTGAATATGTGCACTTTAAAGAGGTGTAAAGGGAGGAAAAGTTTCCTTTCACTTAGCATAGTCCAATCTGGAGTAACATGAGGACATTTCCGCATGTCCAGTACTATTCATCAAACCACCTGGCAGTTGCCAATGGAAACGGGAAGCTGAGAGGTGCCTGGCAACTGGGAAGGGAAGATGCCTCACAAAATCTGTTTAGCCTAAGGGTAGCCCTCTGGTCAGAAACACAGGGAAAAAAAAAAGCTCAAGGAGGTGTATTTACACCACGGAGGCTTTGATGTAGCAAAATCTGCGCAAACAATATTTAGTGAGGACTCAGAAGACAAAACAGCTCGTCGCTTGAAACCACAAAGACAATTTTTGCCCTGCACACACATCTTTGTGAAAAACTTATTTTCAAGCCTTTGGGGTGTAGCTACCACGCAGACAAAACACACTTTTTTCTATTTCACCTCTTTCATTCCTCTGCCTCAGCCTCCACTCGGACTCTTATTCAGCTTCATTGATCAGTACCTGGGGGGGGAAAAAACAGCCACAAAACAGCTAAAAAAAACACACCCATGGGCTCCCATTCTCACCTCTGTGGTCCGGCTTGCCAAGGCAGGAAGCAAAGATGAGAGCTTCTTTCGTACTGGAAGAGCCGTCCACATACTCCGGCTTCCTCGCCCGTCCTTTGGCCACGGCAGAGAGGCAGGAGAGAGAGGGAGGAAGAGCAAGCCAGGGTGGGAGGCAGGGATTGGAGGGTGGAGAAAAGGAGGGATGAAAAAAGTGAGTGAAAATGAGAGAGAAAGAGAGAGAGAGAGGCAGATTAAGCCTGCCCAAATGAGATCTGCGGTGCAAAATTTTGAATTGTGTCCCAGGAGTATACAGCAGAACGTACACAGAGAGGGCCACGCATGCAAACGTTATTCACACAATTGTAAGTGTTTATCTATGACATATTAATGCCTCTGCTGTGTGGCTGCCTGTGTGTGTGAGTGAGTGTGTGTCTGTGTGTGGTCGGGGAATCGGTGCTCTCTCATGTGTGTGGGTGTGTCTCAAATTATGCATCAGCATCTCAGGGTTGTTGGAAGCAGGTTCTCCTGGAGAGGAGATGAGACGCTCAGGGATGAGGCGTTTGCAAACACGGGAGTGTGCTAATTTGGTATTCTCAGGGGGGGAAGTGACCGTTTGAATCGTGTGTGTCGACAGACTGAGGGAAAACTCTGCAGAGTAACACACTGTAGTTATATCTGCTTCCACATGACCGCCAAAGAATTTGGGGGCTCAGGCGCTACGGACGTTAACTTGCTGTAATTTTCCCTTCCTATTTGCTCAGGCTGCGGCAAGGATTCATGCAAAGAAATGTAATAGGACTTTTTTTTTTCCTGAATGGCTAGCTGGACTTGCTAAAAGATACTGCCACCTACTGTTTCTCCAAATGCAAGGCATCCCTGATACATGCAGGAGCAATCAATGTTATTCAAGTTTTTGAACTCACTCAAGAAATGTGCTAATTTTAAAGTTCCATCGCTTGCAAACTGTACAGTCTTGTCACGCTTCCGGTTTGTGAATAAGGGATAAATACAAAAAAATGTACTTTCAAAACATTAACATGTTCCTTAAATCCAGCTGCAATCAAGGAGCCCATCGGAGAAGCAGGGGTGCACTTCCTGGAAATTTTTGCAGCATTTGCAATTTCAAACAAAATTAACACTGATAATTTGTCTGACAGAAGACAGCTGCACGGATTTAGAAATACTGCTCTGATGATAAGCAAGATCAAACTGTGCAAGTAGGACTCTTTTCTTAAGTGCTCGCGGTCTCATCTGCTTCACTCCGTCACTCCCTCGGCTCCTAATTTTTGCTTTGCAGTTGGGAGGGAAGAGGAAGAGAAGAGAGGAGACAGGCTTCCAGAAACTAAGAAATAAGAAGATGGTTAGATCAAGGAGAGGCTCTCTCTTTGACCTATTTTTAACACAAGATGTTCTCCACCCTTTCTTTTATATTCAGGATATAAAACTGATTTAAGCAGAGATTAGGATTATTTATTTAAACTGCACTTTACATCAACCAGAAAAATATTTTTAAAGAGATTATTTCATTAACTTTTTATCTCATGTGGAAAGAAAGAAAAATATATATTTTTTAAAAACCCTGAAAAATATAAAAAACTACATCCACCAATACATAAAACCCCTGTGATCTTAAGCAAACTATAGCCAAAACTGTATTTGCTTTGAGTACTCTCATCAATTCCCAGATTATTTAGGGTACAGATCCAAAACAATAAAAGGCCCCGACATTGAGCAACCTAATTGGGGAGCATTGCCTTCAGTTGTTTCTCTGAATTATTAACTCTGACAATCTGCCTCGTGTTTTTTGGGCCCTGAGGACCTGCACTTGTACTTTCTGTCATGTATGGAACAACTGAACGCACTCAAGCTCCCTGCTTAACAAAGCGGAGCCATGCAAAGGCATCTCTCTCCCTTTGCAGCTAATCCCTTACGCACAGAGCTTTGTCACAGAGACGTTGCTTTGTGTTGATCACTTTAAAGCGACCCACCTTGGAACTTGACGCAGGACTGGGAGGAAACTATGTCGCCATGGCGAGGGAGAAGCGGAGAGGACGGTAAAGAAATGGACACGCCCTTCGTCAATCTATTCCGATTTAAATGGCTGCCATTATGGCCGTGGTGATGAGTGGCACGCTGGCCGCTGCCTCTTTGTTGAATGCAGGGCATGTGCACCTCGACACCTGCATGGAATAGATGGGGAAAAGTGTTGATTAGTCAAAACATTGACCAGGAAGATGGCCATGCCCCTCCTTGGGGAATGCTCATACATCAGTTCATAATAGCAACATTATAATGTTGATTGCAACAGAAGCATCTAAACCTAATCTTTGAAATGACATTAAATGACACTCTAAATTCTTATTAAAATGTATAAATAACCTGTTAAAACGGTGCGGGTAGTTTCATAATAAATCAGTGTTTAGTAATCCTTTAGTATGATGAGTAAACTAGAAAGATTTACTATAAATAAGTTATTGTAAACCCACAAGATCACTAGAGATAAGACGAGGTGTAGTGGTCTTTTTTTTTTTTTTCAAAAGATCAGAGTCATGCCAGCGCCTACTGTAAACACACTATATGACTTTAATGAGACTGACACAGTTCTCTGTCCTCCTCTCTGTTCTTTGCTTCCCAGAGCAGCGCAATATTAAATATTAATGAGCAACATGGTTGCTCTAATACCGAGCTCTACTTATGTTCATGCGTCTTCACCATGCACGCTGAAATCTCCTCTGCACTGCTGCGAGTTGACAAGTTCAGCCTCTGAAAATAAATAAATAAATAAAAAATACACGGGGCTTCCAGAGCGTGCTAAAGATGCGAGCAGCTAATTCACCGACAGCACAACAAAACATTCAGTGTCTGCAGCAGCTTCACCTTATCTGCTCTATAGCCACTCGCCAATTCTTTTGGATTTTGTTTAGTAGGTCATGATGTTTGCCTGGCCCAGTCCAACTTTGACTGACACACTTAAAATAAAATCAGCGGGACACCGTGTGAAGGACGGAACACACTGATTAATTAGGCTAATTGGAATGGCTCCATTTGCCTCACCCAGGAGGAGTGAACCTGGATATTGTCGGCAAATAAAACAAGACGTTTTACAACGTACTAATGTATTTTCTTATCTGAATACTAGATTCGGCATGAAGAAAGACTTGGAGAAAGCAGTGCATTTGTACACATGCCGAGTTTCTCTTCAACTTTTAGTGTACCAGTAGTTTTACTGTTACCTGCATTTTTCTGGCTCTTCTTGTCTCCTTTCTTCCCTCCTCCCTCCTTCTTATTTCCGAACACCGCTCTGAACATAGCAGGAGTCCTTCTCTGGTCTGTACCGCCTTTAAAAAAAGGAACAAAAAGTCACACATTAGATCCCAGCATATTATTTCAGGGAACTCTACTCGTTGTGTTTCTTCTGGAGTATTCTGAGACCATTACCGTCTGTTTTTTAAAGGTTATTTTCGCTCACTGATGGAAAACATAACAGAGATAATAAACACAAACAGTCCTCTTGTACAATGAGAGCTATGGTTTACCTTTATTTAAGTCTTCCTGGATGCCAGCATGCCTTCACATATAACCATGGGAAGCAGCAGAGAGACTACTTTCGCTGGCTGGTGGAGTCCAATTAAAGAGTGTGACGATGTGCTAAAATGATCAAGGGAGGCGGGAGCGCGTCTCCTGCGCGGGCATGTGTGCCTCGTGATCTAAATTTGGCGTAAGCATTTTTTTTTAAATATTATTATTACCAGACTTTCATGTTTTCACTTGAAACATATTAGTTGATCATTAATGGCTGCAATTTATATCACTACTGTTGCATATTATCACTATTACAAATGTTAATGTATGATTAACCTACCACAAAACTGTCATAACAATCATATAATCAAGTAAGCAAGTCAGTCAAAAGCGTTCGTGAACTGCAACCCCCTTCTGTGAACACCAGGGGGCGGGCGGTGGTGTTTGTAAAATGTTTCTTTTCGTCCACCAGGGGGCAAAACGAGCATCAACCAGCAACCTATAAAAACTGGAAGCTAAGCACTTTAGTGTTCTTTTCTGTAGCTGGTCGCTGTGATGAGCTAGCACTAGTTCACAATGTTTTACCAGATTATCAGTCTAGTGGTTACTTCACATGTCGAGTTGCTCGGTAAGTATTTCCGAACAGTTCTTTTGGCCAAATAAGAAAGTCCTTTGACAGTGATAGTGAGTTTTTATGTTACTAACCAGAAACCACGTGGACAGTAGCTAGCTCCACATTGTAGGAAACTAACAAGATTTGTTCGATCCTGGTAATTAAATAAATGCAGCGAAATTGTACCTGAATTTTACCCTATGGCGAATGTCAGGTTGTCGAAAGTTTGTTAGCCTGGAGTGATGGGTTTTTAGACCAATAATGTGTCGATTTGAGGTGGCTTCCTGTAATTACTGTTAAGATGATTGTCTTTCTGAACCTCCCAATCTGCTCTAGGCAAATGGTTTTTCCGCAGTACATAAACTTATACAGCATTTATCCTGCTCCATACCTTTGCAAGTCTCACTATAAAGTATGTAGTGAGATTTGTAAGGTTTTTTTTGGGTGGGGTGGACGGTTTCCTAAACAGTTGTTGTAGACTAAATCAACTTCACAGCCACTTAAATCACCCATCTACAATAACCAACCCCCAGGTGTTTCTTATGTAAATGCTCTTTTTTTTTTTTTTCTTTTACCCTCCAGCTAATCCCATTTCATTGGATGGTCACCTCTTCGTACCAGATTTTGGATGATGGCTGTGTCTCTGGGCTTGATGCATTGACCTAATCAGTGAAGTTGAAGCAGGCTAATCAAGCATCATGCTTGGCTTCAACAAAACATGCAATGGATGAACTCAGAAGAGCAACAGTCATTTTTGTAAGTGTATGGGTTTACTGAGACTCTTTATTTTGATTGGCTGGTTGCAACGTGCATCTTTGACAGCCTGGGCTCTCTGTTGTGAGAGATGCTGGGTTTTATTATTTCAGATGCAACAGTAAACGTCCCTGCGCTTTCTGCGCACCTGTTTTCAATGGTGCCTCAGATTGAAGAGGGGAAAACAAATTACATACTTTGCCGTTTCTGTACTATAATCTCAATGGGGATACTTCACGATGTCACAAGTTTCAGGTCTTCACACTTTTTCCTCTTTGTTTTAAGGTAATATTGAGATGACGCTTAACGGCAACATGAGCAGTGTATAATAGCAGGTGAGCACAAATTAATGTGTTTGATACTTCGATTTGCATCCACTGATAGACCTGAAGCAGGCTTCTTTGGCTTCTTGGTTTGCACAGCGATGCTAAACTGAGCCTTCCTCATGTTTTCTGACTGCTAAATGTTACAGTAGGCAGATTAGATTGAGGAGTACATTTAAACCTGCTGGGTATGACAGAAGTCCTAAAAATGTAGACATTTCATCCAACTGCAGTAAATGACTATGCATTTTGGAGAAATTAAAATTCCAATGTGTAAACATGATCAGAAATGATGAGTTGACTGTTCCTGAACTCAGTGCAGGGAGATGACATTTGCTTCATGCAGCCACTGAAAATAATTTCTCTTGCAGGAAACGGGTGAGGCTTTTCTATAGTCGACCTGCGTCACTTGGATTTTAAAGTCTCCATCATTCTGAAGACTGATTTTTGTGTTTTTGTAATAAAAAATATAAAATTCCAAAATTTGTTTTCATTCTGATTTATCTTTAGTTCATTTCATATACCATCAGTGTAGTCAATTGTGAAATGGCTCAAATTTTACAATTATCCAACATCTGTATTTTTTATAACGTAAAGCTTTATATTTGCTTGTTTTTAAATGTCACAAAGCAGTTGAAGTATCTGGAGATGCCTGTATAAGTGAGATTCAAACTGATATCTAGCATGAACTTGGTGTGACTACAGATCAAGAATATTGTGAAACTTGTAAAGATTAATTTTAGTGACATGTTTTCAAGCCTTTTCCTTCCAATTTCATGGCTTAAAATGACAGCCTAAAATTGTCTTCTAGATTTATAGAAGTGTGTACAATATAAGTCAGGCCTCTGAAATGTGTGCATGTTCCTCCATTGTGCATATTTATGAAAGGCTTTGTCATTAATCACAAACAACTGCTCTCTTAATCCAAATTGCTTAAAATAAAGTGAGGTTTTGGCTAATCTATATCTGCACAGTAATTGTGCTGAATTGTTAAACTACGTAAACTAACTTTGCATCTCTTAAGTGAGAATTGGGTCCAAAACTTTCCACTGAACATTGGACAAAAATCAGTGACCAGTATAAGCCGTTCATTAATTGTCTTAATTTGCTGATAGGCTGTGTTTGCTGCTGCAGCTTTCATTTAAGAACTGCCCACAAGGTCTCAATTGCTTCCTTTGTTTTTTGGCCCAAAGAGACACTCTATAATTATGCACACCTGCATTCAATACAGGTATTCATAACCTGTATACTTGAATCCATTATGCATTCAAGTTTGGAGTTAGAAAATGTGACGTGAGTAAAATACTCACTTGCCAAATAATTGTGCAGTTTATACTTGATGTTTGGGAGTCCCTGCATCAGCCAGTGGCTCTGCTGAGGATGGCTCCCCAGTGCAAGTCTGAATGTACAAGGTTATCGTTGAAATTGTTTTCTCTGCCCCACTTTTCCTTCTACAGCACTCTGAACAACCACCTTATTCAGCAAAAACATTGTTACTTTGCAGGTATTTTACATTAATTAGCTAATTAAGACTTCACAATGTTGGAAATTTGAGAGACACTGACTTTAGGGTTTCATTAGCTCAAAGTCATGATCATCAAGATTACAAGAGATAATTGTTTGAAATAGTTCCATCTTTAATCAAGTTTTACTTTTAGAAATAAGTGATAAATTTTAAATTTCTACCTGGTATTACATCTCTTGTTTCCAAAGGTGTAATGTGCTGTTTATCACTCACATAAGGCAAAATAGTTCCACTGACAACTTTATTACATAAATCAAATGTAAAACACTTAAAACCCAGTAAAACCTACAGTGCAGAAAATTTGTTCCATCCAAATCACATTTGGATAAAAATACTTGCCTGCCACATCTTACATAGTTGGTTGCTCGCAGTCAAAATACTACAATTTCATGTATTATACAAAAAAAGGCATCAAAAGCAGCCTAGAAATAAATCTCCAAATTTAAGCATTGTTGCAGTTCTCTAATGGAAGTGAAGAAGAGGGTCTTGTGTGCAGAAACTGTAACAAAAGACCTCTTCTCACTGCTTCCCATGTTGAATCCTAGCGTAAAGAAATAGGTACTCAAAGTCACAACCTGTGTGACAATACAAGAGTTTACAAATTAAAAAAAAAACTATTCATCAGTTTTTTCTTCTGCTTGGTAATGTCTGTACTCCGGCTTGAGTTCCCAGGTGTTCTTGTGTGTTCCCTTTACATTGTAGATGCCAATATCACGCAAGATTTCCTTCAGGTATGTCTGTGAAGAAAACCAAATATAGAAAACAGACAAAAATCTTTTAACAGGCTGCAACATTTGTTTGTTTCCATAAAAGGAATCTTCTGGACAAACAAGATTCTTTAAAATCCCTCAGCATTAATGGCTTGATAACACAATTTTTTCTATCGTGTTCTCACCACAGGCTGTTTGGTGATGTCCACCAGGTCCTTGATGTTGTAGTATTGGTGCTTCTCAAACGCAGAAAACAACATGTCCAGCACTTGCTGTTTGTCAGATCTCGCTCTCTTGCCCTCCTCTTTCCTTTTCCGATCGTATTCACGCTGCAGCAAAAGTAAGCAGAGCTCAGTTACATAAACTCGCATGTTGTGCAAAAAGTGGCTATATTTCTACATGAGGCCTGAAAATTCCTGCAGATAAACTAAATGTACGAGAAAAAAAACTTTTTTTTACATTGTAGTCGTGGTTGGCCACAGGTTTGTAGTTGGTGGTGACGGGTTTCAACAACTGCTGTGACAATCTGGCTGGTTTGGAAGACTCTTCAATTTGTAGCCTGTAAGATATGATGACATGCACAATGCAAACACACCTGAAATTTACAGAAAACTGCAAAGGTTTGTTGAATGGATTAGCTTTTTTGAATGGATTAGCTTTTTAACCCTTGTGTAATCTGAAGGAAATATACCCACCGCTTTAATTTCATGTAGTTTTCACTAACAGCAGGTCTGCATTCTGCTCTCTGCACCACCACTCCCTCCAAGGCTATTTTATCTGAAAAACGGCAAAGTTATGTCAAATGTTGAATAGAAACAAACAGAATGAATCGGTTTAAAAACGTTTTAGTCAAAGTTCAGGAGATCGAAAGGATGTAGGTTACATGATTACATTAGATGAGATGCTAAGAACAGAAGGTTCTTTTGCAACTTGCACAAAAAAATTAAGAAAAAAAAATTCAGTCTGAAGGAAAAAGTCTGATTAAAACTGCAATATGTACGAGATGGCCTCACACCAGTCTGTGCAGCAATTGTGGCTTGTAAGCCTTGTCATCAGTTCACTACATCACTTGCAATACTGGAGCCATTTTTAAGTTCCACTGATGTGTATGTAACATGAATGAAAGCTGTGTTATTAAAAGTATTATTTGGCTGTTCAGTCATGTCCCGGTTTGTTTACTCTTATCAGCAGTGAAACATGGAGGTGGAAGAGTTTGGCTGCAGTAGGGCCTGACCAGAATCACCATCACAGAATACAAAATCGATTCTACAGTGCATCGAAGGATGTCTGACGTAAAAGAGAGACCATCTGTTAAAAAAAAAAAACATAACCAGAACTGCAGGATGAAAATTACCCAAACATATAAATTAGTCAACCAAAGACTGGTTAACAATTTTGAAACTGAAAGCTCCTGATCTTGGTGCCATTGAGATGCTGCAAGACACCCTTCAATCATCTTTGTGAGGTAAACTTTCCTCATATAAATGGCAAAAGCTGTTAGTTGGCTTTCTACGTTTTCCACTGGAGATATTTCAACCAAATAACATTAAGAGGGTAGGATGCCCTACCTTTTCCCCCAGCTGCAAAATCCAGATTAGTCATTCATTTAATAAGTAAACAAAAGATGACAAATGTGGATTTTTGTTATTCAAGTACAACTGAATTATTTTCTAGCAATAAAAAAGAGATATGAATATTTCTTAGCATAGAGCTAATTATTCAACAGGTTTTCATCATTTTTTATAACATGTTTCAGTAAAATCTGTTTGGAAGGAAAAGCACACCAAGTCAATGACAACATTTCACTAAAGTCCAAACTAAACAGTTTTCAAAAAAATTTCCACAACCTCAACCATCATACAGAACTGTAAACTGTTCACAATGTGTTACATTTGACATTTGGGCTGATTTTTGAGGACAACCAGAATCAAAATATACAGACCATTAACACAAGTGTATGTCCAACAATTCTTTAGGATAAAGACTTTGTTCTGCTTCAGAAGAGCCGAAATGTTACCGTCATAAAAATGTTCCAAGCTCCAGTGTTGTCTCTATATGGCTTCATGATGCAACGCCACAACTTCCAGATGTTTCTAAAGATCGCCACTCCTTTGATAGAGCTCTCACTTTCTGCAAAAATGGAGGACTCACCTGGTCCTGCCCCCGAACCTGAGCTGCTGCCATCAGATCTTTCTTCTGACTGGCCTACAGGAAGGGAGGGATGGTACACATGAAAACACAGGGGGATGCAGAACGAGGGGAGGAGGGGATTAATCAATAAGAGCCATAGCCAGGGTTTAGTCCCACACGAAAATGTTAAATCACACAGCTTCATTGCATATTTTCCAACAAGCAGAAGCCAGAGAGACCTTAACGCAAGCAAGCAACAGACACTGTGTATCAGCGCCGATACACACCCAAAGGGCAGCAGAGAGGCTTATTTTATTAACTGAATTTCAAAACGGCTTTATGCAGAGCTAGAAAATGAAGTAGGTTTATGTCTGTTTTATAGCCTCTAAAAATATATAGTAAAGTTTAAAAAAAGGTCCACATGGTATTAAAATGTATGTTGTTCAAACTGTGTTTAGCCTCTACAGTGTTTCAGTGCAGCCCATTACACACAGATGGACACAGATGTTTGCAGTCAAAGAAAGAACTGCAGCACAAGTCCATTAGCACCAAAAGCACATAAAACCAAACTTGAAAACATTTGCAAGGGAAAAAAAGGCATTTGAAGCCCAGACTAAAACCATGGAAGCCCATGCAGAAATTAAATAAACTCCACACATTGAGTGATGATTTGTGCCAATTCACCAAAACAGTGGCACTGCAACAGTTCCCACAATAAAGCCACTCCTTTTACTTTCAGTAGACTTAAAAAGTGAATCAAAAACCAATAAATGACACATGATCAAACAAAGACATGGCAATGCTCTCACCAAAACAAAACACAAAGCAGACAAGATACAGACTATGATGACTGTTTTCTTTTGAGCGGTCACTTATCCACTGTATGTGGAACATTACTGGTATGAACAGTTTATTAATGTGGACGTCTCACTCAAGAAAAAGTCTGTTCTCGGTACATGGAGGCGAGGAGTACAAGCAGGGGAAAGACGTATAGAGCAAGAATGCACAGGTAGCAGAATGGATGCCTTCACCAGCGAAGATGTTTTACATAACAGAAATCTAAGAATGACTGAGTATTGACCGAGTGTCTCATATTGCCACGCAAGTAATCATTCTGTATCGGAAACTCACCGGATGAAGTCTCCGTGAAGACTGCCAGCATCTGACCCCCCACGGACTGCATGGTGAACGGATGTTCGCGAGGTGCAGACACCGTCTTGTCCTCGATGCCTTCGATGGTAGTTAGCTCTTCATTTAAAGTGAAAGACACCTGTAGAGAGCAGCCGTATGGGAGTTTTGAGACCACTAAGAACTGAACAAATAGTTTTTATTCAGTTTATATTTCCTTTTATTTTTTAGCTAATCTCTTCTTTAAAGTTGTTCAAATCCAGATACCAAAATGTACACATAAATATGCCTGATTTATCTGAAGAGTTGTAGAAATACAGATTAATGATGTGTACACCCAGGTATAAAAATCACAATTTGTGAACTTATTCTTGGCAAAAGTATTGTGTCACCTTTTAACTCGACTACAATCATTCTTACTTTTGACTGTCAAGAAGAAAATAATAAAAGCCTGTATTGTACATTGTGTGTTACATATGCATTTGTGGGATGCTGCATAGTTCTATAAAACATCACTTACCTCTGGTTTTCCTTGGTTTCCTTTTCTTTAAAATAAAAACAAAAGACAATATTTCACCGAACTATATTGGCAAGAAGATATGCATCACTTATGGCATAACAAAAGCCAGTCTACATATTTCAGTTTTAATTTCCTATCTACTGAGTAAGTGCCAATCTTCTTTCTTCCTGCACTTGCCTATGCCACTGTGCTTTCAGCAGTTATTGTATCTGAGAATAATAATAAGAATAATAAACAGCGTTGTTTCCTGTAAAGCAATTTCTAGGTGGGATATATGTTGGAAAATCTTCCATCTATCCTAAGAAGCTTGCAGAAAAATCACTAGCACACACATTTGCATGCCTTGCAGACAGAAGCCTAATTTCACATACTTGCAAATTCTGATTTTCCCGACCTCTCCTCTTCCTGTAGCTTTTGCCCATTGCTGAGAGAGGTACTTCGGCACCTGCAAAATCAAAAATGAGTGTTTATCAACCAGGATGATTTTTTTTTTTTTGCCTCTGAAAAAAAGGCAGAGGCAAACAACTGATGTGGTACAATTAAATGTGTATATATGCCAAATGAAAAATGTTCAAATGAAAAATCTGAGGGAAGAAATTATGACTATTGGTTTGAGGTGCACTTTATTTTTCAAATTCTGGTTTGACTTTATGAATTCAGTTGACCAAGTGAAACCCAGAGCAGTTAACTTTAGTGTCTTCATCAGCAATTAACCCTTCTTATAAACGTATATAAAACAAGTATTTCATTCTATTAGCCTTAGATACAGTAATAAAATCTTTAAACATCACTACTTCATATTTTGAGGCTTTTAAATTAGATTTTACTAAATCAATCACATTAAAATAATGAACGTGGCTTCATCATTTTGAATGTAATATTGTTAAATTAAGCTTTCAACAAAAACATTACATGAAGCAAACAACACAGCTCATCCAGATGAATGCATTAATTTACAAAACAAAACTAAATTCTTAATTGCCATGGTAACGTGTAATGTCCACGTAACAATGAACACACAATACAATATAAACCTTTCACGTAATTAGTCTTTTATTATCAAAGATTATTTTTTATAAGGGCAGAGCTTTATTTTTTTGCAATGCTCGGCCAAACTGAATATTTATTTGCCACGTCAAGCCAACCTCCCTATGTTGTCTGTTGATAACATATAGCGCTAACAGGCTAAGCTAACATTTAGCTTCGGCTATCTTTAAATAATTAGTCTTTAGCTCATTTATGAATTTGCTTGTGGCTGGCATATACTTACCTTTACGAGCCAAACACCAGTATTCTGCTTGGCACCTGTTAAATCTACTTCTCCTTTTTCTGACATGTTGTAAAACAATGCTAACTTACTACAACAGCTGCCTCACGCGTGCGCAACAGGAATGGGGTAAGTAGTGAGTACGGAAGCTCTGATGGGTCTGTCCTGTTTTCGCTTCCTCTTTTTCGTGTAACAAAATGTGAATAAGATTATTCAGTCATTGTTTTGGGTTAAAAGTTTATTCAATCTATAAAAAACAGTTTTGTAAAAGCTTCACCAGACACATGAAAAACGTGCGAGCTACTTTATAAATGAAACGTACTGAAATAAAAATGCACAGGTCACTTTTATTAGGAGTATAATCTGGTTACAATCTAGTATAATCTGGTTCTGCTGATTTGTTGTTTTTTTTAATGCCATTTTTGTAGTTTTCATTTCCTATTCAATATAAACTCACATTAAAAATGTTTTTGTTTCTTTCAGAATTTTGTTGTTTATGCTATTTACATCCATCAATCCATTTACCTGCCTTTCAAAGGTGCAGTGAGGCTAGTGGAAGAGACAGATTAGCAGTCCATCACAGGGCAAATACAGAGACACACACAGTTGCAAACACACTCATACCACAGGGCAATTTAGAGTGATCAATCAACTCAAGAGTTATATGTGTGGACTGTGTCAGGAAGCTGGAATACCCAGAGAACCCACACATGAATGAGAGAACATACAAGCTCCATGCAGAAGAATACCAGGCCTTTGTCAGGGTTTATTACATACTATAAAAAAAGATTTATTTATGCAGAGATCAAGTTTTCATTTAACACTATTTGTCACTCTGTTGCATTCACAATTGTGAATAGAGTCTTATAAATCCAGAATAAAAACACCAAACAAAAATACAGTCACCAATCGTGTGACAGAATGGATATAAATACACTAAATTTCAGAAATGGCCTTTGTGCTTTATGGGTATCTGGTATCCACAAACAAGCTATAAGACGGAAGAATAAATCTGAACATTTTTATATATTACCAGTCCTAAAAACCTTCTTAAAAGTATGCAAACTCCACCACGTTTTTTTTTTTTTTTACATTTTTTTTTTTACAATAGCTTAAATCAGTTGTCCTTTACAAAAGCATGGTCACAACCTCATACAACAGCCAGGAAGCAACACAAATTTTGATTAATTGTAGCAAAATGCTACAGAAACATTCGATCTTTGCTGTGTGAGAAACGCGTGTTCAGTTCCTGGGATTTCTTCAGCAGCCGCTGCTTCTGGGCTTCGTCAAAGCGATTCACCTGCAGGTCTTCGTCTCTGTCAAACGGCCTCCTCTCCACTGGCTTGTCCGCTGTCTCTTTGGATTTTTCCTTCAGCTTCTTTGAGTGTAAACTCATGAGAGACTCACCCCGTTTGGACTCCTTGAAAACAAGAAAAGTATTGCTAATATGAGAAATGCAAAAAACTTCAAGTGGTATGAATGCCTCTAACTCTCTAATAGGAACTATTAAGAGAATTCCTATACTCTCTAATAGGAACTGTAAAGGGGGGTATTTTGTATTAATAGAGAAAAGCTACTTACATTATATTTTGATACTTTTTCTGCCATTTCTTTGTCCCTTCGAGAAACCTGTGGCACTTTGTCATTCTTTGCCTCGCCAGTTTTCTTTCCTTCAAGCCGTTCCTGTTGGTAAACATAACTTTTTGAGATCCAACCAACAGTTAAGCCGATCACTACTACAAACGGTAAATTATATTTAAAAAAATAACTACCCGGGCCTTGCGCTCCCTGTCTGCCGGTGTGTCCGTCCAAATCGATCGATCGTTGTTCTCTGGACCCGACCTCTTCTTGAAGGTCCGAGCCCCTAAACCAATGTGCTGCAATTCTGGTGGGAGCTCCGTCATCCATGTTTCTCTAGACACCACCTCAGGGGCCTCCTGAGTACATAAAAATCAGAGAGAGCAGGTCAGATTTATTTAGAAATGACAATTTATAAATGAGAAAAGTCCACAGTTCGTATTATGTGGGAGAAAGACAACCTCCCCAGTGAGCTTCTCTTTCATCCTTTGTGCTCTTCGTTCAAATTCGAGAGCCACCGAGTCTTGAATGGGCCCTTTGGCGGGCATGGGTCCAATCACATCCTCGTCCTCTCCTTCACTGCTGGAATGCTCGGCCTGGTATCCTGGAGGCAGCGCGGGGCCTGGAAGGCCCTCTCCATCTTCCCCATCATCACTGTCAGATGCTGCTCTGTGGAACCCGGGGGCAAAGCTGGCCCCAGCACAGGGGGTCTGAGGAAATAACACACATTCATCTAACTTAGTCCTTTCAGCTCCTTTACAGATTTCTTCTTTTGAAGCTTTTTGTCACACCTTAATATAAACATTTTCTTTAAAGGTGCCTAAAGTAATAAAAGATGCTTTTGCTCACCTTTCTGGTGAACTCTGTTTTTTAAATCCTGGTGGCAAAGCTGGTCCAAAGAAACCATCATCATCATCATCATCATCTTTGGTCGCCCTGTATAGACACACATGTTACATGTTGTGCTTGTTGGATCACTTTTAATGACTAAACATTATCGTGGCCACCCACGCTGCAGCTCCTCCAGTCCTGGATCTTTTGAACGCCACCTCCGGCTCACTCTCATCCGAGGAACTGGACGGCTCCCCCCGCTTATAGCCGGGAGGCAGAGCGGGACCAGTGACTACAGGGTGCAAAGAGAAAAAACCAACAGCTAGAATTAAGAAATAATAATAAAATGAAGTATGTTGTTGATCGCTTAAAACTAAATATCCGTTTCTTACAATCATTTTCACTCTCGTCGCTTTCAGATCCATCCTTTCTAAACATCGGCGGTAAAGCAGGCCCAATTAATTTATCAGAAGACATATTAGATGCAGCTGTTTCTGTTTTTGTTAAAACAAGAAGTCAGTGTCACAAAAAAACAGACCTATGCTTCGGGTAATATTTGTAACCTTTCACACAGGAAGTAAACACCGGAATAGCAGGATTTCTCGTTAAGTAAACAAACACCAACGTGGTAAAACCGGAAGTAAGTGCAAAGTAAAAGCGCACAAAATTAAAATAAACACCATTTTTTTCTGCTGCAATGAATATGTAATTAATATATCGTGATCAGGTCACGACTTAATAATAACATTAATTATTATTATTAATATTGATACTACTACTACTAATATTAATGATATTATTATTATTATTATTATTATTATTAATGGGAATAATGGACAAATTCGAGCTCATTTCGTTTTACTTCAATCTGGGAATGAATTATAATCAGACGCTTGTGATTAGTCATGTTTTAGGCATGGAGTAATTCTCAGCAAGAGGCACTCAATTATGTTCCTTCCAGGATCTTCGACGCAAAAAATACGCAGACCTCGGGGAAGTTGTATATTTCATCACGCAGCAGCTGTGAGAAGGATGCACTGTACTACTGGAACTTGTTTTTAGTTGCTAGTAACTCGTAAAACCCCCTTCTTGCTCTCAGTGATTGCAATATGAAACTGTACAGTAGAGGGCAGTAAAAGGCCCTTAATGTACGCATAGATTTTATTTTGAAATCGAACACCGGAAAATGCTTCAGTTGTACTTTAATTCTCCTTTTTGCACATTAAGTTCATATGTCAGGTCAATCTCAGTAACGTTTCAAGAGAAAAATGAGCTACTTCTAATAGTATTTTGAGTGTTTTTTTTTTTTTTTTACTCTTTTGCCCTTTTAATATTTTTAAAATGGGCAAAAGGGATAAAGGAGATAGAGGTAGGTTGCTGATGGGTTGTGATACTTTAGTTAGCTAGCCACTGGGAGCTAACTAGCATAACAATAAATGTCTGGCAATAATTTAGGTCGGTCCTGAAGCGTAAATTGTTATTTCACTGTATATTTGTTTGCTGTAGTGATGCAGTATATGGAGACCTATATGTTTCCAATATTGTTTCCTATCTATTATTATCATTACGATTATGTTGAACTGTAAACATGATGCTTAGAAACACAAAATACATTAAAAAAGATAATGAATGACTGTAGTGTGAATGATTGTAGCTTGATAAAGCGCTGTACAAGGACAGCTCATTTACCATGTAAATTTTTGTGCCGATGCTAAGGACAAACTGTTGACTATAATGAGAACATTTAAATGAAACCAACACTATGCAAGCACATAGAGACATATTCCAGAACCTTGAAAAATTACTTACTTACTCTGATTAGTTACAGTTAGTTAGCCTAACTGGAACTAACTGCTTTTAGATTTTAACAAATTATAGTCAACAAAGTACACTGTAAGTCACTTTGTTGCTAGTAAAATTCAGCTGGTCTTCTGAAGGCATCAGCAGTTTGTTAGAAAATGTTAGGGAACAAGGAATACAGCAGGCAGAAAAAAGGTTGTGGAGAAGCTTAAGAGGAGGGTTAGGTTTTAAAACTTCAATCCCAAGTTTTGATTATATTACAGAGCACTGTTTTTATCAGTCCATCCTCCTAAACTATCAGCTTTTGTAATTAAAGCATTAATTGGATAAACAGGCAAGAGGCCTGCGGTAATCCTAGAAGAGCTGTAGAGATCCATAGCTCAGGTCAGACAGTCATTTGACAGTCATGCAATCTGAAAAACTGAGCTTTTTGGAAGTAAAAACACCAAAAAAATAAATAAAAAATTATATATAAATGTATAATTTCCCTTCCAGTTCACAATTACACATTAATTTATGCTGGTATGTAACAGATAATCCCAATAAAATAAACTGAGGTTTGTGGTTATAACAATAAAAACATGTAAAGTTTAATACTTTTTTTCTATTAAAAGAAGAACACAGGAGCATCCAGTGGACGTCCATCAGACAAAGAACAGGAGGCAATTTATCAAAATTGCCTCAACCACTAACTATCTATATTTTTATATTGAAACGAGGATAATTTATATGTCCTAGTAGTTTGTCATTTTATTTTTCCTGCCTGTCATGGTGCAGAGAAGAAATCCAAGAAACGTTACTATGAGGAGGAAGATGATGAAGATGACGTGACCGGCAGCGAGCCTCAGGAAGCCGTACCAGCTGCTGCAGGAAAGCAGGTGGACGAGTCTGGGACAAAGCTTGACGAGTATGGAGCCAAAGACTACCGCTCTCAGATGCAGCTCAAGAAAGACCATTCTTCACGCCCACTCTGGGTGGTAAGAAGCACCGTTGTTGTTGTTGACCTCTTTTCCATCTTTAACCCATACTTGTGTATGTGATTTTGTCTTTCTAATCTCTCCAGGCTCCAGATGGACACATCTTTCTGGAAGCGTTCTCTCCGGTGTATAAGTATGCTCAGGATTTCTTAGTGGCCATCGCAGAGCCTGTGTGCAGACCTAATCACGTTCATGAGTACAAGTTGACTGCGTACTCGCTCTACGCAGCGGTCAGTGTGGGGCTGCAGACTTCAGATATCGTGGAGTACCTGCAGAAGCTCAGCAAGACATCTGTACCGGATGGCATTGTGCAGTTTATCAAAGTAGGACAATAAAGTAGTTTTTATAGATTTTTCAGCGTCATTGTTTTACTCATTCATTCACATTTTAATCAACCTTTCTCTCTCAGCTTTGCACTGTGAGCTATGGGAAAGTCAAGCTTGTGCTTAAGCACAACAGGTGAAATCAGTTAAGATAATTCTACCTTTTTTCCTCTTTGTTATTCATTGCTTCAGTGCTATTGGTCTCTCTTTTCTCCTCACATTCCCAGGTATTTTGTAGAAAGTGCTTTCCCTGATGTCATCCAGCATCTCCTGCAGGACAACTTGATCCGTGAATGTCGCCTGCGCAGTGCCGACGGATCGGACCCTGAGCTCATTACTGAGGTCATCCACAGCAAGTCAGCGGTAAGCAAATCAGGACTACATTTTTTTTCAAATCAAAATCGAATGTTTGTTGCTATTGCTACTGTGGCCTGTCAAATTACACCAGAGTGTACCTCATCTTATTTCCCTGGCAGATTTCTAAGGTTGTCCAGGACAAAGGAGGAACCTCCACCTCACAGCAGCCCAGCGATGGACAAACCTCGAACCAGCAGATCCCCGAGGACATCTTCAGCTACTACGAGCAGATGGATAAAGAGGAAGAAGAGGAAGAGGAGACCCAGACTGTGTCTTTTGAAATTCGCCAGGTAATATTTTTATCATGCAACAAAAGGGAACGCATCCTACTCTGAACTCTGTCACTGTAGCGTTACCTGATGTAATGCAGGAGATGATAGAAGAGCTGCAGAAGCGTTGCATTCAGCTGGAGTACCCCCTGCTAGCTGAGTACGACTTTCGAAATGACAGCGTCAACCCTGACATCAACATTGACCTGAAGCCCACCGCCGTGCTGCGGCCCTACCAGGAGAAGAGCCTGCGCAAGATGTTTGGAAACGGCCGCGCACGATCGGGAGTGATAGTGCTGCCCTGCGGTAAGAGTCGAGATGACAAAACGTCGAGTGGCAAATTTGTTCAAGCATGAATAATGTTTTAGTTTCATGTTGCTTATATCTACTGTCTGGTTTCACTTTGTATTACTTACAGGAGCGGGTAAATCTCTGGTGGGTGTGACCGCCGCATGCACCGTGCGTAAACGCTGCCTGGTGCTGGGTAACTCCTCCGTCTCCGTGGAGCAGTGGAAGGCCCAGTTCAAGATGTGGTCCACCATCGACGACTCCCAGATCTGCCGCTTCACCTCCGACGCCAAGGACAAGCCCATTGGCTGCTCAGTGGCCATCAGCACCTACTCCATGTTGGGTCACACCACCAAGCGATCCTGGGAGGCAGAGAAGGTCATGGAATGGATGCGGACGCAGGAGTGGGGACTTATGATCCTGGATGAGGTCCACACCATTCCTGGTGAGTCCTTAGTGCGTCTCATTTTAAGAGGACAGGCAGTGCTGCATTTTGAACACTTTCACAAACAAATGTCATTTTTTCTTAGCAAAGATGTTTCGACGTGTCCTGACCATCGTCCAGGCCCATTGCAAACTGGGACTCACCGCCACACTGGTCAGAGAAGACGACAAGATTGTGGATCTCAACTTCCTTATTGGTCCTAAGCTGTATGAAGCCAACTGGATGGAGCTGCAGAACAACGGTTATATCGCCAAAGTTCAGTGTGCAGAGGTAAACACACATGACAATATAGTCAGATAAACTCTAAACTTATGTGAGTTTCTATCAAATAATCTTGGTGGTCCATTAAAGGGTTTTTAAACCCTATAAATTGTGCTCATAATTTCTATTTATGAGTTAACATCTAACAAGGTTTAGATGTTAACTCAGTGTGAACAGTTAATACAGGTACATTCTTGACATTTCTTGAAGTTTGTCTGTAAAGATGCCAGAAAATTAACCTGAAAACAAGATAGGAAGAAGTCACTTTATATAACACTGATTAACACAGTTACAATAATTTGTAATATATTTATTATTAATTTGACCTTAATTAGCAGACTTAAGCAATAACATAAAAGTCAAATATCAGTGGTTCTGCTTTCGTTTTCACATCATGACTCCATGTTTTGGTTTTTTTTTTAACAAAACATAATTATGAACATCTAATTTTGCATTGCTTGTATCGTTAGGCTCACACTTTTAAATGATGATAAATGCTGCTTATGATTAATGTCCAATAAAGCAATAAATTTCAGTGTTACTGAGTGACTTAGATCTGCAGGGGCAGATATTTTGTTATTATACAGTAAGCAGATGCAGATGGCTTCATTATCTTATACAGGCATATCTTTCAAAAATAAAGAGGTGTACCTGTGTCTGTGGTTCAGGTGTGGTGCCCGATGTCCCCGGAGTTTTACAGAGAGTACGTGGCCATTAAGACAAAGAAGCGCATTCTGCTGTACACAATGAACCCCAATAAGTTTCGGGCCTGCCAGTTTCTCATCCGCTTCCATGAGCGGCGCAATGACAAGATCATCGTCTTTGCTGACAACGTCTTTGCCTTGAAGGAATACGCCATTCGGCTCAACAAGTTTGTTTCTTACGAAAAACTGATTTTAATTGTTGCATTAATCTGCCTTGTCACTGACTTTTATATGTCTTGTTTCATGTTTTCTCTCAAGGCCTTTCATTTATGGTCCCACTTCTCAAGGGGAACGAATGCAGATTTTACAGAACTTTAAACACAATCCAAAGATCAACACCATTTTCATCTCTAAGGTAAAACTCATCTTAAATTCTTTGCTACGTCTATGAACTGAAATTAGCTGGCAGAGACTAAAAGATGCAAACTTTCTTTACATTTGTTGTCTCTTAAAAGCTCTGCTGAAGTTTCTTTTTTTATGTGATCAATGTATAGATAAAAATACATTAATGGTATTTAACTATTATTTATCTCAGTTTTGAACAGCTCACTCTCATCTGCGCAGTGACTAAGCATTGTGCAAGCAACAGCTTTCTTCTGGATCGTCAGTGTTTCTCTTAAGAACGTGATCTGGTGCTGCCATGGTTGCTCAAAAGGCAGTCTGAGTTGACGTCGTTCTTATTTCTGGCTCCACATTGGTGCAACGAGCTACTAACTGCATGAGAGCAGGGTGTCCCTTTCTACCCTGCAGAATTTTCTAAAAACGTCTTACCGCCTGTGTCCTTTAAAACCCTAACAAGCCTAACCATAACTTAATTTACACTTGTTGGAGCTGTTGCACCTGATCTAATTGGGTCTTTTAAATAGATTTGAATATATTTAGCACTTAATGCTTTTGCTGTGGTTGTTCCCCACCGGCAGGTCACTTTGGGTGGTTGTGTGTTTTGAGATACTATCATGAAAATGCTAAATTTAGTATGTAAATTAAATTAAAGTGAGCACTACATGAGATTCAATTATCACGAAGCAAAATAGGTTTAAAGTATCATCTGGATAAGATCAGTCACTCTGCAAATACCTTCCAAGAACAGAAGCTGCTAAAGCAGCACACATCGTAAAAGGAAGACCACCTTTTGTTACTGCTAATAATCTGTTATTTAAAATAATTTTACAAAATAACCAGCTCTACTGAAATAGCTTTGGCAGGTACATTTAGAAATGAATACCACATAATAGGGAAAACTGCAGTACTATTAAGGATAATCCAAACTAAATAGTCATAAAAAAGTAACATCCAATCTGTAGTTTGTTGTACTTAAATCTCTGTATGACCACCTAAATTGCAAACATTTTCTTGGCTTTCTTTTTAATCTAACATTACGTCTTTCATTTATGTAGGAAAAGCTTTATTGATTAAGCTCTAAGAAGAGTTGTAAAGGCTTTTTGACACAGTAATCTAATTTCGCCAACTAAATTTTGCTGAAAAAAAACGCAAATATGTTATCATGGCTTGCTTGCCTCCAGCCATATGCTGTGCAACCATTTCAAGGCTCTAAACCACAGAAGGTTGACATTTTCATTGCATAACAATTCAGCAACAACTATATTTAAATTCTGCTCCCTGAGAAATGGCAAGGCGTCTTTCTCCCTTTCTACTGTCCATATAACTACAGCCTAAACCGCATCAGATTAAATCGACATTTCTACAAATTCTTTTGAACAAAGGTCCTTGTTTTCTTTACCTTACTGACAAATTCTGAACGGATAAATACTTTTTGCACTTCTGAGTACCAAGTAATAATGTAAATTTTGTCAAAGTTATTATCTTTGCACCTTAAGAGGAACAATCAAGGCTCAGCATGCAGCTTTAGTTATTACAGCTTGAAACTAACAGTCAGGCTTGAAATCTGGATGTAATGATGGACTCAGACCTGAACTTTCAGTGATACATAAAGACAATTAAAAAGTCAGCCTTCTATTGCCATTTACCAAGTAAAAAATATTTCTTGAATTAAAATACTAATGTCACAGCAAGATCTAGAGAAACTCATCCATGTATTTATCTTTAGTCGCACATATTACTGCAGCAGTGTCTTCTTAAGTTTGCCTAAAATGCTATCAGACAGCTCCGGCTAATCCAGAACGCTGCTGCTCACACTCTTAATAAATCCAGGAAAATAGAGTAGATCATCCCAGTTCTAATGTACTTACACTGCCTTCCTGTAGCTCAGTGAATAGACTTTAAGATCATTTTGTTAGTTTGTAAGCCACTGAATGACACCAAAATAGATTAAATATCTGTTGTGACATAAATCGTCTAGACCACTCTGGTCAGCTCTGCATTACCAGAACCAGAACCAAACATGGAGAAGCAGCATTCAGCTTGTACACACTACAAATCTGGAATGAACTTACAGAAAACAACAAAACAGCCGAAACACTGAATGCCTTTAAATCTAGACTAAAAACCCACCTGTTTAGAGTTTCTTTTGAAACATTATGAATGAAACATTAATCAGCATTCTGATGTAACGACGGAACTTGACAAAATGTAACTTTTTCAATTGTTGACTGTGTTCTGTGATTTTGTATCTTTGTGTTTTTATGGTGTGAAGCACTTTGAACTTGCTAAAATATGCTACACAAATAGACCTGATTAAGTGATTGATAGACAAATAAACTTGACTTTTTTTTATTTTACCATTCAAGTTATTCGATTGGATTATTTTTGATTGTCTGCTTCTATTAAAGTACGTGTCTGATTATCTGGACAGGTTGGAGACACTTCTTTTGACTTGCCAGAAGCCAATGTTCTGATCCAGATCTCTTCCCATGGTGGCTCCCGCAGACAGGAGGCACAGAGACTTGGCAGAGTCTTAAGAGCCAAGAAAGGTTAGCCTGTCTGCCGCTTAGATTATTTTTGCTTGAAGTGCCACAACTGTTAAATCCACTGCCATCCAGAAACAGAAACAGTCATTCATCATCATTCTCTCCCTGTTTAGGAATGGTAGCTGAGGAGTACAATGCATACTTTTATTCCCTGGTGTCTCAGGACACCCAGGAGATGGCTTATTCCACAAAGAGACAGAGATTCCTTGTGGACCAGGGATACAGCTTCAAGGTTTGTTCAGAGCTGCAGCCTTTTAGCAATTTGACCCTGTCTCACTCATGTAAACACCAGGACAAATGATGATTTTGATGGATCGGGGTCTTTATATATATCTATATATATATCATTATAATGTCAAATACGTCAATAAAAGATTGCACCTTTTGCTAGCAAGTAAACAAATACATTTTATTTATATGAAAGTACTTGACAAACACAGAGGATTGAAATAATTTTTTGAAAATTTGATGATGTAGAAAATGAGATAATATCTAAAATACTTATCCAATTCCTCCTTTATCCCGTTAAGTAAGCATTCAGAAAGACTGCTTATTGAGCTGACATACCATTCGTTTGTGTAGTTCAGAGTCTAGCTGGGCAAGGAGAAGTGTTTACAGTTTTCTATTTAAAGAGCAGGTACTCTGCAGGAACCAAAGTCTTTGGTGGCTTCTTTGCTCTTTGCCCTTCCGTTGGAGAAATGTGCTTTTTAAATAAACAACAATGTGTAAATTTCTACAATCCTAACTTCATAATGAGAATTTTACATTAAAAATAAATTGTACTTTCAGGTAAGCCCAAGCCTTTAGAGCACTTTTCATAGTCTTTATTTTAATATGACTGGCGTGGTTCTCATTTCACACAGACTTCAGTTATGGAGCAAACAAGAGAATTCAGTGGAGAAAAGGGCTTTTTTTTTTTTTTTCTGAACAAATTGTAAACATTTCTCTCATAGTTTGCCAGTATTACGTCAACTTGTGAACATGCGTGTTGCCTGTTATAACTTGCAGCTTTACCTGATTTTTAGTGCACTAAACTTTCACTTACGTTTTGTTAATGTCAAACACAGAACAGCCATAGCGGTTGCACAAACAAGTCCTGGCTTGTGATCTGATCTCAGTTGCCTGCTATATATCCACATAAACACAGCAATAAAACTGTGCAGCAAAAGAGAAATCAGGAGAGGCATGGATATTAGTCCACAGTTAGAGAAACACCCATTGAATCAAACAGATGGGAGCTATGAAACCTTTTGAGTTCGTTCATCTTCAGATTTGTCGTAGGGTTGCTTTGAAAGATCTCAGTTTTGCAAAAGATACATCATAAGCAACATTAAACAACATAAAAGATTATTGTTAATTTATTACAGAGCTCCCTATAATACTGTCAAGAAACTTAAGAGCCACTTAAATAACCAACATATTCAAATTATGGCTCTCCTGCTTGGTTGAGATTTAAACAAGCAGCTGGTCTGGTGTATTATGATTGCATTCACCTCTCTACTTAAGATTGACTCAGTCAATTCAAAAATGGATGTTCATGCCAACAGTAAAGAAGATCTTCTAACAAATATAACAGCATGAGTCTGCAGAACTCAAATGGCCTGGAAGAGACAATAAAAGTCAGAACAGGTCCTCAAGTTGAGTCAGAGCTTAACTGAATTAGACGCTAGCCAATCCCAGGTACCTGGCCAAAAAGTAAAATGAGGACACAATTGTTGCTGCGTTTACGTTGCTTGAAAATGAGGCTGGTTGGGTTTCCCCTCGAGTTCACTCGTGTAATCCGGATTGGCTAACATCAATTGGATTAAGGTGATTTACACATCCCCTAAAGTATCCATTCAGACTAGCAGCTTAAAGTTTGTAGGATTCAACCTTACAAGCCCTCTGCTTTGTGTGATCATTCTAATAGAATTAAGTGCACTACTGACATCTGACACAGACATTCTGTTTTTTTATGCAGATGATATTTTACGAGATTTTATTTCTTGTGGTTATAGTTTTAAATTAGGTGTAAAACAAAAAAAAATTATGGTTTCAAAATTAACTTAAAAAAAAAAACATGGTTTCCATGACAGGCTTCTTCAATCCAAATCAGGCCTAAAATATATAAAGTGTTACAATGTTGATGCACAGATCTATGAGAAACAATTTTCTACTATCACTTATAAAAGTTTGTTAAAAAGTTGGAAAATTTAAAATTTAAGATTTGCAGCAATATAAACTAAGGCTTTAGTCAGTGCATGCAACATTGTCCCATGTGCACATGCCAAAATATTCTCGTTTTATTTTTGTTTGACAGGTAATTACAAAGTTAGCAGGTATGGAGGAAGAGGACCTGATGTTCTCCAGCAGAGAGGAACAGCAGCAGCTGCTGCAGAAGGTGCTCGCTGCTTCAGACCTGGATGCTGAGGAGGAAGTAGTAGCAGGCGAAGTGGGAGCACGACCACAGGTAAGGTCTTTCACTAAACTCAGAGGAGACAAAGTACTTAAGCAAACATTGTCTTTTTTGCTTTTAGAAATGCATATCTTATATATGTTGTCCCTATCGCATAAAATGTCTACTCGATGAAGAAAAATGTAGAAAAAGACTGGATTTACGTTATTGCTGGTCTGATATTTTTCTAGTACTGATAAAGTCTAATTTTTAAAATACACGTTCAGTCAATGGTTGAGGATGTTTGGGTGCATTTGTTGTTCTGACAAAGATTAAGAGCTGGAAATTCAGAAAGGGTTGCAGGCTAGTGTGGCATCTTGTAAGAGTGCTGTGAAAGTAATACACCCAGCATACAATGGTGCTGTAAAAATACTCGTACATTGTTGTAGGAACAAGTCTTGACTTCAGCTGTTAATGACTCTTAAATTCCTCAACAGTTTTCCCGGCGAGTGGGCACCATGAGCTCCATGTCGGGTGCAGACGACACAGTCTACATGGAATATCAAAGCAGGAGCAACAAAGCCTCTGCGGGGAGCAAGAGCGTTCACCCACTATTCAAGCGCTTCAGAAAGTAGATCCAGTGAAACCCGACTCTTGGAAGACCTGCTCTGTTGTCAAAGGACAGAGAAAAGGGGGGAAAAAAAGAAACAATGGATTTGCAGGTTCAGAGGATCCATCATCCGGTTGAGCGAACAGGAGGGACTGAGTTTCGAGGCTTTTGAAAGCCAGAGATATCTGTATGTAAGATGAGACGGAGGATGGCTGTTTGAATGTGTTGCATCTGCTGTTTTTGGTAACTTGACTGAGAAGCCTCTCACAATATTGTTTTGTGAGCTTTGCTTCAAATGCTACTTACTTGGTTCTAAATTATAATAAAGAATAAATTAGTTTCAGTTTTAAATGTATGTTATACAATTGTTTCCTCTTTAAATTGTTCATAAACACATTTTGTAAAAATAAACTGTTTTGGCAAATCTATTAATTTCTGCAACAGTATGAAGGTCCCTCTTTTGACTTGTCAATAAAAGTCAAAATAAATGACTTAACAATAAATTGTGTGAATAAATCCTGCTCAGATGACAAAAGTAATTAAATGGACGTGCAGCTTTATGTACTGGGTTCTTTTCTCTGGCCAACGAGGGACAGGAAAACACTTGAATGCAATCCAGCAATAGAAAAGGGAAGGAACAGGGAGTCGGGGTCTGCCTCCTTTGGTTCTTAGACACGTGAAGCTTCTCTGAATAGAAAATCAAGAACCTGGTGTGTTGTGTAAGCTTCAAAAGAGTTCAAGTGTGGGAACCCATCTGGGACTGGCCACCGTTTTACTCGATGACATGGCACAGTTGCCTCATCAGCTATCTTTTGACTCGCAGTCTGTATGCCGTGTCCTCAAGGAACCTCTTACTGGCTTACTGGATCTGAAAGAGTGAAACGCCTTAAGGCAGATTTGAATCAACGTGTCTGTAGAGAAAAGAGACTTGATGAATAATCCAATTGTAATACTATTTCTCAAAACTCAAAGAACATTAAGATCAAAAACGTGATGATTGATGCTCTTAAATGAGGGGAGCTTTTGAACTGGCACTATCCCTTTAAGATTAATTCTACTGTTTTAGCACAAATTATTTTTGAATAGGAATCAAATACTGAGCTTTAATTGTTGAAAGATAGAGGTTGAGGGAGGAAAACATGCAGTTAAAGTGTAGTAAAAGATTAACACCTTATGTTCAGCATAAGCTAATAAATGCTGAGATGTTGCAAATGTTTAACTTTAATGTATCAGGGGGAAAAATGTATGAATTTCATCCTCACGTGAACCACATCAGTATAACCCTAGATTGTTTATAGTAACTTTTTCAAGGATGAGTGCTCTGACATGTATGAATCTACACAAAGCTGATACAACTGGCCAGCATCTTTTTGTGCTCTCATTAGTTGTGGGTGGGTTTTATATCATATAATGTACCAAGTTATGGTGCCTTCCTGTATCAATAGGGTTGAAATTGCTCTGCCAGTTGGTGAAAATTGTTTTTTTTCTTATCAGTAAGAGCTGTTGTAGTGTTTAAGTCTGACGTTAACTATTCAGGTGAGAAGTAAGAGGCTTGAGGAATGCATTGCCTTAACCCTTGTGTTGTCTTGTGTGTCAATAGTGACCCATTACCATGTTTACATGTAGAAAAAATATGCAAAACTATGTTTTTCCAACTTGAAATTTTATGACTTTTCTAAATTGACCCTATCATTAGAAAAAGTGGTTCTTTGTTTTTGTTTGTATTTCCACGTGGGGCTGTTCACCACTTGGGTACAAGGATTGTGTTATAGCCACTATGGGTCATTTTTGACCCGTGAATTATAAAAGCATTTAAGCACCAGAAAAAGAGTTCAAAGGCCACACACAAACTTTCTTTAATACATTTACACACACACATGCATATACACACATATCAAAGAAATTGGATTGATGTACAAATTTAACTTGCATTTGTACATTAATCCAAATGCAGCACTTGCATTTGTGCCATAAGCCAAGTGCTGCAACACTTAGCTTATGGCACCTGCCCTCTCAATCTGCACCTAACCCCTTATATAAAGCTCCAAACACAACAGAAACAATCTCCGATATAATAATAAAAACAAATTATTATCATATAGAGGGTATGAAGGTGTGCTGAATCTGAGTACCATTAGTTGGTTTCTTGCTGACGCCATGAAGAGACGTTTCACCGCCCAACAGGTGCTACGTTGTATGTTTCTACATTCTGTCCTACATCTTATGTTGAGCAAATTCTTGTGCTGAAGATGTTCAACGTAGGAGCGTCTTCATATGATGAAGAACATCTTTATGCTATGAAGGATAGGAGGATCTTCGTCCTATATTGAAGATGTTCATCATGAAAGCATCTTTATAAGATGAATATCTCCATCTCAAGGGGATGTTCTTCATCTTATGTTCAATGTGGGGTAGGAAGGATAGGATGTTCTTCAACTTATGTTGAAGATGTTCAACATCAGAACATCTTATAAGTTCAACACCTTATGTGGAACAGAATATATTCATCTTGTGTTGAGGATGCTGACCATAAGAACATCTTTACGAGGTGAACATCATCTCGTGAAGATTTTCTGTACCTGCACTCTTGACCTGCAACTAACAGATGTGCAATGCCTTATGTTGAGCAGATGTTCATCTTGTGTTGAAAATCTCACATAATTATGAGGCGCAACATAAGAACTGATGTTAAATTGTTCACAAAATCAAGCTACGTTTTTTTTTTTTGTTGTTGTTGTGTTACGAGAGGTATTTTTATAATTCAATTCCTAAAAAAATATAAAGGAATGAACTGTTGGCTAAAAAGTTCCAAATTGAACTCAGAAGTAATTACTTCACATTTATATCATTATAATAAACCTTTACTGTGTAAAAGGAAACTGTTGCAACACTTGACTTGTGGTAAAAAGAAAAGAAAAAAAAGAGTGCAATACTGTTGATGTTCTTTTTGTATTGTATAAAAAAATAAATGATAAAAAAATGAATTAAATTGAGTTGAATTGGTAAATATCAGATTGTTTCATCATGCAAAAATAGATTTTGGATTTAAAATTCAATTAATTTGCTTTATTTTTGGGGCTTTTGTAAGGGCGGGTCGTTTTTGACAAAGGGAGTAAACAGAATGTCAGGATCGCACGAGGGTTAACAGTGAGCCCCCCCAGGGGAATATAGAAGCGACGCATGGAACGCGCGTGTGTTCGCGCGCGCGTTGCATGCCGGTGCACGTGCACGAACGCTGCTTAATTGATTGGTGTGATGTAACTTAAATGGCACGTTGTACTGCACCCCTTTTGCAACGAAAGGATGGACTTAAAACTTTTCGGGTAAACGCCCACAGCCGAATACAGAAGTTATCCCTCCCATAGTTCGCAGCGGCCATCCAATAGTCGCGCGCCGAGGCTGCCCAAGCCACTATTTAAAAGGCTTCCACAATACAATTCACTCTGCGTTTCACATGTGCCAGGAAGATTGCACGGTTGCATTTTTATCGGTCTTTGCTCTTTACTGAAACTCTTTCAACAATGGCAATGCTGAATCGCTTCTCGGTGGCGTGCTGGAAGAGTGTCCCAGCCGGGCTGCTGAACGAGCAGCTGCTTCTCGTCTCCCGCGCCTTACACAAGTCAGCAGCCAGCGAGGCTCTGGAGATCTCCGCAACTGGGGAGGAGGCCATGCCTGGCAGGCTGATCGAGCCGGCGGTGGTCCGAGAGGCCAGCAAAATCAAGAGCCTGAAGGAGATGCCCGGACCGAGCACTCTTTCCAACTTGGTTGAGTTTTTTTGGAGAGACGGCTTCGGCAGAATCCACGAGATTCAGGTAAAGACGTCTGAATAATGACTGTTTTTTTTCTGTCTTTTCTATCTGGGCTTTACCAGAAGTTATTTATTTGGATTTTCATTGCTGGCAAAGAGCCAGTTTACACTCAGCCTCAGCCAGTTCTGCCACCTATACGCAGAATGGCACTGACTGTTGCGTAAAAGCGCATCCGGAGCTCGACCCCTGGTCAGTTTTCCGCTCCGCGGCTTGAGTTTTGTAACAGTCTGAGAAACGGGAAATACTAAAATCCTCCCAGCCCCCCTGCTATTCCATTCATTACATTAAGGAATGAGTTTTGGTTAAATCAAGACTGCTGCTGAGCCTTTACTTGCTGAAATAATCTCAAATTTGATTCCTACTTGTAGGATTTTTTTTTTTCGTGCAGAAAGGAATGCACATTTAGAGACATTTGCAATAAATTAAGTTGAAAGTATTGCCTATTTGTCTATATAAACTTCAAGCTTTGCCTTACACATTGACTTTTTAAAACAGTCTAAATAGTATACCAACATTAAAAATAACATTTCATCTTGATTTAAAGTGACATTTACTGACACTGAAATGTGTTATATGTGTATATTCCAGCCTTTTTGGCTTGCTTTCAACTTATAAAGTATTAAGGTTGTTGGGTGACCTTCTGCAAGTAACATTATTTTGTTAATGTTTGAAGTCATTTATTAGAAAATACATGTAATAAATACCTGTCAGTTGATTGATTTCATTACATTTTCTTTTCAGACAATGTTGTTAGTAACTATTTGAAATCATTGCTCAATTGTAAGAATAGAGTGGAAGTAGAGTCTCTATAAACACTGTCATCCCTGCTTTATAGATGGAACACACCAAGAAGTACGGAAAAATCTTCAAGTCTCGCTTTGGACCCCAGCTGGTGGTCTCCATTGCCGATCGTGAACTGGTGGCAGAGGTCCTGCGGGCTGAGGGTGCGGCCCCTCAAAGGGCCAACATGGAATCCTGGCATGAGTATAGAAACATGAGGGGCCGTTCCACTGGCCTCATCTCAGCGTAAGTAGTGACGCCTTAACCTCCCATCTTCGAATCCTGACAACAAACTCGTTAACAAGTACCATGATTAGAAACAGATTGCATAAACAATATTATGCTCCCATGTTTAGATTTCAGATGAAAAGTAGTTTGGATTTTCGAAAATACACGGGGAAGGTTAGAATGACGCACTCTAACTTGTTTTTCAGTGAGGGAGAAGAATGGCTCAACATGCGCAGCGTGCTCAGACAGCTCATCATGCGTCCCCGTGACGTAGCAGTCTTCTCTGACGATGTGAACAAGGTGGTGGATGACCTGATCAAGAGAGTTTACAGCCTTCGAGCCCAGCAGTCTGATAAACTTACTGTGCTCAATGTGAATGACCTTTTCTTCAAATATGCCATGGAAGGTTAGTAAAGAGTAAAAGCCAATCCAAGCTTTGTAGGAATAGAGTTTGACTCACCTTAGTCTGGGAGATCTTGACACTTGTTCTTGACACATGTTCAGGGCAGAATTTTTTTTTCTTTTGAGGTCTACACAAATATTGTGTAAGTAGTTAGATATTTGGTCGTAGTATATATGCTGACAAAAGCTGTACAGTGGGATTCTTGTGAATTCTTACTGTATTAGGACTTCCCAGGAGTTTCTGTGAAGTAAGAAATCCACAAGAAGCTCTGCTCTAATCAGGCCCTAAGATTAATTGAATTTGATGGGATTTAAAAAGTTAGAAAACCTACAGAACAAGAGGTCCTGGAGAGAAAAGGGAGCTTGTTAAATTTATTTTTGCTCATTACAAATCAAAACTGTTCAGTCTCCATGAATTTAACCCCCAAATTGCTAGAGGAATTGCAGATTATCGATCTATGCAAAATCCTAGAAAACCGCACACTAAAGAATAACTTTTGTGCTTTACAGGTGTGGCTGCTATCTTGTACGAGTGTAGACTGGGATGTTTGGAAAACAACGTCCCCAAAGAAACCCAGGACTACATCGCTGCCTTGCATCTCATGTTCAGCTCCTTCAAGACCACCATGTATGCCGGAGCGATTCCTAAGTGGCTTCGTCCCATCATTCCCAAACCTTGGGAAGAGTTTTGTCTCTCCTGGGACGGTCTGTTCAGATTCAGTGAGTGCTTCATCACCAGTGAACTGCATGTTTATGTGACTTCACAAAAGTCGTATAAAAACAAGAATGCCAACAGATGTGGTTGAGATTGGAAAGCAAAATATGGCAACCAGACTTCTGCGTCACACAGAGTGTACTTGTGTGGTCCTCAACTTTTTCTCACAAAACAGTTCTGTCATAAAGATGAACATCTCTCTAGTACCGGTTGAAATTCACAAAACCATCAAGCTGGCACTCTTCCCCACATGTCAGTGTTCAATGATCAAGCTGGCATTGCTTAACCATCGACGACATGGTTTGCTGGGGATCTCTCATGCCAGTGTGCAGGCAGATTTGTATGACCACACTCGCTGTTTGTGGTGTGAGGGCAAATACTCCCAGTCAAATTGGTGGTACAAGTGTCACAGCTACTGAGAAGTATAGTTGGCTGAAATCCAGTGACATGTTCTGTCTTACTCCAATTAACAACAATTGTCCAGTGTGTGCAAATGAAGTTCTTACAGAACTTGACAGCACACCACAGTGAGCCAGCTGAGTTTTCCCTGAAGTCTTGTGAGCACCTGGTCACACAAATTGTCTGTAATCACTACTTCAGATCTTCAAGCTGAGAAGCCAGCTAACATGTACATAAGCGTCACTTTGTGGTTCAGAGGCATAAATAACTTTAACCCCCTTTGTCATTTCAGAAAACACACAGGGCAAAACGCATCCATGTGTTTTTTTGTGAGAGGCTTTAGATTTTCATTTTGCTCTAATGGAAGTGACTGGATAAAGAAATGTAATTTAAAAAAAATAAGGTTTGGGGCCAAAATCTTACTTTATATCATTTGGCAAAATTAACTAAGTGTTGCTGTCCAGTACTTTCTCTGACAGTTGCCCATAATTCATTGAGTTTATATAAAATTTTATGGTCTGAAATTTTTTCTTAAATCTTCTGAGTTTGAAACCAGGAACAGTTTTATGGTAAAAACATTTTGCTTTTATATGGTCTTACTTCAATTGAAAAGAATGTGGATTTGTACATAAATCTTGCTTAATTTTGGAGTGGGGATGGTGTTTCTTTTTCTTTCCCTTTCCTACTCTCTGCTGCACTCTCACCTTTTCTTTTTTGTATCTGTCTAATCTCAGGCATGATTCATGTTGATAAAAGATTCAAGGAGATCAAGGCCCAGGTGGAGAGGGGGGAGAAGGCGAAAGGAGGCCTGCTCACACACATGCTCACCACCATGGAACTGAGCGTGGAGGAGATCTATGCGAACGTGACGGAGATGCTCTTGGCTGGGGTCGATACGGTATGTATAGTTGGGCTGTATGTGTGTGGGGTATCTGGAGTGTGTGTGGTATTATTATAATTACTCCTCTTGAAGAAGTTGGAAGGGCTTGGACTCTGGGTGTGTCTGGGTTATTGTTTAGCTTGCATGGTAAGGTTACTGGCGCCACATCTGTGCCTGTGTAGCTGTGCCAGCGTCGGGTCAGGGGAATGAATCAGGAGGTTACACAGTATCCCACTGACAAACATGTTCTCACTCTGGTTAAGTTTCTTGTCATTTGTCTCTGTCTGTTTGCTCAACACAGGGGTCCCTTTGTACGATTTTTTTCTGTGCCAGACATCTGTGTTGTACGTTTTTATGTTTCCTCATTAGAACTTAATTAGACGCACTGTTCTACTTGATGGTAATTAAGGCTGTTAGTTTAATTAAGTTTGAACATCTGTGGTGAAGCATTTTTTTTTTCTTGATCGGAAGTTTGAAGAAGGGTTTGTGTGCTTCATTTTCACATATTTGGCCCGTCAATCTGAGTGGTGGATTAAAGATGTGTACAGAAAATACTTCAGAAGTTGACTACGCCAACATTTTGTTTTCTGTAGTTGTCTGTTACAAATTAGGATGCAACTGTTCATAGTTACAGCCTAATTTGTTTGGGGTACTGTCAGATTAATGAGAACTAAGGGGGGAAGGAGTGTTTTGTGCTCTGCTTGGGGCTACAGGATAAAAGGGTGTCTGTGTTTTTGTTAAATTTGGTGAATTGGCCAAAGCCCTGTGGGGTGGCAGGCTTAGTTATGCCATTACCTGACCCCGAAGTGCAAGTTGCCTTTACTCGGTAAACACAAGAGCTGTCAAGATGCATTAGCTTCGGCTAGAATTATGGCACAATCCGGGCAGAGGTGAGCTGATGGGAGGGGCGTTTGTAAGGCTCTGGGGATGTTAGGGAAAAGCTGGGAACTGGCATTAAGAAGTAAGGGAAGAAAGGGGTGAGTGCATTATGGGTGCTGGGAGAAGAGAAGACGCACGGATTGGAAGGAAAAGACTCTTAAGCTCCTGAGAACTGGACATGGGTTCACTTTTGTCATATGATTCTTTTTTGGCAAAGGCGGTGCATTAATCTGTGCCATCTGAAAATGATTAGAAGTAATTTCCATGATAGGTAGGCTGCAGAATAATAGTGTGTGGTGATCAGAGTATTCTGATATGAGCTACGCAATGATGCATGCTTTTTCATCTTTAGCTACCTAATCTTTTGCATACCTAATGTGTATTAGGTATGCAAAAACAAGGGTGCCATTTTGATATCTGTGTATGTAATTAGTGAGGGGGTTGGATGGGAAAGTCGGGCAGGAGTGTCAGGAAAAGAAGGAATAATGTAGGTTTCGGGGGAGGGCAAAGCAGATATTGCGCTCTATAGTCAACAGGAGAAGGAGTGTTAAAACCAATTTTCATATCATTTGGTCATCTACCCACCTCATTCAAATGAAAATGTCAGTGAAATGTGAGTCACACAGAGGAAGTCGTCTGCTTTATGGACAAGGGGGTGTCAAATTTCATCTCCGTGAGATCTTGACGTCTGTGGAAATTCTGCAGAAAGTTATGTGAAGTAGAAATGCGTCGTTATGCTGTTTCCACTTGTGCAATTTGGTAATGTTGCTTCCAATTTGAAGACGAAGTTAGGACTCATTAGTGTGATGGTGTAATACGAGGACATTTAATCAAAGTGGAGATGGATGAGAAGTGATAAGGATAAAGAAAATCCAGCTTATGTGGAAAACATGAGTGTCTGTTCAGCGTGTGGAATTAGCTCGCCCCAAACCCCCCTTTGTCTGTTGCGTAACACACAGAAGCTCTTATATCACCTATCTTGCAAAACGTCTAAAGAAATTCAACATTTTCTTAAACCTCTCAGTAGATTAGCAAACGGCTTTTAAAAAGTGATCTATACAACAACTTTTTTCAATTGTCTCATTGTTGGCATTGCAGACGTCCTTCACCCTCTCCTGGGCCTGCTATCTGTTGGCACAACACCCTCACATCCAGGAGCAAATCTACACAGAAGTCACACAAACTCTGGGACCTGGAACTGTCCCCACAGCCGACGATGTCCCTCGCCTGCCTCTAATCAGAGGGCTTGTGAAAGAGACTCTCAGGTACGTTCTGTTTAGCTTTTCATTGCACACACATTGTTTTTTTTATCTTGCTAGACTGCAAGCAAGAAGACATAAACAGTTCGGCAGTATTTTATTAGACTTTAAAACATTGCTTACATTCTTTAGGAATCTTTACATGGACATGTTTAGTTTGGTAACTTTCTTTCTCAGCTTTTCCTTCTCCGGTTTTCTTAGTGAAAGTCTTTATGAACAGCCTGGTGCAGTGTGTAGTGCTGCTGAATAACAGTCTTTGTATGTCTCTCCTGGGAGCAGGCTTTTTCCAGTTCTCCCAGGCAACGGCCGGATTACCCAGGATGACTTGGTGGTTGGTGGATACTTCATCCCCAAAGGGGTAAGATGCTTCTAGTGTGTGCATGTGCTGAAGGAAAAACGTTTTAGGGTATATCAGCCAAAAACCTTAAAGTAGAACCAGATGTAACATGATATAGCATTACTCCCACATCTCTTGTGCATAAATTCATGTATAATAGCCCATCTGTTTTCTTTACACAACTTCCACTTATTTTTTTTTCAGACTCAGCTGGCCCTCTGTCACTACTCCACATCTCTGGATGAGGAGAACTTTCCCAGTCCCTCGGAATTCCAACCAGACCGCTGGGTACGGAAAGACACATCTGATCGCGTTGACAACTTTGGCTCGATTCCCTTTGGTTACGGCATCAGGAGCTGCATTGGCAGGAGAATTGCAGAGTTGGAGATGCATCTAGCTCTCACCAGGGTAGGGTAATAACTCTTTGAGGATAAAATTTGTCTGTGAGTGTGTGTAGTTGTAAGTGAAATCTGTATGTGATTAAAATGTTACATTTATTTGCAAATAACTTTGTTATTACCTGCAATTTATTCCAAATTATTTTAATGGGTTGATAATTCAGATTTTGCTAGAATTTATTTTAAAGAAAAGATCAATGTTTGAAAGAGTAGTTGGTGTAATCTCAGGTTTTTTGGACAAGAAATCTGCATCGGTATGTTAAACTAACAGATGCTTGTCAGCAAAAACCATTGAAAAGCAAATCTAAATAATCACTCTTGCATTTTCAGTTTTCCCAGTCAAACTCTGTTCATGTTGATATGCTACCAAAAATACTGAAGTATCCTTTTACTAATCAAGAATTTGTTAAATTTCTTTAGCATTTTGTTAAAAATTGTTCCTGTATATTCTGCTTAGTAGATATACTATCTCTAAAAAGGGGAACTGGACTAAAGAAATTAATGCAGAAGGGTCTTTGTTTTTGCGTATTTGGTGCCTTTTTGCTGTCCAGTTGTTTTATGGAAGGATCCATGCAGCAAGGGGTTAGGAGTCAGGAGCCCTCTGACTCGCCTAGTCATATTGAAGTATAATAAACTAATACATGCCATGTAAAACAAAACAATTTTTTATTTCATAGCATCATTGAGTTGTAGCATTTCAAATTGGATTTTCACAAAAAGGCCCCCTACTTCTTTATTATCAAAAAGCTGTTTTGCAATCTCTGTTTAATCTTCAACCTTAATGTCTTGTAATTTTAGCCATTTGACATAAGGTTTGTTTTTTTTTGCCTTGTTTGCAGCTCATTCAGAAGTTCCACATTGGGATGTCTCCTCTCACTGCTGATGTCAAGGCTAAAACCCACGGTCTGCTCTGCCCTGCTGCTCCCATCAACCTGCAGTTCATTGAAAGGGAAAACTAGGTCCAGTCTGTTCTCTATAAGGTCTTTCCCGGATGTTCAACTGGGTGCTCGTCATTCTTGGAGCACTTAAATACACTGCTTTTAGAGTTTCTACTCAGGCCAGGAATGTGTCTTACATGTTTGTCATGACACAGAAACACTGTGCATATTGTAAGCTATGAAGATTGTTTGTTTAATGTATGTCAACGGAGGGAACCACTGCAGCCCTTTTTTTATTTGACTGTTACTCTTTTTACCCATCTTGTTAAATTTGTTGTGTGAGAGGAAAATAATTTTCTCAGTATTGTAACTTCTCATATTAATGTTTCTTGCTGTATATGTGCACACATTATATTTTATGTGCCGTTTTCACTCTTTTTTTCCTCACCAGAGAAAGCAATTTACAGTGACTCTGAAGGGCAGCTGTTAAATGTTTTGAAGATTAGCTGTTTAGCTAGGGTGAGGCAAGCTTTACCTAATAATTATGTTGTGTTGGTTTCAAACCAAAATATTGGAAGTAGTTGCTTTTTCTGGGGTGACAGTTTGTCTTTGAGTTGTTTTTTCATACTGAGGAAAAGTTATTACATGTACTGTATATCAAAACAACAATACACACAAAAAAATAATTTCAATGTAAACTTATATTAAGTATAGTTTTTTTTGTAATAGTGCTAGTTAAATGTTTAAGAAAATGATAAAATGAATCACAAAGGCAAGTATTTAAAATAATTTAATATGTATTTGTTTTTCAGAATGTCAGTGGGTTACAGAATGTGTTTAGTATATTTGGTTTAAGTGCTACTGGTGTGAAAGGATTCCATCAACACTTGTTTCTTTTTAAGAGGGTAAATGTATGTTGGGGATGGTTTGATGCTAAGAAAAATGACATGTTAAAAAAAGGAAAATGCTGTTTGGCTGGTTGCTACTTGGAAACCCTTTTTTAAATTGGCTCGTATGTCTTTAACTTTTATTTGTAGTTTGAGTTGGAAACCATAAAAACTGAATTTGATGCTAAAGCACAATAAACTGTCTTTTGTGAAACTGTTTTAGCGTTGCATTACTTCAGTGGTGAGTTGTTGTGAGTTGGTCTGCAATATAAACAATCCAAATACATTTTTTAAAGCACATAAAAATGTTTAACCAAAGAATGTACAGTACTGACAGAATAAAGCAGGACATTACTTGCATAAAAAGAAAACAAAACAAAACATGAAGAGCAGAATGAAGACGAAGACTGTAGTAACATAATAAATGATGGCACATTTGGCAGCCACAGTCAAGGATATTGATGCTTGTAGGTGTACTTTCTGCATATAAATACTGCATACTTGTTATATAGAAAGTCAGATAAAGGAAGGAAGTGCAGTGATAGACAAAGTGAGCATATAGAGTAAACAAAAATGAGTAGGCCCCAAAAGAATGGACTATTCCCAAATCGCATCAATAACTACCATATTTACTTTTGAAAGTAATGGACTACACTTATAAAAAATGTCACACGTGATCCAACATGCCATTTAAAATCTTCGGTATTTTCTGTCAACTATGCTAAAACATTTTTTTTACACAAAAAAGTCATACCTTTTAGTAATTAAAAACATAAACCCAATTTAGTTAATTTTGAAAACATTGGACATTAGAATGTTGTGTTCCAGTATTAGAGTATTACTGAAAAGTTAATTTATTTCAGTAACTAAATTCACAATGTGAAATACTTATGCCTTTATTCCTGGCAACTAAGAGGATTTCTCGCTTAGTTTATGAAAACTCAATATTTAAACTTATAAATTCTGACTTATTAAAATATATCTGAAAAAGTACGCGTTTTAATGATATGAAACGTTTAACTTACTCTCGTACCGAAATATGATTTGTAGGAGACTGAGATTTGACTTTTTATGGCATCTTTATGATAAAGGCATTTCTTGTTACATGGTTTTGTTCTGCATCGCTAACACAATTGAAGAGGACTACACTTTGCAGAAAAAGATTACTCACAAATGAATGACACGGACAAATCTCCATCTCGCGATTTTTCCAGAATTTTGTGAACGTGAACACGAGCGGAAGTAAATACTCGAAGGCGAAGGCGAAGTAGCATCTAAACGTGGATGCCACTTTGTTTTAACAGATTAAAAAGCAGCTACAAATTACGGCTTTGATTAGTTAATCGGTACAATTAGTCATTTTGCTCTCTTTGATTTTAACAGTAACTTCGTTGGTCCCGAAATTGTTTTTGTGCGCATTTAGGGCCTGGAAAGACATATGCTAAGATAAGTAAGCTATCGAACGTTATCGCGGTAAGTTAGCAAAGGGCGCTATTAGCATCACGGTTTCTGAATGCCAGCAGGTGAACTGGAAAGTTTGACTGCTTTATGCGGGTCCTTCTTTTAAACAGAGAAGTAGCCTCGGTTTAGCAAGCCTCAGGTCGGGCCGTGGTGGAAAGTTCAGGTGAACTGAAGATGTTAATTGATAACCTCGATGCTTTAAAAACATGGCTGTCTGAAACCCTGGAGCCCATGTAAGTACTGTTAGCATTATTAGCCACGCACATTAACTGACCACGCAGATGCGAATTACAGATCACAACAGTTCGTAAAACACGCATATTGATTGCACTTATTTTATTTTTTATTTATGATGGACATAAAGTATCCAAACTGGTTTCATTGTATTAATACAGCTGCTTCCATATTCACGTGTACCCACTCTTTTCTTATTCTGATATCCAGTTGTGATGCTGACCCCTCTGCTCTCGCAAAATATGTTGTTGCTTTGGTGAAGAAGGACAAAAGTGAAAAGGAACTGAAAGCCCTGTGTATTGACCAATTGGATGTTTTTCTGCAAAAAGGTTAGAGCTTTGTGTAGTACATTTCATAATGTTTTACATACTGGTAGCCATTTGACAATAGACAAAAACAAATAAATGGATTTTCGACTTTCTTTCAGAGACCCAGCCATTTGTGGATAAGCTTTTCGAAGCCATCAACAACAAAAGCTACCTCCCACTGCCAGAACAACCACAAGTCAAAGTTGAGAAGGAAGAGCAGAAGAAAGATGAGGTTTTTTTTTTTCTTCTCCAATATCATCAGTATTTACATCAACACAATACTTTAGGAATGCACAGGGGTGCACCGATTGCAGGTGTCTGGCTGATGATTGATCTTTAAACAGCCTGAGGTGCTGATTTCAGTTTTGATAAGTTTACGTGCAAACACCAGAGATCTCATCCAACACTTTCAAACAATGACAGTAGTCATGTAATGATCTCAACCTACTTTTTTTTTGGCTTGTGAACTTGAATAGTGTTCTCAGTTTGTTGAAGGATGATTCTCAAAATGTGCAACATTTAGATAACATTCAGCTGATGTCCTGCTCTGTAATTAAAAGGATATGTTTGTCATTGAAATACTGATCCTTAAGGTTTGTGGAAACGGAGAGCATTTGACAAATAATTTTTGTATCCTATTTATGTATTTTTACTAATGCAAAGTCTTTTCGCCTTTTTCCTGTCTGTAGTGCAAATATAAGCGACCTATGTTTACATAGCAAATTCTTCTGTTTTGCTAGATTGTTTTGGTCGTCAATGTTTTTCAGATTTTGCACTTTATAGCTGACAGGATGAGACATTTCTACATTACTTAACCTTTATTTCTCCTGCTCAGATACAAACAAATCGTGAAGAAGAAAAAGACAAGAAGTTTCCTCGCCGGGTAAATCATAGTCCTCTTCAGTCAAGCTCACGCTACGGCAGAGATGGCAGGTGTGTATGCTGTTAATACACACCACATAAAAATAGATTTTTATTGTACAGTTCTGTCTTCTTTGCATAGAGTTCTCTTATGACTTAATATTTGGCCTTGTTAATGTTGCTAGGCGAGGTGATGACCGCAAGAGAGATGATCGCTCCAGGAAGAGAGATTACGATCGTATGCCACCAAGGAGGGACTCTTACCGTGACCGCTACAACCGCAGAAGAGGCCGCAGCTACAGTCACAGCCGAAGTCGCAGCCGAAGTTGGAGCAAAGAGCGCATCAGAGACCGTGAGAGAGAGCGGGAAAGAGACAGAGACAGGGACAGAGACAGAGATCGTGACCGCAGTAGGAGCCGGTCTTTAAGCCGAACTCGGTCCAGAAGCAGGAGCCGAGGTAGGAATATAGATTTTTAAAACTCCTCTAAGAATGTGCTTTTTCATTGTAATGTCACATTGATTTTACTGGTTAATAATTTTTGGGGGGTTTTGAACATTTAATTTTTGGAAAATTTAGATTTTTTTTTCTCCAAATCCCTTCTTGGGTTTTCATAGTGATGTCAGTGCACCAAAGGCCAACCATCTTGTTTGAAAAATTTTATTTACAGCTTCTTTTTACCTTTTTAGTTTATTTAATTACGAGAATAAAGTCATAACATTTCAAGAATAAAGTCATATTTTATGAAAAGTCAAACACAAAAAATAAAATGAGGAATGTTGAGTATCTTGTGAAGCTCTGGTATAAGTTTTAGAAATAATACTTTATAAATATACTTACATTTTTAACACATCAGCATCAAATTATCAATAGGATTTTGAAACAATCATGCAAACAACTGTGTCTATTTTGAAGAAAAATCTTCATGAATTGTTTACGTCAGATCCTGGAAACTCTATTCAGGCTTTTATTGTGTAATATTAAGATGTTTTTTTCTGGTATAGCTGCACCTTTATTTTGCTATTACTGAGACTTTATTCTCATAATTAAATAAACATTCTCATAACCAGGCCCTAATACTCTGTTGTAAAACTCAAAGAAGCTATGATTAAAATCTGAGCTACTCTTTGAAAATATTTTCTGTCATTTGTAATTTCATTTTTTAAAAAAGAAAATGAGAAAGAAAATAGATTAAAATCAGAACTTGGGTCTGGTATGGAAAAAAAAAAAAGGTTTTTATTTCTAAGCCATTTTGCCCAGCCCTGCACTTGTAATTTCAGTCGGTAAATATTTGCATTCTATATTTTCTAAATGGTTCTGGTTGTGCTTTCACAGACAGAGAATCAGGGAAGCTGAAGTATGACCATGAGCGTGCTGACAGGCCAGAGAGCGCTGACGTCTACACCCCAGCAGTGCTCGTTTCTACTGCAACACCTGCCCACTTCCCCAACCCGACAGTGAGCAGCACCATTACCGTCATCGCCCCGACTCATCATCATAACACCACCAATGAGAGCTGGTCAGACTTTCGGCCTGAGCCCCCTGTGGATCGTGGACCTTTCAATCGTGGTCCACCTCTTCAAAGGAAAAGGTGTAGGGACTATGATGGTAGGAAAGCCAATTTACTTATTTTATTTTTAAAATTTAACCTGTCACAATTGTGCTTTTGTTTTTTTGTAGTTTGACGATCTACTGTGTTTTGCAGAAAAGGGCTTATGCATGCGAGGAGACATGTGTCCGTTTGATCATGGGAGCGATCCAGTCGTCGTGGAAGACGTCAATCTACCCAGTATTTTGCCCTTCCAGCCTCCACCAATCCCAGGCGTGGACCAACCACCCCCACCAGGCCTTCCACCCCCACCACCATTATTGAACCCCCCACCTGTAAACCTTCGACCTCCGGTACCTCCACCAGGCGCCCTTCCACCGAGTCTTCCTCCAGTTGCAGGTAGGAATTGGGATTATTTTAGAGAGATTTTGTTTGGATTTACATTCTTGAATCCAAAGTCCGAATTACTTCCTCGGCATGCAGCAAAAATAAGATTGTGTAATAACCTTTTTTCCTTTTTAAACAATAGCTCGAGGTAAACATGCATTCAATCAATTGAATGGTTTTTATTCACATTTTTTTGTTTGTATTTGGATGAATAAGAGACCTAAAAGTTTATACTGAAATGCACACACCAGCATTCACCATAGGTACAGTTTGACTTATGTCTCTTATTGAAGTATTCTACAAGATTTTAAATTACGTTGTGTTTTCTATTGGACAGGTCCCCCTCCACCACTTCCGCCATTGCAGCCTGCAGGCATGGATGCTCCTCCCATTTCTATCACCAGTTCTGTTCCCACCATCGTCACGTCTGGGATGCGCCCGTCCCTTCCTCAAGCCTCAGGGCCACTTTTCGCTCCTGGTAATGACTTCTAAAACAAGAACTTATGATTTGATTTATTTCTTTTAATACATCAGGCGTTTGAGTCGCGTCATTCTGAGCTATGTGTCTCTGCTGTGTCTAATCTTTACCAAACAGATCACTATGACACAGACGTGTACAATCCTGAGGCCCCCAGCATCACCAGCACCTCCAGACCGATGTACCGTCACCGGGTCAACGCTCAAAGACCCAATCTGATTGGCCTCACAATGGGGGAGGTGGACCAGCCATTGAGAGGTATTGGGCACAGTTCATCTATGAGACGATCACTTTCAGTCCATATTTTTGTCTGAGTGAAAATTTAGTAGTATGCTCTATAAAACACACTATTTTGTCCCAAAACTTCAACTTCCATTAAAGTAAATCTGTCTCAGATGAGTTACTGCTTGTGTTTTACCAGACAAGATTCCCAACAACAGCATGAGAATCGTTATGGAATCTGACTCGAGGAAGAGATCTGCTCCCTCTCATGATGGAGGCCCATGCAAGAAACCTTGGTTTGACAAGTAAGTTGCCAAAAATCAAGGTCAGCACTTCCTGCTTCTATTCATACATACGTGTTTTTTTTTTTTAATGTGATGAATGTCTCTTCTCTATTCAGACCCAACTTCAACAAACTAAACCACCAGGGCTACCATAAAAGAGCTCAGTTCTCTCCCAACGCCAAGCTGCTTGTTCGGCAAATTCCACCGGAGCTTAACAACATCAGCAAACTCAATGAGCATTTCAGCAAGTTTGGCACCATTGTCAACTTGCAGGTTAGTGACTGTGTCACTCTTAAGCCTGTCGCTTAGATGAGAAAAAAGTCAGTTAATTATATGAGAAATTTTTAAAAAACTCAATAATTGCAATGTGCATGATTGGTTGTTTTTCTGACCTTTCTTTCTACCAAAGACTGGGTGACAAAGGTCTTCAGTCTGATGCCTTTGTCTCAACTCATAGTTTGAAAGCTAGTTTTGTTTAGAGAGACTTCATAACCCATTTTATTTGTTGTTTCAGGTGTTTAATTTATTTTGAATATTTAAAATGTTTTCCAGTTCTAAATGTTAGTTGGAAATGAAAGTTTATTGATCTTTGACAGTACTTGCATTATTATGCCTTTATCATTACATTAGCTGAAGATAGTCTCAAAACAACAATACTATTGTTTATCGCACTAACTTCTGGGACAGTTTATCGTCCAACAAAATGTTGTTATTGTGGGGATCAATAATAAATTTTATGCTTTACAAAATGTTTGTAGGACTGAATAGTTGTTCATTGTATAATTATTTTTATTAGACAGTGTGTGTTTCTTAAAAATGGATTTGAAGATTCTGATTTCTGGATTTCTGAGTAATATTTTGAATAATAATGCCAGGTGGCCTATCAGAATGACCCAGAGGGAGCTCTGATCCAGTTCACCTCTCCTGAAGAAGCCAAGCGAGCTATGCAAAGCACCGAAGCTGTTCTCAACAACCGTTTCATCAAGGTCCACTGGTTTCGTGATGACATGGGTGACATACCGGGCCAGTCCCGGCCACAGCAGCTCCACCCACAGCCGCAGTCAGCCATGGTGAGAGCTCACTTCCAATCTATGATTGGATTATTGTTTACTGTTCCTTCAGAAGCAATAAAACTTGCTTCTGAAGCAAGTTTTATTGCTTCAGAATAAAACTTGCTAATAATTTCTAATAATCTAATAATTTTTATGGCATTGTACTTTGCACAAACATGGCAATGAACATGTGATGACTGTTAGGGAACACAATGTGTGGTTATAACAAAAGTGATATTAGTTTAGAAAGTTTAAGGCTTCTTGATCAGTGAAAGTTTATAGCAGTTTTGCTTTCAAAGTTTGAAGACTTTATTTTTCGGATTACAATCCTCTTAGATAAACACAATAAACCAGAACTGAAATAATAACCCAACATTTTGTACACTCTTCTAGTGATGTGGACTCATCTTTGTACCTGCCATCTTAGAAACCAGATTAAATGAGAATATGTTCACAGCTTTGGACATTACAAACATGATCTAAGATAGAGAACATGTTTTAGATTAAACTTAAGTGAGATGCAGAATCTAATTATCCTAAGAGTATAACGTCTTGTGGATTATTTTTTCTTAAATGTAAAACAATCTTCCAGGCTTTTTTTTTAATATATATATATATATATATATATATCTACACATGAATGTGCGCTTTTTTTTAATTTTTTTTAAGTAAAGTGCATTTAGGAAAAGAAAAAGTGGCTTTTCTTCAGTTAAAGTAAAACCACTTTGCTGACTGAGAGTTCCTTAACTCTCAAAGACTTACTCAAAGAAACGTGATGCAAATGCTTTGATGTTTTAAACACTAAAATCGAAGAGAAAAGTGCTGTTCTTCAGTCCTTCTTTAAAATCTCTGTGTTGTTTCTGTCGCAGTCATCAGCCACAACTCTCAAGCAGTCTGTGAAGGATCGACTCGGACCCCTAATGCCTCCAAACTCGGAGCCCACTCAGGATTCCAGCGTAGCCTCTCAGGTCCGTGTGGACGATCTTCTTTTATAGATGTGGTTTATTGCATTTACATGTCAAAATCTACACTGGATGTTTAAGAAGTCTCTTTTTTTTTTTTCTCCTTCCTTTTCCAGAATGCCTCTAAAGTGTCAATTAAAGATCGTCTGGGTTTCTCTCCCAAACCTGCCGCTCCTGTGGAAAAAGTGAATCTTCACTTTGTTCAGAACTATAATTTCTCACTTTTCAGATCAAACATCTTCAATAAAAATGCCGTGTTTTTTTTTTTTTCCTTGCAGGTGTCTGCGACATCGATGGGGATCACAAAGACTGTATATAATCCTGCTGCTAGGAAGCCTGCCCAGAGGACCTCAGAGGAAGCTCTGAAGAAGAAGCAGGTGAGAGCCGAAGGAGATGTTGGGAAAAGTAGGAGTGGTTGAATTGGAGGTAAAAAGTCATCTGGAAACCGACCCAGTGTTTGCTCACACAGGAGGCCCTAAGACTACAGCAGGATGTGAGGAAGAAGAAACAAGAGATATTGGAGAAGCACATTGAGACACAGAAGGTAAATTAATTCATTTAGCTTTTTGTTAATAGGTTTTTAAAAAAACTATTCTGGAAAATTTAAATACCTTATTTTACAGAAGATGTTTCGTCTTAGAAAGTGAAATCCTTTCTCTTTCGCCTCTGCATTTACTCACACTCTTTAATTACAATGTTCTTGCGAAGTGAAATCTAACTCACCTGTGAAGTATCTGACAAGGTTTTAGTTGTAGTGACTCGCACAGAGGTGAGTATTTTGTAACTTTCTGTCTCTCCCCACTGCAGCTCCTGATTTCCAAACTTGAGAAGAACAAAACAATGAAAGCAGAAGATAAAGCCAAGATCATGGAAACTTTGGGCACGTTAACCAAAAGCATAACGAAACTGCAGGAAGAGATAAAGGGAATCTCCAGCAGCAGCAGCCTTCTACGCACCGCCAAGAGCAAAGCTCAGGTATCAATTTCCTCCCTGCTGGTGTCAAAAATCCATGATTCTAACAACAAAATGGATACATTTGTGTTTAGCTTTTCTACCACATTCTGGTTGCACTGTATTTCATTAACTGAAAGTAAAATGGGGTGAATGCATGCCACATTTTTTCTCTTTCTTTTTTTTTCTATAGAAATATAAAAAGCCTCATTCCACTTTGTAGTCGTGCATACGTATTGGTTTGTTAAATACAATCCGAGTTGGATAAAATCAAGTTTTTATCTGCAGTGGGACAGAATGTGGAAAAGTTGTAGGTGTGAATATGTGTTTCCATTCTCACCCCTCTTTGCCTTATATATTGTTATAGTTGGATTTAAGTTTCTAGAATTGTGTCTGTTAATTCTTATATTTTTTTTAAACTCTTTCAGGCACAAAAGGAGCTGCTTGATGCAGAGCTTGATCTGTATCAGAAGACTCAGGCTGGAGAGGACACAGCTTCTTTAAAGCGGAAGTACACCCTTCTTCAAATTGAGGTACTAATGTAAAAATAAAATCAGATTAATCAGATTTAAAAAAAACATTTCTTCACAGCAACCACATGGGGGCACTGCTGTTCTCATAATTTGAAACGTTCCACATGAGTTTCCTCTCTGCATCATCATATTGTTTTTTTGTGTGCTGTGTTTGTCGTCTAGGCAGCTAAAAGGGGGATTCTGTCATCAGGACGAGGCCGCGGCGTCCATTCCCGGGGACGTGGCACTGTCAGAAGCCGGGGGAGGGGATCCAGAGGTCGTGGACGGGGCGTTCCGCTGCATGCAGTTGTGGACCATCGACCTCGAGCGCTGGAAATTTCTGGTTTCACCGATGCCGACTGTGTGGACTTACTTCCCCATTTTGCTGTGAGTTGGTCTATAACTGGAGAGCCTTGACTCTTTTCTAAGTCAAAGGTCATAGGTCTGCTGGGAGCCTAAAAGTCATTGATGTTGATTCTCTGCACTCAGTCACACCAACTTCTGCTTGATTTAGATTACAATTTACTCCAGCACTGTTTTTTTTTTTTTTTTTTTTTTTTTTTTTTTTACGGAAAACTAAAAGTATGCATGATTGTATTTTGATGATCATACAGTATCTGTTCGGTGAAGTACATCTTTACTAGTCAAAGAGATCATTTTCATAAACATACGAATTCTGTTAATAAGGCTTAATGATTAGCTCATGCTGACTTTTGAGTTAATTGACTTGAATAACTAGATTTGGTAAAAAGCAAAGTTAAAACAAAGAATGACCTTTTGTATTTCCATGAGGAACACAAAACAGACACTGACAAGACAGTTGAATACTATTTACAGAGACAGAATGTTTTACTAATGCGATCTAACTCATATTTGTACTGCTTTTGAAAATATATGAAAGCTGCATGACAGGGTAGAAGAACCGTATAAATAAATTTCTCTTCCCATTTAACTCTTTCCTGCTAGTTCCAGTCTTATGAATCCTTCAGAAAGAACCAAGTTAAGTTTGCTGACCAAGACAGATTTTCTTTATTATTAATATTTGTAGCAATTTGGAGAGATTGAAGATTGCCAGATCGAGGAGAACAAACTTTCTGCAGTCGTCACATACAAGACGAGAACGGAGGCCGAGCAGGTGAGGAACCACACGATTTGTCCTTCATTTAAACACCGCATTTTGACTTTAGATCCAACTGTGTTCGAGTTGCAGTTAACCTTTGTTTGATTCACCTGCAGGCGGCACTGCACGGAATGAAATTTAACAGCCAGACTTTACGCCTGGCCTGGCATAAGCCTGCCACCACTCTCAGTATAGCAGATGCAGAAGAAAAAGAACCACCGGAAGATGAGGTTGGTGAAATTCCTTCACCTGCAGTTTGGTGCTTTTCGCGATTAAATATTTACTTTAATAAAGTTCTTTAGATGTTCTGTCTTAAGACATATCTCAGGAAAGGTTGTTTAATAGCTGTTTATATTGCATTAGAGAACACTAGAGGGAGCCATCACATGTTACAGAGAGGAATTACCCTCTGGTTTTATTTGGATTTTGCATGAAAAGTTTTGTACTTTCATTAAGCAGTTGGAAATGATACTATAAGATAGTGAATTATTCCCTCTTTGAGACCTTTTAAAGTGATGGAGTAAAAAAAAAAAATCTACATAATTCTCCACTTTTTAATCATCCACAGTAATAATATCTTCTTTTATCAGTACCCGGAGGAGTCGCTGAGTGACGATGCATTCCTGCAAGATGACGACGAGGAGGAAGACGACAACGAGCCTCGTTCCTGGCGCAGATGAAGCTCTCTCCAACGCTCACTGGTGTGGACGAAGAGCGACGATCCAGCATATTTCAGTGCTTGTTCAGGAATTAGAAAGTCACATTTTACTTTGGATAGACCTTTTTCCTCTAACACACATAGCTGACTAGCAGAAGAAACCTGTGCAGTTTGATTTTAACATGTAAACCAGATAAATGGTGCAGTTTTTTTTTAGTGCTCTTACAGTAGATTTGTTTTGGTTCTCAAAGTGCATTGTTAAATCTGGTCACTCAAAATCACATTAGTTGAGCGCTCAATTAAAAAAAAGACTTGTGTTGTGATTTAACTTGACAGATGGTAGCTTTTCTGCAGAATAGTATTAAGTTGCTTTTGTGTAAATATTTTATGTCCTTGTTTGTAATTTGTATGAAGGTTTGGCTTCTTATTTCTTGGCTTTACTTTGGATTGTACAAAAAAATAAAGAAATTGAAATGGTCTGAAATCAACCTGCCAGAAACCAAAAGAAAAAAAAACAAAAAAAAACACAAAACAAACTGGCAGTGTGAAAAAAAAGCATGCTCTGCAAAAAGAGCTGAAAAAAAAAACAACCAAAGACCATTTCAAGAAAACAAAAAAAACTTCCTCTTCACCTTAAGAGCAAACTTCCTGAAAAGATTCAGTCAATGGTAAAACTCCTAATGTTTGGACCGGTAAGGTAAATCAGATTGCACTTTCATGCAAAGGTAAGAACATAATTAAAATTTTGGTAAGTCTAAATCATTCATATTCCACTAATCATTTTTCTTTTCTCCTTTCAGAGTCACCAGGGTTTCAGCTCACAACACTTTGTTTCCAAAAAGCTTCAATGTTTTTTTTATCAGATTTCATCTTGGATTTGTCTCGATCCGTTTTGTTGTGGCATCAAGTGTTGCTGTAAAGGCAATAATATTTTTGATAAATGTCTATTCTGTTTACCATATGTAGACAGTTGCCTGCATGGGTTGATGGAAGTATTGTTGCATACAAGGATGTTCTGTTCAGTTTAAATGTACAAAATAATATGCTGCTAGACACAAACAGTAAAAATGCTGAACTGGATTGTTTGGTATGAAACAGTATCTTTTTGCTGTAGATGAGGTAGAACCTCCAATTTGGTACCAAAGGATTTGGAAAAACTGGAACTGGTGCATTTCCAACAACTATGTGGGTGATTATGCAATTATTTATCAACAAGATTAATTATAGAAACATTCTAAAATGTCTAACTTTCTTCTAATTCATCAGTTTAAATACATTTGGTTGGTATCAGAGCTGCCATCTAGTTTATGAAGTGTACCAGTTCTTGCTGCAGGAATACAGGCCCACAGCATCATGCTGCCACCCTTATACCTCACAGTCATCATGGTACAAGCATCCCTGTTTTCCCTCCAAATGTATTGATGGTTATTATACCCAAACAGTAAGTGGTTACTCTGAATTTCTCTTGGTTATGAGTGTGTGTATGCATGACTGGGAGGCTGTCTGTGTGTCCCTTGTAAACTGTTTAGAGTGTTTTTGCCCGATGACCACTGGTGATTGGCACCTTCATCTTCCCTGTTCTGACTCTAGTGTCCAAGTTTCCATCCACGATCTACTGAAGACCCACTACAGGAATTAGTGAGCCGGACTTTTACTCAATCGTCTCACTCTTTCACTATGTTTAATTGAAGAAAACACAGCTGACATAAAGTTTGCCTGTGGACAGTATGGCTGTGCTTTTGGGAAAACATTCCTATATGTTCATTTTAACAGTTGTTCTGTGGCAAGTATTCGTTCACCGTAATCCTTAAGTAAAGGCAGCTAAATTACCCAAAGCATGTATTCTCAGCTCACTTTCCTGATCACATGGTTGGGTCTTTCCAACTAATGAACCTATGCTTTTTTGTGAACTTGAATCTTTTGTATTTGGCTTAAAGGGGTAAGGTGCAAGTCTGTTGCATCTTTTTCAATTTCTCTGTCTTGAATATGAAAGGAAAAATAACCCAATCAGTGTCCCTTAGTTCACTGTTTGTAGACTCCCCTTGGCGTCTGTCAGCCATGCAGGGATAATTGTGAGAAATCAGTTTTGCTCTTGTGAAATATCTGCTGTTCATCACCTAAACCATTTCCTCCTGCAAAGCACCAAAACTACCTCCCCTCATCTCTTCATCTGTCTGAAGCGTATGTGGGTGTGAAATGCCCCCTCCTGCTGTCTCATTTACCTACTGTGGTGCCACCAAACTCAAACAAGCAGGATTTTTGGTTGCCTCATCTGTGGCGTTTTACCCACACACTTGTGTTTCCATTGGAAGATGTGGTACCTTTAGTCTGTGACAAATTAAATAGACACTTTTTTTGGACAAGCATACGTGAGACGTTTTATGAATAGCATAAATAAATGTAAAAGCTCTGGTGGACCTTCAGCCAGCATGCAGGAGTCTTAAGAGCTCGGCCACCCTTGGTGCCTCAGCAAGCAGAGAGTGTTCATTGGCTCTGCAGGAGCTCTAAAAATACAGGATAACAAGTTTACAATGGCTGTGTCATCAATTATATAAGTCTTTATTTTCAGATTTGTGTCAAGGAGACAAATGACATGAAAAGTTGAAAGGAGTTGCTGTAATGTTGTTAAATATGGATTTGAAACTCAGAGTAAAGGCATGCGTCCAACAAAAGTTGGGCTGGACCGATTCTAATTTGATGTGAAGATGAAACAGAAAGGAAATTATTAAATATTGAATGTGGAAGCTCTCCCGCTCGTGCGTTGGAAAATTATCTATTGGTTCCTTTTTCTAAATTCAAAGAGAAGAGACCGATATTTTCCAAAATCTCACTTGTATTTGCTTGGAAATTGTTGTTTTCACTTTCTTTTTGAAGCCCTCGGGGGCTCAAGAAGTCGGTCACACAGATGTGTAAGAAGGAAAATGCATAACAGAGCATGCTTTGTAATTTATTCAGATTTATTTAAATATTATTGCTGCATTTTCATAACAAAAACACAGCTTTGTGCCAGTTAATCCCAATTACTCCTTAACAAGTTCCTACATGTACAAAATCCACCCCAATGGATAAATGGTGTCAACACCAACTTATGTTGGTCATTTACCAATATAAGGTGAAGATGTGAAGAAGGTGTTTCTGATGGGAAACTAGCAGTGACCCCCCCCCTCACCAACATCTTGGTGCTTTCGTATGCCATGCCCCCCCCTCTCTACAATGCCAGCTCTCTGGGAAGCTATTAATATTTTATGTGATCATGGGCCTCCATAAGCAAATTTCAGTCCCCAGCAAGTTGAGCCAAAGCATGATTAATTTAGTATTTATACCCCGACAACCCTTTAAACAACACAGGGCCCTGGCCACAAAGCAAGGCACAGTTTGAAACAAAGCTAGCAGCCTTTAAATCATAATCAGCGCATCGTTATTGAGGATTATTTCAGTTCTGGGACATATTTTCCTCTCTGTAAGCCCAGTGGCAGGTGTGGAATTGCTGCAAAGTTGATACCGACAGTTCCAGCTGTAAAACCTATCCACTAAACTCTATGTAATTATTCAGCTGCAAGACAAAACACTCGTTTTATTTTTTCCCCCCTAAAAATCCCTTTACATCATTCTCGGTTTGTCTAGAAAAACTGGGGTGTTGTTTGGCTTCATGAAACTTTTTAACCACTTGTGCTGACCACATACAATAGGTGACTCCATGAACTGCCAATTAACATCAATAAATAAAGACAGGTTACTTCTGCACCTTCTGTTGACAGTTTACATCGTGGCACCTAAAGGAAGGGCTTTTTCCCCCCCAATATGTAACAATTTCAATAACGCTAATTGTACGCAGAAGGATTTATGCGCCATTGAAAGACTTAAAACAAGTAATAAGATTTAAACGTACTTGATAAGTTGTTCAGATGTGTAAGGATGTTAGTGAGGATTTACTGTTTTTCTCTAATATTGTAGAAAAATGTAGCCAATACAGTTAATGTCATTAGACAAATGGGATTAAAGCAAACACTGTAAGGTTGTGGAACATTTTGATATCCCACAATGCAACAGGGATTTTAATATTGAGGGTTTTGACCTTTATTAACACTTGTGTGATACTCGGCAACAACTATTTGCTCTCCAAACAGACTAGAAAACGTCCAAAGACAACTGGCTCTTTTTAAAGGACAAAAACATCCAATCATTACTTGAACCATTTGGTAAGAAAAACTCGATTAAACTTTACAAGATGTAACTCGTGTCTAAACTTGCACACTAAGGGTTGTTCGTGTTAAGTTTAGTTGATCTTCCATTGCTTTCACAGATACTCCAACTTTCTGCTAAAGTAAAACGTGTGGTCTTCATTGGTGATAGTCATTTTTTCCCACCATACAGGATGTTTCATCTTGTTTTTGTGGGCCCCATGAAGAAACACTTATTTGTTCACAGTGTTATTCTCTCTATCAGTCTCTCATAACTGTGATGTAGTTTCCAACACCACTTCAACATTGCCAAGAATCAAACATCAGGTATAAATCTAAATTAACAAAGACACAACTATCCAGTAGTTAGTCGAACAGGAAAAGTCCTTTTAACTTTGTTTCTCGGACTAATCTCAATATGACCCAAACAACTCCTCTAGAAAATATGTTGTGATTGGAATGGTTTCTCAGCTGCAACAAAAGTTGCTCAGACGTTCTGGACTTTTGCTGTGGTGAAACTACATAAACACTGCTAGCAGCTCCCTGACGGTTCATCTGCAACACTCCTGTCACTGCGAGGATAACCGTGCGTAGCATCCATCCGAATCCAATTAGACGGTACACTAACATGATCACTGCTCAGTTGAGCTTCATTAAACACAATCTCTTTGCAGACACCACTGGACCCAGCGGGCCCTTCCCCCTGCCGTGTTTTCTGCCATTGATTTGAACAGTGATTTGCAGCATGCAATCCGATGCGCCGTGACAGGTTGTAACTGAGGTTAAAGATGGCAATTTAATTATGTGTCAGAGGTCACATTACAGGCTGACCCCTGAGCAATTTCCACAAGGCTTTGCTGATTCGTGGTCACCCTATGTTATTGTTTAAATTAACCAACATAACTGAGAGACGCAAGTGTGTTGGAACTGGAGGAGAATCAGAGGAACTCTGAAGCATGCTGTTACAGCACGTTGTTGGGATGTTGTCGAGATTGTGCAGATGTGATTATATAATCTTACTGTGAAAATGTCCTTCTGACAGTAATATTAAAAAGAAGCTTCATTTCTTTTTATGATGTTACTATATACTTAAATGAAATAATTATTTCAGTGTAATGATTTATACTTTTAATTACATGCAATAAAATCGACTCAATAAGAGCTCTAAAATGCTGATAAGGCCGTAGAGTCTTTATTAGACCCTTGTAAAACACAAACAAAATAAAGAGTGTGCATCTTTTAGCTATTTGTCCAACTTATTGTCATTCTGAATCAGATGGTGTCATTTTGTAAGAACCTCTTGGAAGTTCTTAAGTAGCATCTTGGTTAAGTTTGAAGTATCTTTGACATAATAACTGACATTTCACCCCCCCCCCTTTTTTTAAATCAATCACACTTTAATTATTACCAGTAAATAATGTTATTTCAGTCAAATCAAGTTTTTATCTTTTGCAACCTGGACAACTTGTTGTTTAAAATTGAGAAAGTGTTCAAAAGAACCTCAACACCCTGACTTGTTTCTTGACGTCGCTTTGCGACGTTCAGGACGTGAACCGTTTACTGTAGATGAAGGCATGGATTCTGCTCTCTACCAGAACGTTCAGAACATGCGATACGGCCATCATTTCGTCACCCTCAGCTCAAACCTGTTTGTAGCACAATGCGATCCTACAATGGCTCAATGGCTGAAACAAAATGGAAGATTTTTGAATGGTTTTGTCAAGATGCCGTGGCATGACGCTAAACAAGCAGTTCATTCTTATAAACCCTCCAGTGTCAGAGAAACAGAACAATTCTGCGAAGAAGAATAGACAGGAATTCCTCCACTGTGATGTAAAAGACTTGTTGCTATTGAAAACCATTTATTGTCATGTGTCACATTTTCTTTATCTGACGTTAAGTGTACTTTTCTAAAATATCTAATATGAGACAGATAATCTGGGGAAAGATCAAGCTCCCCCACCTCCTCCCTGAGCTGTTTCAGCAGAAACACATAGCACCTAATATAAAACAACCAATCAGAGCCAGACGGAGTGTCGTAGGGCTGTCAATCAACCTCGTGTACATGCTGGTGAATGTGGAGATGGTGGAGAAGCAACCTGCCTTTACAGGAAAACTGTTTATCTACAGTCATCGGTGGCTATGTGTTTATTTACAAGAAACATAGATCTATACACACTGCCAGCGTCACAGTGTGGATAGCCAGAGCTAATTCGCAACATCGGTCCCTAGAAGGACCTTTTCCCCATCACTGTATCTCATCTCCTCTCAGCAGATCAGAAAGTATCTCTAAAAGTCGCCTTTCATTTATTGAGCTATACAATGTTTCATTTTTTAAAATTTTTTATTGTACAACAGTTTAGATCAGTACAGATGAGGTCATATGAGACAAGAATAAAAACAAGCTCTCTTTTCTGAACAATACAAAATCAAATAAAATGACAATATTTTAAATCTGGAAAACATTAAAGATCAGCCAGCATCATTTTTGTTGTTGTTGTTTTTGAATAAAATCAACATGACAGAGTTGTTTATTATTCCTAGAATAAGCATAGAGGTATTCTGTTGTGTCACAAGACCCCAGAGTATGAGAACCATCTAACATTTCTGTAGGCAGCCCCTTATGCAAATGATAGGGCAATTGTAGATATACAAATATGTACCCATGGTCCGGGCCGCCTAATGGCCTCTCTCCCTTTGGCTAGCTCAATGGCTCATTTAGATATCTGCTTGGTTTATTATGTGAATAAGTCACGCCTGGCTTGTTACAACCCTCCAGGTTGCTGTTTCTGCTGTGTAGCTGAGATGTGTGGTGCTCAATTAGGCTGCCTGCCTGGCAGAGTTAACCCTTTATGCCAGATAAGCTGTTTTTTTGGGGGTTTTTTGTTATTGTTTTCACAAACCAGATGGGGTGCTACAGCGACTGTGTGCGTGTTTGTGCGTGTGTTTATGCGGGTGTGAATGCATATAGGGGGCGTTCCAAGCAGGGATCAAAAGATCAATCCTAATACAGTGCTACCACGCTGACCTCTCAAATGTAATAAAGGCGCCATCTCTCACCCTGGGGTCCTATTCAGGAGCCTCCCACCACATGAACAAACCTGGTATCTTTAAATTAGCTGACTCTCTTGCCCTGCAGGTAATTGCATTAGTTTATCAATGTTCAACACAATTTATTACTTACTCAGGCACTAGAAAAATCCCTGTGTTGATGTTGCCTTGCGAGGGGCTTTTGGGGGGGCGTGAGCTAGTGTGGGTTTCTTTGCAAATAAAGAAGAGCAAACACGATGACGCGGAGAAGCGAGGCATTTATTTCGCCACGTGGGTTTTATTCATACAAGTGATGCGTTACCATCAGAAGACGGGATGTCTGGACCAAATTAAAACTTCACATTTTACTTTTCATGAGCCTGATTTCACATGCGGCGCCCGTATTATGTATTGGTGTCCGAGCAAAAAAAAAGAGCTCTTCCCTCTCTTTTAATGCAACTATTGTCCAATCTTTCATGGCCATAGCTCCAGTGCTTATTTTAAAACTTTATATGACAGCAGACTTATTTGCTTTAATAGGTGCTTAAATCAGATTGCCTTTCATTACACTAAAAACAATATTACTGTCTTTTCTTCTCAATAGAGTCCTCTGGCTTCAGGCTGCTGTGCCTTCTCCACATCTGTATGCATTATGAATCTGTCTGAGGTAATAAACAGACCCTGCTCTTATTCCTGCTTCCTGGTATCATTATTCCTTGCCCCTCAGATGGATTATAGCCCACTATGCAACATGTAGATGAGTGGCGCTCCTCTGATTGCCTTATGGCCATCAAGCTTTGCATATTTACTGCCCATGAATCACAGTGCACTCGACAAGCCCACAGAAACGTATCCTGATCTTTCTCCCTCCTCCTCTTCATCCTTCTCGTCTCCTCACCCTCTGCTCCGTTTCCCATTTTCTCTGTCCCTCGCTTTTATTCTTAGTTCCTTTTCCTCCATCGTCTTTCTCCCAACTCCTTCTCCGACTATTCTTTCATTGTCTGTCTTTCCCTATGCCTTGATCCTGCTCCGTGCATTCCCTGCTGCTTAATTAAAGCATGCATTATTGATACAGCTATATCTTTGTCCATCTCTCTTCCCTGTTCATACGACTGCTACATTAAGTGTAAATTGTTTCGCTGTAATTCCCACATAATGTTCCTGTTATAATCAGTGTTTCTGGCGCGTGGCAGCAAGGGGAGGACAGGAAAAGGGAGAGGGGATCATACAAGCTTTTACTGTAACTTACTGTTTGATGTGTGGCTTGCATACTGCCGGCCCACGATAATTAGGTCTGTTTTGCAAGTCAAATGTACAAGGCACCAATCTAGAAAATATGAGATTAATAAAAGGCTTGTGTGAGTGCGATGGTTTCTGCTGAGCCTGAGGGAAAGAAAAGCACTCTTTAGCGCTTTATAGCATTTTTTGTGTGTGTGTGTGTGAACAGTTTGCCATTGTCCTGTGAAAACTGAACTTAGTTCAAGTTTAAAGACATTTGCAATAATCTCAAATCCAACTTGGCTGTCTTCCTGCAGATGGTAACTCTGTTGACTTGAAGCAAGAAGGTCACGGATTCACATCCTAGTCTGAAAGTTGCCCTGCAATACAGTGACAATCTGTCAAGGTTGTACTCCACCTGTCACCCAATGACGACTGGAGACATGCAATCCCTCTGTGACCCAGCAAGGATAAGGACACATTTTACAACCTTACAACAAAGTCCATGGTTTGAATACAGGGTTTTTCTGAATGAAATGTGCTTGTTCTTCCTGTGGATGCATGTGACTGCAGTTTGAGACCACTGACCTAAACCATCCCAATGTAACTCTGGCTGTGAGTCTTGGGTGATTGTCTGACCGGTTTCTCTGCTGAACTAAAGCTACCTCGCAACATTATGCTACCATCTTCAAGCTTTTTTTCTGTGTGGATGGTATATTTTGGATTGTGTATTGTTCCCCTGGTAAGGGTTGTTCATACAGGTGCTGTGTTATTATCAATGAATGTGATGTTCCAGTCAAATTAAAACTTCACGTTTTACTTTTTGTGAATCTAATTTTACACGCTGCTCCCGTATTATTTATAGGTGCCGGTGCAAAATTTCTCTTCACTGTTCATATGACTGCTTTGTGTTGGTGTAAGCCAAAGTACAAAACATATACAGCACAAAGAGAGCAAAACAGCAACAGGAGCTTGTTAAGTTATGTTTCTATCACTCGCTAGAAAGAATTGATGGAATAAAACTCTACAAAGCTGCAACCAGAAGACATAAGTGACATTATCAGAACAAGAAGTTGGATATAATCCATAAAAATCCCTTTTGTTCTTATTTATTTACTAACAAATTATGTTGATTAAACCATAGAATCAGGGGCTTTGCACCATTGTCTCCAGTAGCTTCTTAGTCGTTTACAGAACAGAACCAGCCTTCTTTATCAGGATGTTGAGCTTCTTTAAGTCTCTGGCTCTGATGCCACTACACCAACAGAAAACAACATAAGACAGTGCACTCTCCAGAACAGACTTATGGAAGATATGCAGCATCTTCCTGCAAACCTTGAAGGACCCAAACTTCCTTAAGAAGTCTTGCCTTCTCTGTTCCTTCACATAGACGATTTAGACCATCTGCTAGCAGACTGCTCTATGTTATGTGAATCTCTAAACCAAATTTCAGCACACACTCATTCCCATTTAAGAGCACATATGTGCCAAACAAAATACTTGTCACATAAAGTGATTATCCCAAAGGAGTTTAGAGAACAGTACTTTTGATGAAGAAACTCTATCCTTCCAGTATCACAAGACCGGGACCTTGGAAAACCAAATGTCTATTAGCCTAATAACTGTTTCCCATTCAATAAACCACATTCAGAGATCAAACACACTGACTTGGTAAACCTTCATATTCAAAAGCAGAAAGTTGACAAATATAGAGGTCGGGATTTAGTCAGAAGTCACATTTTGTGCTGCTATCACTACTGTTGCTGTTCTGTAACAGAATCTCTGAATTTCATCAACAAACCAAATTGAAAGAATGCTTGAAGCCAGTTGACTTTTATTGCATTTTGGCATTTTATCAGTTTTAAATCTCTTTAAGTTGTTTAGTTTTCTTTATATCAAAGAAGAAAACACTGTACTTTTGGTTGTTGGGATTTCTGCTCCTTTCAAAGGCACTTCCTTTTGCCCTCCTCCAACCATCATTCCTAATGAAACGGTGTCGATGCATTACCATTTATCAGTCACGGAGTGCTTGGTTTGCCATTATTGATCTTAGAGAGGCCAATTGGCTGGAAGGGTGCTGTAAACTGGGCAATTTAGAACCTGCATCCTTCATTGTCACATTATGGCTGCAGAATGAAATAGTTAAAGGCTGAATGAGTGCAGCGGTTCTAAATAAAAGAAGCGAAATATAATCGAGGAGACAGACAATGGCTGTCAATAAGATCTGGGCTCATTCTGCAATCAAAGTGATTATGGGACCAGGGATGGTGCAGAGTAAAGTACTGTAAAATATCCTTGGTGAAACAAGTTGTAGATGGGTAATGTGGCACAGTGGCACAACTACTGGCCCACATCTCAAAGGCAGGGTCTATGTGGAGAGTAACAGACAAAAAAAAAAAGTGTGTGAGGGCCTCGTAAGACCATAAAACAGTACTTAAATATTTTAATTTCATTTGTCATAGAGGCCCCTCCCTCCCAGTCTATTACCCTGTCAACCATCCTTCATCAGCTGAATGAGTGCATTATTCATTAGCACTAATTATTTTCACATAATGTCTGCCCCGATATATTTAACCTCCACATTACACCCGGGATAATGGCCTTGTAAAATTGAATTGTGAGAAAGAAGTGGAGTTGGAGAGCTCATTTAAAGAACATAAGAGGGAAGGAGAAAAAAAAAGTGAATGAGGTGCAGAAGGGTTTTCAAAGCTGCTAGGGCAAGGAGGGTTAAGAGGAGGAGTGTTAAAACACTTTGGGACAAGGAGCCCCACAAGTGACAGGGACATTTGTTCTTGTCTCATTTGCATGTTAAGAGAACATCCTGATGGTTCTCCGCTGGACTGACAAGATACCTAAAAACCCTGTAGGTTGAAAGTGGCCTTGAGGTGAGGAGCTAAGATTAGTCCGTCCTGTTGAGGTCATGCTGGGGCCTACACAGTGATGAAGATGAGCTGGGACAGCAGGAACACAAAGTGGAAAGTAGAGTCTTAATTTCATCACCTTCACTCCTGTGTTTAGTTCAGCTGTAATTCCATTTACTGAGCTTTAGTTCTCTTCGTTTTTTTTTTTTTCTTTTACATTTCACATTTTCTGCTGTCATATAAACAACTTACCTGCACTGACGGACTGGTTGAATCACCTAGTTTGCCTGAATCCCGCTGAGAAGTACCGGAAAGTCGTTTTCTACAGACAAACTTCAAAACAAACTGTGGTCCAACGAAGACTTTGTTCTTGTTTTGATTATTCATGACTCTGACATTCACTGGCGTGTAAAATGTAAAGCCAAGCAGGGCCTGCTGTTAATCCTGCTTCATCTCTGTGGCCTTCTGGGTGAGAGCTGGGAGCCCCTGCTAGTAGCAGAGTCGAAAAAAACTCACCCAAACACAAGTAAACCTGTACAAACACTCACATGCAATTCACATGCAATTGTACTGCGCAATTTCTTTGTTACATCAGACCCAGAGATTTGCACTTTTCTGAAGAAATTTCCTCCAAATTCAGACTGAACTCTTTCTAACTGATTCAGGATAAATATATGGGATTTTCATCATTTATTCACGAAATGATCTAACAAATTTTAAGCAGATTAACTTGTTTACTTCCAGCTAACAAAAGAAATAAGCGTGTACAGTGCAAATTCCCTTAAATGGCAAATTATTCAAAGATGTATCATATTTCATAAACTGCATTACTTTTATAAAGGACAAACATCAAGAATTATGACAAGAATTTTATAAAAACTAAATTGAAACTATAGACAGACAGCCGTGGATTGATGTAAACCCACATGAGATCATTGTTTCACAAGTTAGGAAAAAAAATCATTATCATGGATGCAATATTAAACTCATTTGTTATTCCGTATTAGTGCACAGACTTAGTTATATAAAGAGCTGTGAACATTACATTTTACAGTTTAAAAACAGGCACATTCAGACTTGTTTCACAGCTCAAGATTGAAGCATCAAAGTCTTTCTAAAAGAAGTTTTTCTAAAATAATTAATTTATCTGTCCTTTCAAAAATGCTTATCAAGAACAAAGTCAGTAATTAACCAGGCCTGCACGTGGCACTGTAAGACAGTAACAGAAAATGTTAGAAATAAGTAGGTGTGCAGTGTGCACTTAAGGCTCACTTATGCGTTTAACATGGTCACAATCAAGGGTTAAATTAAAGGTGGGGCTATGACATGAGTGTTTTCAAATTGTTTGTTGCATACACAAAAGTCAAATGAATTAAAACACTTCAAAGTTTTATGGGCTTATAAAACATTGAATTTGTGAGCCCATTTTTCAAAATAAAATAAAAGAAAAACTATGAAAACAGTCAAGCAGGGTGTAGCTCTGTGCTACAGCACCTCCAGCCTTTATGTCAACTTCTTAGAGAAGCTCGGAATAAAACGTATGTCAGTATTTTAATGAACCTACATAATAATCTCAGTATTGCCACTTCCATTTAATTACAGCATATATTCCTCTGTTGTGTCATGAATAAGAAAAGGATAAAACGTAAAAGTAATAGCATAGAATGTTTCATTTTATTCATGTTACTTTTGAGCCACTCTTTGTCTAAAAATTCAGAGAAAAAAAAAAAAATTAATATCTCACTTTTGTTATATGTTTGCCATTATGTTGGAAAAAATTAAACCTCAGAATTTGGAACTACTCCTTTATACACAGTAGTTTATAAATAAGCTGTCATTGGATTTTATTGTCTGAGTAATCATAGCAACATAAATTCAGTAAATCTGATCTCAGTAAAACTCCTACAATGCGTTGTGTGATTTTGCAAACAGTTACCATGTTCCCCTTCAGGCTATGAGGGTGCAAACACTCTACTTTGTTATGTTTGATAATGGGTAATTGCAGTTCGTTCCAACTGGGAAAAAATATTATTCTGAAGTTTTTCCTGCTCGAGGCCTAAAAGGCAGCGCTTTCTGTGTGTTTGTCTCTCTGACATTTGGATCTTCTTTAAAATGTCTTTTTAAAGAAGACATTTCACAAAACTGTTTGTTCATGTTTTCCAGACACAACAAAAATCATTCTTCTGAACTTCAAACAGTTCAAGGAAGTGTCCAATGTATTAATCTTTAAGATTTGTTAAACAGATGACAATAGGTCAAATAATGTACTAAATTAGTCTGCAGTGTTTTGGATTAAATCACATGACTTGAAGGCGCGGTGTAGAAGCTTGAAGTGGCGATGATGGAAAGGTGCTGGTCTCATCTGTAGAAAAAGACACAAAATGCACATTAATCACATTTGTTTACATGTCAGAATAAGTACACAGCACAGTAGGTTTTGCCATCATTTCAGTATTTTTTGGGGTGTGTGACTGAGTATTAACGGCACACTGATTTTGCAGTTATTGAGTAGACATCCTCATCTTTGAATAATTCCTTTGAATCACAGCAGCTTTCCAATTACAGCACTCTGGTGACTCGCAATGAACCTTTATCCATTCTGCAAATGAGCGTGCTATCCCTAAATAATTTCCTCTACAAAGATGGTGCCGTGCATTATGAAATATTCAGAACTCAATTTTCCGGCCCTATCAGTCTTTGGAAAGATCCATAATTACATGATAATCCATAATGTAATTCATTTTGGGCACTTTCGGAAACTGAGTTCCAGTCGCAGCAAAAATGTTTAATGCGTGGCTGAAATTGGATAAAGTCCGCTTTGTAGTATTTTGTTGTGATTGTTTAAAGGGATTATATTTCATAGTCCAGTTTTGCCTTGGTTTCTAACAATTACAGAGGTCTTTAGGGTCAGTGGGCGATACTGAGATACTCTTATCAGGTTGACATAGAATTATAAAGTGCGTAAAGGACCAGCGGGACAATATTATTGTCAAAAATTCAGAAACTCACACCGTCCAGTCATATGGCCGTACCATTCCACCTATGAAGGATTTTTGTTAACAAAAAAATCTGAATTCTGTCATTTTACATTGAATTCAGGTACATTATGGTTGTAAACAGCAATAGAAACTTAAAGGTGCCGAGTCACATCTTATTAACCAGAAATGTGGGGTTACAGTTCAGTTATTATGAGGTGTTGCCCTGCAACAGAAGCATGTGTACAAAATATTGTCATTTCAAAGTTGAGCACGAGACGCTGATTGTGTAAGAGACGGACGGATATTTCACCAAGACCCATTTGTGAAAGCCCACAATAGCCCACAGAACACTATCAACACAAGAATTCCCATTGAATTGCGTGCCATAAAAAGTGAATGTGTGCTTCATATTCCCATATAGCCGATGCGGTGTACTTGTGGAAGTTTATAACATATAATACAGTTTAGACAGCAGTATCTCACTGTAAGGTACTCAAGAAAGTAGGCCATAAAAAAACTGTAGCCACTGGCTTTAAAACTAATAAAGTTAAATGGAGTCGCTGACATTCTTTTGTGTAGCGTTACTGGAAGTGAGGCCTGCAACCTCGTGTCTGCGGCAAAATGTGTCAAAACAGCTGTCAGTCATTGCGACAGAGCACTCAGCAAGATGATGGGCAATGAAATGCCTGTTAAAATGTGAAGCTCCTGTGATAACAGTGCTGGGCTTAAAGGCCAAAGCTGTCACAGCAAAGGCGAGACGCAAGAGTGAGAGCAGTAGGACTTTAGAGTGGTGTTGTCAAGCAGCTGGAATCGAAGCAAAATTACATCAATCTCCTTTGTTTTTGGAAGTGATTGGGATAAAAGACAAGGGGCTATTCCATTCATACACAGGGACTGGTGTATCACAATTTATTTTTGTGATGGAAAAACTGTGATTAGGCTGTCCCTTTAAACAGAAATTATTGATGGACACGCAAAAGAACAAAGCTGTTGTAAGCTGTGCAAGAATTTACACTCAAAACTATTTATTTCTCCCAGCATTAAAGGCACAAATAAGAACTTACTGTATAGTAGGTTATATTCCACCTCTATAATGTCTAGGTCAGTGTATTCTAGTGTGTGGTGTTTGTCATTGCTCTTATTCCTTCCTTAAGAAACATTAAAAAAAAAAAAAAAAACTGTTTATTTTGACATTTTTTTGCAGTTGTTTATAGAACATACAGTATTTGGGTAAATTGACACTGATAGCTTTAACTTACAGGGAATTAGTGAGAAGTGACTTCCCAAAGGCGTATCCCATTCCACGTCAGGGGCCACTCCATAGTTTACGGACACGACCTGACTGAAAATAAAATAAAAAAATAGACATGATAAAGCAATAACAGTTGAATCTTTAAATAACAAAACACAGCTGGATACAGCATAAATAATTGAGATCAACAATGAACACTGAAAAAACAATATATATATATATATATATATATATATATATATATATATATATATATATATTGGTTGAGCTCAATCTCAATAAATTATTTTTCCAGGAGGAATTATTTGCTTTATATCCAACACTGTACTTTTATGTCATTTTCTATAGCTGTTCTTAACTGGATTATAGTAAAATAGCATCTATGAAAAAACAATCAATGGCAGATAAAGGGAGGAACTCAGCAGAGGTAAACTTCTCATGCTTTGAATGGCATGTTTTGTCTCAGTTTTTGTTTATTTTCTGCACCACAGTGAACTTCAAGCAGGGTAGGCTTGCGACACACAGCACATCAAATCTCTATGTGGGGTGCTGGGTGTCCAGTGCTGCCGGGCAATATTTTCTCAAGACTTTCTCCTCCCCCTCAAAAGACAAATTCCCACTTAAATTTAAATGTAATAGTTCAAATCTCTAATGAAGAGTTTGTTATAAGAACTGTCCTCTGGCAGCCACTGTGTTGCGCTTTCGGGCCTGTGTTATTGATTGCCTTTTGGTCACTTCTTTTGTTTTACACCTTTTTTTTCATGTTTCTCACTTTTATACATTTAAATAAAATGAACTTTAACAAATCCTGAACACAACGGAAAAGAAAATGCCTTCAAATATGTCTTTACATTATTGGTTGGGTCAGTGCAGTCAAAACTTGCTTTGGGTTGAAATTGGCACGATAGTTGAAACGTGAGAAAGGCGAAAGAACTTAAAGGATCTGAAAACATTTTATAGTAGATTGTATTTATTTTCCTTACTTGATAGAAGTCAGTTTTCATTTTCTGTTTGTCAGTAGAATATCATCCACCATAGGCTCACTTTAAGTCATCTTTTACACATAACATATTCTGTTTTTTACTCTTTCTTGTGTGATGACTGTTTCCAATAACATCATTCACTTCCTTTTAGAAAATAATACTTTTTTTTTTTTCTAGAGCAATCAAGCTCTGATGCCCCTCATTTTCTCCTTGACATTTTGTGATGAATTCCCATCTGCAAAGCATTTCCAAATGCTTTGCCCAAGGAGGTGTAATTTAAACAATATCAGTCACTGTGGTGCTGCCAGAATAAGAATTATGGTCACATGGATGTCTCATCTGACGAGCAGCAGAGGACAGACTCAAATAACAAGAGCGCAATAATTCACTCACTGTTATTATCCACCTAATTATAACACAAAATCCAGCCATGTCGCTTTTCCTTCTTGGATTCCGAATAAATGAACAAATTGACCTCTTGTTATAGTCATGTTTCAAATGTGTGCATGCCTACAATTGGTGTGGTGTGTAGTTTTCTGTTTGCCAGAGTACTGTACATCCACAAAGCTAAAACACCCATCAGAAGGTCACCCAGGTCGTGCACAGAGTAACCACACACTAAGTCATCAACTTTTGCAGGCAAACTATTATAATTATAGCACCATAACAAGTTTAATTAGAGCAATCAGCTCTGAATATCCGTGCCTTCAAGGAAACAGAGGTCCAAGTCAGTCACAGAGCGACTCCTTGGTCATTCTCCATTCGCTTGCAGAGGGTGTTCTCTGGGTGTCAGGGTCTTGGCAGTGCTGCTCCCCAATGAATGCTACCTCCAAGTCCGCTCCTTAGTGGGGGTCCCTAATTAGACTCTCATGTGAATTTAATGGACTCACTGCTTTTGGTCCTGCAAGAGAGAGCAAAAAGCTACAACATCTGGGGGGAGTAGACCCTCCTCATGCAAAGTGGATCTATCTATCTATCTATCTATCTATCTATCTATCTATCTATCTATCTATCTATCTATCTATCTATCTATCTATCTATCTATCTATCTATCTATCTATCTATCTATCTATCTATCTATCTATCTATCTATCTATCTATCTATCTATCTGTCTGTCTGTCTGTCTGTCTGTCTGTCTGTCTGTCTGTCTGTCTGTCTGTCTGTCTGTCTGTCTGTCTAGCTGATTTTTATGGGTGGGATTGTAAGTACTTGAAATCAATAGCTTAAAGATCATTTAGTTGTTTTATTGGATTCTTGGGGGGATCAAGGTTTTAAAAATATGTTTTTTAATAAAACCTAAAACTTCAAGTTCTGAACTAGCAACTTACTTCCTTAATAAAACACCAAAAATTTGTTGTGGGTTTTGGATTTCATATAGCTTCACAAAAATATGTCTGATTTCTACATGATCACCGTTTTTAAAAACACACATTGCTCTTGTTACACAGACTTATTGTAGAGGTATTTTTCGCAATATATAACAATTATTATTTTTCCAGCTGCATGTTTTTTCCACTGAAATATTGTATAAAATTTACAACAAAACAGGCTCAGTTTTTTTTCACATCTGGAGATGGGTTTTCAGGAAAAGCTATTTCAGTGCAAGATTTGCAGGTCAAATGATGCACCTGATTTGTCCATTTGAAAATTTGTTTACCAGGATACATAATCTTAAATTTTATGTACATATGTTGTTTTTTTTATTATTATTATTATTATTCTGTACATACCGATCACTCCTTATGAGACACCATGAAATCATCATGGTTGTGGATGGAAAAGAGGCTGTTTAACTCAATCCCATTTCTGTCTTCTAAATCTCTCAGTGCTGTTCTAATGAGCACAGACATCTGGACCCATCTCACAATACGAGGCTGTGATGAATATGACCCCCGTGGTCAGGCCCTGCCCTAAACCCCACCAGGGCACATAAAGCAGTAACGCCGGCCTGTTAAAACGCTGCGCTGGAACATAAATCGGTCCGAGCGCTTCTTAACTGTCCAATTTGCATGGCCCTTACACAAAGAGGCTAACGATGTTTTACAAGACAAACATGAACACGGCGCCACGCGTGCAGGTAGGTTGATAGGGTTGAACCTGTTTGTTTTACGAGGACATTTCACAGTTTGAATCTGTTGAAGACGCTTGACGGGACTCGTCCCCGAAATGGTAACACAAAAGTTGAGGTAGACAGAGCAGTCTGCAGGAAAGATGGAGGCTCTGAGAGGAAAGAATTCTAAAGCAAGAGAGAGAGAGAAAAGAGGAAACGGAGCAGAAGCAAGACTGCCGATGGGAAAAGGCAAGATGAAGAGGGTGCTGAGATGGGAGTCTGGGTAGTTTTATCTAGTGGGCAGGCTGACGGTGGCGGCGGGATCTGTCTCTGTTAGCAAGAACAGAGACCTGTTATTAAAGCCATTTATCACTGGCTGAATATTCTCCCTTTAATAGGCGCTGTCGTTAATTACCCAACTTTGTCAAGACAGAGTGTCAAGAGCTCTCTGTTTTCTCACAGACAGGCTCACACAGGCACTCTGATGCATACTGAAGCTTGACCATGTCATCAGGCCAGGGGACTCATTTTTATAAGTGCAGGGGGCAAAACGAGGAATCCGCACAGGCACACATCAGAGCAGGCTTTTGATGCTTTTCAAGACATGATAAAATAATGCAGACCTCAACGAAAGAGTTCAAATTATCCAATGAAGAACTGAAATACTCCACTCTGCTAAATGGACAATAGGAAAGTCATATTATTAGTATTTTATTTTATTTTTCTAGGGTTGTATTGTGTGTTTTTTTCTGTTTTTGTGTATTTTTTAACTTTATTTTTTACTGTCATTTATATATAAATATTATATTTATCTAACCCAATGGAGGGACAATCCACAAGTATATCAGAGAATAATGTCATGATGTTCCGTCATTGTAAAATGCTATATAAACATGCATGCAGAAGTCGGAATAATTCATGTTTAACTACAGTTAATACTAGACATTATGATTTGAAGCCAATATTACAAGACTGTGTGCATTTTTATTATACAGAAATTAAGGTTTCTGGGAATTTCTTTAAGACAAAGCTGAGGTTAATGTAAAATACTTAATGAAAGTCTCAGCTTTTAGATGCAGGAAGAAAAAAAACACAGGATTTTCCAGTTCAACAATACAAACAGGCGGCTCTTAACAAGAACTAGGGAACTTTAATTTATATTCAGTTGATTATAGCTGTCCTGTGTAAAAGAAAAGTGTGTGGGGGGAAAAAGTCTCCTCATCTCCTCCTCCCCGTCTTCATTCCTAATTAGACACTTTTGTTCTCCTTTTATAATTAGCCACTTAACTAGCAATAGAGCTGCGGCTGTAAAACATTTACAAGGATACTCGACAGGACACGCCAGCACCTTTTGTTTAGCAATTAGTTTCTCTTTGAAAGGAACAATGCACAACATCTGCTGGTCTTGTAGAGCTCAGTGAAAGAGGGAAGCAAACAGAGGCAGCAATACGGATTGTACTGCAAGGACTTGCCACAAGGGCTGCGAAGTTTGTAGTCTGGAGAAGAGATTCTGGAAATGGAAAAAAAAGCAGCTCTGATGGATATGATGGTAATAGAATAAGAGAGGGATGAGTAATAGGGACTTGTTTTTCACATTTCATTGATTAAAAAGTGGCATGGCGTAAGATTCCCAGGTGAACAATGCAGCAGAGTTTTAGCGTGTGTCCCAGTATGGCTTCTTTTAGTACCCAGTCATTTACATTGTAGTTATCCAAAGACAGAAGCAACGAGAGGCAAAATGTCCATTGATCCCTTTGGCCTGATTAGCTCACCAATGCGCAGTCAAGGCGATCTAATCAGATGCATTGATCATGGATTACTTTTTAACGCGTCGACAGGCAATATTATGATTTTTATTTTTTTACATCCAACTTATCCCAGTTATCCTCTGGGACGCAATGCCAGACATTTGGGAATTTGTTTCTGGACTTACTTTTAAACTTTTTAAAACATTGGTCACACCGTCCTAACGTCAATCAAATTCTTTATTTTTCTTTACATTTTCTCTGAATTGTTGTACTGCAGCTTATTTTTGATTTGCAAGACTTATTTCATGTTCTGCTTGTTTTACAGTTTGTCCAGAAGAGGTTGCTGTGTTCACTGCAATTTACAGGGAGTGAATGTTGAGGTCTGACTCTTATTCTGACTTATCTTTATTAAATAAATGGAAGCTCAATTTACATCTTTTCATTGCAAGCACATAAAATCTTCAAATAAATATGAATTGGACAATCGCATAACATTTCAATGCCTTATATGAAATTCATCATTGCTGTGTTTTTTTGGGTCCTGCAGAGGAACTGTAAAGACTTGGTATACGGTAATAATAATATAATTATGGTAATGTTTTTATTAATACTGTTCACTGTGCAGTTTTTCCTCATTGAATACATGCTAATTGATTATAGATGTAGTGTTCCTCATTGACAGTAGGGGGCAGAATCCATTCATTGATTTGAGTGCCATTATGTGGAAGCCATGTAATTGTGTTGTGAGGCCTATTAACACACACTTACACTCGTCTTTGGAGAGCAATGTTTAGGCTGTTGACTTAAATGTGTTTATCTTGTTTCAAAAAGCAGCACTGACTGTACAATGTGTGACTTTTTAGAGAGATCTGAAGAAGAGAGAGTTCTTCAAAGTGAAATTTTTGTCTGCCCATTTGCACCAAAATCTAAAAAAAAATCTAACAAAACAAAACAAAAAAAAAACAACAAATCCTGTGAGGGAGTCTGAACAGCTGTTAGAGGTATGAGCTTCTCTCTGATACCTGCGTTCCCGTGATGCTGGAGATCAAACGCTTTGCTTAGCACAACATCCATTCCTGTCTGTCACACCCTCAGGCTAAACATCAGTAGTGTGCCTTAAAGCTTGCAAATGTTCTCATGACAAAGTTAAAATGTCTCGATTAATATCTGACAACTCGGCTTTTCTTCCCCTCCTCCACACCGGTTCATATGTCTGCTTTGGCTGCTTATCCATCTGGTGATTTCTGCTGGATTCGTCCATCGCTACAGTGTTCCTGTGTTAAGACGGTGAAAAGACTCGGCCAGTGATGAGATCTTGGGATCTTGAGAGTTACTTTCGTTTGCTGTGATGCAGAATGTTTAATGTGTAAATCACTTTTCATTCCGATTCTATTTTGCCATCGACAAAGTTATTTGAAACTTTGTTATATTCCAAAGTTCCACCACAAGAGTCATTTACATGAACTGTTGAATAATTGACAACCAGAGAAAGGATAATGGCAAAATGCTGAGCAACCTCGATGGTGTCCTCTTATGCCATGAACTCCCATCAGTCCTGTTCCTCCATCTTGACGCTTAATGTCTCATCCATCCATCAACTTTTAACCAGACCTCGTGGAAGATGGCGAGTGACTTAAAAGCCCGGCAAGTCAGACCTAATTAGCCAACGCCTAATCAGACCAACCCGAGCGCAAGGACACTAAGTGGATTGTAGGGAGCAGTTAAGATCTTCTCTGCTGTTGAACCGGTAGGAAAAGAAACAACAAAAAAAAGATACTATGACCTTTGAGCAGAGGAGAAGACTGAATATGATGGGGTCACAGCAAGCAGCAAATATAAATAAATAAATAAATAAACAACTGCTGCACAAAAAACAAAAAATAAATGACTTACTGCTAACAAGACCTACACCTATAAGATAATAGAACATCAATTTTTCCATTACTCTTCTGTATTTTCCCTGTAATAATAATGGTTTCTTTCAGAGGAAAGGTACACAGCCATAGGTTATACATTTTAATAAATTCAAGTTTATTAAGTTTATTAAAACTGGTGGAAGCTAAAGGCACAATTAACATAAAAGGTAAATGTTAGCTGTAACACAGCTGTGAACTTTGTGGTTTACTTGATTTGGTTGTGTGGTTTTACTTCGCAAACTAGGAAACTTTATCTCATGTGTAAATCAAAGCAAACATATATCACATATGAGGTTCCTCAAGGCTTCATTCATGAGCCACTTTTATTTATGTCATTTTACTACGTCTGACTCACAATATTTACTACAGAAACTGCATACTATATTGATGCTACGAACACAAAACTTTATAAATGGGTCACAACATAACCTTAGTCCTCTACAGTCACTGAGCCAGTCTGTCCACAATATCTATTAGTGGATCAGCAAGAATTTCGTTTAGCTTAATGCTGAAAAAGTTTTGTTTTGGTCCCAAAAAGGTAAGGCTAGAGATGAGGATTCAACTAGACTAAATGAGGCTAAAAACTGCACAGCATCCTAGACAGACTTAATTATGCCTGTCAGCATACAGTTATCTGAGAAATATTTGTCAGAACGAAGGCTCTCTAGTCAGGGAATCTTTTACATTTAGCAGGTTAAAAGGTTAGATAATTGTAATTTGTAAGAAAATCACCAGGTTCTTGCCCATGTTCGGGGAAATGAATCATATCACACGGATCCTTAAATCACTGCTCATTTTGACTACCTGTTTCTTGAAAATGTTTTTTTTTTTAATAAAACCATATTACTTGTCTATAAGGTAATGAATTGTCTTGGACCTATAATACATCTCAGTTGCTTGTCAGGTATGAACCATGTAGATTTCTGAGGTCATTACAGAGCTGCTCATTCAGGGATGAAGAACAAGACAAGAGGAGGCAGCACTTAGTTTCTGTGGTGTTAGGGTCTGGATTTGTGAACTATGTGTCCTAAGTACACAAATGAGCATAGTAGGAGATCTATCCTCCTAGCAGCTGTTAGACTTTGCAATCATCTCAGCCTCCAACACACTCAATACGTGTTACAACCATAAATAAGTTTACATCCTATCCGTTATTTGCAGTTTCACTCATTTTAATAACATTTCTGGTGGCATAGCAAATCTCTGTTTACACAGCTTTCATTTATTTATTATTGCAAATAGTCTGTTGTCCTAATACATAAATAAACATGCACTTTATGAGCATTTACTATTTCTGATAAATGCACAGTATTTCTGTACTATAATAGTATCCTTACTGTATGGTATATTATTCTTAATTTTGTTTCTTTATAAATTTATGATTATTCTTTTCATCTTCATGTCCCGAAGATTACATGAAGGTGAAGCATTTGAAACAAAGTTTTTATTCTATTCTATTCTATCCTATTCTATGTGCAAAAACTCTTTCTTTTCGTTATAGACTTCCCATGAAGCTAAACAACTATAAGGTCATTTTTATCGTGTCTTTTTTTAGATTTACATTTTTAATTCTATCACATTTCTTTTAATGTGATGCTTAATTTTTTCATTCTCTTAATAATATGCTTCTTTTCTTGAACATACTTTATTCTTTACTTACATTCCATATAGCAAAAATAGATCAGAGTCCTTTCTTGTTGGTTTTTGCTGTGTAGAAACTATTCTCGCATGAAGACACTGGGTTGGAGTACTAGTTACTGAGAAAATGTTTTTCTGCAAACCCGAGACGGCAGGACACCAGACGGGAGGGACAAGACAAGAGGAGACAGAACAGCCGTGCAGCAATGTCTCTCCATTCCGAGTCTCTGCGCACTAAAATATTGAGTAGCTTTTGTTTTGCCTAGTTAAACATGCACTGATGTGACACAAACTGTGAACAAAGCCATTTCACACGCACGGGAATCCTCTTTTTGTATAATTTATGATGCGGCGACGAGTACACCGATGCCTCACAGTTTGTTCTCAACATAAAACATCCAGTAAATACCTACTTTATAAACATTTACCTCAGCAAATATAGCAAAGAAAAAAAATATACTAATGACTGAGAACATTTAAACAATAATTACCTGCTTCATCTCACTGAGGTGGCTGTCTTCTTCAGAGTAAAAGATGGCTTTGTTGTTGAGCTGGCTTTTTTCGTGACACTCACTCTGTGAACAAAGAATTGATTGGATGAGTTCAAAAAAAGATGACTTCATTTATAACTTTTTTTTTTGCATCTGTAGCAGGTTTTCTTGCTGAAACAAGACATCATAAGCATAACCTGAACCTCACTGACGCAAGTTCAGATGCTTTTTTTCCCAACATATAGGTCAGTCTTTGGTTCCTACTGGATGATTTACCAGTCCGAGACTGTAGTCTAGCTGCATTTAGAAGCAAAACTACTTCAAATAGCCTCCCTTCATGACAGAAGGTTTAAAACTTTAAACTGTCCACAGAAGCATTGTTTCTATCTCCAGAAACTTCTGAATTGAAGTATAAATATTAAACAAGCAAACAAAAAACCAACAAAAAATAAAAGTGTCAATCTCCATTTTACTGAAAATTTTACTAGTTTATTTTACTAATCATAAACTACCTGGCAATAGAAGGCACAGAATTTGATTACCACTTTAAAAGATAATGAACATTTTTAAGGCTTAATTTACAAACCGTGCTAAAAGACAAAATTAAACAGCCAACTAATCAAATGATGAAGAGATAATCTCCAGAAAGACTGAAGATATAGGTAAGCTGGGTGAAGTAACAGAACAGTCATGATAATGCAGCACGGAGGGGTGGCTGACTCAATCGAAAGAGTAACAAAAAGTGTAGGTTTGATGCCATGCCAGCGTCTTGCTCTGGGCAAGGCACTTAAAGCCAAGGTCCATAGCAATCCGCTGTGTGTGTGTATATATATATATATATATACACACACACAGCGGATTGCTATGGACCTTGGCTTTAAGGTCCATATATATATATATATATTTATATATATATATAAAATACAAACCCAAAAGCCATTGAGACTGGGACTCAGTAAGGTACAGTGATCATCTTGTAGCATGAAGTGCTATTCACTGAGATCCATACAATCTCAGTTGTGAGCATGAATTATACATCTCTTCAGAGATTTGCTCTCTGTGCTTTTCCCCTTTTGTTCCCTTTGTCTTAAGCTCTTTATAATATTTCAGCTATGATGTTTCTCTCATAACAGCGCAACAGCAGACAATTAAACTAACAAAAATTAACACAATCAGTCAGCAGGAGATGTTTTAAATGATCTACTTCAAAGACTTGTGAGAATGACTAAGCATACCAACTGAAGAAAGCGATTTTATTGTTCTGTTACTTGCTCTTTATGTGCTAAATCAGGGTTTTCTATTTGTGTGACTGCATGTGTAAATGCACGTTCCTTTCCTGGTCTATTTTAAAATAATTCATGTAGAAGAGTCAATACCTGGAATAATCTATAAGGACGAACTGCTCCAGTCACTCCTGATGAATAAATTATTTCATACTCAACACGGCAAACTAAATTTCTGCTGACATTCAACAAATACGCTTTCACAAGATGTGGAGGTATGCTTCGGCAAACCAACCTGCAAGTGTGTAACCTGTGTGTGTGTGTGTGTGTGCTGTCTCTGTGTGTGAGTCTGTCTCAGATAAAACAAACCGTACATAGAACAGTCCAGGGACACTCCAACCATAATTGTGCAGGGTGGCATTTTAGAAACACTCACACAACAGGGGTCAATTTCTCTTCAGGTCACTGAGAATGACATCATCAAACTACCATTAACTCTGCAAACAACCTAGTCCTGCTGCAGCTGTACTGACAATGGATTCCTTCAAAACAAACAGCCGTCCCCAGGCTTTGCCCTCAATCTAAAACCATAACCTCCGAGTGAATAACAGAAAAGTCTCCATCCAGGTGGGACGGAGTGGAGGTGAGGACGGGAGAACTGAAAATGACAAGGCAAACAAATTTGTCAAAACCACTTCCCCCCCACTCACCTCCAGACTTCCCTCCTTGATTATAAAAGACATCCAGTTTTCTTCTCAGCTTGAATCGCAACAGACACAAAGACGAGTAAAACATAAAAAGCAAAGATTGATTCCTTACCGCTAAGTTGAATTTTTTCAGACGGACTGTCTTATATAATTAACCTGCGACAGAGACTTTTCTTTGTTCCACCTTGAGTTGACCTCTTAAAAACCTCTTCGCAGGCCTGACTGTGGCCAGGCAAACGCAGTAGGCCAAGGCGTGCGCTTGACATACAGGCATCAGGAAGGCGTCCAGATGCAGGGCACTGTTTTTCTCTTATAATGGCTTCAACTCCTGCCAGTAAATAATTAATGTGCTCTATCCAACACAAAGTGGATGCCATCTCACTGGCTATTTCCCATTGATAGGAGCAATGCACATGATAGTGCTTGTTTTGTTCTGCTTTTATGCGGTGGCCTACTACTGCATGCTCCTATTGTTTCAAGCGGAGGCAGCAAAGAACTGAAGTATATTTACAGGCTAGTGTAAAGGGTAAAGGTTTTTAATTTCCCTTAAATACTGAACAAGAACTTTTTACATGTCAATTGTCAGTAATCATCCCAAGGAGAAAGCTGTTTTTGACGGTCTTGCGTTAAAAGGATTTTAAGCATAGATACTATTGACAGGTCCTGTTCGTACGGACATACTAGGTGATATAACCTTTGTTGAGGCCAAAATGTTAACGGAAAGGGGAAAAAAATTGATCATAATGGGCGAAGCGACTGTTAACGATTCATTGAGTCTGTGTTGTTTTTCTGTCCTGTTTTTACAAGAAACAGTCTTATTTGGCACAGAGGTGCAATAAAAGCACAAAAGCGTATTGGAGGTTATGGCAGGAGCAGTCACATGATCAATAATGTCCCGACCCTCCTCTCCTTGCCCCCTCCGCCGCTCTTCTTCCTTTCTCTCCTCACCACCTTTCCTCCCAATCAATTACCTTCCCCAAGTAAATAGATCTGTCCCAATGCTCACTGCTCCCAGCTGGAACCTGATATTCCTTCTCTTCTCTTCATCGCCCCAGCCAAGTCACAGAGCGAAACCAGATATCTGACAGAACGCTGCTGCAAACTCTCTTCCAGAATGTATTGAAGTGCAAAGGCTAAAAAAAGCCCAATGACATCATCTTTGTATTCTTCAGTATTATGTTTACTTTGCTCTGACCTTTGAGAGAGCCACAGATGGGCAGCCTTTATGAGAAAATTAGTATTAAAGCTCCACAAAAACAGAAGAACTTTAATAAAATCATTAATGTTATTTCTTTTATGCTGCTCTAACTAAGGTAATGTCAACATTAGAAGTGTTCAGAAAATTAATTTCAATGATCAAACTACAGTTTTTATGTTTTTAATGTGTGTCCCTATTAAAAAAAAGCAGAGACACAGAACCGCAACGTCACATGAGGGGGGATGAGATTCCTACAGTTTGATCATCTCAATTTAAAACACTGCAGTGTCGAGGAAATTGTAGAGTCATAATAACTCAAATAAAGTCAAGCAGTTCATTTAAAAATAAAAAAGTAACAATTATTCTTATTCTTCTAAAATCCTGATTATAACTGTTACAATAATGCTTTTAATTTTTTTTTAATTATATGTGCTTTCATAAATAGGCTTAAGCAAAGATAAGCCTACTTGTAAATGTACCCGTAGTAGTTACCAAGTACAAATGCCAATTTATTGAATACTTCAGCTTTTTGTTTACTTATCAGAGAGCTGTGTGAATTTGAGATATCTCGGGGTAACTTTTTATAGAAAAAAATTAGTTTTAGGCGTCATCCATTTCACTGATATTACCTGAAAAAAAATCGAGATACTTGATTGCCTGAGAGGTAATACAGTCAAGGCCAATCAGATTAACTAAGAGAACATCTCCTCTTTTATTTAGACCAGCAGCTGGACAGTCAGTCTGTCCAGAAAAGATTGTACATCTGTTCCATTTATATATTTATAAAACAATGTCTGTCTTCTTTTGTAAGATTAACAAGTGTGAGGGTCCATCTGCACTGCATTTATTGCTTTTAATTTATACTGTACACAGTTGAAACCAGGTATCTACATACACTGTATAAACCTTTTTCTCTGTCTGTCACATTTATTTTCATAATTCCAGTTAGCACAATTAAATGGTCAATGGAAATACAATTAGTGACTCCTCATCTCAGGGGTAAAGAACCAGTATCCTTCTTGAACTATATGATGTTAGACATTTCAATGCCATTTATACCTGCATATAACTGTTTGATGAGAAACATGATACTTTCAGTGAACTGTACGTTATAGATCAGGGTGAAACAGACATGGATATTTTGGCAAATTGTTTTTTCAAAGACCAATTTTTCCAGTGGGTTTTAGGTTTTGCATGTTGCCTCTCTGTAACTCAAAATCAATCAATTACAAGTTTCAAAAGCAATGACATTATCATCTTGACGTTTTAATTATTTTAAATGCCTAGTAATGTTGGGTTAACTTGTACAAATGTGTTTGTAAACTAGTTTATTCTTCATTTTTCAGAAACTGATAAAAACATTATGACTTTTTATGCGGTATGCAAATATCTGGTTTCAGATTTAACCTTGAGTTAACCCTAACCCTACCTACGTTAGGAGTTGGGATATTTAGATGAAATAATTTTATAAATTCAAACAAAGCTGTATTATGACAATACTCCAGATGAAGCCCATCCCCCGTCATGTTGCACGTATAATATACAAGGTGTCTACAACAGGAATCCCCAGGAGTTCTTGAAAATGAATTTGTTCATTCCACGAGCACCTCAGCGCGAGAGTGGAGATGCAGGCACAGCCAATCTATATCTCCTGTGACCCTCAGCAACATGTCGTTATACTTGCTAATCAGATTTAGAGACAACAAGTGAAAAGGATGGCCTCTCTGGGCCGTTTGCTTTCGCAAATGGATCTGCTTAATATGGGAGATTAATAGACTACTATCTCATCTTCCCTGTGATTGAAGCTATGATCTGGTTACTGAGAAACATGATGGATGCTGAGGTGGAGGTACTCGGTAACTCTTTCAAGGCAGAAGGCAATGCGGCCTCGCACAACTTTGTTTGTTAAAAGGCAATGCAGAGCAGCAATAATGATGATGTCTGCAGGGCTGTTGAGTTATTAGCATCAATGTGTGAAATTGATTTTTTTTTTTTTCAGCTCCCAGATGTGTCAAATTACAATATGAACTAATTCTGTATGGTTGCTGGGAAGTAATTATGCCTGCCTTGGGTGTTTTGTTTGAGATGCTTGCCTCAGTTGAAGGTATTCAATTAGCATATTTCTATAAGGTGGGCTTCTGCGCAGAGATCAATAATAGAAATCTCTATGATCTTTAGATTCTAATCAGTTAAATCCCCACTTCAGATTTTCTGAAGTGGGGATCTGTAAAGCTATGAGAAGGACATCTCTGCAGACAGTGGTCAGAATTACCTCAGAATAAAGAAACAAGCGAACAATTGTCATATCTTGTTTATATATAAAAAAGAAACAAAACAAAATAAAAATAAGTTGTATCAGTTTGCCTGAATAGGATTTTATTAATCACTGTCCTACATTACTTTTGCATCAGATAGTTAAGTTACTCTCCTGAGTGAAACTTAAGATAGTTTACTTTTTAGTATACGTTACAAAAGGTGTACAGACTTCCATTTATATAAAAAGTGACAAGTGATTGAGTAAAGACCTGGTGTAAACCTTACATACTGAAACAGTTTTCTAAATGTCACAGAACCTGCTTTGGTCTTGGTCCTGCTTCAAACAGCTGATAGTTTTACTCTTTCGTAGGAACTTCTTTAGTTCCTCTAAACACTGTCACAGGTAAGAAATAGCAATTTCACAGAGCAGCTTTGTCTTAATAACAGATTCCCAGGAAATATCAATCTTTTAGCTTATTGTGTTTAGAGGAAAGTTACAAAGATCTTCAGTCAGGCTGTCATTTCACAAAAACTGCTATAATCAAAAGTATTTGTAAATTACATTTACTAACAAATACACACACAGTAGTATTATCAAAAAGTAAATTTTTGTCTCTCATTTAATTCAATAAATATAATTGCTGAACAATATATTATTTAAAACTAAAAAAAAAAAGAGGAATTTCAATCCAGTATTCAGTATTTCCAGAGATTGTATTGGAATGGTGAAATTGTATCTCTATGTACTGTGCAGTGCATGCATCCAATATGGGGTCAAAGCTCTTTTTGCCCTGCATTTATGTGGTATGTCTCATAGATGCCATAGTTTTTTCTTCCACTTAACTTTCCATTGACATTCTTGGTATAGCACTGAGTAGTAATGGCCTTTGTGGCTTAATGTCCTTGTAGAGGAGATGACTGTCTCTCAGCATATCGGTCCAGTAAGCAATTTTCTCCATACACCATAAAGTCACCATACTATGTGTGTTTTAAAGGTGTTTTAATAAAAAATATTCTTACGTATGTAATATTTACTTTTTCAGAGAAACAAAATTTTGTATATTTGTTAGCCGTAATCCAGGATAATCAACACTTGTAGAAATAGCGGCTGTAAATATGCCACTCTGTGTAAGGAATTGATGTGAATTACTGAAATTTATTAACTCTCTGGTTATATTGTAATTGACTGAGCTGTACCTTTAAAGACCAGTATTTCATCTTAATGCTTAGCATATTGTCCCTCCAATAGTTCCTGGTATTTGAAACTGGATTTTGTTAACACTAGACAGCTGTCAAGGTTGCCCCTTTTTGTTCAATTGTGTCCATTTTTTGTCTTATCTCACATAACATGCAGAATTTAGAGTCAGTTCAGGAGCCTCTCTGCAACTAAGATGCAAATATGAAAAAGATAACCAGAAAATATGGCCTCATCAAACCAAATGCAGAGGTAACATATTCAAATGAATTGCAACAGCAAAAAACAACCACAGGTGTAAAGTGGAAAATGAAAAATAATACATCCATGGAGTCATAGTACATTTAAATAAGACAGAGCTTAGGGTACAATGAGGTGTGCCTACTTTAAAACAGAAAAAAGCTTGACGTTACCAACACATTCTCTTATTTCAGCTATATATTCTAGTGTTTTTCCTTCCAGGGTGTTGCTCCATCTGTGTGGAAATCACACCAAAAAATTGTCAACCCCAACAGGGCCTGTTTAGTTGATGCAGAACCATGATGGCTGATGCCTTGAAGGCAAACTAATTATCAGGTACTTAACAGTCCGAACCTGTGATGCGCGCTTTGCGAATGAATTGGATGCAAAAAACCAATTCCTTCATCTACTCTTCTCTATCGCGTTCTTCCATTATTTCTCTCACTCGTTATTGCTGTCATTATTTTTTTGATCTCTTTATGTGTCTCGTTTTCATTGCTTTTCTAATATGATGCACTTCTGTTTTTCCTCCTTTTTCTTTCAGGGAACCAGCTGGGAAACTGGCCCTGGGATACAAGCAAGAAGCATGCAACCATATGTTAGATATTTCCAAGGAAGGTGTTTGTGAGCACATTTAAAAGAGAAACAAGGGGAGGAGTGAGTACTTGCTGAACTGCACTACAGTGTAATAGTTAAGTAGGACATTTATCTGGCAGTGGTTTGTCTTCCCCTGTTGTGCTTGGATGTGAGCAACGCTGAGAATTTCTGTTGCCTCCAAACAAAAGCACACACACGCACACATGCACCTACACACACACACACACACATGCTGCAAAATGCACAGGCAGACCGCTGAGAGCGACTTGTTAGAGACACTGACACAGTTGCTCATTAGACAGTTTCTTCTTGGATTGGGGCCAAATATCTGCAGGTCACAACTCATTGAAGTAACAGGCAATGTAAATCACTGACGCATGGAAGTGCTGAAAAGCAACACAAGGCTGTTTCATCATTATTTACCATATTTATGTCACATTTTGCTTATGACTGTAAAGAAACAGAATACAAAGTGTTAGTGTTCATACTAAGAACTGCCATGAGATCAATGTTTTCTTTTCCTTCACCACAGCAGAGCTGCGCTTAGATTGCACAGTACAAGTCAAGTCATGTGTATTTGTATAGCACATTTCAGCATAAAGGTTGAAATGTGCCCTGTTACATTTTTACGGGGCAAAAATGTAACACAAAAACCAATTATGAAACAAGCAATGCCATCATCAAAATCATCAAGAGTACTAATCATAAAAAACTAGATTAATCAATGTTCCAGTTGTTTTTAATCAACTGGAACAATCAACAACTCTAAACAGATGTGTTTTAGTTTTGATTTAAAGGAACTCAGTGTTTCAGTTTTCTGGACATTTGCTCCAGACTAGTGGAGAATAAAAAGAGGAATTCTGCTTCTATTTAAGTTTCCAACACCGTCATTTATAGAAAGACTAACTCCACTGTTGCCTTCAAGAGGATTGTGGGGTTTTCTGCTAGGTGCTAAGAACTTTTTTTTTAAGAAAAACAGAAAATAATGTGAAATAGATCTACAAATTGAGTTGCTTTTCACTACAGAGGAAGTCTTGATGATAAAGACGGATGGAAATTTCCTATGTAAAAGCTGAGAGTTTACATTCTGTATAGATTTCAAAATTGTAATATTTTGATAACTGAATAAGGCCTGCTACATAATAATTTAGGCCTCTACTCAGGCCTAAGTTGCTGTCATATGTAATAAAATGGTTGAAGTTAAATAGAAAATCCACCCAAATTGTGAACAATAAGCCTCAAGTTGAAGTAAATCTGCCACACATTTACTTTTCTGAACATGCCTTGGAAAAGCGTCAGCTTAGCAGTGCTTGTTAAATGTTATAGAAATATGGCCAAATTGAAGAAGTGGTTTTATAAAGTAGTAGCCAATAATAGAGTCATTGTAAATGTCAGGGTTGAATTTGTTCAACAGACACTAAATATATTTGTTGTGTTCCTATAAGTCAACACAAAAGTTAGTTTATGTGGAGATCATGTTCTCTAACGACCAGGAAACTCCAAAAGGTTCACGCCTGCTCTCTCCTTCTCAACAAGCGATAACTGTTTAGGAAACTGGAATATTTTTGTGAACATTAGGACATGCCATGAAATCCTTTGTCACTACAGCCATACATTTATGTGCACATGCTTACCCTCCCCTAAGGGTAAGACTGAAGGTCCAGCCTCCATTTCTCATTAACCCACTGGCTGGATAAATCAAAGAGCAGGGCAAGACAGGAGACCCTCAGCCTTGGCCATTCAGATAACAAGAGCACCCTACACCATTCATAGCCTACAGCCCAGTGATATATGGATCTGCGGAGGCTAATAGCAAAGTATTGACAGGGAAATGGTGTGCTTATCCTGCTCCTGCATGCTGGGGAGAGGTCCCCAAAGCAGATGGGATACACATCAGAGAGAGGGAAAGAGGAGGAGGAGGGTGAGTGGATGAGATAGAACTGTACTGGGACAAATTAGGTCCTTTATTGCTTTATTTCAGCTAATTTGTTCCTTAGTTTGAGTACAGAAAATAGTTTCCTCTTGTTTATGTGACTGGTAAGGAACTGGTCATTCCTGCAAATGAGTATCTACTAACAGTTAACATCTACATCATAAGGTATTGAAATAGTCTGTGGCAGCAGACATCTTTGTGAATATTTGTAGGGTACACAAACACTGAGGATGGGGCCTTTCACGCACATTTAACTGCTTTCACAAAGGCCCTTCAAAATGTCCTGACTAAACTTTTACATTTTGCCACAACAATCTCTCACCCAATGCCAAAGGTGTCCAGAATCGCCAACATTTAAATGTTTATGACCCAGATGAATTACACTTGAAGAGTTTTGTCTGAAGATCTGCAAATATGACAAGGATAAGGTTTTTTTTTTTTCCGTATTTGCTTCTTCTAATATTTAGTTAAAGGAATTTGCTACTTTACAAATTTAGCGAATTTGTTCAAAAATAATCTATGATTAGTTAACTTTAAGTAGTTATCAATGTGCTAAACTTGAGATACAATTTTATCTACATCGTGGGTACTTTGTCTATATGTAGGTGTGTCTCCCATTTTCAAAATACTGATACGAAATAATTTCTTGAATATTTTGTGGCCCAAACGTTTTCAAATTTCGTTTGAGATTGGTGGATCAAGCTCATATAGCGACTTTTATCCCAGAAGCTGAAGAGCCTGAAGAAACTGAGACACCTAGAGAGGAACTAAAAAAAATAAAAAATCTTCATCAGACAACTGAAAACAAAGGCTGATCTACTAGTCTTATTCAGTTGTTATATACAACTTTTGTATTTTTATATTTTATGATGGTTTACATTTTTTCATGTATCTTTTGGGGGGTATTTCATGCTTTGTTATTTATGGAAAGTCTTGTGTGAGTTTCTCACAAAGTTTTAGTTTTACATTTCTTTCCTATCATTCAGTTCGGCATCCACTGGACATTCCCAAAACCCAGCACTAAGGAGAGCAGCGCTGCTTATTAAAATAACATTGATTTATTTAATAAATTATGAAACTGAATATTTAGGTAAAATGCTGTATTTTAATGAAGTTTATGAAAGCCAGGTGGTATACTGCGGAATGTCCTTATATATTAGTATATAGATTAAGACATAAAGTGGCTGTATAAGATTACAACGGCCATGTTGAGCAATATTTTCATGCGTCAGAAATTTGAAGCCTGAGTGGATTCAAATTTAGAAGATTATTGCGGCAAGGTCTGTACTTCTTTCACACAGGTACAGTACATTCCTCATGCCAGCACACAGAGCTACAGGACTACAAAACACACAAGCAAGAGCAAATAATACGTTTCTCTAATAGGAGCCAATAGATCACGATATATCCTACCTCCCTGTGGTGGAGTCTTTAATGCTGGAGTCAGTAGGTTATCGCTGTGGGTGCTGCACCTCCTTCCCTTATGTGCCAGTTTTATCAAGTACAAGCAATTCTTCTTGTGATGTGGTCGTGGATGCAGAAGATGGGCCCTAATGACCACACTTCATCACCGGCCTCAGAGAGGATTAGGGAGAAACTTGCAGCTTCTGATGTCAGATAAAGATGTGACCAATGTGATGTTATTAGACCAAAAGGCATAATTTGGTTAAAGCCCAGCTTAAGCCACGCCTGAAGTGGTTTAGGATTATCGTTGGATTAGAAACAGCCAAAACACTATAAACAGGAACTACCATAAAAGCTGCGAGGGCCAGTTGGTAAAACAGGAAGAGAGAAAGAACAAAAAGAAAGAAGGAAAGGACCTGGTTATTACTATCTTTTTATTTCTGTTCACTGAAATAAAAGAGAAAGCAATAAAAAGGCCTCCTGTACAATATGTTGTAAAATTTGAACTTTTTTTTGCATTTTGTCACATAACTACCTCCAACCTCTGTATATTTTATTGGTTGTTTTGTGTTACAAAGTGACACTAAATAAGCATAGTGAAATCAGAGAATAATTATAGGTTATTTTGCCTTTTTTGTTGCAAATGAAAACCTGAAAAAGGCAATGAGGATGTTGTAATCTCCCTTTTTCTTTGAGGCCCCTAAATGACATACAGTACAATTAACTGAATTTAGAAGCCACACAATAACTAAACAGAATTCACCTGTTTGTGATCTAACCCCAGTAAAATCTGTTCTCTGATGTCTCTTAGGAAATGCCAAGGAACAAACACAACCAAGAGGTCAGGCAGAAAGTTGTTGAACATAATTGAACAATTGTAGCTTGGTGCAAATGGTAAACCTGCCGAGACATTGTCCACCTAAACTGGCAAGTCAGGCAAGGAGACAAGCAGCTAAGATGTCCATAATAACCTTAGAGGAGCTGCAGAGATCCACAGCTCAGGTGGGAGAGTCTATTGACAGGTCAAATACTATTCATGCACTATGCAAACAGACCTTTATAGAGTGGTGGCATAAGGCCATATGAAGTCCCCTTGGGAATTTGCCCAAAAAAATCATATCAGAGCCACTCTGGTGTTCTGGCAAGATGAGACCACAGTAAAATTTTTTGATCTACATGAAAATGTTTCCTGTTGTACAATATTTTACACTGTGCTTCACTCTGAGCACACTATCCCTATGGTAAAGCATAGTGGTGTTGGTGGAATCATGTGTGGAGATGGATTTGTTTTTGCAGGGAAAGAGAAGCTGGTCAGAGTTCATAGGAAGACAGATGTTATTAAATGCAGGAATCAAAGAAGAGACCGTGTTAGAGACTGTGCTCTAAACTTGCTGACAACGGTAAATGAAAATAGTTTAGATGAAGGCATGGATTAAAATGGCCTAATCAAAGCTTAAGTCTAAATTAAATTTCATGGCAAGGCTTCAAACATATTTTCACAGATGCTCTTTCTTTGAATTTGAGCCAGGTTGAACAAAGAATAAGCAAACATTTTGATCTCTATTTGTGCTAATCTGGTAGAAACATGCCCCAAAGGACTTGGAGCTGTAAATGTTTCCCTCAGGGGGGTAAATACAAACACACATCACACTTTTCAGATCATAATTTGCTTAAAAGTTTTAAAAACAACAAAAAATTTTATTTATCCTCCACACCATGGTTATGCACTCAACTGCATAAAGTCCCAGTTAAATAGTAAAAGAAAAGAGTCACGGTTACAAACATACATAAAGCCAAATGGATCTAAATTGGATATTTTCCAGTGTGAGTTAATGTCAAATCTGTTTGTCAGTTTTGTACCAATGAGTAATGGGACGAAACAACAGACCATCATCATGTGCATGTCTCCGCAGCTTTAAAGGGGGTTCACCAACAACCAAATATACATCTGGATGTCAAGTACTGCACTGAGGCCTGTCCCTGTTCACAATTACCCGCTTGACATCTTTATAGTTTCATGGCAGAGTTCCTCTCCAGCAGAAGTAGGCACAGAAAAAAGCAAGTGTGCCAAAGTGGCTCCACAGTGCCGGTGTGGGACACCAGAGTTTTGTGTTGAAATAATTAGCCTGCTTAGCTGCCATCTGGGCTCTAGTAGCTGCTGTGTGGCATGAGCCAGGTGCTTCATGGGTAATACTACAGAGAGACATCCAGCAGATGCTCATGTGTGGATCTGCCCAGCTTGGCAAAGATCTGGATTCAGCTAATCCCTGCTACATTTTGTGGAAAAACCCACCAGAGGGAATACAGAGGAGGCTGGTTTGAGCACAGTGTCATGAAGCATGCCTCTTTAAAGCATTTAAAGCAATAATAATAATGAGTCGAAATGAAAAGTAAACTTTTCTAAAGTCAGCAACATTATATACTATGAACCTGCATTCTCACCAGAACTGAATCTGAGATCAGTTCTGGTGACATAAAACCTCGGCCAAACGATCAGTACGCTTATCTGTGAAACACAGGGCCTGTTTAATTGCTGCCCCTTCCCCTTTGCAGTTCAAAATCTAAAGAGGTATAAACATTTTTTGAGCAGTTCAGTAGGCCAGTAACTTGATAAGGCCCTGGATTTACTCGATGAGCTTAGAAAGTTCCTGAGCAAGCAGCAGGCATGTGGTTGTTGTTCCCAAAGGGCTGGGAAACCGTATCTGCCCTGAAGGAGCATCCTCTTTGGTAAGCACTTCTTATCCAGGCCATCACTGCAGGCCGATAGCAGGAGGGTAATATCCAGTAACTGCAGCTTTATGTGCGATCCAATACTTGGATCAATCTCTAGGACAAGGAGGATTGCCATTAACCCCTGAGATTTCTCTCACTTTATTGTAGAGCTTTTCTTTCCTAGATACTGAAGGAGAAATAAGAAAATCATAATCAAGATGGAAAAAACTGTTATGAATAAGAGAGAGGTTTTTGTTTTTACCAAAAACAACAAAACAAAAGAAATATGATGATGAGAAACTTTATGGCAAAATACCAAAGTAAAGTGGTTGATTAAATGTAAAAATGAACACACTCTAGGCTGTCCTTCTGTGAGTGTGAGCAAAGAAGAGTACGTCGTTCTTTCACCAGGAGGTGAAATGACACAGTTTCATCTGTCTGTGTCTACTTATCTTTGCATTCAGGCATGTGTTTGAGAGCGTGTACGTGTCGAGAAAGCCAGGGAGTTCTCAGCAGTGAAGGTATGAACAAAAAAGAGACGGTGACTTTCTTTCAAACTCTGGATACTTTTGGGAGTATTGTCCAACACGCTCTTCCATGTGACTGAGAGAAAGAAGCGCTAGACTGAAGCCAAGACTCGCTGCTCTGACAGAACATTTCTGCCACATTCACTGAATATAAATGAATCGTCCCTGAAATCAGTAATTCATTTATAGAGGAATGAAAAGACTAAAAGAGCAATGCAAAATTGTCAAATTAGCAGCAACATTTACAAATTTACAATGTGGGCAGCTGAAAATAAAATGTTTTTTTTTCGGTTCTCAAGTTAATTCAAAACTGACTCAAGACGTTTGTGCAATAAAACAAACCAAATTTATCTTGGTTCAATGAATTACAGAGTAAACTCCCATTCTACTCTCTTATGAGAAATAATATATATATATATATATATATATATATATATATATATATATATATATATATAATAATATATATATATATATATATATATATATATATAATATATATATATATATAATATTATATATATATATATCTATATATAGAGTTTTTTTTTTGTTTGTTTTTCTGTGCCACACACTAACTCCACATATATGTAGAAAATCAGTAAATCATTTGTCTTAAGAATTTTGTATGGTGGTAGAAAATATTTTAACTATTCTTTTATTAGTAAACAAAACACATAAATTGACAGAAACAATTCTCTAAAACACAAAATTCCAAGCATTTTTGAGAAGTTGAAAACTGTAGTAGATTTCTAAAATCTAAGCAACTCAGGTCTGCCTAAAAGTGTGACAAGTCTCACTTACCTTGACTGTTTCCCTTCACAGGCAGGTCAGGACCCTGAAGCTCGATCGCAGCAGAACAAGAGGGCTGAGCACATCCCCTCTTCTCCACAGCAAATGTCAGAGGCCACTAGGCAGTCGGCTGCTCCCGCCTGCATCACGGTCCAACAGCGCTGGTTCAGGAAAGCCGCCGGTCTGGCTGGTGGCGGGTCAGCCCGAAAGGACCGGTCAGCTGGCCTCAGCAGAGACTAGGCAGACGGGCACACGGGGAGACGAGCTGAGCTGGACTGGGCTCTGCTGGAAGGCTTTTTCGCCTCTCCTTCTCTGAATGAAAGCAATCCCTAAGAGTGAATGGGTAATGAGAGACTGGCTCCTGAGATTTTAGCTTTCTTAATCATGTTCATAATTAATTCAAGAACATTGATAATTTCATTACATTCTTTTTGTCTTATCAATAAATGATGTGCCTGCACTTTTGGTCTTGTGTATACGGGGAGAGAGGGAGGAAGAGAGGGAGTGAGGGACAAGAGGAGTAATACTGCACTAAAAGCACAGGAGATGGAAAATGATACAAACAGGGATGTGGTAATTATAATCTTTGACCAAGCCACTGGAAGCACAATATGAAGTCAAGTGGGTACAAATAATTAATAAGGCCTCCTGGAGTGTGTGAGTGTGTACGTGTAAGCGACTGTGGCAGGGAAGCTGGGGGGCGGGTGACAAAAGTCTCTGTTGAACAATATTTCACTGACCCTGAGAGTGGATATTTTTACAATAAAAAATAAAAAAAACATACTTTAAATTCCTGTTCACATAAGTCTCTAATAGACCACCGGTTATGCACTTGCCTTTAATCCTCACCTTTAAACAGGGGTAGATGTTGGAGGATGGCTGTCTCAGGCTGCCCTTCAGATCCAATAAGAGCTCAGATTTCAGTGCATTAGTGCATCGATGCAGTTTTCAAAAAGACCACTCTCCTCCCACCCTTCTCCCCTCTTCAAGTGCTCCCTGTTAGGTCACAAGAAGAAGAAGAACAAAAAGGAGAAGAAGAAGAAAGCAGATCAATTTTCTGTCTAGCACATGTAGTTTCCATTTATCTAGCAGCAAGAATAATGAGATAATATGCATTTTTAATAGTTCATCCTTAGAATATTAAATAATCCTTCACCTCTGTGCGTGCTTTATCAGTTGAACTTTCTGTTTAAAGCTGATCTGAAAATAGAACACGAAGGAGGAGGAGGGGGGCAAAGGCGAGGTAATGGATATCCCTGTTTCCTAAAAATGGCTGTGACGATGATTGAGAGTGAGGAAGATTCTGACTCACAGTCTTCTCATTTGCCCTGAAACGCGGCACGCAGATGGATGGCGACGAGCAGCGTAATCTGACAGTGAGAGATTGACAATCCTGCCGAAGGTCTAATCCCGCACCTAAATACTGTTGGAGAATTTGTTGATGCATCGGGATCAATCTGAGGCAACGTGCAAATTTACAACAGCACTGAAGCGCTGCTGTGAGCTCAGGGAAGTTTTCCGTCTTAAAATCATCAATATCTGAAAAGCTCTCTGTAGGTATTTCTTTTTCACTTAATTTGTGACAAAATTACCGAGTTAAAGATTTTTTTCTGCACAAAATTGGGCTCATTTGACAAAAAAAAAAAAAAAAAAAATAGGGCTTTGGTATAAATGTAAGGCTGTGCAATTTGTCTTTTTCTAATGGATTTCCAGCTCGTGACACACTACAATATAGATTCGTAAAGCTATATGAGGCATTAGAGATTCAAGTACTTTATGTCCTATTTATTCCTTATGTGCCACAGGCCCCCCATCTTGAGATATGACCAGCTCGAGAAACCTTTAATAAAATAAAAAAGTAAAAAAGGGGAAAATAGAGATTTACAACAGGCCATTTTGACAGTAGATTTGATATAAGGTGTTCATAACAAGTTTTGCATTTTGTTCCAGGTCCCCTCACACACATTTTAATCATTTTTATGTGATCTATGTATGCAGCACTCATCCTCTCTCTGTCACCCAAACCCTCCAATGTGTCTCTCTTAAACAGATTGCTACAATACTTGTAATGATGGCCCTTCCCAGCTGTGCTGCAGGAGAGGGGAAGGGAGCAGCAGGCTCTAGTATTACCATAATACCCACTCCCTCCCTCTGCTGTCCCAAGGGTCCGTGTGTGGCAGCACTGGGACATGGGGTAACTCTGCTAACTGCTGTGGAGGGGACTCAACTGGCTGCTGGTCCTGCAGGCTTTGTGAATTTGTGTGAACATGCTCGTCCGTGCGTGTGCGCGTGAGTCTGTGTGTGAATGTGACAGGGCTGAACCTGCCTGTGGGCGATGTAATAAAAGCGCCATGCTCTGCTGCTGGTGATGGTGGCAATGCTGCTGGAGCTGCAGAGGAGGGGATAAATATAAAGCAAGGAGGAGTCGGCCCCTCAAGTCACGGCTTGACTTACATCCTAATAATTAGGCTCCTTTCCAATAAAACAGGGATTTGTAGCCATGCATCTCTTTTACTTCTGTTTGCTATTCTGCAGCGAAGAAAAATGCAAGATCTGCTGCAGGATGGGGGTGAAGCAGGAGCCTTTGAAAAGACTGAATTTAAGCAACATCCAAACAACATGGGCAGAGGATTACAATCAAGGATACTAGATTGTAATTATAACATTATTTCAGTAAACATTATTTACAACTTAATAATTTTTACTTTAAGCCATGAGGTCCTTCTTGAAATTATACCAAAAAACACATTCATGTCTCTGAATTTTTGAAAATCAATAGATGAGCCAAGGAGATTACTATTACATGTTACCCTAAACCTTCAATTTATAATTTTACATAATATTTTCAATATTACATTTCTCAGCTCTATCAATCAATTGAATTCAGCCCCAATTTGATTTAACTCTATTTCATGTTGTTTCAAACAGTTTGCAGTGGCTGGGTTAAATGTGTACACCCATGTTAAATTTTTTAACACCTTCAGTGAAAACAAATCCTTCAGGTAGAAATCGTAGCTTTGAAAAATGGTACAGTAAATAAACACACCCTTAAACTAGTTGCTAGTTGAAAAACTTCCTGATTTTATTTCAGCATTGAGTGTTGTAGGGTATACACCACAATTACAGTCTGATTTACCTGAAATAAAGATCAGCTGCAGAAGGATTTTTTAAAAATTTGTTCATTTGATTCCAACAGCTGTATTAGGATGTCAGTCGAGAGAAAAGAACAACAGTGGCATGAGAAAAACATTTCCCCAAAATTGTTGAAACTAGAATCTGGTCATGAAGTTGCCAAGAGCCTGACGGTAACACTGACATAATAACCGGACTGTCTAGTAATCACAGATTGTGTGACAACAGACTCCTGGATTCTCAATAGGTCTACACTAAGCAGTAGGAATAAAAGACAGAAACATTTTCTTCCAAATAAAATATTTAGGCCTGACTAAAACACACTAAAACCTTGTGGAATTGTGATGAAACTCAACTTGGTCTTCTTACTAAGCATGCCTGAAAATGCTTAGTTTATCATTATCATATCTAATATATTCTGGTCACAGCATCATGATCCTGGCTTATTTTCTCACAGAGGGAACTAAATTTATTATCAAGGTGGATGAAATCATTAATAACTCTTAAGACCACTCGGTTTTGACTCAAAACCTTTTGCTGTAGGTGTCTGCTTTGAAACTTATGATTAAAGGTATTTTAGTTAACATGAAATAAAGGCTGAATATGCACCTAAAGCAACAACAATGTCACAATCAGAAGACAACTAAAGTTTGGGAATGGCCACATCAAAGTTCAGAACTAAATCTTGCAGAAAATAACGTGGATTCACCTTGAGAGAGCTAAGCAAAGCAAAGTGGCCAGTTTAACTTAGTTAAACTTAGTTAAACTAAGTTAAAAGGTAGATAAACAAAACAGATTAAGATGTGCACACTTATGGGAATAATTTTGAAGCATTTAGATTTTTATTATCATTGCTATTTTATACATTTTTTAATTTAATTTCCCTCAGAGATTTTTTTTTCTCAGTTGACTTGTACAGAGTTATGTGACATTTAAGATGGGGCGACTTTGGAAATGATTTAGCGAATATCAAACTTCAACAAGGATGTGTTCTTATAGGGCATGACAACATCTTGTTTTTAACATTACTTTCCTTAGATGTCAGCTAATGCTTGTGTCTGCAAATCTGAAAAATCCCCAAAATTCAAACTGTGCAGGATTTTCAGAGTGCCAGACACACCGAGGCAAGTGGGGGCTGTGTGTATGTAAGAGAGAGAGAGAGAAAGGGAGAGAGAGAGAAAGAGAGAGAGAGGGGCTGTGCAGGATGGTGGTCTTGGCAGGGGGTATCAGGCTAATTAAAGCAAGCATTTGTCAGAGATTAAGCCTTAAACAGAAAAGGTCATCTGAGCACAAGAGCGCACAGTTTCGCTGCTGTGCTCTAAGGGCAATCTAAACCTTTCCAAGCTAAATGGTAAAGATGCTATTTGAAGGGGGAGGGTGCCGAGATCCTGACCAGCGACAAGACTGACACTCGGGTCATTGGTTCTTTACTGTCCATTACACATGCTGGTCAAATCTGGCAATCGGTGTCATTTAGGGATGAAAAATAAGCACCGGGACAAGATCAATAGATGCAGCCATCTGTACCAGCTGTGATTAATTGACTGTCTCCAATTAATGACTGGCCTGTTGCAAAGCAATGCAATCTCAGCTGAACAATGCTTATTTGACTTATTTCAGCCAAAATGTGTTTATTTTCGCTGGCATATCATCGGAATAAATTCATTTACCAGTTCAGGCGGCATCTTTTGGTTTACTGGAGTAAACTAGAAAGCTTTTTTTCCCCCCTGATGGCATCATGTATTTTAGGTGCTTTCTGAAGTCATTTGCAGTAGTGAAATAAAGGCAGACATTCACATGGCTTATTTTAGTTTATAAGGCATAGGAACTAAAAATATTTGAAAACTGTCTTTCATGGTGTTTCAAAGGTCTGTATACATTGATATTGCCTCATTATAAGCAAACAGCGAGCAGTGACACAGAATAATGCCAAATAAACTGCAGTAAAATTTCAATATTCTCTAATTTATCTAACCTTATTCATCATGGACGTTTACTCTGAATAGCATGGCATAAAACCACAGGGGGATATGAAATATGAGTAGGAACAAGTGCTGGCTTATGATCCATTTAATAAACCATTGAGAACAGTCCAACAAGTACTGGTGATGTTTTTAATCTGGAATCAGTGTACAAGGTTATTTTGCACTCAGTCAATTGTAATCATATTAGATCCCGAGAAGATGTCCTGGTTTTAGATACGACGAAGCGCAGGACGTGTAACCTCAGGCATGAGTAATGGCCCTACAGGGTTAAACTCTGGTACTGATGTAATTTGAAATATTTTTAGTGGAATTTATGCTAATATTGGGCCACTCTGAATAGATATTCATAAATTCAATCATTTTCATCTGAGACAATGACATGTGAAGTAATATATGGTAGTTTTTATATGGTGGGACTTTAAAAGATGAAATGATACAAGACTTATCAAGTTAGATATTGGTCTGTGTTACATTGTTTCTTTTTCTTTTTCAAAATACAATGAATACAATCCAAATTACACATTTAAAAAATAATTTTTCTATAAATTATATTTATATATCTGAACGATTTTTGTCTTGATAAATATTTACTGGCTTATGAGATAAGACAAGGAGAATATTTATATGATGATGGAAATCTGCTATTTTATTTATTTTCTATACACTAAACTCTTGCATGTACTCTAAGATGTTTTTCTGTGTATCCAATGACAAGCAAATCCCATTGTTTAGCATGTCTATGTGACATATTCATGGTGAGTTCAGCAGTTTTATTAAGTTCATCAATTGGCTTTTTCACCAGCAGACGTGATAGTTTCTATGTGCATTCACAGTCCTATTTATACTGAGTAGTGAGTGCATTGCAACTTCAGGAACAAACTTTTTCTCTTCCAAGTTCAGCACCTTTAATATCTCATCTCAAGTGGAACAATAAAACTAATAAAACAGAGCCCACAAGAGCATATCGTCATGTTTTTTAAATGGAAAATGCTGACATGCATGGATAAAGTGTAACATAACATAATATTTTGCATTATTTAATCTAGTGTTAAATAAAGACCATCAGATGTTATAGAAAGAAGAACACATTTCCAACACATGCAGTCTGATCACTTTCAAGCTCTCAGCTTATTTATCACTGAGAAAGTTATTACTCATCAGCGAATGCATAATATATAAAAGCTCCTGGTATTTTAAGCTTCAATATTCAATATCGTTTTGTATTTATAGCACTAAGCCTATTGATTATGCTTTTTTCACCTTGATATACACACAAAAGTATTAAATTATATTACAGCTCTCTTGTTATGGCTTGTTAGCCCACTGGGTTGGTATGCCTGCACTTAGATTTACAGCGACTGCTAATTTAGTCTCCTGGCTCTCATCAACTACGTGTCAAACATGAGATTAAATAAACCTATTATATTACTGAACACCAAGTAACACAGAAATACTACAAATGACAAATTAGACTACAAAGGGAATATGTCAGCCAGGAAAAAGGGAAGTGAAAAGCTATTTATTTTCATTTGTGGATAGTGGGATGTAAAACCAATGTTAAAATCTGTGAAAATAACCATTAGTATTGATAGAATAAAGACAAAGAGGTATATTTTTTAAATATTTTTAAATTTCCTTTTATTGAAGTAAAAGGCATTCTGTTATAATTGACATAAAAATCCCATCAAGAATGTAATTTAAATGTTTAGGAATAAAATTAAGAGCTCCAGATAACATATTTGCTGGCAATCTCGCTTGAATGAAGTTGAAATGATGGCAGCAATATTAGTTCAGGAATCAAGTATAACAGCTAAGATCAAACAAATTAAGTCGTGATATATTAACCCATGATTGATATGAACAAAATCACCTATGAAAACAACACAGTGACAATTTTAGCACATAATCCATATTCAATTTTAAATAGTTGGCACAACTATTCGATTTTGGGGAAGAAAGACGAGGAAGCTTTGATGTTCTGAGTTGGAAAGTGCAAGTTGATTTTTTTTCTGACTTTTAACATATAAGTTCAAAGTCAGACTTTAGCAGATCCACAACTTCTTCTGTTCACCAAACAGAAAGTAGAAAGTCTTCCAGAGGAATCCAAGCAAATAGGAGAAACCCCAGTCTGTGCTGTAAGTGATATTTCAGTCAAGTGGAATTGCACAGGAAGGCAATGGCCAGTCTAGTTGTAGCCCATATCTTGGATACGTCTGTGAGTGGTGGGCCTTGGAACGCTGACTCTAGTCACGGTCCAGTTTGTGCATCTCCATTACTCGTAATGGAGGATGTTTCAAATCCTATTCAGTCTGTAGTTATTAAGCCTATCGCTTTCACTCAACTTTCCAATATGTCTGCATACAGCACTTTGTGAACAGTCAGCTCCCTTTATGGTTTACCCACCTTGTAGGGTGTGCCAATGACTGAACTGTCAAGTCAGTTCTTTTTTATGATTGCATAGGCTACAATATTACATGCAAGTATTTAAATATAAACAAAATATTCATGTAGTATTAATATTTTTTGACAGACTACATTGGGGTGTAAAATATTACATAAATGGACATGAATAGATGTTTATAGAGAACAGTAATTAATCTATTTGAGTTTCACTTTTTAAACTCGTTAACTATTGTTGTTAAAAAAAAAAAACATTTATTTTGGTGATTAGTCTGTTCTATGCATCACCTTTATACACAAACACATTAAATATGACAGTTTGGTTTAATCATGAAACCTTAAGGTGGAGTTAAGGTTTTATGATTCCTTTAAGAGGGGACAGCGAGATCTGGCTGGTAAGATGAGCCACATTATTCGGATCTCCAAAACAAGCCGCAATTCCCATACTCCCACACAAACCCTTTTAAACTAGTTGGACTTCTGCTAGCAATGAAAAACGGTCTTGCTAACCTTGACATTTTTATTTGCTTTTTAAACACCACCTTCAGTTTAATCACCCCCTACATCCACATAAGATTTTCAAATAAACATGTTTGCAGATTCCTTTTAGGCCGTTGACGCTTTCCGTAGTTTTCGGAGTCGGCGGGCGGAACAGCGGGTTCCCTAATTTGAAACTTTGTACCGCCTCAAAGGAAGTCCCTTCTCCTCTGTGCTGTGTTCTCAGGAAATATGTCTCATATCTACCAGACCTCGACCCTCTCTCTAACTCTGCCAATCTCGTGTCAGATATGTCTCGGAAAGGTAACAAACAGCGTTACGCTTTTGACAAACTCACCATCTGTTTGTTAGAACTGCGTTCACACGGAACAGACGGTTTCTTAGTGACAAACCAGTTCAGCTTTGCGACGCCGTCACTTGCGAAGCCGATATGTTTCTTCTAATCTTTGCCAGGCCTGTTCTAGATACACAGTAACTCACTCAGGTTTGCTTCTGCAGGTCAAGCAGCCCGTCATCTGCGCCAACCACCACGTGTTCTGCTCGTGCTGCATGGAGATGTGGTTAAAGAAAGCCAACCAGTGCCCCACCTGCAGAGTGCCCATCACAGCCGAGACCCCGTGCAGGGAAATAATCGGTGCGTGGCGTCACCGCACAGCAACAAAACAAGACGCATATTCAAAAATAGTGTCTATAAGACAGTATTTTTTCTTCCTATAAACAACTAGATGAGGAGAGTCGTAGATGGCCCATGATTCCTGCACCGTTTTGTAGGAATTTCACTCTTGGGCCCTTTTACGGAAGTTCTACGGTATAAATACATAAGTTTACCTTGGATTTATTGTTTCAGCAACAGTCAGACATTAAATATAGATCCTCCTCAAATCATAAAGAAAGGTTGGAAGTTTAGACAAGCAAACTGATACCAGCTTAGACAACGGGCTTGGCTGAAAATGCTTGAAACTACAAATATTTTCCAAACGCTGCTCTACTTCTCCCTAGTTACCAAACCTGGTTTTCCAGACTCTGTGAGAATCCTCAGTGGTGTTTGCTTCCCGGCTTTTTAGTTGCAAACCAGAATGAGAAATAAAATAAAGTTCAGCATCGACCGGTTCTGGTGCTTCATGGAACATCATTGCATGCGCCACTGAAGCTTAAAGCGTGAGATGGACTAAACTCAAAGCTGTGCTTTCCTGACACTGTCCATTACCTAAAGAGGCTTCAGGAGAACATATACATGTTAGACATCATAAATGTCTGTGTCTTGTAGAAAAAAATGGTGAGTTTAAATAGGGCCGCACAAAACTTTGGCACCAACGTCAGTATTGGCAGATATTATCTTTTAATAGCTAAATATTGGTCTGATTAATAACATTGGGCCGATATAACAACCAATATTTATTTCCACATTCTTGCCCTTTTTTTCTTAAGGGGAAGGGGCTAGTATTGGTCATGTGGTGTTTGTTTGGTCATGTGACTGATGCAGTGCAGGATTGTGAGATCACTTTTTTTAAGACATCCAAACGATAATATATATTGATAAATATTGATTATTGGCAATATTTGTATATATGAGATATATATTTGTCTCAAATTTTCATATCGATACATTCCTAGATTTTACCTGAAAGAAAACCTTGTTTGATTGTGCTTACCCTCAAGCTTACCAAAGTTAGCAATAAAATATGTCTATTTAAGACATCACCAGCTACAGTATGTGTGTTAACTGTTTGAGTTGGAGGAAAAACAAAGTTCATTTTTTGCTTAACCAGCCTTGCCATTTTTGATTGTAGAAATCAAATAACTACTACATCTATGAAGGAAGCGTGTATAAGAGTTTTTGTCCTCAAATAACAAACATCCAGCCATAAATGAGTGTTCTGCTTCTGCCTTGTGCTCTTTGGAATCCAGGTCTTATTTACAGAAATCAGTTGTGATATCTATACGATTAGAGTTGTTGCTATTGCTTGTTAAAACAATACTTTAGAGCTGAAAATTAAAAGTTTAAAGTGGACTAAATTTATCTACATGCTCTTAAGGATTGATCAAAAGCTTTGAGTTGACACCATATTGAAATAAGATCTATTGCTCAGCTGTGAGGACGAAATTTCCAACATAGCAATGCTGAGAAGCTTGTTTGAAAGTTGTGTTTATCAAATAGAGATGTGAAGTTTCTAGTCAAACGCTGGTAGAAATTCCTCCTGGAAACGCTGAAAGCTGATATTTTAATTCTTCTTTAATATCACTGCTCGTCTTTTACTGCACTCTGTTTTTTTCCTCCCCACAGGAGGGACAAATGATGGCGATTACAGTGAGAGCCCCTCTATGAGGAAATGTCTGAGGAAAACCAGAGGAGAACTGCTTCTACGAGAGTATGAGGTTGTCAAATATAGATTCCTTTTAGGTTTTATTTTAGTATTAGTGAAGATATTGAAAAGAGTGCCATATATAGGATTACTGCTGGTTTTTTTAAGTGGAAGTAGATTATTGTGAAGTAGATACTCATAAAGTGAGTTGGTTATAGAGAACCGACATTAAAGTAATAACTCAAATATTCATAAAACTTTTTAGTTGTTGTAGATACTTAAAGATGTCCTTTGCTGGGTGTGTCATTTCTTGTCCACTTCCTCAAATCTAAACACACTCACCACTCAAAATAATTGAAAATGCAGTGTTCTTATAGGAAAGTAATGGACACCCTCTTTGTGTTGCATTTTTCAAAGAATTAAATTTTTGCATTAAAAACATTGGAGGGAAAAATATAAACAACCTGAAATAGCTATGTTACATCATTTTATACTAATCTGAACCTAACATAAGCTTCAGCTTTTCTTCAAGCATTTCTCTCCTGTTTGAATATTGTAGATAAAGCCATTTATAGAGCTTACGTAAAATTTAAATGATTTCACTAATGTGTTTTTTGTTTTCAAAAAAAGAAAACAAAATGTGTTCTACAACATTGACTTGTCACATGATAGATGGCCTTCACCAATCTGACAACAAATGAGAAGTGAACGTAATAGGCTGAAAGATCTGCTAATTGTGGTGGTGGCAGAGTCATGCTCTGGGGTTACATTTAATCAGCGTGGTTGGACAAAATGTTCATCATTTCAAAACTAAACTTTTTAATTTGGCTAAACTTAGTATAACTTGAACCGAAGCATTTAACCAAATCAACAAAGAATACTCCATCCAGAAGATCTAGACCTTTTCTGTGTTTTATTATTTTTGCCACAACATATGATTGCAAAAATCATATGTTTAGAAATTCTTGATATGGTTTAGATGTCAACCACCGAAGTCCTGCTTTCAGATACATGAAATCTCTATTTGACAGGAGGAGATTGATGGACTCATCAGAGAAAACGAGGAGCTAAAATCAAAAAATCAAAGTCTGGAAGACCAACTTAAGACTGCTTTGCTCCCGTGCAACCTCAACACAGAGCAGCCAGATGACAAGAGAGTTTCACTGTTTGTGGTGGAGGAATGGAAAAACAAACTTCAAGCTGCCACAGATGTTTGTGATAAGATCAAACAGGATATGGACAAGATGAGAGAGGTAATCTGTAGATTTTAATATCAAACATAAATGCATTTTACTGTTGTTCATTTTGTTGAACTTTATTGATGCCAATAAATACATTTATTTATGTGTTTCTTAGGCAAATAAGACTTTGCGATCTCAAAACGTTGACCTTGTGCAAGAGAATATGAGACTGAAAGCAGAGGTGGCAAGCAGATCTCCTCAGAAGTAACGTTTTGGTGTTTCTTATAGTTTTTTTTCCTGATACCAGGACTTCCCCGTTGCCCCCTGTTTTCAAACGTTTTCTTCTGTCATCAAATTAATAAGTTTCAATTTGAGGAAATTTATTTTTTTGTTTGACATATTCACTATCATGCTCATATGCAATCTTTTGTTTTCTTCTTCTTGAAATATTTCATAAACCTCAATCCTGATTTACAAAAGGGGAAGCAGAGTATTAGATTAAGTTAAGCTAATACTCTGTCATCAATTGATGACACTTTCATCTATTGATAAAACTGTCAAGTTTCTGTTAGACAGTTTCATCAATAAAAACAAATACGTCTGGCTTTTTAGATATGCAAAAGTAAAATTGCAAAATTTTACTTTTGCATATTTATTATGCTTGTTTCATTTTTGCTAGATTGCAAAAATGTGTATTTAGAATAAACAAAGACTAATTAAGACAGGTTATGATTCAGCTAATTCTCATTTTACTTGTTTGTTGTCATTTGTTGATCACAAACTGATCTGTTCTTAGGTTTGGCCGCTACACTGTGGCAGCCCTGGAAGCTAAGATTCAGCAGTACGAGCGCGACGTCGATCACCTGAAACGTGCTCTTGATCGCAGCGACCAGTACATCGAGGACCTGGAGTCTCGTGTCAGGACGTCTGAGAACAGACAGCTTGAGACACAAGAAGCTGTTGGGACTAACAAAGGCGCAGCTGACGTTCTCCTACAGCAACAAAAAATCAATATGATGATGAGAAGCCTGAGCGACAACGAGAGAAGGTCCATCTGCAGCAATCCAGAAGCGGAGTGTCGAACATTTTCACAGAATCACAGTTTGCTGTTCATGCAGTCAGCAGAACACAAGGAGGTTCACAGAAATATCCCTGGAGAGCAGAAGAATGAGGACTCTGAAAGCATTTCCTCTGACTTCTTGCCCACCACTCCTTCCTCTGCTTTCCGCTCACTGACCTTGAGAAGCCCTGGCATCCGTGAGAAGAAAGTTGCATTTAAACCTGTCTCTCATCTGAGAAGGCTCGATTTCGAAGAATATGCTAGCCATGGGAAGACTGGCGCAGCCTTGGAGAAAAAAATCAACGGCCTGGAAAAGTTTCCTAAAGGCTTATATCAAACAGAAATGGAATCCTCCAAATCTGTCTTCTGGGGCTCCTGGCAGAGATCAAGTTTGCGGGACATGTCACACCCAGGTCCAAGTAAAGAAAACTTTGCAAAGGGAGGTACATCTCCTACTCTTATCAGAGAGGAGCCTGATAGTTTACAAATGTCCAGTGAAGCATCTATGGATGCAGCTTACCTGGACAAAATATCAGAGTTGGACTCCATGATGCACGATGGAGAAAGCTCCAGTAGCCGGGGATCCCAGTTCTCCTTGGCTTCCTCCCCTCACATAGACTTGGATAACACTGTTGTCTCAGAGCGGCAAACCTGCCCTGACACTTTGGCCGACAGTAACGGCAAACCTGCGATTCCAGAGGAGAATAAGAACCAGTGTACAGACACTAACAAGGATAGTGATTTGAATGTCAGCGTTGCTCCAACAGGCTCTGACAAGAAAATCTTTGCTGCTCAGGTGTCAAATGGGATGAATGGTGCCCACGTTTTTGGCTCCGCAGAGCATGCAGGGCCTTCCCTGAACGAAGAAATGTCGTTTGACTTGTTGTTTGATCCTCTGGATGAAATTAAGACTGCTCCCTCTGACTCCCTCAGTCCAGAAACACAACGCCAGGATCAGGATCATGTGAACCCTTCATTCACCTCTGGCTGCACTAGTAAGCCTGTGAACACAACAAGAGACAGAAGTGCACTGAACGGTTGCCAGCCAGTAAAGAGAAAGTCACACAGTCCCTTCAACACAAGCAGTCCCACCAAACTTTCAAAGCTCATGTAATGGCATTGAAAACTAAATGTTCAAAACCGCATTTAATCCTTTAGGGTGTAATTTATTATCTTTCTTTGTTGTGTAGCGTTAAATGAATTAAACTAGAACAACATTGAGGTACTTTTTGTGAAGTGAGGTTGTAGGTGTCTTAGCAACTCGGTTAACATAAAGCATATTTTCAACTTGTAACATACTACTAACTCCAACAGTTCTGTACAGAAGTGTCTTGTTTTGTGCTGGGACGTTTATCAGACTTATTTGCAGCCTACTTGTGTGTAGTTTTCCGCTATTAACCAACTGAGATAATTGTTTAATAACAAAAACAAATTAAGATTATCTTGAAACACTGAAATGCTACAGAAAAAAAATGTGTGTTAGGAAATAAAGAAGTAATGCAAAGCAAAAAATGTATGAAAACTGTGTACGTTTCTGAATTTCTGCTGCCTTGAGAACCTGGTGTGGCTCCTGTTCAACAGTGATGGTCCTCTGTTTTGTAGTGACATTCCAACATTTTTTTTTATTTTTTACCGCATATGACTTACAATACCTTCAGCTGTCACAATTATTAATACATTGCTATTAAAAATGGAAATAGCACAGCCTGTTCGTGTCGACAAAACCTTGTAAGGACACACATTAGAGACCTCACACACAGCAGCGGCGAGCCGCCTTATTTATTATGCAAATTTAACGGTGCCGTGTATATTTCACATACCTCTAATCACTGCATGAAATTTTAATTGGATAACCATTGTGGTTTGAATTAATGAAGCGTTAATTCATTGGGATTAATTAATTTAGATAAAGACCGTGCGAGGTTTGGTGATGTATTAAATCAATTTGTTTTGCACTCATCTGGCAATGATGGGCCTTAATGATCAGGTGGTGCTCCCCGTTTTCTTTTAATTAGGGGTGAAAAAGAAGGACGTTGCCACCTGGACTGGAAACTTTGCCAATATGACTTGATATCCTAATAGTGGTTAAAAAGAGAAAACCAGAATAGGCCTGAATATTCTGATATAATTAGGTGTGTGATTTCATGAAATGTCACTTTTCTGTGACTCAGATTACATTAAGAATGACTATATATATATACGTATATATATATATATATATTATATATAATATACGTATAATATATCTATATATATATATATATATATATATATAGTATATATATATATATATATATATATATATATATATATACGTATATATATATAATATATATATATATATATATATATATATATATATATATATATATTATATATATATATATATACAAGCCAAAATTAGCTGCACTGGGTCATTTGTGAATTAGAGCTGAAGTAAAGAATGAGGCCTGAAAGCTACTGATGCTCCACTCCTGTAGCTGGATAGAGAGAAGCCCTAAAACGCAAGCAACTACTCTCCAGATGTGATTGCCTGCCCTGTGAGCAGTTTTTTTTTTTTTTTTTATCTGTCAGCCAGTTCACTGTTCTGGCAGCTTGTGTCTCGCGAGAGCAGCCGAGCACGGGCTTGACGAGATCTGAGGCGCTCAGGTGTAAGCCTCTCTCATCCCCAGCAGTGGGGGAAACAGTAGACAGATAAGTGCGTCTGAGAGACTGCAGGCATCTCTGTGATCTCCGGGCACAAGGCTGCCGCGCTCGGCGCACTACAGAGCGAACCACACTGCATCATTACCGAATAGGCAAAGGATCTGTGATTATCTATGACTATTTTCCAGCTCCCGTAGCTGTTTCCCCCCTCTATTTTATTTATTTATTTATTTTCTTCTCCTGTGCACTTTAATTCGAGACGTTCGCCAAGATGATGTCCATGAACAGCAAACAGCCGCACTTCGCCATGCATCCCTCCTTGCCCGAGCACAAGTACACCACTCTGCATTCCAGCTCGGAAGCTATAAGGAGAGCCTGCCTGCAAACTCCACAGGTAAATGATCCCAGAAAACTTTACCTTCTTTGTCACTTTTCCTTGCCTCGGCTGCTCGCGAGCGACGAGCGCTGTCTTGCGCGTAATAACGAGAGGCGCTTCAAGGCACTCTCCGCCAAGGCGCGCGCCGCTTAATGTTTTTTTCATGTGTTCCACAGCAATCACTCGGAGAGTCTGTGATCTTTTTGAAAGCATGCTCACGCAAAAGACCGGCGTTTGCCGTTTTTGTATTAATTTTTATGACTTCCCGCCTCTGAAGGAATACTCAACTCTGCTACGTGTCGCCAAAAGTACCGACTGACAGACGCATTTATGCACGTTTCTTTTTCCTCTTTTCCTTCCATGTGCCTTTTCCTATTTTGCACCCACTCACTTTCTTCTCCTCTTCCCTTTCATTTTTTATTTTTTATTTTTTTATTTTTATTTTTTGCCCTCGCAGCTACAGAGCAACATATTCGCGAGTTTGGATGAGACCTTGCTGGCCCGGGCAGAGGCTTTGGCCGCCGTGGACATCGCCGTGTCCCAAGGCAAGACGCATCCGTTCAAACCAGACGCCACCTACCACACGATGAGCACGGTGCCATGCTCGTCGACATCCACCGTGCCCTTGGCCCACCACCACCACCATCACCACCACCACCACCACCAGAACCTGGAGCCTCCGGACATCATGGATCACATCGGCTCGCCGTCCCTCACCCTGATGTCCAGCGCGCACGACGGGACAGGCGGAGGAGGTGGCGGGGGAGGTGGAGGTGGCGGCGGAGGGCTCATCTCCACCTCCTCTGCCCACCCGCATTCCCACATGCACGGTCTGGGTCACCTATCCCACCAGGCAATGAGCATGAACTCGTCGCTCACCCACCACGGGCTCTTACCGGGCCATCACGGTGGAAGCCAAGGCGGCCCAGGGCTGACAAACCCCGGACTTCCCTCCATCAATGACTCGGACACAGACCCAAGGGAGCTGGAGGCTTTCGCGGAGCGCTTCAAGCAGCGGAGGATCAAGCTGGGGGTGACCCAGGCGGACGTGGGCAGCGCTCTGGCTAATCTCAAAATACCCGGTGTGGGCTCGCTGAGCCAAAGTACAATTTGTCGATTTGAGTCCTTAACTCTGTCCCACAACAACATGATTGCGCTCAAGCCCATCCTCCAGGCCTGGCTGGAGGAGGCCGAGGGGGCCCAGAGGGAGAAAATGAGCAAACCTGACATTTTCAACGGCGGGGAAAAGAAACGGAAGAGGACCTCGATAGCAGCCCCGGAAAAGAGGTCTTTGGAAGCTTACTTCGCCGTTCAGCCTCGGCCGTCCTCCGAGAAAATAGCGGCGATTGCTGAAAAGTTGGACTTGAAAAAAAACGTGGTGCGAGTGTGGTTTTGTAACCAAAGACAGAAGCAGAAAAGGTTGAAATTTTCAGCCGCTCACTGATGGGCAAAGACAACAGAGAGAAACGAAACGAAGAGTTGGGTGACTGAATCTGGGGACCAAGGGACACTAACGAGACACCATTTTCAGTCTTTTGTCTCCGGCGACTTTACACGCTGGTGCACAACGGGCCATAGACACCCATTTTATGAGGCTTCATATATCTTGTTTATTTTTCACGTTATTGGTGAATGTGAAGTATGCAAATGCCAGACTACACAAATTCCGCTCAGTTGTCGCGAGGGAAAAGTTTAGCGTCGTCGTCATTGCCTTTCAATACGCGTGGAAAGACGTAATTTGCTTGATACAGTATAGCGAGATGTTTTTCTTCTCTAATAGGCCTATGATTTGAAATATAGCCATTTACGAATTACCTCATTTATTGTTGAAACTGTGTTTCGGTTTGATTCTCGTCACTTGTTTTGTATGGAGTAATTCACGAAGCTGTTCATTTATTCATGTGTTCCTTTATTCCAATTTTAGAAGCTGCTACAAACTTCAAAAACAATTTTTTTTTTGTTGCAAACTTTAATACCTAACGAATAAAAAAAAACAATTAACAAAATAAATCGGGCCTGCATGAAATACTAATTCACGGGAAGAAAATAAGCCTCTACAGGCCATCATAATAACTACAGATATATTTATTTAAATTTGCACACACACACACAAAAGACCCTTTAGGTTTAGATCGACATGGTTTGTATGTACAGACTACAGTTTATCACTTACAAGATGCGAACTCCTGTGTTTTTGCAACAATTTCTAAGGGTCTTTCGACACCTTTGGCATCACAGATCAGAGCACGAAAAGCTTGTGTGCTTCATGGAGTAATCACAATTTTTTTTTTTAAAAAAGGAAATTTTTTCTTTCATGTGTTTCAGTTTGCAGTGCAAACACTCTATGCATTTAAGAAAAAATAAATAAATAAATCACTGCTTACAGTAGTGCTATCTACTGATAGACCTTATTTTTTTGTGGGTGGTTGTAAGTCACTGTTAAATGCTTGTTTTCGCATTAAGGTCACCTCGTTGTTTGTCGTGTTAACTGTTACGGAGTCGTTGTGTAAGTGCTATTTACTTTTGTGCACAGGTATGTTTACAAAACTGCGGCGACATGTGCGTCATGGAAAAAAAATGTCTCCTTCCCTCACTCACAACTTCTACACTCTCCTCTGTTGTCCTCTTACTTTCGTTGGTACTCTCCATCCTGTACGCCAAAAACCCAACGGGGAGTGTGTTCCAGCAATCTTCTAATAAATCAAAGAAAGAAAACCGTGATTTTTTTTTCTTTCTCCTGGTTGTGATTGGACACGCTACTCAAGGGGCTCATTGCTGTTGCGCAATATTATAGCAACAACTTTGTTAAAACTGAAATGATTTTAGTAAGACATGAAGTTACGTTTTTCCCCTTCAGCTCTGTTTTGTTGTTTCCTTTTCTTTATTTTTTCTATCTTGTTTTCTTTCTCCTCCCCCTTTTTTTTTGCAAATAAAGCTTGGATGAGAAATGTATTTTATTTGAATCACACATATTTAATAAAACAGCGATTTAATTATATATTTTTAATTCTCAAATTAAAAATATGAAAAATATTATTGATAATATTCACTTGCATTCGATAATATAATCACAATTGTAAAAGTAATAATAAATTTGTTTTTTTTTTTAATTACACAGTAGACATTAGCTTAACAAGAGAGAAATAAAATTGGACAAAAATTTGTTTCCAATAGCTATCTCCTTACTAATAACAATAAAAAAATAACAATAATAATCTACTATTGTATACATAAATTAATGTTTCTTCGCCAAGTAAAAGTGCAATTAGCATTTTTGGAAATTTCAGGATAAAGCTCCACTCTTCTAGATTTATGGTGATGCCAGGCCTTGATCCAGTGTCATAGCAAAGTCAGAATAACTCAGCTGTAACATAAAAGAGGGCATGCAAATGAAGAAAATTTTTTAAAAAAACCCAAACAAATAAGGAAAGAAGCGAGCAAAAACAACACAAAGTAATAAAACATCAGATTTTATCTTTGAAATATCACAATGACATCTCATCCCTCCTTTAACTGCGCTGTTTGAACTCTAAACCTGCACGGATTTTTTTTCCCCTCCCTTCATATTCGCCTGGTACTTGGTCCTATGAATTACTCTGAATTTTTATAAGCGCGTAATGCAATATTAATCGAGGTTTGCCGCTATAAAATGCAATACTTTCAGTCGGCATTCGGGGTTTTCAGAGGAAGTGGGCTTGTGAAGGACGTCGTTTGTGTAACGGCAGCGGAAGCTTCTCGTTTTTGTTTTCTGTAGCTTTTTGGCCAAATTGGAAAGAAAAGGAAGCGGCTCGTCAAAAGCAAGTAGGACCTTTATTTTATTTTTATTTTATTTTTAAATTTCACATAGTTTTTAACATGAATGAGCAAATAATGATTAGATTGTTTCAGAAAGAAAGCTTAGAATGGAGTACAGCTTGGTTATTTTGTGGCAAATAATGATTAATGTCATGTATTTTATAACCTGAATGCTATCTATCTATCTATCTATCTATCTATCTATCTATCTATCTATCTATCTATCTATCTATCTATCTATCTATCTATCTATCTATCTATCTATCTATCTATCTATCTATCTATCTATCTATCTATCTATCTATCTATCTATCTATCTATCTATCTATCTATCTATCTATCTGATATGACTTTATTTATTTATTTATTTATTTATTTATAGTACGGACAGTCAGCCACACAGCACCGTTGGCACTGAACCCGCTCCACCAGCAGCGCCACATGGCGCATCATTTCAGCACCGCGAACAGCTCCGCTGGCGGACTGAAGAGTGATGCATTATTGAAAGCCTATATCAAACAGCTCTGGGGTGCTGTCTCTCTGCACAAGGGGCCGCGGATGAAGTCGGACTGTCTGCCTTCACAATAGCCTCTAATATGTTAATGGCCGTAGGGGATGCCCGAGGTGCCGTCCCCAGCTGCCTCGCCTGCCATATGTCAAGCCGTCACGACAGAGCCCTCTATTAATCAGCTGGGGATATTTCATTGATGGCCTCGCCGATATCATAACCCTTAAAGCTCCATCAATACTGCGCCGCATCGTCACCTGATCTCAGGTATTCATAATACAGAAGCCTGAGAGAGAGAGAAAAAAAAAAGGCCTTCTCCCCCTTTGCACGTCTGGATCATTCAAGTACCTTAAACTCTTCCCACCGTGTTACTTCCCGTGATGCTTTGGTCGTGCTTATTGGGCCACAGAAAACTGGTTTCACATTATTATTATTATTATTATTATTATTATTATTATTATTATTATTATTATTATTATTATTCACCATATAGGCAAATTTCGCCGACATTAATCACCTCTTCTGCTTCCGCCTTTGTGTCCTTGCGCAGGCCGTGATGGATTAATCGTGGAGCCTTCCGAAGGATCCCATAACTTAATTCCTGCAGGCTACTAGTCAGGGGAGTAATTAATCTATACCGCGGATGTAAATAAAAGGAAATTGGATTCCTGACAGACGAAATGAGCGAGTCTCTGACACCGCCTCGGCAAAATAATGATTTCGCCACGTTACGGTTACGCGTGGCGTTTAGATTTACGAGCGCGCGAGTTTTTACTATGGCTCTGAGCGGAAGAAAGTGAGCCTACTCTAATCGCAGCTGTTAGGCTACCCAGGTTAAGATGGATTGGATCATTGTAATTACAAGATGACGCGCTGAAGGTAAAAGCAAGAGAAAAAAATGCTCGCAATTGACGTCGGTTGGGTTATTTGTTTAATCTGAGCTCGTTTTTTTGTTGTTGATATCATTTCTAAGCCAACTTATGAATTTTCTTCAAAAATAAATAATAAAAAAGAGAAGTCTCAGATGGCTCAGTTGATCTAACAATGCGCGCTAAGGTTGGCCTTTGGACGGAAATGTCAAACCGGGGATGCGGATGGGAAGATCCCCCAGATCTGCACTCATTTCCCACTCATATTTGCTCAGTAATCCGCCGTGGCAGCCCCTCATCGCCGGGGACCCGGTTTGAGAGGCGGTGCTGTTGACACAAGGGTATATTTCAATCACAGAGGGTTCAGAGTCAGACGCACAACTTATTTGTCTAATAAATCCGTCATTTAGTAAGAAAAATATTTGATCTTGAGGGGCTGACCTCTTGTCATGTAGCGAATGACAGATAAAAAATGGATGTGGGCGCATCGAGGATATGCAGGTCGCCTTCATAACAGCAACAACAACAACAACAACAATTTAGATTTGTATTAGTGTGGAGCACAGAAGAAATCTCAACATCAGCAGCTGTTTAGATGAGGAGTTAAAAAGTTGTGGGAAAGCAAAATAATAGGCGACATGATGGGAACAGCTAAAACATGAAGAACAGGTGATTTTTTTAAAATTTGGAAATAAATTAACGACTAAGATTGGCAGTCTATAGAAGACAAATATGATATTTTGGTTGTTTGCTGTGTGAATTTCAATACGTACTTCAATTGCTATTGACACTTGTGATTATTATTATTATTATTATTATTATTATTATTATTATTATTATCATTATTAATGAGTAATAATAATTCTTAAATGTAATTAATAATAATTACTACTTCTACTACTATGACTACGACTACTACTATTCCTACTACTACTACTACTACTAAATAATAATAAATATTATTAATAATGATGATAATAATAATAATGTTTTGTTCTTCCCAAAAGATCTATTTATAATTACATTCATTTTGTCACAAAAACCAACCAACCAACCAAACAATAAAAACTCTTGTCAAAATTGGAAAAGTTCCCAAAATCAATACTTATGTAGCGACCAACCACAAATTGAATATTAATCAATGAGTCAGGATCAGCCATTCATTTGTGTTGTGTGTTGCATCTTTTCACCATGCTGATAATTAGTAGGGCAGCTATAAACCCAGCCCACAAAATACCTGTTGGAAATGTACACAACATTCTTTCATAATGGCCAAATAGTCAAGTTTAGTCCACATAAAACTAAAACAGAAAAAAAAAAACTAATCTGGAAATATACAGGGTTTAACCTTAGTACAGTTGTTTGAACTCACCGCTTGACAACTAAACTGATAAAGTGCGACACTAAAACATCAAAACGCTTGTCAGTGTCTTCACGTGATCATGGCGGGATGTTTCAACTCGTTCTCAAATCACGTCCCGCCACCTAAATGTCACTTTATGCTAAACCTGCCTCACTTCCTAAATGTCACTTATTTCCCAGTCCTTGCTTTCAAAGAGCCGCCGCGGCCCCGGGCGGAGTGCTCTTTGAACCCTGCTCCCTCTCGTCATTACTCGCACGTGTATCAGCAGGTAGGCGCGCGAGGAAAGAGAGGGACGAGCGACCGGAAGCAAAGGGGGTGGTGGGTGGGGGTTGGTAAGAGGGAGAACGTCAGCGTCATCGACGTAAACTCAAGAGCAGCGACAGGAGTTTAAAACTAATGTTTTGTTTAGTGTGAATGTACAGATTTGTTGTTTATTTTAAATACTGTACTTAATAATAATAATAATAATGGACAGGAACTTCAGTTCTCTGTGAGAGTCAGGCTCAGCAAGGATAACCAAAAGTGAATACCTCTACATAATGTCATATATATATTTTTAAAACGCACGCACATTCTATTTATTGTAACCTTGACTACATAAGCTAAGCCTAAATTTCTAATGTGTGTAAAACAGAAATGCCTTATTCTTTTTTATATTGCAAATTATTTTTTTCTCTTCTCTTTTTGCAAAATGTAAAATAAGCAATTCTTGCTTGGAGAGGTGATTTGTACAGTGACTGACTGACTGAATGAATGAATGAATGAATGAATTACTTTTTCTTCTACTATCACGACCACTTTGTTTCTGACCTGTTTATGTCGCCGACCTTCGTGTTGGAGTACTTTGCATAGTTTTTTGGGGGTAATCTCCAGTCTCAAGTACGTTTCCACTTCATAAACTTTGTTTAAGCTTCTGCTGTCAACTTTTACAAGAACAGATACAAGCCCATTTACAGGCGTTTCAGGCGCTTGATCCATATCTCTTATTTCTGCGTGGTGTCCTAGTTTGCGAACCAGCTTTGCGTATAGTTAAGGTCTAGACTTTCGTGTGGCGGGGAAGTGTAGGGGCATTTCATGTTGCTGACAGGGGCCAGGTCCCCATCGGAGAGATATTCAATATCTTCCTCTGTACACACGGACTTCGATAATGAGGAGGGTGTCGGCCACCGTTTGCCCGCCGCCACGCCATCAAATATTCATCACTGTTGATTAAACAGCCGGCAGCTGCCGATCGGCTCGGTGTCAAGTTTGTATCCAGCCACCTCTGCATGCATTCAGCCAGAATACAATACAGTAGGCCCCCGAAACGCTCGCCGTAATTGCACAAAAGTTCACCGAGTGTCTCGGCTACGGGTAGCCCGTGAACGCGTCCGTGGAGGGGCGAGAGGTTTGTGAGGTGAACTTCGCGCGCTCTCTCAAAATAAAGCGAGGCTTAAGCGGACATTTACGTTTACATCCCTTGACTATCAGCTAAAATGACAGAAAGGAAAAAAAAATACATGTGTGTGAGTGGATGTGTGAGAGGTTACTGTGAGGCACCGTAAATATTTCATGAGTTGTTAGAGGTTGGGGTAGACAAGGAGGACTGCCCGGGAAGGTTGGTTCAACTCATTTGCTGAACTCGAAGCATACAGGGGAACAAATGTTGATGCGCTCTCTCTCTCTCTCTTTCTCTGTCTCTCTTTCTCTTTCTCCCTTCTCTCTCAATGTTACGCACGAGCACGTACTGAAAGTCTGAAATCTGTTAAAATAGTGGAGCAGAAGCGATCATAAGATTTATTTTTAGCCCCTCTTGTTCTGATATAACCTTTTTTTTTCTTCCTAAATGCATCTTAACTTAAACAGAATGGCAAAATTATCCGGCTTCATTAAACTTCACAGAGTCCACAACAGTGATACAGAACAGTTTTTATGAATATCTCCATTCTCCATTCACTAGAAGTCCTAAGTCTTTCCAGTCAGACCAAACACAGAAACAGAAACCTCAGGACATTTTTGATTCTGGGCGATATAAATGTTACAGATTAGATCGTCCAACTCAACATCTTTATTAACTTTTTTTCTCCGTCACTAAATAATCTCTGTCTGAAACTCACATCCAGAGTCAACTATTTTCTTTTTTCTATTTTTTTTTTATAAATGTCATAACATTTCAAGGACCACAAAACCAGAAGGATGAGAGCAATTGAAAACTCCAATTATCCGGAATAATCACTTTTCACATCGGTAAACAAGAATAAACCAAAAAAAAAGTAGCATATTCAAAAGTAGAAAATCTTTTGACTGTGAGTTTGACGAAGAGTTGAATTTTTTTAACTTTGTATTTTAGAGTTTAAGAAAAAACAACAACCTTTAAACCATGGAAGAATGAAACAAACAAATCTCATCTGCCATTTCCTTTGGTTTTCATACCCCCTCTAAAAAGGAATATTTTGATTAATGTTTATCTGAAACGAGAAGGCTCAACCATATTGAAATATCTCACTGTTCATGGCTTTAAACAAATAACTGCTTGTTTTTTTGGTCAAATATGCAATCTGCCCATCAGAAGTGTAGCCACTTATTAGTGTCACTGAAAAATGTCATAGCAAGTACTTTAGCTACAAACATCGGTGGAGCTCCATGTCAGTGGACACAGGTATCCCCTCCACCATGTAAAACACTCTGCATTTAAAGCACATTTTACTCTACAATATTGAAATGTTTTGAATCTCTTTGAGGGAATAAACAAACCAAGGCTGATGGATGATGACACAACATTTTCATGCCTCAACAAATAGCTTGACAAATTATGGAGAATATCTGACTGCAGATGGTGAATATTTTACTTCTCTGCCTTCCAGCTCTGTAGATATCAGTAACCTGAAGTGTCTTTTTAGAACCAAAGGCCATCTTGTTTTGAGAAAACTAACCTCGAATGAACATTTGAGGCTTTAGTTGCCTGGCAAAGTTCCTAGAATAACAATTTGAAAGCTCTGTTATCGCTGAGCAGTTTACATGGACATGTGGAAAAAAGTGAGACTTACATAGTCAATGCATGATTTCCTTTTTTTGTGACAGCTGTTTGGAGATATATGAGATCCCAGTTCAGAAAATACAACCTAAATGTTTGTGGAATTTTAGCATATTGCTTTGTAAATTATTGGAAGTGTACGAGCACTACAGAATATTTTAAACCACTCCCTGAGGTGCCGGTTTGTTAAGTCTCCATGCTACTGCTCTCATCTCTTCACTTCCTCCTCCCCAGTGGATAAATCACCACATTAATCTTCACTTTTCTGATTTAAATTTGAAGTGCAGGCTTGGCTATAACTACTTTTATCTTGCGGGGGCATCATATAATGCTTTCGTACCTGGGTAGAAACTCCAGATGGATCATCATTCTTTTCCATCTTTTGTCTGCATTTGTGGACATTTTACATGTTCAGTAACTAATATTTGGGATGCTGCAAGTCAGACATCGATTCACAGAAAAAGGAAAGATCTCAGAGTGAAAACATGGTGAAGGGCACAGCGTACTGGCCATTGATTCCCTTTCTTTGATCTTGTTAGTATCTGGTTACACAGACTGGAAAATGACCCCCTAAATCTCATTGCTGGAATGCATGAATAACAAAATGAGCTTTTTGATGGACACCTTAAGAAAGTTGCACCAGTCCGCCACCAAGCATAGAACTCAGAGATGAACTATTGGTTGCATTTCTGCAGTTAAAACATTGAATCAGACATGCAACTCTTGAATCTGTTAACAGAACAGATTTTTGTACCTGTTTTTTGTACAAAAATCACCTGTTTTTTGTACAAAAACAGGTACAAAAACTCCTTCAACAACCTTCTCTACATCCAACAGATGTTGCAGCTGCCTTGCGTCACTATCACACAATGCATTGTGTTATAACTATGATCACACCCAAGAGACTCCACTGAGTGCCTCCAGAATCTCATGTTAGGTTTCAGCCATTCCTGACATCTTTCATCAATACCACATGTTCTGACAATGATTATGATGTCCTCAGTGGCCTGGCTTCACACCTTGCAGGTCACACGGTTGCGAAATCAGCTCTGCTGCTTATTACTCAGGGGACCTCATCGGCTCCTCAGAAGACTGACAGCTTTGACAGGTGGAGCTGGAGTCGGCTTTGACAAACTACTGATTAGGCTGTCACTCCGAATAGAGGAAAGCCAAGAACTATGTAAAACTCATTCACTTACTCACTCACTCACTCGCTGCGAGCCAGACAGGTAGCTGAATGAATGCATCAACTCATCGAGCTGCATAGGTTGACACGGCTAATTATGCTTGAGTAATAAGCAGCAGTCACATTGATGTATCTCAGCAAGAGTTTCAAAGCACAGGCTCGGTTGCCTTAATGGAATCAATTTGTCCTTCAAACCCCTTGGAAATTGGTAAATAAAAACTGACTTGTGTTTGGATGCTGTGAGAGTGATGCCTGAACACTGTGTGCTAGTGTCGCCTAAAGCAAAAAATTAGTGCCAAATTGTGTCACACGGCAGATTACATCCATATGTACATGATTATCAGCAGAGTGAAATAGTTCACATCAAGAAAGGGAGGGGTAGTAGTGCAAGAAATTATTGTTTTTTAAATCTAGCTTGAAGTTGGATTTTTCTGTAAACATCTATGTGTAATTCCCAGTTATTAGAATCTGGAAAGAATCAAGAAGAATCATGAGCTTAGCTTCTAACAACACTGGGAATCACATACTGACATATACTACATGCAAATATAGGTTTTTTTTAGTGTCATAAAATGAGATTTAGTTCAGTTATTATTGCCAACATTTCCATTTGCTCCATTCCAAAAATAATGGCAGATACTTTTTTTGTATTACATCCTGCCAATTTAAAAGTGTACTTATTCTAATGTAACATTGTGTTCTGAACAGTTTTAGGAAAGAGCGTAAGAGATGCTGTAGTTGATTAATTACAAAGATTGATTAATTCTCCAATGACTTTGATTGACTTCTACTCAATGTCACCTCTTTGGGCTGCATACAACCTTCTCATTTGTGTATTCTAAGAATGATGCTGTCGGAAACAGTCAGGATCCAAATTTCTGCCACTTATTGACCATCGTCACACAACATAGTAGCGGGGGGAGGCGGTGCAACAGTCTGGGGAGAAGGGAAGGTGAGGAGATAAAGTGTACCACTGAATAATTCAGAACAAAAACACAGAGAAAAATCAATCATTTGGCCAAATCTGATATTAATAGCCAATTCTACTAATATTAGGAGGGATGTGTTTGACAGAGGGTTTATGGGATGCGTTGAAGGCGTTTTGTGGATTAACTGACTCTGAACTCACTATGCTCTGATTTTATGAGTTTTAAAATAACCATCTGCTTAGAACTGTAATGTTCTCCATGTTAGACACTTTAGAGTTGTGAAATAATTAGCACTACATTGGATTTTATAATTGCCAATCATGTACCTTTATTGGTCAATTACCTACCCTAATCAAGTGACTCAGCCAAATGTAACAGTCTTATTATTACTCAATTAAAACAAATGCTCTCTGAGGTAGGGGCTTTGAGGCAGAGAGGAACCGGGGGTGTGTGAGGTGTTCCCACTATATCACCAGGTAATTAATATTTTCATTAACTCTCTCTCTGTTGAGCGCCGACCTGCCTCTGATCATTTTATTTCCCCTCCATGGGTTCGATACCGTAGTGGCTCCATAATTAGTTTGATTTACATCTGCCTCCTGTAATGAAGGAGCGAGGTCGCTCCCTCTTCTTCCCTACGCCGAGTGCCTCTGCTCTACTCACACTCCTGCTACATCCAATAAATTCGCCGGGTTGGACATGGAAGGAATAAGCTCCGGTGTATAGAGACAGCTCATGAACAAGAAACAGAGACTTGGTTTATGAAAAATTCACGGCCAGATCTTTGAGGGATCGTGGAAGGGCTTGTGTAGGGAAACGTTGCTTATTAATGATTGAAGTAGACATGGATGGTTCTTTTTCTGGCTGAAAACCAAAGAATCCTACATGGTGCTGCATAGAAACCATTGGGATTTGGAGCAGTGTTGTCACAGATGAATCTACACACTATCTAAGATCTTTTGGTTGATCTGATTTGCGTCGAACATTTATGATCAGTGTATCAAAATATATTTATCGAGTTAGTTAAAAAAAAAGAATGTACGGCTAGTTCTGTTTAGTACTCCGCTTTTGGTAAGATATTTATCTCAGGTAAGTGAGAGCAGATGCAATGGATTTTATTTAAACCAGCACATGCAAAGCAGTCCACTGTATGAGCTCCATGACTTAAGCAGCTTTACACCCAGCAGGATAGCACAGGAGAGGAGATGAATGATTTCAGCATTAATAATGCTCCATTGATTATTGTTCTGCTGTTTAAAGGTGAATGGCAAAGCTTTCTGAGCAGCAGGGGATGGAGAAGTCTGTGCGTCTCTGAGAAGGCCTGATTTACATTTCGGAAAGTGCACCTGATTCTCAGGGGGTTTGGCTGTCGTTTTCACTCGATACTGTTGGTGAACTTTCTTTGTTGTGGAAGACTCACCAGTCCTTTTACACATAAGCTGCAATACGGTTGCTGTAAATTCATATATGCTGAAAACCCATGTCCAAATCTATAGCTGTTTGTTCTCCAGCTATAAATACATAGTAAACAAATTCAATATTCTGATTTCAATAGTTCAAGAAGGCTTTAAGTTTGTTGTTGAATAGTCTGCCCCGCAATAATGCCTTATTTCTTACTTGACATGTTATTCATAGTCATGATTGGACTGCATGAGTGCATTTCAGAGGGCAGGAACTTTTTCCAAAGACAGAGACAAATGCTTGGTCAACAACTGCTCTCCAGCCAGCTACACGTTTAGTTCATCTCAGTGTCACTGTATCTAAAAAAAAACCAATTATCAACATAGTTCACAAGCAGCACTGCAAAGAAATAAAAATAAAAAGTGAAGTTTGATCCTGCACTGTCAGTTCCAATAGGTCAGCGTCACTGTAAATATGTAAAGCATCTTCAATTACAAAAAGTAAAAACAAAGGTTCTAATCTTATTCGCTTGAAGGTCCAAAATAATTGTAGCTTAAGCACTGTATTTGATATAAGTAAACTCAAACTCATTCATAAATGAGTGCAATAAATCCTTCATGTTGCGGCATACATCCAACTCCTTCACTTTATGTTGCTTTGATGCTCTTTGGGATCAATATGCATCGGTACACCTGCGGTAAATGGTGCTAACAGGAAACACTGCATGTTCTTGCTGCAGATCTCATATGGAGCCAGAGGCAAGCGGGTGGAAACATAAAGATAATCTTCAGTGCCACATAAAAAAAAGAAGCCAAATTAGCAAGCTAGCCAGACAGTCCATCGCACCATCTCTCAGGCACATTTAGCCAGCAATGAATGCAGCCCTGCCTAGCATTTCCCCTTACTCAATTATTGATGGTAATTATCCCAGTGTGCTTAGTCTGCACCATAACAATATATTTTTAAACAAGAAACAAGTCACTGCACATTCTCTCAAGTGATCATTCCTGTGTTCTCTTTATTCTCCTCTAGATAAAATAATTGGTAGAGGGTTGAGTTTTCATGACGTGGAAACAAAGCGTTGGCCCATCATCTGTTAACAGGTAACTGTGATAAAGGTGTTCACTAAAAAGTAATATGCATTTATTTATGAAATTATTTATAAGTACTTAGGTGAAAAAGACAAAGAATAATGTATGTTTGCTATATGAAATCAGTAGAGAACACTTCATTTGTAATGACATATTGCAAAATGACTGTGTCAATCAAGCATTTTGAGTAATATCATCTGAAAAACAACGTTATATTTTTTGTGGCAACTTTCCGAAATAATTTCCCATAAAACATAAAAATCCCATAAAACATCTTATATAGCAGCTTCAGTGCGTGTTTAAAACCATGCTGAATATTTTCACCATTCAAACAAGTCAAACTATCACAGTCTAAAAAATGCCCCCCAACAAAAAGCATGCAAACCCTTTGCTAAACATACAAGCACAACAATATAACAAAATCTAAACAACTCTCTCTCTTTTTTTTTTTTCCTGGCTAAGATCTCGGCCTTACTGTCCTCTATTTCCCCTTCCATTTTAGTGGAAGGCCCAAGCTTGCCGTCTTCCAGCGCCGCAGGGCATGGAGCTAGCCAGCGGTGAGTTTCCATCAATTAGTGCACCCCCGCGGCCTCATGGCAGAGCCCACCTTTGACTGCGGTGAGATATTGATTAGTTCAGCTGCACTGTCAGGTCTGGAGTGTGCAGGGCCTGGTGATCCAAGGCCTTCGCCAGAGACAAGATCATGTCAAGTTTCTGACACATGTAGGCTCTCACATACACACCCATGTGCACACGCATGGAGGTTAGCATGTGTACACATGCAGTTGCGCACAGACGTGCGCGTCAACACATGAACACATACAAATGCAATGAAACATGCTCTCTCAGATGACTGCAAGGTGTGAGAGAGGGAAGATAAGAGGAGAAGTCCACAAGAGTTGCTTGTCAGGAGTGATGGGTGAGAACTGACATGTGCTTGTTAGTTTGTTTTTTTTTTCTCCCTCTGCCCGGTGGAGTTGGTGTGAAAACAACAAGCTGCAGAGCCTCCACACTCACTCAATTAAGGTACAATGTGATAATATATGTCCAGTGGACAACATAAATGGCTGCTGAACACGAAGTTCAAAACAAGCAACGAAAAAAAAAAAAAAAATTTATCCAGGTTAGAAGTGGTAGATGAAAAAACATCTCCTGTCAATGCATTGACAGCTATTAGCAGGGCATGGACAGTCTGTAATGTTCAGAAACACATTGCATCTGCATAAATGAATAGCACTTTAACTTTTCTAGTGAATATGGCAGCAGAGTAAAAATGAAAAGCTGCTTGCCCAACCAAGCGATGAAGTTGTTTAAAGAAACCCTTGACAGCTGAAAGTATGGAAGAAAAATACATCTGGATCAGTGCTTCCCCATGTGCATTTCAAATATTGGCAAGACCTGTATATTCATAGGATGGTATTCATTGGGCTTTTGCAGTGATGCAATCAACTGCAACTCCATAGGTATTCGCTCATAAAGAAAAATATTACCATCCACTCTTTGATGAGCACACCTCAGAAAATATTTCTTAAAACCATTTCAAGGCCAAGCAGAGCTACAGTTTTTTGTAGTGAACCTCAAAGACAAATTTGACTGACCACAGAAGCCTCAGTCGATAACTATCAGAGTCTGATTTCTGTTTTTGTGCCATGGTGACGCCAAAAACGATCACAACAGTCTCGAAGTGAGCAGGAGAACACAAACATTGAAAGGTTGGAGTCCAATAAAAATGAGTAAAAACCAGCAACTTTATTTTTAGGAAATAGCATTGATTTTATGTTTCAGCCCATTATTACCTAATGGAAAAACAATTATACATACAATTTGTTCTTTAAAAGAAAATAACTCAAGATGAGTTAAATAATAGCCAAGAGAGTATAACTTAAGTGATGAGAGCAGTGATAAACACCTTAGTTTTCTGAAGCTTTTTGTTTCAGTGTCAGGGATTAAAAGAAAACAACAGGTGTTAATAATATTTATATTAGTTTTTATACAGCGATCTGCCCAATCTTGGTGCTGTAGACAAATGTCAGATAAATGTTTTGAGAAACAAATGTTTAATGATTTATTAGTTGATTTGTCAAAAATATTAATCTTTGAATGGAATCTCAAATCTTTGGAGAAACTGTGTTTCTATAATTAACTTTTCTTTCTGCTCACAGAGACTCAACAGAAATGAGTGAACGTCGAGAACCGGAAGTGAATCTGTGAGATTGGACTTCATAATGACTCGGAGCAAAAAGCCATTGTCTGCGTCGTTGCTCTGAAAAACAGAATGGACGTTTGGACTGTTGTGGGCAGCTGCACCTTGTGAGAAATTTTCATTCTTTTTTCCTCTTTCATACTGTTTCCAATGTATTTGCAAAAAAAAAAAAAAAAAAATCCTGTTTTGTTATCTGTTTATATCAAAAAAAAAAGATGAAGTACTGTTTTTTTTATTTCGATGAAAGCGAACTTATTAGGATGCAGGATACATGTGGGCTGTTTGCTACACAAGGGCAGAAACATCACAAAACAGTGCATGTGAAAGCAACACTGAAAGGGAAAAACACACACACAACACTGTCAAACGCCTGAGGTATGCTCCACTTGTACGCTAGCTGCAATTAGTCCACAACCAAATGATGTGCTGCATCTGCACTTAATGCATTTCTGTATCTAATCAGTGCGAAGGCTACGGGGGACGTGCAGCCTTCATCTCCTGCCTCCCTGCTGTGTGCCCTGTACCACACCACTCTGTGCGGAGCACAGGGATGTGTGCACCACTTCCTGTCTCCTCCCTACTTTATCCAAGCAGAACAAAGTTACTGTTAGAGAACTGATCCCCCCCTGCAGTTTCTTGCTCTCTGTTGGTTAAATAAGCCATTTCACCTTCTTTTCATCCTCCTCGCTCTGCCTCTTACACGAGCCGTCAGCCCATTACACCGAGATGTTGCGTGGTGCAGCTTCGCCTTACATGTATCAGGAGCTCATCTGAGGAGGGTTCTGGAGCTCTGTGTCATGCTGAATTTGCTCAGCAGATGTTAAAACAAATTAGGCCTTTGCAAAGCTGACTTTTGCTGGAATAAATTGAATGTGATGCACCTAAGTTTAAGTAAAACTGAACAGTCTGTCAAAGAATCTTATCTTTTGTAGAAGTGATCAGAACAAGCTGTTCCAATCAACTGATAGAAAAAGAGCAACAGTTATGATTGATATAAAATCCTTTCATCCAATAAGTACAATTTCTTAAAACTGTGTGTATGATTACTACATTTTTAAAGAAAAATTAAAACTAAACACATGTTTTTTTCTTCCATTCGTGTTTGATGCAATTTTCTATTAAAATAATCCCCCTGCCTGTCGTTGTCTGATAGAGGTCTAGGAAATCATGCATGCACATAAACATGGGGGGGATCATCTGGGCTGGACCGCCTGTGATTTGCAGTAACAGAATGGTGTCATTTTCCTGCCTAAAAAGCACAGAGTCCTGCCTAAATTGATTGTGTCGCCTCATTGCTTCTGAGGCCAACACGGGGAGAGGAGTGGCCATAATTGAGAGGGAGAGTTAGCAAAACCTTAAATATATGGCAGGTGATATATCATTACTCATAGACTTGACCCCGCCTGACCCGCTCCAGCTCCCATGTGGTCTCCGGCTCGGGGCTGGCGTGCGGCAGACGGAGGGGTCTGCTGCCGCTCAAACGGCTAAATCAACAGCGTCTCGCCACGGCTCACGCTGGAGTGTTTTGCTTGAACGGTTTCATGAAAAACTAATCATCTGTTCATCATGGAGATCAAACATACGCGGGGGGCAATGATTAGGAAAAGCAATCTGATAAAGCTTGAGAAACCAGCAGTCCAGATATAATAATTTCAAGATTAAAAATGACGCCTCCCTTCTTCTCCCTCCTCATCGTCACCCTCGCCGCTCCTGTTAGCTGTATCTTGAAGAAAAAAGTTTTCTTGTTTGTGACATATGCTTGTTTAAAATGCAGTTATTAAAGATCCAAGCCATTCTTTTGAGGATTAATTCCTCTCAATTTTAATTTATTCTTTTACATCTGAGGTTGAAAATACGCATGTAACAAGAATTCAGAAAGAACAAAGCAAGCGCTGTTCTTCCAGGATGACTACTAAATTTTTTATGTCTAAATATTGCCTTTAATCTGGTGTGTGATGCTATTTCCTTCTTTCAAATGAAGACCTCATCCGGTAATTACATACCTTATTGGCATGTTGACTACAAGTGCAGAAGTATCTTGTTCCGCTTTTGAACCAAACTCATAAGAAACAGAGGTAAAGGTAATCTCTGCAAACCCCTCCCCAAATATTCCCCCACAAAGCAAAAAATAAATAAAAAAATAAATAAAATAAAAAGAGAGAAAGTTTTTAAATGAGTGGACAAAAGTGGAGTTGCTCCAAAGAAACCATTTAAAGTTGGTCTGTGCAATACTTCCCAGGAGATCAAAGGGAAAAAAGATGATTTATTATGAACAGAGAATCTCTCAGGCTTAAAACAATTATGTGCAGATACCCCTGAGTTACTTAAGCAAATAAAGTGAAAATAAATAGTAGCCATGTAATGTTTGATACACCCGCTGAATGTAATAACATTTTGTCATTTCCACAAAGTGGACTGGAATGAGATTAGAGGTCCCTGTAGCCTGTAATGAAACGCGGAGCCTCCCGACTAATGCAGTTTGTCATCATGTGGACATATTAATGCTCTTCTCTAACTTCCCTTTGACTGATGCTGGCTTCACATGCCAGCACGGACATCCAGGACTCCGGCTGGAAAATTCCACACAATCCACTTTAACAATTTATAAGACAAAATATGAAATGAACAGCTAAAATAAAATGACCAAAATTGAAGGCTGAACCAGAGATCCTCTTATGAGACTTGGAATTTAATTTTTGAATGCAACATGGTCAGCCTGTTGACCTCACTTACAAATGAGCAATTCTCCCTTGTTATCAGGTTGTCACAGTACGATTTAGCACTTAGAACTACAACGAATCAGAGTAAGATCCATCATCCACAGTGTTGAACCTCGCCAGGTGTCTGTGGACTTTGAAAGTTACTCCAAGGGCACGTCACAGACTCACAACTCTAATTTCTACTGGAAAATCTTGAAGTAGAATACATTTTCACTTTAAGTTCAAATGTAGTGGGCTAATGCAGTGATTAAAGGAACATATCAAGTTAATATTTAAGTGATAAATGAAAGTTTTGAAGTCACTCATAATCAACACTTATAATCAAGACTTATTTCTGACATGTGTGTCAGGCAGAATGTCCTAACACACATGCTAATGTTCCACGTCTCTCCAGTGTGGCTGAATTAAAACCATTCTGCAAATAAAATTCCTCCACAGTGATGTAAAAGACTCATAGCCAGTTATAGCAAACACTTGCAAGTTGTTGCTGCCAGGGGAGAAACAACCTGTTATTAGGTTTAGGGAGGAATTACTTTCTCACATTTAATCAGGATGGTTTGGACAGTTTTTTTTGCATCGATAAATTAAATCCTCTTTGGGAGACTACTCTTTATATTTTGTTAGGTTTTATTGGTCTGGTTTAAATGTTTGTTTGATTATCTGAAACATGATAATTCAGGTTTAATAAAGATAAAAAAACAGAATAACCCTGTAATTGAGCAAAAACCTCGTCACATCACTGCAAGAACCAAAGTGAAAATCCAAAACAAACTTTGAATAACTTGGAAAAACTAAATCTGCAACTGAATAATCTAAACAACAAAAACAAAGGGAATAACAAATGAAAACCTTGAAGTTTTTATAGTCATAGTCAATAAACTAGAATATCAGATGAAGCATATTTGTCAAATTAAAACTAACTTTTGAAATTAGCAAACATGTATTCACCATACTTTTTGTTAAGCCCACATTTCTGTATTAAACTTTTTTTTATTGGTTTGATATAATGTTCTGATCTTTGAATGTGTTTAAATTTTTTTCTGTAAGCAAGCAATCATTACAATTAACATAAATGAAAGATTGAAAATGTTAGCCTGTATGTAATTAATCCATATTAATAATTTTATTTGACAAATTGAGTTATTTCAATAAGTTTTTCACTGGACAAATCCAAGAATGTGAGAACTAAGACATACAGTAATTAATAAAAAAAAGCCTCACTGGAAAATGGGGTTTTAAAAATCTCCTATTTGAAAAGTGTCGTAATTGATGTAAATTTTTCTCATAAAAAAACTCTATGTGTACTGAAGCTAACTATTCTGCAGAAAATCTATTTTGCATATTATCCTTATAGAATGCAGCCAAGGCCTGTGCTGAAAAAGGAAATTAGGATAAGTAAAAAACAGTAACAGATGCTAAAACTAGTGTAAAATAATAGAAAAAAACACAAACAAAACTAATAAAAGAGAAACTTTAGATCTTTACTTTAGAAAGTAAACACTTGAAAGAGGCATTAAAGGAGAAAAAAGTGTCCTAAAACTACAAATACGCAGCACTTATTTAAAACCTCTTTAAGCCGATGCTTGAAGAAGCAACGATACAGGTTTTGATGATAGCTTTACACATTAAATATTCAAAGGGTAATTGTACACACTGTTATTGGACTTTTTATTGGGATGTATATTATATTCTGCACAATATTGAAAACAGGAAGACCATTAATAGTCAAGGCAACAACTAGCAGTTTTCCACATTAAAAATAAAGATCAAGTTTTGATTAAAATTATATATATATATATATATATATATATATATATATATATATATATATATATATATAAGATGGTAATTAATCGATTTGTTACTAATTTAATGATGGGATATTTAAGATATTAACGTTTATTCATGGCACCAAAAAAAACGACTGTTTAGGTTGCGCCCTAAAATATAATAATGTTGATAATTTACACTTTTTTCTGCCACTCAGCATCATGAACTTTATTTTCTGAGGTTGCAGCTGATGGTAGCTTTCTCTCCACCAGAGATGGGGATCAAATGGACCACTGTGTGTCCCACTGGGGCCCAAAAGAGAAGAAATACGGTCGTGTCACAACAAAGTACACAAATACAAATCCCCAAAGCTGCAGTATCTGTCGTACTTCTATTGCATTAGCACTCATTACAAACACAATACCTCAGGGCGAAAACTTGCAAATACACATTTTCAACTTTGCCTGTGCTTGTGTTCTACATTACAGCTAACCTTAAGTGCTCCTCTGGTGGCAATAAGTTCATTTATTGTTACTGTTAGGCAAAAGAATACCACAGATAAAGCTTAGTGTGTCTAATTTTACAGTCACCCCTAAAAGCCAGATTAGGAGGGAAAAGGGAGGTCATTATTTTGTGCTGGGGAGGGGTTGGTTAATCTATGAATAATGTTAAGGGTGAGGGTGAAGAGATGTGCAAAGGAGGGGTATTTAGGTGGAGGAGTGCTTAGATTGTGTTGTCTGGCAGCTCATCTATATTTTATGCTGCCACTCAGAGAAATAAAACAGGAGCCGCCCGGAACAAGGGGGGACCCTCTGACACTTCAAAGGGAAGTCCTATGGGTGGCTTCTTATTGAAGCTAGGCCTATACCAATGCAGACCCACATACATAACCCCCACCAACCCATGCTGGGACGCTGCTGGGGCCTCATTAACCCTTAAACAGACTTATGAGGCGTGCAGCGATGCAGTGCCTAATTACTCCTCTAACACACTGGGAGAAAAGCTCCCAATTTGACACATAAACTAAACAACACCCATCTTATTTGCTGGTTGTGTTGATCTGGGATGCTCCAAAGAGTGAGCCAGAATTGAAAACCCAGCGTTTTCTTTACGATTAGCAGTAGCAGAAGCTTACTTCCCCTCCTCTCCGTGCTCCCACGCTGCAGTCATACAATAGCTGTACTTCATGATTTGTGAAACCTGACAATGATAATGAGGGGAAAAGAAAGATGAAAGAAGAGGAAAGATAAGGGACACCGGATGAGGGGAAAACAGGCACATATCAAAAGAAAGGGTCTAATTGAGGTAACACGGGCAGCCAAATCCACAGCTTCATTTGCATAAAGCAGTGCAGCTTCATTTGGCCATCTCTAACAACGCTAATGTCTTAACAAATTAATTTTGCTAATTAGGCACGCCCAGTGGAACTCACCAGCAGATTAAGCAGATTAAACAAACAGATGCTTATTACCCCTGGGCGGCCTGAGAGGTGCATTTCCATGGGTATGATTGTCGTGCTGTATGCTGTCTGCTGCACATCTTATATTGTGTGACTGGTACCATTTAAGAGTGATGTCCAGGTCCAAATCTGACAGTTTCTGTCAGCTGCTGGATACCTACTGATACATAATAAAACAAGAAAACTGTTTACAAAATAGCTTAAAAGGTTGATATTACCACCGCAGGGGCATAAATGTTTTAATTTCATAATGTAATTCATGCATATTTTCAGTGTTAGGGTAATGGATTTTTTGTAAAAGAGCTAGGAAGATGCAATTTGAAATTTGATGTAATCAACTGCATGTTTTAGGCAATTGTTGCTACTTTGTCATCAAATTAACATATAAATCCTTTTTGTCAAAATTTAAAGTGTTTATCATTTCTCTTCAATCTTTTAAGTAATAAAGTTTTCTTTTTCATTTTATAAATTTTAAATCATGTTTAATTTTTTGTGCTCTATCAATCTGAAAGCCCTTTGTGATTTTAATATGTGAAGTGTGCTAAGAAATAATACTCACTTATTTAAATATTTTTTGTAAGCCATAGAACAAATATTTCAGTTTTAAACTGCGCTGTCAAACATCCAAACATTGAAAAGCCTGTTCACCTTCTCTCCTCTGGAGGCGCTGCACCATTAACTAACAACGACATGAAAACCTCCAAAGAAGACATGAGTGCCTTCTTCACAAAATGATGATAAAATGGGAGATTTTAATGGTTATGGGACTCCTCTTTTGTCTTTGGTAAACGATCATGAGCTATTTCACTTTCTAGCCATTTCCCCTTCTCTTCTAGCGTTAGACTCAAGGGTTTGCTTTGGTTGTATTTACCCAGAATACATTGTGCTATAGTTTGCTTCCTGCTTTTGGATCAGTTCTTGTCCACTTGCATCCACATATGCATTGGAACCCCTGCAGAGCTCACTTTAATTGATTTCTTCAATCACTTCAATTGATTTTTAGGCAGACCACAGTTCGCTTTTTTGGTCAATATTAGAGTTAAATTGTGCATTTGCGCCTCCCCAAACCAAACAAACTTTTTAGACAAATGAACAAGAGTTAAATTATAGTGGACTGAACGCGTCTGTCCATACAATAAAAAGTGTTTGAAAGTGTGAGCTTGCTTCAGATTTCTTCTGTTTTTGCTTTTTTTCCACACATATAAGTGCTTCATGTTAGCAAACTGATTTTAATACAGAACAAAAGTGAAATAAATGCAAAAGGCATTTTTAAAATGATAATTTACTTTACTAAAGAGCTTTCCAAAGCAACCTGAACTTGTGAAAAAAGTCTGTCCTTTTTGCTTAGTAATAAAATTAATGCAATTACTCAAATTTTTAGAAGCTGAATTCAGTATTATTAATCACATACAGGCCCAATTATTTCAGAACATATAGAAATAAGAAGTGTTTAAATGAAATGTGTTTAGCTACATAAAAATCCAACACATTCCTCAAAAAGAGGTATAGATGAGTTGCAAAGTCACTGAGATGAGAGCCATTGTCCACAAATGGGCAAACCATCTTGCCACAGTATAAAACATCTGAAGCTCTGCAGGTCCCTCTGTCCTCAGTGAAGGTTTGTGTCAATGTTTCAACAAGAGGAAAGAGCCTGGGCCACCTTGGCATAAACCACAGATGACAAAAAGAATACAAGAGCCCAACCCACACTTCCCACATAGACTCTTCATAATCCTCAAGGCTTTTGAGAAAACATGCTCTGTATTGATAAGACAAATGTCTAACTTTTCAGAAAGTGTTTCCTGTTATATTTACTGTAAAACACACAACATTTCAGAACAAATAACATCATACCTCCCAGATATGTATCTGGGTTATTCTAAACCATATCCTTGAAATATCAACACCAGTCACTGGTGTTTTTTTCTTTTTTTGTACTGAATCTCCTGTCTTAACCCTGAAGTTTACAACTTCACCACCATTAGAGTCCAGCATTAATATCCCCAGCCATCTCCACCAGTTTCCTGGTGTGCTGAAGTTTGACAGCTGCAGCCCTTTTTGGCAGTGGTGAAATGAATAGATTACGACCAGTAATTAGTTATACAGCAAAATCAATGTGCTCTGGGGCAAGACCTGAGGCTGGGGCAGGAGGTATGGAGGCGGAGGGGGTGTATGCGTGTGTTTGTATGTGTGTGTGGGATGGAGAGACACAGGAAAAGAAAAAGAGAATAGAAGGGGGTGTCAGGAAACCACAAGGGAATAGAGAGAGAGGGGCTAAGGTTTGCAAAATGAAAGGACGCAGTGTTCGCTTGGCATGACTAACAATTACCGCTTGCTGAAAGATTGTCAGAGGAGAGTCTTCACAACATGCAATATTGTTTTTCTTTTTTTTTTTTTGTAATTTTGGCTACATTGTAAAAAAACAAAACAAAACGACAACAACAAGACAATATTTTCCCTTTTCTCAACTGAAGGTATTTCAAACAACCCTCATGTTTCTTGTGCCATAAGTTTGATGAGAAATGTAAAAATAATCGGTTTCAGCAGGAATCTGTGAATAAGTAGTATGATTATTTTGGGTTTAGCCAATAAACCATTTCCAGAGCTTCTCTGTCAGTTTTTTTAAGCACACAGAAACTCCACAATGAGCTCCATGAATAACATTGTAGTAACTTAGAGGTTGTTAGCAACAAATTGTGAAAACTAAGAAATGTTACTTTGAAGAAGAATCTTTGAAGAAGAATCTTTCTACCATTATTAAACTGTAGCTTTATTTACACATATATGCTGCATTTGGCCAATGTCAGCTGATTTAATCTTCACAAATTTTATTTGCGAAGTTCATGTAGTGAACTTGCAACTACTTATCAGATTGCGATTAATTCAGTTCATTTTAAATTAAAATCATTTGAGTTCAGTTCAGTTTATTTCAGATCAGGTACATTTTAATTCAGTTAATCTCAATTCAGTTCAGTTCAATTCAAATCAATTTTGTGTGATGACAAACAGCTCAAACATAAAAATAGATTTTAGCCTGACCTCAGTGCATTTGAACTCAGTCTGAAGGTTTTCAGCTTTTGAGCATTAATTACAGAAGAGGACATGTTTAATACAAATTTAACATGTCCAGGACAATATACACATTTAATTTCCATTAATCAGTTTTTTTTTTGTTTTTTTTTGCCATAGTTATACCCCTAAAGTCTACTGCTGGGGGACAGTTAATAAAGCAACTTTTCACCTGAATTTCAAGTTTAAAATTAACCACAAAAAGCTCAATATTCATACGAACAAATCTTTGTTTGGCTTTACACTTACAAAAATTATTAAACTGCAGAAGTGTGGTTTGGTGTTTGAGAAGCATAATTTTAAAGGGTGTTTTAAATGGCTGGACAAATAACACACACATGCACACAAAAGAGAGTGGGGGGTAAGCTGGTGTAGGATGGTGGGGTACACACCCCCAGCTCTGGATATGCCCTCCAGTGATGCATCCTGCTCCTTTTTATAGTGGCAGAGTGCTGGATGACCTGTGTGTGATCTCCTTCATAATTAACATATGCTTGTTAGTCAGGGTTGGCTGGAAGCACACACATACACACGCACACACACGCATGCACACAACTGAGTCTGAAGGAGAGGAGGGAAGCAGGAACTGTGAGTTATATAACACTAAGGTAAAGAGTCACTGGAACTCACAGGTGAATCGATGCATTTCTGTCACTTACACTCCCATCCCTTCAGTGTTTTGCATTCTCTTTCCTTTTGCTGAAGCTCACTTATCAGCTTCAGCGCCGTCGGTAAATCTGATCAAATTTGCTCAGAAAATGACTCTGGTCCACTTTAATAGGGTCATGAATATGAAGTGCTGAATGGGCACGTGTCATATTTGTCCAATTTACCCCAACCTCATTTGGACATAATGAAGACATGCACCTAGTTCTGATTATTCTCTGTATTTCCCATGGCTCTTGACCTCCAACTGAAAAGATAAATATAATCTCCTTAACCTATCAGGATTACAGATGAAAATCGGTGTGTGCAAATGCCAATTTATTCCCCAGCAGGAAATCCAAAAGTGTTTAATCATTATCCCTACATTATCGACTGTTTGCGAGGTTAGAGTGCCAACTAAGACATATTCTTCATAAAATACTGTACTTTAAAGCACATAAATGTTACAGAGGGACAGTGAGAAAAGAATAGGACAGGACGAGAAAAAATTGGGAAAGTGTTCACATCCAAGGATTGTTTTGCAGCTACAAGCACAGAATTACTGTATGCATGTTTGCATGAGTGTGTATGTGGTGGAGGGGGATGCTGTCTGGCAATGTGGAGGTGTCTAGTCAGTGTGGGAGTCAGTGTGTGCATGCGTTTGCACTCATAGCATCTCAATGACATCAAAGCGCTGTGCAAACTGAGCCCCTGGCAGCTCTTTAGAATCCCATCTCCCCGCTCTGTTTAAAGCAGGCAGGAGAGAAAGGACCCAAACTAATAAAAGAGGTGTTATTCAAAAGAGGAATAGACTGCTCAAATGTGTGCCATGTCTGTGTGTGAGTGCAACTCAGAGAGACCGGGAGAGGTAAGGAAGAAAGAGAAGAAAATGCGTAGAAAACGACAAAAAGATAATGGCAAGAACAAAGGTGACAAAAGAGTAGAAAGGAACACAAGATCACAATGTTTTTCCAGAAGCCTAACATTTATCTCACAACTTTTCATTGCTCATTTGTGTTGCTGACACAAAAGGTTTGGTGACTATTTGTACAATCGTGCAAAGAAACGTCCAGATTTCTCAAGCTCTGATGTTTTTGGGCAAAAGGTTGTGCCTGGTGGAAGAAGAACAGGAGTATCAAAAAAAACCTAATTGATTTGTAACATAATTTTTGTAACAATTTGTCTGGTTGTGCTCTGGCTATTAACACTCCCAATTGTCACAGTGCTCCCAATTCAATTCAATTCAATTCAATTCAATTCAATTCAATTCAATTCAATTCAATTCAATTCACATTGGTGGGATTTAGTTCAGTTGAAAAGAGCAGTGTATGCAAGAAAATCTTAGAAGTCTTTCTTTCAATGTTACCTAAATAATATAATAATAAACCAAGATTATGCAAACAATAATAAAGAAATGCAGTGAGAAAGTTGAAGTGACTGTTTGTTTAGTCACAAAATGTGCATTTCATGTCTCTAATGCATTAGTAGCTTTGTTAATGTTAAAGGTCATGCTGTTTTCTGGTTTGTGTTTAACTGTGTTTTTTATACATATAGATAGTTTCTTCTGCTTTTTAGTGCAAAATGTTGCATAATGTTGTTGCGATACAAATACAGCACCCCGTTGCATTATGTGTAGTTCCTATTGATTTCAGTGTTTCTTTTCCATTTCCCCAACTTTTATTAATTCAAATCAAATCAATTGAAATCAATAGTATACACAGAAAAGTCCTAACAATATCACTTGCTCTTCTATTGCTTTGTTAATAAAAACTGCAAATAATGTAACCAGGAAAACGTGTTTTTTCTACTAACATAAAAGTACAAGAAACATCCATTTATCTCCTGCTTTATGGGCTTTGTTGGTGCTAATGACTGTACTACAAATTTACACGAATTGAGGAAGTAAAAGAAAGAAACTACAAAACAATGTTGGATTTGTCTACTCAATTTCACAATAGGTTTTTTTTTAATTGTGAAGTTTTAGGTGGGAAACTGACTTGTCTGAAAATAAATTACTCCCCTGTTCTAAATGCATTGTTCAGTTCAAATAATTTTATTTATCACTTATGTCTGAATATTTGCCAGTTTTTGCTCTTAACGGCTCCCCATTATTTGCCAGACTTGATAAGAGATTCCAAAAAGCTGAGGTGAACATCTTCTGAGAAGTACTGCTCTCCTTTTCAAAAGCTCTCACTTGGAATGCAGAGTTTGAGAAAAGTAAGGCATGAGATAGAGGAAGGGCTGCAGAGGAAACACTGCAGTTCAATTGATGCTGTAAAATAAAATAGTTTGTAAAAGGGGAAATAAATGCAGCAGTGGGCGGAAGATTCATGTGCTCAAATAAACTGGGGCTTTTGAATTTTTAATTGCAGCGGCCCTAATTATGGCCATCAGACGGTACTTCTAAACACACTCAGTGCACTTTCTCCCCATCGCTCTTTTCCCCCCAGCCTCTTCAGTTTGGCTGTGGACGAGGCCTCAGTCCGGGTGTATTTTTCCATGCCATTAATATTTGATGAAAATGGGCCAGGCTGCATCAGCTGCTCATCGCCACTAAGAACATGGCCTCCATTATGAGTCCCGTGCTTCCTTTCAGCTGCGTGCATTAGCAGAATGACAGAGCGCAACAGAAAGCACAGACGGATGTGATGTGCTAACTCATGTTCACACACATTGGTCGTGGGTGTGTGTGTGTGTGTGAGAGAGAGAGAGAGCTGGCTCGTCAACTATCCCTGTCGATTGATGCTATTAGATGTTGAGAAACAGTTGGGTGTGAGCTATAATTGAGCTGACACTAATAATGAAAGCAGATACTGTCTGGAAGCCCTTGGCAATATGCTAAAGATATTGATGCCTCTAATAATTCAGGGGGCTCGACAGAGAGAGGAAGGATTTTTTTTCTCACCTTCAGATCTGGCTCAGGAAACAAGGAAATAAGATATAAAATTACTTTTGGATGTGCTACAGATTAATCTTTTAAAGTTTTTTTTTTTTTTTTTTTGCTGCAGTACCAAGTCATCAGGAAGCACTGACATTATACTGTATATAACAGCATGGGAGAGTTTGTGGCGAGAATCCCTATTATCTAAGCAGTTAGCAGCAGAGGGCTAACATGCCAACCTTATTTGATTCGACAGCACCGGTGGTTAGCCTTCCTACACATATGTTCACACATATTTTGTTTCCATGTTATCATTCACTGGGGATTGTCGAAGACCGATGTTCAGGATTGTAAGTTTTTGTTAAGCTTTGGTCAAGGACTTCCATAATGACCAACTCAATCTTGTGACTCCTGTCAGAGAGCCAGGTCCCTTGGGGTGTGTGCATGTTTGTGTGTGTACGGATGTGGGGACAAGGTGGGTGGGGGTCTGTCTGAGTCCTGAACCCCAAGATGAGGTGGATCATTTAAAGGCCTGCCTGTCAAAAATATGTTCTTAATCCCTGTCTTTTGCTAGCAACCCTACAACGCTAATAAAGTGGAAACCTGTGTATTGTTGATGAATTTTCAAATCGCTTGACAATTTAATAAAATCCACATCTTCTTCCTCTTCCTCTGGCTTTTCCAATTAATCATTGAAATTATTTAAAGGGACAGAGTCCGTCACACTCATGTGGCCAGAACCCAAAAAAGTGGTTCAAATGGGAAAAGACTGATTTGCAAGTTGGATTTGATTGAGCTGTAAAAAAAATAAATAAAAAAATTGGGCAATTTTGAATTGCAGCTCAGCGGTAATGCCAAATGGAAAGAGACGGGGGTTAGTAGAGTAGAAAGCCCCTGTCATCTCAAGCTCTCAGCTTGTTTGATCAACATCAAATTTTAATTTTTCTCTCAGAGTTGTGGCTGAAAGGTTGTTCTGCCCGTGCTGCACACGGCTCCCGTCTCCCTGTGTTTGCTGGTTGTGAGGCTGAAGCAAACCGACGAAAACGATAGGATGTGACATGAGCTCTCATGCAAAACCGGAGAGATGCAAGCAGAGGAAGTCAAAAATAATTTCACTCCTTTTATTGTATAATGTTGCTCATCATGAGAAATGCTACTTTGGTAAATTGCCCATTTGAGATTACCATCTGTTAGGCACAAACAGCTTCAACATCATTAAAATAAATCCCTGACTTTTCCTGGAATTATTATCCGTGGAAACAAACTGCATCTATACATGTAAAAATAAAATCACCACCAGGGGAAATTTTGAACTTAATTACTTCAAAGGCGTCCTCAAGACAACAGCACAAAGCTACATGAGTTCAGGACCCCCAAACAACTCTAAACGGGCTGCGGTCCCAACATGGTGGCTTGAATATTTCCTAATTGGATGATGGAAATCACACGGGCCTTTTGTTCGGCTTGGTGCATCGGGAACACACCATGCGCCTTTTCTCTATTTTTCATTTGCATATTCATTGAGATATCAATTATTTATCCCTCACCACAATCACTCACTACACTGGTCCTGTACGTGCCTCCATATAAGATAACCCGGCGTAACAGGAGTTTGAAAAAATCATTTGGATTAGCAAAATCAATCTGTAAAACAACGGCATTTTTCAAAACGATAAACTATGTAAAACTAAAATAAGTTGCATAATGAATTTAAACAAAAACTGTACATTAAAGTTTAGAATTTTTTTTAAAGAAATGAATTCAATGTAAATGATTTTTAGGTGATCAATATATTGTTTTGTTTTTACTCATTACTTTAGCTGTTAATTATTATGGTGCGTTTACAATTTGACACATTATGTTTTTGCATTGCTTTACAGGTTTTCTCTTCTGTGCACAATCTCATCCACATCCTCATCCACACACACCCTCAGCCCTTAACAACTGAACTGCTCTCCCTCAGCATGTAATATATGTTTATATTATGTGAGAACAGGACACAATATTTGAAAACCTCTCAAACAATAACCCCATATCCCCCCAAGACACATTCCTATCCGCGCCTTATTGCCCCATAGGCTGCTTTTGTTGTAATTTTGTTATTATTGTCGTTATTGTAGGAAAAAGAAGAGATGTGACTAATCAGAATATTATTTCAACATTGAGGTGCAACTGACTATTACAGCTGCACCTCAACCAAATATGACCCGAGGAAAAAAAAAAAAGAAAAAAAGAAAAAAATCATGGCCTCACCAGCCAATGCACTTTCTCCTTCAACACACACACACACACACACACACGCACGCACACGCCCGCACGCACATGGCAACACACATTCTGGGCAACACATTACAAGCCGTAGCACGGAATAGATGACCGCACTTACTTTAAATGTCCCATGAAGAAAAGTTTTCAGATTTTTTTTCCCTCCACCTCTCTCACTGCAACTCCACTGTTTCCACGAAGATGAGATAGGAGCTCTGGGAAAGTGTGCCTGCCATCGGCACCCATCTGTTAGCCTCTCTTATCAGATATCTACCATTTCAAAAAAAAGAAAAGAAAAAAAAAGCATGTAGATCCATGTGATTTTTGTACATTTCCCCCCCGTATGGTCCTCTACCTTGCACGGATGCAGACTGTGCTCTCTGTGCATCTGGTTGCACAAGCACAATCAATATGGAAGGGGAGAGCTATTTTATGATTGGAGAAGTTGTTGTGTTTTTGGTGGTGAAATTCATTATTTAGTATCTGAACCTTCAGCAATTCAGTATCATTTATTCATAAAGTCCCTTTTTGCCAGGAGGAAATGGATACAGCTGCAGCAGCCGAGAGAGAGAGAGAGAGAGAGAGAGCAAGAGAGGGAGAGAAGGAGAGGGGGAGAAGCGAGGGAGAGAGAGAGAAGTAAAGAAAGGGAACGATTGGGAGAGATGAAGGGAGAGAACATGTGTGTATGGGGGGTGCGAGAAGGGGTAGTGGATGGGTTGATGATATTGATCAGGCAGCTCTTGAAATAAAGGCTCCATGTTTTTTTCAAGCTCTTGTGATTGACAGATAAAGAGACGAGATGGCTGGGAGGAGGAGTGGGGCCTTGAACATCACATGGTAGCACCGAGCGATTAAAGCAGATCCTCTGACAAGTGCAAGCAAGTCGGGTTCAAGCAGACTACAGAGGCAGAGGGGATGGATTGTGAGGAATCACTCGAAATGATGTTTGTTTACTTTGCAAAATCACAGGAGAAAGAAGGCAGAGGGGAAGAGTTGTTAAGTGCTGGAGCTGCGTTTGTGCTCAGTGCGTCTTGCTTTGTAAATTTGTTCCAAAGAAACTGCAGCTATGGACCGTACACATGCTGACTAATATTGAAATGGCTGCTCTATCCGTTGAAAAAATAGTGATGGGGGGGTTTGGGGGACTGCTGCAAGAAAGGGAACATGTTAAAAAAAAATGGAACTGTGTTTCGGGTTAGTTTGAATCTGCTGTGTGAAGCACACAACACAAAAGCAGAGGAGATGTATGGAATCACTTAGCCCACAATGTTTTACCCTCCTTCTTTTCTGACAAGGAAATCTTTCTGCAACCACAGAAGAAAAAGGAAATGTGTGCTTTTTTTTTTTTTTTTTTTTTTCATTGTCTGTTTTGTATTCTGTTCGGAATAAAAGCAATTTGAGAGTCGCTCCAGCTGTTGAATTATTTAGATACAACTTAGTGCAAACGCTACCAACAGAAATTGATGATATCCATCTCAGTCAGGCAGTAAAGAATGAGGCGCACCTGTAGCTGCCATGGCCTTTGGCTTCAGCGATCCCATTGGCTGCCAGCACGTCCTATTGGGTGGCGTGGTTTTGTGGATTTCTTGTCTTGTGTTAGAGACAGTTTGGATCATTAGAAATAGAAGATTATTAATAAACTACCTTTGTACATCACATTTTCAACCAAAAATTAATAGCAACTAAAAATGATATGAATAGGACAGCAGATCTTTTTTTTTTGCCTGTAGATTATTCAAAACTTTAAACAGATTTCACTGCAAAGCCTTTGAAAAAAAAAAACAAACAAACAAAAAAGCATGCAGATTATCCCATTAAGTGTAAGTGCAATATTTAGTGTTAGTAATCCACTTGATCACACCTTTTCTCTTGTTCTTAACTGTAGCTCCACTGTGGGTTTTAAACCAAACACTTAAGGCTTTGAACTACATCAGAAGATGGTAAAAACCTTTCACAGAATGAATTTAATTATCCTTGAACAGCTGCACAATTCCCTTGTCTGTTAATGTGAAAATACAGAAAACACATACGTCTCAGATAAACACGGAAAGTGGTGCAATTTTCCAGTGCAAGGAGAACTAAGAAACTATTTCCACATAGGCGACAGCTTTTTATTAAAAAGAAAAACGTATATAGCAAATCAGAGAATTTCATATGTTAGTATTGTGTTACTACTGACTTGAACATTTCTGCCTGTCTGCCGGTCAACAAATAAAGGAGCTGTCACCACATTTGTGAATATTCCTTTTGGGTGTCGTAAAGCTCTGAGAACTATATTGTATTTATGTACTGTGAGCAGCAGCCTAAATGCAGGAAATCTGTTTGACGGTGAAACTCTATGGTTTTCATTTTCCTGAAATGACTGGCAATTTCAGTATTTCAGTCTCAGTGAACTACACAAGCGACTTGTACCGGGAGCAGTTTCTGAAAAATGTTGTCGAGGGCAGAGCTGAGGGCAGATTAGGAAGTAATTGAGATGGAGTTTACAGTTTTACATAAAAAAGTTATAAAATGTGTTAGCGGAAAAGCAACAGCAACAACAAAAGCCAAACAAGCAAGCTTTGATAAGCAATGTTTATCACTTCAAATGTTATTCAGTTTTCTTTATTTGTATGTCAACACAAATTGTTAAAAGATTTTGAAAACCGACAATGAGTGTTTTCTTTTTGAACACAACTTTAGTGCATTTGTTTGATTGGAGAAACAAAAAAAGAACATGATAAGGAACAATCATGTTGTTCCTCAGCATTTAAAAAGAAAAAAATTCTCTAAGGAGAGAAATGAGTACCTTTACTAATTTTGTATAAGAAATGTAACCAAATATATATATTTTTAAATATAATTTATTCTTTCCTTTTAGATTGACCAGAGTTAGTTAGACATGTACTTCATCCTTTGGGGGATGAAGTACATGACACAGAACACTAGAGATCTCTTGCTCAAAAGGGGAAAGACAAGAGAACATGCCATTCAAGTCAGGCAGATGTGAATAGAAATTTATCATCTACGAAGTTAAGAAAAAAAAACAAACAACTTGTCTAAACAATTACTAAGTCTGAAACAAGTGGAGCTGCAACAATGTTGGATGAGGACTCAAGTCTTTCTTGACAACTTGTACAATTAGGAGGAAAGTAACAGAGCTTATAATTGAGTTTTAAAGAAACCTCTCCAGCAGAGAACTGCAGCAGTGTTTTTGGCAAGAAAAGCTCCCACCAGGGCCGGACCATTGCAAGATGAGCTTCTGTGTTGTGCTCTCAACACAGCACTGGGCAGCAAAATATGTTTTACTTCTCACAAGGAATAAAAATTCTTTTGAGAAGTGTTCAGTAATTTTTAATCAATTAGAATATTGCCTGTATTACATTTAAGCTGTTATTAATAGTACTTCTTCTCAGTAAGCCCACATTTCTGTATTAAAATGTTTTTAGTGGTCTAAATGTTTTTGTGACCTGCAAATGAAAAAAAAAACTAACAGGAACGATAATCCCTCTTATGATTAACCTGTGTGTAGTTAAACTATATAATATGCTTCACTTTGTGAATAACAGTGTAACACTCTAATTTACTGAATATGACTGAATCTCAAATGAACTTAAAAGGTTTATAAATCAATACAAAAAACCCCCAAAAAAACCATGAAACTATATATTTATCTCAGACTAAAAACAATTGACCAATATTCAAGGTCTGGCAGAGCAAGATGAATAATAGGTTGATAAATATATTCCTTTTCATAATTTAATCTTGCTCATTTAGTTATGCAGTACTTTCTATATCCTCATTTTATAGAAATTTTTACTTTTTAAGGGTGGCACTGTCCAACTTTGTGCAATCTTAATTCTTGTTATGGCTGCAGATCTGTACCATCGTTTCCCAAAAACCCCTTTCAGAGCATTAGAGCATTCATGTATTAATAAATTATAGACTACATTCATTTCATTAAATTGATAGAAGAAATTGTGAAACTTTTAAATCTATAAAAAAGTGTATCTTTGTTCCACTTTACCTGTATGTTAAATGGAATCCCTTCCTTCCCCTTGACATCTTAAAAGGTTATCCTTTGCAGATCGAGATTCACTTGATAAATGGTTATTGTTGAACAAGAGCAAAATATATATTGATCAAGAGTCATGACATAGTAGATTAATAGAGCCGTTGTTATTTTTTGTTCCAGCCTGTCTGCGTTTTGATGCTCAGGGGAGTCTGCTGTCTTCTTCTGATGTCATGGATGCAGAAAAGATCAGACAATAAGCTAAATAAAGACGCTCTATTAAACCAGCAATTACCTCACAAGGCTGAAATGATTTATTGCATCTCATTGAAGGTAAGAGCTTTGTGAGTGCCACATAACTAGATTATAAATTTTAGCTTCCCGATGACATAGCAGCAAACTGCAACACCACTTTTCTTCTTGTAAACTTTATAGGAACAGCTATTCATTGTCCAGTTGATGTGGTTGCAACACAAACTTCATCAGTCTGAGAGAACACAACAATACAATACCAAAAAAAAAAAAAAAAAATCCTTTGAAGATTTCCTCGAGCGAAGGGCTCTTGCACTGGGACTACTTTCAGCTGTGCATTGACTGGCAACTCCAGAGCCAGTCATGTCAGCTGTCGATCAAACTGGAATAGCACAAAAGTCTGGCTCCCAAACCTCCACCAGTATGTGCAGATCGCAGTGCAGGGCTACCAGGGGCCAACAACATTAAAGTGCCTGCTTCTCCTTTATTACCAGAAAGGCACAATAGCTCTGCCTGCCAAAACCCTCGTGAATTCACATTCCCTCCTAAATTAGATGTACCTGCAGACCGATGTGATACAATTAGGAGCTGGTTATTTGTAAATCAAACGATGGCAGCCTGACCGTGTGGCTGTCTGGGATGTTGTGGTCCTCTGGTAGCCAATCCCCTGCCTCGAGAGAATGGTAATTGATTCCCAGGCCCCCCCTGTGGGAATGCTGCTTTGCTCGTCTCGCAAGGTGGAAATGCACAAGTGTCTCTGGTACTGGAAATTTCAATGAATACATCCATATTGTACATTTCTCCACAGAGTTTTCAGGCAGAAAAGTTTGGGGTAAAAAAACAAACAAAAAAAATTATAGGTGGGATGTTTTTGTTGCTGCAGAAGGAGGGCAGGAAACAGCAAAAATAATGCAATTAAGAGTGAATAAACTTTAGCAGAAATGTACGAGGTTTTTTGGTGCTTTTTGGCAAGTGGCTTGATATTAAAATGTGTGTTGTGTCTGGTTTTGGCAACTATGTGCTATTTCATTTGTATGTGTTTGCGGCCTGTGCCAAATCTCTGCCGTTTTCTGAAGCCTCTTTTAAAAATGTATGAGATGTTGAACCATTGTGTTTGTGTACACACACCCTGACTTCAAAGGGTAACTGTGCATGTTAACCTTTACTTTTTAGGTTTTTTTTTATCTGAAGCACCAGCACTTGCTGTAATGTGGCATGTAGATGCAAGTTTGCCTATCCCAGTTTTAAATGGCCTTCAGTCAGACCCGGACAATTAACTCCTAATGGAAAAGCAACATGTTAATATGTTAATGTAACAACTTGTGGCGTCCACTGTCCCCACATGCTTTCTCAGATTTCTGGTCAGTCAAAGACTCCATGCAATCAGATAGAGTTCCTTAGATAAATCAGTTATTAACCTGTAAGATTATATGGTTATAACCAGTGTTATACCCAGTATCAAATGGAAATTGAATTTGAATTCGGTCTGATTACACATATGTATTGAGTGGGATACCAATTTGATTTGGCGCAACACAAATGAATACAGTTCAAATGAATTAATGCAGTAATTAGAGCTGAAATAGTAATGTTACATTTTAATTTCAACTGATAATAAGAACATCTGCATCAGGTGTCCTTTATGGTCAGGTGCCATCACAAAAATGTTACAATTTAACACAATTAACAAAATTATGATTTAGATTTTTGAAATGTTTGGTTAAAACCAATTTGTTTTATATGAACAGTAGAATCAAATGCAAGCGAGTCCAAGTGGTGAAATGCAAACTGCGACAGAATAGAGTATAAAAGAGAGATTACCGAGATTGTGACCTGAGAGTGTATCAAAACAGGCGTCTTGTGAGAGCACTCCAGCCATCAGTTCGAGAGCTAAGAGAGTGCTTCATTGAGGATTAGGTCCTTTAGAATCACTCATCCACAGATCTCAGCCAGTATTCCCAGTGAGACTGATTATCTGGGCCTGTCGCAGACACAGAGGATAATTACAGGGTCTCCCCGAGGTCACTGCTCCCACCATGCCCCACGAATGGAAATACACTGCTGAGTGAAATGCCGGCAATGGCAAGGGAGGGATACAGGTTATTCTCTCTCACCTGCATGCACACAAACAATACAAAAATTACCTTATTTTTTTTAATAGAAAAAATATACGGCATCATCCGCCTGCCTGTCCTCTTTGTCTTAATCTCAAACATTTCAGTCTTAATTGTCACCGACTTTTTCCCTCTTTAAGGTTATTTCCCAGTCCACCCCTCCTCTTTTTTTTCTTTTGTCCTATTTCAGCTCTGCCCCTCCCCCTAGTGGCAACTTTATACATTACATAATGACACCTTTACTCAGATAGCCCAAGCTAAATTTCCCATGTTATCCTAGAACTGCTTGCCATTACTACTGGAGTGTGATAAAGGTGTACAAGGATAAGAGAAAAAAAAATAGTTGGAGTTAGTTCTTTGGCAAGGACAAAGTGACACGGAAAGAAATCCTAGACCTTTTTCTGTCCCAGGGCCCCTGCAGAAACATGACACTGAAGCCCCTTTTACATCCAAAATAAAACTGCAGCAGCAGAATGCATCTTCTTAAAGGATTTGCCGAAACATCTGCATATAAAACTGCACAAAAAAAAAAAAAAATGCAAATAAAAAAGAATATACAGAATTTGTAGATTTTATTTCTTGTTTTTCTTGCATGAAGTGTGAGAGAACACACACATTATGTACTTGTTGATGCAGTTATTCTGTTTTATTAAGTAGATTTTAGCTCGATTGGTTTGATAATAGTTGCTACCAGTAAACAAAATTGTATCAATCATTCGACAAATCGAATGAAATAAAAGCCATGGCATCAGAGTTGTTTTGTTCAGCATTGCTCTGACGGTGGCCCTCATTAATAAGTTATAAAGCTCAGGCTTCTCCAGACTGGGTCGGGTTGTTGTTTGTCTTCAGAGGGAATCTTTATCCTTATTTGTCATGTAGTCTGACTTAAATCTATAAAAGTCAAAGAAGAAGTAAATGGAAGTAAGCCAGAGGAAAGGCAAATAAATGAACAATACAATGCATTATAACATTTAAATAATAATAAAAAGATGCATCCTACTCCATTTTGTCCTCTGTGACATGCTTCAGAGACATTAGCAGCATTTAGGACCACTTCAGAGCCAACCTTATGGACCATTGAGGACCCCACCCGCTCTTCACCCTCTTATGTTGTGTGTGGCTGCTTAATTATTGATGCTTATGTATTGCTGATTTTGGTCTTTGTGCCGTCCCTGATGAATGCTCTGGTGAAGCGGATGGAGGTATTTATCTAACTCAGAAAGTAGAGCTCTATTCCTCATCCTGTCCGTGCACGGCCAAGCCATCCCAGTGGATATGACCTCAGCATTGCAGCACAGAAAGAACATTCTCTCACACACAGGAGTGTGTTTCCATTAACCACTGCAATTATGCTTCTTCTCAGTATACAGCCATTCATGACATGCTAAAAAAACCCCCAAAAAAACAACAACAAAAACCCTCCATTAATAATACTATAAATATTCAAAATACTTCAAATATTTTCTTTCTGGAGAGTCTTCTCTCAGTTTGGACTTGAAATGAGCCTTTATTACATAATCGGATTCCATTTTTGTTCCCTCATTAATGGAATTAGAATGGAAAATCTGTTAAACTAACAAAACTTTAGCTCAATCAAATCTACTTAACTCTTTGATTAGCTCAGTGTGCAGAGCCGGTATGTGGTGTGAAGGCTAAATAACATGAACAGACGCTTTGAAACCCAGGCACAGCTCAATGGCTCCCTCTTGTGCCTAAAGAACAACATTACAAGAAACTCACAAACGTTCTTCATTTTAAAAACAAATACAATACACTTGTTTTTACAAAAAAAAAAAAAAGAAAGCTAATTTAATGAATCAGATCACCCAGTGCAACTGCCAATTAACCTTCTGCAACTGTTCCTATTTTCTGAGCGTTTTCTGTGATTTACTATCAAACTTTATTTACAATGTACTCACAACTGAAATGAAAATAACTTAATAGAAATCCTAATTAAAGCAAAACACTTTGATCCAGTTGATGTATTTTTTTCTGTCTCCTGACTCAGATGCTGACTTGCTTGTTAGCTAGTATGAGCATCCACTTTGAAGAGAAAGTCTCCGTTCTCCAGGAGATGAGACCCTGAGGTCTCCAACTGCCTGTCTCAGAGTAGTTCGATAGATCTTATCAAATAGATCTGGTTACCCAAGCTGTAGCTCTAAGAAGGTGGAGGACCTCCAAAAACAATATTAGCAGTATTGACATCTTTAATGTGTGGCAAAGGTCTAATCCCAGAGGTCGGTGCACTAATGGGGAAATATTGAGTGTTGCCAGAACAGAGGTTTTCTTCTAATCTTTCCATTATGTGCTTTGGACAACCACTTTCAGCTGGGATGAACATACAGAGATGGATGGGAGATAATGTGATCAATCCGGATACAATAAAAGGGGTGATAACTCAAAGTCATTCACACTCTCTGATGACTACCCTGTCTGAAAGAATACTATTAAATCGGGATCTTTGAGCCATTTCCTCTCTCGGTCTCTTTCTATGGTCTGCTGAGTGATCTAATCAATGCACTTTCCATCTTTTTCCATTTCATCCTTGACTTATTGCAGTCCTTGTAAAGTCTTTTCTGTGCCTCTTAGTTTAAACTTTTATCTTCCAGACCTTACCAGAAATCAAACACTTTCACAATTCCTTCAGCTGCCAGTACTTTTTTTTTTTTCCACACAAAGGTCAGTCGTGATGCATGACCAGTCAATAGGTTGAAGGACAGCAACCGCCATCCTCCACTATTTAAACATAAGCACGGGTGCTACACATTTCCCTGACCAGGGGGACTAGCAGGTTGGCAGAGGCTCTCAAAGCAGAAATTGCAAAGACACATCCAGTTCTGTGATGCAGAACTAAGACACCATTGCTAGTCTGTGTTTTAGCAACATGAAATTCTCTTTTTTATGCCTGCAGCTCTATCAGAGCACCCTATCTCTGTTCCACATCCGGTCACACTGGTTCAGCACACCGGCTCCAGCAGCCACCGGAGGGCACTGTAGCTGGTGATAACACACTGTATTGTCTGAGTTTATAACATGGTTGGCTGCGGTCTTGTGTTTTAACTCCAGCTGAAGTTGTTCTGGGCATGAAAGGGTTGCGTGGACTCTGGGAGACAGCAGCTGAGCTTAAAATTTCAGTTGCGATTTAGTTTTTCCATAATTAAAAAAAAAAAAAAAGATTTACAAACAATACAATCACTTGCTTAGTATTTAACAGCTCCCTCTTGACATAATGGTGTGTGAACACAAGATCTCTGGGGGTCTCCAGTGATGTGAGGTACCGAGTTGCTGGGAGTGTTGTGGGTTTCACAGCAGCATCCCTAACTATCACGGTTGTTCTGGTGTGTCCTGCTGGTTTCTATTGGATGGGGATGCAGGGAATTTCAGGGTCAAGTCAATGCCTCAGGCTGTTTGTTGGGTTCCTCCAAAATGTCCAGAGCTGGATTTGTAATGTGGCATAGTACAGTGCTCTCTCCTGCTGGCAGAAGTGGCTGCTACCTAAAGTGTCTCTGACACTTTGGGTCATGCTTAGTCTGCAGTTCGGGTGTAATGCCACTATTTAATGTTATCAGCTTAATAATAATATCAATTATCTATTTATCTGGTCAGTTAAAAGGCTAAAGAGGCTCACTGTTGTAATTTGGCTTCAGCAGAAGCCAAAATGTCTGACACTAACTATTCTCTAAAGTAAACAACAAAAAAATAAAAAATAAAAAATTCTGAAGACATTATTTGAAAACATAATATGAAAGCACAATTCAGGCCACTAATATGCTTACTGTATGACCTAAATATATCCATGTCTACATTTTTTCAACTTTTAATTCAGCAAAAAAAAAAACCCCAAAACAAAACAAAAAGACGAGACAAAAGACAAATTATTCAAGATATATTTTTACTGATGATTCAAACATCTGTAAGAGAATGTGTTAATAGCTTTATCTTACTCCCTTCCCCCTTTTTCTCTCCTGCATAGATGCTGCCTACAAAGCCATTTTAGAAGCCGTGCCCCGAGTCCGTCTTTTAAAGTAAGTTTAAAAGCTTTCTCTACAGAGACTTGCATTTGTGGCCACTTTGAAGTTAATCAGTTGCGGATAGGAAGGGGGAAGAAAAAGTAGCACCAGAAACGCTTCCAGAGATCATTGGTTGCAGCTCAGTAACCACAGAAAATTAAGTGATTTTCTGCTTGCAAGACAGTGCAGCTGGTTAAAGACGTTATATAGGTTACAAAACAGAAAGAGTGTTGAAACAAAGCCAGAAAACATCTGATATTTTTCTAATTTGGTGTTATGTGCTATTATCACATAATTTACTAACCAACAGTTTGCCCATTCACAGCAGTGCTGATCATTTAAGGCTTTTTCCAAAGAAGGTGTGTGCCTCAGTGACATGTAGACTCATTCGAAAGTTAATTTTTTCTCAATTATTTCTGGTGACCCAAAGAAAAAGGCGTCCTCTTTTGCTACACTCCCAACTCTGATTATTTCTTTTTTTCTTTTTGATGTTCATGGTTCGGTTTAATTTTAGGCTTCGGTATTTGAAGCCTAAACTTCAAATACGGAGGAAAAGGAAAACTTGTACAGTATGTCTTAACTATAATGCCTACGCAATTTATACTTACAGGCTTTGCTGGCAGAATTAAATATATACAGAAATATACAAGTGTTATGAGCAAGTATAGAAGGATGTTGAATTATCAAGAAATGCCATTTTATGTAATCTGAAAAATACAAGTAAATAGTTTTGAAATGGTCATTTTATTGGCCTATTTATAGTCAATTTTGTTTTGGCTCTAGTGGCCTTTTATTTGAAAGTGCTCAGTCAGTATTGAGAGAGAGGAAAGACACGCGGCAAAGGTCATCAGGCTGGGGATTGAACCTGTGATGACCAGGTTGAGGACTCAGGCCTCCTTACGTGGGTTGTGTTTAACCCCTGTGCCACCACAGCACCCCTGGAGAAATCTATTTAATATCCAAATCTAAATGAGATGCTGTGTCATGACCCTTATGAAGCAATTTATGCTGGAAAATCCTCCAGTGAGAGTAATTAAAACAATGTTTCAAAAAAGGAGTGGGCAAAAATTCCACCATAGAAATATGGAGTGACAATTATGTCAAAAACCTGATGGCAATGGTTACGATCAAAGGTGACCCAACCAATCACCAGGTCGAGGAGGCAATTACCTTTTCCAGATTGGGCCAAATTGGTTTGGATATTTTTTTTTCCTTTTATCAAAATAAATTCATAATTTTAAAAACTGTTGGTTCTATGCAGCCAAAATGAAACTAGTTTGATGATGTGAAACATGTAAAAGTCTGGAAAAAAGTAAAACACAAAAAATGAATTTACAATTACAGAAGCTTTAACCAATTAGAAATTTTGGATCTGCAACTTCCTTTTATGACCCCATGTTTCAATCCCATTGAGACACAGCGCCTCTATGTTCCACTGGGGGCGCTGTCAGCAGAGGAAAAGCTCATTTTAACCTGAAATAAATCCAGGTACTCCTAGCTGTGTTTAGAAGTGTAAATGCTTTTTTAATGCTTTATTTTAAATGAAAGAAAAAGTGACATTGGCACTAAAAGCAAAAGTCAATAAAAAACAACCAGATGTTTAATAGTGATTTTTTTAATGTGTCATCACACAAACTTCAACAGATTACATAAATAATTTTACTCAAAACTAGTTGCCAGAGCAATGAACAAACACTTTATATCTTTGTTTGGATTTTTTCAAAACTAAACTAAATGAAGAAATAAATAAAAGAAAAGAACAAAAGGTGTATTTATCAGACATCCGCCTATTCCCTTCAGGCTCCTCCTCTCTTATCAACCTTCTTGCAGTGCAGAGAGGAGGAGGAGATGTTGTGCTGTTGGTGAATGAGAACAACACTGTGTGCTGCAAAGATAATTATGTTTGCCAGAAAATGGCTAAGTGATTGTAAAAGCCCACATTCCCTCTTGATATTTGCGAAGAAGAAGCGGAAGGAGAAGGAGAAGGAGAAGCATAAAGTACGGATTTGACTGTTGTGGCTAATGGCTTTTTTTTTTTCTTCTGATTTTCAAAACTCTACAAATCACAGAACAGCCTATTATTTGCAGCAACTTTCCAAAGTAGTCATGCAGATGTATTCTTCGAAGTAATTTTGGCAAACTCCTGCAAGACAGATTTAGCAAGAGCATTTTTCTGTAACATGGTAGTTATACTGTGATGAAGTCATGATGATGCTGACAAGCACCAGCAGCTGTCTTAATGAAATCTTCAATTCATATCTTTTTAGATGGAGTTCTTATCTTGCCTGAGTGTTCTGGTGAGTTTCTGTGCACACTGAAGGCTGCAAGAAACTAAAGCGCCTTAACTGCAGCTTTTTGTTGCTGCCTCCTGCTGCTGCCACCTGCTTTAGTTCAGTTTCCAGGAAAGGCATCTCGAACAAGCTAATTGGCAGTCTCATGAAGTCGTTGCCCTCTCTCTGAGTCACAAGTGAACGCCTCAACTGGTGCAATGCATTTTTACTAGCTCTTTTCTCCAGTCCGGTCTTTGATGTGTTTGTTGTTGCAGGCAGTCAGACTAATAACTGATGAAAAAGAGAAGCAGAAATAAATGAATAATAGAGCCTAACTCCTGATGCAACACAACCCACTTGTACGTTTTCTATTTGTAAACTAGAGATGGTTTCTGCCTAACTTCACATAATTCTCTGTGATATGTTAAATAGTCCTAACTTAATATACTGCCTTTTTGGACCTCGTCCAGTTTGCTACGATAACAACAACAGCAAAAAAAAAAAAACCCCACAGTACTTTTCTCTTTTTCAAAACACTGCCTCGTTACTCACCAAAATGATTTAAGCTGAAAGGAAAAGGAGAAATTAAAAGGAAGAATACAAGACCTTCATGGACTTCTTTCCCTTCGTTTTTATCCACTGTCAAATTATTCCGCCTTGTTCCCAGCCGAGCTGCATGCTGAGACCTCTCTACCCCTGCTGTGACCTTTACAAATTTTGCCCTTTGGTGCTGCTTTGTGCAATGTGACCTTATTAAATTTTATTTTGCGCCACGTGGTCAGAAAGAAGTCCTCATCGGAACACTTGATGGGTGCGTTTCGTCAAGCGCAAACAAGCCAGGGAAATCGTTAAGATAGCGTTCAGGGCTATGCAGAAGTATTGAGACACAGAGGGACGTGATATGGAGAGGAAAGGAGTAAAAGAGACATTTACAAAGACAGAAACAACAGAGGAGAAGAGAAAAGGAGGCTTTTGACAAGATTCCAGTACACAATGACTCATTACTCTACATCTGTGTGTCTGGCAGGGTAGTGGCTCTTTACACCACAGCAGCTGCCCAGTGCGGTCTAGCCAGCCTTTGAAACGCTTTGCTACCCTGCAGGGTGGAGACACCATGCATAATCTTTGTTTCATTCTGTTTGTCTCTGAGCTGCTCACGCTCTGGTGCTTTTTCTTCCCACACAGCATAAAAAATATATGCACATAAACTGAAGTACATAATTAAAAGTAAGGAAAGAATTAGGAAAGCTATGAGTAAGCTTACTTTTTTTTGTTCGTTTCACAGTAACTGTAGTGAGGGTAACATCAATCATTCATTGACCACTTTGGTGTAAATCCAAAAAATACAGCATATTTTATTTTTAGAGCACACTTAGATGAATAGCAGGTGGATTCATAAGGCTTTTTTTTAAAAACCTATTTCCTTTGAAAAGAAGGAGATTAAATTTCTCAGCCTAATAATTCAGTGATGACTGTGCTATCCTTCCATCCATCATTGGGTCAGCACATCAATATGTCAAACATCGTGACTGAACACCAGGTAAAAACTGGCATCTTGATCCGACGTGGCTATATTTCATGTTTCGTGATAATTAGCTAAATGCTGGCTGTCATACTCAGATAAGCAACAGACCGTGGTAAATAACCCTCTTTAGAACCACGTAACAACATGAATGTGTGCATTTCGGCATGCACAAATTTATGTCAAAGCGCAGACTAGAACTGAAGAACTAAAGCTCCTGTCATGTAAATTTGTACAGTATGCCAAGATTTGCACAACAATGAACAAGGATACTTATTATGGGGAAAGACGATTCCTTTGTTGTGCAGCTGCAACATGGCTACTGCAAATAGACAGTGATTAGTCTACACATTCAAGGTTTTTTGTTGTTTTTTGCTCCTTTACTAAAATCAAGAGATAAGAAGAGAGAGCCCCACCTCTTTTGCATTAAAACTTAAAATAAATTCTGCAAGATCAGATGATCTTTATTTAGAAAGGATCCACTCCACTCTAAGCAACATAAAGCTGAATGTAGGACGTGGGAGTTATTCACGACATCCACACTTTGCCCCACATTTTGCACATTATTTGCAGGGCTATCTGCCATAATCTTACATTGTCATTCACAAAGCAAATAGAACCAAGGACAGGAGATGCAAACATCCTCATCAAATTCAGACAATGTGACACATTCCATGCCTTCTGATCTCAGACTGCAGTCTCGTGTACTCCATGAACACATTTAGACTTTTTTTTTTTTTTTTTTTTTGCTGCCAAAAAACCAAAATAATGTAGAAATGTGACAGAGAGACAAATATGTATTCACAGTGAGCTTAAGAATAAAATACGGAGTCACTCCTAAAAACTGCCAAAGCAACATATCACAAAGGAATCACAATGAGGATGCAAATATTTGCTTTTTCTTACAGAGTTACTTTTCAGAGAACTATTTAATCTTAAAGTCAATGGATGCAATATTCAGTCAATGAATCACAAAATATTCCAAATGCAATATCAGTTTGTGCAATTTTGATATCACAAAAAAACTCTCTATTATGCAATTTGTTGATTATTGCATTCCAAGGATCATAAAGTCAAGCTTTGCTTATAAGTAATATTTGCAGCCTGCAAATATTACTTTCTTGTGAAGAGAGTCGATTCCCTCTCTTTGCAAACATAAGAACAAGATATCAGGAACATGTTGACTGATCAAAATGTTATCTTCAGTATTTTAAAATAATGGTGCCATTGTGTGAATTCTAATATTATTAATTAAAGAGAAATTTTTGTAAACACGGTTATGCATTTTAAACAGGCAGCCGAATTTACTGAACGTTACAAATTTGACTATTTGTAAAAATCCTTTCTACAGTTCCAGTTTTATAAATTTCTGGGAAACTTAATACTTTTGAAACATGCTTCCTTTTGTTTGTAATGGAAGCAGTGAGAGAGGTTGACTGTGTGTCTCAAACAGCATTGATCTTACATAATTGGAAGATTTTTTGGTGAAAATTTACATAAATTTACATTAGGATGGGGAGCTTTCCTATGTGTTCATGCATATTACCTCATTTAAATGTGAGCAAAAGGTGCCAGTGCACAGAGATGCCATTAGCACTGCAGTTTGAGGTAAAAATCCCTTTTTGCAAAGGATTAAAGGGATAGTTTCTGACTTTTGAAGTGAAGTTCTGAAGAGTTAATATTTTAGCTGCAGTAGAAATCTCTCTTAGTCTTTTCATTTAGTATAAATGCAAACTATTTGTTCCCACAGCATTAAACCAACTACATAATTTGGCCCGAAGCAGAAATCCCCCCTCAAGTAACTTGAACCTAAATATGTCACAGCTGTTTTTGCAAATACTATTACATTGATTTTTTTTTTACCTTGCCTTTTTATCAGATACGTAAAAGCTGGTCTATTTGTCAGACATTCAAAAAAGTACATTTTGGACATTTCTGGTCTTTTTATATGTAGAAGTAAGGTTTTTCCCCTGAGTAGTTGAATAGAAATAAAAACTCGGAGCTATAGAGTTATACAATCTGTACATTCTGTTATTATTCATGCATGTAGATTTATTTAAAATATTATATTTATCATAATGTATCCACTGTGTAAAAAGTAATGAGTTTCAACACTTTTATTAATCACAATGCAGTAACCTTTCCACCCCAGTAAAAAAAAGAACCAATGGCAAAAAGTTTCAAAGCTTTTAAAAATGGGAGTTTTGAAAAGAGTGACAGAAAAGTATCCACACTTGGTCATCAGTGCATTTTTTTTTCTCAGAAGTCTCACTATGAACGAGATATATTTCAACTTTACATTAAAGAAGCCATTAGACATCCCTCTCGCTCTTTAAACAGACTGAAACCCCACTAGGCTTTAGAAAAAGGATCAAGGCAAAATTAAACTACTTCCTTCCTCCTTACTTAAAGTAAAAATAGATCTGCCACTGTAGAATTGGTAATGACAACAGGGCGGGTAAGATTTTCTCCCCCCCTTTATCCAATCACAGTCTTGATGTCCTTGAGGATGGCTGACAGAAAGATGGATGAATCTTTTCAAGCTTTGATGGCTAATCCTATCAAGGATGTAGTCACCGTCTTCAAAATGTAATTAAAAATTCCAGCTAAAATTACTTGCTGTATCTTTAAAGAAATATTCTGGGCCATTAATGATCTCATGCGGCTACAAGATTTTAGTCATTTCTGACACACCTGTTTCACTGTTTACACCTCTGCTTCACCATTTAGAAATGTTTTATTCAAACCACATTTGTGTGTCTCTGTTTTCTCGTAACATGATTTCTGTTTGCTACTGGGAGTTACATTTTCTTCAACAGGCCTGGCAGACTATGGGGTAATTTAGGCTGTGATTATACTTTTTCAAATTTTGAAAGAGTGGGGGAGCAGAGTGGGGCAAAATGTGTCTGCACTGCAGCTGTTTTACAGCGGGGAGGTCAGTGGTTTCAATCTCCACAAACGGTTGAAAGCAAAACATAATTCTCCATTGTGTTGATATGGATGTTCACCTCCGCCTTTTAATTTTGACTTACAAATCCATCCATGTATACCAACGACCATTAAAAAAAAAGTATCACAGACAGCATTGACTTTAAAATGCCTCTAAACCAATTAAAGAAATTCCGTTGTTCACGATTCACACTGTGAGCCCTCTCTCTTCTGCAGTCCATCAAGGTAAGACTCAGAAAATTTCCATTTCAGTGAATGCATCTCATGCAGAGAATATCCTGCTGTGAAGAGCACTCAACTCTAAAAATAAAACTCAATTAGATAAACATGCTAAAAAAAAACCAACAAAACAAAACAAACAAAAAAACATGCTATCAAATAGGAATAAGCATACATCTTATTGAATAATTTTTGGTTGTTGATTTCATTACCTTCAAAGTGAGGCACATTTGTAGGCTCACACTGCTTGTGAAGAAACTTGACAATGATGTGCAGTGAATTAAAAAAGGGAAGCTACATGTGGCATGGCTGGGAACAATAAAATATGATAACGATTAGCAAAGACAGATGCGGTAAAGGGATAATAATATATATGTCATAATCTATCATGTGAAAAATATGAAACAGTAAAGTACAATTTCCATTGAATTCAACAGCTAGCCTTGCAAAAATATCCAAGCCCCTCAAACTTCTTCATATTTTGTGGTTGCAGAGATTATTAGATTACTTCAGTGCTATTTTATGTGATAGACCAACAGCAGTACACAGATAATTATCAAGTGGAAAATAATTGGTTTTCAAAGTGTTTTACAAATAAAATGCAGAACCTGTTGATTTGTTTCTTGATGTTTTGCATTTTCAACAAATTAAACTCTAGCAGATTGGACAAACAGCACCTGTGAACACAAGTTTTAATTCTCACTTGGATTTATGTTTGTTGACTGATTGGGTATTTTTAACATGTGAATATGGTTGGAACCCAACCAATGCACTGTAGCAGTGACTGTAAGTTCAGAGATTAACCTCTGTCATTTGTTTTCTTACATGATTCCCTTGAATTTAGCTCCATTCATCTTTTCCATCAACTTTGATTAACTATTGCACTGTTTGATTCTTGAGTTTTGACTGATGTCACAAAGAATTAACAGCAATCACATGAAGCAAAAGCGCCCTGCAAAGCTGTTATTTGTGTTGGGGAAAAAAAAAAAAGATTCTAATGATTTTTTGAGAAACAACAGATTGGTTTGATACATATTAGACTGTAATATGTTTGATCATCTCAACGTCAACAGCACTTTAACTCGGAGACATTAAAATTAGAGCAAAATTTTAATTGTGAGTGGAAAAATGAACAACTCGAGACTTTAATGCTGCTCCTCTTGGTGCTAATGTAAACAGAATATCAGTGTAGAGAGTTGGAAAATACCATTAAGAATGCAATTCAGTTTATTACTTATTCCATATTCCCCTGCATCTCCTGTATTTGGTAGAAAACCAAAAGCCTTGTTTTTATTTTTAGATATTTTGCACATGCACATCTTTAAAGAAAGAGAGAAAAGGTTAAAACGATCAAGCTGATCAGCTGTTGCAAAGTTCTGAGCCAGAGTACTGCTGTCAACAATAATGTGAAGCATGCAGACAAAACTCTCTTTATTCAGTCCTGACAGTCTGTATCTTTATAAGGTTTAATTTTTGTTTTTTTAAGTCACCTGCCAGTGTAAATCAAGTAGTGCACCCTGGCAATGCTAAGTGTTGCTTTTATGGATTAAAAAAAAAAAAAAAAACATATTTGAAATGAGGTTACTGTTATTTATTAAACGCAGCTGTTAACAGCTGCAGTTTGCTTTACAGCACTCAACTTTGTGCTGCATGTCTCAATCATTTCTACAGTGCTTAGACTGAATGTCAGGCTTTTTCCTGGTTACTCTTTGTTACAGTGAACAGTCACAGGCTGGTTTTAATGCACGTAGTACCCTAAAGCAAGGGTGTTTAATTTGAATTTCCTTTTTTAAGTCTTCTCTGACTGTTTGCCCTTTGTTACAATTATGAAGACACTTTGAGAAAATTTGCTCCCAGATTACTTTATTTCCAGCTGAACTTTGTGTCATTTTGCATCAGCTAGCCACATCCTGTTTCATGTAACCTTTCGGCCATGCAACATGAACTTCAACTGCATTTGAGCAGTGCTGCTTCATACATTTCACTAACAATTTTGATTTTCTGCTGGCAACTATCCTTCTCAGTAAACTTACTGTAACAGCAGCCTCATTTTGAATTGGTAAATTAAAAATGACCATTTTCCCTAAGGTGCAACATTGTTTCGCTTCTCATTTTTCTCATTAAATTATCCAGACTTTGCAACTAAAACATTTTTTTTTCAGTTTACCAGAGGTTTGTTCTATATTCTGTTTAACTGTGCAAAAAAACAAAACAAAAAACAAGAAAAAACCCCCCAAAAAACAGTATTCTTGTAGAACTGAGTTTTGAAGAACAATATCCTGCCACCTCTTGTACATTTTTTTTATTAGTCCTGTCCAGCTTGTTGTTGTTATGCACCCTCAGGTACTTGTAGAATTGCACCATGTCCTCCTCCTCACTCTGTTTTCTGACAGGTGTCACTGACTCCCGCGCAGTAATAAGCAGTAAAGCCATTGTAAATGACAGCCTTCATTCCGTGAGGACACATACACTCCTGATGAGGGCCCACTTCAAAGGTGACAACAGCCCCAGAGAATGAGTTGTCACTCGATTGTTTGAGGAACATAGGAGTGACAGTCTATATATGGTGCCTGTTTCAGCTGCCATCTCAGCCCAAATGAACACTAGCTGCATACACCTGGCTCTGGATTTCTACATCGTTGGTCACAAAATACCAAATATAACAACTGCTCCTGGAAAAGTTTTTTTCTTTTTCTTTTTCTTTTTTTTTTTGCTCTTTTTAAAACAGGCTTCATTAAACTGGTAGAATCCTGATTAAATTGGCAATTTGTTTACCAAATACTAATTTGGTGATGTGTTTGTAAAACATACAAAATGCATCATGCTAAACTGTAGAAGGACGTATTTTCCATTGGCATCTGAAAGCATATGTTTTGAAATGATAAAAAGACTATAAACTAAGTAGAGAACATCTGATTTTTTTTTTCCTTTGGTTTACTCCGATTCTTTTTAAGGGATTCTTTGCTGGACGATTTACTGTGGAAATATTGGTTCCAAAATTAAGATTGTCATTCATTGGAAAGCACCAAAATGGACTGCTGCTAGTATAATTTAAATTAATTAAATTCTGCAATGGGTAGTTTCTTCATATAAAGATATACTGTACAAGCTGAGAAACATTTTGGATATCAATAAGAAATGTAAAGCAAAGTTACATTATCCCGCCTTTTGTACAAACTGTTTCAACTGTTTTATGATAATACTTTAAACTGTCAGAACATTTATGAGCCTATTCTTACTGCAGATTGCTCACATGTTCCATCATTTTAAGCCATCTTTGTGTGACTTTTGCAAAGCAAGTGTTTCAGAAAAAATATTCGTCATTATACATGAATGGAGTAGGAAAAGAAGTCCTTTCTCCTCATCTTAATTTTCATTTAAATTTTCTTACAAAAGGTCGTTACCTAAACGTTGTTGTCTTTTCTTTTTGATTTCTTATTTTATTATCTTTCTTATAACAACTGCCATATTATTGGAAAATCATTCATTTGAACTACATTCAAGAAGAAAACAATTTTAGTTTAAATGGTAATATATATTTACACATGCTTTGCATAGACAGTAAGATTGTCAATATTAGTTTTAGTGTTGATCTTTTATTATTATTTTTGCTTGGCTTTTATATGTAAGGGTCCTTTCAGATTCATATTGAACAAACATCTAACTTTTGTTTCCGTCTGTCCATCTTGGTCTGCCTGTCTCCGTAGGTTTGATATCCATCTCCAGGGGCGGTGGGAGGCAGGACACGCCCCGGACAGGGTCACCACTCCACGACAGTGCTGGTCCCGACATAAATTACGGGAAAAAACCCCCCCAAAAAACAAGGATCTCTTTATTTAATTCAATGCTAACTCAAAAATAACCTACGGAACATGATATCATGACTAAAGCTCAGGAGCTTAACATGAGGAGTCCATGTTAGATAGAAAATAATAGAGTTTCTGTTGTGTGTTTTCTTCCCTTGGTCTGTTTTTTCATAAGTACTTGGAAAAAAATTGCTGTAAACATTACAAGATCAAAGAAAGTCACATCGCTCTAAAATCTGCCATGGGTGCAACTGAAATTATTCAGTGTGATGCACTAAACTATTTCAAATAAATCTTTCCACATAAAAAAACGGAAAAAAAACAACAACCCATAAAGGTCCAAAACATCAACCTTCATATTGCTGTTACTATATTCAATCCACTCCACAATCAGTGAATCAAGGATGGATTCTGCATTATATCAACGACTGATTGAAGGTATATGTAAGATATCCAGCAGAAAGTTGAATGCTTATGATTTTGATTGTGTTTTTAATAATCAGCGCAATACTCAACAATGTAAGAAAAAAAAAAAAAAAACCTTCACAGGTTTCTGCAGTGACCCTGTGGAAACACAGATTTGGATCTCATTTGTGAACATTGTGTTAGAAAAATCCCTGTTTGGTGTCTTCTTGGAACTAAAGAAAATAAGTACAGATGAGGAAAAGACCAGGAAGTGGCAAAAAAATGTAGAAAGAAAAAAAATAAATTAGAAATCAAAGGGAGAAAAAATGTTTGAATTATCTTTCATGTGCACACTGTATGAAAGTAGTTCAAATATATTTTTAATCACATTACGCTAAAAAGAGTGATTGGTTTTTGTAATGTTTTTTTAGAGTGTGTGTGTGTAAAAAATGCAATGAACTATCATACATCATGCTGTCCTAGAAAGTCTCAAAAGACTTCAAACTGAATGGGTCAATATACATACAAATTATGCTTCCAGCTTTCAGAGCTGACATGAATATTAGTTGGCCTGTTAAAGATGTTGAGGAGTTTTAATTATTAAATTTCTCTTACATAGAGGCTTCGAAATGGCAGGGCAGCTGCAGCATCAGCATTGTTTGGGAGGAAAAAAAAAACAAAAAAAAGATGTTATTTACATAATGAATTCTTATTCATCTAGCGTTGTGCTTAACAGCGTAGAGGAACACAGCACGGCATCTGAATGCAATGTTATGATGATCCGACACTGTTACGACTAAAATAATAATTAGTTTCCTGCTTGTTCTTGGAGAATGGCTCAGTTGAAGAGCGGTTGTCTTCTAACAAGAACGTTGGTGGTTTGATTTCTGGTGAGTCTATGTGTGAAAGTGTCCTTGGGGCGGACACTGGTCCCCTAATGCTTCGCACTGTGCAGTTATATAAGAAAGAAAGTATAAACAGCACTCTGCAATTTTCAATTTTGTTTTTTTAAGTTACAACCACAAGCTTTGTTTTCCACAAAGTAGTTCTGAATTGTGAAGTCGACAAAAAATGATGCATGTTTGAAACTTTTTACAAACAAAAATCTGAAAAGTGTGGCGTACAAATGAATTTATCTCACGTCACTCCCTAAAGAAAGCCAGAGAAATCACCATTAGTAAAAAAGTCTATCCTGGTGTAGAATTTAATCTCAATTGAAATGAAGCACCATCAAGTCGCTGACACACATTCTAGACAACTCAGGGATAAAGTTTTGAAGGATTAAAACAAAAAATGTCCAGCTATAAACAATTTCCCAAGTTTAACACATTTCTTAGAACGAACATATTCACAGACGTTACAACTGCAAACCAACTAAGACATGGCAGCCAACATGAAGTGACATGCTGGGGATGGGGAGCATTCAGCAGAAGCAGCCAAGAAGTCCATGGCAACTACCATCAGCTGTAAAGGTCAGCAACATCATGGGAAAAAGAAGGGAAGAAGGGAAAGGAATTGCTAATATATTCATTTTTCCCTCCTGTGTTATTTTGTTTCTGATGGTCGTAATTGCTATGTATCACAATCTGTAACACTAACATTGACTTGTAAAATGTCGGTAAAACTTTTTACAACAGTCAACATGCGAGTGATTAATAAACATGGCTTCTAAGGCAGTTTGAGTAAAAAGTTATGTTCTGATATAATTGCTGTAAAATAATGCTAACGTTAAAGCCCAATATTCAGTGTGTAGGCAAATTCATTGTTTTTTTTCCTTCTGCAAAGTGATGCAAATGAGGAGCTGTGGGCTTTTAATGCTGATGGCCTAACAGGTCTGTGCCTCACGTCTGCCCAGTCTATAACAGATAAAAAGCTAATCACTTCTCTGCCGGCTCTCTCAGAGTAAACGTTCTGTTATTTACTTTACTGATCAACACTGCAGAACACATCTCAATCCATTTTTTTCAATGTTGTTTTAATGCACAAATATCATGCCATCTACTTTTCCGTTTCTTTTCCTCAATGCTGATGCACTAATGATGATTCATTATTGACAGGCTCCAGAAGGTTTCGGCTATCTTAAATTCCAAAATGTCATCTGCCATGAAGGAAGGGAGGATGATGTCAAAAGGTGAACTGGTTTTAGGTTAATTAATTTAGTTTGGGTCATAAGTTCCTTCAGTTAATGAATGTATCTCACATTTCTCTCCCTTGTGCGCCATGTGACATTAACGCCTCTCTCCCAATTGACCAAAAGCATCACCACCAAGTTTTGGATGAGGAAGATTTTAGATCCATAATTTCATCTGAAGACAAATTAGAAATGTTATTTCTATTGAAAGATTTCGAAGTAAATATACAGACATTGTAAAAACTGCATTATGTAAGGCGAAAAATTAGGTTAAAAACGAAGATTAAAAACATATACTCAGTGAATTATCCATATTTATTGAATATTACAATGATAAAATATAAATGTTGCAGTTCTGTGCATAACTCTGGAATCATCAATTATTTTGTGGGGGATTATTCATTCTGCCATTTTGCTTTAAATTGAACATATTTCCTTGAACTTTGAAAGTCTTTTAAGGATTTTTTAAAACTTGCTTGCCTTTATTATGGTCAGTCCATTTCGTCATAAGAAATTCCCTGTTAGCACATCCCTGTCGGGTTCTGCTTTCTTGCCTCCTTTCTTTCTGAAGAAACAAACAGCAGTCGCTGTTATTTTCTTCTCCTGCTTCGGTTTTCATTTGTGGTTTTCTTTATCAGTGGCACCAGCTGGTGTATTGTTGTTCACCTGTTGCATCATTGTTCTTGGCGTAAATAATCCTTGTGATTTAAGTCAGCAAACCAAATTACCTGAGTCTGTACCATTTACGATGAGTCTGCTGAGGAGCAATTTTACTGAATCGTCAAAGTCAGACATGTTTGGAACATGGTGAAATATTTGTGTCCATACATCTAGACTTAATTCAACACTTTACAGCTGAATTGAGACCAGCTAAGTATGGCTTAGTGCCACCATTCTAAAAAAGAAAATTAGAGAAATAAATATGACAGATAGTAATGAATTAAGCGCCTTAGCTTGTCGTTACGGTACAGAGAAGATCAAAAAGGTTTGCGTACAACAACAACAAAAAAAATCAGTTAAATGATTTGAGCATCTTTTAGGCTCTGTGTCGGGTTTTTGGTAAAACTTTACTTGTTTTTTTAAGACACAACTTTCAAATTCTGTTAATCTGTCCCTGAATGTTTTATAGGGCTGAAGCCCCCATCTTGTGTGTTCAGTTTTCAATTTTTTATACAAACATTGTACTTCATGCTGTGATAGTCAGGTGGAAGGACTAGACTGAAAATGAGTGAAGAAGCAGATAAAGTTCAAATATAAACTTTGAAGGACCTTCAGGAAGCTCAGAGAGATATTGATCAAAACTACTTTAAAAGATTAAAAGAAAGCCTGACTCCTTCAAAACAGAGTAAGAAGAAATAAGGTGTGATTTGAAATTTTTGCAAAATGGATTTAAACCGTTGTACAGAATATTATTCACTGCAGATTTATTGCTGCCATGTAATCCCTAATTTCCGTTTCTTTTATTTTTCCACATCTATGTAATGCACTGCTTTGATTTATTTTCTTTGATTTATGTCAGTCTTTCCACACAATTAGTTGGTCAATCATTACTGTTTTAAAACCAAACTTAAATAAAAATGCAATGTGTTGTGTAGCTCATCAATCCAGTACTGCCTTTTTATAGTCAGAGGAGATCATGCTCATGTTAAATTCACATAATAATCTTGAAGCATCTTATTGAAACATGGTCTAAAAAAAATCGACGTTTATCCTTCACTATTAATACAAGTCTGAAAATACTTCACTAATGTGTAAAAAAGAAGAGCGGCTTGAACATAAAATCCTTCAGAGCAAACCTTTTTTTTTTATATTGCCTTTCGGGATACATCAAGATTAAACTTTAGAACAGTAATGAAAGTAATTACATGGTGATGATGGTGGTCATCACAGTATTAATGGCATGCCATTGTAGGGAAACTGTAACTCTTAACTTGCTAGATGAAAAGCTTTTGGGGGTGTTTTGGATAAGTACCTGAATTTATTTTATCTTCCACCAGACAGTGTTGCAATTCATCACCATTAAACTGCTCATCTGGAAAAAGCTCTTCTTGGATTAAATAAAATCTAATTTCCTTCCTAATTTGTGTAACAAATTGCTTTTATTCACAATTATACCTTTAATTCTCCCCTTTATTCATAACTGCACGCAGCACCAACATTTATTCGCAAGACATAAAACTTCAAGTTCGGTTCGGAGGAGCACTAAACTCCGCAACAAAGTTCCCACCCCCACAAAGTTTAAAACCAGGTCACAGCGTAAACACATAATCTCTTTGTTGAAAAGCTGCAGCAACATCCTTTTTATTCAATAACTCAGATGATTGACAGCCTCTTCCATAGCTACTGACAACATAAAAGCCAGCATGCAAGTAAATCACCCAACTCCCTTAATTCCTTGGAAAAAAAAGAAAACAGTACAAACATCCCTCCACATTGCCCTTCTACATGCCCACAATCCATCCCCCAGGATTTAAGCGGCCCTAATAACAAGCAAACCAAGGCCATGAGCCCTGCGATTATTCCATCCCTTAATTAGAATTCTCATTATTTACAGAGTGAAGGGAAAGACTCTGCAGTCACATTCACATCAAAGGCGTCATCCGAAGGCAAAGATGATAATTAGATAGTCTAATCTGTTCTCTGAAGTGTCTGTTCCAAATCAACATTTCTGGAGTGTTTGTTTTCCTTCCCCTTCTCCCATTGCTTTGCTAAGAGACTGATCAATTAAAAAATATTCACTGGTGACTCGTTTTCATTCTGCCATGTGCAGCTCTTTCTCTTTGCTTTATTATCGCTGACGAATGTGATTCCTACGCACTTCGCTCATATTTATTTTTCAGGAAGGAAGTCTGAGAATAAATGAGCTTCATGTGTGATTTTTGGAAAAAAAAAAAATTGATGAGCGCGTTTCAGCTGCATGCACAAACGTAGTCCCCTTCTTTTGGGCGCCTTTGCTGCACTGTACTCTCTCTCGGCTGCATCAACAGATGGCACTGTTCCCCCTGCTAAGTGACTGGAGTGGACCGCATCTCCCATCCTATTCTCTCGTGCTGCTATTTTTTTTCTTCTTCACGTCTCTGCCTCTTTGTCTGTCTCATTCCCCCTTTCCCATTTACTTAAGCAGAATGAGGGCACCGGAGAGTCATTAAGTGTAACCGCTACCTGAGATTAGTGAGAAGAGCTCAAATGAAGTGTCACTAATATGAGGATTACAACAGCAAAACCACCTGAAGTCCTCCTGGATCTACTCCTAAACATGAGATGTAGAATACGGTGTTGAGGGAGGCAGTGGAAACAATGTTTACGACACTTGTATCTGTTTTAGAGATATCATTTGGTTCCCGTTTGTTTCTACATGATCATGCAGTTTAAGATCTAAGCTATGCAAGACACTAAAAATGAAATAAATTGGCAGCCAAAACTGAAAAGTAGTTGCCTCTGTTTAAAATAATGCAGGTTTTAACACAGTTGAAAAACAAATGAAATGTATTTTATCTGAGTAGACTGCTGATGACTAATAAATGTAAATAATCTCAATAAACGGGAGCGTCTCACTGCTGACATCGTGGAATGTCTGTGGGAGACAATAATATTGAATTTACACTAACAGTGGTAATGTAGTTGCGGTTTTGGATTCAGTTTGCAGGCCTCGTAATGCGTATTTATTTCACCATGAAACACAAGCTGCATATTCCCCCAACCGAAGGTTTAGAACCACTCTGCAAAACTAGCAGATCATCTTCCACTGGCCTCTCGAATATAAGCTGTTATCTTAGCTGGGAACTCTTAATTTAAAGCATCTCCCTGTGAGGATTATTAAGAGTTTCCTGATTTCTGAAAACTAGCGGCTCTGCTGACTAATCTTATGTCTCTGAAGGAAATGTGTTGCATTTTTCATAAGCAATATATTGAAAGGGAAGTTCCAGTTTGGGGTTTTATTTACTTTGGGTTATCATATGAATAGATGCAATTCAAAGTTATGTAAAATTCTCTAGATACAGAAAAATAAATATAAACACAGAAGGGTTTTGGTTTTTCCTCTACTTGGTGTCTAAGAAAAGTAAATAAAATGCAAGCTTGTTAATGGTCTTGTTGTTTCTAGTTTCTTATGAAAATAGATTTTAACACCCATAAAACATAGGCCCAAAGGTTGACCTGTATTTGCCTATATTTATTGCACACATTAATGTTGAGTTAGACATTTCGTAAATCAAAATAGTACAACGTTGTTAATGGACAAACCTCTGCTAAGGTCAGCTTCCTATGAATAAGAATAGACAATTTGAGGCATGTCTTACCTAATTGCAACACATTCTAAAGGTCGATTTATGTAACTTTTAGTGAACTCTTGAAAAGTCAGATAGAAGCTGATCTAATAGGTTTTGTTTGATTGAACCTTTTTTCAAAGCCTTAGTTTGGGTAATTTGAAGTGGGGGTTTGTGAAGCAACTTTCAATGTCAGTTTCTCTACTGGTTGTAGAAAAGTGCTCCATCACCTTGATGGAAAAGTAGGTAAATCCCTGAAGTCGGGTGAGGCTAAGAAACCCATCAGATGCATGCCTCATCAGCTTATTTAGTGAATGAGCAGCTGGTACATTTTTCAAATAGCTATGAGGCCTGGGAAGACCAGGAATGTGCAATCATTGATTCAGCTGCACAACTGACAGTCTGACACGAAATTCAAATGTTTACACCGTCCTCAGAAGAGCTGGAGCAGACTGATGAATCGCAGCGTAACTCCACATAGGACAAAACACAGGCAAACTTATTAAGGTCCTTTTTGTAAAATTGTAAGATGTTAACTATTACTAATATAGGATTAGATCCCAATTATGTAAATAAATGTTTTTGTTTTGATTTCCTTTTAAAATGCTGAGGTCGGTTATAGTGGTCAGCTCTGACTTCACCGTTCCAAGGATTTCTTCACTCTAACAAGCCACAGCGATATGAAATCCTAGTAAATGTTTAACAAAAGTTAAATTAAAACAATTGAAACTAAAGCTAGTTAAGGTAATCTGTGAAAAAAAATCCAGCTCATCTGGCCAGGCACGTGCAGAAGGGGGGGGGGGGGGGGGGGGGGGGGGGGGGGGGGGCTATGGGGGCTTGAGCACCTGTCCCATTTGCTCGATGACCCCAAGTGCCCTTTTGGTCTTTTTTTTTTTTTTTTTTTTTTCTGACACATGCACTACAATTATTATTATTGTTATTATTATTATTATTTTTTTTTTTACTTTGCAAGAAAAACAACACAATAAGCCCTCCGGTCACATTGTTACCTTTAACCTTTTGCCCGTGACGCACGACGCACTTGCCTCTCGCACAGTGAGATAAGGCGGCTAACTGCGGAGCTCAAGGTAGTGAACGTTCCAGATTACAGAACAGTTTTTGGTGAATTAAAAAAAAAAAAATTGTGTGAAAAAAATGGAGTCGGCTTGCTACGAGTCAGATAACGGAAAACGTTGAACGTTGTATCGTTTCTCCTTCAGCACGGAGTAGCGCTTTAAGTAGAGAGGTAATGGCGGAGGAAAATATAGGGCGCTCTCTAAGTCTGCCTTTCTCTGAAGATCTACTGAGTGGGAGGAGACAGCCAGGTGAGGAAAAGCTGTTCTTATCTATAGATTCGGTATTTTTTATCATACAGACAGTAGGCTGTTGTTGTTGTGCTATGAGCTAGCTGCTAGCTAATGACTTTGCTAGCAAAGCAAGATAACTAAAAAGCTTCCCTGTATCGTTAATGATAGCAGTGATTCTTCAGTCATTTTTCAGTATTACTTATGCAATAGGGGCACATCGCCCGTCCAAAACCTATCATCTCCATAATGGATATATGTCGGATTTTCTAATTTTCTTTTGTGCATGATGTACATTGCATTTATTCTAGTGTTAGGTAAATAAAAGTCCAACAAGGACATTCATTTAGAATTAAAAATGACTTATCCTGAACTACCATAATAGATATAATGTATGTAATAATCAAACTGCTTCTGTCCAATAAAAGCTTGTCATTAGTGAAGGGGCAAACATAAACTTTTATTTGCACACATCAGAAATCTTTGGTTTTGATTTTAGGCCCTGCCCAGGACGTCATGTGAGAATCGCAAGCAAAACTTTGAATAGCAAGCAAAGATTTCTGACATGCGCAAATAAGTTTGTTTGTTTTGCAAATCATTTTTTTAAGTCATGAGATAAAAATTTGTGATATCAATTAAAAAACTTTTTTTTTTAAGCTAAACATTTTTTTGTTTAAAAAAATGTTACAATTCAAAATGTCTTGATCACAATTTTATATTATTTAATTGAGGTTAGTATTTTAATTGAATAATTGTGAAACAAATTGAACTCCATAGGAGATGTCTCATTTTCTCTGAAATTAATATTGTTATGCTGTGCTATGGACTGAAAAACATATTGGTTTAAACACAAGGGTAAAGAATTGGTAGTGTGGTTTAATATAGTGTTCTGATCATAATTCATTATGTTTTGCTTTTTTCAGTTCAAAGATGCCACATAAAGACAGACATCAGAAACAAAAAAGAAAGGATCTGCTAGTAGCAGCCAAAGGTAGTGGGTTGTTGAACAACTGGGTCAGAACCAGTACCGCAGGTAAGAAGAAAAAAAGTAAAGGTTCTTACCATCATCAACCTGCAGTTTTTGGTAGTGAACACTTATTTAATATTACAAGGCAGCTATTATGCTTTTATTATGTTAAGATGTATATAGGTACTTACAAAATACACTAAGACACAAATAGAGTAGGCTTTTCTCATAGTGACATGCATTAATGACATTTTTGCTTTTGTTTTTGTTTTTTTTCTGCAGTGCCACGTTAAAGTTTGATGCAGCTATGCTTTTGTGAATGGACCGTCTTCATCTCCACTGCAAGTACAGCAAACCAGGCAGATGTTCTTTTTTATAGATTACAGTACTCTTAACGGGTTGCATTGTGCCCTTGTTTACAGTGTAATTCTGTAAAGACAACACAGATCTGGTGGTCCAGCTCTGATTTACATATTTTGCTAAATTGCGGGTTTGAATATTGTAATACTTTCCTATAACAAAATAGACCTGCAGAAAGAAAATACTAATAAAATATTTTACATATGTATAGTTGTATGTTCTATGTAGAGATTTTCCTCAACTTTGATTGTATGTCTCACAATTTTGTAATTTATCATTGTTCATTAAACTCTGAAAGCTGTGTGACTTTGTTAATATTCTGTCCTAAAATGCGATTAGATGTGCCCTTTTTTTTTTTGAGCACCTGCCCCTTTAGTGGTCTCTGCACGGCCCTGCATCTGGCTCCCCCCCTTCCCTTCTGCCATCAACCAATTAGTGAAGGGGGGATGTCAGTCAAGCTCATGTATGGACTGCTCACACCCTTCCTAATGTTACAGGAATAACACAGTTTCTCAGGTGTATGGTGTTTTCCATTTAAGGAACTGTGAAGTCAGGGTTGTAGCACAGCAGAGATATGCTGATTAAAGATTTTTGACAAAGTCCAAGGTTTTCTCAGAACCGTTTACAAATGTATGTAGACCAAGATTTTTTTTCTGTTTTATCAGTATCTTGTTTCTGTTTTTCTTTTCTGTCAGTCTGATTCTGAAAGTTCAACATTTTATAGAATGTATGTTTTCACTTTACCCACTGAAAAGAGCAGAACATTGCAAACCATTGCATGTTTGAACATATGCACAAGATGAAAATAACAGCATACGTCCAACGGATTTAACATTACAATAATTCGGAGAAAATTAGTAGAAAAATATCTAGCAACAACACACTGAATGACTCATGACAGAGTCAGTATAAGGCCTCCATTATATCCAGTATTTCTCTCAGTGAAGTAAAAACTTAATTAAGTCACCTCCTCTGGAGGACTTGAGATTTTTTCTATTCCTCTGAACCCAGATGACATTGTCCTTATTTTCTGTGCACATTTTATGCTTTAATATACGAGGCTGATATACGGTTCATTCCACATAATATAAACCACAGGGATGTTTTGGGGAATACACTGCATGTGTGGTATTGTAAGGACTTGATGTGATGGTACATTTTCTACCTATAAAAATATCCCATCAGAGACCACAGTGAAAAAAGGGTGTAGGTTGATTGAAGAGCCAGTATTTAGTGTTGGACGGTTTTTTTTCCATGTATCTGTCTCCTAAGTTAGAGACAGATTGTTTAAATGTAATCAGAGTTTGTGGGTAGAACTGATGAAGTTCAACGATGGATCCCTCTTGAATATATTCCAATCTTGTAGAGTTATAATTTATTTTAACTGGCTGTCTGCCAGATGAGCACAAAAAAAAAAAAAAAAAAAAAAAAGATTTTAGAGAAAGCTACTTTTTTTTTTTTAACCAGTAGTGATTCTTACTCTGTAAGAATCACTGAAGATAATTTGTAACAGATAAACTTCTCTACAGAAACCTGACTGACATTTTAGGATCTTTGGACTCAAACTCAGCTGTTCCATCTCAAGAACTGACTAAAAGGGATATTTTGAATGAGGCACATTGGGTGGTTACTTTCACCTCTCAACATGGTGTTCCTACTCAAAGCTTTGAAAGCAGGAAGATTCAGTTGTATTATTGCCACCATTGTAAAGAAGGAGGTCAAGGAAATGGATGAGTTCTCACAGTGCTCCATTATAGCTGACAGAAAGTTGGCTGTGCATTTATATATCTGAGAAATTCAGATACTTATAATCAGCTCTCTAAATAACCAGGATGTCAACAATATATCTCCTCCACAAAACTATGTTAGAGTGAAATATATAAAACATAGTTTTTATTCCCAGGGATCCATTAGTAAGCAAGTGCAGGATGGAGCAAAAGCACCACCCACAGCTTCTCCTTGAAGTTCATGGTACAAAATGTTTCTGACAAAGTACATAGAAACTAATTTGGAGGTAGAAGAGTCTCCCTGTTGCATTGGGGAATACATGTATGGCATGCTATGCACATCAAAGACAACAAGCATTCTTTTGTATGTACTTAAACCCTTTAATGGTCTTAAGTATATTTAGTGTCTCAAAGGATTGAGACACTGAGGAACATTAGGTGGTTACCAATGTGCAGGGTAAAGCTTTTTTTTTTTCCACAGAAACATCAATAAATTGAGACAAGACTTCTCTCAAATTGCCAATGTTTGTCGCAAGAGAGCAAATTGGAGCATTCTACAAACATTTATGTGCTTTAGGTTAGCCGTACAAACAGGACCAATGGGGTCCAAGTAAGAAGTATAAAGTCTTTCTTCTTTTCTTTAATCAAACTCTTCCTCAAAGCAGCTTTGAATTATTCCTTAAAATCATCAGTAGGGCCTGACTTCTGTAGTTCTCATCAGACAACTGACTAGTTATATCGAAATCCTACGGCTGAAAATAAATTAAAACTCAAATCTCACATTTATTAAAAATACTTTTAGAAGAATGTGATTTCTGACAGAGCTCAGCTGACTCCTTATCCACACGTTTATCACAGGTTAGAATAGTAGACCTAACATTTAAAGTAGGCAAAAATAAAGATTCTTTGGCCTTTGTCAGGTGTTTTGAAAATCACTATTTGATTCCTTTGTTCCGCAAATGAGTAGAGTACAAGGAATATTTATGAGGCAGTTATTTAAGCAAAGTCACCAAAAGAGTTTAAATCTTTCCACTGTAGGATGAATACAAATGCCCTTAGCCACCAAGTACAGATACTTCATTTTGAGAGAGGTTTAAATTAGAGATGTTAATTACTCTTTTCTTTCTTTGTTGCTGAGAGGTGAGACAGGATTGGGATCTGTGCCATCCTCCTGTGACCCTCCTTGTCTTTTCTATTTTTCTTGGAGGTTGTCTTAAAGGGGTGGGTGGGCATGTAAAATTGACTTTTTTGAGCTTTACATCATGCAGTAGTGTTATTTCCTTGTCAATACCATACATGAGTGCTGCTTTTGTTTGTTTAATGCATGTTTTTGGAATCCTTAAATCTCACAAGGTAGCCATTAAAAGCTTACTCCCACAAAGTATCGCTTATTTCCTTGAACCTTCAGTCTCCAGCTGAGCTTCCACTTCACAGAGCACCCTTCCCCATCCCCTCCACTCGGCTCCTCCAGACTAGCAACTGCAGCAATAAGCAAACTCCTGGTGAAACTGCCAGTCTGCAGTTATACTTTTCAGAGGCACAATTTCAAATGATCAAATGACAAAATAAAATTTCTTTTAAGCCATGTTTGGCACATAATATTTTTATAACAACTGAAGGCAACAGAGTTTATTGATTGCGATATAAAATAGCGCTACGTGTATGGAAAATAGCGTAGCGTATTTACCTAGCATAAATGTGGAAAAACCACCACATTTGTGTTAGAAGTAGCACAATGTTTAGCTTTGGAGGAACCTGGGAAATGTTTACTAGTGAAATTTTCATGGCCATGCCAGTCGTAATTACTGCCCTTTGAAAAGTCGCTTGTGTCCAGCTGAAACTGCCTTATTAAAGTCTGTTTGAAAAAAAAAAAAAAAGACGACTCAGAGATATTTTTTGTAGATTCAAAACTTATGTGGTTGACTGTTTGCATCAGTTCTTGTTCACATTTCTCAATTTCTTTGCTTAATGTGTCTTTCTTTCTTTATTATTAATCCCCAAGCCTCTGGGTATGCATATTTTTCATCAGTATTTAGAAAGAGCCATAGAATACCAGATTCAATATTTATTTTTTCCCCAGATATCTTGATAAAGATTGAATATATTGATATGACAAGCATAGTTCTGTTTCTCCTGAAGAGGAAATAGAACTATGCTTGTCATGTCTCAGGGGTGTTTGGGTTGTTTTGGCTTCTCTGTGTTTGCATTTTTCCTTTCTTGTTTATCTGTGATCAGCCTTAGTTTCTGTTTGTACTTCAGTCTTTCCTTATTTTTGTTTGGATTAGATCTGTTGTTCATCCTTTGTGTTTGTTATAGTTAGATTTATATTTTGCCAACTCTCCTGATGACGGTACTCCTCCACTCTCCTCCTCTGGCTTTACTTTTTTTCAGAGGTGTCCAAATTCAGACTTTGAGTGTAGTTGAGTTGGTAAAATGTGACTTCTTCTGTCATAAGTGCTTTGTTACTTTTTTTCCCCACTAAACATATCATAAGCTACCAACTAATTTGACTGACAAATTTGTGTCTGACCACCAACTGATGGTACACCACCTTATTCAGCAGAGAGCATGTGAAAGTCTCACTTTGGTGAAGATGCAACATTTTCAGACAATATTTTATCTATTAGGAGGTGAATTACAGGTGAATTGAGACCAGCTAAGTATGGCTTAATGCCACCATTCTAAAAAAAGAAAATTAGAGAAATAAATATGACAGATAGTAATGAATTAAGTGCGTTAGCTTGTCATTACAGTACAGAGAAGGCCAAAAATTTTGCCTACAACAAAAAAATCAGTTAAATGATCTGAGCATCTTTTAGGCTCTGTGTCGGATCTTTGGTAAAACTTTACTTGTTTTTTTAAGACATGAATTTCAAATTCTGTTAATCTGTTCCTGAAAGTTTTAAAGGGCTGAAGTCCCCATCTTGTGTGTTCAGTTTTCAATTTTTTTATACAAACATTGTACTTCATGCTGTGATAGTCAGGTGGAAGGACTAGGCTGAAAATGAGTGAAGAAGCAGATAAAGTTCAAATATAAACTTTGAAAGACCTTCAGGAAGCTCAGAGAGATATTGGTCAAAACTACTTTAAAACATTAAGAGAAAGCCTGGAAACAAGAATCTCTATCAAACAAACTGAACCAAATGGGTTTATTTTTGTTTTTTTGTAAAGGACATTTTAAAAAATGATTTACGAAAGGAGCAGTCTCAGAGCAAACCAATGGTCGAAATAACACAATATTAAGGACTGAAAGTACTTAAAAGTAAATAAGGCTTTCCAGGTCCAGGATTTAATCCACACAGAGAAACATTTCAGCATTCAGATGCGGAATGCAGATTGGGAATTGTCTTGTTTTCAGTTTTCAGATTTTCAGTGTGCTTTAGCATGATTACATGAGGCACAGGAGAGTCATGGAGAGGAGAATGTGACGTAAAAAGAAAATTACTTTTCACTGTGGATAGATTTTTAACTCAGGATGTTCTGGGAAATAGCAAACAAACAATAAACATCCTTCAGCTGGATACATACTGTATTGTGTGAGGATCATCAACAACTCACTGGCAGGCCCTTAGCATGGATCAGAGTCAACAACTGCTATGTTTCATATTACATAAAATGTATTGTTTTCCCCCTCATTTGCTTGCACCAAATAGTATTCGTGTCTATTGTTCCCTTTAGGTGCCATGTTTGATATCTTAGAATGTGGAAAATGCTCGTTGAGCGATCCTTCTAGAGACAGGTTCTAGCATACAAATGTATAAATAATTACAAGTTGTGCATGGAAGGTCTGAGGGGATAGTGAACTTTCCTTTTTGCAAAATTATTGTTTTCCCTGACTTCAGTTAAGGGCAGGGTTGTGCAATCAAGATAACAAGGTGTTCAGCTGCAAAGAGGACAGCTGTGTCACACAAAATGAAGCAGTCAAAGACACATCAGGCAAAATGTATTTATAGGTATTCTTCCAGTGTATGGGCAATTCTCCGAACAATCAACAGAGCTACAGATTTCTCAGGAAAAACATTCTACTGCAGCTAACAACAATTTTCTGAAGTTGTTTGATTTATACTACATCTTCAAAAATGTACTTCAGTGTGTATATATAATATATATATATATATATATATATATATATATATATATATATATATATATATATATATATATATATATATATATATATATATATATATACACACACAAATACAAATAACCAGGATCAGTTTTCTCTCTGCTCAGCTCCAATTTAAAATTTTACAACTACCGATACACAGATAAGCTCTATTAAAGTAAATATGCATGAGAAATAGCAACATTATACTGTTTCACAGATATTGTGTGATCTAAGTAGAACCTGCTTTGATCACTGACTTACATTTTCTGTGCTTTGTTTATGCTATATTACTGGCACATTTGAAAGCTTATGACAACATGTGGCTCCCTATGTCATAATACAGACTAATTAGGCAATGTAGGACTTTGGAGGATTTGGTCTTTTGAAGACAAATATATATACTTTTTTCTTATATGTTTTTTTTTATTTCACACAGTACACTGTAGACCCCCCAATAATACTTTCTGCACATATTTTTTAAGACACACTGACACTTACATTTGTGAGAGCAAAAATGTCTGTTTACTTATATCCTGAGTACATAAAGAAATTTGACGCTACTTCTCTAACAAACTACTGTCATTCTTCGCATGAAAGGGTGTAAAAATTAAAGTCTGCGGATCTGTTGGGAAATACGCACTAGATGTTTTCTTCACTCCTGGCGACCTCTGCAGTGGTGGATGTCAAACACATAAAACCTCATCCTGGAATGTTTGTCTGAAGAAAAGCTCCAAGCTCGATGTAAGGAGAAAGTGACAAGTCATTGGACAAAAACAAACAGAGCAAAAGAACGTATGAGCAAAGTTTGAAATCACTTTGCAACTGCTAGGAGAAAACAATACTTAAAATAGTTCTGTGTAGTTTTACATGTGATTCGTGTTTTGTTTTTTTTTCATTTCGGGGAGCTGAGCTTGTCACGTGTCTCTGTTCTAACGTCGTTGCACTTCCTGTAGGTGTATTTTATTAACCTATGGGACAATCTTCAGTTCAGTTCATATCACACCAGTTAGCCACAAAAGTAATATCCAAACACATAAAAAGAGGTTGAGTTTGAGCTAATACTTTGTAACATGAAATCAATTTCAGGTCAACTCATCTTAAGAATATCCTATTACAAAGTAATTTATACATTTCAGTTCAGTTTCAAATCCTGCTAAATTCAGTTTTATTCAAATTCGAACAATACATGTATCTATGATGTAACTATTGTGAAGTTATTAAAAGCATAGAGAATATTTTTGCATATTCCTTTTTGCAGACATTTGTAAAATTGGCTTTGTAGTTGTTTTTTTATATGCTTCCTTTCAAAACACAAAATAATACAATAATTTACCACCAAAAATAGAATGAGATGTACAATTAATTGTACATTATACAAATAGAATTATCAGTTTTATTCTTTATTTGGGATTTGATAAGTAAAACATTTGAAACAACTGCATTTTGAAAGTTACATTTCTTCTGTCAGAGTGGAACTGCAGCTTTTAGTCAGGCAACGTGACGGAACATACTTGTCTCTGCAGGGAGACAAGTTGATGCCACTTGCAGTTAATTGTCCAGATTGGGGTCAGTGAGATATTAGCGGGACTGACTTTTCGCCACAGTCAGTTAATACAAGAAATGCTCACAGCGGTATGTTGTCCCAAACAGAGATACAAACTGGAGGGCATGTCTCCTTAAGTTGGTAAAATCCTCCGCATTGACATGCAGTCTGTAGAAGTCCAGCAAAGGGTGACTGATGTATTTGGCTTTGTGCTCATTATGGCTTTGAAAGAGGATGATTTCCATTTGGGTTGTCTGGCACATCAAATAGTTACATGCTAAATATAAGGTTCCTTTTGTCTTCATCTGTATTGATTTGACACACTCACCAATTTATTCACTTGTTACACGAGGCTTTTGAGTAGGAAATTGCAGTGTTGCTACTTCTCAGCTGATGTTGCTAAAGACTTAGTTTCTCTTCAGATGTCTTCACATGAGACAGCAGAGAACTGAGAAGCTGGTTGAGACCTGCAGCTTGATGTTCAGCTCTGACAGCTACTTAGTCATGTCCACCAAGAATGCCACATCACAGAGCCACTGGCTATCACAAAGTTGCACTGGAGGTTTCCCTTTAATCTCCAGAAACTGTTCAACTTCCTCGGTCAGAGAATAGAACCATCAAACATGCTTAAGGTTTTCAGTGAGCCCCTCCATGAACTGACAGCTGTTTAGCCCTCCGCTTTTGATGAAATATGCAATGGAAATGCCAGATGTCATCAAATTGGTCATCTTCAGGGAATGAGCACACAAATTCCCTTGATGCACGAGGCAGTGGCATATAACTAAATCACTAGGATAGACACCGAGGCGGCTCATTTCATTTTTAATTAATTCAGTCGATCCCTTTTGCCCACCAACCATCGGTGGTGCTCCATCTTCAGGGAAGCCGCTCGGCTCAAGTTTGTTCATATCCAGAGCAACGTGATGGAACAGATTTTTCCCTTTGGTTTTTCATGTTAGCAAAATCAACAGCTTCTTCTTCTTTTTTTATTTTTTTAATCAAAGTCTGCTCTGACCCCATGCACAAAAACATCTATCTGTGCAATGTTAGCGATATCTGCTGTCTCGTGACAGGCAAGAGAAAAAACCCCTGAAAAGTTCTTGCAGTGTCCTTCAGTGTTGTTTTTTTTTTTTGCCGTATCAGTGATCTTGTCTTCAACTTTTTGTCTGGACAAACTGATGCTTTCATATATCTTCACTTTGTCACAGCTAACAGTTCTGCAACATCAGCAATGGGGTCTTTTTTCACAAATTTGCCCTATATGACAGACTTCAGCTTCTTAGCTAGTGATTCACTAACCACAGTTTGCACTCATAATGTAGAGTGCAAACTGTGCAGGGAAACTCTGATGAGGCACAGTAACATCTGCATCTGTCCTTTTCTCCTCCTCCAGCTTATCATGCTGGTCCAAATTAGACTTTTTCATCACTCCCAGTGCCTCCCCATGATCTAAGTAGGCGAGTTTGCATTTTACTTCAACAAAATTACAGCATTTGGCATCTACATCCTTCCTCAGCTGTCAACATGATCGATACGCGTCAGATTTTCTCATCTTGCATTGATAACTGATCACTTATGTTGTGATTCTGATCCTTGCTCAGGTAAACACTTTTATTGTAGAATTTCCCTCTATTGCCATTTGATCTAAACCCTTCCACGGTAGCGCTGGCTGTGTACACAGAGCCCTTGTTCTGAAAAAAAAAAAAAAAATATCCACCCTGATATTTGCTGCCAGTAAAATTGTTTCTCCCAGAATTTCCCTCTGTTTAAAGCCATCTTTCTTCCTTTTTACTTTGACTAGATTTTACTTTAATATTGATTAAATGCGTTCTCACAACTTGATCCTGCCAATCACCATTTCTCACAGTTGCCAGTGTTTAGAGTGATAACATATGCTCACAGTGTTTTGCATGTTGACTAAAGAGTTACATTTGGTGTCATGTGCAGAGTGTAAATCTGCTTAACTCAGATACATGGCGATATCATGGAGAACGGCCATGAGTTTTACAGGTGTACAACACTTTTTTCCATTTTTAGATGATGAAATGAACAGTGCTCCATTTGGTGATCAAAACTTTGCATAGTGCTTTACAACCAAATTACACTTTAAACCATGTCTCCATATTACTGTTTATGAATTAATATTATTTAACACACTTCTGAGATCTTTAATGAACCACTGCTGAGATTAAATGACGTATTCCAACTATTTACAGCTTAGGTGACATTAAAAGGTAGTCGACTGAGCTAGATTTTATTGAAGGAGAAAAGAGCAGAAGAGACTGACCACAAATCAGTGCCACACACTTTATATTTTTATCAGTAAAAGCTATTAAAATCTATGCAAAATGTGGCTTCCTGTCCACAGTCCTAATCTACTTTGTTCTGGTCAATCACATTAAAATCCCAATAAACAACCTTTTTTTAACAAATTTTTTATTTGTGCCATAGCTATGCATGAAAAGGATCAAGCGGTGTTGATATTTATACATTCCATTGTATATTTGTCCATCAAGTACAATCACTTTGACTAAAATACAATATTACGGACAGAAAGGCCTTAATCGATTTTAATTTTCTGCTTCTTAATTCAGATAAGACTGAGCTTCTTTGTTTTTAGTCCTAACTGCCCCCAGATGATACAGTCTAGGCTTGTAATTACACTGGAAGGTGTAACCTTGACCTTCAGAAGGGTTTTTGTGTTTTATTTTCAGCAGTCCAAAATAAACACTTCTAAGAATGACCAAACTTCAACAGATCTCACAACCTCATAAATCTATATTTTCTCAAAATAGCTCTTCACTGTCAGGGTGCAGGGATATTACTTCTTCTTCCTAAAGTTTCCTGAAAATATGAGAACATGAAGAAGAGCTTTCACCTCTCATGATCATGGAGAATCAGCTCCAAATTCGAGTTTGACAAGCAGAAAGATTCTTTACCTCGAAGATTAAGCCTGGAACGTTTCTTTTTTATAGTCAGGGCTAGTTTGAGTGACCCTGAACCAGCAATTTAGCTTCGCTGCAGTACGCCTGTACCGCTGGAGGACATTCTGAGCTATTATTGCTAACAGCAGTGGGGGCAACTATGTGCTTTCTGAGGTGTTTGCAGACACATTATAAACCCCCTGCCCCAACTACTTGTTACCATAGGTGATTAGCAAAATTACAAACAAAAACAAATTGTGAAATAATATAATAAAATGTAGCACTGCCCAGTGTGTAATACATGCAAAATGTATTACACACTGTTGTGGAAATGTGAGATTATAATATATGAAAGACAGCCTGGACTATATGAAAGAGTGTTAACACTAAATTGTTGCATGTCGTCCCTTTGCACTCGCCCATTTGTCAAGAATGGCATCAAATGAAATAGAGCATGCAACACTGTTTTCAATAGAGATCACTGCTAACTGGGTCAAGCCTGTGTTCTGCTCCACTACGTCATATGGTCAAAGGAGCATTAGTTAAGAGCTTTAAACAAATTACAGATCTTGCTAATGCACTTTTTTAAAGATAAATATTTTAAAAATAATCACTTGGAATTAAGTGGCTGTTCCTACATTTCCACTTACTATTATACCAACCTTTGCCTTCCCCTGTCTGTCCTGATTCTTTCTCTCTTCTTTCTGTCCATCCAACTGAATGACATAAACGTTGTGTGTTTAAAACATACAGCTATCAAACCATATATAAAAACACATGGCATTTTATTTTAAATGACATCCTTGTTGGATAACAGTTACTGAGTGGATGCTGCATCTGATCAGACTTGTCAGATACATCACAACAGACTTGTGGTAATATATTGAATGAAGACATTAATGCTCAAGTTTATCACTGCCACATGCTAAAATTGATCTGTTTTATGATTCTTCATCTGGATAAACAAATGATTAGTTACGGTTTGGAAAACAAAAATAAGTACAAACAAATTCCTTTATTAGTTATTTTCCTTGTCATGACCTATTGCAAATACAACACAAAGTAGCTGGACAACAGTGGCCAGTCATTTTACCTGTAACTTAAGCCAACCTGAACATTTTCAGAATTGCTCTTCTTACACTGATAGAATTCACCTGCTATCTTTCAAAATCTGTTTTCATCTCTATCTTTATCTTTCTTCCTCTTACATTTTTTGCCCTCAAAGCTTTCTTTTCTGCTTCTCCATCTTCAACTTCCTGTCATCAGATGTCAACACGATTCAAATGACAAGAAACACTTTCCAGCATTTTCCTAGAGGGGCATGCACTGGACATCCTCTATTTGGAGGGAGAAGGGCGGAGGGATGGGGGGATGATGGCGCAAAAGGGCGCCTAATCAGTACTGTGCCTCTGTTATTGATCACATAATTTGCACATGTACAGGTAGCTGTTAAATACAGACATCATTTTTCTGCCATTGCTTTGGTGCCCTGTGTGCTGCGTATAGTCCAAACCAACTTTTTGCATCACTAACACTAACTTATTTGTTTATTAGCTGTGCCCATCTTGTTGTTTCACTCTCTGACTAAAGCAGATGGCTGCTATTCAAGAGTGCCTAATGCAGTATTTAGCCCGCTATTATGTGTCTGCTAAGTAAAGTTTGACTGTGATGTTGTAAAACTAAGTTTCATTCTGATTAACTTACTTTGCTAGAAGTATATTTTAGAAATTTAGTGATGAAAATTTTTTCATTATTTTTAAATGCATAAACTCCTTTAAAATAACTGCTGATAACATGTCTTTGTTAATATATGACATCAAGCATTCCTGAAAAATTGAAAACGTGTGACCCCATCTGTGCAGCACGCTGGGTGTCATAAATGTTTAATCTGGTAAGGTTAAGCTGTCAATGATCTTTTAAATCCTATAAGTTATAGCCAATAAAATTTCATCAGTGTTTTTTGATTAAGAGTAAGAATCAATTATTACAGTTTTTTTTAACATAGTACAAAAACCTTGACAACCTGTATGACTCTTCTCAGTTAATGAACATGTCAAGTCAGCATACAAATAGCCACCTAGATTGGATTTTTATGTGTTACTTTGAAAAACAATGATTCAAAAATTAAGTCTCATGAATTACTAATAGTGCTTGGATAAGGAAAGACATAAAGTACATGCACACGCATCAGTCTACATGCAGATGGATTCCCTGTGTGAGATGATTAATCATTAATGATTCAGTGTCAGAGTGTATTCTGCCCTTGTGTTCAACTTTGATTTGACAGATTCATAACTCTGCTAAACTGATTTGTTATTGGTTTGTATTGGTCAGAGGAACAACAAAGCCAGGTCTTAGGTTGAGACACAAAAGTTAATGTTGACACTCTGACTATAATAATCTGCAATGTTTTTCATGCAGTAGAACTAGCAGAAGAAAGCTGATCACTGCTAAAATTAGCCAGTGCACAGCAACATGAAATCAGAATTTGAAAGTTTTAACAAATGTGGGTAAAAAAAGAGAAAAAAGACCATAGCTAAGAAATTCAGTAAAGACACTGAAAATAAATAACATTATTGTTTATTCTGTCAGCTGAGTTGAGTTTATAATCTACAAGTGAACAAGGTAAACTGTTCAAATCCTGCTTTTTTCAAAGCAAACTTGTGGCATTCAAAGCGTCAGTGTCCAGATTCACTGACTACCTTAGAAATTATGTGTGAAAAATCTGAAAACAAAATAATCTCGTATCTAATCTTCAACTGAAAACATTTCTTCACTTCTCCAACAGTCAGCTTTGCTTCAGCTGTTTTTCAGGTCTATTCCTCCTGATTGTGAAGAGTGGAAAGATAAACTTAACTGGATCATCATCCAAGCATGTTAAAATTTGTGGGTCACTTTTTACCTGGAACCATTCTGACCAGGCATTGGGATTAAGAGAGTGGGAAGTTTAGGTAGGTTCCTGAAGACAAGGTACATTACTTTCTCTATTAGGTCACTTTCCAGTTTAATTCATATTTCTTTTTTCATATTTAAGTATGAACTGATCATCATAATCAAGTAACTATGTTACCTTCAGTTGTTATGAGAATGCTAACTATAACAAAAACAACAAAAACAAAAACATACTTTGCATCTATCACCTTGAAATTGACCTCTGTCTCTTTAAGAATCTCCTTCTGTTTCCAACATTGCCTCTTGAGCATGTCATCATAACAATACTTCTCCATGCCATATATTGGTGACATTTACAACCATTCTTAGGGGCATTGTAACTTCTATCATAAGCTCAGCAGACATGCAGTTCCACCAGGTGTTTGCTAATTGCTGCTGTCACAAGTCTACTGGAGTTGTGTGAGGAAGGTGTGGGGGAGGGGTCCTCAGCCCAGTCTTCAGCTGGGCTGAGGACTGAAGCGCCAAAGCTATATTTGAGTCGATAGGTGGAGCATTGCATGAGCAGATGTTAAAGTGAGATTCAAGGATTTCTCTAACAAGCATGGACAAATCAAAGCAACACTCCAGGTGTGTATTTGATCAGAGAGTGACACAATATGATATAAAACTTGAAAAAGTAAATTTTCCATAATTTCCTCCTTTTAAAAAGTTAGTCATGGCATCTGTTTGTATTCTGTTAAGCATCCAGCATGCTGAGGTGAGTGAAGAGTCTACATAGAGTATTGGGAAATTAAATAATGCAATTATTGGGTCGTAGTGGTGTTGATTCTGTAGCAGTGGGATATGATGGTATGATGGTAACAGCTGTGCTGTTTTTGTGACAGATTTTTTTTGACATGTCCAAAAGATCTGAGACAGTCAACTCTGATGATCAAATTCTGTATGCTGCAGTTTTATGTCCATAGTCAGGCAACATTGTGTCTTTCTGCAATATCTACAATAGTACGACAGGAGAATTAGGGGTTCCACATCATTATGGTAAAAATAATCATTACTGGAATATTTAACTTTCCGTGTTAGATAAATTCAATAAAAGCTGAATTTGTTTAAACACATTTTACACATCGTTACCAGCAGTGCCACTGAATGTTCAGGGTTCTGTACATGCATGTGCAGAATACATGAAGATACCCAATAATCCAATAACTATAGCTCTATTGAAAAGATTTGTCACATGCAATAATATGTGACGAGCCAATATTTAATTATTTCTTCAGTCACTGCAAATGAAATGCCATGAGATGACAGCACTAAAAGGAAAAAGGCACTTGTCACTTTTCCTGGGTTTGTGTCATGAGATAAAGATCAATGTCTTGATCAAAAAAGTGCCTCAATCTTATCATAGTGTTTCATACTCTTTTATCCTTCTGCAGGTTAAACATCTGAGGGGGGTCGCAATATTTGCTTCTCTCAACAACACTCTGAAAATGCATTTATAATAGATTTTGTTGCAGATATCCTCTGGACCTAAATTTGTGGTTGTGCTGGTAATGATAAAGTAATTCTTTTTCCTGCGTCAATATTATAGCTCCACAGCTATCATCAAAGGCTTGAAGGGGCTTTGAGTATTGCTCCAACTATGCAACATCTGTGAAAATGATTCCTTTGTGAGTAATTTACCTCTATCCACAGCATCCATTTTTAACAAAACAAGATATGCTTAGCTGAGATGGCAGTGTTTGAGATATTTATCATACAGCAAAAAGAAATAACGTGTTGACCCTCTAATCAGATTGTTTCTCACTCACTTCCTGCACCTGCAATGTGTTATATTCCTCCAATGTGTTTCCCGGGGTTTATGGATAATGCCAGTGGATAGTTAATGTGCACTCCCTCTAAAACCATGATGCTTCACAATGCGACAGAGGACTTCTGTGTGAATGCTCTGTGGAAGTGTAACAAATCTTTGCCTTTCTATGTGCGACAGCTTAAGGGGCACAGTCATTATCTACAGCATTTTCTTTAAGAATCTGTGGCTACCCTCAATCTAATGGAAATCTGTTTTTTAAGGGGGGAGCGTGCGGTGATGGTAAGGAGATGCCAGATAGAAAATAAATAAATAAATAAATTCCAAGTTCATCATGCAAATTCATCCTCCCAACCGTGGCACATTCTTCAAACAGACACCTCCTCTGGAGAGAGGGAGACACAGTCTGATAAAGAGACAAATGAGCTTGTGATCTCCATACCAACCTCTTTCGTGGTGTGCTCATTTCAGTCTCTGTGTTTTAATGTGTGTGTGGGCGTGTGCACGCGTGTGTTTGTGAGGCGGAGAAGGAGAAGGTTTGGGGGTCGGTGGGGCTGGGCAGGCAGCTGGAATGGGGCTTTCAATGACCTTTGCGATGATCACAAGCATGTCTAGTAACAAGGCTGTGCATGTAGGCCTTATTTAACTTTAAGTGATTACAGCTAAAAGGGAAAGCAGGCTCATAAAGAGTTCTGCTGCATCAAGAAATTCTGTGTGTACCCTGGTTTACTCTGGCAGGGAACTATAATTATGTAATTACACAATAATCACACATAATTATGTGATGGTATACTGCACAATAGAACAAATTTTGTTATTGTGACACAAACCTTTGGCCTGGCAGATGAATCAAAAACAAAAGCTATTTACTTATTAGTAAGGCAACTAACTATTATTTTCATTATAATGTCATACACTGATTACTTTTTGAATCAAGTGATTAAGACTTTAGTTTATAAAATATCAAAAGATGCTTCGTCTTGTTCTTGAATACTCTGAAAATATTCAAAATGCAATGATGAAACCTGAAATGATGGGCCACAGTTCATCTGCAGAGCCAAACGTTTCCTCACTGTAATGTCGAACACGTTTCCCCCTCTGCGTCTTCTCTCCTCTGATAATGTATTCAGATATTCCAACAAGGTGATACCAAAATTGCCTGACATTCCCAGATTTATTGCTGTATTTTCCTATTATTGCCAAAGAAATATACAGAGATTCCACCCCATAAATCATATTGAGAGAGCAGGGCAGACACTATTGTGTTTAGCCCATTGCTACCATTTTTGGATTAGAAATAAATTGCTGCCTCATTTTCACAAATGAAACGAAAACCCAGCGCTGGCGCTACGGCGTGACTTTTTCAACAAAGTGTTTATCAATGGATGGATTTCTTGAGTGTTGCTGCTACATGAGGATCAATTACTATTAGCTCTTATTGGGACTGACAATGGACTTAGATGCTCCTGTGTTTAGTTATATTTGTTTCCTCCCCTCTTTGTCCCTGTATTTCCCAAGCGCCTCATTGTAGCATTAGATGAGAATACACACTTCACTGGAAAATACACTTTAATATAATATAGAAGAGAAGGATTTATGCATATATGTCATGGTAATGGAAATGACATGCATTTGTGATTTATGGGCCAATCTAGCACTGAATATTCTCAAGGCCATACTCAGCAAGGGACTTCCTCATTTCCTTTGCATTATGAGCATACATCATATTGCATAATGACATAAACAGAATTTTATATGTAAAGCCTAAATGTTTATTTTACACAATTATAAAATAAAACCCCTTTCTGATTTACAGCTATGTTGTGCAGCTTATGTTCTTATGAGTTATTTTGCACGCCGTGGTGGTGATAACAGTGCTGAGTGGACGATCTTACACGCTACACACAAGGTGTCATTTTTGGTGTTAGAAAACAGATTTAGACTCGATTGGGCTGTGACCTTTGCAAACACTGCTGAGGGCAGTGGATCAGACGCAGACTTTTTTAATATTTATGGGGTTTTTTGATGCCACACAAGGTCAAAGCAGATGCTCTTCTTACACTTCCCAGATAGTTTGAGCCTTTGAATCAGAGAAGATGTTTTGCCATTTAGAAATCACATTTTCATGTTCAAAGTCAGCGCATCGCCAGGAAGGGTACTGAAGGGTAGTGAATTTTAGGCAGTCTGCTTTTACCTTGGGGACAAGAATGTTGGCTCTAAGTTTAGGATCTGCCTGTTTGCTCTGTTATCAAGAGCTTGCATCTGATAATACTATTTTGTGATGTTGAAAGCTTTGGTGCACTTCTGAGCAGAGGCTTGGTGATTGACCGACAAACTGGAGTTATGTCTGATGTGGTTAAACCTTTCACCTCCTGTCAAAATGTGCAAGACACAAAAGTGGTGCAGATACTCAATATTTAGTCATGCCCTACTTCCTTAGCCTCATGCTATGAACCAACACACTAGAGTAATACTAGAATATTTTAATAATACTTTTTTCCATATTATACAAATTACAAGTAAGTTGGCTGTATTAGCTGACATGTACATAAAATCCTGAACATTTCAAATTCTGTACAGTTCCTTTAGTAAATTCAAAATCATTTGGGCGACTCTGAGATAGAAAGCTGTAAAACAATTGTTACAAGGCGATCTATATGAGCAGGATCTTCAGCCATGCAAAATTATTTAATAGTACAATGGATGGCAGTAAAAAGGTTTGGAGACAAATGTGAAAACTTAGGGTTTTGTTTGGAATAGTTTAACAGCACAAGACATTTTTTTAGGATTATATAATAACATCAAGTGAAAATAAATGCAATAAATAAAGATTTTTCAAATAAGAGAAAAAGTGTGGCTTACCTCTGCAGCTTCTGCAGCAGATTATTTCCTGCAGGAGTCCTTGTATGGGTCCCTCGGTGAACATAAACCAGTAAATTTCATTGGCTTCAGTTTTAAGTATATATTTTGTGAAACAGTGCATTTGTTTGGGGACTGTAGCAGATATTTTTGCCAGTGGTGAAAACAGCGGGGGGTCTTGACTTTTATTTTAAATTTGTTTTATTGAAGGCTCAGAGGTGTTTGCCGCTTATCTGCTCCTCCTGACTTAAAAATTAGAAATATATGATCTGGTTAGGGAAGTCTTCATGTTGCAGGGTGCTGGAAATTTTCAGATATGAAGGGATTATTCACTGAGTTCACTTGCTAATGATTTATTTTAGCGCACTTCAAAAAGATTTGATATTTTTATTAAATGTTGAATTAAAATTGTACACAAATGTATAGAACCTATAAAAGGCATTCACCCCCTTTCACCTGTTTATTGTTTTTATTAATCAACCATGATCAGCATTTGGCTTTATTAAACAAAAAAGATTTCTTTAATGTCAAAGTGAAAACTGATACAAACTCGTGACGATTAAATAAAAATACATAGCTGAATGCATAAAATGTTTTGACATTTCAAAATAGCCACATTTTGTTGAGCATGACTGAATGGCTGATTAATAAAAAAGAATAAAGAGTATAAAAATCCTAAGGAATTAGTATTGCATAAAGATAGTGTAAATGAATAAAAAAAGCATAAATTAGTTTTTCTGTGTGAAATTAAGCCCCAGTCTATAAGCCCGACAATTACCAAGACTTGATAGGCAGCATACATTCAAACAATATCCTAAAGTTTTATGTTAGGTCCTAAAATTCTGTTTTCATTGTTGAAAAAAAACAAAAAAATCCCAAATTATATTATCCCACATCCAGTTACAAGACAACTGCTTTATCCAGACGGTTAAGCCTTTTTTTTTACTTTGTATTGTTTTTCTGCATGAATCAAAAGCAGCACATAATTATATTGGATTCAAAAATTGTTTACAAACTGAAATATCACTTCAAATCTGAACAAACTATTCATATGGATTTTCATTGTGAATATATACTGACACAGTGTAGCACAAAAAGGAGGTTTATCAAATGCTTACTTTATATGCAGGAGCACAGTGCATTCACGGCCTTATGTGGTTGGTTAACCATGATTTCCCAGCAAACATCTCCCTTATTAAAGGTATTTTTCTGTTTACCTTGCTGCTGGGTTACATCTGACTGAGCATAGTAACAAAACTATAACACGACCATCCTTTCATTCTAGTGCGCAGCAAAGCAGATCACTTTTCCATCTTCTCACACTCCATTCCTATCTGGTCTGAGATAACTTTCCAGTCCTCTTTTGGCTGTAAAGGATCCAGCTCTAAGTTGTACAAATACTTTAAGTGACAGAGCCTGGAATAAAGGAGTTTAATGGTGAACCAAAAGATTAATGTGGCTCTTTTATTCTATTGTTTCTCTAAGTGAAAAGAAAAAAAAAAAAACACTGTGGCGGTCTATTCTTTTTTACTGAAAGATAATGCCAAGTCACTACTCTTCTCTCTTTTTGCCAGCTAAAGCAATTTAGAGTATCAAGGTCCATATCAGATTCTATAACAGATTTTGTGAAAAAATTTTAAGCCAAAGGTTGTTGTGTGATGGCAGGGTGCCATGGCTAAAAGTGCAAAGTAAGATACAACTTCATACAGGTTGCAAATAATGTACACCCCGAGTAAAGTTGTAAAAGAAAATGACTCTACAGCCAGGCCAGTTTCTCCCTCTTTCACTGCAGTCTCACTGTTAGAAACTGTAGTTTACCTGCAGGACAATAGTGTCGGCTGAATGCAAAATACAACTATTCTACTTTAAATCAATAAAATTAACACATGCAATAAAAAGAACTGACAGAAAACCAGAATTATCTGAGAAACTTCTACAGCAACTGGTGAAGACCTGCCCTTTAAAAAAATATCTAGCACCAGTGAACTTACTCAATTCGTAGATTGTCATATATTGTTATATTTCTTACAAACATTTCTCGATAAGCCCATGCTAGATTATTTATCTTTCGCCTAAGTAAATCCATACATCATCATCAGCTGCAGACTGGGGGAAAATGCAGACGATGTTAATTCATGCTTGGTTCAGTCCCAGCTGATTACAGTCAGTGAATCAAACCTACAATCACTGACATATTGATAGGTCAGTATGAAAAATTACGTTATTTCACTTTTTAGCTTTTAAAGGTAATTAAAAACTAAATAAAATAATAAAAAAAAACCAAAAACATATATATATATAATAAAATATATATATATATATATATATATATATATATATATATATATATATATATATATATATATATATATATATATATATATATATATATATATATATATATATATATATATATATAATAGGCTACTGACTGCTACATTTACCCTTCTTTTCAGTAACAGTCACGAGGCTTCAATTGATGGAGTCATTTTCTGGTTCTGCTGACTCAGTGTTTTTATAGACACTGAGACAATTCTCATGTTTAAGAAGAGCCCACAAGTTCTGAATGGGATTTAATTTAGATGAGTGAGAGGTCATGTCATTATTCTTTAATCATTAAGTCCTTTACTGGCTAACAGTACAGTGGAGTACTTTGACTCATAGTGGAGCATAACTTGTATAAAAACCAAGGTTTAATGAAAGATATTCCCTTTTTTATGTACCACAACTTGAAGACAGTGTATTTTTTATATAATTTGATTAATTTTTCACCCATCCATCCATCCATCCATCCTGGGCGAGAGGCGGGGTTCACCCTGGACGGATCGCCAGTCTGTCACAGGGAAACACAGAAACAGACAAGACAAACAACCATGCACAAACACACAAACACACCTAGGGAGAATTTAGAGAGACCAATTTACCTAAGTCATGTGTTTGGACTGTGGGAGGAAGCCGGAGTACCCAGAGAATACCCACGCTGCACAGTGGCACAGTTGGTTGCACTGTTGCCTTACAGCAAGAAGTCCTAGGTTTGATTGCTGGCACGGGGCCTTTCTGCATGGAGTTTGCATGTTCTCCCAACTTTTCACCCAAATCTCTTTCATAATAGCAGCCCATGCTTCTTCTCTACCTCAACCTTGCAAGTGTCCAAGTCAAAGTGAAACATTTTACCTTTGTTCATTCATCCAGAAGCCAGTTAATCTCTTTATTCCATAAACCTTCTGGAAATCTCAATAGATTTTTCTGTCTTAATGTTTATTAAGACAGAAACCTCTTTATGAGCACATAAAGAGGTTTATGTTCTCTTTACCAAGGCCATGTCTCTAAGCAGTGAACACCTTGTTGTTCAAGACACTCCAGTGGGCTGCAGTTCTGCTCGCTGTTCATGTTTGATTCTTGTCAAATCTTTTCTTTTTTCAGCATATGTCTTGCAGCCATGTTAAAAGTTTGCAATCACAGATTGTTCTGTGGTACCCCATTAATATCTTGACAATTTTAAGAAATTCAAATTGCCAAGATATTAATGGGTAAGATATTAATGTTTAATTTCTTTTCTTTTTCAGAGTTAGTTTAATTTAAAATATCAAGTACACCTTAATATGGACCTTTTGGAGTATTGTGAAATGATTTTTGTCAATGTTTGAAAACATGAAGTGATAAAGTTAAACTGTCATAATTTAGCTGTCATTGATCATGATGACATAATGCCTTTAACTCACGTCTTTATGATTGGTGATCCTCAGTGTTTTTTTAATAGTTAAGATGACTTTTTTATTATTAAATAAATAAACAGCGTGTCGGTGGGTTTTCTTTTACTGTAATGTAATGTAGTCCTATTCTACTTGACTTACTCTATATATCCTCACTGCTAAATTTATTCACCATTACTTCCTTTACAGTGCTACTTTGTCTTTGTTCCTCGATGTCCTGTTGTGTCCTGTTATGTGTCATGTTCAATCTTTGTATCAATAATGAAAGTAATCTTATAGCATTTCGATGTATACAAGCCAACAGTGTGTTGTCACAACCATTTAGTCTCAGTAGCTCTATATAACACATCACTGTTGCCTCTGTTTGGCTGTATGTTTCACACATCCCTAAGTGCATGTACAGTTATCAATCATAGACTGCTGCCACAGTTGAGTATTTATAGTAAATATTGTAATTATCATTTGTGACTCAGGGCGTGCTCAGACTCTGGCATGAGGAGTGTTGGATCGTGCCAAGTTGAACTCTGAGTATTCAGCCATAAAGCCATTTGTTTACACTGAAAATCACATAGCCTCCAGTGATTATTCAATCAAACCAGAGCATAATTTGAAAAATCCGACCACCTGAAGAAACGGTCTTACTAATCAAATTCTTTCTGTGTCTTTCTAAAATAAACAAATGATGATACCTTTCTGTAGCAGTGAAGCTAATAAAAAAAGAACAAAAACAAAAAAACGATTGATTTAGAATCTTTTTGTCTGGCAGCTTTAATTCTGAAGTTCCTTTATTTACTGCATGTGTATTTGTAAATATCTTTTCTTACGCTGATGACTCACAAGTAAGAACAAAAGTCGATCATTTTTCAGCTATAACATATGCTCAGATACAATACAGCATAAATTTGAAAAGTGAAAAAGATCTATTTGTGAATTAAATGACCTACTCGAAGAGACAACACCATTCCTCATTATTTATTTAAAATGTCAGAGTGCAAGCATTCAGAGTGCACTCGATGAATCTTTGCTTGTTTACGGGAACACTGAAAGACATAAAATCAGTACGCATTTGTGCTAGTGCCCTCCACATCCCTCACCCACCCAAAAATAAATAAATAAATAAAAATCACTAACAGCTAGTCTGTTTTTATTAAGTTGTAACTGACACCTATCTGGATTCTGTCTTTTTCACTCTCTTCTAGCCATCACTGTCCCAATGAAAATACAATTTTTGCCTTAAGACATTTTTTTTTAAATACTCTAAGGCTCTATGGGCTTTTTGCTCTATTATTTCCATCTATTGAAAACTATTTAATGCCCCGCTGAATGTCATGCTGCAGGATTAGTCTTATCAAATTCTAGAGCATTGTGACTAATGGGTACTTTAATCTACAGAGAAAAAAAGTACACAAAACAGCAAGTTATATTCATTAATCCTTAGAGCACACGGTAATTGCTTTATAGATACATTAGGGGCAGCATTTTAGGACCTAGTGATGAAGTCAGGAGCTGCATTAGGCATAATTGAGAGGCTGAAATAGTGTTATTGTGTATGCGTCTCTAAAATAACCATTTCCATGACGTCAGATTTAATTTTTATCAGTCCAAATGTAAATACTGGAACTAAACAGCTTATCTGCAGGTCCTAAAGATGATAGTTCCAGTGGCTTTTTGAAAGTGCACATACCAATATAATAATATTGGGATGTAGTAAATTTGACAATGACAAAGAAAACATGTGCCACATTTCAAGTGTTTTGTTCCATCTTTATTTCTACAAAAGATAGAATTTACTAAAATATACAAAATTTTACTGCATGTTTAATAACCTGGAAGCAGAGGTGTATACACTCTTAGGCTAAAATCTACAGCCATTGCATTACAAAAACTCAAAGTTTCTTCAAAATGGCAAATAAAACAAAGGCTTGTAAAGGAGACTGCCAAGAGGCCAACACAAACTCTAAAGGAACTGCAGAACATTCTAGTAAGCTCTCATTGTGACATGTGACAAAAATCTCAAGTTTCTTCTTCTGCTTCATACCACAGTGATGGTGAGTGGTTTGCATAACACACCAAATATAGAAAATAAAAGTTTTTTCACTGCTAAAAAAAATTTAAGTTGCATAAGCAAATGAAATGTTAAAGCTTAAGGTTGTATACCACCCATTTGGGAAATTTAATCAATTTAATAATGGTGAGATTACCCAATACCATCTCCTCTACGTTCAATAAAGTCAAACTCACATCAACTCTAACCCCACACAATCATATTTATAGATTGATACCATCACCGTTTAGTGAATCAGTCCATCCTGAATCTATACATTCAACACTAACCTTTCCATCATCTGCTCATTTTACAATGCATATTTTTGCTCTGCCTGGCTAAAATTTTGCAAAAGCTTGTGGAAGAACGACATATGGTATTTAGTGGTCCACATAAACCTGTGGACCACTAAAGGTAAATTTGCCCTAAAAATCCGCAGTCATCTATATCTAGTTATGTATACAAAACACTGAACTGGAGTTTTTTATGTATTTCTTTTACAGCAGATGAAAATATGGATAGCTCCAATTGTCTGTTTTGATCAAACCTTGAGATGTTTGTTGGGCAGCTGAAGATAGGGATTTTATTTCTCAGCACCACTGTGATTCTATGCATACATTCAAATCAACAAAATGACTTAATGAGGAAGAAATTACTGTATATAAGTTTTTGAATGGCACAGTTAGAGTCCAGAACTAAATTCAACTAAATGTATGCGGTATTGCTACATAATATATGCAGATAAGAAGTGATATAACACTCTGATAGATTTAGAGATATTTGCTGGGTAGAGTGGGCAAATGTTAATAGGTCAAGATACAGCATGTTAACCGACTCCAACCGAAGCAGACTGAATGGTAAATTAGAATCAATACACAACTCCAGAAAAGTCTTATTGTTAACCATGTGCACATTTATGTAGCTAGGATATTGCAATTTTATTTTATTATTTTTCCTTCTAACAAAGGTGCATGTTTTTTGCCGAGTTGTATACCATAAATCTTACATCATACGTTTTAAATCAAATTTTCACAGTCCCCTCTTTTACATACATTGTAAAAAAAAATATAATTTTATCAAGGCTTTGTACACCTCTGACAGCTGCTGTGAGGTACTTTGGGAGAAAAACATGAATTAAAAAAAAAAGGGTGAATAAGCACTTCTGTGTCTGACTAACTCATCTCTTTTGGATGTAAAATAATTACATTATTTTGCTTTATTCAGTAAAAACATTAATATTTGCTTATCCTGTACAAAGGAAACTATGAAGCAGGAGCAGAAACTCAGACACTAAGTCTGGGAGTCTGTTACTTTCATTCTCTGTTAACTAATGCTATGCACCTTGATATAAATCCACCTGAGAACATCACTCAGCAGACAATATCAAAAGGGGAAGAGAGGAACGGAAACACTGTTGTTACAGAATTAGAGTTGAAATGATGTTGTTTTGCATATTCTACAGATATATATAAGACTAAAATCCACAACAAAAATACAAAAATCCCAAGGCAAGCTAGAATAGTGATATCTTGCACACCCAAAAGACTTCAGAAAATCCACAAGGAGAGACTGCTTAGATACTTTCAGAGGCATGACACGTCTTATTAGGAGAGAAATAATATAATTTCCAAAGTATTTGTTCTTGTTTGCAAATCAAAATATGTCTTAATGTGGGACAAATGAATTTCAAAAACATTTGTGTTATTTTTTTTGTGTCAAAAAGTCTTTAGTGGAGCTTTGAAGAGAGACAAAAAACATTACTTGTCATCCCGTTTCCCCTTATTTTGAGATTATTATAATTTTTTTTTATTTCAGTGTCAACAGCAAAACAGGTATGACAGATATAGCAATTTGATCATTTTTTTTGTTTATTTAATTTAGTCCCTAGACTTTTTGTCTTTTTATTTTGAGCATTTCACAAATATATTACAAGGTGACAAACATTTTACCACACACACAAAAGGTTCATTTACACACTCTAGAATTATAACAAATGGTGTATATGTTATTTTAAATGAAATTAGTCAACATTCAGCATTGCTGTTTTTAACTTGGTATACAGCTGTAACCAAAAGTTTACATACATCTTCAAACTCACAGGAACTTACCACAGCAATCATAAGTTCATTACATATAGCTGTGAATACAGTTCAAAATTAATAAAAAAAAACAAACTAAACATTAAAATAACAATTGTAATAATTGCCTTTATCAGGTTTTATCAGGTTTATTATAAAAGTTTTCATAGAAGAACTTTAGTGCTGGTCACTGACCATAACACAAAATAAAAATATTGACGAGTTAGTACAACAACTCATTTTCTATTACTTAATAAAAGACACATATGACTTATTGATTGTGTCATGAAATTTCTTAATTCAATGTCAAAATAAACAACAAAAAATAGATTTAAAAGAACCTGTTTTCTTCTGACACAATGAAACAATGTCATTTATATAGAAGCTCTAATTATACAAATAGTATAAATTATTCCCAAGGAAACCAAAACAATGGGATGTTCATCGTAGGCTGGCTGTGCTCTGTGAAAACTTAACCAAATATAACAAAAACAGGTCTAGATATGGGAGTCTATCTGTTCTCAGACCAGAGTCTGGCGAAAAAGACAGAAGCCGACTAGCTTGTATGATATGAGAAAATGTTGTGAATCAATCTATCAAAACTTCCTGAACAATTTTTAGTTTATGTAGAGATGTTTAAAAAACATTTTAGTGATTAATTTTTGACTAAAAGCATGCATCGAGCAAACTGAATTCTTAAAAGTAACAATTTTCAGTGTAAAGCTCCCAAATGAATCCAAACTGTCTAACACTGGAATGGCCAGGTAATTAACAATTAATGCCAAAAGTTTGCCATTACAAGAACTTTAATACAGTAAATACATTCTTATTCTGAGTGTTTCTGTCCTTAGCCTCTGCCTTTTATATTATTATTTTCACTATTATTTCCACTTCCACTCTGTGCTCTGTGACATGTTTTTAATGGTTAAAGCTAGTTCAAAGCACAATTGACATACTGCTGAAAATATACTGCTAATACTGCTGAAAGCACAATGGAGCCCAGATCATGTGCATGGAGAAAGGAAAAAAAAAAATTGAAAGCACACCACGATTAAGCTTGAATATTTGGAAAATGGCAGGAATAGTTTATGTACGGGTGATTCTATTAGTTTGTGTGAGGGTTTTGAAGCGTCAACATTGACCACAGCTTTTTATTTTTGGAAACTCTGATAGTTTTCTTCAGTGCTGTACACATAACAACCCAATCTGAATTCTTAGTAAAATGCAGATATGTGGGCAAGAATATGAGCAAAATGTGGGTGTCCAGTAGAGGCTCAAAAACACTGCATGACAGCAGCAAAAATGTAGAGTATGCTAACAGAAATCATAAATATTAATCTAAAAACAAAGCGACTGTCATGTTTGAGGTGTGAAAGGACCCAAGAGCAGAGAGAGACTGCAATTCATAGATTACTTTCAATGACGAATTTGCACGAGAAATAACAGGGAGAGCAGGTTAAAGATAACAATCAGGCAGCGACATGGAAGAACCCAACAAAGAAACAATGAAAACAAAAACACCTGTGGATCATGACAAACACAAGCTACAGAAGGAACATATTTAGGAAGTTAGACCTGATTTACTACACATTAAATGTGGGTAGAGCTATGCTCATTAGCTGCCAATCCTTTTTTATTGCATTTGCATGTCAGGTGTATGATGTGGATTTCTCCACTCGCATGGCTTCAATCAAAACAAGAAAAAAGCGAAGCTGAAGGCAAAGTTGTGGCATGGAGTGCTATTGTGTATCACATTAATATGTCTCTAATTCCTCCTTCTTTGAGCGTGGGCAGGCACTAAACTGCGTTTTCCAAGTAAGCCGTATGTGGTTGTTAGTCTTCAGGGAAGAGGAGGCCTTAATAGAACCCTGACCTGCATGGATTTCTATCTCTTAATGAAATATATTGTACACGCAGTAGGGGATGCACTTAAATTGAAGTGCACCCTTCAGAGTAAAGTGCTCCCTTTGGCCAGAACTAAATTTTTTTTTTTTTCCATTTAGAGAACCATAATTTGAAAGTGGAGATTCAGCAACAATAAAAAATGAAGTTGAATTTCACAATTTCTTCGTTTGAATATCAGAGAAACAGTTTCAATGTTCCTTCCACTGAAACTGTTGGAACATGAAACATGTTCATAAATGCAAATTGTGAATTGTGTTGAAAAATAAAAATTAGATTGGACTGTTCATGTGTAAATAATGTTAAATAGTGAACGACTAATTAGACTTTGAGGCAACTTTTCCAACATAATGGTTTCTATTAAGTCTGTTGTTTAATAACCACATTTTACCTTTTTTCTCCAGAAGCAGAAATGAAATTAGAACAAATAAAAAGAAAATGGAATCAAAAGGGTTGTATAGAAGTGCTGTAATGTTATAGCAAGATTTGATTTTGTCTGTACGGGTAATTCGGCTTGGAAAACGATCTGTTCTTAAATAATCTGAGTAAGAAGAGAGGAATAGATCTGTGTCTGGAACAGCTAATGAACAGTTCTGCAGTTGCAGCAAAACATCATTAATTTTTTTCTTTTTTTTTACTGAGATTTATTAATTTACACAGTGTTTTGAACACAGATCCCCAGCTGACTTTGACCTATTTTATAGTCCCAAATATTAAACCAAACTAATTAGTTCCAATTTCCAAAAAACACAGAGCATGAGTTAATTTTACAAAGTAAAGAAAAAAGGGTGTAAGCAGCAAGTTAATTACTAGTGAAAAAATTGGAAGAAACTATTATTGCTCTTTGTGGTCTTATTTATGTAAGGAACATATTAGATATTATGTAAAGTTTTATCCTTCATAAAAACACTAAAACACTACGAAGGGTAACAGAAAACCATTTACAGCATAGGAGCAAGTAGGATCCACATATAAGCCAATACTCGGATAATCACTTCACACACATTTAAAGACATTACCCCCCTCCTAAAACAAACATATAGATAATGGGATTTAACAGTCAAATTTTCTTTGTGGTAATCTGACTGCATGTTGACAAAATTTGCTTTTAATTACTGTAACAACATAACCAAGAAACAGAAAAATGTCCTGTGTCTGGTCATAGCTAAGACTCTTGTACAAACCGCAAAACAAAAACAAACAAACAAAAAAACAGATATGTCAGATGACCTTTGTTGGTTATTCATTACCCAAATAGCCAAACACACACTGCTTCATTTTCTAGAATTTTTTTAGATATTTGAAAAACACCCCTATAGCCAGGCCATGTCTCAAATTTTGTGTAACTCGTGTGTCAAAGTACAGTCATTATCTATTTCAAAGACAATGACATGCACAGAAGAAAAAACATAAAGACCCTGCCTGAAATCATCATGTGTTAAGCCAACCATCCTTGAAAAATGCCCATTATTACTGAAATGCGCGTGGGTGCAGACTTGTCTACCATTGTCACACTGATAGTAAGGCATCTGAGCACCCATCCACCGTCTTTCATCATGTCACACTACATGGGATAAAATACCTTATTACTATCCACAATGCTCACTTTGTGCAGCACACACTGCCTCCACTAATATTATGTAGGCTGTGGGCCACACTATTGAAAAAGAAGGGTCACCTTGACTGATGCTTGAACAAAGAAAAAAAAAACCCACATAAATAAATAAATATCAAAAAACATAGCCTCCATGCTGTGTAAAATAATAGACCGCTACTGAGCTAATTTCATCCTTAAAAAAATCTGTGTTAAGGAACAGCATGTTGCTCTATTTTGTCATTTAGCTTGACATGACGTTACATGGATATTATATTATATTTTATATTTTACATACTCAGCGTGAATTGTTGTCCACACTACTTATTATGCCTTTACTGCGGTGTGATTACAAAGAATTTGCTTGTTATATTGCAGACAAAAAGACCAACTGTCAAAATATCCATTATAATTTACCAAGTATATAGATTACAACTTTTAATCGGTAAATACATTAATTAAAAATCCAAATCATGTAATCTTTACACTCCATTGTATTTTGTGTTGGTATATCATGTAAAATCCCAACAAAATACACTGAGGTTTATGGTTTACAGGGCATGAATAATTTTGCAAGATACTAAACATCTCTGCAAAATGATTATCTTAGGTGAAGTGGAGTCCTTTCCCCTCGCCCTCGACATGCCAACAATCCCCGAGGTATTTGTAGAAATACAAAAAGGACATCTGCTCTCCCACCATGCTGATCAATCATAATGAATTATTACAACAGTCTCTCTCACTGTGCGAAATGCCAGCCAGTGCAAACACAGAATATGAGGACTAAAGAAAATCTCTCAGAATTGAAAATGTTACCACACAGCTGCATTTGAAATTAGTCTCCAAGGTGGACACAAACAGGGATTTTGTCTCATCATACTGAATGAAAACAGACTTTTTTTCTTTTTTGGAATTCTTTCCAATGCAATTTCAATCACAATTATTATTTATAACTATTTGCTCTAAGTACATCCAGAATCACAAACAGGATTTAATCAGTTTCACAATGTAGCAACTTATAAGTTAATTCATCCAAATAAAATAGGTAGATGTAATTATAAATGTGTGAATTTTTAAACACTGCGTTCATGTTTTCATTGTTTCTAGAGGCCAGAGAGCAAATATCGGAAAAAGGGTTCCAACAGAGTCTAACTTTGTAAATTGTGACACATATTATTGTATTTTAAAGCCTCAAGTTATCAGAGTGTAAAAGCAATGTCTTGCTCCATCTAAATAAGTAAGTAGTCTTACATTCCCCAGTAGCCACATCAGAACATTTGACCATCTGGAAAGGCACAAACAAAGAAACATTGGGGAGTAAGTGTGTTAGTTTCATCCTACATGCTTGAAGAAGGCTTGGACACTGACATACAAATTCCCAGAGGACAATGGGCCAATCTGGCTTTGTCCGTATTGTTTTGTACACTGAGCACAAGCTCAGTGCCGGGCTTAAAACTCAGTGTGAAAAAAAATAAATAAATAACATTTTGTTACACACAACACATGCTTTTCAGATACTACAACAAATGTATTGCAATTTTCACAGCTGGGAACATGTTTATCATTACCACTCAAAGTAGCTTGAAGCTATAAATCAAGGCCTTAAAATGTCACCTGCTCTCTTTCCACTTTAGCGTGGTTTCATGGTAACTTTAGTATGCCTTGTGGCTCCTGGAGGAGCTGAATCTCATTTTACATATGTTGCAGCACAAAGAAATAAAGTAAATATCACTTCAGCCACCACTTGCACACTTAAACCGAAGACTCATGTATGCAACCCAACCAAATTCAAATGAACAAAAAAATTAATTACTGGATAAATTCGATTTAGAAACCAGAAAATCTAAAAGTAAAACTGACTTAATTCATAGTGATCTAAAAGTTACTGTGGCATGACAGATTGCTTGATCTTACCTTGTTATGTGACTTGTGTTTTTATGGCCCTCAAATGTAATGTGCAACACAGTAATAGTAAATGGACGTCCTTCTTGTCTGTTAATAATGGAAGTCTTGGTGTGGTAGTCCTTGGATTTCTTTTGCAGACTAGTTGGAACACTTATAATATTTCAATTACCAATATACTCAAAAAATGTCTATTCAAAACTAATTATGCACTGCTTGAAGAGCAAGCAAAACAGTTTGCAATTTATTTTAATTAGAAAAGTTTAATTTCAGGTTAATTTCAGTTTAATTTCAATGACTGTTAAGGATATTACGTAATGTTTGACAAAAAAAACCAAAACAAAACAAAAAAAAACTATGGTGCAGTGGTATCCTGTTATACTGCTCCTATATACTTTACTTTGAAATACAAAATGTTGTTCTTATGTACTTTTTGGAGATGTCAGATAAGAGAAAGTTTGGGGAATGTAATGAAAATATAAACCATATTCATCAGGTGGTAAGTGTGGCTCAAGAGAGTTTGTGGAGGAAGACTGCATGATAAAAGTATGTATGCTTATGTAATCAAAATAAAACTTCTAATTTTTAGATCTAAAAATTTAATGAAATCTAGTTTTTAGATTTAATCTAAATGTTTAGTCTGTTTTAATTGAACGTTGCCTGTCAAGTGACATTACTGTCAAGATGACTTTTGTTTGGATTTGTACTTTTAATCCTGATTTAGGCTGATTTGTAACAATTTACACACCATGTGATCCATGTTTACTGAAGGTAGCCTGTAATAGCTACGTCACTCTCATTTCTCATTTATTCTTTGCTCTGTCTGATTCTTTGAACTCTTCTTCCTGTACCTCACCTTTGTAATGTTTTTTTCCCTTCCATTTCTTTATAATTTGTCATTGATGTTGTACTTTTTCTTCTTTTTCCACCTCATCATCTCCCTAATCTCCTATGCCTGCTAACTTGTTATTCCTCACTCCCTGGTTTGCACTCCAGAAAACATTACACATTCATCTTCCTTGTGTGAGATTTACACCGACTTCAATATCATTTCTCGAAATGGTAGGCCATTATCTACTCATAACAATGGGAATACTGTGTACATTAGTGTTTAAATTCCTATTCACTATATGTTTCTTTTATCTGTGGATTGAGTTTCATAAAATCTCTGAAATAAGATTAAATGTTTTCTTTCAGTGTGTTAGTTTATTTGTAGTTCAACAAGTACATTAAGCTTTAGAGTAGTATCAGGATTTATATCCTTCTTGACAGACAGGACATTTGTGCATAAATGAAAATGAGGATGTTTTATCTGTGCTAACACACTACATTTCTCAGCACTAATGTGACAAGTTAGTTAACTTTACTTTGTGATATAAACCCGTTTTTCATCTGCACAGATTTGACAAGGTTACATTTTTAGCTTTTAGAGTTCTTGTACTCAAAGACGTCAAATAATTTCATCAGCCTGGGCTCTCAGGAAAGATGAACATTTGTCCCTGCGCCTTCATCCATAGTTTAACACAGTCTCCATTCATAAAACTGCCACCAATTGCAAGAGTACCTCAAGTGACATTAAGAACAAGAGCAGTCATCAGAGGATGCAATATTACTTAAACCACTACAAACAAATCAAGAGAACAGACATCAGAGCAATGGAGCCAGAGAAATTTGTTGAGCCACATTTTACGTAGCCCTGATTCAAGTGGTCAACTGTCCCACGCAACCCATCTGTTTTCCTGAAGTTGTCAACCTGTATTTGCGGGTTTCTGACATCCTTTGTTTGGATGAGGTTGAGCCTTTACTTTGGATTCTACTGCAGAGGAAGCCAGGGGTCAGCCAAGGTGCCAATCAATCACAGAGAAGCAATGTCACTTGATTTCTCTTCAACAACTGCATCCTGTAGTCTTTGAAGAACTGTTCAGAGTGCTGCCCAGTGACACATCAACTTCAGAGAAAGATCCTTCTTTCATTCAGGTTTGTAAATCCATACATGTCTCCTAGGGGTAATGTCTTCCACCCCAAAGTGTGAGTCATAAACCCTTTTCCGGTAATACTGTGCTGGTGTTAGAACCTGCTTTTCTCAGCTGTTCTCTGGGGTTTTGATGGATATTCCTTACCTCCACGTCTGTTGGAGGATCACTCAACAGGAGTGCTCTCAAGCTCAGTTTTTTTCTTCAAATTGGTCAAAAAGGGATCTATTTAAGGACCCCCAGCAGATTGCAACATAAAGACTTTCCATCAGAAGCCCCACCTGGTGCTGCCAAAGGACTGCTAAAGTAGGCATTCACATCCTCATTGTGCTCACCCTGTAGGGAAAACGATGCACTAAAACCCATATTGCTGGCATCTTTATCTCCATTTGATTATTAATTTGGATTCCGGGGTTTGTCATGGAAGCTCAGGCTAGTTAGCATGGCCACAGATGACAGCAAAAAAACAGTTTTTTTCTAAAGGTATGTTGTTTCTCTGTCATTTGCACAATTGGCAGTGCATTCACGAGGCTGATTCACAGCACTAAAACCTTTCTCCTGGCTCTAATTGGTTGCTACCACAAGCGGCAGAGGACTGTAGATGTTTTCACAAATTGTCTGTCTCATATTATGCTGTCATTAATATGTTGGCATGATGAAAAGACAACTGGTTCATAAATACCATTTTGTTAGGAACTATCACGTTGTAACTAGTGTTTTAGTTACACAGTGCTTCTTAATCTGTGTCCAATTTGTTGTCACTCCAGATTCCCCGTAGATCTGTTGCTGGTAACATATATCCCTTGTTGTATCATTTTTTATGTGCCCTAAGTCTATGCACGAGGTTCCAGGTGACCTCAGCCATATTTTATTGAGTTTAACTGTAGCTCCGGCAGGGCAAGGGCAGGTGTGTGCCATTCCACCTGGGACATCTGTGCACGTCCCAAATAAATACATAAAATGAACAAATAACTGATATAAAAAGTCATAAAGATTAGTGCTATGGGTGTTAATGTTTGATTAAAACGAAAGAGAAGTTTTACACTTCAGATTAGATTACCTATTTTTCCTAATTATTAAATGGTATGCTTCATCCTTGAGCCAAACAAGGACCACAGATGCATCCAAACATTTCCCCAAGGGTAAAGAGAGGATGATCAAAGATTTCACAGGATAATTCCTCTAAGACACAGGTGTCAAACTCCAGTCCTCAAGGGCCGGTGTCCTGCAGTTTTTAGATGTGCCACAGGTACAAAACACTGGAATTACATGGCTTAATTACCTCCTCCTTGTATAGATAAGCTCGCCAGAGCCTTGCTAATGACATAATTATTCTATTCAGGTGTGGTGCAGCAGAGGCACATCTAAAAGTTGCAGGACACTGGCCTTTGAGGACCGGAGTTCAAAACCCCATATTCTATTCACTTCCGCACTGCAAATATCAAGACGTATACACCTGAAATTACGGAAAACACCTCCACGCTGCAAAGTTCTTTAGGCCTAACACACCACCGGCAAATGTCACTATTTGGGATTCACGCAACTAATGTTATCTCAGGTATTTACATCAACTTCACTATTGTAAAACTTAACATCATGATAAAGCTTATGAATTGCAGCTTAAAGTTGAACTGTTGTACATTTGCAGTGATGCAGGACAAGACTAAACTGATGTTCATCTTTTTAATTTTAGAACAGACACTAACTGATATTTTACTTTAGATTTACATGGGAATTGAAAAGAGAGTACCATAACTCTGGTTTGAATTATTAATGTATATTTATTTGCATCTAACATGTATTACAATTTTCCAACATCTGGTTTCTGACCAAATATTTTACAGGATATTTTACTGACAATAGCTGTCTTATTGTCAATGAAAGCTAGCTACATGAACAACAGTTCATTTGGAGAAATTAAACCTTTTTAAACTGAAATGTCAGAAAGCAGACATTTGCATTTAATAAAGATATTTAATTCATTATGGGTCTCACTTAACATTAACAAACTGAAAGAATTTATCATTTAATATTGTCTTAGTTGAGTTCTGTGAATGCATAGTGCGGCTTCCCTGTTTTTGCACTGGAAGGACTTGTTTGTTGTGCATCTATTTTTTGGGGGTATATACAAAACTAATCTGCAAAAGGAAAACAAGCAACGCAACTTCGAAAATATGTTTCATTTTGCAAGTGTATAGCTTACAAAAACATGGCTTACTCTCTTAAACTGTGATTCTTTTCTGCAGGGTTGTGGCTAACAGCTCATTGCTGAGTGTCCAAAGAAATGTCAGTATGCCGACAGGTTGTTATCATCAGTGCTCTTATCTTCGTCTTGCAGCTGCGCCAACAAAACGAACACAGTCTGCACATCCAGACAGTCAAGGTTTTATGGGCCATTGCTGCAGCCATGTAACAGTAATCAAGGGATCAACTTAAGGCACATAAAATTTCAATACTTCAGTTGTAAAACAATGAAACTAAAATGGTAGAGCATGCTACATGGTGACTGGAGCAAATATTATATCTGTTATTTTCTGTTGCCCAATCAAGTTGTTGCATAGAAATACTTGTCTTTTTTTATATTTGTATATATACTTTTATATTCTGTAAACTAAGGTGTCATACTATTATACGACACCTTAATTTACAGAATATAAATGTGAATTTAGCCAATGTTTCTACGAATGTTGTTTTTGTTCCATTCTATTCCATTAGAACAGAAACTTTATTTTGTTTTCAGAAAAGGTTTGGATTTTGTCTTTGGCAATTGGTTACAAATCAAATCAAATATACATAGCTGCTAAACATGTAATGGTGCTCAAAAAGGAAGCAACACCTTTAAATTTAAATACCACATAACTTTTATATAATGTTGTTGAGCACTCCATGGAATAGATGTTGAGGAAACAAAATGTAAACTAAAAAAGTACAAAAATTTTCTTGAAAAGTATGCAGGTTTTAGGACTGAACTAACATTTCCTCTTTAATTAGTGGTCAAACTTCAAAAGCATATATCTATATGGAAAAAGTATAAAAAGATCAGCAGGATTTTAGAAGAAAGTACTGTATGCGGGTCTAAGGAAATTTAAAGAAGGTCTAGCGAGTCAGCACTGCTCGGAGAGACTCCACTTACATTTAAAGCATCGAAATCAAAGCATCATGATTTGTAAAAGAGATCAAGCAATGTTTCTACATTAAAATTTAATTCAAACTTAACACAGGAAATGATGCGTCCCTTTTTTTCTTCTAAAGGTTTGTTTAATCTTCACACACATGCCAAATAAAATCTCTTTGATCCTCTTTTTCCCTTTAATCAGCGTACATGCTCTCATACCCTCCTCCCTTTTTCTGTCTCTCATTCAGACTTGTTCTTCCACAACCCGTCTGTCTCCTTGTACTGGTTTCATTTCTGTTGACAAAGCATTACAGAGCCCCCATGTCTTGTCCTGCCTAATTGGTCCACGTAGACTAATTTAGCATCTAATTACCACACTAGTTTTCATGCTCCTGGATTTTCAGGGTCGTGTTTTGCCTTTAGATAACTTTGCTTCCTTTCAAGGCTAAGCAGTTGCTCACAATTCACTTAAATGTTTGTATAACTGCTTTTGTTGAAAGATTAAATAAAACTGAAAACCCATTCTTGCAAGTATAAATTAAATGTTAAAAAAAACAGTAAAATCAATGTCACAAGAGTTGCATGGTAAGACAAAAACATCACAACTTCTTTTTTTAGGAAAGTTTGATATTACAAAGTAATTGAATTATCTCAGTGAACCTGATAAAAAGAAAATTTGATGATTGTTCAGATATGGATTTTATTTTTACCTTGTCAGAAGTTTGTAATTTCAAGATTCTCTGCTGTGTATTACAAGTATTTTGATTTCTTTATGAATACCATATTACTTCAATATGCATTCTAATAAAGCACTCTTCCGTGTTATGCACATTCACTCCTCACCTATTTAAGACCTTATTTTGGATTAATTTGCCACTTCAATAATTTGTATCCCCAGTTCACATCATCCTATTGCCATTTCATCCGTCCTACTTCCATTCTTCCTGTAAACAAACCATTTTCCATGCATGCAATTAAATGCTGTTTGATTTTTTTTTCTTTTTAATTAGGTATTTTCATGAAATACAGCCATGAATAGTAATGGAAATGCTAAAATCTCATCTATAAGTAATTCAGTTGCACGTGATAATTACAAGAACAATGACTCTTATTCTTATAATTTTTATCAGAAAAAACCTTGCATTGTACTCTATTCCCATTTATTTCGTTCTATGACCTGAATGGGCCTGTTGAGCATTATAGAAAGCATAGAGGGGAAAATTTGATCATACCAAATTATCTGTGTGGCCTCATACTGATAGATATTGTCTATCGTAGTCATAAAACTATAATTTCCTTACAGTCTATGAGTAAGCTATAGAAAATTACTTTAAAGCATCATTTGTGAATGCTAGTTAAAGATTCCCACTGATGGGTATATTTCATTTGAAACAGTCTAAGGTTCACAACAGCATCTTGTAACAGAAGAAGTAGAGTTACAAGGCTAACTATATAGTGGGATCGTACAAAGGTGGCAGCCGCAGCTGTATGACTGGTTAAAGTTTATTGTCAATATTTTTTGTCAAATGTAGCTAGACGATGTAAACTACCTGGTTAGGAACAATAGTTTAAGGGACATATGTTGAATGTTTCTGACATAGCTGGAACAGAAATCTGTACATTTTTTGTGACAGAAGAGAGGGCGATTGCAGGAGTATGCAGTTACTCTTCTATTGGCTATAAAATTTAAATTATGCAGTGATCAAATTGCTGGACTTCCATATTAATAGCAACCCACCTGCTGCGTTCTATTGTAATAATGTCTGAGACTCTACAAGGTTGACTTTGATGTTGACACAGAGAATTGTCCCATTATGTCATACTCCTGGATATATAGCACGGAGCAGTAAATTTGCCATGGTAACTGTTCAATCACTATGTTATGAAAGAGGAATTACTGTAGTTGAGGATGCAGGAAAGCTGATGTATTAAAACCATAAGCTAAGGAAGACAAACTCAGTGCACATCATTTTCGGATACATGTCAAATTACATTAATTTAAATAAATCACTTAGATTTAATTAATGAGTATTTCACACAAAAACTGTTTGGACTGACTTGTATTGCCTAGAGTTGTTTGCCAGCATGACCACATAAAAACAAAGACCTCACCTTTTGAAGCATTAGCAGCGTTTCTTACCTGGCAAGCAATTTTAAAAGAAAATGAGAAAGGAGAAAGACAATTAGCTTTGTAATTCCAGTGCTTATTTCACTTCAGTGATGATGAAGAACAGTGATTTTACTTTTTGTGCTTTTAACTAACCAGAAAGTGTTAAACTTGGCACAACCAATGTTTTGATCAGTGGCGAGTCTCAATGAGTCACATCCAGCCATGCAGGGAATTGGTTATGTTTGCTGGACCAGTAAATTGTTGTTGGCAAAACCAAACTAGAGAACCAGAGTTCATGCTTTGATGGTGGAAACAGAGATAAATCTCTTTTAGGTAAGCACCAGCACCAGGCTAATGCTGAAACTGTTTTACTTCCAAAGCAGACATGTGCTTGAGGGTTGAAATAAAAGGAAAGTTAAAGTGCACTTCAAAGGATAAAAAAAGAATCAACCACTAGAAGCCTTTTATACATAATTTTTTTAAGAAAACTGAAAAGATTTATATTGACTTAAAAGTATTTAGAAAGTATTTTCACGTTATTTATATAAATGACATTGTTCCTCTTTATGAAACTTTTTAGGATATGAGTACATCTGAGGCATTTAAAAAAAAAAAAAAGACAAACTCCCATAAGTAGACATGCTTTGGAGATAGAGCAAGTTTGAAAGCTGTCATTTAGTTGTAGAAATGGTCCCGATGTAATCCTTCAAGATATGTAAAAAAGAAAACAACAACCCGAGTTTAAGACTGCAAGACAGCTTGTCATACAACCCGATAGTTTAGAAAGCAATACAGGCTTGACCACCTACTTAGCATTCAGGTGCAGAAATAGGCAAGGAGGAGGAATTTTAAGCCATTTTCTGTCCTTGAACTTTATAGAAATGTGCAGTCACTGACAAATAAGTTGATAGGCTTACAACACTGAGGAAGACTTGGGTAATTTTATTTTTTTTAAATGTTGCATTATGTATTTTACAGAGACATTCTTGCTAGATGAATATTCTAAAGTCCTGTACCAAGTCTCAAGATCATATGAAATGAATGAGACAATGTTTGAATGATCAGAACTGTCAGGACACATTTTCATAGTGTTACCAAAAAAAATAACATAGCTGAAGTGTGGATTTTAAATTGTGAGTTCACTTGTTGTATTTACTAAACTTTATACATAGAACTATTACATTTTTAATTATTAGTGTGCAAACATTGACACAAGTATAAATACATGTATGAATATAACATAATATTAGAGAATTTGAGAAGGATAAATTGTTTTGAGTTAATTATGTTTGTTTTGGAGAAGGGGTGGAATTAAATAGGTTTGTGCATCTTCCCATCCCTTTTTCGAAATGAGACTGACTTCATGTAATTCTTTGATTCTTATATTTTATTTAATTATTTATCAGTTATTATGATTATTTTTGTTTACAGTAGTAAAAAATGCATATTCGGAGTAAAACCTACTGCTACTACTGAATGTGATGTCTTCTGATCATTTGTGGTTACAAATGAAACAGAATAATACATTAATGGCCTCTAATGGGAGCAGAGACTTTTCAAAAATAATCTCCTAGATTCAAAGTACTTGCTAAGAAAACTTTCATTATTCTTTGACATTGTTCTATACAAATTCTTTTAAGAAATAAAAGTATGTTAAAACCAATGTTTTTCCTTGAATAGATTTGAAGGAGAAAACCATCTATTTACTGTGACAGGTGACTCTAAGCATGACCTTGGAACTGCATGAATAAGGCATGCACAACAATGGATTTTCTTGTACTATTGCAATTTCCATTATTAAAATGTGGATACATATCATTTTGTACATAAAAGATGACAACATTGTTAACACTCAGAATATGCACTCTGGAGGTATGGTGTTCAAGGATAGGAATGTACATTTTTTATCTCTAATGTTTTTCCACAGAGCTTACCTCTTGCTTTTTTTATGTGACAGTTGCAAGAAGTTATCATAGTTTGATGAGGTCCTTCTATGAATCATTCCTTTACTGTTTTTGAAATGCAGATATCCAAATAATTTTGTCAAGATTTAGGCAAAGGATTGCCTTGCATAGATTTTGGCAAAAACAAAATACAACCCATATTGACAATCTCTCCTGGCCCATACAGACTTTAGCTGAGTTTCAAATGGGAAACAGAATCAGTTTAAATTTAGCAAAACATCCGGGACTCATAAGGATCCAGCTTCTTACTCATGGATCTCCTTGATTAGACTTGAATCACTATGAACATGAATCCCTAATGTGAATATTGGCTGGGTTTACACTGGAGTCCTATGCTAAATATCTGGGAACTTGTATCCAACAGTTTTCAAAGACATGCATCATAATTATGCTCCAGGAAAAGCCAGGTGCAGTAAAACCAGATGTATATAATGGCTGAAACTTGTAATCATGAAATTATGAAAGAAGACTGTCAGTACAGTATCACATCACATCTTGGACAACTCTTGATCGGAACACACATCCAAACAGAATTCTCGACAGAAGTTGTAATCAATGTTCCGCAAAAGGATATTGCTATTAGTTGTGTTTTCTCTTGTTACTATCCCTTGTCTTATGATTTTGTGACAATACTGTTGCCTCCCATTGCTGAATAACATTAAAATACATCCAAAGATGGCAAAATCCATATTCCTTTTTTTATATAATGTGCTGTTATGTGACAATCCAAAAGTGCATGTAGGTTACTTTAAATTATTCACCCCGAGTTCTGATAGTGGTTGCATAATTCTACAGTATAATCAACCACACAAAAAACATTTTACTTCACCCAAAAATCTGAATTGAGATATACTTGGTGTTTATTTACGTGGTGCTTCACACTTTGGAATCCTCTTCCTTCAATGCTTAACTCAAGCTCAGTCGACGTGTTATCTACTTTCACATAATCAGCCAGAAGACATAAATATGAATTTGCCTGTCATTAAAGCCCAATAAGGATGCTGATTACATTCTTTTTAATTTCCATTTTGCATTGACAGACTATTTAGTAACATTGTGAATCTTTTCTAGTTTGAAAGACTAATGAAATGAGATTTGATTAAATTACAATTCATCTATCAACATTTTGGGCATCTTAATCAGATGTAGATTGTTTCTATGTTGTTGTTTTTTTGTATTTTTCAAAAGAGAGGACAAATATAACTAAGTGCATTACTTCAGGCACAAAAACTGTAGAATTACTTATTTGTATGATAAGACAAGTTTGTCCTCGATGGAAATTGATACTAAATCAAAATCGTTTGAATATTCTACATTTTTAGTAAGCAATTAAAATGACTACATTTTGTTACATTTATTTCAGATGTGTTGTCATTGCAGAATCTTTTATCCCAGGATTTAAATAAACTGTAAATTCAATATAAAATTTATCTAAATTAGTTGGTCTGCAACAATAGTACAAAGCATATTTACAGATGTACTGTAAATAGTAGTATGGAGCAGCAGTGCATTCCATGACATTTTACAGTTCTATCCAATTTACTCAAATATCTTAGAGAGTGACCCTAGATTAAATCAAGCACTAAAAGAACATATTATGGTTTCCTAAGGCCATTGCTCGGTCCATTCTAGTTGTAATGATAAGATGAAGGAAGACAGCAGAACACAAGGCTACATTTACAGTTTGAAATATTGATAAAGTACAGGTCAGCAGCCTCTCATTGCTTGTACATACGGTGTATAGGACAGAGGAATACGAGGGACCAATAGCGCTGTACACTGTAATCTGTGCTTACCAGTGCAGCTCTCTGTGGTGGCGAGCAAATGAATCTGCCAAGCTGAAGTAGATTCATAAAATCCCTCAGGTAGCTCTGTTCATTTATCTACATTTTCCAGGGATTCCAGATGCCAAAAGCAGGTGGCACATTTTGGATAGGAAATGGACTGTTTTTAAGATGTTAGCGCTCTCTCAAGAGGAGTGAGAATGGATAGAGGGGCTGCTACATGGGTATAAAAAGCCACCAGTGAGATGAAGGCGACAAGATCATCAGGTGAAGGGTATCAAGTGGGTAGGAGTTCCACCTTGCAACCTTGTAAAAGCCTCACATCAAAAGTGTTTCACTAGTGAGATAAACTGAAATGAAAATGCCCTCATTTCTAATTTCCACTCCTTAAATTCAATTTCTAGATTGGTGGCACACCCAGGGAGTAAAAGGCAGTGCCTGCAGGGGGCAATCAGCGCAGAGGCAGAAGAGATGCACCTCACCAGATAAGAAATTATACATGGAAATAATCTAGAGATCCATTTCCTCTCCACCCCTCTCTGCCCTGCTGTAAATACAAAGCGTTGTAGAGCACAATTACAAATCTCTTCGACATGCCTCACTGCGGTTAGAACTTGCTGGGAACCAGTGTGCTTCTTGGGATTAGATCTGGTGCCTCAAACAGCTGCTAGCCAACAAGCACTGCGCGCTTGATTCATATTAATTTGTTGCTACCCTCAAATAGCAACACAAACATACCACTATCCAGTAATACAACCAACCACAGACACTGTTTGACTTAAATATGTTTAGTTTGCAGAAAAAAAAAAGTTTTCATTCATAGCTAATTTGAAAAACAATTTAGATATTAATATAAATGCATTTTTGTCCATCAATATACACCTTGTGAAAGTTAAATGGGGCCAAAGAATGTGACATTGTTTATGCCCAGTCATTAACAAGAACATTTTAACAGATGTTCTTGTTAAAATCCCAGTAGTTTCAGTAGTTTAAACAAACCAGAGGCAGTTCAGTGCAGAATCAATGTTTGCAGAGAGCTGTCAGCATGGAATGAGTTAAAGCAGTGTTGAGCTTCATTCACTGTGTTTAATTTTATAAATACATGCCACTTTGCCTTAGTGTTAGTTCACTTGCTAGCTTAAATATACTATATACTATGTGTGGAGGTTTGATTTTAGCTGGCCTGAAATAATTTCATGAAAGAAAAGTAAAAAAAAAAAAAAAAAAACTTGGAGGATAGCAGGAGCAATAATGGCAGTTAAACCCTACGAATTGCACACCATCATGTAAACATGCTTTCATGAGATAATATAAATATGAGGATGCCTAAAAATTTTATGAAAACCTTAAATTTATTACAATCTACGTTCAACTATCAACAATACTATGATCCTTCCAAATTTTTACAGTTTCAGTTTTTAAAGCAACAAAATATTTTTTGATAAGTTATGCCTGTCTCATAAAATAGCACCGTATATGACTTGACGGTCAATTGTTTTAAAGGTGTCATGGCAGTAATTATTCAATCAAATTTTCCATAACTTTTAATAGTAAAACAAAATTCAGAAGTCTTGCAGTCACACAATTAAGCTTTAGTTCATAAACATCATATTTATAGCTGCTCAAAGTGTTTGCAAATGATTCCATCTGCATTTGAATTCATCTGTGGCTCTTTGCTTTCTGTACCCTTGAAACAGAATAGAGTGCAAGGCGGAATTAAATGAGCATAAGCAAACATGGGTATTAGTTTCCAAACAGCCTTGCTCACCATTTCACTTTTCCAAAGGGCTGGGAAAAGACTGACACAAATTACTTTGATGGTATTTTTCCCCTACTCTTAGGGAAACGATAAAAAAAAAAAAAAAAAAAACATTACATAAAGAACGACTGATCAAAGCCATTCAGGATTCTCAACACGTAGTAAAGCATAAAATCATCAAGTAATTACGTAAATTCATGACCTTTTATTCCAAGTATGAATATGCTCAGTGGTCTATTTATTGAGGCATAAAAACATGTCTTCTGTTGCATTTCCGTTAAGTGGGATATCACCATCTGTCTAAAATGTCCCTAGATGTGTGTTGTTTACGATGTTGTGTCTCAACACTGAAGGCATTATGAAGAAAATTATGAAGAAAAGCAATGTGATTACCTATCATTAGAGGTGGAAAAATGCTGATGGCTATATTTTCAACAGCAGGTCAGGGGTAAGTAACAAGAAGAAAAGTGCAAGATTTGCACATTTGGTCATATAAATGTGGTCAAGTTGTGATGCCTGGCATTCTTCACTTTGAGATTTCTGCGTTGGTTCTTACAAAATGCCTTCAAAGCAGAATAACATTTCAAAAACAAGTTTTACAAAAACATGTCTTAGATATTTAGTTGCTTCAAATTAAGATTTTACTGCAGTGTTTGTGAGATATTTGTAAAACATATTTTCTTCTTTTTTCTAAAATGGTTTACATTTTTACTTGCCTCACACCAGGAATTTATTTTTCAAAATTGTGACAATTCATTCAATTCTTTCTATCAGTATCAATTTTTGTTGTCAGCTGTGTGACAATGTCTTCAGACACAGAAGTCATTTTACTTCTGCTAGTGGTAAAAAGCCTTGTAATTTTGACAATTCAGTTGTAAGTTATTTCCAATGATGTATGGTAAAAACTCAGATTTTTATGTTGATTTAAAATGCTTATTTTTTAGCAATACTGGGGTAGTTTAGGAATAACTTCAACTTTTCTGAGTTATTTCCTTATTTACTGTATTTACTAACTAGTAAATACTTATTAGTTTTAACAAACTACAAGGGATTTATTACTCAAAATCCCTGCTGCATTGTACGCATTTCCTAACAAAAAAATTTTGTTTTTTGTTTCAGAGGATGCCTGTGATAATTTACTCTACATTTTCCTCCTCAGGGCTGCACAGTGGTACAGTTGGTAGCAGTCTTGCCTGGCAGCAAGAAGGTCCTGAGTACGATTCCTGGCCTTTTGCATTGAGTTTGCGTGTTCTCCCTGTGTACTCAGGCTTCCTCCCATAGTCCAAAAACGTTACTGTTAGGTTAACTGGTCTCTCTAAATCCTCCCTAGGTGTGACTGGTTGTATGTCCTGTCTGTCTCTGTGTTGCCCTGCGACAGATTGGCGACCTGTCCAGGGTGTACCCTTCCTCTCACCTGAAATGCTCGCTGGAGATAGGCACCAGCAACCCTCTTCTCCCCACTAGGGACAGGGGTGTTAGAAAATGGATGGATTTTCCTCCTCAGATTATCAAATCCTCTGTGGTAGACTGTGGGGATCCATTTCTTATACATAACATGTAACATGTATCATGAAATCATTCACTCTTAAAGTAATTGACCTGATGTCACTAAAGCTTATAGTTTGATGTTTTAATAAATCATACATGTATAATTAAACTTGACGTCTTCTGTCAATTAGAAAGAGGTGAGGGAGGGAGCAGTTTGTTTGCTAAAAAAAAAAAGGACCTTTAATGTTGACTAAAACTATTGTTCCCGTGCTTTACATGTGAATTCAGATTGAAGAAATTAATGATGCACAGCTCCAATGACACCAAAGTCAGATCACTGTGGTGTCTATAATTGGGGCCTGATATAACAATGCATAAGAGAACTTTGAAACATTTTCACTCTTCAGCCAAATTCACCACTGCATAATTCTTGTTAAGTAGTGTAAGATAAGTAGTATTCCAAAAGAGCAGCAGTTTTTTTAAACAATAACAATGTTTGTTATTAATCTGTTGCTAAGAGATGAGCACATTTTGTGGTAACCAAGTGTCACGAAGTAAAAATCAGAATTTTACTTTAGCAAAATTACCCAACTGTAAATTCCTTGTGTCTAAGCAGATCAGTATTTCGAAAAAAACTTATGATTAATAAACAATAATTAATTTGGTTTTAAGAGATTAGCTTTTTTTTTCTGCTAACGAATGGCTGTGAAGTATAAATCAGATTTTTACTTTTTGTTGAATGTCTGTTTTATAATTTATTTACAACCAATTACAAAAAATAAATAAAAAAATAAATTACTTTCCTGCAAATTTCACTAACTCTATAATTCCTGTTTCGCGTAAGATAAGCAGTATTTCAAAAGAGTAGAATAAATCTTTTTTTGTTTTTGAACAATAACAATATTTGTTGTTAATCTGTTGCTAAGAGATAAGTGTGTTTTGAGGTAACCATGTGCCACAAACTAAACATCTGACTATTACTCTTGCAAAATTTCCCAACAGTAAATTTCTTGTCTATAGGCAGTATTTCAAAAGAGGTTATGTTTCATAAACAATAATGTTACTTATTAATGTGGTAGAGATGATTATTCTGGTAATGAACTGCCACAAAGTATAGATCAGCATCTTACTTTTGCGTTGAGTGTCTGTTTTAGACTATGTTTACCACCAATAACAAAATAAATAAATACTTTCCTGCAAATTTCACTAACTGCACAATTCTTAAGTAGTAAGTAGTATAAGATAAACAGTCTTTCAAAAGAGCAAGAAGAAATGTTATGCTTTTTGAACAATAACAATATTTGTTGCTAACCTGTTGCTAAGAGATGTGTGTGTTTTCTGGTAACCAAGTGCCATGAAGCAAACACTTGATTTTTACTTTTGTAAAATTTCCCAACTGAAAATTTCTTCTGTGTAAACAGATAAGCAGTATTTCAAAAGGGCTTATGTTTCATAAACAATTATTAATTTGGAGTTAAAAGATGAGCATTTTTTTCTGGCAACGAACTGCCACGAAGTATCAATTACACTTACTTTTTGTTGAATGTCTGTTTTATATTAAATTTACCACCAATGGCAAAAAAAACCCCAAAAAACAAACTTTTCTGCAAAATTCACCAAATGCACAATTCTTGTTAAGTAATATAAACTAAGTTATATTTGCAAAGAGTAGAAAAAATTTTATGTTGTTTTTGAACAGTAATAATATTTGTTGTTAATCTGTTGCTAGAGATGAATCTGTTTTCAGGTAACCAAGTGCTACGTAGCAAACTTTTGATTTTTACTTTTGCAAAATTTCCCAACTGTAAATTTCTTGTATCTAGACAGATAAGCAGTATTTCAAAAGAGCTTATGATTTATAAACAATAATTAATTTTATGTTTAGAGAAGAGCATTTTTTTCTGACAATGAATTGCCACGAAGTATAAATTAAACTTACCTTTTGTTGAATGTCTGTTTTATATTTACCACCGATGACAAAAAAACAAAAAACCTTTCTTGCCAATTTCACTAACAGTACAATTCTTGTTTAGTGTAAGATAAGTAGTATTTCAAAAGAGCAGAAGAAATCTTATATTATTCTTTTTGAACAATAACAATATTTGTTGTTAATCTGTTGCTAAGAGATGAGTGTAACCCAACCGGTTACCCCAACCCACTCGGTTGGGGTAACCGAGTGCCACAAACTAAACATCTGACTATTACTTTTGGAACATTTCCCAACTGTAAATTTCTTGTGAATAAGCAGTATTTCAAAAGAGGTTATGTTTTATAAACAATAATGTTTCTTATTAATGTGGTATTAATAGATGATTATTCTGGTAACGAACTGCCACGAAGTATAAATCAGATTAGTTTTCGTTGAATGTCTGTTTTATAATGTATTTACCACCAATGACAAAAAGACAAAACAAAACAAAACAAAAAAAACAACATTTTCAATTTCTCGCAAATTTCACTAACTGCACAATTCTTAAATAGTATGTAGTATAAGATGAGTAGTATTTCAAAAGAGCAAGAAGAAATTGTATCTTTTTTGAACAACAACAACATTTGTTGTTAATCTGTTGCTAAGAGATGAGCATGTTTTCTGGTAACAAAGTGCCACGACGTAAACATCTGACTTTTACTTTTAAAATCGTAAAAATCAGATGTTTACTTTTGTAAAAGTAAAAATCAAAAGGGGGTGCATAAACATTAGAACAAACATTAGCAGTAGCCTTTTTCCTATAATAAGCTTTTTAGCTGTTCATCCATCTATCCATTTTCTTCCACTTTATCCGGGGTTGGGTTGCGGGGGTAGCAGCTTCAGAAGGGAGGCCCAGACTTCCCTCTCCCCAGGCACTTCTTCCAGTTCTTCCAGGGGAATCCCAAGGCGTTCCCAGGCCAGCTAAGAAACATTGTCCCTCCTTCGTGTCCTGGGTCTTCTCCGGACACGACGCATACCCTCCTCTCGGGGGTATGCGCCCAGAACACCTCACCAGGCAGGCGTCCAGGAGGCATCCTGACCAGAAGTAGAGAAGAGCCAGTTGAGCCACCCCAACTGGTTCCTCTCAACGCTTTTTAGCTATTTTTGGTTATTTATCAGCCATGTTTAGCACACTGAATGGAGGACGTCAATGGAAGACGTCCTCAGTGGGGTATCATGCTACTGATTCCCCACATGCCTTTGGCAGCATTTTGGCTAACATTGGCATTTTGGATAATTTTAGCTGATAAATTAATTTTAACATACTGAATGGAGTAATTCTGTGTTACTCAACATGTTTGTGACTCTCCACATGCTATTGTACATTGTACAAGCACTAGACTGCGATACATTGTACGTTGTAGCTTACTTTTGCAGTGGTGCTAATTTTTAGCATCAGAATGCTGGGTTCCAACTGACAGGCTACTTTGTCAGTCCCTGTTTAAATTTCTTCAGAAATGTTCTAGTTTTTCTAGAACATTTATGAAAAACAGTCTTTAAGATAATAAAACTGGAAATGCATGTGTGCACCTTCATAATTTTGTTCTTTGGTTAGCTTTTGAGTAAAAATTCTCGAGTTTGGAATTGTTTAATCTTCAGGTTGTCCTCAAAAAACTTTGGACCATGAGAGTATTTGAGTCTTATTTGTTAATTGTGTTTTACCAACAGAAGAAAAGATTCACAAATAAATAAATAAATTTTGCAAAAATTGTCATGTTTAATAATTTCAAGTTTAAAGTTCCCATGTCTTGGGCACAGTATGTGTGCTTACTTCACAAATGCATTTGAATCTGCCTGATTGCTTTATGATTGCCTCAACTTTCATTGGATTTTGAAAGCTCAGTTGATTGCCTATTTGGATATATCACTGTCCATGCCTGTCTTACAGTACATTTTGCTTGCCTTTGATGCCCCTTTCTTTTTGCATCAAAGTTTGACCAAGACTTGAGCAATTTGAGAGAAATAAATTCTGTGAAAAGTAAAACCAGTTTGTAAAAATAACCCACAGGCTGCACAGAGGACCAGAGAAAATATTTCTTCCCTCTCTTTTTACACTCCATTTTATATAGTTTGGTTTTCTTCACATTATGTTTGAATTATTAAAGATAACTCTAAAAACATTACAGAAAAATAAGATTAAATATTTATTTAATCATACTGATTAAAATGAACAGTGTGAAGCAACAGACAATGCTTCCCTCCCTGAGGTTATGGGTTTTTCCATTAGGTTTGAAGATATTTTGTATTTAGTTCCCTCTGTGCTGCCTCTGTGTTAATTAGTCAGCTTCCTCAGTTCTTCTGCTCAGCATTGTCCCTCAGCTGTTTATCATCCTTATGAAACTCACCTGGTTTCAATTCAATTACAAGTTTTCAACTCTTCATCCTTCCATAGTATTTAAAGCTGCAGTAGGCAACTTTTATGTATAAAAAATGTTTAGTTTCTATTTTTTTTACGTATTTGTCGACACTGTCATTGTGTTGTAACAGGCAAAATTATGCTCCTCTGACTCATCCAGGTGGTTCCACCATCATCTGCATTAATACATTGCTTGGTCAAAAAAAAATCAGAGACAGAAGGAGGGACTTAGCGCTATCAGTTAAGCTCATGAAAACGCTGCTCACACCCTCCCCCTTGGTCTCTGCTGCGCGACAGCTCTGTACCCACAACAGAGCCTGCTGTGCATCCACAAGCTAGTAAACATGTCCATGGATGATGGCAGATAAACAATGTTTACAAAGCAGTAAAGTGTTTCTCCAACAATAGTTGCACAAGCGTGATTGACAGTGTGCTATGATTGGTTGTTTCTGAGTTGTATATTTCTGCAGATGGTAGCGGGACCACATGGAGGAGCCAGAAAAGCTAGTTTTAAGAAATATGAAAATATATGTTAAATAAATAAATATATATTTTTTATAAAAGTCACCTACAGCAGATTTTAGGTTACCTTGCTGGCTTCTTCTTCTGCTCCAATTCCATATCTTGCTTTTGTCTTACTAAAGTTAAAACAAAAGTAGGTGTAACTATGATAACCAGGCTCCTTCCTGGTTATCATTAAGATTTTCCATTTTCTTTCTTTGTTTATCTGCATTTGGCTCCAAATGCACACGTTGTGTGATTACACTAAGGCCGTGTAGTTAGTGAGAGTACTGCTGGCCCATGAGAGTAAGACCAGGAAGGGTGAAGATCCGTCAACAGAAAGATTTCTGGCTTCTTGTGATGATTATCAATCAGATCATTAAATATAGAAATTTTGAGAGAAGAGATTGCACGATCAATACACCACATTTCATGGTTCGGTTCTTTTGTTTCTTTTGAACATGTATTTTTTTTTGCTCTGTAATGGTGTGGAAGAATGTTCAATATCATGCTGTCAAAAATATCTTGAACTGAGTTATTTATGAAAATCTGCTCTGACCTGTAGCCTATTACACCGCTTTCTGTGAGAAAATAAATCGACAGAAATTGAGGCCATCTGTTGAACCGTCAATCTGCATCTCAAAGCATGCCTCCTAGTGGATGTAATTACAGTACATAATTTGCGTGTGCATGTGTGTGTTCCTTTGACTGGGTGACTTTGCCTTTTTTATATAATGTTAACATTTTTTTATTTGAAAGAAACACATGGGAGAAGAACTATAGCCCCTATATAAGGCAATCAAAAAACTAGTGCTACTGAGAAATTTACCAATTTTTCTCTTGGTATTATAATGTTCTTATAAATAACATTTGAGCTTTTTTTATCGTTTGTCAGGGACTACTTATTTAACCATAGTTACACATTTTTCAATTACTCCTCACCTGCTTGCACAAATGTTCTGATTCGTCATCATCAATCATGATCAGTTTTGTGTGTCTTTCACTGACCCCGTCATCTGGTGTACCTGCTGCCATCCTTTTACATTCTTTTCATCTCATTAATTTAACAAATTTCAATCGTGCATGTTTCTGACAGATATTATTTTCTGTCTCGCATTCAAATAGCTTTAATCTGTGTGGAATTATGGACTGCCAATTCATGCATATATGTAAGGCTGAGTAAACAATGCAAGGTTAATAACGCTCACTGAGACATGGCGGTCACTGCTTTCACCCACATAAATCTGTGTGCAGACACTCACACACGTAACATTCAGGGTATTTAAAGAGAAAGCAAAAAAAAAAAAAAAAAGAAATCAAAAGAAAGCTGAGATCCATTTTTGTCCAACAGGATTACTGGCAAGACAAACATGTTTGAGACATAGGGGTTTTGAACTATGCAAAGACAGATTAATTACCTCAGTATGAGCAATACAATATGCCAGCAATCAATCAAACTGTGAAATTACCAACTGTGACAGCAATCTATTCCCCTGTTTTGCCCCTTTGTATATATTAATCCTTGCGGTCAAACCACCTTCACTTCAATCTGCTCTGCTACAAGAATCCATTTAAGTATTAAAGTGACCCCTGGCAGTTATCCTTCTGCTGAAATGTCTTTTTTAAAAACATCTGTTTAAAACTTAACTTTACATTGAGTCAACAGACAAGAAGATAACTCTGAAAAGAATTTTTAAAAAGATGAAGATTCTATAACCCAGTCCCTTAAAGTTGCAATACATACATGTTTTTATTTACATATTTGCTTAAACTCTCACTATGTCACATCAATATCATGTGAGAGAAGTAATCTTTGAATAGATCAATCTTCTCCACCTCCTCGCAATGCATCTATTGCAGTCTCAAGAAATGTACCAGTCCCAGTCAAAAACAACCAATCAGAGGCAGGAGGAAGGTCTTAGCGCTGTCCCCCAGGCTTGTGTACGCAATGCTAAATGTGCTAATTGCAGACAAACAACTTATTGTTCCAGGAAAGCCATTAATCCATTGTCATAGGTGGTCATGCTAATTAGTCTGAGCATTCCTGGCCAACTCTGCCAACAGGAAGAAGTTGTCATGCCTCTTTTCAATATTAAGTCTAATAGTTTAATTATGTGAAATATATTATTTTCTTGTAAATAGATATTAAAATAATCAAGTTCAATGTTATATTTAGGACTTGACTGTTCCTTGGGTTCATAACAGAGCAATTTGCTTCTTATTTATGTTCATAATAAAGTCAGTTAGATGCTGCTTCTTCTATATCCATAGTTTTCAGCTGATATGTTCCACTAATTCTTATTCCTTTCATTTTGATTAACTTGTAATTTGTGAAAGCGAAAGAAAAGCAGACAAAAAATAAGACACAAATAAGACTGTCAACCAAATAACAAAATCTCACTAGAAGCCACAGATATCTGCCACTTTGCAAGCACGACCACCCACTGATGCTACATCAAACCACCAGAAATTCTGAAATTTTGTGTCAAAGAACGACCTTAATTATCTTATGTTTGAAAGACTAATGAACAGAATAAAAACCTCTCAAAGTGAAAAATTTAGCTGACACCAAGCTGATTACTGTACAGACAGGGGTATAATTGGAACAGGTAAAAATATGCACCTTTTATTGTCTCATATTGCCTATGATAAAAATCTGACAGGCACAATTAAACTGTAATATCTCGCTCACACACAAGTCACATCACCAAATCTTTGTTTTCACCTGGTTCTTAATAAAACATATTTCAGCATTGTCAAAGACTAAAAATCAAGAGCAAACATGTATGATCATGTCAAAATCACTGAATATATTAGTTTCTCCTTTCACTGTGGATGAATTTAGGCCTTTGCTTTCTTTGTTGCTCAGGGTTTTAACGTTTCGATTTAGGAGAGTTTTATTTGGCACGACTCTGCAAGGTCTCACCACAAAACTTTAAATGATTTGTGATCTCAACATTCAGTGCATTTTTGCATGTCCGTGAGTCTTCTTTTCAGCTTTATTTGAAATTACTTCCCTGCTGTATGAACAGACTTTGGCAGAGTTTCAGCTATTGCATAGATGTTGTTAAAACGTATCTAAAAAGAAACAGTTTAGTGATGTGGTAGCCTTGCAAAAGCTGAAAATGACATGACCTTTTTACAATCACATTGTAATGTCTGATATTTTCTCCAGTAGTGACATTAACGCAGCGCCAAGTTGATTACTGTACATATTTTAAAATTCTCTTTACTCAAGGCACAGTCGGGTATCATCAGCATTTGCTGAATGATAGTCGATCTTCTGTTATTAAGACCATAAGTATGTCTCAAATAAGTATAACGTTTTACAATAACTTTACTATTTCTGTAGAAGTAACCTGTATTTTACCATTCACAAATGAAACTACCCCAGAGCAAGTTATAAAGTCAATTTTGATGCTAAGGATGCCTAATGCTTTCATAATGAATATAATTTTGTGAAATTGACAAAGTATTTGGTTTGTTTGAAGATGATCATTTATCACAATATTGACTACTCTGTCAAGGAACAATGAGTATCATAACCTTTTTATTAGATATCACATGATAAATAAAACCTCAACTGAGATGAACTTGACTGTTTATAAGGAGGCTTAGAGTCGCATTAAAAAAAGGTTTTGAACTGTTAAAGGACAATTAGATGTTCACTGACAAAAACAGAGGATGAAAGTAATTTTTATCAATTATGACTTGCAAATTTGAATATGTCAATTTTTATCACATGTGACTGTCACCTGATCCCTGGGTTTCCACAAAATGTCAAAAAAAATATTGCCATTGTCATATTAAGTTGTTGGCAATTGAAACAAGTAGGGCCAGATCTTTCCTTTGGAGTTCATTCATTGGCATTCAGATTTTTCTTGCTTTTCAGTACATGTGCATTTTTTCAGATTAGTGTTTCTTCCTTTGGTTATTGTTTATGTATTCTTCAGCTTATCTCATGTTTATTAGTGTCTTTCCCTCAGTCTGCCTGCTTAGCCTCCTCTCACAGCTGCACACTGTTCCCAGTCAGCCACCTGTCACTTGTCTACTAATGAAGCTTCCCAGTATTTAAGCTCCTCTCTCTCTGTCACTCACTGCTGAATTTTTCCTTTGCCTTTATACTGTTTTCCTCTTCCATGCCAGGCTTTTCTCCTGTGGTTTTTGTGAGGCTCCTTGTTATATTTTTATTAAAATATTCTGTTTTGGCACAAATAGATATGTTTGGATTCTTCACAAAACAAAACATGACATTTTGGTTGAGCTTCCAGATGGTGCCTTCTCTACTTGGAGCAATGAAGTGAGTGAAGTGCATGGAGGTCTTAATGCATATTATTGGGCTCCCTCGGTTAACATTGTCTTACTTTTGTAGCCATATCTTAAAATGTTTCAAATATCAAACAGATCTTTCTAAACTACTGCTAAGATACAGTTGGTCAAAAATTATTTATACCCCAGGGAGATTTGATCTGAAATGATTAATTCAAACATAAAGTTTTGTTCTGATCGGAAATGAGATGGGCGTCTCTAAAGGATAAAATGCTGTTCAACCAACGTTTGGTCAATAACCATTGTCAATAGCTCAGTGGTTGCCAAAACAAAGAATTGCCTTTGTAGCAAATCCCCTTAAAGTTACATTATAAAAAGAGATATTGTCCATAGTCAAAGCCGCTCTCTGACGCAATAAAAAAACCATAAAAAATAAAAAATAAAAAATCTAAATTCGCACAGGTCAACATCATGGGGATTTCTCACACTGAGATCTTTTCAAGTGCAGCATTTGAAATGATAAAACACCTTGCCTGATACCATCAGAGACTTAGCATTGAGAATGTATTATAAATCAACATGATTTAAAGTGTTGTAATTTAAATAATGCATGACTCCATTTTTTTCCCCAAGTATATCCCAGATAGAAAATATCTAACAGAGAATTTGTGATGGATGCAAATCACACATTTCTCTTATTTATAAGTAAACAAGTCAAATTCATTGATTTTCAAAGGAAGCGGTATGATTATGTCTTCATTTTTTAAAGCAAGGCTGATTTCTAAATGAGACAAGGGAATTATGAATACGACAGGGAGTCCTCGGATTATATATATATATATAATATATATATATATATATATATATATATATATATATATATATGGGTAAGTGTAAACATGCTGGTTTGTGTACCTTGTGTACCATCAGCTCCAAAGAACATGATGGAACTGATGGTAGATATTCCTGTGTATTAATGATTGCCTGCTCTCCTCTGCTAAGTATCAAAGAGAAATTTCAAGTAGGACACACAAAGAGTGAGACCGAGCAGGGAGATCTAACAGATTTCAGCATCGCACACTGTGTGCCATATTCTTTTACTTAGTGTGGATGTATAACACAATGACCCCCACGTTGCCTTACATATGCTCTATATTCAGCCAAAAAACTCATTACAACTCATTTTGATCAATGAAACATTCTGTTATATTACAAAAATTATATGTTGACATAGTTTATGGTCTTTCAGGACTGGACTCAGTTTCTGGGATCACATGGACATTTCTACCAACGCTCACTGAACCACTTAGCAGATCAATAAAGGGTCTTTGTTTATTCATTCTTGCAGTCTCCAGCAGCACAAAGCCCCTTCATTTACTGAGATCACATTAGCCGTAAGATAAGGGGCTTCGTGGTTTCTTGCTTAGCCATTTGAAACTCAGGGGGATTTATTTACATTGCCCCCATTAATATATAACATATCTAATGAGGTGTGATTGTCCTGTTTGTTTAATGTATTACTGGAGCAGATCAAACAATGATAGAAGCTTTCTAAGCACATAAAACTTGACTTACTTTCCAGCAAAAATGCTACATTGTTGTTTAGTTATTTAATTATTTCTTTGCATATGTGAGCATCCTTTTTACCTTTAGAAGAAAACAATCAACCTCAAGAAATACATTTTACAAATTAAACAGTACAAAGTTCACAATAAGTTCACAGTGGACATACAGGTTTTTTAGAAAAAGTTTTACATGGAGTCAGTGTTAGCGTTCAGTGATGAACGATGCTCAGCTGACTGAGCTGTCTGAGTGAGGAGCCAGAAGATGGCACCTGGGCACCAGGAGCCAGAAGTTGGTACCTGGGCACCAGAGCTTTTCCCCAGCCATGCCTCACAGCTGACCAGCACGAAACAACTCCAACATTGCTTTTTAGAATTGGAGATTATTTTCAGGATAATCAGATTATTTGTATCAGTGAGGATATATTTAAAATGACAGAGCAGTGGTTTCTACAACAGAAACTGCTTGCCATGGATCTGTGTTGCATCAATAGGCTAAGACCTGACTAGGTAATAGAAGTTTTTTTTGTTTTGTTTTGTTTTGTTTTTTTAACCCATAAGCCAGTACAGCAGCTGGTTAACATTGCTGACCAAAGAGTCACAGATATATTATCTAAGGCAAGTCAAAATATTTCACTGATGCCACTCCCTACTCAAGTGATGTTTGATCTACCAGATCTAAAAAAAAAGATGCGCGTTGATCTACTTCAAACAACAAAAAAAAATCCTATATAAACCATATGTAAAATATTTTGATCTGTATGAAATGAGATTAAATTATTAATCTAATTAAACATAAGCACATAATACATTATGTGATTCTTGTTGTTTTTAAAAAGTTTTAAGTGCAGAATAACGAGAGCAAGAATAACTCAACAAGTTATTTTGAACTTTTAAATATTAAAGAAACATTTAAATGCAGAACCATTTTCCAGTGTGATTAAAAAAGGATTCAGTGTTTTTAAACATATTAGGCTCATTCAAATGAACAAAGTAGGAACAAATCTGAAATCATATTTACTGATAATTGTAACTGTCAACTCTTTAAACCCATTTACAAATAAAGTCAATAAGGTTTTATTTTTCTTTTTTAATGAAACACACTTATTTGCAATGTCATGTAAGATAACTTGTGCAAATAAACAACAAGCTGGCAAAGACATGTAATGTTAAAAAAAGATGACTTGTGAAATGACTCAACGATGTCTAATGTATTTCAGTCTACAATTTCAGATTTAGGAAATGCATTTCATCATCTGTTTAGTGGTTTCTCTGTCTTTTTGTATAGAAGACACAAACCAGTGCTGATTTGATATAATTTTTAGGGTCCCAGGCTGCATTGTCTTAAATGCAGACATTCTGTTGTGTAAATCACTGCAGTATCATTGCTTCTCAATACATCATTAAATAAAAGTTCACCAACAAAAGAGAGAAAATCCAGGGGAAAAACCCATAAATATTGGTAAATCTCTGAGCCTTAGCTAATTAAGATTGATCAAGATGAAGAATAGAAAATTAATCTAGTTCTAATTATTATCAACACCGTTTTTCTGCAGGGAAGAAAATCAACTCAAACACCAACACTGATGAAACTCTAGGAGAATTGGTGCACATAACCTGTGTAAGTGCATATCTCTGAAGCCAGCAGAAATTCTGAGTCGTGAATACAAAACCAAAATGATTTTTGGTGATTCTGTTTTTTTTTTTCTTTTTTTTAACAGGATGATTCCAAACCACATTCTGCTCATTTTAAAACAGTGACTAAAGCAACTGGGAGCCAAACTGGCAGGCCAGGGCTGGAGCTGAAAAGCTGTTAAAACCTCTCATCTGGCAAGAAAATATATTTCATTTTTTCACTTTCATAACCTTGGTAATTTGTCTTCTTATTTCTGCAAGGTTTTGAGAGTGATCAGTTTTTCCAATTACACAAGCGCCATAACTTGCAGAATGTCTCATCTAAAAACCTCAGAGGTTTATAAAATGTCTGCAGTATTTGCCTTTTAATTAATACATTTTTACATTTTCTTCCCCCTTTTTTAGATATTTTTTCCCCCCCTGACCCATTCTAAAATAAGAATCTTTAAAATGTTGGAAGCAATTTACAATTACTGGTATTTATTGTGTTGAGATAAAAGGTGAGTCATAGCGGAAGCATATTATGGCAATTTTCCAGGACTAGTTTACAATTCTTTGTGCAGATGGTAACTCGGGTTTAGTGCCAAATAAATTCTAAATAAGTGCTAAAAAAAGATAGAAAGTTGTGCATGATTAAAAAACATGAGTTTCTACATTAACATTTTAGAAATGTAATAAGATTGAGTCTGATTCAGAGCACATACAGTATTTAAAACAGGGCATGATCCAGTCTCCAGTGTTGCAAAATAAATAAATAACTTTAAGAAACAGTCTGTATGAGTGAGTCTATAAATGTTACAACATCCTACATCTACATATATATATTTCCTCACTCCTCTGAACAGCAATCTCTGAATATCTCAAGAGTTGGTGCCTGTGCTCTTCTGGAGCCAACCTCACGTTTCAACTTTTCACACCTTTTCTCTTTTCTCTTTCCAAAGTTGGAATTCCTCAAGCTTCTCAAGTCCATTCCTATTGAAGTTGATGTTCCTTGGGATTACTGTGCTATCGCTGCTGTTTTATTCTGTATTTTGATGACAACAACCATCTCAATTTGGTTTGCTATCACCTGTTTTTCAGTCTGGGTCTGGAAGCCCCTCAGCATCTCAGCCTTGTCATTTCTCCACCACCCTTGGCAGTGAGATTTCCAGCTCACACTTGGAACAGATGTTCCCGTCTGCTGTGCCTGTCTGGATTTTACTTCCTGGCATCGCGTGCTGAACCATATCCGTGGCGATTCTGCAGAGACTGCATCTTGGGTCCTGCCTACAATGGTAGAAACTCAGCCCCCCTTGCTCTTGTGCTGAGTGTTGGGACTTGTTCTGCAGGGATTAGAAGTATTTTCTTGAATTTCTTGATATCGACCACTTCCACAATCTGCCAGTGGAACCCGCCATGCAGAGAAATTAATAGTTCCTCTTGGTTCTCTTCAAAAGAGTTTTTTTTTTTTTGTTGTTGCCTGACACATTCACTTATGTTCTGATCCTTACTTGTCTTCGCTTAACCCAACCTTACATTCCCTTATAGTATACTCCGAGGGTATTGGTGTATAGTGTGGCATATATGTAGAGAGGGAGAGCGTGAATCTAAAATCCACTATTCCTGCAAAAGTATTTTCAGGAACAGATGTCAGTTTTGTTTTAAAAAAAATAAATAAATAAATAAATTAAAAAAAAAAAAAAATATATATATATATATATATATATATATATATATATATATATATAATTTTTTGATGTGTTAACATTAAGAAAAACTATACATTTTACATATGACTGGCTTATTTCTAAGTCATCAACATTTTTTGCTGGAAATTACATTTTTACCAAGGCCTCTTAAAATTGATTTTTAGTTCACTGTGCTGGCTCTATTCCTCTGACTTCCAGAGTAATGTCCATTTTCTGTTTTTCTCTGCCACTGTCAGGTGATTTGATGCTTTATTCAGCTTTTTGGCCTGGCGCTGATGAGGCCTTGACACCGGTCACAGCTCTGTACACAGCATTTCTGCACTCCACTGTCAGTTTCAGGCATTTCAACCTTTTCATTTTTTTCCCTTTTCCCTTGCTCTCTCTTCTTCAGTGACACAGCTTCAGCTTTGATAGTGCTTCCTTTTTTTTTTTGATAATAGTCAAAAAAAAAAAAGGAAGATACGATGAGATGTCTTTCTGAATATTTTGAAGAGATTATCCATTATAAATGTTTTCCTTTGTTCTGGAGTGATTGTGTGAGACAGACTAACTGTGATGTAGTCACACTGAGTTGCCTCACATTCATCATTATTGTTGTTTTTTACCCTAATAATGTATCTTTTATGATGTGGTGTGTAATGTTTGTGGTGATTAATAGCATGTTATTATCTGTTCAATCAGCTCTGATCATGGCACCGAAAAAATTGATTGAGATAGCGGCTGAGATGGAGACACCATTGTTTTACCAACGTTTTTATCAAAGTTTATGGAAAAGAAAGAAAACAATAAAAAGCAATGAAAAGATGATCTCTTGACTTCAGTGGAGACAGTGTATTTTTTTTCAAAATTGCTCAGTTTTTGTTTCAGCTGCATGCCCTCTTACAGTGAACAGCCGTCAGATGTTGCAGATATATGCTGTTGATGAGCCTGGATGTTAAAGGACTTGTTATGGTTCGGTTGAAAGCAGGGGCTGGAGTCGGTGCAGCTCTTACAAGAGATGATTTTGAACCTTGTTAGCTTGGGAGCTGGACCCTGTAAAGAGCCTCGAGGTTTTCTGTAGTGCTTCTTGATTTTCTCCTTCATGTAACCTTTGCTGTTCTTTTTTTCTGTTTTTTTTTTTAACCAACACATTTTCTGTCATTTCATAATCGCAGATTAGTCATGTATTCCATGTTTTCCTTTGATGTCTGGTGTTTCGGGCGGCAGCTTTCCTCTTTCACAGACACTTTGTCCTCTGGTGCTATTTGACACTGATTGCGAGTCAAATAAACAATGGAGGGCAGTGAAAGGATGTGAATTACTTCAACTGATGATGTTTCTAACACAAGATCAACCAATTTCTCTTCTTATCTTGTCAATCAATAACACTCTGCAGTGCTTTTCAAAGCCTTCCTTCCTCAGAATGTCATTTCATTGACTTCTTTTTTTTATTTTTTTTTTCTCTGTGCTCTTCTGTCAGCTAAACGGTATTGTTGCATGAGCGGTTGCGCACAAGGAGGCTTAACGAACATCAGGCGCACAGCACTCGCTGGGAAAAAAAATCGTTCTATTAATTAATGGTGTAATTAAGGTTTTGTCATTGACATGGCACAGGCTGACAGGGATAGATGGGGTACTTGGTCCTGAACCAGGCAGCCTCACATTCCATAATGAATGGCAGCTATTACCAAGCCGTTTGGGTGGTGATGGGGCCACCTGCAAAGGCCTGGCTTCCCAACCTCTCCTTTATTTCACCACCAACCCTTTATCTGCTCCCAGCAGTTTGGCTTCCCATTTCCGACCTTATCCTTCATTTAGCAACCCCCTAATTTAACACACTGTCTCTGCTTGTGTTCCTGCTTTTTTACTAGGCCCTGCTGCTGTAACTGCCTACAATTAATGTCAGGCAATTTAACTAGAGTATTCCCCTTGCCACAATATTTTTGCCAGCAGTTAGTGTCAACCTTTACATAGTTTATTAGATTCAAGGTGTTGAAGAGCACCGGTACCGTAGAAACGTGGCATTCCATTGGGGTTGCTATTTTTGACAGTTTTTCAAAGTGTCCGTGGACAAACATGAGCTAGTTTCAACAGACTATGTTTGGTGAAAATAGCATGAAGGCATGAATCAATCAGATTCATGCCTTCATTTCTGTTGGAGAACCTATACTCAAAACCATCATCAACTGTAAACCCCGCACCTCCACCACAGAGCTACCTCGGCTACCACCACTGAATGCACTGTTTCAGGGAATGATGTGTTAAGCTTTTGGTCTGCAATCAATGAGTCAAATAATTTTCTGTCCCCTTTGAAAATGCTCATGATTTGGTTGCTGCAGTAAGCTGTGGCTGCTCAAAAGGACGCTTAGTACCGAATGGCATCTCGCTCATGTCGCACACAGAATCACATCTAAAAGTAAGAAAAATATTTGCTTTTCACATGCAGCTGTTTTTTCTTATAAGGCAGCTGAAAGAGTAATCATCAGCAGCAGTTCAGTGTTTAATTATTAAAATAAAAAGGATGAGATGTAATATTAAAGTTTCTTCAGGCACTCTATAGTTGTGTGGAAGGAGGAGGTTGGTATTGAGGATCGGGGAGCAAATCTATCTCTGAAAAAAAGGAGTGCTCCTGCTCTCCACCAAGAGTGAGTGTGGATAGGTTTGGAGCAGTGATATTTATTTGGATGTTTAGAAGCCGTGATACAGACCCATTCAATAAATTAGAATATTATTGAAAAGTTTATTGATTTCAGTAACCCCATCCTTAAGTGAAGCACATTATATAGATTGATTACACACAGACTGATATCTCAAGGCTTTTATTTCTGTTGATGATGATTTCTTGCGTACGGCTCATAAAAACGTCAAATGTACGATTGAATTATTACATCTACAATGTTGCTTTAAATACAGGAATGTGGGCTGGATGAAAGGAATGTTTATTACCTGCTTAAAGGTCGGTAAAAGATACTTTTAATTTGACAAATGAGGATTATTAGAATACATATTCAAATTTTTTGAATATGACTGTGGTTTTTGTAAATTGTCAAAGGGCTAATTGTATTACTTTAACAAAGAATTCTCTGCAAAACATAAAAATAAAAAAATAAGTTCCCACACAGATGTAGGCACTCCCACTGAAGTTGCACCTGTGAATGCACCTCCCTACAATAATCAGTGCTCCATTTATGTTCAGTGTGAAAAGCGGAGCCCTTGAAGAAACACAGCATGGTGAGAAAATGCAAATGCCAGAGAAAACGACTGGAGGCTTAAATTTAAACCTGTGCTGTGAGGCAAACTGTAAGCTGAAGGTTCAACAAATGCGTTGCTAAATATGGCAACAGGTAAAGAACAAAACAAATGAACAACAAAGTAAATTAAATACTCTGTCTTTTTCTGAAGTGTGTGGTACAATGCTTCTTGGAAACGACAATTACAACTTGCTGCAACAATTACCAAATGAAAGAAATCAAAGCAGATTTTAAAGAGCTGTAATCTGTTCTGTAAAATAAATGTAAGGAAATAAATTAAAACATGTAGAGTTACTTTCAAGAGCATTGACAATGTTTAAGTTTTTCCACATTTTGTTACATTGCATCCACAAACGTTTGTGTAATTTTGTGTGGCAGACTGACAAGTGGAAAAGAAAGATACATGGTTCTCTAAACTGCTGCATTTTGCATTTATTTGTAAACAACCAATAAGTGAAACATTCCTTTCCATTAGCACATTTTTGTGTTGCATATGTTGTCACAAGCTGAAATGTTACAAATGTGCTGCTGGGAAAAGATGTATCTAAAATCTAGATGTTTTTCCATGAACCGACCTTAAAAATGCCATTGGGTTCACATGAGTATATGACTTAGTTATGGCTGCTATAAAACATCTATTTGACCCACTGAAACTGTGCATCCTATTTTTACACAATCTCAAATGCAGTATCATGCACATAGTCATGCATTTGATTGCATTGATAAAAACAGCATGTTCAGTGATTGTTTCATGAACAAATCACGCTGCTTTTCTAAGTTGGAAGAAGAACACTGTGAAGTTGATTCAAATGCCATTCCCAGTAATTCCATCACTTATCATCTGATGCAGGTTTATCAGCCAGAGCAGTCATACACATTAATAAGTTCAGTTGTATGCTGTGACATGTCAGCCATTACACACTTATTTGACCATGAAGATGAGCTCATTCACACACATGATAAAGCAATGTATTTTTGTTGGTTTGGTCAGCCTTTTCACTTGGACATTGCCCGTTTGTCAACATACATCCTTACTATATCTCAAGGTTACCTCCTGTTTGAGATTCATGACTAGAAGACTTTTCTTGTGACCTTCCTCTGCATTTCTTCTCCCGAAGAGTGTCTGTAATATCAACTCGCTGATACTGCCAGCAAAAGGAAATTAGTCATTTCAGGAAATCAATCATCCTCATATAAATTCCTGCATCAACTTGACCTGTTTCCAGATGAGATATTGCAGGGAAATGATGGGACTTGGGTGTTTTCACTCAGTAGCTTATATATTTTCTCTTTTTTTTGGTGGTTTATCACATTATAGTTGATCATTTTATTGGTAATATTATTCACAGTCTTCACGATGAGTTAAATAAATTTCCACAAAGTTGTCCATTTAACATCTTAAGCATACATTAAATTAGACAGTCTTGCAAACCTTATGAAAGTGATGAGACAATTTGATAAGCTTGATGTTGAATTACCTTCTGCAAGCGGCTTCACCAAGCTGAGCTTAAATTGAAGTTATGATGGAATCAACAATGAGCCAAACACTGTGCTAAGCTGTTCAAATTTCAATTACCTTTTAGGAGGTAAGAGGAGGAAAGGCAAAGAACGATGAAACAGAATGAGAAAAGAGAAAGGCAGTTGTGGTGGTGATGTGGGGGGTGTCAGTGAAATGCGAGAGGAGCTATATCAGTCTGATCAGTCATCCATCCTACTCCAATCTCCTGATAAAGCAGGTACTGCAGGAGGTGAAACGATGTGTATCAAGACCTCATGAAGATCGATGGCATCCTTCTGCCAGATTTGAGAGAAACAAAAGAGAACGAGCACAAGAAATAAAAGAGAAAGGAGGCTATCTAAATTGGTCAACACAAAAGCGACAACAGCAGGGAGACAGAGGAGATTGCGGGCTATTAAAAAGTACGAAGAGGAAGGAGGTTCAATTTTTTTTCCCCGACAGCCTGTTAACACGACGTTAAGCGATGCGGTAAATAAGTCCCTGTGAAATGAGGGTGCGCTATAATCAGAATTCGGTGAGATTTGTGCCAGGTGTGTTTATGTACACAGTGCTTTGGTAAACATCAGAGCGACAAGTTGTTTAAGCTTTTAGTGCCTAACAGACCTGCAGATGTTGCGGTCATATCTTGGTTTCACACTTAAGACACAAGACTTCTATTTTCACTTCCTCTTTTGTCAGCAGTACAGAATGTACCCATGATTTCACTCGATTTGAATGGAAACTTGGTATAAAATTTAAATAACAAGTTCTAATAATGAGAGGAAGCTGATTGTGCTTGAAACCCCACATGTGTAAAGATAAGCTTGAATAAATGTAATTACAAGTGGAGGTTTGATTAAATTACAAATAGCTCTGATCAAAACAAGAAAGAAACTGATGCAAATTTGGTGTCCCTTGAAAGGTTTCTGAATGAATGTAGATTAATTTATTTTTGGTTAAAAGAAACACAAATGCATCAACAATGTGCTCGTAAATAAGAGTAACACTATTTGTTTACAATACTATGCTATTAATAGCTCACACTTTCACAAGCTTTTATGTCTAGCTTTGCCTTTTCCATTGCATGAATACCTTATATCAAGCATTGCAGCTCCAGTCTTCAAAAGCAGATATGCTGCACTTTCTCTCAACCCTTCAAAAATGCGACCTAGAGATTGTTTTCCTGGATTTCTTTTGATTTGTAAGCAAAAAATGTACTAAACTTCTGCATAAAGTTTTAGTTCAAATTGTTAATTAGGCGGTAAACTATGCATTAGTTGTTTAGAAATACAGCTGAGAAGAAATACAAATGGATGGTTTTAACTTCTAGATTAGATTAGAACATAGATTTGGTCCTTTCGAGCAAATAAAGAGCTGGTGAAACTGGCTACAGTGAGTTTTACCTTGAAATATAGGAAACACTGAAGGTGCTACTTCAAATGTATTTCTTTGAAACACTACTGGCAAGGAATCAATGCAGTCTTTGTTGAGGCACAGCTAACACTTTATAACTTAGCACTGTGATCTATACAACTTGGCAATGCACTGCACACACAAAACACACCCATATGCACACACACACAAACACACATTATTTTACTTCTGTACAAACTGGAGACTTTAACTTCCATTCATTTTAGTAACTGCATTTGTGCCTAACTCAGACATTTCCCCTAACCTCAACCCATTCTAGTTTAATTCTAACCCTAACATGAACCAAAACTTAATTCTCACTGTACCTACAAATCTAATTGGTAGAGCACAGTAGAACTGCATTGAAACCAAGAAAAGGTCCTCACTTTCCACAAATTACCTCCCTTTGTTGGTAAATGTTGTGAAAGTAGTCCTCTATACAGTATATACAAGTACACACACACGCACACACCCCTGCACACACATGCATTCTTTTGTCAGAATAGTCCACAATAAATGGATGGACCATTACTGCACTACTGTCACCCAGCTTCTAGCTGCTCTATTTTTAGGGTGATGGTGATCAGAGATGGTTCAAGATAACAGGCCATAAATCAGTAAATCTTCTGTGTGAACAAAGTGCATGAACAAAATAGGTGTTAGATATTTTACCACACCACTGAAAACACTTGATTCTGGTAGCACCCTCCCACAGAATTACAGATATTTAAAAGTGAGAGTTTTAAGCACAAAAGAACCTTTATTGCTCAATATATGATTGGATGTCACCCAAAACTGGACCTTATCACACTTCACATCGCCAGACACTGTTGTTTTCTCAACAAGTTATAAAGTAGACTATCTTTTTATGTATTCTTTTCTAAGCAGCCAACTTTTCTTCTCAGACGAAAGCGTGCTTGGACTGAATGGTACAATATCCAATGTTGAACGCACGATTGACTGAACACATTTTACATTAAGATATTCTAAATCACAGCATGATCTGCTCGCTTGACCTTGGGATAATCACTGCATCTATAAATATTAGTTAGAATAAGTCTATGTGAATTCTGGTTTTGAGCAGGGTAAATGATTCAAAATTAAACTGTGTGATTAATTTTTCATTTATGGCTTTTCAGAATTTTGAAATTGAGCATCATCAGAGAAAGCCCAACATTTAAATTAACACAAAAACCCATTTTCACTGCTTTATGTAATTCTTCAGTGGCCCTGAAACCTTCTTCTGACAGAGAAGGAGTAATTAATTGCAAAGTGCATGGTGCAGCTCATGTGTTATCACAGAAAGCAAAGCATCAGCATTGGCACATAATGTTGTTTGTTTATGCAGCTGCACGTCTTAGTCCTGCTCAAATCTCTTGGTATCATCAAGAAATTCTGCAAACAAGTCTTGATGATGGTTTACAGTGAACTACTTTATGTGTGCAGTTTTTTCGTCATAACTACAGGCCTGTGCAGAAAATGCTTACAGACATTGTGCTGTTGTCACATAGAGTTTAAACACAATATTTACAGAAACATTATGACTTGGGTGAAATGTTATGGTTATTATGTTTTCCACAGTACTTTTTGGGGAATTTTGGTCCATTCCACTTTACTAAAGAATTGTGACCAAGCTAAAGTTTTAGACTGCCTTGCTTTCAAATCTTTTCAGTTTTCCTTTGTGATGTTCTGCAGACCAAGGTAAGGGCTTTGTGATTACCGCTCCAAAAACACTGACTTCATTGAACTTCAGGTAATTATTTCGCATGTTGCCCAATGTGTTTGTGCTATCTTATTTCTGACTTTTATTTTTTATTTATTTATTTATTTTGCAAGATTATAGCATCACATTCATACCCAAATCTCTGAACTTAAGTAATCATAACAACAGCACATTCATTAATTAAGAGAGTTCACAGCTCTGATTGTGGGCATTTAATTTTTAGCTCCCTCTACCCATCTGTACTAGCCTGACCATTTCCTTTCTGTGCATAGAAGAATAAGAAGTTAAATAAAAAGCAAAGAAAATTAACAACATTTTTTTTGTTTTCTTCTTTGTTCTCACCTGCCTCCTCCTCTCCATCTGGACTTTCAATCCACGTCATGTCCCCCACTTTTCTTCTACTCCTGTTAAACCCTTGCTAGCACTCACCAGATTTGAGCTGAAAAACCATTGGCCATTCCAATGAGAGTGTGGAGATGGGTGGAGAGAGCATGTTTTACTTCTTGCCATACTAGAAGAGCAGGACTTTGTGATCAGAGCTGTGCACTCTTTCAGTTAATAAATGCGGCATTGTGATTGCTTAATAAGCTCGTCAAAGCTTTTTGGCATAAATGTGACTCCATAATCTTGCTGCAAAAACAAATATGATGCTACCAGCCCTGTATTTCACAACTGGGTTGATTTCCTGAGATTTACAATAACTGTGGTCAAAAAAAAGCACTTCGATTTTTCAAGTTCCGTGGGCCTGCAGGACATGTCACCACAAAATAAGGTCTTTTTGCCTTTGTAAACTATAACTTTGATTTTATTTTGCTTTTGGAGTACTGTAGAGGCTTCTAATTCTCTGAGCACGGCAGTCTTTTACCTGCTTCAGCTAGCATCTTTACAAGGTCTTTCATTTTGCTTATTATGTTCTTGCACATATTTTGCATCAAAACACATCCATCTTTGGGACACATAAACTGTTTCCTAAAGGGTATGATGGCTGCACCTTCAGATAAATGTCTTTTCACTTGCGTGCCCTTGCTTGAAGAGTTGGATGTGAAACCTTCATGCATCTGGAAATTGAATACAGCAATTAAGAAGGGTTGGGAATGTCAACAATCCCTGATATATTGAGGAATTGCTTTTGATTTCTGTGTGACGAAGAAGGGTTTCTTAGGTGTTGCACATTTGTGCAAAGTGTCCTTAGCACACTTAGACTTCAGAATTTGAAATAAAAGGAAATGTCAAAAAATTTATAATACCATATTCTCTCTATTAGTAGTAATAGTCTTTGTTTTCCAAGTGTTTCCACAAATTTTTGAAGGCACTTTTATATTCTCCATCCAACATTCCATCAGTTAATAGAGGTCAAGGCAATATAAACTATAGCAGTCCCTCAGACCCAAGAAAACACGGAGAGCTTCGATGGGTGCAGTAGATTCACTTCGTACGAAACCGAGTTTGTTGAAGAGCACTGTATACAACGTGCTCCAAATACAATGTGCTCCAAATACACCATGAAAACTAAAGGAAAAGAAAATACATTTGCTTAAGTGCTTTTGTTTTGACACAAAACATGAATACATTACATAGTAATGCTAACTTCACAAACTAATATAGCTCTAAACCTGTACCTCGCTCCGCTGTCCAAGGGTCCAAGGGCTGCAAAGTTTGTGTTGTGCTGCTTATAGCCTTTAGCCGGTTCTGAAGAATGTGCGCTTCAGAAGTCCAGAGTCATAAAGATGAAGAATATCCTCCTCTTCCTCTTGTCCAAGGGATATTTTAGCCCAAAGTGCTGGCTGACCAGAGACTAGTGACACTTTCTCTTATTCTTCACTTTAAGTAAAGGCACTAACTCAACGTGAGCCAAACTACTGCGCCCCCTACTGGGTAATATGGGTAACAACCTACAATCAGCATATATAATGGAACGGGCATTTACATGAAGACTTGCAATTACTGCAGTACACTCCCAACGTGCACTTGTATTTTATATCTATCTTAGACATCAAATTCAGTTGCAAGTAACATTTCAGAATGGTGATATGTTCACCTGTGCTAGTTCCTTAGAAGAAGTGTTTTTATTATTTAAAAACCTGAACTTGCATGCACAAGTTGATCAGTCTATTTCCAAGGCACTTTCACAAGCTCGGCTTTACACCTTGCCCCTGCCGCTGTAAAGATCCACATTTAAAGTGTGCGCCAAACACAATAGTTATAACAGCAGTGGTGAATGTGTGAAACAAAGGCTCATTACAGTTTCATAAAAAAATCAACCATTACCTTTGGAGTGGGCATGTGAGTCCAGAATGCGGATACCAGAACACAATATGACAAATAATTGTTATTTTTTGCAATAAGATTTTTCCAAGAATATATTAAAAATTGCATAGGTTAGTTGCAGACCAGCAGAATTGTGTGTCTGGTTTAATTCACTGAGGCTTATTTTTATCTGGTAACCAAAAAAATAATAATATCCCAAACGTGTTCCTTTATGGGTGGATGTCTCTGCAGCTTCAAAACATGCAGTGTTCAGGGAGATGAGAGGGGGTTATGTTTGTCTGCTCAGTATTACAGCAGACCAGTCAGCCACATCATAGATCCATGTGCAAACACTTCTGTAATAAGAAATTTGTATCAAAGTATACCCTGGCCTTTTCCAACAAAAGTCTAATTTCATGGTGTGTCGTGTTTATTCTCTCAAGATGTTTGACCCAGTATGGAACAATTCAAATTTAATTTGTGGCAAAGAGATCTGAAAAAAGCACAATAGATGGAGAGTTACACAGTTAAGCCTCCTACACATGGAAAATCACTGTGGGGGCGTAGGGGCCCGGCTTGCTGGGAAAGCAGTTTATTTATATGGGGATTTATGCTGTTGTGCACAAAAATACAAAGCAAAAGAGAGGTTAATGTGCTATCCTTAAACCTTTGTGCCATAAAACATTGTTAATTTCTACACTTAGCTGTAAGCAAGAAATTGTTAGTTTTGCCAAGACTTAAAGACTGTAGAACAGAATGCTGTCCTCCTGTTCATTTGTCTTATATTTTAAACACCGAGAAACTATCAAGTATAGTTTACTCATGTATGACAAAGTATAGCACTCTAACTTTTATGTGTTGTCCTTCAATTGTTGCACTACTTATAAAATTGTTGCACAATTGAAGGAGTTAGAAGGAGGAGTTAGGATAAAATTTGGCAACTCAGTATGGCTGAAAGTGAGGGTTGTCTCTCTGACCTCTTTATGTTGTGCAGCTAGTGTCATCAGCATGCCCGAGGTGATTACACTGTAATTGGATAGTGCAAAACCACATAACGTCCAGATGGAAATGCTTCCAGGAGACATTAAAGGCCTGATTACCTCTGCAACCTCAAGAAGGAAGTTCATTACCATATAGTCCAATAAAACAATCTCGAATGTGGTCACACAGGTGAATCAACACTTGAGCCACGGCCACCAGCAACACACACACACACACACACACCTCATGAATTTTACAAACACATAATTTGTCAAAGGGGTTTCAAAAGGTTCTCTGTTAAAGAGAACCCACAAATAACACACTCTTGCCATCCTGAAATTTCTTTACATTTACATTCTTTACATGACTCAACAGTCATCAGACTGTTGAGCTGATAAAAAAGTACTCTGTTGACAACAAAGTTTACTGGCAGTGTGCTAATCTGTTGCAATCGTGATGTTTAGTGGTGGTAAGAAAATGTCATATCATGGTTTTAGGACATGAGGTGTTACATCTTACTTTTGAAAACTGAACATCTAGTTTTAAAAAGGCAAAATGATTGAAACTATAAACGGCTGTGCTCTGTTTTAATTATTGTATAATATTTAATTATGAAATGGTGAACTATTTCACAATTAGATATTATTTGTGAATATCTAGACTAGAAAGTACTGCTATCATAATGATACTTTACCTAAAAATTATAGAAAAATTTACATCTTAAATTCAATCCATATCAATACATTTTCTAAGCAGAAAATCTATTAAAACCATGTCAAAGAAATGCATCCATTTCTCCAAATCATTGGAATAAAATACATAAGTACAAAGGATAAAAACACAATAAAGACTCCAAAATTGTAGAAGTCTGAATCTAAAAGCATTCAAACTCATTGTTTCTTTAGAGTCAATCTACTTGAGTACTTGAGAAAGTACTTTCTCAAGTACTTTCTCAGTACTTGAGGAAGTACTGCAAAACATTTGCAGTACTTTCTCAATCTTCGTGTGAATCTCTTTGCACGCTACAGACAGGGCCATGTCCTCAAATGCTCTTTACAGATGCTTTTAGTAAAAGCTTTAAGATTTCTTCTGCAAAAAGGAAAGCAGCAATCTCAAAGCAGCCAAACTGAATACTTTCTGGCCCTTGGCTGGACCTCAGATTTCTGTCTACAAAAAACTGAGGACAGAACTTACAACTAATGACAGCCGGGGTGTAGTTTCACGCTCAGTGTCAAGCCTGATTCCATCCATCCAATAAAACATCAAGTTCTTACTGTGCAAGGATAGAATAATCTGTAGGAAAGAGGCCGCAACTCTATACTCCTGATGCTCCTTCTATAGGTCACAGCAGAAGACACAAAGTCCACAAAACATAAGATAACTTCTTGCTCGAACGCCCACATGCCCCCTACTTTTCTTGCATTAAAGATGGCCCAGTGTTTCACAAATAGGTCAAAGGCTTCATTCCAAATGTTTTTTTTTCCAGCACTCTTTTTCCATCAATCTAGATATATTTTGATGTCAGTAGCAAAGTTGATCCCCCTGTGCTGACATGATATCATAGTAGTTTTTTTAAACCCAGATGATGCTTTTGCATCAATGTTTCCCAAAAACATTGAACAATGAATATCCATTCAAATTTGAATTCCACTCATTCCAACAAAATTATATCGCATGTTCCTGAAGTGAGGAGGTGCTGCAGGCAATCAGATTGTAGTGCCGTTTCCTCAGACTGCCTTCTAATCTACTGCCCGTATGGGTCTTCCATTGCCTTCTGTAGGTCTTAAAAGCGGTGCCCTCATGCAGCTCATTTTTGCTAGTAATGCCCTAGCACTAGCAAAGATGATGGACTTGCAGAGAAATACATTCTTTACTGTAGGAAACAGGATGAGGCTTCATTGACATTGTTGTGGTTTCTTGATCTTCACTTTAAAATGGCCTAAGTTATTTCTTGGCATAAGTTTGTTTTGCCTAAATCATATTTTGGCAAAAAATTACTTGGGCCATTTTTGTTATAGGAAGGTGACAATTTAGTCTGTAGAAATAATCTTGCATAGTCTGGCAACTCAGTCAGGACAAGGACAGCACACTAACAAAAAAAAAAAAAAACTGACTCAATAACACTGTAGATTTTTTCCTGTGCTATTAAGATGGCTTCAGGGACAACAGTAATAAGTTTGTCACTAAGTTTGTTGGTTTACCACTCTGGTCCAGACCATGATATTACAAAACTGTTAACTGTCTCCAGGGTGTGAAGTTAAATGACTTTGAGAATAACACCCCTCAAAATTTGTTTTCTAATGCACAACATGGGATAAATCAGTACATATATAAACTTAGGGTTGTCTCTAGACTAAGCAAACTGGTTTTCCCACTGCTTAAATTTAGAAAACATTGTAATTAACAATGTAATTATGTAAAGCATTTTTACAGGAGTCGGATGCAAACAAACACCCTCTGAGACAGCTGTTTATTCACAACAAGAACCGCTTCAACAACTGGGAAATAAAAGTATACATCCGCCAACTCTTTCTCTCCTTTTCCATTTCACTTCATCGCTTCAAATCATTCATGTATTTTTCTGGTCTTGTTACAAAGCTACAGTGGTATCGTCTCTCCAAATAAGTCGAAGTCAGAAAAATCTTTATTTTCTGCTGAAAGGTTGAATTTAAAATGCATTGCTTTCACTGACACAGCTCCATAAAAATGTCACTCGTTTATTAAATTTTTTAAATGAATGGGGTCTAACAAAGCCACAATAAAAACTTATAATGGACAGAGAAACAGAAAGATTTTTTATTGTTGTTGTTCTACAACTATGAGCTCAGGAGTTCATTTTGTTTTGTGAGTTTTGTCATTTCCTACTTTCTCAACAATAAACTCAGGCAATCAATGTTTGTAATATCGGCTAAGTCTGTCCAGGGAAAATTTTCCAGCTTAGTGTTTCTGCAACCCAAACATTCAATGTTGCAAATTATCCCCTGGTAAGATTGAGAAATTCTGCTGGGTGACTGGAATATCCTCAGACTAGAATTATGGGCCGTTTATTATCCCTCAAGAGGTGCTGTAGTTTCCATCAAAATGTGGGTTTATAATATGAATGTGATGAAACAAAATGTTCCAAGCAGACCGAGGGACATCATCTGTTCAGCTCCTAAATGCACACCAACATTTCCTTTAAGTCTCATCTTGTGATGTCATGACAATACAGGTTAAAGTGTGACTAACCCTATTACCTGCTTTTTTTCTTCTTTTGGCTGATAAACTGTCTAAATAAGTTACATAGGTTTCTATTTTCAAGTTTTTTTGGATAGTAATGTACATTTGTTCTGCATCATTTTCCTTAAAACTGTCTCAGTGCTGGCCACTTTGGTCAAACTGTGTTATTTGTTTATAATGGTGCGCCTTTATGTAATGCAACTCCACGTTTCGGTATAAAAGCGTCTCACTCAGACACACGGCCCTGACCGGTGATGAGTCAGGAACTGGAATGGCGAGCATGGCTTTGTTTGATAGTGATATTCAGCTTAACAAATGTGTGTTTTAGTTGCAATATGGACACAAAATTTAACTGTTAATGATGTCGATGGGTCCATTTTCCCAAGTGGTTTCCCCATGCATCTTACTTCTCTAAATTGTCATATACACATATTGCAAAAGCTGGTCTTTAAAAACTTAATAAGGCCACAGTATTTTCTAAAAAATACAACCAACAAAGAGATTGGGAAGAAAAAAAAAAAATCTACGACACAGTTTAGGTAAATAGAATTACAGAGTAATAATCTGTCTCAAGATATTTATACAAAAAAAAATCACAATGATCTCACTTTTTAAATCTTATGCCATTCAGTTAATTACTTTTCCATTTTCCATATTTACCATTAGCCAACAGAAGACTTACTTAGAATTAGTAAATCATATATCTCAACAGTAAATAAAAAACAGCAAATTCTGCATTTACTACAAATGTTGCACAAAAAAACAAAAACAATTTGTCATTAGTTCACAGATTTTGCTGAGGTTGGCATGTGTCCTCCATAGATTGTAAAGGAGCAAAATGTGATCCCAAATTAATGAGAGAGGAAACTCATTAGAAGAAAAGATTACAGTATTAGATTCCTATGAATGCCTACAGAGCAGATTAGCCAGTTGTTCCAGGTTGGAGATTAAAAATCTTCAAAAGAGAAGAAAAAATATAAATGCATCAACATGAATGCAGATAGATAGATAGATAGATAGATAGATAGATAGATAGATAGATAGATAGATAGATAGATAGATAGATAGATAGATAGATAGATAGATAGATAGATAGATAGATAGATAGATAGATAGATAGATAGATAGATAGATAGATAGATAGATAGATAGATAGATAATTTTATTTAATCAATAACTAAATTATTTAGCACACAACATTTAGCATTAAAGTGCCCTTTAAGTTGTCAGTCACTGTTTGTCGCCGTTTGCTGGATTCACCATGCAAACATAATTATTGGCAGCGCCAGCATCAGACATCATACTAGACTGAATGTGCAACAATAACATATGACAATATTTCTGCATCAGAATCTGTGCTTTGGGGGGAAAAAATTACTATGCGGGAGAGTGACATTTCCTGTTCTCCATCTCATTTGTTAAACCTAAATTGCATGTTGTCATCTGATAATACCTCATCACAGTGGGCAGGGATTTAGATCTTAGAAGCTTCTGTTGCCTGTGAAATAACAAGCAGGGTCTCCCTGACATTTCTTGGGTAAAGGGAAATTATTGGTGTGTTTTAACAGCCTGCGAAACACAAAGGAAAAACGATAATTTTCTGCAACTTAGATGGAATTACACAGAAATACGATGTGTTGTTGGTTGTGTTGATATATCAGAGTGTTTGACAAACATAAAAATTTGTTGAACTGCAAAGCGATGAGGCCATGAAAATATGACGCATCTCCTAAAATACTATGTTTATATACAAGAAGCAGGATGGGAAATACAGAAATATAGATGTAAAAAAAATCTCAAGGTCATGGTGTTTAGTACATTCACAAAGAAACTTTTCTCATCAGTGTATGCTCAGAACTACTGGACAAATCTGTGACTCCTCATTCTAAGAGAATGACTCATGCTCAGCTTTAGATCACTGATTAAACTAATAAGTGGGTGTACTTTACATAAAAGTGGAGCAGCAACAATTGCTGAACACCTACAGAGTGATCTTAGTGTTTTGTACAAGAGGTTTGAGCTTTTATCTGCACACTGGTTTGAGTGTTTTTTTTTGTTTTTTTTTAATAAAGGCTTTATTAGCAGAGCCCTTCCATCATTTACATGTGTCCACCCAACTGTAATATGCATTTGCTCGCACACTTGCTACATATAATTAGCAATTTATGCAACATATCTGAAAATTTCAAATTAGGTCGATCTTTTAAGGCAGTAGTCTCTTGACTAACTCTTGACAAAAGTCACAAAACACAAGCCTGACCTTTTAAATAGCATATTAGAGCTTCTGCCTATATGTAGACATTTCCTTGCCATTTCCCCTCTTTTTCGCAACTTGTCTTTGCAGCCAGAGTCATAATTAGGTTACAAGCAGAAATAAATTAACTTAGTGTACATTTCACTTAGAGCCTGATACTGACATTTTAAAAAGATACGGTGGCTGTGAGTCTGCAGCTGCACATCCGGTACCGGATGGGATCTTTCTTTGTTGGAGCTTGTTTCAGCCTGATATTTAAACCATGACAACAAGCCTCTAAGGAATCAGTGAAATTTTATTAAAACAGTAATTAAACTTTAAAGAAGCAGGGACTTCAAAGGTTACGGATGGCGGTTTTACATTTGTATTCTGCATGTCAAGTATTTGCTCAAAAATAGAAGAGGGTGGCAGACATTGCACGTTATAATTGCTTGAGACGTAGGATGAACTCGAAGAAAATGATCTCCCTGTCCTAACTTATACAACTTTACTGGATAAAATTTGAAATCATTCTGGTGTTGGAGTGCATGCCAAGTATCTAAAACTTTTATATTTCTTCATTCATTCTGCACAAGGTCAGCCCTGCTTGTGCGTGAGTTAAGCAGAGGAGAATCTTACTCTACATTCTCTCCCTGGTTCACAGCTGTTTCTGACCAGGATCCATTTCAGCCCAGGCTTTCACATGAGTAAGAAAAGAATATAGGAAGGAATGTTTGACCTTTTTTAGTGCACAGTCTGCAAAGTGATATGTGATTCAAATGTGTCAGAAAGATGAAAAAAAAAAAAAACAGGAGTTGAAACTGAAGGAAGAGAGAAAATTTTGGTCAGACCGAGGCTGTATTGACAGAAGAGACTACTTTTATCGGAGATATCTTGAATTTTTGGCATATTTATACCACACCAACCCAGGATATCTTTTTTGATCAAACAATATGCCAATCAATGTCCAAATGACTAATATAAATGACATTTTATGTCTTAAATGCCAACTCCCTGGCAGTACAGTGCTGCTGGGTGCATAAAAAATGCATTTAAAACAGTTTGCAGTAAGAAGAAAAGCTCAGGATCAACTAAGGAAAATCTGTCAGGTTGCCATATGGTGAATCAAGAAAATTACCTTGAACAAGCATTTACATATGACTCAAAAGCCAGCAGCAGGAAAGTTCTGGCCCTGAACATATCAAAGTACCTTGTTACTACCTTGTTAAGCAATATAACACAAAATCCTTCAGGGAATTCAAAGGTTTGGTTTGACTGAAATCACATTCAAAGCAAATGATAAATGCTTCCTATCTGAATCTTCTCTCACATGTTTCTAAACTTTCAAGTCAGAAATGTCTGATTGGAAGTTCCGATTAGTGATCAGTGACTGCAGGGTGTGTGATGCCAATTATCCACTGGGTCATTAGTGCTCTAAGTCCCACTGGCAAAAAGGGTTTTAAGGAAATCTGCAAGTGTTTTGATCGGAAGTTACCGAGGCTTTTTTCGCAAAACCACTAAACAAGCAAAGTTCACATTCTCTGCCAGAAAAAAAAAGTGTAATAGAAGAGAATTAACTAGAGGAAGTTGAGCTTTGAAAATAGATGATAAACTACATATACATACAAAATATTATAAGGAAGTGGTGTTTGAACCTGAACATGTAACTCAACACGTAGTAAAAACTATTATGTAAAGGTATGATTTCAACAATGAGTGAAACTACTCAAAGGACTTAATTATTTTAGAAGCCCAATTTTTTTGTGCTCATTTGCTTGGTTGGCAGGCGGTACAATGTAAAAAGCAGCAGGATTCAGCTAAAGTGATAATAGCCTAAGTGATGTTTTTTCTCTGAGTCAGCTGATTACAGGAAGTGAGGTGGGAAGTGGTGATTAAAAATAAGTATTCATTACTGATACTGTGTCATTTATGTTTTTATTTTGTTTCACTTTAGAAATTGCAAAGGATCTGCATAATTACAGTTCTGGACAAATTAAGTTTAATCTTTTTTTTTTCTTCTTCTTTTTACAATACTTGTATTGTGCATAAAGAAAGAACGGCGAGTCAAGCAGCTCACACAGTCTGAAATGGCCTCTAATTATCGTTTCTCACACAGCTAGTGAGGCAGAGCGAAGAAAACCCTCAATGAGCTTAACAGGTGTAAGATGATTTTTGCTCTTAAAGTAAAGCTTTGCCATTTTTATTCTTCTGAGCAAATATTTAGAAAAGGAAATGTTTTGTGAGTATATCCTAAATGTTAGAATTTTTTTCTCTCACTAAAAGTGTTAACGCTGCTTTTGAAAGGTTACTCCTTAAGCAAAGTATTTGCACACTTTCTTTATTCTTGTTTGTAAAAAACCTTTAAAAAAGGCCCTTTTTTCTTCCCTCTTGGACATGAATCAAGACTTGACATTTCCTGTCTTAGTTCAGTAACCAAAATTATTTGATTTGATATTTCTTTCACATTTTCTTTAAATTAAAAAAATCTGCATGCATTTCCTTAGTATTTTTGGTAGAATCGCTTTTGTAGAAATGTTCTGGGTGTCCTCCCACAAGCTTCAGCAATTTTGGCTAATTTCTTCTGAAAGAACTGCTGTCAATGCGGTAATAGAATTGAGATCAGGGCTTAAATGTGACGAGGTTTTCTTAAACCACATTCTAAATAATTTGGTAGAATGCAAAGAGTCGTGTCAGTTTTTGAGACCTATTTGTGACAAGGCATTCGTCCTTTCAGTGATGGTTTGAGGTGTTCCTCCGATGTTGTTTCTCAAAGGCTATCTATTTTGTGAAGCGTAGCCATTCCTCCAGCAATAAAGCATCTACAAAGCATGATACTATGAGTATCCTGTACTTCATGAACAGGATGGTATTCACAGACTTACAGTTTTCTTCCAAATGTGATGACGGTCATTATGGAAAAAATACTTCAACTCTACTGTCATCAGACCACAAAATTTGTCTCCAAACATTACAGTCTTTGTCCTTGAGGGCATTTGGCAATTGTAATCTAATCTTGCTTTTTATGTTGCTTTTGGAGAAATGGCCACTAACCCATGGAGAGGCCCTCTAGCCCTTGCGAGTACAGGACTCATCTTACTGTGATCATGAACGACTCTTATCAGTTCAGCCAGCATCTTCACAAAGTCTTTTTCCTTTGTTCTGGGGCTGTTGTGTTGATTTCACATCAGAAGACTTTCATCTCGGGGGCACAGAGCCCGTCGTCTTATTGATGAGCAGAAGGGCTGGACATTACAATGGCGCTTATTGTTAAACAGATAAACAGGGCAATTTAAGGCATCTGAGAATTGTACCCAAATATGACCTAGATATACCAGATACCTTACCTTATTTATTATGTTTCCACAGTGACACCAAAAGCAACTGTGTTTGAGGCATTGCTTTAAAACAGATCCACTGTTTTTCTTTGTCAAATGTATTAGAGGTGTAGTAATTTTAATGCAGGTAATCTTCTGACATTAAAGAAAGTCATACAGTTATCTTGAAGAATCTTTATTTTTCTGGCATTGAGCAAATATATTTATTTTAATAACTCTTAATTGACCTAAAACCGAAAATGTCTAGTCTGATTTAATGTCACAAAAAGACAAGGAAAACATGCAGTAAATGCAAATATTTGCTTTCAACTATTAATATAAAACATTAAAATAGTTTAATTAAAATATTAATTCAACTATTAATATAAAATTGCAACTTTTAAAAGTTGCAATTTTAAGCAAAAGTTTTTAACCCCCTTTTTCTTCTCCTATCATGAGATACACTCCGACACCAACAATTTATATTTTCTGGCTCTTGCTTGCTAGACCTTGTTTTATTTAGTACGTACATAAATTACCTGTTTGACCTTGTGCTTTAATGGACATGAAAGACAAACATATTTGTACTTGCGTTATTCATGAGGTCAATCCAGCAGCTTGGACAAGTCAATAAGTCAGTGTGGGAATCAAACCAAGGTGAATGGTGTGATTGACTGCACCATGTATATGAGGAATCATAAGGCCTTAGGTGTAAACACTTACCTTAGGCTGTCTTTTCAGTGGGATATTGAGGAAGATATACCCCCAGTTACTTATGCCTGTATTCCGACACTGCATCATCGACACTTGTCAGTAATATAACTAGCTAAAACACTAGCTGGAGCAAATTCAAACTGCCAAAAAAGGATGATACAAATTGAGTGAAATGTTAAATTTAGAATCAGGAGCTGTGCTGTGTCTTATCATATTTCCTTCTGGTGTTTGAGACAAGGGTCATTTGACACTCGACACTCCTGTCAGAAGATAATAAATATATGTTTTCGTTGAACCTGTGACATATGCGCATCAAATTACTTGAGCTGGTGATTATAACACGAGTCTTAATTATTATTTCAGAAGGTGGGAGGAATTACTTTTTTTTTTAAGTGTTCTCTATGTCCTGTGTTCCCAATTACTGAGCAATTATTCCTGCGCGAACACACAAAAACACCTCAGAGACCTGGCAGGGTTAGAACATTTCCACTTAGTTGGATATATTTTCCGTTATGCAGAAAAGCTCAAGACAGATGTACGCACACTCCCAGTGAGCAAGTAAGAGCAGGTGATGAGTTACTAATGACTCCAGCTGGCCACCAGAGCAAGACACTGTTTCACCACGAAGACAGTTATGTTGTCACTTTTTCTCTCTACATCAGGGTGTCAGACTTTAAACTAAAGTGACAGATCCCTCCTTTGGCTGTTCTCTCCCAGCTAAGGACACTGATGGCTGAATATGGAGGCAGAAAGGTCAGGCCACTAGGCTGGTTGTGCTAATGGACTGCTGACCGGGCACTAAGCCACACTCTCCAGAGAGATTCGCAGCCCAGTTCTCACCTCAGCGGTGTGGCTCCCTTGTCCTTTGCATCGCTTCCATCACCATTTACCAACATTGGTGCTTATTCTCACTTTTGTTTTCTGGCCTTTTGCACGTTGCTCCTTACCCAGTCACTCGCTGTGTAATCTGTTACGCAGGCTGTTCTCCTGGGTGCACAAGAGCTTTAAGTGAAATCTCGATTCAGAACTGTGAGGTTACGGGAGATTTGAAGCTCAACTCTGGATTAAGGGGCGCATGTGAAGGTCCACCTCAAGATGGCAGTGTTCACCGTGGTAGTCTGCACTCCTCTTCTGCTACACATCCTGCCTTTCTCAGCAGCAGAAGAAGCAACACATGCAGTGAGCTGCGGCTTCAGTTGAGAGTTATAGGCACTAAACTGAAATTAAGCAACAATCTGAAGGTTGACGGCAATACATCATGGCTGTATCTCAATGGCTTATTCTAACTTACATTTTGTTTAATTTTGGTTAAATGCTGTTATTTCTAACATGCCATTTTATTGGTTATTCACTATATACATCCTATGAAACTTGAGGATTATTTCAAAAGCCAAATCACAACAGTCTGAGATCAGCACAAATTGCGCATTAGGCAGTAAAACTTATTAAAAAAGAAAAAGAAGAAAAAAAGGGGGAAAAAAGTGTAATTTGTCCACAACGCAAAGCGCCTCCATTCTATGTTGCACACAGCTTTGATGACAGAGGATAACTGTCAAGGTTATTTCTGACGGACAATTGCTGACGGCTGGCTGCGGGTTGCGAAGAGCTGCGCAGCGCAAATATGCACCTCACCGCAAAGATGCTTAGACAACGGATTCTTTGTCTGGAGCACAGTTATGGGAGACTCTCACACAAAGCTTTTCTTCTAAGCTTCAGTTTATTTATTTAAATATTTTTGCTGTGCCAAAATTCACCGAGTGCTCTTGTTTTTTTGTTTTTTTTTTCAAAGCAGCTCGCCAATTATTGCAGCCTACCTGACAACAGGCAAACAGGTTGCCATTTGCGCTTTCATGAGTCCCTTTAAAAGGCACCCAGTAAGGTTTGTCTTCATCTACACATAATATAAAAGCGAAATAATATCCGTTCTTTTTTATTATTATTATTTAGACGTTATCATCAGTAGAACTGCCAGCTTCATCATCCTCGTCGTCATCCTCATCATCAACCCCCTCCAGCCTCCGGGTTTTGGTTAAGCATCTCCCTGTAGCCTGCAGCATCCTCTCCGAGCGGCTCGTCGCCGACGACCCTCCGGACCGATTTAAGTGACGTGACTGCGGACCAATCCTGCCGCGGCTCTGGGTTGACAACGCAGCTGAAAAAGATGGGCGGTGTCCAATGACGAGGGTCGGCGGGGTTGGAGACGGGGTGGGGGGAGCATTGGAGTGGTATACTTCACCACCCCTCCTATGGGTTTACAAAGAGTTAGTGCAAGATATTCTGCTCTGGGAGTGAGACTGCGAGGATAAGCGGCAGTGTGCTCTCGGAGTATCGGTGTTTAACACAGTAGAGGCTTTTTATGTTGCTTGAAATCTCCGAGTGGGATTGAATCTCAGATTTTGCACCTCTTCTTTTTTTTATTTAAACAAAATATATATATTTTTTTTCTTTTTTTTTTTTTTTTTTTGCTGTTTTGTGCAAACATTTGTGCAATTACTGATGGAGCTGCGTGAAGTTGAATCATGACGGGACACGAGTGTCTCCTCCTGCGTTCACCTCAACGGCACCTTCACCTTCACAGGTAGCCGGGTATAAGCAAAGTGTGTGTGTGGGGGGGAAAGCCGGGTTTCTCGGGACGTTTACGGGAGATCATCATTGATTTATTTATTTATTTTTTTTCTTTTTGGATCTCTACTTGTTAAAGGCATCACAAAACACTGATCACCTTGCTGGGTTTGCCGGGGGACCGACGCTGATCACCGCAATCCTCGCAGGTCTCGCCGTCATCCCCTGTCCATTCCTGAAGTTAAATTGGGAGAAAGGAACTGCGACACTCGCTATGCAGCCTCACATTAACCCCAGTTTTTGCGCTTTGCAGCTTTTACATCAAACCTATTCATCTGTCTGATCACTCCGACAGGGGCTTTTTTTCCCCCCCACTCTGTCTCTTTCTCTCTTTTCTGGAACAAAACGCCACAGAGGCAGAGAGGGATCTCTTTACCTGAATAAACTCGCATACGGCATCAAGGGATGAGAAGACTATGAGCTGACACACTCCAGTTTTTCTTCTTTGCTGCAACGGATTTGGGGTATGTATGTAGGATAAGAATAGGACTCAGATGCCCGCTGAATTCAACATCTGACTAAGCTTACTTCGTAGGCTTCATTCATGCTCATTCATTCGTTTAGGAGCCCACACACAGCTTAAGCTCTTTAACTTTGCCAATTTAAGTGAGAAATTATTAAGGCTGTGTAATGTGTTGTGAAGTTTTCCAGCCTTAGGGGTGAAAGATTCTTGGTGAGCATGAAATTAGGAGGGATTGCAAGTGGAGGGTTGGGGGTGAGGGGGGTGCAGATACTGCTGCAGTTTAGAATTTGCTGATTTTTGTGAATGTTTAAATGAGATTTTGCAGAACTTTTGCAGTTGAATTGAATATTACGCTCTCAGAAAAGACAACAGTGAGGGAAACAATTTTATTTTAGAAAAGTGGTGGTAGAATAAACATAATTTACTGTGCATGTCAAAGAAAGTTCACTGAAGAGAAACTCTCTCGTGTATTCATAGGTATTTTCTTGGAAGATTACTGTCATCGTGGTCATCACTGCACAGAAGTGAATAATTAAACTACAAAGTCTGAAGAGAAATTAACATTGCTATGGATCTGAAAGACTATTACCTGTTGGCTGCTCTGCTTGCCTGCATATGGCTTGATCCTTCAATAGCTCAAGAATTAATTTATCCCATCAGGGAGGAGTTGCAAGAAAATGTCCTTATCGGAAATATACCAAAGGACTTAAACATTTCCCATACAAATGCTGCCACTGGAGCAAGTGCAAATCTTGTGTACCGGCTGGTCTCCAAAGCCGGAGACAACCCACTGGTCCGTGTTCTGAGCAGTACTGGAGAGATATTCACAACATCAAACCGAATTGACAGAGAGAAGTTGTGCCCCGGTCCCTCATTTGAGGACAGCGAGTGCTCCTTTGAAATTGAAGTGGTTATCCTGCCTAATGATTATTTCAGGCTGATTAAGATAAAAATAATCGTCAAAGACACAAATGATAATGCCCCCATGTTCCCGTCCCCTGTGATCAACATCTCTATCCCAGAGAACACTCTCATTAACAGCCGCTTTGCTATTCCTTCTGCCACTGACCCAGACACTGGCCCCAACAGTGTCCACAAATACGAGCTGATCAATGGGCAAAGTGCCTTCGGTTTAGACATTGTGGAGACGCCTGAGGGGGAGAAGTGGCCCCAGCTTATTGTGCAGCAGAATCTTGACCGGGAACAGAAGGATACTTATGTGATGAAGATTAAAGTGGAGGATGGTGGCAGTCCACAGAAATCCAGCACTGCCATTCTTCAGGTGACTGTAACAGATGTCAATGATAACAAGCCAGTTTTCAAAGAGAGTCAGATAGAGGTGCATATACCCGAGAACTCCCCTATAGGCACATCTGTGGTGCAACTCCAGGCTACGGATGCAGACATTGGGGCAAATGCAGACATACATTACGTATTTGGAACTCAAGTCTCTCCTGCGACTAAAAGACTTTTTGCATTAAATACAACATCTGGCCTAATTACAGTACAGAGACCTTTGGACCGGGAGGAAACTGCTATTCACAAGCTCTCTGTTTTAGCCAGCGACGGCAGCTCAAGTCCAGCCAGAGCTACTGTTACTATAAATGTGACTGATGTTAATGACAATCCACCTAATATAGACCTGAGATACATAATCAGTCCCATTAACGGGACTGTTTTCCTGTCAGAGAAGGATCCCATCAATACTAAGATCGCTCTCATCACAGTTTCAGACAGAGACACTGACATAAATGGCAAGGTCATTTGTTTTATAGAGAAGGATGTACCTTTCCATCTGAAAGCTGTGTACGACAACCAGTATCTACTGGAAACATCTGCTCTGCTCGACTACGAGGGGACGAAGGAATACAACTTTAAAATTGTCGCTTCAGATTCTGGAAAACCGAGTTTGAATCAGACGGCCTTGGTGAGAGTGAGGCTGGAGGATGAGAATGACAACCCACCTATTTTTACTCAGCCAGTCATCGAGCTGCCCGTCATGGAAAACAACAAGCGCGACCTGTTCCTCACCACCCTTACCGCTACAGATGAGGACAGTGGGAAGAATGCAGAGATAGTGTACCAGCTGGGACCGAATGCATCATTTTTTGATCTGGACCGTAAAACTGGGGTCCTGACTGCATCTAGGGTTTTTGATAGGGAGGATCAGGATAGATTCCTCTTCACCGTAACGGCAAGAGATAACGGAACTCCCCCTTTGCAAACACAGGCAACTGTTATTGTGACTGTGCTGGATGAAAATGATAACAATCCTAAGTTCACACATAACCACTTTCAGTTCTTTGTGTCAGAGAATCTGCCTAAATACAGCACTGTGGGGGTGATAACTGTGACAGACTCAGATGCAGGAGAAAATGCTGCTGTCTCTCTTTCTATTCTGAATGACAATGAGAACTTTATACTAGATCCATACTCTGGGGTGATAAAATCTAATGTGTCTTTTGACAGGGAGCAACAGAGCTCCTATACTTTTGATGTTAAGGCTGTGGACAATGGCAGGCCTCCTTGCTCTTCGGTCGCAAAGGTGACCATCAATGTCATTGATGTTAACGACAACACGCCAATTGTCATCTATCCACCCTCTAACACATCTTTCAAGCTTGTCCCTCTGTCCTCTATCCCGGGATCTGTGGTAGCTGAGGTGTTTGCTGTTGATGGTGACACAGGGATGAATGCTGAACTGAAATACACTATTGTGAGTGGGAATAACAAGGGTTTATTCAGAATCGACCCTGTCACTGGAAACATTACACTGGAAGAAAAGCCTGCAATAACTGACATAGGCTTACACAGATTAGTGGTCAATATCAGTGACCTGGGATATCCCAAATCACTCCATACCCTGGTGCTTGTATTTTTGTATGTCAATGACACTGTGGGCAACGCAACACACATTTATGATCTCATCCGGCGCACCATGGAGACCCCAATAGACAGAAACATTGGTGAAAGTAGCGAAACGTATCAAAATGGTGACTATTTAACCATAATGATAGCCTTTGTTACTGGCGCATTGGTGGTGATCATTGTCATCTTTGTGACTGTGCTGCTGCGCTGTCGCCATGCATCCAGATTTAAAGCCGCACAGAGAAAAAAACAAGGGGCTGAGTGGATGTCACCCAACACAGAAAATAAGCAGAACAAAAAGAAAAAGCGCAAGAAAAGAAAGTCCCCCAAAAGCTCTTTGCTCAACTTTGTCACCATCGAGGGGAACAAACCAGATGATCCTGCCCATGAACCAATTAACGGAACCATCAGTCTGCCCACTGAGCTGGAAGAACAAGGGATTGGACGCTTTGATTGGAATGCCACACCTACTACCACCTTCAAACCAAGCAGTCCCGATCTGGCTCGGCACTACAAGTCAGCCTCACCACAGTCGGCCTTTCACCTTAAGGCCGACACACCTGTCTCAGTCAAGAAACATCATGTGATCCAGGAACTCCCATTGGATAACACATTTGTTGGGGGCTGTGACACCCTTTCCAAGAGATCCTCCACGAGCTCCGACCACTTCAGTGCCTCAGAGAGCAGCTCCCAAGGAGGTTTCAAAACGAAGGGGCCCATGCACACCAGACAGCAGGTAAAGGAGCACTTTTACTGGTCTATAAGTACTGCCTATAACTGCCCTGTTCCACAGTGCTGAAGTGCCAGTCTAGATTAGGGACCCACTATAGGGTAGACTGAAGAAAGAGAAAAACTGTACTGGAGAGTTATAACTACAACAAATTCCTCTGTGTCTCAACCTAAATTAAAAAAAGAAACATAGAAACAAAGAAAGAGAGAAAGAAAGACCACCTGCTAATTAATGGAGTTGATCATGGACTCAGAATTGTAATTTGGGGATGATAATTATCAACATGTTTTATTATTAAAACTACTGAATTAATATTTAAGAAAATGCAAGAGGGTAAGCAATTTTCTTGCCTTATGTTTTTTCTTCAGCACTCAGTTTAGAAAGCTGGCAAACTGTATCTACACAACAATAATTGTGATTCAATGTCCTTTGTGAAAGAAACATTTTTTTCTTGCCTATCTACTCAGATAACGCTCATCATCACAGCAAAAATGCTGCCAACGTGAACAAAAGCAGACTTTTCACCTCTCTTCTCATAACAGTGTTTTCATGTTTTTTGTTTGTTTCTTTATTTTAATGTGTATTGTAATATCACTAAAGATTTTGTAACCTTTTCAACACCTGCTGCTGCAACAATAGTAAATAATTAGACCGCTACAGTGGTATTGTGAATGTCACTGTAAGCTTTGCCTCATCATCTATGCTTGAATTAAATGCCTCCTCTCAAATCACACTAGCGAACTGAGTAAAGCTCGTCTGGAACTTGATACACATCCAATTCAAAAAGGATTAGCCAATAATGAGCCTCAAATTTCAACGTAATCCATGCTGCTTTTTATCAAAGCCTTATTAATTTTTCTGCTAATAAAGCAGCACTTCACAACACACAGTTCTAATCTAATGGAACACACGTGGACAAAAACAGGAAAGAGAGAAACCGCAGGGAGAGAAGTGGAAGGCTGTGAGATCAGAGTCTGTAGGTCAGGCTCGACGTGTGGTGGTACTGAACCTTTAGGTGGCACTGTTGCGCTACATGGCACAGCCTGGCACTACGCCAACTTGCAGTGGAACGCAAGAGAGGACAAGACAGGAATGAAAACTATGTTAGAGTTCTTAGTGAAATACTCTCACCTAATGATGCAGAGGCTGCACAGGGGAAGATTGATAATGGCAGTTGTAGATCTGAGTGATAAGATCTATCCGGAAGAGAGAGTGGAATTACAGCAATGACACCGTGCAACTTCTGTGGATGCATACCTCCGGGTCACTGCATCTGGGATGCATTTAATGTGCTTCTGTGTGAGAGGTAGCAGTCAAAAGAGGCATTCATTGTGGCGTCACTTACCAGTTGACGGTGGTGTGCAGTTGGCGATGTGAGAGAGATGTGAGAAGAGACGATAAAATAGGTGATGATGGTTGCGCCTGGGGGGGGTTTGAGGGTTAGGGTGCTCTATTCCAGCCCTAGAAGGGGGACATATGAGATATGACACTATACTGTAAGCACAACTTCATTGATCTGCTCAGTCATCCCACAATTCCACACAAGATTTACTGCAATCAATAATTCTAACAAATGATTCAAAGAAGCACACAAACAGAGCCAATGTGTTCTCTATAGTGCCACTTACAATGTACCTTTTTGTTCACTGAGCTTCATGAAGTTTGATTCATGTCTTTAGAAGTACTTGTGTATGACATAAATGAACCTTTACAAACAACATAAATGCATCCCGTACAAATCTTTACGCAGTTCAGTTGCCAATCAATCTTACTTCTATGCCAACACTAGTTGTAACAGTTTAAACTTGGCGATATAGTCTAATTGTTTTATTGCCTGTGAAAACTACAGTAATGACCGATAGTGTGAAAGAGGTTATGCATAATTCCACAATCCACATTCATATATACATGACCTAATGTTGTAAAATAACTTTAAAAAATGAACTAATCATCTAATGGATAACATCATAATGTACAATTTTCAGTGCTTTCTCTGAATCGGCTTCAGCTCCATCAAACATCCACTGTGGTCTTGTTTTAATAAGCTCAGTCAATGTAAAGGCATTTTTTAAAACATGGAATTGTTGATATGATAAAACATGTCATAGTTTTCTTTTCCTAAACTCATGAGTGCAGTTTTATCTAGATGGTAAATGTAACCATTTAAGATAAAAAATAGTGGAGTTGTCTCAAAATAATAATAAAAAATCTGAACAGATTTTATTCTGTGCTATTTGTGCAACATATGATAAGCATCGCGGAAATGTAATATTTAAGACTTGAAGTACACAGTGGCAGACTGTTTAACCAAATTCAAATGTTGTATGTCATTTTTAAAAAATCGAATAAAACACACTCAGGTGTAGTGCGTGGTTGCTGTATAAAGATTTAGCATTGTATATAATTTGAACTGTCACATTGACAACAAATTAGCTCTCTAATTTGGGCTTAAATTAGCCTCAAATTTTATGAGGTTACATTAATAATTTAGTGCTTTTGAAAAACAAGTCATAAAAGTAAAAAAGGATATTTAAAAGTAAAACAAAGTTCTAACAACACTTCACCTAAAAACCCATATGGCTGTATCATTTTGTTTTGTAAATGTCTAAAACTTTCTCAATAAATAACTGACCTGCTCAGATCACAAAGACAGTGAGCTGCAGAAACCAAAGCAGCCTTTCTTTTCATTTTATTACATTTAAGCATCAGAGTAAATGTGTAAAGTTAAACAGTTTGTGAAATCCAAATTTTCACAAAAAATTGCAGTTTTATTAATTTTTTTGTTCAGTTAAATATTACCAAAATTTTCAGCAGCGCCAAAATCATAAGGGGTCACGGATAATTCCATCATATCTTCACTTTGGCAGATTGTCAACATGTTCAAACCCTTCACAATCTAATACTGTCATGTCTCATTCCTTTTTTTCATCTAGCATTGCGTGACATTATTTCAAAAATGCAGTGCAGTGCCTGAGCCACTGTAGGGTCTTTTCTAAGGAATAAGAAAAAAAAAAAAGGTCTTAGTTGAGTTATCTATTTAATAGCTTACCAACAAACATTTTTCTTGTCTTCTAGTTCTTTTTGATTTGTTGGATTCAGGTCAGTATTTTTTTTTCTAATTTCCACGTTGGAATGATATGTCTCAGCCATAGATGTTTAATGAATGAGGAGCTGTTCTCTGCATTAGTGAAAAGTTGAATACCTCAGTGCTAACTGAAACACAAAACATCACTGCAGGATTAATCAGACGGATGCCTCGCACATAAAAGTAAATGAGTCAAATTAAAAATCCATCTTTATATTGTCATCCATGATCTCCTGAGACTAATCAGATTCTGATATGGAATTTGTCATTGTTACTTTAAAAATTCCTCTTGTTACTGAAGTTTACAATTAAGTTAAAATAACAGACCTGGCAATCTGTTGCAATATGGTAAAAAATATATATATTAATCTAGTTTTTTTTAATCTTATCTTGAATATTTTGTACACTCCCAACCATCTGTTCTGATATTTATATGTCATTACCTCACACAATTACCACAGAGTGCAGTGCATTCATTTCTGACATTTCTATCAGCATATTGAATAAAAAAACAGAAAGAAGATTAGCACAGTGTCTCTTTAAAAGCAAGAATGAAAATAACACCAATTACATTTGAGTGAAACTTTAAGCAGACCGTTAAACCAGAAAGCAATATCATTGGATTATCATATCATACTCCATGCAGAGTAACTTGGCTTTAGGGGGGAAAAGAAGATAAGAATGGCAATATTAAAAATTTCTTATATACAAATAGATAATAAACTCTGTCAATATGTCTTAAAGTTATTACTAGTTACTTTTTTGGTTGAAAAATTGGAGTTGATGTAATATACTGAAATTGAAGTCAGTAGGGTGCAATTTGTTTCATTCTATCCAGAAGTGAAAGATAGAATGATGAAATTTAGCATTTACTTTTCTTTAACAAACTAACAACAAACATCCATTGTCACCTGAAGTTAACAGGGAATAACCTTTTCCCTACGAATTAAAAAGCAATTTTCTTTCAGTTTTCAACAGTCACTTCTGTGCAGCATCAGTGCCAATCAATAACAATGAAAACTGATGGGAAAAAAAAGGAGTAGGGATAAAAGACATAGAAAGCAACAGCAAATCCTGACCTTCGTTTCTTGGAGCATAGAGCATGGAGCATGTAGGGAATCATAATACCAGACATTTACAATTGTGCTATCACAGACAAATGCCTTGTGGTATCAGGTTTATACCATGCCCAAACTGTTGATAGCAGTGGAAGCAATCTTGGCCTACCCATTCTTTTTTCTTGCTTATTATTTACCCTCTAGGGACCCACATTAGTGTAAACAGCACTGGAGTAAAAAAAAAACAAAAAACGAAGCTTAAAAAAACTGTCCTAGTTTCACAAGGCATCACAAGCATCTAAGAAACCAAATATAATCATCACCATCAGTCTTCCTCTCATCCTGTCAGTAGTCTTAGGCAAAGCTATGGTTCACGATCATAGCATGAGCCCAGTGGCTATGCATTAACTATGTGCTCTGCATTAGAGCCTAGGGCTCATGTAATCATGGCTGAGTGGGGGTTGTGGGGTTTGGAAGTAACATTGTAAAAATTAGAAATCAAATAGATACATGTGTAGATTTTCACAAACACCAAACATGTTTTATCTCCTCTGCTTTTTGCAGTATGAGATCTGTGTGAGGAGGCAAAAATAATTAGCAGGTATAAGTTTGTCCTCAAAATCCATGTGTTAAGGTCTTAATTTTTTTTAAGGGTGTGTTTAATTTCTGCCACACAGCAGAGAAGAGGTAGTGCTTACCTTTTATTTTACTTGCACTTCTGCAACGTATTTCTTTACATCACAAATCATGCCTTAGCTTTGGGGACAGAGACCATAGCATCTCTCTTTTTAGGAATTAAAAAGAGAGACACTCTTTTTAATTCCAAAAAAGTGCATTTCTCCTGACTTGCCATGGCTTGTGTATCAACTTTTGTTCTGTTGCGACCAAAAGCAGATGTATGTTGCACTATAAGTAACAAATAATGAGCAGGCTATTAACTTTTATACTTGATGGAGTACACAGATTAAAGCATGGAGTGTTATAAAAACCTGCGAGAGAGAAACATGACTGCTTAGCTCAGTAATTCCTCCGTTGTCTTGTCGGTACATTTAATGAATGGACATTCAATGCAAACAGGAGTTTATACAGACCATTGTAATTATGGAGCCTTGGGGGAGTCGTCCTTCTTGTGCAGGTTCATTTGCCACATTAATAAGGGGATTAGTAGTATGTACGGGGGCTGATGGCAGCAGGAGAAGTTTGAGAAGATTAATGAACTATGACAATGTTGCACCTGAGGGGAAAAGTCTGTTGCTATATCTTCTGGGTTGTGCTGACACAGAGTTTGGCGGTGGAAGATGGAGAGAGGCCAGTGATTGTTGTCGACTGTGATCATACATCCTTCTCCCCAGCTATCCTGTCACTTAATCAGGATACTCTGTTTGTGATCTCTAATGCTTTACTTGCCCCTGATACTTCTGATTAATGACGTTCCCATGGGTTTCAAACCTTGAATACAACAATCCACGTGTAATATACCAGGTGTTTTTGTGGATATGAATTAGTAATAACACCGAATGAATAAATATCAAGACTTTAATCAAGCAAATTTGTGATCTGTCTAGAGTCTGTTGCCAACAGGAGTTTAATTATTTAGCAAACTACAGGTAGCTGCAAAAAAAAAAAAAAACAAACAAACAAAAAACCAGTTTGAGTACTGTGTTCTCTTATTGCATAAAATGTAGCATATCTCTAAGACAAATGCACCTATCCTTAAACAGTAAGCCAATAAGTCTGTGAAAAAAGTTTTTCATCAAAGCCTGAAATCACCAGAGTAGGATTTTCAAGACCCTTTGCCGCAGAGAAATTCTATTTCTTTAAGAACCTTGTCATGTACTCGATGTCTAGGTGGGTAAAAGGAAATGAAATGGATGGCAAGTTTTACTAAGGTAGCAGATGTGAGTAGAACTATCTAAGAAGACTTTTGCCCAAGGGTGATCATGTTTTGTCTGTACAAAACACCAAAAATAAATCAAAACTCCCTGTTGGTGCACTGTTTGAACTTTATAGTTCATTTATATAGTATGTTTATATTTTTATTATGTTAAAATTATATATTTATATATTTATGTGTCATATTTATGTATTTATAATCTTTCTGTTGTTTTTTTTTTCTGTTTTTTTTTTTTTTTCAACTTTGGGCAATATTTAGACAAAACACAGACAATGGCAAATTACCAGGAATTAATTAATTTATTTTTTATTTATGTGGCATATGTGTTTCTAATAGTTTTTTTTTCTTAACACATAATGACAAATCTTTTCTCATTACACAGTTTTTCTCCTCCAAGACACATGTACTACTAAGTTTTCATATTGACAAATGTTGCACCATACTGAATAGTCTTATGTGTGTTTGTGCACATTATTATTTTTTTCTCTTTCTGGTTTTGTTGATTGTCCATCATTCTTGGCTGGCAATCCATTTATCTCAAATTCATCATTCACTTGTGCTTTGTGATATTGCTGCACAAAAAGTCTGTGTGGCTTTTGTGGGGCTGTCATTACTTAATTCAACTTCATGTTTTCACCAATCTGCAAACTGCATTTCCCATTTTTTTTTTTTTTTTTCTGAAGCAATCAATCAAGCTGACATACTAACCTCGTAAATTTTCTAACACTGCATGACAAGAAAAACAAAAACTGCTGCTTAAGACATGTACAGTGTGGTATTAACATCTTATTTGAATTCTCTTTAAATACCAATAAAAATATTAAGAGTAGAGGGTGGAAGAAAATGTTTCTTGACTGCTTGCTTGTCTGCAAAAAAAAAAAAAAAACGTTTTGTAAAAAAAAAAAAAAAAAAAGAAAAAAAAATGAACTTTTGATGCTACTTCATTGTTTGAATGCCCTTCACCCCCCCCCCCCCCCCAACGACCCATTTCTTCTTTCCACTACTCACTTGGTCCCTTCACCCACCCTTTTTCTTCCCCATCTCCAACCCTAACCTTTCACCCACGCTCCTATCTGGGTCAATGCCATTACATGCAATGTTAAATCGCCAACAATGGGGGTGTTTTCACCTTTGCGTTGTGATCATTAGTAATAGATGAGGGTGGTTTGTTTTCAGGACATGGGCCGACTTTGTTCCTGTTTTTTCTGTTCTCTGTTTATCATTAGAGGAGCAGCAGTACCTGGGCATTGCGGTGCTGTACGCTCTGACATGACAAACCCCAAAGGGATAGCTTGTCAGCTGGGTTGTCGTGTCAAGTAACTCACAGTCACAAGCTGTCACTGAGGTGTGCCAGTGTCCAGACTAATAGTCGTGATAATGGCATTGCCAGCCAACTTCTTTTCCTACCCCATCCTTCCACACCCCCATTTTTTTTTTTTTTTTTACACTGGACATTAAATGTGACTGCCATTGACTGCTTTGCCATCGAGCCTCATAGCTCATAAAGAATTGGGTCTGTAACTCTCATCAATGTAAATCTTTCTTGTATATATAATGTTTCATTTAAACTGAACTCCTGGTAATCTTGCCTAATGTGCTGTGTTATACAATAATGGGCTTGTAATTAATATTGATGATTTTATTTTGGTATTAGTCATTTGCCTTGCCTTTCCTTTTACTTTTGACGTTTACCCTTTATGGGTATGCATCAATTACATCTGGAATCAACTCTTACACTTTTTAAGTACACTGCAACTCCTTTTTCTGTTAACAAAAGCTTTACCTGAACAGTGCTATTTTACCTTTATAATTTCATAATAAATGTTTCAAAGAGACCATTTCTCACTTGTTTTGACTTTGTCTGTTTGTTCTCTATTTCTGTGATGTTAAGAAGTTTCAGTAGTATCTAGGCTGCCATTTGTGCATCCCTTGGCATTTGCCTGCAAAAGAAGAACAGCGGCTGATTAGACTGCCAAGTGGTATATCTGGAGAGGGAGAGTTTTTGCTTTGACTTATCTGTATTTTTGAAAATGACTCAAAGAGAAACTGATGCGCTAGCAACATAATAACTAACTAACAATAAAATTCAATAGTGTTTGCTGGCACACTAAGTGTTGAGCTTTGCTGACCTAAATTCATGAATGTCAGTGGGATCAAGTTGGCAGTTGTTAAAAACTTCTGATGCTGAGGGTTTTATTCATACTTGAGGGTGGGGGTGAGTTATCTCAGAAACAAAAGACTTGCTGAGATTTTGTAGCTTTTATGAACTTTTGCTTTCATCCATACCCATACCGGATGATAAAGAGATTATTTTTTTAAATATCATTCTTTGTGCTAAACAGTTTATTGATCCCTTAAACATTTTTTCAAACCCCAAAACACAGATGTTAATCCTTTCCTTTTTTATTACTTAGTGGAATCCTAATAAAGTGTATTTTCTTGATTTTATTTTTATTTTTTTTTGCTTAAATTTGGCACAATTTGCATCCTTACAACAAGGTGGAGTAAAAAAAAAAAAAAAGATAAAACTATTAGTACAGATGACTTAGGAAGACAAGCTGTTGTAATTCTGCTGAAGGATAAAAAGTAAATTGGTTGCTCACAGAATGATTCTTGGCAGTTAATTGGACAGTTTGTGTGTGTCTTCACACGCAGACTCATACATGTTATATATTACGGTTATGTTTTTAATATTTTCTTTGTTTAATGCAGCTATAGAGGTATTTGTTTTGACAGATGAGATAAGATTGTGTACTTAAGGCTCACAGAGACCTTGAACAAATTAAAATTTCTCACGATTCCACCCCGGTGACACAGGAAACAACTCTCCAACTCTTTTTGACTCAATTGCTTATGACCAATTAGAGCAGCTTGGTAGTGTAAAGACTTAAGACTTGAAAAAAGGTGATAGCTAAAATGGAATGTTAAACAAAAGGTACAAAGATATTATTTCAACATACAATTAAATTTTTTAATACTTCAAAATGGAAATGTCTAGGAATGACCATTAAATCAAATGTATACCTATAAAGTGCATAAGCAGCCTCTTTAAATGTGACAGCCCAGACTCTGTCTCAACTCCTTCACAGCAGCAGCACTAAGAAGTTGAGGGCTTCACAACCATAAAAACTTGAAGAATCATAAAATGGGGTTAAAGTTATTCACGCCATGTTTCCACAGCGTTAATTTTTATATGCCTTCTGTGTGTGCTTTCATTCAAATTACATCTTCCTAGGATAAATAAGGACTGTAGGTTAACATGGATTCCTAAAGTCCTCTATATGTAGTTAAGCTCCTACATAAAAAAAAAAAAAAAAAAAAACTGCACACAGATATTATTATCCCAATCTCTATTTATAGTGGGATTCAGAATGGGGCCTTATAGTGCTCTATTTCATTGATTATTTGGAGTATATAGGAAGTAATTGTAGTTTTGTCTTATGCTGAGCAGCAACTAATATATATGAAAAAAATCTGTCTTATCACCCCTCCCATTTTCATCATCACCATCTGGATCATCTTAATCAGAAATGCTCTCAAAATATGTGTGGATGGGTATCAAGCAGCCTCATACAGAGGAGTACTTGTGGTTTTTGTTCCCTTTATTGTAATAACAGCTTTCAGTACTGGCTCTTTCATTCGTTAAATCTCCAGCTACCGTTCATATAAAGAAGCACAGATGTGTCACCTCTTAACTGTTTTCTTTCTATTGCAGGGGAAAAAGGTGTATAGGGCTGAGAGGGAGTGGAGGATTTCAAAGTGCCACACCAACACATTTATGAAAAGTAGGCCTAACTCAGCTTAATCTGTCTACTCGGTTTCAAAGCCAGAAGCAGAGCTTAGTCTGCATTTGAGAGTGGCAGAAGGAAAAGAAGCAGATAAATAAAATAAAATATATATATAAATGCAGGTATTAAAGCTTGACCCCATCTACATGGTCACTTTGTAAAGGCTATGTGCACCAGCTGTCTGAAATTGAAACCCGAATCCTGTAAGTATAACCATGTTGCCTGCCTTTTCAAAATGTGTCATCATTTCTCCTTTTTTTTGTCTCAAATCAAGCAAAATTCCTATGCAACGAGGAGGATACAGAAATATCTGGAAATCCAGTGCCTTAATTGAGTTCTGTAGAACAGGTTTATTCGGCACTGTTAGAGATGGTTTAAGATACAACATACGCGTAGAACAAATCTTGAAACCATCTGAAAAATCAATCCATTTACTCCGTGCAGCATCCTCTCAATTATTATGCAAAAGGCACAAAGCAACATGCAAGTTTTTTTAAACCGGAGCAATTAAATGACTTCACATGAGACAAAAGTCCTGTTTCACAATAGGCTGAAACTGAACCATTCAAGCAACTAGAATTGTTAAAGTCTGTGAAGGCATCTCACAGAAACCCTTTATGTCTACTGCAGATGTACACACGGCCTTTTGAAGCAGTTTTATAACCCTCATGCTCACATTTATTCTTTTATACAATTTTGCCATGAAGAAATTGAATGCGCCTGACAGAGCATACATCCACTTGAACAATTATCCACATGAGGATGATGTCATGCCTTTTTAACTCTGTTTGACAAAAAAATAACAGCCTAATTTGACTTCTGGTCCTCTACCCGTAGTTTCATGTGCTTTCCATAGAAGCTGTAAATTTCACAACATGTGCTTATAAAACTGATAATTATTTGATCCATGCACAAAGCAGAATATTATATGACTGACTTGTAGTGCTGTAGAACTATTCAGGTAACATGAAAGCAAGAGAAATAGGTAAAAAAGCACCTTCTTGATGGATAATTCTCTAATGAAAATGTTCAATATTGTGGAGGTTTACATAAGTATCAGTTCTGATAGTATTCATTGTACAAAATAAAGGTTCCCATGGTGTTTTCTTCCCTTCCCTTTTTGTATTTGATCACTAAAGTAGCTGAGAGACTATGCTTTGATGCATTCCACACTTCTGTTGGAAAATATTGTGTAGGCTGCAGCTTTTTATTCACACAAGAATAAATTCTGTAACTGCCCACATTTTAAAACAATATTGAACTCTACAGAGACATTAAAGAGACTCATAATGTGCGAGGGAGATTAAGGGGCTCCAAATAATACAGAAATCTCTACGTGAGGTTTTCCCCTCTTTTGCAGCTCTGTGGCATCAGATTCCTCTCAATCAAAGCAATTCTTTGTACAGGAAAGATAGCCTCCTTTGTAAATATGAAATGTGTTTTTGTCTGAAAGAGATAAGACTGCCAGAGTCTTAATAATAATCTGCACTGATTTCCTGATAGAAGCTTTCCACTGAAAGTGAAATGTTCCTTTTTTTTTACTTTTATTTGTTTCCTCGGCTTTCAACAAGAAGGTGCATAAAACGAAATAAGCCTAAAAATATAAATGAAATAATCATGACTTTGACACTAAGAATTATTGAAATAAGAAGAAAAACTGATCGGGGTTCCATAAATGAGTGGAGACAAGCTGACCAAATCACAGAAAAATGAGAGAACAGCATCAGACAAGAGGATTCTAACAGTGCGTGCAGTGAATCTTCACTGAATTTGTCATCACCCTGATGTCATTGTACTGAATTACGATCAAGATCCGTCTGGCACTTGAAAAGAAGGCAAACTTTAGTCGTTATTTTTATTATCAATGGCAATATATACATATATTTAATATATATGTATAGATTTAATATACATATTCCTTTGTAACAGTGTGGTCTGAATCCAAAGGTTCATTTTTAAAACCTGTCATATAGTCTGCGTTTTGTTTATTTTATTTTTATTTTTTTTTTAAGGCAAAACAAAGCACTTTCATTTTCAGGTTGAGTTGTCTGAGTTATGTACTGATGTTGCAAGGAGGAAAAAGGCCCTGTCTAAGTTATGTGTCAGATCCTTTTTAAGAGCAAGTGCACTGGTCATGCCACTGGGAGCCTGAGGCAAATGTTGCTTTTTTGTTTCTCTTTAGTTTCCATAGACAAGTTTACATTCACATACAACTGCACACATAAAACGAGTGTACTAAAGGTCATGGAAACGAAGTTCGGATTAGATGCTTGCTTGGTCAGTTCTGAACAGGGAGGATAAATTAGATGAGGGAGAAGAAACCCCCACAGAGGTGCCCTTTAGCAAGGCACAAGGCCCCTCTTATTCCAGTGGGATCTCTCAACGGATGAGACTGCTGTTTCACATGGAGTAGTTTTAAATGTTCAGGCCAGACCTTATCCTAAAAAATGCATTTATAATAAGGAAATCTATCTATTGACAATTAATCTATTGTCTTTTTATAATATATTGAAAGAAAACAGCACATTTTTCTTGCATGAACAATATTGATAAACTAGTTTTATACAATTATTGGAAGAATGAAGAGCTAGGAAGCAGTGGCACCAGCCAAATCTCTTGACGCCCAAGCAGCAGGGGAACTTGCCTATGAAATTAAGGTAACTCTTTCATCAGCAATATGGAAGACCATTCGGTCTCTATTTAATCCCTATGGTAACCAGTTGTTATAGTGGCCGAATGGTACTTCCTTTACTGTTCCGTTCTAACTAAACATACCACAGCATAAGCACGTCTCACTGCAAGCCTGCTGCTCTGTTGTCTGGATGGAATGATAGCTTCTAATCTGCCAATAGGTCAGGCTAAATTCGAACGTGTTGTTATGGAGATGATCTTTCGCAAAAACATGATTGTCACTTATTTGTGAGTCTTAGTGATATTTGTGTATCTAAAGCTGCGAATAATCCACCCTGCTCTCCAGCAGATGAACATCTGCGAGGGTGAAGTTCTGTCTTGCCAGCTCCACTCTAAGCTTCGTCCATCTAACAACACTGCTGCCCAACCTCCATGTCCAAGCAGACTGCACTCAATGCTTTTTTTTTTTTTCTTGGCTTCTTTGTGTGTCGAGGCTGCCCTGAATCAGTTGGCTATGTAGCCCTTTCTCCACATCAAGCCATACTACTCTGTCCACACATCATCAAACATCTTTCCTAGTTCCATTTAATTGGATAGAGCTAAGAGAAAATCTAAAACTAGATTTTAAAACAAATTATGTCTTTTAGTTAACCACCATGTTTCACTTGATTAGAAGTAATATTAACTTGGAGTTCCCCCAAAAAAGTCCCAATTAAAACCTGAAATACAGTATGTGAAGATAGCTAAATACCAGGGTGACACCAAAGACTCCGTCTAGGTTTGTTTCTCATCATAAAAACGCCAGTGGAAGCTGGTCAGAAATGTGACTGCTTTTATGACTGCTGCAATGCCCATAAAGTGTTTTCCACTGATTACTAAGAAGACTACCACAAAAATGTCAACATGCCTTTTTATAATGAAAATAATGGATATTTTGCTTCAACACTCTTCCTAGTAAATTGTGTACCTGTTCCTTTTAAAATACTTGGTTAAATAAAACAATAAATAAAAAATGGCCTGAGTCATATTTCAACTAGGCAGGCTGTACATTAGATACAACTCAAGTGAGAAACAATTTGTGTTTCTTAAAGCTTCTCTGAATTTTAAAGAAATCTGCATTATAACCTTCACAAATATAGTTAACAGACCAAAATGGACTGACATCCAGGTGGAGATATTATTCTATTCATACCTCTTGATTAGAAAGTACTAAATGTTATTTCATGTTTAAACTTTTACTGACCATGGTCAATGGCAACTTAATTGTACCCAAGGCAGATGCAATGACACAGTATGCATTTTTTTTTATTGGTTTAATCATACAATATTCACATAGTGCACTTTGACAGTTTCAATAAACCTGATGTGAAAAGAGATTTTTTTTCTTATGTTTTCATTGAAATCAACTTGGTCATTTGTTCATGATCTGTATGTTATTAGCATTTACTTGTCTTTTATCTGGTTACCTTGATCTTATTTTTTAAATTTAATTTTCTCATGTTTTATATTTCTGTTTTCTATAATCAACTCATCAACTGGTATTTAGATACGGTTCTCACAAGACATCGATAGCAGTTTTTCATGAATTCTTATATTAATACATCAAAGTGAGAAAAGCATACATGCCATCATAATTTATGGGGATTTTCAAAGATCAAGACATACTGCAGTCATTAACAAGATGAAAATTTGAGAACTACATAATACAAACAGTGTCTTAAGAAGTAGAAACATGAAATAAGGATTTTTTAGATCGTTGTTTTTAGAAAATATATTTTTCGAAGGTGTCTGTTGGCTCACAACGAGGTTTTAGCTGTCTTGCTATTAACATAGAAAAATGTTTGATCTTGTGATTGAATGGCAGCTGATTAAGTCCACATCTGTTCCCGTGGTGAGGTGAATTGAGAACATCCATTAATTAGCGTGAAGACTAATTATATATTTCCTTAAATCTGTGCAGGGATTTCCCTCATCAGGACAACAAAGACAAAGAGGATTTAGCCAGGATAATATTTGTTTAGTTTTTCTTGGGGGAGTCTAAAATGGGCATTATTAAATATATAATGCTCTTTAGAGACCTAATTAGAGAAAAAGTTGTGATATGTGTCAGCTGGAAGGATGCATGTCAACCTACTCCTCTTCAATGTATAGACTGGAGACTTGTATTGATCCTATGTTTGGTCTTGTGCCCCAGGCATCAGCGTGCTACAGTGGAAGCCTTTGTCTGTTCAAGAGAGCAGATAAGACTTGTGATACATCTGCTTTAGAATAAGCTGTCATAGAGAGGCCGCACATGGCAATATTTAACACAAACATAAAATATGACTTGTCTGTTGTTTTATCGTCAAGGGCGTAAGAAAAGGACATTCTTTTTTAAATACTCGCTCACTCTTATTTTCACTCTTTTTCTGTCTCGCCGGGCTTTGCATTCACCGAAGCTTACCGACGTGCTCATCTTTGTTCGGGCCTCGGAGCTGACGGAAAGGAGGAAAATAAGAGCTGTTCTGCACAGAACGGTGAACCAGCACCTTATCGCCACTCGATAATATGCAGAGGTGTAAAACATTTGGCTGGCTTATTTAGATGAAGTGATTTAACCCTGGTTGTGCAGCGTTAGCAAGGTCTGAAGAAAGTAGTATGTTGGGGATGCACAGGGAGGAGGAAAATTGGTTTCCCCTATCTTGCGGTTCACATAGAGATCCAGCCTGGTTTCCTCTCTCTCCGCAGACTCCCCTCTGACGATAACGTGCCCTGATAATGGATATATGCACCCAGATTTATTTTCTATTTCCTGCCACAACTGCATTTCCAAGAAAGTTTTTTTTTTCCAGTGTAAGAGCTTTATGGCTGCTTTCAGCTGTGACATTCAGAAGGCACAGTTCCAGTAACAGAGAATTGAGGGTAACATCTGCCAGGCAAAAAAATAGCAAGGGATTTTCTTTTGCAAACTAATTTCTTTTATGTAGCATCCAAGGAAGCACACATGTAAAAATAAGAAACTTTATAAATTTTGTTCATTTATCTACTGCAGTTGTCACCCAGCAGAATTGTATCCCAGCCATCATCATTACAGACAACCATTACAGACTTCTATTTTATTGGAGTCTCTCAGATGATGCAGCAGAATTTTTTATACCTGCGAACTGAAGTCCAGTGTAAGAACAAGCTGAAGGCACACAGCCACATGTTTGACCCTGTTGCTCTTGTTTCCGCTTTAAACACTGTGGCCTCTTTTGCCATGTAGCCCGACTGCATACTTGGAAGGGTTTTGTAGTGTCCCAGAAACCAGCCCACCCTCATTCCAAGAACAATTAAAGTCCTTCTTTGCCAGACTTTGGACTGTGGTCACCCCAGGCTTTACATCACATGGAATCCCCCATGAAAGGGGAACATGTGTGTTTGAGTGTGTGTGTTTTGCTGTGATTGTTGTGGGACTTTATTCCCTTAACACTTATTCAATCCTGCTTTCAGCAGTTCACTCGAAGAGATCAATGGCTGCCTTGTTCTGGTCCATATCTTCACAGTGGGAAGTGTGTCTGTTTATTAATAGTTCAGTCATTTGGCTGATATTCATAACCAGACCAGAAGAGAGTGTTCTCAATTTAACACACGAGGCAGATTGAACTGATTAGAATCTTAAGATCATGTACTTCCATTATCATTCAATTACTGGTGGACAAAGAATCATTGATTTTTCTATGACTCTAACAAGTTTGATGATTTTCTAAATATGATAAAAAGTAATTTTCTGGAAGAAAAAAATAAAGAGCTTCTTCTTTTTTTTTTTTTTAATCTACAAATCCGCCTGGCTTCTCAAAAGTAAATAATCTCCTACTTGCGTACCACTCCTCCATTTAGCCTCCTCTACACTTATTGACATGCCTGGTGAAAATGAAAGAAACACATTAAAATAATCTTTATTGAAGTAGCATTTTCTTATACTTCTGTGCATTTATACAGAAGGAAAATAAAACACTCTTGCCAGTTGCAACACATATTGGGTTTACTGATAAACAATGGAGGCTTTGTTGAAATGCACCCCAATGCCCACTGGTATAGTGGGGGATCTCTGATGCTGGGCTAAAATCATTTAACTGGATAATGATTCCAAATACAAAGCTAAATCAACTCAAAAGTGAAGATGCAAAATAGTAACTTTTCCTCATCGCTTTATAAAGCTCCCAGGCAAAAAGAAAAAATATATTTTGGAAACCTGTAGTGGTATCTGAGGAGAAGACAGAAGCCAGTCTTTGGAAAAGATTATACACAGAGAATAAGTCATAGATCCCTCTTTCTGTATGCTTCAACTATTTGAAAGTTTAAAAGAAAAAAACTAAGTCCTGTCTTGTTGTCAAAAATTTGCTGAACAAACTGTCAACCACAGGGGTGCCAATAAGTCTGGCACCAGGGAATTTGTGAAAAACATTTATGTAATAGCTCAGACATTTCTCCCAAAGAACAAATCTACTCTGAAATATTAAAAGTTGCTATTTTTCAGGGCTGCACAGTGGCGCAGTTGGTAGCACTGTTGCCTTACAGCAAGAAGGTTCTGGGTTCAATTCCTGGCCTGGGGTCTTTCTGCACGGAGTTTGCATGTTCTCCCTGTGCATGCGTTGGTTCTCTCCGGGTTCTCTGGCTTCCTCCCACAGTCCAAAACATGACTGTCAGGTTGATTGGTCTTTCCAAATTCTCCCAAGGTGTGTGTGTGTGCATGGTTGTTTGTCCTGTTTGTTTCTGTGTTGCCCTGCGACAGACTGGCGACCTGTCCAGGGTGTACCCCGCCTCTTGCCCGGAACGCAGCTGGAGATTGGCACCAGCAACTCCCGACCCCATTTAGGGACAAGGGTGAAAGAAAATGGATGGATGCTATTTTTCATTGCTTTATTATTCTACGTCTGCACATTTTTACCTAGATTGCCAAATAAAGTTCGTAGTTTTGGCATTGCGCTTGAAATAAATTTGCATCTGAGAAATGAACCGGCCAAATTTGGGAAAAATAAATAAATAAAAAATTTAAGTAAATCCCTTCCAGTACATATAGTAGATGTTTCAGAGTGAGACAAAACAAGTTGTCAGGTGCAGCTGAGGGCCAGTTTGTCACTTTTCATGTTTTGCATGAGCTCACACAGTTGTGCACAGGGAGCCACATTCACACTTTCAAAGACATTGCATTATTAACATGTTTTAGTTTCCTAACCTGGCTACCACCACTATTATACGTGTGGTCAAAAGCATAGAAACCCATCCAAAAAAAAAAAAAAAAAGGAAACATGCATGTTGGTCTGTCTGATAACTTGGCCCAGGCTATTAAATGCTCTGTTGTGGGATAACAAATACTTAATTAAGATATCACACATTACCATTATATTTTAGTATATTAGGCAAATAAAAATAGTTTTTTCTTATTATTCAATACATATTGAATAACATATACAGTGAGGAGTGTAATTCTGACAAATACCCTTTGATTTTACAGGAGAGAAAAAAATCTGAATTTTAACTTTGCCAGTTGCATTTTCAGGCATCTTGAGCCAATGCAATGTCACCCTTTATTGGAAGTTGCTATGTGAACAAAACACCCTTGAATTTTAAAGTCGGGGGTATGACACAGATGTGTGCACATTAACAACTACTAAATTAATATTAAGATGGTTAAAAAGTGGCATTTAAGATATTAAACATATGCAGTTACCCTTATCATCACTTTATTTGATATACTTATATAAATTTGATATATTTATTGGATGATTTTGTATTTAAATCATCCAAAATCCCAAGCTATATATTTCTAAACTTCTCAGGGAAAAGATCCTTTTTCCCGCTGAAAGCAAAAGTTTCCTGTTATTAGTATTTTAGTAAATTTTGTATATAACACTTTATTATTCAGATCTTGTGTCTGTTTTTTAGAGAACATTATACACCATAATTTGAAGCATAATTTCAAGTCAGACATTCCCACTCTGCACCTGTGCGTCTGCGTCAGGGCTGAACAAGAAGGCATTCTTTCTTCTTCTTGACTTTGCATGTGTGTGGAGCATGTGGGGTGAGGGTGTGTAGAGGTCACTAGTTTAATTGAATAATTCACTGGGCAAGCTCTAGCCTGCCAACAAAAAACATGGTGACTTTTAAAAATAAACTAAACTAAACTGAAAGCTTTTGATTTGGAAACTAGTTCGTCAGTGAAGTCTAAAGCTAAAACCAAAAGGCAACAATCATTTTCTAATTAGATGAAGGCTTCCTCTCTTCTGTCTCTTTCTTTGGACATGACAACAACTCTCAGGTTTTTGTTTAGTTTTCAATTCGTTGGGATTTACCAAACGCCATTTCTAATTTTGACCAAGAATCTGGCCTTGAAGCCCCTGGTAGTATCAAGTATAAACAATCAATCCTCGCCAATCTCTTGAGGCCCTAATGGACTTGGAAGGAATATTAAGAGGTTTTGTCTGCAGAGAAGCTTTCTGCCACAGCAGTCGTCCCTCAGCTAATTTGTGTTTGTGTGCCAAGGGAGGCCACACAGTGGGGCTGCTGTAACAAGCTCTCAGTCCTACTTTCTGAGGAGCCGATGCCAGGCCAATGAGCACATGCAGAAATGCAAATGTGTGCTCCAATCTAGAAACAGAAAGACAACATGGGAAACATTCTTTATTAATTTTTTTTTTTTCAATAAGTCAACATCTGTAAGATATGTTGTTATTTGTCAATGGTCTTTTTTGTACATTTTGTTTAATGTTTGAGTGTAGGTGTAATACAGAATTGACTGAGATTATCACTGTGTTTTTAGTGAGTGTTCATGGGTTTTTAATAATAATAATAATAATTAAAAAAAAGCCATTTTGAATTTGGGTCAGCTGTGAGATTATGGGACCCAGGCACCTTCCATTAATGGTAGCCCTGCTGTGTTTCTGCCTGTTGTTCCTATGCAGTGAAACTAAGGAAACTCATCATCACCCTGGAGGTGATTCACTTCTTAATGTTACCTGGGTGGTTAGCATATGAAAAAATCAGCACTGAGAAGTATAATTAATGAGGACAGGAGGCCCTGTTGTGCAACTCTTATTCAAGTCATCTAATTTTTGGAGAGCACCGGTCAGCATAGAAGGAGATTAGAAGGATGGCTTAAGATTCTGACTTAATGATCGCCTGACATTTGTTTTTTTTTCTTTACTTTCTTTTTTTGCTTCGTCCTTTGTTCTTTTTTCTGTCAGTATTCATTTTCTGCCTCTGCTTGAGTGTGTGGATGAGACCACAGGCTACATCTGAACAAGCTTTTTCTCTATATATGTTCCCCCCTTGAAAGAATAAGCCGTTCACTGTTTATTTTTCTTCGAATTTTGACCCCAGTTTCAATCCCTTTCTTTATCTATTTATGTCTAATTTATAGACTCCTATTTTCCTCTTCATTTCTTCCCCACTGATCTATTCAGTTCATTTTCCACCCATGTTCTTGAATCTTATGTGCTTTATGTCTGCATTTTATGTCGTATGCCTTTCTCATTTTGTTCTCTAATATATACACTGCTCAAAAAAATAAAGGGAACACTCAAATAACACATCCCAGATGGACAGTTTGATTTACTTGGAGTTATATTGGTGTTGTTTAAGTGTTCCCTTTATTTTTTTGAGCAGTATATATATATATATATATATATATATATATGTATATATATACTATATATATATGTATATACATATATATATATATATATAATATATATATATATATATATATATTATTATATTATATACATATATGTATATATATATATATGTATATATATATATATATATATTATATATTATATATATATATATACATATATATATGTATATATATATATATATATATATCCATCATTGGCCATCTCTCTGTCAATTTCCTTTCACTTCACCTTTCTCTTTGTTGCTTGTTTGTTGGATAGCAACATTTTAGTGGTCCAATTTAGCCACATTCAACATCTTCTCTAGTTTTCAATATGCACTTACCTAAAGTGTGTAACACAGCTCTGTATATAACTATTTGATTTTACCCACCTGAACCTTCCTGTCTAAGTGGCTGCTTAGCTTACTGCCAATTTAGAGTTTAACCTCAGGAGGCGAAGGCTATTGCCAGAGAGGCAGATGGTCAGAGGCGGAGGCAAAAGATGCTGGGAAATTCATCCCTTAACCTCTAAGGCTCACTCCATCATTTTGTCTGCTCTCCCTTTTTATTTCTGTGGTTTCTGTGAGTAAATGGGGCAAAGAATGAGACAGACTGAGAGAGTGCACGGACATTGTGTGGGTGTCCTTTCTGAGTGGAAGCTGTGGAAGACCGTTTGCTGAGAATCTACTTCACAACCTACCTGCATATTTTAAAGCCCTCATGCAATATTGCTTCTCAGTCTTCTGTCGATGTCTGTTGCCGCTCTCACCAATTTTCTGCCTCATTGTCATTCATGTGCAATCTGTTTGTTTGGCTAACCTCCTCATATTCAGGCCATCTCAGCAGAGCTGCTTCATGTCCACGTGTCACCGAGTGTATTTCATGCTACCTTTTGTATTATCCGCATTGCCGTGGTGATTCACTCCTTTTGTGAGAAAAGCTGCAGAGGTTCTTTACAAGCTCAAGGTTTTCACAGCTCCTTGAGGTATAAGACTATGTAAACAATTAAGATTGGAACAATGAAACCATCCAAGCTGTTTTCACCATTGCTTTCTTTGCTTCACTTCAGTAGGGTGCCTTCAATTAAAAAGTGTTTACTCTGATAACCTGTCTGCTTGCTTTATGGAAGGATTTACTGCAGGGATCCTTAAAGTAGGTTTTTAATTGTGGACTTGCATGAGATTTATACCTGTTATTTGGATTTAACGTGACTGGGCAAGAGGGCCATTAATTGAAATCCAAGCACTATTTCGACTGTGTTCTCCCCACCTAGCATTAGTGACTCTAATAAGCTTTCTTAATTTACAATTGCCAGACACTGTTTGAGCACACCTGGGTTGGCTGGTAATGTATTGACCATGTCATGCAGTTGTTGCACAACAATGATGTGGCTCTCCCTTTCTACCAGATCCCAAGGGTGCTTTGTTAGATTGGGATGTGGTGACTTTAGGGGCCAACAGAGTACAGTAAACTCACTGGAATATTCAAGACACCAGTTTGAGATAATTAGAGATCTGTCTCAAGGTGCATTATTCTGTTGGAATTAGTGGGAAGGTGGGCACTGTGGTCATGAATTATGGTCATGCTAAGAGGGCTAAATTGTGCCAAGAAAATATCCCCCCACCATAGCATTACTATCATCAGCCTGAATCGTTAATACAATGCTTTTCAATCACACTCTTACTCTGCCATGTGGATGCTGCTGCTAAAATGAAGATTCGGACCAGATTTCAGCCAGTCTACCATTCTACCCCGAGTTTTGACATCAGCAGGACATTTTTATTTACAGAACTGCAGCTCATGGGATATTTTCTCTTCTTTGAACTACCCTCTTGTTGTGCATGAAAATACCAATAAATCAGCAATTCCTCAAATGCCCAGACCAGCCCGTCTGGCACCAACAATCATGTCACATTCAAAGTCATATAAATCTTCTGGGTTTTTTCCTCCACATTGATGCAGTCTTTGAAATGCAGCAAGTCGTGTTCATCACGTCAAGTTGCCTAAATGCATTAAGTTGCTGTCGTGTGATTGGCTGATTCTTTGTTTTTCTTCCCAAGCAATAGAGCAGGTGTGCCTAATAAATTGGGCCTTGACTGTGTCAGTGCAAGTCACTGAACTAAATGAAACCTTTACATTTTTCAGAACATATTTGATAAAAAGGTAATGTGGCACATCGCATAAATATTTTGCTGATGTTACCTGCAATTCCAAATGAAGCTTTATGTAAATTGTACACTCTTCAGCAACATGCTGTATGGAACGAAGATTTATTACCCATGTAAACACATTTTTCATTCATACTTGATGCAAGATGACTAATTTGTGCATATAATTTTTCTGAAAAGGGAAAATACATGATGAGCCAGGGGAGGTTTGTTTTGGTGATTCTCAAACGAAGATGAGACACATCATTACCCTTTTGGGAAGCGGATATCTGGATCCTTAAAATTAGATGTTTTTATTTTGCCTTTAAAGAAAAAAAATGCTGAGGCAGTTTTGCTCTGCTTTGCTGCTCGTGTCAGAGCTTTCTATGGTTTCTAATGGTTACTGGGCAGGATAAGAGGATGACAGGCTCATTATAACTGCACTGAGTGAAAATTAGCCCCTTTCTCTAAATGCTGCACTCGGCTTTTCTTCAATGGACAGTCCTGCATGTCTGTTGCCATGATAATAGAACTATTCAGTGTGAGTGGAGGAGGCTGCTTTTAGCTGTATAGGTCATTTTCAGATTTCAGGCAGTGAATCTTCAGTAATAGAGAGCGTCTTCTTTCTGTGTGCAGGATCACATCTTAGATAACAAGACAATATGGCCACATTCACACTAAATCACTTTTATTGCCTTGCTTAATTATTATGTCAACAATTTTCTGTCAAACAAAATCAAGCGCCAAAGACGAGTATTGCTTAGTACTTTATTATTGTCACAATAATGTACCGCAATTCTATGAAATAATGCAAAGCAAATCCTTGGAAAACAGACAGGATGGAAGGACTTTAGGGCTGGTCATGACTGTCGGAGCACTGCAAAAAGTTTACTTTCACCCTGACTGGAGGAAAAATGTTTTCTTTCACAAAGTAACAGTCACAAAATAGTGGATGTGGTCAAGAGCTGATACTATAAAGCTATTTTGTTGAGAACACATTCTTGTTTGCTCGCATGTTCTATTAAAAGATTTATTTAAAGTAAAATATGCCTAATTAGCACAATACAGTGGTTGTTTAACACTTTTGGCCCAAGTTATTTTTGTACTGCTCTTATTTTCTTGTTTAAAGCTTTAATCTTCATTCGTTAATTTTATAACACAACAATAGCAGCTTTATTTCTTATTCAGTTTGCACTACTAAAGCTTTATTCAATAGTGGCTATGATAAATTGTGAGCTCTTGAATTGTGTGCATTACAGAGTTCATCCTGGAGATCTGATGGTGTTTGAAAAATTGATCTGATAGAAAGGGCCAGCCCAGGAATAATTTATAATTTATTACTCTCTGGAAAAAGGCCAATTGTGCACCATCACAGACAAGAACATTTGCAAATCAGTAGTCTATGAATACAGAAGACATTCAATAGATGTTTGAAAAAAAAAATTTAATCAGAAACTTTTTAAGAAAACTGGAATAAGCAACTTTTTTGTGTAAATATCGCAATGCTTGATTGACTAAGCATTGCAGTATATTGTGGAGAAGTTCATGTTGAAAGGTCTTATTTAGACCACTGCAGGTTATCTCTGTATGCTGGTGAGATGGCATTTTGGCCACTATGTTGCGGCAAACACAACAGTGCTGGGCTCTGAAGCATGAACCTTTTGAGCAAAATAGCAAACTCAACTTTTTGGTCGGGAGTCTCTTGTGAAAATGTTTTAGTCAAAAGGGTGCAAATGTTCAAACTTTTGACTCATTTTATTGGGCCTGTACTTCTTCATGGTTCTGTGTTTCTACTCTAAGCTTTCCATGGATGTTGAGGCAAATATTTACCACAGAACAACAAAAACTAGCTTGTGATCAACGATCGAGAGGCATAATCTGGAAGAGAGGTGTTGTCCTTCTCTATTAGGAAGGCTCGCAGTGAGTGGCCTGGAAACTTCTTGTCAGAGGTTTGCGTATACTCATTATCATGCATGAACATTCTTTTAATGTATTATTGATTCCAATTTTGGAGAGCACATCTTTAATTTTTTTATCCGTATATGATAGAAATTGCAGGCTCAGACTTACTACACAAGTTGCAGATATGCTACTGTAGTTTTGGTGATATGAAAGTGCTGCCATAATTTTGTTGCCATATTTGACTTCTCTTCATGGTAGAATTAGTTGAGTTCATTTAAATTTGTTAGTTTCCAGGCACACACCTCGTTTCTATGCCCAGAACATCCCATCTTTCTACCAGGGCTATTTTCAGAGAAGATTTCTATCCACTTTTCCCCAACTTGGCTCTGTCTCTTGCAGTGGAAATGCATGAAGGAGAAAAACTACTCCATAAAACAACTTTGTTTCCTGAAAATGTTTCTGCATTTGAAATGTTCCATATCAGAGTCAAGTCAGGACTCTGTCTGGGCTACTAAAGAATGATAATATTCCTTTCAGTCAGCTCTTCTTCCAGTGTCAGCTTTGCTTACAAAACATCAAAAACTAAAACAATGTGAAACAAAAAGGTTAAAGTCTTGTAATACTTGCCGAACATTTCTTGTTTAATTCTTTTTATAAACTAAGTACGACTAGGCAAACCTAAGCATTGAGTTTTATTTGCTGGTTTGCACAATATCTTTCTTTCTAGTCATACTTTGCACACCCTGAAGGTATTCCTTTATTTTCCTACTTACTTTTATTACAAGCACATGGATGCATGCCTAGGGTTGCCTATTAAATAGTTGCTGACATGTAGATGCAGTTAGCATTCCTCTTTTTCTGTTTGTAAAAGGCAACAGCTGAGACGTAGAAAATTAAGGGTCTGTACTCTATAAAATGAGGTGAATCATTTTGGTTCATTTGCTTGCTGCTCTACATGAAGTCAGGAATGTAGCATTTCCAAATTGGCAGGACACTGTGCATGAAATTTAGATTTGGCTTTGTTATCATAATAGACACATGAAAAAAGGATAACTAGAGCATGAAATAAAAAAAAACAAAAAACAAAAAAAAACTCAGTGACATGCTGCTCAAGATACGAAATGTTATTTCCTCCAACCACTAAGCATGGTTTCCAAATTACAGTATATCACAAAAAGGTTCAATGTAAGATGCAGAGATATCTTTGAAATGTGATTCACCTTATGTTTTTGACCAGCTGCAACAACGCGGCTTTGTCTGGGCTCGTCTGTTAAGCCCTTTAAAACATAATTCTTGTTTGCCAGGAATATATTCATATTACAGTTAGTCCAAATGAATCGACTTCAGAGAATCCCTCCGCAATTATACTTAATTTATAATTAATGCAGAGCAGACTGGGGACCTAATTTACACTTGCACATTGTCAGTTTCCTTGCATGTGCTTGTCATTCTGCATGGGAGTAAACAAGGCTTGCTTTGGAAAGAGGGTGGCATCTCCCTACTATTACTTAGACTCTAGGGAGTTCTGCAGAGTGGCACACAATCCTGCTGTAAGATGATGAAAATAAAGGGTATGCTATAACTACCCAGTTGCTCCAAACAAAGACAGTTGTGTACAGCCTCGTTAATACCAGACAATATGCTCCTCTTGTATTCCTTGCACCACTGCTGATTTCTGAGTACCCTCATCAAAATATCTGACAACCTTTACCTTAAGTGAATGGAAGAAACTTCCTTGTTTGTCTGCAACTTAAGAGTTGCGAACAAAGCCTCAGTACAGCTATGTATGTGTATATGTATGTGAGTGGGTGTTTATGCATCTGTTCATGTGTTAGTTGGATGCATTCTTGTATAGCGTGTGCTTGAGAGAGAGAGTGTGAGTTCCAACAGTCCTTAGGAGTGTCACTCTGAGGTAGTGCGGCTCTTGATCTTTGTTGTTTGTGCTGTGGTGCTGTTGTTGTGCTGAGCTGTGCCACACTGTATAGAGTGGTGTTTCTGATAAGGTTTGACGTGTTGCAGGCGATGAGCACAGACAGAGGCCGCTATGGTGAACCACTGAGTATTAGTCCAATCACAGCCCTGACACTCAGGCTGACATTCGGAATTTGTTATTTTCCCTTTTTTTTTCTTTTTTTCCCCTAGCTGGGAAATTCACTCATAACCTGTCCATGAGCTTCCTATGCTGGATTAGACTGATGGTTTTGAATGCTGTCGCAAGCATCAAGTTTATGCACATAACAGTGTGTGTCTCCAATGTCTAGTTTTGTCAAAAAAAAAAAAAAAAAAGAGTTAGGAATGAAGAGTCAAGCAGTATTGTTTTAATTGCTGATTTCTCAGGGCAAAGTTTTGACCCACTCTCTTCGTTATGCCCGTGGTTACAGTACTCTGGCTCACAAAAGGATAATTAAGATTTCTACAAAAACACAAGCTCTTTTCATTTGTGTACAGCACAGATTTCCATTAAAATCTAATGGAAATTATGTTCAATTGTCATTTGTTGAGACACAAATCTTCCCCAATGTTTGAATACAATTGGGAAATATGAAAATGATCCTCAGTTTATGTAGGAATGAACAGTAAAAGGATCAGAAAAAGGATTGTAAAACACATGAAACCATCAACAATTAGGGAACAGATGAACAGTAGAGCAGCAACATGGAGTTATACATCGAACAGATATTTTAATGTCTAATGTGAAGTGTTTTATTTTATTTTATTATGTTTTAGCTTGGTTTTTAGGGCAGACTGAATCACCAGAGAGGGTTTGACTATGGGGAGAGAAACAGACCTTGACACAACACCATCTGTAGGCCAAGTGCTTGGGGACTGTCTACGAAGTGCAAGGCTCGGTTATAAATAATTAATATCTTCATTAATACAAACTAAATTGTCACCATGACCACCTCTGGCATATGGTATCCTACTTACAAATTTGAAAAAAAAAAGTATGTTTTTCTGATTATTAGTAGGCACAAAAAAGAAAAAAAAAAAAATTTAATACAATGGTATTAATGCAACCCTTTAGGATATGAAATTTAATTACCCTTAAATTATTTTACATATTAATTATTGAATGAATTATATAAAAAATAAAATGGAAATGAAAAAAGAAAAGTCCTGCATGTGAAATTTTCAAAAAAGTACAATGCGTATAATTTTTTTTCCCTTTTTAATGCTTTGACAAATCAACAAACATTTGCTTTTTTAAATATAAAATAATACAAAGAACCCCTTTGATTAACAAAAAGTGAAAACTGATTTCTACAAAATTATGACAAATCATCATTTAAAATTTGTGATTTATTCACCACCCCCCTCAAACAGTATTTAGTAGACGTACCATCATAGTAGCATAATGTGCCATGCTTCACAGTGGGAAAGCATGGCACAGTGGGAAAGCAATGGGGAGTGTTTGTGGTAATGTGCAGCGTTTGATGTCTGCCAAACGTAGCATCTTGTTTGATGGCCAAAAAGCTCAGAACAAAGAACTTTCTTCCACTTGACCTAGAGTCTACCACATGCATTTTAACTGATTCAAATCCAGCCTCAAGATTTTATTTTTTTTTTTTATCCATCCCCTGACTTATATGTCTCAATAATCTTTTCTCTGGAGTGGACTTTTGTCTTCAAGCTGTAAATGTAACCAGAAACACCAGTGAAAGGACTTTCCAGACACCTATGTGCAGTGACAGTCATTGCACGTAGGTGATCTCCATTAGAGTCTAGCACCAGTTGACCAGACATTTGATGAATTAGGTCAGTAACTTTAATGGGGAGTGAATATTTATTTTATTTTAAATATTTTAAGATATGTAAGTAATTTATATTTTAAGTGCTGCTATGTTGCAAATCAGTTTTTGATAATATTTGGAGGGATTTATTTTTCTTTGTCAGAAAAGTGAAACTGCAATGTAAATCCAATAAAAAGAGTTACAGGGTGGCTGTTTAGTTGGACAAATATTTAACTTCACTTTTTGGCAGATCTTTGCGACATATCTAATTAATTAATCCCTTTTTCCTGAAATATTAGCTCAGATATCCATATGAAGACCAAACTGATTTAATGACATACTGTGCTGTAGAAATGAATGAATCAATCTTTATGTTCTGCTACATTTAACCAAATTACTTCTGTTGCTTTACATAAATTTATCTGGTCTTAGGATTCAAAATTCAAACAACAGTTCCTTTTGATATTGTCAGCTCCAAATATGTACACACAAACAGCCACAATTATACCTACAGCAGACGCCACTTGAACTTAAATGGTTTTCCACATGGGAAGTTTTAAATGCAAATTTAAATGCTATTTGTAACAGTCTATTCAGTTTTAATGAAAGGGTAGAGGCATAGGCCTTTTTAATTTTATTACTTCTGGTTCTTATTTTAGCTCATGGCGCCTGTGATCCTTCTGGTGCATTGTAAGAGTTTGACAAGTCCTATTATTCAAACAGCCGCTCATATTCTGAGCCTGTACTTTTCAAAGCAACCTTTCTTGCAACTCATCACTCGCTATTTATTACCAGCATATTGAGATAGGTGGTTGTTGGGATTTTTACAAACAAACAGACTGCTGCATATTTGAAGGATGATCTCATGCAAATAATAAAAAACAGTGTTACTCGTATATGTGTATATATAGCAGAAAACTGTGACTTTGACTCTGTCACCTCTTGGATCTAATCCATTTTATCTAAAAGGAATCATACCTTCCCTCATGATGACTAGAGAAATAAATGCTTGATTATTTCCTCTGCTTTTCTTCAAGATGATTCTTTTGTCCACTCAGGACATCTGTTTTTTGTATATCCCAGGAAGTTAGATGATTTTGATGTCAGTTGAGCTTTTTTGAAGAAAGTTAAAATGCAATGGATTGGTTTCTCTCTTCTTTCTTCCACCTAAGCATGCCCTCGAGCAGTTTGTCTAGTTAATTGCAAAAAATTATTAAAAAAAAAAAAAAAAATCATTATTATTCATCTGAATGTTTGCAACTGGAAACCATGTGAGCAGATAACTAAATAACTAATTTGTTTTAGTAAGTATTTTCTGTATTTAACATTTTCATAATGTTAATTTAATGCAATGTCAATTACCGCAATTATATAACATAATTAATGCCAACCAACGTCTCCTTTACTTCCTTACTAAAACAGCTCAATTATGTTTTGTTTTTTTAATGATACGGCACCATCACAGTTGCAGGCATAAAAACCAATTAGGTTATAAAATGAAAAAATGTAAGTGACATTCACAAGCAACCTTTGTTTTTGGACTGTCTGTGTGTGCAAGTTTGTGTCTGTCTATCTCTGTGATTCCCTGTTTGCACTTTTGTTCATTCGTTTTGTCTAACGGCCAAGTTCAGACATGAGTGAGTCACGGGTTGGAACACTTATACTAAGGGTTGGAGTAGCAGATCTGCAAGAAGGAGGAAGAGCTGGGACAAGAGGTGACCAGGGTGCCATCGATTGCTGCAGGGATGGAGAGATGTGTCCCTTGCCGCGATGCAAGTCAAGATGAGGCAAAGCGGCAAGCCGCAGGCCATTTTTGTGCCTGATGACTTGCAGCTGATGTTTTATCTTGGCCACTCAGCATAGAGAATTGAGTGTGTGCACAAAGAAAAAGACGGGGAGAGTACTTAGGGGGTAAAAACACCACATATATCTATTTACCTATTTATGTATTTACCTATCACACCAAGGTCTTCAAGGTTACACTTTCAAAACTAACTCTCACTCCACCGGTATCTAGAGATGCTATGAGTAACAGATCGCTCCCCTTCCCATACATCATAGAGCACTGCCTGTCAGCTGGCTGGAAGTAGCTTATTTTTAGAAGGTAGCTAAGTAACAAGCCTTATTAATTATGTATTTTAGTATTTTAAATAACAGCAAATATGTTCAGCATTACTGTTTTGATACCATGGAACCAAGAAAATTTTATTGAAGGTCACTATTTTGTCATACTTACATGTTTTTTTTCTTCTTTTTTTTTCAATTTGATGTAAAAATGAGCTTCTGATATCAAATAGTGCTGCAGCTAATGAATAAGCACCTAACTATTCAATTTGCTTTTACAAAATAACATTTGATATTCTATTTATGAGAGTGGGAAACCAAGGTTTGCCGTAAGTTAAGATGAGCAGATCTTTTTTTTTCAGATTTTCAGTTCTTGTGCTTATAGTGTCATTTACAGTCGTATTTAATAAATAAGAATATGCGATCCCATGAGGCTCATTTGTCAGATTAAAAGTAGTGTTTGGAAATTGGCCACCTTTATACAAATATTAAACACACTTTCTAATAAAGTTTTATTTATGTATTAAAAATTTTACTTTTATTGTTCCGAAGAAATTATGATGTTTAAGTGTAATCTTTTTATTAAATTTAAAACAGAAAAATTATCAAGGCTTGCAGTTATTCCTCTGTGTGTAGCTAATATCCACACAGACGTAGATCAACTACACACTTTCACTTAGTGATGAGGTTCCTGAAATGAAGTGACTTTTCAGTAATATTCTTATTTATTGAATGGGACTGTATATTTCCACTGGTAATGGCAGAAAGGTTCATTTTTGCAGTCACATCTGCAGAAAAAAAGAGAGAATTTCTGACTTAATCTCTAAATATGATACAGTGCACAGTGAATAGGTTTTAAGAGCTCAAACTAAAGTGGAAATACTTGTATTATATACTTGTGCCAAGACATGTCACAAGTGTAGAGAGCCAACATCTATCAAACCAGTATTTACCGTTACCACCCAGTGCCTTTTAAGCACCATAATCAGACTTACTGCATAGTGATGAGGAAGGAGTCGGGTATGCCGTCTGTTGCTGAGCTCCTTGTTGTGTTTGTCCTTCGGTTTTTATGACTGGTTGCATGCCTCGGGTTGTTGTCATGTGACCGAAGGAATTAGGGACCAATCAACCCCCTCTCCGATTTTATTGCATTCTGAATACAAATCTTACCACCCACAGTGGCTCAAAGATAGCTGGATAGTTGAGTGTAAGTTTTCGGAATACACACTGATGAGAATTTCCACCTCACTTAAGAAACAGTGTAAGGTACTAAACTCCCACGCCAGTTATAAGTAGCAATCACTGGAAGTAACTGGCTTGACAATCATTACGAAGTGACAGTAAAAAATTGCCTCAGGAGCCCGATAATGAGTGAACAGTCTTTCCCATTCTGACCTTTTCCTGCTAAACTGTCATGGTGGTTATTTTCTCGCACACTGTCAGGGTAACACTCTGGCATTATCTTTAATGTCATTGGTTCAATGTCAAACCCATGTTCTGAGAAAGCACTGATAAATGTGCCAAAGATGCGACTTATGTCATTTGACTTAATATGCCAATTACTTTTTGGAATACTTTTATGATTTATCTCCAATAAGAATCACAACATATCTGTTTTGATTTGTTTTATCACTAGAGAAGGTCTATCAGGGGAAAAGGGAGTTTTAACTGTGTGTTTTTGCAGAGAACAATCTTTGAGTCTTGTAAATGTAGCACATTAGGAAGTTAGGCAGTAAGATTTAATGAGCACCTTTTATTTCATTTAATTGTTAGCACTTAAGATTGATGTGAGCTTGTCAGTAGAGCCACTTACAATGCTTTGTAGTAGAGACATGAACATCATGCGATGATACTATCCTAATTTAGTTTAAGTTTTGATATGCTGTTTTCCTGTTCTTAGCTGTAGCCAAAATTATAACATATTTAGGTATGTCATGCATCCATTGCTTTTTACAAGTGTTCAGGCATACTTGGCTATGTTCCGAAAATCCAGTCATCCAGGGATTTTCATCTGATGCTGCATATGGTTGAATGTCACCATAGTGTTGGATGTGCAAGCATACATTTTAACCACTCAGTAATTTCCCTTGTATTTCTTTACACAATCAACAAACTGACCCAATGTTGTTTCAATGTTAATATTCATTATGACTCCAAGCCTCTCCTTGTCATTTAAGCAATATGTGTAATAGCATGCTCCAAAGATTCTTCTTTGACATATATTATATATTTTTTTTCTCAAACGGCGTACATTAAGAAGCACAGTAATATTGAGAATCCAAGTGTGCATGTACAAGTGTGTGTTGTAGAATGGGGTTATATGTAAGAAATATTCATCCATCTTTTTTTTTATGCACACATACCAACAGTGACATGAAAAATAGTTGGGGTGGTGGATGCATTTGCAAAATCAACATGTTTGAAGCATGATTTACTTGAACCATTATGGCTTCATTATGTTACAAGGTTAATTGGCTTTACAGAATTTCCTTTGTTATCGCTACTAAAGAGGGTGACTTGAGTTTGACAGTTTGTCTCAGCTCCGCGCTTAAGTTGCAAAAAAAAGGGATTTAAACTCAACTGATACTTGAGTCTCCACTTGGGCTCCTACTTTGAAAACTGAGTCTTAGTAACATTTTTGTTTGATCTCATGTGATTAGGAGTGAAAGGAAGCCAGAATTTGAGCTACAAGCTGCAGATACTGTGCATAGTTTACTGTAAAAGGCTGCACTGAATTTTCATCCAGTGATGTTCATGGATTATGGGTTTCATTTGCTCATAACAATCTGTTCGTGCTATGGGCAGCTCCACAACAATGGCCATGTGAATGCCTCTCCAACTGAACATCATAATAAATTACTGATTTTATTATTTAGGAATCCAAATAATGCACCTCACCACCAACCTCCCATCACTGCTAAGATAGCTGCAACAGTACAAGGACACTTGCTGTCAAAACTATTAAAATAAAACCTCTCCCTACTCTGTTCATTAATACTCATTCATTTATTTACTACAATTTGCTCATAATTTATGCCTTAAATTCTGCAATTTTTAACTATTCAGAATTGAGGCCACAAATGTGGATTTAGACAGCAAATTACCAATGATAAGTTAATTCAGAAATTCAACAGTACAAGGTTTTATTCTCTTTCTATATTTTTAATGAATTTTAAAAATAACAGAATTAGACTTTAGCAGATATTGGATGATAAACTAAACATTAATAGATCAAAGGATACCTATTAATAAATATTGAAATATTGAATTATTAAATGTCAATCACATAATTTAGCCCTGAGGACAAGCAGACCGGGTTTGGAATCCTAACCAACAATTTAGTGATGGAGATACATAACATCTCCACTGTTGCGAATTTGACGACAAGATGTTAGACACATTACTCGACTCTGATACTTGACTTGGAGACAAAAAAAATGACTAGTGAACATATCTGATTGCTATACAAGTTGCTTGTCTCGGGACTTTCTGCATTGAGTTGTTCCTAAAGTGTAGATTCTCTCTGGGTGCTCTTGCTTCCTACCACAGTCCAAAAACAAGCCTGTTACATTAATTGCTTACTCTAAATTGTCTTCAGGTATATGCATGTACATGATTATTTGTCTTGTACTTCGCTTCTCACCAGAGATCAGCTCCAGCCCACCCAAACCCCAATACAAAAGCATCACTATGACTTTTTACCACATTTCCCTTTGTTTGGAGTCTCAACTGACAACTTCTGCAGCAAAAACAAAAATAAATCCTCTTTGCAGCAACCATAACCCTTTTGACTCTACCCCTGCCTATGTGTATATATAGAGAGTGACAATATACAAACTTGGCACTGTTTCACCTCTCCTTCACTGTGCTTATTTTGCAAAGCGGTGATAGAAAAACACAAGTGCCAATTACTAAGCCAGCAGATGTGAGCATCAAGTGCTATGTATAAATGCAAGGACACAATCAATTTGTTCTTTGTCTGTATAGCATTACAAGATGTGCATTACACTTTTATAGTAGGTTTAAGTAGTCACAGTCCATTCAGGCTCTCTGTCAGCTATGCACTCACTCAGTGTCATTGTTGGCTGGGTGAAGCATTAGCATCGGAGTAAACAGTCTGTGAAGGACACATGGACAATTTTTGTTTTGTCATCATGTAACGGTAGCTTGACCAACAAGCTAATCTTTTCAAACGTCAGTGTAGTCCATTTAATAAAACCTTTCATCCTTGACTAGAAGGCTTAATAGGTTTAAAAAGAAAACAATAGCAAACATCCACACAAACACAGACAGGTTCAGCAGCTTTTGTGCTTGAATGGAGTAAAAAAGTAGAGCATAAGTAAAAAATAATTATAGGAGTAAATGAGCTTGTGATGGAAAAAAATAAATTAATGTACAATCCTGTTAAAAGATGTTTGAAAAATTTTCTTTTTTTGATTTTTTTTTTTGTCACGCTTAAATGTTTTACGTGTTTGTTTAATTTCAGACAATGATAGCCTAAGTAAAAACAGGATTTTATTTTTTAGTTATAAACATGATCCAAATCAGCCTAATGAATAATAATAATAATAATAATAATAATAATAATAATAATAATAATAATAATAATAATTGCTATTGTCTAAATATAGTTTTGAAAACAACAACAACAACAACAAAAACAAGACAAATGTAAAAGTATGCTATCTCTTTCTTCACAAGTAAAATAACAGCATATTTATGCCACATGGGAAAGTGCTACCAAGTAGTATCAGTAATTTAAGACTTAGGCTATAATGGCAACAAATAAAAACCATTCATGGACCTTTTTGGCAAGTGGCCCACACCCAAAAGCTTTCTGGCTTGCATGCTGGAGTATTTCCATTTGATTGACAGGTGTGTCATAGCCAGAGACGCAATGGGCAGACCCCCAAATGCCTTTGCCTTTCCTGTCAATATGGTTGGTTTGAGGCTGTCTACATGGATTGTCTGGCCAACATGGAGAACATGGTGAATTAGAGAAGTAGACATGGTAAATCAGTGGAATTGGCTCTGCACTGCACTCCTGTGAGCCATGCTTTTTGTCACTGCAGAGACTGGGCTTCAGGCAATGAGTTTTTATCAACCAGCAGATGCCAGTGAAGGTATCTGCGCTTTATGTAAGTATTTTTGTGCTTTTAGAATATTAAGTGTTTTTTCTTTAGTGCCTTCAAAGACTAAAGAGAAGCAAATGGTAAAATATTATGTCTCAAGCTTTTAGTAATTATACCGAATTTTGTGGATTTTTTCAAATATGCCTACTGAGTTAAGACTCAGTTATAACTTTTCCTGGGTGATTAAGTATTTTAAATCTTAAGTTGTTCTAAAATGGCTATTTTTGTAGTATAAATCATTATGAGTACAACCATTAGAGATGGAAATTTTATTTATTTATTTTCTTTACTTCCATCTGTTTTAAAATGTACCAAATAAAAATCTATTTCTAAATAAAGATCCTTTAGCTGATTTGTACCTTATTGCTGGGTAATCTGTTAATCTGTATTTATATTGGAAGCAATTAGCTAGCAATGAATTTAATTTTGTAAACAGCCACTAAAGGTCAACCTTCCATCTACTTTTACCCACAAACCCACATTTTTCTGAGTTTTTGAAATGTTCCTTCAGGCTATGACCACAGCTCAGTTCTGTGTTGCTGCCAGTGCCAGGCACCTGTATAAGGCTACAAACAGAAGAAAATCATTCTTATCTGCACAGTGCAATGCATGGTGTGAGCCACCATGAGCATTTGATTTTGCTCCTACACTTCAGTCTTCTCTTTTTGATGCTTTATGTGACACGGTTTTGCTGGTCCGGTCTTAGTCAAAAGCAAATAAAAACGGTTTAATTACGTTTCAGATGCTGCCCATTGCTTCCCAAATCAGATTATCCAACCAATTGACATTGGATAAGTATTATCACAGGCCCTCGGAGTTCAGAAAAATATTGTAGGTAATTTGTGGGGGAAGTTTGACTTTTCAAATTACTGACATGGCCGATTTGCCTGGGATTAACAACACAGACAATCTCTGGAATTATTACAAATAGAATGTGGCCCTAGGAAAACTAATCCCATGCAAATAGGGTTTTAGAGAGGAAGAAGCCAAAAGTAACATAACAAATAACATTTCTGAATGCAAATGCACACAGGTACAACAACTTTTATTTTTAGATCTGGTCCTGTAGTCTGAGGAAGGAAAAACCAAAGTGTTTGGCCATAATTGCCATCATTACTTTTAAAGACAAAAGGGAAACTCTTAAGCCTTTTTCCCAACTGTGAAGTATAGAGTAATAGAGTTGCTTTGTATGTTGTATTGAGGAACTGGTGCATTCCATAAAATAAATGGTACAATACGGAAAGAGCTTCATAAGGAATTAGTACAACAACTTCTCAAGACAGCAAAGAAGTTAAATCTTGAACACAAATGGGTATTCCCAGTGGGTAATAACCCTAATTATACCTCCAAACTAGTGAGTTGAGGACAAGAGAGGCAATATTTTCAAGTGGCCATCACAAACCTTAATGCCATTCCCATGGAAAATGTGTGGGCAGGTCTGAATATGTGTGCAGGCTTAAAAGCATGTTTACATCAGTTCTGTCAGGCTTAATGAGACAAAATTCCAGCAAACTATTATGAGAAGTGTCTATAAATGCATCCAAAACAATTTGTTGACTCTACCAAATATTAGGAAATGCATTTAAAACTTAGACATTTTAGTATGGATTTAAATTAATCTGAATTAATGTCAAGCATTGGGAAAAAAGTTATATCTTTTCTACTCTGGATGTGAACATCTGGTTTCAACTGTATATTTTTTAGACATAATTTACTAAGCTCCATTTTGTAAACCAGTATGGATTCCATATATTTTAATTTGGACAACACATCTTAAACAGCAACATGTGGTTTTTGGATATTAAAAGTGAGCTATGGCCTAAATGTTCTTGTTGTTACATGTCTATGCGGATTGTTGAATGTAGCTTGATACATAAAATTGGTAATCAAAAGGCCCCCTAGCAAGCTTAATTTAAAAAATACAACTCACTGAAAAAGTAGGAATAACTTAAATTTTGTTTATTTTTATGCATTTCTAGCTTCTTGCAACATATTTCCATGGATACTGGCTTGAGATTGTAAGTATTATTATAGAAAAGTGGAAACTTCAATTAACTGCAGGAAAACATGAAAAACAGGGTCATAAATCAGAGAGAGGGGATTCAGAGACACATGAAGACAGTAATGTCTGTTATTAGAAAGAGATAGTGAGTTGCAGGAACAGAGCAAAGGCAGTATTATATTGTTTGAAAAAGAAAAAAAGCATTTTCATTTAGCTTGTCACATTGGGCTCATACCACACGGAATACAGACATCCATGCTTGGCTGTATCTCACTGGTCGGAGTCATTCCCTCCTTTTTTGACCTCCCCATAGCTAGGAGCTCTAATCACTGTAAAAGTGATTCATTAAAATCTGCTGTTAGTGAGAGGACACACACGCGGGTGAGCAAATGGACCACAGGCAATTATGTGATTCCATGCCAGTTAGAAAGAGATTTAGGCATTAAGTATCTCTGAGGAGGAAGACAGTGATCACTGCAGCACAACTACAATTATTCCATGGTTTAGAAGCATCAATGAGGACTGTACATGCAGCATATAAAAAATGTCTGTGGTTGACACTATTTGGCCCTAAAGGACATAGAGAGTCTGCATAACTGGTGAGAATTCATTGTGATTGATTTTATTAAAAACAAAGAAAAATTAGCAGTAGGACCCTGACGTTTTACACCAATTAGGAAAAGACAAAAAGAAAAGTTGACGCAAAAGTGACACATAAGTGGAAGGATAATAAATGACTTATCAGAGGGAGCCTTGAGATACCTATTAATTATGGCTGGCAAATAAAATTTCCAAATAATATCCCACTGCTGTAATAACAGCAGTTTCTAGAGAGATTCACCTGTGACTGTTATCAAACAGTCTATGTGTAGTTCTAAAAAAACCATAAAATTAGCAAGACACTTGTGTGTTTAATTTGTCCCTGTACCTTTTACTGCACTTAGCAACATGTGAGTCAGAGTCAGCAGCAGCCCTAACGCCCCGTACCAGCGTAACTCATCTTCCCTGCCCCAGTGAAAAAGGTGAGCAACACTGTTCAGTGACATGCCTGTTAGCATCGGTGCAGGATTCTTTCAGGATTTCTGTGTCTCTTGCTTCTTACTATTACACAACAAAAATAAAATATGTTTAAGTGACAGTAACTCAAACAACCATAATAAAATAATAATAAACACCTTTAATTAGCTTGCCAAGTTTAATGAATAGCAGTCCTATTTATTAAATGTGACTATTAATAAATAGAGTCATATTTATTAAACTTTATTAATAATAAATATGAGTCATATTTATTACATTTGACTGCTAACAGGAGTTCCGTTTATTGATCTTTAACAATTCTCTAACAATTAGAGTTAGTTTTGAAGAACAAGTGACATACATTTTGTTAATGTTGTTTAGAATATATTGCATTTTCTTTGACTCCAAGAAAATTCAACTTAAAATTTAAGATGTTTGTCTGTCTTTAAATGATTATTTTTATCTATTTGTCAAAATAGCATGTGCTTAGTTTATTTTTAAACATAAAAAATAAATTTGTTATTGCATTTTTAATAAAAAAAATTAAGTTTTTCCTAGCCTATATGTACTTAAGATGTTTTAATTTTGGCCAGTGTGGCAAAAACGTTTGGCCATTGCTAGTTAGTAAGAGACATGTACTTTATAGTTGAGACAAATTTTAAGCCAAACTTTGGTATATATATGAGCATTTTTTTTATTTTTTTATTATTATTTAATTTTTTTTTTTTGCTTTGTGGTGTTATGCGATATTCCCTTTTAAAACACATACACACAATCAAACCAAAATAAATGTTTATAGAGAAAAAAGACTGGTAGTCTGTCCAGCTGCTCTACATTTTATTTTATTTTTTTTTCCTCTCCGGGCTTCAATTCCAGGGATAATATGCTGGACCTCATAAAGTAAACTACTCTATGGCACAGAGCACAGACTGCACAGGCGAGCAGCAGCTTTTAGATTTTACTGTAATAGCAGATGGTGGAACAAGTGAAAGGTTGATAGAAAAATCACGTCTAACGTTCCGTCTAACAGCCTCTTTAAAGTCCAACCGAACTTAATTTCTTCCCAAAGGCCTTGAAAACTTGGATGTGTGAGTTCTTTCACTTTTACTTTCTTTTGTTACCTTTAGGGCATGAGAAATTTGTCCAAAGTCTGAAGCAGAATCGATATAGCAATATCAAGTGAACCTCTGTTAAACATCTAGATGTTTTCCCTGTCCAGTGATTCTGAGCATTCACTCTGAGGCTATAAAGAGAAATCAAGGATTTACAATAAGCTTTAGGCATCATTTAAATCTAAACTGCAGTACAAAAATGTATTGGACAAATAAAACCGTAACACATTATGCTGTTCAACTACAGCTTCAACTTAATTCCTGAAATAAATATCAAGATTCCTGAACCTGTCACCCTACCTGTGACAATATGCAGCACTGCTGACCCATTAAATCAGTTTCATTTCGCTCTGAGCAGTTCCAGATCCTCAAAATCCAACTGCCATTCCCAAGCTGTAAAACAAGGTGACACTGACAGGAACCACTGAGCTGGCTGACTTGAGCTTTTCTCCGAGCTACATCAGCCTAGGGAGATAATCTGGACCATTAATGTTGTTGACACACTTGACTTCATCTAATTCCCTGCCATTAGGGATTGACCAGAGCAGATAACATCTGATGTCTTTGTGTTATTAATTGTGGATTATCTTAGGTGGTCGTACTGTTGACTCATTTGAATCCTCTGTAATGTTGTTTCTCATATCTTAGTGTTTTATCATTGGCTGATTTGGCCTGCAGCTTTCTGCAGATTCTTTCAGGTTCAACACTGATTTACATATTCATAAGGAGAAGGTTTCCTGCAATATAGCTAGCAGATGCTCCTTTGATAAAAGAAGATGTCTTAATTATGGTAAATTAGGTGATTCTGACATTTAAACCTGGGAGAATGAGTAACAAGATATGTATCTGTTATATATAAAAAACTTCTCTTCATTTTAAACCTGTAATAGTTCAAAGAAGCTTCAAGCCAGAAAAGGAATGCCTCATATCAAATGCAAGTAGTTATTTTCATTCACATTCATTGTGAATAAACAACTATGTTCAAAGTCTTTTTTCTTACAGTGATGTATTGGAACTTAGTTTGGGGTGTAATTGTTATGTATTAATTAAAGAGGTAGGTTCACTTCCTATAAATGTCATGTGATGTAACAAAAACCTACATAGTAAAACTGCATACTTGAGTAAAGTTTACATTTTTCAAAAGGATTTGTTAATTTAGCATCTTCTCTTCATATTTTGAAGCTTAATTTTAAGCCTAGCAGTGGTGTGTATATTTTTGAGAGCCATTGCATGCATTCTGTGACTGCCCCCATGTGGTTGAGTAAATACCACATGGTATTTAAATAATCAGAAAGTAGGTCAAAGTGTGTCAGTTAGGATCATTCCAACCATTTAGTATTAGTTAAGTTGAATCTTCATCATAGCCACCATAGAAGTAGATATGGTAATCTTCTTGTGTAAATTCTGTAGCAGCAACCCTTACATACATGCAGCATACATGCCATTTTAAGAGTTATAATGGGTTGTTCTACTAATGTTCTAAATATTTAGTGGCAACTTGACTTATGTGGTGATTAAATTGCACTGTCAAATGTAGAAAAAGGTGATGCTGGATTGTTATTTACTCAGAGCTGCACATTAAAAGCATTCCTTCGGTATGCACAAGACAGATATGCAGTAGTGTGATAAGGTTGTGACCCACCAACAGGAGGAAAAAAGAATCATGAGACAAGTAAAAAACACAAGGCACTTTATTTTTCTTATCAAAGGTCAAACTATAAATATAAAACCTTATGCTTTGATACAGACACATCATGGAGACAGGAAGAAAGGATGATAAACTCTAGAGTAACATCTGAATGCACAACAGCAAGCATGCCATCAATCTAAATATATAGAGATGCTTTCATTAAAACAGTGTTTCCAGAGTTGTAGCCATGCTTTGCAAAGTGACACAATAGCACACCCATACACACACACTTTCACCCACTCATAAGTGGAAAACAATACGAGACGTGCTGTCGTGGCTCATAAATATTGACTCGCTGCTTTGATTGGTGAGTGTGAACAGAAACGGCTTTGCCCTGCTATCAATCAGATACCCTCTAACTCATGCACTCACCTTTGAAAATATGGGGATGTATATCAAAGAAAGCATTTTCCCGTAAAATGCCAACGTTAATGACCCTAAAAATATTTAAAATTTCAAAGTTCAGCCGAGAAATTAGTGTCGACTGCGGCGCCCCGTAGTTCTTAATTCCATTGCAGGAGCTGAAAATACAAGTAAATGCAAGTCTGTGTCTCAACTGTCCAACATAAAGTACAAGTTGTTATAAAGTGCTGACAAACAAGTGTGCAGTTTCTCTCTGTCAGCTGTAGTACTTTTTATATAAACATAAACATTCTCAGAGAGAATTTGGCATGCTGACAAAAAACAAATCCATGACTTTTTATTTTTAACCAGCTGATGAAATTTTTATTGACTATCAGTGTCTGATGGTTAGACTGTTGTGTGAATCATGAGGGTTTACGCCTCTCACTCTGCACCCAGCTGTGACTACTAGTGTCTGATGAGAGAAGCCACAGAATACAACAAGTGCTTTCAATAGCACATTTTTTCTGCCTCATTATTACTGTCAAAATTTAAGATAATTGTTCTGTATAGAGAGTAGACAGGAATGTTAGAAGAAATAGTTTAACAGGAAAGTCAGATCTGAGTACAAAGACATAATAAGCACGTTAAATAAAATGTTAGCTATGGTTTATCCCATTTTTTAAGATTAAGATGCATAATAACCATTTTAAATAGTATGAAACTAAAAATTGTGAAGTGATAAATGTGTTTCTGTTTTCTATGATAGGATGGAACTTCAAAATCAACACGGCTTTGAGAACCATAAAAGCCTTAGTAAAGTGCTCTGCTAGAGTAAAACAAAAATGTTTTTTGCCTTCATAGAAAAACAAATTGACCTCCGAATTAATTATGTCAAAACATACTGGAAGCCAAGCCAAGGTAAAGCTTGAAACAACTTTGGACTTTAATAATATTTCAAGGCTTGTGGATGTCGTTTTAAAAGAAAGCATTGTTTCATTTGAAGGACATTTCCAGTGACCATTTCTCATTCTGTGAAACCAGGATGTTAGAACAAAAAGCATACCAGACCCCTGACCCACCACTGGAAGACATGCCATTGACACTTCTGAGTCACTTTAGCTGGAAATGTTTAGGCCCAGTGAAGCATATTTCTGAAGTTTACAAAAGGAGGGGAGAAGTTCAGTAGTAACATCAGTGCAGTGTCAGATAATCACCCAATATCTTTGAGTATGGTTGCAGAAAAAAAAAAAAAAAATTTTTTAAATCATGTTTTGAGTTTATAAGTTAAGTCAAACCGTAGAGAGGACACTTGTGGAATGCTAAAAACGGTCATTTTAAGCATTTGTAAAATATCTTACTTTGATGTTTTGGTAGGAGGGTTTGAAAAGATGAAAAATGAGATGCTGACATTGTGTCCTATTGTGCGCTTACAGAGGATCCATTTCTGTGTTTCTGGAATAGTGTAACACAGATTATATCTCTTTCTCTGGACTACTAAGCCATTTATTTTGAAAGATAATGTACATCTAAACAAACCAGAAAAACACATTCACACTGAGCAGTTTAACAGTGTCTTTATTTATTTATATGTCTATGTTAGATTTCCAACAGCTGATTTTAAGTTTCCTTTAATATTTTATAAGGCAATATTTGGCCATGTTTGCACCAGTCTGTTGATGATAAATGTTTGCAATTTGTGAACCCTGAAGCCCCCAAAGGCCATATGGTCCTTCACTTTTACTCTCTTAACTACTGTGGAAACATACAGTGAAACTGCTTTCAGTTATTAACCCTCAACCCACAGAGGCTGCCTTACAGAGATTAAGATCGAGTGGGGAAAAATATCTTTTTAATGTAGTGTGAATGCACATCTGTTTGGTCCAGTTAATAACTGTTTTAGTTGTTTTGTGCAAATTCTGTAGATATGTTTCATTCCTTAAATAATTAGTTTAGTTGTTTTTTTTTTTTTTGTTGTTTTTTTATTGTAGTAATTTCTAACTAGTTCAACTGTTTTATTTTAGTCTTTTAAATGACTTCAGGTCATTTATATTACCCTGTCCTTCCCATTAGGTCATAAAAAGGCTCAGATTTCACATAATTACATTTAAATGCATTATTTTTAGTTGTGGCATGTTGAATAATACAATACATTTATATTACGACAACCTAATGTGATTCTGATCCTCTTTTGGCCAGCTCAATTTTGTGAAATGTGACATATTATGACCCTAATCAAACCTTCGCCATCATTCATAGGATTCTTTAAAATTCTTCACTAATTATCTAATCAGTCTTTAATTTTCCTATTTTAATTTAGTTCAGTTAATAACTAAACTGCAGTTTAAATGTACCTTTGTAACCAGTGTTTTACACATTATTAAGCCTTTTGATCTGTTCCTATGTTTTTTTTTAAATAAATACAGTATTTCAATTATCAAATAAAAAAAAAATAGCATCAGTAGTTTTTAACTGTAAACATATAGCCTGAAAAACAAAAATGTTTTTAAAAAAAAAAAGATTTTTTTTTTTTTTTTTACAAAAATAAGACATAGTCTGTTGGCTGCTCAAAAAGATGCTGCTCCTATTTACTTTCACCTGGTTATGCCATACTTGGAGTCTTGCTCTCTTGCTTGCGTTGCTAAAAATGTCCAAGACTTGGCACAGAAAAAAAGAGAAGTTGCCGTTCGGCTTATCCGCTCACTGTGTCCTACCTGAAGGCTGTACAGGATTTAGACCGGTGAACCTGTATTTTCCAAGATCATAAAAATCCCCATCATGAAGGCGGTAATGTAATGCACTCAGAGCTTAGAGGTTACAGAATAAAATCAGCCTTTGTATATAACCGTTACTGAATGGCATGCAGCCGTCTACTTACTTTAACCCATACAGAGAAATTAGATTTAGGCAACCTTAAATTCCAACAAGTATTCTGACCTTCTTAAATTTAATTAGCTGGCGTAGTGGAGGTCTCAAGGTAGGGCCTGTGTAGGTTAGCCTGGAGGGGGAAACCTTAGTAGATTTATATGAAAAAAGTTTCACTGCAACAGTGTTTTCATTTCACTTAGCTTTTGTGAAGAAGATTCATTGTTTCAACTCGGGCAACCAGCATTTGAATAGATTGTACAACTAGGCAGATGGACAAAGACACACTTTAGAGAAGGAAAAAAGGAAAATGTTCATTGTGTAACTATCAACAAAGGGCTGTATAAAATGACTGCCTCCATTTACTCTGATGACAAGAAATCATTGTGCTCCTCAGTATATGAATTCTAGTTGCTGACTTGTTTTCCTTTAACATCAAATGTGAAGTTTTCAGGCAACAATTTTGGGAAATAAATTTTATTTGGAAATATATTCATGTTCTCTGAACCCAATGGGAAAAACCAGGTTTTGGTTGTGAGGTATGTAAGTTGTCTCTCACCATGTATGATGCAAAAGCCTTTTATATTTAAAGTTAATTTTTTACCTACAAAGCAACTACAAAAAAATGATAAATCAATCACAAATTTATGGCTGAATGAGATCTAGAAGTTGCAAAAGCTGTTGTCGGCAGAAAAAAAAATCAAGGTCAGAGAAGTACACAACACAGTGACCACAAGAAACCCATCTGATCTCAAAGCAAACTGCTGTTCTGCAACAACTTCCTTCTCTTTCTGTACACAGCTCCTATGGGAGTACTCTCTGAATAACACTGTTTTGAGGCCAAAACCAAAGACACAACCCCAGTGAGTTGAAGTCCTATGCCGGAGAGATAAAAGGTGTGCTTACGGAACAGATAAAGGGCTGAGAGAACCAAAAAAAGCTTAAAAAAAAGTATATATATATATATATATATATATATATATATATATATATATATATATATAATCTATTTTTTTCCTTGCAGAACTCAAATGCTATGAAAAACAAAAAATGTTTTGTTTTTCACTAACAAAACATAAAGTTTTGTTAGTGAAAAAGGTTTGTTAGGCAGTCGAGAGATTGGTTCAGGCAGGTTACAAACATTAGCATTGCAACTTATTTCATCAGATAAGCTGACCTCCCTAGCACCTCAATCTCCATTCAGCACTGTGAAAAGAGATAATTCTAAGTAATGAGAGAGAATTGTTTTGTTAATGCATTCACTGTGTTCTGCGGATGACCTGCAAAATTCTGCTTTCTCTAGTCCCCGTGCCACAAATTCATAAAATCCCCTTATTACAATTCTGCCTCTAGTACAGCTGAATTCCTTTAAGCCATTAGCGACTGTTGAGAATGGTTTGGGCTGGCCTCAGCACTGACTGTAATGATAAGGACATGGTGCCATAGAGAATCAATGCTTCTCTGTGGCTCAAGAATTAAACAGTAACAGCGGGACTCTTTCAGTTTAGTGCTGGACTGTCATCCTCTTCAACCACTTAATTGATCAAGGTTTTATTTATCCTGTCACAAGACTTTAACCTAATTTGTTTTCCATTTGTGCACAAAGTACCTTCATTGAATGGCTACGTTAACAATTTGTGGCATTACATTGACTTTTTTTTTCTCAATTTTGAACAGAGTAGTCTTGGGATTTTAAATATAGCAGGGGCATGTTTAAACTTGTGCAATTAATTAACATATCAAGTCTAATGTCTGTATAAATTTCTTTTGAAGCATACCTATCTATGGTTGGTGACCTACTGAGAAGGAACCATTCTCTTTGTATGTTACAAAGCAGCAGAAAGTCTAGAAAGGCAGAGGAATGTGATGAATTTCATTTCCTTTGTTCCTTGTAAAGAAAGCAGGGGTGCATCATGCTTATCTCCTTTTACTCTGCAACTATGCGAAGATGTCTTTGTAATTGTGTTTTTTTTTTTTTCTGCAGTGCTTGCTGTGTTCGTTTCCATTACATTTCTGTCATAAAATACCCTCCTCATTGTTGGCAACTTTAAATGGAATGTCAATACTTAGCGCATGGAATGGGGAGCGTGGAAATGGGCTTAATATGGGGACCCATAAACATAAAGTTTAATGCTGCCACCAAAGGAAGGCCCAATCGCTGCAAAGCTTGGCAAATCAAAGAATGATAATCACAGATTTTCTTGCCTAGCCATCTCAACAGCTTAATATAAACAACTTCATGGCCCCCTCCTGTGCAGTTTTATTTTATAATCGTCACAAATTTCCAGCCATCATTTCTATTTTTCCTTGCACTCCCACTTTGCCCTCTCTAACTCATATTTCACATTTTCCCTTAAACCTCTTTCTTTTTTATTCTGTTGCTCAGTGATTAAGTTTACACAAGAGATAAACAAAATGTGAAAAACAAAGGACAAAGCCTTGCAGCTGAGTCTGATTGTTTTGTATGAAGTAACGATTGCGTTGTGAAGTAAGAGACAACACTGCTCAGCTGATCTCATTTCGATGTCCAGAGGGAAAATACACACATAAGGCCACTTTATGGGTTCATTTGCATTGCCAGAGCTTCGAATGACTGGAAGTAAACAGACTGTGAAGAAAAAGAAAGACACGCCAGCACTGACTGATTATGACTGTAATATGTTAACCAATGGAGAGCAATTTCCAAAGACAATTCTGATGATGCAGTGATTGATTTTACTTCACTGCTAATGTTTAGCAATTGTAGCACTTCCAAGAGCAGAGTGTGTGAGATCAATCTAAAAAAATTCTTTTCAATTTCCAGTTTTTTAGGAAACAATTTCTGGTCATTTGGCATGTTTTCTCTGTTTTAAGTTTATGTCATACGATTTTATTAACCTTTGGGGAAAAAAATGATCAGGCAAATAAGTAAGAAAGAAATAATTGAGTAACTGCTTGAATAAGTCATCTCCAAACACTCATCTGAAAAGCACCCACCCCCACGAGTCTTGCCACCAGTCACAAGATAAACATCGTGTTCTCCTCTTAGCAGTACACACACGCATGCAGCACTTGTTGAGAAATGAATGTTGTCTTGTGATGTCAAGGAAGAGTGCATACAGTGGTATCTCTAAGGTAATTAAACAGAATTAAAGGTCTGTTGTGACTGAGAAGCCTTGGCAGGGATAGACTAATGGTAAAGCTAATTAAAGTGTGTTTTATCCCCTGAATGATAGTCATCTCCTCTGCCCACAGTTTCCAGACAAGTTCAGCTGAGTAGCTTTATGGGTCCAGGAAGACTTTCAGACGTGTATTGTTATTCTTACCTTGACATGTCATTAAAGTTAATTTTCCTCAGGTTTCCCCCAATGTAGAAACATAACCTTTTTATTTATGAACCATGCATGGTATTCAGATCCTTTGGTTCTACTTTTGCTTTTTCAGAAAGCACTGCATTCCTTTTAGATAAAACAACTTCAGCAGCAATGTGAACAAATGCAACAAAAGCCTTTATCTGCCAGATGAACAAAAGTGGCAACAAAAAATGTTTTTATTCAAGTCTTTTCTTTCCAGTCTGTATTTATTTCATTGAGTGATTTCACAATGACGCTTTATAAAATATTGGCCTCATCATTTACTACTTTTCAATATTTACATTTAAAACCATGCAAATAAACTAATAAAGAAGCAATGATAGAGCTATGCTATTCACAAGCAGCAGTTAACATACAAAGCAAATCAGCAAATTCTATTACTGCATCTCAAAACATTTTACATCTATAAATGACGACTTGACAAAGTTCATTTTGAGCATCAGTCTGGAGAAGAAGAGGGATTTAGGTGATGATAAAAGCACTGTTGTTGATGCCAACTGACTGGTTTGAAGTTGTTGATTTACTGAGATTTTCACACACTGAGGTTATAGTTTAATCAAGCTTGCCAAAACGGAACAATAACAGATTGGACAAAGATTGCCTGGTCTACTAAGTCTTATTTTCACTGCCAGTATTAATTTGATAGAGTCAATGTTTGGCATTAAAAGACATAAAAGTATGACACTATTTTTCCTTGTAATAATGATTTAAGTGGGTATTCTTTGTGGCGTAAGGGTGTCAGTCAGTCAAGGGAAGGAACAGTTTTATGAATTAAAACTTTCTCTTTCCTCATTATGGGAGAACCCGAGGGATTTCCTAGTCAGCAAGAAGACATTGTCCAACTGGTAGTACACCACAATGTGTACTACCAGATAATATCAAAACTGAGGAAACAAAAGGAGATCTGTATCAGAAGCTCAAACCACCTCCCTGCAACATCAAAAATCTTCTTTGGACTAATGAACTTAATGGGAAAGTTTATTTTTTATGATTATAATTAGAGGTTAAAACTGAGGCATCTGCTATATCAACTCAGCTCTTTCAAACACCCTTTTTTGTTTAAAAAAATACAGAACAGCCCATGCAATAAAGCGGCTTCATGTTCTTCTTCAAACTGCTCCCCTGCATGCCAAAGGTCATGACCTGAAGGTGTCAACAGAACCACATCATCTTCAAAAAGTATAGAAGTTCTGAAACCAGAAACCCTTAAGATTCCTTCAAGTCTCTAATATCAATGATTTCATTGAAAAATCTTTGGAAATACAGCAGAACACTAGAGTTACTGAATACACTAGTCTTCTAAACCATATAATCAGTGATGCACAAACTAAATAATGCATTACATTCTACCTTTGAGTAGACATGAAAACTGGTATCTTGAATGTTTTCAAACTTGTTACTTTTATTATTCTCCCTATATTGGATGGGAACTGTGCTGCTCCTTAGCAGCCGACTTTTCTCAGCAAAACTGTGGGTCTAATAAAACCTGCGGAAGAGCAGCAAAAAGAACAATTGTGAGGTGTTCACCTGACCTTCCAACTCCCCTGATGGCAATCTAAGAGAATCTGATGGCATGTGTTGAAAACAAACAGACCCCATGCCACATCCTGTTGCTAACAGCATGTTACAAAGCACCAGAACGCAGTCCCATAAAGATATTTTACCAAGATTTTAAATCTAAAAAAAGAGGTCACACGCCTCAGGAATATGCTGCAATGATGATTGCTGCATTTAACTCAGAAAGGTCCAATTTTTTATAGTAAAGCAGCAAAGTAGATACCAGTTTCATTCACACCAGGTGGAAATCTGTTGTTCATCTAAGTTTCCATAATCATTTAGTTGTATGACAGAGTACTACTGACAAAATTACACAGAATCATTTACCACAAGCTGTTACAGCAGAATGATGCTGTGCTAGTTTAATTTCATTGCCTAATTTAAAAAAAAACACTAATTACTTGAGAACTTCCAGTGGTGGCCATTTAGTGACAAGAAACCTCTCCCCAGTCTTAGACTCTGTTCAGTAAATTTAAACTGAATCAGTAATTTTCTACCCAGTTTTTGCTCGGGTAGTGGAAAGTGGTGTTCACCTCATGCAGTTGCAGGACATTCAGTAAATCTTAATAAACTGTTTTATTCATGCTGCTTATATTTGTTGTCAGAGTTGACAGGTATAGCATGTGATGCTGTCAGCGTCAACCAGGGACTTTACCACAGTCACTGACAATGTGAAGTGAAAAATTATCAATTATAATGTTGCCAACTCTCACTTCCTTCTCTCTGTCACATATCATACCAATGATAAATGGCTAGATAGTTATAAATAATCCCACATTTTGGTCAGTTTACAGTACAGCACTTCCATTAATTAGAATGACAGACAAGTGAAATCATATATTAAGGCAACACAAAATGAGATAAAGGTTCTGAGTGCTGCTCAGCTGCATTCTACCCGTTTCCCTGGTATTTCAATAATTGGAAGAACTGTTAAGGGAAACTGTTGTGAGAAACATGTCTCGTTAAAATTGTCTGAGTACATTTTGGAAAGGTTGATTTCTAACCCAACTAAAAACGTAAAACTAGCCTAGTTCCTTGGACAGCATTCTGTTCTGCTTTATCCATGGTTTGGATGGTACCCGTGTTACTATATAGTGTGAACCTGCAAGTTATAAGCAATTTAAAACAGATCTATTTGTAAACCACTTTAAACACAAACCTGCTCATGACAATAATGTAATCCACTGTGATTTACTATTATTACCCTTTTACTACCATTGATTGTGACTTTAAACATGCATTCAGTGCAGTTTTCTATAGCTTTTTAGTTAAATGGTCTAACTAAGGTTTAAGGTTCATTAAATTTAATCACTGTCGGCAGTTGAGTTTTACCCTTTAGGACTCACTCATTAATAATAAATTTAGCGTACATTTTATTCATCTATTTTTTTTTTTTGTGTGTGTGTTTTTTCAGTACAATAAATGTCATGCAATTTGTAGATTGGGTGTTAAAATAATATTCCAACTTTGGATTAAAAGTAAATTATTTTGTTATGCATTACGTTAAAATATCGGGGGAGACAACTCTCAAGACGGACCATTTTTGTTTTAATTACTGTTGATTTTCCATTTACCAAATATCGCACACCATGTAATCCATTCCATTATTATAAGTATTTGTTTTTATACAAGAGTGTTGCCTGGTACCTCACAGCAATGTGTTTTGGTTTTAGAAGGAGTTTCTTTCCAAGGACAGCCGACCACCTGATAGGCTCATGTCATTCAAAAAGGTTGAGGCTAACACATACATTACGGGGTCTCCACCTTTTTTGCAATGCTCAATAAGACTGTTAGCAGTTGATGAACCGGTTGCCAGGCTATAAGCAAAAAGAAAAACAGAAAAAAACAAAACAAAAAAACATATATATATATGTATATATATACAAATATTGCAAGCCAACTTATACCTTTTTGAAAAAATAATGTGTGAAATTATTTAGGCTGACAATATGGTGTGTGCTGATAAGAGACACAATTTTACAGTAGTGCTTCTCAGATAACCCATTTCTTCCTCTGCTCTGTGTTGTTGCTGGTCATCTGGAAGTCAGTTAAAGACAGTGATTTATGCCTGGGGCTTCATGCAGCATAGCCTCATTACACACAACCATTTTGAGAATCAGCAGATAATTACAGTATATATCATAGACCACATGGGGCCCAGCAAAATCAGTCCATTCCAATGGCATGTCACTTAGTACAGAGGCCGCAGGAATGGGAAACTATGTTCGAACCTCATTTTCTGTTCTTTAATTGAAATTCTTGGTGAAACGTCATGTACATTCTTTGAATTAACATTATACATACATATCTACATATATGCTGCATGCATGGCCAAGTTTATCTGAAGTGAGTTTGATAGACATTCTTATATCTTTGTAAACAATCTTATTTTTGAGTCTTCTATGAAATGTGAGCTTTGTGTTTTTTTATGTTCTGTACACATTTTGTTAATGCAAACAAAACAATATTGAAATACCCAATTCTAACGGAACCTTTTTTTCAATTTTCATGAAGGGAACATTAACTCGTGCCCGAACTGAACTGAACCCCGAATATCTGGACCTCCGTCCTCGAGCAGAGCTGAATCCTGAATATTGGACCCCTTGCACCCCTTTAGTGAGTACTGATGGTCCCATTTTTGGCAAACAGTCATTAGCGTTTCACCTAATGCAAATCATTTCATATCATAAAATCCAAACGATTTTGAAGATCATCATTACGTCAGTATTCCATGGAGAAAGACAAATTGGACAAATATATATTTATTTTTTAAGTTTTGCCTCCATCCCTGCTTTGGAACATTATAGAGTAAGAAACAGTGCAAAAAAAAGTCTACTTTTTCCTCCTTCCACAAAGCCTAAAAATATTTTGCATGTGACTAACAGTGACATATTGTACTCAAAACATCATTAAATTCAGGGCTAATGTGATGCTAATATTCATGCCATTTTTACTTGAGTAATAAGTATTTGTCTCATTACCTCCGTGCTTGGAAAACACAGTGCTTGATAGTCATCGGGGGGTTAGAGAAGGTTTGTGTGTCGCTTTGCACTGGTGAATCTTAATGATGTCGGTTTTTCTCTGCTACAGTGTATCAACAAGGGCTGAGAGGGGGGTTGGACTCTTACCATAATCTGCATCCGTTACTCACCGCAATGCCAAGTTTTTTGGGGTTTTTTTTTTTGCGTGTCGCAGGGATAATTTGTGTGAATTCCTTTTCTGTCATTGTGTTTCACAGACAGTGTTAGGTGCATGCAATTCTTTTTGTTACACCAGAGGTGTGAAGAATTTCTTTTAATGTTGGCACATTAAATGATCACTTATAGCCTAAATCTGCAGAGTGTATCAATATATTTCCGGCTGAACTGTAACTGTAGACTCCATTTAATTTTAAGGTCTGCAAGCATCTCAGGAAAGAAATACTAAAAAGCTGGTCACATTTGCAAAACAAGTTTGAATTAAACACTGTGATCATTGTAATTTCCCATGTCACTTTTGTTTCTACAAGGCTAAAACATTCTGAAACAACAAAGAACTGCTTGTTTAATTTCCTCATTTAGAATTAAATGAAAAAAAAAAAAAAAAAACAAACAAACAAACAAACAAACAAACCATAAATTGCATTTATGGGATCTTTTCTGATTAGCTAACTATTTCTTAGATTACACATGAGCACATTTATAGGATTGTTAGGTCAGTTAGAAGGTGGATAGAATAGAAATGTCCTTTATTGTTCCACCTTGAAGAACTTCAGGTGTACCAGCGTCAAGTTACTGGTAAATGGAAATGTGCATGTGCAATCTAAGAAAATAATACAAGAATTATTAGCTGTAGATTTAAAGCAAATTTACAAGATAGGAGAAAATAATACTGCAGTTGGACTGTTCCAGATCAACAGTGCTTAATGACTGTGCTGTTCCTTTTTTGTCAAATGTAATCTTACTTTCTTTACTTTACACTTTAAAGACATTCATGATTAGTTTCCAAAATACTCATTGAGAGTTAATTTGTTACAGAATGAGAGGTCGTGTCTGACAGTTAACTTTTCACATTTTTCACTGGGGAAAAATGTTAAAGAATTAACACAGTTTAAACTTTTTGTACTTTATGAAAACACCGAAAACTTTTATATCTGCATTTCCTAAATATACAGCTGAGGAAACATTTGCATATATTTATTTTTCATGAAGCAGTAATGTTCACAAACATTGAACCCTCAGTTTTCTTTCCATTAAATATTTAATGCTTGTTGTGTCCCCCTGGGTCCACTATCAGCAAACAGGGAAAAGCTAACGAGGCAATGGTGTAAACACAAAGCAGTTCCATCTCACCCACATTCCCTTGATGCCACTGGGCACACCACTGTGTCATGCAGTGATTTTACTGTACTGGCTAGCATCAACACAGTCAACAGGTCAGAATTTCCTTAGTTGCTGTAAATATTTCTAAGACTTTGACAGTTTTGTCTGTCACCGAGGGCAGAAAATGTAGAGTAAAATAAGGACTAGCAATTTTTTCACATGAATTGTTTGCTACTTATCCTTATACGATACACAAATGACAGTAAACACTCAAAGGCTTTGCGTCTTAGCTGGCATCTTCTGCCAGCCATCTAATCTTAGATTCATTTTTATCTAAATTAGAATAACTTTTTCTTGATATAAAAAAATTACTAAAGGCACCCATAATGTTCATACAAGGAAAACATAAAGTGCAGCTAATTGTAGTGCAGGCATCATTGAAAAAGGAATGCTTTCACGAGTAAAAGTCCAGTGTTAACAAAAATCTTGTCACTAGAAACAAATTACAGGGCCTTCTATTATTATTTCAGTAATCCTGGAAAATCTTTCTTTCACCTCCATTATAACACAGTTTTTTTGTTTTATTAATCTGGGATGTTTTTCTCACATTTGGAAATGGTTCAGGGACCTGTAATAAGATAAATAGGACAGCGCATGCTTTGTGTCTCCCTGAAGCTTACAGCAACATTATACGGACGTTCGCCTGATTTAGTGAACAGAATTTCTCACAGAATTCCTTTCAGCTGAATTCAGCAAAATATCCTGTTGGCTTTGTTATAGCACAGTAGTGTGTGTTTATTGGGCCTCACCGGACCAAAAAGCCTCCCAGCCAAACATACGCATGCGTACTCAGATAAATGCATGTCCTCTCACACAGGCCGTTTTCTTTTAGCCCATGAGGGAATGATGACTCTCATTATCGCCTCAAAGCAAGATGGCCACGCTGCCCCTACTCAGCAGCCTATTAAGTTACCAGACAGCTTTATTGTATTGGTGTTCGATAATTTTCTTTCCTCTGTCATTCCGAGTGCATCAGGGAGTTGTTGAATGGGGATGAGTGGTTGGGAGAGGGGCAGGAACTAACGTGAAAAGGCACAGCTGGCGGAAATTATCCCATCCTATATGTGGTGAGTCCTTGGGCTGATTGTTGAGCAGTCTTTGGACACAGAGAGACACCTTCCTTCATTAATAGTTTATTCCAAATTACGTGGAGAAGAATAGGTTCTGTGCTTATTGTGCTTATTGTGAACACCAGTCATGACACACAAGAAACTAACTGCATCCGAACCGTAGTTCTGTAGGTAAAATACAATAAACTGGAAAAGTCACCTCATGGACTGTATATGTCCCATTGATTTATTGGATGTTTTTCAGTTTTCGCTCCTCAAACTCATAGGGATCAATTCACTTATTGCTATTTACTCTATATGCATGATGAGTAGATAACTGGAAATTTAATTATTATTGTAAAATGAATACAAAAGAACTGTCTTGGAGGTGAGGATAAAAAAAAAAAGCTATGAACAAATGAACACGAGTCGAGAAGAAAAGTCTCATCTCTTCAAGGTTTATGGCATTGATTTATTTATTTGCAATTTATATTGTTGGCCAGATGCTGTCTGAATAGCTAAATCTTGTTTATGCCAGGGGTAATCTTTAAATATCTGTCATACCACTGTGTATAACTGCTTTTGGGAATTTAATAGTGTACTTTGGGTGCCTTTTGTCAACTCTGTATCAACTCTGTATTTCTAATACTGTAGACTCCATATTGTGATGTTCAGTGTAGCTACATAAAACATGGTAAATGATCTGGATTTATATTGTACCTGTCCAGTCATACTGACCACTTAAAGCACTTTACACTACAGACAAATTCATGCAGTCGCATTCACACAGGCATGTTTGATACTAATGATAGAATGAAGCTTGACTCAAACCTACAATTGTCCAATTGCAAGAAGACTGCTCTATCACTTAGTCACAGTCGCCCGTGTTATGTGCCAATCTTACAAAATTCAAGTGAATGCTACATGAAAAGAAACAAAAAAACAACAATAAAATAGATAGTAAACTCAGCCCTCCTTGATGCTGTAACATGTTCCATATTTTATTTATGTGATCCCAATACAAGTACACTGCACAAAATAGGTATTTAATGTAACACGACTCACTGTTTCACAAAATGTGCTTCATTTTGACCTTTTAGACCAACATAAAATATAGTTTTAGGTTAACTCGCTTACATGTTGAGTTATTTATCAGCATAGCAGTTGCTTTAGCAATGGTAACAATTAACACTGTTAACACTGTTACCACTGCTAAACTGTTAATTTAGCAGTTACATAAACAGTTAGCAGGTGTTAACTGATAATTTATGCAGAAATGTACATAGTCTCTGAAAGCTTCTGGAGTCCTGAAGATGCGTAATTCTTTCTGCTGTTTGTATGAAAAATATTTTAAAAACCTGAACTTTTTAACAGACAACCAGATACTTTTTAGAATAGTTATTTGAAGTACAAATAATCTTTGGTTTATACTCTGAAAACAGGGGTTGAAAACAGACTAACTCTGGACACAGTTTACAAGGTTTATACAAAGTCTAAATGTATTCGTTTGAAATGTACTTATTGACCATACTGGAAAATCACATTAGCAAACTGCTATACATGCTTGGTGCTTTTAATGCTCAGAATCTTTAGACTTTTGAAATACACTCAAGTGCTAAATCCTGTTTGGCCATGAACTGATATTAGAGAGGAGAGTTTGGGAGCTTTGGAAATGGAATATCCAATAATGCTGCAGTAACACCACTTTGGAAGATGCAATTTATAAAATCAGAACAGTGAATGGGCTGTATCTCCGTGTAGCATATGTATCCAGAAAAATTTCATACAGACAAAGTTGATACTCCTTCCACTGATCCACGTTGTTTGAAACACTTGAAAATGTAACTTTATATTTGTATTTTCATCATTATAATTAAACGGAGGCTTAACTCTTTTTATTTATCAAATATGGAACATACTTTTAATTAAGACCACACTTGTGTATCATTATTTTTAATAGTCTGATGAAATTCTAATCTTCTAAGAAATTAAATATTGTGTCTTTATTGACTACAAGCTAAAAATCATCACAATTGACAGATAAAAAGGCTTTAAAAAATTTGACTTTTGTAATTAATCTATATGAGTTTTGATACTTACATAATTGAATTACGATGCAATAATATCAGTTATTGAATAGATCTAGAAAATGTTTGAGAAAAACATCAATACAATGGCATCAGATAGGAAGGCTTTTGGATATTTAGAGGAAAGGTAATTGTCAGATTTTTTCTGCAAGTTTCTATTTGTTTCTCTGTGCAGAACAACAGACCAGGTGGATTCTTAACAGTTTTTTAATTTGCTTATTTGGTGTTTACCCAGCATATATAGGTTTTGGACACATGTGCTTTACTCACATTTTTCAGCCATATTATTAAAATCAATAGTTTAAATAAGCAGTGTTGATAGTCTTTCATGCAGTTTATTTGCTTAAAAGTCCTGCATATTCATGTTGATGTTACCTTAACAGGACAGCCCACTTTAAGATTGTTGCAGATCAAAAACTAGCCTGCCATGGTAACTGCAACTCCTTCAGAAAGACAAGGTCTACATAAAAAAAAGAAGAAAAAATTTTTTTAGAACAACTCTGTGGGCACAATAGAGCCCAAGGAATCTCAAAAATCTCCAGATCACTATAAGATTGCCTTGTATTATTGTGTTTTATTGATTTCAAACCTCAATGTCTAAAAACTCTCCATGTTCTGCAAATAGAGGATTGCTGCACAAAAAGCAGCTGACTGTTTTTTTTTTTTTTTTTTCTGTGATTCATGTAGAATAAAATCTACATTCTTGACTGCAATAGTATTGGTACAGAACTGTTATTTGCAACAACAAAGAGCTTTTTTTCCCATCACAGGTTTTGAAAATGCTGCATAGCTATAGTCGCTGTTGACAAAGAAACTTTAGGGTAAGATTAAACTGTAATCCTAGGAAAGGTGCAGTGTCATTGTAAGCTTCTGAGACTACATCTCAATCAGGAACAGCAAGGAAATGTGCTGTGGACTGCAAAGTGAAAAAAAAAATGATAAAAAATCAGATAGCAGACAAGAGAATGGGGGCAATATTACTTCATATGAAACTGAATCTGTTCTAAAATTCAGGGCTATTTCTCTTATGCGTTATTATGCTTTACTGAGTCTGTTCGCAACCTAAGCATCAATACCCAATTTACAGACTCTTCTTACAGACACTTGGGTCATAATATGCTACATCAGTTTTCAATGTTTTTTTTTTTTTCTTACTAGGTAAATCAGGCACAAAAGCAAACACATTTTCTCCTTTTTATTTGTTCTTCACTTGTTTTATCCTGCATGATACTTGATTTCCACACACGTTCTAAGCAATCAATGAAATTTCAACTACTTGATGAAACTCATAGAGAGGTCAAGCATAATGGAAAAAGCCTTGATTAAACTGTAGTGGCTTTGAATGACACACTACTCCCTGTTCGTACCATTTGACTTTCTATGAAGGTCAGATTGGCCATTAGCTAGATCAGCCTAACACTGCTTGCCCCACCTCTCCACTCCAATTCTTCTCATCTCCCCCTCTTCTCACTTCTCCACCCCTCTCCGCGGTCTAGAGAGAGATGCGATGGGGCTAAATTTATCTTCACAGCAACTAAAGCTAAGATGTTAAAAGAGAACCCCTGCCAGCTTGGCAACTGGCTGCTGATTGTGATCAACTTCACCTTTGCAAGGCGTCTGTCAGAATAGCACAGACCCATTTCTCCTCTACCCTTCCCTCTATCCTTGTTCCTTTTTATCCCAAGCATGATCCTCCCATCCCGTGTTTTATTAACAACAGAGCTGGTGGTTTGTGATAACTGGTCACTCCTCTAGGCGTTGAAAGGCAAGGACACTCTATTATCCTACTTAGATGGATGGGTTGAAATAATGGCTGCAAGTGGTAGAGCCTGCCAAATCCTCCAGTCTTATAACTCCTTTGTCTCTGACAAGGAGGAACATTAGTAAGAAGGCCAGGTACTTGGATACAAATTTACCTCTATGAATAGGAGGATGGGGGGAGAAGTGGTCAGAAAAGTGCATAGTCTTTGAAAGCTTCAGGAGTCCTGAAACTGCATAATTCTTTTTTGCTGTCTGTATAAAAAAAATTGCTTGAAAAACCTGAATTTCTATCAGCAGCTATTGCAGAGATCCCACATCCCTCCTGACATTGTACTTTTTCTGAGAAAGACCGAATACCTTTTGTTGTATAAAGAAAGTTAACACGATGTCTTATTAATATGGTGTACAGTCTTTCAGCCAGATTGCAGGGTGACATGTCAATTACTCCCCTAATTATCAGTGACCTATAGCTCAGCACACTTCCAGATTTTAATTTATTTCCCAAATATGAAGCCTTTGTGCAACTATTTACAGTCATAAATTCTAAATCGCATGACTGAAATCCCATTTTTCCTTCTTTGTTTATTGGAGACATTGGGGAAACAAACTAGAACAGCTTGCTTAACAGTGTTTGCACAATGATTTGCTTAGTAGGTGGTTGAGGTATTGAAAGCCAAAACTCTATTAATTGCTCTTTTATTTAATTACCCAGTAGTAATATTGGAAAATAATGCTCCCCGTTATCCTGAATGCACAGTTGATAGCCAGAAGGTTGTTCTCATTCGCCCTACAGTGTGTGGGTTCTCTTTACAGCAGACAGCAATTGATTTGTTCCTAGGAATCATCAAAGCTCTGAAAAGTAATCTGAATACATAAAGTGAACTTTTATTGGCCCCTCTTGTCCATTTCCAAATAAATGTGGCAAACTTGTCAGTTAGTATGAAAATGTAGAATTTTAATTTTTCTCTTTTGAGAATAATAGTCAGTGTTTCCAGTTTTACCCTTTGTCTATTACTGTATCTGAACAATTTCACAATTCATCTGAATAATTTACAGATATTGAGATGAATTCAGGAACATTAAAGTTTTACTCAGGCATGTTAGCATATGGAATCCATTTTGAAATGTGAAGGAAGATTCTAGGGAGAGGTGGAACGTTACCACTAAAGAATCTTCCTACACATTTTTAAATGGATTCTATATGCTAACATGCCTGAGTACAACTTTACTGTTCCTGAATCAGTCTTTTCACTAAGTGCAAGATTTTTTTTATTTATTTATTTTTTTTAGAAAAAGTCCATCTGTTATTTCTACATAGAGCTGTGAAGTTTATCTCTGCCTCAAGACTTATTTTTACACTATATGCTCATTTTGTATGGTTTTTTGATTGAATTAATAGCTGCTTGGTGCAGTTCCTCTGTGACTGTTTTGTTGTGTATTAAGTTATTAAAATGATAAGCCATTTGCTATTCCAGGCATTCTCATAAATACAACATTTTAGCTTTGGGCATGACCTGTACCTTTAGATTAATAATCCTGGAAGTAAACACCAAAATTACAGCTGCATGCTCATCACAGGATGTTTAAAAGGCATAGCCCAAACATAGAAAACTGTGAGTAAGATCAAGTACACAAGTTTTGGACTTAATGTCAAACCCTTGTCGCACTTTAGCACATCTGCCTTTCCAGTGGAGTAAGACAAAATGCCAGAGGGCAAAAAATAATCTAGTGTTCGGTTCCAATGTATTTAACCGTAGTTTGCAGAATCTGAACCCCAAATACGTCAACCTGTCACATACTTTTTAACATAATAAAAGATTCTGCCACTTGTGGATGCAGAATTACTCAAATATCTGTGTGCAATAGCACCACTGCATTAATTTATATGTTGCAATAGGATCCCATTATATTTTCCTTGCTTCTGTATGCCACATGTGTACAAACCTACTTTTTGATTAATTCAGTTAATAATTTCATGGCCAATTGTGGCACTAATTGACCATTGACATTTTATTCTCAAATGGTAAGTTGATTCTTAAATATATGACCTCATACCAAAAGTAACATGGAGGAGGTCACAGCCTTGACCTCCCCCACACACACTATTTAGAACAGAGCATCAAAAGCAACACACACACCATGCTGACACTGATAGGACTTGATGTTTACCAGAATGCCACTACATTTCTTTATGTTTTGACCCCAAGTGTTTTTCAAAACTTCAACAGACAAGGCAAAATAGAAGATGGTGTAACAGTATCTCAAAGCATGTATTGTAGGAAAACTACATGTAGCTAAAATATTATGTTTTGCCCCATTCTTAATAATTGGACATTTGAAATTAAGAACAAGAAAAAGACAATAGATCTCAACCCCTCTGTTTTCAGTTTTAAAATCTCCTCTTATTTTCTAAACTCGTTTTAATTATTGTTTAAGCAATAAGTGGCTGTTCCTGACACATATATCCACATGGGCTTTTGTCAGGGTAGGTTTGATTTTACTAATTGGTACCAAAGCTGTAAACTGGAGCTGTGAAAATAAGAAATGGTAAATTGCTACATACCCTCTTGGGAAATGTACACGTTGACCTTATTTTCCACCTTTGCACAGTTTTTTCCCCTTTAAGTATCTCATTGCAAAACGAAACCAGTTTGTCATCACACCAAAATGCCCATTTCACAGGATATGTGCGTAACATGTTACACACAATAAAGTGTTGTTTGCTTCTTACACAATTTATAGTGGGGATGATTTTCCCTTTGTCTCTCTTCTTCTGTTTACCAAAAACGAATGTAGAAGTGATAAATGTGTTTTGTTGTTTTTTTTAAAAGAGAACGTTTGCTTCAATTGCAGTTACATTAAAATGTGATAATATGAAACCTTCCTAGGGGGTTGTTCTAAATTTGTGAGAGCTTTCTCTTGTTTAGAATGCAGTTGCACTTTGAAGGCAGTGGGGTGCTTCTAAACCATGGCCATTTTGAATTTAAAATGTACTTCTGCTGTTTTTAGGTGCTTCTTTTTGCAGATACAATGGTTGAAGGACAAGGCTATCATTTAGGTGCAACAAAGAACTGTATTAATATGGATTTGTGACTCCACTACTATTTAGTGAAGTCAGAGTCAGTAGTAAACCTGATCCAAACTAAGTGATTTTGGTGACTTTTTAGTTTACAGTGATTAATAGATTGCCAATGTTAAGCTGCTGCAGTGGTTGTGATAGTGGTGTAAGTGAAGCTCTATTTTCTATGAAGAAGTCAGTGTCTTATATGTCTCATTGGATTTTTCATTCCTAATATTCTTCAAAGATATTAGGAGAAATAGCTCACATATATTGCCACACTGCAGGAAACTCCTCTCAAATGTTTTAAATCCTTACAGTGGCTGTGATCACATTATCTCTTTCAGTCATGTTGTCTCCTCTCAGTGCCCAGTCACTCTCTAAAGTACTCAAATGATTTTCTATTGCTAACCACTTTACCAGCTTTACACTCCTTGTCACTTCACAACAGCCACACACTGTGCACCCTGGGAAATACAGTGTGTAAAAATTATCATGGGAAATCCTCATCAAAAACAAATAGAGCAAGCAAAAAAAGCTAAAAGCAATGAGAGAGAGAAAAAAAAATGCATCAGCTACGAAAAATAACTGGAATCCAAATCGGTGAAACATCCCTGTTCTTACTGCTTCAGCAACTCTTATTATTCTTCAGTGTTTAAGTTGCTCAAAAACCGACAATTCAGCTGCACAGATTTTATTTATTTATTTTGTACTGTGGCTACCCAGACATGCACACAAGCACTGTAAATTTGGATTTAAGATTTTGGCATTTGATTTGGATTAAGATGATTCTTTTTTTAGCTTTTGATAACTTGTTTCGTTTTGGTTGTTCTTTCACTCAATTTTTAATATGATGAAAAATTGTGATGGGAAACATCACTTCTCCATGAAAGAATCTTAAAGTACAAGTATAAATAAACTTTATTCCTCATTTGCTCATTTCCTCAGTATTACAAAAGCCAGCTTCACTGTTTATTGGCGAGAAACCTGTGTACTCGCCACAGTTTATGGCGAGTACACATAAACTCCTGTTTATGCTTGATAGGTGGTTAAGTAAGTCAATTTTATTTCGCAACATTCACACACAAAATCATGAAGTTCTTTCCATAGTTCATATTTCTAGATTATCTCTGAATTATATTACAAAGTTATAATTTTGTGAATATTGTTTAGTTTATATGACCAGAACACGAAGGACACTCCCACACTAAAATAAATATAGTTGCTCATTCTTCATAACCTTGAAGCCAGAAGCCGATGTCCTGGAATTTATCAATACATTTGTCTGTTTTCTTAAAAATCATATTTGTTAGTAATTCTGTACCCGGCTTCGGGATATACTGACTTTGGATACAGAGGCCATAATGCATAGACTAAAACTCTCCTTGCTATAAGTTTGTAATGTCCCTTACAAAACATGAAATAGCCGTAGCTGAAAATGGAAATTAGATTAAAGCAAGACCAACAGTGAACCCATAAATGTCAAAAGCTTGTTTAACAGGTTAGAAAAAACTGGTGATGCTTTGGTTTAAATGGTGGGTTACTATTCATGTAGAATACTTGGTACTGACCCAAACATTTCACTCATCATTTTCTTTTGTTATGTAGTAAAGCTGTTGAAGATTAAAACACACTAATACTAAAAAGCTTTGAAACATGTAATAACTTTTCCTTTTTTACTAAATCTCTTCGACTGTTCAATTGCTCCTGTTGGCGCTTGCAGACCAAAACTTTTAACTGTGATTCTTAAAATGCTTTATGGATAAATGGGCCAAACAAACAACGAATCAAGAAAGTAACTAGTCATGTCATGTTCACATTTCAGAAACTTTATTTTTCAAAAACCTGTAAAATACATACATCTATGGAAGTCAAGTAAACTAAGGGGTTGATAATAAACAGATGTCTAGGTGAAACCAAAACTAATAACCTACCACATAACCAAGCAATAAAAAGAAAGAAAAGTCGCCAAATGACTAATTACACAAGAAGCTTAAGAGATAAAAGTTTTTATAGTACAAACTTTTTCCATGGCATTTTTTATTTATTTATTTGTTTTTACTGGTTGTACTGATGTTACGTATATTGGTATCATATTTTAAAATTTAAATCTATCTTCTTTTAGCAAGTGTCCAGATTAACCTTTCAACTACAAAATATTGCAAAAGTTAAAATTGAAATAATATGTCCTGATGCAATGTTTCAAAGACTGTACAAATTAACAAATACAATTTATGCAAAAAACTCTCAAGTTTATTTCTCCTGACAAATCAAATTAAAATTACATTTTAACAACAAACATTCAATCACTTGTGCAAATTATGAGCAAGGTCAGGTTCACGTTCTTGATTTCCACCATTTTGACATGTGGTGACTTGGTGACCGACAAGAAGAAACTTGTCCTATTGAGCCACGGCTGAGTCAATTTATTAACATTGAAAGTAAGGGTAGATTAGACACATGCCCAAATGACCTGGTCCAACATGGAGAGTTAATTGCTTCTACTACAACTTGCTTCGTAACAGCAGGTTCACCAACAACCTGCAAATTCTGTCAATGGAATTCAAAAACTCTGTTTGTATTAAGTGCAAAACTTGACACTTTAAAAAGCCTTCCTTTACTACTTCATGATGCTCATTGTTTTGTTGCTTTTGTTCCCAATTTTGATGTTTTTATGTTACAAAAATATTCAGAAGCTGCTCTGTTCTGTTTTTTTTTGTTTGTTTGTTTGTTTGTTTTTATTTTTGGTTGAGTGTTCTTTGGATACCTTTGAAAAGCACTTATGTTTGAATGCTACTCATAACTGACTCCATTTGAGTAATTAATCAACTACAACCCTTTATCTATGGTGGAGGTCTTGGTGATCATCATTTTCTTTTAGTAAAGCTCTTTGGTAAACAACTCTTTGGTTTAAAAAAAAACCCTCCCTGACTTCAATATTTATTCAGGGTCGTTTCCCATCTAAAGACTCATATTAATATTTGCTTTCACACACACATAAACAAGCTCAACACGGTTAGTGATCCTTGGTTGATCAGGGGCTCCTGAGAACTGCCAAACAAAATCAGCACACAGACTGAACAGAGTTCACTTATGAATATTAAATGAAAAGAGTAAAGAATTAAGCTTAGGTGCAGGGGTTAAATTAATAAATAAGTGCTCTCATATATATTTATAAATATTGAAATAAAAGTCAAATCTCCTGTGGTCAGCCTCTGCAGGCCGAGTGGTCTTTGAAGGCATCATTAGCTGGTTTTATCAGCACATTGACCCTAAAACTAGTACCTGAGGGGCCTGACTGTAGTAGTGCAGACATGAGTGTATGAGTCTTGGATGGATGAAATAAGACTTTGAAGTGAATTTTCTATTCGTAGGATTATACATTTGGGATTTTGATTCATGCCTACTTTTGGTCCTTGAGGCTATGTGCCTGTGTGGGTGGAAAGACTTAGTGTTCACAATATTATTAATGCATTTATGTATTGTACAATTCAGTTAACATTTAGTTAGTGAGTAGAAAAATATGGCAGATGGCTCATTTGAATTAATTCAAATGACATGGATTTTTTTTTTTTTTTTTTTTTTTTTTTTATAAAAAAAGAAGACACTTTCACTGTTGCATTGGAAATTGATATCCAGAGATTGATCATCTCCAGACTTGTATTCATAGTATTGAAAAAATACATAAAATATTGGAACTTGTGTGCTGGCAAGGAAGATTGTCGGGATGAGGTGTGGAGATATTATGATCCCCAAAGGGAGCATACAAATACAATTGTCTATTTTATCTTTTCTTGATTGTGCAGTAAATTGGAAGTATAAATACCAAACAATAAAGATGATAATCTCAACACAGATGAAAATCTCACAAAGTAATTTCTGCTTCATATGGATTTCCCTAATCCTGGTATATGTTGTCATGACCCAGTTTGGTATTGAAATTTGGTGAATACCTCTTGCTTGGTAATCCCTGAACATAATATAGGCACCCTCTCTGCTTTAGTGACCTATTTTAGGGGGAAATTGTTTTGTTTTGAAACAGTCCTCTAAGCCATGCTATCAGGGCTCTGAAGAAAAGGGGATCTTTAGCAATTTTATTATTATTATTATTATTATTATTATTATTTATTTTTTTAAATCTTAAAACAAATAGTTTAATAAAAAGAAAGTTTTCTCTCAACTAATGTAACGAGAAAAGTGTTTACTGGAACAATTATTTTGAGAATAGTGGCCGGACTGATTGCTGCAGTTGCAATACCTCTTTTTTTCTTAATAATTTTCATGGCAATATGGTCTTTATATATTTGCATTTTGTCTCTGTGTACTCCAGCTGTGTGGATGGGTTATTGTTTCCAATACATAAATAGCTTTTTTTTTTTAATACTGTCTTTGAAGTCATGTTTTTTGAGTGTTTGTTTCAAGTGTCATTCTCCAGGGAGGTTGTTGAACTTTAAAAAATGCAATTTTCCTTTTACCACCCTTGAATAGTCAGACTGTGCCAGTTCTAACCTTGAGCCGTCAGAATAGATAAATCCTTGCAGAATGTATTCTGATTAGATTATCTGCTTTATCTAAACATGAGCATGGAACAACAGGAATTGCTGCTTGCAAGGCAGAGTAAATGCAATAATAGCAGGATGCTAAGGCTTACTGGGAGACAGCGTTAATACTTGGGGCAAACAATATTAATGGAGCTTGGATCTAACAGCAAACAATAACCCAATTTATTACACCAAAGCTATCTTCCCTGCATGGGTCCTCTAAAAGCCATTGTCGCCATGGCAACCATTGTAGAAATGCTAAAGCTGTTTTAGGTACTCAGAAACTTTGTACTTAAAAGTGGGGTCATAAATTTAAAGGTTGTAGCCTACGTGTTGACCCATTACCATTAGGGTAAAATTTGCTCCAATGGATATGACCGATCAAAATCTACATGTTCACTTTACTTTAGGGAACACTAATTATCAGTCAGGAAAATGCAAATGAAAAGGATAGCATTTGGTTGTTGTTTATCATTTTAAGTGACAGTTACTGAGACAACTCCAAATTAATGATTGTTTGAAGTATTAATATCTGTTTTTTTGTTTGCATCTTTAATAAGATTGAATAGTCCACATCGTGTATTTTTGTGGGTTCATTGACTCATCATCTTTTCTGTTTTTGCAAATGTCCCAGCTATTTTGTTTATCTCTCTTTCAAAATCTTCTGTGTGCAAATTTTGCATTTAGTATTCCTTCTACAAGTTGTCATAAATAAAAAAAAAAAAAACGAGTGAGTGTGAACAAGAGAAAAAGAGTATGGGTGTGTTTGCATCTTGGGAGACATGTCTTTTTTTGTGTGTTTATAATCTGTCTCCTTTATGTTTTGCAGGCCCACAGAAACAATCCATGCTTTCTACCTTCAATTAGAATGGTGTGGCATGTAATTTGACACCTCCTGCTACTTTTTTACATTAAATTATGAGAAGTTCACTAAAGTAAGACTTTTGATGTTATGTATGACAAGTATTAAAGCTGGAAATCCTTATCTCTGGTTGTAATTTATAGCTATCATTTTGATAGATTGTTATTTTTGGCAGATCACTTATAAATTTCCATTCTGAACTTTGAATGCAACAGCATAAATCTAATGCAGCATTAAAATATATCAATTTGTGCAGCTTTAAAATATGTTTAAATAAATGCACATTGTGAATAAAGGAGCACTGTGGTCCACAAAAGCAAGACATTTTATAATTACACAAGGTTTTTTAACTAGAGGTTAATCATTTATTATGTAAGTAATCAAAATATGTTCCAACAATGTCATTCAAAGCCCTAATTAGAAATTATAATCTCATATTTATATTTGCATTCTATCAACCTTTCTTAAAAGGGGAAAAACAGCGCGGATGGAACATCAATCTGAGAAACAATACGCAAAACAATAGGGTTTATACATGTAATTATATTAGTCATGCAGGTTTTTCATCTAAAAAAAACACTTTGTTCCTTGGCAACCTTTTTGAAAAGGGCTAACAAATTTAAAACAGATAAATCAACAATCATCTGATTTTTAGAAAATAAGCATCCTTCTGCCTTTATTTACACTAATAGGTAAATATCTCCTCTTTCTGGAAGCTCATCTTTCTACTTTGGAGCTGCCATTACTACTACTGAACAGCAACCTATTGTGCCCTGTTATTCATTTAAATGTAGTCTTGACTGTCTCAAAATCTGAACTGTGACCTCAGAGCTTATTCTTCAAGCCAAAAGGTAAGGTTGAGTAGAACAACCCCTGTTGATTATTTGAGTACCTCTGAACTGAATGGAACTTTCCACAGAATGTATTGCTGAGATGCCCACTCTAATGACTTCAGCTAAAGCTATTGACAGACGTCAGTGCGGTTTCATAGTTGATCCTCCACAAAAGCCTGTATCAAGAAAAATCCATCAGCAAAGGGAACAAGTTTTGCGCTCATGCTGTTTTTAGCATTAAGGTCAGGACGCTCTTTGGTGGTTCAAATAATATCTCCTGCCTTGCAGCGAGGCCATCAAATAGCAGCTATTTGATGACTATTTTATTCAAATGGACTTTGTACAGTTATTGAACTTACATTGTATTGTGCCCATTTATTCAGTAATTGAATAGACTGTCAGGGGAAAAGAAACCAAACCTGGATATGTTTTAAGAATTTTGTAAAAAACATCAGTAATAATTAGAAATAAGAAGCAATTTAGAAATATTTCATAAATTACACCTTGAAGTCAATGCAGAGGTCACCTGAGTGTTGATTAGGCCGTGGAAAGTGTTTTGAAGGAATAGAGACAGCTCACTTGGTAGAACAGCAAAACCTTTAGAAACACAGGTCGAAGTAACAAACATGGAAGACACAAACAATTCTCAGAAATGAACAAAAGATTATCTTTCTGTCTAGACCAATTTATCCTTGCAATCATGCACTCACCAGTCGGTAAATCATTATAGCACTTTCTGGCCTTCAGAGCTGCTTTAATTCTTTGTGAGATAGATCAAACAAGGTTCTAGAAACATTTCTCTAAGATTTTAGTCAACGTTGACATAGTAGCATCATGTAGTTGCTGCAGATTTGTCAGTTGCACTTCAGTGATGCGAATATCTGATTGCACCACATCTCAAAAATGCTATTTTGTATTTACTGGAGCTTCTGTGCAAAACGCCTGGATTCTCTGACACGAGTTTTTAAAGAGACAGTCGCGATTTTAAGGCAATAAATTAAAAGTAAATTTCTTCATATTTGATATAAATCTTTACTACAACTGCAGGTAACATAGTTACTTGACTGTGCTGTAAAATGGCACTATGTGCCTGGAAAATACATAATAGTACCCCTTTAAAATATCTTTTAACTATTTTGTAGTTAACAGTGTGACATAGTCTGTATCACCTGATCATAATGATATTGATCATTTCTTTTCAGTATATATTTATTCTTCCTATTTTGGAAATAAACAGGAAAAAGATAAAACAATTTGTAACATAGTTCATAAAACCCCATCACGGTCAGAGTCCGAGTACCCCTAAAGGAGGAAACAAGTATCAACCATTCATTTTAATTTATCATCATGCTTAAAGGCAAATGCCTTTATTTTATTGCAGAATAAGATCTTATTTCTGCAATAAGATCTGGAGGCTGCTGACAGGTTTCAAAACTCTTCAAATGTGATTTGTATAACTTTGTTAAAAATTAAAAACGCCTGATGACACTCAACAACATAGACCAACATGGCCAAAAGTATCACAATTTATCATCTTATATTATTGCAGTGGTCTTCACACAACTCAGATGTGTGGTTTCCATTGGCAGTATTGCAGCAAATGGTCATGCTACCTCTACATTACAACTGTATATTATTATATTGCATACAAATAATCTTTTGAGATGTGTTGATTTTAGACATCTGTTCCTCCATCAGTGTGATATCTTTGTCGACAAAAACTAAAGCAAGACAAACCAACTCTATGATTTTCAAAGAACATTTTGAGATTCATATTTGCACTGCAAGACCACAGAAAACATAAAATATACTGTTTTTCTGTTCAAAGGCAGCTGGAACTTGATCATAAAACATTTATCCACCCGTTCATTCATATTCTATGCCCACTTAATCCTGGCAGGGTGAGGGGTGGTGCCTGTCATAAAATATAGGATCTAATAATTTATATCCAGAGTTTGTTCATTTATATTGTAAAGATGATGACAGAAAATTAGATGTTACTGTTGGGATTAATGTACATTTTTTTAGGTTGACCCAACTTGTCTCTAAATAAAGCAACAATTCTTCAAGAGAATCCTAAATCTTTGTGCGCCTGGGGTTAAACTCGCATCAGGTCAAGTGAATTTAGTCTTGCAGCTCGTACGCCATACATTCATAGCAGTCTTCTGTGACTCTTAATGAACTGTAAGAGTGAAGCATAAAAGACTGCTTGAAGGCATCTAAAATTAAATGGATATCAGGCGTTCATCTGGCACCATCTCTCTCTTTTTTAGTAAGAACAAATGTAAATGTCTCCTTAATCTCTGTAATCAATTTTATATATTGAATGCAATTACAGCGGGTGATACGAATACTATTTTATTCATTCAGGGTAAAGTAGTTAAAAGATTTGAGAAGACTGATAAGGAGATAAGCAGCTTTACTTTGACTCCTGTGTGATATGGGAAATATTCCTGTGCTGTCAAAGTAAATAAAGAAATACATAAAATGGTTTCATGTCATTTTTATGTAATAATTGAGAACTTTAAATGGCACACTGGACATTTTTTTTTACATGTACACTTATAGTGTCACTGTAAAAAACAAAGGATATATAGATAATAAATAGGCTTAACAATGAATGATACTTAAAACAACAGAAGTATTTGAAAGTGCAATTCAAATTGTTCTGCCCTTTAATTTGTTGTAAATAGGTTTTTAGTGTTAATTTTGTGACAGTGCATTGAGTCTTTTATTTTGAAGGTCAGGGACGGGACAGGAAATCAGCCACTTCATTTAGTTTACGCTCAGTCACACGTTAACAACTGCAGCTGTTGTAATTCGCTTTTCGTTTGTGCCATCGACATCACCGTCTGTAAGTTTTCATTTATATTCTCGAGTAGATTCTATTTAAGATCTTATTTGTTCATAATGTGTAAATTAAATGTGGAATTTGATAGCTGCATAGTACTTATGGGATCATGTTGATTTATTTTGGGCATAGCATTATAATTTTCTTAGTTTAACTTTTTCTGATGCCAATAAATTAAACGCAGCTATTTTTCATTTATGTGTTACAGTTTACTCCATGTCACACGTGTGCTTGGGTCACCAAAATAAAGTGGAGACAAAGGATCTACTTCTTGACTCAAGTATTCATTCAACAGGAGTTAGACTTACTGCTAAATTGTGTTAAGAAACACACAAAGAGAGCAGAATACAAATAATTGGATGTGCAATCATTGAAATTATCACTAATTACTTTTTTTTAAGTGAATCAGAGGTTTCTGCAACTTATTTTTGCTGAGACATGACTGTCCGTGGGGTACAAATATGATGTATGAGAGGAGGCCTATATCTCTGCAATTATTCAACATAGAAAAGTCAAAGGAAAATGGCTGCCAAGACAATCGCTACAAACCTGAACTTTCTTATATTTACAGTCAGGACAATGAATAAAAGTTTTAAAATAAATTACATGGTGACAATGAACGCTGGATAAGATTTATCTTAGCACCATGAACAGTGGCTAAACTAGCAGTTTTTTTAGAATAAGAATATGCTTTAATCATTTCATCATTTAATGTGTTTCAAACCGATTTCCTTAAACTGACACTAAATCTGAGGTTGTACACATTCCGGGATATGAAAAGCTTTTACTGATGACCAAGTGTATGAAACAAGTCTTAGTTATGATTATAAAAATACTTACTGGGGTTTGAATCGTTTTTCTTTCTGATTTTTCAGACTGATTACCGCTGGTATGATAGCTTATCTTTCAGACTGTTTCAAAGTGATCATTTATAGTCAGATTGATTTTTGCTGTGTTAAATTTGCAAAATGAATGTAGTCTTTCGTAAATAATAATAATAAAAAAAGGAGTCCTCTCTTACAACTGAGGACTTGTTAAGTTATTAAGTCCTTCCACCACAAACAAGATAGTTTTGATAATGATATAAAATCAACCAACCGTGAACCAATCTAATAAGCATAAAGTGTCATTTGCCAACTCTTGGCAACTTCTGAAATCATTAGAGGCTTGAAATTTATCATGCCTATTGCCTCAAGCAATGAGCAATATGAGCAGAAGAGTCTGCTGAGATGTGTTATGATGAGCAGTTTGTAAGGAATTATGATAAACCGGAAGGAAATTTGGATGATGGGTGAGGTGGCAAACAATGCAGTCATGCTTGACAAATCTTTAACACTCCAACATCATATTCTAACAGTATTTTGCATTTAAATTATTCCATTTTAACTTTGATAACTGCAAAATAAGAGTTAAATGATTAAGATGGGTACTTTTCATCAAATTTTCATCAGAGAGCTTTTTGAGAATTCAGTCAATGAGGCCTTGATTTCAGTGCAACACTGCATTCGACATCATCCTGACCTATATTGACTCAGTCATGTTGTGAACCTTGAGGAGAGTTGGGCAGAAAAAAAAAAAAAGTAAATAAGAAAAAAGAGCTGGACTGCTTACCTCATGTAACTTTTTAAGGGCTGAAAGATTGGTTTTCTTTCATGCCTGGTAACTCTCATTACACTCCACCCAGGGGGTAAAAAATCCATTTGTAAAACTTAACTCTAAATGCATTTCTTGCAATAACTATTGAATTGAGTAAAAGAAATAAAAAATAACTGAAATCATGCCATGTGTCAAATAGACAGTAAATCAATTTGTTTGTTTTTTTTTTAACCACATTTATTTAATTATAGCTTCAAACTCTTTCCTCTCCTACTGTTTTCTTACTCATGAAAGCTGCTTAATGCTCAAATGGCTTATGAGATATCTATGTACCCTACACTGCAGCTTACATTATAACCATGCTTATGTGAGTATACATTGTCAGTGTCGACAATAACGTTGCCAGATTTGCTATGTCATATTTAAAAGACAAAATGCTTTGTTCAAGTTCATTGCTGCCGTGGGCATTGGAAATATGAAAGGTTTCAGTATTGTGCACAATCCAAACACAACAAGCAATTTTGTGCTTAAAGGGATTTTCTTAGTTTTTTTTTTTTTTTTCAATTGTTTATGTTTTGCAGAAGCAATAGAAAATATGACAGTAGTTCTGGATTTAAAGCATCCTCACAGCATGTTGTCAGAGACTTAGAGTTACATCCACTAACTTTTATTTTCAGGCACCATTGTTTGAAGCAACTGCAGAGAAACCCTACTGCTACGTAGGAAGTTGGACTCTAATTAGAGTCCAACAAAAACATTGTTGCACAGGTGCAAACGGGATATGTTACATATTTTGGCTCATCCAGAGGGATGATTTCAACTCTCAAATTGACATGGGTTTAGTGTTCATCATGCCCTTTGTAGCAACTACTTCCTAGTGACAGAAGATGCAAAAAGAGAACATAAACCATCTTTTGGTCACAGATGTAAATACATAATTACAAAAACAGTTTGGCTTGTCAAAAGTATTACAGAATATTCCACCAAATGCAGTCGGTAGCAGATGCAGTAGCAGATGCACCCTCTTACCCTCTGTGCCAATGAGATACCCATACAAATAAACAAGCTCAAACACTGCTGGAATTTCAAACCTTCCTCTGAAGTCTGCTCTCTTTGCAGTTTTTCAGACTCTGTGATAGTTAGCTACTTTCAAGACAGGGGGTTCCACAGAGAATGACTGGTGTTGACTGCTAATCCCTGGCTTGGGAGTGCTGTGTGGAAACTTCTGTAGAGTATTGTGCTGAGATTTGATATTTGTTTTAAAAAGGCAGCGAAGAAGAATGGTGAAAAAAAGACTTTGTGTCCTCACCCTTGTCTTTTTTTTTTTTTTGGTTTGTGTTTGGACAATTTTTTTAAAACCTACATTAACATGTTGATCTTTTGTTGGAAATCATACTTAAATCCATTTTGAAAAAAGGATTAAATAAATTAAAGCTGCAATAGTGATCCATTGTGCCACATTGCCTTTTTCAAAAACTTATTTTTTTGTTTCATATTATTAAATATAAGTTATCAAGTAGCGACTTGGGAAATCATTTGTCTATGAATCACAATACATAAGTGGGAAGTACAATCAAATCTAAGTGATGTGTATTTATCCTATATATACTTTTTAAAAATGTCTTCCTCCGTTGTGATTGTAAAAATGTCAACAGAAATTGTACATGCATTTTATGTCGTTGGCTTGAGGGATTATTTCACATGGATTGTACTTTCACACCATCTGTCTTTTGATTATGGTTGTGATGTACAAGAATTTTTTTTTCAACTGTTGGAGATTTACTGTTTCCTTTGAGTGTTAGGAATCGATCTGTGAAGTTTATTGATGCATTCTCTGTGGAGACTCTGTGCTTTCAGAAGCTTTATTAACTTTTCTTTTTATATATAAAGTCAATTTCTATGAACATAGCTGTCCTTCATAACTTAATCTATTTTTTTTAAATCAGTCTTTTATTTATGCATAAAATCATATTCTCTGTCCCCACAAAAGTTTTATTTTATTTGCATGTGCCAATGCTTTGGAAATGAAATGTTGTTGCCAGGTTTTTCTACTTCACAAAGCTTCAACATTGCTTGGTTGATGCATAAACTTATTGCAAATAAATATAACACAACACGTAGTCAGGTTACTTCTAAGCAAACATTTATCAGATGATAAAACAGGATATAAATCCAAACAACCTTTTTGACCTTTACTTCCTAGGATTAGCTTATTTTTATGGATGTTCTTCTCCATCCCGATCTCAACAAAACCGTTTGCCATGTCTCTGAACACCTACCCTTGTAGCCTCGTCCTATGATGCTCTTGTTCTCTTTTTTCTTTGTCTAACCTCCATTTCCTTTTCTTATTTCCTTCTTTTTTTACTTTCTTCTCCTTGATGTCATTGCCTTGTGCTGTGTATTACACGCCTCACATTGATGGCTGCATTTCTAATAGCTATTGAAGGATGGTTGCAGTTGTGTCTCTTCTTGTGGACTCATTTCTACCTCTGGGAACTGGTTAGGCCCTCCACATGAGAGATGACGGTACATCAAATGCAACTAAGTATTTTCAGATTATTCATTCCTCAATAGTCTCAGAGGCAAGGAGCAGGTATGCAGGGGATGAAATTGCTTTTGTGCTGCTTTAAAAGATTTCATGATTTCTGTGTTTATGTTTCTAGGGTTAGGGTTAGCTGTAAATTGGTGTGGTGCCAATTTATAGCAAAATCGGCATGGTGTCAATTTACCGCAGAAATCAAGTGCATTAGCTACCAAACTGGTCTGTAACATAATGAAAAAAGACACAACAATATATATATATATATATATATATATATATATTTGATAATCATAAATGTTAAATCTGGCGATTGAGTCTTAGTGCAAATATGGATTTTAATATCTCAGAAAATTGTACAAAAGCAAGATTGTTAGAGAATATCTTTATTCATGCTGAGAATTGAAACAATTTCTTAAAGTTATTCTGCAAATTCACTTTTGCACAAATGCCTACCTGTGTACTATGACATAGGACATGCTTTGGAGCAGAACCTATTTAATTGTAGCTCCTATAAACTCCACAAAGCTCAGCCAGTCAACCATTAGTGTCCCTACAGTTAGTGGCATCAATGCAGTGGTCACCTTTTTTCCCAGCAGCTCTTGTCTGTAATCCTCTTTTTGTATTTGTGTTAACGCTGAAGCCCTGTGCTGTTACACTTCACTAGAGTCTCACAATTTTGCTCTTACAAAACCCAATGGACCACTGACTCCGCATGATATCTAGAGTGATAATTCACATGTTTCCAAGCAGATAGCGTAAAGCTTATTTTTCTCGAACTGTTTCCTCCGTGTTCCTGCTACTTTATAGGAAAAAAAGAAAGAAACGTGCATGTGAGTGTGTCTCTGTATTTCTGTGTGTGCATCTAACAGAGTGAGTCGCTTGACAGCTATGGATGATGCCATACCCTGTCAGCTCAACCCTAATATAAAGATTTCCCCTCTTGCAGATTTGTGACTACATAAAACTACACATTTACTGTAGATGCAATTCATCTATGGTGCTATTCCTCTTAAATTATTTTTTTTCACAGTATGAACACGAAAAACTTATGGATATAATCTGTTGGTTAAACTTATGAAAGAGCTGTGCGATGCAGAAACCCAGCAACTGCAAACTGTCAATGCTAAATATATTAAAGTGTTTTTTTTTTTTATATCTGTGAAGTCATTGCTTTATTATTGCAGACAAGTATCTATACTCTGAACTTTTTAATATTTTGCAATGTCACAACCACAAATTCTATTGTTTTATTGTAGAGTTTGTATGTGCTAAACACACACAAAGTAACCTATAATTATAATGGGAAAATAAAAAAAATCTATTAATATATTTTTTTAGAAATAAAAGTCTGAAAAGAATAGAAAAAAATCTGGTATTAGCGCCACCTAATCAATGTCAAAATATGACAAAAATTTCAAATATATTGCTGCCAGATTGGCACATATTAAGTCTGAAGTCTTTGCTCATCTTTGCTGATCTGCCTCGAGCACAGTTAATTGTGCACAACTAGTTTTCCTGACATTTGGCATGTACATCATAAAGTAAAATTTTGGTCTCATTTGACAAGAACACCTACTTGTAGGGTTTTTTTATAGCTTATTTCAGCAGTTATGTTTTCTTCTTCAATGTTGACACAATAACACCTAATAGTTGTCATGTCTACAAATTTTTCATCTGAGTAAAGAGGTAATTAAAGGAATATTAAGTGTTTTTTGTAAATATTCGAATCGTGTGAGTTCCATTTCTAATCAACTCCCTCTTATTCCCTCACATACAATTTCAGCTCAATGTCAACAAATACTTATTAAAGGCAGTTTAATAACAAAAATATGATTAGATAGCTTCCTTTTTATTGAGGTCTGTTATTTTGTAGTGTTACAGAGAATGAGAATATATACTTTTGTCTTTTTTGAGAATAGCCAATATTAACAATATAATTCTAGTTCAGTGAAGAATGGTTAGTTTAGAATATACATATAGATGTAGCTTGTAAAACTTTTGATGCTTTATGTTATTAAAATGAAAGGGGTTATTAGGCATTTTATCTATGTGCAGCCCTCACCCTTTTTCTACCAGCTTAGTCAGAAGAGCTGCAAGTTTTTGTTCTATAATTCTTACATTTCTATGAATAATGGAGAAGTCTTTCTGAGCATAGGTGCATCCTGCTCTCCTGAAGCCCAAGGTTCCCAATTAGAAGCATGGATCGGTGCCAGAGCACATGTTTCTTCACTGTATTTGTTGGCACTTTTGAGATATACCCTCCTGAAGAATTAATGAAACCAGCAAACAAAGTCGTGCTTGCTGCAGATATTTCATGCTGCCTTCACAAATTTGCCACTGTGCAGCAAGAGATTGTCACATAGCAGGCCTCTTCTAAATAGCTGAGGGAGCATAAATACACTGTATTTGTAAGTGTTTTGCTATCTGATTGTGCTAAGTAGATTAGTTTGCAATTCTTTTTATGAGCAAGCATTATCATTTCAAGCCACAGGGCAGAGGTTACAGTTTGTGTTACAGCAGTTAAGTTGTATGGAAGCCAACCTTAACATCTATGGTTTTTCATGTTAATGTTTTCAACTCTTGTACGGCTAAAACAAGAACACACTTTCTCATTTGCCAGAAAGAAGTTGTGTTGAACCAAGAGAAGTCTGGAGAGTTTCATAGTGTGAAGGGTTTTGGCAAAGCAAATTTTAGCTGGTATCCTTCAGACATACACCTCAGATTTGAGCTGCAGGAGAGTTTTTAAAGCTTGTGTTCATTTCGTGTTCATAAAGAAAACATGGCTTGTTCCTTAAAGAAATAAAGCGTGCTGTCTTTGGCTTTGTCAGACCTCTTGTTTTCTGTGAGCATAGACTCCCATGGAGCACAGCAGCTACCTCCACAACACACTGTGGGAAAACTTTGAGGGGGAAATTGGATTTTGGAACTGTGTTTGTACAACTGGTTGACAGAAAGCCTCTTCCTTTTTGGTTGAGGTAGGCCTGGCATTACTAGAGGTTTTATTCTGTGTGGCTTTATTTGTTTATTTATTGCATTTTAGATAATGTGCCCTGTTGTTTGGCTTCCTAAACATCACCATTAAAAGCATTTGTATGTTTATATGCCTGAAGGAGATCAATTATTTAAATATTCCCATCATTCATTAAGAATTGAAAAAAAGAAAACAAAATAACATTCAAAACAACTCAAGCCCCTGAAATAGTAATTACTACTTTTTTCAACATTTTAATACATAAAGAAAAGTGCTTATTAATTTAGATGAGAGAATTCCCAGATTGGTGGCCTTTCTCTCGAATCTGTGTTGATTAGTAGTTATAAAGTTTTTCTGCTGCATGGTCTGCTTTGTTAAAGTTGAAGAAGACTGTGGTCTTGGTTAATGCATTGATGTTTTAGTGGCTGGTATAATATTGTCTGGTCATAAATGCACTATGCAAATTGCACTATATGCCTTTCTGTACCACCTGCAATACACCACAAAAACCTCTTAAGGACGTCTGTCTGGACCGTGGCTCGAGATCACAGTAGTTTCTTGAAGCCACTGAAATACTTGCTTGATGTGCTTCTTCGCTCATCAAAATCAAAACCATTGCCTCTAGTAGAGGTCCTGGCCACAATGGAAAAGTTTTTCACTTTAATTTTACCCTACATTTTTCCTCCTGCCTGCCTAGCCTTCCTGTCATTGTTACTGCTACAGGAAATTGATGCCAATTTATAACTGATGTTTATTGTGTGGGTTTTCTTTTCACCTGCCATTTAAAAGCGACCTGCAGTTTCCCAGCAGGCTGTTATGTGTCTTTCAGCAAGTTGTGGCATCTATGTGGTCAGTCTTCCACAAAGGGCTGATTAGAAGACTAGAGCACACAGCACCTCTTGTAAGGTTTCTCATTCCAAAGAAAGTCAGGGTTTTCTATTAAAGTTTTGATGACTTTTTCAAAGCAAACAACATTTTTCAAATTTACTACGCTAGTTCTGAGTTCAGTTCAAAAAGGCTATAACTGGAAATTCAGACTGCAAACTTTCTGATATAAATGCACAGTCCCAGCTTGAGCTACACCATGTTCCAAATTGTTATGCAAATTGGATCTAAGTGTCATAAAGATTAATTTTTTGTTGTGCTATTAAATTTATAGATGGTATTGTGTGTTAGGGCTCTTTGAATCACTGTAATTAATTTCAGAGAGCTGGTTGATTAGTTTGTCTGGTGAACTCAATTAAAGAAAATCCACTTAAGAAGGATGTTACACATTATCAAGCAGGCCACAGGTTCAAGTAATATGGGAAAGAGAAAGGGTCTATTTGCTGACAAAAATCATCAGATAGTGTAGTGCCGTATGACAAGGTTAGGTTAGGTTAAACTTAATTCCTTAGGAAAATTGAGGTTGTCTGTTGCTCATACATTATTTCACATCCACACAACATTAGATATGACATAGGTATGAAAACATTAGATATTGTTGTTTCTGTTAGACAAATTCATTGGATTACGAGAGCAGCTGTTAAAATACCCTTACAAAGCAGCAAACAGTTATTTGAAGCTTCTGGTGCCTCTGGAACCTCAAGGTGGAGGATCCTACAGAGGCTTGTGCTGCATGAACTTACTATTCAGACACCCCTAACCAGAGCTCACAAGCAGAAACGGTCGCAGTGGGCCCAGCTATAATGAAGATTCATTTTCAAACAGACTTGTTCTCTGATGACTGCTGTGCAACCATGGATGGTCCAGATGGACGCAGTAGTGAATTGATGGTGGATGGCCACCACGTCCCAACACGGCTGTGCTGTCAGCAAGGAGGTGGTGGAGTCATGCTTTGGGCCCAAATCATAGGGAGAGAGAGAGAGAGCTAGTTGACCCCTTCAGAGTCCCTGAAGGTGTGAAAATGACCTCAGCAAAGTATATGGACTTTCTGACTGATCACTTTCTTTCATGGTTCAAAAAGAAGAGCTATACCTTCAGTAGCAAAATCATCTTCAATGCATGACAATGCACCATCTCCTGCTGCAAGGAATACCACTGTGTTATTGGCTGTTATAGGCATAAACAGGGACAAACTCATGGTGTGGTCAACATCCTCCTCTGACCTCAACTTTGGAGTTTCCTCAAGCAGAAGAGCTGCGGGTGGAATGCAGTTCATATCAAAACAACAGCTCTGGGAAAGTATTCTGACATCTTGCAAAGAAATTCAAGCAGAAACTTTTCACAAACTCACAAGTTCAATGGAGGCAAGAATTGTGCAGGTGATACAAATCAAAGAAGGGTTCCTATGTGAACATGTAACTCTGTTAAGATGTTTTTGATTGAGATAGCTTTTGAAAATCTGCTGTGCATAATAATTTGGAACAGTGCATTTTGAGTTTTTTATTTTTTTTTTAAATGTTCCCATGGGGAGCTTTGTTCAGTAAAATTTGATTTATACTGTAATAGTTCATGACTTGAAACTATTCAAGTCAGTACATTTAAAAAAATCTGAGAAAATATTACTTGCATAATAATTTGGAACACGATGTATTTAGCTAATTTTAATAATTTATCTCCTCCTTGTTTATAAATAATGTTGTTTTTTTGATAATTTATTAAAGGTCATGGTACCATTTTATTATGCCACTTAGCATAATAAAATGATCAGGTGGTATTTCTAACTTGGCCTTTGTCATCTAAGTCATGGCTGTTTAGTTCTCCTTTTTTTCTTGCTCAAATTAGCTGTGTTTTAATTGGCAAAATTCTCAATAAATTGAGTTTTATTTTACGTAATTTTTTTTCTTTGTTGTAAGAAATGAAAATGAGTGAAAGCCACACAAATTAAAGACAGGTTATTCTGCTGTTTCTAGGCTGTGATTATACCTGCATAATCATCAGAGGAAAGAATTTAGAACTGCCAGAAATAACTGCAGCTTCAGTCCTTGGCTTATTTGTGCTTTACCTGCAAACCAACAATGCCATGAAAGAACCAGGAAGCAGACACAACTTTGATCAATCTACAGCTTTTAATTGTTTGGCCATGCCCCTTAAGTTCACATAGTTAAGTTTAAACCCAGCCAGGAGGCATTCATATTATCAATTGCTATTCCCCAGAGAGATAGACACATGTGTGTGCAACAGCCTGAACTGCACTCTAGTGTCACCAAGCGCTTTCCTTTGAGGGGAAATGGTGTGGATCTTTTCTTCATAAAATTGCAAAGATGAAATTCCCTAAACCTTTCTCAATTTACAGGTGTTCTTTCTCGAAAATGCTACTCTTTCATTACTCCTGGGCAAGCTGCGCAAGGAGTGAAAGTTGAAAGTTCATTATGTGAAAAAGCAGCATCCTTAGATTAAAGGTTCTCATTAAAGTGAATGCCATGCATGAATGCACTCATATGAATATATTCATGCCCAACACTGGAAACAAGAGTTTCCTTAACAAACCATTTGAGGAACACAAACTAACAAGCATGGAACAAAGTTTCAATGCTTTAATTACCCCAATTAAATTTTGATGGAGGACCCTAATTGGCATATTGAGTAAACCTTTGCCTATGACGAGCGATAGCATTGGGTCTGTTTTAATACAACCGTCCACCACTGTTTTACATAAAGAATACTGCACAAGGAGTGAAAGTTGAAAATCTCAAAAAAAGCTTATGATTCAAGTTCATGACTTGTCCTTAGACAACACTGAGGTTTCCAAGCAGACGAGCTAATTTAATCTTTTTTTCTGTGGCTGGTTGTCTGTTCCAAAGTCTTACACTCACTGCGGCATCCGCGGCAGGGAAAAAAAAACGAACCTGCCGTTGCCTTTGTAGGTCGGCCGAATTACACGACGTGTCATGTTGGTCGTGTAGCAGGTAGCAGAGCCCATGGGAGATTTAGTGGCTTTAATTACATTTCTCTTTCTGGCCGTTGAGGAGAAAGAAATTAAATGGGACTGTTTTCTTAATCAGCTCTCGCTCTGTGGGTAACCACCCTAGCTTTCCAAATGAAAAAGTGCACTGAAGCGTGAACTCAGTGCTGCATCCAGTCATGCTTACGTGGTAAACAGTAGCGTCTGTGTGTGTGCCCGTGCATCTGTGTGTGCTTGTTTGCACTGTGCTTTGGGTGTAGGGAATGGACATTCGTTGCCATTTCCATGCTCAGTACAGGCTTTACTTTATCGTTGAGTTGGATGAAAAATATGTTTCTATTGATTGCTATCCTTGGAAAATGAACAGACGTTGGCAGTGGTGTTGAAATAATCTCCGCAAAAGGAATGCAAGCCTTTTGTGAGGGCAGATAGATCTGAAGGTCTAGGCAGAACTCAGAACGACTCTGGGAAATGGAATGTATGATTCACTGGATGTACAAAGCTTATTACACAAATACAATAGCAATTGCCACTGTGAGAAAGCAAATCCAATAGAAAATTGTAATAGTCTGTATCCTCTATGTTCTTTTAATTTTATGTATGCAATCACTGTCTGCATCAAATTCTTTTTACCCTTATGTGAGTTATTCTTTTTGCCAATTCACGTTTTTCCTCATTCCCGTTTTACTGTTTCCTTGGATCCCGCGTCCTTTTTTTTTTCTAAGGGCACTCAGAGATGGTCAAGCTGCAGCTGCGAATTTACTGCCCCATCAGGTGCTTCTAATGTATAAAGTAGAGCATATAATGGTTATTGAACAGGAGAGAGTTATGGTACGTAGTATTTATATCCCTGGCCCCTGAGTCCGATAACATGATATTGAGATTGAGCTGCCGCCAACTGCAGCGTGAATCGAGGAATACAGGACATTCCGCACACAGTAAAGGCTGGAACAGGGAATGGGGTCCTCTATAAGAAATAGGGTATGTGTGGACGAAGATAAAGTCCAGAGGTAAGGTAAGACATTAATCCTACTGTATTATGACATGATATCATGGGTCAAGAAAATGTGAAGGATGAAGCTACGACCTTTAATCTGAGGCTGGTGTTGAGGTTAAATTTCATGAGACTTGACCTTGTTCCCCACTGCAGAAAAAAAAAAAAAAAAGGTAAAGAAGCCAATAAAAGTTAAACCTCTAGCAGGACAAAATCAGACATGGACTTTAGTGTGTGTGTGCACGTACTTGTGTGTGTACATTGAGTGTTTGTAAACACAGACGGGGAAACCTTATACGTGGACGATTGTGTGCACAGTGTTGAGGCCGAGAGAGGTATTCCGTTGTGTGGATCCAAAGCACAAAGCGAGGTAAATGGTAAAAGACATAAACAGTATCCAGCAATGACATAAGAGAATTAAATAATTGACCATTTATGATTTATGATGTCAAAAAAGAAAAAGAGAGGAGATAAAGCAACTCATTCTAAAATATAATGTAGCAGCTGAGAAGTCTACATCAGATTAGATCTATGAATTAAAATGCATTATCAGTCTTGTGAAATAAATTTAAGCAATCTTGCATCAATCATAAAATACCAGAGAATTTCTCTTATTTAGGAAGTACAATTTGCAGATTTTACACGAATGATATTATACATACAATCTGTTTTTTTTTTTTTCAGAATGGCAAATTACACAATTTAAATAATCACAAATTTTATTTTGTATGTTTTTATGATCATACCCAACATAGAATATCTCAACACTCATAGAAAAGAAAACAAAAAATCATAAAGAAATAAACATGAAATCTAAGCACTAATTGGAGCCAAGAATGAACATTCAGAGTAGTATTCCCTGGTAAATGTTCTAACTTCGTCAAAGGTTTATCAGTGAAATGTATATAGAAAGTGTTGCATACTTTTTTGAAGTTCTAAGTATCTGATATAATTTTAAATGAAAGATTCTGGGGGGAAAAGATGAGTAAAGAGAAGTGAGCCACCTTTGGTCCAAAAGCTCTGGCCACCTCTGAAGAATGAGACTGTTGAGTCAGTTCTCTTTGGCAACCAAATTTGGACCTCAGCCGTCACAGCTATCTCAAACTCTGCCAACGGGGAATACAACACACAGCTGTTGTTTGGTCACGGAAGAAACCCTCAAACTGGTCCCTGAACGTCTCTGTTGGTTCCTCACTTGGGCTTTGAAATGGAGTACGGGTGAGGGTACCAAATGTAATCTTGCAGTAAACTTCAGGGAAGAAATGTAAAGTGATGCTTACTAAAGATTTAAAGAGCATTAGCTGGAAAAAAATGATTTATGGTGAATTAACACATTGCAACTAAATCCACAGGTTCATCAAATCCAAAATAAAATTTAGCTCGGGCTTTCTTGTTAGAGTGTAAGTGCAAGTAGAGGAGAAAGACATGATGAATAATCTTGTAAAACCTAAATGAGGTTAAGAGGGGATTTGTCACAAATGGACACTAAAGTTAGTTTGACCTTGGAATGTGTCATTGAAAATGTTACTATAAGTCAGTATAACAGAATGACAATAGGCCTCGATATAAAAGTGGGTTATGAAATTGCGCTTCAGTTTTGTAAATTACTGTTGAAAGACAAAACTTTGACAGTTTTAAGTAGTAGCATAGAAAGAGAAGATAGCTTAACAAAAATAAGTCTACAGCCTGCAACCTTTATTGCTTTTGTTGGTAAATTTATGTCACCTGACCACTTTCTAGAGTATAGTCCTTTGCAAAGAATACAAATCTTAAACATATAGAGTGGTGTCTCTGTTTATCACTGGAGTGAGGAGGTTTTGCTTCATAATATTTTCAGAAATAAATCATGGCAGTTACTCTTCCTGAAGAAAAAAAATATCTTCACAGAGAACTCCATGGATTATTGATTATGCTGAAATAAATATAACAGCTTTTATGTTGGCTTGCACACAAGGTGTGATATATTAGCACGTTGCTATGTGTGTCACAAATGGAGCAAAATGCAAGAAAATGGAGACCATATAGGCATTATTTTCATGCAGAGATTGTGTGCTTCTCTATTATCCTTGTGGATCTCTTTTTGTTTGCATCTGATGTGTGGGTATTTGTAGGTGTGTATGAACAGTGTTTTCATCAGAAGCAAATGATCTCCACCTCAGCTCACAGTTTAAATTATTCCTTGGTCCCCTACAACATAAGGGGAAAAGAAAAAGAAATTCACATTTTTTTCCCCTCCCAGAATTTTCTGTTGTTTCAGCACATTTCCCATACAAACCCCACGCATCCCTGTTTCACATCTTGCTTTCATTTTATCCACCCTTCAGCAATCCAGATGACCTCCAGCCCCTCTCTCCCTTTCTTTCATAAAATATTGCCATTTTCATTTCTCTGTGCTGTGCTGGATGGTTAACCCAATAAATCAGTCAAGATCATCGCGGAATATCTTTGTGGTACTTTTAGCATATGCAAAGTACTTTTTTCTGTCGTTTCTGCATCTTTGTCCCTAATTTTTTGTTTAAAATAATGAGATGGCACATCCTCCAACGTTAGTGTACATTAAAATTGAAATAAGGCTCATACTTGTGTCTTATTGCAAAATAAACACTTTTATGCCCAAATGGTTTTCTTTTATTTGCAATGTAATCTAACTCATAATTAAAATGGTACTTTATTTTGTACCATTCTAAAGTGCAAATATTAACACTATTCCTATGTTACTGCATCAAATGGATGAAAACATTTAGTAGCTGACGGTGTTCAAATGCAGTTCTTGCCGCCTGTGAGCTGCTGTGTCACAGTGACATTTTGTTTTTTGTTGTGCATTTTTCTAAAATAGGCTTGGATGAACTACCCTTCATAAAATGCTAACTTTTTTTTTTTTAAGCAATTATAATTCTTTTAAATCATACTGTATCTTTAAAGCTAATTACATAAAATAATGATGTCACATTAGATGACAAAGAATAGAGTCGGTTAGAAGTGTTTCCCTTTTTCACACTGAAAACACTTCACTTTACTGGTTCTCGACAGACACAACACTCTTTTGCAACTCTACTTGAAGCACCTGTTAAAAGTTCAGTTATTTTGCATAATGTGGTAAAGTTTTTCATCTTTCTCATGAATTTTTTTTCATGCTTTTTTTTGTGCCTCTCTGGCTTTTTCTTTGTGTCTGTGAATGTGTTTTCCTGAATTATGGCCTGAAGAGCTCGGTTGACTGTTGAGGCCATTTTCAAGATGTGGGGTTGTGGACAATTACTGCCACTTTTGAATCAACAAACAACTTCAGCTTGGCAACATCCTGACCTTCTGTATGTGTGTCTGGGATGCTGCTTCCTAGAGATGCTAGACAACATCCTCCTACGGCTTCTGTGCTCGCTTGACCTGAATGTCCTATTTTTTTCCCAACAGTAAGATATTTTCCACTGACATCCTTTTACCCAAGAGAAGTGTGTACACGACTACCCACCTGAGCTAAGGTGGGAGGCATCAAGTAATTTTGACTTCAGCCTGGTGTGGGGTCAGGTTTTCACTGCAGCTTAAGAATATATTCCTTGTGTTGTCACAACCTACTCTGAAACCTCAAGGAGACAAGCTTAACATGGTTCCCATAAACCCCCTTAGACAGAAATCAATACTGTCTTCCCTCACAATGCCAACCCAAATTAAATGGAAAATCCATAGAGATGTAAAACAGAGGACAACAAAAACAATGAAATGAAGGAATTGATTTAAGAATACATAAGGCTGGACATACCATGGCACAGACATCAATATGGCCATTGCTGTATAAACAACTTCAGTCCCTCTTAGGTGAGTTCAATTATTATAGACAGAAGTTACTATTATTTCTGATTTTAATATCTGGTATGAACAGCAGTAAAATGACAAAGACAGCACAAAAATCAAGCGTGCTTCAATCAGTCAGAGCAGAATATTTAGGAAATCTTTTACAAGTTTCTGTGCTTATATGGTGTGCATCTTTGTCCATCAAATTCAAGAACAGTGTCTCTTGAATCAGACCAGACATTTCAGCATTTCTTTAGTCTGCTTTCTCCTTTGAGTTTTAAATGAGCGTTTCGAAATTTACAGGTTGGAAAAACTTTGATGACCGTAATATTCAGGAAAACGGCTATGGCTACAGTCATTTTACTTGAATTTTTAATATTTTTATAGCTTGATCGTATTGCTCTTAAACTAAAAAAAAAAAATCCTAATAGCAACTGATGAGAATTTGACCTAAGACGGTTCATTTCAGGCTTTAAGGTAAACTAAACCAACAGATATTTACCTGGGGGGATTTGCTTACACAGCCTGTTTATCTGCTAAATTACAAGTCTACTTGGGTCTATTTTTATTTCACCACTTATCATGCTTTTTTAATAGCCATGGCTACCGTAAATAATGATTTTGCCTCAGGGTACCATTTATCCCTACACGTCCTCATACCTATGCAGCAATGTGGGTCATTTGTTACAGTGACCTATGGGATGAGTTTAACAAAAGGGATGTGAATGCAAATTTGTGTTATCAACGTGAGGCGTCTTCAGTCTTTTTTGATGTTGGTAGTACTTGCTTTTAACTACAATATGCTGAGGTAGAAAAAATTACAGTAATCTGCCTTTATTTTTCTGGTTAAACCCCCATAATCAAACAGTAGTACAGATTTTTTTTTTTCTCATGGAAAGGCAAAAATCTGAGATGCTTATTTACTCTAAACATAACATATTGTTACATTTAAGAGCTTGAAGACTACATACACTTTTTGAACCTTTTTAACATTTTGTAGCATTATATTAAAAACATGTATTGTACTTCAGTAGAATGTTAAAGGATATACCAACTTGATGTTTATTATTGTTAGGGGAAGCGAAAATATACATTATATTGCAAAAAAAAAAAAAACATTACAAATTAAAATCTGAAGTGTAAAGGCTTTTGTCCAGTAGCGCTGTGTTGTCCTTTACTACAAGCATATTTCTGCTGCAAGCTTGTTGCAAAATTTGTTATTGTGCAAAGTTGTTAACCAACTTTGCACAATAGTTGTTAACCAACTTTGCACAATAGTTGTTAACCAACTTTGCACAATAGGTCAATTTCACTTCGATCAAAATAGATTCAAATCTGGATTTCCAAAGTAACATACGAATCTGCTTTGATTTAAACCATTTGCTGCGTCCCCTAAATGCCATAAACTATAAACAGGAGTGTTATGATTTTCTTTCCAAAATTACTTTCTTTTCATCACTCTTCCCTAAAGGCCAGAATAGTGAAGTGCACAGCAAATAGTTTTTGTGTTAACATATTCAGTTTCCTTAATTGTGAAGCTGCTGTGAAGTTGTTATGAGCCTCATCACTCCTTCTCCAATGTATTTTTCACTTGTGCAAGTTTGGTTTGATGATCAAATTTTGGTCAGCAGATGTTTCTGAATACTAATATTTGAAGTGAAAATACAACTTCCTTTGACTATAAAGGTAGATTATGAAAGCAATCTTTGTCACTCAATTTCATTTAGGGGCATCAGAGTAAAGAGAGTGAATGCAAATGCATTCAATGCTTTCATTAGCGTGCATCATTTTCAGATTTTTATTGATAAGAACACAAAAAATTGTATATTTCCTATATTTAAAGAAATAAATACATTTGAACTATCACATAGAATCCAGTGAAATACACTGTAGTTTGTAGTTTCAAAACAACAAAGATAAATTCAAGAGATATCATACTCTTTACAAGGCACCTGGAGTCTTCTCCCATGAAGACTAATCAGTAATAGTTGTGTATTTTAAGCTTATCTGAAGATACTTAGTCTCCCAGTTTAAGGACTCAGTTAATTGTGAACTGCAGTTGACATTAGAAATAATCTAATAAACAAGAAGAGATTATTCAGGGTTATTTCTGTAGCCAGTGCTCAACCCATACCTAGCACGTCATAAAAATCAAAAATCTTCATGAGACACTTGAAAGTGTCCTTGAATAGCTGACAGAATGAGGACCTGGTATAAATAATTAGGGCAGTTTTCAACATGTTTGTCATTAAAAATGGGGGTAAGTCTGACATACAAGGCTGCACATTAGTAGAAATGGAAATGATTCCTCTTGATATAATGGAATGAACTGAAGCAGACATGACAGTGCTTTTAGGGGGAAAAATGTGGAATAGTGAAGACATTCAGTGTCTTCACAGCTGTGTGTCACTCTGGATCTTTGAGTGGCACTGGCACATTATCACTGTGTCGAAAGAGAAATCCTTCCTTCCCCGTTTCTCCTCTTCTCAAACTAGCACAGGTCCCTTGAGGCCATGAGGGAGATAGCTTCAAATTGATAATCACCAGTATTCATTATCATCATTCCTGGATTTACTCTTGAGTTCATTTCATAATTACTTGATTATGTATCGAAAAATTATTCATTAATGTTTTCCATTTGCAACAGTTTGCGGAAGTCATTAATTACTTTGAGTGTCTCTCGATAAGTAATGATTGGTTCCGTCTCTGAGATACCCCCTGCTGCTGATTCCTTGTCACACACAGACATTGTTGTGAACAAAGTTTGAAAGTATTTTCTATTTTATTGACCCTGTAGATGATTTAAATGGGCAAAAAGCCAAGATGTAAACGTCAAAATGTGAGATTTGACTTCAGAGTTGTTCTGCTTGTTATCTTTTGTTGTGCAATTTCAATTTAACTCTGCATTTCCAATTGTACTTATTGATTTTTAAAAAAACGTATTATAAAATCATTGCATAATTTGTTTGTATTCAGTGCTGGAAAAGGCAAACTTATGTGTGTCTGTTTTATTAGTGTGCAATGGCAACACAAACCATCACCTACCACTGAAAGAAAAATATATACATAACGATCTAAGAACCATGTGTACTGTGACAGTGTCTGGAAATCCACCAGTTCTGGCAGATTTGCTCTCATGTTGTTAGTGCCATAAATTTGTTAGCATTGGGTCCAAAGCTTTTATATTAGCAGACTGCTTTTTTCACAATCACTAAAGCATTGGATGCAGTCTGCTGTTATTATTGAATGACAAATCCTTTTCAGAGATATGTGGCTTGTGCCGAGCCTCCTTATCAGGCTTGAGTTGACTGAATTAAAAATAGAAAGAAGCTGTGTATCAAAATGCAACATGGTATGCACCAAAGAACAGCAAATGACTAAAAAAAATTGTTTCTTTTTTAAGCCCATTAAAATATGAATGTGGCATAGATGCAATGGACATTCAGTGAACATTCAATGCAAGCTGTATTTATATTTCAATTCTTTTTTTTTTTTTTTTTTTTTTTTTTTACGAATTAGTGGTTTTGTGACTTGTTTTCAATGTTTTGCTTGAAAAACAAGTCAAGAAAAGCCATTTAAAGTATATATATTCCACTTTGTACTTATTTTTGCTTTATCTGGGAGACACAAGACTGTTGATTTCATTCTATAGTAAAAAAAATGTTACTTACTTCTTTGCTTTTAATACCATTTGTTGGCTGTATATTATTTTCCAAATGTTCAGTCCTTCATAATATTATCAGATAGTAATTGTATTTATTAATTCGTAAAGTTATTGACTTCTTATTTATTAGGCAAAGAACTAATGAGGAAGTAGTTCAGCGAAATTCTATTTATTTAGAATTTGGCTTTAAAATTGTAAAAAAATAAAAAAATAAAATTCAAAATAAAAAATGGCACTGTACCATCTGCATATTTGTTAATTTTCTCATCATTATTTGTTTTAAATAAATAATAAATCATAAATGTGATCTACACCTGCTTGCACCTGCTTCAAGGTTTAGATATAAAGTTTTGTTCTTTGAAGAACAATGTCGACTATACAGTCTCACTGTTCAGAAATATATTAAACTGTGCCTTTTAATTACAAAACCCTGCCTAGAGTACCGAAACAATTAACATCTAAAATGTGTAACAGCATGTTGATCAGTGTGAATGCAAACTAAAAACAGAGAGAGACACAGATTAGAGGCACTAAAAGATTTGGCTGTTTGTTCTCCAATGTCTGATCCAGCATGGTGATTCCCACCTGGTAATTGTTTATGATTTGTGTGAAATCCCAGTTCAGACCACACTGAGCTGTCAGATGATAAATGGATTATGGCATAGAATGTGACGTGTTTAGAATGAACTGCTCATTTTTAGATTATTCCTGTCTGCAAACACAGAGGATTAACTGATATTGAGTAGCAGCAAAAATTGCTGGTATAGTTTGACATTACGATGCTATTCAAAATGTCAAGCACAATGCTTTCCCTAATTTTGTCTTGCAGTAAAACATCTTGCTAAAACAATATGAAAGAAAGTCTTGCTAAAATAACATGAAAGAAACTAAATTTCACAGCAAAGTAAAATTCTGGCTGTACAGTTTTCAGTTAGATCTTTCATCAATTCTCTGCTCTACATACGCACACTTTTATCTTTTTTCAGGTCAAAATCTGCAAACAATACAGTGCCAGTAGAATGTTTTTTGACTGATATTTTACTACCATACTTCCTCTTTAAATGCATTTCTAACTATGACAGGTGTCCTCTGGGAAAACACAGATGGACTGTTTACCATTCTCGTGTCATTTCATATATTGCTCATTTCATATGTTTAGTTTAAAATCAGCTCAGCCTGACATGTTTTTCCCCTTCTTTGCTTTTTCATTATTCAAAAATGCTTCACCTCAGATGTATGGCATGTGGCATATTTGGGCACTTTGGACCAAGAGACACATCATATCTTCACAGGAAATGTTGACAGTTCCTTAAAAGCTTTTATTAAGATGATCCATTTAACATTGCATGCTGGCAGTTTGCAATACTTTTAGGTCTGATGATCAAATATATTTTCACAACTACTAAAGGGGCAAATAGGATTGCAAAAAAGAATACAAGGAACTTCTGGGTTTTTTTTGGGTCATCTAAATGCAAGCAATTTTAAGATAATCAACAGAGGACAGCATGAAAGATGACCAATGATACAGGCTAATGTGCACAAGGCTTTTATAATGTTTAAAGATTTGGAAAATTGTTGCTAAATTGATGGTTTTAGATAATGATTGCAAGAAGCTAGAATTTTCAAGTAGAAAAAACAGTTTAAGATGAGAAAAATAAGTTTGTGTATCTAGGTCATATGTCGTGCAGATTTAAAACATGCACAGAGCTAATGTCCAAGGATAGGATGCAGAAAAAGCACTGTGTACATAATAGAACCTTCTCTGACTTATCTTTCGCTTGTATTCTATCAAAGATGCATATTTTTTGCTGTTCTTGTAAGTTTTTTTTTTTTCCCCAAGCACTCCTTCCGAAGTCCAGGGAGATCACTGTGAAGGTAATTTGTAATTCAGAGCACTACGGAGGCCCAGGACTGTGTAGCAGGTGCCCTAACATATCAGAAATTAGACTCAGAAAGACAGGAAAAGAGGGAATTCTGCCTCTCTGAATGTAAGAGTACTTTACACATATTATTTCTGCACCATTTGGCCGAGTCTCTCAGCATGCGCCTACAGATCTGCTGACTTAACCCTAATGTCTTACAGTGAAGCAGTTACAAGTTTAGACAGTAGTGAGACTTTAAATAAGATCCAGGAAAGGGAATCCAGTGGTGATTTATAAACAATGTTTTCTGTGAAGCAGATGTAAGAACATGTTTCATTTTTTGTCAGACTTAGTTATAGTTTATTGCCTCTTGATACCATGTTGCTATTAATAAATTGTTTAGATTGTGTTCTGGATAGTTACTTGATTTGCACTTAATCCACGATTTATTTGAGCCTGCTCAAAAGCTTTTCAGCAGGTTCATGTTTCGTATAAAGGTTTTTTTGGGGTTTTTTTGTCTTATGTCTTTCTTTGAATTCACTCCATGTGGCATGAATTCTCCCTCCCTTTGCTCGCTGGTCATCATTAACATGCAGGACTGTGTCTCAGTGAGAGAAATGTTGTTTTCTACAAGACTCTGTGCACCTGAGTCACTCGTTGTGCAGTTCCTTTATCAGCGCACAGCAGCAGGATGGAAGAGCACATCTTGGACTGATAGTAGGGCTGCTGCTACTGACTAATCCTGCTCACTGCCGCAGAAATAAACAAATAAATAACCAAGGACTTGAGAAAGGAACGAAGTGAACATTTCTGATGTATAGAGAGCAGTTCAAAGGCTTTCAGTCAAAGAAAAAAAAAAAAAAACACCACTCCCCATCTAGAGATACAGGTGAAGGCTATGGAGACAGTTTTTTGGATTAGGGAGTCAAAAAGGAAATAAAACTGATTGTACAAAGAACATCAAAATAAGTTTACAGAACATCACACACACACACACACACATATATATATATTGCATAAAAGTATTGTGTATTGCATGTATGCATCATATACCAATGGTACCTGTTCTAAATTTCAGTAGCATAAAAATATATACTTTAGTTTAACAATACTCAATTTCTTGTGTTGCATGTGATACATTAACAAAAGCAATTTGATCACCAGCTAAGCCAGAGTGCAAAAATAGAAAACAATTCAAACACTTGTTTCACCTTTGATCATTGATACGGACGACTTTACTGGTCTGTCAATGTTTTCATTTTAGCTGCAGTTTGTTGAGTATTTAATTCAAATAAATCTTTTATTTTAAAAAAATATAAACTTCTGAATGAAGTCAACTTCTATCAAGCGAAGACATTGTGTAATGTTCGTGGAATGTACATAACCGTGTCCAGTTTTCACTTTATTTATGCTTGGAGCATTCAATGTGGTGTGTATTTGTCGGTAACCAGGCGAAGCTGGAGTGGAGTATAATTTAGAAATGTCCCTCCCCATTCATTTCCTATGGAACTTGTGCAATGAAGATACATTCTCTTGTCCTCATCCAACCTAGCAACAGGTGTTATTCGTGATTGTGAAATTTTGAGCTTTTTCACATAGATGTGCACATGCAGGCTATCAGCATAACATAAGAAAGTTGAACATGCTCAAAGTTCGCAGAAACCTTTCATCTTTCATCACTTCCTGTGCATCGAGTCCATGATGCTCTGCAGTGAATAATTCTCTTTGGGAGAGAGGCCTGTACGTCAAAATAGTTAGCTTCATTAATATTAACGCGTTAAAATTTTCAGCTTAATTGCATGCGGTATTGCGTCAATGCTGACAGTGCTCATCCAAACAAATATTCTTTTCCAATGTGAGGAGGAGACCCCCCGACCCCTTCACACATAATTACTATGAGACCTATGGTTGTTGTAAATAGTTCATTGTAGATATTCTGTAAATGGTAAATGGCGTAAATGGAAAAGGGAAACCTGGATCCAAAGTAATTAAAATGGCTCAATGCTCTATTTTCTAATATATTAAGACTAATAATGGAGAATGAAAAATACTAATTCTCAAAGGGGTTCTTTAATTTGCTGGAGTTTACAACAGTGAATTCTACAAGGACACTTCTGGTACATGAATAAATCTCACAAGAAAGCTTAAAAATGAAAGTAGTGCAACATAATATTCTTCAAAATTTACAGCAAAACCTTAAGTTCTACTGATTTTTTCCTGTAAAGCAGAATGTTTTTGCCGGCCTGCAGAAACAAAAAGACAGTCTGATTGAAGTGACTAACCCAGAGTAAATGCATTGTAAATCTTTGTGATAGCTTTTCCTCACGATGTGTGTTTCTAATACTAAATACATAATGTAAAAGTCTAGAGGCCTGAAAGTTTTTCTCAGTCCATGCAGAGTGTGCGTAACATGGATGATGTTCTGCCTGGAGGCAAACTGTGGCAATAAAAAGCCTTTCAGGCGGACAGGTTGTCAGTACACGTTCAGTCAGTGATGGTGCAATTGCTGCCGGCTCTGAATTTTTGAGAGTTTAGATGGCTGTGTGATGGATGTATCTAAATCATCTCAAAAAGGGGCAAAATAATAATAATTTTAAAAAAGGGGGCAAACTAATAATAATTTAAAAAAAACAACAACATACCCCCTGTTATTGTCAGTGTGATATATCAATAAACAAATATAGGAGCCTTTGCATTGATTGCATTATAAAATACATATAAATACAACAGTAGCTTTAAGAATTGTGTTAGTTATTTAATATTTAACTTGTCTGTCTTGAAATTCAGAGTATTTGAGGCATTCTGAGTATCTCCTACTTATTTTGTTCATATTTTAACAATTTGTAGACTTGTTGGGAGGGATTATCCCAAAATCCCTACAGCCAAAATAATAAAGTAGATATATTTTGATCTATAAGTAGGACACTTTTGGATCAACCCTCTGTCCAATCAAATATACTCACTCACCACAACAAAACCATCCAGGTATGTTTTGATAAATGTGTCACTACAGTTTAGTATTTTCTAGTTTGTTGTTGTTGTTTTAAGATGTTGGAAGTGGAATATTACCTCCACCACCACCTATCAAACTACTCAAAAGAAAAGCCTCTGTGATGACACATTGAATTAACACCCAGCTCAGCATTCTTTACATGCAGATTGAAAAAGAAGTGCTGCATCTAACTCTGGACTTCAGAAAAGCTCAGTGAAAGACATGGTACATGCACCCATTCCCCCTTGCTATCCACTTCCTTTGAAAGGATGACAGCTACATCACAGCAAGTCAAAATTTTGAAGCCAATACTTGGCAGCACAGCAATATTTTATTATTTTTTTTCTCCACTCAACAGCGGAAATCAGGGATCCTACAGACATCACAGAATTCGCTTTATTTCCCTTGCTGCCTGTGCTCCCTCTGTTGTTATCCTCTGAAGGCTCAGTATGACCCCCAAACACACCAGACACACTTTGTTGTTATTTTCAATATAAAATATCCATTCAGGGATTACTTGATGCTTCTCAGTGTTTATTCTCCTTCTCGCCTACGCAGTTTTCGCTAAATGCAAGACAAATTGAGCATTTTTAGAGCTGGCACTTCAGTGGAAGCGTTTGTCAGCATCATGCCCCATGCGAAAGCATTTGAAAGTTAACACGCCGTGTTTCTGCACGAACACTGTGATAAGTTTGTGGCTTGTTTTATGAAGAGCAGTAACTCACATCGAAGAAGAAGTATTTAAAGGGGAAATGATGGCTACAATAAGTGTTAGAGGGACATGAGGATGACAGGAAGGGCATGCTTGAAATGGAAGAGCGATGATGTTTCCTGCCCAGTTAGTCTTTGAGATGCAGCTTCATGCTCCTTTAGTGTGATATGCGTCATTGATCTCTTATTTCAGAGCTCCAGTCAGACTCTTCCAATGTTTTTCAGTGGCTCACTCAATGGTAATGTCCTCTTTTTCTCTCTCTTTTTGTCTCGAGCTACAGACCAACCCCTTATCACTGCATAATCATCTCCATACAGAATTTAGGCATTACTTGTGATTGTAGATGAGTAAAATTATCATGTTCGTGTAAACAAAAACAGAAAAAAAAAAAAATCTCTGTCATGTTTTTTTTTTTTTTTTTTTTTCCATCTTGTGTCACTTGTTTGAACCAGCACTGCTGTTTGTAATCAGACAGAATGTTTTACCGGACACCTGCATAGGTAAGGTCGGGGTCTGCAGAGGTGAGAACTGCTTCAGTGTTTGCCATTTATCACCACCACAGTGGGGAAAGAGGAAACCTGCTGTGAATGCAGAGCACTATTATACAATGCTGGCCTCTTGATGTTTCTAGAGATAAACATAATGCTTGGGGCCAAGTGCGCCTTCCGTCATTATTTAGAGGACTTTGAATTGGAATTTCTTTCCTGTAGGCTGACTGGGATTACTTAGTAAACGCGATGTCTACAAACAAACGTTCATGTTTTAAGGGGCTGGATGAAAGCATTTATGAACACGGGATTCAATATTTATGCTGCTCCTTTTTTTGGCTTCTCCAGCTTGACCGAACTTAGCTAATACCGTTCTATAAAACATATGTAAAACATTAATAACTGCTGTCACTTTTTGTCTGGCAAAAAAAGTTTTTCAAAGTAAGGATTTTCATGCTTTATTTCATATAAAATTAATATTAATGTGCTATGTGCTTGATCCCCCCCCTCCTCTCTCTTTTTTACATCTACGAAATAAAAGAATAAAAGTAAGTGTCTATTGAAGAAATGTGACAAAAAAATGTCAAGTTACTTTTTCCGATGGAGCTTTTGCAGCACATCTTTTTATTTCTAAAAAGGTTTCGCAATGAACTTTTTGCTCCACTTTCTGTTGCTCTATTAGGCAAATTTGAAGTATTTTAGCATTTTCAGTTTTTGTTGACAAAAATAGATAAATTACTTCAAAAATGTGCCGACAAAACCTAACAAAAGATCCAATGGTAAATGGGATCTTGACGAGTGGAGAGGGTTTAACATGACATCTGAATATGGAGTGAACGAGGACTGTAAGAATGCTTATTACACAACTTGTTGATGTCTTCCAATGTAATAATATGTGCGCCTAATTAATTTACTTTTCAGTACAAATAAGATGAATGATCTAAACGTCTCAAAGAATTAATAAGAGCTTATTTCAAGGTAAAACTACAGTAAATGTGTTCAGACAGAGTACTCTGCAGATCTTTATGTCTCCTTTTTCAACTTCTTGTCACTTGTATCAAAAGGACACATTTGACTGGCTTGTAAACACCCCATTTCAAAGTTCTTTCCTGTCTCGAGTGGTACTGCAGAACAGGAACAATATATCCTTCAAATTCTGACAACATCTGTTTTCAAAAAAGAGAAAAGGGGGCATTTCATGAACATCTCTTACAAAGTGACATGCTTTCATCCCAGCCACATCCTCCCTTGGCATGTCACTGTATCTATCTTGGCTTTTTTGCCCTCTTTTTTTTTTATTTAATTTTTATTTTTTTTTGCTTTTGGCAGGAAAAGACAGCAGACATGAAACATTTCCCCCTCTTTTTTATTTTTATTTTATTTTTTTCTTTATCTTGACAAGACTTGTGAAGACAAGTCAGAAAGAGGAGGTGTGCCATTTTTCTCTAACCACTAACCAACAAAATAGAACAGCTTCTTCGCACTGGAGCTATCACCTTCCCCTCAAAGGCCCCAGCAGCACCAGCAGCTTCTTTGATACGACTGAAATGAAGGTTGTGAAGGGGCATCAATAAAAGACTGTATATTGTACTACATGCTCAAGCTGCTAGTGTGCACTCAGTAGCTTCTCTTTCAAAGATACAAATTTCCCCCGTTCCCTCTTCTCTTTGATTGTTATTATATCTTGTTATGTGAATCTGAGTGATTTTGGGGGCAATTTAGCTTTTCTCTGTAAAAAAGATTTTGATAACATCACTCAGCTGCTGTCTGCTCACTTAAAGCCTTTTGCTCACACTTCCTGGTAATAGGCTTGTCTGAGACACAAAAGGCTATACTTGACATCTACCTTGTGATGTCAGTAGTTGGTGGCAGGTTGATGGACAGCCCAGAAAGGCAGAGTTGCCCCATTTCTAGTTAATTAGCTCATAGAAGGAAATGAATGCAACAGCGCTTATCAAACAAATTCAAATCCCTTGCAGATACGATGATAGACAGGCTTTTTTTTTTTTTGCACCACATTGACCTTCTAGGCAGGACTGTTATCAAGATTTGGAGCCATTTTAACAGACACAATAAGTACATATGGAATCAAAAGTGTAGGCCCTGAAAGATGTATGTGATTGTATAAAAATCAAATTTGATAAAACTGTAATGGTATGTTACGCATTGTGAAGAAGTGAATATAGCAAATGTTTATGCCTGAAAACGCTGTCCTGCAGCCAACATGTCTAGTAAAAAGATTATAAGGGCAGAATGGGACCCAGCATTAAACAGCTCAGCTCCTTCCAAAAGCCAGAGCCAGGCAACCCTGAAAAAAGCTGCCAATGCAACACACGGTAAGCAAAAATTCAGGTTTGTAATGGGAGGAATTTCTTTTTTAGCTTTCCATATTCAGAACACATAAACACATCAGAGCACACCTCGCTTGGGGGAGGTGACAGGGGCTGCAAAAGAGAGAGTGTGTAGTGGCATAGAATTACCATGAATAATTAAAAGACTGGTGTGAGCATTCTCGTAGCTCTTTGATTGACTCTGAAAGCCCCAGGAAGAAATTGGCAGATGAGAGCGAACTGCAAAATGGCTAGCTCTGTGCACTGAGCTCCCTGCCTAAGATTTGCTTGTCTAAAACCTTGAATCAGCAGTGTGCTAGGAGGCCCTTTTCATGTCTTCCTGCTCCAGAATGGAATTGAAATTTTGCTAATCAAAAAGAAAAAAATAAGGGGGAAAAAAAATAGACAAACTTCAAGAAGTGCAGTTGATGTGTTTACTTTGCTTAGATTGTAGAGTCATTATGGATTTTATAACATTTGTGTATCAGTGAAGTAGTGTTAAGGGAGTTTTTCCCAGCAAATATTTACTATCTATGTTTAGAGTTTGTCAAATTCATAGCATGTAGTTACATGGGAGATTATTAAATAAGAGAGTCTGGCTGACATATGTCACTGTTGGTGAGAGTGACTCACAAGGTGTCATTGGCAAATTTGCTGAGATCGCAAGTAAGAGAGGTCAACAGGGACTGGGGCTTGGCAGCAGACCCTCAACTTCCCAAAGTGTCCGGATGTGGGTGGCATCCCATTACTCATCCATATCATTTTGCCAAGCCAGCACCAGTGTCCTTAGAAACATGACATGGAGGCCGTTTAGTTATGTCTAAGCTACAGGTGACTGTTTCCTTGTTGTTTTGTAATGCTGTTTTATTATCCAAAATCATCTGGTGTTAATAATCCATTTTATGCCAAACCTTCATGGTCACCGCTTCTTTGAGGATTTACCACTCTTTGTGAATTGTTGTTACACAACAATTGATAAAAGGACCGAACATCTCACATGCACAATATGCTGACAACTCTCTGTCAGCATGTTGCCATGGTTAGTGCTCAGGTCTAAGGCTGTTTGTGTGGATGCATTCTGTAAGCACACCACAATGGATTGAAGAGCCTAAAAATAGGAGGAGTAAAAGGCATGTTGTCTTCTAAAGGCAAAAAATTACACACATATATATATATATAATGTAGAAATTCACTCAGCACTCCTAAAATTATGTTATTAATACAAAATGCACTTAATTATTACAGCAAAATGAAAATATGGCTATTTGAATGCATTTATTTGACAACTCAAAATGAACTAGATTTAAGAGAACAAATGAAAGGTTATTTTTAGTCACAAAGCTAATAAATAATGAATGTGGTCCAGTAACATTTATTTTGCATTTATTTTCTTTTGTAAATTTTCGAAAAATAATGTACACTTTACACATTGCTCCCAATGAAGTTATATTAATTTTGTTTAAAGAGACACTCCTTTTTCAGTGGTTTAATTTACACTGAGGTATGGTTAGAATATTTGTCAAGAATGAAAAAATAAATAAATAAAAAATATGATTACCTCATAAGTGGATGTACATTATCAGTAACAGTGTGGAAGCTTTGTAGATTGACCTTATGAAACAAGTTTTCTTTTGATTTCAGTCATTTTTAAAACTGAACCAAAAGTTTCATAAATATTATATTTGCCTTTCTGAAAAGACCTCTTAAACTGTTTTTTTTGGGGTTTTTTTTTTTTTAGAAATTTCATACTATTGCCCCTATAAACTTTTTTTTTTGGTATTTTATATGAAGCCAACACAAAACAGCTCATAATTACAAAGTGGAAAGAAAATATTTGGTTTAATGCATGCATATCTAGATTTTATTTAGGACTATCCGGGTAAAACTGTGATAAATACTAATACACTAGCATTTTCCGGTTCTTGTTTTTGATAATAAGCACATTGGAGTTTATGGCTCTAAATGACCATAAAATATTACGAGGGCTATGAATGCTTTTGCAAGGCACTGCAAATAGTTTAAAAGTTTATCTACTGTTGTATGCCCTTTTAAGTTGTAGAAAATTATGACTAGGTATTATGAGGTGGTTGAAAGTCTGTGAAAGTTTAACAAGAGGAAAGTAAGAGCACCGAATTATTCTCCTTGTTTTGTGCACTGTTCTTTTTAGAAATAACAGATCAAGTTTGACACCTAATCTTCACTGAGCACTAGAAGTGCTAAAGGTTTGCAAAAGGTTTGAAAATATAATAGAGCATCACAATTTCTGACACAAGTCAATACACGGTGAAGCAAAGGGCCACTGTGCGTTTACGTGAAAAGTCTCTCACAAAATAGCCACACAATTTTCCATGTATACAGCCAGGTTCACTCAAAGAACATTAAATTCTGAATGTAGCAAAGTTTTGCCATTGCTGTCGAAATCTTGTATCTGTGGTTCTTTCAACTAAACTCTGAAGGGCTTGACAGAATGATAGAAGTAGACTGCAACACTGGAAGAAGGATGGAAAATTGCTAGATGTCCCTGTCAGTCAAATGTAATTTTTCAACCTGTAATGTCAGATAGTGAGTGTTAGTAGCATTGATACAGTGTATGGCCAACTGTTTTGTACTTCCCTTCATATTACCCATGACCACAAAAAAGCCTCAAGCAAAATTCATCTTGAAAGTAGTTTTGGGATAATAGTGTGTGTGTGTATGTGAGGGGGGGTTGAAAGAAAGGAGGAAAGATAGAAAGAAAGAAATAACAAAAAAGAAAGAAAGGAAAAAAAAAACATTGTGGGGTTGCCGGTTAAAGTAATGGTACTGTTAATGGTTCCAGGCTATTTTGTACATCAAAGTACACAGAAAAGGAGAGGGGAAAAATAGACATCTAGGGAGAACGAGGGAGGGAAAAGTCTGCTGCAGGCCATTTGATTGTCATTGTTTCTCTTAGGTCATATGGGAGTGCAGTAGTCTTGTTTTTATTCTTTTTGTTTCACTTCATCTGTTCTCCCTTCTTCTCCAGCAATATTCAACATCACAGTTAAAGATGCCCGTTGACACAAGGCTGTTGCAAGTACAGCGAGCTCACCTTTGTTTTTCCATGGATCAGAAACGAGACACTGCTCTGTGTCCTGGCTCTTTTTGTGTCTCTCTAATGTGCTTTCTCTGACCTACCCTTCTAAGCCTTTCATAATTGTTTTAAAGTAGTCAGTCTTAATCGCTTCATCCCTCTTCAAATCTCATCATACCTATTCTTTAATCTCCTCAGAGAAATAGTCTGTCTGCATACACAGTTATTCTTAATATAATCGTTATGGATATATGACTTAAATGAGCACATTTATTTTATTTATTTTTTTCTATTGGAGCTGTGATTTGATTTCATTATACCTTACTAATCTGGCTAACTCAACATCTGTCCCCCTAGACAGATATCAGCTGCCAGATGCTGATAATATGTTTTCTCATAAGATTCTGCAAATATCCGTGCTGTCTGGTGAACAAACATGTGTTTTGTCAACAATTTGATGGCCTTTGTTTAAAAAGTTAATGTATTCCTTCAACTTTTCTGAGGTTAGGGGATGGAGAGTGGGACTCCAGAGGAGAGGGACACTTCACTTCCATTTTGTATTGAGATTTACCTCTGAGTATGATTTAAATATTTAAATGTAGACACTTTTTTCAATGCTTAAAACGATATAAGACCATAAAGAGTTGATGTAAACGGATCAAACAACCTTGGCAAAGGCCTTTGCTCTAAATTAATACCAGTGAAAAGAACGATGACTAAGACAAATTGAAACATTTTAACAGAAACCAATCAATCAGCACTACTGTGCAAAGGATGTGCGAACACATGCATATCTTATTGCATGCAGTTTATTCACAAGTGAATAAACTCTCAAGACAAAAGTGGGGAAGTGCATTATAATGTTATTATGAGTTGTTAATTAATGCTAACAATGTATCAAGCGAAGATTAATAAAACATATATTGTTGCTTCACTATTAGAGTTAAGGCAGATGCTTTATCTGAAAGTCTCAAATGCTATTTAAATTATGTTTGCTTTCTATCTCTAGGCATTACCAAGGTTTTCTTTTGTTGGTTTCAGTGAGAAATAAAGGCAAAATTATACAGGTTTGTCAGGCCATTTTTTAACTATATCAATAAACCATAACATTATGACCTGATTCTGACAAGCTGACTGCAGGGGGTCCTGAGTTTTGGTTGTATGTGGGAAAACACAGGTCTCTCCAGTAGCTTAAAGCTGCAGTACATAACTTGCAAAAAAATGGTTTTTCCATACTTAGTAAACTTGTCACAATGTTTATAGTTAATAAATAATTATTTATTAAATTATTATTTATTTTTGAATAATAAATTCTTGTGCATTCTTGTGACAATAATGCTACGGTTCAACAGCTGATGAGAGGTCTTTTTGGCTAAGAATGAACAACATGCTCTGTTCATCTGCTCTGTCCAGATTTCCTTCCATTTGATCCTCCTTCTGCCTCCAGTGACTGGTTTGTTTTATCCCTGACCACACGTCTCATATCGTTCTGCAGTGGCTTATTCTTCTGGTTCTTCATGTGTGCCTCAAATCTTGGCTTTAAGGTTTCTTTTTTTTTCTATGCTCAATAATTCTATGTTTCAATCCCTGAGGGGACTTTTTTTTTTCTTGTTTTACCTTTCTTTAATATCCTTTTTTTTTTTTTTTTACTGGGGAAGCATCTTACCGTTCTGGTAGGACTGCGGTTATACACAGAAGTTTACCCAATAGCTCACGCTCTCAGTCATGGCATTAATGTCCTCTCTATGTGGCTACAAGAGTGCATCCCAGTCTTCAGCCTCAAAACCTGTGGCTATCCTATCGATATTCTTTCAATTCCAAGTTAACTCTGAACAACGGGTTTATACCTCAAGCTGAGAAAAACAAGCTTGATTCTAAGATTTCTTTTGCCAAGAAGAGTTCTATCTTTGGAGATGTATGCATCCCTGACATTTCCATAAAATGAAATAAATCCAACAGGGATGGTTTCTCTGGTGACACAGCTGACAAACTGTTGAAATGATGGAAATGTAGCCGAGAGTGAGGCATGGTTAAAGTCCCCAGATAATGCTACAAGTGGGTTGTTATGTTGTGTCTGCAGCTTAGAAACGAGCTGATGGCATCGCATGCAGTGTTGGCAATATTTGATGGTGGAATGCATATGGTTGCTAAAATAACAATGGAGGTAAATAGTACAGACAATAATGTTCTGGTAACATATTAATATATATTATTCCCATGTCCCATGTTTTATTTACAATAATTGCTTTTGGTTTTGTTTCTCTTTGAAATCTTAGTCTGCTCATTTGGTTAGAAAGCTGAGGAGAGAGACGTTGGACTCAGGGATACATTTCTGCCACCATTTATAAGTGAAAAACATGATAACAAATTCCCCATAATCTGGTTGGGTCTCTGTTAGCACTTGTTGTCCATCCAATTTGTTTCCAAAAATCTCACATTCCAGTTAAGAATGGTGGAAATTGCAGTTTGTTCTGCATCCAGAGTGCCTACTTTTCAACTCATCTGGGATTTGGGCTCATAGTCCAGGAATACTTTACTCTTGTGGGTTCCCTTTATTTTTCTGTATGCAATGTCAATCCAATGTTCCTGTAAAATGAGAACAAAATAATATTAATAAAAAAGAAAATAAATATAGTTTCTATAGGTACATATGGCAACTTCTAAAGTTTTTAATAAAGTAACAGCAAACTGCCACATTGAGCAACGCAGTTCTATTAAAATGTAGCTGGAAACAGACAACTAATGGAAAAACATATATATATATATATATATATATATATATATATATATATATTTATTTTATTTTTTTTTACAGAACAAGAATTTTTTAAAGAATTCTATTGCATCTCTTAACATTTAATCCAAGCGCTTAAGATATTATCCTTTGTAAATTAGCTCAGCAAAAACCCAGAGTGGTCAATTGCTCCTTATCATGTCTGACAAATCAGGTGTTTTGTCATGGAGGTTTTATTTAAGTGTTGACATGTTTAAACAAGCATAAAACATTAGGAGATCTGAATCAGTCACCATTTCTTCCATTATTTGGACCAGTCAGTCTTCAGGAAACCATCACAGCTTGATATTTCCCTTCGTGCTGTGAAAGGACTGACACTGAAATGGAAGCTACATTGACCATGTAAAATGAGTTCTTTGAACTATGATCAGCTACAGCTCCTGCAGTGGACACAAATAAGAGGAGCGACCTCCTGTCGAGAGAGCGTTGTGTAAGTTGTCACCTGTATTGTTCTTTGTCTGAAGAATTCAGGTTTAAGTCCAGATCAAGACTGTTGTTTTTTTTTTTGTTTTTTTTTTCTTTCTGAATTGACTGAGTACTTACGGTGCTTGTGGCTGCTACGATACAAATATGAACTTCTTCGTTAAAATGTGTCACCAGGATCCCTCATCACCATCTGGCTCTTTTGGCAAATTGGCAAGAATTCCCCCAGGTGACTGAATTGCACACCAATATAAGCATTAAAAAAAACCCATATGTGCAGCTGACGTCTCAAAAATGAAACCAGTATGAATTTTACTGAAGTTTAATTTACGTTTCAGAAAGGGTGTTTTGTAAGGCAAGTGTTGGAAGTCAACTGAAATCCATCAGAGAAGGTCCGTCATGCACTGACGTACAGTTAAAACCATGTTAATCTCAAAGTTGCAAATTGGAGCCTCTTCCTTTTTCTTGCCACTCTGCAGGGTGTCCTTCAGGTCTCCTTCCAGCATCATGTGTGAGAGCCTGTCCAAAGAGATTTGACAAGGGCCCTGCAAGGAGAAAGAAATAAAACCCAGAGAGATGAGGCAAACATATTAATCTTGTTAAGTTAAACGCCGACCCCCACCTCCTCTCTTCGTGCTTCTCCGCTCGTCTCTGCTCCCCATTCCCCACACAGATAATGTGCTCTGCTCACAGTGAAAAATCAGCTAATTTCAGACCACTACTCAGTCTGGCTTACAGAGGCTCTTAGGGTGGTGCAGAGCTCTGTGCAGCTCCTCCATTAGTCGCCCCCCACCACTGTCTCCGCCTTTGTCACTGTCGCTGTTTCTGTGTCTGACTGTGTCTCTGTGCAACACACACATTTAATCTTCAGTCGCTATCCCTTTTCGCTCTCTCTATCTCTCTCCGAACACACACACACACACACATACAGGAAACCATGTGCACATTTATCTTACCCTCTCATCCCCAGTCCAGCTGTGACCTTGAGATGTTTGATGGATGCAGGTCTTTGAGGAGAGTGAGTTTTAATTTTTAGATTGACATGGATGGAACTGATAGATTTTGTTAGTGACAAAGAAACGGAGAGTTGGGTGAAAGACAAAACACAAAATCACACAAATTACAAGCAGAAGAGAAGGAAAATGTCTAGGCTTCCACAGTCTGTAGAGCTGATGGACAATGTTTCCCCCTTGTGGTGCTGAAAAGCAGGTAGGATATGTTTTGTGTGCATTTTTGAAATCCAAACAATACAGATGAGGAAATGGTTGTTTGCGTTAGCTGAGTGCAGTGACTCGGCCCCCTGTGGGTAGCAAAAAGGACATGGAAATAAAGTTCATTGTTCAATTTTGATTTCTCGGTCTGTTTTTCTTCCAAGTCCACTTTCCATTTGGGTTTGTTCTGTCCATAATGATGTCTAATTCTGAACACAAGTAAAATAAAAAAACATTTAGTTTTGCAAGATTCTAAACTGAAACCAGACACCCAAACAATATATTTGCAAAGCCCTTTTTTCAATCAATAAAATGTAGTGAAATGCAAAAATGTTAAATAAATGTTTCCATGCAATTTTTCTTATGCAATGTGCAATATCTGCTTTTTTGAAGCCCTACGCTAACTTTCACCACACCAAAAGATTCTTGAATTCCAAATTGCTCTTATGTATGTACTTGTATTTACTTGGACTGCTAAGCAACCTGTACTGACCAAAAGTTAAAAAGCTATGAATCCAATATATCAAGGGATAATTACTTAGTAATTGTCACATAATATACTGGTTTATTTGCCTTGATCTTCACCATCTATATATATCGTGTATATATAGATATACACTAAATATATTGTACACATACAATATATATAGATCTATATATTTTGCAAGAATTGTTAGAAGCTATTATTAAGGAATGTGGCTTTCATAAGATAGTTTATACCAAAATAAAAAAGTTTGCTTTTATTATACTCTGGTCTTCATATAACAACAAACATTAATGCCAGATGTTAATTTTTGACTGCGTTTAACAATATTTTAAGTTATATATTATAATTTAAACAACTAGTTGTTTCTTTCTAGTCCAAGACAATGGTTTTACATGACTTTTTAGCAAAGTTAGAATGTAAATGGTGTATAACATTTTTTGTTTTCCACAATACCTCATCTCTAATATAATGCTAAATACTAAAGCATTTTTATCTATTCTCTTAACCAAAAATGACAGTGTTTATGAGTTTTTTTCCTATTCTCTCAGTGACATTAAAATAGAAATCTTCTCAGTAAACAGACCCAGATACTGCGAGAGAATTGTACTGCAGTAACTATCACAACTGCACCTTACTTTCCAGTGGTACAGCATGATGTTTCCACTGAGGAATGAGATTATCCGTTAGCTTAAGTGACCACTGAAAAGCCCACATCACTGTCATATCCGGACACATTTCCTTTTTACATTTCCAGGATCCCTCTTCCTTTTGCAGAGCACTGGAGGTCAGTGCACTAATGCTGACCAATGCTTTTTAGAAGTGAAAGTGGTCTTCTCTTTCATTTGTGCCCGCTAAAAATCTGAGGTCTTTCACTCTAAATCTGTCTGTCCATTCATCTGTCTGTTTGCATTAAAGTTGACAGAAAAAAATATAGAAAGACAGACTCAGACAACTGCAGAAGATGCCAGAAGAACTAAACTACAGCACATTTTCCCTTTGGCCACTAAAAGGCTGAGTTGCCTAATATTAGTATGAAAGATGGTCAGAAAAAAACAAACAAAAAAACAAAAAACAAAAAAAACACCCTTCTTAACTAAATAACTTAAATAATACTTTCAGTGGAGCTTAACTATCTATCATAATGAAGAACAGAGGATATCCAACTAACAGATGGAATTAGACATGTCTAAGCTGAACCCAGTGTCACTTGGCCGCAAACATTTGCTGGTACAAAGTGTGTGCATGTGTGGGGGTGCGTTTGTATTCGTGCTTCTTCCCCAAATGTCCAAGCATATGGCTACCCTGTAGCTGCAGATATGTCATTAATGCTACCCTGCCCCAGAACCTTAAACTGTATATGGATATCGCTGGCTGACGATCCTGTAATGGTACCGCCCGTCTACACCATTACAACACTGGTTTTAAGGTCATGATAACCTTTACCATGAACGACAGAAATAATTCCTTAAATGTGCAACAGAAATGTGAGGGGGGGGTTATCTCTACAGATATCTCTGCACAGCTTTAACTTTGTCCCATCGCTCAGTTTCTGCTCACAGCTTCATGTGCAGCTTCATGTAGTCAAAAGCTTATGTTTATTCATAGTATCAACTTCCTCCAAGTGCTCTGACAGGAGTTTTTATATGATACTACACCGCTAATTCTGCACACATCAATCCAAACTGCCTATAATTTCATAAAATGAAATTATAGAAACACAGAAGAAACACATTTAATTGTTTTATCACTGCATGCTCTCATTTGACCTTAGGCAAAAATGTATTGAGTTTTAGATTAGAAAAAAAAATGCCTATGATGAATAAAATGGCAGTCCTTCGTGAGAAAAAAATAAATCTAGCAATTTCTATTCTTTTATTTCTGATAAAATACATCAGAATTCAAAAGCACATATCCCTGATATAAAAAGCCAGGTTCTAAAAAAAGTGCACCATAATAAACCATTTCAAACATCCCCCCCATCTGTAATGTGTATTGAGTCTTCATGGGTAGGAGTTGGAGCGCTATATCTTGGCTGGATAATATTTGCACACTTTACCATGCAGAGGTTAGTAGGTTAGGACATCTCTCGTCTACAATCCTCTTTAGTTAACCCAGTAGGTCTTCAGTCCAATTTAATTTTGTGCTCTTGACCATTTATTTTTCCTTTCATAAGGATTTGCACTTGGTCTCACTGAGTTGCTGAAAAAAAGAATCTCTCTTCATCTTTATCTTTGTTGCACACACTTAAAGGTTTTAGGTCAAAAGCTGACTTGATTATAATTTCATCCAAATCAATAAAAACCCTTGATCCCATCATTATGTTTTACTATGAGTGCTGTGTGGTTTTGGTAATGTTGAGTATTTTTTCTTTCTTTCTCCCAAGCTCATCTTTCAGAATGGAGGCACATAAACAGTGCCTTTAAAAAATGACAGTATTTAAAGTTACCATATTAATGCAAGCCAATACAACATCGAACCAGTCTTTAAATGACTGATTATAAAACATCCCAGTGCAAGTGAATGCAGCACATAATGATCTGCTTGCCTTGTAGCACTCCCTCTCCCTCTCTCGTGCATTTTGCTGGTGGTGGTGAGAAAGTGAAGAGAGCCGAGGGCAGCAGCCTAAGGGCTTGCATCCCAAAAAGGCACTTAAATTTTAAACTGATTGCCGTGTAAGCCCCATGGAGCTGCGTGCACCTATATGGCGAGGGGGGAGTTGGGCTTCACTTTTGTGCAGCTCAGCGCAGTGCAGGGTTGTTGTTGTGCAGAGCATACAAGTTAATAAATTTTAGAGTTAACAAAGCAGATGCCACGTTTTTTTTAATTTTGTTTTGTGTTGTTTTTGGGGAAGCCTCAAAGACCGGGTTTTGATGTGAAACAGTGCTGGATAACAGTAGCAAAACTACAGTGAGCACTGCTTTTGTGAGCAAACTTCACAAATGATTGTTAGTAGAGATAGGGTCAACATTTAACCTCTAAAGCCAGAGAAAATTTGTTGCAGAAAGAGACACAGCGACAAGGTGAGAGAGAGAGAGAAAAAAAAAAAAAACAGTTGGTGATGTGTTAGTGTTGGTATCCCAGCATTCTTTCAGTCGACACATTTTTGTTTTTTGTTTTTTTTACTTTGTATTTAGTTCACACTGCAGGTGTTAAAATATAATCTAGATGTAGAAGATTTAAAAATCACATATCCAATCCAATATAATGCAATGACTGTGTAGGGTGACAGAGAGATGTTGAACACTTCTGATTATATAAGTAATTGACAGAAACCTACTGTAACTTATAGAAATATTATATTTATTTCTCCAACACATTTTCATCATTTAGAGGAGGCAAAAGAGTAACACAGCTGACTTTCTGGTATAAGATACTGTTTCTTCCTGCTCTAAGAAATTGCTTTAACATCATCATTATCCAAATGATGTGTATTTTTTGATTTAGTCAATAAAAAAAAAGCATTGTCTATTTTGTCAAATGCTGCTTTTATGAATGAAAGCAGCATTTAATGAATGAACTAGCATTTAAATGACTAATTAATTAAATTAAAACAAGCTTTTAGATATTTTGCATATATATCACTTTTTTATATACCCCTGAAAAGTGGTGTATGGAAGATGTGTAAAGCCTACTGTAACAGTTTTTATTTTTTTACTTTTGCAAGTCAGCCTCCCTTTTGCTTTTGCTGTGGACTAGAAAGACTAGAATTACTGTGAATCTTAGATGGAATCCAAATTTCTGATTGGGTTTTTAATTCTACACTCATAGGTAATATTGGACAAACATTACTCAGTGACTCTAACTCAAACTTTTTCTCCATCCCAAACTGTTGAGTAGGTTTCAGGTCAAATAGTAGTGAAATGTGCATTTGAATAGGGATTAGCCGGGAGAGATGAACACTAGAAGGCCTCTGATGGTCCAGTAGAAATCACAGGAGGTCATGACATGCTTTAGCTAAGAGAGAGGCAAGAACCCTTTCAAGAACAAGTACAGGAGAATAATTGGAGTACAAGTGCTAGACTCGCATTACCGGAGCATGAGGGTAAGTGCTTTGGAGTTTATGTGTGGTTCTGTATTGGTCTGCGTGTGTCTGTGGGGGTGTGTGTGAGAGAGAGAGAGATTTAGAAAAAAAGAGAAAGAAGGAGAGAGGGAGAGAGGAAAGGGAAAGAAGACAAGAACAGAGACAGATCAAAAAAGAGACACTTGATGTTGGAGCCAGGAACACAGCGATAGATCGCCCTGAAGGTTGGTGGGATACCTTGGGAGGTCAGAGTAACATGACCTAAAACCAATGTTTCACAACAGTGGAGAGAGTGATGAAACCTCTTGTGATTTGTCTGGGGTTAAGAGCCAGCTAACTGCCTTGAGTGAGAGTGTCATCGAGGCCATTTATCCTATCATAGGTGAATGAAAATGTTTTTGTTGTGACAATTACTGTGGTCACAGTTGTGGTGTCTGTCCATGTATTGTTTTTGTTTTTTTTAACACATCAATTCCTAGAAAGATGAGATGCAACATGGAAGTAATTGTCTTAATATTGCTTTATTCCAGAGTCTATCTTCTTACCAAAGACTAGTCTAGAAAGTAAAATAGGGGATTACTTACACATATTTTCACAAACAATGACACATTAAACATCTTTTATGTTTCTCATTTACCTGTGGTGTCCGGTAGTGTAGCAATCATTATTGTTTTTCAAGCACCAAGGAGAAAATTAACTGATTTTTTTCTTTTTCAAAGTGGAGCTTTGCAACTGAACTAGATAATTATATACATATCAATCACTAGAAAATACTTTGGGTTTAGGTGTATGGAGACAGACAGAATGGGAAAAAAGTTCAAACAGGAGAGGAAACCACAGTGGGACTCTTCTTTTTCAAATACAGAAAGAGAAAAAACCACAGCAAAAACAAAATATGCATATTTTACAACAACAGTGTCACACAACAACACACGGTACCAATTTAGTAAGTAAGACGTAAGATGAAACTAATTGTGCATGTGTGGAACCACAGACCCCTTTCATTAGGCCTGAAACAGACATGGAGGAGATCGGAGCCCGAGATATCTAGAAGCCCTCCAGAGCATGGAAGCCCCAAGGAGGACCACCTCAGGGATACCCTCTCTGCCTCCCTCCTAAGAAAGGCAGAGAAGAGCCCCGACGGCCACAATTCACTAGCGACAAACCCACAGGCCTTGGGTCCAAGGGCACACCACCTGTCCAGAAGCAGAGCCCTAACAGAGGCACAGGGCTCCAATGAGTAGCCATTAGGTGAGAGCTGACAAAAGCAGCTCCAAAACATCAGACGGTACACCACCCAATGGCAGGGAATGTAACATTTGGCCCCACAGTTGGCGCGGGGCCTGAGACGATGCAACAGTGGTCATAGTCTGTAAACAGGCACATACAAAATCACTCACATATTCCCACCCTCATACACACCCAAAACACAAATAGTTTATCATAATTGAGCAGCTACTTTACTAAAAAATCCTTTAAAGCAAATCATGTCTGAGAGTATTTTTGTTTGTGTAAGTGCCCCGAGTATTTTAATATAGATATATATTTGCTGAGTTGTGTGAACGATGAATGCCTTGCAGCAGCTGATTTTAAGAAAAATACCAACATATTGAAGGTTTGTATTTTTAAAATAATATACAAGCTAACCATTCCCTCTAAAATCATCACTTGTTGCCTCGGTCCAATGGTATTTACAATATGGAATTTATTATTGACTTCTACTTATGAATATTTTATTTCTACTTAGAATTGATGACGTATAAATGTCTCATCCTATCATTTGTCTGAGTTTGTTGTATGCTCATCATAGTATCCAGACAGTTCTTTTCCTGAGATGCCACTGAAGTAAATTCAATCTGAACTGAATTGAGAGAGACAGAGATGGAAAGGGACAGAGACATGGAGATATTGATAGATTGTTCGAGCAACTGTGTTGCATCTTCCACTCTCTCTGCATATTTAGCTTCACCAGCTGTCAGTCTCGGAGAAGGGTTACCATGATAGCCAACCACTCAGCACTTTAAAAACAAAGCACTTAACAGTGTTTAAACAGGATGAAAACACATATGGAATTATATCATTTCTCAATTTTTTTCAGCTTCTGTCTTTCTTACTCATTTTCCATTTTTCTTGTCATCTTTTCTCCACTTGAATTTCAGCTCCTGCTTCTCTGCTTGATCAATTCTCTACATGATTATGCCACTGGATCTTTGAAAGCAGGCCATCAAACTATTGTTTGAAAGATCACAGTTCACAGATGTACTGTTTGAAATAAGCATAGCAGTATTTCCCTAGACGAATGATTAAAAATTAACAAGTTTTTTGATCCTCATGAGGCAAATAGCATTTTAGGAGAATCATATTCATGTTCTCTCTGGGCTTTGATAAAAGATAGTCTATACTTGAGATGATTAAAGACTAACTAATGCCTGCTTCACAGGGCAAGTTTCCAAAGTTTCTGACTGACTTTCAGAACTTGAGAGGCCACACACATAACGATTAAAAAAAAAAAAATACAGATGTAACCGGCATGGTCGCACAGAGTGTGCTGTTGTGCCACATGACAGGATCAACACACCACACACAATTGTTTTTATATTCAGATGTGAATATTAAAACACATCTGAATATGTGTTTCATATTTCATACACATATATGTGGATACATGTATGGTTCACATATAACCTCTCGAGAGGTTTCTCTAAAAAGCCTCTCGAGGCCAAACATGACTTTAAAATAAGCAAACATGGCCTACTGTGAAAAAGAAAGGGTGATACTTTATATATACTATACTATATTTAATGGTGAGAAACAATATAAAGATGTCCACCCAACTTTCTGGGGTGCCATAGCATTGTTTTGTCTTTATATTGGGTTCCCCGATGTGAGTCATCTCGCTTTCTGATTGGCTACACATCTCATTCAACAGGCTGCTTTCTCGTTTTACCTCTGGGAGCACCCTACATTAGGCCAAGACATTCCAACATGTTGAATGTCCCCGATTTTAGGTCGGAGCAGTCGTGATGTCCTTCTGAGCGGACAAGATCACTCTTTGCATACCACATATGGTAGAAAAATTTCTCAAGATTATCTTTCGAGCCATCCTGGTAATTGTGGTATCCCTAAAATTGGCAGACAGAATAAATTGGAAAAAACAAAAAATCATCACTGTGTGACCAGGCATAAGAGGCCACTGAATGTGCATTAATTAACTAAAGCAGTTTTTAGTAGAATTTTATTTATTTATTTTTGGCTGTTTGTGTTTGCTCCTAATGTGTTATGGTGAAATAGCAGTGACTTGAAAGCTATATAATCACCCAAACTGTAAAGATACATCATTAATATATTTTGCTTAAAAAAAAAAAAAATGAAAAAGAGAGATAAAATTATCAGTTCTCCTAATCCAGCCAGGCATTCATGATAGTTTCTTTAAGTCCTGCGCACCCCGCAGTGAGACAGCCGCCATGTTTTCTTCACTGAGCTAAGCTTAGCTCTTAAGTTAAAAATCCTTCCTCAAAGAAAAGAATAAAATCAGTCAACATTTCTCTTGTTTTCCATGAGATAGAAGGATCTAGAAGTTGCTTCAAGGGCTCTAAGTTATGGTAGATTTTGATGCTTTGGACTAAGCAACGGTTCACTTTCTGACATTTTAGTATGTTTCTCCTGTACTGCTTATTTAGTGAGACCACGTACATGTTCTATGCATTCATCTGATGAAAATGGTGATGAAGATGGTGACAGATGTATAAACAATCTTCTGTAGGGGAATTGTTAAACTGTGTTTCAGCTTTTTTCTTTTACATTTTTAAAATGCAACCCTTTTTACCTCACAGAGAAAACAAAAACTAATGTCAGTTTTTCGCTGGATTTTGTGAGTTGCTGTAGAAAGAGTGCAATCCTATCAAGAAAGCATCCTCTGCTCATATATGATATCAGAACATAAGTGTGTTGTTGAGTGGGTGTCCTCATCATAAGAGGCTTCACAAAACAAAAATGAATTTTCTTCCCAAATCAAATATCCTTTGGCAGCTGAATGAATAAAATCAAACAAATAATGCTGGATTGTCACTAGACTGTAAAGTCTGGACGGAAATGTCATACACAACAAATTATCTAGTGATTTCGTCACAGCTAGATTAAATACATTTTCAGGTGAAAAAAATTGAACTGCTCATGGAAATGAAAATAATATCTAATCCATTGAGACAAATGTATTTCATTGTCTTTTGAAATAAATGTGTCTAAACGTTGGCACTGTAAACTTGTCTTTTTGCTCAGAGTTCCTGAAGAGAAAGGTTCCATGGTGAGCCAGAGATAGGCATAAGCCTCATGGACATGTGTTCTCATATTAAGCCTGTCTGGGGACGAGGCAACTTGTCAGATCGGGTCACTTTAATTGATTTATCTGCTTGGCACAGCTGTGCAGCAGAACAATCTATCTTGTTTTAGAATGCAATTTAACCAGTTGCACCACAACAAGTATATGACAGAAACTCAATACAAAAGTAAACCTTTTATACACACACACAGAGACACGTGCACACCCACGCACACACACACACACACACACACACAGTTTAAGTTTAAACTTGATTTTAAAGTAATGTTTAAATTTTACCAATTGAAAATTATTTACAAGTGTATATATTTTGGTTAATGTATCCAGCATTTTGGCCTCAAACTTTTCTGTTATACTCTGACCTGGAAACACTTTGCAATTTTACCTTGATTTTTCAAGGTGTGAAGGTCAAACCGTCTTTTAAACTACTCTCACTCTAATGCCACAATGCTTACTTTCCATTTCGATTTTACTTCTGTCAATTGCGCCTGTCACCATGCTTTTTGGGGGGTTTTGAAGCCTTATGCTTAAACACCAAAAAGAAAAAGAAATAAAAAAAAGAAAATAGGAGAGGAAAATAGTTTGTTGATGGTGGAATCCACAGCTGCCAACTAAAACATTTCATTTGAGAAGAGATTCCCTCAATTATTTGGAAAAAAACATAGTTTTTATTTTCATTCAGTTTTAAGATGTATTCGTTTATATTTTATTTGCAATGTTTTTACCGTTTTAAAGAGTTAGACCCAGGATTCCTCAGTGAACAAGCACTTTGTGACAGCAAGAAGAACATCCCCCTTTTAACATGTGAAAACATGTCAAAAGCAGACTCAATCTACTGCTTTGACTGCTTCTACTGGTACTCCACCTGGTAGTAATTTTACACCTGAAAAGTCAAACTTCAGTCAAAATATATCTGTAAGCGCTGGTTGGCTTAGTTGATAAAGGGCTGATGGTGCTAACAGCTCATCCACCACATAGCCTATTTTAAAATATTTTCATACATTTCTTGTAATGCAGCGTGTTTAAAAAACAAAAACAAATGTGGAATGGTATTTTGAAACAGCTCTCCAATAATTAATGTAATGATTGTGTTGTTTAAATTAACACATTACTCAACAAGCTCATCACCCACTGATTTTGTCCTTCAAGAACATAAAAATCTTCTTTAACTGTACATCCACTCAGAGGATCTGAAAATAAAAAACATAATTTCATACATTTCAAAGGAATTTCTTTACATGAGTCTGTGCATTTTGTTTGTTAGAGACACTGAAGACTTTAATAAGAGTCCTGCATATTCTCCCTTTTCATGCTCTTTATGGGGTTTTTCTTTGTTTCTTTGTTCCTCCTACCAAAGATAAGATTCTGGCTTTTTCTCCCTCTGGGGAATTTTGATTTACTTGAAGACAGCCAGAACAGACACGTCCAGCATTGGAGGGGCACAGCATGTCTGTGCAAACTAAGCAGACTCTGCAGAAGTCATTCTTGCTTAAGGTGATCAAACTGCTCAGAAAGTGCAACAATGATTGAACACAGTGTTGTATATAAAGAATAATCACCGTGTTCAAATAAAAAGCACAGTAACAACTGTGCTTTTTATTAATGTTTTTGATATCTTTCAGTGTGTTCCACAATTTGAACGTTCTCACACAAAAACAAGAGTTTCACCTGGGTTCAAGAACTGCAGTAAACTCTAAAAAAAAAAAAAAAAAAAAAACCTTGCCATTGACTGCAAGTGTGCAGACAGCAATGCACTGCATCTATGCACAGCAATGCCATTCTTCTGCTCTGCCTGTGGATATATATAAAAAACAAAAAAAAGATGAAAGAAGAGCTACAACATGAAAAACAGCTTCAAGAAATAAGCCCTCACATGGCAATAAATTGCAGTGGTGCACAAAACAAAATGAAACAAAAAAAAAAGGCATAGGTTTAAAATTCTTCGGCTTGTTTGTCTGTCTGGGTGGCCTTAATTTGGTTGTATTGCATTTATGCCTCGTGGTTGATACTGAGCAAGATGAATCATTGTAAAATATGAGCCAGATCAGCTGCTTGTTTCCTGGAGGTAAAAGCTTGTAGACCGCTGGTAAATACACCCAGAAGAGATCATATCCTCTGAGATAAAGATGAGTAAAACAAGGCATACTTGGGGAACGAATGCGTAGCCCATTTCTCTAGGCCCCTCTTTATCTCTGGTAGAAAAAGTTTAAGTGTGTACATTCAAGACTGAATTTTTCTCTTCTTGTGTTATATAGTAGAACAGACCTCACATTTTGCCAAGTTTTAATTTATAGACATTGAGGCCATCTAAAAATGGTGAGAATTTAGCCCCCTATTCACAGTATCGGAAATCACAACAAGATCTTTGCAAATGTAGAGGATTTCAGCAGCCAGCTAATACCCTCAGAACAATCTGCAGGTCTCTGATAATGGCTTGTAAGATCTTTCATCTTGACATAAGCTGGCATATGCTGAGTGGCTCCACATTTTTATCTTAGCGCAACAACAACAAAAAAAAAACAAAAAAAACAAACAAAACAGGACCAAAACATGTAAGGTAATCACTTCAAAGACCTCTAAGCTTGACTCCAGCGTTAGATCCTGTTTTCTTTCTAATCAGCCGCTGACCGTGTGGGCATTACATGCATCTGAAGTTATGTTTGGAAAAGCAAATTAGGTCTTTGCTCTTGAGAATGTTGCAGAAAAAAAAAACAAAAAAAAAACCTTTTGTAAAGTAAGGTCTAAATTAGTCCAACCTTTGATGACTTTTCTTTTGAATAACCAGCTTAAATAATGATGGAAAAAAACATCCCTGAAATATGTGTCCAGCAGACTGCTTTCTCTTTCTTATGCATAGCCCAATGAATCACAAAATGTCATGCATTGGTCTTTTTTTCCCCTTTCATCTTCTGATGTGTAGGATTGAATTATCTTCTGCCGATCTAAAACACTCGAGTAAAAATAGTCTTTTAGCCCGCCAGCTGACGGTAATAGCTTTGTAAATTTTGATTCAGCTGCTGCCAGGCAGAAAAAGAGTAAGTAAAACCAATCAGACGCATTAAAACAACCACAGTCTAAAAACCTTTCCTTCCTGAAACTTGATAAGGTTCACATGAACAAAATGAGGGGTGAACGATAGAAACTGAGACAGGGCATGAACCTCCCCCTGTTGAGTAATGAAATTAAATGACAGCTCTTGAGCGAGGAAGGGATGCTGAGAAAGAGAGCACAGCAGAAAAGGACTGGGGCGTGGGGGGTGATTTGGGGGGATTTTGTCCAGCCAGGAAATTGAAGCCATCACAAGCAAATTGAGTTCAGGTCCTTTTGGTGGGCAAGAGCAGACCAATCAATTTGGCCTACTACTCAGTGCCTGACAGGCTCACAGAAGGACACCTTGGCATCCTATAATAGGAGGACAGTAAACAACTGAAGCCCTGGCTCAGTTAGTCTCAGCTACAGTATAATCTAACCATTCATACTTATTTCTCCTCCAGCCAGGCAAATATCTAACAGTGGTGTACATAGTCCTCACATAGTGCAGAAACAGATACGTTGCTGTGCTTTGTTTGGATACCTGTTAATGGTCGGAACGATAAAAGCCACCTCCTCTCACTTACTTACCAAGTGAGCAAGGTCTGTCTTCAAGTGAAAAGATAAAATATTCCATTTTCATACCTCACTTTCAAAAGGACACAAATCAAACCACGAAAATGAAAGTGATGCATTACCTATGTAAGTAAATAAATCTAATAAAATATCTTAAGGTAGGAATCACATTTTAATGAGGCTTGTTTGGCCTTTCCCTTTTGCTAATCTTTGGACAGTGACACAACATTCTTGCTAATTATCTCGATTACACAGCAGGAACACACTACATCACAGTTCTGAGGCAACAGTCGACGAGGGGTGGAATCATACAACCCCAAAGGCCTAATTATCTCTGTTGGTTCCCAATTAATCCATTAAGTTGTTTTGGCTCAGCTGCAAGACTTGAGGCGCCATTTTCTATACCAATATATTGCACAATCAGACAGTCATCTGATGAGCTTTTGTGTCGTCGCAGCTCTCTGTTAACACTAGAATGCCATACTCTTTTGTACCTTTTGTCATATCTTAAAATACTGCAAGTCAAGTTATGAATAATGAATTAAATCCTTACCCTTTTACCCTGAACACTTTTATGTTTGGTAATCTTCCATTCAATTCAAAGGTGCACATAGTTCTGCAGAATGTGCTGTAGCTGACCCTTTTATTGTCCCTGTAAAAACCTCTTGCGGCTATACACCATCTCTGCTTTCTGCCACTACCGGCTTACTGTGATGAAGTTGAAAGGCATGCCTTATGGAAAACTGCACTGATAGTATTGATAACTCACAGAGAAGTCAATAATCATTTATGTGATAAGCCACTGAACTCATGGGAGGTTTAGCAAAGACTTCAAAGCCATAATGGTTTATGAGATTCCTGATGATACAGGCTGTAGAAGCCATTAATTCTGTTTACATGCAGCCGTCACAGGCAGGTTTTATGAATTACTTTTTTGAAAGTTGTCACTTTAAACTATTACTATAGTTTTGACACTTTTTTCCCCACTGGGTCTTGCTTGTCATCCCATTTTTCCTGATGCTGTTTTTCTTCAGTAAAATTGGTAAGAGGGGAGGATGAAAGAAATAACCAATATAAACTGTGAAGCTGTAGAATTATGATAGTTTTAAGAAAATCCCAAGTGAACACATGCCATTTAGTCATCTTATGGGTACATGCATAAGGAATACATGTACCCATCATAAAAGAACAAAAAATAGAACTGCTTGTTGTGCTGCTCATGTAACTTCCAGACATCCTTGTTTCCCTCTCTCTAGGGATTTATTTTACTAGATGTGTAATAAGTTATGGCTCCAGGATATTCTTGAACAGCAAACATTATTTTGAGTGTCAACCCCTGGCTTGGAAAACATGTTTTTGTGCCAGTTTTAAATATTTGTGAGAAAGAAATGACAGCTTTATATTATGGGAATGTGTGGCAAGCCTGAAGCCCTAAACAGAAATGCATCTGTTTTACTCTGATTGTAGGATTTGTTAGTGTTAAGTGACAGGGTTTATATTGGTCCCTGTTTCCTCCTAATAAAGTGAAATGAATGAACATTTGACATGTGGTTACTCTAAAAATTCTTTGATTGCTTGTGTGTTTGTTTCTCTGTATGCTTGCATGCGTCTGTGTTCTTTTTTCTATCATAGCAGTCTTTCAGATTGTTGGACAAATTCAAGAAGCAAACTTTTATTAGATCCTTCTGCATCCCTAAACTTTCTATTCTATTCTATTTCTAAACTGTGATGGCTCAGTTTTTTTTTTTTTTTTTTTTCTGTATCAATATTTATTTTTCTGATTCTGACAATCTTACGCAAATTTACTTGATGTGTCTTATTAAAAGACAATTCTCACAATTGTTCTGTATTTTTATTTAAATTCTGATATCTAGTTAAATATATATGTAACTAAGCTCTCCTCGTAATCTATTCTCTCTGTGAATCGGCAATTCACTGCAAGGGAGATTGACAAGAAGGCTCTTCCTGTCTTACTGACATGTTGACAACTAGGCATGAATTGCTTGTAAGCTGTTGATGGCCACAGAGAAGAAACAAGGTTTTTTTTTTGTTTTTTTTACCAGTGGTCTGCCATGCTCATTCTTAAAGCTCATCTGATACTCAAACCTCCTGAAATAGTGCATTGGTCCCATCTGACTTTTGTTACCCTTATTATATGATAATTAGTATTGGATCATGGTTTAACCATAAAGCCACATTAGTCACCCATCTTTACTGTAGATTTTCATAAAATGATCTTAGTGTGTGACAGTGAGACAGATTTGTGAAAGGATATTTTCTTTAAACATATTCACAGGTGAAGCGTAAACGTCAGTCTATCATTACAAGAAAAGACTGTAGAGATTAGTCAGTCAAAGTTAAGCTGGAGAAGACCAGCAGGTGAGCACAAGAAAAGATAATCCTCAGCCATACTCTGCATGCACAGCCTCGCCTTTTTCTTATTATAGAAACCAGGGCATCATCCCTCAGGCAGTTAGTGTAAGGACTTAGCCTGCAAAAGCTCTAATCTTGTGGGTAACAAAACACACTTTGATTTAAAGAAAAGTGACCAAAGCAAAAAGATAGAAAAAGCAAGTGATGGAACATGGCAAGAAAGCTTAAAAACAATGACATTCAATGGCCAATGCAGGGCACCATGTTAAATGTTATTTTAAAAATCATTGTTGTTGGTCTTATGCTTATAAAAACAAACATAAGAGATAAATTAGGTTCTTTTGAAAGTCCAACCTTTCCCACTTATATCAAAGCAACTTAAAACTGATTTCCCAGTTGAACTGGGAACTGTTGAACTGTACTTAGAAAAACATGTATTATAGCTCAGCTAAACATGAGATTTCTCAACTTGCAGATAGGAAGCAGCCCCCAGGCCTTTATCTATAATTTTGATAATCATACATAAATTGTGGTTAAAGAATGTTTTTTGAATCTTAAAGTTAGCTTCAGTAGTCACACAAAGTTAATTTACTGCCACATCTGCAGTCAGGAAAACACTTACACAAAACTTGTCTGTCAACATAGCATAGCCTGAACATCTTAAAAACACATAATGTCTCAATATTTAAAAAAAAATAAAAAAAATAAGAAACAAATTCCCTCAAAATCACCAAAATTTAACTTTTGGAGTACGTGTAAATGTTCAGATTTTTAAAAAAAATAAGACGCTCTAAATTGCCTTAAGCCAACAACTTGTGAATAAAAACCCTTTGTTTCATTTAACCAATTCTACAATGCAAGGCACCATATTAAATGTTATTAAATGGGATCATTCCTCCACAGTGATATAAAAAGGCTTATTGGCAGTAATCACTCCAAATTATAGTCATTGCCACAAATGGGGCAATAACTTCTTCGCAAAGGATCAAATTAATTAAAATACTTGTTTTCTCTAAGTGAAAATTTATATATATATATATATATATATATATATATATTGTGACACAACATATATATGTTGTGTCACAACTTTTCTTTGTGTTAAATAATACTAACTTGTTTTCTTTAAAAAAAGACAGAAAAAATGTCCTCATCTGCTAGATTTGCTTGATGATAAACACAATAAAAGGGAAATGGAAAGGGAAAAAAACAACATAGGTGTGAGGGAATAACTCATTTTTGTGTGCTCATGTTAGCTATTAAATCTCTAAAAGTAAATTTTTACATTGCTCATGATTGCTCATGTTTTCATCCTGCATCTTTTTTGTTACCCTGTAGCTTTTCAGTAATGAGATGCTTAACTTTTTCAGGATAAATATAGTTGATTAACTTATCCATTTTTTTTTCACTTTTGGTCCAATAAAAATCTTTGGTAGCACATGCCAAACATAGCTTTAGGAGGTAATACATACAAAAAATATAATGTCAATGTGTTGCTTTTTAAACAGTTTAATATAGGTAATATTGGTTTCCTCTTGTCTTTATGTTTATATGTACAAAAACTCAGTATTGTTTGAAAATATTGCTAAGCAATGCATTTTTTTTAGTTGCAACAGAAATAATTGTATTTTCTTGCTGCAGGTCCACTTTATGTGTCTCACAATGCCTTTAATATAGGTGCCCATACATTGTAGAATTTTTTTTTTTCTGGACAATTAAGATTCATATCTTTTTAATCTCAACAATTCACGTGCTTTTGTTTATCTCCTGCCAGTGTTGAAACTTTGTGTTTAGACACCTGCTTCCCAACACAAGTTGAAATAATACACAACTTTTTTAGATATTCAACAATGTACACAAGCATGTAATGCTGCTTTGGTCTACATTTTGCCTGAATGGTTTTCCATTAAAGTAAACAAACAGTGAAGAGAAGAGAGAGACACAGAAGTATTCTGTTTCTTTCACAGACTCACTGAATACAAACAAGCGAGCTATCACATACAAACAAAAACAAATTATGCACTGGGAAATACTATCCACCACCCTGCATTATGCCAGCAACTTGCTTTGACTGGAAACGGTAGGTAGAAAATTGCTGTCTGCTTAGGATAAAAACAAATAAAAAATGGTCCGGCTGCCGCATATGTTACAGATGATTAGTTACTACAGACCATAAAATTAATTATAAGGACTTGAACTTCAGCCTATTGCCTTTTCTGTGATTGTCCTATGAGGAAAAATAAACATGTTTTTGATTTCTTGGAACATGTTTTATACCGTGGCAATATCAGTTATTAGCTGTAAAAAGCATCAGTGATTGACATAAGTATTTATCCTTTTTTTCTTGTCTCAAAACGATAGTGCATTTGTATTTGTACAGCAGCATACAATGTGTAGACATTAAAATAAAAGGCATTGAAAAAATAAAATAAATCAAAATTGTGCTGCTGTTGTCTATAGGATTTAGATGAAATCACATCTTTGAAACTAGGTGATCAAACACTACTTGGGAGGAGAGCATCAGGGAGTCATGCCTAAGGTATGAGTGGGTCTGCTTGGTCAGCATTGTCTCTAAACCTCATACATGCATCAGAATCTGTAGAAGCCTTCCTACACAATGCCCCGTCTGGACTTTCTCCCATTCACCTGGATTTCTCCAGGACAATTCCAACCGGGCTAATCAGCAAACAGAAGGAGGAGTTGTGAAAATTGATGTTGATTTTCTGCGCTGTTTTACAGTTGTAGTCTGACTGCAGTTCTAGCAATGGCAGCGGAGGAAGTGAAAGAAGGCATTCAGTCCTTGTTCGCCACGCTTCCAAATCTGAATCAACATCAACAGCCATCTCAGTTGGTTCAACACTTCTCTCTTCACAGTGAGGGATGGTCGTTTACAGGAAATTTCTGGTAAATTTCATTGAATGAACTAGCATATTGGGTACAGTCAAACGTTTAGCAATTGAATCAAATTTAAAACTTAAACTGACTCCCCGCCTCCAGCAAGCAATCATCTCTCATTAGCCAACAGTCCATGGCTAATGGACTGTTGGCTAACAGTCCATTAGCCAACAGGCTAATGGACTGTTGAAGAAAATGCTAAACAAGGGGCTGTTTTTAACCAAACTAGTTTTTTTTGTTTTCAACTCGAATTATTCACAAGAAATACATTTTAAGTATTAAACGATGACATTTGACATTCTTAAGTCCATAGTAAAAGAATGTAATTGTGTTTTCTAATGTTTAGGCACATCTAGTCTTTCACATGCAGTTATCAAACATTATTTTCTACTGGGAGACATGAGCTGTTTTGTTCCAGCACATAATTTTAGCTTGTGTATTGAATTACAGTTTCATCCATTCAGTATTCAAAAACAATTTTTAATTTTATGCTCTGAATGCAAAGCACTTGTTTGTACATATGGGTTAAGTATTTATTTTATTTATTTTGTTCCCCTTTGATCATACTATTCTAATCACTTGCTAGCTACATTTTCTTTGTATCCTGTAATATTAGAATAATAAGTTTTTGTCCACATTATTAGGCACTTTGATAAGTCGGATTAAGCTTAAATCATAATTATTTTGGATAATAAAGAAGCTTATGTACTGGATTAGCTCTATATTTTCACCAAATTTTATGAGATTGACACACATTCATAATAATCTTTTCTAATTAGCAGACAATTAAATTTAAACTAATTTGTTGTTTATGTCAAAAGGAACAGTGCATTATAAAGCAAAAACATTTTTTAGCATTCAAAGCAGCAACTTAGGTGAAAATTGTTTTTAAATGAGCGTTTTTGGAGCTTATGATTAACAATGAATAATCAGCATGGTAACATCTCTGTTTGACCGTGTCAAGTGTAAGAAACATTGAAATTAATACTTCATATTAGAAGGAGCTATATTCATATAAAGCTTGATTAGTTACAATATTAGGTTTTGGAACATTTTCTTGCAACTATGAGTTCCCCACTCGGATTCAAAATCATTAAACATCTGCTGTGCTGGATCATAACCAGATTCGTTTACTTTTAGAGCTGCATGGTGGCTTTGGTGTTTGATGTAGTCTTGTTATTGCAAGAAGTTTCAGGCATAGAATGTGTCTGTGTCAAGTTCCAATGCTGTTATGGAGCATGCATGGGCTTATCTCGAGTAATCTAGTTTCTCCCAGTGGTTAAAAACCATGCATGATGGGATAATATCACAAATTTCCCTGAGGTATGAGTATGCATTTCAACGTCACTTGTCTCTGTTGTGGCGCCAGTGCACTGTGATGGACTGGCAACATATCCAGTGTGTAAAATGTCTCTCACCCATTGACCACTAGAAAAAAGGAACCAGCCTCCATGACACTGCACAGGAGTAAGCTGGTATAGAAAATGACCTAATGGATGACTGCATGAATGCGTCTGTCTTTCCATGATATGTGTGTCTGCGCTCCTTTTATCGGGCAACCAAGTAAGCTGAACTCGCAGAAGAAAAACAGACGTCTTTGTCATTGAATCAAAACACCTCGAAAGTAGATTGTCCCAAGTGAAAATAAAGGTTGTTTGATAAAGCCTTTGTATAAAAAGAGTGAAAGCCCGATAAAATAGTTTCATGAGGATGTCATTTGAACAAAGGCCTGCAGAGAACAATGGTCAGGATGGCAGAGACTGCCAAGGAGGAAGAGTCTCTGGTAAAGTTGTTTTTTTATCTATCCTAGAGTCTTTTAACGTTTAGGTTTCTGAAGAAAAAAAAAAGCATGAATAACCTCCTTTGTGTAAAAGCATGTTTGGTTGTTACATTAAGAAATATAGTTTGAGAAGTGGATATTTTGAAAATGGCACAAGGGACAAGAATATGGCTAATGATGTTGATCTCATTATTGGAGTGGCCGCCTGATGTGTTGTGTCTTTGTGCCATTTTGGAGGATATCTTGCACAAGAATAAAACTACAGAAGCTAAATATTTCAGTCCATTAGGTCAAGAAAAACACCTGTTTATCTCAAAAGTCATTATTCTAAAGAAAAAAAAAACAAACAAAAAATGTAATATTTGATGTCCCATGATAGCAATTTTATAGTAATTTTGTAATTGCTATAAAAATGTATATTCTCACTTGCTACTTTCATTTAGGTCTAGTTTATGACCCTACACGGAGAAAACTAATACTGTTTATTTTCTGCCTAAAAAAAAAGGGCTAATGCTCCTGGTCAATTTTCAGTGTTTTAGTAATTAATAATAATAAAATGCAAAGCTACATTTAGCAGAGGCGAAAGTTCCCATCTAAGTACCAATTTAATGAGGGATATACATAATATATGGTTTGTTTCTTCTTTTATTATAGCTAAATAGAATTACACCAAGAAATGTACTGAAATGTAGATGGAAAAATGAAGAGAAAATTGCATTTGACAGATAAAGCTATATAGGAACATAAATAGAAAATTGGCTATTGGGAAGATAGCACAGTTTCCCCAAATTTTCAGAGTTTAAACACAAGAACTCTTTTCACATAAGAGCAGCAGAGGCAGAAATAATTTAAAAACTCAACAATTTTGTCTTAGTTCTTCTGCTGTGGGCTACGAAAGACAAAAAAGAAAAAAATGAGTAAAAATGTATCAATGTAAAATTTGTTTTTGTCATAAACCAATAAATACTGTTTGCCAGTGTGACATAACTCACCTCATTTAAATCTGTAAAAATCTTAACTTTATGTGAAAAATCAATCTGCCTGGGCAGGAATGCAACTCCCAGAGTTCAAAAGCCAACAAATTCTCCAGGCTCTTAATTTGATGAACAGAGGATTCATTTCTTGTCTGCTATAAGGAGGAAAAAAAAGTCACAACCATTTCACAATTGCATAAATATCTTTCAAATTTGAGAAATTCACATCAACTGCCAACGTCAAACAGACCTCCCTGCTGCATCGATTTACACTTGATCCCTCAAAGCCGGATAATCATGGCTGTGTAAATAGCCATTATTTCCACAAGATAAAGAGAGCCAACTAAACAAATGTGTGCTTCTGTACCTATTTGATGTAATGAAATCACAAATAGGATTTCATGACGCCTAATAAGGTTGTAGGTTATCATGAATCACAGAACACGCTTTGATTATTATTTATTTTGCACATGTACACATAATTTTTTAACAGATTATTTCACGCAAAGGTTGAATTTGATGTGAATTAAATGAAAATTAAACACACTCCATAACAGAAAGTGCCACAGACCGGGAACTTCAGAGGACAGTGTGGTGAGTGTGGCACCTAGATCACATGGACTGTAACTCATAAACACATCAAGCTTTCCCATTCAGTGCTCAGGGCCTCGTCCGCTCTGCTCTATAGTTAACTGTCTCTGAGTGTCAAATCCTTCATCCTGATGCAGGAGACACACATAGAGAAGAATTGCTGTGTCTCTCATTTTATGGTTGTAGACGTCGGCAGAGGGTGGAACTGAAGAGTGAGTCAGTAGTAGTTAACTTTGTAGCTAATGCTCTGTGGCAGTTGCACAGGTTTCTTCAGCTCTGCTTAAGGCGCAGAGGGGAGCTGGTCGAACCACAACCGTGTCATAGTTCTCACTCAGGCAAGCCAGGTGATTTAGCAACATATTGAAGTTGGAATACGGAGGCAGTGGGAGACATAACGCGAAAGGCTGGTGAACGCTTCATCAGAAAAGGCAAGGGGTCACTGCGGGGTACAGGGGATAAAAGAGAAGAAGAGGCCAAGATGTCCGTATTTAGCCCCAGGTGGTGTTAGATAGCATTTATTATAGATGAAATTTCATCCTTCTCAAAAAGTCAGTTCAGGTGAAGTCTGTTTAGTTAATGATTTTTTTTCCTCAGTTTTGAGAGACTGGAATGTACAATGTAAAATCCCATATGCCACAGCTGGTGCACCGCATACCAATCTTAAGGAGTTGGAAAGCTTTTTGAGACAGCTAGATGGTGCTGCCATGTAGAAATGTGGTGTACATGCTCAGGAAGTGTTTGTATTTCAAGTTCTCAGCTTTAGGCAGTTGTTGTGTCAGACTTACTTAGCTCAACTAACTGTGTGCTTGTTGATTGCAATTTTAGCCTGACTTCAGGCACTAGAAGAAGAGAGACTCTAAGGAGGAAAGGGTTACGGTTAGGGTCTTTAGCAAAGATGTAGGTTTTAGGGATGAAATACATTCTAATACCCAATAAAAGGTGTGTGCTCGAAGTACTTCCCTGAGTTTCCATGGTCTTGGTTTAAAAAAAAAAACAAGACAACTGGTTTATGCTATTTAATACAATTCAATATCAGAGCTCCACAGTATATCCTAAATATACTGTCAATGCAAATCAATATGTGTAATAATAATATTGTTAAAAATATTTGGAATTCTATATGTGTTGACTGTTATATAATTTATAATTATATACAATCTATTAACTAAATCAGTGAAATATAGTTTGTGCAGTGGTATTTCTTGTATATTTTTTTCAATAGCTGTGTTCTTGTGCTAAAAGTTAGCTAATGGTCAGTTTCCACTGGACATTTCCTCCATGAATACTGTAATTTCTTAGCAGATGGCATTTAACTCTTTTAAAGAGACACGCCGTTAAAATGCAAATGTTCAAAAAATTGTTTATTTTTTATTGTATTCAACGGCATATTAAATTTACAAAATTGTCTATTTTCACAAATCCCAGATTGGAAAATAAAGTAAAGAGTGTGCTTTTTCATTTATTAAAAGTCGGCTGACTGAAAAAAAATGTGTAAGAGGAGACAAAAGAAGCCACGTTTGTTACCTTAAATGCCAAGTTTAAATTATCTCTTTTGAGACATTATGTCTTTTGAGAAATAAGCTCCACAATCATAAAATGGTTTGTGTTTTTAATGAAACAATAGAAAGAAAAATTCCCAGATGTGACATTAAAAGAGTATCTGAACACATTTTAGGCATATGTATTGCATCTGCAAAACCCCTTTCAACACGAAAAAATCTCAAAATAACAAACAGCACTAATAATCACAAACCCAAACATTGTTGGGTGAATGAACAACGAGATGTGCCCTAGTGTTAGACATAACATAAACAAGCACACACAACGTGCCCTTTCATCCAAGCTTGCAATTTGGGAAATGGGTCAGATGTGACTGAGATTCATGCATCTTTGTGTTCATCCTTGTGAGTTTGTATTTGTGTCTTTGAGGCACAACATACAAGAGTGACTAATCAAGTTTTATTGTGATCATGGCAGAATGCAGATGTTTTTCACAACTGTCTCGCTGTGATTTAATGATAAAAAGCAGAAGGCAGAGGAATTAGACTCTGGAGAGGTGGCAGGAGCAAACTGCATCAATATAAGAGTCAGAATAAAAGATGCAGAGATTGTGATTTATATGTCACTTTTTATTTCAGTGTTACTTACAGAAAGGCGTTTGGAAGCTGTTTGTATCTTTGCATCTTTCATCTTTTTTTAACATTTCAAAAATATATTTTTTAGCTGTTTTTTATGTCATCAAAATAGAGCCTGACTGAGACTGCAGTATTTTATACATGAGCCCAAAGGAAAACTCCATGCTATGTTGACTAGAGGCAACGTCTATCAGCTGTTTATGTGTCACTAGATTTGATGTTTTATTGAATGTAGCAGCTTGTCACAACTGGCGGAAACTCTGTGGATCAGTTTAATACTTAAATGCTCTTGCAAAAATTGCATAATATATATATATATATATATATATATATATATATATATATATATATATAAACATGATTCAGCTTTTCTCTTTGTGTTTTAAGGTTAGGGGCAAATAAAACTGTATGGTCAGTTCTGTGAATTATTAATTAAGTCATTTAACAATGTTAAGCAAAGCCTTAGAACAGATTGTAGAAGGAGAAAAAAAAAATCAATCAACGCCAGCAGTGGAACGCAGTAGGGGGGAAAAAAACATGCATTTTCTTAAATGACCAGCAGATGGCAGAGGACCTTTGGTGTCTTAAAGAGAGCAGGGCAGAGATGGGGGGTGTAAGGAGATCTTTTGGAGAGTGAGTTTTGTTTTCCTGGTTGACTGATCTCCCTTCGTGGTTTGATTGTGAGAGTGGACTCGTGGGAAGTGTTCGCTCACCGCAGGTGTCAGGCTGCTGTTAGATAAGATTATTTGTGGTGGTGAGGAGGTTAGTTGCATTATTTTGTGTGTGTGTGCATGTTGGCATGTGCGTGCCGACACCATGTCCCTTGTGTGCTTCTTCTCGTTAAATGTTGGCCTGATAGGAAGGCTATATTGTGTTCATTTGGAACACGGTACAACACAGAAGTTGTTTTGAACTTGCATACTGAGCTCCATATGGTCAAACTCAGGAGGAGAAAGACACAGAAGCAGGGAGGGTTTTTACTTTCATAAGCCCTACCCTCCCCTTTTTTGTTAAATTAAATTAAGGTGTTGCTGTTTAAAGTCTGAGAGAGTAGTTTTTTTGCAGCAGATTTTAATGTAAAAGATATCATTTTTAGTTAAGATGTAGTTTCACTTGGTGTGTGTATTTTTATAGCTTATCTAGTGGTAAGCAAGTCGTAACGTAAAGGTGAGATGATCATCTTCAGACTAGAAATAGCCTGGGCACATTGTAATGGTTTACAATGATATTTATTAAGAAAATTATGTTTTTATTTTGTTTTGCACTGCAAAATGAGATTTTACCTCCATGGACTGAAGCCAAAATCAGAAACACAGGAAAACTCAATTTTAACAATTTAAAATAAGAAAATAAAGAACTTACTTCTCTAACTGAAAGAAAAGTAGAAAATGAAAGCTAAGGTATGTAAACACAGTCACGTCTGGTTGGGTTTAGGAGAGAATGTATGTTCGGGGTATGATTTGGCTGCCACATGAATTGTGGCTTCATTCAGAATGAAGACAAGATAAATACCCAGTGGTCCACAGCAGCATAATATCTTTAGTCTCCATTTAGTGTCTTGCTGTTCTTCCAGCCCCACAAATCAGGGAAAGACACCTGCACATCCAAATTAACATAATGAATTGTACTTTTATGACCTTACTTGTAACAATGACATTTTTGGCTCCAGAAGAGCTGTATTAAAAATAGATTCCTTTACATTTGCAGCATCACAGATCTGCAGACATTGTACACCCTATTATTTTATCAATAGATGTTTTTTGCAACAGGATACTATTGCTTTTCAGCAAGAAGGTCCAGAGTTTCTGCATGCATTTTGCATGTTCTCCCTGTGCATGCATAGGTCCTCTCCGAGGACTCAGACTTCACCTCACTGTCCAATTAGATGAGACTGCGTGTGTGTGTGTGGGGGGGGGGGGTGTGCGTGTGTGTGTGTGTGCATGTTTTTTTGTGTGTGTTTCTTTGTTTCCCCATGATGAACTGCCAACATGTCCATGTTGTACTCCACCTCTCACACAGTCATCACTGGACATAGGATCCAAGCCCACCCAAACACCAAAAGGATAAGAAGACATAAATGAGGAATGGATAAATTTATTTATTTTTGTCCTCTGTTCTAAATTACATCTTTTCTACATCAGAACTGTACATGCTCACTTGCACAACCAAATCCGGGCTGCCCACCACAGTCTAGTCAGTAGTTTCCTTTTTGCATATAAAGTCTTTCCAGAAAATTTTTGCTACAATTGTCAGGATCTCTGCTGTTCCAAGTTAGATTTTTGTTTGTTCTATCAAGGTGCTGCTGGAGTTTGAAGTAATTAACGGAAGAATAACCTAAAAATTTGGTGTTCCTTGTGTCTGAGTGCAGTACTGTGCCCCTTAATCATCAGTTGCTCTTTTCTGAACAATTTCTTCAGTGATAAATTCATTGGCAGCATAGCTTTTCATACATATTCTCAACTTCAGAATTTTTCACAATACAGAACCAAATTTTCTCTTAGAGATAGTTGGAAATTTGTGCAGAAAGATGCTCGGAGCAACCAGATTCAGTCTGTGCTGTGCATTATTATAGCATCCTTATTTGAACTTTCTTCCTTGTTTTTTTATTTTATTTTTAAATATTTTTTAGCCTCTAGTAATCTTTATAGAACAGTAAATGGACAGGAAACTGGGAGGAGAGAGAAGGAAAAGACAAGCAATAATTCGCCCAATGAACTCAGGACAACCGGATCACGGACTACAGCCTCTGCACATGGTGCACATGCTGATCCACCCAGCTCTCTTAAACAGTTTTCTTTTTACCTTAAGCTTGTAATCTAGTTTGCTCATGATTGCTGTGGATGCTGCATTAGCTTGTTACTGTAATAAGAACGACTGACAGCATCCACAGGTATAACGGACATCTTCAAAGTTATTGTTGACATTGCAACGTGATGCTGCTGTGTACGCTGGATGAAATATAAATGAGGCATTGAGTCAAAGAGATGCTTAGATTAGTTGTTTTCCAACAAGTTCTTCAGCTTTCTCAAGAAATCACTTCAGCAATAAAAAATTGGCTATAACTATTCATTCAGAAAAAAAGTTACCCTTTAAAATGTAGTCACCAGTTGGTTTATCACAAAAAATACCTCTTTTTTTTAAAGGTGCATCATTCCAGCTTTGCAACAGCTTAAATATTCATAATGATTACAAAACTGAGAAGTAGCCATTAATTCAGTTTTGATTCCTGGAGAATATCCATCCATCCATCCATTTTCTGTTCACCCTTCTCCCTAGTGGGGTTGGGAGTTGCTGGTGCCGATCTCCAGCTGCGTTCCGGGCGAGAGGCGGGGTACATCCTGGACAGGTCGCCAGCCTGTCACAGTCCTGGAGAATATATTTAGTTTTAAACAAACTCATCCACTTTCATACATTTCAGACACACTTCATCACAGGTATGAGAACACCAAAGCGAGCACTTTTTGAAGTAATTTTCCTTTTTTTGTTAGAATTTAAACCACACAGCAGATCAGTGGTGCTATTTGCTTTGTGTTTGTTAAAGTAAGTGTGTTTGGTCAGGCAAATTATAAAAACAAGCGGATAATAAGGGTTAGCAGGCATGATAAGCCATAATATCTTGTAAACTGGCAGCAGGGATACTTTAAGCCGGTCTTATGCTAATATTACCACAAGTGACTGTCAACTAAAGAAAAACACAAATATCTTCAAACATGCTTAAACCCATTAATAACCACATGCACAAACTCAGACAGAAAACTCCCACAGACATAGATAGTGGATGACATATAAGCTGGAACATTATTTACTTTGTTTTTGTTTAGCATGAAATTGTACTACACACAGTGAAATAATTAATTGTTCAGTTATTGTCTGACACTAAATATTAATGATTATTACAAATGGGGCCCCGAGGAAATTCTCTTTAGAGCTTGAGCACTAAAGTGCAGCAGATACATATATTGACCGGTATTTGTAAATGTTGCATATGCGAATTCTGCATACCTCATGTCATAGTGAGAAACTGAGTCAAAACATTGCTGTTCCCTTCTCTGCACTTTGTCATGTGAGCCATTTTATCGTAACTTGACAGACACTTTTTTCTTTATGTATATATTACCTATATGTGAAAATATATGTTTAAAATATAATCATCCGCATTTTTAATTTATTCATTGCTTTGCAATATGACAGTGCATTTGTCTTTGACGTGAATGTACACTTAAGGCTAATATTGTTGGCATTTGCAGGAAGATAAACATTTACAGCTCCATTTAATTAGGTGCAGATGCACCAAACATGCCATTTTTAAGGCTTCTCTTAAAGATGAAAACCAGTGACTTTATAGTTACTGGTTTTACATGTGCACCGCATAGCTCATGTAAAACTGATAGCTGTGCTCTGCCTAATTAGCTGCACACAAACAAACAAAAGAGAAACCTTCTTTAAAGATGGGTTATCCTTCCCAGCTGGACTGTTGGTATGTCATCTTCATTTGAAATGCCACATCTGTTCATCTGCCTCTCTATAATTGCTAACAGTGACATTTATCCAGATTCACGCTGCTTTACAAGACCTTTACCTTTATTTAATTGTGCGGGATCTTCGACTTTCAGTTGTCATTGTTAAACTCTATCTATCTATCTATCTATCTATCTATCTATCTATCTATCTATCTATCTATCTATCTATCTATCTATCTATCTATCTATCTATCTATCTATCTATCTATCTATCTATCTATCTATCTATCTATCTATCTATCTATCTATCTATCTATCTATCTATCTATCTATCTATCTATCTATCTATCTATCTATCTATCTATCTCAGTTCTCACCACCATTTTTCTACAAATAAAGTATGGAGTCATCTATTTCAACACCCATTTTTTTCTTTATACTACCTTTTTGTTTAATTGAATGTTGCACGCGCTCAGAGCAGTTCTAAAATATATAATGAGATGATTTGCATTAGACTGCAGATTGGGTGACCTTTGCTTTTGCCAATAATTACTATAAAACCCTCCTCTGTCTGTCATCGCCAAGGATGTGGCAGGGACCTCTCTATGCTCACAAAAGGTTAGCTGAAGGCTTCTGTCTGGACTTATGAAAAAGCCTGAGGAAAATGTCATTAGAGCACGAGAAAAAGACACTCAGAATTTACAATAGGAAATTCAATCAGGAAGGCTTTTAGGATGATCGGCGTATTATTTTTTCTGTTATTTTTCTTTTTTGGGGTGTAGGGTGCTTCTTTTTTTTTTTGCCATATTTTCAAGTGAATCAGAACTAATGTTTCTAAGATGAATTGCACTAATTCTCCCTTTGGTGAAATCATTTATAAGTTTCAGCTTCCACAGATTAAAACTAAATTAACAAGAAAAATTGCTGTTCCTTGCAAAACAGTTGTGAGAATGCATATTTGCAGAATGATTGCTGCAGAAAATGCAAGAAATAGCAGAACATAGCATAAGAAGTAGGGAAAAAAAACCAGAAGAAAGCTACAGTCATATATGGTAGAAATATTTTTGCTAAAGAGTGAAATTTAGCCAAAGATATAGCACAGATTAGCAGAATCAGAAACTAGTATAAAACTTGACATAGTTGAAAAAGTTGAAAAGTGAAACATAACAAAAAAATACAGTAAATTAGCAGAAGCAGAAATTAGTATAAAACATAAAATAGTTGAAAAAGTTGAAAAAGTAAAACATAGCAAAAGCAATAGCTTAAAGTATAAAAAGAAGCTAAAAAGTTTGATATATAAATTGCTAAAATTGATTAAAGTTTGCAGAAGACCTTTGTAGACAGTAAAACTAGTAAAAGCAGAAGGCATATAGAGAAAGGTAGACAAGCAAAATGCTGACATACAGATATAAACAGAGCACAACAGAGAAACACATTGAAGGAATAGGAGAAGGTGTGACATGTCTGTACTCCAGAAGAGTTTGACAGAAAACAAGAAGACCTGTAGCAATGATAGGTATAGTTCCTTAAAGTAGATACTTGTGGCTATGTTTTAAAGCATAAATTATTCCTGTACAGTTAAATATGTATGAACAGCATCATTTTGTTTGTCAAAAAGCATGAAAGGTTTAAAGAACGTCAGTTACTAGAGTGTACACTCTAACAACTGACAACTGTTAGAGAATTCCACCACAGAATTACATTGTAAACCTGAAAACGGTCAGAAATCTGCATAAAACGTTAATCACAAGTATGGAAAAACCTTAAGAGATATCAAATAGCTGAGACATTTGAATATAGTTTAAAGACTTGTGACTTGTTGAAAAGTTGAATTGAGTTTCTAGGTTGAAGTAGGCAGAAGTAGTAAGCTGTGAAAAAGCAGAAGATTTTAGCTGAATTGTGTGGAATTTTGTTGAATTTCAATGCATTTCAATGGGGGAAAAATATTTGAAAAATATTTCAAAAAGTAAAATTGTGAAGTTTAGCAAAATACAGAGCAATAATGTCCAGAAAAAAAAGTGGAACTTTTTGATATATGAATTTGCACAATTAATTGAAGTTAGGAGAAGCAGTGAACGACTGAAAAATGTGAGCAGGATTTTAATAAGTAAGAAGGCTTAATGCATTTTCACTGATTATTGTTCACTGGTCAGTAAACAAATATCACAGCCTCAGAATAATAAATAACATGATTGAATGTTCAAATGTAACATCACAATAGATACATTATTTGTATCATGACATGACATTTACATTGTGGCTACAGCTAGTTTATTAAACAGTTTGTTCCCATTTTACTTTCAGTTCTTGCAATTTTAACATTTTATTATGACCAATTTTGCAATAAAGCTGCTCTTGTTAACCCACCCACAAACATGCACGCACACACACACCTGCACGCACGCAAATAAACAGTTGTCTTCTCAAGCACGAATATTGTCAAATATTGAATGTTAATGTTCACTCTTAAATAGAATGATGCTAAACATTGCCATGTTAGAAAATAGATTATAAGACATGTCTAAATGACACATTCAGAGTACAAAATCCCAAAATAACCCACTGGGGAAAAGGTTTGCTGACTTCAGGATCTACTTTGACTTTACCATTATCAAAACAAATTGACAGGACAAACTAAATAGTCAGGTTGTTAATGTTCCTGCTACAGTTTTGAAACATGATTGTATCACCCAGCAGGGGAGGAGGATTTAATAACCATAATTATTTATGCCACACATTCATTACACCACATACTTAGGAAAGAGATGTAACTTTTTATTTTTCATCCTGATTAATTTTTGTTACAATGCATGGTATGAATTTGCATGCTGTTACGGGTTGTCAATGTGCAGTGAAACGTGACTATATTTGCAATGCCTGAATTCCCTTCCCCATGGATATCCAGAACAGGTCAAAGTCGACCTTTTAATTCAAAAAGGCAGTTTGCAACCCTGGTAGTTTGCATTATTTGTTCAAAATTATTCACACACTGCTATCCCAATCAGGACTCATTGTGTAATGCAGCAAGCATGAGCATGTTTGGCTCAATATAAAGAAACACTTTGAAAAGAAAAAAGGGGGCAGAGCAGAGCACTAACATCAGAGGCTCTGTTTTGTGCTCTTGGTTCTAGTCACAGCGGCGCGTCACGTTTCACCTGCCGGATGGCTCTCAGGAGAGCTGCAGTGACAGCGGTCTGGGGGACCACGAGCCTGTAGGCAGTGGCTCTCTCCTCACACAACCTCTCCCTCTGGTGCAGGCGCAGGACGACTTCTACGAGCAGGCCTCCCCAGATAAGAGGACTGAAGCTGATGGCAACTCCGATCCTAACTCTGGTAAGTCGTAACATCTCTTCTCTTCAGAGCGTTATTGATTGCTTTGTGTGTGTGTGTGTGTCTGCCATTCTTCTGGAAATTTTCCTCTTGTAACATAAAGAGCAGTTTCACACATTTTTACACGGTTTCTTAATTTCTTTGCTTTATTCCAATTTTGTAGACATTGTGTGAGATGTAATACTGCTTCTTTTCTCCAAAGTGCTCAATCGTCGTATTCAACACAGTGAATTCTGAAAATTTGTTTGGAAGTTCAGGTTGAGAAAATAGAACTGTATCACATTTTCCTTCCTGAAAAGAGATAATAAATTGTCATAAAAACAACATCTGTCTCTATAAAGAACTGAACGCACCAAATATCATTTAATTTAGAGTCATTTCATTGCACAAGTAGGTTTCTAGTGGATACATGAGCAGGTCATTCATTTCTCAGTTAATCATCCAGACTTGTTCATTCCTCCCAGGAGCAAACCTGGGCCTCCCAAAGGCTCCTCACCTATTTGTGAAACTCATTTGATTTATTTAGAGATGATTTCCCAGTTGGAAATCTTGGTACTCAGCTGAAGATGTTAACTTCCCACTATTTCTGGTGGGAATGTACATCTCCGACCCAGTTTTCTCATTTTATCATTAAGAGGTGAGGCGTGCACAAAGACCAAACCCATCACCCGAAGGTCGATGCCAGCATGCCTGTTGAGGCTGAAGCAGCCAGCAGTACATAAAAACAAATGCTGTGCAAAAACTGAGTTTGTGTGATATCATATTGGCTCCAGCTTAGCAGCTGTGGTCACAGTTGGCAGTAGCATTCAGTGAGTAAAGTTCAGACCAAGTGACTCACTTTGCTTACAGAGCTACATGTGGACCTGCCATGTGCAGGGGGTGTGCAGCAAATCAGCCAGCCCATTTAGATTAAAAAAATATAATAAAATTTAGATTACGATGAGCTTAAAAACATTCTAGCCCACAACAGACAAGATAGGCAGTGTATTCAGCACACAAAATTAGAATTTTTCTAATACAAAGAAAGAGATCTTTGACCACACCAAGAATAAACAAATGTGCAAAACAGTTGTTTGTGATCAGTAGCGATGGAGAGAAGAGTAAAACGAGTGATACCAGGTTCTTCTTACACAAATGTGCTTGATCTACAGTAATCTGTAGACCACTTAATTTAAGCAAACATGAAGAAGAACAGAATAAATCCTCAAAGTGTTGTGCAAGTAAGAGGATTCACCATGGAAAAAGGGTGTATTTATTTCAGGTTACCATCATTTCTGTCCTTAGTGAAAGGGGTTTTGTTTGTTACTGTTGTTTGCCTGTTGGCAAACTGTTAACAGTGACAGCAGTGGTCTTTGAAGACTGACCTGCTTCTTGGCAGGACAATGATTTTATGTCTTGTCAATGAGGGAAGTGTTGCTGTGCTACTCTCAAATATATGAACGCAGTTGTCCCAGATTAACTAGTTTTCAGTTACCTTCTGTCAAACTTAATAAGCCACAGATTCTCTCTTGTACTAAAGGTATAATTTAACTTTATCTGTTGTCAAAGGGCAACAATACATGAAGGATATTTGACATTTACGAGATAAGTTCTAAAAAAGTATGTTCCCACAGTACTGAAAATATTCCAAAATAGTAAATGATTTTTGATGCAGACCGTAATGGTGGTTGGCCTTTAATCTTTTAGGCTTTTAAGGTAATAGTACAGCTTTTTGACAAAAAGAATACCAGTGACAAAATGACAAAATGGCTTTAATTATAAAATTACTATGGAACTTAAGGTCATGAGTCTGTTCAGCACATTGGAAAAAAGTGATTAGTTTCAAGGTGATTAAAACTAATCACCTTAACTTATCTAAAGTTGGCTTTAGATAAACAAGTTTAGTTATATAAGTTTAGTTATACATAGAAATCAGCATTAACCTTCAGGACATGAAAACATTCTTAATTATTTGAAAATATCTCTTGTTTATAAAGCAAGAGTTGGTATAGGCATATTGTCTGTAATTTACAAGCTACATTGTTAATAGATCAAATTATACACTCATAAAGTGGTTAAAACTAATTAAATAGCCTCTAGTGCTTAGCCTTCTTTCAGTGGAAAAAACACAGAACTTTCTAATTATATTATGTTATACAGGAAAGCAGTGAGACATACGTAGGTTGCAGCTTTCATGTGAATTACCCACGCTTACAATGTTGGAGCTGAGAGAGTTAAGGTTCACTGACTCTCTCAGCTCCTATAAGTGATTATCTCTCTTTTCTTGTTTCAATGAAATCTAGAAATCCTAACCAAACTAAAAACATGTAAAGAAATAAAGCAATAAAAACATTTGTTGAACAGAAGAGTGAATGACGTGGCAGACAGATGAATTGTAAATAGAGACACGGTAGTCAAGATGCTTATTTTAATTTTTTGTTAACATGCATTTATTTTTGTGAACACAGAAAGATTATTGACAATGATATAACGGAAATATTAGCTTACAAAAAAGTAAGTGACCAAAAATACAGATGTTATGTTCATCTGCAAAATAAAAAAAAATACTTTTTTAGGTAAAAACCAAGGACACACATTGGTGTGCTACATAAACCACATCATATAGTAACAACATTTATCAGAACAAAATCAACAAATGACACAGTGAAAGTAATGTATGAAAAGTGTGTAATAAAAAAAGTCCCTCCAGCTGGTTCAGTTTTAAACTTTCAACACTTATGTGCACATTCCCCGAAAGTTAGATAAACTCCATCACAGCAGTGATGACAGAAATAGAGATTGATTTGTAATTAATATATTGAATATATTGGCCAGTAAAGAGACTATATCTTTCAACTACAATTCAAATCTGCTTTAAGAAGTGGATTTGCCCTCATTATTGTGCATATTCAAAAGTGTCACTTTCAGTAACACATTTCACCCAGCAGTATCTTTCACCTGCAATGACAAAGCAGAACCCCTTTGCTTCTATTACTGACTCCTATTTTACCTAATAGGAATCTGATTTATAGATGGGTTATAAATCAATGTTACAAAGATATTCATGTTGGAACACATTTTCAGGTGTAAAGAATCCATCGTGTTAAGCTCAAAACAAAACACTGAGTAGAGAGGAATGAAGGGTTCAGTTGCCCGTTCAGAGAAATTAACAGGAAAAAGTAGTGCTGTAGTTTTTAGGTGATAAACACTCCAACTGGCTGATGGCTATGCTACCTAGTATATGGCTAACATTCAGTTTTATTTCCCCGTAGCAAACCTTGGACAGCAATTATTCTCACCCTATTCGCGTGGATCAAAACTGATGCCGCACTGCAAAAGGTATAGAGATTGAACAGTATCCACGTGAGTGAAAGCTGTACAAAATAGCCAGTAAAAGCTAGAAGGCTAAAAAAGGTAGACTGCTGAAAGGAGGAGTACTTTTTATATTGTGCTAAGTTAAAACATGGAGTGTTTTATGGTTAGCATATTGTTGCAGGATGCAAGTAATCAGGTATTCAGATCTCTTATATTTTGTATGAAACCACTGACGCGACAGTCATCGGCATCATATGCAATTTGTTTACGTTAGCATGCATCACAAAATGCCGATGACACAATGAATATTAGAATATGGCTCATCAAAACAAAAGGCAAAACAGAAAATATGATTTTTTTTCTGCTGAACACTTAGAAATCATCCATTCTCATATAATAACCAAAATTACACTGACTCGCAATTTCACATTCTCTGTTTTTTACACAGTGTGTATCAGCAGTTCAGTCAGGAGGCAGTTTGTCTTCCCATTGTTCTGGCTTATTCATGTATGACTGCACCCGCTCATATGTCCTGACAAAATTATTAATGTTCCCTTCATCGCTCAGTGTCAAATCTTGATATAAGCCCTTGTGGTATCCTAAGTTATTGCTGCTGTAATTATCCTTGCTAACTTCACTGTAGGAAACCAGAATGCTACATTTACCTCTGATCTTCTGCTTCCGTCGCTACACTGCCCACCCTGTGTGACCTTTGGTCCATGTTATATTATTCACATATCTGTGTAATACATTTGTTCTGTTTTTTCCTAATCAAAGTACTTTTAACAAGTGTCAGAACCACATTCTACTCGTAAAAACATCCTAGCATTAAAAAGGGTATATATAGTGGTGAGATCAAATTTTTATGGATCTATTTCAATCTTTAAATGATTCAAGTGTGATTTAAAAACTTAATTCAGTAGCAACCAGTTGTACCTGTCTAGTTTAATTTCATACCAATCAAAAAGATGATTTTTACCCCTTTTACAAAGAATGTTAGCTTTTTCCCTTCAGTGTGAAGTTTTCAGTTTGAGTTTTCAGTCCAAAAAACAGACTGCTGTTAATGAAGTGAACAAAGTGAAGTGACATCAATGTGGTTCTTTAGCAGATTTCACTTCATGGTAAAATATTATTTCAACACATTATTTATATCAGTCACATTTTTCAGTTTTTGATTCTGTGTCCCCTGCTTTCCAGCATTAATATATGTGAATGGCTGTGATATGTTCTTACGTTTTATCTGTGTGTGCATGGATATTTATTCTCCTTTCTTTTTATTTTCTATATATAATTTACTTTTTATAAACTTTACGTAAACATTACTTAAACAGCTGAAATAACAGGTTGATTATTAAAAAAAAAAAAAAAGTAACTATGAAGTATACCTGCTTGATTGCATATACCTGAGCTGATGTGTGCTCCAAGTAAGTTGTTGGGGAACTACACGAGATGCACTGGGTGATTTTCTCGAAAACTTTATTGCATTGCAGGACTGGCATCTCTGCACCCTCTGTTTCGCCATTCCTCCCACTGTGGCCCACTGTGCTGCATGAGGAGTCACTAAGATGCCAATCTGTTGAAGTTGAGGAAATAAACTCAGCACTCTCCAGGGAAATGAACAGCTCACCAGCCTTAACACTGCATTTCCCATGCTGTGCAGCTAAAGTTCAGTTACTTGGAATACAAAGTTTGTTTGTTTTTTGGATTGTGGTTGTTGGTCCTCACATATTAAGGAATTTGATGCAAACTGATTGTCTATAATTTATAGTTATCATGTTCTATGAAAAAGAATTAATCAGATTTTTTTTTTTTTTTTTGCTAAGGTACTTTCAGAGGACAAGGATAACATGCACATTCTTATTTGAATGTAGTTTTTATTTTCCACCCTAACAAATGCAAAGTATTGACTTGAAATTGAAGTCTCCATCTTTATTAGCTTGTTCTAATAAAACAAATGAAATAAACCACAAAAGGAGAGGTTACTATGTCATCAGATGCTGAATGTCTTCAAGGACCATTGGGTGTCCCTTTGCAATTACAGAGTGAAGTAATTCTCTGCATTTGCTGCATAATGAAGTCATAATAAAACAAATAAATGACCACTTCACATAACCTCTGAAGGATTCTGAGGAAGTTGAATGAAAGCTGAAATAATTTATGAAAGGAGAGTGTAAATATGATCTTAAACAGGCATTATTGAACAAAAGGCTTAGATGAATTATTTGATGAATGCGAAAGGCAACTGTAAGATTAGAAAGTCTTTTGCAGAATCAGTTTATGCAAAATCAGAAAATAGAGCAATTGAATGTTTATTTCAGACAATTTTAATTTAGTTGTATAATTAGAATTTTATTCATAAAAACTGTCTAATAAAAACTCTGCCATGAAAATCTAAAGGCAGTAAAATTGAACCTTTGATGCAGATGCATTTGTGAAGACTCAACATTAAGTAACTGATTTCTATTCTTGTAAGCATTAGATGTGTGTGTTTTTTATTTTTGTTGTTGCTTATTTTGATTTATTAAGGTAATAAATATATCACAGCAAACCAACTGGCATAGAAGTAATGAAATTAAGGAGACTGTCAGAAACAAAAGAAAACACCATTTTAGCAAAGGGTTGATGTAAAAAAATGGTGTACTTTTCCAGCTATATGTCTGTGTGTCTATCTTTTAACAACGTCAGCAAATCCTGTAGATTTTTCTTATCACAACCACTGAACCAGAAGCAATGCTTTTGCACATTCTTGCAATATATTATACATGTCTAATGCTATGGAGTTCCCAAATCTTCTGTAATGTTGATATTGGGGTTTGGTGAGCTTAGATAAAAAGCGTAATGTTTGCGTGCTTTATGCTTTCCAAAACCAGTTTTGAGGTGTATTTGGGATAGGGCTGAAATGATTCCTCGAGTGATTAGAGTATCTCGATTATTAAAATTCCTCGAGGAAAATTGGTCTGCCTCGAAACCTTGTTATATTATGTTTTATTATTTAGCGCATCGTGTTTCGTATTGTGCTCTCGTCTGAGTTGTTGACGAAAGCTAACTGTTAGCAACATAACATCCAATTTTCAAGTTTGGTCTGGGAGGATTTAATGATTCATGATAATGTCCGGACTTTTGTCATTTTTTGGGGCTCCAATAAGCATCCTTAAAATGAAGGGAGTGATGCTTGGAATATGGCAGGTTTTCTCCTCCAAGAGCTGCTGGTTCAGAGCGAACGGCGGGATTATTTATACAGGTGAGCGGATAGACTGAACACTGTGGGCAGCTGTACTTTAGATGTGTAACTTTCATCAAAACACCAGAAAATAAATTTCATATCATCCCGGTCGCAACAAGTGGGTGGCAAAGCGCATCGTGACGTTACAAACTTGGGAATTGTGTTTTTGTCTATGACGAATGCAGGTGTCAAATCCCGTCCCTAACACAAACACAAACGCTTTAAATGACTGGGCAAGGTGAGAGTTCATCTATTAAACTGATTGAAGATGATTGCATAAATGAAAAGCTGGAGTAGATTTTTTTATAATAGCCTGCTCACAAATAGGCAGGCTATTTGTGAACCTACCTCTTTATTATTATGAATTATTATTATGAATATAGTTTCAGATTTCTGTATAACTTTTCTTCAGGTTAACATAGAAAGTGAGCTATTATCGTTACAAGTTAATTTTCTAGACTACAGAAAAGTTATTGTTAGGAAAGCTCAAATGTGAAAAATTGGACTGCTATTGATATGTGATAGTAATGCTGCTCTTATGTTACATTTACCAATGTTTTATATATATTTTTTTTAATCGGATTACCCGATTAATTGTAAGAATAATCGCCAGATTTACTTGATTTTAGTAAACAAGTCATCAGATTACTTGATTACTAAATATTTGTTTACAACAGCCTTAGTTTGTAAAACATTGCTGCATCCCTACAAACTGGAAATGGTTCTTCACCCACACAACCTTTCTAATTGTTTGTCTATTTTACATCTTCACAAAATGATTTTTATCAAAGTTCAACTAAATATTCTATTTCAGTTTATATTAATTACTAAGATGTTATGTGAGAAAATGGTAGGCCTATTTTTATTTGAAAACCACTTATAAACACTGAATTTATTTTTACTCATTTGATGCACAAATGAGATAAAATGAAATTAAGGGAAAAAAAAAACAAACACTTTTTGGAACAGAAAATAAAAAGACTTCAGCACAGCCTTGTGAGTGGGCTTATAATATGAGCTTGTGGTGTGTGCATTACTCTTGGGCACAATTTGGATTTTTGCTTTCATGCTGCATGTGTTCAGTTCTTGGAAACTAAGCACAGAGTTGATAAACCTTGACTTGGGTTGAACAATAAAAAAGACTGCAGCACTCTTGATGAGCTGCTGAAGTGGAAGAATGCACTTAAGTGTCACAGACAAAGGCATTTGAAGTTGAAGTAATCCACACACGGAAGCTATTGCCATGATGTGATGGTAAAACAAAGCCCAGAGCAGTCATCCTGATCCCTGTAGCAAATAAAGTTAAAACTAAATGTTCACCCACCACTAAGTATCAGTGAGGTGGAGAAAAGAGTAAGGCTTTTGCGAGAGATTAAACATTTAAACATGAGTTAGACAGACTTGATGCTACCTTGCTTCTTATGCTGGAGTTGCTCACTTTCTGGCTTGCTTTCCTTTTTAATATGTGTGTCAATGCTACGCTCATTATCCTGTAATATTCTATAGCCATTAAGAAAACTCTGTGATCCCATGTATCTCACAATGTGTCAAAATATTTTGTTTGCCTTACACTAATAGCTTACCATAAGCAAAGAACAATGGTAGAATACTGCAAATGAAATGCAATCTGGCATTACTCTGCAGCTAATTAGGGGAAAGAAGGTCATTATACATTTTACATGCTGTATCCTACTGTCAATTTGCAGACAAAGTACAGATTTTACTGAGAAGACACTTGAACAAAACATGTTTATTCAGTATCATAGAATTCTAAAAAGAGAGGAAAAAAAATGGAAGACTCACAAAGAAATCGTTCACACTACAGGCTGTGATGCTGTTGAGACAACCTATATATAGCATCTTTAAACGCCATAAGGCCTCAACATATGGGTTTTGCTAGCCACCATAAGTCATATATTGCGAAGATAATATAAGCCTTATAACTGTCTGGTTTTAATGATGCACATGTTTTCAAATAAATACATACACTATGCATATAATGAATTCTTTATTTCGAAAATTATGGCAATTTAGAATCTCTCTCATTTGAATAAACATAACAGACAATTATTCTGAAGCACTTGCCAACAGCTTTGTTGTTCCTGTGGTACAGATGCCCAGCAATCGACTATCCAGGATAAACAAGACTACCACCAGACTACCACTCAGTCTGGCTACCAGCCAACCACCTCAGTCGCAGACAGCCTGTGATGACTTTCAGTTGATGGTGTGCAAAAACATTAGATGGCAGCCACAGATCTGTTGACAGTAACTTCCTCCTGCTACTGTAAAACCAGTGCTTCTTTTGATTACTTTCTGGTATCAGTTATACCAGAATGGTATTTCTTAAATGCAGAGGCTTCATTTTAAAGAAAGTAGTACTGCGAAGGATTAGATAAAAGTAAGATTTACTTTCTCACAATGGAAATTCTGTGTTTTGGTTTAAAAGGGGAAATTCGGAATGATGATATATGAATATTCACAGTTTCAAATCTCATTAAGCCCAGTTTTGCGGTGCTTAAGAAAGCGGACGTGTGGTTGTGTGTTCTCTCTGATACCTAAATCCTGCTGTGTGAAGAGGAAGTCGCAGGGTAGAGTAGCTGGGGCCCCTGACCAAGCCTGTGGGTGGGTGGCATGGATTCATAAATCAGGGAGCAGTGTTAATCTCTCTCAGGTATTGGAAAGCCAGCCCTCAGTAAATATGTTGCCCCAGGATACAATGGGGTTTAAAGGATTTCTGTCTCCAAAGAGAAATTAGGCAGGAGCTTCAGAAGTGAGCTAAATAGAAATGCTTGCTGGAGCATACCAAGAACGCTGGGTGCTGCTGTCAGCTAGTAAACATTGTCTGAGAGTAGCCTCAGTCATTATTGTTGCAGCCGGTGCCAACATCCACGGTGAGCAGACGGGTGGCCTAATGTGGAGCATCTCCTCAGCCAATGATTAGTCACAATTGGTAGGAGAAAAATGTGAGAACACTCCGATCTCGCTGCTGGGAATGAACATTTTTATCTGCTATTTGAAAAGAGAGCCAATTACAGTAACTTATATCTGAACCCCTTTGTTTCTTGGAATTCTTTGAAGAAGAAAAGTGCATTGCAATCAATCAGTTCTGTGCCTGGTTATATCTACACATATATGCAATGTTCTGACTTCATATTCAGATCACTCTTCGAAGCTTTGCTAAACTCTTAAAGTAACTTTATTTTGATTTGATTTTTGCGGTGAGGCTTTTTCTATCACACTGTTTCCTTCCACTCAACTTTCTGTGAATATGGTTGGATGCAGCATTTTGTGAACAGCCACCTTCTTTGTCTTTGCTGTCATCTGTATAAATACTCAGATTATTTTGCAGTGGTCAGGCGTATCAGAGATAGATTGACATGAGTACAGAGAGCTGGCAGATCATTTTGTGTCATGGTGTGGACATAAGGAAAATGCCTTATCTGGAACATAAAGAAAACAAAGAAATAAGTCAAATACTATTTCCATCATGGGAGAAGAAATGGAGGTTTTGGAGGAGTATACAGTGTTCATATGGACAATGGACTCGACTTTAGACGCAACAATGAAGTTGTCTACCAGAAAGGATAGAGCAGACTTTACTTCTTGAAGAGTCCTCTATCCTTCACTGTTTGCAGTAAGATCTGGGATATGTTCTATAAGTCTATTGTGGGGAGTGTAATGTATTCTGCCATCCTTTGTTGAGGTAGCAGCATCAGAGCCAGGGGCTGAAAAAAATCTCAACAAGCTGAGAAAGAAGGCCAGCTCTGTTTTTGAACCGGTAGAGATGATTGTGCAAAGATGTATTCTTTAGAAAGTGAAGAACATTACAGACAACACTGAGCAAACCTTTTACAAGACTGCCACACAAAAACAAAGTATTTTTAGTCAGAGGCTTCTAAGATCTGCTGTAATACTGATTTCTACAAGAGAGCCTTCCTGCCCACAGCCATCATCATTCAGAGCCACTCTGAAGAAATTTGTAAACCATGCACTACAACAGCATTTAATTTCCCTTTGGGATCAACACAGTATTTTTAATTGAGTTTGAATTTAAATGGAAAACATGTGTCACTCATCCTTTTAAGATTCGCTAATACTTTTAGTGTAAAATCAGTCCACAGTGCATTTAAAATGACAAATAATGTTGGGAATTTTTGCGGAGTCAAACATTCACATAAAACTGCTGGCCTTAACACTTGAAAAGAAAGACAAGGAGAAAAAGAGAGGGAAAGAGAGCGAGTATTTATACTAAGGCAGCAACTTAAATAGGTTATCAGAGCATTAAGGATCCCCTCTGACTGGTCTCCTTTACCATGTCACCATGAGACTTCTCACAATGAAAACAGTATCTTCAGAGAAAGCTACACCTTAACCCTGGTGAACTGATCTAGGGGTGGTGAGTGCTGTGATAGGGACTAATCCCCCAACGTGTGCTTTGAGCGGGGACTCGGAGCAATACACCAGAGGAAACCATGGAGAAGTTAGGAACAAGTGCTGAGAAAGAGACTTCTGACAAACTGAAAAACGTGTTGACGTGGCACTGTCACACTGATGAATCCTTTCACAGTCGGGATCTTATCCTATATGCGTGTGAGTGTGAGAGTGCAAAGGCAGACAGGTTAATGTGTCGGTGTGCGTGTCTGTTGGTGTGTTTGAAGAGCAAATTTCTCAGAGAAGCATATGGTGTTCAGAAAGAAAAAAAAAAAAAAAACGACCAAGAAGTGAGGTGTTGCCTTGTGGTTAATTGCAGAAATTTGCCAATTTGGAATTCAGAGTCTGACACTGAGAACACCAGCAGATGTTTGGAAGGCCTCAGGTAAATAAAAGATTGAATTACATTTTTTTTATGTTTCCCAGGTGCATGAGAATACAGGTCTAACATGTAAATCAAACCATTTTTTTTTCTCTTGCTGTTGAAACGGCAAGAGAAAATGTGAAGACTTTACTTCTTGAGTGAAGACTTCTAACTCTGCCAGCTTTGTGAATGGAATTAACTGTGTTGTTTGTTTCTTTTTCAAAAAAGGATGAGTTGTTGTGTGTTTAAAAGTGTTTGCATGACAACAGAAACCTACAATGTCCAGTGTCCATCCAAAAAAGATCGAAGTTACACAGATTTGTGACTACTGTGTTACAAATACTTTTCTATCAACACATCAAATTAAAAATAATATTTTTGTTGGAGAAAATATACTTAATCATCCAACTGATGTGTCATTGTGGTTTTATCCTTTGAGCTAAAGCAATTCTAACACATACCAACAATGGACTGGCACTAACTTATTTGTTTACCATCTGTCCTGTGCAATAACTCACAACCCCTCAATGTAATTTTGACACAACATGGTGGAACAAAACATCTCACTGCTGCCTTCAAAGTATTAAAAAGGACACTGTATAGCTGAAGGCAGATCAACAATTAAGGGTCAACAGTTCTGACATTCCAATTGTGACAGGTTGACAAGGACTTCAAGTCATAGAGGGCAACATGTTTGCTGTTGTTGCTTAATGGATTGTGCAACCTTGACACTTGTACTGAGCGTAAAACTTGCAGCATTCTAACAGTAAACTGTTGATTATTGTTTCTCCGGCACAATTGACTTTATTTGCTTGTGCTTTAGTTCCGAATTATTTTAAATGGTTGAGATGTTGGACTAATATTCCCTTATCAAGTCCTATTTACCCTGGTATTTCATTCTTGGTTGTTATGGAAACCCATAATCATGTGGTAAGAGAGAGCAATTTCATACCAGAGATAACAATCCTTGAGCAGCTGCCTTTTTAGATGCACAGAAAAAACAATCAAGGGAGTGAGATCTTTATAGATCTCGGTAAAACTGTGTATCTATAAACAAAGACAAAAATAAGGATAAGAATTCTTTTAACAAGACAGAGAAAGCTGAGGGCATGTTATACATGTTCATAAATCTATAACTGTGTGTCTATACAGCTTTGTAGATGCTTATTTTTCACTCCTTTCTTATAAATATATGTTGAAACACTCGTTCTACATCATTTAAAATGAAAATATATGCGTACACCAAAAAATAATTAGTTATTCAATTAAAAAAGCATTGTACTAAGAACATAATTTGCATTTGTTAAGCAGAATGAAAAGTGTGTGTTACTTAGAGTTTGAAATCAGGATTAATCACAGCATGTTTTATAATAATAAATCAATACCATGGTAAAACAACATTCTAATGCCACATCATGCAATTGTAAGACATCTTTAGGTAAATATTGCTCCAGTATCACCTTTCTATCAATCTGCTGTTATCTCCAGCCTCTGAGATCTTTTGGGCATCTTTTGATCATTGCAGTAACTCAGTGGTAGCATTACTTGAGCTTAAGTTCCTAAGATGCTTTGTCAGAACTGTGAAAGTCCAGTCACCGTAACTTGCTGAATTGTTGCAGTGGCTGATGTGGCAGAGGAATGTTCTACATTTTTACCATTTAATCAACCTATAATTATTTGAGCTCCTGGGTGCCCTTCATTGATTGACTAGAGAATATCAGACCTACACTCATAGATGGTTAGGTGAGTGTAAGGTGGAAAGAAAAAAAAAAAAGAAATTGAAATAAAAGAATGCAGAGCGCCACACTGCACCCTTCTTGCCAAACACATGCATGCTTCATATGAAACAATAAATATGCTTCATATGTGTGACGTATTTGGATATTGTTTTAAAAAATGTGAAAATGTTTGCTTTAATGGAGACCTTTTTTTCAATACACTGCAGCTGCTATTAATAGCATAGTGCTAGTTAGTAATAATATTAGCAGTTCCAATAATATCAGGTACACACTTGTATAGATTGTGATGTTGGTGCATAGCAGCCTTGCTTCTGTCAAACTTTCCTAGGTTACTAGTATTATCTAGATAGTAACCAGATAGTACTGGCTACTATCTGCTTGCCACTATCAGCATGTGAATGTGTGTGTGATTTGATGAATGACTGACAGTAGTGTAAAGTGGTTTGGTGTCCTGTGGACTTGATAAAACGCTATACAAGTACAAGACAACAGCTAACAGTGGATGCTTTTATTTTTAATCAATGAAAAAAATCCACTGATTGCCAGAAATGCACTTTTATGTTATCTTGTCTTATTTTAAAGGTTTGTGTTGATGAGGTATACATGAATAAGACATGAAACATTTTTACTGCACATTTTTAACTCTAGGAATTCAATTTGCAGAGAGGTCAGGCATTTTATACCTGCATACTTTCCTCCATTACATCTTGATGCAGTACAATTGTATGTATGGATTGATGTGTGATTGAACACTGTATAATACCATGGGTGTACAGTGCCCAAGTGCTTAAATTGGTTGAGTAAGAGTTTGACTTCCATGCTATATATACTTTTACAGCGCAACACACTGATGTTTAAAAGAGAATCTAGTCTGACGGCATAAGTAGGTGCCGTTTTTTTTTATTATTTATTAAACAGAATTTTTGAACACATAACCTTGTAAAACATTAGCACAATCCTAGTCTAGAATGATAGAGGTGTGCAGTTTCTTTCCCCATAACCTTTTACCTTCATTGTGGCATATCATTTTTTTTTTTTTTAATATTAAGAAATCTACAGGTTAGATTGGCTTGGAGATAGCAATAGGCTTCTTTCTTCACCTTTCAAGTGAAACTGCTGGGTTACTATAAATAACTTAATTTGGCTTTTTCTGCTATACTGCTGTTACCACTAAGATTAAAGTGCACTAAATTTTGTCTGTAAATCCCTCATGTTGATGACCTCTGAAAGCAACCATAATTAACTACTGAAAGTAAAAGCATGTTAGGGAGATCGGAGTGTAGACCACAAATAGCAAAGAGATTCAAGTCTGTTTTTTTTTTTTTTAACTGCCAACATTTTACCTGTATGTGGCATGTGAAGGGAGGGGTGCATTTGTGTGTGCGTGTGGGTGTGTGTGTGTGTGTGTGTGAAAGACAGTCTGGGTGAGTGAAGGAAAGGAGACATAGATTTGAGTACTCAACAGAGACCTCAGATGGGCACAACTAATAAGAGGCGAGAAAGAAAATATCACGTTGAAAATAGATGGAGGGATGACAGGTGAAGTCAAGGTGAGCTGACAGGGTGAGAAGTAATCACTCTGAGAGGAGAATGCATACTGATCCTGCAAGTGATAGAAGGGAAAAGGTCACTGACAAAATAAAGCAAGTTTCAGAGGAGAAAAGATTGCTCACGGTCTGCTCCTCCAGGAGGGCTTTCTCAAAACATTATCCAAAAGTGAACAGTTTGGTGGTATTTGTTAGTCATTTAAGGGAAGGTCTGTTCATTTAAATTTATTAAAGCTTTTGAGGACCATTGGCTTAATTACTTCCTATCCAGTAAGAAGAGTAAAGGCAAGGCTTGAGGGACGCATTCATACAAATACAAATGTGGTCTGCAACTGAATAATACATAGTCATATTATACAATTCCCCTGAGTTAAGCTGGGGCTCAGACATCTACGCAGCTCCATAAATGTCAAGATCAAGTTTTGCTTTGCATCGGATCAAGCTATGACAGCCTTTAATTACAGGATTCCACTGAGCTCCTAAACATTAGAGGTGCAGAGTAAGAGTGTGCAGTTCCCAAGCCGAGCATTTGGCTGTCAGTCATCATCACTCAATCCGAGCAGACTGACAGTTGATTGACAGTATTTTGACTCAGCTGATGCCATGGCTGTTGCGCCTACACTTTGAGACGCAGCATTTTGGAAGAGAGCCTCAAAACTCGTCATATAGGGCCCTCTCTATACATGTCATCCACATCTTACCGTTCTCCATGCATCACCCCTCAGACCATGTGATCAGAAGCTGTTAAATTGCAGTTTTTTTGTTTGTTTGTGTCCCACTTTTGATCTGACACTGAAAAATCTAATGGCATTTCTAATGGCATTGCTTTATATTCTTTCTTTATATTCCTTCTTTGTCTCGCCTTTGAAACTAAACTGAGGGACCAAAACCAGTACAAAAGAAAAGAGGAGTGTTGATTAATTAAAGCTACATTTTGACTAAAGGAGACAGCATTAAACTCAAAAGCTTTAATAACCGATTACAGCAGGAAGTTCTTGGCCTTGCTAAATACAGCAGAACCAACAGACAAGCTCCAAAACAAAGTTTGGATTTGTCACTTATGGCATAAACAGAAAGTTTGTACACAGAATTTCCCTTCCTGTGATATTGTTCCTCAGAGAAAAAAATAAAATCAATATTTTGACATTCACATCTGTTCATCTCTACATCTGGATAAGCCTGTTTTTTCTCTGTTCACTGCACAACTGAAAAAAAAAAAAAGTATGGGGCTGTTTCTAACAATCTACTTTTATTTGAAACAATGTATATTATTTATTTGTTTTTTTTTTTTTAGAAAGTATAACTGTTATAAAGATTGTGTGCATTTATGTGTGGGGGTGTGCGTGCATGTGGGCGCGTGTACGTGTGTGTGTGTGTGTGTGTGTCTGAGGGAATTGCACAGCGTTGCTATCCTTAGCTGCTGTCCCTCCTACTGGGTCCTGCCTCAGCTTTAACATTATGAGCTAATCCCTGGAAATGTCAGTGAGAGCTTGGCAAGGCATTTGTTGCTTACTGGTGTGGAATTTGCCACTAGGTGAGAGTGATTCCTTTTAATCTATCTGCCATTACAAGCTGCAATTTTGCATGGTAGACAGTGTGACTCCGATAAAGAATTTACACTACAAGTGACAGAGGGCAATCCTTCAAGGGCTAAGCTCAAACTTTTAACTTAAAAAACAAGTCAGCATGTCCATCTGAAATTCTGAAGAAGAAACAGAAGTGAGTTGTTTAATTTATATTATAAACTATGTGAACAAAATATACCTTGTGTTTCAAAAGCATTTTTTAATTAGATTTTGCATTCTTCTTTTTAGTCACGACTATACCATTTACAAATTGTGTTCTTTATTCTTGTGATGGAAAATATATTTTTCTGATTTGTATTCTAAAAAGGCAAGCCCAGTCTCAACAATTTATGTTTTTTTAGCATTATAAACTATGTTACATTCCTATTCACCACCAAGGTCACCAAAGTGCAACTAATTAAAGATGCTCAAGGTAGAGAAAAATTAAGTGGAATTGCCCTTTAGCCATCTGCTGAATAGGAAGTTTCAATCAGAAGCCATATTTACCTCTGTATTATCCAGCATGTTTCTATTTAGTGTCTAACTAAATTACAGAGCAAACTCTGTAAAAAGAACATCACGATGCAATGGATGCCATTTACAAATATTGTATTCCTGATAAAGTTTTCTTTTCAGGAAGAAAGCAAGAGTTGTGGGTTGACTAGCCTTGGCTAGTTGTTAAACTTTTCAAGACTAACTCCAGCAAATCATTCGCTAATGCAAACCTATCTGTGGTAATGAAGAGCACACGAAGTAGACATTCCTGTGGGTGACCAGCCTGTACTGCTAGTTATTAGTCTCCTTAAAGCTAATGCTAGTGAGTAGTCTCTTTCTCTTTTGCCAGCACCAATGGCTCGGCACAGGTGCCAGTAACTCGCTTCGGAATAGATATGGCCTTCTGCAACAAGACAGTAGGTATCACATGGGAGGACAATAGTCTTAATTTTGGCATTGAAACTACACCATACTCCAAACTACTGTTCCCTTTTCTCTTGTGATTTCTTGTCAATGAAGCTACTGCCTGCACTCTTAAAAATTCATACTATTTTAGAATCAAAGATCTCTAAATTAGTTGTTTCTTGTTCATAAATGTTATGGCGCTCAGGGGCTAAACAGAGAAAATACACCACAAACAACATGTGCCAAACTGTAGTCATAACTTTTGCTGTATGAGCTATTCTTGAAAGAAATATCAAGGAGAAAAAAAATCCATGCATTTTTGTGCCAAACTGTGATAGTAGAGAGCAAACCAGTATAAGCAGCTGGCAGGCACAACTCCTACCCATCTGTCTTCCCTCTACTTTAACACCTCAGTTCTTTCCTTGCCAGAGATGAGAGAGCGTATTGTGTGTGGCTGATTTCGTAATTCTCGTAGTGAGGAGCTGCGTCTAACATGTATGCCTTTACACCTGTCCAGGGCTGGTTCAGTCACGAGTAAAACTCCTGTAATTTGTGCTTGAGCTTTTCCACTGACATGCCATGTTGTAATATGGGATTGAAAGTTGATCCCCCTGAGTACTGTGGTTAAGTCGGAGCTTAGTGTATGTTGTTGCTGCATTCATGCGTACATGGAAGTGAGACAGATAACCAAACTTTCAAGGTATTTGGAAAATAAACTTGGTCATTTCTGTGCATCATCAAATAAAAATAATAAAAAAAAAGGAAATCAATACTTTTTTTTTTTTTTTAATCTATAGATTACTTATTGCTTTCTTATTAGTTAGAAATGCTACTAAAAGCTATCTAAAATTATAATTTATGCTCAGTAGTATAGCCTTTTAGAGCAGTATTCTTCATGTAGGCTAAAATGGTCAAAGTCAGGACGTAGCCCATTTTTTCCTGCCCACTTGCCGCCTCTCTGTGATATATGATGAAGTCGGGCAATGTGGGAGTGAGCGGCTCCAAAGAGTACTTAGACCTGTCACCCAGAATACATCATTGGCACTCAGTACTTGAATACTGAGATTGTATGATACTCTCGTGTGAAAGAACAGTATAAATTGGTAAAAATTCTTAAAGTAAAAATACATGTTTTTCTTTAGTTAGAAAAGAAAGCTTTGGGACTTTCAAAATTAACTTTAATAAGGTATTTATTATGTCAAAAAACTTTATCAAAAACCAGTGGAACTTCATTGAGCAGAATTTCATTATGCACTCACTGCAACTTTAACTATGTTACTACTTAAACCTTCAATATCAGTGAAAACTTGTGAACTTCAGAACATAATGTTTGAAGTTCTAATGCATATTCTAAACCACATTAAAAGTCTGACCAGAGTTTCCTTTAATACAGCGGCAGCCAATAGGCAGAGAAGCTTTTTGCGCGATGCTTCAGTCCCTGGTGTGTTAATTAATATTTATATTTGTCCACTGCCTCAAACTCTGCCTTCAGGCATATATTAAATTATTATGAGTATGGTCAGAGGCAATACAGTGTGTATTAGCGCATGTGCATTTAGTAACATGCCTGGTCCCTGATTTGCCAATCAATGTATCCCACACAAACTTAAAAGGGCAACATACATGAAAACAGATACAGACAATGTCAGCATTAAACTGGGGAAGGGACATTTAACGTTTGTTTGTTCACCCATTTATTTAGATATGCCAGAGAAGCCTTTGGCAGCCTAAACCTAAGCACCCATAGCTTTACAGTCTCCACAATTAGAGCTAGTCCTGTGAGGTATCTGACAGCGTGACCAGGAGGTGTGCGCCACCTCACGCCGAACACTGTACAGCTAAATGCAAGGCAGCCATGATAATTAGTCTTTCTAGCCAGGAGCTCCTCGCTGGCGTCTCACCCCCGCACTGACCCACGGAGATTGGAAAGAGGCCCAGTGGCTCCCAGGAGACTGAGCCTGTCAGCTCCGTCACTTCTCCCACGACACAGGAGTGAGCAGAGGTGTTTTAAATGCCAAACAGGACACACTTGCCAGACCTATCGGCTCTGCCTCAATACAAAGCTTGTCTGTCTGCGCGGTGTCCCAACTCTGTAGACCCTGATGCACAGCCGAGTTTCATTTTGCTGTCTGGGGGCACTTAAGTTTAAAAAAGAAATAAAAGTTTAAATGGCAGTTTTATTGCCTGGATGGTTCTGAAGTTCTAACATGGGTAATTGTAATACTTAAAAAAGGATAAATGCACACATCTAAGAGTACTGTTAGACTGTCTGTACTTGATACAATAGCTGATCAAAGCTGTAACTCTTGGAGTATATCGGGCCATTTTATTTCATGTCTTCCTTTCTTTACTTTAATATATATGGATGTTTGGAAGTATGTCAGGAAGACAACAGTTAGATTGATCACATTAATTTGACTATTTGTTTGTCCTGTGTTTGTGCTCACACTGACTAGCTCAAAATGATTAAATTAATATTTCATGTGTTCCACAAACACATGAAATATGTCCGCTCTCTGTGATGCACATGCTAGCTAAAGAAAATATTGTAGGCATCTTTAAGAAATCCTTATCCATATTATTTAAATTTCTTTGTTCTTAAAAATGCTGTCCACACTGAAACAATCCTCTATCACTGCATTTATTACTCCCTGCTTAGGGCACAAATCAAGCCCCTTCTATTACTTTTTTTTTTTTGCTTTCATCCTCTTATTTCTTTTTTACAGTTAAAGGCAAGCTTATACTTACGCTTTCATTAGAAACAACAAAGGAAAAAAAAAAAAAAAAAAACTGGAGAAAAAACCAAAACTCTCTTTGAGTGTGATAGAAATAGATATGATGACAGACATTGTGCAATAAATTTATGATGAAGTAAGAAACAGTCATCATCAGGATCCTTCAAACCTTGACTAAAGAATCCTTTCTCTCACTTGAGATGTCAGATCATTAGACTTATCCTGGATATCGCATGATTTAAAGAAATCACACATCATGATGTGTTTATTCCCCCGAGCCTGCATTACACGCTTGGGAACAAATGTGTGAATTTGTTTTTAACGTGCACACAAATGATAATTGGTGCTCATAGTGTAGTGTGTTGCATATATCTGCCAAGTGCAGCCATGAGTCAGTCTGTACTCAAAATGAATGTACGGCGGTTATTTCTCCAGTTTATGATCTTGACCTGATGTATTGTAGTCAATAGACAAATTGTATCCAGCTGTTTTTCCTTTTCCTTGTAAGTGAACAGACTTAAAAGATGGACTAAAAGTTTTTTTTATTTATTTTTTTTATTTAATATGCTTAGTAATAGAGATTTTTTTTTTTTTTTATTCACACTTGTTGCACCTTCAAGATTTTAGATCAAAATAAAACAAAGTACACATGTACACGTCTACACACACACACACACACGCACACACTGAATTGCGGGTCAGGACAAATACGTTTTTAGGTTAAGCACATTTACACTGTAACAGTTTCCGAAAACCTACTTACTGACCTAATTACACCAGTCATATTTTAAAATTCTAAATTTAAGATGAACTAAAAGCAATAATTAAACAAGTAACACATTTTTAATGTTCATAGCACTGCAAAGGTCTGTGGTGTTATGAAACAGTATACTTTGCAGATTCAATCTTTTATTTTGGCATTTTTTTGATGCCCTTAATAAAATAATAATATTCAGACCAAGATAGCCTGAGTGAATACAAAAGAAAACTTTCAATTTTATTAACCAACCTACCCCTGTGTGAAAATGTAATTAAATGCTTCCAGGGCTTCCCCCAGAAATCTTGCTAAGCCTGATGGTCAGGGCGCCACTGGCGGTCCACTGGCGGTCCACTGGCGGTCCACTGGCGGTCCACTGGCGGTCCACTGGCGGTCCACTGGCGGTCCACCGTGTTTTTGTATTGAAAGATGTTAAGCAGACAGAAAATGTAAAAATGTTACTCGCTGATTATATATTATGGGAACAAATGCTATTTAAAACCACAACTAGTCTTAAAAACAACAAATCAAAAAATACAATTAAAATGAATATCAATTATTTGCATTTCATTTAATCCAAATTAAGTCAGTGGGTCCATCAGGCCTCACATGACGGAACCACTGACATCACATACTTCCCTCTGTGTTATTAGTAGATTTCTAACCAATTCAACTCTTCTCTTCAAACCCAGAAACAAATTCTAGAGCAAGTTCACTCTTATAAAATGTATAATTGTGCAAATGTCATTTTTTTAACATTAATTGTTTAATGATTGTATCAGTGTTGTCTGTAAATAATCCCACTGTTATTAGTATTGAGATCACTGTTCTGCAGGGGTCAAAGATCTCTTTTAGGAAAAGAAAGTTGGCATTGTATCAGCATACCTACCTGCAACGTCATTCATTTATCTTAACATAAGACCAAATACAGGCGCCGATATTAAAGTGAAAACTTTGTCTACACCTTTTGTTGTTACCTTATTGACAAAGTCTGTAAATTTACAAAAACATGTTTATATGAGATATGGTTGACACCCGTGACTCATATTTGTACCTTTGCTCAACAGAAATATAGAAATAGTAACCGTGTGTGCTCAAAAACTGGATTACTATGCCATTCTGGAAAACAAAATCCTTAAGCCTCCTCTATTTACAAGTAAATAATTCTGCCTTTTAAAAAAATATTAGTGGCACATGCTATGGTAAAATCATTTTTTTTTATTAAAAACTTTTACAAATTGTTAAGACATTGTGTTAATATGCACTGATTGAACAATTCTTATTTTTCAGTGATGCATGGGTCAAATACACAAATGCATTCGTGAACAACACTAATGTGTTATTCAACCACAGTAAATCACTCAATGTTTACTCAGAAAAACTTCCAAAGTCACTCATGTGCTGCCACACACCCATACAAAACAAGGGTTTGCTTGGATAGTACTTAATTACCGCTGAGGGCTATGCAAACAAGCAGAGCTTACAGGTTTTTGCAGCGCCTCTATTCCAAATAGATGTAATGTAACACAAAGGGAAAAGGGAAATATAAATGTGTTAACTGATGCTAACAGGGATGTAAATTTTCGGGAAACTTGCTGGAGTCAGGCTCAGGACACCAAGGCCACTGTGGTCATTATTTTCTTCATTGCAAGAATGAATACACAAAGGTGTCTGCATCTTTTATTTTTATTAGATATTGATAAATGTTAATAGGTGGCAAAATTGTAAAAGTAAAATACAGACCTTGAGCATCTACAGCAGAGTCATAAATCCCTTATGTGGTTCGCATGTAGGCATTATAGGTCAAAGTTCATAAAGATGAAGGATTAGAAAAAAAAATACATCTGTTACACAACTCTTACACCTGCATAGCCATTCATTGCTTTGTGGATCTTATCAGTACAAACAATCTGAGAAAGTGAAAAAAAAAAAAAAAAAATCTTCCTAATGAGACACTGGTTCAGGGACTGAGATTATTACTGGTATCCTGGTTGATTTCTAATATTTTGACAGATTGTTCTGGAGTCATGAGGCTGTGAAAAAATAATTGAGTCCTGTTCCAACACTGGAACATTTATTCTTAATGCGTAATACTGAAAGTGACCCGGAGAGTGCACAATTTCAAGAGACAAGCAGGATACATATTGATAGTCAATTATATACTACGGTCAATGCAAGAGACAAAAATGGACTTTGAGACATCTTTTAAGCAGTTGCTGTGGATGTTTGACATTCAGAATTTTTGTTTTTCATTAGTGGTGAAGAGTGAATGTAAAAAGGTTTGGCGAAACATTTTCTGATTGACACCTAGCTTTGTAAAACTGTTGACCTTAACACTAAGTTCACAAAGTTAGTGAAATGTGGCCATGAGTACAGGAGAAACCACACTGTTTTCTGATTATGTGAATTTCATGATCTTCATGTATTGTAAGAAGGATTTTGCTTGTAAATGATACCCAAATAAAATTCACCACAGAGCACTCTATTAAGGTCCATAGAAAATAATTAACACCTTTCACATATAATTTGAAATGATTTAACATGAATGAATTCATCGGCAAGTTATTGTGTTACAAGCTCCAAAGTACATAGAGGATGAATTACATATCCAGAATACCACTGTAACAAACCAGTTGCACTTTGCTCTACGTTAAAACAAGCAGCACTCAAACGTGCCACAAAGCTGAATGAGCTGCTTGCACTCATGACCATTGCTGTTTTTGATGGTGGCAGACATGATGCGGGTACTAATTTGCATATTTTAATTTTGAAGCTAATTTAGAAGCAATGTAGCGACAATGTAAAATGCAAATAACGCATAATGAATAAAAGTGCATCAGCCACTACCCCTTTCACATCCCTGCTATCATTTACCTCTGTGAACCATGAATGCAATTTTTGTTCAATGATATGGGAGTCATTTCCATGTCCCTTAAAGCAGCTGGTTCTAATTTGACTTGAGGGTCAAAGACCTGTACATAAAAACATGAAAGAAAATCATGTTTTGTTTTGTTTTGTTTTTTATATGAAAATATATATAATGCATAATGAATTTAAATTGCAATCAAATCAGTTATACTTAGGTATATGATTACATTTTGAAGAAGACAGATTTTCCAAGTCTACAGAAAAGAGTAAAGTAACAACACCAGCTGCAGCAGATGGGCTCACAGAAGAGACAATGAGTAAACCTACCCTATCAGGGGAGCCATATGTGAATTGGATAGCATCCCAACCTTTGGAGCGTGGATGTGACAGATGTTTGCCTTAAAAATGGAAGACTACAACAGGAGCAACAACCTTAACAGGAAAAGAAATACAGCAATCCTGGAAAATTCTTTAGGATGTTTTATATGGAGCCTGTCCCTGTCCTAGTCAAAAAGTAGGGAGATAAATCTTGAACCTGAGGTCACTAAAACACTAGAAGGTTTCAAGCCTCATCCTGTAAGGGCTTTCCCTACTGAATTTTATTTTATTTTAGTCTTTGTTGTTTTTCTTTTTGTTTTATTTATTTATTTCTTGTGCACAGGGGAGTTTCAGTTCCTTAAAGAATTCACTAATATTATTGTTGTTTGATAGTTGCTTGTCCTGGATTTCATTGAGCGGTATTGTAATAAAATGAATAAAATAAAACAATTAAAATGGTTACCAAACTTGTTTTTTTTTTGTTTTTTTTTTAAATAAAAATTTAATAATTGAGTAATAATATTCTGTCCACTTCAAAGGCAGAATCCCACTTCAACGCAGACATGCTTAGTCAAAATAAGACAAAATGTGAAAAAAAAAGTTTATGTGGTATGAACAAATTTTTAGGACACTTTTTCCTATTTAAATCATTGAAACGTTTCACCTAACCAACAGTTTGTTGATTCAGGCTAAGAGCAGGCGCAGCACATGAACTGAAATAGAGTTAAGGACTGGCTCTCACTAATGTTGACAACTGCCAGTTTCTGCCTGGAGTGTCACATGATCGGTTATGATGGGCCCTGAAATGACTCACTCGGAGCTAAGGCTCTTAAAAATGGGCCACTGTGACCTTTCCCTTGGGTACAAGAGCTATCTGGTGGAGAACAGCTGATGAAGCTATTTGAGAAGCACTTTTGCTGTTTGCACAACGTCTTCAACTTTCATAACCTTTTCTGCCAAAAGCCCTGTTATTCACAGTCTTCATGATCAGGGCTGATAGCCTTTGGCAGAGATTTCAGGTCTAAATATCATCTACTGTCAGCGTTTTCACTTGACCCTTAATGCTAAATTCAGGAAGTGTTTTCTTTTCACATATAATATCTTACTAATTAGTTTAGTAATTCAAACAAAGGAGATCTGGATGATGGCAAACTGATATTACCATTAAAATATTCAAAGGGTATGGACATGCCCTGAAATCAGTCTAAATTGCTTTACATGCTATACTTTGAGTCATTTATGTCCTTTTGTATTCTGGCCAGTAATGCATGTCTTGTCCTTGAGTTTGTATGTGATAGAGAGATGCATAAGATAAAGAATGAGAGATTTAACTGGTATGTTAATTAATCTTTTACCTGTGTCATTTCTTCATCCCTAAAAATGGAAATATTATTGATATTTCATACTGTAGATGTAGATATATGTAAGATTACCCTTTGGGGACTTCTACTTTGCTTTGAATGGGACTTGGAATAATCATATACTATGAATTTTTATTCGTCTTAATCATGAAAAGGCACTGTGGAACCAGTACAGCCGGAGTTGATTAAAGTGCAGCAGAGATTCATCGAATCTGGCTCAGAGCTCAAAGGACTGTTTTAAATAGGAGTCCATTTAACAAAATGTTATGTCCTTAATGGGAAGGTAATAAGATGGTCTTTATCTTTTATTAAAAAAAGTGGAGTCATTTCTCAGCATGGTGATATATGCTTTTAAAGAAAAGTACTTTCATCAAAGGAGTTAGAGAGGAGTGCTACAAATATCCTGAAAAGAAATCGCTTGGAACGTTCACTTACATTGTGGCAGTTTACGGCATAGGGTTAAATTTTTGGGCCACTGAAGGCAAACAAATAATGACATTTGTGGTCCAAGAATTACACATATGACAAGCCATCTTAATTCCAATTCCTGTCATGTGATCAATTTCAGTTTAGTTTCACAGCCATAAAATACCCAAACAGCTGAGATAATGTTTTCCCTACAGGACTAATGCAGAAAATCAGTTAATTTGAAGGTAGTGTGGTAATTACTGCAGAATATATATTTGCCATCCTGCCAAAATTATAATGAAGTTACATTCACGCAAATATTGTGGACAAATCTAGTCGTTATAGATGTGATTATTGACAACGGAAGTCCTTAACACTTGGAGGAGTTGCACATTTAACCATTACGAATTTCTTGGAATGTTATAGTTTTTTTTGTTGTTGTTTTTTGAAGATATTGAGCACACTGCCAATAAACAATATCCTGCAAAACTGACAAAAGGTAGACTTAAGAAGATATTTGTTTTATTCTTTCCAAGAAAAATTAAAATATTCTCTTTTTTTTCAAATGAATAAATCAAGGAGAGTTTTATAAAAAACAAAACAAAATAATAATAATAAAAAAAAAACTTTTCTTGATAAATAAATAAACTGTCTAACAAATAAAGACATTTGTTGACATGTTAAAAGTGTAATAGCAAAATTTAACACTTTTGAGGTAAGCTGTTTCTTTTAGTAGGGCAACTCAGCCATAATAGGATCAGACAAATTAGCAACAAAATTAAGTGAAACACCTTAAAACACATGACATGACACTTCCCTGCCATCATTTAAGACCAATAAACTTTCAATGTGTAATTTCCATCTCTGGCTTTGACTTCCCTGCTCCATTATGTATCGACAGCCCCAGTGGCTGAGGTGATAATACCGGCAGGTTAATCTAGCAGCCCTTGTTGTGGATGGGCATGAGATGAAGGAGAGGATTTAGAGAGAGCTGTCCTGATGCCCCCTTGTGTGTGCTAATTAACTGGTACAGATCGTTCCTCTCGTCCAACTGTCTCCCCACACACACCAGCCGATGCCAGCCCGTCTACCTCTTGCAACAACACAAAGCCTTGTGTTCAAAAACTCTTGACGTTTGGTGTTAGAAATTCATGCTGCTACGCCGTCTAATGAATTTTCCTGGGACAGAGGAGTCAAGGCTTTAGATAAATACAATTAGAAGTGTCAAAGGCCTTGACACAACCTTATGTTGTTGATGTTATGCTATCCTTAATTACCCTTCTTCAAGCAGGTCAGAACACCCGGCATGTGAATCTTTTTATCTGTATGAAAAGCAATCTTCAGTTGAATCAGTATCCACAGTAAATTGAAGCAAATAAGAATGAACTTATGCCAGACAGTTAATAGATGTTTAATTGAATTAATGTAGTGCTACATGTGTGCTACAGAATTACTGTATGTCCTTTTTAACATTTTGGGATTTGGTTATTGTAAACTTATTTAAAACACAATCTCTTCTGAGGAGATGTTTCAGCTGATTTGATAGTCTTCTCTCCTGACTGATTAGAAATTTTATTACAACAGAGAAATCAGAAAATCAATGACAGGCGATGGAGCAATGATTGAGACAGCAGCGATATTTGAGAATCAGTCAGATGCAGAACAGAGTGTTTAATAGGGATTTGTTTATTATTTGTTTTTTGTTTTTTTTGCCATTATAATAATTAACAGGTTCCACCACTAGAATAAATAAAAAGAAAAAAACAAAAACAAAACTGTGTTTTTCAATTTACAGTTATTTGCCGGTGGTTTGTTTTTAAGGGAGAACATCTCTTCAAAGAAATTTCTCACTGTCTTCCTTGTCTCATAGCTTCCCTCCCCCTCCCTTTCCATGTGTATCTGTGAAAGATGAAGTCTTTAAGACCTACACTAATCCTGTCATTATGCTGTCGCCTTTACTGGCATATGTTATCTTCTCACTTTCTTGGTTATCCTGTGGACTAAAGCAATTATTGCGCTGCAATTGAAACATCAAGTAATTACTTTATTTTCTGCGTTAAGCATCCTTGGTTTGATGCCACACTTCAAGTGTGAGATGAGTGTGTTTATGGGTCAGCTCTGGAGAAGGGTAAGAATAGCAGTCAAGATTTTATGCATCTCTTGGCACATGAGACACCCACCCAAGGCCATGAAGTATATAACATGCAGAGTAATGTCATTTAGACCTTGGCAAGCTTCTTCTGTCCCACTCAGGGGACTATCTCGCCTCCACAGCCCTTTCTCTCTCACCCTCGATGCCTCCCCTGCCTTGTCTTTTCATCTTCTCCGCCGCCTCATGCCACATTGTTGCTTTGCAATTCTTCACTCCGTTCCCGTTCTCTTCTATTCTTTTCATCACTATTCTTATTCTCCCTCTTTTCATTATGATCGTCCCCCCAACCTCTCCCAATACATCTTTCGCTTGCTGGTGCATGCTGTCATCTGCGACCAGACCAGTGTGGCACAGAGCACCGCAAAACGCTGCAGTGCCATGATCCAGGAACCCCACATTAACACTGGGATTTCACCCAGAGATTATTTAAGTGCGGCGTGCCTGCCAGGCAGGGTTCCTTGCAGTAATCTCTGTAGCCCAGTGAATGCAGTCAGACTGGGAACGAGGGGATTTAGATGAGTTTGAGGCCTGATTGGGTTCCAGAATGGGTAGAGTATGAGGCTTTGGGTATTTTCAATATTTCAGTTTAATATAGCATCGGATTTACAAGGTGGGGGAGACAGCTAAGTGTGTCACCCAGAAACTGAGGTTAAATCCCTGACAGAAGGATCCACTTCTTCTCCACTCGCGATGTATCCTTCTGAGGTTTGCAAAGTAATTTAATTTGAGGTAATTGTAGTTAGGAACCATAATTAAAAGGATTAAAATGCATGCCATTTACAGATGGGCTAAAAGAAATGAAATGATGGGGCCGCTGGCACCATTTCTGCCCCATAGAGTCTTTTCTTTCATTTCTACTCCTTTGTTGGTGAATTCAGATTTGCATTATTCAATGTGTCACAGGATCCAAATGTTGGATAAAAATAACCACAGACGATCATAGCAATGACACCACTTGTCTGCTAGCTAAGCGTTACAATCTTGTGTACATTTTGTTTATTTTTTTATTTATTTATTTTTTTAATATGCTTGGCACTGACTCATGGTGTTTCAATTGTATCTCAGGAAATGTAAGCCCCTTTATCTGTGGGTGATGATTGTGTGTCCTCGAATCAACGTGGTCACCCTCTCACAGCGGCGGAGGTCTCTGACCCCATCAGGGAGTCAGAGTGCCTGCTGATTTTTTGACATTGAGAGGGGAACAGACAAAGCAACTCATCAAATGTCCGTGACTGGGTCCACTGGAGGGATTGGTCTTGACAGAGTGCCACTTAAAATTTACTAGCTATTTCAGCAGCTGAAGGCTTCCTCGTTGTTAGCAAAGCGTTGCCAACAAACCTGTTTTGAACAGTTTTATAAGCGATACCATAAGCAATCTGTTTTCTCTGTTAATCAGGGAGAGATGTCTATAGAAGCCGAATTCAAAGAACATTGCAGGCCAGTATGGGTCATGTAAAATGAAAGCTACACTAAACTGATCACAGTGGCTTGTCATTCTTGCATCTTAGACAGAAATATGAAATCATCCAATTTATAGAACTTTTATACAGGAGCTAATTAGTCATAATTATAACCCCAGCTGCGCTGTGAAACAGTAGCTTCATTTAAACATGTTTGAGTCAAGGTCTTTGGTTTAATTTTTGCATATAAATAGAAAATGATGCTCAGCAAACAAGCTGAATCCTACTAGTTTTCCATCTTCATGTAGTTTGCATTCTTAATACCAGCCATAATTTGCAATTGCAGGTACAATTGTAGCTATATAAAGATTAATTCTAAATATAACCATGATGAAAAATGTTTTCCTTTAAAATTTAAAATGTAAAGACCACTATATAATTTTATCAAAATCTTTTGGTCACTCTTTGTCTGGATAGCTTATTGTATTTATTTGTTCTGTAATTGCCGTTTTCTGTGGCATATGGTGAGGCTGGCACAACTCCTCCAACAGACATAAGTGGTGTGCAGCCTTGCTTTCATCCCCATGCATCATATTTTGAAATGCATACTCAGATGAGTGTCTAAAACTCTAGTGCAGAGGATAGAACCCTGATGACCGCCAAAAATCATAAAACAAACATTTTGATTGTTTTTTCATTTTCAGAATTAATGTACTGTATTTTAAACATTTCAGCTCATTCATATATAGAAAGTGAAGAAAATTGATCTGCGATTGATTCAAGTGATTTTTTTTCTTTTCAAACTGATTTATTATTTTTTTTTTTTTGGAAAGCATAACATCCCTTTAACACATTTGCCCAGTATATATATATATATATATATATATATATATATATATATATATATATATTTATTTTATATATATTATTATATTTTTTTTTTTTTTTAAAAAATGAATAAGTAAATAAAAATACTCGGTTAAGCATACAAACACGTTACAATTCACCTAACAAAGGTGACAATCCTATGTCTTACACTTGAAACAAATAGTAAGGTAGAAAGTATGGTGCCCTGCTCTTAACTAGCTGGCCAGCAGCTATTTTATCAAGTAAGCCTGTGCAGTTCAGTCCAATTATAAGAAATGGCAAAGGATAACAATTACTCACAGCTCATTTCTGTTAGATTTATATATATAAAGGAGCGATTTTAGGAGCATGTTGTAAATACAGTGGACCCCTACTTATTCCCAGCTCTGTATTCAGAGATTCACCTATTTGCTGATGTTTTTGTGGACCGTAACTCCAAATTAATTATGGAAAATTCAAATAGTTGTGATTTTTTTTTTCATAGAGCATATCTGAAATATGTGGAAGACGATGCAGGTGGTGAAGCTAATATACCAAGGGCCAATGGTTCTTGACACACTATTACTGAAATAGGTTCATGGTGGTGAGATAAGGCCTTTAATTCTACTTATCTTGAGTGACCCTCTTGATTAGAAAAGGTGGCCTTGACAGAAATAGGCTCAACCTTTCATACAGGAACTTTGTTACACTTTTCAAACTAAAGTCCAAGTTTAGACTGAGCACATTTAAACGTCACATCTAAACAGGGAAAAATAAATTATGTACTTTGAAACACCACCGCTTATTATAGTGAGTTTTACATAGTGTGAAACATTCTTTTTTCATTTCCTTTTACAAGACACATACTCACTGTAGTATGCATGTATCATGATGGAGTATGTAAATCAGCTGAAGTTTTACTTTATTTCAAGAAATCTGAAACCTGTGAATTCAGTTCTGTGCATGTTTTTTTTTATTATTTATTTATATATATATATATATATATATATATATATATATATATATATATATATATATATATATATATATATATATATAATAAAATTGATATTTACAATACACTGTAAAAAAAAGTCACTGTAAAATTTACAGTAACTTACTGGCAGTAGAGTTGCCAGCCAGTTACTATGATTTTTATTGTACATAAATTACAATAAAAATGTATTTACAATAAAAATCAGTAACCTTACTGTAGTTTTTTACAGTAGCCTGTTATTCTATTACAGTTTTACTGTGATTTTATTGCAGTTTTACTGTCATTTTTATTACAATATTATTGTAATTTGATTGGTGTTACTGTAACTTATTTAAAATAGTGCAGCCATTATATAAAATGGTTACTGTGATTTCATCACATTTCTATCATAATAAAATTACAGTAGATTTACAAAACGTTGTCATTTTACAGGAGTTCATGAAACTACAAACTTTGCTACCGTTTAAAAGTTCAAATGTGAACTTGCAACTTACTTTACCAAATTCTCAAACATTTTTCATTTTTCTAATTAAAAAAATATACATATTTATTTTGAAATCGCTTTGTCTTATTGTCAATTCAAATCTTACAAACTGGGTTAGTCAGGTTAATCGAGTGCGCTCGATTAGCGCACTCAAAAAAAACAAAACAAACAAAAAAAAACAAACAGCTGAGGCATCCTACCCTCAAACAACTTCTGCAAAAAGACCAGAATATAGCCATCTGCACATTCTAGGTGAACTGAACTAAAAAGCATATACTTTCCATACACACTTCAGATCACAGTAAAGAGCTGTATTTTCAAAATCCAGCCACCTTACAGTATTTTCATGCTGTAGTTTTTTCAGTCATTTATACAGTATACTTTGTCTTATTTAGTTTAGTTTTTCGCAAAATGTTTTCCACAGTTCCTGTTGATATTGTAAAATTTTCAGAGTGAAATGTGACTACTGAGGATGATTGGAATGTAAGCCACACTTTAAATGTCCTTGACAAGTGCACAGTTTGCAGAGGAGCAAATTTAATTTCCATGGTTTGAAATTTCAAAGGTATCACCTGATGTAATTGCCTGACTGTGGAATCCATAAATCATTGTTCAGTAAGGTCATCATGTAATTTCTGCCCTAATGCTGGCATTTATTTTCATAGCATCCTCTCTTTCTCCTGATTTAATCTAGCTAGGTCATTTGAGAGATTAATTGCCGCCATCTTCAAAAACAACAAATTACTTTCACACATGTTACGAAATTAATATGCCATAACCGCATATTAAAAAAACAAAAAAAACAAAAACAACACATGACCTGCCAAAGCAATGCTGTAACACCATGCAGGTAGACATTTGTGGTGTTTTATGTACTGAAAGATACTTTGGGGGGGAAATAACAAATGTATGTAAACTTCAAAAAGTCTGAAAAAGTCTTCACATGAGATGTCTAAAATGTACAAAATGTTTTTGGTCTATGTAAATTTTTAAAACATATGGGTAAAAACTGTACATTTTCATTTACATACATTGCTGAACATTTGAATTACTTATTCAAATGTTATTTGTGAAAGCTGGTTTAGTTGTTGAGCAGCTCTTTTCCCTTTTTACCTTCTCACAGATGGAAATTAATGCATTTTATTTTCTTACATGCTTTTATGTATTTTCTACCCCAGTGGATTGAGACCAGTTTATATTTTTATTTGTTAATTGACTTACAGTCCTACCCCAATTTCAATTAAGTTCTTTTTCAATTTTGAAGTGATTTGCAAGGCAGGTTTTAAACACAGTATTTTTTTTCTTCAATAAATCAATCAAGCTTATTTGGATAGCACATTTCAGCAACAAGGCAATTCAAATTGCTCTTACATTGTGCTTGTTTTTCTACAAAAAAAGATGTTTACATACCTTGTACACATAAATATTTGACTTTATCATTGCATTACAACTTTACATGAAAGACATTCAACAGCATGGACATTTATTTTATTTAAATTTCCCTCCATCCCCTCCAAATACTCTTTTAAATAATTTTGTAAGAATTTTATATTTTTATTGCATTATCTAAAAATATTTTCTTCACATGTTATAGATATAGTGGTCATATGCTGGGGCTTATAGAAGCTCCAGTTCGTCTCACAGATGGAGACTGGAAGACGCTTCTGGGTTGCACAGCCCTCCTGCAAAGATGTGATGGACACTTAATTACTTGGCTGACAGAAGTTATTTGCCACCTGCACCCAACAGGGGTCTCTGCCAGACCCTGACCTCAACTTCCTCCCAGTATACCAACCAGCTCACAAAGCAAAATTATTCATATGAAAGACACGCAAATTTTCTACTTCTATTAATAGGTTTTTCTGTCATTTTTTTTTCAGTTTTTTCCATTTCACCTCTTATTCGAAACCAAGATTTGCACTGAATGCATAATAAATTTCTGAAAAATATTTATAGATTTGATGTAGAGGCAGTATACATTCCCTCACATTAAATATAAACATATTATGGTTAGGTTATACTTCATCTTTCCCATATCTGTCCTCTGTATTTGATCAGAGAATCGTTTTCAACTTGTTCTATTTCATAACGAACTCTGATACTTTTGTAAGTGATCCAGTACCTTTAAATATATATCTGCCACTTGTTAACATGTTAATACCAATGTAATAGAAGCAAATTCCTCTCACGATTGAAGAGAAGGTGCTAAATTTGATTCCTGAGCAATGCGTAAATTTTGACACATCTCCATATTTAATAGAAAAATCACTGTGAACTGCATAACACATGTTAAGCTCTGAGAGACCAAAAACAAGTAGCAGTAAACTGTTAATGAAACGTTCTACAGCCCTGCAGTCCTATTCCTTAATATCCATGTATTATAATTCATGTACATTTAATAAAAATGATTTCAAGAAATCTAAATACCAAAATATTTTCCACTGATGTGCTTTTACAAAATTGAAGAATGTCTGACCATTTTTCAAGCATTCCTTTCATCAATTTATTTTGGCACACTTTTATTAGGCAGCATGACACTGTCCTTTCCCTAAGGTAATTATGAATAAATGTACGTAGGCAGAGCCCGGTCTGAAATTACAATTATTAACAGAGAGGAGATACACTTCAGCACTGCAATTACAGAGTTCGCAGGGGAATAATAAGGGTCTGTTTTATTATCTGATCTGATTCCTTGGGGCTCAAGGTAATCATCAACTCAGAAAGTTACATCTTTCTGTCACCACCTCACAGTAAAATGTATCTGTGCCTCTACAACATCCATTGTCTACTGCTTTCTTCGCTCACTTTTTTTATTTCTTTTTTATTACTCTTTCCAGCCAGTAAGTTGTTATCCCCAGTACTTCCTTCATCTCTATGTGTATAAGTTCACAATCAATAAAGTAGAACATGTATTCCGATCCGATAAGGCTTCTTTATCAGATTAAAAGCATGTTTCAAAAATAACAACCTTTACGTTTTAGTAATCCCACATTTCTTCATTAAAACATGTGTTATTTTTTTTATTGCTATAGAAATTAAATGTACAATTTTTGGTCTAAGTTGTTCAGTTCATGATGACTTACTCATTAGCAGTAATAGCATGTTAATGCATTGTTATATAGTCACTGACAGCGTCATTCGTCATTATTAATCAAGTACTTGTAAGTTCAGATGAGCAATTTAATTTAAAGACAGAAGAAACCCATGGTTGAAACCTTGTGCTTACAAGTCTCAGTGGTACAGCTTGCATTTGTAGGCTGCAATCAGTTTTTTTGCTTGCATGCATGTCTGTCCAGAATTGGTCTACGTAGACCTAATTATATTTAAGAGCATAAATACTTCATGAAATGTGGCAAACAACAAGGTAGCACACTGTAACTAAACATTTCTTGCATTTATTTGCAGAGACTGAGGAAATAAAGAGGACAGAGGAATGATTAACTTACTGTAAAGATTTGCAGAAATATTGCTCAATACTTTTTTTTTCAAAGTGTTTTACCATTTTAAATAAATACAATCACACAAAGTCAATTATATATATTTAGTTTCAGTGCAAACAATGACAAACTGATTGGCACTACTATATTTTTGCTTTTTAATCAGCACATCCAATATCTAAAAATAATTGTAGTCAATCTAACTGATGTATTTCAAACCCCATATCAAAACATAAAAGAAAAAGAAAGTCTACTTCACGAAAATAATTTAATTGCATTTAATTCATTACTGTGGTTATTTTTAAATGCCTCTCAGCAGTCTGCAACATGATTCTGCCTGACATAATGAAATTGCAATTCATGCATGGCAATTTAATAGCAACTCATAAGTGACAATTTCTTGACATCTTATCTCTCCCAGAGAAGAAAATCAATACTTGTATAATACAGACCGCCACATAACAAATAAAATAACAAGGACTTAGTGTAATATGATGCACTAGCAAGCAATTGAACTGAAATATTGAACAACACTGATGCTTTTCTTATATTAATCCATTAAGATTGTAAAATAGTTTTTTAGATTCAAGGAAATAAATATAGTCATGCCGCCATATTACTGTTTGTTGGAATCAACACAATCACTGTATGTACATGTTACTTTAGGTACATCAAAAACACCAAATGAAAGGGCAATGCTAAGGTGTTTTTAGCAGTCAAATTGGCTGATACTGAAATCAACTAAGATGTTACTGCTTATACGTATTATTTATCTGTTTATCTTATGCAATATTAACACATTTTCTTACAAAAGTGAACTGATAGAGACAATTTACAGCTTTTGATATTGCCCATTTTGTGTAAAGACAGGTAGACAGAAGAATACACTTATTTGGCGTTGCCCCTTCCATTTATTTGCATCTTGCTTTACAGATCATTCTTTTTTTACAGAAAAACGATGAAAGAAGAACAACACTTGTCTGTTCTTTTGCAAGAACAGACATAAATTACTAGAAATACATTAAACCATTAAAGAAAATGCATACCCACATAGACTATGGGAAGAAACAGTTGCAAAAGATTGTCAGCTAGCATCTTAAATTGTTTAAACATTATTTTAAAAAGCATTAACATATTTATTCACCTGCGATACATGGCATGTGGTGTTTAAAATGCATTGTATTTAACAGATGTCTCATCATTGTGGAAAAGCAGGTAAACAGTAACAATGCCATTCATTAAAAACAGTTAAATTTAATTTTTATCCAGCAATAAAAATAAAAAAATTAAAAAATAAAATGTTGTGGTGGGGGGATTCACTGTATCAAACTGAAAGAAGTAGTTCCTGAAAACAGTGATGTATTATCATGTCTTTCCGAGTCTGTTGTTTTGCATTCTATAGTGTCATCTTTACATGTGTTGTTCAACCGAGCTTTCACCTGGAGGAAAGCAACAGTACAATAAATGTATGTGGATTATTTATTGTTCCCAAAACCATAGTTAGATCCAAAAATATACATTGCAACTTGGCTGCGGTGAACATTGTGATATCTGCCAGCTCATGTCACACGGAGACATCCTGCAGGAGAGTAATACAGCAAAAAAACTAAAAATGTTTTGAAGTGTAGCGACTAGTCCATGGTGACTTGTTTAGCTTCTGCTGCAGTGCAGTACAAACATTTTTCCACACCTCCATCTTATTTGGTGTAGACTGTGGTTGCTTGGAAAACATTGCACAGACAACGATTGTTGGCAAAAGTCTCTGTGCTGAGGCAAAAAGGAAAGATGTTTGAATGTCACCGTAGATGCAGTGGAAGATGTTTCTGAGAACTTATTTTTTTCCTAGTTGTCCCAAACCTCTTTGCTTTTATCTCCTGGTGAGAAGAAAATATGTAATAGTTTTTAAATCATAGTTACCCTTTTCATTTTAGTGTTTCATGTAAGTATTTTATGTTTCTAAAACTGATAAGAAGTGCTTCACATGCACCAATGGAGGAGAATTTCATGAAGTCTGCTCATCACAGTGCTTGTTTTCTTTATTATCAGCAAAGTGAAATGTGTTTGTTTTTTTTTTGTTTTTTATTTTACTTAGTTATCATCCCTTGTGATGTGCCCACCTCTCACTCACCACCTGTTGGAGATTGCATTGAAATGTAGAAAATAAGTGGGCAGATTAAGTTAAAAGACCTGGAATAAATTATACCTCGTCTCTTGTGTTCTCCAGCTATCAAATTCTACCAATTTGTGCTTGTTTAAACCACCTAATCACTTTTTTCTAGTGCACTGTTTGTACAAGTGTAATATGTCACTGTGCATTGGTGCATTCAGTGAGCCTTGTTAGTATCACCATACTTTGATAATGTTGCTGCAGAATTGTATTTGAATATTAAAAATAATTTTGGACATCCAGATGTCCCTTCAGGTCTGTTCTGCTGTGCTCAACCTAAACAAAAACAAAACATCTTTGTAAATATATATTTACATTTATTGGTTCCAAGTGAGTTATTGCAATATAATATAGAGAAGCAGGTCGACATGCTGTAGGTACTTTAATAAGAAATAGTAATTGTTTATACCATTAAGGTTGCAGTTCTTTTGCAGTGTTGGACTTAAGAATCACCCAATGTATCTTTACTGTGAGAGGGCATGAAAGGTAGAGTTAATTTTACTAACCTTGTGATGTTGTTGTGCAGACCATAAATTTGGTGACAGGGAGAGAAATAACATACAGCGAAGGTGACATGCACCCTAGCTGTTTTGCTTTTACTACCCTGGTTTACTAGCACCTCTGGTGATAATAAGTGTAGGACCTTGAATAGAGAAGTTCCATATGTCACTGACATTGGAAGTTATGCTGCCTTAAGTAAATAGTGTTCCAACACGGACTTTCTCTGAATTTGACACTTTGGCATACGCAATTTTATCACCACCTGTCATGCATTTTTGACAGCATTAAAAAATAGAGCATAAACACTGCAACGCTGAGACCCTGCATAGCCATACATAAAATGTAATAAGTGCTAAACAAATTTATTAGCAGTGACCCAATTAGTATTACTTCATCTTGTGCTATTGTATGTGGATCCCTACATGCTAAATTTAGAAGCACATGACACGTTTGTTTTGGACCGGTAGCACAGAAAGCATGACAAAACCACGCCTATTAGTTGTCATACGAGAATAACATTTGCTGTATTGTCAGAGGGCTGAATAGCAGTAGATGTTAGCGCTGTTGCCCTGCAGCAAAAAGGTATGGGTTCCTGGGTTTGAATCCTGGCCGAGGCTTTTTCTGCGAGGAGTTTGCATATTCGGCCCTTGAATGCGTGGTTTTTTTCCAGGAACTGTGGCTTTCTCCCAGAATCCAAAAACATGTCTGTAATTGCTCTTAGATATGTGTGCATGTGTATGGATGTGCATGTTTTGTTTTTTTTCCCTCTGTGTGTCTATGTGATGAACTGGTGCCCTGTCCAGGGTGTACCCTGCATCTCTCCCCAATGACTGCTGGAGATAAGCACCAACCTCTTCTGTCACCTTGAAAGAATAAAAAGTATAGACACGTTCTAGATGCATTATATCATATTTTTAATCAAAGATCATCTTGATTGTTAATAAATTAGATGCATTCAAACTGCACTCAGTTATTCAGCCAATTGTCTGTGGCTCTGCACAATAATTTATAATATCTCTCATGTCAAATATACAATATTAATGCTAAGAAATTTAAATAGGGTTTACATTTAAAAAAAAGTGCTACTATGTAATTCATCATGTGTATTGAAGACATGCTCTCATATTTATCTCATTTTGTTCTGCCCTTTAATTTGTTGTAAATAGGTTTTTAGTGTTAATTTTGTGACAGTGCATTGAGTCTTTTATTTTGAAGGTCAGGGACGGGACAGGAAATCAGCCACTTCATTTAGTTTACGCTCAGTCACACGTTAACAACTGCAGCTGTTGTAATCCACTTTTCGTTTGTGCCATCGATATCACCGTCTGTAGGTTTTCATTTTATATTCTCGAGTAGATTCTATTTAAGATCTTATTTGTTCATAATGTGTAAAGTAAATGTGGAATTTGATAGCTGCATAGTACTTATGGGATCATGTTGATTTATTTTGGGCATAGCATTATAATTTTCTTAGTTTAACTTTTTCTGATGCCAATAAATTAAACGCAGCTATTTTTCATTTATGTGTTACAGTTTACTCCATGTCACACGTGTGCTTGGGTCACCAAAATAAAGTGGAGGCAAAGGATCTACTTCTTGACTCAAGTATTCATTCAACAGGAGTTAGACTTACTGCTAAATTGTGTTAAGAAACACACAAGGAGAGCAGAATACATTTACTTACCATGTTGTAATAATAGTTACAATAGTTAAAGACTGGGAAATGCAAGTCACAGTAAGTAATGATACTATGTATTTTTCCATAGACAGTGTTTCATTTTTAATGCTGAAAATGTTTCCAAGAGAGTACATTTGTTTGAATATTTAAATTACAAATTGATCCAAGAATAGTACTTAGTGAGGTCTAATCCAGTAATATTTATCCGTGATCATGGGAATTATGTAAATGACTCCTGTCTCAACATGCTTAATATTTTTAGTTTTTCTTACCTACACCTCCTCTGTTATTGTTCTTTTAAAATTTGCCTGATCCTTATATTTTTCTAAACCACCGTTCACTCTGAAACTCAAGCTTTGTCTTCATTTTCTATTTTGACTCCCTTCTGCCCTTCATGTCCTCTCATGAGAAGCTGCTGCCTGGCCTCAAAGGGAGCACTAGAAAGGATCCATCAGCCAGACTGCTATTCTCAGGAGAATGCATCCAGCATGTTGCTCTGTTCTGCTCCGCTCACTATTATATCTATCTAACACCAGATCGCCTTTACTGTAGATCACAGGCTGCTTTTTTCTTCCTTTTTCTTCCTTTCTTTCTTTTTTTGTTCCTTTTTTTTTTTTTGCAAAGCTGTATAGAGTTGTAATTCTATGCCTTGTTGGACACTGCTCACACATTTTCTCCAAGCTGTTTGAGATATCTGTACTGCTGGTGTGAACCAGATCTATTTGCAGGGCATGGTTATAATAGGGTGTATCATTATATGCCATGGTGTGCATAATAATGGATTGACCTCATATGTGTTTAGGTTGTACTGAGAAGAATCAAAGGGTCACGAGGAATACCTACTGCAGATTTAAGGCATGAAATGTTAATCTGCCAGACATATCTGGAGGGTTTTTGAGCACCAGCTGGAGACATTGGTACGGTACTTTTAAGCCTCAGTGCTAGACTAAAACAAAGCCGTATTTATCCCCAAATAACAACATCTGGCCATGCTTAACAGCATGGATAAATAAACAAGCCCTATGGATGCTAAATCCCCCCACACTCAATCACTCTCACACACCCCCTCTTCCCATTCCCTCTTGACTTTCTGAAGGCTGTTGTTGGTGTGGGGCTGGCACATCAGTGTTGATAGTGTGCATCCAATTAATTAGCCAAATGTTATCTCATTAGTAATAGCCAGAAGAGTAAAGCAAGTACACTCCCTTACAGTTGCAAACATCCTCTGGTCAGCACTGAGCTTCCTTTCCTCCTCCTCGGTAACCTCTGTGATCTGTTGATGCTGAGTAGGAGGACAAAAAGAAAGGTTTGTTAATGCTGCTTGGTCAAAGTGTCCATCATTAGGCAGCTATTCCTCATGGCTCACATTTATTCCACAGCTCTTGCAGAATTAAGACTAGACAGCCTCCAGCATATCCTAATAGCACTGCATCACGAGACAGTCTAATGGTTCCTCTGTCTTTAAGGTATCTGTCTTTGTGGACCTCTGCATAATTTGCACAACGCTGTAAGCAAAAGTCAGCACCGTCTGACACACAACTGAATCCCTTGCATTCCTCAACACCTGTGCCTCAATGTTATTTAAAGCACTCAGGGGCTCTGCACCAAACACCAGCCAGCGGCTATTTGCTTGTGCATGTCAAGCGTGTGCATGTGTGCACAAGTGTTCAGGGAAAAACTTGCTTTCGGAGCTATTAGCAACAGGCTATGCACAGACAAACAGCGCTAAACAATTTGTTGACCATTTTGTTTAGACATTGGCAAATATAAGTGATATGTCTTTAGTGAAGACCCGCTGTAAGACATTGTTACTTATTGTTTTATTTTGCACATGATAACAAATAGCATTATTTTAATTTCAGTGTTGGTATTTGGAGTTCTATTAATGACAGAAACAAAAAAAAAACAGTGCTTGTTTTTTTGTTTTTTTTCTCTTCCCCAAAATAAATTTATGCTCAAACACACTGCAAGGACTTTAGAAAATGTGTGATCTATTGTCCTTTTCAGCAAATCAAAGATGCATAAATTCTGTTAGTCTTTGTCATTTGAGAAAAACAGTATTTACATTTTATGAATATTCACTGCAGTGTGCTGGTGCTATTAGGCAGTGGAATAAAATCTAAATCATTCAAGGGTAAAGACATGACAGATTTATAAACTGCATCTCAGCCCAACACTCATAGGAACAGTAGTAAATGGCATAATGGAGTATCATTATTTGCTATGTCAGAGTGTCAGATAGAGCAGGAGCTTCTTAAAGAGACAGAGGCCCAATTTCAAGGTCTCAAACTTGGAAGTCGAATTTCTATTTGATGCGTCCATTTTCGTAATGGAAGATGACAAAGTTACTTGATTGTGCGATAAAATGACACTATGCCAGGAAAGTACATCATACCGCACCTTTAAAAGCTGAAAAAAACTGAAATTTGGGATTTGATTATTAATTATTAATTGAATTTACCAACAAACCTTGATATTGGTATGTCTATTTTCTTTGTGTCTATGTCAGTCTAATAAAAAACAATAAAAAGTATCTAATATAACTTTGTTTGGAAAAGCTGGTCTTTCGACTGTGGAGCAGCTGCATAAATGTGAAGCAGGACCCACGAACCCTGAACTTTTTATCATATCTGACCTTCAAGGGACTGCAGATTTCCTTGAAAGGGAGGAGATAATCAGGTGTATTTAAAACTCTTCAGATATTTTGCTTTATTAAAACAGTGTGACACTGACATATTACATCTTGGTTTAAATTACATGGTCCATTTTGTATGTTTATTATTGTGCTAATAAAACACTTGGGTGACAATAGATCAAATTATCATTCAGCAGTCTGTTGTGTTTAGACTTCTATGCATGTTCGATGCTCTGCTTGACAGCACCAAAAGTTATGCTTTTCATGTATATATTGTGAAACACACCAGCTAAGTGCCTCAAGTGGTCTTTTAATCAAATTTTATCTGTAAATTTTCTAAATGAGAAGGTATCTGCTGATTGCAAGAGAAAGTGACTGATTCAAATTATTCTCAGCTGCCCACTGGGGCACTGATTGTCTACATGCAAATGGTCATGTTTATCACACCAGGGAAACAGGAAAGCACAATGTGTCCATAATAATCCTCGAGTTGCTTTGAAGGAGCAAAGTGAAATACAGACATCATAGTTTTGACAATTAATACACCAAATACTGATGCTGCATGCAGATACATAAACTCTGATGCATGAACTATTCATATTCCATTCTTTTACAAGAATTGTGAGTTTGAGGAAATGCCATCAGTGACATCATGATGCTATGATGCTTTCAGTGTCGCCATTTATCTACCAATACAAAAAAGCTAAATGTCACATAAATGGCAGGTCAGTAAGTAGTTTCTGTGCTTTTCACTGCACACCCTAAACATGATCACAGGCACTCCTTTTTTTTTTCTTTTTTCTTTTTTGGCAATCTCCATTCTTCAATAGCCCCTGAGATCTCTGCTGAACAATCCTCTTTATCCTCTTTTGAATAATGAATCCTGTCTCCACTTGGAAACAGTGCATCACTACTCCTTGGAGTTCTTCATGCAAAGATATGCACTTAATTCCATGTGTTAATTCTGAGTGTTCATCATTTAAGCACAAAAATTACTGACATCTTGTTTTTGTCAAGCCAAGCTCAAGCATTTAAGCAGGACACTTCAGTGGAGAATTTTTTTTTTTAATCACAGCTGAAAAGCTACCTGAAAAACAGCCGAGAGTGCAACCACCACATTCCTTAACAATAACTGGTAGTTTCACATTTTTCTTTGCAAGTTTGTTTTAGTTCAGTCTCACTAGAAAGTTTTCCAGAATAATCTCCCTGTTTACGATTGCACCACAGTTTATATTTAATTTAAGCCCAAATGTTGACTAGACAACATGCAACATATTTTAAAATAAAATATATATATATATATATATTTTCAATTTTATTTTTTTTTGCTGTTTTTGAAACATCCAGCTGTAAACAAGTTGCTGTGCTTGGGATCTGAATTTGTGGTTCTATCAATTATCGAAATGCATCCAACCAAAGCAACTTTCATGCAGTCACCACCATGTTTGACTGTATGTTATTGTTCATATCATTTAAGATGGAGAGAGAGCTGTGTTTTCTTCCAACTTTCATATTTTCTCCATCTTTTAAATTTATTTAATACAAATACAGTTGAATAAGATGATTTATTAGGTACAATAAAATATCCTAATGTACTTAGTAGTGTTATTCAAACTGGATTTTGGCCTTTTGTTTTTCAGATGGGCCCCTGGGACCACGAGGACTTGTAGAAGCTACCGAGATGTGCACACAGGAGTGCCTTGTCCTTGGACATTCAGACAACTGTTGGATGCCTCCCACGTTAGGATCGTACCAGCATCCTAAGTCGCCCGTGTCTAGCTTTAGTTCTCAGCGGGAGTGGGGTCAGAAGGACAAACTCCTTAATGGACACACTCTGTCCAGAACCTGGAAAAACGAAAGTGGACGGTCAGAGCATTTTGGCGACAGGAAGCAGTTTGGGAGTGGGGAGGGACACTTCACCAGCAGCAGCATGGCTGATATTCCTTTGGTGAGTCTGAAGTCTTGCCAGTCAGCGTCCTGCCCAGACAGTCCAAAGGACCAGCAGCTATAAAACTGACTCTTCTTTGCTGCAAGAAATCTGGACAGAGAAAACTGGTGAGGCATCTCACCTGGGCTCACCCTGTGTTGCATTGGTTTATTTGATTGGTTTATTTCTTGTCTCCTTTCTTCAACTTCAGTTAATGCTTCTGCAGCCACATGTACCGTGTAGGCCTCAAAATAGTGCTGATGCTTAATTCTCTACAGTAAAATGTCTCTGCCGTTACACACATTTTTTTGTTTGTTTGTTTGTTTGTTTGTTTGTGTTTTTAATACAATTCTCAATGAAAAAACTTTTTTGTTCCACTTCTTTTGGGGACATGTGGAAGAAGGACCTGTTTAAACTGAAAAAGAGGGGAAAAAAATGACTGTCAGACAAATATATACAAATCTTTGTGGTGTGATTGTTATTGAGCTGTTTGGGACTATATTAATCAACACAATCAAAGAAAATTTTGATTATATTTCAAAAAAGTGTTGGTCCTATAACACTTGTTTGTGGACACTTGTTTATTCTGTCACTGTCTCTGTGTTTGTAAATAATACTTATTAACCACAATCATGTATCTGTAATATTCACAGTGGGTAGGACAGTTCTCTGCTTTTGTCATTATAATGGATTCTCATCAAAATTGGGGAAATTCAGCCGGGCAGAGATCTCCAGCAGAAAGTGACATATCCAACAAGAAAACATTTGCTTTTTTTTTTCTGGATTTTTACTGAAAGAAAATCTTGCCATATAATTTACTGTTACCTATATCCCATATAAATTTTATTCAAGTGCTGCAAAATCTCAAAGGCAATTTCTTTTTTTTTTCTTGTTAGAAAAACAAAACAAAAAAAAGCTTTATGAAGGATGTCAGTGCTCAACATGTGCATTATAAAACTGAAAAGCTCTAAAGCGCTCTGATTTTAAAAGTGTTTAGTACAATTAAATAGCAATATATTTGTAAATGGCTAAATGTTTTATCTAAGGTTGATCTTACTGTATAGATTTTCTTCAATTTGTGATTTAACTGAGGGCAATTTCTCAGTAGTACCTGCAACTTATTGACCTATGTATGTAAATATACATATATATATATATATATATACTGTATATATATGTACTATTTCCACAGACTATTATTTTCCATACATAAGACAACACAGGTAAAGATAACACTTAAATCACCGTGCCTTCATGAAACACTGAATTGTTCTTATTCAAATGACAAGAACATGTTGGCTACCGAAAATATCCGGTCTGATAATCAAATGCCTTATGCATTGAGTGTTTGCCACATTTAAAGACATAAAGTGCAAAATAAAGTCAAAGAATAAAAAAAGGCATGGACAGACTGTATGTCAGCCAAGATAACTTGTCATTTCACCATCTGAAAGAGTTGGTTTTCACAGCATGGACGGCAAATACACAAAGGAAAAGCATGCTAAATGATATATACCTTATTTAATTAAATTTGTCATTTTTGTCTTTGCTTTTTCTTTTTCTTTTCGAGATTGGGTGGGGGGTAGAGTTGAGTTGTGCATAAAGAGTAGTTCCGTTTGTAAAGCACTTTCACATTAATGTCACAATATAAAGATGTTAAGTGGGATGGAGTGATTTGCTTATCGCAGTATGTTTATTAGTTGTGAGGGTGTTTGACATCACCAATACTGAAACAGTTAATCCTTGTTACTCTACAGGTATACAGCTACTGCAATAAATGTTTTAATTATGTGTATGCTTTTTTGCGTACAAGATGGCTACGTCAGGAAGTCTGCGTCCTTTTTGTGAATAAATACCCCTGTGAACGTTTAATTTAAATTCAAAGCACTGTTTAGATATTGCATGGGTTTGCAGCTAATTAGAGTGATTTTCTTTCTCTCCAAAAATGGAAAATCATTCCCATTATCTGTTTTTACACTACTTAACACATTTTTTAGTTGACACATTCACTTGTGAACAAAGCAGAACCAGATTTGTTAAAACATCCTCCAAGAGAGTGTGTCCTGATGAACAGTTTCTCTTGCAACTGTTTTATTTTGCCTTTTCTGTCCATAGAGAAAATAAAAGCTTCTTAAAAATATTACTTTCAGGGTCACTGTGGCATAAGCAGACAGCTCAAACAAATCCCAAGGGACATGATTCAAGGAAAGTTCCTTGACGAGGTTATCATAAAAATAAAAACTTTAGCCATTTATCATATAGTCTTTGCCGCATATTTAAACTAACTGAATTATTGTGTTATTCTAACCAATTCCTCAGATTTTCATCAAACATTTGTAATAATAGTAGTAATGAGGGCCAAAGAAGACAAGACATATTCGTGACATTATTCTGCAATAAAAAGTTCAATCTCTTCACCTCAAGATATAAATGTTTTTGCCAAAATAGCATTTATTATATAGACACTTTTATTAAATCAGAATATTATTGAAAAGTTAATTCATTTCAGTAACTCAATTCCCTAGGTGACACATATTAAGCATTTTGGTCAGACACAGACAGATGTTTTTAAGCTTTTATATCAGTTAATTTTGATTATTTTCATTTAAAGCTAACTGAAACCGAACACTTAAAAATACAATATTACATCATAAACCTTTTAACACAGAAATCTGGACTTTTATTTGCCATTCCTCGTTGGGATTTCTTCAGCAATGGCTTTCAGGAATTAGGTTGTATTAATATTAATAAATATTAATAATCTATTAATAAATAGATACAAACAATTAAATAAATAAGCCACTATTTGCTATTTACCATGGAAATAATCATGAGTTTTTTCAATTATTTTCCTGTTTTTGTACTGTATTCTCTCAGTGCAATTTCTGAAACTCGGTGGATTGGACAAATCATATAGAAATTTTATGACAAATAATAAGGTCAAAGAAGTCACCTAAATTGAAAAAATGGAGCTCATGTGCCTTTTTCCAGTGTTTCAATGCTGACAGTAGAAATACACTGTTTGGTCAGAAACAACCAAACAGTCAAGAGGAGTTTTTGCACTGCCAATCATCCCTGTGTAAACGCTGTTCACATTCTTCCTCCTTGCTCTCTGCTGTGTTACAGAATCTTCCCGACAGCATAGAGCCTGTTGTGAAAGCCCAAGCTTGTTAGAATGGTCACTGATAAACAGTTCTCCAGTAAAGTTAAGTTGTTCCTCTGCTAGTAGCACATTAAGCAATGAGTACACAAGCATAGCTGGATAGATAATCGGACAATGACACAGTTCAAGACTTGTTAAAAGTGTCATATACAAGCAAATAAGAAAATAATAGTGACAGGAAAAAGGAAACAATCTCATTTGACTTTCATATAGCAGGAAGTTTGATTTATTTATTTACTACTGAGTCAATAACAAGCAATCAATGGCCATTGAATATCATTTGGATAATCATTTGGAAGGAGATTATTCTTGTTTGATTGACTAATTGAGAGATGAACTCCCAAGAGCTCCTAAATAAGTAAATATGTTTGGGGGGTTCAAACACCTCCACAAGGCGTCTCCATACAAATTAAGGTGTTTTGCTTATAGTGCATCACATGGAATTAAATACCATACTATATGTGGTATCTCCTAAGACAATTGCTTTTTTTCTTAGTCCTTTAGGTTTCTCTTTCTCACTGTAACCTCATTTCATATTTTTATCAGAAGTTGCCCAGCGGACTAGCTTAAATTCTGACTTGCCATGCTAGCTATCGACTTGTGCAAGAATAGTTTCTGAGGAGCTTCAAAGCTAATTGCCTTGGAAGTGAGAGAGGAAGTAAATTAGTGTCATGCCACAACCAAGAAAAAAAAAAAATTCCAATCGCATTTGCTTCTTCTACGGCTTTGTGAATATTTTTCAGACAGGCAAACTGGAGAGGAAGAGAGCAAAACGTTCAGCAGAAATCAGTCACAGGGACTGCAAGCGCATCAGACGGGAGTAAAGAACTCCCAACAAAACTCAGTAGACAAAAAATAGCATCATCTACATATTTTAAAAATAACATTTTTAGATAATAATAGCAAAAATGAGTATTAACCAGTAGCTTATATGAGTTAATCTACTAAATGTGTGACTTTACCTGGGATCTCAACCAAACCGAGCAATCCTGCAGCTTTTGAGCTTTTATGTTGTGAGCTGGCAGGGATTTAGACTTGGCTCTGAAATAAGAGGCCTCAGTGAGAGGCCAAGATCTAAAACCAGAAAGAGAGCAGAATTGAAAGAACAGAGGTTTTAAACAGATTGTACTCGCATAATGGTAAGAGTTGAACAGCCCTGAAGCTGTTCAACCCAAGCTGTTTAACTTTACTTAACCCTTCTCTAAAAACTAAATGTACACGATATCACCCTGAAACAAAGTTTTATAGGAGTCTGAAGTTTTTCAAATGAAGTGAGATAAATACAACCCAACTTGTACAAAATAAAAATAAGACAAATATATATATATATGTTTTTTTTTTTTTTAAAGAAATAGCATTCTGTAGCTCATACGTGAGCTACAGTGTGCAATTTTTAGAATGATTCACAGCTCTGTTAGGACAACCTTTAGAAATATCTGCAAATAGCTGAGGCTTATGGATCTTGTTCAAAACTCTAACCTTAGAGTATCAATTTAAATAAACAGCAGGATAATATATTATATTTATAAACCCAGAGAAGGAGGTGGCCTGCTAAATGAAACATGAAGGTCAGTGGAGAGGATGATGAGGGAACATGAACTGTCATGCCAAAGCTACCGCAATAACTATGACAGATTAAAGAGAAATTGTAGCTTGGCCAGCTACTATAACTCTGACCTCGTACCACAAATCTGAGTCATTTGAGTTATTACATTCATAGAGGTCACAGTGAAAAATGGGTCAAAGCTGAATACAGAGTTGGGCATTTAAAAGCCTTAAATGCCCAACTTTTAGATCAGGAAATGATGCGAACAGGATTACACAGGGAAATGCCTGGAACTCTCTGGCCTGTTATTAAATTGAATGGCAAATTGAGAGGAACATTTTGTATTCCAGTGCAACACCTCACTAGTGTAAATCTGAGACACTACTGAAGGCAGGCAAACTAACAGAATTTTTCTAATGCACAAAGCAAGATTTTTTTACTTGATTACACTTTCTTGATGCCAAAAAGGTACAAAATTAACAACTTTACAATTTGGATTTTTAGAAAACTTTTTTGCAACAACTATATCTGCAAGGATTATTATATTTATACCCATCGCAAGTGAAAATTAAATATTTAACTTGACACCTGGTAAAGCCACTGATATAAAGCCCTGATAGTGTCATCAAGAGTTAACACCTTAGTGAGGATCAATGAGCACACTGCTTGTGAAACAGCAATTCCCTGGACCAGAAGGCCATTTAGAGAACGATCTGATGGCTTCAGTCCATCTTGGTCCTTCTCAAAATTTGATCCACATGGACACAGCAGACACATCTGTATAGATTGCTCCCGCAAGCCAATCAAGGAACAAACACTCTGCCAATATTCCCTCCAGATGAGGCCTGAGCTCTCAACAGAGGGCTGAGATGAAAGACAGAAAGCAGAGCGTGATTGTTGATTAACCTCTGCAGTCTGCAGTAAATCTGTACACACAGGAGAAACCCAGGTGCTGGCATTGGACCCATCCATGTCCACCACGGCAATCTGAAAAGGATTCTTGTCAAGAGCAACTGTCTTTAAACACAGTGTGTTGAAATAGGTTGTAGAGCAGTTTGCTTCTCCCCTGTTATTGCCTTCTCTGTGGGACCTTGTAATGACTAAGACCTCACTCCCAGAGTGCTACTTCAATGCAGTGTAAAAAAAAAAAAAACTTGTGCTGGGGTTGATATTTCTCTTTATTCTTTTTTTTTAAGGCAAACAACATATGTTATTCTTCCTTACATTTGAAAATATACAGACTCATTCGATAACTTTGAACCTTACTGAAAAGTTAATCTACTTCAATAACTCCATTGACAATGTGACTTTTATATTTATTAATGACATAGATTGATTTCCAAGTCTTTATTTCTGTTAATGATGACGATTCTCTGCTTACAGCTAATTAAAACATGACATTTAAAATTAGAATATTACATCGAACAGATGGAAAAAAGAGTATTACTTACTTAGAAGGTGTTATTTTTAAAAATATGATGAGCACACCTAATGGCAATACGTACTGTAATTTATTGAATTTCAAGTTTATTCATATAGCACGTTTCAGCAGCAAGGTGGTTCAAGGTGCTTTACATAAAAATAAATAAATAAATAAATAAAATTACAAAGTTATAAAGAAAACACAGTACAGTCAGCAATGTACAAACAGTAAATTTTCATGAGTGCCATAACCAAAATCATACATTAAATAAATTGGTCAGTATGACTGCAAAAAAGGTTTTAGGGAAATGGCTTATGAAAAACATTACATAGTACATACAGAGCCAAAATAATCAATGAAGTACTGTCATGCATATTTTCACTTCCTCTGGGCACATCAGAAGGAAGATTTTTTTTTTCTTAGCAATTTTCCATTAATTGTATTACAAACATATTGTGGTGAAATGGAGGTTTTGCTTAAGAATTATCAATATCATCTATACATATATTCATGATTTATGAGCGGTGTGTATTTAGATTCTAAGTTGTTTGTATGGAGATAATTTTGGCGTAATTATTCTGTCTCTATAATAGTTACTTTATTTGTTTTGAGTTTCTTAGGTTTTTTCTTGAGTCCTGCTCTGTACATTCTGGTTTTATCCCATGGACGTTGTTATTAGTCCTTAGATTTGGGCTATGTAGGTATTCTGTGTTTTTATTCTTTCTCTGGTGCCCATTATTCATCCTTCCCTCAGTTGATTCCCTCTGTTAATTGTACTCACCTTGTTTTCATATTATTCATCATTTTACCTCAGCATATTTGAGCTCTGTCATTTTTTTCCCATAGCCACGGGATTTTACTGTTGCTGTTTCTCCATTTCCTGTCTGCTCTCCTCGTGTGTCTGTTGCAAGTTTTTGCACTATTAATTTCTTTTGTTCTACATCCCATAATGCAGCTGCCAATTTATTTGTGATTTGTGTCCTCAGCAACTGCCTTGCATGACAATTATGTTCATCGGCTTTACTTAATCTAGTTGAACTGATTTGACCAAGAAATAAGTTCAGCAAATCTGTGGGATGGTCAAATCTTTTGAGGAAAATCTCAGCTGCTGATGTTAGTTTTTCATGAAATAAACTGTAAACTCTAATACCAACAAGGTCGAAGGTATAATGAAGAGATTTCTTAACTTTGTGGTGGAGGATGTTGAGGTCAGAATAGCAGAAGAAAATATGTGCTTTAGTGATCAAGAGCCCAAAAAAATATCAATAGGAGAAGCAAATTTACCCTCTACAAAAAAGACAGACTAAACGAGGAGATCTGGACCAATATACTAAGTAAGCAACATAATCACTTGCCAAAAAGGTAAACTTTGCTAAAACTGTTCAGTGCTTTGAACTCCCAAATAATTTGAGAAGTCGTATTATTCATAATTTTAATCACTAGGGATATTGATACCATCAAGTGATCATTAACTGGTAACATCAGTAAGGGACTGTCACTTTTTTTTAGATATATAAAAGCAACTACAGTACAAGCAATAGAATAATCTGATATCAGAATGGCAAGAAAGGAATAGTTCATGAATTATTGTTATGCTTTTCTTATACTATGTCTAGAAATAAATACCTTATTATGAATAGGTAAAAGAGCATATGACCTTCTTGTGAATGTTTACACTGATATAAATATTTCCCCAGTGAAGTAATATATACTGCTCAAAAAAATAAAGGGAACACTTAAACAACACAATATAACTCCAAGTAAATCAAACTTCTGTGAAATCAAACTGTCCATCTAGGATGTATTATTTGAGTGTTCCCTTTATTTTTTTAGCAGTATATATATATATATATATATATATATATATATATATATATATATATATTATATATTATATATATATATATATAATATATATATATATATATATATATATATATATTAAAACTAGGAACTGTTTGAAAAAATGTAAGAATTAACTATGCTGGTCGTAATGGTTCATATTTTAATATGCATATTTCTCCTTTTCATTTAAACTTACTAGTTTCATGAAAGATCACCCTTTTCATATATTATCTCCATAATTGAAACTCTTTTTTTTTTTTTTTTTCTTCACAACCAGCCGGCATTTGAAATGGCTCCTGTCAAGTCACCTTTTGGCCGAATTAAAATAGAATTAGGTGTAATTGGACTGGCTTTGGGGATGATTTAATTTTATTTAATCCAAGGACTTTTGAATACCTGAAAGACAGGACACAGATAAGTGAGAGCCATTCAAATTTAAATCAAGACTGTGCCTGAGCATTACCAGACATTAGAGCTTTCAAACATTTACTTGCTGAGGAACACATTTTCAGTTACTTTTCCATGTGACGGTTTATATAGAAAAGACATAATTTGAGATGAAAAGGTACATGTTGAAAAGGCAAGCACTGAACCTTTGCACTTAAAATTATACTGCATGTCTTTTAGGAAGGATGTGTTTGCATCTAAATAAACAAGACATATTTTTCTCACATAGTTTTTGTTACAAATGACATTCTTTAAAAAAAAATTAAACAAGCTCAATTAACAAGGAAATGTGTCATTGTTTGATGATGGTTTTTCAATCTATGCAAACATGATTCCACAGAATAACAATACTTTGTTAACAAAGCATCTGTTCTAACCCTTATATTAAAGAATAGAGTGAGCCAATATAACAGCATACAGAGATAACTTTGCGTATTTTCTCAGTGATTGTTCAGATAGCCATAGCATCCCCAAACACATAACCAAAATGTGTTGACTAATTATATGAGAGCTGTATAATTGTTTCTGTTTTCAATGTTTTACATGATGTCTTCAGAGAATAAGAAAATCAATGCTAAATAATTCTTACACATTCAGGGGACTGCTTTACTTGAAATCAGCTGAGTTTGATGGTCAGTTATAACTCTTGAAATTGAATCTTTTTCAAAGTTCAACTGAGCTATCTTTTAACTTCCATATTTTCATTTTCCTTATTAGCATAAAACTCACAAGTACTTACTCGTCTTGCTTTTATTACTGGTTTTGCATTCGGTCTTAAAATCCATAATCTCTGAGGAGAGCCAATGAGCGTGAGTCATGTTCTTTGCAGCATCAGCATCATCATCCTAATGATATGAGAACAGAAGGGGCTTTTTTCCGACCTTGTGCTTCGTTTGTAATCTCCTTTGTGGAAATTACACTCTGACTTTATGAATATATTGTAATTAGGCATATGTATTCTAATAGGCACTAAGATATAGTTTCTGTCTAATCTCTCATTTATATGCAAAGGAGGACCAGTTAAAAAGCTTAGACTTTCTTCCGTCTTACCGAGTCCCTTTTCCCCTAATCAAGTTACTTTTTATTTGGCTTTTCTTAGGCTGCCATCTAGTTTTTTTTTTCTTTGAGTGAAAGAAGAATGTATTCTCATACAAGAAACCCAGGGGTATGGTAACAGTTAATACTTCAAGATTTATTTTGCTATTTATTTATTTAGGATATTTACAGTCTGTCACTGAACAGTGATTTCCTCAACAAAGGGTACATATCAAAAGTGAGAAACAAATACTATTCTCAAACTAAGCATATTATTCTCATAAATTACCTGAGCTATTTGCTTGTTTTAATTCCTGTAGAGAAATACACAAAAGACTGCAAAAAACAATACTGTACTTGCCCTCCAGAAAATAATCCAAATAAAACATAGTGATTATTATAATTTCTTCTTAAATGTAAAAAGCCCAAATATAATGTGTGCACCTGAATAACAACATTCCAGCTGGCAATTTGCTTTGATCAAAGACTGTGGCAAGTCTAAAACAATTACATGTGTAACAAGCTCAGAATAATTGGGTTGTTGAGAAAAGATAGTTTTCAAAATTTGCTTGGAGAGAATGTAATTTGTCACTTTAGAATAACTCCAAAGCAGTTTTCTTAATGAACCAGTGTTATGAAAAAAAGAAAGAAAAATAGCGTTAAAAGCAGTTTACTTTCAGAAACAAAAAAAATGTCAACATACTACCACAGGGAAAAGAAAGCAAACACTTTTAATTCCAGAGTTTTGTATCATACACATAATAAAATCTGGTTCTCAACATGTTATACAATAGTTTAAATCAAATATTGATTTCATAAAAATATACAAAATAGATCACTGATAGTATTAACAGAACTACAAAGCAGACAAATTGTAAAAAATGAGTGAAAATTAATCTGGCTTCCTCCAAATTATTTAAGAAGTAAAGTACACTCATTTGGCATTTTATGAGACACATATTGTCAACTTCTAACATGAATAGTGACTCAGAGAATCATCTGGCGGAGGACTCAATTCATATGCTTTCACACATAGAGAGGACAATCTGCCCCATTTCTTACTGAACATCATAGAAACATCAACGTTTGCTTCAAGAACAGGAAAGTTTTCATGTTGTAACATGATATATTTGTTTTTTCCCTAGGTGGCAGCTTCACACATTCATATCAAAGCATCTTGGGGGTCCATCAATACACCTGCAGTGCTGCAAGCTGATCAGTTTTATGCTACACCATATGCACAAAGTAATTTATGCAAAAAGAGGCCCAACCAAGTATTAAATGCATCGAAATGAACATTCTTTTCAGAATCTTTAAAGTTATGTTTAGAACATTCTGTTTTATTTATATCATGTGACATTCTAATGACATGCTGAATTTTGAGTTTTCATCATCTGAAAGCCATATACATTAAAAGGTTAGAGATATTTAACTCAATGTGAAATTAATATACAAATGATTTTCACTTTCTGAAATAAGTGACAAAGAATATTTTGGTTTTCACATTATTCTATTTTTTTTTTTTTGTACCTGTGCATATAGTTGTACATTAGAAAGCTTTCAGCAGGTGAACTTTAAGCTCCAAACAAGTTCATTATTTTCTGACATCTTCTATTGATTTCGCTCTTCTGCTTTAAAGAGTTTCCACCAGGCCTCTCTAGGGTAGGGCAGGAAAGGCAGAGGCCTGATCAGATCGCCCACACCAACTATTGCTTCCACACCACAATTAGTATTCATGGAAATGTTATTGATTTATTATAATAAGGGATGCCAACTTGAACACTGGAAATTAAACAATTACAGTCAGTCTTTCTTAGCTTTTTACTCCACTTTCTGCAGAAATATGTTCAAGCTATTTAGCCCTGCATGCTTTTTACTCTGATAAAACATTAAGCTCATTCAGATCCAAGCAATTAGAATTTTCTGATTGTTCTTAGTTTGTGTAAACTAACACAGATTACACAGATTGTTAACAAGTAGCAGGATCTGGTCACCACATTACTTGCTTTGTACTCACATGTAGAATCAAAAATAATTCTTTATTAACTTGTCCAGGAGGAGTCTATGTATCCGAGTGATGAATCTTTGCAAACAATGTTTTAAGGTGTCCGCTTTGTTTTCAGGCGGACTGGCATTTTTATTATGCTTAGTCTGTTAATTATTTTTCTTCCATCATCACCTATTAAAAAGAGATTGGGACAGAGTGCTGCAGTCTGTTGAGAGCTGCAGGCAAAAACAAACAATCACACTGCATGCCAGATTTTTGTAGCTCTATGATGTCATGGATATTCCAGCTGTGAAACTTCTGCTTCCTGGGAGTCGTCATGAAAATGGGTTAATGCTGTGCATTTTGGGGTTCAGTGTTCCAATCAGTCTCTTTCATTCTCTGAGTGTAGTTCAGTTCTTGTTCCCGCCCATGACTGGTCCCAACAGATAAATGATAATAGGATTGTCCTTGTTTCTCGTCTATTCTTGAATTGCTACAATTGAATTGCTGAGGTCTGCTTTTCTGCTTAGTGAGGGCATTATTGTCTGATATAAAATTGTTTAAATGATTTGCAGAAAACCCAAATGACAACAGAAGTTATCTTTAAGAAGCCAAGCACTTACTCACAATGCAAGGCCTTTAATCAATTCCACATTATTACATATCATGGAATAACACAATCATTTCAAAAGGTTGAACATTTTTACACAATGAGAGCCTTTTAACAGTAAAACTTTGAGTAGGACACAATAACAAGGCTCTAAGAAGTTACTATAGGGACTATTAGTAATGCGGTCATCCTACAAACACTAACAGAAATATAGAGAAGTAGTTTGAAAATTTTGCTTTTAAATTGAAAGACACAGCCATTATTAAAAAGCGCCAGAATTTCTTATTTTACTTTGATTTGAATGCTTTCAGTGTTCTCACTATTAGATTTAGATGGGGTCTAAAAGAACCGACCCGATCCGACCTGGCCCGAGACTGTAGACATTTTGTCCGAGCCCAATCTGAGCCAACTAATTATATGTAATTATAAACCCAAGCCAGAAGTAAACACAGCATATTGTTTTAACTGACCTTTTACTGCTTAATAATTTGTGTAAGCAATGTAACTTCCCCCGTTTTTATCTCTTGGCTCCATTTTGTTTCTCTTTGCAACCGGTGAGTCAAGAGTAAATCATCTGGGATATGTGATTGAAAAGAGCAGAGCACGGCACGCTTTGTGACGCTTGTTACAGTGTAATGAACTTCTGCCCTGTTTCTTTCCACAACACGGTAAGCTGACAACTCCATTATTTAGAATAAGCAAATCAACACAACCTTATAATGTGCATTCTCATTTGGTTTTCTCCAGTGTGTGTTAGACACGCCAAAGAGGCCCAACCCAAACCTGACCATCAAGCAAATAATTTTGGCCTGACCCGACCCCAACTTCAGGTAGGGTTCAGCTCAGGCACTTGTTATATATCTAAGCTCTAGTTCCTGCTATATTTTATCTGGTTGAGAGTTAAAAAAAAAAAAAAAAGTCAGATTCCATTTACCCTCCTTTCATTAGGAAATAGACATCTGAGAGGGTGCACATGGGTAAAAATGGAAATCCCATTACATCAACCAAAATCTGAAATTACTTTAAATGAGGCCAAATGAACAGATCTTAGCCGTGGACATTGAATTCAGTGGAGGGACAATAGGAAGGACAAATTCAAACAAGTTCTGATTTAATTATGCAGAGGTTAATGCAAGTGGGACAGCATGGAGGAACGATTTAGGTCTGCATGAAACTTTATCTGAAATTCTCACAGAATATCAAGATGATGGCTGGCAGCTGCAATTCACGAACAAACAGGCAAAGTATAAGCAGAATAGTGACTGGGGAAGGGGTTGTCATATCAAGTGATGTGATCAAAGAAAAGCACCTTCTTTTTTTTGTCAATCTCTGGTTTGAACTTATTATTATGCAAAGCTGTATTGATCAGTAGTAACAGCATGTGCCATGGGGACTATAATTTTGAATCAGCACTATTTTGTGCATGTCAGTTGTGACATAGTACGATGCATAACTAATCAGTGATGATCTCTGTACATGTCATGCTGTGACAAGTAATCCTAATCAGTTTTAGGCGAATGGATTTAGGATATAGGGATTTCATGGAAATTCTTTAATCTGAGAATTTTTGGATTTTATGAAGCCAGTTATTTATAGAACCGTCTTATAGAATAATCTTTTACATGAGCTCATTCTCCGTACTTCATGAACAACACTGTCAGGCCTTTTAACACAACCACTGGACCATCAGGTCTGATCCCGATGATACATTCGGCTCGAAAGAACTAAGCGAAAAGAAATAATTACATAAAGTTAGAAGGTTAGACATATTGATTTGAAATCCAATTTAAAACAGTTTTTCTTTGCAAGTTGTTTTTTCTTAGTTCAAGGTCAGAGCTAAAATCCTTCGGTGGTGAGACGAGGGGGTGGAAGATGAGCTCCAAAAAAAATATAACACATGGTCTAATTATTGTGTCTATAATTTTCTCATTGCCTTAATTTACCTCACCCCACTACTTTGACATAGATTACTCACCGTAGTAAAAAGCACAACATTTTAATAGCTAAATCTCTTAAATCTTAAACGTTTGATAAGTTAGTGAAAGGCAGAAGGGATTTTACATTTTTACTGTAAAAGGTATGACATCCAGGGGGCTTGTGATACTGCTCTCTCCAGCTGTTACTGGTATAATACCTTCTACTATTTTATACTGATATAAATATCACTTTCTTTTTGTCATTTAGGTAGATTTACGTAAATCTTCACTCACGTTGCCATTTGTCTTCACCTTAACCTCTTCAAAGCTCAACCCAGCTGTTTGGTAAACCTTCTGGGAGGCTAGACCAAATTTTCATCCTGGGCTGTATGAAAGACAAGCTTCAAATTAGTAAACTGAGAAAAGCATGAATAATTCATGATCAGAGTGCCATGAGCTTCTGGCTCTCATGCCACTTTGGATTAATCACAGAATCCACTCTCAAAAGCACACAAAGAAAAACAAACAAACAAATTACTCAGAGGTAGAAGGACTGAGACAAGGGAGCATCAAGAACTGATTTCGGTAAGATCCTCTTTGATCAGAAATAGTTCAGTTCCCCAGCTTTCAAATACTTCATACACCACGATAGAAGCTCGGTCTAATGATTTGCTGTTGGGAAAAGCTTCCCATTCCCTGTGGTGACGACTGAAATCTCTTGGTAGCAGACGAAGCCCCTGAAAGGCGTTGAAAAAGGGGTTGTCAAAAGACTTTGGGGAATTTACTGAAATTACAATTGGCCCATTTCAAACAGGGTTTGTGTGGATATGCATGTTTGAAGAGCTTCATTTCAGACTTGAACCTCTTAGTCTCTACAATGAGGATTGTCATGGCATTAAGGCATATATGAATTCTTTACTTGGCAGAGTTTTTGTGCTGCACGTGCAATTTCCTACTACTTAATGTGAAAGTTAATCTAGTTTTTATTAAAATGCAGCCTGGTCATAGAATACAAAAACAGGAAAAAACAGATGCAAAAATAATTTAGACCATTCACATACTGCTTTTATCCAGTCCAATAGGCTTCTAAAGCACATTTAAAAAACAAAAATGGCTGAACAAAGTGCTGCAAAATGAGAGAAGAAGGGAAAAAGAAGAGGTGAAAGTAAACACAGACATATATTTGTTTTAGACAACACAGCAACTCAAACAAAAGAACAAACTAATGTTGTGTTGAACGCCGGGGAAAAAAGATGAGTCTTCAAAAGGATTTTAAAAAATGACAGTGAAGGAGTCTGACTAATGTATAGAGACAATTCATTCTATAACTAAAGGGACACTACCACAAAAGAGACTATGGGTTTATGCGTGAAGTAAATCAGAGAAATTACAATTACATTACAATAATTGTGGCATGAGCTAATGAAAGCAGGGATGATCTTTTAAAAATGCCTGCAAAAAATGGCCTTGTTTGGTGTCGGTGGATTTTGAGTCAAAGAGCTAAGATTCACAAGGATTGTACAAGGACTACTTATGTAGAATGATATAACCTTAGACTTTTCATTATTGAAGCTCCAAAGATTTACCATCATCCAATCTCTACTTTCATTTAGGATTGTTGCAAGGAATGAGTGAGTATCATGTTTTTTTATTCACAGTGATGTAGACCTGACAGTCATCAGCATAGCAATGAAATGAAATTCCAAATTTTCTCAAAATGAAAGAGTGAGAGATTCAACAAAAAAGAACAGGTCCAATTACAGAACCTCACTGCCAAAAGACACAGAAATGACACAAATTCATTAAATCATGAAAGGTTTTACTAGTCAAATAAGAACAAAACCACTTCAAGAATGCACACTTTACTATGCTTAGTGCTTAAGACAAGAAATTAAAAAGCCAAGATCCACTCTGTCACCAGCAGCCGTAAGGTTTAATACCACAAGGACAACATAATTACTAGCATCAGTAACTAAATGCATACAAATAAAATCCCTTGTAACAGCAGATTCTGTGTATTGAAGCTTTTTAATATCAGACTGAAGTACCTCAGGAATACAATTGCTATATAAAAATGTATGTAATTGTTTAAAATAACTTTCTACAATATTTCTAAAAGAAAGGGAAGGTTGGAGATTGGTCTAAAATTTGAAGAAAAAAAAAGATGAATGAAAACCTGATTTTTTTTTTTTTTATCAATGGTTGCACAACATTCTATAAACTGAAGAGTACATGTGGCTTGTGATGAAACTTCTGAAAAATATTTTTATTTTTCAGTTTTTATAGGGCTCTCATAAATATCCCTACTTTCTTTCTATTTTCTCTTTTTCCCCAATACGTCAAAGGTCATCTAAGCTTTGTCCTTCAAATTGACATGTGATCAGAAAACACAGTATCACAAATCTGCAGATTGTCCACATACAACCTCTATGAGCTTCGATTGTCACTTGACAGTACTGGATATGTCCTTCTCCCCTTTCTGTCTGTCCCTTGTTTTACTAGTTTTCTCAGGTGGTTTCTCTCTAGTCAGGGAAGCTCCAGTCACAAGCTGCAGTTTTTACAGCTGTATGCCATCTTCTTTTCATTAACTCAGTATTCAAGGCCAGTTGAGACATTATTTTTCTGACAGGTCAACGATTTTGGGAGATTTCTTTGTGGCAAAGTGACTGAGCGAGTCATAGACTACAAGTCTCACAGGCTCTTGGCAGGACAAACACTATGACTGGTTGCTCCAACATTTTTTCTATCAAGCCTGCCTTTCCAGTCTCTACCATTCATCTTAGAATCACTGGCTCACTTTGGACTCTCCACCACAGGGTTTCTGGAAGCAGCATGCCCATTATTCACTTCCTCTTGAAGATCTTTAGAAGTATTGTCTGGGCCCCCATTAATGTATCTCCCAACAATGACTTCGCCTAACTGAGCAGATTCACTGGAGAGCCACAATTGTTTTGTTCAAACTATTCCCTCAAATAAACCATTTTTCCTCTGCTGTCAGTCATTTCTAGGTCAGCTTATTTAAGTACTTTGTACTCAAATTATAGGAAAGAAGAGACTTGTTGGGAAGAAACTGAGCTAAACTTCAACCCCCTTGCTCCAGATAGATAGCTTACAATGTACCAAAGCAAACCGCTGCAGCTGCCACTGTCATATCTGAAGTTGCTATGTAATTGTTACAATAACAAATCTTCCACATTTTTTTTCTGTTATTACAGGCCCAGTCATGACATTGGGTATAAAGAAACAGAACCTTTCTAGTATAAGATTTATTTGGCAGATTGTGTCTTGTTCATGCAAAAACTTTCACACACTTGAGTTAATCATGAAGGGGGAAATCATCACTTAAATGCTTTCACCTGATCAAAAAATGCTGTCCACAGAGTATTATTGTTTAAAGAAGATATTTGTCCAATTTTAGCTTCTTTTTACTGAATCCCTGTTAAGCGCAGAATATAGTATAGAACTCATAATATTTGTAGGTTAAAACATTTTATAAATTATCCTAAAGAATTTACAGTTTCATCATTTCCCAGCAATGCACACAGTTGGTTTACTTGTGGTTTGGAGAGCTTTATCAAGCTCCTCTTGGCAGAACCATTTCCAAAGGACAGAAGACACACTGTGTCACCGCAGTCAAAGTTGGATGAAGAACATACATTTCTATTGCTAAAGGACTTGAGAGGTGAAAGAGATGTTTTGAGAAGCTTTTTGTCAAACTTCCTTTTTACTTCTGATGTAATTGAATACCAGCATTAACAAATTTGCATCACTTTTCTTGCTTGGTATTTTATTGTTAATTGCAACAGTGTTTGTCTGTGCATGTCAGTTTCAGGCAGATACCCACACATATCTGGTGTGCTTCTGTGGAGACCTTGTGATAAGATAGGAAATCTGCAAGCTACATATTTTTCGGAAAGTATTAAGTGATAATCTTACTTGAATCATTTTCACATGTGTCTGTGAAAATTCTCAGAGGGCTAAAAACTCCATGCCTCTTCCCCCTCTTTGTACAGTACGAAAACAATTTGCGATGCCTAATCTTCCATTTCCACAGAGATAACACAGGGGTAGGGTGAAAAATAAAGGTAAAACATTTAGGTTGGATTTTGCTTTAAGGTCAATTTAGAATTAATAATCACAGCAAGTATGTTTTTAACCATGGGGTATGTTAATTTCATGGACAAAGGGGTTTAATAATGTATTGCAAATTAATATCTTGTTAGAAATTAGGCATATGCTTTTGTAATTATCATCTACAACTTAAGAAGAACACAATATGGCAATGTGCTGGCAGAATTTGTGAAACCACTTATTTGTCATCACAAGTTAACAGTCAAACATTATTATTTAACATATTTATGCTGTGCTGTCTCTGCTGACATCCAAGGTTAGCTAAGATCTTTCAGGAGAATAATATTTTTAGGGCAACAGTTGGTATTATTTTATAAGTAATTAAGAACCCACTATGGTAGTTATGCTCAGATACTTAATTTGCTTCAAGGTGAACATCCCCCAGCAGCAACTTACAACTTTGGTCAAGCCCCATTAATTTTCAACCTGAAAAATTGACACCTCGTCAGTTTTATTTCTATAATTTATGTCTCCATATTTTACTAAGAAAACACATTTAAAATTCACAGTAGCCTCAGAGACTGAAAACATGAAAACTTATCCATCTCTTCTTCCTCCAGTCAAGCGCTGTTGTAAGATTAAAATGAGCAGCTACTAGTTCTTGCCATGCCAAACCTCTGAATGTGTCATCCTCAGCCAGAGCAAAGCTAATGTTCTACTATATTTAAGAGCCAGAAACATTTACACTCATAATCTCAGCGGACCTGAAACCAACTGGAGTTGGTTTTGTGTATGCCGTATTATTCTAGAAAATCCTGGAGCATGTGCTGCATGCTGAGGAAACAGTTTAGGCAAAATCCAAAGCTCTCAGTTACTGTTCCACCTACAGATAGTTATAACCATCACTAATGGTTATAAGATATACATCATGACAAAAAGAATAGGATGATAGAAACAAGTTGTGGAAATTACCTTTCTCTGCCTCAGAATGAAAGCTAGCTGGTGGTTTTGTGGTGAATAAAAAGAAGTTAGTTTAGATTGTTCAGCCATTTGATTGGGATTAGTTCAGTATAATTTTCTATGTACATTCTATTTGGAGATGAACCTCGCACAGACCCAGAACTTGTCCAATTTATTTTCTATGTATTGTTTTACATCTCTTGGTAATATCAACATTTTTATGGTCAAAATGGATGAATTACAACTTTTTTAATTACATGGAACAAGCCTAAGGTGTGAATGAACCAAGCAGCTGGTGCATGCCCATTGCCGTCTCTCCTCACGTCAATGCATTTGATAAATTACATATTCATATGTTGACATTCCACAGTCTGTCCTATATATTAAATGAATGTGTATGACACATAGACTTTGTGATTAGCCACAAATGCACAGTGGAAATGCAAAAGGGTGAGGCAAAAAGTACCATGCCTCTCTGCGAGAGGGCAGTGCTGGACCCTACTGGCACAATGGGTCTTCTTCTTCTACACATTGAAAAGACTGGAAGCAGTCGGAAAAATACAAAAAAAAAAAAAAAAAAAAGCACTTGGAGTAGAACTGTTCAGGACCACTTTCCCCCTTGGTGATCATCCCCATTGAAGCTGCCTGATTGTTAAAAGTGAAAGGAAAATGAGAGACAGGCAAGAAATTATTTTGAAGTCACAGTGCCAGAGATATTGGTGGAGAATGATATATGCATGGGCTTCATATGAAATTATAGGTAAGGTCATACGTTATTTTAAATTTTAATCAATTTTTTAAAAATTATTTCCATTTTACACAGTAAAATTTAAATAATAAAAATGATTTCAAAAATCATTTGACCATGTTTTTATACAAGCTTCTATAAAGGTCTTTAGACTTGTTCTTCCAACTCTGGGAAAGTCAGTGCCTGACCGGTAATGAACTTCACTGCACCTCACTGGACATGGGAATGCTTTGGCATCTCCCTTGATCAACCTGGAGAGTAGTTTAGATTTTTCTTACTCCAAGAGCCTAATAAGTCGTAGGATGCAAGTGTATAAGCAAACATGCAATAGTCAGGCTTTTCTGAAAAACTTCACTAAAAAAACAGTGACTGTATTGCCTTTCCTACATGTGTAAATTTCAGAGTTTGAGTTTGTTTGTGGCATGCTAGAGCTGCAGCTTTCCTGAAGGTACCTCTTTGTTTCCTGGAAATTTACATCTACGTCACTTCCTGGATTTCTCCACAATTATCTCTTACTCCATATCCTGCTGTATTTTCAACCATGGCCGGAAACCACAAGCTCCTCAATCATCTACACATCCATCGAACCAACCTGTCCCGTCCGCCCTCCAACGCTCTTCCTGCCGCCATCTGTCAGATCAGCTCCAGCTTCCCCGATCACCTGCCACACAAACCAAGCACTCCAGGCTCTGCTCACTCCTCCCTGGCGTCTTCCTTCACCACCTGCCATAAGCTCATTACTTCAACCTCCACAATCTCTGTTACCTTCTCAGTCTCACCGTCTCCCTTTTCCCTACAGTTACTGTTTGGAAGCAGCAGAATCACCCCCGGATCAAGACCATTATCAATTGCACCTTCCTCGTTCAATAAAACTATTACTTTTACTGCTATCTCCTGAGAGCCTTGCATGTGGATCAGAAGCTTAACTGAAACATAGACAGTATGCTGTGTTTCTCTTATTTTTAAAAAAAATGGTTACCAGTAACTCGATACTTCTCTTGATACTTTTCTTCCCAAAATTGACAAGACTTCAATCATTTCATAGCTCCTTTGCCTTTGCAACTTTCAGAGTCAGATGATTTTCAAAGGATCAGTCCACCAGGGTCTATTGATGTAGAAGTTTTCTGCCTCATTTTTATTAAATTCTGATCTTTTTGAATTATTGTTATTTTGTCTTACATTTTAATGAAAGAAATATGATGGAAAATTATTCAGTCTCATATTGTGTTGGGCAATAAAACTATTTTTTTATAATTTATTGAGACAGAAAATATTAGTAACGATTGTACACACAAGCTTTAAAATTCAACAAAACAGATAACACATTTGGTATAACATGCAATAAGGTGGAAACCATTATTTAAGTAAGACTTAAATAATCAGCTGATTATAATCAGCAGTGTGAATTTAATTTGCATGATTTCCTAGTTGTGCTTCAATATACTGCTAACTGAGAAATTGTCATTATTGATCAATAATAATAATAATAATAATAATAATAATAATAATAATAATAATAATAATAATAATAATAAATCTCATATTTAAATTATTAAATTCAGAAAAAACATCATGTTAGTTTTTTTTTTTGTCCATATCACTGAATTTCACTTTATTGTGTTTTTCAACAGTTGCAGTGGAAATATATGAATGTAAAAAAACGATTTTCTCAGACCGTGCTTCACATTTGGGGAGTCATTTCACAGAAACTCCGAGATTCACCAACGTTTCATCAGTCATAAAGAATTATTAGAAATAATTGAACAGTCTTTGGGGTTTCAACATGGACAGCCGTGCTTACAAAATGTGGCATTTCTTCTGACAGTCTTGGTATTAAATTAAATCCTCTGTGTGGATACAAATATTTTAAAGCAGATGGTCTGACACTAATCTGGATTTCATGTTAATACTTCAAGTCCTTTAGCAATGTATACAACAGAGAGTTTTCAGCAGAAGTTAAGAAACATCTACAAGTGTCAGTAAAGATATAGATGCAGTTCTTTTCTCTCTCTTGTATGCTTTGCTCTTTCCATCTTGTGACATGCATGAGTTTTTTTTTTTTATCTCTCTAAATCTTCTGCCCTGAAAAATTAGTTACCCTGGGGGGTGGATAATTATTAACAATTAATATCCATAATGATGTCTCTGTCCCTAGATAGCCTTTGCTGAGTATCAGTCAAATGGATTTGAATTCAACTTTTGTTTTACATAATCCAATCAAAATGTAAATGCATCTGCAACAACATCCATCCACTGTTACTTTGCCAAATCTTTTAATATGAATATATATTAATGTTTTTTTTTTTGTTTGTTTGTTTTTTATTTCTGAATTATTGAAAAGGGAAGATGAGCAGCCTGACAATATTTAGTGCTTATGATCATCTTTACAAAGTGTGCCTTTGTCAAAATGCTCTGTTTGAACTAAGTTACTAAGCAGTTTTTACAATACAACAGACACTTAGTTTTTAAATAACATGTAAATATTGTCAATTTGATTTACCAAAAACTCAAAGTTTACAGCCACAAGTGTGAATGTTTTTCAATATGATCCAATCCATATATTACATAAATTATTTTATTCTTAATCATATTTTAATTGCATGTCTATCCTTATAAACTCCAGAAACCAGAAAAATATTCAAAAGCTTTTATTTTTTTATTAATTTATTTATTTTTTGCTGTTAAGCAGAAAAAAGTGAAGTGCAATATAAATTGTTTTAAACAGTTTATTTTTTTTTGTTGTTGTTTTTTTTTTTTTTTTTAAATCTGATACACAAATAATATTCTCTGTGGAAGAAATACAACCAGCTAGTTCAATATGCAATTGTATCATCAAAGTCCTCTTTGCTGATCTTAACTTCTGTTTTTCTTTGTTTCAGTTCCCTCTCCCCTGGCTCCGCTCTTTGGGGTTGATTAGACAGGAGAGGGCAAAGTTTGAATATTCAGCATGTCTTTGCTATGTTTTGCATCAAACTTTTATCAAGACATAATTGTGATAAATGATGCATGTAATCAAGTATTAAATAATGCTAGAATATGCAACCTCCAAAGTTAAACTGTGACCAGCATGTCTGTGTCCTTCGTCCCCAGTGGATAGGTACCATCTGGCTTCGGCCATTACAACTGACCCGAGTGCCAGACTCCTTAGTGTGCAAGGAAGCTCAACATCAACCGGTCAAGGCCCTGCGCACCTGACCACATGGATGCAACCTTGCAAGCTGTGTTAGGGGACAAATTACAAATTCAGCATACCGATATCGGAAAGTAAGAGAAAAGTATATTGAATGCTCTGCTTTAGTAGTATACAGAATACTTAAACAAAAGTGGCAAAAGGAAAGTGGGCACTATTTTATTTTTAGAATTTTTACATGAGAAATGAATCAAAACTTAAATTATCTGGTCATTAATAAGACTTAAAAATCATCAAATAAAACCTGAGCAGAAAGTAAACAAACTAGTCCTTTTCAGCCTTGTTTTGTGAATCATTGTTTGCTTCTGTTTGCTGGAATATGTCCAGTGTAACTAACCACAATGTACTGTATGTTTAATTTTCATATACACATTCCCTCGTGGTTGGATCAGTGATAAAAAAAATATATATATTTTGCTTGTCAGTGTTCTGTACTTTATGGATTACAAACTTTTCTTTAATCTCTTCTGTACAAGACACGCTCGCCACAATGCTTGAGGTTTTGTTCAGATGCAGTTTAGCAAATCTAAAGTTTTATGTCATTTCCTCTTTCAATAAATGAGGTGATCAGATAGTTTATCTTAAAAATTGGTACAACTGCAGCTAGGAATACATTATATGTATTAGCATTAAATGCAAAATAAAAAAAGACTGGGAGGATATTTTTTTTGTCCCATTTGTATTTCATAAAGGATAAAAATGTCTGAGTGGTTTTACAAAAATAGGTCAAATAATATTTTGATCTTTTGGTTAAATTGTTAATTGTCATACTATAAGTGTGCTTGGTCACACATAGTCATTTCTTCCTAATGTATGCATTGCTTTTCTTGGTTTGATTTGCTGACAGTAATGGGATCTTGTCAATTTGATGACCAGAAATCACACATGATACTTTGCTTTTGTCAGGGATCAAGATTAATCTATTCAAATCACCAAGGATAAATGTGATGTTCCAGACTGAGATGTTTCTGTTGTACACACAGTGCCTTTTTTAATTTATCTGCTCAGTGGCCAACAATAATAAAGCACTAGAGCACAACTTTAAACCAGGGAGATCACATATTCCTACAAGGCTTTTTTACTTGAACTTATTTGCCAAATCTTTCTGTGCACACAAGAAAGACCTAAAGTTCATTGAGCCAAAATAAAAGTGATTAATTTTCTTTTCAACATACCTGATTGGCTACAGGTGGAGGGAAAGACAGTGGAAAAGAGGGATATGGCTTCATATTGCTGAATCAGTAGATGCATGGTATTAAGGCATGAGAAGCATTTCTCCTTCTTCTTTTTCCTTGCCAATTAATGTGCAGAGCTGTCCCAACTCAACAGGAAGATAAGGAAGGAGAGAATGAAATGTAAGCTAAAAGTGAAGTACGGAGACCAAAAGGACCATAGTAATCTAGTAGGAGAAGTCACAAAAAGAACCATGCATACCTATTCACACCATCACAGAAGATTTTAAGGAATACTGTCATTGACAAGTGTGGAGTGGTTTATCATCTGACACCATTTGATATAATTCATTAAGTCAGAGAAAAGTGATCAAATTGAAATTTTACTAATTCTAATTAATAAAGCCTATGAAAAATTCTCTCTACATGTCCTAAACAGCCTTTTGCAGAAGCGACTTTGTGAGCTGGCATAGCCATCATTGGAAAAACAGACATGCTATCAGTAGAAGTAATCTTCATGCAGAGAGATATCAAGATAACATTTTGCAGCCAGTAATAATACCATATCTCCATTTGTGGCAACCAAATATTATCCTCAAAGATGCCAATGCTCATCCAGACAGAGTGGGCTTTATTGGGTAACACCTCTGGAATTTGGCAGTAAAGAGAATGGTCCGCCTGCAGATCTGATCTCGTCCTTCCAGAGCACAGCTTTGATGTGTTGTTCATGCTAGAACGACCAACACCACATTAAATCAATTGAGATGTCATCCCACTGAAGTCAGCTATGAAGCAGGGGTCAGCATACAGAAGAAGTGGAAGGCCATTGTGGCTATGTGCAGCTCTTCCACAACTGAGGACCCCTCGTGTTAAGTTAATAAATTGTTGAATTGCCAAAGTACCTAGCTACTTCAAAATTGCACATCTATTTATATCAACAATTCATTTTAGCCTGTGATTATTTTTTAATCAGTTTTCAGGTAGTGAAAGTATCTCAGAGAGAGACGGAAAGAAAGGAAAGGCAGTGTAATGTGATGCAGAGCTAACATCTAAAACAATTTTAGCACCAATTTTAGAGATCTTTAGCTAATTGTATTTCTCAAAATATATATTTTTTTGAGAAATATAGGTATAGGTATATAGTATAGGTATATAGTAGCCTATACAAAATTAACTGCATAAATTAACACTGTTTCCATCCATCCATTACCTGTCGACCCTCATCCCTAATGGGGTCGGGAGCTGGTGCCTATCCGGGCGAGAGGGGGTACACCCTGGACAGATCGCCAGTCTGTCACAGGGCAACACAGAGACAAAAGGACAAACAACCATGCACACACACACTCACTCCCAGGGAGAATTTGGAAAGACCAATTAACCTGACAGTCATGTGGACTGTGGAAGGAAGCCGGAGTACCCAGGAAGACCCTGGGCCGGGAATCGAACCCAGGACCTTCTTGCTGCAAGGCAACAGAGCAACCAACTGTACCACTGTGCAGCCCCTAACACTGTTTCTACGCCTCCTTTTCAAAGCTATTTTTTCCCCCTCTGGAAACACGTACACATGTAAATACTAATAAAAACAATTAAAGTGGCAAACAAACAAAACTAAAAAAAATCTTCGTGCTTGTGCATTCATTTTCATGAGGCAAATTCTTCAATCCACAATCAGACTTTTACTGGAAAAATAAAATGGTCAGTAAAATGAAATGCCTCTTTTTTTTAGTATACTGTATGGCAGCTTATTTTTGATGCAGCAAGGATACAGCATGTAGCTTGACATTACAGTGATTTGAACCTGGCATATGTGTTAAGGATTAATTAGCGAGGAAAACACTGTCAAGATGCCATATGGTAGGAAAGACAAAGCAGCTTGCAAAGGTCTGGTGCCACCCAGTACACTTAAGAAATTTAAATGCCAGAAAGGCAGTCTGTGCCTGTTAGTATAAAGGTACACCATATGTAAATGAGGTCAAATATTATCAACATGTTGACATTTTTGTTTCACTGTCGCAGAAAGAACAAAGCAGGAGAGCATTTGGCAAATATTGCTGTGTCACAACTGAATGTTCATATTGTTGTCAAATTTTACTTATGCTACATATGCGAAGCTGGATGGATTTTTATTAAGCAAAAAGTAAAATAAAAATGGATGAAACTGGACCGCTGGAGATAGGCACCAGCACACTTCACAACCCCACAAGGTAGAAGCATGTAAGATAGTGGATGGATGGATGGATGGATGAAACTGGAGGAACGCTAACCAGCACATAATTCTACTTTGAGTGAGACGCCTGCAAGGTTTACATGATGAATACCGGTTTGAGCTGGCATTATTAAAGAATTTAATTTCTTCAGTTAATATTAATATCAACTCCCAAACCTAGTGCCAGTTTTTAGAAGATACTTTCTTCAAACAGTGTTAAAAAAAAAAAAAAAAAAAAAAAAAATCAGATAATAAAATGGACAATAAGTGATTATAAAGTGGCTAAAATCTACTGCCGTCTTTGTGTGATGCTCATGAGGAGCGCTGCAAATGTCACAGTCAGACTGCAGTGAAACTATCATAAAGCAGCACACGAAGTCAGTGTGCCCCTACCAGACTGTGCACAGAGTAAAAGTCTTGTGGGGTCTACGTAACCCTTTCTCTTAAGAGGACAAGTTAAGGACAACAAAATCAATATTTTGGCATGACCATCACAAACCCCTAACCTCAGTCCAATGGAGAATTTGTGGGCTTTAAGGTATGTGCGATTGAGTGAGTTACGCCAGTTCTGTCGGGTTTAATGGGTCAGAACTCCAGCAAACTATTGCGACTTGTGAAAGCAAACCAAAAGGATTTAATACAAGCCATACAGTTTAAAAGAGACTGACCAAATGTATCTCTAAAAAAAGTTTTCACAAAGGTTTCTGGCAATTAGTAAATCAAAAATAATTTAGTTAATTTCTAACTGACCTAAAACAAAAGAAGTTTGCTCTTATTTAATGCCACACAGTGAATCTTTGTCTGTGTGTCTTTTGTCTGGTGCATGTACACATATATGTATATGTATATGTATTTGAATTTAAATGTACATTAGAGCAAAAGAATGTCAACTGACATGCCCAATAATCTGCACTGTCAAAGCACCCAGTCATCTCTCTAAGCTGTTCTGTAGATGAGAGGGCACTGCAGTGGGTCAGATGGATCACGGAAGATTATGTTAATGTCGAATGAAGAAACAGAATCTTGTTCTCAGTCAGCTGAGACAAATCCTTGTGCGATGCCACATTATATAACTATTTTTACCTCTTTGACTTTTTCCATGATTGCCTTGTAAGAGCTTTGACAGAAGTGAGAAAATAATAGGCTTGAGATCTGGAGAGAAGAAGAGATGAAGGAATAAAAGGTGTTTACATCTATTTCCTCGAAGGACACCGTTGACATCTGAGTGTGAGAAAATGTCCAAATGTCTGTCACCATTACAACTACTTAGTCCAGGTTCTGACAGAGATGATTTTTGGACCTTCTGTGGGAAACATTGGTTCACTAATTGTTAATAAATGTAAACTTGACACAGAGAAATCTGCCAGTTGTGAACTGTGTAGATTTAACCACACGTCTATTGGTTTATACAAAATTTTAATGAACTGCAAAGACATAAAAAGACAGTGTCATTTAGTTCGAATTAACTTTCCTTTACACTGAATTTTATCATCTGTGCCTTTCTCTTACAACAGTTCATCATGATAGATATTTCTGGTGAATCTAGTCGGATCTCTATTTTGAGTGTACATTTAATTAAAAGTGTAATTTTAGTACAGGTCATTAATGCTAAGGAACCATATTCATTAATGCTTTTTTAACCACCTCGTGTTTCAGAAATAAAAAGTTATAACAAATACTGAAACTGAGGGAAAAAAAAAAAAAAAAAACATCAAAAATACTTATAATTTTAACTGCTGTAGTATTTAAGTATAATCATATTAGTTTGTTTTGTAGGGGGAACAGTGGTGACAGCAGCAGGAGTTCATCCTATAATCAGTGGGTCATCTGTTTGCATTGCAGACTCACTTTTCTCAGGCTGCCCCAGGGCAGTTTGGCTATAATGTAGTAACTTGCTATCAGTGTGTGAATGTGTGTGTGCATGAATGAGTGAATGACTGAAGATAGCGTGAAGTGATTTGGGGTCCGCTGGATTTAATAAACTTCTATTAATGTTTTATTAGTATAGCACATTAGAAACAAAACAGTTTATACATGATAAAAAGATTTTAAAAAGAGCTGCCAACCAAAGGCAGCTCTAAACAGGTGGGTTTTTAGCCTTTAATCCAAAGAAACTATTTTTTCAGCATTGAGTTTTCTGTTTGTTGCAGAAAGCTGAATACTGCTTCTCTGTGTTTGATTTTGCTCTGGGAATACAGAATAGTAACACGATGTAATTAAAACTGCATTGTGTAAAATATGTTGCAAAATATATAGAGTTTATGCTGACTTATGTAGTAACATTTTGAGACATTTATTTCTCAATATGAAAGTTGGATTTCCATTATAATGTAATATCGTGGCAGATTATGCAATGAACAACAACAAACCAGTGTTTGTGTTCACCCTAATCAGTATGGTTTTAATAACTAAATAATTACATCTATCTCTCTATTAGGCCACAAGACAAAAAAAATCTGTTTTGTGCAGTAAATTTAAACATCTGATTTTTACTGTTAATGTACAACTGAGGGAGTTTATTACAAAAAGGTTTTCAGCCACTGGTCTCATTTCTTGTAAAGTGAAAATGATTCCAGATGACAGCAGGCCATGAGACTGAAAAACAGAAAAAAGAGAAAGCTTTACTTTTTTAATGAAACCCCACTTTTATATCTTAACCAAACATTGATGGTGCTTATGACCTTCAAAGTCAGAAAAAAAAAACACATTCAACAACCATCTTTCATTTTAAGTACTGCTGGTCATAAAGAATAGGAAAGAGGGAGTCAAGAGTAGAAAGGCATCTTACTGGGGGCTCAGCTAATGGCATGGATGTAGTAGGGACCCCCTGCCAGTGTGGACCACTATGATGACAAGAGACATGAGAGAGGACCAGCAGGCCTTTCAAGTTTTGAAGGGAGAGTTGATGCAGCGACTTGCTGTGGGCAATTGTAACATCTTCCAATCTCAACCACTCTGCACTCCCTCTTTCACATTCGTAGGACGAAGGGTACACCATATCTACAAGACACACTTAGTTTGCCTGTGAAAATCTGCTGCACCATTTCATTTCTCTTCTACCTCAAGCTTCTCTAACCCTGGCAACAGAATTCCACAGGGGTCTTTTAAATGAAAGAGAGTGGTCCGTTGATGAACACACAGTGAAAAGCTTGTCTAATGATGTTTTTCTTGTTGCGTAATTTAATTCTTTTTAGATGAAAGCAGTTTGAAAATATGCGCTTTGGAAGATAAAATATGTTTCTTTGACTAGAGAGAAAGATGAAACCCTTGCACAGAGAGTTCTTTGGTCTTTCATTTAAAAATAGTTTGAGTTTGTTGGTGTAAAATTTATATTATAGTAACTGACTAGCCATCTAAAGCCTAGCTTGACATCTATTCCCATCATGTTGAATCTTTTCTGAATTTGGTTTGTGTGCAACAGCTTCGTTTTTCAGCTTTAAAACAGCCTTTTATCTAATTCTGTTTCATTTTTAACAAATTCTGTGATTATCCTTGGTCTTGTGTGTTTTGCCTACGCATGAAATTGCAGCTACCTTTTGTAGAAAATGTAATACATAAGTAAATAAAAAATGTAACACAAAAGGTGAAATAAATCTTATTAAAACACTAAATACAGCTCAAGAAATGAACAGAAAAAACTCTCTTAAAACCTACAACACATGGTTTTAAAAGTGAATCATTCATTGAAACAGTGAAAATGTGTAGTTTTTTACTGCATTCCAATTTACATTTGCATCCATCCATGTACCGTGGCCTTCTTAGCAAATTCAAAAACACAACATCAACGAAACCATCTTGAAAGTGGCAGTGGAGAGAATGTGCTGTGTGGACGAGTTTAAATGCTTTTACAGTGCAAAATGGACCCACTGCCTTTATCTTTCACAGGTAAGAATTAAGGATAATAATAATGTAAATTTACGAGCAGAATTTCTTGGCTTCGTGGCCAGTACTGTGCATTTCCGTGGTGAAACAAACTGCTAAACAACCAATAAATATTTCTATTGTAACTAAATTGGCCCAGTTAAGTCCTCTGATTATTTCTTAACTTAGCTAACTTTTTTTTTTTTTATACTGTGTTGTTTTTCTAAAACGGGAGAGGCAATGAAAAACCTGCACATACTTTGTCATGTAATTTGGAACCTCTCCTCCTATGCTTTTATTTCCAAGTGTGCCCCTGAAACTCTGTTTTTAAAGACTACATCACATTTACCTTAACTCTCCTCCTGCAACAAAAAGTGAGACACCTCCCTTCTTAGAAACATTTAAGGGTTAAGTATGAGTAGCCTATACATTTCCTTCCTACAAAATTCTGCTCGATTTTAATCTTGCTGCTTCACTACTCAGTCTGGGCTTTCTCCCATTATCTTGGATTCCTCTGGTAGAATTTCAACCAGGCAAATCAGTGAACAGAAGGAGAAGCTGTGAACTTTGAATTTGATTTTCTGCATTGGTTTAGAATTGCAGTGTGTCTGAAGTTTCAACAAACTTCAGGAACACCACAAGCTTCAGGAAGTGTTCACCACAATTGGTGAATAGTGAATTAACATTAAGAGCCATCTCGTTCTGCTCAGCATTCTCTCTTTGCAGTTGTTTATAGCGCAGGCAATTTTCAGTAAGTTTCAAAGCAGTGAACTGGCACACACCATGTATCAAGCACATATGATAGCAACATTTAAAACTTCAACACAGCACATGCCTCCAGGAAGCAATCGTTTCTGAATAGATGAGAGTCCAGACCCTCCGTATGAAGCAAAGTGTAGAACAAAGGCCTGGTTGCTACCAGACTAAATTATGAGTGGCATGGGGTGAAACAGGATTCAAACTGGTCAAGCAATAAGTTTTTATTTTTCTCCCTGTTCACAGGTTTTAGGGTGGAAAGGTGCATGAAACATGAAATAGTTATTTGCTCACATGAATACATATGAAAAGAACATGGTTTGACAGCTGTGCTGCCTGTTTGGCAACTTCATATAATTGCATTATTTAAAATGTGAAAGCCTACCACGATATGCTTATGGGCCAACACTTTCTGGTGTTCTTTTATAAGTTCTTCTTATTTGTTTCTGGGCAGGACTGCATAACTTACAGAGATGAGAAACAGTACCCAAGGCTGTTAGCACTCATCCCTGGGGGAAAAAAAGTTCTTTGACATTTGCTGTGCTGAGAACAGCGTTTTGTAAACAAAGTTGATTGAATTCAATATAAGACATTTGGCTGGGTGTAAAGCTTAACAGCTGCTGTGACTGCCACGGTGGGAACAGGCTACAGTGGTTCTCATTAAAATAAAATTATCTCTGATAGGTGTTTCTTTAAATGTTTCCCTCAGCTACCCCTTAAATGATACCTGAATGTAATGTTACTGGACTCAAGAATGTGCAGCGTTATGCTTGAAGTTGTTTTTTAAGCCAGTGTTGTCACTACCACATTCCACTTACTATAGTTTACTCAAGTCTTGAAAGCAAAGAAGAGGCAAGAAACCAGCCAAAGCCATTAACAATGGCAAACTTTAGCTGCTGTTTGCTTGAATAGGACAAAAGACAAACGTCAGCTCAGATCACTTCAATCAGTAGCTTATGTTTTTTTGAGCATTTCGGAAAACTACTAGGTGGAATAAAATATTTTCACCACAAATGCACAAACTGTGCTTTACAGTTACAAAAAAATAAATAAAAATAAATAAAAGAATAAGAAACCACTTTTGTGTTCATGGCCAGTCCAATCACAGGGTATTTGCAAAACCAGAGGATGCACACAGCATTATATTATTATTATTATTATTATTATTATTATTATTATTATTATTATTATTATTATCTTATTTTTTGACCCTGCATGCTTCAACTTACCTGCACTGTGCTGCTGATACACCCGATTTTCACACTGAGGGACAATAAAAGTAATAAAAGTTCTCCATTATAACTCCCAACAGATCTAAGTTATCTCTCGGAGTTGAATGCTGTGAAGTGTTTTCATGTCTGTGAGCAATAATACAAACATGACACACTGTGCTTTTATAAGGAATTATTTCCCATCCAAATGTCTTACAAAATGAAGTTGGCATGACAAGAAAGATAGACTTAACAACAGTGGAAATTTGGAAGATATAGAAAAAAATGCCATCCTTTTCTTTCTTTTATTCACATTTTGCTACCTCTTGGGATCTGTAGTTGTTTCCCATATGCTAACCTTCAAGAGCAGCTGCAATTTTTCCAATCTGAATGTGACAAGATTAGCAAGATTTGAAAGATTTGCGACATTTTAATCTGAGCCACTCTGTGTTTCTGTTAACTTTTAAATTCTCTCTTAAGAATTCAGTGTGCATTAAAGCTACAGGATTTGTAGCAAGTGTAAATTGGTAAATTGGTATATTGGTATATATATATATGCATATATATATATACTGCTCAAAAAAATAAAGGGAACACTCAAATAACACAATATAACTCCAAGTAAATCAAACTTCTGTGAAATCAAACTGTCCATCTAGGATGTATTATTTGAGTGTTCCCTTTATTTTTTTGAGCAGTGTATATATATATTTATTTGTTATTAACCATAGTAATAAAATCTGTCAATATGGTGTTATTTATACTAGCTCGTATTGTGTATAAAAATTTTATCTTGTTGGCCCCAAGTCTTTGTGAATTTATGGAAAATGGCACCAATGAGAAATAAAATTGGTTCATTGACAGATCAGATTCCTGTAGTATGTTTGGCAGCACTTTTATTATTCTTACTGTAGCCTCAGGTTAAGACAGGGGTTATGTGGCAACTACGTGTAGACTGCAGATTTTGAAATATATCTTGGCATAGATGTATGATTGATGTGAAAAGATCAAACATAATCTGTTTGATCTTTAGGTCAAGACTTTGTTAGACCAAACTTCAGTCTCAGTGAGCAGTTTCTGGTAAGATGAAAGTCTTAGTTCACTGACAGAATAATGCAAATTTGAGATTTATAAAATATAAATTATTCCCATTTTGTTCCAGAGACATTTCAACAAAACAGACAATCAAGATGATTGGTTTATAAAATGCTAATAAAACCATCAAAGAAATGTGAGCCGTTTGTCTCTAGAAACGCTAGCAAACATAAAACTCAACAAAATAATAACTAATCAAATGACATTGCACCCCTGGATTATTTTTTTTTTTCACAATTTTGCTGTATTTTCACAGATTGTTTTGTGTCACATAGATATAAAATCATTTAAAAAAAAAAAAAGCCCTGTCACTTTTTTTTTTTTTTGGCAAATAAAATTGTTAAGAGGATGAAAGGTAATTGTTGGACTGATGTCAGCTGTGGTCAAAGCTAAGAGCAGAGACTGCACTCTTTCAAAGGAAAAAGTATAGGTTGATGTCTTCAGAGTTTAAATTCTAACCTAGTCATCTGCATTAATATATAGCTTAGCCTTTTTGATAATATTTTTAAATATGTATAATTTTGGAGCATGCAGAAAGCCATAGAACCCAAATTCCTTTAATATGAAATCCGAATGTTCAGCAGAAGCTCGTTGTCTGTTCTAATTTGATCTGACTGATCCTTACTTGTTAATATTAATTAGAGTTGTAATGCCTCCTATTAACGCTTGCATATTACAACGCTCATGATCTGAGACGGAGCTAAAATAGAACTGAAAATAGCAAAGGCAAGACCATTTATATGTAGAAAGCTACGCATTACAGAGACAAATGCAGGAGCAGACTAATTGAGGCAACGTAATTTGTCAATTAGGTATAATTTATTTTCCAAGGCTATGCTGCTGTCTTCCTCTGATTCAAATATAGTTCTTTATGATAAATTCAATCAAATGGTACTTTGCGGTTAAACACTAGATGTAATGTTCTCATTAAATTTTTAAAAAGACAAGAAATTTGTCACTTAAACATTTATCTCAGTGACCAAATATGCTTCCACAGTTAAGGTACGCTACACGCAGTACAGGAGACATTTTCGTTATGCAAATAAAGAAATTAATAAACAAATATAAATTCTTTGATTTGATAGGGGAGACAGTATTAGGAAAACCTATAAGAGCTATAAGAGTTGAAGAAAATAAAACAGAAGATGATGTTGCATTAAAGGACAAAGGGACAGTCAGGGACGTGGCATGGAGCCAGAGATCCTCAATGCTCCCAGTTGTATATCAACTTCCAAACTGAATCCCATTGGACAACAGTGATCCGACCACAGAATGGTAACGAATCTTCTCATCTGGAATTCTGTCTTGGTGACCTGATGCGTTGGCCTGAAGAATGAATGTATCAAGGTCAAGAGATGAGATAAAGACTCTGTGGAAGTTTATGGGAGGTAAACTAAAATCTATCTCTCCTTGTCGGGGTGTGTTTACATGAGGGTAAGATGTGCAGAGGGTTGTCAATTATCTTTTTATTTCTGGGAAAGTTAGAGAAAAAAATATTTTAGGTGCATTTTTGTTTTTATGAGATTAATAGAGAAATGTACCAAATAAAAAATTTCTAACTATTTGTATGTGGATAATGTATTATGTGTTTACAGGTTATTTGTGTCATTTATTTTGTAATGTCATAGCTCCCAAAGTTAATATTGTATGCATGCATACTTGGCAATAAATATCTAACTTTAAATTCTAAAAAAAGAATAGTTCTTCTTAATGCTATGCAAAATGCATAAATTGATATGTGGTACTTTGTAGTTCTGTCACTGTTAAAGAAAGAAAATGCATAATAGATTCATGACAAGTGAGGCGAATGACAAAGTATCTTTGCGTTGTCATCATCCAATTTGTAGATTATATTGTCTGTTTTTCACTGCCCATTTATAATAGCTGTAATTAAATTTAAACTGTTTCCCTACCTTATCTATCTAGTTATAATTTAATTATGACTGATTATACACTTATTTCACAACAGCTTTAAACAAAGATCTCATACAGGGGTTGATGGAAGAAAGTACTTATTTATAAGCACCATTATAAAATACCCATTTAAATATCAGTTAGTGAATGGAGAACAGTTTTAACAGCAATGGTTTTAGCTCATTAAGAGATTATTGTAGAAAGTTTACTTAATGTCATCAGACGGTTTGGCAGATGCCTTGTTTGATCTTAATCATAGTTTATAGATATTGTGGTTTTTTAACATCAACTCCTTCAATACATGTAGTTGCTTTAAAATATGCAAACATAGAGTAGTCATATTGAAATCCTTATTTGTTTGCAACTTACACATAAAGTCACAAACCCATAACATGCATCTTACATTACATTTTACTTAATGTATTTGTTATCACAAAATACATCTATTTGACCCTCAAATGACCTTTACCATTTGGATTGAGTGTTCATTTTGGAGAAAAGACAATGATGACCAATTTTCTGATTCCATACAGATGATGTCTTGACGTTTATTTAAAGTGACCTGATGTTTCAAAGAGAACATGATCCTTTACATTTTAACAAGGAAGAGAAACAAGTACAAATAATGGCCGCTGATAACAAGATCTATCCTGGTCACTGATCAGTCTAAGTTACATTCTGCAAACTGCATAATATTACAATAGAAAACTGGCCATGAAAATGAAGTCCCTGTCTGTGTGGAACATTTTTTCTTAATTTGTATTGTGATTGAAGCACAGATGCATTGGTTTTTTCTAATCTTTGCATTTAGCAAAAAGTCAGTATTTTTGCAAATTGCTTCGCAATAGTGTCTAATACAGCTGTCTATGTTAGTGAGTTTATTTCAGTGGTGTTTACATGTAATCTGTTGTTGTTCATTTTTCTTGCAAATTATTGAAGTCAATCAAATCATTGCTTAGAAGGACCTACGAAAAAGATGATTATGCAATCATAGTTACCCCTTTGTTATCACTTTGATGGGATGAAAATTACATTTTAATTCAATCTTATCTGAAGTAAGTCCTAAATCACTTTTGTAATTTTTATTCAGGGTTTGGAATAGATCATTTAATTTGTTTCCCCACTCTCATTGTTGTTAGTAAAAGCCAGCAAAAGTGGTGAAATCAACTATCTAAGCCACGAAGGCATTCCTGTAGATCCTCTCCAACAGCTGGCATGTGTGTATGACTTTACCATCTTATCGGAGTCTGACATTTCATATTGAACTGGTACAAATGGCATTTCCCCAGACAACTTGTTAACTTTTAAAGGTTGATAGATCCAATACACATCCGCCTCATAAGCAGTGGATCATGCTGAAAAACAAAGCTTTGAGATTAGCTGCTGTCAACTCTAGGATGAGATGTGCCATCTTGAGGAGCAAAATGTGAAAACTACCATAAGGTGAAATTGAACATATTGATTTAGAAGCATTTATTGAAAGAAAAAAAGGCTCACAGTCATCCAGCACACCTGCTACCATTTTTGTACAGTGACTGCAGATGATGTCATTGCAGTCGCTATCACGTCAGTCTGTCACCAAGTAATGTTGCTTTTCTCACTGACTCCATAAAAAGAAGTGGTCGTTCAGTGAAACTATTGGGCCATGCTCCAACATGCGGGAAGAAACATTTTAATCAACATTGTTTAAATGAGAAGATGAAAAATAATTCATGCAGTAATGCAGTGAAAAAAAAAAAGTACATATACATATTTTTTCTTTTATTTTGAAAGGACAATCAAAAACTGATTTAAAGGGGATGTACAATCCATTTTACAATTTTAGAGTGCTAAATACTTCGAAATGTGACTCATCCAGATCCATCTTAATTGCTATATCATTATCTTCTTTTACTACCACTATGTTTTGTCATTTTTCATACACCCATTCTGGAACTCTGAAACTGAAGAAAAGATGTTGCTAATAATATTATGCAATGATTAAAAACTCATAACTTGGTGCACAAACTAAAACCTTGATAACAGAAAGATAGATTTATTACTCATATATAGTTTTAAACAAATGCCTAAGAAACAAAGCAAAAAAATAAAAAAATAAACAGGTCATATAAATGGATGTGAAAACTGTTCTATGGTATTAAGTTTAAAACCACAGATGTAAAAATCAACCAGTTTTAGTCTTACTTCAGACAGGATTTCATGATGTTTACACATAAATTACACCAGGCAAATCTGACCTTTGTTTTAGCTAACTCAGTTGTTAAATATTATTTATCAAGACAGCTATTGTTTTAAATTAAGTTTAGTAAAATGAAATAAAAATCTGAGTTGGTGAACCTTTTTTGTGGCATAGTGAGGAAACAATCTCCTCTTGAATGTCTCTGTATTTCTTTCTTTCTCCACTCCTTTCCATGTACCCCTTGATAATGCATCACTCACTCTTACATGATGTGGTGTAACACATCCAATAAACAGCAACTAGAGAACAGGAAAAAATATATTGTTTATCTGACTCAAAAGTACACAAACAAATTAGGACAGATTTCCTGTTTTGCGGGGAACAGACTGACATGAAAGTCTAGTTTAGACCGTACTTTCTTTACATCAACATCACATCTATTAAATACCAAGATGTCTCATCTCTGCATCTCTGATGATTATGCAATGGCCGTAATGTCGAAGGAGGAATAGTAGAGGAGAAGTATAGTGACAATCTATCAGCAAATATACACCTCATAGAGAAAAATATAATGTGTGAGAATTTTGCTGCTAGACAACAAATTTAAAGATAAACATAGGATAAAGAAAAATAATTATTGTTGTCTCAGTTCATTTGTTAATTTTTATATCAACTGAGTTTTTATTACTCTTGAAAACTGAAAAAAAATCATATTATGTTTCCTATAACCAGTTTTTAATATTAAGGTAAATTAAAATCAATATTATGAAGTATTGTTTTCAAAAAATTGCTAATTTCAGACTAAAGTCATATTTTCTAGGGTAAGTAATGTGACTCATCTCAGCAAACGAGTCAGTTTACAAACACTGAAAATTATATTTTTAGTTGATCACTGCTGATTTTTGTAAAGGAAAGATAAAAATAAGCTAAGTCGAGTGCCAAGGTAAATGTGTAAATTAGAATTTTTTGGATTTAAATTTTTAAAATGAAAACTAATCCCTAATATCAATATTAATGTCACAAAATTTACAAATTAGATTTAAAGAAATGCAATGCTAAAACACACAAGTTGGAAATAACAATTAAAAAGAAATGGTGTCTTGCACATTTCTAAAACACTAGAACTCAATGTAGCAAATACAACAATAGACTCACCAAACTAACCCATTGTGACAATAAAAGACAGAATCACACATCACAGACGACAGCTTTATTGTCCCTTAAAAGAATGAAAGTGAAGAAGAAGTGACAGCTGTGTTAGTAAAGACCATCTTCCCATAAAAACAGCCCTGTAGGTCATTTGAGCAAGAGGCTTATTACAATCCATGGTTGTTTTTTATTATGACAAAGTCCTCTTGCGGCCATAGTAATTTTTGACAAAAGAAAAACAGAAAGCAAGGTGATAAAGTTGCTTTGACTCTCAAAGTTCGGTTCGGAAGCATGGATGGATAAAAACGTTGAATCTATGTCAACGCTTTATTTACTGTTTAGATCAGATCTGTTTACAACATTTGGAGGTTCATTTAACCCTTGGGAATAGCTGACTTCAGTATTGAACACCTCACCTCTATTAACCATATGCTCTAGTTGCGGTATAAAACATCATTTTATGATCTCTTCCATTCCAGTATTTACACAGAGTCTGAGAGATTTCGTCACATTTTTCAAGTTTGTGTCAGAAATCAAGAATGAAATTGATTAATTTTAGAAAAAGCATGGCAAAAATAAAAACACACTCATGTATGTTTTAAGATTTCAATTTATAATGATCAGATCTCTGTGTTGTTCTAACATTTTATAAAGCTAATGTCAAGCGTACAGAAATGGATGCTACAAAATCTACCATGTGGTATTTACTAAACAAAGATAAGCAAAGCAGAAACTTGTGAAAATAGAGTCATGCCTCACTAGAATCACTTGTAAAGCTTAGTTACAATTTCAAGAGAATGTGTTTTCTTTTAACTATGTATTCTCCATTGCCTACATCTATTCTTAGAAATTATTCTAAATATTCATAATACCTCATTTTTGTTTTCTTCCTTACCTTACAGATTTGGATTAAAGTATTCTACACCTTATTATAAGAGCTCTGTCATCACTCAAATATCAACATTTACTATTTACCAGCATTTATTTCTTCTTTGCCAGTGACTCCTTGCAGTGTCCTGCATTTACAGTCATGTTCAACAAATTAAATTATTGAAAAGTTTATTCACTAAGAGATGCATAATATATAGATTAGATACATACATGATGATATTTTCAAGCCTTTGTTTTTGTAAATATGATAATTTCCTGCTTACAGTTAATGAAAACATGATATTTCCAAATAAATTATTAAATCAGACCAACAAACCTCATCTGAACTCATTCAGCCAAAGTCAAGGTCAACAAAATTTAAATATATATGTTTACTTTTATGAAGGTGAACATAAAAGTAAAATGGTAAAATGGTTTGGTAAAGTATATTTAGGATTTGTATTATAGTGTTGTTTTTTCTTAGTGGGTGGGGGAGCTAATTTATTGCTTTATTTCTGTGTGAGTGTTGTGTGTGTAATTGCTTGTCATTTATTTCTGTGTTGAAATAAGGTAATGGCAATCTGTTTAGATCGCACCTTGCCTTTTGCCCTTTGGCAGCTGGAAGTTTTCCAGCCCCTCGCCAACTCTGAATAGGATTGTGAAAAATTGTCCAACCCTATTGTTTGCTCCTCTTCCTTTTTACATTCCTCTATATATGATCAAAAGACTTTTGACTGCTGAACTATTATAATTCCACTGTGTTTCTTGGGTAAGGATCAAAAGAATAACATTTTCTGTGGTTAGAGAAATAAAGAAAAACTCTAATAACTTCTCAGTGTGAATCACCACTCAGCCAAAGATAAAAGCTGTGGGAAATAATGAAAAGAATTTAATAACCCAAACATAGGTATAAACATAACTCATGAACTATAATGATAAGTTTTACAGTTGAGTCTATGCCTTAAGATTTGCCAATACTTTTCATCTGACTAGAAGTATTGGCATTGTTTCATAGTAGCCCAGGCAGCTTTTTAACATCAATTTGATGATTTGTGAAGCAAAATGAAGATGATGGTAAGGAATTGTGCCAACATCAAATACCTCAGACCCATGCAACATGCAACATGCTGATCGGCTAAGAAAGTTACAAAAATCAAATTTCCACTTACGGTTTTAAAGAGTGTAGATTATTTTGACATACAATTGTGATAATACATATATGTGTATGTATAAGTAAATATGTATACATCCGAGTATTCATTTATTATTCATTTTGCACTACATTGATTCCTCCACATCCAACTATCACCTGGGTGTTCACCCTCAAACAATCCACCACTCTCTCAGTCCCCTCCTGGAACGAATAACAAGAAAACCATTGCAACAAGCACCACTCAACACCACATACCGATCCCAGCCTCTGTATGTATGCTCACCTCCTCCCTGAAAACTCCACCACTTTAACAACACTCCTTTTTTCCCTGAGCCTAGAAGAACTATGTATTCATTCTTTGGTGACAATAACTTGTTCAAAACCTTTATTGTTGTGCGTACTTATTGCCTGCACAAGGGTCTCACAACAGAACCAACGTAGAATCCCAATTTCAAGAAAAACTAACACAGCATTTAACCCCCTACACTTCTATACCATAGAAAAAGTCAGTCAACAACAAACAAATCATTGTATAGATTTGTCCCTCGAAAACAATCACTGAGAATGAGAATTGCTCACCTTTCTATAAATCACATTATTATTATTATTATTATTATTCAAAAATACGTAATTATACTGAAAGGGGAAAAAAGTGTTTGCTGTATTTGCAAGGTTCAGCTGCATCTTTATTTCTTAATGGCCATCCCCTAAAAAATAGCTATCTGAGAAACTACTGTTGACCTTCTGCTGCTGTTCTATTAGGCTTGTGCTAAACTATTACATCTCAGTGTGGTTCACCAACAGCACTTCAACACAGAGAATGGCTTCGGGGGGGTCATTTTCACTATGCAGAAAATCATCTTCCACCCCCTGCCCTCCCTAAAGGAAATATACAGCTCTTGCTTTCTCAGGAGATTCTGCAGCATTCTGGCAGACCCATCCCACCAGGGGCATTACTTGCTGAACTGCCTCTGGGAGGCATTACAGGCCCCTCAAATCACACACAAACAGTTTATATCCCAGAGCTATCATGGCACTCAACTCTTTCAGACCCTAAAAGAAACAATGAAACACCGACAATTCTCTTTGTCTGCAAACAACAAGAAACAGAAAAAAGAACAATCTATAGGTGAAAAATTTCACTGCTGTATCACAATAATATTATGTGAATGAAACGCAACTGTAAAGGTGCCAAATTTAAACTTACTTCACTGGTAAGTGATTTAATGATCCAGCACAAATGAGTAACTATAAACCGTGTTTCATTACGAGTCCATTAAAAGCTGTTGGATTCCATAAAACAGTCTATTAATTGAAATTGATTAGAGGGTGCAATTTGAGAACATTTTGCATTGGAAAAAGTCCTTAAGGTGCAGTTATTGGAATACCTGCAGCCATATTCAGCAAGCATGAGCTGAAATTGTCTTTCCTCTATAAACTTGTGTTCCCCTGAGTACTGACCAGGAACAATTATGAGCAAAAAACTATAAAACATATGCAAGTAGAACATATTGAATGTCCTGTTGTGTTTTGCTGAAAATCCCATTTTATTATTGCCTGTCATAAAAATGAGCTGCAATCTACAAAATAATAATAAAAAAAAACACACAAAGAAAGCAAAAATAAATAAATAAATAAAAAGGACACATTGTCTGCAAAGGGAAAATAATAATTATTGAAATCACTAATTTAACCATCTAAGGATATTTTGTTATTATATTAAAAATCAGCGGCTCCCCAGTGGCCCCATTGGTGACACAGTAGAGAATGAATTCAAAATCCATCCATTAAATATAACAGGTAATCTTTCTTTGGGTTTGAGCACTCATTTTATACATTTTTATTTTGGACTGAGTTCACACATCGTAGTTTTTTCTTTATATTTTAAGATGTTCACAACTCCAAGTCAAGTCTGCAATATTTGAGGGGCAAGTCCCAAGTTCAGTCCCAAGTCGTTTGCCTCAATTCAGAGCCAAGACTCAAATAACTTAGAGAAACATTTTCTCATCACATCTACATCTTCTAGTGAAGCTCTAACACTTTATTGCCATAGGTTTGGACTCCAAACCGTCACTGTTTTTACTTAGGTCAGAAATACAATGTGGACATTTGACTGTTATCTTTATTGACAGTTATCTTTTAATAATTTGTCCTAAATGTGCAAGGGAAAAATAATCAAATGTATTACTTACCCCTTTAGAAATTTAAATTGACCTTAGTTGTAGAGTAATATAGAACATGGAAAGATGAAGGGAAAGGTTAACCAAAGTCTGTCTTAAATGTTTTTGGCTAATATGCAATGTCCTATAACATTAACAAAGTCCATAAGGGAAATCAAGGATTTGAAATGCATCTTTCAAATATTGGAAAACCATGAAAGAGGCTAAATACAGAGGCTGTGTGCTGAATTTGGTTTTCTTTGGGATTCCATATGTATAATATTGAGAGAGACAGATCACAGTAAAACACTGTTGGTGATTGTTTGTATGCATCTGAGTAATGTGCTTGTTCAGTTGAAAGTCCAAGGATATTTTTTGAGCCAGAATCCTCTCCAGTCATCCAAAAGTAAATTGTTGTTTAGTGCACATCTTTCCAGTCCTACTCTTACCAGTGCTTTTGTCAGCACGAGCAAGACATTGATAAGAGCAGAACAATGACACATCCTGAAATAGAATCACAGATTCCAAGAGGACTTTGCCCAAGCAAGATTTTGGTCTAACAACATCTCTGTAACAGTCTTTGCCTTACTGGAAATTTTATTTGTCAAAAATGGACTTTAATAAACTTTCCTTGTGTCAAACATTTCTAGAATTGTTGGAGTGTATACACATGTTTGTGTCTCTTTATGTCTTATGTCCCAACTTTACCATCCAATAATGCTATGAAGACTTTAGTTTTGAATTGCATTAGCATCTAAGCTTCCCCTCATCATCAGCAATGTCCTCCAGACAGCCCTCCTTTGTTTAGTGCTAACCATGGATTGCTCTCTTGCCCTCCTGGCTGGGCTTTTGCTAATGCCTTGTAATGAGAAATTCTCACTATTCTTGTAAGAATAGTGAGCACAGTAAGTTACAAAAGAGTTTGGGTCACAATTCAGGATCACCAGTTCTCTGATGAAAAAATCAAATACACTTCTTTAAAATAACAAGTACCAGTGTCTCATGGGAATTTTTAATCTCTTGAATGGGAGGACTCATTAGCTCCCTGTTTTGTTAATTCTCTATTGCTTCTTTGGTTTTGCAAAGCTCAGGGTAAATTGGAGTGAGTTTTTATGACTATTCAGAGAAAAAACAAAAATTACACTCTGGATATCTCACCAAATCAGGATTTTTTTGTTATTTTCTTTGTTCTTTGCAGAAAAAATAAAATAAAATTCTGCAACCTTTTTGTGTTTCTATAGTATCTAAAAATTGTTGATGTAATGGAACACACAGATATGGATCAGAGACTGATTTCAAAATAATCTGCTCATAATTGCCAAAAAGTTCTAAATTTTTTATTGCTCAACAGACCTCTCAGCAGATTGCATTGTAGCATTCACTGGATCTACCAGCTGGAGACCTAATAAGGCTGTTTATTATTATTTTTTGGTGGTGGGGGGTCCAAGGGACAATACACAGATGGGGAAAACATAAACACACTAGTGTCTTCATGGTTGCACATTAAAGCACTGTGCTCATGTGCAACTATCCACAAACCTTATCATGAAAATTAGATAATCACACAAACTTATCAACATAAACAGTTAGAACTTTTAATAGAGCCATCCTTGTTATGAACTCAGATAAATGCAGAATGTAATTTGAGGTCAGGAAATCTATTTTATTGTGAAGAAATCATTACATGCAATGATTTTCTGAGGCTCTTCTTAGTCTTGCAAAGAAAGCATACAACACTTTCATGACATTACCTGAGGGGTACACTGTGAATATTTTGAACAGTTGCATGTTGTTTTTTAAAAACATATTTGGTGAGTTTTGGTTTTTTGAAAACAGAATGCATGACATGATACTCTAAACATAAAGTTGATGACTTTTTAACTTTGCATGAAGATTTATTTAATCGACTTACAGCTGAGCTCACCTTCTTTGCAGACAGTCGATGCCACAGGTGTCTTTGGTTGCACTAAAATCAAATAGCTAGACCCCAGTTTACTTTTTTTTGTTGTCTTCAATATTCTTTTTTGTTCTTGTTGAGGGGCTAGGATCTTGTTAGAGTACTGAATAACCTCCATCCATCTTTCCTGGTACTGGGTACTTTGTCATCTCTGCCTTGGAGCATGACTTTGTCAAATAAACCAACCCGAACACTTCTTGCAGTTCCTTGGGTGTGTATGTAGCTTTGTTGTGACTTTGAACTGGTGAGTAGTCTCACTCATTTTAAGTTTATGACTTTCAAAATATACAGTAAAAAAAAAAATAAATAAAATGAAAAAAATGCAATTTCCACCTCTGGAATAATAACAGGTGCTGTATTTTCAATGTTCATTTGACAGTAAAAAAGCAATGTACTTCTGCCAGGAAAAACAAAAAGGAAAAACAACTTACTTGCCAGTCAAATTACTTCAATTGATTAATAGTGCTTATTAATCCAGAACTGAACAATAAAGACACTTTTAACACAGGAGCTTTAGTTTCTGTTGTCAGTAAAAGCAGTTTTGTCACAAAGTTTGTCCCTGGGATTTTAAATAAGTGAGCCAAGTCATTAAAACATCTAATAAAATTTCTTAATTCCTTAACAGAGTAAACAAAGAAATTGTTGTTAGTGTAGGTCTTGTGCAGGCCTCTGCTGATTCATGATTTGATGATTTATCTCAACGAGAACATGGCTACATCTTGGTGATTATGGTATTAGTTGCCTTTTCTATATGTTATATCTAATGCCTGGTACATACAGTATAATTGTGCATTAATGTCATATGTAAAAGTAACTTCAAATGGCATCAAAAGTATTGTCCCTGTAAGACACAGAGTTCATCTAAATATGAAAAAAGACAATTCAACACCAAAGACAATTTACTTTTTGAAAGAGTGTGATGTACTACTTTCACTTATTAGATTATGTTAAAACTAATGATTGTTTCTTTCCTGTATTCAATATAATTTGACAAATTGTACCAAAAATGTAATTTGGAATGTGAAAAGAGGTCGAGAAGACAAGGTTAACATTTGTGTTTGACTCACAAAAAATATGACAAAAATTAAAAGTATTTACTGATACATTTTTACCACCCAAACACGGTCTAACAATTTGGCCAAACTTATCCTCCTTCTGCAAGTCTAACAAGATTTTACGTTCTATCTCACTTCATGTACAGGAAGGAATTTTTTCTTTAGCCTGTCTGCAAGTTCTGCATGAAACTGCTAATGGCAAATTCATTTTAATTAGATGTTTTCAACCAATTAAGCATTGGAAACATGCAGAAGTTTGGCTTGGATGTTCAAAATAGATCTATCTGTTCTCAAATTCCAGCATTTCTGCAGCAAAAAAACTTAAATTAACCAGTACGTCTCTAATACTATTTTACAGATTTAAACATTGATGAGACAGATTGACCTGTATTGTCTGAGCCTTAAAGCCAAAGTATGCTGGCAGTGGAGATTTATTCAGTTGAACGCCACGACAAGAATTGTAAGTTAAATTTCTGAGTTGATTATCCTCAATTAAAAGGCATCTGGAATTAAAACAGCAGCAGAAAATATGTGTTAAACCTTTGTATCTCCATGCTGCTTGCTTTGTCAACTTTTTTGTACTTTAATCATTTTTAACTGTGGTTTATTTAAACAATTGATAGCTGTGATCTTAATAGACACAGTAACTGATGTTGTATTCTTATTACCCTAAGAAAACATCATGAAGTTAGTCAACTGATTCTTTGTAATTTAAGAATTATAAGATGACAGGTTCCATAAGTAAAAGAGTGCATTAAAAACAGAAGTCTTTTGAATGACTCCTGCACTCAAATATCATGACTGTAAGTGTTTTCTGTACATGTGTGTAATTTTGTAGGTTTGAGAAAACAGATTTGACATGAGCTAAAATTGAAGTTTTGTCATAAATCGGCAAACTGAACACCTAATGAATATTCAATAAGACATTGCTGAATTTTTAGCAGTTGGATTCAGAGTGAAGCAGGGAAAGCAACTCTTTTATTCTTGATCTAGTTGTTGCTTGCTATAGTAATATAAGCACTTTGTAAATGCATGGATTATCCTTTCAAACAGCTTTTTAAATCATCCCCAGTCTTCATATGTATGAGAATGTGCGTTCCTGTACATTATTAGTGACAGTGTGTTTGGGCAATCAGTCTATTGGACAGCCTCAGGGTAATGTTTGTAATACCATGTACCATTTGATGACTGTGCATACACAGTCTTTACAAACCCATCCCTCTAGTCAAAAATTTCCTCCATCCATAAGGGATACTGTTTACATCAAATATTTATGCTGTACCAACAGAAAATGGTCGCTCCAAAAAGGGATGACCTACTTCCCACATTTAGCCCCAAAGGAACTGTCTCTGGAAAAACATAAGAGAGGAATGTTTAGCTAACAGGGCTGCTCTTTTAGGCCTCAGATGAACATTATTCTCATCCTGGTTCTATCACCACTTTATTCTAGCACTCCATCCTGACAGATGTTTGGTGTCACTTTGAACTAAAATCACCTAGGGACATTAAAACATTTTAAAAATGATCAATTCTAAAGATTTTGTGCACATATAACAATTAAAGTTGCATGAGGTAAATTATATATTTGTTTTTCCATATTTACTAAAACTCTTATTTTATCCTTACAGTGTCAGACAGTTAATTTGTGAAAACGCATGCATTCTCTGACTCCTACTAGTGGTTCTACTCCATTTGAGGAATAAACCCCTCCCAGACAAAAACAGCTAATCAGAGCCAGGAGGAAGATCTTGGCAGTTATGTAGAGCAATGACACGGGAATATAATTTTCGTGTAGAATTGTATTTTATCAAACTACTTGTGTGACCAGCTGATGTGCAATAATCCTAGCTATATTTTTTCTCTTAATACATGTACAAGCTATTTGTTGCTTTTTTTGTTTTCCTCCACAACACCATACTGGATGATCATACGTCTATTTTTATTGACTGCCTGTGTATCACAGTACATAAGGGTCATTGCAATTAAACCTTTATAAAATAATCAAGTTTAAAAACTATTTTCTATTCCAAATACTAATGTTATTGATTGTAGGTCACAGGCAGGCTATTCTTATTTACTCAAAATTAAATATGAGCAATTTTTTAGTTCCTTTTCAATGTGTATGTGGAAGCCAAACACAACTATGTTTTTCTTCTGTCTTTCATGGTAACTCCCACTCCCACACTCAAGTAGATAAAAATGTGAAAAATCGAAACATTCAAACGCTGCAAGAAAATCAGACTAAACTAAGCCTGAACAACAATGCACTATACATACAGCTATGGAAAAAAATAAGAGACCACTGCACTGAACTTTATTGAAAACCACATTGTTATTCCACCAAATATTGATTTTTGAACTCTTCCTGAGTTAAAACATTAGTATCGTTGTTTCTAAATGGATATGAATTTATTTTCTTTGCATTATTTGAGGTCTGAAAGCAGTGCATCTTTTTTGTTATTTTGACCATATCTCATTTCACGCAAATAAATACTGAATTTTTTTGCTTGGAATTTCAGAATCGTGTTGCCAGTTGTTAGTAGAATAAAAGAACAAGGTTTGTTCATATACCTGTAATGAGTAAAATCAGAGAAATTGATCATTTGAAGTGATCTCTAAATTTTTTGCAGACCTGTATATTAAACAAATTAAAATAGCCAGATAAAGTACAGAAAAAAATTTCTTAGTTGTGTTATAAGTTTAAAACATTTCTTTTTGGTAATTTAAAAAAAGAAGCAGGATTATTTTAGACAATTATAAATATTTATGATGTGATTACTCTCATTAAGTAACACATTCTAATTTTAAAAATTTAAATAATGGACATCAAACGTTATAACTGACACCAGAATAACTCACTTTATTGGTACTTTAACAATTATCAAGAAGTTTAAATGAACAGATTAATTTCATTTGATGGGAAAGTGTTTGCAACAACTACCAGAGAAAAAGCAGAGCCTGAAGGGTAAAGTCTTGAGGCAGTTGTGATGAATGAGCTGATTTCAGTTTACAACATGTAACCATGCACTGGCCACTTGCCATATCTCTAACCCATTAGCTATCATCCGACTTTGCATTAAAGCTGTTTGTTTGTTTTGTTCACCTGTCCCTCTTTGTGTGCCCTTGCTTGCCTGCATCCCTTCAGGTATCGCTACCTTTTCCGTTTTCCAATTTCAAACGCTTCCTCAAGAGCGAAGTTTGATGAATGTCGCTCACATTAGGGTGACCTCCAAGATAACCCCTCGTTTCCTTCCCAAGAAAAATTCATCAGGCAGAGTTAGGCAGCCCTTGGGATGTGTGATTCAGCACTCAAGGTGAGTGTTTGTCACATAGCCCTAAAATGGCCAGATACTGGTGAGGAATGAGAAAGACAAAGATGCGGTGTTCTTATAGCTTTCAGTACTAAGCATAGACTGATGTAACAGCCTAAAGTTCCTTACTGTGGAGAGTAATGTGTAATCAATATCGCCACACAAAGTCTAAAAACAGGTTTTCAAAAAGACAAAAAACTATGTAAATAACCTTTGACTTTGAGCTACCCACCTATTTTCATAGTTCTTGCAAACTTTAGCTTTGAGCCTGCAATGTTTATTCATTTGTACACTGCAGAGATTAATGTTTTCTTAAACAATATTTACCCTGAAATTAACATTATTATGAAAAACACCTCTATCTGTTGTATTTGACATTATATTTTCATTTTATTTCTATTTTAAGCGTATTATAAGGCACTATGTGGATTTTCTTGGATTCTAATCACAATACTGTCATAAACATATCTTGTTTATACTTGATTTAATTTAAATTCTAGCCACTTTTAATAAAGAAGTGTAGAGGAGTGCAAAACAAGTGTAGTTATGATTAAATAAAAACACTAATTACGTAAAGAGAGGAAAAAGGCGCCCCATCAGTTTTTGTTCTGTTAATATCCTTAACTTCTTTTTTTAAAAGTCTTTTGATGTTATTTCAGTTTTTCAGCGCTATTCTACATCCACCCACTAGGGGGAACCTGCCCTGTTGGTGGCATAGAGGCTCATGGGAAAACAGAAAAAGAACAAACCATCCCTCATATTGACAGCATACAGAAGCTCAGTGTATGTGTCATATTTTCTGTGCCACAGATCAGTATATCTATATTTTAATACATGTATGATTCTGACTTATGACAGTTGAAGAGATTAATTCATCAGGAGTCAACCAGTGGGTGGTGACCTACTGAGTATATTGTAAAAAGCTGAACTAACTCACTGTAATGCTCGCGGCCTTTGACTACGTATGAAAAGCTAACTGAGGATCAACTGGAAGACTGGTGAATTCACTTTGAACTTCTTGTGCTATGCACCTATTGAAATGGTTCTTTCAACTCAAGTTGAGTTCAATGCCAGGAAAAAAAAAAACACATTGAATTTTCAAAAGAAAAATATATTTAAAACACACTCTTTTGCTTATAAAGACTGTTTTCAATTCTGTTGCATGAGTCTGCTCAAGACAGTGGTTACCTGGGTAATATGAGTAGTATAGTAATATGATTTCAGTCTTTTCATCACTATAGTTCAACGATCTATTAAGCATAATGATAACAAAAAGCCCCCTGGAGAGAAAAAAAATGGTGTGAATTCAATTTCTAAAATTGGATTTGTGTGAAAATATGTTTTTTTTTTTTGTTTGTTTTTTTGTATTTTGGAGTAGACTGGGAGTCTCGCGATTTGGGAAACAATTATTTTTAACCTGAGTACTTATGATTGTTGTGGAGGGCAAGATGAGTTCAAGATGAAATCCCTATGAAGGGAGTTTTAAACAAAAACTACCACTTAACTTTTTGACTTTAGTGAGAAAAACTTGCGTCCAGTACTCACTTTGACCATTAGTATTGTGGATGGTGTGGGCTTCTATTGTACTGCTCTTACAGGCTGAGAATAATAACCAACAGATGTATTTAGAAAAGAAAAGAAAAAAAAAAATCTCTTTTCAATGTTATTAATTCACAGTACAGTGCTTTCACACTGCACTGTGTCAAACAATCTATACTAATTGGATGCAGCGCATATGGTGGCGCTGCATCAAGAACTGCCGAAGGAATTGACATAAAACTCTGAAGATTAACAGCACAACGTTCTTCACATAACGTGAACAAAAATGAAATAGCGTCAGATTTTAGCAGTTGTAGGATTTCTGCATTTATACACGTTATTGGTTTGGGCATCAGTGATTAGCTGCTACAGCGAGTGATGTGCTCTTGCAGGCGCCATTTCTGTGGATTGAGTCATGTCCATAAAACCAGTGTTCCAATGTGGGACAAGCAGGAATCTGTCACAAAAAATGGTTACAGTGCCTTCATTTCATACCCGCTTTCTATAAAATATGGCTTAAATTAAAGATGAGAAAATTGCGGTCTCCGGTCCACTTGGTTCATTTCAGCCGAACCGTGATCTAAGTTTATAAGGAGTATTAGAATTCGATTGCACATTCACACCTCTCCAAACCAACCGGACTTTCTAGACAAACAAACTAGAGTTTGATTTAAGCTGACTAAATAGGTGTGAATGCACCCTTGGTCTCAGCAGACGTCAAACATCTTACCTCTATAAATAAATAAATCTGTTATAAATGTACATTTTGACTCTAATTTAAAAAAAAAAAAAAAAAACATATCGCAAGATCTATTTTTTCTACAAAACAATATAAAAAAACAGTTTTTACAGATTTTTTAAACATACCTATTGACTTCTTCTTGTACTGTATGAACTTACAAAGCCAGGCAAAACATTTCAAAACATACAGTGTGATGTTTGAAAAAGCAAATCTAAAATATGTGGACCTCAGGTTTGTCCTCCCAATTTTTATTCCCTCTATTCCTCTTGAGAATTGAAACCAGTGAAGAGAGCATGTTAAGACAGAGAGCAGCTGCTGGAGGGGATACCATGACCTTAGGTTCATATTCTTGGCATAAATCTTGCCCTCTCCTAAAGCAACACAAGTGGAGAGTCACAGTATGGCTGCTCAGGTCATCATCACAAGAAGATGTCAAGGGCCAAGAGGGACACTTACCCTAATACCCTCCCACTACTCTCTGCCCTCTAGGTGCTCATCAGATCGATTTTACCTTTGGGTGAAAACAGTTAGATGTGCTCAGTTCAAGCCCTCTTCAGAATCCATCACTATGAAACATATACTGGGTAGGATTCCAAAGCGCTCAAGTATTTAAAAATGTGAAGCTCGTAGCTTTACAAAAATGTAAGCGCTCAAATAATAATGCAGCATGAACTTTCTTGTTTTTGGTTTTGTGAAAGCTATAGAAGCATGGCATTAACCCATTTAATCCCACCAGCAACAGTTGTTGCCAGACATTTTTTCTTACTTCTGGAAGCTCTGAAAGAATTGTTTTGATTTTTGGCAGCTAATTTAACTTTTAAAATAAAATAATATTGTGTTTACTCAAAGCAGTAACAATTTCATGTATCTGGTGTGAAAGGTCACATGACCAGACCTCTTTACTTCCTGCCTGTTACCCTGGAAGTAAATGTCTGTTGCAAACTTGTACAAAAGGAAGTCAGTAAAATATTTAAATAAACAAAAAAATAAAGAAAATATTTTGAACATATGTTCTTTCAAGTGTCTTCTATATATTTATATATAAAATATATCTGTTCATTCATCTTCTGACTGTAAGAAGCAGTTCAACAAATGGAAATTGAATATCAAATTCTAAATGATGTATTAATTTAGTTAATATGAAAGAATTAATGAAATGCTATAGCTGAAAAATAAAACAAAATCCTCTTGGGATAATATACTTCATACAGAATATTTCACTTATTCTAGTGTTCAACTTAGAAGCATCTAGTCTACCCAAAGAAATGGGGAAATGTACGCTCTTTAATAATTCAGTTTAAGAGCTGCTCCAGGCGCATTGCAGTCCAGTTATCCTGAATACATCTCTAGGCCATACAGCCGTTCATCAATTACGTTGCAGCTTTTCAGAATCCTAACATTAACCTCTAAGAATAAGAATAATTATACTCATCAATGAGATTCTTTATTACTCATTTAGTGCATTAAAAATGCTCTCTCACTTCGGTTCTTTGAATTTAAAGAAGCTATTTGTTACAAAAAAATGAAAATGTCTTTACCACTACATAAATGACTTTAGTTTTGATTATGCAGACAACATACAAGATGTATAAACTGTGAAATGTTGATAAGATTTAATAGTACTATTCAAATCTTAAAAGAGAGGGCATAAACACTGTAGGGGTGATGGGCTTTGGTGTAAGCTTGTAAAGTGATGTGCTCTGTAAAATCTCTGATGTGCTTACTGTCAGAAGTGGATATTAATACCGCACAACCTCTTGCAGAATTTAATATTTTGGTTTTAAATGAGGCCAAACTACTTACATTTTGAAAACTTGAAGATGAAAGATGAAAACTTCTTTTTAAGTTTGTTGAATGTTAGACACAGAATTAGATTCCCATCTGTTTCCAGCAAACCTAAAATCCTAAGTCTCTTGATCAACATCAGTAAAATCTTATACTTAACTTGCCCTTACCCTATTTTTGAAATTATGTCCCCTCGCCAGTTACTCATTCAATGTAATTACATTTATTATTTAAAGCCTCTTCTATATAAAATCCATTGGTATTTTTAACATACTAAAGATGGGACCTCTGGTGTTGGTGTTGTAGAAGCTAAATCTCTTTCAGAAACTAAAACCCTCTTAATGTGCATTATAATAGTATTTGTCCCTTTGCAGATTAATTTAATTTAATTTTTTTCATTTTTTGTGACACATGACCCTAATTGAGGTAGGTGAAGTCTTTAGACTGTTAGACGTGTTCTGCTTCTTTTGGCAACCTTTTGGATGGTCGCCAAAAGAAGCAAGTGCGCTCTTGGAGTAATTTGGGTTGGCTGATCGCTCCTGGAGAGGTTAATTACTGTTCCATGTGCTCTTTATTTGTGGATAATGGCTTTTCACTGAGAGGATGGTTTAGGTTAGAGGTCATGTTAACTGAATATTTTCTGTCTTTGACACATTTTAACATGGTGAAAGACCATCTGTCATTTTTGACAGATTTAATTCTCCAATGCCAGATCGCTTGGTTCAGACTCACAGATATTTTTCAACTTTACACATAGAGTCATTACTAAGGTCACTAAATCAATAATAATAATAATTAAAAAAAAGATTCCCATCAAAGCATAATTTCCGACCAGGGCATTCTACTCATCTCTCTATTTGGGAGATGAGTCAGTGAGTTGAAGAGTTTTGAACAGAAGGCGTTGGAGTGCATCTGTGACCACTACAGGTCATATACCAGTGCAGCTAGATCATGGGATGCTTCTGTGCATGCATGGGATTTCCTCCAGCTGAAGCAAGGACTTGAGACATCGAGATCCCCCTTGTTCAGAGAGTCTTGGCAATGTTTGATTATTTCAGTAGAAGAAATGTTTCCCGATTTGAACATTTTGGCTGAAGTGGCATTTGTAATTCCAGTCTTCTGTGTGGCAGTAAAACATGAATTCAGCCAACAGATCAATATCAAAACCCCTGTGAGATAATCTGTCCAAAGCAAACGTCCAAAACCTTATGCAGCAACCGCTCTTATGACGATTGACTCACAAATGGGTGCGCAATTTAAGTTCACACAGACTGGAAGGAAGTTGGTGCACGATCAGGCTGCAGGTGGTGAATTGTTTATTATTTAGTGTAGTCATTTATTTACACAGTCTTGTGTCGTCGGAAAGGCCAGTCGGTGTTTTTTTTCACTGCAGAGAAAAAGGTAAAAAAAAAGAAAATATCAGAAAAATTCAAGAATATAGTTTAGAATTGCTGTTTGTGTTGGCGCAGGGGGTTACCATGCCCCACACTTGGAGGCCTAAGTCCTCGAAGTGGACATCGCGGGTTCGACTCCCGGTCCCGGCGACCCTTGCCGCATGTCCTCCCACCTTTCTTCCCTCTCCTTTCTGTCTGCCTACTGTCAAAAATACGAGCCACTAGCGCTGCAAAAACTCTTTGGGGAAAAAAAAAAAAGAATTGCTGTTTATGAAATCTACTTATCTTCAAAATAATAAGAAAAGTAGATTTAGTTTGTGCTTTGCCAGACATTTAACTCTGATTCACAGAGGCTCTACATTGCAATTTACAAGTTCTATAAGATCAGCTACTTACTTTGTTCCAGATACAAATACAACTCCATTTCAAGCAAGGGGACAGGTTTGAAGGTAAATGGGTGACACACCAAGTACTAGTTAGTTACAATGAATTGATTAAATAGGAAGGGAGACAGATAACATGATGTCTTTAATGACCTGTCTAATAACAACTTGTTTCATTTAAACATGTTATTTGTAGTAACTTGTCAAATACAAACACTGTATATTTCGGCAGTTTGCCCCATTTTATGCAGATGTCTGTATAAAAATGTCCGCAAAGTAAATAAGCATATTTTACAATGTGAAATTAAAATATAACTAGTAAAGTTTCCGTAAAGCAAACCTTGTTCTTTCATATTTACCAATGTCTAAGTATATTTGAATGGATGAATATTTGAAAAGGAAAAATAAAGAAGAGAAATCCTCAGTGTATGTTTGCAATGAGAGCAACATTTTCCCTCCAAGGGCTTCTGGTGTGTTAACACTGACATCTCACTGGAGCTTGAAATTCAATTTCACTTAAAATCCACTACAGGAAGTCAGTGGTTGAATAAAATGGCCATTTATCAATCAGCTTTGTCAGTACTATCCCTTTGGGTATACATGAGTAGCACAATAAATCAAACGATACAATTCTGTTTCCAGACAAAAGTTTAAAGTATCTCACTAGTGTCAAGGCATGTTTGTGATGGTGTTTATTTTAGAGCTCGTTATTTTTTATTTTTGATAATGTCTTGCAGAGAATACTTGTTTGCTTGAACTAAACATGCTTTGAAATAGGAAAATAATAAGCTGATGACCCCTAACTTACAGCTTAAAACTGTACTATAGCATGTTTCTCTTGTTATTAAAAGATGCTTAGAAAGTTTCTAAATAACGTTTTTGGAGAATGTCATAAGTAGACCCAATATTTTGTTTTAATCCTATACATCAGGGATACACTGTCCTTTGTTGTTAGAAATATCACTGGACCATACACACACACACACACACACACACACACCTATATATATATATTATATATATATATTATTTTTTTTTTTTTTTCCTTATCTAACATGCTGACTCCTGCCCATGGTTATGAGGGGAGGAGTTTGATTCTGCAAACAGGACTTTGGTGGTCATGGTGAAACATTTCAGTGGTGCGTGGCAGCCTCGCCTCTGTCAGTGTACAGAGGGCAGCTGTGGCTATCCAGTGGTTTGCCACCAGTGAGTGTGAATGACTAAATATAATGTGAAACACTTTGGGTCTTCTGGACTTGATTAAGACCTTTAGAAGTACAGGCTTATGTTTATCATCTGTAATGTGTTTCATTCACACAACATATTAGGGTCATGATTATCTATCAATAATTGACTGACACACTCACCGATGTATATGCTTTATTTTATGGGGGTCTAGCAGGTAGTTATGTCACTATTTGATATGCAAGTCAAATTTAAACTTCTGTGTTTTTTCGGGGGACTTTTGATACTTACATTAATGTAAATATCATGAAAGATAGACTGGTCATTTTAGCTGTGAAAAAAACAACTTAAAATCAACTTAGATGAAATGTGCCCAGACTCTTAAAATTTTAGGATTTTGTGATATTAAAAATGAGACCATAATCACTTTAAAAAATTTTTTTTAGTTTTTTTTTTTTAACCTTAAATCTGACATTTATCCTGTCGAAACAAGCCTTCCTAATGGGACACATCTTTAAACCAATCCTTTGTTGAGGCACTTTTTGATTTAATCGCAGCATTCACTCTTCCTTAGTTGTGATCAATCAGTTTTGGTATATTTCAGTCCCTGGTTTGTAGGTTTCTTTGTGTTCAGTTCCCTTCATTCCCCACTCTTTCCTCTGTTTAATAAACTCGCTGGTTGTCACAGTTTAGAACTTATTCCTCCATTGATAAACTTGGAGCACTGTCTGCACTCCATGTCCTGTCCCCCTTGAGGAAGTGCTGAAGGTTTTCTGTTCATGTTACAAAACCTTCATTTTGCTCGTCAGTACACTTTATTTTATTTTACCACTTGCAAACACTCTTAGCAGCATTGGACTGAGAATTAGTTTGTATTCTGAGCTCAGCAGCAGATGTGCAGTTTCATCAGGTGTTTGCTAATTTCTGCTGCTAGTCTGATGGGGCTAGTAGAAGCACCCTGCCCCATGCTGACTGGGGAAGGCATGGAGCATGGTGGCTTGTGTGGCAGACACTCAACCGGCGAATTTAAGGGAGAACTTTGTGGAAATAGATGGTGCTCGATGACACCAAGCATTTATGCACCCAAATGGCTACCATGGCAGAATAAAGAGTTCCTCAGACATGAGTGAAAGAATCAAAACAACACTGCAGGCAAGTTCCTATGAGGGAATATCATTATAACATAATATAGAGCTAAAAAAAAGCCCCCCTTTAAGACTTTTATGGTATATTGCTCATATCATTGTACATTGTAGCAATGTGATATTTACTTCTTCTTTACTTCTTTAGGTTTACGGTGTAACAAAGGCTGGTTGGAAGGTGTGACCTTCTCAAATTGTGGAGGACAGTCCAAGATTTATGTCACAGTTGAGAGCTTCTGTTCGGAGCCCTGACGGAAGGATAATCCTGTGGTTTAAACTTGGCAAATATTGATCCTGTGGCCCTTAGTGGCAAGCTTCAAGTCCTGAAATTGAGGAAAATGGATTACAAGGCAGAGTCAAAAAAGAAGACACATGAGAAAAATATGCTATTGTGATTATCTAGCAAGATAGCACTCTGAGAGAAAACAGTTTAAATTAAATCTATCCTGAGGCATGAAGATATAATATGCCCTTATTCAAATAAAGGATTTCTATGTTTGTGTTAATATTGGAGGCTTACATCTAGATTTACTGTTCTCATGAAAGAAAGCATTGCAATTGTTTCTTAGCAATACCAGGCAATGCAGAGGGTTTTACTCACTAATTTAAACTCATTTCAAAACACAGGGCAACATTTTAATCTCAAAGAAGAATAGGGCATGAAAGCAAAAACTAAAGAGAAGTTAAACTCATAGAAAATCTGCTCTCTCTGACTGTGACCTTTAATTTCTCTTGATTTGTTGTCTTCTCTGCTTTTAACCCTTGGCTTTTTGAACCCAACATTTAATTTTGTTGTTTCTTATTTAAAACATAAAACAACTTCTTTGGTTTCGTGTACACTTCAGTTTGTTTCACTGCATGTATTTTTGCTTCAGCCCTACATTTTTCTTGCAGTGATCGCATTTGGTCTCCGTAGCTGTAGAACAGCTCAAGTTTAAAGTGAAGGTGAATCAAAATCGTAGTACTTCACACAACTAAAGCTTTAAATCATTAAGTGACTATTAACTTCATCATTTTTTTAAAACTATCATTAAGATTTAATTACATTTTTATTTATGCAGGTAAATCTCATGGAGACACAGGGTTTCATTTTTAAGAGAGGCCTCATAATTCATTTAAATTACACATAACTGGAGCTGGTGTATAATGTGGAAATTATTTTTCAAAGTCATTCTTGTCAACATCTTACCCAGATTAAAATGACCATCACTTTAAACATAGATATGCATATCTACACAGTACATTGTTCTAGACGCCTAGCGAGAATGTTTTTGGTATTAAAATTTGTTACCGTATTTTTCTTGCAGTTTGATAATGGTGAACTTATTTCAGACATTTCCTACCAGAAAACAAAACAAAGGTATCGTGTGTGGTATCTAATTACATTCCACACATACACTATTATGTTAAAATATACCACTTATTTGATAACTGTTTCTACAAAGGGCTATGGGCTAATTTATTTAATAACAATCCATGTCCATCATGTAGACCATGACATAAATAACCTTCCCATGTCCTGTTTTCCTTCTAAATCAAAACGTGTTTTTAAGCCAAGTGTAAACCACACATATATACACACTCATATACACATACATACAGATTGAAGTTGCCAAGAGAAGAAAAACAAGAAATCAGATTGCAGTGTCATTAGTTCTACTAAATTCCCTTGCAAACAACTTTTCTATTGTCATTTTTCTCCTGTTGTCCTCTTCTTTACATTGCTTTGTTTAAGGTTGAGCCATATTGCTAAAAAGCAGAAGCATTTCATATGAGTCAACATCAATATTTGTTGGTTATTTAAATATCCAAAATACTGACAAAATGGTAACATGGCATTTCCTCTTCTATCCACAATTTCCTCCGAAGCTGTTGTTCTCACATTTCTATGTTTTGTATTTGTAAGCAGCTTTGGGTAACAGTGGCTAAACTTGAAGCTGCTCTCACATACTCATGCATAATGTGTACTGTATTCTGTGAGGCTCGCTGACTATGCAAACTGTCCATGGACGATTAAGATTTCATAGTCAAGAATACAGATTGACTACATTTCTCATGACAAATTCCCTTAATCCGAATGGATACTAGCAAGTTTTAAAGGCAGCAACCACAAAACTATCAGTGCTGCACAGAGAGCAGCGGTTACACTATCAGCCCTTGTGACTGATTGTGGTTGCACTAAACTTGGTGTCAAGAAAACAGTTTATGTGATTGCTGTGTCCTGTCAAGCAGTTTGCGAGTCAGTACACCACTGACTACACGTACGTGGGTATAAAAATGTACTTTTGTTGAGACGTGTCTGGCAAATATCCGCATTGAGTCAGCTCCAGGAGTGAAGAGTCCTCAAGTATGTTGGGGCAACATGAAGCTGTTACTGTCCATGTTACTTAGCAGGTTGTTGTTGTTAGCTCACCAAAGACTGAGTTTGTCCGTTGATGACCAGCCATAAATGGGAGCCACTGTCTGGTTTACAGAGAATTATGGGAGACAGACTTGAATGGGCTTTAAAAAGAGAAACTAGATGTCACTTTGGAAAGGCCTGATGTCACTTTGTATGGTTTGATTGATTCTTTTTGCTTGTTTTGCAATTTTGCTCAATGCTCTCAATTGAGCATTCAGAGGTTGTGGCTAGAGTATTCGACTGCCTACGTCCCCCAGATTGCAGCGTGGTTGAGGATTGATGAAGATTATAATTATCAGGATTGTATTGGCTGTATTGTGTATTGATATTGATCAGTTGATTATTTCAATAATAATTGCTTCATCACCTTGCCCTAATGTCACTCAGCATCAGCATTTTTAACATTGTTAGGGCTATGAGTCAGTCAGTCACACTGTTTTGAGAATAGGAAGTGTGGAAAGTGAAAGACTCCAGACACATGTCTCTCAAAACAGATTGAAAAATACAACACACAGATTTTTGGTCTGGAATAAGTAGATGAATATACAAAGTGGTAGACTGAACATTATTTTCCTCAGGCAGTATTTTGATGGAGAGTAACCTGGGATAAAATGTTCTCCATCTCTCCCGCTCAGATTTATTAGCAATACTCAATGGGGAGTTCCCCAAAGCACATCATAGGCGGAAAGCTGAAACACATGAGAAGAGTTGTATGAAGGCCAAACTCACCTCATTGTGCACACTCATGGGGGAGCCTATTTATCTGGTAGAAAACAGGCTGCATTTCATTTATTTATTTATTTATTTGTTCATTCATTCTACAAATATGCATATATTTTTTTGCTATAATTGCTTGGAAAGCAAGCATTTGAGGAATACACTAGTATAATAATTAGAATTGAAAGGAAACATCAAATAATTTTCACTTATGTATTTCACTGTTGTGGACTAAATACGGTTTAATTACTTACGTATATTAGATGCTTGCATAATTTCTTCAGGTTTTTAATAATACAGTATATCATTAAGCTTAGTTTTTAAAGGGATTTAATCACATGGTATAAATGTTTGGTCTGTATGGTAAAAGATATTTAATTATTTTATTAAAAAAGTGTGGGTTAAACTCTAAGGGACATGAACATAACAGGTAACTTGGCAAAACATGTTTTTTCTGTTTTAAGGGAAGTACAGATTTGGTTGAGCCATCTAAAGTATATTTTTCCTTTTGCTGGTGTTCTAAGAACTGCATCTGTATACTGAATGCAGTTCAGTATACAGTGATATTATCTATTGTAGATCTCAGAAAGCGCACACATAGCTGGCAAAAGACGACCAATAGAACAAAGCCCAACTGTAACTTGTATCCTGTAAAATTTATCTCATACATGTCGTAGAAAGTACATTTTGTCAATAACTATGAATACCTTTAAGCTTTTCAATAATCTTCTTATTTCAGCACTGTCATCTTTCAAAAGTACTTTTTGAAAATAACATTCTTTAGGCAGGAGTTAAACATACATACTTTTCATTTATCTTCTTATGTACTATTTAAAGTGTAATTGTCATGCTTTAATGATCTGTATGGATAATTAAGTAACATTTCAAAACAAGGGCTTGTGTAATTATTCACAAAACATAAAACATGGCTTGCCGGCAGGGCTGCGTTCACTTTGCTGATCCACTGAGAAAATAAGTGATCTACTTGGTTTATGCTCATGTGTTTGTTAGAACTCTGTACCCACTCAAAAGGGATCTGATTTAGACAGATTTCACTTCACTTCAAAAATGTCCTAATGTTTGTAATTCAAAAAGCACATATTTCTTTCATATTTATTTATTAAATTATCTACATTACATTTTTTTTTTCTATTTTAAACTTCTCCAGTGTTTCCTTATGTTGTCCAGAGCCCACAGTGTATATTTTACTTAATCAGGTTATCATAATAAAACTTATTGCAAACCTTTAAGAGATTAGTTGAAGACATTTCAAAGATTCGGCGTGTGAAACATCAACAAATATAAGAATAAAGAAGCTGTCTGAACATGGCAATACAAGTATTAGTCATATCTACCATATGCCAAGATCCTTGGCCCTCGGCGAGCAGCATCACTGGTTGTTGTCTGCTTAATTTTCTACTGAGAGATTATATGTCCCAGCTTTGAGACCCAAACAAATGCTGCAAAGCTCCAAGAGAGGATATCACTAAGAGGGTAAATAAGCAAACTGGAGGAAAATCTTGACAGGTTATTACACCATGAGGGTTAAGAAGGAGGAAGTTCCACTAATCCATTATTTACAGTTTGTTTTGGACTTTGGATTGACTGAATCCACAATGGGTCCTTGGTTACTAAAATAGTACAGGCTAAGCAAAAAAAAAATTTGAACAAAAATGAGTTCAGAGCATGTCATAAAATTACGAGGAATCACTCAATGTTTTTGGTAATAAGGTTTTCATTTCACTGATTCACATGAAGCTCTAAAAAATGTCTATTAAAAGCAATGTAAAGACTTGTAAGAACGCAAGTATTTTTAAGGGACATAGAGAAATATTCAAAACAATTTAGAAAGCAGGCAAACCTGGGCAACAGCAAGTAAGCAAGAGAGAAGCAGAGATAAGAGAAAAAAATGTGTTGCGTAAATAACAAATGGCTGGCAGTCCTAATATGTAAGAGCAAGAGCAATCTCATATTAGGAGCTACAGAGAGCTTTAGCAATTCATTCTTTGAAATCTTTCATCCTGTTTTTGTGGAAAACCCCAAAAGCTTAAAAAAGCACAAAGTTATGTTTGCCTGCCTACTTGAAATCACAGAAAAAAAAAATGCTTGAATGCTGATATGGTAATTTCCATGGTTGTGAAACTTATGAATTATTAATAAGAAGTGATGAAACCTAAAGTAAGTGTCTGCTCCCCTAAGTTCAAATTTAAAACTTCAAAATAATGTAAAGGGACGAGAAGGTGGTGATTCTTGGTCAAGTATACTTACAGTTATATCTATGCTGAGAAAACATGTAATAAATTAAAAATAATCACAGTTTTACAAGACATTAAGTAGCAAATAATGTAACAAAAAAAAATTCTAATTTGTTAGACAAATTTGTTAAACAACTAACAACTACTTTGTTAGTTGTTTATCCTGTGTGCTCAATACACTTAATAAATTTCTCTGGACACTCAAATTAATCAGTATCTGACAAAACACTTAATGGTTTAAAAATTCAGAACTTCAATGCCTGACTCCTGTTGTTTAGACAAAATTAGCTAGTTTAAAACATGTTTGTGTTATGCTCATTGTTGTTCAATAAACAGAAAACCATGTTGTTGTTTTTTTTTCGCTTTCTTCTTCTTGATATTATTCCTAAAATCTCATCTGCATTTCCTGGATCAGCATTTCCATTTTTCTATCTCGCCAGATGGTGGATTTTACTTCAAATTCATTCGACAGGAAAAGCTAAATTGAAAGAAAAGATTTATTTATTTATTTTATGTGGGCATTATTTCATTGTTACTCATCTTTGTCTTCATCCTGGATTTAATCAAATAAAACAGCTCTTGACACAATTTAAAACACTCTGGCAGCTCTATCAACACCAACTTGGAAGTCATTATGTCCAATTTTTTTGAACAAGTAATAATCATTGTAATTAAAATAGTATTTTGTAAAACAAAAAACATAATTCCACATATAATTTTTACTACTATGTATCTTGTGGTTCTTGTTATTTTTCTGAATGTTTCACCATTAAAGCAGCATTTTAAGGCGAGACATCAACCAACTGTAAAATCCAGTATAAAAAATATTTAAAAGCTGATGAACTAAAGTTATCCATACCAGCTGTTTGTAACATTTTCAATTAAACCAAATCCTTAGCAAACATAAGACGTAAATCACAGGTAATTTGGTCAGTAAATAAATACGTTATAAAACCAGTTACCAGTTGTTATGCTGATTTCATAAGTGCAAAGTAAAGATCACACTTTTATTTAGATTGTCACAGTTATGATAATATTTCCTGCTTAGTCCGCATTAGTACCTTGTTTAAATCTTTATTTGCATCTAATAAATTGTGGGGTCCACTAAAGGCAACCAGAAACTAATGATATATGTGACTTAAAATGTCAGGAGGTGCTAAGTGTGCAGGTGAGTCATTAATAATGACTGGAAGTCATTATTGGCTGACAGTACCAGTCAGTCCTGTGCAGTAGCATTTGACAGTGTCACCCAGTTAGTGTGTAGATTTGTCCTTTTTTGGTTTATTATCAGGAGCAGTCCTCAGTTTGCCCTAAAAATGATCCTTAAGCTTTTAGGGGGTGCAATAGTGTAAGCATTAGCAGAGTCTTTAATAACGTTTTGAAAATAAGATATTAACATATTATTGTTTCTTTACATAATTGAGGTTAGTGGGTATAACAGCCTTCCTCCCTACGAAATATTAACAGAACTTTGCTTAAATGTCTCAAAATGACAGTTTTGATTTATGAAATAGGTTATCTTGTGCCAGGACTTTGGTTCTAACTGCAGGGATTATCATTATTCGTCATCTATCATTAGATTGTCTGCTGCTGCAACATGCTGCTGCAAGCCATTAACTAGATGCAGTATGTTGGGTTTCATTAGATAGAAAAGTGTTTTAACCAAGTTGAATAATAGATTGAACTTGACTTCATTCTTTGATAGTTAGGATCAATTGAAATGTATGTATAATTTGATTGAGTTGATTTTTTTAATATATTTTTTTTTGTAAAGCTTGCCATTAAGAAGTACATATTTTATGATTTCTTGTGTGTAGAAAGCATGCCTACCTATGTTCAAAGTTAAGTTTGAATCAGAGTTCTGTTCAGAAGTGCATATACAGCCATGATTATGAAAAAAAAAATGGATTGCAGTTAATTGTCAATTTATCCATTTTGTTTTTGTACATATTTGAACAACAATTATAAGGAAGGCTTTTGGTCATGGAAGTGCAACATCTTTAAGGCCTACATATTTATATATTAAGCTGTTATCCATCCCAAGTACATAGGAAATGTGCAAAACACATGGTTTTAACGGCGTTGCTTTTTTTTCATCATAACTGTGTTGCTATTCACAAAACTGAAGAAAACATTTTTTGTCTTTTCTTTTTAGTCAAGTATTTTTTTTCTCTCAAAATGTATAAAACAACAGGATCTCAAAGGTCCAGTGAAAACACATGCAAAAACATGTCATGATGATCATTACTGTGTTATAAATATGGTAAACTAACTGAATATACATGACACTTTTCCAGTCAGAATGACCACTCAAAACACTTTATGGTACAGACACATTCACCTGTCTCACTCAGAAACATTCACACATGTATACAACAGTATGAAGATCGGTACGCAATTTGGGAGTTACGTGCCCTGCCCAGAGGCACATTGACATGTGACAGGAGGAAGCTAGTCAAAGCAATAACCTTTGCCACAGTCCCCTCCCATAACATCTACCTTGACAAAGGAATAATCCTATCCAAGTGGAGGAGAGACTTGGTATGAGTGCTCTTTGTCATGAGATCTGGCTAACCTCAAATATGTGTTAGGGTCTAAATAAGAAATCAGTCAGACATGGTGTCTTATTTGGTGTCCAGTGGATCTATTACCTAACAGAAGTGCCCAATGAGTCCAATCCAAAGTGAATTGTTCTCCAATCTAATGGAATCATTGTAACATAGTTATAAATATTAATTCTTTTTCGTAAAAGAAACCCAAGCTACTATTAGAAGATGAGAAATGCAGGCTTGAAATGGTATGCATTTATTCCTCTGGAGTGTCTGATATTATTCTACAGTGGAGTCACCATTGGTAAAAAGCAGAGAACTGTGGGGAACTTACTGAATGTCCCCTGTCATGGCCCTCAGACACTGTTTTTTTTTCAGCATTGAGTGTTCCCCAATGAAGAGGTGACTTCCCTTTGCCTTTCTTTGTGTAATGTTTTTAGATTGGACTGTTTAAATGCTTCATAGTAAAGAGCAATCGGTGTAGATCCACAAATTCTGTAAGATTCCCATCAGACAAACAGCGGTAAGGGTCTGGACACAGGCCATGTATTCTCACCGCTCTGTTGTAAAGCTTTAAAAACCCAGCTGATCAGAAAAGAATAGGACTACCCTTTGTTGTCACACATTATTCGCAAATCTAAGAAGTTTTTTAATGCTGTTATATCTTGTCCTACAGATTTGTATACAGACTAATAACAAAACAACTGAAAGAAACAAAAATGTTTTGCTTATTGAAAAGGACACCATTCAAACTACCACAGTACATATCATTTCATGACGTTCATCTGATTAAATCATCCTTGATTTAATCAGGAATGATAAAAAATTTGCATGGTGAGTATTTTTTTAAAAACATATAACTTTAGCATAACAAATGAAAATAATGTCACATATTTGTAATTCAACTTATAACTAATTCCCCATAAAATTCTTTTGTTTAATGATTAGGACAATAAATTGAACAATTACTGTGCTTAACTGCAAGGGTAATTGCAGTCAACCTTGCTAAATGCATTGGAGCTATTTGATCTAAATGACTATTTAAATTGAATTAAAGAGTGCTTTGATTTATGAAGCAAGGGGATTTATGAGTTGTCTTTGCTTTCTTAGAAAGAGAAGTTACCACTTCTGTTGAGTGGGAGCTTAGTTTGAAACCATCTAATAAGTATTAATCTCATTGTCTACTTGTCACACCTGTCCTGCAAAGGCCCATCTGCTGCTCAGAGACTTGTTTAATTGTTTTGTTTAGTCTCTGTTACATGGAAACGTGTTAGTGCCCATGCTTATGTGCAAGTGTGAACCTAGTAGGATGCTGCCTTTCTTGAAAATAAATAGTGCTGCTTGAGGTGACAATGAGAAAGTCAATAATCACTTTATATCACCCCCCAGTGAACTCCTGATGGGGAAAAAAAAGTTGCAGACAAATACAATTAGATTACAACAAGTTGATGCTGTGCATTTTCTTATTATTGTTGTTTGGTTGGTTAATTTGTTTCAATTTTCTCTAGAAATAGGCTACAGGGAAGGTGCCCTTTGTGTCAATTGACTGAACCTTTATTTAGGAGAAACATCTGTCTGCATAGTTGCATAAAATGGGAAGTATAGGGTTTACCATAAAGATATATTCTCAATCCTATTTTTGTTCACCTGGGAAAGAAAAACACTACTTGTGATATAATCAAATTGGAAACAAATTATGTGAATAAAATATTTTGGTCATTGACGCATCAGCATCAATGACCAAAGCAGTTTACAAAGCAAAGAAAAATAGATAGTTTTTGATCTGACAACTGTTTCAGATTGCTGTGAGTGATCACAATATAACAATTTTGAAGGTCATTTTGTGCCTCTGTTGCATAACTACAATAATTGAATTGGTTTTTGTATGATTGCGCTGCTATTATGCATTCTCCTAGAAATGTTTCACTCAAGTAGTTGGTTCCCACAACTGGCTATATTACATTTTTATTAGAAACAAGTTGACAAGAATATAGTTTATAAATTATGTTGTAAGGACAGGATCTTGGATATCAAACATTCCATGACAAAACTGTGATTTGTTTACTTTTGCAAGTAATATACAATGGTACCATGATAATGTTTATGATGAAATTCTGTTATTTTACTTCTTGGTAATTTAAAGATGGTTGTTTAGTAGGGCACAGCTTTCATGGCATTGCCACACACATCACATAAAAACATGAACCATATATTTCCACACTCAATTAAAAGGATTTAATCTTGTTTTTTTTGTTTTGTTTTTTTTCATTTTCTAATAATATATCAAAATTAATTTCAGTTTTCTTGTCTTTTATTTATCTATTTATTTATTTATTTATTTACAATGCAAAGTTTTACACACTGGAAGACATATCAGATGATGCATATCATAACATGCAAATACACTGTGCTAATGATACATTGTCAGGGTTATCTTTTCACATATAAGTATGCTACAGTGCTGGAGTTGCAAAACAAAACATTGGCTAAAACAGGTTAAAGTACTAACAGCCACAAAAATAACTGGATCCCATCTCCCCCCTTAAGGTAGTACCCTGACCTATCTGATACAATCTTTCCCCTTCTTACTGGGAAAGGGCTGAGTGCTTCTGCTTTTGGACATCTTCCATCAAGGCAGAATGACAGTTATTTTCAAAGCTGGCACTTTCTTAAGTGCTTCGGTGGCAACTGCCTTGGTTTTCTCTGCAGATTTTGTATCATTGCTGTACTTTATGATGTCTATACAATGTTGATCTTGGTTTTTTTTTCAGGTGTTTTAACATTACCTTAACATTAAAATATCTATATTGTTGGAGCAAATTTGTAGGTTCATGCACACAACCTACAAATCTGATCTTTAGTCAGATTTTAAAAATCTAACTAAAGGGGCAAAACATGCAGCAAGTAATTCCCTCAGTGTTATATATATATAATATATATATATAATATATATATATATATATATATATATATATATATATATATATATATATATATATTATTATTATATTATTATATAATACAATAATACATTGTATTATTGCATACAATGTGAAGTAACCCCATTAAAATGCATATTCTAATTTATTGAATATGACTGTATACTCTATATATAGAGCACCAATTACAATGCACTTTGCAAACATAACTAGAGTGAAGCTAATGGTTTTATTTAATACAGAACACAATGTTTTTGTGAAAAATGACACAACGTCAGTGTCAGCTTTTTTGACTTAGTTCAGTAAAGGCAAAGGAAAACCTTGAAGTCTAGCAATTTCTATTGAATTTTAGTTTGCAAAATTTGACTAAAGGGGCACATGCTATCACAGTTGTGCAAGCTTGAGTCACCTCTCAGGTAAATGGCAGGTACAGATTTTGGGTGTACCCCAACATATCTGGAGGCAACCAAAGTTGTGGACATTTTTCACAAAGACTTGATAAGCAGCATGTGCACTCAAGCCTTGCAATTGCTCAAACCATCCCGTCTTCCTGGCTTTCCGCTGTGCTGTCCCATATAATGAAATTACATTGCTCTTTCTTCCTGTGTTTCTGCAAATTTGCCACAGATTATGGCACGGAAATTCTCACAGCGCTGCCGAGGAGTCTGGCTGAAGATGCAACAGTTTGGGGCATGAAAAGCTTGTCTTTCATGTTTATGCTACAGTGTTGAGATCATGCCAGGTGTCTATACAAATTGTTAGACACCTGGATGTCTCAAAGTACTTGTGTTTACAGTACTTCCATATGACGGAGATTCTTATTTTTTTAGTCTGGCCATATTCAAAATGCCTAATAATAAGCTTTATTTCAAACATCCATCATTTCTTTGGTGTTTCGGGAGCTGCTTCACTACCCTTTCTTATATTCTAGGTAAATCTCAAATTAACATTATTATTAAAATATATTTTAGATCAAAAGAGGGTTTATATAAAAGGCTTAACTTGGACTGCAAAAAGGCATAGACCAGCAACAAAATGCAGTGTCCAACTAATTTTTAGATGAAATGTGATCTAGTTTGTGTTTGTTTTTTGTTGTTGTGTTGTGGTGGACGTTAGGATAATCTATTTTGCAATATTTCTCAATATTGCAAAAATCTGTGTGAATCTGCTCACTTTGAGTTTATCAGTTTTTCCAGCATTATATTTTTGCACACAGTCATGTACCATTTGTTTTTTTTTTGGAGTATTTAAGTATCATTCGTGTCTGGTTTACACTCAGGTTACAACATCTGATTGAATTTTTAACAATTTCTGGGTAAATTATGAAAACTGAAATTAATTAACAGATTAAACTGAAAAGATGTCAACATTTAGCTTCAGTAAAAAGATCAAGAACCAATGTGACAAAATCAACACTTGCAATTTAATGATGAATAAAATTTAAATGCACCTACCTATCTATCTTATAGCATTTCTTAAATTCATTTCACAACAAATTTAGATTTGTTAAAACATAGGCTAAAATCCAGATAAAATAATCTCTAGAACATCTGGGAATTACAAAAACTGAGTGAAATTATCTTATTTCCTGTACCACTTTTAAAATGTGGTATCCAGGCAGACTTGTCTTTAGTACCACAACACTGCAATCACCATTTTCCACTTTCTGCATAAAATTAAAATAAAAAAATGGCTACTAATTACATTTTTAGTATTTCCATTATTAATTGTGTTAAGGGTAGATAAACTCCAAATGAACAAACCTAGGAAATCAGCAATGCAAAAGCCCAACATTATTAAATCTGGTGCACAATACATAGTGACATCTCATATTTAGTCATAACCTTCATCTGCAAATCACTATATTAAATGTGACAACTAAGTTCATTATTTTGGTTTATCTAGCACATCTGCCCAAAAATGTCAGAATGTCAGACTCATGTATATTACCCCCCAAGTAACATGCTTGGATAAACTTCTTTCCTTGTTCCCTCTTCATTTTTATGCAGCCATGTCACCACATTGAGTGCTTGCCCATGGACAACACAGAGGTTGCTTTTGCTATGAATGCATATGGTAGACTATTAAAAGGTTATAGTCATCAATTGTGGTTAACAGAAGGATGCTGCATGGAAGAATAGAGTGTGATATTCGGTTATAAAGAGAAATACTGTACAGCAGGATATGTCAAGGATTTAGGTCAGCTCAGATTAAGATAAATGGATGTCTCAAAGAACCAAATCAGTTTCTCTGTCCCAGCCATACGGCCATTACACACATTCGAATACAAGACCAAAAGAAAACAAACTTGTTGTGAACTAATTATATTGCTATTAATGTTTTCATTTTGTCAAGCTTTTTGAAATTATTACAGCAGTTGTGTGTTTCTCTGCAAGTATGTGCAGATAATGCTGAAAAAGGTATCAGCAACTTCGTGTCTTGCTGGTAGGAATTACAAGTTTACATATTCAGCTTATACTCAATTTTATGCATAAATCACCCTTTTAATATACAAAGTAAGGCATGATTTAACTTTGTATTAGCAACAAGCCTACCAGTTTACTGTCATCCATCTGATAGCGTATCAGCCTTTAGAAAGATATTAGAAGCAGATTTACAAAGGTTTTCAAGGCTATGCTGTATGCTCACAGAACTGACCCTCTTGAAACCAAAGGACTATCAACTAGGCCCTCTGAGGCCCATTAAAAGCATGCAAACATGGATCACTCTCTATGGTATTTTTTGCTGGAGCGCAGCAGATGAAGGTCAGCAGATCAAAGGCTTTTGGCTGACATTCCTTGGTGCCTGATGAGCCCTCTTGGGTTTCATTGATTAGCCAATGAGAGACTCGGGCAACGACATTGAACAGATAAAAACAAAGTGACTTGTCTCGCTTCAGATGGAGAAAAGTTATTTTCCCTTCCACCCTCCCATGAGATTTTGGGTTCCCTTCAGTAGCACGACACTTAATCTGACTTTGAGTACTTTCACTGATCCCCCACTGACATTTGTCAATATGGTGCCATGGCCTCTGACACCAACAAAATATAATTGTGGACATACAGCATATTTACTGAAAGCATATTCTGAGCAACTGCTTATCCACAATATGTACAATGTTTATTAAACTGCAAAGAATTCAGAATGTGATTAAATTTTTTGAGATGAGTTTTGCCTTTTTAAGTACTATATCCCTTCTGCTATTCTCCATGGCACCTATGTAGAATATCTTTGATTGAATAGGGATATACATGACCCCTTTCACAATCCCTAAACTGCTTTTAATTAAGTCATTAATTAGGCAGATAACCTCAAGAGGTGTGGGAGTGGATATATTGTAATTGTGGATGAAGTTCGTGGGTTTTGTTATGTCACAAAGGAAATGGAAACATAAAAATGGGAAACTCAGTCATTTAAACTACATTTGCCAGTCTAGATTCTCAATCCAACAATTGCATTTTAACTTGAATACTTTAAAGCTCTTAAAATGTCATAAAATGTATATAAAGGTACGTGTGAAATTGCTCATATTTGTATTATAGTCTTTTATTCACCTTATCTTTGACTTTTCCAGGCCTTCACAATGATTGTAGTTAACTTATGAATGTAGCAGGCATTTGTGTCTTGTGTCTACCATATTACTGTATTCAAGCACTGCAGAAGAGAATAACGTCTGAAGGAAAGTGTCGTTGACACAATTTGAAATAGCCCACAACCAAAACAGGAAATATGAAAACAATTCCTATTCATTTCACATAAGCCTTTAATTGATCTTGGAGCCATGTGGAACATAAAAAAACTTATAAGTTATCAAACACCTGGTTATTCCTTTTGATTTGTGTTTCTGCCATCCATTTTCAATTCTAATTCAACCTGTTAAAGCTATTGAGAAAATAACCTGTTATTTTTTCCTATGCACGTCCATTATCAGGGGCATAATGTTGGTGCACTTGCATGCAGTCAGGGAGCACAAGGTAGTGTCTAAGTGGAAAATAAACTCAACCACTCAACCAAAATAAATGCTATTTTAGAAAAGGAAGAAAAGTAAAATTAATTCAACTTCTTCATAAACTGTGAATTCAAAATAAAGTATATTGGAAACTTAATTGAACTCATGTTATTTTTATTACTTTTAATTAGTAAACTGATATTTTTCTGACCGTCCATCTATAAAGTTACTTCATACAGATTATTAAACATTAGGAAATTTGAGAATCTGTTTATTAGAATTCAAGTAGTGTTATTTCCAGTGCTTCATCTGCATGCAAACAGGCCAGTTTTGACACAAATAAGAAAGAGGAATTTGTAATCGGGATAATTGGCGTAACTTTTGTACTGCTTTCAGTGCTGAAATCTTTCTTTATCACAAGTTACTTTTCAAATATTAAGTCTTAAAAAAACTGAGATGTTACCTTAAAAACAGAGCAGGCAAAAAGCACATAACGTGTAAAGGTTAGGAACTGATGTTTCTTTTTCTCTTTGCTATTTTTAACTTCAAAAGATCAAAGTTTGCCTTTTTTAGGCCATAGATAAATTTAATGAAAATAAACACTGTTTTATTGCACCCCTGATCTCTGGTAAATTAAAACAAACTGAAAAGAAACTACATGAAGACTTTGGTGTGAAAAAGTGTTTGGCCCCTTCCTCACACTTCAGTGTTTCAGAACATCAAAAGACAACACCATTAAACATGAAATGCAGTTTTAAGTGAAGTTGTGTTCAGGAAGAAAGAAATCCAAACCTACATGGACACTCTGTGAAAAAGTGATTACCCACACTGTTCAAATATAACATAACTGTGCATGATCCCTCTTAAGTTCCCTTTCTCAAGCCACTCACTGAGGCCTGATTGTTGCCGCACTTGTTTTCAATCAAGATATCACTTAAATAGGACCTGCTTGACAAAGTGAAGTACACCAAAAGGTCCTCAAATGCTAGACATAATCCCAAGATGATTCAGGAATTCAGGAACAAATGAGAAAGAAAGTAATTGAGATCTATAAATTTGGTTGAAAACAACTTGGGTTTTGTAGCAGGACAGTGATCCAAAACACACCAGCAAGTTAATCTCTGAATGACTTAAGAAAAACAAGATGAAGACTTTTGAGTGGCCTAGTCGAAGTTCCAACTACAATCTTGTATTAGTTGAAAATAGCAAAATGGAATTTCTAAATCAGTTTTTATTTATAGTTTGATATTCATGTATTATAGTTTCTTGCTAATATATTTCAGATAAATAATGCTTCTATTACATATCTTTAATTATGTCAATGTTTCCTACATATTGCACTGCTATTAATGCAAAGACAACAGTGAACATTTAACATTTCTTTGTATTTTATTTTTCAAAATTAAACATATTTTTCATTACTATAAATGTAATGATGAACTCACATTGATATTCATAATACATTTTGCTTGTTTACTGAGACTACATTGTATTTGAAACACAAGCTACATAGAAGCACTGAGGAAATGGTGCAGGTAAAATTTTTCATTAGAACATTTCTTTGAACTCCTTTTTTTGGAGTGTCTCTTTTATCCAGTGTTTGATACTATTTCTATTTTTTAGCTGCCTAGGAAGAATTATAATAAGACCTAATAAAAAGGCTCTCTTTGGGGTGCTTTGAACTCACTCCCTTTGTCTTTTCTCATAAGCACCACATCCGGGGTTTGGTGTCACCAGTTATTTCAAACAGTGGCCTTTAGGGCCTTACTTAGCTATACCTTTGTTATGTTATATAGTTTTTCTGCATAATAACCAACCTTACATCATTTTCAACTGTCTGTTTTTGTAGCACTGAATTGCCCAGCCTTTTGAAAGGGATACTGTGGAAGCTACCATGGAATAAATTGAGTCTTAAATGCATTGATGCTGTGGCCATGTCTAAGTAACTGGTTGTCTTACACTAAAGGTTTCTTCAATAAAAACTCATTATTTCTTGCCCTCTCTTTTCTGTCACCGCTTGTCTTCCTTTTCTGCCTCCTCCATCTTTCTCCCTATCTTTTGCTGAAGTCCTACAATTCCGCTTGAGGAAGTGGCAGCAACTGTGGCTACAGGCCCTAAAAATACCTCCCGCCTGACAGGGTTCTGTAACGCACCTTTCTGCCAGCGTCCTGATGTATTAGAGCCCACTCTCTGGTTCATCTTTTGTCACTCTTATTTCTCTTTTTTTTGAGCTATGTCAAACTAACCTAGCTGTGAGAAAACCCTAATACTGCACTTAAAACCCATACCTCCCAACCAAAAGTCACACATTAGAGTCACATTCAACAAAACTTTAATCTTGCTGTCGTACTTCAGTGGATCAAACAAAATTGCCTTTTTTTCTTTCTGGTCATGGCCAAAATTTGTCTCAATTCATTTGTAAATCTTTGTAGCGAGGATCGTACTTCAACGTTAAGAGAATTATTCATATCTTAATATTAAACTACAACACCCCAAAAGTCAAGATGCTAGAAAATGGAAACAATTTCCTTTTAAACAAATGTCATTTGGAAGGTATGCCTGTCTGGATATGGTCTCAGGTTTTACGACACATGTAATTTCCTGCATCGACAAATAGCATTGATTTGAGTTACATTGAAGTCACCATTCAATTGCATTTCTTTCAGAGGGCAATCAGGCATCACTCGCACTATTGATTTAAAAGAAGTCCTGGTTTAGGGGAAGAAAAAGAATCAAGCCTTTGCTGCTAAATCCACTTTGATATTTTCTCTTATCTATTTGCTCAAAAGATCCACACACCTTTTGCTAAATATATGAATATAGGTGCCTTGCTAAATTATTAATGCTAGATGTGATGAAACTAAGCGTAAACTTAATGTTATTTAATCTTTTTTGAGCAGCCACTAATCTTTTATTTATTTATTTATTTAGCCTTGGTATTTTTAGATGGGCTCTTTTATGCTGTCAGATTATGTAACAATGTTTTAAGCATTTTTATGTAGTTAGAGCACAAAGAAACAATAATTTATGTAATGTGTTATATTTGTCACACACCTTTTTGGATAAACTTTAACAGGATATATAAGCAGAGTCTGTAGTTGAGGGGTGTTGGTGGCGCTATTGGTGGCTGTGTGCGTGCGTGTGTGTGTGAGTCGTGTGGGGCAATAAGGAGGAGGATGTTGTTCTTCAGAGGGCTCCCTAATGAGCCATTGTAATCAATGCCAAAGGAGATGGCTTTGATGGATGCCTTTGTGAAAACAATGTGCCATGATGACCTCTGTCTAAAGAAACCACAAAGCAGCAACTTCAAACATGAAAAGTGACCTTCAGCAGGATGTTGCCAACATGCAGGTGTCTATACGACTTGCTATTTGTGTACTCAAGAAAAGATTTAAGCTCTTCATGTAATTATAAGGAATGTAGGTTTGTGATTTATTTCTCAAACTCACATTCTTCAGTATTGTCAAATGATGCTCACTGTAAAAGAAAAATTGTGGGCCTGCAATATACCTCCCAATCAATATAGGTTTTGCACCAAGATGTCTACATCAAGCAGATCTTCAAACAAAAATACAGAACATGTCAAAAACACATTTATTTCTGTCATGTCATGTTTTTTTATCATCTACTGACAAAAAAAAAAAACTATATAGCTGGTGTCAAGTTGTTTTTTATCCTTCTCTGTATGTTGGTATGTCAAAAAAATAAAAAGTGTGTATGTGTAAGCAGGAGAAAGTTAAGCACCTTTTCTGGTGATGTGTGCATTTTTGTTGTCTTGTGCAAAGTGGATGGACTGGCCCTACCTGGTAAAAACTAATCCCTTGTCCTGGGGACTGGTCCAGTCCAGGGACAAGTAAATACCTGGGACTGCAAATAGCATGTTGTCACTATTTGCTTCGTGTAAAAGGTCTTTACTATTGGCTGCTGAGAAACGATTGCGTCCTGGAAGTGTGGACCGCTGCTGAGGTTTTAAATTTTACCCAATCGTTAACATATGTCCGTGACTCATTTGTCCGTGACGTACCAGTTAGAAGTTGTGAAGCTTTTACTGAAAATAGACTGCACTGTAAACAACCATCCTCCACTGCGATGAGACAAGTGCTAAACTGAACGTGGCAGCTGTTAATGTTAATTTAATATTTGGAAGAGTGGCAGACTGAACTGAATGGCCTTACTCACTACCGACTCTTAACATTGCTAAAACTACAGAAAGAAAACAGAGCACGTCATCGTTTACAATGTCTCCTGTTTGCTGGTTGGCTCCGGATGTCTTAGAGTTATCTTGAAATAATGGATTTTGTAATTATAACATTCCACTTTAGCTGGTGCAACACAGAAAGCTGGCAAATAATGTGATGGTATTTGGCAGCTCCAAATACCATCACATTAAAAATATGTGATGCATGTATCTGTTGGTTAGTGAAACTTTATTCAACCGTTTTCTAATCCAGCCTTTCTTCACTAGCTGCAATCTACTCTTTGCTATTTTTATCTGACATTTCTGAGTATGCACTCAGCGCTTTGTGTAAAGTAAGTAAACAAACTCCATTGATTATGTTGCTTGAATTTGTCCCTCTTAGGCTTCTGTTTGTAAAGGAGCAGGGAGACAAGGGGTGGAGAATTGTTGTACTGAACAAATTTCAGAATAAGGTCATAAGAGAACTGGGAAAGTAGTTTATTTTATTTCAAAAGAAGTTAGTAACTCCACTTTAACATTGTTTCTAATGAAGTAGACTTTGCAACACTGTTTTTCATTTGTGAAATGCTTTGAAAGTTATGTTTTGCAGGTTCCTTAAAAACTTTTGAACCAGGGTCTGCAACCTACAGCTCCAAAGCTGTAAAAGGCTCTTTCATGATTTCACAATGGCTCTTATCAGTTGCATTGAATTTCCACTACAAAATGAAACTAAATGTACTTTCATATCTACTTTTCTTGTAATCAGGTTAGCAAGTATGTGCTATTTATTTATTTATTTTTATTATCTTACATATTTTTTTTACTACTATCAACATCCCATAGAAAAAAAATAGTCCATCATCTTTGTGCAAAAGTTATGACTGTTAAATAATCAAATAGAAAGTCACAAAGGTCACATAAATAACAATATTGTTTTCTTTTTTAAATAACACTTTGCCTATTTTAATAGCAGCTCCAAAAATTGCCATTTGGAGCTCTAAGCGACGTACTTGGCTGGACAGAGGGTAAAAATGTCTCTTTGGATTGTAAAGGTTGCAGACCCCTGCTCTAGAAAGAATAATGTCATCATGCAGTTGTATTTCCATGGCTAATTTTTAAACTCAGCAATAATCTAATAAACTAACCTTAAAGTCGCTTCTCCATTGTCAATTCTCACCCCAAATGGTTAAAGTCTGGCTCAGTTCAACCCCAATTTGAAATATTTCCATTATGGCCTGTTCCTCTTTACTGTGGATGTGATTTTGGGCTGTGAGCGCACAGGAGCTGAGGTTGACTCTGATGATGTTCACAGCAAAACTCTCCACCCTCGAAGATATGGTTTGGATAGACTCAGTTAAACATATTATTCACTTTGTGTTACAGAAATTAATTACTGGTCCAAACATTATGGAAACAATTCAGAGTAGCTGATTATTTTTTGCTACGCCTATAAATATATCTACGTTTTCTAACATGTAAAATCTTTTGGATTTAGGTAATGCAATCAAAAGATGTAAAGCAATATTCAATGTCTTATTTAGTGAAGTGAACACAAAAATGGAGAATAGCCAGGCAGAGCCATGCTCTGATATGGACCACATTGGCATCCCCTGGTGGTCTACCACCCCAACTCTCCCCCTCACCCCTCTATAAGTACACAACTACGGTTCAATAGTCCCTTAAGAAAAAACTCACCTTCCACAACGTTGTTGAAGGGTGGGCCAGTAGGGTGCCAAACAGGCTGGCCGGAGTGGACTGGGGAAGAATCAGCTAAAGCCACTCTAGTGGAGGAGCAGCTTAAGCCTCCTTATGAAGAAAGTCAAGGTAGATCAAGGCATGTTTATTTGTGTAGTAAATTATACAACAATAATACAAAGTTCTTTACTTGATGAAAGCATAAAAAGAGTATACTGCAGTGGTAATATGCCACTGCAGTATTACCACTGAGTATAATACAGTGCTCTATACCACTCCAATTTAATGGACATTGGTCCATTAAGTTGGAAGAAAGTCCGATTTAATAGACTCAATTTAATGATGTTCCAGTTAATATTGTGAAAAGTCAAAGGCAATTCTGAAGAAATGGGTTAAGTAAAATAACCTAGGCTTTCAACTTTTCTGCAATTATTTGGAAGTTTGTTCCTGATTAACTGAATGCTGCTTCTCCATCAATGGTTCAGATTCTGGGGATGCAGAGTAGTCTTGAACCAGAATTATTCCAAACAAAACTTTTTCAATAGCCTTGCCAGATAGAAAATTTGATAATTTTGTAGTGAACTGTTTGCTTTCTTATTCATAGGAATTAGTTACTTTTTGATACTTTGTTAGGGTGTAAATCAGAGGATGCAGTTGTGGGTCAGTTGGCAGTAGACTATACAGTTCTTCTAACCTAATTATCCTACAGTTGTGTCTACACACTATTCCCTGTGGATTGTCCCTGTAATCATTCTGAATGCCCTGATACAATTATGCCTAGTCTTTAGTGAATACTCGTCTCAATGGTGACAATTCAGTTTTGTGATGAGTATACAGGCTTTTTTAAGCTTGCTCCAAGGAGGAAGAAGGAATGAGGATTTGTTTGACTTTTGCTCTCTCTTGACCCTTCAGATCAACTACACCCATGTTGTCCAAAACCTCCTGATTTACATTTTAAGTACTGAGTAAAAATATGAAAAATTAGAAAACAAAACAAAATCAAAGACCAGCAGGCTGTGTGCCCTCTGGCATGAGAGACAAGAAGAGAAACAGGCAATTTATTACACTTTGTTGAGTTTGTTTAGTTTAGAAAACTACATTTTTGTGATTTAAATAAAGGTGAAAACTTTAGGACAAAAACTTCCAGCACGAAATAATGTATTCAGATGCTTCTCTTTTATAATTCTGCAATTTTACTGCAATTTTAAAAAAGCTTAAATCTAAGCTTTTTTTAAACATCCTGCATGAAGTATTATATTCTGATCTATAGGTTTAGAACAAAGAGAAGTGGACAGCTATTTGTTTCTTTCTGCGATCAAGAGTAAAATGTAAATCTGCAAAGAAAAAAATAAAAATAACCAACAAACTTATGACTGTACACCAGATTTTATAAAAGACATAATGAATTATGTTTAAAAAATACAAATTTGTTGGTCATCATATCAAATTCAGAAACAAAACTAGGCTCCATAATTGTTTGGAAACTCTCTTGAATGTAAGATTTCAATTGGTGCAAAGTTCTTAATATGAAAGTCTACAAAACATGACATTGTCTATATGGGCTTTCAACTTGTCCTCATTCTCCTGTGCACCTCTTTAACTACTTTTAGATTTGTGAGAATATCACCCTTTTATTTGGTTCAATCTGTAACCACCATCCACTTGAATTCTGATTGGTGTTTATGTGTGACTAGTTAATTAGATTTTTTTATTTATTTATTTTTTTATGTATTTGAATTTTTTATTTTAACACAAAATGTCCAAAGTTTTGTCATGAACTCGATGAAGGCCATAAGCTGAAAAGTGTTGTTGTGCCTATAAAGTTTTTTCTTAGCATTTCAGGTGTTGCTGGAAGCAACAGACACATCCTGAAATTTGCTGACGACATAGTAATTGTTAGTCTGTTGCAGGATATGGAAACTGAATATGACCTTGTTGTTGATGACTTTGTTCAGTAGTATGTTCAAATGAGCTTAAAACTAAACAGAACCAAACTGAAAGATATGAACAATGACCGCTGTAAAGCACTTCAGCTCCCATCCCCAATATTTATTAACACAACAGAAATTGATTTTGTTGCAAGCTATAAACACTTGGGAACAATAATTGATGTTAGGCTGGTATTTAAAATGAACACTAATCAAATAGTTGTTGGTTGAGTCTTATTTGTGAATGTATGGTAAAAGGGGCATCAGAGACTGTGCTTTCTCAGAAAGCTAAATATTTTTAGTGTAAACATAAAGATTGTGAGCCTTTTTTATTGAATTGGTCTTGGCTTTTCTGCATATTTTGGAAACTTATTTTTTTCAGAATAAAAACTGCCTAAACAAAATTGGAAGAAGATAATTGGGACAGCCCTAACTTGCCTTAATGACATTTTTATTTGTTGGACTGTTCAGAAAGCAAGGCTCTTTCTAGATTACACTTTAAATTTGAAGTTCCAGCTTTTTCCCTCTGGGTGTAGGTTTACCCTCTAAGATTCAAAGCAACAGATGGAAAAATTCCTTTAGACCCACAACAATTAGGTCCCTAAGAATGTGAATTATAATTCTTTTTTATATAGTTATGAAATCGTTCCTATATGCTTTGTTTTTAACATTGTCTATGTATTCTTATTTTGTTTTGTATGTTTGAAATGCCTGGCTGCAAAACAAATTTTAAAGGAACTAAACTGAACAGAAGTCTTCACCTCAGGAGATGTTTGACCCTCTGCATACACCTTGTAAAGTTGAAGGAGAGCCAGAAATGTTTTGAATTTCAGTATGTGAACAATTTAAATATACTGAGCTGTGTGCGCAAATTCACATGTGCTGGCTGTATTCTTGCAAAGACTGGAATTCCTACCTTTGCAATAATATATGTCACTAAACATAAACCATTTCATATGTGACATCGAAGAGAAGCTATTACATTACCAAGGCTGTGATCCGACTCATCTACCATTATGCAGTCTTGATGTGAAGCTTAGCACAATTTAATGGACTCTGTACTGTGCCCAAGCAATTATTTTACAGTGAATGATATATGATATAATAGAGGAATTTGACAAGAAACTTAAGTGGAAAATGGAAACAGACAGCACAAAATGGCAAGAATAGACCTTATTTTGATATTTAAAAAAAGTGAACTTAGGTAAGTGTTGGTTGAGTTTTATTTGTGAATGTGTGTATATTTTTGAAGTTTCTCTTTCATTTACCTTTTCTTTTAGCTTCAAATGTCTAGACTAATATTATTCATTTCAAAGTAACAACATGGTGCAGCAGACTTTAGTCGTCATGTTTTATGATCTTTTAAAACTTGTCCCTCAGATGTTATGTTCAGTTAAACAAGATAATCTTTGCATTTTTTCTTGACTGGACATCAGTGGGACCATTCTGGTAAATATCACGCAAGATAATGAGGCACATTGTTAGATGCATCTTCCCATGCAGAACATTTTTCATAATCATGATAATGACTAGTTTTCAATCAAATAGCAGATCTCCAGATCTTCGGATCTGGTGAAAGGAACTCAACAGGGATTCAAACATCAATGTTAGTCATCCTCTTAAATACAAACATATCTGTTTACTGAAGTTTACTTAGGTTTTCTAAATCTGAGAACAAACATCGTAACTATGGAGAACAACAGATTTTAAAGGTCTGCTATTTGGATAGAGATCATCCAGAAATAAATAAAACACAGTGATGAGAAACATAGGCATGAATTGCAATCATGAGCAAATATTCTTTGATTGCTTTGTGCTGTTTTAACACTTGCCTGCAGTCTGTCTTTGGTGGGTCACTCTGTTGAACTTCATAAAACTTTAAACACATTACCAAGCATTTGTTGCAGACATGAATCATCCTTTCTAAAATTATAAAAGAAGGCATGTTGTTTTTATACAACTGTGGAATTTATAAAACACTTTTATGAATGTTATTATTTTTCTCCCAACAGATCTGCCTTGATCTGTTGTGTGTTTTCAGTGACAAATACAATATGTTTCCTGGGATATGTATTGTAGGAGGCAGAGGAACATAAAAAAGGTTCTATTTAAGAACAAATAGAAAAGGTTCCATGCAATGTCATTAAAGGGAAATATATAGGTTTGATGGCATGTTCATATTAAAGATACGCGTTCAGTGCTTAACTTCATAATCTTCAGTTTTAAATGGTTTTACATGATTAGAACTAAAGTGAGTGAGTTTCATAGTCAGTTTAGGATATTCTGCTGCAGTGTAAAAATTCTTGTGTTGCAGTATTTTTTTATTTTTATTTTTTGGCATATCAAGCATATTATTCTCTTTGCCCCAGAAATTTAAAACTCGAAACACCAAATCCACATCACCACAGATTTTATTTTTTGAATAGTTTGACACATGCACTGCAGCTTCTAAATAGAAGGGTGTCCAGAAAAGACGCAAAAGGTCAACAGATCAGAGATTGTGTGAGCATAGCAGTAAATCTTCTGAAGCTTTGTTCAAGTAAGCAAGTTTGTGGTCTCTGAAAAAGTTACTCTTTCATACTGCTGACCTGTATGCTGCTCTCTAGTTCTCACTGAAAAACATTATGAATACATTCACTTTCATGTACCCTCATCTGGTATTCTCAATGTGTTGCACAAAAAACACACAGATTTCCACACAATATGTCATACATAATGTTCATCCTGCACTGTGCTCCAAATAGACACTCCCCTTGCTCCCTCCAGTGTATTCATCCTGTAAGATGGCATGTCCAGTAAAATATCTCTGCATCTGAAGAACATAAAAATATTTGCCCATTCTACTGAACTCCTATAATGTTCACACGTAAAAACAGCTTAGATGAAAAAACAGTCTTGTTGAAAACAATCAAACTGCCCAAAGTACTTAAATTTGAATGCAAACTAAATCCATTATTTTTGTTTCTATGATTTTCAAAATTGTTGATTAGATGTTTTCAGTGAAAAAGCCCACCTTCTGTTTAGCATGAACAAGATGGATGAAATAGTTTAATTAAATTGACCATAAAAAGCTGCATAGCTATCAACTTTTAAGAGTGATAACAAATACAAAAAGCAGGCATATGGTCTAATAAGAGAACATAAAACACTTATTTTTTAAAGATCTTTGGATTATTGTTTACCAATACTGGAATGCCTTTAGATTTGTCTCATATTTCAGTTATAATCAAGCTCTTTAGTTATATACTACTAGATTAACATCATCTAGATGTTGACCCCTCAAAAGAGAAGGTCACAAGTTAAACAAACATAAAAGGCAGAGATAAATGTCTTGGTTTAGAATTGCCATTCCAAGGTTATAGCAGTTGAGAGTTTCAATTAGTCTGTCTGAGAGCAAATTTAAGCAAAAGGAGAGAAAGGTGTTTAACAGCGTGAATGGAACTGCCACTATAGATTAAAATAAAAACAATATAGAACAGCAAGTCTAAAACTTGCTTTAAAGGAGACGTGCCCCTGTTTATGATTTGGTAATCAAATTAGACTCAAACAGTGGGTGCATATTGGTCGTAGAAAAAAATAAAAAATAAAAAATATAAATATATATATATATATATATATATATATATATATATATATATATATATATATATATATATATATATATATATCCTGGGATACATTTGAATGTCAATAAGATTTTGTCTTGGGAAAATGATCTGTTTCCTTTGTTCCATGGATTTATTATTGTGTACTTTAAGTTATGCACATCGGGTTTTTCTACCTCCTGTTTTCACAGATTCAGTATATGCTATTGACATCATTTGCCTTTTTTGTTGCTTATCAGATTTCTACTCTAATTAATTCTACTCTAAGATTTAGCATTAAAATAGAGGGGATTAAAATCCTTCACCAAATCAAATATATTGGGATGAACTAGTGATTATAACAAAGGTTGCAATTCCTCGGCTCCTTCTGCCCATTAGTACAGGATTCACCGTGATGGACCATGTCAGGGCTGTGTGGAGGTGGAATTTCACCAATTGACAGAGGCTTCCTTTTTAGCTGGACACAGTTTTTTTAGGGGGAGAAAAAGAATATTTTGTAAGAATGGCTGCAGATTGCATACAATTGCAAGCATGCTTCTCCATCATGAGACGGTGAGAATTTGAGACGCTGACACTTAGCAATTGTTAATAAACTCATTGACCTAACTCTGTTTTTGCAAGATTAGTTTGTTGTGTCCAAAAATCTGGCTCATTTTTAAAGTGATGTATCAGAAATATATCAACACCACATACCTTCTTGCTGTGTAGCAGTAGTGCAAGTCATGATAAAAATCTAATTAAAAGATTACAAGATATATTTAAAGGTTTTTCTAAAATATGATTGTTTTTCCAAGTAAGACATCTCTTTCACTTACATGCTATCATTTTATAAGTTTTAAGCATAGCTAGGATTTTGCTTTGATTCTTTCATGCATGTTTGAGGAATACTTTAATCTACTGTGGCAGCCATTGAAAGTATCAAAACACTTCCTCTCACAAAATGACACCTGTTTCCACAAAGCTCCTTCTTGAAGGTGGAGTCTCCAGCTGATATGTGGCCTAAGAAGTCAAACTTATTTTAAAGTGTGTCTGATATATCCAGCCTTTCTTATAATCACTCAGGGTAACATAAGTACTTGTTGGTGATGCAAAATGGCACTCTCTGCCCAGAATACACAGTACCACTCCTTTAATGACCTTTGATGGTCAAATTCTAGAATCTTGGTCTGATACATGTGGAAGTAATAGTTAAAAGTAAAATACACATTTAGAATAGGTACTCTGGCAGTTTACACCAAATACTGGAAAAGATATACTTAAAGGAGGTCTGGAGATCTAAACATATGATCATCAAACAAAAACTTTACTTTTTTTTTTTTAAATATTTTTGTTTTCTTGTATAAATTGAACTATTAATCAGTCTTCTCTGGTTTGTATAATAAATATTCATCAAAAAGAGCCAATGACTTCGATCATACAGTGTTGATAGACTATTAAAAACCAAAGGTCTTTAGTTCATTTCCTGAAAAGCTATATTTCAATGATGACACTCACAATAAACAGACTCTGATGTTCAGTCAAAATGAAGTTATAGATTCTGTATCTTTTATACCAGTTTTCAAACCACCCGGGGGCAAGTGAAGTTGACAATATTAGTCACAGGAGTACAAATATTTTAACAATTTTGTCAAGAATAACATTTTGTCATTAAGTATTTTTTACACCTTAAAATGCTCCACATTTGTGATTTAACAATTTAATTGTCGATTTGACGTGAAACAAAATACAGCACGTGTCATAGATGCTCAAAAAAAATCAGTGGGCTACTCCACAGATTAATTTATTGCCGTAATAACAGGAAAGCTTATTTAGAGCTGCAACACAACATGTATAATTATAGTTGTGCTTAAGCAAGCTTTGGCTTTGTTTTTGACAGGCTCCATTGCAGTGTCACTACATTCAATTGAAAATTATTCCATCCAGATGGCAAATAGATTGGTCTTCCATGAATCTCCTATTCTTACTCTGGAGAGTGGAGAGTGTCTGAGTTAAAAACCTACTGCAGTTATTAAGTAGTGAAAACTACCACCACCTATCAGCCAGTACAACAGTAGCTCACTGAATCACTGACTGGGAAGTCACATTGATTTGTTGGGTTTGTTTCCCTGCTGCTTGGTAAGTGGGTGTTATGGCAGGTGGTGTTTGGTCTTTTGTGTCAATAAAACAAAACAAAAAAAAATAAATAAATAAAACATCACCAGTAATAATTTATTTGCCACTTGTATCAACAGAAAATACTCATCATTTGAAAGTATGGCATACTACACAAATGACTGCATACCATGCATAAAAATTATTTAATAAAAAGGCTTTTCTGTTGCTACTATTACAAGGTTTTTCATAAAACCTGAAAGAATCTTTAAAATTCATTTTTTGACCCCAAGATACAAGTGACAAGAGCAAATTGAAGTCAATTTGGGTACCTAAGATTTTCTCTAAAGCTGTCACTCTTGAAAAACAAATATCCGCCGTAGCCATGAAAGTCTTCAATACGAGGTGAATAGGTCTCTTTCATTTGTGTCACAGGGTAAAAATTAGACCACAGAGTGGTTATTAATTTCCATCCTGTATCCAGTGCCCTTGTTTGTTCGAGAAAGACAACGATCGCCTGCATACATGGTATCTCAAGCCTCCCCCGTCCTTCTGCTGCTCTTCTTTTTTTTTCCATTCTGCTCTATTTAATATCACTGAGCCCTTACTCTCCAGGCCTTGATCCAATCCTCATTCCTGAGATGTTGTGGTGTCTGTGACACCATCAGCCATGTGCGAAGGGTCATTAGCACAGCCGTCATTAAATAAATGAAATCAATCTCAAAAACAGCTGGCTCCTGGGGAGGGAGGGGGATTTGGGAATATACAGGGAGGTTCAGGCAGAGAATATTGATGATGATGCTTCTGTGAAGTGAGTGTGTGTCCTATGTATGAATATGGATATATGTGTGTGTCTTTCTGTCTGTTTGTGTGTATTGGAGGGCCTGATACGAGTTTTAGATTGTTCTCAATCTTGGCCACAGTAATTATAATGTAAGTGGAACAACAGCGTGAGGTGTGTGTGTGGTAATTAACCCCAGGCAGCTGAGAAATGGGTGTAATGAGGAGAGCAGGACATTGAATCTGTTCAATCAATCCTTACTCTCTCCTCTGGAGCATTTAAATGTATCCGTGACCTTGTAATGGTTAACTGCGACATACATTTGAACCCATTTAGCACATCACCGTCACTTCATTTATTTTTTTTCTAAGCAGTTTTACTCATATTGAAGGGGACTCTAAAAGTTTGTTTTGACTTTGTGCTAATTTTCTCTTTTTTTAATCTTAAAGTGTATCAAAAAAGTATCAATGTGGTCAGTCACCAGAGCTCATATATATGTCACATTAGCAGAAAAAACTAATGAAGCCTTAAAAATGTTGTTATATGATTAACATGAAAATGGAATATTAATTTGAAACATGAGGGTAATAGAGTGAATCATACATTAGAGGCCAATGAAGGAATGCCATTACACAAATAGTATTACCAACTCAACTAAGCAGCAATAAAAATGTTGTCACTTTTATTGCCCTGAATTAAGTGACAATCTTCAGTATAATTATCAAATGTTCTGTAAATTACATTGATATTTTAGTATATCACAACACTGCCGGGATTATTTTAGAAATTACAGAGGACAAGAGAGCACATTATTAAAGTTCACAAGAACGTCACTTCATTATAAAGGAGCTTATCTGAAGTATGAAGAAAAACACAGCACCCTGGTGGTTTTTAATTAGGATTATTTGAAATCTTGTCTTTAGTTTTCTCTACTAATAACTAATCAGAGCATATATTTCAATAAATTAAACTCTATTTTTTGTTAGTTCACCTTAACAACACATATTGCCTCATTGCAATTTAAAATCTGTTACTACTGTAACAAATTCTAGAGATAGCTAAATAATAAATTCTGAAAACTGTAAACATAAATAAGAGTTTAAGTTTGATGAGATTTGTTTTGTATGCAAAGATAAAACACTGTGTTTGAAACAGTATCAAATACTGAAATACATATATCACATGTTTAAAAATGTGACACGTCAATTATTTTACAACTTAGAATTTATTTCACTTTTTGCAAACTGCAAAATGTTAGCTCAGATGTAAGAAATATAACAACAAACAACTGTTTCCCTAAACGATCTAAAAACACAGTGGTCACTGATCGAGATAAAAGGTACGCCATGAACAGGTTGCCAGTCCATCACTGTGCAACACAAATGACAACATACATATCTCAAGGAAATGCAAGCTTGATATAGAATGATTTTAATTCAGGACCCTCTTGCCGCAAGTTAACAACTATGACACCTTATCAGAGGGAATGATACAAAGAAACAACAACAAAATCTGACACACCATAGATTACAAAAAACAAAATGTATATAAAATGTGCATTTTATATACATTTTGCACATGTATCAATTTTATATTGATACATGTGCAATATATACAATATATACATTATATACATGTATGCACATGTATATAAAATGTGCATTTTATATACATTTAAACCAAATGTTTTAAACCAAATTTTACAATGCTTCTTCATCACATATTTTTTTCCCAGTTACTTGAATATTAGATATTGAATATTTAAAAATATTGACAACATTTATTTTAAAAAGGAAAGGACTCATTGATATCAAATATCACTTTTGCAAGGGCATTATGGGCAAGACTGTCAGGACTCTGCATTGTTTTGAGTTATTTTTAAGGTTTGATTAGTCTGTGTCCGTTAGTCTCTTTCTTTGATTAGATCAAACGAATTGCTGTATTACGTTAGTGCAGTCCTTCTCAGGGTTTCTAGTTATGTTCATTTTGTGTCTCTTGTTATTCCTTGTTACTGTAGTTTAACTATGTTTCCTTTGTCTGTTTTGTTAGATTAACTTCCGAGTCCCCACTGTGTATCTTCCTCTTTCTCTCTCCTCAACCTGCTTTCTGCTCTCTTCCCACAGCTGCAACTCGTTAGCTCCTCAGACCAGGTCTTTTGTTCAGCATTGAAATCCCCAGTACTTAAGCACCTCATTTTTAGTCAGTCCTTATTGCATCATCTTGTTATAACATGTTATTTTTCTTCCCTGTGGTCCCTGCTGGCTTTTCCTTTGGATTTATGGTTTTTGTTCTGCTCTGGCTCTTTCTGATTTTTGTAAGTTTGTCCATCATTTTTTCAGTGAACATATTTCCATTTACTTGACATCGCTACCTTTCTGCATTTGGGTTCACCATCCAAACACACATCATGACAAAGGCAGGCTGCAGCCCAAAAAAACACACTTTCAAAATATTCTACATGTAACAATTAGGACATCCCAAGCAAAAATAACAACAACAACAAACATTAAAGGTCATTCAATTTAGCAAAAGCTTCTTACTTTTATGTGAATGTTTTGAGTTGCAGGGAGAAATTTAAAGTAAAGAATTTCCAGAGATAACTTATAGTTTTTATCTTGTTGACCTCAAAATGGCACAACAGACTCATCAGATAGAAAATTGCATTAGAACAAAGCTGTGTACAAACAAGAAGTCTCATTAAGCTATTAACGTGAGTTTCCTTGGTGCATTTTTAGTGAATTCTTTGAAGTTACTCACAAAGGGGAGAGTAGTCACAATTTTTATCCAAGTAAGAGTAGATATACTTCATGATAATACAACCCAATAAAAGTAAAACGGATGGTGCCATAAAACTTCTCCTCAAAGTACACTGGTAAATGTCATTCATTACTACCTGTCTGGATGTGGGCTTGTAGGCGTATTGGAAGCAGATGAATAATTGCCCCATAAATGAGATAAGCTAATGTTGAGTTAAAAACCAGACATAATTTTACCTCTCAACCTTGAATTTGTTCATTTGGCTTTTTCTTATACCATAGGTATGTCAAAGTGATCAAATTTAAAAAATAATTTGTAACCAAAGTTGCAACTTTTTCAGATATAAATCTGTTAGGGCTTAAATAATTGTCCACAAGATTTGTCAGCGTTGTTGAGATTGGCTTGTCTATGATATAGGCCAAAGACAAATTCAGGGTCATATTGGGGTCTGGCTGCTTTTCAAAGGTCCTGGGTTTGAGCCACATCATTCAGCACTGTGTGGAGGCGGTGACACATTAATCAGTTTAGTAACATGATCTGTCACAAATGGAAGAGCATATAACTGCCAGACTCACAACTAAAGGCGCCATTGGAAATGCCAATCAGCTCAATGTTCTCTCGTATAACGAGGCCAACCTGCCAAATTGCAAGGCTCATTCACACAGTGTGAATGCATCAGAATAATTGGGAATTCTGACTTGAAACCTATTATTTGCAGGATGGGTAATGTTCTGATTGAATAGATTGCGTTGATAATGTAGAACACCCCCACAGATCATTTATTAGGACAATTTCAGTGCAGTTCTGTGCATGGGAGATGAGGATCAGAAATGAAATCAGTCCATTTTGGGCTTTACACATATACAAGGTTTGTGGAATATCCAAGTGTCACTACAGTTTTCTTGATAGAAGTTTGATTTGGTACTTTCACATTACAAGCTCTTCACAAAATATAAAACACAGAAGGTGTTGATTATTTTTTTTAGGGTAAGTAATCAGTTGACCAAAAGCACTGACAGGTAATAACCAACGAGACTCATTACAATTGATAAAAAAACAGTATTTTTTATATATGACAAAATTACCACAACACCTAAGACCTGCACATACAGTGCATTCAGAAAGAATAAACAATGCTTCATTGTATGCCTCAGCCAAATTCCAAATTGTATTAAAATGAACTGTTGCCTGAGTCTCAGATCAACAGCACTCTGGAGCAAGTTTTTGAACGGTGAACATTGCTGTATTGACCTTTTCTACTATCCGGACTAGTCTGCACTTCTTGCTGCTACATCCCCACAGCATGATACTGCCACCACCATGCTTCTCTGATGAGCCATGTTGAGTTTCCTTAAAAAGCTGGGGCTCTATCACAGGGACCTTGACGGGTATTTCTCACAGGAAAGCAATGCCCTTATTGTTTAAATATATTATCCTGATTGATAAAACTGTTGACTTCCTCACAATGTGTATAGCCAAACCATGATGTTCTTTATCTGCAGGGTATTACAAGATTGCTGTCAAAAAATGTTTCCTGCGAAAGAATATCTCTTAAAGAGTATGAGCAAACATTCATTTAAGCAACTTTTCTAAATTCCTGTAAATAAACATGCGTTCAGAGTGATCAATACACTACTGTCCCATCCTTTTAAACTTTTAACTGCAGGCCAAATAAAAATTCATAACAATGTTAAAAAGGGCCTCTTACTTAATTAATTAATATGGATTTGTCGTGCAGAAGCTTAGAATTTTAGAGAGCATAAAAAGTAAAGCAAAAAATGTCTTTCACAATGTGTAAATGCACCATTACAATGATAGAGCAAACCACTTGCTCCATAATTTTAAAAGAACTTACAATACATCTTTTGCACATTAATAACCTAAGCAGTTTGTCTTTACATTGTTCAATGACACAGCCTGTTTCTTGTTAAAGTGTGGAGAAGGCAGATGAAGGAGGGATTGAAATCGAAGATCTTGATGTTGCTTTTTTCTGTCGCTGAGGATCATCGCCAGTGACAGGTATCGCTGTTCTAAGCGTGCACAACTTGAAACAGTTGCCACAGGCTACACACACCTCATCAGTCTCAACCTGTCCAAATCAGTTTCTGCATCAAGCTAGTTAAGTTCAGACATGTTATCAAATCCTCTGAGGAGAATAAAACATATTATCTGTGTTGGAACTCCAAAAACGCTATTGCATTGCAGTTTCTTCTCAAAACATTTTTTCATAAGAAGGCAATTTCTCTAGTTTAGTGAGACACATACAAGTTGACCCAGACGAGATTTATAACATGTTTTTTATGATTCAAAATAAATAAAATACAAATCAAAATAGCATTAATTCAATATTTGTTTCTCAAGAAATTAAAGAAAGCTGCACAATTCAGTTTGAAAAAATGCATTACCAAGGTTGCTCTCGCGAATAAACAAATCACTCTTCAATTATGAGTCCATTAGACTAGTAAGTGTCAATCAACACTATTGTAGCCATTTCCCAGCTTATTGTAAAATATGAAAAAAATAAATAAAAAAACAGAAAACCCATTATCTAAAACGACGCTTAAAACACTGCAATATTAGTAATTTGTGACTCTTGGAAGTGACAAAACTGAGTGTTTTTTAAAAATTGTTTTATTGCTGTTGGTCTAATGTATTATTCTGGTCTTAAATGTTAAAATTGATCCTCTCCAACTACATCTGCTAACCTGCGATCGGTACTTGTGGTTCTTTTGTTCCTGGTTTCTGCGTTCTCCACTGGCTCCTTTGCTTGCTCTCCCTCCATGATCTTGTTTGCCTGTTGGTTCCAGTGTTTTATCTGTTCATGACTATAAGTTAATTTTTTTATTTCTTCATTAAATATTTTAATTTTCCTCCAGCTCTCTGAACTTGGGTTCTTCTTTAAACACTGCATTGTAACAAGAGCATCAACACACAGAAGACTAAAACTTTCTACCAATGAGCCATGGCTTACTGTTACATTGGAATGGCTTTAATGAGATTTCCTCTTTTTCCGGGCTTTGTAATGAAATAATTTAGCAACCATGGCACAGATTGTGTGGTTTAACCTCTAGTAGTGCAGTTCAGCACTTGCATACGGTTAGTAAAAAGGATGGGAACGATGTTTGTTTTCTTACATATGATCATTCTTAAAATTAGTTAAATTAAAAGTTTGTGTAGTACATGGTAGTATTCAATCTAAAATTTCAGAACTTGAATTGTAACCACATTCTTGTTCAGAAAATCCTCGAGCAATTTCAACAAAGCACTGAATGTTAGAAGGATGTGAACAATTAATGAATATGGCTTTCTGGTGGCACCCTGCTATGCAGAGATTGATGCTATTAGTGATTTAGATTAATTTTTAACAACTTATTCAAAGAGAGGGGGAAAGTACTAAAAAATAATTGTAACCAAAAAATATAATTAAAATTATGTAATTAAATGTTTTTCATCACACATAAAAAATTGTTTATTTTTGCCATGCTTTATTTTTTCAGTTAAGAAATAAAACCACATCAACACTTAAAATAATTTTTTGAGAGCATACCATATATTGTCTTTTTTGTCCCTTATATATCACAGGTAGTTCACACACCATGCTATTATTAAGTGTTTGTCCTCCAGTCATGATAGACTAAACTTCAGGAGGCTAGCGTAAGAAATATTTTTTTTTCACAATACACTGCATACGCTGGTTCCAGGAAAGGAGCTATTGGAAGAAAATGTCACAGGAAGGGTATACACTCAGGACTGGGACCAATAAGCCCTCTTCACAGTGTAGGTACAACCCTAGCAGTAGTTCCACTTCCTATAAATTATTGTCTTGTAGTATGTTTGGGTTAACTGTAAAATAATTCTTATATACTACAGGTGACACCCCAAACAATGATGTGTAGTAAGTACATGTGTGTGCATTGCATAATGCTTTTAAAGTCCAACTAAATAGAAACAAAGAACATCACCAAATCTAAAAAGACATAATGGATCCTTTTAACAAGTTTTACACATTTTCTATAGGTCTTTAGCAGATGCTTTTAACCAAAGCAATTTTCAAATAAAGATATGGAAATACAGGTAACTTCCAAACAGAAACTCACATTTGAAAATATAAGTTACATATAGATTTACGCCTAATGTGTCTTACATATATTAAGAGATAAAATGTTGGTCATGTTTCTTATTTCAAAACTATGTCATATATTGATTTAAGTACGGAGATAAATTAAAATTTTTAAAGACCCTAAGGAACAACACAAATATTTCTGATCATTTCCTTGAAAAACTACTGTCTCGGTCTTACAAATGGGGAAAAAAAAAAAAAATGTCTCAATAAAAAATTGCACATTTCTCTAAATGCTGATTCAGAAACTTTGAAAAGTGACAAATTAACAAGGTTCACTGACTAAAATGTTCAATCTATTCATTAAAAACTAATTTGGTGTTCCAAAAGAAAATGAGCTGTGTCATTAATGGCCCGTCAGGCAAGTCACATGAAAAAGAATGAGACAGGACATTCAATCCTTGGAGAAAAGACCTTTATAAATGTCCCAATTAAGAGAATAATACACTCATGGAATGTTTTATACCCAGATAAATCATCAGTTTGTTCAATACCTACCACCAAGCAGTTTGTGATTAATTTATTTGCCAATTTTGATATCACTTACAAAAGTTTTTGCATCATTGAAAGAAAATTTTAAAAATTCACTGAACAAGTGAAATACATTTAAACCTAAAAGAGAAAAATGTTATCAACTGTTGTGGAAAAAACTATTTTACCAAGCAGTGTCAGGTGAAATCACTCAATCAGGTTTATTCATATATTGTGCACAATACAGAGAGCTTGTTGAACAATCAATAATGAAGCAAGTCTGGATGAAGCACACTGGATTTTTTTTTTTTGTCTCATTTATTGCACAGTAGCATGGAACCTGCAGAAAAACACATATTTCATCATAGTATTGTGGAAGAAAACATAAAGGAAACCGCTCAAGAAAGCTGTGTTTGCAGATGCACTCAATCCATGTAAAATGCTAATATTTTTTAATACAATGTAAAATAATCCACATAACATACAATATATATAGTTTTTTGTTGTTTTTTTTTTTTTTTTTTCAGAAAGTGGTGTCCAAGAAAGTGTATCATTATGTTTTCAAAGTTTGCATACTTTACAGTTAAATATACATCAATTGGGGATTATGTAACAACTGTAGGTAAACATACCTGGCATGAAGAATGGACACAAAAGAATGGCTGCTCAACATATTCCTTGCGAGAAAATGACCTGTTTTATAATGTTCAAACCGGATTGCTTCCTTCTGTGCAACTCCAAAGACTTCACAGAAAACACAAACCCGGGCTTCCTGATCAGTTTTGTAACTTTGTTAGTATCCCTGCCTCTAGCACTGCTGCACCAGTAAATTGCAGGGAAGAATATTGCACTCGCCTCAACAGAATAAAAAATTTAGCAACACCTTGGTGTACATATTAAAGGCCCTAAGCTCCCTCTATTGCAATGAGTTCAGGAGATAGGAGCTAAATGGAAAGTACCAAACACTGAGGCAATATGTGAAAACAAAAGTAACTTTAATAAAACATTTGTGGATTACTGGGGGAAAAAAAGTGACTGAAAAATCAGCCACAACATCCAAGCAAACAAAGGGCTAAAATCTCAAGAACAAACTCTGCAACCAAAAGCAGGTAAAACAAAGACAAATCTGTTTAACAGAAATTAAACCACAGAGAAGGATGTAGCTCAGCAACTGAAATGTCCGATAGATGGAGATAAACTTTCTGATAAAATTGCAAACAACAAAGGGAGCAAAAAAAATTGAAAGCAAAATTTATGGCCAAGACAGATAGAGGAGGTGGATGATCAACTAAAGTCAAATTTGCATGTATTTTCTCTGAAAATCTTTTAAGGCCTTTATGAGACTGAAATACTGTGCCCAAATTTGCTGAAGGGGCAACAATGTGACAATAAATCCTCAATATTAATTGATAATGCAAATTGATAATGCATCATTGTGTAAAATAACAGACAAGATAAAGAAACAGGAAGTCCGTCGCCTTTTGTTTGCCATTCAGTTTTTCATTGAATTCACACAGCCTATCAAAAAACATACATGTATCTTTAAGGTTTCTTCTCCATTGTCAAGACTCTCTAGCTGTCTGGTTCGGTTTTGTGTCTCCATGAGATGTTTGCAGCATCATTTTGCAATGGAGAACCTCAAGCTTGTAGTATTACTGGACTCATTGAGCCAAGACATTTCATTTTGTCTTATAGAAAGTTATTACTGGCTCAAAAAATGAAAACAATTCAAATTAACTATCTCTGAACCAATCCATTTTTTATTTACCTCCTGCTGGTCTCATCCTTTCATTGTCCATCTTCTTTTTATGCCAATTTCCTGCCCTCCTTTTACAACTTCTTTACTTCCTGCCAGATGTTTTCCTGTTCCACTGGAACCTGTTCCTTGGATTTAAGAGTCTTTATTTGATAAATACTCATGACAACATGAGACTCCTTTTTTCTGTCTTCAATAGGTTCTACTTTCCAAAAGAATAAAAAATAAAAAAAATACTAGAAATCAATGTATCAGACCTCATTGTATAAATTTTTTGGAGGTATTTCAGGAACACAGAAGATGCAAGTATGCTAAAAGCATGTTTTGCAAACAGCTCAAAGAACAGATTTTGTTGAGGATGCGACTGTCTTTGGACACAACCATCTTAAAAGCTTCCCACTAAAATATGCATGGTTTAAATATTTCTAAACCATATATGTGGTTTAGAAATTTAATTCTTAAATAAAGAAAAATCATTTTTCTTCCCAAGTCTGCATTTGTTGGCATTTGTGTATCTTTTAGGCAGGCACTTCATATACGCATATTACTAACATATGCTGTTTCATTGGCATACTTCTGCTGAAATGAGAGCAGGCTGAACAAAAGGATCAGACTATTGCTCCTGGGTTTTACGACTCAGTTTTACAGCTCTGTTGAAAGTAATGCACAAGTGCAAAGTATGACGTCAAAAATCTGCTTGTTTACAGCCCTGTCCAGTTGTGCGTCACATAACTATATCTTGCTGATTTTTTGAAGGATCTAATGAGTGAGATTATGAGTTGAGACAGAAGCAGAGCACAAACTTGCAGTTCAACTAAAAACTCAATCAGACCAGCTCACAACAGTCTAGCTTTTGAAGACTGCTCAATCCTTTCAAGATAAGCTGGCAACTCATGAAGGCCATACTTTGAAGCAGTGTGGCCCAAAGGCTTTCATCTTCACCTGACTAGTGATTTATCATTGCCTTGCAGACCAGAAAGCAGAACCCCTCCCACAAGGTTTCAAAGAAAACAGAGAAATTTGTTGATTTGGAGGATACAGCCACACATCTACGGATATAGCATGACTAATGTTTTTGTTTTCTCTCCTACAATAATTACATGTGACATTTGAAAAATTCAGACTTCTACAAACAGTGGCATGTAGAGATCAGAGTGGAAGGCAGTTTCTTTCTCATGCCTTACCAGCTAAAAGCCAGTGGAAACATAAAGCTGGAGAATTATGGCTGCACAATGAAGCAATGTCTTTAGAGATCAGAAAGACAAATATCTGTTTTTGCCTAACAAAATGTACTCATTATTTTGTAACAAGAAAGAAATGTGGTAAAAACATTTTGAGAACCATTGTGTTTTATAAGCAGAGACATTGCATTAATTGCTTGTATTCTGAGTGGCTAACATTCTGAGTGCTTTACACAGGTCTCTAAATAATTTTCTGTTGCATATACACTTTTCATATTTTATTTGTGTTAATTATTGCACAGTGAGCTCGTCTACCCTGCAGTGTCTTTTTTGCTGTCTACAATTCAAACAACTGTAATGAGTACAAACATTAAAGCATTAAGTAACTGACTTACTACACAAATGTTCAATATTTGCAAGGTGTCTTTCTCCATTTCAAAATTAAATTAACTTCTCATAATCCATATTTCTTCACTCTCATCTTTCACTCGGAGAAGCATTTATCTTATGTCATTTTAATGTCATCTCATAATTAATATCCCAAACAAACCCAGGAGGATTTTAAATGTTTGTGCAGAGGTTGTAACCCCTTCATTTAAATGCCTTTATTTTTTTTCTTCTTATAAAATTCAGGCACTAATTAAATCCTATTTTTTTTTACTCCTTACAGGACAGCGTTTTCATCACCAGTTTATGCATCTACTTGGCAGAGTAGTGGCAGCACTGCAGCTGTTTCCTCTATTGTAATTTAACTGCACCGTTGTAGAGTGCAGGAATATACAAAAAACAGACAGTGGGAGGAAGACAAAAAAAAAGAATGATGATAGATCCCATTTTGGATGGCTTTGCATGCAACATCCTGTAAGAAAGATATAGTGCTGATGAACCTGTGTGGAATGTGACTGCCCACTAGTGACAGAGATAGAGATCCATGAGCGAGGTGTAAATAAACCTGCTTTGTTGGGTTTTGACAGGCTAATACAGCTTTGAGATCTTTTTTGATTGACTGATATAATTTATGTAAACCGAAAAGAACAACATGCTCTACCCATGAACACAACTACATAGTAAGACTGGAAAGTTAAACTACATTCTAACAATCTTATGCAGTCCATTGAGTTCACCATTTCCAAGGTTTTTGTTTAAATAAAGCATTTGGTCACACACTGCAATTTTTAATCACATCTTTTCTCATTTTTACAAAAATAAACATACACAAAAATCATGAGCTCCATGAGCTTTCTTATTCCAGTGTAGTGAATTCCCTCATCATTTTTTTGGGGGGGGATAAAATGGTAATGCAAACAGCAAAGTTCTGAGAAATGCATGAATACATGAATACATGAGCGGGAGCCTTTGTGAGCAAATGTGTTGTTGAGTGGAGAGGTTTGGGTCTGAACTGTTTACATTGTAGAGAGTAGTTGTGGAGTGGCTCCTCTTTTGTTGCATCTGCTGAAAACTGAGATTCTAGACAAAGAGTCTCTCTGACGAAATGCCATTAAGGCCTTCTTCTTCCCAACTTTTGTTTGTATGTAGAGATTTTATCAAATAAAGATGGAAATCTCTTTATTGAGGCAAAAAAGCAATCAATATGATAATTTGTATATTTTCCATTCACCTGCAAATACAGCTGCAGTATATTATGTTTATGTTCCCCTCAAGGCAAATTCTTTTAAATGTGTCAAGAGCAAATGTGCATCATGGTCTCAGCAGCTAGACTGGCCCAAGACAACACAGATTTTTTTTTCCATTTCTTGAATTTCAGTTCCCACTGCATGCCAGACAATAACTGTAATATGCTCTTGTGTGGATGAACATTTGCCTTGTCAGTCTGGTTGAAAAATATAAAGCACCAGCATTTAAGAGAAAAAAAGAAACATCCTGACGATTTATACCTTCTTGTGTAAGCACTGTAATACCTCCAAGGTTAGTCAAGGGCATGCATCCTTCCTGGCTGGCTTGCTGTTTGAGGTGAGAAGACTGTTGTGCTTTAAACACACACAATTACTCACAGAAACACTCTCCCCTTTATATTAAATTTTACAAAAATCCCATGATGCCAATACTCTATGACCCTGATGGGCAATGTATCAGTGTGTGTAGGAATGCTGGCATGTGGAGGTTAGTGATGTGTGGAATGCATTTACTGTATCCACTGTGTGAGTGAGCGTTACGACACCGAGGGGTTTTGCTTTGGCACATGTGCACGGTTGTGCAAAGAAACTTCAGAGAACATTTTCAGGATAAAGGCTATAAAGGAAAACACTGGAACATGTTCTTCCATATTTGCACGTCAACCCTGCAGTGGAAATGCCTCCTGGTGACTATGATGTATTACATGTCACCGGGATTCATCCCTGCAGAATACTAATGGCAGCATCTGTGAAAAGTGTAGCACTATTTACGTGCTGGTGAATTTCTATCAAGTTAAGAAAAAAAGACAGAGAGGACGTGAGGAGGACATGACTGTGTGGTCCTTGTTTATTTTACTTAAGCAGGGTTGACTTCATTCTCTCTGAAGAGTCAGGCAAGCTGGGTATGTTAATTTCAGAATGCTTTTGGGTAAGAAAGGTAATTGTGAAAGTAAAAATGAAGGTTTGTGCTGATTTGAAAGGGACAGAGGGGAATGCTAAAAAATAATGAAGACATAGATGCTGGAATCTAGAGCTAAAAAGAAACCTTTTGGCTTTTTGGTCTGTAATTTATTCTTGTTCTGCCCTGCTGTAAGCTAACTCAGAAGGACACAGAGGATTTGTGGTGATGGGGATTCTTAAACTTCATCTGACCCTCAAAACCAGCTAGAAAGGCTCATTGAAGGTTTGTACATTAGACTTGTAATGTGTGGTGAATGCTTTTGATAGTTGCAGCACATTCATCATAGAAGTGCTGGTTCGTGGTGGAGGGGGTAGTGAAGGATGAAGGAGGACTGAGCTCTGCCAGTCCAGTGATTTGTTGTGTATGTTAGCTTATGTCAGAAAGAGTCAGAATTTACAGGGATCACGAATGTACCTTATTGTCTGCAACCATCAGTTCTGTCCATTACAGGACTTACTGGGGCCATTCACATTGTATTGATAAACAATGGAGACCATTCATCATGCGCAAATGGGAAAGAAAATCAATAGTTCATTCTGTCTTTTTTTGCTGTTTTGTCAAAAATATGTCATTGTTTAAACATTTAATGTACTGCAAAACAGGACAGCCCTTGTAATTAGTCAAACAAACTGAATCTGTTGTTTGCATAAAATGGAAAAAAAGTAGACAAAGAAAAAACATATTATAATGAATCTTTATGTGGTGAAAATTATTATGAGGCCAAACTGAGCTTGACTTCTATTAACAATGCAATCAAAATTTAACAACAAAGCATAATCTTGAGACTGAAATGTTTGCAAAGCTAATTCCTTTAAATGAAGTATTGGAAAATTTGTTCTATGTTATGTTGATGTTTTTATGTCGCATGACTTTGTTCCATGAGGAGATGTATTTAATAAGTATTTTACTTATTGCAAGTTCTGAAGACTCATTTTTCATTAAAGCTTCAGTATGTGACAAAAATATATATTGTTTTTACATAATTGCTGAAAATGTCTCTACATCATAACAATATGGTAAGAGACAGATAATATGTGAAATTAAGCTCCTCTGTCTTCTTCCAGAGCTCCTAGAAACAACCCATCAGAGACTGGAGGCAGGTTTTAGTGCTGCCAATCACAATTTCAAATGGTGCTGCTACCCCCTCACAATAATAATATATTGGGCAGCTGCTAACTGGTTTCCAACACAGACTTAGCTATCTGAATGGGTATTTGTAGTTTACACATTTTAGACACATTTCTGCAAGTAGGCACAGCTACTGTTTGTTGCTGGGTGTTATGGCTAAGTTATATTTTGCAAGTCCAGTCAAATTTCAATTTATGCCGTTACCATGCCTACAGCTTCATATAGACATATATCCCAAAAACTGTTGCTTTGTATTGCCTAATTTCTAGAATTATATTGTATTATTTGAATTAGAAAAATAATTATCGCAATCATCTGCTGATCATTTGCCACCTAATTCAAGATTCCTCAATTTTACCCTATCAAATCACAAAGCAAAGAGAAGAGCAGTCTGAGTACTTCTGAGCGTCTGACTGTCACTCAAGCCAGGCATCAGTAATGATTTGGCACTGGAGTAATCAGCGTGGATTAGAATTTGTTAATTGAACTGGCTCGGATGTTGTCTTTACAGTCTAATTCGGGTCATCTTGCAACCTGTCTCATTTCTGGGCTCCAGGGCATCAGTGGCTAATCAATGCCATGACCTCAGATAAATGAGGCTGTTTTTCCAACAGTTGGTGCAGCCCAAACAGATGAGTGTATTTTTTTAATATGTCAGTGATGGAAGGCTGATTATTGGAAGTGCCCTGGATACACAACAGAAATGATTTTTTAAATGAATAGTCACATAGGCATAATTTTATTATTATACATTTTAAGACAAACATATTGTCCCAAAATTCTCTCTGAGCAAAATTCATTATTTTTATTTTAGAAATCTTTGTATCTTTTTAGTCAGTAAAAAATGAAACCAATGAATGCATGCAATAACCTACTAGCATGTCATTCAAAATAAAGATTACAATATGGAGTATCCAAGCAACAAAACCTCAGTTGTGACCTTTTATGTGCTACAATTTTCTGAGAAAAAGACCCAGCAGGAACTCGGTGAGTAGGCGAGTCTCTGTTGTTTATATATGTATGAGGGGGAAAAAAAAGAAAGAAATATTTTATGTTTATCTGAATGTGTAAGAGTGGTAGTTGGCTTAGTTCTACAGTTAGTATTCAGATGTTTTATTTTACAGAATATTTCTTAAGCAATAGGGGGAGAAGAATGGGGTCTTTTCAACAAGCTCTTCCATCTCCAAACAATAGTACTCTTTTCAGATCCCAGCAATTAATGGTGATGGGGTGCTTCTGAAAATTAATAAATATAAGCACACACTTTATTTTGGACTTACTTGCAATATGCAAATGTTATATACATGCAGGATGTATCCCTTCTTAAGCAAAAGATCCATGATTGCAGGGCCTCTAAACCCAGATTGATTTATTTAACATTGAGTTCAACACTACAAAGAAATTGCACTTTCTTTGAAGTGCCTTTCAAAAGTTTTCACCTCCCTTAAAATTGTTCACATATGTGAAAATATATGTAATGTCACAATCCCAAACTATTTGTATTTTATTGGGATTTTATGTCATAGACAAACACAAATTGAGAAGCAGAGATCTGTTTGTCTTGTGGATCCAACATCGCAGTGACCAAATAATGTATGATACAACACATGAAATGATTTCAATTAATACTGAAGCTGACTGGCAATTTGGTCCAAGTTTATAATTTTGTAACCACCGTGTAATAACCTCGACATTCCTATGCATCAAAATAAATCTGTGGTTGTAACACAAAAAAGGTCAAACAGATTATAAGTTTCAAGGAACAGTCACTGGCTTGCATTTGTGTTGCATTTGATCAAGTGTGAGAACTCCACAGCAAAGTGACTGAGATGGACGAAGTGGGGTTCATACCATCAGCTCGTTGATTTAAGGATGAGCTCCTACCTCCTGAGCCACTGCCACCTGTACTTCATCAACAGATGGAAATTATCTACAAGATCAGAAATACAAATGAAACAAAAAAAAATCTAAAAAGAAAAAAAAAATAAAACATTGCCACGACTACAAATCAATTTAGTACAATGCAGTAAATACAGTTCAGCAAATCAGCAAAAGTGTTAAATTATTCCTCAAACATTGTTGCTATATTTATAATTTGTTTTTTACAGATAACAGATCCATAAACCCTTGGTGTAATTTTTGCATTGAGTAGTACCATCTGTCTAAATGTTTGTCTTTCTTCAGCAGCTACTCATTTACATCCGTTATCTTTCCACATATTGCATTGGCAGAGTGCAGTCAGCTTGTATGAGTGAGGATTGAAAGCATGTGCAAATTGTTTTATATGAAGTGCTATTGTTTTGGCTTTTGCAGGGCGACTGCATTGGCAGTCGTTTCCTCAAACACTGGCTTCTTATCCCACTGAGGTGTCATTCAGATGATTTATCTTTATTTGTATCTGCATATTTGTTCTCTGCTTCTATGATGGCATTGTCTGTTCAGTGGATTTTCATCTCAACAACATGACTGCTATATGAGCTCTGAGAAGGTTACCCTGCAACTGAATTGCTTTAGAAAGTGTTTTTCTTTTCAGGGGAAGCAAACTTGCAAATCCTGAAGACAAGAATACTGTAAAAACATTGACAGCACTTCATCTCTTTGTATAGTTGTGGGGGCTACAAATGTTGCTACTAAAATATAACAATTTGAATAAAAAAAAAAAACCAGAATCTGAAGTTATTCTCACTGATAAGCAAATAAGGAGTACAGCACAGAAATGAAGAGCTTAAATTAATCTTAATTCAAACACCTTCAATATCTCAGACAGGAAAGTACAATGGTGACCCCCTGGCAAGGTGATATCATGATTTTTACCCTCCGTTTATAGCCAAGGATGGGGAGGGAGTGGGACAACACAACCCTTTTAGCCACAGCCAAGGTTTTGATGCTCAGAGCCAAACGATGCTGCTTACTAAAGATAGACGGCTCTTATCAATTAGTGGTTGAAGACACCCCACTCTCAGCACCTTGGTCAGATAATTTGCCCTTGTGCTGGGCGATTGGATTCCCAGCCCCCCCTGTTTGCCTGCCCCTCCCTCTGTCCTTCACAGTTTGGCATAAACACTGAGCTGCTCCTCTCCCTCTCTTTAAAACAAAAGGGTAACCTTAAAAGTGCCGCACAAAGACACATACTAATCGAGAAACAGTAAAGCTTACAACTGCATGTATGAGCTCTCTTCTGACAGAGAGGTAGGAATAAAATAAAAGTTAAGTCAAATACATAGTTTTTGTTGAGAAAATATGTATACGTATATATCTCTTTGCATAGATAGATATGTAAAATGTTACATGTAAAAATGTCAAATGATACAAAGAACAACGCTCTGACTTCTAAAGAAGAGGAAGGTTTTGTAGTATTTAAATAACAAGAGACTGTAGTTTCACCATCCGTCTGTTGGTGTTGGCAACTCGATTCAACTGTGGCACTGTTCATCTAAAACCTATCCTTTATCAGGACAACAAATTCAATCCACTGCCTTGAAAGATTTATAGATTCATGCAAGTTTTACACTGCTGGGAGCGCTAATGGCTTTTAGCGGAAGGGCCCAAAGGAGTCATTGTGCATGAAAACCAAAAAACGCAGCGCAGCACTTAAGCTTCCCAGCAATGTCAGGTTTCTGTCAAAAAAGATGCAGATGACTTGGACTGCTTGCTCCAACCAGTTGGTTTTTTAGTTTGAAAATGCAAAGTCTTTAGTCATCAGACTGATTCTGTGATGCTTTGAATTATTCACTGTATTTTCCACGATAGTAAAAGATGCTTTTTTTTTTTCTGGACGGACAGACAGACAGTCATTGCTACAACATTTAGCGTCAAATAAATCAGCCAGCTTTCTCTGTCACAAACTTTTTAAGCTGGCTGAGATGTGGATTTTGTGGAGGTGTGAAGTTTGAGAGAAAATGCCAGGAAAACAACTAGAACAGTTTGACAAACAGAACAGGAGACAAAAAAAAACAAGGATTCTGTTCTTGTCCATTGCTACAAGGATGTAATGTAAAAGTATACAGGAAGTATAAAGATGGAGTAAAAATGGCAGTGTTTACTATTAATAATTCAGTGGACTGCAATGGCACAAAAATACCTGTTAAAGCGCAGTCACTGAACTTTACATTCCAAAGTAGATTTTTCTTTTTTTTTTACTGTTTAAGTAGTCTTGACCTGTACTCTGCCTGGTTTGCGCAAACTACAGTAAGGCATAGGTTTTACAAACATGTTTCCATCATTTCCCTCCATCATAACTTTTGTAAAACAAATAAATAAAATACATGTCTACAAGATTTAGTTTTCAGCTTTTTTTTTTTTTTTGTGAAAAGAAAATTATCTTGTTCAGACCTCAAAAGCACCCATATGGTTATATTTGAACGAAAGAGTTAAGTGAGCCCTACGGTTAAATCTTTGTTTACTGAATGCAGATTGAACCAGAAAAACATTTGGTTGGAGCTCATTAGTGCCTCATTTATGATTATTTAAAAGATAAAGAGCTGTATTGGTTTTTAAAACATCTGGTCATAGTGCAACCCTTTTTCATGCATAAATTGTCTACATTCATTTATCCTTGCATGGTTCAGGGCACCTTTGCTGGTTGATAAGTGTTTATCTCTAGTGGTGATTTTGCAAGATGTCGGGAACACATTGAATAGTTCACCAGTCTTTCATGTAGCAGCACAGAGAATTATAGCATAAAAAACCATGCACACAGCAATTCAGATGTTAGGAATATTGATAGTTCATGGCAACCGAAAGCCATCAAAGTTTGTCAGATAATTTTATGCAACTAAGAATTTAAAACGTATAAACGTATCTTACAAAGGTCAAATAGCATAGCATTCTTAATTCAATTCAGGTTCTTTGTACAGCACCTATTCACAAGGTATCCAAATAATATCCAACTTTATGTATACTTATTTAGTTCATATTAATTCAGTTATACTTGGATTTGGATTTAATTACACACAATCTAATTAAATACTTTTTAACACATTTCTGTCAATGTGTTATTAAAACACTTGTCATATAATCTCAGTTAAAACCAAATAATAAATTTAACAAAACCTAGCTAATTGCACCACTGACTTTGCGGAAATCCCTTGTCTCAAACAAGAATGTGGCAAAAGTGAAAAGACAAGTTTAACACAAACCACCTTGAGTATGAGCAAACTAGTATCCAGCTGGGATGGAAAGGACAATAAGAAAACACCATACCAATGAGCATTTTCTTTTGGAAAATATGTGTTTTTATACATATATCTTGTACATGTGCATAGTAGTTGTTTGAGGGGGGGGGAGTTTCCCCATATAAATCTGATATACTGGATTTGGACATATAATTTTCAAGGCTGAAACTTAGATGCTTTTGAGCAAACTGATTTTGATTAAAACTGAATTGTGAACATCTAAATATGCACCTCAAACAAAACTCTGCCTAAACAAGAGACATAATAGTTGTAGGAATAGTGCGTTCTAATAGCTGGGTGAAATGGTGGAATTGATACCAAAGCACCTATGAAGACTGATAACAAATACTGAAATCCTCTTTCCTCTATGCTACCTTCAATTTCCCACCTATTGTACTTCATTTTCTTCCCACCTTGTCTTCTTTTACATCCATCACAAGCACATACAGTCACCTGGGAGCCAGTGAATAAAGAACCTCTTACATGTTCCACACTGGTGCCTCTGTGATTGCTCTGTTTATATCCAAAGACAACTGTAGCTTTCTGCAGTGGGGCATAATTAGACCTATACCTCGTGTGTTTGCTCTCCAAGCTTTCTGTTGCGAGCAACAGGCTCATTTATGAGCCTTTTGCAAGCAAATGGCATATGTCGATGTTGAGAGGTTTAATGTGTTTCCTGTTCAGAGTTAAAAAGTCTAAATTTGGCCAAAACAATTATTTTCCTTTTGCTAATTTTAGATTAGCATGACAGATAATTGTTATGCAAGGGTTAGGACTAATACCATCATGACAATTTACAATGTACTCACAGAAAAATTCACTTCTGTTTTCATGATTGTACAAAAAATATGACGCATAAGCAGCAACAGGATCATACACTCAGATTTGAAATTTGATGATTTCATCAGAGTGAAACCTGATGAGTGAAATCTGGTGATCATTGTTAACTTTTAGTTTCCCCTAAAATCTAGTTTTTACCTAGGAGAAATATGCAAGCTTCTGAGCATAGCCACTACTGCTGCTTTTCTGCTAATGAGCTTATTTCTCTACAGCTCATGTGTTGACATGGTAGTGTGTGCTCCAATACTGAAGGTTGACTTTTAATTCCATGTGTTTACTTTGAATATTTTCACTGTGCAATAAGTAAATGACAGGCGAAAACAAAAGCATTCTTATTTGTATTATTTGCCTTCTACACATGTCGTAGTATTTGATATCATGCAAAACTTGGTAAAATAATAATTAGCATTTTCCTTTTACTAAGTTATATCGTCCATTCTGTGCTGAAACATGGTATAACATGATCATGAGGAAAACTTATCAAAAAAGGACTCAAGGTTTTCTCCACTCTTTTGTTTAAATTGTGTCAATATTTTAGTTTTAATTGTTTTTTTTTGTTTGTTTGTTTGTTTGTTTTTTTGTTATTGTTTATTTTTACCAAATACAGTACACACAATTACATTGTAAAACCTCTATCTAATTCTTAGCGTTCCAAAATTTTGTAGCTACTGCCAAATTCCAAAGCCTGCATTCAGAATGGCCTTAAAAAGAAGATAAAGAACTTATTTACAGACAGTCTTTGAGGCAGAATGCTTTTATGTTTGTGAGGGCCCAGGGCTTTGTCAGTGTCAAATCATCAAGTAGAAAGAAGTTCTAAACTTTTCAAAGCTATTATGCAACCTTTCGAGTATGTTTGCATGTTCATAGAGCCTTCCTTACAGACTTCCCAGGAGTTCATATTGCACATTGTGATGTATAAATATAGCGGCATAAAACTTTATTTTATTTTATTTGTGAATCAAATCATTTGGTCACTGATTTTATTAGATATTTTGCTGATTCTTTTCTTTTAATATCATCTTAGATTTGTTATTTTGAGTTTTTCTTGAAGTGTTTTTTACCTTTTCAGTCACCTATCAGGAATTATTGATCATTATTGTTAGTATTGTTGTGAAATATTGCTGATGCATATAGTTTCGAAAAATGAAAGTTAAACATTAAAGCATAATTGCCAAACTCTTGGATGGTTGTACAGATGATTTTATTTTCACTCAGAGGGTGGATTAGTTTAAGCTGCTGCCCCCGCGACCCGACCCCGGATAAGCGGAAGAAGATGGATGGATGGATGGATGGATGGATGGATGGGTGGATTAATTATCAGTTCATCATTTTTTGGACCTAATATAATATAACATAATGAGTGTGCAGTCTCGGTATGTTTTTGGGCCTCTGGTTGTCAGTTCCTGCTGGATTATGAAGACAGTATAGAAAATTATATTCATAAAGATAAGTCCATTGTACTGTTATGGACTCATTTTTAAATATGAGATTGCAGTGAGCAATTTTGTGGAAGTTATTGTATAAACTTCTTTTCTTTCTTGTGCCTATATTTTGAAATGCACAGAAATGAAACTCATTAAACTACTTTCACTGGTTCTTTTATAAATATATATTTGTGGGTAAAAGCTGGACACTTTTAAACCTTCATTTACTTGATTATAAAGCTTTTATAAAAAAATTAATTATAACATTTATTGGTATGGTTATTTCAAGCAGTGAGCTCCAGTAATTTACAAAGTTGGAAATGCCTTGTTTTCCACTTTTTTAAAATAGTTTTTCTTTTAATGAAAACATACTATGAAGCTATGTATATTTTTTAGATTTCAGATAAATTAATATTAAATTCAAAAAAGGTTTCTATTGCTAGTACAAATTGAGGACATTTAGCATCCTCTTTTAAAGCCATTTGTTCTTCTTTTTACTCCCGGCAGAAAAAGTACTTCAGAGAGTTAATGACACATTTTTGAAAAATCCACAGAGGAATGGCAGTTACAACAAAGAGCACACGGTTTATTGTAAAAGCTAAAAATTTGGTAAGAGTCGTGTAAAATCAAAATGAAAGTGAGAGGATTTTAAAGTATATCTGATACATCTGTGCCTAACTTACAGAAACACAAAGCAGAAGGCTCTTAACTTTGATGCACTGGCAGATGAAAGAAAAGACATGTTTTTAAATAGAATATTTTCTCTGTAAGGTTTTTTCTGACACCAGATTATTTTCTACTAAATATATGGTATGCTTTAAAATCTGAAAACATGAAACTCTAATAAAATTCATGTTTAAAATACAATGGATATGAGGCATTTTGGATGAGCAAAACTCTGAAATCCTCTAAGACACCTGCTCTTCCATTCCAACATGGAAAGAGAAGACTTTGGCAATCACTGAAGTAGAACATCCTCAGCTGGGAATGTGCATAAGCAGCACATTACTGAAACTTTTAGCAGTCTGCCTGCAGCCAAAGTGATGACCTCTCCTGCTGTGCCTGTTTCACCCGCACATCTGCCATCTTTGCAAACTGCGACAAAAGTCTGTTTGAGTGGCGATTAGTTCTTAAAGACTTAAAAAAAACTTGGAAAACTTGATCAACCTGTTGGGAGTAACTTAAGGGTGTAGGAAATCTGCATAGCCAAAACAACTGCACAATTAGTATTTAAATTACACCTGATTCCTAACATTTACTCTGCAAAAATAACTGTTCAAATTGTTTTATATTACCACAACAGTGAAGTATTTCCAAAAACCCTGCAGCTAAATGAATCGATTATCAGTCAGTAAATAAGATATAGGGATAATTAAAATATTATTAAAATATATGTTATATATATATATATATATATATATATATATATATATATATATATATATATATAGTTAATATATATATATATGTATATATATATATATATATATAGTGTAAATATAGTATATATGTGTAATTTACTATATTTAAATCAATGTATTAATAATCTGTAGTTTGTGTTTGCCCACAATTAAAGTTAATATTTGCTATCAATAATTTAATTGTTCTAATGTCTATTCAGCTGTCAATTCAGCAGCTGCTGAATTGTAAGAAGCCACATTTGTAGATTCCTATTAAAAGACATGCTTTATGATTGCAGGACATGCTCAATGGCAGAACAGAGCTGAGATCAGGAAAAATGTCAGGGCGATGAAAATAAATAAATAAGACAATACAGAAATCAATAAAAAATGCTCTTTGGTCTGACAGCTTTCAATGACGATAACTGGGACTCAGGGTGTACCAGACAGCATTTTGTTTTGGCCCTGGGTTTGATTGACAAATAATGGCCCCACAGTTGTTGTTTTTTTTATTTTTTTCCAAGCTCGGCACACAGTGTGTAACGGACACCCATAGCACCAGTTTGTGGCACTGGGGAATAATTACAGGGAACTGCCTGAGGTAAGGCCTGGCAGAGTTTGTTCGTTAGCGATGAGGGAGAAGGGTGGAAGAGAGAGGCCTCGAAGGGCAGAAAGGCTCTCAATATACCATAACAACAACAGCAAAAAAAGGTTCCTCTGTTGTAGTAAAGCTCTGAGCTAACTAAACATTTTTCTCAGCAGAAACTTGTTTCCCAGTTCTATTCTACAGCCTGGAGAAATTTCTGCCCTTGTTATGAGCTAGGAGAATAGTATTGTGAAGCTTGTGGGCCACCTGTGACTATTTGATATTTAACTTGTTTGCGTGAAGGCTTATGTAAAATATACCACAAGAGACAATGCTTGTGCCAGCTTGCAAGCAAGCAGGCACATTTAAGTAAAACAAAGAAAAAAAATAAATATATAACAATCTCGTTTTATGGATGCCTGAAAACAGTACACACATTTTTAAAATTATGCAAAACATTTGTCATGATGAATAATTTAATTAAAATTTATTATGCATTTACTTTAAAATAAATACATGACTTTGGAGTGTATTATATAATGAATAACTCCCATCTGAGCATTTTTGTTAGAATACTGTATGTGTCAACAATCTTTAAATTGCCCATAAACGTCTAGAATACAATTGTTATATTGTTGCCTACAACCTGTGGTCAAAAGGGGATTTTTTGACATATGCATAGTGGTTGTAGAAAATTGGTGAAAATGGATGCCTGCATGACGTTTTCATAAAACAACATGTGTAATAAGAATACGCATGATGTATATGAAAGCAGATTTTTTTGTGCTTGGGAGAAAATGAGAATTTTCTCATGTTAATGTCACTTAACATGAAAGGTAAGAGTTAACACAGTGTGACTGAAATACTGAAATATATTATATATATTTTCTTTCACTAACCTACTCATCTGCACATAATTTTTCATCTCAGTAGTATTATGTTATGAATGTGTCCTTCCTTTACTGTAAAATTCTTTTACAGTTTTGACCTTTATGTACATGTTCATGCACTGACTATTTGCAGCTGTGACATCTGCATTTTGGGCCGATAAACACATTTTTCTTCTCCTTTAAAGCTGCATATTGTGAATGTTACTCTTTACAATGGCTCAAATACATTATGACCTCCCTTAAAAGGTAGACTTTTTCATTTCCCATTACAATTAACCCAGTTTCTTGTTAACTATTGCCATTATCATATAATGTGTAATGAAAAATTTCTGATCCCACAGAAAGTACGTTCACAATCTATCTTGACTCTTTTAAGGTAACCCGTATTTGTTATACGCAGTAACTTCACAGAGGATGATTAAATGGCTATCTCAAAAAATGCACTATACGCAACATAGAGTTAATCAATGAAACAAAATTACAGGTTTTATTCTTTTTATTGAGCCATTTTGTGCTCATATGTATATTTTTGTGTTGTAATAAACATAAGTTTTACCAATAAAAACACTGTTATGTTATGTGAAACAGGACCGTCCCTGCATTAAAATGTTCAGCTAGAAGGTTGTGAATGAATGTATTACACCAGCAGGTAAAACTATGCAGAGACCCCCCTGAGGATGCTGGGAAGGGGATATTCGGGATCAAAGGGAACGTGGAATATAGCAGAACGAGGGATCTTAGGGCTTAGGGCCTCATTAAGAACATTACAAAGGTAAGACTGGGAATTAGGTACCTGGGAATTAGTGCCAAGGTAGTCTTAATGCAAAACCCTTTGAAAGGTTGGCTTACAGATGTTTCACTGGCAAAGGTAAGAGATTTGGTTGCAGTTAAAAATATGCATATGTTCTGAATTTGTGCCATAAATATGCATAATAATAGTGTTCCTGAGTTATGTTTTTATACCTATTTTAAATGTTGTCTAAACTGTACCAACTAACATCAAATAATACTCTAAAGAAGAAAAATATATTTTAATTGACTTGCTTATCTACATGTTTAACCAAACTGAGACAAATGTCTTTAATAATCAACATAAGTTATGTTGCAGCTGCAATATTTAACTCCTCTGCCTTCTCCCTCAAGACCTATCATCTGCAGAAATACACCACTGTGTTGAAACAACCAATCAGAGCCAGGAGGATGGTCTTATAGATGTCAGTCATCCTCAGGTACACGCTGTTCACCCCTTCTTCTGTTTTCTGCACTACAGCTGGTTTAATACAACACACCCTGCCATGAATGATGAGTTGTATCTCTGCCATATAGCACCTTGTATACAAGGTTGATTGACAGTGCTAAGACACTCCTCCTGGCTCCTATTAGTTGTTTTTGACTGGGAGCCATGTATTTCTTCAGATGGAAATAGCAGCATGAGGAGGATTGCTCAAAATGCTTTATATGTTGCAAAGCTTTATTTGCATCATAGACAACAGGAACACATATTTTTCTACTTCGTAATCCATAATCAAATCCTGCATCCTTTCTCCAAAGTAGATGGTTGAGACTTCCTTTCTTGATTTGACTTCCAAAAAATACAAGCTTTCTATCACCACTGCACTTCACCACATTTTATATATTGTTCCATCCAGTAGTTTTCTCCTTTTTTAATCATTTGTTGGTTTCATGTGTTGTCCATAATGCAAGGCAACTTTGAGAGTCTTTAAAGGGGTGATGCAAAAAAGTATTATTATTATTATTACATATTAAATCTTACTGTAAAAATTAAAAACATAAATGAAGTCAGACAAACTGCTAGATGTTTAGAAATTATATTGTGTAAATTAAGTGGAGAGCCTGTTTTAACAGGTTTATTTCCATTGCTGGGTTTGTAGCTAATAATGATATCAGTCAGATATTCATTGCATCCATATGCACTGTGACACCGAGTAGAAACATTCCACTGGTGTTTTAGTGTGAGAAAAGAAAAAAATAGAGAGCGTTAGAATGCACCACCATCTGGGTGAGAGTGTCAGAATGCAGTGGAGTGTGATGGAGAGCTTCATCCAGATACCACTGGGGTTACCAGGCAAAGGCAAACACTTATTAATATCAAAACTAATCAGATGCTGAAACAGAACTGTTTGTGACCCACGGCTGTATATCCTTATATTCTTTTGTAATAATAATATTATGTCTGCTTTCCTACATGTAGGAAGGCAGGGGTTGAAGCTTGGTCAGAATGGATTCAGTTTTACATGTTCCCTCATCAAAAACACACATATAGAACATATATTTTCCCTTGTGGAAATGCAGATTGAAATCTCAGAGTATGTATCTGTTGTCATAAAAATGCACCTATGTGCTGACATGTCTGGAGGACATCCTCTATATCTATCGATCTATCGATCTATCGATCTATCGATATGTCAATCTATCGATATATTGATATATCTATCTATCGATATATCTATCTAGCTATCGATATATCTATCTATCTATCGATATATCTATCTAGCTATTGATATATCTATTGATCTATCTATCGATCTTCCCACCATCACCTTACAGGTGCAAAAATTCAGCTGGAAAGAAAATTGATGAATGAATAAATGTCACAGTTAACAAATCCAAGCAATTTGAGTTTCACAATCTCAGTAGAAAAAAAAAAGTTAAACACCTGTTGAAGGTTGAGTTGCATCACTGTTTTTTTAAACGGCACACAAAGGCACAACTTAAAACCAATTCAATATTCTTTATGAAGATTAAGCATATTGAAGTAAATTTCTTATTAAATTTACCATTTTGTATTTGTTTGATTTTAACAGTATGTATCTTTTCTTTAACTCAGTCAGTGTAATTTCTTGACTTTTAAAACAGACATATTTATCTGACGAATGAATGAGTGTGAAAACCCTGTAGATAGATAACCTCTTGTTTTTCCTCCCAACAGTGTTGGCTCAAAGACACAAATTAACGTCCTTAAACCAGAGAAGCATTTATTTTCTTTTTCTTTTTGCTCTGTCTTTTTTGTTCTTGACACTCAGATGAGGAAAATGCAATTCTCATGACTCAGCATGAAAGACTGTAGACATTTATACTCTGCTTATTTTAATCTTGAGCTCAGTGAAGGAAGAAAAGAAACAAATCCCACTGGCATTTGTTATTTAATTGTTAATGCTAAGCATAAGGTTATGTTACTTGTGTTCCTTGTTGGTCTCACTCATCTTGTTAACACAGGTCCCAGGGTACATTTAGTTACAGCTCTGCATGATTCATCAGTGCACTCAGGGTCATGCGATATACGCTCTGTATTACTCAGGCGTAAAACCAAACACTTAAAATCTTTGTCAGGAGAATACTGCAATAGCTGACACCATTCTTAGGCTGTTTAACAATTTCTCAATTCCAGTGCTTTTGATTTTTAGAATTTATTTTACTCCCTTCAAAGAATGAATGGAGCAAAAATGTGCACAGAGAGCAGTTATTTTGTATTTACTTTATATATTGTTGTAAGTTTAAAGCATTTCATTTTGAAAACTTGACAACCAACCCAACAGTTGGATATGATTTTGTGGTAAAGTTTAACCCACATGACCGCCATGACCAAACCACCTTCCCTTTAAGTTCCGGGATACTTTAAATCTTGTGTGTTTCCGGGTATCCCCTATTGCTGCTGCTCACTGTAGCTGTTGGCGCGTGTTGTTCGTAAAACAACCTGAAACATCCAAATCTGACTTGTCGGGTCTTCTTTATGGTTTGGGTGAAAAATCGTTTCCATTGCAGTTTTGAGGAAAAAGAACAAAAAAAGAATTTTGATGCGACCAAAATTAAATGCCTCGTTCTGGTGGCAAAACGTCTTAATCAAAAAAATTTTTTTTCTAAACTGTCTTGTTTTCATTAAGCAAATTTAGACTTGACTAATACATGAAACGTGATGATTGGTGGTGAGTTATGTTATTGACTAAGATTTGACAATGGTATAGCTTCCCGCTGCAACTTCCGAACGGTTAACATTGCATCAACCTCTTCAAACAATTCACTAATACAAGGTGAGTCAATAGCTGTGTCCGAATTAAAGATCTGCGTCCTTCGAAGGATCGGTCTACATCAGGTCTCTCCAAGGCCGTGAATAAACTAAAACCTGAAGAGAAAAGATGTGAATTCGGACAGGTCTAGCCTTCACCAAATGTGCCCATGCCCACCTCAGCGTAACTTATGTTGCCTGGCAACCGTGACAGCATGAAGCAGAGAGCAGCGACGAAAAAAAACAATGGAGCTGAAGTTTGTTTTTTAGTCATGTATTAATCCTGATTTCTGTATTATTCTTCACCTTTTATAGTAAAGGCTGTTCCATAATGAAAAACTAAATATTTTAGTTTGATTCTAAAATGTTCCAACATGTATTGCACATTTCTGCCAGGAATAAATATAAACAACGTATTCATTTTCAAATATAATACACTCCACATCTCAGATAAGCCATTACCGTTAAATAAAACTAGTATGTTTGAAGGCTTAACTTTAATTAAACAAACCTATTTGATAAGGAATAAATGAAATACTTTCGTAAACAAAAAATTTTTCAACTGGACATTACCTGTCTGAATAATGTCGGTGTTTAACTTCCACTCATTGGGGAGCACTAGCGGCAGGTTTTAAAACAATGTGCCGGGAGTCAGGCGTTCTCCTCTAGTATACCGAATCTGAAGCGCCCAGCCAGCTGGCAGCTGGCGAGGGGAGCTGGCTGCCAATGCAGCAGGAGCAGACATGTCCAAAAATGTAGGAGCAGATAATGTTTTGGTGAACCGAGCAGATATTTTAGACTTACACACTTCCATTCTCACCTAAAAATGTAAAAATTTAAAGTGTAATATAACAAAATTTGTTGCCCGGTTGGGACCCGCAATAAATTATGGGATATGGTGGGCTGTGAAGGATACACTGGACCCATCCTTCAAATCTGGGGAAAAAAAACGATGGATTTGTTGCTACGCTATAACGTAAGTGTCCTACAAATCCGTCCTTCGAAGGATGTAGACTTTGAATTCAGACACAGCTAATATGTTCAAGCATAAAGTAGAGCGTTACTTCTGGCGCGACAGGCTACGCACCGCCAGTTAGCATTAGCTACTAACTCAACTATCAGTTGCTCAGGTCAGTTCAATTCACTTATTTGATTAATGACTGAATGTAAAACCAGTAAAGGTATTGCCTTTAATTAAGCCGAATTAAAGGCAATACCTTTAATATTTAAAGGCAATTCCCCCAATCATAGATTTAATAATTTTTACGATTGTTTTGTTAGTGGATGTAGTCTATGCTGGTGCAGCAATGAAGTCTGGTACCAAAGATAATTTTGTTTGTAGCTACATTAATCAATAAAATTTGAAAGTCTGATTGATTTGATTCATTTGTTGTTGTTGTATGCGCCAACTGCCAATTACTTTATTGAGCAAATTTGAGCTGGAATTATGAAGTGCACTTTTGGAAATAAATTTTTGTTTTCTTTTTTATTTTATATCATGAAGTTAGAATCAGAAAGTATGTGTTTATCTGCATTTTTACTATTTAGCTATATAATGCATAGATATGTACAAATTATTGTACCACTTCACATTAATATCTTTATTTGAAAAAAAAAAAAAACTAACACTACATAAAATAAACAAATACATTTTGCACTTAAATTCTGAACTGTAGGATGCAAAATTGGGATACAACACTGACATACTTGAGTGAATCGTACTAATATTAACAGATGTAACTAGGAGTCTAGATTTCAGTTTCTCCATTTCAGTGCATAGTCGCACACCTAAATTTTCCCAGTATTAGTTTTTTTTACAGAATGCGACTGCTTGAATCTGTCCTGGAAGGAAAGACATAACACATGCTGAATATTAGGTGAGCTGCACTGGCTTCACCTACTGTCCGGGTTTGATTTTAGATTATATTATTCATGTTTAACACACTATCTTGTCCTGCTCCCAGCTATATTACTGAGCTTTTAAGCTCTTACAAGCCCACGGTTGCTGCCTGAGATCATTGGGAAGGTCACACTTAGCTGTGCCCAAATCTAATTTGAAAACTCAGGGTGACCTTGCTTTCCGCATTAAGGCTGGGAAGCTCTGGAATGACCTCCCTGAGGAGACCAGGTTTCATTAACAACTGCTAAATCTATTCTTCAAAGTTTAGACTTACTTTGTCCTAACCTACTTAAAGCTATTGAAAACTGCTTCTTTATGGGGAATACACAGCACCCAGGTTGTTATTAAGGGTCTCAGGAAAAACAACCTTAGACTCTACAGTCACTTTTCTCTTTTTTAATATCACATACAGTTGAATCTAATCAAAGCCTTAAATACACACTAGTGTTATTTTTTTTTTTGACAAATTGTTAAATTTTCTAAATTATGCATAATATAACAGTTACTCAGTTTGAAAGACGTATTTTGCAAAGTGTTTGTACTAGCACATGCTTCATAAACATAAAAGAAGTTTATGATTTTATAATCATTGGCAAAAAGTATTTAAAATATTGGTCACCCAGATTCTACAGTACACTGGGTCAGTAATCTCCTCATTTTGCTCCATCTGTTAGCATTTCTGTTTTTATTGGGGGTTGGGTGACACCGCTCAATGATTGAAAATAAATCTGTAATACATTTTGGCAAGGCAATTAATATTGCAACAGGAGAAGCAGTTTCAGAGGTCCATCAAAAATGCACTTAATTATTCATCCTGAAAGCTAAGTTCAAAACCCATCCATGCAGTCAGATTTTGAACGAAAGGGATATGCACTGTTAGCGACTGGATTAATGGAGAGAACTCACATGCCAGACTTAAAAAAAAATACCAGTTTGAATTAAATGACTCATTATTTGTATTTACATGTTTTTTTGTTTGTTTGTTGTTTGTTTGTTTTTAGTTCCACCTAAAGTTTTTTACTATTTTTAAGATAAATTACCTTTTGGGATCTAATAAAAAAATGGATATATTTCACTGATCTCTCATTAGCCACTAACGATTATTAAACAAGGTAAAGTGGTGAAGTGGAGTTCAAGGGAAACAGATCATGTATCTTTTCTGCGTACATCCCACGTATGTGTGCAGATATTTTATATGCCTGGCCATTTTTATTGAGCTGTTTGTTTGTTCATGTGTGACTGGACTGTCATGTCTAATTAATGTATCAGTTACTCACGATTTACCATGAAAACTGAAGACACTACTGCTTGTTGCACGTTTATCTCCTGCTGTCCGGCTTCCACCTGTGTCCACCTATGTCTTTTTTTTTCTTTTTTCTTTTTGACCAGTGGAAGCTCTTAAAGTGATGACACATCATATTTACTGGGCTGCTCTCTATAATATGTGTGTTATATCAGAAGTAGAGTTGGTGGATAAGCAATGTAAACCTTAATGCAGCCAAATGAATGCCAAATAGGATTGGATCATCTTTTGTTATAAGACATAATTTGTGATTAGGGAACAATGCTGTCTGTAGACTTATTTTAAAAGACGTAGTACCCCCACCATGCAGCATTAGTCACCAAATTTAAAAAGCAACAGGCCAAATGCAGAATGCATTCTAAGCCAAATAAAAGCTTTTCTCCAAGCTCTTAGCAAAGAGCTGAATTCAAATAAGTTTTATAAAAGGAAAGTGCTAACGCTGGAATAACAGCGTAAGCAACAATGACTCACTGAGCTCACCAACTTTCAATAACTTTTCCAAAAATCATGCTGCTCAAAGTGCGACTTCTTCTATGTAGTGATTTCAAGGTGTGACAGTTTTTCTTAACAACTGCTCCACAAAATAAGTTGCTTTGTGAAACAAAAGCAAAAAAATTGAATATCCCATCTGCTGTTATTGTGACAGAAGTTTCTCTAAATTCACTTAGAGCATTGATTTCTCTCTAAATGTCAGTTGTTTACTCAGTGAAGCACATTCAAAAATTCAAAAGCTTTGCTCTTTCTTGTCTCCCTAAACTAATTTTGTATGTTCAAAAAATGCTAACTAGATAAATAAGTGAACCATAGCTAATGAGGTCACGCTGACACACTCACAAGTTAACACACATTTGGAAGGGGGAAAAAAAAATCTAAGGCTGGACTTGGCTTTTCATATGTATTACATAAACATAGAAAATAAGCAAATGTATGTTTGACATGTTAAGGTAAAGCCCTCTTGTGAGGCCGTATCAGAGATTCAACTCAATTGAAGACAATTTAAGCTTCCAGTACAGTAACAGAACTGCTTTGATACAAAGAAAATGAAAGCTTCAACAGGATTGCTTGTTAGTCAGACACATGCTGTTATGGGTGTAACGAGTGTAACGTCTGCAGTTACAAATAGAGGTCACTTAACAAGTATGCTAACAAGAAAGGACAGCAATGGAGCAAGTGGTTTGCTCTCACTAGCACTAACAAAACTCAGCAAAGCACATCCCCAAAAAGAGTTGTCCTTTTATAAATAATTGCAATGATATGGATGCATATGTTCAGATGCCATAACTTTTGGTTGCTTCCCCATTTTAAACTGCAATACATATTGTACATTGTTAGCTTACAATACTAAAAGCAATTAACCTGGTATAGAAGAATGGCAATCAACCAACATAGTGGCTTTTAGATGTTGAACTGGGAGTAAGTTAGGTCTATGACTATTAAAGTTTAAACTTCAAAAATATTGAGTAGCATTCGTGATATATTGGAACCCATCTTTTTTCTGCTGTTGTCTGTCATCTCTACATCATAGTTGTTTCATTTCTATTCGCCACCAGTGGCATTTGTGCCACAGATTAAGAACAAATACTTAAGACCCCTTTCACTTGGGATTTAAGACTGCACCACTCAAATAAAAATATGCAAGAATGTTAATAGTCATTGCTTGCCATTCAGTGATCATTCACTGAATGGCAAGCAGTGGTGAGGTCTTGTGGGCTCTTTAAAGAGTCCAAAGTATTTTATTACTGGCAATGTGCATGCAAAAGAGTTTCCTTAATGTTTTAGGCATACACAAAACCTCCTAGATGAGACTGATGTGGTCTATTATTTTTTTGGTTTGCATATCAGCGTCGGGAGGAATATGGGAGACGCAGTTGCAGTTTATATATGAAAACTGGCTTACACCGACCAGTGAGGCCTGGAGGAGCAGTGGCCATAGTGACTCTCATCACAAGGCTATAATCTCATTATGCTGTTGGTCCTTGCAAGAAGCGCTATGTGTAGTCTAAATGAATGTAATTTAAGACACCATAACTGCTATGCAGGGAAGATCATGTCTGTAACAATGAGATTTCTGTTAGCAGCTCAAACAAGTAATCCATGTTCACCAAAAAACAAAGGGTTTCATGTCCGGGGCCTTACCATTTGAGGAAGGATAGAGATATTAACGTGGGTGAACACCACCAAATTGTGATAAGGCAAAGGCTGCAGATCAAATCAGAAGTGTTTGCGACACTGTGCAAATATACTGCGTAGCTATGCAGATTTTTTTTTTCCTATTATGCCGGTAACATATTTAATGTTTCTGGATTTTCTGGATTCATATTCTCTGACTGCTATGTTGGAGCAGGCCTACAGTGGTTTTCCTTGAAGGCTTCACACTTCCCTCTCTCTACCTCAACCCTGTTGAGATCCATTCAATCTACTCCTCACTCCTCTGAATGCCTCTTTGCCAAACACTCACCTGAGCTTAACTCACACCTGGAAGCCACTTACCTGCCTGACCCCCTCCCTTAGCTCCCACTGTGCCACATGCATGAATGGAAATCTATCAAGAACGCTGAACACTCGCTCTGCCGTAAGCCAATATCTGTCTCACCCAGATATACAATTTTACTCTTCTGGACTCCTTATACCTCCCCACCCAACGGACCTCCTTCTGACTTCCATCATTGATTTTTGTAAATTTAGAACAGTTCATCTTCCTAATTACAATCTCACCTTCTAGTCCTCCTGCAAAAAAATATAATTATATATATTTTTCCTTTACTATAGACTCCTTAAGCCCACTTACTGCCTCCATGTTAGTTTTTGTTTTGGTCTTAAAGAAAAAATAAATAAATAAACATAACAGATAACCGATACATGGAGTTAAATGAGTATTGGAATTATATAGTATGAGTATTGGGATCTAGTAGTTCTAGCCTTACTACTAGAACATGGTTTTGCAAACTTGGCACTACGAGATTTGAACAGTCTTGAGCAACCTAGAGATCTTAATCAGTTCTGAAGTAGGCTTAACCATTTAGTACCGTTTGTTTTCTAAATTGATTTGAGATGGGAAGTAAATGAAGAATAATTAATATAAGAAATATAAGGCCCTAATTTAACATCTGGCTTGATTTGTGAAAAAAAAAACCAAACATTTTAATGAAGCCAGTTTAAACAGTTATTGTTTATTGATCTATTAGACAATACTTCTATACACATTTACATTTCTGATTAAATTTTCTACTTAATAAAATTCTGACTGGATATGATTTTCATATCCAGTCAGGATATGAAAATCAGTCAGTTTCATTACCTACTAATCCAATAATTGTGGTGGTGAATAATTTCATTGTTTCATTACAATTAAGTGCGTTTTGAATGATGCATTTCTAATTATGTTTTTATGTAAAACCAAAGTTCTGCCTCAGCTCATATCACATTCACTTTCATCTCAATTAAACGTGAAAAAAAAAGTTCATTTATATACATTTTCTAGGAAGACTATAGCTCTTAGGCAGGTACCACTCTACTGTTAGTATTATTAAATTGGTGAGCAACAGTATTTCTCTTTCCTCCCACATTTATTGAAGTGCTCCCAAATATATTCCTGTTCATCATCATATAACGTGATGCATATCATTGACATTCGGTACATTTGTTTACCTTTATTTGTTTTATGTATAGGAAGTTGTTTCTGATGGCATGCATTCACATAAACAGAAATGTTGTTGCAATTTGTGGGATGTTATATTTCAGTTTTCTTTATTCGTTATCGTTCTGTATGAAGTTTGTTATTCTGGCTTAATGCATTTCTTCTGGGTTATCTGTCTTCTTCCCACAATGCAAAAGCATATGGGTTGAATTGTTCATTCTGGAGAACAATTAAGAATGAGAGTGTGGCTCTCCATTAGATTAACAACCTGTCCAGTGTGTGCCAATCCCCAAGACTCTGCATGGATAAAGTAGGCACCCACTTAGTACTCAACTTTTCTGTGCAGCAAACTGTAAATGAATTACTAAGCCACAATACCTTTAATTGCCAATAACACCAAGAGTATCCTAATTTTTTTTTTATTGTGCTAGGGTTATAAGCAGCTTATACGAGTATATTAATGAAATTAACTGAGAAAACAAGAGTCTAAGACAGATCGCCAAGGGTTAATTATACATCTTTTCTTTTCAAATGTGAATCCATCCTGGATATCTTCGCTTATGCCCAGACACCAGCCCAATCATTCAGGCTGGACAAATATACTGCTTGGTTATGCAGACCTCAACATTAGTCAGAGAAAGTGTGAAATGACAGATTTAGCCAAAAGAATGACCCACAGGCAGCTCACTGTCATTAGACTCCCCTCCCTTGAATTAATTTGTGTGAACATTAGGGATATCATACTTCAAGTCAGTCAGTAAAAGGCATGGGAATGGCAGATAAAGGACATGAGGGATTTCAGGAGAGTAGATTCACTGGTCGTTGTATATATTAGCTTGTGTGACTTGCCTGGGGATAAGGTGTCCGCTGAATGTGCTCAGTGTCAAAGAAATGGATACCTGTATAAGTTTCTAAAAATCTTCAACATTTGTTGAACAAATAAAAATAAATGGAAAGAGAAAACATAAAGCTTTATAGCTATGTGTCAAACCATGGCTTCATATGATATTCAGTAGCACGGCTTTGTAGAGGAGTGATTCTTTTTATGTACTTTTAATCTAAATGTTGGAGATATAAAATTCTGAAGATATGACATTGAAAAACAATGATATTTTTAGAAAGCATTCATTCTTTCAGCCCATGACAGAGTTTTAATATGAATTTCTTATTGAAATTCTTCTTTGAAACACCAACTTGACTTACAATGTTTAATGATAAAATAGATTAAAAACATCTTACTAGACAATAACCACTGGGGACAATTTGTCTTCTATGTTCCTCATGAAATTAACATCTCAAGGCAAATTTTCTTTGCCATCTGTCAGTAGGAATCTATTTATATATTTTTCACATATCTTGATATTGTTCTGGATTTTAAAACTTAGCACATAATCAAGTTAGGGTTTGGGAATTTCTGCTATTGCTTCTGATTTCTGGTCATCTGTGCTCAGACATTTTCATAACATACTCTGAAGCTCCATATTATTGACATTTATGTTCCCATGTTCTGCCCACACATTTTAAGCACAGAAGGAAAAAATAAATGCGTAACAGTCTCACTTTGAACATTTTGTATTAAAAGGCCTCAAGATCCACCTAACAAATAGAGGGTTCAAATAAAGTAGCATACCTAGTTAGTTTTCCATTCCCCAGAGTGGTCCGTCTAATAAAATAGGCAGGCCGATTCGCCTTTACAACAAGTTACGCATTACTGACCTCCCTGAGGAAGGTAAAGATTGGAAAAAAAGGTGTGAAATGTAATATTTTTATATAAATCAATAACAGACTGGGGTTATTTTAAATCTAGTGTGTAATTCCATGCATGCAAATCTATGAGTCATGGGGTATGACATTTCTTGGTGCCAACACTAATTTTTTTATCTTGCATTGTCATTTAGGAACCTGTGACTGTGACAGAAACTCAAAATAATGCTGCCTTCATTGCCAATCCCCCAACCCCCTGTGGCCTAGTGCTCCTGCTCCAACTCCAGCAGGATTTGTTCCCTTTTCTTGGGCTTGACCAGTGGTTGTAATCTCGTTTTACTGAACTCGAAGGACCCCACCGTCTTGTTAGCTCCAGCGCAGAGAACAAGTCCATTCATTATATGGAGCCTGATGAATGACTTGGTCAGACAGCAAGGGAAAGCCTAGGTGTAAATGTTCAACCTCTCATAAATCACACAGACGGGCAAGTCTAGACCTTAACCTACATGTACTCAGGAGTGATGATACCTTTGTATATTCCTCTCCACTTGTGCAGAAAAATAGTTTGAGAACAGTACTATGCTTATGCCTATATCAGAGTAGTTCAGTGTCAGCATGTGATTGCTACAAACATTTACTGCATTCTGATTATGAAGCCTCCCCTTGTAATAATGTTAAGAAATGGCATACAGTAAAATTGTTTTTTTGAGCAGTTGTTTGCAGAAAAGACAAGTCAAACTGAAATCATTTTCTTGACAGTCTGTCAGCCTCTCTACTTAAATAAAAAAATTTCTGATGGAACATATAGTACTTTAAAGTTTCTTAAGACATGTGCCTCATTACTTAAAAGAGTGCTGCAATTTTTTGAGGTAATAATTTGAGGTAAAGTTTCTGCCAATAAAACGTTTGAAAAAATAATCATTTTCAGCAATTTTTAAAAACACTGTGAACTAAAAGTCATATTAAATACTCTAGACTACAAAAAAAAAAAATAATAATAATAAAAAATCAACATTAAAAGCTCCATGGCATAAAACTCAAATTTCCAAAACATACCAATGATTATAGATATTTTGTAGCAACAGTTAATTTTTTTATGGAACATCATTCCATCATTCCTCTCAGTCAAGAGAGGAATGACTAAGTTAATGATCTTCCATTTTGCAGTGGCAGGTAAGATAATCAGTCTTACTTCTGCCACTGTGTACAACCAATCAATATAGTCCTTCATATTTGCCATGTTTTAAAACTTATTTTTATTTTAATATATTGACTTCTGTTCCACTATACGGTATAGGTCTTTTCAAAACATAGTGAGGGCAAAAGACTTAATCAGTCTTCAATGTTTTGTGAAAGGAGTACATTATTGCCTCCTTAAACAATGGTGGAGTAATACCTTTGCCTCAAGGGACCAAAATGAACCTGATGAATAGACTGGAACATATTGTAGTTGATGATAGAAAAGTCTAGATGTGTGAGTTGTTCCACTTTATTTATGGATGTGACCTTAGCGCATTCGTTTTGATTGATTAATTACATAGATTGTAATCTTTTTTTTTTTTTTACGTGAAAAAGTCTGGAACCAGAATAGTCGTTGCATATTTCCAGTCCACCTGCAAATCTGACGCACTAACTGTATCAGCAAACAAAGTGATAAATGACAAAGCTGCTTCTAATGGCCTGCTGACCATATTTTGTGCATCACAAAAGCTATTCAAATGTAAGAAGACCATTTCAATTCAAGACATGTTGCAGCAGGCACATGTTAGCGTCTGTAGCCCACATTTATAAAGAAGTATTATTATTTTTTTAAATCGTGGATTACAGATTCCCGCTTTATTTAGAATCTATATCTCCTTGATGTAAGTAATTCATTTGTATCATTCTGTGGCTCCTTTTATAAAACACAGAGTGTTCTGTGTTTTATAACACATCCTTTGTTTACATTCTCACTGATTCATAATGTTGACCACATAAAAGAATAATAATTATTATGAACTGAAATATATATATCTACACAACTCATTTTCAAACAATTTACAGACCCAAGTTCGTTGTGGTCTTTGAGTAGGCCATGTAAATGTACTTCCAAGTCAACACTGCCACAGTCAGAATGACTGTTAAACAAAATTGCATGTGCAATATGCATGAAATGATAGAATATGGCATGTCTATCAAAAGATTATGCCTCATATGCTCTTCTTGAGATGTGCAATACTGTTGACTGTTCTCAGTTGTATTTTCTCATTGTGCAAGATTTGCAATATAACCTACTCTTTGCAATACATAGTAGTTGTACTTAAATTTGTGTTCCTGTTCCACCTTCTTTTCTAACACTATTTTATATCTTACATTTTTTTGATAATCAGTTTAAACTGAAACACTTCAACTGTTGACCAAAAGAACTCTGCACGAGGGTTACAGTGTGCCTGCACTGTAGATTTAATGCACAAAAGGAAGAACTTTGATCCATTTGCTACTTTCCGCTCCATTTGATAAGGGACCAAGCCTTTGAGAAATTAGTTTGCTTATGTCATTTTTTTCAGGTTTGATAGGCAATTATCCGATCAATTGTATCACATTAAACAGCATAATAAAAACACAAATAAAATTTCTATTTTGTTTGTGAAGCATGAGGTAATTTCTATCTGATGCTACTGTTCTAATTTGCTTTAGAAACCAACTCCACAGCATCTTTTTAAAGACCTGTTAATCAGAAAAACAGAAGAATACATCTAAAATTAGCAAAGATTTTGCACATGCTGGTTTGGAGTGCACACAGTTTAGGATAATGGATAAAACCAACACCGTTTACCAAACAAAACTTCAACAACTTCTAAAATGCAACTTTTTTTTTTTTTTTACTTGCCACAGTGAGAACTTTCACACTCATTTGAAATCATGGATTTATTTCTCAAAATATGCTGCAGTAATTATTATATGGACTTTGAATTTTTCAAACTGTCTTTTAAAAATGAAATGCTTTTATACTTGTCAACATAACATCACAGGAAGGTCAACACCCCAATCTATCTTTCTCCTGAGGCCACCTGGTATGGTGCTAACTAGGTGCAAATTGCAAATGTTCAATCTCAAACATCCTCATTGCTCATATTAGAGACCACAAGTTTCCTGAAAAATGATATCTGGTGGCAGATTCATCAAAATTGCCCATCTGTATTGGTTTGCGAGATAAAAGACTTTTTTGACATGTAGCATAGGGTATGCTGATACAGCTATGTCGAGCATATACTTAGTGCAAAAATACAATGATAAAGAAAACTGATAATTTCTGGCATAACATCGAAAAGGATCAAGGCTGAAAGCACAGCTATTCTTTTGTGATAGAGACAGTTCTTTGATTCAGTCAATTTTCAATCGTAAACTGGATCACATTATTTATGCCTGATTGTGTATAATTTTTCATTATTTTCATGTTGGTCACAACGCTTCCATCGATCATCATTATAATCTGCATTATCAGTGAGTATGTTACAAAACAATTATTGTGAAACTATATCACCTCAGATTCCACATCTGTGGTTTTGGTTTGAATGATGACTGAAAATCCACCCACCCATCATTCTCAGTTTGTAAGCAAAAATGTACACACAGTTTAAATTGTGTTCTGATTTATATTTATTAAGACACTACTGCATAAAAACACATGTCTTAAATCTGTGATAAACATATAGGACTGCCTCATTGTTGAATTTGCTTTAGAACACTCGAGCCATTGTTGGAACAGTGTCAGTCTATTCTGGCCAAAAAATATTTTGCTTATTTTAATTTTTTCCTTGGACAGATCTTTATATCTCTGATAATTTAGGATTTGTGAAACACATTCTCTTTTCTTAGTGAAATAGTATCTGTTTTAGATATTCAACAAGTAAATTGTAAAAATAAATATATTAGGATGCCTTTTGGTTCCTTAGTTATTCGTCAGATTTTTATGTGGGTGGCCTGGCGAGAAGTGGTTAGTTTGCTGCCTTACAGCAAGAAGGTCCAGGGTTCAAATCGTCACCAGCATCTTAGTTTGTGGAGTTTGCCTTTTTTACCTGTACATATTTAGGTTTTCTTCAGGTACTCTAGTTTCCACCCACAGTCTAAGATCAGTCATGCCAGGTTAAATGAATATTCTGAGTTGGCTTGAGATGAGAGTATATGTTAATAGCCTTTTTTTTTTTTTTTTGCTCTCTCTCTGTGTTGGCTCTGGAAATGTTGGCAACCTGTCCAAAGTTTAACCTGGTCCTGACCAGCTAACTTCTGGAGATAGACACTGTTCTCCTATGACCTGAAAAGGATTTAGTGACTGTTGAAAATGTGGAGGTTTGCTATAAGTGGAACATTTGTGGACAGTATGGACTAGAAAAATTATGTGAGGTACAATTTTGCTCTCTTGAGGATGCACAATTCTCAATAAGTCTAAAAACGTGTGTGAAGGTTTGTTTTTCTTGTCATTTTTATATGAAACAGTGCTGTTCAATGGCGATATTGAAAATTTACAAAACCTTTGCTATCATAATTTGGTACATAATGGCTATTCACAGCTTCTGTAGTTCAAAGTGTGATGATCATCTTTCCATACCTCTTAATATCCTCAAGGAAGACAGTGAAATCCACATTGTCCACTAAATATCTGTTTCCTTATGTGATTGACATTGAAAACAGTACAAAACAATAAGTGTTCATGCATGTAATAAATTATTTTTATGTCTGTGAATAAAAAGCATAACAGATATCTTCAAAAGGTTTAAATGGGCTAGTGTGAGCTATTTTATAAGATTTCCAAAAAGTATTAAATTCTGGTCACTTTTGAGAACATATATATATTTTCTGTCCTCTGTATTCTTTACAAAATGCAATTAAAAATTATGCAAAATTTCTTGTTTTTACGTCCTAAAAACAATCACAGCTGAAGAAAGTTGCCCCTAAGAGACACACAGAAAGGATTTTTCTATAAATAAAATGCAAAATTAAGGAAATTACAACACACAGAAAATAAATTATGCAGTCCCTACAGAACAAAGTGCTTGTTGAGTACAATACAAATGTTTATACCCTCACCAAAATAATAATGAAAAGATGCTTGAGAAACCTATGTAACCAGTTGTATCTGTATTAAGACAGTGTATACTCTAAATGTCTTGTTTTACACAATGTGTTTGAGGTACAAATTAATACCAACTTGCTTGTATTGTGTATACACCTGCCTTTTTTGAAAACATTTAATTATCTCAAAACGTGGTTCAATGAAATCACTCAAACTGAAAATAATTTGTATGTATGAATTTATTGGACAAATTGACAGCACGATCATTAATTGCATTTACTACAGAAGTTGGAAAAAGACATACTTTTTATGTCTTGGACATTGTAGACATATCAGGGATTTATAGAAAATGCCACATATCCACTCTTAAAACAGCTTTATTTTTTGGGAATGCTGAAAAAGAATTGAATCCAAAAGTCAAGTTAGATAGATCTCAGAAACATGACAATGCTTATTTTCATCTGATTCACTACTAATAAAAAGAAGTTAAGACTGTATTGCTATCCACAGATCTCTTAATATGTCACAATCTAGTTCTGCTCCTGGGGACCGTGGCTGTCATTTCTGAGTACACTCTGTTATCTTGCCCAGAGATGGTGGCATGTTAGTGCCATGGGTGCATATCCACCTTACCAAGTTAATTGGACAGCTGCTCTGCATCAAGACTCATACACCCACACTCCTTGAGTCTGATGGCTGCTTTATTGTGACAAATATGGGAGCAATTTATTGGTTTCCCTGGACAGTAAATAGAAGGTTACTTGCAGCACCAGAACTATAATTGCATTGTCAAGAGAAGATAATGTCTAGCCATGGAAACTCTGAGTTCATTTCTAAACTCCTATGAATATTCACATTATCTCACCTCCCACAGTTTTTTTTTTTTTTTTTAATGTACACACTGTTTCAGTGTTTGAATAAATGCACACATGCATGCGTGCACTATCACCCACACATAATGCTTTACTGAAAGACAATTTTCAAGGTCCTGCTTCTATATTTCTCTTCTACAATTTGTTCAATTTCACTGACATCAGAACAAGTCCCACAAAAACACATAACACACTATTTTGCTCTCACTATATTGTCAGAGCATCAAGTGTATTACTTAAGCTATCTTGGTGGAACCCCCATTTTGACACTGATCTTCTCTTATCGGTTAAAGAGCTGCTTTAGGTTGATACACACAGGTGCTACTAGCAGGAAAATAGAGATCACTGTATTCAGTGACAAAGTTGTGTCATTTTGGGATTTTTTAATATCTAGAAAATGTACATTTTGAAAAGCTTTTTGAAATCAGAATTTAGAAAATTTAGAATCTAGAAAAGGTCATTAGCTAGTTGGCAAAAAACTTGTCAATGAAAAAAAAGTGCAACAGATGTAAAATATTTCTAATACATTATAGCCTTGCTCCCTGAGTTGTTTGCTTAATGTTATTGTTTTGTTTATTTTTTGTAACAAAGCTAGCTCCAAGTTTTTGTTGTTGTGGTTTCTTTTATTCAGTGAACAACAAAATGGGTTACTGAAGTTTTAACATCCCAAGACACAGTACAAATTTATAAGGATAAATATATTTTTTCTAAATACAGGAGATAATGGATTTTATGAGAGCATTACACTTAAAATAATGGACAATGGAACTCTGTACTATGGAACAAATTTCTAAGTTTTATGGAAAAAAAAAATCCATCTATTAGCTGTATTTTCCTATAGGTTTTATTTTACATTGTATATAAATTTACTCTTATTTTGTATGTCAGATGTCTAATTTCTGTTGTATATCTTATGTATATACAGTAATACCAAAATGTTAGGAATATTTGCCTTTTGGCTGAAAGCCAAATATCCCAAAGTTTTTATGGAAAATACAAAAGGTTCATGTCACAATTAAATTATATCATGAATGTAGGGCATTTAAGTCAAAAACAGTATGCCAGAATTTCTCAATAACCTAATTTGCCTTTGACCATCAGTTACAGCCAGACACACAAAATGTAAGGCAGTTCTGTGTTGACTAGACACAACTGCCCACACTGTAGCATCACCAAAACCAAAGGTTAATCTGGTGTCAATAGTGGCTGATGCATAGAACTCCCTTCAAAGTCTCGAACATCTTTGGTGGCCAGCATTTCTTCAAATAGTGATTTGACTTTCATCAGAGAGTCGCACTGAGGCCCAACTCGTTCCTTGTCCAGCATGAATGCTCCCTGACATTTAAATTTCTTTACCAATTAGACCCTCATCCCACACAGTACAGTTCTGTAGTTCATTCCTAACCATGCTATTCATTAGAATAAATAATCTCATATTTTGGTTGGTTTGCAAATTACACATGCACACACGTATAAATCACATTAAGTTGTCTGCAGTCAATAGCTCCAATTGCTTTAGGAGAACTTAATCTCACAATTTCAGATATCTATCCCAGCTTCTTTTGAAATGCCTCAATTTGGTCAGCAAATTTACCAGTACACATGGTTCCACTCCAAGACAAAATGGACAAAAGGGTTATTTTTGCACACCCAACGTAGCTTCTGAGCCAAGCTATCTTGGGTTAGAAAACTGTCACGGTCGTGCAAAACGTGCTACCTTTTTTACAGTTTCATTTGCATCAATTTTGTATAATGTGATGAAGGTGTTTTCTGTACCCTTTGATGTTTCAGCATCCCATCATGTATTTTCCTTTTCACATAACGTTTAAGTTCATTTAGATGTTAAAACCTTGGTATTATGACCAGTGTCAGAAAAAAGGAGCTCTCTGCCATACCGTATGATTTGATGATAGGGGAAGCAATTCCCCCAAATGAGTTAAATTTAATTTCTGAGGTAATGTCGAAATCCAACATTCTGTAAAAGAATATTTACCCAGTGTTCTTTGTCTAAAATGTAAAGCTATGTTTAAACTCATTCAAGAAAGATAGAGTCCTGAAATCTAGGCATCGGATTTTTACATATTTTTGGATGGTTAATAAGAAATTTACTCCTCAAGCATGGCATTTAATTCGCAAAGTTATTCAAAAGAGAAACTGTAAATAGATTTCCCTAAAACATTCATCCTTTGTTAAAGAAAGCTGTAGAATGTCTAATTGTGTGTGTTCTTTGTTCATTATTCAGATGGTTACTTTATGACGTTAAATTAAAGTATACAGTTCATAGTACAGTATATAGATTGTGGGGAAAGCTGAAAATATACCCACTATATTTAAAAAAAACACCACACAGTCTGAGATGCGCTTGGAGGGGAAAAATAAACCAAAACTTTAAATTCCCCATGTCATGCAAACAAACACAGACCCTGCTTTGTTTAAAATATGAAGAACTGTCATAAACACCATCCCAGGATCCAATTATGTCAAAGTGGAGTCGTAGATTTTGTTCAGATTTTCTGGTTAATTCAAAGTGCACTGCTTGTTTATACGATTTTCAGTCAATAAACACAATATTAACTGCTTTTAGAGAGATTTGGCATTTGACTATTAGTTTGTAACAGCAGGAGACAAGAATTGTTTTATAAAGCTTTCATTTCTCTTTAGACGCACACAAATGCACACACACGCACACACACACTCTTGCTCTTTTTTTTTTTGGTTCCCATTATCCTAGTCTCATTTGTGAGAGTTTGTGGGTGTTTGGAAATCTTTAAAGTACTCACAAAGTGGAAGACAGTAAAGCTAACTCTAAATGAACATGACATAATGAGTGCTAGACAGAAGTGAAAAGTCTAATGCATAACACTCTAATTGGTGTCTGGTTTGGCGTGGGGGTGGAAGACCACCAGAAGGATACAATACAGCTGGGGATAGAGGCAATAAATAGGAGAGAGCAGATGGTCTACTCCAGAGGACAGACAACCAAACATGCAACAAAATGGACACTATAAAAGTTGAATACGGCTGTTGTTGTGCAACATCCGCACAACAATGTTGCGGATGCATGATACGTGCATCTACGTATCATGACCTAACATTTTCAGTGTAATTTCAGTAATCCGATAAGCGGCGTGCCATATTTTTTTTCTGAATGAAAAATCAAAAGTACATATAGATTCTATATTTTTATTCAATTTCAAACAAAAGAGACACGATTACCTTTGAGAGCAGTTGGAGGTTTTGTTTTGGTCAGTAAACTGACTATGAAATTCATAATAGAGCCTGAAAGGGCAATATGGGGCAGGACAAGTGCTGGGGATATTACACTGACCTTAACCTGCCCATGTGTGGTTGTGGCATTTAAATTCAATGTAGTATATAATTGAAGTAGTCAAGTATGTAAAACAAAACTTTTGTAAAATTAATTTTTATAGTATTTTGATATTTAATATTGTAGTATTTTGCAAAATACATTTTTTATTTTTTTTAATTTTTTTTTTACTAATATTACCCCTGTCTTCACTGGATGTGTTCAATATTTGCTTCCTCATTTGGTAGAAAAACAGACGAACAGCTGCAAGTAGTCATGTTCATCTTTATTCAGGACTGACCCCAACAGACGTCCATGTCAATTCCACAGGTAATCCAGCTGTGTTTCCCTTCAACAATCTGTCTCTATCTAGACTTGCATTCCAGATGTGGTCCAGGTTTGTAATATGGACAGCATAAATGTTTAGAATCTACAAAACACACAACTCAGATTAACGCGCAAAACGTGTACATACCCACAGATTTTATTTGTTCACACAGAGAACTAAAAAAAAACAAAACAATAAATGAGCCTTACAAACACAAAAGTAAATGCTACAGTCTGTCAAACAGCCATCAGCTGATTTTTCACATACTCATTGAAATAAATTCTCTACTGTAAAAACCAGCAAGATGCCTAACTTTGTTAATTGCACTTAAAAACTTCAAATCATTTTACCCCAGAAATGTATGTAAAGTATCATACTGTAACTAACCACACCAGAATCCCAGGTTTGAAAAATTGCCTGAAAATTATGTTTAGCAAATTGCAAAAACAAATTTGATTGGCAACCAAACCATTGTTCGTGTGCTATTACATGGGAACCCAATTTGTTTCTTAAAGGCTAGAAAAACTATTCTACTGTACCAAGTTTTCAAACTAAGATGCTTTTCATGCTAATACATGAAAAGCATCTTAGTTTGAAAAGATCTACAGCATTTTCAAAATAAATGCTGTATTTTGAAAACCGGATGTCTTTGCACCGGTCACTCTCTTGGAGAATGAAAATACACAATTTCATTAGTGTGTTCAGCCTGGACAACAAGAGAGTTACAAGTAATAGTGATGTCGCAGTCTACTTTAAAAAGGCCCACTAAAAGCCTAAACAATACCAGAGTTTCTCTTTGTTATTTAATTTCAAACATTAGACAATAAGGAAAATACTGTAAAAATTAGGAATAATATTTATATGATGGCTTAACACATTTTAATTCCTGAAGCAAGTTGTTTTTTTCTCCTACAAAAATGTTAATCACAAAAACATATTTTATTATTTTATGCTGTCAAAGTAAAAATCTTACATATATGAAATATGAAAAATTAGCCGGGGCAAATGAAGATCTTTAATTGGGCAGGTTCTCAAAGTTTTAGCCATATTGAAGACTGTAAAATACAATGCCAATTTATTTTTCTTCACAATGTGTTGTATTTAAGCCAACCTTCTTTCATGATTGTTGGAACTTCCGTAAACTCCATAATTGCACACTTTTGCCTTTTCCATCAGCTGAGCAAGGATAAGTCACCACTTATATCCATATTAATCACTTTTTTAGTCAGACATCTCTTTTTGTGGCATCTTCAACTTATTGCATATTATATTCTGAGCCATTTATTACTTTACCAAACGTAAAATAGGATGAATGAAAAATTACATTGATGGGAGGTTTTTCCCAATAACCAAATTCACACTAACTTTACTGCAGGAGTAAAGCCAACATGAGAGTAGAACCAGAAATTAGGAACTAAGGAGAAGGATTATTCAATCAACACAGTTTGGATGTGGAGTCTGTCTCCCACCCAAGTAGTTATGGTGGGTTAGATTTCGCCTGAGGGTTTGTTTCTCTAACGATCAACTTGACAACAAGAAAACATAGAATAGTAATGCCAAATTAATGCAACGAGAGTAAATAACATCAGGTCCACACAAATATAAATGAAAGACTAAAGAACAAAGATTAAGTCAGTGAGCATTATCATTCTCTTTCTCCTGCTTTAAAGTAACTTCTTGGTGCCATCATTCGGCACTTCTGTCACAAAATATTATCTGTACCATAAAAGATTGTTTGAGAAAGCAGGCCAATCTAACAAATCTACCAGGTATGTCACACGAATCAAGTTATCTTCATAAACCTGAGTAGCTAGTAAGCCAGCTTAATTCAACTATACCTGGAGAAATGTTAGGAAATCTTAATAGTACAATATACTTGTGTAGTGTAACACAAGTCTATGAATGTCAATAATTGCTTACATGTTATTTTCAAAAGGTGCTTCTAATCGGAAAATTGATCCTCAACGGAAGACATATTTACATTTAATGTGATGCACCTGCATACAAAAGTAAGCAATCAATAGGACTTTTCACTCTCCTGTCTTTATGAACAGATTTATTAACTATTTAAGTTCATATGTTATCTTCCTGATACATTAAAATACTGTACATTTCCCTTTTGCAAGCTTTTGAGGGAGTAGTGGGACAAAATGTAAATAACCAGTTTAAATTCTTTACCTCTATATGCCAGTACAAAAGAGAACATATATAAAATCTTCCTCCCGCACCAGTTTATTATTATCTTGTTGACATTGTTACAGCCTTTTTGTGCACAATATAATGAGTTGACCCTCTGAAAAAGAAGGTAATCAATCAGATGACTCCTTTGTTCAATTAACTGCTGTGTACCTTCAACCAGACTTTAGAAAAACTGGAAAAAAGGTGGAATAACTAATTTAAAGGAAATTTATTTAGCCAAGTAAGATAATAACATACCAGAAATCTCTTTCGAAAACCTAAACTGCCTACTATTGATTGTTAACAGGGAAGGGCAAGAATAATTTCCTTTAACCACTATAGCACTACAGGCAAACAGTCATGTCTCTGTCGAGTCTGTTATTCCGGTAGCACTCAGAAGTTTGTAAATGAAAAAGAGTCCTGCTAGAGGACATAAAAATATGGTATTTCCAATATTAAACTAATCAGGCTGGCCAACTTTAATAACGGCTTCAAAACTTGAACATTGTTATAATTAGTTAACTGGCTCAGCTAGAATACTCTCTAAAATTAGACAAAGTAGCAATACTGAGTTGGATTGTACTAAACTAATTGGATTGTACTGAGCAGACATACAAGTTAGGAAGCATTGAACATATCCAATAGAAATAACTTGTAAATAACATTGAGCTAATCAGAAAGAATTGGATGTGTTTACATAACTGATCAGTTGAACTGTGACACAGCGGTTTGCCATTTCTGTGGCTTTCATCAGAGCAAAGAGGTGGAAGGTTTGCTGTGGTGGTCTGTCTCGCAATGCATGTGCATGAATGGATCCTCTTGAGCTAGTCAATTTAATTTTGCTGTTCATCATGTGCTTCTGTAATGAGCTAACAGCCTGCCTAGTGTGGTATCCCCTGTTTATCCTCCAACTGTTGCTATGAGCTCAAGGAGTTGGTTGCCCATTAGATGATGTATAAAAATGCAAGGAATCGCTCAGATCTTGCTTTTGAATCAGTATCAGGCCAAGAAGTGTACCAACATGGTACTCTTAGCCTCTAATTAATGTATGTCTCTGTCAGTCAGAAGGTGAGAGAGTTTAATTTTCTATATAGTATTTATCTGAACCTTATTGTTAATAATACACACACCTTTAAAATCCAAATATATGACAAAGAAACAAAAATAAAGCTTAAAAAACTGTTGCATGCTGCTCATCTGCCCTCCACTCAGTTTAAAATACTGTTATGGTCAAATGCAGTAGACGTGGAAAAATCCTAATCAGCACGTGAACTGAAAATTCTTCTTTTGAATTTAAGCCTTTCATCTCATTGCTCCCCTTAATGAAAATAGTATGTTACAAAGAAGCAGTGAAAAACAAGAAATCATTGGAGGAATGGTATGTAGCAGTGAAGTGTCATTTTTAAAGACCCTGCTTCCTGTTCCTTCTGTCACCAGCTACTTAAGCATGCATGGTCAAGCAGCAGCAGAGTCTGCTCATTTGTCTCATTAGTGGAGAAGACAGAAAGAAGTATGACTCTCCTGAAATACCTGCCCTTGCCCAAAACTCGAGGTAGGTGGAATGAAAGGCGACCATGTTGAAGTTCTGCTTCTGGTTGTATTTCAGTTTCAAACGTTAACAGAAAAAGGTGGGAACTCAAAGGTTTTGGGGGTTTCTTTGTCAATGTCATTGGACATAACACAAAAGTAAGTAAAATGAAGTTTGCAAGTTCTCACTTTAGAAGTTCTCACTTTAGAATTTTTCCATATATATTTATAAATTTCCCATATATATATATATATATATATATATATATATATATATATATATATATATATGTGTGTGCATAAAAGAGGAAATTTTTTTCTCAGTTCATGCAGTGATACTTTGTGTCTCTTAAAACTCGATGAGGCATGGTGTTCAGAGGACACTAGACAACTACTCACCTTTTGTCTATTTAACCCTCTGATGCATGACATATTGACTATACAGTCTTCAACGAGTGGGTCTTTTTGGACCCGTGTTTAAATCAATGTGTTTTTACCCTACTTTTGTCATTTTGATTTAAAATAATGTTCAGTATGATACTTTCTGCTGTGTTTAATTTCACACAAGTATTATTTCATGTTTAAAATATTTTAATTTTTCACATTTTTAAGCATTTTTAGAAGAAATTGTAGGAACTTGTTCCTTTCCTCCGGGGGAATCCAAAGGCGTTCCCAGACCAGCTGAGAAACATAATTCCTCCAGTGTTTCCTGGGACTTCTTCTGGTCCTCCTCCCGGTGGGTCAGGCCCAGAACATCTCACCAGAGAGGCGACCTGGAGGCATCCTAACCAGATGCCTGAGCCACCTCAACTGGCTCCTCTCGACACATAGGAGCAGCAGCTCTACTCTGATTCCCTCCCAGATGACTAAGATTCCCTCTCAAAGGGACAGCCCAGACATCCTAAAAAACTAACACTAATTCTGGCCGCTTGTATCCATGAACTTGTTCTTTCAGACATGACCCATAGCTCAGGATCATAGATGAAGGTATGAACTTAGACTGGCAAATCAAGAGCTTCGCTTTTTGACTCAGCTCTCTCTTCAACTCTGTAATAAACTTGCCATTTTTCCTCATGCTCTTTTACTAGAAAGAGTAACAGTGTAGAAGAACAGGTGTGGTCCTACTATGTATTCTCAAATGTTAATCTGCAAACTTTGAAGATAAATTAGAAGCAAGTCCCTGTGCACAGGTCTAACAAAAAGGATGCAGACTTTTCTTTGAAGGTACTCCAGATGTCTTTTTATATTAATTAATAAACATTGATTTAGAGGTAGCCTTCTTTAAAGTTGAAGCCTCACAGCAGAAAAGGCCATGGCTTCAGCATATATTATTGATAGCTCTTGAGAACACTCTCATGAATAAAATAGTGGCTCATGCTTGATGAGAAACCTTTATATTTGACTTGGAGTGTTCCAATGCACAATAATAATAATATCACAAAAATAATACAAACATGCATACATATTTGCATAAACACTATTGAATATCTGCCTGATTTAACCCATGTTAACACTGTGTATATACATACATCACATTGTGCACTTGTAAGTGTAGGGGCAAGGTAAAAAATTTGACCCTTCTCTTTGAAAATCAAACACAAAAATGTTACTAGGTATTCAACTTAATAAAGCATACAAACATGAAATTACAAATACAATGTTAGTTTAGTCTGTCCATTTGTTTTATTGTAATTGCCATAAAAAATTGATTTAGAATGAATAGATTTCTGAACTTCATATGCAAAAACGTATCATTCAAAACAAGACACAACTACTAATTTTAAACGAGTGGACATATCTTCACTTTTCATTTGTGCTGCATAAGGTTGATTTTCATAAGAACATAAACTAATAGTTCAACAGATGGCTGATCTAAGCTTAGGCTACTACTGTGCCACATCCCAGGAGCTGTGTCGAGTTGATGAATAGTTACAGCAGTCACCGACTGCTCGACCTATTTTATCCTCAATTGACATAATTCCAGTACAGGTTATAAGTAGCATACATCATATAGTGAAAAAAAACTGCTTACAGTGCATTACATTTTCCCTCAGTGGTCTTTCCAAAGCAAAAACCTTTTTTTTTTTTTTTTGCATTTTGGTAGCGACTTGTATAAATTATTGTATTGTCTCATGTAATTTATACTATTCATTTATGTAGTCAGTACGTAATGATAACAGTAGCAGAATAAGCAATGAATTAGAGTCTGATCAGATGTAATGATTACTTAACATACAGATAAGTCTAAGATATGAAAATTTACATGAACAAATTACAAATTACTGTCTTAACAGTGACTGGAAAAGGTGCAGCATACACTCTAGACTGGCTGCTGCTTCATCAAATGGATAACTCAACAAGTCAGAGAATTATTCCCAATCATCACTTTGTGTAACATCCATTTTACTTCTCTCATACAGAGAAGTCAAATTACAAAGTAAAGCATAATTTTAATGAAGCAGGTCTTTAATTTCATTTGCAGGGTGCTTGCAGCTTATCAACTTTGTATTTTCTAAACAACCATAACACACATTGAGTTTAAGAACAAATAAAATCATGTCTAATCTCTATTGATTACTATTATGAGGCATTCTATTGATGGATTTTTTTTTTTTTTTTTAAAGTTAGCATAGGCCAAAATCTTCACCTCTATGTTATGTGTTCCAGAACTTCAAGTTTCAAATGATTAAATCATATCATTATCATAATCGGTCCGCCTTAGTCCTCTCTACCCTGAAGCAGAGTGTCATCTGTAATCCAGGACGAGCCAAACAACCATGCTGTGTTTTAGTTTTACGTTGATCTGGAAAGGATCACACATACTTTCTTGACTTTGCAAATTGCAGTTTGTGTAAAATCAATGATAGGTATAAAACACTGCTGTTCAACTGTTGACAGAATCTAAGAAACAGTGACAAAATGCCTGCTCTAGTCATCTCTTGACAGCTTCAGACTTGAGGTTTTATTTATATATTTATGCTTTATTGATTTTACAACATTACATGACACAATCAAATTCTGCAACCCCATGGGGCCGCTTCATCAGACCTGATGTAGCATTGCTGCTAGAACTTCTCAGCTGTTCAGCGATCTGCTAACAGCTTTACCGTTTTTTAACATCTTCTTAAAAATTAATGTTGGATGTAGCAATTTCATTAATTTTGTGTAGATTGTAAAACATGCTGTTATGGGCTTTTTTTGATAGATATGTATTTTTATAGAAATGACTGTGTATTTCCATGCAATTTAAACCAGGTATTTACACACACTGCATAAAAGACAACCCTGACTTGTCCAAGGTATTCCCTGGGCAAGCCTCTTGTCCAATACCCATTAGAGATGAGTTCTAGCCCCAGTACCTACATACCTGTTGTTGTACATCACAAAAAAAAAGAGAAAATCAATCAAGATACCAGGAAAAGAATTGAGGACCTACAAGAGTTTGGTTGAGCCTTGAATAAAATTGTCAGATGCATAAAGTGCTACATTCATTTGTGATAACACCATAAGAGCGTGTAGCCATTTAGTATTCTGGATGGAGATCTGTCAATCCCAGAACAAACACAAAATACTTTGTTAGAATTTTGATGACAATTGTTAAGTATTTAAAAATCCTCATTTCATGAGGATTTTTGTGTATATTATATGAAATGAGGATTTTTGCTTAACAGGACAATTGAAGACCTACCAGGACGAAAGAAGCTAGTACTCCTAAAGAACCATAAAATGTCAAATTATAATCGTCTTTAATTTTTGTAGAAATGTTCCGATTGAATCAAAACTAAAGGGCTTTTACATAATGACCATTGTTACACTTGGAGAAAAAAGAGTGGCACCTAAATTTGAGAACTGCTGAGATTTCCCACTTGTCAAGTATGGGGCTGGCAGCATCGTATGGTGGAGGTATTTTATTGTGGAGGGACAGGTGCACTTCACTGGAGAGTTGGCATCATTAACAGAAGAAGAACAAGAGGAACTAATGAAGCAACATCTCAAGATGTCAGGGCAAACAATTGCATAGGGATTTTCAATTACCCAAAGCAATTCCAAATAGATTTCAGAAAAAGTCAGTGTTTGGGACTGGCAATTACATAATGTTAATTGAAACTAAACAGAAAAAAAAAACTAAAATTATTTTCTCCTAAGTTATGGTTTAAAAACAATTCTACTTAATAATAAATACAAATTTTAGAAATGTGTAGAAAATTTAAATATATATTTCTCATTATTCTGCCACAGAGCAAGAATAAAAATGCTAGCTGATCTAAAACAGAATTTTGCTTGGCTAAAGCCATGCCAGACAGTGCAAGAAAAAGTGTGTGTGCCTTTATATCAGTGATGTGCCGTGGGGTTCATAGCTGGTGAGGCACTGACTTAATCATAATAAGATTTACAAATGTAGACACAAAAAACACACTCAAATATTTCCCACACAAAAAGTTGAACTTTCAGTCTGTTGCATTAGTATGGTTTTAGGCTTAATGTTTATTTTGTGATTATTTATAAATGATTCCTGTAGTAAGAGGAGAAAAATATAAATATACATTACATAACACTGTACATTATATACATAAGCTAAATTATGGAAAATCAGTTCATACATTAAATGCTTTTTAGCCATTTTATTGGCAACGTTCAGACAAGAGGAACATGCTCTCATAGGATGACAGCCAGTGCAGTTAGCGAGAGGTTGCGCAATGCCAGGTGAGGCTCAGCTCGCTGCTGCCTCACCAGCTTCGCTTCCGAGCATTTGAATGGGAAATGTGAAAATTCAGCAATTCTAAAGAAAAAATAATCAGAATTGGTTAAGCTAAATGAAAAATAGGTACTTTATAGTGCAAACCACATGGTGAAAATAGCAATATAAATGATTTTATCATCATATAGTATTTTTCCATGATGACAGGTGATCATGGCCTCCCTTGACTACATGTCAACGCTTTGTATATGATGTATGTAAAAAACTAATTTTAACTTTATGGTAAAATCTATGTTTTTACTATAGTACCTGCAAGAGTTTGTAATGGAATAGAAACGTGTGCAGAGTGTAAATCTAGACAAGTATACATCCGCTAACCAATTGCAATAGACATCAACCCTTCTGTAGTCTTCCTCTGCAAGGATGGAGTGGATATTAAAAATGAATGATAAAACAGAAGCGAAGCAGGACAAAAATCATTCTGTGGAACCTGTTGCAGATAAAAGAACGATGTCTCGAGACGAAAACTTAACTTTTGCACTCTGAATTGTTGTCAAGTTAGAAAAGCACAGTTAAAGAACTACAACAATTTACCAGAATTTACTATTTAATTTCAGCACCCCAACAAATTTCCCAATGCCTATATTTTATTATGTTTGCAGTGGCCACATTTTGTGGAAAATTATAATACATTGCTAAGTTTAAATGTAATAAAAACCTTGTTCTATAAAAAGTAGTAATATATCTAAGCAGTTTATCTTCTGACCCCTTTCCTGTTTTTGCAGCTGTCAGTTACAAAGTAAGTCATTGACCAACTGCAAAATATTAGATTTATTCAGGCATACAGTACATCTTTCTGTCAATCATACATCGACTGCTACAACAGCTGTGAACTTGCCCTCCAAGAATCTTGGAGCTAATATAAAATATTCTGTAGGGAAGAACTCCTCCAGAACTCAGAAAAGGAAATGTTTTTTTTTTTTTTTTTTTTTTTTTATTGAAACACAAAGATATTCTTATTCACTCTCCCTCTATTACTTACAGATAAGATCAATAAGTCATTGAGTTCAAAAGAGTTGTTAAGGAACTTTGAAGTCACAATTGCTATTCTTTACCAATGATTTTTGCTTGCAGCTTAAAATCCATCAAGCTAACAAATTGTTTCACAATAAAATAACTCTTAGTTTTTTATATGTGCTAACCTTTATAAAGACATGAAGTTACATCAAGTTAGTCATTTTACAGCGTCCAGACTTACATTAGGGTAGAATATCAAATGCATAGAAGATTGCTAAAATTACACTGGTCTTTAAAATTGTTGACAAAACAGAGAATTTTCAGTCAATAAGCTCATCTTTAATCTCAAAAGTGGCAGAGAATTTGGTTAATAATGTGCATTTAAAAGAGCAACACAATAATTGTGTTATCCCTCTCCAATCAACTCAGTTTTGATTTTGTCAGAATCATTCCATCAATATAGACATGTATTACTTTTCCAAGAACATCTACATTTCTGAAAACAAGCAAACTTGTTTATCTTTATCAAACAGAAAACATACTGCACACATCGGAAATACACAGTTAAAGTAACAAGGCTGCATAGTTAGAGTTCCACAAGGCGATATTCTGTGATTTGTCTTACTCATTAGTTGTATTAACACCTTACCAAACGTTTGTTTGGATATTAAAATGCAATTTTATGCTTTTCCTGATGCCATTTTACAATATACACATGCCAGAACTAAGCAAATAGTCACTGACTGGTAAACTGATGGTAGCAGTGCCTCAGGATATTCCTATTTACACCTCAGTAGAATAATAAAGAAATTCAAACTTTATGCAGTTTTAGAGAAAATTAGGAATCTGCATAAAATGTAACAAAGAAAAAAATAATCTAAAATTATTGTGACTAATATTCAGTCTGTTAAAGACATAAGATTATCTAAAACTTAAAGGCTATGTGCCCATACTTAAAATAACAATCTTCCCCCCTCATAATATAAACTGAACTTGTTTTTTAACCAGTCTTTCTTAATAGGGTCTACTTGCTTTGTGTAAAGTATTTTATATGAAACTGTTTTAAGTATTTTATGCACTCTTTCAGAAAGTGTCTGGTAGTGAATGTAAATGTTAGGTTTTTAGTATTTGACTTGTGTTGAGAGATGTGTGCTGTGATAATTTAAAATAAAAACAAAAAACGTGAGAAATAGTAAATTGACTCTTAGCTAAAACTGCTCACAATTTTTTCAGTTTACCCCAATTTTTGCCTTTATTATCAAGAAACTGTTTTAATAATTTCTGTTAAGAAATATCCTTCTTTTGAATAGGATACAAATATTCAGAAAATGATGGTTCTGTATTGTCTGTTTCAGAAAACATAACTTGAGTGTCAAAAGAGATAAAATAATTGGCAGAAACAGCATGAAAATTAATGATCCACACATAAAAGTATGTAAAACAAATGTAAAGCATGAAAAGCCTTCAGGATTGCTAGTTCATTGTGCGATGTAAATGGGTTTTGTACCTGTAACCACAGGACTACAGGGTGTTATTGTTTAACATTTTACAAATACATCACAGGCTTTAGAGATGTAGGGACTAGCAGCTTGGCTCCACATGATGACAACAAAAACCTCCCTCAAGCACCTCAGAAGCCAGCTAATTAAATTCCAGATTGTGTTTGTCTAATCTGTACAAAAAAAGGTGAAAACAACAATTCTCTGTTTTTATGGGGTTTGTTCAGGACTAATTCTTGACTATGACCCACAGTGGGAGCTTTTAAATTCCTGCCAGCAGAAATACCGGGAGTTTATAGAAACCAAAGAAAGAAAAATATCTGAAAGAAAACCTTCCTGCACTTTCACTACAATCATTTATTTATGTGCAATCTATTCAGAAGCAAACAATGCCAAGGACAATTTATTCTGTAAAGGAGAGATGTCTAAAGTCAAAATAGATGATGTAGTGGTGTAATGAAATTTCATAAGTATATAGGAGGGAAGCAAGGGTTTACAAATCAATCAGATTCAACATTTAACATCTTCAAAGTTCTGGACTCAGCACCATGGATCCTCTTGTTTCTGTGGAGATTGCAGATGAGTGTGGTCAGTATGAGATGAATTTATGGATTTTACGCTTTTTGCTGTTTTAATAGAGCCCACTGGGACCATATATAAACAGCATAAAATTGGATCTAAAACATCAAAATACACCCTATAAATAGGATAGGAGATGCAACTCTGAAAACATACAGAGATCTTGTGTTCTGACTGTTTTGGAATTGGCACAGCAGTTATCGCAGAAAATTGCATCATGGAATATTAGATCCCAATGTGCATCAATGTATAATTACATTTTGATAAACTTTGTTGAACAACATGGAATTTACGTTTATTTTTATGTATTTTCTTTGCAGTGTGTCTTTCAAAATGAGTCTCGTCATGAGACAGCTCAACGGGAGGTGAATCATTAAAAACTATCTAGAAGAAAGGAAGTAAAAATTAAACGAGTACTTAGAAACTTTGACATCCCAAAATGTATTTCATGTCTGTTTACTAGTGTGTTTTTAAAACTTGTGTCTGTATGCACCAAATAAATTGTTTGGTTTCATTTATGTCTCATCCCGTTTTTGAGAAATATTCACAGTTAACTCAGTGGGTGGGTTTGGAAGCATTCTTTCCTATTGAGAGATAATATTCAAGTCAGCAGTTCTCAAATTGTAATGATAGAGTACCCAAAAATGTAATCCCTCCTTTACTGTCTCCCATGGAGAGTCAATGACATAACTGACAAAGCTATTACTTCAGACAAATGTCTCTGGCAAATTCACACCAGGATACCACAGAAGAAGTAATAGTACCATCTTTCTTGAAACTCGAAACACTTACTTCAACTCTCTTTTGTTTTTTTCTCTATCATTTCCCATTTCATTTGATCCAACTTTTACTTTTTATTTAACAAGAACTCTGCCTGAATTTGAAGTCCAAATTGATGTTCACTAAAAAAAAATAAAGGGGTTGAGGATGCAATGATGTATTGCTGAAAAAAAAATTCTACTTTTAATACTAAGTGGCCAGAATTGTAAAATGAAGTACAAATACAACAATGCTGGATTTGCTTTTGACTTAATTTAGTGTGCATGTGTGCTAAAGCTTGACTGGTCTACCTCCAGTTCAGATCTAATCTTCATTAAAATGTGAAGCACACCCTAAAAAAATAAAAAACAAAACAAAACAAAAAAAAAATCAGATGTATACAAAGAGAACAAGAAGTTTAATCAATAGGGGTGGGTGATATTTTGTGCTAATGGTGTGTTAATGATAAAAGTAATAATAAAAACATAATTAATTCTTTTTAGGTAAGTGTGGTTGTGACTGCATGGCACAAAAATCATAGCCCTACAAATACAGGTAGCACAGAGAAGTCTTCCTCAATTAAAAAAAAAAAAACAAAAACAAATTGCAAACACAAATAACAAGAAATACAGTGCATTCTGGACAAGACACCATTCCATCACAGGACTAAAAGAGGCAAATAATACTTTTCAAGCATCATAACCACAATTAAAGTAATGCCCTTGTTTATCAGATTTAACAGAACCCAAAAATTAGCCCATTTAAATGAGATACAAATGGACACAATCTGTCACAACTGTGTGTCTTCTATAAATTCCCATGTCCTAAAGTGTCGTCATGAATTCATGTGAAACAAGTGCAAAGATGTAGAGTATGCAGATTTGTATTTTTGGCACCACCTCTGGCACAAACAGATGCTTCCGTTAGACCCACAACATAGAGGAGTTTGTCTCATGCAGGCAAAGCTGCAGGCGATAATCTTAAGATGTAATAGCTCATAACTGGCTAACAAGACTTGGATAAATTTAAATGATTTGGCTTAGTTAAAGTTGCACCATGGTGAACTGAAAATTGGACACAAACAACAAAAAATATCTGTAAAAAGATCTAAATATTCAAGCTTATTTGAAATCTCCACAAATTACAACCTCATTGTTGGTTACTGAACACCCTAATAAAAGTAACAGTTATATAACAGTTATATAAATATAAATATCTATATAAATAACTATTTTTGCTAGCTGCAATGCTTGATTTTTACATCAGCATGCAACCACGATAAGAATTTCCACAAAACTAGTTTATACATTTTACTGAAATAGTCACACATAACAAAGCTTTCGAATCCTAAGTGTTTCTTTTTTTTCTAAGGCGCAATAAAGACAGTGAAAACAACTTATGATCCCCTTAGTTTCCTTTTTGCATAGTGCTTACTGCTCACTCTACATTCCCAGTTCATGCTGAGAGTCTAACTGATGTCCATACTCTCATATCTCCCAAATAATTCCAACATTCTTGATCTTTACTAGTTCACTGATTGCTGAGTGCATCTTTGATACAGTACGCACCTCATGCTAAGTCATGTTCTTTCCATTCATGGTCTTTTTGAAAGTGTATTTGTACACTTTAGTGCAGTCTATGTTCAATTACATTTTTGAATAAATATTCTTTAAATTATACAGATGATTAAATGTCCTATATTTAAAATCCAATACCAAACAGTTGCTGAATGGTGTTACATTTCCACAGACCTTACTCAAACTGCCCAAGCTTTATCCATGTATTTATTCTGTGCATGTATTTCCACTATATTTTATGAAGAAAAATAAAATCAATTGTACACATATTTTGGGATGGAGTTTGGTTTATGTGCTACAAACTTTACTGAAAAGCAAGGCTTGTTTCAGATCAGACCTATTCTTTGAGTTAAAACCATGTATCACTGTCAGATTGTATCAAGTGTGAACATATCCAAAAGTCATTTCCTTGACAATGTAACACCAGCCTGCGAAAGTGACAGACAGATCACTCTCTCTAAGAATCTTCTTCTTGAGCCTGGGGAATGAAAATGTGCTAAACACAGTGAAATCCAATCTGGTTTTTCATAATCATTCCCGGGATTTTCTTCGGTCTCCAAATGCAGGAGTGACATTAATCCCTATAGCAGCAGGATTGGCCCACAGTTAGATTTTCACCCTCTCACAGCCCACCCCACAGTAGCAATTCTGGGAGTTAGCTTAAGCTTTGCCATCTCATCCCCCAACCACCCCCTGTACCCTGACACATAGAGCATCCCCGTTACCTTTTCCTTGCCAATGCGTTCTCTCGTCTGACAGAGGAGATATGGAAATTAGCATACAGCACATGGATCTTCATTCATACTCACACAGACACAGATTCACACACAACGCAGCAAGTAATCTTATACAACTTAATTTTAATTCCCATATAGTTAAATACAATGCTAAAATTGAGCGAGAGAGGCTTAACTCAAGTTGAACTGCAGTGGGGCTTCCTCCTAACATTTCAAAGGTAAGATGGGCTAAAACTCTACCCAAAGGCAGCAAAAGAAAACTGATAATGGGTTTAAGTGTTAAGTAGTAGATGGTCATGATGACTGTATTTGAAGCGATAATATGAGTGAATTTCTTTGTCATGTGTTTTATCTGGATACACTCCCACTGCTCTTGTGATCATTAAAAGATTACTGACACATTTTTAAAGTGGAAAATCCCACCAGAAAAACACTGCAATATGTTATGTTTGGTTATGTGTTTGGTCTAGTTTCAGAATTAATGAAGCTATCACAGATGTGCAAGTTGCCAATGCCATGGGCACAATCACACTGCATACCATCACAGATGCTGGCTTTCGGACTTTGCACTGATAGCAATCCGGACAGTCTTCTTCCTCGTTGGCCCGGAGGACATAACGTCCATAAATTCCAAGATAAAGTTTAGATGTGGAGCACTGGACACTTTTCCACATAGTCCATTTTACACAAAAAAAAAAAAAAAAAAAGAAAACAGTTTCAGTCAAAGATGGTTTTAAACTAGGTATTCAAAGTGTTAAGTTTCAAGTGAACTAGTTCCAAACATATTGATTGGAAGACAGAATTATTCTGTCATTTATTTATGAGCATTACTGTTAATACTATTTAATCATATTTATTTAAAAAATAAATAAAGATACGAGTAACCTGGGCAACATAAGTATTTCATCGTTTTTAAGTCTAGCTAAGTCATTACAGTCAAACTAATTACTGGTTTGGATTTTGAGCTGTTTTCTCTTGCTTTCCCATTTATTGAACTTCCTAAGCAGTGACATCTGAGGACTCCCAGTCCAGTGACAAGATGAACAGTGTCTTACTTTTTATAAGCAGGAAGTGGAAAACAACTTGAGGAAAAAAAAAAAATCAATGTTAAATTCTACAGTCCTTCACAAATATGTTCCTTCTAGATGTGCCTCAGGAGAATGTCATGCTGCAGCATGTTGGAGTTCATTCTTTTTTCTGTGCTGCTCACAGCATGTTGTCTTTTTTTTCCTTCTCCTCCTTCTTACAAGTAGAATTTTGCCAATTCGCTTGTTTGTGTATCCATTTTACTCCTGTCTTTGCTCAGAGGGAATCAAGACCTCATTATATACAGTTAGTGCCTTGACTGGAGAGGAGCAACAGGCAATGCCACCCCATTTAGTTGTTTTTCTAAAAGGTAACTTGTGGAAATAAGCTTTGATATGCCACCAGGAATTATTCCTGCTGCTACAAAAGCATACAAATGATATTTTTGCTTGTTAAACTACTTAGAAAGGAAGTGCAGACTTGTGCATTGTTTATATATTTGGATGCACTTTCACAATGAAAGGCTAAAAAGAAGCTCCTGTGGCTTGGCAGAAGACAAGCTTAACTCTCTTATTTTGCTGTAATGAAATTTGACCGGGGTTCCTTGCATTTACTTGGCAATCATTCATTACTTCTAAAGTACGGGACACACTACACTCTTTTTTTGCCTAATTTGCAGTTCTGTGTTGGTTTCCGCTAGTTGCAGTCAGACATCAAGTAGATATCTGGTAGCTTGAGGAGCGATGAGGAGTGAAGACTGAAAGTATTTAGGGGAACTAATTCAACCCAACATCAGTCGCAGTCAAATGAATGCAATGATGTTGTGTGACATGATCAACGATCCAAATGCAAACACATGTTCATTCCACACCACAATGCAATTTAACAAATGTCTTATTGTACTCCCAGTCACAAAATATCTATGTTGAACACATTTAAGTTGGTAAAAAAAAAAAAAAAAAGCCTTCCATGACTCTCCAGCTGGTTGATGAAGAATGCTACCACATCAAAAGGATTAGGCTGATTTTTCCTTCTGTGCAGTCCCATTCTGTTCAGGATCCTCTCCATGTGTTAGACCAAGCATGAAATAAAACTTGACTTATTTATGTAAATTAGCCATTGTACTAGCCTTGATAATGGATTCTCTAAAAAATGTATTTTACTTTTTACATTTAGATTTTAAAGATGGAAAACAAACAAACAAACAAAAAAGAAGGGTCACAATTTTTTTTATTTTTGTCATTTTGTTTTGAACCTGAAAAGTCTAAAGAATATGCATACATGTTCTTTAGTACATGGATTGTTTGCTTGTTTATCAACACCTTTTATAACCCTTTTTACACTTTTTTTTGGTTGAGTTGATGCTAGTTTTATTTTCATCTCCTTCATATTTCAAGCTATTTTTCTTTTCACTTTGCCCCTTGTGCTTTTTTGCCTGTCTTTCTTCATTTGTCCACAGGCAGACAGGCAAAGTCTGAACATTATGGATCACTGACAATTGCCAGAAATCTGTCCAACTTCATTACGACTTGCTCTGACAAGAGAAGTGAGAATCTCACAAAACTAAATATTGCCGTTTTTCTTAGTTTTTTACAGTTTAATCGGTTATGTTGCTGTCCTTTCTAATTTATGATCACAAATCCTGATAGTAACAATAATGGAATAATTTATAAAAAGTAAACACACACAACATAATCAAGCATACCTGTCATAACAACTTTAATTTCAAATTGTATTTTTCAAAAAAAATGCAGTTGTTGATATAAATAAGAAGATAAATTCCGAAATTGATGAGCGTTGCTTGGATGGGTGACTTTGAGAGTAACAGTTTTCCTTTATTAAACCGATAAATAACAGCCACCTCTTTCCAACACTTAAAAAGACAGATTCTAGTCAGAAACTGGTTTTAGCACCTCATTGCCTCTGGCATGCTGATAAAAATCACTTAGGTCATTGATTAAACTGCAAGCAGGTTAATGGTAGAGGTGACTTCTTCTGCTTAGCATAATTTGCTTATTACACAGCCAAATAAACAAATCATTGATCACAGTGGTTCCAGACATAGGAAGTAGATAAGATTGAAAACCCAGATCAGATATGGGAGAATTACAGCCATATGTCAGAAACTGTCAGTCAACTAATAAGAATCCATTATACCAATTCAAAGCTCACTTTCCAGTTTGTATACTACATGGGCCTAACATAATACCATAATAACCAAGCAAATTTCAGTTTGCAATGATGATTATTTCTTTTTCTTGCTATCTTCCAATTTTGCTGCTCTGGTTTCTATTGCCATAGAAACTCCTACACACCACACACCTGCCCACCACAGCAATGACAGTCGCAATATGACTGCCCACAGAGAAAGTCAGCGCAACATATATAATTTGGACGGGTGTCGAGGCAGCTTCCAATAAAGGGGTTTGCACAGGCACAGTGTCAGGCCAAGTTTGCTGAACTGCTGATGTCACCCTCATCTCTCTTTGACTTGTATGGCCCGAGTGTCTCTTTTCAACCCTGGAGATCAGACTGCAGTCACTGCAGAGGCAGGAGGGCATGCTCTAGTTTGGATTTTCATCATTGAACTATTACCTTAATTCTGTTTGTTGAAAAGACCCTTTGAAGCTATTGGGAAAGGTAGAATCTACCACCATTATTACGGCTCATTTTTTGAAATGTGAAGGGTGGCATTGCGGTGGTTTGTGGATACATATTCATGACTAATGAAGAGACTGCTGACAAAAACAGTCCCGATATCTATCAGAAAAACAGCTATAATTTGGGGCTTTATTACAGAGGCATATTGATGATACATCCCTTGTGAGAATGTTTTAATCAGAAAAATATTGCTTTTATTTTTATGCTCATTAGGCACTGACAGCGTGTTTTGGTCAACTGCTTCCTTGAACGTTCTGGTCCACACTGATAAGCTATGTCAAATGCTGAATAACACCTGGTGGCAAAAGGTTTCACATACAGACATCTGCTGACAGCTGACTAATCCTCTAGGTAATTTATCATATCATTGACAGACAGCTCTACATAACAGCCTTTCTAAATTGAATATTATAAAGACAGTTTCCATCGTATGTCATTTGGGATATGTTAATATCGGCGGTGGAGACATAATGCACCTTTGACTCATAGGTCAACTGACTATTTGAAGGCTGGCAGATGTGGCAAAATTAATGGAGAGAATAAAAAGAATGCTTAAAAAGGTGAATTCTAAAACAAAACAAAACCATATCACATTTTCAAAAGCAAATCTTAAAAAACATAATCAAACATAATCCTCAATTATTTGAAAAACATTTAAAACTAATCATGTGATTAAGGTGAAACTGTTTGCCTAAGGCATTCTTACATTTAAAGCTGATTCAATTTAGGATCAGACTTTAGGAATTGAAAATGTGAAAATATGAAACATCATCATGCTTATTTAGCTCCACCTTCAAACATTTAGATATAGTTAAATCCTACATTCAGCTATTTTTACTCAGTCTCTTAGACTGTCAGACAAAAATGTTTACTGTTAAATCCCATTTCTTAAAGTGTGGGGAGAGAAGGGAGTGATATTTTGTAAAAACCAAGTGGCTTAAATTCTCACAGACAGTGTTTTGGAATGCCTATCAAAAAGCCATTACAAAAGAGCACTAATATCCATTTTATAACATCAGGTGCAGACCTGATATGGTGTATCCGATCAAGATGCCTAAGAAATCAATTTTAAAAAAATACTGTATTGCAGTATTTTTTCACAACAGTTACATGATCAATATCATCAGAAAATATGTCCAATAAAATAATTACACTGAGCTCCAGATGAAGAACCCACCAGATTATAGGTATATTTTGAGAACCTGGGTATATTGTGAGAACCTGGGTGAAGATTACATTCTTGAGAATGTAAGCATTCTCAAGAATGTAATCATTCTTGAGAATGCATTTACATTCTCAAGATGCTTACATTCTTGAGAATGTAAGCATCCCAACCGTTGAGATTCTCAAAGGTTGAGAGGCTAAAGCTCGGTGGGCAGCATTAACTAACTCACTCTTTGGTTTCCTAGCAACAATCTGTTGAGTAACTTGCACAGCAGCAGTTTCAGGTTTCACCACCATGTCTCATAAAAGCTTAAAAATAAAAAGGATGACATGGAGTGAAAAGAGAAAGTGAGAGGAAGCTGTAGATACAACAGAAAAGGTCACATCACTAGTTTTTCAGTATTTCAGATATTTAAAACAAAAGACTAATCAATCATTATCTATATTGACTGATATGAAATGCTCATGTCATGATTTGTTTTTCAACCATGCTGCCCAGTCCTATTGTGAAGCTTGCCAGAAAGTGTGTGCACTGTAAACAATCATCCCGCAGTGCAAAGAGAGAAGTGCTGAGCCGAGTAGAATGTCTTAATCATTTGTCTTGCTCCAAAATTTAATTGCTCAATATTTGGAAGTGGGCCCACAATGAACTGAATGACTTTGTTCACTTGTTCCACCACTGCCAAACTACAACCCTATATAGGAAGTCTTCAATTCAAAAGCAGCACAGAAACTCGACGTCACTGTTCACTACTCCTCCTTCTGTTTGCTGATAGGCCATGAGATGCGTCCTGATGATTCCAGCTCTGTCTGAAGCTCCCCTTACAAAGAGCATTGAGGGGAGACGAGAATCGAGCAGAATTGTGGAAGGCAATAGGAAGGCAATTACCAGCCTACAACCGACCTGAAGCAGGAAATATTAATGTGATTTCAAGTCAGACGGAAAGAAACAAAAGGTTATGTCTTTTTATACAGTGTAGGGTATCAAAAAATCTGGTTTCTGTTCTCTGTAAATAATCTGCTATCAAAACTTAGCTTGAGCTCAGAATAAGGTGTAACAAACACAGGCAGTACTTTTAAAGGGGCATCACGTTTTTGAAAATATCTTTGTGACCAAAATAGCGCACACCTTCGTGATGGAGGAGACAAAAAAATGCATTCATATACGCTGGTTGCTGGAGCTATATAGTGACAGAAGAAAGCATTGTGCAAAAAAAAGTGTCTCGGCTTCCTGTTTCAATGGTCAATTTCATGCATGTCTGACCTATTCAACTCAACACACAACCAGCAGTTAAGATGGTGTCCTACATGTGCTACAAACCTGTAAAAGCAACCCGATGCATATTTCAGCGCCTCGAGTCTGTTTTTCTGTCTTTTTCACACCTGACTACAGTGGTTGTGCACTCAGATCTTGGCAGGTAGCATACAGACCCAGATGGAGCATCAGCTTTGCCGCAACTGCTCTGCTAACCTGCTACACACCCTGCAATGTACAGACATCGCAACCTGTTAGTCATCTACTGTCAAATACTGAAGTGGAATAGAGTGAATAATAAATCTTATGAAAGAACCTTTGTTTATTTTATGTTTTTTTTGTTTTTTTTTAAGAACTGCATATTTTAATGTGCTGGCTGGTAAAATAATCCTCTCATGGCCTTAAAATAATTTAGGATATCACTCTAAACCTTTCTTATTCAGTACTAAGAGGACCTATAAACTCTAATGAGGCTCTGCCAACTGGACCAGAGAAGTTGCCAGGCAGGTCCTCGGGCTAGTCTTCAGCCATTTCCCTAACAGAGCAGCTGCTTTCCTTTGCTTTTTGTACTGAATAACTCACCACTTTAGTCCAGGACCCCAAAAGCTGAACAAAGAAAATATACTAAAAAATAGCCTTACATGACTTGCATGCCCCATTATGCTCCTGATGTTTTCAAGATAAATGGTTGAAGCAGTCTCTCCATAAACAGTGAGATATAAAAAAAAAAGAAAAAAAAAAAAAATAGGCTGTTTTTTACTGCCAAACTCATGCAGCGGTCATCTGCAACTGTGGACTGTGGACTTGATCCCTGTATAGTATTTTAAAGAACCACAAGCATTTCTATTATAGCTGAACAACTCTGGGTAGCAGAGCACCCAAACAGCATAATGTTTACCATGTAAACATTATGCTGTTTGCCATACATTATGGCAAACAGCATAATGTATCATTTTACCACACCATGAAAAAAATTACGTTTGATATGTTTTTCTACAGGAAGAAAACACCAATTAGAAGCACCAGTTTATTTTGATGTGTTGACATTTCAGTGGTTCTGAGTGCATGTAAATTAGCATTAGGGATCTAAGCTGCAAAAATATTAACATGGGTCTTTTCAACATAGCTTGTGTGATATACTCAACTCCTAATGGTTGATTTAATTTGTGATGGATCTTACCACAGATGCATTTGAAGTGTTAGGCTTGTGAACAATGAAAAAACTGATATTAAGAACAAAAAGTATTAAAGAAATCTCAATTTTAGATGTAGATATAAGCAAAGCCCTTCTAAATGCTCACAACAAAAGGTCTGTAACCAGTCATAACTTTTTTTTTTCAAAGATTATGCACAGGATGTTATATTCATCTTGTGCATCCTATTGGAGGGTGGCTGCATTGTTGTCGTGAGAGGAACACCTAAATTTACTATGATCAAGAATGTGACGTGACCTAATGTAGACTCACAAAACATTTTTTTAGCAAATCAAATTTATAAATTTGTCCTTGAATTGATCTGTTTACTTAATTTCTTATCAATTCACCCATGCTGGAGTGAGTATGTCACTTCATGCTAATTCAGTGGCATTGATCAGTCGGTAGCAGGTTATGTTGTTTCCTGCTGCGTTTGCAGCTGTGTTGGAGTTAGGGATGTAGGTGCTGCTGATTGGGGGTGCCACAGGGAGGTTCTAGCCCGAATTATGGAGGGTGCATCCCTTTTCGGTTGTATAGTCACTGACATTTTAGTTGATTGAATGGTGAAGATGGATCTGAGGTTGGTGGTGGTTGCTCTTGTCGGTCCTGGGGGTGGGCAGCCTGCGGGGGGCTGCTTAGCAGATGAGTTGAGTCTGTTCTGGTGTTGTATTTTTTGGGTCAGTGGTAACTCAGTGGTGCCTGCTCAGTTATGTGCAAGAGTCTGGTATGGTGTTATGTTGGGCCAAGTGTTCATTCAGGTGTTGCTAGCATCCTATTGGTAGCCTCTCTCACATGTTTACCTTATCTATCATTTTGGAGAATTTTCAAATTTTGTAATAGCACTGTTGCCAAAATAAATGTAACAATTACTGATTACCGTATTCTTAGTGTCAAAGTACAATATTGTGGGTTTTTCTTCTACTTTTATTGTGAGTTCTTTGTACAGTGAGTAAATGTCAATGTATTACTGCAAACTATGGCCTTAGCAAATAAGCAAACATAAAAAAATTACAATTATGACGCCTAAACATTATTTTTCATGTATCACATACTCATTAATTAATGGCAGAAGTTTTTTTATTGTCTATTTTTTTACATCACACAAACCTGGCATTTTCGCAGGCCTCCATAAAGTTTTGCGAGCCACATTTGTCCTAAGATCACAAAGGAGTGTTATCGTGGATCCTTCCTGCTAGGAGCTGTAAGACTTATTACTGTCACTGCGCCAAAGACACTTATTAGATGTTTACATTCCCCTGTTATTTGCACAGTTTTTACTTATTTTAAATAACTTTTATGCTGGTATCTGTCACAGTATTTATTGTCACTTGTGTAACCAGGTGAAAAATGGGTACATGTCAAATGTATTTTGTAAACCATGTTTTGTTTTTATTTCACCGACTGGTTGTAATTCTTGTTTTTGCCAGCATGTGGTGCTGTTGTTAGAGAGGTCTAAAATGACAGGAAATAGAAAAAAACTCTTGTTTATGTACCGTGGCACTCAAACTAGCAAACAGAAGAGAAGGACATTTTGTGCGCCGAGACTTGTTGGAAAAGACGACTATATGGCCACCTGAGCAGAGACTCCAAGTGTTCGGTAATTAATGTCAAAGCTGAATTATCTTCCGTGAACAAAGCTAAAGAGAGGATGTTAATGTTATGTTTTCCTTTGTTTGTCCTCCTTTAGAAGTGCCACTGCCGTTTATTATACCCTTTGTTAGAGTTTAGCTTTTATGTGAAGCTACGTTACTACATCATGAGCCCGCCATTTTCGCTGAAGCTGAGGCTTTATATCGATAGAATACAGGTCATCGGCTTATATTGATCCACATTCTTTCATTTGTTTCTTTACAACTCAGAGAGAAAAGTGTTCTTTTTCATCAAAAAAATAAAGGACCCCTTTTTTTTGAAGCTCTGTGTGCTGCATTATTCCCGGCTTCACTTGTAAATATTTTGTTGTCTTTTTAAGGGTCAAATACACCTGTACAAATTGAAGATTTGTTTCAAATTAACCTACTCAGTTGCAAATTGGCTTGTATGGTTTTTAAATTAAAACTTTATCCTTGCTGTAGAGTAATTTTATTCTTTATTCTGCATTATAATGTTTTTTTTTAAATAATTTTTTGTATTATCCTACTTGCTTTGCTCTGTCACTTTGCTGCTGCACTGGAGAATAAAGACCTTTCTGTTCTATTTTGTTGCTTTTATATCCCTTCAATTAAATTTTTTGTTGAAGTATAGTTTTCAAATTTATGGATTTGACATTACCATAAAAATATATAGTTTTGATTTCGAAAAGATTTATTCTGCCAACTTCATAACCGATATATTTAGAACAGTCCATTTACAATTTTGTTTTTACTAGATTTGGAAACTTCACAGATTTTTTTTGTGCTCTTTGTGTTTTTCTTCCTGCCAGACGCCTTTCATCAAAAACAGCACTCCAGCATACGTGATGACTGACAAAGCTGACAACAAGCCTGCAGCGTGTTTCATGATTTTAAGAAAAAACAGCAAGAACATTTTGTGATCATTTCTGGCTGATGTTTCATACAAGTTCAGCTAGTGTTAGATAGGCACATTCAGGCTTTCTTTTCCTCTGCCTTCTTGTTTGCCAGTGTTAAGATCATATACTGTAATTGGTGTAGTAATAATAATAATAATAATAATAATAATAATACAAAATGTGAAAATAGACTTGATTGGTGTGTAGCAAGTGGATTTTAATCAGCCGTTCAATTGCCAAGTTAGACCAAACAGTACTATTGTTTGAGCATCAAAGCTTAAATAGCTTAACTGAGCAGATAGTTTATTTTTGTTAATCTGTCAGTGTGCCAGTGTGTTTAAAATGACCAAGGAAAAGACATTGCATTTTGTGAGGATTGGTCAACTCTAAGAGGATGTATGTGTATGTACCAATATAAATATGAATCTGTAAGTATGAATGTGTGTCTGAGTATACATATCTATAATCATGATTGAGGGTATATTTATAAGTATGAATGTGTATACATGATTAAGAATATGAGTGTGCATGTTTATGTATGTGTATTCATTAGTAGGAATGTGTGTCTGAGTACGCATTCATGAGTATGTCTATGTTCACAGGGTTATTATGTAAGTATGACATAGAGTTTGAATGTCTGAATATGAGTATCTACGAATATGAATTCATATAGATGAGTTTGTATCTATGAGCATAAATGAGTATATTTATGAGTATGTATGTAAAGGATGTGTATTATTTTGGAAGTCCAGCATGGTTGTCTAAAGGACTAGTTTATTTGTGTTAGGCAAGGGAGCTCACTTCTTCCATTCATTGCTTTGGCCAAAAACAAAGACCCTCATTGTACATTTTGCTTCATAGAGAGTCTGGACCCTCAGCTTTGAGAAACAATTTCTCACTAGAGGCATGGACTGTGTTGTCTTTTTAAATTTTACGCACATCCCTAGTTCACCTGTCCCTGTCGTCTGCCTCCCATCCAAGGGTGCCATTGATCCAATCCCTGATTTCTTGTTCCCTCTCTACCCCTATTATCGTTTATGAACTGGCTCTCTTTCTCTGATCCCATCCCAACCCCATCTTCATAAATTTTGTGCTCACTGGTCTCTCCCAAGGTTTCTGCATAGGTGTCCAATCTCATCCCACGTCCTCCTTTGTCTGTCCAAACCTCCAGTCCGCCCTCAGCGAGCTGAACATTATAACTCGCCTTCTCCAGAGCGAGGTCTCTAAGGCCTATATGATCGGGCCCTTCCATTCCTCCCCCTTCTCCCTGTTTCGAATTAGCCCGCGTCGCTAACCGAAAATACTCCAGTAAAAAACATCTCGTTCTCGATCTTTCCGCCCCCCTCTGCGGCCCTTTCCCCAGCATTAACAGCCTCATCCCTAAAACTCCCTTGTCCCTCTTCTATGCCTCGGTTGACCACGCAATTTCCCTTATAAGGCCGACATCAATGACGCCCTTAAAGTGATGCCGGTTCATCCGTCCGACTGGTGTCCACTAGGGGCTAAGTGGGATCGTTCCCTTTACTTTGCCATAAGGCTTACCTTTGGCTGTAGAAGTAGTCCCAGCTTGTTCCGACAACCTCTCTGAAGCCTTGTGCTGGATATTTCTTAATGTCTCTACGCTACCCGCGGTCCTCCATTTACTTGATGATTTTCTCCTCGTCTACGCCCTCTCTACCTCTCCTGGCCCATCTTTAGCGAAGCTCCATCAGCTTTTCCTTCGAGTGGGTGTGCCTTTATCCGACGAAAAAGGATCGGCCTGGCCACCGCGCTGGAATTCGTGGGTATCACCCCCGATTCAGTCTCAATGGTCACCTCCTTACCGGCAGACAAGCTGTCCTGAATCCACAAAGTTTCTCGCTCTTTCGTGTCCTCGTCAGCAGTCTCCAAACGCCAGCTCCTGTCGCTGCTGGGTCACCTTAATTTTGCCATGCGGATCATCCCCCAAGGCTGGTCCTTCATTCGCGCCTACTTGATCTAGCCAACTCTGCCCCTTCTCTGCTGGACCGGGTCACCCTGGATGACGGCTGCCGCTCAGACCTGACGTTCTGGTCGAGGCTGCTCTCCGACTGGAACGGCATCACTGTCCCCATACTCAGAAGCCTTGTAGCTGCTCTCCGCACAAGTCCTTTATCCCCCTACGTTAAAGCGATCCTGTCAAGCGCCTTTTTTCTTGCCTTCTATGGATTCCTAAGACTGAGAGAGTTCTCATCCGTGGCCAAAGCATTTAACCCGTCCAGAGATTTATCTACTTTCGATCTTAAATTCTATCCTGACCATTACGATCTCTTCATTAAGCACTCAAAAGCGAAAGGCCAGTGCATCATCTCCCATCTGCATCTCCTAGGCGGCTCGTTCTGCCCTTTCCTCTCGATGTTTAAATTCATGTGCAAAAGGCATAAATTCGTCTAAACGCCATCTCAGGCAGACTCTAGCATTATGCGGTCCCCCCCCCCCCCCCGAGTCACTCCTCGGGCCACTCTTTTAGAATAGGAGCAGCCACGTCAGCAGCCATTCAGGGTATCCCTTCAGCTTCCCTCTTACAGCGCGGCTGCTGGTTATCCTCAGCTTTCTTCTTCTATATCAGACTGGATCTTTCAGCTGTGCTCGATGCCCAACGTTCAATGTCTGCAGGTAAGCATCTAGACAAATGGCTGGTGGTGGAGCGCCTCATCATCCTTAACATCTATTCCATGCCCAGGAGATCCGGCTGGGCCTAGCAGGCTCCTCAGCCCGCCGGCCCCGGCTCAACCAGGCAGCTGCAACATCTGGTCCAGTCCCTCAGCCCATCGGCCGCATTTGCTGCCGCCTGCTGGCCTAACAAGGCTCCATCAGCCTGCAGGCTCCAGCTCTACTCAGCACTGGTCTTACTACACGGCAACATCCAACCATATCAGCCATTCAACTGACCGGCCACCAGCCTAACAAGGCATCAGCCTGCAGGCTCCAGCTCTACTCCGCACTGGTCTTACTACACGGCAATATCCAACCACATCAGCCATTCAGCTGTCCGGCCACCAGCCTAACGAGGCATCATCAGCCTGCAGGCTCCGGCCGCCGCACCAATCTTATCAGTCGACCGGACAGCAGCTGTACCTCCAGCCAGCCGGCCAGGCCTCAGCCCGGCACCCTCTTTTGGGGGGAAGACTACCCTGAGCTTCACCCCGAGCCAACCATCCAGCTCGCAATGATTCTCAGCACACAGGTCTTCTGCCGGTGTCCGAGCGCCAAAGAACTTCGGGCCAAATAAAATCTTTCTAACTGATGCTTTTTCTCTGTGTGAGTCTCTCCAGATTGAAATGGCTTGACAGTCACAATACTGCTGTGCAGCACTTTTTAAATGCTGATGTCGGAGCTAGTTTGTGAGATCTCCAAAGTTCTGCCTTTTACACATCTTTTCACTGGGCAAGTGACGTTAAAAATGTTCAACTCATGACCTCACACTTGAGAATGAAAAACAACTGTAACTACTTTCTACACGGTTGGTAAAGCTTGTGTATAGTGCTATACACTGTCATCACTGTTTGCACTGTTTGGCAACTTCTGGATGTACACAAGGCAGATTTGCAATTGTTTTTCTTCTCTTTTACACTATTATAAATATGTTTTGGCTGAACAAAAAAACATGATTGTCATGATCTTCAAGCCTAAATATACTGTTGGATTATAGTTAAGAAATTGCAGAAAGCTGTTCTAATATTTTTTAAATAAAATCTACTTTGTTCTTTTTTTAAGACAAAATTAAAAAAACAAAACAAAAAAACAGACATATTTTGTGTAAAAATTAGATTCTTTTTAGAGAAGAAAAAGGAATAAGGGAAACTATGTTGTTGACTGAAATTTTGTCTAATTGTATTGCAGGATAAATATAACATAGTACAGCATTTCAGTAAGCTAATTCATAAAAAAAAGACACCAACATGACTCAAGAAATATTAAAATCATAAGTTTGTTGAGATGGTAAGCCACATTCAACCAAGTTAGATGAAGGACATGCCATTTCAAATGTTAATCCTGACCTGGTTCTTCCTTCGGCAAGGTCATGATGCAGGCAGTGGTGGGAAGCCATGATTTGTAACCCACCTCACCACAGTGACAAGACAGCCAGAAGTCATAGATTTATTGCCAGACTTTATCCACTAATGATTTCAAAAAAGTCTTGAAGCTTATAAAGGCTAATAGCATGTATACAGTTATTTGCATTCAAAAATTGACTTGTCACATTTTATTAAAACTGTAATAATTTAATCAAACAAAGTGATGGACTCTATGCAATATGGTATTATTCAGACATTCTATAAAAAAATTAAAATAAAACTAATTGTATGTTAGTATGTTTTGCACTCACAAGAAAGCTGTGTGGCACAGAGGGAGTGTTTTGTATTACACTCTGTCATGAGGCACTTTTGTGTTGTATATGGACTTATCTCTTGAACAAAATCTAATCTGCACTGCGCAAAAAATATTTATGAATCAAGTACAAAAAAAAAAAAAGCTAAGCAGATTTCTTGGAGGTGACAGGAGACAACGGCCGTCATGGGTTAGTTGACATGAAGATGAAATGTGGATTCTTAAATAAAACCATAGACTGCTTTATCACACATTTGTTGGACTTTTGGCATTGTTTATTATAAACCACAATACTTACAGCCTTTTATTTTATCATAAACAGAAGCAAACCCCTAATTAGGCCTGTCATAATGTAAAAATGTGGCATCACTTTTTTGAATGTGTTAAATATATCTGTTGGTGATATATGATAACTAAAAGAAAATATGAAAATAATTTAGCCAAAAAGAAAAGCTGCTTTGTTTCACTGGCCTTTTAAGCTTGCAGCCAGTTTGACAACTAATGTTACATTACATGATTATAATTGTTTGGCCTTTTTGTTGCCTCTCAGCCAGTATTCTGCAGTTCTTGACAAGTTTTGTATCTAGGGTACAGAAAATTGCATTTATATGAGTAATAGCTTCTGTCTGTAAATGCTTAGTTCTTTTTTAACATCTGCTTGATACTTATATGAATACAGTTTGCTAAAATTGGGATATTGAAAGGATATTACTAACAACAGTAAATTAAACTATTGAAGGTGATCCTTCACCTATTTTTGTCTCCCAAACAAATATAAATTGGCAGAGATTAAATAAAGTGAAGAAATGTTTAAATTTGTGATAAGTTAGGCAAAGAAATGTATTTCCAAGGTACAGATTTATTTCTCTTTGGCCCAGATGGTGAAAAAAGCTGCCCCTAGTCCACTTCCAGTATTGACTTTAGTTTTAACTCAAAAATCCATGTTACACAGATGGGTATATACAGCAGGCATCCTCCTGGGTGTAAACAAACCATCCTATTATCAATTGAATAAATGATGCAAAAGAAAAGAAGAGGTGAATTAACCTGGAGCAACTTTACCAGAAAAATCGTTGATGTAGTAGTTCTGTGCTCTAAGCTGCACTTGGCTTAGTTATATTTTCCAACTGTGTAGACAGGTCTTGACTCATTGATATTATTCAACAAAACAAAAACTAGCCAGGACCATTTTAATTTTCTGTCCATTCCCATTAGATCAGTAGTTAAGAAGAGCATCTTATTTTATAGCATAGCTGATGGCCACTAGTTCAGACCAACCGTGAGAAACCGAGGTTCTCATTTCTGTATCGTAGCATCCTGAATCTCTCAGGTGAGCTGGGAGAGGCTGGACCTCGTGACAATAAAAAGTGACAATGACATGTTATTTCTATCGATAAATTATAACAACAAAGTTCTCTAGTGAAAAACAAGCTTATTTTTATATTTATTGATTTGCAGATTTGATTGAAAAATGCATAATAGAATATGTCATGCAAAAAATAAAAACAAATCTGCAAAGCAAAGCCGAGTTCAAAGAATAAAAAAATATGTTGAGAAAATCATGTTTCATCAATCTGCTGAATTAGAAGTTGATCACCTTTTGGACAAGTCACCAAAATGAAGGATCTAATTTAGTATTATCAATAATCCTCTAGATTTTCGTGACATCATCAGCCATGTGAATGCATGCGTGAACAGATGAATGAATGTAGTGTGAAGTGTTTATCTTTTGTTGTAAGAGTGAGTTAAATAAGAGTTATTTAATACTAATTGTTGACTGTATGATGTGTTTATGACATGTTTGTGTTTTCACGATGTAAAGCACTTTGAGCTGCCTTCTTGCTGAAATGTGCTATAGAAATTAACTTGATTGTTTGGTTGATAATATTAGTAGGTAAAACCAGTAAAGCAGTTAATTAAAATTTGTTGTTGCAGTGAGGGTTTTTATCTGCCTTCTCATGTCCAGGGTCAAGGAGATTTCAGCAAACTCCAAATGTCAATGAGCAAAAGTGGAACACACCCACGTAGGTTTATTTGTGGGACATATGAGTAAAATACTGTATGCTGATCATATTTACATAATGTGGCAATATTAAATCAACTTTTTAAATCATAGTACAGGAAGTTGTAATATCTACTTTATTTTCAGTGTTTCACCTCCTTTAGGTGCACCTCAGTGACACTCAAGCATCTTATAGCAGTTACAGCATCACCAATGGGAAAATGACGCTTGGTATTTTCTGAGGAAAGTGTTGTGGACAGTGAAGTAGCTTCTATTGCCCTAGGGATTAAAAAGGAGAGAAAGCATGCAGTGCAATTTAAAAGTAGGCAATGGTGGCCTCTGCAGAAAAGTAACATTCTAAGAAATGTCAACACTTAGCAAAGATATGGTAAAAGTAAAATGCAGTGATATTTGATCTCAAGAGCTTTCTTTGACAGACAGATCTGGCCTTTGGGGGCTTTAGGTTTAAACAGAAAATTGTAGCTCAGAGTCATATAACAATGTTACTTTAATATTGAACATTTACATAACTGAGTAAGAATAAATCATAACACAGGTGCATAGTGTCTGTAAAATGTAATAATTGGTGGATACAAAAAACAGATTGACATAAGCTTTCAACAATTGAAAAATGTTTTTTGTTCTTTGTAAAACGTGGAGCCCCTTGGTTCTTCATTCTCACACAACGTATTTGAATTCCCGTACAATTATGTATTTAGTAGTCAATTCATGTGGCATCTTGTAGTCTTTCTGCTGCAATATAAGGTCTCTGTAAGTTTTTTCCATGTATGCTAATATCTCGTTTGTGAGTTATCTTAAATTTTAGATCTTTTTTTTGGATAAGTCTACCACTGCCAGAGCAAAACAGCTCAAACATGTTTACCATTACACAAACAAGAACAAGCAGTTAATGGATCAATTTCTAACCATTTTTCTGCACAAAAAAGTTAAGAATGAATAAAAACATTTTAGGATTTTTAATGGTGTACATATGTACAATTTCAAGTTGAAATTTGTTACCACTGTGACTATATGCAAAACAGATTTGCAAACTTATTCTAAGGGAATGCAATACTTCTGGGAGGTAATGCAAAATAAAAAAAATCCCTCACGTTCCCTTGGGGGCTGTGTATTAAATAGACTCACATAAAATATTTTTAGAGTTAAATGTGAGTACTACCTCAGTTTTTTTATTTATATATATATATATATATATATATATATATATATATATATATATATATATAATGTGGACTCACATTATCTCTCACAGTCAGAGCCATTTCACATGCTTTTCTTTCAGTACATTAGCAAGTAGTGTGACATCAGTTTCAAGAGAACAACGCATGCTGTGGTTATATATGTTATTATTGCAAGTGATTGCATTTTACATGTGCAGTTTTCTTTCTACCCTGTTGTAACTGTTGTAGTCACAATCCTCAGTTCCAAAAATGCAGTTTCCCCCAATTCAAACAGTAACATGTTCAACCCTAACCCCTAGAAACCAATGTAAGCTTTACAAGTTTGTCCAATAATAATAATAATAATAATAATAATAATCCAATTATTCTACCCATGGAGCTGCAATCTAGTAAAGCATTTTGTTACTGGTGTCATATTGTGTCTAAGATATGACTAGGTCACAACTGAATGTTAAATGCATGTAAATTTACAATCCACTCAGAATATGTGATTCATAAAATGCATAAAATGTCACCATGAAAGAATGAGTATTAGAAAATGCAAGTTAATTTGGAACTCCATTAAAATACAGAGAAAAATAAACATTTTAATTATTTTCTTTGAATAAACAACTTTCTGAAAGAAAAACACTATTTTGTTCTTTTTTTTCTTCACGTCTTGTTCATTGTCTCCCAGTGCGAGTAAAACCCTTTCTACTAGTGATGGGTAAATAAGGTGTCATGAAGTACTAGTTAACTAGTTAACCTTTCTTGTCTTCTGTTTATGAAGTTTTATACTATCTTGCTGCTGTGTAATGAACAGTTAGCCAAGTGCTATTCTGTGTTTTAGCTTTAAACCTGTAATATCGGAACAATAAGACCTACATTATAAAAAGTTTTAAATAAGATGTTTTTTTAACATGTAAACATTTATAATTATAATTAGAGGTAAGTGTGAATGGTAGAAAAATTTTTTTCATTCATCAGTTGTCCTAAAACTACAGAGTCAGGAAGAATGATAATTAATATTTATTGGTATAATGCCATTACAAAACTGAAGTCCTTTTAGATCCTTATAAAAAAAAAAAAAAGAAAAAAAAAAAGGTAGGTTCTCAAAGCAATCAGAATAATCATTTGCTGAAAGCTGTTCCTATTCTTTCCTGTTGACTTTTTAGTAAACTGGGGTTTGAACATAAATAAGTGATAGCTGTTTTTTGTTTTGTTTTGTTTTTTGTTTTTTTCCACACTGGCTATAGTTTGCATGCATCTTTTATTTTAAGAATCTGTGCCAAGAGTTTCTAGATATCTGTGTCTAAATCGCTACTAATCAATTCATTGCATTTCATAAAAGATAAATGAGATGTTTAGGGGAAATCTGGCATTTAGGGAAATGCTTCAAAAACACTTTTTATACATTTTTTCCTTTCAATCTCTAAAGTATTTTTGCTCTTTACAGTTTCAAGTTTCTTGGTTTCACTATTGAATACAAAGCAAACCATGGCTCTGTACTAAACTTATGCAATTAGCATATTATTATATCAGAGATAAATATATTTTTCTGGACTTCAATTATTTCATCATGTAAGAAATAGTTCATAATCAATTTACTATTAAACAAGTTACATAGAGACTTATTGGTCAATCTGAAAATAAAATGATAGAAAAATCTTTCAATGGATGACATATGTTCTTTGAAGGATGATCATAGAGAAGACCTAATTTATTTATTTTTTATTTTTTATTTTTTTCATAAAACTCAAAGTGATTTAGTCTCATTAATTTATGAAGTTCCATGTTTGGAAAATGTGAGGTGTTGATATGCCAGTGCATGTAAAGCCTTTTACATTTTTCTTCTTTTTTTTAGGTTAGGATATAAGATTAATGAGAAGGCAGCACCAATGGATATATAATGCTTGTCCACTATAACAAGCTTTCTGACCTTCAAGAATAGAAGTGTAGATGGAGATAAAAATAATTTTCTTCATCTTCCATCCAGTGTGCAAAAATATAATCTCTTAGACTTAATTTCATGCAGTATTTTGGTGTGTATTTTACCTGAGGACATCCTGATTCCCATTAAAAAAAACTGTATTGATTCTTCACCCTCACGCTCAGCATACAATTCTGCAGCATATGGAGGTACACACCAACATGTACTGATCCATAAAAATATTCACACACTCCTGAGTATCAACAGCAACCTTTGAGAAGCAGAATGCAAATATGCAATCCCCTAAGGTTATTAAGAAGCAAGCCCTTAACTTATCGCCTTTCCTGCTAACAAACACCTGTGCTTTATCAAGTTAAAAGGCTTTATTTTCGTTATATGCTGCATGTGCATTACTGTGATTCCTCACAGCTTAATTTTTAACTGTAGTATTTTGTTTAGAAAGCCATTAATGAAATCTGCTAATGAATTTACAGAAAGAGTCAAATCCAAAATATAATAGGATCCATGATTGTATGCTTCCTAAGTAGCAGGAGCAAAGTAGCTCCTGCTGATGCTGGCTTTATATGTGTTTGGGGCACTGCTGTTACAAAAAGGCTTTCTATAATACAACTCACATCTGCTGCACTCCTGTTTTAATCTCACTTATAATGCCATAGTTTGCTTTGTACATTATCTGTATTCCATGATGCAGTGAAGTCTCATAAGTCCTGTTCCATAAACACCAGGGGGGGTTGATTGCACTCAGGGCATGCTGCACAAATTTATGTGCATCCTCTGGTGCTGATCTTTATCCGCTAACACTTTTAAAGATATCTGCTCATGGTCACTTGTAATACAAGATGTTCAAAGTAAAGACTATCCACTGATCCACCTAAAGCAAAATGAAAAGCATGATATTTACGAGCTTTAATAACATGGCTGTTATTGTTGCTCTGAGTCTCCGGGTCTGCCTCCAATTGTGTCAGCACCACAAAGGCAATTTTGATTGTTTTGGTACATATTTTCATGCTTTCTGCCTAGATTTCATGGAAAGATTTTGTCATCAGGGAAACATCTGAACCATGAAGCTACAGGACAGCCAAGATCAAATAAAGGCTTAGTTTATGTGTTTGGATGCTGATTATTAATAAAATAGAGGTGGATAAAATGAGTTGAAGTGATACTGATGATGTTCAACTCTCACAAGTCTGATTCTTTGTATGTTTTACCTATTTGCGAATATGCATGTTCCAACTTACCTTTGCTTGCTGCTGTAACACCAGAATTGCCCCACCATGGGACAATGAAGGATAGTTGTTGTATTTTAAATGATTTCATTTTCTACCAATAATTTTGAAGCACTTCATTTGATTCATTTGTCACCCAACAAATGAATCAGACCACATCCATCTTTGTTTTCATTTGTTGTGTTTGTTTGGTTTTTTCCCAGTTTTATCTAACAAGATGGTAATACCTTAGAGAGAACAAAGTTTGTCTGCAGAAAGACAAATAACCTCACGCTTAAGTCCAGAGAATCTCCTATGGAGTTTTTTTATGGAACAACACTGGTACATGATTACACAGTTAAGAGGAAAACAATCTAAATCCAACTTCTCTGTTTTATTAAAACAGAAGAAGTTTAGAAATCAACAGAGTGTGATTATATTTTGATAATTGTTCTTGGGTAGACAATACCTCAATTGAATGAGAAAATTAAATCTTGTATGTAACATTATACTCACAAAAGAATTACTGTGCATCCTATTATTTTAATATTTACAGATAATTGTTATGTTTCTAAGTTTAAAATAAAATGCCAGTGGACTATTTGTGTTCTGGAAATCGTGAGTTCAACTTTAGTTTTACCTTTGTGCACACATTAAGGATTGTGTTTTCAGTCCATCTGTTCATTAATCACAAGTGCAGTATGGATGGTGTTTATCAACAATTAAAAAAAACATAACAAGCCAACTTTAGTCATTTGTTTCTTGGAATGGAACTGAAATTAATTATTCTGGACAGGAAACCAGTAAACCACTCAATGAAATACAAATAATATCCTCCTTTTGATTTATAACTCCTGTCTAAATTAAACAACCTGGCTTGAAACTTGAACCTCTGTTCTCTCCAACAGAAGGTAACTGTTTTTTTACATCACATTGATTTATTTATTTATTTATTTTTTGAACAACAACATAATCTAATGTCAGGACATGCTGGAATTACTATTACAACATGTTGCAAATAGTACATGATTTACCAAGCTCTTTCTTTGTTCATTATTGACTTTCCTGGAGACTATAATTAGCATGGAAGTAAGGGACTGCTGTAGTTGCAAAATAACCCCAGTTTAAATCACATTTTCACTTGTTTCTCTTTACCTACAAGCTAGTGTTGTCACTGCAACACAACTAGCTGTTTAAGGAATGTTGAGAATAAATAATTCTGTCTTCCTCCTATCTCTGTTAGCTAGTTGCTAAGCTAAAGCTAAAAGAAATGACATGTTAGGAAACGCCCTCAAAGCTTAGATTACAGGATAATAGAGGCTAGGTAACGCCCTCTTTGGGGCGTAACTTAAGTAGAGGCTAACAAAGGAGATCACATCCCCTTTTAGGGGGACATTTTGACTTGCTATCTCTAAAAGGTAGCATGTGTTATTTTGGTATCTGGTTATTTTGGTACTAATAACTGGAATTCATGAATTCAGCTCACTCAGTCTTCTGTAACCTCATACATCAAGAACTCAGCATGGAGAACGGTTAATTCTCTACAAGAGTTTAAAACCCCATTAAGGTTTTTGTTAACTGGCAGCTAATTTTGGCAAATGACTCGTGTTATTTCAGGTTGGTTTTAGTGTTATTGCTAGGAATATTGTTTTGCATCAAAAGTTACGAAGACACAAGTTTTCAGAAAATTCACTCATATGTAGGCTATATTTACATGTGAATGACACTGATAAGCATAATGAAATGCATAAGTATTTACAATATAACTAACCCCAAATCAACTTTTTATTTTTAGATAAAAAGTTGATTTTTATCTAAAAACATCAACCCTAATAGCTCATTTAGGGTTCTATTTTTATGTTTCTGTGGTAATTTTGACATGTACATTTCTTTAGGTCTGCTTTATTTCATCTAAAACCCTCTCAGTGCTGGCCCTCCGCTCAGCCCCACACTGGGCCGTGCCCCTTAGTGTCTCTTGGCTCCACCCACTTTGCTGGATTTTTTCAAAATGTATCCTTGGCAGGGTAATGCATTCACAGGGGTGCTGGTTACCCTTTAGTACTGAGATTGGTTTTAAAAAATAGTCTGTTGTGTAATTTGGGACACTTGTTTAGGAATAACACCTGGCATATACCGTGGTGTATGTCAGTTGTTATGGTTTCATACATTTACGATAGCCAAAGATGATGTTGAAACAAAACATACTTTAGTTGCATTTGAAAATGGTGAAACTGAACAGCATTAAACATCTAAATCTAAAAAGAACTGTAAATGCAAATGCTTGAATCTACGATGAACAATCAACACACTAGCTTTCACAAATTGGGGGTTGTAAATGCAGGACTCTAGTCCAGGAGAGGACAACTAGGTAACCCAGGAGAAGAAAAAGAAGAAAAACTTGAACCTGACCAAATCACAGGGAACAGCAGTCACAAACATCAACATGATAAGCACACTGATGGTTGAGTTCAGAGGAAGGTAAATGAACAAAAAATAAAAATTGGAAACCGGGGATACAAAGAGTACTCTGAAAAACCATGAATACAGAACTGCTCACAATAGATAATGGCATAAGCAGAGGTGATTCAATAGCAACACAACTGAAGAGGCATATGCTCTGGTGGGTCGACAAGAAAAAAAGACATGTACTTGCCAAACTGATTGTAAATTAACGTTAAAAAACCTTGTTAAAAATACATTCTAACCTGCTTCTTGCAACAACATTGTAAAAAGTTATTTTTATAGTTTTTATAATCTCAGTTTCCTAACATAGGTCAAATCAAGTCACAGCTTCTACAGTTGTTTCATGACAGTGAAGCAGGTTAAATGTTTTATGAAATGAACAGGCACGTTCTAGCTGGATAAAACGCTTCTAAGTCACCAAAGAAGAGCATTTATAAAAAGCAATTTATCTCCACAGTTTTTATTGATCATCGGAATTTATGACTGATCTGTTAGTAAAACCTGATTCCAAGTTACAATTACGAAGGATTGAAATCATTGATTAAAAACATGTTTCATTCAGTAGCCACAAATTTCATGTGCTGCTGCCAGCACATGAAATTAATGACTTTGGCAAATCTGAATCAAGTATTTGATTTGGGTTCTCCGAGCAGATGATGCTCGTGCTTCCAAGTATACAACCGTTAAATATCAGCAGCTAAAGCTGTCACATGATCTGGTGCATCAGTTCGTGTAGTGTTTTCAAACTGCAACTGGGTAAATGCTGCTTCCTTTTTCTACTTCATAAGAAAATATTGGGGGTTTTTTTCTGTTTTTTTAATCTACCGTAATCACACATAAATATGAAATAGAAATGGCCAATTGTCTTGTAAAATATGCAGTGATTTGGTTTTGATGCATTGGCTTCTGGCACAACACAGAAAACATAAGTGTGTAGAAATATGGTTTAAATGAACATTGACTGCAGTCAGATGTACAAAAACTGAACTACACTTAACTACAGGTCTAATTATGGTCATGTTTTGTCCTGGGCTAACCTGGACTCATATTTTATTAGTATCAGCTTAACACAGCAGCACCTGTTTTCAAAGACAGATATGAAAGGAAAAAAATAATAAAAAACAAGATTAACATGATTTGGTCAAAGCCCATTTCAAATGTGCATGGGATACCATATCGATATTTTCTGATCCATTCTATTACAGGACGTGTCAAAAGCCTGAGGGCCATATCAAGTTTCAACATAGAAACTGTATTATATGTGATGTTATTTTATCAGTCAAATCAGTTTTTATTTGTATAATGCCACAGTACATTAATGTGAAAATATTTTAAATATTTATTTTTAAAATGTAATCAATGAATTTCAATCTGGAGAGAGTCAGACGGAGAAAAGGGAAACCATTAGAAGAGTTTATTGACATACAAAATGTAAGTCTTTGGCGCTCGGGCCCCGACTGAGGACATCGATTATCGCAGTCTTTGCGATGGGCTCGGATGAGCATTCCATATGCTGCAAGGAACGTCATCCCCCCGGGACCCGACACTGGTGGTGGAGGCGAAGAAAGGATGCGGCCGGATAGCCGAGCGAGTGGAGGTGAAGGTGTGGAGGTGGGTTGAGCTCTGCTGGAAAGCAGAAGATGCCATGGATGATGGTCCTTATCAGCTGGGACTTGGACGGTGATTGGACGTGATGTGTCTTGGACCAGCGTTGATTAATCAACGCTGATGAGCAGGAAGCACTGGTTGGATGATGCAGGTGGAGTTAGAAGAGTCTTCCAGTTTGAATTTGCACCTAGGCTTCATAACAGAAAAGACTATAATATTTTTACACTTTAAGAAGTAGTTTTCTTACTACATTCTGACACAACCAACCTTTTGAGGAAATCTTCATGTGGCCCGAAACAAAAATGAGTTTAGCACCCCTGTTCTAAAGTGTAGGTCTGTTTTAATTTAATTTCATAAGTTGGAGTTGTGCTTGTGTCTTTTATTGATGCTAATCTATAACTTCTACAGCAGTGGTGTTTGTTCAGGTTTTCTAAATGGATGTGTTAAAAGTCATTAGTCAAATGGAAAAAACTGGAAAGTGATGTGAAGATGAAATCAGCATTTTATAAGATTAAAACTGAAAGTCTGACAAAGGACAAGAACACCTAATAATTAGGGTAAGTCTAACTAATTAGACAAAATATAACATGCAAGGTTGAATGAATTCTCTCTGCAGACTGTGTAGTGACTGACTTGAAATTATCTAAGAGTGTATCAAATTCTACTAACATAAAAACATCGTCTGGGAGGTCCATCTTCTGGATCATCAAGTTTCCTGTTATAAATATGATTTAAATGGGAGATATTTCGTAAGATTTACTTTTTCTAACATTAAATCAATGTTATTTTCTCATTAAAAACGTAGAGCAGGTGTTTCTTAAAAAGACAGAGGTCCGATTTCAAGGCTCAAATTCCAAAGTCAAATGTCTTGTAAGTCATGCATTACGATGATATGGTATTTTTATAACCAGCACTATCTGCCTGGAAAATACATAACACCACCCGTTTAAAGACAGAAGAACATTAAAATCAATTTAGACAAAGATCATTGAAAAGCATTTATCAAGAGATGACTACAAAAAGATCTCCAGCTCCCGGGACATAGCATGGAGTTCAGCTAAATTCATCATTAACAAATTTTAATGAGTATGGCACCCTACATCTGCTTAGGGCTGACTCGCCTCACAAACTGAGCGACCTTGCAAAAAAAATGAGTGGTTAGGGAGTTAAAGCTTCAGTGGCTCAGCTGAAAAAGACTTCACACAGAACTACTGTCTTGGTTTTGTATGAGAAAGTGGCAAGAGTAAAGCAACACATGAGAAAAGCTCAAATAAAATGGAATCTGGAATACTCCCAAACGAATTAGACGTTTTCTAACATAGTAAAAATTTCCTCTTTTGTCCATCAGACCAGACATTGTGTTGGAAAAACACCAAACAGAGCACATCAACACTTACACAATTTCTCTGGTGATGGCAGCATCGTGGTCTGAGGATGCTTCTCGCATGCAAGGCCTGCAAGGCATGTAAAGGCATAAGATAAACCGGGTGCAGAAAAATACAACCAAATTCTAGAGCATAATCTGACTCAATCTAAAAAAAATTAACTAAGCCAACAACCACAAGCATATAGCAAAATCTACAAATAAGAGGTGTAAAGATAAAGTGAATTTACTAGGATGGTTAAGTCAAAGCCCAGTCCAATAGAGATTTATTTTTCCTTTTGGTGGTCTTTAAAAAGAGCTGATCCACCCGGTTTTGTAAGGAAGGATAAAGAAAATATAGTGTTCAGATGTTTCAGACTGATGAAGACACATCTGTGTCCAGATTCACTACTGTGATTGCAGCCAAATATTCATCTACTAAATACTCACCCAAAGGGGACAAAAACATGTACAGTAATTTAATTTGCATTATTTATTATTAACTAACCACCAATATGTTTTCTAGAATCAGTTTTCACTTTGATATTTTTAGAATTGGCAAACTATTTTCAGAACAGTCATTTTATATTGACCATTGTTCCATGCATAAAAGCAGCAAAGTACCAAAAGAAGACAATATTTTTTACTGAAATTAGATGTTTGTATGAGTTCAAATAAAATGTTTTTGGGAAGAAACAAATTCAAGTTAAGAGTTAGACTTTGCATTTTCATTTGACAAGTTCACCAACAGTGACCAATATATTTGTAATGATACTGTACAGCAATTAAAACTGCTCTTGTTACTTATTAGTTCAGCTTTGACTTTAAAAGTGTTGCCGTATGTGTCAGAAACTGCAGATATGTCATGTTCTCAGTGTTAATGAAAATGTGAAGTGTCACTCATATTTTATTATATGACATTTTCTTGTTTGTTTTTTATTCCTATTAATGTGTAATGTAACAGCACATGACACATTATTACATTATTACAGCTTAGTTGCTTGTAACTAAGCCAGGCTTTTTTTTTTTTTTTTTCCAATTACCTGGCAATCAATAGATGAACTTTGAGTAGATAAAAATTGACTAACATTTGAAAGAAATGTGACTGCTTTTGGGCAGAATGAATGAATTGAAGTGATGTGTCAAGTTAAAAATTACTGTATTAAATGGTGATACATTGCTAAGTCTGATAACAGACCTTGACAATATTTGCGTTTTCCTTTTGCTGCATGTCTAAGAAATATTCTCTTTTTTAAATAATAATGCAAATTATTAGTTAGTTATTTAATTTTACTCTGAAATGTGATGTTTTTTAAAATGACAAATTGCTTACTTTTTTGTGCTTAAAGCTTCATGAAAAAAAACATATTCAATACATTTATGTACTGTACAGGTTAGATATTTCTGATGCTTATAAAATAACTATGGCCACATATTTTCATGGTTAGATTTTGTTCTCCACAGGATGCAGGCAAAACTTCAAATGAGGTAATAATAGAGTAATTTGGTAATTTGGTGAGGAGAAAACTGTGTACATGTGCATGCACCAATGCAGATGTACATATTAACAATTGCTGCAACACTCCATGAAGTGTAGCATCATATTTCTCACACTAATTGACTTCCATTACACAGGTACATCAGCTGTGTTGCTGTGAACATTAGGCAAAGGGATTGGTAGAGGTCTGAGAGCTGATGTGCACAGAAAAATGGGAGCAAATTATGTATTCTGTTGTATAATAGATGCCATCAGATTTCCCTCATATTGCTGCACTGAGAGCAAGGAAGGGCTATTTATTTATTTACCTCATAAAAAAGTTATCGTGTGACAGTGATTTTAGTTGAAAACACAGAAATATGTGGCCTAAATTATGGTAAGTGTTGAAAATAATAATTTTGGTATGATTATTTTACCATGTTGCACACCAGTGCAAATCTGAATAGAGACAAGATGTCATTTTTTTGTCAATGTTGATGTGATGGCTTAACACAGTTGCTGTAAATTTGTCAGCTGAACATCAATGATAGGATATTTTTTTGTTTAACCACATCCCAGAAGTGCTCGGCTGGATTGGAGTTTGGTGACTGTGAACACCATATCTTGCTAAAACGTTATAAGTTATGTAGTCTTATTTAAAAACTAAACTTCACATAATATCTGCATTATGACACCACTTTTGGACAACATGGGAGAGTTTAATGTCTCCATTAAACTGAGTCAACCAGAGAGAATAAAGTTTTTCATTATTATTGTACTTAAGCTTCAATATCTTTATTTTACAAAATACATATTAAGGATATGATAAGAAAAATATCACAAGTTTCACAAGAGAAAAACAAAGCGTCTATGATAGTTAAAAAAAACATCAACAAGAGTAATTTTAAAAATGCAAAGTGAAGCTGAATAATTTGCAGGTAACTCATATTTAAAGGATGGTTTTTATTTACTATTGGCCAATTTATCAATCTATTGTTTTTTCTTAATTATTTGCTATTTTGTGATCTCAGACAAGCACAAGCAGGAAAGGACACTTCAAAATCAAGACCGTGTTATGCCACTTGTTGGCATAGCATCTTGGAAAGCTCTCAGTCAATAATTAGAAGTAGTCCAAACATGGATGCTGCCACTTTTAGTGAAGAAATTACTCACATACACTCACGACACGAGCACCTGTGCTCTTGTTCGCTAGTAGCAATTATCCCAACTCTGCAGTGTAGTTTTGTGATTGGACCCATGTGATGAACATAAAACAAGGGCAGGGCCATTTCTCATGTGCATGTGGGAATCTTTACCTCCCATGTAAGTAAACAAATATACCATGCAGTCTCTTGTTCCACTGAATGTGGCCGAGGCTGATCAGGTTGTTAGTGTACTGCTGACTGAATGAATTTAATCATAGTTTCTTAGCAACAGAATCCAAGTGTATTTGCTTCTGTGTAACCACATGTTCTAAAGACCACACTGGAATAAAGCATCTTTTTTTTAATTGTGCTTTGCTGTTTGATGAGATTTTGCTTAAAAATAGGCTTGTTTTTCCATAAGATAATGATATTTTGAGGTTTAATAGATGTTTAATTTGATATTTGTCAAATTAGCAGCACAATAGCAAAACAAGACTGCCATAGGCAGTCATTGAATATCATTGTTTGTTTTTTTGTTTTGTTTTGTTTTGTTTGTATTTATTCTTTGCAACATCTTAACTTTTTTCTACTTTATTTGTTTTGAGATCAGGATGTGTATATATAACATGTTGCATGATATATATTCCGAACTGTGATTCCTATCACATGAATATACATTATTATCTTACTAAATAACAAACTGACTTGATAATTCACAATAGATACATTTTTTATACAGTATTCTGTCAACAAAGAGCTAATAAAACAGTTGATTCAGACTGGCTGGCTACAAACTGCTGACTTACTTAATCGAGCCTTTATTTGATTTCTCAGATAAGCTTTTAGTAACTCACAGCATGATTCTTCCAAAAGTAGCTGTCTCTAGACCTGCACTTTTATCCAGTCACCCTCCCACTGGTTTGCCACAGCTTTCATTCAAGATAAAAGCATTCTGAGTACTATGTTTAATACCTACCTTTGTTCAGATAACTTTAGGACCAGAGTGATCCTGTTTATACCAAATCGGAGTGAAAGCTACCACAATGCTCCCAAAAATTGTTGTCCATAGTAGCCTTTTCCCCTTAGCTAATAATCTGCAATGTTTGTTTCTTCCATTTAGAGGGAGAAGATAGTACATAACTATCAGCTTATTAAAATGTCAAGGTTTTTTATAGCGAGAACTGAAGATTGTGATTTTCTTCATTCATAGCTTTGATATTTATAATTTAATTTAAAACCCACCAATGACCTTTGAAAAGTAGATCTAAATGGCATTTTAGATGTTTAGATCTGCAATAAATTGAGATGCTGCTTTATTCCAATGTTTTGTTTTATATTTTCTTATGTTTTACATTCTACAGTCTCTTTGAAAGAATATTACACAATTGGACTGTTTCCTGTCTTGCTGTTTGCCAATAAGAATGTAACCAAAAAAAGCACTCAAGCTCACAAATTTCAACTTCTTTTTTGTGCTAATGTTTTTAAAGTACATGAGCACAAAAATGTGTGTTGTATACTTAATGTAAAATAACTTTACCTGGCAGAAGTATTTAATAAACAAATGGATCAATCATCAGATGACGGATCTAAACATGCTCAGTAGCACACATCCATATTCTTTTTCTCTGGATGGGCTGAAAGCCAAACATGATCTAGAGAGAGTGAGAGTATAGGTAATATGGAGATAACGTTATCTGAGGGAGAGACACAAAATAACATATTTCCCAATATTCTCAGAAGTTCAGTATATATAACTGTTTACAGCCAGCAAACTGATAGACACAAACATTTTGGTCTAAATATCCAATTAACCATCCTTAATAATAATATATAATATTAAATTTTGCTACATTATATTTATAAAAAAAATTGGAGAGTTTTCCTTTTATATCACCTGTGATTTATTTTAAATTCTATGGTACCAATCATTTGGCACATAACAATATGTGCTGGTCTAAATAGGAGAATTATTTCTTACAGTCTGGTTAATACTGTTGATGGTGTCTGTGGACAAAGCGACAGCCTCGACATTATAAGGTTAGCCATATGTTTTCTGGTATAAAATAGATTAAATCAGACATAATGCTTAGATTTGGCCCAGTGAAGCAGTACCATGGGTAGAAGAATGAAATTAAATATAATTTTCAGTTTCAGAAAGTATGTTTTTGACAAGCATTACAAATTGTGTTAATGCATCAATTTCAAATGTTCTGCTTTCCTTATCTTCGATTGTACTTTTATTTCTATCCAATATTAGTTTCTCTGTGTGTGACTGAAGCAGTTCTTGGTGTACAGGTGGTACACCAGCTGTCAACCACTCTAACTATTACAATCAGTATAAGCCTAATCCCTGCTACTTTACTATGTTTAACTGTTTAAGCAGTTAAACATGCTGCAGCCATCTCTAAAAAGTTATACTCAACCTAAACCAAGGTCTGAAAAAAATTGTAAATGAGGTTAATTTTGGCTTCTGCACCCTAATCATACTGATAGTTCATTGAACTTTCACCAAAAGATGGATATTACTGTCTGATGACAAAATAAGAACATTTCCACAGTAGGTTATTTTCCAGTATGTTATCTTGATAGTTATAAGGTGGTATTGTATTATGTATTATGTCATTGTAATGTTTAAGCATACATAATACAAAAGACAAGAATTAACAGGTTTACCCTGAAATTCCTCCATCACCTCAATTTCAACTAGTATCATTGGAATTCTGAATATGTAAAAGTAATCCAGGCTGAGCCCTGGCTATCTAATAATTGCATGCATATTTGTTGTAAAGTGAAAGTAACATTGCAGTTGAGGATTATAATTCCTTATGTTTACTGTACTATGGCGCCAGTTGGCTGTGAATGGACATTAATAGCACAGCTAAGCTATGTTTTATCCATGAATGAATATTAATGAAACTTGGCTACGTTATAGTGGAAGATTAAAGTCCTCCTCCTCTCATGTATCTGGGGAACTTAAGCATATTACATGTCTTTATCAACCTGACAGCAGGAACAGCCTCTTTCTCAGGTTTCTATGTTGAGTTATGACCTCATCATCTCGTTTGTACAAAAGGGAAAAATTAAATTAGTTAGAGTAATGGACCCAGGTGCTTTTCATACCAAATTCTTCCACTCATTGTTCCCCAAGTTGTTTAAGGGAGTAATCTGCCGAACATACTGTCGAATCACTTAAATCCAGGCCATCAGAACAAGCTGCCAGGGGTCTGCTCTTTTAAATGTGTCTCCTCATGGGGGTCCTAGATCAAAGATGAAAGTATGCTGAACGGTGTGGGAGATGGGTAAAGGGGAGGCATGAAGGGAGTAGGGAGTGCAATACATCAAATTAACAAATTTGCTTTCCCTTTCCCAGTAGGCAATGGAGTAAATTCTCTGGTACTTAAATTGGTATTGGAATGACAAGAAAGGAGAGCAGGAGGAGTCAAATGGCAGAAAGAGGTTCTCGGTAAGACAGTTATGCAAGATTGAATGAATGTGTAATTAACAACACTCTTACTCCTAATTAAAACCTCTTAACTTTCTCCTCACAAGGTTGCAGCAGCTGGTAAAGACAACGCTCTCACTGTGAGATGAGAGACATAAATTTAATGTCAGTATCGCAAGGCAACACCTGGTTATGCCCACGCCTGTCATTGTTGGGATCATAGCTCATTTTGTCAATGAATTACCATCCTCTTATGCTAAGGCAGAAAGAAAAAGGTGGATGCTTTCATCCCAGAATGATAATCCCTAGTGGCTCTAATGTGGTACTACATATCCAATTTGAAAATTAAATATACAGTTGTTTGGTTCAGCAAGGCAGACACCTGCCTCCTCCAGTAAAAATGTCATACTCCAGAGCTGAGAGATTTCCCTGAGGAACAACATCACAGTTTTGGCTTGTAACTATAACTTAATATCATGTCAAAATCTCATGGGGACAATGGTAAAGCCACAGAAAAGGGGAAAACAAGAGTAAGTCATATGCTTGGAGAAACAGATGGAGGCCATGAGCAGGGGGAAGAAATGGAGAGAGGCAACAGAAGGGAGTGCTGAGGAAGGAAAAGGAAACTCAACACACAAAGTGAAACAAAACACGTTCCATCCCCAGATAATAAAAGCAACATGGGAACAATAAAGGCCTATCAGGGCATTTGAAAAGACAATGTGAAACAACATGGGAATGCCTTTTAGTATTAAATTTTCATGTCAGTTCAATAAATGATTCTGTTGTCTTTTATAAAAATGTTTTTAACCCGGGCAAGGAGAGTCCTGTGGGATATGCATATGGTACACGCTTTGCTTCTGTGATAGCTCAAAGACACTCTTCCAGTGGTTTGTTTTTTTTGCATCCCCTACGCTGTCCTCTTGCAATAGGAATAAACAGACAGGCCTATTAGTTTTCATACTTTTTTCTAATTTTATCACTATTTTTTTAGTAGACTTGATTGTGCTTCATTGCATTTGGCTTTGTCAACTTCTCCACTAAATGACTTAAATCTTTTCCCCACAGAGATGATTATATAGAATCAGAAATTATATATCGTCAACGTGTTAATGTTGTTGATGTGACTGGTCAGTAATTAGATCTGTTGTTCACTATAATAGTAGACTTTCACCCACAGTGATATTCTCCTGCATAGAAAAGTTTGAGTGAATATGATTGTGCTGTGCTTGGGATTGGAGCTGAGGGGTTGGCAGCTATAGGAGAAATTTGACAGTTGATGAACACCTGACTCAGAGGCATCATCTGCTCTACTATTTAGATGTGCTCATAATTGGTGTCTTATTTACTCATTTAGCCCAAACTGACTTACCGCTTGAGAAGAAAGGAACTCATCACGCAGAACACTGAACTGCTTCGACCATGTTACAGATGAATTTGGAGAAAATTGATTCAAGCATTAAAAGCACTTGTCATCTTAGAGTTGCCTGATAGGATGATGAATTGCCACTGTGGAAACTTCGATCACCTAAGCTGTCTCAGTAAGACACACTTGATCACTGTCAGAGTAGCTCAAGATGGTCAGAGATTGCTGTATGGGCATGGGATTCACTCTTTTCAATCCCTCTTTGCCTTTCTTTCCAGACTCATTTGTGTCAATCTGCCTGTGTTACAGACTGAAGATGAAAAACCTCTAAAAATGAGGAAAATAGAAAGCAGAAACAACTATTCAAAGAAATGTATCTGGGGAACAGTATGGATTAAACTGGACATGCCGGATCTAAAATGGGATGTCTACTCTTGATTCTGCTTAACCCTCATTGCAAAGGTATCCCATGGGGTCAAGAAGCACTTCCATTGTTTATGTTCCTTTAAATAAATAGTTGACAAAACAGCACATTATCACCACCCACAGGCTGAGGTGAAAAAGGTTTTAAAAATAGTGGAAATTTTGGCAGATTTAGAGGCCCTCTGGCATTTTTGTTAGTTTGGTGTCTGTGTGAGAAACTAACAGGAACCTTGCCATTGCAGATATAGTCATTTCTATGGTATATGTTTTGTCAGCTGTGCATAGGTGTGAATTTGTTCAACCCACAAACCATAGAAGCAAAATTGCAGTTCGAATTGGAAAACAGCATTCAGTTTGCATTAATGACCTGTCAGAAAAAGCAATGTGCCTGAGAAGCCGCTATAATGGTGAAAATGCCATTTTCAGTTGAAGAAGAACCGAATAGTGATGTGTGGCTTTGTTTTTGGTGTCGAGGTTGGCAAAAACCACTAATGGCAAAGGGATGAACCCACTTCATAGCAGAGTGTCAGTACAGAATGGAGGCATAAATTGGTAAGTGAGTATAATGACCCCAAGCCAATAGCAGTGAACCTCTGATCATTCAGAATACTTTATGACTGATTATTCTGTAAAGTTCTGAACTAGATGACTCTAAAATGCAATAAGACAACAAAGAAATAGGAAACCATTAGATTTTCAATAAAACAAGTGTAATTTGAATGTTTCAATGTGTGGGTTTGTTCTTCCTCTGTCGCCAAGATAAATATTAGTGTGCTTGAAACAAACTTGGAGCTCACGCTAGTGTTAAACTTTTTTAGTCTGTAGATTGGTGTTCCAGTCCAAATGGAAAAGATCTCATTTGATCTGATTTTACAGTTGTGTCTATTTAGTCCTTTTTTTAAACGGGAATTTCACATTATTTATGTATTTCTGTAATCACTGAGGAAAGTGTGGAATTCTGCAGCGATCTGTCAAAATCGTAGGAGTAATATCTGCTTTTTAGGTCATTTAGTACTTTGAGTCATCCAAAAAACAAAACAAAAATATATTGATGATCCTGATGTAATAAAAACTTGAGTAAAAAGATATCTAAAAAAACTATGTGAATAAAAAAAAATATGTAACAATGTCAGTATCCTGGTATACTATACATATAAACAAGAAAGCAATGAAAGACAGTTTACATATCCTGAAATTTGTTTGTTGACACCACAGCAATATCCATTGGAAGTGGTGATAAATAAATGAATTAATAAATTATGTAATTACCATTGTAGTCAGTTATAAGCATGAATAAGTAGTCATCCACTCATTAAGCTGGTTGATAAAATTATTTGTGGCACACTGAACATGGACAAGAGAATGAACAGAGGGGAGGTAAGATAAGCAAGACAAAGATTACCAAACATGACTGTTACTATCTCTGTGAATAATAATGTTCATATTACTATGTGGAGCCAGGGTTCCTGGATCTGACTGCAAATAAAAATCATTAGGTTCAAACAATCTATCACATCAAATAATTTCGACATTTTTATTAGAGTTGTGTTTTAGGGATGTGTTCAACAAGCATCTTAAAAGCCATTTTAATTATTATTTCAGCTGTCAGTACTAATTTGCTGTTATTAGTGGGCTGTGGAATTGTGAAGACTGTCGATACGTAAATTAAGTAAATTGTGATTCTGAAGCCTGAAAAGGAGCTTCACAATAAATGGCAACATCATGTAAAAATTTGATCTACATTGCAAAGACACAAGAGGACCTCTCTGCTTATGAAATATTTTGACAAAAAAGGCTGCAGTAAAAATTTATTTAAACAATTATACTAATGAAAGGACATTGAATTTACATTCTGCATGTAACAAAAACTTAACGTTTAAAAGCGCTAAGTTTATATTGTAGAGTAAAACATCCTTGTACAAAACTTCCACCTCAATGAAAATCATGTCTTTTTGCCAGTTTGGCAAAACAGCGAACTCATACCACCAAGGACATAGGTTAATGGGCTGCTCTGGTTGAGCAAACTAAATATGGCTCTGAATCCAAAAGACTATTGGGACACACCCCCATTCTATACTTTAGGTTGTATTGCATTAACCTAGCAATGTGCTCACTGGAAGTGATTTATTTATGGATAAAACGAGGTCAGCAGTCTGTTGGCGAGATTTGTGGACTAATTCTTATGGATATAATTTATGCAGGAATTGAATATTTATGTATATTTTTACATAGCACGCACACCTTTTGCTAAGTCAGTAAGTAATTTTCTTGTCCATCAAATTTGTCTGACGGATGAGGAGAAGTGTGGGAATACATCCAGTGGCAAATCTAAGGGAATCACAGGGAAGATCATGAAAAATGCTTGCCACCCAAGAGCATCCTGTTCAATTCATAGCAAGGCATACAGTGTCAACTTCCTCATACATGAAAGTAATACTCAAAAATTAAATAAATACAAAAAAATCATATCTACATACATAAAATATATATGTTTGTGCTGTGCTCTCCCTAAAAGTTTTACTGCCGTTTTTAACATGGCATATAAATTACACAATATATAGGCGGAGCTTAAAATTTTCTTAACAATTGTTTGGCATTTGGTATTATTGGTTTTTAACATGTAGGGCTTATGTCAGACATCCAGCAAGGTATATAAGAAGCTTGTGGAAAAACTTATGCTGGATGTTTTCTCCATTACTTCAGTCAGAAGTGGTGTAACTCAGTCAAGTTTGTATATTACCTTGTGTATGTCCACATTTATAAGTCAGTCACAAGACAGTACAAATTAACTTCCCCCTAATACACTCCTACTTCAATTTAGTATTGCTGCAGTTAGAATTTCTGTCAAAATAAGAGACCAAAGTTTGCAAGATTCGTTTAATACCCCCAAGTTTATCTTTCAATATAAACCCTAAGTACTTCCAAATAAAATGTATCTATCAAGTCTGGCATCAAATATTTAGAGGAGAGTACTTCTCTCCAATATATATATATATATATATATATATATATATATATATATATATATATATATATATATATATATATATATATATGCGAAAGTGCTGGTATGACCAACTAGACCTCCAGTATCATGGGAAACAAATGATATATTTTGCACCTGCACCCACACAGTTTGGGACAAGCAGCCCAGCTGTGTACAAAGTTAGCCTCCATGACCCCACATTTCTCACATAGAGGTGAAACTATGGGGAATGCTTTATGTATTATTTCCTTTGAATAGTGAAATCTGTGTTGGGATTTGAATTGTGTTAAACATTAACAGAACATTCAGGTATGTAGTCGAAGCTCTTTTCCCAGACACTTAGAAATATCAGGTTACCAGGTTATTTCTCTCTGTCCTTTCCACTATCCATTTTGGGAAGTCAAATGCTTTGTAATGTTTCATAGTGAAGCATTTTCACGACACTCGCTAGTTTATCTGGAACCTCTAAAAAGACAGAAAGGTGTTTGCTGACATCGTCTCTAATCAAGAGGCATGTAAACAAACAGACTGTTTGCTAAGATTATCTTTCTGCTGAAGTTGTTGGAAGTAGTTTTGTTACAGTTTAACAAGAGCAGAATAAATGAAATAAATCAAACAATCTTTCCACTTTAAATCTTCTTTAAAAAAATAATAATAATAGAAAACGCTGGCTCAGAGACTACTAGTAAATAAATATACTACAGCTATTGTACTTGAGATTAGGCCAGAGAGCTATATTGCTGAGAAACTCTGGAGTCATGCTACCACAGCTTTCTTCTGAAATGTGCGCACAGGAATGCTATTCCACATGGAGCACTTAAAATGAATCTTCAACTCTTTGAATCAAATTGTTTGTTTTCTTCATTCCAGGACTTTGGGCCTAAATTGAAGAAGCAAGTTTTGTTTTTCCCGATCTACAAAGAGGTTGGGTTATTTTTCTTTGTTTGATTTCTGTTTTTTTTTTGTTGTTGTTGGGGTTTTTTTTGTGGTTGAGGGCAGTGAATCCACATCAAAGCCCATGTTCTGTTGGCACTTCTAGAAGAAATTGTGCACATTTTAATCTAAGAAAAGGTTTAGTTTGATATTTATCAATTCACTTATTATGTTTTTTTTGTTTGTTTGTTTTTTTGTTTTGTTTCCCCCCCCCCAGTATCCAGTCTTGAATTTATTACCAACCACACTTATTTTCTCCATTTTTGGACCAAGTGTCTATTTTACGCAGCTGGCCCCCGCCAGGACTGATCTGAAAACAACCTGCTCCCACGAGATTTGTATTGGGTCCCGCGGGATCCCAATCCCAACATAGAGCTCTGGTTTTGGAGGAAGCAAAGGTCCCTGCAATGTAAGAATCTTCAATATTACATACATTATTTTGTATGCAACGTCCTGCATAGCATGGAGTAGGATTTACTGTTACAGGTAACGTAGAAGACTGAGCCTAAATTACTTTTCAGTTGTTTTCATATTCATATTGCATATATAATTTCTGGGATTGGATATAAAACCCAGTTTGATGACTGATAGAAGTTATAACATAACCTTTGGCAAGCCTCACTTTCCAATCCTTACAAGGCGATTGTCACACTCGAGTAGGCAAATAAATGTCAATGCACTCAGTATTTTGGTGATTATCAAAATGTTTTTTGTTTTTTTGTTTTTTTGCAGTTCAACATGAATAAAACTAATTAATTTAAATTCTTTTTTTTGAAAAGGTAAGGTAAGATGTGTCTGTATATTCTTATATCTTGAGAGAATTGATTCTATGCAACACTGACATTTTCACCAAAACTGAATATTGTGGTCAAGCATCTATTTTAGAGAAAACATGTTTATAAAGATAGCATTTCAGTGTATTTATTGCTGATCACAATCCTTGAATTAGTTATCTAAAGTTATTTGTTGCTGTTTCACTCTTCAGTCAACCAAAACCTTTACTGGCAGTAAGTCACTTTGCTCCAATAAAATTATTACCCGAAAAGCATGCTGAATAACTGAAATAACTTTAGTATTGATGAAACTGTCACATATAGTTTAATAATATACAAGAAAATATCATCTATATACAGAGAAACACTCTTCTTACATACTCTGCACTCTTGAATGTGAGCAAATAGTTTCTGTAAAAATAGCTGTAGCTTGAGCAAACTAACTGGCTAAGTGAACGTCTTTTGCTTTGACTTGAGATGCAAAAATTAGAAAGAGCAAATGTGGATATTTTTCCATGGAGCAATGTTCTTTGCTCTTCTAGTCACCTAGCAGTCTAAACTGCTTTGCTAAGGGATGCAGTGGAGGGTGGTTGCATCATAGAAAAGTGGGGGTCCGTGGGGGTAGCTACAAAAAAATAGTCTGAGAAAAATTTGTAGAAGGGATCCCAGAGTGACTATTGTGTAGCTTTCTGGCAAGTTTGGAGTATTCCATAAAGATCACATTATGATTATAGTGCATCACAGAAACGATACACAAGAACATCACTTAACACCATCCTCACATTAAGTCCCAGTGCCACAAAATAGTTCCCTGGCCTCATTCACTCCCCAATGAATTATTCCTGTCTTTCTGTCTTCTCCACCGTTTAAGAATCTGGCAACTTCTAGGCCTGCCTACAGTTTATAGACAGAAATACACTGTCTGCCTCCCTTAGTGACTCAACATCCCTTCACCCTCTGTTCAGATCACTTGAAGCTGCCAGAAAGTTCACCAGGCTTCGCAGCCTTTTAAGTGAAGTGTGGCCATGACTTTGTCTATAGTTTTCATTAGTTAGGAAATGGATGAAACAAAAAGAAACACATGAACTAATAATAACTTTTCATTAAGTGCTTGCAATATGCTGATATGTATCTCAATTCTGCCATTTTGGCCATTCTATCACCTCTCACACACTCATTTTCATCTTCCGCTCTAATCAGCTGAATTTTAAGGTAAACATCAAAGAAGATGAATCTATGCCGTCTTAAAAAATGGCCTAGAAAAAACAATTAAAGTGCTGAGTCCAACAGATGTCCATCTCAACCACGGAACATTTGACATATGACGACTGTGTTTATTTCTCTTAAAAAATGCGTTTTTACATTTTTCAGACTTTAGAAAACAACTTGTCATTTTATTATTATTATTTTTTATTTTTTATTTTTTTTGTTGCCATTATTTTTCTTTTCTTTGATTTAATTTACTTAATGCAAAGCTCTAGTTGCTTAATAATTTGGGTACTGCATGAAGTTATAAAAAATCTAAGTAAAATGGGTATATGCTAATTTGATATTACGTATGCTTTAAAACCAAAAACACATTTTATACTTCTACAGAAGAAAATCTTGTTTCTTGACAGAAAAACAGTTTTGAGCTACGTATCATCTTGCCAAGTTATCTTCATCAAGGTGACATTATAACAAAGTTCCTGTTGATTCACTGACACACTGACGTTGAGCTGTCTAGTTAAAGTCACAACAATTTCCCTGAGTCTTAGTATTTTTTACACTCAGTGTGATATTGTGCACCTCAAAAACAAAATAAATCCTAGATTTTAATTGTGCAGTTTTCACTCTTATGAGTACCAGTGAAATGTTGAAGAGGGTGAGAAAAAAATCAACTAACAAGATCGGTTCTGTAATCTGTATTTATAGTTGACTTTAACAAACTTGATAAGTAATAATATTCCACCTATCGCAACATGGATGGAGGGAAGATCATGATATAGAGTCAAAATGTGTAACTCTGAACAGTTTCCACAGATAAGCCTGCAATTTGTCATATTTTCATAAATTTAAAATCCCCAAAGAACATTCTTTTTGAGAGATGAGATAGGATTCTCTCAAAAGTTTTGAAAATGGGAATATCAATGTAAAAAGTTGTTTTTTCTTCACAATTTTTAAATTGGGAACTTTACTCTTAATAAGAGTAGTAAAATTGCTTCCAATTCATGGATGAACGTGTCTATGACTCAAGTAGAAGCATTAAGGTCTACACATCAGTAGAACCAGAAATTGCTTTGACAAAAAATGCCTTTTTCATTACTATATTCAGTGTCTTCTATAAGTAACTTTATATAAAGTTATATTAAGTAAATTTATTTCAGAACTGTACAGTTTTTCATTATACAGATTTAAATGTCTGGAATTTCTTGTAATGGCAATTATCAACATGGCACTCAAGACTGAAGGAATATACTTTTTCATCTGTTCAGCTATTTTGTTTGTCTTTAAAATATGACCTCTTTAATGACCTACTTCCTGTGTTATTAATGCTGACAGGTGCAGTACACTGAGACACAATGACAGGTCCAGTTAACAGTGCTCAGAACATCTGGTCAAATATCCCGACCATCAAGTTTCAACAAATAATTTAGTAATATTCTGTTGGAAGAAGCAAAATTATAGAGTATATTCTTTCATTTTAATAATTTTAACATAAAAAGCTGTTACTGAAGACAGGTAATTTTTTGTTTGTCTCCTTCTCTTTTTTTTTCCTAAGTTTGTCTTCTCCTTTTTAAGAAAATGTAAGAAATGCTATATCGAAGGGCCTGTTTTATTTCCCAATTTATTAGCATATCTAAAAAAAACTACTTAAAATAATATGTCAACAAACCATTTAAGATAGACTGGATTTGCTCCTTCATCTTTAAGTCTACATAATTCATGAAACTATTAACATGAATAACACAGTAAGCAATAATCTATTTTGCTTTCTGCTTTTATTTGCTTGCCATATATTTAATAGCATAATTCTTGAAGCTGAGCCATTCATATGGTAATTCCATAAGAAACTTTTCAAACATTATAAGTGGTATTATTGCCAAACAGACTTTTCTGAACATGTGATAACTCTAAATCAGGTGAAAATGAAGTGCAATTGGCCACTCTTGTGATAGTGGACAGATGGATAGCACCTTGACAAACAAAGAAAAACAGACAAACTGTGTCATTCACACAGAAGTGAAGAAAAGTGGAGACAGGCTATCTCCATGCATATTGATGCCGGCCAGCCACATTGGCCTAGGTTTGATTGAATAGGCACACAATGGGAAAAGGCAGGCTACTTTTCATGTTCATCCATCAATCAGTGCAGCAGACTGCAGCTTTCTCAGCTTTGTTTGACTGTCAATTAGCTGACGTGCTTTGGGTTGCAAGATGAATTTTAGAGGGTTCTGTTTTTCATAAAGCAAGCACCATATAATGCACAGCTGTGGGACCAGTCTACCCAATCAAACTTCTGCTGAGCAGATTAATGGTCAAAAAGGGCTGAGTGGTCAATGTTTTTTGTAAATAATTATGAATCACAGAATGTCTCATTTTTATCTTGAATAATACTGACAATCTTACAATAAAAAAAGCATTTGTCTTTCTTCTTTAAGTAGGTGATTTGGAGCATCAGTTGCTGAATGTGGACAAAATGCTTCCTTACAGATAACATATCTCTGTGATCTCTGTTAGAAGAAAAGGTACGGTCTAGAAAGCTAAAAATAAATTGCCCATTGGGACATATAAAGTTGTCTGACTCTTGCTGACTATATATTTTAGCATATAATTTTGTAAGGCTATTAGTGTCATGCAAATAAATCTTCCTTCACTGAGCAATTCAGCAGCATTTTTCTGCTTGTTTGCATTTGGCTAAGAAACATAATCCGTTTCCATGGAACTTATCTAGTTGCATAATTGTTTTCATCATGGTCCTAATATTTAGCACCTTGAGATCTCATCAAGTCAGACAGAAGCTCACAGCACAGCACCAGCAGGATTTATTGGATACTTGGAATTCTTTTGGCAGCTCTGTTTCCAGACATAACTAGTGAACCCCATAAAACAATACATGCATCAAACTGAGACAATGCACATAGCTTAATCATTAGAGAGGATATGTATCAGTGATGATCATTTAAAAAAAAAAAAAAAAAAAAACATTGCAGAGGATATACAATGTACTCTTTTCGCTTGATCACTCTGGAATAAACAATCAAAATTTATCACCAGAATTGATACCAGCTAGACTAAATTCATAAGTAATGAGTCAGACAAGCAAAAATCACTTGGATTCAAATGGAATCGATTGGCTTAAGTTAAATAGCGCTCTCACTTAAAGGTAAAATGCCTGATAGAATTTTTGTGTCATCACATTCTCCAAGTTAAATGACTCCATGAACTCTGGGAACAAATTCCATAGACAGCACAAAGAGGCCCTGATACCTCGTTACAATGTAGCGATGCTCAACATTACCTCAAAGAGCTGGACATTTATTTTTTGCATTTCCTATTCCTTGTCTGAAAGCACAAAGCACTAATGACATAGTTGCTGAAAGATTAGCAGGTATGAGATGTTTTTATTTATTTATTTTATGTTTTGCATCAAGTCTCACTTATTATCACCTCATAATCTTAATTAGAGATTCACAAGCCGATATTAATATCTGTATTGATGTTATAAAAGTTTCTAGGTAGAATACCCATTCTGATACATATGGGCAGATAGATCAGTGTTATCATGTGACATCATGGTTTAACAAAACTGGGACTGATTGCCAAAAAACTTTCTCTTTATTGCCCCGTAGCCTGCAAGGTGTAAAGTGGGGAGGCATAGGAAGGATGGCAATTCTTAGCTCATTTCTCATCAACAAAAACATGTCAGCTTCTGAAGAGGATTAACATCAGAGAGCAGATCAAGTATAACTTTAGATTTCAGAAGTAACAATTTACATAGGTATGTTCTTTTCTGAATCGTTAATTCATTAGTGCATGACACCCTGGTTTCTCATCCCTGACTTCATTTTGCAATCAACAGAAAATGCATGTAGAAATTGACAGATTCTGACAAAATTGTGATTTTAATTATAAATATACAAGTTGAAGTCATGAAAAAAATCATCCAATTAAGTAACCGTTTGAGAGGTTTAAAAATATGTTGGAATTATGCGCCTTAACAGAGTAACTTTGAGCCGGCAGCACATTTGAGTTTCAGGTGGGGAAACGCACAACTGACTGACATACCCTGTTTGTTTGGTTATTCACATTGCTATTGTTGTTGGTTTCAGCCAACAAACTGGACATTTGAAAGCAACACATCACTGCTTCAGCTGGTACTTCATGGTGGCTGCCAGCAGGCTGCCTTTACCAACAGCATACCTATAGACATATATGAAGCAGGAGAAAGGCCAAGCTCAGGACGATTGTCCCTGCACACTTTAAATCCTAAGGACAACTTAGAGTAAACAAAGTAACCTAACAGACATGTTTCTTTTGGACAATGGGAGGAAACTGAAACACCCACTCATGGTCGGGAAGAACATGCAAACTCCACGTGGAAAAACCCCAGGCTGGGATACCCACCCAGGACCTTCTTGTTACAAGGCAACAGCGCTACCAACCACACCACAGGGCAGCCAACAGGAAAACTAAAACTACTGTATTTAAATAAACTTTACTGTATCCAGGGCTATTGATATGTGACTACTTCAAAACATTGTGCGGTGTAAATATATTTGAGCTACTATGTAGAATTTTGAATCTGTATGAATAACAAAAACAAATTTTAATTTGTGGATACAGTTATTATTGAGTCTATAGTGAAACATATGTATTTACACTAAGAAATGATTGGTTCAAATAAATAACAGAAGCCCATGAGACTTAAAATTAAAATTAGGTTCATGTGCATTAAGGTGCAGTAGTGTGTTTGAGTTTGTTTGGATGCTTTAGAGTGATAAAAATTATTATTACTGAATGTTTTGTGTGAAAAATAGGATTTTTTTTTGTAGCAGCTCAAATGCCATCCTCTAATTTGTCCAATTAAAATGATATTGAATTAAAATGAAATAAAACAAAAACATTGCCTAAATTATATTAATTAGAATGTTGTGCATTAACATTTTTAAAAAGGAAAATAGGACTGTTTAAAAGATTTAGAGTAGATATTTTTTATCGCTGTGTGCAAAGTTTAAGAAAAAATGAACATTTGCCAAGTGGCCAAACATCAAAACTTGTTCATCAAGCTTCTACTGATAGATGTACAGTATGTGGGTGTGTGAGCATGTTTGTGTTGCTTTGACTGCTTGTAGGCATGGGCCAGTTCCAACTGATGGACTCATGCCTAATGTAAAATGAGAAGGTGGAAAAATAACAACCAGGGGCATTCTTATCTCCCAGTTGTTTTTCTACTTGTGTTGCAAAACTAAATTGGCATTTGTCCCTGCTCTATCGCCTTAAGGATGGCTGCAACCAATAAGCAGCCATTTATGATTTAAGAGACCTCAGGCGCTGAGCCAAGGCATGTAGAACAGTTGTCAGCAGTTTTGTGTTTTGTCGAATATAGAATAATACCACCGCCATTTACATTTTTAATATTTTTTTATGTCTTGCATTTACATTTTAAAAGCTTAAAGGGACTGTTTGTGTTCCCCTATGCTTGAATTAGTTCAAGCATTGGGGAATTACAATCGCCTTTGTAGTGATTTATTGCACTCCAAAAAGTCATGATCTGAAACTTTTACTCCGCATTAAACAGGAAGAGGTAAAACAATTTAATACAAAATTTTGCCTGAAGAAAAAAAGCTGCATTTTGGTGTCAAGAGAACATCTGTTATTGCCCATTAAAATTTCTCTGTGTTCAGGTTGTGCCAAGACTGTCTAAATCAAGTCTTTTCATGAAAGGTATATATGGTACCTTTCATGTGCATTTAATCCCTGAATGACACAGAGTTGTATGAGAGTATGTGTTCATCTGTATTGCCAATCATTTTAAAAAAGTTATCTTTACTATCACTATCTGTCTCTTGTATCTTTGTACTTTTTCAAATGCACTTCGCAAGTCAGTCCATAACCTCAAATAAACTGAGCTTATATTATGAAATTTTAATGTTGCAGTTGGAATTTCATCTCATGCACAAACATAGATAGGGAATAGAAAATTCAAGTATTGGATCTATTTCTCTGATTTCATGAAGCTGCCTGCATCATTCTGCAATGTGGGATTTAAGTTCAGTCGAATTCGAAATTCGATTTAATTTTGCTGCTATAAAAGAATCATGAGAATAAATTAGGAAACTTTACACAGCAGTGTAGTGCATGATATGTAAATTACTTAGACATTAGCAGGGCTCAGCTCATCTGGCTTGGAAGTGGTAACAACTGCTGCTCCATAATAGCTCCTGCTGCGTTGTATTAGGTTCTCTGTCCAAAATTGGTAAATTGTTAGATCCTTAAATATGAAAAGATGAATGATGCAAGTTACCAGGAACTTGATTAAATTCTTCATATTCCTTGTTGCGAGGTTTCGTAGTACCTTGATTGTTAGCATTTTCGCCTCACAGTAAGTAGGCTTTTAATTGAATTCTCAGCTGTCCAGACAGTTCTGTGTGTAATGTGCATATTTCTTCATTCATATGTGCATTTTCTCCAGGTCCCTGATTGTATATATAATGTATATTCGGTAAACAAGTAAATGTAAATTGGCCTTGTGTGCGTCTGTGTGTATGTGCAGACTGTGTGAATAGGTTGGCCCATTGCAATGACTGGCGATCTGTCTGCTGCCCAACAATTACAAGGACAGGCGCCCAGCACCTCCTGACCTTTAACAAAACAAAACGATTGGGGTAAAAAGCAGGAATCCCGACTTTCATTGACAGCTCCAGTTTTTTTTTTTTTTCTATCATAAATTTAGTATTGCTTCCTGGTCTATCCTTTGAGTTTTGAATCATATTATCAGCCAGGTTTCTTGTGACTGAAAATTTTACATACAAACCAACAAAGCCTAAATATTACTTTTAATGAATGACTCAAATAGGGCTAAATCCACTGGTGAAGCTTTTAGAAGACTATGCACTACAGCACTACAAACTAATATTCTTTTTCCAAAAGCACTAGTAAACTTTATATATTTTATAAACGATATACAAATACATCACTGCTTCAGAATTAGTATTGTTTTCTTGTTCTTTTTATTTTTCACTTAACGTTGCAGTTTTCTATGTTTGAGTTTAAAGTATATTGTACTGTGGCTCAGCAAAATGTGATGATTCAGTTTTGGTTTCACTCAATCATTAAATATATTTGTTGATTATTCTCCAGTCTTTTTAACGGTCTGATTAAGCAAAGCGCTTTGCTTCTTAGCCCCATGGCAGTTATGGTGGTGATAATAGGCACAGAGAAATAATGAAACATATTCTTATGGAATAATGGTGAAGGCATTTGAGTACCCTGAAAAAAGGCAGCTGATGAATATTTAAATGTTAATCTTTGAAGAAGCAGCAGGAGTCCACTCAACAGTAAAAAAAAAAAGGAAAAAGAGCAAGGGGCTGCCAGGAATCTGTAGCAGGATAATTAATTGTTGAGTCTTTGCAGTGGGTATGCATCTACTGAGACCCATTGCAGATATTATACAGCTGTTAACTTTTGAGCCAATTTAATGTTTTTTTTTTTTTTCTTCTTTTCATCCCTCTGCTCCCCCCTCCAACTCTATTATACAGCTTCTGTCAGCATATGTATGCCTGTGTTAGTGTGTATTTCTGTGTGTAATTAAGTCTACATATGTGCATTGCATACACATGATGGAGGACGTGAAGCCCTTGAGTATTGGAGCCAGATGTCGCAAAATAAATGTACAATTTTATTAACAAAGAGCATCGAAGAGCAGGTTATATTTGAAAGACTGCTCACAATTTTGTATCACAGAAATGTGATGATGTTTTCATTGATCTTTGAGAACTATTCTGAATGACTATAAATTGTACAAGGCACAAAAGTTCTCTAAACCTTTCTGGATCATGTATCTTGCATCTTGAATCTACACATTTAGTATGTACCAGCTGTTTGTCATGAATTAAAATTTTTAGCTGGATCAGGATTAAATATTTGTTTTGCGCTGACCGCAGGGTTTATTGATACTGACAAAATTCACCCCCTCCTTATTTTTTGTGAAAATGTAATTAATTTTTATGATTTTGGATTCCATTTATTTTTACATCAAATAATGAGAAAAGTGAAATATGACCTCCTGAATGCATGCTGCATAGTTTCTGTATTACAATCACACCCTTCTGTTTGGTTGCTCAGAACAAAATATTTCCATTTTTAAATTTAGTAATTAACCCCAGCTGGGGTCTAAAGCTGCCCAAGTTAATGAAGTTGAGATTTCTGTGAAGGATTAATTAGAGCTCAGATGGGGATGGGGCAGGCGGGATGTTTGTGTACGGGGCAGAAAAAGGGGGATAAATAAACAATGTAATAAATGACGCAGTGCATGGTCTTTAATGCACAATTAAATTGGGATTGTCTTGGGATCAGTCAAAGCACACACAAGCTACTCTCTTAAGCTTACTTCATATATCATGCTTTCACTCTTAATGGTAAGAGTCAGCCGAAGCAAGCCCCTTGGTGATGCTTAAATGCTATGTATAAACACACAGACAGATTTTGTGACGTCTCATTACCAACTGCCCAGATAAACCAGAGCACATGTTCACCTGGGGGCTAAAATAGAAAAAAATAAAATAAAATACAGTATCCTGGCATAAAAATTCAATGTCAAAAGATCTTTGAATGTCATTTTTGTACAGTTGTTGCTACGCAAAAGATTCTTCACAGCTTCATGTCACCACTTGCTAACAGTGGACCACAAATGTCAAGCTACCTGTGTGTTTGTGAAACAGGAGCCATTGCTTTGTTCATCTGATTTGTTTTAATTTGAACTGTGATATGTTCTCAAAATTTTACTTGCTTGAGACATTTTAACTTGTTGCAAAAATGATCTCTTGAAAACTATCCTCTTCTCTTATTTCAACTGTGACATCTTGACTTCTTGTGGCGTCTTCATTTGTGGGCAAAGTTTGGTGCTCTGTTGAAATTGAATCGGTGACATCTATTTTTGTTAGTCGTTTTTCAGAGGTGTAAAATACAACTGAGCTCAAGTATCTTGCTAAAGAAGGAATTAACATTGAGAACTTCTGTGACAGTAAATGTAAAATTAGATTTAATCATAGTTTTGTCATCTGTTGTCATTTTTGGGTTACTCAAATTTTAGTCTATTATTTTTTGTATGACTCAGTAAACAGATAATCTTTATGTGTGAGTTCTTATTTTTTGTTAATCTCATTTAATTTGAAAAACAAAAGCAAACAAACAAACAAAAAAAAAGTATTGACCAAAAATACAGGGAAATGTATTCTGGGGTCATTTTTTTGGGACAAAATTAATCGTTCCAACTTCCCACTCAGTTTTCTGTATTTTTACTTATAATGCCACACTTTAGACATTCATTAGTTTCATTAGGTGGCATTCTGTGCAGTTTTTATTTTTACTTTCTACCTAATATCACATATACTAAAATACCTTGACATTGCAAAGTGCTTTTGGGGTGATTATAGTTTTCACGAGTGATTGTACCTTTTGTGATTATATTTTTTTATTGCAATGCTGACTCTTGAGCCATTTAAATTTGGCACTCCATCTAGCTTCATTTAATATTTCTTTCTCTTTTCATAAAATTTGTTGCAACCTTTTTTCCAAAATGTAGTGCAACAATTCAAGGACTTGTTTTTGGTGTTGATGGTAATTACTGAGGTCAATGTATGGTATAACATTTCACACTCATCAAATCCTAATATATCAGGTTTCTCTGCAGTGAAGTAGCCCCTACTTGTACAGCAGATGTGTACACTGTGTAAGCTGAAAAGTTGTAAAGAAAAGGGCTGACGGTCCATTGGCAGGCAGCTAGAATTTTAAAAAGGGTGACAGATTTACTGACTCGTCCATCTAAACATGTCCTTCAGTATGTTAAACAAAGCATGCTGTGGTAAATAATTACTAAATAAATGAACACTGTACCAATGTAATTTATCTTATGAGCTAAAATTCACATCCTTCATAGTAGCTGCGTAGATGAGAATGTAGTTGCTAATTGCCAGTATGTGCCATGTGATTTATTTGCTTGGCATTATCTCTTCTTTGGTTGCTGACTTTTCCGTGCTTTGACCGTAAATGTAGCTTCTGTGTCACAGTTAACAAAAGGATGAGATATTTCCACATTTCCGTGCAGCCCAGGTTACTGACAAATGCTCAGTGATCAGTCTCTGTTGATATAGTAACTTTTATGCTCCAGTCAATGTTAAGCCTTTTTCAGTTAATAATGTTTCTCTTAAAATTTACTAGACATATGTCTGCCAGAACGTAAAGTATTTTTAACATCAGCAGTATAATCGTACCAAGAATTCATTGGTACAACAGCAGAAACATCCAAACATCCAAAGATCTTAAGATGCAGTAAAACTCAGTGAAAGACTTAACGTCTGGCAGTCTGTGTGAGCTGAGGCACAGCAGACAGCCAAAACCATGCTGGGTAACATGCTCATTTGTCCATATTTTTTCTTCAGTTCCCATAGGACATCCTCTCCTTCTGTTGCCTTATCCCGATATTTCTGAGGGGATATTTTCACAAGAGATCTCTATCAGAGTAAAATCTGTCTTCAGCAGTTCAGCTGGCAACACTTCACTCAAAAGAAAGAAGACAGCCTGTTATGAAGTTAGGAAGCCTCGAAAGTCTGCATTGTATAGACAACTCAGTTAATTTTACATTTGGCCAGATTTACTTAATGTCCTTTTCTGGGATTAGAAATCATAGCTTCAGGTTAATTTCTGTGGCTTTGCTTTTCAAATCTGTGCAGCTTCTAGATAAAGTGTAACAATAAGTTTAGACTTATTGTTAAGTCTAAACTTATTTAGACTTAACAACAATGTCATTTACTGCTGTAAATATCAACATTTACAAATGTTGCTGTAAATGTCAACATTTACACCAGTAAATACCAACATTTACTGCTGTTCTTCTTTTGTTTGCTTTTGTTTTCATTATTTCTCTTTGTATATAGCTTTGTTTATTCTTTATTACATTACATTCAATAAAGTCAAACTCAAGCGCTGGTATTTTAAAAATTTAGGGACAAATGCCGTCCATGATTACCTAAAATTTTCAGTTATTTGAGACTCCTTCTAAAAAGGTTTAAAAGTTTCTAATTTAATAAACCAAACACCAAATATGACTCAATATGCACTAATGTGCATTTTAGAGATCCTCTATGCTCAACCGCAGAGGCTAACATAAATGGTCTTCCTCACAACCAATCAGCACCAAGGAACCTGAGTGGCACTCCTGGATTGGCTGCTTTGCAAACAACAGCACAGTGTGTCAGCGATCCACTGTGGTAGAGTTTCAGCTTCCAAAACTTCCTGTAGTTGCTTTGGATTTTTTATTTTTTTTCCTAACTATTTCAGTAGATGCAAAAAAATCCACAAGGCATGGCAACTTTATTTATATAGCACTTTTCAGCCAAAGACAATTCAAAGTGCTTGTAAAAGAAAGGTAAAAACAACATGTAACAAGAAGATAGTAATAAAAAAATATATATATTAATAATAAAAAATCAAGCAGATTAAAAATAGACAAAGTAAACATAAAAAATTTAAATATAGTGAATGAGTAGAATTGAAAAAATTAAGAATAGGTAACTTCAAATAATTAGGTTTTTAACCTTTTTTTAAAATAAACTCAAGGTAGGGTCAGTCTTACAATGAGCAGGAAGCTTATTCCAGAGTGTTGGAGCATAAAAGCTGTTTCACCATGTTTAGTTCTTACTCTCGGTATAATTAATAGGTTTGATTCTGATTTTCTTAAAGGTCTGAGTGGTTTAAAGGGTTGGAGAAGATCAGAAATGTAATCTGGGTTTCTATTATGAAGTGCTTTATAAACTATTAAGGAGATTTTACATTCTATTCTTTGAGCAACAGGCAGCCAGTGCAGGGATCTTAGAACTGGACTGATATGCTGATCTCTTTATGTTTTAGTTAGGACACTTGCAGCAGCATTCTGGAGAAGCCGGAGCTGTCTTATTGCCTTTTTTGGAAATCCAAAATCCAAAATCGACAAATAAGTCAATTTTGTACTAATAATTTGGAACGACATTCAAACAGAAAAATTAACAAATAGGGAAGTCCTTGAATACAGAAGCAGAAATAGGTGTGAATCCAACAAACTATTTCTTCCGAATAACAATAACCTGCACACACTAACCTTATATTTTGTATTATTTCAGAGAGTGGATTGTTTACTCAGTTATTTTAGCAAAGTTAAAGTAATCTTCACCAAAATTCATAATGTTTTTCTGCAGCTTAAACTTATTTTCTTCCAGAAATGAGCTCAACTTCCACAAAACTCAAGCTGTCCATTTCTGCTGAAGCACAGAGAAGAAAGAGGTCACCATGATGCATGAGAACAGGAGAATGGTGGAAATGTGAAGTCAATGGACTTTTCAAAGTTAATGTAGCAAACTAGTTTCACTACTTTTGTTTTTAGCTTGTAGTCAGAAGCATGTAGAAAATCTATGAGCACAACAGCTGACAATGACTTGGATGCAAGAGGAACAGGACACAAGCAAATGTTATGGAAGATAATTAGCTAATTTGTTTGTCAGCCATAAAAATGACAAATAAAGCATACTAGTCTGTCACTACCCCGGTCATCTGAGTTTCCTTAGAGATACAACATGATTTCTTTTTTACTGTTTTGTTCATTGTGCATCATTCTTTAATAATGCAGTAGTATACTGAGGTATTCTCTTCAAACATGTTATAAATGATTAGAGTCTCTCCATGGCAGTCTGTGTGTGCCTGGAGGGCTGCATCTGTGAACAGGCAGTGTAAAGACACTGACACTTTACATCTGCTTAGCTTTGTTGCTGATGGTATGGTATAACACCCTTAGGAATAACCACTAGTTTAAGGTCTGATTGAACTGGCTGCTTGCAAAATGCAAAAGCGGAGCTGGATGAAGTTTTTTGATTGTGCAAGAAAACTTCACGGCAACTGCAGAGCAGTATACCCACTCACATTTCCTTGGGTGAGTGTGCTTGCTCTTTAAGGTAAAACAGCCGCGTTACTTAAAGCCCAGAGCTTAAAGGGGGGATATTAAGAGTAGCCTTGACGCTCACCATTCCTGCCCACTCACTGGATCTTACTTCATTTTATGGTAATCTGAACAACAGTAGGAGGTCTGGTGACCCATTTGTGACGGTAAAACCAGAATCACTCGCTTTCAGAGGCAGAAAAAAAAAGGAGAGACATGCTGAGAAGACGTGGTATTAGATAAAGGATAACGCTTTTAAAATGTTCTCCCTCTTCACGATGGCTGTTTCAACCCAGCAACAATTTGCCTGCTTTGCAAAATGTGTCTGTGTGTGTCAAAGAAAAACAGAAAGACTGTCTTTGCAGATTTGCATGATCAAGACCTAAATTTATGTGACATGCATTGGTCAGCAGTTAACTGAAGAAAGATCACAAAACATTTTTCAGGGTGAAAATTAGGACATGGCCTGCTTTTCTTTGTCAGTATGCTTAGTAGGATAATAAATAAAAATATATCATTCTTGGATGGATGTCAAATGTTTTAATTGTCTAGTTTTTAAACTTATTTCCATTTTATAATTGAGTTGATTATTTACTTTTATTATTCATTTTATTGTTGTTATTGTAATAGGTTTTGTTAGATATGTTTGCTTTATGTCGTTACTATCTTGATTGTACAATAGCAATCAAATAAATTGTCGACAATTATTTACCTTTATCAGAATGGATTATAAAGTGAAATAACTTACATAAAAAAGACACAACCTTACTTCGTTAATGTTTTGTGTTAAATCAGATAAAAAAAATGTTACTGTTTAAGGTCAGCTGGGATAATTTGCTAGATGTTAGAATAATGAATGAGAGCACTTTCTACAGATTCTTCCACTTCCTAAGTGGAGTTTATTCAGTTACTAAACCTCATAAAATAGTTTGATGTTGGCCAATGCTACAGGACAGAACTGATTCAGGTTTGCTCATACGCACCATTGCAGCTCTGCACCGACATTTTCTATGGTCTTTCTGATAGCCACTCAGAAATATTGACTTTGTCCGTTCTGCAGCAAAACACCCACACATGATATCACAGTCAAGAAATGGTGTTCTCAGGCTTACAAGCTTCTCTTTTTGTATATTTACCTGTATTTCGGGGATGATGGCAGCTGTGTTTGACTGTGCCACTGCCGGTTACCACTTTTATGTTACACGCTGTCCATGTTTTTTTTTTTTTTCACTTGATACTAGTGATGTATTAACTGCCTTGGTATATGATCACTAATCATTGGTGTCTGTCTGAGTCTCTGTGAATCCTCTTGCTGGAGTTTTTCATCCCATGCCAACTGGGAGTGCATCTGGTATCCTGCATCTTGTGCTTATTTCCAAGATTTGCATACATCACATTCCTGATGTCAAGGACTTTTGCAGAGATGTTTTTTTTTTTTTTTTTTTTTTTTTTCATTTAGTTGCACAGTGGCACAGTTGGTAACATTGTTGCCTTGCAACAACTGTTGCAAACAGCTGGCCTGGGGTCTTTGTGAATGGAATTTGCATGTTCTCCCTGTGCATGCATGGATTCTCTACTGGTACAAGACATGACTTTCACGTTAATTGGTCTCTAAATTGTGTGAGTGTGTGCGTACAAGGCTGTTTGTCTTGTGTCTCTTTGATGCCCTGCAATGAACTATTGACCTGCCCAGAGTGTATTCTGCCTCTCACCCAGTGGCTGCTGTAAATGGGGACCGGCCCCCCTGTAACCCTTCAGGGATAAGTGGGCTTGGACAATGGATGGATGGATTTTTTTATTTTCATCCGAGCTTGAACACACAGGTCTTTGAGATCCTGTTACCTTTGGAGTGTGTTTCTAAACACGCTGAGCTCTATCTTTTCTTCTTTAGATGGGAAGAATCTATAAACTTCATGGGTCTAAACCGCAATCTCTGCATCACCTAGAAAGGTCCATAACTGTGAGTACCAAGGGGGAACTCTTGCTTTGCTTAGAGCTGTTCGAGGTCTGTTCTCTAAATAATAAATCTTTCTGCAAAATGACTTTATACTCTATAAAACTGGACTTTATATCAGGTGGGCTGGAATCAAAAAATGGCAGTGGCATTTTTTTTGCCAAGGCCAGTCGGCACATGACATACCATAGGATTCATGTGCATGTTGTGTTGTTTCAAAAATTAAAATAAGGCACAGCAATGTTCAAGAACGAAAGTAACCATTTAAAAATATTGGTACCCTCGTTCACTACAGAGAGCTTCATTTTGGGAGAGATGGGACAATTCCTATCTTAAAGTGGAAGTAATTGTGAAAAAAAAAAAAACACATCTGTCTTTTTAGTGTTTTATGAAATATACTATTTATGTAAAAACACAATTAAGCCCAAAGTAAAATCATATGTTCATGTTAAATAAAGAGCTGAATGGAGGGTCTTATAAGCAGAGAATTGCATGATGACTGGTTACAACAAAGCATGGTCTGATGCCAATGGGCTGCAACTAAGACACATGACACAGTGATTGGATGAAGCAGATGAGGCTGAGAAGACTTTTCCAAATTGAATTTTACACCTAGGCTTCATGAGAATATTCTTATACGAAAATCATAATATTATGAGAATAAAGTAATAGTATTATGGGAATAAAATTGTACAATAATTAAGTCAAATAGAAGAATAAAGTTGTAACAATGAGACTAAAGTCGAAATATTTTTAGATCAATGTCAGAGCATTAGGAGAATAAATCCATAGAATTGAAAGAAAGTCATGCAAGAATAAATTTCTAATATTACGAGAATAACTTTACAATATTACAGAAGTAAAGTTGTAATATATGAAACTATTCTTGAAATACTCTGACTTTATTCACATGATATTATGACTTCATTCCTGTATGATTTTATTCTCATAATTTTACAACTTTATTCTCATATTTTTATTTTATTTTTTATTTTTTTGCTAATACTCTGTCATTATTATTTATTTCTCTCTCAAAAAGCAAAGTCTTTGTCCCAGATGCTTTGGCCCAAGCCCAAGCCCAAATTGATCTAAGTGGTCTTTGGTCTTTGGTTTTATATTATTGCAATATAAAACTTATATGGTGTCCTTTGGGACATAGACCCAACATCCTTCCTGATATACCTGTAGATATTATTGTTTGCACTGAAAAAGTAGCCTCTTTGGACTTCTAGAAATTGTACATGTGGATAAATTCAAAATATAAAGGTCTACAAATTTTTTCCTGGTGATTTTCTTTGATTTTTCTCATAAAATCACCCAATACGGAAGTTTGTTGGAGCTGCATCTTAAAATAATTAAATCAATGTGTCTCTATTCAACTCAAATGTTGTGAAGGGATCTTTAAAACCTTTCAGAATCTGTTGACTAAATGAATTGTATACACTACTGAGGAGCAGCAGACTTTCCCACACTTGGGAAAACTCTTCAAAATTGAAGCAGTGCAGATTGTTTACAAAGCCAGCTTCTGACTTCCCATCCTACTGAATGATGCCAAGTAGCATTGACCGGCTCCAAGCAGAGGGAAGATCATCCACTCCTTTAAGATGTCGTGGACAGAAGCTTATGCCAGCTGCCCAATTATGTCTGATGCTCACATTTTGTCTGTAGGATTATTTATCTTTATTCAAGGCAAAGTTATTATCACTATTTTTGCCTTTTTACTTTTTACAGTAATTACCGGATAAGAAATGCAAGCTTTATGCCATACACCATCACTGTGATATCTTTGAGCTTCTTACCTGTAAAGAAATCACAAGTCAGAGGAAGGGAATTTGGCTACTACTGCGGTATAACAAGCTATGTCAAATGTGAGGAGTGTGTGCAGGTTGAAAGACATAGCTCTCACAAACATAGAATAAATTAAAAAGTTAAAGTAAGGCAGCATCTCAGCATGGAAACATGGGAGTGGAGCTGCCTCAGATGAAAGCAACTTTTGTTTCCCACTCTTGGGAAGTTAAAAATTAAGTAAGCACACAAGTATAGCCAAGCAACAGAAACTTTTCTGTTTCTGTTGCTTTGCAGACTGTATTTTAGCTTATATCTTACCAGATCTTTTGACAATCATGTTCATCAAAGAACAAAGACATAAAATCTTTTTATTTGCCTTAATACTGAACAAACATTTCCTAAAAGTTTAAAGTATTAACTTATTCTTATCCCATCATTTCTGTTTTGAGGAATATTCTTGTTTCTGTTCTTGAATGGAGATGGTGCACTTCACTTGGAGATCAAAAAAATATCACATAAGTTGTGAATTTATGTGAACACAGAGATATTTTTGTGAAGGACTAGCTTACAAGGTTTCCAATAAATACCTAGTCATTATTTGAGAGAGAACCAGACATTTTTTTAAAGTCACAGTTTGGTATGTTTGCCAAGTACCACAGACAACAGTCATCCCCTAAGTTTTACCTTGAAGGAATCGCTTCAAGGTAAAGTGATTTACCAGACCAGGACTCTGGTTTTCAAGACTCCTGAAAACCAGGAGTCTTGGAAACTCCTGGTTTTCAAGACCCACACATCTCAACTAATATGACCAGCATGCTACTTAATTAATTACTTGCCAAGTGGATAGTTCATTTAAATAAAAGCTTCAATATCAGGGTTGTGTAAACTACATTTCTTTGAAAAGAATCCCATGGGTAAGTTAACCTGCCAGGCCCTAATCACTGGGCTCTTATTTTCTTCAACTGGTTGCTCAGCTCAACTGCATTAATTTGTCCCTGGTTTACCTTGCCTTGTTAGATCCTCCGGGTAAGATGGTCACTCATGTTTTCTGTGTTCTTCCCCCTGGAATCTGGATGGATTGCTGAAGAATATTTGTTTGGTAACCTGCACACACAAAAAGAGGATGAGGCTTAAAACTGAACACTCACTAGATTACTATGGGTGTAGCGATGCACCAATAACTGGGATCAGGAGTTGAAAAATTCAAAATCCCTTAGTGAATCTTGGGAGTGGACTGAAGTTTATGGGCTGTTAATGTTTAAGAAAGCCTATCCCTGTGCTTGTCACTGACATGTACTAAGTAAGTCTCCCTCCGGATACTGCCACCCACAATTTCATCCAGAGTGTTGTATCTTTGATTAAAAGGCAGTGGGTTCACAAACTAGCATTGCAAAGTTGCCATTGCTGGATCCCTGGAGCAAAGCCATTAGGCCTATCTTATTTAGTTATGCATCTCTGGTCCAGTATCTGTTTGAAGGGGTGTTATTAATGGCAGAAAACCAAAATGCCTTTGGACTCAACTGGTTGGGCCAGCAAGTTTGCAAAGCTATAGTGTGACATGCCTAAAAGTGTTCTTTAACAACAGCCTAATAGATACAAACGGATTAAATTAAACAACTCAGGAAAGGCAAGATTTGTTCAATAGAAATTGGCCACAAGCATTCTGCCACTGTAAATTTAATATAAATGCTCAGATTATTCTGGTTTGCAGGCTAATGTAGCCTGGTAGCCAAAGAGTTACATAAAGTTAGCATTCTTAAAGCCAGTCCCAAGCATGACCTCTGCATGCACAGCCAACTGTAACTGTAGTAAAACAAATAAATTAAGCTTTGTTTAAAAAATGACACACACTTTATCTTTGTCTTTTTATTTTTTGAGAGATGCCTGTCTCAGTTGAATCAGAAACAAACCTTTGGTTGGAGAAAATAAATTTTAAATGTAAATCTGGTAGAGGTGTAAATAATTTGGGGCTTAGCAGTAACTGACTAACTTTTGCCTTTAATATGTTGTTTTTTTTTACTTTTAAGACAGAAGGATTGTGACTTTTACAAATATATATGTATTGGCTTACTTTTTATAAGCTCTGTATCCTAATGTCCTAAAATGTCTTGAGGCAAAACATTTCGGATATGAAATGTTTAAGCCTTATAGTCTTTCAGTTGTAAGACTGATATTTTGAAAATATTTGGATCAAATTCTGCAGGTTGAAGAAATGTGCAGCAATAAAATAGTACTGGTCGTAATGCATTATCAAATTGTTGAATGGCCAATGCAATGATGGTCATTCAGCTCAGCCTTTCCCAAATGCATCTGGAAGGTTCAAACACATACAAACATGATTCAGATGTCATGTAATTTTTTTTCTATTTGCTGACAACTAAGTCGGATTTGAAATGTTTAAAAAAAAATTATTTGTGGATATTTCCAACCATATGAACAAACTCAACAGCACCAGAAAAAACAACAGAAGGTACCTGAAAACACACGTGAACATAAAATAGCACACAGGCCATGCTGTTTACTGTAGAAAGCTTTTTATATTAACACCATATTGATGTTTCAAATCATTATTAACACAAATTCAAAATTGGTTGGAGTTATCATAATTGCATATGAACTACTCCAAACCATCAATTAATATATAAAACTTAAAAGAGGCTATTTAAAAGGTTCTTGTAAATAACTTGTAAATTCAGACAAATGCACCATATGTTGTTCAAAACTAGAAGGCAACTTTTTATAGCCTAGAATAGTGTAATGTATTTAGGAAGACTATTTTTAATATAATCTTTGAAATGTAAAATGTTTCTGTTTAGTTTGTAATGTTCCATTATATCTAAGCCACATTAAATAAGTCAAACTTTTAACAGCATTTTTCTATGCACCACATAAAGACAATGGAGTAGTTCAGACATTTGTGATGTCAATTTAGAAACATTTGCATATCAGATGAAATACGCGACAGCAGCATTCAATTTTCAAAGCAGCTAATGCTGACAGCAGTGTGGACTGATTCTAATATTAACATTTATTTATGCAAGTGTCTGCACAAAGCTCAGCGTCAGACTCATACCCCTGAAGTTCTGCTTTACTTATGACTGTAAGGACAGTTTTAATCTATCTTCAATGAAGACTGAATTAATTTATTGTCACTTAAGTAATCAGCCACAAAGAGAAATCTGGAATTAGTTTTTGCATCCTTTCAACAATTGCATGAACCTCAAGGCATATGCAGCCAAAAGCCTGAAATTGATTAAGCTATGTTTAATAAGAACATATCTGCCATTTGCAGCATTATCTTTATTCACATATAGTTACATTAACTCCTATTGGGTATTTCCATGCTATCGGATTGTTTTGTTTTTGTCTAACAGGCTCAGGAGGAAGAAAATACACTTGCAACTGAAAGGCTGGGGGCTTGATCTTCACCCTCCATCCAGTGCATGTCAAACTATGCCTTGGGTAAGACACGGAACAACATGTTTCCCAGATTGCTTGATCACTCTGTGTGAATGGTTGAATGTAGCCAGTAGACAAGACAATAAAAGCACTACATAATTGAAAACCATTTAGCATTGTCTGAGCCAGTAAATGAGTTGTAGAGTGTGATGACACAGTTTTTAAACACTTTAAAAATTGTTTCAACAAAAGTACATGAATTAACATATTTAAAGTACAGTTTTCAAAATGTTTCTTGTAGCATGCTTTTTCTTAACTCTAGGCCTGTTTGAGCATGGCTGCTCTTCTAAATAGCAAACATACTATTGATTATCAGATAGTACTGTCAAAAAAATAATTGCACACTTACATGCTATTTTTCTTTATATATTGTTGCCATGTCACACTTAGATGCACAAGCCTCGTTGGCAGTTTTCACAAATGAATCAGTTGTTGCCTCAAAGAGTAGCACAACAATTATTGTGTAGGGGATAGATTATTTCCTTAAAGAAGAAAATAATTAGCCTGGTAAAAATCAGCCCCTTGTTCTACACTTTGCTTCATATAGAGGTTCCGGCCTCTTGGCTTTTGAGAAAAAATTCCTTCCCAGAGGCGTGAACAAACATTTTCCCATGACTTATTTAATGTGCCAGTTCGAGGCTATGAAGATTACTGAAAATTGCTTGTGCTGTGAACAACCATCCTCCACGACGAAAAGAGAAGTGCTGAGTTGTTATTGTTAATTCAATAATTGGAAACGTGGGCAACATGGACTGAATGGGTTCTAAAAAAAAAATTGACAGCTTTGTTCATAACTTCTCTTTCTGTTTGCTGATTGGCCAGTTACAAATTTTACTTGAGAAATCCATTTCAATGGAAGAAAGCCCAAAAGGGAGATGAGAATCTAGCAGAATCAAATAGGAAGTAAATGGCCCAGCTACCGAAACATAATTTAAAAACTGTTTTGGTGTTCATTTGTATTAACTTTAAAATGTGTGAGGTAATCTAAAATGTTTAAGTTTGACAAAAAAATATTTGATTTAATTAAAAACAAATCTGTGAGGCGCAAACACTTTCTACAGCTCTATGGATATCAGTCATAGGGCTTGATATTACACATACAGTGATCACCTTATCACTGTGTTTTGTCTAAGTAATAAATGGATTCTTGGAGCCTGGAAAGCTTCCATATTTACTTTCTTCTTCAAATCCAAATTGTCACAACGCAGGAACAGCAGTATTGGAGAACAGTATTGTTGCTTTCCTGGGAATTAATTAACACTAAGCCTTGCTGGCAGAAACTAAATCAGATTACTTAAGGGATAGAGGCTGTTTTTCAGTTTCCATCACAGTCCACAACAGGAGTTTTTCTACTATTCTCTAGTGATTCAATTTTTTTTTTTTTCATTTTTTTCTCCGAAGAGTTTTTGCAGTGCTAGTGGCTCGCATTTTTCTGAATGTAGGCAGACAGGAAGCGGGTGCAGAGAGGGGGAAGACATGCGGCAAGGGTCGCCCGGACCGGGAGTCGAGCCCGCGACGTCTGCATCGAGGACCGAGGCCTCCAAGCGTGGGGCGTGCTAACCCCCTGCGCCACCACAGCACGCCCCTAGTGATTCAATTCTTGCGTAATTTCATTCTGCCCTTTGTAAAGCAAGTATGTGGCCATTTATACAAAATTAACATGTTCTTTTGTGTGAAAGTATGTAACTTTGTTTAATGAGGGAGGACAAACAGAAGAGAAAAACTTCAGTGTCAGGTTAAATTGCACACACCACTATTTGTGGTGTTATAAACAATGGTCAATATGGGACAGTCCTCTCTCCCACAAGAGAACGTGAGCTTATATCAGGCTCTGAACCGTTGAAGTGAAGACGTCTGACTTTGTGAATTACACCAGCCTTGTTGTTTCTGGATCGGCTGAAGCCTATAGGGACTGACTTAGAGTAATGCCCTGCCCCATATCTCCCTCAGCACTCAGCCAAATGCAGCTATGCAACAGAAGCCCCACTTAATGTGATCTTCCCTGGCTTTCTGAGGTGGAAGTGACAGAGAAACAAAGGGCAGAGAAAGAGTCGGTTGACTCATGGATGCACACAGCCACACTCCACAATGCGCAACCACAATCCAAAAATAGTTGGTGGGTTTATGTGTGTGTGTGCATCAATAAGAGTGCACCTAGCTCACATGTGAGTCTGCGCAGGCTCAAGCATCTTGTATCTCAAGATTTCTCTCCCTCTTCAGTTCCTACATAAAGCCTGTTCAGTGAAGTGGAGAAGGAACACAAAGAATCAATCATACAATTATCCAGATTTCCTCTGTCACTTCAAACAGAGAACAGCTAAGTGTCTGACCATTGTATTGGTGTAGGGTAGGGGTGTGTGAGGGCTTTTATATGTGCAAACTTTGTTTGAAAAAGAGAATGTTGCTATCAGTCATGTCAGTCATGTTTAATGTCTAATGCTTAAGACTAAAGCAAAGGGTAGGCATAAAGACAATTTCTGCAAAAGCTGAGAGAAAATTAGAAAATTGCTGAAAGCTAATGCATGTCCTGCAAAGCAGTGCTGACCATTTTTACTCTTACAGACAGTGTTTTGTGGATATGCTCCTATTTTCACAAGATCAATCAGAATCAGATCCTGTCAACAAAACAAAGCCCTATCCCTGGTTAAGCACGAACACAAGGTTATCTATAATCAAATGTCGAGAGTTTAGTGCTCAATTATTCTTGCTCTTTGATTTCTGCAGCAGCAGATCTGATGTTATCAGCCGAACTTAAATCAGATAATGATTGTATCCAGCAACACATTTCCTGAGACTTGCTTACATTTGAAATAAGGTGCAATTCTAAATGAATTCACTTTTGTTGTCAAACCTGTTTTTCCCCACTCCTATTCATGTTTTTCCAGATACAGTTGTATGTAGGAGTCAGATAAAGTTACTTTGGTATCTAGTTGTTTAGAACTCTGTCCTTGGGTGAGAGACACATTGTGCTTACTGATCACATCTTTAATGAAAGAGGAGAGTTCACAAACGTGACTTGAATCATCACTTCTCTCCCTGACGAGGCTCAGGTTCTACATCATTAACCAGGCAGCCTTGTAGTATTGATCACATCATAATCCTGAAATATTCACTACCTTCTAACAATAACAAAAAAAATACTGAGGGGAATTGTTTTCTCAACTTACTGTTGAGAAGACTGTAAGTAGTAGGTGCTCAAAATGTCTGGAGGAGGAGATATAGACTGAACACAAGTAGGTAGACAGAATTTATACTTTCATTCAGCACTGCCTGGGATTTAAACTATCTATTATGAACTCTGTGTTAAGAGATGGGCAATATGATTTTTTTATGCTGAGTACCTCTGATAAATGCCTGAAGGAATGCAGCTGTGTAGTTCCTAATCAAGGATATGTAACTACTGTAATTCATGTCTCTTGACACTTTTAAATTTCTTCTCCTATATATACTGTCTCCTACATCAGATGGTAGGAGACGGATTTTACACAATTTAACAAACGTCAGCTCATCATTGTTTAATCTTACTCAAATATGCCAAGGTTATTATTAAACACATACATAACCTGTTTTTAGAAACCTAAAAACTGATAAAAAAATAAAATAAAATAAAGAAAAACCTTCATTTCACAATTTTTGTAAGACACAATATTTAAATTGAATCCACTTTTTAATTTACTCTGTTCAAAGTTTACATTTTGTATTTTTTCTAATGTTAGAATCTATCCTATGGAAATAATTAAAAAGCCTTAACCTTCCTATGGTGTTAGGACCCATTTTGAGTTTTAGCATGCATAAAAGTACTTCATACATTTGTTTTTTGCATTGAAACTTTTTGACTTTGTCAGGGACTTCCATTTAAACAAAATAAAATCTTTTTTTTTTTTTTTTTACTAAATTATAAAGTGCTCTGGTGAAAAAAATAACTTTTATGGTGTTAGGGTCATTTTTGACCCCATTAAAATGTTCGATTATAAAACAATAAAAAATGCCAAAAATGAAATCATAAGCATACAATCAACCAACAGCCTCTTCCTCCAACCGTTTGAGCTTCATTTAGGGGCTTTTCTCTTTGCCTTTTTGCGAGAACAAACAAAGGGAGGCAGGCATGTCAAGCCATTTGAGTGTAGAGGTGGTGACTTGCAGAGTACACATCTCCAATTCACAGGATGTAACAATGAGGAGACGATTCACTGTAAATGAAGATTTGGATCACATCTTTGCTGCAAATGAGGCAGAGGACACACAGGATTTTAGCAATGGAGATGAGCAGGCCTCTGAAGACGAAGATGATGTGGAGTACCAATTGGAAGAAACAGATACAACTGATCAGTCTGAAGAGGTCGTCACTGGTGCTGAAGCTGCTCCTGATGAATCATTGAACATTTAAGAAATGTGTTTTAATATCTCTCAGTTACACTCAGGTGACAGAACAACTGATTATTTTTTTGCCTTCTTCCCTTAAGGTTCATTTGACCACTTTTTAGACATTGAAAACGAGGGGTATTCTGTTAAAACAAAGGCCCAGGGGGCCACAAAAAAATATTAAAACCAATCTTTTCATAGATAAGGGAGCCCGACCAGCTAAACAAGAGTTAAGAAAAACATTGGATGATAAAAGACTGTTTTTAGGGTACTTTATAGCTGATTAAATACACGGGTCCAAAATGACCAGCTAACACCACAGATGGCAGCAGAAAGCTAACACCAGAGGAAGGTTAAATCCACAAGACTAACTCGTAAAAATAAATTGCGTTACTTATAGAAAACTTGCCCTCTGTTTGTTGTTTATATTTCTTTGAATAGCAAATTAATATCTTTGGTCTCCTTAGTATTCAATTCAGAAAATTAACTTCTTTGTTAAAGCCCTGTTTTGTGTTTGTGCTGTGATTGATCATGGGCAGAGAGGGGACAGCAGAGTTGGGACAGACTGGCGATATAAATCACATCTGATAGAGGGCATATAGATAATTGGTTGTCTGGCCCCATAGTCACGAGAAGCAAGCTACTATCTTCCAGGGGGAGATAAACTAGAGGGCAGCGCACAATGATAACAACATGCTTGACTGTCAACAGACGAGATGCAAAATTACCCCTCTCCCATCTACTGTGTCTCTGTCCCCTTCTACTGCCCTGTTATTGCTCAAATGAGGAGGGGAGAGGTTAAGTGGATTGAAAATCAGTCGACGGAATGTTTCTGTATATTCTTCTTGCTGCCCTATTTGTGAATAGATTTACTGTGGGTGACCGTGGTGCGGTCTGATCAATACAAAAGCATCATCAAGGACTTCCAACAACTGACGCTATAGCGATGCTCCACCACATCCCAGCTCGCTTCCTGTTACTCTCACTTTCTCCCTCTAGCTCTCTTAAGACACATCTTGTCCCCTTCAAATTCGGGAGGGGTGTCCTCCTCGCTCAGCAGTTTCAGAGATAAAAGGAATGTCCAAGTTCATCTGACACACATAGAGCCGGTCTTGATTAAATAGCCTGACAATGCGGCAAATGTATTGCAGTTGCCAGGGAGACCAAACTGACCTTGGTGGTTGCGCTTTGCATCAAGAGTTGCCAAGAAGACACAGAGTATATGTTCCAGTGCTGAAAAGGACAAAATATGCAGCACTTCAAAGGAGAGGACGGCAATTTGTTTAAAAGTTGAAAATATGGAAGGACTGTAACAGTATTGTGATTTGTCTGGTCCTGTTGCCTGATGACAGCAATCAAGGGTAACAAGACTTTAGCTGCATTTTTCTTCCTGATGACTGTTGTGTGTAGGTTGAGTAACAGGGGAGCTCTATAGCTTCTCAACAACACACTAAGTCATTGCAATAACTACATGTTTCAATGCAAACAGTTTAAAATGTTGAGAAACATGGCCTTCCATGATGGTTTAAATTTTTTGTAAAATTTTAATCTCTTCAGAATACTGAAGCTTTCCTTTTCAGCTTTGGTTGAATAATACTCTACAGATTAGAAGCACTGCTGTGTAGAATGCAATGCGCTCTCATCACACTTTCTGCATTCAAATGCGTCCCATAAACCTATGTATCGGATTAAAATTTCCCAAAGCCCTTGCAGTTTAACAATAAAGTGGGGGATTCAAAGTAACAAAACATACCCTGAACTTTTGAGCAAGGTTTTGCATTTTCTTTTTATTCATCATACGCTCTCCCTTAGATACATTTTTAAAAAGACTTAATTCAACAACACTGAGCTTTGCATCACATTAAGAAAATATTTTTAAGCATCTAAGCAAAAGCCAAACCATCTTGCTCTATGAAGGATAATGATTCAGACACTACAAAAAACATGCCAGTTAATGTCAGACCCATCACCTTGAAGTGATCACTGGAGATTAACATAAACGCAGTGCCTATACACAGTTATTTGTATGAAATCTTTGTTGTTTCTTTTATGTGCAATATTTGTCACATCATGACAAACCCAGACAGACCTACATCAAATTAGAGAAGGAGAGGGGCTGTTTTCATTCCAGTTCTTTTTATTTATTTGTTTATTTATTTATTGTTTGGCTGTGGAGAAAATTCAGTTAGAGCCTCAGTCGTGTGGAATTAGAACAAACGGAGAAAACAGATGCAGCAAGCTTCTTTTTAAATGTGAGATTCTTCTCTCTCTAAGGAGTCCTTTGTGCAGCTGAGGTTTTTGTAACTCCCTTGGCTTTTGATAAGGCCTCCTGCTCTTCCCCTGCCAAATCTGGAACCTCACCGCGGGGTTCTCAGGTGGGAGTAGGCTCACCTGCTGCTCTGTGTGCCATTTTGTCATCCAGATACACTACAGGAATACACATATTTAGAGAAGTGAAACACACGCTCACAATGAGGGGGCCATATTTCCAAACATTGACCTCCAGGCATCCAATCGCACTGAGATTTTCTCTGCTAGCAATCACTGTAGCAAAAGGGTACTCTCATGGGTCCTGATATTAAAACTGAATGAAATGGGACTGAACAACAGGTATTCAAAGTCACAAATTAGACCCTATTCAAACATCCAGAAGGCAGACAAAAACACAAACATATTCCCCTTCATATTTCTAAACATTTCTCACTTGTGAGAGATAATGCATGGTTGATGGGCCCTCATTTTCAGCCTGCTCTTCCAGCTGGATGTTTGATGTCTGTTACTGAGGAGGAGGCAGCCTTCATTATTGTAATTCACATCACACTATGCCTCTGTGTGTGCCTTCTAATTTATGGTGTTTTTCATCTTTATTTCTCTTAGGTTAAATAATTGACTTCCTTGTATATTTGCATATGATGAAGAGGCAGCTTCCGCTGCCATCGTTGTCCCTCCATTAACTGCATTAAATCCAGAGAAATCAGCAAAAGCATCCAGCATGATACACATAACAGCTCCTGTTTTGAGCTTTTGTAGAGCTACTGTTGAATTGTCAGGTTTACAAGTATTTGATGGATTTTAATAATTAGGAGCTTTTCCTGGATGATGAGTCCTACTTTCTAATTGCAGGCTTACTTGTAAGGATGGATGCTGACAAAATTGGCATATAAATGAATGACTTGATAAATGTAGTAAATATGCCAAAAATTGCATCCCAGAAAATAAAAAAAATAATTTTCCAACTTATGTGATTATAAATTGCAAAATAAACTAATATCTTATCATTTTATCATTTTCAACATTATTAATTAAATTTTATCACTGTTATTTATTTTTTTTTATCTCAAATTTTGTTTTGTTTCCATTTTTATCTAATTTTTTCCCGTATTTATTCATATCGTAGATTTATTTAATATTTTTTTTGCTGTCACATTTTTTTCATATTTAGAATTTATTTATTTAACTTTTTTATTTACTGTTACTTTTTTATTATACGTTGATTTAATTTTCTTCTTACATTTTTTTCTCTTTGCATTTTCTCCCCTTGTGTTTTCTCCTTTGTCTGTTTATTTGCAGATTTCTATTTTAATTTTCTTATGTTCTCTTTCATTTTTTTTTCTTCTCGTTGTGAGGCTAGAAATTGGAATAGGGATAAAGAGGGCAGTGTATACCTGATGGGCAGGAATTCAGATGAAGCTTTTCTCCAATTGGTCTACATCAAGATACAAGGTCTGTGTGCCAACTCTGTGATCTGACCATGCAGTTCATTTTAAAGTTGCGCTGGTTTGTCCCAACCTACCTTGTTATTGCCTCTCACAACAGGGATCAAAAGTGAGGAAGAATCTTGCTTAATCTGAGTAGAATTACAGATAATTCAAGGATAAGTCATATTTTTTAAAATAAAATCTGTATTTATTGCTGCTTTTCAATTGGAATAGGATGCAGAATATATTTAGTCATTGTATAAGTATGTGGATCAATTCATTCTGTTCCTACAAATGCCAGCAAGCAAATACTCAAATGTTATTTCTTTCTTGATGAGGTTGATAAAGGGTAACAAAAAATCTAAAATAATTTAAAAAAAAAGAGTATCATACTTGGTGTATAACAATCAGAAATTTAGACCACAGTCTTAGATATCAGAATTTTATGTGTTAAAAAAAGAAATAAGAAATTTTTGTAAGATGATTTTTAAAAAAAGTTACATGATTATGTGCTATGACATGTATTGAGCTTTTTTCCCCCTCTTTTACTCCAAAATCAGATTCAGCCAACCATCTCTCACAATGTAGCTAATATCCTGACCCAAATACTGAACGGCAACACTGTCAAGGATAAAAAGAGAAAGTTTATTGATTTTTCAGGAACTCTTTTCCAGGACTGAGTGGAGATCTTACTGTGTAGGGAAAAGAAGTTGGTGAGTATCATGTGGTGGGATGGGGAACAGGGAGAGCAAGAAGGAGAGCAGGTGAGTCCGGTTATGGTGTGTGTGTGTCAATGGAGAGCAGACAGGACTTTCCAGAGGATAAACTCGAGTTACTGGAAGCTGATCTGTTGAGCTAAACAGCAGGTTGTACTTGAGACTGCAGATCTTGGTAGAAAAAGAGCTTGAACAAGAAAAACTCAGAGGAGGAGTTTCTTGGCAAATTTTCACAAAAATCACAAAGGAAAAAAATGAAGTAAATTCAAGTGATCTTACTCAGGGAGATTTTTACTCAAATAAAGAGGCATCGAGAATCACCAAGGTCAATGGACCAGTCTTCAATGCTAGTCTTTGCTCGGCTTAAAAAGCTTGAAGGCAATAGGAGGAGAATCAATTGCAGGTGTGCGAAGCAGCATCAAGGACAAACTCAACTCTACTCAGGTCTGCTTGGCAGTGTGGACCAAGCAGACCTGGAGTGCATCATTCCTGCAGGGAACAGGAAATGAACAGAGAGGAAAACAAACAAGGAGGGAAATAGCTGGAGATAAAAAAAGGAAAAGAGAATAAAGGAACAACTGCTCCACACCCATACCTGAACCCCATTTCCTTTCAGAGGTCACGTAATTTTTAATTAGAGTCTACCTCTGTTTAATTTCGTCTCCACATAAATACAGCTGTTCTGTGAAACTATCAGAAGCTTATTAGAAAATAAAATATTATAATGAGAACGAGGATATATGTTAGACAAGTCAGGGATAAACAAGCTTAAAACAAGTTTAGGACAGATGCAGAAATGAAGAGAGAGTGAGAGAACAAAAAAGAGGGAGAGAGAGAGGATACAAGTAAATCTTTCTATCTCAATGAGACACAAGGTTTTATTGTATATGTACCCAAATATACAAATACATGGATGCAAAGGAGATAAATTAAATAAATTAGTCAGGATATATTTTCTTGAGAACTTCGATTTATCGAGAGAGCTTTCTCTTTTTTTCTCCTGTGCTATATGTGCATCTTTCCATATATCTCTATTACCATAAATATGTTTATGTGCAGATCTCATCCTTGGGGCCACATTGATCCTGCTCAGGTTAGTCCTCACATGACTAATCAAACCGAGCCACCAACAGCCCTCTCTAATCAATAGCTATTTCAGCAGTGTGGCTCCAGAGCAACAATTCATAATAAATGGAAAGTCACAATATATACATCTGACCTCTTTGTTATGACAATACCCATCTGAACATGATCACAACAATAGCTGAAATTGATCTGGACCAAGTTCATGGGGAGGTGAGACCTGTAATGCCAATTAACCGAGTTAAGGCAGCAGCCCCTTTATCGTATTTTTACTGCCAAGGGAGTGCATAATCTATTTCAGCAGTAGAAATTTTGAAATAATTCAAAACATTGTACATCCTTGGCTGACCCAAAAGCTACAGTGTTAGTCCAGCTAAGTGGTCAAACTCAGGGCAATCATAAAAACATGACATGTCCACTAAAGACAGTCTGTGAATGTTTGCATAAACCCAAAAGATTTATTTTTACTCATTTGATAGCCCTCATTAAGATGTGACCTTCAATATCCAGGCAATATCCAGGTAAGAAATATCTGGTTTACGAAATATTAAACATTGATCAATTACGTATAGTAGTCCCATGCAGGAGTAATTTCAAAAAGGGTTAAAGGCAGCACAGTCTTATTCATGCTGGTGCTGTGTTGTGACAAAAACATGGGAAGAAGGAAAGGAAAGCATGACAGCATCAGCGTGTACAGATTTCAGATTTAAACATTGTAAAAGACAAAAGCATTGAAATGATGCACCAGTGAACTCTGGGCTGCAATAGAATATTCCACTGAGTTTTCCTGAGTTGCTCAAATTAAGATCAATAAGCTGAACAATGATTAGCAGCAGTATTAAAAATGGCAAGAGTAAAATCCAGTGACAATGTAATTGTTCTTGCATGATGCTGTCTCTTAAGAAGAAAGGTAGAAGAATAGTATTTTGTAAAGACATAACTTGAAGTGAGATGACATAAAAAACTGAATAAACTAATTCAGTAAAGTAAAATAAAAAATGTAGAACAAAGAATAAAAAAAATGTTTTGGTCAGGAATGCCATCTATGCGTGACTGTGGTTATAAAGTGGAATAAAATAGATTATATACATCTATGCCTGCAAAAAGGCAGGCATAGATGTATGCCTGGCTGCTGCCAGGAAGACACAGGAAGATGCAATTTTATATTTTGTAGATTTGTTCTAAAGAAGTATGTTTTTTTAAAAAGGACAATTTTCAAATCTTTATCCAAAGAAATCTGGGCCCTACAGGGCTATTTTTGTCAATGTCACGGTTGATTATTTGAGTCATGCACAGCTGTATTCCAGTGTTTCAAGCAACTGAAATTATTGTAATCATCACATATGTATGCTTATAAATTACAAGTACATGTGCAGAGTCAAAGAGGCACAAAAATAGTTCTTCTGGATTATACTTGTACTCATTTTACAACATGGAGACATGTCAATTTTACATACAGCGAAACTGTGTTGGTGTAAGTGTACAAATGAGAAAATTTTTAAGTGCAGAACAGCATTGCTATTTCTGTGCATTTTGGGTTAGTTGTTTAATCCAATAGGACAGAAATAGGTACAAAATTCTATTTAATCGAAAGTGAGGGTGTTGCAACACCCACCTCCCTCACCGTTACAGTGCAAAGCCCATTCTGACAAGAACTAATTAAACAGCTGACAAGTCTGCACAGGCAAACCAAGATACTTCACAGTACCTAATCTACGCAGTTCTGATTAAGAGTTTTTGGGACAATAATCATGGAAGAATGTTAGAAAGTGTTTCGAGGGTTATCTATGGGTCTTACATACATTTTTCCTTAAAGAGAAAATAATAAAGATTACATTTTCACGTTTGGACTTTGCTAGTTAAATATAAAATGCAAAATTTAAAAAATGCAGCTAAAAGCCTATAAAAATGCAGTTAAAATGCTTCATTTGATTTAAAACAGTACAGCAGGAGCTCGAAAGGATTTTAAAAAAGAGAAATTACACATCTACAATTTTACCTTCTCTTCACAGACTCCAGGAAAAATTCAGAATAGTGTTTAAAATTATTTTTCTCACAAACGCAGCATCAGTAATCAAGTTCTGTCGTACATCGGGGATCTGATTGGCCTTCATTATGTTCCTAAGAAAGCTCTTTGTCTGTGAGACTGGAGGGTTACTGGTGGTTTCTAGAGTTTCTTAAGTAGAATATATTTTAATCATCAACTTCTTCTCCAACGGAACCCACTTGCAGTTTTATTCTGTGACTGTCTACTATTATGGCCTTCAGTTTCCTTTTTGATAAAAGCTTATTGTTAAATTATTCTAATTTATTTTTAAAGTCATGCTGCTGTGGACATTGGCGGTTGGATTACATAATGACCATGTTTCTTCTCTTTCCAGCATTCTCGCTAACCAATTTTTAATAATACAGTGCATATAAAAAGTATCCTGGCAACAACTGTTGATTTTTGAAAGAATGGCAATGAGAAAAACCAAAGGTGCATCTACTAAATATTGACTTGAAGACGGTAAAATATTTACACAGTCTCTCATTTGATGTTAGGCATTTTTAATTTAAGTGCCATCATTTTGGAGAAATCAGTTTTCATTTCAGCATCAAGTGGGTTTTTGTGTGGGGGTTTTTCTTTGCCAAAAAGAAAAATGTTGTTGATCAAGGATTGATTTCTAAAAGCAACAAAATAGCTGAACATTCAAGCTGATGAGTACTTTTTGTATGCACTGTATTATCAAAAGAAAACCAGGCAATTGCATGGAGCGATTGAGTGTACCATCCAAGGGGGGTGAATACTTTTGTTAAGCACTGTAAGCTAAACTTGACTGCACTGTTTGCTAGCCCAGATCAAATTTGAATGTATGTATATGACTTATAATATGTCAGTATGACTAGGTTAAATTGTTATTTATTACATGTTTGCTTATGTAGAAAAAAAAAAAAATTGAAACTATATAGAAACTATATTAATGCTATACAAATAAACTGAATTGAACTGGATTTAAGATAAAGAACATTTGGAATTGTGTTCTCTGTATATGCAGCCGTTTTGTCAGTGTTTAGCAGTCAAGGAAACCATAATCAATTATAATGTACTTTGTATTTTTAGAATTTTTTTTTATGTATAATATTTTAATATATACTATTGAATATTCTGATGTATATTGCAGTGCCACAGTCAATGTTCTTTAATGTCAGGCATTTCTCATTAGCAAGAAGCCCTGAAATGTTTCATTTATATCAATATTTATAATGTGGAGGGTATTCGAATTTGTAACTAGAAACCGGTGGATAGTGTATATGAGGTAACATTTGCATGATACACAAGGCAATTCCCAAGTGATGTGCTCTTTGTGCAAACAGTGTATAATTTAGCAAAATAGCAACACATTGTAATTCTACTCGAATAACATCTCCCCAGAAATTATTTCTTGTTTTTATTGTTTGGCCTCTCCAATTTCCCTCTTGGTCGCTCACCATCACACTAACGACACACTGAAAGACAAAACTGCCACAAACAAATAATCCTTTGCTCAAGTTAATTATTTTCTATATCTGACTAAGTATTATTTGTGAACTCAAAGAAGCTTTGCGAGAACTAAAGGTTATAAAGTAGCATTAACTTTGTAATAATGAAGTAAGTTTGCAAATCCTATAATGTAATGTGAGACAACTCTTAAGTACATGCAGGGAATTCTCCTGTGTCTTTTTTGGTGTCATAATAACTTGGGATTCTTGACAGATCAAAGCACTTTAATAATAAAAAGACTTCCTATTTGTTATAAAGATATAGAAAACCCTCACATAAAGCTTTTGCAATTTTTCAACTTGAATGGAACAAATGTTAAAAAGGAAAACATGACAACTAATTTCCACAATCTCACCTCAGGACCTTACAAATCCTCCACAATCCAGTAGATGTGCTAAATGGCCTCTGAAGTAGATGGCATGAAAGAGAAATTTCTCCTTCCACCATTGCTCACAAGCACCTCAAGTGAGAACCATAAAGTGTTTGCGAAGGAGGGATTTGAGTCTGCTCTTTTTGACAGGTTTAAACCCAGCCATCCAATCTTAATCCTATGGGCAAAATGCTTTCTTGCAACAAATTCAGTCATCTGCTTTCAACCTCTGACACTGACAGAAAAATGCACACTTCCTAACATCACCTCCCCATTGTGTGTGTTTTAACATCTGTATCTTCCTAAGATGCTGCAGTTTTCTGGAATTTAACCTTGTTCCATTAAACCACAGTTTTTAGAGAATGCTCACATTTTTTCTGTCATAAAATTCTAAGAAAATTTGTTAAAATTCTGCACTATCAATAACAATTTAGCTAAACAGTTCCACATTTTTGTAAAATCATTCAGCATAGTGATTTCATAGGAAATTTAGACAAGCACTTGTTTTCCTTGTTAATTTGACCCAGTGCATAGAGTTTAGTGACGAGACAGAAAAGCCAGTGTAATTGTAATACAATTGTAAATTGTAAATTATATTTATTTCCAAATTTCTTCTAAATGATATGACTCTAAACTACATAAATTTAGATTAATATAATTTATTTCTAAATTACACAAATCTAAAAGACAAAGACTTATGATCCTCTCCATACTTACTGGTGTCTCTGGTAAAGATGTGTAGAATGCAGAAGCATAATTTAACATTGACAAATATAGAAAAATCAAACTGTTAATGTATGTAACTTTTATTGAAAGTAAATACATTTGATCAAACATTGGGAAACACATGAATGTAAGATAGAAGAAGGACTCAAGTCTTCAGGCTTCAGCTGGTGCCATGGTTTTATTTTTATTTTCCTTTCCCTACCATGTAGATAAACATTGAGCAGATAACGATTGCAAAAAAAAACAACAACATGAACTCCATGTCCCTCGTCATGGAGTTCATGCGTTTTGTGCTTTCTGAAAACCAAATTGCACAATCTTTACAAGGGAGCAATTGCAAAGTTACAAATAATCAACACTGCTCACAATATTTATAAGTACCCACATCTACTAACATAGCCATGCACCAGTCAAACTGGTCTGGATGCACCTGCTTTTGTTCTCTTCTTAAAAATAGTGTGACAAACACAAACCCCCGCAGGCAAAGCATTGGAAATGGAACGTCCCACAAACAGCCTCTCCATTGAAAGGCTTTATGAGCTTTCTGCTCTGGTTTGATAGAGTGACTTGGGAAACTTGACTGTAAGAGAGAAACAACACATAATATCTATCAATCTTTGCAATTAACATCAAGCAGACCTCACATGAGCAAAAATTATTGCATTAATCACAGAGTACAACACAAACAAAGCAGCATACTTTTTTGTCTAAAATGCAGCAAAATCTGTGCAATCGTGGTTTGTCCAGAGAGCATGCAAGTTACTCATTTGATATGATGGTTCACCCTAAAACAAGCGCACTGTCATAGGCTACAAAGACTTTGCACATCTTTCTTTTGTCACTAGTACCGCAAAGACTTTCACTATGTTTTTTTTTGTTTGTTTGTTTGTTTTTTTACACAGGTCTGGAGATTACATAGAAATTGATTTTTGACCAATCCTATTTGCAAAGCTTCTCTAGCTGATCAGACGACCAGCTCCTCTGATATGATCGTTTCTTTTTGACTCCCAAAACAGAATTTTTAACAATTCAGGTCCGAGAACCGTGACAATCTTGGCTGATTATTTTAAAGCTCGTCTTAAAACCCATCTATTTTACTTAGTTTTCAACTCCAGCGAGATCTAGTTTTAAATTGTATGTTTGTTTGTTTTAAACTGTAAGAGGTTTTTTTAATTTATTTATTTATTTTTTTTATTTTATGTACAGCACTTTGTATCAGCTGTGGTTGTTTTAAAGTGCTTTATAAATAAAGTTGATATGGTATGGTATGGTATGGTATGATTATGTTCCACATGAACCATTACTGTGTTGATTTGACCAATATGTTTATCCTGTTAAAAGATTAATTGACAACCTATTTTCAGTGTTCATACAAAGGTCACTTATTTTATCAAAATATCCTGGTCCTTCAAATTGTCTTGACTTAACCTATCAGAACCTCACAAAGCCATGACATGTGGACTTTCCTAAATGTTCAGAGATACAGTCATCTTGGTACATGCAAACCTTTGAATTTGAAAAATTTATAATTATCTGTTACTTTTTATAAAACCAGCAAAATGTAATCAGTTTGACCTGGAAAAAGGAAATCTTGAGCAGCATGTAAAAAACATCTGTTTGTAACTGTACATGGGACCCATCAGACCCATCTAACCTGCTACCTTCGACAGACTTACATCTACATCTGAGATAGTAAATGCACTTCATCCAACCAATGCCTGGTTGTCAGGTGCCAAACTGGATGCATCATCAAGATCCTGTTCTGAAGGAAGGAAGATAACCTAACCCAAAACATATCACATTACAGTAGATGCATCACGGAACTGAGGATTGTAGTATTATGTCATTAGACAAGAGGTTTATCAGGGTTCAGAACTTCATTACTGACGTTTTTATAACGCTTTTTTAAAATTGCTGTAAAATTTTCGGAAGCTGTAAAAAGCTTCCAAAAGATACAAATCCTTATTTTGATTTTCTCTTTGTTCGTTCCCATTTATGTTTGCATGTATTGATAGACTCATTAACTGGAATGCCAATTGTAATTTATGAGTTTAATATAGACCAGAGCCACAGCATTCAGTTTATTGGTTCAAGAAGAGTTAAAAAGGGCAGTGATCTCCACAGGATTCAGATTAAAACCATCAAACATAGCAAATGCTAGCACAACATCCACAGGAAAGTGTTCAGTTTTAATGTCACACATCCTGGCAGGTTCAAAAATGAATCATGGAAGTCATGCTATGCAAATTAAAATGATTATTTCAATTCAACCCCAACAAAAGAAGCTGCACACTCCGAGGCAAAATCCAGGAGTTCAGACCTGTTTTGAAATCTGTTTGTTGTTTGGTTCTCGAGTTTTCTACATGATTGCAGTACATGTAATTGTGTCACATAAACTTACAATTATGTTAATGGAGTCATCAATGATTAGTGCTGAAAGAGTAAGCCTGGAATTTCTTTGCTCAGCTCAAGGCATTCGGTGACTACTGCGTGTTGATTGTCACTAAGACTTGTTTGCTTAGAAGAGCATTGATTTAATGTGTTTTATCGGCTTTTTGTAAAGCACTATATATTTCAGAATGCTTAAATTAAAGTCTCATACAAGTACTTGTCTCAAGATGACTAATGCTTTAAAAGACTGTTCCTATTTCAGATCATGGAACTTAACTACTTCCTCATCTGAAAAACATTCCCATTTATTGAAGCTATTGCTGCTTCTGTTTGTAGTATCACAGTCATGTTTGAAACAGTTTGACTATTTTCTTTCCTTTGTCGCTTTAATTTTTTCCTAAGAATCCCTGTTCCAGAAACTTGAACTTGAACTATCTCCCTGTAACCACATTCTGCAGGACTCTGCTAATGGCCTAGTCACATAATTGCAGTGTGCTTGAGAAGGTAAACACCTAAAAGATGCAAGACACTAACCTTCAAGGATTGGAATTATGTACCCCAGAGAGGATGATCAGGGGTTTCATTGTCGAGTCATGGATAATGGTTGTAATTGCACCACAGTTGGGTAGCACATGCCACCACAGGCTATTTCAAAGCAGGATAGGTGCTGCAGAAGACAGAGACCTCCAGGAAGACATCGCAATATGTGCAAAGGGGGGGAATTCAGTGGCATCAGTAGTCAAGCATCAACTGCATCAAATCATTAGTCAAAAATATTTTCTCATAAACACAAGGTTTTTGATGTAACTCCAAAGAGGCTTGATGTGAGACATGGTAGTGTTGATGTCCAAATCTGTAGATTGTGTTGCCTGGAGGAAGGATGACAGGACCAATGGTGCTGTGATGGAAGTCTTCATACGTTTTATTTATCTGGTAGGCTAATGCATTGAGTATGAAGCTGCTTATAAATTAATCATTGTCTAAAGGTTCTTAAGACCCATTTCCCATATTCATTTTTAGACCTGAGTGAGACAAATCACAGCTACACTCAGCCTTGGGTTTCCCAGAATTAAATGCTGCTTTCAGTGTTAAATTTGGCTCTGTCTTAATATTTGACTGGGGAATCCGTGTTGTGATCACAAATCCTAACAAGATGATTATACACTCAATTTTACGTGCCTTATAGAATGGCTTTATTTTTATTTCAACTTCCATGTGTGCAGTTCTATGCCATTTTTTGTAGTTTTAGAAAAAGAATATGTATAAGTTTAGGTAAATTAATGGAGATATACACAACAGAAACCTGCCACTGTTATAAATTAGTTGTAGAACAATGGCCGTGTGTTATATAAAGGTGTAGGTGATTTATCCAGTTAGTACTGACAGTAACTTGGAGAATTATCAGTATGTGGCCTCAGATTGCTTATCTCACAGTAAATGAAAAATTGGTAGTGTTCATGCAGAAAGTTTTTTATTGAACCTGTTAGAGTCTTCACTAATAAATCCAGAGAAAGGTTTTGTTTTTGAGTGTGTTTGTCTATAAACTCAACATGATGTCTTTGGAACCTGGGCAAATTATTTCTAGACCTCTACTTACTTTTCAAGTGTACTTTTTCCAATTCAATGAGAAAAACATGTTTCTAATATAAATACATTAACATTACAGATAAGAAAGACTCAGAGCTGTGCTCTTCAATTTGATTTAACTCCCTCCAAACTAGACTTCTGCAACTTTTGAATACAACCTTTACCATTCTTTTAAAACTAAACACATATTGCATTTCTAAACATTTCAGAAAAGGCTCCATGATTATTTGCGCAATCTAAGTATTTTGTGTCCAGTAGTTTTCCTTTGTACATGTCTGTCGCAGAGTTATGTGCCTTACATTTATTACATTTTTATTTATATTTGCAAAATGATACATAAATTAAAATGCTTATTGAACTACATAAGCATTTTAAAAAAGACAAATGTCAAATATTAGAACAAAACAATTAGTATTTCTCATAATATATAGAGGTTACATGTCCATAGACATAAACAGAGCATTTGTCAAACGTAGAATTTTAACTTACATGTGTTTATGCAGAATGTACAGTAATTGTAATTGTCATTCTGCGTTATTGCAAAATAATAATCTTTCATGTGGAAACATTGACTTTTTTATGTCGATCCCTCAATGATGTCTTCAAATGGTACCCATAATTTCAAGCTGATTTTAATATCACTTAGCAATTTTCCTTATTTTTTAATTTGCTTGATCTTTATAGGATGTCTTTTGATGTGAAATTAATATTATGTGTGAGAGTTAAATTATAGTTTTGGATACAGTTAATATTACTGATGTTCTTTTTTTTTTTTACATTTCATATCAAGTGATCCTTTGTATGGTCTTCTGCCTGTGTTTAGTTTTGTAAACTGGCATGGAAAAGCCTAAATCTTAGTTGTATTGCTTCAAACGATAATAGCTGAAGGTTTAAGGATTTATAACAATTTAAATTATATTTAGTTTTCCTTGAAGTGCTGTATTTTTCAGAATTATCTTTTACTCTTTCTCTTTTGGTCATAGTTGCACTTTGAAGAACATTGGTGCATGAGTTGCCTCAAGCCCTTCTAATTTGCGTTATTGCAGCAGACACCAGAGAGGGTAAATGCTAAATGGATCAATACTTCTGAAGGAAAAAAGCCTTACCATGAAACTTTTGCACTGCAATGGACTTTTTTACTAAGTGTTCTTAGCATTGTAAGACTCCCCTCTCCAAGGAATCAGATGAAATCTGGTGTTTTTCTTCCCATGGTTCTCTAATAGGTCTCCTGGGCCCTCCATCCAATATGCGGCAAGAGCAAAATAAAAACATTGATAATTTCTAAGTTATGCATAGAGAGGAAAATAAGACATAGCCTACCTCTCTAATGCTGTTCCTTTTCAACTCCCGAGACAATTTAATGCTCATTTTGTTTTTTCCGGTGCATGAAGCATCCTCTCTGCCTTTTGCACTTGTTCTTCAGATGTGAATGGTTATAACATAACAGATGAGAAGACTGTTTCCTGCTTTCAGTCAGTTGTCTCCTTTAGACAATGCTGAAGACACTGATATGCACTTTAACAGGAAATAAAACATTGTTTCATTTACACTAGTCAGCTCAGCTTAAATTTAAATTTGGAAATGCACTATTTGTGATAAAATACTTAAAATATATGTCTAAATTGTGCATAACAAAGCAAAAAAAGTCGACGTAAAGTTGTATCTTTTTGTTTTACGTGTCAAGAATCAACTGACTGTATGGGAATTATATTTGAATTTTCTATGAGTGCCACCTAGTGGTAAGGTAAATATTTTTTTTCCAAATGACTTTAAGTAGTATGGCAACATTTTCAACTTTTTAATTTCAACAGTCTACCAGCAGAGCGCATTCATAGTTTTACATGAAATAAAGTAATGATAGTCTTGGATCGCTGCTAATGCATTTGAAAAGCATATGTGTAAATACTGCGGCAGTGCCACAAATAAGGCATCTATATGTGCCTTGTGGTAAATAAGATGCTCAAATAGTGGAATTTATGAAGTTGAATTTCATAAATTGTTTCCTTTAGACAATGTTGAAGACATTGGATACTGTTACCTACAGTATCCAAAGCAAGGTCAGAGTGTTTTCAGATTTGTTTTTATGTGCCATTAAGTGACATAAATATCAAAATGTGCAGTTCTCACTCTAGGAAGAAACAGTTTTTATGTGGTAACTACTACATCATTAAAGCTACTAATACTTTTAACTATTGCAGAATGTGCTACTCTATGAAAAATGGTAAATTACATTTGCTGCTTGGATTTAGTTGCCATTTGCACTCTGTGTTTAGTCCATGTGAGTTGTTTTTTTAAACAATGCCCTTTTCTTCACAGATGCATGTTTCAGGCTTGATGTGGATTTAGTATGGCATGTACTATTTAATAACTCCAAAATGCAATAATATCAACATTTCTTGTGAGTCCAACCAGGAAGACCAATGCAAACATAGATGCAAGAAAATATAGATTTAAATCCCATGGAATAATTGGTCAGATTCTTTGTAATCGAGTATGACAAATGATTTTTTAAAAATGAGATCACAATAAATAATTACAAAGCCCCCAAATGACAACATAGATTTTCTGCCAGATTTACTTCTAAACAATGACGAAGCCATTCAAAAGTTTTGTTCATTTGTTGATTTGTTGCACTGAAAAATTAAATCTCTCTCTATCTACATTCTAGCATATACCTGAAGGTTTATATGTATGAACAAAAATAACTCCAGATCATGATGCTGCTGTTAATATGTTTCACTGCTGGTACTGCATTCTTGAAATAATTTTCACTATTGCCTTTTTTAAAGTTTTCCTTTTAGAATTATGACCCATAGTTCAAACCTGGTCTCTTTAGACCATTACACTTTGCAAAGCAAAGGTTTGAGAGATTTTACTGAGGCCAGCATATTTTCTTTGGAAGAAAATACTTTAGTTTTCAGTTAGTACATACAATTTTAGAAAAAGAGGGTGAAATTTTAGGTCACATGTAGAGTGCAACCAGTGCTTGGCAGAATTTCCTGCAGCTCCTTCAGTGTTGCTGTCGGCATCTTGGCAGTTTCCTTGAGCAGTTGCTATCCTCTGTTTTCATACATTTTGGAGAATCAACCGTTCTCTTCAACGGTTGATGGCTTATTTTACTTTGACATGGCAACAATTTAATTATGTAATTTTATTGCAGGCCTCTCATGACTGACATATTTGTTACATGAGATATTTTGAAACCTTTATGTAAATCGTGGCTTTAGCCAAAGGAGGCGAATTAGCAAAAAATCAGTAATATTCTACAAGGATTTCTGGTTAATCATATTCCCTTTGATTTCTTTTCGTTCTGTACTGTGCAAGACTGAATGCTGAAATTGAATCACAAGTGGTTTCAATGAAAGATTGATTCAAGGTAAGTGAATACACGTTTATTTGTAAAGCCATAGGACTGTAATGGCTTTACAAATAGCCATTATTTGTAAAGGAAGACAAAAGTAACTGGAGAGAACATATGCATGCAAAGGGAGAACATGCAAATTCCATGAAGAAAGATCTCAGACCGGGATTTGAACCCAGGACTTTTATGATGATTGGCAACAATGCTACCAACCATTCCTTTTAAACGTAACGGTTGGTAATACACTTTTAAAACCATCTGTATAGAGCAGAATTTGAATGGCATTCAGTTAAGTTGTATCCTTTTTGAATGCCTAAAAGAAATAGTGAGCAATTGCATGGACCCTGAATACATAAAGAAAGATGAAAATGACTACATATAAAAGAACATGTTTTCCTGAGTATGATGCCCGGTATGTATGATGATTGTTTGGCATGCCTGGGTTCTGAGGTTTCTCGCCTGCATCCCTCATCTCTCACTGTACCCATAAGGCCAGAGTAGCATTGTCCTGGTCTTACCACGGTGTGATCTACCTTCAATAGACAAAGGTTTCCAGCCGGGTTTTTTTCTCATTTCTTTTTACCTTCTCCCAGTGACAGATGGGACCAAAACTGAGGAAAAAAATCCTTGAGGACAAAGAAATTAGTGCCTTTTATATGGATCCAGAGCAGCCAAACACCAGGGATGTTTGGCAGGGGTAAGAGAGGAGTTGCAGCCTTTCAGTATCATTTTACCCCTCATTGTTGCAAAAAATTTTACACTACAGTAGAGGAGCCATACAAGCTTGAGTATAATAGAACCTGTCTGACACATTGTTTGTATTGTTTTAGCAAACACAAGAGCTGTACACCTCAATATAAATGGAAGAAAATGCACACACAGACACATATGCTCACATCTACGCTTTCACTTTTGGTTATTACTGAGCAGACACACATCTCTGCACGCACACACACACTCACACACACCTCTGCAAGCTGGTGATAACTGCTTAGGAGTGTATGCTCCAACAATTGTCAGACTGCCATGGCACACAGAGCCAAGGAAGGAAAGAAGGGGAGGGTGAAGGAGCAAGCTATGAGTGGCATCACAGAGTGGGTACAAGGAGAATTAGACAGGTGCCATGTGGAGTGGTTGGCAGAATGAGGAAAAAAGGTAGACGTTGGTAAGAAGGTGGCAGTACAGATAACAGCCGAATTGGGGAAGAAGGAGAAATGGAAACAACTTGAAGATTTCTGGAAATGACAAGACTTATAGGAACTGTAGGAAAAGACAATGGACTGGGAGGACAAAGGCAAAATGAGTGGAACTGGGAAGGCACCAAGCCAAAGAAAAGATGTGGAAAAAAGGGGGGAGGAAAAGAATCGTAGAGAAGGTGTAAAAAGGGAAGGAGAACAAAAAAAGGCATAGAGGGTGAATGATAATGTGTTGTGCAAGCACCTCCACCTCCACTGAATGCAACACTCCCACTCCCTTCATGGTCTGCAGTCTGTCATCAACACCCATCTCCAAGGACAGTACAGACAGGGCTTTGTCAGGAACTGCACAATAAAAGTCATGCACAATATATGCAAATGGGGATGTCCCCTTGTCTTAATTTCACTTAATTTGCTATAACACCTCACCTCATCTCCCATTATGTTAAGGAAGACGAGCAAGACTGAGAGTGAAGGGGGATGATATAAGTCAAAATGAGAGGGACTGAAATGAGATGGTAAGGGACTAAAAGGAGGCAATGTGTGCAGCAGATAATCTGTTGATGGTGTACAGTCAGAAGTCAAACAGCAACCCCATGTAGAAGTCAAACAGCACCCCCATGTGGCTGAAACTTCTGTAAATTACATGATCAAACGCTTCAGAAGTCTTCCAATACTTTATCAATTTTTTTTTTATTCTCAGTCTCTTGCTGGTGTCAAATTAGAATCTTAAAATGCATGTAATTTATAAAGCATGAATAGCATAGAACAGCAAATTATTCATATAATACAATATAATACAATATAATATAATATAATATAATATAACATAATATAATATAATTCTACTCTAGGGTCCTAACTGGGTCACTACAGTGTTTCCTATTCTGCTGTTTCCTCATTTGTCCATGTCAACAACTGACCTGCTTTCCCTCTCTCTCCTTCCCTTTTCCTCCTCTCCTGTGTAAAACCATTTAGTTTTGGATGAGACAACCATTCAGTTTGTGGAAAAAAGATTGCTGCCCAAGTTCAAAATCAATCACATCGACCTTTGGAAATGTCCGTTTCTAATGTGCTGCGGTGGTGTGTCTGAAAAGTAAAATTCTCTTCGTCTAACCAATACCACAACACAAAAAAGGAAGAAGAAAAAAGAAAACAGGTATTCATTAACCTGAAACATTATATGTCCACATATACTTCTAACATATATTCTAGCTGCCTTTTACTGTTTCAGATGAAAATGGGAATAATTTGAAATAAAAAAGAAACATCCTGTAAACAGCTGAAAGTTTCCATCCACAGACTTTGATTGCTATATAGCAAAGTAAACTTGTATTTCCTCATACCATCACACATGGGTTGTTACCACCTATGGTCCAATTCAAAGAGGAATTTCAAAGTGTGTCTTTTGAGAACAGTTTGAATCTCCTCATAAAATTACTGACAGAGACATGCGGTTAATGCGAATGCATAATGCATCAACTTCTGAAAAAGAGATATTTTTGGCAGTAGTGGATGCTGTGCTGCTACTCAGGAGATGACTGTGTGATAATGACTATTTTGATCTTTTTTTTTTTCTATGTTATTCACTTTTGCACTATTGTTTATCTCTAGCTGTTGCTGGAATATGTAACAAAATTTAGCATATGCCATTTTCACGGGTTTATGACTGATCATGAATAATTAAAACCCTAAAACATAAAAGAAAAAGTGAATCATAGCTAAAAGTAAAACACTGGATCTGACAAATATTCTACCATAGTTTATGACTACAGTAGCTTACTGAAGGCATGTTTGATTAAACACAACACAATCATATAAATACCAGATTGCAAAGCAATTTACTAGCACCTGTTTGATATATTTCTAAAGTTGCCCACTTGCATTGCACCCATCTGCAGTCGGGAATACAACAGATTTTTGCATCATCGATAAAACACAGTCACTAACGTATCTCAGATGGAGTCACTGAGGAATGTAAGGCAATAATTTTGCTGAATGATTGTAAAAGCTGTCTACACCCCAACAAACCACCAACAAACACAACACACACAACACCTTATGTGAAAAATTATAGGAGAACTGACAAATTTATGGGAACAACTCAATCACATTATCCTATGTAAATACCCAACTCAGCTCACCCTCTCTTTACCACCGGCTCCCAATTCTAAGGCTCAGAAATGCACATGGGGCAAATTAACATTTGCTCTCTTAGTCTGCAAATGGCAGCTCGTGCTTGCCATAGAAATGAAACAGTGGCCACTGCAAGGGAGGGACGGGGAAAATATTTGAGCTAGGAGCGATTAATAATTCCACAGACAGAGCAGTAACATTTGCTTTTAGCGCCCATGGATTGACAGAACTAGCTTCTTAAGGAACTTTTGAATGAAAGCTTGTTTTTTATTGCCAGTTCCATCTTGCACACTGCATTCAGAAACATTCCGGCATGCATTGTGTTGACCTGCATTAGAATAAGAAGCTGTACGTTTTTCTGTTGTGAAAGTCTATTTCCTGGGCTATTTTTCTTATTAATAGGAATCAACCTTAAAAGAGACAAAGAGGCTGGAATGTATTTCTAACAATAACCATCCTTTTACGAAGGAAGGGATTTTTTTTGTCCTAATTACCATGTGAACAAAAAAAAGTCTTAATGCTGTCCTTCATTATGCAGAGTCCACAGTTGGAGTATGCTTTAAAAGAAAGTAATTATTTGACATTTTCAGCTGTGCATATATAAAAGTATGGAGACACTGACTGATTACCTCATTGCAGAAATGCAATAAATGGTTTGCGGAGCTACTCTGTGGCTCCAACACTAAGTTCATTAAAGCCGTGATCACTCAAAGGGCTAAATGGACAGAGTTATTGTTATCAGAGAGTAAGGGACATATTGCTGAAACTCCACAGGCACCACTAAAGGAGCACCTTCCCCATTTGCTGCTCAAGATGTTTGACTCAAGGCGATTCTTGGTGCAGATGGCTTTTCTCTGCTCCGCTGTAGTTTGATCCTGCTGTGGAAATATGCTGTCATTTTGGAATCCTTCAACGAGACAGACAGACGTTTATAAGAAGAAGAAAAAAGAAACTGAAAAGGATAGCTTTAAGCACACATCAGACATCGCTCTGTGCTTTAATAAAGGCCCATTTAAAACTGGTGAAATCCATCAGTTTGGGCAAGATGTTAAACAATTATTAGCTGCACTTTCCTGTTCAGTCCTGAGACTTCATATGTTCCAGGCTTTTAATCTGAATAATTCAGTGTCCAATATATGTTGCATTAAAATCTTCTGGATGGTACCATTCTTTCAGGACTTGAGCTTGTCACCCTGAGGCATTTCTATAAGGACACAAGTACCTGAGAGGGAAGATGTTCATTTTAACAAGGTTTTACCTTGCTTTTGTTAAATATTTTAGAAATTACTGAAGTGCTTTTGAAGTTTTATTCTCTAAAGCTATCTCAGCAATGCAGAATATGTATGCTAGTTCTTACTAATACACACAGAACCACCCCATAACGCTTGGATTTCACAGGAGCAGCTAAAATCCCAACGCAGTGTTTTTAAAGCCTCGTAATCACTTCTACCAAATAGGTTTGATAAAGCATAATTGCTGTGAAAAATGCAATCTCTCAAAGTAAATACAGTGTTAAAACAACTGTAGCACATCTGAATTATTCAACTTGATTAAATTTCTTCATATCACCAGTTCACAAAAAATACTCATCTTGGCATTTTACACAAAACAAAGTGATTGTCTCTGATTAATTCAAGCATCTATATGAAAGAAAGACAGCTCAATTTAAATTTAAAACACTTCAGCTTCACTTTGCAAAAACTCTTTTTTTGGCAATGAATTTGCGCTAATGTAGGAATACAGCTGAAAATAGCAACGTTAGAATATTGAGATTGGCATTTTCTCAATAATGCAAAATTGGAAGAATATAGCCTATTTTTATCACTTAGTACTTTTAACACTAAAGACTTTTCATTTTGCCACCCAGCCAAGACATGAAATTTAAAAGCTGATGTGTTGAGAGTTGTCAGCCCGAGCTGTGTTGATCAGACGTTTCAGAGCCCCACAGCTGTAAAATCAGTTGTGACATTGGCAGCTACAGTAGTTGTCATAGTGCCAATTTAAACCTTTCGTTGCAGGCAGAGAGAGAAGTGCGTGTGAGAGCAGGTGAGAGAAAGAAGTGCAAGAGCTGCTGCGCGAAGAGATGTGTGAATGACTACGTGAGTAAGTGTTAGGGCAAGATAAAAGTTTAGCGTTTTCCACTTTAATATCAATCGATCAGCTAATTTCAGAAGGCTTGATGCCTAACTGCAGCAGTGCTGACTGAGGTGGTGTCTAACTTACAAATTTCAGGTTGAGGAAAACAGGTCTGCCAAATCCACGTTCTTGCGCTCCAGTAGACTGTGACTGACTGAGCTATTTCATGAGCCACAAAAGGTGGTCGATTTCCTGTTGTTATTGTTGTTGTAGGCCTACCTGGTTGTCATTCATGTCAGCAACTAGTCAAGCGTACTCAACTTCAAGGAGAAGTAGCTCCTTTGATGTGAGTCCAGAGCTGCTGCTGATTAAAAGAAAAAAAAGGGAAACTTGAGCGTATGTGCACAAAACTACTTCCAGCGTACAAACTGCTTTGCATGATATAAATCATTTGTTGCCGAAAATTTTCATTTTAACTATGCAATACCAGAAAATCTGGTTCCCAACTTGTCCTCGTACAATGCTTTATCTCTTTACGCCACTCTTCTTCATTAGATTGAATATATTTGAAGTCTTGTGAGGAGCAATAATTGACGGAGTCAGTTGAAGCGTCACCTCACACATTACTTTGATTGCTGGAGACTGGAGTGAAAAGTCCCACTTAATCCGCTGGACTAATTTTCATGTTGGCACAGTTTGAAATGAATGAGGTTACTTTCTCAACCGTGTCTATTTGGCATTTTGGTGACTCCACATTGAAGGAGAAGGCAGCAGAGCGTCTGGTAATGCCCGTCCGGCAGCACATAGCAACACTGGTGCCAAGAATGAATATGTTTTACACAGTCCATAGCTAAACCTGTTCAGAGCAGGTCAATGGCTCACTGCACGTGTTCAATATTCTTGTGGTCTTTACTTTGGCAAAGTAAGACCAAAACAAATCTTCAGTTTTGTCAAATATATATTTATTTATGTTTCAATGGCTTTTGTACTACTGTGGTCATTGAACATTGTAGTAGAGATTACTGAAAGATTCAAATATATTTAAGGTGGATACATATAATTCTTACATGACATGAAACATGAAAAATGTATATTAAAGCCATTTTGTGTTATAACAATGAGTATTTTCATCAAAATGTATGGTCAAACATAGCTTCAGTTAAAACTGAACATTTGTGTGTCAAATAGAATCGTGAGTGTTTTGATTAAGGTCCCTTTTGTAACCTTTTAAGGTTGGAAAATGGAAATATCAAGAGGGTTTTCATTTAACTTTTTATTTAAAAGGGTCTAGTATGGTATTACAACATAAATCTCACCATTTGATAGGCCATGCAAGATCATAGTATTAAGCTAATTAAAATCTGTAAGTCCCTTGGCATGTCAAAAATAATAAGAGAGCTTACAATTGGTAAAGAATAGCACTGGGAATGATGAATAAATATACAAAAGTATACACCAACAACAAAGCAGGCCACTACATCTTTCTCTCCTTCATACACACACATATTACTACGGTTTGATAAAACACATTTTGGGAAATCAAATGTCCAATTCAAGAAGTATCATATAAAGGGTAACAAAAATAACAGAGAAAGAAAATGTGGGGTATCAACATTTTGTAACTGGTATCGTTATTTCCCTTTTTGAAACAAGTGAGGTTATGTGAGGTTATGAACTAGTACCTCAGTTGACAATGTTCCTTCACCCTGGACCATATGGAATAAAAGAAAAATACCTGAATAAAATAAGTAATAAAAAAATCTCTTGCTTCCCAAGATCCATAAAATAACACAATCCTGCCATCTTAAACAATTGAAACTCAAAAAATCCTCAGTGCAGACCTGGCTTATTCTCTATTCTTGCCACACAGTATGTAGTTTTTGTTTTGGACTTAGAAAATTAAAATAGGGAGTCACAGTTTATCAAAAACTACATTAGGTGCCCGTCATGCATTCAAATATGTATGGCATAAGATAAGAGTAATTGAGTTAAAGCTTGGTAATTATTGTTTGGTGCATGCATTTGCTGATTGTTTTAGCTATGTGATGTGAACATCAAGAAGTGATGACTGAATTATGTCTGTGACAAAAACCCCTAGAAAAGGCTTAATGCATATATTTTATAATAACCTAATTTGTGCATGATATTCCGATAATGTACTCATTTGTTGTCCAAAAAATGTATCGTTGGTAGCATTTATAATTTGAAATACTTCAATTACTTTGTTTCTTTCTTTTCTTTCTTTTCCCCCTGTCTGTCATCTGCTGCTTTATTTGATTTAATGTTTAAAAAAAGGGAAAAAGGAAAACAACAGCTGAGTGCTTGAAACATCCTACTGAGACTAAAACCGCCTCATTTCCGATGGTGTCCTAGAAAAATAAATCTCATTATAATTTCTAACATCAAGACAATCTGCTTTGGAATAACAAAATTATGAGTAAAGCTAAAAAAAGACTTTAAAATAAACATATTGGGAAATCAAAACAACTCAACACCATACATATGCATGTGGTGACTTCAATGAGATGGAGCAAATGCTCAATATCGGGGGATAAATGAGTGCATGTTGAAATCTTTTGAAAGTTTGCAAATACAATTCGCAGTGTTGTTATACAGTTTCAAGTTAAGCTCAAAGAGGAAGAAAATATTTATCAAAATATGACTGATAAAATCGCATTATGTCTAGAAAAACATCAAAACACAAACATAACTCATCAATATCCATGCAAAAAAATAAATAAATAAATAATGAGACACCTTTTTTTTGCCTGTTAATTACAGAAGGATCCATTTTTACAGTAACACACTGTTTAACCCTCCTGTTATGTTCTTTTCTGGGTTACAGCAATAATGTCCATGGGTCAATTTGACCCGGGGAGTGTTTAATCATGCAATAGTGTCAGAAACCAAAAAATAACTCCAAAACATTTTTGTATCTTATTATTACCTCCAATGTTAACAATTCCAATCGATATTTGTGCAATGATGTTTCTTTATTTCCCATAAATAAAGGATCAATGACGACAACTTACTCATTTACTCTTTTGGACATAAAAATTTTTAGCAAAAAATGGAATTTACAATTTTACATTTACATTTTGTTATGTCTTCTGAAAAAAACCTAGATACAAAAAAACAATAATTTCCTTGAAATTTATCTTTTGTAAACTTTTTTATATTACATTTTGATTTTTTTTTCAATGGGTTATCTTGATAATTGAACTTGAGACATTCATACTGTTCAGGGTCAAATTGACCCGTTGATTAAAATCAAGACAAATGAATCATGCATTGAATATTTATGTTTTCCTCCACTTCTGTTGAGTGTCCACTCAATGTGGGTGGAGTTTGCCCATGGGAACAGAAAAGGTTCCCGTCAAACATTGTATGAATACCTGCTGTCTCGCAGTTTCCTAGTGAAGTAAAGAGAGGTGTGTGTATGGGTGTGTGTGTGTGTGTGTGTGTGTGTGTGTGGGTGTGTGTGTGTGGTAAAATATGGTTCATAGCTGCAAGAAAACATATAGATTTGGACATTTCTGATCTTTTTTACCATTCAACTTGACTGCCAGGTCAAATTGACCCGAACAGTATCTATGTAAAAAGTAGACGCAAGGGCAGTTGCAAATGTGTAAAGTGAATAAATTTTACACACCTATATTGCACCTATTAAGACAAATAGAAAAAGTTTCATGCAAAAAAAAAAAAAATACTTCCAACTATTAAAAAAAAAAAAAAAAAAATGTAAACTTTAAAACGGGTCAGTTTGACCTGCAACATAACAGGAGGGTTAAGCTAATTCTATTTTGTAAGTGACTGAAGCTTTTTACAAGCCCTGAATGTTCTTTATTTTCCAACCAAATCCTTATTATCATGCTGTCAGGGCTTTAATTTCATCTCCTCCCTTGATGTATGTGGAGTCGCCTAAGGTGGGAGGAATTGAAGTTATTTTGACACCTTATCTAATGTTAATTCCGCTGAAAACCTAAAACTAGAAATTGATCATGTTAATAGCACTCTGTTGTTGTGATCAGACATGTACGAAAGAAAAGCCAGTGCAATTTACTGTAATGCAGTTTCAGGCTCAGAGAATTACCATCTTTAATGACTTTTTGGTGTATATTGTAGTTTTTGGTATTAGCATTTTCTCATAGAGTCCTTTGCAGGGCTTAGATTAGGCTCTGGAAATTTTAATTCTTCCTCCAGTGCATTAACAGCAGCACATTTAATGTAGGCTATAAACCTTACTTAATTATTTTGGGGCATATTCTTGGTTCAAGAGTCATTGGATTCACACAACACTAAAAATGAGATACAATGAAAAAGTATTACACCGTGTTATACAGATTTTCTTCTTTTTTGCATTTTTGTCACATTTAATTGCTTCAGATTTTTAAAGAAATCATCTCTGGTCAAACATATATAGATACATAATGCAGTTTTTGAATGACTATACCACTTGTTAAAGAAACAAGTTTTACACCCCAAACTGCTCCTGTCTCTGAATGCACCACATGCAATCTGCCCCAATTTATTTGAAAAACTGAGACTGGAGATTGAAAAGCTCAGTTTAGCACCCACTCCTAAGTTTGATCACTGTTAAACCAATAGATCAAACACATCAGAAATGTAACTTGTCTCACAACAGCAACTAGGATAAAATATGTCAAAAGCAAATCATCATTGCTCAGGAATGATTAATATTATTGTAATTTGAAATGTTTTACTTGTTACCTATAAGTGCATAAGTGCAGGAGCAGGTCTTTTGCTTAACATAGCCCATACTGGTGCCATACATTTCCTCGTCCTCCTCCCTGCTCCGCACTTTGTTCTGTGGGACAACAAGTTCTGCTCTAACTCTTTGGCTTCCAGCAAGATTTAACCCTTTCCAAACTGATAGATCTAGATTCAGGCTGTTCATCACGGCTGGTCAGGAATCTGCATGATTGCATTAAAGATTCATCCAGAAAATCACAGAGGAACCCACAACAACATCTAAAGCACTGCAGGCCTCACTTTCCACACTTGTCTTATTGCTCATGATTCAGCAATAAGACAGAGATCGGGCAAACAAGGCTTTCATGCAGAGTTCCAAGGTTAAGACCAAAAATAATATCAAAACCCCAAAACACCTTTGTGATCTCCGACACATTGGGGAAAATATCCTGTGGGATGGCAAGATACAAAAGGAACCAGCTGGAAGATATGTGTCCCAGGACATCTGGCATTTCAGAAAGAGATCAACAAGTGACGATCAAACACATTGGTGGTAAAGTAGTGGTCTGGGACTGCTTTGCTGCTCTGGTATCTTGACAGATCACCACTATCAAAGTAGAAATTAAATCATTATTTGAAAACCCATTTTTCTTTTTTCTTTATTTACTTGCTATATCTGAAATATTAGAATTTGCAAACAAAAACAAAAATAGAAAATAAATTGTAACCATTCAAATGTAAGTTAACTCACATACATATTTAAATATTGCCAAAAACTAAACCCTATCATACACTCTATCCAGTCAATACTGGGATTGCTGTTTTTAAGTAAAAAAATAAACATTTATCAGCTCACCACACTTCACCTATAAAGCTTTACGCCTGGACATATCTGTCAGTGGTGTTAACAAATCAGCAGTAAGTCTATATCAGTAGTAATTTGTGTGTGTCTCAGCCTGGAGAGATGATTCCTATTGGGCACAGGGGCTAAAAGTCTTTGACGATTGGCTGAGTGCATGTTTAAAATTGTAATGCATGATAATGGACAGGATAGCTTTAGAAGTTTCACATAGTCAGTAGATGTCATTGCACCAAGCTACGAAATACTCTTGACTAATTTCCTTTAGACCACCAGTGTTGGGAAAATAAAGACTCTGACCTGATTAAAGCATGGCTTCCAACTGCTTTTGAATAATACAAAAATACATAAATAAAGAGAAGAAATACCATACAGTTCTTTATTCGACATTGGTGAACAAGTACCAGCATGCCATAGTAACATCAATTTTAAGTTGTAAAGAAAAATAAAATCTTGGTTTTGGTCTTTCTACCTATTAAGAAAGTCTATATTTTACTTTGGTTGTTAGCTATGCATTTATATACTGTTTGCATTCTATTCACTTAAGCACAATCAAATTGACATAATCTCATTTACAATTCTGATAAGATTTATACTTTTCTAAAATTCTATTCTTACTGTGCTGAAATTAGATCTTTCTATTTTGTTTCTGACTCAACATTGATTTGGACATTTTTATATTTAGATCCTAACTTGTCTCATTTTAGAGGCAAATTATTTTCTGATTTAACACAGAAACCCAATCAAGGTGCTTCAGTGGATTAAACGTATGACAGGAATTCAAATGCAAAAAGAATCTGTGGGCATTACACCTGCTGTCAACCTCCTGCAGACTCAAACGTGGCTTATCTTTCATTCAGAAATTAATCACATCTAAGAACAATTTTGAAACTTATTTCAAAGACATGGGTGCACAAGCATGCTTTGCATACTAGCAAGGTAAATAAAGGCTGTTTTTATAAGACAAAACACTTTAGCAAAAACATGACTCCCTTAGAATAAATACAACAATACTAACAACAGTTGCAGCTGTTTTGCCTCTAGACAAACTTAAGTATTGTCTTTGAATGCATTGAGTTACTGTCTTTGCAAGAAGCCTAGAGGGGGTTTTTTTCTTTCATTTTGTGATTCTTCACATTTATATTTAGCTTAAACAATTATTACTGAACTTTCTTCATGGCCACAGTAGAGTATTGAGATTATTGTATTGTTGTATGATTCTGAATTGTAAGCAAATGACCAGTGATGCAGAGACAGAATTTTGCACTGCGAAAAAGAAGAGCAGTATCGCACCTTACTGAATAACTTCTGCCGCATTTGTATTAATAAGACAGATGAACAATAAACTCTCTCAAACTTACCAGGGCTTAAGCCAATTATATGTGACTTAATCGTTTATTTATTCATTCAATCATGATAATGTATTATCCATCTGAGAAATGGAGCTTCATTGGACGCTGCTCACCCCCCGGGGCAGCAGATGTTTCAGAGCCCATATGGTATCTCTTTCTTCTCCCTCTCTGCACTTTCAACATTTGTTGTTATGGTGGAATTGCGTAATGAGCTCACTAAACCAATTTAATAAGGGTTTGAGTTCTCCATTATGTGGCCAGTCTCAGGTTCAGTGATTTGGGAAGACCCCAGTATCATATTACTCCCTCTTCTTTCACAGTGAGAGGAGTCAATTTAGGCCCTATGCTGGAGTTGTTATAGGCATGGACAACTGAAAACCATATCATTGTGGAGGCCTGTGATAGACTGAAGGTTCTGCATTACCCCCTGTATGCCGAGCAAGAACTACAAGAGGAAGATTGAATGGGAAAGTCCTGTTGCAAGGAAGACTAAAATATATTTCTAAAGTAAAACTGTAAAGTATGAATGACAATGAGATCAAACATTATATGACAGTTTGTCTTGTTTTTGTTGTACATTTTGTAGTTTGAATTCAGGACTCTCTACAGTAAACAGCCTTTTAATGTCATGAGTACATAATTTTTTGTGTGTTGTGTTTGTTTTTGTCAGTGTCTACACCACCCCAAATAAACCAACAAATTATTACCTTGAGCTTTTCTATAGAAAGTATGTCCAATTTTAGACTCCGAAGCTGAAACACATACAAAAAAGGGCATTTATTTCCTGGATCAAATGATTCCAGGAAATAAAGTTCAGTAACCTATAGTCGAGAAGTGCCTTTAGTTTTTATTTCACATTGAAGGGACTGATGTCTGCTTGAGGTCATCTTGGAAGGTCATCCTTGTGAAAGAATTAAAATATTAAAATCTCTGATTGTGAGCTTAATTTTTTCATCACCAAACAGGCATAAATGAATAGGGAAAAAGAAAATTAATACACTTTTTTTCATGAGTTTGAACAAATACAAAAATATTAAAACTCATTTTCTTAATAGCAGTTTAAGCCAGATAGTGAAAAGGTTCACTTCTTACATAAAATTTTAATTACTTGCACAGTGAGATGTATGCAGGGTTTCAGAAGCCATTGTGTCACTATGTATACAGCAGTACTCTCTGACCTACGACAAATATCAAGCAGTGTCCAAAATTATCTTGTAAAAGACATCCAGTTTATTTTCTTTTTTAACCAACCATCAGCATTTACACAACTATAACCTTATTCTCAATATTCTTATTTTCTTCTTAAACAGGTACAACAGCACAATTTTCTTGCTGTTCATTTCTTGTTGTACTGGTATTTCTAATGTTATTCTGCAGTAGCGAAAAAGAAAAAAAACACTGTCCACCCTCCTCAAAAGTGCAGTTTTAAAAAAGTTACTAATGTATTTCATCATTTTTGTATCACTTTCAAACTTGTATAATATTGACAAAGGTGCACAGATGTACAGCAGAAATGTAATTAAGTGGTATCTAAAGTTTACCTGAATTGCCTCATAATTTCAGTTGAACTGAACCACTCTCACTGGAATGAGAAGTAAATCTGAGCAGAGCTGAAATAAACTCAGTCTGAAATCAGTACATGTAATCACCAAATTGATGTAATATTGCAGGTCATCAAACAAGTTTCTGAGACATAAAGTAGTTATGATATTTGGCCTGGCACTAGTTAATGTTTTATTTTTCTTTCTTTTTTTGCCTAAGGCAACATCATTACAATTCCAGGGGCAAGTGTTATCTGTATTCCTAAAGCAATGCGTGTGACTACATTTTCTCATTATTTAAGGTTTCTGACCTCAGATTCTTCTATGTTGGTGAAATTATGTGAAACTCAAGTAGGTAATATTGATGAGTAACAAAGTTGTCCTTTTAAAAAAAAAAAAGAAAAAAGAAAGAAACATGATTGTTTAAAATGAGCTTAAGAGCCAGGAAAAAGTTACATTTACTTAAATAATGAGATATGACTGTCTTCATCAGGCTTTAATTCATATCTTTAGAAAATTCTTCCTGTTTTTGTTTACAAAGTCTCACTTTTACCTATTACAGGACAAATTGTAAATTTAGATATTTATTGTCACACAATTTCCTAATCTTTGAGTTAGGGTTTAACTTTTAGCATTCTAATGAACAAAAAGACTAATATTGTAAAACTAAATTTTGGGTAATCAGGATGAAAAGGTTTATCTCTCTAATGTGTTAAACAAAACTCTTTAAACTAAAACAGACAGGATGTGTTAGTTTATTTTTACAGATACAAGTTTAGATGTATTCAACGGTTGTAGATGGTTGACCAAGTTTAGCATTGGACATGCATTGCTATGTATTTTCCTCTAGCAAATCTGAACCACTCACTGTCCAGTCTCTTTTAAATGTAATGTCACTTCTTCAAAAGGGATAAACTCTCTGTGAACACCCTTCTGGTGACTTCACTCACTGGTAGTTTCTCAGTGACTTTGAGGCTTCTTCATTTAGTTTTCTTTGTGGTAGGTGTGGGGAGAGGGTCAGCAGCCACAGCTAAGTAGCAAATGTCCTGCACAGCTCCTATAGGAGCCTTGTGTGCTTCTTTGCAGCCATTGGATGTGAGCCAGATCGACTGTGTTAACTGTTGAAAAATGGAGCAAGTGAAAATAGAGTACAGTGTCTCAACTTGAAGGCCAAGGGACAGGGAATAGAAAATGCAATGCAGCATTGCACAAAGCCGGACACCCGGTCACCATAATGATCCAACGTTGTGTCCTTGTTTTAGATTTCCATGTGCAAATACAAAGACAAAGAATGTCTCCTGAGAGTATCTTGATCTGTCTTACCTTCAGGACATTTCAGCATATGGAAGGACTGGAGATTGAATGTTTTAAAATCTGCAATTATTTGATAAGCAGCGTTACCACCTGAGCTGCCACAGCTGCTGCATGTCATGTGTCACTGAACCAAGTCCGTGTTCAAAGTTCACACATTCTTCACTGTCACCGCAGCACCCATCGCAGCTAAAACCATCCCTCTGTTTTCACTCAGTCACTTACGAGGGCCCATTCCACACCAGAAAAGGTTCAGATGGCTTCCAGTCCTTGCACCGGGATTTCTCATCCACAGGTCTTTGATAATTCATCATCTGTCAATACATTGTTTACTGTTGCCACTGCATATTCTCTCCTGTGGAATTCATTTGTGCGCAGACTCTCTTCCCATTTTTATTAGAGATGTCCTTGTTCTGTCATCCAGCCATATTACCTACCAGTGGTATGCTGATGACAATGAACCTCACCTTTTCTCTCCCTCTGGCAGTATACTGTGTGAGGCATTCATTTGTGGAAGCCACAGTTGACGTGTCAGTGATCTTCTCCTCTGAAGGCTGTTTCTGCCCTCTGTGAGATCTTTATATCATGACTAACAACTCCACCGTGACCCCAGCTGCCTGTCAACAATTTTACTGTAATTCCCAACAACCAGCTGTCATTCATCATCAATCCTCTTGCAAGTCTCTCATACCTATACTTATTAATACTTCACATCAGCCAGGATTAAGCCTCCCAAAGAACAGAACCCACTTATTCTTCCTTTTTGTCTTTTCCAGGACCCCTCATTTAGGCTTCCTTCTATATCAGAAACTTTTAATTTTACATCAGTGTAACAAATCATCTTATAATCCAATCGTTAAAAAAAGATCAAGCTTTACTTTTCCTCTGAGATTATTTGAATATTTCTATTCTTCTTTTATGGTTGCTTCCTAAGTCAAATGACTTTCTGCATGAAATGCAGTAAATTACCTTCTTCATGGGCGATAACTGTGTGCATTTGTGCATGCAAGTCTGTCAGGTGATGTCTATCAAGAAACCGCAAGGATTGGTGAAAGGTTTTGACACAGAATTACCCCTTGAAACCAAACATCAAATTGGTAACAGTTACAGTAGACTGCACAGTGCTTAGGGACAGCCTTCTAAAGCCGTCTTGTACATTTCCTCATCCTTACATTGCTGCTTTTTTTCCCCATGTTTCATTTAGTTTTTTTAGCATCACATCATTCTCTCATAGCCTAAGGGCAAAAGGTAAAAGGCAGATTCATCAGACCAAACCCCATCACTGCAAAAGGCTTTCAGCTCCACCAATTGAACCCACATGCAGCAGAGCTGTCAAGCTATGCTGCTGAGCCATGTGAAGGACCAGTGAAGGGGAAGGAAAATGCAGACGCCATTACTGTCTGTTTATGCCACTAGAGGAGAGAAGAGGGGGAAAACAGGGTCATTGAGCAGAACAGAAAGGGAATTGTGCTGTGATGCAAACAAAGAAAAACTAAGATCAAAAGTCTGTTATTCAAAGAAAATCAGATCCTTTAATTTCACTGTGTATTGTATTGGCTGGTCATTTTTAATATTTTGTAAAAAAAAAAAAATGTTCTGAAAATATCAAGTAAATGTGCATAGTTTGGATCATATATTAACCTAAACCCATCTCTGATGTGAAGTACTCACTACAGTGACTAATTTATTGCAGGAAAGCATTACATGGTCTTTTACTTTTAAGAAGGGCCATTTCTTTTCATTTGTCTGAACCAATATAACTTGGATTTAATCACAACCATTTCTCTGCGAGAAGCAGACTTGCAGGCGTAACTGATTGCAAGTAATGGCAGCGACTGCATAGCGGTATTGTGTTCTCTACGTGTTGTAGCATCTGCAGTGTTCAATAGACTATTTGTGGCAAAGAAACCAAGTGAAAGGAATAGGTCTTGTGAGTTACTTAAAGTGGGACTCGTCTGAGAAAATGCAGTCATCATGGCTAACAGCATTGTTTTAGATTTACACTGGTGTCTTAGGATTCTTTTTTTTTCTCAATATGTGTTTGTGTAAAACTCTCTTGCATTATGGTAGCCACTCAAAATAAATTCAATCCAATCCCTGCTTTCACTGACATCTTTTTATTGCATTCTGCATTGTCAGAAATAATCAGACCAACCTACATCCTCTATATTATCAGGATATTTCGCTGTAAGAAACATTCCTCACAGTAAAAGGACCTCTATGCCAACATTGAACAGTAACTTTGTGTATGAATGCATAGGTGGGCATGTAAAGGAGCTATGCAAAAAAACAAGAAATGTATTATTAAAAAATACATTTTTTACATACATAAAAAAAAAATATATATATATATATATATTTTTTTTTTATATATATATTTATTATATATATATATATATATATATATATTATATTTTTTTTTTTTTTTTTTTTTACTTTTTTACTTACCTACACATTTACGTTTTTAAGTGGTGTAGCTTTTGTGCTCTAAAATAATGTGATATACCTATGGAAGGTTAAAAAAATACGTAATCCAAATTTATCAAAATTCCTGATGGATTTTGATGCACATGTAAGGTTTGAGTTGAGCCACAGTCACATTATAAATTTTGAGTTATCGCGTAGAAGAAGAGATGAAAAAGTTGCTTATTTCCAGTTTAACTAAGAGATATCTTCACAAACTTATTTTAAAATAACTAGACCAGTTAAATAATGTAATCTGTAAATATTTTTGGCAATATCACAAAGTATCTTCCTGATCCTCAACCTTCAACTGAATTGGGGCCTGCCTTAAGAAATATGCTTAAAACATTCAGGAACTTTGTATAGTTATTGAAATCAGAAACAAAGTCTCTCTTCTGCCTGGCACACTTTTTAAATGTTTCTCTGACCTTGCTGTGAAGTTTACATTTGGAGTTTGTTTGAAGACTTATTAACTAACTCAGAGTTGTTACAGACCACCACAAGTTTCTAGTTTGGGCATTCAAATTTATCAAGTTGCCTGAAGACATCTTGAAAAACATGCCCTGTTAAGAGACTGTGTCCAAACGGCCTTCTGACTCTGCAGGAAAGCAGATGGTTTTTAATAATGCCCTATTCCAAGCTTCATGCCCCCCAGCATGCAAGTTGTACAAACACACATTCATAAAAAGCCTCACACACACTTACACACTAACTTGCAATCCTTTAGCATTATTTTAGCTATCGTTAATAGCCTAAGTGTAGCTGCAGTTTGCTCATACCTTTGAATCAGATATTTTACATGGGTGATTCTAAAAAGACAAAGAAATTCTAATTACCACTTTATTTTAGATTACTTTGATCAATTATCGCTTCGTTCTGACAATAATATCAACATTGTACAATATAAAATAATGAAGTTCTTTTCAGAGAAATGTATCATCTGCTAAACACAAAATTGTAATGGGTGCAGATGTTTGTGTCACTGTCATTAATTATAGCTGCTGGATCTCAAATTCTGGCAGAGGACAGGCCATTATCAAACCGTCACATAATCACCTAACATCGTGGACCATGTTAGTATTTATAGTGTCAATAAAAGGTATTCAATAGAAGTTTTAGCATTTGTATTGCTTTTACAAATCAATCACAATCACAATCAAAGTAGGCTTTTGACCAAAAAAGTTTAAAATGTTAAAGTGACAACAATTGAATGACAACTATATAATTTATACTGCCCTTTAACGTAACTGACCTAATTCAACAGCGGTCCAGCCAACTGGTGCTAGTAGTTTCACAATGAGTGTGATGGAGAAAATATTCACCTGTGTCTGGAAGATTCACTCACTGATTAACCAGTATTGCTGGCGATGAATACAGAATGAAGACAAAAGTAAACCCCAAGCAAATCAGAAAATTTTATTATATTACATTTTTATACTAATAAGTATGTTAAGGCATGGCAAGAAAACAAAGCTCTAAGGCGCTGACAGTGGCGCAAAAGGCCGCTATGAAGTGTATGCAACGCATAGGGGCGCTGCACTAGAGGGGTGCAACAACGATGTGGGGAATTTTTTTTCTAGTCAGCATTTTATGTACTTAACAACTGTTTGGGTATGAAATAATCAGTAACAGAGGAACAGCACTGACTAGGCGCCCCTCCCCTCCTGCCAGCCGCTCTCTCCTCCCATACAGGTAGGTCGGCCAGCAGCCTTTCCAGAAGCGCTGAGGCGCGTGTTTTTTTTTTCTTTTAAATTTGAATTGTATTAGTGCCTGGACATCAGGGAGCTAAAGATGGGCGCAGAAAAAAAACTCCGGGACACAAAACAGAAAACGGAAGAGGGGGAGGGATAAAGATGTTGTAGAGACGGAGAAAAGCTTTTCAAAGTGGTTGAAAGACAGAAGGTAAGTAATGTCAGTGTATCAACAAGAGAGTTGTAAATATTCAGGTTAGCTTAAGCTAGGCTAAAATAATAGGTGGTTAGGGGTTAGGGTCTCTACCCCGTATTGAACCAATTTATTCCGTATTGCTATAAATGTCTGATAGACACACCTATCACACACATCTCAACAATAAGTGCAATAATAATGACCAAAACAAAAACGGGAAATAGTAAGGTCTGCTAAATTGTCGTTGTGGGGCCTAAATAGGACACACACACCCCCACCCCCCAAACCCCACCGACTATTGTCGCCGTTGCCTAGAGACGGACACTGCGCAGCCGCGGTGAGCTGCCGTTAACCCCCGTCTTTTTAAAATGTCCACCTGATACTACACTGTCCTTAGAAGCAAAACCTCTGGCAAAAATACAGACGGTAGTGGGAAAAATATGTAGTTGCACCCCTGGGTGCTGAACATTGGAGTTATAAGTCTCTCATCAAGATATAGAAGGAATATGTCACAGATGTCAATCTATACAGTTTGCATTGTCTTCACAAACTAAGTGACTTTGTAAAAAGGAGATTAGGGAAAACAATAAGAAACCCACAAAATTGATGAAATTCATTTTGAGGCTGGACTTAAATTTGCTAAAGTACATGTGGGAAACTCCATTTAAGAAAATTTTTTGTTCTGAGCTATTTGGCCAACAGACACTCTGTATCACCAAACACAAACCACTCCCACTGTGCTTCATGTTGTTGTCAGCATTATGATGTGGTTATGCTTCTCTGCAGCAGACCCTGGAAAATGTATAGAGGCAGAAGGTAAAATTAATGCAGCAAATTATAGGACAATTTCTTTTCATCTGCAAGAAAATATGCTTTTAGAAAACATTTATTTTCCAGCAAAACAATGACCCAGTTAACTCTACACAGAAATACCTTGAACAAGGCAGATGTTTTAAAGTGGCAAGGTCAAAGTTCAGATGTCAGTCCAATAAATAATTTGAGTCTGGACTAGAAAAGGGCTGCTCACAGTCATCCCCATACAGCCAGACAGAGCTTGAACAGTTTTGCAAGGAAGAATGGAGTAAAATTGCAGTTTTGAGATTTTCAGCCAAATTGAGATGCATCCACACAAACTATGTGTTATAATCGTAGCCAGGGTGCATCTACTAAATGCTGACTTGCAAGGGCTGAATATTTATACAATTACTTTATGTGAAATGTTTTTATTTGTTATTAGAAATCTGTGTTTCATTTGACATTGAGAGATGTTATTTTTTTTTGTTTTGTTTTTTGGTTAAAAAAATATATTTTTTTGTTGCTCAAGATTGATTTGTAAAAGCAATACAAAGCGTAAAACATTCTAGGGGCTGAATACTTTTAATAGGCACCGAACAAAAGCTGTTTTGTTCTGATTAGAAACTTCTCCCATATAGATTCTTGCGAGTGTTATGAACACATCAATCACCATTGAATGAAGCACAACTAATATTGTTTTGACAAATACAAAAATGCATTAGAGTCTTGTATAACGGAATACCATTGATTTATTACTTCCCACAATGTAAACTTTTGAAAGCTATCACTATGACATTTGTTTGCAAAGACTGATGAAAATTACACTTAATTCATTGCTAGTAGTGGGTGGATTTTTAACGACCAAGTAAAACGGGGAATTAAAGTAAGCTCCAAACACCAGTGACAATATCAAATAGTGCAAATGTGGTTCCTTCCTAGGACACTTACATTGCCACAAATCATGATTGATGTAAATTCATTTCTTTCTTTAAAAACCTAAGTACTTAAAGTTGGGATTCAGTTTCTTACATTTTCTATAAAGTGTCTTAAATGATTGTTACCTGTGCATGTTCATCTTTGGCAAAAAATCCCTCCACGTCAGACCACAAAGGCATCATAGACTTTGACATGATCATTTCCAAATACTAATCTATTGTCCAGGGTTAGGGAACAAGTCCAGTGATCCATTTTATTCTGCATTTAATAACAGGAATACAAATAATGCAGTGACCAGAATGCAGTGACTTTCCTTCTACAGATCAGCAGAACCAAAGGAAAAGAATGTTTCATGTAGCAATTCATCATTTCCTTGTCAAATGAAAAACAAACGTATTCTGTTGCTGATGACAGAGATTAATGTCATCTCCTCGCTTTCAAGTCAAAGCCAATTCTTTGCTGTTTCTCTACTCTGTTCATACCAAAGGTGTAATATAAATACTGTGCAATCTTAGAAAATCAATTATGAACAAATAGCGACTAGAAAAAGCTAGACATGATTTAAATAGGCCATCCAACTTTCTGTTACTTGATATTAATGTACAAAATATGCCTTACTTCTAGCATATAATGTCACCTAACCTGCACTTTAAAAGTCTTTAGACAAATGCCTACTGAACATCTTGAAGGCTCTGTTATCCAGTCTATACTTCTGTTATTAAACATTATAATTAAACACACCAAGATGCAAGCTGTTTGTGACAGAAAACTGTCACTGCACACACACTGAACACACTAAGAAACAAGGAAAGGATAGAATCATGCTTTGAGGATGCCTTTATTTAATAGTGTCAGAAAAGAGTCAGAATCTGTAAAAAGTAAACCAGAAATAAACATAAAACCTACAAAAACAGTTGTCAAAATAATTAGCAATTGATCAATACTGGAAAAATGTATAATTCAAAGATACTCTTTTGCATCAAAATCGATAGGATCACAGCAGACATAGAGGATCACACTTTTTCTGGCAGCAGAGCTACAATCACAGGGACTCTCGGCATCTCCCTTTCCTGAAGTTGCTCACGGTATCAAAACAATAAGATACTGGAAGTTTTAAACTTTTCTATCATGCCCAGTATATCCAGCAAAAACTACTGTAATGTGTTTAAGGTATACACATCACACTATTCAGATGCAAGTTTATAAAAATTCTGAAAACCAGGTATCACTTCCTCCCTCTTTATGATTATACAGTACTTGTGTTGATTTGTCACATAAAACCTCAACAAAGCGCAATGTTTTGTTGAGGTTCCTGATAATATTCAGGAGATGTGAATATTACAAGGCACAATATTTTCCATGTTGTATACAAAGATTACGGCTGTTTCAATTTTAATGTTGTACAAGCAGTTTTATTTATATCAGTTACAAAAATGAGCTAAATTTGATGCCCTATCAATCAGAGGTAAGTTTATGAATGTGTCCTTTATTATATATTAATGTATATATATATATATTATATATATATCATAATATTATAATTATATATATATATATATAATATATATACCCTATAATATAATATATATATATATATATATATATATATATATATATATACTATTATATATCATAGATATATAGATATATAGATATATATATACTGTCTGTCTGAATACAGAGAGAGAGAGAGAAACATGGAATACACAAAAAATTAGGAACAACATTGTTTAAATTGTTGTGTTTTAAAATAATGATCAAGGATTGAAGACAGCATTATAAATCACCCAATATACAGCAACACACAGACAGCATTATCACATGCAATGTGATGCAGTGCATGTTTTTTACTAACCATCAATAACCATCACTGCTCCCGACCCTATATGTTATTTTCTTCTATTCGTTATGAAGTACGACTAACATTTGGCACAACTAACAGATTTTTCATTTGCCTCCATCCACTCCAATGTTTGTTGTCAGTAATTTAAAGGCGAGCAATGTCAAAGGATGAAAAGTGGAGAGAAAACCACTCTAAGTCTCTGCCTCTGAATTCTCAAATCTCTTCTTGACAACTCCATGGAAGCAGTAGTGCCTGGGTGGCAACAACTGTCGCCTGTCTGAACACGTCTTTCTAGATTTTTTTTGCCAGCTGGAGATGACTGACAACACTCACCACCCACTTTGCACTGTTTCAGCACATAATGATGTGACTGATGTGACACTGACGTGTCTGGATGAGCAAAGAATGTTATGTGGTACCATGGTGTCAGTCATGCTTAAATGAGCTAAGCGGACTGTGCATTACCTCTTTGATCTATGTGGAATTTTAAAAAAAGCCCAAAGACCAATAGAACCTTTCCCACAACAATTCCTTCATACTAAAAAGACAAAGAAATTCTAATTACCACTGTATTTTAGATTACCTTGATCAATTATTGCTTCGTTCTGACAACATTAGCAATATTGTACAATATAAAATTATGAAGCTCATTCAGAGAATTGTATTATCTGCTGAACACAAAATCAATCAATAAATAAATAAGGATAAAAACTTTTTATCTGTTAATATATAGAAAGTCAGAAGGGTAACCTAATGTTACACTTATGCCAATATTTTTAAAACTGAGAATGAAGACACAATTACACTGGTGGGTGTCCATACAGATTACTGTGAATACCATGGTTACTTTGATGTACTTGTGATCACACACATAATGACGTCACAACAGTCTGCAGTAATGTGAGCATTTCATTAACTCTTTTGAGGTCATTTATGACACCACAATTTCAACAGCCTTTGATGTAATGAACAGTACAACTTTTCCGTAGAAGTCAGTGGGTAAAAAAGTGACATAAAAGTAGTGTAGTACATGGAATTGCCCAGGCACCCTTGAGTGTCTACTCAAGGGTGCCTGGGCAAAAACTGGCAAGAAACCCTGCTTGGGTCCCCCAATCATTCCATTTAACATACACATATTCTAAACACTTTGAATTTGTTTTATTCAGAAAGAAAAACGGTCATCAAAACACAAATTACCTAACAACAAAAGTGTTTGACCTGCTCAGTTAGTGGATACGGCTGGCTATGGGTGCAGCCTTTATTTCTGATGCATGACTGAATTCCTGCACGGTAAAGCAACAGTAGTAGCACTTGATGCAGCAACCGGATCTCTCAGATCCTGTGCGGCAGAGGCAACTTGAGAAGTGCTTAAAGTGCTTATTGGTGTCGTGGAAGACACCAATAAGCACTTCTCATTAAATATCTCAATATTGTATCTGAAGAGAGAAAGAAGTATGATTCCAGAAGTAAAACTAGAAAATATAAATAAATGTTATGTTCATTATACTCTACATGTAAAGTATACCATGAATTTTCTTAAATGCAATTAAGGGGAAATGTAGAATGCATAAAATCAATGAACTTCAAGGATCCTAAATTGGCATGAATGTGTATTGTTATGTAATGAGTTCACATAGTTAACTTCATTTTTGTTAGTTTGAACGTTTTTTCTTGAGAAAATATTTGAGCAGAGCAATTTTTCTTGATTGCTCTGACCTGCTTAAAGAAAGTGGGATCTGCCCAGTTAGCTCGGGTTACAATGGGAAAGTATCCCTTCCTCATTGGTTTGACACATTTTCTTCATCCTTTTCCCTTTTAAAAAACAGTTAATGCAAATGTCATTCAAACAGTATAATTTTCCTGTCACTTAGAGATGAGATCTTTAATTCACACTATTGTTTCTTCAAGGTTGCTCTTTTGTTGATGCTTTATTTATCTGTTCTGAAATGGCAAAAAAAAGTTTCTTTTGACTGTTTTCCGATTCACAAACTGACTATTGCTTAATGTGCATTTTCATCTCGTCCACCAACACCATAGAGCATGACATTACTCAGTCATTTGATTTTTTTTTCATGCCAATATCGTGGACAGATTTGTTAAGTTTGATTGTCGTCATTTAATGTCACATTTTTATTGCTTTCTAATGACTTTCGGTGTGTTGTCATGCTTTTTTATTTTTATGTATTTGGTTTATTTATTTTTACTGCTTACCTTGTTTTTATGCGTTTTATGTTTTGCTTTTATTGTAGTTTGAGTTTCTTCAATTCTATATATGGTTTTCTCTCTGTTCAAGATATTTTCTTAATGAAAAATGCTTTCAAAAAAACTAATTTTATGTTTGTGAATAAATAAGCCAAAAATTGTATTTGAAAATAAAATTAAAAATTACAAAGCTAATTGTAGCACTGCTTGGATGTATTAACTGTAAAGAATTTATTTAAGAATGTTAACGAAACTGAGAAGATCCAAAAGAAGATGAGACTTGAATAAAAGATATGAGAGTGTTGTGGCTTGAGAGTGCTGTGATTTCAGCTCTAAGTAAGCAGCAGAGTGGGAGTGACTGAGATATACAACATCATAAGGGAACCCCAAAGAATCTGAAAAGGGCAATAAGGAAGACAAAAACAAAAAGTTGTTTTTGTTGCCTGCATTTCAGACCAGGAAGCTCAGTAAGAACACAAGCACACAATTTAAGACATATATTTCCTAAAACTGCTGAAAAAATATTTTTAAGCTAACTCCAATAATATGAATATCTCTTATCAGCTTTTTAACTTATTCACAGCTATTTGCTCGATGCAAAGCATACTTAGCATTAGCTTTAAACATAGATTTACCATGTGTTAATTTTAGTCTCCAATTTTTTATTTTTTATTTTTCCCACATCAGTAACTAATAAGTAATGCAACTTTACTGAGCAAGGTATTCAGTATCTATCCACTAATCTTACTTGACAGGAGTGCACTTGAACTGTGTGGCCAAAAGAATAATGAACAAAGACACAGTCTGGTAAACAGACCCTCTTGGTTCAAGACCTTGTGCCAGCTAGAAAACCCTTCACAGATGAGAGGTCAAAGTGGTCAAGGTTTCCCTGATGTCCACTTCAACAAGCTCCAGTCTGTTGATTTATGCAATTGTTGTGCAGTCATATGTTTGTTCGAGCCCACATTACTTTCAGAAAATGCAACATTAGTAGCTAGCATCTCTTATTTTGATGCTCCATGGTGGAAAAAACATTCATTTAAAATCTCCGGGTTTTTTTATTTGTATTAAGTACAACTAATGTTGGCAAACTATTTGTTCAGAGGGCCATAGGAGAGGAAGTCCTGACATTTCCTAAGAACTAAGAATTATCAGTCATGCTCCCAATTTTAACAAGAGTGTCCCAGAAAAGTTGAGTAAATTACTCTACAAGACTGGCCAAGGCTTATATTCTTCGAATATATTGGCGATAGAAGAAAGAAAGAAAAACTCCCAGAGTAAAAAAAAAAAAACAGAAGAATTTGAGGATTAATTAAATGGAAATTCTTCTCACAAGAATTTGTAATGAAATTGTGCCCCTTTACTGGTACTTCCAGTAAAAAAAAATATTAAGTGATGAATGACTACAACTGCTTTGCGGTAGCATTTTGAATAATGACATGTGATACTGTCCTATTATGCAGATGAAAAAAAATCCACTGCATTTAACTTTGCAGAATTTTTGGTTGTCATTTTTTTAATCTATTTAGTCAAAACGATAGTAAAGAAGATAATAGAACTAGGCATATTCTTCCAGTGTCAAGAAAGAGCAAATTAAATAACTTCTAATCTAACTTGCATCTAAATGCAAGAACGTTTCCCAGAACTACAATCCTAGTAGGTCTTCTTTGTGACACCTTTTGTTCTCACCGCAAATGTGTTGAATTAATGCTACTTTGAAGTAAATCTATTTCTGGAGAGTGGAATTTTATTTTTATAAATGATATACAGGTTTATTATTAAGCCTAACTGAACATAATTTGTCAGTCAGTAGTATTTTAATGCTATACCCAAAAGACATTTATTAAATATATGAAATATGGTTCAAATTTTATGCTGAAACAAGATTCAGGTTCAAAACCTTTAGTAAACTTTTGTTAATGAGACTTTAGAATAAGAAACATTTTGTTGCACAAAGTTAAAGGGGGAAAAAAAACTAACAATTTGCTAGGTGTGTGCAAAAGTGAGGTGCCCTCTAAGTGTTGTGATCTTTAGCTGCAAGTGAAAAGGAGGAGGTCATAGGATAATGTGAATTAGTTGAACCTTGGTGCCCTGACCAACTGGCTAGAGTGCTGGCATGCAGAGGCCACAGACCTTCTCCAGATGCCGATTAACCAGGTGGTCCTTCAAATGAACAACATTCTGAAATAATTCCTTGACACAAAAAAAAAACACAAAAAAAAACAAGAATAAACAATGAATATTAACAAATTTTGAACAAAAGGTAACCATGTGGAGTATACAGAGTAAGGGTTTATGTGGGTGGAGGTCAAACATGGCAAATAATTTTCCAGATTTAAAGAATTTTTGCAAAACTGACTGATATTACTGTTATGCTTAAATCACAACTATATTCATGTTTTCTTATATAACAAAAACATACTTGTTGCTTATAATGCTGTAATTTAATCTCTACACCCTTGAGAGATTAAGCCGCATGGAATTAATCCATGCGGCTTATGAATTAAGCCGCATGGATATTTTGTCACGTTAACATCAAGTCAATAAAATTCATGACAAGCAAAATTAACTGAAACAAAATCAAAGCTGAAAGTTAAATGGGTCACTTAAAACAATATCACACTAACAGGCCATTTTATTAGAAAATTAAATCTTTAATATTAACACAAACAGCAACTTAGCTAGCCACAGGGTAGCAACTTCATACTTTTAGGTACCTAGGAATGGTGAAGATAAATTGTTGAAGTTCAAAACGAGCATATGGAAAACAGCGATTTAAGTGATTTCGAGCAAAGCATCATTGTTCGTGCCACACAGGCTAGTCAGAGGAATTCATACACTGCTATGAACTGGGATTTTCACACAGATCCGTCTCTTAGGTTTTCCAAGAATAGTTCAAAAAAAGAGAACAAAAATCTTTTTAGACTTATATTTCTCCCTTATGTGTGGGGCTAATGGGCTGAATGGTTCCAGATGAAAGGAAGGCGACTGCAGCTCAAATAACCCTGGCAACCAAGACATGCATCAGATCGTCTTTGCATCAAATCTTGAAGGAGATGAGCTACAGTAGCTGAACACCACACTGGAAGCACACTGCTGTCAGTGAGGAACAGTGAACAGAGGCTACAATTCTCACAAACTCATGAAAATTAGGCAATCACAGCATTGAAAATATTACATCAATTTTTATCTGCTTGTACCCACAAATCAATTGTTGTTGGTGGTGACATGGTGTTTGGTTTTCATGGTACACCATGTGACCTTTTGTAACAAATAAAAACTATTTAAAACTCACAGCATACATGAGCATTGCTATTGATTTTGTTCATCCCGCTATGACCACACTACACATCTTCTAACAGTTACCTGCAGCAAGTTGATGCACTACGTCACAAAACTCAGACAAATCAAACTGATTCCTTCAACAAACAAATGCATTACAGTCACCTGCACAAACTCCAACTCTTTATCCAATAGAGCCACTTTGAAATGTGGTGAAAATGGAGATTGACATTGTTGATATGGAGCCACGAAACCTGCAACACTTTGAGGATTCAACATGTCAATATAGGCCAAAAGCTCAGAGGAATGTTTCACACACTGTCGTATCTATAGCATGAAGAATCAATGCTGTTTTGAAAACAAAATGGGATTCATCCTGCTAAAAGGTATAATTATTACAGTATATGGCCAATGAGTGAACATGAAAAAGTTCTACTTAAGTGTGACATTTGTAAGTAAATAGCCCATCATCCTTTAGGTGGATCATGTTTGTCCTCTGTGGTTCTGTTTTCAGTGACACCTTCTTGATTTCATTGTTGCATTATTTTTATTCCATTTCCTACAGTCTGTTCCCTTATTTTATTTTTCTCTGGGATGTGCTTTCTACTCCTTTCTCACACCTGATCCTAATTTGTCAATCATCGCAGCTGCCCTGTCTGTCATTTATTCCCTTGGTAAATATGTACTCAAAGCTTTTCAGTAATTCACTGTCACATCATTGTCATTGTTGTTTTCGCTGTCTGCCCTGACTTCCTGTTGGCCCAGCTTGTGTCCAGCTGTAGTTTAGTTGAAATATATTCCTCCTGCTTCTGCAGCACTCTTAGTTTTGTTGGCCTGCCTCCTGCTTCCTAGTCCTGCAGCTGGGCCCTTTACTTTCTTTCTTTTTTTTCTTTTTTCTTTTCTCTCTCTTTTTTTTTCTTTTTTTTTTTTTTTTTACCAGAAACTCAATATTTTTATTTATTTAATTTCTAAATAAATAAAACAATTCACCTTTATGTACAATAGTCTTTCATTGGATCATCTATGGTAACTTTAAATAAGGAAGTACAATAGAGTGGAAAAAGAGGCACTAAGAGCAAGCATGGGGCCATAATGATAAAAGGCTGCATTAGCCACATCTGCTGGGAATAGGGCCTGCAGCGAGGCTACTTGCTCTGTGAAGTGTAATCTTCAGAGTTTAGGCCCCACTGACACCAAGCATTGTGCAGGCTTTGGGTGGGGCAGACAGTGCCTTACACAACGCAATGAGGATCACTATGGCAGGTAGAGTATACAAATAACACTCATACAGAATAAACACAGGGGGAGGGCATCAGAGCGAGTACAAGCTCAGCATGAAAGGTAGATCAGTGGTGATATAAAGAGAAAACTAGATGTTAGAGAGTGGACTCTGAGGAAATTGGCTGGAGGGTGTGAAGGGATGAGAGAGAGAAGACAGAAACTAGGCAGTGATGGTAAATAGAACTGAACTGCAGATGCAGAGATGCAATGGGAGGAATGGTGGACAGAATGATGAAGAGGATAGCTGTGCTGTGAGGAGTGAGAGATCAAAAGATAAAAGTAAAAAACAGTAGCTCAAAGAGGGGATAAATAATGAACGTATACACCAAGAACAGAGATGCTGGATCAAGCCTTTACAATGGTTACTGTATAGTAGGACCTATACATACAAATGAGTGAAACCTACTTTTAGTTGTCTCTGCCATTTCTCAGTGAGATACAAAACATCAAACTATGTCCTTTTTTATTAACCCAAAGTCAATTCGTGTCACATGTTTATGGTCAAGCCTCTTAAGTCACCACTTCCAGCAGTGACTTAAGAGTTGGGGGCATCACTTTAGCCCCTTTTTCCATGTCCCTCCATCTTCCCGGCCTTGCAGGTGCCTGACCTTTAAGAAAGTGTTTGGTGAAGGGAAACAGAGGGGAGAACACAGGGAGGCTCAAGAGATGTGTGCACTCCCCAGGGAGATGGACAGACTAGTAGACATGGGTAGTAGTGGCACTTGAAAGCTAATGGGAATCGGTATGGAAATAGAGGTACATCAACAACTACTGCCTTCAGGGTAGAGACAAGTTGTTTGGTGTGCACCAGTGAGGTGGAAATATGCGTATGGCCTGACATAGTAGGTGGGCAACAGTGTTTTTAAAGTCAAAGAAAAGGCATGGATTTGTCAGTGAAGATTTAAACTTATATTTTTTATTAACGACTCAAGGAGAGAGTGATGCTGTAGAGGACAAAAGTTAATAGCATTTTAAATGCTGTGAAATTCTTCAACACTGTTTCTTATACATCTGTTGTATCAAAGTTTGAAATGATTTCATTTCTTAAGTTGCCATTGAATAATAAAAAAAAATCATATAGACTGTTCCTAAATAGCTCATTTTTTCTATGGGGTAAAATGTTAATTTTTACATTCTTAAAAATAGTTCCTTGTACATTTACCAAAGTTTAAAATGATTTTATACATATGTTGCCTTATGAACAATAAAAATATGAATAATAAAGAAAACATATGGGCTGTTCATAAATAGCACTGCAGTGAAAGATACCACATCTGCCATACAAATTTGTTGTCATTCAAAATGTTTAGGTGTTTTTTTTTTGTTTGTTTGTTTTTTTTGGCATGTACCAGTGAGATCATTCAAATCTAAAATGTGGCTTCATTCTGATAAACAATAAAGTGTTCTCTGAAGTATGTTCGACCTTAACTTGGAAAGACATTTACTACGCATTACTTGTAAACATCTGATTAACACTGACTGACCCCAAACAACACAAACAATATTGAGAGCATATTCACATTCATGCCATGTAAATACAAAATAATCCCTGACAAAGATGGCTACACACACACACACACACACACACGCACACAGAGTAAATATATACTCTGTAATGTGGAAGGTGACAGCTAAGAAGCTATTCTAAAAGCAGACATTACTAAAAAGCAAGCTGATGGATGCATAGTTCCACACCAAACAACACTACTTCAATACAAACATGCAACCTCTGTTTTTATACACTGGAGAGCAGCACACATCTTTAACAGTTGCCTCCATAATACATCCTTTTAAAGGAACATAATGAAAGATGATTACAGTGGAGTTTAAGTAGAAAGAACCCTTTTCCTTGTTGAAAAAAAATCTAAAGCTCTCATTATTAAAATCTAATTTCAGAGCCATCTGTTTCCATCAGCAGCATTACCCGTTCCCCGTAAAAGGGGTTATTGATTTGGATTCTAATCTACAAATAAATATATTGTTTGACTTTTTTTTTTTCCTCATGTTGTCAGCAATGGTAAAAGGACACAGCTCATCTGGCTGATGGATGGGAGCAAATGTAGCCCAGGGCCTAAGGGGTGCACTGGAAGAGAAATGTACCTTATAACGCACAGATACAAACACACAGATACACACATAAACAACCCCTCCAGATGGGTCCCCCCTTGTGACTGCTGTGCTGAGTCCAATTATGTCTGTGTGTCTGTGATTGTGCGCAGTTGTTTGGTGAGTATGTATTGGGGGAGGGAAAAAGATGGGGAGGGGGTCTTATGTTGCAATCTGTTTAGAAAACTATTACTTTCACAGTCACTTCCAAAATCCTCTAACTTCCAAGCTTGTTTAAAATACAAAGTTAGGTTGGGAGGAAAACATATCCATATTCAACCACTGTGTGTGTAAGTCACGTAGTCAAGTTCAGTGTGTTTGGATGCTGTGCATTATTGTTCAAATAAAAGAGCAGCGCAGTTGTACAATCTTGCCAGACATCTTAGCAGGTTGAGGTTTTGAGGCACTGATAGGGAAACGTACACTATAACCAGAGGCTGATGCACAAGTGAGGAGCAAATTGTAAGCAAATGCGATAAAGTACAATGTGCTTGGGGAATGTGCTCCTTCTCTTGTTTGCAAAGCTTTTAGTGTCCTCACAAAACAACACTGAATTTATTCTGCAACTGCAAACAATTTGCCACACTTGCCTGTACATCATTTATTCCCACTGCAATCAAAGGAAGTTGTTTTAACTCTGGCAAAACAGGTACATCCACTGAGTAGCAAAAAATACAAAAACCAAAAATAAAACCTGACTAAAAGATTATGGACTGCTCCAATTTGAAAACAGATAATAGACAACCGAAGTGGATTGTTGAATCAGAAATGCGGATTTGCATTGAATACTTACTATGTTGATTTGTGGAGTAAAAATCCAAATTTTACAACAATTTGACACACCATGGAGGGGCTTTAAAGTGACTCACATTTGTAGACCACCATTTGTCAGAGAAAAATATATGTGCATTGATTTCTGTCTAAATTATGGACAATGGTGTGTTGTTTGCTGGAAATGAAAGCCTCAGAAGCCTCATGCATTAGTCTTCCTTAGATTTTCTCATTACTTAGATCCTTTCATGGAAATATCTCAACTTTAAAAAAAAATAAAATTTCAGTGGGGGAAGTTTGGCATACGCTGCATTTGTATTTCGGGCATATGTACACTTTTGGTATGGATCCTACACATCCTACTATAAATGAAACTCCAAGAGACTTATGGTGGCCCACCTCAGTACACAAATAAACAACAGTTTGCTTATCACCATGGCACTGACACCATCATCATGATAAGCTTTACCCACTGTCATCTGAACAAAGCGGGAAGCACTGTGAGGGATCATGCTCTTTAATTTCACCAGCATATTTAGCACAATTTAACAAAGATGGATACCTGTTGTGCCTCTCCCTCTGCTGCCTGGATCTATGACTGTCTGAAAAAAGGACCACTGTTGGTGAGACTGAGGGGTCCTGTGAGTCATAATGTGTTCAATAGCACAGGAGTACAGAAATGTACTGTACTCTCACCTTTCCTTTTCACTCTGTATACATCAGACTTCCTTAAGATGAACATAATGGATAACACACTGCAACTCCTACATGAAACTGTGATTCAGCAAAGCCCGTCCCTTAGTCTACGCTATTTACTTTATCCTGAGTGTCTGGACTCAACTATTGAGAAATGCTAATCGCTAATGTTTGGCGGTCACTATGAAGTTTACCCGAAATTGCCTGCGAAGTAAACAACCATCCCACACTGCAAAGAGAGAAGTGCCAAGCCAAAAGAGATGGATTTTAATGTTAATTCAATTCTTGGAAGTATGGCCAACATGGACTGAATCTCTTTGTTCTTCCGTTCGTCCTCTGCTGCCATTGAGGCAACTACAGGCTAAAACAGCTCAGAAAATCAACATAATCATTCACAACTTCTCCTTCTGTTCTCTGATTGGCCCAGTTGAAATTCTATTTGAGGAATCAAAGTCAAAGGGACAAAGCCCAGACAGTCTGTTACCAGAGATTATAATCGAGCAGAATTGTGCAGGAAGGCGAATGGCCAGGATAACGCTTCTTAATACCTGGTATAATATAGACCACTACAGGAGATCATTCCTGCCCACAGCCATTACCCTAAATGACTCTTTCAAGCAATAGTGAGTAGCTTTTATTTAAAAAAATAAATAAATGTTGTTTTTTTTATATATATTTGTCAAAACTGTCTCTATGTTGTGATAGTATGGTATGAAACAGATACTGTGTATTAAAATCAAGCTCGTCCACTTCCTCCCTGAACTACTATAGCAAACATAAAGCAAAACCGCACTCCTCACCACCCAAAAACAACCAGTCAGAGCCAGGAGGAGGGTTTTAGCACTATCAGTCAGTCTTGTTTAAGTGCTGCTCAATGTGCTAATGGTAGAGAAACAAATCAATGTTCCAGGAAAACTGTTTACCTGAGGTCACCACTGGCCATGCTAACTAGCCTGAGCATTCTTGACAGGCTCTGCTGTCAGGAAGACCCTCCTCCTGGCTCTGCTTGGGTATTCCTGACCAAGCTGTATATTACAGGGAGCACTGGGAGAAGGCCAAGGAGTTAATTTTTTTTTTTTTTTCACAGAATATATGTACTGATGGTTTAATCCTGCAAGTTGTGTCGGTTTGATTCCTGCTGCTGTTGTTGTGTCATTGGGCAAGACACTTGACCTGCCTTGGCTGCTGGTTGTCGTCAGAATACAAGCCATTAACCATTTTACTTACACTCTATTGTCACAACAAAGTGATAGTTTTAATAAATATGTTAAAAAAACCTTGTAAAATTTGAGTTTCACAACATTCATTCTCCGTGTATGATGCTCACTACGTCATATAGAGACCTAAATCGTTTAATCTAGTTTTGTACTTTGGAGTTATAAAAAGCAAGTAGTCATGAGGGGAGAAAGTTTTACTCCTTGGTGTTCCTCCAGTGTCTTGTGCTTATTGTAAATTGACTGAAAAGATGTTCTTAAAATAAAATTCAAGAAGCATTGAAAAAAAAAAAAAAAACACTTCCCCTTCATCCAGCTACCAAATAACACAAAGAGGTCAATGCTGACCAGAAATCCTTGTGGGAGTTCTTGTGTCCTTTCACCTTTTGGTGCTTCTTGCCGATGTTCATTCTCTCTAAGTGTCAGATGAAGACAACGAAGAGGTGCTGTATGCAAAGCTGCAGGGAAAAAAAAGTGTGAGAAAGGGAACTCAAGAAGGTGAAGTAGGACAGAAAGTGCTCTGAATGAGTGTGGTAAAAGAGTCAAGAAGTAGAATAGAAGGAAGAAGGTAGGAGGAGTGCAGGAAGGGAGGTTGAAAACTGGGTATGTGGAGTTTACAGGCAGGAAAGAAGGGGGGAGGACAAGTAGTGCTTGAAGAAATAATACAGTGAAGGCGAAGCTGCATTAGCAGCATGTCTCAGGCCAATTACTCTCCTGCTAACCCTCTTTTCTATCTCTTCTCTGCTTTCCTTCTCTCTGTGTTCTCTCCTCCCACTTCCTTCTTCTCTCCCTCTCTCCACTTTCTCTATATCTGCTCTAACTATCCATGTGCTTTCAGCAGCAACAGATCACTATATGATACTGGTCTGCACTGGCAGGTTTTATCTGCCTCTGCTACAATAGGAAAGAAGGATCTAAGCAAAGATAAGATAGAACCAACCAACAGTGACAATGGGCAACCAAACCAGATGTTTTGATGCAGTGCTTCACTGCCACCTAGTGGTAATTAATTCTGCAAGACTTGCATCAAAAAGTAAAATTTGTTTCAGACAGTTGCATTATCATATTGTGATCAAAAGCTCCTCTGAGACTGAGTTTTACAGATGAGGTGTAATGCAAGACTTAATGTATAAATGTTAATGCTTACTGAAGGGCATGAGCAAAGGATTAAACATTTTCTCTGCCTTTTTCTCAGACTGAATTGGGCGCGAAGGCTCTCATTCACTTTGCCCCCTCTTTGTGAAACTTGCTACAAGAATCTTTCAGACTGACTGAACTCATTTCGTTTAGTGCTTTTAAATGTAAACTTAAAGTTCTTGAGGCTGATTCCATGATGTGCCCTGTTTTTTATAGCTTGACATCTTTCAACTGTGTACTTTTCAGTGTTGTATTTGTTGCTGCCTCTTGGCCAGGAATCCCTTGAAAAGATTTTTTTTTTCATCTCAATGAGTTTGTTCTCCTGCTGAAATAAAGAGTAAAAAAAAAAAAAAAAAAAAAAAAAAATCATCTGTAACCACAAGGAAAGCTATTGGCAGGCTGTAAGTTACATAGCCACGCCCTGGTAGTGTCCAAAGAGATTAATGAAAATGATGTTGCAGGAAGGTCCTCTTGGTTTTACCACTTCATGCAATGCAACTCACCCTGGATTTACATTGCATGCATCTCCACTCTGCCGCTGAAGTGTGCAGCAGAGTCGTTCCAGACCATGTTGATTGAAAGCATGGACGTTGTTAGAAAACTTATCTAAGGTCATGAGTTTAATTGAAAGGTTCTGTTTTCATATTATTCTGTGTGTTGTTTTATTGACTTCTTTCTTTTGTGGTATATTCTTAACTGTTTCTTTCAGATGTTTTCGTGGGGGTTAGAAATGTTTTCACATGCTTGTGTTACCAGCTGCTTTTGTCATTAGTTGCTTTGATCATTGATTGCCTTGATTATTAACTGTCTGTGTTATCTACCTGTGAAATAGATTTATAACGGTCATTCTTGTGTCCTGGTAAGGGCATGTCCACAGAAGATTCCAGAACATCCTGTGGGAAAGGTCATTGATCAATTGTTTGTGTGACTGTGTGGAAAAGCCGACCTCTTTGTTTGTAAACATAATAAAAGGCAGTTGGGGACTGGGAGCCAGCGGAGTAGACCCCAGACAGTGTTTGACGGCGGTTCTCCGCGTTGGGCTCTGCTCCCCTCTTCTGCAGAAAAGTAATTGTGTCTTTGGTTGATTCTTGCAGGTTGGGAAACAAACCCAACAGACATTGATGTGACAGCAGACTTCCAAACCATGGCAGAGGTAGACAGTTTCAATCAGTTTATTTAAAAGCATGTAGCTGAACACATGCTTAAGTATAGATGCTACATAAGCAGAGATGCGTGTATTCAAGTGTGACTTACAGTTGATTTCTTGTCCTCTTCATGACATGTTTTTTTGACTTCCACCGTCCTATTGTCTGACTTATAGTCTGGAAAACACAGTAAGTTTAAATGAGATTGAAATGTAACATGCAGGTTGGGCTGTTCATTGATTTAGTCAGAGTTTCACGTATGTAACTTGTTTATCTATATTACATGACATACAAATAAGCAGTTCTTCAATAACTCCTTCAGGACAAGTTTACAATGAATGTTTCACTTTGGATTCACAACTTCACACATTAAAGTATTTGAGTCCAGACATGGTCTTCAGCAACAGTCCACAACGTTCACCACTATGGAGGTATACTTAATTTCTTTCTATAGCAAAAAAATAAAAATAAAATGGAGACTTCATGTTACTGTCTGTAAAACAAACAAGTCAGATCTCTGTATTACACCACATGTTTACGTCAGAAAAAAGGTATTTCTGGTTGATTAACATTTCTCAAGATTTTTAATGTGGTGTTATTTCTCCCATTAAGTATCTGCATATTCTTAAGTGTTTAAGAATAACAAACCAATCTAAATGTTGTCAAAACCACACAAGTAAACAGAAAATTCAGTTTTTAAATGCATAAATTAGAAAAGAAGGTGCTCTGTGAAAAAGTATGTGTCTTCAATGATATAGACATTGAAGAGACACACATTAACATATTCAGTGAATGTGAGTGGCACAGCATGATGAAAGTTAACAACCTAAAAATACCTACAAATGACTAATGATTAGAAATCAATGTTACCCCTATGCATTTTGTCCAGCAAATTATCTTTTACAGTGCTGTGAAAGACAAATTATGTATTGATGGTGTTTTCCTGCCACTATAAAGTTTTAAATGCATGTCAGCGGTTTAGGATTTTGATGCCAGGGTTTCCGAGAAAACTTCAGCTTTGACTCATCTAATTCTGACTTCAGGGGACCTTTATGTTAATTTTTCCATCTTGAAATATAACATTTTCATTTTCTGAGTAGAAATGTTGCACATAACTAAGATTATTCAAACAAACATGTAGCAACAGCACAATTTCTTTTATTTTTTATTTTTGCTTTGCTTACATGAAGGGATACTTTTTGAAAAATATTTAGTATTAATATATCAATGATCCACATTTACATTGTATCTCCTAATTAATGTTGTTCTCATCATAAAAGTTGTGTGCTTTGCAGAAGGATGTGGCCCAAGATAATTTATTATCTTGGGCATAAGAACAACACAAAAAAGGACATAGACACAGAGCCAGGCTATCATTTGTTTAATGGGATGTTAAAACTTTAACAACTTAGCCAATTTACATAGTATACCAATGACATTGAAGTCCGTAAAAGAATACTGTTTACATAGATTTCAGCAGTAAACTTTTCATCAGGAGATGTTTAAGTAAGTTGAAGACATGGGTTTCATCTCCAAGGGACGGTGAGCATTTGTGTAGGTGCAAAGAGCAGGAAACAGATAAAAATAAATTCACAGGCCCACTCCAGAAATAACAGGACATCTGGTCCAGACATCTGGAGCCAGAGGACTTTTAGGAGCTTCCCAGCACCCTGTCACCTTGTGGGTAAATTAGCAAAGTGAGAAAATATGGCCAGGGTAAACGATGCTGACAATCACACAGAGGGGGGATAGTTGAGACAGGTTTCTGGGAAATTCATCATGTAGAGGTCTTTTTTTGTTTCACATGAATAAAAGGTAATAAAGGAGGGACAATGAGGGGATTAAAATGTGAATGTGTGAGTGGGTGTGTGAGCGAGACAAAGAGGCATTTCAAAGCAGATGGAGGTGGTAACCACCTCATTACTCTTTGGCAAGTATTAGTCAATTTTCTACATTAAGCTAATGAATAAAAATATGTATCTCAAAGGGGATTAATATTCCAGGTGGGCTATACAGTATGTAATTGACAGTTCTTTTCTTCCTTCAGAGATCAATACAAATCTTTGCTGCAATTGACCAGCAAATGAGCTTTAATATGGATTCTTTTTAATGAAAGAAAAAGCCACCCAAACGTCTGTGAACTGTCACAAATTTCCAGATTGTCACATTGTATTTTGTTAGCTTTAAAATCAGCTTATGATGCAACCATGAGCAAAGAAATAGGTTGTCATTTAAACTTCTTCTGTTTAAATCCTGCAATGCAGATGGAGCATCCAGAATGCAGTCTGGTGTTGCGAGTGTGCTATGTGGACTGATGGGATGACATGCATCTGCCAGAGAAAAAGAGAGACAGCGAGAGAGAGAGCGCAAGAGCAAGATAGTGTCAGATGTGATATTGATGACAAGGCGGTGTGCTTGTTTCTTGTTTCCCCTTGGCTCAGTGTAAGGTCACAGTGGAAAGGTAGGACAACAAATGCCACCAAGTCGCACTGACAGCTTGACCCTCGGGAGAGGAAAAGTGCCTTCCTTTGGATGCTCCGTTCCATCCCAGCATATCTTCCACTTAATTGGTGCAATCTTTCTTTCCATCATGTCCAATTCTACTTAACCTATACTTACCTATCTCTAGCACCTCCGACTGTTTTGCCCTCTTCATATTTTTCTTTTCTTTTTTTTTCCATATTCACTTATATATGCACACAGTATGACACATAAGTAGAGCCTTCCCTTCTCCCTGGCAGTTTCCTTGGGCTCTCCATCTGATGTCACAAATGGGTAGTAAAGATGCCATCAAAAGGACACCAGAGGATCCACATTCTGCTTTCGTTTCCTCCCACTCGTAACTCTCCAGAGGGCAGAAGGACATACATCACCTGGAGAGCTTTTTGGCATAGAATTATGTTGTTTATAGCAGGCTGTTTCACAGTGATCCAGATGTGCAATCCTCCTGCATGGGGAATGAAAAAGAGGCGTACAGCGCAAATACAACTAATGCTAAACAGAGAGTGTAATCTAAAACATCAAGTAAATTGTGTCTTAGAGGGGCCTGCTCAGCATGCTAACCACAGAGAGAAGAGAAGAAAAGATGTGAGTAGAGGACAGAAAAATATTGTATTTATTCTACTCTTTGCCTCCTCAGAGAGTCACATGGGCTGGGCTCGTAATGTCTAGTCAGACATGACCTTGAGTAAGTCCATTGTCTCATAGGACATTCACTTACACTATCACATCAAGTCACTTCAATAAAAACAACACTAGAACAGCATTACAATGATGTATAACTGCACATCAGTTGCATTAGTGAACAGCTGGAGCTGGTTTGTCATTTCAGGTTATTGGAGCTGCACAGTACACCAAGTTCAAATGTCATCTTTGTGAAATCTTTATGATTAAACCTGTCTTGTCCTTGTGCCCCCTTTAAATGGAATTATGCAGTATCTTCTGAATAACAACAAATATCCTTGAGATGATAACAATGACTCAATGGGTGTACAATCAAAGCAGAGCGTGGTTTGGCTTGACATAAACTTTAAGACTTAGAAATGTGTTCTTTGTGGTTTCTAAGACTGTGGTTCTTGACTCACATTGAATTTAGTGCTGGCAAACTGTTTCATAAGTTCTGATCAAACAGTGTTTACCACTGATTTGCATCACTCCTATAGATACTTTGCAGGTTTTGGGGTCATGAAGGAAGGAATTCTACAGACTAAAGAGCAAAATTTCCATGCATTTTTGTTTTTTTTACCAAAACCTTTCAATGTCATATTTTTTAATGCTTTTTAGTGACTTTTCTTTTTCTTCATTTTGATTTTTTTTTTTTATTGTGAAACAAATCCAGACCAAAAGAAGTTTGGAGTTGTTGCAACATGCTGAAAATAGACTGAACTACTGGTGTATTAAGTACATCTGTTCAATTGGTTGCTTAAAACTATTATAAACCAATCAATCATATTCCAGTGACTCTGCATTTAGTGGTGAAGGCAACTTGCTGAAGTTCAGCAAAAAAAATCTAAATGAAGATATTTAATTGTTGTTAGGAGCAGAAGTTGATAGACAGTCTTGAGTATTTCAGAAACTGCTGATGTGTGATTTTCACACTGTCATATATGCCTCAAAATTGCTTTAAAATAAAAAAAATGAGGCGGCGTGAAAGGAGAATATGAGAAACTCTGGAAAGCTTTTGTAGTATTTATTCCTTAATATTGATTTAAAAGTTCTAGTTTATTTATTGAAGGGAATATTAATCGATTGATCGTCAGAATAATTGATGAAAAATATGTTCAGTAAAAGTTAGTAGCAGCTCTAAATGCGCATGAAAATGATCCATTTCATCATCTTAAGTAGAAACTGGCTTGATAGTTTGAAATAAATTTATTACATATTTTTACATAAAAATGGAGTTCAGCATCATTGATTCACCTCACAAACACCTTTGCTGTTTAACTTTCCAGATGCGGGCGCAAGTGAACTTGTGGAAAAAAAAGATTATTCCTTTTTGATTTCCAAGGTCAGAGGAGGATAATGATGAGGAAACACCAGTTCAAACAACCAGTTGTTACATAGCAGATCACATCAAGCTGTGATGGGCTACACTATCATAAAACCACATGAGTTGTCACACCTGACAGTTATGAACAGAAAACTGAGTCTATAATTTGCACATATTTATCAGCACTAAATAATACAAGTTTAAAACAATATACCTGGGAATTGTGTGAGGAATTGTGATGTAAAATAAAGCATCAGGTGGTTTTGTCAAAATCTGGCCTAAAGAACTTGAACACACATCCATTCAACCTCTTTCGATAGTTCAGACTGGAGGTTTTTGCTCAATGGTTTGCTAAACTAGAAGTGTCTTACGCAGGACATTTTTAAAACATTTTTAAAATACTTATAGGAGAATTTACTCTCATGTCTCAGATTTGCATTTACTTAACTGAGGGTGTTGTAGTGACCTCTTTCACTTCCATATTTTATTTACACTTTACTTAATGTACTCTTACTTTTACACATACAATAAACTACAGCTGTTATGGCTACAGTTTCTGAAAAGGACAATGATATGCCTGACATGTATTCCTAAAATGATCTGTGGGAATAATTTGAAGAAAAACAAGCATGTGATTATGTTTTTAATGCTAAACATATTCTAACATAATGTTACGACAGCAACACTGCTCAGAAAAATATATTAAACCACCTCATATAAGGTCACCAGTAATCTCCCTGATCAGAAGGTCTTATGTTGATATTTATTAATGAACATTAACTAAAGAAAGAATATAAATACCTAAATAAGAATTGTTTTTGTGTTTTATGTACATCTGCTTATGTTAATCTTTGACCATTGAGTGAATCTGATATCTGTGAATCAATTTGTTTTGCAGCTTTGCTTCTTATCTGTTTTTTATTTTTGTGTTGCACTCAAATGTCATCACTGGCCTCCGTTTAGCCTCCATTTAGCCTTCCTGGATACACCTCTGCTCAGCAAACTTAAGGAGGCATTTCATGAAAACATTAATATTGAAGCATTGATACCTTTAAAGATCTTGAATATGACACACTAAATTAAAAGTCACTCAAGGGATAAACACAGCGGTTCTGCTGCACATTAATGATTATCATGGTTATTGAAACTCTCAAAGGTTTTTGTTTCCTTCTGATTTTTGTTACGGTACTTTTTTGTTGTTCTACTGTTGAACAATTTCTTCATAGCTAAAGTCACACCACTGATTATGTTAATGTGATCAGAGAAAAGGTTTGCTTTTCTCCTTAGCTGCATCAGAACCTGTTGCACAGAGCTCTGAAATATAATACCTTATATTTTATGATAAGCAGCTTCTGCAGCAGTAGTTTGTACCACTTCGCTCCCACTTCTCCATCACAATCTGCTCAGCTTGTTGTGACGCTAAGTGCTCCATGATGCAAAGTCATGCAGCCAATAGAAATACAGAAACCCATTGAGGAAAGCTATAACATGGAAACAAATATAAATCTTGAATGAGTCAGCGCCCGTTTTTCACTTAAAGTCTCTGCTCCAAGACCAACAGACAAAACAATTTCAGATTTGGTCACAACATTTAAGTTATGTTCAAAATCAGTCCAATAGATCAAACATGTACAGTTTTTCCATTGCAGGTGTGACATTTGTTACAATCTACAGCTGTCCGGTTTTCAACATTTTTTAAATGGTAGTACATTTACAAGGTCATACTAGCATGTCAGTCAACATGTCCAACAGCTTAAAGACTTTTGTCAGACAGTATTACTTTACAACAGTATGATGTATTTTCACAAACACTGCCTTTAGAGTATTGTAGATTGGAAATTGGCACCATGGATGTACAGCCAAAACATCTGCTGTAACTGTGTGATGTTAACCTGTCAATATGGAGCAAAACTGGCAAGATTATATTAATCAAGCCCTCAAATGCAATGACTAGCAATGTTGAATGAATGGCCTTATCAAAAACCGTCAGCATCCTAACCCCTTCATAAAATGTCACATATAAATAAACAAAAAATGTGTGGAAATTTCCAGTACATAACAGTTACATGATATGTTCAACTTGACATGTTGCACATGACTTGTAATAAACTTTAAACATTTCAAGTAGTTATTGAAGTTTGTGCAAATAAGAAGTATATTGACTGAACTGCTAGACAGGAGGACATGTTCCATGACTTGAAAATAAATGTTTTAATTAAATTTGTCCCCTTTCCTGCATAAATGTAAAATTTGTTTCGCCACAGGAAAGGTAGTTACATTTCAAAAATGTTTTTATATCTTATGGTTGGTTATTCATGTGGTTAATTTGTATGCCATGACAAACTCACTCAGAACCAACATCTCACAAAATTTCAAAAACACTCAAATTAATTTTCTTACCCAAAACCCTACTTCAATTGTACCTAAGTAACTGGACTCTTGGATTGTTTTGCACACACATTGTCTCTTTTTCCTTCTTTAATCATCAATTTCATGTGTTTCCAGTCTATTTCCTCCATTCCAGTTTTTTCTTTTCTTTCTCAACATCTATATGCAAACTTTTAATGCATCCTATTTCTAAAATATACATTTTAATCCATCAGTTTTAAGATTGCATAGACTGTGAATGTATATTAAGTCAAATTAAATGCAAGATTTTTTGTATTACTTTTGTTATTCTTTACTGAAAATATAGATATGTGCATGCTTTTTTGCACAAGTTGTCTTCGTCACAACTGAGCTGAATACATTTTTCGTGACTCAGTCATGGTGACTCATTTATCATCTGACTATATCCTTATGTGGTGAAAAGTTCATTGGGTTTTGCAAATGATCCAACAGCTTAAATCTAACTGAGCCTGAAAATGATTTTTAAATGTCTAGGATAAGGACAAATAACTTACAGCTGTTTGTGTTGTGAAACTGAGACTTCTATGAAAATCTTTCTTTAGGCAGAAGGTTTTCAGCCTCTGAATTTACTGAAATCACAGTGATGTGACCCAGTTTTTGATGTGACACACATAATGTGCATTAGGGTTACATGTATGAGGAAGTCTCACAAGTCAGCTTTTCTATTAATGTAACTCATCAATAAAATTTCCAAAGTTTCCTAACTGAAATGGTACATAGTTGCTTTGATGACTGTCTTAAAAATATTTAATTTGATTAATGAATTTGAAAATGTGAACTCTAATGCCGGAGTGAGAAAATCCCAGTGATATTTGTGGACCCCAGAACCATTCAGGTTTCAAGGCACAGATGAACTTGGCATCTTTACTGTGTTTTGTGCAAATTCTCATAAGTCCGTCGTGTTTAATGGGATTTGTTTTGTTTTTTTTCCAAGTTTGACCTTACTGCAGTGGACTGCATTACAGAAGTTGAAGCACACCTGCCTATTTTTAAAATTAGTTTTATGAAATAGTCCTTTGTGGTTTCACTAACCTTGCTTATGCGCTGTACTCCCTTTCTTCTTGCTAGAGTTCGATTCATCATGTTAGTGTTCCTTCTCGGTGTTCTTGTGAAGTGTACTTAACAAGCATACAATGTTCAGCACTGATTAACTCAAAAGACCGAAAGACAGAAATAACATGAAAAATAGAATAAAGTTTGTCCAAAATCCAGTTTAATTAATCTACAGAGATGAAACTTGCAGTGGAGTTAAAGCCTTGGCTATCACACAGTCTGTGTGTTGGTGGAGTATTCACAACATGTAAATTATTATGATTTTATCTTTCACTCTGAACTTGTCAAAAAAAATTTTTTTTTTTCTTCCTGGAAATTTGAATATATTTTGAAGTAATCCATTTTTATTGTTCTAAATTATGATCATAAGTAAATATACATAATTTACAGCGGGCAAGACACATATTGCACAAATCAATGTCTCAGGAAAAAATTTTAAAAAGAGGTTGATTGATAAATGAACTGAACTTATATAGTTTTTCTAAGCATACCAGCCACTCAAAGCACTTTACAGCAGAGCCACATTTCACAAATCACACTCTCAAACGTAGACACTCCCATCAGTAAGCAGCTTTCAGTTAAGTGCTTTGCCCAGTTTGTAGTGTTTGTTTGAGTGTTGTACCTCTGGGACTAATAAAGTATATTTATTCATTCATTCATTCATTCAGACATTGACTTTTGATAGAGCATGTTGGATTCGAACCAACAACTTTCAGATTGCAAGACAATCATTTTTTCCAGAGTCCCAGCTACAGCATAGCAGCCTCCACACATTCACATTGACATGAAATTCAAATCAGATGTCAGAAATTCACATTTGGAAGATGGCATTTAACCAAATGAATAGAGTAATTATGCATAATGAAGTTAAATGTCTCGGGGAATAAAGATTAAGCACATGAATGACACATTTGTACTGACCATTTTTATGTATTAGGCATTTTTTGCTAATTTTAAGTCTGTAGGACAATGAAGCATATCTACTGAGGCCCCACCAAAACAAGACCTGTTTTTCTGAAACTGTAAAGTTTTTAATCCTTAGTATCCTGGATCCACGTGCTTCAGGGGACACTAAAGTTTTAATTTTATTTTTTTTAGGTTAAATGGGTTACAGACTGAAAATTGAATCCTTACATATTGCTGTAGACAGAAAAATTGCATATTTTGTGAAAATACTGACACATTTGCCCAAATTCTAACTTGACCTATAGCCCCAAACTCTTCATTAGCGTCAAATAAAAACTTAATGAAACGTTCTGCAGTAGCTTCAAAAAGTTCAACTAAAATCTCTACACTTGCTTTGTTGGTTCACCATTCTTGTTTTTTTATTGTGTTTTACACTAACCTCAGGAGGACGCTTTATGGGCATGTCCCATATTCCTTGTTTAGCACCACTTACAGATCTGGGGATGTACAAATTATGTTTTGGGCCATTCTATGTTTCTGTGTTGATAAAATATTTCTGGAAATGGTTCAGGGTGGAGATGGCAGTTTTTGAAAAAGACAATTGTTTTAAACAAAACCACAATATTTCTGTGGAGGACCAACATATACATTTCTGCTTTTTGTTCTTAATTATGTCAATTTTGGCCCTCTACATATGCACGTTCCTCCATATATTAAAGCTAACATATCTTTAAAACAAACTTCTTTTCATGCTCTGCCTATTTTGTCTTCACTTATATTTTTAATTGTCTTGTTTTTGAGTATCTGGGCTTTGGGAATACCACCGTTTTCTGCTCTTCGCTGACTACAGTGGATTGTGGTCCTCCACCAGAATATCAAAGCTTGTCCAAGGTTCCATGTGTTGTACATTCAGCACTTCTGTAACACAATGCCATATGTCCTACTGTCACCTTCAAGTCAGTTTGGGCCAGGTTTGCAGTTAGCCTCTAACCCCTATCATTAACAAGGTTATCTGCCCACTGGTTTTCGGGATGTTTTCTGTCAACTCTGCACAGTGGTTTTTAAGACATTCAGGCAGGTTGTTGGGCACACTTTTTTTTTTTTCTTCGAAGAGTTTTGCAGTGCTAGTGGCTCGTATTTTTGACAGTAGACAGACAGGAAGGAGGGCGAAGAGAGGGTGTAAGACATGCGGCAAAGGTCGCCAGGACGGGAGTCGAACCCGCGACATCTGCGTTGAGGACTGAGGCCTCCAAGCGTGGGGCGTGCTAACCCCCTGCGCCACCACAGCACGCCCTGGGGGCACACTTTTAAAGTCAGCATTGTTTTGCTTCACTGTAAATAAGACCTCATGTGTGTGTCTGTTTTGCGTCGTATCAGAGAAAACACAAAACAGAATCATTGTGCTTAAGGTAGTCATCATTTCTTCACATCAGTTTCTGTTTTAATGGGAGTTGCTCAGTGCATTGTGAGATGACAACATATATTGTTTAAGGTAGCAGTGATTTTACAGTAAGATTTATATAGTGTTAGAAAACAAATTTTCAGTAAAGTGGGCATGTAACTGTCTTTTCTGGTGTAAAAATCTAAGACAATAATACATCCTTTCAATACATTTCCATCTTTAATGTGACATCCCCATAGAATAGAAAGATGGACAAACAAGTCAACTATGAGAAGAAATGTAAAGGATGAAGAAAGACCGCAAAACACACGCTTTTTTTTTTTTTTTTAAGGAATAGGTAAATAAAATCTTGAAGGAAATGTGTCTAGTTCCATTCAAACCAAAGATGAACTTTGTATTTCCATAAGTTATATTTCACGGGCAGAGGTGCCGCCAGAAATCTTGGGCCCCCTGACAAAAAATTTGATTGGGCCCCCCCTGCACAGCTGCTGTCACAATTTTTTGAGTCTATTTAACCTATCAAAAGCATCACAATTTTAAAGGCTTGCAACTTGCTTTCTTTGGTTCAGGGGAAACCAAACTTTACATCTAGTGTGAATGACTCATTTAATTTCTGGCCATGGCTTAATATCTAATAGGAACGACCTAACTATAATAAGTCATTAAGTTAAGTCATGGCCAAAAGTAGTTTTTTTTTTTTTTTTTTTCTCCCATGTTACCAGTTTGTATTATCGGGGAGCTAGAATCAACCTTTAGTTTCAGATTATTTCCCTTTAGTAATGTATGTAGTTTCTCAAGTTAACAAAAAAAAGATTTTACACAGATCTGCTCTCAAATGATAATTTCTACACTTTGTTTATTAACAAAACAATTTACATAAATTTGTTTAGTTTCATATTGTTTCTGCATTTCATTTAAAAATGTTTTTAAAGTATTTTCTAGATATCTACAAATTTAGTAATCTAAATTCTGTCATAGGATATGTTGTTGATGGGGATTATTTATTAAAATTACAAATGTTAATCAACTATGAGCACAAAACCTCAGATGTCTGGTAAAATAATGAGGAAAATACATTTTATTTCCCACCATCTGTGACTCCAAACGTACATCCAAATCTACAAAAAAAAAATGTTTTCACAGGGGTAAAACTAAAATTTCACAACAGTCAAGCCAGAACTAAAGATGCAATATTGACAAGTCAAAATGGGAATGTTGATAGACTTTTGTCAAGAGACAAAATGCTGAAATTGAATTGTATTTGTACCACAGCCAGACCAATCAGCCATTCGATACAGTCAGATCGTTCACTTTACCATTTTCTTTATTATTTAAGTAGACTTCTTTAGAAATTCTGCTGCATGATCATAGGGGATTACTAAAATAATTATAGCCATGCAAATTGATATTTGAGATTAATGTATTCACTGAAGGGATATGAAATATGTGGTGTGTGTAATTGTTTTTTATCTTTTATTATTCACTCTTCCTAACACACTGTATATTTCATATTCTTTGAAATATGAAATATTTCAAAGAATATAACATAACCATTACATACGACTCATGAAAATAACCACAAATGTATACCGATTTCTAAAATTGTGGGGGGAGGAGTAATTTATAGCACCAACAAGACATGTTACTAATATCAAATTATTCCAGCTGTCAAAATGGTTTGAAATGAAACTAATTAAGTGTCTTCACAGTTTTCACATCTTTTAGCAGTAACTGTAACAGGATATGAAAAACACTAGTGGAAGTGGGGTATTGCATAGAGATTAATTCTAGACCACGGATTGATTTTTCTCACCCATGTGAAGGAAAAAGGGACAAGAATTTGAGATATGGATGCATAAGAAGTCACCAAGCAATGATTTACCATCAACAAATCGAACCTCTACCCAAAACTCAATTTTATACCTTAAATGATGTACTCAAAAACCTCGAGCTGAGGCTCTGAAAAAGTCACACTGTTAGCAGGCAAAAACAAGAACCTGTGGTGGGCCAATCGATAGAAACTTCATTACAAGGAAGCATGGCTAGTAATCTCCTTGGCTGCAGCTGTGAGGGCATACATTCTACCACAGCACCTGTTCTCAATAATGTATCCAGCCTGCACCTGGAGGAGCACAAAGGCGCATTCACACAACTGCGTGGATTAACACTTTTCATCTTTTGTCCTTGTATCTGTCTGCCTATCAAATACAAGCTCACAAGGTTTCTGTGTTATTTCGTACTCTTGCCCTGTTTCTGTCCTGCAGCTCCGGATGAGCTTTCACACATTTGTGCTAAGATGCATTTTCAGCAGCTTACAAGAGCATAAAGGGAGGAAACTATGGGAGCAAACAGTGAAGGTGAGGAGCAGCAGCCGGGGAAGTGTGAGGAGAGCAAAACAGGGTAGACGAGGTAGGGGTTTTTTCTTCCCTTTTTTGCTTAAGATAAGTGGGGCATTTGGGGTTCAGCTTTTGTGTAGTGTGTTATCATGTTTAAACAGCTCAATGTTCCACCAAAGTAAGCCCATAAAAGCAAACCATAGCGACATTTAAAACCACTTTGCCAATGGAGCTTTCCTAGTTTAAGAAAATTGGGTCTCTACAAAAACTAATAACACATAATCTGGTTGCTATGTTTTCAGCCTTTGATTTAACTCATAACATCTATAGCAGAGTTAGGCAGTGAAAGGGAAAATGTGATATTGAAAATTTTTTAATTGATCCCAAAATACTTTTCCTGGTCTCACTTGAAGCTTGTGCTCAAAGGAGTTTGTGCAAGTAATGACTGAAACATAATTGATTGTGCATATCTATTTTTTTATGCTAATCCAACCAGTAGATGGCAGTGACAGAGCAAGAACTAGCGCCATTTAAATCACCAGAACAGGAGTGCTTTGTACAAAAAAGTTTCATCATATTGCCTCTTAAGATTAATAGAAAGTAATTGTTTTTAGAACTATGGAGAATTTACTGCCTTTAATCTGATAACTCGCTCATCGTAGGGACTTTTAAAATCTATTAACTTGACAAAGAGTTATATGATGCCTGTTGTCAAAAATTTACATTTCATTCAAAAAATATGTCAATTTCAACAGCTGGGTTTGTGATAAGACACTATTTCAAGATTTAGTCTATAGTCTATATTTCTATGCAGAATATTAAAGAACACCTCAATAAATCTGAATAACATTGAATCTGTAACTTATTTAATAAATTCAATGATACTCACATTCATTACAGATATCTATTCCAAACATTTATTTCTGTTAATTCTGATCAGCTACCAAAAACTCAAATTTCAATTTATTTAAAAAATTCAAACAAAACATTAGTTTTAAGGGGAAAATACTTTGGCTCAAAGATTGACGGAGATAACTGATACAGCTCTTGTAGGGTTGTCATGACAGTTACATTTCAAACTCTATACCAAAACTAAAAATATATATATATTCTTAATACTATTTTTGGTACCACTGCAATATTTTTGAAGGCACAGAGTTCTTCTAGTTAAGAGCAAAAAGTGTGATTAATGATAATATTTTAACCTTCTTCATTCCCCCCTGGCAGTCATTCAGGGATTCCTAAATGCTTGTTCTCACCAAGCATCTCCTATTTCCACAAAGCTGTGGCGCTTCCACCTCACAGATTACTCCTCCCCCCACAATTTCCATTTCCCCACTCAACTCCATCAGACTAGCAGTAGCAATTAGCAAACACCTGGTGGACCTGTTCATTCTGCTAAGCTATCATACGAACTACTTCTCAGTGCAGAACGGTTGTAAGGCAGAGTGTCAGGGAGAACAGGAACTTCTTAAAGACTTCTTAAAGCATGTTTCTAGGCATCAAATTGCAAAGTAAAATTTCTTTTAAGCCATGTTTGATGTATATACAGCAATGCCAAAATGGCACGTAGTACCCTTTTGTACTACATTTTGGCACCTAATACCACCCCTTTAACAGAAATCCCTTACAACAAACATACATTTAACATAACAATTCAAATTACCTGCTGATATAAGAGGGTTTGCTTTAAAAACATGTTTGGATGTAAATTAGAGGACTATGCTATTAAAAACAATCCTGGGATACTCATTTTAAACTAAAATTAAATAAATAATTATTTAAAAAATGGGTGTTCTTTAAACGGTCATGTTTAAAGAACAAGAGAAGAATAAATATAAGCCCATCTACTTCATCGCACCCTTTTAGGAATTATAAATCATATGCTAAGTTTGGCTTATAACAACAAACCCCACTTGTAAATACAATGTAGCTTAACTGTAAATTAAGGACCATGTTAAAAAGGTTAGTAATCACTCTGACACCCTGGAAATTCATTCAAAGATTAACAAATTTGTTTAAACATTTCTTTACCTATTCCCATTGAATGAGCTCATTGTGGTACATCAGCAGGTAGGTTCAGTTTTCCATTTTCAGCGCATTTGATTAACAGCAGTGGGATGTCCGTCAAACTGTGAAACAGCAGGTTTCAAAGGCAGGAGAAACAGACGCCCATTAGGGTCCACATTGTGGTAATTTTTTTATTCTATCTTTTATTTTTTCCATTTGTGATCAGCACCCCCTTCACCAGTTAACTCCCCTATGCCAAAACCAGCCCTGTTTCTCTACAATATCTATGATATTTTAGATTCCACTTATTGAAATGATTTACTGAAATAAATTCACCATCCATTTAGTTCATAATATTCTTAGAAGCATCTGTTTGCATCCAGGTATCACAGAGTTAATGGAACAATAGAGCTAACTCTTCAGTCAAATTCTTGCCTCTGTCACAATGAAAATATGGGGACCGATTAGATTTCTTCCTTGTTGACTTGACCTATTGACTCGAACACTGATGTCTATGCAAATTAATTGTGTGCTTTTTCAAAACATGTGACACATGTTTGGGTAGTTCAAACTTAAAACATAAGCATTTTAAATGGCATTTGCCAGCCTTGAACATATTTATGATGGTTGTAATTTGAAGTAGATATGACAAAATTGCAGAGGCACCACCTCAAGTTGTACTGAAGTTAAACATTCTATGGCTTGTTTTACTCTGGCAATACTAGTAATTGGGGTTTTTTTGCCCTCTGGGTTTATTTGCATTGTATGAGACAACATTATTCATCAGTCTTTAACATTTTGAATCATTAAATTAAACTGAGTAGCTCAAAAGTGAGACTAAGCTTACTGACAAAAAAGTAACTACTGTTACTTATTCTTAGATACGCCATGCATATATACCTCTACTACAGAATTGCAACTTATTAATAACATAATAAGTTATCATGTTATTAATGTCACCTCATTACATCTACCAGTGTACTAATTGTTTACCATACTGCTGTATTCCCAGATGGTTAATCAATTATTTAACATAGGAGAACAAAACTCAAGATAGTAATGTCGAAAGAAAGTAATACATCCAAAAATGATGCAGTAAATCAGTGAATTTTATCCCATTGATCCCAGAATTTATAATTCAGAACATGAGCATATAATAAGCATCACATAAACTTTAAAAATGTGATGAGACTGGTTGTATGACAATACCTCCTTCATTTTCACGTTTGGGCTCACTTAATAAGGAAAACAGCACAGTAGATATCAGGGAAGTAAGAGCTGAGTTTTTAGTTATCAAGCTTTTTGTTTTATAATTAAAGGTTGGTTCAAAACTAAAATCCCAATAATTTGGTGTAGTGGTGTCCATCTCACTTAACATGAAGCTGTGTCGCTGTTATCAACATAGCTTATGAGCTCTTTGATTAAATGTAAAGACCGAGACACTAGCCAGACATCTGTTAGGAAATCTGCAGAGTGATTACACTGCCTCATCTCACAGAGACTCATAGTAACAAATGATGTAATTAAACTAGAGTAATACTGCCTCTTGGCCTTGGCTTCTTTCCTTGTGTGGACTCCAGTTGTGGTCTTTATTTATGTATCCTCTAAACTTATATATATGTATATAAGAGTGAACATTTCTAAATGCTGTAATTTATTTACATCAGTCAATGTAAGGACTTAAGAATGGGGGTAATATGGTACAAATATAATTGATTTAGGGTATGTTGACCAATGATAAAAATTTTCTTTTTATGTTTTTCTTTTCTTGCATATTTATAACAGCTCAAAATCTTTATTTAGGGGTTCACTCAATCTAAATTGCTATAAAAGTACAAAAAGCACCATGTGTTTCCCAGCCACATAGTACTATTTTGTAGCACAATCAAGTAACTATGTTACCTTCAGTTGTAGGTGACACCTTGAAATTGGGCTTCTGTCTCTTCAGGAAGTCTTCGCCACATCGTTCCTTTACTAACCCTCTTTCATGTTTTTACTAGCATTTCACTGATAATTTGTTTGTATGATGAGCTCAGCCGATGTGCAGTTCAACCAGGTGTTTGCCAATTGCTGTTATCTAGTCTGAAGGAGCTGAATAGATAGGGAGGGCTGTTCTGTGACGCTTAGAAACTGCAGCTCCAAGGAGGAGCTTCGTCCTTGAAGGCAATGCTCGGCCCCCCAAGAGTTTTGACCAACTGAATGGTTAAGGGAATAACATCTTAACATGATTTAAAGCTCAAAACAAAAGTTGATTTTACATAACACTGCCACTTTAAACTCAAACTCTCCCTGACCTGCAGCTTTCCCACACTCCAAGGCCCCCTGGCCTTCCTTGCCTTAAGTCTTGCTTTGCAGAAATATGCCTTGGCTCACTCCATGGGCCAACAAGTTTCTAGACGCAAAATGAAATATGTATTTGTCATTAAATCCTATTTAATATACTCCTACCTCTGTTGTGATTGTGTAATATGTGTTTTAGAATTGTTTCCAAACTCATTAAAAGACAATGAAAAGATGCAACACTGTGTTTAGATTTCAGTGTTTCTCCACCACAGGCCTCCTTTTATGGGTAATGGTGGAAGATATTTAGCCCACGATGAAGCAAAATAAGTATGAGTTACAGTTTCAATCCGCCCTTGTCTAGAGAACTTCAATCACTCAATTTCTCTGAGCAGTATGCTTCCAATCCCACCAAACAGCTGGCCTGGCATTTAGAACACATGGGGATTAGGGGCTTGATTTAGTTAGAGGCTCAATCCAGAGTGAGACCACACAAGCACTTATGATGCCACGTTCTCCTCTCTGCTGGCTTTGTGATAATGTCCTTCTTTTTGTTTTGCTTGCAGGCATACAGTATGCCACAAATAATGCCACATGTAAATTTCTTATTGTCATTGTAAGACACCTTAAATATGCTCTCCCCCTTTTATTATGCATAAATAAAAAAGAAACATTATAGTTGTCAGAGGCTGTTTTCAGAATATCAAATATTTCTCTTGGTACCTTGGACACATCATTTTTCCAACTATGATATTTTTAACTACTGCTGGATTTAAAATAATCTCTTGGCTCTTGATATTTCCCATCTTCCCCAGTCAATCGTGCCATCATAAGCCCTGCTGATAATAATATGCTTTCAGTCTGACTTAGGAATGCAAGGTATGCAATCCCTTATGAAAATAATGCTGCTTGTGAAAAGTACAGGTCTGCGTCAGTGCTCTTTGACAAGATGTACAAAAGAGGAATCTGTCAAGATTTCCCACTGACTATCACCTCTCATTGGTTAGTACAAGGAACTAATTTGCATGTGGTGGGAGTGTCCTGAGCCAGCACTGAGATGAATGACTTGTTCAAGTCAGAGAGAAATAAGGCAAAGCACTCGGCAGAGGTCTGCTCAGTTCAAAATGCCTGAGTTACTTAAGCTGCCACTCTTCCTGCTGTAAGTGGAAAGTGCTGGACAAGAACATAAACATGTTCAGGAGCAAGTACTCCAGCAAAAGAGACAGCATATGGGTAAGTTTTCAGGTAATTTCTTCTTTTTTTTTTAATCACTGCAACCCAACAAAAAAACTGTTTTGTTGTGATCTAAAAAAAACAAAAAAAACAGAGTGACTTTTTGTACCATCAACATGGATACATAAGGTTCTTTCTATTGTTATGCATTTTTATGATGGTAATTCTTTAATATAAAATAAACTCTTTGTAACAAATGTCATTTTAAGCCATGGCTTAGATTTATTTTCTTAACTAAATCTGATGACGCTTGTAATTATTGCATCACTCAGATTTCACAACATAAAACAAGAATAGAATTTCATACAGAACTACAAACAAAGAAATGCTCAGTTTCACCAAAATCAGAGTTTTCTGATACTCTGTTGCTTTTTTAATCAACCTGAAACATCTTTTATTTTCTTGTATTACAGGGTTTCTACATCCTTATGTTGTACACCAACCCCCTCTCCTGTCTGGCAAATTTCAGTCAAGCAAAAGAGCTCATCTATAAGATAAAGGAGGGATTACCCAAGGGGACTTTCATCGGGGCTATTGGAGTGGACTTACATTTGGATTTCACAGTTGAGCCCCCCTTTTTATTCAGTCTCACTCAAAAGAAGGTCAGTGAGCAGTATGTGAACATAAATAATACGACTGGGGAGCTTTACACATCCGCTGCTGAGATTGACAGGGAGACCCTGTGTCCTTACAGCTCTGGGGAGCAGGGATGTTTCCTTTCACTGGACGTGTTTGTGTTGCCTCAGCAATACTTTCAGCTTGTCAAAGTAAAGCTTTTAATTGAAGACGTGAACGACAACAGGCCAAAGTTCCCTACAGATGAAATTCGCATGTCTATCCCAGAAAACACAGCAATAAATGACCGTTTTGCAGTGGAACTGTCTGCCATTGACCCGGACCTGGGGATTTATGGAGTGCAGACCTACTGGCTGGTTAACGACTTTGGTGTGTTTGCTCTGGATGTAGAGGAGAATGATGGAGGTGAGCTGACACCATTCCTCATTGTGACAGACTTTTTAGACAGAGAGACGCAAGCTGAATATGTTACAGATATTATTGCAGAAGACGGAGGGACCCCTCCCCTTCTTGGAGCAGCAACTTTAAAAATTGCCATCACAGATGTAAATGACAACTGCCCTAAATTTACAGAGTCACAAATTAATGTCACTCTGCATGGGAATACCACCAAAGGGGCACAGTTGGCACGTTTGCATGCTTTTGACCCTGACCTTGGTGCTAATGCACAGATCAGCTACGCTTACAGTGAACGTGTGCCAAGGGACACCAGGAGCTTGTTCCACTTGGACAAAATTACAGGGGGGATCAAGCTAGCCAGGAAGCTAGACTTTGTCACAACCACATTTTACAAACTGACTGTTCTGGCCAATGGACCTGGCTGCATCCCTGCTGTTGCAACTGTAACTGTCTACATCATCAAAGTGGTTACAGGACCCCCTGCTGTCATACCTAGATATATTGCACCCGAAAAGGATGGAGTGGTGACACTAAAGGAGTCTGAGCCAGCCTTTTCTCCAATAGCATTTTTTACTATCAAAAACATGGACAAAAGCCAAAGGGTGGACTGTTATTTAGAAGGGTTTGGTCCCTTCAGGCTTGTCCCATACCAGCAGTTAGAGAATGAGTATTTACTAGAAACAACAGAGACATTGGACTATGAGAGGACTCAGGAATATGAGCTAATTTTGGTTGGTAACAATACTCAAGGTCTAATCATAAAGACTTTCCTAAAGGTGCAGGTTTTGGATGAGAACGACAATGCACCAGTGTTTCAACAGTCTTTAGTGGAAATAACGATTGAGGAAAATAATTCACCAAACACATTTCTCACTCAGCTCCAAGCCTCAGACCCAGACAGTGAAAGTCGAGGGGAGGTAATCTACATCCTTGGTGGTGATACTCCTGAAATTTTTGTTGTGGATCGTCTGACGGGGGTTCTGAGTGTTGCGACATCTCTTGACAGAGAGGAAAAAGAAAAATATCGGTTCATAGTTAGAGCAGTAGATCAGGGAACGCCCAGGAGGGAGTCAATTGCTACTGTAGTGGTGACTGTACTGGATCGCAATGACAACAGTCCACGTTTCATTAACAAGGATTTTACCTTCTTTGTGCCAGAGAACTTTCCTGGGTATGGGGAAATTGGTGTCCTCTCTGTGACGGATCCTGATGCTGGTAAGAATGGGTGGGTAGCCCTGTCCATCCTTAATGGCAGTGACATTTTTATGATAGACACTGGCCGAGGTGCACTAAGGGCCAAGACATCCCTAGACCGTGAGCAGCAAGGAACGTACCAGCTGTGGATTGAGGCCGCTGATGGTGGGGTGCCAGCGCTTTCCTCTGTTACTATGGTGACTGTTCTCTTGTTGGATGTTAATGACAACCCGCCGGTTGTTCTTTTCCCTCAGTCCAACCAGTCCTACATGCTGGTACTACCTAATACAACACCTGGAACATCAATAGCAGAAGTGTACGCAGTGGACAAAGACACAGGGATGAATGCTGTGATTGCCTACAGTATCATTAAAAGGAAAGGGGGCGAGCCAGGGTCATTTGCCATTGATCCAGAAACAGGAAACATAACATTAAAGAGAGAGCTCAGCAACAGGGGGCTTTACAGCCTTCTGGTGAAAGTTAGTGATCACGGTCAACCTGAACCGCTTTACTCAACGGTCATGGTTAACTTCTTTGTCAATGAAACAGTGAGCAATGAGAGTTACATCCAAAGCCTGCTGACCAGAGAGGTTGACATAGAAGTTGAAGAGAAGCCCTGGTATATCAGTCAGATGACAGATGGGCCAGAGAGGTATGAGCTGTTTCCCTGTCGGCCCATCCTCATCAGTCTTTCAGTGGCATGTCTCGGGTTGTTTTCCCTGGTTCTCATATTGATATCTTATATATGCTGCAAGAGATTTAAAAAGATAAGGAAGAAAAGATCAGAAGTGGAAGTACCTTTAAAATTGAAAAATGGCTCAACAAACTTTCTGAACAGAAAACTCAGGCAGATGTCAAACATCTGATCATCAGTTTTGTACATATCCAAAAACTACCACTGTTTACGTGAATGTTTACAAATATAACTGTAAGAAGTACAGCTCTTAAATAAAGTTGCTGTTTTTGCTTTGGTAATTTTAATGTTATTACTGCAATATACCCAAGAGGGGAAGAGCTAAGTTTAAAGTTCTATTTTGTCATCTCCTATACGATACATTGTATTTGTGATTCTTTTCAATTACTTCAAATATGACACATTAGAAAATTATTGGCAAGAAAGTAATAATGGCATTATGGTAAAGCAACAAGAGCAACTGATAAGATTACAGAGTTATTTTGTACATATTGTAAAAAATTTGTTTTACTATTTTATGTAACACTTTTGCACTGGTATAAATAGAGACATTTCACCAGGAGGTCCATTCTCTTGAATCAGTTTAAGAAAAAAATATCCATTGAGGTTATCAGTGGAAGTTAGAGAAATGTTTAAATATTTATTTTTTCAAAAACTTTCCATGTATATTCACAAAGTGAAAATCTAATTTCTAAATCTGAATGTTGTAGAACAGACCATTTGTATGTGCAAAGAAATCCTGTGCTTTATTTTCAAATTTTTAAAACCCACATATAGACCCCTGCCAAGCTTTATCAGAACAATCAGCCTCACTGTCTAGCTCTTGATCAGTTATTTTGGACTGGATTGAATTTTGTCATACATGTTAAAAAGACTCCAGAAAAAAAAGCGTACATGGGGTCCCTGTCTGTGTTTATTTTTTAATCTTGTCTGAGCACAGTGTGAGTAACTGCAAAAAGACTTCCACAACTGAAAAGTACCTGACGTCATAGGAGGTCAAACATATTTAACATAAAATCCCTCCCAACACAGCTAAACATTTATCGAAGATGATAAATGAAACAATTTCCACTATTTTTTTACATTTATGTTCTTGATGTCACATATGTCAATCTAATTTCAAGAATCATGCCATTTTTAATGTGTCTGTAAAATAAACTGCAAGTGTATGAAAGAGAAAATCTGATAAATTATTAAAGATATTTATTTTTATAATATATTTGATATCATCCTATGTCTCGTATGTCCCATATTTTTAAAACTGTTTTTCTGTGAAATGCTTTATCATATCAAGAAACATTCAAGAGACTTTATTTCACCTCCCTGTTTATTGACAGGTTGTTTAATACATCTCACAGATTCAAGTTTGCATTTGTTCTTGTTAGCTTGTTATTTAAATATTAATAATATATAAACAAACACACAATGTATTAATTCGAAGTGTGTCTTTAATAAATGCACAGATCTTATCTGTCTCTTAACACATGTATCAATTATGGGGAAAATTGGCTTTTTAGAATAAAATAGAATAATTTGATATCAGTTAAATTCACTAAAATTTAGATACAGTTTTCTGATCTAGTCTGGAAATGGTTAATGCATTGCACTACACACAAGGCAAGTGCCAGAAAACAGTTGAAAAGCAGCCTGAGACTCTGTATCGCTGTCAACACCTGCATGGATGTCAGAGCTAGTACAGTAACACCCAGAGTAACACTTTAAAGGTAAAACATTGCTCTTGTGTGGAAGGTCAAATCAACTTTCCTCACATTTTTTGAGTTGCACTGTACCACTATTACTGCTACAATCAGTACAAATTCATGAAATATCACCCATGAAATTGTGAAAGTGGCCGTGACACTTTCTCCACCAACATGCGAAAACCTAATCTTCAGCTTTATGAAGGTGCCGCTTCCCTGCGCAGTGCTTGTTTGTGTTTACTGTGAAAGCTGTGCAGACACAAAGCCTTCAGGACTCTGTGTTTTCTTGTTAACGGGATGTACACTCCCCAGAGAGGAATTCTGTTGTATTAAGCACCACTGAAACCTGTTTGGCTTTCACAAAGCGGCAAACATCCAAACAAACCTGTGCTCACAATGTGCTCACCCAAGCAGCTTCTTAAGTGATCACAGGCTTTTCAGGACGGAAGTGTGCCACGCAGGCACAGAGCACATCAGGAGCTATCAGCCTCAGTGTAATCCTCAGTAATCATCACTGGCCAAACTGTGCATTACACAAATAGGCTGAAATATGATACATAGCATGCACATACTAGATGCGCATGCTATGATCACAGGTAATAATCGAAGGTGCTTTAACAAGAACAAAATATCTCACAAGGCGTGAACATTGAGGGAATGCATTTAATCTGCCTTATCGTCCAAGACAAGTATAACTGGATTCAAATGCTTTTTTTCTGCAACAGTGAAACTATTTTCTTAAAGGAACAGTCAGGCAAGTGATGTGTTTCCCAAAAGAAGCCCTCTTGCTTTTGCCAATAATATTACTCATAGTTTACTGTACAGCATATCACGGTGCCTGCTTCAAGTGTTGTTCACCCTTGGAAAATGAGGTGCTATGTCTTAACCTCATTCATCAAGCAGAACTCTTGCTCAGTCAATACCCTGGTGATGCATTTCTATCAAGGCTATACCAAAAAAAGCTTGCAACTAAGTAACCCTTAATTTGGTACGGTGTCTGGATAACTTTACATTTGTTTTTCACACTGTGCAAACACTTGTAGGAACGTGATTAATTGCAGAAATAACAATGAAGGTCTTACTTCACTATGTCCCTTCTCTCCCCCTTCCACCTTTCAGTTTTTCAGTGGGCCTCATTTTTTTTGCCTGAACATGCTGGGACAGGAAACGGTGATACCAGATTGTTGGGTTATTATAGCACTCATAAGCAAGGTACTTAAGAAACACTTAAGTTGATAGTGTCCGACAATGTGTTTATTTGCTTGATTGAGCTCAGTCTTTGTTTTGCTAACATGTTTCTTTTCTATAATCAGTTAGATTTGAAACAGTTTAAGAATAATGATAAATATATATAAAAAAATAACATCCATGCACCCTTTTCTTTTAGGATGCTTTCTCCTCTTCTTAAGTTATTTCTTTTCTCACAAGGTGTTGTAGAGGAGTGCCAGAACTGTGTGCAGAAAAACCTAACTAGCAATATTTAATAACTTAACAAGGACTATATACAGGCTTCAGGCAGCTATGATAAGTTACCTGAGCAGAATATTCATGTCAACATGCTCATATGCCCATGAAATACCAACTAGTCCTTCATGTTTGTCGCACTAAAGAAAATCAGGATGGAAGATGAGACTATTACAAGAGTAATTTAAGCTTGTCCCTCAAGAAGGCTGGACTTTTATCGACAATGCATTTCTAAATCAGGGTGGACAGATAATTATTGTCTGAATGGATGTAGAAGCATATTTATATTTGGTTAAAAGAGCTTATTCAAGTTTTTTTTTTTCTGTAAGGGTATCTTAAAAACGTGGAAGTTGGAACACCTTTCTTGTGTATGTCTACAGATTAATTGAAAAGCATCAGTGCATATCCAATATCAGCTCTTCATATCAGAGAATTGTGACCAATTAATTCAGTCTTTGTTTAATCTAAAATGTGAATATTGCTTCTTAACAAGTGTTTCTGTCAAGAGTTTTGTGGCAAACTCCCAGCAGGTTCTCTCTTTACAGCAGGTTTAAAGCACCTGCATGGCTGTGAAGATACATTTGCATTGCTAAATTGCTGCATCACACCTGCTGCTGTGCATTCATATTTTAAGCCTTTGTGCCACTGTAAAGCTGTGATGCATATGCTCCCTGAGCACTCTTTTTCTTCTGCTTCTGGTGATAAAGAAATACTTTTGTGGAGTTTATGATTGATTTTGTGCAAAATTTGCACTCCAGAATTAACCGGTTTTGCAACAGACAGGTGTGGGTGCTGTAATCTATTAGCATAAATTTCTCCACTGTTGGTGTGAAGGTACCTTTATTGCTAAATAATCACTTATTAGTTTTGACCATGGTCTTGGTGCTATTCTGATCTTTACTTATATTTTGTAACTACTGGGTAGTTTAATGGATGTTTCAGACTTGTTAAAACAAGTATGAAAATGAACATAACACTGATTTCTTAAAACCTATTAAACATTATAGAAATCATATGTTTTTCCTTTTGTTTAGAAAGGGTTATTTGTTCAGTCATATTTTAAACTTCAACTGAACTCAGTTATCCGCATACTGCAACTTTGCCCTGATCTATACAATGAGCTGTAAGATTTTATTGAGCTTAACTTGGTCTTGGAGGGGATGTTTTGTTAAGTGAATCCCGCTCTGGATTTTACAAGGATAGGAACAGCTGGGAAAGGTAGCAGTTAGAGACACTTCACAGCTTTTCCACATGACTGATCTCCATCAGTAATAGTTCTGCTAAAACCATCAAAACAAGGGCAGAACAAGCTTTTGAAAGGTGACTAAGTTTATTGTAAGAGAATTAAACACTGCATAGACAGCTACATACAGATATACACATACACATCTCAACCTTTGCCCCTGCATACTTTCTCTGTTTTCTATCACCATCTGGGCCTTTTACCTCCCTTCCAGGAAAGTCTATCTGAAATTACATTAAATTCTTAATGGTGTAGACAGCAGGTAATTATCGTCAGTCACAGCCTGATCCCATTTCCAGATTGGCTTAATTGTAGGTCCCTGCCTTGAAATCAAACAAATAAAGACACAATGAGAGGCCTAGGTTAGGTTACACAGCTCCAGTGAATGGAGGAGGCTACATTTCCCAAGTTATGACATCAAATACGGCCCTCTACCACAAGAACACACACACAGACACACACGTTTTGTTCAATCTTCAATAATGTATCTCCATATTCTCCCAGTGAAAATCACTGCCTTTGATCTCAAACATCTTTCATTTGCTGTGATGCAACAACATATAATCCAATCGCGCTCTTCTGATCCTGCTGTGGATTACGTTACTAATTTCCTTTATTCCTCCGTCCCCATTTCTCTCTCAGTTTCATCTGTTTCATTCCAGCAAAAACACAAACAGGAGTTCAGGGAATTAACTGTGGCAACTTGGGTCTAAGCAACTTATTTTTTCCCACAACTGCGCTACGATGATTTATTATAATGTCATGCCACTGGATTTATTTCCTTTTCTAACCAGTACAGGAAACCTTTTGGATGTTATTATTATTATTATTATTATTATTATTATTATTATTATTTCAACAATAAAATTTGTAGATAAAATATGTTAGATTTCAGTCACATTTAAGGGGTGGCAACTATCCCAGCAGCTAACAGGCACAACGCAAGACCCCAAGCAAGAGACGACCCCATTCTGAAAACAAACACCTACACACATAAAGACATCTCAGTTATCAAAAAACATAGCTTGTTTTGTTTTTCACTGCCTGAAAAAGCTGGGCCACCCATAGCAGACCAAGAACATAAGAGAATATCAAAACCAAATCCACAACAAAGATTGCCAGCGACTGTGTGCTTATGAAAAATGTGGCTTAATAAAATGCTGAAATCATCTGTACTTCTTTGTGTAAAGGGATGTAAGCAAATGGCAACACAACTAATTTATTTCCTTAAGACATGCTGGCAGTCTTAATTAACATCTTTTGATGTTATTTTCTTTTAAGAGAAGATTAACAATGTTAAGTTTATTCTGAAAACTAACTACATTTCCACAGTCAATATGTCGTTTTTCTGAATTACAATTGCATTTCAGTATTAATAAGCTCCTAGCCCTAATAGGATTGACTGCACTGTGAATGCAATTGAGTGCCGATTTTTGTTCACGACTGAAGCGAATTTCTATGTAGTTGATACACTTCATGCTTGACTGCGGGTGCTTGTGCTTAATTAAAGCTGCAAAACTTAATTTTAAATTAAATTTAACACTCTGGTTACCTAGCAAAAAAAGGCCAGCGGAATCATCAGTATTTGTTACCAACGTGAGTTCAGAAGCAATACCATTAGAATTTTAAAATAAATTCTAAATTCTAAATTTGTTCTTTTGTCCTACAATTAAACAATATGTCTTCATAACGTGTATAATAAGACATACTTGTTTTATGGCTTGGCTTTAAATAAGGTAAAGCTTTTCATGTCTTATGTCATTAATATCACCAAAATGACTGCTTTTTACCCAAAACTCTTTTAAGTTAAATTTTTTTTACATACATTAACTTAGTGATGGTAAGTCCAAAACCTTGGTGTTCTGAAGTCACAGTTGACTGAATGCATGAGGGTCATTGAGATGTTTCAATATTTTCACATAATGTTTTTTTTTTTCTTTTGGTCTCCATTAAACCTTCTGAGAGGTTTTCCATCAACCTCTCAGAAACTAACAAAGCTAACATCATTATTTGAGCTTTTCAGAATAGATAATATACACAGAAGTTTTATTGTATGTAAACAGATATATGCACTGAATGTAATAACTTTAAACAATATCTCATTATCATGGCCTTGAGCAAATATAATAATTTTGGAAAGAGTGTTTTTATACCGTGTATATTGCAGCTAATTCAAATGCAAATATTATCAAAAAGTTAATTTATTTTAGTAACTCAATTTACTGCATGAAACACAATATGGATACATTATACACGGACAGGTCTATTAAAGTCTTTACTTCTGTTCATTCTGATAATTTCTTCATGCACAGTTAATGAAAATATGACGTTTAATCTAGAATATTGCGTAAAATGAATAAATACATAAATGTAGGCTTATTGAGAAATTTGTTCAATATCTGTCTGCAGGTTGTTAGTCTTAAAAGGTACAATTGATCCAAAATATCAATACATGTATCGCATAACCAATATTATGCCCCTCTTAGGATTCAGTCAGTGGCAACTATCTCAGCCACTGACTCAATATTCTGTTTTTTTTTGGGGGGGGGGGGGGGTTTGCTTTAATCTGCATAAAACTCTTTATACACCTTGGCTATATAACCCTTAGCTCATTGTAAATACTACTATCTGTTGTGTACTGTGAGTAACTTCCAAATAAACCATATTATTTGTGTTTTTTTTTAAAAGCCAAGGCAGGCATCTTCCATTTGGATAAGTAATGTTCATCTTCTCACATGTACATGTCAAATCTTTAGAAAAGTTTTTATACTTTTCTAAGTATAAAAACTTAGAAAAGTTTTTATACTTTTTTTTTATAGTTTTTATAGTTTTTTTATAGTTTTTTTTTTTATAGTTTTTTTATAGTTTTTATACTCAAGAGAGGAAGTCTCCTCTCTTGATCAAAAGGTCAGGGTTAATCAAGTGTAAGGTTAATTAAGGCCTTGGTATCTTAATTAATTTTGCCTCAAGAACTGAAAACACTATCTTTGACTACTGATAAATTATAACATTGTGTTTATGTTTAATTTACTCTGTACACACACCAGTTTTATATAACGTCTCGTTTCCAGACCTGTAGGTACATGTCAACCACTTCAGTGTTGACATTTGTTCCCACTTTGCGACTCTGTCCCCTGTATCTAACTAATTATCAACATTTGTTTAACTGGTATCATATATTAGCTCTGTGGTAATCAAATATTTTGAGAGCAAACATGGAAAAATGAATTACTAAACCATTGAAGAGGGTTATTCTGCTCATCCCTGAGGCAAGTCATAAATGTTGGCATGAAAGGAAATAAGTGACAGGACAAGCCCATTACTACAAACAAGTGTCTATTTATGGTCAGTATATTGCATCTTTTATTGGTTTGGTGAAATGACTATTAAGCCTTTGCTTTAAATTTAACTATTGTTTGCTTAAATTTAACTCAGTAGCATTCATGTTTCTAATTAACTGGCTTTGGTAATAAAATCTAATTAAATTAAGACTTACTCATATTCTCCATTGTATTGTGTAGGTGAAGATTTGATAGGGTAGACTATATGTCAAGGGTCATCTGGTTTAAATAAGTAAAAATGAAGTTGACTGTTGAAGTGGGTTCTTTTAAGTAGTTGTGAGTTGTTATCTTAAAGTAGGAAGACGTCAGTGGAATGAATTAGCAGACATCTTCATACCACAGAAAGGCAAATATTGATTTGAGTGGAGTCACTTATGCATATTTTAGAAATTTGTAAATACTGTAAATTATGTCATTGCAATGCAGAACAATATTATATTGCCTGATGTTTCTCCCATATGCTCATTTATTTCTTTAGCTGGTTGCTGTTGCTAAATAAAATGTCGTGGGGCCACCTGTTGGCTGAGACGCATTATTTTGCATGTATAAGTCTGCCAATATGTTAGTAACCCTTTGAATTTAGTCTCTTATGTTTTTTGTGTTATTGTCAAATTACTTTTTTAAATGAAAAACAAAAAAAATTGAAGTGCTTGGAGCCATTCCTATGTGAATGAAGCACCGGCATCCCTGTTACATAGACAAGTCCTAGCCAAGCTGCAGACATGCCAGTATCAGTACACAGGATGTGATGGTAACAAAATAGTTCTCTCTAGATTCTGCTCTCTTTGGAGTTTCAACAACCGCAATCTCTCTCTCTGCTCTTTCTCCTACCTACAGTTCCTCCTCTGTATTATCTGGCTCATACAGATATGCTCCTGTCTCCCCTGAAAAGGCAAAGTCATCTTTGCTGCTGCAATTGCTTACTATCCTATCTCTAGCTGTTTCCAAATAACACCAGCAGAATGTCTGTCTCACATGATTGGATGATTGAACTATTTTATGTAAAGGAAAAATAAAACATACATCTTGAATGTCTAGCCTTACTCCAAAATGAAATTGTCTCTCTTTCCATAAATTCAAGTGAATGATTCTGGTACACTTGCAGGTAGGTTAGCTATTAATCCCACTTTAAAACTCTAGAAAGAAGAACTCTCAATGACGGATTCTCGTTTTAAAGGCAAAAAAAGAAATTAAGGCTGAATGAACTACCCTCGCACCCCCTACAAAAGTGGCCCTTTTCTCCATCTGAAAAAAATATCAGACTTCAAAGATAGATGCCTTTTAGGGTCAGTCTGGCTGGCTGGCTGTCTGAGCTGTGGCAACATACCAAGTTAATGGAGTGCCAGATGAGCTTTCCTTATTAATATTGGCCACTCATGCATCACAGGAAGTTGTTTCTCTTTCTGTCAAGGGGAACTAAGCCTCCTCACTTAATTTGGTGAATAAAATGTGTGAGTGCATATTCAGGTGTGTGTGCGTGTTTTCATTTGTGTGTGTATTTTTATTCCTCTCATTTACCTCCTGATTGAATACATTATAACTTAATTCCAGCCATGTTTGCAAACTGGTTTGAGGACAGTCAGAGCATTTGTTCATCACATAAACATGCACTCTATAACCTCAGGGAATAATTTGTCCTTCCATATTTCAGTATTGTATTTTATGGTGGTGAGACAGACACTTCATCTGAGACAAGAGAACAAAGTTATGCTTTGGTCTACATGACAATCAGAGGGCAATGGGGGAAGAAAGGGAGAAAAGAAAACCCACCTAACCCCAGAGATTATTTGTAGTTTCTAAGCTTACAGCCGCAGGCAAAGGATCACAACAAAAATGCAAACACAAACGCAGACAGGCACACAGAGCAGGTTGAATAAGAACAGAGAAAGAACAGAAAAATAAAAACATGTGGGTCTTTGGATGTTGATAACTGAATAAGCCTACACAAATAAAATTGAAAGTGATTTTCAACATGTTTTATACTTGAAATTAAATAAGTAAACATGCCACAATTTCTCAGTTAATTTTTTTTTCTACTGGGGCCATTGACATAAAATTCACTCTAAATTCACTCCACAAACTGTGGAGTGAATTTAGACAAGTAATGTATTTTGACAATGTCATTAATTTTAGCCATATTGTCTAAGTACAAGCTGGATAAACCTGAGTCTTTAATAGAGATATCCACAGCAGGTGATATGTATCTATGTATTGTGAGAGGGGATCGCGTAAGAAGATCAATACTCTACATCAAGGTGTACATAATTAATAGGCAGCTTCTTCTCTTTAGTCAAAATGACCCAAAAATAAATTAACTGGCTCTGTACAGTCAAAATTACAAGTCTCTCAGAAGGATGCAGCACTTTTGAAATTGCAAACATATTGGCATGTGATCACAGAATCAACAAATGTTTTGTTGTTAATAGTCAACAGAGTCACAAGAAAAGTGTTGAGAAAAAAAGGCACAAATTAAATGCCAAAGATGTGAAAAGAATCAACCATGGAGCGACCAGGAACGTTTAAGATTTCTCTGTCAGAAATCTTAAGAGAGGAGCATCTGGCAGTTTTTGGCTTATGCTAAAATTATGTTAATTCAGCTTCTGGATTTTTGGGTCCAGTGGTGCTAATTGGGATATTCAGGCGTTTAGAAATGTATGTGACCATTACCATTTATAGAGTATGTTTGCAAAAGTAAGACTTTTTTTAAGAAGATCTATTTGCTTTCTATTCTATTTGGCCACAGTTTCAGGAATACTTTGGAGATACTATAAGATTGTAGTTGGTGTCTGGGCTGACTATGGTTTTGATACATACTTTTCCCCTACACCATTCCACACTTTTTATATAGTGTGAGTGTAGCAAACCTTGAAACCATCAACTATGTTATTGTGTGATCCAGTGTCATCGTTCAGTCCTTTACTTCTTAAATGAAAACAATTTTATGACATCCTTCATCTTCCTCACTTCTATTGAACATGTAGAAAACCACTCAGAAGGTCACTTTAATTTCATAAAGTCATACACAATATGCATAATTTATATGTGCATTAACAAAGTGTATAAAATATTCAAGCTTCAATTTACATGTTGTAGCCATGAAAAATTAAGTAGTGCCACAGAAAATTGTTGGAATTTATAGAAAAAGTAGCAAGAGTCAAATTGTTTTGTTTTGTGTAAAATGTTTTCTGTCTTGTCTCTTCTTTAAAGGGACATCACTCAGATTTAGAGCATTTCACTGCAGATGAAGAGATCTTGTTCAAATCTCAATACCTCCTGCTCAGGTCCTGTGCATGAATAACGCTACACTTGCTTTTGAACTTTACCGAGGCATAAATGGGTTGTTTCAATAGAAAGAGCAAAACACATTAATCCCTATAGAATGTTGAAAATTAACAAAAAGACATGAAGTCAGTTTGTTAGTACTCATTCTCTCATCATCTCACCTTTTTTCAAACTTGTACTTGAATGAGGGGCTATCTATGTCTCGTTCTGAGTCAATTTTACTAAAAACTTATCTGAATCCACTGAAAACATGTTTCACCTCTCTTGAGGGAAGTTGGACTCCCAATTTTGTGTATGTGTTGGAAATATTAACATGTAAATTTTTAAAACTCTCCAACTGTAGAATTTCCACAACGTTCAAGATGTAGCTGTCTGATTCAGTCTCTATGGCAGTTCCTTGGTTCATTCTTTTGTCTGCAAGAATTTTATGTTTTGTCCATGAACCATTGCAACATCATTGTGGGGAAAAAAGAAGAAAAAGCTGGAAAAAACATTGAAGCACAAAGTATGCTGTGCTTTCAGTAATTCACTTTCCTAGTGTATTTCATCAAATAAATTCAAGGTTCTGTCTTATTACAGTTATCTGGCTCCAAACTGATGAAATACATCAGCAGGAAGACAAAGCTTAATCCCTATAGGATGACTGACTGAAACAGCACCTACAAAATGCAGTAGGTGAAATCAAGACTGTTTGTCAAGAAAGTTTTAGACTAATTCAGTAGTGGCACATTTGACAGCAGACGGAGAGGTCTCAAATTCAGATCTGAACACCTGAGTCTGGATAAATATTGTGTTTCAGATGCTCACTACCTGCAATTCTCCTTCATATTTATTGAAAAGCTTTTTACAACAGTTTAGCTGCAAGTAACAGGTTGTTTTCATCTTGGCTATCTTTTTGTTTTACAATAAATGTGTCAAACTCATGAAAACTCTTGAAGTTAAAGTTTGTGAAATTTTGGTCCTTCCGGTTTTGGTTTCTGGCAATTGTAGTTAAATCACTTGAAGAAACATGAATAAAAAGTGTACTGATCGGAAGAAAATGCTCAATACAGGCTTTACTTTTACTTCATATTTGTCTATGTTTTGTGTTGCTACATGTTTGCTGTTCAGGCATCTCCTCCCTCATTATGTTATTACTCGGTTGAACGTGAGCACCCTTTACACATCAATTTCCTTCCTTTATCTTGTTGAAAAGTTTCAGGAATTCTAAGAAAGAAGTCAGAACTAAATCTACTGAAAACAGTTTGGAAAGTAGGGTTGATTAGTGAGATTATGTTGTTTGTAAGCAGTAAACCACAAAAAATGCAAATGATGTGGTTGATCATTAACTTTATGTCAATGGTACGCCTTGATGTAGGGGGCATAGCTCAGTGGTAGAGCACTTGACAGCAGATCAAGAGGTCCTCCAGTTCAAATCTGGATGTCCCCTGTGGAGCAATTAAATTCCATGAAAGGTTAACACTTTTCAGAACTTGCACCCTGCATGAAAACTAGAGCTGAGTGTGATGAACTCTGCACTTCTGACCTGTATCATCTCATCTGTGCCTTCCCTGTTTCTCTAAACTACATAAAACAAAACTAACTTGTGCCTGGTTATTTTATCTTTATGATGAATTAATTTCTGCTCATTACTGGTTGGATTTGGCATCAATGTTGTGCTTGGAGAACTTTGTCTTTAGACACAATGCAACTGTTAAAATATTGAACCAAAAAAGCAAGACATTGGCAGTTTTTCTCAAATGCTTTTGCACAATTCTGTGAATACATTAGACCTGCCAATAGCATGTGCAGCAAAATTGTGAAGCACATGTCTTGTCATTTCCCTCATGAAATACAGATATTTTTTTTAAAATTAAATGTAGATTTCAAATGGCTGTGCAAAGAGTGTGTTGTGTAATTAGTATTTTCAGGTAATTTGAATCTTTTGCATTGAAAACACAGAGTGAACTGTTGTAGTGAAAGCATGACAAAGCCATTTGCTGACACGACTCCTTGATTTTGAGGAATCCATTTTGAAGAAGTGGCATGCTTTGCAGTTTGTACTCACTGTTTTTGAAAAATGCACTAGCTCTGAAAACGTTAATAGGAAAGAGTGAAATGCACCGAAGCAACTTACAAAAAAACTGTACAAATACAACCAGCTGAAATTAAATTATATGAAAATGTGAGCTTCCCTCAATTACCTTTCCTGACCACAACCAGCTGGGTGGGAATTCACCAATGCTGCCTCACCAGGGAAATTACATTTCTGAAGTGCGGAGAAGGCTGCTGACTTCAGCTTTTTATTTCAGCAACTCTGAAAAAGAAAACTAAATCCGGATGGAATGATGATTGGTAAATGGGAACTGCAATGATATCTGGAAAGTTACTTATTGTGTGGGTGTATGGAGGTAAAGCAGACAGGGCAACAGTGAGAGGATATGTTGAGTGTTGAGAACCAACAGGTTCTGAGCTACACACTGTCTTATAGACATCCCTCAGAATCCTCTCTGTTCCTGTGTCAGAGTGCAGTCAAACTACCTATTTTCAGCTTGTTTCATCATTGTTGACAATTTTTCACAAATCAACCATTTAGTGAGCCAGGTTACTTTTGGGTGAATATGAATGAAAAAAAAAAGTGCAAAATGTCTACCAATGTCACTTACATTTCCAAATGTAGTGTTATGCTGCAATAACTCCTGATAAGGAGCAACAGAAAGCAAAAGAAAAATAAAATAGCACACACTGGTTGCTCTTGTTCACATTCATCATTATTTGTCATTAGTACTGCCATTTAAACTTTTATTTATTTATTATTTTTTTCACTCAGAAATAATGAGGATGTTAATTTTCCTTGCAGGTAAACCTTTGGCCTTTGGCATACTTGGTAACTGAACTGTGAAATGATTGTTAGCAGGAACAGGTGGGCATTAATAAATTACTGTGACTAATAAGCCACTTAGTGGAAAGGAAGCCTTATGGCACTCATCTTCTGTCTGGATCATGATTTGTGGCCAAAATGTAAATCTTGTTTGCCTGCAGGTTAATCCTGGGTTTTTAGGGGATTAAATCTGACCCATGCTTTACAGGTCAGATTTAGCTGTGATGAGCGATGACACATTGGACACTAATTTGATGACTGTGTAACAGATCTACATGTAGGCTCTATAGAGGGATTTTGTAAAAATTGAAATAGGTTTATGTGGACCTCTATGTGACTGGTTAAATTTTCCCATTTGGTTTTCCTTTCCCGATTCATGTACTCACATGTATATGAAGGCATAAGTGTGATTACGATATGATCACGCTAGATGCTCCATTTCTTCAACTGCATCATTTAGCTGCTTCAGTTTTACTGAACTGATGCTCCCAAGCTGCCTCAATGTGTTCTGCTTGGGCAGATTTACTGTATCAATATCATATCCACAACTTGCTATCTCTTTTTCCGGCACGGTCCCGACCTCTGTTTGACCATGTCCTATTGCAAATTACAGAAACTGATAGTGTTACCAGAGGAGCTGTTCCCAGCATTTTTCTGTCGGCAGAAATTTGTAGGTCAGAGAGAGATCTGTGTTTCACTATTCACCAGCTCAAAAGCGCACAAAAATCAGCTAGTTTGGAGAAATATGTCTGAAAATCTAATTTGAAGACAAAATAATTCTGATGGATCTGATTTCTTTGTTACATTTGAAACAAACTACCCGACTTCTTAATTGAAGTCAAAATATTATAATCTTAAAAATACTCTTAACATCATGAATATATATATAAGAGCATAAGTTCTTTTCACAACAATGTGCTTTTTGTTTTAAAGCTAAGCATCTATTTATTACACTACCTATTTTGGAGACAAAGGCTTTTATTTATTGAGAACATTTAATACTGAAACTATAAAAATCTAAAGACAAATCCATGAAAAACAGAGCAAAAATGTGCTTTTGCCTTCCAAAACAATTTTTTAAAATTTGATTTATATACATTATTTATGTATCTGTTTATATGTTTTGTTTTTGTAATAATAGATACCAGCTTTGTCTGAATATGAAGGTGAATAAGTATAGCTGCATTATTTTACATAACAATAAGTTAATTATGTGTATGCAACCTGAATCAGTTTTGAAAAAGTTTTCATTTGCATCTTAGCACTGTGATAAAAGGATAGCAAACAATATAATACTAATGTTGTTTTTTTAATTACCCACATCACATTTATTTTCCTGCAGAAGTACCATACGGCTTTGTTGTAACAATGGCTGCTAACAAGTTCCGAGCTGTCAACATACTGCTGTGCAGCCCCATGACGATAAGGAAGAAAATATATTTCTCCCACACTCTGACAGCGGCCGGAAAAACTATACAAACAGTGCTGCTCCACACTGTGAGATGGCTTTGATCATAGCTGTCAGTCATTGATCAGAAAGTCATGCCTCGTGTGTTCTTGGAACTTTGTCTACCAGGAACAACCGGATGCTCAGTTTTGCAGTCTAACTCTTATTTTGGAGGACTGGATAAACAAGATGATTACCTTTGAGACACAGGTATGTGAGCAGCAACCTGTATGGTATGCAATGTGAAATATCAGCTGTACACCCTTTATAACACAAAAACTGCACAGCAAGTTATTTTGTGAGCGCCAGCAGTTGTCAGTTTACATCAGTTTCACATGCCGTTCACATGCTATGTTGCCAAACGTATTCGTTAGCCCTCCAGTTCATTGAATTCAGGTGTTCCAATAACGTCCATGGCCACAGGTGTAATAAAATCTAGCACCTGGCCTTTCAGACTGCTTCTGCAAATATTCGTGAAAGAATAGCTCACTCTCAGGAGAACAGTGAATTCTAGAATATTATTGTAATCCAATGCCAATATGCATCGAGTCCTTTCATAAAATATCTTTGCTACTAAGTATTCTGCAGTCAAATGATACAGCTATTACAACAAAATGGAAGCAGTTAGGAATGCCAGCAAATCAGCCAGGAAGTGGTCGGCAACTTACAGGACAATGGAAACATCTCTGAAATCATGAATCGTGCCTTTCGATCTGGTATTTCAGTAAATGGGTCAGTTTCGAGGAGAGGGCTACTTTCCTGACTGCACTGTCAAGTGTGAGAAGTTTGTTACAGAGGGGGTAATGGTGTGGGGCTGTTTCTAAGGAATTTGGCTCACCTTTGTAGTACCTGTGAAAGAAACTCTTAATACAGTATATCAACATCCCACGACGTTTTGGACAGTTTCATTCCTCTAACATTTTGGGAAAAGTTTCGGAATAGTTTATTCCTGTTAAAACACACATTTTAATAGAATCACTTTCCCTACCTGCTTTGATATCTTTTTTTTCCACTGAGGATGGGAACGAACTGTAGGGGTGCATTGAAACGGTGGTATTTATTATTTTTGTTTGTTTGTTTGTTTTACTTTACAGTTATGCACTGCTTTGGTTTTTCTATTACACACGATCTAAATAAAATCCACTGAAATTAATTGTTGTGAGAAAATGTGAAAAGGTCTAAGGGCTAATTCAGACAGTTTATGTAGTATCCACACACATCTTAGCATCCAACATGTACCAGCAGAATGCTGCCTTGTAATAATAAAACATCATGTATATTGTTTTATTTATTTAATCTACCTTGTGTATTTCGAATAAACAAAGATATTGTGGGATTTCCAAGCTAAACAAAATATTTATTTGCTAAAAAGTCAGCCAGCCAAAACATTCAGCACATGCTACAGAGAGAGTCAGACTAAAGTTCACATATTATCTAAACTTAGTTCTTGTCCTTCTTTTTATATGCCATGTAACCATTAGATACTAACAGGATGAGTTCATAAAAATGACAGAAGGGTCCTTTACCCAGGGGTTGCCTTCCTGCTTAGATCTATACGTGGTAATGGCAAAGATCAATAACCGACTGCTGACTCATCATTCACCCCTAGTCCACGCTGTCTCTGGTTAAGCTAACTGGCCCCATTTTGACCATTAAATTGTCATGTGTTATGAGTAGCACAAGAGTGCCTGGCAACAAATGTTTGGCAGGATGTTAGAAGAATGACTCGTACAGTGCATGGTCTGCTGCACACTGAAAACAGTCATTACCACTGACAAGTAGCACCTATCTTCCTCATTAAAGGTTGAATCTTCGAAGTACAGTCTAAACCCAGCCAGCTTTTTATTTTTAATAAGTGTATAGTAGCTGTGTGAATATCTATCTGTCTGTCCATCTGTCGTTAAACAAAGGAAAGAGTGTTAAACTCAGGCTTTCTAAGAGCTACCTGAATCAAAGTAATTACAGCCACCCCAGATGGTGTTAGTCATTCGTGGATCGTATTTGCTGGATAATAGTCTACAGTTCTTTGTTATAGTTTTCAACAGGTCTCTGACATATCTCCAGCAGAATCCCAGTCCATTAATCTTTTTTGAAAAATCTCTTAAATTTCTTCACATTTGATAGAAGATCAGTGAAAACTGTTTTAACTTGATTTAACCTGCTAAAAGCATCACAAAATTTAAGCACACGATTGCACAATGATGGTTTGAGCTGCTGTTCAATAAAAAAAGGTCTGTCTGTTCAGAGGGACAATAACTCCAACCCGGAGTTTTATAGAACTTTATTATTTTGGAGCGCAAAGTAAGATAATGTAAGCTTCAAAAATAAACTTAGTAAGTTAGAGAAAGCCTTGTTCAAAATTATTTCCCGCATGTTATAGCCCTAGGAAAAAACTGTTTAGACAATTACATTTTTATGTTTGCTAATATGATGTTGTTCATGTTGTTACATATATGGATGCCACACACATTTATGCTCCAGACTAAAACATTTTCACCCTCCTTTATGTGCAACCCACATTCAAAATGCCATGTATTCAGGAACCATGTTCTTGATTTTATGTAAAGGAGGTGGCATTCCCCAACACTCTGGCTGTCATATTTTCAAATCTGAGAGTTAGAACTGGACTTTGCAAGGCAAATTTTTATTTGCTTAGAGATTCAAACAAGGCATGAAACCTATTGCTTTGCATATTATTAGTGTAGCCATTCACCAGGCCAGTTGTTGTTAAATTTCTGATATTCATTGGTGCAAATGCAAACAACACTTTAAACACGTGGAGAAAACATCATCGGGGTAAAGAAAAATTTATAAATATTTCCAGTGTATAACGTGTCAAACAAAATGGTTTTTGTAATCTCTCAGATGTAAGTTAATCTAAGTTAAATGTGCAATTTTTGTCAGGTTTAAGGTTCAAATGTGATTTGATAAAATATTCTGATGTTTATTTTGTTTAATCCTTGCATACTGTATACAGTTAAGTGTCTTAAAAATGATTTCCAGATGCGTTACAAATTTGATTAGTATTAAAGCCTGTTAAAGATTACTTAAGTTGCAACAAATCTCCCATTTCACCAAGAACTTTGCAAAGAAATTTGCTCCTAGAGAAGTCATTTTTAAATGGCCACCTTTGTTTCTCCCCAATTATAAAGCACAGAATGAATTTGTTTGATGAGCCGATGTAGAAATTATGTAAGAAAAAAAAAATACATTTAGCAGGCTCACAGGGTTCAGATGTCATCATTACAAAGGTACCGCAGTGGAGCAATGGAGGGTTAGGGGTGAGGTAGGCAGAAAGACAATAGCCAACAGCTGGGAACGGGGAAGATGAGGAGAAGCAAGCAGGTGGGAAACGGAGCACCACAGCAAAGAGGATGTTAATGTGGGAAGGAAGGCTGTTCCCTCTCAACAAGTGAAAAGCATTCTTCTTGTTACTGAAGGTTATCATGTTGCAGTGTGAAAGAAGCCCAAAGAAAGCCAGAGCAAAAAATGGAAAGACTTACACATCACGGTAAATGGTACAGACTATTAAACCTGGACAGATTATAGTCGTTTCAGAAGAATTGTCCTTTTAGGCATGTCATTATTTATCTAAGCCTTTTCACATGCCTTATATTGGTGGAGCAAAATAAATTCGTATAGAAAGACCATTTCACTGATTCCAGTATTGTTTGTACCATTAGAGGAACATGCTCCGCAAACCTGCACACTGAAAATCTTATGTTGCAATGTTGCAAGGAGACAGTGCTAACCATGAACAAATCATGCTGCCATCTCATAATCCAATATAAATGGAAATGCAATCAAACTTAGGCTGACTGTGATAAAACCTGTCAAGCCCCAACATTAAAAAGTAATTTGCTGCCCCAATACGTTTCATTTTGACTGTAAATCCAGTCATGTAAGATCCAATCATAATCTAAGGCTGTTTTGTTGTGGGTCGTATACTTGAGATCATATCCAACTATTAGAGGCGCTATCTGTCACAAAAATATATCTACAAAAAACTACATAAACAGTATTCTAAGCTGTAGATTTACTCTGATCTCAGCAGCCAGATAGCATTCAATGTGTTGTTACATAAACACAAAAACATCTAGTCAGCTTTCACTACCCTGAGTGAAAACTTTAAAAGAACAAAACAACATGCAACAGCAGCCATAAAAAAAAAATGTTTCCATGTGTATTGTTTGTGTATGAAAATACCCACATACAATTATATAATGAAACTAACACTCACCTATGAGCTAGTACCAGCAACCTCATTAATATAAATTTAGATTTTAAAACATAAAAGTTAAATTTCACTTGTATATGGAAAGCAAAATTAAAATTCACTTTTAAAACATTGCTTAATTATGTTTTTAAGAAGTACAAAGACTACTGTAATAAGAAGTAACTTACTGTAACTGCAGCTACAAATCATTTGGGGTATTTGGGATATACACACACACACACGCTCACTCACTCGTGTGTGGTATTCAGAGGAAAGCTGAACATTTATTGAATCCACCAAATTACTCCACAACCTATAGGGTTTAGAACTAAATCCAGTGTGAAGGTGGCTTAGCTGTTCTACCAAAGTATCACCATTTATCTGATTGAAAACCAATCCCTTATTATTTTCCAGCCAGCACGAGGTTAGTCCCCTCAAACACTTTCAATTCCTCCCTTGCGGATGGGTTTCCATATTACCCGTGGTTAATTATTCATGCACGCTCGCTTGGCGCCTCACTCGGAAAATAAAGCAAACCCTTTTGGACTCCCGATACAGAATAACACTGTGACCTCTCTGCTGAACCCAGCTGCATTGTTCGTTCGTCTCCTGCTGCTAGTAAGAAAGAAACTGGAGCCCAGGTGGAGATCATTTCCTTCATGTGTAAAACCGCATCTCTCGCACAGCACACGCCTATAAACAGCCAACAGAGTGTGCGCAGAGGCTGAAGAGCTTGGTAAAGTCCCTTTTGTAATGTGCAAAATGATATCTCTGCAGTGTAACAGTCTCTATTACAGTGGGGGAAGAGATTGTCTTACCCTCCGGATTTGCTTCAAAGAACACAACAGATGAGCCCAGGCTGCTTGCTATGGACTTGTAGAGCTCATGATTATCTACAAGATGAGAATTGTAACAGCTAAACTAGGAAATAGAGGCAGGCGGTGCAGGCTGTGAAGCCTGGGTGAGGTCTGAAACAACACAAATTTACTAAAAAAATAAAGTAAAAATAAATATGCTTGCTATATTTATGACAGCATTTGTTTTTAGTGCCTTGTGAGGCTTCTCTAACCCATCAAAACACATCTCTCCTTTTCTGTTTTGACATCCCTAGGATCTATGTAAAAAAAAAAAAAACATATTCCACAATAAAACTGCTCATATTATCCTAATCCTTGAACAAGCTCTTGCACAAAATATTTGGTCCTTTTTTGACAACTTTTCAGAAAAAAGCCAAAGCAACAATGATCCCTTGATGCATTTCTTCTTTTCCTGCCCTGCATTATTTTATTCTTAACTCAAGTTCCATAGTTGGATAAAATAGATGAAACATAACCAACCTGCATTTACTATTAATTAGTTGTTTATTTTTGATGCATCCATTTAACAAATCTTCAAAACATATACAGTAGATATGTCCTTGACCAAAAAACACAACAGGAGTCTAAGTGTTTTTTAATTATTATTTTTGCATTATGTGCAAGCCCTTTGAAAAGTTCTGTTAGTCCGTGGGATGTGGACATTTAAAAACTTCAGGAAGCACTCTGGATTCTTGCAGAAAGTTGAGGCATGGGAGACGATCACACTGAAGAGCAAAGAGAAAATCCATTATTGCATTAAAAAAAAAACACAAAAAAAACACTTCAACATTCTTTGGGCATCTTGTGAAATCATCATTGACCTTGTGAAATAGTGTGAGACATTGCATCGCACCAATGGAGGATGTAAAAGTGGTAATAAGAAGATACATCCTTTAATAATAAAGAAAAATGGAAAATAAAACAGAAAAACCACTTCAGAACACTTTCTATGACGCAGAAAGGAGAGTTGAATGAAACAGTCAAAAATCACAACGTTTGTGTGTTATTATTGTCTTTAAAAAAACTATTAATTTACCTGCCAGTGTAAACACAGAAACATCAATCACGCGCCCGGGGCGGCTGGTAGTACTGCTGCGTGGGCCTCGAGCGTCTCGGCTGTCCATCCCCTCCACGGCGAAACTCCAGTGAACTGTCATAGTAACCGTCATCGTCCTCCTGAAGATGCAAATTTGACATAATTGTGATGTGCCGCTGCTTGTAATCAGACTAGACTGCATAAATGTTTCATCAGCTTTCTGCACATCACAGAAATACGATTTGATGACTGTTTTTAAAAACAGTGCTAGCTCGGACGCTTATACTGAGGATAAACTAATAATAGTATACTGGTTACCATCATGTCATCAGGAACAGGTCTGATGTTATGCAGAAGGACCTCTTCACAGTTTCCATAATCACTAAACACGACCACCGCTGTCGAGCCAGAAGGATGCACAGCGTCTATCCTGGCATGGTAATACTTGCAGGCACAATGAAAGAAAAATTAATTAAACCAAATTTGAATAGAAAAAACAACTTCCATATGCAAAACATTTCCACCATTTACTTAATGACAATCAAAAAAACAAAACAAAAAAACAATGAAGGATTCTAAAGATTATTTTTGGTATCACACAAGCTGAACAAAAAAAAATGGCTTCAACACATTTCAGGTTAGTTAAAGCATGTCATACCTTGTTGTCTTCCCAGTACAGAGCCAGGCATGCGTCTCCAGGTTTCCATGCATGCTCAGTGATGTAACCTTTTTCTGTTCCTCTAGGTCCCTGACCCCGGCCTTGCCCTGTCCTCCTTTTCGATCCCTGGTTGTTATGAGCGTTCCTCTTGGGCTGCTGCTCTCTGTTTTGAGGACAGGGTGAGTTTATTGGCTTGATGGGTCCAGTCCTTTTATGTTCCAACTCTCCATTTTGGAAGTGCGAAGGATCCCCCGTTACAGTTCGGGAGCCCTGTGATAATCCCACTTCCTGTGAAGTTCCTGAGCTTCCTCCTCTCGGGTTAAAGTTCAAGGGCCCACCGTCCCTCTGTCTGTCAAAGTGGTCAGAGTTTGGCCGCTCGACTCTACCCTTCCTCCTGTTGTTGCCAGCTTCCTCGTTTCTTTCTGAGCGTTTATAATTTCCTCTTCCATCTACTTCCCCTCCTGCAGGATTACTCGGTTTAGAGGTGGGCACATTTTCTTTTACTCCTCGCCTCTGAGGCGGTCCAGACATATTACTGCCGTTCCCATTTCGAGACCGCTGGTGGTAAGCCCCGCTAAATTCAGTCTGCTGCTGAGATTCTTTTAAATGTGTGAGAGGAGACATAATGGTGGCGGGAACATTCTGTTCGTCTCTAATTTCTCTCCTGTCGTTCTGCGCTCGGTCGGATGTGCTCCGGGGCCATTTTTCCTGGCCCCTCCACTGCTGGGCAGGAGCCGACATTTGGGGTGTTCCCGAGTTTAAGCCTGCCTCCTGGCCAGGTTTGGGGAAATCTGTGTCTTTATGAAAGCGGGGCGGCCTGTCGTTCCTCTGTTGCCTGTGGTCACTGTGTGAGAACTTGGTCTGGGATGCATCTTTGGCATGATAGTTTGAGTTGGAAAAACTAGTTTTGTTCTCATACTGCCGCTGTGTTATCTGATTCTTTGGCTCTGAAAACAAACCAAGTAAATAATCATTGCAGAGAAATATTTACAACTCAAGGAATGCTGACACAATTCTCTCCTGCACCAGATTTTTAGGCATTTAAATTCATGAGTGAACCTGTTAGTGGGGAGGGGCATTTTTTTAAAACTTGTGGTTAGTGGTGAATGAGAAAACCAGTCACCCACCATCAATGGAGAAAGCTCCCATCTTGGACTCGAGAAAGTCAAATAGGGTGCTTGGTCCAGAAGGTCTTCCCCCTGCTCCGTCCTCCTCGTCTTCATTTCTCGACCTGCCTCTCCCCCTTCCTCTGGCTGCAAACAAGACCATACAGCAAAAGTTAAGATTAGTTTGATCACATAATTTGAATCTGTTATACTTTAATATTACAGGTGCACTGAATGCAGTTTTCTGACCGATCGCCGATTCCAGATCTTTAAGAAGTATGACCTGTCGATTTCGATTTTGGCTGATAACATTTTTATGATCTGAAATGTCGCTAAATATAGCAAGAAAGTCATTGAGTTGGCAACAGTGGGATGACTATTAACTGCAAACGTGCAGACATGGCCTGGTGGGCCGGTCTATCCGTCAAACCGCTCTCATGAGAGAGCAAAGGAGGACAGTGGTTGATTTTAATACCTTTGCTGTGGTAGATAAGTTCGAGATATAAGATCGGCTTCACATGCAAGTATTGGCCAATCACAGATCTCCAAGAATTAAAAAAATTGGCGCCGATAAATCAATTGGCCAATAAATCAACTGGCCAATAAATCAGCTCACCAATAAATTAGCTGGCCAATAAATCAGCTGGCAGATAAATTGGTGTACCTCTATTTTATATGTTAACTTTGATAAATATGTCTGCTACATATTTATCAATATATAGACATAAATATGTCTGCTACATATTTATCAAAGTTACTCCCATTTCCTTTCCACAAAAGGAAATGGAAGTAAAACAAAAGATCAATGTTTTTGATTTAATACATGTTATGGTCCGACACAATCATGGGGGAGACTGCTGCCCTGACAGTCTCAAACAAAGTCAATCAGGAAGTTGAAAAACAAAAATAATTGCTAAAGAAGCTGATTAAATGTGTCATATTCAACTATCTTAGTGCAAAATTGAGAGGAAAGAAAATGCTCAATTTCAAAATATTTGTCATATTACAGTAAAATCTTGTGCACACTTCCTAATGACCTGGAATATTGTTCATTGTAATTCATTCCTTCTGCCACAGACATTTCTAAGGAAATGACTGTCAGTGCTTTGATTTTTAGCTTTTTTACCAATATTATTGTGACTGATATGAAACGTTCCAGCCCTACTCACATTGAATACCACTGACTAATATCTGGATTAATGACCATGGTATATCTGTGCTTTAATAGTTAGCAAACTGTACAAACACAGAACTCATAGAAAATCTACACAAGAACCCAGAAGGCAGGAGAGCTGAAGCAACCCGAGCTTCCTTCAGCACTTTAGCAGAACCACAAATTGATCGCTTTCATGCCACTCAGGAAAGATGCAATAATTCATGCAAAAGGAGTTCCAACCAAGTATTGAGTGCATCTACTGTACATACTTTCCAGTAAGCCAACAACTCTGCATTTAAAATCCAGTTTTCATTGGTGCTCTGTAATATTCACATTTTTTGAGAAACTACATTTTGGCCTTTCAATAGCTCCAAGCCATAATTATCAAAGCTAACTGAGATAAATGGCTAAAATACATCATTCTGTGTAATTTAATTGGGAAAACATGTTTTTACCCACATGATGTTTCAGACAATGTTCATTAATTTATCTAGGAGTTTTGGAAAGGGTCACAGGTGTGTTTATTTATGCAAGGCTGTGAATATGTATGGTTTGTGTTCATTATAAGACTTTGCCCATCCTGACCAGGCATGACAGCTTTGATCAGAAAGAAAAGCCCTCTGGACTGATTATGATTTATGTATGAAGTAACAACAATGAAGTTTTTATAAGAAGCTTAGGATGATTAAACAAGTTTCAAGTTGCTGCAGGACGATTTTTAGCACGGAGAAACATACATAAAATATCTGAGGTAAAACAATATCCAACTGAAACCTTATCGTGTCTTTAGGGGGGAAAAAGTCAGCATTACAGCAGTTCTTGATAAATGAACTAAAACCTGCAGCACAGTCATCGTGGACCGTTAATTAGGCTTCTGGTGATTTTCAGCGCATTTCAGGGACCGCCACGTTGCTACCCAACCTTTTCCTAACCTCTGCCAACTTTGTAGATCCAAGAAGCACTGCAGGGTGCGGAATGTTATCTGTGTTCCAGTGTGTGTGTGTTTGAGTGTATGTGTTTATGAACCTCTAAGTTGTGGCTTGTTAGGCTCAGGGACCACTAAGCCAGGTCTGCCACCGGAAGATCCGGTCAGTAGGCTGTTTAGTGCTACTTCAAGGTTGTTATTGTTATCCATCAGAGCTTGTCGGGCAGCCTCCCTATTAAAGCCCATCTCCATGATGTCTCTCAGAGCCCGTTCATCCACCTAGACACCACACGTAATGAGAGGAAGAATACATATGAACTGGATATACTGCATGGACAACTCACAAATTTACAAACCTACATTTGCATAAAGCTAAAATACTAGAATAAAAAGACAAAAACAGATGGTTCAGGTTTTGTATGGCTGTGGATTTAAGTTTCAAACCAACCATCTTTAACATACTTTGAAGCCAAGCTTAATCACATCCTATTCAATTCTACTTTTTGTCTAAGCCAAAGCTGTGTAACTAGAAAATGCTAGAACAAGAAAGAAACCAAGATAAATTGACCGTCACTTGAGTTCATTTACCTTCAGTTCATTTACATTTTTTCAATATCCTAATCAATGTGTTTTATAGCCTCTGGACCATAAAATAGAAGTTCAGTCAAAATCAAAGAGCCAAAAAAGGAGCACTAAATAAGTTCCAGTGGAAAAAAACCCTAAACAATTTGAAACAATCAATGCACACTAACAGACATAGGGTTGTTTTTCAGGAACATTTTTACATAAGTCCAAATTATATTTATCTTCCCACCAGCTCTCTATAGTTTCCATCTTGTCTGCTTTCTGTTCTTTCCGGCTTGTCTTCTCGCCTCCTTTGCTGGTGAGAGTCTCTGCTTCGAGAGAAGGATGCTGCAGTGGATAAATTACTGCCCGCATTTCCTCCACCACCAAATGTGCGAGGGCCCTGAGGAGAGGAAAAAAAGAAGAAAAAAAAATCTTCTTTTTTTTTTTTTCGCAGAAAACCAATCAAAACATAAAGCTTTGTAGCTGATGGTGAGATTATGGCTTTTAATTCAAAGAGTCGAAGGAATAATTCAAGTTAACCTGAATGTCAATAAGTTTCATGTACTTTAAATGTAGAACCAATTTAATAGCTTGTGCTAAAATTGCAATCAATATGCGATACGGTGTGATTTGTCAGCATGTGAAAAACAATAATAGAAAAAGCCTATGTTTAACAATGGAAGACAAATGGAAAGGTGTTAATAAATTAGTCAAACAAGAATATAATTACAACTTCTATGTTTTAGAAAACTAGAATGCAGAGTGACACTGGTTACATACAAAATTTATGGTGGGGTTACTCACTTCTTTACCCTTCGAAACTTCAGCTATAGCTGCCGTCCGCTGCTTTTCGAACTCGTCGTTCTCGTCTGTGCTTTTGATCACATTTTGAGTCTGCAGGGTTTTCCTCTGATCTAGTTCCCTGCTGTCTACGTCATCCTTTCTTCCACACTTCTGTAAGAAGGTTAAAAACACATGATTCACATATTAAAGCAAAATAGATTAAGGAAATACACACTTAAATTGCAAATGTGTTTCCATATGCAAGTGCCAACATTGAAAAATTTACTTTAGGACGAAAAGGAAACTACTCTGAGAAAAAAACAATCTAATTTAATGCATTATTGCTTCCAAAATGAGATCCAAGCAATCAGATTCACAATACTTATGCTGGTAAGGATGCAGCAATAAAGACCATATTAATTTCTAAATAATAATAATGTTAGGTGTAAGTTTTAAGTTAAAACAACCTAATCTTCCTTTGTAACGCATAGTTCCTCAATAAAATATCAGTCCACTTAAACATTTTGTATATTTCAAGTGGCAGTTATATGAATTTCAGCAGCAATTCAAGGCTAGAGATGCAGCTAAGACCATAGCTTTTATTTATACACATCTATACCAAAGCTGATTTCTTTAAAATCAGTGAGGGGCTGTCTTTTGAAATATTTTTAAAGATTTAAAAAGACACAACTGTTCCAAGAGATCAGAGAACTTTACTGCAGATTTGTTAAGACATGGGTTTGCCAGTGTCCATCTTCTTCATACAACACTTAAGAAATTAACAACAAATATTGACCAAATAAAATAAAAAAGCATAAAACCACAAATTCATGTAGGCCTCGTTCTCTACCTAAAGTTCTAGACAGAAAAGAATAATAAGATGCTGTAGTGCAAGGTGAGCTTTTGAACATGTCTGGCAAAGCATCTCTGTTTATTGTTCTGGATCATGGGACGCCCAAGAGAAGCTGGTTGATTGACAAAAGTGCTCTGACTGGTGTGTGAATGTTAAAAAGTTTATCCAGCTAGGTATGATGGGTTTACCCCATTTAAAGCTTTAAAAAAGTTAATAAAATGTCCAAATCGGTTTAAAAGCAAAACAGGAAGATATTGGTGAGATGACAAGTCGGAAGTTGATTATGATTGTGTATTTTTGTGCCCATTAAGAGACATGCTGTTTCTCTCTGAAAACTATGCAGAGAGAATTAACCTAGACCAACATAAAGAATATACATACATAGACGAGACATAAAAGGGCATGAATATTTTTTTCTCAAGGCTTTATGATGAATATATGGTTTCACCTTGGCAATAGTTCTTGGCAGGCAAAAAGCTGATTTTAAAACTGCTTTTATCTGCTTCTGTAACGTCAAGGGGCTGAGAAAAACCGAATCCAGATTCCAGGCAGCAGGTTAACAATTAGGAGTCACATAATCAATTTTGGCAGTAAGGTTGCTCTGAAAACTAAATTTGCCGACGGGTCTGAAAATTCTCCACTTACTTTTTAATTTTTGAGCACAATTATTCCAAACAGATTCAACAATTCTGCTGTTTATATCAGGGCAAAACCAGTTTTCAAGGTATGGTTAAAAAAAGATGCGGTGTTGTCATTAGCAATGTCCCTCACCTGACCAAATGGCACGAAAGGTGGAGGTCCACCTTCTGCTCCAATGTTACTCCTGCTGTGTTTGGCCAGACTCTGCGAGTTGAAGGAGAAACAAACTCATCTCAAAATGAGAAAGACAAGCACAACTCCAAAAACATCAACAGAACAGACACATGGTGGCAACTACACAGTTAAAATAATTTAAAATATAATGATGGTTTTATTGTTTAAACACAAACCTGAGTTTTAGTTGCCCCTTACCCTTTGTAGCTCCCATTTCTCTACCATATGATCCACTTCTCCCCCAAGGACGTGGATGTTTGAGTCATCGAGCAGCAAAATACCGTTTTTAACTTGGATCGAACCAATAAGCTTTACCTTGGTCCCAGGAGGTGTATTCAAACTGAAAGACATACAAACAAAAGACAAGAAAACTGTAATAAAAGTAAATGAATAAATAAGAACAAACAACAGCTATGAATAATTATTATGCCCACAGCTCAGATTTCAAGGGTTTAGCACATTTTAACTGTATCTACCAGCTCTAACACCCTATTGCCTTATCACTCTGTAAATGACGTGGACCAGTGCCAGCAGATGGGTGGCAAAGCTAAGAGAGACTATTAATAATCCCAGCTGCTCACCCATCCTCATGGTAAATTAAAAGCGCCTCTATCTCATCAGGCCTGATAAGGCCTCTGCCTCTCTCATTAGGAAAGCACAGGGACTTGGAGGGATTTCCAGCTACTGATGCTGGAAGCCAAAGTAACAATTAGGGATTTCACTCCAGACCTCTGGGATAGATGGTGTTCTCATGACACCGGCAATGTAGAAATGAGGTGCAACGTATCCCTAATTCAATCACAAACACACTATTCAACCTCAATAGTTGCTTTTTACTGTTTAATTGTGCTCTCTTTATATCACTGTCTTACATAGTGAACAGCTCGGTAATCCATCTCATCCTTCTTTTCCATCCACTTAAGGCCTCCCTCACACTAAAGCGGACACTTTCATCAGAAACATTAAGCGCTGCTGTCGGATGCCTGTGTGTGTGTGTGTGTGTGGCGCTCATAAAGAGGGGATTTGTTCTGTTCTCTCCTCTCTTCCCATCAGGAAGTCACGGACTACATTCTGGCCACTCCACCTGTACAGACTGGCTAGTCACCATGGCAGCAATCACCAAGGCCACCGTTGCTTGGATGGAGATGTAATTAAGGCTGCGAGTTGTTAAATCAGCTGCTGCCACATGGAAATTGCAGATAAAGGAGAAATTCAGGCACACGGCAGGGTGAAAGTGTTGACAAGGGGGTGAAAGAGGAGTGTGTGCAGAGACCTTACATATTAGCTAAGAATATGAGGACGTGGCTAAATGCATACCTTTCTACATCAATTTTGCAAAAAGAAATCAAATTAATCTTTTTTTAATAGTTCATTGTTATTTGTCATTTAGTTTTACTGAGAAAAAGAGAAAGTGCACAGTTTTCATGTGGATTTTGTGTTGCAAGCTCATTTTATCTTGCGAAAAAAAAATACAAACTATCGACCCACTTATTGTTATAAAACAATCAATCTTAGAAATAAAAAATAAAACAAACACACTTAAATCTAATTTCTAGGCAATGGTTACTTTTCCTACAGAAATATTAATCAATATAGACTTTTCAAACAAACACACAAACTGCCTCTGCTCTTTTGTACAAAAAAAAAAAACCTACCTGATTTTGGACAGATGTTTAAACTCCAGTCCAACACAGGTGGTGTGCCCATCTGTCATTTGGAGACGCAGCATTCTCGGTGCTCCCTGGGACTCTTCATGGTCTTTGGGAGACGAGATGTTTCTCACTTTCTGCACCTGGAGGACACATGGACCCTCCAACTGTCCATTTGCAAAAAGACAAACTAAATTAGATTGAGAGGAAAATGGGCAGGCAGTGCAAGCAAAAGCTCCAGCAGTTGCAGTGCAGGATGCACTCAGAATAAATTATTTTTTTGAAGCATGACATGGGTAAATATTTCCATTTAAGAGGCTAATGACAGCACAGGTTTGTTTATTCACCAAACTGCTCCACCGCTTACATTTGGATTTAGTCAGCATTTTGTATTTGGAGAGAGAAGATGAACTAAACACACAAAAGAATGTTTGTTTTAATAGCTGGAACATTTTCTCTGCAATTACTCAGATTCAGCATCACAAGCAAAAAAGAAAAAAAAAAAAGAAAGAAAAAAAAAGGGATTTTTATTTGCCAGTCTGTTAGCACCATCTCGTGGAAGTTCTGACAACTGCATTATAGAGGAAAATAAAGGCATTGATTTTCTTCTAAAACCAAAAAATTGGTTATAGTGCAGAATTTTTCATTGAAGAGGATCCATATATTGTTATGAAAAAAAGTATTTTTTTTCTTTACATGTTTCTGCTTGAATCCTTCAGATCAATTTAATTTTAATTTCAGACAAAAATAACCTCAGTAAGCAGGAAAACAATCTGTTTTCTTATTATTTTCAGGAAAAATAGATACTCAAAACTAACATGTTCTATATATATATATATATATATATATATATATATATATTTAAAAAAAAATAATAATAAAAAAGCAATTACCCCTAAAACTAGAAATTGGTTGAGCCATCCTTGGCAAAAACTGCCATCAATGTGCAATGAACATCAATGAGCATTACAGTCATTGTGGAATTATACTAGCCCACTCTTTTTTTTCAGAATTGTTTCAGGGCAGATGTACTGGAGGCTTCTCCAGCATGATCTTTTTATGGTCAATCCACAGCATCTCAATCAGATTTCCATCTGGCCTTTAACTAGGACACACCAACACCTTCCTTTTATTTTGCTGAGCCTTTTAGAGGTGTACTTGCAGGTGTGCTCTGAATCATTTGTTCTGCTGCATAACCCAAGAGTTCTCTGAGCTTAAGGTCACAAACTGAAGGCTGGACATTCTTCTTCTTCATGATTTTCTGGTACAGAGAAGAACTTATACCTCCATTAATTACAGGAAGTCATCCTCGTCCTGAAGCAACCCCAAACCACACTACCACCCCCATGTGTGAAATTCTATGGAATCCTTTTTTTTCCCTGAAATGCTGTGGTAGTTTTGTATAAATTTTATTTTATTTATTTATTTATTTATTTATTTATTTATTTATTTATTTATTTAAATTCACAGAATATTTTCCTAAAGTTATATTAAGATATAGTATGGCAAATGCGAAATGGACCTTTGTCTTGTTTTTGGTCAAAAGTGTTTTTCCTCATGCTTTTTCTTGTTATATCACGAACACTGACCATAAATTAGGCAAATAAGACCCAACAATGCTTTAGATGTTCTGTGTTGTTTGTGTCTACCTGGATAAGTTGTTCACACTCTCTTACAAGAACTCTATAGATCAACCAATCCTGAGCAGGTTCACAACATTTCCACATTTTCTCCAATTGTGAAAAACAAACTGTCCTTCGCTAGAGTCCCAAAGCATTAGGAATAATGTCTGTTGTCCTTTTACATACAGACACATGGCAGCGACTTTGTTTCTACTCTGTTCTTCAATTTATAATAATAAGGCTGGTACATATGTCTGTAAAAGTCTTTGACCCAACCTTGTGTTGTCAGGCAAGTTCTATTAAAAAGATTAATTGGTTTACAGTAATTAGGCCTGGGTGTGGTGGAGAAACTGAACTCAACCTTCCAAAAAATTGTGGTGAACAATGGGGATGGTTAGGTTTCACATAGGGTGAGAATAGGTTTTTTGGTGAGTTATAAGTTACTCAGTTATAAGTTCAGTTATAAGCGAACTCATCATTTAAAAATACAATTTACTTATACTCATGTTTCATTTGTCCCATACTAACATTTGTTTGACAACATAAAACATTTGTTTGTGACAGAAAAATGTAAACAGATTTTTGTAAAGTCACAAAACCTTTTTAAAGCCAGTTTATAGACATGAATTATGCTTACCTTTTCAGTTCTTCCACTATTTATATCAGATGGAAGAATCTTTTTCCCAATAGGCCTAAGATCACTCTGTAAAGGACATACCATATCATTAGAAAGAAACAACACATATCACAGCAGTCATGAATGACAAGAAATGAAAATGACATTATGAGATACTGCTAAAAAATTATATTACAATTCACATTTTGATGAGCATTTATCAACAGAACACTGATTTCATCCAGCTAGTTGCACAGCAGAACACCAAAGCATTAATGTGGCCACAAATAATATAGTTTAGAGAAGGACAATTAAATTACTAATAACATCTTCAAATATTTAACCAATCACACCACACGAAATCTCTTATCAGGCTTGTCTACATTTAAAGATTCTCTCCAATGAATTAAATGAGAAGCAAATATACTTTCATCTAATATCTGGTGCAAAATACATTTTGTCTTTTCATACCTGGGGTCAATAAATGTGTTAATATGGCAAATAAAACCCAGGGTTTTTACTGGCTGTGTGACGATTTTAAAGTATTCCCTCGATATGGAAATAACAACCAAGGGCTTTACTTCAAAAGTGATCCTTTCTAATTCTCCAATTTTTTTCCCTCCATCATACTTTTATTTAAAAACCAACAATAACCTACTGTTTTATATTAGGAATATTAGCTTTATTTCAAGTTTCTTTGAACTTTAACATGTTTTATGAGTCTATCTCTATCTTAAAGTAAAAAAGGCTGGGTGAAGCTGCTCTGCGGCGATGTGTGCAAGTGCTGCTTTAGATCTTTTGGCAGCACTCCAGGCTGAACCGTAAAGGTCAGAGCTTTCGCAGTGGAGGCGAACATTCTGTGCTCATCTGAAACTACAGGTAAGATTAACTGCCTTTTTGTCCTACTGAAGACATAGAGGGGAATGCTACCCAGTTTGAGCATGTTAATGAATTTTCTAATACATTCAAGTAACTTTTAAGTAATTGAGCCATCTAAATACATAAATTCTTTATGAAAATATACATAGAAATAAGAAATAATACCGGCTGCATCACTGTAATGACACACATCATGAAAATAGAAGAATACTGACTTGCTGACATGTCATAAAAATTGATACATTGCTAATCTCGCTTACAACTGAGAAGTTGATCAAAGAGAAATGAGGTGAGGAGAAAGTGTTACTCGACATGCAGGGAAACTACAGCCAATGCAATTTTCTTCCCAATAATAAGTACCAGATTGACATTAAGATTGAAGTCATATGCCATAAGGACTGAAATGCCATTTAAAATTGTGCCCACAGCTTTGTTTTTTTTAAATTACTTTCTAAATGTAAGTCAAACCTTTAGAACTTCTAGTACCCAAAGCAATAAAAAAAAAAAATATATATATATATATATATATATATATATATATATATATATATATATATATATATATTAATAATATCTGCAATTTCCCTGAGAACTAAAAAATAGAGCTGTCAGATTGCAAAAATGTAAATTTGAAATGTAGAAAATTAAAACTCACGTCAAGTGCAATGCGAATAAGGTCACTCAGTGTAATTTTCTCTGCAGATCCTTTCAGTTCCGCTATGCCTTCATCACTGAGGTACCTGGATGTGGAGAAATAAGATGATGAAGGTGGAAAGGGTTTTATGTGGTTTCATGGATTTGTAAACATTAAAAAAAAGTTAACTTTTTTCAAAAGGTATAGAATAATTACCAGCTTTTTAAACAAAACCGGATGATGCATTGTTAAAGCAACAAACAATTGTATCACATAATTTTATTTGTTAAGGGTAGATCAGTATAATATGTCCAAAAGAAAAAAAAACTTTTGTCCATCAACTGGGAAAAACCTTTTAGTTTAACCACTGTATTTGAGACCAAACTCAATAAGAATTAGATATTAAACTGTTCAATTCCATTTTAAATGATCTTCAAAGAGATTTTATAAGAGAGAAAAAATAACTCTCATACATAGAGGCTGGAGAATAGGACCTGAACATGCAGTGCTGGACTAAATATGCTCTTTCTTCTTTCTTCATGTACTTCAACTTTAGTATATTAGTGAATGGAGCAATGCAAATAAACATGTGAAACAAACAGATAAACTAGAAAGCCAAACAGGAAAAAGACAAGTAGTGACAGAAATGCAATAATAGCATTGTCTTGATATCTCGTGGTTGGTGATTTCTTAAATGCTCTTATTTAAATGGAGTTGAAGTGTTTTTACACACAGAAAATGATGTAAAAAATATGAAGGGGCAAAAAATGCTGGCTATCTGTCTTCCTTTATTAAATCTTAACATTTAAGGGGATTAAAACGAATAGTGATATATTCAAAACCATTGTTTCCCCGCAAAAGTGCTCTAGTTCAAATATACATTACTGACACACTTCATTACCCAGGAAACGTAAAAAATGACATCTCATGACTGATGGCGTGTTGTATGGATCTGCTGCAGAGTGGATTCTACAGACTGTGCAAAACACAGCACAGCTAATAGCTGTATATTATACGTTTAAATGTAGTTCAAGAATCTCATTTAGAGGACTGTCTTCTTATATCAACAATATTGTTCACTGACGAAAGGAAGCATCTGTTTGTCTTTAATGCTAGGTATGCGCTAGCTAGCAGAAGCGTCATTTGCTATTCTGAAGCAGACAACAAAAAATAAGTTATTGAAAGTGTAATTTTATCCTGCCGAGCACCATATTCTCGGGTTTGTGTGTGTAAGTCTGGCTGCCGTCGGATTCTTACAACACTCTGACTGGAAATCAGCAGACTATTGCAGCCTATCTGACATCTCAGCATAACTGCTGCTAGCAGCAACATAAGCTAACATGCTACCTACCAGCCTTCTTTGACCAGAGATTCTGTCAGATCGGTCATTTTTGTCCAAATTTCAGATATCTAATAAAGACAATAGTAGCTTTAATGACTGACCAAGTAACAAATAATTATCTGGTACTGTGATACATAATATTTTCTTTCAAACAAAGCTCGTTAATGTGAGCACTAAATGACCCAGTCGTAAATACGTCACCGATTGAGACGCGTTGTAAAAGTACGGCGTGCCGAGAGGATCAAAAAAGAGATTTCGCTTTTTCTTTGCTTTAGAAGCAAAGAAAAAGAGTTGCATTTTTACAAATGCAACTGTTTATAAGTACGTTCTTCTTTTATGGATATTATGAATAATAAACAAGAACATTGATGGAGTTGATAAAAAAAAAGTTTATTCCAAAAAACATCCACTGTTTTGGAAATGGTACTGATTTGCTCCAATAACTGTGTTTTCTTATGCTGTATTTTTACCCTAACTGTGCAGTTCTTCTTACTTCTGTTTTTCTATTATATGTCTTTATATAAATCGAGAAGTCTTGATATTGATTTACACTTGCTTTCACATTTCTGCATGTAGGCCTGAAGTTTACCAGGTCATTTCTACTTTTTGTATTCTATTCTATTCTATTCTATTCTATTTACAATCAGAATGGTTATGATCAATTTATACATAACATAATGTAACAACTAACCTGTCCTTTCACCTGTTATCATTATCTGCGATCAAATTTTTATCATTACAAACTTGTTTAAACCCAGGATGGCTGTGGAGTCATAACCATTTCATATTTTCAAAGAAACATTTTGCTTTATTAAAGTCGTTGTAACTTTTATTATTATTATTGCATGTCTTGTTTTGAGTAAGATAAGTAATATTGAGTATTAGCATCTTCTTTCACTGAAACCTGTCAGGTATTAAATACAAAAAAATTGTAATAGATGAATGTTATGCAAACACATCTGGTTGTTTATACAAATGGATCAGATTTTTTATATTCTCAACCGGAAAATCGGGATGGCAGCATCTGACTAAAGAATCACAGCAAAATAAAGCAAAGACACACAAAATATGTAATGGAAAAGTCAAACTGATGCTTCAATATAAACAAAGAAAAGAAGAAAGAATGAAAATATAAACATTTACTGAATGTTTAAATTCAGTATAGAAATGTCTCCAAAAAGCATTGGTAAGCAATGCTGGATCGCTGGATTTCAGAGTTCTGCAAGGTCACTGCATTTGTGCACCAATGGCAAAATGAAATCAACACCCTTTGGGATGAAGAAATGACTGTAATGTTTAGCTTCAGGCAGTCTAACATTTTTAACTATAATGTTAAACTACAATCATGTCATCTTTTGAAGAAAGTTTTTTTTTTTTTTTTTTCCAATTTATGTATAGGATATGGCTGTACTTCTGTTTTGGAAAAGAAAACCTCAAAAGAAAAAACTGCCTGAAATGCAGAGTCAGAGAGGATTTCGATTCAGGCATAATGAAATCACGTGAAACTTACCCAAAGCATTAAGCTGTATATTTTCAAAAGGCACTATTAAACTAACAAACATGATTAATCAGAATGCATTCTCAAATTAATGAAGATAATCACTTTCAAGCAGGAATCATACATTTTTAGAATTACTCCAAATTTTTGCATAAAGAAATTAAATGTTAAACGTTTTCATTAGCTGTGAGAAGAGTAAGGAGTATGCTGAATTTCTATCATGGTTTAATCCAGCTGCAATTGAAAACTAGGAAGCATGCTCTGGTTATGTAATGTACCGCTAAAAACAGAGGATGGCAGTATGTGCATACTAAATGGAAAATTGTTTTCCATTCTGAATCATTGTGATAACATTTGATCACAATGGCAATAAAGCTTATGGTGAGCATAGAATTTCCTTTGTTTAGTTTTTATGCTTAATTTTGGAAGACTGTTTTTAAAACTCAAGGAAAAATTACAATTTCACACAAACCGAAGAGTATTTATCTTTGTTTCATAGGATTCTCCAATATCAACTTGAGACTTTTTAAAATGTTTTCCATTATCACAAAGCGTCTTACATTGTGGGGGTAGGGACGTAGTTTGTTTTTTGAAAATAGTAAACATATTTAAAATACATTTAAATCATATTGAGCGAGCACAATATAAAAAAATATAATAAAATAAAACCCACCTCATTTTTAAAAAATAGAAAAAGCAAATTAAGAGATGGATTTTGAATCTATTTGGAATGTTTTCTCAAATAGCCTTAATCAATGTCATTACCATGCCAGAAACTTTGAAATTCAGATTCTTTGACTCTTAAAGAGTTTGTGTGTATCACCCTGTAGCAACCAATTAGAATGGCTCGATCGGTGTCAAAGAAAATTAAGGCTCAGGTTTGCCCAGACGAAGAGTGTTAACATATTGCTGGAAGTCCTTTGGATGGCCTTCATGTTATTTAAAATATTTGAAGATAACAAGGCTTTGAGAAGCTTAATCCAAGGAGCATCAAATCTGATGTCATGGCTGCAGGTTTCATTCATTTGAATTAGACTTAGAGCTGATCCTTGTACAAAGGGGCGCCATTAATATTCAGAATTCATATGCTAAATTCATTTTCTGAAAATCTTGCTGATGCTTGGACAAATACCTTTCATTTATTCATGAAGGAGAATTTGTTTGAGCTTTTTCCATTTTTGCAGCATGAAAAAGATAATGGGAACATAAGTAGTCAAAGTCATTAAGACTTATATTTAAAATACAAAAGCAAATTTAATAAATAAACACAGTTTGAAGCCATTGTATTTTATGTTGTGATTTGGACTTATTTTTCATGTTTTTCTTAATTTATGTTTTCCTTATTATTAATCACCTAAAGATAAATTTTTACCAGTACAAGAAGATGTCACTGTTCCCTAAAATACCTTTATAACTTACAACAAATTTCTGTTGTGTTTAAAGGTTTTAGTTTTAACTTGGCAAAAATATGCATAGAAATATAAAATTAGAACATAATGTAAAATATGGGCTGAAAAGGAGAGTGTTATGGAAGGAAAACAAATTATTGTATTCCACAAAGACAAGTAACAATTTAACATATGTAATACACTAAATAACAGGACACTGTAGAGGTTAGTGAGGGGAGTTGAGAATGTCATTGGAACATCCCGACCCTTTCATGTCGCATGTTTCATGCGACAGTCGTCACATGTTTATCGCATGCTTATTCATGTTTCTCAGTCACATGAATAAGGTGCTGAAGACTGTCAAAGCTTTTCCATGAACTTTTTGAACCAAATGATTATGCCATGTCAAAAGCCTAACCTCGAAACTGTAACACAGCTTTCTTTTTTAAGCTACTGAAGGTGCTAAAGTGCAGATTATCCATTTAATATATTTATTTATTTATTAAAATTAATTAATTTATTTATTTTGCATTTTTTCTCATGTTTTCTATAATCTATTTTTCCAATAATTGTTCACAATATTCTGTTGCACATTGTTGGTTTTGTTGTCATTTTAATAAGGGTAAAAGTGAATGATAAAAACTGATTTGATTTATTATACCTGCAAAGGAAAACAAATGGAAATGAGCTTCCACATCTAAAAAGCATGATGAAAAAGATATGTAGTCTCTTTTTAATTAATAAACTGGACAGAATCAACAATCCAAGAATGATATAACTTATTTTAGAAAACAAATTCTTATTTAATTTAACTTTCAAATCCATTAAGAGAAACACAACATAAAGCAGGTTGAACCTATGGCAGACTGGCCTAAAGTTACTAAAGAAATATTGACAGTTCGCCACAGCCAATGAAATCCATTTTTTGTTTAGCTCTAAAACTTTTCAGCTACACCAATCAGAAGCCGCAAGTGCAAAATCTCTTATTCTATTGGTTAGGTTGAACATACGGAACTGACGTTTTTTAGCGCGGGTTTGTCAAAAACTAACAGCTGCTAATCTGTAATATTTTCCAGGAAGCGCCTCAAACCTCGCTTGTTATGACTCTGAACTTTCTTATTGATGGGCGAACGTAAAGGATCTGCAACGCACTGTTGTGTCTTTTGCAACTGTTTCCTGGTATTGTAATCTTAAGCGTTACGTGACAGTTCTTAAATTGGATTAGCACTCAGTTAAGCCAGTGTAAAATAATGGATGTAGCCTACTTCTTCCTTAGCTAGGCAGATAGCTGGAACCTGGTGCTATTACGTTAACCTTTGGAGTTCTCTGTTTTACTAACTTAATGGTAGAAATATGCCTCGTCTGCTGAATAACTCATAATTTGCAAGAAACACCTGTGTGATTCCTGGCGTTACAGACATTCAGTAATTTTCTACAATACTCCAATCAGCTCAAGGAGACGAAATTTAGTTAACATGGAAAGCCACAGCCAAAGGTTTGAGTCCACCACTGGGCGAGACAGTAAGCATCAAAAGAAGAAAGCTTCTCACAACAGCACGTCCGGGTTTGATGATGGAGACCGCAAACCAAAGTTTGTAAGTATAAAATGAATAAATAGAAGGGTTCAGTTTGTTTCAGCTCTGTGGGGAATAAAGTAAACACGAGGCGGACAAACTGAGATCCTTTCTCAATATAATCTCACACTTGTTTTGTTAGTGACAGGAAAAAACAAAATCAGCAGCAAAAAAAACCAACAAAAGGGCGTTAATAGCATATATTATGTGTGTTTTGACTTTGTTTTAAATGTTTGCAAAGAACATATTTTTAAAATTTAGTTCACATAAACATTTTCTCTTAAAATGAACACAAAACCAGATACACAAAAATAACAGGTCAGGAAGAAGACGCCTGCAAGAAATGTTCTCTTTTGATAGACCTTTCCTGGTTCACGCTTGTGAATTATCATATTTAAGATGGCACAATTTTGTATTTGCCTGAATTGTCCATTTTAAATGTGACCTTGGCTGTTTTTTGACTTTGTTGTTGCATGCCAGGACTCGAAAGTTAAAATTAGCACAGGGGTTTAGCCAGCCCTAATCTATGCGTTTCCTGCTACTACAAACCAATCAAGACTCTGTCTGCTTCCATTCGCTAGGGAAATGTCAGTGTCAAGACAAATCGTCATAGTTGTTGTCAGGCGGTGGGAGGGTTGTTTATTGTTGTACACACCTGACGGCCTTGTAAGCAGGAAAGTTGTTGAACACACATTTTGTTAATTTCTTTTTGACCCCAGAGTTTTGACTGTGTGAGTGTAAGTCAATGTCATGGCCATATTCAGAGAGTCTAGTCCAGTCCGGTCTAGTCAGCTAAAGGAAACGAACTGACCCTCTGTGATTGGGGTTTCTTGGGGATCTAAAAGGGGTTGCGAAGTCAGGTTGGTAGACTGACCTTGAATATAATTACATACTGTAGAAAGACAGCGATTTATTAAGTTTTTTGATGGTGGTTTGTTCTATTCTATTTTATTTAGTTTACAGAAACTGTCTGATATTCATCTGTGGAAATGGCTTAAATCAGGAGTGTTGAAAATGGATAGGAGTAGCGAGAAATAAAACATTACACAAGCTTGATAAAATCTTCCCAGGGTCCATTTTTGTTTATCAAATCATGCTAAAACTTATAATAAAACAGCTAAAGCTACTAAAAAGCAAGAAGGTGAACTTTGTGGTCAAGTGTTTATATTCCAGGAAATATACATAATAAAATAAATTGAACACTGTTGGATATGTAGTCAGTAGGATGATCTGAAAAGATTGTATCTCATTTTTATCAAAATACAAGTTATATTGAATTGGGATTTGAATTTGGAATAGGTGATATGTAACTTGTATTATATTGCAATATATTGTGGAATTTATTGTATTAACAATAAAAGCTACAAAAAAAAAACAAAACAACAACAACAAAAAAAAACATGCATGTTTAGAAATTCAAAGTTCCCTTACTGGTCAGTTTGTTTCTGGATCAGACAATAAAGCAAAAAAAATAAATAAAATGTATGTATGAGTACGAAATAATGCCACTTACATTTAGTTATTGCACAATCATAACTTTTTCTAAAGCAAAAACAGAATTTATTGATGACCTCTTGGCACAGTCAGTGGAAAAATAATTCATTGTTTCTAAAAGGAAAAAAAAATCCTACTAATGTTTCCAGTATTTACTGTTTGCAAGCATCAATAATTTGATTTTGTTGTCATCACAAGATAACAGTATTTTTCAGACTAGAAGTCTACTTTTTTCCCACGTTTTGAACCATGTGGCTTATAACTCGGTGTGGCTTTTCTGTGGATTTTTCTTCAACCACCTGGGGACTCTTTAGCAGAAAGTGAATCATTGGAAATCAAAGTTGGAAATCTCAGAAGAAGGCGCTAATTTTCATTTAGAACAAGCACACGCTATCAGCAGGCATGACAGAGAAATTTCTGTCATACCTCCCTCATCATAGAAACAATACGAAGAAAAAGATGACGCTTTTAGGTTGAAGGCTATCGATATGGCCGTACAGGACGGAAATTGAGCAGCTGCACGTAAACTTGGCGTGAACAAGTTCATGGTTCAGCATTGGAGACGCAAAGCTGCATCCTTAATAAATGCAGGAGATTTATTAAGAACGCAGCCCTCTGCTGTGTCTTTGTGGGAAAAAGATTTTTTGAATTTTGCCCTTTCATTTCTAAATGAAATGGCCAGACTGATGTTAGGAAAAGATGTTACAGTAATTTGAGCAGGTTTCAGCCTTATCAATGGATTAGTGATTTTATACCAAATCTGCCTTATCTTTAACTTAGTCCAGATAATTTTAGACTCCTTTACAACACTTTCAGTACTCACAAAGCATATAGAGGTGACCAAATATGGATATTTATGCTCTTTTCCTATTATATTCTTGATCCTAACTAAAATGTTTAGAGATAATTTTGAATACATTTCACTGAAAATATTTTTTATTTTAAGATAGGTTTTCAGAGCATATGCAGCTTCCCAAGATGTCTTCAGAATAGACAGAATAAATAATAAATGCAACACATAAAAATGAATGTCGATGTCAATTTCCATATAAAGCACTTTATAAATAATCAAGAATTGCTCTTAAGAGTGTACAACAAAAATTTAACAAGCCTAAATGCAATAAAGAGTTATCCCATAAAAACAGTAAAACACTGAGGATGAAATTATTAGCAACATAAAACATAAAATAAAATTTACTAGGGCAGGGAAAACACATTTACTTGATTGGCACTAAAGAAGCTGATGAACATATATTAAACCGAACAGATCACAATCTTTTCCACTGTATAATTAAGGCCTTCTTAGTATTTCAACCAAACTTGTTGGGTTTTTTCCTTTAGTCTGAGATTCTGCTGATGTTCAATAATGGCAAACAAATGGGAGCCATAGAATATTTTGTTTTGTGAGGAAACTCTGACTTACACCAATTGTACTATCAGATAATACTGTCAGGGAATATGGCGTGGTTTATAGGGGTGCGTTGATTGATCAACTCCGATTTTCTTAATTTTGGGTGATTTGCGATAGGTCGATACTTGCATGTGAAACCGATCTTATCCACTGACATTATCTACAGATCTTATTTAACTCTGCAAAAGTCTGAAAATGAGCTGTGTCCCCTTTTGCTCTGTTGTGAGAGAGAGCTGACTGACAAACCTGCCCATAAAGCTTATTGTTCAATATTTTTTAAGAAAATAAGATTGGAATATTGAATGCGTATTGTGACCCTGTATTATAATAACCGACTGTCAGTAATAAAATTTTTGTCGGCCAAAATTGGAATGAGCAGGTCGGGATTTTTAATCAATCGCTCAATCAATCTTTATGTGTGGAAGACTATTACACAATAAAGTGACCAAAGTGCTTCACAAGTAAAATAGGCAAAATAGTGACATAAAATAAATTTTAAGATCTGTAATCGGCCAGAAAGCTGAATTTGGTGCACTGCTGGTAGTTAACAGTTTTGCCATCAGTAAACCTTTTTGTCTCCACGACACCTAATGTGATTTATTTGGCATAGGTTCAGTGCTCAGGCCAGAATTAAAGTCCTTAAGACCTTGCAACAGTCGGGTTGTTTGTGACAACAAACTTTTCAGTTTTCACTTTCAAAAGTTTTATATTTGTTATTTGTCAGTCTCCAGGTGTGGATTAGCATTTATCATTTTGCACTAGCAATACCAAACTAGTTGATCGTCAATTTGTCTTATCTGCTTTATCTGTCTCGCAGCTTCGCTCTTCTGTGCCACACGGTCGCTCATATAACAACACATTTCAAGGATTCCTTTTCATTCTCAGTACAAAATGGAGAGAACACATATTCTGGGATTAGTCTCTGGTTTTATTATTTATTAAATGTCAGATAAAGGCTGCCAAGTGGCATAAAAATCGCAAGCTGAAGAGAGATTCTTATCCCTAATTTGAGACATTGCAACATTTTTCTGAGCTATTGTGAGTCAGATTGTGTCCTGCTGTTGAGAAGTGCGGCCTTCTAAACAGAAGGACATGGTTAGGAATATTTGCCTTCCAGAGGATGAAGTTGATTTGTGTCCTGAATTCTTTCTTTGTTTTGCTCCCCATTATAGAACTTGGCCTTTAGAAACCTCACAGACGATGTGGTAAGATATGAGAAACTGGTACATATTCTGTTATCAGACTGTGAACAATTTAACATAATCCTTTTTAAGACTAACTAATCCATTGACGTGAAGTGGAATTTAGTTTTTATTGTGATAGTTTAGATTTACTGACATCTGGGTGGAGACAGCTGCTTTTCTCACTAACAAATAATTTCCTTGTCAACTTTTCATTAAGGAGTAGAAAATGCTTTGCACTGTATTTGTCAAGCAGAGTCGGCTTGTCTTCATACAATTTTGCACAAATTAGTGCTGTTTGCCTAATGTTCAAATTTTGTCTTCTCCATGTAATAATTTCATAGATGTGTTTATAATCTCATGTTTTGTTTACTTTGTCTTTGCATTAATATATTCTTTCTTTTCACACATTAGCACTGAGGTGAGCTGAAGCCCATTCCAACTGGATCCAAAACATTCTTGAAATGATTTCTCGTTCTTTTCTACAGCTGGACAGATTTGCAAGTATTCGAATTCCTGGCAGCAAAAAGGAGCGTCCACCCTTAACGCTATCGAAACATAACTCCAATGACTGGTCCACTGCTTCAGCATCAGCCCCATTTGAGGAGTTCTCTTCAAAGATCACCTCGGAAAAAGAGATCTGGCTCTGTTTGAAAAGATGATGGTATGTCTTATCATTATGCTAACTTGCCTTAATTCTCTTTTTTAATTTAAAGCATTTTGTGACAACACTTAATATAATCTAAGCAAAGCCAGTTGCAAAGTTATAAAGATATCAAAAAATATTTCAAATGATTGCTCTATCCAAAATGTAGTTGATATGGTGAAATCTTAATTTTCAGAAAAAAACAACTAAACATCTACAAGGTTTAAAACTCTGTAGTGCTTTATATTGTAAGGAAACAGACAACTTAGCTTGGTTTTACCTGCCACATTGACATATATGTACAATTGTTTTTTCTTTTAATTCTGTGAGCCCTGCTAACTCAGATGCAATCAGTTGAGTCACTCGCTAAAACAAAGTGCAGTATGTGTATTAAAAATGAACATTTTGATTATTTTAATTGGTTAATGCTTGAATCAAAGTCTAGGCTGTGCCACTGTGTTCTTTTTTTTTTTTTTTTTTGCTCTTTTTGTACAAGACCACTTTGGTGCAAGGACTGCTGATTTAATGGGTTGCATCTGCACCGCCGAGTCTCTTTAAAAAAGCAACTTAATTAAAAAACGGTAAATGAGATACAAGGACAAAAAAAGAAATAAAGTTGATGGCATTTTCCTTTCAGTGCACAGAATGTTCATACGTTGCATTGTACAATCCTGAAAATTGTTTCTAATAAAAATGTAGGTTAAAGGTTATCGTGAGATATCTACCTTGCATTAAAATAACTTTTCAAAATTTGAAAATAAATGAACCAAAACAGTGCACATGCTATTAAGTGTGATTAAAAGTAGCTTTAGAATCTACATCGTCTCTTCCGGTTAGTCAAGACGTTGTCAATTAGAGAAGCTGGGTGAAGAAGGAAAATGATGTGAAACCCAATTAGAGCTTATGATTAATTTTTTCAATAATATCAGTAATTGGCAGGAAGGATTGTTTAGACCATGTTATTTACTCTAATTAGGACCAAGCATTGCCATTAAGAGTCAAACTGGTAAGCACCCATTCAAACACCTGCAATGGCTGATATCATCCCAACTTGCTTCAGATCACAAAGCATCTGTATTTATTCATAGGCAAAAAGTGCCCTGGCAGATCAGAGAAATCATTTATTTCTAAAGAAACTATATGCATATAACCAAAAGAAAACTTGATGCTACTATTTCTATTTGCCTAACTCCATATCTTCTTTTCAACTGACAAACTGTTGTGTTAAAAACAGCTCCTCATATAGATGATGTCACAACTTATGGTTTATGTGGTTTTAACAACAAAATTGTCATTTTGTTTGTGCTGGTTTGTATTTGTCTTTGAACAAACATCTCACCTTTTTTTTTTCAGGAGGACATGAACTTGAATGAGGACAAAAAGACTCCTTTGAGGGAAAAAGACCTCAATACAAAGCGAGAAATGGTCCTCCAGTATATTTTTGCAGCCTCCAAAGCAGTGAGTGTTTTGGCTTACAAATTTTCTACCAAATGTATTTTTTCCATCTAGTTTGTCATTTTTTTTCTTAAATGTTTGAGGTATACAATTCAGTTAGTAAGAAATCAGAAATGGACAATTTTTCTTTATTTGTCTGTGAACACTAATTGTCCGGTCATCTGCCAAAAACAATTTCTGCTGAGCAAGTGGAGCAAAACTACCAACTTCCAGCTGCTGGAATATGTACTTTGAGTTTAATGAAAATTGTTATGGACATATTCTTTGATGCATAAATAGGGACAATTTTGTAATTCATTCATTTTCACTTGGTTTTAAAACTGCTACCTGTATCAGTGAACCTGATGGGTGTTTTTCTTCTAGGTTGTATTTCTTGGTAAAAAAAATATTGAAGTTGATAAAAAATTGGCAATTTCTGGTCAGACTTCAAAGAAAATCTGAAATTGGTGATGGCTGTATGGTACAGTTTTTTTTAGCAGTTAACGTCTGTTGGAACAGGATAATTACTGGTCAGAAAAAGTGTACTATGTGGTGTCGCTTTGTGGGTGCAAAGTAATAGCTTTGATAATCTTTAATCTTATGATTGTGCACCTAATTTTCAATGCTACTCATTCAAATGCATTATGGCCTGGATGCTGAGTCCAGTAATGATATACATGCCAGGTTTAATGTTTGACTAATTAGTAATGTTGTGAAAATTTGTACATGCGATGAGATCTTTTTACCATTTTAGAGGACTATCTTATGAACATAAATCAAGTTCTAGATTATTTTTTTATAAATTCAGTGAATTTGTCCTATTTTTTTCTAGCTTTTATATATGAAAGCTAGAAGCTAAAATGCATTCATTTTAGTTTCATTCTGCAAGGCAACAAAAGGCAACAAAGGAAAAAAGTCAAATAACCTTTCACAAGGCACTGTTGTATGAATATGGTAGATGGCCCTCTTGAGAAACACTTTCCATGTGAGCTGTTACTCAAAATAATTGTTGACCTTGGACTGTGTGTATTGCAGTAGTTGACTTGAAATAACCACTGTACTCTCAACGACCCCTAGTCTGATTTTTATTTTTTCTGGAGTGCCCTTGCTGTGCAGAAATTATGTTTTACTCAGTTTTTGTCTTTGAAACACCACAGATCTTCAAGATCCCTTTAGTTTTGTCTCTCAGAGATTTTTGAAATTCAAGTCAGACTTTGGTGTTCTTATTTTTAAATTCTTAGAAAAAAGAATGCACACACATTTTCATAACTTTACTAATTATTGCAAAAAAAGTAATTACTCTGTAGATTGAATTTCATGGGGTGTTTATTTAGAGACCATCAGACCAACCCTTGCTTCATGTTGTGCTTCATGGAAGTGAAGGCTGGAGTGCAACATATTTTCCTGAAGCACAGAAAAATCTTTTGGAATGCATTTCAAAGTAGCAATGTTGCTTCTTTGAAATGCATAAATCTTATTTTTCATCCCAGTAAAAACATCTTAATTGGCATAATTTAGTGTAGATTATAGAGTATATTCTCATTTACCCTTCGAGAATCCCCCCCCATATTGGTTTAAAAAGAAAACAATATGAAGATTTTGATGATACCGTATTTAAAATATCTCGCTTCACTGATTTTGTTTTATGTTGCAGTATATTAACCGGTTTAAGGTTAATCTTCATGATCTTATTGTGATTACTGTGATTAATACCAATCACAAATAAGTACAGCAATTACTTGTTTCCAAAATATTTCAGGAATATTGTAATACCATTTAATACGATGCAAGTAACAAAACATGTACAGCAAAATGTTTGCCCTTATTTAAGGGCATTAAAATAGACACAAAAAATTAAACTCGTCAATATTTTTATTCTGTTGAAGTAAACAAACTTTCAATTCAAGAGGGAAGACATATGCAACTTTGCAAAAAATACTTGCCTAAAAGATTTTTTCACTTCTCGAAAAGGTAATAAAGGGAAATGGATATTTAGCAAATCGCCTTACCACTAAACCTTTTGCATATCCGTCAAAGAGAGTTTTCATCTACCTTGCAAATGTAGGTCAACACAATATGTTATGTTCAGGCCTATTTGGAATTATGGTAGATGTTTTATGGACTTGAAAATGTGTTTATCTTTATATGTAGAAAGCTGAAAAATCTAGTTACTGACAAGGCCTGCTTCTCTCAAAGTAAAACATTTATTTTGTATGAAAAACCTCAATGAAACAGCAAAAAAAACAACTCAAATGAAATCCTACAAGGTTTATTTTATGGTCAATGTCAGAAAGCCTCTGAACAGTGACGTTATTGTACGGGAATCATGAAAAAGCCCATAGTCTCCAGTGGAGGAAAAAAACACATTGTGGCACATGTGAAATTGTCAAGTCTTCCTGCTTGCTCTTTTTAAAAAGTAAATTCAAAGAGCCTTGAAAGATCACTGATGCACTCACTATAACATTAACTCTGGTGGAATTTCTACTTGAGGCCAATGAAAACATGGTCTTCAATAGTCTTATGTTTTTAAGACATTTTTGGTTATATATCGTATTGTCCATTGCTTCATGTTTTTTAATTTTTTTATTTAATGAAAACTAGATGTATATTTACAATTAAAAGTACTTATTTGTGCACTGTTAAGTGTGAGTGCACATTATCAGCACAAATTCATCCTAAAGACCTTTTGTCTTGGGGTTTAGTTTGGGTGGTTAAAGTAGATGTGTTGATCCATTGTTCTTTCTCTCAACTGGGCCCCAAGCATTCTTCCACACAGGCAAAACACACTGAGAAATGCAATGGAAGTAACCCTGCGCTCCCACAGCAAGGCAGGTCAGAGGATGCCCCTGTGAAGTGATGTCAAGCAGATATCTTTTAAAGTGAACCAAATGATATTTTGGGAACTTTTGAAGTTGCTTCCTTATTTCAAATTTATAACAAGTTCTTGTTTCCTGATATAGATTCTTTTGTCTCTTCTTTTTGCTTTCTTCAAAGGCATGTTTTGACATTTAAAAAAGTCAAACTTGAATGATTTATGGTTGTTTTAGAGGGGGGAAAAGCTTATACAGAACCATATAACCTATAAAAAGTTTTGCCTGTTGATCAGTCATGTTTAAGCTTTTATTTTCTCTGCTGATTGCAAAATCATTATTAAAGTGAGTGCTTAGTAAAGATATAAATGCCAATCCATTTATATCTTTGCTGAGCACTTTTATTGCTATTGTATAGAAAATTAAAAATAAATATTTAAATAAAAGAATGAAAATCACATCAGTAGAGTAGCAAATGCAGCTTTCTGAAGTTTTACATACACAATGTCTTAATCACCAATCTTGTTTGACCAACGTTGATACATGAATTATGCCTTACCCACATCCGGCTCTAGAGGAATATTCCTAGGGGGTGCTATGGCTTATTTATTTTTATTGTTTTTTAAGTGGGAGGGAGTAAACTGGCTTTTTATTTAGCAAAAGTATATTAACAAAACTTTGTGTAGCCTTTCAAATGAAATACAAAATAAACAATAGGCTAATGACCTAAACAGTAACATCCCCATTAGCCAACCAGAAAATCCTAATTATATTCAGATTAACATAAACATTAGCTCATAATGTTGCAGATATCAAGAAACTAATATTTCCAATTGTGGGTGCACCGATTTATGTTTTAGAGCCGATCTTATCCTCCCATCTTATCTACCTCAGTAAAGGTCTAAAATCAGCCACTGTCTTCTGCTCTCTCACAAGAGAGGTTTGACTGATAGACCGGCCTTCCAGGTCATATCTTCACGTTTGCAGTTAACAAGAGTCACTCCACTGTTGCCAACTCAGCAACTTTCTTGCTATATTTAGTAACATCTCAGTAAAAAAAACAAATAAACAAAAAAAATGGCATAGGCTAAAATTGGCAATTGGTAAGAAAACTGCAATTGATGTACCCCTATTTGCAATCTTTGAATTATGTCTTTAACTTCAAAATCAGACAATGATGTGTGAAAAATGAACTGTAATTAAAACAGAATGCTGCGGGTTTGTTTTTTTTAACTGAATATTTCAGCCGTGGTTTGTTTGGTACTATGCAAATTATTGATCTCCAAATGGCATAATATGCTGAGCATACAGACAATACCATCAGAACAATAAAGCATTGTTTGTCTGTGGCTCATACATTTTTGATTAAGATATGTTTGTTCTTTGTTGAAATCTTTTTGCATTGGATAGAGTACTCAGAAATTTATTCAAGACTGACAATGGTTCATAGTAATATTAAAGAAAATTTTACTGAGTAAATGTAGCTAGTTCCTACCAATCTCTGAACATAGTACAACAAGAGTAGTATTATTGCTAAATAGATTAATGTGAAATATCGGCAGATTAACTAGTCATTATTTAGCTAATATCTGTATTCAACAGCATTCCTCAGTTGGAATGCTGAGGAATGTTCAAAAACTGTGCAAATAAGCTTATTTGCACAGTTTATTTGCAAATAAACTGTGCAAAGATTTTTACCTGTTGCTGGGTCTGGCTGGTCTTCACACTGTGAACTAAAGCACGTCTCCACTCGTTGAGCCACACTGGCACTGTGACACTCATTGTGCATATAAAGATGCTTAAACACACTCCCACATTTTAACGACTAATCAAACTGTTGTAACTGCTGAAAAAAGCGCAGGAGATAAAGGATATGAGAAATGTGTGGAACATGTCCCACTCGTGTTCCCCCGTCTGTTCCATGTGCATACTTTGTGTAACCTTTCAAATGAAAGATGCATACTGTAGGTGCATACTGCTGTTGCCATTGGGTGGTATCTTACTCCAATATCATGGGTTGAACTGTGGTGCCAAATTCTTACCCACCAGGCCTGCCCACTGGCTGGCCATACTCATACAAAGACCAATTAATGTCATAATTGGTTTTATTATGTTTTACTCAAAATTTGAGTAGATGTATAAGGGATTTTTTTTTCTTTTTCTTCCTTCAATTTTTCAGGGTAGCCTGAAGAAAAGCCATCAGATATCTCCGCAGGAATTCCTCAGTGAGCTGAAGTCAGGAGTGATGGACGAACGTCTGTTTGCCTGTCTAGACTCATTGCGAGTGTCCCTGACAAGCAACCCTGTGAGGTACAGATAAGATATTAAGGTCTAATAATGGTTACTAGTGCTCCCTCTTTAGTTGAGTCACTATGTATGTTGCCTGTTTTGAAATTATATATTTTAAAATGTGCTTTAATTTAGATTTTGCCTTTACATTTTAGTAGTTTGTTTAAATTTATTCAAATGTTTAAATCAGAACTCTTTGAACTGCTTTAAGGTCTTTCAGTTCGAACAGATCTGGTATAATAAACTTGAATAAGGGACCTGAACTGTGTTAATGAGAGAGTTGGTCACTACGCTTTTTTTCTGTAATCGAGGCTTGTGGATCTTTCCTCTTTCCTTTCTGGCATTTCACATTAACTTTTAACATTGCAATCATATTCTTAATTATGACATGCATAGTTGAACTGTATTACTTAAAAACTTATCTTAGTTTAATGTATATGAGCTGTTATTTTTCTCTCTCTTTGTTAAAGCGACTATAATAAAAGGCCCTGCTTTCTAATGCGGCATATTAGACATTAATAGGTCCTATTCTTTGACACAAAATGTCTCCTTTTCCTTAATCAAAAGTGAAGCAGCATTCAAAGGAGCTGGCTGCTTGTGTAAGTAAAGTAAAGTTACTCTCACATATTTAGTTTGGCTATCCTGAGTTTGCACATGAATGATTTAGATTAACTTAATAGTTAACAGTTTAGTTTAACGGTTTAAAAATCTATTCAGTGTTAAAAAGATCAGATTACATAATAAATTGCACCAATTTCTGAAATGTTTCCAACAATGTTGTTTTTAGTTTGCAGGTTAACCTTCAAATTGTTTCAAACTTGTTCCTATGGTCTCGGCAAACTGAAACATTTAGGCCCAAATTAATTTAGACACCTGGGATATTACAAAAAGTAAAACCTTTATAATAAAATACAATCTTCCTTGGTTTTCATTTACATTTTAACATGTCAAAAGTATTTTACACTATTTTCAATAATTAAGGCAAAGAGCCTTTATTGGCATTTCAGCAAATAAACACTTATGATTACTAACAGGCTTATTGCTTGTTTCCAGTAACTTTTCAACAATTTATCTTTTGAGATGATAAATTTATCATCTTTTGAGATGATAAATAAAGCCTCCAAGTCCTTGAGGCTGAGCTTGCCATCACTTCAGTCTTTGGGTCCCTCCACAGATTTTGTACCGGATACAAGTTGGCCCGCTGACTGGGCCAATCCAAAACATTAATATTTCTTCCTATCAGGAGAAACATGTTGGTAAAATTATGAAATTACTTTAAATCTAAATCTGAAATTGTCATGAATAATGTTGGGCTCAACTATTTCTACTTAATATGAGGCCATGTGTACAGAGCATGCTGCTTAACTCCAACAATATTCTTTAGTAAAACCAACATATAAAAATACCAAGTTGTAAATTGTGTCAAGTAAAACTAACACAGCAACATGCTGTTTGGCTGTTTTTTTTTTTTTGAAGTTATTTTAAAGCCTTTCCAGTTTTTGTTTAGAGTCTTTCAGTTTAGTGGATAGATATTTCTAAATGTCTTCCTTCTTTTTTATGTTGCAGTAGTTTCAGTAAAAGTGACTGTCAGGAGAAATGTGGCCGGTAAGCTCTGGTGTTTGATGAAGGCACCACTGATCAGACTGTCAGACTCAAGCCTAATGACAGAAGTATGGACTAGATCATAAATCTGGCTTGGCTAGAAACGGCATCAACCTCTCGCCTTCTAATAGCGCCATTAAAGTCCTGAGTTGCTGGATTGATTTGGAAGTAAAACCTTTTTGTCTGCCACAGTTTTTGGATACTGATCAGTGTCACTTTCTTGGCAATGATGCAAACAGCTTCCAAGCATTTCCTCAGTGCAGTGTGTGTAGCCTGCAAGAGGAGACAGGAGGATATATTTTCCCATCTGGATCTCTCTGGTAGAGCAGACCATCCTAAAGTTAATTTCATAATTCTGGCACTTGTCTGACTCTTTTATGCGTAACCTCAGCATCTTCAGTTCTCTGCCCCTTTTCATAAAAAGCGGCCACAGCTTTAACTTATAGGTTCAGCAAGGCCACACAATGTAATTGTATAAAATGGATTTGATAAATGGATCTGACAAAAAAGTGGAAATTGGTTTTTGATACTGCATTATAACTGACCTTCATGTTTAAGGTTCCACAGTCCTTTATTTTTAGTTTAGCTTCCACGAAGGTAAACACTCTTGTTTCTTACTTACATCATACCAAAAAACAACACCTTGGATGCTGTTTCTGCCATGAACTACAAATAATGAGTCATGCTTCCTATGCAGAAGGTATTTTTTATGTCAACATTTGTTACATATCCTGTGGAAATATTTCATCTTTTGCTTTAGGTTTTTAACATTGCTTTAACTTTAGCCTCCTGCTTTGTCTCACTTTAAAGACCTATGCTGTCATTGAAACTGTATATTAAAAGTTAGTGTATTTCTGTTTTGTGGAGTGCAAAACTTTCACTGACTTCTTCAAACTCTTAGGATTCTCCATGGATTCTAGCTGACACACCCCAACAATAAAGTTAAACAGATAAGGCCTTTTCTTCAGCCCAAGACTATTTGCTTCTCAGGAGAGCTTATCAACTCTTTGAGATGACAGCCTTAATTTTTTTTCCAATATTATGTGCTTTACCAAACAACCTTATATTTGATTGAAAATTATTTGTTTTTCTGATTTTTATTTAGGTAGGAAATTAAAACATTTCAGTATCTCAGCTACTGCTTACAATCTTTAAGGTGATTTAAAGATTAGGAGGTCCAGGGGTAAACCCAGACATCCCTTTCCTTGGTGACAGTTTCCTGGTCATACAAGAAGATACCATAATGTTACCAGACCAGAAGGACATATGAGCTCCTCCAGGCGGCTCTTGGTCTCCCTTTGGAGATTCCTACCAGGATGACGGAGCCAGAAAACCTCCAAAATGATCCAAACAGCCAATGCTGATCTGCGCTTTTGGTCTCATAAAATTAATTTAGCCAAATATAATAATATATTGTCGTGCTTTTTGGTTTCCGTTGTGACGGAGGCGTGTGGGTAATTGAAGATACACGACAAGAACGAAGGGTCTCTTGCAGGAACTTTACTCCTTCCAGCACAGATGAATTACAACGAAAACTGAGTTGTTCTCACAGAATAACTGTGTGGCTTCTGGCCTCTAGCTCTGGCACAGACAGCATTTAGCGATGTCCGGGCAGTGAGCGGTGAGAGCCATAACCAACAACAGAAATATAACGGATCAGCTGTTAGGTACTGGTTGCTAAGGCAACCACCAGCTGTCAAGAGCAGAATAAACAGAACTTAAAACAATGAATCTCGCGATGCTAGCCTTTCCCCCGAGCTGTGTTGCATCTACTGATCTAGGCCTGGGAAACCAAAACAAAAAACACAAAACCAAGCTTAAGATCAAATAAAGTTTTAACCTTCCTTACAATATCTTGCAATATCAAAATAGTTGCAACATAAAGATATGCTAATTTCTAAATTTTCTGTTTGTTGAAAAAAAACAAAAAACAACCAACATCATAGAATACATTAAATTTATTCGAGCTACTCGTAGTGGTTATTATATTAACATAGATTTAATTGAGAAATAAATGCAGCTTTTACCTTTTTTTATGCTTGTGTAATTATACAAAATGCTTGCATAATGGGATACATTAGAAACCCTGAAGCTGGTTATCACAAAAAATTATTGTTCCATTTGTGAAGTTACTGTAAGAGCAACTTTTCCCCTTTGTTTCCAAATTTTCCAAAACAATTATTTCTTTAATGACTTAGTAACTGTACTCCTTTTCCTACAAACTAATTAAAGAAGTGGGGCAGCCCACATCCTCGCACTGAACATGCAAAGCATTGTGTTTGGACTAAGAATGAAGGGAAAGACTTTGGACAGGAATTAGATTTTTTGTAATTTGGCAATGAACAACTCTGTTCTAAATCAGACCTCTTCAGAAAGGTTTATTTGTAAAATTATCTTAGTGTTAAAGCATCTGCAGCAATCCTCGATTTGGAATGAGATTATATACATTCTGTCTCTCCTCTTTGTCCTGCTAAGTGGCTGTGTGAACAACTCAATGTAAATCAGCAATGTATTTTCACGGCACTGTGATGAGCTGTGCTCAATATGGCTCCAGACCGAGGACTTTCAGGGAGAAAATGTAATTGAAGTTTTCTCATTGGGGATGTGGGAGGGCTGCCAGATGCTAGGAACTAATGAAACCCAAGGGCTGGCAGAGTATGTTAGATTAGCAAACTGAATCTAAAATACTTTAGTTGTTTAGACAGACTGTATGACAAATAAAAAAATCACCTAATTGCTCAAGGATTAACAGGCAGGAAGACATCACACAGATTTAGTTGTGTTTTATCCCTAAATTGGTCACCTGTGAATAATTCTGCAAGACTCTTTGGCTGCCGCTCGTGTTTGGTCGATGTCCTTAGTTGGAAATAACTAGCAAAACCATATTGGATAGACTGTAATGACTGTTGATGGATTTTTTCTGAGATAATCTACTTGCATGGTTTCATATCTGCTACACTGGTATTTGCCAAATTAAATGTGTATAAACTATTGTGAACTTTAGTATAATGTACATCAACTCCAGTCTTATAGGATCATGTTCCTGCATGTTCTCAATGTATTTGCAACCCAACCCTGCTGATTCAAATGGCTGAAGTATCATCTCAGCATCTGCTAAAAAAAAAAAAAAAAGTTTTTTTTATTTTTATTTTTTTAACTCCTCTTACACATGAGATAAAATTGCACAGTTTGCAGGTTCTGAAAACCTTCTTTGTCTTGTCCCAGCTTTCTTTGACCTTCTATAGAGAAAGAAGAGACACCCTCCTTTTATAAATGGACTCTGCACAATTGTTCTTGCTACTGAAATCTTTTCTCAGGACATGGCAGAAAGCTATTACATTGCCAGTTTCTGACCTCCAAGATCTTCAAAATGTCTAACGGCTTAAAACTTCAAAAAGCTTTTGAAAGCCGATTTGTCACCTCGATCCCTTCCACTTTTCTCTAATGTGTTTCAAGGCAAATTTAAAATTTATAGCAGCAGATCCTGATGGTGTAGGCTTGTTGGTTTCCGCAGCAATAATTCCTTCCATAGATCATCGGATTATTTTCTTTTGCTGTATGCCTCACCTACAGATGATGAAAAACTAACATGCAATTGCCCCTGAACTATGCATTTCAATGAAGTTGTTGTCAAGGCCCTGTGTACTCTATAACCAGAATGGCCTGGGCCATGGCACATTCAAGAGTGAAAGCTGAATTGATTTTTTTTTCTTTCTTCTTTAACATGAAAGCCTCATTCCTCAGATTCCTTGGCAGCAGCTTTCACAATCTTCATCAAGGCTGTGACAGGTTTTGTCTACCTCTTCCCTTCTTTTTTGTTCTGTCCCTGTAACACATTCATCCTCACTCAAAAATATCTCAAAGTTGCTCAAATCTAGTCTCCTTCTTGTCTTGTTTTTCTAAAAAAGGAATACAATTTACTTTATTCAGAACTCTGACTCATAAGTCACCTCAAATTCTTAAAGGATGATTAAAGAATTTGTATACAATTTATGTCCTTAGCACACCTAAGCCAGTTGATAAAGTTTCCCACTGGAATCCTGTTATTGCAACAAACATTTTTAAATAGTAGTGTTTCATCATCTATTTAAGCTCAGAATTTTTAAATCGCATTTCCATTAATATAGGTGAAACGATACAGCAACAAAACAGACAGATATACCTCATGGGCACACCGTAGCCTTTATCTCATCTCAAGAAATTCAGTTCAAATTACAGCTTCTCTTTCCATCTTTCCACCTTGAGAATTTTGTTGATTTGATGCTTGAAAGCATGCTGTGCTGCTGCTTAATTAAATGATCATGAGTGAGTGCTAAATTTCAAAGCTTATATTCAGGTTTATTTGAGGGAGGTGCAGGCACTAAAATATTTATTTATTTCCATTTTCACATTCTGAATGTAAAACTTTGATTATAAATATTATACTAAAATCTGGAAAGTTTTTGCTGCTTTTATCTGACTGTAATTTACTATTGTTTTGGAAATTAAATGATTAAAAAAAATCAATATGATTTTAATGTTGGAGACGAAATCAAGTCAGTGATTCATAGAATTTAAAAGGACTGTTTAGCAAAATGGTTTAGTACATTCCTAACTTAAGAACATATGTTTGAGATTCCTTAAGAGTTAAGGTCACAGGTATACCAAAGAAAAAAGCTGGAGAAAATAAACCAACCTTAGATTTAGTTCTACAGTATTGTCTTTCCTAACTTCAGTGTTTATTCTTAGATACTTTGTCTCTGACAGATAAAGCTTTCAGCCAGAAAATACATGTATATTAGATGTTAGTTCTATTCTTTCAGTATTACTCTTTAATAAAAGGTATTACTCACCAAAACTCCAATTTTCTTTAAGATGTGTCCATAAGTTCAAAGAATGTGGAGCACAAAGTCAGCCTTCATACAGGTAATTAGATACATCTTTTTTTGAGGGAGATACTTGTCTGACAATTGTCAAAGAATGCCTTCTATAAGAATTGAAATCATTCCTTTGCCCAAAACTGCTTTCACTGCATATTATTATTACTATTAGATCACCATTAACTAGGTATTGGCTGGTTACTTGTATGAATGTTTTAGAAAGGTACAGTAACTGGTAAAGTTGCTGTTGAAGTTTTCCATCATGCTTTTATGGTTTAAATTCTTTTAATGAGGTGGTAGTCAAAGTGCTCGTGTGACTTGTGTTTGCCCTAGTTTGCCCTAGCCATGTTGAACATATAAAGTTGGACAGGATTTCCCCTTACTCTATATCAATGGTCAGCTGCCTGAGAGAAGGACACTACTCTTTCGCCTTGCTTGCAAGAAATACCAAGTTAGCTGTCTCAAAATAAAAATTAATCTGGCTCCCTAAGCAGGCAGCTGAACTGATTATCTAGCTAATATTTGCCTGTCGAGCTGATGTTAGGACTTGGATATGAACCCATTTAAGGAAATGGTCAGTTGATTATTTTTTTAAATTTTTATTTTTTATTTTTTTTTTAATGATGCGTTACCTCTGGACAGTCTTGATCGCCAGTTTCTATCAAATCTTTTATTAGTTTTGGAGAAATTGCAGTTTTTGTAAAGTCACTTTTGTGCAAAATTAATTTTGCATTCTAAAGAAAGATTCAATGATTATTAGTTTTAAAATATTGTTTAGGCTATTTTTATTTCATAGAAAAATATGTTTGTTGCATCATAGAGTTCTGGACTCCTTCAATGTGCCTTTGCTTTGTTGTTTTCCCCTGTCTGAACAGATTTGGTGAAGTCTTTTTTTTTTTTTTTTTCTCAGGCAAGAACTGCAACATTTATAACTGCTGCCTTTCTTCTCAGCACAGAGTTTGGATTTCTGCTTGTTTTTATGTCTAGAAACTTTGCACGGTGGTTGATGAGTATGAAATTGCTCTTGTCAGATGTCAGTCTCAAGCTGTTGTGGTATTGATTTATTGTATTCTTTTCCAGTTGGGTGCAGAGCTTTGGGCATGAGGGCCTTGGACTACTGCTGGACATTTTGGAGAGGTTGCTTTTCAAGAAACAGTAAGTTTATATTCAGTTCGTTTTTTTCTGTAGTGGGCTATATATCCTCATCATTATTGTGTCATGTCCACAGGCCGGAGAAGATTGACAAAAAAAACCAACATAAAATTGTCCAGTGTCTCAAAGCCTTCATGAACAATAAGGTAATGTCATTTTTCCCCCCCATTCTTCTTGAAGCTACAAATGATTTAATAAATTGCTAATACTGCAATGAAATGGTTCAATGTTAAGGTAATGACATTTTACCAGTGACTATCAAAAACATGAACTTGTTACCATGTTCTCTTGGACTATAGCATATCCCACTATGTCAAACTTCAGCCATAGATCCACAACTTTAGATGTGTCTATATGTCATCAGAACTTGGTCACATTACCTGGATTATGTAGAGTACTTGAAAGCATGAGAAGTTAATTCAGTCATTTGATTCATGTGTGGTGGACTTGTGACATTGCAGAATAACAGCCCTCAAGGGCTAGACTTTGACACTTTTTCACTAAGTGATCTGTCTACCAAATGCCCATCACAGCAATCAAATAATATTTATGCATATGTTAGATTAAGAATTTGCATATCTAAAATAATAATGTTCGAAATAGAAAATCTTTACATGTTATGCAAACAGCTGCATAACATGTATTCTTGAATTATTAACTATAATGTGTATTTAATGTGCCTGTTTTTGATGAGCAAACTGAAGAGGTAAAGAAACTGAAACTATTACACTTTAAAGTTTTTTTTTTTTTCTTTTTTCACAAAGCTACATTAACTGAATAACTTATGTTTGGTTTTATTACATTTTAGATGAGTGAAAAATATTATGTTACTGGTAGATATTAAATTATTTATGTTATGCGTGGACAAAGTTTACTAATTATTTATACATTATTCATCATTGTATCAAAACTAATGATTTTTGGTTGAATTGCTTCATTTAAGATCTCAACGAAAGTATAAAAGCTATAAAACTGATTTTTTTTTTTTTTTTAAATATATGTTTATTAGTTTTGAATTTTTTAAAAAGATGCAAAATATAATCCCTTGAGTGTCATATTGAATCAGCCACAGTATTCTATTGTGAACACTATTTTATAAAGCCTTTTTCCCTCCGCTGTTAGTTAAGTTACTAAATAGAAAAAAAAAAATCCTCATGACGCTAAAAGCCAGCAGAGACAGATATACAACCCCTCTGGCATAAATTTTGCTGTAGGGTCTCTTGTAATCCTGCGTCTCAACAGGCGCCAGACACCAGCATTTACCCGTAGGCCTTTCTGTAAGCCCAGACCTTTCCTGGGCTAGAGAGGCATCTTGGGACAGCAGGTACCCACTATGCCAAGAAGACAGGTGTTCTCGACCAGCTGTCTGTTGAACCTGTTTTTTTTTCTTCTTGCTTCGTCTGTCAATTCCCATTTTTTTGCAAATGTTTTGTTTTTCTAAGCAGTTTTATAATAGTGTTCTAAAATTTACATTATAACATTGTGCTTTGAAGAGTCCAACATATATATATTTTTAAGCTAGTTTAAGGCATTTTTCACAAATTAGAATTCCCTTTCTGTACTATGTATTTAAAATACGGCATATCTAACAATGTTGACTACTTTGCTCTTTCAGAGCAACAGAGGGATAGTTCAGTTTAAAATCCATTTTGGGTCTTGAAAGTCAAGAATTGCAGACAGTTCCTGGATTAAAGGGCTAAGTTAATACTAGAGTTGTTGTGGTTCATCCATGGTACATTGACTTGCAGCAACCTACTAGCAAAATGACAAATTAGGATGACTACAAAATCTGTTTCATTTGTGTGCCATTATTCTGTCATTTACTTTTCTTCTAAATTTACAAGACTCATGTACAGCTTATTGCACAAATACATTACCTGGCCAAAAAGGTTCCCAGCTGGATGCAACAAAATAAATGGGTATAAGCCTTTTATTGGATAATCACTGCATCGGCGGTTATCTTTATGGCAACAAGTTATTTAACCCCAAGTGATGCAATGAGTAGTCTCTCATTTCTTAATCAAGCGTGTTGACAGACACAACCTGTGGTCGCCTAAAAGATTTTAGTTTGTTTTAGAAGAGTCAGCTCACTGGCATCGAACAAGCAGAGGGGACATCTGAGGAGATTGCAGACATTACTAAAACATGGGTTAGGAACTGTCCAATGTATTGTTAAAAATCGAAAGAAAGGTGGGGAACCAATGTCTTCAAGGAAAAAATAAATCATGGATGACCGGTTCGACAAACACTTAAACATTTGCTAAAATCAAATTGAGGAAAACAGCAGAAGAACTCAAAGCTATGCATAATGGAAACATTGAAGGCATTTCCATGCAAAGAATGCAAAAGGAAATAAGTAAGGCTAGAGAAGAAAAAGGCTTTAACTTGCAAAGTAGTAGAAAAATTGGAGTCTGGAGCAGTCAAAGAAGGGCATATGATCTTATTAGTCCAGATTTACACTCTTCCAGAATGATGAGCGCATTAGTGATGCATCTTCCTTCAGTGATGCCCAGTCTATACAAGCATGATCTGGGGTTGCTGCAGTTGGTCAGGTCCAGGTCAACATGAACAATTGCAGGTCAACTCACTATCTGAGTATACAGTACTTCAAGCTTTGAAATAAAAACTAAATTTTCTAGTAAGGTCTAAATAACTTAGAAAAACACAATAGTGCAACAGCAATGTACAAATAATGATTTTTCAGTTCAACATTTTCTACTGGCATTTCATTGCCATAATTACTGCATTGAGCCAGACCTTTAATCAACACTCACATCCTGGATAAAACATTACAGATGGCTAGAATGACTGTTCTCTTTAAATATGACATTTTGTCTCACACATTTTGTCATGTGGGGAAAAAAAATGGCTTAATGGAAACTATGGAATAATGTTACGTCCTTATATTTTAATTTTTATCTTCTAACAATCGAGATACCACATTGTTCTTTTTGCCTCCTAGCCAGATTGCAATATAACTGAGTAATCTACTGTTTTTGTTGCAGTATGGCTTGGATCGAATTCTGGGGGAGGAGAAAAGCCTTGCCTTACTAGCAAGAGCCATCGACCCCAGCCAGTCTGCCATGATGACCGATGTTGTAAAGCTGCTATCAGCCATCTGCATTGTTGGCGAGGAGAACACGTATGTTGGTTTTATTTTATTCATCAACCAGACTAACTTTTTTTGTTGTTTCCCAAGAACATAACACTTTTTTCTTAATACAACTGTCCTTACTTAGGTTGTTCCTAAATTAATGAACTAGTTTATAGTCATTATCTTGCTTGTGATCATTATACATTAAAAGTAATTTATCTCAAATAAATTCCATGCGCTTCCACAGGTTGGAGAAGGTTCTTGAGGCCATCACGACAGCAGGGGAGTGGCGAGCCATTGAACGGTTCAGTCCAGTTGTGCAGGGTCTGCGAGATCGCTCCATTCAGCTACAAGTGAGTTCAGTGTTCATTTGTTTTACACTTCTTTATGGTCCAAACTAAGTGAATTGCATTGTAATTCACATATATAGTTAAACTATTACTGATCTAATAGAAAACTAAATGACTCCATCTCTTAAGACCACAGGAGGGTTAAACAGACCAGGAGGCATTAAAACATTCACTGCATAAAAAAGTCCCTTAGATTTGACCATATAAGTTGATTAATTTTAGCCTCCACAGATATTGTATGATTGACAATATTGCTAAGTAGCAATTAAATTTAGTTTTTTTTACTTTTTTTGTTAAAGCTTGTCAAAGACTTTGTCATAATACTTGAGATGTAGAGCAGGAATGATAAAAGAATTTCTCAATTTACCCTTGCATCATAATGCTTAAAACAAATCATATGCACATAGATATTAAGGACCAGATGTTTCTATTGAGCATAAATGACCAATTTAATCATCAGTTTAGGCACAGATGGGACAGAAATTAGAAGCCGGCCCACAAATTCATCTATGATGTTTGTTATTTGTCAGTCTGTTATTATCATCACCGTAATCATAAATAGTATGTCCTCAATGTTTGTTGAAACTTCACATCATGGCCACAAATTACATCCAGTCAGCAAGTACGTCATAAAGAGTTCAGATCAGTGTGAAGCACTTTCCTGTCCATCTGCTCCCTTTGCACACACTTTCTCTGGACTGACGCTCAGATATCAGTTGAATAAAATATAGTTAATGAGTCCAAATTTGATTTATTTTTTCAAAAGTAAACCAGACAATAAGCCTATAAAGGCAGAAATTGACAAACAGCACAATATATTTTTTCTGATTTATACACAACAACCTACCATCTCCCTGCTGATATAGACACTTTAAATATTGATTATGAGTTGTTCTAAATAGGACAGCACTGGTTTTGTAAGAACAATGTGGAAACACATTTGGTAAATATGATGTTTGAATTTTTAATCAGTAGCTTAGCGATGTGACTTAGGGGAACTGAATGCATGCATAAACACAAAAACTTGTGTTATTGTGAAATGATTGGTTTTTGGATACAAGTTAATGCCAGCTCATTAAAGTGAAAGATAAATTGCAATGAAATTTTCAATTTTAACTATAAACTCAGTTCTAATAGTATTGCACCACTGTTATCTACACTAGGAGTGTTGTGGTACGGGTTGGTTTTATGGTCTGCTTTTACAATGGAAATAGACAAAATATCATTCAGCACCAACTTGAGTCATACTGCTCAGTGGAAATGAGGTTCAGTGGAAATGAGGCATCTCCAGAAGATGCCTCTTCAGTGTCTTCTTTAGCTTGGTCTGTAGGTTATCTATAGTACTTAGGCCTAAGAACTGAGATGCAATATATTTGGAATATATAAAGGAGATGGAAGGAGAAGACATCCAGAAAATGACCAAGGCCAACAGCCTCTACATATGTTTTTTTTTTTCATACCACTTTATGATGCAGCTTCTGAACAAGTTTGTTTTATAGCTGAACCTTTCTGTCGCGACCCAGCTGGAAGAACCAGTGACAACCTTTCTTTTGTTTTCTAACTGAGTCCACCAGGTTTCTGTTAAAATGGGCTGGTGTTTCTAATAATTATTGATGGTATGCACTCTTAATCCATCATCACAGATCCTCCTCCATGGTTACCTTTAGGCCAGCGATGTTCAGTCCAACATCAACATCATCAAAAGGAGTGGGTGTTATTTTGTCTTCTTTTTTCTTCAAAAAGTATTGTGTGGTTTTATGCCAGACCAAACAGTGTTTGTTACTGATAGGACTCATCTTTGTGCTATATGACAGTGATCAGTAACCTGACTATTGCCTTCCTACATAATTTAGCTTGATTCTCACCTCCCTTCAGTGCTCAGTCTGGAATTTCTCCCATTAAGCTGGATTTCTCTGGTAAAATTTCAACCGAGCCAATCAACAAAAAGAATGAAGAGTTGTGATTGATGTCTACTTTTTGTACTGTTTTGGAATTGTCGTTGGCCTATAGCTGTTATTTGGCAATGGCAGAGAAGAAGTGAATGAAGCTATTCAGTCTTAGAAGAATGTCTAAGACATTTTATTGGCGATAAAGATGCAATGGCCCTTACTACCTATGGAGTTGTTTACAGCACACATAATTTCCAGTAAGGTTTACTGAGCTGGCGCATTACACGCCCCCAGCAAGCAATCGTTCCTCAATAGCCAAAGTCCCGACCCACCATATGAAGCAAAGCATAGGTCTTGGGGCTGATTTTTATCAGTCTAAGTAAGTACAGTTCCAGTTACATTTCAAGCAGTAGTCAAAAAAACTACATATTTGCATTTGTGTGGTAGGACACTAAATACTTATTCCTAGTATACCTCCCAAATAACAAGGTTGTACATGTCTTATAATATTTCTTATAATTACCGATAATTGGTAACCCAAAGATGCAACTTGTTTCCACAGTTCCCCTACAGTGATGTGTGGAAGTTATTTTGATGCTACCTTACCATTGTTTTCAGTGCACGACTATGTTACTGCTGTAAACGTTCAATATGTTCTTAAGGATTTTTGGACATATTTGCCATGTTGCCAATAACTGGGAGGCTTTGCACATTGCAACCTTGTGTCAGACATTAGAAAGCTCCTCACACATTTTCTTTATTGGCCTTTCACTTTTACTCACTCATATTGAACCCTTTATAAAATATCTATAGCTCTGTATCTGGAGGGCTATTCCTCTACACCTGGACACCACTGAATTATATGGGCTTTTTAGGGTCCACTTGCATTTGAACTATCGCAGGGAATAATATAAAAAAAACCTCTCAAGGTATCAATACTTCTAAAGCTATGTTAGATAAGACAATTATTTTGTAATCTTATTTTTAGCACAATATTAAACTCTTCTTACTCTCTTAAGATAAATGCCCTCAAAACTAAGTAACAATCAAGCTGACACTGATCCTTAAGCCCCCTCAATGTTTAGTAATGCTATACTCTCTTTTCACACATGAGTGAATTTCTTCTTGTGGTCAATAATTGATTTTTCTGTTTGTGTTTTGCTTGCCAGCTGGTGTTGCAGTCACTGTTTAGTAAACCAAATTCAGAGGGAATTCAGAAATTCTGTCCTAAATAGCCCGTTTGCCCTTATATTGACTGCTAGTTAATTTCAGTCTATGGGTCTACAGTTGTTACATTAATATTAAAACCACCACCCCAGTGGGTGACTGGAAAAAATAGACATGCATTAGTTATGGTCTTCTGCTTCCAAGGGACATGGCTCATTTCAAATGCATGCCAGCGTGCTTTTTATCAACTGCTCATAGAAGAAATTCGTCATCTCATTCTTTGGTTCTCTCTCTCACTTTTCACTCTTTCTCTGTTTGTACCCTTGTTGTTTGTTGCAGGTGGCATGCATGCAGCTCATCAATGCCCTAGTAACATCTCCTGATGAGCTGGACTTCAGGCTTCATATTAGAAATGAGTTTATGCGTTGTGGCCTCAAAGAGATATTGCCGGTAAGTAAAACATGACCCAAAACACGCATACACTGACAGACACTATAAACTCTCACCTTGTATTAATATTTAAATGAGTTGTCCACTTCTGTGAAATATTGTTGATTTGCTCCAGCAAATAATTTATTAAACATCGAGGAGAGTTTGCACATCCTCAGTATGTGCAGCAGTCAGAAACCAATAAAGTGTCTAGTGTCTCAGCTAATAATCTTTCTGCTGGCTTTACGCAATCAACCGAACATGTTTATCTCTTGTAAACAATTGTTCTACTGCTTCCATGGAAGAAAATTAATTTAGGTGAAAAGTTAGAGATCAAACTTCCATATTAGTTTGAACAATGGTGCTGATTGTCTTTGTAGAGTTTACATTTTTGCTTTTAATATAAATACTAAAATTCTTTTTTTTTTTAAATCAAATTTATTTTATATGCATATTTTTTTTCCCCTACCGTCTGTTTCATTCATTTATTTATTTATTCTTTAGCAACTAATGACTATCAGGAGTGAGGCTCTGGACATTCAGCTGAAGGTTTTTGAAGAGCATAAGGAAGAGGACATGATGGAATTCTCTCACAGATTGGAAGACATCAGGAGTGAAATAGAATATCCTTGTTGAAACTGAACAAAAATAGACAATTCATATTTGATTTGATGTCTGCTTGTGTTAATTTGATGAATTCCAAGCCAACCTATCCTGAGGAAGTGATCAAATTTACTGAGCCAAAACAATAATCCAGGTTTTTCTTATTCTTTCTTATTGCATCTGTTTCTCCAGTTTTTTTTATGTGAATATGCAGTGTTTTTATTAAGCTACAAGTCCTTGACTCTTTGTACTGATGCGGGAGATGTATTCAGCATTGTGTTGAGCATGGTGAAGGACAGCAGTGCAGAGCCCTATTTCCTCTCCATCCTGCAGCACCTGATGCTCATTCGCAACGATCACTTGATCAGGTAAAAACATCAACCACTGACAACATTTAGTCTGAATTCTATATTTTTTCTTTTGTTTCTATCAGTGTCTCAACTTTCTCATATCTTTATGTTTTAGTGCTTAAAAAATTAATTTTCTATGAAAATTCTAACTCTGCAGTTCAATAAGGAATTTTATGTATTTATGCAATTTGATTTTTATGAAGGATAATATGGATTTGGAGTATTTTCTTCTCAGTTTACCCGGTATCAAATTAAAGGAATGATTTGAGTAGATTTGAGCACTGTTAATAATGCATCCTGGTTAAAAGGTCTGGTTTTGTGGGGGTCCAACTCCCTCTGTCTTGAGCTCTCTCGATGACTTTGGCTAACAAAGAGAATGCTTTCTCTTTCATCTCCAAGCCATCTACAGCAGCAAGGGTTCTGGTGCATTTCTCATCTCTTATTAGAGGAAATTTTCAAAGGCTTATTTTATGTTGGTCCACTCACAGCTGGGTTTGACTTGAACCTTAGGCTGATCAAAAGGTGGAGCTTTTGTTCTCAGAGGTATAAAATGTATTACCTGCCATTTTCCACACCCAGAAATTATACATTTGTGGTCCTTTGCTCTGTCGGGATAAATTTCTTCAGCTGAAACCCAAGCAAAGGACACAGAGCATATATATTCATGCCTCTCACTGTACTTTGTTGCAGCTGATAGATAATTGAACAGTTTAGATGCTTCTCCCAGCTAGGCTGGACAATTTTGATAAAATTGCTGAACAAATAAGTAATTATAGTCATCAAATAAAATTTACATTGCTAACTAATCCACATGGTCAACATGAAAGTATCCACTTACAGTCACACTGATTTTACATTAGTTTCACAAAATTATCAAAACATGCTTTTCCAATCTTTATTTTTGAATGCTGATTTAAAAGGAGCTCCTATTAACTCACCTTTTTCTCATTCTTCTCTTGTCTATCAGCTATCATTGACAAAGGGATCTGGTGTGGTGTGAAACTCTAATTTATACTAAATATATTTTATTGTTCTTACCCTGAGAACAAGACATTATGTATCTTGGAAAACTAATTAGGTTTTTACCATACTGTCTTTTTTTTTTTTGTTCAGAAAGGTCTTAAACTTTTTTCTACAATTACCTTTTTCCTCATGTTTTTATTCTCTCTTTCACTGTTCATTGGGACATCGTATTAACTTGCTGTAATGTCATTGCATAACATTATAGCATGCTTTACTCTGAACCTTATTTAGCTGTGTAATTTCAACAAAACATTTTGTGAAAGATGTAGTCGGTAATGTACTTACTGGGTTTTTGCATAAAACATCATACAAACTATTTAATTTTATCTAAATTTTATGAAGCCAATCTGGTTAGATTATTTGTGGACCATACAGATAATAGAATCCAATTCAGCAATTGTTTTTTTACACAAGAGTAAGAAAGTGATCGAAAATACATGGGCACAACAAGCAATGTTAGCTTTTATTAAATTTATCTTTAAGTTTATGTAGGTTATAAATTAAAATAACTTTAATCATGGAGCAATCTTTAAATGTCTTAAATATAACTTTCTTTAGCATGCATGACCAAGAGTTCTGTTTATTTTCTCTACCAATTTACTGGAGACCTCTATATTACTTGTATCCCCAGGGGCTTAGGTTCTTGAATATATTAGCTAATCTATGGTCTTAGGATTGGTCAAGCAAAGTAAATTTTGCTTTTTTGATTGGACTATGCTGAAAGTCTGTGTTTAAAATTGAGAATTTGTGTTGCTGGGAATAATGTCAAAAACAGAAGAGGACAGTAGTGCTAGTCCTGCCCATGACACATACTCGTTGTTTTTGGTGTTGCTGTGGCATCCAGTGAGCTATTTTGTTCAGTGGTGAGGCTGACATTTGAGGTGGAGATGACATACAAATGACTTATCAGGGGAGTCAAAAGATTGAGAAGTCTGGATCACAGCATGTTATTTTATGTGGCAGATATGATGATTGTAAAGATATAAGATTTTACGCCATGCATAGCCTAAAAGTTCAACCAGATAAAATTGTTTCTTTATAACTTAGATGTAAAAACATCCGAATAGAATAATTTAAAAGACTATTTCTTGCAATATTCAAAAATTTTGCTTACCTTAGAAACTAAAGTCATTGAATAAAACAATGTAGTACTATGAATAAAGTGGGATTTTTCTTTTTTTTCTTTTGCATTCAGGCTGAATTCCCTTGATATAGTGGATCACACTCTTCAGTTCTTCAGTTTCATCAGTTTTGTTTTAGAAATGGGTAAAAACCAATATCTCATGCTGCTCACTATTTATAAGTATCTCAATGTTTATTAATGATTTGGTGTAGAGGAGATTAGGACTCTCTGTGGCATTGTTGTAAGATAATAAGCAGATCAAACAGTTTCTCACCCACTTGAATTTGCTCTGTCTCCCCCTGGGCTGCATGTCAGCTGCGGTTTAATAAAATATTTCCTAATGCAAATTAGTGCTTGGCCTTGGTTATTTGTGGGGGTCATTTGATATGATTTTTGTGCTCTGTAGTTTCTAATGGGTTATCATGTATTTCCCAGGTTTCATTTTTATTAAAATAAGTGTTATATTATGGTGATATATATATGCAAATTGTTAGTGTGATTATGTGATCACCAGCCAACAACAAAAGAAAAAAACTAAATAAACAAAAAAAACATCTTTCTGAAGCTTTGTGATGAAAAATAATATTTCTTGAAATGTGTTTTTAAGCCAATCCCATGTGGTATTGGACTTCACAATTTTACCAACTGAACCAACCTTTAGTTCATTGTGCTCTTTCTTTCTTTTTTTTTTTTTTTATCTCCCTTGACTTTCTTTCTCATCTTGACTTTCAGGCCCCAATACTTTAAGATCATTGATGAATGCATTTCTCAAATTGTGCTGCATCGCAGTGGCACTGACCCCGACTTCAGTTACAGAAAGCGCCTAGATGTGGACTTCAGCCACCTTTTGGGCAAGTTTAGTGCCTTTGGTAGTTCATCACCATAAAAACTGTTCTGTAAAGAAGTTTGACTGAATTGAACTATTTTCTTTGAAGAGGTGTGTGTGGACAAAGCTCGTGTTGATGAGTATGAACAACAAGCCTTAGAACTGGCACAGAAGGCAAGTATAACAAAAAAATATAACATAGCAAATTATCAACTTGAAATTGGTTTTTAGTAGTAAATTTGCGTAAAGTTTGAGTTTCAGCTCTGTGCATCTCATACATATACCGTGACTGACACTTAAAGACCGTGTGTTTTTAATTGACTTAGCTTCTTTATTCCAAGCTGTGTCAAAAGCTCTGCAAAATATGTGTGAGAATTTTTACCACTACATGCATTTGTTAAATAATGCTTAATCATTTTGTAATTTGTTAAACTTTTAGTAAAAAGTTGAAGTACTTTAGAGAATTTACTTTTTTAAAGAATTGAGAATCTGGTTTGTTGCATTAATTCTGTTTTTAACGGTTGATCTGTGTTCTTCATTTTAGTTCGATGAAGAGTTTCTCAGCAGACAAGAGGCACAAGCTCAGCTGGCTAAGTGCGAAGAACAAATCGCTGAACTCCAAGCAGAGTTACAGGCCTTCAGGTCCCAGGTATACAGAGTGGATACAGTGTTGCATATCAGTATCTTTGTTATTGCAAGATGTAAGGTGTTTGAGGATACTAGTTGTAATTCCAGTTCAAACCTTGTAATTTTAGATAAGAGTTACAATTCAACTTTCTTTTCATTATGAGGTGTCCTTGTTATTTTTGGGCTGTGCCATGGGGATGGTGGTGGGGGTTTGTCCACTGGAGCCTGCAGTTTGGTTTGACATGGAGGCTGCTCTACTGGCTAGCTGACACTAAGTCTAATGAGAACACTGACCGGTCCTCCATGTTGGCCATTTCTAATTCTCCGATCTCTATCCCATAAGAGGAAATTGTTCTAAAAGCAATTTATTCTGACAACCCCTTCAGCCTCAACCACCTACCCCTCCCCCTCCCAATTACTCCAGAGAGTTACTCCCACACCATGGCACTGCAAGATAACTACACACTCAGAGAGCGGAAGAGAACTTCCCTTTTTTCCTTGATAATTTTTCAATTTGAGAGCGCAAACACTGAGTGAATACTCAAATAGTACCTTGGTTTAGATCGTGATGGTATGTTTAGTCAGTGGTTGCACACACACACACACATGCACACTTTGTTCCTTTGACTGTGTCCGTCCACATCTTGACCTCCCCCAACACTCTAGAACGAGAGGCTTTCCCTTTTCTGCAGAGGCGTTGGCAGAGAGAGGGTCCTAGGTTGACCTTTAGAGTGCATCTTTAATATAAAAATGGCACCATACACGGATCAATAATCCATTTTCTCTCTGCAATACAATTTACAAAGCTTGTAGGCGCTGTAATAACATTAGAATTTTTACTTTGGGGAAATAAAAAACATTGTAGTTATATTCCGAACAGAATCAGGCCTGTTTAATAGGATTTTGCTTAACATAACCCACCTCTGCCACAGTGGTTATTAGAATAGTAGTTATGAGACAGCAAATCAGAAAGTGCTCTCCACACTCGACATATTCTGTAGCTTGTCTGCTTTCATTTCCCCCCTCTCATTTTATTTTGAGTGACGTGAATTCCCTGTTTGCAGCTTTTAACACGCTGTAAAAAAAACAAACACATGATCAAAAATGTGAAATTCAGCAAAATTGTGACCTTGTTTGATGTACTAGGGGAGAATATGCTTTTGACTTTTTTCTTTTCTCGACATTCACATACGTAGACTACACATTTTAAAGCAATAAATGAATGAACATCTAAAGATTTTATTCCAGAATAAAATTAGGAAACAGTTTTTGCTTTCACAAACACCCAAACTTGTAATATACAACACGACCTCTACCAGTGATGCGGTACAAAAACATGACACACCCGTTAGTTTTTTGTAGATTTTGATTTTGAACTTGGAACTGCAGGCTTTTGATTTCAGAGAAAAAGATTTTCTGTTTACATTTCTTTCCATATATGAATGTTTTAACATTTTTGTTGATTTTGTGCTCAGTTTGGATCAGTGCCTGCCTGTCTGACATCCACTAAGGCTGGAACATCATCACCATCTCCTGCATTTGCATCTGTACCTCCAAGCTCTGAATCAGGGGTGCCGTGTCCCCCACCGCCTCCACCACCACCACCTCCTCCTCCACCGCCTCCTCTGCCTGGATGTCCTCCTGCACCTCCTCCACCTGGAATGCCTCCTCCGTTTGGAGTCCCGCCTCCACCTCCACCAGTCTTTGTAGGTGGTTTTGGTTCCCCAACCCACCACACGCTGCCTTTTGGCATCAGGCCAAAGAAGGAATTCAAGCCTGAGAGTTCAATGAAGCGCTTCAACTGGTCGAAGGTTAGAATTTGCTTTATTCTACCCTGCTGGACTTTGGTGTACAAAAACTTTTGAAGACGAAACAGAAAATCCAGGCCACACATTATTAAAAGTGACTTACTATAATCTTCTACTTAGTTCATGCCGTTTTTGGCAGCGTCCAAACAGTACAGATGTTTTTCAAAAAAGAAACATCTTTTTTTTTCTTCCGTGCCACGCCAGTCTTTACTGAAAATAACAGATGATCAGATGCTTCTGTCACAGCAGCCTTCTTGGTACCCCTACAGATGTTCTTCCTCTTTTGAGCAATATTAGTTGATACCACAAGTGGTGTTGGTTTGGATATTAATAAATAATTTACGCTCACATTTGCACCACTACAGGTGTTCAGCAAACTAAAACATCTGCTCCAAATTTCAAGTCAGTCTTGTTGAAAGGTAAGAGAATCAAATGACGGGATCTAACTATTGGAGACTTCAACATATGGCTGAGTTTGGGACAAAGATCTTTTGAAAGTTTTTCAATAAGCTTTCAAATTACCATAAACAAAAGCATAGCTCACTCAGTAAAGTGTAATTCAAGTGTTTTCATCTTACTTACAAAATAATCTTTAAGTCTCCAATAACTATAGAAGTTTGCATTTATCCCACATTGCATTTGTAAAAATATTTTTATGTAATTTGCTGTTTTAGACTGTTGCATTACAACAACACACCATCTGGCCATAGCATTGTATTCTCATATTTACTGTTAAGAAGTGTCTTAAAATGTTACTAGTCTGATTTTTATTTTATTTTTTTCCCCTTTTGCCTTTCTTCTGTGGATACATTTTGTCAACTAGAAATTTTCTTTCATCACACCTTCCTTAAACATTTATAAATTCTGCCTTAGCACTTTTTGCCCTGTCAGCATTCATTCCTCTCATACTGAACCTCAACTTGGCTGTAGACAAAGGTGTCTTGATTTCAGCCAAAAGTGTTTTCAAAAGAGTTTCTTTAATCAGTCTTTTTTTCTCCTGTCAAACAGTGCATTATCATTCACATTCTGTGAACTGTCTCAGGAAAAAAGATTTCACTTAGGAACCCCGCTGCAAAGTCCTGTCTGTATTTTGGCCTAATTTAGATGAGTTATAAAGCATTATTTAGAAGAGTGACTACTTCTGCAAGTGATTGCTCTGCTGAAGTAGCTCTATCATGCGTTCTATGTGTCCTGATTGCAGTTGCAACTTTGTTTTCACTGTTGATCAGGATGTTGCCATCTTTGCTAGGATTCTGTCTCTTTTGGTTCTGTTGATGTTTTTTTTTATCTTGTGGAGTGCCACAATCTTGGATAAATGCACAGTGAAGGAGACTGATACTTTGGGGTTCAGAGATCATTATACAGGAATGCTTGCATGATTATCCAAATTTAAAATTACAGGTGTCCTTGATATTGCTTCAGTGAATGCACCTTTCCAACTTATTTGTGATTCAAGTGGATTCACTCCTGCTGCATTAAGCATGTGTTATTTTACTCTATTTTTATTGAGGTTTTCTAAAATTCTAAAAAAAAAAAAAAATGGGGAAAAATACTGGGAATTCCCACATAAAATAATGCCGTTCTAAAAAAAAAAAGCATTATTTTAAATTGATTGGTAAGTGATTTTAGACTTTTTGATTTAGAACTCTTAGAACAGAGACTTCATAGGTTTTGTTAGCATATTTACAAACAGATCCATATTTCTGAGTTGACCACTGATGCCATATAGCCTATAACCTACAACAGCAAGTTTTTGATTAATACAAGCTTGCTGGAGGCAGATTAAAATCTATTTTAGTATTTGATTTGTTATGTTTGTGCCATTATACCTTTTAATACAGCTTTTCTGTTAGTATGGTTTCTGATTATGATCATGCATCATGAATACTGGTGAATTTTATTCTGGTGTGAATTTGTGTTTTCAGATTCGTCCACAGGAAATGTCAGAAGGTTGTTTCTGGGTGGTGGCTGATGAGGACCAGTATGCCAAGCCAGAACTCCTCTACAGAGTTGCTCTTACTTTTGGCTCACAGAGAACAGGTCAGATGCTTTTAAGATTTTTTCAATGTGTATAGTCACTTTCCATCTACATTGCTTATGTATTCTTTGAAGGCTCAATTTATCATTATCTAAGAATATATTTGCATTTTTCATGTGTGTTTGATGGATGTTAGCAACTGGTCTAGTCATCTGCGCAGGATCAGTGAAACTTTTCCATAAAAGTTGCAGCTGTTTCAAGTTAAGGAGATACTCTGGAGCTTACTAAATGAATTTCAGTACAGATTTCTCTGCTTCATAAAACACCACACAGTTACATCCTTGAACATTAGTATGTCTAGTAAGACCTGCAATATTCATGTATGAGATTGTTGGAGTGATTAAAGCCAGAGCAGGAGGTAGCTAGAGATTTTATCACTTTTGTCCTCCCCTGTGTTTGGTCTATTAGTCCTGTCACTGATGATTTATTCACGTCTTGTGTTTTCTTTCTTGTCAGTGCCTGGCTCGCTTATGCCAACTTGAATTATTCATCCAGGTGTTATCTACCTGTCACAACTCTATGCTGCTGCTCTCAAGGTGCCTAAGACCCACCAACACACAGCTGCAGTGTAGTTTCTGACCGTCAAGGTGTTGAATAAAACAGCTTGAACTAAATGTTAAACAGACATACAGGTATCTTCTTGGGAGGTCAAAAGAGAAATATCCACAGGGAAAAAGTTTCACCTTAAAAGAGACACTTTCAAGCCTTGTTTTGCTTGCCTCAGTGCTTATAACATAAGCAATACATAGTGAAATGAGGACTTAATGTTCACTATGTAAACTATAATAATGTTTCCAAACCCCAACTGACTAATTTGCTAAATATCTTTTCCACTGCTAGGTCTATGAGCGTGTCAATAAATATCAGTCTATTTGAAAATGTGGTGAAGCAGAATTGTTTGCAGTTTAGGGGTGCAATTGCACTGTATAATGCAATTGGTGTTCTGAAGCAGCCTATTCAATAATATGTAGCTGTGATCTTTAAGTTTTATTGGACAGTGTTTATGGGGATTGGACTGTAAAAAACACAGCAAAATACAGTGATCAAATATTTAGGCTCATATTGGCATTTCTTTGCTAAAACAGATTACAGCCTACAAGTTGTTTCAAAAAGAATGTGATTTTAACCAAGTGTACATAAAGACTTGAAGAAAGTTTTATATTAATGACAACTGTGAAGTCATGTTGGTAGAATAAAAAGCTGATCTTTTTTTAATTTTCGGCATTCGTCTCTTTGCTGTGGTGGAACTGTGCCTTTTAAGATGGGCTGGTTGTCTTTAGTTGAACAGGGATTTTACTGGCAAAAGTGATGCATATTGCTCTACTCAAGTTGAAATTGTAGAATTATTTTGTATGTCTTTTCTATTAGAATGTCTATGTTTTAGTTTACATCATCTCAAAACTCAAGTAATTCTGTAAAACTTAAAGTAATGAACCTAACAAGGGCTCTTCTTGATTTTTAACCACACAATGATTCACAGAGGAAACAATTTCACAGATTTAAATGTCTTGATTTTCAAAATAACAAAATCTTTTGAACATACAAACTGTTCCAACTTTAGTTAAACCACATAAACCCACCCTTGGTCCGTTGAGTTTTTAACATCTGTTGGCAGTGAATTTTAAATTTAGTTGCATTAAAAAAAAAAAAAAAAAAGATAAAACAAATAAAACTACACTTATTTTAAATGATCTGTTTTTCTTTATTTTTTTTGTTCTGCAAATTTTTTTCCGAGCCCCACTTCAGGTTGAAGGAGATATGACTATTTTGTCATGCTGTCAAATCCAGTTGCTTCAGCCCTTGTGAGTCAGTTATTGAACTCTCATGCATACGTGCTTGTGGGCTTGTAGAGTTATTAAAAATAGCCTTGTAGCATCATGTTTCATCTCACTTAAGAGCAGTAGCATCTGGGTGAATATTAAACATTAAAAAGGAAACAGCATTAACACAGTTTTTGTCATTAACAATTCATTGTTTGGCTTTGCAAACTTCTTTATTCTTTTGTTTCTCGCTTCTGCTTTCTGAGTGAGTTCTTGCCAAACTGTAAATAAAATGATGGGTTTACTTTGTTACTGGGAAATGTTGGCGAAACCACCCCCTTTCTGTGTTAGCAGCACGCCTATACTTTATTAACTATGATCAGAAAATATATGACAATGATATATGATTGATGCATTACTTGAAAAGAATACTAGAGTGCTCCAGGTTTAAAAGTGACCTAGATGTTGTGGATTTGACGAGAAAATGTTTATTTCAGTTGTTGGAGACATGAGAGTTGATTCTTGACTTGGGACGAAAGACTTGAGATTTAACTTGGATAAAAGAACTTGTAAACAGATCTGAGTCATACTGTTTCTCTAATACAGGACTCCAGATTAAAAAGAGCACACAAATGGTCTTGTCATTCAGTTTGTCTGAAACAAAAGACCTTGGTCTAACATCAGGCTACAATAGACTTTTGGAATTGTCTCTTGTAGTGAATCAATCCTGTAAGTAAAATTCATGCTTATAACCATTAGCTAGAAATAACTAATGATTGACAGTTTTTTTCTGTTTCTTTATAGTAATAATGGCATACTGCTTTTAAATACTCTCAAATCCAGTCAAACACTTTCACTGTCACTGCAGTTAACTACTTCTCGGGCTGCGCAATATATCATACTTGCAGCATATCGTCATTGATATATTAGTGTTTGAAGTAACAACATTTAGCCCGTTCACTTTTTGGAGTGCAGAATTTGTGGATTGTTACATATTCCATGTGTCTAGATGTCATGCTTTGCCTGCTGATATTATATTTGGCCTGTTGGCTCAAGTTCACTGCAGCATGTGCATAATACCTGACACAGGTGATGGTATGCAGAGGTGATTGGAGGCATTGTAATAACAGAGGACAAAGAAGGGAGGAAAATGCACCAAAAGGAATGATAAGATTGTCTAAGGAACAGAAGGAAGCCTTGCACAAAGGCCATGGTGTATGCATTTTTAAAGACTCGCTAGCCAACTTTCCATGCCTCAGGCATGACAAGATGACCAATGTGGTGGACTGCAGCAAAACAATGCAGCCAAAGCCTAGACAGTTGGAGCCTGTGCTGAGATACTAAAAACACAAGGTGTCAAAGAAACTCAAGCATCATCCTTCCAATCACATGTGTTTGTCCGTAGGGTGATGGCCAAAAAGAGGAACACTAGAGCAATCATGGGTAAAAAAAAAAAAAAAAAAAAAAGAGTAGGTTATTTTTTTGCAGAATGACTCTTCAGCCCTGTAATAAAGCCAAGAGAGTTTAAAATCACCCCATATAAATCCCTAAATAGATCAGCATTTTTATGAAAACTAGGCCTGTCACGATACCAAATTTTGCTGAGCGATTAATTGTCTCATAAATTATTGCGATAAACGATAATATTGTTTGAAGACCTTTTTACACTGATTTAATGGAAATGATGTAATATGCATATGTAATGCATGCCAAAGATAGATACACTTTATTTTCAAAAGAACACTTAACACTGGAACTGATAAACAAAACAACCAAAAACAAAAATAAAATGAATTCTCAGTCTCTATCAACAAAAAATGTACTTGGATAAAAAACTAAACAACATAAAGCCAAAGTGGAAATAAATACCGCAGTCAACCAAAAGAGTTTATAAAGTCTGTACACTATATCGCCCTGTAAACCTGATAACTTTTCAGCTGTTCTTCGTTAACGTGACATAAATAGGTCATAATGATTTTCATTCAGTCAGGACTGACTGAAGCCACGTGCATTGCAGGTAGATTGTAGTAAAGCATTGATTAATGCCTGTTTTTAAAATTAGTTAACTGGACTTGTAGCCATTATTTTGTGCCTATTGTTGGACACCATGTAACAGTCGTTATACTGCTTGGTTCCTAGAGATGATTAGGTATCACCACAAGGGGGCGCCTTTCCCTTTTTCGTTAGTTGTATTATTGTGCGGAGTGAGAACTCTTGTTGTAGAGGAGATCATCGGTGATGATGAGGTACGGAGCGGTAAACTATCGTTACTTTTCTTGTGTATGAGACTATAATCTTAGTACCGTGGAGATCTGGCTTTAAATGTTCGAAGCGAAATAAAGTGAAAGCGTGGAATACTTCAACAGAGCGTCCTGCTGTTTTGGGTTAGAGTGGCTAACCGCCATTGCTAACTCCTTCTCCAACCTCTCACCTCACCGTCACAACCACACGGCACAATAAAACCCGATCGAACCGTTATACCTAGGATTTCTGTCGGCTAATGTGTGGTTTTCTCAAGTTTTGAAAATGGGCCGACAGCTCTAAGATCGTGTACTTGCGCTGGGACTTGCACTAAGGAACTGAGGAAGGGAGGGTCAGTGGAAGCACCGGACTTGAGCCTTTTTTCATTCAGTGTCATCAACAGAAAGAGAGAATGTCCGGAAAAAAACGATAAAGCCGATAATTGAAATGAAGTCGATAGTTTTAATTTATCGTTCGATTAATTGATTTATTGTTTATCGCGACAGGCCTAATGAAAACTAGCATTTTCATAAAATGCACCACAAAACACAGAAAGATAATTGTGGCTGTAGTCGAAGGTTCATTGACAATCATGTTAGAGGACAAAGTTCTCCTCTAAAAGGAATAAAATGATCACTGAGCTCTGTAATGTGCTGTAGTCTTTTTGCAGTTTGGCACCACAAGCTTCAAACCAGGACCACTGTTCTGCAACTTTTAGATTTGTCTGTATTTTACCACACCTAAACCAAACATATAACCTATTAGTGTTCCGTGGAACATCATGGCATGCTTGGGAGGAAACTTACAAATGGATTCATATGTGTTGAGAAGAGACACATCTTTAGATCGAGTGCATATTGCACTAACATTACTACTGAGCTTCCTGGCATTTTATAATCTGATGACTTTTCAGTACATTATAGGTCTTGACATGAGCTACATGACATTCAAGGTTTTCCAATATAAAGCAAAGTGTAAAAACCGTGTTCATATTTTGCTTGCTAGGAGGCAGCTTGTTTTTTTGTTTTTTTTGGTAATTTTTTAAAAGTGATCTTAAGGCGTAGTTCTCCTATGAGAGAGAGAGGGGGGAGGGTTCGCTGCAAAGCAGAATACAAATTTGAGGATGCATGTTTTGTAGAAAACCCAGTGCTTGTCCTTTATGTGGTCTTCTCCAGTGAACTAAACGGCTTTGAGGTGAGAAGCTACAGAACTTCAGACATGTCCCTCCTGACTCTGGCAGCTTCCTTTAATTTCTTAACCAGACGGTTCAAGTCGAGCAGCTCATATTCCTGCTTCTCTACATCTGTTGCTTTAGTGTAACAAAGGACTATCTACCATGAGATCTCAGAGCAGCAGGGATGTCTTGTTGAGCATTCCGGGGTGCATGCAACCTTTTGATGCATTTGACTGGCAGTCAAACAACGTTTTCTTGTATGAAGTACTGCTTACTGCTTTCAAGGCTCCTTATTCACATTTTTAGAGACTCATCACAGTGGACAGTGCTGGATTTTAAAGTCAGTTTAATCTTTTTAATTAGTAAAGATGACTTTACTGCGCTCTGCAACATCAAACATTGGCCAAACATGAGATAAAAAAGTGTATCATGTTTGGCCACGATGACGGTCTTCTGCACCCTAAAGCCATTTATTTATAACTAGTGCTTATTTAAAGTTGTTTATCTGTGATTTAGGCCAATGTGCCTTTTGACGACCATAAATGTGGGTGTATATATATGTATATGTATATGTATATTATATATATATATATATATATATATATATATATATATATATATATATATATATATAGTTGGGCTGCTGTTTGTAGGTAGAATGTGCAAAGCTTACATTTTTTTTAATTGCAATTCTTTCATCAGCATCTCAAATGGATGCTCTGAACCTGACAGTAACAAGTTGCAGATAAAATGAAACACAATGGATTAATATTGTTAAACTGAATAGCAGCTAGCAGTTCGTTTTCACTGTCCTGCTGTGTTGTGCTGACTCCCAAAGCCCAAGCAAAAATTAAATAAAATTATATTAATTGCTGAAAAAAAAAATCATGCAAATTAGGTTGTGCTGGACCACAATTTCCATTAGATATGGGATGCTCTTATCACTTTGTGCTGTACAAGTTTAATATGTTGTCACCTTGGAATAAATAGACTATGGCGTACATAACCTATGTTGTATGACTATGTGGATAGCCGTCAGCACAGAGAGGGTAAACATGTTGCCTTTGGCAGTTGTAAAGATTTAATTACCTGTTTTTATTAGGTACTGTTGCTGGTGTGAAGAAGAATAAAATGCATCCACACACTGATGATGATGATGATGTGAGAAGGGCGAACTTGTCGTAACCTTGGAGTAAACAAATCAACAAATGTTTGTACACATACATAATTAGTGTCAATCAGTGCATAGTTAGCACTAGTTCCTTTTAAAGTTCTTTAAAGCTGTTTTTCCCTCCTTTTCAATTAGCATATTGGGCACTGTCTGGGTGTTTCAGACATCCCACCTTTTGTAGTGAAAAGTGACAGTGTAGCTTCACTGTTGACAGCATCATTACATCCAATTTCTGGCTGCTTTGTGCTAAGGGCTTTCAGCAGCTCATATTGTTATTGTTGTCATTATAAAAAATGTGGTTAATGAGCAATTATGTACTCTGACTGAAAATACAGCAAACTAACAGCTTGTGTACTGTTTGGAACTGTTCTCCTTGTTGTGAAGACTAGCATGTATATGAGGTTGAGCATCTTAACAGAATAGAGAATCAAAAATCTGATCTCAAAAAACATTTTAATGGATAGTTTTATGACAGCATTATTTTGTAGGCTTCTTCAAATAGTATTAAATCTGAAATTATTCATGTGGACTTAAATCTAATTATTTTTATTCAACCAAGATTGAAAGACGGGCATCTTCCAACAGATTAGATTTTTTTTTTCTGTAGTAGTGGTTATGTGCTTTCCTTTAATTGAAATGAAGGAAATCATATTAATTCTGTGGTTGGATAAAATTCAACATAGTCTTGCACAATGCGGATAAAATAGCCTGCCTGTTTTGACCAGCATGTCGGAACACACAGGCAATTTTGAGAATGCCATAAAAGCAATAGAAAACTCAAAGCTTTTCAAAATGCCCTGTGCAACTGCCGATTTGGTCAAAATGTTGGTAAAATTAATAAATATGCCAGTGGTGTGAATCATTTTGGTTGTAATAATGGGGGCAATAACCCCCAAGTTAGGAACACTGCAGTTTTGTAGATTTATGGACAAAATATTTGTAGACATTTTGTGGTCTCCAGATAACAGCAGATGTCAAATGTTTGGTAATCCCATGACTTTTTTCTGTTGACATTTTTGAGATGTGACTGGTAGAAATTGGAAATATAGTTATCAGATTTTCCCCCAGAATTACTTGTTAATGCTTTGGTAATCTTTTGACCTTTCTTTTCAGACCAGCAATGTTTTCTAGTTTGTTGGCTTTATTTTTGTCTTGTGAAAAATGTTGTATTTTATTAGGGCAGTGCTGCCAGTCTAAGTTATTCAGAACCCAAAGTAAATCTGAAATGTGATGGCAAACTAAAATACTGAGCAACCTTAAACTGTCCACTTGGAGACTTGAACATATTTAGGTTTTACAGCAGTACTGCCACCCCAAATACATTAACACATCAAGAAAACATAAAACTTTTAGAAGGACACTCCTTTTGAAGAATTTTGAAGGAGCAAATACTAGAAAAAGCAGAAAAAGCAGTTTCTCTGAAGAGTTCTCTGACTCAGTCAGAGAAGCCATCTCCAACCCTGCTGTTCTTGTATATCTCTCCACATTTTATTCCCCCTTCTGCTCACTTGAAGCACAGCAGATGCTTGTCTTGTGTAATCTGAAACAACGGTAGACTGGTGTCTGACGGCTTGATTTCTCAGAAAAATAAAACGTTATTTTCAAAGCAGCAGAAATTGGAGGTATGGAGTCGATCTGTGTGTAGTGGAATGAATGTCAAAAATGCAGTGAACTACTCCAGATTTCTGGGACAGATCATTTGGAGATCTATTTCAATAAAATTAAATCAGATATAACCATTTAAGATATTTGCTTTTTTCATTTATTTCAATTATTCCAAAAAACAAATCTACTTAGAGATTTTGCATAGTTCTGTGTTGATCAGAGGAGATAGACATTAGAAAGTCTCTTACAAAGAAAATAGTTGTTTACTGGCAGAGCATTAGAAGTTATGTCCCAATAATCTTAACGTCTAGTATTGTTATTTTAACATGAGCCGGTTTTCTATCCCCCCACGCATGTGTATGTGAACTGCTCAGTACTTTTGACCCTCATTCAGAAATTATTTCTACACTGACCCTGTGTTTCTACACACATGGGCAGTTCATGGTATTACAACCCCAGGCACGCAGTCCTATTTCTTCTTACTTGTGTCCTGAGATGTTATCATTTCCCCTAGCGTAAAGCTGAAAGGTTATATTTGTTTATTTCACAAAGATTAAATCTTCTATCATCTGTGGAACATTTTTTTCCCACAAACTCAGATGAAGAAATAAACTTTTAGATAAATGGCTGTTGAGTGTAATGTATATATTTCTGTCATTGTTTGGCTTTAGCGTCAAGAATGAGTAAAAGAAATAAAATTGCAATGTCAGTAATAAACTGGTCTCAATTGTAATTCTGCAACAATCAGTCAAGCATATACTTTAACTTTCTATAAGGGTGATGTAAGAACAGTGATGAACAGAATTGGCTCTTAAGGAAATAGAGTATAAAATGTATGGTAAAATTTTGGTTGCACAATAGTGCACAAACATTATTTATACACCGGACAGAGTTTAATTGCTGAGCAATATGTTACATGTTTCCTTTTATAATTTGAAAAAAATTATTTGCCACTGAGCAGCAAAGCTTTGAATATGGAAGACCTACTTACTATCAAATTTTGTTCCATCTTCAGACTCTTTATCAGGTTCAAGTCAGAACTCAGGGATATTAAAAATGTTAATATTACTTAAAGTCAGAAGAAACTTGTTGGTAAAGTTAAGATTACTTTATATCTAAAGTGACCAGGGGGAATGATAAATTCTTATGCAATGAATCTGCAAACTTTGAAGTTATAGTGGCTTTATCTCATCTGCAACAACAATGTTCAAAAGTGTGCTTATGTGAATTTTTCTAGACTATGTGAGGTCAGACACTTATGTTATAGTAGAAGACCTAGCTCATTGTCTTTGCTCTAATTCATCCAGTCTGTGCTTTATAATGTTGAAATCAGGAAGAAGTGAAAATCATGGATCTTGCTTTGGGCACTAGTGTACTGTTATGTCAAACCTAAAGGAGCCATTATCAAACTGTTCCAGCAAAGATGGCAACATGTGGAATAGTTCAAAAATGTTTTATGTACTGCAGCAATATGAGTTGATTTCACTGTAGATGAGGGGCCAAACCCAACTCCTGAAAAATAGCCCTACACCTCAATCCCTTCTACACCAAATATTACTCTTGGCAAATTGTAGTCAGGCATGTGCTGTTCTTGTAGCAACTGGCAAACCCAAACAAAGAGGCATGATTCAGAAATCTAAAAAAACATGTCTCTACTGCTTTGCAATCCAGCAATGGTATGCTTTACACCTCTGCATCTGGTGCTTTGAATTGCTTTTGGTTATGTAAGGATCTATATTAGGTCTAGCTGGTCAGCCATGGAAACCCACACCACATTGTTCTCTGCATGCTTGTTCTTGAGCTAATATGAAAACCACATTAATTTTTTTAATGTTTGCTATTACCTTGGCAGAAATGTTTTAAGTTGTGTGAACCGTATTTCTCAACATACGCTAGCCCTGCTCTGATTTACATGACCTACCACTGTATGAGAGTTGTTCCCAATAAGATGTACTTTGTTATATTTGATGGTTTCAGAAGTAGAATTAAAACTAGATGTCTTATTGTTAATATTCAAATAATGTCTCTCAGAAAAATTTGTTTTTATGGTGACATTTTTAAACTAAAGATAAAAAAAAGAAAGGAAAAGATGGACAACCCAACTGGAATTAAGTTCAAATAAGTTCTTAGGAAAATTGACTAGAGTATGTGCAGGTCAAATTGAGCGTTTTTATCGCTGAATCCTTGTTTTAGGGAGCATGTTGTTTCCCACAAAAAGTGTGATCTGATTTAAAAAATGTTTTGAGGGAACTCTTAAATTTTTCCATAAAAAATCCTTTAGATAGTGTTACTGTACACTAACTACTTTACGGTAGATTTTTAAAATTATTATTATTGTTATTTTTTAAGAATGCATCATTTAACTTTCAATAATTGCAAACATCCAAAACAGGTTTCACTTCCTTTAAACTATATATTAGTAATTAAATTTCACTAATATGATTGAGGTTTATGAAATCTACCCTTTTCATAAATACTTTTTAGGATTTAATATCTTCTTTAGGCTGTTTAAAAATAAATTTTTTTTAAACCTATAAATGCAAAACATTTTTTTTTCTCTAACCATTGTAATGAAATTGGGCAAAAGGTAGCAGCGTATTAAGAATCTGTCAGGCAATATTAGTACATTAATACCTGTAATGATGGAAACCAATCTGTGAGATATTATGTTTCATTCAGATGAGGTCTAAATGGCTCCGACCTGTGATGTCTGACGTAATTACGTGACTGTCACCATCAGCTATCAGTTTCATTAGAAACTGAAAGCGCTAATCTCTACTGGAACATTAAGTCCTTTTGAACATATCGACATAAATTCTGCAATTTTCTGTAATTACAGTAAACTCTGTTGTTTTTCTTTTGACAAGTGCGTTTCTGTGAAGAAATACAAACTGAACCTAATCTATCTAAGTGCATTCCGTGGTTTGTTACACATCTATTTTACAATGCAGCGGTTTGGTTATTTTCTCTTTGCTAACAAACAACTCTGAATCAGTGCTCACTTCAGACATCACTAACATTTTTGTTTCCCCTCTTTGCTCTGTTTCTGCTTCTTTCTCTTTCTTGTCTTGCTTTTTTTTTTTTTTTTTTTTTTTAAATCGGCTTTTGCGACTGAACTTCTGCTTGGCTGCATGCTGTGCTTGATTTGGAACAGAAACAAAAGGTGAGTTTTGTTTTTAAATTTATCCTAGCAATTGTGTATTGCATGTTCTGAATTGCTTATGGGTTCTTTTTTTAATTTTCCACAGTAGGGACAAATTTAAAGACTGCATTATAATATTTTTATTGACAAACCAACCTGACACAATCTGAATGGGATAAAAAAAACACCTGAAAACCTTTAAACTGGTTGTGGCACCCTCATTAAATACAAAATGGGATATGGCTAATGCAGCTAAATTTACATGCCTGGCATTTATTAAAATTCTCTAAATTTACAATACACAATTTGTTTTGAGGTATGTCATAGTAAATCCATAACTTCTCAGTTTAGAACATCAGATTTGTTTGTACACTTGTGATTTCTAGTGGAAGTGCTTATGAGGTTTACTGCAGTGTTTTTAAAAAATCCATTAGTCATGAGTAATATGTATAGTTTTTTTCAGATTTTACTGAAACAATTGCTGTCTTAGAAACTAAAATGTTGTTTAATATGGTGAGATGAAGCAAAATTGTTCAATAGGTCTGTAACTAATGATTTTCTCAGATTTATGCTCATCTCTGTGGGTGCTGCATATTTAAGGTATTTCAAATAATCAATGAACTGGTGCTTATGCTTAGATTTCTGTTAATCTATAAATCACAGTAAAAGGAATATTTTTGTGTGGTCGATGAATTTGTCCTTTGATCCCTTTTCTATTGTAATAATACAGATCTTTTTCTTCTCAGATTGTTTTCTCTGTTTGAAATTGTCAGTTATACCAATTATTGCATGCGCTTTAAATATTCCCACATGCATATCTCAGTTGATGCGTAGAATATAAAACATTTTTCCTTTCATCACTTTCACTCATCAAAACATGGCTGAGATATGAAGCTGTTGCTGCAGCGTTTGAAAAAAAGAACAACAGTGTGAGAGCTGCCCTTTCCTGGGGGCAACTAATAAATAAGATCCAATTATACAGAACCCACAAAGATCACTTTTTTTGTCAGGATGCAGGAATACTGGCGTAACCTAAACCAATTGCAAAGTTGCAATCCAAGAAGAAATACCCATGAATAGTAGGTATAGTGGAAAGTTTTGTGATCATGTATTTCTTTTCAATTTTATAGTTATTTTTCTTACCTATTATTTGCATCTAAATGTTTAGGTACAGCCAAAAAGTAATAGGTATTCCATACTAACAATGTCTTTTTACTGTAAGAAAGATCTTTTTAATTGATAAAAATCTGTGAGTTTTAAATAACCTAGTCAGTAGATCTGACCATTCAAGCATAATCTATTAAAAAGAGTTGACATAAACTATTTTGCTTAATTCAAACTTTTGTGAATAAAGCTGCACTTTAAAGTATTGGGTTAAAAATAATGTGCTTGTTAAAAAACATTTATCCTACTTTTCTTATTCTTTTTAGGTCTATTTTTAAAGACACAAAAATCAAAGTTGAGGAACACAATTCTAACAAGCTAAGATTAGGTGGTTATGAGACCAGCCATCTGTTTGGGCAGCAAGCCGACAGTATGCTGTTTAACAGACATGCTGCTCATAATTGACAACTGTAGCTTCAAACAGTATTACCTTATTCAGAGAGATGGTAATACTTCTTTATCTTCTATAGTTGTTTCTTGTGAAAGGAAGTATATACAAATAGCTGAATTTGTCTTCTCTAAACAGAGTGGCACATCTTAAAAAACATAAAATGTTATTATTGAGTGTTGCCATAACTATCCTCACCATTCTCTTTCATGTGAATGGTGATTGATTGATGTTCCAATCAATTCAGGAGCTTTAACATCTTGACCACAAAGACCAATATGGTATGTGAGGATAAAAGACAGTGAAAGTTAAGGTAACTCACTAAATAACTGATGACCAGAATTTTAGTGCATGGAAACAACATAGTTGAACCCTCAAACAGCATGAAAAACCAGCACAAAACGCTGGTTTGTGCTGGCGGACTAAAAAGGCAGCAACAGGTCACAGCCATTTCTTAGAGTTCTGAATGTCCTTTCATTTAATTTTCAAAAAGATTTACAGCACATATCCCCATTAGCAGGTTCTTGCACCAACACATTATTAGTATGGCAGGATTACATCTCAGAGTTGACCTGGGAAAATCTTTTTAAAATATATCAAAGTTATAGGACTTCACCTCCACAGTGGATTTATAAATAAACCAGTCAACAAAATCTATTACGAAAGTTATTTTTATTTACGTAACATCATCTGGCTACTTACTAATATAGATTAAATATCCACAATGAGATGGTTGATGAGGGAATTTAATCTGGGTGAAGTCATTAGTTGTTTGTCATGGCTGCTCTCCATGAATATCGCCGTCAGTAGGTTGACATCAAAGAGAAAGTGATCTTCAAATAAAAGCATAATAAAACCAAAGCAAACTTCCCGTCAGCGGGTGCAAGTGTGTAGTTAGTAAGGTAGATGGTTCCTGGTACCCCAAACACAGACATCAAGGGTTATGCAGTGTAAATGCTGGTTATTTTTGTGTTTCCTCCATGATGCTGTGCGTGCAGAACATACGGCAGAAGATAAAACAGCAGCAGTAAAGTAGCATTGCTATTCCTGTGCATTTGGTGTTTTCATTGGGTGAAATGTAGCACTATAGTGGCGTTAGAAAGCAATCACAACACATTGGATTTATGTGATGAGAGATGCAGAGGCTCAAAGAAGTGGCCCTTCCATTGTTTGCCTCACATTTATAGATCAGTAATTAGATAAACTTGTTCCTTGTACAAATATGGCATTAGTTTCATCCTTGCAAACATTATAATCTTGACTATGTAATCTTATTGAGCTCACTGCTCTTGCTTGCTATGTTTATTTTTATATTACAGGGTTTATTACTTATTGAGGTTATGTTTATTAATGGGCTGGAAAGTAATTGAAAGTCGATCTTTACTTTGAAATGAGTTGGTGTTAATTATACATCACCATTTAAAAGATTAAAGGTTTGGAGTTGGGAAAGTTGTCAAACATTGTTACCCTCATTTTGAAGGGGGAAAAGAAATCAGGTGTTTAAACAAAGGAGCTTTACAAGTTTTTGTCTTTTCATGTAGTTTCTAGATATCATTTCCTGTATGTTATTAATGCTTTGCTCTCAAGATCAATGTAGCCTGTTAAAGAGAAAGTTGGGTAACGACAAGTTCGTTGCTCACTACTGGCACGCTGTAAGAGATAATTAGACAGCCCATTTCCATATAAATATAATGACCTAGGAAGATGGCGTGTTTGTGTGGGCTCTGTCAGTCTGCACAATGCATATTTGTAGAATACTTGATGGAAGAGATGGTGTGAGTGTGTGTGAGAGGTTAGGCTCGTATGGGTTGTTTTGGGAAGTGAAGGCTCCCAGGTGGAGTTAAAGTCCGCGGTCAGAGCTGACAGCTTGGTGTGACTTGTCAAACTATGTGACACATTAAAGAGCCATGATCATTCAAATTCATGCTTCAGTGCTGTCAACCTTAACTACAATAACCCTTAGAATACATCTGAAATGGACCCACTTAACATATCCACTTAACATATCCGTGGTGGATAATGTGTCTCTCAAAGGTGGGGAAATTTCTCAGAAATTCAGGAGCTTTCGTAGTCTGCTGTGTGCTGAACTTGATAAGCTTTTGAATTACAATGAGACAAAAGCAGCTGAGAAGAGGTTGGTGGACACCGTCGTAGGAATTATGGCGGATTGAACATCAGAGAAGGTGGGGATGAAATGACAAGAATAAAGTGGTAGTAGGTGCCCTTGTTTAAACTAAATACCTCCAAGTGGCTTTAGAAAGTGAAGTTATTACATTCTCATTTACCCTCAATTTGTCTTAAGTGCAAAACCTAAGTCACCTTATTACTTTTCTCGTTTCTGCTGGATTTTATTAAAGTAAAAAGGAAAAGTATATGTTGACACAGGAGGACTTCGAAATGTGGTCAGATTACTGAGGTTAGGAGATAGAATTAGCCTCTAAAAGGACGTAAGACTGCAAATGCAGTTTGTTATGAAACACTTTGTATCTGAGGATAGCAGCAGGATGTCTGTCTCACGCTGTCTTGCAGTTAGTATTTCTCTACGGGTACATATCGGCTCTGATCAAATGGACTTTCTCTCCTGCAAGTCTGTCTTTTTCTTCTTTGCTTTTTTTTTTACCCTCCCGTTCACTTCATGCTTTTTACTTTGACATTTTGAAGAGCACCATTAGTTCTATAATGAGTTTTTGTGTGTGGCTCAGAAAATCTGTGCCATTATGACACATATCGTCAAATGCAAAAATCATTAAAGGCTTTTCATGTCGCTGCTGAAAGGGAAGGTCTGATCACGTAATGCACACATTGCAAACGTGGCAGTCTTTAAATGATGTCCATCCCATTATATTCCTGTACAGCATATATTAAAATGTGTACGGAACACAACTATGCCAAATTGCTTTTATGTTGCTTTGACAGCACTTCAGTGGGCCTTACACACCAATTACCTGCACCTTTTAACATTGTCTTGAAATGCTTGAAAATGTCACCAGTTTTGCCTCAAACACTCATAGTCCTCACAAGCTGTTCGCTCCCATTTTTGTTTTTCCCCCGCGTTGTTAACCTTGTCATACCTTTTTCCCCCTATTTTTTCTTTTTTTTTTTTTTTTACTCCTATATTTTCTTTTCTTTTTTTTTTTTTTTTTTTTTTTGTTCTGCCTCAGTGTTTCAGGCATCAGCACTTCAATTTGATCCTGCTTTGTTTTTCTGTGTCCTCGTATCACTAAGGTAATGGGCGGGCTCGTTAAAAACATATTTGCCTTTGCGACTTTATATTTTACTGTGATTTTTCATGTGCAATGCAGGTTTGTGCACGCAGTGTGGGAGGGGGTGCTAAAGGGGTGGGCGTCGACATGTTTGTTGGAGCATGAGGAGAGAAGGGGGAAAAAGAAGAACAAATTACTTCAGTGATGAATGATTTAAGCTGTCATCAGTCCACTGAATGACTTGGGAAATGTTAGGGTGGGCTTAACAACTGTTAAGATCACACACGTGCTGTCACTGTGAAACGAAATTGAGATAACAATGCTTCAAACCTGATATGACAGCTGTCTGAAAATACTCATTTACCTTACAGACATACACAAACATATTAAGGGGGCAATGGTGCATTTTCAGGAGTCCTATAGAGGGCACTATTCCGCTGAGAATAAAATTCCTGGTGAAATTCATACCCACAGGCCAATACACACTGATTAACAAGCTTCTAATCAGTCATGAATCTTATTGTGTCAGTGAATTTCAGACAAGATTTGCAAATGTATTTTGTAAAAGAGTATACTTACTTGTTCTCTCTGTGGGATAGATTTTTTCTCTTTATAAGAAGAAAACAAAAATGACTGTGATGTTGTAGATGTTAGTGCTGACACACAAGTACTTTTAGTGATCTTGGTGCAGCAGGAATAGATGGAGAGAGGAGGGGAAAAAAAAGCCTAATGAAGTCTGTTAATTTGCTGCTATCAGAATGAAAGTCTCAGACTAATTATGGCCCTGGGTCATCTAGTCTTGATCACAGGGAGAGGTGGCCCTGCATGGTTCACTTTGATTAGCTCACTCACAACACAGCTCCTTCACTTCATTACTCTGATCTCCCTTGCTGTCTCACTTTCGCTGGTGCTAGCACAGCCGATGAGGGAGAATGCTCCATGTGCAAATAAGACAATTGCAGCTGTTCTCGCATGGCTGTGCGTACCAATGCCGAGCTGTGTGTTGTGATAAGGCAGCGAGAAGACGTTAGGGCAGGTATGTAGAGCTCAAGTAACACGTGGACGTCCGTTTGATGTCTCCTGTGCTTTCTTGTACTTCCTGTCAGACTGACTGAAGTTCAGGGCTTAGTGGAATTTGAACCATACAGCGAGTCAACAGTCAAATTGTGCAGCCTGTCTGACTATTCTTCTCCACTCTGTTGACTGTAGACTTGACAGATTTGTCGGAGCGCTGGATTTGTTCACTTGCTGCAAGCAGCCCCCTTCTGTGCATCTGATGTCTGGTAGTGAATTTTGCTGCAGGCAACAGTGTGTGTGTATATATATAAATATGTGTGTATTCCAGTTATAGCTCATCTTATGGGGAGCTAAATCTGCTTGCAGCCTAATTACAAAGAATATTCTAATTCACGAGTGTATATAAGTTTAATTTAAAAGTTTGTCTCAGGTAAATTTTGGTAAAGGTTTGCTTGCTGTGAGTCTGTCAGCATAACTCTGTAATGTCCTTTGAAGGTACTGATCTGTGTCTAAGTGTGTATGTGGGGGTTTGCCGATTCAATTGTGATGCCTTATAAATTAACCCGGCAAGAGAATTTATCAACCCCCCTTAATTGTAGTGATTTAAACCTTACCTGCATGACTACCTTGATTGGTTATTAGAACCAATACAGTGATTAAATTAGCCTTTGATGACAGCTGCCCTCTCAGTCTTTCTTTGCTGTGTGCTTTTCTGGCAGAGACGGTTGTGTCATGTGTTTAGCTATAGCAGCTTCAGCTAAATAAAAAGTAAGACACAGACCTAAAATAAAGCTGAGGACCAAATGTGGTCCTCAGCATCAAGCACTTTTGATCTCTTGCTTGCCACAAAAGCACATTTGACCGATTTGACCCAAGTACTAATGCTGAAGGCAGCAGTTGCTGGCTGCCATGTGTTGCAGTGTTAATAGATGCAGATTGTCAATATTTAAACTAGGAGAATAATGATGTTGCAGCCTTTACCTTTGAACTGACTTAACCCCCAAATAGTAGCTGTTATATTTTCTGTGCTATGAATGGAAGAGATACACAATTATCTTAAAAATTTGCCAATTGAAAATACAGCTCATAAAAGGATTCTCAACCTTGCAGTTTTGATTTGAAGTGGAAAAATGGAGCTTGCTGGAACCAGATTAGTAAAGGATGTCAAAATACAGTGAGGTTAAAGTTCCTCATTTGGATGCTTCCTTTTACTTTTTTTTTATATTAATGTAATTTGGAGATTGAGTACTTAATTTAAAATATATTGGTTTCAGACCCCCAATCTCAAACCCTGTTTGGGATCTCATTTGATTGAGTTGGGAAAATGTATGAGTGGATACATATTAAAGAACTAATATTTTTATTTGTATGCTTGTAATTCCTTGCAACATCTTTTTTAAAATCTCTGGTGGAATTGCAGTCTTCAAGGCCATTGTGTATTTGTTTGCAGACGCTGAAAATAGTTGACCTCGTATAACTGGCCATGGTTCTTCATTGCAAAATTATCGGCTTTGTTCCTAGATGAAAAATATTTTTAAAAGTTGCTCAATTCTAGGTTTTCACAGTATTGCAATTTCAACCTTGATACAACGCTTCTGAAAAATGCAATACTTGATGCCATTTTTATGAAATATTGCATGAAAATGCCATGCAACAAAAATGCCGTTTTCAGTGCTACAAGGAGGAAAAAATGTGAAATAAAGGACTGAGATATACTAAATGAGAACTTATTCAGACTTAGTAGCATATTTCATTCTTTTTCAGTTTTGGCATTTCTGTCACTTGATTAGTTACTTTCTGGAGTTGAAATGATGTTAAGAGACCAGGTACAGTTTGACTTCAGGGAACACCAGAGCAGTATTAAAAAGGGCTCCTATTTGGTAAATCAGGCCTCACTCATTGCAGATAGATGGCATGAGACCCCAGAAAACATGAGTTTTACTCATTATGAGCTGAGCAATAGTGTTGGAATATAATAAAAAGAAATGCTCTTTATAGTTCCAAAGAGGTGAAATTTAGATGTTAAGACATACAGGTTCATAGAAAAGATAAAAAAGTGTTATATACATCACACATCATCAGTCTTACTGATGCATAAGCTACATATCCATTATCTAAACCCAGGGTAATGATGGGCTGGATGTTGCCAGTCCAACATTATCTAGAAAATAGTCAATTTGTGTAGTTTTATATATTTGTGATTTTAAGCAGAAAGTCACTTAAGGTAAACGAATTACCAATTTTAATTTTGTAAATTCTTTACCTTAATCAATTCTTTACCTTTCCTTTATCTATGCAAAGTATACTGGCATGGCGAGCTTTCAGTGATACCTAAATTTGATTTTCTGTGTGTGTCTGCGTGTATGTGTCAAAACCAGGCCAGTTCCAGTAAGGTGCTTCCTCTGATTAGAAATCCGCTGTGATAAGATGAAGTGGTAGTGTGAGTGGAAAGGGCCGAGGACGAGGGGAGGAGATGTGCGTGTGCGCGTGTAGGCTGGGGTGGGAGATTGTTGGGGGGGGGGGTTGAATTTGAGGTGTTACTCGCTTGTCTCTGAGGCCCGTCTGTCATGTACAGCATCAGTCATGCTCTTTCACAGCAGTTTTATTTCATCCACCACTCCCTTTAGTGCTTTGATGGCGGAATTCACTGATACTGCCTTGTGGGAAGGACGGCTGTTTGGGAAGCGGGTGTGTGCGCTGTGTTACATGTTGTCAAGTGCCTTTAAACTGTGACAGAGATAAAAATCAAAACCAAACAGAAAAATTACCACAAGTGAGAAGTCTAGATAACTTTTTAAAGGAAAAAAAATCCAGCATTGAATCCCCAGCTGATCTAGCCACTAAACATTCCTTTGCTTTTTCTGAGAAAATTTTAAATCTTCTCCTTTCTTGTTTAACCATCAATGTTTTTGACGGGAACATTTATAAACATGCTTAGTGGGAATGCACAGTTGTGCAGTTGGATTATTTTAATGTTTTCCACTGTGGGAGTAGATCCTCAAGTTCCTCAACTGTTCCTCAAGTGAAGCGCAGTAAGTAACTGTAGCCTTTATGTTCTTTAAAATTTGTTACCCATTCTAATCCCTGAGCTGACATTAATCACAGGAGTGGCCATAACCTAAATTGGGGTTTGACCTAAAATATTTCAAGAAGTTCTGAATGCTGATGCAGCAGTAGTAGACCAATTTAGATGCATTATGTTAGTGTTGTGTCTGACAACTTTCACTTTACTTTTACTGAAGTTCCTGCTTGCTCGTTCTAATTGGTTTTAGTCAGAGACTCAGAAACCTTCCTTTTGTGGAAAGGAATGCACAGCCATCATTGCTTCTCTCTACCTTCTTATATCTTTCCTGTAAGTGCTGCTTCTTTCCTGCTTTTGCCAAATGTCTTTTGTGACAGACTCCCCACTGCTCAGCTCTCACAAGTGTATCCTTATCTTCTCATACTTCCCGGGTGATGGCGCGATCTGATAATCGCAACTATCTGCACTCTCTTTGATTGATTAACCAGTGACCTTCGCCCTCCAGCAGGACACGTTAATTGGCTGATATATAATGAGTGGATTTCCCTGAAGAGGACCCGTTCTCAAGCCAGGGAGGTTGGGGGGTGTTGTTGGAAAGGGGCAATCTAATTAGGCAATTTAACTGATAACAACTGGGGTGATGTGGACTGAGAGTATGTGAGTGATGCGATTTGAATCTTGTCGGTATCTCTTAGACCATACAAATGGATGTAGCACAGTTCCACATTTTGTCACATCACTTCCACTAATGACAATACATTTCTCTATGAATGTACCTTGCAGGCCAAAACAAAAGGGGCACAGTTGTGATGATGAGAGAAAAAAAAAAGTTTTCAGAATCCTTAGCTTATGAACTTAGTCATGAGCTAAGTTCATGGCTAAGTTCATGACTTAGCTCATCTTTTTACTAAAATCTATGCCTCTTTGCAAATTCACTGAGGCTTCAACAGACTGGATAAAGTCTGTGAACAGCAACTTTCAAGGCTTGCATCATATTCTCAACTTTATATGAGTTTGTACTGCACCTCTCTAAGCTCTTCTATTATATTTCTGACTGTTTTATCCTGTTGGAAGGTGAACCTACACCCCAGTTTCTAAATGCTTTTCTACTCTGTTAAGAATTATTTATAGGATTATGTTACTTGGAAGAAAATAAATCAATTTAGGTCTCTCCTGACCAGTGTGTTCTCTTCCATTTATTTGCTGGTTTCTCTGCATTGCCTCTTGTAAACTATAAACACGACTTCCCTTTTTAACAATAGCTTTCTTCCATGGAACTCCATTCCATAGAAGCCACATTTATATGGCACACAACAAATGGTTATTCTATCCTCAAATTGTCCAACCAATATGGAGTTTCTACAGCTCCTCCAGACTTCTATTGACTGATGGTTTATTCTCTGATTAATGCACTTTCAGTCTGACTTGCAGCTGGTTCTTCTATTTTTATATTTTTTTCTGTTAAGCAGTGTTTGACTTGCCATTTATAATATTTTATAATCTAAACAATCTTTAAACTTCTTCAAATGTCCATTTGTGATCTGAGTGGTGTATTCCAGCTGTAATGTACAACATGAAATCTCTATACCTTTTACAAAACACTGTCCCATCGGAACTGTTTTTTAAGTGACTTCTGAAGGCAGTTGCATGATATGAAATTTTGTTAGGGTATTTGAGTAAAAGGGAAATTCCACAAAATGTTGTGTTGGTCTGTCATGTAAAATCACAATAAAATACGGCAAAATTTGCATTTCTCACAAATGTAAATGTTTAAGGGGTCTGCAGACTTTTACAAACAACTGTATATCTGAGGCAGAGAGATTTAAAGTACATTTTAAAAATATGTGTTATGTGCGAGATTTAATGAGCTTTCACCAGGCTTCAAGTTTAAAAATCAGACTGATACAGCATGTTGTAAGCAGAAGTCTGTCTACACACTGCATTAAAAAGCTCAATAGCACCAAATACAAGATTATATTTCTCTGAGTGAATAATTTAGTTCTTCTTGGATTTATTATTTACTTTAGGTTGTAAGTCTTAAAATTTTGTCATGATTCACTTTCATGTTTTCCCGAGCAAGAGGTGTCTCGCCATAAATTTATAAAGAGACTGAAAGGCAATTCAGCCTCCATCGTTGGATGTTAAGCGCACATAAGAACCAGGAATGTTCTTATGTTGTGATTGGTATCATATAGGATGAACATGCAGTATTTGACAGATGTATTGCAAAAATAATTATTTAACCTAGTATACCAATGTTTTCACTAATCTATTTTTTTTTTCTTTTTCAGTGATTAAGTTCAAGCTGCATAAATTGCTACACCATTAAAAACAGATGCAATTTCTTGCTTTGTACTTAAAGTTTCCAACGAAGTTTATTCTTAAAAATCTTGTGGAGAAGAGTTGTACCCAAAAATACAAATATTGAACTTGTATGAACTTGTTTTGGTTTCACTATAACAATGGCCTCAATTTTCTTTTTATGTTTGGGAGTAATTTTCCAAACATAAATTACTTGACAGACTTATTAAATAATTTTTATTTTTGACCAAATCTTTCAGTAAACTTTACAAAATAAATTTTCAGTGCTGTCCAAACACTAGTTGTCTTTAAATATATGTTTCAAGTGCAACTTTTGTAAGTATCTTTCTATTTTCTAATGTTTGCTGCACTTCTCTGGTAATTGGCCCTCAGAATCTACTTTATTTCCAATTTATATGCCAAAGTAGTTATCTCCTTACCTTAGTGTCTGTATTTCATGCTGCAATCTTATGATGCATTTTTATCTCTTCATTCTTTCTGCTCTTTGCTTTATATTGCACTTTTCCTTTTATTGCCCTGCTTCAACATCTCTCTTTTCCTGCTCACACAAAGATTGTGAGGAGAATGTAGTCAAAGAGGAGCCACGTAAGTCTAAGTAATTGCTCAGTGTGTGGTTCTGTTTGTTTTTTTTTTTTTTTTGTTTGTTTTTTTTTGTGCATGGTGAGCTGTGCTGTAAGTGTGCATGTTTGTGCTCATGATACTAGTCTCCCTTGTGCTCATGCTACTAGTCTCCATCATGTGGGAGCTCCAAGTCTCCCTCTTCACTTTTTAATTGGATACGGGATCCCTTAAAGGAGAACAAGACCACATGGAACAGCAGGCATACCTTTTCCTGCGGATTAACCCCTGCGTTCCTAGACGCTGTTCCCCTCTTTTATATTTCGCTATCCGCTCCTCTCTTTTCATCACACACGCTCTTGATGATTACAGCACCAGACATTTACCCGGCATACTCCAAGGGTTGCACGTTTGGTTCTTTTAATCTGGTGTCTTAGGTAATTAAAAACATCCAGGACCCTCTCCTTGTAAGCGTGACTTAAGAGGGTATGGTTTTCTTTTGTATTTGCTTGAATCTGAATTTTACACTTCCTGGTCAATAGAGAGATACTACCGCATTTAATTTAGCAAACACGTAAGAGTCCTCCCCTCTCAAAAAAAACATCCATAACCTATTTAACCCCAACAATTGCAGCAAGGAAATTCTCATATCCTATTAGCTATTAAACAAATTGATGAAAATCAGTTTAGCTCTGTCCAAAGTATTATTGAAACCCTAGATTAAAGAGTGTAAGTGGAAGAGACGTTTGTCTTTGTATATTCTGGTCTTTGTGGCTCTAGACAATACCAACCAGGATATCCTCTGGTATCAACTTATTTTCCTACTGTTACATCCATATTTTTGCTTTTAGTAACATTTTTGTATTTTTTCTTCATCAGCTAAAAAGGAGGAACAGGATCTTGAGGATAAGAAATCCATAAAGAAGAGGATTAAAGAGCTCAAGGTGCTCGATCCCAAGATTGCACAAAATCTCTGTAAGTATCCTTTTCCTTTCAGGCCACTTCTCTCTTGATTTACATTTATACGAGCCTTTAAAACTTCAAGTATTGCAGGCCTTTTGGATGCTCTTATCCCTCTTGTGATTCTTCTTGTACTTTTGAATTTTTCTGTAATTTTAAATAACTTGCCACAGAATGGGTTACTCAATCATTTATGCATGTTTAGAATATAAAATAAAGCACAAGAAAAGCAAAGGTGCCCTCAGCATTTAACTGATACAAGCTTAAGCAAGTGACACAACTTGTAAATGCTCTTCAAAGGCTTATAAAAGTGATTTAGTTCTTGATTTTGTGCAGTTCATGTTGAAGATTTTGTGCAGTTCATGTTGAAGATGTTTAATTCTTGATTTTGTGCAGTTTGTGCAGGTCTTTTTGAGATTTTGTCACTTTTTATGTATTGGTCACTTGAGTGCACATCTGCATATTTATGCAATTGCAAAACCAAAGGTACCTGTGTTTGTTTAGTAAACAAATACAGGTTTCAGTTTCCCTTTCCAGCTGCAATCTTTTCAGCATTTTAAACTATTATAGGTATGCACCCAGAAGACAAGGCAGAAGAAATTTCACTACAGCAGATGAACCACTGAAAACGACCTTTGATCCTCTCTAATTTTCCCACTTGAGTCTGAATGAAACAATGAATAGAGAATATGAAACAAAATGTCTTTGTGATGGACGAGCCGTCACGAACTGAGATCTAATTAAAGACTCCGTGCTCGCAAGCCCGCACACATACACAAACATGCACAATCGCTAACTTACTTTTTTGCAGCTTAAACTGATGCGGTTCATCGTGGGTGCACACGCGGTGTTCTCGTTTCAGTTGGCATTCATTCTAATCTGTTATTTTCAGTCAAACATTTTCCCGGCTTTCTTTTTGAGTGGAGTTGTTTCCGGCTTGTAGCGCACCGGGAGAGAATTACGTGATGTGGTGCCGTCATCGCAATGTGCTGGCTGTTTTCTATTTGAGTGTATTTCGATTACAAATTTATTTATTTTTTCTTATTATTTTGTATATTTTAAGAGTTTATTTGAGTTAGAAGTAATTGCTTAGTTTTTTTTTTTGGTTTTTTTGTTTTGCTTGATTGGGCTTTCTGTGGGCGGAGCCTGTGGCTTTAAAAGCAGGGCTCTGTTCCACAGGGAGTCAGTCTGCACCTAGACTCTGGAGATGCCACACTGGAGGTGATACCCTTTGACTTTAAAGGTACTGCTGTGCTGTTTTGATTTTAACCTGCCTTGGACATCTTTTTGTAAATACTCTGAACCTGCCATCTTTGATTCACTGCACTGATAGATAATAAATTTCACTAAAGTATTCTTCGGCCTTGGCCAGTCATTTTTTTTGTGTGGTTGCCCAAGTCATAAGAGAACCCCTTCACAGTCTTAAAATGTATATTGTATATGATCTTTTTATATATTTTATATAAAAACCGTTTTTACCAAAGATGGACTGTAACCAGTTTTATCAGTTTTACTGGTGTATTTTTTCTAACAGCACCTGAAATAGTAAGGTTTAATATCACTTTTTGTTATTGTCTCTAAAACCACTAGAGTTGCTCAACACAGTTTACTTTAAATACAGGTGAGTAGGTCTTTGTCTAAAGACTGCATGCTAAAAACTCTTCAACTAGGTAGAGTTGAGGTTAGGAAAAAGCTCTTCTGGTAATCTCCATTTTATGTATTATTTGAGTCTGAAGTCTTTTATTTTGAAAATCCTTTAACCGGCCTGCTGTCTGTATGAATTTATTTCTCTCGGATCTGAAGGATTGTGAATGAATTTTGTTTATAACCATAATCTAAATAACCTTAAAAATGGTTAATTCTGTAATTTTGTGTACAATTTAATTTAAATGCTGATTATTTTCTCAAGATTTTATGCTTTGACCATATTTCCACTGACTATGGTTCAGATAGTGAATGTGAGCCATCTGACTCTGGCAAAGAGAATTTGAGTCAATTATCAATTATAAGTAAATAAATAGTAGATTATCAATAATTTATCTAATAACTAAGTTATTAGTTTTCAAAGTAGAAAGTTGGTGTCACCTTTCATCATATAAACACCTCATTAACTTCAGAAGGCTTTGTTTTTTTGTTGTTGTTCTTATTGTTGTTGGCAATCACATCCTCCTTTACTGATATTGAAGTAATTACAGTAGTCTAGCTGCAGATTAGGTACGTTGTGCTCCCCTGTGAGTTGGTTGTAAAAAAATTGACATTCTTCCTCTGTTCAAATTGCGAGCCCACTTTCAGCTTCCTTGAATATAAATTTACTAGTACTTGGCCAGTGATCGGTGCTAATTTCCTCTTCTTGTTAGGAAGTATAACATAATTAAAACAAAACACAAATCAGTTTCAAATGTCCAAAGAAGAAAATTGCATCCTGAGTTTGATGTCCTTTTGATGACCATTTAATAATAAACTGACTATATTATCCACAGGAACAGATACTCTTAGCAGGGGTGCCCAAACTTTTGCCTCTTTTCTTATCCCTTTGCTTGTTGCCATAGCTTGTCGCCTTGATTTGCTTGTTCACATTAAGGTGGCACTTAATGTGAACCTGGCTGTTGATACTTATGACTCATCTCTTCACACAAAGCTAATTAACAATGTTAAGGATCCATTAAGGGAGGGAAAAAAATGCTGTGGTGCATAATACCATAGATCTGTCTTCTTTTTCTTTCTCTCTCTCTCTGTGTCTCTCCGTCTTACTGTCTCTCTCTCTCCCTTTCTCTGTTTCTCTCTCTCGCTTTTTCACTCGCATATGCATTCACACATGTATGCTTGGCCCTAAAATGATCGTTTAAAAGCACCCGGCATTAATGAGAATCCTGCTGATCTCTTAAGCACTCTCGGATCTTTGCACCTCATTGGCTTATATGGAGGGGAGCTGTGACCTTTGTTTCATGTATTAAAAGAAAATGGGACTAATCAGCCCAGTAACAGTGATAAATCATGCAGTAGAAATTACATAGCAGAAAAGAGAAGGGGAAAAAAAACAGGGAGAGTGGGCAGGTTTACAGTATGTTTTTCACCACAGTAGGCAAAGGGTTTAAAAGGCTTGACTGAAGTTGGTAATGAGTACGTGACTTAGTTTTTCTTTATTGATGCTTCACTGTTAAGCTTTAGTTAAATTCTTCCTAATGAATTGTAATTTTTTCCCACAAGTTCAAACAGTAAAAATGACAGTAGTTGGAAAAACAAGACTGTAAACACATTAATCAAAACACTGAGCTGTTATTTTATAATTAAGAAGTAATATGTCAAGTAGGAAACTGGGGATGGGCAACCTATATCCAGATTCTTTATAAAAGCAACAGTATTGGCTCAGCTGCATGTCATTTGAAGTTAAATGTGTGAATTTATTTACACTTCAAGCAAATACAGACATACTACCATCTTTGTTTTTTTATTTATTTTTTATTTATATATTTTTTAAACTTAATCTGGCTGAGGTATATGTTTTCTTTTTTATCATTCTTAGAGCTGGAATAATTATTTGTCCTGATATTGCTCATTCCATTCCTGATCACGCAGTCGGTATTGAATTTAGCCTAGATTTTTTTTTTTAAATTAGACATTTGAAAAACGCTTTGTCTCATTGATGCATGCATTGATGCAGCTTTAATTGGATTTCTCTTTGCTTTCTATTTCATTTACTTAACGTGTTCTTTTAATGTGTGCTAGATTTCTTTTGTTTCCTACTACATTCTTTTTTGTGTTTGTTTCATTTCTTACGTTGTATGAAACTTGTCTAATAATAAACAGTTGTGAATCATTCCAATATATGTAAAAATAATTTTCCCTTTCTTTATCTTTCACTAGCGATCTTCTTGGGTTCCTACCGCATGCCTTATCAGGAAATACGTCGCATGATAGTGGAGGTGGATGAGGATCAGCTCACTGAACCCATGATCCAGGTAGGACAGGCTTTGCATAAAGTTGCAAAAATGTTTGAAGCCTCAGCTTTTTATGCATCATGAGTGCAAGAATTTGTTGACCCGCCTACAGTAAATCTGGTCATACTCAACTGTGAGATGGAAAGAATATTGGAAAGTAACTCATCCGGTAATATGCAACTACATACCTGAGGCTGGAATTGGATTTCTTGTGTTGCTCTTCTCCTACACAGCTACACAGGTTCATGCCCTAACTCTTGTCTGTCATCTTCATTAGTTGTCAACCTTAAAACACAGTGCAGCTTGAGGCTAAAATATGGTATAGCTCAATATATAAAGTGCACCCTAGTTGTTCTACCAGACAATTAGTCTGTAAATTAACTAATTAAAACATGTATTTGAGATTTTTTACCATGGCTGATTCATATTATTCTTTATTTTGTTCTGCTTTACTTTGAACATGAGTTTTGATTGCCATGTGTTTAACACACTTTATTTCAATTACTGTACTTTGCCTCATCTATACTTTAATCTATTAGTTTATCTTTCTATCTTTCTCTTAGGAGACTAATTAGGGGGTAAGGGGGTGAAATGGGTCACAAAATCCACAGTTGTTTTGCAGTTTGCGGTCACGTTTCTGTGTTATGTTCATCTTTTGGGTTTTCCTTCTTTTTAATGAACACTCCAGAAGTGCATACATCAGGAGATGATTATTCAAAACTTGTGGACTTAAAAACAAGGTATATTTAGATGGGAGAGTCATGAGGTTGTTGTAAAACAGAAATAGGACGGTAGTTTGGCTTTTGACAAGCCATTATGAGTATTAAAGTTTAGGACTGAGTAATTTTTTTTCCCTTTTTTTAACAGTAAATGATCTCAAAATGCTTTGCATTTCTTTTAATAAAATTCTTAAGATCCTGCTCAGAACCTAAAACTATGTTTTAGCAGGAACAATTTAATGTATTTATTTTATTTGAGTTCATGTTATGTATGCTGAAAAACCTTATCAGTTCTGCATTAAGATATGTTGCTTCTGAAGTTTTAGCAGGAGAAAAAAATAATTCATTCAGAGTTTTGAATATTAAAAGCCTGTCTAAGCAAAAATCTTTAAAAGTCCCGTCTCTCTTGTGCCACTAGTAAAAATTTCTTACCTGATAATCTCAGTCCACAGGAAGAGATCTTGGACAGAGCAACTGAGCGCTTTGTGGGAGAGTCGAGCGCAGTCTCGTTACCATGTTGTGTGCTCGATTGCCAGCTTGTGTGTGTGGCTTGGTCGAAAGTCACTTACACAGACTTTTTTTGTTCACATAGATGCTACTTAGTCGTTCACAGTGCATAAATTCCCTCTCACGATGTATGATTTCACTCACAAGTTAAAACTTCCGTATTAGGCTTATAAGCTCAATGCTTAATGTATGTGTGGATGAAATGCACAATCACAACTTTTGAAACTGATTAAACACTGTGGTAATATGAAGATACTTCTCTGTTAGAAGAAGCAGGTCTATTAATTGTCTTAAATGATGCTCCAAAATAACAACTAAGGAATTTTTAGGTTTACAGAAAAAATAAGCGTATGCCTCAAGGTGCTACTTGATTGTAGTTTGGCAAACTGAGTCTTTCTGGGTCAATTGGGTTTTTGGCTGGGACTCAGTCTTTCACCAGAAAAAGGAATATATGAACCATCAGTAACATTTTTTAATTGCATTTAAAAAGGGAAGAATGCATAATTGAATACATGTCCCAACACTGAACCCTGTAGTACCACACTTAGCTACTTCTATCAGAAAGGTATGAGCAAAACAACACTGGAGTCTGACAGAGCAGCAGTGCACACATTTTTATCAAGTTAACAAATCTGTATTAGGATGTACTTTTAAATCTCTGCTTGTGTTTTTTTATTAGTAGTGTATCTTGCTTATAGCCAAAAATGTATTGTCACATTGGAAACTTACTTTATTATTTTTAAGTTACCATGTGACACAAACATGGGATGGTAATTTTTATAAATGTTTTTTTTTCTTATTCTTTGTTTAATTGGATTTTATTTAATTTATGCAACTAAAAAAAGGTTAATATAAGATAATTTCAAAATATATGGGACACATGAGGGGAAAAAAAAGACTAAGAACTCTGTGGAAAACAGATTAAAAAGCAGTTTGCTGAATTAACTTTTTAATTGGGTTTTTGGCTGACTATTTTTGTACCAAACACTGAGGTTAATGAATGCTTCTGAAGGTTTTAGATTGTGTTGCTGTCAAACGTGCAGACTGAGTGGAAACAAATAAAAACAAACCTCGGCTACAGAGGTACACATTGAATAATTAATATGATCAATTAATAGTCATTAAGGCAATTTCAGTTATGACATATCAACAAAATAACTTTTAATAATAGACAAGCCTTTATTTTCTTTGACTCCAGGCACCACAACAATTTCTTTGTCAGACTGCAAATGTTGGGTGCACATCAGTAGTATTCATCAAAGGTGAACTGTAGGATATTTACAATAAGAATACGTAAATAGCATTTTCTAGTCAAAATGGACAATGAACAATGCAATTTTGTTATTTAAACCAAAAGTATATTAATCATCTACACCCTGTTCTTTCGTAAAAGATTCTTAATTTGAATGGGAAGCTGAAAAATATACATTGCTCTTCAGCTTGACTGGTGGCATTCATTTTATTTTTAAAAAATTGAGATGACAATCCTCTGCTTAGTGAAATGCTTTAAATTTGAAGCAAAGTTCAAATGTCAAAGCAATAATTAGTGTTTAACAAGACACCAAGTCGTTTTTACTTAATTTAATCATGTCTGGTATCATGTTTATTGCTGCTTTCATCTCTCTTTTCCACACTGTTTGCAGAACCTTGTAAAGCACCTCCCAGAGCAGGAACAGCTGAATGCTTTGGCCAAGTACAAAAACGAGTACTCTAATTTGTCAGAGCCTGAGCAGTTCGGGGTTGTGGTGAGTACACTCATGCACATACACTCACATACACACAAAAACTGTCAGCCCAACTCAGAGTAAATGGCCATTGCTTTAATCACATGCACAAGTAGAGCATACCATTTTTGCCTTTATGGTATAAAGACAAAATGCAAAAACCCAGGCATTATGTTACACTATAGCATTTTGATGATTCAGAACCTCTACTCTTTTCTTTATCGCATAGTGCAAATTAAGTGTGTGAACAGAATAGTGAAACAGAACATAACCAGCTGCACAGATATAGCAACCATGTTTGTTACTTCATTAATTTTATGGTAATCTAAACTTGTCTTGTATTTGCATTTCTTTCTCTGTCTCTATGAAAACACTAATACACGCACAGGCACACACTCAGTGCTTTCATGTGATTAACATAATTCAGGGCTTTTTAAAATTGTATCATTTTAAGAGGGAGGAAGAGAGCCAGGACACCTGTGAACTAATTTATGCACATTAAAGAACAGCACTTGCTACCCTATTATGTCTGCATCATTTTCTAAAGAAATTCAGATTTATTCTTAAAGGGTGTTCTGAGCTTTGTAGGTTTTGTGTTTATAACAACTTAGCTGGTGACAAAAACATGTGACAATCTACTTTATTACCTATGTTTGGGACTCAAATAGAAAAGATAATAGGTTGATTGACTGGGGGGAGGAGATGAAGTGTTTAGAACACCTTTTATTGTAAACCTTGCAAAATTGAACCAGATAAATCCTGTTTACCGTGACTGTGTAGGCCCAAAGCAAGTTTTGATTTCACCTTAAAAAAAGCTATATTAAAAAATAACATACATTTTACAGTCTTTATTTTCATTTCCCCTCACACTATAATTGAGGTCTCCTGTATGTTTCATTATGCCTATTCACAGTAGCACATTGTCAAAATTGCTCCGCACACATATATCTTTCTGCAGAAAGTTTAAAATCGTAAATAATAAGAACTGCAACATGGTTTAGTGACAAAAAGTCAACAATAGGTAAAACTCTGTTTCAATTTTCATTTCTTGCATCAAATTTCATGCATAATTTTGAGCTACTGATACAGCAGACTCCTGTATAAAATTCAAGTGTTTCTCAATAAAGTAGAATGCCATCGAAAAGGTAATTTATTCCAGTACTTTAGTTCAGATAGGGGCACTTGTATATTACATTTATTCATACACAGTGGTATATTGCAAATGTTTATTTGTGTTAATATTGATGACTCTGGTCCACACCTAAGGAAAAGCTAAAATTATTTTCTCTGGAAGTTAAAACATAATAATACTATAACACCAATAAAAACAGGACATTAATACAAACATATTATTCCCTTGCCCATTTTATGTTTCAAGAGTCACATGGAACATTGGTGTCCAGCAGACTCCCTCCACAAGGATGACTAACACCCAGACATTATCGCTCCTGAAGCTCTCTGCTTAATTAGGACTACATGCAGGCATGTTATCGGAAAATAAAGTGGAAGAAAAACATGTGGCTAAAAAACATTGCAGAAGCGGCATGCATTATTTCACCTTCAGGGGAGTTTTAAGAACAGTCCTTAGAGTTAAGCGGGATTGATGAGGCACAGACTCTCTCTGGAGTCAGGACATCAAAAAACACCAAGCAGACCTATATAGGTCATGAGACAAGAACTGTACCAATCCATGTGTCAAACTTCCTCTGAACCAGAGAAACCAATTTTGGGGTTTTCATTGTGTGTTCATATTCTCAAAATTAACAGAAAAAAAAAATAATTGAATCAACTTTTTATTGATGCATTTGCTTCATGAACCTTTAGAACTCTGATTGCTTTATTTTAAAATGATATAAAAAAGACTAATGCAAAAAAGCTAAAAATACAAATTAGTGCAGAGTCACTTGAAATATGACTTGGTAGACCTTCTTTCTTTTTGTGTTTGTAGAAATGTTGCAGGGTGCTCTCTACCATGTAGCAATGATAAAGGATGTTTACTGTTTCTATAGCTCAGAAGAGACAAACCACAAAGCAGCGTCAGATGAGAAGAGTAGGGAAATGGAAGGCTGGAAGTTATAAACCAGCAGCCAAGGCTGATGATCATGTTGATTTCCAGAATGATATCATTTTAGCTCTACAAAAGCATTGTTCAGTATAATGCGAGATGTGTCCTAGAGATATAATGGATATTCCAAATATTAACCACATTTCCATACAGTTCTAAGCTTTGCACTTCAAGGTTTTGAAGTTAATAAAGTTCCATTTAAGAAATAATAAAATAACTCCGTTTACTGCTGAAAAACGTAGGAAAGAAAAAGGGAAAAAAAAACATTATATATTTATTTTTTCTTGATTGGAACGTCCTGAAAACATACTGGATCGTAACTTTAAATCCCAAATGTGTTTGTGATTCTGCTGTACTGTTTTCTCCTAATGTGTTCTGTCAGATATTGACAGTGCAGTTTTACACTCGAGCTTTTCTTAGAAAATATATAAAACTTGAATAAAGGGCTTATTATTCTACTTACATGTGCTCTCCATTCATCTCCATTGTGCTGAAAAATACACTTATCTTCATTTGGATTTATCATTCCCCCTCCTTATGGCTAATTTGTTAATAATTAAGCCCAGGAGCACAGAAAGGTGCTGGTCCGATGGGCCAGGTGGTAGCACTCTGAACATGTCCTTTAACCTGCAGGGCGCAACACAAATAAATGAGCGGTAGTCTGTGCCTGAAAGGAAACCAAAGGTTTAGTCTTTTCCAGCTGTTCTTGGGCAGCTGATAATTGTTTTTCCTCTTATTAAAAGGTGACCTAAATAAATGACTCTGTGCTAAAACAGACATCTTCATCTTTCACGTCTTGTGTACTGCAAATTTTAAGAATATACCATTGCGGTATCTCTCATGATCTCTTAATTTGCAAATATTGAGTAAGAGTTTTCATTATTTCAACAATGTATATAAGCCTCTCAAAAAAATATATATATATATAGTTATGGGCACTAATCCACAGAATTCAGGATACTGTGGATGTGCAACTGTTAAGTCGACAGAATGGGAGAGAGAGTGTTTATTCCTAGTTGTACATTTCATTGCTTGCTTGAAATGAAAATCTGTTAAGTACAGACATTCAAAGAAAATAAAGAGAGCTTACAAAAAGTATACAATTTTGTTTTTAGGGGAGCATGGCCTCATTAAGAGAAACCAGTGTTGATTTGTTACCTTGTTTACACCATTTGAAAAAAGAAAAAACTACAACAAGGCCACACATTATTCACAGGGTGGAACATAAGAAGAACTTTGAGATAAAATGTTTTTTGTTATTTTTTTTCTGTCGATGTCTGTTATAACTCCGTGTCTCTGAAGTGTTTACATTTTATGGTCCATGGGTTAGTTTTCTTCCTCAAAAAAAAAACCATTTCAGAACATTGTGTCACTTGTTTTCGAAAGTTCTCTTTCTTGTTTTAAACCTATTCACCTAAAGCTGCTGATGGTGTGATGGTGCTTGTAAATTATTCATCCAATCTCAGGATTCCATTTAGCTTTGTATTTGTTTCTTGTGTGATTTTATTCCTAATCTTGTTACATAGTTTTCTTTGTTTTGCTCTCTGCCCTGTTTTTTTTCCACACAATGCATTGACACTCTCATACGCTCACGGAGTCACTTTCTAAAATAGTTATTTGATAAGATTGCACTAGCTATAATTAAACCCTCGATGGGGGACATCAAACTGCACAGCCAGCTGTTGTTTAAACTAGACAATCGGAACCTGCATCCCGCTATCGCTACCACACATACACAATCATTGTAGTGACCAGGTCTTGGGCCCAATGCAATATTTTTCAATTTTCTCTAATTGTGTGAGAGTGGTAATCCAAGGCAGGCTATTGTATATTCCACCCCCTCCACTGCCTGGTCTATATGGACACTAACTCCACAATTAACTTACCAGACCTGGGACTAAAATCAAATCACTGCCAGCATCTATTACCACCGCCTAGCAACACTTTCCTGTATGCAGGTTGCATAAATGTGCGTTAAATTAGATTGGCTAAATGTTGAAAGTGGCAAAAATGTGATTGTAGATATTTTGAAGTCTGAGTATGTTTTCTGAAGTGGTTCTTGTTTTTTTTTTGGTTTTTTTTTCTGGTTTCCTTCAGATTTTCCGCATCCATTTTCTATTTATATTAATGCATGTGTTTTCTTGTCACAGATGAGCAGCATGAAGCGACTCCGACCTCGCCTTAGCCACATCCTTTTCCGACTCCAGTTTGAGGAGCATGTAAACAACCTGCGACCAGATATCCTGGCAGTAAATGCAGCATGCGAAGAGGTCAGAAAGAGCCGCGCTTTTGGCCGCCTGCTGGAACTGGTGCTTCTGCTGGGAAATTACATGAATGCAGGCTCTCGAAATGCCCAGTCATATGGATTTGACCTCAGCTCCCTTTGCAAGGTAAATACTGACCTATACATATATTTTTTTCACATTCACCGTTCTTTCTAACCCCATTGACACTGGTTCAACATGAGGGACACTTGTTCAATAAAGCTCCTGATACTGCATATTGATTTTATACAGCTGTATTTGCAGCTGCACACCTGAAGTAGCAATAACAAAAGATTTGACAGACATGAAGTGAGCCTTATGTAAAATGGATTGCCTGGCTCCTCTTCTGGTCTGCAGCACACTTTATTCTAGCCTGTAATATGTTTGGAAACACAGCTTTTGCTTTGGAAAGAAGTAAGACTACAAAAGAATCATGAATTGGTAAAAGGTAAAAGAAGGCTTATTTATTTTTTTAGCGTGTTTACAATTAGAAAATAGAAAAAAATGTAAATCAACAAAAATATTGTCAAGTAAACCAAACAGACAAATTAAATGGTAATTGGCTGAATTTAAATACCACTTTTCACATTGTACTGACCACTGACCCTTTTGCACTCAAAAGTGCATTCATGCAATAATATGCAGTTAACTAGGCAATTTCATAAGATAAGTGCCCAGCCCACAGTTGCCTCTTGAATCAAGCCCACAACTTTCTGATTGCAAAAGAATTACTCTCCCAACAAAGCCCTGTCTCCCGCAAATGAGCACAACCAATCTAAGACGATCCAAAATGATTAATTAGCACAACCTAAGTTCACCAATAAATAAGTTTCCATAAGCTAAAAAGAAGTTACCACCAAGCAGCAAATAATAGGTTGAGGTCATGTTTTACTTTAACTACCAATTGATTTTTTTGAAGTCATATATATATAACCTTTGATACGTTAATCATCAAAGTAGCAACATTTAATTTCTAGTGTAATTTGGGCTAAGCCTTACTTTTGTCAATACAAAAATTAAAAAGCAGAACAATTTGTGTGTTTTTTCTTACAAATAGAAAAAGCACAAATGACATTTCTATATAAACACTCTCTGCTGTATTCTGCAGCTGAAAGTCATTTAGTGTATGGCTACTAGCTTTACTACACAAATGGAGGTAAAAAACATGTCTTTTTTTCAGTAGTGCTGAAGCTCAATTTTCAAGTTTGGCCAAACCTTTGCAATTGGCTTTAGGTCCAGGCCATTCTAATACAGGATGTTAAGTTAATCTATTACATTCCATAGTTGTCCTCGTTGTATGTTTAGGGGATCCAGCTGGAAGGCGAACTGCTACCTCAGTCTCAAGTCTGTTGCAGATTTGACAATTTCTTCTTCCATCCACAACAGAATATTTTGCATATGGGCTAAAAAAGTTACATTTTTGTCTTGTCTGATCCAAACACCCTCTCTAGTAAGGTGGCTGTGTCCCCTTTATGACTTGCAGTAAACTGTAAAGGAAAATGGCTTCCTTTCAAAAAAAGATGTAGTCTTGGATATCTTTTTTATAATGGTATGCACAGCTCTTAGTATTTTACTGCTTTTGCAAGGCGGAAGGATTGACTGTAGCTGCTGATTTGATTTCCATCTGTTTTATCACAGTAAGGCCTGCAAGAACATGTAAACATACAAGACAATTTTTACGTATCAGTAGGCTTTTATCAAAACACATTAAAATAAAGGCCATGTTTAGTTTGTATTCTTCTGCCCACAATAGATAGCTGCGGCTGTCCGATCCCTCTGAAAGCACACGGACCCTTCAGGGCTAACCAAGCGCTTCATGGATGAAGACATGGCCTATAGGTATACCTTTGTGATGAAGACTGAGCACCAAGTATCCCCCGTGTGATAGTGAGGACAAAAACAAGGTGTAATCTTTGGATGAGAAACTCCTGCAGTGGTTACATTAAAGCTGTTGGCACATGCGCTGCAGTTTCCACAGTAACAGCAACCGCAGCCATTTGTCACTGCCACCTCTTTGCCCTGTTAGACTTGGATGCTTATGCTCATATAAACACCAGCGCATTTGCCAAATGTGGATTCCCGCATATTTGATGGACTAGAAACATTAGTAGAACAATAACATAATCAATCAACGGAGGTTTATTTGTGGATTATGTCTTCCACTTAGTTCAACGCCACTGTTCCAGTGTGTCGATTTCTTTTCTTTTTTCATCACGCTGACATGTCTGACCACGGTGAGTCGATGTCTGAGTATGTATGTATCAATATGTAGAGGAAGGCATCACCTTCATGCCTCCCCCAGAGTTTGACAACTTAATACTGTGACACACTTCACAGCACAGGGAAATTGCACCCAACCCAGCCGGAAAAAGAAAAAATGTTTACATTGTCATCTATGATTACCATCTATCTAAATTCAGAGAGGGACCTTTTGTGAGTGAGCCATTGAAGCTTTTAGGGAAGGAAGAAAAAAGCAAGAAAAAACCAAAATGAAAAGAGAGATGAGAATGTTTGATTAGAGGAGATAATGCAAACATGATTAAACCCAGCGGGTTTGAGTACACTGCAGTCTACCAATAGATCACCTAGAGAGATACACAGCAACACTCTCCACAGGAGGGATGCACAGCAGGGGTACTAAGAGGCATCTTGGAATTAGACTGTAAAAGAGCAATGATGGAAATTTATCAGAGAAATTGAAAAATTGTTGTGTGCGGTTGAGGGAGACACAGCGAGTGCAGGGGGTCATCACATTGTGAAATTGCATCTGCTGCATAAGTATGAGATATAAAATCATCCGTTGCACTGTCAACACATTTATGACGCAGGCATTGAGACATGACTTCCTTTGTCTTATAATACCCAACAGATACTGCCATCTAATGTTGTGGGTGAAATTGCAGCGATACATGGCGAGTCTGACAACTTTTGTCTGCTGCAGCAAACACATCTGCCAAGACAAGCTCTCACACTGTGATTTTCTTTTTTCTTTGGACAGAGAAAACAGAAACTAAAAAGGAGGCAATTTATACACATACATAGCAGTGACACATCAAAGGAAAACCTTGAATGCCAGACCTTTACGGTTTGGAAAATTCATTGCTCTATTATGCTCCGTTTTCATATATCTTTTTTCTTTTTTTTTCTGTGACAACCTGCTTTGGGTCCACTTATCCCCTGGGGGGAAGGGTCAGTGCAAATCAATATAAAATTCCTCAGAGTGATTTTTTCCTTTGATGAAACTTTTCTGTCTTGAGCGAACTGGTCTCTTCCAGGATGACAGTGACCCCATGATGGGTTGCAAGGGGTCATAAAAAGATTTGATGACTATGAAAATTATGTGAATCATAAGTGAGCCTTTTGCAGTCTCTGCCAGCTCAGTTGATCATTTATGGAAGATTTTAATATGTGGTGGACTGCATCCTTCTCCGCATCTAATCGTCAAGTGAGGGAGAGTTTTTCAGTTAAATATGTCAGTGTTTTCTATATTCAGGTAATAATATAGTAGTTCAAAATTGTGCATTGAAATATTTAATTTAAAATTGACTTTTCTCCTTTTAATAACACATTCTGTATATATCAAGTAAAAATGCATGCATTAGATGTAAAAAAAATATATATAAAAATAAAAATTGCTATGGCAGTTTGCCAAACAATTTCATTCATAAAGTAGATCTTTGTCAAAACACCTTCATTCAACCTTCAATCAAAATTTTGTTTATTCACAACAATCTTTTTTTTTTAAATTATTTTAGGGCACTTTACAAAAGGTCTTTTTATTTCAGTCACATCCTAAAACTGGGAGCTTGTTCCACAGGAGAGGACCCTGATAACTAAAGGATTTGTTTTGTATTGTGTTGATTGAATGAATCATCACTCTAGCCACTTTGACAAAAAATTTCAGCTCTGTTTGAAGAATAGGTACCATGTCAGTTTAACTCATGCTTAAACTGGTTGGCATTTGGTAACAATTGCCAGAAGGTTTAGACTCCAAAAACTCCTAGAAAGCTGGCATTGTGAGGATCACAGCGAAAATTTGTTGGTTCACTTGAGGACTAAAAGATGTTCTCACAATATGAAAGATTTGGAGACTGTTTGCAAGGAACAGTGAGTAAAATGTGGAATGCTGGTAGACAACTACCAAAGGACAGTGAACACTGAAGTTTAATTGAAAAGTGCTTCAGCAAAGTTTCTGAAGTTTCACTTATGAAACTAGAGTTGCACTTTTCTATATTTAACTTTTTTAAGTAATTGTTTTCATTTTTGTGTTGCTGGATAAATATTTGGAAAGAGTGTTGAAATGAAATAACATCATCTTAGTTTTCCTAGGCCTCAAAAGTTTGTTTTACAAAGGTAGAATTTTGAGATCTATTCTGGAGGGGCATTTATATCAGTCCAGCTAAAGTCAGTGTTCATCATCTGGAGCATGTAAAAATACTGAGTCTGACAGCCTGAAGAAATTTGTCTGCATAAGTTTCTTTCCTGACCTCTCTGTGAAGATTTGCGTGTCAGTTTCTATGTCTTAGCTGTTTGACATTTTGACAAGAAACATAAATAATCAAAAATATGTACTTTAGGAATAGTGCAGAGCTGGCATTAGTTTGCAGGTATAGAAGGTAGCTTTTCATTTTGTACCACATTAGTGGAAGAAGTGCATGTTTTAGATTCAATGAAGGATTTATTTAATTGTTCTCTGTGTTGCTACAGATGGATCACTAACCCTAACCCTAAAAGGATAATAAATGTGTAGTACGATCCTGTCAGAGTTGTTGCACTTTAGTTAATACTTTGGCTTATTTGCCAAATAGAATAAAATTGAACAAAATTACCTCATATTCTTGTACCTCAGTGGGAAAATTCATGTCTACATGCAACAAAGTGACAGACAAATGGAAGCATGTAGATTTACACATAGGTTAAAAAAGACATGCTATGTACATCGACACAAGGCAATGCAACATATAATTTATAACGTCAAGACATAATTATTCAAAGAGCATTTCACATTTAAATAAACATCAGACTAATTTCAATTCAATTGAGTGCATTTATATAGCATCAGGTTATGTAATATCCATTTGAAAACACTTCAGCATATTTTTTCTTTAGCAAGTACAATCTTGCTTTTTTGTTTGAGTTAGGATTTTCTCCTCTTAAAAAAAGTAGCTTCATTCACTTCATTCATTAGAAGCTTTGTAACTAATGTGTTTTTCGTGTGTTTTACCACAGTTAAAGGATACAAAGTCCGCAGACCAGAAGACCACATTACTGCACTTTTTAGCAGAAGTGTGTGAGGAACAGTTTCCTGATGTGATGACATTTATTGACGAGCTGGAGCACGTGGATCGAGCAAGCAGAGGTACATCAACTTTTAAGTTTGTAGCTTTGTATATCAAGAAAGCCCTCTAGATTTGTTTACTTGTTTTCAATATGTTGTTTTAGCTGCTGCTGATATTATTACATCTAAAAACTCACTGATAATTTATATATTTACTGTAAACACTCACTAGCATCATGTTCCATTGTGAGCATTAGTCATCAAATCCTGGTATAAACAATAGTGACAACTGAACAGGGAAAAGCAGAGGAAAATAATGGGAACAACCTAATAAAATGTAACGAGATACTATATGAGATTTTAGCTTAATCAAATTCTGATGGTAGGTACCTCAACACTTTTTTTTTTGTACTTCGCCATATAGGGAGATATGTATAATCAGTAAGATTTATCAAAATACACTGCATATTTGGTTTTGTATTCGACAATTTTAGAGTAATTGGAGTCTTTTGTATGCTTAACTGCATAATGCAGAAACAGAATGACCTACCTACACTGAAACAAAGCATTTTTGTTCAGTAAGTCTTTTGTTTTCTGTAAGCTTTATTCTTTTGTAAAAATCTCTTGGGGTTATTCTAGAATTAGATAGCTTGTTGATTCCGTAAACAATGCATTTTATTATTTTACTGTTTGATTCACGCTACACTGTTCATCTGCTCCGCTGTTTGATACCATGAATTAATCTTCAGCTGTCGCACATTTACAAGTAAGAGGTTTTTTTTTTTTTTTTACAAGTAAATACATCAGGTTATGTCAGCCACAGAGATGAAGAGCAATTCTCTCTTTGAACACGTTTGGAGTTGCTGTGTTGGTTTTAATGCGATTTGGCGTTTTTTCTTTTTTTTTTCTTCTCACAAACATGGCTCCACTCAAAGTGCTTTTAGTCTGGTCCGATTCTCCTGAGTATGGTAAAGGTCAGAGACAAGCAGAGCTGACTGGGTGGTCAAAGGAGACTCGGTCTTGTTCTTTGTTCGTTGTTGCTATAGGCGGCTCTCATGCAGCAGCGGCAAGCAGAAGTCTGTGCAGAGTTTGTGTTTGTTTGTGTGCGAGGTTGTTCCCTCACAGCATGTTTCCACCGGGCTCCAAAGACGATTTTTACCCACTGCTCTAGTCCCAGCGGGAGGGAGAGAGGAAAAGTGTGAGGAGGAGAAAACGTAGGGGGATAATTTGTGTGGCTTCATTGTTTGGGCTCTCTCTTAAAGACCCCTCTAGATTTCCTTTACATTTTTTTCTTTTTTAAAACTGTAGATGATGACACCCCTGTTGTGGGTTTATTTCTCCCAACTAGACTGCATGTCCACAAAACCAAGATTAATAAGTACAAGGTTGAGATCAATGGGAAGCACAGTTCTTAGATCTTTCCTCAGACTGTGTGACGTCTGCTTTACAGACATCAAGCTGAGTATATTTACATCTGTATAGATGGAGTGCTCTTTCTCTGTCACAGTCTTTCTCTGTTTCTGTACCATTATGACATGCTCACATTAAGTGTCTTATTACACCACATCTCGTATTCAGACACATAAATCCCATTTCTTTTCAAACGGGGCTCTTGAGTGGCTTCTTTTTCATTAATTTTGACAGCCATTTGAGAGGACTGTAGACATGCTAAAAGTGTCATTACATTCATAGACACTAACCAAAGAGCTTACTTGGGCATGAAAACAAAGTTGGGTAGAGGTAGCAGTAATGATTTGTGTTCCAGCTCTGAAGGTGCTACTTTTCTGAATGCATATAACGCAACCCCCCGTTTCCCCCACACTTCTCACAGAGGCGAAACTGTACTTTAGTTCAGCGTCACTTCGTATCTGTCTTCTTATTTTTGCTCCCCTCTCTTCTCCTCAGCTCTGGAATCATTATTTCTCCTGACAGTGAAAAACGGTCTTTTTTTGCTGCTTCTGTCATATCCCATGAATCTCTCCTTATCTGTCTGTCAACACCTCTGTGTCTGTCGGTCCTTCCCGTCTTGTCTCACTCTTGTTCTTGGTTTCAGTCTTTCTGTTCTTATTTCCGTTTTTTTTTTTTCCTCCACAAACACACACAGACATGACGAACAGCAGCAGCTTTGGCCAGTTAAGATGGCATAAGCTGAGCGGTGCTTTGTTTAAACTGATAGTGTAAAGCAGGCGACTGTTGAAAGGAACTAATGGGCTCAACCTGGTTAATTCATCTTAGAAATATAAATATTACCTTTTGGCTGTAGAAATGATGCTCATTTGTTTTTTTGGAAGAGACATTCTTGCATAAATTTTTACACAGAAAAAATATAGAAGTTCTGTTTCCAGCATCTTGTTGCATTAAAGAGTCATTAAGGACTTATGTGAAGACTCAACGACATTGATGTGACTGTTTAATATGCTGTTCAAGCTCTGCTTTGTAGTTCTCATGCATACCTCATGCAGTCTGAATGATGAGCCGGAGGTTTAAAGTATATGGAAGGGGCTTTCTCGGCTACATTTCAGAGGCTGCTTTGCTCTTAAGAGTTGCAGTATCTTAGATGTTTAGCATGTAGAATGTTTTCTATATAGGTCTCCCATCCACAGCCTCTGGCTCCATCAGTTTAGTCCCACTTGTCTGACAGGGTTTGGCCTCAGAGGGCAAATCTGCATTTCGACACTCTCCTAATTTCCATATATCAAAAGATGATCTATTGTGGACTTGTCTTTAATATGGCTCTTTGCTCATATGCGTAGTTGTGTGCTCCTCTCTTTGTCTCATTTATTGCACAGCAGGTTGACAGAGTAATAAAAGTATGTCAATGGGGAATTTGACCTCTACAAATACTGCAATTATTATTCCTCTAAAACACCCTATATCTGTCTGCAACCTCTCTGGACTCCAGAGGCGTTCAGGTCCCAGTGCACATAAAAATCACTCACGCCTTAATGCTCAGAATGAGAAGGCAACAACAGCTTGGCCAGAAAGAGAATGAAACATACACAAACGCCACTTTGTCTTTTTTTCACCTCCTTGTATTTAGTTTCTTAGTCACAGGATGACCCTTTATATATAAATTCTTCAGTTATGTATTTCAAACATATGTTTATGCTAAACATGAATATCCTTTGTTTTGAAGGGCATTCGTTCCTGTTTTGCAACACATTCTAGCTGCCACAATCGCTCTTCAAGTAGGTTTTCCTCTAGAAGCAGATAGTTCTATGTTTGCCACCTCTCTTGTCAGTCATTGTTCACATGTCTTTCCATGTGAGTGAGGCACATCACAAAAGCCTGCAGATTAGCTTGTGAAGCAGAGGAAAGAGGAGATCCCTGTCTGCTTTTGCTTTCTGTCTTGCCCTCCTTTGCTTTTTTCTCAGTCACAGCGTCATCTCACCGGGCTTTAATCATTTCTATTAACGGACTGGCTCTCTGGCAACCTTCCACTTTTCATTCTGCCCACACCTTATTCAGTCAAATTTGGTTGCCGGGTAATGCAGAGGATAAAAAGCGAACAGGGTAAGAAGCAGGTAAAGGAGCAGGCTGTTTACTAAAACTTTCGCTGTTTAATATGACTGAAAATATCATCTACTCGCTGAAACATTTAATAAGAAAATATATTAAATTTAGGCATCCAGTGAATAAACAGTGTATCTCAAAAGCATTCTTAGCCCTTGAAATTGTTTTATATTTTGACATGTTTCAAACACAGAAATAAATAACTATTTTTTCATGCCATTAAAAGAATGGTATGAATACTTTTCCAAGGCAATGTACTTCAACATGTCTTTGTTAATTTTCCAGTTCGCATAATTATGATGTATGAAAGGACAGATGTGTAACACCAAGGCCGAGCCTAGATTTTACTATGTGAAGAAGTACAGTATTTTCAGATTGGGTGGATGGATTTAGTGTCACGAAAAATTATTAATCATTTGATTGTTTTAGCCAGGTTTTCTGTCTGTTGGTGTCTTTGTGTCACCAGACACGGTGTGTTTAATGATGCTATGACATCCAATTGATGATCTTTACTTAACCAAAGTATCTCTAGAAATCAATCTTCTCTTTTATAGGGGAAAAGTAATCATAAAACCATCACAGGCTTGCTCAACGGGTGAAATAATAAGAATGTATTTCAGGTAACCGGTTCTATTGTCCTGTTAAGCCTAGAAAAGGCTAATTCTCTCCAGCACAAACAAAATATTGCTGAGGTATTTTGAATGGCTGTTCACAGGATTAAAACATGTGCCAAAACACTGAAGAAAATGACTTTTTTGCCAAGACATTTTTTTTTTTTTTTAATTTTAACCAAGAAATGGTCCACAGTCAAATTGTTACTTAGACTGAAAACAACAAAATAAAGTACATTACAGAGAAGTGTGCAAATAATTTGACAAGTACGTGTGTGGTGTGATGTTTTCACTGCTTTAAATTTAGTTTCCTTTACTCTCTAATCCTGTTGTTTCCGCTTTGTCATTTTCTCAGTTAAAAATGACAGAAAGTCCCACATGCTCTTATCCCTGTGCCATCTAGAAACATAAATGTGTTTGTGTTTCTTTAAATTCTCGCCATTACCTACAGTGAAAAGACTAAATCAACTCTCTTTTCATCAAAATGTAAATAATTTTGTTTTCAACATCAGCTATTGCAGGCCTCTGTTTTTTTAAAACATCTAGTGCAGTGGGTTTTCATCTTTAAAGGGGGTTTATGTCACAAAGTCAAAGAGAAGCTAAGCTACTCTCTTCTTCTTTTTTTTTCATAAAGCGTTTATTAGGATCAAGGGAAATGTGAAACTACTTAAGATTAAGCAGCTTATGATTTTTTTTTTTTTTTTTTGTGAAGTAGGGTTTAATCAGGGTAATTTAAGCCACATGCTGTATTCACTCACAAGCAAACGTGTCAGCCATGACCAAGGTAACAGAAAGTTAGGTTCAGCCTTCTCCTGGTGTAAAATCCATGCACCTGTTGTTAGAAGCACATTGAAAGGATCAAAGACCTTGAAGCCTAATCATAATTTTCTTTTCAATACAGAAAAGGCATTCCAATTTTAGACAACCATAAGATGCACATCGTAAAAAAAGGGCTTTATACATGCGCTTATTTTCTGATGTATGTTTTTCATTTATTCCCTCAACAATTCTGGCACCGAGTGAACCCGTAATAATCATGTTTTGTATGTGAGGCAGCTTTCTCACTCATTTCTTTTTGTTTTTTTTTGTTTTTTTTCCGTTTTCCCCCAGTCTTTTCTATTGTCCTGTTTTGCTTGCTTGTGTCTCCTCACTTTATATCAGGTTTGTTTTTGGTCCACCACCATAAATGTGTGTGTTTGTGGCTGAAAATATGTGCTTGTGTCTTTTAGTCTCTGCAGAGAATTTGGAAAAGAGCCTCAGGCAGATGGAGAGGCAGCTGCTGCAGCTCGAGAAAGACCTGGAGACTTTTTCCTCCACCGATGACCCTAACGACATGTTTTTCACCAAAATGGCAATATCCTTTTTTCACATTTATGCATATGCTTTATTGCTTGAGGGCAGTATACAATGTGTTAAATGCAAAAATAAATGAATAAATAAAATTATAAATGAGGTCAGAAGAATATTGCTAAGATGCAATAAATTGGACTTACTCCAAGTTTCCACCATCACATCCTTTGAATATTTAATATAGTTTGTGTAGATTCTATTGGGGGGGAAAAGATAGGAAGATAAGAATGTGCTGCGTCCTCAGCCTTGGTCACACTCGGTTTCCATTTCATTATCAATGATGATGTGCACAAGTAATGAGTACATCCCATTCCACAGTCAACTCACTATTCCAGCCTCTCCCTCAGCTTCTTTTCTTTTTTTCCGAAAGGTTCTTAAGAGTGAATGCAACTTCAAACAAAAGGCAAAGGGTTGGAGGAGAAGATTCGGTGCTCCACTTTTTTAAACTCTGGCAGTGACAGTAGACGCTGTTTATCCCTAAGGAGCAGTAATGTATTATACTCTTGAATTGTCATTTAATTATCCAGAAACAAAAGCGCTAATGCATGAACAGAGTCAACACATTTCCGCTGCCCATTCGGGATACCTCAGTCCACTGCTGACAGCTGGTGTGCATTTGACAGCAGAGTAAATTATTCATTGTCTTCTGAGGAGATTCTACAGGATCAGGCTGACAGGTACGACTCAGGCCAGGTGTGTTCAATAATACACTCTGTTCCTTGGCCCCTTCATGTAGTTTTGATCAACAGCCTTGGGCTGGGGCACTGATGACTTGTCCTGAGGTAGTTAGCAGAGAACTTGAGCAACTCAGACAAAATGAATTTCAAGCAACTGTCACTGTTGTATTTTTCTACTTGCATGGTGTGTCGAGGGGCTTAAAGGGGAAGTTTATATATATTTTCAAGTACATTGCACTATAAAATAGCACTATCAAGTAACTATATTACCTCCAGTTATGAAAATAATGTGTGTATCACAAATACACACAGCATTTAAAATAAATTATTTAAAAGAAATTTTACTTCACAATGTGTTGCCTTGTAATTGGCCTCTGTCTCTTCAAGAAGTTCCTGCTATTTCTGACACGCGGCACATCATCACAACAATGCATCTCCATTATGCCCTTTACATCCGTTCTCGGAAGCATTGGATTGAGAAGTAGTTTGTATGATAACCCCAGCAATACATATATGTTCTATTTTTTTTTTTTAATTTATTTTATTTCTTCATGTTGATATTCCTAAAGGAAATCTAGTGTGGGGTAGAGTTGGGGTCACCTTCCAATCGTCATTTTTATTAAAAGCCATCAGAATTTATGTCTGCAGTTTTCCACAAGCCACATTGACACAATCAATGTGAGACGGCGCTCTGCTTGGATAAGACCAAAACTGAGGTATTTAGTATTTTTACAGAACAGATTGTGTGGTGCATAACTAACTCTGCACATCATCCTGAACTCAGCATCCCTGGATGGGTCAGGTTGGGATGCTTTGTTCAGTGATGACAGGGTATTTGGTCAGATGCGATGGGCCATACTAAATACATGACAGTCCTGGATTTAGGACTGATGAAATCCTGATGAAATCCTGTAAATAGTTAAGAGTGGGGTCTAGATTAAACTTTCAGAATAACTATAACAACTTTCAACAGTCAGACCTTAAATGGAGTGATTTAAATCAAATCACATTTGTGTGTTGTGTGGCCCAAAGTCCAGTCCTAATTCCACTTGAAAATATGTGGCAAGAACACTGAACTTGTTGTTAAAAGATGCTTTTTATCTAATTGGAGAGAGTATGAATTGTGGACTGAGGATGTCCGTTGCTGATTTTTCAAAATTTTCTTTAAAACAACAAAAAAAAAAAGAAACAAAGGAAACCATGTGTCATTTCTCTTTCTCCTTATTATTATTATTAATTTTATGTCGTATGTTTCACATGAAGTACAAAGAGGTTGTAACATGGCAAAATATAAAAAAAATAATTGTATTGAACATTAGCCAGATACTGTTATACAGTATTAATTTAAAGCTTCAAGTACAAGTCTCAACTATCTGGAAATTTATATTTTTACCTCTTTTTTTACTCGCATTATCCAAAGGTCAGTCATTTTTGTACAATGATGCACTTTAAAGTATGCTCCATCTTGTGATCATTACTGAATGTCTGTCAGTTTTCAGTCAAAGCAAATAATGCTTTTCAATTCATCTTGAAAAAGATTCTGTTATTGTTCAGAGTGAGCCTCTTAAAAAAAATACTATTTCTGTTTAAGATGTGTGGCAGTAATTCTGAGAATTTCTGCTCTTTAATACATCTTTGTCAGGCCAAACAAGGAAGGCTGAAGGATGTCTCAGGTGAAATTTTCCTTTTCACTTTTCACCCCTCTTAAGTACACAGTTACTGGGTCTGGTGTTACACATCTGAATCTGAGCTCAGGCTTGTAAAGGTGGCAGATCAGATCATGACAAAAACAGAAAGGGGATGGAGAATGGAGACTGAAGAATGATGGAACCGGGCGTGTGGGGGGGTAAGTGGAAAATCTCAAGGGAAAGAAGGCCTTGAGATTGAGTTGCGGAGAGCTACGGGTTTCTCTCGAACAGGAAAGAAGTCAGAAGATGGGTGAACAAAAAGAGGACAGATATTACACTCCACAATACTTATCACCCTCAACTCTTGGCTTTTTTTCCCTCTCTTTCCTTCTTCCTCCTACTGACCTCCCTAATTCCTTCCTTTCCTCACATTCTGGCTTGGAAACATATTACTGACAAGTCGGTCTGGGCGGAGAGCCTATCGAACAGCATTTATCCAGCTGTGAATAGGTAGTCTCATCGTCAGCCAGATTCAGCTGAGGCCAAACCTCAAATAGGTCCATCAATTGAGCTACAATGAAGGTGCAAAATCAGAGCCAGAATGCTGCCCACACACACTTGTATGACACCACACTCACAGTCCTGCTTCTTATCTACCATTAGATGACAGTGTTAGCCATTAGGTTGTTGATTGTGTATTCAGAATGTTTCAAGAAAACCTAATCTTAAATTTTCAAAAATATGAAACTGATGGCAATGTGCTTTTTTCTTTTTTTTTTGTAATGCTACAGAAGTTTTGACTTCCAGCTCACAATGGTGAGCATGTGAATAAAATAGACAGGAATATGCATTTCAGAAATTATTTTAGAGGTGTGCGTGGAGTCAGATTTTCCTCCACAGTACTGCATGCCCTGATGGTTGGCACAGAGCTTTTCAGCGCTTCCGCTCCCACACTGACACCTATACGGCACACGTTGACAGAGCTATTACAATATTTGTCTCCTTCCGCACACAAACACGCCAAAGAATAAGAAGCTCCTTTCCCTTGCCTCACCTGGGTGAATTTGTGAAGATGTTTCAGTCAGATCCTGCAGGCGACTTAAAGCCATTGGAGGTTGCTGTAGTTATTAGATTTTCCTTTAATAAGGGATCATTTCACTACTTTAAAATCACTTTGAGATGCAAAGACACATTGGTGCTTAAAAGTTTCACATACAGTGTGAGCACATGTTGCAGCTTTTGGGTGGGCTTCGAAATGACACCCTCATGAAAGTGAGAATTACATAAATATTACATGATATAAAATCAGTGCTCAATGCATCAAAGCTGAGAATTTCAGTGTTTTCGCATATTTGACCATGCTACCTTTTTCTTAGCTTGAGTTTATGTTAAGTGGTTGTTTGTGTGAGATATATTAAGACACTTTGCCAGAAGCTGAACATTGATGGTGTAGGCTGCAGGGGCGCGAACACACTGAAAGCAACCTGACAGACTGTATCCGAGCGACTAATGGCAACATCACAGTTTACATCTGACTGATTTCCTCACTTTCCAAAAATCTGCAGCGGATGTTTTCGTCTTTGCTGTCCACCTACAGAATCCTCTGATCAGCATCTGATGAATGCCCTAATATGTGATGGATATCTTGTTGACCTTGACATACACCCCATTACAGCTTCAGCAAAGTGGCGCAGGAGCAGTATGGAAAGCTGGCGATCATGCACAGCAATATGGAGACCATGTACCAGAACCTGCTGCAGTACTTTGCTGTTGATCCCAAGAAGACGTCTGTGGAGGAGTTGTTCACCGACCTCAGCAACTTCCGTTCCATGTTCACAGTAAGTATGCTAAATCAAACACTGGAGCTGTCCTTCGTATTTAGCTCCCCACTCCTTTTTTGTAATGTTTACAGAGTTGTTTTGTTGTGATAAAGTTTTTTTCATTTTGAAAGCCTTTGACAAAACAGTTCTTTACACTAAAACAATTTACTCAGTCAATACATAACGGTTGCTCACTTTCTTTAGGTTGATTGTGGCTTCCTTAAGTTGTTTCCACATTTTACTGAATTGTCCTGCTTGCATACGAGCACCAAACAATCCTAATCTTCAGCAGTATTGTGATAGATATGAAGAAAAAAAAATTTGCTGTTTCACTGTAGTTATAAAAGGACACAAACAATACTTCTTCTATGATTCTATAACTTTAATATTCTAATTTGCAGTGTAGAGCAGACCAATGTGAGCGATGCTTTGTTCACTCCCAACCAGGCATTTATGTTATTGCTCTGCTCCTTAGACTTATTTATGTGGTACTGCTTTGAGGTCTGTATTTGTGCTGACCCACTGTGTTAAATCAGGGGGATTAGTACCATAGGTCACTGGACATGACATACATTAGTAGCTAATTAAGCGACTAAAGTTCTTACACTGCCCCAAACTTAACATTTACCCTAAAGACACTAATGGATTCCATGCCCTTTTTATAGCATAGAGATGTTTTCGCTTTCTTTTTCTTTTTCTTCTTAGATGAGTCTTATTATCCAAATTTTGGAAAATTTATGTACTCCCTTGGGCCAGAACATAAGCCCTCTGACTCCTCCTTTAGAGTTGCCACAATAAATTGTACATACTTTTGCTCAAGTGAGCATGCAATAGAAAATTCATTTCCTTTTTTAGTTTCAACATTGTAAAACTGGAACATCAAAAACTAGCCCTAATTTCTTCAGACATTTTAAGAGGCAATTATGTGTAGACACATTGATTTATTCCCACAGCCTTAGATCATTTTTATGCCTGAAAGATTCACAGTTGAATTTTAATGTTAACAATACAAATGTGTTGATGTTTATTTTTTTAAAATACGTGCATAGGTTAGTTTGGTATAGATTTGAATTAACATGTATGTAAATTAACAACAAGACCTATGCATTCACAATGCACAATTTTTTTCAGCTAATTAACTAGAAAATTAAACCAGTTCTTTGGCTATGGTTTCAGCCATTTAGTGCCATCTCTTGGCATTGTGTCTTGCTTTAGCTTTTATGCTCTGACCAAACATAACGGTTAATGACTTGGCTTGTGAAAGGTGAACAAGTCAAGTGTTATAAAGACCTGCATTATAAGATCAACACTCCCAAGGTACCTATTTATTTCCCTGTGATGGGTCAAGGCACAAGCAGCTTACACCCTCAGCATTTCGTACAAATTGTCACATCACACAGACATGTCTTGGGAAATGCCATGGCCAGGTCAGGGAACACAGGCATACAGTAAATCTCCGCATCATAACCTCTTGGTCAAACCTGTGTCAGCATATACCACACTGTACCAAGGCCCATGCTAACAGCTTTGTGCTGTCTCCAGTCTTATCCCCAAAGCAAACTGAGCCCTTGAATGTGTGTTTTAAATTCGTAAAGCATGCATGCTTGTATAGTTTGTTAGTGTGTGGGTGTTGTTTCATTTGGGCAGTTTTTATAGGAGGAGCGGCTCAGTTTGGTTTTATTTGCACACGAAGCGCAAAGACATACACATACTTGTGCACGCATGCAGCAAGTGCAGTCACCCGTAGGAAGAAGACCCAGGGTGAGGCCCGCACATCTGACAGAAATCCAATTGAGCGTATCTAATAGTGGACATCCAGGAGAGGAAGACGGTGAAGCAGACCTGCAGTGATGAAGAAAAGTGGAGGGCAGTTATCTTAGTGAGCTAGTTTTTTTTTTTTTTTTCTTTCTCTCTTTCATTTAAATATATATTTAAATATTGAAAGTCTAACAGAATATATATTGTGTGGTAGCATATATTTCATGTTCATAAAATAATATCTTGACAAAAGAGATTAATAAATTTGAAGTCAGAAAATAAATGTTTTCTGTATTTCTTCATGAAAATTACAAAATGCACTAAAAGTCTCAAAATATTGATGAATGCAAATCAAGTAAGCAGATTTGACAGAAGCTTGGAGAATATAATGAGGATGTCTTGGTCAAAAATGACCAGTAACCAATTCAGTATTACATTAAATAATAAGTGCAAAATTGTACAAAGTGTTTTAACTTGGGTCCTTTTTACCACTAGGTCAAAGTGTAACAAAATCAAAGTTGGCACAGACAATGCAGTTAATGATGCATCCTAAATCTAATTTGGTGAAAGTCCTGCTGCTGTGAGCCTACTATGGTTCAAAAGCACAAATAAGGACACCTCCACCTTGTAATCCAGGAAGGTTTTACCACATGGCTGCATTCAGTTTGAACACCTGATTACTCTGCTCTGCTTTGCTTTATGATGCCTGGCGGGTGCGGCTCAGCTATTCAGACCTCCACCTTGTTGACACTGAGAGCAGAGATGAGAAAGACTGATGCAACTTGATTGCCATATATTTATTGTCCTCACATCTGCACATTGTCATTGGCTGCTGACTACACATCTCTTGTCTAAAGGTTGTAACCCGAAAAGGCAATATGCACAACAACATAAGATACTAGGAAGAGGGCAAGAGGGCAAACATTTACCAAAGTACACCAGCACACTCTCATTCTGCTTATAAAAGGTGATAAAAAAAACTGTCTTTACAAGCTTTGAGAAGGAAAAAGAAACCACATTTTTTTCTCTCAGCACTGTCGGATTAAAATGATGAATGGCAGATGATTTCGAACTTTGGATAGTTAGATCATCAAGTAACCCCTGTTAACTTAAGCAATTTATGTGCTTGGTCATTGTATGAAATAATAGTCTTTGAGCATCACATAATGAGAACCACTCACTTACAAAAATATGTGGGTATGTGAGGAATGAAATGGAAAATGCAGTGCGTTCCAAAAAGAATTTAACTTTAACAACTCAAACTTTTTGCATTAAATCATTTTCCAGTTGCTTATCTTCAAAGCTGCTCACAAAATGAAGATGAACATTCAACCTTTAGTGTAGTACAAAACCCTGGGTCTAATCATGGGGTGCTATCTATCTAGTTAAAGGACAGAGACAAGTTGAAGGATTAAGATACACATTGTACCAATGAATCATTTTTCTTAATAAATAAGTGACGGTGTGTAAAATATTTGACAAAATTGTTTGAATTGTTTCTGTTTAAGGTCATAATTCTTCAGAAGGTGGGGAGCAGTAAAGCAATTAAAACATTTTCAGAACTAGCAAGCGTGTGTAGGTGTGAACTGGTCCTAATTGTTACTGAAAATCTATTCAGTATTAAATGACTCCTGTCACCTTCTCTTAGTGTTTGCCTCCGCTTTACTATACCAAATCAGATTCTCGTTTATTGCAAAGTTCTCTTGTGAAGAAATTGTTGCCATGAACAACCAATAGTCATTCCATCATTTCAGAGATAAATTTATGACACAGAGGCCTTCATTTAAAAATAGTTAAAAAGAGAGCTGTGAATAGCTTCAATCACAGTAATTTGGCATTCATCTTCCTCGTGTCTTTTGAGCTGTAATACCTTCCTTTCAAATTGGAGACTGTCATTTGTATTTTAAAACCCATTCTACAAACTGTAGAAGGGGTTTAGTTACTGAAAACGTAACTTATTTTATTTTGTGTGTAAACATTTTAGGTCAAAATCTAAATTCAAAAATTTACTGAAGTCCTTGACCTCAATATGTGAAATTGTTAGACTTACTAGCGTCGTACAAAGATAAATTTCCCCAATTCTTGTTCATAAACCCTTCTAGGTCCCATCAGTTTAGAAAGGTAGTATTTTGAATAAAGCGAAGCTAATCAGAGGGTCCGACAGTCGTGACCAGATAGCCAGAAGCTCAAGTTATATTATACCCCTTTGCATGATGCTGCCACAACTGTACTCTTTTACTGTAACAAATCAAGGTTTCCCCCAGAAAACCTGCTAAGGCTGGTGGTTGGGTGATGAGGCAGTCATTCATCCACCCGCCTGTCATGTTTTTGAGTTAAAAAAATGTTGAGCGTTGACAGGAAATTTGAAAATATCACTTGATATTTATGTGTTATTGAAAACATTGGAAGATTAACACCTGAACACCAACTATAAAATCTTTTTTAAAAAATGCAAACAGTTTAAAAAGGTTTAAATAAATAAGGAATGCTTAGCCTGGTGGGGGCACAAGTAAAGCCTGGTTGCCTGCCAGGTTTATAAAATATTGGGGGAAACCCTGCAAATAAAGATCTGTTCCTTAACCGTAGACGGGTCAGATTCCAGGTAGACGTTGGCTTCCTGCAGTGGTGCTGTCATGTGACAGATTATTTTTTTAGCGAAACACTGAACTCCTCACTTTCCCTGATACGCTTATCAGTACGTGACACTGTTCCCCGGTTGCAAGTTGCTTTAAATAAAATGGTGTAATTAATCTAATTAGCAGTAATGTTTGTGATGCTGATAACCATGCTCATTACAGTTAAGTTAAACACAGTCTTTGTAGCATGCTGATATTAAGACTCATTCCCACATGACTGGTGGTTTAATAGAAGCTTGTATGGCATTACACCTTATTTAAACTGTCAGATTTAATGATAGGAACATTTTAGGACCCTGATTACACACTTTGTCGTAAACTATTATGAATCTTCAAGTTTGGAATTGCAAAAAAAAAAAATTCTAATTTTTGACTGCTCCACAAAGTGATGAATAGCTCTGCACCAATTTTTACAGAGTTCTTTATTTACCCAAGCCCCAGCTTTCTGCCAAGTTGTTTCCAATTCTCTATGGTATTTTTTTTTTTTTTTTCCTTTTTGCGCTCTTGATGAAAAATGGCAGAGAGCACCATCTTTAATTTTACCTTACTGCTTTACCAGAGAGACGGGGAGCCCAGTGCTTTTAGGTCAATCTGCTGATAAAACAACCTACAGTTAACATGTAATGGAGACCATATTGTGTAGATATTTAATAGTATGCATTATGCAGTTGCTGATTTACTCATCTCAGCTATAGAACACACAGTTATGAAGTAAAGTTAAGTGTGGTAATTTGAAAGGTTTATATGTTTGTCTTGTTCAGGTTGCAATTTCTCTGTATTTCAAGTGGTTTGTTGACATTATACTGATCACGCTGAACTGTTTTTGAGTTTGAGTTGACTGTGCCATTCAGTGTTGTAGTCTAGACAACCTAACCCAAGACAAACCAAGGCCAGAGTGCATCAAGACCGAGACTTTTAGGGTCCGAGACCAAGTCAAGACCAAGACCAGCACCCCAGGATACATGACACAATAAAATGTGAACTATGATCAAAATCGCTAATCAAATTGATCTGAAAGATTCACATTCTCATAAAAACACCTAGATATAGAGCTGAAATAAATTTAACCAATATTAAATGCAGAACAAACTCTTTGTTCTGCTTATCTAAAAAGATAATGCCCTGGGCATTTGCCCACATCATTCATGTCAGAAATCACCACTGTCTGCACCATTAAACATAGCAATTGAAGCAATGCCCTGACGGAAAACAACGTTCAACTATGAACACTGACCAAAAAGCAACAAGCAAGAAATCACCAAGCACAATGCGCTCACCATGACTGTTCTCACCCTCTCCCACTGCATGAAGCCAGGCAGCGCACCGCTTTGAACGGAAACAATCAAAGAGCAATGAACATGCTCTGCGTGCTCTTTCGTTCTTGTGTTGTATTTATTTGCTAATTTGATGCAGTTATATTTGGAGATTGTCAGCTGGCATCAATAAAAAAACAACTCTCCCTTTTAAATGTGCCACTTAATTTTTTCTGTATAGTACAATAGTGTTAGAGCATGTGTTTCTTTTTTTTTACTGTACATCCTTTTATGTAGTCCTAGCATCATTATTATTCTTTCTTGGACGTGCCACTTGCGATGGGCTGTGTGACTACAGCAGGTGGGGAAATTCAGGGGGAGGAGTCGGATGTTAGATGAAAACCTAGACCTCCTCGCTTTCAGTGACAGGCTATTGATTAGAATGGCAGTCTGGCCACCACTCTATTAAATCATATGCAGTATATCTCTTGCTGGGGGATTATTGAGCTATTGACATTGTAGAAATGTAACAATAGAGATTACAGAGCCTGTTTCCTCTTTGGTTTGATGTATGGAGGTTATCTTCTGTATCATTCTACTTGGACAGGTTGGATTTAGAAGTGCGTGTATACCATGTCTTGCATTATTTTGCAATGTCATTTTACTTTACACTCACACAAAGGCAATGGTGGCTCCAGAATTCTTTTTCCTGCATGTGCTAAGGGGGAGTTAAGCATTTTACTGGGTGTTCTATGAGATCTTTTTTACCCTATAGATGTCAACACGCACGCATTAGTATTACTATTTTAATCAGACTGATTTGCATGTATTTGATGCTTAGACGTCAGCATGAAGCTTTGCATCATTAGCCAGATGACTTCCAGATAATATTACATTGTTTAGGTTAAAACAGCATTCATGACAAAGGGGATACCCAAGTATTGACCCTTTGCAACTACGACACTTAATTATTTGAAGCGCCATGATGGAAGTGAGAATCTGGAGTATTGAACTGAGCTGCCGAAGTTGTTTTCCCAAGTTGTTTTTGTGTTTGTTCATGGTTTCTATTAGTTCAAGTCAAGCTTATTTGTCTGTGAACGTAACACACCTGGTTGGGGCTTATAGATGGCAGTATTTACAGAAACCTGAAACAGCTAGCTAAGAAACCGACCTGTACCTCCTCCCTCCTGACGTGTTGATCAAATTACCGACTTTGCCTGAATTCATACCATACAATTTATGTCACTATGTCATAATCAGTATTTCCCTTTAAACCGGAGCAGCCTTAAAAATGTACAGAAGACAAGACGCTAATTTTTTTTTTTTTTTCCCCATATGCTAGGCTACATGACGGCATGGAACTGTTCCCATGGTTACTGATGGTTAGACGCCATCTTCTCCATATTTGATATCTTTCTAATCATACTTACTTATAAAGTATATTAACGTTAATATACTTTACTTTCTTACCTTGTATAAAGTGTTCGCTGTAAATCCGTGGTTACACGGAGAGCTGCAAGTCATTGTGATTGACGGCTGCTATCCATCACCGCATCTCTCCTCATTAAAATAAAATGACAAGTTGGTTTTGACCCTGGTCTGTCTGGTCCGGTGCTGCCACCGTGCAGCACCTTGTGACCATTTTACTGCAAAATCAACTAAATAAAAGCAATATTAGGCTACCACATGTACGTATTTTGACAGGCACATAGGTTTTGACTTCCATCGTGGTGGAGAGAGTGACGTCATGTGTAAAGGGTCATATTGTCATTTGTTTATTTATTTATTTTTTTAATTAACTTGTTCATTTAATTACCTAAGTAATCACTACAGGGCTTGATTTGACTATCAATAATTGTCCTTATGATAAAAAATGTTATGCTTACTACCGATTAACGTCGCGCTGACTAACATATGGTAATTTGTCAATATTGTGTTGGCAGTCAGTTCATATAGATAAGGGACGTACACTGTCTATTCATATGGGTCGGTTCATAGTTTATTAAACTTACAATTAAAGAGCTAAATATTTAAATCAATAATTAAAACATTAAATTGTTTAAAGTCCCAGTTGATTAAAATTGTTGAAAACATCAGTGATTAAATTGTTGTCTCACTAAATAGTTCAATATTAATTTATTATTTTGATCTGTGCTACTGCTAACAATGAAATGATTGAAATGGCACCAGAGACCACCTGCAGACCTGTCACCTCACCTGTATAGCAGTTTTCTCTTCTCTCACTAACTTTGATGGGGAAGGCAGATCAACAAAATAATTCATTGCACAACAACTTATAAAAACAAACATAATCATATATGCTTTTATTTAATTTCTACATGTTATTGAGAGATGTATATTGTTAATAATTAAAGATACAATAATATGTTTAATATATTTATCTATAAATGCATATAACTAAATGTTTAACAACTTATTTATTGAATAGAGGTACCGTCTGACATTGTTGGTGTTTTTTATTATCGGTACTAATTTTTTGGTTGCAGAAAATACTCCGGGGTGTAAGAGGGGTTTTACACTCACACAATCTTAACAGTATAAAGTGTTTACATTTGCTGCACAGTTGTAGTTACACTTTTGAAAGTTACCTCTCACTCTATCAGCATTGCAATTACAAGTTCCCACATTAGCGACCAGGTGAGGATGAACATGTTAATCTCTACACTTAGGAGCAACAATTTGTTTAGCAATTTATTTTAAACCATTAGCCTATAACTGAATACCAGGAAGGATGTTGTTGCCCCTAAAAATAAGGATTGGAGACAACAATGTTGAAATGTAGCTGTGAGATTCCTTTGCAAAACAGGATCGGTTGTTTTGTCTATAAAAGGAGCCAGAGGCAAAATGCAGGATTATTATTCCAGCAGTCCTATGACTCTCTAGCGTCTGGAACCTCTGTTGTGAAGCCATTTTATGTCTGCCAAGACCACAGTGACAGTTCACCTTAGAAGCGTCATCTGACTTTAATAGTGCCTGATAAAGACGTCTGTGTGGTTTGACAGCTGCCTTTGCCTTTGACAGGGCCTACACTACTGTAATTAACCCAACTTAGCAGTCTGTCATGTTTTCTCTTTCTCCCATCTTTTCATCACTGTTCCCCCCTTCCTTTACAGCAAGCACTGAAGGAGAACTATAGGCAGAGGGAGTTGGAAGAGAAGCAGAGGAGAGCACGGGCCACAAAGGAGAAGGCTGAGCGTGAAAAGCAGGAGAGACAGCAGAAGAAGAGGAGGTTACTGGAAGTCAGTGCAGGTAAAGACTGTTCAATTTACTTTGCCTGTCAACTCCTTGCAAAGATAAGGCTTTACAGAGAGCTGTGTGCCAAATCAATCTTGTTACAAATGGTGTTAGAGATCATTCAAATACAATGACTCTCATTTATCAAACAAACAAACATGTCTCATTTTAATGGATTACAGGAGACATCTGTTTTCTTGCAATGCACTGTTTATCTTCTGAAGTACAAAAAGCACATCTGTAGAAAATAAATGTGTGTGTAATTTGATTGATTTTACATAATTGTAAGTAGACATTTTTGCTACTTGTGTCATAAAGGCCAGCCAAAGCACTTTGCAGGCTAGTGCAGGTTAACCCATTCACACATTTTATACAGTGAAGGTCAAACCACTGACCTTCCAGTTGGAGGAAAGCGTACTTCATCTTCTGAGCTATAAACAATCCATGAGGTGAAATTACACATTAAAAGGAAGAAATTTGAGTAGAAACCACACTGTCCTAATTTTTTAAACAACAAAATTCTGATCTATTAATTTTATCAAAGTGTATTTACAAGACATGAAGAGAACACATTTTTAGATGACAGGCACAGTCTATTTGTTATACAGTCATGATCTAGGGTGGTATTGGTTTTATAATTCTGTTTATGATTAAATTAAAAATATCTTTTTAAGAAATTATTGTGAAGCTACAACTCAGTAATAACCCTAACAACTATTTATAAGATTGATCATTTCACAGCATAGTAATATTTAATAATTAACATGCAGTTCTTTGTTCCTTACACAATTCTGTTCTTACTCTTTGTGACACTTCGTTTTAGATCATCAAATTTCGATGTCCTCCATATTAAACCCACATGCGTATTTGACAACATTCTTCACTAACATTCAGTTTCACTAACTCACAACATGAATTATGCTAAGAGATCTAAAAGCAACATGTCTCAAATTAAATAATTTTTAAAACAAACAAGAGTCAAAGTCATTGACATTTAAAAGTCCAAAAAAGATAAACCATTTAAGAATAATATATATCCCAATATTAAAAATCCATTCTTTATTACTATAATAATTTTGAAGTCTCTAATGAGGCTGTGAACAGTAATCAATCATTCAAAATCTGGATAAAAGCAACAAACTTTGATGCTTTTTTTCCCCATATAATGTAATAGCAGATTTGATCTTTAACAATTCCAGACTGAAAGCAAAGGAAGAGTTTGGCTGCTCATTCTGAGAAAAAGTAGAAATAGGCAAACATCTACTGAAAAGCAAGTCATGACTCAAGATTTGAGTCAAATACGCACCACTATAACCCAAATCAAAATGCAAAAATGCAAAGATGCTAAACCAGGACAACACACTTAAAATAACTGATTCTGTTTAGTACTGTTTATAAGTCAAAAAATCCAAACATTGGGCAAACATTAAAGGTTAAAAGATCAGAGAAGTCATCCATCCTTTTTTCCTAAGAAAATTCACACATTGCAGTTTATTAGGTCTAAAAGAAATAAAATAAAGTCTGATGGGAAACTTCGTTAAATTATCCACATGTATAGATTTGTCAGACATGTTTCTGATAAATTTTAATGGAGGCTGGAAGCTTTGCAGAGAGAAGAGTAACAGTTGTAGGAAAAAAACACAAAGCAACAAAAACAAACACAAAAGAAAAAAAAGGTGAGAACCTCTTCATGATTGGTAGCTTATCAAGTGTAGTGGTTTAAAACAATTATGCAAAGAAATGTAGGTCAGAATTTCTCCACTGCAATGTAAAAGTTTTTGCCAGTGATTGTGGGCACTTCATGGCTGTTGTTGCCACCAATTACTTTTTCACACAGGGTAAATTTGATTTTGATAGCCTTTTTCCTGAAATAAAAATAATTCAAACAGCTCTTTTGTGGAAGATGTAGAAGAACAAATATTTTTTCACAGCATTAAATATCTGCTGGTGAAAGTGACAGTTGGACTTCAGGCAGTAGTAGTGCTGTTATGTTGCCAAAATAACAACTGATAATATTTTTGTAAAGGCATTTTATTGACCAACAGAATTTTGATTTCCCTAGTAACGAGGTTTGACTCAAAATGCAATGAAATGGAAATAACATGACCAAAGGGGGAAAAAAAACATTTGGCATGTGGTGAAATTACACTTGTTTTATGATAATCTTGATTTTGTTCATTTCAAGATTATTACACAAAACTGCAGAACGAGGTTCTGCAATTTACTGAACACCCAATCTTTTTCTCAGGAAAATTTTCTCTAGCTTTTGGCTGAGAATTTGCATTTACCTGCTAGTTGTTTTTGCCCTGTTTTGCTTTGCAGTGCCAGAAGCTAGTTTGATGCCAAGGCTGGCAGAGCAGTTGTATCAGGCAGAGAGGCCTGAACGTGTATTTAAGGTGGAAAATATTCTATATCAGTCAATTTAGCATTCCTGTGGAAGTTAGTGAACAGGCCAAAGTACTGTTGGGGCCATACTGTCCAGTCAAACCATGCCAAATCTTGGCATTTTATTGTACCATTAAAATCCTACATTAGTCATTTAGTCAGTATCTCTTGATTTTTATGTTTACTTCTTATCTTTATATTAACAATACACAAACTTTTTAAGTACCAACTTCTGCATTTGGTCAAACCTTTTAATTGTATAATTGCAACTTTTCTTTAATTTGAAAATGAAAAGTTTTAAGAATCACTGTCATTTTTTCAGTGAATCAGCAATATTTTTGAGAAGTTAGTTTTAGTAGATGCACAGAATAAATGGACGCAAAGATTTTTTTTGCATGTCTTGGGCTATATGCAGCTAACAAGATTAATTCAGCAATAAGACAACTTAATATTCTTTCGATATGTCTTTAAAAAATCCTAAAGCTGCTGTTGATCAGGTATTGACTTAAGAAAAGTATTTTTGTGTAAAACGTGGTTATCACTGGCAGTTTTTTTTTTTTTTTTTTTTTTTTATAACAAGGTGGATTTTTTTATTATGGAAGTGTATGTACATTTATATCTGCCAATTTTGAATTATATATTCTTAGAATGATGTACTTTATTTGGTTAATTATTAGAATTGAATATGTTATATTTTTTTCTTTACATGTAATTTGATGATGAAGTATGATGAAAGCTATTATAAACCTCCAGAGGTTGTGTTCAATATTTTTCAAATTGTGGTTTGTCATTCTGTTGTGTTTTTAAAATTGAAACAAACATGTTGTTTTATAATTAAGAAATTTATTGAAGAATAAATTAGTGTACATTAATTGTACATTTTCCATGTCTGACATGGTGATGTTAGTTCTAAGGCTTTGATCGGTTTTCATATTTAGGAACACAATTACCTTCAGTTTTTGGAAGAAATTTTATTGAACAGTTTATATAAATCTTTTTCTGACCTTGAGCAAAATGCACCATGTTTGACGTAAAAAGACCCTGACATAAAGCACACATGTGCGGCATCAACAGAATGATTAGAAAGAAAGGACCCTGTTTTCAAGTGCCTTAGTCAGAATCCTGACCTTCATCCAACTGAGTTGCTATGGCATAACTTTAGGTGGGCTATTTGACATTATCAAGGCGTCCCAGAAATAAAAGTAAAAAGAAACTGCTTTAAGGAAAGAATGATCCATAAGTCCTTTTTATTGTTGTGAAAATTCCAAAAGCAGCTATAGAAAAGTGCTTCTGAAGGTTGTTTCTGAAATGTGTCTCCATGAATTACTAAACTCAGTATGTCACCTGTTTTTATGCCTCTTTTGTGAGTGAAAAGTTTGCTTATAAAAGAAAGCTATAGCCAAATACATTATTTGTGTTATTTGTTCAGCCAGTTTGTGTTTGTCCATGTATAAGTCTCAAGTCAGCCTGCATTGTGTGGATAATCAAATCCAAAATCATGGCAACTGCAAAGAACTTAAAACTCTTGCTCCTGTGGGCCACTATGGATTGTGTTTGAGCTATACTTTGATTTCCATTGACTGATTACTAGTACTTTCAAGTTGTCATCTTGAGGTATTATCAGTGAGATTAATTATGGATCTTAACATTTAAGGCATATGAAATAATGGGTATCCAAGATTTTCAGTGTTTTTTTGGGGTTTTTTTGTTACATTTTCACATATAAATGTTGCATGACTTGAGTCGACCTCAACTGACTCAGATTTGACTGTTTGACGGAGGAGCAATGAGAACTTTTGATTAGATAACTTTGCTTGAAGCATGCAATCAAAATGCATCCAGTGAATGCAGACATAACAAATATTTATTATTTATAGTGGTTATATGTTGAAAGATTCTCTGATTTTGTAAGCTCTTTGAAATCTATGGAGTTGCAGCCAAATACTGAGAGAAACCCCACTTTAATCTTAAGACCAGAATCCAAAATATGATATACCAAGCTTTTCAAGCTGTGACTTAACATTTTTGGTGAACCATAGTTGGATAAACTGCTTTGTTCTGGAAATACCCGGTCTAAAATTAGACTGTTAAAGTCAGTATTTTGTAATTATATTTACCATCACAAATGGTTTCTTCATCAAATAACCTTTTTGTTATTTAACAAGTAAAGTGTTTACTGTCAACCACAATAATAATCTGGTTTCAGCACATTAAACCAATAAAATAAACCAAACCACAAGGGAATTTATTCTTTATTGGCAGTGTCACATTGTGTTTTATTACAATCTTTTCATTTAAAAGTAAGATTTAATAACATTTTTACCTCACTGACTGTTATTAAATTAGGCAAAACCTTTCCTGTTTCAAACGAGTTAAAAATATCAGTTATTCATATATTGTAAATGTCAGTATGGGAATCAAAGTCATTAAAGATGTTTCAGAAGATTACGGATGTTGCGGCCTTCGAGATTCCAAAACCAAACATTTCCAACAAAGGCTGTGGATGGTAACATGTGGTTTGATTTTTGCACGCACTTCCGACTTGATTGTTTGAAAAAAATATATGTGCTTTACTTCTTGTAAAAATATCGACAAAATAATTACTAAAAATCCTCTACAATTTAGTTGAAAACAAAAGCTAACTTAATCTGACATTTCAAGTTCAAAAGCTGGTCAAAAAAAAATACAAATTTTACAAAAACCTCTTGTCATCACACAGAACATTTACCAAATAATAGACCAACACCAAGCACCCGGTGTGTTCTTAATTACTCAAATCAATGAGAGAGTTGAATAATTACCAGAATAATCTAAACAATTACAAATATAAAAATTAATTACAGATTTTGGTTCTAAACTAACTTAAATATATATTTAACTGTCCAAAGAACAAAACTAAATTACAATCCACAAAATTTTGCATAAATGGCCACAACTACATATATGTTAGTGTTTGACAGAAGTTTCTTCTATATGACTTAAGTCAGATATTTTGTATATCCCTCCGCAAGCTTCTCACAATAGTTAGGTGGTAATTTGGCCCATTATACCTGATTGAAGTAGTGTAATCATTAGTCATGTAGATGAAGACACACTTGTCAGGTTTAAGTACCATCCTCATAAGGTATTTTGCAGTTGTCCTGGGGTTGATTTGTGTATTTCACACCAAAACATGTTTGTCTAGACTGGTATTTATACTGTTTGAACAAACAGGACAACTTCAGACATTGAGAAACTATGTTGAGGGAGAAGCCAGACCTTTTTGCGTTCCACAGCTCTTTTCCTGATACATTGGCTAATTTTCTTGAATTTTCAATGATAAAAGGAGAAGTGTGGTGTAAGCGTTGCCTAAAAATAAAGCCACAGCTGTCTCCTTTTAACATGAAGGTTAATTAGAAGCTTACAAAGTTACGACATTATCATATGACCTTTTCTTGTTTTAGTGTATGTAAACTGAATGTGAAGAAATTCTCTAAAATATTATTTTGCTCATTGTTCTGGCATGGAAGATAACTTTTTTAATCATAACTGACATAATAACATACGAAATGTGATTCTGATTTGGTGTTCAATAGTAAATAATGGTTGTTTCCTTATACAATGTATGCAAATATGTCTGAGTGTGTTCCATACGCACATATGTACAGATACATATGCATACAAGGGCAGATTGCATGAACTAAATTTGTGATTGAGAGTTGGCTCTTCACTGTTAGCCTAGGACAGGATTTACTTAGTCCCTCTCAAACACATTCCCTCTGTCTGTCTCTCAGCCTATTTATTAACTAAAGAGCTTTCTCTTTGTTTGTCAGGAAGGATTGTCCTCAATGGAGATTTTCTATGTAATCATCTGATTATCCATCAATTCCCTAAAAAGCCTCCGAGAGGCTCTGTATCCACATTATGTTGAAGGGCACAGCAATGAGAGACAAGAAAGGAAAGGGGAGGGGTTTAAGGAGGAAATGATCAAAATGGATTTTTGCTTCCTTACCTGCGACAAGTATCTGCATTTATTTTGGTTTTAGTTTTGCCTGCTTATGCATTCTTGAAATGTGAGACCATTCTCGCTTCATTCTCATTTTCCACCACCTTTTACCTGCCAGCCTGGGCTTCTACATACACTATAATGTGGCGCCTGGATTTGCCATCAGTGTGTTCAGGCAACTTGAGAGAGAGGGAGCGTCAGCTTGTGTGCATTTGCATAGAGCCCTATGGAGATTGAAATTCAGATTGAATAGGTGTTTTTTCCTCCTCCTCAAGCTGTGCCTGGCTTGTGTATGACAAATCTGTTGCATTAACTCCCAGGGTAGGCCAGGAGCAGAACTGTTTGTGGAGCGACAAATTACACATCAGAGCTTTATTTAACATTCTCTACATGGCTACAAGCGATGAACTATTAAGATGTCAAATAGAAGAACAGCACAACATGCAACAATGCATGCAAGGATGCTAAAAATATTCGAGGAGCATGAGAAAAATGAGAGAAAGGAAAGGTCCATTCAAGAAGCAGCATCTGTGATACTTTGGAAGAGTAAGGTATAGGCTCATGCATTCATTTATTTTTATTTTTTTATTTCACACATGGAAAAAAAAAGACGACAAGGTATTAAATGACAGCTTTGAGATTAAGAAAAGAACAAGATAAGAGTCTGTCAACAAATGAGATTTATTAAATGTCTTTCTTTATTTTAATCCAGAATGTACTTGCGTCTGTTTTTCTCTCAAAAAGTAACCCTTCTAGTAACAAGCCATGTAATTAAATACAAAACTGACTAAATCTTCCAGTTAAATAAAATCCAAATACTTTAGTCAAACACTGCAAAGCCACTTGTTTTGTTTTCTTTCAGAATGTGTGAGAAATGTTTGAAGCTTCTCCAGCTTTCTAAGACATTTACAGATTTTAAACAATTGAATGATTTCTTCTCATTTACATTTCACAAGTAATTTTCATTCAGTCCAACTAAATTAGAAATGCCACATTTTCCAACATGGCTCTTTTTACCCCATTATCAAACCAATCCTTTTAACCTTAGATGTTTTTTGATGGCAATGTAGTCTAATACCCCATAAAAGTTAAAAAAAATAAACTAAAAAAATACTACTACTACTACTACTAGTAATAATAATAATAATAATAATGATTAAATTGAATAAGTATAAAGTGGATGAAAGTAATAGAGAACATTTCAGCAGCATTGGACAGACTACTTTAATATTATCTGGCATAGGGTCAGCTTTTTAATTTTATTTTACCACAACAGGAGTTACCCAAAATACTTATGTAGCTTTAGCATTTCTATTTTTAAATGTGGGAAGATATGAGATGAGATGGAGCTTCATTTGTCAATAAACTGTCTTGCTCCTTCTATAAATGTGCAGTGTTTTGATATGACTTGTTGACAGTTTAGTCCATTACATATTTCAGTACCGTTCCAGTTAGTTGTGTTGCAGACAGAAAAATTTGTCCTGCCTTGAAAAATTTTGGCTTTGCTTTAAAAGTGGTATAATTTAAGACCATGTTCTATGTGTGACTCTCTCCCACACAGTGTAAAGAGCTGATCAAATGACGTGGCAATCAATACAGCCTCTTTCATGTGAACATCATTGCAAAAATTGAAAAGCACGTGGACTGTTTGGGAAAATCCTCAATTGTTAGTTAAAAAAACTTTACATGGTCAAAGTTTCAAGCCATGATTTGGTGAAAATATCTTATTTCATTTCTTGCCAAGAATATGGATTTACAAGCAGATCGTGTTCTGAAGAATGCTTGAAGTCTAATTTAAATTTAGATCTAAATTCAGACGGCAAATTTTGTGTGTGTGGGGCGGGGTGTGCGTGCGTGTGCATGTGTGTTTTGGCTTGTTTTTGATTTTCCTTCATAGTGCTGCCCCAATCATTTATTATGAGACATCTTGTTTTAATGTATTTTGTAGCATATTGATAACAAAATCTAAATGAATAAACCAAATGAAAATGCTAATTTGAAAATAATGTGAACAACATAAAATGCAGTTATGCAAGTCACACATGGAAACATAAGGCAGTGATTTAAAAAACATGGCAGCGCAAAATTCAACCAAAACAGCTCAACAACTCTGTTGGTGCATCTTACCTAAAATTGCTGACAAATACATCAACAGAAAGTTATCAGGAGTCGAGTTTAGTTGGGGGCTGAAACATTTTGCACCAGTTTCATAAATGGGATTTTAACTCTGAATAATTAAAGATGTTATCTTTTTTTATTATTATTATTTTGACAAAGGTCTAACACAAATGCATAAGAACATTTTCTTATTACTGTGGTGATAGTGATCAGATGCAAAGTTCAGGCTCTGTTGAGTTTGTCCCCGTCTTCATAAAAAAATGACTTGCTGTTTGTTTGGCAATATATCATTACAGTCCAATAAAAGGTATTCACTAAAGCAGAAGAAAGACCTACAGTCTTTTTGTACAATTTGTCCTCCAAGTGTCTCTGAGAAACCACAGTAGTGTGTCTGCATTCATTGTACTTAGACGTGTTATTTTCTCTCTCCATAACATTGCCATCTCAGCTCTGTTAACACTGTTTTTTTTTCTCCCCGCAGCCCCCACTTTTTTGGTCCAGCCCACCTCAGTTACACGCTGCTACAACTTATTCATTGTCCTTATGATAAGTGCCACGTGCTGTTGAGTGAAATGGCTGGAGACATTAGTCCTGGACTGAATAGAGAGTAGACAGCGACACACAGACTCTTTGTCCAGACAATAGAAAAACTCTGCCCTGCACTGGCCCTGATTAAATAGATGGTGATTGAAGTTTCACTTCAGACAGGAGGGTAGCTGCAGCTCCTTCTCCCCCTGAGGTGAAGGTCCAGCTTCATTTTGATTTTGCACCCTTTTTGTTATTTTTCAGTAAACCCCTTCTTTTGGTAGATCTAGCCCCTTCCCATGTACACTTACTCTAGCACATTAATCTGCATATACTGTATCCCAATACCTTTTTTTGTTTTTAGTTTGCCTTAACACCCTGGGCATTTATATGCTTAGGTGTTGGAGTTTGCTACTGGTTTGCAAAAAAAGTTGTGAACGTGAGGTAAACACCATTTATGCATTTGTAACAGGCATTGACCAGTTAGAATGCTGTCTTCTTTTTTTCCATGTATAAAGCATGTCTCTATCTGAATTGCAGTCAAATTATGACCGTCTCCATATCAACTCAAACAAAAATAGAAAAAAAGTTATTTGCATCAAAGCACCAATCAGTAGCTTAGCTGTAGTGGTTTGAATATATTTTTTTTGCTGATGTCCTTCTCTCTGGCCTCTTTTTTGTTCTTAACATCACATCCTTTCACAGACTGAAGGGCTGTTTCAAAGCCATTTCACAGCAGCTAGCTTGACTAATACTCTCCTGCCTTGTGTCCCTCCACCATTACTACCAATGTGACACGCCTGTGATCTTTCAGTTAGTGAAAATGTGGCATTGAGCATATAAATATATGTTCTTTTGGTCTTTACCTTTTGTCTGTGTTCTGTGAGGGAGTTTTGTGTCGCAGCCGGTGTGAATTGCTTCTGAGTCGAGTGTAAAATTGGACTGTTTTTACTGGCATATATTCCTAAGGCAGGAGATCTGCAAGGGCTTCGTTTTTCCTCGCCTCCAGAGGCACACAAAATGTTTCATGTTCTTGAAAACTGGAGTCAAACGGAGCTCTGCACAAGAAGGCGCTCACTGCAGGTTGCGATAGATTGATCTGCTCTTTTTTGCTTTCTGTGCATGCTGTCTGTATTTTTTTTTCGTGTGTGTGTGTGTCTTGTGGCAAATTTTAAAGCTCAGTGCCTGTGATGAATTACAGCAGCAGTGGAGACAAATTTGAACGCCGACGAGTGTTTGGTTTGCTCAGGAATTGTAGCTGCCTCTCCACTCAGTGTAATGATGAAGAACTAGGCACGGATCAGCAAAAGGGAGGAGTGTGAGGGTTGCAAATGGAAAAACACAAAAATGTGCACATAGGACCAAGCAGACAAGGAAGTGGGTCATTATAAATTTGTACTGGTATTTTCACAACCCTGTGTTGGGATTTAGTATAACCACCTCCTAGTACCAAGGGGACATTCTGCCCTCAATACAGAATCTTAAGTATAAAGGAGTGTTGTTGTCAAGGGACGGCGTATGTTGGTGGTGATTGACAGTTTTTGTAGGTCTGCTTTGTGCATGACACAAGATGAAACTTTCAGTTTGGAGGCTACATTGTACATTTAGACTTTAGTGGTGATAACTTACGTCTCATAAAAGATTTAAAGGAGTCAGGGGAGAAGCTTGTAGACATCTCAGAGGTCAATAACTCACTCCAGGTCTGCCCTCATCAGCCTTGAGCAAACCTGTTACCCTATATTGAAGTAAACACCATAAGTCTCAAATGTATGTTTAATTTGGAGTCATTTTATTCATGTAAAGAGGAAACACTCTTGATGTTGCTTTGTTCTTAACAAATCTAATTCATTTTGAGGAAAGGCCTTAGTAAACAGCTGAAACTATCAAATATTGTAATACTGAGGTACCCCATCTACTAATTCCTGTACTAATTGCATTGAAAGATACACACCAGCTTTGTTCAACACATGTGACAATCTGACTCCATGTCTTCATCACAACCGTGCCCTCTCAAATCCACTTGCACACTTGCATATCCCAGCCTACCTTATTTTGGGCATTTGTACCTGCTGTTATTGTAGTAAAATGCTTTTCTACTATTTAATCATTGAATAAATATATGTGTGTATATGTGTATTTATATGCTGACAATATATTTGCGATATATTGTGCAGTTCTAGTGAGAGTTGAGTGAACTCTGATCAGGAAGTCTGCTAACATGAGCTCATATCGGGTTCTGATTCTCCTGTTTGAAGAGCCATCAGCTGTGGCGATCTGGCTTGGTAGCCATGAACATGTGAATATAAGAGCAGAAAAGATTCTTCATAAAACTTAAAGACCACAAATAATAGTATCGTAAAACTCTTAAGATATAAGAACTCACTAAGAGTTTCTATCCAGATTTGGCTGAAGTATGAGACAGCCATTAGGCCAGCAGGCTGCTCAACTTGAACCCCCCATAACATGTAATTGACTCTACAGCTCTATTTGGCATACCACATACTTCACCACTTACTGTGTTAATTTACTACTCAACTCCCTTCATCATTTTATTGTTTAAACTCATCATAAACGTGCCACAGATTGTTCTGTGCTACAGAAGAAATGGTCTCTTCCTCCTTATTCTCAGTCAATTTTTAGCTTCCCTGTCACTGACTCCTTCATTTTTTTTTTTTTTATGAAGAACTTTTATATGTCTGAACTCGTATCTAGTTCTGAAAATATGAACTAAAGACCACCATTTAATTCCAAAACATCTTACCCCCTTCAGTGGTCAGTAGCGCTGCTCTTCTACCTTGTTGTCTTTTCGTCTTTTTGAAACACACTCTGCTTTTCTTCTATTCTGCTGTGTGTCGAAACAGCTTCTGTTGCACACAGCATGCTCCCTGGGGCTTTCAACCCCCAGCTACGATAATAGCAGTTTAAACACATTTTTATTTTTTTTTCTCATTTATTGAAGGCTAAAATCGAGGACAGCTTTAGTCTAAAACAGGGACTGTCCCCGGAAATCAGGGATATCTGGTCACCCTACTCTACTGCAGATGAGTATAGCTCAGTGCCATTTGAGTTGTTTTTAGTTTAGCTCCACAGGGTTCAATGTAGAGTATTGTCTCAGACCCAGCGACTGCCGTTTTCAGAATGGGAGGCTCAAATGTTTGGATAAATGATTGTTCTGTAAATAAGTTAATTTTGTTTACTCAGGATGTTTGCTTATTTTTTATGTTAGACTCCTTTTTTCTCAGCTTTTATGTTCCTTTTCTCCTTCTCTCTATGACAGTTACCTTAAACAGAAGCATGTGGTGCAACCACAATAACCATCCCCAGAGAAACATGTAACCTTCTCCATGAAGCCAAAAAAGGGCAGCAGAAGAGTATGCAGTTGTGTCAAGAAAAATTGACGCAAGCGATTTTGGCTCAAGAAATTGTTTTATTCAGCCAGTTGAGTCATTTGCAGATTTGTTGCAGCCATACTTTAGTCTTCATTATGTGTGTCTGCAGTCTGTACTTTTCTCATAACATTTAGCGCTCTACAGCAGTTGTTCAACAACTAACATTTCTTATTTTCCATGCCAAAGCCATCTGTTCTGATTTAGACTGACTGATTGTAAATTAGATTTTAAACAATTTTCCAATACGTGATTCCTTAAATCCTGAAGCAGCAGCACCAGCAAACTACTTATGTGGAGCTGTATCTCCACTTATTGATGTTATGACATGGAGCTTCTTGTTCCCTGCCATCCTCATATGTCCTGCTCCTAAACTATGCTCAAACACCAGTATGCTCTTGGTGAATTGCTGATTTTCCATCCATACATCCATCCATTTTCTGTACACCCTTGTCCCTAGTGGGGTCGGGAGGGTTGCTGGTGCCTATCTCCAGCGAACTTTAAGGGCGAGAGGCAGGGTACACCCCGGACAGGTTGCCAGTCGATCGCAGTGCAGACTTTCGATTTACAGAATAATGCAAATTATATATAAAAAAGATTTATCAGTCTGCTAAGCCAATCAGTTCTACCATACACATTAAAAAGGTACTGATTGAAGAAAAGAACATGCTTGGTTTATTTTGCTTACCTATTCCTGGGTCACATTGGACCAATCCGAGGCTGTGTTTATTTACCATAACAGAGTTAGGTTTCATTTTAAACTGTTTGATGTTTAAAGATGAGGTTGCCACAAAAAAAAAAGATTACCAGATTTACAAAACAGGAATTGCAAGGGTTAAAAATGAAACCTTACAATCAATGGCTACACCCTGATCTGGTTGCCAGTCCATCATTAGGCAGCACAAAGAATCAAGTCTAGTTTATATTTTATAGCACATTCCAGCAATGGGGCAATTTACATGATGACACACCTGATTCAAATGATCAGGTCATTAACAGGACTCACTGCGTACTGAGACGGTAATTCAGCCATTTGATTCAGGTTTGTTGGACCAGGAAGACATCTAAATGTTGCACCACAGCGGCTCTCGAGGCATGGATTTGAGAACCACTAGTTTAGTGCGTGGCAATTATGAAGGTGACCAACTAGCCTAAGCAATGTGGTTGTAGGAGTTGAAGTACCTAGAGAACCCACACATTCACATGGACACATTGTTTAAATTCAATGCATACACCAGTTCTTTTAAAAAATAAAATAAATAAACAAAAAAAGTGAATATGTGCTGAAGTTTTTGCGTTCTCTCCCTCTTGTAGCTTTAATCAGTTCATTGCCAAGGGCCTGAACACAATTCTTTGATTGCATCATGTAGCAAACCTAGAATTAAAACTTTAACAGTTTTTTGTTGGTAGCTTTCCACTGTGTTGTTGTACTCGGCATAGCTACACTTACTACAAAAAGAAACTGTTGTGCTGTGTTGTATGATTTTGTTTCAGAATATCTCTTCTTTTTAACATTCTCTTCCTCCTTTGTCTTTTTCAGAGAATGATGAGACAGGTGTGATGGATAGTTTGCTGGAAGCCTGCAGTCTGGAGCTGCATTCAGAGAGCGTAGGAAGAGAGCGCCAAGACCCAGAGGTAAGTCTTATATCTCATATTTATCCCCAAATACAGACCATTAAATCTAATACTCCTCTTCTAATTCAGGTCGGATGATAGAAAATCAGTGGTTATAAAGGTCATTTTTTTTCTGTCCTTTTTTCTGTTCATTTTGGTGGAAAACCACAATGAATGCATCCTGATAGTTTTATAGTTGGACTCATTTTCAGTTAAATGCAAGATAGACTTAATAGTTCATGTAAAATCTTTTATTTCTTCTTGATTGTTTCTTTTCAGAGAGATTAAGTAGATGAACTCTGAGACGTTGTTTTTCTTGTGAGCAAACATTCTAATGTTGAGCTGTGGAATATGTCTTTTACCACCACGTTTGTTGCTCTTAGTCCATTGTTTGTCCATTGCACTCCCTACAGATAACTACCAGCAGATGATCAGCCCCACCTCCTTCCGCCAGGTTCTCAGACCCGTTAACTATGGTAAAAAAAAAAGTTGTCGAAAGAACACTTTCAAAGCTCTGAGCATTCTCAGCTTTCTTCTTCATCTACCATTGCGAATCTGCATCTAAGCAAGTCTTGCACGCGTCACAAAGCAAATTTGTCCTGCTGTCAATATGCCCTGCTTATCTTGTGCTTCACATCTTGCTTTTTTTTCTTTTACCTTGCGTACATCTTTCGAGTATTTGAAAGAAAATCGGCCTGAGTGAGTTGGTGGAGCATGCAAACAGAGAGATAATGGTGGCATTGAGAGTAGTGTGTGGGCTGCTCTGAACTTTCTCTTGAATGTGGTGCTTTGAGTAAATCCTTTGGTCTTTGAATGCGCATTTAATCTTTGGCATTAAATCGAATATTTTTTTGAATATTTTTTGTCTTGAATTTCTTTTATGTGTGTGTGCTGACTTCTGTACAGCTTTGTTTTCAAAACCGAAGAAAGATTGTGACATAAATAAGATGGAAACTATTCAGGAGAGAAAGCATAGCTAAAATCATACCCTCATGTTTAGAGGCTTCATTTCTAAGTAAGTGTATGAGCTTCCATCGCTATTTGGATGTATATATAATTACTTTCAATGAAATCCTTGTTTAATAATCATTTTTGTGAACAGATATTGTTTCATGTGTTTTCCATCTTTCTTTTTTAAAGAGATCATCCACTAAGGTATTTAAAGAATGATCTTGTTACTCTTATTACATCTTATTAGTTGTAATTGGAATCCCAGTGGGCTTGGCGTAAGCACGAATGAATAAAATTATTTGCGCACAATCCGCCCACTTCATTGATGGGTGTGATAAAGGGTGTTGCTCTGTTGTTCTGCTAGAGTATATCTGAAATTAGATTTGAAAGGGACACAGGGGAAGGAAAGGGACACAGGGGAAGGTGGGAGGAAAGTGACGGATAGATGGAAATGTAACAGTAGAGATGGTGTGAGGAAGATGCAGAAGGCCAGATTTTAAGGGTGAGATTGTGCAGTTGTGTGGGCGAAACAGACTGGACTCCCTCTTGCAAGGATGTGTGTGCAAGTGAGAGAGGGACTATAACAGGGAACAAGCTAGAAATATGTTTTATTGAGAGAAGATTAAAGTAAAAAATACAGTGCCTACTAAAACGGAGCCCCTGTTCAGAGTCCATGCTGTGAAAAGACCCCATGGTGTGGTGGCAAGGTAAGAAGGTACTATAAGGTTGCTGACCCAACTGCCCCCTGCTGGCAGCTTCGGACACATCCTTGTTGTCTAATAAAGCTCAAGGCTTTTGCTTGTCACTGCAAGCATCATACTCACTGCCAGCCTCCCAAAGCAACCACAGCTAATTACTTTTCTCTGCCCAGCCCCAGCACCAGCTCAGCCCTCTCAGTGCCCATTCATCTTAATTTCCCCCTCTCTGCCATCTGCCTCCTAAATAACACTCCTCCTCATTTCCCTACCATCCCATATCCCTGCTGTCTTCTTCTATACTCTCATGGCCAGGCAATGGCCCTACCCATACATAATTGCCTGTTATTGGTATGGAGCCTCTCCGCTGCTGCTGCCTTGCCACGGACCCCCTCCTTCACCCCATTTCCTTTCTCTCTCCTCTACTCATACTGAGATTCAGGCCTTAATTGCCCTGGGTTTAGTCGCTGGAGTGAGTGAAAGCCGTATGACCCTCTTTGTTTATTTGGGAGGTGATGAAGTTTAGTCAGAGGTGCAGGTTTTTTCACTTTCATACCACCCAGCCTAGATATTTTAAATACCCTTTAATAAAAGAGCTTTGGGTTTTGCTGCACTCCAGGGAAGCAGGGAGGAGAATTAAAAAGTGAACATCTAAATCAGAAGATATGGCCATGAATGAAAGGGAAGATTTGGTTAAGTATCTCGAGGCTTACAAAACGCCACTCTTTACAACATTAAAATTATATATAATCGAAATCTCTGGCCTGGCTTGTCTTCTATTCCTCAGTTTCTTTCTCAACCTCTTTCTTTTCTCTTGTCTCGTCTCCAGACCCACCCTTACAGCTCAGCTCACTTTGATTTGAGCCAGCAGCAAAGGTGTTTTTGGCATGGCTTGCTGTCTCCGTAAGCACACATATACAAACACAAACAGCCATAAAGGCGCACTGACACACCTGCTGACTTTAGGGGATGAAGGTAAGCAGGCTTTGGGGTGGCTGTGGCCTGGTTTAGGATAAGGCTGTGGGGCTCTGTGGCTCCTGAGCTCTCTAAATTGGATCGGGCTCCACAGAATGATGGATCGATGGTGGTTTGCCACACAGGTGTAAGATTCTTTATTGAATCTATAAAGAAGGCGACAGTTTTTAACTGTCTCCTTTTGAAAACATCTCTTCAGCCCCCATCTGGAATGTCCTGTCACAACCTTTCTGTTTCCCAAGCTGGATGTAAGCATGTACATGTGGGAAGGAATCAAACAACTACACCCCCCCCGCCCCTTCCATCTTCTCCTCTGTTGTGTTTGACAGAGAGGAAGAGCTTCCACAACTCTTTAAACAGAGGTAGTCAGAGGACCACTAAGAGCATGTGCTGGCTGTAATAATTTTGCCCTAGACTGATCTTTTATGATGAGTAAGGTCAGGTGCACTTCTTTGCTTAAGAGCAATTACCTTAAATGTCTTTAGTGACACCTGACCTAACAATTATTGTATGTGGTCTGACTCTGAACTAGAGCTTGGAATTGATGTAAAGGTCACTTCACAAAGTCTGCGAATCCTGTCACCAAATAGACGAGTTATGTTTCCCTACTTGCAGCTGAAAGCATTAATATCTTTAGCTTAAAAGCAAACTTTTAGTTTTTGGCATTTTTTTTCCTCACAATATATCTGCAGAGTCAATGTTATAACCCTTTTTACAGAATTTATGTCATATACAACATCACCACTTTGGTTTTCTCATTTGTATTTGATGGAGGACTAAATGGCTTTGGTGTAGATGCAAGTAAATCTTGAAAAAGGAATGAGTAATTTTAGACTCAACCTGCAGTCTCTTTAAGGGGATGTGGTGCAGAACAGTACTAGGATGAATCTGGAAGGAATGTAAAGTTGAACTGAAAGTCATAAAAAGTAGAATTAAGTAAAGGGAATTTGTTTCTTTGCAGCTTTGTGTGTTCTCCTCTTTCACATGTGAAACACTAGAAGTGAGATTCCGAAGCTCCAGAGGAGTCCTGTTAGATACTTTCCTATTTGATTTGGCCTCTTATAGACTGTGATATGTGGAATCCACTGTGGGCTAACTGTATCCTGAAGAACGTGTTTGCGCTTTTTCATTCTTCCTTCACATCCTTGTCTCTCCACATCATTGTCTATTACATAAGATAGCTTTCCTCCAAAGTTCCCAAGTCTAGTCTTTACTTTTTGACTTTGCTTCGTCTTCACTTCATCGGCTCCCTTGCCTTGCTACTTTCCCCCAGACATGACATAAGCAGAAAAGGAGCGGGGTTATTAAATCGTTTCAGTGAGCTCGAAACAAAAAAAAAAGAAAGAGGAGCAGAGACTCTCTCCTACATTGATCTATTTCAATTGATGCAAGACATCATGGTTTCAAAAGTGTAACTGGAGAAGCTGCTGATTTATCTGCATTTAGTCACAATATATCATTCACACATCACATGCCGCATGTGCGCTTTTCATTACAGTGACAGATTATTGCCAGGCAGCTTTGAACATTTATGTGTTCACTTTCTCACATAAAGGTTTAAACTTCTGCATATATTCATAGAAAATAGCTATTTAAGCCATGGTTAAAGTAGATGCACGATCAGCCTTTTTGTGACCAAAACTGATTTCTGGCTTCCTGTAATGCCTGACCTTCTAATTCTGATTTTAACTGATGTGTTGTTTTGTTTTTTTTTACATTTTTTATTCATTTATTTTTTATTTAAAAAGCTAATGTTTTTAATCTTGTTGCATATGGGGGTGTATGGCATAATGCATGCTCCACTGTTATAATCATAAGCAAATGAGTGGGGTTTTGTAGAACATCAAGTTCTG